>OX291557.1:23447073-28783073 GCA_946406115.1 Apoda limacodes | reverse complement strand
CGCTCGCGCCACCGCGTCCACTCCACCGCCTCCTCTTCACCCCGGGGCGACGCTCGGGCCTCAACGACGCGATTGTACGTCGCGGCGAGCAGCCGAGCGTCCAGCTCCCAGGGCATGCTGCCGGCAAGCACGCATGCCGCCTCAAAAGAGATCGTGCGATAGCCGCGCACGACCCGTACTGCCATCACGCGCTGCGGCCGCCGGAGGAGCGCCCGGTTGCGGGCGCAGAGCGCGTCCACCCACAACGGGCGCCCCGTACAGCGCCATGGAGCGCACGACCCCGGCGTATAAGCGCCGACAGGTAGTGCCAGGCCCGTCGTCGTTGCGCAGGCAGGCGGCTAAGTGCGCCTGCCGCGCTCATCAGTCGCGGCACCAGCCGCTCAAAGTGCGGCCGAAACGTGAGGCGGGGGTCAAGAACGATGCCAAGGTAGCGCATCGCCGATCCGACCTCTACCGCCTCACCTCCGACGACGACCACCGCACCGGCCGGCGGACCGCGCCGCGGGCCGTGGAAGCATATAGCCTCCGTCTTCCGCAGCGCGACCTCCAGCCCAAGTCGGCGAATGCGCCGCACGACGTGTGCCGCCCCAGCGGCAGCCAGGGCGGCCGCCTCCTCGAAGTTACGGCCACGTGCCGTGACAAGTGTGTCGTCGGCGTAACACGTGACGGCCGACGCCACGCAGCAGCGCGCCCCGCAACACCCAATCGTACCCGATGTTCCACAGGAGGGGCCCGAGTACCGAGCCCTGTGGAACACCGCGCGTCATAGGCCGGACGGCCCACTCTTCCCGCGTCGGATATCTGACCTCTCGGTCCGAGAGGTAGGCCTCGACGACGCGGCACAGGTACGGCGGAAAGCCGTGGTACTGGAGCGCCTCCACGATACACGCCCAGGGGAGCGTATTGAAGGCGTTGGCAATGTCTAGGGACACCGCCAACACGACCTCACCCCGGGCAACTGCGCTCTCAGCTAGCGCCTTGACTCGTCTCAACCGCATCAATGGTTGACCGGGCCCGGCGGAAGCCGAACTGGGCCTCGGAAAGGCCGGGGCCAACGGTGTCAAGGTGGCGCGTGAGGCGGTCCGCCACAACGCGCTCCAGCAACTTGCCCGCCTCGTCCAGCAAGACGAGCGGGCGATAGGCCGACGGCTCATCAGCGGGCCGCCCTTCCTTCCGCAGAAGGACCAGCCGGCCAGCCTTCCACCGCCGCGGGAAAACACCTCGACTGAGGCAGGCGCTCAGCAACCGCCGGAACCACTCGCCCAAGACCTCAAGGGTGAGGCCGAGCGCACGGCCATGGACCCCGTCAAGGCCAGGCGCCTTGTTGCGGCCACGCATGCGCGCTACCACCCCGCTCGAGCTCGGACTCTGTGACCTCGATCACATCGACCGCGGCAGCGGCGGCGGCGGGCGGGGCGCATCGGCGGTGGCCGCACTTCGTCCGCCGCAGGGAAAAGGGCGGTCACTACACGCTCTACCAGCGCCGGCCGCATCGTCCGCGTGAGGGGCGGCGCGTATGGTCGGAGCTTATTCCGGACCATACGATAAGGGCGCCCCCACGGGTCCCGATCGAGCGACGCCAGTAGCTCGTCCCTAGCGGCAGACTTGGCCCGGCAAATGGCCGTTGACAGGTCCGCGACACGCTCCCTGTATGCGGCGTATAGCATGTCCTCCTCTCCCGGGTCACGGGCACGGCGCCGCCGGCGGCAGCGGGCAAAGGCGCGACGCGCCGCGACACAGTCAGCGCGCAACCGTGCCACATCCTCCGTCCACCAGTGCACGCGGCGCAAAGGCGCACGCGTACCGAGCCGCGGCATCGCGGCATCGCAAATGCGGGCCACCGCTTCGCCCAGGCGATCGGCCTCGGCGGCCGGGTCGCGTCCGATGGGACCCGGGAGCCAGGACTCGACCAAAGCCGCCTCCTCGAGCCGGTCGCGATCCAATCGCTTTAACGACCATCGCGGGGGATCCCCGTGCAACCGTGACCATGCATCGGCTGGGGCATCGGGGAGGGCGGAGACGTCAAACCGTACGTAACGATGGTCCGACAACGTCTCGACGCCCTCCATTACCCTCCAGCCAGACACGCGGCGGGCGAGGGCGGCGGTCGCGAAAGTAACGTCTACGACAGAGCCACCCTCTCGCCTCACACACGTGTGTACTGCCCCGGTGTTGCACACAGACAGACCTCCCGCGACGGCCCACTCCAACAATGACTCGCCCCTCGCACTTGCGACCGGCGAACCCCATGCCGGAGACTTTGCGTTAAAGTCACCAGCCACAAGGACATGTCCAGCACCGCTTAACTCGATGGCCGCCCCGAGGTCCTCCAGGTAGGAGTCAAACTCGTGGAGCGGCCGGTTGGGCGAGAAATAACACGCCACCACAAGGCCACCAAACGACATGTCCTCCACAGCCACCCAGCCATGGCCAGCTGATGTCCGAGCCCGGGCCCTTCATGAATATAGCCACTGTGCCGTCTAGGTCACCAGCCCACTGGGCGGTCGGCGGCACCCAGTACGGTTCCGCTACTATGGCGACGTCCACTCCGTATTCAGCTACGCTCTGAACCAGTAGGTCCTGAGCTCTGGCACAGCAGTTAAGGTTTGCCTGGAGAAGCCTGGCCATCACTCAGCCTGCATACTGTCCTCCTCGGCCCCGGACGGGGTCGGCTGGGCTGGCCGCGGCCCGGCCCCAGCAGTGTTGGGGCCGCCGCTAGCTGGCGTCTTTTTGAGAGGGGCGGGGCAAAGGCTCGATCCGCCCCTGTGCTCCGCGGGTCTGCCGGCCGCCGCGCACACGGTGCAGCGCGGCTTGGCAAAACACGTGTTCGATTTATGGCCCGTCTCACCACAGCGGTAGCATTCGCTGCTGCGGTTCGTCTCTGAAGAACAGAGCACGGCGGTGTGGCCCGGCTCCAGGCACCGGTAGCAGCGCAGTGGGCGCGCAGCGAGCGGCTCAATACGCACAGGCGACCAACCCACAAGCAAGCGCCCGAGCGACGACAACTTCCTGGCAGCGAAGAGTGGGCAGCGTATCCACACTGTACCGCTGCGTGTCGGTCCGACCGTAACTGACTCCTGCGTACACTCGCCAGCTGTGGCCACGGCGGCGATAACCTCGTCGCTGGTTACCGATTCTTCTACGCCGTAGAGGCGTAACTCCGCCGTCTTAACGGGGCGGGTGACAGACACCCGCTCAGAGCCAAGGGCCTCCCTTAGCTTGGCTGCGAGCGAGTCTGCCTTGTCGCCGCTTGTACCACCGGGCACCTCTATAATTCGCGCACCCGTTGCGCCGACGCGGAACCGTAGCTCTGGTATTCCGAGTGTTGCCAGGTCAACACTGCAACCTAACCTAACCTAACCTAACCTTTTTTTTTTTTTTTTTTTTTTTTTTTTTTTTTTTTTTTTTTTTTTTTTTTTTTTTTTTTTTTTTTTCGTTGGAAATCCTCATGGATACCCATGCACCGCAAGGACGGTGCACAGGTTATGTCGGACTCGTACCGACTAAAACCAACGGTGTTCCTTCTCGCGCCTTTACGGCGGAGCCACGGGAACTCAAGAATGCATCCGCGACTCCACCAGCAGCGTTACCTTTGCTCTATTGGCAGCACAGCTCGGTTGTAAACCAAACAAGCAGTGCTGCCCTTCCACCCCTTTGAGATGCCGTGCCGGGAACACATGGCTCGGCATCTCCCCCCTCTGACCCCATCCCTCTCGTGGGTGAGCGGAAGGCTTCCAAGCGCCCTCCGCCCGGGGCCTCGGCTAAGGCGGCAGCTGGCGCGTGTGCGCCATCCGCCGGGACCTAGGCCGCGGTCTTCTTGTCCGGGGCGCAGCGGGATCCCTCTCCCGCTCGCGCTCCGCCTCCTCCTTCCGCCGCATGACAGCCTCAGCGAAAGCTGCGGCGGCCCTCCATACTCTCTCGCTGCGAACCATGCCCCTGACAAGGGCCGGCAGCGAGAGATCCGCCCCTGCGACGGCGACCAGGGTCGCGCGCTCCTCTGCCCAGGCCGGGCAAAGCTCCAAGGTGTGGCGCGCCGTGTCATCGGCGCAGCCACAGTGGTGGCACTCCGCCGTCTGCTCTCGCCCCGCCACCCGGTGGAGATACCTCCCGAAGCAACCGTGCCCCGAGAGGACCTGCGTCAGGCGGTAGGACAGGTGGCCATGTGAGCGTAGGCCACACCACTGCTCCAGGACAGGCCGGATAGCGTCGACGGTTGCCTGCCCGGCCGACGGCCGCACCAATGACTCGCGCCACTGCGCAAGCAGGCGCAAGCGCACCCGCTCGCGCCACCGCGTCCACTCCACCGCCTCCTCTTCACCCCGGGGCGACGCTCGGGCCTCAACGACGCGATTGTACGTCGCGGCGAGCAGCCGAGCGTCCAGCTCCCAGGGCATGCTGCCGGCAAGCACGCATGCCGCCTCGAAAGAGATCGTGCGATAGCCGCGCACGACCCGTACTGCCATCACCCGCTGCGGCCGCCGGAGGAGCGCCCGGTTGCGGGCGCAGAGCGCGTCCACCCACACGGGCGCCCCGTACAGCGCCATGGAGCGCACGACCCCGGCGTATAAGCGCCGACAGGTAGTGCCAGGCCCGTCGTCGTTGCGCAGCAGGCGGCTAAGTGCGCCTGCCGCGCTCATCAGTCGCGGCACCAGCCGCTCAAAGTGCGGCCGAAACGTGAGGCGGGGGTCAAGAACGATGCCAAGGTAGCGCATCGCCGATCCGACCTCTACCGCCTCACCTCCGACGACGACCACCGCACCGGCCGGCGGACCACGCCGCGGGCCGTGGAAGCATATAGCCTCCGTCTTCCGCAGCGCGACCTCCAGCCCAAGTCGGCGAATGCGCCGCACGACGTGTGCCGCCCCAGCGGCAGCCAGGGCGGCCGCCTCCTCGAAGTTACGGCCACGTGCCGTGACAAGTGTGTCGTCGGCGTAACACGTGACGCCGACGCCACGCAGCAGCGCGCCCCGCAACACCCAATCGTACCCGATGTTCCACAGGAGGGGCCCGAGTACCGAGCCCTGTGGAACACCGCGCGTCATAGGCCGGACGGCCCACTCTTCCCGCGTCGGATATCTGACCTCTCGGTCCGAGAGGTAGGCCTCAACGACGCGGCACAGGTACGGCGGAAAGCCGTGGTACTGGAGCGCCTCCACGATACACGCCCAGGGGAGCGTATTGAAGGCGTTGGCAATGTCTAGGGACACCGCCAACACGACCTCACCCCGGGCAACTGCGCTCTCAGCTAGCGCCTTGACTCGTCTCACCGCATCAATGGTTGACCGGGCCCGGCGGAAGCCGAACTGGGCCTCGGAAAGGCCGGGGCCAACGGTGTCAAGGTGGCGCGTGAGGCGGTCCGCCACAACGCGCTCCAGCAACTTGCCCGCCTCGTCCAGCAAGACGAGCGGGCGATAGGCCGACGGCTCATCAGCGGGCCGCCCTTCCTTCCGCAGAAGGACCAGCCGGCCAGCCTTCCACCGCCGCGGGAAAACACCTCGACTGAGGCAGGCGCTCAGCAACCGCCGGAACCACTCGCCCAAGACCTCAAGGGTGAGGCCGAGCGCACGGCCATGGACCCCGTCAAGGCCAGGCGCCTTGTTGCGGCCACGCATGCGCGCTACCACCCGCTCGAGCTCGGACTCTGTGACCTCGATCACATCGACCGCGGCAGCGGCGGCGGCAGCGGCGGCGGCGGGCGGGCGCATCGGCGGTGGCCGCACTTCGTCCGCCGCAGGGAAAAGGGCGGTCACTACACGCTCTACCAGCGCCGGCCGCATCGTCCGCGTGAGGGGCGGCGCGTATGGTCGGAGCTTATTCCGGACCATACGATAAGGGCGCCCCCACGGGTCCCGATCGAGCGACGCCAGTAGCTCGTCCCTAGCGGCAGACTTGGCCCGGCAAATGGCCGTTGACAGGTCCGCGACACGCTCCCTGTATGCGGCGTATAGCATGTCCTCCTCTCCCGGGTCACGGGCACGGCGCCGCCGGCGGCAGCGGGCAAAGGCGCGACGCGCCGCGACACAGTCAGCGCGCAACCGTGCCACATCCTCCGTCCACCAGTGCACGCGGCGCAAAGGCGCACGCGTACCGAGCCGCGGCATCGCGGCATCGCAAATGCGGGCCACCGCTTCGCCCAGGCGATCGGCCTCGGCGGCCGGGTCGCGTCCGATGGGACCCGGGAGCCAGGACTCGACCAAAGCCGCCTCCTCGAGCCGGTCGCGATCCAATCGCTTTAACGACCATCGCGGGGGATCCCCGTGCAACCGTGACCATGCATCGGCTGGGGCATCGGGGAGGGCGGAGACGTCAAACCGTACGTAACGATGGTCCGACAACGTCTCGACGCCCTCCATTACCCTCCAGCCAGACACGCGGCGGGCGAGGGCGGCGGTCGCGAAAGTAACGTCTACGACAGAGCCACCCTCTCGCCTCACACACGTGTGTACTGCCCCGGTGTTGCACACAGACAGACCTCCCGCGACGGCCCACTCCAACAATGACTCGCCCCTCGCACTTGCGACCGGCGAACCCCATGCCGGAGACTTTGCGTTAAAGTCACCAGCCACAAGGACATGTCCAGCGCCGCTTAACTCGATGGCCGCCCCGAGGTCCTCCAGGTAGGAGTCAAACTCGTGGAGCGGCCGGTTGGGCGAGAAATAACACGCCACCACAAGGCCACCAAACGACATGTCCTCCACAGCCACCCAGCCATGGCCAGCTGATGTCCGAGCCGGGCCCTTCATGAATATAGCCACTGTGCCGTCTAGGTCACCAGCCCACTGGGCGGTCGGCGGCACCCAGTACGGTTCCGCTACTATGGCGACGTCCACTCCGTATTCAGCTACGCTCTGAACCAGTAGGTCCTGAGCTCTGGCACAGCAGTTAAGGTTTGCCTGGAGAAGCCTGGCCATCACTCAGCCTGCATACTGTCCTCCTCGGCCCCGGACGGGGTCGGCTGGGCTGGCCGCGGCCCGGCCCCAGCAGTGTTGGGGCCGCCGCTAGCTGGCGTCTTTTTGAGAGGGGCGGGGCAAAGGCTCGATCCGCCCCTGTGCTCCGCGGGTCTGCCGGCCGCCGCGCACACGGTGCAGCGCGGCTTGGCAAAACACGTATTCGATTTATGGCCCGTCTCACCACAGCGGTAGCATTCGCTGCTGCGGTTCGTCTCTGAAGAACAGAGCACGGCGGTGTGGCCCGGCTCCAGGCACCGGTAGCAGCGCAGTGGGCGCGCAGCGAGCGGCTCAATACGCACAGGCGACCAACCCACAAGCAAGCGCCCGAGCGACGACAACTTCCTGGCAGCAAAGAGTGGGCAGCGTATCCACGCTGTACCGCTGCGTGTCGGTCCGACCGTAACCGACTCCTGCGTACACTCGCCAGCTGTGGCCACGGCGGCGATCACCTCGTCGCTGGTTACCGACTCTTCTACGCCGTAGAGGCGTAACTCCGCCGTCTTAACGGGGCGGGTGACAGACACCCGCTCAGAGCCAAGGGCCTCCCTTAGCTTGGCTGCGAGCGAGTCTGCCTTGTCGCCGCTTGTACCACCCGGCACCTCTATGATACGCGCACCCGTTGCGCCGACGCGGAACCGTAGCTCCGGTATTCCCAGTGTTGCCAGGTCAACACTGCGCCTCGCTGCCCGTATGACATCGGCATAGGTATCTCCGCTCGCAACGGCTGCGGGCTGCAATGTTAAAGCCACGGCCGTGGAGCGTGGCATCCGTGGCACACGGACGGCCGAGCGTGCGGCCGGCGCTCGTCCGCGCCGACCCGCGGATCGTGAACGCGATTGCCGTCGCGTGAGATTAGTTTCGGCCCTCCTGGGCGCGACAGTTTGCCAGCCGTCGTCTTGAGTGGCAGTGACGGTGACGTGTGCCTGCTCCGCATCCGGCGCCCGAATCGCCGCAAGTGTTGGCCTCCTCCTGCGTCCACGCCTTGTCGGCCTAGCACTAGAGGCCGGGGCTAACAGTGGCCTCGGTGGGGCAATCGTCTCCTTTATTATTATTTGTGGCGCATCGGCAACGCCTACACGCACAGCGCGCAAGGCAGCACGCGGCGCGGCGCGCGGCGGCAGTGGCGCAGCGCGCGGTGGCACCAGTGGCGCGCTTGTAATCGCTGACACGTATGCAGGAGCGGCAGCGCGCGGTGGCGCAGCACGCACGATACTGGGTGGGGCGGCGGCAGGGACCGCGACGCGCGCGCGGCTGGCACTGCGGGCGCGCGTTCGGCTGGCAGTGCGGGCGGTCGACACGTCGCGCGCGGGGGCCAATGTACTTGCTACAGTGCGTCGGCCGCGCACCAGGGCAGCATTGGTGCGGCCGGCCGAGCTCGCCGTGGCATCGGCGTACGTGACAGAGCGGGCCACGCTGGCAGCTGTCGGTCTATCGACGGCTAGTGCAGGCCGGGCGCGGGGCGCTGTGGAAAGGCGCTCTTCTAAGGCACCGAGGCGCTCGCCCATCGCGGCCAACACAGAGCGGCGTACCTCCTCAGTAATTGTGCGGCTAAGATCCTGCACATCCAAAGCGGGAGATGAGGTGGGTGGGACAGGTCGCGTGGCCTCCATCCTCAGTGCCTTTATCTCCGCAATGAGCTCGCCGGTTTGCTCGCGTAGGCGAGCGTTGTCCTCCTGGACTTTGCGGAGCTCCGCCTTCATGCGACGGGTCTCCTCAGAGGCCGTCATTTCGCCGAGTCTTGCCACGGCCTCGGCGATTCCCGCGGTGGCTTTTTTCATGCCACCGACTAGCTCCCCTTTTAAGTTCTTAGACTTTCGTCCCACCTCATTAATGTATGTGACACATCGTGTCACCTCCTCCATAAGTTGCGCTGCCGAGAGATCCTCAGTTGACTCGCCGTGGGTCGTATGCGCCAATGATCGCGGCGTCTTGCGCCGGAGCTCCTCCGTGGAGGCTGCAAGCTCCTCCTCTGCTCGCAGCCTCAGCTCCTCCCGCTTCGCCGCATTCAGGTCCTCCTTGGCCTTTGCTAGGCCGACGTATTCGCCGGTCGTCGGTGGCCTGCCCCGCTCGCGCGTATTTGTGGGTGGGCATTTTCTAACGGAACCCACTTTCCGTTCCTCCTCAGAGCTGTCGCTCAACGCCTCTAGGGGGCGCTTTTCCGCCACCTTGCGGAACGCACTCCCTGAAGGTACCTCCATGGAAGTAGTTTTAGTCTTACTACTCATGTTTTAAAAACAAAAAACCCGAAAATACTCGTATTGTACAAATATACATACAATTTACACACAAAATATAAATTGTTCAAACACACACACTAACAAAGTATGTTGGGAGTCGCCCAAGGGTCCATCCACAACACAATAAAAACACAAAACACTAAAGTTTGTCGAAGCTGGCCGAAGCTGTCCGTCAGCTCGACCCGAGCTGGCCCCGCTTCACACAGCTTCACACAGCTTCGCGATTTACCGTCCCGCTGGTTTTTAAACCACGTTGGGAGTCGCCGCAAGGTCCATCCACAACGTAATCAAAAAGAAAAACACAGAAAAGTACTCACACGAAGCCGCTATAAGCCTCAGACAGGCTGGCGCCAAGATGATGCAACTCGGCCTGGCCCCTCAGTGGGTGGCACTGCGGTGCTGAGATTTGCCTTACGGTCCCTCCACAGCACGGCGAACACACACTACACTATAAAAATGTCCTCACACTAAATTTGGCGAAGCTGTCTCACAGCTCGGTCCCGCTTCGCACAGCTTTGCGCAGCTTCGACACAGGCACCAAATTTGACACTTTGAAAGGTGATGCGATGCTGAGAATCGCCTAACGGTCCCTCCCAAACAACACACGCACAACAAAGTCAACACTGGACGAGAATCCGGCGCTCAATCTGGCAAAAACGGCCACACAGCTCAGGGTGAGCGGGGCTAGCTTCGTCAGAGAGCGACACGGATTCTCTAAAGTCACTGTCTTCACTTCACGGGGCTTGGAATAGCCCGTAGGTCCATCCCAAACGTACGCACACACGGTTTTACAGGTTCAGTACATTAATAACACAGGAGCGAACGAAAAACGATCCGTTCGCTAGCGCGTTCCTCACAAGACTAACCTAACCTAACCTAACCTAACCTAACCTAACCTAACCTAACCTAACCTAACCTAACCTAACCTAACCTAACCTTTTTTTTTTTTTTTTTTTTTTTTTTTTTTTTTTTTTTTTTTTTTTTTTTTTTTTTTTTTTTTTTTTTTTTTTTTTTTTTTTTTTTCGTTGGAAATCCTCATGGATACCCATGCACCGCAAGGACGGTGCACAGGTTATGTCGGACTCGTACCGACTAAAACCAACGGTGTTCCTTCTCGCGCCTTTACGGCGGAGCCACGGGAACTCAAGAATGCATCCGCGACTCCACCAGCAGCGTTACCTTTGCTCTATTGGCAGCACAGCTCGGTTGTAAACCAAACAAGCGGTGCTGCCCTTCCACCCCTTTGAGATGCCGTGCCGGGAACACATGGCTCGGCATCTCCCCCCTCTGACCCCATCCCTCTCGTGGGTGAGCGGAAGGCTTCCAAGCGCCCTCCGCCCGGGGCCTCGGCTAAGGCGGCAGCTGGCGCGTGTGCGCCATCCGCCGGGACCTAGGCCGCGGTCTTCTTGTTCGGGGCGCAGCGGGATCCCTCTCCCGCTCGCGCTCCGCCTCCTCCTTCCGCCGCATGACAGCCTCAGCGAAAGCTGCGGCGGCCCTCCATACTCTCTCGCTGCGAACCATGCCCCTGACAAGGGCCGGCAGCGAGAGATCCGCCCCTGCGACGGCGACCAGGGTCGCGCGCTCCTCTGCCCAGGCCGGGCAAAGCTCCAAGGTGTGACGCGCCGTGTCATCGGCGCAGCCACAGTGGTGGCACTCAGCCGTCTGCTCTCGCCCCGCCACCCGGTGGAGATACCTCCCGAAGCAACCGTGCCCCGAGAGGATCTGCGTCAGGCGGTAGGACAGGTGGCCGTGTGAGCGTAGGCCACACCACTGCTCCAGGACAGGCCGGATAGCGTCGACGGTTGCCTGCCCGGCCGACGGCCGCGCCAATGACTCGCGCCACTGCGCAAGTAGGCGCAAGCGCACCCGCTCGCGCCACCGCGTCCACTCCACCGCCTCCTCTTCACCCCGGGGCGACGCCCGGGCCTCAGCAACACGGTCATACACCGCGGCGAGAAGCCGAGCGTCAAGCTCCCAAGGCACGCTGGCCGCCAGCGAGCAGGCCGCCTCGAACGAGATCGTGCGATAGCCGCGCACGACCCGTATCGCCATCACACGCTGCGGCCGCCGGAGGAGCGCCCGGTTGCGGGCGCAGAGCGCGTCCACCCACACAGGCGCCCCGTACAGCGCCATAGAGCGCACGACCCCGGCGTATAAGCGCCGGCAGGTCGTGCCAGGCCCGTCGTCGTTGCGCAGCAGGCGGCTAAGTGCGCCTGCCGCGCTCATCAGTCGCGGCATCAGCCGCTCAAAGTGCGGCCGAAACGTGAGGCGGGGGTCAAGAACGATGCCGAGATAGCGCATCGCCGATCCGACCTCTACCGCCTCACCTCCGACGACGACCACCGCACCGGCCGGCGGACCACGCCGCGGGCCGTGGAAGCATATAGCCTCCGTCTTCCGCAGCGCGACCTCCAGCCCAAGTCGGCGGATGCGCCGCACGACGTGTGCCGCCCCAGCGGCAGCCAGGGCGGCCGCCTCCTCGAAGTTACGGCCACGTGCCGTGACAAGTGTGTCGTCGGCGTAACACGTGACGCCGACGCCACGCAGCAGCGCGCCCCGCAACACCCAATCGTAACCGATGTTCCACAGGAGGGGCCCAAGAACAGAGCCCTGTGGAACACCGCGCGTCATAGGCCGGACGGCCCACTCTTCCCGCGTCGGATACCTGACCTCTCGGTCCGAGAGGTAGGCCTCGACGACGCGGCACAGGTACGGCGGAAAGCCGTGGTACTGGAGCGCCTCCACGATACACGCCCAGGGGAGCGTATTGAAGGCGTTGGCAATGTCTAGGGACACCGCCAACACGACCTCACCCCGGGCAACTGCGCTCTCAGCTAGCGCCTTGACTCGCCTCACCGCATCAATGGTTGACCGGGCCCGGCGGAAGCCGAACTGGGCCTCGGAAAGGCCGGGGCCAACGGTGTCAAGGTGGCGCGTGAGGCGGTCCGCCACAACGCGCTCCAGCAACTTGCCCGCCTCGTCCAGCAAGACGAGCGGGCGATAGGCCGACGGCTCATCAGCGGGCCGCCCTTCCTTCCGCAGAAGGACCAGCCGGCCAGCCTTCCACCGCCGCGGGAAAACACCTCGACTGAGGCAGGCACTCAGCAACCGCCGGAACCACTCGCCCAAGACCTCAAGGGTGAGGCCGAGCGCACGGCCATGGACCCCGTCAAGGCCAGGTGCCTTGTTGCGGCCACGCATGCGCGCTACCACCCGCTCGAGCTCGGACTCTGTGACCTCGATCACATCGACCGCGGCAGCGGCGGCGGCGGGCGGGCGCATCGGCGGTGGCCGCACTTCGTCCGCCGCAGGAAAAAGGGCGGTCACTACACGCTCTACCAGCGCCGGCTGCATCGTCCGCGTGAGGGGCGGCGCGTATGGTCGGAGCTTATTCCGGACCATACGATAAGGGCGCCCCCACGGGTCCCGATCGAGCGACGCCAGTAGCTCGTCCCTAGCGGCAGACTTGGCCCGGCAAATGGCCGTTGACAGGTCCGCGACACGCTCCCTGTATGCGGCGTATAGCATGTCCTCCTCTCCCGGGTCACGGGCACGGCGCCGCCGGCGGCAGCGGGCAAAGGCGCGACGCGCCGCGACACAGTCAGCGCGCAACCGTGCCACATCCTCCGTCCACCAGTGCACGCGGCGCAAAGGCGCACGCGTACCGAGCCGCGGCATCGCGGCATCGCAAATGCGGGCCACCGCTTCGCCCAGGCGATCGGCCTCGGCGGCCGGGTCGCGTCCGATGGGACCCGGGAGCCAGGACTCGACCAAAGCCGCCTCCTCGAGCCGGTCGCGATCCAATCGCTTTAACGACCATCGCGGGGGATCCCCGTGCAACCGTGACCATGCATCGGCTGGGGCATCGGGGAGGGCGGAGACGTCAAACCGTACGTAACGATGGTCCGACAACGTCTCGACGCCCTCCATTACCCTCCAGCCAGACACGCGGCGGGCGAGGGCGGCGGTCGCGAAAGTAACGTCTACGACAGAGCCACCCTCTCGCCTCACACACGTGTGTACTGCCCCGGTGTTGCACACAGACAGACCTCCCGCGACGGCCCACTCCAACAATGACTCGCCCCTCGCACTTGCGACCGGCGAACCCCATGCCGGAGACTTTGCGTTAAAGTCACCAGCCACAAGGACATGTCCAGCGCCGCTTAACTCCATGGCCGCCCCGAGGTCCTCCAGGTAGGAGTCAAACTCGTGGAGCGGCCGGTTGGGCGAGAAATAACACGCCACCACAAGGCCACCAAACGACATGTCCTCCACAGCCACCCAGCCATGGCCAGCTGATGTCCGAGCCGGGCCCTTCATGAATATAGCCACTGTGCCGTCTAGGTCACCAGCCCACTGGGCGGTCGGCGGCACCCAGTACGGTTCCGCTACTATGGCGACGTCCACTCCGTATTCAGCTACGCTCTGAACCAGTAGGTCCTGAGCTCTGGCACAGCAGTTAAGGTTTGCCTGGAGAAGCCTGGCCATCACTCAGCCTGCATACTGTCCTCCTCGGCCCCGGACGGGGTCGGCTGGGCTGGCCGCGGCCCGGCCCCAGCAGTGTTGGGGCCGCCGCTAGCTGGCGTCTTTTTGAGAGGGGCGGGGCAAAGGCTCGATCCGCCCCTGTGCTCCGCGGGTCTGCCGGCCGCCGCGCACACGGTGCAGCGCGGCTTGGCAAAACACGTGTTCGATTTATGGCCCGTCTCACCACAGCGGTAGCATTCGCTGCTGCGGTTCGTCTCTGAAGAACAGAGCACGGCGGTGTGGCCCGGCTCCAGGCACCGGTAGCAGCGCAGTGGGCGCGCAGCGAGCGGCTCAATACGCACAGGCGACCAACCCACAAGCAAGCGCCCGAGCGACGACAACTTCCTGGCAGCGAAGAGTGGGCAGCGTATCCACACTGTACCGCTGCGTGTCGGTCCGACCGTAACTGACTCCTGCGTACACTCGCCAGCTGTGGCCACGGCGGCGATAACCTCGTCGCTGGTTACCGATTCTTCTACGCCGTAGAGGCGTAACTCCGCCGTCTTAACGGGGCGGGTGACAGACACCCGCTCAGAGCCAAGGGCCTCCCTTAGCTTGGCTGCGAGCGAGTCTGCCTTGTCGCCGCTTGTACCACCGGGCACCTCTATAATTCGCGCACCCGTTGCGCCGACGCGGAACCGTAGCTCTGGTATTCCGAGTGTTGCCAGGTCAACACTGCGCCTCGCTGCTCGTATGACATCGGCATATGTATCTCCGCTCGCTGCGGCTGCGGGCCCGCAGATCGTGACCGTGATTGCCGTCGCGTAAGATTATTGTCGGCCCTCCTGGGCGCGACAGTTTGCCAGCCGTCGTCTTGAGTGACGTGTGCCTGCTCCGCATCCGGCGCACGAATCGCCGCAAGTGTTCGTCTTCTCCTGCGTCCACGCCTTGTCGGCCCAGCACTAGGGGCCGGGGCTAACAGTGGCCTCTGTGGGGCGATAGGCTCAGTGCGCAAGGCAGCACGCGGCGCGGCGCGCGGCGGCAGTGGCGCAGCGCGCTGTGGCACCGGTGGCGCGCTTGTAATCGCTGACACAGATGCAGGAGCGGCAGCGCGCGGTGGCGCAGCACGCACGATGCTGGATGGGGCGGCGGCAGGGACCGCGGCGCGCGTTCGGCTGGGAGTGCGGGCGCTCGACACGTCGCGCACTCGCGCGCTCGTAGCGCCGCTCTGGCCACGGCCACGGCCGCGCAGAGGCGCCGATACTGGTACGGCGCGGGCGGTGGAGGCGGCCGTGGCGGAGGCATATGTCACGCGGCGGGCAACACTAGCCGCCGTCGGCCTGTCCGCAACAACAGACCGGGTGCGGGGCGCGGGTAAACAGCGCGCCTCCAAAGCGCCGAAACGCTCACTCACTGCGGCAAGGACGGAGCGGCTAACCTCCTCCGTTATTGCGCGGCTGAGTGCCTGCACATCCACTGCAGCCGGTGAGGTGGCAGGAGGATTGGGAGGGGGGCGCGAGGCCTCCTGCCTCAGCGCCCTTAGCTCTGCCACCAGCTCTGCCGTTTGCTCACGTAGGCGAACGTTATCTTCCTTCAGCTTTCTTACTTCTGTCTTCATTAGACGAGCCTCTTCGGAGGCCGTCAGTTCGCCAAGTCTGACCACAGCCTCTGTAATCCCCGCTGTGGCCTTTTTTAGGCCACCGACGAGTTCACCTTTAAGGTTTTTTGATTTTCGTCCTACTTCGTTGATATATGTGACGCAGCGCGTCACCTCCTTCATGAGCTGAGCCGCCGAAAGCTCACCGGTCGATTCGCTGTCGTCGGTGGTACGTCCCGACGACAGACGCGGCGTCGTGCGCCGGAGCTCCTCCGTGGAGGCTGCAAGCTCCTCCTCTGCTCGCAGCCTCAGCTCCTCCCGCTTCGCCGCATTCAGGTCCTCCTTGGCCTTTGCTAGGCCGACGTATTCGCCGGTCGTCGGTGGCCTGCCCCGCTCGCGCGTATTTGTGGGTGGGCATTTCCTGACGGAACCCACTTTCCGCTCCTCCTCCGAGCTGTCGCTCAACGCCTCTAGGGGGCGCTTTTCCGCCACCTTGCGGAACGCACTTCCTGACGGTACCTCCATGGTTGTAGTTTTATTCTTACTGCTCATGTTTTAAAACAAAAACCGTAAATACTCGTATTTTACAAATATAAATACAATTAACACACAAAATATAAGTTATTTAGTCAACACACACTAATAAAGTATGTTGGGAGTCGCCCAAGGGTCCATCCACAACACAATAAAACATAAAAACACTAAAGTTTGTCGAAGCTGGCCGAAGCTGCCCGTCAGCTCGACCCGAGCTGGCCCCGCTTCGCACAGCCCCACACAGCTTCGCGATTTACCGTCCCGCTGGTTTTTAAACCACGTTGGGAGTCGCCGCAAGGTCCATCCACAACGTAATCAAAAAGAAAAACACTGAAAAGTACTCACACGAAGCCGCTATGTGCCTCAGACAGGCTGGCGCCACAATGATGCAACTCCGCCTGGCCCCTCAGTGGGTGGCACTGCGGTGCTGAGATTTGCCTTACGGTCCCTCCACAGCACGGCGAACACACACTACACACTAAAAATATCGTCACACAAGAATTGGCGAAGCTGTCTCACAGCTCGGTCCCGCTTCGCACAGCTTTGCGCAGCTTCGTCACAGACGCGAAATTTAGCACTTTCAAAGGCAATGCGATGTTGAGAATCGCCTAACGGTCCCTCCCAAACAACACACGCACAAAAAAGTCAACACTGGACGAGAATCCGGCGCTCAATCTGGCAAAAACGGCCACACAGCTCAGGGTGAGCGGTGCTAGCTTCGCCAGAGAGCGACACGGATCCTCTAAAGTCACTGTCTTCACTTCACGGGGCTTGGAATAGCCCGTAGGTCCATCCCAAACGTACGCACACACGGTTTTACAGGTTCAGTACGTTAGAAACACGGGAGCGAACGAAAAACGATCCGTTCGCTAGCGCGTTCCCCACAAGACTAACCTAACCTAACCTAACCTAACCTAACCTAACCTAACCTAACCTAACCTAACCTAACCTAACCTAACCTAACCTAACCTAACCTAACCTAACCTTTTTTTTTTTTTTTTTTTTTTTTTTTTTTTCGTTGGAAATCCTCATGGATACCCATGCACCGCAAGGACGGTGCACAGGTTATGTCGGACTCGTACCGACTAAAACCAACGGTGTTCCTTCTCGCGCCTTTACGGCGGAGCCACGGGAACTCAAGAATGCATCCGCGACTCCACCAGCAGCGTTACCTTTGCTCTATTGGCAGCACAGCTCGGTTGTAAACCAAACAAGCAGTGCTGCCCTTCCACCCCTTTGAGATGCCGTGCCGGGAACACATGGCTCGGCATCTCCCCCCTCTGACCCCATCCCTCTCGTGGGTGAGCGGAAGGCTTCCAAGCGCCCTCCGCCCGGGGCCTCGGCTAAGGCGGCAGCTGGCGCGTGTGCGCCATCCGCCGGGACCTAGGCCGCGGTCTTCTTGTCCGGGGCGCAGCGGGATCCCTCTCCCGCTCGCGCTCCGCCTCCTCCTTCCGCCGCATGACAGCCTCAGCGAAAGCTGCGGCGGCCCTCCATACTCTCTCGCTGCGAACCATGCCCCTGACAAGGGCCGGCAGCGAGAGATCCGCCCCTGCGACGGCGACCAGGGTCGCGCGCTCCTCTGCCCAGGCCGGGCAAAGCTCCAAGGTGTGGCGCGCCGTGTCATCGGCGCAGCCACAGTGGTGGCACTCCGCCGTCTGCTCTCGCCCCGCCACCCGGTGGAGATACCTCCCGAAGCAACCGTGCCCCGAGAGGACCTGCGTCAGGCGGTAGGACAGGTGGCCATGTGAGCGTAGGCCACACCACTGCTCCAGGACAGGCCGGATAGCGTCGACGGTTGCCTGCCCGGCCGACGGCCGCACCAATGACTCGCGCCACTGCGCAAGCAGGCGCAAGCGCACCCGCTCGCGCCACCGCGTCCACTCCACCGCCTCCTCTTCACCCCGGGGCGACGCTCGGGCCTCAACGACGCGATTGTACGTCGCGGCGAGCAGCCGAGCGTCCAGCTCCCAGGGCATGCTGCCGGCAAGCACGCATGCCGCCTCGAAAGAGATCGTGCGATAGCCGCGCACGACCCGTACTGCCATCACCCGCTGCGGCCGCCGGAGGAGCGCCCGGTTGCGGGCGCAGAGCGCGTCCACCCACACGGGCGCCCCGTACAGCGCCATGGAGCGCACGACCCCGGCGTATAAGCGCCGACAGGTAGTGCCAGGCCCGTCGTCGTTGCGCAGCAGGCGGCTAAGTGCGCCTGCCGCGCTCATCAGTCGCGGCACCAGCCGCTCAAAGTGCGGCCGAAACGTGAGGCGGGGGTCAAGAACGATGCCAAGGTAGCGCATCGCCGATCCGACCTCTACCGCCTCACCTCCGACGACGACCACCGCACCGGCCGGCGGACCACGCCGCGGGCCGTGGAAGCATATAGCCTCCGTCTTCCGCAGCGCGACCTCCAGCCCAAGTCGGCGAATGCGCCGCACGACGTGTGCCGCCCCAGCGGCAGCCAGGGCGGCCGCCTCCTCGAAGTTACGGCCACGTGCCGTGACAAGTGTGTCGTCGGCGTAACACGTGACGCCGACGCCACGCAGCAGCGCGCCCCGCAACACCCAATCGTAACCGATGTTCCACAGGAGGGGCCCGAGAACAGAGCCCTGTGGAACACCGCGCGTCATAGGCCGGACGGCCCACTCTTCCCGCGTCGGATACCTGACCTCTCGGTCCGAGAGGTAGGCCTCGACGACGCGGCACAGGTACGGCGGAAAGCCGTGGTACTGGAGCGCCTCCACGATACACGCCCAGGGGAGCGTATTGAAGGCGTTGGCGATGTCTAGGGACACCGCCAACACGACCTCACCCCGGGCAACTGCGCTCTCAGCTAGCGCCTTGACTCGCAGAAGGACCAGCCGGCCAGCCTTCCACCGCCGCGGGAAAACACCTCGACTGAGGCAGGCACTCAGCAACCGCCGGAACCATTCGCCCAAGACCTCAAGGGTGAGGCCGAGCGCACGGCCATGGACCCCGTCAAGGCCAGGCGCCTTGTTGCGGCCACGCATGCGCGCTACCACCCGCTCGAGCTCGGACTCTGTGACCTCGATCACATCGACCGCGGCAGCGGCGGCGGCGGGCGGGCGCATCGGCGGTGGCCGCACTTCGTCCGCCGCAGGAAAAAGGGCGGTCACTACACGCTCTACTAGCGCCGGCTGCATCGTCCGCGTGAGGGGCGGCGCGTATGGTCGGAGCTTATTCCGGACCATACGATAAGGGCGCCCCCACGGGTCCCGATCGAGCGACGCCAGTAGCTCGTCCCTAGCGGCAGACTTGGCCCGGCAAATGGCCGTTGACAGGTCCGCGACACGCTCCCTGTATGCGGCGTATAGCGTGTCCTCCTCTCCCGGGTCACGGGCACGGCGCCGCCGGCGGCAGCGGGCAAAGGCGCGACGCGCCGCGACACAGTCAGCGCGCGACCGTGCCACATCCTCCGTCCACCAGTGCACGCGGCGCAAAGGCGCACGCGTACCGAGCCGCGGCATCGCGGCATCGCAAATGCGGGCCACCGCTTCGCCCAGGCGATCGGCCTCGGCGGCCGGGTCGTGTCCGATGGGACCCGGGAGCCAGGACTCGACCAAAGCCGCCTCCTCGAGCCGGTCGCGATCCAATCGCTTTAACGACCATCGCGGGGGATCCCCGCGCAACCGTGACCATGCGTCGGCTGGGGCATCGGGGAGGGCGGAGACGTCAAACCGTACGTAACGATGGTCCGACAACGTCTCGACGCCCTCCATTACCCTCCAGCCAGACACGCGGCGGGCGAGGGCGGCGGTCGCGAAAGTAACGTCCACGACAGAGCCACCCTCTCGCCTCACACACGTGTGTACTGCCCCGGTGTTGCACACAGACAGACCTCCCGCGACGGCCCACTCCAACAATGACTCGCCCCTCGCACTTGCGACCGGCGAACCCCATGCCGGAGACTTTGCGTTAAAGTCACCAGCCACAAGGACATGTCCAGCGCCGCTTAACTCGATGGCCGCCCCGAGGTCCTCCAGGTAGGAGTCAAACTCGTGGAGCGGCCGGTTGGGCGAGAAATAACACGCCACTACAAGGCCACCAAACGACATGTCCTCCACTTCAGCTGCCACCCAGCCATGGCCAGCTGATGTCCGAGCCGGGCCCTTCGTGTATACAGCCACTGTGCCGTCTAGGTCACCAGCCCACTGGGCGGTCGGCGGCACCCAGTACGGTTCCGCTACTATGGCGACGTCCACTCCGTATTCAGCTACGCTCTGAACCAGTAGGTCCTGAGCTCTGGCACAGCAGTTAAGGTTTGCCTGGAGAAGCCTGGCCATCACTCAGCCTGCATACTGTCCTCCTCGGCCCCGGACGGGGTCGGCTGGGCTGGCCGCGGCCCGGCCCCAGCAGTGTTGGGGCCGCCGCTAGCTGGCGTCTTTTTGAGAGGGGCGGGGCAAAGGCTCGATCCGCCCCTGTGCTCCGCGGGTCTGCCGGCCGCCGCGCACACGGTGCAGCGCGGCTTGGCAAAACACGTGTTCGATTTATGGCCCGTCTCACCACAGCGGTAGCATTCGCTGCTGCGGTTCGTCTCTGAAGAACAGAGCACGGCGGTGTGGCCCGGCTCCAGGCACCGGTAGCAGCGCAGTGGGCGCGCAGCGAGCGGCTCAATACGCACAGGCGACCAACCCACAAGCAAGCGCCCGAGCGACGACAACTTCCTGGCAGCGAAGAGTGGGCAGCGTATCCACACTGTACCGCTGCGTGTCGGTCCGACCGTAACTGACTCCTGCGTACACTCGCCAGCTGTGGCCACGGCGGCGATAACCTCGTCGCTGGTTACCGATTCTTCTACGCCGTAGAGGCGTAACTCCGCCGTCTTAACGGGGCGGGTGACAGACACCCGCTCAGAGCCAAGGGCCTCCCTTAGCTTGGCTGCGAGCGAGTCTGCCTTGTCGCCGCTTGTACCACCGGGCACCTCTATAATTCGCGCACCCGTTGCGCCGACGCGGAACCGTAGCTCTGGTATTCCGAGTGTTGCCAGGTCAACACTGCGCCTCGCTGCTCGTATGACATCGGCATATGTATCTCCGCTCGCTGCGGCTGCGGGCTGCAACGTTAAAGCCACGGCCGTGGAGCGTGGCATCCTTGGCACACGGACGGCCGAGCGTGCGGCTGGCGCTCGTCCGCGCCGGCCCGCAGATCGTGACCGTGATTGCCGTCGCGTAAGATTATTGTCGGCCCTCCTGGGCGCGACAGTTTGCCAGCCGTCGTCTTGAGTGACGTGTGCCTGCTCCGCATCCGGCGCACGAATCGCCGCAAGTGTTCGTCTTCTCCTGCGTCCACGCCTTGTCGGCCCAGCACTAGGGGCCGGGGCTAACAGTGGCCTCTGTGGGGCAATAGGCTCAGTGCGCAAGGCAGCACGCGGCGCGGCGCGCGGCGGCAGTGGCGCAGCGCGCTGTGGCACCGGTGGCGCGCTTGTAATCGCTGACACAGATGCAGGAGCGGCAGCGCGCGGTGGCGCAGCACGCACGATGCTGGATGGGGCGGCGGCAGGGACCGCGGCGCGCGTTCGGCTGGGAGTGCGGGCGCTCGACACGTCGCGCACTCGCGCGCTCGTAGCGCCGCTCTGGCCACGGCCACGGCCGCGCAGAGGCGCCGATACTGGTACGGCGCGGGCGGTGGAGGCGGCCGTGGCGGAGGCATATGTCACGCGGCGGGCAACACTAGCCGCCGTCGGCCTGTCCGCAACAACAGACCGGGTGCGGGGCGCGGGTAAACAGCGCGCCTCCAAAGCGCCGAAACGCTCACTCACCGCGGCAAGGACGGAGCGGCTAACCTCCTCCGTTATTGCGCGGCTGAGTGCCTGCACATCCACTGCAGCCGGTGAGGTGGCAGGAGGATTGGGAGGGGGGCGCGAGGCCTCCTGCCTCAGCGCCCTTAGCTCTGCCACCAGCTCTGCCGTTTGCTCACGTAGGCGAACGTTATCTTCCTTCAGCTTCCTTACTTCTGTCTTCATTAGACGAGCCTCTTCGGAGGCCGTCAGTTCGCCAAGTCTGACCACAGCCTCTGTAATCCCCGCTGTGGCCTTTTTTAGGCCACCGACGAGTTCACCTTTAAGGTTTTTTGATTTTCGTCCTACTTCGTTGATATATGTGACGCAGCGCGTCACCTCCTTCATGAGCTGAGCCGCCGAAAGCTCACCGGTCGATTCGCTGTCGTCGGTGGTACGTCCCGACGACAGACGCGGCGTCGTGCGCCGGAGCTCCTCCGTGGAGGCTGCAAGCTCCTCCTCTGCTCGCAGCCTCAGCTCCTCCCGCTTCGCCGCATTCAGGTCCTCCTTGGCCTTTGCTAGGCCGACGTATTCGCCGGTCGTCGGTGGCCTGCCCCGCTCGCGCGTATTTGTGGGTGGGCATTTCCTGACGGAACCCACTTTCCGCTCCTCCTCCGAGCTGTCGCTCAACGCCTCTAGGGGGCGCTTTTCCGCCACCTTGCGGAACGCACTTCCTGACGGTACCTCCATGGTTGTAGTTTTATTCTTACTGCTCATGTTTTAAAACAAAAACCGTAAATACTCGTATTTTACAAATATAAATACAATTAACACACAAAATATAAGTTATTTAGTCAACACACACTAATAAAGTATGTTGGGAGTCGCCCAAGGGTCCATCCACAACACAATAAAACATAAAAACACTAAAGTTTGTCGAAGCTGGCCGAAGCTGCCCGTCAGCTCGACCCGAGCTGGCCCCGCTTCGCACAGCTTCACACAGCTTCGCGATTTACCGTCCCGCTGGTTTTTAAACCACGTTGGGAGTCGCCGCAAGGTCCATCCACAACGTAATCAAAAAGAAAAAACACTGAAAAGTACTCACACGAAGCCGCTATGTGCCTCAGACAGGCTGGCGCCACAATGATGCAACTCCGCCTGGCCCCTCAGTGGGTGGCACTGCGGTGCTGAGATTTGCCTTACGGTCCCTCCACAGCACGGCGAACACACACTACACACTAAAAATATCGTCACACAAGAATTGGCGAAGCTGTCTCACAGCTCGGTCCCGCTTCGCACAGCTTTGCGCAGCTTCGTCACAGACGCGAAATTTAGCACTTTCAAAGGCAATGCGATGTTGAGAATCGCCTAACGGTCCCTCCCAAACAACACACGCACAAAAAAGTCAACACTGGACGAGAATCCGGCGCTCAATCTGGCAAAAACGGCCACACAGCTCAGGGTGAGCGGTGCTAGCTTCGCCAGAGAGCGACACGGATCCTCTAAAGTCACTGTCTTCACTTCACGGGGCTTGGAATAGCCCGTAGGTCCATCCCAAACGTACGCACACACGGTTTTACAGGTTCAGTACGTTAGAAACACGGGAGCGAACGAAAAACGATCCGTTCGCTAGCGCAACAGCTAGCGTGAACAGTAGTTGCTCGCGAGTCAGTCGATCCTAAGCTCAAGGAGAGATCTTATGTCGATGTGGCGTGTTTATTTTATTTAATAAATAACGCCCTTTGAGCGAAAGGGAATCCGGTTCCTATTCCGGAACCCGGCAGCGGAACCGTTTCAATAATCGTTCCCTCGTTTCAAAGCGAGTGTTCGACGGGGTAACCCAAAGTGGCCTGAAGACGCCGCCGAGAGGTCCGGGAAGAGTTTTCTTTTCTGCCTGAGCGTTCGAGTTCCATGGAATCCTATAGAAGGGAGATATGGTTCGGAACGCGAAGAGCACCGCATTTGCGGCGGTGTCCGGATACTCTCTGCGGACCTTGAAAATTCAGGTGAGGGATGTACGTGGAGATGTCGCGCCGGTTCGTACCCATATCCGCAGCAGGTCTCCAAGGTGAAGAGCCTCTAGTCGATAGAATAATGTAGGTAAGGGAAGTCGGCAAATTGGATCCGTAACTTCGGAATAAGGATTGGCTCTGAGGACCGGGGCGTGTCGGGTTTGGACGGGAAGCGGATGCGGCCGGTGCCGGGCCTGGTCGAAGCTCTTGCGTCTCTCGGGACGGGAATCCGACTGTCTAATTAAAACAAAGCATTGCGATGGCCCTCGCGGGTGTTGACGCAATGTGATTTCTGCCCAGTGCTCTGAATGTCAACGTGAAGAAATTCAAGCAAGCGCGGGTAAACGGCGGGAGTAACTATGACTCTCTTAAGGTAGCCAAATGCCTCGTCATCTAATTAGTGACGCGCATGAATGGATTAACGAGATTCCCACTGTCCCTATCTACTATCTAGCGAAACCACAGCCAAGGGAACGGGCTTGGGAGAATCAGCGGGGAAAGAAGACCCTGTTGAGCTTGACTCTAGTCTGGCATTGTAAGGAGACATGAGAGGTGTAGCATAAGTGGGAGATAGTTAACGCTATCGTCGCTGAAAAACCACTACTTTCATTGTTTCATTACTTACTCGGTTGGGCGGAAGCGGTGCGCGGTCGATAATATCGGCGGGCGCACGGTGTTTCGTTCCAAGCGTGCAGAGTGGCGATGTGGCGGCAACGCTCTTCGCCGTACAACTCCCGCGTGATCCGGTTCGAGGACACTGCCAGGCGGGGAGTTTGACTGGGGCGGTACATCTGTCAAAGAATAACGCAGGTGTCCTAAGGCCAGCTCAGCGAGGACAGAAACCTCGCGTAGAGCAAAAGGGCAAAAGCTGGCTTGATCCAGATGTTCAGTACGCATAGGGACTGCGAAAGCACGGCCTATCGATCCTTTAGGGAACCTAACCTAACCTAACCTTTTTTTTTTTTTTTTTTTTTTTTTTTTTTTTCGTTGGAAATCCTCATGGATACCCATGCACCGCAAGGACGGTGCACAGGTTATGTCGGACTCGTACCGACTAAAACCAACGGTGTTCCTTCTCGCGCCTTTACGGCGGAGCCACGGGAACTCAAGAATGCATCCGCGACTCCACCAGCAGCGTTACCTTTGCTCTATTGGCAGCACAGCTCGGTTGTAAACCAAACAAGCAGTGCTGCCCTTCCACCCCTTTGAGATGCCGTGCCGGGAACACATGGCTCGGCATCTCCCCCCTCTGACCCCATCCCTCTCGTGGGTGAGCGGAAGGCTTCCAAGCGCCCTCCGCCCGGGGCCTCGGCTAAGGCGGCAGCTGGCGCGTGTGCGCCATCCGCCGGGACCTAGGCCGCGGTCTTCTTGTCCGGGGCGCAGCGGGATCCCTCTCCCGCTCGCGCTCCGCCTCCTCCTTCCGCCGCATGACAGCCTCAGCGAAAGCTGCGGCGGCCCTCCATACTCTCTCGCTGCGAACCATGCCCCTGACAAGGGCCGGCAGCGAGAGATCCGCCCCTGCGACGGCGACCAGGGTCGCGCGCTCCTCTGCCCAGGCCGGGCAAAGCTCCAAGGTGTGGCGCGCCGTGTCATCGGCGCAGCCACAGTGGTGGCACTCAGCCGTCTGCTCTCGCCCCGCCACCCGGTGGAGATACCTCCCGAAGCAACCGTGCCCCGAGAGGACCTGCGTCAGGCGGTAGGACAGGTGGCCATGTGAGCGTAGGCCACACCACTGCTCCAGGACAGGCCGGATAGCGTCGACGGTTGCCTGCCCGGCCGACGGCCGCACCAATGACTCGCGCCACTGCGCAAGCAGGCGCAAGCGCACCCGCTCGCGCCACCGCGTCCACTCCACCGCCTCCTCTTCACCCCGGGGCGACGCCCGGGCCTCAACGACGCGATTGTACGTCGCGGCGAGCAGCCGAGCGTCCAGCTCCCAGGGCATGCTGCCGGCAAGCACCCGCCCGGTTGCGGGCGCAGAGCGCGTCCACCCACACGGGCGCCCCGTACAGCGCCATGGAGCGCACGACCCCGGCGTATAAGCGCCGACAGGTAGTGCCAGGCCCGTCGTCGTTGCGCAGCAGGCGGCTAAGTGCGCCTGCCGCGCTCATCAGTCGCGGCACCAGCCGCTCAAAGTGCGGCCGAAACGTGAGGCGGGGGTCAAGAACGATGCCAAGGTAGCGCATCGCCGATCCGACCTCTACCGCCTCACCTCCGACGACGACCACCGCACCGGCCGGCGGACCACGCCGCGGGCCGTGGAAGCATATAGCCTCCGTCTTCCGCAGCGCGACCTCCAGCCCAAGTCGGCGAATGCGCCGCACGACGTGTGCCGCCCCAGCGGCAGCCAGGGCGGCCGCCTCCTCGAAGTTACGGCCACGTGCCGTGACAAGTGTGTCGTCGGCGTAACACGTGACGCCGACGCCACGCAGCAGCGCGCCCCGCAACACCCAATCGTACCCGATGTTCCACAGGAGGGGCCCGAGTACCGAGCCCTGTGGAACACCGCGCGTCATAGGCCGGACGGCCCACTCTTCCCGCGTCGGATATCTGACCTCTCGGTCCGAGAGGTAGGCCTCGACGACGCGGCACAGGTACGGCGGAAAGCCGTGGTACTGGAGCGCCTCCACGATACACGCCCAGGGGAGCGTATTGAAGGCGTTGGCAATGTCTAGGGACACCGCCAACACGACCTCACCCCGGGCAACTGCGCTCTCAGCTAGCGCCTTGACTCGCCTCACCGCATCAATGGTTGACCGGGCCCGGCGGAAGCCGAACTGGGCCTCGGAAAGGCCGGGGCCAACGGTGTCAAGGTGGCGCGTGAGGCGGTCCGCCACAACGCGCTCCAGCAACTTGCCCGCCTCGTTCAGCAAGACGAGCGGGCGATAGGCCGACGGCTCATCAGCGGGCCGCCCTTCCTTCCGCAGAAGGACCAGCCGGCCAGCCTTCCACCGCCGCGGGAAAACACCTCGACTGAGGCAGGCACTCAGCAACCGTCGGAACCACTCGCCCAAGACCTCAAGGGTGAGGCCGAGCGCACGGCCATGGACCCCGTCAAGGCCAGGCGCCTTGTTGCGGCCACGCATGCGCGCTACCACCCGCTCGAGCTCGGACTCTGTGACCTCGATCACATCGACCGCGGCAGCGGCGGCGGCAGCGGCGGCGGCGGGCGGGCGCATCGGCGGTGGCCGCACTTCGTCCGCCGCAGGAAAAAGGGCGGTCACTACACGCTCTACTAGCGCCGGCCGCATCGTCCGCGTGAGGGGCGGCGCGTATGGTCGGAGCTTATTCCGGACCATACGATAAGGGCGCCCCCACGGGTCCCGATCGAGCGACGCCAGTAGCTCGTCCCTAGCGGCAGACTTGGCCCGGCAAATGGCCGTTGACAGGTCCGCGACACGCTCCCTGTATGCGGCGTATAGCGTGTCCTCCTCTCCCGGGTCACGGGCACGGCGCCGCCGGCGGCAGCGGGCAAAGGCGCGACGCGCCGCGACACAGTCAGCGCGCAACCGTGCCACATCCTCCGTCCACCAGTGCACGCGGCGCAAAGGCGCACGCGTACCGAGCCGCGGCATCGCGGCATCGCAAATGCGGGCCACCGCTTCGCCCAGGCGATCGGCCTCGGCGGCCGGGTCGTGTCCGATGGGACCCGGGAGCCAGGACTCGACCAAAGCCGCCTCCTCGAGCCGGTCGCGATCCAATCGCTTTAACGACCATCGCGGGGGATCCCCGTGCAACCGTGACCATGCGTCGGCTGGGGCATCGGGGAGGGCGGAGACGTCAAACCGTACGTAACGATGGTCCGACAACGTCTCGACGCCCTCCATTACCCTCCAGCCAGACACGCGGCGGGCGAGGGCGGCGGTCGCGAAAGTAACGTCCACGACAGAGCCACCCTCTCGCCTCACACACGTGTGTACTGCCCCGGTGTTGCACACAGACAGACCTCCCGCGACGGCCCACTCCAACAATGACTCGCCCCTCGCACTTGCGACCGGCGAACCCCATGCCGGAGACTTTGCGTTAAAGTCACCAGCCACAAGGACATGTCCAGCGCCGCTTAACTCGATGGCCGCCCCGAGGTCCTCCAGGTAGGAGTCAAACTCGTGGAGCGGCCGGTTGGGCGAGAAATAACACGCCACCACAAGGCCACCAAACGACATGTCCTCCACAGCCACCCAGCCATGGCCAGCTGATGTCCGAGCCGGGCCCTTCATGAATATAGCCACTGTGCCGTCTAGGTCACCAGCCCACTGGGCGGTCGGCGGCACCCAGTACGGTTCCGCTACTATGGCGACGTCCACTCCGTATTCAGCTACGCTCTGAACCAGTAGGTCCTGAGCTCTGGCACAGCAGTTAAGGTTTGCCTGGAGAAGCCTGGCCATCACTCAGCCTGCATACTGTCCTCCTCGGCCCCGGACGGGGTCGGCTGGGCTGGCCGCGGCCCGGCCCCAGCAGTGTTGGGGCCGCCGCTAGCTGGCGTCTTTTTGAGAGGGGCGGGGCAAAGGCTCGATCCGCCCCTGTGCTCCGCGGGTCTGCCGGCCGCCGCGCACACGGTGCAGCGCGGCTTGGCAAAACACGTGTTCGATTTATGGCCCGTCTCACCACAGCGGTAGCATTCGCTGCTGCGGTTCGTCTCTGAAGAACAGAGCACGGCGGTGTGGCCCGGCTCCAGGCACCGGTAGCAGCGCAGTGGGCGCGCAGCGAGCGGCTCAATACGCACAGGCGACCAACCCACAAGCAAGCGCCCGAGCGACGACAACTTCCTGGCAGCGAAGAGTGGGCAGCGTATCCACACTGTACCGCTGCGTGTCGGTCCGACCGTAACTGACTCCTGCGTACACTCGCCAGCTGTGGCCACGGCGGCGATAACCTCGTCGCTGGTTACCGATTCTTCTACGCCGTAGAGGCGTAACTCCGCCGTCTTAACGGGGCGGGTGACAGACACCCGCTCAGAGCCAAGGGCCTCCCTTAGCTTGGCTGCGAGCGAGTCTGCCTTGTCGCCGCTTGTACCACCGGGCACCTCTATAATTCGCGCACCCGTTGCGCCGACGCGGAACCGTAGCTCTGGTATTCCGAGTGTTGCCAGGTCAACACTGCGCCTCGCTGCTCGTATGACATCGGCATATGTATCTCCGCTCGCTGCGGCTGCGGGCTGCAACGTTAAAGCCACGGCCGTGGAGCGTGGCATCCTTGGCACACGGACGGCCGAGCGTGCGGCTGGCGCTCGTCCGCGCCGGCCCGCAGATCGTGACCGTGATTGCCGTCGCGTAAGATTATTGTCGGCCCTCCTGGGCGCGACAGTTTGCCAGCCGTCGTCTTGAGTGACGTGTGCCTGCTCCGCATCCGGCGCACGAATCGCCGCAAGTGTTCGTCTTCTCCTGCGTCCACGCCTTGTCGGCCCAGCACTAGGGGCCGGGGCTAACAGTGGCCTCTGTGGGGCGATAGGCTCAGTGCGCAAGGCAGCACGCGGCGCGGCGCGCGGCGGCAGTGGCGCAGCGCGCTGTGGCACCGGTGGCGCGCTTGTAATCGCTGACACAGATGCAGGAGCGGCAGCGCGCGGTGGCGCAGCACGCACGATGCTGGATGGGGCGGCGGCAGGGACCGCGGCGCGCGTTCGGCTGGGAGTGCGGGCGCTCGACACGTCGCGCACTCGCGCGCTCGTAGCGCCGCTCTGGCCACGGCCACGGCCGCGCAGAGGCGCCGATACTGGTACGGCGCGGGCGGTGGAGGCGGCCGTGGCGGAGGCATATGTCACGCGGCGGGCAACACTAGCCGCCGTCGGCCTGTCCGCAACAACAGACCGGGTGCGGGGCGCGGGTAAACAGCGCGCCTCCAAAGCGCCGAAACGCTCACTCACTGCGGCAAGGACGGAGCGGCTAACCTCCTCCGTTATTGCGCGGCTGAGTGCCTGCACATCCACTGCAGCCGGTGAGGTGGCAGGAGGATTGGGAGGGGGGCGCGAGGCCTCCTGCCTCAGCGCCCTTAGCTCTGCCACCAGCTCTGCCGTTTGCTCACGTAGGCGAACGTTATCTTCCTTCAGCTTTCTTACTTCTGTCTTCATTAGACGAGCCTCTTCGGAGGCCGTCAGTTCGCCAAGTCTGACCACAGCCTCTGTAATCCCCGCTGTGGCCTTTTTTAGGCCACCGACGAGTTCACCTTTAAGGTTTTTTGATTTTCGTCCTACTTCGTTGATATATGTGACGCAGCGCGTCACCTCCTTCATGAGCTGAGCCGCCGAAAGCTCACCGGTCGATTCGCTGTCGTCGGTGGTACGTCCCGACGACAGACGCGGCGTCGTGCGCCGGAGCTCCTCCGTGGAGGCTGCAAGCTCCTCCTCTGCTCGCAGCCTCAGCTCCTCCCGCTTCGCCGCATTCAGGTCCTCCTTGGCCTTTGCTAGGCCGACGTATTCGCCGGTCGTCGGTGGCCTGCCCCGCTCGCGCGTATTTGTGGGTGGGCATTTCCTGACGGAACCCACTTTCCGCTCCTCCTCCGAGCTGTCGCTCAACGCCTCTAGGGGGCGCTTTTCCGCCACCTTGCGGAACGCACTTCCTGACGGTACCTCCATGGTTGTAGTTTTATTCTTACTGCTCATGTTTTAAAACAAAAACCGTAAATACTCGTATTTTACAAATATAAATACAATTAACACACAAAATATAAGTTATTTAGTCAACACACACTAATAAAGTATGTTGGGAGTCGCCCAAGGGTCCATCCACAACACAATAAAACATAAAAACACTAAAGTTTGTCGAAGCTGGCCGAAGCTGCCCGTCAGCTCGACCCGAGCTGGCCCCGCTTCGCACAGCCCCACACAGCTTCGCGATTTACCGTCCCGCTGGTTTTTAAACCACGTTGGGAGTCGCCGCAAGGTCCATCCACAACGTAATCAAAAAGAAAAACACTGAAAAGTACTCACACGAAGCCGCTATGTGCCTCAGACAGGCTGGCGCCACAATGATGCAACTCCGCCTGGCCCCTCAGTGGGTGGCACTGCGGTGCTGAGATTTGCCTTACGGTCCCTCCACAGCACGGCGAACACACACTACACACTAAAAATATCGTCACACAAGAATTGGCGAAGCTGTCTCACAGCTCGGTCCCGCTTCGCACAGCTTTGCGCAGCTTCGTCACAGACGCGAAATTTAGCACTTTCAAAGGCAATGCGATGTTGAGAATCGCCTAACGGTCCCTCCCAAACAACACACGCACAAAAAAGTCAACACTGGACGAGAATCCGGCGCTCAATCTGGCAAAAACGGCCACACAGCTCAGGGTGAGCGGTGCTAGCTTCGCCAGAGAGCGACACGGATCCTCTAAAGTCACTGTCTTCACTTCACGGGGCTTGGAATAGCCCGTAGGTCCATCCCAAACGTACGCACACACGGTTTTACAGGTTCAGTACGTTAGAAACACGGGAGCGAACGAAAAACGATCCGTTCGCTAGCGCGTTCCCCACAAGACTCCCGAGAACAAGAGTATCCACACTGTACCGCTGCGTGTCGGTCCGACCGTAACTGACTCCTGCGTACACTCGCCAGCTGTGGCCACGGCGGCGATAACCTCGTCGCTGGTTACCGATTCTTCTACGCCGTAGAGGCGTAACTCCGCCGTCTTAACGGGGCGGGTGACAGACACCCGCTCAGAGCCAAGGGCCTCCCTTAGCTTGGCTGCGAGCGAGTCTGCCTTGTCGCCGCTTGTACCACCGGGCACCTCTATAATTCGCGCACCCGTTGCGCCGACGCGGAACCGTAGCTCTGGTATTCCGAGTGTTGCCAGGTCAACACTGCGCCTCGCTGCTCGTATGACATCGGCATATGTATCTCCGCTCGCTGCGGCTGCGGGCTGCAACGTTAAAGCCACGGCCGTGGAGCGTGGCATCCTTGGCACACGGACGGCCGAGCGTGCGGCTGGCGCTCGTCCGCGCCGGCCCGCAGATCGTGACCGTGATTGCCGTCGCGTAAGATTATTGTCGGCCCTCCTGGGCGCGACAGTTTGCCAGCCGTCGTCTTGAGTGACGTGTGCCTGCTCCGCATCCGGCGCACGAATCGCCGCAAGTGTTCGTCTTCTCCTGCGTCCACGCCTTGTCGGCCCAGCACTAGGGGCCGGGGCTAACAGTGGCCTCTGTGGGGCAATAGGCTCAGTGCGCAAGGCAGCACGCGGCGCGGCGCGCGGCGGCAGTGGCGCAGCGCGCTGTGGCACCGGTGGCGCGCTTGTAATCGCTGACACAGATGCAGGAGCGGCAGCGCGCGGTGGCGCAGCACGCACGATGCTGGATGGGGCGGCGGCAGGGACCGCGGCGCGCGTTCGGCTGGGAGTGCGGGCGCTCGACACGTCGCGCACTCGCGCGCTCGTAGCGCCGCTCTGGCCACGGCCACGGCCGCGCAGAGGCGCCGATACTGGTACGGCGCGGGCGGTGGAGGCGGCCGTGGCGGAGGCATATGTCACGCGGCGGGCAACACTAGCCGCCGTCGGCCTGTCCGCAACAACAGACCGGGTGCGGGGCGCGGGTAAACAGCGCGCCTCCAAAGCGCCGAAACGCTCACTCACTGCGGCAAGGACGGAGCGGCTAACCTCCTCCGTTATTGCGCGGCTGAGTGCCTGCACATCCACTGCAGCCGGTGAGGTGGCAGGAGGATTGGGAGGGGGGCGCGAGGCCTCCTGCCTCAGCGCCCTTAGCTCTGCCACCAGCTCTGCCGTTTGCTCACGTAGGCGAACGTTATCTTCCTTCAGCTTCCTTACTTCTGTCTTCATTAGACGAGCCTCTTCGGAGGCCGTCAGTTCGCCAAGTCTGACCACAGCCTCTGTAATCCCCGCTGTGGCCTTTTTTAGGCCACCGACGAGTTCACCTTTAAGGTTTTTTGATTTTCGTCCTACTTCGTTGATATATGTGACGCAGCGCGTCACCTCCTTCATGAGCTGGGCCGCCGAAAGCTCACCGGTCGATTCGCTGTCGTCGGTGGTACGTCCCGACGACAGACGCGGCGTCGTGCGCCGGAGCTCCTCCGTGGAGGCTGCAAGCTCCTCCTCTGCTCGCAGCCTCAGCTCCTCCCGCTTCGCCGCATTCAGGTCCTCCTTGGCCTTTGCTAGGCCGACGTATTCGCCGGTCGTCGGTGGCCTGCCCCGCTCGCGCGTATTTGTGGGTGGGCATTTCCTGACGGAACCCACTTTCCGCTCCTCCTCCGAGCTGTCGCTCAACGCCTCTAGGGGGCGCTTTTCCGCCACCTTGCGGAACGCACTTCCTGACGGTACCTCCATGGTTGTAGTTTTATTCTTACTGCTCATGTTTTAAAACAAAAGCCGTAAATACTCGTATTTTACAAATATAAATACAATTAACACACAAAATATAAGTTATTTAGTCAACACACACTAATAAAGTATGTTGGGAGTCGCCCAAGGGTCCATCCACAACACAATAAAACATAAAAACACTAAAGTTTGTCGAAGCTGGCCGAAGCTGCCCGTCAGCTCGACCCGAGCTGGCCCCGCTTCGCACAGCTTCACACAGCTTCGCGATTTACCGTCCCGCTGGTTTTTAAACCACGTTGGGAGTCGCCGCAAGGTCCATCCACAACGTAATCAAAAAGAAAAACACTGAAAAGTACTCACACGAAGCCGCTATGTGCCTGAGACAGGCTGGCGCCACAATGATGCAACTCCGCCTGGCCCCTCAGTGGGTGGCACTGCGGTGCTGAGATTTGCCTTACGGTCCCTCCACAGCACGGCGAACACACACTACACACTAAAAATATCGTCACACAAGAATTGGCGAAGCTGTCTCACAGCTCGGTCCCGCTTCGCACAGCTTTGCGCAGCTTCGTCACAGACGCGAAATTTAGCACTTTCAAAGGCAATCTCGGTCCGAGAGGTAGGCCTCGACGACGCGGCACAGGTACGGCGGAAAGCCGTGGTACTGGAGCGCCTCCACGATACACGCCCAGGGGAGCGTATTGAAGGCGTTGGCAATGTCTAGGGACACCGCCAACACGACCTCACCCCGGGCAACTGCGCTCTCAGCTAGCGCCTTGACTCGCCTCACCGCATCAATGGTTGACCGGGCCCGGCGGAAGCCGAACTGGGCCTCGGAAAGGCCGGGGCCAACGGTGTCAAGGTGGCGCGTGAGGCGGTCCGCCACAACGCGCTCCAGCAACTTGCCCGCCTCGTCCAGCAAGACGAGCGGGCGATAGGCCGACGGCTCATCAGCGGGCCGCCCTTCCTTCCGCAGAAGGACCAGCCGGCCAGCCTTCCACCGCCGCGGGAAAACACCTCGACTGAGGCAGGCGCTCAGCAACCGCCGGAACCACTCGCCCAAGACCTCAAGGGTGAGGCCGAGCGCACGGCCATGGACCCCGTCAAGGCCAGGCGCCTTGTTGCGGCCACGCATGCGCGCTACCACCCGCTCGAGCTCGGACTCTGTGACCTCGATCACATCGACCGCGGCAGCGGCGGCGGCAGCGGCGGCGGCGGGCGGGCGCATCGGCGGTGGCCGCACTTCGTCCGCCGCAGGAAAAAGGACGGTCACTACACGCTCTACCAGCGCCGGCTGCATCGTCCGCGTGAGGGGCGGCGCGTATGGTCGGAGCTTATTCCGGACCATACGATAAGGGCGCCCCCACGGGTCCCGATCGAGCGACGCCAGTAGCTCGTCCCTAGCGGCAGACTTGGCCCGGCAAATGGCCGTTGACAGGTCCGCGACACGCTCCCTGTATGCGGCGTAAAGCGTGTCCTCCTCTCCCGGGTCACGGGCACGGCGCCGCCGGCGGCAGCGGGCAAAGGCGCGACGCGCCGCGACGCAGTCAGCGCGCAACCGTGCCACATCCTCCGTCCACCAGTGCACGCGGCGCCAAGGCGCACGCGTACCGAGCCGCGGCATCGCGGCATCGCAAATGCGGGCCACCGCTTCGCCCAGGCGATCTGCCTCGGCGGCCGGGTCGTGTCCGATGGGACCCGGGAGCCAGGACTCGACCAAAGCCGCCTCCTCGAGCCGGTCGCGATCCAATCGCTTTAACGACCATCGCGGGGGATCCCCGTGCAACCGTGACCATGCGTCGGCTGGGGCATCGGGGAGGGCGGAGACGTCAAACCGTACGTAACGATGGTCCGACAACGTCTCGACACCCTCCATTACCCTCCAGCCAGACACGCGGCGGGCGAGGGCGGCGGTCGCAAAGGTAACGTCCACGACAGAGCCACCCTCTCGCCTCACACACGTGTGTACTGCCCCGGTATTGCACACAGACAGACCTCCCGCGACGGCCCACTCCAACAATGACTCGCCCCTCGCACTTGCGACCGGCGAACCCCATGCCGGAGACTTTGCGTTAAAGTCCCCAGCCACAATGATATTTCCAACGCCACTTAGTTCAATGGCCGCCCCGAGGTCCTCCAGGTAGGACTCGAACTCGTGGAGCGGCCGGTTGGGTGAGAAATAACATGCCACCACCAGGTACTCGCCCTCCAGCTCTGCTGCCACCCAGCCATGGCCGGCTGACGTCCGTGCCAGGCCCTTCGCAAAGATAGTCGCTGTGCCGTCCAAGTCGCCAGCCCACTGGCCGGTCGGCGGCACCCAGTACGGTTCCGCTACTATGGCGACGTCCACTCCGTATTCAGCTACGCTCTGAACCAGTAGGTCCTGAGCTCTGGCACAGCAGTTAAGGTTTGCCTGGAGAAGCCTGGCCATCACTCAGCCTGCATACTGTCCTCCTCGGCCCCGGACGGGGTCGGCTGGGCTGGCCGCGGAGCTCCTCCGTGGAGGCTGCAAGCTCCTCCTCTGCTCGCAGCCTCAGCTCCTCCCGCTTCGCCGCATTCAGGTCCTCCTTGGCCTTTGCTAGGCCGACGTATTCGCCGGTCGTCGGTGGCCTGCCCCGCTCGCGCGTATTTGTGGGTGGGCATTTCCTGACGGAACCCACTTTCCGCTCCTCCTCCGAGCTGTCGCTCAACGCCTCTAGGGGGCGCTTTTCCGCCACCTTGCGGAACGCACTTCCTGACGGTACCTCCATGGTTGTAGTTTTATTCTTACTGCTCATGTTTTAAAACAAAAACCGTAAATACTCGTAGTTTACAAATATAAATACAATTAACACACAAAATATAAGTTATTTAGTCAACACACACTAATAAAGTATGTTGGGAGTCGCCCAAGGGTCCATCCACAACACAATAAAACATAAAAACACTAAAGTTTGTCGAAGCTGGCCGAAGCTGCCCGTCAGCTCGACCCGAGCTGGCCCCGCTTCGCACAGCCCCACACAGCTTCGCGATTTACCGTCCCGCTGGTTTTTAAACCACGTTGGGAGTCGCCGCAAGGTCCATCCACAACGTAATCAAAAAGAAAAACACTGAAAAGTACTCACACGAAGCCGCTATGTGCCTCAGACAGGCTGGCGCCACAATGATGCAACTCCGCCTGGCCCCTCAGTGGGTGGCACTGCGGTGCTGAGATTTGCCTTACGGTCCCTCCACAGCACGGCGAACACACACTACACACTAAAAATATCGTCACACAAGAATTGGCGAAGCTGTCTCACAGCTCGGTCCCGCTTCGCACAGCTTTGCGCAGCTTCGTCACAGACGCGAAATTTAGCACTTTCAAAGGCAATGCGATGTTGAGAATCGCCTAACGGTCCCTCCCAAACAACACACGCACAAAAAAGTCAACACTGGACGAGAATCCGGCGCTCAATCTGGCAAAAACGGCCACACAGCTCAGGGTGAGCGGTGCTAGCTTCGCCAGAGAGCGACACGGATCCTCTAAAGTCACTGTCTTCACTTCACGGGGCTTGGAATAGCCCGTAGGTCCATCCCAAACGTACGCACACACGGTTTTACAGGTTCAGTACGTTAGAAACACGGGAGCGAACGAAAAACGATCCGTTCGCTAGCGCGTTCCCCACAAGACTTTTTTTTTTTTTTTTTTTTTTTCGTTGGAAATCCTCATGGATACCCATGCACCGCAAGGACAGTGCACAGGTTATGTCGGACTCGTACCGACTAAAACCAACGGTGTTCCTTCTCGCGCCTTTACGGCGGAGCCACGGGAACTCAAGAATGCATCCGCGACTCCACCAGCAGCGTTACCTTTGCTCTATTGGCAGCACAGCTCGGTTGTAAACCAAACAAGCGGTGCTGCCCTTCCACCCCTTTGAGATGCCGTGCCGGGAACACATGGCTCGGCATCTCCCCCCTCTGACCCCATCCCTCTCGTGGGTGAGCGGAAGGCTTCCAAGCGCCCTCCGCCCGGGGCCTCGGCTAAGGCGGCAGCTGGCGCGTGTGCGCCATCCGCCGGGACCTAGGCCGCGGTCTTCTTGTCCGGGGCGCAGCGGGATCCCTCTCCCGCTCGCGCTCCGCCTCCTCCTTCCGCCGCATGACAGCCTCAGCGAAAGCTGCGGCGGCCCTCCATACTCTCTCGCTGCGAACCATGCCCCTGACAAGGGCCGGCAGCGAGAGATCCGCCCCTGCGACGGCGACCAGGGTCGCGCGCTCCTCTGCCCAGGCCGGGCAAAGCTCCAAGGTGTGACGCGCCGTGTCATCGGCGCAGCCACAGTGGTGGCACTCAGCCGTCTGCTCTCGCCCCGCCACCCGGTGGAGATACCTCCCGAAGCAACCGTGCCCCGAGAGGACCTGCGTCAGGCGGTAGGACAGGTGGCCATGTGAGCGTAGGCCACACCACTGCTCCAGGACAGGCCGGATAGCGTCGACGGTTGCCTGCCCGGCCGACGGCCGCACCAATGACTCGCGCCACTGCGCAAGTAGGCGCAAGCGCACCCGCTCGCGCCACCGCGTCCACTCCACCGCCTCCTCTTCACCCCGGGGCGACGCTCGGGCCTCAACGACGCGATTGTACGTCGCGGCGAGCAGCCGAGCGTCCAGCTCCCAGGGCATGCTGCCGGCAAGCACGCATGCCGCCTCAAAAGAGATCGTGCGATAGCCGCGCACGACCCGTACTGCCATCACGCGCTGCGGCCGCCGGAGGAGCGCCCGGTTGCGGGCGCAGAGCGCGTCCACCCACACGGGCGCCCCGTACAGCGCCATGGAGCGCACGACCCCGGCGTATAAGCGCCGACAGGTAGTGCCAGGCCCGTCGTCGTTGCGCAGCAGGCGGCTAAGTGCGCCTGCCGCGCTCATCAGTCGCGGCACCAGCCGCTCAAAGTGCGGCCGAAACGTGAGGCGGGGGTCAAGAACGATGCCAAGGTAGCGCATCGCCGATCCGACCTCTACCGCCTCACCTCCGACGACGACCACCGCACCGGCCGGCGGACCGCGCCGCGGGCCGTGGAAGCATATAGCCTCTGTCTTCCGCAGCGCGACCTCCAGCCCAAGTCGGCGGATGCGCCGCACGACGTGTGCCGCCCCAGCGGCAGCCAGGGCGGCCGTCTCCTCGAAGTTACGGCCACGTGCCGTGACAAGTGTGTCGTCGGCGTAACACGTGACGCCGACGCCACGCAGCAGCGCGCCCCGCAACACCCAATCGTAACCGATGTTCCACAGGAGGGGCCCAAGAACAGAGCCCTGTGGAACACCGCGCGTCATAGGCCGGACGGCCCACTCTTCCCGCGTCGGATACCTGACCTCTCGGTCCGAGAGGTAGGCCTCGACGACGCGGCACAGGTACGGCGGAAAGCCGTGGTACTGGAGCGCCTCCACGATACACGCCCAGGGGAGCGTATTGAAGGCGTTGGCAATGTCTAGGGACACCGCCAACCCGACCTCACCCCGGGCAACTGCGCTCTCAGCTAGCGCCTTGACTCGCCTCACCGCATCAATGGTTGACCGGGCCCGGCGGAAGCCGAACTGGGCCTCGGAAAGGCCGGGGCCAACGGTGTCAAGGTGGCGCGTGAGGCGGTCCGCCACAACGCGCTCCAGCAACTTGCCCGCCTCGTCCAGCAAGACGAGCGGGCGATAGGCCGACGGCTCATCAGCGGGCCGCCCTTCCTTCCGCAGAAGGACCAGCCGGCCAGCCTTCCACCGCCGCGGGAAAACACCTCGACTGAGGCAGGCGCTCAGCAACCGCCGGAACCACTCGCCCAAGACCTCAAGGGTGAGGCCGAGCGCACGGCCATGGACCCCGTCAAGGCCAGGCGCCTTGTTGCGGCCACGCATGCGCGCTACCACCCGCTCGAGCTCGGACTCTGTGACCTCGATCACATCGACCGCGGCAGCGGCGGCGGCGGGCGGGCGCATCGGCGGTGGCCGCACTTCGTCCGCCGCAGGAAAAAGGGCGGTCACTACACGCTCTACTAGCGCCGGCTGCATCGTCCGCGTGAGGGGCGGCGCGTATGGTCGGAGCTTATTCCGGACCATACGATAAGGGCGCCCCCACGGGTCCCGATCGAGCGACGCCAGTAGCTCGTCCCTAGCGGCAGACTTGGCCCGGCAAATGGCCGTTGACAGGTCCGCGACACGCTCCCTGTATGCGGCGTATAGCGTGTCCTCCTCTCCCGGGTCACGGGCACGGCGCCGCCGGCGGCAGCGGGCAAAGGCGCGACGCGCCGCGACACAGTCAGCGCGCAACCGTGCCACATCCTCCGTCCACCAGTGCACGCGGCGCAAAGGCGCACGCGTACCGAGCCGCGGCATCGCGGCATCGCAAATGCGGGCCACCGCTTCGCCCAGGCGATCGGCCTCGGCGGCCGGGTCGTGTCCGATGGGACCCGGGAGCCAGGACTCGACCAAAGCCGCCTCCTCGAGCCGGTCGCGATCCAATCGCTTTAACGACCATCGCGGGGGATCCCCGTGCAACCGTGACCATGCGTCGGCTGGGGCATCGGGGAGGGCGGAGACGTCAAACCGTACGTAACGATGGTCCGACAACGTCTCGACGCCCTCCATTACCCTCCAGCCAGACACGCGGCGGGCGAGGGCGGCGGTCGCGAAAGTAACGTCCACGACAGAGCCACCCTCTCGCCTCACACACGTGTGTACTGCCCCGGTGTTGCACACAGACAGACCTCCCGCGACGGCCCACTCCAACAATGACTCGCCCCTCGCACTTGCGACCGGCGAACCCCATGCCGGAGACTTTGCGTTAAAGTCACCAGCCACAAGGACATGTCCAGCGCCGCTTAACTCGATGGCCGCCCCGAGGTCCTCCAGGTAGGAGTCAAACTCGTGGAGCGGCCGGTTGGGCGAGAAATAACACGCCACTACAAGGCCACCAAACGACATGTCCTCCACTTCAGCTGCCACCCAGCCATGGCCAGCTGATGTCCGAGCCGGGCCCTTCGTGTATACAGCCACTGTGCCGTCTAGGTCACCAGCCCACTGGGCGGTCGGCGGCACCCAGTACGGTTCCGCTACTATGGCGACGTCCACTCCGTATTCAGCTACGCTCTGAACCAGTAGGTCCTGAGCTCTGGCACAGCAGTTAAGGTTTGCCTGGAGAAGCCTGGCCATCACTCAGCCTGCATATTGTCCTCCTCGGCCCCGGACGGGGTCGGCTGGGCTGGCCGCGGCCCGGCCCCAGCAGTGTTGGGGCCGCCGCTAGCTGGCGTCTTTTTGAGAGGGGCGGGGCAAAGGCTCGATCCGCCCCTGTGCTCCGCGGGTCTGCCGGCCGCCGCGCACACGGTGCAGCGCGGCTTGGCAAAACACGTGTTCGATTTATGGCCCGTCTCACCACAGCGGTAGCATTCGCTGCTGCGGTTCGTCTCTGAAGAACAGAGCACGGCGGTGTGGCCCGGCTCCAGGCACCGGTAGCAGCGCAGTGGGCGCGCAGCGAGCGGCTCAATACGCACAGGCGACCAACCCACAAGCAAGCGCCCGAGCGACGACAACTTCCTGGCAGCGAAGAGTGGGCAGCGTATCCACACTGTACCGCCGCGTGTCGGTCCGACCGTAACTGACTCCTGCGTACACTCGCCAGCTGTGGCCACGGCGGCGATAACCTCGTCGCTGGTTACCGATTCTTCTACGCCGTAGAGGCGTAACTCCGCCGTCTTAACGGGGCGGGTGACAGACACCCGCTCAGAGCCAAGGGCCTCCCTTAGCTTGGCTGCGAGCGAGTCTGCCTTGTCGCCGCTTGTACCACCGGGCACCTCTATAATTCGCGCACCCGTTGCGCCGACGCGGAACCGTAGCTCTGGTATTCCGAGTGTTGCCAGGTCAACACTGCGCCTCGCTGCTCGTATGACATCGGCATATGTATCTCCGCTCGCTGCGGCTGCGGGCTGCAACGTTAAAGCCACGGCCGTGGAGCGTGGCATCCTTGGCACACGGACGGCCGAGCGTGCGGCTGGCGCTCGTCCGCGCCGGCCCGCAGATCGTGACCGTGATTGCCGTCGCGTAAGATTATTGTCGGCCCTCCTGGGCGCGACAGTTTGCCAGCCGTCGTCTTGAGTGACGTGTGCCTGCTCCGCATCCGGCGCACGAATCGCCGCAAGTGTTCGTCTTCTCCTGCGTCCACGCCTTGTCGGCCCAGCACTAGGGGCCGGGGCTAACAGTGGCCTCTGTGGGGCAATAGGCTCAGTGCGCAAGGCAGCACGCGGCGCGGCGCGCGGCGGCAGTGGCGCAGCGCGCTGTGGCACCGGTGGCGCGCTTGTAATCGCTGACACAGATGCAGGAGCGGCAGCGCGCGGTGGCGCAGCACGCACGATGCTGGATGGGGCGGCGGCAGGGACCGCGGCGCGCGTTCGGCTGGGAGTGCGGGCGCTCGACACGTCGCGCACTCGCGCGCTCGTAGCGCCGCTCTGGCCACGGCCACGGCCGCGCAGAGGCGCCGATACTGGTACGGCGCGGGCGGTGGAGGCGGCCGTGGCGGAGGCATATGTCACGCGGCGGGCAACACTAGCCGCCGTCGGCCTGTCCGCAACAACAGACCGGGTGCGGGGCGCGGGTAAACAGCGCGCCTCCAAAGCGCCGAAACGCTCACTCACTGCGGCAAGGACGGAGCGGCTAACCTCCTCCGTTATTGCGCGGCTGAGTGCCTGCACATCCACTGCAGCCGGTGAGGTGGCAGGAGGATTGGGAGGGGGGCGCGAGGCCTCCTGCCTCAGCGCCCTTAGCTCTGCCACCAGCTCTGCCGTTTGCTCACGTAGGCGAACGTTATCTTCCTTCAGCTTCCTTACTTCTGTCTTCATTAGACGAGCCTCTTCGGAGGCCGTCAGTTCGCCAAGTCTGACCACAGCCTCTGTAATCCCCGCTGTGGCCTTTTTTAGGCCACCGACGAGTTCACCTTTAAGGTTTTTTGATTTTCGTCCTACTTCGTTGATATATGTGACGCAGCGCGTCACCTCCTTCATGAGCTGAGCCGCCGAAAGCTCACCGGTCGATTCGCTGTCGTCGGTGGTACGTCCCGACGACAGACGCGGCGTCGTGCGCCGGAGCTCCTCCGTGGAGGCTGCAAGCTCCTCCTCTGCTCGCAGCCTCAGCTCCTCCCGCTTCGCCGCATTCAGGTCCTCCTTGGCCTTTGCTAGGCCGACGTATTCGCCGGTCGTCGGTGGCCTGCCCCGCTCGCGCGTATTTGTGGGTGGGCATTTCCTGACGGAACCCACTTTCCGCTCCTAAAACTCTCCGGTTTCCAACTAAGCCCTTAGTGGTGGCGAAGTGGGGTCCTGATAGATTTCACCACTTCGCCTCCGGGCTGCCCAGCTCGAACGCTGGGCTCCACCGTACTGCTCTAGGGGAAACGCTAGAGCAGTGTCAGACCGTGACGACCATAGTGCAATGGCGTGCGTGAGGCCAATCACGCACGCCGGCCGCCAATGGTAGGATCATCAGGCAGGACCAAAGCGACACAGGCCCGCCCTCTCCTACCAACCATGCTGCATTAACGGTGCAGTACCGCTGTGGCCGCGGTGGACAGGCTGAGAGGCAACGATACACCAACACAACTCTTCCCCCGCGGCCCCACCCCGATCGCAGTGGGTAGAATGAGTGGCAGTCTGACTCTGACACTCACTCATCCCAACGCGCTCCACCATGTCGCAAACTGCAGAGCGACCCTGCCAAAGCCGCGGTGGACAGGCTGAGCGGCAACGAAACACCGACACAACTCTCCCACCGCGGCCCCACCTCGGCCGTGAAAGGAAGGAAGGAAGCCCAGACAAGCTGGATGCCCCAGACCAGCCGGAAGCCCAGACACCCCCCTCCCTCCACAGTCCACCACCTAGCCGCAAGCGGCCTCCGCATCCGAACGAGCCCACGATTGGGCCCATTTGAGCGGTCCTCCGTTCCAGGTTATTTGCCATTGGTGAGCAATTGAGCAAAAATTACTCAACCAATGCCCAGGGTACACCGGCCAGCCTCACCGTTCTCCCAGGACGTATCCCGAAGAGACAGGCGAGAATCCGGCTCACGAGGAGGTTACCTGGCAAGTACCCCAACCTAACTTTTTTTTTTTTTTTTTTTTTTATCGAAGAGAAATCCATTTACGGACTATCCACAGTTGGCTAGACTGCAGACGCGTGTGGGACTCACCCAACAAATGCTGGGAATACCCACTAAAACTCTCCGGTTTCCAACTAAGCCCTTAGTGGCGGCGAAGTGGGGTCCTGATAGATTTCACCACTTCGCCTCCGGGCTGCCCAGCTCGAACGCTGGGCTCCACCGTACTGCTCTAGGGGAAACGCTAGAGCAGTGTCAGACCGTGACGACCAAAGTGCAATAGCGTGCGTGAGGCCAATCACGCACGCCGGCCGCCAATGTTAAGTTAGCCAATAAATAATATGTTTTCTGAATATAGTGTATATTTTTTGTAAAACATATGCAAATGTAACTGTTAATAAGAATATATAACAGCAATGTAACTAGAAATATATCAACTGTAAAGAGCTCAATTATAGAAAAGTAGCGGTTTGATTGAAATGTAAATAAATAGTAAATATAAAATATTAGATATTAAATAGTAAGTAAGATGTAGAATAAGGAACAATGTTGAATACTCAAAAAATTAAATAAGCTGTAAATTTATTTACCCGAAATACAAGATAGTGGAATAGATAGAAGGGAAATCCCACCCTTAAAAGAGCGAAAGAGATGAACGATAGAAAGATCAAGTATGTTGGATGGCAGTACGAGAGGCATAAAAGTGAGAACTGGAATGAAAGAGAAAACTAGAATAACAAAGACTGCGGCACTATCGCCGGAGGTACTATAAAAAAAAAAAAAAAAAAAAAAGTCACTACTACGCCGCCGCGGTGAGCGCCACGATTCTGCGTGGCTCCGCAGTCGAAAAATCGTCAAAATTAGACAGAGTTGACCTACAGTGTTGTGCAAAGTGCTTAATTATAGTGTTTTGTGATACCGAAGTGGGTGTAGTGTTTGGATTGCCGAAGACATCCTGGAAGTCCATCCTACAGGAGTACCTCGGAGACCACATGGCTGATTTTGAGGTTAAAACTGAGGATTTTGGCCTTTCATCGCATACGCTGCCCAATTAAGATCGGTGCCCCCACGATTTTGTTGTACCCATCGGTGCACCCTGGAGAGAGGAACTTTTTGCCATATTCGCAGATTTTTTGCACTAAGAACTTCGGAGCTACTGGACAAAAAGGATACGTCACGTCCAGTCATAAAGTTATACAGAGACCAAATGCAACCGCAGACAATCCAAATAAGGTCGCAGCCATAGTGTTTGACAGAAACCTTCTAGCTCTTGTCAATAATGATCTGATAAATGAAAATATTGTAAGCTTCAAGATCAAAATAAATAACCAGGCTATATCATTTATAAATGTCTACTTTGAAGGAAACGTAGAGATAGAACCTTATCTTACCAGAGTACAAGATATCGCGAGAGAGCTGCAGGAGGAGCACCTGATAATTGCAGGAGACTTCAATGCCAAGAGTGTCTGGTGGGGTTGCGATGCAGAAGACATAAGAGGAATCGCAACCATGGAGTTTATTGCTCAAATGAACATGAATGTGGTAAACGATGGAACCACGCCTACCTTTCATACATACAGGGGGACAAATCTATACACCAGTATCGTGGATGTCACTATATGCTCATCAAGTTTGATAACCAAAATAAAAAACTGGCACGTAGACACTGAATCGGCACGACTATCAGACCATCGACAAATTAACTTTGAAATAGCAATTGCAGGAGGAGAAGACTATACACCTACACCTAATTCAGGCGTTTGCAGACGACCTGCTCTTGATAGCAAGCGGGCACTGCGCCAAAGAACTGGAGGAAAAAATAAACCCGACGTTGTGCACAATCTCGAAATGGGGCACAGACTGCAAATTGAGATTTGCAGCCCATAAGACCCAGGCCATACTAATAACTAAAAAACTAAAGTACGATAATCCCCAGCTGTTAATGAACGGAGTAGCACTACCCTTTAACGAGAACTTAAAAGTCTTGGGACTAACCATTGATAGAAAGCTGAACTTTATTACCCACATTGATGAAGTAAACAGGAAAGCGGTGAACATTTATAAATCTGTATGAAGGACAGCCAGAGCACAGTGGGGCCTGAACCCGGACATTCTGAGATGCATTTATACAGCAGTAATTGAACCAATATTACTTTATGCTGCTAATGTCTGGGCTCAGGCTGCCGAAAGAAAACAGCTCCGAAATAGACTGGACAAAACAGTAAGGCTCTTTGGGATACTTATAACCAAGGCACATCGTTCCATATCCCTATCATCCAGCACGTTGCTGTCTAGAATTTTACCGTTGGACCTCAGAGCAATGGAAATGAAAAGACTTTACGAAATCAAAAGAGGCAAACCACTACAACAGCTACCCGGAAGACAACTTGAAGCACGAACTAGCGCCTTTGCATTGCCCCATCCTGCTTATCGGGCCCCTATTTCATATAAGACTATCCTATCGAACGACGAAGTGGACTCCATCGGAAACGAATACGCCAGAATATTCACCGACGGAAGCAAAATAGAAGGCAAAGTTGGAGGTGCGGTATCGTTCTGGCAAAATAAAACAGAAAAAGGCAGTGCGAAGTTTCGACTGGAAAGTTACTGCAGTGTATTCCAAGCAGAAATGGCAGCAATCCTGCGCGCAGTAAAACTGATGCAAGAAAAACCGGCACTCAGAAGGGCTAATATCTTAAGTGACTCGCAATCAGCTCTTATGTGTTTAGCTGATGTAACCTCAACTAATCCCATCGCTAACAAAATACGCTCGGAGCTTAGAGTACTCGAAGACATGGGAGGGGAAGCGATGTTTTACTGGGTCAAGGCACACGTAGGTATCGTAGGAAACGAAAGGGCTGACGAGCTAGCGAAGACAGCAGCCATAAAATGCAAGCAGAGCCCTGCATACGATGCATTTCCCTTGTCGCATGCTAAGCATTTACTTAGACAAGAGACAATTGCACTCTGGCAGTAGCGATACAACGAAGCCACAACTGGCGCAGTCACTAAAAGCTTCTTTCCCACAGTCACATCAGCTTATAAAATTTTGGAAAAGATGAAGTTGGACAACCGAACTACCCAAGTTCTAACAGGTCATGGTGGTATCAGAGAGTACCTACACAAAAAAGGCCTCATGAGTACTCCTTTATGTACTTGTGATGATACCACACAGGAGACCATTTTTCACATTCTATGTGACTGTCCCAAATACTGCATAGACAGATACGACACAGAGTGCAGATTGGGGATGAAAATCACCATAGAGAATTTTCCAGAGCTAATTGCAAGCAATGACTGCCGGGAAGAATTCATTCAATATGCCAAGAGAATAATGAACATCACAGGAGAAGCAAATGGAGCAAAATTTTGAAATTATATATAAAATGCAAAAGGAATAATAAATAATAATGAATAAATAATACAGAATACAATAATAGTAATAACAACAATAATATAAATATTATAGAATAAATTATATGACAACAAAACTTAAGAGAAAACCCTTAAGTTTTGGCACAATTAAATTAATTATTATAAATTGGAAATAAAGGAATAACATATAAACAAAGACTCAAATGTTGTATAATCAATAACAACAATACGAAGAAGGGCAGGAGGGGTTTTAGTTGGTGCAAACCCAACACTACCCATGTTACCCAGACCATCCATGGGTGTCCGTAAGGGATTTCCCCTCCTGCATAAGATAATTAAAAAAAAAAAAAAAAAAAAAAAAACCTATCCTAACCTTTTTTTTTTTTTTTTTTTTTTCGTTGGAAATCCTCATGGATACCCATGCACCGCAAGGACAGTGCACAGGTTATGTCGGACTCGTACCGACTAAAACCAACGGTGTTCCTTCTCGCGCCTTTACGGCGGAGCCACGGGAACTCAAGAATGCATCCGCGACTCCACCAGCAGCGTTACCTTTGCTCTATTGGCAGCACAGCTCGGTTGTAAACCAAACAAGCGGTGCTGCCCTTCCACCCCTTTGAGATGCCGTGCCGGGAACACATGGCTCGGCATCTCCCCCCTCTGACCCCATCCCTCTCGTGGGTGAGCGGAAGGCTTCCTTGCGCCCTCCGCCCGGGGCCTCGGCTAAGGCGGCAGCTGGCGCGTGTGCGCCATCCGCCGGGACCTAGGCCGCGGTCTTCTTGTCCGGGGCGCAGCGGGATCCCTCTCCCGCTCGCGCTCCGCCTCCTCCTTCCGCCGCATGACAGCCTCAGCGAAAGCTGCGGCGGCCCTCCATACTCTCTCGCTGCGAACCATGCCCCTGACAAGGGCCGGCAGCGAGAGATCCGCCCCTGCGACGGCGACCAGGGTCGCCCGCTCCTCTGCCCAGGCCGGGCAAAGCTCCAAGGTGTGACGCGCCGTGTCATCGGCGCAGCCACAGTGGTGGCACTCAGCCGTCTGCTCTCGCCCCGCCACCCGGTGGAGATACCTCACCGCATCAATGGTTGACCGGGCCCGGCGGAAGCCGAACTGGGCCTCGGAAAGGCCGGGGCCAACGGTGTCAAGGTGGCGCGTGAGGCGGTCCGCCACAACGCGCTCCAGCAACTTGCCCGCCTCGTCCAGCAAGACGAGCGGGCGATAGGCCGACGGCTCATCAGCGGGCCGCCCTTCCTTCCGCAGAAGGACCAGCCGGCCAGCCTTCCACCGCCGCGGGAAAACACCTCGACTGAGGCAGGCACTCAGCAACCGCCGGAACCACTCGCCCAAGACCTCAAGGGTGAGGCCGAGCGCACGGCCATGGACCCCGTCAAGGCCAGGCGCCTTGTTGCGGCCACGCATGCGCGCTACCACCCGCTCGAGCTCGGACTCTGTGACCTCGATCACATCGACCGCGGCAGCGGCGGCGGCAGCGGCGGCGGCGGGCGGGCGCATCGGCGGTGGCCGCACTTCGTCCGCCGCAGGAAAAAGGGCGGTCACTACACGCTCTACCAGCGCCGGCTGCATCGTCCGCGTGAGGGGCGGCGCGTATGGTCGGAGCCTATTCCGGACCATACGATAAGGGCGCCCCCACGGGTCCCGATCGAGCGACGCCAGTAGCTCGTCCCTAGCGGCAGACTTGGCCCGGCAAATGGCCGTTGACAGGTCCGCGACACGCTCCCTGTATACGGCGTAAAGCGTGTCCTCCTCTCCCGGGTCACGGGCACGGCGCCGCCGGCGGCAGCGGGCAAAGGCGCGACGCGCCGCGACACAGTCAGCGCGCAACCATGCCACATCCTCCGTCCACCAGTGCACGCGGCGCCAAGGCGCACGCGTACCGAGCCGCGGCATCGCGGCATCGCAAATGCGGGCCACCGCTTCGCCCAGGCGATCTGCCTCGGCGGCCGGGTCGTGTCCGATGGGACCCGGGAGCCAGGACTCGACCAAAGCCGCCTCCTCGAGCCGGTCGCGATCCAATCGCTTTAACGACCATCGCGGGGGATCCCCGTGCAACCGTGACCATGCGTCGGCTGGGGCATCGGGGAGGGCGGAGACGTCAAACCGTACGTAACGATGGTCCGACAACGTCTCGACACCCTCCATTACCCTCCAGCCAGACACGCGGCGGGCGAGGGCGGCGGTCGCGAGGGTAACGTCCACGACAGAGCCACCCTCTCGCCTCACACACGTGTGTACTGCCCCGGTATTGCACACAGACAGACCTCCCGCGACGGCCCACTCCAACAATGACTCGCCCCTCGCACTTGCGACCGGCGAACCCCATGCCGGAGACTTTGCGTTAAAGTCCCCAGCCACAAGGACATGTCCAGCGCCGCTTAGCTCGATGGCCGCCCCGAGGTCCTCCAGGTAGGAGTCAAACTCGTGGAGCGGCCGGTTGGGCGAGAAATAACACGCCACCACAAGGCCACCAAACGACATGTCCTCCACAGCCACCCAGCCATGGCCAGCTGATGTCCGAGCCGGGCCCTTCATGAATATAGCCACTGTGCCGTCTAGGTCACCAGCCCACTGGGCGGTCGGCGGCACCCAGTACGGTTCCGCTACTATGGCGACGTCCACTCCATATTCAGCTACGCTCTGAACCAGTAGGTCCTGAGCTCTGGCACAGCAGTTAAGGTTTGCCTGGAGAAGCCTGGCCATCACTCAGCCTGCATACTGTCCTCCTCGGCCCCGGACGGGGTCGGCTGGGCTGGCCGCGGCCCGGCCCCAGCAGTGTTGGGGCCGCCGCTAGCTGGCGTCTTTTTGAGAGGGGCGGGGCAAAGGCTCGATCCACCCCTGTGCTCCGTGGGTCTGCCGGCCGCCGCGCACACGGTGCAGCGCGGCTTGGCAAAACACGTATTCGATTTGTGGCCCGTCTCACCACAGCGGTAGCATTCCATGCTTCGGTTCGTCTCTGAGGAACAGAGCACGGCGGTGTGGCCCGGCTCCAGGCACCGGTAGCAGCGCAGTGGGCGCGCAGCGAGCGGCTCAACACGCACAGGCGACCATCCCACAAGCAAGCGCCCGAGCGACGACAACTTTCTGGCAGCGAAGAGTGGGCAGCGTATCCACGCTGTACCGCTGCGTGTCGGTCCGACGGTAACCGACTCCTGCTTACACTCGCCAGCTGTGGCCACGGCGGCGATCACCTCGTCGCTGGTTACCGACCCGTAAGGGATTTCCCCTCCTGCATAAGATAATTAAAAAAAAAACCTAACCTAACCTAACCATCCTGGACTACAACATCAAGATGGCCATGAAGAACCGAGACTACAAAACCATAGAAACACTAGCAGACCTTACCAACACCTAAATTTCACTACGCAGACACGACAAACACCTCTAAAGTCTACGACACGAGAGGAACCCGGACTGACCTAGTTTTAAGTTTTTGTTTGGGTTACTAGAGGAAAAAAAAAAAAAAAAAGAAATAAAAAAAAAAAAAAAATTACTATATACTTAGTTAAAATAAATGAAAATTAAACAGTTGTACCCCAGGTTCCAGAGCAGTGGTCCTAGTACTGAACCCTGGGGCACACCAGCCACCATTTTCCATGACTGAACTCTTCTATCTGTACCTTCGTAAAGGACTTCCCGACCACTTAGATAGTCCTTTACGAGGTCGCGCAGGTACAGAGGCACTTGATGAAATTGGAGTGCCTCGACTATACATTCATGGGGGAGGCTGTTGAAGGCGTTGCGAATGTCGAGTGACACCGCAACGACAGTCCCCCCACGAGCAGTGGCCGCCTCTGTCCATCTCTTAAGATGGGCAATTGCGTCCACTGTGGACCGACGAGTTCGGAACCCATACTGACAATCATTCAAGTTGGGTCCCTCACCCTCTAGATGCTCAACGATCCGGAAAGCGAGAACCTTCTCGAAGAACTTCCCGGACTCGTCGAGCAGAACCAAAGGCCTATACGCCGACGGATGGTCGACGGGGCGTCCATCCTTTCTGAGGAGACAGAGCTTCCCCATTTTCCATCGCCTTGGAAAGCGGCCCGTGGCGATGCACTTATTGAGCACCGCCCGGAATCACTCTTTGCGGACGACGCAGAAGAGCCCTAGTTCGGAGGGAGATGCACTCCGCCCAGATCGGGGCCCCGTACAACGCCATCGATCTTACCACCCCGTGGTACAACCGGCGGCAAGCTAACGATGGCCCTCCCAGATTAGGGAGAAGCCTTCCGAGTGCGGCTGCAGCAGCACACAGCCGGGGAGCGAGAAGCTTGAAATGCTCCTCGAAACTCCACTTAGGGTCCAGTACGAGGCCGAGATACTTCATATGTCCCTCTATTGGAATTCTGGACCCCTCCACTCGGACTCGGAGCCCCGATGGGATCCTGCGACGTGGAGTGTGGAACGCTAATGCCCTAGATTTTTCTAGGGCCACTTCCAGGCCTAGGAGGCGAACGCGTCGCACGACTAGCGACGAACCAACTGCCGCAAGATGGGCAGCCTCCTCCACTGTCTTCGCTTTCGCTGCAACAAGTGTGTCTTCAGCGAAGCAGACAACCTCCATCCCAGGCAGGAGGTTGCCACGCAGGACCCAATTGTACCCCAGGTTCCATAGCAGAGGACCCAGTACCGAACCCTGAGGCACACCTGCCGCCATTGTCCATGAGTGGACGCGACCATCTGACCCCTCGTAGAGGACCTCCCGGTTACCGAGGTAGTCCTTCACGAGGGCGCGGAGGTATGGAGGCACTTCATGATATAAGAGTGCCTCCTCTATACACTCATGGGGGAGGCTGTTAAACGCGTTGCGGATGTCCAACGACACTGCAATGACAGTCTCCTCCTTTTTTGTCGCCCTCTCGGTCCATTCTTTGAGGCGGGCCACTGCATCCACTGTAGACCGACCGGTGCGGTACCCGTACTGACAATCGGACAGGCCCGGTCCCACGTCTTCTAGATGCCCGACGATCCGGAAAGCGAGGATTTTTTCCAGGCATTTACCAGCCTCGTCGAGCAACACTTGTGGCCGATATGCCGACGGTTGGTCAGCTGAGCGGCCCTCCGTCAAGAGAAGGCAGAGTTTTCCTGCCTTCCACCTTTGGGGGAAACGGCCCGTAGCGATGCATTTGTTGAGCAAAGCCCGGAACCGCTCCTCTAGCGGTCCCAGCGCCAGGGACAGAACCTTTGCGGGGACCCCATTTGGCCCGGGTGCTTTACTTTTGCACCGAAGCCGGTACCGCACAGCGCCGAACTCACCATCCGTCACTGGAGGTCCTTCATCCCACCTCGACTAAGGAGCCACTGGAGGCGTCATTCTAGGGGGCTCAAATGGACCAGGGTCCGGGAATAGAGAGCCCAATACCCTATTTAGAAGTCCCTCTTCCATTGAGGACGTGGAGGGAGCAGCGGATTTAAACTTCCCCCTCACCGCCCTGTAAGGACGCCCCCATGGATCATCATCCAGGAGCGCTATGAAGCGCTCCCATGATTCCTCCTTGGCCTTGCAGATTTCAGTTCGCAGGGCCTTCTGGGCCACTCTGTAAGTTTGCCGAAGGTATTCCTCCTCCTCAGGCGTGGTTGTGGAGCGCCTGCGGCAACGCAAGTACGCGCGCCTGGCCCTCATACTGGTGGTGCGCAGGTCAGAAATTTCCTGTGACCACCATTACACCTGATTCTTTCGTGGCAGTGCATGTGTTCTTGGCATAGCCGCCCCACAGACGGCCTTTAAGTCGTCCGCAAAATTCTATCGACGTGCCCTGCCACCGGACGCACGTAGGAATGGACCCTCGGTTGACGACCTGCAGCCCCAACCCTAATGCCCATGACTCCAGGTCGGCTCCCCGAGCATCCGTGCCAGGGCAACCCCAGGTGCGGGACTTCGCATTGAGGTCCCCAGCCACCAATACCGATAGGGGCGAACCCCTCCGAACTGCCCCCTCAACCGCCGTATCCACGTCGCAACTACAATGATGACACCTCGTCGTCGGCTCTTTTCCAGCTATATCGCACAGGTACTTCCCGAAGCAGCCGTGCCCCGAGAGCACCTGGGTGAGCCGAAATGTGAGTGGTCCTCGCCGTTTGTCCGTCCATTTCGACAACACTGGACGGACGGCCTCGACGGTTCTTACGCCAGCCCCGGGAAGGGATAGCTGTTCCCTCCATCTCCCTAGGAGGAACCGTCGGATCAGCAATTTCCGCCGTCCTTCTTCCTCCGCCTGAGGCAATTCGCCTTGGGCTCGCAGTTCCGCGCGCCATCTGTACACAGACGCACGGACTTCGGCCTCGAGTTCCCAAGGCGGTGACCCCGCCAGCGCACACGCCGCCCTATAGGAGACGGTGCGATACCCCCGTATTACTCTGATGGCCATTGCCCTCTGCGGCATTCGCAATTGGGCGAGATTCGGCTCTGTCAGAGCGTCAGACCATACGGGAGCGCCGTACAACGCCATGGACTGCACGACCCCTAAGTAAAGGCGACGGCATGCTGTATTAGGCCCCCCCAGATTCGGCAGCAGCCGGGAAAGAGCACCGGCCGCAGCCATCAACCTAGGGACCAAACGCCGGAAGTGGACGCGGAAATTCCAACGACTGACGAGGACGAGCCCAAGGCACCTCATGTTGGACCCGACCTCTATTCGGACACCACTCACTACGATGTGGGACCCTTGGGGCGGCGCGTTTCTGGGCCCATGAAAGCAAAGGGCCTCAGATTTCTCGAGCGCCACCCTCAGTCCCAGCAACCGTATTCTGCCGACGACCTGCGCCACCGCTGCAGTGGCAAGACGGGCAGCCTCTTGTCCCCTCGCGCCGTGACCATCGTATCATCAGCGTAGCACGTTACGCTTACGCCCGAGAGGAGGGCACCCCGCAGCACCCAGTCGTAGCCAATGTTCCACAGCAGCGGGCCAAGAACCGAGCCCTGTGGAACACCGCACGACATTTCCTTCCGCCTTTCACGACCGCCCGTGCTGTACGTGACCTGCCTGCACCGCAGATAAGACCCCACCAGTTCCCGCAAGTATGAGGGCACTCCATGATATCGGAGCGCCTCCACGACACAGGACCAGGGCAAGGTGTTAAACGCGTTTGCGATGTCAAGAGACACCGCCACCAACACCCCGCCCCGGGAAACCACCTCGTCCGAGAGAGCCTTGACGCGAGTGATCGCGTCGATCGTCGAACGACCCTCTCGAAACCCGAACTGGTACTCCGATAAATCGGGTCCCATACGCTCGAATAACTTTCCCACCTCGTCAAGCATCACCAGAGGGCGGTATGCAGAAGGATTATCCGCGGGACGCCCGTCTTTCCGTAGAAGGACCAATCTGCCCGTTTTCCACTGCGAAGGAAACCGTCCTGACTCTAAGCAGGCGTTAAACAGCCGCTTGAGCCGGTCCCCGAGGGCATCCAGCGCCAAGACCCACGCGCGGCCAGGAATGCCGTCAGGCCCCGGAGAAGCATTCTTCTTCCGGAGTCTTAATATGGCCGCGCCAAGCTCACCATCACTCACACCTGGCACCCCAGCCTCCATTCCACTATTATCAGCCCGGTGAGACCCATATGGTGGTGCCATAATAGGAGGTGTGTAATCCGCCCGATATGGAAAAAGGGCGCTAACGACCTCTTCCAACAGATGGGGCTGCAGACTCTCCGTCACTGGAGGGGCCCACGATCGGAGTTTACCCCGCACCATTCGGTAGGGGCGGCCCCATGGGTCCCCATTGAGAGTCTCGAGGAGCTCTTCCCTAGCCTGAGTCTTGGCCCGGCTGATGGCCAGCTGCAGAGTCTTTTTACAGTCTCTATAGGACTCGTACAGCTGTGCCTCCGTCGTTGCGTCACGGCCCTGCCCACGAAGGCGGCGATGCCTAGTGTACCGGCGCCTCGCCACCACGCAGTTATTGCGAAGAGCGGCCACTTCCTCAGACCACCAGTACACTTGACGCCTTGGAGGTCGGGCACTGGTCCGGGGCATAGAAGCATCACAGACCTGCGTCATTGCCTCCCGAAACCAGTCCGCTTCTCGCTCAACATTTAGAGGCCCTTCTTCCTCTGGAATCCAGGCCTGTACGACGGAGGCTTCCACCAGCATGTCCCTATCGATGCGCGATAGTGTCCATCGGGGTGTCGCCGAGGTGCATCGACGATGTATGGCCGGAGAATCCGGCGAAACAGCTACGTCGAACCTTATATACCTGTGGTCCGACAACCTAACCTAACCTAACCTAACCTAACCTAACCTAACCTTTTAACATGGTTATTTTTTTTAATATCGCACGAAGGTGGCAAACAAGCTTACGGCCTACCTGATGTCAAGTGGTCGCTTGTAACACCAGGGCGTTACTCACGCGTTTCCGACCCTTTGAAATCTAATCACTCCATTCTTGAAGAGCCGCATACTGTTGTTCCTGGAGAAAACCTCAGCAGTAAGCTCATTCCACATCCTAAGCATTCGCGTGAGGCAGCACCGCTGAAACCGCACAGTGCGCGACCATTTAGATTATATCTATTTTAACCGCAACAACAAAAAAAAAGTAGGTAAGTATAAGCTAATATTATTATGTCCGCCGAACGATTAGATAACCTAAGCGACGTGACCTCGAAGTAACGATTTGTAAATTTAATTTACTGTAAATCCGACGAAAACAAATTAACCGTAAATTTAAAATATTTGTAATACGATCCAAACAAAAACAAACGAAAGTGGCCCGAACCACACTCTAAGCTACCAGGTTATTAGAACTAGGCCCTACGTATGCTCTAAGGAAAACCCAAATTTGGCGTTAGATTTTATGTTTACGGTTTGTGTAATATGTGGTGTAGTGTCTATGAATATGTCTGTTTGTGGGGTTGTAATTAGTTTTACTCAAACCGTATAAAATAAAAAATAGATCGAAATACAACAGCCGCGACCTTTCAACAGATTATTTCAAATTCAAATTCAAATCGTCTTTATTTGCTAAAGATTATGGTGGTACATTATAGTAGGTGTTTAATTATTTAAATATCTCATAATCTGCTAAACAAAGCATGCAAATTTTTAAATAATAAAAGTCCAAACTAAATTAAACATATGAATTCAAAATATATTAAAAACTGAAACTTTCTTAAAATATCAAAGTCAAGCTTTAGGTACAATAATAAACTAAATTTAAAGTAAATGAGTGAATGTCAAAATATCATTATAAGATTTTTTTTGTATCATAGAGTTATTAATGTCACTTTACAAAATGATTCACATGGTAATAACATCGTTTAACTAGCCATGAGTACATTTTTTTTTTTAAAATAAGTTAAATGATATTTCTTTAAAAGTGTCAGGTACTGTATTGAAAATTCTTATCGTCATGACATAACAATTCTTGCTCAATAAAGCAGTATGTGTCCGTGGATGTGGCAACCTATTGGGATACCTACGAACGAATATATCATTATCACCTAGTTTTCTAAACATATGTTGATTCTTTTTTACAAAACAAGCTATTTCATAAATATAAATCCTTGACAATGTCAGGATTTTATATTTTTGGAATAATGGCTTGCAGGATTCCAGAGGTCCAACACCACAAATTGCTCTAATGCATTTCTTCTGTTTATGTGTTTAAATGATATTTATACCGAGTTTTCTTCGATTGTTAGTTAAAATAGTATTTATGATTAGGATATCACAAAATCTAACCGGAACTAAGGTTAACGCTCATCATAATTAATGAAGTACAAATAATCAACAATTATCTAAAATTAGTTCCAGAAGTGGCTGCTTTAGTTTTATTTGGACCAAAAGTGCCCATCCTCCTTTATGTCTTAACTCAGACTCAGTCGGTTTTGTAACGGCCCGGGTAGCCATGGTTGTCTACAGCGCCTGAGCTGAGCGGCTAGAGTACAGATAAAATAAGAGTTTCATATTCAAAGAGGTCATTGCCCAAAATTTCGTGTCATGATAGAGTTTGTGACACAAAAAAACAATTTTCTCGTATCAAGCACGACTCACGACTCATTGTAATTTTTTTTAATCGATATTCGATGCTACTACAAAAAAGCGATATACTAGTAGTATGTCCTACAAAATTAATAGAATATACCTGATTAATTAGGTACTCGTGATTGTGAGTGCACTTATAGGTTTTTTGAGGTATTTTATACAAGTTGCTCACCGGTTTAAAAAAGAAACCGGTTCAAACCGTTCTTGCACCGGTTTTTGTAATCACTAATGTTGGTACAACATATACTATATAATTTGTGCACTAAATTAGTGCCACTAATGCCTAACCTGGGAGTTTTGGCGCGAATCTTAAGAAGGAGTGGTGTTTTTTTCTGTTTAATTTTTCTAAATTCATTTAGTGACTTTCAATGTATATATTTTAGCAAAGTTTTTCGAAAGCGTGTTAAGAATTAATTGTGCAGCGAAGGCTCATGAATAGTGAATTATGAAGAAATAAGCAGGACATGACGCGCAATGTCTGAGGATCCACACCAAATCTCCCGCCCAATCTTGGGACTTGAAAACGAGGACGCGCGGTAACGCCCGCGCCACGAAACGATATAATATAATTGACTTTAACTCTGGCAAATGCATAAATGGTCTGCTAAGACCGTGCGATCCCATTATAATATTAAAAAAAAAAAAAAATGCCTAACCTAAATAAATAACATAAATTTGAAACCATGTAAACAGATTTTAAAATTTGAAATATCTATTTAAAATTAGTAGGTACCCGTACAATTTATTTATCATTCTGTCTTACCTATTTGTTTAACAATGGAATGTTTTAGGACAGCTTTGAAATATAAACGGTTTATTACTCCTTTAAGCAGAAGACGCATTATTCGCTGTTATTGCAAGGTACTACTAACTACTAAACGGATTAATTTGTATGACAAATGTGCGTAATGCGAAAGAGATTGTTTGATGGTTCGGTTAGGCGGAGGGTCCGGCCTGGCCGCGGCGAGTGGTGACAGGTTTGCAGCCAACGGGTACGTTGCACGTTGGAAACTACTTCGGTGTACTGCGGCGCTGCGTACAGCTGCAGGAAGCTGGCGACGATCTTATGATCTTCATTGCTGACTTGCACGCGCTCACCAAGCCGCAGGTAATAAATTATTACAATTTAGGTACCTACTGTTGATTTACACACAGGTGGGTTAGGCTTAGAACACTCGCCAAGCAACTGGTAATAAATTGTTACAATTTAGGCACCTACTGTATACATACACACAGGTAGGGGTTAGGTTTAGAACACAATTTACTAATTTATTTTGAATAGAATTTTTTTTGAAGCACCTTTCGCCATTGGCAGGCAATTCATCCTCACACCTTAGAACCTAAATGGTCACATTTAGTGCGTTTTTTTTGTGCAGAAGGGGAAATCAATAATGGACACCTGGAATGGGTAGTGTCGGACTCCCACCGCTTTAAACCCCTCCTGCTTGAGTTGAGCGTAAATTATAAAATAAAATAAATAAAATAAAATAGCCTTTATTACTGTAAGTTTTAAAGTTAGTACATATAAATTAAAATTATAAAATATCCCTAATTACAGTGTGCCTTTCGGCAAAGGCCTCCTCCAATTCTTTCCACTGTGTTCTGTCCAAGGCGACTCTCCTCCAGTTTGGACCTGCTGTCAGTTTTAGTTCGTCTTCCCATCGTCTGTATTGACGTCCTCTACTTCTTTTGCCGTTTCGTGGATACCAGTGTGTGACAATGTTGCTCCATTTGTTTTTTGAAGAAGAAGAAGAACGCATCAAATGTCCTGTCCACCTCCATTTTTGTTGGTCTATTCTGATCAGTATGTCGGTTAGTTTTGTCTTACGCCGTATGTCGGTGTTTCGAATTTTATCTTTCCTCTTGATGCCGAGCATACTTCTTTCAACTGCATGTTGGAATGTTGTCAGTTTTTTCCTGTGTAACTGTGTAAGGGACCAAGTCTCACATCCGTATGTAACACAGGGCAGTATACAGATATTAAATACTTTTTTCTTTAGACCTATATTCATAGCCTTGCTCTTCATTATTTCTTTCATTGCCCAGTATTTTCTCCAGCCATTAGCAATTCTTTTGTGTATTTCTTTAGACATTTGGTCTTCGTGAGAGATTATTTGCCCTAAGTAAACATATTCTTCTACATACTCTAATATCTTTCCATTCACTTTGATTTCTGTCTTGATAGAGTTTGTCATCACCTTAGTTTTTTCTATATTCATGGTTAGTCCAGCTTTGATACTTTCATTTGTAAGCATTTCAATCATAACCTGCAATTTTTTTGGGTTTTCTTCAAAAAGAATCAGATCATCCGCAAAGCGAAGGTGGCTAAGTAATCTTCCATTAATATTTATACCGACTTGATTCCAGCTAATATTTCGGAAAATGCCTTCCAAAGCAACTAGGAATATTTTCGGGGAGATAGGATCACCCTGTCTAACACCTTTGCTGATTTGAAAGGTGCTTCCTAGTTTCTCTAGTTTGATTTTTGCTTTGCTGTGGTTGTATATTTCCTTTAATAGATTTAAATACACATTATTTATTCCCATTTGTTGTAGGCATTTCCACATATAGTTGTGATTAAGGCTATCAAAGGCTTTATTGTAATCTATGAAGGCGGTGTATAGTGGTAGATTGTATTCTCTGTATTTTTCCATTATTTGTTTAACGGTATGAATATGATCTAAAGTGGAGTAATTGGTTCTAAAGCCTGCTTGTTCTTCTGGCTGATTTTCATCAATCTTTTTACATATCCTGTTGAGAAGCACCTTTGAAAATATTTTATAGATATTAGACATAAGGCTGATGGGTCTGTAGTTATTGACATCCTCTTTAGAGCCTTTTTTATGGATCAATATTATATGCGATATGTTCCATTGTTGTGGGATGATGCCTGTGTTAACTATTTTGTTGAAGATATCTGTTAATAGTGGGCTTATCTCTTCTATGGTACCTTTTAGTAGTTCATTGTATATCATGTCTGGTCCAGGAGCTTTATCCAGTTTTTGACTTCTTATTGCTTTTTCCACTTCGCACTGTAGTATATCAGGTTCTTTGTCTTGTGTGCTATATTCTGAAGGGTTTATCACTTCGTTTTTGTTGTTTGCATTTGTCTCATAGTTTATTTGTTTACTTTGATCGGAATAAAGTGTCTTATAAAAGTCTGTTGTTGTTTCTAGAATGTCCTTCCTTTGAGTAAAACTCTTTTTTGCTTTCTTCAATTTTGGAATCCAGTCATTTTTCTCTCGTAGTACTTTCAGAGCCTTTCTTGTGCCACCAGATTTTTCTATGTAATGTTCCAACGTTCTTAGTCTCTTAGATCTTTGGTCATTCCTTATATGCTCTCGTATTTGTTTGCTTAGTTTATTAATTTTTCTTAAATTTCCTTTCTTGTCTTCTTGTATCATTTCTTTTCTTTCTGCAAGTAGTTTTAGCGTTTTGTCACTGAGTTTTTTTGATTTATTTTTTCCATGTTGTATGTTGCTAACACTGCTGGTCAGTTGTAATTCTAGGCTGTTATATTGTTCTGTAATGTGTAGGGTTTTGTAGGTTTCATTTTTTGCTAAGGAGTTAATTTTAGTTTTTTATTTCTTGAAGATTTTCGTGTTTAAAATCTTTTCCTGTAGTTTTGTGTATATGTTTTCTTGATTTTTTAATGTTTTTTGGAAGTAGAGTTCCACGAACCATTCTGTGGTTAGTATTAAAGTTAAGATTTTGAATAATGTCTACGTCGGCAAAGGTTTTGGGATTATTCGATAGGATGTAATCAATTTCATTTCTAGTTTTTCCATCAGGGGAGACCCATGTCCATTTGCGTTTTGTTTTCTTCTTGAACTTAGAGTTCATTAGGTATAAGTTGTTCTCCATTAAAAATTCTGCCAGTCGTTGCCCATTAACGCTTCTTTTGCCATGGCCATGTTTTCCAATTATAAAATCTTCGTTGGCTTGTCTAGTACCGATTTGGGCGTTGAAATCGCGTAAATTAGCCCCTGTTTATTGGGACACTAGGCGCCAGTGTGTGTGTATGTTTGATTTGTAGTAATTGTTGTATTGAGTTGTATATGATTTATGTTTAGGAGTAAAGTGTTGGTTGCGTTGCTTTTAAGTCTTAGGTTGCATTTATTTAGGTGTTGTAAGTCTGTTGTAGGTATTGTGTTTGTTAGCATCTATTAATACAATACATATATTTTATTATGTGCTCAAGTATATACATTTTTGTACTTATATAGTATTTATAAATAAGTTATCTCCAAGGACAAATATAAGGTCCTTCAAGAAAGAAGTTATTAGGTATTGCAAGCATCCATAGGCTACAGTAAACACTTAACATCAGGGGGACCGTAAGCTTGTTTGCTACCATAGTGGTATAAATAATAATATAACTAGGTACATTAGATTTCTGGTGAGGAGCTTTATAAATAATAAGTTAGTTATAATTGCATTTTGACTATGCTGCATCTTTTCACTTGATATAAATTTTAAATAATAATAGAGAATTTCAATAAAAGAATTAATTTTAAAAGTTTTGCGGCTTATCATAGTTTCTTCTAAAAAAATATGAAAATCACACAAATAGTACTTAGTAACATAGGTCTAAATCAATTTTGGCCATAGTTAGGTACAAGGAGCCCAGTGACAAGCTGTTCTGTGGTATTTATAAATATCCATTATCAAATTGTTATAGTACAAGTAATGGAACAGGAAGGAAAATTTTGGCGCAAAACATTTTGATTGGGATCTTCTTCTTCTCCTTGTGGCGGCTGATTTCCACACTTGCCAGAAGTAGGTGGCTTTGTGCGTAGCAGATGGCCGACTATTGCCGCCACTTCAGTTCCTTCCAGAATCCTCCTGGAGCGTCCCTGGTGTACCCAGGTGTTTTGCCCTGTTATCTTCCACCCCTGCACAATGTAGCATTGTGGGACCGCGTTTCTTCGGCCCCCACGCAAGCTCTGCAGAGGGGGCTGTCGGTGGCACCTATAAGAAATAGATGTCGTGAGCAGTGACCAGTTAAGATCCCTACTACCATTCTTAGGTTATCCCTGTTCATCCGTAGCAGGATCTTAGTTAGTCTGTGGTTTAGATTGGGTGTTGAGTCCTTGGCCTGTCGACAACCTGAACCACCCACCCATTCTGATTGATGTTATTGTTGTGTGTGCTGTCTAAGCCAAGACCGCAGCTGATTGAACAATATGGGTATGATGAGCTTGAGCCGATTTTGGCTAGATCATCAGCCGAGTCGTTGCCTAATGATACACTGTAGGCCTTTATCCAACCCACCCTAACGTTATTACTGAGCCATATTACCTGTAGAGCTTGGTGGCATTCAAATAGTAGTCCCGAGTTGACTGTGTTACCATCGAGACCTCTTAGGACAGCAGCACTGTCTGAGAGAATTCTGATTTCAAAGTCTGTGATCTTCTTGCTTGCCATGTCCTTTGCAGCCTGGATTATACCTACACCTTCGGCTTTGAATATCGTGTTAAACTTACCCAGACCTGTGGATGCATGCAAATTTAGGTTAGCAGAGTATGCACCGGCTCCTGCACCCTTCCCTGTTTTTGAACCATCGATGTATACTTGTACCTCATTGAGTCCGGGATGGTCCTGTTGATTTTCATGTAGCTCGATGGTGTAGTGTTTGCTGAAAACAAACCATCTCAGTAGCCTGTCGCAGGGAGCGTGCAATGGAGGGAATGCAGCTGTTACCTTGTCTAGGATGCTGGTGTGCTTAATTCCTGTTACCTCTCCATAGTCTTGCCTGCCTTAGTCTCAGGGCCGCCATCGCCGCCTCCTGTGAAAGCCACCCAGGCGCTTACCGCGGCTATCTCTTCCGCACTTGCTCAGTGCACCACAGCTGCCAAGACAGCCTCGGGGAAAAGTTTATTACCGGTACATCTCCGTAATAAACTTAGCCAAAAACGAGAACTTCGCAAACTGTGGTGCCGAACTCGTTGCCCGTCAATTAAAAAAGAGCTAAATAAATTAGGTAGTGACCTATCGCACCAAATTTCGCTTTATCGGAAATGGTCTTGGGACAATACAATTTCAAAGGCCAGCGACAATGATACCGCCCTTTATCGTTTAGCTCGCTGTATGACCAACACCCCTGCACCCATACACCCCCTCGTAGACACGCTAGGTAACCGTTTGTACTCAGCTGAGGAACGCGCGGGCCTACTGGCGGACCACTTCGAGGACCAATTTAGGCCCAATCCCATTGTCGACCACGCCCATACATCATTGGTTGAGGAGCGCATACAACAGCTCCTCTCTAACCCCACTGACCCACTTAGAGGTGACGATTTTATCTCCCCTAAGGAGGTTAAAAAATTTATATCTTTTTTAAACAAAAAGAAATCTCCCGGCCCTGACGGCATTCCTAACACGGCCCTTTTGATGCTACCCAGAAAAGGTCTTGTGGCCTTAGCCCGTATTTTTAATGGGATCCTCCGCACAGGTTTCTTTCCCACGACCTGGAAGACAGGCAAAATTATTGTCATACCGAAGCCTGGTAAGAGCCGCCAGAAACCAGAGCATTATCGGCCGATCACGTTACTTTCTAACATAGCCAAACTGTTCGAACGACTTTTATTGAAAAGGGTATCACCCTTTATCAATCTTAGGCCAGAACAGTTTGGCTTTAGAAGTAATCATAGCACCACTCTTCAGCTTACTCGTGTTTTACACCATATGGCCTTTGAGATGAACAAAGGCAGGTACACGGTCGGGGTCTTTCTCGACATCGAGAAGGCCTTTGATCGTGTTTGGCACGCCGGCCTTTTGTTTAAGCTTTCTGAGACCGATTTACCCCCTGTGTACGGGCGGATAATAGCCTCTTTTCTGGAGGGGCGGAGTTTCTTTGTTTCGGTTGACAATAAAAACTCCCCTACCAAGACCATTTCAGCGGGGGTCCCTCAAGGTAGCTGCCTTTCCCCACTGTTGTATGCGATTTTCACTAATGACATTCCCACGCTTAGCGATAGCGGTCTATCGCCAGGCATACAGGACGTCACCTTAGCATTGTATGCCGACGACAGCGCGTACATGAGCTCGTCCCGTAAGTCCCACTTAGCTGCCGCTAAAATGCAGCGATTATTGGACATTCTCCCGTGCTGGCTTGACAAGTGGAGGATAGCAGTAAACGCCTCAAAAACGGCAGCCATCTTAACCGGCCAACAGAGGCTATTACCTAAAGCGCTTGTATTCCGCGGGCAGGTAATTGAGTGGCAGAGCAGCGTAAAATACCTTGGCTGCTTTATCGACCGCAGACTGCGCATGTCCAAAATGGTTGAACATGCAGCGGCCAGGGCGGTTGGCGCCAGGGCGGCCCTACGGCCATTATTTTCGTCTGACCTGCCACTTAAAACCAAAATCCGGCTATACAAACTCTACGTTAGGTCCCGTTTAACGTACGCCGCGCCGGCTTGGTACGCCTTGCTATCCGCCACTAAAAAGAAAAAGATTCAAGTAGTACAAAACAAATCGCTGAGGATATTAACGGGTGCTCCGCGCTACGTTCGCAATGACACAATTGCAAGGGACACAAAGGCAGAGCCAATAGGTGAGTTTATCGCCAGACTGGCCGCCCGGTTGTTTGACGCGGCGGACAATAGCACCCACCTCCACCTAAGGGGCATAGCGCCTTTGCACGCCCGTCCACCCGAAGGCCGACCTCTCCCTAGGGAGCTAATCCCGCCCAAAAACTAGCCGGGCTTATATGTTACATGTGTATATGTCATATTTTAGTTAGTTTTTTCTTTCCAATCACCTTTGTTTTTTCATTCTCCACTTGTGTTTTTTTTCGATTTTTCGTTTTTTTTTTTTTTTTTTTTGTTTTATTTTTTTTTTCGTTTGTTTTTATTTCGTTTCCTCCTCGCCACTTTCACAAAGTGGCCACTATAATGCCGACAGAGGGCCTGAAAAGTAGGCCCTCTTTAAACAATCACCGAGGGTGCGCTCACCCTCGAGACTTGCCCGGGTCATGGGGTAAAACGTCAGTCCTTACCCCGACACCCGTACCTCCTTTACCCGACAGGGTAAGTAGATGTCCACGTTTCCTGTGAAAGGTGGAGCGGTGGGAGCCGTAGTGGAATTTCTGAGGCTGCAGTGGGCTTTTGTTCTCATATATCCAGTTATTGCCACACATGCCAATCTCTGGAAACGTTGTAGGTTGATTTGCTCGGTTTTTAGCGTTGTCCTCGGCCACCAGACGATGGCTCCGTCGGTGATCGCTGATCTGATTACTGCTGTGTATAGCCATTGCGTTGTCTTGGGGCTAAGGCCCTAGTTCTTGCCCACCAGCCTTTTACACTGTCCGAAGGTTATGCAAGCTTTGGTTAGTTTGTTTAAGTGGTTGGTCCAGTTAAGCTTGCTGTCTAGGATTACCCCCAGGTATTTGACCTCCTGTGGGAGAGAAAGACTTGTGCCACCAAATATTGGGGCGATTGCTTTGCTGGTTTTTATTCTGTTAGTAAAAAGAATTAGTTCTGTTTTGCTGGGGTTTACCGCCAGTTGGTTTTTCTTTGCACCAAATTTTCACTTCTACCAGTGCTTCTTCCATGAGGTCGTGTAGTATGCCTTCATCTCTGCCACTGATAAGTATGGACAGGTCGTCAGCATAGCCCACTGTATAGTGGCCACTTTCGTTGAGCTTGGCAATCAGGTCATCTACAACTAGATTCCATAGACAGGGTGACAACACACATCCTTTCGCTACTATGCCCCTGGTTGTGCTGCTGTTCACGGTGAACTGTATTCCTTTTATTTTTAGCATGTTGGTTATCCAACTGACTAAAGTAGGATTCACTTTGCGTTTAATGAGGGCTCGGTTTATGCTTTTAAACAGCGTTTTGTCAAATGTACCCTCGATGTCAATGAATGCACCTAGTGTTGATTGCCTATCTGCCAGCGCCCTTTCTATCTTTTCCACCACACAGTGAAGGGCTGTTTCTGTAGATTTTCCGGTGTAGTCGCGTGTTGGTTGATGTTAAGTATTATGTTTGTTAGCGTCACGTCCCTGATAAGTCGGTCGCAGAGTCTTTCCAGAGTCTTTAACATAAAGGAGGTGAGGTTTATTGGTCGGTATGCCTTCGGAATTGTGTAGTCACTCCTGCCAGGTTTGGGTAGAAAGATTAACTTTACTTCCCTCCAAGCCATAGGAATGTATTTGTGTGCGAGGCAGGCTCTGAAAATATGTACCAGGGCCTCGGAAATAAGGTTTAGTCCCCACTGCAGTAGGGCGGGGAAGATGCCATCCAAACCCACTGATTTGAAGGGTACAAATTTTTGGATTTTAGAAATGTTTAACATTATTCGGGAAAGCGAGCTACACATACCCTTTGTATCGGTTGTGCTATTGTATTGACTTATTAAATGTGATATAAGGAATTCAGCTGTTGCCGTTTTATCTTCGTCCTTAGACCAATCAACCCTGCGCCAAAAATTACTATTTTACACTGTTTCTCACTAAACATAACAGAAGAAGTATTTAAAAATAAATAGATTTATTTCAAAAACCAAAAATGTAATTAGAAGGCAACAAAATATTGTTAAATATATGAAACACAAACAAGATAGGATTAATTTAATGGATAAATTTAACATTTTGTCTCAAGGTTTGAGTGACTTAACAACCAACCAACAACCATCAACAAACCTGTGAATGTCAGCAGATGTCGGGCATGTCACAACATGACAACGAGTCTTCTGTTTCTCCTCAGTGTGACAGTTTTCATACTTTAAAAAATAATAGTTTAAAAAAACTAAAAAACACGCTTTTTATAGAAAACCGAACTAAAAAATAGAAAATAAATTTTAATGAATTTAAATTAAGAAAATAGTGTTAAAAATTTCAATGAATATAAATTAATAATAGTGTGAATAAAAAAAAAAATATTTTATTTTAAAAAAAGCGTGGGGTGCATGGTGTCAATAGTTATAAATATTTTATTGACAGATATGAGTAGAGTGATTATCATTTCGATAATATCTTAAAAAGCACCCCACACTTTTTTTAAAATAAAATATTTTTTTTTTTATTCACACTATTATTAATTTATATTCATTGAAATTTTTAACACTATTTTCTTAATTTAAATTCATTAAAATTTATTTTCTATTTTTTAGTTCGGTTTTCTATAAAAAGCGTGTTTTTTAGTTTTTTTAAACTATTATTTATTTTCTACTTTTTAGTTTGGATTATTTATAATAGCTTGTTTTTTTAATTTTAAACTATTGCACGACTCATGATGCGAAGCATCAGAGAGTGCTTTACGATCGAAAAATTTTTTTCGCCTTATTTTGGCAACTATTTTTAGTATTATAGCCTTGTTAGTTAAAGGAATCAAGATATTTTGTGTATTTTTTAAATTTTAATTAATTTTCTTACCTTATCGACTATAGATGAAAATTATATAAATTAACAAAAATCATATTTTGCAAATTGAAAAAATGGAATAACTTTATCAAATTAGTGTATTGTCATCGGTCCTCAATAAATCTACAAAGTTTGAACGAAATCTGGCCGTTTAAAGTGGGTCAAAATCGCGCCCAAAGAAATTGGTTACAAACAAACATACAAACATACAGGTGAAGCTAATATAAAGCGTGTAAAAAAAACTATAGTAACAAAATAGTACAAAACCTTAATTTAAATAAAACCTGTAATGTTGTAATGTTCAGTGATGAGATTGGAAAGCATATGGGTTACCTAATTAGAGCAAACTTGGATCAGCCTGTTATTAACCACTGCATGCCCAACTCTTCTTACCAGGGCATACTTAATTATATTAAGGACTATCAATACTTAAAGGGCAGAGAGGAAAAATGAGTAAACATCAATTAACTAAAAATATAAATAATCTTAGCATATTGAATGTAAAACAAATAATATTGTTCACTTTTCCATTTAGCAATTACTTACATGACAATTATAACCTTTTAACAAATAAATTAAATTTGTCAATGCATGTAATGTCTCAAAAATGTAAAAATCTACATATAATGGACATCACTAATAGATAGTATACTGTTTGTCATATTATTTAAATAACTTAGCCAAGAATTTGGCTTGTGAGACTGCCTCTTTTGGGCATAATACTAGTTTTAATATACTGACTTTGGAAACGCTTCCAAGAAATTCTAGTCAAATTATATTTATTATATCAAATTATATAATTATATCTAGCCTATATTGGACAAGATAATAGTTTTAAGACATTGGAAACTGTTCCAAATACTTTCTTTTAGCTAAGTGTACAACAGAGAATGCTCTGACTCTACTTTTGTGTCTAATAATAATTTACCCAAATGTTCTAAAAAAACAGAATGTAAAGAATGTAAAATCCCTGAACATAGTCAACCAAAATATTCAAGGTATTATCACGCCGCGGTCGGACTCCTTGTCTCCCGAATCCACGACATCTTGTGATATATTTAATATAAGAGTCTTGTAGGAGCACTTGTAATTTTTTTTTGGTAAATAAAGATTAGGTTGAAGAGGTCAAAAATGGACCTATAAAAAATAGAATGTAAACAATGATGTTAGTTCTCAAAAATCGTAAAACTGACTCACTTAAAACAAACAAGAGTCAGTATTCCTATTGAAAAATAATTTTGAATACGAAAAATATTATATGAAAAATGAAAGTAAAAACTAAAAGTAAAGCATTGTAGAGCTCTACAAAGGTTTCATGCTACAGTTACAAGCTTGGAAAAGAGTTGTTCATGAAGTGCTGCAACATAAATATTCTATGCATTACAGAACATTGTAGAGCTCTACAAAGGTTTCATGCTACAGTTACAAGCTTGGAAAAGAGTTGTTCATGAAGTGCTGCAACATAAATATTCTATGCATTACAGAACATTGTAGAGCTCTACAAAGGTTTCATGCTACAGTTACAAGCTTGGAAAAGAGTTGTTCATGAAGTGCTGCAACATAAATATTCTATGCATTACAGAACATTGTAGAGCTCTACAAAGGTTTCATGCTACAGTTACAAGCTTGGAAAAGAGTTGTTCATGAAGTGCTGCAACATAAATATTCTATGCATTACAGAACATTGTAGAGCTCTACAAAGGTTTCATGCTACAGTTACAAGCTTGGAAAAGAGTTGTTCATGAAGTGCTGCAACATAAATATTCTATGCATTACAGAACATTGGCTAAAATCTCACTAGTTCATGTTCAACTTCAGTAATCACCACGTTGGTAGTTCGTTCAACAGGGAACACGCTATTCATGGTGGCTCTTTAATTCTTGTAAATAACAAGTTGAAACGTAAAGATCGGAAAGATATTGTGAGGCTCTATGTTGAACGAAGCAACATGCATAGATAATACTTTTATAGATTGTATTACAGTTACAAATAAAAGTATTATAAATAACCTTAATTTTGATCATTGTGGGCAGTTAGTGCAAATTGAATTGTTAAAGGAGAATAAATGTACCTAAGGAAAAAAATTGTTATCAGACCTTATACTAAACGACACTTGGAGATATTTAAAAATAATTTATTGTTAAAAATTCCGTCTCTTGTCGAACATAATGATCCAAATACACAATATAATATGTTTTTTTAAATTTTTGTTAATGGAGAATAAATGTAAGGAAAAAATTATTATAAGACCTAAAACTAAACGACACTTGGAGATATTTATATTATTTTTCATACACAATATAATATATTTTTTAAAGTTTTTAGTGATGAATACGACTCTGTATTTAAACTCAAGAGTGTCTTCCCTAACCAACGTCCATGCTTTAGTGATAGGTTTTTGTTAACAGAGAATAGTTAGTTAGTTAGTTAGTTGGACTTATGTTTTCCGCACTTAGCCTCATGATACAGAGAATAAATGTAAGGAAAAAAAAATTATAAGACGTAAAACTAAACGACACTTGGAAATATTTAAAAATAATTTATTGTTAAAAATTCCGTCTCTTGTCGAACATAATGATCCAAATACACAATATAATATATTTTTTTAAATTTTTGTTAATGGAGAATAAATGTAAGGAAAAAATTATTATAAGACCTAAAACTAAACGACACTTGGAGATATTTATATTATTTTTCATACACAATATAATATATTTTTTAAAGTTTTTAGTGATGAATACGACTCTGTATTTAAACTCAAGAGTGTCTTCCCTAACCAACGTCCATGCTTTAGTGATAGGTTACTGTGGGCATCCATGTAAAACACGATTGTAAAACGATTGTATGAGTTATATAGTGAAGAAAGTTTAATATAATTGAGAAATTTTACGATTATGTTAAAAAAAATACTCTTAATTATTGAAAGTAATCTGTCGTAAAGCAAACTCACGTTTTTTAAGTGAAAAAATTTAAAAAATAGTTATGATAAAATAAAAACTACTTGGAAAATCAAAATCTCATAAAACTGATAATTGTCTAGAAGTTGATGGGACTATTTTTAACTCAGAAACAGATATTGCCTCATTGTTCAAAAAAATTTCCTGGATATTCCATTCTCAACTACCAACTCACTAAACTCATCTCCATTAATAGCAGAGGCTCTGTTTAAAGAAAATGTAAAAGAATGCCCAAAAGAATTTAAATTTAGACAAAAATAAAAAATACAGCTGACCTCTGGGGCCATTCAGTTACCTTACCAAAAACCATAATTTCAATGATATATTTAAATCAGGTAGTACTACTGTCCTCTCTAACTTTAGACCTATCTCTATACTACCTGTGTTCAGTGAAATCTTTGAAAAACTGATCTTAAATCAAATGAGTAGTCATTTTACTTGACAACTGACTTGCAAACAGTTTGGGTTCACAAAGTTTGGTCAACAACTGACGCTGGCGTTGAGCTTATTCAGCAAATATTTGATGCTTGGGAGGATTCAATGGATGCCTTGGGTGTTTCTTGTGATCTATCCAATGCATTTAATTGCGTCCAACATGAAACCCTAATTAGGAAATTACAAAACTACGGTATTAGGGGTACTGCACTTAAACTCGTAAGCTCGTACCTAGACAATAGGATTCAGACAGTTGATATAAATGGGAAGCACGGCCCTGGATCTAAAATTAAAATGGGCGTGTCACAGGGCTCCATCCTGGGGCCATTCCTATTTCTTATATACATTAATGATCTGCCGCAGGTCGTTAAAAACAATCACGAGATAGTGTTGTTCGCAGATGACACATGATTTTTGTTTAGGGTTAAAAGACGCGAAACAGTTCTAGATAATGTAAACAACTGTCTGTCTAAAGTTGTCCACTGGTTCAATATGAAAAAATTGCTTTTAAACAGCAAGAAAACTAAATGTATTAAATTCTTAACGCCAAATGTTAGTCAAGTAAGAACAAGTGTATTTATAAATGGGGAGCAATTAGATGTTGTAGATAGCGCTGTATTCTTGGGCATTTTTGTAGACTTTATATACAAAACTTCAATGGGGCCCTCACATAGCTGGATTGGCGAGTAGACTTAGTTCTGCAGCTTTTGCGGTTAAAAAGATTCGTCAACTTACAGACGAAGCCACAGCCCGGCTAGTATACTTTAGCTACTTTCATAGCGTGATGTCCTATGGTATCCTATTATGGGGACACGCAGCTGATATACAGACAATATTTTTACTGCAGAAGAGATCTATTCGAGCGATATACAATTTATCTAATAGACACTCTTTAAGGGATAAATTTAAAGTGATCAATATACTAATTATACTACTACTAATTATAAACCAGGTAGGTCAATATATATTTGATAATTTAATGTATGTTCATAAGAATATTAATCTTTTTTTAAAAAATAGTGATGTTCGTAATCGAAATACAAGAAATAGACACAAACTGGCTCTGATCCACACAAGGCTTAAGAAAATTGATAAATCATTTAAAGGACAATGTGTCCGTTTTTATAACAAAATCCCTGCAGAAGTTTGTAAACTGAATTTAAAAAAGTTTAAATTTTTGTGAAACAGAAACTTGTCAGAAAAGCTTACTATTCAAATAAAGAATATTTTATAGATAAAAACGCATGTGAATAACTAAAATGATGTTATCATAGTACCTTTATTTGGAAATGTACCAATCGTTATATAATTAAAATTGAAAAGAGCGACAGCTGGATAGGTTCTTTCGCCGTTTCTTCTCCCCAGAACGCCATCTTGATTCCGAAACGGTAGTAGTTTATAAATTCCTTGCATATTATACTGACGTCAAAAAAGTGATATTGTATCCTATTTGTGTGTGTGTGTGTGTGTGTGTGTGTGTGTGTGTGTGTGTGTGTGTGTGTGTGTGTGTGTGTGTGTGTCTGTGTGTGTGTGCGTGTGACAGTGTATATGTACATAACATTACTGAGTTAATTTTGACCACGTCTATTATTGATACGCATAATTTTATATTTGAGCCTAATCCACAAAGATACTAAGTAATGCATGTGCTACTTAAATGGTTACTAAACTTGGATACTTAAAAACAAGTAACTCACTACCTACATTATACCTATTAACTAACTCACAATATGATTACCAGTTTTTTCGTGTACATTTCATGATATAATAAAACAAAACACACTAAATTATAACAATAATATACACTCCTTATTTACTATATAATAACTAAAATATTAGGACATGAAAAACCAAACAAATATATCAATATCAAGCAGTTTTGCTTGTCAACTAATCTCACATAGTTCTCATGTCGTAACTCGCAAACACCTTAGTTTCTATTAGTACGGGAGTGTCTTCAGTCATCATTAAACAAAGACACTACAAGGTCAAACACTCACCCGTACATGCGTAGACATCCACTAATAACATTTCACTACTAGCACACTAACGTCACTCGAACACAGCAAAATAAATTGTGTTGTGTCTTGTGTAAGTTGTGTTTCAAGCAAATATCATGTCTGTAAGAAAAGATAAGACACTCGGGCACATTTTTGTAATACACGTGCTGCATACCTTCAGTTCTAAATAATTACTGCGACTAGTACACTCATAACTGTTGGCTGATGCCTGCAATAGAGGTTTTCCTAGTGTAGCCATTAGCAAACTATTAAGTATTACAATTATCTTAATCCAACTTGTATCTGTATATTCAATTGCCCTGATCTTAAACTATAAACTAAATTTACGTATACATTGTAATAGATTAAGTAAAAGCTGAATACAGAATTTATTAAAGTTGTCATTGTATTGGCAGAATTGGCATTATTACTATAATTATTTAAAGCTGGTATTCTAGACTTGAACTAAGAAAATTGCCAAAACCTTTTCCAATTTCATCGCAAAATATTACTACATTGCCATTATCATTACATTTTTCTAGAACATTTATTGAGTGGGATACATGCAGCATGAATTTTTTTGTTGAACCGCTCTATTTGACGCAGTGCGGTGGTGCTGGTCGGGTATCGTATGCCGGGACATTGATTACATTTCGTGGAATGTGATGTGTACAGGACCCATCTGTGTTGCGCGCGCGCGTGTTGGAGGTGGCAGCGTGCGTGGTGGGCGCGGGCGTGGACCCGGCGCGGAGTTGCATCTTCGCGCAGTCAGATGTCGCGCGACACGCGGAGCTGGCCTGGGTGCTGGCGTGCCTCGCAACGTACGCGCGCCTTGCGCACCTACCGCACTACCGCGAGCGCGCCGACGCCGGCCGGGAGGTGCCCCTTGGGCTGCTACTCTATCCAGTGCTGCAGGTAACCTCACCTCAGGAACATTTACCTCTACACCTTGTGACGATACATTATTTATGCCTAAACATTTTATTATGCAATGTTTTTATTCAAGTTTTAGCGCAGATTTGCATTAGTAAACAATTCTCAATAAACATACTACCTATAGCAAAAAGCATCTTTAAATTAGAATGACGCGTTCAAATATACAAGTTCAGTAATTTTATATATTAGCTGAGCAGTTATGCTTTATTTTATGAAAGGTTTAAATGTAACAAAATATAAGTACCAATGACTCAAATGTAAAATATTAAATCTTAGATTAAAATCATTAAAAGTATGTTACAAAAACAGGTAAAGTTAACTTACAAATCTTGAAAAAGAACACAAAATAATTATCAAATTTAGGTAGTAATCTAACTCCTGATTCATTGATTCGGACTCAAGATAAAATAAAGTTGGGTAAGGTTTTGAAACAGCGGCGCGAGAATGAATGATTTAAAACAAACGTTGATTGGTGGTTGTTTTAAGACGAACGCTGATTGGAGGATGTTTAAGCGACATAGAAATGGCATCACACTTCATATGCCGTTTAAAGGTACCTAGTTTCATAACTTTTACCCGAATAAAATCTTATTCAGAAAATTAAACGTAGAATAAATAGAGGACCCTCTATATATGAGTTGTTTTGTAATCCGCGTTTTTATTTTCTTATTAATTTTAATGCCTTAAATAGTTATGCTACTGTTATTGAGAGTTTTATAATGTTGAATTTTACCGCGAAAGTTTAAGTTACTTAGAACTTTTATAATATTGAAAACACCCGCGAGACTTACCTAAGAGAGTCGTTTAACTACCATTAGGGTAGCTTCGTACAATAAAAATTCTAACAATGATAAAAGGTAGTTGTCTTGGTTTTCACGTATTCCGTATTATGGTATGACGTATTAGTTTATTTGAAATTACCCGGGGTGTGTCAGAACTTTACGAACATGTAAATCATAATATTAATATTCTATTAGGATTCTATTATTTTAGGATAATTAGGCCATTTTATCTAGACCATTCATATTAACCCAGGACTCTAAAATAGTACCCCAACCAACATAACTAATGATACTAGTTATGAAACCTAAAATATATTATTTTTTCTTTGTTTTTTCTGTGTTTTAACATTAATTAAGGCCGGACGTCCGTCCGGAATGAAAAACAGGATGGGGGAGATTGAAACGTGGGCTAAGAAGGTTGTTAGAGGGATAAGTGGTGATAAAAGTGCGTGGTCCCATCCATACAGAACATTCTATTGCCGTCGTTTAAATTGTCGTAACGCTGCCGAGAAGGAGGAAATCATAGTCTACGCTTGTGGGTCACGAGGAGCTATCTAGGATCCACGTGGAGTTAAACTACGGCTAGATTGTGCCACCATTACAGGTTAGTTACAACTTTTATATTAGAAGTTATTAGAGGAAAAGTTTCAGTGAAAATATCGTATGTTCGTTGTGAAATCGTTTAGGTTGTGTTTTTTTAGTTAACCAGTTAGGTGTGTAAACCACTACGTGGCTTCGATCAATTTATTTCCGGGGGCCCTCGAAGGCTTATTTCAATAAAAGATGTCTAATAAAACGTTGAAATCTCGTTATGAGGAGTTCACCTCTTCTGTCGGTTAGAAATTTATGGTAGAAATCTCAATTACCTCAATGGGAAGGGATATATTAATGGACCTTTTTCTAGGACATTTTCAGGTTTTTAGTTACAGCAAAACCTTTGATAAAAGTAGGAGTGGAAACTAAAATTCTACCAGCCATAATAATTATAAAGCCCACTAAAGAACTAGGTCCGCCAAGAGATACAGTAATTACTATGTGTAATTCGAGTATTTGCTTTGTTTAGGTGTTTTTGTACTGACTTTAGAAATGGTGAAAACTCAGAGTGGGCATTATTTATGATCGTAGTTTTAGCTAAATTTTTTTTCTTGATTATTTTCTTTTATGCTGATTTTGTATGCTATTGTTTGCTATAGTACTATGACGTACCTCCAAAAGAACTGGGTTTACTACTTATATAACGCAACGGTTTTCGGGCCTACCACTTTTGACGACCGCGCTTGGCCAAATAAAATGATTATTTTATTATTCTACAACAATTTTAAACATTAGATTTACCCTTTCTCTCTACTTTCCTTGTTGCTTAAAATATTTTATTATATTTATATTTAAGTATGGGGGGGCGTTACAAGGCGTTAGAGGTCGTTGGGGCCGTTAGTACGTGCCGAGGCCGCCTAATAATAGTTTTTCGACCTTTCCGTGGTCGGTCGGGAGGATGGTAGCTTGTGGATTGCACAATTAATCGATTCGGGTGATTTTGTGTACGCTCGAAAAAGCGGACTGACAGGTCTTTAAAATATTGGGGAATCGTAGGGAGCTCAAAGTCCCTGTGTAGGTCCGCGTTCTGGACGAACCAGGAGGTTCCGGAGGCCGCTCTGAGAAAGCGGTAATGGGTGGTCTGGAGTCTATGGAGGTTGCGTTTATACAACGCATAGACGATACTAGCGTATGCTAGTATGAGGCGGATGCAAGTGGTGTAAAGAGTCAGCTTATTTCTAAGCGACATCTTACTGTACTTGCCTATCATGAGATATAGACGACCGAGGACAGAAGCGGGTGGATCTCTAACTATTTTGGTGTGATCCAGGTTTACACCGACGGCCGAAGAGTGAGAGGGGAGATGGTCGCGGATGGTGGCCAACGGTGAAGAGAACGGCAGAGCTTTTGTCAGAATTCACTTCTATTCTCCATTTCTGAAACCATTCGCCTAGGGTGGTGATTGCGGATTGAGTCTCTTAGTGATTCGACTCACTTGCCTGTCGGTGGTGTAAATAGCGGTATCGTCCGTAAAGAGGGCTAATTGGGCACCTATCGTTTTAGGGATGTCGTTCGTGTACAGAAGGTACAAGACAGGGGCGAGCATGGACCCTTGCGGGTTTCCTGCATGTATGGGACGAGGGGAAGAGAGGGTGCCTTCGACTCTATAGCGAAAGCTGCGTGTCGACAAAAAGTCTCGTATGATGAGTACGAGGCAGCCTGGCAACTGATAGTTGTACAATTTATAAATTAAACTGTTGTGCCAGACTTTGTCAAAGGCTTTCGCTACATCGAAAAAGACAGCGCCCGTGTGTTGTTGGGACGAGTTAGCGGAGGGAGGGAGTTAAAGGTTCCTGATTTCAACGCTCTGGCTAGGCGCCAATAAGCTAGATGAGAAGGAGAGATATTCTCCATCAGATCACCGAAACGTTGGGCGCGAAGCTCTGCTACAGCTGATCTTACACGGTGGTGTAAGTCGTTGAAGTGAGTTTTGTTTTTGGTAGTGGGAGCGCGATCGCGACTTTGGCGGGCTGCGTTATGCTCAGTCTTTAGCAACCTGATGTGCTGAGGCAGGATTAGGTGGTGGTAGTCACCAAATGGCACTTGTCTTGAGTACTCGCCATCAGTGGCGAACAGGTGGCTAGTGAGTGAGTCAATAGCCACGTTTATATTGTTAGCGGAAGAGTTGTTACGGATGCCCGACTGTACGGTTGCGTTTGCTAGTTCGTGTTATTTTTAAATAGAATCTGCAGATATGTCGCAAGTTAAAGTAGAAAAACAAGTGCAAGAGTTACAACAGACTTTACAAGGTCTAGTGAAGAAAGTTGATTCTTTAGAAAAAGTAGTGAAAGAGCAGACGGCAACCATAAATTTACAAAGCGACACTATATCTAAACTTTTCGCCGCGGCCGTCGCTGCAACAGTGGCGACTACCAGTTCGGAGCGCACGAGATCTTCGTCTATCTCTCGTGGCGGCGACGCCGGCGACCGCCAGAAACTAGTTGCTGCAACCGGTTCCCCGAGCGCATCACCTGTTGCCGCAACGAAACCTGTTATTACTACGAACGACATCACTTTGAAGACGCGCAATGATGATGAAAGCAATACGAGTGCGACGGTTCATAGCCAGTCCAATACCGTATACATAGACACAGAATTGGAAATCGCGAACCAAGCATCAACTGAGTCGTGGACTGAAGTTCAGCGTAAACGCAGAAGGGGTCCTCCAACAAATGTACTACGCGGTGGAGCAGCACCTGGAACTACTACTTTGGAGGCGGCAGATAGATGAAGACACTTGCATCTATACTACGTTAAAGTAGGTACCACGGCTAAACAAATAGTGGAGCATTTGAAAGCTATTTCCAACTGCGATTCCTGTTCTGCCGAAGCGTTAAATTCGTGCGGAAACTATGCGTAGTTTAAAATAGGAGTACCATATAATTTATATGAATCTGCCTTCTCTGTTGACAAGTTGCCTGAGAGCGTTTTTGTCAAACCATGGTGCAATTCCTTTCGCACACAAACGGAGAGAGAGAGAATTGAGACTGCAAAGTCTTATAATTCTTCTAAAATCAGCTTTTATTACCAAAACGTAAGTTGGTTGAAAACAAAACTACTTCAGTGTACGAATAATATACTGTTATCAGAAAGTCTACACATTATAGCGGCCACTGATACTAACTTAGACGGATCTGTAAACGACGCCGAACTTTGCTGCGGCGAGTGGAGCGTACTGACGGACGTGCCGGTGGCGGCGTGCTGCTGTCAGCGCGGCCGCCGATCAACCTCGAGCGTGTTCAGCAATTTGAGACATCAGGCAGCGAATACCTATGGGCTAAGTTTTTAGTGGATAATCACTACATTTATGTACCTACACCTCACGTACGTACCTCACTCTTCTAGCAGTACATACAGACGCTTCGTAGCCGTGGAGGGTTGGAAGCTGTGGTCACGAGAGGTAATGACGAATTTTGGGGAGCTGCAGCAGCAAGGTGCATTTGCTCTACTCACTTTCAGTCAGTGTTTCTACCAGATGAACCTATTTTGGATCCAGGAGCAGCCAGCTCGAACACTTCTTCCGATAACCGACGAGTCGATTTGAAGTATTTTAATAGAGACGATGTTAGACGCGCGGTCAAAAAACTCAAACCAAATTCCCCAGGACCAGACGCATTCCCTGCGTATGTTATAAAAGGTTATATCATTTTTTTTTTTTTTTTTTTTTTTTTTTTAATACCACTAAGTTGGCAAACAAGCTTACGGCCCGCCTGATGGTAAGCGGTCACCGTAGCCTATGGACGCTTGCAACACCAGGGGTATCACTTGCGCGTTGCCGACCCTTTAGAAATCTAATAACTTCTTTCTTGAAGAACTCCATACTGTAGTCCTTGCAGAAAACCTTGGCAGGGAGCTCATTCCACAACTTAAGCGTTCGCGGGAGGAAGTTTCTCTGAAACCGCACTGTACGCGACCATTTAGTTTCTAAAGTGTGAGAATGAATTCCCTGCCGATGGCGAGCGGTGCGATGGTAGAAAGTAGCCGTGGGCATCATTTCGAACAATTCCTCAGAACACAACCCATTGTACAAGCGGTAGAACACACACAGTGAGGCAAAGTCTCTCCTCAGACTTAAGGGCTCGATACCGCAAGTGAGTTTGGAATCGTCGACAATTCTCACAGCCCGTCTTTGAACCGAGTCAAAAGGGCCAAGCTGGTATCCGGGTGCACCTGCCCAGAGATGGCAGCAGTACTCCATATGGGGCCGAACCTGCGACTTGTAAAGTAACAACCTTTGCCCCGACGTGAAGTACTGCTTCGCTCTGTTGAGTACACCAAGTTTTTTTGGACGCCAGCTTCACCTTATCTTGTAAATGATCTCGGAACTGAACATCGCTGGAGATGTCGACACCAAGGATCCCAATGCTCTTAGAGATGGAGAGGGGAGTGTTCTGGAATTGTGGGACCACAGTGAATGAGTTGATTGATCCAATATAACATATATTTAATTTAATTGTTTCTACTGGTGAATATCCAGCGATCTGGAAGGTATCGCGAGTGACACCCATCCCAAAATCTGGACCTAAAAGTAAATTAGAAAACTACCGACCTGTAACAAATCTATCAGACATGGCCAAAGTGTTGGAGATGGTTCTGCACGATCAACTATTACATCAATGTCTGCCTTACGTCACCAGCACACAGCATGCTCTTTTGCCAAAACGATCGGTAGCGACAAATTTAGTTACCATGGTCGATATGCTATCTTTTGAAGTCGATGCAGGAAACCAGGTTGACGTCATTTATCTAGACTTTCAGAAAGCTTTTGATCAAGTTGACAATGACGTACTGTTGCTGAAGCTCGGTCAGATTGGATTCGTGCCAAAGCTGCTTAAACTGTTTTCCAATTACCTTGGTAACAGACAGCAGTTTGTTAAGTACGGCCCGTACCAGTCGGACCTTTATCACACGCGTTCGGGAATAAGTCAAGGGTCAAATTTGGGCCCCTTCCTTTTTGTAGTTCTGATCAATGACTTACCAACAGTGATACGCAACTCAGTTATACTGCTGTTTGCTGATGACGTAAAGCTGGCTAGAGTAATAAAAACTGACAGAGACATTGAACTACTGCAAGACGATGTTAATGCGGTGCAGCAATGGAGTGTGGATAACAAACTTCAATTTGAAGAAGTGTGAGCTGATGACTTATTCTCGCTCTAAAAACCCCTTTATACACAAATATACGATAGGTGGTCAGCAAATTGCACGAGTTAATGAAGTCCGTGATTTAGGAGTCCACTTTGATCCTCAACTCAACTTTCGCGCTCACGTACAGTTTGTGACAGACACAGCCTTCCAGCGTTTAGGATGTGTTCTGCGTAATGCAGCTCCGCTGACTCCTGAGGCGACTTGTGCTCTGTATGCAGCACTAGTAAGGAGTATTCTTGAGACGAATGCGATGGTCTGGAATCCTCACGAAAATAAATATATTCTCATGATGGAAAAAAATCTTCGAAATCTGTTCAAAAAGAAATACTTTCATTATCCTTTCCTCTACCCGACCCGCTATTTGCAGGGACATTTAGGATTTAACTCACTTGAGTTAAGAAGGTCTATGTCATTGTTGAAATTTGTTATAAATATTATAAGAAATAAATTTGACTGTGTCGACCTGTTGGGCAGCATATTGAAATTATATGCACCTAACTGTTATTTAAGATCCCGCTCACGACCTTTGTTTGGACCAGCGTTATCTCGCACCAATCTTAACGAGCAGTCGCCGATACCGAGAGCGCACGCGCTGCTCCGCGCCATGCTCGAGGCAGCGCCACAGTGTGACCTGTTTGTGAGTGTAACATCAAAACTGATGACTGAGTGCCAGAGAATGCTTGAGTGACGTATGTAAAGTTTAAAAAGAAACGGTTTCTTAATTATGATTTTCTTTATAAATCTTATTATTTTATTTAAACTAAGAATGTTATTGTTGATTTTATATTATGCTCATTGTAGTGTTTTGGTACTTTACTGTAATGCTGCAAAATTGAAATAAATAAATAAATAAATTATCGGGAACGCGATCTATATGTGGCGAGATGGGGTTTCCGAGTTATTGCCCGAATTTATCCCAGTCAGTCACAGTTCTAGTATCGGGGGAAGCGTCAGATGGGGAACCTAATCGGAGGTGGAGGTGGCAAACAAGCACACGTTCTGCCTGATGGTGAGCGGTCACCGTGGCCTATGGACGCTTGCAACACCAGGGGTATCTCTCGCGCGTCGCCGACCCTTCAAAAATCCAATAACTTCTTTCTTGAAGAACCCCATACTGTAGTCCTTAGAGAAAACCCTGGCAGGTAGAATAGTAAATTAAATTAAGAAACCAGTAAAAAGTAGCTAAAAAACAAAATGGTGAAAAGATAAAAGTAAAAAAAAAGTTATTAAATGGAAAATTATTAAAGTATGTAAAAACAGAGAAATATAAAAATAAAAAAGAAAAAAGGTCACACATAAAAGTTAGGCAGGAGAAGCCTCGATTGCAGCAACGCCACGCCACGCTGCCGAGTTAACTGTTCGTTTATCCAACGGCTATGGCAGCGTCTGTATAGGTAGTAGGTACAGCTTGTATAATTACAATTATAACAAGCAGGAAAAATCACATACCACATTGAACGTAATTGATGGTAAGTTTAGAAGTATGTTGCTGGGATACACCACCACTGTTACTGCCGCCGGAAGCATTTTGTACTAAGACAACATCTTCTTCTTTAGTAGTGTAGTTAACCATGTTGTGATGATATTATAGAATAAACTTTAATGATGTTATTATAAAAAAAATCTATTAAATTGTTACAAGGACGTCTAAGACAAGATATTGAATTACCAGTGATAAAGCAGTAAGCACGTAGTAAAGATGATCTAAAGCATGAGGTGCGGGTGTCGGGGGAGGGGAATTTACCTCCCACCATGACCCGGGCAGAAGCTCAGGGGTGCTGAACACCCCCGGTGAAATTTGAAAAGGCGGCCTACTTATCAGTGGCTAATATATTATCGCCGTAAGCGATAAGAAAAACAGTAGATGTTATGTAGGCGCCAGAATAAAAACAGAAAAATAAAACAAATAAAAACAAAATAAAAACAAAGCAAAAGAAAAGAAAAAGAGCGAAATTAAAATAAAATAAAAACGAAGCAAAAAACAAAACAAAAAATGAAGATAAAATAAAATAAAAGCGAAATAAAAACAGAAATAAAAGCAGAAATAAAATAGAGGCGAGATGGGCTATAAAAATGGAATGAAATGAAATGAAGTGAAGGAAGGAGGGTAAGGAGGTAGGAGGGTGAATAAGTAAACCGCAAGTCACCCGCAGGAATAAGCTCTCGGGGGAGAGCCCTGCCTTCCGGCGGGCGGGCGTGTAGGGGTGCTATGCCCCTGAGATGTGTATGATGACTGTTGTCAGCGCGGGTGAATAATCGTTTCGACAAACCAGATATGAACTCTGCGAGTGGCTCGGTTTTGGTGTCTCTAGCAATGGTGGAGTTGCGGACGTAGCGTCCCGCGCCGGTGATAAATCTCAGCGACTTATTTTGGACTGCCTGGAGCTTAAGTTTGTTGGTAGAAGATAGAAGACCGTACCAAGCAGGGGCTGCATAGGTCAGTCTCGACCGTATGTACAATTTGTACAGGCGAATTTTGGTTCTGAGTGGCAAGTCAGAGGAAAGTACCGGTCTAAGGCACGCCCGTGACGCTACCGCGCCTGCTGACACATGGTCTAGCATTTTGCGCATGCGCAAGGGGCGGTCTATAATACAACCTAGGTACTTTACACTGGGTTGCCACTCAATAACTTGACCTCGAAACACAAGTTTCGGTGGGAGAAACTTTTGCAGGCCGGAATAACGCATAGAGCAGTGGCGATAGGCAGCTGCCTTGAGGTACCCCTGCTCTAATGGGTTTACATGCTGACTGTTTGTTCTCGACCGAGACATAGAAGCTTCGTTTGTCCAGAAACGAGGCTATTACTCGCCCGAGCATCGGTGGGATGTCCGTCTCTAACAGCTTGTGTATTAAGCCTTCGTGCCAAACTCGATCGAAAGCCTTCTCCATATCGAGAAAGACTCCGACTGTGCGTCTGCCCTTGTTTAGCTCGAAGGCCATGTGATGGAGCACTCGTACAAGCTGAAGAGTGGTACTGTGGCTGTCTCTGAAGCCAAACTGTTCAGGCCTAAGCTGGATATGCGGGGATATCCTAAGTAATAGTAGACGTTCGAACAACTTGGCTAGATTGGACAGCAGTGTAATCGGTCGGTAATGTTCTGGGCGATGACGATCTTTCCCTGGTTTCGGGAGAACAATAATTTTGCCGATCTTCCACGAAGATGGGAAATGTCCAGTACGCAGTATCCCATTAAAGATACGGGTGAGTGCCACCAGACCCTTCCTAGGCAGCATAATAATCGCTGTGTTTGGAATCTCGTCGGGACCGGGTGATTTGCGCTTGTTAAGTTTAGAGGCCTCCTTCCTAACCTCTTTAGGCGAAATAAAATAATCACCTCTAAGTGGTGGGGCTGGGGCCGCGAGAAACTGCTCTACGCGTTCTGTAACTCCTAACGTGTGGTCAGGGTCGATAATGGGGTTCGGCTTAAATTGGTCCTCAAAGTGGTCCGCAAAAAGTTCCGCGCGTTCCGCAGCGTGGTAGCGGCGAATACCAGTGGGGTCGATAAGTGGACAGATAGGGGCAGGTGTTTTTGTTATTTGACGGGCCAGGCGATAGAGAGCCGTGTCGTTCTCGCTTGCTTTAGATATTGCCTGGTCCCATGAATGTTGCCTAAAATTTGCAAGTTCAGCAGATAGTTCCGCGCTAATCTTATTGAGGTCCCTCTTTACCACTGGGCAACGGGTGTCGCACCAGAGTTTACGGAGGTCCCTCTTGGATTTAAGTTTAGCGCGGAGATGCGCCGGTAGCAGCTGCTTACCGGAAGCTGTGGCTGAGATTTTAGTAGACTCCCTTAGAGCCTGTGCAATGGCAGTTGTGAAGGTGTCAACTGCCTCTTCGACTTCTAAGGGAGTGGAAATGCCACCAGCCGGAAGTTGGTAGCTCAGCATGGCACGGTGAAATAAAGCCCAGTCTGTGGTTCTGCGGGGATTGGGGAGCGGTTTACCAGTTACGGACACTCCAAGGACCAATAAGATTGGCAGATGCTGAGTGTCAGTGTCGTGGAGGACCTCTAACGACATTGACCAGCCGATCTTATGCGCTAAGGCGATGTCCAGTACGTCCGGTGCGTGATTGTCAGCAGAGGGATAGTGTGTTGGTGATCCTGGACCGATGACTAAATAGTTTTTGCTCTCAGCATCTGCTTTTAGTTCACGACCCGATTTGGATGAAATTCGTGAACCCCAGTGTTGGTGTTTGGTATTAAGGTCACCTAAAATAAGTGTGGGGGTGGCATCGCAAAAGATATTGTCGATGTCACTTGGATCGAAGGGGGTTGATGGTGGCTTATATGCGGCGAAGACTTTAAGCTCCGCATTGCCGACCTTTAGTTTTACACCTATAGACCGAATGTATGTAAAAAGGGGAAGGGGTAGTAATTCGTGAATAAGGTCACGTCTAATTAATACAGCCGTACCCCTGAAGGCCATATTAGCGGGAGAAATTTCGTCACGTCTATAGGTGAAGAAATTTGGAATGCGGAGCTCATTCTCACCTCGGAGTTTCGTTTCGCCCAGTAACACAATGTGAACATCGTGTTCCTGGACTAACGTTCTGAGGGCGGCTGTCTTGCCAATTATGCCCCCAGGGTTCCAGTACACAATTCTCAATTTAAGGCCCCGATGAGGCCCCATTAAATTCCCACGTGAGAATTGTGGTGAGTTGTGCCAGTCCATTGAAAAGGGCAGGCAGCGGGTTTTGGCCGGCAGCTATGGCCTCTATGGCCGCGTTAAGTGCCGCTATTGCGGCTCTGGCTACATTAAGGGCACCAGCTTGCATACGAGGTGGGCCCTGAGTATGATGGATGCCACTGTGGTGGCTAGTCGCGGGCGGCTGAGACTGCTGGGCAGCGACTGCACGTGGTTGCGTTTTAATGGGTGGCTGAGATGATTTGGAGGGTTGTGGGGGGTCTGCGAATTGGGGGGGTGGCATAAAAATATTGGGTATAAAAGATTATGTGTCCTGTGCTACCGGAACAGTAGCCGGAACGGTTGTGGTGGGTTGAGGTGCGGATTTTTTACGACGTGGCCTCCTTTTTTTCCCGAGAGCTTGGGTTCTATCTGTTGGAGGGTTGGCGGGGGGCATTAAGTTTGCGCCTGCAGTTAGTTCGTACTCCTGCCGCTGTAATTGTGGCAAAGGAGTGGGCGATGGCGGGGGTAGATTTGTTGCCCGTTGGGCTTTCTTACGAGGTAGCGGGGGATTGATAGACACCCCCCTACGCCTCGCTTCACGCCTGAAAACCGGGCAGGAGCGGTTGTTGGCCGTGTGCGCCTTGCTACAGTTGGCGCATTTTAATGCGACCTTTTGTTGGTCGCATTCGGACGCCGGATGATCGCCGCCGCAGCGTACACACTTTATTGGCCGGTGGCAGTTTGTGGAGGCGTGACCGAATGCCTGGCATCTATGGCATTGCGCTGGGCCTGGGCGAGAACGCCAGGCTTCAATAGATATGCCAGGCATGCTGAGTAACTCGTTTACTGCATATAGGACTTGCAGCTCGGCATGTGTGTGCCTATGCTGCAGTTGTGCATAGTAAATACAGTTAGGTCGGCCCCTAACTGCTGGGATTTGCCGCACATGCGACACAGGAAAGCTGGCGAGAGCGAGGTCCTCTGCTAGTTCGTCAAGCGAGGTGTCCTGGGGGAGCCCCTTAATGGCGATTTTCTGTGGTCGATCGCTGTCTAAGCTGTAGCAGTACCAAGATACTGCATGGTCCAGCTTAGACAGCTCGTCTATATAGGCCACTACCGTGCGATATTCCGAGGGCGACTTTGGGAAAAATCGTACCCCTTTGCCAAACGGCCGGGCGTTGGGTGCGTGGCCTAATACAGAGTGTAGCTTTTTCAAGTGCGTCGACCACTGGGGGAGGGACTCTACAACTATCGGGGGGTGTCTTTCTTTGTCCTTGTCTTTGGCATTGTCGTTGACAATGGTGGGCTGAGCAGTTGAGACTTTAGCTGACTGGGCGCTTGTTGCCTGCGCATAAGAATGACCGCTAGGCGGCGCTGCCGATGGAGGTGCAGAAAGCTGAGGGGGGGTAATCTCAGTAATTTCCATCCCTTCGAGAGGGGAGGGGTCATGAAGGGACTCAACGGCGGCCTTTGAAGTGGACGCTTGGCCGGCCAGCGACTTATTCCGGTCGGCAATGGCCTCGCGGGCCTCTAAGCGTGCTCGCTCGGCGGGGTCCTTAGATGGGCTGAGGGAAAAAGGTCTCGGCCTTGTATCTCTACTGCGTACCCTAGGGTCTCTCTGCGGCAATGGGATTGAGGGCGGGTTGAAGTTCCGCGGGACTGACATTGGGGGCGTTACCTTGGTTGCGCTGCCCTGTTTGGACGATGACAGGTTCGGGTCTGGCCGGGGCGGGGTGTCCTCGATTGGAGAGAGCATTGTTGGAAGGGTGGGGAGATCTTCATCCCTAAACATTTCATCGCCGGTGTCTGAGGCCGAGTAAATTGACGATTGGGATATGGCTGAGGCCATAGAAACCCTAGATGGGGGCCGAGAAGGTGGGAACGCGACCGAAAAGGGCCGGTCCGCGGCAGAAATTTCGCCGGTAAATAAATTACGCGCCACAACGGCGGCTGAGGGCTGGGAGCGTAACCATACGCCCCGTTTACGTACGCCTCCTCTACGTACCGGTGGTGGGGGTCCTGGAGGTGGCGGCATTCCGCTAAATGGCTGCTACCAGCATCCCTTGATGCGAGTCCGGCTGCAGCTGGGTCTGAGGGGGTGGCCCAAAAAGGGCCGCCCTTAGAAGAGCGACAAACGACGGCGATCCGTGGCAATAAATGCCGAGAAAATACAATAAAAATCGCTTACCGCTAAATCCTCCTCAAGACCGCTGAAAAAGCGGAAACCGTCTACCTTCAAGCGCTGCTTTTGTAGGCGCAAACACGCAGAACACAACAAACACCTAGTCTCGTCTGTGCACGCACGTCCGCCGTCTACAGGAATTGCTGTCTTGAAGCACATACACTTTTTCACTTGAGATAATTTGAACTTGGAGAGTATTATACACAAGGATGATGAGGATGATGATGTATGATAGATCTGTGGAGCTACTGTCAGAACGTGACTTTTCGATTTTTTAACAATACTGTAAAGTGAACCACATGTGTTTTTTTGGTTCTCACACATTCATTTCTAGACATAAATGTATGCCAATTGATTTTTTATACTATGCAAAACACAACTGACGTAGTAGTAAAATAAAAAATGTAAAAAGTCAAAATTTTTACAAAAAGTTCGAAAACTGATTTTGAAGCCTCATATTTATATGAAATTGAGCAGCCAATCAGAGCACAGACGAAAGTGGGAGAATGGCTCGGAACAAAAACACCATTGAAAAATATTAAATTACTGGCTCGGCCCAATATTAAATTAGAAAGTTCGAGGTAAAAATCTGGAAAATACCGGTTTGAACTGGTTATTGGGTTTCCAAAATAAAAACAACGTTCTCTGATTGGTCTAAAATAAATGATTTGAACATTTCCTCCTAGACCAAAAAGTATAAAAGGAGACGCAATTTTCATACAGTATGCAGTGAAAGTTCAACAGTTCCAGGAAAATAAGTGAAGAAACCAACTGAAGAAAGAACAAGTTATATATATATGTCAAGAAAGAACCAACATTTTTATAACTCAAGATTACTTCAAGAAAGAAGTAACATTTTTATAAATCAAGAAAATTCGTAGAAGTTAAGTAAAATCAGTGAAGCGTAAATTAAAATCACGATTTTAAAGAAAGTGTTTGTAATTTATAGATAAGTGTTTGTAAATTATAATTTTGAAAAATGTTAAATGAGTTGTTCATATAAGTGTTAATTGCGTTTAAAGCAAGCAGAATCCAATTTGTTTCATTTTTTCAATTTTACAGTGGGCTTTTTCAGAGCCCACATTTCGATAAACCTACAGTCCACTAGCTCTGTCCGCAACAGTTTATTTGGTCCTTCGGTAGCCGGATCACAACCTGTGTAGATCCTTAGGTAATCCGTAAAGTTCCGAAGTTATAAGTAATTTAAAGTGAATTTTTATTTTTCTGAAAAAAGTGTTAATTTTAGAAAAGTGTAAAAAGTGTATGAACCGTAAGTAAAGTGAAATTATTGACACTAAGTCTTTATTTTTGAGTGCTTACCTATTGTTTCATGTATTTTTTATAACTCTGTGTTTCGTATTTGTTGGGGTCATTTTCGGTTTCAAATTACGTAAATTTTTGTAATACGTTTAAATTCACGGGAGTCGTTGTGAAAACGTTAAAAAGAAATCGTGGTGATCTACGTATACGTATTTCGGGCAATTCGTGTACTAGTTATAAATTTTAAATTTTTTAAATTTTTCTGAAATTCAGTTTTTATAAATTTTCATAACTTTTCAGTTTTAAGTTTTGAAAAAGTCTTATACACGCGTGTTATACCGTGTATTCATTTTAAATTCACGTTCGTGCACGTATTACTTATGATACGTGTACTAGTTATAATTTTTAAAATATTTAAATTTTCCTGAATTTCAGATTTTTAAAATTTACATAACTTTTCAGTATTAAATTTTTAAATTTTCAGTTTTCAATTTTGAAAACGTCTTGTACATGCGTGTTATCTCGTGTACTTATTTTGAATTTACGTTCGTGCACGTATTCCTTGCGGTACGTGTACTTTTAATAATAATTTTAATTTTTCAGAAAACTTGTGAAAATCCAAATCGTAATAATTTGAGCTCTTAGGCATATGGGAATTTCGTGTATATGCCTTAAATACATGGGTATACATTATTCCATGCAAAAATCGTTCTCTTTATTATTATTTGATTTTTTTTCGAAAAAACCTAATTTTTTAAAAATAATAATTTGTTTTACTCCTGTGCAATCGGGAACTTCTTGTACATGTTTTATATGTATATAATTGACGTGTACTGAAATTAGTACTTTTAATTTATTTTAAATTTTTGTAATTTTAAAATAATAATTTTTAAAACTTATGTACCTACACACGCGCATTTCCGTGTGTACGTACTTGCGAGCGTCTATTTTAAAATTATTGTACGTATACATATGTGGTACACCTTTGCGTTCTTGTTATTATTACTTAAACATTCTTTTGAGTAATAATATTCTCACATCTATGTATACAAGTACTTCCGCGTGCCTATTTTAAATTTTGTACGTATACATATGTTGTACAACTTATGTACTTTTATCTTATCACTTTAACTTTCTTTGAGGTGATAACATTTTTGAATCTATGTATACGTTTCTTGTAGGCACTTATATAAATTGATGCGCGTATACATACGTTGTGCAATTTATGTACTTCTTATCACTTCGATACTTTTTTGAGTGATAACATTTGAATTTATGTATACGTGTATTTGTTGTGGCTTTTTAAATTGATGTTGGTACGTATATCGTACAAGCCAGACCTTCTTATTGTTCAATATTTTTGTAACAATATATTTTTTAAATTTTTGAACGTGTATGTACACATGTATTTTCGTGTAGCTATTTTCAATTAATGTGTACATAGCTACGCGTGCTTTGTGCGAGTTCACCACAAAGTTGTTCGAGTACAAAGAGTACTTCAATAGTTTTGAAGACTCAAAAATATTTTAAAATTGTATGTCTATACGCGCATTTCCGTGTGGTTATTTAATTGATGTGCGTATATGTGTTTGGTACAACTCGAGTACCTACTTACGATTGTTTTTTCAATATTCTTTGAAAAACAATATTTTTGAATTTAACGTCTACGCTTACCTTTTTCCGTGTGTTTATTTTAATTGATACTCGTACGCCTATTTTGTACATTCGTGTACTTACCTACTATTATTATTTCAACGATTTGAATAATAATTTTTGAATAACTTGTACTCTGTAAAATTTCGAGTACTTGTTTTGATTTTGAATACTGTGTGCATAAGTGTATTTAGTATTTTGGTGTGGCTATTTTTGAATAAGTGTATGTACGTAAATTGTACAAGCCACGCCTTCTTAATTGTTTAAATAATTTTAAATTATTTAATCTGTGTACCTACGTACACCTAATTTTTAAATATATGTGTATACGTGACAAGCTCCGTAACACTTATTTTTAATTTTAAATATTTGGGTTCTTTCTCTTGTTCTGAAATATTTTGCTTATGTGTTAGTACTAAGGTGTAACTCCATACAACTATCTGTTCTCATATTTGATATTTGTGCTCGTTTAAATTTTACTGTGTATGTGCATTTGTGTTCGTGTTGGGATTCAATTTTGTTGTGCTTATTTAAAAAATAAAAAAGTACAATGCCTAACACACGTAGCCAAAAAGCCGCGTCAAAGGCTGGCCACGATGAACGGGGGATTAACGTACCCGAGTCGATACGTCCCACGACGGCGTCTAGCGCTGTCGGTGCTGCGTCGACGAGGACAGGATGCTCGTCGGCCAGCGTGCGTATACAGAGTGCGGAACTCGAAGCGTTGCAAAAAATTGCGGAGCTCCGTACGGAACGTTTGCAGTACGAAAGAGCGGTAGAAAAAAGACGTATAGAATCGGAAAATAAACGTATGGAAGCGGCAAAAGAAAGTATGGAAGCTCAAGAAAATATTATTCAAAAACGGCTTGAGCTTCAAATTTTAGAAATAAGAAATAACAAATCTTCACTGGGAACTAAAGCTAGGTCAACTCTCGCTGCATCGCGGGTTGAACTAGACACACATAACGACGCTCACGATAGCGTCGTCACGGCCAGGTCGGTGGTACGCAACGTCTCTCCCATACGGGGGGAGGGGAGCTCGAGGCGCCAAAGTAAAGCGTCGATGGAGCTCTCTACGCCAGGCGTCGCAGATAAAAGTGGTACCACCTGCCGCCTACGCCGTATTGAAGAAGAGCGTGGGGCTTATATGAGCACCCTGCGCTCACACCACACCGCCAAGCGAGGGGCGCTACTGAGCTCCCCACGCTGGCACCCTAGCAACCCACACAGGGAGGTCCAAGGCCCCCCACACCGGCGTCGCGTGGAAGTCCGCGGGGACATGGAAGGTCCTCTGCTCCCACGCACGCCACAGGCTGAGGATGACATCGGCCGCACTTTTGCACGTCGCGTGGATGCCGGCGGGGACCTGGAATGTCCTCTGCTCCCACGTACGACACAGGCTGAGGATGACATCAGTCAACGGCACCCGAGAAGGGGTGTATCGCCGAACAAGGAAGAGGGACATGCTGCGTCACTGCAATTACCATATCCTCTTCGGCATGCGTCTGCTGACAGGGACTGCGGCAATCTTGAGCCGTACCATAATGAGATGGAGGAGGGGGAGCGACGTAACCGCTTCTCCTTTGGGACACCTGCCTATCAAAAAAGAAGAGGTCACGACGGAGGGATGAAAGGGGGGAGCGACGTGACCGCTCCTTCTCGAGAAGAAGATGTGATCAAGCAGATGCATTGAAGGACTTAGCGACATCAAGGTCGCCACAAAGACAAGTCCTTGAGCTTCCACTTTACAGTGGCGCTCGTCACGAATGGCTGCCTTTCATGGCAGCAGTCAGGGACTCTGCCTGGCTTTACAAATTTTCGCCTGCAGAGAACCTAGCAAGACTTCGTTCTTGCCTACGCCATGAAGCGCGTGAATCGGTGTCAGCGTTGCTTTATACCGCTGCCGACCCCGACCAAATTTTGAAGACGCTTGAACAAATATATGGAAGACCTGAGATCTTAGTAAATGGATTTCTGAGCGACCTCCGGCACTTACAACGCCCCAGGCCGTCATTGACAGAACTCAACGACTTCGCTGTCAAGCTAAAGGATCGAAATCACGCCTTTAATAGAAGGTACACTGAACCAGTGAAGGACGAGATACAAAATATGATCCAGAGGCAAGGTAAAATAAAGATGCCACTAAGCTGTGAACCAGCAAACATGACGTCAAAAATTGACATGTCGTGTTCTGACGTACGACTTGAAGTCAGTGGGCAGCACATTGAAAAAACATTGAGTCTGCTGAACAATGCCCACACTGATGAATTGGGCTTCAAGCTGCAACTTGTTCGCGTACCACAAGAGGTACGCCAACAACGGCGTACGCCAACCAAAAGCGAAGCTCTCAAAGGAAAGCTTCATTTGAACAAAAGTCCATCAGAAAATAAAACGAATGACTTCGTTAGATGGCCCAAGATATCGAACAGCGTGACAACAACACGTGTCACACACTGTTTTAGTTTGAAGACGCGCTCTATTAAGAAAAGAGAGCAGCTCGCATGTTTTGAACCAGCAAAGGCCGAGCGCCAAGGTGAAATAAAAAGCGAGTTCCAGAATAAAGAACTTGTTCGCGCACCACAAGCGGTACGCCAACAGTGGCATATGCAACCTAACAGAGAAGTTATCAATGGAAAGCTTCAGTTGGACCGAAGCCTAAGGCTGAAAAAATTGAACGTGAAGACTTCACAACTCCCGCGCAATAGCAATTTAGATGCACGCTTTTTAAAGAAAAAAGAGCTGCATGAATTTTATAACGCCAATGAAGATGGCAGTCCGCACGACTTCTCAGAACGAAGCGTCGCCGACAGTAAAAATGTTAGCCATTTTGAAAAGGCTAAACCAGTTGCCATTCAAAAGGCATATGAAGAAGTTTTTTGTGAAGACATACAGTGCCTTAAGAAAAGGAAGAAGGGCACGTGGCTGAATGAACCACGACAGCAACCGTCTGGTCGCCCTCCGGAAAAAATGGGAGGTACATTACACAGACGTACGCATAAAAGGAGGCGTCTTAAGACGCCGCCCCGCAAGTCGACTAGCCGTCCTGCAGTGTACCAAGGAGGCTTCGACAAGCTGCGCCGAGGGGAGTGTTACGGACGGACAGCAACAGTAACGTTGCACCGTCGACATACGCGCAAAAAATGAACTTTCAAAAAACTACGCAACTAGTTTTATCAAAACTCAAAGTTGCTAGTTCCTGAAAATGTCACGGCTTCTGTGGAGCTACTGTCAGAACGTGACTTTTCGATTTTTTAACAATACTGTAAAGTGACTCACATGTGTTTTTTTTGGTTCTCACACATTCATTTCTAGACATAAATGTATGCCAATTGATTTTTTATACTATGCAAAACACAACTGACGTAGTAGTAAAATAAAAAATGTAAAAAGTCAAAATTTTTACAAAAAGTTCGAAAACTGATTTTGAAGCCTCATATTTATATGAAATTGAGCAGCCAATCAGAGCACAGACGAAAGTGGGAGAATGGCTCGGAACAAAAACACCATTGAAAAATATTAAATTACTGGCTCGGCCCAATATTAAATTAGAAAGTTCGAGGAAAAATCTGGAAAATACCGGTTTGAACTGGTTATTGGGTTTCCAAAATAAAAACAACGTTCTCTGATTGGTCTAAAATAAATGATTTGAACATTTCCTCCTAGACCAAAAAGTATAAAAGGAGACGCAATTTTCATACAGTATGCAGTGAAAGTTCAACAGTTCCAGGAAAATAAGTGAAGAAACCAACTGAAGAAAGAACAAGTTATATATATATGTCAAGAAAAAACCAACATTTTTATAACTCAAGATTACTTCAAGAAAGAAGTAACATTTTTATAAATCAAGAAAATTCGTAGAAGTTAAGTAAAATCAGTGAAGCGTAAATTAAAATCACGATTTTAAAGAAAGTGTTTGTAATTTATAGATAAGTGTTTGTAAATTATAATTTTGAAAAATGTTAAATGAGTTGTCCATATAAGTGTTAATTGCGTTTAAGGCAATTATAAGCTGTTGCAAGCAGAATCCAATTTGTTTCATTTTTTCAATTTTACAGTGGGCTTTTTCAGAGCCCACATTTCGATAAACCTACAGTCCACTAGCTCTGTCCGCAACAATTATTATTGGAATAAATATTTTTAAAACATATTAATATATAAAAAAAATATTATATAATATTGCCTCGGTTGGACAGCGTTCGGAAAATTGCGTACTTTTTTCTCGTCCTTAATACCCCAGTGCTTGAAGACAAAAGTCTTCAACCAGTGTGTGTTGCCAGTGATGACTTACGGCACTGAGACGTGGCTGCTAACTATGGGCCTTATACGAAAGCTCAAGGTCGCTCAGCGGGCGATGGAAAGAGCAATGCTCGGAGTTTCCATACGTGATCGAATAAAGAATGAGGAAATCCGTAAGAGAACTAAAGTCGCCGACAAAGCTCACCAAATCGCAAAGCTGAAGTGGCAATGGGCAGGGCACATAGCTCGAAGAACCGATGGCCGATGGGGAAAGAAGGTTCTCAAGTGGCGACCACGAACCGGAAGGCGCAGCGTGGGACGCCCCCCCCCCCCGCTAGATGGATAGATGACCTTGTAAAGGTAGCGGGGAGCCGTTGGTTGCAGACGGCACCGAGTCGCACGCTGTGGAGAAAGTTAGGTGAGGCCGATGCCCAGCAGTGGACGCGAATGGGCTGATATGATGATGATAATTAAAAAAAAAATAGGACGTGAGTATTTGTAAGTGTTAATAGGCACGTAGATATTTAGAAACTAAGTAAGGAAATAAAATAATAAGCAAATTTACAAGGTTTAACTGCAGCCCTGCAATTTCCTTCATAAACAAATATAACCACGTGGTACATGTTCTAATATCTATGTATTTAAGCAACAGTTTAATTATTAATTACTAATACATTAAGTTTCCAGTATTCTTTAACGTTATAGATACATATATTATGGTAATTATTTAAACAAATATATTCAAATAGTATCTGGAAAGTTGAGTATAATTTCGTACAAACAGAAGATAACGACAAGTGTCGATACAAGATGTTGAATTCTGAGGACTTGCAAATGGGGAACAACTAGATCTAATGATATTTGCGCGCAATAATTCATCAACTTTATTACGTCTTTGTACTTTTTGTGAGGATCGATTAACCTTATATTTAATTCACCTGTGTTTACTCTTGTTTTAGGTAAACCAGTAGTGAAATATTCTGTAAATTCATTAAGCATGGATATCAGTTTATACTTTTTGTGTGATGGTATGTCCGTGTCATTTACTTGAAAATCGTTTGAATTTAACTTATCCGAAACTAAACTATTGATTTGAAGACATTTTTTTGTAATTGTTAGCTCCGACGCAGATATATTAATAATAAAGTCTCAGAGTCTCACGGCCCAACATAACATTACTGCTTAAATAAACATCCGGCAAAACATGAAATAAAATTTCTATAGTATATCTACATATTTTAACAACACATAAAATTTGCTCAGTACTGAATATTGTTGATTGGCCAATACCTGTTAACGAAATAATGTCAAATGTTCGTTTTCAATAAAATTTTGTGGCCATACTGTCTTTAATCAAAGAACATTCAGCACTTGAGTCAAAATGTAAATTTTAGAACACACCTTGGTGACTCATTTCTCCGAAATGACAACTCACTGCACACAAGTCAACTCGCCGCTCAGCCTATGCTGTGCTGACCCGCGCTGCCCCGGCGCCGCTGCTTACGCTGCTCCCAGCTGTGCACCGAGATGCTATGTGTCCCAACACGCCGCATTTGTAGCATCGTAAGGGCCCGTTGCTGTATATTTCGATTCTTCTTGCATAGCTGGCTTCAAGGATAATGCTGTCATTTTCATGTTCTTTTCTGCCGTCTTGAATCGGCATTCAGTTATTTTGTGTCCTATTTTGCCGCAATCGTAGCATTTTATTGCATTAGACAGCGTAAATCGAGTTCTCTTGACGTCTGTATTATCCTTATTATAGCCTTGGGTCAAATCAGATCGGGTCGATTGTAATACGGCAATGGCTGTATAGGGGCCCGCGGGGGCGCTTTTACTTCAGCCGCACAAGTGTCGCAATTTCTACACATTCTTCTATGTCTTTATCGATATCTGGCCACAATACATAGCTTCTACCTAAACTTTTTGTCTTGATAATACCCATGTGACTACTGTGTAGTTGACTTAATATTTGTTTTTGTCAAACAAGCGGGATGATCTTTCGCATAGCCCCACATTATACATCCACATTCTACATACAATACATTCCGTCTAAAAAAATAGATTACTGTCGTCATTATTAGGGCATACTGTAGGCCAACCAGATTGTATGTATAAAACGACCCTGCTAAGGTATAATATGACCCTGCTTAATACATTGTCCCGCGATGTCATCTTTTTGACATTACTACTAGTAATGGGTAAACAAAATTCTACTAAGTTGACATAAGGATTCTCGGTTATCGATTTTCTTGAGCTATTTTGCTGACGTAGAAGACGTGATAACGCGTCTGCGCTGTTTTTAATAGACGATATACCTATATATAGATATTCAATATATAACTACGTATATTGAACGACGCTGTAGTCGTGAAGCAGCCATTACTGGAATACCTACCTTGTCTCCGAAAATATATGTTAGGGGTTTATGATTTACGACCGTACAGGTATTGATGAAATTTACGAACACCAAACACAATTCCAAGGGCCTCCCTGTCTATCTGCGCGCAAGCCCGCTCAGCCGGTTTGAGCGATCTCGACGCGTAAGCTGCCGGCCGCTCCCCACCGGCCGTTGCGTGCGACAGTACCACGCCGACCCCCACGCTACTGACATCCGTGGTTAGAACCAACGGTAACTCCGGATCGTTATGTATGTACTGTACTTCGCCCTCTGTCAAAAGTCTCTTTACTTTTTCAAATGCATATTGACAGTCCGCATTCCAAATCTATTTACAACCCGTCTTAAGGAGCTTGTATAAGGGCGCGAGATCGGAACTGATATTATTAACAAATTTTGCATTGTACATTACTAAACCTATAAACGCTCTAAACTCAGTGTGATGTAATGCAATTATATATAGAATGTTTTGACTAATAAACAACCCCCCGAGAGCGACAACCCAAGCCGAGGCTTCCCCGCGGGGAGCCCTTGAGCGTTGGGCGCTATATGGGCTGAGGCTCCTTTAGAGTCTCGCCCCAAAAAGCCCGGTGAAGCAGTAATGGCTGCAACAGCCAACTGCATAGTCAGTTCAGAAAAAATAAAATAATAAACAGTCAGTCACAACTCAACTGTTGTCTTGTTTAGACCTCCCGACGTCTCTTATGACGTCACATGGCGACCGGTGACTGTTGCTAACCGTGCAACACGATTAGCAAGTACAAAGTGAGTGTTCGCGCCGTCAGGTCGCCTTCGGGCGAGCCTGATGGCCGCGCATAGCGGTCTCGTGCCGACTAAATGCAATCGCGACACAAAAGATTCCACGAACTGTGTACTCATTATGAACTATTCAAAAAAAATATTACGTTTGAATAACAATATTAGTTAGTGAAAATTAGTGTATAGAAAATTTATTAAATAATTTGAGAAGAAATTACTTTAAAATATGAAGAGTAAGAAGAATTTAATTATAGAATAACGAAGATTAAGAAGAAATTGCAATTTTTTATTTAAAAAATTTAAAAAGAATTTTTTTTTTTATCAAAATGGGAGGAAAAGCATCTAAAGAGCCGACTAATCAAGAAACTAATAATTTGATACATGTTAACAATAACATTAATACGAGTATGACAATTGTGATTACCGTTTTGGCATTGTTAATAATAATATTATGTTACTTCGTGGGAAAACATATGCACGCATGTTATAAAAAGTCGGTAAACAGACATGTGAATCGTGCACTTATTGAACGCCTTCAGCGAAGGCTTTTCTTCAGATTTTCCAGTTCCTAAAACTAGACAAGAAACACCAGTTGTGGGAGCAGTTTCCAGGAGCCGGGAGGCGTTCGAGTCCAGGATGATTTGCAAAGCTGCTGGGAGTGTTCCAGTCAATAGTGCAAATAGTGATTTCAAAAGACTATATCGCGTAAATCCGTTACCGCGTCAAGCTAGCCAACGGGGCCAGCTTCGATCAACGTGCACCGCGCCCTTAGCAAGAGTGATGACCGCAACGGTGCATAAGCACCTAGCTGTGCGCGACTCCACCTTCAAATCCTTTAAAAAGGAAAGGTTAAATTGTAAGGTATAGTTTTAAATATGTTTGTGTCAATTTTGAATATTCGGACATTTATTTTTCAATTTTACTATTTTAATTTTGTACCAATAACTAAATATTTTATTTAATTTAATTTTTCTGTCTGTTTATTAACCTTAACAAGAAGTAATATGAATATTATTTGAGTGACTTAGTGAATGGAGCAAAAGCTTCTTGATGCTGTAGATGAGCTATATGAGTATATACTTTGTAGATGAGCTATATGAGTATATACTTTGTAGATGAGCTATATGAGTATATACTTTGTAGATGAGCTATATGAGTATATACTTTGTAGATGAGCTATATGAGTATATACTTTGTTTAGAAGATGAAATAAAAAAAAAACTTACATTTTACATTATTAGAAAAAGTTAAGGTTTGCTATAATAGAATTTTATGTCCTCGTCCTCCGAGAATTCATCAGATAAAAGGTCGAATAAAATGGAAAGGTTTAATTTAAAAACAGCGTCATCGCTGATCCCAATTTTAGATGGGAAACAAGACACGATATTTAAATTAATAGACTTATGCGAGTTATATTTATCGTGCATCGAAAAGTCAGACGAAAAAAAAAATTAATAAAATTTATTCTCAAAACGAGATTAGACGTTTCTGCAAAAATAAAATTGCAAGATAATTACGAATCACTCAGTGATTTAATAGGGGACGTTAGGAAATATTTATTAACAAAGAAATCAGCAACTTCGCTACAAACGCAACTGAACAATGCGTACCAAAAGAACCAAAGCGTAGCCCAATATGGCAAGTATCTTGAAACTCTATTTTCCGAATTAACGATTGCCGAATCGGACTAATAAAGAAATATATAAAATTTTACAGCCAATAAATAGCAAAAAATTGCAGATGGCTTAAGAAATGGGAGGCTAGGAACAATTATTTCAGCCCGGAACTATACACAGCTCAAGGACGCTGTCCGAGCTGCGGAAGTTGAGCAGCTTGCGTCAAGATCATCTTTTGGGACGTCGAACGGCGTCATGAATATGCGCCGAGGTCGAGGTCAAAGAGCCGCGACCAGGTCAGCGCAACACCGATTTACCAACCAGCAGAGGGGTAAGTCTTATAACAGTTATAATAGAAGCGTTTATAATAATGCAGCATCATCTTGGAGAAACCCAAATCAAGATTATATGCGTAGAGCAAATAACCATTTCCCATCGCGTTCAAATTTCGCGAGACGCTCGCATTTCGCGAGCTACCCAAGAGGCCAAGGACAGACACGAGGGATGTCAAATAGGACCTCTAATTTTCGTAGGCGTACCACGTACGCAATGGAAAAGAAAAGCCCAGAAAAACAAAACCAGCTTTTCTTGCATAAAATACTTTCTAATTTTCAGTCAGGATATGATTTAAATATAGATATAAATGGGTACATTTATAAATGTCTTTTAGATACAGGTGCATCAATTAGTGTGGTACAGATTGATAAAAATATACAAAATTTTCCCATGTTCCGAGAATACACAAGTATTTCAGGTGTAGGAGGTATCATATACACTTTAGGCACAGTAGAATTGCCACTTTGTTGTATTAACAAATCAGCAAATTTTGTAACTCAAGATTTGTTTACCGTGCAGCACAAGTTCCATGTAGTTAAACGCTTACCATGCGCATACGATATTATACTTGGAATGGATTTCTTAAAGTCATATTCAAAAGTCTTAACTTTGAAACAAATGAAATCATTCTTAATAACAGAGGCATAAAGTGTTCAGTACAGCTTAATACAAAACAAAGTTACGAAACACAAATTACGAATGTATTGTTAATACCGGCCTCTTCGCATCGTTAACACTACTGAGTGTGACGTAACATTGACAAATTTTAAACCATATATAACTTTAGCATCAGACTTTCATATTTTTAATTTCTCACAGACGGAAAAACACCCTAAGAGGGTTCAACGAGTTTTAGATTTGTTAGATACCAAATCTCTAAACCAGGAAGAAAAGTCTTCCTTAACCAAAATCATAGCCAAATTTTCAGATGTATTCTTTTTAGAAGGTGACAAACTCACCACCACTAATATATACGAACATAAAATTCAATTGAAACCAGGCAGTCAGGAAATATTTACAAAACCTTACAGTTACCGTATTCTCGAAAGAAAGAATTACAAAACCAAATCGATAAATTGTTAGAGAAAGGTATAATAGAACCCACAAATAGTAATTACAGTAGTCCAGTTTTGTTAGTTCCAAAGAAATCAAGTACAGACGTGAAAAAATGGAGGTTGGTAATAGATTATAGAAAACTAAATGAATGTATCGTCAACGACAAATTCCCTTTACCGAATATTACCGAAGTTTTAGATGAACTTTCGGGTAGTGTTTATTTTAATCATTTGGACCTTTATTCTGGTTTTTACCAATGCAATTTACATAAAGATAGTAGGAAATACACTAGTTTTCAGTCTGGTCGGTATAGATTATGTCGCATGCCTCAAGGCCTCTCCTCCAGTCCTTCATCATTTTCCCGTATGATGAACATAGCTCTTTCAGGGTTAAATTTCGAAAAATCTATAGTTTACCAAGATGACATTAATGTGATCGGAAAATCACTAGCAGACCATAATAAAAACCTATTAGATGTCTTAACACGACTAAGAAAAGTTAATTTAAAATTGAACATAAAAAAATGCGAATGCGATTATATTTAGGCCATGTCGTTTCCGAACAAGGTGTATCACCCGATCCAGAAAAAATTAAAGCTGTTAAAAATTATCCAGTACCCAAAAACGGAGACGAGGTCAGAAGGTTCGTCGCATTCACTATCTATTATAGAAAATTTATACCAAATTTTGCAGACATAACGGTACCTCTAAATAGATTAATTAAAAAGAACGTAAAATTTGAATGGTCTGAACAGTGCCAAAAATCATTTGAAATTTTAAAGAATAAACTTATGTCACCACCTGTACTTCAGTACCCAAACTTCGACGAATCAAACGAATTCACGATAGAGTGTGAGGCATCGGGATATGCGTTAGGTTGCGTATTATCAAATAGCAATGGTAGTGCAAAAGCCTACGCTAGTAGGACACTAAATAAAGGTGAAATTAATTATTCAGTTATTGAAAAAGAAATAAGTGCTATTGTATTTGGTGTCCCCCATTTTCGACCTTATATGGAAAAAGGTTTAGGATAATTACAGACCATAGACCGTTAATTTATTTATTTGGAATGAAAGACAAATCTAGCAGATTACTTAAATTTCGGCTTATGCTAGAAGAATACGATTTTTACGTGACCCACGTAAGTGGAATTAAAAATTCAGCCGCGGATGCGCTGAGTAGATTAAAATTATCAAGCGATGACTTGAAAAAATGAGTGTTAATACAGTAATTGTTATGACGAGAGCGCAAAAGCGAAAGTTGGAATGTCTAAATGACAGTTCAGCTTCTCCGACCCTTGAACATACTTCAGACAATCGGCCAGTCCAACCAAAGGTTGTGGATATATTCAAAAAGCCGAGAGAGCTAACAGAATTACGTTTTATCATTATAAGAGTATTGCGAATTTAGGAAAAATAATTTAGTAAGTAGAGAAAATAAATATCTAGCGTATGTGCAAACTAAATCTTGTATATATAAGTATAAAGCCAGAAGCTCAAGGGCAAATGTCTCCAGATGAGTTTGTCTTGTCTTGTGAAGAAGAAATAAAAGAAATATGCTATATAAGGGCAAATAAACCAGACGATATTTTCGTAAAAAAATAGTTAACGCAATGAAAAATATACAGAGTTTAACGTTATGCATTCTTAAAAATTGTAAACGAATTACAGATAAAAACGATATTACAGTTAATCTAAACGATTTTCATTTACTGCCAACTGCAGGTCACGCCGGGGTAGACGCATGCTAAGCAATATAAAAAGACGCTATTTTTGGTCCTACATGGAAGCTGACGTCACTGATAACGTCAACAAATGTCAGATATGCCAAAAGCAAAAATATACCAAAATTATCAAACAGCATTTGAGATAGTATTTTTAGACTTAGACACTGATAATTCCGGTTATACATTTATTTTAACTCTACAGTGCGAACTTACAAAGTACGTTTGTGCATTTCCTCTAAAAACGAAAACTAGTACTGAAGGTTCTAAAAGTTTTGTAGAAAACTTCATTTTAATATAATGCACACCGCGTGTCATCTGCTCCGACCGAGGTCAGGAATTTATGTCCAAAATTTTTATTGATGTTTGCAAATTACTAAAATAGATAAATTACATTCCACCAGTTATAGGCATGAAACTGTTGGTGCGTTGGAAGTTACCCATAAAAATTTAGCTTCATATTTACGTATTCAGACTGAAAATAATCCGTTTACTTGGTCAGAACGGCTGAAATTCTGGTCATTTTCGTATAATATAACATGTCATAGCGAAACTCTGTACTCGCCATACGAACTAGTTTATGGAAAATTACCACATATTCCAGGCAATTTGTCAAATGGGCATGTAGATCCTATGTATAATTTTGAAAACTATCCTTCTGAGCTTAAATATCGATTACAAATGTCGCAGAGAGATGCTAGAAATAATTTAATAAAGTAAAAAAATAAGCGTAAGATGTACTATGATAGGTACATAAATCCTGTAACTTATAAAGAAGGGGATCTAATTTTTATAAAAAATGAGGCTAATAAAACATTAGATGTTTTATATGATGGACCCTTTAAAGTTATAAAAGACAAGGGCAATAATGTTGAAATCTTAAAAAAGGGCAAAATCGAAGAAATACATAAAAACCGAACGAAACCGTATCAATTGCCTAGTGTAAGCTTGACATGGAATAATACACAGTATGTTCGGAGCTGCAAAAATGATGTTCATTTAACGAAAGCAAAGCCATGTTATAAAAATGTAACACGTTCATATAAAAATATAAGTTCGTATAGCAGGAATGGGTCGAGAGTCTCGTATTGTAAACCGACCTTCCAAGATAAGCGCGCCGCCAGGTTCTAACTATGGGTACATGCATGATAAATATTGACGTCATAGGTACGTCAACGGTTATGCTTATGTTGTATTAAACATTTTCAAACTATGAAAATTAACTAAGAATAGCTTAAGTTAGATGTGCACGTAAGATTGTTTTTTTTTTTTTTACTATTACGAAATATTTCTAGATACTAAGTAAAAATGTGTATCGAGAATAGGTACCCGACTATATTTCGATTTTACTACATTTTTGTGTTTTACCATTTTCTTATATTATAAAGAAGTGTTTTACTAATTTCCTTTAATTATACATATTTTGTTTACATAATTTGAACGTTGTTTCTATTGTGTTTTTATAATTATTATTGTGTTAAACCACATTTTTGTGTTTTGATAATTTTCATGTATTTTAAAAATATTTGCCATTTAATGACTTGACTATTTGACCTAACTATTGACTTGGCCATTGACTAACCTTGACAACATAATCGACAAAAATATTTTCTAACTCGTAAATGATTTTCCGGTGTTAGTACATAAGATAAATAAATATTAATAAAGGGGTATATAAAATAAAAACCTTGTGATTGTAATAATTGCGCTTTATTTTTCTAAATTGTATACGCACATAATAACATATTTTTTTTTAATTTTGTCTACAAAGCGTTAGTTGGTCTGATGTACAACTTAATTATTTTATTTGTTTTTTTTTGTAAAAAAACAATTTTTTTTTTCGGGAACCCCCGAAATGTGATGTAATGCAAATATATATACATTGTTTTGACTAATAAACAGTCAGTCACAACTCAACTGTTGTCTTATTTAGAACTCCCGACGTCTCTTATGACGTCACATCAGAATTAGAGTTAGAATTGTCTTTATTTGCTAGAAATATGGTACATTATAGATGTTAAATACAGATTGTCCAAACACATTTCGCCGAAACATTGGCCTGCAAACTTTTACATATAAGAACATATTTGAACATATTCAGAGGCGTATTAATAAAATCTAACAAAATTTATTAAATTAATCCCAATGCCACATCAATTAAATTCGAGTTAAATCATATTATATTATAAACCAAATGTCAAATAAGTATTATTTTATTATAATTACATTCTATGTCAATATTTCAATATGTCATCACAATTACTACTAAAAACTAATAGAACTAATAAAACTAATGTCAGATTTAACCTTAACCATAAAACAAAATATTAAATGCACAAATAATAATATAAACCAAACTTCCTGTCAAAAATTAAAAATAAAAAAAAAATACAAAGTTAAACAAATATAATATTATTAATCGGTGGAACATTTAAAAAAGTCGTGCAAAGTATAAAAATTTTTCTTAGTAAGTATTTTCTTTAAATCTATTTGAAATTTTTTGACTGTTAACTCTCTTAAAAATTTCGAAAGGCTGTTGTATACTTTTATAATTATTACTGCGCAGTTTTTCTGGTATAGGGATGTATTACATCGAGGATATTTTAATTTCGTAGGATCTCGACATGTGAAATTCCGAATTCGGTCATCTGCTACCTTAGCAAATAAATGAGGATGTTTTTTTACAAAAATACTTATTTCATACACAAACAAAGATTAATTTTTTAAAAAATAATCTGCAAGGACTAATGCCAGTAATGGCTCGGATACATTTTTTTTGGGCAACAAACACTTTATTAATATCTGTAGAATTACCCCATAGTAAAATGCTATACCTTAGCAGTGAGGCTACGTAGCCACGGTAAGCATTGAGAGCTGCTGTTACGCCGACTGTTTTTCTTAAAGTCTTAAAGTTCTTAAAGCAAAAACAAATCTATTAAGCTTTAAACATAAATTATCGATGTGACTCTTGCAAATAACAATTTTGATCTAAAGTTAATCCTAAAAATTTTACTGCTTGAGCTTTTTCTAGCTTCTGCCCATCACCTGTTATTTTCAAAACTGGGTTTATATACTTTGTTTTAGTTAAATTTACTTGTAAGTTGTTACTTTCTAAAATAACGTGAACGGTAGAATTAATAACATCTTCATTTAAAATGTTGCAAGCATTATTTGGCATAACTATTGAGATGTCATCTGCAAAAAGAATGCATTGGTGATTTGTTACAGATGGCAAATCATTTATATATAATACTAACAATAACGGGCCGAGAATGCTTCCCTGTGGTACACCTCGATTATTATATATGTAAGGTGATTTATATAGAGTGAGATCGAAATTATCATCAATCCTTGGTATTTCTACAGACTGTTTTCTATTCGTCAAATAACTTTTTAACCACATAAGTGCAGGACATAACAGATAAAATAATTAGTGTAAGACTAGTTTCGAAACTAGTTTGAACAGTAAATTCAATAGTAGGAAATGGACATTTATAAGAAAGGAAACGGAAAGTCAATGTATTATATTAATTATTAAATAAAATAAGATGGGAACTATTCATTATTTAATTCAAATAGAATATTAGCAAATCATTGTGAATATTTATCAACTCTAAATATTTTTCACGATTAAACTATGTACTTTGATAAATTAAATTACTATTTTCTGAATAACAGATAATTAAAATAAAGACTAATCAAAACAAACTGATTTATAACCTACAAAATACATATTTCTAACACGCCCGTAGGAATACCGGCCGCGCGCTCTTTCGCACGTATATGCTTACCTTGCCCCCCGTAAACCGGCCGAGACCCTCCGCGGACACGTCACAGTATTTGGAACTGAATGCAGGTACATCAAAAACATTATTGTTCAGTAAACTATTGACATTATTATAGCTAAGCTCGGGAAACTGATTTTTTAACGCAGCTATCCATTGCCTACCTAAAAGTTCAGTTTTACCTCTCTCGATTACGAGCAATTCTAAATATTCACTTGTATCGTTATAACTTACAAGGGATCTTATTACACCTAACGGTTTAACAGTTTCACCCGTGTTGACATTAACACGTTAATATAAATTTGCACGGTTGCAACCGAAGATCTTGGAATACCTCATCGTAACACTCTCGACTAAAACATGAAACTGCACTGCCGGTATCATATTCCATGTTTAGTTTTATATTATGCACCTTCAACGTTATAAAAATAGGTTTGCAATGAGGTTAAAAATCCACAGATAACTTATTAGGTACCAATCTTAGGTAGCGCCAAATTAGTATGTAAAAGAACCCTAGTGGTAAAATAAAGGATTTCTATACTATGCGCTAGGGTTCTTTAGTGATCTGTGGATTTTAAACCCCATTTGAAATTGACTCAAACCGCCGTTCGTCCGGCCGCGCTGGCGAGGTCGCGTCCTTCAGGCCCACGCGCCGCTCGCGCCCGGCCGGCCACCGTACCGCGCGCTGCTGTCCAACGTGCTCCGCCGGTTGTCGCTCGGTCCTTCTAATTACCTGTGTCCCTCCTCAATCGCCGCGTCCTTTTCTACCGCTTACATACTCGCGGCTAACTTGTAAGCTTTTGCAAAGTCTAATCTATTTTCTTCTGCGAATAACCTTTGTCGAATATTTTCGCTCGCTATTTCACATACCAACTGAAATCTTAAACTTTCATCGAGCCAACTCCCGAACTCGCAAGTTATTGAAATTTTTTTGAGAACCGCCACGTACTCCGACATAGTTTCACCCTCCTTTTGTTTTCGGTGCCGAAACTTATACCTCTCCGCTGGCTGGGTCTTGGTTGTAAGTGTGCTCCTATTTTTTTTTGACAACTCAACAAAATTACTTTGATTTTGGCTCACTTGGCGTACATAGTCAAAGTGTAAGTCTGTGCGAGTGCGACGGCATAATTATGCGCGTGCTACAGAGACAAATAGTGACCGGTCATTGAACGAAATTCTTCCTGCTTAGCGTCCGTGCTATAGTAACTCGGAACTTTCAGCTTCCACAACCGTTATTAATGCGGGTACTTGTAAGTTATCCGGAATTTTGTTTACCACAAAATATTGCTCTAAACGCTCGGCGTACAGTTTCTAATCGTCTTTTGACACCTTAAATTCTGATATTCTTCCGATGGGCATTATGAGTCGTAACACTAAAGAAAAATTCGGTACACACGTAAGGTTCAATCCTTGTTCGTCGCCACTGTAATATTGGGTAGCCTGACGAATAGAAACACACACGACTCGGTTGCACAGCGTATATTCGTAGACTGGCCTACTGACAATCCACACTTATTATATAGCTTATTATCTAAGAAGTAATAACTCCCTACTTAATACAACATACATCACAGATAGATGCCTTGGGTATTTTCTGTGATCTATCTAAGGCATTCAAATGCGGAGGTATCACTTAGGAGTACTGTATCTAAACTGATTACCTGGACAGCAAAATTCAGAGAGTGACATAAATGGAAAGTACTCCCCTGGATTCAAACATTAAAATGGTTGTTCCCCAGGGTTCCACTCTTCGGCTTTTCCTGTTTCTTATATACATTAATGATCTGTCTATGGTCTCTAAAGATAGTCATGAAATAGTGTTGTTTGTAAATAACACATAATTTTTATTCAAAATTAAAAGACGTGAGACGATTTTAAATAATGTAAGCAAGTTCAATATTAATGATAATTCACTTTTAATAGCAAGAAAATCAAATGTATTAAATTTTTTTTCACCAAATGTCAGTCAGATAAGAACCTGTCTCCTCTCCGAGGTGATGGAGCGAGTGACCAACGCACAGCTTCTAAGATACCTAGAAGAACACGACCTTGTCAGCGACCGTCGATATGGCTGCAGAATGCAGAAATGCTTATTATTTTGTAAATTCAAATTTAAATGCTTTATTTCTCAAAAATAGAACATCGTATCACTTTTCCGAAGTCAATAAACCATAAGTTACTAGTTACTACCGTTTAGAAGGAAAAAAAGCGTTCTGGTGGGAAGAAACGGCGAATACAGCAGTCGGTCTTTTAATTTTAATTTATTAATACTGAAGTCTAGAACTACTAACAAGAATATGGATCATGTATCTAACTAAAATATATTTATTGAAAAAAAAGCTTTTTAAAAATTTTCCTAGATGAAGGTAGTATAAAAATCGGTCTAAAGTTAGAGAGATCAGTAGTACTAACTGATTAAAATAAAGTTAGAGAGATCAGTAGTACTAACTGATTGAAATAAAGTTAGAGAGATCAGTAGTACTAACTGATTGAAATAAAGTTAGAGAGATCAGTAGTACTAACTGATTGAAATAAAGTTAGAGAGATCAGTAGTACTAACTGATTGAAATAAAGTTAGAGAGATCAGTAGTACTAACTGATTAAAATAAAGTTAGAGAGATCAGTAGTACTAACTGATTGAAATAAAGTTAGAGAGATCAGTAGTACTAACTGATTGAAATAAAGTTAGAGAGATCAGTAGTACTAACTGATTGAAATAAAGGCATAACTTTACTCTTCAAGATATTAGAAAATATACCACACTCAATACATTTCTACACTTATATTAATTTACATACCAAAAACATTTCAAGTTAAGTTCGTTGCTAAGACACACAACTTTAAAATGCTTTCACAGTTAAAAAGTTACGAGATTTCTAGTAAAACCGAGACCATAGCTGAGGTCCGCATTGTAAGCCCTGACTCTACAAACTCTACATCTTGGTAAAAACTATGGCTTGACCGTTTCGTAATTGTCGCACAAACTATTCCTTAAACAAGTAAAATATACGAGCTCCCAAGTGAACGCAATCAAAAAATACGGCCATTTGCATATTTTGACATTCGAAAATAAATCAGAGCCTAGGGTAAAAGCTGTTGACTTAGGATCATGTGTGGCAAAAACAAAGTCTTGCAACAAACATAAAAACAAAAAGTCGAAAATCGTTACTTTGTAGTTATATCACATAAAAAAATATCTGTCTGTCTTTCAAGACCCTATCTCTTAAGAATGCTTTATTAAATCAAGTTAAAATTTATATCAAATAAAAAAATTCTAAGGGCGTTTGAAGTTGTAAAAAATAAGCTTCATCAAGCAGCTAATGCCAATCGCGGCGTAGCTCGTGTAGTTTGTATATGTGAGTGTTTGTGTGCAGGCGGCGGACGTGCTCGTGTACCGCGGGACGCACGTGCCGGTCGGCGCGGACCAGCTGCAGCACCTGCAGGTCGCGGCTCAGCTCGTAAAGACGTTCGCGCACCGCTACGGACCCGCCTTCCCGCGCCCGCTTCCGCTCCTACCCGGTGAGTGACACACACAAATGATGATTATAAATGATTGTAGCAGAAACGATATATATAAACAAAAAAAACATATGCATAGGTACACAAACATGTAAAAACCTAATAAAAATACGTATACATAGATAAAACGCGTAGATAATTGTTTTTATACCACGAAGGTGGCAAACAAACTTACCGTCCGCCTGTTGCTAAAAGGTCACCGCAGCCTATGGACGCCTAAGAACTAAGAACGTCATACTGTAGTCCTTAGAGAAAACCTTAGCAGGGAGCTCATTCCGGTACCTAAGCGTTCTCGGGAGGAAGTTTCTCTGAAACCGCTCTGTAAACGGACCATTTAGGCTGATAAAGTGAGAATGAATTCCCTGCCGATGGCGAGCGGTGTGATGGTAGAAAGTAGCCGTGGGCATCATTTCGAACAATTTCTCAGAACACATCCCATTGTACAAGCGGTAGAACACACACAGGGAGGCAAAGTCTCTCCTGAGACTTAAGGGCTCGATACGGCAAGTAAGTTTGGTTCGTCGATCATTCTCACAGCCCATCGTTGAACTGAGTCAGAAGGGCTAAGCTGGTATCCGGGGGCACCCGCCCAGAGATGGCAGCAGTACTCCATATAGGGCCGGACTTGCGACTTGCAAAGTAGCAACCTTTGCCCCGACGTGAAGTAATGCTTCGCTTTGTTGAGTACACCAAGTTTTTTGGACGCCAGCTTCACCTTGTCTTGCAGATGATCTCGGAACTGAACATCGCTGGAGATGTGAACACCAAGGATGCTCTTGTATCTATATCAATAGAGAATGAATCCACAGGAAGTGGTTTCCGTCGTCATAGAGGTCTTCGGAGATATCATGTTGAAGGGTGCCAAGAACGTAAATGGATACCCCACTACCTCTGGAGTTCGTTCTGTGGTTTTAATAATGGGTGTAGTTGGGTATGCTTAATCTTTCAGCTTCATCTTGGTCTTTATCCATGTTTCGTCATAATGATGAAATGTATGGTTGATTTTAATGTGTCAATGATGCATTTCATTTCATCCAATTTACCGGGCTTCACAATACTGCTTACATTTGCACATAAATAAGAAATACCTTTTCTTGAAGTTGTAATGTTATTGAATTCATCAACTATCATCATCATATGTTTAGTACTATATTTTGTTCTTTTTTTTATTCGGTATATAGACCGAGAGACGTTGACATAAAATATTGGGTGATTTGTACCAGTATGGCGATTCTTCAGGGGTCTAACTACGTAATGACAAAAAGAAAAATGATGGTCATAGCGCTGGTACTGGTGGCCCAATCGCGTGGGCGTTAGTCGAAAGTGTAGGATAAATTACGATTGTCGAACGATTTGATCCACAAAAACCCTTTATTTTCCGATAGTCCATAAAAAAAAAGTAGGCGGTAGCGTAATGCCATACTTCTCAGGTGTGACTTACAGCCCGCCATACCGAAGCGAACACATTAATTAAAAAAAAAAACAATTCAAACATTTGTACCAAGCTAATTTTTGCACAGCTAATCATCGTCGAGTAGCCATTCACGAACATCACCATGCCATACTTTTCGGACGGTTCCAAATGGCCGCCATACCGCCGCAAGAAAGTATTTTTTTTTTCTCAAAACGATTTGTACCAGTATTGCATTTGGATTTTTGGAAAGTATTTGATAAAATGTGACCGTTATTATTATTGCCATATTTCTAGTAGGGGGAAAAATTAGTGCCATACTGGGACAAATCGTCCAAAATACGAATAAAATTTTACAATAGAAAAAAAATGAACACATTTGCCACCTCCCACAGGTATGGCATTATCAGACTTCTTTTTATGATCAGACAAAAACTGTTGAAAAAAAATTTCAAGATGGTACAAATCGTCTTGCAAAAAAAAAAATTAAGAGAAGAACTGCCATACTTGTACAATTCACCCAATATTTTGTGTCAATGTCTCCCGGTCTAATACACGTAGACGTTAGTTTTTTGGATGTTCAGCTATTATCTTTGGTACTCCTTTTATATATTTAATTGTAAGTATTCGGTAAAGATAAGCGGTGACATCATCGTCCTTATCTTGATTCGACTTTGCCCGCGCCCCGGCTTGCGGCTGGCGTGTATTTTAGATTATAAGGAAGTGCGGCCGAAATCAGACGCATACACGGTTGTGCGGCCTGCTATACGGAGTGCAGAATACCAAGTGACGGACTACTGTGATAGGTATACATTGTACATCAGTGTTAAAAGTGTGGACAGTGTTAGTGGCCAGTGCACCCGCTACATACTTCTCGCACAGCGTCTTCCCAGCTTCAACACCGCACCGCTAGTGACCAGTTCGATCCGGATTCCAGCAACAGCGGCTGGCGGAGACGTCGGTGACGACAGATAATATTGTTATTAATAAAGACTTACTCCCCTTTTGTATTGATATACCCTAAGGCAAATTCCCTCTGTGCAAGCTAGGCCCCTACTGACGATAGGACACACGGGCTGTCACCCCTGCGTCGAGATGGCCGACCCATACGGTTAGTAATTCTACTATTGGTTATACAGGTCGTCAGCTGATGCAGTGAAAGGTGGAGACAGACGTGAGCGCCGATTACTAATTTAACGTCAGTTGACGGGTTTTCCACCAACATAGAGCCAGCTGACGTTTTTATTTATTGTAAACTATCATCTGACACATTTTCAAGTGAGAGGAAATCATTGAATGAAATTTTTTTTTTGCATGTTCGTGTGACCAGCTGTCGTATAATCCACCACGGTACGGCCACCTGACGTTTTTATTTATTCAAAATTGATTGTAAACTATCATCTGACACATTTTCAAGTGAGAGGAAATCACTGAATGAAAAATTTTTTTTTGCATGTTCGTGTGACCAGCTGCCGTATAATCCACCACGGTACGGTCAGCTGACTTTTTTTATCTTCAAATAATTGCGTTAACTATCATTTAACAAATTTTCAGTCGGGAGGAAATGAATGAAAACATTTTTTTTTACGTGATTGAGAGGCTGCCGCTGCCCGACCCACCCACGGAGCGGCAGCTGACGTTCACCATGCTGCATAATAAAACTCTCTGAAGCATTTCACGAGTTATCGCTTGAGAGGAAATGACTGAAAAATTATACTATCTGGCTCACGGACTATTAGCAGAGCAAGGCAAAACAAGTGGGAAATTCGTTTGTATGAAACAAGCTGCGAGGCACCGCGAATCGTATTCTCTTACGTGCTTGAAATAAAGATTTATTTATTTATTATTATAACGAAATTCACTACCAGTATATAAGCTTATTTACCCAGAAAACGCATAGTATTCAAACTTAAGAGGGTAGGTTGAAAAATCATTTATTTTTTATGGATTGGTTTGTACAAAGACTTATCGTCGACGCTAGTTCGTTAATTCACTGCATATTGTGCAATTGCCTGACGACTGTTTTATTAATAAAAATGAATTACACAAGAATGCAAATAATTGAATACAATGAAGGCAAAACATTGTCAGAAATTGCTAGAGAAGCCGGTGTAAACGTAAGTTGGTTATTTAGTTGTAACGGCCTCCTATACTTAAATATATATATAAATGAAAATGATAATGTAAAGTTCTAAGAAACTTCGAAGCCTCAACCCCACTCACTTAACGAGTGAGGGGGAAAGTAGATAAATCTAATATGTTTAATATTGATGTAGATAATTATTTTATTTAGCCAAGCGTGATCGTCAAAAGTGGTAGGACCCGAAACCCGTTGTGTGAAATAAGTAGTAAACCTAGTTCTTTTGGATCAAGAAAATAAATAGCGCTGATTTAGCTATCTTTAGCTTTATTTGAGGTATCACCATTTCTAAAGTCAGTACAATAACACCTAAACTAAGCAAATACTCAAATATCAGAACTAAAGGACACAGACACATGGTTTTTCTGTCATCCCTACGCAAAGGAACCCTAATTTTTGCTACTACCACATTTGAAAGTAAAATCCATACGAATACTAAATCCATTCGTTTTTTAGAGTGGGAACTAGGTAGCTAAGTGTTCAGAACTAGCGACCTGAAGGTAGGTTTATGGGGCGCCCCCTTACGATGTACATCAGCGCTTACCTTCACTAGCTAATCAGTCAAAATAGTGAAACCCTACTAACACCGCCACGGAAATATGGATTACACATAGTAATTACTGTATCTCTTGGCGGACCTAGTTCTTTAGTGGGCTTTATAATTATTATGGCTGGTAGAATTTTAGTTTCCACTCCTACTTTTATCAAAGGTTTTGCTGTAACTAAAAACCTGAAAATGTCCTAGAAAAAGGTCCATTAATATATCCCTTCCCATTGAGGTAATTGAGATTTCTACCATAAATTTCTAACCGACAGAAGAGGTGAACTCCTCATAACGAGATTTCAACGTTTTATTAGACATCTTTTATTGAAATAAGCCTTCGAGGGCCCCCGGAAATAAATTGATCGAAGCCACGTAGTGGTTTACACACCTAACTGGTAAACTAAAAAAACACAACCTAAACGATTTTACAACGAACATACGATATTTTCACTGAAACTTTTCCTCTAATAACTTCTAATATAAAAGTAGTAACTAACCTGTAATGGTGGCACAATCTAGCCGTAGTTTAACTCCACGTGGATTCTAGATAGCTCCTCGTGACCCACAAGCGTAGACTATGATTTCCTCCTTCTCGGCAGCGTTACGACAATTTAAACGACGGCAATAGAATGTTCTGTATGGATGGGACCACGCACTTTTATCACCACTTATCCCTCTTACAACCTTCTTAGCCCACGTTTCAATCTCCCCCATCCTGTTTTTCATTCCGGACGGACGTCCGGCCTTAATTAATGTTAACAAAGAAAAAATAATATATTTTAGGTTTCATAACTAGTATCATTAGTTATGTTGGTTGGGGTACTATTTTAGAGTCCTGGGTTAATATGAATGGTCTAGATAAAATGGCCTAATTATCCTAAAATAATAGAATCCTAATAGAATATTAATATTATGTTTTACATGTTCGTAAAGTTCTGACACACCCCGGGTAATTTCAAATAAACTAATACGTCATACCATAATACGGAATACGTGAAAACCAAGACAACTACCTTTTATCATTGTTAGAATTTTTATTGTACGAAGCTACCCTAATGGTAGTTAAACGACTCTCTTAGGTAAGTCTCGCGGGTGTTTTCAATATTATAAAAGTTCTAAGTAACTTAAACTTTCGCGGTAAAATTCAACATTATAAAACTCTCAATAACAGTAGCATAACTATTTAAGGCATTAAAATTAATAAGAAAATAAAAACGCGGATTACAAAACAACTCATATATAGAGGGTCCCCTATTTATTCTACGTTTAATTTTCTGCATAAAATTTTATTCGGGTAAAAGTTATGAAACTAGGTACCTTTTAACGGCATATGAAGTGTGATGCCATTTCTATGTCGCTTAAACATCCTCCAATCTGCGTTTGTCTTAAAATAACCACCAATCAACTTTTGTTTTAAAACATTCATTCTTGCGCCGCTGGTTCAAAATTTTACGCAACTTCATTTTGTCTACAATTCGTAAGTTCATAATTTAATATTTTACATTTGTAATTATATTTTGTTAGCTTTAAACCTTTCATAAATTGAATCATAACTTCTTCTCAGCTAATGTATAAAATTACTGAACTTGTATATTTGAACGCGTCATTCTAATTAAAAGATGCATTTTGCTATAGGTAGTATGTTTATTGAGAATTGTTTACTAATGCAAATCTTCGCGCAAAAACTTGAATAAAAACATTGCATTACAAAATGTTGAGGCATAAATATTATATCTTCACATCATGCTTAAGTTTATGCAATAGGTTGGTGCAGAAAATTCGATCTTGCGGGTACTTTTTAAGCTCTAGTTGTAGTTTATCGCGATGCTTTATACACTTTACCAACCCCGAGTGATTCATGGGTTGAGAATAAATTTGAGTGACTAATACGTGTTTCTGTTGAATTTTTGCCTACTGCTTCAGGCAAAACTGTTTGGAACCAAAAAAAGGGTACCTAGTTGGTTAAGCTGGAATATTGATGAGATTAAAAAAAAGATATAATTTAATATCTTTTGTTTTTTTAGAAATGGAAGTCTTTTGTTTGCAGTTTCTCGGAGCTTGTTGTATAAAATTGAATTGCGTGCGGTTAGTATCTGTGCTTTAAAAAAAACCGGTACGGAACAAGTCAATCAACATTTACAGGATACTTTAGATGTCAATGCTTCACCGAATATGAAAATAAACTGCTTAAAGAAAACAAAAGTGACCCAAAGAACATTTGGGATGCTATAAAACGATAAGTAATGTAAAGAAATGTGACTCGCTTACTCCAGATCTTATAGTACATACAAAATGGTTTTAAAATTTCCTTGACCTAGGCAAAATTGCAACACAAATAATTATTTTTGCTTTTTAATGTAAGAAGTATCTATTTTAACATATTCAAAATTATCATTAATCCCCGCCCAGAATTTTGTATCGTACATTAAATAATGTATAAATTTGAAATTTGGCAAAAATTTAAAAATACAAATATAAAAGTACAAAAATTAGCTCGGTAGCAAGTACCTCACGAGCAACTTCTCTTGAGAATATTTGTTTTTAAATTTGAGAATTTCAACAAAAAAATAATTCCTCTGTCGCTGACACTTTGCAGGGTGATGAAGTGAAGTATAAACATCATGGATTATCCAATATTTTTTCATTTCGGAACTTAGGTATTTGTACCTAAAAATGAAAATTCACTTATAGCTCTTGGCGGAAAATTGCTCCGTCCGATATTTTTTTGCTATGTGTCAGTATATATTGCTATGTAGAGATATGTCATATTTTATTCAAGAATATTTCGATTTAAGGAAGAAAGAAATCTAAAAATTTTGTTTTTTTCCAATAACTTCTTTAGAAAACTTGCTTAGTCTATTTTAATATTTTAGTACGTGTTTATTTCTTAATATATATCGCTCTGCACAATTATCCAAAACATTAAACATTTCCATCACATCCGGCGTGAGACTCGAACCGTTACGCGGGTGCGGTTGCGATTAAGTGGGGGCGAGAAGCGCCGACGAACCCGGGGACGTCGGCGTCGTGTTTGAAGGTAGGCCTTATTAGGGGAGGTCGTTGAGACTAATCTCGCTATCCGGATAGCAAGTTCGTCATCTACGGCCGTTAGTACGTGCCGAAGCCGCCTAACGATGGTTTTACGACCATGCCGAGGTCGGTCGGGGGGATGATACGTTATCGATTGCACAATTAGTCGATTCGGGTGATTTTGTGTTAGCTCGAAAAAGCGGACTGCCATGTCTTTGAAATATTGGGGAATCGTGGTGAGCTCGAAGTCCCTGTGTAGGTCCGCATTGCGGACGTACCAGGAGGCTCCGGTGGCCGCTCTGAGAAAGCGGTTGCGTTTGGATAACGCATAGACAGCGCTAGCTTAAGCTAGTATGGGGCTTGATGCAAGTTGTGTAAAGATTCAGCTTACTTCTAAGCGACATCTTACTATACTTGCCTATCATGGGATGAAGACGACCGAGGACAAGGCGGCTCGGTCACTAACTATTTTGGTATGATCGAGGAAGTTCAAACGCTTATCCAGGGTCACACCGAGATATTTGGTCTTGTTTTACCAGGGAATGCCACGACCGAAGAGTAAGAGCTCCCCTCGGACTTGGATGAACGTGGTGGGTGGCCTGAGGTAAAGAGAACGGCAGAGCTTTTGTCGGGATTCATTTCGATTCTCCATTTCCGAAACCATTCGCCTAGATTGATTGATTCGACTCACTTGCCTATCGGTGGTATAAATAGCGGTCTCGTCCGCAAAGAGGGCTTATTGGGTACTGCAGCGTGCGGGGGCGTAAATATGCTGCTTCTACCTATTTCTATCTAGGTATCGGGATTTCTGCTAATAAAAAGACAACATCGGGAGTTCTTTTCTATATTCAGATGTTCTTTTCTATCGCCACAAGAGTATACAACATTTAGGTTCATCTACTACCAAGGAGAATTATTATACAATATTAAACTTATCTGCAGTACATCTTCTTCTATTAGGCCATCCTTCAATAGGCCTCGGGTCGTCGTGTCGATACATTGGATAAAATATACATTAGGACATTAAATTGCGATGGTGGCGATGCTTGGAATATTTTGGATACTGGAGTATCTTACTTTAAGTCTATTGGCAATATAAAGCCATTCTACCAATTCTAGGGCTCCCTGATAGAGACAGGAATCGACCCTCCAAATTTATATAGACTTGTCCGATCTATATTTTTCACTGGAATGTCAATTAATAACAAAATAATGACAAGCCCAAAATTCCAATTGTTTTTATTTAAAAACGCACTGACACCATCTATTATGTTTTTATAAAACTACTACGAAGTATTTGCTGCGTGAAAAACGTTCGCTAGCCTATTTACTTCCTTTACACTCAACAAGAGGTCGTAACCTCTACAGTACCTATCGTTTTAGGGATGTCGTTGGTGCACAGAAGGTACAAGATAGGGGCGAGCACGGACCCTTGCGGGAGTCCTGCTTCTATGGGATAGGGGGAAGAAAGAGTGCCTTTAACTTTATAGCGAATATTTTAGTCGAATCGTAGCGACAAATAGTCTCGTATGATGAGCACAAGACGGTCTGGCAACTGAAAGTTGTACAGTTTATAAATTAAACCGTTGTGCCAGAATTTGTCGAAGGCTTTCGCTACATCGAAGAAGACAGCGCCCGTGTGCCGGGGCTTATCTAATACTGGTTGGAAGTCAGTGAGAATATGTTCCGTGATACGGAGGACTTGGTGGACGCAAGAGTGTTTGACGCGGAAGCCGAACTGCTCGTCTATTAAGATGCCTCTGGAGACTATTAGTCCAGTCAAAATAGACATTTTACTTAGCCATAATTCTCATAGAGCTGAAAATTGGCAGAGACGTTAAATACATCATTATAAATAAAATGTCAAAAGTCCCCATCGATCCTACATCTGCAAAAATTTTTATTCAAGGTCAAACGTACAAAATTAAGGTTTTTTCCATTTGTCTCGAAAATGGTAAGTTTTATCGTGAAAATAGGTCAGATAAAAGTTGTAGATCATTTTATTCTCTACAAAATTGGTCCAGTAATTTTTTCTCTTACGAGTCACCATTCGTGGGTATCGCGGTTTTAATAATTAGGACATTCATATTTTACATAATATGCACACATTTCCGCACCACCTAAGAGGTAATGTACTTGGCGCATTACGTGGTGGTGGTAATAAAGAAAGTTTGATCAAATCGTATCCTATTGATTGAAAGAATGGTAATATTGCTAATGATCTAAGTGGAATAGGTTGTTTTCTTCTAAATGTTTATTATATAAGATGATTGCCTAATTCTACTTCGACAATTATTTCTTGGTCTTCATTTTCTTCTTCTTGCAAAATTTCTGTTTGCTGTTCTAAGAAAAGGGATGCATCAATTGTCTCTTCATTAATATTGTAAATATTTCATCTGTTGTATTTCTTTCAATATTGGAGAAAGTCTGACCCTTTCAATTGATGCATACTGGCGAACAAAATAATCCCACTTTTTGACAGCCACAATTCTTACTACAATCCGTCTTGCATTTAAAAAAAATAGTAATAAGCAGTTTTTCTGGAGCAGGTGGGTTGGCTCCAAATAATTATCTGTTAATTTCCAACCCCATCCTTCTGGGTCCAGCTCATTGCCTAGCCACACTATACATACACACGATACAACTGTTGAAAGGCAGAAGCAGATGTTGGGGGCAGACAACTGTTCTGTTTTATTGTTTCATGCAGATTTTACAAACCTCAAATATCTATATTTGTCTATGGAATCATTTTTTTTGGAGCACCATACATTGCAAGAAAAAAAGGAATTCCATATGTAACGATGTCGTGTGGAGAAGAGTCAATCTTTGTAAATACTTCTGCGCAATACTGATATTACTGCTGAAAATACTGCTATTTTAACCTCTTTTAAAAATTGGTGATGTAGTATCGCAACCAGATATTGCATGTAAAAATAAAATATGAGCTTGACATTTCGGATATGGAGTCAGACTTTGTGATGAATATATTGTTGATTGTACTAGAGCTTTTCCAGGTTTCAAAAAGTAAATAATTTTATCATTTGGAGTCGGTAATATCACAGTTGTTTTTGAACTTTTCCATTGTTCTATTGCTGTTTTAGTTATAAGGACATCAGCGTCATTATCAGCTTGTTTTATTGGAATAGCAGCAGCTGTAAATTCTTCAGATAACATTGAAATGAAGCGAGACTTATTGTGAGTATTTGCAAGAAATTTGTTGGTTAGTTGGAACTTTCATAGATCGATCAAAAACTATATAAACAGATAAAGATGTTTTTGTAGTCCGACGACGTTGCTCTGCAGCTTTAATATTTTTCATATGATTAGTATAACCATCAAATACAGTCGTACTGTTATGACCAAAATGTTCTACAAAATCAAAATTTCTCTTCTTTTTTATTTATATTGAACGTCTGATGACGTGTACAGGCTGCAAATATAATTTTCTAATTATTAAAACCGCAATATCTCACGAATGGTGAGTCGTAAGAGAGAAAGTGAATGGACCATTTTTGTACAGAATTGTATGATTCTGTCTGACCTATTTCCACGACAAAACTTACCGTATTCGAAAAAAATGGAAAAAACCTTAATTTTGTACGTTTGACCTTGAATAATTTTTTTTGCAGATGTAGGATCGATGGGGACTTTTGACATTTTATTTATAATGATGTATAACGTCTCTGCCAATTTTCAGCTCTATGCGAATTATGGCTAAGTTATGACTTATTTTTGTCTATTTTGACTGGATTATATGGCGTTCCGTAGGAGGGCAAGGAGGAGGCGTTCGTAAAGTTTACCAAGGGCCTTTAGTAACGTTATAGGGCGGTAGAAGGATGGCTCGGTGCAAGATTTGCTGGGCTTATGGATGCCTAAAACAATTCATTGAGAAGGAAAGGTTTAATTTTCGATAGCAGCGTTAAAGATCGCTACTAAAAGGCAGATAAGGGGAAGAGTGAGGCGCTTTAGGATATTACGGGGGCGTAGGTCTTTGATGACCTGTTTGACTTCGTCTACTGTGACGGGCGGCAGGGGGTCCTGTGGGGGCAGAGAAGTTTTGCGCTCCACTTCGCCGTCACGCACGTTGTCGGGATCGAACGGCTGTGTGCTTAAGGCACATTGGTCTTGGAGGCTAGACGCTAGGCAATCCGCTTTTTCGTCGTCATCGAACGCGGGAACGTTGTTGGGAGGAGTTAACGGAGGGAGAGAGTTGGTGGTGTCTGATTTCAAAGCTCTGGCTAAGTGCCAATAAGCTTGATGAGAAGGAGAAATGTTCTCCATCAGATCATCGAAACGTTGGGCGCGAAGCTCAGCTACGGCGGTTCTTACACTGCGGTGTAAGTCGTTGAAGCGAGCTTTATTTTCGATAGTGGGAGCGCGATCGCGTCTGCGGCGGGCTGCGTTACGCTCAGTCATTAGCGACCTGATGTGCTGAGGCAGGATTAGTGGCGAGCTGGGGTTTTCGAGCAATTAATCCCAGTCCGTTACGGTTCTAGTGTCGGGAGGAGTGTCCGAAGGGGAACCTAATCGGAGGAGGACAGGGCGGTGGTCCGAGTCAAGTTCGTCAAGCACCTCTATAGAGCGAAAGCTTAGCCTTACATTCTTCAGAAGTGCTATGTCGAGGACGTAAGGGTTGTTGAGAGTATTATGGGGAAAGTAAGTGGGCGTCATGGGAGCGATAATGTCAAAGTTTAGTCTATCAACTAAATCGTCGAGGAGTCTGCCTCTCCGTGAAGTTACTGAGGAGTTCCAGCGACGGTGCTTGCAATTTAGGTCGCCGGCAAGAATGACGGCGTCGCCTAAATTTAAGAGCGACTGAAGGTCGCTCTCCAGCAAGTCTTTTGAGGGAGAGAGATAAACCGATGCAATGATGATGGCCAAAGTTCTGAGCCTCCAGACCAGGAACGGTGCGCTCCAAATACTTTTTGGCGACGTTTGGTAATTGATTATTGTAATATTTCGAGCCCGTCTCGCACTTTTCCAGATTTAATTATTTTACTTTAATTACTGCGTTTGAAACATTTATGTACTTTCATTTTTACGCACGCGACACGCATTCAAGTCTATAACTCATATAAGTGTCGTTTCGATTACATATTAAAGTACTGTAGTGAAAGATAATATTTCCTCTACCTCATTTAAAAGAAAGTTAATTTGTTAGTGCGCTGTTATGTCTAATAGATAATTACCTATATATAACGATAATAATATAAATATAGACAAGATCAGATACAATACTTATATGTTGATCCATTCATGTTAAATTTTTTAGACGCTCTAAACATCTACATGTAAACTGTAATCGTCTTCGGGAGAGAAACGAAGTATAATTAAGAATCAAACGAACTTATCTTGTGAAGTTTGATATCTAATTATACAAGTGTCTTGACTGAAGACTATTAAGTTTCCGCCCTCCCTTAAAGTTCTCGAGATCTGAAATAATGGCAGTCAGAAGCGGGCAATATGGAGGGGTGCATTTCTGTAGGTAGTGGATACTACCTACTAAGTAATTTTAATTTTAAAAGCATTTTTATAGCTTAAAAGGTATCATTAGGATAGCATAATCTTGCCTACTGCTGCATGTAAACTGTAATCGTCTTCGGTCACGACACTCGTATAATTAAATATCAAACTTCACAAGGTAAGTTTGTTATTATCCTAATTATTCAATTATTTGCATTTTTGTGTAATATTACAATTGAACAGTCGTTAGGCAATCGCAGTTAAGAACGAACGAGCGTCGACGATAAGGTCTTTGTAAAAACCAATCTGATATTTATATTTTTTGCCTACTCTCTTAAGTTTTATTTAATGGTCCAATGGCGCATATAGCAGGCTACTCATCAATTAGTTCTGAGTTCGCTTCCACCCAGTAGTTTTAAGAAAATTTAAAAATCTTGGGTTGGAGGTTCGTAACGTTGACAGTATAATAAATAATAATGAATGCTAGGCGCAGAAGTAGTTCAGAGAAATCATTTTTTCATATTTTAAGGGTACGCAGCGCCGTTTAGTAAAATCTTATTGAACCAGTCAAGTTTATAGGTAATTGCTATCACACTACATCGATAGATAAACGCGAATAGATGGCGTCAATTCTCGCATCAAAGCATTTTGTTTCAGGATTGTCAATGCACTTTTACAGCTTATCGACGACAAATATTTACTCGACGACATATAAACTCACCACACCGACCAAACCAAACTTACAAATAGACGTACCTTTACGGTGCCACAACTGTCGGTTTACACAGTTTTTGCGTCTCGCTTCCAAAAGTATTTATTCCTAAATATTTACAAATAAAATTATATTTAAAAAATTATGCCTCTAAAGGACAAACAAAAAAATACGTATGCTTCTTAAGTTATCATATACACAGACTGAAGAATTTCTAAATAAATGAATATATGAACTAAGGTAGTTAATTTATAAAATAATACATAAACAAATATAATATATTGACTAAAAACTTACAAATAAAACAAATAAACTACACTTCACGCACACCATTATATACACACTTACCACATGGCACATACCTACACTATATTCTACAGACATGCTATGAAACCTATTTAATAACTATAAATGGTAATTAAAATAATATTAATTAATCAACCCACACTTCCAAATTTTGGACACAAGTCTATACCTACTCTCTAAGAAGAATGTTTGCGCTTACGCACTAGACACCCACACCTAAATGTTTGCGCTTACGCACTAGACACCCACACCTAAATGTTTGCGCTTACGCACTAGACACCCACACCTAAATGTTTGCGCTTACGCACTAGGCACCCACACCTAAATGTTTGCGCTTACGCACTAGACACCCACACCTAAATGTTTGCGCTTACGCACTAGACACCCACACCTAAATGTTTGCGCTTACGCACTAGACACCCACACCTAAATGTTTGCGCTTACGCACTAGGCACCCACACCTAAATGTTTGCGCTTACGCACTAGACACCCACACCTAAATGTTTGCGCTTACGCACTAGGCACCCACACCTAAAGAACAAAGAACAAGAACACCTTCACACAATTAAAGAAATAAAGTAATATGTCTTGTTGTAGAACCTGAGTAATATTGGTTTCATTTAATATTGTATATAATAATTTCACTAAGAAAATTATCGTATCCGTAGCCTAGTGGATGGACGTATCAGATCTTGATACGTGTACTCAGTGCAATGTAGTTTGTGGATTCGCATCTCACCTTATGCCTTGCTTTTTGTTTTTGTTACATTTTACGAAATATGAATATCTTGTTTTAAACAGTTTAGACCAATTTTCTAATAGCTATTAAGTTAGTAACGGACACTACGTGGGTAGACATTTTATTTTTTTCGTTGCCGATTTGTTTTTGGGGTGCTGGTGCTGACAAGTTTGTTTGGTGTTTTTATTTAGCTATTAAGTTAGATACGGTCACTACATAGGTCGCCATTGTATTTTTGTCGTGTATGTTACTGCTTGTGTTGATAAGTTTGTTTGGTGTTTTTATTAAATTTTTTTGCTAAAATTAATATGCTATATTCAAGAGAGGATGCGTATTATAGAACTACATAATATGGGTTACAATATATCTCAAATTTGCAATGAGACTGGTTTTACCGTAAGTATTTTATTTGATGTTAATGTTATATCATAATTCTTATATCAAAATATAATAATCTAAAAACAAAAATCTTAAAATATAATTCAGTAGTTTGAAAAATGTTTATTTTGATCTGGCTATTTGGTTTTTAGTGGATTACCATAGAGCGTTGGATCTCACGCAACCAAGAGGATGGGAATTTATCAGCTCGACCTCGAAGTGGACGTCCGCGGCACATTGATGCGACTCAAAGAAGATTTATGGTGGAACAATGGTGTCATACCGACTGCTGTGTTTGGAAACATGTTTAATACACACTGTTCGTCGAGCTCTGCATATTGAAGGATTGCATCATAGAAAGCCAGCTAAAAAACCCTTTTTAACTAATAGCCATAAACAAAATAGATTGTTGTTTGCAAGGGAGTATTTAGATTTTGACTGGGAGCACACCTCATTCACCTATGAGAAGTCGTTTGTATCATCTGAACTAACTACTACTGAACTGGCTTTATTTGTGGCGCAGAAATGGAACTCGTTATGCAGAACAAAATGTTGTCCCAAATGTGGAATCTGGACGGATATCACTTAATATGTGGGAGTGGATGACTACGGCTGGTCCATAGAAAACCTATGGGGTTTGATGGTGCAAAGATGGGACATGCGAATTGAAAGAACTACATAGTCATTAGGGCTCACTGTATAGAAATTTGGGACAATATTAGAGGAACAGATCTGTTCTAATATAGTCGGATCTATGCGGCGGCGCTTGCTTGCTGTAATTGAAAATAATGCAGGTTATAGGCGAGTCGGACTCGCGCACGAAGGGTTTCGTACCATTATCTATAAAAACGGCAAAAAAATCCCGTTTGTTGTATCGGAGCCCCCCTTTAATTTTTGTTTTATTTTAATTTAATTATTTATTAAGTAACTAAATAACTAAATATTCTGTAAAAATTTTGAGCGTCTTCCTGTTGCCGTTATCAATATCGAGCAAAATCGAGCAAAAAAATCACGTTTGTTGTATGGGAGCCCCCTTAAATATTTATTTTCTTTTTAGTAATTGTTGTTATAGCGGCAACATAAATATATCTTCTGTGAAAATTTCAACTGTCTAACTATCGCGGTTCATGAGATACAGCCGGAGTCTTAGTAATAGGGTTCCGCTAATTACCCTTTGGGTACGGAACCCTAAAAAATAAAGTACTATTTTTCTTACTATTTTATGAATATGAATAAGTTACCGAATGAATGGTTCTTATGGTTAAGTTTCATTACGAAAACGAATACTTAAGCTATAGAAAAAAGAGACATTTATACGGAACCCTAAAAATAAAGTACTAAAAATTTTATGCGAAATAAAACTTATGTAGAACAACACTGCAGTTTACACCTAATTAATTTGTAAGGTTAAGAAACCAAAAGATATAAGGACGGTTTAAATAAACTGGTTAGTATAAAAAAAACTAAACCTAATTTCGTCGATTTAAGGTTAATATAACTGACAGTTCTGATAATGTCAATGTGTGAGTGCGAGATTCACAAAATGGATCCCCGCAATTTTAACCTTTACACTATGTACGGACTATTGCAAATGACCGTACATTAAAAAAACCTTTAACCACATAATAGTTTTTCTTGCAGTTTGTGAATAGCTTGCGAATCTTAGAAATACTTAAAGGCTTATTTGTGTTTTTACTCGAAACTTGGATTGAATAAGTAGATACTTTATAACTAATAAAAGTTGATATATGTACTTCAGACTTTGATTTATATATCCTATCATAAAAATACCTTCATATATTATCATATTTATATACCGTCAAATCTAACAAGCGCATCTCATTATTACCCTAATTGGAATTATATGTTACAAATGTACAAATGACTTTATCTTTACATTATAAATATGAAACAAAAGTTTGACCGATTTAAAATGCTTATTTTTGAAAAAAACATTTCATCAAAGTGAACTAGGTATTTTTGAAATATTCAAAAAAATTTACTTTTTTCAAATTAACTCAGAAATTAAACCATATACGTAAAAATTGCTAGAGTACAAAAAGTTAGCATTTTCAATAAATTTTTTTTTTTTTAAAAAAGTAGTAGCTTTAAAATTCTTTGAGATATGGCCTGAAAACTTAGCATTGAAACGAAATCAGTACCGCCCTTGAGCCCTTTTACCGTTGACCTCTTGAAAACTTACATGAGCTTATAGGCAATGGAATTCCCTACAAAATACTGTCTTTCAAGGCCAAAATGCATCCGAGATAACTTAAAAAACCAAACGCTTTTTTTTAATTTTGGATCAGATAAATGCGTATACACATGTACACTAATAGTTTTCTCATCATTGGAACCTGGTGAAGGGCTCTTGTGTGTGTGTGTGTGTGTGTGTATGTATTATATATATTTATTTATATATGTGACGCTTCCCCCTTCACAAACTCAACGCGCGGCAAGACCAACATCTGCCAGCCGAGCCCAAAGAACATAACATTGTAAATTTTTTTTACTTCCTTCTTCCTGGTGAGATGTAATTTTTAAGGGATAAAATTGTGGAAATACATGTTCTGAGATAGTAAACTCAAAAAAATTAACAATATGTTTTGATGAAGCATCATATCTTAATTATTTTTTTATATACAACATGTAAGGTAAATGGTGTATACAGCCGGAAGTGATAGATAAGGGTTGGTTTGTAGACGTTCGTAAAAATATCCTGAAGTCGGAAAATGTTCAGGTTTCCCAACAATCAGCAAATTTCCTTTTGTACCTTAAACGGTGCAGTGATAGCCCTGAAACACCTGATTTCATTCATAATTATGATGAAATCAGCTGTATATTACTACGACCGTTGACCCCAAAATACCAGGCGAAAGAATAAAAATACAGATAGACGGTTCTAATCACTTTATTTCTACCTACTGTCATTTTGGAAAATCGATAAATCAATTCTGCAATTCTTAATTTATTTTTGGTTTATTTATGATATTTGGTTTTAAATGAATTTAAATTAATTATTGAATAATATTTTTAGATTTAAACACATAATTTATGACTAACTTATTATCTTACGTATTAATACGTAAAATCCAAAAAGTCTGTTCTTATTTTTAAACTATTGACGTTTGACAGTAACTGCAGTGATAACAAATAGGTAGGTACCCATTTAGGTAGGAACTGTAGGAACAGATGAGATATAAATTATTATCTTACAATTTTCGCCTCTGTGGCCCAACTCTTTGAGCGTGCCTCAACTCTCACTCACACGTAATCTCAACATACTCACACACAAGTGAAATTAAAAGAAGAAGGAAGATTTTTCTCTCTTTCTTAAATAAAATTCTGAAGGGTTCTGTATTTTTGTGTACTCAAGTAATGTATGCGATTTTGCGATATTATGAAATACCTACTAATAATCTTTAAAAATATTATGCCTACACATACCAACAATTCAAATTCAGTCGAAAACAAACTAATTTTATTATTAGACATAACTATCCATAAATACTATGATATCGTGCATTTCTTTTCAAGTAACCACTAATTACGTCAAACAATTCAATCCTACTTTTACTTCATTCATCTCAGTGCAAGAAGTCATTATAATCAGAAAAAACTAAACTAAGGCGTATTTACGTACCAAGACTGTGGGGCGGATAATTATTTTGAAATTTTGGCTGGTTACTGATTTCTTTGATTAGTGGACTGTATTTTTTGTAAATTGATTAGTATTTTATATAAAGAGAACTTGTAACATCTAAATTTAGGAAAATAAAACAGCTGATAGGACAACGGGAATAATACAGCTGCAAAACAATGATAGGTACTAATGATACACACTTACTGAAATCCAGAATTAGTGAATTGTTCCTTGAGGATGACTGAGCACACCACGAGGTTCCTCTATTGTTCACAAGTTATATAAATAACACCTTCACTGCAATCTTGCATATAAATAATGTATTATTTCACAAAAATATCCATAAAATGTTTGTATATTTTATCACAAAAAAATAATTAGGCGCGTATATTAGCAAAGTTCCATAATGAAATTCATTCAGTTCTTAATTAGTGTGTGAAAACGAGACAGCAACACAAGCCGTAATTGTCCAAATGTGCATGGGGAAAAGGAATAGAGAATAGGAATGAAGCTGTTACAAGTGCATTTACTATGAACCTGGGTCACTTTATTTTGGCAATAGATTCAAAAATAAGAAATTAAAAAAAATATTTTAATTTACAAAACTTTATCCAACAGACTGCATAAATAAGAACTAGTATTACTAAGGTCAAATAAAAGTAGTAGTAGTAGTGCAAAGTATGGCAACACCTATTTAGCCCGGCGCGGAGCTATAGATCTCTTTGAAAATGCCGATAATCGAATTAAATAAGGTCGGTAGTGTTTTTCTATTTCGTGCGTACATGTTGAGTTTTCAGTGATATGATTTTTATTAGGTATTTTACATTCAGGAATGAACTACTTTAACAAATTATGGTGATTTAGTGTTTCACAACATACATGTGCGTAAGGTAGAGCGGTACGTGACCGGCAGACCAGCATATCCCAAGATTACGCTGTTTTCACACAGGCTTCACGAAACTGGGAGCTTTCTCAAACGTCTCCGCGAAGGGAGGCCAAGATCTCGAAGAGGATCCTACTACCAGGTGCCGACGTGGGGGCTTAGTCCTTGAAGTCAACCACTGAAGAGTATGGGACACTGTCGACAGTGATGGACAGGCAAAAGAATTGCTGCATAGTGATTGTGAATAGTGACTGTGGAAACTGTGCTTTTGTGATAGTCATGAGTATCGTCGTGTGTGGTCAGATGCGTAAGCCTTCAAGTTATTATTAGTTTGAATAAAATTAAAGTTTTCATTTTCACGCGCCCCGTGCGCGGATACGCTAAAGTACTAGGCTCTCATAGATACCGAGGAGATTTTTATGCCGTGGTGCGTAATTCATATTTGATCAAAGTTAGGGTTGTGCAAGAAATTAAGTGAGGAAAACATTGATTTAGTTTATATGGAAATTTGTCAATTTACACATTTCACAATTTCAACCTTCTGACAACGGCATAGATTCATATTTTAGCTTTTTCCTTACTCCTTGTATATTTATGTAATATGGTGTTTAGGGGATGAAAACTAACTATAACAATTCCCTTAAGATGTGATGATGATTTACATATAATTATTTATCAGACAAGAAATAAAATATTTTGAAAAATGTTCTTTTTTTTTAATTTTTAAAAGGGCGTAAGGAATAAAATAGGGGTCGAAAAATAACAAATAGTTTTTAAAACTATATAACTATCATTAATCAAAAGCTTTATACGGTTTTTCATTCCTTAAATGCCTAAATTTGTGAATTTATCAATTTAGGTCAATTATAATAGTGGTGGTTTTTAGGGGATGAAAACTAATTATAACGATTCCCTTAAGATTTCTTCGATTTAAATATAATAATTTATCTAAACAAGAAATAAAATAATTTAAAAATAATAAAACGGGATTAAACGCGTCATTTGGCATAATACCTTTTTCCCGACGTTTCGGCTGGGTTAAACCAGCCTTGGTCACGGGTAGACCTAGTAGTATGTCTGCCCGTGACCAAGGCTGGTGTAACCCAGCCGAAACGTCGGGAAAATGAAATAAAATATATCGAAAAATGGTTTTTTATTCAATTTCAAAAAGGGTGTTTTTAAAGGGCGTAAGGAATAAAATAGGGGTTGAAAAATCACAAATATTTTTAAAACTATATAACTATCATAAATCAAAAGCTTTATACGTTTTTTCATTCCTTAAATGCCTAAATTTGTGAATTTATCAATTTTTGTCAATTAGGGGTAGTATTCACCCCTAAAAGTCAAAAGCACACAGCGGCATAGGGTAGGTTTTGAAGTGGTATGGTAAGTAGAGCTTTATCCCAAATTTTAAAGAAAATCCATTTTTCTTGAATGAATGGCTAGGTTGTACCATCTTTTTACCGTCATTTAACTATAATATTAATGTGCAAGATTTGATGACAAACATCGGGAAACATCGGCAGGAAAGGTGAAACTAAATAAAAGCTTGTAAAAAAAAAGGATCGATGAGAGGGTACTGTAGAGTATTCAAAAGTGAGGACTGGAACAGCGCAAGAGTTCAAAAGGTGGTAATTAAAGAAATGGAGGGTCTTCAACCACTGGAAGGTATGCGGCGTTTCCAGACCGCATTAGTGAGTGATTCTAGTAATGTCCCGTCCATCTCACGATATTCCCATGTGTGCCTATTGATTACCTCTGCCCGGGACACCAGTAAGTCGGCGTTGATAGGGCAGATAGTGTAGGACTTTGCAGTCTAGGATGTGAAGTAGGAGGGATAGACCTGACCAGTACCAGCACCCTTAAGCCAGCAGGATGATAAATATATACAAGACGGGAAAAGTGACTGCTTTGCCGCTTGTAGTCTGCATGCTGGCTTCTAAACCCTTCTGTTTTCTGTTTCTTCTTTGATTGTATTGATTTGCGCTAGCTTATTCAGTTTATAACCATGTAACTTCAGTAGTTTTGTTTTTCTATTTCATCATTCCAATTCCTATTCCTTTCGTTGCTTGACTGGCATTCCAACTTTTGCATTTTATCTTCTTGTTATGGTGTTCAGTTTGTCATTATTAAGGTATTTTTGATCAGCTTCCGCTGTCAGTAGGTTTAAGTATAAATTTAAATATTCAATGAATGAATGTTTTTTTGTAGCAGTGTTCCAAAACTTGCGTTTTATTTTTTTCCCCCCAGTAGCGTAATTTATTTTTAGTGTCTGGTTCCCTTAGCTTCGGTAACTATCCTCAGATGTACCTACCTAAGTACTCGTAGTTCGTAAATGAACATAATTGTGTAAGCGATGGGACTTGTTTAAAATATTTAAAAGATATGTTGACTTGACGCAATGTGCAAGTGACGGGACTTGTCCTTTGCAAGGGGTCAAGCTCTCCCCTGCTCGCACACGCACACACACAGTCACACACGCACGCACAGTTTAATTATTTTTTTGAAACAGAGGATGGAAGCGATAGAATACGAAGTCTACGAAACCCCTTAAAGAAAATGTCTAAGTCTGACCCGGATCTGAAGTCCACGATCCTACTGACCGACCCCGACGATGTCATCATGCTCAAGATACAGAAAGCCGTGACCGACTTCACGCCGCAGGTAAGTGCACATAGTGGTAAGCCTCGCTCGCATTCACAAGCTTGCTCAGCCACGTGCATACTCGTAAGTCCAATCCTACATCAAAGAACAAATAACCGTTCTGTCGTTTGACTCGTATGTGACTTCTCTAGGTCCCATAAGGTTAAAGTTTTAGATGTATTTTTTTTTTAACCAGTAAAGAAACTAGCATATTATGACATTCTTTTGTCAAAACGTTATAAAATATCAAATTAATCACCTAAAATCCTTTTTTTTTTGTAGAAAAACAAACCTGTATCTTATATAAAACGTAGTTCAATATGGACCAGTAGGTTTTAAATGGACTATAGGGGTGTTGTGACGATACAATATTTATGCCTTCACATTTTTGTAATGCAATGTTTTTCTTCAAGTTTTAGCGCGATGATTTGCATTAGTAAACAATTCTCAATAAACATACAAATACACTACAATACAAATATCCTTTATTGCACAAAACAAAAACACAAACTTATTGAAAAAATAATATTAAAAAACACGTACAACAGGCGATCTTATCGCCAGATGGCGATTTCTACCAGATAACCTATGTTGGTATTGATATACAAATTTAAAAGATTGGAATGGTAGGATGTGCAAAATTGTACAAAAACTGAAATAAAGATATAAGTTACATAGAATAAGAATAGTATAAATTACCAAATAAATAAATAACTACAAAATACATAAATACCCTTATACATAAAATATAAAGTACATAAATTCCTTACATAAAAATACATAAACTACACATAAATAAAACAATCATAACTTAAATATTTAAGTGTCTACATCAGAAGATCGGAGGGAGCAAAACCACAAGGTTATGCGAGATTTAAAAAATGCTTTTTCACTTGTGCTTTGAAGGTTGTAAGTGATTGTGCTTTTCGGATATCTACTGGGAGAGAGTTCCACAATCGCACTGCTTGTACAGTGAAGGAATCATCGTTAAATTTTGAGTTGTGACTCGGTGTATTAAGTAATAAATTAGAGGAGGAACGCAAAGAGGCATAGTAACCAAAACGCTCTTTGAGATAAGAAGGGTAGCTAGGATTAAACAGCACACAGTAAAGAAGTGAAAGAATATGAGCATTCCGGCGAAAGCGAATTGGGAGCCACTTGAGCTTCACGCGGAAATTGGAAATATGGTCATATTTGCGTAATCCAAATATAAACCGAATACAGAGATTTTGTAGTCGCTCAAGTTTGTTTAATAATAACATACCACCTAAAGCAAAATGCATCTTTAAATTAGAATGGCACGTTCAAATATAATTTATGTAATTTTATTCTTTGGCTGAGAAGAAGTTATGATTTATTTTATGAAAGGTTTGAAGCTAACAAAATATAAGTACCATTGGTTTACATGTAAAATATTAAATCTCAGAATAAAATCGTTAAAGGTATGTTAAAAATCTTGAAAACCAACAGAAATTAATTGTTAGATGCAGGTAGTGAACTAACTCCCGATTTATTGATTTGGACTCTAGAAAAAATGAGGTTGGGTAAGGTTTTGAACCAGCGGCGCGAGAATGAATGTTTTAAAACGAACTTTTGATTGGATGATTGTTTGGAACGAACGTTGATTGGAGGACATTTTAAGACGAACTCTGATTTTAGGTTGTTAAAGCGATATGGAAATGACAACACGCTTCATATGCCTTTTATAGGTAGTTTCATAACTTTTACCCGAATACAATTTTATTCACAAAATTAAAAATACGATAAATCGGGCAACTTCTAGATAGGAGTTGTTTTGCCTTAAATAGTTATGCTACTGTTATTGGGAGTTTTATAATGTTGAATATAACCGCGAAAATTTAAGTTACTTGGAACTTTTATAATATTGAAGACACCCGCGAGACTTACCTAAGAGAGTCGTTTAACGACTATTAGGGTAGCCTCGTACAATAAAAATTATATTCGGTTTTCACATATTCCATGTAATGGTATGACGTGTAAGTTTATTTGAAATTACCCGGGGTTTGAGAGAACATTTAGAACATAATACTAATATTTTATTAGGATATTATTAATTTAGGATAATAAGGCCGTTTTATCTAGACCGCTCATATTAATCCAGGACAATATAATAGTACCCCAACCAACAAAATTAATATACTTAAAAGATGTTTTTTTTTCTTTGTTAAAATTAATTAAGGCCGGATATCGGACCGGAATAAAAAAACAGAATGGGGGGTGAGAATGTTGTTAGAAAGGGGTTAGTGGTAATAAATGTACGTGGTCCCATATTTACAGAACATTTTATTGCCGTCGTTTAAATTGTCAAAACGCTGCCCAAGAAGGAGGAAATCATAGTCTACACTTGTGGGTCACGAGGAACTATATAGGAACCATGGGGTGAAACCGTGGGGTTGAACTATGGCTAGATTGCGCCACCATTACTGGTTAGTAAATCATTTTATATTAGAAGTTATTAGAGGAAAAGTTTCAGTCAAAATATTTTATGTTCGTTGTGGAATCCTTTAGGTTGTGTTTCCCTACGTGGGGTCCTTTGAAAGTTGCAGGCGGGTTAACCACCACTTGGCTTCAGATAATTTATTTCCGGGGGCGTATGAAGGCTTATTTCAATTGAAGATGTCTAATCTAACGTTAAAACATCGTAATGACAAGTTCGCCTTTTCTTTCGGATTGAAATTTATGGTAGAAAAAAATATCAATTACCTCAATAGGAAGGAATATATTAACGGACCTTGTTCTGGGACATTTTCAGCTAGGTACAACTAAACCTTCAATAAAATTAGAAGTAAGAACTAAAATTATACTAGCCATAATAATTGTATTGCCTACTGAAGAACTAGGTCTGCCAAGAGATACAGTAATTACTATGTGGAATCGTTGTCCATCCTTAACAGCGTAAGTAAGGTTTTACTACTTCAGCTGGTTAGCTAGTGTAGGTGAGCGCTGATGTACATCGTAAGGGGGTGCCCCATAAACCTACCTTTAGGTCGCAAGTCCTGAACACTTAGCTACCTAACCAGTCCGCACTGTAAAAAACGAATGAATTTCGCATTTATATGGATTTTAATTTCAAAGGTAGAAGCAAAAATTAGGGTTCCTTTGTGTAGGGATGACAGAAAAATCATATTACTCGTTAGCACCTGTGTCCTTTAGTTCTGATATTCAAATATTTGCTTCGTTTAGGTGTTTTTGTTCAGTAATAATTACCCAATATTCTATGTTCCCTGCTTTTCTTGTAGCACTTTACTTGAACCATAATATTAAAAAATAAAAACAAAATTGGCTTTAACAATCTACACAAATGATACCTACTCAACCTTGATTTTTAATTATCTAGACTAAAATTGCATCTGGTGGGTTGCCACCTTATGATAACGTAAAAATAGTGTTGTACCAGATTGATTCAATCTTCTATTTGGTTTAAATTTTAATTTTTTTTATAATAAATGGGGTCTCAATTAAAAATGTATTCATCTCTCGAGTGTTATGGCACATAAAATAGTCCAGAGCAAGTCGAAAAAAATTAGGACTAAACGCTGTAAATAAAAATAAAAAAAAACAATAACATTAAGAATTACCTTCTTCCCCCATCGGCCATCGGTTCTTCGAGATATGTGCCCTGCCCATTGCCACTTCAGCTTTGGGATTCGGTGAACTATGTCGGCGACTTTAGTTCTCCTACGAATTTCCTTATTCCTGATTCGATCACATAGGGAAACTCCGAGCATAGCTCTTTCCATCGCCTGCTGAGCGATCTTGACCTTTCGTATAAGGCCCAAAGTTAGCGGCCACGCCGTAAGTCAATACTGGCAACACACACTGGTTGAAGACTTTTGTCTTCAAGCACTGGGGTATTAAGGACGAGAAAACAGTTCGCAGTTTTCCGAACGCTTCCCAACCGAGTTGGATTCGGCGATTAACCTCTTTCTCGAAATTGGACCTACCTAATCGAACAGTTTGTCCCAGGTATACGTATTCGCCAACACTTCGAGTGTAGAGTGTTTAATACCTCGTGTATCCGTTTGTTCACCGACAAACCTGGTGACGTCGGCGTCGGGTTAGGGGCGATGCCCTATTAGGGGAGGTCGTTGAGACTGATCTCGCTATCTGGATAGCAATATCGTCGTCTGAGGCCGTTAGTACGTGCCAAGACCGCCTAACAATAGTTTTTCGATCGTGCCCAGTTCCTTCGGGGGGATGAAGAGCAGAAGTAGCTCCCCGCCAATGGAGTTCTACCTATGAATAATAATTAAGTAAAGTGCCTACAATGCCATTTTTGCCGTATGAAAATAACATTTTATACCTAGTCTGCCCCCCCCTAGCCCAAAAGCTGGCTACGCCCTTATCTTGTCCATGTTCAACTTGAGGCCCACTCTTCGGGAAGCTCTACTGAGGCTTTCGAGCATTGTGCTAAGGTCCTCCATCGATTCTGCCATGACCACAATATCGTCGGCAAACCGAAGGTGGGTAATGTACTCGCCATTATCATTGATGCCAAAACCGTCCCAGTCCAGAAGCTTAAAGACATCTTCCAACGCATTTGTGAAGAGTTTCGGAGATATGACATCTCCCTGTCTCACACCTCTCTGCAGTTGGATCGGTTTCGGGTTCTGATCCTGGAGACGGACTAACATGGTGGCGTTATCGTACAAGCATTTTAGCACCTCGATATACCGATGATCAATGCGGCATCTCTGTAGAGCCTGTAGCACTGCCCATGTTTCCACCGAATCGATGGCTTTCTCATAGTCCACAAACGCTTAGCAAAAGGCCCGATTATACTCTTCTGACTTCGGTATAATCTGCCGTAGCGTATGTATGTGGTCTACGGTACTATAGCCTCTTCGGAAACTTGTTCGGCTTGTTCGGGAGGCTGGAAGTCGTCGAACTTACGAGCAAGATGGTTCGTAATTACTCTCGAAAACAGCTTATAAACATGGCTCAGAAGCGTGATGGGTCTGTAATTCTTAAGAAGCGTATTGTCACCTTTTTTGAAGAGAAGCACCCCACGCCCCTGTGCCATGCTTGTGGGGAAGTACCTTCGAGTATGACGGTGTTAAAGAGCTTCTGAAAGACTTTTAGTACCGGTTTTCCACCCGCTTTCAGAAGCTCAGTTGTAACCCCATCATCACCCGGTGCCTTATTGTTTTTAAGCTGTTTGACAGCCATACTAATCTCGTACAAGCTGACGCGTGGGATGTCCTCGGTATAGTGTCGAGTCAGTCTAGCTCTAGGGTCTTTAGCTGGACTGCCAACTGGTTTCGATGTCGACGTGTATAACTGTCCATAGAATTTCTCGATCTCCTCCTCCTTCGTCTTTAGCCTTGCCAGACGGCTTCGCCCAATAGGGCATAGCCCAATAGATCTCTCTCGAACACTTTGGAACCTTTGTTCCGTTCTATTGCCTCCTCAATACGCAATGTATTAAAGTGGCGTTTGTCGCGTGCAATTGATTTTGAGATTTGTCTATTAAGCCGCCGATATGACACTGCATCAGCCTTAGGTTTCGTCTCTCGTCCATAAGTCTTAGAGTCTGGTCCGAGAGTCTTTTTGTTCTATTTGTACGGTGGGTTTTAAAGAACTTAGCCCAACCGTATGGACAGTTTCCACAAACATGTCGTTAGTATCGTCCACTGATGCGTCTGAAGGAATCAAGCATTCAAAGCGATTTTTGAGTTGGAGCTGAAAGTTTTCTGGGTTTTGGATTTGGATGATTGTGGGTCGGAGCGTGGACTTTATCAGTTGAGACCTATCAAGCCTTATGTTGAGGTTCAATGTGCCTCGTACCATACGGTGATCACTCCCGGTTTTGACCAGCATCTGCCCTCTGGAGTTCCGTTGTTCATATCCAAATTGCCCCACTCTCAGCTCATTACGACTTCGTTTGCCTAGTTTCGCGTTGAATTATATTTAAGTATTACGACGTTATAGTGTGTTTTGGAGGAGTGTATGGCTTTAGAAATGTCCTCATACATCTCCTCCACTACGTCGTCTGGGTGTGTCGAAGTCGGCGCGTAAACCTGTATGACTTTGAGCGAATATCGTTTTGATATTCTGAGTATCAGGTACGCTACCCTGGTCGACACACTGTCAACTTTGATGATATTGTTGACGAGGGACTTGGGGACGATAAACCCGACACCACCTTGGGATAGTTGGTCACCCGCCCGGTAGTACAGCAAGTTACCTGAGTTGAGAACTATCGTGTCCTGTCCCTGTCTTCGGACCTCCGATAACCCTATAACGTCCCAGCGTAACTTGCTTGTAGCTTCTTCCAGTTCTACTATTTTCTCGTCGGCCCGCAGCGTACGTGCATTGTAAGTTGCCAGGTCCAGTCGTCGGTGTTGGTAGCCGGATCTCTGCCGGGGATTCTTCGCACCCGTTTCACCGCCGTTACCAAGGCCACTACCGTAGCCTGGACTTGCAGGGCTGCCGGGGACTAGGGGCCGTTTGTTTTTTGTGCCGTTCATTTCTTTTGTTGGTGGCTTTGCCATACTCGCCACGCCTGGCAAGCGGGTTGGCGAGCGCAGAAGAGTTATAGGGGGTCGCTGCTGCCCGACATCCCCTATCGGATATCAGAAGAGAACAAGGAGTAGGGTTAGGATGTGATGAATTTCTTAATGGGAATTGTATGTTGGCTGGGATACATCGAAGGGGAGGGATACTACTGTTGGAAGGAAATGGTGAGAATTAGTAGTAGCTTGGGAGGCCGGGGTCGCGTACCCGTGTATTCGGAAATGAATATGTTTAATTTTTGCCATTTTAAAACTTTTGTTATTTCTTGCGACATGCCCCTTTACCTGCGCCCATACTAGTTCTATTGGATTTAATTCACGCTGTCAGTTTTATAATAGTGACAATGTACTCGGCAGCAAGCTCATCTACAACATTCTTTTGACAATTAGCCTTTTCTTTTTTAACGATTTCCAATAAGTTCTGCTTTAATTATTGTGTCTTTGAAGTTTAAATTCTTTGAATTCAGCCACTCTTGAATTTGGGCTTTACGACACGCTGTAGTACCTTACAGGAATGGTAAGAAACATTATTTAACACCAAAACGGAATCCTTTTTTAATTTCGGCATAATTCTCATCTCATTATGGTAGTCACTGGAATCTGTCTTTGGCTTAAACATCAACAGACCCCATCTTAAAAGCCTTCTTCGCTTCCAATGTGGCTAAATATAAGACGTCTTCCTTTTCCTGTAGGAGATTTAAGACCCGTTGTTAGGTCTTCGAGAAAGGCTTGTCGCGGCGTATGAATATTCAACTCGACCCAAAACCCAAAACTTTTTAAAGTGTGTCCTGTAAATTCCAAAGAAAATGTTTAATTCTTCTAAAGTTTGTTTAAATTTTGGAGATCTACTAAAATAGAAGTATATAAATGCAGTTCGGACACTCGTTGACAATACCCGCTATTCTAGTTTACCTTGTAATTCGGTCATCATCAACCTTTTTTTTTTTTTTTTTTTTTTTTTTTTTTTTTTTTTTTTTTTTTTTTTTTTTCATTTTATTTCAAATTATAAATCTCGAATTTAACCATGAATACGTGTGCACGTTGCCGGTCAAAATTCAACGATGGAGTTCAGTGTGGATCATGCAAGAAAATGTACGATTTTGTATGTGCTGACATCACGGAGGCGAATTTCCGTAAACTTGGAGCAGAAAGAAAAGCAACATGGAAATGCATGAATTGCAAGAACACGTCTACAACAAGTGATGAGTCAGTTTCATCGTCTCTAGAAAAAATACTCAGTGAGATAAAAGATATGAAACGTCAACTCATGAGTTTGCCTTCATTAGTAGAAGATATGAAGACTATAAAAAATGAGTTGGCACAACTTAAAACATCGTGTGAATTCAACAGCAATAAAATTGACGAATTTTCTACTAGAATAAATAATGCTGAAAGTAAAATATCAGAAATTGATCGCATTAATACATGTCTCCAATCAACCCAGGATTCACTAAGTCAAATTAAAAATGAGCTAGCAGTAAAAGATCAATGGTCACGTCTGAATAATGCCGAGATTAAGGGTGTTCCAGTGAAGAAAAATGAAAACTTATTCTCGATCATTGAATCAATCGGTCGAGAAATAAATTACTCTTTCCCTAAGACACAAGTCAACTACATTGCTCGAGTTCCCACTCACAATTCAAACGAAAAATCGATCTTGGTGAGCTTTATAAATCGTTATATAAAAGAAGAGTTTGTAGCAGCAGCCCGTGCGAAGAAAGACCTAATAGCTAGTGACATTGGTTTCGGAGAGATATCCCAACGTGTCTATGTCAATGACCATCTGACCTCTGAATCAAAAAAGTTACTCACAAAGGTCAAATCTTCCCTCAAGGACAAATTAGGATATCGCTACGTGTGGGTGAAGTATGGCAAAATTCACGTTCGGCAGAATGATACATCCAAGTTATATATTATTAATTCAGAAAGTGATTTAAACAAACTTATGTAAAGTATTATATATTTAGTTATGTGTTTGATTATTTTACCGCTTTTTGTATTAACTTATTTACTGTGATACTTTTTTTCTCAATTTTTAGGTGTATTCTGCCTATGTCTTTTTTATTTAACGTAAAAAGGTTTCTTATTACTGAGTTCAACAATGTAAATGCGCCTTGCTACTGTCCAAACTTACTGTCCAATCATGTTGCTTATCGCTCTGTTTTGCTTAAAGTGCTACTGCGCACTGTTGCTTACTCACTTCGCCCACTGTCTACTCGCATATATACGCACAACTTTTCATTCGCACATGCTCTTACTTGCGCAGTTTATACTTATATTAAAATATTGCTTCTACTTAAATATCTACCCGCCACTATTAGCTTAAATATTTACTATGAATGTCTCGTTGACAATAATTACTTACAGTATTATGCATCAATTGAGTTATTGTTTACATTTTCCTTTTCGCTGCAAATAACTTGAGTATTTATTATCAAAATGTAAGAGGGTTACGGTCTAAAACGTCAGTTTTTCAGCGTAATATTAACTTAAGTAATTATGATGTAATTATGATCTCTGAATCATGGTTAACGGACGGTGTTATAGATAGCGAATTGTTTGATAGTCGTTATGTGGTGTGGCGTCGGGACCGGGATTATGGGGCGACGGGACAAACGCGCGGCGGGGGAGTACTCATTGCCACTCGCCGGGATATTTCAGTAAGTCCGCAACCTTCATTTCAGTCCAGTGCTGAGGATCTTTGGTTAACGCTCAACTTGAAACTAACAGGCTGTAAACAGATAAAGTTACACCTCTGTGTCATCTATTTATGCAAGCAAAATTTAGGTCACTCTTTTTCGGAACAATTATCTAATTATCTTGATAAACTTAGTATCACTATAGCTGATAATCCATCCGACATGTTCTTTATTGCTGGGGATTTTAATTTGAGCGGTATTGAGTGGGTATCAAGTAGCAATTCTGTTTTTCTGCCCACTAAGGTTCAATCTCGTGACGAGTACCTACTTGTAGATGAGATTAATTCAAACAATTTGCGACAATTTAATGGTGTGCGTAACAAATATGGACGTTTTTTAGACCTAGTGCTATCTAATAACGATAATACCATTGTTCATCGATGCATTGACCCTTTGGTCCCTACTGACCCCCATCACAGCGCCATCGTTATTAATTTAGAATTCCCTGATCATGTATACCTAAAACCAATCCCATTCACTCATTTTATATTTAATAAGGCCAAGTATAACTTAATTAACAAATGTATTTTAGATATTGACTGGAATTACGAAATTTCGATTAGGTCGCTAGATGACGCTGTTACATATTTTTATAACGTATATGAGGAACTAAGGAATAAACACGTACCCTCCGTAAAGGTTATTAGCAGTTCATATCCGAAATGGTACTCAGCAGCACTTATCAAATCAATAAGAGAGAAACGTAAATTTTTTAAGAAATTCAAGACTTACGGAAGCCGTTCCGACCTTGAATCTTATAAACTTTTACGTGATAGGGTGAAATCGTTAGAAACAGCCTGTTATCATGCCTATATCACATCTATTGAAAATTCTATCGAAAATAATCCTAAAAAATTTTGGTCCTATATTAAAGAGAGATCTAAATCGCAATCAATTCCAAGTTGTCTGGAATATGGCAACAAACAAGTCAATACAGGTCCTGACATTTGTAATACCTTTTCTGAATATTTTCATTCCACTTTTCTCCATTCCGCTAGCTCCCAATCACAACAATTTAGTTCCACCGCTAACGAATATTCAATTTCAGATATACATCGTATTGAAGTAACAGCTGACAGTGTGAAAACATTGCTTTTAAAGCTAGATCCTTCAAAATCAGCTGGACCGGACTATTTACCCGCTCAGTTCCTCATTTCCACTGCAAACTCTATATCACTTCCTATTTCCTTACTTTTTAAAAAATCCCTTGCGGAATGTAAAGTTCCTACTATCTGGAAGTCGGCATTTATTACACCTGTTCATAAGAAAGGATCTAGGTCAAACGTAACTAATTACAGACCGATATCAAAATTATGCATTATAGCAAAAATTTTTGAAAGAATAGTTTACAATCAACTATATGCGGCGCTTAATAACTCCTTCAGCTCTTCCCAACATGGTTTCCTCAAGGGCCGGTCTACAGTATCAAATTTAGTATTGTTTAATGACTATTTAACTAAAAATATGGATCAAGGCTATCAAGTAGATGTAATCTATACGGATTACTCAAAATGTTTTGATCGCATTGACCACAAATTGTTATTATATAAGCTTATGCTCATAGGCATCAGGGGCGATCTTCTAAGATGGTTTTCATCGTATCTTGACAATAGGTCGCAAGCAGTTGTAATCAGCAATTACATTTCAAGCTGGGTAACAATTCCTAGCGGCGTCCCTCAAGGTTCTTTGTTGGGTCCATTACTTTTTATAATATTCATAAATGACATAGAGAAATGTTTGTCCTCGTCACTAATACTGTGCTTCGCTGATGATATGAAAATTTTTAAAACTATTAAGTCAGTCTCTGATGCAACTAGCCTTCACTCTGACCTATGTATGGGGTTTTTCAAAAAAGAAGTTATTAGATTTCTGAAGGGTCGGCAACGCGCGAGTGATGCCCCTAGTGTTGCAAGCGTCCATAGGCTACGGTGACCGCTTACCATCAGGCGGACCGTAGGCTTGTTTGCCACCTTAGTGGTATAAAAAAAAAAAAATATTAATACGTGAAGCAAAACTTTCAACCAAAAAATTTTACAAAATTTACGTGGACGTAGGAGTACTTATGAAAGGCACAAACTTAAACTATTTAATTCAAATAGACTTTTAAACATCAATTTTGAATCGTCTGTTTAATTATTATTAAAAAAAAAACCAAAAGAAATTACCACCGGTTCGGTATAATGTACTACCGGAGAACTTTTTTTCAACTTCATATTAAGAGGGCGATATAGGCCAGAAAGCTAATTTCTGTAATTCTAACGTTGTGTATGTAAATGTACTATAAATCATTAGATAATGTCATATACATTACTATGAGATATATATGTTATTTACTTCTTAAGTAATTTATACCTTAATGACGCCTTGAAACTTTTAATTTTTTGTATGGAATTTAACGTTATTACCGTTTTGTAGTCATAATTTATTGACTTTTTGCTACAACTTAGAGTCAATGCACTAGATAATTAGCTATTCTAATTATTTAACCAATTTTCAATACAAACAAATGCGCAACACGCTTTAAAAAATTGCACAAGTGTTGAAACAATGGTCACTTCCAGAATTTTGCATTTGCATTGCATTAAATATAATAAATGAAAATCATTAAGTAAGGTAATGCACTAGACAAAAGCCAGTTTTATAACATACATTTTTTTCAATCCCTTAGCCACAAAATTTGCACAAAAAAGGCGTATTTTCCCGATCTAGCCTATACCGCAGCCTTAAAATACAATATAGCCTTACACTTGGTAATAACATTAATACAATGTTTTAATTAAAAAAATATTACAAATGCCCCAATAAAAATCAAGGAAGTCCGAATTTTTCCAAGCATTTTTATCATTTATGTATTCATCAACTTTGTAATAGTTTTTTTTTTTCATCAAACTTTCTTTGACATATATTTTAAAAGTTTAAAACACAGTAAAAGTTTATATAGAGAAGAGTGCAAAAAGGTAATATTTTTGTATATTACTGTTTCAAGTTTGACAGCTGTCATCCGAAATAGAGATCTTGACGAAATCTATCACTTCTGTGAAGAAACTATTAGTCTACGATCAAAAGTAGCGGAGATAAAGCCGTTTCTAGCTGGACAGCTATCATCCGAAATGAAGATCTTGATGACATCTATCACTTCTGTATAGAAACTTCTAGTCTATGATTAGAAGTTACGGAGATAAAGCCGTTTCTAGTTTGACAGCTGTCATCCATAATAGAAATCCTCTCGCATATAATGTAAAAAATCATGACATTGTCTTATTTGCTGATGACACCTCTTTGCTTTTTAAAGTTAGGAGACGACAGACATATTATAATGAATTAAATAATACCCTTTCTAAAATTGTAAATTGGTTTACCGCTAATAATTTGTTACTTAATGAAAAAAAAACCAAATGTGTTAAATTTACATTACCAAATGTTAGTCAGAGACAGACATGTATTAATATTAATGGCGAGCAATTAGAACTTGTTAATTCAACAGTCTCTCTTGGCATAACGCTGGACTCCAAACTTCAATGGGGTCCTCATATTCATAACCTAGCCAAAAAACTTAGCTCTGCTGTGTATGCGATCAAGAAAATAAGACAATTGACCGATGTCGACACTGCAAAAATAGTATATTTTAGCTATTTCCATAGTTTAATGACATATGGTATCCTATTGTGGGGTAGCGCTGCTGATGTAAATACAATATTTTTGTTACAAAAGAGAGCAATTCGTGCTATTTATAAATTAGGATCTAGGATATCTTTGAGGGATAGGTTTAGGGAAGTAAAAATTTTAACTTTAGTGTCGCAGTACATATATGAAAATCTTTTATATGTACATATAAATATCAATAGTTTCAGCACGAAAAGTGACGTTCACGAAGTAAATACTAGAAGTAAAAATAAGCTGTTGGTGCATGATACACGTCTACACAAAATAAGTAACTCTTTTATGGGGCAATGTATACACTTTTACAACAAAGTTCCCAATAAAATTCAAAATCTATCAATAAGTAAATTTAAATCATTTATCAAGCAGGTACTTTGTAAAAAGGCATACTACAATATTTCAGACTATGTAAATGATAAAAATCCTTGGGACTGATGATGCTCAATTACAGGATGCATAGGTAAACCAAATTAAAATGGAAATAACATAAAATTGTACGACTAAAAATTTTTTATTTAAAACATTAATTTTATTTTAGTTTATTTGTATTATTGATAGTGTTTTTAAAAGAGTAATTATCGAGTTCCTTGCCGGATTCTTCTCGGTAGAAATCAACAACATTGTGAACCGGCGGGAAGGTGGGAGGGTTCAAAAAATAATATTTTATAACTTTGACGATTCAAAAGTGATTGTAAAATCCTTATTTGAATAAACCATTTTGACTTTGACTTTTGACTTTGAAATCTTGACGAGATCTATCACTTCTGTGCATAAACTACTAGTCTGCGATCAAAATTCACGGAGATAAAGCCGTTTCTAGTTTGACAGTGGACATCCGAAATAGAGATCTTGACGAGATCTATTACTTCTGTGAAGAAACTACTAGTCTACGATCAAAAATTATGAAGATAAAGCAGTTTCTAGTTTGACAGCTGTCATCCGAAAAAAAGATCTTTATGAGATCTATCACTTCTCTAAAACAACTACTAGTCTACGTTCAAAATTTACAGAGATAAAGCCGTTTCTAGCTTGACAGCTGTCATCCGAAATGATGATCTTGAAAAGATCTATCACTTCTGTTAAGAAACTACTATTCTACGTTCAAAAGTGAATACGTCACGGACGTTAGTGCATATGCTTCTCATAGTACGTTTATTGTAATTTTAAAATAAAAATACTATTACATTTCTTAGTTTACTAGTGTCAATTTATAACTTGCCTGCACAGAAAGTTCCTCTAGTGTTATTAAGTGAAGTTGTTTGAAAGTGAAAGATTTATTGTAGTTGGAAAGTATTTTTTACTGACATTATTAAAAACGAAAAACAGCCAGTACCCACATAACAAATAAATAGTTTTATGTTCATAACAACACAGTGACAGCGTCACTCAGTGGGGCATTGTGGAACTAACTAGATACACATCATAGCAAACAGGTATAGCCGATAGTAGGGCCATCTATCTTAAATCTATAGTGTTATTAAAAAATTTAGTACAGTCAAGACATGGCGAAATGTGGTGCGTGTTGTAAATATCTGACCATAACAGATGCCGCCAAGTGCAACAAATGTGCTGCTTACTATCATCGTGCGTGTGTTGCGCTGCCTACTACTGGGTCGGCGCCTGGACAGTGGTATTGCCCGGAATGCAAGAAAAATCTTCCGCGGGACAATAGACCAGAAACTCCTATCAAAGGAAGTATGATTGTGGAGCATTCTAAGGAGTCGAGTGTTGGGAAAGTTATGGCGGATGAAAAGATAAATACGAACGATTTGGATTTGAGTAAAGAGCTCCGCCTGTTCAGAGACGAGTTACGTATGGTGCGCGAAGAATTCAAAAATTTTCGCCATGAAATGAGCGATATTAAAAGTTCTTTGGTGCAGTACACACAGCGTTTAGATTCTCTTGACAGCAGGATAGATGAACTAGAGAAACGGGTTTCTGAAGGTTCAAGCTCAAATTTTAAGAAGCTAGAGTCTATGGTAGAGCAGCTTACGCGTGAAGTAAATGATCGAGACCAACAATTGCTGTCCAATGATATTGAGATTTCTAATCTTATGGAGAATAGTTCTGAGAACACAATTCATATAGTGACCGTCATAGCAACAAAGCTAGGCGTCAATCTTAGTGAATGTGATGTAGTGAGTGCGATGCGTGTTGGGGGGAGACATGTACGGTCCGATACTGCCGAGGGACCGACGGAGATGCGCCCCCGCCCGCTCGTGGTTCGCCTTACGCGCACCGCCATCAAGGACGAGCTGCTGCGCAACGCTCGCGTACGCCGTGGTGTAACTGCTGCCGATATCGGTCACTCTGTGGAAAAGCGTCCCTTTTATCTTAATGAACGCCTCACAAAAAAAAATAAGCAACTATTTTACAGAACACGTGAAGTGTGTCGGCGGTTTCAATGGAGATTTGCTTGGACCCGGCAGGGGCGAATATTGGTTCGACAGGAACATAAGTCTACAGCACATTACATTGGGAATGAACAGGACCTTGTTCGAGTTTTTGGCCCAACTGCGATTAATGAATGAAAAAGATCCATTAAATTTTTATAATGTTTTACTAACTATGGTTAGGTATATCTGCCTACAAATTTTACTTAAATATTTTTTAACAATAGTTTACCCTATCTTAAAATTTATATTTGGATTTAGTCAATATCAGGACTTTAATTTTAATAATACAAGGATTATTGGCTTAAAGATTATTAGCTTCATTAAAGTTACAGCAATTTGTTTAGAATTGTTACTTCAGTCTTTCTCTATAATAAAAGAAAAGGCTATCGTTAGATTTAAATTTGAAATTAGGCAATATCAGAATTTCTATCTTATTTATAATGGATCAGAATGTACTCTTAAGATAAGTTTTGTTACACATACCTCGTTGATAAACTACAGCTCAAAGATTTTTCAGATAGTTAGGTTGTACAAATACAAAAATGGCGAATAAAACCAAATATTTTAAAGTTGGACTGTTCAATGCAGGATCATTAAATACAGGTCATGATGAGTTCTTAATCGCGATGGAAAATCAGTCGTTTGAGGTATTATCAGTGAACGAGACTTGGATCAAAGAGGGAGAGGATCAGCGTGCTCCTGTTATACCTGGGTACCGATTTAGACATGTGCCTCGTCCTTGTTATATCCGAGGTGGGCGTGGAGGTGGGATAGGATTTTACATAAAAAATGGGATAAATGCGCGTACTATACATCATCCTGTCTCTGAGTTTGTTGAGCAGATGTGGATCAAATTAACGGTAAATACAGTAAAAATTATAATTGGTACTGCATATCGACCTCCCTGGTTAGATATTAATACTTTCTTGGATGCCATTACTATTTCAATCAATTCATGTTCAGCGGCAGATTATATAGTTCTTACAGGAGATTTTAATATTAATATAATAAATAAAGAGGATAACAAAACAAAACTATTAGTAGAATTTTTACAGTCTCTAAATCTAACACAGTGTATAAATGAATCAACACACTTTACTGACCACAGTGAAACACTTATTGATCTTGTGTGTACTGATGCTCCTTTTCGTCAATCTTGTGTTACTTATATACCTGATTTAGGTAACCATGCGATAGTATCTATTGAGCTTAATTTAAAAAAAGAAAAATTTACTCCTTATTGGGTTACTTTCAGACCATTAAAAGATATCCTTATTGATAATTTTAACAATGACCTTAACTCTATAGAATGGCGAAAGATCCAAAAATTTGATTGCATTAACAACATGGTAGAAATATTTTCAAATACAATATTACAATTGTTTGATCTTCATGCCCCGATAAAAACCATTCGTATTGCCACTTCTCTTCATAATTTACACTGCTGATATCACTTCTTGCATAGAGAATTGTTATTATCATCTTTATGCTGATGATGTTCAAATATATCTGCCATTTAATTCTGAGAACACTCTTACAGCTGTAAGAAAAATAAATGAGGATCTTAATAGAATTGCTCAGTGGTCACATAAGAACTGTCTTCTATTAAATCCTACAAAAACTAAATATATGTTGATAGGATCCAGCAAACAAGTTAAAAATATAGCAATGTATCAGCCTGTATTGTCAATTCATGATCAACCCATAGAGTGTGTATCAGAGGCAAAAAATCTAGGGCTTACAATTGATAATCAACTAAGGTTTGAATCACACATTTTAGAAGCAGTAAGAGGATGCTTCTATCGCCTTAAACTATTGTACAAAATACGAACTCATCTTAGTACAGAATTGAGAATAAGATTATGTGAATCATTAGTTCTCTCAAAATTAAATTATTGTGACACAGTTTACGGCTCCTGTTTACTATCACGGTCTGAGAGATTAATTCAACGTGTCCAAAATGCTTGTGCAAGATTTTGTTTCCAAATACCATCTCGTACACATGTAACACCATTTTTATTGAATGCTAAATTATTAAAAATGAAAGAGCGTAGAAAATTACATTTTGCAACATTGTTGTTTGGAGTCATAAAAACAGAGAAACCCTCTTACCTTTATGAGAAATTGTCATGGGCGCGTTACCAAAATAATTACGGAACTCGGGCAGCCGCATATCTCATAAATTGTCCTCGTCACCGAACTGCGGCATTTCGTGGCAGTTTCAAATTCGCTGCAAGCAAATGTTGGAATGATTTACCACCGCCATTTCGCTCCTTAAAAACCAAAACAACATTTATCAAGAAAATGAAACTTTATCTGCTAAATAATCAGTCTTTTTAGGTACTATTTTTCTTTTTCTTTCTTATCCTATGTCATTCAAAACAAATATTAGTACATAGAGTAGAGATAGAGTATTGTATTGTAGCTTTTAAATTATATGATATTAAGAAACTAATAAATCTAAAAGATTAGCAGTTCAATCCGACACTTACCTATATTTTCACTCAGTTTCTAATAATTATGCCCATTTGCATAGAATATATGTTACGATGATATATGTTATCACTTAAATTATTATCACCTGTTGGTAATCAGCATGTTAAGGATATATCACAAAATCAACAAGTTGAAGGATATAACCATTAACCACCATTTGTATCATAGATAATATATAATTATTTTTTTTTTGTCTATTTTAATATAGGCTCCTTTAAAGAGGCAAAAGTCTAAGTGTGTACAACCTCTTTTGCCTTTATCGTTTTCTTCTCTTCTCTTTCTCTTTAAATTAGTGATTTTGTAAATATTTTATTTTTGTTATTTTTTATTTAGGTAGGCAATTTAAATATATATAGGATAGTATAGTAATTAAATATTTATAGGTGCTATTGTTTTGTCATTCACTAATGTCCGTGAAGTGATGCAGTAAGGGCTCCCACTGAAAATCAGTATTGTACCTACACGGGTACATATCATGCTGAGGGGGAGGCCCATTTAGCTCATGCACTCTTTTTTGGTACATAATTTTTTTTTTTATTTTTTTGTTTTAATATTTGTATGTGTGTGTTTGCTAAATAAAAAATTTTGTTTTTTTTTTTTTTTTTTTTTAAAAGTTACAGAGATGAAGCCGTTTCTAGTTGGACAGCTATCATCCGAAATGAAGATCTTGATGACATCTATCACTTCTGTATAGAAACTTTTAGTCTACGATTAGAAGTTACGGAGATAAGGCCGTTTCAAGTTTGACAGCTGTCATCCGAAATAGAGATCTTGACGAGATCTATCACTTCTGTGAAGAAACTATTAGTCTACGATCAAAAGTAGCGGAGATAAAGCCGTTTCTAGCTGGACAGCTATCATCCGAAATGAAGATCTTGATGACATCTATCACTTCTGTGTAGAAACTATTAGTCTACGATTAGAAGTATCGGAGATAAAGCCGTTTCTAGTTTGACAGCTGTCATCCGTAATAGAAATCTTGACGAGATCTATCACTTCTGTGCATAAACTACTAGACTACGATCAAAAGTCACGGAGATAAAGCCGTTTCTAGTTTGAAAGTGGACATCCAAAATAGAGATCTTGACGAGATCTATCACTTCTGTGAAGAAACTACTAGGCTTCGACTAAAATTGACGAAAATAAAGCCGCTTCTAGTTTGACAGCTGTCATCTGAAATGAAGATCTTGATGAGATCTATCACTTCTGTAAAGAAACTACTAGTCTACGATCAATATCTTACGAGAAAAAGCCTTTTCTAGTTTGAAAGCTGTCATCAGAAATAAAGGTCTTGATGACATCTATCACTTCTGTATAGAAACTTCTTGTCTACCATTAGAAGTTACGGAGATAAAGCCGTTTCTAGTTTGACAGCTGTCATCCGTTATAGAAATCTTGACGAGATCTATCGCTTCTGTGCATAAACTACTAGTCTACGATCTAAAGTTACGGAGATAGAGCCGTTTCTAGTTTGACAGTGGACATCCGAAATGAAGATCTTGATGAGATCTATCACTTCTGTTTAGAAACTTCTAGTCTACGATTAGAAGTTACGGAGATAAAGCCGTTTCTAGTTTTACAGCTCTCATCCGAAATGAAGATTTTGTTGAAATCTATCACACCTGTAAAGTAAAATTTACAAAGGAAAAGCCCGTGGGAGTAATGAAATTGTGTACAAGCGAGTGTAATAAAAAACTATAAATTATCTTCTTACAGTCCTAGTGGTAGAACTAGGGACAAAATTGATTGCCGTTGGTTACTACCAGTCGATCTACGCAGTTGGACCACGGGCAAAGAATGACAAATGGACCTCACGAGGTTTTTTGTTATTTGTACTTACTTAAATTTTCATTTGAGTAAGTAAACCCGAACAAAACACTTGTGTTTTATGGAACAAGTGTGACATATATATTTATCGATGGAGTAAGTTCAACACTATAGTGGTGTCATAGGGACTAAAAAATCCCCTTGACACCACCAGTAGTGCGAGCCGGTTGTGTCACGGGCTTAACGTTATTTTGCATACCAGTGAAGTGAAACTTAGTATTTTTTCAACTTTCAGTTACCTGTAAGCCCGCTGTAAGGCAGTGGGTCTAAGGGGTAAAATAATTACCTGTGGTCCCACCAGTGGGGCATGGCGGTGGGTCCACGGGTAACACACGCTTATTTCAGCACTAAATTAGCTCCGAAATTCGTAAAATGACGCGTTATACGTAAAATTTCACCGTTAGTTTATGAACTGGTGGACTTAAATGAGAAAAATTTTGGCATTTAAAGGACTTTGAATGTTAAAGTTACCTCATAATCACATTTAGTGCAAAATTGCTTTATGATTACAAAAAAATTACGCAATTAATTGGTAATTAAGGCATTTGCTTTTTAAAATTATTGTTTCATGAAGCAAATAAATCCTTTTTTACTTTTTTGTATGTTTTATATGTTCTTTAATATCTTCAAAATTCAAAAAGTCATCTAAAGTCATCTAAAAACACCGTGGTCATTATAAAAGTAACGTTTAGACCTCATTAATTATTTATTTTTCTTTTAAAACTCTTAAAAATTCAAAAAGTCATCTGAAGACACCGTGGTTATTATAAAAATAACCTTCTTTTATATCTTTTATATCCTTTAGCGGAAGCATAATTTTATTTTATTGTTCATTGTCAATAAGCTACAACAACTTTTATATAACCTAGAATAGACATAAATTTGCATTAAATGCAAATAAACGTTAAATTATGACGGTGACCATGATTGGTGATCGTAAGCGACTTGAAATGTCATTATAAAATGGCACACAGCTGTAGCTGGGCCGCAATAGAATAAATAATGAGCCAAAGATATCGTTATCTTTGGTCTCCATATACTAACGTAAAAGTCGTATAACCGACAATACAAGAAATAATAATACGACTTCTATACCTGTTATAAGTAGTTAAAACTAGCTATAAAAGGATGTCGCAGACATCGACATTAGTCGTTGTTATAGTAATTTTGAAAATAAATAAATTACATAATGACGTACAATTACGTTCACCATTATCTTGGTGTTTACGTACCAATCAAAAAATCAGACAATAAAAATAAAATGGCTTCCAATTTGTTTGGTATGGCTTTTAATACATAAAATAGTAAATAAATGACATCTCATTGACGTACAACAACAATTAGTTAAAATCGGTTAAAATATGAGATAGAAGACGCCTTAACGACGTTAATCAAATATTAGTATCCATAATGAAGTTCAAATAAAAATTACAGCATTTTTTGTGTGCCAATAAAAATAACTGAACAATAAAATAAAATTATGCTTCCGCTAAAGGATATAAAATAAGAATATAGAAATATTAAATGAGGTCTAAACATTATTTTTATAATAACCACTGTGTCTTTAGATGACTGTTTGAATTTTGAAGATATTAAAGAATATATAAAACATACAAAAAAGTAAAAAAAGCATTAATTTGCTTCATAAAACAATAATATTTAAAGCAAATGATTTAATTACCAATTAATTTGGTAATTTTTTTGTAATCATAAAACAATTTGGCACTAAATAAAACTAAATAACATTTAAAGTCCTTTATATGGTAAATGCCAAAATTTTTGTCATTTAAGTCCACCAGTTCATAAACTAATGGTATCTTTTGTGTTAATCAATAATAATACATTTTTTAGAGGCGTGCTGTTTAGCTGATTGCGTTTGGGCATCTTCTTCGCCCCTGGTCGGGCAAAAGAGTTACGGGTGTCGGGTTAAAAACTAAGTGTAAAACTTGACCCGGGCGAGTCTCAAGGGTGAACACACCCTCGGTAATTTTTTAGAGAGGGCCTATTTATCAGCCCCCTACGAACATAATGGCCACTTTTTAAAAGCGGCAAAAGTGGAGGTGAAAACAAAATAAAAAAAAAGCGAAAATAAGATAAAATTAAAATAAAAATAAAAAAATGAAAAATTCAAAAAGTAAACAAAAGGCGATTCTAATCAAAATTAAAACTAAGACAGAAAATTAAATATCAACGTTTTAAAAAATTGAATCCCGCCAAAAATCTCAGGTAAGGTCACTACTATTTTGAACGGTTCAGCGAGAACTTTGTCAACGCACATGATTTACAGAACTTTAAGAAAAAAATAGTGTGAAAACTAGTACTAAACGGGAGGAAACGTGTAGAGGTGGGTCGTGAACGGTGAATATGTCCGCAGGTGACGTACGACCCAGAACGCCGGCCGGGCGTGTCAAATCTCGTCCTGCTGCACTGCCTCTCGGCTGATCTCACGCCGGAGGAGGCTGTCGCAGAGGCCGAGGGACTCACCACTGCGCAGTACAAACGGGTGGTTGGCGCCGCGCTGTGCGACGCGTTGCGCGTCGTAAGAGCGCGCGCCGCCGCGCTGCGTGATCGCCCCGACCACCTGCACGACGTGCTGAGACACGGCGCTGCACGCGCCCGCCTGCGCGCCGACCAAGTTTACGAGGAGGTGACCGTGCGGGTAGGGCTGGCGCCTGCCCTGAGCCCTGCCGCCGCCGCGCGTGCTGCCCCGCTCGCGATTTAGTTTAGTCTCGGTTTCGGAGCGGCCGGTTTAGGGTAAACGATGTATTTGTTCCGTCGCATGTAGCGCTTCAGGATAAAATCTAATTGACTGAAATATAGTTGACGAAGCGCTGTAAAGGCTCTCGGGACCTTCATTAAACAAGATTTTACTCGCGTGAGAATTTTTAATTTTTAATTAAGATTTCCTAGACAATTTTGCTAACTGCAGTAACGCAAAACGCGCTGGGAACTAGGGATAACCATGCACCATTCACACGACTGAGCTTCCAGGCTTCCCCTTTAAACCTAGAACTTCTGCATCATGCGGACGTCTTCTGCGGCCATCGCTTGTCCTTTGTATTCACGGTGGGTTTAAAGTTAAATGCTCTATTAACATATGATAAATGAAAAACAACAGAAAGGGCGGGTTGAAGGTCTTGCAGAAGTAACTTAGGTTACAAAGCTTGCTAGTCACTCTTTTTTTTTTTGTGAAATTCGCTCTCGCACTACCCCTTCCCACTCCCTTGCTCTCTTGAAATATACTCTTTTATGCCTTTCCCAGGATCCTTGGTTCTACCTCCGACTCCTTGGGTCTGTACAGGTCACGCTACTTCACCATTGGTGGCTGAAATCAACGTCGAAACCGGGAGAAAATGGTTAATAACCATTTTTTCAGCTATTTTCCAGGAGTCACCCAGTCGTGGACGAGGGGATAAGAGAGGGAGTCGACTAAAAAACCGGCCAGAATTTAAACGACCCGTATTGGCGAGAAAGTAAGACTCGCACTCGTCGTCGACTGGTCGAGTTCGTGATGTCGGGGGGGGGGGCTCTTTGATTTCCCAAAAACGCTAAAGCGAGTCGGCGAGCGAGAGTCCCACGTGCACCGATGAATCCGAAGATGCCTGAGCGGCGAGAGAATGTGCTGGGCCCATTATTACAGATCCGAGATCGGAACAGCGACCAACCCACCTGGCTGGAGTAACATGGCCTTGTCCAGTCCGAGCAATCCAAGGATATCAGCGCCAAGTAGAAGCTTCACAGGACAAGGTAGGTGGAGCCTTTCATCGGCTAACTGCAGACCGGACGAGAGATCCGGCACGTCCGTCGGCAGGGGCACCTGAGGGTGATGACCTAAAATATCCCTCAGGACAACAGCTCCTAGATGATACTGCATACTAGGATGAAGTAAGGAGGAAAAGGAAAATGTAATATCTTAGATATAAATGAAACACAAGTGTGCGAGCAGACTATGTATTCTCGACTGCCGAACCGAAATCATACGAGCCTCAAACACTTACATAGTCTAACAATTTATAAGGTGAAGGTAGGCCTTCACTACATTTCTCCACACTAAACAATAGAAATATTTACAATTAATTATGAATACAATTTTTACTTACACACTAACTTACTTATATCTAGGATTCTTATTTAATTTACATTGCCTAAGAAGGCGAGTCTGGGACGGTGTACCAACAGGTGTGTTAACCTGACGCTCCGGAGAGGCCGGAGCTTCGTCAGTGGTCACTCCGAACAATTCCGCCGGGGCCGCTACTGTACCGCTCGACGGCGTCGCCGACCCCGCCAACCGCTCCACCAACGCCGCCGCTGAGTTTTCTGCTATAGTCCTAGCTATAGCATCCGTACGTTTCGTTGGAGAATTTGCGCTGCACTCACAAATGTTTTAATTCGGGCCTGTCGATACCAAAGACAACCTACCTCCACTCGTCCGTTTGCGTAATTGATCTATGTGTCTGTGTACGGTTTCGCCATCTCCACCTATAATATAAGCTTTAAGTTTCTGTTATCTACACAGTGCGTTACGCGACCTGGAACCCATTTTTCTCCCTTCAAATACTGTCAATACCACACTTCTTCATCTTTCTTTATATCCCTATTCACTCCCGCTACGCTTTCTTTCTGCCGCTCTTGCACCCTCCGTACTGTGCCTTCGATGTCAGGCCTGATCAAATCCAGACGGGTACGAATGCGTTTCCCCAACAGCAGCATCGCCGGACTCTCCCCTGTCGTCGAATGCTCGATATTCCTATAATAAGTTAAGAATAAGGCCCTGTCTATATTTTTTTTTTCTAAAATTGCTTTTTTTATTACTCTTTCCATAGTCCGTACGGCATTTTCAGCCAAACCGTTAGAAGATGGGTGGTACGGGGCTGTTAATACATGTTCTATCCTATGAGACTGTGTAAAATTTTGAAATTCCTCGAAAGAGAACTGCGTTCCGTTATCGCTAACTATCTGTATAGGTATTCCAAACCTACTAAATAATTCGCATAAACGGTCAATTTGGGTTGCCGTCGTACTTCCAACACGGAAAACTTCTATCCATTTGGACATGGCATCGACGACCACTAAGGACGTGGATTCCGCAATGGGTCCTATGAAGTCCAGATGCAGGCGGGTCCAAGCGCGGTGCGGCCAGGGTAGGGCCACATGCGCGGTGCGTATCGCGGTGGCGCGTCTGCATGCGCCGCGCACGTACAGTAGCACATCAACCTAACCCTAATGGACTTTGAAACCAAGCGCAACAGAGCAAAAAACTCGCGAAAGAGAGATAGTCGTAATTTATTATTTCGTCTCACACTGGCTACTATCTTACGTAGTATTTCCACTGCATCGCGTCGCAACCCTAAATTCTGAATGAATATATATGTGTGCGTGCGTAATTATTATTGGGTTCCAATTTTTCTTAACTACTATAACAAAAGGCATACAAAAAGGTGATCGCCCTCGAAAACCTTTATTAACTTATTATTTTTTTGCTTATTTCATAACAATCTTCTATTAAAATCTACTCGGTCATTTATTGATTTAATATATATTGTTCAATTTGGATTTAGTTTCTGTGCCGCCGTAATATTTTCCCTCCCATTCAAAAGTAGGATTTAGGAGATACTGGAATAGTAATAATGTAGTAATTTCGGTAAAAAACATTTATGAAGTATGGAAACAATTCGTCTCACTGTAATTTATTATAAATTATAATTACTTTTTAGTATTTTTACTTACCATCATCGTTGGTATTACAGAATTGGCTTTTTAGCCTATTTCGCACCCAGTGTCCTCTATAATTAACGCGCACGTTGGCCCGTGTGGGTGCCTAGTGCGTAAAGGCAAACATTCTCCTCAGTAAGTAGGTATAGACTTGCGCCCAAAAGTGGGAAGTGTGGGTTCATACACTCATTCTTTTAGTTATTTGTTTCAATATACTAAGGTGACAAATAAGCACACGGCCCGCCTCGTGTTAAGCAGTCACCGCAGCCTATGGACGCTTGTTACTCCAGAGGCATTGCTCGCGTGATGCTGACACTCGTGCGTGACTAACTAGGCTTGAGGTGTGAGGATGGACTACCTCACGGTGGCTAGCGATGCGATGCGATGGTAGAGAGGTGACCGGACGTGTGCATAGTTTTTAACAATTCCTCAGATATACACAATGGTTAGCGAACAAGCATCAAGTTAATACTCTGATTTTATCTCGACTAGTATTGGCAAAAGTCATCAGTTGGCAGACTCTATGGTGATTTAGTAAAAGTAAAATAAAATATCAGAAGTCGTAGTAACGTCATTTAATTATTAAAAATCAATATGACAATTTAAATTAAAAATTATAATAAGGATAAACTAAAAATAACAACAATAAAAATAAAATTTTAATAGACATTATTTGGCAGTAAAGTTATTAACAATAGTGTGAATAGCCACAAAGGATCTTAGTGCAAATGGAGCTTTTAATATAAAGTATTTCCATCAATCCAATCCTAATTTTTTTTGATTATAATAGACTTTTTTAACTACAATATTTCTACAATTAAGTATTGATTACCTATCACAGGAACCTATATAAAAATAATAATAATCATAAATTAAAACTATTTACCTAAACCCTTAAACTTTCTTGCCCAAACTTGTGAGCTCGTCTTACCTTTATTATCTATTACTACATTTTCATTACACGTCACACCAAAAAATATAAAAAAATCAACAGCTACTCAGTATTAATAATAATCTTACACAGTGAGGCAAAGTCTCTCCTCAGACTTAAGGGCTCGATACCGCAAGTGAGTTTGGAATCGTCGACAATTCTCACAGCCCGTCGTTGAACAGAGTCTAAAGGGCCAAGCTGGTGTCCGGGTGCACCTGCGCAGAGATGGCAGCAGTACTCCATATGGGGCTGAACTTGCGACTTGTAAAGTAACAACCTTTGCCCAGACGTGAAGTACTGCTTCGCTCTGTTGAGTACACCAAGTTTTTTGGACGCCAGCTTCACCTTATCTTGTAAATGATCTCGGAACTGAACATCGCTGGAGATGTCGACACCAAGGATCCCAATGTTCTTGGAGATGGAGAGGGGAGTGTTCTGGAATTGTGGGACCACAGTGAATGGAGTTTCCTTAGCGGTGAACGCGCACACTTGCGTCTTTGTAGGGTTGAATCGGACCAAGTTTACCCGTCCCCAGTCAGAGACCTGGGACAGTGTGGTCTCGATTTGAGACACAAGTTCTCCGCGGTTTTCCTCCACAACGGAACGAGGGATGTTTGCACGACCCGTGTAAAAAGCGTCTCCAGTACTGTCATCTGCATAGCAATGTATGTTGTTGATGTCCAACATGTCATTGATATGCAGTAGAAACAGCGTAGGAGATAGCACAGAGCCTTGCGGGACACCAGCATTAATGTCCATGCTATCAGAGCAACTACCGTCAACTACGGTTCGTATGCGTCTGCCGGACAAAAAGCTAGCCACCCATTTGCACAAACCCTCGGGCACTCCGTAAGATGGCAACTTCGATAGAAGACCGCGGTGCCAGACCCGATCGAACGCCTTCGCTATGTCCAGGCTACATGCCAATGCCTCCCCCTGACTCTCAATGGCTAGTGTCCATCGGTGTGTGAGATACACTAGAAGGTCACCAGTCGAGCGACCGTGGCGAAAGCCATATTGACGGTCACTGATCTAGTGAAATGTGAATTATCTAAGGTGGACTATTTTTTTTCTAAAACAAGTGTTTGTGAACATTTAAGTGTAAAAATAGTAACAAAGGTTTTAAAAAGAAAAAGGAATTGCAGCTTTCTCAGTGAAATAAAAGTTTTTATGAACATATCCTAAAATAATTTATTATTTTCATTCTACGCAACTAATAAATTACAGTGCCATCTAGCCGAATCTACTTAGATTAGCTTAGCACAGACTAAACTAAAAAAAATAAAAAAACATAATGGTGCAGTGTGTTGCTTGCGCAAAATATATGAAAATCACAGATGGCGTTGTCTGTAGTACGTCTCTCTCGCCATGGTACGCGAGAAGCGTTTCTGAAGGCAGCACGAGTGCGCCGTAACATGACCACAGGAAATATCGATATTGGTGGGGAACCTCGTAAATTTTACGTAAACGAGCGTTTGACAAAAGTGAAAAGGCAGTTATTTGCTCAGGTGCGTGAAGAAAGTAGACGTTTAGGCTGGAAATACTGCTGGACTAAAGAAGGAAAAATTTTAGTACTTAAGGAACCTGGCAGCAAAGTGGTGCGTGTGCGCTATTAGTAAGATATTTCTAAAAATTTTGGCTAGCTTATAGTTTGTCATTAAAATGCATTTTCAATATGTTTATAAAATTATTTTTAATTGTATTATTTTTAACATTGATCTACTTATGTCTAATGGTATATAAAACACACACAACACGTAACTCTACGCTCTCTCCCAAAAAGGTATGGTTTCTTGTCTCCGCACTGAAACAAAAAATAAATATAATTTATTATTTAATACAACATATAAATTCACATGGCCAATCTGATACATGTGCCAAGCGCGTTAATGGGTTAGAATTAAAAAATAAGTTGGAAAAAAATATGATCAGAAATGGAGGACACATAGTCAGTCCCTCACACACGATTCATGCATCAGGCATAGAGTACATTAATAATAATAGTATAAATTGTAAGTCATTCTTGCAAAGTAATGTTTTTATTGTTGAAAATATCAAATTTATCGCACTAAAAATAAAATACGCAATACAACCCTTTACTGGCCTAAGTAAGATATGTACATGTAAATACACTTGTTTCTACTTTTTACCTATCTTCCTCAAAAAAATTAGGGATAAAAAAAGAGCATGCATAATATACATCCCTATGAAGCTTATTAGTAAAAGCCTAAATATTTATACGAGAAGAAAGATACAGAGATGAAATACAAAAACTTCAAAGTTGGACTCTTAAATGCAGGCTCTCTAGGAACCAAACATGAGGAATTTATTGTAGCCATGGAAAAACACGCAGTGGATATTATGGCCATTAACGAAACCTGGCTAAGACCTGGTGAAGAGGCACGTGCACCTAAAGTTCCGTATTATCGATTAAAACATGTGCCACGACCTAGTGATATATTAGGAGGTCGTGGAGGTGGAGTTGCATTTTACATTAGAAAAGGTATTGAAACCCGAATATATAAACCACCCAATTTAGCTAACATAGAGCAGATGTGGCTTAGTTTTAAAATCAATACCAACAAAATTATAATAGGTACAGCGTATCGCCCACCATTTCTAAATGTGGAAACTTTCTTGGATAGCTTGATGAATTCTATTACTTCCTTTCTCAGCTATGACAGGATAATTTTGTTGGGGGATTTTAACATTAATATGCTAAATAAAAATGACGGTTAAACCCAACAAATGGAAAAGATCCTATATTATAAAGATTTTAACATTAATATGCTAAATAAAAATGACGGTAAAACTCAACAAATGGAAAAGATCCTATATTATAAAGATTTAAAAAAGTAAGTAAATATAGCTATTACTCAAGAAAAAACAGCTTATTTTCAACAAAATATTAATAATAATATTAAAAACCCTAAATTATTTATTAACTCCTAATGTTGATATTTTTTTTTGAATTTAATCGATACGCCGAAAGCCTTTTTTCTCTTAAACCTACAAATTCAACAACAGTATTGAACATTATTAACGGTTTTAAGTCTAAAGCTCAAGGTTCGAATGCTATTTCTTTAGACATGTTATTATTAACTCTCCCCTATACTCTCGAATTCATAACCAAGATGGACAATATTTCCATTGAAACATCAACATTTCCCGATTTTTGGAAAGTGGCCATGGTCTGTCCCATACCTAAAAACTCAAACTCCATTGAATATAAGGATTTGAGATCTATTAATACCAATACATATTACCAGACGTTCAATCAGGTTTCAGAAAAGGCCGAGGGACAGCTACTGCGCTACTTGATATAGCTGACAACATTCTAACAGCACAAGATAAGGAAATGGGGTCGATTTTGATGTGTCGTTCGATTGCTTTAATAGTTCAATGCTATTGTCGAAATTAAGGTACTATGGTTGTGACCAAAATACCATAAAATGGTTTGACAGCTATATATCAGGAAGGTCACAATATGTTCAAATAAAGAAAAATGATGTAAACATGTGCTCTAGTTTAAAAACCGTAGAAAGAGGAGTTCCACAGGGTTCTATTCTTGGACCTCTTCTGTTTGTACTTTACAGCGCTGATATCACAAAAACAATACAACATTCAAAATTAGACATGCTAAGCAAGTGGACAGAAAAAAACTCACTATCTCTGAACCCAAAAAAGTCTAAATTAATTGTGATTGGTACAAAAAAACAAGTCCAATTGTTTAATAATAGAAACCAGAATGTTAAGATCAAAGGAGAAGAGATAGAACGTGTCACCGAAGCCCGCAACTTAGGAATAATGATGGATCAAACCTTGCGTTTTGAAAATAACATAATTGAAGCTGCGCGAAGTAGTTTTTACCGCTTAAAATTATTATATAAAATGCGAGATTACCTTAGTGTGGATCTTCGGGTGAAACTTGTGGAGTCACTGATCTTGTCGAAGATGAACTACGTGGACACCGTGTATGGTCCCAGACTTCTTGCATCCTCTGCGCGACTGGTGCAGAGAGTGCAGAATGCCTGTGCTCGCTTCTGCTTCAATATTCCTCCAAGAGCCCACGTAACGCCATATCTTAACAAATTCAATGTTCTGATAATGGAAAACAGAAGGAAATTACATATTGCGTCTCTTATGTTTTGAGTAGTCTTGAGTGGGAAACCAGCCTATTTGTACCATAATGTTACAGTGGTGGCGAGATAGACACTACTATCCGAGTACTCATGCGCACCCCAAAATATTGTACGGCAGCTTTCCGAGGCAGCTTCAAGTTCACTGCAACTAAATGTTGAAATGACTTGCCACCACCAATACGCAAAAACAAAAAAACCTTATATGGTTTTAAATAGAGATGCAACGGATAGTTGTTTGGCCGGATACCGCCGAATATTCTAAACGATAAACGATACCTACTTTTTAGTTTGGTGGCGGGCGCGTCGTTCAGGTTTCAACCTTAGTATATAAAAAAAAAAAAAAAAAAAACCTGTTACGTATTGTAGGTTTTTACCATTTGCAAAGCAAGCATCTCGACAGATTCTCCGAAATATACGGTGGTCCATCTTCAAGTCATGCGGCGGAAGCAGAACTTTTCCTTCTACGAGTTCATTTGCAAGTACGAGCGCTACCGCTCAGCCGGCTGAGACAGTAGAAAGAATACAGTATTGGGGTACTAATGACCCAAAATCTAAGGAATATCATTATTTAATTGGTTAAATGATTGCGTTAGATCATGAATAACTTTCAATGGTGGAGAGAGTTGGTTTCAACAGGCTTATGCATAAGGCAGTTCCTTGGTACAAGATCCCCGTACATTTATGACTGAAAAAATTAGTACCCGACATTTATGACCGAATCAATAAAAAAATGATGGAAAATATTTCAAAAGCTGCCATGGTGTCTGTTACGTCAGATATATGGACTTGCGACCACAATAATGAAAGCTTTTTAAGTTTTAAAGCCCACTGGATATCAACTGATTTCAAACTGGAACATGTCGTATTGGCAATCAAACCCTTTCCTCTCATACCGGGGAGAATATAACGAACGAACTGAACGTTATTGCCGCGCGCTAGAAAATGTTTCTGAATAAAATACACATTGTTGTGCACGATAGTGGGGCTAATATGGTAAAAGGAGTTCGGCTGGCTGAATACGATTCTGCTCGCTGCTTTATTCACTCGCTCCAAAGAGTCATCACTGAATCACTTAAATGTCAGCCTGATTTAATAGAGATGTTGGCTGCTTCTAGGCGTATTGTAACCCATTTCAATCACTCAGGACTCGCGCAAGAAAAACTGAAGGCCATTCAAAAGGAGCTGAATTTACCGGAACATCAGTTGGTGCAAGATGTCAGTACACGTTGGAACTCCATCTACTATTTACAGGAGCGTTTATTAGAGCAGAACGGGCTGTTTCTTTATATATTGCCGACCACGATAAACTAAGTAACTTGACTCCTCATCAGTGGAACTTAATGGAGCAATGTAGCAGCCTTCTTAAATCTTTCGAGGAAATAACGAAAATCACCAGCTCAGGTTTGTCATGTATTTCCAGTCATACCACACGTGGCTACGTTCATGAGGTACCTTCCAAAAGAAGAAACTGCGTGGAAAGTACCGAATTTTTTGCATGTTTTGATGTGTCTGAAAACTGAAATAGAGCAACATTTTCAACATCTTGATGAAGATCCAAAATATTTCCTGGCTACTTTATTGGATCCAAGATTCAAAACCAGTTTTTTTGGGATAATACAAACAGAAAAAGCTAGACAAAATCTGCTTCTGGAGGGCCTAAAAATGAGTTCTAGCGAAGAGGATTCAAATAGTAGTGAAGGTGATTCGCCTCCAATGAAAAGAAGGGCAGGCGATGGCGCAACTGTTGTTCATGAAACATATTGGGATTGCTTTAACGAAGTCGCTCAAGATAATAGTCAAACCGGAGATACGACAAATAGTGCCATGGCCAACGAGCTTGACTTTTACTTAAAAATGGTCCGAGTTGATCGACAGAGTGACCCTTATGCACTGTGGGCAGCAAACGCCAATCAATTCCCAATATTAATAAAATTTGCTCAAATATATCTGTCCTCACCATGTAACAGTGTCTATAGCGAAAGACTTTTTTCAGAGGCAGGACTTGTTTTATGAAAATAGGAGGAATTTGCCGTAAGTTAATTATGAATATTAAACTCTCTTTTTATTTATTTGGTAACACTTATTTTATTTGATTAAGAATTAACATGCGATACGCTACGATTGGTTGAATGGATACTAATGCTGATCATAGGATTTCTTAACTACTTTAAATGAGGCTTTTTGATAAATTTAAATTGTACGTTAAAGGTAATACTAATAAACGAATATAGATAATTTGTTGTTGTTCTCTTGTATACTAACCATTTTGGCCGAATAGTGCGCAACTATCCGATATTCGGCCGAATAGTAAAATAATGGCCGGATAGGCCGGATACCGGATAGCAACTGGATATCCTTTACATCTCTCGTTTTAAAACCGATTTTAAAAAACATTTACTCAACAATCAAAAGAACAAAATATAAACAATATTACACGTACTATACACACACATACACACATGTAGTAAAATCAGTAAGTTTATTCATTCTAAGTAATCGATGACACATACAACTCTGCAACATTACTTATAGTACTCAGATATATTATCCTATTATATAAACAAATCTGTAAAATGTAAATTCTCTAAAATATACACAAATAGACTAAGTAATTTAAATATAGATTATGTATAATGTCCGTCGACTTAAGATGTTGAAATAAGTATTGTACAGCAGGTACTTACATTGTACAATTGAAATGATGACATTTTATACGATGTATGTATGATAAATATATGTATTCATTGGAATCACTGGATCATCTTAACACACAACACGAGCGCACTTCACTTCACTTCACTCACTATCAACTGCATTTCTCACAATCCCCTTTGACTAAGTCATTACGTGTCGTCGCGCATGTGTAGGTACAAAACGTGTTGTTGTAGGACATTACGTGTCGTCGCGCATGTGTAGGTACAAAACGTGTTGTTGTAGGACATTACGTGTCGTCGCGCATGTGTAGGTACAAAACGTGTTGTTGTAGGACATTACGTGTGGTCGCGCATGTGTAGGTACAAAACGTGTTGTTGTAGGACATTACGTGTCGTCGCGCATGTGTAGGTACAAAACGTGTTGTTGTAGGACAACATTACCAACAATCAGTTATTTTTTCTCTAGACAAAAATTGAAAATACCCTCAGTTTAAACACTCACGCTTAGAATCTACATATACCTACTATAAACTGCAGCGTGCGGGGGCGTAAATAAGCTGCTTCTACCTATTTCTTATTAGGTATCGGTGCCGCCTCTACTTGGCTGTCTGCCCCTGCTGCTACCGTGCGCTCCGTGCGATGTCGCCGCTACCGCCGTGTACCGCGCCCCGTTACCGCTGATGCGCGCCTCGTTACCGCGCCGCGCCCCGCTTTTGCCGGTCCGCGCGCTGCCCGCTGTAGGTTAGCGTGTCATCCTCCGCGAAAGGCAGGCAGGCAGGCAGGCCGCAAACAAATTGATCCTGCAGATTCTTATTCAGGTTTGCTTCAAACTTACAGTAACGAGCTAATTTTTTTAGTTCAGCCACGTAATTAACTACTTTTTCATCGATGGATTGTCTTCGCTGTCTGAACCGGTATCTTTCCGCGTTTACGGCAAAATACATTTCCAGTCTGTCCACATATGAACCCCATGCGCCTCTTGTCCCGTCGAATTCGTTTACTTTGCCGATCGACATTTTACACTGTCACTCACGTGTTTAAAATGTGTCCGTTAAAACTAGTCGCCACTGTAATATCATGGGGGGTGCGCGAGCCGTAGACACACCTACATGAATCATCCGATGGATCCGGGGTGATGACCCCCACCACACTTAGAGGTCGCGACTGTCGACAGTCTTTGGCTAGGTGCTCCCCCAAACGTTTTCGGTCCCGGTTCGTAACACACCCCACACCGTTCAGTCCGTCCCTTCGACATAGCGATTAATAGTTTGACAGCTGTCATTTGAAATAATTAAAAACAGTTCATATTTACATAAAAGTGCGTTAATTAAACTCACACTTTATTTTTATGTACCTAGGTACAGTACAACCCTACTTAGATGAAGTCGGTTAAAAAGCTTTAATTTTCTAATTTACTGTTATTTTTTAATTCATTGTACTTCTGGTGAGTTGAGAATCTGGCGAGTTACTCATAAAGGGTTTTATTCTCGTCTGTATTATAGAACATACAATACCTACAATATGTACAATATTCAAAATTATAAACTGCACTGTTTTTCTGAATCAAGACAGTAAAATATGTGATATTGTTTTATAAATACTTCCCAAAAGGTATTTTTTTTAATCAACAGTGTGGTCTGAGTCTGATGTTAGGTTCACAACATTTAGACTAACCAATTTAGGAAATGCATGATGAACAGAACAGTCGGATGAAAAAAGCATAAATGTGTAACAAAAGAAATAACTGCGTCTCAAGAAACCTTTGTGAATTATATGACAATGACAATTTTGTTTGCCGTATTTGCAAAGCAATTAATTGGTTCAATCCAGTGCCCTAATGTATCTTTCAACTTCCATGCTGAAACTATACTTAGTGACAGTGACAGTGTAGATACTTAGATATAACTTGTGCCTCTGGCTGACCGTTATGATAAACCAGTCATCAGCATAAGTTGACATGAAACAAAGTTTTATATGAAACTGAAGACTGAGTGGTGTATCAATTTTAAGGGGCATCCCAAAAGAGAATATTTTTACTCGGTAGACAGTACTAAATGTTACTCGGATGGTAAAGTTGATTTTCTATTTTGAATGTGTGTTTGACACACAATGTTTACACTGAAAAGAGTGATTTTCAACCCTATCTATGACAGAGTAAAGAATTTAATTTAACAGCTGCATAATTTATAAGTCAGACTTACCAAAACTACTTTTTCAACTTCTACATTGTGTTTTGTCACACACCCTTAGTGTAAATTATCTAATAAACGCGCTGCTTTGTAAGACACTTAAAATAACTGTTAGCCATACTTGTAAGGTGGTAAATATTCACCAACAATAAAGGAATAACAAGATATGTTGTTTGTTCTGTAAAAAAAAAACAGTTTTGATTATTCTACTTTTATTTACAAAATTTCGTTAATTATTCACACCAATAGGTATGTCTAGTGGTCTTGATTCTTTGAATGACACCTTGTGAAATACTACTTAATACACCGGCAACAAAAACCTGCAACGAATGAAAGTTATTAGATAAAACAAGCATAATAACTAAGTAAACTTTATCTGTGTGAAATGATAAAGTCTAAAAGTAAAATACACTATGCTGAAAGTTATCATCTAAAATGGCATCAAAAAATGTGCGATGCATTATACAAAATCTACTGAACATTTTGCATTGATTGTTAATTTGGTCTGCAATTAGAGTAAAGTTTTTAACATGGCATCATCATCCCAGCATATAGGTAAATTGTTCAACATTGAACATAGGCCTTTTCCATATCCACACAATACTGCATACTACCAGTCTTAAGCCACCTGTGACCTTAAGGCATTTTATTCACATAGTAGGATGCTGTACTGTGCTTATTCTTCCCTATCCACGTTTGCCATTAGAGAACTTGCTTTCCATCGGTTATCGGTTTGAAGAGCGATTTGGCCTACCCATTGCCATTTCAGCTTGCATGGGCCTTAGTGAATGTGCCCAAGATTTCAAAACCATGTTCATAACTGGTTCATAGCAAAACACTGGTTGCTAATTTACAACTTTAATATTTTAAACAACTAAATATTCGAATCTGCTAAAAATTTATCGAGCCTAATTAAACAAGTCTTCTGCCCTTTATAACTATGCAATAAAATTAAACATCTTATGTTATGGCCACACATATATTAGCTCGAGTTGTTGCTGTATTTACCTATTGGTAGTGTTCAAGGATTTTCAATGCAGATAACGAGCAGTCTAAGTAGCAGAACTATGAGATTTGGCAAAGACAGCCTTTTCAAAGATAATGGTTTAAAAATATACTACAGAGATGATTTTAGGATACACATAGTGGGCCACCATGTATGCAATACAGACACTTTCAACATCTAGTATTAGAAATGAAAAAAATTACTTTTATTTCTAAAAATAATTTATTGTTTAAAGATTAATATACCTACATCTAAGTGAAAATATTTTGTGAGTACATAGACACTAACTTAAAAAAAAATGTGATATAAGTACATCAATTTACAATAAATGTACACATTTTACTCAAACTATTGGTTAATAATGAAGATGTCGAATGGGCTTCTTCTTCTTCTTGTGGCGGGCTGATATCTGCACTTGCCACGCGTAGATGGTGGCTTTGTGCGTAACAGATGGCCGACTTTTGCAGCCAATTCATTTCCTTCCAGAATATTGACAAGTGACCCACATTGCTCGTCCGTGGGGCACCCAAGTGTTTTGCCCTGTTGTCTTCCACTCCAGCACAATGTAGCATTACGTGGGACGGCGTTTCTTCGGCCCCTATGAATGCTCTGCAGAGGGGGCTGTTGGTGGCAACTAAAATAGATGTCGGTTAAGTGAGCAGTGACCAGTTAAGACTCCTACTACCAATCTTAGGTTATCCCTGTTCATCCATAGCAGGGTCTTAATTAGTCTGGGGTTTAGATTGGGTGTTGATTCCTTGGCCTGTCGGCAGCCTGCACCACCCACCCATTCTGATTGATGTTGTTGGTGAGTGTGCTATCTAAGCCAAGACCGCAGCTGGTTGAACGGTATGGGTATGATTGGCTCCGGCCTTATCGGCGTCGAGCTTGAGCCGATTTTGGCTAGATCATCAGCCGCATCAAATTCAAATTCAAATTCAATTTAATTTATTCAGTTTAGGCTACAATAATTGAGCACTTATGAATGTCACTACGCCATCGGTTCGTAAGTCTACAGGGCGGGAGACCTTGTAATGAGAAGAACCGGCAAGAAACTCAGCAAGGGCATTTCTTTTCTCCCTTTCTCTTACAGCGTCCAATTAAAATATTGGAAAATACCTATCCCTATCATAAAAGGACACTTTCCATTACAAACATAAAAAAACATGAAATATAAAGCACAAGCACAACATAAAAAAGTATCTAATATAAACAAAAGACAGTTTATGTATTCATCACTAAGGAATAATCAATGTCTTACAGTATTAATAAACAAAACAAAAAAGTAAGACTAAATACTAAGAATACAAAGTAGTTTGCAAGAGCAGACCAGCCTCCACAGGCGGCACCCGTTCACGAGTTTTTTTTTTTTTTTTATTTTTATTTTTTTTATACCACTAAGGTGGCAAACAAGCTTACGGCCCGCCTGATGGTAAGCGGTCACCGTAGCCTATGACACATGACACATGAATCAGCCATCACTTCGCTCAACCATGTTTTAGGGAACCAAACCATGTTGCCTAACGATCCACTGTGGCCCTTTATCCAACCCACTGTAACAGTATTACTGAGTGATATTACCTGTAGAGCTTGCTGGCATTCAAATAGTAGTCCTGAGTTGACCGAGTTACCATCGAGCGCTCTTAGGACAGCAGCCCTGTCCGAGAGAATTCTGATTTCAAAGTCCGTGATCTTGCTTGCCATGTCCTTTGCAGCCTGGATTATACCTACATATTCCGCTTGGAATATCGTGTTAAACTTACCCAGAGCTGTGGATGCGTGCAAGTTTAGGTCAGCAAGCTTTTAGCGTTGTCCTCAGCCACCAGACGATGGCTCCGTAGGTGATGTCGAATGGGCATCTTTACATGTAATTTTACCAACATACATAAAAGATACAACTTTAACAAGAGTAGCCTCAAAGCTGATGTCATAGTACTATAAGAGATAACATTATCTATTACCTTAACTTACTACATAACCTTTTTCACTATCTATTCTAATATGCTGATTGTCAACATAGAATCAAACAATTGCTACACATATTTGGAAACAAAACATAGTAAATACGGTATTTCATTTTTTGTTTGAGATTATAAATAACTACCCAGACATTATTTATGTAGACAAATGTTTGAAGCAATTTCAGAAACTGGCTTAGCATTGGATTGATTTTAATAGAAATTGATTGATTGAAGTTAATAGAAATTAAAAAAATATTGAATAAAACTACTAACCATCTGTGGAACGCAAGTTGCTTATGAATGTTGTTAGTGAATCTTTGTGGAATGGTAGCATATAAGCAGCATTTCGGTAAAAATATACAATATCCCCCGCGTATTTAAGGGTTGAAAGTGATGGGGGGAGGGAGGGAGGGGGGGGGAGGTACCCCAGAAAAGGAGGGGCCCGGAATTTTTTTTTGCTTTTGAGTTTGTAAATTATGTAAGTTAAGTACCGAACCCTCAGTGTGCGAGTCCAACTTGCACTTGGCCAGTTCTTTAAAATAAATACTTGTGCTTTTGATATGAAAGGGCAGAGGGGCTGCTCTCCCCCCAGCGCCTCCAGGCTCTAAAAAACTCTCTAGGGGTAGTGCAGAGCAAGACCACAGTATGTTGGCTTAAAATGAGACGATTCTAAATTCAAGTTGTTTATAATAAATTTAGAGTTCAATCTATGAGTTGCAGGGAAATAAAGACATCAGGAATTACATGAATTGTTTAATTTATTTTATAGACATAAACAATAGCCTTTAACAGTTCTTCAAAACAACCCTTATGTTCTATTCTATTTTTTCTCTTCCAAGAATACTCGCAGAGCCAGTCTGTAAAATCTCGTTTATTTTGTTGTTGGCAAAATGCTTTTTTCATGCCTCGCCACTGGCTCTCGATCCGTTGGGTGTGTGTCCCATCTGGTGCCACAAACTTATTTGTGGGATCACTATAATTTACTCTTTTATGAATATAGCCATGTTCAGGAAGGGTTAGGTAGGCTCTCCAATAATCAGTATGTATTATAGATCCTTCCTGAACATGCTTTTTTATTAGTGGCACCAGTACTTCAGCTGAGCGTTCATTATTGGGACACACTTCTAATCTTAAATCATCATTGCCATCTTCAATCATGCCAATAACCCAATGGCCCTCGATATGTCTTCCTCTGTTATATTTTTTCTTACCAAATTTAGATTCGTCGATTTGCACTATTTTATTAGGGCCCCTAATTTTGCCTTCATGTTGTCTATTTTCCAATTTGTATATTACAATACATTCTCTGCAGTAGGAGTACCTGTCAACTACGGTGTTAGGCGATAACACTGGTTTGTTGTCTCTGCTTAATTCTTTTCTTGCTTGGTCATAGGTCAACCCTTCACTAAAGGCGTACATGATATGGAAAACTAACACAATATTTAATTTAACATTTTCAAACCATGTACCCTTAGCACGGCTGACCTCTTTACTCCTACAATTGCTTTTGCGGCACTGGAAGGCTTCCAATTGACCCTGGTCACGTCTTAAGTGCATAGGCTTACGATGATGCTAACATTGCTTCTCCCTCAAAATTAGCCCCCTCTCCTCCGCAAACTCAATGCATTGAGCTTCTGTGCCCAACTGAGAAAAAATCATTCTCCAGTTCATTAGATCCATAGATCTGAAACAGCAAAAAGTAAGTTATTAGTTTTAAACTAAGATGAACTATGACAAATGACTGCTTTTGTGGTTCAGTTGGTAGTGCTCCTGCCTACTGAACCAAGGGGTGTGGGTTCGATTCCAGCCCAAACAAACACGGGTAGAAATAAAAAAAAAATAACCACAAACGTTAAGGCAGGAGCTTGCTTCGCTGCACTCCTGCCTCAAACTTCTAACCTAACTCGACTGTCGTTGGGGTGCCCTAACAAGATTTCTGGGTAGAAATAAAAAAAATAACCACGAACGTTAAGGCCTTCTAACCTCACTAGATTGGGTGCCCTAACAAGATTTCTGAGTAGAAATAAAAAAAATAACCACGAACGTTAAGGCCTTCTAATCTAACTAGATTGGGTGCCCTAAGAAGATTTATGGGTAGAAATAAAAAAAATAACCACGAACGTTAAGGCAGGATACGCTCCTGCCTTAACCTTCTAACCTAACTCGACTGTTTTTGGGGTGCCCTAACAAGCTTTCTGGGTAGAAATAAAAAAAATAACCACGAACGTTAAGGCAGGATACGCTCCTGCCCATAACCTTCTAACCTAACTCGATTGTTGTTGGGGTGCTCTAACAAGATTTCTGGGTAGAAATAAAAAAAATAACCACGAACGTTAAGGCAGGATACGCTCCTGCCCATAACCTTCTAACCTAACTCGACTGTTGTTGGGGTGCTCTAACAAGATTTCTGGGTAGAAATAAAAAAAATAACCACGAACGTTAAGGCAGGATACGCTCCTGCCTTAACCTTCTAACCTAACTCGACTGTTGTTGGGGTGCCCTAACAAGATTTCTGGGTAGAAATAAAAAAAAAAAACCACGAACGTTAAGGCAGGAGCTTGCTTCGCTACGCTCCTGCCTTAACCTTCTAACCTAACTCGACTGTCGTTGAGGTGCCCTAACAAGATTTCTGGGTAGAAATTAATCAAAGTGACTAGCCCAAAAGTTTAAAAAAGTAACTTACCTCAATTCATCCACATATAGATTAGTACGTCTCCCAGATGAACCCGAAGTCCTCCCCTGATCTTCTTCCAAGAAAGAAGGCATAAATGTGTTAGCCATGCAACTAGGACCAGCTCCCCCGCTAGGACCAGCTCCTCCACTAGGACGAGCACTAGAATCAGCCGCTGGGGCAGAAGACGAGGATGCGAGCTCAAGTGGCTCATTAGAGTCCAACACTTGCACTCGCGAAACGTTAGGCACAAGCGGCTCACTCGAGTCTATCACTTGCACACTACACGTAGGCACTGAAGAGGAGACCGTAACAAGCGGCTCATTTGAGTCCAACACTTGCACTACACTCAACTCTTCAGGCGATTTAAGTAACAAAATAAAAAATTCTGATATTAAAATAAAGGCCACATGGAATGTAATAAATAGTGAAACAGGAAAAATTAAACCGCGTGACAATCATTATTCACTTACTGTAAATTCAAAAATAATTGATTCAGATCTTGATGTCGCTAACTCTTTTGAGAAATATTTTACTGAAATGCCTACAATTACAACTAATGCATTAAATTCCTCTCCATTAGAATCAGAGTTACTTTTAAAATGTAATGTAAATAAATGCAAGGCTATATTTAAATTTGAGCATGTTACCTCTGAAGACATCATAAAGACATTTAAATTACTAACTCAGAAAAAAAACTTGTGACCTATGGGGTATATCAGTCAAAGTCCTTAGCGGAATTATTGATATTATAGCACCAATCTTAGCCATAATATTTAATAAGTGTGTTGACGAAGGGATATTCCCAGACTTAATGAAATATAGTAAAATAATACCACTTTTTAAAAGTGGAAGTAAAGATGATCCTAATAATTTTAGACCTATTTCTATACTGCCTGCCTTGAGCAAAATTTTTGAAAAAATTATGTTCAATCAGATGCTTAAACATTTTAACTTAAATGGATTACTTCATTTACAAAAGGGCGTTCCACAACTGACGCAGGTGTTGCCCTTATACAGCATATATTTGCTGCTTGGGAACAGTCACATGCTATTGGTATTGGTATCTTCTGTGATCTATCAAAGGCATTCGACTGCGTGCAACATGAAACTCTTATATCATATCATATCATTATGGTATTGCAGATTTGGCTCTTGAGCTTATCCGCTCATATTTGAGTAGTAGAATGCAGAAGGTTCAAATCAATGAAGTAAAATCCAATGGCTCTGAAGTAAAATTAGGAGTTCCTCAAGGTTCTATTTTAGGTCCTTTTCTATTTTTAATTTACATAAATGACTTGCCTTTCTTTGTGGAGAAGCTGTGCAAGATTGTACTATTTGCTGATAACACATCTCTTTTATTTAAAGTGGACAGAAATAAAACTAATTTTGACGGCGTAAGTAGTGCGCTTTCTCAGGTTCTTCAGTGGTTTACGGCAAATAATTTACTTCTTAATGCGAAAAAGACAAAGTGTTTAAAATTTATGATGCCAAATGTCAGAAACATAAGTCCAAAATTATCCCTAAACGGAGAAGAAATAGAACTATTAGACTCAACAGTGTTTCTAGGTATTACATTAGACAATAGGCTGCAGTGGAACCCTCACATTTCAGTTCTTGCAGGAAAACTCAGTTCAGCTGCCTATGTAGTTAGGAAAGTTAGGCAGCTTACAGATGTTGACACTGCTCGCTTGGTCGGCTTTAGCTATTTCCATTCCGTCATGTCTTATGGCATTTTGCTTTGGGGTAAGGCAGCTGATATTGATACAGTCTTTATTTTGCAAAAGAGAGCGCACTGCTCAATTTATAAATTAGGACCTCGAATTTCTATTAGGGAACTATTTAGGGAAATTGATATTCCTTGCCAATATATCTTCGCTTGTATAATATATGTACGCCAAAATTTTCACTTATTTGCTAAAAATAGTGACCTCCACAGTATTAATACAAGGAATAAGGATAAATTGGTAGTTCCAAAATGTCGTCTTCAGAAGGTACATAGCTCTTTCGCAATACAAAGTATATTTTTCTACAATAAAATTCCAGAACATGTGGTTAATATTTTGTTATATTTTGTTCCTTTACTACACACATTGTAACTAGTACAATCGAAGTTTTATTGGAGTTGCTTGAGTGTGTCATGCTCTCTCAAAGTGTCTCTGCGGTGGTGGCGTGTGTGTTGGGTCGTTACGTTCCCTAAAACATGGTTGAGCGAAGCGATGGCTGATTCATGTGTCATACTCGTGAACGGGTGCCGCCTGTGGAGGCTGGTCTGCTCTTGCATACTTCTTTGTATTCTAAGTATTTAGTCTTACATTTTTGTTTTGTTTATTAATACTGTAAGACATTGATTATTTCTTAGTGATGAATACATAAACTGTCTTTTGTTTATATTAGATACTTTTTTATGTTGTGCTTGTGCTTTATATTTCATGTTTTTTTTATGTTTGTAATGGAAAGTGCCTTTTATGATAGGGAGGGCATTTTCCAATATTTTAATTGGACGCTGTAAGAGAAAGGGAGAAAAGAAATGCCCTTGCTGAGTTTCTTGCCGGTTCTTCTCAGTACAAGGTCTCCCGCCCTGTAGACTTACGAACCGATGGCGTAGTGACATTCATAAGTGCTCAATTATTGTAGCCTAAACTGAATAAATTAAATTGAATTTGAATTTGATGCTGCAGAACTCGACGCCATGGTAGTCACACAATTTGTTTTCGACAGGAGTACGTAAAAACGATCTCAACTGCGCGAAGTACAAACGATGACTGACTGACGCTCTCTAAACAAAATGGCGGCGTTTTAAGTATTGTTTTACCAAACGCGCGCTATGTTTACTGGTCAATGCGTTTAATGCGGTAATTGCGTAAAAAAACGCGACTAAAAACTAGAATCGCATCACTTATAAAAAACAAAAGCAAAAATTTTATGTAGTAAAATACCTATATAATTTCAATATGCATTTTTCAACAAAAATTAAAACTTATTTTGCCCTATAAGCAAAAAAAAAAGCCGTAGGGATTTCATACTTCCGACTGATGTAGTCAGGCCAAAAAAAAAAAATTGCAATTTTGCATTTTTTTCATAATTTTATTTCTGAAAAACTACATAATTCCGGGCTCTGAAACTTCGCACAGTTAATATTGAAAACTAGATCTATTAGCTAAAAATTACGAACACCCAACTCGACGGGGGATATTGTATATTTTATTCTAATATACTCGATGGACATCACATAACTAATACGGTTATCATCATAAACTGTAACAAAAGTAAGACATAGGTTATTAAAACTGCCTTTCATGTTTTAGGTTAGGTTAATTACTATTCGGTAAAAATGTATTACTTACAGTTTTGCTAAAGGAAGGTAAACTATGTTTTGCATTCATTCTTTATATATCCTGCGTAGTTATTCTTAGCCTTAATCACAATTGATGAACAAATATTTTCGTTGTCAGATTTTTCATCCATTACGTTTCTGAAGGAACGAACTTGACTTTTTTTAGTTACAAATATAGGTAGGTTGTTTTATATTAATACGATTTCACACCTTTTTAAAATATAAACACTTAAATACATATGTCTTTTCTGCAGAAAATTTGCTTCTCAGCACACTTTTTCTCACACACAAGTGTCACGTGACGTGTTAAAATTGCTCAAAGTACCGAAAAGGTGCGTTTATATTACCGATTATTTTGATTTAGTATGAACTGACACTTCAACTCTCGAGTTACTTGCTCGAGACTTCGATTAGGCGATATCACGCGTTAGCTTTCAAATTACGGAATGTTATCCAGAGTCGAGAGGCGAGATATTCTTCCATACATTTTGCTCCCGAGAAAGCAAGACCCGAGGACTCCAGACTTTTCCCAATAAGCCCCCTGACGTCAATGGGCATTTTGTTTAAAACAATGTGTAACAATCAAAAGGACCACTCGGTTACAGGAAATTTAAGGCCCCTCAACGCATTTGTCGCCACCAAAATAGGTTTAAGCAGGTCCGACCGCAGCTACATGTGTATCCGCAATGCGACGGCTATTTTGGTACTGCTTCACTAATAGCTCCCTGGCTATATTATAATAGACATCGGTGATGTCCAAATGTTTCACTAAACAGAGGGGCTCATCCCTGATAGACCTTAAAAGGTAACTTAATTTTTGCGAGTCAGATAAGTCAGTCCGTCGGTGTACAATGTTATCAAAAAGTGTGATGAAATTAGTCCACTCATCCAATGATCCGCTAAAATGTGGAATATCCAGGGTTGGCAACCGTTCATTGCATTTTTGGTCTGAAACTTCCTTTCTACTTGCCGGCTGCGGAGTAGCTTCTAATTTCGACACAGCCTCGTTAACCTCGTCCACTACTGACGTACAAAAATCATAATCAGAATTTGCCGCCTTTAGGATAGTTTCGTCATCCGTTAACGATAAGAGACCTTGGTATGCCTGGACCAGTTCACATACTCTTGTCGGATACTGTGCGGCTCTTTGCCTCAATGCAAACATCCTATCTTTCCGTTTTACCAATCCTACAGCACAAACTCAAACTCAAATCAAACTTTATTCAAGTAGGTTTCTAAGAACACTTTTGAATCGTCAATACAACGTAAACAATGTTCATTTCTGCCAAAAAGAGCTGGCAAGAAGTTCAATTTAAAGTAGTAATACAATACTTTGATTATTAGCTAAAGAGTATACAATATGTACCAATACAATAGGTTATAAAAAATAAGTAAGTAAGCTACTAAAAACAAAGCTAAACATGTCAATTTTTTTTTGTTTTTATGTAGCATCGTTAATCGAGTGAAGGAATTTAGATATTTAAGAGAATTCCGATATTTAATAGTACTAGTGGCATTAGCGCCATCATAATTATATTTTTGCACAATCATATGTAACATACATATATTTACACATACTTAAAATTATTCGTACTATCCATGAATATAATATAATAATAAATATTATATATGCGAAATATAATATAATATATAAATCTGTTTGTTACCTTTTCACGGTGAAACCACTGTACCGATCAAGATGAAATTTGGCATGCAGATAGTTTTGAGTCCCGGAAAGGACATAAGCTACTTGAAAACGTCAAGTATTATTCGTTAAGTAATTGAGGAGTTGCCGTTGAAATCCTACACCGGTGACCGAATACTAAGAATACAAAGAAGTTTGCAAGAGCAGACCAGCCTCCACAGCGGCACCCGTTCACAAGTATGACACACTCAAGCAACTCCAATAAAACTTCGATTGTATTAGTTACAATGTGTGTAGTAAAGGAACAAAATATAAATCCGATTCATATTAGAATTTACACACACAAGTTTACATTTAACATTACAGGGCGAACTCACGTAATCTGAACTTAAAACTGATTTATATTAAAACACGGTGTATCATAAATTGATACTATTAGAAAAAATATACATATATGTATAAACTTACATAGGTACAAGTATAATAATATAATAAATATAGTTTTAATAACCCGCTGCAATCCACCATCGAACGCCCAGCGCCAGAGAGGTTCCAAACGCGAGAGGGCGCATCACACAAACGTGCACACATACCCATATGCATACACATACCCACAGACGTTGTATATCATGAAGTAGCCCAGCTCCCACACGACAGTCCGGCAACAAATGCACACCAATTAAAGTACTGTCACTTCGGAAACAAACCTAAGGGAAGAAGAAGTGACAAGAAACTTTCCGGGTGTACACCTGTTACCATCAATCACGCAGGAACCAGGCCAACCGAATACACAAAATCTATGCAAATATGTGTAAACACACATACATGTATACTTCTATGCGCCACACCCACTCCCATCCAGATGTTTGGTATATAAATCTGTGTAACAAATTTAAAACTATTTACCTAAACCCTAAACCTTTATTGCCCAAACGCGTGAGCTCGTATTTTCTTTATTATCTGGTTATATTACACGTCACACCAAAAATATAAAAATTTCAACAGCTACTGAGTATTAATAATAATTTTACATCAGACGTCCGAATACAATCAATCAATACAGTTATCATTTCCGCGCGAATTAATTGAACGACACTGAAGTATTTATAAAAATATATTTATTTGGACAGATAACTACTTAGATTAATTATAACAATGATATTCACTATTCTTAGTTTCTACACAGATTTATATACCAAACATCTGGATGGGAGTGGGTGTGGCGCATAGACGTGTACATGCATGTGTGTTTACACATATTTGCATAGATTTTGTGTATTCGGTTGGCCTGGTTCCTGCGTGATTGATGGTAACAGGTGTACACCCGGGAAGTTTCTTGTTCTCTTCTTCCCTTAGGCTTGTTTCCGAAGTGAAAGTACGATAAATAGTGTGTATTTGTTGCCGGACTGTCGTGTGGGAGCTGGGCTACTTCATTATATACAACGTCTGTGAGTATGTGTATGCATTTGGGTATGTGTGCACGTTTGTGTGATGCGCCCTCTCTGGCGCTGGGCGGTTGATGGTGGATTGCAGCGGGTTATTAATACAATATTTATAATATTATTATACTTGTACCTATGTAAGTTTATACATTAAGTGTTCGCCCTGTAATGTTAAATGTAAACTTGCGTGTGTAACTCTCGCTCTCCTATTTTTTAATTCTACTGGTAATATATTTCTACAAGGCTTATCTATAACTTTTGCTTTTTCGAAGCGAGGCAAATGTTTGGATTTCCTAGTTCTGGTATCTTTCATGAAAATCTCACATTTATTTCTGGTGGGTCTTCTCCACCCTTCTTATCTCTTACTTTAATGTTTTCTTTTTGTAATTTGTCTGAGACGTAGTCGTATAAAACTTTTAATAGTTACCTGCGGTCTTGAAGTAGTTTTTGCATTAGATTTCGTTCCCTATTGATATTGAAAGTTGCCCAAAAACTATTTCAAATGGTGTAAAATCTGTCGCGAAATGTATAGTGTTATTATATGCCATGATGGCGTATGTCAAAACGGAAGCAGCGTCAAGTTCACTTTTGTTATATTTGGCTAAGCGATATATTTCGTTAATTGTTGAATGAAACCGTTCGACTAAGGCCATAGGATTATTTGGAGTCCCGATATGCAGTTCTATTTTGTAAAGATTTAATAATTGTTTTATTAGTTTGTTATTGAATTCTGTGCCAGAGTCACTGGAATGGTAAATTACGGTTTTGAGTTATCTGTATACAAGGTTTAATTGGTTTTCTTGCGTACTTCATTTTTTTGCACTGTTCACATGCATTGATAATAGCTGTAACCGTCTCTTTCATATTTTGCCACCAGTATTCACGCTAATTTTTGTAAGGGTTTCTCTTATGCCTCTGGGGCATGTTTTACCTTCGTGATATTTTTGTACCACATGTTTTTGATCGACTTCGGAGTCTGTTTAGTTTAGAAAGCGCTCTGTTCATTCAACTAGGTTCTAAACTCCTTTTTTATATAACTTTGTTGCTACATTCGAGAAAGTTTTTCAAAAAGACTTATCCTCATAATATATAAAATATTTGTTTTTAAATTATTATATTTTTTCATAAAATCTTTAACTAATTCTTGATTTTCTGTGGGTAAATGTAGTTCTATAATTCGTAGTTTTTCATTTGACGTGTCTTTAACTGAAATTTCGTCTGTAAACCCGGAGTACACTAGGATTTGTTTAGGTTTCATGTCTATGGCTTCCTTTAATATAGGTATACCTTCATGTTCCCTATTTGACACTGAGTTTGCTGATACGCCGTCGTCCGATTCTGAGGTTTCGCCGGCTTCAGGTTCTCTTTCGGTCTCTAGGTTCCATAGGTTCTACTTCATCTTGTTTTTTTGTTTTGAAGCTAGACCGCTTTCTAATTCCTGGATTATTTCCTGGACTCGTTTATCATCGTCGCCTATGTTGATTAATATAGAATCTATGTCATCGTCAATTGTGTTTATTCTTATACGGGACAAGGCATCCGCGTTAGTATTCTGCTGTCCTTTTTTATAGAGGATTTCAAAATCATATTCCTCTCAACGTAAACGCCAACGAGTTAATTTGCTGTTTGGTTCTTTAAGGGAATAGAGCCAAGCTAGTCGTCGGTGATCTGTATAAATTATGATGTTTTTGCCATATAGATACGGTCTAAAATGTTTTACCGCCCAAATGATAGCTAAAAGCTCTTTTTCAATTGTACTGTACCTCGATTCTGTGTAGTTTAACGTTATGCTTGCGTATGCTACTGATTTATCTGAACCTAACGTTCCTTGTGGTAATACTGCTCCGAACGCAAAATTTGATGCGTCGATGGTTAAAATAAACGGCTTATCGAAGTCTGGATACTGTAATAATGGTGCATTAGTTAAGAGTTATTTACATGTTTCGAAACAGGTTGTATATTTGTCATTTATAACTATTTTGGTTCCTTTTTAAGGCATGCCGTCATTGGCCTGGTGATTTTAGCAAAATCTTTAATAAATTTCCTATAATATCCTATTAGTCCCAGAAAGCTTTTGATTTCAGTGATTGTCTTAGGCAAAGGATAATTAAGAACAGCTTCTATTTTATCATTATTAGGCTTAAGTTCTTCTTTAGTTATGGTGTGACCTAAATATAGAACTTCTTTCCTCAAAAAGTGTGACTTATCTAACTGCATGTTTAGGTTTGTTTCGCGGGATCTGTTAAAAACTGCTCGGAGATTTTCTATATGTTCTGGGAGACTTTTGGAGAAGATGATGATGTCATCTAAGTAGATAAGACAGTGGATTCCTCGTAGACCTCTTAGAACGTTATCCATAATTCTCTGAAATGTTGCAGGAGCTGTCTTCAAACCATAGGGCATCCTGTTAAATTCGTAAACTACGATAGTCTACTACCATTCTCCATTTTTGTTGTCCTGATGCATCTGCTTTCTTTGGCACCAGGTGTACTGAAGCGCTCCAAGGGGACAAAGGTTCTTGGATAATATTATCCTTGAGCATTTTCTTGATTTGGTTCTTAATTTTTTTATTTTGAACCGGGGGTAGCCTATGCGCTATAATGTTTATTGAATCCTTTGTTTTTTGTTCTAATTTTATGTTTTACTTGGTTACTGTAAGATAAAGGGATTTCTTCGCAATAAAATATATCTTATTCTGTATCAATTGTTTTTCTTCGGAGTTCATGATGAGACCATCATTTTAGTTTGTTTAAGTTGCCATTTTAGTATAGGGTTCTTCATGGAAAGGTGACGTCACCACTAAGGTTTTTTCGTCTTCGGTGTAATTTTGTATTACCGTTGTCGCGTAACCATTTACACAGTTAACCCACGCGGTTAGCATTCTAACTCCTTCTCCAAATTATTTAAATTGGAAAATAGCTTCCCCATTGGCTAAGTTGACGTGAAGTTTCACCCTTAACTCGCAACTAGGCGGCAGAGTATATGTTTATCCCATAGGCTGAAAATATATTATAGGAATACTATTATTTTTCGTATATAATATTTGAGATCCCATATCTATTTTAGCCCCTGATTGTTTTAAAAAATCACTTTCTAAAAGTCCGTCATATCTATTGTCTACGCTATATATGTAAAACTTATGTTTTCCTTAGACTTAAAAATGTTTGGTAGCGTAATAAAAATTACTTAGTTATCTTTACTTGTCGCATGTGTGCTTACGACTACAAACGGTTCGTATTGTTTAAAATTACTGAAATACGTATCAGCTATTCTCGGGCTAACAAAAGAGCGTGTGCTGCCTGTCTAGATACGGGATAAAGACATCTTTTAATTCTGGAATTACTATATGTGGCAGGTTAAGAAGTTGCTTGCAATTTAATTTCATTTTCTTTTTATATTTGAGGCTAGTAAGAAAAAAAATTGCGCCTGTTCGGAACGGCTGTAAGGTACGTCATTATGATGTTGTGAATTACATTCGTTATAATTGTTGTTTGTGTATTTCACTCGTCGTGAACTGGCTTTCCGCATAGGGACGTGTGTATCTGACCCGGATTGCATTACCGGCGGCGGCGGTTCATCCCCCCGACCGACCTCGGCATGGTCGTAAAACCATCGTTAGGCGGCTTTGGCACGTACTAACGGCCCCAGATGACGATCTCGTTGTCCGGATAGCGAGATTAGTCTCAACGACCTCCCCGAATAGGGCTTCCTCTCACACACGACGCCGACGTTCCCGGGTTCGCCGGCGCCCGAACGGATACACGAGGTATCAGAGTGCCGGGGCGCTTCTCGCCCCCACTCAATCGCAACCGCACCCGCGTAACGGGGAACTCCCCTCCTGGCGGTGACTCACCTTCGTATTCATATTGGCTCGAATTAAAAGATACCTATAAGACTTTAATTCATAATAATGATAACGTAGCTGCTGTGCACTAGTTCCACTACCTTAACACAAGATTCTCTCTCTAATTAAGAGGTTTCGACAGTAAACTATAGCAAGGCCTGGAGCCTTTTGTGTGAACGATTTGATAGAAAGGGACAGTTGATAAATAACCACTTATATTTCTTATTCAGCATTAAATCGTTTTCCCGCGAGTCTGAAAAAAACTTAAGGTTTTTAGTTGACCACGTAAGTAAGAATTTACGAGCATTGTCTAGTTTAGGTCAGCTTACTGACCATTGGGATACGCTTATTATTCATATAGTGTGCGTTAAGTTAGATAACCAAACAAGTCAAAATGGGAGGAACATTGAAACACTCTTAGTGACATGCCTACGCTAGATCAATTTTTCAAGTTTCTCAAGGATCGCGCTGATATTCTCGAAACATTTAATTTAAATAAACAAACGAGAGCTACTCCCACTCTCAGCCAACTCTAAGTCTTATTCTAAAACCTCGATCTACACAGCTCAGGTTGCTAAAGAACCGCAAAAACCACTAATTCATTGTTCTCTTTGCAGAGGTGAACATCGGTTGTATGGTTGCCCTGTCTTTTTATCTAAGAGCCCAGAACAACGAATAGTGGAGGCTTCAAAATTAAAGCTTTGTCTCAATTGACAATTGTTCTATCAACGTTGTAAACCCTCTGACTTATAAATCCGAAAAAGTACATGCAGTTTTAGACAATGGCAGTCAGTGCAGTTTTTAGACAATGGCAGTCAGTGCAGTTTTTAGACAATGGCAGTCAGTGCAGTTTTTAGACAATGGCAGTCAGTGCAGTTTTTAGACAATGGCAGTCAGTGCAGTTTTTAGACAATGGCAGTCAGTGCAGTTTTTAGACAATGGCAGTCAGTGCAGTTTTTAGACAATGGCAGTCAGTGCAGTTTTTAGACAATGGCAGTCAGTGCAGTTTTTAGACAATGGCAGTCAGTGCAGTTTTTAGACAATGGCAGTCAGTGCAGTTTTTAGACAATGGCAGTCAGTGCAGTTTTTAGACAATGGCAGTCAGTGCAGTTTTTAGACAATGGCAGTCAGTGCAGTTTTTAGACAATGGCAGTCAGTGCAGTTTTTAGACAATGGCAGTCAGTGCAGTTTTTAGACAATGGCAGTCAGTGCAGTTTTTAGACAATGGCAGTCAGTGCAGTTTTTAGACAATGGCAGTCAGTGCAGTTTTTAGACAATGGCAGTCAGTGCAGTTTTTAGACAATGGCAGTCAGTGCAGTTTTTAGACAATGGCAGTCAGTGCAGTTTTTAGACAATGGCAGTCAGTGCAGTTTTTAGACAATGGCAGTCAGTGCAGTTTTTAGACAATGGCAGTCAGTGCAGTTTTTAGACAATGGCAGTCAGTGCAGTTTTTAGACAATGGCAGTCAGTGCAGTTTTTAGACAATGGCAGTCAGTGCAGTTTTTAGACAATGGCAGTCAGTGCAGTTTAGACAATGGCAGTCAGTGCAGTTTTTTGAGTCAGACTCTGGAGGAAAGATTAGGTCTTACGTCGATTTCTACAGCATCTACTAAGATTACCGGTATAGGAAACTTAACAAATAACTACATAAGCGAGCGATGCGTGATCCAGCTAAAGTCTTTACCTACATAATGACTTTCAAGCCACTTTGACTTGTGCGGCTATGCGTGATAGGCAGCATTCCTAAGTTCAAAATAAATAGAAAATATTTAAATCTTCGACACATTATACAGTTAGCGGATCCCAACTTCAATAACCCAGCTCCTATAGATTTACTGATAGGCGCCGATCTTTTCTGGGAATTGATAGGGTATGAACAAATGTCACTAGGTAAAAACAAAACATTTTTAATAAACTCTCAGTTAGGATAAGCTGTTGGTGCATGATACACGTCTACACAAAATAAGTAACTCTTTTATGGGGCAATGTATACACTTTTACAACAAAGTTCCCAATAAAATTCAAAATCTATCAATAAGTCAATTTAAATCTTTTATCAAGCAGGTACTTTGTAAAAAGGCATACTACAATATTTCAGACTATGTAAATGATAAAAATCCTTGGGACTGATGATGCTCAATTACAGGATGCATAGGTAAACCAAATTAAAATGGAAATAACATAAAATTGTACGACTAAAAATTTTTTATTCAAAACATTAATTGTATTTTAGTTTATTTTTATTATTGATAGTGTTTTTAAAAGAGTAACTATCGAGTTTCTTGCCGGATTCTTCTCGGTAGAAATCAACAACATTGTGAACCGGCGGGAAGGTGGGAGGGTTCAAAAAATAATATTTTATAACTTTGACGATTCAAAAGTGATTGTAAAAAATTGGATTATTTCTGGTCCCATAGTATTAAACTATGAACCTGTCATGGACATCCATTGCAATTTTCTCCAAGGTACAAATGAACTAAATGATAGGTTACATTTAGTAATATCAAAATTTTGGGAACTGGAACAACTACCGCAACAAAAACCATTATTAAGTATTGCTGAAAAGGATTGCGAAGAGCATTTCAAAACCCATACCTGTCGTTTTGATTCTGGCAGATTTTGTGTACGATTGCCACTCAAACAGTCTCCAAATTGCTTAGGGAATTCATACAGTTTAGCCAAAAAACGTTTTCTCCATTTAGAGAAAAGGTTTAAAAAACGACCCGTTTTGAAGGCAGCCTATGTCGACTTATCAGGTTTCAGGTCAGGTTAGGTTAGGTTATCAATAAGTACATAGACTAAGGCCACTGTTCTCCATCTCCAACTGCTGTGCCAGCTCAGTCCTACTTCCTGAGCCATCATGCAGTGCTAAAAGAGAAGAGTGAATCCACAAAACTCCGTGTCGTCTTTGATGGCTCTGCTCCAACCTCTTCAGGATTCTCGATCAGTGATCTTCAGATGACGGGTCCAATAGTACAGGACTCTCTTCTCTATTCTACTCCGTTTTCGGGAACATAAGTACGTCATAACAGGAGATATAGAGAAACTGTACCGTCAATACGTACGAGCGTACATGATGAGGATCGTGACCTTCAGCTTATTTTGTGGCGCGAAGACGAATCTCATCCTTAGCAAACACTCAGACTTAATACAGTTACCTACGGCTACGTTAGCGCCATTTAAGTACTAAGTGCATATGACAAAGGAGAGTGTTCAGACAAACAGATAAAAAATATTATTCAGCACGATCTGTATGTCGACGGTCTCATCACAGGCCATGATTCTATAGATGGATTACAGCATATATTAAATTCCGTTTTGTTTGTTTTAAAATCCGGTTGTTTCAAAAACTTAGTTTGAGTGAGTCGATGCTTTAGGTGTTGGCTGGGATCCTTCCAGTGATAACTTATATTTTACCGTTGAACCTTCATATATCCCTGATAATAACGTTAGTGACGTCGATTACTTCTTTCAGGATTATTCAAAATTTTTGATCCTTTAGTTAGGGCTTTTGTGTCCAATCATAATTCAAATTAAACTTTTATTCAAATGCTATGGGTACAAAAAATTGATTGGGACATACCAATTCCAGATGTCTTACACAAGGAATGGACAAAAATTAAGTCCACCATTCCTTTCATTTCTAACATTCAAATAACAAGATATACTCTGTGCAATTATCCTAGAACAATAGATTCACTCTTTCTGTGACGCTTCTATGTTAGCGTATGGGGCATGTATTTATTTGCGATCGACAAATGACAATGGCGATCTTGAAGTCCATCTTTTGTGCGCCAAGTCATTGGTAGCACCCGTGAAGACCACTACTATTTCACGACTTAAGCTTTGCGGAGCTTTATTAGCTGCAAAATTGCATACGGTAGTCCTCTTTGCGGTGTCCAATTAGTCAATCCTGGCACTGGTGCGACTCAAGTGTCGTTCTGGCGTGGCTAAACAGGTTGCCCAGCTGGCTTGAAGACCTTTGTAGCGCATAGAGTAGTGGATATTTGTGAAAACACTAACGCATCTTAGTGGCGCCACGTGCCAACCAGCATGAACCCCGCAGATATTATGCTCAGAGGAGTTAGCGCTGATCAGCTAAAAGGTGATATTGGTGGAAGGGCCATCCATTTTTGTCCAAACACGAAGCTGAATGGCCCAGTATAATTTAGCTGGTCGGCAGTAGGCACCTGGCTCAACAGACGATTCGTAGATGCTCTACTTGTCAAAGATTTAAAGGTCAAACCTTATCTCCAATTATGGGAAACTTACCTAGTCAGCGTGTAAGTCCAGCTTTCCCATTTCAGGCAGTAGGTGTCGACATGGCCGGTCCGTTTTCTATATTGAATCGAGAAGACCGTGGCGCTAAAGTACCAAAATGTTACAGTATTATACATACATAAAATTATATATACATAATGTATGCTTTAGATATAAGTGTGTGCATTTAGAAGCGGTGACTGAACTTTCAAAAGAAGCCTTTTTATTATCAGAGGCAAGTCAACCGAAATATTCTGTGATAATGGCCGCAATTTTGTCGCAGCATCCAAAGAAAATGGCCATTTTTCAAAAATAATTCAAAACAACTAACTGAATCTGCTGTCAATGAAACAATTAAATTTAATTTTATTCCTGTTTACGCTCCTCATTTTGGTGGGTTATAGGAGTCCAGTATAAAATCTGCAAAACATCATATTAAACGTATTATAGGTAATTCGAACTTAACCTATGAAGAGCTTTAAACTCTTTTTGCGCAGGCTGAGGCTATTTTAAATAGTCGTCCTATTTCGCATTTATCTTCCTCCCCACAAGATTTCCTTCCTTTATCTCCTGGTCACTTTCTGATTGGAAGGCCTCTTACTGCATTGCCATCCCCTTCATAAGAAGATTTTAGACCTGCGACACTTAAACGCCATGAGAGGCTTGAACAAATTTGTCAGCATTTCTGGGATCGTTGGCAAAGGGAGGAGGAAGGGAGGGATGTGAGCAAACTACAAAAAAGGTCAAAATGGAGAACTCAAAAGGGATGTTTACCTCCCGGCGATCTCGTCTCGATTCAAGAAGACAATGTGCCACCGTTGAGCTGGCATTTAGGTCGAGTTACACGCTTATTTCCCATTTCCCGGTTCTGATGACATTTCAAGAGTGTGTAGAAATCACTTATTCATGAAGTGATCCTACAGGTATGTAAAATCATTTAAAATATAATTCCAATATTTAAAAGAGGCTAGAATTCGACAGAGGGCACACAAGCTTCAATCTTTATCGGAGTTAAGAACACTTCAGTACAAAATTGTTTTCACAGGCCAAGTTAAACTGGCCGAGTTTCGTATATGAGTGCCAAAAAAATTCTCTACGTCTAGCAGGAATATCAGTAACACGTATTTGAAACATTCAAACCTAAGGGTTGATACAAAATAGAAAACAAATATTATTGATTTAATTTGTTAGAAACTATCAACATCTTAAATCAATTTAAAATCAACATTCTGACTGATTATTCTAGAGAGAAATTAGACATTTTAAGAGTATGCAATTAAAAATTAATAGTTTTCGAACGTTTAATGTCAACAATATGCATTTTTGTGGAAAATCATAAAAATAATGGGAATAATCGAATGAGAACTATTTATTTGTAAATCTTATTTATAACCAAAGAAATTATATAACAAATAAATGAATAATTTATACATAATTATATAAATTTATATTCAAACTAAGAAAATCTTATTGGATGAATTATATAGAGTATTATTGTTAGGATAACACGATTTTATGTATTTTTCTAAATAAAAAGGTTCAAAGTTTTCCTTAAGAAAATTAAAAAGTTCACATGATATAGTTTTGCCAGCCCTAACAAATCCGAGAGAAAACGCATTATACTGTGGATTTATGGTTTTTTGGAATTACACGACGATTAACTCACACATGTATATATTTGGAACAAAAAATTGTGAAAACTCTTATCTTGGGTTCTAGTAAAGATTTTAACAAACGTTTTGAATTTAAGAAACTTGATTTTATCCCACGAACTGGGTGTTGGCTGAAAGTTCAGATGAAGAATTGTGTAGGATTTAAGTCAGTTAATCGTTAGCTTTCGTCTTGAGACGACCGGTCTAATAATAAAGGACTCTAGAAAATAGAAAGTTTTTCGTTAGCTCTCGTCCGGAGACGACCGATCAGAAGACAAAAAAATAAATGATAATTTTAAAAGTTAAAATTATTAAAAGTATATTAGATACGGGTATTGTGTATTTGAACATCCCTTCAATAACAAGGTATTAAAAATTGAATGACATATTATTTTTATAATATTTAGGAGCTGATACAACATACAACATGAGACGAGAGAAGGACCTCTTTCAACTTTCTGCATTTGGTTTAATTTTTCTTTTGTTCATCTTTCGACCGGTTTTATAAATTAGGAGCTTAGGCCTGAAACGAATCTTAAAGTTTCAGGTAGGGTTTTCTTTTCCTTTTATACAGTTTGGAGGAGTGAATTTCGACGGTGACAGCAAACCGAAGAAGAGGGCATCGACAACGACTGCAATTTTTGAATTATCATTTAGTGGAGTAGGGGCGAGCCTTTGAAATCGAATTTATTGACATAAGTGTTTTATGTGATTCATTGAATGTATGTAAAAATTGTTATGTTATTTTGTTTGATGTGTATTGTTTGAAATAAGTAATTACAATTACTTAAACGTTTAAATTGAAGCTTCATTAGGTGATTTTCAAATGCAATGTTTGAAAAGCTGAATACTACATGAAAATATTTAAAAACTAAATTATCCTGCTAAAGGAACACACAACAACTATATAAAAATGTGTTTATTAGTAAATACATTATCGCCGAGAAATCATAAAGTCTATAGGTATTTTTGTACTTTACTATTCTTCGAAGTCGTGACTTCTAAATTAAATCAAATCACTGAATTTCATGAAGTAACGGATTAATAATTATTAATTTTATTATTAAAATTAAGATTTATTTGTATAATTAACATCACCTTAGAAACACATCAAATTAATTAATTTTTACAATGAGTGAATATAATTTTCTCAGTATTAGTTTATTCTCATAACTAATTACTTCTAGAGATTAGAAATAGTTTAAATATCTCAATTTAACTTTTAAAAACATTTTTTTTTGAGACCACATACATTTAGAAACTCAAACCATCCCCAGTAATCTGCAAGCGTCTCGAGGAATTTGATGGGTTCGGGGATGGAACTTTATCTCTAATGCTGGAGCATCCCAGAGATTACTTCACAACAGAATTTCATCACCTAACTATGTTCAACGTCATTTTTGAGTTTGTAGCTTCGGGAAATGACATATGACGGCTCTGGGAAACCATTGGTCTCGTGCGCCAGTGCGTAGGAATCCAGTTTTTGTTAGACCTCATATAATTGTTTCCTACGTGGTTATAGAATTGGAAATGCTCGTCACGAACAGATGTTAGACTAGGTAAATACAGACAATGTTTGAAATTTACTTTTCAACATTGATATTAAGATGTTCTATGTCTTAGGAGTCTAACATGACTTAGAAGTCTAGGATGTCTGCAGACTTTAGGAGAGAAGTATGATTGTGTAATAGGTATTATTTTAGGAGGAGAATGAGCAATCTATGTCTGAGTCCTACTACCTATGAGATGATCTGTAAATCTATTTTGATGGTTTGAAATTTATAACTTAGAAACTAGGGGAAGTTAGTCGCTAGGATAGTTTCGCAGGCTGAGCGCAGTTTCTAGCTCAGGAAGTTTTATGAGTATAAGGCGAGAAGGGAGCTCATATAAAGTAGGGATTTCTTTAGAATGTTACTTTTCAGATAATAATGATAAATTTACAAATCTGAAAAGGTTCCAGGAATATGCCGAAGGTTGTTTAGGTATTCTAAATTTACAGGAAGAAGATTGAATCTTTTTGTTATTTTTTTTTATTATTAATAATATATAAATATTTAATATATTTTATAGACATAACTTTACACACACACACACGCTTTTCACTACACAAAACTTTGCGTATACATACATAAAGACAGGAACATAGTTACGAAATAGGTTTTTATTTCATCATATACAATGTTTTCTTTATATTTTTTTTTTTAGGTACATATACCTTTATCATCATTTACAATCATAAAAGTTTTACAAGTGGCAGAGCTGAATACCGCCCGAGGTCTAATACGAAGATCCTTCACAAGACTAGTTCCGCTACCTTGTCAACTTACTGACGATAATTGAAGACACAGTCTTCAATGGGAGGAATTCATTATGTTAACGCTTATACGTCATCCAACACACATTCAATGGTTTTCTACTATGACGTGATGTTTGACCAATAGAAAGGCTATAAAATGACATGATACTATGAGCATCGAGGCGAGTATCCGCGAAGATGCCCGAGCTATTCACCGAAGTGTCAGTCTACGTAGACTGACAAAATTATATACTTTTCATCTTTCTACATCTGACTTGCTAAGGTAACTAGTACCGATTTTGTATATAAAAAACCATTTGTTGTTACAATTATAATAAGTAAAAATACAAGGAGATGTTTTCATTGCTTTCAAAAATCAAGAGCACTTCCATTATGTACAGCTGAGACACCTACGTTATTTAAGATTCACCTTCCTATTGTAATTATTCAGCCAAATTAGTATAAAAAAATATAGGTGATGGTATAAATTTTTTTTTAATACCACTAAGGTGGCAAACAAGCTTATACGGTCCGCCTGATGGTAAGCGATCACCGTAGCCTATGGACGCTTGCAACACCAGGGGTATCACTTGCGCGTTGCCGACCCTTCAGAAATCTAATAACTTTTTTCTTGAAAAACTCCATACTGTAGTCCTTGCAGAAAACCTTGGCAGGAAGCTCATTCCACAACTTAAGCGTTCGCGGGAGGAAGTTTCTCTGAAACCGCACTGTACGCGACCATTTAGGTACTAAAGTGTGAGAATGAATTCCCTGCCAATGGCGAGCGGTGTGATGGTAGAAAGTAGCCGTGGGCATCATTTCGAACAATTCCTCAGAACACAACCCATTGTACAAGCGGTAGAACACACACAGGGAGGCAAAGTCTCTCCTCAGACTTAAGGGCTCGATACCGCAAGGAGTTTGGAATCGTCGACAATTTTCACAGCCCGTCGTTGAACAGAGTCAAAAGGGCCAAGCTGGTATGGAGATGGAGAAAGGAATGTTATGGAATTGTGGAACTAAAGTGATAATTTAGTAAATGCTTTTGATCTTCCAATATTCTCCTCTTATCTTAATATTTTCAAAAGCAACTTTAAATCAGTTTTAAGTTCAGAGTACGTGTGTTCGCCGTGTTAAATGTGAACTTGTGTGTTTAAATCTCGACATGAATCGAATTTATTTTTTGTTCCTTTAATTCACACATTGTAACTAGTACAATCGAAGTTTTATTGGAGTTGCTTGAGTGTTTCATGCTTTCTCAAAGTGTCTCTGCGGTGGTGGCATGTGCGTCGGGTCGCTATGTTCTTTAAACCATGGTTGAGCGAAGCGATGGCTGATTCATGTGTCATACTTGTGAACGGGTGCCGCCTGTGGAATCTGGTCTGCTCTTGCAAACTTCTTTGTATTCTTAGTATTCGGACATCGGTATAGGATTTCAACGGCAACTTCTCAATTATGGGGAAAAAAAATGGATTAAAATTTAACGTTTTGAAGTAGCTTATGTTATTTTCCGGTACTCAAAACTATCTACATGCCAAATTTCATCTTGATCGGTACAGCGGTTTCAGCGTGAAGAGGTGACAGAAAGATTTCCTTTCGCATTTATAATATTTATTATTATATTATATTCATGGATAGTATGGATAGTTTTAAGTAAATGTAAGTTTATATATGTACATATGATTGTGCAAAAATAAAATTATGATGGCGCTTATGCCACTAGTACTATTAAATATCGGAATACTCTTAAATACTTATCCGAATTGACGATATTTGACGCTTCACATGGTACATAAAAATAAAAAAAATTATTGACATGTTTGACTTTGTTTTTAGTAGCTTACTTATTTTTATTACCTAATAAGTGTTTCGGTACATATTGTATACTCTTTAGCTAACTAACAAAGTATTGTATTATTAGTGTTTTTAGTAAACTATTTAAATAAATATTGTTTGATTTGAAAAAGTGAATGTGGTTTTTTTTAGCGGTGAACGCGCAGACTTGTGTCTTTGTAGGGTTGAATCGGACCAAGTTAACCCGTCCACAGTCAGATCTTGGACAGTGTGGTCTCGATTCGAGACACAAGTTCTCCGCGTTTTACTTCCACAACGGAACGAGGGATGTTTGCACGACCCGTGTAATAAGCGTCTCCAGTACTGTCATCTGCGTAGCACAGCATCTGTTTTTGATGTCCAACATGTCATTGATATGCAGAAGAAAGAGCGTAGGAGATAGCATAGAGCCTTGCGGAACACCAGCATTAATATTCATGCTATCAAAGCAACTAAGGTTCGTATGCGTCTGCCGGACAAAAAGCTAGCCACCCATTTGCACAAACCCTCGGGCACTCCGTAAAATGGCAACTTCGATAGAAGACCCCGGTGCCAGACCCGATCGAATGCCTTTGCTATGTCCAGGCTACATGCCAATGCCTTCCTCTGACTCTCAATGGCTAGTGCCCATCGGTGTATGAGATACACTAGAAGGTCACCAGTCGAACGACCGTGGCGGAAGCCATATTGACGGTCACTGACCAGGTTGTGTTCTTCTAGATATCTTAGAAGCTGTGTGTATCGAACTATAGCCGATAGGCCTGTAATTTGATGGATCTGATCTATCGCTCTTTTTGGGCACCGGGTGCACATTCGCAGTCTTCCATAAATACGGAAATTGCCTAGTGTGCCTAAGCGCGAAGAGGCGCGTGAGTACAGGACATGACTCAGGCGCACAATGCTTAAGCAACACTGTTGGTATACCGTACTAACAGCCTGTTACGACGATTTCGCTATCCAGATAGTGAGACTTGTCTCGTCGACCTACCGGACGGATCTGCCGCCCGCACACTCATCTCATATACGAGGTATCAAAGAGGGCCGGGGCGCTTCTCACCCCCACTCCCTTCAACCGCAACTTCGTAACGAGGAACTCCTCTCCTAGTGCTGACTCACCTTCGAGTTCATGGCTTACGGCGGTCGAAGGGACGACTCCAAGAGCGACAACCCAAGCTGAAGCTACCCCGCGGGGAGCTCTTGAGCGTTGGGCGCTTTATGGGCTGAGACTCCTTCAGAGACTCGCCCCAAAAGCCTGGTGGAGCAGTAATGATTGCATCATCCAAACTGTATTAGTCATTCAGAAAAAAAGCTATTCATTCGCAGCTCGCGCGCTGTCGTAGTCGTGCACGCGGTACGATGTTGTAAAGTAACGCCTGTTTTTTGACAACGAGTCATTCACGGCTCGCGCTTTGACGAAGTAGTAAAATAACAATATAATTTTAGCGCTACCTGAATATTTATTAAGCGCGTGCTATTCGTTACAAGTAAATAGCTTGCCAAATTTATAAGCTATACGTTATATTAACCACCACTAGTAGGTAAAAGTTAAATAGCGGAAAAATAACAAAGGAAAAGATTACTATTGATTACTAGTTGGAATTTAAAAGTTTTTTTTCCGAAGTCTATTGTGGGGGCCACCTGTTTGTGAAGGCCCCGGGGCTATCGCTCCGGTTGCCCTACCCCAAATCTGGCCCTGAGTGAAGTAGCCACTGTTGAATGGAGAAGTTATTAATGTGCAACATTAAGGTTCAATTCAGCAGCGTAGAGTCGAACACATTGACCGTCCCTGATTATCTCTAGTAATGCACAAATTCGTAGGTATTGAGATCGCAGAAGCACGCTTGTGCAGCACCACCGCACCGCCGCCGCCGGCGTGACTGGTCGTGGCCGTGCCGTGCCAGTTTAATCAAGCGCAAATAAATTCTTTAAATTAGTGCTTTTATGTTTTATTTATTTATATCGTGGATAAAAATGACACAAATTAAACTTCGTATATGTTACGACTTTATTATCTTGATTATGTGAACTCTTATGATTCTAATATTGTTTTCAAACATTTGCAGCTTGGAAAAAGGAAATAATCAAAAATCTTAAAATCGCGTGTTTTTTTTTTGATTCAAATTTATTCAATGAATATATTTCTGTGATCTGCGATGGGTTCTATTATTTTTTTCAACTTTAATTTTTTTTTGGCAGTTATTTTACATACTGACTCTGTATTAGTTTGCAATTGACGAAGATGACACAAACTGGGTTTATACACTACCCAAGCTATTCTAAATATGATACTGTTAAATTTTTTTAACTTAAATTTAACTTTGCCTGTTTTAATTTGAAATAAAAAAACATGACACAAAACACAATATAGGTTTAATAGGTACACACAGTATCCATATGCAACAAAATTGTCGACTTTAGAATTTTTATAACTTATGACCTTAAAAATACGCTAACGGTCCCGCGGGGTTATCACCAATCTTGCGGGAGCAGAGCAAGAGCCTAATATTTCGCAATAATCGCTGTCAAACACCAATTTCGAATTATGAAGCAGCGGTCGCGATGTAAGTAGCAATAAGTCGACGCTAGCGCCTCTATCAGGCGATTTAGGAGTTAAAAATGCATTTTCAATCGCTACGCGTCATAGAAAGCTCCAAAATCGGAATTATGAATGACAATAATCACGATTAGCAAGCGGTTAGCAAGCCATATGAACTGTCAAATTTGCGTTTACCTTTTTAATGGCTGCAAACTGATCGCTTTCTGATTGCAAAGCTAATATCAAATTAATTAAAGACTTTAGACATTTTCAAAACATTGATTGTTAAATCAGATATCCGCAAGAAATGAATCAAAGTCAAGTAACACAACAGAAACCAGTGTGCAAGGTCAGAATACGCTTTGTCGTACCTAATACAATTTTCTGTTTAAACTAGTGTTTTGGTTAATTTTGTGTGAGTTGAGATGAGTTGAGTGACTTGAGTCCGAACGAGACAGTGGGCCGAGGAGCCAAGAGGCGCATCCACTCAGACGGAGTATCCGTCCGGACGAGTAGTCAGCAGAAGGTCCAGTAAGTAGCTCGTATGTTCCTCTATATCTGGTATTCTCGTTGGAGAAAGTACCAGCTGAGAGAATCCATAGGTCAGAGAAAATTCATGAGCAGATATCCCAGCATAGTTATTGGTTCGAGAACTGAGCCACTCACGATGGTGGGCCTTAAAGTCTCCTAAAATAACTAGTTCTGCTGTAGGATATTGCTCTAGAACTTTGTCAGTCGTCAAACTCAGGTGCGTGAAGAGTCGAGTTACGTCCGTGTCACCGCTATGAGACCTGTATAGGCACGCATAGATACGAGTGTGGCCGCCGTAATCTACTCGCACCCACAATATCGACAGGTCCCTGTCTTCAAGGCTATGAAGGCGGCGACAGAAGATATCCTCCCGGACGAACATACATACACCGGCACGACTCATAAAATTGTGTTCGAGTTTGTAGCCGGGATAATGAAGGTATGATGTGTCGGCCAGGCAGGATATCTGCGTTTCCGTTAGAAAAAAAATGGTTGGCTGCGCAGTCTCGCGATGGTGGTGGACTGCGTTAAGATTTGCGTGAATACCCCTGATGTTGCAAAAATCCACATTATAAGTGGATGGAGTAGCCGCTGTACAAACTCTTTTCTTTTTCGTTCTCGTGGCTATTATATATAAAAAAAAGTTACTTAGACTAAGGATGAGGATTCACTGCACTGACAGCTTAGAGGACAAAAGGTGCGGTTCTAAGACTGCCGAAGCTCGCCACAGATGATACGGTTGCAGACACGGCGAATGGAAGGGCCCCTGATCCCCCTCTATTGTAGTAGCCGGGTCCACTCAGGTCTCCTTCTCCGGCACGACTACTACTTCAGAGACTTAACACCGGTTGGCGGATCAGCCTCCCAGGACAGAGAGTGATCCCTGGGTTCGGGAACCCGTTCAACCTGCGGGCGGCCAGCGGTCAGCCGTTTCATTAGGTCTCTCTGACCACCGAACCAGCACGCCGTGTTTACGCCGAGCAATGACAGCAACAAGCACCGCCGGTCCTCCGCTGTCCGCGCAGCGAATCCTCAAAGAGCTCTGGCAACCTTACTCACCGCCAGGAACACAATACTACTCAATGTTAGTGTTATTATGGCCGCGGTTTTCTGTAAGGTGGAGATACTTTTCCAGTTCAGGTCGCTCATTCGAGCAAGTACTCGCTATGCCCTGCTTTAGTTGTTCGGGTGGCTTATTCAAGCGAGTACTTGCAGTGCCCTGCCTCTCTTAAATCTCTTAAATGTATGTAAAAAAGGAAATTTCCTTTTTTTATTAGAATTTTTCATACACACAGTACGTGTTTTTGGCATTTCTAAAAGGCTTTGCACTGATCAATAGCAAACACTAAAAGAATTATAATTTTAATCGCTCGCACTCGCACACGAAGCCCTGAGATGCGCACGCTCACTGAGGCGTCAGTCCTCGCCCCGCGCGTCGTGTCAGTGACAGGCCACGCACACATACCCGTGCTTGTAGTAGTGCTCACGCTAGCGCCGGTTGTTTGAAGCTATTAGTCTGTAGGTTATTTAGTCATGTGGTTCCAGTATCTCCTAGTGTACTTGATACTTTCTTAGTGAGCAAGGCTTATTACAGTGTTTTTAAATGATAAATTTTAAATGACTGTATATAATGTAATACTAAAAATATTTACAACTTAAATAACTCACAGAATCAATGTACATAAATCTGTAATTGTTATGTTTTTTTTATTTTTAATTACTGCTTCGATTTTAAATGCTAATAAGTTAAGTTTTAATTTTACTATCTCTGCTTTGTTTATTTACAAATAACATTTGCATGCCTGAAAGTGGTAGCGTATTGTAAGGAAACATTTTTAAATTTAAGATCATTTTGTACCTATACTGCAGCAAATAAAGAATTGAATATCTCGATTCGCGGGGTCAACGGCCTGTATCAGCGCCGAGTATCAAGTACACTAGCCTACTACAAGTACATTCGGAATTGTGGCAAATTACTGACCATTACTGGACAAGCTTGAAATATTTTGAAAATCAAAATTTAAAGATCTTTTTAATAGGTAGGTAACTGAAACAAGAATCGTCATGGCACTTTAAATAAAGAAAAAAGATTTAAAATTTTAAAAAGTCTAGTTATATTAAGTAGGTAGTATACCTAGTTACTGACTGCCTTTGATCAGTAACTACGATCACTAAATAGGTAAGATGTAGGTATAACTTCACTTCATATACTTTTTATGGAGCTTTTCAATAGGTAGGTACTTCGCTGTCGTGGCGCTGGGAAATATTTATGGAGAGGAATCCATCCATAATCACGTGGGCTGTAGAAATGTCGCTTCCAACTCCTGGACTGGTAATATGGTAGGGGTGAAACCCTTCACCGAAAAAAAAACAGGTACAAGTCACTGACGCCAAACACAACAGATGCTTCCTTTTTCTTCTGTTCTTCCGTTTTGATCATGCCGTATGCCATATCTCTTCCGGTAGAGTTCTGCTGCCGCTCTGAAGTTACAGTTGGTAACTTGTTCAATCGATAATTAGACGTTTTACAAGCTAGGCCCCTACTGACGATAGGACACACGGATTTTCACCCCTGAGTCGAGAAGGCCGACGACCATAAGGTTAGTAAGTCACATGGGGCCTCACTTGCGCGTTGCCGACCCTTCAAAAATCTAATAACTTCTTTCTTGAGAAAACCTTGGCAGGAAGCTCATTCCACAACCTAAGCGTTCGCGGGAGTAAGTTTCTCTGAAACCGCACTCCACGTGACCGTTTAGGATCTAAGTGTGAAGATGACTTCCCTGCCGATGGCGAGCGCACATAGGGGTATTTTGCTGATCTAGCTGGTCAAAATTAATAATTAAGTTTTTTTACCAGCAAGGAGTTGCTCTGGTTAACTATAAGCTTTAAAACATTTGCTTTTGATGAATAATAAGAATAATGACAAAATATTGGCAAAAAATATAAAAAAAAACATATTTAGTAATTTACAACTTCAATATTTATTATTTTTAAACAAAATGTTATAAAATTTATGCAACTGTAATGTTGATGAGTTCCATAGTTCTTCATCATCCTCATAACTTTCAGTTCTCCCAGAAACCTCCTCCACATCAGAATCTAAGTCTCTTTCAGAGTCAGGTACAGCAGTAATCATCAATGCAATTGCTTCTTTCGTGAATGGCAACGTTCTTTTTTTGGGGATTGGTCTCGTTACAGTAATCAGTGGGTCAGAACTGAGTAATAATCTATTTATAATATCGGTGTTAAGCTTGACGCTTGAAAGTTTTCTCGCGAAATTCTGCTTGTACTGCCGGAAATGTTTAGTGCCTCAGCGGCTTCTTCCGAGAGCAACCCAATTGGCAACAATTAACAAATAACAATATCCTGTCAAAAACCTGTTTCACAGCCCGTCGTTGAAACTAGTCAAACTGGCCAAGCTGGTATCCGGGTGCACCCGCCCAGAGACGGCAGCAGTACTCCATATTGGGCCAGACTTGCGACTTGTTGAGAACACCAAGTTTTTTGGACGCCAGCTGCACCTTGTCTTGCAAATGATCTTGGAACTGCACGTCGTTGTAGATGTCAACACCAAGGATTCCAATGCTCTTAAAGGGGGGTGAGGGATGTGTTGTGCAATTATAGCAATCTCAGTGAACGGGGTTTTCTTAGTGGTGAACGCACAGACCTGTGCCTTCGTAGGGTTGAATTGGACCAAGTTTTCCTGTCCCCAGTAATTCATCGGAACGTGGGATCTTTGCACCGCCCGTATATTAAGCGTCTACAGTACTGTCATCTGCAAAACAAGGTATGTTGTCAATGGTCAATACGTCATTGATTTGTAGGAAAAACTGATCCTGCTTCTGAATGCTCCTGAACTTCGGATCCTGGGCGAGCTGCTCTACAACCGTCGACTTCAAGTTCATCTCCATTCGAAAAGAAGCCGTTGGCGACGTCAGAGGAATGGCCCCCTTCAAGGTAGCGTGCTGGCCCCGACTATCATACACCGACGACCAGCCTGGCCCACCTGGGACGCAGCGCTTCCTTTACGCAGACGACCTTGCTCTGGCTGTGCAGAGTCGGTCCTTCGAAAAAATACAAGAAACTCTTTCGAATGCCTTGAAGGACCTAGGCCAGTACTATAAAGCCAACTGCTTCCGCCCTAACCCGAGCAAGAGACAGACCTGCGTGTTCCACTTGCGTAACCATCAAGCGCAAAGAACTCTGCAGGTGACGTGGGATGGAGCGGCGATCGAACACTGCCCTCACCCCCGATACTTGGGTGTCACGCTGGACAGGGCTCTGACGTACAAGACACACTGCGCCAATACTCAAATGAAGGTCAGCTCCCGCAACAACCTCCTACGCAAGCTAACGTCAACAGACTGGGGAGCTTCACTGCATACCTTGCTTACTACTGGACTGGCACTGTGATTCTCTGCTGGCGAGTACGCCTGTCCAGTGTGGCACCGCTCCGCGCACGCCAGTCTAGTGACCGCCACACTTAACAATGCCTGCCGCACCATCACCGGATGCCTGAAGCCGGCCCCGCTCAATAAGCTCTACCCGCTCGCGGTTGTCGCTCCCCCAGAGGTCCGGAGAGAGGTGGCCTGTGCCGTCGAAAAGCGACACCCTCTGCACAATTATCATCTGCCGCCTGCCCGTCTTAAGAGCCGCAAGAGTTTATGCGGAACACCAGCCACCTGTTAGGCGACCCTTCCTAAAAGCGCTGTTCACTATGGCAAAACCAGTGCCCTCCACCTGACATATATGTGCGAGCCTCAGAAGAACTGCCGCCTGGCCACAAAGAACCATGGCCCACATGGAAGGCGCTTAACAGGCTCAGGTCCCAAGTTGGTCGCTGTAAGCAGAACATGGCCAGATGGGGATTACTCTGAAACCACTCAACCCAATGCGACTGCAACACAGCACCATAAGCTATGGGGCACCTACTGGCATGCCCCGCATGCCCGCATTCCTGCTGCGATACGCTACGCCCAGGGCTGTCCACCTCGCTGCCAACTCGACATCAAGTTTTAAAGGGCCATCGACACGAAAAGAAGAAGAAAAAACTGCGCAGGACACGTCTCGTAATGGTCTGCCAGGCAAAAAGCTAGCCACCCATTTGCATAAACCCTCGGGCACTCCGTAAGATGGCAACTTCGATAGAAGACCCTAGAGCCAGACCCGACTCAACGTCTTCGCTATGTCAAGGCTACATTTAATCACAGTACCCAGGCGTTGTTGGATGAAAACAGTGAAATCTGATGTCCTTGATCAACATTGTGGATATTTACTCTTTATTACTAATAAAAAATGTACTTTACCATATTTTATTTTGTCATTAAGTCGGAGAATTACTTTCTTATACAAACAAAACTATTTAATAGTTTCAATTGATAAATATAAAAAATCACCGATCAACAATGCAAGTGAAGCGGTAAGTCTCAGTCTCGTGGTTTCGTTCAGAGGCGGTGGTGGTGGTGCTGTAGCGGCGCGAGCGCGTGGTCGTGATGCGGAGGGGGCGGGGGCGCCGCGAGGTGTGGTGGGGGCGGGGGCGCAGCATGCGGCACGGGGGGCGGGGGGACACGGTCTCGCAGCAGTGCGACGATGTCCCGCAACAGGTCGACGGCCTGCGTGACGGCCTCCGCCTGTTTCTCGGCTGCGAGCGCGCTGCGCATCGCGGCCTCCGCAAGCAGCTCCTCGGTGCTGAGCCGCGCAGCACCGTCGCCCCCCGCCGTCCCCAGTCCGCAGCCCCCGCCCGCAGACCCCTCCGAGCACATGTCGTCGTCCAGCGAGGGCTTTCGCTCGCGCTCTTCCTCTGACTGGCTGCCGCGACCCGCGCCGACTGCGATAATGTACAAATCGCACACTTTATCAACATTTACTAAGTTATTACAATGTTTCGACTCATTAATATGAATCCAGCGCATTTTGCTCAATTTTTGGGTTCAGTACCTCAAAACAAATAAAAAACAGAACCCTTATTCGATCACTTTGTTGTCCGTCAAGACCCTTTTTTTAGGAACACGTAGTGATATCAAGCTGAAATTAATATCAAATACTCAGGTCTGCAATATCTTGTAGCAGTAAAAAACTCTTTCTTTTAAGTCAACGCAATCAAAAGATACGGCCGTTTATGCCGCATATTATGCGTTTATGACGCTCGCAAAACCTATAGAGTTTGGCAAATTAGAATTATTTTAATAAGATGATTTTAATTAATATTAATTTATTTATTTTTATTCATGTATTACAATTTTTATAATAATTTAGTAAATAGTCTTAGAATTAATTTCTTCTTGATGTATTTATTTTCTTGATGTTATTGTTTTTTTTTATTTTTAATATTATGTCTAGTGTACATCAAGCCAATCAAATTAATTAGGTGTGAACCTTGTTCGCTTTCTTAAACTTACAGAAGAAGATAACTATAACTAACTCAACATTCAATGATAAAAATAGCTAAATAATATTTATATCTGAACTTATATTCAAATAGTATTTTTTTTAAATAAGAAATGGAACATTACAATATATCTATATTCCTGTATTTAAAAAATATGTTGAGCTCACGACAAATTCTATTGATAATTCCATGAGATCCGATGTTGGTTCGAGAACGGTAAACTACAAAAGGATGAAAGTTAACGATACGTGCAGAGGAGCGAGCGTGGGACGCGCTGTAGTTTATTTCTGTTAATAAGTGAGCACAAGAAGTTTGGCCCCTATCATTTTAAATTAAAAAAAGACGATCTTCCAAAGGTATTATTTTAAAATATTTTAGACGGTCATTGTATGTGCTTAGCTTGGCTTGGGTCCCGTAATTTCCTTCCATGAAGTGTGAGAAAATATAGAAACACTTTCTAATCTTGGAATGTGACATTTGTATAGTGGATTCCAAATCACAAAACAGTAGTAAACTGCGAACTAGAGAATTATGTAAAAATATTAGAGGTATAATAGTTTTAAAGGTTTTGCAATTTCTCCAAACAAAACCAAGCAATTTAAATGATTTATTTATTATATGGTCGAAATGGGCTGTGAATGATGTCAAGTAAAACTCCTAGATCTCTAATTTTGTTTACTTCGTCCAAAAACAATATTATTTATGTGATAGTTTGATGAAAATGAGATCCACTTTCTGGCAAAATTTAATATTCTTGCATTTGTGTATAATAAATCGAAGCCTGTTTGCCTCGGACCCACGTGCAATTCGATTCATCTCATCCTGCAAATGAACTACATCTTATGGATTAATTATTACTTTATAAATTTTAAGATCGTCTGTGAATAGTAAAAATTTTGAGTGTTAAATTTCATTGGCCAAATCATTAATAAATAATAAAAATAACAAAGGCCCGAAATGAGAACCTTAGAGGTACTCCAGATGTCGCCACAAAACTATTTGACTAATTACCGCAATCACTTTTTGAGACCTATTTGAAAGATAAGAGCGAAACACTGCATTTTTCCACAGATACCCTGATTATACATTTTTCCACAGATACCCTGATTATACATTTTTCCACAGATACCCTGATTATACATTTTTCCACAGATACCCTGATTATACATTTTTCCACAGATACCCTGATTATACATTTTTCCACAGATACCCTGATTATACATTTTTCCACAGATACCCTGATTATACATTTTTCCACAGATACCCTGATTATACATTTTTCCACAGATACCCTGATTATACATTTTTCCACAGATACCCTGATTATACATTTTTCCACAGATACCCGGATTATACATTTTTCCACAGATACCCTGATTATACATTTTTTCTTCATAGTAGAGAAGCCGCTTTAAAGAAAATCCTCAAATAACGATTCCCATCGGACTCAAGAGTCCTCTACCGACAACTGGTATCGTTGTGTTCAGCATGATTGTCTGAACAAGAATAAACCGGTTGTCGCGTTCTAAAGTGGTGGAGGGGGGAGGGAGGGGAAGGAAATACGCGACAACCGGGTATCAGCTGTTTGGTTAATTTCTCAATAACCACTTATCCGATTTCAACAAATAAGATGTCATATGATAGGTGATAAAATGCTTAACATAACATATCGTACAATAGTTTCTGTTAATACTATAGTTTATTTAATATTCAGAAAAAAAGGGAAATTCCAACAAAGGTATTTTTGATTTTGTTGAATTGAAGCAGTAAATTACATAGAAAGATTTAAAACAAAGTACTAAATAAAATTGCCACATTTATTAGCTTGCAGTCTCTTTTACAATTTTGAAATTCGGTCAGAAAATTAAAAAGTTACTACCGATATCACGGGCGAGGCTCGTAACGACAAAGATGTTTTTTGATCGAACGAATGACCAGCTCAACGACGACAACTCACGCACGTCAGTCACTCAGTCTCTCGCAGTGGCTGTGTATGTACCTAATTGGTTTTATTTCGTTACTAGACTAGACTGGTTGTTAGAAAATTAATAAATAATACATACTTATCCTACACTTTAAGTTCCATACCTATATATAAAGCATGGAGTTAAACGTGCTGTCAGGTCGGTTAGTTTACCTAAGTGAAAAGATAAGGCCGAAAAAAAACTGGAATCTTTTCTTTGAAACTCAGCAAAGAAACCAATACAAGTTAAATATTTTGGTTTCACTTGGTGGTCTGGCGATGGTCGCTCAGCACCAACGTACTAAAGTTCATAATGAGACTTTCAGACAGTCTGAACTCGAACTCCGAAAGGATTTTGAATATTATTGTTAGGTTGAATGAAAGTGAGTGATACTCATCAGTCATCTCATATCATCGGGAAAAATGTTGTTTCAGTAAAAACATTTCAACGAGACTTGGTCTGATGGAAAATTTTTGAAACACGGGAGGGGACACTATAACGGAATTACCGTGTCAGGTTATCCGGATCAGGTAAATTTTCGAAGGAATCAAGAAACTATGGAAGTTTCCAGACATCCATTCCTAGTTCTCTGTACCAATGTTTCAAATATAGAAACTGTTGTAAATAGCTCTGTAGCATCGTAAATCATAGTAAGGTAGGTTAACACATTAATTTGTATTTAAATACACACCGGCACAATTAGCGGAACACAAAAAAAGGATTTGAACGAATGGCAGCAGGTTCTCTTTACTGATGAGTGCAGAGTTCTTTTAAAACAGATCGATGGGAGACAGCGAATATGGAGACGCAAAGGAGAACGCCACATACAGTCTAATTTTGAACACACAGTGGCTTATGGTGGCGGCTCGATTATGGTTTGGGGAGGGATATGTTTGGGAGCTCGCACGGAGTTAGTGATAGTCACAGGAGGGACCATGACAGCAGATCGATACATCAGAGACATTTTAGAAGAACATGTTGTACCATTTGCCCCATTTATTGGTGACGACTTTATTCTAATGCAAGATAATGCTCGTGCTCATAGTGCACAATCGGTACAGTCATATCTGAGCCACGTAGGTATACCGGTGATGCAGTGGCCAGCAAATTCCCCCGATATGAATCCGATAGAGCATGTCTGGGACTTGCTAAAAAGAAAGGTTAAATCCAGGATGCCACCACCCAACAATCTAAATGATTTCGTCAAATATATGCGTTATTATCTCATAGTCTCACTTTTTTTTCTGTTCCGCTAATTGCGCCGGTGTGTATATATTTGCATTTAGACGTCATACGACGTACTTTAAAAATTGTAACAAAGTGCAAAATGACTACATCCAAAATAAGTAGACAACTCGTGGTGATATGTGCGATTTTGTCTCGGGTAATTTTACAAAACTTACATAATGCATGTACTATAATGTGTCTAAATCAGTGTTATTTCTGTATATACATACACTGAAATATATGTAAAAGCTTATAAGCATAAAACATAGCTTTTGCGCTATGTATGTAGGTTTTGTAGGAAAAAATGCCATTTTTGTACTTTCACAACTTTTTTATATTTTATCTACTTTTTATTGTGTAAAACCTTTTTATTATTGTAGCTTATAACTTGATATTACTATATTAGCATAAAACATTATAGATTTAAGAAGAAAACGAGTTAGCAAACGGCTAAAAATGTAAAACATTCAAACTATTCTCGTTATAACTTTGTACTACATAAGCTCACAAATATGTAACTTATATCATTCGAAAGCTCTTGTTGTGTACTACATTTAAGTACTACTCTCATGTGTGTAACTTTAACCATATGTCTGTAAATTAGGTTAAAGCGCTAGATTATAAGCAAAGTTTGTATTTGTTGCGAATCAGCAGGGCATAGGACATAACCTATCCCGCAAGGGAATAGAGTGGATTTTCGAAGCGGTAGTATAGTATAGGTAGCAAAGACTCATCTTTGCCCCGTCGTCTCTAAGACTGTTCTTACCTTCGAGTAGCTTTCTACCGTCTTTTGTAAAATGTAGGTGCTCAACTCGAGTTGCTTGCGTGCTTGTAGTTTTGTTTCAAGCCTGTTTCGCTGTGTAAGTTACGATATAATATTTTATATCGTGTGTCCGGTGTGGACCGCCATAAAGAATATTAGCGGACAACTTTAACAGGGAAGTAGTTTGTATGTTTCAATTTAATTTTTTGGACCTCTCAAACATTAGCTGTAATTTAGTGCTCCCTTGGGTCCCCTTAGAGGACAGCAGGACAATCAGACGTGGTCCATGTAGGTGCAACTAATTTTAGATAATTAATAGTCATTCCTATTAAGGTTTTAATTCCATTTAGGTTTAGCTTTACCTGTTATTTAGAAAAAACAGAAATGAGTTTGCATATTTATGCAGCGCACGTGTGAAAACATCATAAAAAAAGGCAAATTTTCGGACTTTTGTAGGATCCAGTTATTTATATGAATGGCATTAAAAAGGAAAACATAGGCATAGTGGCCGTGAATATCTATCATATTTAAAAACATGATAGGTCTAATACCAAAATCCAAGGAGAAAGCAGGGGAATACGTTTTTATGGAAAAAAAAATGTGCGTGTGTCTGTGTTTGTGCGTGCGTGCGTGCGTGCGTGCGTGTGTCCGAGGCCGTCCTCGTAATCGACAACTGGTGTTCAAACACATGCTGCCGCCATTTTTGTAATGTATGTTGCACAGTATGTTACAAGTGTGAATACTGAATCCGAGGTCGTTTGCGGATTCGGAAGATAGCATTGAATTAAACATGGGACGTCATTTTCATTTTCGTTCATACCAGTAGTGCGGCTGGTAGTGCAGTTTACAAAAAACAGCACTACCAGACATTCAAATATTTTATAGTACAATCGTAAACAAAACTACTTACTATACGAATTGTGTCAAGCTTGATTTGTGCCCTGTGGATCTCCTAATGGTTTTTGGATATCTTCGTAACTATTTATCTGAGACTAGCAGTTTCCTTACAGATGTAATAGATCTTATCAAGATCTTTATTTCTCATGACAGCTGTCAAATTAGAAACGGCCATATCTTCGGAACTAGTAGTAGTAATAGTAAATTCTTTATTGCACAAAAAATAATTAAAAGTAGTAAACACAGTTGATTGGTAAAATACAATTGAGGCGGTCTTATCGCTATTTAGCGATTTCTTCCAGACAAGCTTAAAGGTAGAGGAACTCTAGTAGAATAAGATTTAAGAGTAGGTGCAACTTAGAACTAGAAAGTAATATAAATATAAATAAAAACAAACAAGTGTGTTATTATAATAATTTATATGAATAAGACATAATACACGTTTCTTTATATTAAATATAGTATGAAAAAAATATTTACATAATACCTACTATGTAGACGTACACATAATTAATAAAATAACATGTCTTTTTTGTTAAATAATAATTATTACTGTGGCCGATAATAATTTTAACCTGCGTTTTGAAGCAGTGTAAGCTTTGGGCTTGTTTGATATTGAGAGGTAAAGCATTCCATAGTTTTATAGATTTAACTGAGAGGAATGTGATGTGATGTGATGGAATCTTTAGGAGTAAAGGAGTTGTTCCGTTTTGGTATTAAGCTCAGGAGTATATTTTTTCTAAAGAGAACTTAAAATCTAGAAATTCTGAAATAATAACTCTTTTTTTTAGACCTGCAATTCACAGAAAATCGTTAATAATTTAACGTAAAACGGAACGTAGAATTACGAAACGGATCAATACCATAAAAAAATTGACGGTTCAAATATAATTATTTTTTTCTTCTCTTTTTCTTAGAATGTTATGGCCTGTGCTGATAATTGGCTATGAATAATCATACATTTTTAAAAAACAATTTTAATTTTTAATGCAGGTCTCAATATTTAATTTTATTATTTCGCTAAGTTCTTTACCCTAGGCTTTACCTAAATACAAAAGTTGACGCTGGTTAAATTTACTTGGAAATAAAATACCAAGCTCCATACTAATTCGGTACAAGTCTTTTGTAGAAGATCTAAGATGTTTTATAGAAGAGCCAAGGTATTCAAAGCAATGTTTACGATAAGTTGGTGATGAAGGTATGAACAGAACGAAATAAATAAAAGAAAGAAGGTGTGTATTCCGGCGTTGGCGAATGGAGAGCCACTTGAGCTTAGAACGAAACTCTGATACATTATCAAAAGATGTGAGGTTTTTTCTAAGGGGATCTGGGCAGTAAGTTCGACTGACATAAAATCGCTATCAATAGATAGAGAAACGTTTTAAGTAAGTAATGGTATCGAATATGAATTTGTCAAACGTTTCCGTCGACAAAAAAAAAATGTTTAAATTATTTTGAGGTTATTTTTTGTCTGAACAAAATCACAGTTTACAAGCAGTTTGTAGGGATTGGATATATATATTGTAGGACTATTACAAAGAGCTCAAAAAATGCGTCAACTCTGCTATAATATATATAATTAATAAAAAACGTGCATACTTTAATCAATACATAAATCAAATTATAAACAACTCTCGAGGTCTCTGGAAAAATCTCAAAAACACCGTTAATGTCTCTGGCAAATCGCGTGATGCTGACCTTTCTAACCATTTAAATAATCCTAATGAAATAAATCGTCATTTTTGCACAGTGCCTGGAAATAGTACTACATCTTTATCTGATATGACCTACTTCGAATTTAACAGGTATACTGACTCGTCATTTATATTAAAGCCTATCGACAAAAGCATAGTAGCAAAAATATTAAAGTCGTTAAAATCAAATGCTTTAGGTAGTGATAGCATCTCTTTAGATATGTTGATACTTACTCTTCCATACACGCTAGAAGTCATTACATCAATTGTCAATATGTCTATACTTACATCCACCTTTCCCGATGCCTGGAAGGTAGCTCTAGTGACACCTTTGCCCAAAGGCAAAGAAGTCTCACATTTTAAGGATCTACGACCTATCAGTATTCCTTGCTGCCTTTCAAAGATTTTAGAAAGAGCTGTGTGCATGCAAATTACCCCTTACTTAGAGAACAAAAAAAATATGCTTCCTGTTTTTCATTCAGGTTTTAGAAAGTCTCGCAGCACTGCTACCGCTCTAATCGATGTTGTGGATAACATCTTGGCTTCACGGGATATAGGAAGCGGAACAATTATGGTACTTCTCCTTACTTTTGACTCCCTCGCAGCCTAGTTGGTAGTGTGATGGACTGCCGTGCAGAGGGTGTGGGTTCGATTCCCGCACTGGACAAACATTTATGTGTTAAACATTTTGTGTTTGTCTTGAGTCTGGGTGTACTTATGTATGATGTGTATGTATTTACAAAAAAAAAGTAATATATATGTATTTATATCCCTTGTCTGGTACCCATAATACAAGCTTTGCTTACTTTGGGGCTAGACGGCGCTGTGTGTAATGTCCAAAAATATTTATTTATTTATTTATTATTTATTCTCGACTTTTCTCGAGCTTTCGACTGCATAAGTGTTCCTCTTCTGCTGTCCAAACTAAGTTATTACGGATTAGAACACAACACAGTGAAATGGTTTTCAAGTTATTTAACTAACCGTACTCAAATTGAAACTGATGGCACCCGGCAGTTTTCGACCCCATACCATGTCACCAGGGGAGTACCCCAAGGTTCTATTTTGGGGCCTGTCTTTTTCATTTTATATACAACCGATATTTGTAGCAAAATCTTGCACTGTAGGTATCATTTGTACGGGGACGACATACAATTGTATTTGTCTTTTGACCCAAATGAAACCGACGCTGCGGTAGCTAAAATAAACGAAGATTTGCACAAGATAGCATTGTGGTCGGAGACAAACTCTTTGGTACTAAACCCGATCAAGTCTAAATACATGGTATTGGGATCAAAGCTTCAGATAGACCGTGTGCTCGGAAACAGTCCAGCTATACGTATTCACGGAGAACAGATTGATCGCGTCACAGAAACTCGAAACCTCGGCGTGCTGATGGACGATGGGTTACGCTTTGAAGGTCACGTGCTTGAGATCGCTCGAAACTGCTTCTATAGGTTAAAGGTATTATATCGAGTACGTGGCTTTCTCAGTGAGGACCTACGCATAAGACTCTGTGACTCGTTAATCCTAAATAAGAAGGTTATGCCGATATTGTTTATGGCCCTAGGTTGCTGGCAAAAACTTCACGGGTAGTCCAACGAGTACAAAATGCGTGTGCCAGGTTCGCTTTTTACATCATTCCACGTAGTCACGTGAGCCCATATTTAAATAACGCAGATATGCTCAACATGAATTCTCGTAGGCAATTGCACCTGGCGACACTTTTGTTTGGCGTAATAAAATTCGGTAAACCAGAATACCTAAATATAAAATTTATTTGGCGTAGAGAAGATAACGTGCGGAGTATGAGAACCATTGACAGCTTATTAAAAATACCTCAACACCGAGGCAGATTTAGATACTCGGCCACCAAGTGTTGGAACACTATACCTCCACCTATTCGCAATCTAAATAATTTAGAAACTTTTAAGTCAAAATTAAAAAGATATTATTTGGAATTACAAAAAAAGAGTTTCATTTGCAGTGGCCAAAATCAACTGTCAAATATAATTCTTGCCAAGTTATAATAAGGTAATGATTTATAATATATATATATATATATATATATATATATATATATATACACCGGCATAATTAGCGGAACAGAAAAAAAAGTGAGACTATGAGATATATACACCGGCACAATTAGCGGATATATATATATATATATGTATGTGTAAATGTATTGATATGCATGTATGTATGGATATATTTATCTTATATGTATGCTCATATTTTTTAATTTATCTTTTATATTTATATGCAATTAGTTATCATTATAAGTAAGTATAATTATATATTAAACAATACACACGACTACCAGTCTCGCGGATACACCTGCACCATGGGCGTCGCTGTAACCCTCGTGTTGCAGCATCTGCTAAGTCGGTGTCCAATTTTGGCATCATAGCACTCACAATACTCTGTATAGTCCTGCTTTTAAATTAATTATTTTTTTGTTCATATGTTTTTTTTTTGTATATCTGTGTTTTGTTTTGTATTGTGTGTTTTCTGGTGCCAAATAAATGTCTGTCTATGTCTATTTGCATTTAAACAAAGGGATAAACGAACGATCCTCTGGGCTAGAGGCCCAGGTTAGGTTAGGCTAAGTAAGAAAAACAACGAAAACTATAATAGAAACGTTAGTTTTCGATTAAGTATATAAGTTGCACATTACTTGGCGAAGTAATACATTAAAGATAACTTCTTTACTCGGTATCGGCGTTTCTATGTACACTATCGCTTTTGTGCACACATAGCTAAAGCCCCTGGTAGTCACATATCGATAAACCATCCTTTAACCACCTCGAGTATCCAAGCTTTTCTAGGGAGTTAGGGACTCTCGAGAACGCATGTGTTCAGCAGTGGTTAGCTTACTCTAGTGACTATCGAGAAGGTCTAGTTTCGGCAGTGATCGACTAATGTAGTGCGTCGCTGTCACCACTTTGCCACATCGCGCGTCTTATGTCGTCACTACGTCAACAGCCGACCCGATCGCGATCACTAATGTTACAGATTAATTACATACAAACAAAGTTCGATCGTACGGAACACCTACTTGCACTTGGGCCAATTTTTTTTTGTAGTTCTGCTCTCGATTGTTCTATAAAACATTTGAACGCGCGCGGGCGTGAGTGAGTGAGTGAGTGAGTGTGTGTGTGTATGACTGTGTATGTGTGTGTGTGTCTGTGTGTATAACAGGGTGTGTGTGTGTGTGTGTGTGTGTGTGTGTGTGTGTCTCTGTGTGTATAACAGGGTGTGTGTGTGTGTGTGTGTGTGTGTATGTGTGTGTGTGTGTGTGTATGTGTGTGTGTGTGTATGTGTGTGTGTGTGTGTGTGCGTACTCACAATCGCGGGACACGCCGGCGCTAGCTAGGATCGTGCGCAGTCGCTCCTCGGCACTAGAGAGATCGCCAAGCGCACCGCCCGCCGCCGTCTTCTTGCGCGCCTTGTACTTTATGTCCGCCCAATACTGCAAGACAACATAAAATGTTATGTAACAAAAACGTTTTGTATGTAACAAGCTTTAGACCGAGCGTAATGTATAACCAACTGGATTCCCATAGCAACTACATCCCCTATTTCTTACATAAGCAAGTCGTCTGATTCTCAACTCAGCTGATTTTGTACTATTAGTGCAGGCAAAACAGGTATTATTTTGTTATGGTATAGATAACATAGATACGACGCAAATGGAAATATTAAATGTTGTTACTTTGGTCTCCTTTATTAATAGTATTACAAATTCTTACATTTTGTATATTGATTTGCACTTGTTTGTAGTGTACTCTGAGCTTCTTTATTAAGGCAGGACATTCCACGAGATGGTGACTTTGGTTGCTCATAACATTAAACCTATGCAGTATTTTAAATAGCGAAGTACATGAACTATACAATCAAATTGTCCTTTAAATACGTTCGATAAATTTTTTCAATTAATTTGAAGTTTTCATGTTTAAATAAAATCGCAAATATCGCCATTTTCGTTGATAGAGCTCTGTTTGGTTGATTATAATGACGATAACATATCACTTTTTAAATTAAATTTAACATAAATAGTGTACTTAAATTGCATACTAATAATGCTCGTTAACCGATTTCAGATAAAGTGAGCCTAAGATTTATAATCAATTATATTAACATGCGAAATTTCGCCAGTTTTTCCCATAAAAAATACTATGGAGCAACGTTACAATTCGTAAGCGTCTGACTGGGTCGCGCAGACAAGTCAGTCGCGCGTGCCTCGTCGCCCATTGTGGACGTGGACCCTGTGTCGTTTTTTTTTAAAGTCATTGCGAGCAGTTAATATAGCTGTAAGTAAATAACAATTTTTTCTCATTCATTATTGTTACTTTTTCTCTAAATATACTTTATTTATTCACACAAAGGTACACTCGTGCTCTCTGTTTATTTTGGAGAGTAATATTAGTTTTTAAACACAAATAGTTTGTAGTTTAATAAAATATGCGATACATTTAAACTCATAGTATGAATATAGTTTATATTTAAAAAGTATCTATAAAAAAAAAATATTGTTTGAAAGAGCGTGACACCAACATTTGCCTCAGTGTTATATTTTGACTAATCTACATCTATTTGTCTTTCTTTGTCATTGTGTGCTCTGTTACGTTAGTTCCTGTGGGAACTCTCGATCGGAAAAAAAATATTTTATATGTTTTGAAATCCCTTTAGTTATCACTGTGCCAAAAATTAGTACTATTATAAAATTAGTATTGTATAGATGTACTAGCATATACATTTATCTATACTAATATTATAAAGAAGAAAGATTTGATTATTTGTTTGTATTGAATAGGCTCCGAAACTACTGGACCGATTTGAAAAATTCTTTTACCATTAGAAACCGACATTATCCCTGATGAACATAGGCTCCCTTTTACCGCGGGAAAATGCTTCATTAATAGGACAACGGGTAGTAAGAATTATCCTTCCGTACATTCCTAATTACTTAATTACTTCCTTTTTCACATAACTTCTTAACGGCTGAACCGATTGGGATGAGATTTTATATGTTTATTTCCATGGTTTCACAGACACGAATGTATTATGCCATTAAAGAGGAAAGATTTTATTGTTTTTTTTTTTTCTATTATTACGGAGTTGCTGTAAGAATCTACGCCGATAACGAAATTTAGGGCGGGCGAAGCCGCTGGCAGAAGCTAGTATTATATTGGAATTATATAAAAGTGTCGGTCAAAAACTGGGATGTTTTAAATATTGAACGACTATGTTTTAGTTGGGCTATTAGAAGAGACCAAACCATTCTAGCTTAAAACAAAAAAAAACAGAGAAAATTTGCCGCCGAAGCCTCTTTGAAGCACCGCCGTCTAAAGCAGCAGCTAAGACAGGTAAATCTATTGCTTTTATTATCTGCATGCTGTATATTATATTATATTATATTATAATAGCGAAGTGATAAGTCATCGTTTTTAGACAATTGTTTTTACAAGCGGACCCCCACGTGCATCATTAAAGTTACATTATGGCTTATTAACTTCTTTTTATGAGCTGATTTTACCTAATAAATATTAAAAAAACATTTTAACTTTAAAACTACCAATGTATTAAAATGTGCCAAAAGACAATGAAAAAGAGCCTTGTTTGTCTGAGTATGAAGTAGAAAGAGAAAAAATCGATACATTGAATATCCCTAGAGATGGTCACCGGATCGTTGATTTTGAGTATGTTTTCTCTCAATTACAATATTTATGCCATCATTCTCCATTTCAGTGTAATTTAAGCTACTTCACTATAATTGATGAAAATAAAAATGGTTTTTGTTCCTAATTTACTCTTAAATGTAAAAATTGCAATATATTGATGAAGTTGAGTACACGCAAAGACGAGGGAATAAAAAATAACTAGATGGGTTTAAATGAATCCTTACTTAGTGGTATTATGAGTATCGGCCTCGGATTTAGCGCACTCCAGGAATTATTTTCAGTCGCTGGCATAAGCACAATGTCTGGCAAATTGTATTCATAGTGCTATAAGAAAGTTTGCGAATGTTGGGACAGAGCAAAAACATTGTGTATGATTGAGGCGGCTCAAGAAGAAAGAAAAATTGCCAAGGAGCGGGGAGAAGTTAATGAAAATGGTACTCCCCTTATAACTGTGAGAGCGAATGCTTGTTGGTCTAAGCGATCATACGGTAAAAACTATTTTCTTTATCGGGGGCAGCAGCTATTATAGGCTACCACACGAGATATGGCAGTAAAAAATAAATACTGTTCAGTGTTTGCAAGGTCTGAACACAGTGATACACCTCCAGCTAAACATTTATGTTTTAAAAATTATGAAGGATCTTCAAGCGGAATGGAATCGATGGCCATTGTAGAAGGATTTGCAACCTCACTTAGTATAAACGGACTTATTTATTCCAAATTGATTGCTGATGGAGATGCTGCTACATATAAGAAAATTCGAGACGCGCATCCATATCCAGGCTTGAAAGTCGAAAAGATAGAATGCACAAATCATTTGCTGCGAAACTATTGTACAAAATTGATTCTCTGTATGTGTGTGTGTGACACACAATATCCTATTCAGTTACGAATAAATTGATGCTAGTGCAAAGTTACGTTTGCGATTCGCTGTCACAGGAGCTATTAAGTATAGAAAATCTCATGATTTCAATTTTTATCAAAAAGTATTAGCTTTAAAGAGTGATATAGAAAATGCACCGTATCATGCTTTAGGCGATCATGCTAAGTGTTACAGTTATTACTGCAAAAGCAAGAAAAACTGATTTATTATCAAAAAAAATTGTGCCAGACCAAAAATAATGTGCACTATTTGATAAGATTTTACTCTACAATAGCAGGTTAGTTGTGAATTCGAAGAGCCTTATACATAAGGTTCACAGTAACAATGTAGAATCTTTCAATAGTGTTATAGCTAAATACGTTGGGAGTAAAAGAATAAATTACTCAATGCGACAGTTTTATGCGGGTAGATGTGCGCGTGCGGTCATTTCGTTTAACACTAAATATGGGGATTCTTATCTTCTGAGAAAAGTGTTTCAAAAAACGCCACAAAATTCAGTTAAAAAACTCGAAAGAGCAAAAGCTAAAAGAAGTAAGAAATATGCATCGACTGTAAAATGGATAGACTCAGTAAAAAATGCATAAATATTTCTGATCCTGACTATGGAGAAGAGTGCCAATATCCAAATGGATTCTCATGATTTTGAACTAGCAAAAAAACAGTTTATAGAAAAACTCAACTCTATCGACCTTGAAGAAAAAAAATCTTGAACGCAGAACGATTTTACAGTCTGATTGCCAAGAATGGTTGGAAAAAAGAAGAAACATTCTTACTGCTTCTAATTTTGGGCGCATTTGTAAAAGAAAGTTGATTAAATGTGAAAACCTGAAAGATTTAATATATGGTTCCAACCTTGGACACGTGAAGTCCATTAAGTATGGCCGAGAACATGAAAACATCGCTTTAACACAATTGGCAGAACAAGAAAACCTTGTTATTGACAAATGTGGTTTGTTTCTTGACCAAGAGTGTAGTTTCTTAGGTGCATCACCCTGATAGTATCTTTGGTGATGATATTATAATTAAAGTAAAATGTCCGTCATCTGCCTCTGGTGTACTATGCGATGAGGCTATAAAATCAAACAAAAATTAAATTTTGGAAATACCAAAACAACCAATTTTACGTAAACCAAATGCATAATTGGTATTATCAAGTCCAAGGCCAGCTTCACATTACAAAAAGATCAAATAGTTTTTTTGCTGTATGGACTGCAATCATTCCGGCAAGGATGTTAAAGGACTACCGATCAAAAAATGGCCTGGAGTTAGCGCTTCCACGTCATTAGGATCCGACAAGATCGGACAAAGCGGTCGTGAGTTCAATACCGCTTCCACGTTGCAAAATACCGTTTGCAATTCCTTAAACGTGAGGACCGTTTCTCCAATCACACGGCGGAGGTGAGTTTTGGCGACCTTGGCAGCTGCTTCGAAAATACCGCCCCACGAAGGATAGCCGGGAGGATCAAAAATCCAAGTCACGCCCCGTTTGGACAACTCTGAATCAATATACGTATAATTGTCCGACAAAAACTGAAGGACCTCCTTCAAATAGCGATCTGTACCCTTGAAATTGGTGCCACAGTCCCAGCGAATTAAATGAGGGAGTCCACAACGACTGATAAACCGCGACAGACATGTGACAAAGGCCTCCGTAGACAAGGCTGAAACGAGCTCCAGATGCACAGCCTTGGAAAACAAACAGACGAAGACGCATAAATAGGCCATAACCTGTCGGGCATTGCGAACACTTGACGTCTTCACCAAAAACGGACCCGCGAAATCCAACCCAACCTTAGCGAAAGGTCGAGCGGGCCGGACACGATCGGACGGCAAGTCACCCATTTGTGGCTGAGTCAAGGTTCCCTTTAACCTATAATAAGGGATACATTTAAAATGTCGCTCCAAGCTGCTCGTCTGGCGGACAAAATCCAGAACTCTCGCTGCAGACAAGCCAGCAATGCGTAGAGACCGGCATGACAGTTCCTAACCGCCATGTTGTCCCTGATCAGCAACTCAACAAAATGACCACTCTTGGGCAACTAGAGAGGATGCCGAGCCTCATAGGGCAATTCTGAGTTACGAAGCCTACCACCCACTCGCAAAAACTCCGACTCGTCCTGAAACAAATTAAGACGAGCAATTAGCCACCCATTTGCACAAACCCTCAGGCACTCCGTAAGATGGCAACTTCGATAGAAGACCCCGGTGCCTGACCCGATCGAACGCCTTCGCTATGTCCAGGCTACATTCCAATGCCTCCCCCTGACTCTCAATGGCTAGTGCCCATGGGTGTGTGAGATACACTAGGTCACCAGTCGAGCGACCGTGGCGAAAGCCATATTGGCGGTCGCTGATCAGGTCGTGTTTTTCTAGGTATCTCAAAAGCTGTGTGTTGATCACACGCTCCATCACCTTGGAGAGGAGAGAGGTTATAGCGATAGGCCTGTAATTTGATGTATCTGATCTATCGCCCTTTTTGGGCACCGGGTGCACATTCGCAGTCTTCCATGAAGACGGAAATTGCCTAGTGTGGTAGGAAAGCGTGAAGAGGCGCGTGAGTACAGGACATAACTCAGGAGAACACTGCTTAAGCACCACTGCTGGTATACCGTCTGGCCCACTCGACTTATGAGCGTCTGGTCTTACCGCACCACAGTAAAGTAGGTGGTACAGCGCCTTCGTCGTTCATATTCGAGTTGGAGGCAAAGAGACTGCCCAATAGATCGGCTTTCTCTTTTGCACTATGGGCCAAGTCACCATCGGTCTTTCGCAGTGGTGGTAACGACGACTGGCAGAAGTTCCCCTCGGCAAGCGACCAGAAAGCACGACTCCCAGAAGCTCGCAAGTCACCCATCTATTTTGCCGATGAATTGAAATTTTGCTCTGGCAGTTGATTTCTTACTGAACCTCGAGGCAGCATTTAATTTGCGTTTTAACTCAGAAATATTCGGAACCTTATAATTACGAGCCGTGGTCATACGCAGTTTACGCAGTATTATTCATTCGCTCGCGGGCGATAGCATAGCACGAGCGCAACAGTGTATAATTTATTATTATTGCTAAGCTCGTTTTTGTTGACTTTGGTTACATTACTTAGGTACTGAGGTGCTTTACCTACTTAAAATAATTCAACTTGATAGATACCACAAAAAATACGAATTTAGTAATGACTGATAACAGTTCTCAGGGAAAAGATCTGCAACATGTATTAACAAACAGGTATGTTTATTTCTAGATTAGCTTTTACCAGCAATAATTAGTACTGTTTACCGATTTTCAAAAAAAGGATTCTCAATTGGACAGAGGACTTACAATAATAATAATAGTTAAGAATTTTTAATGTATCATCAAAATATTTTTTAAAGTTTTTTTTTTGTATTAATATAATTAATTTTATGTTTATTTTATTTTTTATTTTATTGTATTTTTTATTTCTTCTTCATAATTCTTTTAAATATGTGATTCTAGAAATCATTCATCGGACGACATCTTGTATGACTCTGATTCAAGTAAATGCTCTAACAATTTCAAAACTAAAACAAGGTTCCCGTTGCTCGACGAAGCTTTTATTGCGGAATCGGATAGCACCACCTCAAGTACAAGAAGTAAAGAGATATGTGTGATGCCTCGAATTATAATGACAAAACATGAGTTATATAATGTTTCAAAACAATTAGACTCTACTTTTGATCACACACTTGAAAGAAGCATAGACTTTGTACCTGGTACTGATTAAAGTGATGATGTTGCTTCGCTACAAAAGTAAGTCTAGTTTAAAAAATGACAATAATATCTTTTTTCAAATTACTTATAAATAATTGTAATGGATTATAATGTTTTATAATGGATATCATTTGATTTTGCTATATAATCAATTTGCTAAATAACTTTTTATAAATTTTTTTTTAGAAACCAACTTATGAACGACTCCGACCATTTGATGAAACGCCGTCATCAACAACAAATGAAGTTAAGACGTTAAATATTCTAGATTCTAGTTTAAAATAACCAGTTGAAGATAGTTGTTCGGAATTTATTCCTAGCACTGAACCAAGTGACGAAGATATTACAAGTATCGTGGAGAAGAAAAGTAAATCTGAATCTACTGAAATCAAACCTGCCGGCACAGAATTGTGAGTATTTTTAAATATTAATATTGTTTATCACATATAGGTAACTATCATTTTCATAGTGATATCTAACAAATTGTAATAAACAGCAATAGTAAAATCGGCTGCCAACAGATGTTTCTAGATGGTCTAATAAAAAGCAGAAGTCTAGTAAAGTATAAAGTTTATGAGTTTATGACTCACAGAAAATTTCAGAAGATGTGGTTTTTGTGAAAATTAATTCAATAATTTCATTAGTTTGTGCGCGTATAACTTTAAAACAGAATTGGTTACTTAATTCATATTTTTATCTAACAGTCATTGTGATGCACTATTGATTAGTTTTTTTAAATAGTTCATTCATCAAAACTTTTTTTGAGAGACTTTCAGCATCCTAGTTCAACTTCGTGCCTTAAGAATACAAATTTGTCTACCAACGATATTCTTAGTGGTAAATAAAATGAAAATAAAATAACTGAAAATCACTTTCAGATATCTTCATCTTAAGATTTTTCAAATACTATAGCACTTAGCTTCAAAAACTGCTAGAAAAAGAACACATAATAAGAAGCACGCATGCATGTTTTGCAATTGATTGGTATCAAAATTACCGCGCCATCTAGAAGCGAAACACAAAAATGAGAGAGAAGTTGCAGAATTCCTTGCAAAACCACTGAATTCGAAGGAAAGAAAATCAATTATTGAAGATTTACGACAGACTGGAAATTACCATTCATAATTCTAAAGCCATAACATCAGGAAAAGGGATTATTATTCCAAAAAGACGCCCAAGTAATAAAAAAGAGATAAATGATTTTACGCCATGCGGGTATTGCCACGGATTGTTTACTAAACATATTTTTATGCACATAAAAAACAATGTGCGGTAAAAAATGTAACATAATGTCAAAAAAAGTAGCAAGAATTCAGGAAAAATTACCTTTCCAGTAGCTGATGATACTTGCAAAGGCTAACAAGTAAATGTTTTATGCAAGATGAGACCAGACAGTTTATATCATGTTGTATGCATAGATTCCTTAATACTAAGATTTGGTTCAGAATTGAATAAGAAATTGCGTAACCTTAAACATTTACACGTTTATATAGCCCGAAGGATGCGACAGCTTGCACTTTATTTTACAGTTATCAGAGATATTAATAAAGAAATATATAGTTTATCGGATTCTTTACGTCCAAAATATTATAATGATTTTGTGAAAGCCGTACATCTTTGCCGCTGAGATTGCGTACATCAATTCAATGTTCTGCTATCTATAAATCAGATTTAATCATAAAAGAACAAACAAACAAAATAATGCAGCTTGATGACTTTGTGACTCTAATTGATATGAATTTTAAAAATCATGTTTCGAGCCAGGCTTTGCATTCAGCTTACATTAATAAAGGGAACAAGCCTGACATTATTCCATTGGCATCACACATAAGTATTTTAATAACGTATTTGAAAGAAAAAGCAAATACCTACATGTCTCAGCTAAAACAGGAAATTGATGCAGCAACTTGAATGAAATTAAGCAAGGTTACTTTAGTCCAGACATTACTATTTAATAGGCGCCGTTCTGGAGAAGTTGAAAGAATGTATTTAGACATATACATAAATAGGGATGTCAAAGAGATTAATAAAGAGTTGGAAGTGTCCCTAAGTAGTTTGGAAAAACAAATAGCCAAAAATCTGACTCGAATAGAAAAAAAAGAGGAAAAAAAGGACGGAAAGTCCCAATTTTACTTCCAAAGTATCTAAAACTGCAAATAGATTTACTTATAGAGACTCATAGTAATGTAGAAATCTCAAACGATAACCCATATTTGTTTGCGAGTATTAACTCTGTAAATCATATGCGTTCGAGTGATAAACTTCAGGAGATGGCTGAAAAGAGTGGGGTTAAAGATCCTCGAAGCATCACGTCCACAAAACTTCGAAAACATGTCGCAAAAGCTGCTCAATAACTTAACCTAAAAGATAATTCCTTGGCAATGTACATGGGACATGACATAAGAGTACATCCACAATATTATAGACTACCAGACAGTGTGGCACAGCTAACAAATGTCAGCAAGTTATTGCTTGCAATGAATTTAGGAAATATGACTAAAAGTAAAAATAAAAATTTTGACATATATGGAAATGATGAAAACATACAAGAGTTGGAAAGCAATATAAGAGCAAAGGTAAAAGTCTATCAAATAGTACATTAAATCTACATTCAAGATAATAGTCGTTGTAAAGCAATCAAATCATATAAAACACATTATATCACTGAATTGAATGAAGAAATGAGTTAAAATAAACATTCATTAAATTTATCAAAAATATTTGAGAACCCTCAATGTAACCTATGGACACGGGTCAAGGTCATTTTTGTTTACCCGAATTGCAAAAAGATTCCGAGTCCCGTTTACCTACCCATTCTGAGAACTTAAAAACACACCCTCGTAGATAGTGAGAATCCTAATATGGAAGAACTGGAGAATCCCTATAATAAAACTGCCTTATTTCATTCCTAGCCAGAATATTTCTTTTATATGCATGTTTTAAAAAAGTTATATGATTAAAATATTTTTGTGGGCAAAATATTAAGTGTTTTTATTTATTTGCTTCTTCTTTATGGTGAATGAGTTTATGTCATTGGTAAACAATTTGATAAGTTTGTTATCATAAAAAATATTTTGGTTTTTCAATAAAATCGTTTTACAGTTTTAAAGAATGCATAAAATTATTTTTAAATCAAGCTATTAAAACTAAAGCTGAAATGGAGTTTAGAAAACATGTTTAACTCATTTATTCATTGATTAGTACACTTCTCTAAGGTGAACAAGTTGATAAGTCATTGGGGAACAAGTTGATAAGTCATTGGGGAACAAGTTGATAAGTCATTGGGGAACAAGTTGATAAGTCAATGGGGAACAAGTTGATAAGTCATTGGGGAACAAGTTGATAAGTCATTGGGGAACAAGTTGATAAGTCATTGGGGAACAAGTTGATAAGTCATTGGGGAACAAGTTGATAAGTCTAATATCATAAAGAATAAGATGATTTTGGCAAAATTCCTATCAATCTGAATACTGTTAAACTGCCATTTTGGACTTATCAAGTTATTCTCACCATGCACGGATATAATATTTGATAAAATTAAATGTCATTTTAACAAATTCAATGGAAAAAAAAAATTTCGTCAAATGCTATTGGGGCCATTCAAGTATTACGTAAGCAGATTTATAACAATTATTTCCTCCCCATCCCCCTTGTCAGCAAAAGTAAGCAAAGCTCTTACCCCTCTACCATGCTTACGTAAACATTTTTTATGTATTTTTCTTTTAATGTATTTTCTGTTTTCAGTTTCAAATATTACTCATTTAAACAAACTTTATTGACACGGTATTTAACATAGAGTAAGGTACAAATATCCTTAATAAATATTACGAACAAAACAATCTGCTTCGAAATTTTTGGTATACATATTAATTTCAATTAACAGTCTTCAGTCCATGACACCCAAATCCATAATTCTAAGTTTTTATGATGATATTGGATGTTTGCTGCTCAATGTTGTCTGCTGGATCAACGGTAACACAAACATTAACTTGCTTTGCTTGCAATACACAACGACACAATAGATTGACGGAAGAAATAAGGAAAAGTGTATAGCGCATAAAATGGTATTTGCCCCACTCGGTTCTAAGGGAGTACCTAAACGTATACGTTATCTGCGGGAATCCCCGTAAAATGCGTTTCGTTTTCAAACATGAACAATGTGTGGGTCGCCATATGTTTAAAAAAGTTAAGAGAATACGATTCGGAACGCCTCTCAGAGTGCTTCATACAAACTAATTTCTCACTTATTTTTGGCAGTTCAATTCAAACACCACGAAATTTTGAAGACATATTCTAGTTATAAATATCTAGGTCTGCAGTGCGCCAGATTTCTATTAAATTGTATAGTTCAAGTTATTCAAAGTTCTAGTTTTTCATAGAAATGGTTTTAAAAAAGATTTCTAGTTAATAAAAACATTTTAAAAGATTTTGGAAAACCACAGACATAGGTATTCGGCTTCGGATTATGACTACAAAATTTCACAGTGATTGATCTGTAAATGTCAAAAACAAATGAGAAATTCATTTGTATGAAGCCCACTGTGGGGCGCCGCAAATCGTATCCTCTATAGGGGCGTTTTGTTGACAAGCATTACACGTATTGAATGCACTCAATGCTGTCTATGCGCGCATTCGATCGTTCTGTTGACCAAAAATGAATGCGCTATGACGTCACTTCCGGACGGCATTTAATTGTCTGCACATGCTCGGGAGGGAAAGTAGTGGATACGCTGTTAAACAGTGAACGGCCATATTGTTTGTTTACATTTGGTGAACAGAATGATTTTATTGTCTATGCAATATCATAGCTCTCAATGCCGTCAATAGAACGCACCTTAAATAACTACTGCTAAACGTTATCACCATCTAGACCACCCCATGTCATCAAAAATAAGCAAAGCAAAGACACCCCCGCCCCCCTATAGTGCTTATGTAATACTTGAACGGCGCTATTGTGTCTCTTATAGTTATTAAAACACAATTTGTAATATCTAGTTTAATGTGCTAGGTAGCCATTACAGAGCAGATATGTGGTATGACACTTTTTAAATCTACCTACTTTGTAATATCTTTTATTACAAAAGTTATATAAGTAAATATCTACAGTTTATACATAACATATAAGTATATCTCTAAATAAGCCTTTACTTTTTAACTTATACAGAAAAATAACCATTATTTAGGTAAACATGCAATAAAACTTCTTTAAATAAAATAACTAAAATAGGTAATTATTATTGTTATGACGTCGTTGATACGGGAGTCTAGAATGTATTTTGGTCTTAGTTCTTGCTTTGCCAAAAGACTGAACAACTTCTTCTGAAGTACTCGGAATTCCTAACATTTCTGCCCATTTATCCGCTGAATGAATTTCTATCACCTCTTGCTGTTGCTGATATTCTTGGCATGTTTCCCTATTAGTTTCATTTTTGTGTACTTCAACGTCATTAGGTTCTGCACTTTTAGTATTCTTCTCACTGATGTCAGCATCAACATCATATTCTGTTTCCCTCTCATAAGTTTCATTTCTAACAGTATTTCTGTTTTCTATTGTATATCGATATCAGTTCCTTCCTTTACTATTTCTGAATTTTTCTCTCTGATCTTAAAAAGTTGGTCAATGTGCCTGTTAACGACTACTCCATTGTTTGTTTCAATTCTGTAATTCGATGGTAAACCATTTTCCATAATTTTTCCTTGCAACCATCTAGGTCCTCTTGATTTCGATACATTACCTTTTGACCAACATTACTTTGACTATATTTTTTCTGAGCATTATTCATGATTTGTGTTTGTCTTTTTATGTTGGAGATTATCTGGATGTATAGTATCCATCAGTGTGCGTAAACGTCTACTCATTATAAGTTCTGCTGGACTTTTATTTGTTGCTGTACATGGAGTGACCCGTAAACCCAGTAACAAGTTAGGAATTTTAATGTCCCATGAGCTTTTATCCATTTTTCGTAATTTATCCTTTACTGTCTGTACCATTCGTTCTACCAGACCATTTGTAGCTTGATGGTATGGTGCCTGACATGGTGATGACATGCCTGATTTTGTTAGAAGACAAAAAAGATTTCATCTGCGCTGAAATAAATGGAGTACCATTATCTGAAACTATAGTTTCACACAGCCCATGTGTAGCAAATATCAATCTTAAATGTTTAATAACCGTCTCAGAACTCATGTTGTTTACTAAAACTACCTCTGGCCATCTGGAGTACGCATCAACAACAATTAAAAATAATTTATTTTGAAAAGGTCCAGCTAAATCAATATGTATTCGTGACCATGGACGTGTAGGTACTATTCATTCATGTTAGTTTTAGGTGGCATATGTTGATTTTCAAGACATTTAGTGCTGGAGCTCACAAGTGCTTCAATGTCATAATTTAATTTTGGCCACCAAATATAACTCCTGGCTTTGCTTTTGTTTGCACGATGCCGCTATGAATACTATGCAATGCACGCAATGTTGTCTGTCGTAAACAAGGAGGAATCACTACTCTGCAGCCCAGTAATAAACAATCATTTTGTAATTATTTTGTAATGATAATTCAGACTGAAAGAACCACATTGGACATAGTGAGATACTCGAGATAATATCTTGTCTTTTTTTGATTCTACTGCAATATTTTGCGCATTAGATGGGAAATCTTCTGGCGTTTCTGCCATCAGCAAAGAATTACACAGTTGCTCTTGTGGTTTTTCAGGGACTGGCTGGGGCCAGCGACTCAAAGCATCTGCATTTCCAATTTGTGTTCCTGGTTTATATATAATGTCGTAGCTATGTGAAGTTAGTGCTATAGCTATTCTAGTCAGTCTAGGTGATAAAATTGTAGGCATAGGTTTTCTGGGTTCAAAAATGCCTAATAAGGGTTTGTGATCTGTCACAATTGTGAAATGTCTGCCCATCAGGTAGTTGTGAAATTTATGAAGCCCAAACATTATTGATGTAGCTTCCTTGTCTAGTTGTGAGTAGCGTCGCTCATGAGTATGCAGGGTTCTGGATCCCACAGCTATTGGTCTTTCCTTACCGTTGTTCATGACATGCAACAATACTGTATCTAGTGCCACTTGCATCGACAATATATTTACTGATATAAAACCAATTCAAAAATCAATTATAAACAATCTAGAGTCAGATCATTGTGGACAGTTAGTGGTTTTAGAAAGAAAGAATAGTTTTACTAAAAAGAAAATTAAATTTGTACCAATTACAACTAAACGGATTGAATCATTTAAATCTAACTTATTATTACTACTTATTAAACAACTATTGGCAACTCAAATGAAATGTACAATACTGTTCTTGACACTATTACTACAGAGTATAATAAAATATTTACTGCAAAAAAGAAACTTATTTCCAGTCGCTTTAGTTTTAGTGAATGGGCTACCCCAGGTATTTATAAAAGTAGGCGTAAGCTGTATGCATTATATAAAGAAAAAACATATAATTATAGCCAAATATTTAGGGAATATGTAAAAAAATACTCAAAAACCTTTAGAAAAGTCTGTCTTGTTGAAAAATCAATTAACCTCAGACATAAAGTAAAAAATTCAACAAATAAAATAAAAACGTCATGGAACATAATAAATAATGAAACTGTAAAAAACATGTAAAAACCATGACATTGTCTTATTTGCTGATGTCACCTCTTTACTTTTTAAAGTTAAGAGACGACAAATATGTTATGATGAATTAAATAATGCCCTTTCTAAAATTGTTAATTGGTTTCACGTTAATAATTTGTTACTTAATGAAAAAAAACCAAATGTGTTAAATTTACATTACCAAATGTTAGTCAGATGCAGACATGTATTAATGTTAATGGCGAGCAATTAGAACATGTTAATTCAACAGTCTTTCTTGGGATAGCGCTGGACTCCAAACTTCAATGGGGTCCTCATATTCATAACCTAGCCAAAAAACTTAGCTCTGCTGTGTATGCGATCAAGAAAATAAGACAATTGACCGATGTCGACACTGCAAAAATAGTATATTTTAGCTATTTCCATAGTTTAATGACATATGGTATCCTATTGTGGGGTAGCGCTGCTGATGTAAATACAATATTTTTGTTACAAAAAGGGCAATTTGTGCTATTTATAAATTAGGATCTAGGATATCTTTGAGGGATAGGTTTAGGGAAGTAAATATTTTAACTTTAGCGTCGCAGTACATATATGAAAATCTTTTATATGTACATAAAAATATCAATAGTTTAAGCAAGAAAAGTGACGTTCACAAAGTAAATACTAGAAGTAAAAATAAGCTGTTGGTGCATTATACACTTTTACAACAAAGTTCCCAATAATATTCAAAAGCTATTAATAAGTAAATTTAAATCTTTTATCAAACAAGTACTTTGTAAAAAAGCATACTACAATATTTCAGACTATGTTAATGATAAAAATCCTTGGGACTGAAGATGCTCAATTACAGGATGCATAGGTAAACCAAGTTAAAATGGAAATAATATAAAATTGTACAGCTTAAAATTTTTATTTAAAAGATTGATTGTATTTTTAGTTTTTATGATTTTTTTAAAAGAGTAACTATCGAGTTTCTTGCCGGATTTTTCTCGGTAGAAATCAACAACATTGTGAACCGGAGAGAGGGTGGGAGGGTTCAAAAAATAATATTTCATAACTTTGACGATTCAAAAGTGATTGTAAAATACTTATTTGAATAAAACATTTTTACTTTGACTTTGACTGCACCAACACCATACTCTGAGCTGTCACATATAAGTACTAATGGTTTTTCCAGATCATAATGTACTAGAGTGGTATCAAAAGACAAAAACTGTTTTGCAGTGTTGAATGCATTTTGTTCTTTTTCGGTCCAGTACCAATCTTGCGATTTGTCTAACAACCGATGAAGTGTTTCAAGAATTGTAGCTTTATGAGGTATGAATCGTTCATAAAAATTGTATAACCCAAGAAAAGCTTGTAGTTCCCGGACATTCTTAGGTTCTGGTGTCTCCATAATTAATTCAATTTTGCTTGCTGATGGGTGAATACCTTCCGAGTCAATAACAAATCCAAGAAATTCCACTTTTTTATTTGCCGAATTTACATTTAGACAAATTAAGATGTAAATTTGCGATCTAATACAATGTCAAGGCGAATTCTCATGACAGTAATAGTTACACCACAGATTAAGATATCATCAATTAATACTGCAACACCGGGAATTCCTGCTAATAGTGCTGTTATTAACTGTTGAAATATGCCTGGGCAGGCCTTAACACCAAAAGCCAATCTATGTACGGTGTACAATACCTTGCAGGTATTAAGTGTCAATAACTGAGCTGTCTTTTTATCTACAGTCACTTGTGTGTAGGCTCTGTCTAAATCAAGCGTTGTAAAGAACTCTCCAGCTCCTATGATAGCGAAAACTTCATTAGCCGTTGGCATTGGATATGTGTCTGTCTCTGTTGCCTGGTTTACTGTGCTCCGGTAATCTCCGCATGTTTTTCTATTGTCTGATCTATTTCTAGCCTTTCCGCCTTAGATATATAATTGATGTTCAATGACATGTTAAGTGGAGTGAGCCAATCACGGCCCAAGAGATTAGGTCCGGTACCTTTAGCCACCATGGCATTTAATTTACAAGAGATATCTCTGTATTGTACCTGCACCGTTGCTTGTCCAAAGAGAATCACTGGTGTATTAGTCCAAGTGCGTAATGTCAATGGAGTTCTCTTTAATGAAAAGTGTCTTGAGTCTGTCCCTATGGATATGGATTGCCATGCTTGCTCATTAACTAATGAAAAGCTTGGTCTTTTTTTTACAAAAATTGCATACTGCTTCAATAAAACGACACTCCCCTGCAGACACTCCCCTGCATGTCGGTCACCACATCGATAACAAAATCTAGTGTTCTTCTTGTTTTGCACTGCATTGATATCCATAGGTTCACGTTGAGTAACTTGTGTGTCTGATATATCATAACGCGAGTGTCCACTGCTTGTAGTGCCAGCAATTATACGAATATCCCTGCCGGCACTTTAAGCTGAGAGCAGAACCACATCCACCACCACATCTTTGTAACACAATTAATCCTTTTTAACAGTTCATATTGGAGGTTATGATCAGTCATACCACACACAACACACAAGCCTATCGCGTAACATTCTTTCCAATTCTACAAAATTGCAGGAGGAGCTTATTTTCCTGAGTTGAGCAACATACTCTGAAGCAGATTCGCCTGGTCTCTGATCCCGTTTATAAAACTTGCATGACATAGATATCTCATTTTGTTTTGGACTATAATGTCTGGTTAGAATGTTTTCAATATCATTAAATGTTGCTTCATTAGCCTTCCTGGGTGCAATCAAAGCTAAAAATGTCTCATAAACTTGTTCACCACACACTGAAGAAATTAGCTCTTTTTGAATTGTCATTTGTAATTCCATATGCTTCAAAGCAAAACTTTAACCTTTCAATGTAATTGTCCCAGTTGTCAGTTTTTGGACTGAATTTACGAAATTTGACTGCTTTATTTTCCATATTTTTAACTTTTTCTCGTCGCCAATGTTATAGTTATTTAAACACAATTTGTAATATCTAGTTTAATGTGCTAGGTAGCCATTACAGAGCAGATGTGTGACACTTTTTAAATCTACCTACATTGTAATATCTTTTATTACAAAAGTTATACAAGTAAGTACTTACAGTTTATACATAACAGTGTCAAAAATTAAAATTACAAATTGAGTTTGTCATGACAGAATCGATACTTTAGAAACCTAAATGGTAATAAGTACTGATATGGCATTTTAGACCTACTTATTTGCACACAATGTAATAAAGAAACTGATTGAAAAACTGATAAACATTTTTAAACCCTGACTGCAATCCTGTGCTAAATTATGTTGTTTTTTCTTTATTGACCCTAGTCTCAGCAAGTCATGGTCTTTACCTGTAGTTCCCAAAGGGGTCCACAGAAGACTCGATGGGGGTCTTCATTGGTGTGACAAAAAAATGGGGGTTCAAGCCATGAAAATTTATCAGCTTTTAACAGTGAAGTGAACTAAAATGTTGGCTTGACTTCACCTATCAATGTAGGCAGGTAGCTCTGCAACTGTTACTTGTAAAAACTTCTTTGAGCAAATTTCCATAGTTAGATCTAATCTTCACATTTTTTGTTGAGTTTGTGGGAATATGTTAGAAATGTAGCTACAGGGGGTCCACTAGCTAAATTTTGAAAGTGGTCTATGAGAAAAAAGTGTGGGAACCTCAGCTGGTCTATGAGTTCACTGACAGTCTGCTGTTACAGTTAATATCATTTATTAATGACAATCATTTCCAATCTGCTGGTTTCTGAAGTTATTGTGATGGTATAGTATGTTATATATATATGTGTAATGTAATTCTATGAATAAATCAGTAGCATGACAAGTCTTGAGTTTTACTGACGCGTCCCTCGCGCGACATCAGATGGCGACCACGCAGTTTAAAACCGAGCTTCGCGTCGCGGGGGCGTGTGCGAGCCGGCTCCCCGGCCGCACGTAAGCACCTAACCGCGCCGCGCTGACCGTGCACATAAATTAAGAACTTTTATTTTCTTATAAATAAATACCTAGAAACATTTTTTATATAAAAACAATTAGAACGTTTCAGTGCTATAAAGACTTTCCGCCACCGGGGATGGCAACTAAAGTGAACAAAAACTTTTAACATTAAGTATATTGGTGCAAAAATTAAATTAGAAAGAAAAACGTACTACAGCAGCGAGAAGAAAATTCCTACAAGGACGGCGCTATGAAGACAAAATTAAGAAGACAATAAACGTACATCATGGGAGGCAAACCGTCAAAGGAGCCTGTAAATCAGGAAACCAATAATCTTATTTCAGTAAACAATAATTTATCCACAAATACGACTGTGCTCATCGTAGTTATCGTTTTCATCGGACTTATCGTTATGTACTTCATGATTCGACATATGAAAGATTGCTACAAAAAATCTTTGAAACAAAGAATAAATAGAGCCTTTTGCAACGAATTGGGGACAGACTATCTTTCCGAAGAAGGCAAACAGGTCAACCGGAGCATCTGTTTAAGCCTACAACTCAGGCCAAGCAGCCAACCCGCATCAGCCCGTGGCTCACACCCAGCGTAAAGGCGAGCCCGCGAGATGTGCCGGCCCGCCACCCAGCATCAGCCAGCTTCACACACATACGCGCGCCTTGGTCCGCCCGCGCAGCGTAACGAGGTTTACAAGTGATAGTGGTAAACGAGAACTTTATTTTATTATGCTTTTATCATGTGTTTTTATATTTAAGTTTTAAATTTTATGGAAAAAGAATTATTTGATGTAATCGCAGACTTAAATAGTATCCAAATAAACCTTAGGAAGTTACGACCAACACGAAGAAGCCAAAAAGCTGAGATAGTAAATATACAATTAAGACAAGCAAAAAGTCTGTATGAATACATATTATTACTCATATATGAGTTAGGTAATGTAGATTACGAGTTAGTGGAAAAGGTCGAGGCGTGTTATAATAAAATTTTAAGTTAGGAAATGTCTACAGCAGGTGAAGCAGAAATAAAAATGTCGAAATTTGACCTGAAAACAGCGTCATCGCTGTTACCGATTTTAGATGGTAAACAGGAGACATTGCATAAATTAATAGATGCTAGTGATTTATACTCGGCATGCATAGACAAAAGTGAGGAGCAATTATTAATTAAGTTAATTTTAAAAACTAGGCTCGACGGATCATCGAAGCTTAAATTAAAAGGTAGTTATGGATCATTTAATGAATTAGTACTGAATAATAATGAATAGCGATATAAATAAATATTTAGTCACAAAAAAGTCGGCCACGTCCTTACAGACACAGCTCAATAACATGCAACAGCGTGATTTAACAATAAGTGAATATGGTACGCAGCTAGAAACACTGTTCTCAGACCTTACTATTGCCCAAGCCGATGGCAAACCAGAAGCCTATAACATTCTCCAACCTATTAATGAAAAGATTTTCTGATGGGCTACGTAATCGGCGAATAGGGATAATTATTTCCGCTAGGAATTATGACACTCTCAAAAATGCAGTCCGTGCTGCAGAGGACGAGCAGATGGCTAGTTCATCCTACAGGACGTCAAGTGACGTCATGAGCATGCGGCGAGGTCGAGGGTACGGACTACCCATGACGGCTGCACATTATCAGCCCAGCCAGCGACCACCTCGCGGTAAGTTTTTTAATAACTATAATAATAGTAACAGATACTATAATAACAATAGGTCATCACACACCGGGCACCCAAATTATTACAATAGGTATGGGACACAGCAAGGACATACAAGGGGGAGACCCGAGAACGCGAATAACAATTCGCAAGGGCGAGGTCAATTTCGCAGACCTTCCAATTTTCGAAGGCCTACAGCATATACAATGGAGGAAGACAAGAAACCAGATTGTAATAACCGATTTTGTTTGCATACCATTTTTTCAAATTTTACAGCGTCAGGGTATTATTTAGAGATATATGTCAACAACTTAAAATACAGATTCCTTTTAGATACAGGTGCTTCATTAAGTGTCATAAAAAACGACAAAAATTTACATAATTTTCCTAGATACCGAGAATTTACATCTATTACAGGTGTAGGCAGTGTTATACATACAGGTACATAGGTACAGTTTTGCTTACATTAGAGTCTTTCGCTGAGTCGCAAAATCCGTTCACAGTAAAACATAAGTTCCAAGTAGTGGATCACCTACCAACAAGGTGTCAAGGAATTCTTGGTATGGACTTTGTTTCTACATACTCAGAAAGTCTTAACTTCCATACTAATAAAATAGTTCTTAATAACAAGGGTTCACGTTGTATTTTAGATTTAGCAACCAAACATAGCAATACGAACAAAACTAATTCACTGTTGATTAAAGCAAGAACAGAAGGTACTTATTTCGTTGATATAGCAAAATCATACGACCCACTTCCCACAACTCAGTTGTTAATACAATCAGCAGAAATACAAGAGATGTATTTATCGCGAATGCTTTAGTCAAAATACAGCGCAATAAAATACCTGTAAGAATAATTAACACAACGGAGCATGATGTAACTTTAAGTAATTTTATACCTAACGTAAGTAATGTTTCAAATTATCACATATGTAACTTTGCACCGTGTGAAAATGAAAAGGACTCAAATAGGGTTCAAAAGGTTTTAGACTTATTAGATACCAAACATTTAAATAGCGGAGATAAGCTTTTAACTACTAACGTATACGAGCATAATATTGAATTAAAACCCGGTAGTGAGACGGTGTACACAAAACCCTACAGACTACCATATGCTCAAAAAGATGAGGTAAATAAGCAAATCAAAAATTTGATAGATGAAGGGTAACAAGCTAAGGTTAGAAATTAGAACCAACCAATAGTAGCTACAGCAGTTCAGTCTTGCTAGTTCCGAAAAAATCTAATAGTAAAGAGAAAAATTGGCGTTTAGTTATAGATTACCGTAAATTAAATAATTGCATAATAGACGATAAATACTCGTTGCCAAATATTACTGAAGTATTAGATGCATTATGAGGTTGCGTATATTTTAGCCATTTAGATTTATATTCTGGATTTTACCAAGTTAAACTTCTGGAAAGGAGTAGAAAATATACTACTATTCAAGGAGGCCAACACCATTTAATTAGGATGCCCATGGAAATAAAAACTTCACCGTCAGCATTTTCCAGAATGATAAATTTAGCTATGGCAGGCCTAACTTTTGATAAATGTATGGTATCAAGACGATCTCGGTGTAATGGGAAAATCACTATCTGACCACAATAAGAATCTTTTAGACGTTCTAGCGAGCCTACGAAAAGTCAATTTAAAATTAAATATAAAGAAATGTGAATTTTTAAAGAAGGAAATGCTTTATTTGCTGCTGAGGCCACGTTGTCTCAGAACACGGCATACAGCCCGATCCAGAAAAAATTAGGGTTTTGAAGGATTACCCCGTTCCGACACTTTAGAGTCAGGAGATTTGTAGCTTTCACAAATTACTATAGAAAATTTATTCCCGACTTTGCGAAACTAACAGTCTGTTTAACTAATTTAACAAAGCAAAATGGCAAATTCGTATGGTCGGACGATTCGTATGCCAAAAGTGGTTTGAAATATTAAAAGATAAACTTATAAGTCCACCAGTATTACAATATCCGGACTTTTCAGAAAAAAACGAATTCACAATACAATGTGACGCTTTAGGTTTTGCATTAGGTAGCGTTTAAACAAATAAAAATGGGAGCGCGATTTCTTATGCGAGCCGCACCTTAAACAAAGGGGAAATCAATTATTCTGTAATTGAAAAGGAGCTTATGTCTATTGTATGGGCAGTAAAACATTTGAGACCGTACCTGTATGGACGCCAGTTTACAATTCTTACAGACCACAGGCCATTAGTTTATTTATTTGGGATAAAAGATCCCTCTAGTAGTTAATAAAATTTAGGTTGGCTTTGGAAGAATATGATTTTTATATTGAATATATCAAAGGCAGTTTAAACGGGCCAGCAGACGCACTTAGCAGACTCAGAGTTTCGTGTGACGATTTGAAAAGTATGAGAGTAGAAACGTTGAATGTTATGACCAGGTTACAGAAAAGAAGGTTAGAGCAAAAGGAACAGAATGACAGTTCTACGGATGTTACGAATGTCCAAAACCAACGGGAGGCGCCCCCCAAGGTTGTGGAGATTTTTAACAAACCGAAGGATATGGCAGAGTTAGTTTTTGTTAGTGCGAAAGAGTTAAGAATGTTAAGAAAGCATCATTTTGTTAGTAAGGAAAGTAGTTATTTAGCCTATGCACAAACAAAAGCATGCGTTTACGTAAAACCAGAAGCTGAAGGGCAAATGTCACCAGCTGACTTTGTCAAGCATCTCATTGATTTTTGTAAATATAAAAGAATTATGCTATATTAGAGTAGGTCAAGACGATATATTCGTAAATGCTATGAAAAATGTGGAAATCTTAACGTTATGTATTTTTAAAAATTGTAAAAGATTTGAAGACAAAAATGACATAATAGTAATCTTAAACGATTTTCACATATTACCTACTTCCGGTCATGCAGGCATTAAGAGAATGTTAAATAATATTAAGAGGCGGTATTTTTGGACCAACATGGAAGAAGACATTAAAAAGTTCGTTAACGGTTGAACACAGTGTCGAAAAACAAAAATATACTAAATTCACAAAACAACCCATGGAAATCACGACAACAGCAAATATGGCATTTGAAAAAATATATTTAGATATTGTAGGACACACACACAACATTACAGTGTGAACTTTCAAAATTTGTATGTGCGTTACCACTAATTACTAAAAGTAGAGCTGAGGTAGCTAAAACTCCAGTCGAAAATTTTATCTTAAAATTGTCTGCAAACTTTTGAAAATTAATAAGTTAGAGTTAACTAGCTATGACACTATACTAACATGAATCTATAGGTTCTCTCGAAGTGTGCCATAAAAATTTAGCAGCATATTTAAGAATTCAGTGTGAGAAAAGCCCGTTTGATTGGTCCGACTGGCTTCCTTATTAGACTTTCTCTTACAATACTACTGTTCACTCAGAAACCAAATATAGCCCATATGAACTCGTTTTCGGTAAGGCGTGTGTCCTGCCGTCAAATCTTAGAAAAGACATAATAGAACCGTTATACAACTTCGAAGACTATCCAAGCGAACTGAAATACCGTTTAAGTATATCTCAAAAAGATGCCAGGGAAAATCTTATTATGTTAAAACTGCGTAGAAAACAGTATTATGATAGATACACAAAGCCAACGTCTTATAACATAGGTGACAAAATTTTAGTTAAAAATGAAACAGAAAACAAGCTATCTCAACTTTATTTAGGGCCTTATAAAGTGGTAAAAGAAATATCACCAAATGTACTGGTACGTGTTAATAATAAGCGTATCGAATGGATTCATAAAAACCGAACAAAATTATATAAACACGCAACGAGCAATAGAATGTATAAACCTATACATGGTTATGTATTTTTATTGAATAATAACAGTCTCAAACAATGTTATAAATCATAACCGCGAATAAGCTAGGTATAAATGTATAAGTATAAACTTGTATAACAAAGACGAAGAGTTGTTCGCCAGACGTAACATGCAATATGATATTTGTGTAATGTAAACAAAGCCGATCTCACGGCTCTGCCAACTTGCTGATAAAAGCTACTTGTGTAATATAATTGAATAAGGGTTAACCGACTTGGAAAATGATGATACTTTTAAGATTGAGTTGATTTAAATTTAAGATTTGATGTTTCGAAACTTTTATTTTTGTATTTTTGTGTCATTTATTTAGGTATTAAATGTCTTGCAAGACTAGATTCTAAGGCAGTGCGCGCACACAATATTATAGATATATTGAAATAGATATTTACTCATGCATTTAGAATTAATTGCTATAAACTTACGCATTCAATTGAATTGTGTTTATCTTATTATTCTGTACTTTGTGTTACTTAGCTTTTTATTTTAATATTTTGGGGATTTTTTCTTGGTTTAAGTAAAGGGTTTAATATTATTTCAGATAAACATGTTACTATTAAATACAAATACAAATATCCTTTATTGCACAAAACAAAAACACAACCTTATTGAAAAAATAATATTAAAAAACATGTACAACAGGCACATTGCACAAAAACTGAAATAAAGACATAAGTAACATAGAATACGAATAAAAACTACATATAACTAAACTACGTATAAATTACCAAATAAATAAATAACTACAAAATACATAAATACCTTTATACATAAAATATAAAATACATAAAGTCGTTACATAAAAATACATAAACTACACATAAATAAAACAATCATAACTTAAATATTTAAGTGTCTACATCAGAAGAACAGAGGGAGCAAAACAACATGGTTATGCGAGATTTAAAAAATGCTTTTTCACTTGTGCTTTGAAGGTTGTAAGTGATTGTGCTTTTCGGATATCTACTGGGAGAGAGTTCCACAATCGCACTGCTTGTAAGGTGAAGGAATCATTGTAAAATTTTGAGTTGTGACTCGGTGTATTAAGTAATAAATTAGAGGAGGAACACAAAGAGACATAGTAACCAAAACGCTCTTTGCGATAAGAAGGGTAGCTAGGATTGAACAGCACACAGTAAAGAAGTGAAAGAATATGAGCATTCCGGCGAAAGCGAATTGGGAGCCACTTGAGCTTCACGCGGAAATTGGAAATATGGTCATATTTGCGTAATCCAAATATAAACCGAATACAGAGATTTTGAAGTCGCTCAAGTTTGTTTAATTGGTCTACAGTTAAAACAGGATAGCTAGCATCGGCGTAATTGAGTATGGGAAGCAAAAGAGAGTGTGCAAGAACAATTTTAGTGTCCGTTGGTAGGAAATAGCCTTTTTAGGGAACCTACAGCGGAAAACATTCTCCTACTGACCTCGGCTATCTGTGAAGTCCAAGAATACTATTAACTATAAGGTCATTATAAGGTATAAATACATTGTCTACACAAACTTTTCGGAGACTAACCCAGTTTATTCTAGACATAAACGTTGGACTGCCTAGTATTATGGCCTGGGTTTTTACTGGATTTATTTTTATGCCAAAGGCTTTGCTCCATTCTGAAATTCTGAGGAGATCAGAGTTTATCAAACCAATCGTTTGAAATAAATCATCAAAAGTTGTTTGATTATAGACCTGGAGATCGTCTGCATACATGTGGTGGAGAGAAGAAAGATGGTGAGTAATTGAATTAATAAAAATCGCAAATAAGAGAGGAGGTAAAACGCCACCTTGCGGAACACCGGCAACTATGTGACACCAATCTGAAAAAATGTTATCGAATTTGATACTTTGCCTACGTCCACGCAAGTAGCTCTGAAACCATACAACCACCGTTGGAGATATGTTAAGAGAACGCAATAACTCCAACAACACATCAAAATCGACAGTATTAAATGCATTACTAAAATCAAGTAACGTTAATACTGTGAGCTGTTTATTGTCCATTCCCATGTGATTGTCATCCGTGATTTTACCTAGAGCCGTAACAGTACTATGTCCTGCACGAAATCCTGATTGAAGAGGATTTAATAGGTTATTTCGTGTCAAGAACAGGTTTAGTTGTTTTTGGACAAGATGCTCAAGGACTTTGGATAAAAAAAGGAAGAATAGAAATAGGACAAAAATCAGAAAGACTAGAAGGATTAGATTTTTTTGGCAAAGGAATTATGTGAGCGTCCTTCCATGCCATAGGAAATGTACAAGAGGAAATAGAATGATTAAGGATTTTTGTAATTGTAGGACAGATAACATCAATTATATAAATAATCATATTACGGCTTATATCGTCGTTACCAACTACATTGGAAGTAATGGCGAGAACGTTCTTCTTAACAGCACAATCGGTGAATTGTGTAAAAGTAAAAGGAGAGAAATCAGGAGTTGGTAGTGAGGAAAGATTATTTAAAGTATTGGTTTTAGCAACACCATCAAAGATAGAAGAGGAAGTGAAGTGTTGATTTAGAAGATTAATATTGATGTTTGGCGGAAATGAATTCTGAGATGATTTGCCAACTCCTATTGATTTTAGAAATTTCCATACTTTAGACGGATTTTCATTTTCAACTGATTTGTGAATGTGGCGTCGCTGCGCGCCCTACACATTGTATTGCAGCGATACCGTAAAAGTCTATAATTTTCTAGATTGGCATCATAAGGATTTCTTTTATATTTGGATTTAGCATTGTTTTTCTTAGCCATCACTGCTTTGATTTCCTCTGTTAACCAGGGAGCAGAAAGATGTTTTACTCTGACTGGTCGGATAGGTACATGCACATCATAAAGTTTAGTTAACATAGAGTTGAAAAGCATAATTTTTTCATCAACTGAAGGAGATTTATCAATTACAGTCCAGTCTAAGACTAAGTTATATCCATGGCACTAAAATTGCGTTGCAGAAGTATTCTTGATTTTGCTTTAGGGGGACGTATTTTATAAGAAAGATATAATAAATCATGATAGGAAAAAGCATCAGCTGAACACTGACCATGCTTAGCGATGTGTTCAAAAGAAGAAACAAAAATTAAATCTAAAAGAGAAGGGGAGCAATTTGGATAGAAGTGAGTGGCTTGTAGCGGTAGAATGTACATATTACTTGCTTCTACAATAGATCTCAGATGTTTAGCTTGTGAATCATTTTTAAGTATGCAAGTGTTGAAATCACCCATGATAATAGAATGTGTATATGTAGGTGTCAGGTCTTCTAGGAGCTTTTCAAATGTAGAAAAATAATTAACATGTACTGATGGACTCTAGAAAACTCCTAGAAGAGCTTTACTATGGTGTAGGGTAATTTCAATAAATAAATATTCAGGTTTATTGGATTGAGGAGATTGATCAGAAGAACTGACAATTGAAAAAGGGATAGATCATCGAAGATAAATTGCCACTCCACCTCCTGTACGAAAAGTGCGATCATTGCGAATGAGCGGCAATCCTGGTATGCAGTAAGAAGTAGAAGGCAGACAGGGCTAAAACCAGGATTCAGACACAAGGATTGCATGAATGTTATTATTTCCCTCAAATGTAGCCAGCATATCAGAGTAATGAGCCGGAATGCTTTGGGCATTGATATGAACAACATTGAAATTTTTCACTAAGTCTGAAAAATGAGAATGGAGTTTTTCGCTTTGTGTTGTTTGACACACGTGACGTGCTTAAAAAAATATTTATTGTATTTTTGTTAAATTAGCTTCAGAGTTGTTCCTATAGTGTCCTTGTGTTTGTTTAGGTAAGTGTACTAACCCGTAGTTATTGTTTGTCTATACTAAAACGGTAAGAAGGCTTCGGCCTTACTGATTGTAAAACATGTAGGTCATAGAACCTCCAAAACCCCCTGATGCCCCTGACGATCACGATCACCTGTTTTTTCACAGTCACTTGATTCACCTGTTTTACCGGAAAACTGCGCTCATAAGAGCCCTTCCGAATCAGTTAGAGATTCTGAGGATGACAAAAGATTAAGAAATGATACTGATTCGTCTGCATCAATACAATTGATTTACACTCACCCCAGCTTACTGGAGGATAGTCGATCATACAATGAGTCGAACAGAGGTCCATTTGTTGTACATATTTCTCGTATCCAACCAGATCTTGCTGCTGGTACCACAATCTGACCTATTAAAATAGGTCACCTTCTGTTTACCTATAAAGTCCAAAATATTGTTTGTGATGGTATCAAAAGTGCCGGTCGTAATAGAGTTGCTGTAGATTTCAAATCGGCTGTTGATGCAAATAATTTTGTTTCTGCATCTTTCCTACAGAGTAACAAATATAAAGCAAATATTCCCTCTTACAATATCACCCGGATGGGCCTTGTCCGTGATGTTCCAACAGACTGGTCCATGCAAGAGTTCATAGAATCTGTAGATCTACCAGAAACTTGTGGCAAGATACTAAAAGCTAGACGTCTCAACAGGAAGCAAACTTTAGAAGGTAAAGCATCATGGGTCCCTACCCAGTCAGTGGTGCTGATATTTGAAGGACAATACCTACCCAAATGGATTTATTCTTTTAAAACATCATTAGTTGTAGAAACTTATCAGCTCCCAACAATTCAATGTTACAACTGTTGTAGATTTGGCCATACTAAATTACAATGCCGTTCTAAACCTAGGTGCTACCGCTGTTCCCAACATTCTGGTGACTCTTGCTCCACTGCAGAAAACTTGGCTACCTGCCTTCATTGTTCAGGAAGCCACTATGCTATTAATAAAAACTGTCCAGAGTTCTCCAGACAGAAATCCATAAAATTAATTATGTCAGATGAGAGTATATCCTACTTAGAAGCATCTGCTCGTTTCCCCACTGTTCGAAGGCGTCCATATGCAGATGTTGCTAGGACCATGTTTTCCTTATCCTTAGAGATACCTACATATGACTCCACTGCTCCACCCCTACAATTACCTAATACATACTGTCCCTCTCCTTCTACTTCTTATAGAAAAACCATTGTCCGTATCCCGTCCCAATACCCCTATACCTCATGGCTATGATAAGAGGACTCACATGGACATAGTCCGAGAGCCCTCTTTATCAACTCCCAATGGATGTGCTCTACAGAACAAATCTGACATAACTCCTAACGAATCCTTGATAGAGGTTATTCTATCACTTTTAATGAACATCATCTCAAAATGGGATGATGCGTTACCGTCCAACGTTGCACAAACACTTGCCCAACTAGTTCACATTCTCCCCCAGCATGGAGAGAAAAATTCTGCAGTGGAACATTAAAAGCATTCGACACAAAAAACACAAACTAGTGTTTTTATTAAACCGTTTCTCCCCGGTTGTGGCTGCCGTCTCGGAGACTTGCCTTGTACCTGGTTCTCACTTTAGAGTTTCAGGACATTCATGTCTCCGTGATGACAGAGTTGACGGCTGGGGAGGTGCTTGCTTATTATTAAAGCGTAATTATTCATTTTCTCAAATCCTTCTCCCTCCACATTCCCAGGAATTCAATGCTGTTGCTGCCCGTGTAATAGACTTAACTTTTCTATGTATCTATATTCCTCACCCTAATCCAGCTCTCAGACCTACCTTCTATATTTACAGCTCTTCCACAACCTATTGTCATTCTTGGAGATTTTAATACCCATTATGTTTCATGGGGTTCATACTTGAGTGACTCATTCTCTACACACTTGATTGATTTTTTTGAAAACTTTAATATATGCGTCATTAACAGTGGAGTTCCCACACGTAGAGTATCTCCATTGCAAAACCCTCAAACAGCGGTTGATATATCTGGTTGCAGCCCTTGTTTAGGGCCCTGTCCTTAAATGGGAAGTTCTTTCCCAGACTTATGGAAGTGACCATTTCCCAATCATAATTTCCAAACCCCAAACCGTTTGTCCTGTCCCTTCCCTTCCACCTCTTCTTAAGTATAAAACCCAATATGCAGATTGGACACAATTTTCCTCTACTGTAGAAGATAAACTAAAACAATTAAACCATAATGTTCTAGAGTTTTGTGACATTAGCTACTCCAGATTCATAGAATGTCTGACTACTGCAGCGGATTCCCATATCCCTTCAAAAAAAAACCATCGTAAGTGTCTGTCGTCTCCCCCATGGTGGGACTTGGAATGTACTATTATGATAAGGCAACGCAGGAAAGCTGAGCTGCTGTATAATACATCTATGACTATTGATAACTTTATTAATTACCGGCATATTTAAGCAAAATCAAAAAAATAAATTTAAAAACGAAAAAAATGGGCTGGACTAACTTCTGCGAGTCATTATCGCCTAGGGCTCCTTCTTCTCAAGTCTGGAAACAAATAAAAAGATTCCGAGGCTCTTTGTCTACTGCAGATGGCCCATCTACTAATTCTTTGGCATGGATTGATGAGTTTGCTGATAAGTTGGCCCCTCCTTTTGTCCTTAACCAAAACTGTTACCTCTCCTATATCCAATTCAGACCTCCAGTAAATTTGACGAACCATTTACAATGACAGAATTGGAGTGTGTCCTGTCTGGCCTCAAAGACTCTGCCCCTGGGGAAGATGGCATCCCTTACTCTTTTATTATTCATCTTAGTAGTCATAGTAAACAAATTCTTTTAAACATTCTTAATAATATTTTTCTTTCCGGTACCATACCAAAAGACTGGAAAACACAAATAATTTTCCCTTTACTTAAACTAGGTATGGATCCTTCTAAAGCTTTTTCCTACAGGCCTATTGCTTTATCGTCATGAATTTGCAAAGTAATGGAACATTTATTAAAAAACGGTTTAGAGTGGTTCATGGAGTCACGTGGTACTCTGGCTAAAAGTCAATTTGGTTTCCGCAAGGGAAAGGGAACTATAGATAGCCTTAGTGTTCTGGGTACGGACATTCGGGTTGCATTCTCTAAAAGTGAGGATCTTGTTGGTGTGTTCCTGGATATTGCATCAGCTTATGATAATGTCCAACTTCCGGTACTCAGGCAGAAAATGCTTCAGCTGAGCATCCCTGAGAGGCTGGTACATTTTGCTTTTAATCTCTTAATATCTAGAAATATTAAGATTCGCTCGCAGTATGCTCTTTCTAGTGTTGTGTGGAAAGGTCTGCCACCAGGTTCAGTTTTAAGTCCCCTGCTATATAGTTTATATACATACATATGACCTTGAACATTCTGTTTCTTCTTTCTGTAATATTTTGCAATATGCAGATGATTAGCTTTATATCTTGCATCAACCAGTTTGCATAATATATCCCAACAACTAAATTCTGCATTACACTATCTTAACATTTGGCTTGAAGATCACGGTCTTTCCCTCTCTATTCCTAAATGTGAAGTGGTTGTTTTTTATAGGAAAAGACTCACAAATAAAATGTGATAATCAAATTATACCAGTAGAAAGCAAGATAAAGTTTTTAGGCGTTATCTTAGAATCAAAGTTCTCAGGTTCCACTCATTTTAATTACATTACGGACAAGTGTGAAAAAGGTGTCAATATCCTCAGGGCTCTCGCAGGTGTATGGTGGGGCTCACACCTCTTCTGTCAAAAACTGCTGTACAATGCAATTGTCCGAAGCCATCTAGATTATGGTTCCTTCCTGTTGGAACCCTGTAAAATTCATCAAAACCTTTAATATTAAACTATAACTTTTGCATGCATTAATATTTCTGTCACCACTTAATATAATCCTCTCTCACTCTTGTATGTTTGTTTTATATGTTGAGATGTCCTTTTTTGTTTTAGGTAAAACAACCCAGAATCTCCCAGCTCGGAGGCCCCAATTTTCCATTTTTATAATAAATTTATTAACACGTGTCTCTTTCATCACGGATACTGGCAAAATGTTTTGGCTTAGACCGAAATGAAAGCCATTTTTCAAACAATTAATTAATTAATTAATGAGAATGGAGAGAGTCGTTTAACGAAGGAATGCTATGAAAACTGTTATTGCCGTTCAAATCCTCAGAAGATTCTGTAAATGACTGATAATCATTTATGCTATCATTACTGCTATCCATGTAAACACTTTAAATATTAAATATAATTATACTAAATATATATACAAAATAAAAGCAATATAATATAAGTAAATAAAATATTAAAATTAAGTTTTAAAACTTGCTAAATCAATTAATTACCGATTACCTGCCATTATTGTGTAACAAAATAAAAATAAGATAAAAAACACATCAAAAAAATAGTTTACACAAGGAGAGATTAAAATGTTGAGAAAAGAAAATAAAATAAAAAATTTCAGGTATATGATCAACAACGATGTCAACGATAGACTGTAGAGAATAATGAAATAAAAACATATTATAATAATATACACAGCGAGAAGTTAAAATGTAAAAATAAATTAAATGTTCAGCAAACGATGTCGACAATGGATAATATAGTACAGTTCTAGAGATATGTTCTGGTGAACGATATTCTTTTATATAATTCAATCGGTATGATCCATTGTCAATACCGCCTTTCCATCTCAGAAAACAAATTACTTAGATAATAACCGGACTAAAGAGTCCTGGACCAGACAACATAAGTAACAAAACCCTGAAACTAGCAGTACCGGTCTTAGTTACTCATTTGGTACATCTCTTCAACAACATATTACGAACAGGTCAGGTACCTGTCCAATGGTGTAACTCAGATACAATACTACTGTACAAAAAAGGAAATTCTCTAGATTTAGGTAATTATAGACCCATCAATTAACTATCTAGCCTATACAAACTATTTGCATCAATAATTTCAAGTAGAATCTCACATAATATTGATAACCAACAACCAATTGAGCAAGCAGGATTTCGATCAGCGTATTGTAGAATTTATCACATACACACAATTGAACAAATAATAGAAAAATATTCAGAATACAGCAAACCTCTTTACATAGCCTTTATCAACTACTCAAAAGCTTTTGATAGTATAACTCACAGCTTTATATGGAAAGTTTTCGAGGCCTGTCACATAAAAATGAGATATATAAACATCCTAAAGAATGTATACTCAAGATGTGTAAGCAGAATTAAACTCGAGACAAAAGGAAACACATTTGAGATAGGTAAAGGCGTCAGACAAGGAGACCCCCTGTCGCCAAAACTTTTCAGAGCAGTACTTGAAGAGACATTCAAAAAGCTTAAATGGGAGAGTAAAGGAATTGTAATACTGCACCAACGCCTAACCCATCTTAGGTTCGCAGATGATATTGCAGTCTTTTCAGAAACTGCATCAGATCTAAAAGAAAAGTGATGACAAATAATGCTAAGAATACAATAGAATTAGAAAACAACAATATCATACTGGAATATGTAGACGAATACATCTATCTTGGGAAACAGATATCATTAGATGCCAACAGAAAGAATCAAGAAATAGACAGAAGAATAAATTCTTCCTGGAAAAAGTTTTGGGCACAAAAAGGAATTCTAAAAGGTAAATATTACCTAAGTTTAAAAAAAACAGTTATAGACACCAGCATACTGCCCTGTTTATTCAAATTCAAATTCAAAATAATTTATTCAGTTTAGGCTACAATAATTGAGCACTTATGAATGTCACTACGCCATCGGATCGTAAGTCTACAGGGCGGGAGACCTTGTACTGAGAAGAACCGGCAAGAAACTCAGCAAGGGCATTTCTTTTCTCCCTTTCTCTCACAGCGTCCAATTAAAATATTGGAAAATGCCCTCCCTATCATAAAAGGACACTTTCCATTACAAACATAAAAAAACATGAAATATAAAGCACAAATACAACATAAAAAAGTATCTAATATAAACAAAAGACAGTTTATGTATTCATCACTAAGAAATAATCAATGTCTTACAGTATTAATAAACAAAACAAAAAAGTAAGACTAAATACTAAGAATACAAAGAAGTTTGCAAGAGCAGACCAGCCTCCACAGGCGGCACCCATTCACGAGTATGACACATGAATCAGCCATCACTTCGCTCAACCATGTTTTAGGGAACGTAACGACCCGACACACACGCCACCACCGCAGAGACACTTTGAGAGAGCATGACACACTCAAGCAACTCCAATAAAACTTCGATTGTACTAGTTACAATGTGTGTAGTGAAGGAACAAAATATAAGAGGAGAAGATTGGCAGATTCGTAATGCTTTACTACCGAGGAGCACTGGCAAAAACTTTAACATATGGTAGCCAAACATGGACATTTGCTGACAAAATAAAATATAAAATAAGATTGTGTCAGCATGCGATGGAGAGAAGCATTTTAAAACTAAAAAAAATACACAAAGTCCAAAACGACGTCATCAAACGGAAAACAAGAGTGATAGATGCACTAGAGTATGCTTTAAAGCTTAAATGGACATGGGCAGGACATATTTCTAGGCTCAACGACAACAGGTGGACACTGCGAGCAACTAGATGGCAAGGCCCAAAGGGCAAAAGGAAAAAAGAAAACGTTGGGCAGACAACATTACCACAGTCGCTGGCACCAAATGGATTCAGACTGGCCAGGATCGGGAAAAGTGGAAAAATTAGAGGAGGCTTTTACCTGTAAGGGGTCCACATCAACAACACAGAACTAACAATACTAACAATAGGTCCTCATTTTAAATACAAATAATCTAACAAAACTTACCAATATAAGCATATAAGAAAATTATTATTTTTCTAAAGTGCTAAAGTGGGATAGTTACTTATGTTTAGCAACTCTTCTGGATCTTGGTTGGGTTATATTGTCAGAGGTTTTGGTGGAATTTACAGCAGAATTAGTTGGGCAGACTGTAGCCGAATCAGGAAGTTCTGCTAGTGTGGTCACACGATACTTTGTTCTGTCAGCTCCAATAACGACTACTTAACCAGCCCTCGTCCAGCACTTTGTAATCCCGAACCGCTGTCGCACTGACAGAAATACATCATGTCGTCATTTGGTCAAAAATTCCGAAAATGTATATCCTGTGCCTATGAGTGATGTATTGGCAAACCAAACTTTATTTCGGATTGAAAAGTCAATGAACTTTATTAGCATTGGTCTTGGTTTGTCACTGGAAAGTCGTCCAATCCCTTGAGCATAACCAATATCAATTTTGCTAAAATTTGGCAATTTTAAATGATCCAGCACTTTCACCACAGAATCAATAGCATGTTCATTTTTGGATTCAGCAAGTCCATGCAGCAAAAGAAACTTACAACACCTCCTCATCTCTTGCTCATCAAGTTCACTGGTCAACAACTCTACTCGGCTTTGCAAGTTGCTTAGTGCTGTGTTAACAAATGATTTAAATAGTGTAAAGTCAGAAGCAATACCAGTTACAGTTACAGCATTGCAAACAATTTAAAATGTCTAATAAAAATAAATTAACTGTGTGTAATTTTGTATGTAAAACAAACTACGTAACTCCAAAACTTACTTATTTTGATTTGACTTTGTATAACATTATAGTTTTTTTTTTTTGTGTGTATCTCTTATATGTTTGATTTATTTTGTTGTTTTTGATAAAATTTTAAATTTCTGTATTGAATTCAAATTTTTTTTTTATGCAAAGGAGATGTGATTGTATAGTATGTTATATATATATATATATATTCTATGAATAAATCAGTAGCATGACAGTCTTGAGTCTTGAGTTTTACTGACGCATCCCTCGCCGAGATCAGATTATAATTACAAGCTTTGGAGTGAATACTATCGTTTAAAGCTTGAATAAGGCACTATCAATTGCTTTTCTATAGTTTGTGATGTAATAGTATACACATATTAGGCATTTTTTTCGAAAACATGTCTTTATGGTAAGATAATGTAATTGTGACTACACTGGTACGGTGCCTGGCTTCTAGTTGGCAAAGACAGATTGGCAAGTCCATACAGTGATTTGTGGCAACAGATATACCTTGGGCATGTCAGCACAAGCTATTAAAACTTAGAAGGTAAAACCTACAAAGTTGTTCAATATGGGCGTTACTGACAGCCCCCTGTTGAGGTTCTGCATGAAGGCCAAGGACACCACCGCATGTGACACTACACTGCAAAAGCATGAGGGACCAACAGGCAAAGCTCTTTTTCCACAAACCATGAGAGAGGCACTGAATAACATCAGATGCCTCCTAGATTTCTGGACAGAGCTGGGTATGAGTAACCAATGACACAAATTGGTTACCTATGTACAAATCATGAGGCTAAGTGTGGAAAACATAAGTCTTTAATTAACCAATTAATCAGATGCCTCCTGGATTTCTGGACAGAACTGAAATTTTATGTGTAACCAACGACATGTGAATCGGTTACCTACGCACAATGGCCCTAACATGAGGCAAAGTGCGGAAAAAATATGTCCAACTGATTAACATGTCTGTCAAGTGAATTCTGGGCTTTAAGGGTACGCACAAAGAGGAAGTTAAAAAAGTGGTTTTGGGACGCCCGGGGTAGAGTAATTTTCCAACTGTCAAGTTGAATTTTTACACTGCCATAGAAAAGGTTGAAAATCACTCCTGTCAGTGTGAAAATTAACTGTCAAACGCTCGTTCCATAACGGGTTGATTTTTCAACTTTACCGGGCGATAATTACTCGGCGTGATTGAACTGATTGATTGAAGTGAACATAGACTAAAAAAGGATTGTAGGAATATGCTATGCTATTAGGAATATAGCAAACGTGTGTGAACTGCTAACAGGGACTGACCCGGCACCACTTATCGGGAGATTTGCGAGCGCCGCCGCTGTCCGCCGCCGCCGCGTTCAGTCGCTCCGCCAGGAGCCGCCAAAGTTTGCTTGAACTAAACCGTGAATAAATTGACTGTTTTCCCGCCGCAAAGTCAGGGTGTTCTTCCATAAACGATAGTAACAGATCCAGCTGTTCCGAGCTCACTCTGCACCTTGTTAACACTGCACTCATCATTCATTGCGAAACATATTACAAATAAATCATGCTAATTTTAACTAGTACGTTCCAAATAGGAGGTACATACCTATACCTAAACTAAATTCGATATATACTATCTTTTTGTAAACAAATGTTTTTTTTTTGTTTTTTTTTTTGTTTTTAATTTGTCCAGGATTCATTAGAAGCTCTGGAAGGCTGTTATAAATTGAATCCATATAGCCTAGCATTAACACATTATGATACCAATAGCGACGCCAAATATCATTATTTCGTCGGAGCTTTAACTAAAAATTTTCACTTGCCGTTACTTGCTTAATTTTCATTTTGTAAATTCTGCTGTGTTATGTCAGGAGTATTCATTTCCGAATACACGGGTACGCGACCCCGGCCTCCCAAGCTACTACTAATTCTCACCATTTCCTTCCAACATTAGTATCCCTCCCCTTCGATGTATCCCAGCCATCATACAATTCCCATTAAGAAATTCATCACATCCCAACCCTACTCCTTGTTCTCTTCTGATATCCGATAGGGGATGTCGGGTAGCAGCGACCCCCTATAACTCTTCTGCGCTCGCCAACCCGCTTGCCAGGCGTGGCGAGTATGGCAAAGCCACCAACAAAAGAAATGAACGGCACAAAAAACAAACGGCCACTAGTCCCCGGCAGCCCTGCAATTCCAGGCTACGGTAGTGGCCTTGGTAACGGCGGTGAAACGGGTGCGAAGAATCCCCGGCAGAGATCCGGCTACCAACACCGACGACTGGACCTGGCAACTTACAATGCACGTACGCTGCGGGCCGACGAGAAAATAGTAGAACTGGAAGAAGCTACAAGCAAGTTACGCTGGGACGTTATAGGGTTATCGGAGGTCCGAAGACAGGGACAAGACACGATAGTTCTCAACTCAGGTAACTTGCTGTACTACCGGGGGGGTGACCAGCTATCCCAAGGTGGTATCGGGTTTATCGTCCGCAAGTCCCTCGTCAACAATATCATCAAAGTTGACAGTGTGTCGATCAGGGTAGCGTACCTGATACTCAGAATATCAAAACGATATTCGCTGAAGGTCATACAGGTTTACGCGCCGACTTCGACACACCCAGACGACGTAGTGGAGGAGATGTATGAGGACATTTCTAAAGCCATACACTCCTATAAAACACACTACAACGTCGTGATGGGGACTTCAACGCGAAACTAGGCAAACAAAGTGGTAATGAGCTGAGAAAGGGGCAATTTGGATATGGACAACGGAACTCCAGGGGGCAGATGCTGGCCGACTTCATGGAAAAGGAAGGCCTCTTTATGATGAATTCCTTTTTCAAGAAGCGCCCCCGCAGGAAGTCTCTGTGATCCACACGGTCAAAACCGGGAGTGATTACCGTATGGTAAAAGGCACATTGAACCTCAACATAAGGCTTGCTAGGCCTCGACTGATAAAGTCCACGGTCCGACCGACAACCATCTAAATCCAAAACCCAGAAAACATTCAGCTCCAACTCAAAAATCGCTTTGAATGCTTAAAGGAAGATGCATCAGTGGATGATACCAACGACATGTTTATGGAAACTATCCATACGGTTGGGTCTAAGTTCTTTAAAACCCACCGTACAAATATAACAAAAAGACTCTTGGTCCAGACTCTAAGACTTATGGACGAGAGACGAAAACTTAGGCTGCAGTCTTCGGTTGATGCAGTGTCATATCGGCGGCTTAATAGACTGATCTCAAAATCACTTGCACGCGACAAACGCCACTTTAGTACATTGCGTATTGAGGAGGCAATAGAACGGAACAAAGGTTCCAAAGTGTTCGCGAGAGATCTGGCTATTGGGCGAAGCCGTCTGGCAAGGCTAAAGACGAAGGAGGAGGAGATCGAGAAATTCTATGGACAGTTATACACGTCGACATCGAAACCAGTTGGCAGTCCAGCTAAAGACCCTAGAGCTAGACTGACTCGACACTATACCGAGGACATCCCACGCGTCAGCTTGTACGAGATTAGTATGGCTGTCAAACAGCTTAAAAACAATAAGGCACCGGGTGATGATGGGGTTACAACTGAGCTTCTGAAAGCGGGTGGAAAACCGGTACTAAAAGTCTTTCAGAAGCTCTTTAACACCGTCATACTCGAAGGTACTTCCCCACAAGCATGGCACAGGGGCGTGGGGTGCTTCTCTTCAAAAAAGGTGACAATACGCTTCTTAAGAATTACAGACCCATCACGCTTCTGAGCCATGTTTATAAGCTGTTTTCGAGAGTAATTACGAACCGTCTTGCTCGTAAGTTCGACGACTTCCAGCCTCCCGAACAAGCCGGTTTCCGAAGAGGCTATAGTACCGTAGACCACATACATACGCTACGGCAGATTATACAGAAGTCAGAAGAGTATAATCGGGCCTTTTGCTAAGCGTTTGTGGACTTTGAGAAAGCCATCGATTCGGTGGAAACATGGGCAGTGCTACAGGCTCTACAGAGATGCCGCATTGATCATCGGTATATCGAGGTGCTAAAATGCTTGTACGATAACGCCACCATGTTAGTCCGTCTCCATGATCAGAAACCGAAACCGATCCAACTGCAGAGAGGTGTGAGACAGGGAGATGTCATATCTCCGAAACTCTTCACAGATGCGTTGGAAGATGTCTTTAAGCTTCTGGACTGGGACGGTTTTGGCAACAATGATAATGGCGAGTACATTACCCACCTTCGGTTTGCCGACGATATTGTGGTCATGGCAGAATCGATGGAGGACCTTAGCACAATGCTCGAAAGCCTCAGTAGAGCTTCCCAACGAGTGGACCTCAAGATTAACATGGACAAGACGAAAATCATGTCGAATGGCCATGTAGCACCCACTCCAATAACTGTTGGTCTACACTTAGTAAAGTTATTGACGAATACGTATACCTGAGACAAACTGTTCGATTAGATAGGTTTAGTTTCGAGAAAGAGGTTAATCGCCGAATCCAACTCGGTTGGGCAGTGTTCGGAAAACTGCGTACTATTTTCTCGTCCCAAATACCCCAGTGCTTGAAGACAAAAGTCTTCAACCAGTGTGTGTTGCCAGTGATGACTTACGGCACTGAGACGTGGCCGCTAACTATGGGCCTTATACGAAAGCTCAAGGTCGCTCAGCGGGCGATGGAAAGAGCTATGCTCGGAGTTTCCCTACGTGATCGAATCAGGAATGAGGAAATCCGTAGGAGAACTAAAGTCGCCGTCATAGCTCACCGAATCGCAAAGCTGAAGTGGCAATGGGCAAGGCACATAGCTCGAAGAACCGATGGCCGATGGGGGAAGAAGGTTCTCGAGTGGCAGCGACGAACTGAAAAGCGCAGCGTGGGACGGCCCCCGCTAGGTGGACAGATGACCTCGTAAAGGTAGCGGGGAGCCGTTGGTTGCTGGACATATGTGAGGCCTATGTCCAGCAGTGGACGTCAATGGGCTGATAAGATGATGATGATGATGAAATTCTGCTGAAATTTGACGTCGAATCCTACTAGACTAAATTTAAAACACATCCAAAAAGAAAACAAAGGAGAACGGGAAAGCTACTAAACTAAAAAAATCTGTGACTTATTGTGAACTTTTATAGATATAATCTCAAACTAACTATACGTTCTCTCTCCATCTCTCTTTCTCTTTCTGAATTAACCTCGCAATCTTGGTGCTCCGTACAAACTCATCCCCGTTTAGGGGATGAGTTTTGGAAAATCCTTTCGTAGTTCAAGCCTACATCATAATAGCTATATGTGTGCTAAATTTCAGCTCGATCAGTCCAGTGGTTGGACCTATGTGTTGTTAGATCACTTAGTCGGTCAGTAAAAGTTACTTTGGGCTAACGCTAACTTTAACCCGCAACTTTATTTACGTAGAAGGTGAAAATATTTTCCCGTAATGAATACCCGCCGGCCTTGCACATTATAAAAGCGCGCGCAGTACTTGATCATTATTTTGCTGCGATGTTATTTTAAAACTGCGATATCTCCTACGATATTTATTGAAATCGAATGATGTAAAGGGCAATTTTGTTTCAAATCAAATACTTGTGATGAATATAGTATTTTTTTGGATAAGGATAAATATCATTTATAAAAACACCTTCGCAAATAATGCATCATTTCAGAACAAATTTGGTTAGCATAAAAAAGGTTATAGTGAACCAACGTTAAAAGATAGACATATGCTGTCGCGGACTTTTTTTGAACTGTTAAAGGGGAATAATTCTCTAATATACAATTTTTGCGAAACTATAACCGTTTACGTGGCCCACGCAGCGGAAGATCTTAAAAGAAAAAAAAAACGATTTTGAAACATACTTTATTGGTGCTCCGCTCCTATTGGTCTAAGCGTGATGATATATAGCCTAAAGCCTTCCTCGATAAATGAGCTACCTAACACTAAAAGAATTTTTCAAATCGGACCAGTAGTTCCTGAGATTAGCGCGTTCAAACGAACAAACTCTTTAGCTTTATATATTAGTATGGATTTCTGCAAATATAAAAAGAATGCAATAAATTACATGATATAATATGGTCCATACTATGAATTTCAGCTTGAAATCACACAATTTATAATGACTTGTTTTACAGATTACCCGCCCAAATTCAGTAGTGTGGACTAGGACTAGGGTTGCCAACTATACTGTTTTGAACAGTATTATACTGTTTTTCAGTAAATTATACTTTTTACTATTGAACAAAAATAAAGTATACAAAATACTATTTACATTTATTTAAATCAGTCAGAGGGCGTTCACTGCTCAGTGCAGCGCAGCCACAAACAAATCACACAGAGTTTCTGAACGAATATAACTATTAATAACTTCATACTTTTTATTGATAAGGCTAATTTGTATTTAGAGAAATTGTTGGATTTTAATCAGACTAACTGGCTTTCTTTAATTAGCTGTTTGTCATTGAAGTCTTCGGTTACATTTGATCGTTTTGAGAAAATTATAGATAATCTAAATTTGTAAAGACTGAATATTGGTATGGATGATTTATATTCAGAATTAACACACGTTACACGTTTTTTAGGGATGCCAGCTCTGACGTTGGTAAATAACCGAAACTTGATGAATTTAGCTTTTATTTAATTTTTTGTGTACTTAGTCTTAACTACACCAAGAAGCTTATACCATATATATAGATGTTACTGGAGAGCGCAGTTTGAATATTATTTGAGACTTAATTTTTTGACCTTGAAATCGCTTTGAATGTGTTGGTCACCATGAGAATTTACGATATTATTTTTCCCCTTTTTTTTAAAACTTTAGTACGTACATAGTTTTTAGGATTCTGTAACATAAAAGGAAAAACAGAACCTTTCTGAGATCACTCTCATGTACATCCGTCTGTCTGTCACAGAGTAGGGAGAGGAAAATATAATAAAGTTTTCCATCTATTGAAATCATTCGAAAAAAACATTTTGTGTTTGGAAAAGACTTGTACCGAATTAGTATGGAGCTTGGTATTTTATTTCCAAGTAAATTTATCCAGCGTCAACTTTTGTATTAAGGTTAAGCTTAGGGTAAAGAACCTAGCAAAATAATAAAAATAACTATTAAGACCTGCATTAAAAATGAAATTGATTTTGAAAAATAAATAATAATACCTACCTATGCACCTTTGAGCTGTGAATTTTTTTTATGGTATTGGGCACTGACCATTAGTCCATCAGCCAAGAGATATTCGCTCCGTCTTGTAATTTTACGTTCCGTTAAAAATTGTTAACGATTTTCTGTAAATTGCTGGTCCAAGAAAATTATTTTTATTTTAGAATATCTAGATTTTAAGTGCTCTTTAAAATTAATTTACTCATAAGCTGGTTAATTTTTCAAATTTATTTAAGTACCAAAATAGAACAATTCCTTTCCAGTTTGATGTGAAGAATTTTATTTAGAAAATTAAACGTAGGATAAATCGGGGACACTCTAGATAGGAGTTATTTTGTTATTCGTGGTTTTCTTTTCTTATTAATTTTAATGCCTTAAGTTAAATAGTTATGCTACTGTTATTAGAATTTTTAGAATGTTGAATATAACCGCGAAAGTTTAAGTTACTTAGAACTTTTATAATATTGAAAACACCCGTGAGACTTGCCTGAGTAAGTCGTTTAACGACCAATAGGGTAGCCTTGTACAATAAAAAAAATCTAACAATGATAAAGGGTAGTTGTCTTAGTTTTCACGTATATTTGAAATTACCCTGGGTTTGTTAGAACTTTACGAACAAATCACAAATCAAATCAAATCAAACAATATTTAATCAAATAGTTTTCTAAGAACACTTTTGAATCGTCAATTCAATTTTAATAATGTTAATTTCTGCCAAAAAAAACTGGAGAACAATTAGAACATAATATTAATATTCTATTAATTTCGGATAACTGGGCCGTTTTATATAGACCGCTCATATTAATCCAGGACTCAATAATAGTAGCCCAACCAACATACTTAAAAGATTACTGAGTATTATACTTAAAAGACTACTTTTCTTTGTTAAAATTAATTAAGGCCGGACATCCATCCGGAATAAAAAACGGGATGGGGAGGTTTGACACGTGGGGTGCTTAGGTTGTTAGAGAGGGTTAAGTGGTGATGAAAGTTTATGGTCCCATACATACAGAACATTCAATTGCCGTCGTTTGAATTGTCGAAACGCTGCCCGAGAAAGAGGAAATCATAGTCAACGCTTGTGGGTCACGAGAAGCTACCTAGGAACCACGTGGGGTTAAACTACGGCTAGAATGTGCTTTTATTACTGGTTAGTAAATACTTTTATATTAGAAGTTATTAAAATAAATATTTCCGTGAAATATTGTATGTTCGTTGTCAAATCCTTTAGGTTGTGTTTTCCTACGTGGGGTCCTATGAAAGATGCAGACGGGACAACACCACGTGGCTTCAGATAATTTATTTCCGGGGGCCTATGAGGGCTTATTTCAATAGAAAATGTCTAATCTAACGTTGAATTATCGTAATGACGAGTTCGCCTTTTCTGTCAAACAGAAATTCATGGTAGAAAGAATTCTCAATTACCTCAGTAGGAAGGAATATATTAGCGGACCTTGTTCTGGGACATTTTCAGCTCCGTACAGCAAAACCTTCACTAAAAGTAGAAGTGGGCACTAAAATAATACCAGACAAAATAATTATATTGCCCGCTAAAGAACTAGGTCTGTTAAGAGATACAGTAATTACTATGTGTAATCCACGGCCATCCCTAGCGGCGTTACTAGGGTTTTACTATTTTGACTGGTTAGCTAGTGTAGGTGAGCGCTGATGTACATCGTAAGGAAGCGCCCCATAAACTACCTTCAGGTTGCAAGTCCTGAACATTTGGCTACCTAGTTCCCACTCTACAAAACGAATGGATTGTAATGTTATTACATTCAACAGCACTGCTCGCCATCGTACATGTACCTACATATATAGTACGTATAGGCGAAGTTTACGACAGGAAGTTTAATCACACTTGAATGTACGAGAAACTTCTAGAACAAGAGCGGCGGAGTGAATGAAACTAAGGCGTGTAGACCAATCACATTCTCCACAAGCGAAATTTTGTAATTCCCAGAAATTTTGAAGAACAGCTCGACCAATCGGCGAACTTGAAATGGCGACCGCTCAGAGATTGGGCAACCAAATACGCGTTGCAGAGCGGAAGTGTTGACTGACACACACATAGAAGGAGCCCTTATAAAAACCATCGCAAACATAGTGCAGGCAGTGCCTTTAGGTATACAGTAAATATAAAAAACAAGGTAATATACCATTGTAAAGTGTTAACTTAATCTAGGTCTTATAATAGAATTTAGATAAATTTGCTATAAGTGTCTGTTAGGGTGTCCCTTAAAATTCAACTTCAATATATTTTTACGCATACCTTCTAAAAAGTTTCGTATGGACCTAATATAGTCTAGAAATAAATATTAGCCCGATTTATAAACGATAACCCGTGCCGACTTGAGTTTTTAACTTGTCCATACAAGTTGCGCGGGAGCAGCGCGGCGACCTGTTACTGCGAGTTTCAATTGTCATTTCATAAGTGATTTCTAACATTTTTAGTGCGTTGTTGTTTATTTTGTGAAAATGTCTGTGGAATTACGAAGTGATAAACAAAATATTTTCCTTATCGGACTGCCAAGCCACCAGATAAATGGTGCAAAATTACCATCTAATCGACAAGTTCTCACCGTTTTATTTTACAATATTCGTGAAGTCAAGCTGACTGTTAGTGAAAGTGCGAATCTTGTTATAAGAGAGTGCATTATATTTTGGGAAAAAGCCAGAATTCCTACGAAGGCAATCCCTAACTGCGTGAAGAAACTTGTTGATTTATATCATGTTTGGAGGGAGCTGCAAAAAAACTGTAAGAAAACTCAGTTGACTTTCAAGAATCGTGAAAATAATTTTGTAAAAGACCTTGATAACTTATTTGATATTGCACATGCAGATGCCTTTGACAGAATGAAGATAGAGGAAGACAAAGATTTCTTAAGGAAACAGAGAGAGCCAGGTCGACCGGGATGCTTAGGTGGAATCGACAAAAAATTGGCGGAGAAAGAAGAACGAGTTAGGCAAAGACGATTGGAAGAAGAGGAAAGAAAGGTAAAACAAAGAGAGTTATTGGCTGTTGCATCTACTTCTACTTGGAATGTCTTGAGAATTCGGATGAGGAACAGATTTCGAACTCTGAACTTAGTACTCAGATTCCTTGCCCTGAAAAAAGTTTTAAAAGAGGCACGAAAAGTTTAATAACTCCTAAACTGGTAGCAGCTTTAGATCGATGCCAATTAAGCATAAGGGACTCAGTTTACATTCTCCATGCGGTTGTAGAAGCGCTTGGTCTGAACAGTGATGATTTCCCTATAAACAAATCCTCGATTCAGCGAGTTCGTACTCAAGCGAGAAAATCCAGGGCAGAAGCAATAAAAACTGACTTCCAGAATAATTTGCCTGACGTAGTCACAGTTCATTGGGATGGAAAACTATTACCTGGATTGGATGTACGAAGTTCAAAAGAAGAACGCTTGCCAATTATTGCTTCATTTGACGATAGAGAACAGCTTCTTGCAGTACCGAAATTAGAGAGTTCTTCTGGAAAACATCAAGCTAAAGCCATTTCAACTGCTCTCTTTGACTGGACCCTCCATGACAAAGTACAGATAATGTGCTGCGATACAACAGCTTCCAATACTGGCCGTTTCAGTGGAGCTTGTGCTATTTTGGAGCAGACTTTAGAAAGGGAATTGCTGCTTTTTGCTTGTCGTCATCATGTTTATGAGTTGGTCCTTAAAGCTGTTTTTGAAACCAAGGTAAAATATTACAAGTAGCCCAGATATTCCAATTTTCAAAAAGTTAAGAGATAATTGGAAAAATATTAACTTTTCTTTAAAAAATCTTTTGTTAGAGACGATTACCGCGAATTGGTTGAACTATGCGTTGTGTTTTTAGGAGGAGACACAGAGAATAAACTAAAACTCAGGCCCCCCGGAGCTTTGCATCAAGCGCGATGGATGGCGAGAGCAATCTATTCTATAAAAATATGTTTGCTTCAATCGCAACTTAAAATTACTGCAAAGGACAAAAATGCTCTACAAGATGTTTGTTTATTTATCGTCACCTTGTATACCAAACCTTGGCTCGAATGTACAATGGCAGTTAAAGCACCTAACCAAGACTTGTCCTTTTTGAAAGCTCTAAAAGAATATGAAAAAGTAGACGCGACAAGTTCCAAGGCATCCATAAGCAAGTTTATTAATCATTTATGGTATTTGTGTGAAGAAACAGTCATGTTATCACTCTTTGATGAAGAAGTTGATACCAAAACCAAGACAAAAATGATTAAAAATTTAAACAGAGACGAAAGTTCAGATTCCTCTAAACGCTATGTCCCATCGAAGGAAGAAATTACGCAAAATTTGTTTGGTAAGTACTTAATATTTTCTTGTTTCTTTTTCAAAGTTTTGTGGTTTAGTTTTTGCTTATTTTAATGGTTTTTTCTTTATTTCAGATATGACGCTGGATGATTTTGTGACTCAAAGAAGCAAACGATTTCTATCTCGACTACAGATCGACGACAGTTTTCTTCGGGAAGACGTATCTTCGTGGGGTGACAATCCTGCTTTTTTGGAAGCTAGAAGACGATTAAAAGATCGTTTGAAGGTCGTAAATGACACTGCTGAAAGAGCTGTTAAATTAATGCAAGATTTATCACGGCTGAAGAAGAGCAAAAACAGTTTTTGTTGCGTTGTGTTCAGGAACATAGAAATCTGTATCCAGACTGTAAAAAAACTACACTAAAGAGAAGTTACCCTAATTCATTATTATTATAATTTGTATTTAAATAAAAGTTTGTATTGATATTTTTTTAGTTTTACTCATATTTACTTTATTTGTTGCATTTTAATTAGTTTTGGATCAAACCAAAATGTCAGACCAAAACACCATTTTTTATTAAACTTTAGAGCTCGGTCGGCACGGGTTGCAATCATGCTACAGATATGAAATTTCATATTTAAGTACATTTTAGCATTTATAAATAAATTGGAGGGTATGCGTTTCGAAATTCTGAAAAAAATTTTTTTTTGCCATATTAAGTACACCCTAGTGTCTGTTCCAAACTATAAGCAACTTGAATCTAGGCGAGAATCGAGCCCACTATTATCTCATTCCTGTATTCAAATTTGACGGCCAAGGGGTTGAGTCATGCTGACTAAGTGTAAGCTAGCCTCGAATCCCAAAGTGAACCGTTACAAATTCGGCACCCAACGTATGCGTATTTTATTTTGGAACAACACATTATATTTTAGCAGCTTTTGACAATATTTGTAAATTTATGTAAATTTTAATTTTAAGTAGAGTTAAACATTTTTCCTACAATTTTAGTCAGTCAACCAAGCTTATAAAATATTATAAATGTGTACTAATAATATTTTATTTCAGCAGTGATTTTTTTTAAGTGAAGTGATAAACTAATATAAATATAAAAAAAAAACAATAGGTATTGTGCTCGTGTAAGAATGAAATCGTAGTCGCAAAATGTAAACTTCACGTATTAAAATTTTAGGGTTCCGTGGTTAAAATTAAATTTAAATAAAAATTTATAAATAAGTAGTGTTTATACATTAAATTCGTTAGTTATTTTATTAAAAAAAAATAAAATATATAAAATGGATGACCCTACAGTAATACCCTTGCCGTCATCACGTCATGTCGTGATGACTCGGAAATCAATTAAGCAGTTTTGTCAGAAATGAAAAAGAAGCGTGTTATTAGTAAACGAAATCAGGGTTCCGTAAACAATAAATTGAAATTAATCCAAGACATTGCAAATTGGAAAATAAAATATTCAGGTGAAGTAGGTGCCTTTGAGTTTCTAGAATAAGTAGAACACTTACAGAGTTCAAGAAATATCCTGGACGTTATCCAGTTACAAACTGTCGGCGAATTATTGAATGGTCCCGCACAAAAATGGTTCGCGATAAATAAATTCGATTCTTGGGATGACTATTGATAATTTCGATTCTTCTATTTCTATATACAAATTAGAAGAACAAAGAAGATCAAGAAAACAATCAAATACGGAAAATATTTCGGAATTTATTATAAACATACGTTATTTAGCGAGAAGGGTTCCGTATCTTAGTGAACAAATTTTATTTGAAATTATCAAAAATAACTTACTTCCTAAATATGCACTTATTTTTGGAAAAATTGATACTATTCAAGATTAAGAAAATTATGGTTGAAAAATCGAAAAACAATTAAATATTGAAAGTTTAATAAACCCTTTAAAAAGTTCAACAATTTCAACCTTAGTGTAAAAAAAGAACCAGTGGAATGTTTTACATGTAAAGAGGTTGGCCATACCTATAAATACTGTAATTTCCGAATTGCAATAATAACAACAGGGTTCCGTATAATATTAATAAATTTATTAGCTCTGAGAAACCACGATACGATGGTAATAGCTCTCAACGAAATAATTATTTAAATGCTGACCAAACCAATAATAATATTCCCAAAAACATAAAAGCAATTGAGTACCCAGGCTTTTCCCAGCAATTGGATAATAATATGTCAAAATTTTCATATAAGGTAAATAGTACAAAAATAATAATGAAAAATAAAGCGGGAAATTGCCCAGAAAAAATTAAAAGAACACCCGTGTCAAAAAACCGTACCGGTCCAATTAAAGAAAAATTACTTTAATAAAAACGAATGGGCCCAGTGGTAAAAAAAAATAACAATTATTTTTCAAAAAAAATTGCTCCGGTACGTATTTCAAAAGAAGACAAAAGACTTTTTGGAAAACGGTTTAAAATTAATACCTACTTTTTTTTTCAGCTACGACAGCTGACGACAAAAAACAAAAACTATAGGTATTAACGTTACCAGTTACCGTAGACGGTCCGACAATTATGACAGATTTTAGAGTAATTCCTTCCATAAAAAATAATTTTATCTCAGGAATGGATTATTGGGAGAAGTCAGGCCTAGTCAAACTTATAAATAATAAATTGCTTAGTAACAAAATAGACTCAGTAAATATTTTAGACCAAAATTCTAACTTAAATGCCAAAGAAAAAATTAAATTAGTTTATCAAGAAATTCAAAAAATTTCAAAACAAATAGATAAGCTGTCAGAAAACGACTCTGACAAAGAATATTTCATTTTAGAAGAATCGTTTAAAAAATTTTTTATAAAACTTGATGGAATCGATTGTGGTGGTATAGAAAAAATAAGAAAACAAACCGTAACCTACACACTGGCCGTTTCAGACAAGTTAGAAATTAAAAGAAATTTAAATAAATAATCAATGTCAGATAGGCCTAATATTCAACCTACACGTATAATTAAAGAAAACTTACCTAAAATTTGTTTAAGTAATTCAAATAAGCATAATAAAACATTTTCAAACAAAGAAGAGAATAATGTTTCGAATAAAGAAGTAAAAATTTCAGAACCTACATTTTATCAAACAACAAAAACAAATCAAAAATTAAAAAACAACCAAATGCTACTGAAAGTTTTAAAACTAAATACTATTTTAACTCCAATCTTAAAAAACAATAATAATAATAGCCTTTATTCAGATTTACATTTTTTTTTACAAAAGATTTTAATATATTATTAATAATTATGTTTGAGAATCTGCCCTTTGGCAAAGGCCTCTCCCAACTGTCTCCATGAGATCCTATTTCCAGCTGACTTTGTCCACAAACTGCCTCCCATTGCTTTGATCTCAACAGCCCAGCGCTTGAATGGTCTGCCTCGTTTTCTTATTTTGCTATTAGGGTACCAATTTAATATTGCCTGATTCCATTTGTCTTTCCCTTTAATTGTATGTCCTGTCCATTTCCACATAAGCTTCCTGACTGTTGTTGTGGCATCTTTTAGTCTGGTGAGTTCTTTTATCACAGTTGTTTTTATTCTGTCAGCTTTTTTCTTCCCTAACATGCTCCTCTTTATTGTGTTTTGACATATCTCTAATTTTCTTTTGTGAGCTTTGGTAAGGGCCCAGTTTTGGAAGCCGTATGTGAGGACTGGCAATATGCAGGTGTCAAAGAGCTTTTGTTGGACAGCCATACTCATGTCTGCTTTTTTATTATCTCCTTCAGGCTCCAGTATCTTTTCCATGTATGTCCTATTCGTCTTTCTATCTCTTTTGTGGTCAAGTCTGTTGGGGGGATTATTTGGCCCAGATATACATATTCATTCACATATTCCAATAATATGTTGTTAATGTAGATGGGTGATTCTTGTTTCCCGTTTGTCATAACTTTGGTTTTATCCAAGTTCATGTCTCATCCCTTCTTGTGACTTTCTCTTGCAAGTTCTTCAAGCATTGTCTGTAAGTTGTCTTTTGAAGGAGAGAATATTATCAAGTCATCTGCAAATCTCAGGTGTGATAGATTTTCTCCGTTGATCGGTATTCCATATTTCTCCCAGTCAAGCTGCCTGAATATCTCTTCTAACACTGCTGTGAAGAGTTTAGGAGATATTGGATCACCCTGGCGTATGCCTCTTTCTATCTTAATTACGTGTCCTTCTTACTCTAATTTGATTTTAGCTGTACAATTCCGATAAATATTTTTTAGTATTCTTATGTATTTTATATCAACTTGTGACGATACCATATTTATGCCTTAACATTGTCATAATAGAATGTGTTTATTCAAGTTTTAGAGCGAAGATTTTCATTAGTAAACAATTCTCAATGGACGTACTGTTATACCCCTAATCTCCATACTAGCTCCGCTATAAATATTTTTTAGTATTCTTATGTATTTTATATCAACTTGTGACGATACCATATTTATGCCTTAACATTGTCATAATAGAATGTGTTTATTCAAGTTTTAGAGCGAAGATTTTCATTAGTAAACAATTCTCAATGGACGTACTGTTATACCCCTAATCTCCGCTACCCTAACCCGATGTCAGCTGTCTAGTCAGCATTCTATACTCGATGCTTCCCATCCACCTCGCCGGTCAGTCAGTCCAGTCCGATCCTTCATTCGTGCCACTTCTTTGAAAAATTGTACTTTCTATTTTCAATTTCTAATTAAATTAATTATAATTCAATAAATTCTTTTTTAAAAAAACTATAATCCCGGGTCCGATATAACATTTGGTGGTAGCGGTAAAGGGATCTCTAAAGGTCCCCGGTACGCCAACGAAAAGTAACCAGTGCTATTTCATAAAAGTGAACGTTTTAATTTGTACATTTAATCAACTTTGGACCCAAGTGACGAGTAAAATTGTGAACATACCTGCAAAAGTGGCAAACAAACTTCTCAAGAGCAAAGATCGCTGGCTCACAAAATCTTCGTAACCTGAAAAAAAAAAATTCCACTGTATCCTGAAAACAAAAGAAAAATATTGCAAAGTCATCACCTCTACCATATCCTGGAAAAGAAAATACACATATATCTACATACATCATCGCGCTGCCCTGCAGAACTCTGAAAAGAAAACACACTCACTGCTGCTAGAAAACTACTTCGGAAGAAATGGTTAATTCTAACTACAAACTCCTGATCCTGTAAGTGTCGTTTTAAATTTTTATGAAGTGAAATAAAAAGGTGAATTATAAACTTTGTCACAAATGTTTTAAAACTTGAAACTAAAACGATTAAAGTCAACTAGTATCAATAACTCATAATCATAACAGTGCTCGAACAGTCATAACAAGATTTGTTTTGTTAAGCAGAACCTTTACCTCGTCCGCGACGAACGCGAACACCTGCAGCGTGTTCATAAGAATACCTCTCGATAAACAAGTGTATCCTTCAATTTGTTATTGTTAATTTAAATATAACTTTGGACTTTGAACAACTATTTTGTTCAAAGCATATTAATTTTACCTTTGTAAAGCCGACGCGTCGGAACAAAGAACCGACAAATTAGACATAAGCGTAATATTTAAATTTGTTAAATCTTTTGATGGGACAAGGGACAAATTGAACTCTTTTATATTTAATTGTAACAGCGCAGATGCACTAGCTAGTCAAAGTCAAAAACCTATTCTCTTAAAATTTATCATTAGCCAACTAGAAGGCAAAGCCGAGCATGCTTGTTCAGTTAAATCTTTTGACACATGGGAACAACTTAGTGGATTTTTAAAAACTCAGTTTGGGGAGAAAAAACATTACACCCACCTTTTGACAGAACTTCAAGAATGCAGACAACTAGCATCCGAATCGGTAAGTCAGTTTGGACTCCGAGTAGAAACCTGCTTATCTGCACTTTTAACCGAAATTTCTATGTCCAATAAAAAGAGCGAAGAACTAGATGGCAAAATTTCAGCCATGGAGGATCTAGCTCTTCACACGTTTGTGATAGGTCTGTCACCGAAAATCTCTGATTTTGTCCGTCTTCGAGATCCTACAACCTTGAACGATGCCGTGAACTTAGCAATTTCCGAAGAAAAAATCAAGAGTATAACAAATCGCCAACCAATAAATACAAATTCTCGTGTTTCTCGCCCACAAATAAACAACCAGTCTTTTAGACCTAACCCCAATTTTAATCCAATAAACCAAGGCCCGTTTAGAAGATATCCAATTATCTGCAATTACTGCAAAAACCCCGGCCATTCTTTAGAGGAATGCCGCAAACGAGAATACAACAACAACAGACTTAGATCACCTCAAAATAATAATGCCTACCAACAACCCCAACCGTCCACGTCCCAAAATCGCAACTTTCAACCTCTGAATCGTAATTTTCCTAACAGAAAACCTGTAAATTTCGTAAACCAAACCCATCAAAGCTATGACTCCCAACACGACCACAACCAATACGACCACTACCAAGATGACCAAAATGAAGAACAAAATCCTAACTATGAGCAGCATAAAGATTTAAACAATTAGAGCTCCCCAATAGGTGTCGCACGGGTAGCTCAACATGTAAAGTCGATGCCAAAATTAAATTCAAAACTACTGAAACAATTTCTAAGTCTAGAGCTAGCCAACAAAAAAATCATTCCCAAATCAGCTGCTCATCCACTGTATCCAGAACCAACCAACAGGGTAACCAGTCCCAAACTGACAGTTTGCTGACTGAATCCAGAACTAACCGACAGAGTAACCAGCCCCAAACCGACAGTTTGCTGACTGAATCCAGAACTAACCGACAGGGTAACCAGCCCCAAACCGACAGTTCCCTCACTGTTTCTGAAATTATATTAAATCCCTCTGCACCTAAACCTGATACTTCTCAAACAAATATATTCGAAATCACGAATAACCCCAACAGTAGACTCTTACCTCATGTGCTTGTACAATCTTCAATATCCAACATTCCTCTATCTCTTCTAGTTGACTCAGGGTCCGCGATAAGCCTAATCAAACAATCTTCTATTGCCAAAGAACCACCGTCTGTAATCAAAGAACCTATATATATAAATGGCATTGACCCTGTTCAAGAATCGAGCCCTACGTTAGGTTATTTTAAATTGCAACTTTATTTAAATGATAAGACCCCTTCTAAATCAGTATCTCACCCATTCCACATCATAAAGGACATTAACCTCCTCTACGATGGAATCATAGGCAACGATTTATTGAGCAAGTTAGGCTGTAGTATAGATTATTCTAAGGATGTTTTGAAAATAGTAAAATTCGAGCTGAAACTGCACTTTAATGAACCTGTTTATATCATACCACCTCGTACTGAAATGGTAATTGAGAGCTCAGTTTCAAATCCCGATCTAAAAGAAGGTCTAGTATTAGACCAACACTATTCCAAAGATTTACTAATTGCTAACTGCATTGTAAAAGTTAAAAGAAATAACAGAATAAATCTATCAGTCGTAAATATATCCGAATCTCCCATTACCATTAATTCTAACCTTAACTTAATCTTAGAGCCTGTTGAAAATCCTAGCAACCCAGAACTTTACCCTATAAATTCTATATCTAACAATAATAACAAAACAAACACATTAAATAGAACAAATGACGTCTTACAAATGCTCCGTACACAACATTTAAATGAGGAAGAGCGAATAGGCCTATTTGACGCTTGCAGTCACTACTCCGACATATTTCACCTACCTGATGAACCGTTATCCTCCACCCATGCTATTAAACATGAAATCAAAACAGCCACATCCCAACCTATCCACGTAAAATCCTATCGCTTTCCTGAATGCCGTAAGAAAGAAGTAGAAACTCAAGTCAATAAAATGTTGAAAGATAATATTATCAAACATTCTATGTCTCCGTGGTCCGCACCCATTTGGGTAGTCCCCAAGAAATTAGACGCTTCTGGACAACGTAAATGGCGCGTTGTCATTGACTATAGGAAGCTCAACGACGTCACGATTGGTGACTCATATCCCATCCCAAATATTTCAGAAATCCTAGATCAATTAGGTAAAAGTAAATACTTTAGTACCCTTGACCTCGCTTCCGGTTTTCACCAAATTGAAATGTCCCCTGAAGATTCTTCTAAAACCGCTTTCTCCGTACCTCAAGGCCATTTCGAATTTAACCGTATGTCCTTCGGATTGAAAAATTCCCCCTCCACTTTTCAGAGATTAATGAATTCCGCACTTTCTGGTCTCCAAAGCATACAATGTTTTGTGTACCTAGATGACATTGTTATCTACTCTTACGACCTCTTTTCCCACCTAGAAAACCTTTCAAATGTATTTTAGAGACTACGCCAGTATAACCTTAAGTTGCAGCCGGATAAATGCGAATTTTTACGTAAAGAAGTTTCATACCTTGGTCACCTCATCACAGATAAAGGTGTTAAGCCAAACCCCGACAAAATAAGAGCCGTAAGCGAATTCCCAACTCCTAAATGTCCCAAAGACATAAAATCCTTCCTAGGATTTGTGTCTTACTATAGAAGATTCATTTCAGACTTTTCCAAACTTGCAAAACCCCTCACGTCCCTTTTAAAAAAGGATGTTCCTTTTCTGTGGCAGAATGAACACCAAATATCCTTTGAAACATTAAAAGAAAAACTTACTTCTGCTCCCTTATTAGCCTATCCTGACTTCACTAAACCTTTTATACTTACCTGTGATGCGTCAAATTATGCAATTAGCGCTATTCTATCCCAAGGTCCTGTAAATAAAGATATATAGCATAAGATTATAGCACAACGGAAAAGGAACTATTAGCTATCCTTTTCGGTTGTAAAACCTTTCGTCCATATCTTTACGGTCGAAAATTTCAAATAATTACAGACCACCGCCCCTTAAAGTAGTTGTTCAATCATACAGATCCCAGTAGCAAACTCCAAAGGTGGAGACTTAAGCTCGAAGAGTTTGAATATGAGATTGTATACAGAAAGGGTAAGTTAAACAATGCAGCAGACGCGCTCTCTCGCTATCCTGTTAATATTATTGAACAAAATGATCCAATTCCTTCTACTAGGAATACATATACGCCAATTTCTGAAAGCCTTCAAGTACAATCACCAGATCCTCTCGATGTCCTCGAAGAACTTGGAATGTTAGATCTGAGTCCTCAAGGCAACGAAACAATAGATTTTGAACCCTTAAGTCTCCCATCTCCAACGCCTGTCCCGGAAATACAAAACCCTGAAACAACAAACTTTCCCTCGCCTAACCCAATTCCTAACGACCTCCGTGTCCGATCCAAATATACCTGAAAAAGAAAACGAAGTAATTGGTAATACAGTTAGCAACGACGAATATTCCAAATTCCTTAAACATATTTCAGACAAGAACTCCTCTTTTAATACAAACCTTGTGGAACACAATGAGAAATTAACGAAGAGCTCTTGCCCAGTTGTCTTGATCCATACTTCTATAGACTTAGACGAGTCGAACCCTTACATCTCAGATATCCTCTCTGACCTGGACAATCCCGCAGACGTGGCTCAAGCTGAAAAAGAACTTTTTACCTTCCAAAAAATTACCTCTAATAACAAAACGTTTTACTTATTTTTTACGAAGGTGCACCACTTTGATGAACCCACTTATCCAGAAATACTTAAAACACTGAAACACATCAAAAATGAACTATCAGAATTGGCACACGTAAATGAAATTGCTATTTCAGACTTCAAAAACCCATTTGAGAAACACTCCTTCTTTAAAATATTTAACATACTTACCTACCTGTTTCATGACACCTCAATCACCGTCCACGTTTACCATAACACTATAATCTATCCTGTCCCTAGCGAAATTCAAAAAATACTGAAAGAAAACCATGATATTCCCATAGCAGGACATCTCGGATCCACTAGAATGCTGAATAGAATTAAAGAAAAATATTATTGGAAAAATATGCGTAATGACGTAGAAACTTATGTCAAACAATGCAACTCGTGTCAAGCTCACAAAGCGTTACGACGCATAAACCGTGCTCCTATGCAAATAACAACAACTTCTACCAAACCTTTTGAAAGAGTATCCTTCGATGTCGTCGGTCCACTAACAGAAGTAGGCGCTGCCAAACTTAAATATATACTTACTGTTCAGGATGACCTTACGAAATTTTCTGTCGCATACCCCATATCCAGTTGGACGGCTGAAGAAACATGCGAATGTCTATTACACTTCATTTCCCTGTTTGGGATACCCAAAATGATCCTCACCGATCAAGGTACTAATTTTACTTCCGATGCTTTTAAGCAAACATGTAACTTCCTTAAAATAAAACAGATATGGTCAACTCCATACCACCCACAAACACAGGGCGCTCTATAAAGGAGTCACTCGACTCTAAAGGAGTACCTTAAATCATATGTAAACGAAAATCAAACTAACTGGCCACGATATGTATATACAGGCATACTAGCTTATAACACTAATATACACTGTGCTACCAACTATTCTCCCTATGAATTACTTTACGGGCATAAACCATTTATTCCCGACAGTGTCTATAACACTGACTTAACTACTACCTACCTAGATTACGTAAAAATGCTTTAACACCGACTGAAACATTCGCGAGATGTAGCCCTGGAAAATATTAGGAGATCTAAGGAAAAGTCCAAAACATATTACGATAAGAAAACTAGACCAGTGTCATATAAAGTAGGAGACTATGTATATTTAAGAACGCATTTGCGTTTGAGAAAAGCTTTGGCTCCAATATGGAAGGGTCCTTTCAAAGTAGTTAAAATTCTTGGAAATAATACCCTGTCCTTATTAATAAATAGGCGCCACGTAAAGCATCACTTTGACGAAGTCAAACTAGCAAATCTAGGAGACGAAATTAGTATTGATTAGATTTATTTATTTTTCAGATTAAGTTTATTCCCTTTCTGTCTTATGGCAAATAAAGATTATGTTGAACCAATAAAAGATAGCCCTGGCATTTACTTCGACTTTGAAGGTCAAATGAAAACTATCAATGGATACCTTGACGTTATAATACCTATTGATATATCTTTTATTAAACCGCACTTAGAAAATATATATACTGCTTTTGATACGTCCCGATATTTATGTGAACAAAGCGACGCTTTAGATGACTTAGAGTGTTACAATTTATTAAAACCGCTAAATGTCCGCTACGATGACATTATTAGAGATTTTGAAGCAATCTCTCACCTCTTACCCAATCGTCAGAAACGTTCTGCTTGGTTTGGAGGCATTGGTACTCTGTTTAAACATCTCTTTGGCAACCTAAACGAAGATGACGCAGTTAAATACGACAACGCCATTTCAATGGTACAACAAGACCAAAAACACATTGCATCACTTATAAAACAAAACATTCTGGTAACTCAATCTGTCTTAGAAAATGTCAACAGTACCGTTAACCAAATTAGTGAAAATGAAGAAAGACTAGAAACTGCTATAGATGTCCTTTCAGAAAATGTGTACAACCTATCCTCAAATTCCGACAAACTTTATTTAAAATCAGAAATCATTGAAGTCTTCGCTATACTCGAGAGTTCAATTATGACCTTGTCCTTCAAATTAGAAGACATCGTAAATAGCGTAGCTGTAAGTAAAAACCATGTATTACACCCATCTCTCATTACACCAACTGAATTGTATAACGAGTTGCTCAATAATAATCACCTTCTGGGTAACTCCAAAGAATTGCCTGTAACATTAGAATTAAGCCACATGTATTCTCTTATTAATAGTTCTAGTATTATAAGCTACTTTATAAATTATAAGATTGTATTTGTTTTAAGGATTCCGTTAATTAACCCTAGAATATTTTATTTATATCATAGTATGCCACTACCTACTCCTTTTGATTCCAAACAACCAGATACCTTCGCCACTATAAAACCTTCGTTTAAATATGTAGCTATAACAAAAGATAAGGCTTTTTACACCATGTTTAACGAACTCAATAACTGTAAAGTTGTGATGAAACGTGACTTTATTTGTGAAGCATCCATTTTGTATCCTACCGACGCTCACCCATCTTGTGAAAGCGAAATTATATCTAAGATATTATCTTCTCTTCCAAAACAATGCCAAACTAAGTTTGCATATGGCGTAGTCGACATTTGGCAACCCTTAAGAAGCAATAGATGGATTTATGTACAGTCAGAACCCACAAAACTGTCAGTAGATTGTCCAAACAAAGGGACTCAAGAAATCCCGATCATAGGTACTGGCATACTAAGTCTTCCTATTGATTGTACAGGCTACTGTAAGAGTACTCAACTCTTACCACAAACTATTGTTAACATGAATATGTCCACAGTTAAATCTAATTTCAACCTTATTAACGACTCATGTTGTAGCTATGTGGCTTTTAACAGTATTAAACCCAAAGTGTCCCCTATTCTATTACAAAATATAAATCTAGATAACTTACAAAAAGAAAACAAAATTCGAAATAATCTTATACAAAAGCTAGACAATGTAATTGAGGAACCACACATAATAAAATACGGGACACATTATTCTGTACTAAATATATTATTATTTATTATTATTGCAATTACTGTAATTGTTATTATTTTTAAGAAATTTAATATTGCAAAGAAATTCCTAGTCTGGCATCCCACAGCAGAAGTTACAACTTCAGAACACCATGATTCTCCCATTCCTATCCCTAAAACAAGAACCCACCTATGACTCCTTAATTCATAAATTTCGCGCTTTAAACGCGGAAGTTTAATCCTCTCCGGGGGGCTGTTATACCCCTAATCTCCATACTAGCTCCGCTACCCTAACCCGATGTCAGCTGTCTAGTCAGCATTCTATACTCGACGCTTCCCATCCACCTCGCCGGTCAGTCAGTCCAGTCCGATCCTTCATTCGTGCCACTTCTTTGAAAAATTGTACTTTCTATTTTCAATTTCTAATTAAATTAATTATAATTCAATAAATTCTTTTTTTTTAAAACTAACAACCCGATATAGGGCGCGTTCGTTCTGGGATTAAGAGTTCCCACGAATGATACTTTTCACACTTTTGATAAAGACAGTTTTGCCACCGACACCTACCGTTCGTTTAGCTTTGAAACGTTACTAACAAAATTTTTGGTTACAAAACCTGCAAAACGAACGCTTGACGTACACACACTATGATAAAACACACACACACTACCATAAAAAATGAATATGTATAGGCAGTTTGACAGATTAACACAAAAACCCCACCTCAAGACATGGGTCTAAAGTTTCATTTTTTGGTGGCAAAAGTGACAAAAATAACAAAAATATCGTAAACGAACGCATGACAGTTTGTCACAGATGATACTAAAATTTTGATACTTTTGATACCAATGCTAAACGAACGGATGACAGGTGACAAAAGTAATGAAAATAATGATTCTGCATCCCAGAACGAACGCGCTCATAACAGTACTATCAATAGCAAAATGCATCTTTAAATTAGAATGGCGCGTTCAAATATTCAAGTTCAGTAATTTTATACATTAGGTGAGAAATTATGATTTATTTTATGAAAGGTTTAAAGCTAACAAAATATAAGTACAAATGACTAAAATGTAAAATAATAAGTTATGAACTTACGAATCATAGACATCAACACGGAATTAATTGTTAAATGTAGGTAGTAATCTAACTTCCGATTTATGAATTCGAACTCTAGTCAAAATAAAGTTGCGTGAAATGTTGAACCTGCGGCGCGAGAATGAATGGTTTAAAGCTAACTGTGATTGGGTGCTTGTTTGGAACTAAAGTTATTAGAGAATGTTTTAAAACAAGCGTTGATTGGTTTGTTCGAACGTACTGTGATTGGTGGTAGTCTTAAGAGCGTTGATTGGGAGTTTTATAATGTTGAATATAACCGCAAAAGTTTAAGTTACTTAGAACTTTTTGACGTGACAACGTCTTATAAATTGGTTTGCCGGGTGACACTTCAAGAAACTGCGTTACGCTCCGCTCACGTTATGCGCTCACAATGAGAGCGAGTGAGAGGCACGCGGCATGGTTAGCCCGCCTAAGAGCGAGAGAGACAGACATAAAAAGTGAAAGGCACAAGTTGTCACGATTCCGGACGGTTGTCCGACACTAATTTTTTAATATTGAAAACGCCCGCGAAACTTACCTGAGTCAGTCGTTTGACAACCATTAGGGTAGCCTGGTACAGTAAAAATGATTAAAGGTAGTTGTCTTGGTTTTCACGTATTCCGTATAATGGTATGACTTGTTAGTTTATTTGAAATTACCTGGGGTTTGTTAGAACTTTACGAACATTTAGAACATAATATTAATATTCTATTAGGATCCTATTAATTTAGGGTAATAAGGCCGTTTATCTAGACCGTTCATATTAATCTAGGACTCTTTAATAGTACCCCAACCAACATAACTAGAATTTATACTTAAAAGATATTCTTTCCTTTGTTAAAATTAATTAAGGCCGGACATCCGTCCGGAATAAAAAATATGATGGAGGGGATTGAAATGTGGGGTGAGAAAGTTATTAGAGAGGGGTTAGTGGTGATAAAAGTGTGTGGTCCTATACATATAGAACATTCAATTGCCATAGTTTAAATTGTCGAAACGCTGCCCGCTCAATAGTCCATAGTCTACGCTTGTGGGTCACTAGAAGCTAGGTACCACGTGGAGTTAAACTACAGCTAGATCGTGCCACCATTACTGGTTAGTAAATACTTTTATATTAGAAGTGACAGTGAAAATATTGTGTTCGTTGTGAAATTCTTTAGGATGTGTTTTAAAAATATCTAAATTAATGTTAAAACATCCAAATGACGGGCTCGCTTTTGCCGGATAGAAATTTATGGTAGAAAGAAATCTCAATCACCTCAGTAGGAAGGTATATATTAACTGACCTTGTTTCTAGGACATTTTCAACCAGGTAAAGATAAATCTTCTATAAAAGTAGAAGTGGGAACAAAGATTGTACCAGCAATAATAATTATATAGCCCACTAAAGAGCTAGGTCTGCCAAGAGATACAGTAATTAGTATGTGTAATCCATGTCCATCCTTAGCGGCGTTAGTAGGGTTTTACTATTTTGGCTGGTTAGCTAGTGTAGGTGAGCGTTGATGTTCATCGTAAGGGGGCGCCCCTTAAACCTACTTTCAGGTCGCAAGTCCTGAACGCTAGCTACCTGGTTCCCACACTACAAATCGAATGGATTTAGCATTCGTATGGATTTTACTTTCAAATGTGGAAGTAGCATCAATTAGGGTTCCTTTGTGTAGGGATGACGGAAAATCATATAACTCATTAGTACTTGTCCCTTTAGTTCTAATATTCGCGTATTTGCTTTGTTTAAGTGGTTTTGTACTGACTTAAGAAATGGTGAAAAATTCAAAGTGCACATTTATTCAGTTATGATCATAGATTTAGCTATATTTATTTTTTTGATTATTTTCTTTCACGCTTATTTATATACTATTGTTTCCTATCCTAATCCTACTCTGACGTACCTCTAAAAAAAATGGGTTACTACTTATTTAACAACGGTTTTTGGGTCCTACCACTTTTGAGGATCACGCTTGGCCAAATTAGATAATTATCTACATCACTATTAAATATTTATTTAGATTTAATTCCTGTCACTCGTTAATTGAGTGGGTTGAGGCTGCGAAGTTTCCTAAAACATTTTAATAATATATTTATATTTCTAAAAAGAAAAGAGGGGGCGTTACAAACTCCTTGATTCTTGAGTGCTTGCCAGATGCTCTCGTGGTGTAGTGAATCAAAGGCTTTCGAATAATCAAAAAGCAGCAAAAGAAGGTCTTGTTATATTCCTTACTTTTTTCAAAAAGTTGTTTGACCACATGGATGTGATCTGAGATTGAATATCCACTTTCCCATATAATGTAAAAAACCATGACATTGTCTAATTTGCTGATGACACCTCTTTGCTTTTTAAAGTTAAGAGACGACAGACATATTATAATGAATTAAATAATGCCCTTTCTAAAATTGTAAATTGGTTTAACGCTAATAATTTGTTACTTAATGAAAAAAACCAAATGTGTTAAATTTACATTACCCAATTTTAGTCAGAGACAGACATGTATTAATATTAATGGCGAGCAATTAGAACTTGTTAATTCAACAGTCTTTGGCATAACGCTGGACTCCAAACTTCAATGGTGTCCTCATATTCATAACCTAGCCAAAAAACTTAGCTCTGCTGTGTATGCGATCAAGAAAATAAGACAATTGACCGATGTCGACCCTGCAAAAATAGTATATTTTAGCTATTTCCATAGTTTAATGACATATGGTATCCTATTGTGGGGTAGCGCTGCTTTTTTATTCGTGCTATTTATAAATTAGGATCTAGGATATCTCTGAGGGATAGGTTTAGGGAAGTAAAAATTTTAACTTTAGTGTCGCAGTACATATATGAAAATGTTTTATATGTACATAAAAATATCAATAGTTTCAGCAAGAAAAGTGACATTCACAAAGTAAATACTAGAAGTAAAAATAAGCTGTTGGTGCATGATACACGTCTACACAAAATAAGTAACTCTTTTATGGGGCAATGTATACACTTTTACAACAAAGTTCCCAATAAAAATTTAAGAGAGGTAGGGCACTGCAAGTGTTCGCTCGAATAAGCTGCCCCAACAAATAAAGCGGGGCATAGCGAGTACTTGCTCGAATGAGCGGCCCGACCTGGGCCACAATAACACTAACATTGAGTAGTGTTGTGTTCCTGGCGGTGAGTAAGGTTGCCAGAGCTCTCTTTGAGGATTCACTGCGCGGACAGCGGAGTACCGACGGTGCTTGTTGCTGTCATTGCTCGGCGTAGACGCGGCGTGCTGGTTCGGCGGTCAGGGAGACCTGATGAAACGGCTGACAGCTGGCCGCTCGCAGGTTGAACGGGTTCCCGAACCCAGGGATCACTTAATCTCCGCCCTGGGAGGCTGATCCGCCAACCTGTGTAAAGTCTCTGAAGTAGTAGTCGTGCCGGAGAAGGAGACCGGAGTGGACCCGGCTACTACAACAGAGGGGGATCAGGGGCCCTTCCGCCCGACGTGCCAGCAACCGTATCATCTGTGTTGAGCTTCGGCAGTCTTTTTGTCTTCTAAGCTGTCTGTGCAGTGAATCCTCATCCTTAGTCTTGGTAACTTCATACAAAATGGCCAGGAACAGAAAAAAGAAAACAGTTTTGACAGCGGCTACTCCATCCACATATAATGTGGATTTTTGCAACATAAGGGGTATTCACGCAAATCTTAACGCAGTCCATCACCATCTCGAGACTGCGCAGCCAACCATTCTTTTTCTAACGGAGACGCAGATATCCTGCCCGGCCGACACATCATACCTTCGTTATCCCGGCTACAAACTCGAGCACAATTTTTTGAGTCGTGCCGGTGTATGTATGTTCGTCCGGGAGGATATCTGCTGTCGCCGACTTCATAGCCTTGAAGACAGGGACCTGTCAATATTGTGGGCGCGCGTAGATCATGGCGGCCACACTCGTATCTATGGGTGCCTATACAGGTCTCATAGCGGTGACACGGACGTAACTCGACTCTTCACGCACCTGAGTTTGACGACTGACAAAGTTCTAGAGCAATATCCTACAGCAGAATTAGTTATTTTGGGAGACTTTAACGCCCACCATCGTGAGTGGCTCAGTTCTCGAACCAATAACTATGCAGGGATATCTGCTCATGAATTTGCTCTGACCTATGGATTCTGTCAGCTGGTACTTTCTCCAACGAGAATACCAGATATAGAGGACCATACAAGCTCGTTACTGGACCTTCTGCTGACTACACGTCCGGATGGATACTCCGTCTCAGTGGATGCGCCTCTTGGCTCCTCGGACCACTGTCTCGTCCGGACACAACCTGATCCTTCTGGGCCAACTAATTGGCGTCGTGTGTGGCATTATAAGTCGGCAGACTGGGATGGATTGCGAGAATTTTATGCATCGTACCCGTGGAGGCATATCTGCTATAGCTCACAAGATCCTGACGTCTGCGCAGCCGCAGTCACTGAGACAATCCTAGCTGGTATGGAATGTTTCATTCCTAACCTGCGAGTAGCTGCCGGCGTCAAAAAACGACCCTGGTTTAATAGGTCTTGCAGAGAAGCTAAAATTCTTAAGCAAATGAGGCTTGGACCACGGCTCGTAATAATAAGGATCCGAATATTTTTAATAATAAGCATCTTCACTGCTCCAATTGAGCTAGAATGCCCAATAAACATTTTGAAATTGGTTACGTAAAGTTTTCAATTTGGGTGATGTAAACGACATGAAATAGTTTTTTAAATAACCACAGCGAATGATTAATTTACTAATAAAAACTTACCAATAAATATTTTTCATTACTTCCACTTGCACACATTTACACTAGATTTTGTTTAAATCCTAAACCCATATTTATGACATTTAGATAAACATTTGTAATTAGTTTAATTCTTGAAAATATATGTCTAAAGATAAACAAGATAAATAGAAGAACAACTAAATGGAATTGAACCATTTTGTTCTAGGTAAGATCCTATCGTTTACTGCAATGACAAAGGAAAACATGTGCTCCGAGCAGATCGGTCTCCTATTTTACAGGAAAGAAAAAAGTTTTACCATAGATTAGATACAAACCAACCTTCTTCTAGCTCTATGCACAAGGTGTTTAGACCGTATCGTTCCGTATTAGGATATAGGAAAGAAAATATGTTTTGACACAGATACAGACAAACCTTATACTAGCTCTATGCACAAGGCGTTAAGACCATATTTGTCAAAACAAGGCAACAGGAAAGGATAACGTACTTGACATGACCAACCTTCTTCTAGCTCTATGCACAAGGTGTTTAGGCCGTATCGTTCCGTATTAGGATATAGGAGAGATAATATGTTTTGACACAAATACAGACGAACCTTCTACTAGCTCTATGCACAAGGCGTTTAGACCATATTTTTCAAAACAAAGCAACAGGAAAGGATAACGTATTTGACATCGCCAACCTTCTTCTAGCTCTATGCACAAGGTGTTTAGGCCGTATCGTTCCGTTTTAGGATACAGGGAGGGATAACTTAACACACTAATCTTATCTAACTCTAAGCACATGATTTTTAAAGTTAAAACTTTCGTTATTTCAGTAAACGATATGATCTATTATTACACAGGCTTCTTCTAAAACAGAACAAATTAAACTCCAAAATTTTATCTACATATCTTAAATCAGATTTAAATGTTTTTTACTAAACATGTAATTTTATATTTAATAAAATGACGTACGCACATATTAGAACAATTGTTTGAAATGAAAACTGTTCCCATAAATCAGGCGCTTCACCATTAACACTGTCGATCAAACATCTTAATCGGTCAGCGATAACGAAAGATACTTTCGTTACACAGTGTTTTTAAAATCAAACTTACGTTTAGTTTTTTACAAAAGGTTATAGCAAATAGGACAAGTCTTAAAATATCTTTTACCATAATTAATTTTAATTGTAAAAATATAAATGAAGAATTTCTAAAATGAAAGTTATGCTTTTGTACATAATGTTTGTTTAAGTTTTAATTTTTTTTTATCTAATGAAACCTTAAGCCTGAATATATGTAAAATTTCACTAATAATTTTGATCAACACTCGATTTCATAAAAGTTTTCGTGGTAAGTCCCCAGTTTTATTGCATATCCAACAAAACGTGACTGCTGTGCAGCGTAAACCAAGTAGCTACCTATTCTACAAATCTTATGGAAAGAAACATTAATGCGGCTTTTCTTTGTGTTACGATATCTAAGCGGCATAATCTGCTCTGGGTTCCTTACGTACCTGTTTAATTATTTATGGTTTAGTTTTGTTATTTCTATTGGGTACTATATACAGCAAAATAATATGATTAAGAAAACAAACATAAACTTTTAAGCGAGCCTTTTGTGGTTTAAAAATTAAAAAACGTCGTCGTCGTGTAGGTAACTTGTTTTAACATTAAAGCACAAGACTTTTATTTTACTAGTTTCACCTTTATCTTATTTTTCATTAGAAACATAAATAAGGTATGCCAAAACAATTAACAATAACATATAAGTAATTTATATTCGCGGACACTGAGTAGAACCATTCTTATATTCAACATTGAACCCCAAACCAAATAGCGGCATATTCTTTGTACTTCATATTTCTGTTATTAATGTAAAATAAAATAGTAATTAAATATATTTATTCTTCAATCTTTTCTATGGGAATGCCGTTTTTGCTGACTTAAATTTAGATGACTTAACAATATATTTGTACTAAACACGTATAACAGTAAGCGTATAAAACTTGAATAATCTTTATTTAGTATGAACGTAAATACCTGTTTATAATAATATAAGTTGTTTATAATAATAATAATAATAGTATAACCTACACTTCATAGTACTTTTTTGTAGGTTAAACTATAATTTATGTTACTTGACTCTTGAACTAAGAAAACCAAAGTCTTTTCTTTTGGAGTCTAATTTGCTCTCGCTCGGTGTCGGCTGATTACGTAGGGTGCCAGTGTGTACGTTTTTAATTTCTTCTGATTATAGTTGACTGTAATAAAAGGTTGCAGATCTCTAACTTTTCCCTTTTTAAGCCTTATTTTCCGGTTAAAAATATACACAATTTCCGACACTCTTGGGTGTGAATAAGTGCTGCTAAACTACCAAGCTGTACTAACGATGTAAAGCGGCAGCGTAGGTCAAAATCATCTCGAAATCATATGATTTGTTCGTAATTGAATAAAGGCCCTGTTCTTGTTACTTTTCTAAATAATGCCAATCAATTTTAGGTAAATACGCCTATAAATATAATGAGAAGTCAAGATCTTTCTAACTACTATATTGTTACAGGTCGGAGTTTAAATTCAAACAGAAGAGGAAGGTAGGAAAAGAGGGAACCACCTGCTTTTCCTTTTCCGATTCAGACGACGGCGAGACTAGGTTAGTTTAATATGGAATACTCAATTATTTTTATTGAAAAATGTAATTTACATAAATCTTTTTATAACTCCAAAAACTGACCTCAGAATTTCTAGTTTTGTCATATCTCTCATACAACACACCCTCCATAATCCGAATCTAGATACTTTGGGACACTTGATATAAACACTCATACCAACTATTCCTACCTATTTAATCCGAACTTATCTTACTTGCCTTGTTGACTGCACACGTTTTTTTTTGTATTATGTTCGGATTAAAGACGTAGTTAGTAAAATTGTTTATATCAAGTGTCCGAAGTATCTAGATTCGGATTGTTGAAGGTGTGTTGTAAGAGATTAATTTTGTCTTACGCTTCTAATAGTTTCATTACTTATTAAGTTCACTGTATTCAAATTAAATACCAAACCCTAATGATTTAAGAGGATAGTAAAGCCATTGTTTTTATAACATTAATATTTATTTTTAAACATAAATTAGTACTTTAAATAAGAATACTGAGGCCTATTTATTACTGGTAGTATTAAGAATACTGTCCTTGCATTACATAATTTCTTTATGGACATAAATATTGATTTCTTATATTTTTGATACACATGATCGAAGCAAGTTCTGTTAAGGCAGAGCCAAAAGAAAAAAAAACGCGCAATAAAGTGGAAGGGAAGGCGCGAGGAACTGTGACTGCATCGCAGTGTGTGAATCATCACGAAAACGGTCCTCGAGCTACAGACTCCTGTCTCCGGACAGTGAAGACGAACTTGAAGCTTCTCTGGTCTGCTCGTGCTGCCGCTCAGCAAGGGCTTACGTCGTCTCTGACCCGGCGAGTGGCGGATGGTGTGCTGCGTCGGACCGCGGAACTCAACGGCGATACTTTTATCGAGCTGAGAGTTTACAACACCAAAGACGTTATCGCTGCTACTGGGTGGAAAGAGCGTTTGGAGAAAGCCCAAGTTGCGTTACGCTTTTAAGCGTCGTCAACCGATTTGGAGGAACTAAGAATTCTTCTCAGAAAAGCAAAGCTAAAATTTGTCCAAGAAGGCAAGTTTTACTCTAATAAAAAAGAATGAAACTTTTGTAAACTAGCTCCTAATTTTTTTTTATTAGTAATAATAAAGTAACTAAATAGGTAGATACTGTACTTAGTTTTTTTTATCATACAAATAATTTTAGTAACATATGAAGTATAATTTTGATTACATATAATACCAGATAAATTTGATTACATATAATACCAGATAAATTACTAATTTTTTCCTGGGATAAAAAGTAGATAACCTAAATTAGTCATTTTATTAACAACTTCCTTAATGTGCTTAAAAAACGAATACTTTTTTTAAATTTGGTTTTTTTTGTTTATAGAAATTTAGATTTTCCGACAGTAAATATATGACCACACTGACAACTCCTAAGAGCCATACTACTGATCTATGTAAATATGAAGAGTAAAAAAGTTTTTTGTACTGTTTGCGAACAAGATGTTTCGAGTAGGATATTTTCTGCCCATCTTCGTAGTAATATTCATAAGAATAATAGCGCTATTGAGATCAATGAATGTGTAGAAAAAATTAGTTCAGCATTCAGAAACCGTATTTCTAGTTACAGGGTGCATTGCCCCACTAGCAATGCCTCGAGGTCGCCATCAAGTAACAGCTCAGCAAATTCGTATCTGCTTACACCTCACACGTTCTTATCTCGAATACCTTTGCGTCGTGCTGTACGACAGCTTATCGATGTTAAATTAGCATAACATGTTAATTTAAAAGTAAATTTTGAATTGCAGCATTGTTCCCAGCTAAATCAAACGCAGACAGAACTACGTCTTATCCCCACTTCGAAGATGTACTTAACACCAAAAATATGGCATTTCCGGCGACATTCTCGGACATTAAAATATTTGAAAAAAATAATCACAGAATTAGTGTCAACGTTTACGGCTTGAATTCCAATAATAAAATAATTGGACCATTGTATAGAACAACACATGGATAAAAGCGTCATGTCAATCTTCTATTCTTGCAAAATAAGTCCCGTAGTCATTACTGTCTAATTAAAAAGTTGGAACGATTGGTTAGATCCCAAACTACTAAACATCATGGGAAAATCTTTTTTTGTGATGACTGCTTGCTTTTTTTTAATTGTAAAACTAATTTTGATGAGCATGTATGTGGAGGGGTATCGACCAGATTGCCTAATAAAGGCTCAATTTTACAGTTTACGCATTTTGAGCGTATGCAAGACGTAGGTACCCTTTGTCATTTATGCAGATTTCGAATGTTTTTTAGAAGCATGCCAAACAAATCAAACTTTTAACAAAGGTGGTTTTACATCAGACTTGCAAAAACATGTTCCTGCCGCGTTTGGTTATTACATTGTATGCTCGTACGATACTTCTTTAAATAAATATGTGGCATATCGGGGTCCAAACTGTGATGAGAAATTTATAGAATATCTTCAACGCGACGTTCTAAAGATATATAAAATTTTGAAAAATCCTGTGCCATTGATATTTACCGAAAATAATTCAAAAGATTTCACTAATGCCAGAGACTGTTTTATTTGCTCCCAATTGTTATTTGATGATAAAGTAAGAGATCATGACCACCTAACAGGCAAATATAGGGGTGCCGCACATTCTTAGTGCAATATACATTTCCAATTACCAAAATTCATTCCAGTGTTTTTTCACAACCTTTCAGGCTACGATGCACATTTATTTATACGTGAGCTGGGAGATATCCGTGGCAAAATAAAAGTTATAGCTAAAACTAAAGAAAATTACATTTGATTTACAAAGTTTTATTCAACCGAAGAAGGAAGCTTTGTTCTAGTCCGTTTTGTAGATTCATTTAAATTTTTAGGAGCTAGTTTACAAAAGTTAGCGGAAAATTTAATTACCAAAGACTTGGTCAACTTGTCTAAGTTTTTTACGAATAAAACAAAGTTTAAATTGTTGAGACGCAAAGGAGTATATCCGTATGAATATATGAAAAGCTGGAAATCGTATCTAACGTTAACTAACTTACCGTCCTATGAAGATTTTTTTAGTACACTAACAAATCAAAATATCTCTAAAGAGGACTATAATCACGCCCTTAAGGTTTGGAATATGTTTAAGATTCAAAATTTAGGGAAATACACAGATCTGTACCTACTGACGGATATTTTATTATTAGCCGATGTTTTTCAAAAATTTCGAGCTACTTGTAGGTTAAATTTCGAAGTCGATGCTGCTTATTATTTGACAGCTCCTGCTTTGAGCTGGGACAGCATGTTATTAAAAACTATTTTGTTAGCGCATACTTATGGTAAGTATTCTGATTTTAGACTATTAGATAGACGAGAAATCGATGAATTAAACGTTTGCAAAATACCAGACGAAAACGAATATGGGTACATTTTAGAAGTAGATATCGAATATCCAGAAGAACTTCATGATTCACACAATGATTTACCGTTCTGTCCTCAAAAATGTGTTCCACCCGGTTCAAAAACATCAAAATTGATTCCTAATTTATACGACAATTTTTTTTACGTTATTCATTACGTCCATTTGAAACTGTGTTTAAAAGCGGGACTTAAGTTGACTACCGTGCATAGAGTAATAAAATTCAAACACAGCCCTTATCTAAAAGACTATATTGACCTAAACACTAAACTAAGGCAACAAGCTAAATCTGTATTTGAACAAGACTTTTTCAAACTAATGAATAACAGCATATTTGGAAAAACTTTGGAAAACACAGAGAATAGATTAGACGTTAAAATAGTAAATCAATGGAGTGATGATAAAAACAAGACAAAAAAAAATTACTGTGCAGAGCAGTTATTATCTAGACCTAACTTTCATAGTTCAACTACATTTACCGAAAATTGTGTAGCTGTTCAATTGAAACCAGAAAAAGTAGTCCTTGATAAACCTATATACATAGGTTTCACAGTCTTAGAACTATCCAAAAGCCATACTATTAGCTATACTATTATGAAACCTTTTTACGGCTCTAATTTAAAAATGTGTTATACCGAACTGATAGTTTTTTATATTCAATAGAAACAAAAGACTTCTATAAGCATTTAAAGCTAAATTTAAAGCACTATTTTGATACAAGTAACTACTCAGAGCCAAATAAATATCAAATTGAACGCGTCAACAAAAAAAGTGCCAGGTTTGTTTAAAGATGAATTAGGAGGTCAAAATATTGTAGAGTTTGTTGGGTTGCGATCTAAATTATATTGTATTAGAACGGAATCGTGCGAAATAAAAAAGGCTAAAGGTGTTCAAAAATATGTTTTAAATGGTGTTCATTTCAATGATTATAAGTCTTTGAAGAAAAAGACAAAATCCTACGAAGAAAAAATGTTTTTTTTAAGTCTCTTAAACATGAAACATTTACAAGATCTGTTAACAAAGTAGCTTTGTCTTCCAATGACGAAAATGAAACTTGTCAATAGCGAGAATTATGATTTATTTATTACTCCTGAGGAATGGCACAGAATTTACAATGAAATCAACTCGAAATGTATAGACAACATGACTATTCTATACCAACTTCTTTTTTGTGAAAAACGTTGTCCTGAAAATGTGATTTCTTTAATTTGTGGTGCTCTTAGTACATTTTGTCATTGTGTAGAATTAAGATTAAACTATTTACTTAAGCATGACTTTGTAATAGTTAGTCATTTTGTACATAATATAAAAAATAATTTAGCTTGTTATAATACCCTAACTGTCAGTCAAATTGAAATGGTACTTCATTTTTATAAAAGTAAATCTAACGTTTTAGCTGTGCAAGAACTTTTACTTTTTGGTAGTTCATATTTTTATAACTATTTGACTTGTTTTTAATTTTTTTTTGGATTTTGTGTTTTTTATAGTTTTGTGATTTTTTTTATAATAACAATAAAATGTACCTATTTAAAAATGTTGTTTTATTAATCTAAGTCCAACTTTAGTGTAAACCTTTAAATAAAGAATGTTGGTAGATAAAATTAGCATTTGTGACAGACAGACAAACAAAAAAACTTTAACTATTTTATTACGAACGTTAGAAAAGAAAATTTATGCTGATTCAGATACATTTCGATATTCAAGATGTCTTCGGTGTAGGCAGCCGGTCATACGATATCTAACATACATGAACCAACAAGTTTTTTTTTGAAACTTGTATGACGCAAACAGATTGTTGCATTATATGAAAAATAAATAACATAATTGAAAGGTGTTGATTCGTTAACACGTCTTTATTATAATTTTAAAATATGTCTAATTACCAAAAGGCAAATTATATCGCTTTTTCAGTAGGCAAAGTTTTAAAGTATGTGGTCAAAATCGAAATTAGTCAATTAACAGAACTACCAAACGTTGTGGAAAGCAGAACAATTGTAAAAACAAGTTATCATGCAGAAAGTGAAAATGACCCAGTGATGAATTCTGTACTGCATTCCCTTTTCCTTATTTCGACAGAGTTAGGAAAACAAACTGAGAAAATTTAATGAGCAGAGGTATGTACAAACTTTCCTATTTTTGCTTTTACAGAAAATCTAATTATTTTCCTTGTCTTTCAGATATACCTGAGGCAAAGAATATCTGTAGCAGTAGCAGAGAAAGAGGTTTCCTCCGTGGAGATTTCATTCAAAACTTATTTCACTAATTTTTTTGTATTGTAAATAAACTATTTTGTCATGTACAAACATTAAGATATGTAATGTCTCTTTAGAAATAGAAATTAAATAAAAAATGTTTTATTGATATAACATTTATTGAATTTTCTTAATAAAAATACTTAAACTTAGTTAAGCATAATACTTATACTTAGTTAATATATTTTAATACTTAATACTTATATTATACATTTGTACACAAATGAAATAACTAAACTATTATATTTTAAACTAATTCAAGTATTTTATTTTTAACGTCCACATTTTCATTGCACCATTTCTTAATACAAATAACATTTTCCAGAGCACGATATTTTCTATGATTAAAACATTTGTTTTTTTGCCCTTTAGAATAGGTGCTGTACAAATTAGGAAAATTAGGGCATCCCTTTTCTGCAATATCTTCAACATTACATTCTGTACAAAGTTCATTAATCCATAGGATTTTTTCTCTACCCTTCAAAAGCAAATATTGGTTTTCTAAAATTAGTTTGATAAGTTTTCTAAATTCTTGATAATCTATGTAACCGTCACTCCAATAAATACCGCGATTACTTTCTAACCAAGATACATTTCTTTTGTCTTCCTTAGTCAAATAAGAAAAGGGATATGGTGGTTTTATTAGAAATACTTGAGTGTATTCTGAGGTAGCCAAGGCAAATTCTTTTACAATAAATTTATTATGAGAATCCTTAAAGCCTTGTAAGTCTACGAAAATAGGTCCAGTAATATTCATGATATTTTTTTCACTATACCGCTTAAGGGTTTGTATTCAAATATGCAATCGTTTAATAACAAACAATACGCAGAAGTTAGATTTGGTATATCTTTATCACTCTCTATTTCGATACGAACATCAACTGGGCCAGTTTTAAGTGTATCGTTCTGTCTTGAGCAATCTATAACGTATAACGGTACTTTATCTCTAAATTCTTTATAACTTAGCAAGGGTTCAGGACGTCGTCCGTAGTAAGACTGTTGGAATCTAGTGTATTGTTCATATAATAAAGCAAATTTATCCTCATCAAATCGAACATTAAGACCCTCATAGGGAAAATACACTGAATTCAAAAATACTTTAACTTCTCTTATATTGCAGTGATCGAAGTGTGACATGTCTTTTTCTGATTTATTTTTTCGGTCTGTCTGAAATGCAATAGCAGCATATCTCGGTTTTTCTATTTGTGAAGACGTTTTAATTACCCATGTATGTTTTGTTGTTTTTGGTAATAAGGGATATTCATACAAGTCCCAGTTTCGGAATAACAAGTTGATTGAACGATCTTTTTCTAGATATTTTAATAGATTTAGTTTTTCTCGATCGGAAACTTTTACGTGTGGAACACGCCAAACAATTTTTTTAAGTATGATATCATCTATTACTTCTCCAGTGTTTAGTTTTATTGCGTTTAGATTAGTATTGCTGCGTAAAAGTATCAGCTCATGTCTACAATTCATTATTATTTTATTATAATCCTCAGCAAATCCAAGCATTTTGTTCAGTGGTATAGATACTGCAAAATTCCCTGATCTTGTATTTTTTGTTCCATCTATATCCCAACCCCATGCTTTCGAAATTTTTGATTCATTTTCATTCATAGACAAAAATGATTATTAGATGTTAGTGACACAGGTGCTCTTTTGCGAATTACCTGTATCTTTCTGAGCTTCTTTGGTCGTGAAAAAGAATTTATATTAATTTGGTGAAAATTAACTAACTTGTTCTGTGAATCTAAAATTTTTATATTTACACTACTGATAGTCTTTTGATTAATCGGAAAATATATTATATTCTTTGGCACCTCAATAATTCTATATCCAGGCGGAACATTAGGTGCAAATTCATGGATTATGTGGCTTGGAATTCCATTAATGAAGGATCCACAGACAATATCACATTCAACTCGGACAACAGTGGTAGAAAGAATACTGCCTGGGATCTGTGATTCATGAAATTTATTCTTTTGTAATGTTTTTTTATTGTATCCGAGAATCCTCCCAATAGAATTTTCTTTTTCAAAATGAATGTCTTTAGAGCAACAAATTACAGTACGTAAAGTATTATTGTTACAAGTTAAACTAAAGGTGCTGCTTCTAATGTTTTTCTTTATATAGTCACAAATTTCCTGTAGTTCATAAGATCCTTCAGGAATTTCAATCACTTCATTATCACCATAATGAAATTTATTATTTTTACTTTCAACGTTTGGAATAGAGTTAAAAGTAGAAAAGTATAAAAGACCACATTCGTAATCTCCGTCTAACTGTAGAGCAGGAGCATAACAAGTATTTAAGCTTGATGTGAATCCAGATATTGACAGCGTGAAAGACATGATTAAAATGGTTTATTTTATTGAATTATCTTATATTTATTCTTTTGAATGCCAAAAGTTGTTCAAATATTTTATACACAAGTAACCACAATTAACAGTATTAAAGTTCTGATATACATTGTAATTGTAATAAACATTAGACAAATTTAAATAGGACAGTCACTCTTGAGGTGGTCTTAGGTTTCCAAAACTATTGAAGTACTCACAGTAGTTGTTAATTTTATATAGGCTACCCAGTGCGTTCCAGGATTCTTAGAGTTATCTAAATTGACAATCGCACACTCAATATCTTTAGGTTTTTTTGGTAAAGCATCTTTCATGAATACTCCTCGAAAATACGGTTTATCATTAATGTGCTTTACAATATCTACATTCGTTAAAGCACGTCTAGGTAGCCTTCTAGTTAGTTTTTTGCTGATTTTAAACATAATCCGTTACCTTTATAAGGTTTGATGTAGAGACCTTTTCCTAACGCAATAGATTCCATCATTTTGTTTTTCTCCGGTTCTAGTATTTTTTGACTTCATTCTTTGTTTTGTCATATTCAGAAGCGCAAAGTCAGCTTTATGACGATCTTCTAAATTACGATGTTCGGAATATGCTATATCGTGACGCTTACAAGCCTCGTCTAATTCGTTTATCCCTTTGTCACCTCGAGCCAATCTTTCTTGTAGTCTTGTACCAGGACCACAATAATTATATCCTGGTAAATGAAGTTCAAATGGTAAATTGTTTACTATATTATTAACAAGTCTTCCACCGTTCATCACTGAATTTAAAATGAATACATGGTTGAATATCTTATAATTATAAAGTATTTATAAGTTAAAAGTAAACACTATACAATAGACATTTTGTTAATCCAACTATTTTCCTTTTCATTGAGTCCTAACCATTTTACAAATAATTTATTTCCTTTCTTTCTTATCACTCTTTCAATTAAATAAATGTTTGGATGTTTAGTTTTTTGCAACTCTTGTTCGTAAAAGGATCCGAGTATTATTTGATTTCTTTGATCATGAATGTGATAAGTTACTGGGTAAGTATTATTAACTTTTGTTATGGTAAATGGTTCAAAAGTCCAGTTAGGTGTATACCCCTTTTTGAAATTTTCTTTATATTTGCTAATCCGAACACAGTCACCTACTTTTAATTTTGATTTTCTTAAGTACTGAGGTGTTTCATTCCTCTTTATGTTATTCATAACTACGGTTTGGTTATCACATGTTACATTTATTGGTTTAAATTTTATGGTTCGATGGACAGTATCATTATATGATGACAAAGCATCGTTCAAAGGTGATCCGATCCATTTGTTATTTCCAATTAAAGTAAAATATTTATATAATTTTGATTTCAGTGTTCTTATAAATCTTTCAACAATTGACGCCTTTTTCACAGAATATGTAGAATAGTGATTTATATTAAAAGCTGTTATTATTTTCTTAAACACTTCATTGTAAAATTCTTCTCCCATATCTGTCTGAAGGTTAATAGGAATTCGACCACAATCCAAATTTTTTGATAAGCGTTTCCTACGTCGCGTTTTGTTTTCGTTTTCAGAGGAACTCCCCACGCGAATTTTGAATAGCAGTCTATAAGAACTAAAATATATTTAAAACCTTTGTTCACTTTTTCCATTTTCTGCATGTCAATTAAATCAGCTTGCCATAAATCATCAATCCCTTTTAATATTACCGCCCTACGAATGAAGTGTTTTCTAGCTGGTTTGTGAAGTTCACCAACTATGTCTTCTCTGTTCATAATTGTTTAGGTGCGGTTTTCTGTGATACAACCTTTTTTAATTCTGATTTAATATCCAGCAACTGATTTTTTAAAGTTTGAATCAGGCTTTTTATAGCATTAATTTCGACCAGGAAAGATTGTTTTCCACAATATTCTTTTAGTACATTATCTACATACTGCTTATTGACGGCTTCGTCAGGTAGCTGAGGTGTTTTGAGTCCTTTTATACTTGCTGATATTAAGTCTAAATCTCCATTAATAGACTTAAGAAATACTTTGTCAGTAATATCGAAAACTTCTGACAAACGCAGTCTTTTATGCACGTGATGACCAAACTTGTCAACGTTCATTGTTTAATAAATGTATCCCTAAATGGTTTGATTACAACTGAATATTAATATGAAGTTCTCTGTATTATATTTGAATAAATCGTTAAGAATGCATGTAATACGTTATTTTTCATATTTTATTTGTTAATAATACCAGCTTCTTGCAACTCCTCTACGATAGATACTATTTCATTGTCTAACTGTTTCCTGCATCACGAGAAGATATTAAAAGTTTTAGTCTTTCAACTAACTCATTAGGGTCATCCCAGTACATATAATCAACATTTTTATAATATTTTTTTAAAATTGGTAACCCAGACCCTTGAGTAAAACTTTCGGTGCTTGTACATTGCTTAGATAACTTGAAAAGCTTCACATCGAGGCAAAGGCTGCTGCTTTACTAGTCGCAAGTTCCTTCCCATATGGAGTACTGCTGCCATTTCTGGGTGGCTGCACCCGGACACCATCTTGGCCCTTTTGACTCGGTTCAACGACGGGCTGTGAGAATTTTCGACGATCCCTAACTCACTTGCCGTATCGAGCCCTGTGTGTTCTATACCGCTTTTAAAATGGCATGTTTTTGAGGAATTGTTCGAAATGACGCCCACGCCTACTTTCTACCGTCGCACAGCTCGCCATCGGCAGGGAATTCATTCTCTAACTTAAGAACCGAAATGGTTGCGTACAGTGCGGTTTCAGAGAAACTTCTTCCCGCGAACGCTTGGGTTGTGGAATAAGCTCCTTGCCAAGGCTTTCTCTAAGGACTTCAGTATGGGGTTCTTCAAAAAAAAAAAATTATTAGATTTTTGAAGGATCGGTAACGCTCGAGTGATATCCCTTGTGTTGCAAGCGTACGGTGACCATTTACCATCAGGCGGGCCGTAAGCTTGTTTGCCACCTTAGTAGTTAAAAAAAATAAAAAAAAAATACATACATTGTGTAATAAACAAAATTTGAATTATTTTGGGGTAATAAGTAATGTCGAATAAATGAGAAATTTAGTATTTATGTTACAATTTTTTTTTTAATTCTATATCTGCGCTGTATCAACGTTATGTCTACTGTCAATTTTACTATATATGTGGTAAAAAATACAAAGTTATTGTATCATTTACATTAGTACATTTGTCTAGTATTTTTCGCATCATGCGCATTTTTTTTTAGTTTGTATGGCTACATGTCATCGAAAAATAATGATGTCATAAAAAATAAAAAATATATTAAAATATAAAATACTTAACTTTAATACTTTTAACTTAAATCAGTGGTAAATACCTAGTATGTAGGTACCGATGTTACTTATTGCCCATCACTAGTTAGGCATTATCTATGCGGCCAGATATAGTCTATGCGCTGTAGTGGATGATGCCCACTGACCTCTACTTAGTACTTAGTAGAGGTCAGTGATGACGCCGCTTACATTTTTATACAGAGCAAAAAATACACGCGCGCAGCCTCTCCGTTCGCCACAGTGGATATACTCTTAAGAAATAATATTTTGATACTATCGATGGTTTTACAAAAACAATCGATTATCCCCAATATCGACAGTATCCGACTAGTACGGGCACTAAGGGGCAGTTGTCAAGGAAACGGACACATTACTCATGTATGAATTGCTACTGTCGGTAGGTACGTTTCCTTGACAACTGTCACACAACTGTGCTGAACACAATACTTGCACAATACTGCGATAAATCGATGTTTGTTATGGAAACAATATATTTTGTATACACCTCCTACAGAAATTGTTTATACGATTGTTGTGTGAGTGCGTGTCTTAAAAACATTTCTTGACCTCTGAATAAATACCTACGTTGAGTTGACTTTATAGGTATATAATATGAAAAATATTGTTATTGCTTCTACTTAGGATCGTCATTCAATATGACAGTTAAATTGGTAGATAAAGGGTTGCGCTGTAAACAAATATCCAACAGAATGCATTTATCTGTTCTACGCTAGTGATGAGTTACGTTGCGGTTTGAGGGTATGGGTGGAGAGTAGGGAGCAGGCGAAATAAAAGGTGGGTCAAGGGTGGGTTCGGGAGAGTTAAAGAGTGGGTCAAGGGTGGTCCCGGGCGACATGAATAGGTACGTGGTGGTGCAGCAGCTCGGGGACGGAACGTACGGGTCGGTCGTGCTAGCGCAGCGCCGGGACTCCGGGGAGAAGGTCGCTATCAAGCGCATGAAGCGCAAGTACTACTCGTGGGACGAGGCCATGAACCTGCGCGAGGTCAAATCACTTAAAAAGCTAAACCACCCGAACATCGTTAAGTTGCGAGAGGTTATCCGTGAAAATGACACACTCTACTTCGTGTTTGAGTACATGCGCGGCAACTTGTACCAGCTGATCCGCGAAGCGACGCGCCCGTTCGCGGAACCCGAGCTGCGCAACATGGTGTACCAGGTGCTGCAGGGGCTCGCGCACATGCACCGTCACGGGTTCTTCCATCGTGACCTGAAACCCGAGAACCTCCTGTGCGCGGGCCCCGAATTAGTCAAGATCGCGGACCTAGGGCTGGCGCGCGAGGTGCGCTCGCGTCCTCCGTATACCGACTACGTGTCGACGCGCTGGTACCGCGCGCCAGAGGTGCTGCTGCACGACACTGGGTACGGTGCGCCCATTGACCTCTGGGCGGTCGGTTGTATCATGGCAGAGCTCTACACCGGCCGCCCACTGTTCCCTGGGAACTCAGAGATCGACCAACTGTACAAGATCTGCGCGGTGCTGGGAACTCCGGACCGCGCTGCGTGGCCTGAGGGCTACGCGCTGGCGGACGCGCTGCGGTTCCGATTCCCCGTGGCGGCGGGCGTGGCGCTGGCGCGGCTGGTGCCCACGGCCTCACCCCCAGCGCTGGCACTGCTCTCGGCGCTACTGCGGTACCCCCCGCGCGACCGACCTACTGCCCCGCAGGCTCTCAGGTTAGCTCTAGGTGTTTAATTTGAGAAAATCGATGTCAGATCGTTCTAATTCGTAGCTAATTTCATTCATAATACGCGCATTTACATGTGTCAAGAAACAGACCCAGAATGGCGGTGGATCAGGGCTATTAAATTGTATATAAAATTACGACTCCACAGAAGTGACCTTGCAGTCAGAGTGAGAACTGCTCATGACACATGCTTACTGCTTAGTGACATTAAACTTTTTTTTACTTGCTCTTTTAGTTGATAACTTTTAGGGTTCCGTACCCAGAGAATGCCAACGGAGCCCTATTACTCAGACTACGCTGTCTGTCTGTCCGACCATTAAAAGGCTCTATCTTTTAGACCAAAAAATTGGTAGAAGCCTAAAAAAAATAAAAATACAGATAGATGGTTTTAACATTTTATTTCTACCAAGTGCGGATCTATGGGGGGGGGGGGATGAGGCTTAATTTTCTTCACTTTTATGCCGTGCTTGGCTAGCCTAGCCCTTGCAATTTACAAATGCTACAGAATAAGTAATAGTACTAACAAAAGGCTGTTTAGTTACTTTTTACCCGACTGCGCCGCTAGAAGGAGGGTTATAGTTTTCGAGCGTATGAATGTATATTTCTTTGGCACGTTCGCTCTGTAGCCTCAACGGCTTGATGGATTTTACTTGAGAGGTGTCGTTAGATTCGTCTTTGAGTTAGAGTGACACTGGGTATATAGACTTCTAAAAATCAAAATGGCGGATTTAATGCGCTTTAATGTGGTGGTTTAAAAAAATATTTTTTTAAGACCCTCAAGTTGGGTATCAAAAAAGGGCTTTAAAAGGCGAGTACGAAAATATTTAACACTTATAATAAAATAGACAAAAATAAATAAAAAACCTGACTGCAAAAACATTAAGAACTAACAGAAATTAAAACACCAAATATTAAATAGACTACGGTGAACTCTTACCATCAGGCGGACCGTTACCTTTTTTTTTTCATTTATTTACTGTAACAAACACAATACATATAGATATAATCTGCCAAGCTGTGAACATAGTTAGCAGCTATGTGTAATACACACACACAGACACACACACACACAACATGCAGCATATACTTATATTTATACACTTTTAATTAACTTATGCTAATGTAATTTATTGCTACATACTTAACTACTAAAGACATTTCATTAACATCGTACATACGTATACCTTCGTGTTCGGTAGCCGATGGTCGTAAGAATGTTTCAACTAGTTTTATCTACCTACCTCGATCTGCAGACGGTTGTACTGATAGATACATATAATATAGAGTTAATAATAAAGATACATAGCATAGCTGTTATAGATCACTATACCACTAAGGAAAGAAAATAATTTAACGATTCAGAAGTAAGTGTTATTCCTTAACCTAATTGAATAAAAATTTATAGTTGCATTCACGGACATAGTGATAAAAAATATTTTTTTAGGGTTTTCTTTAATTGCATTCTGGAGGTACAATTGTTATAATATTTAAGTCTAATGGCAGCTCATTTATTATTTTGGGTACTACCACTTTTTAGTACGTATGCCATAATAATTATTTACTTTTGGTAAAATTCACATATTTTTATTTGCTAGACGGGTTGGATAGTTATGGACCTTTTCCAGTGTCCACTCTAATTCCCAAAAAAAAATCCCTGAATTTCCCTGACTTTCCCTGACCATTTCTTAAAAATTCCCTGACCCAAAATTAAAATATTTATGATATCTTTCAAGTTTGTTAAGTTTATACTATTATACTTTTATACTTTTATACTATTATACTTTTATACTATTATACTTTTATACTATTATACTTTTATACTATTATACTTTTATACTATTATACTTTTATACTATTATACTTTTATACTATTATACTTTTATACTATTATACTTTTATACTATTATACTTTTATACTATTATACTTTTATACTATTATACTTTTATACTATTATACTTTTATACTATTATACTTTTATACTATTATACTTTTATACTATTATACTTTTATACTATTATACTTTATACTATTATACTTTTATACTATTATACTTTTATACTATTATACTTTATACTATTATACTTTTATACTATGATACTTTTATACTATTATACTTTTATACTATTATACTTTTATACTATTATACTTTTATACTATTATACTTTTATACTATTATACTTTTATACTATTATACTTTATACTATTATACTTTATACTATTATACTTTTATACTATTATACTTTATACTATTATACTTTTAAACCAACCCTGAAATAGAGGTTCTTTGTTTTACTGTTTTCACTTGTTTTTGGTCTTAGTGAATTCAACGATGAATCCATATTAATGTACACAAAAAAAACAATAAAAGTCTAGGTCTGACAAACCCTCTAAAAAACTGCTTAGTAAATGTTCAGCAGTAGACCGCCCCATAAAAACACTAGTCCAGTATCTCGATTCAACTGTCTGAATCTGTGTTCCAGATTCGAATTACTCAATCCATGTGGCATTTTTGTGACACCTTATTTAGGCTCTCATCAAAGGCAACTACATAGAATTTACAAAATTATATTTGTTCTTAAATATAGCGCTATACCGTGATTTATGACATATGCTGCCTTAGTTTTGCCCATAGAATAACCTAGTGCGATTTTTCCGTCAGTAAACATTCTCTTAAAGGCTTTGGAAGTTCTGTCACATGAATTTAAGCTCATTTTATCAAAAATTACCTCTAACGCCTAAAATATTTCACCAGACGTAACTACATCGTCCTTATATGTGAAGTCATATGCAGTTTTGAGAGGTACGGACGGCTCTGCAATTGTCGTTGTAGTTGCACTAGTAACTAGGATTGCTGTAAATATTGTCAAAACGAGCTTTATTTTGAAATATTGATATAAGCAGTTGTTTTTTTTTTTTAATTTTTTGCAAATACCATTTTTTTCCCTGACCTTACCATAAGCTTCCCTGACTTTCCCTGACTGTCCCTGATCAATTTTAGCTTCCCTGACTTTTCCCTGACTTTCCTTGACTTTCCAGAAAGTGGACACCCTGCTTTTTATTGTGAACTCCATTTTACCGAATTGTTCAATAAGTGACATAATTTTAATTTTTTTGTCGATCGGCACAATTTTACATAAATTATATAATTTCTTATAATTTTTGTTTAATTTATCTTTAATATTCCTGTTGATCAAAAGTTAAAGTAGTCTTTTTGTAATGATTTAATCTTATTAATATGAGTAGCAAATGTAACTCCATAAGCCTGCTTCAGCCGTATGTTATATATATAGTTGCCTCCGCCAATGAATAATACAGGTTGTGCATAATTTTTTTTGTGACTGAGTATTGCAGATTACATACACAAGATTGATCTCAGTTTAGCACAAACTGCATCTACGTGTGATGTCTAGTTGAAGTGTATGTCTATGGTAAACCCTAGGTATTTATTCGACGTTAACTGTTCTTGTGGCTTACAATTACATACCTACTTGTCTTATGCTGTGTAGGCAGTCGTATGTATGTCCTTTTATTTCGACTTTCACATCTTTATATTGACTATAAGGGTTTTATTTTGCCACCTTTAGAACCGAAATGGGCGCGTACAGTGCGGTTTCAGAGAAATATCCTCCCGCGAACGCTTGGGTTGCGGAATGAGCTCCAAGGTTTTCTCTAAGGACTACAGTATGGGGTTCTTCAAGAAAGAAGCTATTGGATTTTTGAAGGGTCGGCAACGCGCGAGTGATACTTCTGGTGTTGCATGCGTCCATGCCGGCCACGGTGTAGTAGTAGTAGTAGTAGTAGTAGTAGTAGTAGTAGTAGTAGTAGTAGTAGTAGTAGTAGTAGTAGTAGTAGTAGTAGTAGTAGTAGTAGTAGTAGTAGTAGTAGTAGTAGTAGTAGTAGTAGTAGTAGTAGTAGTAGTAGTAGTAGTAGTAGTAGTAGTAGTGTTAGTAGTAGTAGTAGTAAATAAAAAATAAGGCGGTAATTTAATTTAAAACTTTACGGTTTGCATCCGTTGTATCCAAATATGTATCCTACTTTGTTCATTTTGGGTATGGTTGGGTACAACGAACTCGAGGTTAGGAGAGATTTGGCGCTAGCCTCGTACATATTTAAAATCATTAGGGGAAAAGTACACAATGCAGATATACTAGGATTAAATTTGTGTGTTCCGGACAAGAACGTGTGGCGGCGACGGCGTCCGCGGCTGTTCGCGCCCGTGCGCGGCCGGACCTAATTGGCGGGTGAAGCACCGCTCGCGCGTGCCATTTGCGTTTTTAACCTCATAGCGAATGACAGTGGACCAGACCTATGGTGCTGTGCTATAAGTGTATTCACAAGGGTAGCCTTATGGGTAATATGCTACAAATTAAAGTAGGTATTAATTATTATTTAATAAATATATTTACATTAATTATAAACATTTATATTTTTTTTTTGTTAAGGTTGTGTAGTACAACGTCGCATTAGGTATGATATATCAAAATATTTTAAGTTTATTTTAATATCTTAAGTAATATAGTGCATGTTTGTATAACTTACGTATTTCTCCATGTATAATTTAAGTATATACTACAAAATGCAAGAAGTATTCGGGGTAAGCTTAATGACCTATTTTTAGCCAGCCTTAACAATGAATATGATATTATAGTTATCACTGAAACTTGGTCGAATGAAAGAATCCTTGATGCTGACATTTCAAATAACAATTACAAATTATATCGTAGAGATCGGTACAGAACTAATTCCATGAATCTGACGGTGGTGGAGTTCTTATCGGGGTTTCAAAAAAATACAATTCATCACGACTTACTTCTCTTTTTTTAAAGTGTGTGTGTGTTTGATCTTTGGGTTAAAGTGTAATGGCAATGTTAAAACACCGTAAAAAACATAAATATGTGTGCCGTCTACATAGCTCTACATACCTCTACATACCTCTACATACCTCTACATACCTCTACATACCTCTACATACCTCTACATACCTCTACATACCTCTACATACCTCTACCTCTACCGGTGCCTCTTGATAAGCTTGGCTCTTATTTTATCCCAAATTAAAACTCGTACTACTTGATTTTAACACAGGACAACTTGATTGGTTAAATCTCTCTAAAAAAATTAATGAATTATGCAAATTCGTTCAATTCTACTTTTGGTCTCCTTTTTCTCGATTTTGTCTCTAAATAATGTTTACCAATTTAATCACATTGTAAATAAAGATAATAGAATTCTTGATTTAGTGTTTGTATTGATTTAGATGTCTTAGTTTAACCGGTAATGGATATATTAACTAAATAAGATCCTTATCACCCTGCTATTGAGATACTAATTGATATTGACACTAAAACATTTTTTAAAAAGATTTATATCTATAAAAATAAATAAAAATTTTTTGCAGGAGACTACTCTCAAATTAATGAGAAGTTAGAAAAAATTCAGTGGAGTAACTGTCTTCTAAGTTGTGATATAGTAGATGTTATGGTCGATACGTTTTACACAATTATAAATAAAATTAATGACGAACATGTTCCGAAAATGAATAATTACAAAAAAAATGGCCGTCTTGGTATACAAAAAATCTCATTAGTATTATTGTTCACTAAAACTATGTCGTACGTATGCCCTAGGGAAAAATTCAAGGACTTACCCAATTTTGGCATCAGATTATTTTATGTGTACATTTGTGGTGTAGTGAGTAGTATGTTTGTTCGTGTATGTGTAATATATGGTTTTCCACTGACTTATCCAATTTATATATAAAGATTAGCGAAAAACAACAGCCGCGACCTTTCAACCAAAGATTATATGTGACTGGCGCGCGTACGCGCACAGAGTAAGCTAAAAATGAACTAGCGCGACCGATCCGAATACCAACTAGATGGTTCATTCTTTCCTAATCAAACCCCCGCCCCAGCCAGACCGTGTCTGGATGAGGATAAACCGAGCCAGAGCCATCAATCAACTGGCAATCGGGAAAGCGTCGCGACGGCACGCTTTAGTACTGAATCCCCTACCAAGACCTCTGCGACCCGCGGGATACCGTCCGAACCGGGGAATAATTGCACGATGCGACCTAAACGCCATTGCAAGGGCGGTAAATTTACCCTTTAAGAGGACAAGGTCTCCGACGCGCAGGGGGTTGGTTTTATCCGTCCACCGAACCTGTTGCTGTAACAAATGTAAATATTCCGAAGACCACCGACGGTGGAACAATTGCGTAATTTGATGAAGCAACTGAAAACGCGATAACCTATTAACTGACACATCGATGAAGGGGTATTCATGCAAGGAGGTTAAAGGACTACCGATCAGAAATGGCCTGGAGTAAGCGCTTCCAGGTCATTAGGATCCGACGAGATCGGACAAAGTGGTCGTGAGTTCAATACGCGTCAACGTTGCAAAATACCGTTTGTGATTCCTCAGACGTGAGGACTGTTTCCCAATCACACAGCGGAGGTGAGTTTTGGCGACCTTGACAGCTGCTTCGAAAATACCGCCCCACGAAGGATAGCCGGGAGGATCAAAAATCCAAGTCACGCCCCGTTTGGACAACTCCGAGTCAATATACGTGTGATTGTCCGACAAAAACTGAAGGACTTCCTTCAGATAGCAATCAGATTCAGATTGAAATTGGTGCCACAATCCGAGCGAATTAAATGAGGGTGACCACGCCGACTGACAAACCGCGACAGACATGCGACAAAGGCCTCCGTAGACAAGGCTGAAACGAGCTCCAGATGCACAGCCTTGGAAAACAAACAGACGAAGACGCATAAATAGGCCATAACCTGTCGGGCATTGCGAACACTTGACGTCTTCACCAAAAACGGACCCGCGAAATCCAACCCAACCTTAGCGAAAGGTCGAGCGGGCCGGACACGATCGGACGGCAAGTCACCCATTTGTGGCTGAGTCAAGGTTCCCTTTAACCTATAACAAGGGATACATTTAAAATGTCGCTCCGAGCTGCTCGTCTGGCGGACAAAATCCAGAACTCTCGCTGCAGACAAGCCAGCAATGCGTTGAGACTGGCATGACCGTTCTTAACATGGCGGACCCTGATCAGTAACTCAATAAAATTACCGCTCTTGGGCAACAAGAGAGCATGCCGAGCCCCATAGGGCAATTCTGAGTTACGAAGCCTACCACCAACTCGCAAAAACTCTGACTCGTCCAGAAACAAATTAAGACGAGCATGACTTCCTCGCAATTTCCCGTTCTCTGAACGGAGAAGGCGAATTTCCTTTCCAAACGACCGGGCCTGTACCAGTCGAACACAGGTGAGAAGGGCATCCTGACGCTCTTCAGGAGACAAGACTGAAGACGTCTTGGCTGTGACCTGTTCCGTACAAAAAATTTTGGAATTGATAACGTGCATCTGCGCTGCGGAAAGTGAGCCAGAATGCGCAATAAACATTTTGGAATTGATTACGTAAAGTTTTCAATTTGGGTGAATGTAAATAGATTAATGTATTTGATAACGACCAACCTTCTTCTAGCTCTATGCACAAGGTATTTTGGAGAGCATCACCCGTTTTACGAGAGAAGAAGGGATAAAATTACAAATATCTACAAACCGTTCTGTTCTGTTCTAGTAGAAAAATGTTTTACCCTATTACAACTGGCGGGCAAATAATATTTCATTAATAAATTATAAAAATCTTACCTTTCTTTTATCTTTCGGTAGTCTTGTGTGTCAATGTCTCTCAAATTAATATAAATATGGAGTCATATCGATTAGAGATTTCATTGCATATGAATATCTTTCACCAAGACATCATGAAATTTGTAAAGCAGCCACTAAAGCTATATTTAGAAAAAATATGTTCTGAATCTGATCTGCGTTTGATTTGCGGACCATCTAACTGTGGAAAAACAAACCTAATAGTTGGACTTCTTTTGCATGAAAATGGTTTATGCTATAAAAATATATATTTATATTCCAAAACGCTTTACCAACCAAAATATATATTTTTAGAAAAAGTGTTAAATGAGGTTCCAGAAATTCAATTAATGAAATATAACGATAATAGTGACGTTATAAGCCTTCATCGTGCAAAACCTGATTCAGTAATTATTTTCGATGAAGTTGCTTGTAAAAATCAAAATAACATTCGTGATTATTTCTCAATGGGGCGACATAAGCGTATAGACTGCTTTTATTTGAATCAAACATATAGTAAAGTACCTAAACAATTAATTAGAGATAATGCAAATCTTATAATTTTGTTTAAACAAGATGACATTAATTTACGACATGTTGATGATGAACATGTCAGTACAGATATGAATTGGAATCAATTTTGTGATATGTGTTCGGAAATCTGGAAAACTTCGTATGATTTCATAGTAATCAATAAAGACTGTGAAAAAAATAAAGGTTGCTATAGAAAAAAAATTGATACTTTTGTCATTCTTGATTAAAACTCTTATAAACGACAAAAACTCTGATATGTGTTTAGTGTTGTGTATAACATTGGTAAAGCTTATTGTGAAAAATGGATTCGCAAGTAAATATCAAAAAAGAGATAATTAAATCAACTAGCGTTGTTAAGAAAAAAGTTAGGCAGTTGCGTAATATTCAAACTGAAAATGATAAAGTCTTTAAATCTGTGTTCAAACCTTTAACGGATCCACTACATAAAATGGTATCAAGAAATGCAACACAAAATATCAAACCTAATTACAATGAAGACGTAATCCCAGGGAAAAAAGCAAAATATATGAAAACTGAATTTGATTTTGATCTTCAGGGTGGAAGTGAATATGAAATAGATTCCGATGAACAGTGTGAAAAAGTTGATAAAACTCTTTGAAATAAAGAACTTTGATGATTATGAAGACGATATCTATGAAGATGATTCGGAAAGTATGAGCGATACAAATAATAAAGAAACCAACATTTCAAGTCACGCTTAATTCAAAACAATTGAATCTATTTCAAGTCCACAACATAATTGGTCACCATCTTCAGAAGGAACTGTAAAAGTATTGAAAGATATTCCATTTAGTGTTAGAAATGAACGTGGTAAACTGATGATAGGTAATTCTCGAATTGTCCAAACAGAAAATACAATTTTAGTTTCTGTAAAGCCTTACAAAAAAACTTAAGGTCTATTGGAATTATTATTTAAAAGAATACCAGATTTAAAAACAATCACTAATAGTGACTTAAACAGTTACAAACAGATTTTAACTATTATAAATGCACATAGGCGTGACTTCAACCCTAAAAAACAAATTAAAAGTAATAAAGGAAGCAAGTACTTAAATATTATCAAACCACTTTTCAAGTTATCTAAGCAATGTACAAGCACCGAAAGTCTTACTCAAGGGTCTGGGTTACCAATTTTAAAAAAATATTATAAAAATGTTGATTATATGTACTGGGATGACCCTAATGAGTTAGTTGAAAGACTAAAACTTTTAATATCTTCTCGTGATGCAGGAAACAGTTAGACAATGAAATAATATCTATCGTAGAGGAGTTGCAAGAAGCTGGTATTATTAACAAATAAAATATGAAAAATAACGTATTACATGCATTCTTAACGATTTATTCAAATATAATACAGAGAACTTCATATTAATATTCAGTTGTATTCAAACCATTTAGGGATACATTTATTAAACAATGAACGTTGACAAGTTTGGTCATCACGTGCATAAAAGATTGCGTTTGTCAGAAGTTTTCGATATTACTGACAAAGTATTTCTTAAGTCTATTAATGGAGATTTAGACTTAATATCAGCAAGTATAAAAGGACTCAAAACACCTCAGCTACCTGACGAAGCCGTCAATAAGCAGTATGTAGATAATGTACTAAAAGAATATTGTGGAAAACAATCTTTCCTGGTCGAAATAAATGCTATAAAAAGCCTGATTCAAACTTTAAAAAATCAGTTGCTGGATATTAAATCAGAATTAAAAAAGGTTGTATCACAGAAAACCGCACCTAAACAATTATGAACAGAGAAGACATAGTTGGTGAACTTCACAAACCAGCTAGAAAACACTTCATTCGTAGGGCGGTAATATTAAAAGGGATTGATGATTTATGGCAAGCTGATTTAATTGACATGCAGAAAATGGAAAAAGTGAACAAAGGTTTTAAATATATTTTAGTTCTTATAGACTGCTATTCAAAATTCGCGTGGGGAGTTCCTCTGAAAACGAAAACAAAACGCGACGTAGGAAACGCTTATCAAAAAATTTTGGATTGTGGTCGAATTCCTATTAACCTTCAGACAGATATGGGAGAAGAATTTTACAATGAAGTGTTTAAGAAAATAATAACAACTTTTAATATAAATCACTATTCTACATATTCTGTGAAAAAGGCGTCAATTATTGAAAGATTTATAAGAACACTGAAATCAAAATTATATAAATATTTTACTTTAATTGGAAATAACAAATGGATCGGATCACCTTTGAACGATGCTTTGTCATGATATCCTTTGTCCTTTGAAGCATAAAATTTAAACCAATAAATGTAACATGTGATAACCAAACCGTAGTTATGAATAACATAAAGAGGAATGAAACACCTCAGTACTTAAGAAAATCAAAATTAAAAGTAGGTGACTGTGTTCGGATTAGCAAATATAAAGAAAATTTCAAAAAGGGGTATACACCTAACTGGACTTTTGAACCATTTACCATAACAAAAGTTAATAATACTTACCCAGTAACTTATCACATTCATGATCAAAGAAATCAAATAATACTCGGATCCTTTTACGAACAAGAGTTGCAAAAAACTAAACATCCAAACATTTATTTAATTGAAAGAGTGATAAGAAAGAAAGGAAATAAATTATTTGTAAAATGGTTAGGACTCAATGAAAAGGAAAATAGTTGGATTAACAAAATGTCTATTGTATAGTGTTTACTTTTAACTTATAAATACTTTATAATTATAAGATATTCAACCATGTATTCATTTTAAATTCAGTGATGAACGGTGGAAGACTTGTTAATAATATAGTAAACAATTTACCATTTGAACTTCATTTACCAGGATATAATTATTGTGGTCCTGGTACAAGACTACAAGAAAGATTGGCTCGAGGTGACAAAGGGATAAACGAATTAGACGAGGCTTGTAAGCGTCACGATATAGCATATTCCGAACATCGTAATTTAGAAGATCGTCATAAAGCTGACTTTGCGCTTCTGAATATGGCAAAACAAAGAATGAAGTCAAAAAATACTAGAACCGGAGAAAAAATAGCGTCTTGGCTCGTAAGCAAAGTTATGAAAACTAAATTAAAAAATGGTGCTGGAGTTAAATATTCTAAGTCAGTCGTGTCTAAAATCCGTCATTATATGAAAAACCGCAAGCCAAAAGATAACAATACTGCTATAAAGATAGCAGTATTGTTATCTTTTGGCTTGCGGTTTTTCATAAATGCGGTTTTTCGGAAATGATTGCTTACCCCGTCTTATACCAATACCAAAAACTGGAGGGATTCTACCACTTATACCAATTTTTGCTGGCTTATCTGCATTAGGGTCTTTAGCTGGAGGAGCTGCAGGTATTGCTAAAGCAGTGAATAGCTATAAATCAGCAAAGCAAAACCTTGAAGTGTCACAGCGTCATAACAAAATGATGGAATCTATTGCGTTAGGAAAAGGTCTCTACATCAAACCTTATAAAGGTAACGGATTATGTTTAAAATCAGCAAAAAACTAACTAGAAGGCTACCTAGACGTGCTTTAACGAATGTAGATATTGTAAAGCACATTAATGATAAACCGTATTTTCGAGGAGTATTCATGAAAGATGCTTTACCAAAAAAACCTAAAGATATTGAGTGTGCGATTGTCAATTTAGATAACTCTAAGAATCCTGGAACGCACTGGGTAGCCTATATAAAAATTAACAACTACTGTGAGTACTTCAATAGTTTTGGAAACCTAAGACCACCTCAAGAGTGACTGTCCTATTTAAATTTGTCTAATGTTTATTACAATTACAATGTATATCAGAACTTTAATACTGTTAATTGTGGTTACTTGTGTATAAAATATTTGAACAACTTTTGGCATTCAAAAGAATAAATATAAGATAATTCAATAAAATAAACCATTTTAATCATGTCTTTCACGCTGTCAATATCTGGATTCACATCAAGCTTAAATACTTGTTATGCTCCTGCTCTACAGTTAGACGGAGATTACGAATGTGGTCTTTTATACTTTTCTACTTTTAACTCTATCCCAAACGTTGAAAGTAAAAATAATAAATTTCATTATGGTGATAATGAAGTGATTGAAATTCCTGAAGGATCTTATGAACTACAGGAAATTTGTGACTATAAAGAAAAACATTAGAAGCAGCACCTTTAGTTTAACTTGTAACAATAATACTTTACGTACTGTAATTTGTTGCTCTAAAGACATTCATTTTGAAAAAGAAAATTCTATTGGGAGTATTCTCGGATACAATAAAAAAACATTACAAAAGAATAAATTTCATGAATCACAGATCCCAGGCAGTATTCTTTCTACCACTGTTGTCCGAGTTGAATGTGATATTGTCTGTGGAATTATTGAGGTGCCAAAGAATATAATATATTTTCCGATTAATCAAAAGACTATCAGTAGTGTAAATATAAAAATTTTAGATTCACAGAACAAGTTAGTTAATTTTCACCAAATTAATATAAATTCTTTTTCACGACCAAAGAAGCTCAGAAAGATACAGGTAATTCGCAAAAGAGCACCTGTGTCACTAACATCTAATAATCATTTTTGTCTATGAATGAAAATGAATCAAAAATTTCGAAAGCATGGGGTTGGGATATAGATGGAACAAAAAATACAAGATCAGGGAATTTTGCAGTATCTATACCACTGAACAAAATGCTTGGATTTGCTGAGGATTATAATAAAATAATAATGAATTGTAGACATGAGCTGATACTTTTACGCAGCAATACTAATCTAAACGCAATAAAACTAAACACTGGAGAAGTAATAGATGATATCATACTTAAAAAAATTGTTTGGCGTGTTCCACACGTAAAAGTTTCCGATCGAGAAAAACTAAATCTATTAAAATATCTAGAAAAAGATCGTTCAATCAACTTGTTATTCCGAAACTGGGACTTGTATGAATATCCCTTATTACCAAAAACAACAAAACATACATGGGTAATTAAAACGTCTTCACAAATAGAAAAACCGAGATATGCTGCTATTGCATTTCAGACAGACCGAAAAAATAAATCAGAAAAAGACATGTCACACTTCGATCACTGCAATATAAGAGAAGTTAAAGTATTTTTGAATTCAGTGTATTTTCCCTATGAGGGTCTTAATGTTCGATTTGATGAGGATAAATTTGCTTTATTATATGAACAATACACTAGATTCCAACAGTCTTACTACGGACGACGTCCTGAACCCTTGCTAAGTTATAAAGAATTTAGAGATAAAGTACCGTTATACGTTATAGATTGCTCAAGACAGAACGATACACTTAAAACTGGCCCAGTTGATGTTCGTATCGAAATAGAGAGTGATAAAGATATACCAAATCTAACTTCTGCGTATTGTTTGTTATTAAACGATTGCATATTTGAATACAAACCCTTAAGCGGTATAGTGAAAAAAATATCATGAATATTACTGGACCTATTTTCGTAGACTTACAAGGCTTTAAGGATTCTCATAATAAATTTATTGTAAAAGAATTTGCCTTGGCTACCTCAGAATACACTCAAGTATTTCTAATAAAACCACCATATCCCTTTTCTTATTTGACTAAGGAGGAAAAAAGAAATGTATCTTGGTTAGAAAGTAATCGCGGTATTTATTGGAGTGACGGTTACATAGATTATCAAGAATTTAGAAAACTTATCAAACTAATTTTAGAAAACCAATATTTGCTTTTGAAGGGTAGAGAAAAAATCCTATGGATTAATGAACTTTGTACAGAATGTAATGTTGAAGATATTGCAGAAAAGGGATGCCCTAATTTTCCTAATTTGTACAGCACCTATTCTAAAGGGCAAAAAAACAAATGTTTTAATCATAGAAAATATCGTGCTCTGGAAAATGTTATTTGTATTAAGAAATGGTGCAATGAAAATGTGGACGTTAAAAATAAAATACTTGAATTAGTTTAAAATATAATAGTTTAGTTATTTCATTTGTGTACAAATGTATAATATAAGTATTAAGTATTAAAATATATTAACTAAGTATAAGTATTATGCTTAACTAAGTTTAAGTATTTTTATTAAGAAAATTCAATAAATGTTATATCAATAAAACATTTTTTATTTAATTTCTATTTCTAAAGAGACATTACATATCTTAATGTTTGTACATGACAAAATAGTTTATTTACAATACAAAAAAATTAGTGAAATAAGTTTTGAATGAAATCTCCACGGAGGAAACCTCTTTCTCTGCTACTGCTACAGATATTCTTTGCCTCAGGTATATCTGAAAGACAAGGAAAATAATTAGATTTTCTGTAAAAGCAAAAATAGGAAAGTTTGTACATACCTCTGCTTATTAAATTTTCTCAGTTTGTTTTCCTAACTCTGTCGAAATAAGGAAAAGGGAATGCAGTACAGAATTCATCACTGGGTCATTTTCACTTTCTGCATGATTTTTTTTTTTTTTTTTTTTTTTTATACCACTAAGGTGGCAAACAAGCTTACGGCCCGCCTGATGGTAAGCGGTCACCGTAGCCTATGGACGCTTGCAACACCAGGGGTATCACTTGCGCGTTGCCGACCCTTCAGAAATCTAATAACTACTGTAGTCCTTAGAGAAAACCTTGGCAGGGAGCTCATTCCACAACTTAAGCGTTCGCGGGAGGAAGTTTCTCTGAAACCGCACTGTACGCGACCATTTAGGTTCTAAAGTGTGAGAATGAATTCCCTGCCGATGGCGAGCGGTGCGATGGTAGAAAGTAGCCGTGGGCATCATTTCGAACAATTCCTCAGAACACAACCCATTGTACAAGCGGTAGAACACACACAGTGAGGCAAAGTATCTCCTCAGACTTAAGGGCTCGATACCGCAAGTGAGTTTGGGATCGTCGACAATTCTCACAGCCCGTCGTTGAACCGAGTCAAAAGGGTCAAGCTGGTATCCGGGTGCACCTGCCCAGAGATGGCAGCAGTACTCCATATGGGGCCGAACTTGCGACTTGTAAAGTAACAACCTTTGCCCCGACGTGAAGTACTGCTTCGCTCTGTTGAGTACACCAAGTTTTTTGGACGCCAGCTTTACCTTATCTTGTAAATGATCTCGGAACTGAACATCGCTGGAGATGTCGACACCAAGGATCCCAATGCTCTTGAAGATGGAGAGGGGAGTGTTCTGGAATTGTGGGACCACAGTGAATGGAGTTTTCTTAACGGTGAACGCGCACACTTGTGTCTTTGTAGGGTTGAATCGGACCAAGTTTACCCGTCCCCAGTCAGAGACCTGGGACAGTGTGGTCTCGATTTGAGACACAAGTTCTCCGCGGTTTTCCTCCACAAGGGAACGAGGGATGTTTGCACGACCCGTGTAAAAAGTGTCTCCAGTACTGTCATCTGCATAGCAATGTATGTTGTTGATGTCCAACATGTCATTGATATGCAGTAGAAACAGCGTAGGAGACAGCACAGAGCCTTGCGGGACACCAGCATTAATGTCCATGCTATCAGAGCAACTACCGTCAACTACAGTTCGTATGCGTCTGCCGGACAAAAAGCTAGCCACCCATTTGCACAAACCCTCGGGCACTCCGTAAGATGGCAACTTCGATAGAAGACCGCGGTGCCAGACCCGATCGAACGCCTTCGCTATGTCCAGGCTACATGCCAATGCCTCCCCCTGACTCTCAATGGCTAGTGCCCATCGGTGTGTGAGATACACTAGAAGGTCACCAGTCGAGCGACCGTGGCGAAAGCCATATTGACGGTCACTGACCAGATCGTGTACTTCTAGGTATCTTAGAAGCTGTGTGTTGATCACACGCTCCATCACCTTAGAGAGGAGAGAGGTAATAGCGATAGGCCTGTAATTCGATGGATCTGATCTATCGCCCTTTTTGGGCACCGGGTGCACATTCGCAGTCTTCCATGTAGACGGAAATTGCCTAGTGTGGTAGGAAAGCGCGAAGAGGCGCGTGAGTACAGGACATAACTTAGGAGCACACTGCTTAAGCACCACTGCTGGTATACCGTCTGGCCCACTCGACTTATGAACGTCTAGAGAAAGCAACGCCCGCCTGACCTCCCGCTGCGTTATGGAGATTTCCGGCATGGACTTACCGCACCACGGTATAGTAGGTGGTACAGCGCCTTCATCGTTCATATTCGAGTTCGAGGCAAAGAGACTGCCCAGTAGATCGGCTTTCTCTTTAGCACTATGGGCCAAGTCACCATCGGTCTTTCGCAGTGGTGGTAACGACGACTGGCAGAAGTTCCCTTCGGCAGCTTTGGCAAGCGACCAGAAAGCACGACTCCCAGAAGGATAGCTCGCAAGTCGCCCACCTATTTTGCCGATGAATTGGAATTTTGCTCTGGCAGTTGCTTTCTTACTGAACCTCGAGGCAGCATTTAATTTGCGTTTTAACTCAGAAATATTCGGATCCTTATTATAACGAGCCGTGGTCCAAGCCAAGTCCAAGCATATGCATTTTGCTTAAGAATTTTAGCTTTTCTGCAAGACCTATTAAACCACGGTCGTTTTTTGACGCCGGCAGCTACTCGCGGGTTAGGAATATAGCATTCCATACCAGCAAGGATTGTCTCAGTGACTGCGGCTGCGCAGACGTCAGGATCTTCTGAGTTAAAGCAGATCTGCCTCCACGGGTACGATGCGTAAAATTCACGCAATCCATCCCAGTCTGCCGACTTATAGTGCCACACACGACGCCAGTTAGTTGGCCCAGAAGGATCAGGTTGTGTGCATGACACTTGAGTCCGAACGAGACAGTGGTCCGAGGAGCCAAGAGGCGCATCCACTGAGACGGAGTACCCGTCCGGACGAGTAGTCAGCAGAAGGTCCAGTAAGGAGCTCGTATGTTCCTCTATATCTGGTATTCTCGTTGGAGAAAGTACCAGCTGAGAGAATCTATAGGTCAGAGCAAATTCATGAGCAGATATCCCAGCATAGTTATTGGTTCGAGAACTGAGCCACTCGCGATGGTGGGCGTTAAAGTCTCCCAAAATAACTAGTTCTGCTGTGGGATATTGCTCTAGAACTTTGTCAGTCGTCAAACTCAGGTGCGTGAAGAGTCGAGTTACGTCCGTGTCACCGCTATGAGACCTGTATAGGCACGCATAGATACGAGTGTGGCCGCCGTAATCTACGCGCACCCACAATATCGACAGGTCCCTGTCTTCAAGGCTATGAAGGCGGCGACAGCAGATATCCTCCCGGACGAACATACATACACCGGCACGACTCATAAAATTGTGTTCGAGTTTGTAGCCGGGATAATGAAGGTATGATGTGTCGGCCGGGCAGGATATCTGCGTCTCCGTTAGAAAAAGAATGGTCGGCTGCGCAGTTTCGAGATGGTGGTGGACTGCGTTAAGATTTGCGTGAATACCCCTGATGTTGCAAAAATCCACATTATATGTGGATGGAGTAGCCGCTGTGCAAACTCTTTTCTTTTTCTGTCTTCTGGCCATAATATATATAAAAAAAAGTTACTAAGACTAAGGATGAGGATTCACTGCACAGACAGCATAGAGGGCAAAGGGTGCGGTTCTAAGACTGCCGAAGCTCGCCACAGATGATACGGTTGCTGGCACGGCGGGCGGAAGGGCCCCTGATCCCCCTCTGTTGTAGTAGCCGGGTCCACTCCGGTCTCCTTCTCCGGCACGACTACCACTTCAGATACTTTACACAGGCTGGCGAATCAGCCTCCCAGGGCGGAGATTAAGTGATCCCTGGGTTCGGGATCCCGTTCAACCTGCGGGCGGCCAGCGGTCAGCCGTTTCATCAGGTCTCCCTGACCGCCGAACCAGCACGCCGCGTCTATGCCGAGTATGACAGCAACAAGCACCGCCGGTCCTCCGCTGTCCGTGCAGCGAATCCTCAAAGAGCTCTGGCAACCTTACTCACCGCCAGGAACACAACACTACTCAATGTTAGTGTTATTATGGCCGCGGTTTTCTGTAAGGTGGAGGTACTTCCCCAGTTCGGGCCGCTCATTCGAGCAAGTACTCGCTATGCCCTGCTTAGTTGTTCGGGTGGCTTATTCGAGCGAGTACTTGCAGTGCCCTACCTCTCTTATGATAACTTGTTTTTACAATTGTTCTGCTTTCCACAACGTTTGGTAGTTCTGTTAATTGACTAATTTCGATTTTGACCACATACTTTAAAACTTTGCCTACTGAAAAAGCGATATAATTTGCCTTTTGGTAATTAGACATATTTTAAAATTATAATAAAGACGTGTTAACGAATCAACACCTTTCAATTATGTTATTTATTTTTCATATAATGCAACAATCTGTTTGCGTCATACAAGTTTCAAAAAAAAACTTGTTGCTTCATGTATGTTAGATATCGTATGACCGGCTGCCTACACCGAAGACATCTTGAATATCGAAATGTATCTGAATCAGCATAAATTTTCTTTTCCAACGTTCGTAATAAAATAGTTAAAGTTTTTTTGTTTGTCTGTCTGTCACAAATGCTAATTTTATCTACCAACATTCTTTATTTAAAGGTTTACACTAAAGTTGGACTTAGATTAATAAAACAACATTTTCAAATAGGTACATTTTATTGTTATTATAAAAAAAATCACAAAACTATAAAACACACAAAATCCAAAAAAAAATTAACAACAAGTCAAATAGTTATAAAAATATGAACTACCAAAAAGTAAAAGTTCTTGCACAGCTAAAACGTTAGATTTACTTTTATAAAAATGAAGTACCATTTCAATTTGACTGACAGTTAGGGTATTATAACAAGCTAAATTATTTTTTATATTATGTACAAAATGACTAACTATTACAAAGTCATGCTTAAGTAAATAGTTTAATCTTAATTCTACACAATGACAAAATGTACTAAGAGCACCACAAATTAAAGAAATCACATTTTCAGGACAACGTTTTTCACAAAAAAGAAGTTGGTATAGAATAGTCATGTTGTCTATACATTTCGAGTTGATTTCATTGTAAATTCTGTGCCATTCCTCAGGAGTAATAAATAAATCATAATTCTCGCTATTGACAAGTTTCATTTTCGTCATTGGAAGACAAAGCTACTTTGTTAACAGATCTTGTAAATGTTTCATGTTTAAGAGACTTAAAAAAAACATTTTTTCTTCGTAGGATTTTGTCTTTTTCTTCAAAGACTTATAATCATTGAAATGAACACCATTTAAAACATATTTTTGAACACCTTTAGCCTTTTTTATTTCGCACGATTCCGTTCTAATACAATATAATTTAGATCGCAACCCAACAAACTCTACAATATTTTGACCTCCTAATTCATCTTTAAACAAACCTGGCACTTTTTTTGTTGACGCGTTCAATTTGATATTTATTTGGCTCTGAGTAGTTACTTGTATCAAAATAGTGCTTTAAATTTAGCTTTAAATGCTTATAGAAGTCTTTTGTTTCTATTGAATATAAAAAACTATCAGTTCGGTATAACACATTTTTAAATTAGAGCCGTAAAAAGGTTTCATAATAGTATAGCTAATAGTATGGCTTTTGGATAGTTCTAAGACTGTGAAACCTATGTATATAGGTTTATCAAGGACTACTTTTTCTGGTTTCAATTGAACAGCTACACAATTTTCGGTAAATGTAGTTGAACTATGAAAGTTAGGTCTAGATAATAACTGCTCTGCACAGTAATTTTTTTTTGTCTTGTTTTTATCATCACTCCATTGATTTACTATTTTAACGTCTAATCTATTCTCTGTGTTTTCCAAAGTTTTTCCAAATATGCTGTTATTTATTAGTTTGAAAAAGTCTTGTTCAAATACAGATTTAGCTTGTTGCCTTAGTTTAGTGTTTAGGTCAATATAGTCTTTTAGATAAGGGCTTTGTTTGAATTTTATTACTCTATGCACGGTAGTCAACTTAAGTCCCGCTTTTAAACACAGTTTCAAATGGACGTAATGAATAACGTAAAAAAAATTGTCGTATAAATTAGGAATCAATTTTGATGTTTTTGAACCGGGTGGAACACATTTTTGAGGACAGAACGGTAAATCATTGTGTGAATCATGAAGTTCTTCTGAATATTCGATATCTACTTCTAAAATGTACCCATATTCGTTTTCGTCTGGTATTTTGCAAACGTTTAATTCATCGATTTCTCGTCTATCTAATAGTCTAAAATCAGAATACTTACCATAAGTATGCGCTAACAAAATAGTTTTTAATAACATGCTGTCCCAGCTCAAAGCAGGAGCTGTCAAATAATAAGCAGCATCGACTTCGAAATTTAACCTACAAGTAGCTCGAAATTTTTGAAAAACATCGGCTAATAATAAAATATCCGTTAGTAGGTACAGATCTGTGTATTTCCCTAAATTTTGAATCTTAAACATATTCCAAACCTTAAGGGCGTGATTATAGTCCTCTTTAGAGATATTTTGATTTGTTAGTGTACTAAAAAAATCTTCATAGGACGGTAAGTTAGTTAACGTTAGATACGATTTCCAGCTTTTCATATATTCATACGGATATACTCCTTTGCGTCTCAACAATTTAAACTTTGTTTTATTCGTAAAAAACTTAGACAAGTTGACCAAGTCTTTGGTAATTAAATTTTCCGCTAACTTTTGTAAACTAGCTCCTAAAAATTTAAATGAATCTACAAAACGGACTGGAACAAAGCTTCCTTCTTCGGTTGAAAAAAACTTTGTAAATCAAATGTAATTTTCTTCAGTTTTAGCTATAACTTTTATTTTGCCACGGATATCTCCCAGCTCACGTATAAATAAATGTGCATCGTAGCCTGAAAGGTTGTGAAAAAACACTGGAATGAATTTTGGTAATTGGAAATGTATATTGCACTAAGAATGTGCGGCACCCCTATATTTGCCTGTTAGGTGGTCATGATCTCTTACTTTATCATCAAATAACAATTGGGAGCAAATAAAACAGTCTCTGGCATTAGTGAAATCTTTTGAATTATTTTCGGTAAATATCAATGGCACAGGATTTTTCAAAATTTTATATATCTTTAGAACGTCGCGTTGAAGATATTCTATAAATTTCTCATCACAGTTTGGACCCCGATATGCCACATATTTATTTAAAGAAGTATCGTACGAGCATACAATGTAATAACCAAACGCGGCAGGAACATGTTTTTGCAAGTCTGACGTAAAACCACCTTTGTTAAAAGTTTGATTTGTTTGGCATGCTTCTAAAAAACATTCGAAATCTGCATAAATGACAAAGGGTACCTACGTCTTGCATACGCTCAAAATGCGTAAACTGTAAAATTGAGCCTTTATTAGGCAATCTGGTCGATACCCCTCCACATACATGCTCATCAAAATTAGTTTTACAATTAAAAAAAAGCAAGCAGTCATCACAAAAAAAGATTTTCCCATGATGTTTAGTAGTTTGGGATCTAACCAATCGTTCCAAGTTTTTAATTAGACAGTAATGACTACGGGACTTATTTTGCAAGAATAGAAGATTGACATGACGCTTTTATCCATGTGTTGTTCTATACAATGGTCCAATTATTTTATTATTGGAATTCAAGCCGTAAACGTTGACACTAATTCTGTGATTATTTTTTTCAAATATTTTAATGTCCGAGAATGTCGCCGGAAATGCCATATTTTTGGTGTTAAGTACATCTTCGAAGTGGGGATAAGACGTAGTTCTGTCTGCGTTTGATTTAGCTGGGAACAATGCTGCAATTCAAAATTTACTTTTAAATTAACATGTTGTGCTAATTTAACATCGATAAGCTGTCGTACAGCACGACGCAAAGGTATTCGAGATAAGAACGTGTGAGGTGTAAGCAGATACGAATTTGCTGAGCTGTTACTTGATGGCGACCTCGAGGCATTGCTAGTGGGGCAATGCACCCTGTAACTAGAAATACGGTTTCTGAATGCTGAACTAATTTTTTCTACACATTCATTGATCTCAATAGCGCTATTATTCTTATGAATATTACTACGAAGATGGGCAGAAAATATCCTACTCGAAACATCTTGTTCGCAAACAGTACAAAAAACTTTTTTACTCTTCATATTTACATAGATCAGTAGTATGGCTCTTAGGAGTTGTCAGTGTGGTCATATATTTACTGTCGGAAAATCTAAATTTCTATAAACAAAAAAAACCAAATTTAAAAAAAGTATTCGTTTTTTAAGCACATTAAGGAAGTTGTTAATAAAATGACTAATTTAGGTTATCTACTTTTTATCCCAGGAAAAAATTAGTAATTTATCTGGTATTATATGTAATCAAATTTATCTGGTATTATATGTAATCAAAATTATACTTCATATGTTACTAAAATTATTTGTATGATAAAAAAAACTAAGTACAGTATCTACCTATTTAGTTACTTTATTATTACTAATAAAAAAAAATTAGGAGCTAGTTTACAAAAGTTTCATTCTTTTTTATTAGAGTAAAACTTGCCTTCTTGGACAAATTTTAGCTTTGCTTTTCTGAGAAGAATTCTTAGTTCCTCCAAATCGGTTGACGACGCTTAAAAGCGTAACGCAACTTGGGCTTTCTCCAAACGCTCTTTCCACCCAGTAGCAGCGATAACGTCTTTGGTGTTGTAAACTCTCAGCTCGATGAAAGTATCGCCGTTGAGTTCCGCGGTCCGACGCAGCACACCATCCGCCACTCGCCGGGTCAGAGACGACGTAAGCCCTTGCTGAGCGGCAGCACGAGCAGACCAGAGAAGCTTCAAGTTCGTCTTCACTGTCCGGAGACAGGAGTCTGTAGCTCGAGGACCGTTTTCGTGATGATTCACACACTGCGATGCAGTCACAGTTCCTCGCGCCTTCCCTTCCACTTTATTGCGCGTTTTTTTTTCTTTTGGCTCTGCCTTAACAGAACTTGCTTCGATCATGTGTATCAAAAATATAAGAAATCAATATTTATGTCCATAAAGAAATTATGTAATGCAAGGACAGTATTCTTAATACTACCAGTAATAAATAGGCCTCAGTATTCTTATTTAAAGTACTAATTTATGTTTAAAAATAAATATTAATGTTATAAAAACAATGGCTTTACTATCCTCTTAAATCATTAGGGTTTGGTATTTAATTTGAATACAGTGAACTTAATAAGTAATGAAACTATTAGAAGCGTAAGACAAAATTAATCTCTTACAACACACCTTCAACAATCCGAATCTAGATACTTCGGACACTTGATATAAACAATTTTACTAACTACGTCTTTAATCCGAACATAATACAAAAAAAAACGTGTGCAGTCAACAAGGCAAGTAAGATAAGTTCGGATTAAATAGGTAGGAATAGTTGGTATGAGTGTTTATATCAAGTGTCCCAAAGTATCTAGATTCGGATTATGGAGGGTGTGTTGTATGAGAGATATGACAAAACTAGAAATTCTGAGGTCAGTTTTTGGAGTTATAAAAAGATTTATGTAAATTACATTTTTCAATAAAAATAATTGAGTATTCCATATTAAACTAACCTAGTCTCGCCGTCGTCTGAATCGGAAAAGGAAAAGCAGGTGGTTCCCTCTTTTCCTACCTTCCTCTTCTGTTTGAATTTAAACTCCGACCTGTAACAATATAGTAGTTAGAAAGATCTTGACTTCTCATTATATTTATAGGCGTATTTACCTAAAATTGATTGGCATTATTTAGAAAAGTAACAAGAACAGGGCCTTTATTCAATTACGAACAAATCATATGATTTCGAGATGATTTTGACCTACGCTGCCGCTTTACATCGTTAGTACAGCTTGGTAGTTTAGCAGCACTTATTCACACCCAAGAGTGTCGGAAATTGTGTATATTTTTAACCGGAAAATAAGGCTTAAAAAGGGAAAAGTTAGAGATCTGCAACCTTTTATTACAGTCAACTATAATCAGAAGAAATTAAAAACGTACACACTGGCACCCTACGTAATCAGCCGACACCGAGCGAGAGCAAATTGGACTCCAAAAGAAAAGACTTGTAGGTGGGGGAGGGAAGTGTAGGTTATACTATTATTATTATTATTATAAACAACTTATATTATTATAAACAGGTATTTACGTTCATACTAAATAAAGATTATTCAAGTTTTATACGCTTACTGTTATACGTGTTTAGTACAAATATATTGTTAAGTCATCTAAATTTAAGTCAGCAAAAACGGCATTCCCATAGAAAAGATTGAAGAATAAATATATTTAATTACTATTTTATTTTACATTAATAACAGAAATATGAAGTACAAAGAATATGCCGCTATTTGGTTTGGGGTTCAATGTTGAATATAAGAATGGTTCTACTCAGTGTCCGCGAATATAAATTACTTATATGTTATTGTTAATTGTTTTGGCATACCTTATTTATGTTTCTAATGAAAAATAAGATAAAGGTGAAACTAGTAAAATAAAAGTCTTGTGCTTTAATGTTAAAACAAGTTACCTACACGACGACGACGTTTTTTAATTTTTAAACCACAAAAGGCTCGCTTAAAAGTTTATGTTTGTTTTCTTAATCATATTATTTTGCTGTATATAGTACCCAATAGAAATAACAAAACTAAACCATAAATAATTAAACAGGTACGTAAGGAACCCAGAGCAGATTATGCCGCTTAGATATCGTAACACAAAGAAAAGCCGCATTAATGTTTCTTTCCATAAGATTTGTAGAATAGGTAGCTACTTGGTTTACGCTGCACAGCAGTCACGTTTTGTTGGATATGCAATAAAACTGGGGACTTACCACGAAAACTTTTATGAAATCGAGTGTTGATCAAAATTATTAGTGAAATTTTACATATATTCAGGCTTAAGGTTTCATTAGATAAAAAAAAATTAAAACTTAAACAAACATTATGTACAAAAGCATAACTTTCATTTTAGAAATTCTTCATTTATATTTTTACAATTAAAATTAATTATGGTAAAAGATATTTTAAGACTTGTCCTATTTGCTATAACCTTTTGTAAAAAACTAAACGTAAGTTTGATTTTAAAAACACTGTGTAACGAAAGTATCTTTCGTTATCGCTGACCGATTAAGATGTTTGATCGACAGTGTTAATGGTGAAGCGCCTGATTTATGGGAACAGTTTTCATTTCAAACAATTGTTCTAATATGTGCGTACGTCATTTTATTAAATATAAAATTACATGTTTAGTAAAAAACATTTAAATCTGATTTAAGATATGTAGATAAAATTTTGGAGTTTAATTTGTTCTGTTTTAGAAGAAGCCTGTGTAATAATAGATCATATCGTTTACTGAAATAACGAAAGTTTTAACTTTAAAAATCATGTGCTTAGAGTTAGATAAGATTAGTGTGTTAAGTTATCCCTCCCTGTATCCTAAAACGGAACGATACGGCCTAAACACCTTGTGCATAGAGCTAGAAGAAGGTTGGCGATGTCAAATACGTTATCCTTTCCTGTTGCTTTGTTTTGAAAAATATGGTCTAAACGCCTTGTGCATAGAGCTAGTAGAAGGTTCGTCTGTATTTGTGTCAAAACATATTATCTCTCCTATATCCTAATACGGAACGATACGGCCTAAACACCTTGTGCATAGAGCTAGAAGAAGGTTGGTCATGTCAAGTACGTTATCCTTTCCTGTTACCTTGTTTTGACAAATATGGTCTTAACGCCTTGTGCATAGAGCTAGTATAAGGTTTGTCTGTATCTGTGTCAAAACATATTTTCTTTCCTATATCCTAATACGGAACGATACGGTCTAAACACCTTGTGCATAGAGCTAGAAGAAGGTTGGTCATGTCAAGTACGTTATCCTTTCCTGTTGCCTTGTTTTGAAAAATATGGTCTTAACGCCTTGTGCATAGAGCTAGTAGAAGGTTCGTCTGTATTTGTGTCAAAACATATTATCTCTCCTATATCCTAATACGGAACGATACGGCCTAAACGCCTTGTGCATAGAGCTAGTAGAAGGTTGGCGGTGTCAAGTACGTTATCCTTTCCTGATGCCTTGTTTTGAAAAATATGATGTAAACGCCTTGTGCATAGAGCTAGTAGAAGGTTCGTCTGTATCTGTAACAAAACATATTTTCTTTCCTATATCCTAATACGGAACGATACGGTCTAAACACCTTGTGCATAGAGCTAGAAGAAGGTTGGTCTGTATCTAATCTATGGTAAAACTTTTTTCTTTCCTGTAAAATAGGAGACCGATCTGCTCGGAGCACATGTTTTCCTTTGTCATTGCAGTAAACGATAGGATCTTACCTAGAACAAAATGGTTCAATTCCATTTAGTTGTTCTTCTATTTATCTTGTTTATCTTCAGACATATATTTTCAAGAATTAAACTAATTACAAAATGTTTATCTAAATGTCATAAATATGGGTTTAGGATTTAAACAAAATCTAGTGTAATAGTGTGCAAGTGGAAGTGATGAAAAATATTGATTGGTAAGTTTTTATTAATAAATGAATCATTCTCTGTGGTTATTTAAAAAAACTATTTCGTGTCGTTTACATCACCCAAATTGAAAACTTTACGTAATCAATTCCAAAATGTTTATTGGGCATACTAGCTCAATTGGAGCAGTGAAGATGCGTCAGCGTCAGTATTGGCACTAATATAAAAAAAAAAGTTTAGTATTTTTTTTATTTATTACTGTGTGGTTTTGTTTGATTTTAATTAATTAAAAAACAATTTAGTTAATTTTACTTATTATTTGGAATTAATGTGTTTGTTTTAGATTATAAGCATTTAGGAAGTGTTAAACTAGTTTTTAGAATGCTAATACTATGTTAACTTTAGTAAAAAGTGATTTAAAAACTTTAAAAATATAAGAATTATTTTCCCATTAATATTTGTTTATAATTGTTTTCAAAAAATTGCTAATTATTAGTTTTTTGCGTGTTTCCTAACTCAAGATCCGTAAAGACAATACAATGAGTATGTTTTTTCCTGTCCCAAAAAAAATATTACTATATAAATTCAATGCCTTTTAATGTACAGTGCTTCTTTGAACTTGTCGCGAAATGTACTTACAATATTTCCGCCTCTTTCTCTCTGCAACTTTGAATTGTCGAGTGTTGAACGCCGATGAGTTCGAATTAACGCGTCGTTTTGTTAAATAGTAATGATTTTTTCGTTCGAATGACCAAGTGCATAAAAATATATTGATTTAGTTCAAAATATAAAGATATTTTGTAGGGAACTCGTGATAACTTTGAATTATAGAGAGGTTCGAATTATCGCAGGTAGGAATTAACGAGAGTCGACTGTACAATAAACATATTTTAGCAACAACTTATCTTGCGGTTGTCCGTACAAATACAAATAATTAAAAAAAAAAGTATGAACAGTGAAAACAAAACGCTTTTAATTTCTAAAGAAAACTAATTTTACCTAAAACCTACTGAAGAAATAGTATTATGTTTTTGTGTAAGCCAACCCAGTAGTAAAACTAGTTAAAAACAATATCAAATGTTACTTGGGTTGTAAAAGTGCAAAAAAAAGGTGCAAAAAAGTGCCAAATGAAATGAAATTTGGGTTAAAAACTTGAAATGTAGGTACAACAATAGTAGAGGCAAGTAAAAGGTAGGTCGTTAAACACGCTTTGGCTGACAAATTTGTTTCGTCAATGATGACAGGTACAAAAAACCCAAATTACTACAAGGTGAGTTACCTCAGTTTGTATTTATGTATCATAGGGGACCTAAAGAAGCCCTAAACTGCAATGATTTATTGAATCTGAGGAGACATAAAGATAGGGGCAAGATCGTAAACAAGTATTTTATTTCTAAGAAGAAGACGAAACCATAATTATGCCTTAACATTTTTGTAATACAATATTTGTTTTATTCAAGTTTTAGCGCGAAGATTTTCATTAGTAAACAATTCTCAATGAACGGCAGCAGGCAGCTATAGCAAAATGCATCTTTAAATTAGAATGGCGCGTTCAAATATTCAAGTTCAGTAATTTTATACGTTAGCTGAGAAGCTATGATTTATTGTATGAAAGGTTTAAAGCTAACAAAATATAAGTACAAATGACTTACGAATCATAGACATCAACACGGAATTAATTGTTAAATGTAATGTTAAGGTAGTAATCTAACTTCCGATTTATGAATTCGTACTCTAGACAAAATAAAGTTGCGTAACATTTTGAACCTGTGCCGCGAGAATGAATGGTTTGAAGCTAACTATGGTTGAGTGTTTGATTGGAACTAAAGTTAATTGGAGAATGTTTTTAAAGCGTTGATTGGTGGTTTGTTTGAACGGAAGTGATTGGTGGTAGTTTCAAGACGAGCGCTGATTTATAATGTTGAATATAAACGCGAAAGTTACTTAGAACTTTTATAATATTGAAAACACTCGCAAAACTTACCTAAGTGAGTCGTTTAACAACCATAAGGGTAGCCTCGTACAATAATTATTCTAACAATAATAAAGGGTAGTTGTCTTGGTTTTCACGTATTCTGTATAATGGAATGACGTGTTAATTTATTTGAAATTAACCGGGGTTTGTTAGAACTTCACGAACATTTAGAACATAATATTAATATTTTATTAGAATATCTTTTTACTTTGCTTAAATTAATTAGGGTCGGACATCCGTCCGGAATAAAAAAAAATAAGATGGGGGGGGTTTGAAATGTGGAGTGAGAAGGTTGCTAGAGAGGGGTTAGTGGTGATAAAAGTGCGTGGTCCTATACATATAGAACATTCAATTGTCGTCGTTTAAATTGTCGAAACGCTGCCCGACCAATAGTCCGTAGTCTACGCTTGTGGGTCACTAGAAGCTAGGAACCATGTGGGGTTAAATACTTTTATATTAGAAGTTAGAGTGAAAATATTGTGTGTTCGTTGTGAAATTCTTTAGGTTGTTAGAAATTATCATAATTTAGAAATTATGGTAGGAAGAAATCTCAATCACCTCAGTAGGAAGGAATATATTAATAGACTTTGTTCAAGGACCTTTTTATCTACGTACAGCAAAACCTTCAATAAAAGTAGAAGTGGGAACTAAGATAATACAAGCCATAATAATTATATAGCCCACTAAAGAGCTAAGTCTGCCAAGAGATACAGTAATTAATATGTGTAATCCATGTCCGTCCTTAGCGGCGTTAGTAGGGTTTTACTATTTTGGCTGGTTAGCTAGTGTAGGTGAGCGTTGATGTTCATCGTAAGGGGGCGCCCCTAAAACCTACTTTCAGGTCGCAAGTCCTGAACACACAGCTACCTAGTTCCCACACTACAAAAACGAATGGAGTTAGCATTCGTATGTATAAATAAAATAAAAATAAAAGCCCCGCACCCATTGTAATCAGAGCAGTTTTCATGCCACCAACTCCTATACGAATTACACTCAATCCAGACTTCTTTTATTGGCACTTTATATACTTCGCAAATATTTATCATCAGAAGCTTCATTAATAATTCTTTCTACATTTTTTTTTCCGTAAATACCTTCGATTTTTTACTCACATAACACATACCCACCTGACTTCTATTTAAAAAACCTGGTAATATTATATACTGTTCAATATCAATAGAATTTTTGGACTTAAGAATGCTCTTCAACATAGAGTAAATTGCCCATAAGGAAGACGGTTTGTATTTTTCGGCAACTATTAAAACTAGCCTATGCGGTTAAGTACCTACTTGTCTTTAGGCTTCGGTGGTAACAGGTATTTCTTGAGCCCCAATTATCAATATCTGGCGGTGTCACATTACATACTCGTGTATTAAATTCATCTGACGACGAAGATTATTTCGTATAAAGAAGCTCACCAAAATAAAAATGATGAACAGAAGTGTCTACCGATATCTAGATAATTTATGAATTAAAAAGTTTTGGATAGAGTGGTAAAAGTTTGGTCGCTAGTGTCGTTAAAAGTTCACACCATTTTAATATACTATAATTGATCGCATGGCGCGCAGTTCATATTTTAAACTACAGACTGCGCTTTTGTACACACTTGATCTTTACCTACTGTTTTATCGTACAAGTAGAGCGCACGCGGTGCGTTCAATGACATAATGAATCATAGCGCCCATGGGTTTTACAAAATCCCACTTGCCTTGAGAAAAGAAAAATTTACAAAGAAAAAGCCCGTGGGAGTAATTTAGGTTTTAGCACCCACTTTACCAGCACGTAATGACACTGTTTTCGAGGAAGTGTGATAAAAAAAACTTAAAAGTATTAATAATTTCAGATTTCCATACTTTGCTGTCGGTGCAGCGCTGATGCAGCCCCCCCCAGTATCGCAGACTCGAAGGTCAGTAAACCAAAATACAAATAAGCTCGTCAGCGCAAGCTATAGACATAGGTACGAGGAGATAACTGGTTAGCGCTTTTTCTAGCCAAATGTGAAATAAAATGGTCGCAAAAGTGTGACAGTGCGAAGCGAAACTGAGATCCCTTGTCTCTTTCTAACTTATTTTATGGCGGACGTTGATAAAAAGAGATTACAGGTTCGCTTTGTATCTTTCTAAAGGATGACTGCGCAGTCCATAGGACATAATATTGAGCTCAAAGTCTATGGGTGCGCAAAGCAACCATAGAGGAGGTCACTTTAGTGTTAGGTGTGTGTGACCTATTCTTGTTAAAAAAAACGGCCAAGTGCGAGTCTGGCTCACGCACCGAGGGTTCCGTACAAACTTTTTATACCTATGCAGGTAGTTCTTTCATCCTGACTTCAAGTCTCATAGGTTTATGATCAGTTTTTGGATTTTTCTCTATATTTGTGATATAAGACCTCGCTTCGTGTCAAATTTTAAGATTGTAGGACAACGGTAAGTACCACATACCTACGTTTTGGTTTATGTGTGTTACAATATGTGTGTTACAATATGCGACAAAAATGATCGTATTTTGGATATATTTTTTATTGCATTGACTTAAAAGCTTGATTTTGTTTACAACTTTAAGTGACCGTAGATTTTAGTTTCTTTAACATTAATTTCAACTTGATACCTACATGCGTTCTTGTGTGAAATGGTCTTGACATATAGACAGACATTTTTTTTTATGTGTTATACCCCCGTTTATGAGGGTAGGCCGTGCCCCAATAGTGGGGACGTATGAAGGCTATCGGCAACCTTTGACATGTTGAGGGCCAAACTTTAGCGCGCAAATACGTTCGCGGGCCGCGTTAAAAGTACTTAGTGCATTTTAAACTAGTGATAATATTTTTTGCGATACATATTAGACATGAAATAATACGACAATATTACAAAATGAATTTAAAAAAAATAGTACATTATAATCAAATCGTTAAATTTGCAATTGTTACGAACTACAAAAGTTAAATACACCGAAATCAATGAAACCCTTGAGCTTGAATTTGGGAAACTAATCCATCGATATTTGGATTAATTTCACTGATACAAAGACGTTAAGATTTTTTCAGATTATATCGTCAGTCAGTCTTGTACGATGTGTTGATTTATTAACTTTCATCAATGAAAAGAACTGTTCGCATTTATAAGTACGCCAAACGCACAAATCAATCTTCTTGCGAATTTTCTAAGCTGCGGAAAATTCTCTTTTTCTAGGTATTTTTTGTAGAAATCGCACAACTTTACGTCTTCAAATTTGGATTTTAGGAGTGAGTTTTCTTGAATCTCAATCAACTCCATTTGTAAGTGTATTGGAGCATTTTGTACATTACATTTGTAGGAGAAGCAAATAAACTGAAATAGTATTCCATGTTTTTGAAGTCGCTAAATCTGTTCGAAAATTGTTCCGACAGTAACTTAAGTTCTTCAGCATATTGATATATGAATATTTTCATACACAGATTCTTTAAAAGAATTTCTCGAATTTAAATAACCAAGTGTGATAATTTTATAAATTAAGATATTGTAAGAATAAATTTGTATGCTTGAAAAAGGTGAAACATGTTTTGTACTTAAATACTTTAGAACCATCATATGTAACCGTGTTTCTTGCAAATCTCAAAAAATCCAAAAACGCCATGAACTGACGATGGTTAAGCCCTCTGGATCGAATAAAGTTGATGGTTTTTACTACCACATTCATAACATTCTGGAGTCGAATGGACTTGGGTGGATAATGCAATGAAGGACTATCGAATCATCTTTTTGCATATTTAATTCTGTTGCTTTTTCATTCAAAATTCCGATGAAACCTTTACGTAAGCCGACCATAGAAGGTGCACCATCAGTGCATACTCCAATTAATTTTGACCATGGCAAGACAAAACTTGTGAATACCTTTTGAACTTCAATAAAAATATCCTCTCCTCTAGTGGTTCCTTTCAGCGGCTGTAAAGCAAACAATTCCTCAGTAACAGTGAACTCCTTATCAACACCTCGAATAAATATAGCCAGTTGAGCAGTGTCAGACAATACGGTGCTCTCGCCTAATGCTATGGAAAATGATTCAAAACCAGCAATACGGTCAGTCAATGTTGTTTTTATATCATTAACTATTTCTAAGTTGTGTTCTTTGTTTATAAAACATTTGTTGCTGTTTTTCCAAATTAGCGGTAAGCTTCTGGATTTTGTCTGTTCTTAATTGTCCTGTCAGTGAGTGTAGCGTCGCATGATTAGTAGAGTAATGCCCCTTTATATTGAATACTTTAATTACTGAAATGGATTCATTACACAGCAAACAAATAGGCTTACCATTGAGCAAGATAAAAAAGAATTCTTCGTCCATTTTTCTTGAAACTGGCGACCCTCTGTATCTACTTTTCATTTCTTTCCACCAGACATTATTTTTGTTTACTTTTCGTTCAATAAACTTAATAACAAACTATAGTTAGTAACCACTCAAGATGCACACAAAGTCACAGAGCAAGTTGACGGTCGAGCAGTTCGCTAGGATATCGCTTGTCCCAGTTATCACCTCGGTAGCTCAAATAGAACTGAACTAACGTTCTGGCCATCCACCCGCTTATACACCGTTAAATTTTAATCGTTTTAACGCCGTGAAAAGGTGATCAGGTGCATGAAACACTATCAATTTGTAAAAAAATAAAATATCTTTTTTTAAGACTCGAATCAATTCTAGCTTGAGTGATATAATGACGCGAACTATTAGTAGGTAGGTCAATATTCAAAGAGACCAACCCTATTATGACACATGGCTCATTTCACCAATGACGCGTAGCGCAGTCCACGTGGACTTCGATAAATTAACCAATGCTAGACTAATTACCGCCCCTACATCTTATTTGATTACATACGGTCAAAACATATAAAAAAAATCAGTTTTCTCTAAGACGTCACCGGTGCGGTGCTCGGTGCATCGCTGTTTACGATCCTTGTCGCGCGAAAGTATGGCATCTCGAAATTACGCGTACTCTAACATGGAGTACCTTGATATGGTGTCCCGGGATGTAGGTACAAAGCATTTACGGCGGTCCTAAGCCCGTAAAAGTATGAAGGAAAATTTGCAATCATTGAATTTCTTCAAACGAACAAATTAACACCAGGTGAGCGAGCCAATGACCTGTACAACGTAGGCATACGTAGGTAACTAACTCGTGGCGCTACTACTGTTTTCACGCACTTTGCGGATATTACAGTATCACTTCCTATCTTTATTATTTTAAGCGATATAACCCAGATTAAATTGTTGATGAATAGTACTTTGTAAAGTGAGCCACCCATCCACCATAGGCAAAATCAAGGAATAATCTGAAATAAACTAGTTTTGAATAATTGAGAAGCAATAAATCTTTTGATGTGTCGCTCGTGAGGCGGCAAACCTCAAAGAATTTGATCAAGCAAGCCGAGTGGCGGCGATTATCGAAGAGTGAGGCAGCAAACATCAAAGGTGTCACTCCCGTGAGTATAAGTACCTAATGTAATATTTTTTTAATTGGGTTTTTCAAAATGTCTCGCGTGCTGGTTACATACCTGATCTACAATAATAATATTTATAACACATTCGCAGAAAAGTGGTCAACATTTTATGAATAAAATTAACTTTGGGAGATAAAATATAATAAATAAACATTTAATTCTTTAATTGAATTAATTTTGACCATTACTTACAACCATTTATCTATAACAAAACACAAAAATATTAATTTACTTTATTAGTAATACTGGCTGTTTTTGTGCTTCTGCCTTTAAAAAAAAAAACCCCTTATGAGCGCGCATCGCTAAATTGTGAACAAGTAAAAATTAGGGAGTTTTGGCGCGAATCTTAAGAAGGAGTGGTGTTTTTTTCTGTTTAATTTTTCTAAATTCGTTTAGTGACTTTCGATGTATATATTTTAGCAATGTTTTACGAAAGCGTGTTAAGAATTGTGCAGCGAAGGCTCATGAATAGTGAATAATGAAGAAATAAGCAGGACATGACGCGCAATATCTGAGGATCCACACCAAATCTCCCGCCCAATCTTGGGACTTGAAAACGAGGACGTTCGGTAACGCCCGCGCCACGATACGATATAATATAATTGACTTTGACTGTGGCAAATGCATAAATGGTCTGCTAAGACGGTGCGAGCCCATTATAATATTAAAAAAAAAAAAGTAAAAATTATTCCGCGCGCTTTTTCTTTTCGCTGTATTGTTTTATTTGAAAATGTCGTCAAGTAATGATGAATTTATTAATTCGATACCACCAGAAGTCTCAGAGGCAGCAAAAAAGGCTACTCTAAGCCTCTTGCCCGAAAAATCGACCGATAGATACTTACAAGCGTATCAAAATTTCATTTTATGGAAAACAAGCAAAGATGCAAATTCATTTTCAGAAAGTGTGTTTATAGCCTATTTCATGGAACTTTCTCAAAACTATAAATCAAGCTCATTGTGGTGCTACTATTCAATGCTAAAAAGCACTGCGAAAACAAAACATGGTATTGATATCAAGTGACACTTCAACTTGCTGGCATTTCTAAAAAGACGCTCAAGTGGCCATGTGAGTAAAAAGTCGAAAGTATTTTCGGCTGACAATGTCAAGAAGTTCCTAAAAGAAGCTCCGGATTGCCGATATTTGGCAACAAAGGTCAGTTGAAACTAAATTATTGTTATTAACTTCTTTCACTTTCGTATTTCTTTACAATATAGGTGTTTTGTATACGCTGTTTTTATGTCTTTTCAGTTTGTATTAATATTCGGCATAAATGGAGCATGTAGACGTCAAGAGTTGGCAAACATAACAGCTAATGATGTCGAGAACCATGGACGGGTTCTTCTTGTCAAGGTCAAAAATATAAAATTCAAAGATCGTTCGGAATACAGGGGCCTTTTCACGACATAGTGAAGAAATACGAAGCGCTACGTTCAACAAAAGCGATGTCTAACAGATTTTTTCAAAATTACCAAAATGGAAAATGCACTTCCCAACACATTGGCATAAATAAATTTGGAGCAACGCCGAAACAAATTGCCAGTTTCTTAAATTTGGATGATCCATATGAATACATAGAATACACAGGGCACAGTTCCAGCAGGTCCTCGGCTACATTGCTCGCCGATTCAGGTGCGAACTTATTGACACTAAAACGCCACGGAGGGTGACGGTCGAACTGTGTTGCCGAGGGGCTGCATAGATGACTCGATGAAAAATAAAGAAGAAATTAGCTCTCGCATTACAAGGAATATAAATTTGGAGCCAAGTGTTGACTCTCGACCATCTACGAGCACACACACGTACATTCCACCATCGTCGCCGCCGCCGCAGCCGCCTCCGTCACCGCTACCGACTGCAGAACTCTGTGGTCTCGTTTCCTACTTTCACTCAAGAGAGTGAGAGAGAGACTTGTGAAATTGTAACTAATAATAATAGCTAAACAACATTAAAAATGCTAAATAACTTAATTCTAAGCGGGAAAAACATGATTATTACCACCTATTACGATAATGATATAATTACTTAACAAAACCAGAAACAAGTTATACACAGAACCCACTGTGATGTCACATGGTAGTTTTGGTCAAGCGTTGAGTTGACACACCCCTGTGGCCCCATACCCAGAGTCAGGGGGTAGGTTTCGTCAAGTGTGAGTCGCCACCCCTCAGACTCAGGAGGGTTGTTTTCGTCAAGTGTGAGTCGCCACCCCTCAGACTCAGGAGTGTAGTTTTCGTCAAGTGTGAGTCGCCACACCCCCAGACACCAGGGGGTGGTTTTGAGAGTGGTGGTATAAGGGTGCTGATCGGTGCTGAAGGGTACGGAGAAGTCCACCAGTTCCTTGTTGCAATCGGCACAAGACTGTTCTCACCTTCAAGGAGCTTCTGTTAAACTAAGGCAGTGCTTATCTCAAGGCCACTCTGTCCGATTTCTCCGGACTCAAATGATTTGGAGGTGTTGACTCCTGGTATACAGTGTCTTAGTCAGAACCGATGCCTGGGGTGGGGGATTGTTTTGTACTGTTGCTATCAGGACCGCCTTACGCATGGAGAATCTGACCCAAGAGACATTACTCTGTGGTCGGCTCATCACTCGCAAAAAAAACCTGTTGTAAAAACATAAAATTTATATTTATACAGAACTTACGCTTATACATTATATTGAAAGATGACTTATACGTCTAAATACCGCGTCCGAAACAACATCAAACGGAGTATTGCAAGCCATTTTACTATAAGTGTGTGTGTAAAGCAGCTAATGCGACTATGATGTTTACATCTGTGTGCGTAGTTTCGGTGTTACCAAACTTAAAGTGATTACCCCAAATTGGGGAGTTCTTACTTTTATTCGGTACTACAATTTATTTTCACTTGATAACCCCTGTAGTGACACATTACAAATATTGAGATAGAACGTAAACCTTTGCTACGAAGCAATCCGTTGACCGTGGCCATGTAATTGATGTTAAATCCTTAAAATAGGTTCCAAATATTGTAAACTGTAGTGCTAAATTATAGATGTATGCATAAAATAAAATCTGTCCTTCTCTGCTGTCTTCGCCGTGTACGTTGTTCATATGTCCCGCCATGTGACAATAGCCGTGTTTTGTTGACAAGATTTTTTTAACATAGAACGCAATCGCATCACAGAGCCATTGAAACCGTTTTGTTTGCCAAATGTCAACAAACAAATGATTTTGTTATTATTAGAGCGGCCGCGCAGAACCGCAATAATTGGATTACAGTGCTATTATTTAAATGTGTTCAATTTTCTCAATTAATATTTATTATGAATTTATACTCGTCAGTGTTCTGTAAATGACAGCCAAAATTTAAACCCTCTTAAATTTTTAGTTTTTGTTTTTATATTTATATTATTAGTTAGGAAACCAGCCTGGTAACCTATCGATGTTTCGAATTATTTTTATCCGAATTTCATTTGTCCGAAAACGGTTGACAGAATTTTTGTCATACAAATCTTGTGTTTTGAAGACCTACTTAGTAGTAAACAGTTTGGTTTTATGAAAGACCGTTCCACAACCGATACAGGAGTAACACTGTTAAAAAATGTATTAAACGCCTGGGTGGAGTCGCTTGATGCTCTTGGAGTGCTTTGTGATTTATCTACGCCATGTCATGTCCAACATGAAAATCTCATCAGGAAGCTACATCACTATGGTATTAGAGGCAAGGCAAAATAGATGTCAACGGTGAAAGATCTCCGGGATCAGCAGTCACTCAGGGCTCAATTTTAGGTCCTTTTCTATTTCTTATTTACATTAATGATCTCCCATATCATGTAAAAAACCATGAAATTGTCTTATTTGCTTATGACACATCTTTACTTTTTAAAGTTAAGAGACGACAGACATGTTGTGATGAATTAAATAATGCCATTTCTAAAATTGTAAATTGGTTTAACGCTAATAATGTGTTACTAAATGAGAAAAAACCAGATGTGTTAAATTTATATTACCAAACTTTATTTAGATCCAGACATGTATTAATATTAATGGCGAGCAATTAGAACTTGTTTATTCAGCAGTCCTTCTTGGCATAACGCTGGACTTCAAACTTCAATAGGGTCCTCATATTCATAACCTAGCCGAAAAACTTAGCTCTGCCGTGTATGGCATCAAGAAAATAAGACAATTGACCGATGACGGCACTGCAAAAATAATATATGTTAGCTATTTCCATAGTTTAATGACATATGGTATCTTATTGTGGGGTAGCGCTGCTGATGTAAACACAATATTTGTGTTACAAAAACGGGCAATTCGCGCTATTTACAAATTAGGATCTAGGATATCTCTGGGGAATGGTTTTAGTGAAGTAAATATTTTAACTTTAGCGTCGCAGCACATATATTAAAATCTTTTATATGTACATACATAAAAATATCAATAGTTTCAGCAAGAAAAGTGACGTTCACAAATTAAATACTAGAAGTAAAAATAAGCTGTTGGTGCATGATACACGTCTACACAAAATAAGTAACTCTTTTATGGGGCAATGTATACACTTTTACAACAAAGTTCCCAATACTATTCAAAAGCTATCAATAAGTAAATTTAAATCTTTTATCAAACAACTACTTTGTAGAAAAGCATACTACAATATTTCAGACTTTGTAAATGATAAAAATCCTTGGGACTGACGATGCTCAATTACAAGATTCATAGGTAAACCAAATTAAAACGGAAATACGAGTAATATAAAATTGTACGGCTTAAAACCATCATGAGAAAAGTACAAGAAACGAGTGAAGTTATGTCATGCGATCCGGCCAACCCCCAGAGCCACGGCACCCCTGGGATCCGTGGTGTAAAATTTGCTACCGGCCACTCTGCCGTGTTTAAAAAGGCGGCGTGTGGAAATAATATTACTGAGTCCATGACAAGGAGCTATCTAGCCCCTACAACTATCACAAAGACGAAGCCCCCTTCACTAAAGAAACCCATCATTATAGGAACTTGGAATGTTCGAGGCCTAATTAAACCTGGCAAACTTGAAACCGTCGAGAAAGAAATGGAACAGCTCAATATCAACATACTTGGCCTTGAAGATATTAGATAGAATTTTCTACCAAAACTTTGTATTCTTTAAACTTCATAAATGTTTCACTTTTATTTTTTCAAAAAATACATGTGAGTTTTCCGAGAAAAATCATCAATAAAACATAGCATGTACCTTGAACCGTTGAATGATGCCTCTTCCATCGGACCACACAAATCTGTGTGCACAATTTCCAATAGGTGATTAGCCCTCGACCCTTGTCTTTTGAAAGGACTTTGTGCCACAAATTTAACATGTTTTTATGTGAAAACGTCAAATTAGCGAGAAAATTTTCTTCGTTTAGTTCATAAACTCCGCCGACGTCATGACCCGTTGCGATATAATGGCCTGTTTCATTTTTTACAGTACAACCTCTTCTGTCAAAACATATAAAAAAAACCGTCTTTTATGAGATTGCTAACAGCAATCAAATTCGCTGATAAACCAGGAACATGCCAAACATTAGATAATGTTTGTACACCATTTCCTCCACAGTTCAGCCTTGCACTTCCTTTACCTTTTACAAGTAATTCATCTCCATTTGCCACCCTTACTGTCAAGTTGTTTCCTTGGGGTTCATAACAAAACAACTTGTTTTGATCGTGGGTCGCCATTCGGTAAATCATTCTCCATAGTGCATATTATCTCCAAAGTGAAAAATTGTGTATGTGCTCGAAGAGAATATTTTCTGTTGACGGCGGACGTGCACGGACGAAATTGGATAGGGGCTCGTTTTGTTCAGCGTGTCTGCGCCTACGCTTCTGCAGCCTAAAGTTAGACGGTTGCCGCTTTTCCAGCGGCTTTTCGGCGCCTTTGGTAAGCGCATATATTTTATTTTGCTCGGCAATTTTGTTTTGCCGCGGATCGCACAGGTCGTCAGTTGCTCAAGGGTTCAGGTGCTCAAATGCGGTAACTGTAAGCAGGCGCATACGGCTAACAACCATTCATGCCCCGTTTTCAGACGAGAGGCCAATACCCCCTCCACTGCCTCGTAAGGACCAGCAACGGGCCACTAATCAACCCCCTCCTAAACCTACCCCCCTGCAGCAAATCGGTCCCCAGGACTACGACTTAACGGCAGGTTCAAATTTAATTCCCCCCGCCAACCCTCCAACCGAAAGATCCCAGGCTCTCTGGAGGAGAAAGCGTAAACGGAAACCAAAAACCTGTCTGTCGGAACCAGTACTGGCAATACCAGGTCCTTCAGCCCCCACCACCACTACTGCTACTACTAATATTAGCTCTCTCCCCCCAATTCTGACATTTATGCCACCACCTCAATTCGCAGACCACTTGCACCCCCCCAAGCCAGTGCAAAAACCGGCCCCACCTCCTATGCACGCAGCAAACAGTCGGCCGCCTAGCCGCCCAATCGCTAACCCAATCATGCAGGGACCTCCGCCTTTTGTACCTTGTGCACTTAACATAGCCAGGGCCGCTATAGCGGCATTAAACTCGGCTATAGAGGCCATCGCAGCCGGACACAACCCATTGCCAGCCCTTTTCAATGGGCTAGCGCAACTCACCACAATTCTCACGAGGGAATTTAATGGGGCCTCACAGGGGCCTTAAATTGAGAATTGTGTATTGGAACCCTGGGGGGCATAATTGGCAAGACAGCCGCCCTCAGAACGTTAGTCCAGGAGCACGATGAACACATTGTGTTACTGGGCGAAACGAAACTCCGAGGTAAGAATGAGCTCCGCATTCCAAATTTCTTCACCTATAGGCGAGATGAAATCTCTCCCTCTAATATGGCCTATAGGGGAACGGCAGTACTAGTCCGTCGTGACCTTGTTCATGAACTACCCCCTTCCTCTTTTTACATCTACTCGGTCTATAGGTGTAAAACTTAAGACTGGCAATACTGAGCTTAAAGTCTTCGCCGCATACAAGCCACCACTAACCACTAAAACATTTTTTGTGACGACACACCTACCTTAATCTTAGGCGATCTGAACGCCAAACACCAACAATGGGGTTCACGAATTTCATCCAAACCGGGTCGTGAACTAAAAGCAGATGCTGAGAATAAAAACTACTTAGTCATCGGTCCAGGTGCTCCTACCCACTACCCTGTTGCAGATAGGCAAATCCCTGACGTACTCGACATTACATTAGCACATAACGTCAACTGGCCAATTGCATTAGAAGTCCTCCACGACACCGACAGTCAGCATCTGCCAATCCTTTTGGTCCTCGGAGTGTCAGCTAGTGGGAAATCTCCCCCGCCACCTACTAAAACTACAGACTGGGCTAAATTTTATAACTTAATGCTCCACTACAAATTGCCGCCAGGAGGCATCTCAACTCCATTAGAGGTAGAGGAAGCCTTCTATCGTATCGTTCACGACTGCGATAACGCAGGTCCTTAAGGAGTCCACGAGGTCCTCAACCACTGCCTCAGGCAAACAATTGCTTCCTGCGCACCTGCGCGTCAAACTAAACAAAAAGAGGGAGCTTCGAAAGCTATGGTGCCGTACTCGTTGCCCAGTCTTGAAGAGCGAACTTAATAAAATTTGCAAAGACTTGCAACTTGCCCAATTTCGCAAACTTGCGTGGGACAACACTATCTTTAAGGCTAGCGATGACGATGCTGCCTTTTTTCGTTTGGCCCGCCAAGTTTCGAAGCCACCAGCCTCCATTTGCCCCCTGATTGACTCCTCCGGCATCCACCATTACCACGCTGCCGAGCGAGCGGAACTACTGGCCGATCACTTCGAGGACCAGTTTCAACCGAACCCCATTACCGACCCACTGCACACGCTAGGAGTAATAGATCGCGTAGAGTAATTTCTCGCGGCCCCAACCCCACCACTCAGAGGTGATTACTTCATCTCGCCCAAAGAGGTGAGAAAGGAGGCCACCAAACTTAATAAACGTAAATCACCCGGCCCCGACGAGATCCCCAACACGGCGATTATCATGCTGCCAAGGAAGGGTCTGGTGGCACTGACCCGGATCTTTAATGGGATATTGCGCTCTGGACATTTCCCATCTACCTGGAAGACCGGAAAAGTCATTGTTCTCCCGAAACCAGTGAAAGACCGTCACCGCCCAGAGCATTACCGGCCGATCACATTGCTTTCTAACCTAGCCAAGCTGTTCGAACGTTTGCTAATACATAGGATATCTCCCCATATCCAGCTTAGGCCTGAACAGTTCGGTTTTAGGGACAGTCACAGCACCACCCTGCAGCTTTTGCGCGTGCGCCATCACATGGCCTTCGAGCTAAACAAGGGCAGGCGCACGGTCGGTGTATTTTTCGATATGGAGAAGGCCTTCGACCGGGTTTGGCACGAAGGACTACTGTACAAGCTGCTGGACACGGATCTCCCGCATATGCTCGGTCGAGTGATAGCTTCGTTTCTGGACAAACGGAGCTTCTATGTCTCGGTCGAGAACAAACACTCAGCAAACAAACCCATTAAAGCAGGGGTACCACAAGGCAGCTGCCTATCGCCTCTGCTCTACGCGCTCTTCACTAACGACATCCCCACTCTCAGAGATTCCGGTTGAGCTGAAGGTGTTGAAGACGTACACCTAGCGCTTTACGCGGAAGACAGCGCCTACATGTCCTCCTCCTCCCACAAAGCAAAATTAGCAGCCAAGAAAATGCAGCGTCAATTGGACACTTTGCCCGGCTGGCTCGACAAGTGGAGAATAGCCGTAAATGCCAGCAAAACAACTGCAATTTTGACCGGCCAACAAAGATTCCTCCCACCGAAACTTGTGTTTCGAGGCCAAGTCATTGAGTGGCAACCCAGTGTAAAGTACCTTGGTTGCGTTATAGACCGCCCCTTGCGCATGCGCAGCACGGGCGGCGCTTAGACCGGTACTTTCCTCTGACTTGCCTCTTAGAACCAAAATTCGCCTGTACAAACTGTACATTCGGTCGAGGCTGACCTACGCAGCCCCTGTTTGGTACGGACTTCCTTCTTCATCTAGCAAACATAAGCTCCAATTTGTTCAAAATAAGTCGCTGAGAATAATAACCGGCGCCAGCCGCTACGTCCGTAACTCCACCATCGCTAGAGACACCAAAACCGAATCACTCGCAGAGTTCATATCTGGTTTGTCTAAACACCTCTTCGATCGCGCTAATAACAGCCACCATCAACACCTTAGGGGCATAGCCCCGCTACACGCCCGTCCACCTGAAGAACGTTCTCTCCCCCGAGAGCTCATCCCTGGAGGTGAATAATTTTATTTATTCACCCACTTACCTACTCACCCACCTCTTTCCTTTCACTCCACCTCTACTTTGATTTTATTCCGCTTTTTATGTTATTTCGTTTTTATTTGCTTTTTATCTTTAGTTCGTTTTTTAGTTCATTTTTATTTTGTTTTTGCTTCGTTTTCATTTTTCGTTTTTATTTTATTTTGCTTTTATTTTATTTTAATTTGTTTTGCTCGATTTATTTTTATTCTGTTTTTATTTTGTGCGCTTACCTCGTTTTTATTTTTATTTTCATTTTTATTCTATTATTTTCATTCTTCATATCGTTAAAATACATTCACTATCAAGGGGCCTGAAAAGTAGGCATCCTTTCAATTTCACCGGGGGTGTTCAGCACCCCTGAGCTTCTGCCCGGGTCATGGTGGGAGGTAAAATCCCCTCCCCCGACACCCGCACCTCAACACCCAATAGGGTGACAGAGAAGAAACCCCCACGATCATGGGTCATGTGATTCGAGCAACAACTGTCAAGATACCATCTATTTTTGTTGAATGACTTACTCTGGCTGGTGTTCATGCAAACCATAGCACTTGGTTTCTTCTTCTCTTTGCACTCAGACGCCTTATGTCCTGTCTTATGACATTTATAGCATTTATATGTAAATTTCTGACGACCTCGATCAAGTGTTTTATTACTTGGTCTCATAAATTTCTTTACATTTTTGACAGCAAATGCTTGTTCACTACTCGAACTCGCAATACCACACTGCCTGTTGGCTACCTGCAACAATTTTGACTTCACTTGTTCCAACTTAATTTCTTGGTTACTGTTGTCGATTGCCATAATCATTGAATTGTATTCCTCCGTTAATCCACTTAAAAAAATCGAAACTATCCAATCTTCAGAAATTTTTGCATCAATATCTGTCAGTTGTTGTGACAAATAAGACACGAGAAATATATTTTTCCATGGAATCAAAATTTGCTAATTTACATTGCCATAATTCTCTCTGTATTAATATACGTCTTCCCCACCCTTCGTCTTCATAAGCCGTACAAATGTTTTTCCACATTAGTTTCGTAGTTTTTGCATTATATACGCGAGTAAAACATGAGGGTTCAAGAAGTAGACACAAAGTGGTTCTAGCTTTCCTATCAGCGTCCGCCGACTTTTTCAGTTCGCTTTCATCAGCGTCTACGAGTCTCCACCAATTCTTATTCTCCAAAAAATTTCGTACCTGAAATTTTCAGTCCGCGAAATTTACTGTGCCCTTCAACTTTTGAATACCGCACAAACCTTGAGTATCATTGGTTGCAGAATCTTCTTCCGCCATATTAGAAAGAAATTTTCATCCACTCGCATACGCTTTGTATCCACACGACGTTTTAATATTTATATCACAGAATTATTTACCAGGGTCACTGGTTATACTGGGCTCATAACCTGAAGATATTAGATAGAATCAAATATCTTCTATTTATTATGTTATTTAGTAAAACCCTGTTGTTTAGCAGAACATTATATTTTAGAAAGTGACATAGAACATATCACATAGACAAACATACAATATTTAAAACTATTATGCCAGTACTCAATATAGATTACAATAATCTACGTAATCAACCTCTAACAGGCCTCAGCGAAACTCACTGGAAACACTCTGGTCATTTCGATACTGAAAATGGTAACACAGTATTCTGCTCAGGTAACATTAGTAAAAGCACTAATGGCGTGGCGCTAATCATCTCTAAAAACATTTACCGTTCTGTATTGGCGTATGAAACAACTTGTGATAGAATCATATGGTTCAAACTTGATGCCCGCCCCATACCAATCAGCATAGTTCAAGTCTATGCTCCTACCTCTAGCGCAACTGATGATACACTGTTTGATTTCTACCATAAACTCGAAATGGTCCTAAAGAAAATTCCGTCACGGGAAACTACAATGGTTATTGGAGATTTCAATGCTAAAGTCGGAAAATCCAGCCAATACGACTAAACCAACACCTTAGGCGGATTTGGTCTTGGCAGCAGAAACGATAGAGGTGAAATATTCCTTCAGTTCTGCACTGAACAAAAACTATCAATAATTAACACCATGTTCAAACAACATCCACGCCGACTCTACACTTGGGCTTCCCCTAACGGCAGAACTAGGAACCAAATTGACTTCATTACGGTTCAGACACGTTGGCGTTCCTGTATAATTAACACTAAGACTTACCCTGGCGCTGACTGTGGTATTGATCATGAACTGCTAATATCTAAATTCAAGTTGCACCTAAAAGTGCCTAGAAGGACAACTAAACTTAATAGCAAGCTCAGCAAATCAGAACTAGAGAACTTTACTTCTGCTGTAACCGGTCTTGTACAGCACTTGGACGGCGATCCATTTGAAGACACTGAAACCTCCTGGATCACTCTAAAATCTGTAATTCACACAGTAACTAAATCGGTCAACACAAAGAAAATTTTTCACAAACGCAAGCCGTGGATCTCGGACACAACCTGGTCCTTGATCGAAAAGAAGAGATCTGTTAAACAAGCAGAAACGAGGCAAACTTATTGGGAATTGCACAAAGAAATCAAACACAGCTGCAGACGTGATAAAAACACCTTCACCAAAAACATATGCTCACAAATTGAACAACTCTCGAACAAAGTCCATACAAAAAACCCAAGTCCTGGATAATTGAAGATGAAAATGGACAGCCTATTACAGAAATAAAAAAAGTACTTAATAGGTGGCGCTCATACACTGAAAAATTATACAGTGAGAATGGTCAGCAACTCCAACGTCGCTGGGACGATCACGAAAGAGTACCAGATATTCTACTCGCAGAAGTTGAGAAAGCTATTTCGAAGCTAAAGAACAATGCAGTTGCAATCATAATATTGACGAAATATCTGCAAACCTTCTAAAAGCCCTAGGTCCCTCCGGCACAAATCTTTTCCACTCACTGTGTAACAAAGTCTGGAGAACAGGACAATGGCCTGATGATTGGACGCAATCCGTTGTCATTCCTTTGCACAAAAAAGGTAACACACGCTTATGCAGCAACTACTGCACGCTATCCATCATATATCACGCCAGCAAAGTAATGCTCCATATCATTCTGGACCGCCTAGCTTACTATTTAAATTGGCAAATACCTATAATTAGCAGCCAGCTTGTTGGCTTTGTATCGGGCCGCGGTACTAGCGAAGAGATTTTCAACCTTCGTCAAATCATCGAGAAATGCCGGGAGTTCAACCTGGTACTTTGTTTCATTGATTACTCAAAGGCTTTTGATTGTGTGAGATGGCAAAACATGATGGACATACTAATTAAAATGGGAGTTTCAGAGCACCTCACCTTTCTCATAAATCTCTACGCTGATAGCAGCGCCCGTATACGTGTGGAGGAATATTTATCTGACGCTTTACATCCTGAAAGAAGTGTGAGACAGGGATGCATCCTCTCTCCCAAACTATTTAACATTTACGACGAGCACATCATCCGTGAAGCACTGGCTGACTGGGAGGGTGGCCTGTCGATTGGTGGCCACACCTTAACCAACCTTCGATACGCAGACGACACCACACTATTAGCCACTAGTATGCAGGAAATTACTACTAAAAAATTACTACTGGTAAGGCTAGGAATTCTTGTCAGGACTTTGAGTTGATTGTAGATGATGCTAGTTTTAAAACAAATTCTGAGGTAGCAGTTGCCTTTGAACAGTTTTTTAAGAATATTCCATTCAAAACAACTGAACATCTAAACTCAAGTCCAATCTTAGCAAAAAAATTATTAAAAACTAGTGTTCCTGAATGTAACGTTCCCTTTGTGTTTAAAAACATTAGTCCTACGGATATCATTAATAAATTTAAAACATTAGAAATTAAAAACACCACAGACCTTTGGGGACTTTCTGTAAAAACTATAAATTCAATTATTCATGTTATAGCACAACCCTTAGCCATTATTTTTAATAGTTGTGTTGATAGTGGTGTGTTTCCTGATAAGATGAAACTTAGCAAAGTTATACCTCTTTTTAAATCAGGTAGTTCAACAGATCCTAATAATTTACGGCCTATTTCAATACTACCTATACTCAGTAAAGTTTTTAAAAAAATCATACTTTGTCAAATGTTAAGCCATTTCTGTATTAATGAGCTACTTAGTAGTAAACAGTTTGGCTTTATGAAAAGCCGTTCCACAACCGATGCAGGAGTGGCACTATTAAAAAATATATATAACGCCTGGGAGGATTCGCATGACGCCCTTAGAGTGTTTTGTGATTTATCTAAGGCATTTGACTGTGTTCAACATGAAAATCTCATCAGGAAGCTACATCACTATGGTATTAGAGGCAAAGCTCTCGACCTTTTGACATCCTATATGAGTAGGAGAGTACAGAAAATAGATGTCAACGGTGAAAGATCTCCGGGATCAGCAGTCACTATGGGAGTCCCTCAGGGCTCAATTTTAGGTCCTTTTCTATTTCTTATTTACATTGATGATCTCCCATATAGTGTAAAAAATCATGACATTGTCTTATTTGCTGATGACACTTCTTTGCTTTTTAAAGTTAAGAGACGACAGTCATATTATAATGAATTAAATAATGCCCTTTCTAAAATTGTAAATTGGTTTAACGCTAATAATTTGTTACTTAATGAAAAAAAAACCAAATGTGTTAAATTTACATTACCAAATGTTAGTCAGAGACAGACATGTATTAATATTAATGGCGAGCAATTAGAACTTGTTAATTCAACAGTCTTTCTTGGCATAATTCAATGGGGTCCTCATATTCATAACCTAGCCAAAAAACTTAGCTCTGCTGTGTATGCGATCAAGAAAATAAGACAATTGACCGATGTCGACACTGCAAAAATAGTATATTTTAGCTATTTCCATAGTTTAATGACATATGGTTTCCTATTGTGGGGTAGCGCTGCTGATGTAAATACAATATTTTTGTTACAAAAAAGGGCAATTTGTGCTATTTATAAATTAGGATCCAGGATATATCTGAGGGATAGGTTTAGGGAAGTAAAAATTTTAACTTTAGTGTCGCAGTACATATATGAAAAACTTTTATATGTACACAAAAATATCAATAGTTTCAGCAAGAAAAGTGACGTTCACAAAGTAAATACTAGAAGTAAAAATAAGCTGTTGGTGCATGATACACGTCTACACAAAATAATTCAAAATCTATCAATATCAATAAGTAAATTTAAATCTTTTATCAAGCAGGTACTTTGTAAAAAGTCATACTACAATATTTCAGACTATGTAAATGATAAAAATCCTTGGGACTGATGATGCTCAATTACAGGATGCATAGGTAAACCAAATTAAAATGGAAATAACATAAAATTGCACGACTAAAAATTTTTTATTTAAAACATTAATTGTATTTTAGTTTATTTGTATTATTGACTAGCTGACCCCGCGAACGTTGTTTCTCGCCGCCCATTGTGAAGAGATTGTACTAAATCAGAAACCTTGCCCCTGGTGCCTATGTTTGTAACAACTTAAACCCTGTCCGACTCGCACTTGACCCTGTCCGACTCGCACTTGACCCTGTCCGACTTGCACTTCACACTATCCGACTCGCGCTTGACGCTGTCCGACTCGCATTGACCCTTTTTTTTCTTTCTTAGAAACCTTCCCCGGCGTTTGCATAACAACTTACCAAAATTTCATTAAAATCGGTTTACCCTTATTGCGCGAGTCCGAATTGCACTTGATCCTGTCCGGCTCGCACTTTAACCCTTTTTTCTTTCTTAGAAACCTTCCCCGGCGTGTGAATAACAACTTACCAAAATTTCATTAAAATCGGTTTACCCTTAGTGCGCGAGCCCGGCTCGCACTTGGCCGTTTTTTTCTTTCATAAAAACCTTGCCCTAACACTAACAAACACAACAGAAAAAGAATAAGCGAAATCGGTCTAGCCTTTCACGCGTGATGGCGTGAATAAGAGTCCGACTCGCACTTGACCCTTTTTCTAACCTTTTGAACCTTGCCTCAACAATAACAAACGCAATAAAAAAGAATTATCCAAATCGGTCGAGCCGTTCTCGAGTTTTATTCAGACTAACGAACAGCATTTTATTTTTATATATATAGATAGTGTTTTTAAAAGAGTAACTATCGAGTTTATCGCTCCCAAATACTGTGCAAATTGAATTCCCCTCGCGATATGGACTTCGTCGACGGATTCATTTACCTTGGATCACTTATTACCTGTGATGGTAGCTCTGACAGAGACATCATCAGACGGATCCAAACAGCTAAGTCTGCCATGACCAAACTTGACAAAGTATGGAAGGACAAGAACATATCCAAGAAAAAAACACAGCTAGTTCGTGCCCTTGTATTCCCCGTATTCCTATACGGCGCTGAAACATGGACCATTAAAGCCTCCATTAAGGCCAGGATTGACTCTTTTGAAATGTGGTGCTGGCACAGGATGCTAGGGATACCTTGGACGGCTTACAGACGTAATGTCTCAATTCTGGAAGAACTCAAAATTCCTACGCGTTTATATCCGATACTTGCCGTACACGCTCTCTAAAGTTTCTGGGCCATATTGCTCGGCGAGGACCTGAGAACCTCGAAAAAACTATAATGATGGGAAAAGTGGAGAGGAAGAGATCTAGAGGTCGTGTACCTGCGCGGTGGTGTGACCAATTAAATGATCTGCAACTCCAACTGCAAGAAGCGATCCACACCGCTGCCGACAGAAATCACTGGAGACAGCTGATTCGTCCCCTACCATTGGAGACAGCTGATTCGTCCCCTACCATTGGAGACAGCTGATTCGTCCCCTACCATTGACCAGTGACTCATGATGGTCACGATCCCCAGCATGGGGCAAACGACTGCAAAGAAGAAGGCTTAAAATTAAAAAAAAATAGTATTTAATAACTTTGACGATTCAAAAGTGTTCGTAAAAACATAATTTGAATAAGAAAAGTGACTCTGGCTTTGACGTTTAATTTAGTAATAAAGAATTAGTTGAAAACTATATGTGTGTATTTGTTACGGTCTTAATGTGCTGCTGACACCACATGACACTATTGCTGCTGACTAGTCAGGAAAATCGATATTTTGTGTAAATAGTTTAGAAAATAAATATAAAAAAAACAACTCAAACACTCAACGGAAATATGTTTGATCGACAGGAGCAGCTTCCGAGCCGAGACCGAGAACGTCCCGCCGCCCCCCGCCGCCGCCCCACCCTCGGGCTGGACGCCGGCACCTCGCGCGCATATTGCGCCCCCGCCCGCCGTCGCGCCGTTCCGCGATCACTTTGCCGACATCCTGGGGTAACCCACGCTCACTTTTAAACACTTGTGCTTCTAAGTTACTGTTTTATATGTAAGTTGCGGGTAACAAGGGTACGGGTGAGTGAAACGACAGTTAGCTGCGCCCTGGTTTAATAAACAGCTTGGTCGAGGACATAGCCCCGTACAACCTACCTACTATACATATACAACACTTACTCCCTACCATCACGAAGAAAAAGTGAAAATTAATATTGTTCTGAGAGCAGAGGCGAGGTGGTCCACGAGCAGGAGACCGAGACAGCTGCAGCGGCGCGCCTTAACGTCGGGGCAGCAGGGGGACGCGGTCGTAGCGTGCTAGGTGCGCTGCAGGTGCCAGTAGGGGGCGCCGGGAGAGCGGTGGGAGCTGCCCCCGCCCGCGCTGCAGCCGCCGCCTACTTGGGCGCCTCGCGGTACGTGGCCGGCGCCCGCATTGACACGTCACTGTTCCACGCATTACCTTTTCGGTCGCATCACGGTACGAACTAAACTTTTAGGTATATACATATTTATTTAGGATCCTATATTAACCAGATGTTAAAAAATGGTCAGACGCGCCTAATTTTCTATACAGTCAACTAAGGCAGTAAAACATGCTTAAGAATGTCGGGATCTTAAACGGCTTGCAAACACGTTAAAAGGGATAAAATAGCCAACTTGAAAAAAATTGTGTATGTCGAAATCAGGACTCGGAGCCGGTTTAAATACCCTGTTTAATGACCCTGGTGTTAAAAGCGGCCATAGGCTACGGTGACCGCTTACCATCAACGGACCGTGCGCTTGTTTGCCACCTTAGTGGCCGGTTGCCGCCTGATGGTAATCGCTACTCCATTCAAATTTTGTATTTTTCTCGCCTGAGACGTTTAACGCAAACACAATGTCAATGAAACGTGATATAAAACTCGGCGTCTACATTATTTAGTCTCAGATACCTAGTTGTTAAACATTTTATCTGGATCTGGAAATATATCTCTGATGTAATCCGGTGTCCTAGGTAAATAATTTCTTGTTTAAGGCCTTATATACTTGAACGTGAACATCAGATTTCACCCCCACTTCCCTTCCTAATACCCTTAGTTCCGCAAAATGTCATCAGAGGCGCTGAAACTTCCTATTGACCTAACTAACTCGTATAGGTAATTGATTTAAAAACTCAACGGCGGAATGAATACCTACAAAGTTATGTACATTATATTATGTTTTGTGTCTTAGAGTTTAATATAAACTTTGTGTTTTAAAATTCATACTTAGTAAACGTTTACGACAGGACAAAATTATTTATTACCTTAGACTACTTTGAAAAACGATTTCTGTGACTGTAGAGCAAACAACCTTTTCCACTATGTTATTCTCATCTAAAACCGTTTCCTTTAAAAATATAATTTGTCACGAAAATGTTACCAAAAAGATAAAATTCACGCACACACACTTTTTTTACTTGTAGCTTACACTATAATTCGGTATAAGTTTGAAGCTTGTATGTATTACCGTTTTTGTGATAGAGCAAAAACTAGAAGAACGTGTTTCTTGTATGGGTTCCTAATACGCCATAACAACACATATATTCTGTGAAAATTTTAAATTTTATTAAAATTCCGGACAGACGGAAGGCAGACAGCGTAAGCTATTGGGTACGGAACTCAATGTAAAAAAGGACATGAGCTACTTTTATCCCGTTATTTTTTAATTTCGCACAGGTAGCTTAAACGAATTTCACATGGATAAATTATAATACTTGGCTTTAACAAAGTTCCTAATGTAGAAATCCGACTCCGATAACCGAATCAAGCGCGGTTGGAGCCGCGGGCAAAGATAGTGCGTTATAATTTACATCTAAAATTATGCAACAATTTACAATTTACATCACAAAAAACTTTCTTTTAGCTTGCTTGCTCTAAGCGGAAATACACATGATTCGAAATTAATATTTACTGTGGGGCGGCAGAAAAGTATACTACATACGTATTATATTACTATATTAATGTCCGAATAACTTCGTATCTTAAGATTTACAGGTGTATGTTGACAATCACCAAGTTTGTTAAAATAAAGTCACCACAAATAATGATTTGTTTATTGGAATTGCTGATTTTATTTAGCACTTCTTCCATGACTAATTCAAAGTTATCATAAATTGCTCAAGGCGGCTTGTACCGGCTTGTACCGGGTCACGCAGAAAGTTTTGCGAAAAAAAGTTTTATGTATAAGGCACTGGCCACTTTTATGGTAATTCTCATCGCCACGTTTCTTATCGTCACCGTCGTGGCAAATTTCAGTTTCTGCTTATTTGAACAATTTGCGTAAATAGCTTCTAGCGCTTGATAAGACGAGTAAATTTGGCTGACATAATATTTTGAAGTTCTTGATCCCACGATAGTGACGCGATAAGCCACGAAAGTGACAAATAAACTTTACAGCCATTTTTTTTATAATTTAAGTACTGATTATGAGACAATGCTAATAAAATAATTAAACAAGCAAATAGATGATATAAATAAACAAAATAGGCAATTACCAGTTTGGTTCGAGGTACTTTATATAGCTGATGTTTTATTGTCAATTGAAACTACATAACTTTAGTAATAACTTTTTATCATAAAACATTTTTAATGCAAATAGGTAATTTAGACTGATTTTATTCACCAGTTAAATACTTATCTTTATTTTATATTATTTTTTTACTCTAAAATACCCTCTATATACATGTGAAAATATAATCGCATAGGTGCTTACTATAAACTAAAAAGCTATATCTTAACTTATGGTAACTGTGCGTAATTAAAGTAGTAAAGTATTTTGCTGCAACATGGCAAAATATTGGGCAATCTGGTAGAGGTGTTGACGTGTTGGTCAGTTTCTAGAATGATCCGCATTGGTGGCTCACGTGGTGGAGAAAATATCGGATCATTGACAATAGGAGAATCATTTTCGCAAATTAAAAGATCTTTAGTTTGCGAAAAAAGGTCAGTGTTTGGTTAAATTTATGGAGAAAGAAGGACTTTATGATAAATTCTTTCTTCGAAAAGCCACCCCACAGAATATGGACCTGGATGAGCCCTGACGGTTTGACCAAAAGCGAGATTGACTTTATCCTGACTTCTGATAGGCGAATATTCAGCGATGTCTCTGTCAGAGGCGGCTTGACCTAAGGAGCGCTAGTGCGGCGCACTCCCATAAGGAGCGCTGGTGCGGCGCACTCCCATAAATAATGATGATTCGATTAGGTACCATTGATATTGACATAGCTTCTCACCAGAAACATTCCGTACATACACAGTTAGTAACACACATTACAAGATTTGGTAGTATGCATCTAATTGCACGGAGTCAGGTGGAGCGTTGGCGATTGCGCTCCTATGAAACCAATTTCAGTACAGACGCTTAATGCTAAAATCAACGAGTGTGAAAGAGAAAGTTTGATACAGTTCCACACGTGAAACAGAAGATTTTGTATGACAAATTAGCAAAATGTGGCGCGCCGCTACTGGACTGGGTACGTAATAATAATACTAGCTAGCCATGTTGCGAGCTTGACCCACGCACGCCTCCGGCACATGACTAAATAACCAACAGACCGATAGCTTAGCACAACGTTTCAAGAATCATACCTAAACTACTAGGGTTGTCAACTGACACATTTAGTAAATTAAATCAATAAATAGATAGCTGATATCGATTTTTTTTTATCTTTATATATATAATTTAGTTCGTTATAAAATTTTATTGACTTACCGTTCGATCAACATCATTATAATTTAGACGATTTTATGTTTTAAAGGTAAAATTAGTCTTAGTTTAAGAATATGTGTAAAGTATTTGTAGAATTTAGACGTAATAAAAAATGTAACATTTTTGGAATTTAAATAAAAAATTGTAATTATAAAATTAGGTACAATATAATTGAAAGCTTATAAGTTGTTGGCTGTTTAATTATACAAACATTATAAACATGTTAAAAGTACTAGGTAGGCTTTACTAATAGAAAAAAAAACATAGGAGACAATAATAGTTCAAAAACTTTAAGTAAACAATGTTTTTATCATTTATGATATAACATTTATTACAATGTTATTTAATGTTTCTTACTTTTGAGGTATGGAACGGAACCCTAAAAACTACAAATAAATGCATCTCTAGCTCCAATTGGCTCAAGAAACCTGCCAGAAAGTTCTTGCCTCAGTCAATTACGAATGCCCGACTGGCACTTGACCGGTATTTTTTTGTTCTTATCAATTTTGGTTGAAAGTACCTATTAACTTCTTTTGAGAAGTTGTTATAATAGGTCCGAAAATAGAATCCGAAAAATAGGTACCTACTAGTGGGAACGTAGAATTTTCAATCGCTGAACTAATCGAAGATCTTTTTTTTAGTAGTTCAACCGTGTAGATTTTTTGTTTCCCCACGTCTAACTTTTGAACCCTTGTATTTACAAACCTGGAAGAAATTACAGTGCCTAATTAAAAGTCTTGTAACGTAAAGAAAACACAAAATTATTGATTTCGATTTTCGGAACTATTATAACAACTTCTCAAAAGAAGTAAATAGGTACTTTCAACCAAAGTTGATAAGAACAAGAAACATACCGGTCAAGTGCAAGTCGGGCATTCGTAATTGACTTGAGTTATTTTTTCGCCGTATAGAAATGATGGTTAATGATATAAAAACAACATTGACTGACCGTTTTGCTGGTTTTGAATCATTTTCCATAGCATTAGGCGAGAGCACCGTATTGTCTGACACTGCTCAACTGGCTATATTTATTCGAGGTGTTGATAAGGAGTTCACTGTTACTGAGGAATTGTTTGCTTTACAGCCGCTGAAAGGAACCACTAGAGGAGAGGATATTTTTATTGAAGTTCAAAAGGTATTCACAAGTTTTGTCTTGCCATGGTCAAAATTAATTGGAGTATGCACTGATGGTGCACCTTCTATGGTCGGCTTACGTAAAGGTTTCATCGGAATTTTGAATGAAAAAGCAACAGAATTAAATATGCAAAAAGATGATTCGATAGTCCTTCATTGCATTATCCACCCAAGTCCATTCGACTCCAGAATGTTATGAATGTGGTAGTAAAAACCATCAACTTTATTCGATCCAGAGGGCTTAACCATCGTCAGTTCATGGCGTTTTTGGATGAAGTATCAGCTGAATATAACGCCGTAACATATTATTGTGAAGTCAGATGGCTGAGCAGAAGAAAAATGTTGAAACGGTTTTACGAGCTAAGAAATGAGATAGCAGACTTTATGAAAATAAAAGATTAACCACTACCTGAATTAAGTGACCCAAAATGGATATGTGACTTAGCATTTCTGGTCGATCTTACAGGCTATTTGAATGATTTAAATTTGAAACTTCAAAAACAAGGACAGTTAGTAAATGGTTTGTACAGCCATTTAAAAGCGTTTGGGATCAAACTACCCTTGTGTGAGTCACAGATGCTGTCTGGTAACAGTTACCATTTTAACACGCTCTCTGTGTATGAAAATATTGCTTATGCTCAATATGCTGAAGAACTCAAGTTACTGTCGGAACAATTTTCGAACAGATTTAGCGACCTCAAAAACATGGAAGACTGTTTCAGTTTATTTGCTTCTCCTACAAAATGTAATGTACAAAATGGTCCAATACACTTACAAATGGAGTTGATCGAGATTCAAGAAAACTCAATCCTAAAATCCAAATTTGAAGACGTAAAGTTGTGCGATTTCTACAAAAAATAACAAGAAAAAGACAATTTTCCGCAGCTTAGGAAATTCGCAAGAAGATTGATTTGTGCGTTTGGCAGTACTTATAAATGCAAATAGTTCTTTTTATTGATGTGTGACGTCATAAGAGACGTCGGGAGGTCTAAATAAGATAACGGTTGACCCTCTCTTATGACGTCACATGGCGACCGTGACGGGACTGTTTATTAGAAAAAGCATTATATATATAATTGCATTACATCACAGATGAAAGTTAATAAATCAAAACATCGCACAAGACTGACTGACGATAATTTGAAAAATTCTTTACGTCTTTGTATCAGTGGAATTAATCCAAATATCGATAGATTAGATCGTATCATTTGTATGCCGATGACCTACAGCTTTATGTGCAACGTGATGTCTGCGACTTATCTTCTGCAATTATGGAGCTAAACAGCTAAGTTTGCCATATCTGTTAACCCGTACAAATGACAATCTATTTTAATAGGTAGTTCTAGACAGTTGGCTAAAATTGATACTTCCTGTTACTTAATAATTGTATTCCTTTTATTTTTAACCTTCGTAAATTTGACCATATTTCTTCTTTTCGTCGCCAGTGAAAATGGCTTTTAATACGCCAACGTATAAACTACAGAATACTCTCAGCTCTCTTTTCCATTCTTAAAGAACCTATAACGCCTAGCTACTTAGAGTCATTTTTCGTTTACATACCCTATAGCAGAACCCTTCGTGCCTCTCGCAGTCTAAAACTCCATGTCCCTTTTAAGCGCTCGGGTTCCTTTTATAACCCTTTTCAGATTCGGGCTGCACTACTCTGGAATGATCTTCCTGATGACTTCAGAAAATCCTCAAACCGCTTCATATTTAAAAAGAAACTTTATCAATATTATTTAAGCAAAACTTAATGAAGATTAAATTGTTATCATCTATGGTAATAATTTCATGATATTGAATATATCGTATCTATGTAATTAATTTTTTTTCTTATTTGTTAATGTATGTATGTATTTATACGTATATATACGTATATATACTATATTCATATTTAAGTATGTATATATATACTATATTCATATTTAAGTATGTATATATTGTTTTATATATGTTTTTATTTATGTATGTTTATAAGTATAATTTTAGTTTATATGTTTTTCCTTATGAATTCATTACGATACACCACTTTGCTTCTCTGTATTACCTAAAGGTTGCCCGGGAGATAATGCCTCAGGCATTAAGCTCGCCTTTTGTGCAAAACTGTACAATTAAGCATTAATAAATAAATTAGTTTCCCAAATTCAAGCTCAAGTGTTAAAAAATTTGAAGCAGGCTCGTCTCGGCTTGTTTACGACATTGTGACAGGTGACGAATCCTGGACTTATCAATACGAACCATAAACTTAGCGTCAGTCGACAGTTTGGCTGTTTCAAAACGAACCACTGCCTACGAAAGTGAAGCGATCGAGAAGCGCAGGCAAAATTTTGATCGCTAGTTCCTTCACTTTGACAAGGTATTTGGTTTCAATTCCATTACGAGACCAAAGCAGCATCAAAACCGAATGGTGAATAGTGAGTGTGCAATACTGACATAGTGAGTGTGCAACACTGACATAGTGAGTGTGCAACACTGACATAGTGAGTGTGCAACACTGACATAGTGAGTGTGCAACACTGACATAGTGAGTGTGCAACACTGACATAGTGAGTGTGCAACACTGACATAGTGAGTGTGCAACACTGACATAGTGAGTGTGCAACACTGACAATTCATTGGGGAGGCTACTATTTTCGTTTAATATTTCTAAAAGTTCTCTTTCGTTATTGTCAATGATTACACTTTTCCTTGGAAATCTTAAGTTCCTGCAAAGCCAGTTAAAGTTTGGACTCTTCCTGGCGAGCAGATGCCTTACGAGTCATTATTTTAAGGCTGGTTGAACGTAATAAATACAAAAGAAAGTAATAAAAACTTATCAAGGAATAGCTTGACAACGTAACGAAAGAGATTGTTAGTTGACAATTTGCTTATTAATTGGTTACTTTATCTTGAGACTATGTTCTTTTACGAAAGCAATAATGATAAAAAATAGTAAAACTCAGTATCACAACTGAATAATATACAAAATATGATTGAAAAATTTTAACTTTATAACGGATCGAATGCAGTAACACTTGAATAAAATTTGTTATCTAGCACTTATTTATGTACATACCTACATTTAAAATACTATTTTAAATATATTATTATGTTTTGCGTAAATTTGTATTGAAAAAATTGCGTGACACCGGCAATGTCCATGCTATCAGAGTAATTACCGTCAACTACGATTCGTATGCGTCTGCCGGACAAAAAGCTAGCCACCCATTTGCACAAACCCTCGGGCACTCTGTAAGATGGCAACTTCGATGGAAGACACCGGTGCCGATATATATTCGCTATATCCGGGCTACGTGCCTATGCCTCCCCCTGACTCTCAATAGCTAGTGCCCATAGGTGTGTAAGATAAGCTAGAAGGTCACCAGTCGAGCGACCATGGCGAAAGCCATATTGACGGTCGCTGACCAGGTCGTTTTACTTTTGGGCACTGGGTACACATTCGCAGTCTTTCATGAAGGCAAAAATTGCCTAATGTGGTAAGAAAGCGTGAGAACGCGCGTGAATACTGGACATAACTCAGGAGCACACTGCTTAAGCACCACTGCTGGTATACCGTCTGGCCCCCTCGACTTATAAACGTCTAGAGAAATAAACACCCTTCAGACCTCGCGATGTGTTATGAAGATTTCCGGCATGGTCTTACCGCACCACGGTATAGTAGGTGGTACAGCGCCTTCGTCGTTCATATTCTAGTTTAAGGCAAAGAGACTGCCTAGTAGATCGGTTTTTTTTAACAATATGGGCCAAGTCACCATCGGTCGTGGTGGTAACGACGACTGGCAAAAGTTCCCTTCGGCAGCTTCAGAGGGATAGCTCGCATGTCGCACACCTGTTTTGCCGATTAATTGGAATTTTGCTCTGGCAGTTGATTTCTTACTGAACCTCGAGGCAGCATTTAATTTGCGTTTTAACTCAGAAATATTCGGATCCTTATTATTACGAGCCGTGGTCAAAGCCTCATACACAGTATTTTTAAGAATTTTAGCTTCTCTGCAAGACCGATTAAACCACGGCAGTTTTTTGGCACCGGCAGCTACTCGCGGGTTAGGAATTAAACATTCCATACCAGCGAAGATTGTCTCAGTGACTGCAGCTGCGCAGGCGGCAGGATCATCTGAGCTAAAGCAGAGCTGCCTCCACGGGTACTGCGAAATTATAGTCCAATTACTTGGCCCAGACGGATCTGGTTGTGTTCATGACACTTGAGTCCGAACGATACAATGGTCCGAGGAACCAAGAGGCGCATCCACTGAGGCGGAATATCCGTCCGGACGTGTAGTCAGCAGAAGGTCCAGTAAGGAGCTCGTATGATCCTCTATATCTAATATTCTTGTAGGAGAAAGTACCAGCTGAAAGAATCCATAGAAAAAGTTATTAGATTTTTTAAGTTTCTGCAACGCGCGAGTAATATCCCTGGTGTTGCAAGCGTCCATAGGCTACAGTGACGGTTTAATATCAGGCAAACCGTAAGCTTGTTTGCCACCATAGTAGTATAAAAATTGTAGTTTTGAATCTTTACAACGTAGCCTATAGGTAAAACTTGCCTTCCTATTGATATCTGGCTTTTTCAAAAATTTTCTGATTTCAGAAGCGACGAAGGTGGGCAGTAGCTCCGGCACGCGCGTTGACTGGGCTGCAAAATACTTGCGATGAGGCACGTACATATATATCTAACTTGTTACAGAGCCTTTTGTATACTTGTCTACCTTCTTAGGTACCTGCGATGAGGCACGTATTACATACCTAACTTGTTACAGAGCCTTTTGTAAACCTGTTTACCTTATACCTACGATGAGGCACGTATTACATACCTAACTTGTTACAGAGCCTTTTGTAAACCTGTTTACCTTATACCTACGATGAGGCACGTATTACATACCTAACTTGTTACAGAGCCTTTTGTAAACCTGTTTACCTTATACCTACGATGAGGCACGTATTACATACCTAACTTGTTACAGAGCCTTTTGTAAACCTGTTTACCTTATACCTACGATGAGGCACGTATTACATACCTAACTTGTTACAGAGCCTTTTGTAAACCTGTTTACCTTATACCTACGATGAGGCACGTATTACATACCTAACTTGTTACAGAGCCTTTTGTAAACCTGTTTACCTTATACCTACGATGAGGCACGTACATAGGTACCTAACTTGTTATAGAGCCTTTTGTAAACTTGTCTACCTTATACCTGCGATAAACAACGTATGTAGCCACGTTCAAAAGTCCAGATCTACAGTAAAAACAGATTCCACTGAAGCGTTGTGTCTAGTCTGCGAGTTTCTCCCAAACCAGCAAAACAGTCGAATAATAAATGATTTACTCAGCTTATAGTTGAATAAAAGCTGAGTTAACATTTCTAAAACACTAAATAGTCATATAATGCTGGTTTATTCGACTATTTATCACTAAACATAGCATGAACAAGTCTAATAACGTTTACAGCACAATGCATAATAATAACACTTTAGCTGTATCTTTCGAAAGATGCTTAAAATCATTTCAACTTAACATATTTGTGCTATAATAGTTCTATAAGAGCTATGAAACAGATAATTCGCTAATTGGGTGCTTTTATTTTGCCATTACTTGGCACTCTGTTTTATTTTGCCATTACTTGGCACTCTGTTTTATTTGCTTTTACTTGCATCCTTATATCATAACTTGAATAATGTGCTTCAAAATACTATTATTGGATTTTAATTGTATTCAGTGCTGTTAGTCGACTTCTACTTAGCTTAAATTCAAGAAGCAGCTTAAAAAATAAGTCTGAAAAACATTAACAGCTTAACCTGTCTATTTTGTAGTGCTTTTGTTTACGAAAGGTATTTGTTATCGGAAAAAGATATTGTATTAATAAACAACCGGCCAAGTGCGAGTCTGGCGCGTATACTGACGGTTCCGTACAAACTTATTATATGTAGATAGTTCTTCCATCGTGAGATCAAGTTTCGCAGGTTTATGACTTAATTGTTAGTTTTTGGATTTTTCCCTATATTTGTGATGTAACATCTTGCTTCTTGCCAAATGTTATGATTTTAAGTCAACGGGAAGAACCCCATAGGTTTTGATTTATCTGTATCACAATAAATCAAATTGTCTTTAGTATTTGATAAAAAATTGAATTTTTTATTAATTTTATAATTTTGATGATTCAAAAGTGTTTGTGTAATCCTAATTTAAATTAAAGAAAAATACTTTGACTTTGATATTAATTTCAACTAAAGTACAAAAGTACCACATAGGTTTTGATTTATTTGTGAATCCCAAAATATGCGACAAAAATCGCCGTATTTCAGTCGTATTTTTTAATGCGTCAACTTAGAAGCTTAATTTTTACAGCTTTAAGGCACCGTAGACCTTAGTATTTGATATTAATTTCAAATTGATACCTTTACACGTTCCTAAGAAAATGGGTCTTGCCAGAGAGATAGAGAGACAGACGGACAAAGTGCTCTTATACGGGTTTCTTTTTTCCTTTTGAGGTACGGAACCCTAAAAACAACATTATTGCTAGAATGTTATAAATATAAAATATGAGGGTTATGTTATACACCCATTTAAGGATCCCTAAAATGTATCTGGTATGGCGGCATCATGTGCTATAAACGGAACCCAAACGCCTTTATTCGAGTTAAAATCGTAAAGGGTACACTGGAAACGGTTGAACCAATGTGCAATCGCCAATATTTATGGAACTACACTAGATACACTTGTGTGCATGTGACAGAAGTTTCTTTGAGCTTGCACGAACTATCTGATAGTCACCGCGGTGGTGCAAAGTGGACGACAAGTGCAAGAACAATTTTTTGCACCATCGAGGTAAAAAAATCCGATTAGCTTTATTTAAAAACAATTCAGTTGATAATATATAGTACTTTTTGTGTAAGACTTTTCAAGTTAAGTGTCAAACAAGTCTTGGTTTCGATTATTGCATAATCTAAAGTGTTTTAGTCTAGAAAAATAGTACGCATTTTGATATTGAATCAAATGTCTGTTCAGGGGCAATTGAAGCAAAATAGCTGGGGACAGTTGCACGGTACTGGTTTAATTGACCCGTGGTTCAATTGACTCATTTCCTATTGTTAGTAATTATTTATAATCAAATTATGCTTTTAGATGCCTTGATATAGAATAAGAATAACTGACTGATACTGATAGAACCTAAGGGGCCCCGTGCACTGCATCATACTGATACTGATAGAACCTAAGGGGCCCCGTGCACTGCATCATACTTTTTGCCTTACTAATAAGAGTTAGGATTTTACTGTTATTTTTAAGGTTTAACTAGTGCTGAAAATATAAGAAATCGCAAAATTAGGCTAATATTATAAAACTAAGTTGATTTAACTATTACTTTTTATTATGGGAGAAAATATTATGTTTACACTACTAGATAAATAAACTGCATAGGTTTCTATTTTTATGTTCAGTAATGATTCTAGATTGTTGCAAATAAATATATTAAAATATGCAAGTTGCATGTATACTTTTCTTTAACTCAAATATCTTGGACCAGTCGAATTTTACTATGGGTCAGTTGTGCCACTCGCTTCCTCTCGCTCCCTCTCGCTCCCGCTCAGGTAAAACGCGCGTAACTTTTAAACTTCTTTTATATGTTTACTATATACGTATGTAAGCTAGGCAATATAGAGTAAATTTTTTTATGATTAATTGTCATACTGTTTTTTCATTCCTTTCAGAGCTAAAAAAATCGGCCAAGTGCGAGTCGGACTCTCGCAAGAAGGGTTCCGTACCATTATCTATAAAAACGGCAAAAAAAAAATCACGTTTGTTGTATGGGAGCCCCCCCTGAAATATTTGTTTTATTCTAATTTAACTATTCATTTTTAAAGTGATTATATAACTACTAAGCTAACTAACTAAGCGTCTACCTGTTGTCGTTATCAATATCGAGCAAAATCGAGCAAAAATAATCAAGTTTGTTGTATGGGAGCCCCCTTAAATATTTATTTCGTTCTGTTTTTTAGTATTTCTTGTTATAGCGGCAACAGAAATACATCTTCTGTGAAAATTTCAACTGTCTAACTATCACGGTTCATGAGATACAGCCTGGTGACAGACGGACGGATGGACGGACGGACAGACAGTGAAATCTTAGTAATAGGGTTCCGCTTATTACCCTTTGGGTATGGAACCCTAAAAGCGGTTTAATTTTAGTTCATTCGTTATTTTTAATTACTTATTTTTAAAAAAACCAGCCAGTGCAAGTCTAGGTCGCGCACCGAGTGTTTCGTACAGAGGTACTTATATGTATATGTAGATAGTTCTTCCATCATGAGATTAAGTCTCATAGGTTTTTGCCTTAATTATCAGTTTTTCCTATATTTATGATGTAACATGTTGCTTCTTGCTAAATGTCATGATTCTATGTCTACAGGAAGTACACGGGTTTTGAATTATTTGTGTCACAACATGCGACAAAAATAACCGTATTTTGGGCATATTTTTTTAATAAATTGACAGCTTGATTTGTTTACAACTTTAAGTGACCGTAGACTTTGGTATTTGATATTAATTTTAACTTGATACCTATGAGTTCTTAAGAGTAAAAGGGTTGACAGACAGACAGACAACCTTTTTTTAAATGTGTTATAACTACAAATAAACGAAGACCTTGTTTCGTTTCAAATTTCATGATTCTAGTACAACAGGAAGTACCCCATAGGTTTTTTTTATTTGTGAATAACAAAATATGCAACAAAAATGGCTGAATTTTTTTATTGCGTTCTCTTAGAAGCTTGATTTTTTTTACACCGTCAAGAGACGTGAGACCTTTGTATGTATGTATGTATTGCATATTTATTTTGACTTGATATCTTCACGCGTTCCTAAGAAAAAGGGTTTTGACAGACAGACAGACTGATGGACAACAAAATGATCCTATAAGTGCCTGTGTCCTAAAGTATTTTATTATTGTATTGTATTATATTTCAAAAAGACTTTGTCGTTCTAACTAAAGAATGTATAAAAACCGGCCAACTGCACCGAGGGTTCCGTACCTACCATCATTTTCGTAAACAAACGCAAACAAAAACAGAAAGTGGCACAAGCGGTCACCCATTCAATTACTGACCAACCCCGACTTTGCTTAACTTTGAATATCGTTTCCAACAAACAAATGTGTTACTGTTTTGCTTAAGTTTATCCCTAAATACAGTTTACCTTTAACGGACCCCTCGGTGCGCGAATCCGACTCGCACTTGGTCGGTTTTTTATTATTTGTTGAAAACTTTAGGCTTATATAACCAGTTTTGGTTTAAAAGATAGTCGTTTAATGTCGGACAGACAGAAAGACAGCGTGGGCTTAGTAATAGCGCTCCATTGGCACCCTTTGGGTACGGAGCCCTAAAATATATAAACTGGAGGTTTCATTTGGGTTTTATTCTCATTCTACAGAATCCTAACTCAATGTACGTGTACGTAAACACGTGTAGCCCCTCGGCCGCTTTTTTTTAAACGACTACAAAAAACCAAGACTATCAATTTGACCCGTATGTGTGGGGCTGTCCATTAATCACGTGAGGCCCGATAGGGGGGGGTCCGGCAAAAATCACGAAATGTCACAGGGGGGGGGGGTCACGTGTATATAGTTTTTTCTTTTAGGTACTAAAAATACACGTGATTTTTGGGGTAGTCTTAAACCTCACCACGTATCACGAAGGGGGGGAGGAGGGGTTAAAAATGCTAAAAAAAAAACATCACGTGATTAATGGACGGCCCCTATGCAATATTGTAAAAATTGCGCTATAGAACCTGAACCTATGGAACCCCACAAAGGCAAACAGGTATGCCAAATTTCATAAGTGTATTTATGTATGTTTGTCTACATATTTCCTAGAAACTTAAAATCGGATCTTAATAATAATTTTTTGTCAAATAAGATATGGTCTGTTGTACAAATCACTAGAAGTAAGTGACCAAGCTAACTAGTAATGTTATGACTTTATCATAAACTGTATAGTGCTCGGTATGCGAGCTACCAGGGGAACATACTTAAAGTAAATAAAATTGTAATGTTTACATTTCATTTATAAATTAAAGTAATAATTCAACAAATAAAATAAAAAACGACATGGAACATAATAAATAATGATACTGGTAAAGCTAGGAATTCTTGTCAGGACTTTGAGTTGATTCTAGATGATACTAGTTTAAAAACAAATCTTGAAGTAGCTGTTGCTTTTCATTTTTTTTAGCAATATTCCATTCAAAACAACTGAACATCTTAACGCAAGTCCAATTTTAGCAAAAAAATAATAAAAACTAAATAGATTTACAACATTAGAAAGAAACAACACCATAGACCTTGGAGACTTTCTGTAATAACTATAAACTCAATAATTCATGTTATAGCACAACTCTCAGCCATGATTTAAGGTAGTTGTGTTGATATTAGTGTGTTTCCTTATGAGATGAGACTTTGCAAAGCTTTACCTCTTTTTAAATCAGGTAGTTCAACAGATACTTATAATTTTCGGGCTATTTCAATACTAATTGTACTTAGTAAAGGTTTTGAAAAGTCATACTTCGTTAAATGTTAAGCCATTTCAGTATCAATGGCTTACTAAGTAGTAAACAGTTTCACTTTATGCAAGGCCATTCCACAACCGATGCAGGTGTGGCATTATTAAAAAAAATATTTAAAGCCTAGGAGGATTCGCATGATGCTCTTGACAATGTCTCATCAGGAAGCTACATCACTATGTTTATTAAAGGCAAAGCTCTCGATCTTTTCACCTCCTACATGAGTAGCAGAGTACAGAAAATAGATGTCAACGGTGAAAGATCTCCGGAACCAATTTTAGGTCCTTTTTTTAGAGAAACGTCTTAAGTTCGACAGACGTGACATCGCTAGCAACAGAGAGAGACACGTCTTAAGTTCGACAGACGTGACATCGCTAGCAACAGATAGAGAAACGTCTTAAGTTCGACAGACGTGACATCGCTAGCAACAGATAGAGACACGTCTTAAGTTCGACAGACGTGACATCGCTAGCAACAGATAGAGAAACGTCTTAAGTTCGACAGACGTGACATCGCTAGCAACAGATAGAGAAACGTCTTAAGTTCGACAGACGTGACATCGCTAGCAACAGATAGAGAAACATCTTAAGTAACTAATGGCATCGAATATAAACTTGTGAAACGTTTCCGTCTACTAAAAAAAATTTTGTTAAAATTATTGTCAGGTTATTTTTTGTCAACCAGTTTGTAGTGATGGTATATATATGGTAGGTAACTATCTACATTTAAAACCAGGGACACGAACGACTTCCTGGGCTTCCAGCTAAAAAAGAAAAACAACGAAAACGATAATAGAAACGTTAGTTTTCGATCAAGTATGTCAGTTGCGCATTTCTTGGCGAAGTAATACATTAAATATAACTTCTTTACTCGACCGGTTATCAGCGTTTCTATGAACGCTATCGCTTTTGTGCACACATAGCTAAAGTACCTGGTAGTCACATATTGATAAATCGTCCTTTAACCACCGCGAGTATCCAAGCTTTTCTAGGGAGTTAGGGACTCTCTCGACAATGCCTATGTTCAGCAGTGGTTAGTTTACTCTAGTGACTCTATCGCGGAGTCTAGTTTCGGCAGTGGTCGACTTATGTAGGGCGTCCACAGCCGACCCGAGCGTGATCAGTTGATCACTAATGTTACAGATTAATTACATACAAACAAAGCCTCGACCCAAGTGCAGTGTAGGTAGGTACTAGGTAAATAAATATATTTTTTTCTTATTCGGCCCTATATTAGCGTTTCTTTGTTCGCTATCGCATTTATGCACACATGTCTAGAGCCCCACAGCACAGAGTGTCAAAAAACTGTCAACCCTAAGCAAAATGGTTGACGTGCAAATTTTTTTTTTTTAATTTTTAAAAAAACCTTTTTAATTCTTCACCTTAATAGAAACGAGCTGGTTTTAAACTAACTATTGTAAAAATCACCTTACAATTTATGAATTACTATCAGATATTGTAGAAACGTGGCAAAGTACCTGCCCAAAAGGCCTCATCCCCTTTACTTCAATACTTTAAATTTGTTTTTTTTTTGTCGATAATGGCTAAAATTATGATGAGAGACGGAGAATGACATGGAATACTTTTAATTCCGGACGATTTAATACTTCCGAAAGGAATTACTATACCAGAGTTTCACCTGGACGACCTATAGCTACAGCTGTGGCAAATTTCCTTAAGTACTATGTTCTCAAGCTATGAGTATCAAAGTACTTATTTAGGTACGAGACAGAAAGCCAGAACAGGAATGGAATTTTAGATCTTAATGCATATTTTTTTACATTACACACGGGTTGACCAAAATCGCTGTAAGTTGGTTGAAACGTTGGGAAGGGAAAAAAGTATTTATATATATTATACATAGAAAACGTCCTGTCTAAAGATAATTATTTTTGTTTTGTGCTGAAATCGAGCTGTTTTAGTTCGTTCATTCTAGTTCTTATAATATTAATCAAAATAATCTTCGTTTGAGACTTCCTAAAGAAAACCTTTCATAAATTCCATATCTATGGCTTCATTACCAATATAAACAAATATTTTCATAGCAAAGGTAAAAGTTTAACTTTGAGCCAGGACTTGAAGTCAAAGTCAAAATGGTTTATTCAAATAAGGATTTTACAATCACTTTTGAAGTTATAAAATATTATTTTTTGAACCCTCCCACCTTCCCGCCGGTTCACAATGTTGTTGATTTCTACCGAGAAGAATCCGGCAAGAAACTCGATAGTTACTCTTTTAAAAACACTATCAATAATACAAATAAACTAAAAATACAATTAGTGTTTTAAATAAAAAAATTTTAGCCATACAATTTTATGTTATTTCCATTTTCATTTGGTTTACCTATACATCCTGTAATTAAGCAGCATCAGTCCCAAGGATTTTTATCATTTACATAGTCTGAAATACTGTAGTATGCCTTTTTACAAAAAGATAAAAGATTTAAATTTACTTATTGATAGATTTTAAATTTTATTGGGAACTTTGTACGTTGAACTTGCAAAACGGACTGTAACCGTGTAAGCGCTTTGCCGTTTGAGCTATCAAAGCAGAATTCTTGCCAATGAAATTCCTAACTACATCTTTGAACATCATAGACACACAATTACTAGAGAACTTATGTTTTGCTATAAAATATTAAAAGTAGATGTCATAAAGCTTAAAAATATTTGACCTAAGTATGAGTAGATTATTAATTTTATAGCTAGCAAAAATCTTATCTTTATTCGCCAAATTTATCGATATGGATTTATCGACATAGCCTCTCCCTAACACTTTTCAAACTGTCTACGCCTTATTTGAGCGTCATTGGCTATAATGACGCTCGGCTCTTTCAAAATTGCGAATGTATTGCGGCGACATCTTCCAGTACTATTTGAATAACATCGCACTTCTAAAGACTTATATTGTTACTTATATGTTACGTAAAAATAACCACAGTACGAACGTACTTGCAATTTCTTTGTGACAACACTGACACATTTTCAGTGTCTAGCCGTTTGTCGGCATTTTGCGACGATGCAAAGAAGTTCGCTCACTATTAGTAGGTAGTTATTACGCTATGGTATTAATATTCCGAATGTCATAATTTTAGTTTTCTATAGTCTTTGGGCCAGCCATAATATTTGTTTAATTTGGGGGTACTAAGTTTCCTATTTACTATAGTTAGATTTAGATCTAGTTAGTTTATAAAATAAGTTTATTAGGATGTCAAAAAACGATGATTGCCATCTCAAAATTGAAGCGATTAAAAATGGCAGCCAATCCAAGATGGCAGTTGTTGAGTTTTATACAATCATGTGTATCTCGAGATATATTCAAATATGGCCCAAATCGATAATAAATTATATTGGGAAAAAATCGAACTTTTAAAGAACACGTTGCACATTAGAAAAACAAACTTAGGTTGAAGATGCAGTGAGATAAATTATTTTTAATTTGATATATAACATGTATGTGTCTAATAGCTTAAAACACTGTGAAACTTGGTATATGCCGACTTCTCTGCTGTAGTATATTCATAAATAAATTTTATTCTATCGGATCTCTGCCTGGTACGAGTATATGTAGACACGTACGAGTACGAGTATATGTAGACACGTACGAGTACGAGTATATGTAGACACGTACGAGTATGAGTATATGTAGACACGTACGAGTACCTATGTAAGGCAACAATGTTTCTGCAGCTACATCTCTACGTCTCTACTGCGATCATTGTTCAAGAGATATATTTATCAAGTCTATTTATCAAGTATAGATTAATAAATATACCTAACAGAAGAACACTTTGATATTGGTGAAGTTGGTCCTATATTTGCGGTGGTATTTCACAGTATGTAGCAGTTCATATATATCACGCGGTTTAGTTATGGGCTCAAAAATTTTCTTATTGGTGCAGCATTAAATAACACTGTCCAAGAAGTAATTTCACTCATTTTCAGTATAAAAAATTTCTATTCAAACTAAACTACTAGTTTTTACTGCAACAAATAAAACTATAATTATTATTACTACTACTATTATAATAACCATTAATATTAATACTAACTATATATAAAAGAAGAAATCTTAAATTAGTTAATCCGTCTCTCTTTAAACATGTTACAATTATTACGTAATATACAGTCACGAATTTATTTTTTAGAAACGCTTAATCTTTTATCTGATGGTTTTTTATAGTTAGTTATTTTTCGCAGTTATTTAATAAACGGTTAATTTTAATAGGAATAAACTCAAATTTATGTTTGCATGTGTTTTAAGCCATAAGACCCATACATGTTATACATCAAATTAAAAATAATTTATCATACTACATCTTTTACCTAAGTTTGTTTTTCTAATGTGCAAAATATTATGTAAAAATCTCGTTTAAAAAAACAAAAAATCCGATTTTTCACACCCAAGAACAGCCATTTATATCCAACGTCACACAACACTATGGGGTAGATGAGAAAAAAATATTCATACCCACTTTACGTGTAGGGGAGATACCCAAAAAAAAAAATTAATTAAACCCATGCTACACGGATAATTGATTGCACTGTATGATAGGGTGTTGAGATGCAAAAGGTATGTAGATCCTCAACAAAATTAGTAGGTAAAATTCTCCACTAATCTTAAGTATCCACACGTTGGTACATGGGCGTATCCAGCTTATGGATTAGGGGGGGGGGGGGGCAGGCTTGGCTAGGGGGGGGGCAGACCTGATACGGTTGAGCGTACGAAACTTTGAACTGGCTTGAACACTTTTAGAAGAAACAGTTTGAAGTCGAAGCTATCAGCACGGCTGATGAAAGAGTCCAGGTGGTAGTCAGAAACGTCTCACTATCCACGGTCAAGTGCGAAGCGTCCGACTCGAGCGAAGGTCGAACGGCGAGAGCGGGCGTTTTCACCCACACAACAGACGGTGTATACAAATTTTTAATGGAGAAAAATATGTATATATTTCTACCCACCAATAACATGCTAAGAATCGAACACGGAGAAAAAACTTTAGTAGCTACAAGTAAATAATACTAATTGGTTGCGCCACCTAGTGTAATTAATGATTTGTTTGAGATCTCATCCTCCTTTCTCTGTGTATGTGCATATTGATTTTAATAGTTCATCCACCATACATTGCGCCCCAGCGCCCTATGAGAATTACATTACCGCGCCGCCATTTTTGGTCCTCCTCGACGGATGTCATATATTTAATCGCTTTACATACTTTTCTAATATAAACGTTTTTTAATTATAAGAGCTATTTTAAATATTTCCCGCAATCTTGTAAGTAATTCGCAACTTATTTCCTAAAAATTTAGTTACCCGTTAAGTTAAAATATTCGTTATTTTACTGTTCCCGCAAAAATAAATTTTCGCATCATTTTAATATTTTTTAGTTTATCGTAACGAGTTAATAGTACATTTTTAAGTAATACGAACTACGTTTGTGAACATAAAACACATTGTAGATAACGCGTTTCCTTCGCTTATACTACCCGCGTGATACATTGCTCGTGTCTTTCTTTGCTGTGGCATTCGAACTATAACCGAGATTACTTTATGATAATATTCATCGCAGTAGTTGTAAACAACCTTATTCAAACTTCTTGTAATAATACTAGTAATAGTAGGCAGCTACCATAACTAATTGGCTAGTTTAAAGTAACACCGTTATTGTTACTACATATAACTTTTGCCGCATAGTTTTAATTTCACTTTGTTTACATACAACATATTTATTTGAATTAAAATAATATTTTAGTACTTAACATTCCTGTGTGCAATATTTTGCTATTCAACGCCGTTTTGTTTTGCATTTTAGTTCATTTATTAACAAGGGTTATGTCTGAACAAATCCCTATTTTGGAATCGCTACTTGCTACGTATTTTGACGTATTCAAAGTACTTACGTTTTGTCGCAAAATTTGGATGACGATTCGTCTCTTGAATCGTTTTTGTCTAACTCGGAAACAATTGATGACATACGTACGAGGTATCAAAATACGTTAAAGCAAATTAAATACGCAAAAATTAAAATTAAAACCGGATTTTGTACCTCATTTTAAGTCTTAGGTCGCATTTGAAGACATTTTCTGTCGCACTAAGCGGAAAATATCAACATTGTCAGAAGGTCGTAAGGGTCAAAATTCGGATATTAAAACTAAAATAAATTCTGAAAGACCGCGTCTTCCGCCTTTAAGATACCCGTAATAGTCCAGTCAATATAGACATTCCAGTTTGCATTAATTCCAAGAAGCTGGATTTTTGTGCAGGCCTTGAATACGTCATTACAAATGATATGTCAAAAGTCCCCATCGATCCCGCTTGTGCGTTGTTTTTTATTCGAGGTCAAAGGTCACAAATTTGCGTTTTTTGCGTATATCTCTGAAACAATGAGAGCTACCGAAAAATAGTTCAAACAAAGTTTGTAGATCGTATAATTGTCTACAAAAAAGATCTCAACATTTTTCTTCTACAAAGCATCGCTTTCGAGATATCGTGACTTTAGACCGCAGGAAAGTTGTATTTTCGACTATATGCACACATTTCCGCACCACCTATGAGGTAGTGTACACGGCGCTTTTTTTTAACGAATAGGAATACTCAGTAGGAATACTCCACAATATATTTTAATCGAGAGAATGTAATGGGACACTATTTTATTGATGAAATTTTTTTTTTATTTAAATTTAACGAAAATTTTAACAGCAAGAAAATTACATCATCATTCATCATCAAATTCTTCATAGTCACTCGTTTCTTCCTCTTCACTGTCTTCTTCCTCTTCTTGCTCGATTTGTATAGACTGCTCAAAGAAGAGAGATATATCAGTTATATCCTCATCAATTTCGAAACGATTTTTCATCTGTTGCATTTGATTCAATGTTGGTGCAAGAATGGCCTCGGCAATTTGTACATACCAATGAACAATACAATCCAACTTTTCTGCATCCGCAATTGTTTGTGCAGCCTTTTTTGCAATTACAAAAAATTGTATTGAGTAATTTTTCTGGAGCAGGTGGCAGTAAATTTTGGATTGGCTCCAAACTATTATTCATCAATTTCCAGCCCCAATCTTCATGATTTAGATCATTGCCTAGCCACACTTGCACTTGGTAGAACACACGAAACAAGTGTTGATAAGCAGAAGCAGATGTTGGAGGGAGACAAGATAACTGCACTCTCTTATTGTTTCTTGTATTTTTCACGAAACTCAAATATCTATACTTGTCTATCGATTCCATTTTTTTTGGAGCTCCATACATAGCAAGGAGAACACGAATTCCATTGGTGAAGATAACATCTGCTGACGAGTTAATATTCGTAAACACTTTTTTGCTTGCTTGCTTTTTTGCATTATCAATCAAGTCTTCACGTTTTTCAAACAATTTGAATACTGTATTTTTGCCTCTTTTGAAAATTGCTGATGTCGTATCACAGCCAGTTATCGCATGAAGGAATAATATATGAGGCTGACATTTTGGATATGCAGTTAAGCTTTGTGAAGAATATATTTTTGTTTGAACTTGAGCTCTCCCAGGTTTTAAAAAGTAAATGATCTTATCACTAGGTGTTCGTGCAGTTAATATTATTAACAAATCTACATCTTCTCCAACAACGATAGTATAAACGATAGATTGGTGCTACTGCATTGTTCAATTGCGGTTTCAATAATGAGGACATCAGCGTCATTTTGATGCATACTGGCCACGTATGAGTGCATATTCGTATTTTCTTTGTTTAAAATAGCCATAATTCGAGAACAGTGCACCGTAGAAGAAAAAGTGTTGAGATCTTTTTTGTAGACAATTTTACGATCTACAAACTTTTTTTGAACTATTTTTCGGTAGCTCTCATTGTTTCAGAGATATACGCAAAAAACGCAAATATGTGATCTTTGACCTCGAATAAAAAACAACGCACAAGCGGGATCGATGGGGACTTTTGACATATCATTTTTAATGACGTATTCAAGGCCTGCACAAAAATCCAGCTTCTTGGGAATTAATGCAAACTGGAATCATAATTTAATCTATTTTGACTGGACTATAATTGACTTGACTCATCGTCATAGCGATGCAATTTTATATTTTGACATAAATAAATTTATTTATAATTTTAGACTGACACCGGCTGGTATGTCCATGCCTATGAAATGAAGACGAGAAATGGCTACGTTGTTATCCAATATACATGATTTAGATTTAAGTAGTATTAAGGAGTCTATTGACCTTTCTAGCGTTAGTGCTATGTCTTATAGTGCTGATGTTATTAGCTGCACCCAGTCAGTTCCTATTTTAAACTGAGTTCTTTGACAACAGACAATTCCTTTTTTTTTAACATTGTTCATCAAAATATACAAGGCATTTCTGGCAAGGAATTGGAAATAGAATTATTTTTAAAAAGTCATAATATACATATGTTATGTGTAACTGAGCATTGGCTAAGTAAACATGAATTAATGTTTAGTTTCCCCAATCATTATTTGTCCAGTGCCTTTATTCGAAAAAATGCTATTCGAGGGGGTTCATTAATAATTGTTAATAATAATATACAGTGTAAAGACCGAAAGGATATAGTTAGCCTCTCACTTGAACGCATAATAGAATTGTCTTGTATAGAACTTAAGAATTATATTATACTTTGTGTGTATCGCCCCCTTCTGCAAATTATAATTCTTTTGAGCCTGTAATGGAACAAGTACTAAAAAAAATTTGTCATTCTAAAAAGTCAGTTATTGTTTGTGGTGACTTTAATATTGATCTTTTAGAGAGTTCCCAAACAAGAGATAGATTTATTAACTTGTTTACAAGTTTTGACTTAAATTATTTGTTTCTGGAACCAACTAGAATTACATCGACTTCACATGTAGCATGTTTAGATAATATTTTCTGTAACGTTGAAGTAAAAGATAAATCTATTATTAACAATTTGCCGTCCGATCACTGTGGTCAAATAATAAAAATTCTACACAACTATAAAAAAAAAATCTCAACTTGTAACTTGTAGACCTGTGACCACTGCTCGATTAAACAATTTTAAAGTTAATATTGAAAAGAAAATTCCATTTTTACATTTCATGCATGATAATGCTAATAATCTTTATAATATTTTTTTTTGATTTCTTAAGTAATGAGTTCGAGCAAGTGTTTAAAGTAAAAACTTTTAGGCCAAATAATAAAATGAAATTCAAGGACTGGGCTACTGTAGGAATACACCGAAGTCGAACTAGGTTGTATGAGTTGTATGAAATGAAACAATATAACCACAGTCCCACATTCACCAACTATGTCAAAATGTATTCAAAAATATTTAAAAAAGTATGCGAGTTGCAAAATCAATACATTTAAGTAATAAAATTAAAAATTCTGATAATAAAATAAAGGCCACATGGAATGTAATAAATAGTGAAACAGGAAAAATTAAACCGCGTGACAATCATTATTCACTTACTGTAAATTCAAAAATAATTGATTCAGATCTTGATGTCGCTAACTGCCTACAATTACAACTAATGCATTAAATTCCTCTCCATTAGAATCAGAGTTACTTTTAAAATGTAATGTAAATAAATGCAAGGCTATATTTAAATTTGAGCATGTTACCTCTGAAGACATCATAAAGACATTTAAATTACTAACTCAGAAAAAAACTTGTGACCTATGGGGTATATAAGTCAAAGTCCTTAGCGGAATTATTGATATTATAGCACCAATCTTAGCCATAATACTTAATAAGTGTGTTGACGAAGGGATATTCCCAGACTTAATGAAATATAGTAAAATAATACCACTTTTTAAAAGTGGAAGTAAAGATGATCCTAATAATTTTAGACCTATCTCTATACTGCCTGCCTTATGCAAAATTTTTGAAAAAAATTATGTTCAATCAGATGCTGAAACATTTTAACTTAAATGGATTACTTCATCCTCAACAGAGGTGTTGCCCTTATACAGCATATATTTGCTGCTTGGGAACAGTCACAAAATGCTATTGGTATCTTCTGTGATCTATCAAAGGCATTCGACTGCGTGGAACATGAAACTCTTATACGGAAACTGAGTCATTATGGTATTGCAGATTTGGCTCTTGATTTGGCTCTTCCGCTCATATTTGAGTAGTAGAATGCAGAAGGTTCAAATCAATGAAGTAAAATCCAATGGCTCTGAAGTAAAATTAGGAGTTCCTCAAGGTTCTATTTTAGGTCCTTTTCTATTTTTAATTTACATAAATGACTTGCCTTTCTTTGTGGAGAAGCTGTGCAAGATTGTACTATTTGCTGATGACACATCTCTTTTATTTAAAGTTGACAGAAATAAAACTAATTTTGACGACGTAAGTAGTGCGCTTTCTCAGGTTCTTCAGTGGTTTACGGCAAATAATTTACTTCTTAACGCGAAAAAGACTAAGTGTTTAAAATTTATGATGCCAAATGTCAGAAACATAAGTACAAAATTATCCCTAAACGGAGAAGAAATAGAACTATTAAACTCAACAGTGTTTCTAGGTATTACATTAGACAATAGGCTGCAGTGGAGCCCTCACATTTCAGTTCTTGCAGGAAAACTCAGTTCAGCTGCCTATGCAGTTAGGAAAGTTAGGCAGCTTACAGATGTTGACACTGCTCGCATGTCGCATGTCATGTCTTATGGCATTTTGCTTTGGGGTAAGGCAGCTGATATTGATACAGTCTTTATTTTGCAAAAGAGAGCAGTACGGTCAATTTATAAATTAGGACCTCAAATTTCTCTTAGGGAACTATTTAGGGAAATTGATATTTTAACTGTTCCTTGCCAATATATCTTCGCTTGTATAATGTATGTACGCCAAAATTGTCACTTATTTGCTAAAAATAGTGACCTCCACAGTGTTAATACAAGGAATAAGGATAAATTGGTAGTTCCAAAATGTCGTCTTCAGAAGGTACATAGCTCTTTCGCAATACAAAGTATATTTTTCTACAATAACATTCCAGAACATGTGGTTAATTTACCCTCAAATAAATTTAAAATATATGTCAAAGATAGTTTAATGAAAAAAAGCTATTACAAAGTTGATGAATACATAAATGATAAAAATGCTTGGAAAAATTAGAACTTAATTGATTTGTATTAAACTTAACTGATCTTAATTGATGTTTATTATGTTATTACCTAGTGTAAGGCTACATTGTATTTTTATATGATGTATAAAAGATTAACTAGTGAGTTTATTTGCTTCTCGGTAGTAAAGCATTACGAACCTTCCAATCTTCTCCTCTTAGATTTTGTTCCTTTACTACACACATTGTAACTAGTACAATCGAAGTTTTATTGGAGTTGCTTGAGTGTGTCATGCTCTCTCAAAGTGTCTCTGCGGTGGTGGCGTGTGTGTCGGGTCGTTACGTTTCCTAAAACATGGTTGAGCGAAGCGATGGCTGATTCATGTGTCATACTCGTGAACGGGTGCCGCCTGTGGAGGCTGGTCTGCTCTTGCAAACTTCTTTGTATTCTTAGTAGTTAGTCTTACTTTTTTGTTTTGTTTATTAATACTGTAAGACATTTATTTTTTCTTAGTGAGGAATACATAAACTGTCTTTTGTTTATATTAGATACTTTTTTATGTTGTGCTTGTGCTTTATATTTCATGTTTTTTTTATGTTTGTAATGGAAAGTGTCCTTTTATGATAGGGAGGGCATTTTCCAATATTTTAATTGGACGCTGTAAGAGAAAGGGAGAAAAGAAATGCCCTTGCTGAGTTTCTTGCCGGTTCTTCTCAGTACAAGGTCTCCCGCCCTGTAGACTTACGAACCGATGGCGTAGTGACATTCATAAGTGCTCAATTATTGTAGCCTAAACTGAATAAATTATATTGAATTTGAATTTGAATTTGTCCACTGTTTTACGCGAGTTTTTTAAATACAGTCCACAAAAACGTAGATCTTACTGACGCAGAAAAATATATTATTTAGTTGGAAGATTAACGGGCAAGGCAAAATCTATATGTGCAGGCATAACGCTAGATGGCGATAATTGATGGTTAAACGAACTTACCTTAAGTGATGTTCGACCATAATTATACGAGACGTTACATCCTCAAGATTTAAAAACACTATGTAGTTTCACTTCTCAATGTACTAGGCGTTGCACATAATTTTTAAAGCTCTGGAAATAAAAATCAAATAACAAAATTCAAAGATAGTTTCGGAACGTTACCTACGGCACTGACAGCAGTTCCCTCCCTCCCCGCCATATTTCATTACTTCAGAGATTTCATTACTTCAGAGACACTCATATCGTTTGTAGGTAGTATGTATGGGTTTTCTTTTTGGATTCGGGTGGAATTATAAATCTCTTCGGATGTAACGTCTCGTATAATCGTCTCGTAAAAGTCGAACAGCACTTAAGGTAAGTTCGTTTAACCATCAATTATACTACGAAGTTACATCCTCAAGATTTAAAAACACTATGTAGATGTGTAGCGCTTTCTCACAAACGAGATCTATAGTCGGATTTATTTGAGAATAAAAATATATTAAATGTATATAAACAAAACAGATTTATTCTTTATGTTGCGGACAGAGCTAGTGGACTGTAGGTTTATCGAAATGTGGGCTCTGAAAAAGCCCACTGTAAAATTGAGAAAATGAAACAAATTGGATTCTGCTTGCAACAGCTTATAATGCCTTAAACGCAATTTACACTTATATCGACAACACATTTAACATTTCTCAAAATTATAATTTACAAACACTTATCTATAAATTACAAACACTTTCTTTAAAATCGTGATTTTAATTTACGCTTCACTGATTTTATTTAACTTCTACGAATTTTCTTGATTTATAAAAATGTTACTTCTTTCTTGAAGTAATCTTGAGTTATAAAAATATTGGTTCTTTCTTGACATATATATATATAACTTGTTCTTTCTTCAGTTGGTTTCTTCACTGCTTATTTTCCTGGAACTGTTGAACTGTCACTGCATACTGTATGAAAATTGCGTCTCCTTTTATACTCTTTGGTCTAGGAGGAAATGTCCAAATCATTTATTTTAGACCAATCAGAGAACGTTGTTTTTATTTTGGAAACCCAATAACCAGTTCTAGCCGGTATTTTCCGGATTTTTACCTAGAACTTTCTATTTATATGCTGGGCCGAGCCAGTATTTTAATGTTTTTTAATGGTGTTTTTGTTCCGAGCCATTCTCCCACTTTCGTCTTTGCTCTGATTGGCTGCTCATTTTCATATAAATATGAGGCTTCAAAATCAGTTTTCGAACCTTAGTACAAATTTTGACTTTTTACATTTTTTATTTTACTACTAAGTCAGTTGTATTTTGCATAGTATAAAAAATCAATTGGCATACATTTATGTCTAGAAATGAATGTGTGAGAACCAAAAAACACATGTGGTTCACTTTACAGTTTTGCTAAAAAATCGAAAAGTCACGTTCTAACAGTAGCTCCACACGCCATACAGATTGACCGTTCGCTTTGGAGTTTCTTGTTTCTTTCCGTTTCTTTCTGTATTTGCTCCTAAGAACAGTTCATTCTGCCTTTTGTTTGTAGACGGTTTGCGTTGTGTGCGTTTTGTGTGTTGCGGGTGCTCGTTCGAGCCGAAGCGTCATCGCTCAGCGTGTGCGAGCAAGAAGGCTACAGACTGCTGTCTCGCTCTCCCTCGGTAGGCAATTTGGATTGAGTAAGTGTTTTTTCTTACTTGCTCTGGGTCCGGCCGCCTCCGTGCGTGCCTATCTGAGGAATGTTAGCGTCGCCGTCGTCATCCCTATAGATGCCACCCCCTCCGTTCCGCCAACCCCCAAATAGGGGCCGGGGAGTAAGGAAGCGACAGGTATGGTCGCGTTCTCAGCCACCGGCAATAGTGGCCCGTAACCTTTTTACGGGACAGGTTACTGCCGCGGACGGCACTTTCGCCGCAGCATTCCCGCCGTCGCGCCCTCCGTCGGCTGCGTCGATGGCCTCTGCCCGTTCGGGCACAACAAGTTATGCCACCTCTGAGACAGGTGACGAGTATGAGTACTTCCAAGACGAAGAGCTCCCCGCCATGCTGTCTCCCATCCAGGCCTCTCCAACGGACGGTGTGTCGCCGCAAAAGGTAATAGCCAGCTCTGCGGCTAATTCAGATATTGTCATCCACGCCCCACCGGCGTCGGCCCGCCGCGACGCCTCTATAGTGTCACCATCGACGCCGCTCAACCCACCACCGCGTGCCACCCCCCGTCGATCGCCATTAAAACGAGCGACCCACGAAGGACAATGGGCCGTGAGGTACGTCCTTTCTCGCTAAGCCCATTTAAAGACCCAGCTGAGCAAGCCCGCGCAGCAGCAAGGGAAACTACGACCTATGTACCCGCCACAACAACGACCCCGCCGCAGGTAGCAGCGACCGATGTTGACGTACAAATGGATACGGATACCAATTCACCGCAAACTACCGGCCAGTCCTACGCGCAAGTGTCGGTCATCCCGGCCCAGCCTACACCTGTCCAGCCTACACCTGTCCAGCCCGAAAAGCCTAAGGAGAAAGCCAGGTACCCACCAATCATTGTCGAAAATCTGCCACAATGGTCGGTGCATCTAAAGAAGCTGCGTTCCCTCCTGAAACACGCCCCACACGCGCGCCCTTTTGGCAAAGGCGTGCGTTTCCTGCCGCAATCGCCGGAAGAATATAGGGTGGTGGCGGCCTATATTGACGAGGTCTCGAAAGCGGACAACACCGTGTCCTGGTATTGCTACAGCCTGGACAACGAGAGACCTCAAAAACTGGCGATAAAAGGACTCCCTCTCGACGCGCCGTTGGATGAAATAGCCAATGAAATGGACGCATTGGGCTTCCCCCTATCGCATATTCGATATGCAAAATGCCCGGGGGCAAGAGGTCGCCCCTACTGTATTTACTTTGGACAGCTACAGAACAGACACGAACACAGTGAGCTCCAAAATGTCTACAAAATTACGGAGCTCCTAAACATGTCCGGCGTGAATATCACTGCGTGGAAGGCAAAGCCCGGGCCGGCGCAGTGTCACCGATGTCAAGCGTTCGGCCACTCATCGGCCAACTGTCATAGGCCAATACGTTGTGTACGCTGCGGAGAGGGCCACACAACCGCGGATTGCAAGCGCGACAGAGGAGCGACCCCAACGTGCGCTAACTGCAAACGAGAGCACGCGGCTAACGACAGGTCATGTCCGTTATACAGGAGGGAAGCGCGTAAGATGGGGTGAAAAGTGCCCCCCCCGCCCCGAAGCCACCGCCGCCCCGAAGAGAGTCCCCGGTACCCTTACCGGTAATGGAGGCTCAAGAATATGACCTCACGCAGGGACCAACACTAATGCCCCCTGCCAATCTGCCGTCAGACAGAACGCAGCCCTTAAATAAAGGTAGAAAGAGAGGTCGCAGAGGAAAGGGCAGGAAGCAGAAAGAAAGCGCAGGTGAGCTTAACTCGGTCGTAGCACAGATGGCACCACCGTCGTCGTCGTCGTCGTCGTCGTCGCTCGTCGCCCCGCTCGCCGCCGTCGCCCCGCTCGCCCCGCTCCCCCCGCCCGCCGCTGTCGCCCCGCCCACCGTTGTGGCCGCCCCCCGCGCCCAACCTCAAGCCCCGCTTCCTACTCTTTTTAAACCCCCCCAACCCCCCATCCCCGCACGACCGCTTGTACCGCCCACCGCATCACACCGTAAGGTAAATTTTTATAATTTAACAAACTCTACAAATCTTGCCGCCACCCCCGCTCCACCCCCTAGGGGTCGTGCACCTCCCGTCAGGGGTGCTATTTGCCCGCCGTTGTCGATCAACATAGCCAGAGCATCCATCGCTGCGCTTAATGCAGCTATTGAGGCCATCGCGGCCGGGCAAAACCCGCTGCCCGCTCTACTGCACGGCCTGCAGCAACTTACTTACCTCCTGGTCCAGGAATTCTCTTCAATCTAAGAGTGATATACTGGAATCCGGGGGGTGTAAGAGATAAGACCGCAGACCTCAGGTTATTAGTCCAACAGCACGATATTTATATTGTGTTGTTGGGCGAAACCAAATTGCGCCCTGAGCATTCTCTTTGTTTGCCCAATTATTTCGTCTATAGGCGGGACGAAATAAACGCCACGAATAACATCGCTTACAGGGGCACAGCAGTACTGATTCGTAGAGACCTTGTCCACGAAAGTTTACCCCTGTCAAGCTTTGTTTCAACTCGAGCGATAGGCATTAAACTAAAAGTCGGCAATACCGAACTCAAGGTTTACGCTGCCTACAAGCCACCTAAGGTGCCTTTTATTTCCGGCGATATTACAAACATTATGTCCGACGACACGCCCACACTCATACTCGGCGATTTTAACGCCAAACACCGACAATGGGGTTCAAGAATTTCATCCAAAGACGGCAGAGATTTAAAAAATGATGCCGAGGCGCACAATTACGTCGTAATTGGTCCCGGCTCTCCCACTCACTATCCATCTCAGGACTTATTTCAACCGGACGTACTAGACATAGCACTAGCTCGTAATATTAGTTGGCCCATCTCATTAGAAACCCTCCATGACATTGATTCGCAACACCTCCCCATCTTACTGGTCCTCGGAGTTTCTATTAGGGACAAACCTTTGCCACCAATGAAAAACATTACGGACTGGACTAAATACCAAAAACTACTAAGCTTATTTAAACTCCCCCCCGGTGGCCTGTCCACTCCACAGGAAGTGGAAACAGCCACCCAGGCGCTTACCGCGGATATCTCTTCCGCACTTGCTCAGTGCACCACAGCTGCCAAGACAGCCTCGGGGAAAAGTTTATTACCGGTACATCTCCGTAATAAACTTAGCCAAAAACGAGAACTTCGTAAACTGTGGTGCCGAACTCGTTGCCCGTCAATTAAAAAAGAGCTAAATAAATTAGGTAGTGACCTATCGCACCAAATTTCGCTTTATCGGAAATGGTCTTGGGATAGTACAATTTCAAAGGCCAGCGACAATGATACCGCTCTTTATCGTTTAGCTCGCTGTATGACCAACACCCCTGCACCCATACACCCCCTCGTAGACACGCTAGGTAACCGTTTGTACTCAGCTGAGGAACGCGCGGGCTTACTGGCGGACCACTTCGAGGACCAATTTAGGCCCAATCCCATTGTCGATCACGCCCACACATCATTGGTTGAGGAGCGCATACAACAGCTCCTCTCTACCCCCACCGTCCCACTCAGAGGTGACGATTTTATCTCCCCTAAGGAGGTTAAAAAATTTATATCTTTTTTAAACAAAAAGAAATCTCCCGGCCCTGACGGCATTCCTAACACGGCCCTTTTGATGCTACCTAGAAAAGGTCTTGTGGCCTTAACCCGTATTTTTAATGGGATCCTCCGCACAGGTTTCTTTCCCACGACCTGGAAGACAGGCAAAATTATTGTCATACCGAAGCCTGGTAAGAGCCGCCAGAAACCAGAGCATTATCGGCCGATCACGTTACTTTCTAATATAGCCAAACTGTTCGAACGTCTTTTATTGAAAAGGGTATCACCCTTTATCAATCTTAGGCCAGAACAGTTTGGCTTTAGAAGTAATCATAGCACCACTCTTCAGCTTACTCGTGTTTTACACCATATGGCCTTTGAGATGAACAAAGGCAGGTACACGGTCGGGGTCTTTCTCGACATCGAGAAGGCCTTTGATCGTGTTTGGCACGCCGGCCTTTTGTTTAAGGTTTCTGAGACCGATTTACCCCCTATGTACGGGCGGATAATAGCCTCTTTTCTGGAGGGGCGGAGTTTCTTTGTTTCGGTTGACAATAAAAACTCCCCTATCAAGACCATTTCAGCGGGGGTCCCTCAAGGGTGCTGCCTCTCCCCACTGTTGTATGCGATTTTCACTAATGACATTCCCACGCTTAGCGATAGCGGTCTATCGCCAGGCATACAGGACGTCACCTTAGCATTGTATGCCGACGACAGCGCGTACATGAGCTCGTCCCGTAAGTCCCACTTAGCTGCCGCTAAAATGCAGCGATTATTGGACATTCTCCCGTGCTGGCTTGACAAGTGGAGGATAGCAGTAAACGCCTCAAAAACGGCAGCCATCTTAACCGGCCAACAGAGGCTATTACCTAAAGCGCTTGTATTCCGCGGGCAGGTAATTGAGTGGCAGAGCAGCGTAAAATACCTCGGCTGCTTTATCGACCGCAGACTGCGCATGTCCAAAATGGTTGAACATGCAGCGGCCAGGGCGGTTGGCGCCAGGGCGGCCCTACGGCCATTATTTTCATCTGACCTGCCACTTAAGACCAAAATCCGGCTATACAAGCTCTACGTTAGGTCCCGTTTAACGTACGCCGCGCCGGCTTGGTACGCCTTGCTATCCGCCACTAAAAAGAAAAAGATTCAAGTAGTACAAAACAAATCGCCGAGGATATTAACGGGTGTTCCGCGCTACGTTCGCAATGACACAATTGCTAGGGACACAAAGGCAGAGCCAATAGGTGAGTTTATCGCCAGACTGGCCGTCCGGTTGTTTGACGCGGCGGACAATAGCACCCACCTCCACCTAAGGGGCATAGCGCCTTTGCACGCCCGTCCACCCGAAGGCCGACCTCTCCCTAGGGAGCTAATCCCGCCCAAAAACTAGCCGGGCTTATATGTTACATGTATATGTCATATTTTAGTTAGTTTTTTCTTTCCAATCACCTTTGTTTTTCATTCTCCACTTGTGTTTTTTCGTTTTTTGTTTTATTTTTTCGCTTGTTTTTATTTCGTTTCCTCCTCGCCACTTTCATAAAGTGGCCACTATAATGCCGACAGAGGGCCTGAAAAGTAAGCCCTCTTTAAACAATCACCGAGGGTGCGCTCACCCTCGAGACTTGCCCGGGTCATGGGGTAAAACGTCAGTCCTTACCCCGACACCCGTACCTCCTTTACCCGACAGGGGTAAAAGAAGATGTCCACGTATCGTAGCTCCACACCATCATTCAGCTTGATTGTTCGTTTGGAGTATCCTGTGTCTTTCGTTTCTTTCTGAATTGCTCCTAAGAACAAATCATTCTGCGTGAAAAACCTTTTGTTTGTAGACGGTGTGCGTACGTGTGCGTTTTGTGTGTTGCGGGTGCTCGTTCGAGCTGAAACGTCATCGCTCAGCGTGTGCGAGCAAAAAGGCAACAGACTGCTGTCTCCGTCACTCTCGGTAGGCAATTTGGAATAGGAGTAAGTGTTTTCTCTTATTTGCTCTGGTTCCGGCCGCCTCTGTGCGTGCCCGTCGAGGGATGTCGGTGTAGCAGCGTCTTCAACTAACTAGATGCCACCCCACCCGTTCCGTCACCCGCCCCATAGGGGCCGAGGTGTACGGAAAAGACAGGTTTGGTCTAGGTCCCAACCACCAGCAATAGTATCGTAACCTCTTCACAGGCCAGGTTACTGCCGCGGAAGGCACTTTCGCCGCAGCCTTCCCACCGTCGCGGCCTCCGTCGGCTGCGTCCATGGCCTCAGCCATCTCTAGCTCAACTAGTTACGCCACCTCGGAGACAGGTGACTAATACGAGTACTTTCGTGACGAGGAGCTCCCCGCCATGTTGTCTCCCATCCAGGCCTCTCCTCCAACGGACGGTGTCTCGCCGCAAAAGGTAAAAGCCGGCCCTGCGGCTAATTCAGTTATTGTAATTCACGCCCCACCGGCGTCGGTCTCGCGCGACGCTTCAACTGTGTCCCCGATGACGACGACGATGCCATTTAACCCACCGCCACGCGACAAGCCGCCATCAATTGCATTTAAAACCAGCGACCCACGTAAAGCAAGGGGCCGCAAGATACGTCCATTTTCATTGATCCCGCTCCAAACCCCCGCTGAGCAAGCTCGCGCGACAGCTAGGGAGACATCAACCGCTGAAAACCAAGACAGGCAGGTATCCGCCCTAACTAAGAGCCCGCCGCAAGCAGCAGCGACCAATGTTGCTGAGCAGAGGGACACCAACTCTCCGCAAAATACAAGCCAGACCTACGAGCAGGTGTCGGCCATTCCTGCCTCGCCTACACAAAGCCAGACTCAAAAGCCTAAGGAAACTAAAGCCAGGTACCCACCGATCATTGTCGAAAACCTGCCGCAATGGTCGGTGCATCTTAAAAAGCTGCACTCCCTTCTAAAGCACGCCCCGCACGCGAGACCGTTCGGCAAGGGCGTACGTTTCCTACCTCAATCGCCGGTCGAATATAGGGTGGTGGCGGCCTATATCGACGAACTCTCAAAAGCTGACAATACCGTATCATGGTATTGTTATAGCCTAGATAACGAAAGGCCGCAAAAAATAGCGATTAAAGGACTTCCTCTCGACGCACCGTTGGAGGAGATAGCCACTGAGTTGGAAGCACTTGGCTTCCCCCTGTCGCACATACGACAAATCCCGGGATAGAGAGGTCGCCCCTATTGTATTTACTTCGACCAGCTCGAAAAAAGGTACGACCTAAGTGAGCTCCAAAATATCTATAATATTACGGAGCTCCTCAGTATGACTGGCGTATCCATCTCTGCGTAGAAGGCAAAGCCCGGGCCGGCGCAGTGTCATCGATGCCAAGCCGGCCACTCATCGGCCAATTGTCACCGCCCGATAAGATGTGTGCGCTGCGGAGAGGGCCATACCACGGCTGACTGCACACGCGATAGGGACGCCACTCCAACGTGTGCAAACTGCAAGCGAGAGCACGCCGCCAACGACAAGGTATGTCCGACGTGCAGGAGGGAGGCTCAAAAAATGGGGTTGAAAAATGCCCCCCCCCCGCCCCGAAACCGCCACCTTCACGCAAAGTTGCGCAATCGGCTCCAATGCCCTTGCCAGTTATAGAGATGCAAGAATACGACCTCACGCAGGGGCCTACACTTATGCCTCCCGCCAACTTGCCGACAGACAGATCGCAACCCCTCAAAAAAAGGAAGAAGAGAGGTCTTAAAGGTAAGGGGAAAATACAACACGACAACACAGACGTGCCTACTCTGGTTTCCACGGTTGAAAAATAGATGGCACCACCGTTACCCGTAGCCACGCCGTTGCTGCTCCGACTACCGTCGCTACCGCGCCCCGCGTCCAACTACAAGCCCCATTGCCCACTCTGTTTGAACCCCCCCAACCCCTCATCCCCGCAAGATCGCAAGCCCCGCCCACCGCATCGCAGCGCAAGGTAAATTTTAATTCTTTACCATCAGTTACCCACCCCCGCGCCACCCCCTAGGGGTCGCGCATCTTTCTCTGGGGGTGCGTACTGTGTTTCGCTACTGTCACTCAGCATAGCCAGAGAGTCCATCGCTGCGCTTAACGCAGCTATCGAGGCCATCGCGGTCGGGCAAAACCCGCTGCCCGCATTACTGCACGGCCTGCAGCAGCTTACCTACCTCCTGGTCCAAGAATTCTCTTCAATCTAAGGATTGTATACTGGAATCCAGGGGGGGTAAGAGGTAAGACCGATGACCTCAGGTTGCTAGGCGAAACCAAGTTACGACCTAAGCAACAATTACGTCTACCTAATTATTTCGTCTACAGGCGGGACGAAATAAATGCCACAAATAACATCGCTTACAGGGGCACAGCAGTGCTGATCTGTCTGATAATGCATTGCGAACCTTCCAATCTTCTCCTCTTATATTTTGTTCCTTTACTACACACATTGTAACTAGTACAATCGAAGTTTTATTGGAGTTGCTTGAGTGTGTCATGCTCTCTCAAAGTGTCTCTGCGGTGGTGGCGTGTATGTCGGGTCGTTACGTTCCCTAAAACATGGTTGAGCGAAGCGATGGCTGATTCATGTGTCATACTCGTGAACGGGTGCCGCCTGTGGAGGCTGGTCTGCTCTTGCAAACTTCTTGGTATTCTTAGTATTTAGTCTTACTTTTTTGTTTTGTTTATTAATACTGTAAGACATTGATTATTTCTTAGTGATGAATACATAAACTGTCTTTTGTTTATATTAGATACTTTTTTATGTTGTGCTTCTGCTTTATATTTCATGTTTTTTTTATGTTTGTAATGGAAAGTGTCCTTTTATGATAGGGAGGGCATTTTCCAATATTTTAATTGGACGCTGTAAAAGAAAGGGAGAAAAGAAATGCCCTTGCTGAGTTTCTTGCCGGTTCTTCTCAGTACAAGGTCTCCCGCCCTGTAGACTTACGAACCGATGGCGTAGTGACATTCATAAGTGCTCAATTATTGTAGCCTAATCTGAATAAAATTATATTGAATTTGAATTGAATTGAATTGATCCGTAGAGACCTTGTCCACGAAATTTTACCCCTGCCAGGCTTTGTTTCAACCCGAACGATAGGCATTAAACTAAGAGCCGGTAACACCGAACTCAAGGTTTACGCTGCCTACAAACCATCTAAGGTGCCATTCATTTCCGGAGATATAAAAAATATCATGTCCGACGACACGCCCACGCTTATACTCGGCGACCTCAACGCCAAACACCGACAATGGGGCTCAAGAATTTTATCCAAAGTAGGTAGAGACTTGAAAATAGATGCCGAGGCACACGATTACATTGTAATTGGTCCCGGCTCCCCCACTCAGGACTTATTTCAACCGGACGTACTAGACATTAGAAACCCTCCATGACATTGATTCGCCACATCTTCCAATTTTACTGGTCCTCGGAGTTTCTATTAGGGATAAACCTCTACCACCAATAAAAAACTTCACGGACTGGACAAAATACCAAGAACTACTGAGCTCATTTAAACTCCCGCCCGGTGGCCTGTCTACCCCACAGGAAGTGGAAACAGACACACAGTCACTTACTTCTGCTATCTCCACCGCACTTGCTCAGTGCACCACATCTGCCAAGACAACCTCGGAGAAAACTTTACTACCGGCACATCTCCGTAGTAAAGTAAGCCAAAAACAAGAGCAATAACACAATCTCAAAGGCCAGCGATAACGATACCGCTCTTATCGTTTAGCTCGCTATATGACCAACACCCCTGCACCCATACACAGGGGGTGTATGACACGCTAGGTAACCGTTTGTACTCAGCTGAGGAACGCGCGGGCTTACTAGCGGACCACTTCGAGGACCAATTTAAGCCGAACCTCATTGTCGACCACGCCCATACAACATTGGTCGAGGAGCGCATACAACAGCTCCTTTCTAACCCCACCGCCCCACTTAGAGGTGACGATTTTATCTCCCCTAAGGAGGTTATAAAATTTATATCTTTTTTAAATAAAAAGAAATACCCCGGTCCTGACGGAATTCCGAACACGGCCCTATTAATGTTGCCTAGAAAAGGTCTTGTGGCCTTAACCCGTATTTCTAACGGGATCCTGCGCACAGGTTTCTTTCCCACGGCCTGGAGGACAGGCAAAATGTTGTCATACCGAAGCCTGGTAAGAGCCGCCAGAAACCAGAGCATTATCGCCCGATAACATTAATTTCTAACATAGCCAAACTGTTCCAACGTCTTTTATTGGAAAGGGTATCACCCTTTATCAATCTAAGGTCAGAACAGTTTGGTTTTAGAAGTAACCACAGTACCACTCTTCAGCTTACTCGTGTTCTACATCACATGGCCTTTGAGCTGAACAAGGGCAGGTACACGGTCGGGGTCTTTCTTGATATCGAGAAGGCCTTTGATCGAGTTTGGCACGCCGGCTTACTGTTCAAGCTCTCTGAGACCAATTTACCCCCCATGTACGGGCGTATAATAGCCTCTTTTCTGGAGGGGCGGAGTTTCTATGTTTCGGTTGACAATAAAAACTCCCCTACTAAGACCATTTCAGCGGGGGTCCCATAAGGTAGTTGCCTTTCCCCTCTGTTGTATGCACTTTTTACCAATGACATACCCTCGCTTAGCGATAGCGGTCTATCGCCAGGCATATAGGACGTCACCCTAGCATTGTATGCAGACGATAGCGCGTACATGAGCTCATCCCGTAAGTCCTACTTAGGTGCCGCTAAAATGCAGCGATTATTGGATATCCTCCCGTGCTGGCTTGACAAGTGGAGGATAGCAGTAAACGCCTTAAAAACGGCAGCCATCTTAACCGGCCAACAGAGACTATTACCTAAGGAGCTTGTATTCCGCAGGCAGGTAATTGAGTGGCAAAGCAGTGTGAAATACCTCGGCTGCGTTATCGACCGCAGGCTGCGCATGACCAAAATGGTCGAGCATGCGGCAGCCAGGGCGGTCGGCGCCAGGGCGGCCTTAAGGCCTTTATTTTCATCTGACCTGCCGCTTAAAACCAAAATCCGGCTATACAAGCTTTACATTAGGTCCCGTTTGACGTACGCCGCGCCGGCTTGGTACACATTGCTATCCGCCACTAAAAAGAAAAAGATCCAAGTAGTACAAAATAAATCGCTGAGGATAATAACGGGCGCTCCGCGTTACGTCCGCAACGACACAATTGCTAGGGACACAAAGGCAGAGCCGATAGGTGAGTTTATCGCCAGACTGGCCGCCCGGCTGTTTGACATGGCGGACAACAGTGCGCACCCACACCTAAGTGGCATTGCGCCGTTACATGCCCGTCCACCGGAAGGCCGTGCTCTCCCTAGGGAGTTAATTCCCCCAAAAAACTAAGCCTATTGCTATATTTTTGTCGCATTTTTTCATTTTTGTTTTATTTTATTCTGTTTTGGTTTTTGTTCATTTCTTTCTTCGCCGCTTTTTAAGTGGCCATCATGTTAGCAGGGGGCATGTTAGCAGCTCACCCTTGAGACTCGCCCTGCCTTATTAACAATGAGTTAGCAAGAAATTGTTAACGCGTGGTGCCCGCGCAAGCAGTTCGCGGTATTGCTCTAGACATCGAATTATGTACGGAAATTGCGTACTGGCGGCTACGAAAACGCTCAGCGATCAGCTTTGTTCCAAAATTGACAATATTTTGTTGAAGTATCGCACTATCTCTTTCTGTCGTACACAAAATCGTATTTCCCATCTCTACTGTTACGTTACATATCTTTACATCATATTAAATGTTTGAACACAGGTTGAAAGTGCATTTTCAAAGTACAGAACTAACACCATCTATTAGGCAGTAGTGGTATTAACTAAAAATGTTGTCAGTGTTCCTTCTTTCTGATTATGCCCTTTAATGTTGGAATTTGTAAACTGTTATGATCGTTTTACACATAGTTTTTTATTAATAAAACTAAAAGAACTTCATATTTTGAGAAACTTGATATGTAATGTCCATTTTTAAATGACTGTCATAAACAAACAATATTACATATTAATATTGTAGATAGTTTTTAAAAACAATAAATTTTATATATTTTACATTTTGGGATATTATGAAATTTTTGATTGGTAATTGGTAACACTGCTTTGTTTACGTTGAAATTGAAATCTTTAAAGTAAGGTTATCTAGAAATTCAAAAAGTAATTTCCTGAGACTGTGCCGTAAAATAAAAAAGGTTCATAGATTCGTCGTCTTGTATTACTTTTTCTTTACCTTCAAAGTAAACAATTACGAAATCCAGGAGGAAGGTTGGTGTTATAGTAGATGAAGAAGGTGTTATTCTATCAATCTAAAAATGTAATCTTTGTGGTATCTTCCAAAAAACCACGTCGTACCTGAGGGCATAGGTACTCTGGAAAACAGTTTAGATTCCAATCGAAGGTATGTAAACAAATCTTAGTTATTGTCACGCTTTAAAGCCAATTCCTACCCTAGATCCCTACATACGCTGCAAATACAAGTGATAAATAAATAGGTAATCTCATGATTTTGTGGCATTAAAATAAGCGTGCCTCTATACTGCTGTTTATCTATTGCCAGTTTTATACTGAAATTGTATTCTAAGCATTAAGAGCTACTCATCTGTAGTACTCACATAACATGATTCTTCGTACAGGGATGACCTATTTAACATGATGCCAAAATATCTATCATAGTTTAAGTTTGATTAAACCTAATATATGTATAGTTGCACTTATTTGATTGACAAGTCTTGAGAAAACAGCGCTAAATAATAGGTATTAAAATTGTATCTTTTAATATCTTGCCCACACTTAAAAGATAGTTCATTATGTAATTTATCCAGTAAAGAATAGTTTCTGTTGCTGAGTATAATGTGTAATGCATATTTTAGGTCTGTGCACAAATAAAGTCAGTACTAAGGAATTCTTTAAAAATCAATCCACCGATATCTTATTATTTTTTGTTGTTTCAATATTAAAGAGATAATGTTGATGTTTTATTTCAGGTTGCCTGTCACTATCACAACCAGTTAAGTAATGTTTTTTATATTGTTTCAGTAATCTTGGAAATGCAAGTTTAAGAATGTGAACTGAAGACGCACTATTAGTAAAAGTATTACAAAAGTCAAGTACTGAAAACATCAACAAAAAGATCATTCCTGCTTTAAATGGATCAAATATTGTAGCAGGATACCACAGTAGAATTAGATTAAGTATAAGAATTGAAATAATGTAATAAAATTTTTAATTAAAATTCTTCTCAATTTATTTTGTGCTATTATTTATAACTATCACTTCATAACTGTTTATCATTAACAAAATGTCTTATGCATATTATTTCAGTGAACTGCTGAACCATTTGATAATTTCCTTAACATATCAGCCTTACAAACACTGCTAGACATAGTATTTCTTAAACAAATCCATCTGTACCACTTAAATTCATCTAGGACAAGCCTCTAGGTTGTTAGTCCACTTGGTCCTACCACATTGAGTTGGATTTGATGGTGGCATGAGGATGAAGAAGTTTTCATTATTCTTATGCCTATGGTCTCTAATCAAGAACCTTCTTTCTCCTTTGTTAATAAGTTCTACAAGCACTCTTATTACTCTGTAAAGGATCTCCAAGTGCTGCACTTTCTATTGCCTGCAGAGCAGTTTTGAGCTTATGAGGTGAATAGTCCTGAGCACTAGTCACGGTTTTATAAAATTTCCCACTTTTGACCTATACACTCGGCAAAAGCTGCAGCTGGTTGACAAAAGTTTATCATGGTTGAAGATGATCTAGCAGCTAGAGTAAGGCTTGCTTTTTACTAAAGGCCATAATCTCTTGTAGAAGTAAGTGTTGACTGCCATCTTTGAATATTGATTTCCTACACTTAAAATTTAACCTGAGCACTTATAGATGTGGTTACACAACAAAAACTTGTGTATTCATTATATTAAGTGTATGGTTTGTTGATACAATTTTTAAGTCATCATCAACCAACAATGATGACCTTTTGTTTGTAAATAAGTTGTTGGTAAGTGATAGGTCAATAATTTTATTACAAGTGATGCCCTAGTTGTTGCAAGTGTCCATAGGCTGCGGTGACCGTTTACCATCAGGTGGACCCTAAGCTTGTTTGCCGACTTAGTGGTATAAAAAAAATGCTGGTTTGTTTTTATAGTTGAATGTATTATGGTAACAATTATATTTCATTCCATGTGTGCTTGTTCAGTATAGTCAGTAAAATATATTTCATTTATTCCTTAGTAACATTTATTGATTAATATATAGATACTACTGCTGACTACACTTTGTCCTTTCTTATTCGCAGAAAAGTTGCAGTATTTACAAATTCAGGTGTTGATTCCATTTTGTTATCATGACAGCATAGGTTTATCAACCTTGTAACATATCTTCATCATATTATCTGCAAAATAATTTAGAAAATTAGCTATAGACGATATGGTATTAAGGTAAACAGTAAGTTATAAAAAGTAGGTCCTAAAGCTGAGCAGCATATTCTAGGGTTTGAATAGAGTAATAGAAGAAATCCTACTAATGCTTTATACACTATGTTTAAGTTTGTGACAATGATGAAATGAAATTTGGCACACACAGATTATTATTAGAATTGACCAACAAATATTTTATAATGATTATTCTGTTGAGTAATAATCAGCTGATAAGTTTGTTCCAAAACTACTTTTTAATTGCAATATTGTGTTTAAGAACACCTGTAGGATATGCTGTAGGACAGTATTTGCCCTCTGCCTTAAAGAAATATATAAATTGGTAGATTTCTTCTAATTCACTTTGATTACCTATGTTTACAGTATAATTCTTAGTCTGGTTTTTAATTGTGTTGCCCTAATGATTATTTAATCAACAATAGTATTTACTATTGTTGTGAGCGTTGGGTAGGTACACTTGTAGAAAACTGACCAAACATAAAAGAAAGGGTAGTTAGGTATGTGAATTCATACATATACCACATCAATTGTTTGGTATATTTTAGGTTATAGGTTTTAACTGCAAGTTTTTCTACTTCATTTATGGTGTAATGAATAGGTAAGTCCCAGTATCTTGCCGTTAAATACATACAATTTTCTTTGATTTTAGTAATCTTATGTTGTCAACTATCTAGATTCCTTCATTAGTAGGTAACAGTATTTTATAGGCAATTTTGGGTTTTAAATCAGCACAGACAGTTTCTCTGGTATTCTTTTCACTATTTTTAGCGAGTTAAATTCACAAACACACACAAAATTAACCAAAACACTAGTTTAAACAGAAAATTGTATTAGGTACGACTAAGCGTATTCTGACCTCGCACACTGGTTTCTGTTGTGTTACTTAACTTTGATTCATTTCTTGCGGATATCTGATTTAACAATCAATGTTTTAAAAATGTCTAAAGTCTTTAATTAATTTGATATTAGCTTTGCAATCAGAAAGCGATCAGTTTGCAGCCATTAAAAAGGTAAACGCAAATTTGACAGTTAATATGGCTAGCTCACCGCTCGCTAATCGTGATTGTTGTCATTCAAATTTCCGATTTTGAAGTTTCCTATGACGCGTAGCGATTGAAAATGCATTTTTAACTCCTAAATCGCCTGATAGAGGCGCTAGCGTCGACTTATCACTACTTGCATCGCGGATGCTGCTTCATAATTCGAAATTGGTGTTTGACAGCCATTATCGCGAAATATGAGGCTCTTGCACTGCTCACGCAAGATTGGTGATAACCCCGCATCACAATTTTCGGCTGCGTTTCATCATAAAATGCAGCATCGAGGCCCCTCAGGTGCGCACAGGAGACGACTTCAGACGGAACTGCTTGTGCCATCAGGCGTAGCCCCTTTACGGTTCCGGCTTGCAGTTCATGGTTTCTCCTCTGCTTTCGCCCGCGGATCTTAAGGGTGACCCGCAACCCGTCTTCTTTTTGACTTGCGCCGACACCGTGTATTGTGAACGGATGTGGCTTTACTTCGGAAGACAGCTGGTCCGCTAAATCTTTGTCAATCAGCGTGACCGTAGAAGCTTCGTCAAATAATGCGTGGGTGTTCACCGCGCCATTTGGGCCAGATATTGTAACTGCTAATCACACTTATAATATAATTAAACAACTTACCCTATAGTTTTGGGGTTTTTCACTAGTAAGTATTTAGAACTACTTTTAGAAGAAATTTAGTATAAGGTAGAAAATCTTATCTTTAATACAAAATGTAAGTCGCATATCTTGCCGATAGCTGGTTAGGTGTGAGTGTGGTCGAGGAAGCTAGACCGAGCGGCGCGCGCACGAAACTCGCCAGCCGGGCGATGACGATTAGGTGATTAGATATCTACTAATAGAATTTATTTATTTGTCCTTTATAAGTTTTGAAAGATTTATTCTATGTTTAATGTGTATTATTTATTTGTTAGTGAGTATTATTAAATTTATTTTTGTATTTTAGCATAAATTGTTATATTGTTTAGATATAGAAAATAAAAACTAGATTTAAGTGTTAAGAACTAATTAGCTTAAGTTTTAATATTATTAAGGGTTTATAATTAAATTTATTAAGTTTTATTTTTATTAAATATTTTATTTACTCCGAAGTTTTAACGTAAGCGTTACAAGAGGCTGGCACGGTTTGTGTGAAGGTCCGTTTATCTCTGTTCACATCATGTAGCAGTACGTGGTGTGCTTGACCACAATTGTTTACGTCACATCGCTTGGCTTTGCGTTGTGGACGTGGATGCTTCTCTAGTAGGCAGCAAAAACAAATGTGTATTTGCTGCCTACTAGTATTTCCTTGACACTAGCTCAGCGCTTATTAACAGCCAATCTTTTAAATGCCGGACATTGCGGGAGCGTGTGAGATGCCCCGCAGCTCGGACATTGCGGCTGCTCTTTGCGTTGCTGAGCTGCAGCACGTGGAGGTCTTTTGTCATTTTGACGTGGCCTACTTTCTTCTGTGGTTGCAGTATAGACTCGTGCTGTCTCTTTCATGGGTTTTCTTCACGGCGCGCCGCTTGGTGCCCAACCATTCTTAGTCTGCGGCGACGTCGATGAAGTAGCTGGTGGAAGCGTGAAGCGGATAGCTCGATCGGCTTCATGCATCAAAAATTCTGAGAGTACAACGATCTCTTGGTCATCTGTTTGGTGCTCCCCGTGTGGGAGAGACGTCGCGTGCCACCTGCCTGGCCGTCAAGACGCTGGCTCCAGCGTCATCGTTGGTTTCCGTTAACCAATTTTCAACCCTCGATACAGTGAGATTGGACTTAACAATACTTCCCTGTGAAGAATCGTCTTCATTTATTTGAGAAATTTGAAGCTCAAGCCGTTTATTAATAATATTTTCTTGAGCTTCCATACTTTCTTTTGCCGCTTCCATACGTTTATTTTCTATTTCTATACGTTTATTTTCTATTTCTATACGTTTATTTTCTGACTCTATACGTCTTTTTCTACCGCTCTTTCGTACTGCAAACGTTCCGTACGGAGCTCCGCAATTTTTTGCAACGCTTCGAGTTCTGCACTCTGTATACGCACGCTGGCCGACGAGCATCCTGTCCTCGTCGACGCAGCACCGACAGCGCTAGACGCCGTCGTGGGGCGTACCGACTCGGGTACGTTAATCCCCCGTTCATCGTGGCCAGCCTTTGACGCGGCTTTTTGGCTACGTGTGTTAGGCATTGTACTTTTTTATATAAGCACAACAAATTTGAATCCCAACACGAACACAAATGCACATATTCAGTAAAATTTAAACGAGCATAAATATCAAATATGAGAACAGATAGTTGTATGGAGTTACACCTTAGTACTAACACATAAGCAAAATATTTCAGAACAAGAAAAAGAACCCAAATATTTAAAATTAAAAATAAGTGTTACGGAGCTTGTCTTGCAATTTAAAATTATTTACACAATTAAGAAGGCGTGGCTTGTACAATATACGTGCATACACTTATTCAAAAATAGCCACACCAAAATACTAAATACACTTATGCACACAGTATTCAAAATCAAAACAAGTACTCGAAAATTTACAGAGTACAAGTTATTCAAAAATTATTAATAAAATCGTTGAAATAATAATAGTAAGTACACGAATGTCCAAAATAGGCGTACGAGTATCAATTAAAATAACCACATGGAAATGCGCGTATAGACATAAAAAATTTAAATATTATTGAGTCTTCAAAACTATTGAAGTACTCTTTGTACTCGAACAACTTTGTGGTGAACTCGCACAAAGCACGCGTAGCTATGTACACATAAATTAAAAATAGCTACACGAAAATACATGTATACATACGCGTTTAAAAATTATTATTGCTATTTTATAAATTATTGTTACAAAAATACTGAACAATAAGAAGGTCTGGCTCCATCAATTTAAAAAGCCACAACAAATACACGTATACATAAATTCAAATGTTATCACTCAAAAAAGAATCGAAGTGATAAAAAGTACATAAATTGCACAACGTATGTATACGCACATCAATTTATATAAGTGCCTACAAGAAACGTATACATAGAAAAAGAAAGTTAAAGTGATAAGATAAAAGTATACATAAGTTGTACAACATATGTATACGTACAAAATTTAAAATAGGCACACGGAAGTACTTGTATACATAGATGTGAGAATATTATTACTCAAAAGAATGTTTAAGTAATAATAACAAGAACGCAAAGGTGTACCACATATGTATACGTACAATAATTTTAAAATAGACGCTCGCAAGTACGTACACACGGAAATGCGCGTGTGTAGGTACATAAGTTTTAAAAATTATTATTTTAAAATTACAAAAATTTAAAATAAATTAAAAGTACTAATTTCAGTACACGTCAATTATGCGAGCACATATACATATAAAACATGTACAAGAAGTTCCCGATTGCACAGGAGTAAAACAAATTATTATTTTTAAAAATTAAAATTATTATTAAAAGTACACGTACCGCAAGGAATACGTGCACGAACGTAAATTCAAAATAAGTACACGGGATAACACGCATGTACAAGACGTTTTCAAAATTGAAAACTGAAAATTTAAAACTGAAAAGTTATGAAAATTAAAAAAAAAATTAAATTCAGGAAAATTAAAATATTTTAAAAATTATTACTAGTACACGTATCATAAGTAATACGTGCACAAACGTAAATTTAAAATGAATACACGGTATAACACGCGTGTATAAGACTTTTTCAAAACTTAAGACTGAAGAGTTATGAAAATTTATAAAACTGAATTTCAGGAAAATTTTAAAAAAATTAAATTTATAACTAGTACACGTATTGCCCGAAATACGTATACGTAGATCACCACGATTTATTTTTAACGTTTTCACAACGACTCCCGTGAATTTAAACGATTTACAAAAATTAACGTAATTTAAAACCGAAAATGACCCCAATAAATACGACACACAGAGTTATAAAAAATACACGAAACAATAGGTAAGCACTCAAAAATAGACTTAGTGTCAATAATTTCAATTTACTTACGGTTCATACACTTTTTACACTTTTCTAAAATTAACACTTTTTTCACAAAAATAAAAAATCACTTTAAATTACTTATAACTTCGGAACTTTACGGATTATCTAAGGATCTACACTGGTTGTGATCCGGCTACCGAAGGACCAAATAAATTGTTGCGGACAGAGCTAGTGGACTGTAGGTTTATCGAAATGTGGGCTCTGAAAAAGCCCACTGTAAAATTGAAAAAATGAAACAAATTGGATTCTGCTTGCAACAGCTTATAATTGCCTTAAACGCAATTTACACTTATATCGACAACACATTTAACATTTCTCAAAATTATAATTTACAAACACTTATCTATAAATTACAAACACTTTCTTTAAAATCGTGATTTTAATTTACGCTTCACTGATTTTACTTAACTTCTACGAATTTTCTTGATTTATGAAAATGTTACTTCTTTCTTGAAGTAATCTTGAGTTATAAAAATGTTGGTTCTTTCTTGACATATATATATAACTTGTTCTTTCTTCAGTTGGTTTCTTCACTGCTTATTTTCCTGGAACTGTTGAACTTTCACTGCATACTGTATGAAAATTGCGTCTCCTTTTATACTCTTTGGTCTAGGAGGAAATGTCCAAATCATTTATTTTAGACCAATCAGAGAACGTTGTTTTTATTTTGGAAACCCAATAACCAGTTCTAACCGGTATTTTCCGGATTTTTACCTAGAACTTTCTATTTATATGCTGGGCCGAGCCAGTATTTTAATGTTTTTTAATGGTGTTTTTGTTCCGAGCCATTCTCTCAGTTTCGTCTTTGCTCTGATTGGCTGCTCATTTTCATATAACTTTTAGTACAAATTTTGACTTTTTACATTTTTTATTTTACTACTACGTCAGTTGTGTTTTGCATAGTATAAAAATTCAATTGGCATACATTTATGTCTAGAAATGAATGTGTGAGAACCAAAAAACACATGTGTTTCACTTTACAGTTTTGCTAAAAAATCGAAAAGTCACGTTCTGACAGTAGCTCCACAGTTCCACAGCTCGTTGTGACGTACGTATAATCATTCTCCATAGTGTATAATCCTTCCAAAGTTTAAAAAAGTGTATGTGCTTCAAGAGAATATTTTCTGTAGACGGCGGACGTGCGTGCACAGACGAGACTAGGTGTTGGTCGTGTTCTGCGTGTTTGCGCCTACGAGTAAAGCGCTTGAAGTTAGACGGGTGCCGCTTTTTCAGCGGCTTTTCTGACGATTTTGGTAAGCGCTTTCATATTCATTTCTGCTCGGAGATTCACTTGCCGCGGATTGTTAGGTCGTCAGTTTATCAAGGGCGGCCCCTCCGGCCCCCCCCCCCCACTACTGCCTGTCGACGTAGAGGTATGTTTTGTGTAGTTTTATAACTTTTAAATAATGCCGCCCCCCGTAGCAGCTCCCCCACCGGTACGCAGAGGTGGCGTACGCAAACGAGGCGTATGGCTACGCTCCCAGCCCTCAGCCGCCGTCGTGGCGCGTAATTTGTTAACCGGCGAAATATCAGCCGCGGACCGGCCCTTTTCGGTCGCGTTCCCACCCTCTCGCCCCCCGTCTAGGACTTCTATGGCCTCGGCCATATCACAGTCGTCGGTGTACTCGGCCTCTGAGTCCGGCGACGAAATATTTCGAGATGAGGACCTCCCTACCATGCCATCAAAGCTCTCTCCTATTGAGGACACCCCGCCCCGGCCAGACCCGAACTCATCCACCTCAAATAAGGGCAGTACAGTAAAAATCACGCCCCCCATGTCAACACCGCAGAACTTGAACCCGCCCTCAATTCCTCTACCACAGAGAGACCCACGGGTACGCGGCAGAGACACACGGCCGAGACCATTTGCTCTCAGCCCTTCCAAAGACCCCACCGAACGTGCCCGACTTGAGGCAAGGGAAGCCATTGCCGATCGGCAAAAGGCTCTCGCCAATCAGCCATCGACTTCCAAAGCCGCTGTAGAGGTGCCCCATGACCCCACCCCTGTTGAAGGGATGGAAATCACTGAAGTCACCCCCCCCCAGCCTGCCGCACCCCCAGCGCTAGCGCCGCCTAGCGGTCGCTCCTATGCTCAGGCAATAAGCGCCCAAACCGCTATAGCCCCGCCATCGCAATCTGTCGCTCAGCCGGCTAGCGTTGATGCTAGTGCCAACGCCAAAAAAGACAAAAATAGTCACCCCCCCATAGTCGTAGAGTCCCTCCCCCAGTGGTCGACGCATCTAAAAAAGTTGCATTCTATATTAGGCCACGCACCCAACGCCCGGCCGTTTGGCAAAGGGGTACGATTTTTCCCTAAGTCGCCCCTGGAGTATCGTACGGTAGTGGCCTATATAGACGAGCTGTCTAAGTTGGACCATGCAGTATCCTGGTACTGCTACAGCTTAGACAGCGATCGACCACAGAAAATCGCCATCAAGGGGCTCCCTCAGGACACCTCGCTTGTTGAGCTGGCAGAGGACCTCGCTCTCGCCAGCTTTCCAGTGTCGCATGTGCGGCAAATTCCAGCAGTTAGGGGCCGACCTAACTGTATTTACTACGCTCAATTGCAGCACAGGCACACTCAGCATGCCTGGCATATCTATAGAAGCCTGGCGCTCACGCCCAGGCCCCGCGCAATGCCATAGATGCCAGGCATTCGGCCATGCTTCTACTAATTGTCATCGGCCGATAAAATGTGTGCGCTGCGGCGGCGATCACCCGGCGTCTGAATGCGACCGACAAAAGGTCGCATTAAAATGCGCCAACTGCAGCAAGGCGCACACGGCCAACAACCGCTCTTGTCCGGTTTTCAGGCGTGAAGCGAGGCGTAAGGGGGTGACTATCAATCCCCCACTGCCTCGCAACAAAGCCCAGCGGGCAACAAATTTACCCCCGCCATCGCCTACTCCCCTGCCACAATTGCAGCGGCAGGAGTATGACCTAACTGCAGGAGCAAATTTAATGCCCCCCGCCAACCCTCCTACAGATAGAACCCAAGCTCTCGGGAAAAAAAGGAGGCCACGTCGGAAAAAATCCGCACCTCAGACCACCACAACCGTTCCGGATACTGTTTCAGTAGCACTGGACACATACTCTTTTATGCCCAACATTTTTATGCCGCCCCCCCAGTTCGCAGACCCCCCGCAACCCCCCAAAACGTCTCAGCCACCCATAAAACCGCAACCACGTGCAGTCGCTGCCCAGCAGTCTCAACCGCCCGCGACTAGCCACCACAGTGGCATTCATCATACACAGGGCCCACCCCGTATGCAAGCTGGTGCCTTAAACGTGGCCAGAGCCGCAATAGCGGCGCTTAACGCGGCCATAGAGGACATAGCGGCCCCAGCCCCACCACTCAGAGGTGATTATTTTATTTCGCCTAAAGAGGTTAGGAAAGAGGCCTCTAAACTTAACAAGCGCAAATCACCCGGTCCCGACGAGATTCCATACACAGCGATTATTATGCTGCCTAGGAAGGGTCTGGTGGCACTCACCCGTATCTTTAATGGGATACTGCGCACTGGACATTTCCCATCTTCGTGGAGATCGGCAAAATTATTGTTCTCCCGAAACCAGGGAAAGATCGTCATCGCCCAGAACATTACCGACCGATTACACTGCTGTCCAATTTAGCCAAGTTGTTCGAACGCCTACTATTACTTAGGATATCCCCACATATCCAGCTTAGGCCTGAACAGTTTGGTTTCAGAGACAGCCACAGTACCACTCTTCAGCTTGTACGAGTGCTCCATCACATGGCCTTCGAGCTAAACAAGGGCAGGCGCACAGTCGGAGTCTTTCTCGATATGGAGAAGGCTTTCGATCGAGTTTGGCACGAAGGCTTAATACACAAGCTGTTAGAGACGGACATCCCTCCGATGCTCGGGCGAGTAATAGCCTCGTTTCTGGACAAACGAAGCTTCTATGTCTCGGTCGAGAACAACCAGTCAGCATGTAAACCCATTAGAGCAGGGGTACCTCAAGGCAGCTGCCTATCGCCACTGCTATACGCGTTATACACCAACGACATCCCCACTCTCAGTGACTCCGGTCTAGCTGAAGGTGTTGAAGACGTCATCCTAGCCCTTTACGCGGACGACAGCGCCTATATGTCCTCCTCCCGCAAAGCTAGCTTAGCAGCCAAAAAAATGCAGCGACTATTGGACACTTTGCCTGGCTGGCTGGACAAGTGGAGAATAGCCGTTAATGCCAGCAAGACATCAGCATTATTGACCGGCCTGCAAAAGTTTCTCCCACCGAAACTTGTGTTTCGAGGTCAAGTTATTGAGTGGCAACCCAGCGTAAAGTACCTAGGTTGTATTATAGACCGCCCCTTGCGCATGCGCAAAATGCTAGACCATGTGTCAGCAGGCGCGGTCGCGTCACGGGCGTGCCTTAGACCGGTGCTTTCCTCTGACTTGCCACTCAGAACCAAAATTCGCCTGTACAAGTTGTACATACGGTCGAGACTGACCTATGCAGCCCCTGCTTGGTACGGTCTTCTATCTTCTACCAGCAAATGTAAGCTCCAGGCAGTCCAAAATAAGTCGCTGAGATTTATCACCGGCGCGGGACGCTACGTCCGCAACTCCACCATCGCTAGAGACACCAAAAACGAGCCACTCGCAGAGTTCATATCTGGTTTGTCGAAACGATTATTCACCCGCGCTGACAACAGTCACCATACACACCTTAGGGGCATAGCACCCCTACACGCCCGCCCGCCGGAAGGCAGGGCTCTCCCCCGAGAGCTTATTCCTGTGGGTGAATAAGTTTACTTATTCACCCTCCTACCTCCTTACCCTCCTCCCTTCATTTCATTTCATTTCATTCCATTTTTATTGCCCATCTCGCCTCTATTTTATTTCTGTTTTTATTTCGCTTTTATTTTATTTTATTTTCATTTTTTGTTTTGTTTTTCTGCTTTGTTTTTATTTTATTTTAATTTCGCTCTTTCTTCTTTTCTTTTGCTTTGTTTTTATTTTGTTTTTATTTTGTCTTATCTTTCTGTTTTTATTCTGGCGCCTACACTCGTAACATCTACCGTTTTTATTATCGCTTCTGGCGATAATATATTAGCCACAAAGGGGCCTGAAAAGTAGGCCTCCTTTTTAAATTTCACCGGGGGTGTTCAGCACCCCTGAGCTTCTGCCCGGGTCATGGTGGGAGGTAAATTCCCCTCCCCCGACACCCGCACCTCAACACCCAGATGGGTGAAAGAGAAGATACCCACGAGTAGCTCCACAGATTCAGCTTGATTGGTCGTTTGGAGTATCCTGTGTCTTTCGTTTCTTTCTGAATTGCTCCTAAGAACAAATCATTCTGCGTGAAAAACCTTTTGTTTGTAGACGGTGTGCGTACGTGTGTGTTTTGTGTGTTGCGGGTGCTCGTTCGAGCCGAAGCGTCATCGCTCATCGTGTGCGAGCAAGAAGGCTACAGACTGCTGTCTCGCTCTCCCTCGGTAGGCAATTTGGATTGAGTAAGTGTCTTTTCTTACTTGCTCTGGGTCCGGCCGCCTCCATGCGTGCCTATTGAGGAATGTTAGCGTCGGCGTCTTCATCCCTATAGATGCCACGCCCTCCGTTCCGCCATCCCCCCAATAGGGGCCGGGGAATAAGGAAGCGACAGGTATGGTCGCGATCTCAGCCACCGGCAATAGTGGCCCGTAACCTTTTTACAGGACAGGTTACTGCCGCGGACGGCACTTTCGCAGCAGCTTTCCCACCGTCGCGCCCTCCGTCGGCTGCGTCCATGGCCTCAGCCCGCTCGGGCACAACAAGTTATGCCACCTCTGAGACGGGTGATGAATATGAGTACTTCCAGGACGAAGAGCTCCCCGCCATGCTGTCTTCCATCCAGGCCTCTCCAACGGACGTTGTCTCGCCGCAAAAGGTCTCGCCGCAAAAGGTCTCGCCGCAAAAGGTTATAGCCGGCTCTGCGGCTAACTCAGATATAGTTATCCACGCCCCACCGGCGTCGGTACGTCGCGACGCCTCAATTGTATCACCATCGACGCCGTTAAACCCACCACCGCGTGCTAACCCACCGTCGATCGCCTTCAAAACGAGCGACCCACGTAAGGCAAGGGGCCGCGAGATACGCCCTTTTACATTGAGCCCGCTACTAACCCCTGCTGAGCAAGCCCGCGCGCCAGCTAGGGAGACATCAACCGCTGAAAACCTAGACAGGCAGGTACCCGTCCTCTTTAAGACCCAGCCGCCAGCAGCAACGACCGATGACGCAGAGCAGATGGACACCAACTCTCCGCAAAATACAAGCCAGACCTACGCGCAGGTGTCGGCCACTCCTGCCTCGCCTACGCAAAGCCAGACTCAAAAGCCTAAGGAAACAAAAGCCAGGTACCCACCGATCATTGTAGAAAACCTGCCGCAATGGTCGGTGCATCTGAAAAAGCTTCACTCCCTCCTAAAGCACGCCCCGCACGCGAGACCGTTCGGCAAGGGCGTGCGATTTTTATCTCAATCGCCGGTCGAATATAGGGTGGTGGCGGCCTATATCGACGAACTTTCAAAAGCGGACAATACCGTGTCCTGGTATTGTTACAGTCTGGACAACGAAAGGCCTCAAAAAATTGCGATTAAAGGACTACCTCTCGACGCACCGTTGGAGGAGATAGCTGCTGAGCTGGAAGCATTTGGTTTCCCCCTGTCGCACATACGGCAAATTCCGGGGGCGAGAGGTCGCCCCTATTGCATATACTTCGGCCAGCTGGAAAAAAGGTACGACCTAAGCGAGCTCCAAAATATTTATAATATTACGGAGCTCCTTAGTATGACCGGCGTATCCATCACTGCGTGGAAGGCAAAGCCCGGGCCGGCGCAGTGTCATCGTTGCCAAGCCTTCGGCCACTCATCGGCCAATTGTCATCGCCCGATTAGATGTGTGCGCTGCGGACAGGGCCACACCACGGCTGACTGCACACGCGACAGGGACGCCACGCCAACGTGTGCTAACTGCAAGAGAGAGCACGCCGCCAACGACAAGGTATGTCCGTTGTACAGGAGGGAGGCTCGAAAAATGGGGGTGAAAAATGCCCCCCCCGCTCCAAAACCGCTACTATCACTCAGCATAGCCAGAGCGTCCATCGCTGCGCTTAACGCAGCTATAGAGGCCATCGCGGTCGGACAAAATCCGATGCCCGCATTACTACACGGCCTGCAGCAGCTTACCTACCTCCTGGTCCAAGAATTCTCTTCAATCTAAGGATTGTATACTGGAATCCAGGGGGGGTAAGAGGTAAGACCGTTGACCTCAGGTTGCTAGTCCAGCAGCATGATATTCATATTGTGCTGTTGGGCGAAACCAAGTTACGACCTGAGCAACCATTATGTCTACCTAATTATTTCGTCTACAGGCGGGACGAAATAAATACCTTAAATAACATCGCTTACAGGGGCACAGCAGTGCTGATTCGTAGAGACATTGTCCACGAAAGTTTACTCCTGCCAAGCTTTGTTTCAACCCGTGCGATAGGCATTAAACTAAAAGTCGGTAACACCGAACTAAAGGTTTTCGCTGCCTACAAACCACCTAAGGTGCCTTTCATTTCCGGCGATATAAAAAATATTATGTCCGACGACACGCCCACACTTATACTCGGCGACTTTAACGCCAAACACCGACAATGGGGTTCAAATGGGGGAAAATCGACGCCGCGGCGCACAATTACATTGTAATTGGTCCCGGCTCCCCCACTCATTATCCCTCTCAGGACTCATTTCAACCAGACGTACTAGACATAGTGCTAGACGTGCACTAGCCCGTAATATAATTTGGCCCATCTCTTTAGAAAACCTCCATGATATTGATTCGCAACACCTTTCCATTTTACTGGTCCTCGGAGTTTCTATTAGGGATAAACCTTTACCACCAATGAAAACTTCACGGACTGAACAAAATATCAAGAATTACTGAACTCATTCAAACTCCCTCCCGGTGGCCTGTCTACCCCACAGGAAGTGGAAACAGCCACTCAGTTACTTACTTCTGCTATCTCCTCCGCACTTGCTCAGTGCACCACGTCTGCCAAGTCAACCTCGGGGAAAAGTTTACTACCGGCACATCTCCGTAGTAAACTTAGCCAAAAACGAGAGCTTCGCAAACTGTGGTGCCGAACTCGTTGCCCAACAATTAAAAAAGAGTTAAATAAGTTAGGTACTGAGCTATCGAATCAAATTTCAACTTATCGGAAATGGTCTTGGGATAACACAATCTCAAAGGCCAGCGACAACGATACCGCTCTATATCGCTTAGCTCCCTGTATGACCAGCACCCCTGCACCCATACACCCCCTTGTAGACACGCTAGGTAACCGTCTGTACTCAGCTGAGGAACGCGCGGGTTTACTGGCGGACCATTTCGAGGACCAATTTAGGCCCAATCCCATTGTCGACCACGCCCACACAACATTGGTTGAGAAGCGTATACAACAGATCCTTACTAGTCCTATCGACCCACTTAGAGGTGATGATTTTATCTCCCCTAAGGAGGTCAAAAAATTTATATCTTTTTTAAATAAAAAGAAATCCCCCGGCCCTGACGGAATTCCGAACACGGCCCTATTAATGTTGCCTAGGAAATGTCTTGTGGCCTTAACCCGTATTTTTAACGGGATCATGCGCACAGGTTTCTTTCCCACGGCCTGGAGGACAGGCAAAATTATTGTCATACCGAAGCCTGGCAAGAGCCGCCAGAAACCAGAGCATTATCGCCCGATCACTTTACTTTCTAATATAGACAAACGTCTTTTATTGAAAAGGATATCACCTTTTATCAATCTAAGGCCAGAACAGTTTGGTTTTAGAAGTAACCATAGCACCACTCTTCAGCTAACTCGCGTCTTACACCATATGGCCTTTGAGATGAACAAGGGCAGGTACACGGTCGGGGTCTTCCTCGATATCGAGAAAGCCTTTGATCGTGTATGGCACGCCGGCTTATTGTTTAAGCTCTCCGAGACCAGCTTACCCCCCATGTTCGGGCGTATAATAGCCTCCTTTCTGGAGGGGCGGAGTTTCTATGTTTCGGTTGACAATAAAAACTCCCCTATTAAGACCATTACAGCGGGGGTCCCACAAGGTAGTTGCCTTTCCCCTCTGTTGTATGCACTTTTCACCAATGACATCCCTACGCTTAGCGATAGCGGTCTATCGCCAGGCACACAGGACGTCACCCTAGCATTGTATGCTGACGACAGCGCGTACATGAGCTCATCCCGTAAGTCCCATTTAGCTGCCGCTAAAATGCAGCGATTATTGGATATCCTCCCGTGCTGGCTCGACAAGTGGAGGATAGCAGTAAACGGCAGCCATCTTAACCGGCCAACAGAGACTATTACCTAAGGAGCTTATATTCCGCGGACAGGTAATTGAGTGGCAGAGCAGCGTGAAATACCTTGGCTGCATTATCGACCGCAGGTTGCGGATGACCAAAATGGTCGAACATGCGGCAGCCAGAGCAGTCGGCGCCAGGGCGGCCTTAAGGCCTTTATTTTCATCTGACCTGCCGCTTAAAACCAAAGTCCGGCTATACAAGCTCTATGTTAGGTCCCGTTTGACGTACGCCGCGCCGGCTTGGTATACGCACTGCTATCCGCCGCTAAAAAGAAAAAGATCCAAGTAGTACAAAACAAATCGATAAAGATAATAACGGGCGCTCCGCGTTACGTCCGCAACGACACAATTGCCAGGGACACAAAGGCAGAGCCCATAGGTGAGTTTATCGCCAGACTGGCCGCCCGGCTGTTTGACGTGGCGGACAACAGTGCGCATCCACACCTAAGGGGCATTGCGCCATTACATGCCCGTCCACCGGAGGGCCGACCTCTCCCCAGGGAGCTAATTCCCCCAAAAACTAAGCCTTTTGCTTAGTTTTTACACTGCAAAATTGCTACAAAACTGTCTTCTATCGTTTTTTGTTTTTCAAAATTTTTTCGTATTTTTTCTCATATTTCTTTTTATTTTTTGTTTTATTTATCTTATTTTGTGTTGTTTTTATTTCCTCTTCGCCACTTCCACAAAGTGGCTACTAAGATGCTGAAAGTGGGCCTGAAAAGTAGGCCCTCTCTAAGCATTCACCGAGGGTGTGCGCACCCTCGAGACTCGCCCGGGTCATGGGTTAAAATCTTAATTTAACTCGACACCCGTACCTCTTTTACCCGACAGGGGGTAAAGAAGATGTCCACGTACCTAGCTCCACAGAAGCCTTGACATTTTCAGGAACTAGCAACTTTGATAAAACTAGTTGCGTAGTTTTTTGAAAGTTCATTTTTTGCGTGTATGTCGACGGTGCAACTTTACTGTTGCTGTCCGTCCGTAACACTTTATGTAAACAAATCATACAGTAAAATTACAATCTAATAACAAAAAAATCTATAAAAAACTTCTCTAATTTACAATATGATTAATCAGTTTTTTTTTTTTTTTTATAAATAGCCTCTGCAAAAGCACTGTCCTCATCTATTGATATCGGTGGATTATAGAATTTAGCGAATTTTAATGAGTTACCCGACCATCCAGCGGTTCGTTTTATAATATCAGCAGAAACTCCGTTACGATTAGCCGCGGAGGTTGATGCGTGGCGGGTACTATGTGCCGAGAATAACCCGGTATCAATACCACTATCAGACAAAACGTCTTTAATCCACCTACTTATAGTATTGGCACTAGCATTGTGAATTGGTTTTTTAGTAGTAAGAATTAGTTTATCTGTTAGTGTTAAACTCCTAAAATGTTTGGTGACGTCAATATAAGAGGACAATGTCCTCGCAGGACTGATTTGTTGCCTGTGAGGGAAAAAGGGTATAATCCAATTAGGAGCAATTTTATTAGGGGCCGAATTTTTCATCAAGTGACTGATATTGATATCTATTCTTGTGCTACTTATTTTGATGTTAGAAATACGTATTAGCGATACCGTCTGCACTCGTTGTGCCGTTGACAATGCGAGGAGAGCTACTAGTTTTAGCGATAGCGTCTGCACTCGTTGTGCCGTTGACAATGCGAGGAGAGCTACTAGTTTTAGCGATAGCGTCTGCACTCGTTGTGCCGTTGACAATGCAAGGAGAGCTACTAGTTTTAGCGATAGCGTCTGCACTCGTTGTGCCGTTGACAATGCGAGGAGAGCTACTAGTTTTTTGGATAGAAAGTCCAAGGGTTGGCTTTCGTTTGGGTAAAATTTTGAAAGGTGATCAAGCACAATATTAGGATCCCATGTAGCTACATATCGTGGAAAGCAAGGTTTACTTCTAAACACTCCACTCATAAATCTTTTGATTCGATCATCTTCACTAATATGTCTACCTAGCACCAATGCTAGCGCTGAACGGCAAGTGTTGATGGTGGAATACTTTGCACCCGTGTGATATTCAGTGACAAGAAATTCTAGGATGTTTGAGATATTACTATCAAAAATATTTTTTTCTTTTATGTGACAAAATTGCCACCATTTTTTTAATACAACACTATATTGTTTTAAAGAACTATCAGCTAGAGATAAAATCATAATTTTGATTGCGCTCTTATGTAATGATTGTCTTGCGTACGCTTGCTCGATAATATTGATGACACCAGGGTAAGTCGCTTTCAGAGTGGGTGCGAACTCCTGAAAGGTGATAATTACAATGAGGGACTGGGATCAAAATAAATAAATCTGCTCTGAGAGAGAGACAAAAATAAAGGGTACCATGGCTGGCTAGGCCAATAAGGTACGACCATGATTCCAGTTGCCTTATCGTTAACGATTTTTCTTAAACATTTAAGGATCAGTGAGAAGGGTCTCGTTTCCACGATATATATTTTTCACACTTTGCGTTAAGCCGTGAAGCGAATAGATCGATTTGCGGTCTTCCGAAAGCGGCTGTGATCTTAACAAAAGCTTGGGGAGTTAGACTCCATTCAATGTCGATATTTAAATGTCTCGATTCTTCGTCAGCCTCTATATTGTCCGTAGACTTGATATAGGAAGCAAATACGAATAACTTTCTATGTTCACACCACTGCCAGATGTCTCCGGTGACATTATTAAGGTGAGTATATTGGACACCTCGCAGTCGTATTATCTATACGAAGTAAAATTTCCTTATTACATAGGTCTTTAGCGAAGCATTTTAAGCCTATAAATGCTGCTTTTAATTCTAGAAGATTAATATGCTCCTTAGATTATGTGTGATCTCAAAAACGGTTAGCTCGTTCCCCATTACAATAAATACCCCAGCCTGTAAGAGACGCATCAGAAAAGATTTCTAGGATATACTTCCCAATACGTATTGGGTTGTTTGATATTAAAATATTATTTTGCCACCAAGAAAATTCTAACTTTAATGTAGGTGATAAATTCATAATTATCATTAAAATTATGTAAGGCTAGAAATTTTTCTCTTTCGAGGCCTTTTGTATATAACCAACCATACGGAACTGCGGGGTAGGCTGAGCAAAATAAACCTAGATATCGTGCAAAGTCCCTGATCGTCAATGTTTTTTTACCAGAAGTACATTTAGTTTGGTCAAGGATTTTCCGACGTTTTTTAATTGGCAAACTTAGACACATGTTTTGTGAATCTAGCGGGAATGCAAGAAATGTTTGAGTTTGATTTGGGTTCAAGTTACTTTTTTCTTGATTTATCCACAGTCATTGATACACTATTTAAGCAACTGTTATTAGTGTTACTTATGCATAATAAATCATCTAGATATATAACTAGAAGCAATCCTTGGTTTCTAAGATGAGAAACTACTGGTTTCATCAATTTTGTGAAAACCAGTGGTGCCAAAGACAGACCAAATGGGAGGCATTGAAATTCTAGGGTTATACCTTGAAATTTGAACCTAAGGTAATTTTTACAAGAATTATGAATGGGCACTAAAAAATATGCTTCCTGAAGATCAATTGTAGCCATGTAACAGTCCCTACTAATTAACTTGGTAGCTGTGCGAATGTCTTCCATTTCAAAGTGCTTTGAATTTATACATTTGTTCAGCGATTTCAGGTTAAGAATGAATCTAAATAAGCCATCAGTTTTGGGAATCAGAAAGATATTGGATATGGCACCTTTTTACACACCTTTACGGCCCCAGAAGTCAGTTGTTTCTAAATAGACAGCTTTAGATGTTTAAATTCAGTTTTACTGAACTTAGAATTAGACGGCTCAAAGGTTTGAATAGGAGGATTATTGAAAGAAATTTTAAAACCCCTTACATAATCCAGAACTATTGGGTCTTTAGTTATAGTTTCCTAATAATTAATAAATTGACGCAATCTACCAGCATTGGTTCCTGCGGGGCCTGTAATCGGTCTTCGTTGCAGGAGGAGCTCGATTCATAGTTGGTGGCGGTCGCCGTCCCCGCTGTGTATGACTTTGCCTGGTGAAGTACCTCGGTTTCTGCCCACCCGGTTTTAATGCCTTGGTTGGTTGATACCTGGGTGGGCCTCTCCAGTTTACCTGTTGTCTAGATGTGGATGGAATACAATAGTTGGTGCGCTTAATGTGAAGGCCCGTTTTTCCGCCATTTTAGTGGCTTTTATTTTTTCTCCGAGGTCAGTTCCAAAGAGAAACGAATCCCTTTTAACGTCAGTAAATACGGTATTAAACTTCTTGTCAAGCGATGTCGTTATTAGTTTTCTTCTGTGTTTTGTGTTCTCGTAATGCAAATCTAAGAAAATCTGGCTTGTTTCTGACAACCTTTTTAATTACAACTTTTTTAACCTTTCGAAGATCCCCTCTTCTTTAATTAGAGAAGAATCTAAATTTGTTAGTCCTGCAATCCCTAAACCCAATTGGTTTTGAGCTTTTTCGAGGAGCTTATCTCGGTGTTTTATATTTTCACCTAAAACTGCTGAAATTTCTGGGTTAAGTTTCGGTGCTTTCGATAGGCTAAAATTTTCAGGTATTAAAGTTTTCTTTACAGTAACTTCTTTTGCCTCTTTGGTCATTCCTTCTACTAAGATTCTACCCCAACGTTTAGCTATCTCGTCATTAATAGGTGGCCCCATCACCTCGTCTTTTCCTACAGGATCTCCCAGTGCATCTAGTATTTCTGGCGGTAAAACCTCTGCTGCCGCAGTATTTGGCGTTTCGTTTGAGCTTAAAACTTCTGCAGAGCCTTTAGCATCACCAGTGCATGGTGAGCCAGTGGGAGTTACGCTAAATATTTACTTCTCTGCAACACGACATTTTAACCTGAAAAAAATCTTATTCGATAGAGTAGCACTCCCTGATATAGAAATGATATATGAAAGTCGGTGCCAAATAATAGTTTTCGATAAAAAAAATATTTACTGCCAGATTTTTTTTTCCCACCAAATGGTCGAAATAACATATAAAATTCACTTGCTCGGCATTATAGCAGTTCAGATTTCTTTTAGCTGTCCAAATCATCCTTTACACACTGATAAAATTAAAGAATAGGCTGAAAAAAACACAATTTACACTTAAAAACCATGTAATTACACTTTTTAAAATATTGTAAACGGATTAATAAGAAAAAGGAAACACGAACTCTTTTTTTTTTTAATTGCAATGTTACCAGCCTCAAAAAAAAAACTCCCAAATAACCGTTAGGACAATTAGATTACATTACGTACTACATAAAATAGAAAATAACATAAATACAACTTACGTTGTATTATACAGAGTCTTGTTAAGTTTACTGCCATAGACTGAAATAGAGCTTATGGTAAAACATGGAAGTAAGTGTGCAAAGCCGAGTGAAGCGTGCCATGGCTACGGTCGGCGAGTGACAGAACAAACTTGTACTTATTAAATGTAGTCAGGGCGTCCCACTTGTAAACTTGAAAATTGGCGCGTATAACGAAGCGAAGCACATGAAAGTTAGCGCGCGAACCCGAGCGGAGCGTGCCGCGGCAGCGGCCGGCGAGCGCCAGAAAGAACTTATACTTATTTAATGTAGTCAGGGCGTCCCACTTGTAAACTTGAAAGCTGGCGCGTAAAACGAAGCGGAGCACATTAAAATTAGTGTTTTTTATGACTTTATTTACGAACGGTTATTAACTTTGACAGATTTTGGACGTATTTATGCCTTATGGTTTTATGTACATCTATGAAAATGCTGAAGTTGTAAATCCAAATTTTAAATTAGTATTTTATATTAACTATTTATTACTTCGGGAAGGGAAAAATATCAATGCTCTCTCCTCATTTTACATCCCCAAAATTGTGCGGTCGCATTGAAATAGGTAACCATAAAAATATTAGGAACTCAATCTAGCGTCAGTATTTGGGAGTACTTTTTTTAGGCTGGCAATATTTTCATAAAAAAAAATTGTTGTTTCCTGTTATTCATTTGTCTGAATTGGTCTAAATCTTTTGTTTACGTTCTGTAATGGTGTATTTGTATGGTGTAAAATATTACGTTAAATATTTTTTTAAGGTAAAATTAGCGTTTTGCACCAATTTCTGAATATCATCTGTGTATAAAGGGATTTTTCCCTGTCCATTACAATTTTTTTCATGTAAGTTTGTTGTGTTGCAGAGAAGTAAAAAATTACCGGAGTTACTTTCCTGTGGCTCGATTCCGTAAAATGACAGCAAACAATTCTCGTTTGAAATACTATCCTGTGGCTCGATTCCGTAAAATGACAGCAAACCATTCTCGTTTGAAATCCATATAAATAAGATATACATTGCGCATTTGAAATCACGTATGAAATTCATCGATTGTCGCGAAACCGCAATGTATATCTTATTTCTTTCAAAAAAGGTTAGCAATCTCTTACGGAATCGACCAGCTGGACCTTATTTGGTTATCGTCATCTGACCGATCTGATTGTGAACAAAGTTGCACCTGTTCCCATGTCGGTGAACTTGGGTAATAGCGTTTGTAATCTGTAACAAACAGTGTGTTACGCCACTAGACTAAATGTGACAAGCTGATATAACAGCCATTATGAATTTTTAGTCATTGTACGTAATCACGTTACGTCACTAGACTAATTCGTTATCAACCGTGCACATGTCACGGAGTATAACAGACAAGAAATAAAAGAGTTTAAATCACAGCGGATTTGACCAAAGATCCAACTTATTTAACAATCACTTACCGAAAGTAATAAAATGAAACATAATTGAAAGTCTAGTGATGAAAAGATCGTAACTATTTACTATTACAAGCATTTTTTAATAAATCGTCAATAAATTTGAAAATGCGGGTAGATAAAAATTAATTTTCAAGATAAATTCTTGCAGTTACTATATTGCTAATATAATAACATTTCCTACTAAAGGATAACAAAACGCATGTCTAAATAATGCATTGTTGTAGGTAATTTATATAAGTAAACTAACCTTCATTATCCGTATCACATGTTGACGAGTCATGTTTGTCGTGTAACTTTTGTTCCAAACGTCTTATTTTTCGTCGTATTCTTGAATTATCACGTCCTTTTTTTCCTTTTTCCCATGACAACGATTTTCAAAAAACACTTTTATACGTACTTAACACTAATGAGGATTTTTTATGATATACGATGTTGCAACGCCTGCACATAAAAAAGGAATGAAATATGGCGGGGAGGGAGGGGACTGCTGTCAGTGCCGTAGGTAACGTTCCGAAACTATCTTTAAATTTTATTATTTGATTTTTATTTCCAGAGCTCTAAAAATTATGTGCAACGCCTAGTACATTGAGAAGTGAAACTACATAGTGTTTTTAAATCTTGAGGATGCAACGTCTCGTATAATTATAATATTTTGCTTAATATGCTGGTAAAAGAGTGCTATCAACTTCGTATCTAGACCGAATATTTGATACTAAGCCTATTCCATCCGCGAACGCAGAAAATTTAGAGAATTTTTGTGTCATCGGTATGCGCGCTTAAAAATTTAAAATTAAGTGATCTTTGTGATTTTATATTTTTGTACACGGGGCTGAAGAAACTAGATTCTAAAACTATTCGTTTACAGTCTCGTCAGTTTTATTCGCGATCGCATTAAAATACTCCATAAGACTTCGACGTCAAAACATGAAACTACGAAACGGGCACCCGATCGTATGCTGGAGTTGGCATCCAAATCAAAGATTACGCACACCTTTATAAATAAGGCACCCGCATCCACTAATTCAGTCTAAAACGTGTTCATTGTGCAATGGAGTATCATCACATGAAAATTTTTTTAAATGTACGAAATTTCAAAGATTTTGAAAGATTTAATTTTTTTTTTTTTTTTTTACACCACTAAGGTGGCAAACAAGCTTACGGTCCGCCTGATGGTAAGCCTATGGACGCTTGCAACACCAGGGGTATCACTTGCGCGTTGCCGACCCTTCAGAATCTAACAACTTTCATTAAAAATAATAAATTTTACGTTAACTGTCTTAAGTGATAACACTTTTTTGCAATTCAAGCATGTCTTGTAAAAATGTGGTGATAAACATCACACGATGTTGGATTTTGATAACAATATGAATGCCATCTCCAATGATCCCAATACTTCGCGCTCCGTGGCAGCTACGCAGTCGGAATTAAAACCTGTAAGCCCTTATCAGTCGCTCGCGCTGCAGTCAGTGCCGTCACCGCCCGCACCACAGCCTCATAGACACTCACCTGCAAACTTTACTCGTACCGACGTCTTTAAACCCGAGTCATAATAATAAGATACATAATAAAAATATTTTGACTTCACCTAGTACTATTTTACTAGCCACTGCTTGCGTAATTGATTTCGATTCTCAGGGTAATGAACATATTTTAAGGTGTATTTTAGACAGTGCGTCTCAAAGTCATCTGATAAAAAATGAAAATTGCGTACGTCTAGGTTTGCAACAAATACCTACACGTTCATTGGTGAAAGGTGTTAGAGCTTCTACCCAAGAAATATATGGTTCCGTTCATTTTAAAATATTCCCATGATTCAATCGACACATTTTTTATAATATACAATCTGTGGTTGTAGATAAGGTAACTGAATGCCTACCAACTAGAAAGGTAAATGAATCCGCTCTTTCCGAATTTAGTAATTTACCGCTAGCGGACGACGCATACGCTGTGCCGGGTAATATCGATATTTTGATAGGCGTTAAGCTATTTCCGCAGCTTTTATTACCTCATAGGGTACAAGGTTCCTAAGGTTCTCCGCACGCTATTGAAACGGTTTTCGGGTACGTAGTTCTCGGCTCCGCTCGCATTAATTGATACTGCCGCGTCTACTATTTCATGTTGCTGCATTCAACCTCAACGGGTTGAAGATTTAATTACAAAATTCTGGGAATTGGAAGAAATAAAATCTTCTTCTGTTCAAAGCCCAGACGATACTGCATGCGAAGAATTTTATTGCCACACCACTACTCGCGACCCAAACACTGGCCAGTACACAGTGGCTCTGCCGATGTATTTACTCTTGGCGATTTTTTCGCAAATGCTAAAAGACGCTTTGAATGCCTCTAACGTAAACTTACAGCCTGCTCTCAACTAAAAGAAGCTTATGATAGTTGTTCGCGCCAGTCTAAAGCGCTGTAATCAAATTATTTACTTACTACCCCCTTTTATTTTTGTTATGTAAAATGTTTTCGCTGCAACGTCACTACATAAGTAGTATCGATTTAACTAGCTCAGAAGTTGGTCGTATAACTCACCGCATTTTGTATAAGGGTCGCTAACCTATCACACTAAAAATCATATCTTAGTCTTACCACGCTGGTAGGCTAAACCCGCGCCGTGCGACATCCTACAAGGATTTCAAGTTAATTGAGTGCAGTGATCATACCTAAAGTGTCCCTGGCCAGTAGAAAGGACAGTGAGTGAAGAAAGCCAGCTTAAATAGTGTGTGATCGATCTATATTGCAGCTAAATATCATTGTAAGTACCTTAGGTTGTCTATAATATCTTATATTCTAATCCGCGCCCCAAAATGTCTGCGGCCGTGTAACGCTTGCAACGCTCACAATAGTATTATCACGGACTATCTTGACAAAGGTATTTTGTCACCCGCGCCGCATATATTCGAAAAGAATAAAAATTACCCCTTTTTATGTAATACCTCATCACGGCGTTCTTAGAGAAGACAAACCACAACGAAATTGCGCATGGTGTGCGATGCTAGCGCAAAAACCACTTCTTCGGTCTCCTTAAATGACTTTTTGTACAGTGGTCAGAATTTACACGGTTATTTATTCTCTGTTCCGCATCAATTTCCGCTTATTTCCAGTAGCGTTTTCAGCTTATCACGTCAGATGTTTTTATGTATTGGCATAAAAGATTGTGACCGAACGTTTCAACGGATTTTATACCGTTTTTCGCCACTGCAAGACTTAAAAATGTATCATTTCAATACCGTATGTTTCGGTTTACGATCTAGTCCATTTCACGCATTGAGAACCTTAAGACAGATCTTGATAGATCCATTCCATTAGCTAAAGAAATAATGGAGACTGGCCTATACATGGATGATGTAGCGTATAGTGTAGAGGAAGGTTCCGCAGTAGAGGCTGTAGCGTCTATGATTGCTCTTATGAAAGCAGGCAATTTTGACCTCGTAAAGTGGATGAGCAACTCACAGTCTCTTCGCAACTCTGTTCCGTTATCACACCGGCTTGAATCTATCAAGGAATTTGGTGAAACAGATACCCATAAGGTTTTAGGTTTGTCTTGGTCCCCTAATACCGATAACTTTTGTTTTACCGTTACTACGCCTGAGAATTTCAGATGCACTAAACGAGTAATGTTATCGTGAATTGCTAAAATATGGGACGTTATGGGGTTTGTCGCTCCCGTCGTATTAAACGCCAAGTTACTAATTAAGCAGCTTTGGTTGTGCAAGTGTGACTGGGATGACTTCCCACCCGATCACATCTGCAAGTGATGGAAGCAATGTTATTATGAACTGCCCGCTTTTAATAATTTGAAATTTCCGCGTCATATTGGTATTACTGGTGGTAGCTCTGTCATCATTGTTGGCTTCGCAGATGCCAGTGAGAAGGCATATGGTGCAGTTGTTTACTTTCAAGTAAATAACGAAGGATCCCGTACAGTACACTTGATAAGTGCCAAATCAAAGGTGTCTCCTGTAAAGGTCATTTCCCTTGCTAGACTTGAACTCTGCGCCATATTAATACTTGCTAGGCTTATACAGACAATTATCGCGGCTTGTAATAACCGCATAAACATTTCTGAAGTATATGCGTTTTCAGATTCCACGGTTGCATTGTGCTGGGTTCATTCTTCTCCGCACCGATGGGGTACGTTTGTAGCTAATAGGGTGACCAAAATACAATCAGAATTACCGTGTTGTCATGTCTACCATTGTGCAGGTGCCATTAATCCCGCTGATTGTCTTTCACGTAGAATTACTCCTGCTCAGATCATTGACCATCCTCTTTGGTTCACAGGACCTTCGTGGATCAATCTAGATCCACCTCATTGGCCCATTAGCGCATTTAATGCGTCAGAAATAACTGAGGTCCCAGAAGAAAAGAAGCATTCTTTGGCAGCAACCATCATGCCAGAGTCGATAATTATGACTTTCAACACGCATTTCGTCATGGTCAAAACTTCTTCGTACGTTAATATTTTTCGTTTTCTGAAGCTTTCACCCAACGCAAATTTATAATCGCATCTGACCTTGAGTTTGTTGAACATAGAGTATTAAGAGAGATTCAGAATTTTTATTTTGAAGATCAAATTTCTAAATTAAACGCAAATCAACCTTGTAGTACCGCATTCCAGCGTTTGAAGCCGTTCATTGAGGATGGCTTAGTGCGTGTAGGTGGCCATTTACACAATTCATCACTAAGCTACGACCAGAAAAATCCTATTGTTCTACAGCGTAAAAATCATATTGTAGATCTGATTGTTGATATAAGGTAAATTGTCACGCTGGGCCAACGTTGTTATTATCCATTTTGCGTCAAAAATATTGGATTTTTTCTGCTCGAAATTTAATCCGCACGAGGATATACAAATGCATTCCTTGTTTTCGTGTTCGTCCACGTCAAACTTTTCCTGAAATGGCCAGTCATAAGCCTTGTCGTGTCACGGAGTCTATAAAGGCATTCACTCACACAGGTATTGATTTTGCTGGTCCGCTGAAGGTAACACTATCTCATGGCCGTGGTATTCGTTCCCATTTGTCTCTTTGTGTGCCTCACAACACGTGTTGAGCATTACATCCGAGTTGAGCACTACTAGCTTCTTGTCCGCTTTTAAACGTTTTTTATCACGCCGTGGCCCTGTTTCATTCATTTAATCGGACAATGGGACAAATTTTGTTAGTGCCAAAAGAATACTCAATGAGATATATGAGTTCTTGTCTTCCAATCATTTAAATACCGAATTTTCGCAGGTATTAGCCTTTTTTTTCTGAACTGACATTGCAGTTGGCTGTTGCAGCCATTACTGCTTCACCGGCCTTTTTTGGACGAGTCTCTGAAGGAGCTTCAGCCCGTATAGCGCCCAACGCTCAAGGGCTCCCCGCGGGGGGAGCCTCGGCTTGGGTTGTCGCTCTCGGGAGCGTCCCTTCGACCGGCGTGAGTCTCGAACCCGAAGGTGAGTCACCGCCAGGAGGGGAGTTCCCCGTTACGCGAGTGCGGTTGCGATTGAGTGGGGGCGAGCTCGCCCCGGCACTCTTTGATACCTCGTGTATCCGTTCGGGCGCCGACGAACCCGAGGACGTCGGCGTCGAGTTGGGAGAGAGACCCTATTGGGGGAGGTTGTTGAGACTAATCTCGCTATCCGGATAGCGAGATTGTCATCTAGGGCCGTTAGTACGTGCCGAGGCCGCCTAACTATAGTTTTACGACCGTGCCGAGGTCGATCGGGGGGATGGTGTAGTAGCCGATAATCGCATCCATTGGCATTTAAATCCTCCAACTGCTCCTCATTTTGGTGGGAATTGAGAGGCCAATATCAAGAGTCTAAAGGCTCATTTATTTAGAGTAACAGGCGAACAAATTTTGACACTTGAGGAAATAACAACTGTTCTAACGCAGGTAGAGGCAGTTATGAACACTTGACCTCTGTGTAAACACTTTCCAGTGACCCGTTACTACCTATTGCGTTAACACCAGCTCATTTTTTGTCGTTAACACCGCTTTAATATTTACCCGCATCAGATGATGCTGACCTGCTTAATCTGCATTCACGACATTTATTATTGGATAGGTTAGTTGAATCTTTTTAGCAGCGTTGGAGGTCAGATTACTTGCACACATAATTAATTAGAGAAAAGTGGAATACACCTACAAACCCCATTAAGATAGTAACAGTTGTAATTCTTAATATGGAGAACGCCCCTCCTTTACAGTGGCCCTTAGGTATTGTTAAGGAGGTTTTTCTGGCTAAAGACGGAGTGACACGTGTCGTCAGAGTTAAAACTAGTACAGGGTCGTACCTTCGTCCGGTAGTGCGCTACCCGCTACCTGAACAGTAATCATAATAATATACCGCAATTTTAGTTTTAATTTTCTTTTTTTTTGCATGTTTCTAAAATTAGATTGATATTAATTTTTTTTTGAAGGGAATCCTTCAAGGAGGGGGGAAATGGTTGCGCCACCTGTGTAAGTGTAATAGTGTAATTAATGATATAAAATTGCACATATACTGCGATCACCTATCCCTTATTCTCCTACCCATACCTCGCCTATGCAAGAAGAGGGCGGATGCCTTGACATCCGAATCGAACAGTCAAAGAAAGACAACGGTGCTATGCACATCTATTTTTAATAAGCCGTGATTTTTTGGTTTTCATAAGTGTAACCTTAGAACTGTTTTGCGAATGTTGGTGTTGACAGTGGCCAAAACTATTGAAGAAAATACCCAGGATTTTGTGACGTAAATCTAAGGGTCTGCAGATCTGCCAGAAGCACTGCTACCAGCCTGCCACTAAAATATTAGTTCCGAGGACAAGTAAATTACACTGAGGGTACATTGGTAAGTTTTACTTATTGTATTTATTAAACTAATCTTGTTTAATAAATACAAAAAAATACAATAAATACAATAAGTAAAACTTACCTTAGTCTTGTTGGAATAACAGTGCTGTTCACTAAAAACAAGTAAAATTTAATGGAATGCAAGAAACGTATAACACGCTTACAATCAGCGTTTAATTACAACGATACGAGTAGATGGTTCTGATGAAGATCTGTGATGCGAAGCGTACGGTTGATAATAACTGGTCAGCGTACCTGGTAGATGATGGAAGGGCTGCGGCGGATAGGACGTCATAATCTGTTCAGCGCAAGTTACCATTTGCGGAGCGGCGGAAAAAGGGGAATCCCCCGCCAGGAGAGGAGTTATGCCTGGAGAACGCCTTGTCGTACTTGCATTTCGATATATATGAGAACTATCGAAAAAACTTCGATAGCGCAATGTAAGACGCGTGACGTCAACCTTAATTCGTAGCAGTACGATATGATGTTTGTTATTAGTAAACTTCAATAATTCTTAGAAAAGGTGTTTGTGAACGTTAATTAGCCTTCACTGTAATGACAAGTAGTGTTTTATCTTCCCACTTTAATAAAACTTTTGTAACCTTTAGTAAGCTTTATTTGTTGATATTAATTACCCAACTCATAAATTCTAGAAAAGTTTTATAGGATTTGTAAAATTCTGTAATCCGAAGTACAAATTATTAATTACGGAAATGAATAAAACTATTTTGTTGTTATTATATTATGAAATTAATAAAATGTACTTAAATTTATATTGTTTTGTAATTTCCAGAAAAAAAATTTTGAAATTGATAAAATTAGTATTACCGCATTTTAATAAACAGTTTTTTAATTCGAACAATATTTTCCGTGAAAATTATAGCTTTCTAGTACTAATGGTATCTGAGCTACGGCACGGATGGATATGTACGACTTTTTTGTTGACTACGGAACCCTAAAAATGAAGAAATAATATAAATACTGTGCCCTTCAAGCACAATAAAGGCCAAAAAGCGAAAATAAAAATAATCATATGTTTTTGGTTAAAATGCCTAATTGCAGATTACCTGTTGCTAAAATTAATCAGAAAATTACAATCTTCATCGGGAAATAGAAAAGTGAAAACTCTTTGCATGTAACTTAGCACTATGTTTTACACGTTTTAAAATGTGTGTAATGTGTTTTATTATTGTTTTTGAGGGATTTTGAATTGATAGAAGTTTTGAATCATTTGGCAGAAGGAGGAAGACACAGAGTGGGGAGGAGGAAGGAGAGGATGTCTTCTCCCCCTGACACCATTTACATAAACATGTAATGCAAAAAAGGGTAAGAATTTACGTGCTATTCTATTTTAGCACAGGCAGGCCACTAGTGCGGAACGGTCACTCGGCTTGTAGGAAGACCATCTGGTTCAGAACGGTTACTCGGCTTGTAGACAGACCACTGGTGCGGAACGGTCACTCGGCTCCAGACCACTGGTGCGGAACGGTCACTCGGCTTCAGACCACTGGTGCGGAATGGTCACTTGGATTGTAGGCTATTCAAAAAGCCAAACTAACGGTTCGTCGCCACCTAGCTTTCTTACACGCTCAATGTTGTATTCAGCACCCGGCCTCAGTCACACTCGGATGGTACGATATTCATATTAAACACTATAATTGATAGAAGCCAACCTAACCCATATACCTAGCCATTTCTAGTCGCAAGGTCTTCATGGTAATCACAAGTTGTATCAACTAGTGCTATGTGTCGTTACTGTTACGCCACATGGCGACCCTGTGGGGTTTGGTTTTTGTGAAAAGTAATCGTTCGCACACAACGCGACTAATTAATGTTTCAGTAATTACGTGCAGTCGCTCTGTTTACACCGTTACGTTACGTAGTCATTTGATTGATCACATGTGTATGGTATGGTAATATGTGAGGTAACTGTGTTAACCACATTACTATAAATCTACACGATGCGTAGTAAATGTTACCGAATAATATATGTCAAAATAATAATATATGACAAAAATATCCTTCTGTGCTCAAACAATGCTCGACGCGTAATGTTATGCAGGATGCGCGAGGGCGATAGTAAAATAATTATTTTTAATGAGTCAACAAACAGTATGATTCCGTCTCTCTTCTACATTTTAAAAATTAGTTAACAATTTAAAAATATCTAATACAAAGTCCAGTAACATTTGTCGGTTCTTGTTTAATTATAATAGAAGTTACATTTATTTGTCGTAAATAGTCTGAATTGTCGTTTGTGATTGATTACCGTTGTAATACAAGTTTGTGATTACTGTTGTAATACAAGTTTGTGATTTTGCTGTTGTAATACAAGTTTTGCAGACCGAAACGACGAGGAACCTTAACCCTTGATTGCAAAAACGAAACTCAATATTCTGCAAGAAACCAAATGCACCAGTGAGAGTTGAAATAACTAATAATAATATATATATATATATTTTTGGACATTACACACAGCGCCGTCTGATCTCAAACTAAGCAAAGCTTTTTCTATGTACACCAGAAAACAGCTACTAATAATATATATACTTTTTTGGTAAATACATACATATTATACATACATAGACCAAACACCTAGTCTCAAGAAAAACACAAATAATAAATGTTTGTCTTGTGCGGGATTTGAACCCATATTAGTAAGAGTTATACAGTGCGGCATTTCGTCGAGTGTAAAACGTAACTTTGAGAGACACACTGTAAACAAAAATATGTTAGGCACCATCCTGTAAATCCAGTAACTTTGTTACTACTTTGAATAATGTGTCGATAGTGTAATATTGTGTCCGGTTTGTAACTACAATAATTCAAATAAATTAAATATTTTTTATTTATAAGTACCAATTTCAGGAATTTGATGGCGCATTTATAAATTTTAATCTATATAAATTACACGACAAATTTATTTTCCCATTAACATTTGACCACTATAAGCTACATACATTTATTAACCTATTAATGCGGCTGTGTATACCAAGCGCCCCCTTACGATTCTAGCCCCCTCGAACCCCTATTCTTCCACGCCCCTTTCATTGAAATCCATCTAGTGTAATTCTGAACTATTACGCCATCAATTGTTGCAGATATCTTTAAAACTTAAACGGAATTTGTTCAAACCAGTTTTCTTAAAATAAACATTATCACACCGCTCGCCATCGGCAGGGAATTCATTCTCACACTTTAGCACCTAAATGGTAACGTACAGTGCAGTTTAAGGGAAACTGCCTCTAGCGAACACTTCGGTTGTGGAATGAACGAAGGGAAGGAATGAAGAGAAGTTATTATATTTTTGAAGGGTCGGCAACGCTCAAAAAATGCCCCAGGTGTTGCATGCGTCCATAGGCTGCGGTGACCTCTTAACATCAGGCGGACCTTAAACTTGTTTGCCACCTTAGTGGTATAAGAAAAAAAATGTAAAACTACAATAATTATCCCGTCTTCGTCTTAAAATTTAATATTTACCTTGAAGTCTCCTTCCTGTACGTTTGCTACCAACCGCACATAGTTTAGCGCAGGAGAGAAAGAGAAAGCTATATCTTATCTCCCTCTTCGTTGAACTGTGATTTATTCGAGTGAGGAGATCAATGAAGGTAATTACATCACGTTTTACTACTATTACTTGCAATCCTTACAATATTACCCAAATGATCCATTATTAAAAAGCTGTAATATTATCCTCGAGTCCATACAAGATATGACCAATGGCACTTTTTCTCCGAATCAATACGAGATATTGGTCAGTGGCAAATTCAAGAGTTAATACGAGATATAAACCTACACTTTTTAATATCTTAATATCTTAGTTATTGCAATCGGTACTTGAGAACTAGTTTTATTATTGTTCAGTATCTTTATTCGTTATTTATTTGTTACGAGATAAATTAAATTATTCTTTAGCCTTTTATTAATTTTAGAAGTAGCCACAATTTTAAAATACCGAATAGCAGTTAAATAATATATGATGGTCTCGCTTTCAGAGCCTCAAAACTTTGCCACTTCTGAAGTGATTGATTAAGTCACAGAACTGACAATGGAACACCATTATCACTACGATGCTGAACAGCATTTGGATACGCCTATTGTTCACAGTTTTAGTCCCATACCGCCGTGCGAAAGTCAGTTATCTACCAAATCTACAACAGTAGATCTCCAGCTCCCGAAGCACTCGGAGACCGGCACATTGATATTCCAGAGTGGGATGAGGATATACTTCAAGATATATCTGATAGGTGGGAACCAATTATTAAATCGGGCCTTAAGAAAGAAATCAAATCAAATCTTTATGAAAGATACTTGAATCCTAAAAATGTTCCGTCTTCAAAGCCCCCAGTGTTGAATGCAGTAATATCCTCGGCAATAACAGAAACTAGTATAAATAGGGACAACAGAATAATTATAAAACAAGAACATCTAGGTCGCGCTATTGCAGCTTTAGGGAAAGAAATGACGGGGATTTTAGCTAAAAATATGGATATGCCTAAGATACTGAAAACCATTAACGACGCTGGTAAGCTCATTGCCGATTCTTACTACCTGGAGCTTGACACAAGGAAGTCATTAATCATGCCTTTATTGGATAAGCGTTTTGTAAGTGCCTTTAATAATCGCCAGCGCGATCACTACTTGTTCGGAGACTTTATAAAATCGTCGAGAGGTATAAAGAAGAGGTCCGCCGCGTCAGCCACATCATTACCGGGCAAACGCAAGCCGCGGCGGCGGCGGCGGACATCGAGCAGCATCACCGGCTAGCCGCGCCCCGCCGCCGGCGCAACCCGCGCGCCATTGGACGGGGTCAGCGGGCAACCGGAGGCGGCCACCGGTACCGCCGCCACCGCCGGGCCCGTCGAGTACCAGGAACAGGATGTGGAACACGCTGGACGCTTAAAATACTATTTAAATTCGCGGTAAGCTCTAACTAAAGACCCCAAGGTAACCTTTTATTAAAATACCGAACCAGCACCCCGTCACTTACCCGAAACAATCATTTAGTGAAGCGGATTTTTTAAATTTAAATAAAGAAATTTCCCATTTAGTACACAAAGGCTATACGAGCTTGTAACCCAGTTAAGGGCTAATTATTTTTTTTTTTTTTTTTTATACCACTAAGGTGGCAAACAAGCTTACGGCCCGCCTGATGGTAAGCGGTCACCGTAGCCTATGGACGCTTGCAACACCAGGGGTATCACTTGCGCGTTGCCGACCCTTCAGAAATCTAATAACTTCTTTCTTGAAGAACTCCATACTGTAGTCGTTGCAGAAAACCTTGGCAGGGAGCTCATTCCACAACTTAAGCGTTCGCGGGAGGAAGTTTCTCTGAAACCGCACTGTACGCGACCATTTAGGTTCTAAAGTGTGAGAATGAATTCCCTGCCGATGGCGAGCGGTGCGATGGTAGAAAGTAGCCGTGGGCATCATTTCGAACAATTCCTCAGAACACAACCCATTGTACAAGCGGTAGAACACACACAGTGAGGCAAAGTCTCTCCTCAGACTTAAGGGCTCGATACCGCAAGTGAGTTTGGAATCGTCGACAATTCTCACAGCCCGTCGTTGAACCGAGTCAAAAGGGCCAAGCTGGTATCCGGGTGCACCTGCCCAGAGATGGCAGCAGTACTCCATATGGGGCCTAACTTGCGACTTGTAAAGTAACAACCTTTGCCCCGACGTGAAGTACTGCTTCGCTCTGTTGAGTACACCAAGTTTTTTGGACGCCAGCTTTACCTTATCTTGTAAATGATCTCGGAACTGAACATCGCTGGAGATGTCGACACCAAGGATCCCAATGCTCTTGGAGATGGAGAGGGGAGTGTTCTGGAATTGTGGGACCACAGTGAATGGAGTTTTCTTAGCGGTGAACGCGCACACTTGTGTCTTTGTAGGGTTGAATCGGACCAAGTTTACCCGTCCCCAGTCAGAGACCTGGGACAGTGTGGTCTCGATTTGAGACACAAGTTCTCCGCGATTTTCCTCCACAACGGAACGAGGGATGTTTGCACGACCCGTGTAAAAAGCGTCTCCAGAACTGTCATCTGCATAGCAATGTATGTTGTTGATGTCCAACATGTCATTGATATGCAGTAGAAACAGCGTAGGAGACAGCACAGAGCCTTGCGGGACACCAGCATTAATGTCCATGCTATCAGAGCAACTACCGTCAACTACGGTTCGTATGCGTCTGCCGGACAAAAAGCTAGCCACCCATTTGCACAAACCCTCGGGCACTCCGTAAGATGGCAACTTCGATAGAAGACCGCGGTGCCAGACCCGATCGAACGCCTTCGCTATGTCCAGGCTACATGCCAATGCCTCCCCCTGACTCTCAATGGCTAGTGCCCATCGGTGTGTGAGATACACTAGAAGGTCACCAGTCGAGCGACCGTGGCGAAAGCCATATTGACGGTCACTGACCAGATCGTGTACTTCTAGGTATCTTAGAAGCTGTGTGTTGATCACACGCTCCATCACCTTAGAGAGGAGAGAGGTAATAGCGATAGGCCTGTAATTCGATGGATCTGATCTATCGCCCTTTTTGGGCACCGGGTGCACATTCGCAGTCTTCCATGTAGACGGAAATTGCCTAGTGTGGTAGGAAAGCGCGAAGAGGCGCGTGAGTACAGGACATAACTCAGGAGCACACTGCTTAAGCACCACTGCTGGTATACCGTCTGGCCCACTCGACTTATGAACGTCTAGAGAAAGCAACGCCCGCCTGACCTCCCGCTGCGTTATGGAGATTTCCGGCATGGACTTACCGCACCACGGTATAGTAGGTGGTACAGCGCCTTCATCGCTCATATTCGAGTTCGAGGCAAAGAGACTGCCCAGTAGATCGGCTTTCTCTTTAGCACTATGGGCCAAGTCACCATCGGTCTTTCGCAGTGGTGGTAACGACGACTGGCAGAAGTTCCCTTCGGCAGCTTTGGCAAGCGACCAGAAAGCACGACTCCCAGAAGGATAGCTCGCAAGTCGCCCACCTATTTTGCCGATGAATTGGAATTTTGCTCTGGCAGTTGCTTTCTTACTGAACCTCGAGGCAGCATTTAATTTGCGTTTTAACTCAGAAATATTCGGATCCTTATTAAAACGAGCCGTGGTCCAAGCCTCATATGCATTTTGCTTAAGAATTTTAGCTTTTCTGCAAGACCTATTAAACCACGGTCGTTTTTTTGACGCCGGCAGCTACTCGCGGGTTAGGAATATAGCATTCCATACCAGCAAGGATTGTCTCAGTGACTGCGGCTGCGCAGACGTCAGGATCTTCTGAGTTAAAGCAGATCTGCCTCCACGGGTACGATGCGTAAAATTCACGCAATCCATCCCAGTCTGCCGACTTATAGTGCCACACACGACGCCAGTTAGTTGGCCCAGAAGGATCAGGTTGTGTGCATGACACTTGAGTCCGAACGAGACAGTGGTCCGAGGAGCCAAGAGGCGCATCCACTGAGACGGAGTACACGTCCGGACGAGTAGTCAGCAGAAGGTCCAGTAAGGAGCTCGTATGTTCCTCTATATCTGGTATTCTCGTTGGAGAAAGTACCAGCTGAGAGAATCCATAGGTCAGAGCAAATTCATGAGCAGATATCCCAGCATAGTTATTGGTTCGAGAACTGAGCCACTCGCGATGGTGGGCGTTAAAGTCTCCCAAAATAACTAGTTCTGCTGTGGGATATTGCTCTAGAACTTTGTCAGTCGTCAAACTCAGGTGCGTGAAGAGTCGAGTTACGTCCGTGTCACCGCTATGAGACCTGTATAGGCACGCATAGATACGAGTGTGGCCGCCGTAATCTACGCGCACCCACAATATCGACAGGTCCCTGTCTTCAAGGCTATGAAGGCGGCGACAGCAGATATCTTCACGGACGAACATACATACACCGGCATGACTCACAAAATATGTTCGAGTTTGTAGCCGGGATAATGAAGGTATGATGTGTCGGCCGGGCAGGATATCTGCGTCTCCGTTAGAAAAAGAATGGTATTTTTTTATTTATCTAATATTTTTTTATTCCGAAAGGTAATGGAACAATGAGATTTATACTTAATTTAAGAAAACTAAATAAGTATATATATAATAACTGAGCATTTTAAAATAGAAGATACTAGAACCGCGTTAAAACTTATGACTCCTCTTAGTTTTATGATAAATTAAGACCTCAAGGAAGCTTGTTTTTTAGTTCCTATTCTGTTTTGTAGACTGCAAAAAAAATTTTGGGTTCTATTATAATCATATTTTATATGAATTTTGCGCCCTACCCTTCGGCATTTGCTCGGCACACTATATTTTCACAAAATTTATGAAACCAGTTATGGCACACTTACGATCTAGGGGTTTCAAATCCGTAACATATTTAGATGATATTTTATGATAAGGTGATACATATCAAGATTGCACACACATTACACATTACACATTACAAACGCCACAGAAACAGAGTTAGGTTTAGTTATAAATTTTAAGAAAAGTTCTCTCAATCCAAACAAAATTTGTGAATATCTTGGCTTTTTGATAAATTCCCAGAATATGAGTTACCTGTCAGGAAAAAAACAAAAAATTTAGAACAAACTTTAAAACTCAAAGGCTTAGTTAAAATACGTATAAGTGACTTTGCACGATATTTGGGAACGCTGACTGCAGCACGCCCAGCCGTCATCTACGGCTGGGTTTATACAAAATCGTTAGAGATAACAAAATACTTAGATAACGATCGACGGCGGTGCCATCTGTACCTCGACCGAAGGAACCAAAGTAGGCGCGCCTAAACTTTTCTGTTGTGTTTTTCCCCCGCCTTGACGACCTCTCTTCGTCCTTTTCTTAAGGGAATGAGACCTTTCTGTCGGGGGGTTGGCGGTGGGTATAAGGGTTGGCCCCTGTGTACGGTTGTACTCGTGCAACTCCAGTACCGGCAAGGGTACCGGTGCCTCTTTGCGGGTGGTTTCGGGGCGGTGGGGCTTTTCACCCCCATTTTACGCGCCTCCCTCCTATACATTGGACATGGTTTATCATTAGCCGCATGCACTTTCTTGCAGATTGCGCACGTTGAGGTGACTTCCCTGTCGCGTTTGCAGTCCGAGGCTAGCTGGCCATCTCCGCAGCGTACACACCGGAGCGAACGACGACAATTGGCCGATGAGTAGCCGAAGTTATTAGTAGTTATTAGGAGCAATATAGTGAAAGAAACGAAAAGAAACGGGAAACTCGAAAGAACAATCAAGCTGTATGGCGTCGATCAAGATGAGGATTGGCCGTCGTTTTGGGACATCTTCTTCACCCCTGTCGGGTAAAGGAGGTACGGGTGTCGGGGTAAAGTCTGGGCGTTTTACCCCATGACCCGGGCGAGTCTCGAGGGTCAACGCAGCCACGGTAATTTTTAAGAGAGGGCCTACTTATCAGGCCCCCTATAAACAAAGTGGCCACTTTTTAGAAGTGGCGGAAATAGGGGTTAAAACAAAGAAAATAAAACAAAAAAAATGAAGCTAAAAACCGAAACATAAAAGCTCCGTTTATCCAGAAACGAGGCTATTACTCGCCCGAGCATCGCACTCCAACAGCTTGTGTAATAAGCCCTCGTGCCAAACTCGGTCGAAAGCCTTCTCGAGAAAGTCTCCGACTGTGCGCCTGCCCTTGTTTAGCTCGAAGGCCATGTGATGGAGCACTCGTACAAGCTGAAAATTGGTACTGTGGCTGTCTCTGAAACCAAACTGTTCAGGCATAAGCTGGATATGCGGGGATATCCTAAGTAAAAGCAGGCGTTAGAACAGCTGGGCTAGATTGGACAGCAGTGTGATCGGACGGTAATGTTCTCGACGATGACGGTTTTTCCCAGGTTTCGGGAGAACAATGATTTTGCCAATCTTCCACGAAGATGGGAAATGTCCAGTGCGCAGTATCCCATTAAAGATCCGGGTGAGTGCCACCAGACCCTTCCTAGGCAGCATAATAATTACTGTGTGTGGAATCTTGTCGGGACCGGGTGATTTGCGCTTATTAAGCTTTGAGGCCTCCTTCCTAACCTCTTTGGCTGGGGCCGCGAGAAACTGCTCTACGCGTTCTGTAACTCCTAACGTGTGGTCAGGGTCTATAATGGGGTTCGGTTTGAATTGGTCCTCGAAGTGATCCGCAAATAGTTCCGCACGTTCCGCTGCATGGTAGTGACGGATGCTAACGGTGTTTTTGTGACTTGACGGACCAAGCGATATAATGCCGTGTCATTCTCGCTGGCTTTAAAAATGGTTTGATCCCATGCGTGCTGACGAAAGTTGGCTATCTCAGACCGCAGTTGGTTGCTGATTTTGTTTAGGTCTCTTATCACTGCTGGGCAACGAGTGCGGCACCAGAGCTTCCTAAGATCCCTTTTTACTTGAAGTTTACCGCGGAGGTGAGTCGGGAGAGATGGTCTGTGTTACACATAATGTTTTTCATCACATTTACGAGTAGATAAATTAAAAAAGAACAGAATTGAAATGACGGAAACATAAGTAAAACAACTCTAAAGAATTTATGAATTAAAAAGTTTTGGCTGAAGTTAAAACTTGTAATTGCTCGCTTGGCACGTAGTTTATATCTTAAACTACAGATGGCGCTTTTATACACACTTAATAACATGCTTGATAGATAAAGTACGTAGAGCGGCGCGGTTCTCACAGGACAGGTTTCATATGTCATTATCGCCCGCGGGTTTTATGAACGCCCGTTTTGCCTCGAGTCTAAAATTTATAACGAAACAGCCTTTAGGAGTAATTAAGGGCTTAACACCTGCTTTGTCTGCATGTAACACTGTTTACAAGTAAGTGTGATGAAAAACAACTTAACAATTTCTTTAGAAAGCGTGCGTTTCTCTTAATAGTGTTTTCTTAAAAATTTTTAAGGCATTTTATCTAAAAGATAACTTTGAATCCTGCTCATTGCTCGAAATATTCAAGCATTTCGTGTAAAGGTTAACTTTAAATCCTGCCATAAAAATACCCCCCTTTAAAAAGAAAACACACTCACTTTCTACATTGAGAGCCAATACTGATGTAAGATACGTGTATTACTGTATTCGATAGACTCATTGTTTTTTTTATTTTCGTACATAGATTTATAAGAAATCTCAAAATATCAAAATGTTATTGGGAAATGTTTTGTCCTCTAAAGTACGATAGTAGTAGATATGACGAATCTATGAAGTCAGTGTAGTACTCCTGCTATCAATATAGTATAGCCTATCTGACCACTTGCAAAACACTAACTCTTTTAGTTTTATTCATGTTTGTATGAATGAACCAAACGCAATGGCTGTAATTGCGTATGGTAGCTCTTTAACTGCTAGATAAAAAGTTAATGAGACAACATTACATTGCATGAACAGAGAAGTTTAGGCTGGCAACATTAACGCTTTATTTCAATCCCAGTTAAAAAAAAAAATAGTAATTCCGATATTACGATATTGGACCATCTAGTATCGGAACTATAATATCGGACAAAACGTTCCGAGATTCCGGAGTTACGATATTCCGAGATTCCGATATTCATGCCCTAATGCTGAGTGTCAGTGTCGTGGAGCACTTCTAGTGAGATTGGCCAGGCGATCTTATAAGCTACGGTTATATCGAGTACGTCCGGTTTCTGATTATCCGTGGTGGGATAATGCGTGAGAGAACCCGGACCGAAGACTAAATAGTCTTTGTTCTCAGCATCTGCTTTTAGCTCACGACCCGATTTGGATGGAATTCGTGAACCCCATTGTTGGTGTTTGGAATTTAGGTGACCTAAGATTAGTGTGGGAGTGTCATCGCAAAAAATATTGTCGATGTCACTTGGAACAAGAGAGGTAGCTGGTGGCTTATATCTAGCGAAGACTTTAAGCTCCGCATTGCCAGTCTTTAGTTTTACACCTATAGATCGAGTGGATGTAAATCGGGGAAGGGGTAGTAATTCGTGAATAAGGTCACGTCTAATTAATACAGCCGTACCCCTATAGGCCATATTAGTGGGAGAAATTTCGTCTCGCCTATAGACGAGGGCCTCTGTCTTGCCTTTTATGCCCCCAAGGTTCTAGTACACAATTCTCAATTTAAGGCCCCGATGAGGCCCCATTATATTTCCACGTGAGAATTGTGGTGAGTTAGGCTAAGCCGTTGAATAACACTGGCAACGGGTTATGGTCAGCTGCTATGGCTTCTATGGCCGAGTTTAATGCTGCTATGACAGCTCTAGCTATGTTAAGGGCACCAAGTGAGATGTGGGTTGGGCCCTGTGAGTGTTGGATGCCGTTAGGGCGGCTTTGCGTGAGGGGGTTGCGTGGTTGAGTAGCTGCAACACGGGGCTGCATTGCATATGGTGGAATTTTGGGCCGCGGGAGGTCTGCAAATTGTGAAGGGGGAATATATATGGTTGGTACAAATAACGGGGGGTCCGAAACTACCGGTATCGGCCTGAGTTAGTGGATTTTGTGATTGAGGTCTTTTTTCCTGGGTATCCTCCTCTTCCCGAGAGCTTGGGATCTATCGGTGTTCATCGCCGTAGCGGACACATTTGATCGGGCGGTGGCAATTCGCTGAGGCGTGACCGGATGCCTGGCATCTGTGGCATTGGGCTGGGCCCGGCCGAGGGCGCCACGCTTCGATCGTGATGCCAGGCATACTTAGAAGCTCGCTTATGGCGTACAGGCTCTGAAGGTCAGCCGCCTTGTGCCGTGTTTCTAGAATCTGAGCGTAGTAAATGCCGTTCAGACGGCCCCTAGCCGCAGGGATCTGTCGAACGTGCGAGACTGGGAAGTTTGCGTAAGCGAGATCCTCCGCTATCTCGTCTTTTGTGAGGACGATCACTTTCTAAGCTGTAACAGTACCACGATACTGTTTTATGCCTTTGCCAAAAGGTCGGGCGTTGGGGGCGTGGCTTAAGATGAAATGAATCTTTTTTAAGTGAGTCGACCACTAGGGGAGCGATTCCATTACGATTGGAGGGTAATATGCGAGTGATACTTCTGGTACTATATATATACTGGTACTATATACTATATACTACCAAACTATTTTGTCCCTACCTTGACCTTCCGCTAGGGTTTTTTTTGGGGTTGCGCTAGCGGATGGCTGTGGTTGCGTCGGGTTTGCAATTGCCTGCGCGTACGAGTTGCCGCTCGCTGACGCCGAGGTTCCAGGTACAGCTGGTTGGGGGGGGGGGACCTCAGGCACCTCCATACCTTTTGGGTTCTGGTGACTTGGCCCAGAAATAGCGGTTTGTACGGCTAGGGATTTTTGCTGGTCGCTCACGACCTCCCTCGCTACCTGGCGGGCTCGTTCGGTGTGGTCCTTGGCTGGGCTCAATGAAAAAGGTCTCACCTCCCTCCTACGGGTCCGCGGATCCCTACGTGGTAGCGGAATTAATGGCGGGTTTGTGTTCATAGGCGCAGAGATTGGGGTCTGAACTGAGGCTTGGCTAGCCTCTTTGGAAGACGGCGTTTTTTGATCGTGGCGAAGGGGGGTGTCTTTAATAGGAGACAGTAAGGACGGTAGGGCGGGAAGATCCTCGTCCATGAAGAGCTCGTCGCCAGACTCCGAGGCCGTGTAGACCGACGACGCAGAGATGGCTGAGGCCATAGATGGGGGAAAAGCGACTTTGAATGGCCGCCCTTGAGCAACTGAAGACCTAGGCGATCCGCGGGAAGCAAAATAAAATAAATGCGGTGACCAAAATCTTCCGATTGCCGCTGAAAAAGCGGCACCCGTCTAACTTTCAAGCTGCGCAAGCGTAGGCGCAGGGGCGGATCCAGCGGCCCCCCTAAGGACGGCTCAGGAAGAAATGAATTGTAACATATTTAAAAATAACTTTTATTACCTATAAAAAATACTTGGGTTTGTTTATTTGATTACTCAAAAACTGCACGAGCTGGGTCGATTGGGTAACTTACGTTTGCAGATTCAAAGTTCAAAAAATACCTTCAGATCTTATGATCGCCCTCCCTCAACTTTTGTTCTGGATCCGCCCTTGCGTAGGCGCAAACACGCTGGACAAAACAAGCCCTTATCTACGTTCGTCCGCGCACGCCCGCTGTCTACAGAAAAAATTTTCTTCAAGCACATACACGATTTTTCACTGTCGAGAATATTATGCACTGAAAATTATGAAAAAAATCGAAAAAATTTCGAGTAAGTTCGAAAAAAATTTTGATAGGTAATTCGATAACAAGGAGAAAACTTAGCAATAGGCTTAGTTTTTCGGGGGAATTAGCTCCCTAGGGAGAGGTCGGCCTTCAGGTGGACGGGCATGTAACGGCGCAATGCCCCTTAGGTGTGGGTGCGCACTGTTCTCCGCCATGTCAAACAGCCGGGCGGCCAATCTGGCGATAAACTCACCTATCGGCTCTGCCTTTGTGTCCCTAGCAATTGTGTCGTTGCGGACGTAACGCGGAGCGCCCGTTATTATCCTCAGCGATTTATTTTGTACTACTTGGATCTTTTTCTTTTTAGTGACGGATAGCAATGCGTACCAAGCCGGCGCGGCGTACGTCAAACGGGACCTAACGTAGAGCTTGTATAGCCAGACTTTGGTTTTAAGCGGCAGGTCAGATGAAAATAATGGCCATAGGGCCGCCCTGGCGCCGACTGCTCTTGCTGCAGCATGCTCGACCATTTTGGTCATGCGCAGCTTGCGGTCGATAACGCAGCCGAGGTATTTCACACTCTGCTGCTCTGCCACTCAATTACCTGCCTGCGGAATACAAGCTCCTTAGGTAAAAGTCTCTGTTAGCCGGTTAAGATGGCTGCCGTTTTTGAGGCGTTTACTGCTATCCTCCACTTGTCAAGCCAGCACGGGAGGATATCCAATAATCGCTGCATTTTAGCGGCAGCTAAGTAGGACTTACGGGATGAGCTCATGTACGCGCTTTCGTTTGCATACAATGCTAGGGTGACGTCCTGTATGCCTGGTGATAGACCGCTATCGCTAAGCGTGGGAATGTCATTGGTGAAAAGTGCATACAACAGAGGGGAAAGGCAACTACCTTGTGGGACCCCCGCTGAAATGGTCTTAGTAGGGGAGTTTTTATTGTGAACTGAATCATAGAAACTCTGCCCCTCCAGAAAAGAGGCTATTATACGCCCGTACATGGGGGGTAAATTGGTCTTAGAGAGCTTCAGCAATAAGCCGGCGTGCCATACACGATCAAAGGCCTTCTCGATATCGAGAAAGACCCCGACCGTGTACCTGCCCTTGTTCAGCTCAAAGGCCATGGGATGTAAAACACGAGTAAGCTGAAGAGTGGTGCTATGATTACTTCTAAAACCAAACTGTTCTGGCCTAAGATTGATAAAAGATGATACCCTTTTCAATAAAAGACGTTCGAACAGTTTGGCTATGTTAGAAAGTAACGTAATCGGGCGATTGTGCTCTGGTTTCTGGCGGCTCTTACCAGGCTTCGGTATGACAATAATTTTGCCTGTTCTCCAGGCCGTGGGAAAGAAACCTGTGCGCAGGATCCCAATAAAAATACGGGTTAAGGTGACAAGACCTTTTCTCGGTAGCGTTAATAGGGCCGTGTTCGGAATGCTGTTCGGGCCGGGGGATTTCTTTTTATTTAAAAAAGAAAAAATTTTTTGTCCTCCTTAGGTGAGATAAAATCATCACCTCTGAGTGGGTCAATTGGATTAGAAAGAATCTGTTGTATACGCTCCTCAACCAATGTTGTGTGGGCGTGGTCGACAATGGGGTTGGGCTTAAATTGATCCTCGAAGTGGTCCCACCATGACCAGGGCAGAAGCTCAGGGGTGCTGAACACCCCCGGTGAAAATGAAAGGAAGCCTTCTTATCAGGCCCCTTGATGGTGGTTGAATTTTGACAATGAGAAGAATGAAAGTAATAAAATAGAAATGAAATGAAAATTGAAATGAAAACGTGGTAAGCGCATAACAATAAAAACAAAACAAAGCGAGCAAAACAAATAAAAATAAAATAAAAACAAAATGAAATAAAAACGGAAAATGAAAACAAAGCAAAAACGAAATAAAATAAACGAACTAAAAACGAACTAAAAAATAATTATAAAAAGCAAATAAAAACGAAATAACATAAAAGCGAAAAATCAGGTTGGGGTGGTGTGAATGGAAGGGAAGGAGGTGGGTGAGTTGGTAGGTGGGTGAATAACTAAAATTATTCACCACTAGGGATGAGCTCTCGGGGGAGAGGACGTCCTTCGGGTGGGCGGGCGTGTAGTGGGGCAATGCCCCTAAGGTGTTTATGGTGGCTGTTATCAGCGCAGATCGAAGAGGCGTTTGGACAAACCTGATATGAACTCTGCGAGTGATTCTAGCGATGGTGGAGTTTCGGACGTAGCGGCCGGCGTCGGTTATTATTCTCAGCGACTTATTTTGGACAACCTGTAGCTTATGTTTGCTGGATGAAGATAGAAGTCCGAACCAAGCAGGGGCTGCGTAGGTCAGTCTCGACCGAATGTACAGTTTGTACAGGCGAATTTTAGTTTTGAGAGGCAAGTCAGAGGAAAGCACCGGTCTAAGCGCCGCCCGTGCTGCGACTGCGCGTGCTGACACATGGTCAAGCATTTTGCGCATGCGCAAGGGGCGGTCTATAACGCAACCAAGGTACTTTACACTGGGTTGCCACTCAATGACTTGGCCTCGAAACACAAGTTTCGGTGGGAGAAATCTTTGTTGGCCGGTCAAAATTGCAGTTGTTTTGCTGGCGTTTACGGCTATTCTCCACTTGTCGAGCCAGCCGGGCAAAGTGTCCACTAGACGCTGCATTTTCTTGGCTGCTAATTTTGCTTTGCGGGAGGAGGACATGTAGGCGCTGTCGTCCGCGTAGAGCGCTAGGTGTACGTCTTCAACACCTACAGCTGAACCGGAATCACTGAGAGTGGGGATGTCGTTAGTGAAGAGCGCGTAGAGCAGAGGCGATAGGCAGCTGCCTTGTGGTACCCCTGCTTTAATGGGTTTGTTTGCTGAGTGTTTGTTCTCGACCGAGACATAGAAGCTCCGTTTGTCCAGAAACGAAGCTATTACTCGACCGAGCATATGCGGGAGATCCGTGTCCAGCAGCTTGTACAGTAGTCCTTCGTGCCAAACCCGGTCGAAGGCCTTCTCCATATCGAGAAATACACCGACCGTGCGCCTGCCCTTGTTTAGCTCGAAGGCCATGTGATGGAGCACGCGCACAAGCTGCAGGGTGGTGCTATGACTGTCCCTAAAGCCAAACTGTTCGGGCCTAAGCTGGATATGTGGAGATATCCTATGTATAAGCAGGTGTTCGAACAGCTTAGCTTAGGTTAGACAGCAATGTGATCGGCCGGTAATGTTCTGGGCGGTGACGGTCTTTCCCTGGTTTCGGGAGAACAATGACTTTTCCGGTCTTCCAGGTAGATGGGAAATGTCCAGAGCGCAATATCCCATTAAAGATCCGGGTGAGTGCCACCAGACCCTTCCTTGGCAGCATGATAATCGCCGTGTTGGGGATCTCGTCGGGGCCAGGTGATTTACGTTTATTAAGTTTGGTGGCCTCCTTTCTCACCTCTTTGGGCGAGATGAAGTAATCACCTCTGAGTGGTGGGGCTGGGGCCGCGAGAAATTGCTCTACGCGATCTATTACTCCTAGCGTGTGCAGTGGGTCGGTAATGGGGTTCGGTTTAAACTGGTCCTCGAAGTGACCGGCCAGTAGTTCCGCACGTTCTGCGGCGTGGTAATGGCGGATGCCGGAGGAGTCAATCAGGGGGCAAATGGGGGGTGGTGTCTTCGAAACTTGGCGGGCCAAACGAAATAAGGCAGCATCGTCATCGCTAGCCTTAAAGATTGTGTTGTCCCACGCAAGTTTTCGAAATTGGGCAAGTTCCGCTTGTAAGTCTTTGCTTATTTTATTTAGTTCGCCCTTCAAAACTGGGCAACGAGTTCGGCACCACAGCTTACGAAGCTCCCTCTTTTTGGTGAGTTTGACGCGCAGGTGCGCGGGAAGCAGTTGTTTGCCTGAGGCAGTGGTTAAGGACCTCGTGGACTCCTTAAGGGCCTGCGTTAACGCAGTCGTTAATGTTACGACGGCTTCCTCTACCCTAAGACGGAGTTGAGATGCCACCTGGCGGCAATTTATAAGTGAGCATCAAGTTGTGAAATTTAGCCCAGTCCGTAGTTTTAGTAGGGGGCGGGGGAGATTTCCCACTAGCTGACACTCCGAGGACCAAAAAACGTACGCACTTGCAAACGGACGCGCGGTCGGGGCATGTTTTACCAGGGCATGGAGCTTTTTGAGATGCACCGACCATTGTGGCAAATTTTCGACACTGATCGGCGGGTACCTTGCTTTCTCCTAAGGCTTTTGTGGCTGTCGGGTCGAAGGCGAGGCACGGATGGCTGAGACCTGAGCGTAGGTCTGGCTTGTGTTTTGCGGAGAGTTGGTGTCCATCTGCTCCGCAACGTTCGTCGGTGCTGCTTGCGCCGGGGCCGTGGTTGGGGCTGGTATGTACTTGCCTTGATGCAGGCTGTTTTCAGCGGCTGAAATTTCCCTTGCTGCTACGCGGGCTTGCTCAGAAGATTCTTTAAGCGGGCTCAGAGAGAAGGGCCGTACCTCGCGACCCCTTATCCTTCGTGGGTCGTTTATTTTGAAGGCAACCAATGGAGGCTTATCTCGTGGCGGTGGGTTCAAAGGCGCCGACGGGGACACCGTTAAAGCACCGCGAGAGACCGACGTGGGTGGGTCATGCAACACTATCGTCGAATCGACCGCGGAGCCGGCTGTTACCTGGTTGGGCGAAGCACCGTCCGTTATTTTTTTTTTTTTTTTATACCACTAAGGTGGCAAACAAGCCTACGGTCCGCCTGATGGTAAGCGGTCACCGTAGCCTATGGACGCTTGCAACACCAGGGGCATCACTCGCGCGTTGCCGACCCTTCAGAAATCTAATAACTTCTTTTTTAAAGAACCCCATACTGTAGTCCTTAGAAAAAACCTTGGCAGGGAGCTCATTCCACAACCCAAGGGTTCGCGGGAGGAAGTTTCTCTGAAACCGCACTGTACGCGACCATTTTGGTTCGAAAGTGTGAGAATGAATTCCCTGTCGATAGCGAGCGGTGCGATGGTAGAAAGTAGCCGTGGGCATCATTTCGAACAATTCCTCAGAACACAATCCATTGTACAAGCGGTAGAACACACACAGGGAGGCAAAGTCTCTCCTCAGACTTAGGGGCTCGATACCGCAAGTGAGTTTGGGATCGTCGATAATTCTCACAGCCCGTCGTTGAACCGAGTCAAAAGGGCCAAGCTGGTATCCGGGTGCACCCGCCCAGAGATGGCAGCAGTACTCCATATGGGGCCGGACTTGCGACTTGTAAAGTAGCAACCTTTGCCCCGACGTGAAGTACTGCTTCGCTCTGTTGAGTACACCAAGTTTTTTGGACGCCAGCTTTACCTTGTCTAGCAAATGATCTCGGAACTGAACATCGCTGGAGATGTCAACGCCAAGGATCCCAATGCTCTTGGAGATGGAGAGGGGAGTGTTCTGGAATTGTGGGACTACAGTGAATGGGGTTTCCTTAGCGATGAACGCGCAGACTTGTGTCTTTGAAGGGTTGAATCGGACCAAGTTTTCCCGCCCCCAGTCAGAGACCTTGGACAGACCGATCTGGATTTGAGACACAAGTTCTTCACGCTTTTCCTCCACAACGGAACGTGGGATGCTTGCACGGCCCGTGTAATAAGCGTCTCCAGTACTGTCATCTGCATAGCAATGTATGTTGTTGATGTCTAACATATCATTGATGTGCAGTAGAAACAGCGTAGGAGACAGCACAGAGCCTTGCGGGACACCAACATTAATGTCCATGCTATCAGAGCAACTACCGTCAACTACGGCTCGTATGCGTCTGCCGGACAAAAAGCTAGCCACCCATTTGCACAAACCCTCGGGCACTCCGTAAGATGGCAACTTCGATAGAAGACCCCGGTGCCAGACCCGATCGAACGCCTTCGCTATGTCTAGGCTACATGCCAATGCCTCCCCCTGACTCTCAATGGCTAGTGCCCATCGGTGTGTGAGATACACTAGAAGGTCACCAGTTGAGCGACCGTGGCGAAAGCCATATTGACGGTCACTGATCAGGTCGTGTTTTTCTAGGTATTTCAAAAGCTGTGTGTTGATCACACGCTCCATCACCTTAGAGAGGAGAGAGGTAATAGCGATAGGCATGTAATTCGATGGATCTGATCTATCGCCCTTTTTGGGCACCGGGTGCAAATTCGCAGTCTTCCATGAAGACGGAAATTGCCTAGTGTGGTAGGAAAGCGTGAAGAGGCGCGTGAGTACAGGACATAACTCAGGAGCACACTGCTTAAGCACCACTGCTGATATGCCGTCTGGCCCACTCGACTTATGAACGTCTAGGGAAAGCAACGCCCGCCGGACCTCGCGCTGTGTTATAGAGATTTCCGGCATGGTCTTACCGCACCACAGTAAAGTAGGTGGTACAGCGCCTTCGTCGTTCACATTAGAGTTAGAGGCAAAGAGACTGCCCAATAGATCGGCTTTCTCTTTTGCACTGTGGGCCAAGTCACCATCGGTCTTACGCAGTGGTGGTAATGACGACTGGCAGAAGTTCCCTTCGGCAGCTTTAGCAAGCGACCAGAAAGCACGACTCCCAGAAGGATAGCTCGCAAGTCACCCACCTATTTTGCCGATGAATTGGAATTTTGCTCTGGCAGTTGCTTTCTTACTGAACCTCGAGGCAGCATTTAATTTGCGTTTTAACTCTTCTCTGCAAGACCTATTAAACCACGGTCGTTTTTTGACGCCGGCAACTACTCGCAGGTTAGGAATGAAACATTCCATACCAGCGAGGATTGTCTCAGTGACTGCGGCTGCGCAGACGTCAGGATCTTCTGAGCTATAGCAGATCTGCCTCCACGGGTACGATGCATAAAATTCTCGCAATCCATCCCAGTCTGCCGACTTATAATGCCACACACGACGCCAATTAGTTGGCCCAGAAGGATCAGGTTGTGTGCATGACATTTGAGTCCGGACGAGACAGTGGTCCGAGGAGCCAAGAGGCGCATTCACTGAGACGGAGTATCCATCCGGACGTGTAGTCAGCAGAAGGTCCAGTAAGGAGCTCGTATGGTCCTCTATATCTGGTATTCTCGTTGGAGAAAGTACCAGCTGAGAGAATCCATAGGTCAGAGCAAATTCATGAGCAGATATCCCTGCATAGTTATTGGTTCGAGAACTGAGCCACTCACGATGGTAGGCGTTAAAGTCTCCTAAAATAACTAATTCTGCTGTAGGATATTGCTCTAGAACTTTGTCAGTCGTCAAACTTAGGTGCGTGAAGAGTCGAGTTACGTCCGTGTCACCGCTATGAGACCTGTATAGGCACGCATAGATACGAGTGTGGCCGCCATGATCTACGCGCACCCACAATATCGACAGGTCCCTGTCTTCAAGGCTATGAAGTCGGTGACAGCAGATATCCTCCCGGACGTACATACATACACCGGCACGACTCAAAAAATTGTGCTCGAGTTTGTAGCCGGGATAATGAAGGTATGATGTGTCGGCCGGGCAGGATATCTGCGTCTCCGTTAGAAAAAGAATGGTTGGCTGCGCAGTCTCGAGATGGTGATGGACTGCGTTAAGATTTGCGTGAATACCCCTGATGTTGCAATAATCCACATTATATGTGGATGGAGTAGCCGCTGTCAAAACTCTTTTCTTTTTTCTGTTCCTGGCCATTTTGTTTGAAGTTACTTAGACTAAGGATGAGGATTCACTGCACAGACAGCTTAGAAGACAAAAAGTTGCGGTACTAAGACTGCCGAAGCTCAAAACAGATGATACGGTTGCTGGCACGGCGGGCGGAAGGGCCCCTGATCCCCCTCTGTTGTAGTAGCCGGGTCCACTCCGGTCTCCTTCTCCGGCACGACTATTACTTCATAGACTTTACACAGGTTGGCGGATCAGCCTCCCAGGGCAGAGAGTAAGTGATCCCTGGGTTCGGGAACCCGTTCAACCTGCGGGCGGCCAGCGGTCAGCCGTTTCATCAGGTCTCCCTGACCGCCGAACCAGCACGCCGCGTCTACGCCGAACAATGACAGCAACAAGCACCGTCGGTCCTCCGCTGTCCGCGCAGCGAATCCTCAAAGAGAGAGCTCTGGCAACCTTACTCACCGCCAGGAACACAACACTACTCAATGTTAGTGTTATTGTGGCCGCGGTTTTCTGTAAGGTGGAGGTACGTCCCCAGTTCGGGCCGCTCATTCGAGCAAGTACTCGCTATGCCCCGCTTTATTTGTTCGGGCAGCTTATTCGAGCGAGTACTTGCAGTGCCCTAACTCTCTTAAAAGCAGGAGAGGCCTGGATGCCTGGAGGCTTTGGAGCCATCGTGGGTTTCTTCTCTGTCACCATAATGGGTGTTGAGGTGCGGGTGTCGGAGGGGAATCTACCTCCCACCATGACCCGGGCAGAAGCTCAGGGGTGATAACCACCCCCGGTGAAATTGAAGGGCAACCTACTTTTCAGGTCCCTGTTGGGCCAGTGCTGTTATCGCTTAAGCGATAAAGAACGAATGTACAAGAAGAAGTGAAGAAAAATAAAAATAAAAACAAAGCAAAACACAACGAAATATAAAGAAAGCAACACAACGAAATAAAAACAAGGCAAGAACAAACTAAAAATGAACTAAAAACAAACTAAAGAACGAACTAAAAAAATAAGGTAAAATAAAAAGCAAATAAAAACGAAATGAAATAAAAATATTTTTTCACCCTCTTACCTACTCACCAACCTCCTTCCTTTTATTCCACTACTACTTCGATTTTATTTCGCTTTTTATTTCATTTCGTTTTTATTTGCTTTTTATCTTACCTTATTTTTTTAGTTTGTTTTTAGTTTGGAGTTTAGTTAGACAAAGCATTTAACAATTTTTGAAATTAAAATTTACAAACACTATAAATTTATAAATGACACACACTTTGAAAAATCGTGATTTTAATAACACTTCACTGATTTTCTTAATTTCTACGATTTTACACAAAATATTCTTGATTTCTAAAAATGTTACTTCTTTCTTGAAGTAATCTTGAGGTATAAAAATGTTGGTTCTATCTTTCTTCAGTTGGTTCTTCAGTGCTTATTTATCTGGAACTGTCGAACTTTCACTGCATACTGTATAAAAAGTCTCCTTTTATACTTTTTCGTCTAGGAGGAAATGTCCAAATCATTAATTTTAGACCAATCAAAGAACGTTGTTTTTATATTGTTAGAACTCAATAACCAGTTCAAACCGGTTTTTTCCAGATTTCTATTTCGAACTTTCTATTTATTTGTTGGTCCGAGCCAGTAATTTAATGGTGTTTTTGTTTCGAGCCATTCTCATTCGTACGTCTTTGCTCTGATTGGCTGCTCCTTTTCACATAAATATGAGGCTTCAAAATCCGTTTTCGAAATTTAGTCACTACCATTTCAATGGTGTTTTGCATAGTATAAAAAATCAAATTACATACATTTATATTCAGAAATGTTCAACAACAACAACAACAACAACAACATGTTCAACATGTTCTTCGAGCTAAATAAGGGCAGGCGCACAGTCGGTGTATTTCTCGATATGGAGAAGGCCTTCGACCGGGTTTGGCACGAAGGGCTGTAGTACAAGCTGTTAGATACGGATCTCCCGCATATGCTCGGTCGAGTAATAGCTTCGTTTCTGGACAAACGGAGCTTCAATGTCTTGGTCGAGAACAATTACTCAGCAAATAAACCCATTAAAGCAGGGGTACCACAAGGCAGCTGCCTATCGCCACCGCTCTACGCGCTCTTCACCAACGACATCCCCTCTCTCAATGATTCCGGTTTAGCTGAAGGTGTTGAAGACGTCCACCTAGCGCTTTACGCGGACGATGTCCTCCTCCCGCAAAGCTAAATTAGCAGCCAAAAAAATGCAGCGACTATTGGACACTTTGCCCGGCTGGCTCGACAAGTGGAGAAAAGCCGCAAATACCAGCAAAACAACTGCAATTTTGACCGGCTAACAAAGATTCCTCCCACCGAAACTTGTGTTTCGAGCCATGTCATTGAGTGGCAACCCAGCGTAAAGTACCTTGGTTGCATTATAGACCGCCCCTTGCGCATGCGCAAAATGCTCGCCCATGTGTCAGCACGCGCAGTCGCAGCACGGGCGGCGCTTAGACCGGTACTTTCCTCTGATTTGCCACTCAGAACAAAAATTCGCCTGTACAAATTATACATACGGTCGAGACTGACCTACGCAGCCCTTGCTTGGTACGGACTTCTATCTTCTACCAGCAAACATAAGCTCCAGGTTGTCCAAAATAAGTCGCTGAGAATACTAAACAGCACCTACGTCCGTAACTCCACCATCGCTAGAGAGACCAAAATCGAATCACTCGCAGAGTTTATCTCTGGTTTGTCGAAACGTTTATTCACCCGCGCTGATAACAGCCACCACAGCCACCACAGGGGCATAGCGCCTCTACATGCCCGTCCGCCGGAAGGCCGGCCTCTGCCCCGAGAGCTTATCTTCCATTCTTATTCTTACTTCCATTTCAAAAATCATTCCCCTCTATTATTTTTATTCCGTTTTTACCTTGTTTTTACTTTGCTTTTAATTTTCTTTTTCTTCTCATTTCGCTTTTATTTTATTTTTATTTCGTTTTGGTTTTCGTTTTGCTTTTGCTTTTGTTTTATTTCGTTTTTGTTGCGCCTCACCTCGTTCTTATTTCATTTTGTTTTGTTTGTTTTGTTTTATTTTATTTTTTGCTTTGTTTTACTTTTATTTTATTTCGTTTCTATTTTCTACTCTTCATATCGCCCCCGGCGATATTATGCACTGACCGCACGGGGGCCTGAAAAGGAGGCTCCCTCGAAACTTCACCGGGGGGTGTTCAGCACCCCAGAGCTTCTGCCCGGGTCATGGTGGGAGGTAAATTCCCCTCCCCCGACACCCGCACCTCAACACTCATAGGGTGAAAGAGAAGATACCAACGAGGCTCCAAACTAAAAACAAACTAAAGAACGAACTAAAAAATAAGGTAAGATAAAAAGCAAATAAAAACGAAATGAAATAAAAATATTTTTTCACCCTCTTACCTACTCACCAACCTCCTTCCTTTTATTCCACTACTACTTCGACTTTATTTTCCTTTTTATTTTATTTCATTCGTCAGGCTTTTTTCAGAGCCCATTTTCATATAACCTACAGTCCACTTAGCAAAGGGTTCTGTCCACAACAAGTAGTTTCATGTAATTTCCTTTTATTTTTAGATTCAGTTATAAAACTTGACTAAGGAAAATGTTCCGAACAAATAAAGCTTCTTCGTTTAGTTTAGGTTACGACCTCTTGTTGAGTGTAAAGGAAGTAAATAGGCTAGCGAACGTTTTTCACGCAGCAAATACTTCGTAGTGGTTTTAAGGAAACATAATAAATGGTGTCAGTGCGTTTTTAAATAAAAACATAGAACAATCGGAATTTCGAGCTTGTCATTATTTTGTTATTAATTGACATTCAAGTGAAAAATATAGATCGGACAAGTCTATATAAATTTGGAGGGTCGATTCCTGTCCCTATCAGGGAGCCCTAGAATTGGTAGAATGGCTTTACATTGCCAGGGGATTTAAAGTAAGATACTCCAGTATCCAAAATATTCCAAGCATCGCCACCATCGCGATTTAATGTCCTAATGTATATTTTATCCAATGTATCGACACGACGACCCGAGGCCTATTGAAGGATGGCCTAATAGAAGAAGATGTACTGCAGATAAGTTTAATATTGTATAATAATTCTCCTAGGTAGTAGATAAATCTAAAGGATGTATACTCTTGTGGCGATAGAAAAGAACATCTGAATACAGAAAAGAACTCCCGATGTTGTCTTTTTATTAGCAGAGATCCCGATACCTAAATAGAAATAGGTAGAAGCAGCATCTTTACGCCCCCGCACGCTGCAGTATCCAGGTCCAGGTTTCATGATATCCACACGATATCCACACGATATCCACACGATATCCACACGCTATCCACACGCTATCCACACGATATCCACACGCCAGTCCATAATTGTCGTCTGAAAGATTTTTTCGGAAATCTGTTTAAAAAAATGTTTTTCGTGACGTATGTTTTCTTGCCTTATTCAAATAAAAGTGAAGCATGATTTAGAAATAGGTCTACAACTGTAATTTTAAGTTTTATTTTAGACTAGCTTTCCACCCGCGGCTCGGCCAGCGTGGACTACAATTTATATCTACGTATTTATATACCCGTGCTCAGCAGTAGAATGAAAAGTAGCCTTGGCCTTCTGTGGTACTTAAACTACCTCCATATCAAATTTCATCTAAATCGGTTCAAGTGCAAAATGGAAAACAGACAGACCGACAGAGTTACTTTTGCATTTAGAATATTAGTAGGGATTAAACTTAGAATCAAAAATACCTTAAAAATCGGCCAAGTGCGAGTCGGTCTCGCGCACGAAGGGTTCCGTCATTATCTATAAAAATGGCAAAAAAATCACGTTTGTTTTATGAGAGCCCCCTTAAATATTTGTTTTATTTTAATTTAATTATTGATTTTTAAAGTGACTATGAAACTGAATATTCTGTTCATATTTGAACCCCTCGCACGCGCAACGTCCCATTACCGGGTTTAGGCGTATGAAGCACCTCATTAACTAAGTAACCGGACGCGCGCAGCGTCTACCTGTTGCCGATATCAATATCGAGCAAAAAAATTATTATAATTATTATAAATTGTTGTATTGGAGCCCCCTTAAATATTTATTTTATTCTATTTTTTATTATTTGTTGTTATAGCGGCAACAGAAATACATCTTCTGTGGAAATTTCAACTTTCTAACTATCACAGTTTATGAGATACAGCCTGGTGACAGACGGACGGACAGCGGAGCCTTAGTAATAGGGTTCCTAATTACCCTTCGGGTACGGAACCCTAAAAATGAGACCTATACAGATTAACGTCTCGAATCACACACGTATACTTGATTTAAAAAAAACTGCAAATTACCGGTTTTATGTTTAGTTGCGTCTGTTCAGGTTTTAGTACTTGGAAGACCGAGCTTTGCTCGTTTTTTTAACAGCGCCATCTATTGTCAAGCAGCTTTAGTTTTGCTGTGTCGGTAAAAATAATAGTATTACTTATCGCCAATAGATGTCAGGAAGAATCATATTTTTCAGTTTATCACTGCCTGAAACACAGATAAAACGACACCTAGCTAGATCAATTTATCGCCCCTGAAAACCCCGCATGCTAAATTTCATGAAATCGTTGGAGCCGTTTTCGAGATTCAGATTATATATAAACATATTATAACGGAACGAACGTTTCTGGTGGTCCGTCTCCGGTAAAGGACCGGATGATGTAGGAAACAGTGGAAGTTTCTAGGCATCCATTCTTAGGTTCATTACCAAAGTCATGATTTCAAATATCCAGATCAAGCGTCTCGGTAGGTTGTGACATTAAGGTTGTCATCATACTTCTAAGCGTTCGTCGTCTCTACGGACATAGAAAAATTCTATTTAATTTTGCTTGGAGTTAAATACTTCCAACGATCTACTTAACGTAAAGCGTCAACTCTATGACTGCTATTACTTCTACTTCTTCTTACCCGTAAAAAAACTGGAGTGTTGATAGCACGACGGTTTTTCGTTTGGGTTTCGTCTTGTATCTTCGGATATAACCCCTACTATTCGCGGATACTGCGAAGGCCGGTGCGCATCAGCCTGGTAGCTGCGTTTGCAGCGAGGGAGGCCAGGAGTCGTTAAGACTCCAAATCCTCGGCCTGCCTTGAGTACCCTGTGCTCCAAATCCACGGCCTGTGCGGTAGCGGTGCTTCAGCCTGAACACCGCTCCACACCGAGGCTAAGGGCGAACTGCGCCTACGTGCAACTTTGCATTGTGCCAGCCACGTACGGCCCTATATTGTGCCTACCAAGAGTGGCATATCTCACATTACTCACTACACGTCGGTAGGTCACCTAAATTCAGTCCCGTCCGCGTTTACCTACTTCGGCGGCGGAGACCTGCGGGGTTTCGTCGACGTGAAAGACCTCTGATCGGGCTCTAGGCCGAAGAAACTCTAATTGTTTGCTGTCGCTAATAAAGGCTTGGAAACTATACACTTTGACCTCGGTGTAGGCAGACTTGCGTTTTCTCAGTCTTTCTACTTATTCAGGTAGCTCTATACTATTGTAAAATAGGTAGCTTCTGTGTAGATATTTTAAGGGATAAGAATCACCTTATGTGATTAGGATAATATTGTTTATTAAATTTTGTTACGATAAAAGTGAAAGAGTATACAATTACAACCTGCCTTACCCTTAAAAAGTAGTTTCTTTACTGACCTCTGAACTCCCTCTACCTAAACTTCTATCTTCTGAGCACCTAGCCGACAGGGGTGCATTCGGTAACAGGGCACTCATACTATAACCTGTCCTGTTATAATATACACAAGAATTGCTCGTTAAAAGGAATTAGATAGATATTAATATTTTGAAAATTACACTTTTCGTCATGCCTGCATCACTTACCTAGATCATCCCGTTTTGACCTTTGTGATTTCGTCTCACTAAACACTACTACAAGCCACAGTTAAAGAAATAAATATTAATAATAACCACAGACCCAGCCTACCTTTTTAAGCTACGATTTTTCCATCCTATACCTATGGAAATAACCAAAGATGACTTATACGTCTGTGTTGCCAAGTCTGTAGGTACGTTCATTTCCCACCCAAAGTTTAGTAAGGCGAATACTGAAACGACAATATATATTTTTCACCTAACGTCACTTACATAAATTACACTGTTTCACGTTGATAAAGTTTTTATGTATCGATGACCCCTGTGACACATTGTATTTATAGAACATAAACCTTTACCCCGGACTTCTGCAATGTTAAAATAAAAAAAACATAACAGATGCAAATATCAATATAAAAAGTAGTACTTATGTATTTTATGAACTACGAAATTAATTAATTAATTACCGCATATAAAATACATAAATAGTTTGAAAAAATATCTTTTCTTTACGACGAACTGTGACGTTAACGTTGACTCTTTAAATAAAATGTCAACTTTAATAACCTAACACTATGTACTTTATTAGCAAGACGGTGTACGCACACGCGCAATTGTGTGTGTAAAATTATAGGCCAAGTGTAATTTGCATTGTTTGTGTAATATTCTGAGACGTCAATCAGTAATATAAGTTATTCATTTACAATGATAGTCTTATTAGGTATTAAGAAAAACAAATATACTGTACTCATAATGATTTTTGTTTGATTTTTTTTTGGATAACTAATAAAATGTTATACTAAAATCTTTTAATTGTATTGATTAATTTTTAAATAACATATAATATATAATCTTTACATTGTCTATGTAAATTGAGATTAAAATACTCTATAGTTTATTAATTAAACTCCCTGATTGTTTCCTTACCCGAAGGGTTCTAACCTTTTAAGAGCTTGAAGTAGGCAAAAGCCTGAAAATTTTCAGAATATGTGTTATGTATGCGGGTTTCCTAACTAATAATAAAATATAAAAGCGAAAACTAAAAATTTAAGAGGGCTTTTTAGAATAGGCGCCGTAGTTCCGGTGGTAATTAATTCATAACAAATGTTAATTGGGAAAATTGTACACATTTAAACAATAGCATTGTGATCGAATTACTGCGGTTCCGTGTGGCCGCTCTAACAATATCAGCAATATCGCTTTCGCAAAAGAAATGTAGTAATTCTAATATTTACGCATTGAATGTGCTCTATGCTCTCTACGCGCACATTCCATCTATCTGTTGACTAAAAATGAATGCGCTCTATGGTTACAGTCCGCATTTAACGCATTGGCTGCATATGCTCAAAACGAATTCAATGGCTCTGTGATGCGATAGCTTTCAATTTAAAAAAAAACTTTTATCAACAAAACACGGCTGTTGTCACATGGAGGTACCTATGAATACCGTACTCGCCGCCCACGGATGCCATGGCAGAAAAGGACGCATTTTATTTCGCACACTCATCTATATTTTAGCACTACAGTATACAATATTTGGAACATACTTTAAGGTTTTAACGGACTATGTTCAACAGATTGCTACCTTCGTATCAAAGGCTTACGTTCTATCTCAAAATAACGTGTCACCACAGGGGGTCATCGAAAGTGAAAATAAATTGTAGTACCGAATAAAAGTAAGAACTCCCCAATTCGGGGTAATCACTTTAAGGTTGGTAACACCAAAATTACGCAGCAGATGTCAAAATGATAGTCGTATTAGCTGATTTACACACACATTGATAGGAAAGTAGCTCGCAACACTCCGTTTGATGTTGTTTCGGACACGCACGATATGTAGACGTATAAGTCATCTTCGGAAATAACAATCTCAATAACTAACTAGCCGTAAATATGTTAAATAAAATAATATCGATAACTAAAACTAGCTTATACACCAATACATTAGTGTTACCATATTTTCGTTGGTTTTTAGTATTACCAATATACACTTGTAACATTGTACATGCATGTGGCTTTTTTGGCTTCGAATACATGTACCTACATTGTATATGTTATATAATTTTATGACTGCAAGAATTTGAAAGGGAGAAGTATTACTGAAAGAGGCAGGTATTACAAGAGTGGAGCCATGACTATATACAAGAATATGGTTTTGTGATACGCATTATTTACCCAGTAGCTTTGATGTCAATACACTTCCAATACAGGTCCGGTATGGTACATCATTATGTTTACCCGTATCCATGCATTATAAGGCATTAGGCTTATATTTATTAGTACAGTTATACATTTTGCTTCATTTGTAGTATTAAACTATTTAATTAAAAAAAATTTACTTGTGTCAACATTAGAAGTGCTGTATGTAATAAAAAAATAACGTTGTCACACCAACTGTAAATTTGCGTAATATTGTGTTAACGGAATATGCTGGCAACACTCAATATTTGAGAAAATTTATTTGATTTCAATGCACAAAAAACCTTAGCAAATACTCGCAAATGAAAGCTGACATTGTCCTTCTGTATCCTATAAAGATATAAGCCTTAGTATATATAATTTACTAGCGGTCCCGGCGAACGTTGTTCCGCTGCCGTCTGGATAAACCTTGCCCTAACAATAATAGTGCAGTATTTGCACTACGAAAGCTGAAACCACTCGTGTCTGACGTTGCACTACTACAAATATATTTTGCCTACTTTCACTCCCTTCTGTCATATGGCATTATTCTATGGGGCAACTCGACAGACTCCAATCGAGTGTTCATTATACAAAAGAGAGCTCTTCGCACACTGGCGGGTGTAAAACCTCGCCATTCATGCAGAGAACTATTTAAAAAATATGGTATAATGACACATTATTCTCAATATGTGTTTGATATTATAATGTACACTCGACGCAACATAAACACCTGTAAACGCATTAGTGTTCCAGGCAGAGTGACTCGTCAAACAGGGCGACTACAACGTGTGCCACGACGACTAGCGCTGCTGGATAAAAATCCGCGAGTCATAGGCCCAGCTTATTATGAGCACCTTCCCGTCGACCTAAAAAATGAACTCTCGGATCAGAAATTTGGTCGCCGGCTAAAAGAGCTTTTACTGACTCAATCACTGTATTCTGTCAAAGAATACGTTTGACATTTTTAATATTTGTTTGTTTTTGTTTTGACATTTTTATTGATTTTTATTTATGTTTGTTCTTGTTTTGACATTTTTACTGACTTTTAATTTTTATTTATGTTTGTTTTAAATTTTGACATTTTTAAATCTTTGACTGAACATTGATACTATTAATATGTTCATTTTTAATTGTTGACGTTTTATCTTAGAATATTTCTAAGCCTTTATTTTTCTTTAAATGATTTACCCTACCTACCCTAATAATCACAACTTAAATTATCCAATTTAGTGCAGTCGTTTATGACGCCTCACAGCGATCGCGTTTTAGTATTTTAGTTTTACCTACGATCTCACAACCCTACCATTCTTTCGTTCCCCCTCATGCACTAAATTCAAAAAGAAACAGTTCTGGTCAACCGATCGCGCTGTGTTGACATATTGTGAATTCCGCATATTGTGAATTCCGCTAATAATTTAAACATACGTTAATACTTTTTTCGCAACCCGCTTGCAATTGACTGATGCCTGTGCCCATTGTCGCTGAAACGCTGTGTGTGTCTTACGGTAATGACAGGAGCTCCTGAAGGATTTTCTGGTGCATCAAAGTGCCGTAGTGCAGTACGTGCTCATAGTGCCGTAGTGTAGTACGTGCTCATAGTGCCGTAGTGCAGTACGTGCTCATAGTGCCGTAGTGCAGTACGTGCAGTACGTGCTCATAGTGCCGTAGTGCAGTACGTGCTCACGAACTTTGAGTGGATTGAAGTACCAATATCTACATTCGAAGGTGAGTGCATGAGATTTCCTATTTCCTTAATTTATCGTGAGATCCTTTTTTTAGTTAACATAATTTTACTATATCCGCTTAGTCCACTTTAGAATAACGGTGGCAATTAAGCATAGGCGTCGCCATTTGTAATTTGGTCCTTCGGCCGCATTCTTTCCCGCTATAATTTTTTTTTTTATTTTTTCCCGTGTTATATAAATCATCAATACTTATATATATTTCATACTATTATTTATATCTATAAATTACCTTACTTTTCGTTTGTACTAAAAATCCATAAACTATTGAAAAAAAAATAAACGTTGTTTTTTGTGTATCAAAATGTCAAAAAATAGCAAACCCGAAATTACGGATTCGCAATTATTAATTTTAGAATATAAACGCAATGCTATTTTTGAAATTCTGCAGCATAGTTTCGATCTAGGTAGTACTATTGAAACCAATAAAGAGAATATAAATACTTTTCTAAGTGAAAGCGCTAATATAGATAATTTACGAACAGATTTTCATAAAATTTTAGATGATTATAATAGCCGCCTGCTCGAAGTATATCCTACTGAAAAACCAAACTTTAGTTGCTTAATGTCTTTTGAACAATTGTACAGTGCATTAAACGCCTAGTTTCTCAGTATTCTTCAAACCCAACGTCAGATTCACATACAAAAAATGATTTTGTTCCGCATAAGGCTAAGCCTACCTACCGGCAGTCGAACTTTTATCTTTTTCCGGCGACATTCGCTCATGGCCTTTTTTTTACGCCAGCTTCAAATCCACTGTGCACGATAATCCATCGCTTACAAATTCTGAAAGGCTGTACTATCTGCTTGGTAAAATTTCTGGTAAAGCGTTATCTGCTTGTGCTGGTATAACATTATCTGCTTGTGCTGGTATAACATTATCTGCTTGTGCTGGTATAACTCCGTCACCGGAAAATTACGAAACTTTATTTAAAACGTTAATCGATAAATACGACGATAAACGTATGCTCGCTTCCACTCATTTAAATCAGTTATTTGATTTTAAACCGATGACACATGCGTCCGCAAATAACTTTGATTTTTTTATTGATAGTTTTGCAAATTCTGTTGTCACGCTTACAAATTTAAATATTAAAGATCTCGCTGACTTAATAATTTTACAAATCGCTCTTAAAAAACATGATTGCGACACCATTCGCACTTTTGAGATGAGTACCAACCCTAATGATACCTACGTTTAATAGTTTGGTTGAATTTATAAAAACGCAATCTAAAATATTGCAGCGTACGCCGGCAATTAGTTGTAATAATGCTGCTAAACTAAATCGCTCCCGCTCCCGCTCGAATAATATATCCGCACCACCACCTAACTATCAGACGTACCTGACGGTTGATTCTTTGCAAAATAACTCGCCCGCCAATAAGTGTTTATGCGCAAACATAAAACACCAACATTTATTTAAATGTGCTGCGTTTATTAAAATGTCTCCGGAAGACAGATTTAAATCGGCAAAAGAAATACACGCGTGTATAAATTGCCTTAGTATTAAACATAAGGTTTCCGCGTGTAACTCGGATTCCTTTTGTCGGGTTTGTAAGTCCAGGCACCACACGCTGCTTCACTTCAACCGAGACTCGAACCGCGAAACCGCGGAGCGACTGACGACGCAGCCACCTTCGCTGCCCGCCTAGCCAGCCGTTACCGGCACGAGCTCGCGTGCAGACGTCACGTTATGTTCGACTGCGTCATCGACCGCTGACCGCACGCATTCTCTCGCTTCTCGCCTTCCCGACAAGCAATGTACGCGCGACACTACAGTGTTGCTCGCTACTGCTCAAGTCGTCGCTTACGATACGCGCAACAATAAACGCGTGATACGTATTTTGCTCGACTCAGCGTCACAGAGTCACTTTATTACGAAAGAGTGTTGCGATCTTTTAGGTATAGGCTTACACACGACTCAATCTACTTTAGTTAAGGGTTTCGGTGGCTCGGAGAAGATAGTTAAGGGTTCAGTAGATTTTAAATTTTTCTCGCGTTATAATTCAAACGTTAACTACAACGTTTCCGCGCTGGTTGTCGATCAAATAACGGATCACTTACCGACCTCTGTGGTAAAACCCTCCGCGCTTCCACATTTAATAAACCTACCGCTCGCTGATGACACGTTCGCCACTCCAAATAAAAAAGACGTGTTGATCGGCGCTTCATTATTTCCGCACTTATTATTACCTGACGTAGTAAATGCAGACTCGTCAGTGCCTCCCGCGATAAATACCGTATTAGGTTACGTTATTATGGGATCCGTACCTACGCTCGGTGATCACTCACTTTCTGCATTTACGTGCTGTTTTGTTCAGGAGCCGGTCGAAAAATTAATAACCCGATTTTGGGAACTTGAAGAAATTACCCATCCATCTATTCATCGTCCCGCTGCCGTTCAATGTGAAGACTTCTACCGCTTGACAACTAAAAGAGATCTCGACACTGGTCGATATGTTGTTGGGTTGCCGTTTAACAAGAATGCTTTCTTGCTGGGTGATTCATACGAAATCGCTCGTAGACGTTTTTTATGTTTAGAGAAGAAGTTAGAAGCTTCTCCCAACTTACGTAACGCCTATGATGAAGTCATTAAGGAATATATTGATAAAAACTATATCTCTCCCGCTCCTCCCGACGATTCCAAGACGTTACCGTCTTATATTATACCGCATCATGCAGTCGTCCGCGACGATAAAGCTTCTACCCGTTTGCGCATAGTTTTGGACGCTAGCAGCAAAACTAGCTCTGGCCTTTCTTTAAATGACATATTGCATGCAGGGCCTAACCTACAAGGCAACCTATATGACATAATTTTAAATTTTCGAATATACGCCATCGCAATGACGGCAGATTGTCGTCAACAATTTTTACAAATAATTATGCAAGCTGAAGATCGCTGTTATCAGCGTATTTTATATAGATTCGACCCGCAAGAACCCCTAGTTGTTTATCAATTTAATAGGGTCTGTTTCGGAATAAAGTCAAGTCCCTACCACGCTCTACGCACTGCTCATCAGCTGATTCTCGATGACGGTACTAAGTATCCACGCGCTAGTGAAGTAGCTTCTAAATCTTTATATATGGATGATTTAGCCTTTTCTGTGATGAAAAAATCAGACGGAAAGGCTATTTCAAAGGATTTAATAAATTTATTTAAAGGAGCTCAGTGGGACTTAGTGAAGTGGAACAGCAACTCACATGAAGTATTGAATGACATTCCCGATACACATAAATTATTTACTGAAGTAGAATTCGATAAATCTACGCAACACAAAATATTGGGATTGCATTGGTCTACTGATTCCGATAAATTTTATGCCGCCAACGTGTTCATAATTGTAATGCATGTTTTTGTATGAAACCGCGCCCTAGCTATCCGCTTATGGCTAACTTGCCTGATAATCGCACTAAGGCAGTTGTTAAACCTTTTACGCACACTGGTTGTGACTGCGCCGGTCCCATATCTTACACTCCCATTAGACGTCGTGGCACCAGCAGCCAAAAAGCTTATATTTGTTTATTTACGTGTTTAACTACACGCGCCGTGCATGTAGAGTTAGCGACAAATCTCACTACGGTAAGCTTCTTGGCCGCCCTAAAACGCTTTCTCGCTCGTTGTGGTCCCGTCGTATATATGTATTCGGACAACGCAACAAATTTCCAAGACGCTAAATCTTACCTAAAAGAATTATATCGTTTTCTTGATAAAGAGTATCAACGCTTTGAAGAAGAGTTAGCCGAAAACCGCATAACATGGAAAACTATTTGTCCGAATACCCCGCAATTCGGAGGCTGCTGTGAAAGCATGATTAAAGTTATAAAGACGCATTTGTTTAATACTGTACTCATACAAATTGAGTTTTTACTTAACTCGCGACCGCTTACAGTCTTAAGTTCCGATCCCGCGGAGCCATTAGCATTGACACCTAGTCATTTTTTACATACCGCGCCGTTAACATCTTTACCTGCACCTGCAGTAGAGTCTGATAGCGCTAGTCTACGGCATCGACATACCTTGTTGGACCAACTCGTTTAAACATTTTGGAAGCGATGGAGAGTCGAAGAAGTGGAATACACCCTCTGTCGCTATAGTCGCAGGTACAGTAGTGGTTATAATAGTCGATAATCTACCTCCTCTTGCTTGGCCACTAGCGATTGTCGATAAGGTGCATCCCTCCAAGGACGGCATAGTTCGTGTTGTTACCGTGAAAACCGCTAAGGGAACATACCTTCGACCCGTCGTTCGTTTATGTCCCCTTCCCAATCAGTGAATGACGATTATCCAGCTTTATTTAATTTGTTCATAATAAGTAGAACCAATATATGTATAGCATATTACTCGCTAATTTTTTTTATTTTTTTTTTATATAATTAAGATAATTTATTTTAAACCGCTTTAAACTTTAAGAGTATTTTCTTATTATGATAGCTCTTTAAAGGTGACCCTTTATGGGTGGCAGAAAATGGTGACGCCTCATTTTCTGGTGCATCATAGTGCCGTAGTGCAGTACGTGCAGTACGTGCTCATAGTGCCGTAGTGCAGTACGTGCAGTACGTGCTCATAGTGCCGTAGTGCAGTACGTGCTCACGAACTTTGAGTGGATTGAAATACCAATATCTACATTCGAAGGTGAGTGCATGAGATTTCCTATTTCCTTAATTTATCGTGAGATCCTTTTTTTAGTTAACATAATTTTACTATATCCGCTTAGTCCACTTTAGAATAACGGTGGCAATTAAGCATAGGCGTCGCCAGTAACAAAACGCCATCTATTGAATAGAAAGATTTTACCTACCATTAAAATCCTTATTGTGGTTCTGGAGTACTCTCCGCGTTGTGAGAGAGCGTGTTTGTGATTTTGATGCATTTCCGCGTCAATTCTGTCCATTTCGTGGCGCCACTGTCGCGTACACGTGGGTAAGTCAAACAAATGCTCCCGCTCACCGTCTACTTACCAGTGTGCACCATTTCTTTTCGTCATTGCGTCTCACCAGGTAGGCCTCCATAGGCCCGGAGAGAACTCCAGGATCACAATAAGGATTTTAATGGTAGGTAAAATCTTTCTATTGTGGCCCCTACATCCTCTCCGGGTTGTGAGACGTGTCTGTTATCAACTGGTGAGTGGTTAGGGTCTGCTTATAAATAAGTGCTTTATTAATGCAAGCAAAAAGAATAAGGATTTGTTGATTAAATACCTTTGCAAAACAACTGTATTCAAACGGTATGTTGCATATTAACATTAATTAAAGCAATAGAAAGTATTTGGATGTTCCAAATATCCAATTGGAACTTATGTAACAAATCTAGCTGTGCCGGTTTTTAATGTCGGCATCCTGTAGTAATTTACATTACATTTTTCACACCAACGATACAACGTGTTCAGTTAATAAATAATGCCAAATTTGACTTCATATCATCAGATGCAAGGGAATTTATACGTAACCAAAACACGATACTCAATTTCATTATCTCTAGCTAATTCTTGTCGGTGTCTTGACCGAAAATATTTCCAGAAGTTAACACTAATGGAAAAATCGCTCCAATGGAAAAAAAAATTGTGCCCAGGTGGAACCGTTTCAATAATTCTTCCTTGCTTGTTCCCTTTTAACGTTCTAAAGCATGAAACTATAGAAATTACATAACATAAGATGGAAATATTATTGATGTATTAAATTTACCGTCTACCTCAAGACGGTGATTAGAGTATGAATATGGACCACTGTAAGTTCATTCATTCATTCATTCATTCAAGAGATGAAAATCTGTCTCCAAATCAGCATGCTTCCAGTTTCGATTGCACGACATTCGACGTGGGGTGTCCACACATTGTTTATGTTAATAAGTAATACTGATTATTCTGGATTTTTAGTGGGTCACAAAAGGCATTTGCGTGTAGGTTTGCTCGCCAGAACGTTCGTTCCCAATATGGCTTTAAAATCTCAATTAAATACGCCAAGGTAACTACGTACCTTAAGTGTCGAGGATGATAGAGGAAAGACTTAGGCCAGCTGGTGAGGCTGTCGGTATTGGTAGTCTTCACACATCATAGGATCATGTGATCTCGCTCGGAGGCAGATAGGTAAATCTCCTGAAAAGTTTCTCGCACAGCGTGTGAAAACAGGTATCATTTTGGTAGAGGATTTCTTCTGTATTCGACGTTCCTTTAGGGTATTTAAAGCCACAAGGACTAGCAAAAAGTCAATAAGTGTTTATGACAGCAGGTTGCTTGGTTCCAAGTGTTTTTAAGTCGGCTTACACTGATTTTCTGATTGTATAAGGATCTTAAAGTTGTATTTCGTTGATTCTGATTCAAATGCCAATAATTTTGTCCTTTATTCCACTATCCGGCCATCTTCTCCGGCACTGACCGTATGTTGACTGGCACGACCAATTCACAAAATATGGTCTCCCTTCAGGGGACTCCCTTCTGGGTGAGTGCAGGTTGTGATCACTCGTCAAATTGAGCCTTTCTAGGAGGAAGTTTACCCTCCTAGAAGAATGCACGGCCAGAATACAAATACTGTAAAGTTCAGTCTCTTATCACTCATCAAATTGAGCCTTTTTAGAAGGGACTTTACCCTTCTGACAGAATGCACGGCCAGAATACAAATGCTGTAAAATTCAGACTTCCTAGGAGGGACTTTACCCTCCTGGAAGAATGCACGGCCAGAATACAAATGCTGTAAAATTCAGACTTCCTAGGAGGGACTTATCCCTCCTGGAAGAGTGCAAGCTCTGATCACTCATCAAATTAAGCCTTTCCAGAAGGGACTTTAACCGCCCGCAGGTTGAACGGGATCCCGAACCCAGGGATCACTTAATCTCCGCCCTTGGAGGCTGATCCGCCAGCCTGTGTAAAGTATCTGAAGTGGTAGTCGTGCCGGAGAAGGACCCGGCTACTACAACAGAGGGGGATCAGGGGCCCTTCCGCCCGCCGTGCCAGCAACCGTATCATCTGTGGCGAGCTTCGGCAGTCTTTGAACCGCACCTTTTGTCCTCTAAGCTGTCTGTGCAGTGAATCCTCATCCTTAGTCTAAGTAACTTTTTTTTAAATATTATGGCCATGAGAACAAAAAAGAAAAGAGTTTGTACAGCGGCTACTCCATCCACATATAATGTGGATTTTTGCAACATAAGGGGTATTCACGCAAATCTTAACGCAGTCCACCACCATCTCGAAACTGCGCAGCCGACCATTCTTTTTCTAACGGAGACGCAGATATCCTGCCCGGCCGACACATCATACCTTCACTATCCCGGCTACAAGCTCGAACACAATTTTATGAGTCGTGCCGGTGTATGTATGTTCGTCCGGGAGGATATCTGCTGTCGCCGCCTTCATAGCCTTGAAGACAGTGACCTGTCGATATTGTGGGTGCGCGTAGATTACGGCGGCCACACTCGTATCTATGCGTGCCTATACAGGTCTCATAGCGGTGACACGGACGTAACTCGACTCTTCACGCACCTGAGTTTGACGACTGACAAAGTTCTAGATCAATATCCCACAGCAGAACTAGTTATTTTGGGAGACTTTAACGCCCACCATCGCGAGTGGCTCAGTTCCCGAACCAATAACAATGCTGGGATATCTGCTCATGAATTTGCTCTGACCTATGGATTCTCTCAGCTGGTACTTTCTCCAACGAGAATACCAGATATAGAGGAACATACGAGCTCCTTACTGGACCTTCTGCTGACTACTCGTCCGGACGGATACTCCGTCTCAGTGGATGCGCCTCTTGGCTCCTCGGACCATTGTCTCGTTGGGACTCAAGTGTCATGCACACAACCCGATCCTTCTGGGCCAACTAATTGGCGTCGTGTATGGCACTATAAGTCGGCAGACTGGGATGGATTGCGAGAATTTTACGCATCGTACCCGTGGAGGCAGATCTGCTTTAACTCAGAAGATCCTGACGTCTGCGCAGCCGCAGTCACTGAGACAATCCTTGCTGGTATGGAATGCTATATTCCTAACCCGGGAGTAGCTGCCGGCGTCAAAAACGACCGTGGTTTAATAGGTCTTGCAGAAAAGCTAAAATTCTTAAACAAAATGCATATGAGGTTTGGACCACGGCTCGTTTTAATAAGGATCCGAATATTTCTGAGTTAAAACGCGAATTAAATGCTGCCTCGAAGTTCAGTAAGAAAGCAACTGCCAGAGCAAAATTCCAATTCATCGGCAAAATAGGTGGGCGACTTGCGAGCTATCCTTATGGAAGTCGTGCTTTCTGGTCGCTTGCCAAAGCTGCCGAAGGGAACTTTTGCCAGTCGTCGTTACCACCACTGCGAAAGACCGATGGTGACTTGGCCCATAGTGCTAAAGAGAAAGCCGATCTACTGGGGAGTCTCTTTGCCTCGAACTCGAATATGAACGATGAAGGCGCTGTACCACCTACTATACCGTGGTGCGGTAAGACCATGCCGGAAATCTCCATAACGCAGCGGGAGGTCAGGCGGGCGTTGCTTTCTCTAGACGTTCATAAGTCGAGTGGGCCAGACGGTATACCAGCAGTGGTGCTTAAGCAGTGTGCTCCTGAGTTATGTCCTGTACTCACGCGCCTCTTCGCGCTTTCCTACCACACTAGGCAATTTCCGTCTTCATGGAAGACTGCGAATGTGCACCCGGTGCCCAAAAAGGGCGATAGATCAGATCCATCGAATTACAGGTCTATCGCTATTACCTCTCTCCTCTTTAAGGTGATGGAGCGTGTGATCAACACACAGCTTCTAAGATACCTAGAAGTACACGATCTGGTCAGTGACCGTCAATATGGCTTTCGCCACGGTCGCTCGACTGGTGACCTTCAAGTGTATCTCACACACCCATGGGCACTAGCCGTTAAGAGTCAGGGGGAGGCATTGGCATGTAGCCTAGACATAGCGAAGGCGTTCGATCGGGTCTGGCACCGGGGTCTTCTATCGAAGTTGCCATCTTACGGAGTGCCCGAGGGTTTGTGCAAATGGGTGGCTAGCTTTTTGTCCGGCAGACGCATACGAGACGTAGTTGACGATAGTTGCTCTGATAGCATGGACATTAATGCTGGTGTCCCGCAAGGCTCTGTGCTGTCTCCTACGCTGTTTCTACTGCACATCAATGATATGTTAGACATCAACAACATACATTGCTATGCAGATGACAGTACTGGAGACGCTTATTACACGGGCCGTGCAAGCATCCCACGTTCCGTTGTGGAGGAAAAGCGTGAAGAACTTGTGTCTCAAATCCAGATCGGTCTGTCCAAGGTCTCTGACTGGGGGCGGGAAAACTTGGTCCGATTCAACCCTTCAAAGACACAAGTCTGCGCGTTCATCGCTAAGGAAACCCCATTCACTGTAGTCCCACAATTCCAGAACACTCCCCTCTCCATCTCCAAGAGCATTGGGATCCTTGGCGTTGACATCTCCAGCGATGTTCAGTTCCGAGATCATTTGCTAGACAAGGTAAAGCTGGCGTCCAAAAAACTTGGTGTACTCAACAGAGCGAAGCAGTACTTCACGTCGGGGCAAAGGTTGCTACTTTACAAGTCGCAAGTCCGGCCCCATATGGAGTACTGCTGCCATCTCTGGGCGGGTGCACCCGGATACCAGCTTGGCCCTTTTGACTCGGTTCAACGACGGGCTGTGAGAATTGTCGACGATCCCAAACTCACTTGCGGTATCGAGCCCCTAAGTCTGAGGAGAGACTTTGCCTCCCTGTGTGTGTTCTACCGCTTGTACAATGGATTGTGTTCTGAGGAATTGTTCGAAATGATGCCCACGGCTACTTTCTACCATCGCACCGCTCGCTATCGACAGGGAATTCATTCTCACACTTTCGAACCAAAATGGTCGCGTACAGTGCGGTTTCAGAGAAACTTCCTCCCGCGAACCCTTGGGTTGTGGAATGAGCTCCCTGCCAAGGTTTTTTCTAAGGACTACAGTAGTTATTAGATTTCTGAAGGGTCGGCAACGCGTAAGTGATACCCCTGGTGTTGCAAGCGTCCATAGGCTACGGTGACCGCTTACCATCAGGCGGACACTTTGTTTGCCACATTAGTGGTATAAAAAAAAAAAAAAAAAAAAATGCACGGCCAGAATACAAAACCTGTTAATTTCAGTCTCCCTAGCAGGGACTTAGGGTCCTGGACGGACGAGCGGCTAGAGATCACATAGCTTCCTATAGTTAATAACCCCAGGAGGGACTTTACCCTCCTAGAAAAATGCACGCCCCGGGCCATCGAACTCGTCCTATATATAAAATTCTATTCCGTTTAAAATCTGCAACTCCTTGCGTTCCAAAAAAATTTAAAACGAAAATTTCCCCTTCATTGTCTTCTTTGTATTAAGGAGTTATTTTACATGTTTAATATTAGAATTCCATAAAATTAACAACGTCTCGTAAACGGATTCAATATCAAAAAAAATACCAAACAAATTCACTGTCAAACCCTAATCTTCTTAGACTATATTATTTTAATCTGCTACCAAATTGGTTAATGTACCAAAAAATATAAATAGTCTATATTTATAAATATCTTGAAAGGTAGATCCTGTCATTTTAATCCTGTTAATTGTACATTTTGCCCTGAATACTAATCTTCTTTTTCAAAAGAATTATTTCGGAATGTTAAATGTAACTACATACGTTTGCCCTTTTCAGGAAAAAAAAAAGAACACTCGGGGATTGTAATGATTAACACGAGTTCCTAGCACCTTACAGGTTAATTCATTATAATTATGCAATTTTGGACGTAAGTAAGTACCTACTCTGTTGAGGGTAGTTTACTTTTCTTGCATAATTCACAAGTATTTATTGATTATGGCATTGCAACTTTAATATGATTGTAAGTCATTACAGAAAACCCGTATTTTATAAGAATTAAAACAATTTTCGTTAGTGTAGTTAGTTATTTCATTGCGAAATCCAGTTATTGTAAATAGGATTTCATTGCTAGTATTCGCTATAATATTGACTCATTTGAAATATAAACTTGTTAGATGCCAATAGGACATGTGTGGCAAGGCTCAAAAAACAAAAAAGCGAAATATCTTCAAAAATTACATCAAATGCCAAGAATGTTATCATGATCATTATAATTTGAGTCTAATTTCCTAAAATTTGGAGCGGCCATATGATTTCAAAATTTTGTTTCCATTAATATAAGATAAATCCGACCATTTCTGATAAAGAAACATAAGATTTTTATTACTCCAATGCAAATTTTAAATTATTCTGCTTTGCCACTCTTTTTTTATCCTATAAAACAGTTCTAAAGTCACAAAAGTAACTATTACTAATTGCCCTCGGAATCCATAGAACGTTTGAAGACCGGTAACTGAAGCTACAGAGTGACTGATAAAATCTGTGAAAGTATTAACCTGAGCACTTAATAGACCAAACCTTGTTTGCCACGTGTTATTCTTGACAATCACTTGGCTTGTCCGACGGGAGTGTCGGCGCAGTAATTGGAGCGACCGAGCGCTCGCTGTCGCGCCGCTGTGGCCTGTCGCCAGCTTGACAAGGTTGGCGAGCTAAGCTGCTGCGATACTGCTGGTACGGGTGCGGCGCTAGCGTGGCCAGCCCGCATTTGAGGGATTCGCACGTGCATCATCGCGGTCTTTGAACACGACATTACACGGGACTCCGCGGATCTCCAGAGAATAGTCTATTGCGAAAGCGACGCCAAAAGGCTTAACTATTGTCACAGAATCACGGTTACTTAAAATAACACTTTATTTTAAACTAATATCAATATTTTAATTCCGTAACCGATTTTAATTTGCGAGGCGGTACCGATGCCGACAAAATCCAACGACGCAATGACGAAAAGAAATGGTGCACACTGGTAAGTAGACGGTGAGCGGGAGCATTCGTTTGACTTAACCACATGTACGCGACAGTGGCGCCACGAAATGGACAGAATTGAGGCGGAAATGCATCAAACTCACAACCACGCTCTCTCACAACCCGGAGAGGACGTAGATATCGCCATCTGTTAGAATCGTTTGAAACCATCTATTAAATTGTAGCTTATATGAAACGTTTGTATTTTTAACATAGCGTCATCTATTGAAGAATCGTTTGGAGCTAACAGATAATAGACAAATATTTTGCAATAAAATAATATTGCGACTATAAATTGAAATATAAGCTATTATATCTTTCAAGTTAAATCAAATTGCACACGGTGTACAAATTAAATTTAAAATCGGTTCAGTAGTTTAGGAGTCCATCGCGGACAAACAACGTGACACGTTATTTTTATATATATAGATTGTATGTATGTATACTAAGTAGTATGAGTTTGTGGACATGGTCAGCTGGAAATAGGATCTCATGGAGACAGTTGGAAGAGGCAAAGCCAAAGGGCAAACAGATTCTCAATCATAATTATTAGTTAATATATTAAAATCTTTTGTAAAAAAAATATATGTAAATCTAATTAAAGGCTATCTTAGTTAGTCGCTAAATAAGTCGGTGGTGGCCTAGGATTTTCGATTTCACTTGTGTCCTTAGTGACGGAGGTTCGAGCCCAGCGTGTACCAATGAGCCTTTTTCATAATTTCTCAAGTACATTGATTGTTTACACCACTGGCTTTTCGGTGAAGGAAAACATCGTAAGGAAACTTGCATACGTCAAGAAAAAAAAAGACGTATGTGAAGTCCACAATCCGCACTGGGCTTGCGTGTGGACTATGGCCCAAATCACCCTCGCTTATGAGGGTAGGCCGTGCCCCAACAGTGGGGACGGATGAAGATAATTAAAGGCTATTATTATTATGTATGTATACAATATAATATGGCTGCTACTGCTTTACAAGTTGCAAGTCTGGCCACATATGAAGTACTGCTGCAATCTCTGGACGGGTGCACTCCGATAACAGCTTGGTCCTTTGGACTCAGTTAAACGACGAGCTAAGAGAATCGTCGAGAATCCCAAACTCGCAAGCCGTTCAATACTCGATCAGTCATCGATCGTGCGTGCTGTTAAGCGGTCGTGCGTATCGATATCGGTTGTGACTGTGCGTGACTCATCGCAGTATGATGGCGTCAAATATAGTAAAATGTAGCAATTGTAACATAGTAATATGTGATATCTTAGCATTTATTCAAAATAAAATGGATGTGAGAATGAAGAGAGAATCGTCAACGTTTGTGCTTCGTCGTTTTCAGTGAACGATATTGAACGTGTGAAAAGTTTGCTTTTTGAATCCGTAACGACAACGCAGCGTAAAATAACACACAAGAAGGAGGGGAAAAAAGACTGAGACCTGTACGATATCATATCAGTACTCAAGCAAACAAATCCCGATGAAACTCCGATTTTTGTGGCCAGGGAGCTGCAAAAACTGCCACCTGTAACGTTTGACCATATAGACGCAACAATGTTACTGAAGGACATCCTAGTGCTTAAAGAGGAGGTCAAACTACTAAAAGAGAATCATGCTACAAATAAGCAGTTAAACGAGGTAAAAACCGACCTATTCAATCTGAAGCAGGCTTCAATAGTTAACAATTACGAGTGCCATATCAACAAAAAACGTGTAGGCGGCTGTAGTTCAAATAGTTATTATATGGATAGTGGCCCGCTGGGTCTACCCCACACAGCAGATACCTATAAACACACAGCTGAGATTATGTCATCAAATAAAACAGGTTTAGAGCTGTCACTATCGCCGACACAGTCTGAGTGCACTAATGAGGCTCCGAACGTGGATGCAAGAGTTGGCACGTCGGTTTCGAACATCAACGAAACCACGGAGACGCGTAGTGAGGAGACACGGAAAAGCAACACGTCTTCGAACAGTTCATCGCTGGCGGCGCGAGCGCAAGGTGCATGTAAGGCGAACCAAGTCAGCGACGGGGGAACAATGAGTCATCAAGCAACGTCTACACCGGGGCGCGATAAAACATTAGCGCATATTGTAGGTACAGAAGGTAACTGGAAGTCAAATGATAACAAGAATGAGGAACGGTACAGCGAAAAAGGTTAAGAAATCGTTTTAGTACAGTACAGGGTAAGGCGCAAACTCAAGCAGCGGAAAGGTTTAGAGCAGCTGATATTTCAATTCCACTTTTTATAAATAATGTACATAAGAATACCACACAGGAGGACATAACGGAATACATTTTAAATAAGACCCAGACAACGTGTCGTTGCAAAAAATAAATTCTAAAGTACAAAAGCAATGTAACTCCTATAAAATTTTTGTACCAAAGTCTAAGTTATCACTTTTCTTGGAAGATAGTTTATGGCCAGAGGGGGTATCTTTTAGAAGATTTATTGCGTTTAAAAATAAACACCATAATGAACCCAGCCAAGAATCAAATAAATAATACCACGCTCATTAGTTTTAACTGTAGATCACTAATGCGTTCAATAGACTGTGTTAGGTCTCTGTGTCAAACAGCTAACATACTAGCACTGCAGGAGACATGGCTGCTGCCTCATGACATTGCGCACCTCGGGGGTATTGACCAGGACTTCGCATATACAGGAAAATCAGCGGTTGATACATCAGCCGGTATGTTACGATGTAGGCCTTACGGAGGTGTCACAATACTTTCTATAATCACACCTCTCGCCATCGGCAGGGAATTCATCCCTACAGCTTTAAACCTAAATGGTCACTTACAGTGCGGTTTCAGAGGAATTTCCTCCCGCAACGCCTAGGTTGTGAATTAAGCTCCCTGTTAAGGTTTTCTCAAAAGACTACAGTATGGGGTTCTTTAAGAAAGAAGTTATAAGATTTTTGAAGGGAAGCAAGTGTTACAGACGTCTGTAGGCTGAGGTGACAGTTTTCCATCAGGCAGACCGTTAGCTTATTTGCCACATGAGGGGTACAAAAGAAATTATATACTTTATGTATGTAACAAAATACGGTTAATTGTGATATGACACTTTATTATTTTCTCGAATTTGAATAAAATGACAAAATCATCTCTATCTCGAGAGGGATACACTTTAGAGCTGAGATGCAATAGCAACTTTTCTTCACTAAAATACGTACCATTAAAATAAAAAAGTCGCATTCGTATTCGCTACTAATAAAAAAGGCGCCCTTTTTTTTCGTCGTTGCGAGGTTGTTTGAATCACTTGTTTGTGTTTTGTTATTAAGATTTGTGGATCTATTCTAACAGAATTCAACTTCTAAGCTAAGATTTATTATGTGTTCAGTTTTCGTGTATTTTTTATGTAAGTTACTAACCCTTTTTTAACAGATAATAGTTTAATTTCACTGACTGACAATCATGGCGGATGACAATATCCCTCCAAAGCCTCCTGATCCCATCGATCAGATTATGTCCCAACCCATCCCCATACCAGACGATTCTCGGCAAGTAGATTATCGTGCCCAAAAACGCCCATTTGTACATACGAATGAAGGTGACGAAAAAAGATTACGATGCGAAATCGATTCATCTGCTTCAATACAGACAATATATGTACACCCGAGTCTTCTTGAGGAATCCCGTACATACGATTTAAACGATAAAAGTCCTTATATAGTCCATATATCCCGTGTTGAACCAGACCTAGCTGCCGGTTTCACTATTAAACCTATTAAAATAGGTCATCTTTTGTTCCAAAACAAGGTTCAGAATATTGTTCGAGATGGATTTAAAAGTGCAGGACGTAATAGAGTATATATAGACTTTAAATTAGCTAACGATGCTAATGAATTTATTAATGCTGCATTCATACAAGGTAATAATTACAAAGCTTCCATTCCATCATACAATATAACTAGAATGTGGCTAGCATATTGAATCATTAGATTTACCAGACGGCTGCGATAAGGTTCTCAAAGCTAGACGTCTTAATAGAAAAGTAGTAAGAGAAGGTAAAGCCTCGTGGGTCCCCACTCAGTCAGTAGTCCTGACCTTTGAGGGTCAGTGTCTACCAAAATGGATTTATTCCTACAATACTTATCTGATTGTTGAAACCTACCAACTTCCTACAATACAGTGCCACAACTGCTGCCGGTTTGGGCACATCAAAACCCAGTGCCGCTCTAAAGCTAGATGTTTCCGCTGTACACAAAATCATGCTGGTGAAACCTGCCAAGTTTCAGAGGATCAATCGACATGCTTACACTGTTCTGGTAAACATTTTGCAACAAATAAATGCTGTCCGGAATTTTCCAGGCAGAAATCTATAAAAATGGTGATGTCATGCTCCTGCCCGCTTTCCACTCTCCCGCCGCCGCCCATATGCAGATGTAACTAAGACTAGATGTTCTTACCTTCACAGGAAATTCAGACCTATGATCCTTCTATCCCCTCCCAACACTTCCAATCCCCATCCCTATCGCCAAATGCTTCATACAGAAAGACTGTAGTACGCAATCCTTCCCCTAGAGCCCATAGGTATGATAGACTAGCCCATCAGCAAATAATTCAAGAAATACCCTCTTCTCTCCCTAATGGATCTGCTTTACATAACCTATCTTTTTCCAATACTACCCAAATGATTCATTGATTGAACTAGCTCTCTTATAACCAACATCATCTCAAAATGGGATGATACATTACCGAACACCGTGGCTGATAAACTGTATGAACTGCTTAAAATTCTCCCCAGTCAAAGAGACAAAGATTCTGCAGTGGAATGCTAAGAGCATCCGCCACAAGAAACACGATCTTATATACTTACTTAATAAGTTTACTCCGGCTGTTACTGCCATTTCGGAGACATGGTTGGTTCCTGGATCTTATTTCAGGATTTCGGGCTATGCATGCCTCAGGGATGAAAGAACGGATGGCTGGGGTAGTTCTTGCCTACTAATTAATCGTAACTTTCCTTCTCAGATTTCACTTCCTCCCCATTCATCAGAATTTAATGTTGTTGCAGCTCGAGTTATAGATATTACATTCGTTTCAGTCTATATTCCTCACCCTAGCCCAGCTTATATTCCTGATCGACAACAAATAATTTCCTCCTTGCCTCAACCTTTTATTATTCTTGGGGACTTTAATGCCCACCATATCTCATGGGGTTCACATTTCTGTGACCCATTTTCTGCCCACCTTATACATCTTTTTGAGAATTACAACATCTGTGTAATTAATGATGGTTCTCCGACTCGACGGGTTTTATCGACCCAAAACGCTAAATCAGCAGTAGATATTAATGTTTCTAGTCCTTGCCTAGCTCCCATTCTTCATTGGGAGGTTCTCCATGAGTCATATGGCAGTGATAATATTCCAATAATTATTACCAAACCTCATGTAGTTTCTCCTTCCCCCTCCCTTAATCCACTTCTTAAATACAAGCTTCAGTATGCAGACTGGCCCCAGTTTTCATTGTCTATGGAGGAAAATCTTAAGCAAAATAATTTTGATAATTTTAACAATATCGAAGAAGTGTACACAACATTTATCAACTGTCTTATATCTGCAGCCAACTCCCACATTCCATTACAAAAAACTCCCAGTAAAAACATATCTTCACCACCATGGTGGGATCCTGAATGCACAGACATGGTAAGACGCCGTAAAGATGCAGAACTTCTCTATAATAGATCGATGACTATGGAGAACTACCTAAACTATCGGCAGGTCTCGGCAAGGGCAAAAAACTTTTTAGTCAAAAAAAAACGAGTTGCACTCCGGGAGTGCCGGCAGAAGTGAAAACCTTTACACACGAATCGCGCTTAACACTCAAATATGTCACAAGACATGTCTTTGACATTGTCAAGAAATAATAATGTTTGTTTATTTACTTTTTTGACGTAGTATATTTGACATCGCAATCTGTCATAGAATTAAAATTCCATATCCAACCTCCCTGTACTACTCATAATCGCGAATACTAAAAATAAAAATTATAATAGGCGTGGCATTACGGTTTCCGTCTTACGAATTTCCAAGATTAGGACACGTGACCTGACGCGAGTTTATCATTTTTACCCATACCAAAAAAAGTGCACAACGCCGCTAAAGAAGTTTTCACTTCAAAAAAATGCAGTTGGACTAGATTTTGTGAGTCCTTGTCCCCTAGGTCCCCAGCTGTCAATGTATGGAAAAAGATAAAAAAAAATACCGAGGGTCAATGACCCTTAATTCTGGACCATCCCATGATTCTTTCAATTGGTGTGAGAATCTTGCAGATAGGCTATGTCCCCCTTTTGTTCCATGTGAGAACTGTCTTCCTCAACCCTACCCTCCCCTTAGGTCAAATGTCACAATGGACGAAACTTTTGCAATGACAGAGTTAAATTGTGTTTTATCAGGTCTTAAGGATTCAACTCCTGGTGACGATGGTATCCCATACTGTTTCATTACCCATCTTTCAGAATTTAGTAAAGGAGTTTTGTTAAAAATTTTAAATAATATTTTTTGTTCTGGTGTTATACCTGAGATATGGAAATGCCAAATAATCATTCCCATTCTTAAACCTGGATCTGACCCTTCTAAAGCAACCTCGTATAGACCAATAGCACTATCCTCCTGCTTATGCAAAATAAAGGAGCATTTGATTAAAACCGTCTAGAGTGCCTTATGGAATCCAGAGAAGTTCTTGCTAAGTCCCAGTTTGGTTTCCGTAAAAGTAAGGGTACCATTGACAGCCTTGGCATTTTGGCCACAGACATCCGTCTAGCACTATCCGAGGGTAAGCATCTTGTTGAAGTGTTCTTAGATATAGCTTCTGCCAATGACAATGTCCAACTTCCAATACTCAGGCAGAAAATGCATCATTCCAGTGAGGTTGGTTCATTTTATTTCTTAACTCTTGCAAGCTACTTCTCCTCGGAGGACTGTATGGACGGGTCTTCACCAAGGATCTGTGTTAAGTCCACTTTTGTACAGTATCTATACCTATGATCTTGAACATGCTGTCACTCCTTTTTGTAATATACTACAGTATGCTGATGATTTGGCACTCTATTCTTCATCAGCCAACATAATAGATTCCTCACGTAACTTAAATTCTGCTTTATCTTATTTAAAAATTTAGCTAGATGACCATGGACTTACCCTTGCTGTTCCAAAAAGTAAGGTAGTTATTTCCAGAAAAAGATCAAATCTAATAATTGATATTAAAGTTAATGATCAGCTGGTACCAGTAGTTGAACAAGTAATATTTCTAGGCCTCATACTAGACTCAAAACTCACAGGTTCTCCACACTTTAATTCTGTGACTGACAAATGCGAGAAAGGAGTTAACATTTTAAGATCCCTGTCGGGTGTGTGGTGGGGTTCTCACCCCTACAGCCAAAAGTTATTATATAATGCCATTGTCCGTAGCCACCTTGACTATGCATCCTTCCTTCTGGAACTTGTTCTAAAGCATCTCTGGATAAAATAGACAAAATTCAGTCCAAGGGTCTACATATCATAACTGGTGCTATGAAGTCCTCCCCATTGAATGCCTTACAGGTTGAATGTATGGATCCTCCACTGGGATTGCAAAGAGAATTTTTATCTGACAGATATCTTTTTTAAATTGCCCAATTCTCCTTTCAACCCTCTCTCTAACTTTCTCCAATCTCTCTCTGATAAGTTACAATCTAGTTCTTACTGGAACCACAAGGAACCCCCTAGACTTATAAAAAGCTATAAAAAACTAACCCAACTCCCTTACCCAATTGCTCAGTTTCCTAAACAGCCCCTATATGCCACAGAATTTGAAGTTTTATTATTTCAACCACAAGTAGTTTTAGATCTTGATGTCACTAAGGGCAATCCAGCAGCTAAAAACTTATTAACTTCATCCCTTAATAAAAAAACTTTGTTTACGGATGCCTCCAAACTTTCTGAAAACAGCTGTGTTGCTTCAGCTGTTTGGATTCCTAAATTTAAAATTATACTCAGCTTCAAAAGTCCCCCTCAGACATCTGTCTTTACAGGGGAGGCTATCGCTCTTTAAGAAGCCGTGTTATATATTAAATCTAACCAACTAAATAAATCAATAGTTCTATCTGATTCAAAAAGCTGTCTCCAAGCTCTACTATGCAACCCTTTTAAAGTTAAACTATTATCCCCCATCATTCTTGAGATAAAAAAGTATTATATGCATGTCAAATCCAAGGTATTGAGGTGGTTCTTGCCTGGGTTCCTGGTCACTGTGGTGTAGAAGGTAATGTGATGGCTGACCACTGGGCTAAGGATGCTGCTCAAACAGGACTTTTGACCCACTACAAAATCTTCTCCCTAGACTTGCAATGCCTTGCAAAAAGATAACTTGCAACAGACTGGAACACTTTATGGAGAGATCGAGAGCAACAAAAAAATGTTATGGTAAAATCCAAACACCTATTCCATCAAAACCATGGTTTTTTCATTCATGAAACAGTGATAAATCTGTCACTTCTACCATATGTCGCCTGAGGTTGGGCCATGTTTGTGCCCCAGTTTTCTTAACAATACTTAGAATTAAAGACTCCTCTCTTTGTGAATGTGGTTTGGATGAAGGCGTCCCTGACCATATATTTTTTAGCTGCCCTAAATTCCCAGTTTCTTTGTATGATATCCTTCCAACCAAAATCCCACGCCCTGTAAATATGCAATTCTTGTTATCCCTTGTAAATATGCCATTTATACATCTCCTAACAAAATTTATCAAAACATGTAACATTAAACTGTAGTAGTTAGTTGTTTATGAATAAATATTTGTCTCTCCCCTAATATATGTTGTGTTGTTGTGTGTGTGTGATGTGGATCCTTTGTTTTAGGTGGTGGCAATTAATATGGTACCTCAATTTATAAGAAAAAAATTCTGGTCTTAGATAATTTAAGAAACCAATTAATTATATACAGTGATTCTCTCACCACATTGACATTGGCCAAATACTGTGCCTTTAAGGCACAATAAAGGCGACAAAGCTAAAATAATAATAATAATAAAAAAGGCGCCATTTTTAAGCAAGGCCCTTTGTTGGCACACACTTAGGTTATTATTGGATTCTTATGAGAATTCAGCAACAAATAAGGCTACATTTCTTGATATTTTTGCTCTATTAAGAAATAGTTAGCTGGTAAAGTTTGTTCAAAGTCAAACTTATTAAATACTATTTTTTTAAACAGGTTCACAATATTGATTTCTACTGAGAAGAAGTCCTTGAAGAAACTAGAAAGTTACTCTTAGAAAATCATAAAAATCACAAATACAATCAATGATTTAAATAAAAAACTTAAGCCATACAATTTTATATTATTTCCATTTTATTTTGGTTTACCTATGCGTCCTGTAATTGAGCATCTTCAGTCCCATGGAATTTTATCATTTACATAGTCTGAAATATTGTAGTATATATGTAGTTGCATATTTGTAGTGTGTTTAAACTTGAATTCCAAGTGGTTGACTGGCGTTGTTCCTTAACTTATGCTCTTTTACGAAGTTGTTAAATTTAAAAGATTTAAATTTACTTATTGATAGCTTTTGAATATTACTAGGAACTTTATAATAAAAGTGTATACATTTCCCCATAAAAGAGTTACTAATTTTGTGTATCATGCACCAACAGCTTATTTTTACTTCTAGTATAGCTATCGCTTTGAGATAGGCGGTCAAACCCCTGAAATCAGAAGTGATTCTGCATGCCCTTATTTCTACTGAATTAGAGAGTGTACTGCATGCCCTAATTTCTACTGAATTGGAGAGGGTGCTGCATGCCCTAATTCTTGCTAAAATAAAGCAATTTCTGTAACCTGAGAAGTAGACACAAAAAATCAATTTGAAAACTTCATACTATATTATAATATTTACACATTTATAAAATTTGACAGTGATCAACAACAGCTGTGAATCAGCCCAGAGGAGTTATGTACAAAGATTGTTTACTCGTATTTGAGGTAGGGCTTGGAGTCAAGTGGTGGGGCTGGTGGCTGGGGTTGCGGTCCAGCTGATGGCCATGCCTCGCCTACCCAATTGAACATGCGCGGTGCTCCACCCTCAAGCAGGCCCCAGCCCAGAAGCTGAGAGCGTGCTGAGGCTGTTGGTCTCTCCTGCTTCGGTGATGCAGTAGAGATATTTACTGATACCCCTTTTATGATGTGGTCTTGTCCACATAAGGACTGGGCTACCTCAGGGTCAAGAAATGTAACAAAACTGAAAGCTCGAAATGGCTTAGGTACAAATACATCTGTCACCTGCCCAAAAGCACCAAAGTATTCACGAAGGTCATCTGCGGTGAGGCTCTCCGTGCACCTGCCCACAAATACTTTACGATGAGCTGTGGCTCCACCATCTTTGCTATTAGGGATCCTAACGTCACACCAACGGCCATCAATCATGTGTCTTCGACTAAGTGCTCGCAGTTGGGCTTCATAATCAGCAAACTTAATGAACCCAAAGCCTTTAGATAAGCCAGTCTTAGCATCGCGCTTCACTTGTACCATTAGCAACTCTCCAAAAGTAGAGAAGTAGTCTCTGACAGCATCCTCCCCAGTCTTCCAAGGCAGGCCAAGCACGATAAGGTCGGAACTCCGAGGCCGCGGCGGCGATGGTGTGCCAGCGCGCGGGAACGCACAGAAGTAGCGGTGCGTGACCCAACCGTCAGCCGGTGGCGAGAGGCGCTCATCTACCAACCGCAGCCCGCGAAGGCGACCCCCCGCGCGGTACTTGAGCCCACTGGCACCCGCAAACTGGGCCGCGACGGTGCTCAGCAACAGAGATCCGTCTTCTTCGGTAGGCAGCTCTATGGGCTCGTCCTGTTCGCCCTCGCTAACGAGCACATACTCTATCGACATGACACTCACCAACCTATTAGGGTTTTCCAAGTCTTCATATTGTTTACATTATCGACATCTAAGATTCGTGTTGTGCTGGCTCCTAATGCTCCTAATTTCGACTATTTTGACTAGAGAACTACGACTTTCGTACATATGCGTGACTGACGTATTCTATGACGTGACATAAACACCGTGTGTTCCGTGTTGCCACTTTACGAAAAAGTAAATCACTAGGTTTGCTCTCAAAAATCCCCAGATTTTGGAAAATTTACTTTCTAAAAAATCTCTAGAAATAACTAAATAACTGGAAAAACTCCCCCTTCACTTTTAACCCTTAAATACGCGGGGGATATTGTATATTTTTACCGAAATAAGACATGTACAGTCTTTTTTAAGCACAGGATGAGCTTGAATTGCGGGTATCATATAATGGGTTTAAAGTGTAAAACTGTTTTACATTACTGATTAAGACAGAACTTCGTGATGACTATAGTAAGTAGGTAGGTTCTCGAATTTAATCTCTCTAAATCATCCCTCCTTTTTACAGGAATTGAATTTTGTTTTGAACAAAGTCAAAGACTCAAGCCCAGGTCTAGACGGCATAGTCTACTCATTTCTTGAAAACGCTGATTTATCCACCCGCACTTTTATTTTAGACTTATTAAAAATTATAATATTAACTGGCGAAATCCCTTTATTGTGGAAACACCACTTAATAGTTCCTATTTTAAAACGCTTTAAAGATCCTACCGACCCAAATACATATCGCCCTATAGCACTTTTAGTAGTTTTATGTAAAGTAGCTGAACTTCTCATAAAAAATCAGCTGGAATGGTATTTTGAGCACAATAACTTATAAGGAAAATCTCAATATGGGCTTAGAAAAGGGAAGAGTGTTAATGATAGTCACAGTTTACTCTCTTCTGACATTATGCTTTCTTTCAGCAAATAACAGTCATTGGTTGCAGCCCTTTTTAGATATAAATGCTGCATACGATAATATTAACCTTTTACTTTAAAAAAAACTGACGTTTTTACAAATCCCATCATATTTTGTTAATTTTATATTTAACTTGTTCTCTGGTAGATCAGTTACTATTCACATGATGGGCGTAGATCCTACAGATCCTTTTTTTTTCAGGGTACTTTGGAAAGGAGTTCCACAAGGTTCTGTACTAAGTCCCATACTTTATGATATTTATACTTTGGAATTAGAAATCACTGTCCCTTCAGAATGTTCAATACCTCAATATGCTGACGATATCGTTATATACTCATCAAACATATTAATTGAACAGGCTGTACGCAATTTACAAGAATGTTTGGTACTGTTGAATACATGGCTATCTGAACAAGATTTGTCTTTATCTATATCAAAAAGTGCAGTGGTAGTTTTTTCTCTTAAAAAAAAACGATCCCTGATATCAATATTTCACTAGACAGTAAAAGGATTTCCGTTTCCGAAGAATTTTTATTTTTAGGCCATAAAATTGACAGAAAAATGAATGGAGTAGCACACGTAAATCATATTCCCAATAAGTGTGAGAAAAATATATATGTTTTAAGAGCAGTTTCTGGTGTTTGGTGGGGTGCACATCCTTCTTCTCTGCAACTTATCTATAATGCTATAATAAGTTTATTAGATTTTGGATCCTTTACTTTTAGTCTAGTAAGTAAATCAGTACTCCAAAAAATTGATACTATTCAAGCGAAAAGTTTGCGTATTGTTATATGAGCCATGAAAAGCACTCCTATTGCACAATGCTCTTCAAATCGAATGTGCCGACCCTCCTCTTAATATTAGGCGACAGTTTTTAGCAAACAGGTACATTTTTAAAATTTCTGAATTCAAACATCATCCTCTAATTTCTAAACTATTAAATCTTGATAATATAATAAAAAATGATAATAGGTATTGGCTTAAAAAATCTGTTCCATATTTAATACATAGTTTTCGAAAATCATTAAATCAAAAATTTTCTATTTCCAACTACCCATGTCATCCTCTTTTCTTTTACGACTATTCTGTCCTTAATTTTATACTCGAAATCGTTCTTTCAATACAAATCACTAAAACTTCTCCTAACCCAAATTCTTTGTTCACATCGTATATAAACAATTTTGGAAGTGGTTCTGAGATTTTTTTCACTGATTCTTCGAAAGTCGTAGGAAAAGAACTTATGCATAATGAAAGTGAAAAATATGTAGGTGTTGCCTTTTATCAATTAAATAACGGCCATTTTGAAGTATCCTTTTATCTCCTCAAGCTATACTGGTGAATGTATGGCAATTTTAGAATGTTTGAATTATATAATTAAAAATAAAATTTCAAGTTCTTTGATACTCACAGATTCTCGCAGCAGTGTGCAATCAATTATTTCCAATCCATTTAATAAAAACTCTTTTTCACCACTCTACTTAAAAAATAAATATAAAATGAAGGAATGCTCCGACTTTAATCTTAAAGTTAGATTGGCATGGATCCCTGGTCACTTGGGAATTGCTGGCAATGAAACCGTCGATAGATTGGCAAAATTGGCGGCGAATCAAGGTAAATTTAATAATAATAACTTTAGTTACCTTTAGCTACTTTGTAGGTTTTTTAATGACAAGAGTCACTAGTTCCTCCCAGCCTTCCTTTTAATTCGAATTTCACATTTCTTATATAACCAATTTTTTTTTTTATACCATTAAGGTGGCAAACAAGCCTACAGTCCGCCTGATGGTAAGCGGTCACCGTAGCCTATGGACGCTTGCAACACTAGGGGCATCACTCGCGCGTTGCCGACCCTTCAGAAATCTAATAACTTCTTTTTTGAAGAACCCCATACTGTAGTCCTTAGAGAAAACCTTGGCAGGGAGCTCATTCCACAACCCAAGGGTTCGCGGGAGGAAGTTTCTCTGAAACCGCACTGTACGCGTTCATTTTGGTTCCAAAGTGTGAGAATGAATTCCCTGTCGATGGCGAGCGGTGCGATGGTAGAAAGTAGCCGTGGGCATCATTTCGAACAATTCCTCAGAACACAATCCATTGTACAAGCGGTAGAACACACACAGGGAGGCAAAGTCTCTCGTCAGAATTAAAGGCTCAATACCACAATTCAGTTTGGGATCGTCGACAATTCTCACAGCCCGTCGTTGAACCGAGTCAAAAGGGCCAAGCTGGTATCCGGGTGCACCCGCCCAGAGATGGCAGCAGTACTCCATATGGGGCCGGAATGCGACTTGTAAAGTAGCAACCTTTGCCCCGACGTGAAGTACTGCTTCGCTCTGTTGAGTACACCAAGTTTTTTGGACGCCAGCTTTACCTTGTCTAGCAAATGATCTCGGAACTGAACATCGCTGGAGATGTCAACGCCAAGGATCCCAATGCTCTTGGAGATGGAGAGGGGAGTGTTCTGGAATTGTGGGACTACAGTGAATGGGGTTTTCTTAGCGGTGAACGCGCAGACTTGTGTCTTTGAAGGGTTGAATCGGACCAAGTTTTCCAGCCCCCACCTTGGACAGACCGATCTCGATTTGAGACACAAGTTCTTCACGCTTTTCCTCCACAACGGAACGTGGGATGTTGCACGGCCCGTGTAATAAGCGTCTCCAGTACTGTCATCTGCATAGCAATGTATGTTGTTGATGTCCAACATATCATTGATGTGCAGTAGAAACAGCGTAGGAGACAGCACAGAGCCTTGCGGGACACTAGCATTAATGTCCATGCTATCGGAGCAACTACCGTCAACTACGGCTCGTATGCTTCTGCCGGACAAATAGCTAGCCACCCATTTGCACAAACCCTCGGGCACTCCGTAAGAAGGCAACTTCGATAGAAGACCCCGGTGCCAGACCCGATCGAACGCCTTCGCTATGTCTAGGCTACATGCACTTGCCTCCCCGTGACTCTCAATGGCTAGTGCCCATCGGTGTGTGAGATACACTAGAAGGTCACTAGTTGAGCGACCGTGGCGAAAGCCATATTGACGGTCACTGATCAGGTCGTGTTTTTCTAGGTTTCTCAAAAGCTGTGTGTTGATCACACGCTCCATCACCTTGGAGAGGAAAGAGGTTATAGCGATAGGCATGTAATTCGATGGATCTGATCTATCGCCCTTTTTGGGCACCGGGTGCACATTCGCAGTCTTCCATGAAGACGGAAATTGCCTAGTGTGGTAGGAAAGCGTGAAGAGGCGCGTGAGTACAGGACATAACTCAGGAGCACACTGCTTAAGCACCACTGCTGGTATGCCGTCTGGCCCACTCGACTTATGAACGTCTAGGGAAAGCAACGCCCGCCGGACCTCGCGCTGTGTTATAGAGATTTCCGGCATGGTCTTACCGCACCACGGTAAAGTAGGTGGTACAGCGCCTTCGTCGTTCACATTCGAGTTAGAGGCAAAGAGACTGCCCAATAGATCGGCTTTCTCTTTTGCACTGTGGGCCAAGTCACCATCGGTCTTACGCAGTGGTGGTAATGACGACTGGCAGAAGTTCCCCTCGGCAGCTTTAGCAAGCGACCAGAAAGCACGACTCCCAGAAGGATAGCTCGCAAGTCGCCCACCTATTTTGCCGATGAATTGGAATTTTGCTCTGGCAGTTGCTTTCTTACTGAACCTCGAGGCAGCATTTAATTTGCGTTTTAACTCAGAAATATTCGGATCCTTATTATAACAAGCCGTGGTCCAAGCCTCATACGCAGTTTGCTTAAGAATTTTAGCTTCTCTGCAAGACCTATTAAACCACGGTCGTTTTTTGACGCCGGCAGCTACTCGCAGGTTAGGAATGAAACATTCCATACCAGCAAGAATTGTCTCAGTGACTGCGGCTGCGCAGACGTCAGGATCTTCTGAGCTATAGCAGATCTGCCTCCAAGGGTACGATGCATAAAATTCTCGCAATCCATCCCAGTCTGCCAACTTATAATGCCACACACGACGCCAATTAGTTGGCCCAGAAGGATCAGGTTGTGTGCATGACATTTGACTCCGGACGAGACAGTGGTCCGAGGAGCCAAGAGGCGCATCCACTGAAACGGAGTATCCATCCGGACGTGTAGTCAGCAGAAGGTCCAGTAAGGAGCTTGTATGGTCCTCTATATCTGGTATTCTCGTCGGAGAAAGTACCAGCTGAGAGAATCCATAGGTCAGAGCAAATTCATGAGCAGATATCCCTGCATAGTTATTGGTTCGAGAACTGAGCCACTCACGATGGTGGGCGTTAAAGTCTCCCAAAATAACTAATTCTGCTGTAGGATATTGCTTTAGAACTTTGTCAGTCGTCAAACTTAGGTGCGTGAAGAGTCGAGTTACGTCCGTGTCACCGCTATGAGACCTGTATAGGCACGCATAGATACGAGTGTGGCCGCCATGATCTACGCGCACCCACAATATCGACAGATCCCTGTCTTCAAGGCTATGAAGTCGGCGACAGCAGATATCCTCCCGGACGAACATACATACACCGGCACGACTCAAAAAATTGTGCTCGAGTTTGTAGCCGGGATAATGAAGGTATGATGTGTCGGCCGGGCAGAATATCTGCGTCTCCGTTAGAAAAAGAATGGTTGGCTGCGCAGTCTCGAGATGGTGATGGACTGCGTTAAGATTTGCGTGAATACCCCTGATGTTGCAAAAATCCACATTATATGTGGATGGAGTAGCCGCTGTCAAAACTCTTTTCTTTTTTCTGTTCCTGGCCATTTTGTTTGAAGTTACTTAGACTAAGGATGAGGATTCACTGCACAGACAGCTTAGAAGACAAAAAGTTGCGGTACTAAGACTGCCGAAGCTCAAAACAGATGATACGGTTGCTGGCACGGCGGGCGGAAGGGCCCCTGATCCCCCTCTGTTGTAGTAGCCGGGTCCACTCCGGTCTCCTTCTCCGGCACGACTATTACTTCAGAGACTTTACACAGGTTGGCGGATCAGCCTCCCAGGGCGGAGAGTAAGTGATCCCTGGGTTCGGGAACCCGTTCAACCTGCGGGCGGCCAGCGGTCAGCCGTTTCATCAGGTCTCCCTGACCGCCGAACCAGCACGCCGCGTCTACGCCGAACAATGACAGCAACAAGCACCGTCGGTCCTCCGCTGTCCGCGCAGCGAATCCTCAAAGAGAGAGCTCTGGCAACCTTACTCACCGCCAGGAACACAACACTACTCAATGTTAGTGTTATTGTGGCCGCGGTTTTCTGTAAGGTGGAGGTACTTCCCCAGTTCGGGCCACTCATTCGAGCAAGTACTCGCTATGCCCCGCTTTATTTGTTCGGGCAGCTTATTCGAGCGAGTACTTGCAGTGCTCTATCTCTCTTAAAATATGTATAGGCATGTATTTAATTTTGACATTTCTGATAAAAGGTAAAGGAAGGAAGGCAAGAATCTTCTTATAATAAAGGGAGATTTTACAGTGATCTTTGACCTAAAATTTAATTAAAACCGTGGTTTACGCAGTTGATTTTTCCTAAAAAAATATCATCAGTTCTTTCCCGTATGCACTGCTGCCCACTTAGCCAGGATAAACGTGAAATCGTCTGTGGAGATGAGGAAGGAGATTTAAGTCACGTCTTATTTTCCTATCCAATTTACAATTCCTCCTACACCTCTCTATAGTATTCTATCATCTTATAAAATTCCTCTTTCTTGTGACCTTTTATCTTTTCTTTCTTTAAAAAACAAGAAATATACTCAATGTATTGTAAAGTTCCTGAAATATCATAATATCTCCTTATAATTAAATTTATTACATTATTTTATTTACTATATACCTTCTATTACTACATTTTATTATTTTATCTACCTATCTTTATTATTTTTATATATTATAATGATAATGTTCAACAAAAGAAATCATATCCCGCCGCGAATTATGAAGAAATAAGCAGAACAAGACGCACAATTTCTGAAGGATGCACACCAAATCTCCCGCCCAAATCCTCGATAAAACTTGAATATGGCGTTTCACCAAACAAGATATAAGCACAGTACTATATCAACATATGACTCTGGAGAAATGATGTGCAATAATGCAAAATCTGGTCTCCACATCGAAAAAGGAAGGAAGGTATATGTAATCTGTGAATTTTTCAGTATTACAGTGAAAATGCTAAAAAGCTTCCAAGTTGCCTTTGCTGGATAAAATATCTGTCTCAAATTCAGAATGATAAATTACCATTAAAATTAAGTAAAGGTGTAATCATTGAATATATTATAAAGTATATCTAATAAAAATTATAAGATGAGCAGTATCTGGGGTGTTGGGGCGAGTTTGCGAACAGCGACTCTTAGTGTTCGTGGCAGTGAGGCTGGCACCGGCCGAATGCTGGCGTGGCGTGTCCACGGGTACGGCGAGGAGTTGCAGCTGGAGGCGGCGCGAGTGCCGGCGCTGCGCTCACCGGACGACGTGCTCGTGCGGGTCACGGCTGCCTCGCTCAATCCTCTCGACCTCGCTATGATGCGTTAGCACATTTTTATTACGCTCAGGCTTTAAGCATATGAAGGTTTACACATCAGGCTGTCAGTCTCTTATACTGTCACAGGACTAGAGGATAAATAAGCTGGTTTACGGTTCACTGTCTGTTGTCGGCCACTTTTACAGTTACATCTAAATAATGAGACTGAATGCCAGTAATGCCATTACAAAGCCAAAACAATAATATTGCAAAATTTACCAATAATAGATAAATAAATCGTTTATTGACCAAAAATATGACAAAATACCTATTGTAGTCCCTGATTTCCGAGCTAGGTTATAACCTGTGTTACAGGGATCACTGTCTTCTTCCAGTAGTGCTTATGTGTGTGTGTGTGTGTGTCTTTATTACTTTATACAATTTTGACATTGATATAATTAGTATCAAATTTGGGTAATTCTTTACTTTCCAAGAATGCTTGGTTTTTACGTAATGATGGTTTTAAATGATAGAACACTACATTTATATACACGGATAAAATTTAAAAACTCTCAGAGGACACTAGATTTTCACGAAAAAAACTAAATTGATTTCATACAAAACCCGCCATTACACACCCACATTTAAAAATACAAAACTTTTTTTTTCAAAAAAATAATTGCCAGCCTTAGGAAAAAAATAAACACAAGATTCAATCGATTTTACTTTTCTCTAAGCAGCGATTAAGAAAGCAGTTGTTACCATATCTTCATCTCTGGACTAGGATCATGCGACCACATTTTGGACGAGGTGCCGCAATTGCGACATTGTCGTCAGTAGAAGGGGAGTTCGGCAACCTAAAAAATCGCGTTTTCGGAAACAAACTACCAATGCGAATTGATCGGTTTGTGCTCAAACATTTGGAGTATTTAGATGGGAGAGTGATAGAAGCTTCAAATGAAAACGACATTCCGACGATGGCGCGAAATCGAATCAGAAGACTCTCAAAATGAGGGAGCCGGAATAGACTGATCAAAAGCCGTACAGGTGAATGATGAAAATTTGGTGACCCAATCTGTTGATTCCATTGAAATCCCTGAAGAGAAGCTGTCGGATTCCTTATATGAAATTGCCGGTATGATAGCTGAGACGTTGGGAACCGATGATTCACCAAACAAGGTTCCGCTTAATCTTTCGGATAATTGTAACCTGTGGAATGAGTGCGAGGATTGGCGAGGTTTGGTTACAAAAACAGCTCCGAAGCAAATACTGGAAGTAACGAGTTCCCCGGATAAAAACAGGCGGAAGCCAACATATCTAGATAAGTGTCCTGAATGGCAATATGTGAAGGACGCGAAAAAGTCAAATTTACCCATATTCTTTCCGGACCAGTCAATATGGGTAAATATAAATTAAACATTAGAAACACTTGCGCGTTTGACTCTTTATTTCAAGTCGTAATGAGTTGTATCGCGACCAACCACAAATATTATAAATTAATTAAAGATAGTGCTAACCCAACAATACAATTAGCATTAAAAGTCATGGGCAACACAAAACCGCTGTCGAAAAACTACATAGACAAAGCCAACATACTTTCAGACGTTGGACTTTTTAAAAAGGAAGATAAAGGTCGGAGAAGCTCAGGACAGCGAGTAAAGCTAGATTGTTAAAGCAATGCAGCTCACTTAGTGAAGTATTTAGCTCATTTATGTGCAAATGCGGCCGCAAATTTAAATCGGATGGAGTTATGGTGAACATTCATTTTGACATATTATTATGCGAAGGCTTTAAGTCCATGCAGCTTGCGATAGACGAGGGCCAAATAAAAATTTCAACTTGCAGACGATGCAAACACATCAACAAAGAGGTCTTGGAGTATGGACCACATATTCTAATTGACACGAGTACTCTGACAGATGAACGTTATATGACACGAAACCTCAATCTTCGTCACGATCTGGATTCCATCGCTAAAAGAATTACTGTGCAAGAAAAGTCCTACGTACTTGCGGGTATCGTCAATTGGATGACTGGGCACTACTTCGCCTATGTAAAATGCGGTCTCTACTGGTATGAGTATAACGATATAGGACCTGATCGAAAATGCGTAAAACCGTAAACGCAAATTGCACCGCACGTTATATTATACACGCGTGGAGCCGACTAACAATTAAACATGTAAACTATGGATACCCTAGTAAGTAGTAGTAGATTGACTTAATATAACAAAACACTTCAATCATGGAAAATAAAAAAAAAATATAAAACAAAAAATAAAAAAATATATAAAAAATAAAAAAATAAAATATTTAAGAAAACAAACGTTTTTTATTTTCGTATTTTCGTTTGAACTATTGCTATTTCGCCTGTAATAGAAGAACTTTGCTGTTTTACACGCATTTAAGGCTTTGCCATCAAAAACAGCTGAGAAGCTATGCAGAACTGCCTCATAGTATGTAGCATCTCAAAAAAATACGCATTTTTTTTCCGTTTTTCTGCTAGAACTCTTACCGTTTTGCTTCAGACGATAGAACTCAGCAGTTTCTTACTTATTAGTGGCGTTGCCATAAAAAACAGCTGAGATGCTATGCAAAACTGCCTCATAAGTTGTAACATCTCAAAAAAAAGCTTATTTTTTTCCATTTTTTCACCAGAACTATTGCTGATTCGCCTTCAGACCGTAGAACTTAGCAGTTTTATACGTATTTGTGCCGTTGCCATCAAAAACAGCTGAGATGCTATGCGGAACTGCCTCATAAATTGTAGCATCTCAAAAAAATACGCATTTTTTTTCGTTTTTCCGCTAGAACTCTTACCGTTTTGCCTTCAGGCGGTAGAACTCAGCAGTTTCCTACGTATTTAAGGCGTTGCCATCAAAAACAGGTGAGATGCTATGCAGAACTGTCTTATAAGATGTGGTATCTCATAAAAAACTTTTTTTCGTTTTTTCGCTAGAACTATTGCTGTATCACCTTCAGACGGTAGAACTCAGCAGTTTCTTACGTATTTGTGGCGTTGCCGTCAAAAACAGCTGAGATGCTATGGGGAACAGCCTCATAAATGTAACATCTCAAAAAGTACGCATTTTTTTTCAATTTTTCCACTAGAACTATTGCTGTTTCGCCTTCAGGCGGTAGAACTCAGCAGTTTCCTACGTATTTAAGGCGTTGCCATCAAAAACAGGTGAGATGCTATGCAGAACTGTCTTTTAAGATGTGGCATCTCAAAAAAATCTTTTGTTTTTTTCGTTTTTTCGCTAGAACTATTGCTGTTTCGCCTTCAGACGGTAGAACTCAGCAGTTTAATACGTATTTGTGCAAAACTGCCTCGTAAGATGTAACATCTCAAATAGCTTGTCATTTTTTTAGTTTTTTCGCTAGAACTCTTGCCGTTTCGCCTTCGGACGATAGAACTCAGCAGTTTCCTACTTATTAGTGGCGTTGCCATAAAAAACAGCTGAGATGCTATGCACAACTGCCTCATAAGTTGTAACATCTCAAAAAAAAACTTATTTTTTTCCATTTTTTCACCAGAACTATTGCTGATTCGCCTTCAGACCGTAGAACTTAGCAGTTTTATACGTATTTGTGGCGTTGCCATCAAAAACAGCTGAGATGCTATGCGGAACTGCCTCATAAATTGTAGCATCTCAAAAAAATACGCATTTTTTTTCGTTTTTCCGCTAGAACTCTTACCGTTTTGCCTTCAGGCGGTAGAACTCAGCAGTTTCCTACGTATTTAAGGCGTTGCCATCAAAAACAGGTGAGATGCTATGCAGAACTGTCTTATAAGATGTGGTATCTCATAAAAAACTTTTTTTCGTTTTTTCGCTAGAACTATTGCTGTATCACCTTCAGACGGTAGAACTCAGCAGTTTCTTACGTATTTGTGGCGTTGCCGTCAAAAACAGCTGAGATGCTATGGGGAACAGCCTCATAAAATGTAATATCTCAAAAAGTACGCATTTTTTTTCAATTTTTCCACTAGAACTATTGCTGTTTCGCCTTCAGGCGGTAGAACTCAGCAGTTTCCTACGTATTTGAGGCGTTGCCATCAAAAACAGGTGAGATGCTATGCAGAACTGTCTTTTAAGATGTGGCATCTCAAAAAAAACTTTTGTTTTTTTCGTTTTTTCGCTAGAACTATTGCTGTTTCGCCTTCAGACGGTAGAACTCAGCAGTTTAATACGTATTTGTGCAAAACTGCCTCGTAAGATGTAACATCTCAAATAGCTTGTCATTTTTTTAGTTTTTTCGCTAGAACTCTGGCCGTTTCGCCTTCGGACGATAGAACTCAGCAGTTTCCTACTTATTAGTGGCGTTGCCATAAAAAACAGCTGAGATGCTATGCACAACTGCCTCATAAGTTGTAACATCTCAAAAAAAAACTTATTTTTTTCCATTTTTTCACCAGAACTATTGCTGATTCGCCTTCAGACCGTAGAACTTAGCTGTTTTATACGTATTTGTGGCGTTGCCATCAAAAACAGCTGAGATGCTATGCGGAACTGCCTCATAAATTGTAGCATCTCAAAAAAATACGCATTTTTTTTCGTTTTTCCGCTAGAACTCTTACCGTTTTGCCTTCAGGCGGTAGAACTCAGCAGTTTCCTACGTATTTAAGGCGTTGCCATTAAAAACAGGTGAGATGCTATGCAGAACTGTTTTATAAGATGTGGTATCTCATAAAAAACTTTTTTTCGTTTTTTCGCTAGAACTATTGCTGTTTCGCCTTCAGACGGTAGAACTCAGCAGTTTAATACGTATTTGTGCAAAACTGCCTCGTAAGATGTAACATCTCAAATAGCTTGTCATTTTTTTAGTTTTTTCGCTAGAACTCTTGCCGTTTCGCCTTCGGACGATAGAACTCAGCAGTTTCCTACTTATTAGTGGCGTTGCCATAAAAAACAGCTGAGATGCTATGCACAACTGCCTCATAAGTTGTAACATCTCAAAAAAAAACTTATTTTTTTCCATTTTTTCACCAGAACTATTGCTGATTCGCCTTCAGACCGTAGAACTTAGCAGTTTTATACGTATTTGTGGCGTTGCCATCAAAAACAGCTGAGATGCTATGCGGAACTGCCTCATAAATTGTAGCATCTCAAAAAAATACGCATTTTTTTTCGTTTTTCCGCTAGAACTCTTACCGTTTTGCCTTCAGGCGGTAGAACTCAGCAGTTTCCTACGTATTTAAGGCGTTGCCATCAAAAACAGGTGAGATGCTATGCAGAACTGTCTTATAAGATGTGGTATCTCATAAAAAACTTTTTTTCGTTTTTTCGCTAGAACTATTGCTGTATCACCTTCAGACGGTAGAACTCAGCAGTTTCTTACGTATTTGTGGCGTTGCCATCAAAAACAGCTGAGATGCTATGCGGAACTGCCTCATAAATTGTAGCATCTCAAAAAAATACGCATTTTTTTTCGTTTTTCCGCTAGAACTCTTACCGTTTTGCCTTCAGGCGGTAGAACTCAGCAGTTTCCTACGTATTTAAGGCGTTGCCATTAAAAACAGGTGAGATGCTATGCAGAACTGTTTTATAAGATGTGGTATCTCATAAAAAACTTTTTTTCGTTTTTTCGCTAGAACTATTGCTGTTTCGCCTTCAGACGGTAGAACTCAGCAGTTTAATACGTATTTGTGCAAAACTGCCTCGTAAGATGTAACATCTCAAATAGCTTGTCATTTTTTTAGTTTTTTCGCTAGAACTCTTGCCGTTTCGCCTTCGGACGATAGAACTCAGCAGTTTCCTACTTATTAGTGGCGTTGCCATAAAAAACAGCTGAGATGCTATGCACAACTGCCTCATAAGTTGTAACATCTCAAAAAAAAACTTATTTTTTTCCATTTTTTCACCAGAACTATTGCTGATTCGCCTTCAGACCGTAGAACTTAGCAGTTTTATACGTATTTGTGGCGTTGCCATCAAAAACAGCTGAGATGCTATGCGGAACTGCCTCATAAATTGTAGCATCTCAAAAAAATACGCATTTTTTTTCGTTTTTCCGCTAGAACTCTTACCGTTTTGCCTTCAGGCGGTAGAACTCAGCAGTTTCCTACGTATTTAAGGCGTTGCCATCAAAAACAGGTGAGATGCTATGCAGAACTGTCTTATAAGATGTGGTATCTCATAAAAAACTTTTTTTCGTTTTTTCGCTAGAACTATTGCTGTATCACCTTCAGACGGTAGAACTCAGCAGTTTCTTACGTATTTGAGGCGTTGCCATCAAAAACAGGTGAGATGCTATGCAGAACTGTCTTTTAAGATGTGGCATCTCAAAAAAAACTTTTGTTTTTTTCGTTTTTTCGCTAGAACTATTGCTGTTTCGCCTTCAGACGGTAGAACTCAGCAGTTTAATACGTATTTGTGCAAAACTGCCTCGTAAGATGTAACATCTCAAATAGCTTGTCATTTTTTTAGTTTTTTCGCTAGAACTCTGGCCGTTTCGCCTTCGGACGATAGAACTCAGCAGTTTCCTACTTATTAGTGGCGTTGCCATAAAAAACAGCTGAGATGCTATGCAGAACTGCCTCATAAGATGTAACATCTCAAAAAAAAAAAACTTATTTTTTTTCCGTTTTTTTGCTAGAACTATTGCTGTTTCGCCTTCAGACCGTAAAACTTAGCAGTTTTATACGTATTTGTGGCGTTGCCATCAAAAACAGCTGAGATGCTTTGCAGAACTGCCTCATAAATTGTAGCATCTCAAAAAAATACGCATTTTTTTCCGTTTTTCCACTAGAACTCTTGCCATTTCGCCTTCAGACGGTAGAACTCTGCAGCTTCATTCGTAGTCGTGGCGTTGCCATCAAAAACAGCTGAGATGCTGTGCAGAACTACCTTTTCGTCTGATAAAATGTAGCATATCAGTCAGGTGATTTGTTTCGTTTTGTTGCTAGAATTATTTTTGTGTTGCTTCCAAGTGATAGAACTATGCAGTTTCAGAAGTATTTGTGACCTAGTTATCGAGAACTACTGAGATTCTAATAGGTGTAACGTGAAGTTAGCATCTCATTTTTTTTTTTATTTCGGGCCAGAATAATATATAATAATTGCTGTGTTGGCTCCAGGCGATAGAACTATGCAGTTTCTTACGTATTTATGGGCTAGCAACCAAGAACTGCTGAGATGCTGATCGGGGTAGTGTGAAGTTAGCATCTCATTCTGAAATATTTTTTTTCAGAAACTTGAACAGAACTTTTGAAAAAAAAAATCAGGAACTGTAGAACTATTGGGGATGCTGCTAGAACTGCCTTTTTATTGTGAGATTCTAAGTAGGTAGGTAGGTAGGTAGGTCATTTATTTCTCATCGAAAATTACATTATGTCATTAAAATAATAATACATAACCAATTCACAAAAAGATCGTCAAGTGTAAAAATTTAAATCACAATGAAAAATAAAGGCTTAGAAATATTCTAAGATAAAACGTCAACAATTAAAAATAAACATATAAATAGAATCAATATTCAGTCAAAGATTTAAAAATGTCAAAATTTAAAACAAACATAAATAAAAATTAAAAGTCAATAAAAATGTCAAAACAAGAACAAAAATAAATAAAAATCAATAAAAATGTCTAAACAAAAACAAACAAATATTAAAAATGTCAAACGTATTCTTTGACAGAATACAGTGATTGAGTCAGTAAAAGCTCTTTTAGCCGGCGACCAAATTTCTGATCCGAGAGTTCATTTTTTAGGTCGACGGGAAGGTGCTCATAATAAGCTGGGCCTATGACTCGCGGATTTTTATCCAGCAGCGCTAGTCGTCGTGGCACACGTTGTAGTCGCCCTGTTTGACGAGTCACTCTGCCTGGAACACTAATGCGTTTACAGGTGTTTATGTTGCGTCGAGTGTACATTATAATATCAAACACATATTGAGAATAATGTGTCATTATACCATATTTTTTAAATAGTTCTCTGCATGAATGGCGAGGTTTTACACCCGCCAGTGTGCGAAGAGCTCTCTTTTGTATAATGAACACTCGATTGGAGTCTGTCGAGTTGCCCCATAGAATAATGCCATATGACAGAAGGGAATGAAAGAAGGCAAAATATATTTGTAGTAGTGCAACGTCAGACACGAGTGGTTTCAGCTTTCGTAGTGCAAATACTGCACTACTCAGCTTTTCACACAACGTTGACACATGGTGTTTCCAGTTTAGTCTATGGTCTATGGTAAACCCGAGAAATCTACAGGACTCGCATTGTGGCATCGGACTCTGTACTTGTGGAGTTAAAGTGGGGTTTCCTGTCGAGAATATTATAATATTGGACTTTGTGACATTGAGGACGAGGCCGTTTGCCGAGAACCACGCGTTGAGCTGAGCGCACGCGTTTGCTATCTTGTTTTCGAGCTGTTCGTATGTGCGTGCACTCACCACCACTGTTGTGTCATCGGCGAACAGCACCGTCAGGCCTTCGGTAACTGAAGATGGGAGGTCATTCATAAAGAGCGAAAATAGAGAGTTTCCGAGGGCCGATCCCTGTGGTATACCAATCTCCACTTTGCCCGCATTTGACTTTATGGTTTTGCCGTCTATTTCGATTTGAACCGTTTGATGTCTATTAGTTAAAAATGATCTGAACAGTTCGTGCGTTTTGTTTTGCAGGCCATAATGTTTAATTTTTTCTAATAACAACTCAAAGTTTATAACGTCAAACGCTTTTGAGAGATCACAGAATATCCCTGCCACCTTGTACTTGTCGTCCAGAGCCGTTGCAATGCAGTCGTAGATTTTATGCGCCGCTTCTGTGGTAGACCTATTTTGTCTGTAGGCAAATTGTCTGTCAGTCAGTAGGTCGTTAGTTTCAAGATGTTGCATTAAGCAATTTGATAATCTAATCTAAATAAAAAAGTCTAATCATTGATATGCCAAGTTCACACACATAACATTTGTTACGTTAGGTATAAATTTACTTAAAGTTACATCATGCTCCGTTGTGTTAATTATTCTTACAGGTATTTTATTGCGCTGTATTTTGACTAAAGCATTCGCGATAAATACACCTTGTATTTCTGCTGATTGTATTAACAACTGAGTTGTGGGAAGTGGGTCGTATGATTTTGCTATATCAACGAAATAAGTACCTTCTGTTCTTGCTTTAATCAACAGTGAATTAGTTTTGTTCGTATTGCTATGTTTGGTTGCTAAATCTAAAATACAACGTGAACCCTTGTTATTAAGAACTATTTTATTAGTATGGAAGTTAAGACTTTCTGAGTATGTAGTAACAAAGTCCATGCCAAGAATTCCTTGACACCTTCTTGGTAGGTGATCCACTATGTGGAACTTATGTTTTACTGTGAACGGATTTTGCGACTCAGCGAAAGACTCTAATGTAAGCAAAACTGTACCTAATGTATGTATAACACCGCCTACACCTGTAATAGAGATAAATTCTCGGTATCTAGGAAAATTATGACACTTAATGAAGCACCTGTATCTAAAAGGAATCTGTATTTTAAGTTGTTGACATATATCTCTAAATAATACCCTGACGCTGTAAAATTTGAAAAAATGGTATGCAAACAAAATCGGTTATTACAATCTGGTTTCTTGTCTTCCTCCATTGTATATGCTGTAGGCCTTCGAAAATTGGAAGGTCTGCGAAATTGACCTCGCCCTTGCGAATTGTTATTCGCGTTCTCGGGTCTCCCCCTTGTATGTCTTTGCTGTGTCCCATACCTATTGTAATAATTTGGGTGCCCGGTGTGTGATGACCTATTGTTATTATAGTATCTGTTACTATTATTATGGTTATTAAAAAATTTACCGCGAGGTGGTCGCTGGCTGGGCTGATAATGTGCAGCCGTCATGGGTAGTATGTACCCTCGACCTCGCCGCATGCTCATGACGTCACTTGACGTCCTGTAGGATGAACTAGCCATCTGCTCGTCCTCTGCAGCTCGGACTGCATCTTTGAGAGTGTCATAATTCCTAGCGGAAATAATTGTCCCTATTCGCCGATTACGTAGCCCATCAGAAAATCTTTTTATTAATAGGTTGGAGAATGTTATAGTTTTCTGGTTTGCCATCGGCTTGGGCAATAGTTAGGTCTGAGAACAGTGTTTCTAGCTGCGTACCATATTCACTTATTGTTAAATCACGCTGTTGCTTGTTATTGAGCTGTGTCTGTAAGGACGTGGCCGATTTTTTTGTGACTAAATATTTATTTATATCGCTAACTAATTCATTAAATGATCCATAACTACCTTTTAATTTAAGCTTCGATGGTCCGTCGAGCCTAGTTTTTAAAATTAACTTAATTCATAATTGCTCCTCACTTTTGTATATGCATGCCGAGTATAAATCACTAGCATCTATTAATTTATGCAATGTCTCCTGTTTACCATCTAAAATCGGTAACAGCGATGACGCTGTTTTCAGGTCAAATTTCGACATTTTTATTTCTGCTTCACCTGCTGTAGACATTTCCTAACTTAAAATTTTATTATAACACGCCTCGACCTTTTCCACTAACTCGTAATCTACATTACCTAACTCATATATGAGTAATAATATCATACAGAATTTTTGCTTGTCTTAATTGTATATTTACTTTCTCAGTTTTTTGGCTTCTTCGTGTTGGTCGTAACTTCCTAAGGTTTATTTGGATACTATTTAAGTCTGCGATTACATCAAATAATTCTTTTTCCATAAAATTTAAAAGTTAAATATAAAAACACATGATAAAAGCATAATAAAATAAAGTTCTCGTTTACCACTATCACTTGTAAACCTCGTTACGCTGCGCGGGCGGACCAAGGCGCACGTATGTGTGTGAAGCTGGCTGATGCTGGGTGGCGGGCCGGCACATCTCGCGGGCTCGCCTTTACGCTGGGTGTGAGCCACGGGCTGATGCGGGTTGGCTGCTTGGCCTGAGTTGTAGGCTCAAACAGATGCTCCGGTTGACCTGTTTGCCTTCTTCGGAAAGATAGTCTGTCCCCAATTCGTTGCAAAAGTGCTCTATTTATTCTTTGTTCCAAAGATTTTTTGTAGCAATATTTCATATGTCGAATCATGAAGTACATAACGATAAGTCCGATGAAAACAATAACTACGATGAGCACAGTCGTATTTGTGGATAAATTATTGTTTACTGAAATAAGATTATTGGTTTCCTGATTTACAGGCTCCTTTGACGGTTTGCCTCCCATGATGTACGTTTATTGTCTTCTTAATTTTGTCTCCATAGCGCCGTCCTTGTAGGAATTTTCTTCTCGCTGCTGTAGTACGTTTTTCTTTCTAATTTAATTTTTGCACCAATAAACTTAATGTTAAAAGTTTTTGTTCACTTTAGTTGCCATCCCCCGTGGCGGAAAGTCTTTATAGCACTGAAACGTTCTAATTATTTTTATATAAAAAATGTTTCTAGGTATTTATTTATAAGCAAATAAAAGTTCTTAATTTATGTGCACGGTCAGCGCGGCGCGGTTAGGCGCTTACGTGCGGCCGGGGAGCCGGCTCGCACACGGCCCCCCGACGCGAAGCTCGGTTTTAAACTGCGCGGTCGCCATCTGATGTCGGGCGAGGGACGCGTCAGTAAAACTCAAGACTTGTCATGCTACTGATTTATTCATAGAATTACATTACACATATATAATAACATACTATACCATCACAATTCCAAGAGAGACTTGGGGATGAATCGTACCCCTTTGCCAAACGGCCGGGCGTTGGGGTTGTTTCAAGTGATATTAATTATATTCAATTCTAATTAAAACCATTAGTATAAGTAAATAAAAATAATTTTATTTCGATAGTTTTTTCATGTCATATTTATTTTTCTCTAAACATCAGTTCTCCATGTCGAAATTTTAAAAAATTAAAAAGAATAAAGACTCTTAATAGGTAGGTATCTACAACATTAAATGAGGTCAGCAACATACTCCTTCTCGCTATGCAAATAGTCTACTGGGGTAGCTGACTCACTAGCACAACTAGTTTATTCACCGGCCTTCGTAAAATACCTCCCTTGGTTGCGATTTCCACTATTGTAGTACGCCCATCGCGGCCAGGCGTGGTCTCTACTACCTTACCTCTTGGCCAAGTATTTGTAGGAGAGTTTGAGTCAACAATCAAAACTAGATCTCCCAATTTGACTGGACTACCTGCGTCTGACGTCCAACGATGACGCGCCTGAAGGCTAGGTAAATATTCACGTACCCAGCGAGAAAATTTATCGGCTAAGCTAATCTCCACTGGTTTCTTAAATGCAAATCGTCATCCTAAAATTCACCAGGTCGTGGTAGAGGATTTGAATCTCTTAATAACAAATGATTAGGTGTAACTGCTTCTTCATCATCAATATTCAAAGAAACATGAGTAAGTGGGCGACTATTTACAATATTCTCTGCCTCAATCAAAAGCGTCTAAAAAACTTCTTCTTTCGGAGATAGTGTAACTAGCGTTGATGAGAGAGCTGTTTTAATAGATCTCACCATACTCTCCCAAACTCCGCCCATATGAGGAGCATCAGGTGGATTGAACGTCCATATGATACCGAGATCATTAACTTCTTGAGCCATCTTATCTCCTGTCAATATTAACTGAACGGACTTTCGTAGTTCTTTGTCAGCGCCTCTAAAATTTGTTTCATTATCTGAATGGATTTGCTTAGGAAATCCTCGTCGAGCTGCCATCCTACGAATTGCCAAAATAGTAGAGTCAGCTGACAAAGAAGACGCCAGTTTAATATGTACTGCAAGAGTACTAAAGCATGTATGTAAATATGACACCCCAACGTTTTTCTCGTGTATAGTGATTGTTGCTGGCAAACAGATCGATTCCACAGTACGTAAAGGGCCTACCTTAAATTTTGATGTAATCTATACTATGGCAGATTAGCCATCATATGCTGTGCAGGTCGGCTTCTCTTAGATCTACATGTCACACAAGCATGTATCATGCTCCGTACTGTCGTCCTTAATCGGTGAATGTAATAGGGTTGACGTAACTCATTGATTAACGTTTCCGTATTATTAAGACCAAGTCGAATGTGTTGATGTTTTATAATCAGCCTTTCTACATTGTGTCGTGCATCTAAGATAATAGGTCTTCTTAGATGTAATGGAAAATCTTCGTACGAATCCAAGTGGGTCTTCGCTATAAGTAGACCATCAGCATCCAATTCTGGATTCAACTTTGTCAGTTTACTAAAGGATTTTAACTTCTTGCCTTTTCTTAAAGTATCAGTATCATCTCCAAAAATTTCTGCTTGAGCTTGTTTTATTATCAACCGCTCAGCTTTTTCTTCATAATCAGGAGTAACCATAAAACTTACAGGTTTTTTTCAAATAAAATTTATCTATGTACAGTAAGCGACACATACACCTAACCTTTCATTATTATGATAAAAAATTATAACCTTGCAAATCCACTGAAAACAATTCAGTAGCCCTCACGTGCAGAAGTACACCATCCACATGTGTAGGAGTGCACCTCCCTCCCTCCCTCCTTATGTGGACGATGCCAACTTCACTATAACACTACACCACTAAATTGCAAACAAATATATGCAGCTATACCTTCACCAATTATGAAAAAATTGTGAAAAATTGTGAAAAACCTGCGTCGTCTGTTGAGTACACCAAGTTTTTTGGACGCCAGCTTCACCTTATCTTGCGTGCGGTTTCTCTTGGAGATGGAGAGGAGAGTGTTCTGGAATTGTGGGACCACAGTGAATGGAGTTTTCTTAGCGGTGAACGCGCACACTTGCGTCTTTGTAGGGTTGAATCGGCCCAAGTTTACCCGTCCCCAGTCAGAGACCTGGAACAGTGTGGTCTCGATTTGAGACACAAGTTCTCCGCGGTTTTCCTCCACAACGGAACGAGGGATGTTTGCACGACCCGTGTAAAAAGCGTCTCCAGTACTGTCATCTGCATAGCAATGTATGTTGTTGATGTCCAACATGTCATTGATATGCAGTAGAAACAGCGTAGGAGACAGCACAGAGCCTTGCGGGACACCAGCATTAATGTCCATGCTATCAGAGCAACTACCGTCAACTACGGTTCGTATGCGTCTGCCGGACAAAAAGCTAGCCACCCATTTGCATAAACCCTCGGGCACTCCGTAAGATGGCAACTTCGATAGAAGACCGCGGTGCCAGACCCGATCGAACGCCTTCGCTATGTCCAGGCTACATGCCAATGCCTCCCCCTGACTCTCAATGGCTAGTGCCCATCGGTGTGTGAGATACACTAGAAGGTCACCAGTCGAGCGACCGTGGCGAAAGCCATATTGACGGTCACTGACCAGATCGTGTACATCTAGGTATCTTAGAAGCTGTGTGTTGATCACACGCTCCATCACCTTAGAGAGGAGAGAGGTAATAGCGATAGGCCTGTAATTCGATGGATCTGATCTATCGCCCTTTTTGGGCACCGGGTGCACATTCGCAGTCTTCCATGAAGACGGAAATTGCCTAGTGTGGTAGGAAACCGCGAAGAGGCGCGTGAGTACAGGACATAACTCAGGAGCACACTGCTTAAGCACCACTGCTGGTATACCGTCTGGCCCACTCGACTTATGAACGTCTAGAGAAAGCAACGCCCGCCTGACCTCCCGCTGCGTTATGGAGATTTCCGGCATGGTCTTACCGCACCACGGTATAGTACGTGGTACAGCGCCTTCATCGTTCATATTCGAGCTCGAGGCAAAGAGACTGCCCAGTAGATCGGCTTTCTCTTTGGCACTATGGGCCAAGTCACCATCGGTCTTTCGCAGCGGTGGTAGCGACAACTGGCAGAAGTTCCCTTCGGCAGCTTTGGCAAGCGACCAGAAAGCACGACTACCAGAAGGATAGCTCGCAAGTCGCCCACCTATTTTGCCGATGAATTGGAATTTTGATCTGGCAGTTGCTTTCTTACTGAACCTCGAGGCAGCATTTAATTTGCGTTTTAACTCAGAAATATTCGGATCCTTATTAAAACGAGCCGTGGTCCAAGCCTCATATGCATTTTGCTTAAGAATTTTAGCTTTTCTGCAAGACCTATTAAACCACGGTCGTTTTTTGACGCCGGCAGCTACTCGCGGGTTAGGAATATAGCATTCCATACCAGCAAGGATTGTCTCAGTGACTGCGGCTGCGCAGACGTCAGGATCTTCTGAGTTAAAGCAGATCTGCCTCCACGGGTACGATGCGTAAAATTCTCGCAATCCATCCCAGTCTGCCGACTTATAGTGCCGCACTCGACGCCAATTAGTTGGCCCAGAAGGATCAGGTTGTGTGCATGACACTTGAGTCCGAACGAGACAGTGGTCTGAGGAGCCAAGAGGCGCATCCACTGAGACATAGTATCCGTCCGGACGAGTAGTCAGCAGAAGGTCCAGTAAGGAGCTCGTATGTTCCTCTATATCTGGTATTCTCGTTGGAGAAAGTACCAGCTGAGAGAATCCATAGGTCAGAGCAAATTCATGAGCAGATGTCTCAGCATAGTTATTGGTTCGAGAACTGAGCCACTTGCGATGTATATCTCTACGGTGAAAAACTCAACTGCGTGAACCGACGCACACTTGACCAGTTATTATGTTATTTAGCTTCCTGTAAAGTTTCATTATAATTGATGCAAAGGCGGTGGTGTCTGTTTTGTTCAAAACTTACTGAGATACAGATAGATGAGAGATATAGATATAGATTGTGATGGGTAAAAAATGTTAAACTCTATAGGACAAATAAAAAGTAAGAGGAAATTGGGTTGTTGAAAAGATGGAAGTGAAAACTTCTTTAGCGGCGTTGTGCACTTTTTTTGTAATGGGTAAAAAATGATAAACTCGCGCAGGCTGATCGAAAATTCGTAGAAGGAAACCATAATGCAACGCCATATTTTAGTATATGGCGATTATGAGCCGTACAGGGAGGTTGGATATGAGATTTTAATTCTATGACAGATTGAGATGTCTAATATACTACGTCAAAAAAGTAAATAAACAAACTTTATTATTTATAATAAATAAATATGTATACGAAGTGATGGGAAGCACGGACGCTAAGAAGGAAGAATTTCGTTCAATGACCGGTCACTATTTGTCTCTGATGCACGCGCATAATTTTTTGCCGCCGCACTGCGATTGCATTCGATGACCTCTGTCGTAGAGGAGCGCAACGGCATATAATTATGCGCGTGCAACAGAGACAAATAGTGACCGGTCATTGAACGAAATCCTTCCTGCTAAGCGTCCCGCGTCCGTGCTATAGTATGTTTTCACTTCTTCCGGCACTCCCGGAGTGCAACCCGTTTTTTTTTAATAGTATTGAATGTCGATTTAAAAAAATCAATAAATTATGGTATATTCTACACATTACAATTAATAAAGTAGCGTTTAGCAAATCCTTTTAAGTTTATTTAATAAAAAAATAGGCATTTGTTAATAATTTTTTATTTTATGAAATTCTGCTCCCATTGAAAACAGCATAAATGTTTAAATAATAGTATTCTTTTCGTTTCGTCTTCTTATGTATATCTTATATATACTTGTAGAAACCGCAAAATAAAAGTTACAAAAAAACTGTTTATTTTATTTATTATAATTTTGCGATATTAACATAAAATTTACAGTTTTGCATGTTTTGTTGATTTTAAAAAAATTAAAGAAACAAGTTTTTAATAACTTTTATTGAAATAAACAGGCTGGTCGTAGGACTGAAGAAAAGACATTGTTCGTATAACTTGTATAATCAGTGTTGTCGTATAGAGATTGAAAATAGATTGATTTATAGAATGAGTGCTCTATACAATATTGCTTGCTTCTCTTATATACTAATTAATACTACATTAACTTAACTATACGTATTGGTACGCGAGGGATAAGGTATGCTGGCTGACCACGTTCTATGCGTAATCGTGTCGGTAATCGAGATGTAGCGATAAACTATGGACAGATAATGAGTTATCTACCGCTATGTCACATCTCCCCCCAAAAAGTGTAGTAGGCCTTCCCATCCCCCTACAGTTTAAGTAGATAGAGTAACAATATTTACTTACTAGGACATTGGTTAAATTTATAGAACAACAATTCTTTTTTGATTCCTGGTTCTATTCTTAAAATTGCCATAAAAAAAAACGTTAACTCAAATCTTATGTGACCTTATACCTTATATGGTATTTATTCGTTGTACATGTTTAATCGTTTACTCTCGATAAGATTGGTTATAATTCAGATAAAGCATATTTTTTTTTTAATACTGCGTGACTTACTGGTGGGAAAACTACGATGAGCACAGTCGTATTTGTGGATAAATTATTGTTTACTGAAATAAGATTATTGGTTTCCTGATTTACAGGCTCCTTTGACGGTTTGCCTCCCATGATGTACGTTTATTGTCTTCTTAATTTTGTCTCCATAGCGCCGTCCTTGTAGGAATTTTCTTCTCGCTGCTGTAGTACGTTTTTCTTTCTAATTTAATTTTTGCACCAATAAACTTAATGTTAAAAGTTTTTGTTCACTTTAGTTGCCATCCCCCGTGGCGGAAAGTCTTTATAGCACTGAAACGTTCTAATTATTTTTATATAAAAAATGTTTCTAGGTATTTATTTATAAGCAAATAAAAGTTCTTAATTTATGTGCACGGTCAGCGCGGCGCGGTTAGGCGCTTACGTGCGGCCGGGGAGCCGGCTCGCACACGGCCCCCCGACGCGAAGCTCGGTTTTAAACTGCGCGGTCGCCATCTGATGTCGGGCGAGGGACGCGTCAGTAAAACTCAAGACTTGTCATGCTACTGATTTATTCATAGAATTACATTACACATATATAATAACATACTATACCATCACAATTCCAAGAGAGACTTGGGGATGAATCGTACCCCTTTGCCAAACGGCCGGGCGTTGGGGTTGTTTCAAGTGATATTAATTATATTCAATTCTAATTAAAACCATTAGTATAAGTAAATAAAAATAATTTTATTTCGATAGTTTTTTCATGTCATATTTATTTTTCTCTAAACATCAGTTCTCCATGTCGAAATTTTAAAAAATTAAAAAGAATAAAGACTCTTAATAGGTAGGTATCTACAACATTAAATGAGGTCAGCAACATACTCCTTCTCGCTATGCAAATAGTCTACTGGGGTAGCTGACTCACTAGCACAACTAGTTTATTCACCGGCCTTCGTAAAATACCTCCCTTGGTTGCGATTTCCACTATTGTAGTACGCCCATCGCGGCCAGGCGTGGTCTCTACTACCTTACCTCTTGGCCAAGTATTTGTAGGAGAGTTTGAGTCAACAATCAAAACTAGATCTCCCAATTTGACTGGACTACCTGCGTCTGACGTCCAACGATGACGCGCCTGAAGGCTAGGTAAATATTCACGTACCCAGCGAGAAAATTTATCGGCTAAGCTAATCTCCACTGGTTTCTTAAATGCAAATCGTCATCCTAAAATTCACCAGGTCGTGGTAGAGGATTTGAATCTCTTAATAACAAATGATTAGGTGTAACTGCTTCTTCATCATCAATATTCAAAGAAACATGAGTAAGTGGGCGACTATTTACAATATTCTCTGCCTCAATCAAAAGCGTCTAAAAAACTTCTTCTTTCGGAGATAGTGTAACTAGCGTTGATGAGAGAGCTGTTTTAATAGATCTCACCATACTCTCCCAAACTCCGCCCATATGAGGAGCATCAGGTGGATTGAACGTCCATATGATACCGAGATCATTAACTTCTTGAGCCATCTTATCTCCTGTCAATATTAACTGAACGGACTTTCGTAGTTCTTTGTCAGCGCCTCTAAAATTTGTTTCATTATCTGAATGGATTTGCTTAGGAAATCCTCGTCGAGCTGCCATCCTACGAATTGCCAAAATAGTAGAGTCAGCTGACAAAGAAGACGCCAGTTTAATATGTACTGCAAGAGTACTAAAGCATGTATGTAAATATGACACCCCAACGTTTTTCTCGTGTATAGTGATTGTTGCTGGCAAACAGATCGATTCCACAGTACGTAAAGGGCCTACCTTAAATTTTGATGTAATCTATACTATGGCAGATTAGCCATCATATGCTGTGCAGGTCGGCTTCTCTTAGATCTACATGTCACACAAGCATGTATCATGCTCCGTACTGTCGTCCTTAATCGGTGAATGTAATAGGGTTGACGTAACTCATTGATTAACGTTTCCGTATTATTAAGACCAAGTCGAATGTGTTGATGTTTTATAATCAGCCTTTCTACATTGTGTCGTGCATCTAAGATAATAGGTCTTCTTAGATGTAATGGAAAATCTTCGTACGAATCCAAGTGGGTCTTCGCTATAAGTAGACCATCAGCATCCAATTCTGGATTCAACTTTGTCAGTTTACTAAAGGATTTTAACTTCTTGCCTTTTCTTAAAGTATCAGTATCATCTCCAAAAATTTCTGCTTGAGCTTGTTTTATTATCAACCGCTCAGCTTTTTCTTCATAATCAGGAGTAACCATAAAACTTACAGGTTTTTTTCAAATAAAATTTATCTATGTACAGTAAGCGACACATACACCTAACCTTTCATTATTATGATAAAAAATTATAACCTTGCAAATCCACTGAAAACAATTCAGTAGCCCTCACGTGCAGAAGTACACCATCCACATGTGTAGGAGTGCACCTCCCTCCCTCCCTCCTTATGTGGACGATGCCAACTTCACTATAACACTACACCACTAAATTGCAAACAAATATATGCAGCTATACCTTCACCAATTATGAAAAAATTGTGAAAAATTGTGAAAAACCTGCGTCGTCTGTTGAGTACACCAAGTTTTTTGGACGCCAGCTTCACCTTATCTTGCGTGCGGTTTCTCTTGGAGATGGAGAGGAGAGTGTTCTGGAATTGTGGGACCACAGTGAATGGAGTTTTCTTAGCGGTGAACGCGCACACTTGCGTCTTTGTAGGGTTGAATCGGCCCAAGTTTACCCGTCCCCAGTCAGAGACCTGGAACAGTGTGGTCTCGATTTGAGACACAAGTTCTCCGCGGTTTTCCTCCACAACGGAACGAGGGATGTTTGCACGACCCGTGTAAAAAGCGTCTCCAGTACTGTCATCTGCATAGCAATGTATGTTGTTGATGTCCAACATGTCATTGATATGCAGTAGAAACAGCGTAGGAGACAGCACAGAGCCTTGCGGGACACCAGCATTAATGTCCATGCTATCAGAGCAACTACCGTCAACTACGGTTCGTATGCGTCTGCCGGACAAAAAGCTAGCCACCCATTTGCATAAACCCTCGGGCACTCCGTAAGATGGCAACTTCGATAGAAGACCGCGGTGCCAGACCCGATCGAACGCCTTCGCTATGTCCAGGCTACATGCCAATGCCTCCCCCTGACTCTCAATGGCTAGTGCCCATCGGTGTGTGAGATACACTAGAAGGTCACCAGTCGAGCGACCGTGGCGAAAGCCATATTGACGGTCACTGACCAGATCGTGTACATCTAGGTATCTTAGAAGCTGTGTGTTGATCACACGCTCCATCACCTTAGAGAGGAGAGAGGTAATAGCGATAGGCCTGTAATTCGATGGATCTGATCTATCGCCCTTTTTGGGCACCGGGTGCACATTCGCAGTCTTCCATGAAGACGGAAATTGCCTAGTGTGGTAGGAAACCGCGAAGAGGCGCGTGAGTACAGGACATAACTCAGGAGCACACTGCTTAAGCACCACTGCTGGTATACCGTCTGGCCCACTCGACTTATGAACGTCTAGAGAAAGCAACGCCCGCCTGACCTCCCGCTGCGTTATGGAGATTTCCGGCATGGTCTTACCGCACCACGGTATAGTACGTGGTACAGCGCCTTCATCGTTCATATTCGAGCTCGAGGCAAAGAGACTGCCCAGTAGATCGGCTTTCTCTTTGGCACTATGGGCCAAGTCACCATCGGTCTTTCGCAGCGGTGGTAGCGACAACTGGCAGAAGTTCCCTTCGGCAGCTTTGGCAAGCGACCAGAAAGCACGACTACCAGAAGGATAGCTCGCAAGTCGCCCACCTATTTTGCCGATGAATTGGAATTTTGATCTGGCAGTTGCTTTCTTACTGAACCTCGAGGCAGCATTTAATTTGCGTTTTAACTCAGAAATATTCGGATCCTTATTAAAACGAGCCGTGGTCCAAGCCTCATATGCATTTTGCTTAAGAATTTTAGCTTTTCTGCAAGACCTATTAAACCACGGTCGTTTTTTGACGCCGGCAGCTACTCGCGGGTTAGGAATATAGCATTCCATACCAGGAAGGATTGTCTCAGTGACTGCGGCTGCGCAGACGTCAGGATCTTCTGAGTTAAAGCAGATCTGCCTCCACGGGTACGATGCGTAAAATTCTCGCAATCCATCCCAGTCTGCCGACTTATAGTGCCGCACACGACGCCAATTAGTTGGCCCAGAAGGATCAGGTTGTGTGCATGACACTTGAGTCCGAACGAGACAGTGGTCTGAGGAGCCAAGAGGCGCATCCACTGAGACATAGTATCCGTCCGGACGAGTAGTCAGCAGAAGGTCCAGTAAGGAGCTCGTATGTTCCTCTATATCTGGTATTCTCGTTGGAGAAAGTACCAGCTGAGAGAATCCATAGGTCAGAGCAAATTCATGAGCAGATGTCTCAGCATAGTTATTGGTTCGAGATTTGAGCCACTTGCGATGTATATCTCTACGGTGAAAAACTCAACTGCGTGAACCGACGCACACTTGACCAGTTATTATGTTATTTAGCTTCCTGTAAAGTTTCATTATAATTGATGCAAAGGCGGTGGTGTCTGTTTTGTTCAAAACTTACTGAGATACAGATAGATGAGAGATATAGATATAGATTGTGATGGGTAAAAAATGTTAAACTCTATAGGACAAATAAAAAGTAAGAGGAAATTGGGTTGTTGAAAAGATGGAAGTGAAAACTTCTTTAGCGGCGTTGTGCACTTTTTTTGTAATGGGTAAAAAATGATAAACTCGCGCAGGCTGATCGAAAATTCGTAGAAGGAAACCATAATGCAACGCCATATTTTAGTATATGGCGATTATGAGCCGTACAGGGAGGTTGGATATGAGATTTTAATTCTATGACAGATTGAGATGTCTAATATACTACGTCAAAAAAGTAAATAAACAAACTTTATTATTTATAATAAATAAATATGTATACGAAGTGATGGGAAGCACGGACGCTAAGAAGGAAGAATTTCAGACAGTTAGTGACCGGTCATTGAACGAAATCCTTCCTGCTAAGCGTCCCGCGTCCGTGCTATAGTATGTTTTCACTTCTTCCGGCACTCCCGGAGTGCAACCCGTTTTTTTTTAATAGTATTGAATGTCGATTTAAAAAAATCAATAAATTATGGTATATTCTACACATTACAATTAATAAAGTAGCGTTTAGCAAATCCTTTTAAGTTTATTTAATAAAAAAATAGGCATTTGTTAATAATTTTTTATTTTATGAAATTCTGCTCCCATTGAAAACAGCATAAATGTTTAAATAATAGTATTCTTTTCGTTTCGTCTTCTTATGTATATCTTATATATACTTGTAGAAACCGCAAAATAAAAGTTACAAAAAAACTGTTTATTTTATTTATTATAATTTTGCGATATTAACATAAAATTTACAGTTTTGCATGTTTTGTTGATTTTAAAAAAATTAAAGAAACAAGTTTTTAATAACTTTTATTGAAATAAACAGGCTGGTCGTACGACTGAAGAAAAGACATTGTTCGTATAACTTGTATAATCAGTGTTGTCGTATAGAGATTGAAAATAGATTGATTTATAGAATGAGTGCTCTATACAATATTGCTTGCTTCTCTTATATACTAATTAATACTACATTAACTTAACTATACGTATTGGTACGCGAGGGATAAGGTATGCTGGCTGACCACGTTCTATGCGTAATCGTGTCGGTAATCGAGATGTAGCGATAAACTATGGACAGATAATGAGTTATCTACCGCTATGTCACATCTCCCCCCAAAAAGTGTAGTAGGCCTTCCCATCCCCCTACAGTTTGAGTAGATAGAGTAACAATATTTACTTACTAGGACATTGGTTAAATTTATAGAACAACAATTCTTTTTTGATTCCTGGTTCTATTCTTAAAATTGCCATAAAAAAAAACGTTAACTCAAATCTTATGTGACCTTATACCTTATATGGTATTTATTCGTTGTACATGTTTAATCGTTTACTCTCGATAAGATTGGTTATAATTCAGATAAAGCATATTTTTTTTTTAATACTGCGTGACTTACTGGTGGGAAAAGTGGTAATCATTTCGTATGATTTTACATCTTTTTTTATAATTTTCGTAACACTTTGTACGATTCATAACATCATATATTATTTATTTGTCATAACATAGGTAAGTATGAGTAAGATGGTACAATATGTTCATGTATCATTATGTTCTGCCACATATTGGCGTACAATTTTATTTACGTGCATAATTATAAATAATTTAATCTTATCAATATTAAAATTCAATATTGACAACATATTATTAAGCTATATAAATCAATCATTTTTTAACATTACAATAGCAATTATCTAGTTATATCTGCCTATTGAATATTTTTTATGTCATATATTAAAATAACTAACAGTCAATAAATAAGTTAACCTAAAATTACACAAATTTGTCATTAGGGTAATCACTGACTGAGTAATACGCTTTACTACATAACATTGTCCTTAACTTAGTCTTAAATTGATTGAAACCTGTCATTTGTCGCAGGAACTTAATTATTATAAAGTATCGGCGCCATATCAGTTATGTTTTTTCGAGAAGAGTTGTTTTTGATGGAAGACCTCTTATTTTATCATTATTTCGCTTACTAAGTATGTTAGAGAATAAATTAGGATTGCCTTTAACAAATAAGACTACTTAATATATATAAAGAGCAGGAAATGTCAGTATTTCATATTTTTTAAAATAGGGCTCACAACTTTTTGTTTTGTCTAGGCTGAAAATTGCCCTTACACATTTTTTTTGGGCTTTAAAAATCATGTCTGCTGGTTGCGTTGCCCTAAAATATTATTCCGTAGCGAAGTGTAATTGTGACATATCCGTGATATGCTGTCAATAAAGCGCTTTGGCTAGTTACTTTTGATAGATTATATAGTGCATATGAAAATGTAGTTAACTTCTTACATACATTTTCAGTTTGGAATTGCCATGTCAATCTGTAGTCAATAAATATACCTAAAAATTTTATCACTTTAATTTCATTAATAGTTTTATCAAAATAATTTATGTCAATGTTGTTTGGTAGTGTTTTTTGTCTAAATTTCATTATTTTTGTCTTCGTCAAATTTATCTTTAAATTATTAGCAGTCATCCATAGAATTATATTTTTTATTGAATCATTAATTTCGATTTCATAGTTACTTTTTTTATTATCAACGAATATAGAAGTATTGTCATCGGCGAATAGTATCATAGGGTGTTTAGTCACATTTGGTAGATCATTTATATAAATCAGAAATAATAAGGGACCTAGTATACTGCCTTGTGGAACACCATACTGAATTTGTCTAGAAGTCGATTGTATTTAACTTCACATTTAGTTTTTTGACATATTTTGCTTAACTGTGTTACCTGACATCTATTGGTTAAATATGATTTAATTAATTTATTGATGTTTCCCCTAATTCCATATTTATATAATTTATTTAATAATATCTTATGGTCTACATGGTCAAATGCTTTTGTCATATCCATGCATAGAGCTGTAACAGTTACTTTATTATCCACAGTTATAATGATTTTATAAATAAAGTCGAAGATGGCCATATTAATATTTTTGTTTTTCCTGAAACCTTTCTGTTCTTCGCACAATAACTTGTCAGTGTAATATTTATTAAATGTATTTACTATCATCTTAGGGTCGTCAATGTATGTATCGTCAATTTTTAATCGTGATATGCTGTTTTTAGGATAGTTTATTTTTGATTCATTAATAATGTTCCATGTGGCTTTAGATTTATTATTTGCATTGTTAATGTATTGGTTATTTCTTAAATTCGTTTAGGGCGTTTGGCATACAACATAAATTTTTGTTTATTTATATCTCTACGCGTAAATCTATACTGCCAAAGCATTTCAGTCTTACACTTGCAGCATAATTTTATACCTTTTGTAATCCAGGAAGGCTTCCTTGTTTTTGATATTTTTTTAGTAATGGTTGGGAAACACAAATTATAAAAAAGGCTGAATGTGTTATGAAAATTGTCGAAAGCGACATTAGGATCAGTAGTTTCGTAAACGTCATTAAAAGTTAAAGCACTGATGCTGACATGTGACCGAGAGATTCGTATTTGCGCATAAAATCAAAGTATTTTGTGAGGAATTCTCTATCACGGCGCATCCGGCGCAAAAAAATATGGCAAGAAATAAAAGAAAAAGAGTTTATTCAGCGGCCGCTCCATCCACATTTAATGTGGACTTTTGCAACATTAGGGGTATTCACGCAAATCTTAACGCAGTCCACCTTCATCTGGAGACTGCGCAGCCGACCATTCTTTTTCTAACGGAGACGCAGATATCCTGCCCGGCCGATACATCATACCTTCATTATCCCGGTTACAAACTTGGGCACAATTTTGTGAGTCGTGCCGGTGTATGTATGTTCGTCCGGGAGGATATCTGCTGTCGCCGCCTTCATAGCCTTGAAGACAGGGACCTGTCGATATTGTGGGTGCGCGTATATTACGGCGGCCACACTCGTATCTATGCGTGCCTATACAGGTCTCATAGCGGTGACACGGACGTAACTCGACTCTTCACGCACCTGAGTTTGACGACTGACTTAGTTCTAGAGCAATATCCCACAGCAGAACTAGTTATTTTGGGAGACTTTAACGCCCACCATCGTGAGTGGCTCAGTTCTCGAACCAATAACTATGCAGGGATATCTGCTCATGAATTTGCTCTGACCTATGGATTCTCTCAGCTGGTACTTTCTCCAACGAGAATACCAGATATATAGGACCATACGAGCTCCTTACTGGACGTTCTGCTGACTACACGTCCGGACGGATATTCCGTCTCAGTGGATGCGCGTTTAGGCTCCTCGGACCACTGTCTCGTTCGGACTCAAGTGTCATGCACACAACCTGATCCTTCTGGGCCAACTAATTGGCGTCGTGTGTGGCACTATAAGTCGGCAGACTGGGATGGATTGCGAGAATTTTACGCATCGTACCCGTGGAGGCAGATCTGCTTTAACTCAGAAGATCCTGACATCTGCGCAGCCGCAGTCACTGAGACAATCCTTGCTGGTATGGAATGCTATATTCCTAACCCGCGAGTAGCTGCCGGCGTCAAAAAACGACCGTGGTTTAATAAGTCTTGCAGAAAAGCTAAAATTCTTAAGCAAAATGCATATGAGGCTTGGACCACGGCTCGTTTTAATAAGGATCCGAATATTTCTGAGTTAAAACGCAAATTAAATGCTGCCTCGAGGTTCAGTAAGAAAGCAACTGCCAGAGCAAAATTCCAATTCATCGGCAAAATAGGTGGGCGATTTGCGAGCTATCCTTCTGGGAGTCGTGCTTTCTGGTCGCTTGCCAAAGCTGCCGAAGGGAACTTCTGCCAGTCGTCGTTACCACCACTGCGAAAGACCGATGGTGACTTGGCCCATAGTGCTTAAGAGAAAGCCGATCTACTGGGCAGTCTCTTTGCCTCGAACTCGAATATGAACGATGAAGGCGCTGTACCCCCTACTATACCGTGGTGCGGTAAGACCATGCCGGAAATCTCCATAACGCAGCGGGAGGTCAGGCAGGCGTTACTTTCTCTAGACGTTCATAATTCGAGTGGGCCAGACGGTATACCAGCAGTGGTGCTTAAGCAGTGTGCTCCTGAGTTATGTCCTGTACTCACGCGCCTCTTCGCGCTTTCCTACCACACTAGGCAATTTCCGTCTTCATGGAAGACTGCGAATGTGCACCCGGTGCCCAAAAAGGGCGATAGATCAGATCCATCGAATTACAGGCCTATCGCTATTACCTCTCTCCTCTCTAAGGTGATGGAGCGTGTGATCAACACACAGCTTCCAGGATACCTAGAAGTACACGATCTGGTCAGTGACCGTCAATATGGCTTTCGCCACGGTCGCTCGACTGGTGACCTTCTAGTGTATCTCACACACCGATGGGCACTAGCCATTGAGAGTCAGGGGGAGGCATTGGCATGTAGCCTGGACATAGCGAAGGCATTCGATCGGGTCTGGCACCGCGGTCTTCTATCGAAGTTGCCATCTTACGGAGTGCCCGAGGGTTTGTGCAAATGGGTGGCTAGCTTTTTGTCCGGCAGACGCATACGAACCGTAGTTGACGGTAGTTGCTCCGATAGCATGGACATTAATGCTGGTGTCCCGCAAGGCTCTGTGCTGTCTCCTACGCTGTTTCTACTGCATATCAATGACATGTTGGACATCAACAACATACATTGCTATGCAGATGACAGTACTGGAGACGCTTTTTACACGGGTCGTGCAAACATCCCTCGTTCCGTTGTGGACGAAAATCGCGGAGAACTTGTGTCTCAAATCGAGACCACACTGTCCCACTTGGTCCGATTCAACCCTACAAAGAAGACACAAGTGTGCGTTCACCGCTAAGAAAACTCCATTCACTGTAGTCCCACAATTCCAGAACACTCCCCTCTCCATCTCCAAGAGCATTGGGATCCTTGGTGTCGACATCTCCAGCGATGTTCAGTTCCGAGATCATTTATCAGATAAGGTAAAGCTGGCGTCCAAAAAACTTGGTGTACTCAACAGAGCGAAGCAGTGCTTCACGTCGGGGCAAAGGTTGTTACTTTACAAGTCGCAAGTTCGGCCCCATATGGAGTACTGCTGCCATCTCTGGGCAGGTGCACCCGGATACCAGCTTGGCCCTTTTGACTCGGTTCAACGACGGGCTGTGAGAATTGTCGACGATTCCAAACTCACTTGCGGTATCGAGCCCTTAAGTCTGAGCAGAGACTTTGCCTCACTGTGTGTGTTCTACCGCTTGTACAATGGGTTGTGTTCTGAGGAATTGTTCGAAATGATGCCCACGGCTACTTTCTACCATCGCACCGCTCGCCATCGGCAGAGAATCCATTCTCACACTTTAGAACCTAAATGGTCGCGTACAGTGCGGTTTCAGAGAAACTTCCTCCCGCGAACGCTTAAGTTGTGGAATGAGCTCCCTGCCAAGGTATTCTGCAAGGACTACAGTATGGAGTTCTTCAAGAAAGAAGTTATTAGATTTCTGAAGGGTCGGCAACGCGCAAGTGATACCCCTGGTGTTGCAAGCGTCCATAGGCTACGGTGACCGCTTACCATCAGGCGGGCCGTAAGCTTGTTTGCCACCTTAGTGGTATAAAAAAAAAAAAAAAACTTTTTTTCGGCTATTTTCCAGGAGTCTCCCAAGCGCGGACGAGGGGATAAGAAAGGCAGTCGAGTGAAAAACCGACCTGAATTTAGACCACTATAGACTTAGAAATACGACTCGCACTCGTCATCGACTGGTCATCGTCTTCAATTTCCCAAAAACGCTGAAGGGAGTCAGCGAGCGAGGGTCCCACTTGCACCGACGAATCCGTAGACGTGGAGCGGCGAGAAAATGTGCTGGGCCCATAATAACAGATCCGAGATTAGTCGGAACAGCGACCAACCCACCTGGCTGAAGTAACATGGCCTTGTCCAGTCCGAGCAATCCAAGGACATCAGCGCCAAGCAGAAGCTCCACAGGACCAGGTAGGTGGAACCTTTCATCGGCCAACTGCAGACCAGACGAGAGATCCAGCACGTCCGTCGGCAGGGGCACCTGAGAGTGATGACCTTAAATATTCCTCAGGACAACAGCTCCTAGATGATACTGCATGCTAGGATGGAGCAAGGAGGAAAAGGAAAACGAGACTGTATCCACGACGTTGTCCACCCGTAGAACCCCTACTCCAGAAATCCAATGACTCCGCGAACTTACCTGTAAGCGGAGACGCTTCACCAGCCACGGCGACATTAGACACCCGTGAGCGCCTGAGTTTAAAATGGCGCGCACAACTACACTAGGTCCGCGCGGTGAGTGGACTAGAACCTGCGCGGTGGGTAAAACAGATGTGACAGGTGTTGGAGAGACTGGTGAAACGGCTGCCACGAGTCAATGGGCGTTAGCCCGACGCGAGTGCCGTACTTGGCCCCGGGGCTCCTGTGGCTCATAATGCCCACGCTTGAATCCGTATAAGCGTACGGGTCCCAAGCGGGCATAAGTGGCAGTCGCGAGGACGCTCCGCGATAGGGAGGGGCAGAGGCTCATACTCCGCGCAATGTGTCCGTTCCGCAATACCTACCTGAGCGGAAGGGGTACGTGAGGGTGGTGACCGAAGACCATCCCGTGGGCTCGCCCGCGGTGAACGGGGCGGGGAAGGTCGATGTCGCACTGGGGACGGGGCGATTAGGTTCGATTCAGCGGCGACAAACCCCCGCCCGTGCGACACCTCCATGTGCCATCCGAGGACCATCCTCTCCGATGGGCATGCATAAGTCCGGGTGGTGACCCCCACCATACTTTATACAAGGTCGCGGCTGACGACAATCCTTGGCTAGGAGCTCCCCCAAACAATAATAACATAGGCCTAGCCTACGGGTCAAAAATCGCTTTCGGGCCACCCCAGATTTTCTGAACTGGTGGCAATCCAGAATGGTGTGTCTCGGTTCATAACAGATACAGATACAGATTACAAGTCATTACATAATAGTTCAACATAAATTATAGTATGTCAAAATATTCCATTATATAGTTATGCTATAGAAATTATAATAAACATTTAAACGAAAATAACAATAGTAAAAAAAAAAAAACTAAAATAATTAGGCATTCAGTATTGCTTTGCATTCACAGTGGCAGCTCCATTAATTCTTTGAAATCATAGAACTGCATCTGCAAGAGCCAGGTCCTTAGTCTCTCTTTAAATATATTAGCGAAAGAAGCATCTCTTATCCGTTGTGGCAGACGGTTGTAGCCTGCAGGAACGATCACATAAACAGAGTTCTCCAACCTAGATAGCCGATGAGACACCATGCTTAACTTTTCCCGGTGCCGTGTAGTGTACGTATGACGTGTACCCCGTTTGGCAAACGTTTCTAAGTTTTCATACGTGAAAACAGCTACCTGGAAAATGTGTATGCAGGCGAGAGTCAAAATTTTGTATTTAGAAAAATGCAAACTCTTACAACTTTCTTATTCGCCGTTGCTTCGAGGCGACGCAATGCAAAACAGGCTCGGCCTAGACAGGCGCAGAGACCATCTATATGTAAGTTCCATGAGAAACAGCTGTCGAGGTCAAACCCAATAACTTCACTGACGAAACCTGTTTTAGGTCAAAATTTTGTGCACGCACTTTTATAGTGGGCGTTGCTCTACAGTTTAGTACAGTTTAGTTTAGTTTAGTTGCCTCATAGGACTTCACGCGGCAGCTGTTCCCGTCCACCACTTGAGTTCTGTCGGACATGAAGGATGTCAGAAGTTCCGTAGTGGGACCCCTGATGCCGTAGTGTTGCAGCTTTAGACGAATTACAGTCTTATCTGCGGTATCAAAAGCGCGGGAGAAATCGCAGCAGATTAACGCTGCGTGCTTACCGCTCTCCCGAGCGTTCATAACACGCCATATCACCTCCCTCACAAGATCGGTGGTAGAACGGCCTGGCCTGTAAGCATACTGCCTTTCTAACAGCATTTGTTTCCCGCACAGGAATGACAACAGTCTGTGATTAAGACCGACCTCGAAAGTCTTACTTAGGGCGGGAACTATTGAAATAGGGCGGTAGGTAGATAGTACTGCCTTGCTTCCTTTTCCTGTGTATATAGGTACCACCTTTACCTTTTTTAGGATGTCGGGATACTTACCGTGCGCAATACATTCATTATACATTACACATACAGCTAGGCAAAACGACGTATTCATTGCGGTTTTAACTAAATTGACGGATAGAAATATCTGTACTGTTTATTTTTGCGATGTGTATGTGTAGGTTTAGTATCTTTAGTAATTCACCGGGGGTAAAGTGTCTTAGCCTCATCGAGGCGTCGCTCGCGGGTACGGTGGAAGCGAGCGCCAGTAATGCGCGCTCGGGGTTGGCTCGCGGCGCTCCGCAGCGCGTTGCCGCTGACACAAACTCTGTATTTAAGGTGTCGACCAAGACTTGTTTAGACGGAAACGGTTTACCCTCGCGGGTTTTAATCAATTCGGTATAGTTTATAGATTCGCGGTATTTACGGCCCGTTTGGCTATTTATAACAGACCACATAGCCTTGCTTTTATTAGGATGGCTAGGTATAGTTTGATTTATGAATTCTGTTCGTTTTTTTTTTAAGTTTTTTATTACATTCAAGTGTCAGATAGTCAACTAATTGTTGTATTTCCTTGTGTAATGGATATTTATTTTTTAAATTAATCATGTCAAATACTAAATGTTTGTGGTTCAATATGTCAACTTCAATCCATTGCTTATTTATATAGTTCTCTTTTCGAGGTTTTTGTGGATAACAAATGTCAGTTTTACAAATTAATACATTAATAATAGTCTCAGCTAAATTATCGGGGTTCCCTAGGCAAGCATTGACGGTCTCCAGCCAGTCGACAGACTCTAAGGCGGCACAGAAGTTCATAGTACACAACTGGTTATTTAAAGACCCCACACCGTTCAGTCCGTTCAACTGTCAAAATTCTGGGGGGCCGAAACAACCCGGTACCTCGCCATGTCCCGGGACAAGGTTGTTGACGGGGTCCAGACTGGGGTTGTTGACGGGTCCAGACGGGGCCTAAAATCGTGCCGATCTCGATTGTGGCTCGGCGGGTAAATTCTCCAGCTTCCTACTCTGGTCATCCAAAAACGACACTAAAGTGTCAAAAGTAGATATGTGTGACGCCGAGTCACCTCCATGCAACTGTTCGAAATGAGCCCTGACGTCATTGGGCAATTTGTTTAAAACAATGTGTAACAGCAAAAATGACCACTTGGTGAATTTTAGACCTCTTAACGCATTCGTCGCTACCAAAATAGGGTTAAGCAGGTCCGACCGCAGCTGGTTAATCGAAGACAGTTGAGGAATACCTAAAATGGCAGCCACATGAGTATCCGCAATGTGACGGTTATTTTGGTACCGCTTCACTAATAACTCCCTGGCAATATTTCAATTGACATCGGTGATGTCCAAATGTTTCACTAAACAGAGAGGCTCATCCCTGACAGACGTTAAAAGGTAATTTAATTTTTGTGAGTCAGATAAGTTAGTCCTTCGGTGCACAATGCTATCAAAAAGTGTGATAAAATTAGTCCACTCATCCAATGATCCGCTAAAATGAGAAATATCCAAAGTTGGCAACCGTTCGTTGCATTTTTGTTCCGAAACCTTCCTACTTGCCGGCTGCGGGCTAGTCTCTAATGTCGACACAGCCTCGTTAACCTCGTCCACTACTGACATACAAAAATCATAATTAGAATTTGCCGCCTTTAGAATAGTGTCATCATCCGTTGACGATAAGATACCCTGGTATGCCTGTTCCAGTTCATTTACTCTTGTCAGAAACTGTGCTGCTCTTTGCCTTAATGCAAACACCCGCTGCCTTATTAACAATGAGTTAGCAAGAAATTGCTAACGCGCGGAGCCTGCGCAAGCAGTTAGCGGTATTGCTCTAGACATCGAATTATGAATGGAAATCTCGTACTGACGGCTACGAAAACGCTCAGCGGTAAGCTTTGTTCAAAAATTGTCAATATTTTGTTGAAGAATAGCACTATCTCTTTCTGTCGTACACAAAATCGTATTTCCCATCTCTACTGTTACGTTACATATCTGTACATCATATTAAATGTTTGAACACAGGTTGAAAGTGCATTTTCAAAGTACGAAACTAGCACCATCTATTAGGCAGTAGCGGTATCAACTAAAAATGTTGTCAGCGTTGCTTCTTTTTGATTTTGCCCTTTAATGTTGGAATTTGTAAACTGTTATGATCGTTTTACACATAGTTTTTTATAAATAAAACTAAAAGAACTTCATATTTTGAGAAACTTGATGTGTAATGTCCTTTTTTAAATGACTGTCATGAACAAACAATATTACATATTAATATTGTAGATAGTGTTTAGAATCAATAAATTTTATATTTTACATTTTGGGGTATTATGAAACTTTGATATGTAGCACTGCTTTGTTTAAATTGAAATCGAAATCTTTAAAATTAGGTTATTTAGAAATTCAAAAAGTAATTTCCTGAAACTGTGCCGTAAAATAAAAAGGCACATTGATTCGTCGTCTTGTTTTACTTTTTCTTTACCTAGTACCTACAAAGTAAACAATTACGAAATACATGAGGAAGGTTGGTGTTATACTAGATTTTTTTTTTTTTTATACCACTAAGGTGGCAAACAAGCCTACGGTCCGCCTGATGGTAAGCGGTCACCGTAGCCTATGGACGCTTGCAACACCAGGGGCATCACTCGCGCGTTGCCGACCCTTCAGAAATCTAATAACTTCTTTTTTGAAGAACACCATACTGTAGTCCTTAGAGAAAACCTTGGCAGGGAGCTCATTCCACAACCCAAGGGTTCGCGGGAGGAAGTTTCTCTGAAACCGCACTGTACGCGACCATTTTGGTTCCAAAGTGTGAGAATGAATTCCCTGTCGATGGCGAGCGGTGCGATGGTAGACAGTAGCCGTGGGCATCATTTCGAACAATTCCTCAGAACACAATCCATTGTACAAGCGGTAGAACACACACAGGGAGGCAAAGTCTCTCCTCAGACTTAAGGGCTCGATACCGCAAGTGAGTTTGGGATCGTCGACAATTCTCACAGCCCGTCGTTGAACCGAGTCAAAAGGGCCAAGCTGGTATCCGGGTGCACCCGCCCAGAGATGGCAGCAGTACTGCATATGGGGCCGGACTTGCGACTTGTAAAGTAGCAACCTTTGCCCCGACGTGAAGTACTGCTTCGCTCTGTTGAGTACACCATGTTTTTTGGACGCCAGCTTTACCTTGTCCTGCAAATGATCTCGGAACTGAACATCGCTGGAGATGTCAACGCCAAGGATCCCAATGCTCTTGGAGATGGAGAGGGGAGTGTTCTGGAATTGTGGGACTACAGTGAATGGGGTTTTCTTAGCGGTGAACGCGCAGACTTGTGTCTTTGAAGGGTTAAATCGGACCAAGTTTTCCCGCCCCCAGTCAGAGACCTTGGACAGACCGATCTCTATTTGAGACACAATATATCCAGTAAAGAATAGTTTCTGTTTCTGAGTATGATGTGTAATGCATATTTTAGGTCTGTGCACAAAAGTCAGTACTAAGGAATTCTTTAAAAATCAATTCACCGATATCTTATAATTTTTCTTGTTTTAGTATTAAACAGATGATGTTGATGTTTTATTTCAGGTTGCCTGTCACTGTCACAACCAGTGAAGTAATGTTTTTTATATTGTTTCAGTTATCTTGGAAATACAAGTTTAAGAAAGTGAGCTGTAGACGCATTATTAGCAAAAGTCTTACAAAAGTCAAGTACTGAAAACATTAACAAAAAGATAGTTGCTGCTTTAAATGGATCGAATATTGTAGCAGGATACCACAGTAGAATTAGATTAAGTACAATAATTGAAATAATGTAATAAAAATTTTAATTAAAATTCTTCTCAATTTATTTTGGGCTATTATTTAACTAAAACCTATCATTTCATAACTGATCTATCATTAACGAAATGTCTTATCATATATCATTTAAGTGAACTGCTGAACAATTTGATGATTTCCTTAACATATCAGCCCTACAAAAACTGCTAGATATAGGCATATCCCCTGTATTTCTTAAACAAATCGGTATGTACCACTTAAATTCATCTAGGACAACCCTCTAGGTTGTCAGTCCACCTGGTCCTACCACATTGAGTTGGAATTGATGGCGGCATGAGAATGAAGAAGATTTCATTATTCTTATGTCTATGGTCTCTAATCAAGAACCTTCTTTTTCCTTTGTTAATAAGTTCTACAAACACTCTTGTTACTCTGTAAAGGATCTCCAAGTGCTGCACTTTCTATTGCCCGAAGAGCAGTTTTGAGCTTATGAGGTGAACAGTCCTGAGCACTAGTCACAGTTTTATAAAATTTCCCACTTTTGACCTATACACTCGGCAAAAGCTGCAGCTGGTTGACAAAAGTTTATCATGGTTGAAGATGATCTAGCAGCTAGAGTAAGGCTTGCTTTTTACTAAAGGCCATAATCTAATGAAGTAAGTGTTGACTGCCATCTTTGAATATTGATTTCCTACACTTAAAATTTTAACCTGAGCCCTTATAAGTTCTAGATGTGGTTACCCAACAAAAACTTGTGTATTCATTATATTAAGTGTATGGTTTGTACATACACTCTTTAAGTCATTATCAACCAACAATTATAAACTTTTGTTTTTAAATAATTTGTTGGTTAGTGATAGGTCAATAGTTTTATAACAAGTGATGCCCTAGCTGATGCAAGTGTCCATAGGCTCCTATTTACCATCAGGCGGACGGCAAGCTTGGGGTAAAAAAAAATGTAGGTATGTTTTTATAGTTTAATGTATTATGGTAACAATTATATTTCATTCCACATGTGCTTGTTCAGTGTAGTCAGTTTCATTTATTCCTTAGTAACATTTATTTATTAACATATAGATAGTACTGCTGACTACTGTGCGGACAGACCCTTCGATATCTGTGGCACAAGGTTTTGCCCGTGACAAGGAGTTTCTTCTTAGGCGCTTGAGATATTAAAACGCGTATATGCACACAACAGACCGATTTTATTTTGCTTATGCTTCTAACTTAAATTCTAACACATAAGTACAAAAATTTTACATCTTAGCTTTCATAGCTATTAACTTGTTGAACTTTCTTGAATGACTGAATACAAATTCAAATTTTGTTCTTTAATTATAATAAAAATAAAAATTCTATCAGAGGTAGAGGTTGTTCCATAGAACCTTCTAGATTTAGTACTTAACTTATTGTACTTACTGTGGTGACTAAAAATCTGGCCCACACAAAAACTTAGTGAAAGACAACATATAGTAGTCGATATAGACATATATCGAAAGTGTAGGTATATCTACCTAGCTCTAAATCGCTACTGACAGTTGGGGTCTCTATCGGCTATTGCCATCACAGTCACACGATTTGCGGCTTGACTATAAAATATCGCTGTTTTTCATTTTTAGGTTTTATAGCCAAACGGTAGGAGCTATAATGACGATTTAGGTGTCCTAAGATAGAGCTTTCGGAGGCGGTTCCAATGACGCATAGTGGTATGTTCCACCGTCTACGGTTAGGCCGTAGTGAGAGAAGAGCTGGATTTCTTGCTCTCAGGGCTTTCTGCCTACATTAGATGACTACAGACTTTGTGCTATATGTCAAAAAATGGACCTAAAATTCGGACATACCTTTCAGTGTTTTTGGTGTCTGTCAGTATGTTAAATCATGAAAAAATGTGTGATATAAGTTTTCAGGATTTTCCTTGTGCTCCTGTACTTCAGGGCTTAAAGTTACCTGTATGAAACCTATTTATTTTGATAGATGCCTATGAGAGGTATCTAGTGATATATTTATCTTTATCTTATGTAACCCGGTTACTGAGTTATAAGCTATCGTATTTCATAACTTTACACGTAATTTGTGCCCCAACCATACTACTTGTCGTAACGGTATAGATACCTACGTGTAGGGGCAAAGGTGTGCTTTTAACCTGTAATGCTTATTTTAGGCATAGCCTAAGGACTTAATGACCCTAGCCAGGTAAAGTTTTAGACAGTCTTTCTCTTTTTTACCCATAGACCCATCCCTTTTGTATCTCTATCGCAGTCTATTATCAGAGGAGTCAGGGAGAAAGAATGTACAATACTCAACATGCTAACTATTTTCACCTGTAACTTAATAACCGTACATACGGTCTATATAGAACTTTACATAGTAGTTCTGTACATTTTTGCACAACAAATGACATATGTTTTACATACATATATTAAACTAAATTTCCCGCTTTTCTGGGGATAGTCGTGCGTACAAAGTCGACAACATGTCGGACTCACACAATATTATTTTTGAAAATAGTAAAGAGGGGAAATGAAACAAACCTACTCCACTTTTACCTAACTTAATACAATTTTATACTTATTGTTATGACATTTTCTTAAATCTAAACTAATCCCTACAAGGAAAATAGTTTTTTATAGAATAAATATATAGAATTTTATATAAATGTTTATAGATGCAATTTGTGTTGCATTCTTGCAGCGGTGATAACAACTGCACTTTGTCCTTTCTTATTTGCAGAAAAGTTGCAGTATTCACAAATTCAAGTGTTAATTCCATTTTACTATCTTGACAGCATAGGTATATCAACCTTGTAACATATCTCCATCATATTATCTGCAAAATAATTCATAAAATTAGCTATAAACAATATGGTATTAAGGTAAACAGTAAGTTATAATAATTAGGTCCTGGAGCTAAGCAGTATATTCTAGGGTTTGAAAATAGTAATGGAAGAAATCCTACTAATGCTTTATACAATATGTTTAAGTTAGTGACAATGATAAAATGAAATTTTGCACACACAGATTATTGTTAGAATTGACCAACAAATATTTTATACTGATTATTCTGTTGAGTAATAATCAGCTGATTAAGTTTGTTCCAAAACTACTTTTTAATTGCAATATTGTGTTTAAGAACACCTGTAGGATATGCTGTAGGACAGTATTTGCTCTCTGCCTTATAGAAGTATACAAATTGGTAGATTTCTTCTAATTCACTTCGATTACCTATGTTTACAGTATAATTCTTAATGTTTGTTTTTTTAATTGTGTTGCTCTAATGATTAAATACTATTGTTGTGAGCGTTGGGTAGGTACACTTGCAGAAAACTGACCAAACATAAAAGAAAGGGTAGTTAGGTATTAGAATTCAAACAAATACCACATCAATTGTTTGTTATATTTTAGGTTATAGGTTTTAATTGCGAGTTTTCCTACTTCATTTATGGTGTAATTAATAGGTAGGTCCCAGTATCTTGCCATTAAATACATACAGTTTTCTTCGATTTTAGTAATCTTAGGTTGTCCACTTCCTAGATTCCTTTATTAGTAGGTAACAGTATTTTATAGGCAATTTTGGGTTTAATATCAGCACAGACAGTTTCTCTGGTATTGTTTTCACTATTATCAGCGAGTTAAAATTCACAAACACACACAAAATGAACCAAAACACTGGTTTAAACGGAAAATTGTATTAGGTACGACAAAGCGTATTCTAACCTCGCACACTGGTTTCTGTTGTGTTACTTAACTTTGATTCATTTCTTGCGGATATCTGCTTTAACAATCAATGTTTTGAAAATGTCCAAAGTTTTTAATTTTATTAATATTAGCTTTGCAATCAGAAAGCGATCAGTTTGCAGCCATCAAAAAGGTAAACGGAAATTTGACAGTTCATATGTCTTGCTAACCGCTCGCTAATCGTGATTGTTGTCATACATAATTCCAATTTTGGAGTTTTCTATGACGCGTAGCAATTGAAAATGCATTTTTAACTCCTAAATCGCCTGATAGAGGCGCTAGCGTCGACTTATCGCTACTTGCTTCGCGATCGCTGCTTCATAATTCGAAATTGGTGTTTGACAGCGATTATTGCGAAATATGAGGCTCTTGCTCTGCTCCCGTAAGATTGGTGATAACCCCGCCGACCCCCCCGAGTAACGATCCCTAAAGCACCTTAAAACTATCGTGTCAGATTCGTTAAAACAGCCTTGTGCTCCTTAATTGATGACGTCATGTTATATAATTAAATTCCCACACAAAAAAACAATCCAAAACAAAAACACAAACAAACGACTCTGTTTGTTATATAAAGTTTGTTACAGCAACCAATTTGATAGCGTAAAAGTATAAACCCCAAAAAAACCCAACTACAATGTACAAAAACCTCGACTACACAATTACCCAAATAAAAACGATATCGTACAATCCGTCAAAACAACAATATTTAAAACCTATTTATTCCTATCTATTTTAACCGCAACAACAAAAAAAGTGGGTACCTAATAGCTACACTGCGAATGTCCGACGAGCAATGCGATAAGACCGATAAACTATGCCTAGACGATGTAATTCAACGTTCAAATTGTAATTTTATTTATTTACCTTAAATCCGAACGAATTGTAATGTGATCCAATATACAAAAAACAACTAACTGTGAATCGTAAACCGTACGTTACAAAATGTGGTCCGAGCCACCACGTCTGCCTACTAGCTTGTTTACTAAAAACTGGGCCACAATTGGCCTTAAGAAAAAATTACTCGTACGTACGGTTTTATATTGTCTATTGGTATAGGCCTGCCAAACGGTCAATGTGTGTGTAACTGTGGTGTGTCATGAATTGGGTACCGAATTTGGTGATGAATGATATCCGTTGGCGGCCTATTCCTCTTCTCCTTCCTTGACCTTCCAAATCCTTGACAGCTTGACCAACAAAACGGTGTACTTAATAACCACAAAACCGAAAATCCATATAAGCACTCAGTTCTTAAAGTGTCTTATGTAAGCCACCAACAGTGGGCCGATTCCCACTGTAATTCAAATATCAATTTTAAGTTCGTAACGAACGACTAAGCAAACTTGCGCGATGAGCTAGCTGCCGTACGAACGGTTGGGCCAGACTGGCTCGCACGCGCGGTGAATGTAGGCGCGAAGAAATTAAATACCTAACTCGCTACCTAATTATTTCCTAAACACATACATACTCTGTAGATATTATTCAGCTCTGTGTTTTGAAAAAGATACTAAATTATTTCATTGTAGCATTAGATAAAGAGTAGGTAGCAAATAGTCAAATAATTTATTGATAAGTAGGTACTAAAAAATGTAACAACTCAATTAGGAAATCGCACTGATTTCTGAAACACAGGATTTATTCCCATCTCGGGAATCAGTGACTCCAATATACCGTTGTACATATATCTTTCTAATAGAACTTTCATTGTAATGTCAAATTTAAAGTATAAAGTGAATTTGTATGTTACTGAATAAAGACTTGAATTGAAAGGTGTACTGCTGCCATCTCTGGGCGGGTGTACCAGGATACCAGCTTGGCCCTTTTGACTTTGTGAGAATCGTCGACGATCCCAAACTCACAAGCCGTATCGAACTCTTAATAGTACAGTAAATGACGGTAAAAAGATGGTAGGTACAACCTAACAATTCTTTCAAGAAAGATGGATTTTCTTCAAAATTTGGGATTAAGCTCTACTTACCATCCACTTCAAAATCTACCCTATGCCGATGGGTGCTTTTGACACTTAGGGGTGAATACTACCCCTAATCGTCAAAAATTTATAAATTCACAAATTTAGGCATTTAAGGAATGAATAAACGTATAAAGCTCTTGATGAATGATAGTTATATAGTTTTAAAAACTATTTGTTATTTTTGAACCACTATTTTATTCCTTACGCTCTTTTAAAACACCCTTTTTGACATTATTTTTTTTTAAATTTTTCGATATATTTTATTTTTTGTTTTGATAAATTATTATATTTAAATCGTAGGCACCTTAAGGTAATTGTTATAATTGGTTTTCATCCCCTAAAAACCACCCCTATTATAATTGTCAAAAATTGATAAATTCACAAATTTAGGCATTTAAAGAATGAAAAAACGTATAAAGCTTTTGATTTATGATAGTTATATAGTTTTAAAAACTATTTGTGATTTTTCAACCCTTATTTTATTCCTTAGGCCGTTTTAAAACATCTTCTTTGACATAAAACTGAAAAAAAAAACATTTTTCGATATATTTTATTTCTTGTTTTGATAAATTATAATATTTAAATCTTAAGGGAATTTTTATAATTAGCTTTCATCCCCTAAAAACCACCCCTATAACATTTGAAAAAATATCGAAAAAAACGTTTTTTTTAAGATTTGATGCTTCATTAAAATATTTTTTTTTTTTTGAATTTACTCTTAGAACATGTATTTCCAAATTATCATCCCTTAAAAATAACATGCCACCAAGAAGAAGGGAGTGAAAAAAATTATAATGTTATAACCTTTGGGCCCGGCTGGTAGATGTTGGTCTTGCCGCGCGTTGAGTTTGTGAAGGGGGAGAAACGCCACATATATATAATACATACACATACATACAATCACACACACACACACACACACACACACACACAAGACCCCTTCACCAGGTGCCAATGATGAGAACACTATTAGTATACATGTATAGTATACGCGTTCTCTGCTCCAAAATCTAGCTGCTCCGAAATTAAAAAAAAAAGAGTGGTTTTTTTAAGTTTTCTCGGATGAATTTTGGCCTAGAGAGATAAAAAAAAGGATTTTGTTGGGAATTTCATCGCCTATAAGCTCATATAAATTTTCAAACCCTTAATTTTATAAAGGTCAACGGTGAAAGGGCTCAAGGGCGGTACTGATTTCGCATCAATGCTAAGTTTTACAAGCCATATCTCGAAGAATTTTTAAGCTAGGGGGCCGTCCATTAATCACGTGAGGCTCGAAAGGGGGGAGGGGTTTAGCAAAAATCACGAAATATCACAAGGGTTTGTAGTAAGATATCACGTGTATTTATTTTTTCGTCAAACGCGCTATTTCTAAACCGGAAGCGGCGTGTAGTGTTACCTTAACTCGCTATTTCCAGGCAACAAACGAAGTCCCCGCGCGCCGCAACGACTGCCGGGATCGGCTTGCCAGTCGCAAGTTATTCTGTTATTTTGGCGCCGAATATGTGTAAACCAGTACCTCGTATGTTTTGCATTAAAAAAAATATGTCTAAACTAGGTGATCTGTATAAATACCTATTTGCAGAGTATAAGAAAGGAAAAAAAAACCTAGTGTGGCTCAGAAAGAATTTAATGAGTTGTGGGCTATTGCGAATAAAAATATTTTTTTATTTATACGTTATAAAAAAGTTATTTAATTAATTTCTTAGGTTTTTAATAGTTTTAGCTAGTCGTTGGCGCACAGGAATATTATATTCCATTCCATTAAAAAATGCTAAAAATCATCACATGATTTAATCCGATATTGCAGTCGTCCTGTAGCCTATGTATTCCAAAGCCTCAAGAGCATGATGGCAAGACGTTCGCTACATTTCTTCTGCGTCGGTCTCTTGGAATTACGCATGAGGGCTTTAACAAATTGCTTTATGACCTGTATTGCCCCAGCCTGCAGAAGGATTGTCAGCATCTTATAGAAAGAACGCGCGGCGTAGATTATACTTCTGTACAAGGAAGAAAGTCAAGGAACATGTAAATATATGTCACAAGCAACCTAATCTGCGAAATAATAGTCTATAGAGTCGAAGGCATTCTCTCTTTCCCTCGTCCAAAACAAGAAGAAATCCCGCAAGGATTCGTGCTCGCCCTAATCTTGTACCTTCTGTACCCAAAAAACATCCCTAAAACGATAGGTACCCAATTTGCCCTCTTCACGGACGATACCGTTATTTACACCGCCGGTAGGCAAGTGAGTCGAATCACTAAGAGACTCCATTCCGCAATCACCGCCCTAGGCTAATGGTTTCGGAAATGGAGAATCGAAGTGAATCCCGACAAAAGCTCTGCCGTTCTCTTTACCACTGGCATCCCTCCGAGACCATCTTCCCTCTCACTCTTCGGCCGTGGCATTCCTTAGCAAAACAAGGCCAAATATCTCGGTGCGACCCTGGAAAGGCGTTTGAACTTCCGCAATCACACCAAAATAGTTAGAGACCGAGCCGCTTTTGTCCTCGGTCGTCTATATCCCATTAAAGGCAAGTACAGTAAGATTGTGCGGACAGACCCTTCGAAATCTGTAGCACAAGGTTTTGCCCGTGACAAGAGTTTCTTCTGCGGCGCTTGAGATATAAGGAAAACGCGTATATGCACACAACAGACCGATTTTATTTCACTTATTTTTAACTTAAATTCTAACACATAAGAACAAAAATTTTACATCTTAGCTTTCATAGCTATTAACTTGTTGAACTTTCTTGAATGACTGAATACAAATACAAATTTTGTTCTTTAATTATAATAAAAATAAAAATTCCATCAGAGGGAGAGGTTGTTCCATAGAACCTTCTAGATTTAGTACTTAACTTATTGTACTTACTGTGGTGACTAAAAATCTAGCCCACACAAAAACTTAGTGAAAGACAACATATAGTAGTTGATATAGACATATCGAAAGTACATAACTATAAATCGCTACTGACAGTTGCGGTCTCTATCGGCTATTGCCATCACAGTCACACGATTCGTGGCTTGACTATAAAATAACGTTGTTTTACAGTTTTAGATTTTATAGCCAAACGGTAAGAGCTATAATGGTGATTTAGGTGTCCTAAGCTGGAGCTTTCGAAGGCGGTTCTAACAACATATAGTGGTGTGTTCCATCGTCTACTGTTCGGCCGCAGTGAGAGAAGAGCTGGAATTCTAGCTCTCAGGGCTTTCTGCTTATACTAGATAACTATAGATTTTGTGCTATATGGCAAAAAATAGACCTAAAATTCGGACATACCTTTCAGTATTTTTGGTGTCTGTCAGTATGTTTAATCATAAAAAAATGTGTGATGCAAGTTTTCAGGATTTTTCTTACGCTCCTGTACTTCAGGGCTTAGAGTTACCTGTTTGAAACCTAGTTATAGCGGTAGGTGCCTACGAGAGGCATCAAGTGATATATTTTTCTTTATTTTATGTAACCCGGTTGCTGAGTTATAAGCTATTGTATTTCATAAGCTTACATGTAATTTGCGCCCTAACCATACTACTTACCGTAACGGTGTAGATACCTACGTATAGGGGCAAAGGTGTGCATTTAACCTGTGATACTTATTTTAGGCACAGCCTAAGGACTAAATTACCCTAGCCATGTGAAGTTTCAGACAGTCTTTCCCTTTTTTCCCATAGACCCATCTCTTTTGTATCCCTATTTCAGTTTATTGTTATAGGAGTGAGGGAGAAAAAATTGACAATACTCAAAACGCTAACTATTTTCACCTGTAACTTAGTAACCGTACATACGGTCTATATAGAACTTTACATAGTAGTTCTGTACATTTTTGCACAACAAATGGCATATGTGTTACATACATATATTAAACTAAATTTCCCGCTTTTTTGGGGATAGTCATGCGTACAAAGTCGACAACATGTCGGTACTCACACAATATAATTTGATATTATTATATTATATTTTGATATTAACAACTCTACTTTTACCTAACTTAATACAATTTTACACTTATTGTTATAACATTATCTTGTATCTAAACTAGTCCCTATAAGGAAAATAGTTTTTATTATGTGTTATATTGCGAAACATTATGAATTATACAAATGCATTTATAGATGCAATTTGTGTTGTATCCTTGCAGCGGTGATAACACGATGTAGCGTGCGGTGTTAACAAAGATGTCACTTAGGAATAAGCTGACTCTTTACGTCACTTGCATCCGCCCCGTACTAGCATGTGCTAGCGTCATCTATGAGTTATCTAAACGCAACCTCCATAAACTCCAGACCCTCCAAAACCGCTTCCTCCGAGCGGCCTCCGGAGCCTCCTGGTACATTCGTTATGCGGACCTACATAAGGACTTCGAGCTCCCCACGATTCCCCAATATCTTAAAAACCTGTCAGTCCGCTTTTTCGAGCGTACATTAAATCACCCAAACCGGTTAATTGTGCAATCCAAAACCTATCATCCCCCCGACTCGGTCGATAATCAATTATTAGGCAGCCTCGGCTAGATGACGATCTGCTATCCGAATAGCGAGACTAGTCTCAACGACCTCTCAAAATAAAGAGCGCCGGGGCGCTTCTTGCCCCCACTCACTTGCAATCGCAACCGCGTAGCGAGGAACTCGGAACCAGGAGGGCCTGGCGCGAGGCTCACGCTGGTCGAAGAGACGACCCCAAGAGCGACAACCCAAGGTGAGGCCCGCGGGGAGCCCTTGAGCATTGGGCGCTGAGACTCCTTCAGAGAGAAAAAAAGTCTAGAGATACACAATGTTCGTACTTCACACATCTTCACGCGACGATCGAAACAGATTATCTGCGTAGTGTGTGAAAATGACGACGCCGAGTGGTTTGTTAAATAAAACCTACGTTGATCTTCCACAAAGCAGGACCTGACTTGCAAGATTCTTATCCAGTTGTAGGTGTTGAAGAAAGTCTTGCTAATCCGTGGTCCGAGGACAATGTAAATTAAATATGTTCATGTACTAGTAAAATATATATTTTTCGCATGATTACACCATTCCTTTAATATTATTTTTATGCCAGTCAAAAAAAACCTGCAATCTTTCTGTCTAGACATTTTTATCATGGTCCTTAAGTTTCTAGAATAAAATTAGATTATACGTTTTACCTATTAGAATTATTAATAATAAAATTAATTATTTTTACCTATTAGAATTTAAAGATAATATTCTAAAATTTTTTGGATTATTTGTAGGTACTAAAAAATACACGTGATTTTGGGTGGGGGTGGGGGGTTTAGTCTTAAACCTCACCACTTATCACCAAGGGGGAGGGGGCGTTAAAATGCTAAAAAAACCTCACGTGATTAATGGGCGGCCCCTAGAGTAAAAATTAAAAAATAAAATATTTTTTAATGAAAATGCTAACTTTTTGTACTCAAGCAATTTTTACGTATATGATTTATTTTCTGAGTTAATTTGAAAAAAGTAAATTTTTTTTAATATTTCAAAAATACCTAGTTCACTATGATAATATGTTTTTTCAAAAATAAGCATTTTAAAACAGTCAAACTTTTTGATCACATTTATAATGTTAAGATAAAGTCATTTGTACATTTGTAACATTTAATTCCGATGAGATGCGTTTCATTGTTGATTTTTCTCATAAAAAAATATAAACCAAGTTTATTTTCTTCATAACTCCGTTAGTTTTAATGCAAGAGAACTTTAAATAAACGCATATTAAAGGTACTTTAATGTACTTAAAGATACTAAAAGTTGGCCGCCCGCAGGTTCAATGGGATCCCGAACCCAGGGATCACTTAATCTACGCCCTGGGAGGCTGATCCGCCAGCCTGTGTAAAGTATCTGAAGTGGTAGTCGTGCCGGAGAAGGAGACCGGAGTGGACCCGGCTACTACAACAGAGGGGGATCAGGGGCCCTTCCGCCCGCCGTGCCAGCAACCGTATTATCTGTGCCATGCTTCGGCAGTTTTAGTACCGCACCTTTTGTCCTCTAAGCTGTCTGTGCAGGGAATCCTCATTTTTAGTCTAAGTAACTTTTTTTAATAAAATGGCCAAAAGAACGAAAAGGAAAAGAGTTTTTACAGCGGCTACTCCATACACTTATAATGTGGATTTTTGCAACATCAGGGGTATTAACGCAAATCTTAACGCAGTCCACCATCATCTCGAGACTGCGCAGCCGACTATTCTTTTCCTAACGGAGACGCAGATATCCTGCCCGGCCGACACATCATACCTTCACTATCCCGGCTACAAACTTGAACACAATTTTGTGAGTCATGCCGGTGTATGTATATTCGTCCGTGAAGATATCTGCTGTCGCCGCCTTCATAGCCTTGAAGACAGGGACCTGTCGATATTGTGGGTGCGCGTAGATTACGGCGGCCACACTCGTATCTATGCGTGCCTATGCAGGACTCATAGCGGTGACACGGACGTAACTCGACTCTTCACGCACCTGAGTTTGACGACTGACTTAGTTCTAGAGCAATATCCCACAGCAGAACTAGTTATTTTGGGAGACTTTAACGTCCACCATCGTGAGTGGCTCAGTTCTCGAACCAATAACTATGCAGGGATATCTGCTCATGAATTTGCTCTGACCTATGGATTCTCTCAGCTGGTACTTTCTCCAACGAGAATACCAGATATAGAGGACCATACGAGCTCCTTACTGGACCTTCTGCTGACTACACGTCCGGACGGATATTCCGTCTCAGTGGATGCGCGTTTAGGCTCCTCGGACCACTGTCTCGTTCGGACTCAAGTGTCATGCACACAACCCGATCCATCTGGGCCAACTAATTGGCGTCGTGTGTGGCACTATAATTCGGCAGACTGGGATGGATGCGAGAATTTTATGCATCGTACCCGTGGAGGCAGATCTGCTTTCACTCGGAAGATCCTGACGTCTGCGCAGCCGCAGTCATTGAAGCAATCCTCGCTGGTATGGAATGTTATATTCTTAACCTGCGAGTAGCTGCCGGCGTAAAAAAACGACCGTGGTTTAACAGGTCTTGCAAAGAAGCTAAAATTCTTAAGCATATGAGGCTTGGACCACGGCTCGTAATAATAAGGATCCGAATTTTTCTGAGGTAAAACTCATACTTTGTCAAATGTTAAGCCATTTCTGTATTAATGAGCTACTTAGTAGTAAACAGTTTGGCTTTAAGAAAGACCGTTCCACAACCGATGCAGGAGTGGCACTATTAAAAAATATATATAACGCCTGGGAGGATTCGCATGACGCCCTTGGAGTGTTTTGTGATTTATCTAAGGCATTTGACTGTGTTCAACATGAAAATCTCATCAGGAAGCTACATCACTATGGTATTAGAGGCAAAGCTCTCGACCTTTTGACATCCTATATGAGTAGGAGAGTACAGAAAATAGATGTCAACGGTGAAAGATCTCCGGGATCAGCAGTCACTATGGGAGTTTCTCAGGGCTCAATTTTAGGTCCTTTTCTATTTCTTATTTACATTAATGATCTCCCATATAATGTAAAAAATCATGACATTGTCTTATTTGCTGATGACACCTCTTTGCTTTTTAAAGTTAAGAGACGACAGACATGTTATAATGAATTAAATAATGCCCTTTCTAAAATTGTAAATTGGTTTAACGCTAATAATTTGTTACTTAATGAAAAAAAAACCAAATGTGTTAAATTTACATTACCAAATGTTAGTCAGAGACAGACATCTATTAATATTAATGGCGAGCAATTAGAACTTGTTAATTCAACAGTCTTTCTTGGCATATCGCTGGACTCCAAACTTCAATGGGGTCCTCATATTCATAACCTAGCCAAAAAACTTAGCTCTGCTGTGTATGCGATCAAGAAAATAAGACAATTGACTGATGTCGACACTGCAAAATAGTATATTTTAGCTATTTCCATAGTTTAATGACATATGGTATCCTATTGTGGGGTAGCGCTGCTGATGTAAATACAATATTTTTGTTACAAAAAAGGGCAATTCGTGCTATTTATAAATTAGGATCTAGGATATCTCTGAGGGATAGGTTTAGGGAAGTAAAAATTTTAACTTTAGTGTCGCAGTACATATATGAAAATCTTTTATATGTACACAAAAATATCAATAGTTTCATCAAGAAAAGTGACGTTCACAAAGTAAATACAAGAAGTAAAAATAAGCTGTTGGTGCATGATACACGTCTACACAAAATAAGTAACTCTTTTTTGGGTAATGTATACACTTTTACAACAAAGTTCCCAATAAAATTCAAAATCTATCAATAAGTAAATTTAAATCTTTTATCAAGCAGGTACTTTGTAAAAAGGCATACTACAATATTTCAGACCATGTAAATGATAAAAATCCTTGGGACTGATGATGCTCAATTACAGGATGCATAGGTAAACCAAATTAAAATGGAAATAACATAAAATTGCACGACTAAAAATTTTTTATTTAAAACATTAATTGTATTTTAGTTTATTTGTATTATTGATAGTGTTTTTAAAAGAGTAACTATCGAGTTTCTTGCCGGATTCAATGTTCAACAACATTGTGAACCGGCGGGAAGGTGGGAGGGTTCAAAAAATAATATTTTATAACTTTGACGATTCAAATGTGATTGTAAAATCCTTATTTGAATAAACCATTTTGACTTTGACTTTGAAAACGCAAATTAAATGCTGCCTCGAAGTTTAGTAAGAAAGCAACTGCCAGAGCAAAATTCCAATTCATCGGCAAAATAGGTGGGCGACTTGCGAGCTATCCTTCTGGGAGTCGTGCTTGCTGGTCGCTTGCCAAAGCTGCCGAATGGAACTTTTGTCAGTCGTCTTTACCACCACTACGGAAGACCGATGGTGACTTGGCCCATAGTGCTAAAGAGAAAGCCGATCTATTGGGCAGTCTTTGCCTCAAACTCGAATATGAACGACGAAGGCGCTGCACCACCTACTATACCGTGGTGCGGTAAGACTATGCCGGAAATCTCCATAACACAGCGGGAGTTCCGGCGGGCGTTGCTTTCTCTAGGCGTTCATAAGTCGAGTGGGCCAGACGGTATACCAGCAGTGGTGCTTAAGCAGTGTGCTCCTGAGTTATGTCCTGTACTCACACGCCTCTTCGCGCTTTCCTACCAAACTAGGTAATTTCCGTCTTCATGGAAGACCGCGAATGTGCACCCGGTGCCCAAAAAGGGCGATAGATCAGATCCATCGAATTACAGGCCTATCGCTATTACCTCTCTCCTCTCCAAGGTGACGGAGCGTGTGATCAACGCACAGCTTCTAAGATACCTAGAAGAACACGACCTGGTCAGTGATCGTCAATATGGCTTTCGCCACGGTCGCTCGACTGGCAACCTTCTAGTGTATCTAACTCACCGATGGGCACTAGCCATTGAGAGTCAGAGGGAGGCATTGGCATGTAGCCTGGATATAGCGAAGGCGTTTGATCGGTTCTGGCACCGGAGTCTTCTATCGAAGTTGCCATCATACGGAGTGCCCGAGGGTTTGTGCGAATGGGTGGCTAGCTTTTTGTCGGGCTGACGCATACGAACCGTAGTTGACGGTAGATGCTCTGATAGCATGGACATTAATGCTGGTGTTCCGCAAGGCTCTGTGCTGTCCCCTACGCTGTTTCTACTGCATATCAATGACATGTTAGTTGGTTAAAATTGGGGGTTCTGCATCAGTCTCCTCGCTTTAAGATTCAGTTCGCTGATATATTATAATTAACTGACAGAGTCCGTACTAATTATTCCAAACACGAGACCTTTACTATTGGAGATTGCTAATGCAGATTCTAAATGATGCTTCGGTAGGTCATTATATAAATAGACAGACAGACAGACAGGGTTTATCTGTCATACAGAGATAATATTTTAGCCAGGTATTGGAGTATTCACTGCAGTTTGTATTTTGGGTTTAGGTTAAGTTAAAGTCAGTTTATGAGTTAAAAATTTTATTATCTACACACCATTTTTTCAAACAAGTTACATTTCTTAGGGCACATATTGTAGGATGATAAATACAATTAAAAATAACACTAGAATTGCGATATTCTTCATATAAACTGAGTAAATTAGGACAGTTCATATTTTCTAAATTCATCACATTGTCAGTATTACAAATATTTTTATACCGTGCTTTTTCAACACCATTGCAATAAATCATTTTGTCTGCTAAAAAGTTATTAATATACCATTTAATGTTTCCATGTGGAAGAAAGCCATCGTTCCATAATATTTTTCTATTCCTTTCTACCCAATTAACAAGTGTTTTTTCTTCTATTGTAAGATTTTTGAAAGGGAATGGAGGTTGAACAAGAATAACCAACATTTGATCATCAGAAAAGATTGCAATTTCTTTTACAATAAACTCATTATTTTCGATCTTAAACCCTTGCACATCAACAATGAATTATAGATAATTATTATGTTAGTTTTCGTACAATGTTGCTTAGAGGTCGGTATTCTATTAGACGCTCGTTTATAATTAAACAGTAGGCACTGGTATTATCAGGAATATTTTTTAAAGTTTCTACCTCTAAGCGAACATCAACAGGTCCTGATTTTAAGTTTTCGTTTTGCCTTGAACAATCAATCACAAACAATGGCGCCTTTTCTTTAAATTCATGAAAATCAAGCAATGGATCTACTGGAAGGTTGTAGACAGACTGTCGAAATCTTGCATGCATCGTATCTTGTATAATATACTAAACTTATCCTCTTCAAATTTTAAATTAAGTGCATCATAGGGGTAATAGAATGAATTAAGAAATAAGGTGACTTTTTTAACATTATAATGATCAAATAAAGTATTATCTCTTTCATTACTATTTTTCTATTTGTTTGTAGTCCAAATATAATATATCTCAGTTTTTATAATTGTGAGGCAGTTTTTACAGACCATGAATGTTTAGTATTCTTGGGTAATAGTGGATACTCATAAAGATCCCAATTTCTAAATGCTATTTGAATAGGCTTATCTTTTTCTAAATGTTTCAATAGAGCAAGCCTTTGAGAATCTGATACTTTTACATGCGGCATACGCCATTGTATCGTTTGAATACTTAATTCTACATCATCATTTTTGTCTGTGACAATACTGTTGAAATTAGTACTACTTCTGTTAAGTTTAATTTCATGTTTACAGTTAATGATGATATTTCGAAAATCTTCAGCAAAACCTAATAACTTGTTTAATGGTAAAAGAATACAAAATCCTCCTTGTTTATTGATTAAACCATTAACATTCCATCCCCACATTTCAGCAGCTTTGTTTTCACCACCATTCATAGAAAAGATTTCATTGTCGTCGTGATTCCAGCATTTCTAATCCTATCTATTTCAATACCATTAATTTCATATCGTATATCTTGAAAAAGAAAAGTTATGGCATTGTTAACTAGTTTAACTTCTTTCTGCTTCTCGCCAGCGGTAACCGCATCTTTAGTTGTTATTAAAAAAATTCCTTCAATATATAATGCGCTTGCCGAAGGAAGTACATAAATATCTTGCTGATGAATGGGTATTCTTATTTCATCATTTTCATTGTAGCTGTTATTGTATGGATAATGAGTATGAATTTCATAACTTTCAATAGAGTTATCGAATTTTGGACAATCTGTTACTTGGAGAAAATTCATAATTTAAAGAATCCAAGTGCTTTTAGAAATTCTTTATTTTCTTTGGTAATATTGTTAGATTTCTTACGTCTTGCTCGCTTGACACTACGTTTTGTAATGGTGTGTTGTTTTTTTGTACTTTCAATTTTATGTTTTTGAATGTTATAATTATCATTAAATACTATCATTTTATTTTTCTAAGATGAAGACACAATTGAATATTTTCGTTATTAAAATTAATAAGATTTCCTTCTAAATCAAATATTTTTATCGTAATAGATGAAATATTTTTTTTCTTTTAGGGAAGTATATAATATTTTTAGGTACTTCAATTAGTAGATGCCCAGGAGGAGTATTTAGGACAAATTCATGAATCCTGTGTGTTGGTAAGCCGTTAGTGTACGAGCCTTGAATAAGATCACATTCAATTCTTATGACAGAAACGGGCACAATGCTAACAGGAACGTCTGACACATGCCATTTATTTGGATCTAATATTGTAGGGGAGAATCCTAGCAATGAGCCCACACTGTTTTTTACTGTAAAATTAATTTGCTGAGAACAGTACAACGAACATTTGAATGTATTGTTATTAGATTTCAAATTTATTTTACAATTCTTCAAAGAATTTTTGAGATATTCATTTATGTCTAATAAGTCGTATGTACCACTAGGTATTTTTATTTCTCCTTTTTGACCGTAAGCAAAAACATTATTACTGTCATGAATATTCGGTATTGAATTATATGTTGAAAAATATAGTAAACCACACTCATTGTTACCATCCAATATTAAAGGAGCACTGATTTATTCCCGGTGATGGTTAATGTTAAAGACATTGTAGTAAACTAAATATCTTTTTATAACCTATTCCTTTTTATTCACATTCCAAAAAATTTATACATAAATGCCCGCATATATATGGATTAGTTTTTTGTTCATTATCATAGTTATAAAATATATCAGATCCAATGTATTTAATAAATTCGTCAGGTGGTTTAAGATTACCGTAACTGTCAGAGTATTCAACATAATTATTAATTTTAGCATAGGCTACCCAATGAGTTCCAGGGTTATTAGAACTATCGAGGTTAATTATACCGCATTCCTTTTTAAACGGGCGTTTTGAAAGTGTATCTCTCATAAAAACCCAAGAGGGACATCATCACTGAAATTAAGAATATCGATGTTTGTCAATGCTCTTTTAGGTAGCCTCTTCATTAGTTTTTTTATTCGTTTTTAAAATGCCTAATACATCCTTGTGTTCTCTAAGACATATCCTTCTTCCGATACATAATTCTTCCATTTTCTTATTATGCCTTTTAAGTTCTTGTAAGCGTTGTTTTGCAGATTTAATAGCGTTACCCGCTCTAGCTATTCCAGCCACTCCTCCAGCTATACCTCCTGCTGCAGATAACCCCGCAAATATTGGTATAAAGGGCAAGATTCCTCCAACTTTAGGAACTGGTATTACACGAGGTAAGTTCACAGATGCATTTGAATCTGTTCTTAATTCTTTCACAACAGCAATAGCTAAATCTTTTGCAGCCTTTTTGCATTTTGGGTTAAATTTTTTTAGATGATTCTTTGTAATGGAGACAATGTTTCTAAAAGTTTTTTTAAGCCAGCCCCGGTCTTAACTTTTCCTTGTTTTGTTCTCCTTTCACATTGCTTCTTAGATTTCCTCACTAATTTTATATCACACCTCATTATCTTTATAAAAATAAAAAACAAAAGGTTGGTTAAAAACACTGTTTCTCGAATGAAATACAGACACAGTAAGAATGTTAGTAAAACAATAATAGAATTGCATATAAAACTTCCAACTTATCTATCCAACTATTTTCTTGTGAAGAAAAATCCAACCATTTTGCAAATAACTTTCTTCCCTTTCTCTTATTAATTTTTTTAACTAAGTAAATATTTGGATTTTTGGTTTTTTGTAATTCTTCTCTCATCTTGGATAGTATGTGTGACAGGGCTGGTTTTCTGCACTTTAACTATTGAAAATATTTCAGTTGACCAATTTAGTGTATATCCTTTCTCAAATGTCCCTTTATACTTACTAATTCGAACATAAGCTCCAGCTTTTAATTTAGCTTTTTTAGTTTTTAATTTATTATTTGACATTGCTTTATACCTTTGTAAAATTTGTTTCTTATTGTTCTTATTGACTTGGTTTGTTTTTATACCGATAGTTCTATGTTTTGTGTTGTTATATGTGTTTATCAAATTAAATAGTGTGCTATTTATCCATTTGTAGTTTCCCTGTAGGCTAAATTTCTTATACAATTTAGTTTTAAATGTTCTTATAAATCTTTCTATCTAGCTTTTTTCGTTGAAAATGTTGAATAATGATTTATTTTATGTAAATCTAATAAATGTTTCATTTTTTTATTATAGAATTCAGATCCTAAATAAGTTTGCAAATTTTTAGGAATACGACCTTTTTGTAAAAAGTCTTTAAAGGTCTCATAAAGACAGTATTTACTTTTTTGTTTGAGAGGATTATTACCCATTATACCCATGCATGTTTTGAAAATGTATCTATTACAGCTAAAATATATTTGTAATCCAAATTTTCTTAACTAATTGACTGCATATCAATAAGATCAGCTTGCCATTAATCATCTACATGTTTCATCACTTCATGCCTACGAATAAAGTTTTTTCTTGCTTGTTTGTCTATTTCATTTACTACAATATCTTTACTCATTTTTTTCTGATTTTTTGAGATAGTGAATCTATTTTGTTTTGAGTAACTTCCGCCCCTAATTGATTCAAAGTTTGATTAATTGTTTTTTTTTTTTTTTAAATATCTTCAATAACATTTTCAACATATTGTTTTGTAGCACAGTCCCCTAAATCGATAGGTTTTCCTATATTTCTGATAACCTTATTCCTAGCATTTAAAGTACCATCTTCTGAAAAAACAATAGTTGGTTTTTCATATTGTCTAATTTTCTGCTTTTTGAACACATGTATTTCAAATTTGTCAACATTCATATATGACTTCTTTCATGCGACTGAGTTAAAAAATATTTTTGCATGTTATTTACTCCTTAATAATTCCAGCTTCTTTTACTTCTTCTATAATGGAGATAATTTCATTATCATGACTTGTATTACCAGCGACTTTAGAAGCAATTAAAACCTTTAACCTATCTATAAGTTCGTTAGGATCGACCCAGTATACTAAATCTGTATTTGATTTATATTTTTTTAGTGTTGGTAAACTGCCTCCTTCTTTTCTGTTTTTAGTTTCGAATTCATTAAATAGTGGTTTTATAATTTTACAGTATTTCATGCCCGAATTTCCTTGTATCTGACCTGATGAACAGAATCCTCTTTTATGAGCATTTGTACTAATAAGTATACTTTTGTACACTAGTTTATCTTTTTCTGAAATTAACTGTGTGGTTTACTTTGAAACAGTAATTCCAATAGTCCTGGAGTAACCTCATAACTTTTACCATTAACTGTCATCAATGATATTTTGTTTGATGAATCGTCTTCAAGTTGGAATTTAATGGGAGCATTCCCTATCATTAAATTATCACCTTAGTCTCACACCAAAAGCAACATTCAAAGCTTTATATTCACCATGTTCTTGCTTTGAAGTGGAAGTTACTATTTTTGCCACATCATCTTGTGTTTCAAGAGTTTTAAGTTCCTGATTAACGTCGTCTCTTATTTTATCATCATCATCATCATTTAAACTGTTATTTACATCACTTGAACAAGAATCATATTCATAAATACTAGCAGTATCTGACTCCTTCTTTTTTTTATTATCTCTATATATTTTATTAAAGGTAACCATAGCTCCTAATGGATCTGTTATTGGTTTGAACATTTTAGAACGTATTGTTTGCATGTCATCATCTACTTGTCGCATTTGCTTTAATTTATTTTTAATGTTTTAACCGACTGTATTAACTGTTTTTTTTTATATGTGGCTCCATGATAACTACCTTAAACACATCTGGTGATAGTTGTAGGATAAGCTAGAATGGCTAAGGCTTATATCGTTATTAGTATTTGTAAGATGCGTTGTGAATCAAAATTTAATAAATATATCAAATGTTTTTCGGTATCTACAATTATTCGGTCCACAATCTTTGTTTATAATCAAACATGTGTAAGGGTCTGAACATATTTGTGATGCTAATGATTTGAAATTATTCCAGCTCATATCTGAATTAACATGTTCTTCATAAATATGTTTTAAATTGATTGCATCTTGTTTAAAAATAATTAAAAGTTTTGCATTATCTCGTATTAGTTGTTAAGGCATCTTAGAGTAAGTTTGTGATAGATAAAAACAATCTATCTCTGTATGCCTACCCATAGAAAATTAATTACGGATATTAATCTGATTTTCACAAGTAACATCATCAAAAATAAATATGGATTTGATTAAAGCTTCACTAGGCATTATAATGTCTCTATCATCTTGGAACAGGAATAAATTTATTGCAGGTATTATATTGAGGACATTCTGTAAAAAACGATATTTAGGCTGAAATGTTGTTTAAGAATAAATGTAGACATTTTTAAACTTTAACCCATTTTTATCAAGTAAGAGACTGATCATTATATTGGTTTTTCCGCAATTAGATGGACCGCAGATAATACACCGAATAGAATTTGGTAAAAGTACGCTATGTTTAATTTTATTATGATTCGGTTCAACGCATATTCTATCTATTCCCAAAGAAACGGGTTGCTTGACTAACTTCATCTTTCCGTCTAACACTGGATTTTAGTATAAATTTATTAAATATAAAAACATTATATGAGTATTACTTCCAATTCCTACTTTTTTTTTGTTATAATTAATTTATTTGACCTACTAAACAAGTTATAACATGTGTTATTTAAATACTTATGTGAGAGTGTAGTTGATTGTTATCTTAGCAACGTCACAAACCCTTAAACAAAAGTAAATTGAAACCAAACTACCTAGTACACATAAACATATTAGATTGGTTTCAATTTACGTCTGTTTATTGTGAATTGTTTTAATTCTGCATCAACTTTCCAGCTGAATAGTTGTTTAATTCTTCTCTTGTAACTTCGAATATTAGTAACTGGTAAGTAATAACACTAAAAATATTGTAATTTTTATTTGATTATTTAAAATTATTTTGAAGTAGTGAGTTTATTGTTTAAAGAAATAAATATTATTTTACTTTTTAATAACATTATTGCTGCGTCTAATTTAATTTGACTTTAATTTTTTTTTGTTTTAGATCATGCAGGCTCCTGAATTTGACATCTATAATTTTAGTCAGGATTCTAAAGTAAAACAAGTTGAAAAACGAAGACTAGACACGGTCAAAGCTACTATGGAAAAAGAAAAAAGAAAACCATTAAAGAAGAGGAAAGGAAACGATGAATCAAGTTCATTTATTTATAAAATTGATGATAAAAGAAAGGGAAGATATATTATCAAAATTGACATTGAAGCCATCGGCGAAAGCGATAGAGATCGAGCTGCAAGTGCCCAGTATGCAGTGATGGACCCGTACGATGAAATATTAGATAATACAGAAAAAAATATTCAAAAAATTCTAAAAAAAATTGCACTACTCAATGTTAATTTATTTATTTATTTATTTACACTTCTGAACACATTGGTGTACATGGCAGACTTAATGCTATATAGCATTTTCTACCAGACAACCATAGGGCTAAACAGAGAAACTGTTGGCGGTGTAAATATTTAATTTAAATGTATTTAAAATAATAATAAAATAACCTATTCATAAACACAAAGAAAATATATTTAAGTATAATATAACATAATACTTATAGATACATAAAAATACAAAGATTAGCATATACAAATATAAATAATATATAAGTTTATATATACATATATAAATATATACATAATCAAATATGTCACATACCGAACATCTTAATTGTGGATGGTTGTAGAGTCAGTTTTTATTTGTAATCTGCTTAAGATAAAATTCTTTGACTTTAAGCTTAAACAAGTTTTTACTCTGTGCTCTGCGAATTTCTGTAAGAAGCGCGTTCCAGAGTCCTATTGCCTGGACGGTGTAAGAATTTGAGACGAAACCCGTGCGGTGACGAGGAGTGGACAGAAGAAGAGTTTGAGAAGAGCGAAGCGAACGTTCGTGAGAGCTGATAAACTGGAATCGAGACTTCAAATAGCTTGGGGATAAAGGTTCGTTTAGAATGGAGTAGAGGGTATTGAGAATTCTAGCACTTCTGCGTTGGCGTATCGGCAACCATTTAAGTTTTTAGCGAAAATAGGAAATGTGGTCATATTTACGTAAGCCGAAGATGAAACGTATACAGTTATTTTGAAGTCGATCCAGTTTATTAAGGAAATCAGAATGTAAGTCAGGGTAACACACGTCCGCATAATCAATGAGTGGTAAGATGAGGGCTTGCACTAACATAAGTAATTGCCGCAATGCACTAGTTACTTTACGGCAGACTTTTTTTATTTGGACGTTCCATTTCAGATGAGGATCGATATGAAGCCCTAGATTCTTAACGCTGTCGCAAAAAGGTACCGTTGCCCCATCAAATAAAACAGGTGGCAAAATATTATAATCGATTTTGATAGTCTGACGGGTGCTACCGATAATTATGGTTTGACATTTTGACGGATTGACTATCACTCCATAACGTCTCGACCATTCTCTAATGCGTCTAATCTAATAAACTTAGCACACTGTTGATTTCTTGTATGGCTGGAGTGAGATCTTCAATTTTGGCTTGTACTGTACTGTATGTTACAGTTTTTGAAACCAAGAACTGGTTAAATTTATAAAGTATAACCCTAAGACATAGAGAGTGGACAGTGCATTTCCGGGCGTGATTTTTTAGCTGTTACGATTGCAATTGCTTTCGTGCTGTCTCTTACTGTTTTGTTGAAAAATCTATTTGCTATCCTGCTGTCAGTTGCGACATTTGCTAAATTTGCGAGAAATTGCAAGCTACAATAGCAGGCCCTTAGGAAGCTAATTGCGCAGTCCATAGCACAAATTACAGAACTCGAATTCTATGATATAACCTAAATTGATTTAAAAAAAAAAATACCGTCCTTATTTTTTTCATATAGTTTTAAAGACAATTCTTATGAATCCTGAGTTACTTAAATAATATTTGGTTTGTAATCATCTTCATTTGTTATTAAACTAAATGAAATAGGGTGCATATACGGGGCGACTAAAATACTTAGATGCTTACCACCCTAAGATACTTAGATTGAATTTGAATTAATTTGCACCTAAACTATAAGCATACCATAATGGTCAAGTGGTTATGACGTCTTCCTATCATTTAAAGGGCAGGAGTCCAAATCCGACATTTACCTCAGTGTTTTACAATACTCAAGTACATTACCCCATCGGCTTATCGGTGAAGGAAAGCATCGTATATATTAATAAAAATTATAGGACTTATGTAAAGTCCGTCAATCAGCACTGGACCACGCATGGTAGCCTTTGACCCAGATAACACTCGTACCAACAGTTTTATGAATTTGAGGGAAATAAAATTAAACCACATGATTATTTGTCGACATATAGGTAAATAATTTTATTATTTATCAATAACATATAAATATTCATAACAAATAAGCACAAAAAATAAAAATAAAGTAATCCTAAGCATGCCTATTTAAAGTTACTATTTAATTCTTTTAAAAAACAGTTTTAAAAGAATTAAATAGTAAGCACAAAGAAAAATTAAAACATTGTAGAATAATGACCCCATGGTAAAGTTGAAAAGCTGTCTTTTTTCAATTGTCTTTTATCATCGCTTGCATTTAACACTAGTTTATTAAGTTTCTGAGTATATACTCTATGATTTTTAGATTTTAATGTATACATTGAATCTCTGAAACTTTCATTACATAACATAGCATTTTTAAATTTATGGACATCTAATTTGTTAATAACACATTTTTTAACACATTTGACTCTCTAAGTGTATACAATACAATTTAGCACGCAAACCCACGAATTCTGATATAACCTCTCTCCCCATTTCATCCTTAAAATAACCAGGAATTTGTTTATTAAGTTGCGGCAAGTTATATTTATTATGTAAAATATTGTCCATACTTTTTTAAATCTTCATAGAAATTTTCAGTTTGTAACAAGTACAGAAGGCTGTCTGTATCTGTGTAACACAGCTGTAAATTTTCACTATAAATTCGTTTCATGATGGAATAATGAAATTTATATAAGTGAGATTTTGCAAGTTCCAGAATAGTAAAACCTATGTATATAGGCTTGTCCAAAACAACTATTAAGTTTTCAGAGATAAAAGATAAATTTTTGAAATTAGGAGCACTTATATATTTTTCAGCGCCGAAAATTTTTTTGTTTTATTGTAATTGTCACTCCACACATTAGCAACTTTTACATCTACCTGATTTCTTCAGTTTTCTATTGTCTTTCCAAATACAGAGTTATTTTGTTTTTTAAAGAAATCTTTTTCAAATGTACTACAGGCTCTTTGTCTGAGACTGGTATTTAAAGAAATGTATGGTGCTAAAAATGTCTCCTGACCAAAATAAAGTATTCTGTAAGTTTTTAGCAATATTAAGCCATTTTGTAAACATTCTTGTAAGTGAATGTAATGTATAATAAATTTATGTTTGTCATATAAATTAGCAACCAACTTTTTATTTCTACCCAATAGTATTGGCACTTCTAATTGCTCTGCAGCAAATGGTAATTCAGAGTGCGAGTCGTGAATATCTGATGGTTAGTGTAAATTAACTTCAAGAATGTAACCTTTTTTAGACCATCTAAAGAGATCTTTTGAACATCAAAGTTTTGTAAGTATTGATGTTCAAGAAGTTTGAAATTTCTCGTAGGCATTTTTAACATCATAGCATATCCATACAAATTTACTTAATCTAAATATGCTAAAAATGTTGTAGGAGATAATGTATCGTAATCAGGCAGATATTTATTATTTGCTTTCGCATAGCGTATAGAGCATTGAGCCAAGCTGCCGCGTATACCTTGTTCTAACATTTGATACATCTCAAGGTTAGATATTAAATTTAGCTGTAAGTTTGTGAATAATAGCATAGCATCCCAGCTCAATGATGGTGATGAAACAAAAAAACAAGGGTCAAGATTGTAAAAATTTTGACTCATAGACCTAAATTTTTCGAACACATCAGCTAATATTAGTACATCACATTTTAAATAAAAATCTGTATGTTCGCCTAAATTTGTAAAACCAAATGTCTCCCACACATTTAAAACATGATTATAATCTTATTATAAGTTAATTGATTGAAAAACCAGTTTTTTTTGGGCAATTTTGTCTCTGCATATCTTTCCCAAGAGTCCATATAATCATAACAATAAACATCTTTTCTTCTGACCAAATCAAATAATTTCTTATCAACAAAAAATGACTTTAAATTCTCAGTCATTTAAATCGAGTGTGTGAGCTAAATTTTCTAAGCTGGAGCACAAAAAATTAAAAGAATCAATCAATTTCAATTGTACGTTATTTGTTACATCTACTGGAATGAATTTGCTAAAGGATATATACTTTTCCTAACTTGTAGGTATAAGACTTATTCGACCACAGATCTTTGAAAGTTCTTCTATAAACAAATGGCTGTCATAGCCTGAAAGATTATGAAATATTATAGGTACAAAGTTGCATTCTTTACAATTCAAGTTGCAAATATTATGAGCAGGTCCTCTAAACTTTCCTGTAAAGTGATTATGATTAAGAAAAATCTGCTCATTTAAAGCAAAAGGTTTTTTACAAATATGACAATGAGTCGCATTTTCTAGACTTGTTTGCTCTTCTTTTGTTATCGGTAATGTATCTCTTTGTACAGATAAAATTTCAAACAATCTCAATATGTCATTACAAATCGTTTCTACAAATTTCTGAGAAGCGTTTGGGCCGCGATAAGATACATAATCATTTAAGCTAGGATCAGTTTTACAACAAATATAATATCCAAAACAAGTAGCTTCATGAATTTGTACTTTCTCTACATGTTGAGACTTACTCTTATCAGAGTACTCTTTAAGTAAACTTTCAAAGTCACCATAGATTACTATAGGTATTATTTGAGTTCTTTCAAATTTAGAAAAACAAAGCTTAGAGCCTTCCTCAGGCAGCACAGTTTGCATTCTAGCACACTTATGTTTTAATAATTGATTCTCGGTGCTAAAGTACATAAAACTCTCTTCACACAAGTGAACTTTAGATTTATGTTTTGTAAGTTGCTTATGCAAAAGTTTTTCAATATTTTTAATCAAACAAAAATGATTTTTACTATTTTTTAATAAATTGACATGTTCATGTTTCCGCTTAAGTGTTTTGTACAAAGGTCCAGTCACTTAATTTTTTCATCTAAACCGTAAATGTTAACACTTACGTTGGGATTATTTTTTTCAAAACATTTTATATCATTAAAATTAGGGGGGAATTTCAAGTTAGAAATATTAAAAAATTCAGAGAAATGAGGATATGAAGTTATTCTGTTAGGATTTTGTTTTTCAGGATAAATATGTGCAATTATACACCAAAGAAAACAAAATTCATCTTTGTTTCGAATATTTATACAAGATTTAGAGTTTTGAATTCACTTTGGGAGAGGTCGGTATGTATGTATGTATGTATGTATGTATGTATGTATGTATGTATGTATTTATGTATGTATGTATGTATGTATGTATGTATGTATGTATGTATGTATGATCCAGCTTTCAGAGGATTAATTTCCAAGTGACTTATTGACTCCATCGTTCAGCCTGATTCTGCTTGTTCGAATTCTGTACATTTACATGACAGAAGATTCGATAGTTCATAATAAAACTCGGATATATTTGTGTTTTGAAATACTGTAGTATACTTTGTATTAAAAGATTTCAAAGATGGAGAATCATTTTTCGGTAATTTATATGTGATAAAGAGTTCCAATTTTACTTTTATCGATCCATGTCTATTTAATAAATTTTTAACGAGGTTAGAAACAGTTTGCGAAACCTCTAATAAGAATTGTTCTGGCAAAAGATACTGGGACAGAGGATCGATTCTATAACTAATTATTCGATTTTTAAATGAAGTAGCAATTATCTGCACATTTTAAAACTCAGTTTGTAACAGGAAATTTGATTTATGAATACTACTTTTTTTATAAGTTGATAATCGAGAAACATGAACTTGACATTTATTACAAAACGAGGTATGCAATTGCTAAGTTTTAAAGAGCTCACCATGTAAAAATAATGTTTGTTTATTTACTTTTTTGACGTAGTATATTTGACATCGCAATCTGTCATAGAATTAAAATTCCATATCGAACCTCCCTGTACTACTCATAATCGCGAATACTAAAATAAAAATTATAATAGGCGTGGCATTACGGTTTCCGTCTTACGAATTTCCACGATTAGGACACGTGACCTGACGCGAGTTTATCATTTTTTACCCATACCAAAAAAAGTGCACAACGCCGCTAAAGAAGTTTTCACTTCAATAATCACCGCGGCGCTCAGGATCCGCCTGGTACGCGTTACCGTTCGCCATGCGTCGAGTAAAAAAATTTTTCAAAGGTGATGTCTTACTGGTTCAGCTTCCTCCTGTAATAAAAACCATAAATATGTTACATAAATATATACGTCATATATGCATTTATATGCACTTAGGCTTGTAACTAGACTGTGGAAAAAATTCACTATCAATATGTACACGCAGGATCCGAACCGTAGATCATTGGATTGAGAGCTGAGAGGCAATCATATCTCACACTTATTTATAATTAAAAAGGGTATAGTGAAGCGCAAAACAATCAAAACCTTTAGGCTTTGTGTCTGCCAGGTAAGTATAAAAATGTCAGGCAAGTAAGTATAAAAAAAGTCAATTATATTATATCGTATCGTTGCGCGGGCGTTACCGCGCGTCCTCGTTTTCAAGTCCCAAGATTGGGCGGGAGATTTGGTGTGGATCCTCAGATATTGCGCGTCATGTCCTGCTTATTTCTTCATAATTCACTATTCATGAGCCTTCGCTGCACAATTCTTAACACGCAAAATTAAACAGAAAAAAACACCACTCCTTCTTAAGATTCGCGCCAAAACTCCGAACAAACTATTGATGAGTGAGAATGAAACAAATGCTTGGCGTAATCGTTCGGTCACAGCGCTGCGTTCAGCGCTGGAAAGAATTTACTTCTATCTCAGTTGTTCTACGATAGACGCATGAGTGAAAGCGGGATGCGCGTGTGAACTATGACCGCGAAACCTAAGAAATGAAAGACCTAAGCGTTTCGTGCCTTGTATTAATTACAACTTTAAAGCCCAGAATATAAAATCTATTTTACGAAAGAACAGTATAAGTCAATCTAGTACTTAATGAATTCAGTCAGTAATGCTTCATAGTTCATTGATACTTGTCGCTTGACGCTTATTAGTTGTTGTCAGTGCCGGATTATCCATTAGGCAGTATAGGCAACTGCCTAGGGGCCCTATGCTTGGTAGGGGCACCGCGCTCTAACAATTATGTTTCTTGAAAATGTTTTTTCCAGTAAGGTTTGTATGTAACAATCTCCTAATGACAAAATTTTAATGTTAGTAACGGGGTCTTAGCCCAAAGAAGACAGAAATGATTTCAAATTCATATCAATAGATGGCGTTGTATGTATCGATTTGTTATTTAGGTTGTTGTTTTAATGAAAAAAAAGTAACCGACCCTTAAAAATTATTAATTTAATATCAAAATGTCCCTTAAGCTAACAAAAATGAAGTATTGGGCGCCTTTATAAAATTTTCGAAATTTTACATAAATTGAATGAGGTCGTTGTACTTTAAGCGGCAATAAATTAAACAACGTGCCGGTTTAGTTAATAAATTTTAACTATTGATTGAAAGATGACGCTGTTCGCATGTTCTGAGTTTGACAACGACACACAACGGTGTCACTGAATAATATGAATAGGTGTACTTACCCACCAAATATAAAAAATTTTTTTTGGTATAAACCCACTTAAATACATTATAAAACAAACGCACGCATGCGTAAACTTCGACTTTTGTTCCTTTTAGTTTTAACTTGGGTCGAATGCGTCAAGTTATTAAAAAAATGTTTTGTGAAAAGGATAGCTCACTTTTAAAGAACAGCATGCGATGGCTACTTTAGATGTGAAAAAACTTTAGATAATAGCGCTTACATTTTTAACCAATTTAAAAAAGGGAGGTTCTCAGTTTCACCCGTATGTTTGTCCGTGATTATGTCGCGTTTAGCTGGACCGATTTTGATACGGTTGTCAGAAAAGTATTTGTTACATTCCGGAGAAGGTTTTGGTATACAACAAATGGACACCCCGAGACATCGTCGTTTGCATCGATCCGTTAATAATTAAGCGATGCATTAGTTTAACTCTACCGATTTTTGACAAAATTCTAGTACACCTACGAGCAAAAACTAGTTAGTCACTTACATAAACGACGATATTTCATAAACTAACAAAACAGAAAGTAGGTATATTAAAAGTAGTTTTATTTTACTCATAAATATTTAAATACGCTTTAATCTTTCTTTGACTTCACAGATATCATGAGTTGTTAAGGAAATATATTGTCGTCTATTTAAGTTACTAGTTATTAATCGACTTCAAAAAAGGAGGAAGTTACTTATTCCTCGAAATCTATTTTTATGTATGTCTTTCGATTACTCGAAGTCGCCTTGACCGATTCGGAAAATTCTTGTTGTTTGAAAGAGTATACTTCCCAGATGGTCCCATGGCCATCAGGTCAGGATATAATGATGGAATCCTGGAGAAATAAAGAGAACTCAAATTTTTATAGGCACACTGTAAGAGAAACTAAGACAATAGGTCACTTAAAAATAGGGATGTTCCGACTAGTCGGTAAAGCTGACCGTCCAGCCACTTTCGTAGTCGGCGACAAGTTGGCGACTATTCGGCAAAGAGCGCCGACTAGGACTACGACTGGGAGGAATTGTCTGTGGTCGAACATTTAATCATAGAACCTAGCTGAGGTATCAGGGTTTGTTGACATTATTGGTTGTTCATACTCGTAGTATTTACTGTTTTTCCCTGCCCACCATGAGAAATTATCATAAGGCACTGCTTACACTTGATTTTAAGGAAATCATTGTTCAATTGTTCTAAAAAAAATCAATACACGAAACTTTCTGTTACACAAATAAAAGAACGAAAGAAAGAACGAACGAATAAACGAAATAAACAATACGAAGTCACAGATTATATAATACTATACCTACTAGGCGAAATAAACAAAACATGTTTTGTTCGACCCGCTTGCAGGCGGCGGTTGCAACTTGAAGTCAGTTATTCTAAATTTGGCAGTCGGATAGAAATGCGTACGTATAGCATAGGTAAATGTTGCTTACTAGACCCCCTAACCACGTGACTGAATAACCCACCAGACTGATAGCTTAGAACAACGTTTCAAGAATCATACCTAAACTGGTAGTGTTTTCAACTGACACATTTAGTAAATTAAATCCCTCAGTTCAATGTATGGAGCTACCCCTAAATATTTTTTCTTAATTTCATTACAAATCTGTTTGGTGGTTAACATAAGACTTTCCTGTAAAATTTCATCACAATCTACATATGCAAAGATAGCGGAATTAATAACGCTGTGACATACGGAGACGGAAGTATATAATGGATTTATAAGGGACCTTTTTGCCATTTAATTTGTATTCAGTAGGGAGGTACCAATAATATAATAATGCATATACATTAATATATGCATTTTATATGTATCATTATTATCGTAGGTACCTACCTACGTACTTACGTTTTTTAAGATTCACCTTCCTATTGTTATTATTTAGCCAACTAAGAATAAAAAAATATAGGTATTTACCTGTCAAGATCTTTTAGTTCTGTAAAAAGGAAATTTCCTTTTCGTGTCAGTGACAGGTCACGCACACACACCCGTGCTTAGTCATGTGCCCTAACCAAATGTGCATTTCGACGATAGCTACGTTATTTTACGGAGTCACGGGCAAAAGCTAGTAAAAACTATCTCAGGAGTTTTAGATATCTACCTAAACATTCAACCACCTTTCGGTCTCCTTCGTAAAACTCTTTTGTACGTATTATTACATATATTTATGATAATACGAATTCATTCTTTAATTTTAATCCAAACCAAACACCCACTAAATACTAGCTACTAACACAAAAACATAGGATTTTCAAAAAAGAATTTAATCACAAAACATCTGTCATTAAATAATAATTTAACTTTTAGGTTTTTTACATCCCTGCGTTTGGTGAGAATCTTTTCATTAATAAACTATTTTAAATTATAAACCAGGCCAAAAACTTGTTATGAAATATTATGCCCCTAAAATATTTTTTTTAATTTAATTTGCGATTTTCATATACCTATACTTAAAACTAATTAAACCCACCTTTTGGCCCTCTTATTTCGTACTTGTAAAAAGTTTCCATCATTACATATTTTTAATCTTATACCTCAATACCAAATTTCCTGTAAATTACCTGACGCAAAGTGAATTCGGTAGAAACTTTTAAACACCTTTGACCCCTAATCCGTACCTGTTGTAAAAAAATATAACGAAAAAAATTTACTGCTCCCAACTGTAGTGTTTTAGCTTTCGATTATAATTTTATTATGTACCCACCTACTTTTACATATTTATACCTAAATTTTGGATCGTTACCGATTGGTTATAAAAATACTGTAAAATAATAGGTAGGTATTTATTTTCATGACATATCTTCATTAACATTATTATTTTAAATTTGAATAACTGGTTAAAAAAATCTTATTTACTACTAACTACTAACATTACCTAGATAATATTTAATTGACTGAAATCTCAGAGCTTATTGCGGGGGGCAAATTTATGGAATTGCAACTCTCCTCTTAAGACCTTTTACTAAATCTTGAGAGGTAAAATGTACTTCCATTTACATTTACGTTCCCCGTCATCTATTGACTTCATAGAACCAGTTACAAGTATAACAACAGTAAGTATTCAACGAGAAAAACTAGATGTCGTTAGCTAATATTTTCGACCCGCTGCTACTTACGGCATCTAGCGGCTGAACAAAATAGCCCGAGTTACGGCGGTCCCATTTCATTGTATGGGATGAGGTATCTGCACTAGTATAGTATTATATAATCTGTGATGTTAGTCGTATTCAGGTACTTTTACGCATTTCAGATTTATATATTTCGTACGATAATCGAATCATTGCGAAAGTCCTAGGACGTTTGCAAACGACCGGGTAATAGGAAAATCAGAATGATCTTTCGAGCTATTTTTAGGATCATTGCGAACAAAACGAGTTTATTTTAGGATAAACGTTTCGTAAATCGTGAGCGCTGATTGGCTGGTATGAAAGTAGTAGTAGTAAAAAGAGTGTTTTTTACGTCACATTTTAATTTTAATTTTTTTATTATAACTAAGATGGCAAACAAGTTGATGGTCCGCCTGATCGTACGTTGACGCTTGCAACACCTGGGGCATTACTAGCACGATGCCGACCCTTCAGAAATCTAATAAGTTCTTCTTTCAAAGGGTAGAGGGGCCCAAAGCCATACTTTGCCTAGGGGCCCCGACATTGTTGATCCGGCCCTGGTTGTTGTCACTCAAGTTACTGCATGCGTTATTTATATTTAGTGTTCAATGAATGTGCATGGTAAGGACTAAATATGTATTTTAACTGTGAATATTAAATATGTGCTTAAATAAATAAATAAATAATGTCATAGTTGATTGGTAAGGGCTTTGGTGGCGGTACCTAGTAGGTTTGGACCTTTTTATGTGTTAGGTTTAGACATTTAAAATAGCACCAAATAGGCCTAAACGAAGCAACTATTGGCTCAGAAAATATTAATGACTCTAAAAACGTTAAGTACTACAAAGTAAAATTAAGGGAACTATGAAAATTATGGCAAATTAATTTTGTATAAATTTTTGTATGGTGTTTGCCCTTAACGAGGTTATCAAGTAAAATGCTTCTATGCGCACACGTCACGTATCAAATCCACATTTTCATACACTTTTACTTTTTACCGAGATTAATATTAAAAACTACTGAGACACACAGACAGACACCGAAGTCTTACCAAGGTTCATTTTTATCATATTGGTTGGAGACGCTGAAAAATAGTCAATAATTAAAAAACCGCGGAATCGAGTCTTGTAACAGGAGTATACAGACAGATACGAATATTGACTAGTTGAGCTCATCCGTATAACTGAACTAATAGTACTAGAATACTGTACTAATACATTTGAAAGAATGTACTAGTACGGAGCGATCAGTTTCGTGACTGAATTAGAACAAGACTATCTAGCATGTTAACTAGTATGATCAGTAAAAAAAAAAGAAAAATTACAAGTATCCCAATATTATAGGATATAACTATAATCGTACAATAGCACTAATTTTTTTTTTTTATATTAATGTCACACAGTATAAAATAATTTAACATACGAATTATAAAAATATAACCTGCGTTATTTTTCAGTCTTTTAATTTATTTTATTATTCAATAGTTAATTGTTTTTTTTATTTGATTGTTATCGTTAGGGAACTTCACAAGTTTAACTTCATTATTTTCAATTTATCAGGATAGTTTAAAATACAAATCATATACTTAAATAATATACAAAGAAAAGTTTATAATTCACCAGACTAACCTCGGAATCGGGAAGTTGCATGTTCTGCTTCCTCTTCTTTGAAGGCTGCGCAGAAGGCAAACAAGCATCTTCTTCTGAATCTGAACTCACGTTCAACTGCGGGCTATCAAACGTCGTTGCTGGTGTCTTAGCTTTCACTGCAGCTGTAGGTGGTTTTTTCCTTTGACTATTTTTTTCTTTGTAGACGTTGCTGGTTGCGCCACTTCCTCGAAATCAGCGTCAAACGGATTGAGAGACCTGAAAAATAATGAATTATTAAAGGTCTGATGAATAATGAATTATTAATCTTAGTAGCCGATTCCATCCACATAACTAGGCAGGGCATTACTTCAGTTTTCTAAAATTTCGAAAATAGAGGACAGTTATAGGACAAAATATGTAAAATCTTTTATTAAAATTAGAAAACTATAACACTTACATACTTAAGTTTGTTTAAAATTGTTGACACTGTATAGGAAAAGTACAGACAACCAGCTTCGATAAAAGCATTAGTAAAAGTGACAAAAATATTAATAAGCAAAATTCAAGGAATTGGTTCATAAAGCTGCATGCACATAATTACATTCTAAGTTTATTTGCAATCATAGGACCAAAAATACTTTAAATTAACTCACCATTGTAAACCTTATGATGTAAATACTAAGTTTATATTTTATTCAACATAACTATAGCCATATTAATCTCTAATATGCACACGGTCTAAGGTAACTATGCTTGGTCAGTATTTTTACTAAATTTGTTTCTAATCGAATACACTACAGAGTGTTAGTTTTAAAGCTTGAATCTAATGTATCAGCTTAAATTGCTTAAAAAACAATATAACGCGTTACCGTGGCGCTATCTATTATTTTCTTTGTAAACTAATAACACGTATTATAAAGTGACATTAGATTTGATTATAAATTCTTTAAATGGCGGTTTTATAGACTACATTTTTTTAAATTAATTTTTTGCAAAAAAAAACCTGCGGTTGCTCTGTTTTAGTTTAAAAAAATGTAATTCTGAAGAGTATTCAAATAAGCTTATAATAAATGGAAATAGTATATTATTTTTGTGTCGGGTTTTAGAGGTATTCATAAAACATGTAAATCATCAAAACGAAGTTTTTTTAATTGATAGCTATATAGGATTATGAACATCGTTAAGGGGATGACTCGTGTTAGGGATTGTCGCTTGACGAATGCCCAACGTCTTGTGTTATCATCTAAGCGCTTGTCGCCTGTGCTTATGTTGTCTTTGAACTCTAGTACGACTTGGGCAGTCCGAAAGTGTTTACTAGACTGACATAGCACGAAATCTGAACTCTGAAATCTAAAACGAAAATCATGCATACTGAAATGTGGTTTGCCGAACAAGTAAAAAGTTAAAAGTTAAAAAAATTAGGCGCAACACAAAGTAAGTTTTGCTAAAAACAAGTTTCTTAACTAATTTATAAATATTTAACTGAAACACCTTGCTGATAGCTGATAGTTGATAGCTGGTCTGTCTAAATATTTACATACCTGGAATCTCCTTAGCAGCCTACAGGTAGGAGCTATCATGACAAATAATTAGTATGGTCTATGTAAGTAGGTTATAGTATATCAGCGAACTGATTCATGAGTGGGGGGTGAAAAAAATTAGCTCGCTTGTCCCTTTTGACTCGGTTCAACGACGGGCTGTGAGAATTGTCGACGATCCAAAACTCACTTGCCGTATCGAACCGTTAAGTCTGAGCAGAGACTTTGCCTCCCTGTGTGTGCTCTACCGCTTGTTGTAAATACTGGAAGTAAAAATAAGCTGTTGGTGCATGATACACGTCTACACAAAATAAGTAACTCTTTTATGGGGCAATGTATACACTTTTACAACAAAGTTCCCATAAAATTCAAAATCTATCAATAAGTCAATTTAAATCTTTTATCAAGCAGGTACTTTGTAAAAAGGCATACTACAATATTTCAGACTATGTAAATGATAGCAATCCTTGGGACTGAAGATGCTCAATTACAGGACGCATAGGTAAACCAAATTAAAATGGAAATAACATAAAATTGTACGACTAAAAATTTTTTATTTAAAACATTAATTGTATTTTAGTTTATTTGTATTATTGATAGTGTTTTTAAAAGAGTAACTATCGAGTTTCTTGCCGGATTCTTCTCGGTAGAAATCAACAACATTGTGAACCGGCGGGAAGGTGGGAGGGTTCAAAAACTAATATTTTATAACTTTGACGATTCAAAAGTGATTGTAAAATCCTTATTTGAATAAACCATTTTGACTTTGACTTTGACTTTTGTACAAGGGATGTGTTCTGAGGAATTGTTCGAAATGATGCCCACGACTTCTTTGTACCATCGCACCTCTCGCCACCGGCAGGGAATTCATTCTCACACTTTAGAACCGAAATGGTCGCGTACAGTGCGGTTTCAGAGAAACTTTCTTCCGCGTACGCTTGGGTTGTGAAATGAGCTATCTGCCAAGGTTTTCTCTAAGGACTACATTATGTGGTTCTTTAAGAAATAAGTTATTGTATTTTCGAAGGGTCGGCAACGCGCGAGTGATACTTCTGGTGTTGCAAGCGTCCACTGGCCACGGTGACCGCTTACCATCAGGCGGACCGTGTGCTTGTTTGCCACCTTAGTGGTATAAATAAAAAAAAAAACTGAGCGCTTTCATCGTAAAACGTACCGTTTTTTCATAATTCAATGTTAAAATCTGTAAATTTGTCGTTAAAAAAATAAGGCTTACCTTCAATAAGCTATAACTTTGTTTGTATTGGGTCTACATAAAAAAAGAAATTTTTTGATTTTTCATAACCTACCATTTTGATGAATACAGATTTTTTGATTAAATCAATAGTTTATGAGTTATATGTGGAAAATCGTCAAAAAAGTATTGATTTTTCGAAAAACTCCTGTAGAACATATTTAGCTTAAATTCCATCTTTTTATCGATTCCTGGAGTTTTTTTTTAATTACCACCCCCTAGTTGGGGTGGTATTTACCCCCCGCGAAAAAGCACACCTTGGCATAGGGTAGATTTTGCTTCTTGGGGTATTCCCTACTTACTGTCAAAATTTCAGCGAAATCCATCTTTCTTGAAAGAATCGCTAGCCAAAAACCGTCATTTACTGTACTATATATATATATATATGATATATGTCTGAGGAGAGACTTTGCTTCCCTGTGTATGTTTTTCCTCTTGTATTATGGGATGTGTTCTGAGGAATTGTTCGAAATGATGCCTACGGCTACTTTATACCATCGCACCGCTCGCTATTGGCAATGAATTCGTCCTCACACCTCCGCACTTAAATGGTCACGTACAGTGCGGTTTCAGAGAAACTTCCTCCCGCGAACGTTAAGGTTGTAGAATGAGCACCCTGCCAAGGTTTTCTGAAATAACTACAGTATAAAAAAAATACTGTCTATGCCCTAACGTTGCTTAACTTTGAATATCATTTCCAACAAAGAAATGTGTTACTGTTTCACTTAATAATAGCTAGATGGCGCTGTAATGGTAATTTAAGATGGTAAATAGCTCGGGCCCGTCTCACACTTGGCAAGTGTTAATTTTATTATTTGTTATACTTTGAGCTCACACACACACTACGATCGCTGCAAGAATGTAGTATGTGTTACTGGTTTAACGATAGTGTTCGCGCCAATCTAAGGCGCTGTAAACAAATTATTTACTTTCTACCCCCTTTTATTTTACTTATGTAAAATATTTTCGCTGCAACGTGACTACATAAGTAGTATCGATTTAACTAGCTCTGAAGTTTGTCGTATAACTCACTGCATTTTGTATAAGGGTCGCTAACCTTCCCCTTACATCTAAATATCGGAGTTCTATCACGCTGGTAGGCTCAACTCGCGCCGCGCGACAACCTACAAGGACTTCAAGTAAATTGAGTGCAGTGATCATACCTAAAGTGTCTCTGGCCCGTGGAAAGGACAGTGAGTGAAGAAAGCCAGCTTCAATAGTGTGTGATCGATCTTTATTGCAGCTAAATATCATTGTAAGTACCTTAGGTTGTCTATAATATCTTATATTCTAAACCGCGCCCCAAAATGTCTGCGGCCGTGTAACGCTCGAAAGAGCTGTAGCTATCGAAGGAATTTACCAATCAATGGTCCTCACAGATAGAGCAACTTTAGCAAGATTATTACGACGGTAAGTTTGTACTCTGTACCGCGCGCGAATTTGAACAGCCATTTAGGGGGCACTGGATTCCAACAAAAAATTGCACTTTAAAGCATATGTCGCAAACGCATCGCTGAATCAAAAAATGGTCACACACCCCCAATATTTTTAAACGAGCTATCCAACGCTACACCACACTATGGAGATATACGATGATGGAGGTAGACGATACAAAATATTCATCCCCCTTTATGTTTAAACCATATATTTATTTTTTTATAATTTTATTTTAACACTTTGGCGGCCTAATGAATATGTACAACCATGCCAAATTACAGCTTTCTAGTACTAATGGTCTCTGAGCTAAGCCGCGAACAGACAGACAGACAGACGGACAGATGGGCGGAGGGACGGACGGACATGGCGAAACTATAAAGGTTCCTTGTTGAGTACGGAACTCTAAAAACGATATCAGGAAAGAATTATTGTGTGTTTATGGTTTTTATGGATTCTTCCTAATTTTCTAATTATCTCTAATATTATGTTAAATAAATTCAAGATAGTTTTATTAGTCGTTATATATGAATGTTGTCTCTCAAAAAAGTTCTAACTAAGGTTTTGATTATTAAAATTTAACTAAGGTCAAATAACATAATGGGCCATGGAGAATAGAAGGGAGCGGAGATGCCTCAAGCAAGTAGGCCTACGCGCCACAAAGTGAGCACTGACGTTCTGAAGATAGCCTGGTCTGAGTCCGTACTTTCTAATAATATTGCAGTTTGCTATCGAAAAAATTAAATGTGCTGTTGTAGGTTGTGCGAATTACTCGGGAACAAAAACTAAGCAAGCTGATGGTATAACTTTTCACATGTAAGACTTAAATTAATTTATTAATGGTTTTTGTTGTTAAATTTATTGTAATATTAATCTGTACGACATCTAGCGGTGTGTAGATACATTACATACATGTTTAATTTCTACTACTCATTGTTTGACTTCGCGGTGGTGAATTTTAAATGTAATTTATTATCTAAACAGTTATTATCTTTAGTGTACACATAAGTTTTAATTGCAATTTATTACGTTGAATTCAACTAATTACATTAAAGTGATTGATAAATGCGAAAGAACATAATTTTTGAATACTTATGCGTCATCTGTTGACCGGTAGCAAAACTATAATGAATATATAAAGCAGGGCTTCTAAACCTCGGGTCGCTACCCAAATTCGGGTCGCGGCCGGTATTGGGATGGGATGGGTCACGGGAATTACCCAAATCATATTTTTTAATACAAGGATTTTCCCCTCTTATGATGTTATTTAAATTTGTTTACGTACCGAATGCATCATAAGAAAACTTAAGAAAAATAGTTTGAATACCGAAAAATTCAACACAAATTTTATTGTTTACACCACACTCAAGGGCTTAATAGGAGAACAATATTTCGCCTCATTAAAAATACATGTTTATGATCAGCATCCTTTATTTAGCCATTTGAATTTGCTTACAAAAGCGATAAGTGAAGCTTATTGCAACATCAGGTTGAATTATTATGCCAGATTAGAAAATGTTGTATTATCAAAAAGGCAACATTTTAACAAAACGATTTTGTTTAACGGTCAATGAAAACCACATTCGTAGAATAGGTATTGTTTTTTTAATTTTTTTACCACATAAATTAGAATAAGAAATGTTTTTATTAAACTGTGACTTATTTTAAAACCATATATATTACTAGCTGTGCCCGCGACTTACTGCATTAAAGTCGGCATAGGTAAAAGTTCCGCTACTATTTTCGGTCCAATTTCGGTTGACCGATCTTGTTACCGCAGCTTGAAATTGCAAGATACAGTTGTAGCTAGATTCTCCATGTGAAATTTAGGCTGTGTTTAATCAGCTATTAGCTATTAATCAGTTTTTAGCTATCGCCATTCCAAATATCAACTAAAATGGTTTTGTTTTGTTTATGGTGTATAGGAGTTACAAACATATTGACTCACACAAACTTTAACAATAAAATATTAGAAAAATACTTGTCCTGTCACGCACACAACAGCTTCAAAAACTTAAGTCTTTTATATAACCCTGCAGTGGGGCGTATAACGACTGAGGCAATGATATACATTGATTAAAAACAATTCAAAATCACAAAAGTATGGAAAACATATGAGTCCTGCCAGGGTAATGCACACTTTCAATTTTAAAGATTAGTCGTGTCCAACAAGTCGATTACGATCGACCAGTCGCCAATCGCTGTAGACAGCGCAATCGATCGCGATCAAATAGAACAAAACGAGCTTCACGCGTGCGTAAAACGATAATATAAACAATTGTTCACTCGAGCTATGTGAGGTTCAGTGAACATCCATTCAGTCCGGTTCAGAAACAGCTAAAATAAAATCGCTCAAGTCGATCTTATAAGTCGAAAAATTTCAAAGTAGATCGCAGCCACAAGTTACCCCTGAACCAAATTTCTAAACGGCGATTAGAGCGCCTCTTGTAGGCAGTAGTTAAATTAAGTTGCAAATAATTGAGAGAGATTTGTTTTAGTAATTACTAAGACCGCCAGATGGTATTTGAGATTTAAGGCGGTGCTTGCAGTCACTTCGTCCCTCGCGCCCCGCTTTTTGGCGACACTGTTTTTATATGGAATGCTACGTTAAGGCATCTCCGCTCCCTTCTATTCTCCATGTAATGGGCAGTGTCGTGTTCGCAGGTGGGTATGGGTCGTACGTGCTGAACTGGCTGCGGCGGGCGGATGGCGGTGGAGACGTCGAGTTCCCGCTGGTGGTGGGGCGCGACTTCTGCGGGGTGGTGGAGCGCGCGGGGCCGCGGGCGATTGCGGGCAGCAGGTTGGTGCGGGGGGCACGCGTTTGGGGCGTAGTCCCGCCACACCGCGACGGTGCGCATGCGCAGTACGTGCTCGCTCACCGCCACTGGGTATGTCACTTTAAATGAAACTATACCGTAGCGTTATAGCTGCTAATAACAGGCCAACTTACAGGGCCTCCACGACCTATCCACCTCCCTTCAAAGATGTCGTCCAGGTAACCACGCACTGATCGTTCGTAGTAAACAGGGCAGCCGTCGTGTTGAAAGAGCATTCCACGCAATTTGTCGACCTAGTGCCCTACTGCAGAGGCACTGCCTTTATTCTCGCCTTTAGCTGATTATACAGCGTTATGTTTAATTACAATTGTTATGACTATTTAACGATCCTTCTTAAACATGGAAGAAAAAGCGGTCACCCATCCAAGTACTGACCACGATCGACGTTGCTTAACTTCGCTTATCATTTCAGATAGACGAATGCGACTGGGCCACGAGCTTTTCAATTCTCAGAAAATAATTAACTGTAGGTTTCTCGCATAAACTAATTTGACGCACAAAACCCTACAATAAACAATTATTTAAAATTAAAAGCCAACATGAAATCCTATGAAGGACAGTGATGAGGTTCATTCAATTTAAAAAATGCAAGTATTTACTTAAACGAAAAGAAAATTCGTTCAAAGCGATACTAGCTGATTAATTTCAACGAAAACGTTTAATATTTTAAAGCAGGTATTTTATTTGTTTCGACTAAAACAAGAGTTTCAGCTTAAAATATCAGATTTTGAGTCAAGAATCTAACAAATTCTGTTAAAATTATTATTTTTTCTAATTCAAAACAATATTATCTTAACTGAACATTTCACTGGCTTTGATTTAAGATACAATTATTTTCATCGAAAGATATAGTGACGTCGCAGATTTAAGAAAACCATGATTTTGGCGCAAAATAAATTATATCAAAGCAAAATTATTTTTTGTTTCAAACGATTTATATATTATGAAAAATAAAATGTTGCATATAAAAATGTATTTATTTTATACAAGAACATTAACTGTCTTAGGGTCATTAATTTAAGTTTGGTTGATCTAAAACGTATATTTATTTGGTTAAAAAAATTTGTTCATACGAAAAGAAGTTTATCAATTTCGATTGATAAAATGATTTTTTTTCTGGGAAATAATATTGCCTTCTGTGAACAAAATATGTCCAAAATAGTTGGATTTCTTGACTAAATGCAAATTATTTTGGTGGAATAGAACTTGGAAACTCTTTTTTTTTCCGTGTAGTGGTATAGTTTATGACGTCATTTTGCAATTTCGTACCGCCTATGCAAGCTATAGTCAAATCCTTGTCCAAGCCAATAATGAAAGCAATGAATGACTGATAGTGTATGGATTTGACGGATAAAAAGAATAATAAGAAAGAATTTTTCAAGATGGCGGCATTGGTTTCAGCTACTGTTACGAAACCAATACCAAAGAGAATATAATAAAATACCATATGTCATGAAAACTGTTGCGATTGAGTAAAAGCTAACGTATATTATTTTCAATTTTTAACTCTTGTTGCTTTGAAATTAGTAGAAAAATTGTTTTTAAACGATTGCCAATCGAATTTATCCTTGGAAATTATGTGGTGCGGAAAAATGTCGCGTTTGTTGTTATAAATTAAAGCGGAAGAAAATGCTGCCACTACGCAGGAGACAGCTGCGGTAAGACAGAATGCCTATACTTCTGCCTGAGCCAACGTCCGTAGACAACTTTCGCTTGAGGAAGGACCAATTTATGACACTTTGTGAGGGCATAATACTTCTTTTGCATCCGTCACAAAGAACCACAGCTATTAAGCCAGAGATCAAGGTATTTATCATTGCAATACCAGCTTTGAAGCAAGTGATTTATATGTTTGATTACGATTACTTATGCCATTGCTCTATTGTTACAGATCTTAGCTGCATTACAATTCTATGTGGGTTCCTACCTACCAAAAGACTAGGCAATGATTTTAGCCTCTGCCTGTCGAAGACATCTTTCTCTCGCAGAGGTGACTGATGCACTTAACCAACCGCAAATATAAAGGAAATATATCACTTATCCAAGATCAGCAAGTAGGAAATGCAGTTGCGAGAAGGTAAGAAATGATTTTAAACCATAGTATAGGTACTTAATTACCTACTTGCTCCTAAATACAAATAAATATTTTTGGACAGGAAGCTTGTGTTATGGATAATAGACAACGGATACAAATACATATAAACTACTCTTTTTTTGTAAATACATACATATCATAAATAAATACACTTAAGAAAAACACAAATTCTCCCCTAGGATATATTCTTGTAGGTTCAACTACCGATTATTTTCAAAATGTGTTCTTATTCTTTACCTACTTAGAAGTTCTTATTGTAAATGTTTTCAGATATGTGATGCAGATTTATGCTTCTTGTATGTAGATGCATCATTTGGTAATGCGAGTCATGACTGCTGACATGTATGGAATATTTGCCCTGGGAAAGCCAGAATGCAATGGCTTAATATGAGACAGGTCTTCTGGTTCCTGGGTAAGTGTGAAGTGCCATCATAAATCAATCATTGATCTAATGTTTATGTTCGGAACAGAATGAATGACTCACTCGTTTCGGACTGGTAACGGGTTAGCTATCATTCATCGCGCCTACGATGTGCGCGGCACGTCTGTCGCACCAAACTGTATGCGATAGCCATGGGCTAAGTAACTCCGGACAAAGATTGGATATGTCACATATCATTCCGATTAAAGATATATATCCGCTTCGCATATCCATATCCGCTTAATATATCCGCGGAAATATGCATTTTTCACCGCACCGCGGTCATAAGAATCCTCGGTTTTTTCCTACCTTTCAATCACAAGTGCACAAATCGATAATGTATCCCTCGTTTGTTATAGATATTAAGTTAAGTTTAGTTTGTTTAAGTGCTATGTATATTTGTCATGAAAATCCAGAAATAAAAAAAAACTATCGCTTAGGGATTCAGTGGGAGGTCCTAGCCTAGAAAACGATCAACTATTATTATTGAAAACAATTGCAGATATTGCGCTATTTGGGAGTGCAGCAGATGATAGAAGACGAACGGGATCTATTCGTAGTGTAAAAACTCTTGATGAACTCACACAAGAATTACGTAAAATAGGATTTGACATTAGTCGAAGTGGGACATATCTATGTTTGCTTTCCAGAAAATCTAATTCTGCAGAGGGACGAAGACATGAATCGACAGACCCTGTTAAGCTCAGCCCGCTCAGGCTGATCACCACAAAAGCCACTTCGATAGCAATTTCGTTGAAACATCAATCCTTTATTTGGAGAACATAGCATCCATACTTGGACCAGATCAAGTATTTTTCATATCTCAAGATGATAAAGCTCGGGTCCCTATTGGTGTAACTGCAGGAAATAAGCAAGCACCTCTTCCAATGCACATGGAATATAGAATTTAATTGCCTGATCACCACTGGTTAATCGCTGAGCGGCACAAATCAATACCATCAGTTTATGCTGGTATCAAAATCACTTCCAGTATGCTAGGACAACCGCAAGCCGTTGAATATTCTGGACCACAAAGGATTTCGAGACGCTCCTCGAACTTGAAGAGTTTCAAGCATTAGCTAAAACTGACCATGGATAAAACCAGTGGTAATCATGACGGTTGATGCAGCGCCTGATGAAAATCCACGTTATCAAAAAGTTATAGGGTTTGCTATAGAACACTTTAAGCGACATGACCTCGACACATTGTTTTTAGCTACCAATGCTCCTGGCAAAAGTGCGTTTAACAGAGTAGAGCGAATAATGGCTCCTCTTAGTCGGAAGCTGGCTGATTTGATATTGCCTCATGACCATTTTGGGTCTTATTTGGATGAATGTGGCGTTACAATTAATGAAGATTTAGACAGATCCAATTTCGAGTTTGCAGGAAATGTGTTAGCTGAAGTATGGAGTTCAATGGAAATTGATATCATGTTACTGCAGAATATGTTGGGCCGGGCGAACAAGATCTTCCTAATTTCCAAGAGAGTAAATGGTATTCACAACATGTGCGTGAATACTTCAATTGTAAATTTGCTTCAAATTGTAAAATGTAGAAACATAGAATGCTGTCATCCAAGGAGTGGCCTATTTAGATTACTAGACAACAAGTTTCTTCCACCACCAGTAAAAGTAAAACAAACAGTTGATGACTTGGTTTTGGTTGATGGAGGGCAATTTCTCAATCTTCCAGTCAATTTAGCTCTACGCTTAAATGGTGCACACAAAGATTTCCTGGAAATGCCCTACGATTTTCTTTTGTCCGACGATAAAATTGAAACTATCAAGTCGAACATGCAAAACGTGTGGTCTTTATCATGCTTCCGTCAAGTCACTAAATCGTCACATCGGGAAGATCCATAAAAAAGTAAACACGCACACTGATATGAAAGTTAGCCCTGTAAGAGTCGCTGCTCGTCGTGCTAATGAACTGATGTGCATTATTCAAAATTTAGAGCACTACGACATTGAATGGCTCGATGAGAACAACGTAGACATTCCAAAACCGGATGAAAGTGAGCAGACACAAAACATTGAGGAGCAAACATCCAATATAATAGAAAACTTAGAATTATGAGTTCTGGTGTCATGGACTGAAGATTGTTAATTGAAATTAAATATGTATACCAAAAATTTAAAAGAAGTTTGTTTTGTCCGTAATTTTACTAAGATTATAATATTTGTACCTTACTCTATGTTCAATACCGTGACAATAAAGTTTGTTTAAATGAATATTATGTGAAACGGAAACAGAATAAATTAAAAGAAAAATGCATATAAAAATGTTTACGTAAGCATTTAAGAGATTTGCTTACTTTTGCTGACAAGGGGTGAGGGGGTAAATAATTGCAATAAATCTGCTTACGTAATACTTGAATGGCGCCCTCACGCAAAGTGAAGGAGTTGTAACATATCCGGCCTCGGATATTGTTTTGTCTGGAGATACCCAAGGCTAGTATGCGAGGAACCGTTGTCGCAAAAAACTGTATACGTGAGCGGTTCGTTACAGTTTGAATTTGATAATTTCTTTTCGGTTTAGTGATTTTCGGTGTTGTTAATCAAGCGGAATCACAGGAAAGCTGTCAGGAAGGACTTCAGCTTGATTTCGTCACTGTTAGAAGAGGAATTCGGCCCCCGTCACCAACGAGTCACACCCAATACACGGTACCTACATCACACACCTCATACCAACTCGTTCGACGGACCGGTACAAATATATAGACAGAACGTAAGTAGAATCCAAATAATTATTTCGCGGCCCAATTTACGGCCCAGTTTTTGGTATCAAGAGCGTGGTTCGGCCGGCCGTTACAACCACTTTTTGTGACGTATATTTTTTGTTTAATTCACATTTGGGTCGTTTTACAAATCGTTTGGGCCGTGTCGGATTTACAGTTAAAATCAGTTACAAATCGTGACTTCGGATCACGTCGGGTTGCTAGATAGGTAAACCGGTCTTATCTCATCGTTCGTCGGACGAACTCGAACGTCTAGAGTGCAATTACCTACTTTTATCTTGTTTTATTCTGTACTAAAATTGGTAGGTATCGTAGTTATTTGTTATTGCCGTCGGCTATATCGGAATAAAAATAGACTCTGATATTCTATTGTGGTTTATATTTCGTTGTTTGTTTAAAGGATTGTAAGATAACATATTTACTCGTGTTATTGTGGAGCCGAACTTATATATATGTATATATAAGATACAGAATCGTTTGTTTGTTGGACTGTTTGGTTTTCGGTTTTTGTTTTTTTTTGTGTGTGAATGTATTATATATTATATATGTATATATATATTTATATAAGATACAGAATCGTTTGTTTGTCTGTTTGGTTTTCGGTTTTTGTTTTTTTTTTGTGTGTGAATTTTAATTGTAAAAAATGACTCCATCAATTAAGGAGCTCAAGGCTATCTTAACGAAGCTAGTTAGATGGTTCTCTTCGTGCGGCTGCGTTGAGCAAAAGGGTGGATAGGGTTTTCGCCTTAAAGCAAAGGGCTGAACAGTTTCCGACAAGAGTTATGACCGTCACGATCTCCGGCCCCGTCTGGACCACGTCAGCTACCTCGTCCCGGGACAACGCAAGGTACCGGGTCGTTACGGCCCCCCAGAGTTATGACGGTCGAATGGAATAAACGATGTGGGGTATGTGACGAACCGGAACATTATGAGCCACAGCAGCCGCGGGGCCCAGTACTCCATTAGTATTCCATTAGTTGACCATTGGTTTGACATTGGTACTGGTTGTATGGGTTCCCCAATCCAGAGACCACTTAATGTCCACACTGGGAGGCTGAATCACCAACCTGTGTAAAGTCTCTGAAGTAGTAGTCTTGCCGGAGAAGAAGATCGGGGTGGAGAGAGGGATCAGGGGCCCTTCCGCCCGCCGTGCCAGCTACCGCATTATCTGTGCTGAGCTTTCACAGTTTTAGTACCGCACCTTTTTGTCCTCTAAGCTGTCTGTGCAGTGAATCCTCATAGTGAGTCTAAGTAACTTTTAAAAAAATGGTCAGGAAAAATAATAGAAAAAAGGTATTTACAGCGGCTACTCCTTCCACATTTAATTGTAACGTTAAGGGTATTCACGCAAATCTTAACGCAGTCCACCACCATCTGGAGACTGCGCAGCCGACCATTTTTTTACTAACCGAGACGCAGATATCCTGCCCGGCCGATATATCATACCTATGTTATCCTGGCTACAAACACGAGTACAATTTTGTGAGTCGTGCCGGTGTATGTATGTTCATCCGGGGGGATATCTGCTGTCGCCGCCTTTATAGCCTTGAAGACAGGGACCTGTTATAGTCCTTGATATCGTAGGTGCGCGTAGATTACGGCGGCCACACTCGTATCTATGTGTGCCCATACAGGTCTCATTAGCGGTGACACGGACGTTGCTCGACTTTTCACGGACCTGAGATTGACGACTGACAAAGTTCTAGAGCAATATCCCACAGCAGAACTAGTTATTTTCATAGAATACGATGGGATATCTGCTCATGAATTCTTTCAGCTGGTACTTTCTCCAAAGAGAATACCAGACATAGAGGACCACCTTCTGCTGACTACACGTCCGGACGGATATTCCGTCTCAGTGGATGCGCGTTTAGGCTCCTCGGACCACTGTCTCGTTCGGACTCACATGTCATGCACACAACCCGATCCCCGGTCGTGCCAACTAATTAGTGTCGTGTGTGGCATTATAAATCGGCAAACTAGGATGGATTGCGAGAATGTTATGCATCTTACCCGTGGAGGCAGCTCTGTTTTAGCTCAGGAGATCCTGACGTCTGCGCAGTCGCTGGTATGGAATGTTATATTCCTAATCCGCGAGTACCTGCTGGCGTCAAAAAACGACCATGGTTTAATAGGTCTTGCAGTGAAGCTAAAATTCTCAAGCAAACTGCATATGAGGCTTGGACCACGGCTCGTAAAAATAGGGATCCGAATATTTCTAAGGAAAACGCAAATTAAATGCTGCCTCGAGGTTCAGTAAGTAAGCAACTGCCAGAGCAAAATTCCAATTCATCGGCAAAATAGGTGGGCGACTTGCGAGCTATTCTTCTGGGAGTCGTGCTTTCTTGTCGCTTGCCAAAGCTGCCGAAGGGAACTTTTGTCAGTCGTCGTTACCACCACTGCGAAAGACCGATGGTGACTTGGCCCATAGTGCTAAAAAAGAAAGCCGATCTACTGGGCAGTCTCTTTGCCTCAAACTCGAATATGAACGATGAAGGCGCTGTATCACCTACTATACCGTGGTGCGGTAAGACCATGCCGGAAATCTGACAGCGGGTGGTACGGCGGGCGTTGCTTTTTCTAGGCGTTCATAAGTCGAGTGGGCCAGACGGTATACTAGCAGTGGTGCTTAAGCAGTGTGCTTCTGAGTTATGTCCTGTACTCACGCGCCTCTTCGCGCTTTTCTACCACATTAGGCAATTTACATCTTCACAGAAGACTCCGAATGTGCACCCGGTGCCTAAAAAGGGCGATAGATCAGTGTTCTGAAAAGATTTATAATTAGTCGGGTGGACCGACGTAATAGAATCGTCGCGTTTACTCTAGGTGGACCGGCACCGCAGTCAGTCACCGTGTGTTCTCGCAGGAACATTGGATTGGAACGCTAGCCGTACTAAGCCAAAACGGTGTAAGCCATTTTTTTAAGATTCGGAGAAAATTATATCAATCTATATTTCTATGTTTTATCGACTTTCAACGATCCTTAAAAAAATAACTTAGTATTATTGAAATGTTTTACTTTTTTGCTAAGGAATCTGATAAATATTCTTATAACTACAAAAATCCGAAGAAAATCTGAAAAATTTAAATTTTTGACATATACCCCTTTTTGCTTTTTTGGCAAATTTTTTTGAAGTTCAGGTACAACTACCACGCTGTCGCTAGTGTCGCAAAACGTACGTGATCTAAGCCCTACCGTAAGAGCATAAATTATGGCTCAACCTTGGTGCGTTAGGCGCCTAGGAAATTTTTAGTCACGGTACACCACTTATTTGTCAATATGCTAATCTAGGCCAGCTGACCTGGTTTTTACCTTTCTAATATGAATAAAACGATGTTTATTTTTTAAGTAGTTTTTGTTAGTTGTTATTACTTTTTATCTTAAGAAAAGCTGACCCGCGCACGTCTGCGCCTTATTTATGAAATTATTAAACTAAAACTAGAGAAAATAGTACGCAGTTTTCCGAACGGACTGACATAGTGGCGTTATCGTACAAGCATTTTAGCACCTCGATATACCGATGATCAATACGGCATCTGCCTGTCTCTAGAGCCTGTAGCACTGCCCATGTTTCCACCGCGATTCGGCTTTCTCATAGTCCACAAACGCTAAGCAAAGGGGCCGATTATACTCTTCTGACTTCTGTATAATCTGCCGTAGCGTATGTATGTGGTCTACGGTACTATAGCCTCTTCGGAAACCGGCTTGTTCGGGAGGCTGGAAGTCGTCGAACTTGTGAGCGAGGCGGTTCGTAATTACTCTCATTTTCTGATGGTGGGTTTGCCATATTCGCCACGCCTGGCAAGCGGGTTGGCTAGCGCAGTAGTGATATAGGGGGTCGCTGCAGCCCGACATCCCCTATCGGATAGTAGAAGGGAACAAGGAGTAGGGTTGGGATGTGATGATTTCTTAATGGAAATTGTATAATGAGTGGGATACGTCGAAGGGCCCCCCGAAGGCTACTACTGTTGGAAGGAAATGGGGAGAATTAGTAGTAGCTCGGGAGGCCGGAGTCGCCGGAACCCGTGAATTCGGAAATGAATACCCCTGACACCAATTGTGATCAAAACAATCAATATATGTGAAATCGAGCAAAATTGTTATAATTTCTCTGTAGGGGAGACAGCTATGACTGAGGAAACAATTATTTATGAAAGTCACTTTTAACTTTGACCAGCTGAAAAACAACCAGCTTACCAAGGGGTACTTGACGGAAACGGAATCCTATATCGTAAAATGGTTGTCACGAACTCGCAAAATTTTCAAGACATATCCAACGACACCCCGCACTATGGGATCACATCATTAGGTTTTCTCTAAGGACTACAGTATGGGGTTCTTCAAGAAAGAATTTATTGGATTTTTGAAGGATCGACAACGCGCGTGTGATACCCCTGGTGTTACAAGCGTCCCTAGGCCACGGTGACCGCTTACCATCAGGCGGGCCGTGTGCTTGTTTGCCACCTTAGTGGTATAAAAAAAAAAAAAAAAAAACGATTAAAATTGATGTAGTGTGAAAAGCACGTAAAATGCATATCCAATATGCCTTAATTTATGTACAATTAAGGATAGGGCTTACTTCACGCACGTCAATGGGAATTATAAAAAAAAAAGTTGGCGCCATTTTATAAATTGTTTTTTCATAATTTTCTGTATTTTTGCTTTACGTACTTAACAAAAACAAAACATTTCTGTTTTATAATGCTTATATGTAAATATAAACTCTAAAGATCTTTATTATTTAAACTGACTGTACTAATCGAAATACTTGTTCACTCAGTGTTCTCAACGGAAGTTTTTAGAAAGAGTTGAATCACGGTAAGTTTGAACTTTTTATAACATTAATTAGTGTAGTGCAGTAATAAAACAAATTGATTTGAAGAAAGTACATACATTTTTTAGATACTTACTTAATTTGTAGTAGTTTAGTTACCTTAGGAATGTATGTAGGTGAATGTGTGTGTAGAAAACCACCCACAAACGTTCTACAATAATTAAACATTCTTAAAATTAATTAAGTAGATATTAAAAGAAAACAAAGGATTTAGAAACTATAAATACCTATTATTTTGAGTTATTAGGATAATCACTAATACCATTTTTGTGTAGGCTGTAATATATCGGTAAAGTAGGGGCTCAAAATATCAAAATTGCAAACACAAGAAATAGATACATTTTACAAACCCGCTGACTAAGTGTTGTTAGGGAATAGAATTATGACAGTATATGACAGAAAAACTAGTCGCGACAGACACCAAGTCAGGTGTGTAAGGCCTATTTGAAAATGATTATTAGATCACAAAATCCAACTGGCATAAGGTAATTCAGCTTCAAATAGGTATTTAGCAAATAGGACAAAATGTATGGTTATATGTATATACATCCAAGTCTGGCTCATCCATTTTCATATCTTTGAACCGCATGTAGCACTGAAGAGTCAACTGGAATTGGCTGTTTTATTGATAGTATACACCAGGCATATAAAACAAATTATGGGCCATATAGATAAAGATCAGAGCACCACCGAGCCACAAAGGTCTAAAAAAACTCTTTGCTCCCATCATAGTACTAAATTACTTATGCAAATGTTTTACTCTTACTTTCCCGTTTGTGTATAAATACAAATAAATGTATGAACAGTGGATGTATTTTAAGCTTTTTTCTCTTAAAGTAATATAATTACTAATCTATGGGTACATTTATAAAATTTGAACTGACCGCAGCCAGATACATGCAGGAATGCGAGTATGTCATACAGGTACACCAAAATTAAATATTTTATAGATATTTATACAATTTTTATTATATAAATAAAGTTACATAAATGTTTATAATTTCTTTTTGTTGCTGCAGTACCAAATTTATTGTAAGCCCATCCCTTTATACAAGTCTACAAATGGTTGGGGTGTACAAAGAAAATGTCCTTAGTCCGGTCATTTTTTTCCCTTGCGCCCCCTTTTAGTTACTCTGACCCTATAAATTCAGTTAGTCAGACTAAGTAGTTACTTTTTTGTATGCACTAGCCAATGATGACACGAAACATTTCTACCACAATATAATGGTGACAACAGTATTTGGAGTGATTTAGCATCTTGATATACACAATTTACATTATTGCAAAATCCATAATAATGACCCTAATCTATATCTTCTATATTCACAACATTTTAAAGAACGATTATCTAACTTGCTTATTACATTTCAGATCATTTAAAAAGAAGCCATAGCTGCAAGTATTCTGGTGCTGCTCGGATCGAAGAAGGATACTAATCAACCCGCAACGTTGAAAACTTATTGCTCAATAGACCTTATATGTACAAATAGATAGTACTATAATTTAATTAATAACACAAGACTCAATTATACTCACGTGTGCCAAATGTTAAAAAGATCAGACAGTTCAGTGAAATGGTTGCGTCAACCTTACATGGTTTCCATATTAGATTAATTATTTTTTAAAAATTTAATTATGAATAAATTGTCAATTTGTGAATAAGTGTAGACAAGAACAAATTATAACTAAGTCAACCAAAGTGGTATTAGGGTGTGAATATGTATTTAATTTTAAAATGTATTTGTTTCAAAAATGCATTCATATATTTTTGGTAAGCACATAAAGTAACCGTGTTAATAATTTAATACATACTTAAGATTTACATGTAGATATTTATCTAAATTTTAGGTATTTTTGAAAAAAAAAATACATATAAAAAGTTCAAGAGTACTTATATAAGTTTCAATTAATTTATCCTGAGTCTATCAATAAATGACAAAAAAAAAACCACTTTTTTTTACTACACTAGCGCCACGCACTCATATTACAGAACTAATCTTAGTGTTCCAGTAAATGTATGGGCCGTTGCCTATCTGTACTATATGTATATAGTACTGAACTTGCATATCTATGCAGTCAGTCACTCATATAATCTATGAAAGGTCGCGGCTGTTGTTTTTCGATCTAATTTTATATTTTATAGTTATAGTGAAACAATAAACACAATACAGACTAATGTCATGTAATGTACACATACACACCATATACAATTTTACACAAACCGTTATTCATAAACAACTGAAGTCAACTGTAAGTACCAATTTTTCTTTCTAGGCCTACGTGTGGCCCAATTTTACTATCCAATCAGATCCATCGAATTATAGGCCTATCGCTATTACCTCCCTCCTCTCCAAGGTTATGAAGCGTGTAATCAACACACAGCTTCTAAAATACCTAGAAGAACTCGAACTGGTCAGTGACCGTCAATATGGCTTTCGCCACGGTCGCTCAACTGGTGACCTAGTTTATTTGACACACCGACACTCAATGGGCACTAGCCATTGAGAGTCAGGAAACTTGTCATGTAGCCTGGACATAGCGAAGGCGTTCGATCGGTTCTGGCACCGGGTTCTTCTATCAAAGTTGCTATCTTACGGAGTACCCGAGGGTTTGTGTAAATGGATGGCTAGCGTTTTGTTCGGCAGACGCGTACGAGCCGTAGTTGACCCTAGTTGCTGTGATAGCATGGACATTAATCCTGGTGTCCCGCAAGGTTCTGTTGTCTCTACTGCATATCTATGACATGTTATTTGTATAAATAAAAAATACAAAGTATAAGCTGCTATGATTGTCCAAGCTCTCTAAATATCAGTTTTTTTTTTATTGTTTTAGATTGAATATGCCACCAATAATAAATTCTTGCGGTAAAGTGAAGACGATATTTATGAAGCGCTTAAAAAGATACAGTCGAAAAACAAATTTTTGGATTCCTTTCATCTGCAGTTTTTACTTTTGAGTAATTGCGTGATATTGTTAGAAATTTTATTAAAGTTTGATATTAATAATGCTTAAATATAAACGTAGGTAGGTTGCTCAAAATGTTATACTTAGTTAATTTATTATTTGTTATTTTTAAATGAATTTAAATTTATATTCATGGACTTCTATTGTGATGGTTAGGGCTACCAGGTCTTAAACTGAAAAGCCGGACAGACCAGTCAGTTTTGCCGGATACTTAGGTAAAAAGGCCGGACATCTTTATTTTTTTGGTCTTAGTGTAACACGACATTTTTTTTTTAAAGTAAACCAAAAATTTTTTTTTACAACAATAAAATTAAATGAATCAGTCTTGTTTATCATTATATAATCATTAAAGGTTCAGGCGTGCGGAGTGGAAACCAATACATGACAATTTAAATCCCAACAAAAGCCTGACAGGCTGGACACCGTCTAATTTGGCCGGACACGCAACCAAAAAGCCTGACTGTGTCCGGCTTTATCCGGACGCCTGGCAACCGTAGTGATAGATAGTAATTAGCCCTAAGAACAAACCTTAATAAAGTTAATATTAAAAAGCATCTTATTTTATGGAATGTAGTTTTTATTTTACTTAGTTTTTAAATGGTCAACCTTTGGTACAAATCCTGTCAACTATATACCGATTTTGTTAAATAATAAAAAAAAAATTAGGAATTTACTGTTTTTCTTTTTAATTACGTTTTTAATTAGATGACGCACAATTAAAAAAATAATGTTATAAATATCACAATAACGTTATATTACAAGATTTAAGGAAAAGATTATTTTTTTCTTAAATGGTTTGAGACTGGTATATCCATCCTATATTTAACATCTAATATCTAATATCATCTAGTAATCTTTGTCTTGCCTCTAGTATATATATATCTTTAAAACAATGTGAATCTTCATTTTCCATGCTGACAAATAGCTTACTCAAGTATTTAAAATAAAGTATTGTTAAAAAAAAATGGTCATCAAAATTTTATTTCTCATTTCATTTTCGGACTTCTGTAATACTGTTTTCCCTGTGCAAGTGATTTTAATGTTATTTTATATAACTTATTAAACTTATACTTATATAACTTATTCGCAAAATGAAAACGGCAAGTTCATGTGGAAACAGCAAGTCGGTCGACTTCCAATTTATTTGCAGCAATGAATATTAAAGAGCATATTTTTTCTTTTTGTATTTAATCACCCCTCAGGTATTGTTGTACGTACTCTACAAAAGAAACTGGTATTTATGCAGAGTAAAAAGTAAGAAGAGTAAAAAATTCAGTCGAATTGGGAACCTCCTCCTTTTTTGAAGTCGGTTAAAAAGTAACTGGTATTTATATTTTAAAATACTTCGTAAGGTAATGTGTCAATTTGTAATAACATTGATATTTCCACTACCTGCCAAAACGGATCAGTTCAATTTTTTTTTTCACTTTGAGTCAATATTTACTATTTAAAACACATTTGTACGTTGCAAATTCTAGTCTACGAATGTTTTTAGATATTTAAAAACCTAATTCTTAGCGAAAATTTTAATGCAACCCGATAGTGTCTATCCATAATAATGCTTAATTGACTTTCAAACAATAAAAAAAAATATCAATTATCGCTTTTTAAATTCTTTTGTACTATTGCATAAGTTATTTTAATAATATTTTAATACAGCCACATCACGTCAGTCGATCGACTACACCTTTAGTTTTATCAGTGAATGTGTGAAATTATTTTTATTGAATAAACGCTTTTGTATTTTTTTGATAATTTTAAAGCAATACCGATAATATTTTCTATTAATTTTATGTATCCATTAGTTACCTTGGATGATTTTTAGCCTGGTATTTCAGACTCCTTAATTTGGTCGGTTTTAATTGCAGCTAACTTTTTGCCGGTTTTTTATGTTTACCTATAGGTGTACTTAGTTGTATTTTTGTTGAAACGCGATTTTTGAACAGTGGGGACGTATGAGGCTGATGAGGATCGCTCTTTTTGGTTACGACAGCTAGTTTTGGTTACGACAGCTAGTTTTGGTTACGACAGCTAGTTTTGGTTACGACAGCTAGTTTTGGTTACGACAGCTAGTTTTGGTTACGACAGCTAGTTTTGGTTACGACAGCTAGTTTTGGTTACGACAGCTAGTTTTCCAGGCCATATAAAGATAACACAACAATTTTGCGCCGACAGACCTTCAGAGAGTTGCTTTTTATTTGTAAAACCAGATTCAACCATTACCACATTACATCAGTACTTCATTATTCGTTACCAAATTTGTTTTGAACTACAGGTATCTGTAAATACTGAGTTAGTCAAGTTTATTATCACCTTATGTATTCGCGTGTGTTTTTTGTGTATAGGTGAGGGCGGCTCCTCTTGCGCTGGACGACCTGTCGTGCGGGGGCGCTCTGTACGCGGGGCTGACGGCGTGCAGCGCGCTGCGGGTTGCAGGGCTCGCGGACAGGGAGGTTGCGCGGGGGACACGCGTGCTGGTGCTCGGGCTTGGCGGGGTTGGACATGCCGCGCTGCAGCTGCTGGTGCACCGCGGGGCTGAGGTCAGTCGAAGTGTAGAGGGTTAGGGAAAACCGAGGGCCAAGACAAATATTGGCCATCGCTCGACCGACAGAGGTCTCATCTGATGGGGACCAGCGAGTCTCTAATTACGGTCAGTTGCAGAACTGCATATAGAGTCTCAAAACAGAATAGAATGGCAAGCGCATTCACTCACACTTAAAGAAATAAAGTAATATGTCTTGTAGAACCTGAGTAATATTAGTTTCATTTAATATTGTATATAATAATTTCACTAAGAAAATTATAGTATCCGTAGCCTAGTGGATAGAATTAATTGACCTTGATATGTGTACTCAGTGCAATGCAGGTTGTGGGTTCGAATCTCACCATATGCCTTTTTTTTTTGTTTTTGTTACATTTTAAGAATTATGAATATTTTCTTCAGGTAAACAGCTTAGACCAATTTTCTAATAGCTATTAAGTTAGAAGCGGAAACTACGTAGGTAGACATTTTATTTTTGTCGTTTGTTGCCGATTTGTTTCTGGGGGTAAGTGCTGACAAGGTTGTTTGGTGTTTTTATTTAGCTATTAAGTCAGATGCGGTAATTACTTAGGTAGCCATTTTTGGTCGTTGTGGATGTGTTACTGTAGGTGCTTGTGTTGATAAGGTTGTTTGGTGTTTTTATTAAATTTCTTGGCTAAAAATAATATGCAGGCCAATATTAATATTCAAGAGAGGATGCGTATTATTACAACGAATTACAATATATCTCAAATTTGCAATGAGACTGGTTTTACCGTAAGTATTTTATTTGATGTTAATGTTATATCATAATTTTTTAATACCACACTTCTTTGTAAGTAAATTTCTAAAAAAAATTGAAAATATAATGTCAGTAGTTTGAAAAATGTTTATTTTAATCTGGCTATTTGGTTTTTAGTGGATTACCATTGGGTCTCGCGCAACCAAGAGGAGGGGAGTTTATCAATTCGACCTCGAAGTGGACGCACATTGATGCGACTCAAAGACGATTAATGGTGGGTCAATACGAGAACAATGGTTTCATACCGACTGCTGTGTTTGGGAACATGTTTCATACATCTACACACACTGCTCGTCGAGTTCTGCATATTGAAAGATTGCATCATAGAAAGCCAGCTAAAAAACCATATTTAACCCATAAACAAAGTAGATTGTTGTTTGCAAGGGAGTATTTAGATTTTGACTGGGAGCACACATTATTCACCGATGAATCGTTTGAATCATCTGAAAACGGGAGGGTTTATTTGTGGCGCAGAAATGGAACCCGTTATGCAGAACAAAATTTTGTCCCAAATATAGAATCTGGACGGATATCACTTAATATGTGGGGGTGGATGACTGTGGCTGGTCCATAGAAAACCTATGGGGTTTGATGGTCCAAAGATGGGACATGCGAAATGAAAGAACTACAGAGTCATTGGAGGCTCACTGTGTAGAAATTTGGGACAATATTAGAGAAACAGATCTGTTCTAATATAGTCGGATCTATGCGGCGGCGCTTGCTTGCTGTAATTGAAAATAATGGAGGTTATTAAATAGGCGAGTCGGACTTGCGCACGAACACGGCAAAACAATTACGTTTGTTGTATCGGAGCCCCCTTTAGATTTTTATTTTAATTTAATTATTTAGTTTTAAAGTAACTATATAACTAAATATTTTGTAAATATTTTAGGCCTACCTGTTTTACCTGTTGCTGTTATCAATATCGAGCAAAATCGAGGAAAAAAAATCACGTTTGTTGTATGGGAGCCCCCTTAAATATTTATTTTATTCTGTTTTTTAGTATTTGTTGTTATAGCGGCAACAGAAATATATCTTCTGTGATAATTTCAACTGTCTAACTATCACAATTCATGAGATACAGCCGGAGCCTTAGTAATAGGGTTCCGCTAATTACCCTTGGGGTACGGAACCCTAAAAATAAAGCACTATTTTTCTTACAGATAATATTTTACATTTCAATATATTTAAGACATAACATTTTTTTTTTTACTTTGTTGTTTTTCAAAATATAGCAGCGTTACCGAATGAATGGTGACTTGTATTTTTTTATTCTTATGGTTAAGTTTCAATTTTCTTTTCATTATGAAAACGAATACTTAAGCTATAACCATAGGTAATATATATATAGAAAAGAGAGACATTTATCAAAAACATTATTTATAAATTAATAAAAACCATTTTTATTTGATTGCATGTGTTTTGATTCTTGCAAACAAAACAAAAAGTTCTCATACCAATTGGTCCTTTTCAGAGAGAACTAGATGTCAAAACATAAAAAAAAAGTAATTCCTAACAAAAATACTCAATACGGAAGTAGCGTGATTTGAACCATAGGCTCGCCAATTTAAGTCGCAGCGTCTATGGATTACACCACCGGGCAGATAACATTCATTGCGAAATAAACAATACCTATGTAGAACAACACTGCAGTTTACACCTAATTAATTTGTTAAGTTAAGAAACCAAAAGATATAAGAACGGTTTAAATAAACTGGTTAGTATAAAGAAAACTAAACCTAATTTTGTCGATTTAAAATTTTTGTCGGCTTCAAATGATTTGTTTTGATATTTAATTTAATTGACCTGTGACACACTACGTAAAACACATACATACACACACATACACTACGTTAATCAATGTAGTAACGTTAGTTTAAGGTGATGTTTTTGGTGGTAAAAGTGACAAAAAATACCGTAAGCAAAAGCTAGATTGGTAGTTTTAGGTTAAATACTCAAAGGTAGTTTGTTTTAAAAAACAGGTAGGTACTTACTTTGATATTTATGACTCCGATGCTACATGAGGAATCGGGTAACAAAAAAAACGAAAATAATAATATTTTATCCCAAAACGTACCCACTTTAGTGTGTAAAATGTATTACAAAAATGCTAAATAACACGCTTTCGTTACCAACGCTCGTTAACCCAAACTAATCTAGACCAAACTCGAGACTTGCTGGTAACCATTAAAAAAGTTCCCCACTATCCACGTCCAGGATGCATCATTAGACCCTCGCTTACTAAGTGTAATGTATTGAAATCGTTAAAATAAACCTAATGAACCCGTTGAAGGGTTTACTAGTAACTATTGAAGAGTTCCACTATCCACCTTCTGTATCCATCAATTAGCTCGATAGAACCGGTATCGGTATTAGTACATATACATACATTTGCAAAGTTTCAAATCGATACGGTAATAAAATTAAGTTGGTCGAATTCAACTTCCAAGATTTGTAAACCTAATAAAAGCGTGTTAAGAAAAGTCAGTGGCCACTGACGACCAATCTGTACCTACTATTTAACACTTATTTTGCGGTATTATGTGGCAGTCTAATCCTTACGTCATTATAAATCTGTTAAGATAAAAATGTGTCTACCTAGGTACCTAAATTGCATAAAAACAGAAAATTTAAACTTTTGAATACACACATAATAATAATAATAATTTTAAGGTGTAGTGGTCGAATAAATAAGAAAACAAGAGACAAGTTCTTGCACCTGGAAAAGAATGAGAACACATCACTGTTACGTTTTTACACAAATAAAATAGGATTTACAAGAATATAGAAGTTTAATATAAAATAAAGTGTAAAACTACATTAACTGAAGTGCTATATACAATTAATTTAAAGTAAATATTAACAGATAAACTAGAATTACAAAATAAAAGATATAAACAATCACAACGCAGTGAAGTGATACAAAAATACCCTCATTACAAATTTGTAAACAATTACATTACATAACAGAATTATGGCAAAGTGTGGAGCATGTGGGAAGTTTGTGTCGCCAGGTGATGTTGCCGAGTGCTCCAAATGTACAGCAGTCTATGATCGGGCATGTGTAGCACTACCTGCTACTGGGTGGGTCATCGTAACTTGGGTATGCCCTAGCTGCATCTCTAAAAAATACCGCGTGACAATAATGCGGAAACGCCCGTAAAGGGTCTGGCAGCAAAGTCGAGCGTCGTAGACGAGAACAGGGTCTCTGTCTCGCCCCCTATCAACCCAAAAACAACAGAAACATTAGACCTGGCTTTGGAAATGAAGCTGTTGCGAGAAACGATAGTCGATTTTAGAGACGAATTGTCGAAACTGAGATCGACCGTGTCGATCTGCGAGGAACGTGTAAGAGCCTTGGAATTGAGGGTGGCGAGTATCGAGGAACAGTCCCCATATAAAGATAACTCGGAGATATTGGAAACAGTCTCAAGGTTGCAAGTGGAGCTCCACAATAGGGATCAAGACATGCTTATGAATGATGTTGATATAAGTAATATACCTGAAGAGAAAGGCGAAAACTCAACACATCTGGTCACGCTGATAGCGACAAAGCTAGGAATGACCTTGGAGGAGCGCGACATCGTGAGTGCCGTGCGATTGGGTCCACCCCGCACAATAGATAGCTGTTCCATAAAACTAGGGAAGCGCCTCGGCAGGCAAACTGGAAGTTTACATGGACCAGAGAAGGGAATATATATACCAGGCTGAGTAAAACTTGAAAAATATTTTTAAAATACAATAAGTTTGTTACAGTAATATCTACTTTAGTGTTTTTAAATTTTGAATCGTTGATGTTTGCAATAAGTGTTAATATAGTAGAGCCAAATATCTCTTTCCCTACAAGTTTAGTAATCACAAATAAACAATATTTTCATAACCCATCTGCATTTGGTACATATATAGAAAAAACAGTCATTACAAAATGCAATTACACATATCATGTCAAAACAAATACTAAAACTATATATTTCCCTACTAGCTTAATAATCATAAAACAAAATTATTTCCATAACTCATTTGCATTTTGTATATGTATTGAAATAATATTCATTAATAGCTCATACTATTTAACAAAATACTGTTTAGATGCTTTCGATGAAAATGTCTGCAATTACACATACCATGTCAAAACAAATAATAATACTATTTCTTTACTTACAAGCTCAGTAATTATAAAAAAATATTATTTTCTAAACTCATCTGCACTTGGTACATATATTAAAATATCATTCATTAGTTTATACTATTTAATAAAATACTGTTTAGGCGCCTTCGATAAAAGTGTCCGCAATTACACATATCCTGTCAATACTAATATCAATTGCATAGACATGGTACAACATAATAGCAGGCCTTAGAACAAATTATTTACAAGTTGGACATTTTAATGCGGGATCACTAGGCTCAAGACAGGATGAGTTTATAGCAAACATGCTAAGCCTGTCCCTGGACATAGTGGCTATTAATGAAACCTGGCTCAGGGCAGAAGAGGAAGGCTGAGCTCCTATAGTGCCTGGTTATCGACCTAGACACATTCCACGACCGCTAAATATCCGAGGAGGCCGAGGGGGAGGAGTTGGGTTTTACATAAAAAATGGCATATATGCACGAACATGTAACCATCCAGTTAGTGAAATTGTAGATCAGATGTGGATGTCAGTTAATGTCAACGGGTACAAAGTTAAAATAGGCACGGCGTATCGTCCCCCATGGCTGGATATCAATACTTTTCTGGACGCAATTACTAACTCAGTTGTCTTTTTTAGTGCCGCTGATTTTATCATCCTTACCGGGGACTTTAATATAAGTGTCTCAAATTGTCTGGATAACCAGTCTAAACTGCTTAAATAATTTTTAAACTCCATCAGTCTGACACAACACATAGACAAACCAACTCATTTCACTAAGCACAGCGAAACATTAATAGAAATAATTTGTTCAAACATCCCTATCCGCAGGACTTGTGTCAATTATGTTCCAGAACTAGGAAATCATGCTGTTGTGTCAGTAGAACTGAACTTCAAGAAAATCAAAGTTAGCCCACAACATGTAAGTTACCGACCACTAAAAGATATCATCTTTGAAAATTTTTTTAACGACTTGTGTCTTATAGATTGGCAGAGGATTGAGCAGATTGCAGACTTGAACGAGTTGGTGGCATCTTTTAATGATGTAATACACACTGTCTTTGACCTTCACGCTCCCAAGAAGTCAGCCATTATTAAAAAGCCCTCCCATCCATGGATTACTGACACAGTTAAAGACATGATCAGAATTCGCAACAACAGTTATAATAGATACAAAAGGACAAAAGTAGAATCACATAAATTATTCTATAAAGATATGAAGTCTATGGTAATTTCAGCTATACATCAAGAAAAAAAAGTATATTTTGAACAGTGCGTAAATGGTCAGTTAAATAATCCAAAGCAGCTTTGCAAAAATTTAAAAAGTACCATAATCCCTAAAAAAAACACTACATTGTTGCCAGGTACTTTCAATAATCCAAATAAGTTAAATAGTTACTTCTTAAATATACCGGGAAAAAGTTCCGCAGACATATCAACCTTGACTCTTTTTAAGTTTCATAAATATAGTCCCGCTACTTTTGAATTACAACCCATGAGCCAAGAGCAAATTATGAAAATAATAAAAGGTTTACACTCCAATGCCCAGGGAGTTGACCAAATTTTATTGGAAATGATTAAGTTGACCCTTCCATACACTCTTTCTACGATAACAGCGATAGTTAATAAATCCATAGCCAGCTCGACCTTATCCGAATTGTGGAAAACCGCAATAGTGAGGCCAATTCCGAAGATCCCAAATCCTAAAAGTGAAAAGGATCTGCGATCAATTAACATCTTAAAGGTATTGGAAAAAGCAGTGTACCTACAACTTTCTGATTATGTGAAATATAATAAAATTTTACCAAAGGCTCAATCTGGGTTTAGGAGTGGACATAGCACATCCACAGCCTTATTAGATGTCTTTGACAATTTATTATCATCTCAAGACAATGGCATGGATTCGATACTGGTCCTCCTTGATTTCTCACGTGCCTTCGACTCCATAGATTGTACTTTATTGCTATCAAAATTATCATACTATGGTTTGGAGACAGTGACATTAGCATGGTTTGATAGCTATCTAAAAAATAGGTCGCAGTTTGTAGAGCTCAGCGAGGAACAGGGAAATACACTTAAATCATCATTACAACCTGTGGATCGTGGTGTCCCACAGGGATCAATCCTAGGTCCTTTACTTTTTGTCATTTACAGTGCTGACATCATATCTTGAGAACTGTCAATATCATCTGTATGCAGATGATTTGCAAGTGTATTTCCCAGTCCCCCAATAGAATGTACCTTAAGTAAAAAAACTAAATAGTGACTTGAACAGTGTAGCATATTGGTCAGAGAAAAATTGCTTAGCTCTTAACCCAAGCAAGTCAAAGTATATGGTGATTGGCTCAAAAAAACAAGTTAAAGAAATATTAAAAGCCCAACCATATATAACTATTTTAGGACAGAAGGTCGAATATGTGGAGGAACCACGGAATCTAAGACTTATTATGGAGAGTCACCTCAAATTCGAGGCACACATACAAGAAGCAGCAAAAAATTGCTTTTATAGACTCAAAGTGTTGTATAAAGTAAGAGAGTACCTAACTGTTGACATTAGAACTAGTTTGTGTGAATCACTGATTTTATCAAAACTTAATTACGCTGACACTGCATACGGGCCTTGTCTTTTAGCCAAATCACAGCGCCTCATACAACGAGTACAAAACGCATGCGCGCTGCACTTTGCGGTATTAATGTTTGGTATAGTCGAAACAGGAAAACCCGCTTACCTCGCTGAAAAACTCTGCTGGGTCCGAGATGCAAATAAATATGAAACACGTGCATCTGTACACAAGCTACGCTGTCCTAAGAACAAGACAGCAGCCTTTCGTGGCAGCTTTCGATAAACATCGTCCCATTGCTGGAATAATATTCCTCCTCCTTGTCATGCTGCAAATACCAAAAAACATTTTACTAATATGCTAAAGTCACACATGTTGCAGAAACAAATACATCCATAAAAAAATATTTACCTTAATTGAAACAACATTTACTTCATAACGGGTATCTTTCTCGATTAACTTCATAACGGGTATCTTTCTCGATTCTATGTCGCATTGCACAAGTTGCAACATAGCAAAATTCAAATACATAATCAGTTAAACTGTTTCACTGGCGCTAAGGATAGAGCGTCAAATGGCGACACTTCTGGTTGAACAGGAAGTGAATGATAAATTTTAACTCATTCGATCTCGTCTCGACTGATATTTGTGTATGTCGTCATTGGGTGTGTTCGTTGTAGGTAGAAATTTGCAAACTCATGTCAACATAATTGTTTTCTTTCAGACTGACTTTTATTTATTTATTTCTTTATAGCTATAGAATAATGTGTGTGTGTGTGTGGTATGTGTGGGGTAGTCAAAGTTTTTATTTTTAATCTTTTATTTTTATTTAATTCTAACTGGCATAAGAAAATATAATGTACCTATTAGTGAGTGTATGTCACAGAGCTCAAATAGGGTTCCCACTGAAAATCAGCGCTGTTGCAGGTAACTGCTACAGCATAATGCTGAGTGGGAGACCCGTTTTGAAGCATTGTTACCATACAAATATTACAATAGATATTTAGTATAAATTATGTTACATTTTACTGTAATGCTTCAAAATCAATATTTTTCTTCTTCTTCTTCTTCTTCTACTTACCTATTCAACAAAAAGCTAGCAATGTAACAGCTGATTGTGAATGCTGTATTAGGTAGGTACCTACGCCAGACTCTTGAATTCGGTAGTAAATGTATTTATACGTACTTTCACGAACCTCCAGAGATAAGACCTAGCTTACTTGCATACACTTTTCTTTAGAATTCCCGAGTCTGAAGGGCTCGGCACTTTTCCAAATAAACCTTTTATTCAGAAGTCTTAATACGGTTTCTTGCGGCTTTTTAATTTACATTATAACATGGGTATCATATCACACAGTTAGGTACCTACACGGTTTTTTGGACTCTCAACAATGTAATACCACAGTCTTAAAATTTGAAGATCTTTTTAATAGGTACTTGAGGCGAGAAACGTCATTACATTTTAAATAAAAAAGAAATTTTAGACAGTGGGTTTTATCAGGTATATAGTATACCTACTTACTGTCTGCCTTTGATCAGTAACTACGATTACTAAATAAGATGTAGGTATAACTTCACTTCACATACTTTTTATGAAGCTTCAACTTCACACACTTAGTTTGTTGTTTTTTTCAATAGGTAGGTACACACACCATTTAAGTACTTGGTTGGTGTGTAGGTAGGCACTTCTTTTTGTCGCAGGGAAATACTTATGGATAGGTATCCATCCATAAACACGTCACATTAAGAAACAATGATTTTAGATAAGTAAACGAGTTATTTTTATGAAGTAATACACGTGATTGGAAACACTCCTTAAGGTCTGACGATTACTTCGTATCACTCGAAATCTGATCTTATTGTGTGTCCATCGTCTTCGTCAGCTGTGAAAGTGAGCCAGCAAATTTTTCGGTTATCACTTTTATTATTTATTAAAATTATAAAAAATAAAAATCGAGACAGAATTTTTATTTTTATTGCAAATGAATACTAAACACTTACACTATTGTTACTTGAAGGCTTCTGCATTAGAACGGTTGGACCTTGTATATATTTCTAAATCTACATATATCTGTATGAAATAAACATTAAGGTGTAAAATGATAATTCCGGAAAAGATGAAATTTTCAGGAAAACTAGACTTTTTTGTATTTTATTTTATTTATTTTATTAGGTTTACCAAAAGTTATTACTACCAGATACATTTTGTCTTAAACAATTAATCTCTATAACTAAGACTTATAACTTAGTTAAGGTAAACACCACTTGCGTATACAAACTAAGTCTACCATTTGTAAATGAACATTTAACTTATTAGAAATATACAAAAATATATGAAGAGTACTAAACAATAATTAAAACAAAGTAGAACTTAAAATTAAAAAATAAAAACTGTAAATATAAATTAAATTAAATAAAAAAAAAACTAATGTTTGATATAAAATTACTTAAATTGGTTCGGAACCTCGGCAATGATTCAAAATGTATATCAATCACTAATAAGCAACTGTTAAAAAATTGGCAAATCCATTAAACTGGAAAATTCGTACTATTGTGGTTCGCCGAAAAGGTGGTACTAACTTTGTAGAAGTTGAGGACAGTCGATTTTTTCATGCAGCAATTAATAAATAAATAATATGTCCTGCATATCCCTGCGTTTACTGAGTGACTCCATTCTAAAATGTTAAAAGGATTTGAAAAAAGATTTTATTTTTCCAAATCCTAAATAATTTCCTAAGTGCCACACGGGTGGCAAAATGGGGGCGCCATAGTACACAACAATCCTGAAGATAGGTACGAACTAGACTACAGTTTTTTTTGTCTTAAAAACCTTACTTTCTTATTACATCGCTGTTGATCTGAAGCAGTAACTTTCGGTTCGTTTCTTCCGGCAAAGTTGGAACAAACGAAAAAATGGTGATTTTCTGAATTGCCTTCAGCGGTTAATGAACAACGGTTTTAATAATATCGTTCATCAAGATACATGCAAAAATAAAAGATACAAGGGAATGGCTTTAGGTATTGATTATGAAAAATCGCAAGGCCGTGTATAGCTTGTGTCGAGGGAACCGTTTCCTAAGAAATTGATAAATAGGGCAAAGGATATGTTAGAGCTAGAACATACTGACTTGTATGGCCCTATGTCCGATAGTTCTTTTAATGGTGCGCGATATTTTTCGACGATTATTGATGATTACACGCGAAATTTTTTTTTTTTATCAATACAAAGGATAGTTTTTGAGATTTTTAAGGAGTTTAAGGTTCTGGTTGAGAACGAGACCTATACAAGAATAAAAGTACTTCGTAGTGATAATGGCAGTGAATAAATAAGTCATTATTTACATTTTTTAAAGAGAACGCTATACGGCATTAGACTACTGTTTCGAATTGTCCGCAACAAAACGGAGTTGCAGAAAGGGCAAACCAGGCAGATGTATGTTGCAAGATTCAGGTTTAAATCAAAAATATTGGGTTGAAGCTGCCAATACTGCCGTATATTTGACAAATAGATCTACAAGTAAAGCGGTAATGGGGGTCACTCTTGAGGAGAAGTGGTCAGATTGCAAGGAAAATTAGAATAATTTAAAGGTCTTTGTATGTTTGGCTTATGTTTTAATCCATAAACGCTAAAAGTTAGACTCCAAAACAAAATGTACATATTTCTAGTTTATTGTGAAGATACAAAAGGCTATCGACTAATTGATCCATTGTTTCCGTTGAAATACTTAAAGGCAAGAGACGTAATTTTTGTAGAGGATTGTTTTTATGTTAGTGTAAAAAGTACTAACAATTCTCGTGATGTAAATGACTATATCTTACAATATCGTAGTGTAGATGTTAATAACGAACAAGTTGTACAAGAAACTACTGAATCGGTCCGATTCAGATTGATGTGGTCCAAAGTATTCCAGATTCAGAGGAGGAAGTAACCGCTTCCAGTCATTCTTCAGACCTAATATATATCCCAGACTCATCTTGGGATTGATTCTTTGTTAGCTCTTATTATACAGGCAAATAAATTTGATTAAGATGAACCAAAAACTGTAAAAGAATCTTGAAGTAGCTGGGAGTCAGAACAGTGGAAAAATGCTATGAAGGAGTATCAAGCTTTTCTTGACAATAAATGTTGGTCAATTATAGATTTACCGAAAGATGAAAAAGCGGTAAAATGTAAATGGATTTTTAAAAAGAAAAGACAACATTGGGAGGGCACTACAAAGCTCAGCTGGTGGCGAAAGGTTACACACAAAGGTATGGTGTAGACTATCATGAAACATTTTCACCAGTAGTTAGAATTTTATCTATCAGAATTTTATTATAATTAGCTGCAGAATATAATATGGACATAGACCATATGGACGTAAAACCTGCATTTTTAAACGGCGACTTAAAAGAGACAGTATATGTGGAGTTGTCTGAAGGTTTTCAAGTGACAGAAGCTAAACCTAAAGTCTACCGTTTACATAAAGCAGTATATGGCCTGAAGCAGGCTTCTAAGCCTTGGAATGACAAAATAAATCAAGTATTAGTCGAAAAGCTTAAGTTTTAGAAAACTTCATCAGAACCTTGTGTATATTTAGGAAACCTGGACAATAAAATGGTCATAGCTGCATTGCATGTAGATGACATCATGTTATTCAGTAATGATGAAACTGAGAAAGAAAAATTTAAACGGAAACTCATGGAGCAGTTTGTCATGAAAGACGGTCAGTGTTACACTTGTTAGTTATGCAAGTTTGTAAGAAAAACGACATGATACTTATTAATCAGTCCAGCTATACTTGAATACAAAAGATACTGGAAAGATTAAATATGTCAAGTTGTAATCCAGCTAAAACACCCATGGAATCTGTTGTAAAGCTTACGAAAGCGAGTCTGTAGATGGACTTAACATATGTTATTACAGAAACTTAATTGGCTGTTATAGGCGCTGCTTAATAAGATGTATATAGCAGTATATATGCCCAGATATATCACACGCAGTTGGGGTTTTAAGCCAATTCAATAATTGTTATTCAGAAGTTCATGCCAAGGCTGCTAAACACGTCTTACGGTATCTCAAAGGCACTATAAACTATTGCATTACGTATAAGACATCGGGATTGAGCGTAACGGGTTATACAGACGCTGATTGGGCTGCTAGTGAGGTAGATCGAAGGTCTTACATAGGATACATGTTTCAAATTGGGAAGTCAATTGTATCTTGGGAAAGCTGAAAACAAAGGACAGTTGCCCTTTCAAGCACAAATCGGACTATATAGCATTGTCTGATGCTTGTAAGGAATCTTTGTTTATCAAAACCTTTCTACAGGAATGCTTAAGTCTAGACGAAATTTAGATATAACTATTTATAATGACAATCACTCCGCCCAAAAATTGTGCTCTAATGCTATGTTTCATGCGAGAACAAAGCACATAGACGTGCGTAATTATTTTATTAGAGAAATTGTCGAAGACAATAATATAGAAGTTACGTATCTTCCAAGTGTTAGCTGATGTTTTGACAAAACTGTTGACGAAAGAAAAACACGAAAGGTTGGTTCGTGAACTTGTACTCGCAACTTAATAAATCTGTAACCTTTAAGTGCTTGAGATCTGCATATACCTAATTAAGTAGTTTTACTTATTAGAACAACAAGTTTAAGGGCTGGTGTTAGATATATAAACTTATTGGTATGATTACTATTTAAAGTCAAGGTATCCGCTTCTTTATGTCTTTACACAACTTGTATCCGCCCCATACTAGCTTATGCTAGCGTAGTCTTTGCGCTGTCCAAGCGCAATCTCCACAAACTCCAGACCCTCCAAAACCGCTTTCTCAGAGCGGCCTCTGGAGCCTCTTGGTACGTTCGCAATGCGGACCTACACAGAGACTTCGAACTTCCCACGATTCCCCAATACTTTAAAGACTTGGCAATCCGCTTTTTCGAGCGTACGCAAAATCACCCGAATCGATTAATTGTGCAATCCACAACGTATCGTCCCCCCGATCGACCCGTTCACGGTCGTAAAACTATTGTTAGGCGTCCTCGGCACGTACTAACGTCCCCAGATGACGATCTCGCTGTCCGGATAGCGAGATTAGTCTCTACGTCCTCCCCGAATAGGGCCTCCCTCCAAACACGACGCCGACGTCCCTGGACGTTCGTCGGCGCCCACAAGGATACACTAGGTATCAAAGAGTGCCGGGGCGCTTCTCGCCCCCACTCAATCGCAACCGCACCCGCGTAACGGGGAACTCCCCTCCTGGCGGTGACTCACCTTCGGGTTCGAGACTCACGCCGGTCGAAGGGACGCCCTCGAGAGCGACAACCCAAGCCGAGGCTTCCCCCGCGGGAAGCCCTTGAGCTTTGGGCGCTATATGGGCTGAGGCTCCTTCAGAGTCTCGCCCCAAAAATCCGGTGAAGCAGTAATGGCTGCAACAGCCAACTGCATAGTCACTCACTGCCACATATCAACTAAGATGTCTGTACGATATCGAAATATATCTTAATAATTTGTAATGCTTTTTATTTATAATATATAATTGACTCCCTCGCAGCCTAGTTGGTAGTGTGGCCATTTATGTAAAAAAAAAAAAATTTGTATTTGTCTTGAGTCTGGGTGTAATTATGTATGATATGTATGTATTTACAAAAAAAAAGTAATATATGTATATGTATCCGTTGTCTGGTATCCATAGCTTTGCTTACTTTGGGCCAGACGGCGCTGTGTGTAATGTCCAAATATATTTATTTATTTATTATTTAATAATCCGCTTATTTATCTAACTTTCCAACAATATTACGCACACTAGATCGGTACCCGTTTACCACTACATAAAATACTCGATTTTTCAAATAAGATTGAAACCAATCGTGTAACTTTCCAGCGTAACCGTACTGTAAGAACTTCTTAAGAATGTGTCTAGAGGCACAGAATCAAAGACTTTACCTAAATCTGTATAAATAGCATTCACTTGTTTCCTACAATCCATAGCTTCTGACAAAATCTCAGTAAATGTCACAAGATTTGTTGTAGTTGATCGCGAAGCTACAAACCTGTGCTGTTGGGTTAAGATATGTTTTTTGAAGTGGTTTTGAATCACTGGGGAAACAAGTGATTCAAACACTTTAGCAAACTGTTTTTTTTTTTTTTTTTTTTTGAGCTAATTCCACAACTTAAGCGTTCGCGGGAGGAAGTTTCTTTGAAACCGCACTGTACGCGACCATTTAGGTTCTAAAGTGTGAGAATGGATTCCCTGCCGATGGCGAGCGGTGCGGTGGTAGAAAGTAGCCGTGGGCATCATTTCGAACAATTCCTCAGAACACAACCCATTGTACAATCTGTAGAATACACACAGTGAGGCAAAGTCTCTCCTCAGACTTAAGGGCTCGATACCGCAAGTGAGTTTGGAATCGTCGACAATTCTCACAGCCCGTCGTTGAAGCGAGTCAAAAGGGCCAAGCTGGTATCCGGGTGCACCTGCCGAGAGATGGCAGCAGTACTCCATATGGGGCCGAACTTGCGACTTGTAAAGTAACAACCTTTGCCCCGACGTGAAGTACTGCTTCGCTCTGTTGAGTACACCAAGTTTTTTGGACGCCAGCTGCACCTTATCTGATAAATGATCTCGGAACTGAACATCGCTGGAGATGTCGACACCAAGGATCCCAATGCTCTTGGAGATGGAGAGGGGAGTGTTCTGGAATTGTGGGACTACAGTGAATGGAGTTTTCTTAGCGGTGAACGCGCACACTTGTGTCTTTGTTGGGTTGAATCGGACCAAGTTTACCCGTCCCCAGTCAGAGACCTGGGACAGTGTGGTCTCGATTTGAGACACAAGTTCTCCGCGGTTTTCCTCCACAACGGAACGAGGGATGTTTGCACGACCCGTGTAAAAAGCGTCTCCAGTACTGTCATCTGCATAGCAATGTATGTTGTTCATGTCCAACATGTCATTGATATGCAGTAGAAACAGCGTAGGAGACAGCACAGAGCCTTGCGGGACACCAGCATTAATGTCCATGCTATCAGAGCAACTACCGTCAACTACGGCTCGTATGCGTCTGCCGGACAAAAAGCTAGCCACCCATTTGCACAAACCCTCGGGCACTCCGTAAGATGGCAACTTCGATAGAAGACCGCGGTGCCAGACCCGATCGAACGCCTTCGCTATGTCCAGGCTACATGCCAATGCCTCCCCCTGACTCTCAATGGCTAGTGCCCATCGGTGTGTGAGTAGAATTATTACTGATACGGGCCTGGTAACACAACTTTGGTCTTCTTCCATTCAGTTGGAAATGTTCCTGTCCGAAGCGATGTGTAAAGGATTTAGGTAGTTGTTGTCTACTTATCTTGTATCAGAAGTAGGTAAATCCAGTGGATACAGTCAGTGAAGAAACACAAGCTACACTTCACATGTATTTATTTAAGCGTAGCACAAGCAACATAGTATGAAGAATAAACAGTCACAAGAAGAAATAGGAAAGTACAGATAGATAACAAAGTCTATGGCGAACAATGCAAATGCAAATTGATACACTGAGCGAATAGGCTAGTAAGCGATTAGCTGTACACCGCGCGTCGAGGCTGCGAGAACACGACTGAAGCGCGCGCCGCGAGTTGCTATGCGCACGCGCCGGTGCTCTGTCCGACCGGTAAGCGTTATCAATAGATGACGACATTATTGTGCGTTTCCAGTGTACTTCCATGCTGCACGTATCCATCTCCGCCGTCACGACTTGTCGTCGATGCCATCAACTTGGTAAGTTACATTAGAATATTATTTGAAACTTTTATTTACTTTTATTTTATATTTTATTTTAATAATATATTTATTTATTTATTTTTCCTTACAAAAGCTCCGCCACAACAATCTCAAAAAAAAAAAAAACAAAAAGAGAGACATTTTCAGGAAAGCTAGAGTTTATTGTAACAATAAATGTAAGGGGAGTTCCCCGTTACGCGGTTGCGATTGCGATTGAGTGGCGGAAAGCGCCCCGGCACTCTTTGATACCTCGTATACGAGGTAGGGCCGTGCGTTCGCCGACGAACCCGGGGACGTCGGCGTCGTGTGAGGGGGAAAGCCCTATTAGGGAAGGTCGTTGAGACTAATCTTTCTATCCGCATAGCGAGATCGTCGTCTGGGGCCGTTAGTACGTGCCGAGGCCGCCTAACAATAGTTTTTCGTTGTGGATTGCACAATTAATCGATTCTGGTGATTTTGTGTACGCTCGTAAAAGCGGACTGCCAGGTCTTTAAGATATTGGGGAATCGTGGGGAGCTCAAATTCCCTGTGTAGGTCCGTATTCCGGACGTACCAGGAGGCTCCGGAGGCCGCTCTGAGGATGCGGTTTTAGAGAGTCTGGAGTTTATGGAGGTTGCGTTTTGACAACGCATAGACGACGCTAGCATATGCTAGTATGAGGCGGATGCAAGTAAGTAAGTCAGCTTATTTCTAAGCGACATCTTACTGTTCTTGTCTATCATGGGATCGCGGAAGTTCAAACGCTCATCCAGGGTCACACCGAGATATTTGGCGCATGCGTAAAGAAGAAAAATCGAGTAGGCTGCGCCGGATTTGCAATTGTTTTCTCTCTCTGATTTGGAGACTGAATTTGTAAACATGGATATTTTCAACAAAAAAATTCAACAATTCGAAAAAGAAAAACGCCGGACGATGACTTTGCTTATCACTTCAATGATTTCAAAAATGAATTTAAGAACGAAATTTTGAACATATTTCGAGAGTCTAGCCTTATTCAAAATGAAAACATCAAAATTATTTGCGAAAATATTTCGTTTATAAATGAAAAATTACTTAATATGAAGACTACTACTGACCAGTTAGTAAAAGAAAACAAAAATCTCAAAACACAGATATTGGAGTTAACAGACACCGTACAAGATAATGAAAAGAAATTAGCCACGGTACAAAATGAACTGCATCAATTAAAATCGAACGCATCTACCTCAAAAATATTATTAAAAACTAATGACACATCAGAAACTACTTATGATGATTTTTTCATGGAATTTCAGGAAAGAGTCGAACGAAGTAAAAACATAGTAATAGTAGGCGTTCCTGATAAAGACATTAAAAATATAGAGGAGAGGTGGAATGTTGATAAGTCTGAAGTAGAGAAGATCTTACAAGGCATATATCCAGACTGTCCGACAGTTGAAAGGGTAATCCGACTCGGAAAATATGATGCCAAAAAATCACGACCCATAAAAATCAGCTTTTCTTCTCAAGTAGTAGCAAAGACAATACTGCGAAAAAGAGGTGAACTTAAGATAGAGGGGGTCAGGATCTATTCAGATCAAACACTGCAGCAGCAAAAAGCAAAGAAAAATCTTAAAATAGAATTGATTAAAAGACAAGAAAATGGAGAAAATGACCTAGTTATAAAATATATCAAAGGAACACCGAAAATTGTTAAACTCCAGTTAAAAAAACTAGAAATTGATCATACTACTAAAAATTATAATGGAATAACCCATGAATTAACAAACAACTACACAAATATTACCACTAGAAAAAAATCTTTAAGTTTTTTACGCTAATGTCCGCAGTCTTGTCAAACCCGGAAAACTTGACGAAATACGGTGTATAATAGAATCATTCCAAACACACACTTCATTTCTTAGAATTTGTTGAAACATGGATCAAAAATGAGAATGAAGCCAAAAGGTTAGATATTCCCAACTACACTCATAACTACAATTACAGGACGTCGTCAAGAGGAGGCGGGGTTTCAATATATGTACACAACAATCTTAAGCACGTTATACTAGACAGTAGGTGCCAAGATGGCAATCATTTTTATGGATACATCTTGAAAAATACTCTTTGGATATGGGTGCCATATACAAACAACCAACCGCAAATGTACAAAATTTTATAGAAACATATGAAAGTTATTGAGTAAGAAGGAAAAGGGCTATTGTTTTGGGAGACCTAAATTTTAATTTACTCAGTAAAAAAAAGTCCAATAAAAACTACTAAGCCATGGTTAAAGAAAATGGGTACAAAATTTTAAACAAAATTAATAAGACGCACTGTACGCGTATCACAGAAACCTCAAAGTCTATACTAGACCATGTTTGTACATAAATTTGACAGAAAATATTTTTCATATGGCATTAGTTGAAAGTTCCATGGCAGATCACAAACAAATTTACATTGAAATAAGGACAACCAAATCTAAAAAGCCAAAAAAAATTCAATATGAAGCAATTCTCTATAGCAACCTCTACAAAACTATTAAGGATACTACGATAACCGACGGAAGCAATGAATTCTCAAGTTCAGAAACTCTACTCCAACAAGCTATCTCCAGAAACAAAGTAACAAAAACTAAACTACTGAATCTACCAAGGAAAGACTGGATTAACAAAAACTTAATTGCATCAATAAACAAAAGAAATATCTTATGGCATAACCTAAAACAAACACCTGATGATCAAATAATGAGAAAGGAGTTTACACAGCAAAAGACTAAAGTACGTGACGAGATACAGGCAATAAAGAGTGAATACTACTACAAAACATTTGAAAACTGTAAAAAAATCCCTCAAAAACGTGGCAATTGTCTAATAACAAAATAAAAAAATTGCAGCGTCTCTCTAAAATTAAACACTTCAACAGGTCAAATTTCAGATACTAAAGAAATTTGTGAATGTTTTAATACTTTTTTCTCAAATGTAGGAGCCGAACTTGCAAATAAGATTCCAAAAGTTTACCAAAACAGTAAAAATTCACAAACGCAAGGCTATTCGCAAATGAGCGACACAAAACTGACCAATTTTAAATTAGCCACTGTGGAAGAAGTTTTAAAAATAATCGATAATCTAGAAACTAATACAATCTGGCATAGATGGTATCAATACTAAAGTTATTAAATGCGTGAAACATGAGATTGTTGATAAATTGACTCAATGTATTAATAACTGTTTGGAGTCTGGCCAATTTCCAGAGTCTTTTAAGATTGCTAAAGTAAGTCCCATATTCAAATCGGGAATCAAAACAGACCCAGGAAATTACCGACCAGTATCTGTGCTACCTATACTATCAAAAATATTCGAAAAAATACTATACAATAGACTAAGTGAATTTCTTATAGCTACTAAATATCTGTACAACACGCAATATGGTTTTAGACCAAAGTCAAATACTTTAACAGCCACAATTGACCTAGTTACTTTTTGATTGACAATAAGAAAATTATGTTAGTTATATTTGTAGACTTAAAAAAAGCATTTGACACAGTAAGCCATGAAATACTTCTAATGAAACTTAGGAATCTAGGATTAGCAGACACAGCTTTCCTAGTTCTCAAGTCGTACCTAGCAGATAGGTATCAAATTGTTAAGATTAATGGAGTTCAGAGCAGTGCACAATTGATCACCTACGGCGTTCCCCAGAGTTCAATTCTTGGACCACTACTTTTTTTAATTTACATAAATAATATAAATAAAATTGGCTTAAAAGGGGATAATTCACTCTACGCTGATGACACTAGTTTGTTTTACTCTGGCACCTCAATGCACTCAATAGTCGAGAAAGCTCAAGCTGATTTGGATCTGTTACATAGTTGGCTAGAATCAAACTTACTCACTATAAATATAACAAAAACAAATTATGTCATTTTCGCTGCTAAAAATAAAAAAATTGGTGATAACAGTAACTTAACTATCAATGGTCAGGTAATAAATAGAGTAAATAAAGAAAAGTACCTAGGCCTACTTGACAATCAACTAACATGGAAACCGCATATAGAGAGCATTCAAAATAAACTCAGCTCACTAACTGGTGCCCTGCGTGGTATTGTGCGTTGTGTTCCAAAACAGGTGCGTTATACAATTTATAACTCCATGATAAATTCTCACATCAATTATTTAATTGAGAAATGGGGTGCCGCTGCTAAAACAAATTTGCAAATTCTCCAAACAGCCCAGAATAAAATCCTGAAAACATTATTTTGTTATAATTATCTGACTCCCACTAAAAAAAATCTACAATGATACAAAACTAATGAATATCTCACAATTGTATAAGTACAATACATGTATCCTTGTCAGAAAAATCTTAGCTAAAGATATTAACTCCCAGTTGATTTTAACAAAAAAAAGCCAAACCCAAAAAATATTGATAAGACAAGCAAATAATATTTGCTTAATCACACCGAGAACAAATTATGGCAAAAAAAACATTATGTTTGAAGGGGTAAAACTTTATAACCAACTGCCGAAAGATATCAAAGAAACTAAATCAATTAACACTTTTAAAAGAATCCTTAAATTTCACATTCTAAAGGATTCATCATTAACACAAAATGCATAAATAATATTCTATACTATAGCTGTATCACATATATTGTTTTTAAAGTAGTTCCTAGTTTTCATTTTATTTCATTGTTAAGTAACATCTTTAATAAGGATACCTTTAAATAATTGTTATTTTGCCAATCTTCTCCAAAAGTGTTAGTACGGAAAATACCTAATTAAGTATGTTAATAAATGTTAGTATCTAAGTGCAAACAAATAAAAAAAAAAAAAAACCAAATCTATGTATATAATTATCAAAATAAACTTATGTATACAATTCAAACTCCACTAGAGTTGAATTAAACATTATAATAACTAAAATTAAAGTAAATTAGAAATTAAAATTATATTTTTAAAAACAAATACTAAGTTATAACATAATATTTAAGTAGTACTAAAATGTCTAAGTAGAAATTAATCGGCTATCTATGTTTTCGTACTATGAACTAGGCCTTAGTGAACATGTGACTACTGTAGTTAATGAGTTAGTAACATCAATGCCAACTAGGTAATATATGTCCTACCCTACACTGTATTAAAATGTCATTCACAGAAATCGGCTTTCCTACCTATTATCTAAATACTAACCCACTTGTATGTATCTGGCTTGAACATTCAAGTAACAGTAAATTGTATTATAGCTAATAATGTTACAATGTACCATAAACTTAGCATTGTTGACTATTTATACCTTAGCAACTAAGCAATTACTGGCTTAATAATATTAGTATTTTGCTGTAAGTGAATTATGTAATTGTTTTTGAGAAATAAAGAATCTTTAACCTATAAACGACTCACTTTAGTAACTATATCGGGTGTTGTCAATATTATAAAAGGTCTAAGTAACTTAAACTTACGCGGTTATACTCAACATTATAGAATTCCCAATAAGAGTAGTATTACTATTTAACTAAGGCAATAAAATTAATAAGAAAAGAAAACCGCGGATAACAAAACAACTCCTATCTAGAGGGTCTCCGATTTATCCTACGTATAATTTCCTGAATAAAATTTTATTCAAGTAAAAGTTATGAAACTGCCTTAAAGAGCATTTGAACGTGCTTCCATTTCTATATCACTTAACCACAAATCAGCGATTGTCTTTAAACGCCCTCCAATGAACTTGCATTCCAAACAAACATCCAATCACAGTAAGTTTTTAAAGCAACCATACTCGCGCTACTGGTTCAAAACTTACGCAACCTCATTCTGTCCAAGGTCCGAATCCATAAACCGGGAGTTATATTACTACCTACATTTAACAATTAATTTTGTTTTGTTGTTTATGATTCGTAAGTTTATAATGTAATATTTTACATTTTAGTCATCGGTATTCAACTTTTTGTTAACCTCAAACCTTTCATAAAATAAAACATAATTTGTCAGCTAATGTATAAAATTACTGACCTTGTATATTTAAACGCGCCATTCTAATTTAAAGCTGCATTTTGCTTTAGGTAGTAAGTTTATTGAGAATTGTTTACTAATGTAAATCTTCGCGCTAAAACTTCAATAAAAACATTGCATTACAAAATGTTAAGGCTTAAATATTGGTACCGTCACAGGTTATTTTGGTACCGCTTCACTAATAACTCATTGGCAATATTATAATTAACATCAGTGATGTCCAAATGTTTTACTAAACAGAGAGGCTCATCCCTGATAGACGTTAGAAGGTAACTTTATTTTTGTGACTCAGATAAGTCAGTTAGTCGGTGCACAATGCTATCAAAAAGTGTGATAAAATTAGTCCACTCATCCAATGATCCGCTAAAATGAGGAATATCCAACGTTGGCAACCTCCTCGACTACTGACATACAAAAATCATAATCAGAATTTACCGCCTTTTGGATAGTTTCATCATCCATTGACGATAAGATACCCTGGTATGCCTGGTCCAGCTCACTGACTCTTGTCGGAAACTGTGCCGCTCTTTGCTTCAATGCAAACATCCGATCCTCCCGTTTAACGAGTCCTCCAGCACACATGAACCATCTCACTAAATTCGTTAAAATAGCCCTGAGCTCCTAGACCGGTGGCGTCATTTTTTTTATAACTAAATTAACATTCAAAAAACAATCCAAAGCTAAAACAAAGACACAAACGACTCTGTTTGTTATATATACAGTTTGTTACAGCAACCAATTTGATAGCGTAAAATTATAAACCCCAAAAAAAACCCAACTACAGTGAACAAAACCCTGACTACACAATTACACAAATTGATACGGTATCGTAATCCTAACAAACAACTGTTTTAAAATCTTTTTATTCCAATCTATTTTAAACGCAACAACAAAAAAAAGTGGATAAATTCCTAATCAGTTACACTGTGCGAATGTGTCCGAGGAACAATGATATTATATAAGACCAGTAAACTGGTGCCGAAATCTTTCACGAACAGTTGACCTCAGGTAATCGGTTTAGTACGCATATGAGATTTTTATTATGATGTTCCATAGATTTTCCTATGACAATGCAATCGTCTAAATAAATAAAACACTTGTAAAAATTAAGGCCTGCCATAGCAATGGTCATTAGTCTGGAAAAAACACTTGCACTTGTTTTGAGACCCATGGGACAGCGTTTCATTTGCTACTGTTTACCTGCGGTAAAAGCGGTACACTTACGAGAGTTAATAATAATAATAATAAATATTCTTTATTGTTCACCAAACAAATAACTTAATCTAAGGAACACTAATTATAAAATGCAATGTACAATAGGCGGTGTTATCGCCAAGAAGCGATTTCTGCCACACAACCTATGACTAAAGGAAAATTTAAATAAAGAGTTCTTGTCTAAAGAAAGCTGATTCATCTTGTTCAAACTAAAAGATGTATATTTACGCGATTCTGGATTTAATGATAGTCTGATTTTGAAAAATGAATGCTACCGGACAATAAGTCTTATATCTCGGTAATGTTAGGTAATGGAAATTTATCGTCTTGGATTTTATTGTTTAACTGTCTGTAATCGACAACTAATCTCCACTTTTTCTCATTCGATTTATTAGCTTTCTTGGGTACTAACAAAACTGGGCTCGACCATTCTGATACAGTCTCCTCTATGATGTCATTTTTCAGCATGTCTTGTACCTGTCTCTCTATCTAACTTTTTAAAGCTTGGTGGACTCTGTAAGGCTTAACGTCAATGGGTGTTACGTTGTCCTTTAAAACAATGTTATGTTCCATCAAGTTAGTGACGGATAAATTGTCCCCTGGTAAATGAAATACATCAGCGTATTTCGCACAAATTTGTTGGATACCTGAACGCTGTTCCCTATTTAGGTAGCCTAAATCGAGTATTTCAACAGTTTTATTGTTACTACGCTGCCGTTATAGTTTGAAACATAATGCTCGGACTCGTTACTTATTATTGTAGGGACGAAAAACTCTAGTTTGTTCGGTGCATTTTGAGTACACTCGGCATTCGCGGTATTTTGCGAATATTGTACGCGAGTGGAATTTTTCGTAACCTCGAGAACGTGTGGAGCCTCTGTGGGCTTTCCACGATCACGAGATCCGAAAAGTTCGGAACTGTTATGAAAAGTCCGCGGTTGGTTAACTTGCGAATTATATCTATTGTAGTTGGAACTTGCACCGGCTCTACCGCGGGTGCTATGTGTCATGCCGCGGTTGCTCTTAAGGTGCATGACCGGTTCTTCGCTAGGGGCTAACGAATGTTCAATAGCGGCCCTTATAGCTTCCGGAAGGGATTGGAACGGACGGGAAGCGATAATGGTACTGAGACGGGAATTACTACGACCGTCTGCGAAACGCTTTATGGCTACCTTTTCGTTCTGTGGACGGAGAACCTCATATTTTTGTTCGTTACCATCTGCTTGGCCTAAAGTCGATTTCACAAATAACTCTTCTAAATAGTAGTCAACATTTGCTACTGAAGGGTGACAGCTGATTTTTTTGAATAAGGTGTGTGCGCATGTCCTTTAACAGTGAGTCTACAGTCACGTAACACGAATTAAGCCTAAGTTTGCCACTAGCTGAGAGCCGTATCAAGGACGAATTCTATTAATGGTTTTTGGGCGGCATCGTTGAGCATGGATCCGTATAACTGAATGCTATCTATCAGTTGGATAATTACCTGCTCCTGGCTTGTCATAATTGGCAACAGGGAGATAGCAGTTTTAATATCAAAATTTTCGGATGCCATTTTTTCGGTTTGTGTGACCTTATCTACACTTTCTGAAGTTTCTTCCACTCTTGTGACATACAAACTTAAAATAAAGTTATAGATTTTATTAATATCCCCCTATCAACTTATTTACTGATTGAAGACTATCACCATCTAACTTGTGTGATTCTGTTTTTATTTTAATTTCAGACAAAATACTCATCAAACGAGTGTTAAATTCTTTCGCTTGCTAAAATTTTTGCTGAGCTGACTCCGAATTTTGCCTTCTTTGAGGTCCGATTTTAATGAGATAGGTTTTGATTTCCACTAACCGTTCATAAATAATTTCTAGCTCAGTTATTACACAAGACATTTGGGATATGCAAACAGAGTAATAAGTTAAAAAAAAATTAAAGGTACATATTAATTATACTTAGCAATAGACATGTTATATTAAAGATACTAAACTAAAAATACGTATTGGCGATGCTGTGCGGAGCATCAGTTGGCTCGGCGGCACTGGCGCGGCTGCAGTAGAACATCGTACTTGAGCTGCTTTCGTCTGTGCTGGGTGGGCCGGGCTGTACCCTGGACTTCGTGGGTCGGGCAACTCTGGACACCGCTCCTTCATGGGCCGGGAAAAAACCCACTCGTACGCTTCCTTACTTTTTTGTGCTTTCTGAACAATTGGTAAGATCATGTCAAGGCTCAACCATCATTACGAAAACTTTGGTTACGAGAAGACTTTACAAAGCTTGATAAATGCCTTTACTAACTGGATCCTCCTACGGCTTTCTTCTCAAAGTTTCTTCCGGGCGATTCGGGGATATCAAGCCCCTCTCTCGCTTAGGAGTGATATTGGTCGGTTTTGATAGTACTAAAGAAGGGTTTAGTCTCCCTTTTTGAAGAATAATACTACCATACTTTCGTTCCGAATTTCCAGTGGTACTGCACTTACAGGTGACGACCTTGAAGAGCTTTGTTAACTTTTGAAGCAATTGGAGCTCCACCAACTTTTAGAAGCTCAGTCGTCGTAATGTTGTCGGCACCAGGACTTTGTTGTTTTAAGCTGTTCCACAGTCACCCTAATCTTGCTTTGGTCATCGTGCTCGATGAAGTGGCGCTTCATTTTAGCACTTGGATCTTCGTTCTATAGGATGTATACCTAGCCGCGTGTAATGGAACCGTTATCCTTATATTATTTCAGCTTTTGCCGAGATATCTGATTACTGGATTTGAAACAAAAGAAATCTGGTTTGAGGGAAAAGAAATTACTATTCAATGCTGCTAACTAGGTGATCCGCGCAACGACAGCGGTGAAGTGTCAAGAAATAGTAAACTTATGTTGGGTAAAATATAATAATATAATAAAAATTAATGTAAATTTCATCTTAACATTCAGTCAAGGTTTTTGAAAGGAATAAAACTGTCACAGAATAAAAAGTTATGGAGGTCCTATAAAATCTTGTGAATAGGTCGTTGCATACCTTTGATGATGATGATTTCTGAGTCAGATGTTATTTGATTATGCACATTCAGGAATTCATATTTCATGGGGTGTGTTGGTTCCATCACTGATGTATGGGAAGAATATGAGAGTAGAATTAATGCTGTGGGAATGAGAGCATTGAGAGGTATATGTGGGCGCGTTACTCTAAATGACAGAATAAGATGTAGAGACAAAAACTAGTGTACTGCTTAGTAAAAAAAGATGTAGATTTGACAAAGATTAAGAAATTTATGTTTAGGCTTATGAAGGCTTGTAGAAATGATGAATTAAAAAAGATGTACGAAACAAATTTATGAAACAAAATTAAATGAAAGTGTCGATAATTGCCTCCTCGAACATCCTCAATATAGTGGAGTGTTATTAAAAAGATGAGGTTAAGAGTACGTTACATTCGACAAACGTTTTAAAAACACTGGCAGAATTAATGAAGTAGAAGAAGTGTGCAAGGATCGTACCAAGTAGAAGTCTGCCGTAACTTCTACCTTTCCGGCAACAAACAAACGTGATGTCATGTATGTTTAACTAGTGAAGATTGCACATTGTAAGCTACTTGAGCCTTGATAACCCCTCCACCCCCACCCCCATTTAAGGCTACGACCGCGCCTGACAGGCAGTATCACTACCGTCTACACAAAACGAAAAAAATATTGCAACTCTTTACAACAGCTTGCATTGATACAGCATTTTCTAAGTAGGTACGACACCTGTCGAACATGAAAGACTCAAGGCCTGTGTGACAAATGCCGGCGGGCATTTTGAATTAATTTTATCGTATTTTATCTTAAATTAGTAACTTTTCCAATAAAAGAAATATTTTTTTATAGCACCGCGTCTTATTTTATTTTACGACCTATAATAACTATGACAGTAATTAAGGACCGGCTGGGCTGTTGTTTTCCAGATTCCGATCTGATCAGAGTAACTAAAAAGCTTTTTAACAAAAAAAACAACCGGCTTCAAAAAGATGCACTAAAAAGTCCTGAACAATACGGTTTCCGAAAAGGCTTTAGTACCATGAACCACATACAAACGTAGCGCCAGATTATACAGAAGACAGAGGAGTATAATCGGCCTCTTTGCGTAGTGTTTGTGGACTATGAAAAAGCCTTCGATTCTATCAAGACCTGGGCGGTGTTACAGTCCCTCCAGCGGAGCCACATTGACTATCGGTACATCGAAGTGCTGAAGTGTTTGTTTAACAAAGCCACTGTCAGTCCGACTACAAGACCAGAACACGAAACCAATCCATCTGCAGAAAGGTGTAAGACAGGGAGACGTTTTTTCCCCGAAACTGGTCACAACTGCGCTGGAGGATGTGTTTAAGCTTCTGGAGTGGGAAAGATAAGGCGTCAACATAAATGTCGAGTAGATCACTCACCTTCGATTTGCCGACGACATAGTGGTCATGGAAGAATCGCTGGAAGACCTAGGCACGATTCTCAGAGACCTCAGCAGAGTTTCCCAACAGGTTGGCCTTAAAAGGAACATGGATAAAACTAAGGTGATGTTCAATGTCCATGTCGTGCCTATACCGGTTGTTTTTGGGAACGCTACTCTCTAAGTTGTTAACGAATACACATACCTAGGGCAAGTAGTCCAATTAGGTAGTTCCAACTTTGAGGTTAACCGAAGAATCTAGCTCGGCTGGGCAGCGTTCGGGAAACTACGCAACATCTTTTCGGCCAAAATACCTCAATGCCTAAAGACGAAAGTTTATAATCAATGTGTGTTGCCAGTGATGACCTATGGTACAGAAACGTGGTCTCTTACTGTTGGCCTCTTAAATAAGCTCAGAGTCGCTCAGCGAGCTATGGAAAGAGCTATGATGGTGTTTCTTTGCGCGATACAATCCGAAACGAGGAAATTCGCCGAAGAACTAAGGTTACCGACATAGCTCAAACAGTTAGCAAGCTGAAGTGGCAATGGGCATGCCAAATCGCTCGTCGAACCGATAACCGATGGGGAAGAAAGATTCTCGAGTGGCGACCACGGATCGGAAGACTCAGCGTGGGTCGGCCTCCTACCAGGTGAACAAACGATCTGGTCAGAGCCGCAGGAAGCGGATTGGCGCGGGCAGCTCAGAATCGGCCGTTGTGGAGATAAATGGGGGAGGCCTACGTTCAGCAGTGGACGTCTTTCGGCTGAAACGAACGAACCATAATTTGTCAATGAGACCGTCAAAGCTAGTTTTCTAATCTGGTTTTATTTATAAGCAGTATTCGATGATGTAAACAATTTTTTTTCGATACTTACTTGTAATTCATCTTCGCGTTTTTAAAGTGACTGAAAAAGTATCTTCCAGGATGACGTCAGGCAACCATGGTTTTTCGTGACTGGTACATTCAGAGTTACCGACTGGCACTAGTTTCGTTCATGTATTTGATGAGGTAAAAGAACATCTAAAATGGCACCACATAACATGGCTGACTACGGAACGTTCTAGGGTAAGGGGTCTCCAAAGGGATCCCATATATACTACATCTAAGTTTGGATCTTGTATCGAGATAATTTTGGGCTTAAAATTGATGTGCATATTATAGTTTTTTTACGGTTCTTCCAGGTTAAGGAATGGCAACCCTATACAGTATAATGTTACTAAGTACTTACTTTCACTATCCCGTCACACGGGCGCTGTCTTTTTCGATGTAGCGAAGCCTTCGACAAAGTCTAGCACAACGGTTTAATTTATATACTGTTCAACTATCAGTTACCAGACCGCTTCGTACTCATCATACGAGACTAATTGACGAACCGCAGCTTTCGCTATAGAGTCGAAGGCACCCTTTCTTCCCCTCGTCCTATACAAGCAGGAGTCCCGCAAGGGTCCGTGCTCTCCCCTGTCTTGTTCCTGCTGTACAACAACGATATCCCTAAAACAATAGGTACCCAACTAATCCTCTTCGCGGACGATACCGCTATTTACACCACCGACAGGCAAGTGAGTGGAATGATGAGACTCCATTCCGCAATCACCGCCCTAGGCTAATGGTTTCGGAAATGGAGAATCGAAGTGAATCCCGACAAAAGCTCTGCCGTTCTCTTTACCGTTGGCTGCCCTTCGCGACCGTGCCATTCCTAGGCAAAACAAGGTCATATATCTCGGTGTTACCCTGGATAGGCGTCTAAGCTGCCACGATCACACCAAAATAGTTAGAGACCGAGCCGCTTTTGCCATCGGTAGTCTATATCCCATGATATTGCCTATCATGTAAGATGTCGCTTAGAAATAAGCTGACAGTAAGATGTCGCTTAGAAATAAGCTGACTCTTTACACCACTTGCATCCGCCCCATACTGGCATACGCCAGTGTCGTCTATGCGTTTTCTGAACGCAACCGCTCCAGACCCTCTTAAACTGTTTAGAGCGGCCTCCGGAGCCCCCTGGTTCGTCCGGAATGCAGAAAAAACACAGGACCTTCGAGCTCCCCACGATTCCCCAATACCCCAAAGACCTGGCAGTCCGCTTTTTCGAGCGTACACCAAATAACCCGAACCGATTAATTGTGCAATTCACAAGCTACCGTCCCCCCGACCGACCACGGAACGGTCGAAAAATATTGTTAGGCGGCCTCGGCACATACAAATGGTCGACGACGATCTCGCTATCCGGTTTCGATCTATCTCGGTCTCTGTCTCTCTCGCCGGTCTTGTATATAGTTTATTTTCTCTCTCTGCTAATGTGATGGTAACTTAAAACTCTCAAGAACTTAGTTACAATGTTGTTCCTAGCAGTTTATGGAATAAACTATTAATCACATATTTTTATGTGATAAAATCAAATAGTATTTTATTGAGATTAGTCGTCACCAAATACAATTGCAACATTGTGGTTAATTATTGGATGGGCGAACGCTCAGCTGCACGCTTTTTGTTTGTTTGTGTGTGTAACTTAGGTAAATGATAATACGGAACCTACGACGCGCGGACCCTCGTACTCGCACTTGACCGTTTTTTATGTAAGCAGTTTCACAGATATAGCCCTTAATAGATTAACGGCTGTCATCCGAAATAAAGGTTCTGATGAGATCATACCATATCTTCAAAGAAACTGCTAGTCTACGATCAATAGTTACGGAAATAAAAAAACCCCTTTCTAGTTTGACATTTGTCTCCGAAATAAAGATCTTGATGAGATCTTTCACTTCTGTAAAAAAAAAACTACTAGTCTACGATCAATATTTTATGGGATTTAACCTTTTCTAGTTTGACAGCTGTCATCCGAAGTAAAGATCCTGATGAGATAACACTTATGTAAAGAAACAATAGACTATTAATATTTTCAAACATATAGCTATTTCTAGTTTGACATTTGTCATCCGAAATAAAGATCTTGATGAGATCTATCACTTCTGTAAAGAAACTACTAGACTATAAATATTTTCGAACATATAGCTATTTCTAGTTTGACATATGTCATCCGAAATAAAGATCTTGATGAGATCTATCACTTCTGTGAAGAAACTATTAGTTTAAGATCAATATCCCGTAAAATATTGATCGTAGAAATTAGTATCGCGGCACTGATAGACTGAGGTCTTAAGATCTTAAGATCTTTATCTCGAATTATCTCGATACAAAATCCAAACTTAGATGTAGTATATATGGGATCCCTTTGGAGACCCCTTACCTTAGAACGTTCCGTAGTCAGCCATGTTATGTGGTGCCATTTTAGATGTTCTTTTACCTCATCAAATACATGAACGAAACTAGTGCCAGTCGGGAACTCTGAATGTACCAGTCACGAAAAACCATGGTTGCCTGACGTCATCCTGGAAGATACTTTTTCAGCCACTTTAAAAACGCGAAGATGAATTACAAGTAAGTATCGAAAAAAAATTGTTTACATCATCGAATACTGCTTATAAACAAAACCAGTTTAGAAAACTAGCTTTGACGGTCTCATTGACAATTTATGGTTCGTTCGTTTCAGCCGAAAGACGTCCACTGCTGAACGTAGGCCTCCCCCATTTATCTCCACAACGGCCGATTCCGAGCTGCCCGCGCCAATCCGCTTCCTGCGGCTCTGACCAGATCGTTTGTTCACCTGGTAGGAGGCCGACCCACGCTGAGTCTTCCGATCCGTGGTCGCCACTCGAGAACCTTTCTTCCCCATCGGTTATCGGTTCGACGAGCGATGTGGCATGCCCATTGCCACTTCAGCTTGCTAACTGTTTGAGCTATGTCGGTAACTTTAGTTCTTCGGCGAATTTCCTCGTTTTTGATTGTATCGCGCAAAGAAAAACCATCATAGCTCTTCCCATAGCTCGCTGAGCGACTCTGAGCTTATTTAAGAGGCCAACAGTAAGAGACCACGTTTCTGTACCATAGGTCATCACTGGCAACACACATTGATTATAAACTTTCGTCTTCGTAATGACCCTGGAAAACAGCTTATAGACATGGCTCAGAAGCTAAATGGATCTATAGTTCTTCAATGAGGTGAGGTCTCCTTTTTTGAAAAAAAGTATGACCGCGCTTCTGCTCCAAGCTTCTGGTGTAGTGCCTTCGAGGATAACAGAATTAAAGAGCCTCTGAAGGACTTTAAGTATCGGTGTTCCACTTGCTTTCAGAAGCTCTGACGTAATACCGTCATTGCCCGCCTTATTGTTCTTAAGCTGTTTCAAGGCCATTCTAATCTCATATAAGCTGACTTCCGGGATATCATCGGTATAGTGTCGAGTTAATTTGACTCTGGGTTCTTTGGCCGTGATGTTGACAGGATCACGAGTTGAGGTGTACAACTGTCTATAGAAGTTCTCGATCTCTCTCAGTATTTCAGGTTTGGACGAAACGATTTTGCCAGTTTCGGTCTTCAGCTTTGTCAACTGTCGTTGCCCAATAGACAGGTCTCAAGAAAACACTTTTGAGCCTTTATTTCTACACGTGATGTGTTGAAATGGCGTATATCGCGTCGTATGTCTTTCGAGCTTTGTCTATTGAGACGCGTGTATTCGGACCTATCAGATGAAAAAGTAATTGCATTTTGCGCCGCACCTTCATAAGATTGAGAGTCTGATCTGAGAATTTTTGTGTTCTATTTTTGCGGCGATCTTTGAAGAACTTAGCTCCAACCGCTTGGACAGTTTCCACCAACCTATCATTTAAATCATCCACATTTTCCACATTTTCGCAATCTGCTAGGCACTGAAAATTTTTGAAAATGAAAATGTTCGGGGTTCTGTACGAAGGCAATCGTTGGACGGAGCGTACACCTTATCAAACGACTTCTTTCAAATTCGAGGTTAATATTCAGAGTGACTCTTACCGTGCGGTGATCGCTTCCAGTTTTCACTGTATTGATCACAGAGACGTCGCTAAATATTCATTCAGAAGTCAGGATAAAGTCAATCTCGTTTTTGGGCCATCCGTCAGGGCTTATCCAGGTCCATTTTCTGTGGGGTGGCTTTTTGAAGAAAGAATTCATCATAAAGAGTCTTTATTATTATTTTATATATATTTTTTTATTTTATTATTATATTTTTTTTCTTTCTCCGTAAAGTCAACCAAACGCTGGCCCCTGCGGTTTCGTTGCCCTACTCCAAATTTACCCATTTTCAGCTCATCGCAATTTCCAGTGCCCAATTTTGCGTTGAATCCCCCATGACGATAGTGAAGCGTGTTGGGGAGGTATGTATGGCTTTTTCAATATCCTCATACATAACCTCAACCTCATCATCTGGGTGTGCCGAAGTCGGTGCGTAAACCTGTATCACCTTCAGTGAATATCTTTTGTTGATTCTGAGTACAAGGTACGCTATCCTTGCCGACACACTCTCGATGGTCGTAATGTTGTTGATTAGAGACTTGTGGACGATAAACCCGATACCACCTTGGGACAGTTTTTAACCCTCTCGGAAGTAGAACAAGTTGCCGGATTTGAGCAATATCGAGTCCTCCCCCTGTCTTCGGAGTTCAGATAGCCCTATTATATCCCAGCGCAGCTTGTCTACTTCTTCTTCCAGCTCATCAATCTTTTCGTCATTCCTCAAAGTGCGTGCATTGTACGTTGTCAGGACCAGTTGTCGGTGTTTGTGGTAGCCGGATCGCTGCCGGGGATTCTTCGCACCCCCTGCCCCACCGTTACCTTGACCGCTACCATAGTCAGGACTAGTGGACTGCCGTGGACGAGGGGCCGTGGTTTTCTTGTGCAATGCATAAGGGGGGTTATAACAGGATAGGATAGAGTAGGAGTATCCTGTTACCGAATGCACCGGCTAGGTGCTCAGTAGATAGAGATTTAGTTAGTTCAGAGGCAAGTAAAGAAAATACTTTTCAAGGGTAAGGCAGGTTACAATGTATACTCTTTCACGTTTATAATAACAATATTTAATGGTCAGTTGTAACCTAATCACATAAGGTGATTCTTAACCCTTAATAAATATAAATAGTAACTATCTATTTTACATTAGTAGAGAACTACCTAACTAATCAGAAAGATGCATGATGATGCATGCGTCTTTTTTTTATATTAGATACTTTTTTATGTTGTGCTTGTGCTTTATATTTCATGTTTTTTTGTTTGTAATGGAAAATGTCCCTTTATGATAGGGAGGGCATTTTCCAATATTTTAATTGGACGCTGTAAGAGAAAGGGAGAAAAGAAATGCCCTTGCTGAGTTTCTTGCCGGTTCTTCTCAGTACAAGGTCTCCCGCCCTATAGACTTACGAACCGAAGGCGTAGTGACATTCATAAGTGCTCAATTATTGTAGCCTAAACTGAATAAATTATATTGAATTTGAATTTGATAGTAAAACCGTAAGCCTACCTATACAGATCTCTAAGTGTGCGGTTTTTAAGGATATATTTTAGATAGAATATACAATAGTTTCTTGGGCCTAGAGCCCGATCAGCGATCTTCCACGTCGGTCACACCCCGCAGGTCTCCGCCGCCAAAGAGGTAGACGCGGACGGGATTGAATTTAGGTGACCTAACGACGTGTAGTGAGAAGTGTACGGCCAAGGCTTAAGTAAGCCGGCAGAATGTTATGCCGCACGTGGCAGAAGTGCGCCCCGTAGCTACGGTGATCAGCGGTGCTCAGGCTGAAGCACTGCCACCGTACAGGCCAAGGATTTGGAGTATAGAGCACTCCAGGCCTCCCTCAGTGCTGACGTCGTTAGAAGGCTGACGCGCACTGGTCCTCACAGTAGATGAGAAGGGTAGGCTTCTCCCAGACCTCAGTTACGGCACAGAGCTGAAAGGTGACGGTTTAGCAGTGGCTAAATAAAACCGTGCTGCGTGAACAAAAATATGATTAAAGACTCACCAATAATACATTAATCACAGCACAAAAGACAAGCACTTAACGTAAACCTACCGTTGCTGTATAGTTATATTGGTGTTAAATTGAGACTAATTTGAAATTATTTCCGAGCAGATTTTTTTAATAATCTCCGTCGAGGAGAAAAAAGTTTTGAAGTGTTATGACATATCAATGTCAAAACTCACAGAGATTCTTTGATCTCTTTATTTAAAATGACAATGCCGGTAATGGACCTAAGACTGGATGACCAAAAACTTCTATCGTTTCTTACATCATCCGGTCCTTTACCGAAGACAGACCACCGGAACGGTCGTTCCGTTATAGGGGTTTGCCAATAGTCGCCACGTTTGGCATTCGGGTTGGCGATCGCAGATTGATATTTAATACTCCCTCAGTATGGTGCTGCTGCCCACCATCTGTTGTATCCCTTAGTCGCCTTGTACGACACCCACGGGAGGATATGGGGTGGTATTATTCTGCTCTGCCGACACCACACGGCACTTATTTGGCACAATTATGGTTGGCAAGAATCAACTAGGTAACCTAGATTTTAAGACATTTTTTTTAAAAAAAAAACCACTTATATTTGATTCACAAAACAATAAGGCTCCCTAGATGATTACAAATTCTTGTCAAAGGTAAATTTTCAGAGCTAAACAAGCAATTTTGAATGTCTAGTAAATGCTCATATCATCGACTCTAAAAACATAGGTATAGCTGACAAGACTGAAAAGGATATAAATCGAGAAGATCGAGAGTTCCCGTGGGATTTTTTTCTGTAAGCCTCCACGATAATATTTTTTACCAAGTGAAATTAAGGGAAACTATATGCTCGCAACGTTGAAACGAGGAGACCTGATCCCTGGCACAGGGATAGCTGGATGAACTGAAGATAGATAGATAGACTGTAGACAATACAAAATAAGTACTTAGACGATCAAAATTATATGTCAAGCATTCACATTCAGTAATTGCTTAAGCGACTTTAGTATTAAGTACTACTGAGTTTGACATCAAGCAATTTTTAGTCAGTCAAAATTGCTTCTGCGTGATAATTGCGTGATAACAAGCATTTTTAATCGTCTAGGGAGCCTAAAAGCATTGCAGATTTAACATATTTGCCTTTTTCAAGTGGCTGAAAAAAGAATCTGAAAATTTAAGTTATGCAGGTTGACTCTTGCCAACCATTGTCTTTGTCAACAAGATCTTCAAAGTCGTAAACTGGGTTTGTTCATAAACACTATTCGATGAGGTAAACAAACATCTTTCGATACTTCTGGTGAATCTAACATCTTTGCCTTTTTCAAGTGGCTAAAAACAGTCTAAAAATCTAGGTTACCGACATTGATTCTTGCTAACTATGATTATTTGTCAGTAAGACGTTCAAAGCTAGTGTTCTGAACTGGTTTTGTTCGTAAACACTGTATTCGATATATAAGGTAAACAAACGTTTTTCTATACTTACTGGTAATTCATCTTCGCGTTTTTAAAGTGGTTGAAAAAAGTATCTTACAGGATGACGTCAGGCAACCATGGTTTTTCGTGACTGGTACATTCAGAGCCACCGACTGGCACTAGTTTCGTTCATATATTTGATGAGGTAAAAAACCATATCAAATGGCACCATATAACATGGCTGACTACGGAGCGTTCCAGGGTAAGGGGTCTCCAAAGGGATCCCATATATACTACATCTAAGTTTGGATCTTGTATCTTATGAGATAATTTTGGGCTTAAAATTGATGTGCTATTTTGTTTTTTTACAGTTCTTCCAGGTTAAGGAATGGCAACTCTATACAGTTCAATGTTACTAAGTACTTACTATCACTACATGCTAGTCCCATGTCTTTTTTTGTCCTACGGAGACAGTGCCATTTCTTTGTTTTCTTTTTTCGGATATAAGTCACAAAATCTCCTTAGGATAAATATTGTTACTCTTGGCTCTTTTCTTTGTTTCTGGTGTGTTTTTCCACGCGGGATATTACAGCGGGTATTGATAAAACGAAAAATTTTCGAAATCTCTTTTTAGCTGCTCTGGAGTTTTAATCGTAGGTGGTGGTGGTACTCTGAGCCAGAGGCGGCTTGTGACAATTTTAAATGGGTGTTTACTAAAAAAAAAAAAAAAAGTAAAGCAATTGCTATTGCTTACATGGTAACCTTATATTATTCTGTAAAAACGCGCATCGTGCGTGTATGTTTTCTAGCCACATTTTTGTGACCTTTTGTTTTTTTTTCAAGCTGAATTACTAAAATCTCTTCCCACTGTTCAATCACATCACAATAATCAAATTTTATTTTGCTATACTTATTAAAGAATTAAAAACTATTTATTTAGGAGGATTTAATCACGAACTAAATCATTTGTTGTGATAAGAGCGGCAACAGCGCGCGGCCGGACCGAAGGCGGGGTCAAGCTGGCAACAGTATTTTTCTTCACATAGCCCAGGAGCGGTGCTCCACATTCTGCTATTTTTTTATACAAAATCTTCTGTTTCACGTGTGAGACTGTGTCGATCTCTCTCTCACTCGATGATTTTAGCTTTAAGTCTCTGTACTGAAATTCGATTCATAGGAGCTCAATTGCTAGCGCTCCTCTCAGTGACTCTCAGTGAAATTCCATACCAAATGTTGAGTGTGTGTACAGATTGTTTTTAAATGAAATGCTATGTTAACATAAAGAGTAATCGAAGCAAATAATTCATTATTTTAAGTAAAATCTAAAAACTTTTAATTTATTAAGTAGATAATTATTAATAGTAGTGCGCTGCACCAGGACAAGCCGTCTGCCCTGAGCTCTGAGCTCTATGTCTAATTTAACACTTTCCCAGTCTGTGTAATTGTTAACTAGGGCTGGTTTAGGTTAGATTAGACAGCTTTTTTTTGCGGCCGCCGCTTGGTCTTATACGTTCGAAATTATGTAAAAATAATAAATTAGGTATGTTTATTTTTTTTATTACCAGGTACCTAATTTCATAATTGTTCACCTAAAGTGTATAACAATAAAATAATATAATAATACAAGATAGCTATAATTTTATTAAATGCAAAACTATTGTATGAAAAGTAATTGGATCCCGATTTCATTACGTATCTTGCGCATGCATAAACGGCCAACCGCGGTTCGCTATGTACCAACTAAAAATAACATCGATTTGTTTTAATTAACAGTAGGAGTGAGTTTTCTTTAATAAAAAACGAGGTGAAGTTTTTAAATATATAACCTCCGTGCGTGTACTGCAGGTGGTGGTGGGGTGCGCGGGCGAGGCGTGCGAGGAGGCGGTCGCGCGGGGGGCGGTGGTCGCGCTTGACCGGCACGCGCCCGACTACGACCAGCAGCTCTGTGACCTCGGACCGTTAGTGATTAGCGCAGTAGTACAGACTCACACAAAACAATACACACTACAAACTCCTACATAACACATAAATATGGCTGGCTTTGAAAATAAAAACCCGATAATGAAGTAGTATTAAAATAGAAATGCAATAGTCGATTGCATTACAAAGGAGCAAAATACTTTATGGCGATGATGCTATTTGTTGTAAGGGTTCTAAAGTTCTTAGTTAGAATCCTAAGAGCAAGATTTAGTATACTCCGCCCGAGCTAAAAATAGTTTTATACTTATACCCTGCCTTCGACTAGGCTATTTAGCCTAAAAGGTCCTGGGTCCGATTCCAAACGTGCAACCAGGAATTAAGACAAAATAAACTAGAGAATACAGTGAAGATACACTATAAATTAGGGGCTAAAGTCTGAAATCTGGCCAAAGCTCTCTTAATTTTGGAGCGACCAGCTTGAATATCGTCTAGCGGGGTGGTAAAGTGCTCTCGTTGTACGTTACGCAGTTCCAAATCCCGGGTTGATGACTAATCGGTAAATCCAACCCATCACTCCCACCAACTTCTAAAGTGAGCTGAACCAAGTCAACAATAAATCAGGACTAGATGGAGGGTCAATCTTCTCCGTTAGAACACTAAAGCCCGGAAGAGGGTCTACTAACTCCACACGAGGACTGGCCAGTCACACACTGGCCGAATGAGCCAGTCAGCAAGGAGGAAATGATTGATCAATGCTGAGGCCATACATCCGCGTGTAGAAATTTTAGCCAGGTTCAGTATCCCTGGAACGCCTCCATTCAATTGGAGCGGCAAATTCCAGAATCTTGGAAACCCTGTTCGCGATAAAAATCTCCAATAAATGGACGGAAGCTTTGAGCCAGGAAAGTACTATCTCGCCTATCAGTTCAAGCAGATCAGCACAGTGTGTTATTTGTTGCGGAATTTAGTTCCATCCTCGTTTTATGTGTTTTTTGGGAAGATAACATTCGTACAAACAAAACGCCTAGTAAAATTCTTCGGGCTTTATTTTTAGAAAATTAAGAAAAATCCATAAAAACACATTATGTCCTCTTCTGATACAGTTTTTACATTAAATATGTCATGGTATAATAGGCAATATGTCATGGTATGATAAGGAATACTCTAAACTTATCAATAAATAAAAAAAAAAACTTTAATAACTATGCTCTTCTAGGCACCAATTAATAAAATTTATGATTTTTAAGATATTTTTAACAGACTTAAAAAAATGAGGAGGTTCTTAATTCGGATGTTTGTATTTTTTTTATTTATGTTATATATAGACGGATTTTCATTTTTGTTTTTTTTAAGGGAGTATACTTCCCTAGATGGTCCCGTATTAATTTAGAGGATTTAAAACTTAAATTTTTGGTCAAAAAAATAATTGGTGTTAATTTGCAATTGGAGCAACTCCTTTTATGTTGATGATTGTATAAAATTGTATTACGCGTATAGATGTTTTTAGTGTACGAGAAAAAAGCAATTTGTCACTCAAAAGTAAAAAAATTAAAAAATATTGAGGGGTGGCACTCCGAAATAAACCGTTACATTGGGCGTAGACATCCCAATCTTGCTTATGTCCATGATATTTTTAAAAATGAATTAGGAGAAGATGACAGATTATCTAAGAATAGCAAAAATGACATGGAGATTAAGGAGGAAATCAATTCTACCGTAGAACTTTTAACACAAAAGAAAATTACAGTTGGACACTGTCATAAAATTATTGCGCCATTCTCATATCAGTATTAGTTACAATAAATTTTAAGTTTAGTAAGTTTTATTTGATTTTTTACTCAAATTATATCTTGAAGAAGTACTACTGTAGGTTTTCTTAATTTAAAATGGATTATCTTTCTTGAATTATCTTGAGGACTTTCGAGTTTCGGAAATAGTTTTGAAACAGGATATTTTTGTTTTTGGTTTCGAAAAAAGAAGTAATATTCTTATTTGGAAACCGGGTTTCAGTAGAGAAATATTTTTCTTTTTCGGAAACCGGTTTCGAAACTTGGTTTTAAAAGCGACCGAAGGGAAAAAAACAACCGGCTTCAAAAAGATGCACTAAAAAGGTAAAAATAATTACTTGTTTCACTTATCTGAATTACAGTTTGAAGTTGGAGAACTATGTACCTAACAGTTTATAACTCACTTCACTTCATGACACCAACTGCCGGTTATCTTTTTTGTTGTTAAAAAGTTTTTATTTTTGTTAATCTCCATACGGACGCAATCGGTCGCATTACGTTCTAATGTGTATTTGTTAACTAAAGTAATAAGAACTGCCACAAAAAAAAAGGCGCTACAAACTGAGGATGTCGAAAATATTGCATTTAAAAATGTTCAGTTAGGGTTGTCAATCAATGTTATTAGTAGGTGCCTAAATGTTTACAACATGCAATATGCAATATGTAACATGTAAACGTTGTTCATAACGACTCAGCAGACCTTCTGCATAAAGAACGAATTTCGAATTTTTGAATTTCAATTGCTTTATTATACTGCTCACGAAATATAGTCATAATTTTATTGTTAATTTAACGAATTTTGCGTTTGTAGGGGTGGGGCTGGACACAGGGGGACGGAATTTCATGGGATAGGGATGGCATTCGTGCAGATTGTTTTTCACATCATACAAGATTCAAAAAACAAATGCCAATTATATTAAGTGCATTTTTCCTAAGTAGAACTTCCACCGCTCGAAAAATATTTTTTTTCAATTCAATGCTATATTAAAATTTCATGATATAAAATAAACAGCGTACAGTTGTGTGGGCGGTTCCACAATATCGCGGTTCGAGAGCTCAAATACCGCGAGTCATCCGGCTGCCCGCTGCAGCTACCTAATGTAGGTATTAAGTACAGAAGTTATAAAGCGTTTAAGATACTTAATTTTGATAATTTTTTTAGAAGTAGCATTTCTAAAAACTTTAATCACCAGGCTCTTTATGGCACAAAATAATAAAATTTATAATTTTGAAAATAATTTTATCTACTCTCGTCGTATCGTAAAATTCAAATTATAAACTTCGCAACAAGTTTATATTGACAGACTTTACAAAGTCAATACCAAAATTTTAAAAATGGAATCGTATTATAACACTATTTCTCTAACAAAATAATTTTATTATAATGCGTTCTATTGACGGCATTGAGAGCTATGACGTCGCATAGGCATTGAAATCGTTATTTTCACTAAATGTAAACAAACGATAAGGCCGTTCACTATTTGATAGCGCATCCACTACTCTACCTCCCGAGCATGTGCAGCCAATGCGGCCCGGAAGTGACGTCATAGCGCATTCATTTTTAATCAACAGAAAGATCGAAAGTGAGGACAACAAAACGCCTCTACAATCAATATGATACAAGACAAAAATCCAACCAATCAGATTCCATCAATTTTTTTATGGGCGGGACGCCGGCTAAAGCGCATGCGCGGGGATTTGCAGGGTTTTGGCGCCATTCGTACGTTTTGTTGTGAATTTCGAGGGTTTTTTTTATTTTTGCTAAAAATGTCTGATAGTAGTGATTGTGTAGAAAATTTGACTCCGACCGATATTTTAGATGGGGCAATGACTCATAAGCTATAAGGTACCAGTAAAGTCAATAAAAAATAATATATTGATTTTCTGTAGTTTTGGCGAATTTTAAAAGTAGAAATGACATTATTTACAATAATTGTTCATGTTGAGGCATCATCTTCGCGTCAAGTCCATCAACCACCAATTGTAGGCGGTCCTTATGACGATCATCATAGCAGTTAATTAGCGGTGGCAGCGTCGCGGCGCGGCGTGCTGGAGCGGGGTCAACGGCTAGTTTTCAAATCATTAAAAAGTACGCTCGTTGAAGTCACAGTATTATATTTAATTTAAACGCAAAATTTGATTTATTTATATCACCGACCAACCTACCAAACGCTACATAAAAATTGGACCTCGCTGCCGGATATTAGCTGAACCAAAGCAGTAGTTGGGACACGCAAATCGGTGAAAGGTTACGGTGTTTTAGTGTGACATACCAACTAAATCTCTAATTTTTCAATCCCTAACCTTCTTCGATCTGTGTTTTCTGTGTAGTGTTTAAAAGTGTACCAAGTATAATAAAACAGTGACATATCAAATTGTAAGTACTTCATCCTTTGCCTCTCGCCAGTCCTTACAATGAACGCGCAATCTGAACCTAAAGATGAAATCGCGATGAAAGATTTAAAAAAGAAGCGCGCATCGATTAAAGGTCGTTTAACTCTCTTCAAAAAATATCTTAATTCATTTGAGGATGCTGATTTCTTTGCTTGCCAGCGTGCAGAACTAAAGTTAAGCATAGTAGGATTTCAAGCCTTAATGAACGATTTCAACCAGGTTCAAAGTCAAATGGAGGACTTAACTTCCGAGTCAGACATAGAGAAGCAGCTCGAATCCCGCGAGGAATTTAAACATGATTACTACGGTGCTCTGGCTCTCGCCGAGTGTATGACGAGCACGGAGGAGATGAGCATTTTAATTATATTAAAATGCCAAAAATATCGATTCCTGATTTTGACGGTTCATATGAACACTGGTTAGAGTTCCGCGACACATTTAGCTCTTTAGTACACGATTGTAAAACTATTACACAAATACAAAAATTTCACTACCTGAAATCATCATTAAAAGGAAATGCAAAGTCTGTGATACATTCCTTGTAGTTTTCGGCTAGAAATTACAGTGTTGCATGGGAATTACTTTTAAATAGATTCGATTACACAAATATATTAGTTCACAATCACGTAAAATCTATTTTTAGTCTACAAAATTTATTAAAAGAATCGCCAGGGTCGTTACGAAGAATCATAGACACTATTCTTAAAAATTTAGGGGATTAAAAACCTAGGTGAGCCGACAGAGCACTGGGACACACTGCTTATTTATATAGTGGTGTCAAAGTGAGATCCCACCACGGAACGTGAATGGAAGGAACACAAAAGTACACTGCAAACAAAAAGTGATAGCGATAAAACACTTAGTTTTGAAGACTAAAAATAGGTTTTACACGATTTATTAGAATTTCTGAAAAACAAAGCAAATATTTTAGAGACACTAATTGTATCACACAACAAATCACACACTTCTAGTTTTATCAAAAACAAAAAACAGCACACGTTCGCCCCGCCTCGTCTCGGTTCATTGCAATGTAGCTTCAAATAATAAATTTAACCAACAGTAAGGTTAAACGCAATTTTAGATCTTGCCTAATGTGTAACGCACAGCACCCACTATTTTCGTGTCAGAAGTTTCTTGATCTTGATGTACAAATTAGGCTAAATTTCATTAAAAATAAAGACTGGTGTATTGATTGCATGCGAAGCGGTCACTCAGTTGATACTTGTATTTACGGGCCGTGTCGAAAATGTGAGAAAAAACACAACTCATTAATATGCGACTCGAACAACAACGCAGGTGCAATTAATTCTCACACCGCACACGACTACTCATCTAGTGGGTCTAAGAAGGGTCTGGATATAGATAACAGACAGAAGTCATTACCGGTTCATAACTTACACACATACATTACCGGCTCACAACTTACACACATACAATCACAGTGACCTACACAATACACTTTAAAACAGCTAGCTGAAGAATGTGAGGTTCCATACATAAAGGAAACTATTAACAACTGTTTTTATGTGAACGATTTGATTTGCAATGCTAATAGTATTCCAGAATTAAATAAGATTTGTGAAGGTACCAGTAACATTTTAAATTCCGCAGGCTTCGTGTTACGCAAGTGGCTTTTTAACTTTGAGCTTGCCAACCCTAGTGATGACGCACCGCAACCTATTATGCAATTAGGAGAAAAAGATAACGGTCAACACAAAACGTTAGGCATAGGGTGAGATAATAAATCTAACGAAATGGCGTTCTATTCGCACATAAAGAACGACACGAATGTAGTTACCAAACGTGTTATTTTGTCAACAGCGTCTTAGATTTATGACCCGTTAGGGTTACTCAGCCCGGTAATTACAACAGCTAAAACTTTGTTGCAAAAATGCTGGTTATTAAAATTAGATTGGGATCAGCTCGTGCCAAGTGAGGTCGCACAAATATTTATAAAATTTATGAATAGTTTACCACTAATAATTAATAGTTTAAAAATTCCACGGTTTGTTAAATGTTTTAATTCTATTGAAATAGAACTCCACATATTTACAGACGCATCGCAGATAAGCTACGGCGCGTGCGCCTTTCTTCGGCTTCGGCTTCTTCGGATAGTCGATCAGCTGTTACAGTGCGTCTTCTTTGTTGCAAAGGGAAAGTTGCGCTCAAACCTACAACTATACCTAGGTTGGAGTTGTGTGGTGCAGTAATGGGGGCGAGATTGTACAAAAAAATCGTTGAATCTCTTCGGTCTAAATTAAATAAGGTTGTATTTTGGACAGACTCCACTATAGTCTTAGGTTGGTTAGGAATGCCAACTAACTTATTAAAGCCATATGTTCAAAATCGAACTGCAGAGATTCACGAATTAACTAAGGCACTCCCATGGCACCACATTTCAGGGAATTTAAATCCCGCTGAAATGGTTTACAAAGAAAGAGAAAGAAAGATATACTAAGCAAATCGTCTCTTTGGTGGAACGGGCCGCAATTTTAACTAGATTGTTATTTTAAATTATCTGACTCTCAAAATTACATCACAAGAGGATTTAAGAAGAAGTGAAACTTATAAATATAAATTGTAACCTCGCAAATCATTCAAGTAACCGGAACTTATTTCCTTTTTACAGATTTTCTCAGTACACACGATTAAAGCGAGCTGCCGCTTATGTACTTCGTTTTTTATATATCACACGCAATAAACAATCCAGGCGCTCGGCGGGGTTATCACCAATCTTGCGTGCGCAGTGCAAGAGCCTCATATTTCGCAATAATGGCTGTCAAACACCAATTTCGAATTATGAAGCAGCGTCCGCGATGCAAGTAGCGATAAGTCGACGCTAGCGCCTCTATCAGGCGATTTAGGAGTTAAAAATGCATTTTCAATCGCTACGCGTCATAGAAAACTTCAAATTCGGAATTATGAATGACAACAATCACGATTAGCGAGGGGTTAGCAAGCCATATGAACTGTCAAGTTTGCGTTTACCTTTTTAATGGTTGCAAACTGATCGCTTTCTGATTGCAAAGCTTATATTTATTAAATAAAATACTTTAGACATTTTCAAAACATTGATTGTTAAAGCAGATATCCGCAAGAAATGAATTAAAGTTAAGTAACAAAACAGAAACCAGTGTGCGAGGTCAGAATACGCTTCGTTGTAACTAATACAATTTTCTGTTTTAACTAGTGTTTTGGTTAATTTTGTGTGTGTTTGTGAATTTTAACTCGCTAAAAATAGTGAAAAGAATACCAGAGAAACTGTATGTGCTGATTTAAAACCCAAAATTGCCTATAAAATACTGTTACCTACTAATGAAGGAATCTAGAAAGTTGACAACATAAGATTACTAAAATCGAAGAAAATTGTATGTATTTAACGGCAAGATACTGGGACTTACCTATTCATTACACCATAAATGAAGTAGAGAAACTTGCAGTTAAAACCTATAACCTAAAATATACCAAACAATTGATGTGGTATATGTTTGAATTCACATACCTAACTATCCTTTCTTTTATGTTTGGTCAGTTTTCTACAAGTGTACCTACCCAACGCTCACAACAATAGTATTTAATCATTAGGGCAACACAATTAAAAAAAACAGACTAAGAATTATACTGTAAACATAGGTAATCAAAGTGAATTAGAAGAAATCTACCAATTTATATATTACTTACAAATACTGTCCTACAGCATAGCCTACAGATGTTCTTAAACACCATATTGCAATTAAAAAGTAGTTTTGGAACAAACTTATCAGCTGATTATTACTCAACAGTATAATCATAATAAAATATTTGTTGGTCAATTCTAATAATAATCTGTGTGTGCCAAATTTCATTTCATCATTGTCACAAACTTAAACATACTGTATAAAGCATTAGTAGGATTTCTTCCATTACTCTATTCAAACCCTAGAATATGCTGCTCAGCTTTAGGACCTACTTTTTATAACTTACCGTTTACCTTAATACCATATCCTCTATAGCTAATTTTCTAAATTATTTTGCAGATAATATGATGAAGATATGTTACAAGGTTGATAAACCTATGCTGTCATGATAACAAAATGGAATCAACACCTGAATTTGTGAATACTGCAACTTTTCTGCGAATAAGAAAGGACAAAGTGTAGTCAGCAGTAGTACCTATATATTAATAAATAAATGTTACTAAGGAATAAATGAAATATATTTTACTGACTACACTGAACAAGCACACATGGAATGAAATATAATTGTTACCATAATACATTAAACTATAAAAACAAACCAGCATTTTTTTTTATACCACTAAGTCGGCAAACAAGCTTGGGGTCTGCCTGATGGTAAACGGTCACCGCAGCCTATGGACACTTGCAACAACTAGTAATAACACTATCACTTGTAATAAAACTATTGACCTATCACTTACCAACAACTTATTTACAAACAAAAGTTCATAATTGTTGGTTGATGATGACTTAAAGAGTGTATAAACAAACCATACACATAATATAATGAATACAGTTTTTGTTGAGTAACCACATCTAGAACTTATAAGGGCTCAGGTTAAAATTTTAAGTGTAGGAAATCAATTTTCAAAGATGGCAGTCAACACTTACTTCTACAATAGATTTTGGCCTTTAGTTAAAAGCAAGCCTTACTCTAGCTGCTAGATCATCTTCAACCATGATAAACTTTTGTCAACCAGCTGCAGCTTTCGCCAAGTGTATAGGTCAAAAGTGCGAAATTTTATAAAACCGTGACTAGTGCTCAGGACTATTCACCTCATAAGCTCAAAACTGCTCTGCAGGCAATAGAAAGTGCAGCACTTGGAGATCCTTTACAGAGTAATAAGAGTGCTTGTAGAACTTATTAACAAAGGAGAAAGAAGGTTCTTGATTAGAGACCGTAGGCATAAGAATAATGAAAACTTCTTCATCCTCATGCCACCATCAATTCCAACTCAATGTGGCAGGACCAAGTGGACTAACAACCTAGAGGCTTGTCCTAGATGAATTTAAGTGGTACAGACGGATTTGTTTAAGAAATACATGGGATACGCCTATGTCTAGCAGTGTTTGTAAGGCTGATATGTTAAGGAAATCATCAAATGGTTCAGCAGTTCACTCAAATAATATACATAAGACATTTTGTTAATGATAAACAGTTATGAAGTGATAGGTTTTAGTTAAATAATAGCACAAAATAAATTGAAAAGAATTTTAATTAAAAATTTTATTACATTATTTCAATTCTTATACTTAATCTAATTCTACTGTGGTATCCTGCTACAATATTTGATCCATTTAAAGCAGGAATGATCTTTTTGTTGATGTTTTCAGTACTTGACTTTTGTAATACTTTTACTAATATTGCATCTTCAGTTCACATTCTTAAACTTGCATTTCCAAGATTACTGAAACAATATAAAAAACTTTACTTAACTGGTTGTGATAGTGACAGGCAACCTGAAATAAAACATCAACATTATCTCTTTAATATTGAAACAACAAAAAATAATAAGATATCGGTGGATTGATTTTTAAAGAATTCCTTGGTACTGACTTTATTTGTACACAGACCTAAAATATGCATTACAAATTATACTCAGCAACAGAAACTATTCTTTACTGGATAAATTACATAATGAAGTATCTTTTAAGTGTGGGCAAGATATTAAAAGATACAATTTTAATACCTATTATTTAGCGCTGTTTTCTCAAGACTTGTCAATCAAATAAGTGCAACTATACATATATTGGGTTTTATCAAACTTAAACTATAATAGATATTTTGGCATCATGTTAAATAGGTCATCCCTGTACGAAGAATCATGTTATGTGAGTACTACAGATGAGTAGCTCTCAATGCTTAGAATACAATTTCAGTATAAAACTGGCATTAGATAAACAGCAGTATAGAGGCAGGCTTATTTTAATGCCACAAAATCATGAGATTACCTATTTATCACTTGTATTTGCAGCGTATGTAGGGATCTAGGGTAGGTATTGGCTTTAAAGCGTGACAATAATTAAGATTTGTTTACATACCTTCGATTGGAATCTAAACTGTTTTCCAGAGTACCTATGCCCTCAGGTACGTGTAAAATTCCCCCGTGCAAAATTAAGAAGAGCAAAACTTTTAGAGATATAATTTTTATTAAACCTTTGAAGTTATAAAATTTGTTATGAAATAGATGTAACTTATCTAAGATTTTCATCTGTCCAGGCCCACCAATGCGGAACTTGTTCGTAGGTTCGTAGGTTCCCGCTTGTCGTTCCTGCTCACACCACGCTGAGTTCGCTTATCCGCTCCTGGAATTCGAAATTAAAAATGTGTATATATTGGATTCATAATAATTAATAATATAGATTTTTTGAATCTTATTATTATGATTATTATTATTATACTTTATTGTATCAACATAAAAAATTTACAAACAAAACATATTTACAAATAGAGGAAAATAAAAGGCGGTCTTATCGCTTTAAAGCGATCTCTTCCAGACAACCTTTCTCTCAGAATCTTAGTTTTTAAAAGAAAATAAAAATTAAAAAAAAATATGAAATTATAAATCAACAAATAAAATTACAAATATCAAGTTAGAATAGTTGCACTTTTAATTGTTTGGACCCTTTATCCTTATCTCCAAACAGATATAATTAATTCTGCTTTTTTGTAATTACCAAATTAATTATGATAATTTGACCAATCATATCTGTTGCCCTCTCCTCGAGATTTTTAAATAGAAAAACCGCAATCTATTTAAGATCTCTACACATAAAGGCTGTCCAGTGACTCTATTTACTACGTAACATAAAAAATCAAAACACTCAAAAAAAAAAAAAAACAAGAGGAACAAGAAATACAAATTGAGTGTTTGGGATGTACTAATCTTTAACTATTAGCGAGTTATGATGGACCAATTGAAGGCCATAATCAAAAAAGGACGCTGAAAGAAAATTAGATTAATACACATTGAAATAAATTAACATTAAGGTACATGAATGAGTGAAACGAGAGCTAAATTAATTGAATTTTTCTCATAAGAAAACAAAATAGCTTAAATCAATTTTTTCAGTGAATTTGTGTTTAGTTATCGTATTTTAGAACTTCACTGAAATTGGGCATTACTTAAGTACAGTAAGAGATCTAATTATTTAATCAATGTAATTAAAATAAATAATCCCTTACAATATATTTATGTGATAGAATAGAATTAAAGTAATGCCATACAAGTAAAAAGTTCAAATAGTAATTAATTATACTCAGCTTTTATGAATTTCAGCATTATAATCCGGAAGTATCTCCAGTCCCATAGGCACATGACGTCTACATCCCTTTGTCGAGTCACGTTGAGCGTCTACAGACAGCAACTCAAACAACAGATTTTACAAAACAATTTACAAATGAAACAATAATATATTATAATATTTATAGCTGAAAATAAAATCTAATCATCAGAACATATTCTCTATCATTCAAAATCTCATTAGAAATTCCGATACACAATATATCTCTCCTTATATACATCATACATCGTCATAATTTTGTGATTATGTGTGATTGACAACGTATGTGTATAAATCTTGTATAATGATAAGTGTATGTGTATAATTGTAATGGTAAAATATATTAAATATAATATATTTACTTTAATCTGGAACTTTAAACAAATATAAGATAAGAGAAAACCAGAGACACAATCTTCCTCCTGAAAATTAAGAATATCTAAACAACCTAATATAGCATGATTCCTGAAATCTTTAATATAAATTTCGAACTATCTATCCAGATTTTCAGACCATCTCGCAGGCATCACACTGAGACTCAAACATAAATTGTTCAATCTCCCCTTAAAATAATACCTATTACACAATCATGCTTCTCTCCTAAAGTCTGCAGACATCCTAAGCCTCTAAGTCATACTAGACTCCTAAGACATAGAATATCTTAATATCGGCATTGGAAAGCAAATTTCAAACATTTTTTGTATTTACCTAGTCTAACGTCTGCTCGCGACGAACATTTCCAATTCCATAGCCACGTAGGAAACAATTATATGACGCCTAGCATAAACTGGATTCCGACACGCTGACCAGGTCAAAGGTTTCCTCCAAGAGTCTCCCAGAACCGGCATACATCATTTCCCGAAGCTATAAACTCGAAAATGAACGCTGAGCTAGTTAGGTGATGAAGCTATGTTGTAAAGTAATTTCTAATATGCTCCTGATATTAGAAATAGTCCCCCCCCTGTTCTGCCAAGGTCCCCTTAAGACGCCGACAGATACGAGGGAGAGTTTGAGTTCCTAAATGCATGTAATCTAAAATAAAAAATATATTTTTAAAAGTTAAACTGAGATAATAAAATTTTCTCTCAACTCTAGAAGTAATTAGTTGTGAAAATAAACTTGTATTCAAGAGAATTGTATTCACTCATTGTTAAAATTATTTAATTTGATGTGTTTCTATAGGTGGGTATTATACAGATTGATCTATATCCGTTACTTCATGAAATTCGGTGATTTGACTAAATTTAATAGTCACGACTTTGAAGAATAGTTAGGTATAAAAAATACCTATAGATTTTATGATCTCTCGGCGATAATGTATTTACTTATAAACACATTTTTATATAGTTGTTGAGCTCTTGACAGGATAATTTAGTTTTTAGATTATTTTCATGTAGTATTAAGCTTTTCAAACATTTCGTTTGAAAATCACTTGATGAAGCTTCAAATTAAATGCTTAAGTGGTTGTAACCACCCAGTTGAAACAATACACATCAAACAAAATAACATAACATTTATACACACATTCAATCAATCACAAACACTTTTGTAAATAAATTCGATTTCAAAAGCTCGCCCCCTACTCCAACTAATTGATAAATCAAAATATTGCAGTCGTTGTCCGATGTTTGCTGTCACTGTCGAAATTCACTTCTCTAACTATAAAAAAAAAAAAAAAAAAAAAGGGAAGAAAACCCTACCTGAAACTTTAAGATTCGTTTCAGGCCTAAAGCTCCTAATTTATAAAACCAGTTGAGAAAATACAGACAAAACGCAGAAAGTCGAAAGAAGACCACCTCTCCTCTCATGTTACATCAGCATCTAAATGAATATATTAGCTATATATATGTATATATATATGTATGTGTAGTGTTTATTAATTAGACCCGTCGTTTCCGAACATACGCTAATGAAAATTCCTTTAGACATACATCTTTCACACTTTAGTCATCAATAAAACCTGCATTCGTCTTTATTATATACATCCTATTAAACTAAGTTATCCGAAGAAATCAGTGAATTAAATAAGAATCTAAAAGTTAAAAGAAGAAATATATAATAACAATAAAAAAAAAAATGATACTGTTTACCAATTGTATGAAGAGCTCCAACCATCAAGATTTTACTTGTTAAAGTGCACAATTGTAAAGTTAAATTTTAAATTAATTAAATTAAATGCTAAATTAAAAGTAAATTGAAATATCACTTGTAACTAAAAATATCACTTGTAACTCTTTGGCCGACTCCTTTGAATTTTTAAACTATCACGTCCAAACGTCAACGCTGTTCCTGGGTGACTGTCTACAACAACCCTCTATTGCTGCCACAGAATGCCTCCCTCAGCTTCGTTTTCGAGGTTCGATTCTTGGAATTCCGTTCACACGGTTTAGAGGTTCTCGCATTTTAATAGTGAAAAATGAAATTATACTCTATTTATCATAGTAATAGAAATACAGTTTGAGTATGTGACCTTTTCATAGTTCAAGTCACCAAGCTTAGTTGACATATTTAAAGATTAAATATTTTTAGTAAGTTTTTAAACTTGTTAAAAGATTCCTGTCACCGTAGACGAAATTAACTGTGTAAGCACAACACAGATGTGAGGACCTATTCACTTAAGAAAATAACTCAAGTTTCTTAAGTATTGCGCATAAATTCAGTTCACCATATTTACTTTCGTGTCTATTTTCAAAGCAACATAAAACGATATGTTACATAACGGCCCCAAGTCTGTGAGGTCTCATTCATATGGAAACATATTTGAAGCAACTATGGGAACATATGTATGAAGCGAAACATACTTATTTACTTTATTGTTACAGAATTAGGATTCTCTGTAACTCATTTTATGCAGTTTTCTCTAAGTCCCGAGACTCCAAATTAATGGTCTTCAGTTTTCCTCATTCTTGTCGAATTTTTCTTTAAAATTTTCGCCCCCAATTTGGAAGTTTTATGAGCTCCAATATTGTGCTTACAATTTTCTCCTAATATTAGGTATAGCCGCTGTCCATACATTTCGCATATCTGGTTTTGCCGACATTTCAGTCTCTTCTGAAGCACCTTCCATATTTTTTTAGAAACGATAATTCCAATATTGGTCCGCATTCTCCTCCAGACATCCACAAGCGTCTTATTTCCAATGAGTAATGCTGCATAGTTACATCGACGATAATGTTTTCAGATGCGTAGCACATCATTTTTAGCGTCCGCAAATAGATTTGCAAAATGTTCCGACATAGACTTGAATAAGCTATTCTATTAGCCGTTGCCTTTGTGCTTCGAAGTTTTGTTCTGTGCCTCCCTTTCCCAATATTGCTCCAGGTAATCCGATTAAAATCTTTAAAATTATTCCACTCACTCTGGTAAATTTTTGACCAGTTTCTGGCGTCGCCGGTCAGACAATACATCGCTGTATCCAATGCCTCGTCCATCATTCCCAAACGTTCAATATATTTTTCTAAATCTTCCGAAACCGTAATATGGTACGCGTTTCTTCCCATGAAATTAGGTTTTGTAGGCGTCTGCACCATTAGTACTACCACATTAAAGTACGAAATTACAAAATATTAATAATTATCATAAAATTTTATCAACAAAAAAAAACAATGTATTAATCCGTCTTAGCTTAGTGGAAAAAAAAAAAAAATAACAAATGAAATTACATAGTAACCATACAAAAGATTGTAGTTAATCAAACGACACTAGCGACATTCATGAGTTTATACAATTTTCAAACTTAAGTAAACTTAATATCGCCCTAAATATTCGATGTAACACAACGGCGAACATGGACAGAAGTAAACTTTCTAAGCTCTCAAAACAAAAGTCCCTTTTATATAAAACGAAAATGGAATTTTTTTTTTTATTTAAATTCAATACTTTTAAAATAATGTTACCTAACCTATCATTTAATGTTTAGGACAATATTGTCAAAACCCGCGATTCTATTCAATTATTATAAAACTCATAATGAGACAAAATTTCCATACCTATAGCTTTGAAAAACTATATACTTTTGGCACATATGAACGTTATATTAGTAGTTTAATTTATTTATACGGCCCCAATTGTTTTAATTTCTGTACCTAGGTACTTAATAGTCAATAACCCCTCTTTTATAAAACAAAAATTATTTAATCGCTCAATACATTTACAAAACAGACACATATGAACGTTATATTGATATTTTAACTTATTTATGCGGCCCCAATTGTTTTAATTTTTGTATTCTATAGTCAATATTTTTCCTTTAAAAAAAAAATTATGCGATCACCCAATACACCTCCAAAACACATTCATGCATCTAAAATGAAAAAGCAATTTCAAAGTTTGATCCAATACCGAAAGCAAACTACGTGATTTTATGTTTATAGCCACGCCATCTATCGAACTCCAAAGGAGACAATGTTATTCTGTTCTAAGTTCTCTAATAGCTAACTACTTTTCGATCCGCGAAAATGCTATTGAAAGATACACACAGATGTCGCTTCGGAACTATGCCTACTAAGGTTCCCTGTCTCATAAACTTTCGAACATTCAATAAAAATCGGCCAAGTGCGAGTTGGACTCACGTACAAAGGGTTCCGTATGATTATTTTATAAAGGCGACAGAAAGGTCATATCAAATGTATTTTCAGTGAAAATTTCAACTGTCTAACTATCATGGTTCATGAGAAACAGCCTGGTGACAGACGGTCGAACGGATGAACGGTGTAGCTTAAGTAATAGGGTTACGCTAATTACCCTACCCTAAATTTATAGCTACTATTATTGATATGAGATGCATAAATTACGATAACTTTTAATCGTCATTTTATCACAAAAGAAACAAACAAACAAACAATATCTTTTGTATTAAAACGTACATACTGATATTAATGAATTTACTTTAAATTACCTACAACTTTTACCTAAATACTTTACTTGTATGAACGTTTGTTATTATTTAAAATTTCAAATCCTTTTAAAAAAAAAAAGGCGATGTTTCGTGCTCGTCTACAAGATCGACTACCTGCGAAAAGATACTACACAAAAAAAAATATAACCCGCGCCCCCATGAGACTGTGACTTGATTTACTTCGCGTAGAATGACAAAATATTTAAGTTTTAGTGTCTATCTCAAAATTGTTTACTATATTATTATTTTATCCTGACTACCTATCTTTTAATATATGAAATGACTTACTAAAAATGCCTTTGTTGCTCTTGTTTAAATTTAGAATGCTACAAAGACTGTTAAAAAAAAACAACACAAGTGTAAGTGACTCATAACTATTCCCATAAAGTTACAAACATTTCAATCTCTAATCTCTCTAACTAAGTGACACTTGAGTTTCTCGGCGTCACGTTCTTAACACTTAAAGAACAAAGTCCTTACACAAAGTAGTTTGGCAATTGAGATTGTATGTGAAAAATTATTAGTATTTACTTTAACAAATACAAAACTTATGGCAAAAAATGTTATGTTTATTTATTTCTGTAGGTAAATTTTATAATTTAAAACGTTAAGTAGTTTGTTTAGAAAACAAAGTTAAAGGTAATTTTATTTATTAGAATTTTAAATCTCTACTCCACAAAAGTTTTACATTCATGCTCAAATAAGTACCTTACTAAAATTTAAACGAGCACAATCTCAGTTCCTCGTAACTTTCTACCTGCTCATTGACAGAAACAAAAAAAATAAAGCCCTTTTTGTCCCTTGCTTACGCGGTACGCCTAGACTGTGTTACTGGAATTCATTTGCGCGCATACTTTAGAGATAAAATAAACTACAATAACTTTACGTTAAAATTCTGACTAATAACAAAAGTTTTATGCAATACCTATTCCGTAATTTGCATTATAAGTAGTTTATTAGTTAAATTAAAAACATTTTATTAATTGAATTATTAGAATCAAATTTTATTTTTATTGCAAAAAAAAAATACTTTATTCGTAATAAGAATGTTTTATTCGAAATATATTTTGACTCAACACCCTATTGACCGTTACACGATTCCTTTATATATATAACATAGAAAGAAAATACTTTTAGGACACACACAAACACATAAAAATGCAATCAAAAAGAAACACCGCCTAAATTAAACATGAAAACAATTATAAATAATATATCGTTATTATGCCATGTTTAGTTAAGCTAAACAAAGATATATTCGAAACAAACAGACAAAGACAAACAAATCTAATATTGTAGAAGCCTACATGTTTGGCACTTTATGTTGTTGAGCAAAACTTTACGTCGTCAATCTAAAAATAGAAACTGTCCTGTTTGGTTAAAAAGAGCGTTTGTTAAGAGCGTAAGCGATTTAAAGAATTAGAAATAGAAAACATGTCTATGCCTCAAAAATCTATGTGGTGATCACACCATTATTATGTTTAAGTAATTTAATCGAAGTTTTGGCCAGTGTCTAATTAGTCTAGTGGTTTTATTACGTAAAATTACGTTAATAGTTTAGGACCGTTTGTGAAAACGTAGAAACATATAAATAAGATTCTTTTATAGAGGTTACGAGTTAATTTATTTTTTAATAAAAACTCGTATTTCATGACCTCTATCCTGGCGTCACGGCATCAAATATGTAAAACTCCCCCGTGCAAAATTAAGAAGAGCAAACCTTATAGAGATATAATTTTTATTAAACCTTTGAAGTTATAAAATTTGTTATGAAATAGATGTAACTTATCTAAGATTTTCATCTGTCCAGGCCCACCAATGCGGAACTTGTTCGTAGGTTCGTAGGTTCCCGCTTGTCGTTCCTGCTCACACCACGCTGAGTTCGCTTATCCGCTCCTGGAATTCGAAATTAAAAATGTGTATATATTGGATTCATAATAATTAATAATATAGATTTTTTGAATCTTATTATTATGATTATTATTATTATACTTTATTGTATCAACATAAAAAATTTACAAACAAAACATATTTACAAATAGAGGAAAATAAAAGGCGGTCTTATCGCTTTAAAGCGATCTCTTCCAGACAACCTTTCTCTCAGAATCTTAGTTTTTAAAAGAAAATAAAAATTAAAAAAAAATATGAAATTATAAATCAACAAATAAAATTACAAATATCAAGTTAGAATAGTTGCACTTTTAATTGTTTGGACCCTTTATCCTTATCTCCAAACAGATATAATTAATTCTGCTTTTTTGTAATTACCAAATTAATTATGATAATTTGACCAATCATATCTGTTGCCCTCTCCTCGAGATTTTTAAATAGAAAAACCGCAATCTATTTAAGATCTCTACACATAAAGGCTGTCCAGTGACTCTATTTACTACGTAACATAAAAAATCAAAACACTCAAAAAAAAAAAAAAAACAAGAGGAACAAGAAATACAAATTGAGTGTTTGGGATGTACTAATCTTTAACTATTAGCGAGTTATGATGGACCAATTGAAGGCCATAATCAAAAAAGGACGCTGAAAGAAAATTAGATTAATACACATTGAAATAAATTAACATTAAGGTACATGAATGAGTGAAACGAGAGCTAAATTAATTGAATTTTTCTCATAAGAAAACAAAATAGCTTAAATCAATTTTTTCAGTGAATTTGTGTTTAGTTATCGTATTTTAGAACTTCACTGAAATTGGGCATTACTTAAGTACAGTAAGAGATCTAATTATTTAATCAATGTAATTAAAATAAATAATCCCTTACAATATATTTATGTGATAGAATAGAATTAAAGTAATGCCATACAAGTAAAAAGTTCAAATAGTAATTAATTATACTCAGCTTTTATGAATTTCAGCATTATAATCCGGAAGTATCTCCAGTCCCATAGGCACATGACGTCTACATCCCTTTGTCGAGTCACGTTGAGCGTCTACAGACAGCAACTCAAACAACAGATTTTACAAAACAATTTACAAATGAAACAATAATATATTATAATATTTATAGCTGAAAATAAAATCTAATCATCAGAACATATTCTCTATCATTCAAAATCTCATTAGAAATTCCGATACACAATATATCTCTCCTTATATACATCATACATCGTCATAATTTTGTGATTATGTGTGATTGACAACGTATGTGTATAAATCTTGTATAATGATAAGTGTATGTGTATAATTGTAATGGTAAAATATATTAAATATAATATATTTACTTTAATCTGGAACTTTAAACAAATATAAGATAAGAGAAAACCAGAGACACAATCTTCCTCCTGAAAATTAAGAATATCTAAACAACCTAATATAGCATGATTCCTGAAATCTTTAATATAAATTTCGAACTATCTATCCAGATTTTCAGACCATCTCGCAGGCATCACACTGAGACTCAAACATAAATTGTTCAATCTCCCCTTAAAATAATACCTATTACACAATCATGCTTCTCTCCTAAAGTCTGCAGACATCCTAAGCCTCTAAGTCATACTAGACTCCTAAGACATAGAATATCTTAATATCGGCATTGGAAAGCAAATTTCAAACATTTTTTGTATTTACCTAGTCTAACGTCTGCTCGCGACGAACATTTCCAATTCCATAGCCACGTAGGAAACAATTATATGACGCCTAGCATAAACTGGATTCCGACACGCTGACCAGGTCAAAGGTTTCCTCCAAGAGTCTCCCAGAACCGGCATACATCATTTCCCGAAGCTATAAACTCGAAAATGAACGCTGAGCTAGTTAGGTGATGAAGCTATGTTGTAAAGTAATTTCTAATATGCTCCTGATATTAGAAATAGTCCCCCCCCTGTTCTGCCAAGGTCCCCTTAAGACGCCGACAGATACGAGGGAGAGTTTGAGTTCCTAAATGCATGTAATCTAAAATAAAAAATATATTTTTAAAAGTTAAACTGAGATAATAAAATTTTCTCTCAACTCTAGAAGTAATTAGTTGTGAAAATAAACTTGTATTCAAGAGAATTGTATTCACTCATTGTTAAAATTATTTAATTTGATGTGTTTCTATAGGTGGGTATTATACAGATTGATCTATATCCGTTACTTCATGAAATTCGGTGATTTGACTAAATTTAATAGTCACGACTTTGAAGAATAGTTAGGTATAAAAAATACCTATAGATTTTATGATCTCTCGGCGATAATGTATTTACTTATAAACACATTTTTATATAGTTGTTGAGCTCTTGACAGGATAATTTAGTTTTTAGATTATTTTCATGTAGTATTAAGCTTTTCAAACATTTCGTTTGAAAATCACTTGATGAAGCTTCAAATTAAATGCTTAAGTGGTTGTAACCACCCAGTTGAAACAATACACATCAAACAAAATAACATAACATTTATACACACATTCAATCAATCACAAACACTTTTGTAAATAAATTCGATTTCAAAAGCTCGCCCCCTACTCCAACTAATTGATAAATCAAAATATTGCAGTCGTTGTCCGATGTTTGCTGTCACTTTCGAAATTCACTTCTCTAACTATAAAAAAAAAGGGAAGAAAACCCTACCTGAAACTTTAAGATTCGTTTCAGGCCTAAAGCTCCTAATTTATAAAACCAGTTGAGAAAATACAGACAAAACGCAGAAAGTCGAAAGAAGACCACCTCTCCTCTCATGTTACATCAGCATCTAAATGAATATATTAGCTATATATATGTATATATATATGTATGTGTAGTGTTTATTAATTAGACCCGTCGTTTCCGAACATACGCTAATGAAAATTCCTTTAGACATACATCTTTCACACTTTAGTCATCAATAAAACCTGCATTCGTCTTTATTATATACATCCTATTAAACTAAGTTATCCGAAGAAATCAGTGAATTAAATAAGAATCTAAAAGTTAAAAGAAGAAATATATAATAACAATAAAAAAAAAAATGATACTGTTTACCAATTGTATGAAGAGCTCCAACCATCAAGATTTTACTTGTTAAAGTGCACAATTGTAAAGTTAAATTTTAAATTAATTAAATTAAATGCTAAATTAAAAGTAAATTGAAATATCACTTGTAACTAAAAATATCACTTGTAACTCTTTGGCCGACTCCTTTGAATTTTTAAACTATCACGTCCAAACGTCAACGCTGTTCCTGGGTGACTGTCTACAACAACCCTCTATTGCTGCCACAGAATGCCTCCCTCAGCTTCGTTTTCGAGGTTCGATTCTTGGAATTCCGTTCACACGGTTTAGAGGTTCTCGCATTTTAATAGTGAAAAATGAAATTATACTCTATTTATCATAGTAATAGAAATACAGTTTGAGTATGTGACCTTTTCATAGTTCAAGTCACCAAGCTTAGTTGACATATTTAAAGATTAAATATTTTTAGTAAGTTTTTAAACTTGTTAAAAGATTCCTGTCACCGTAGACGAAATTAACTGTGTAAGCACAACACAGATGTGAGGACCTATTCACTTAAGAAAATAACTCAAGTTTCTTAAGTATTGCGCATAAATTCAGTTCACCATATTTACTTTCGTGTCTATTTTCAAAGCAACATAAAACGATATGTTACATAACGGCCCCAAGTCTGTGAGGTCTCATTCATATGGAAACATATTTGAAGCAACTATGGGAACATATGTATGAAGCGAAACATACTTATTTACTTTATTGTTACAGAATTAGGATTCTCTGTAACTCATTTTATGCAGTTTTCTCTAAGTCCCGAGACTCCAAATTAATGGTCTTCAGTTTTCCTCATTCTTGTCGAATTTTTCTTTAAAATTTTCGCCCCCAATTTGGAAGTTTTATGAGCTCCAATATTGTGCTTACAATTTTCTCCTAATATTAGGTATAGCCGCTGTCCATACATTTCGCATATCTGGTTTTGCCGACATTTCAGTCTCTTCTGAAGCACCTTCCATATTTTTTTAGAAACGATAATTCCAATATTGGTCCGCATTCTCCTCCAGACATCCACAAGCGTCTTATTTCCAATGAGTAATGCTGCATAGTTACATCGACGATAATGTTTTCAGATGCGTAGCACATCATTTTTAGCGTCCGCAAATAGATTTGCAAAATGTTCCGACATAGACTTGAATAAGCTATTCTATTAGCCGTTGCCTTTGTGCTTCGAAGTTTTGTTCTGTGCCTCCCTTTCCCAATATTGCTCCAGGTAATCCGATTAAAATCTTTAAAATTATTCCACTCACTCTGGTAAATTTTTGACCAGTTTCTGGCGTCGCCGGTCAGACAATACATCGCTGTATCCAATGCCTCGTCCATCATTCCCAAACGTTCAATATATTTTTCTAAATCTTCCGAAACCGTAATATGGTACGCGTTTCTTCCCATGAAATTAGGTTTTGTAGGCGTCTGCACCATTAGTACTACCACATTAAAGTACGAAATTACAAAATATTAATAATTATCATAAAATTTTATCAACAAAAAAAAACAATGTATTAATCCGTCTTAGCTTAGTGGAAAAAAAAAAAAAATAACAAATGAAATTACATAGTAACCATACAAAAGATTGTAGTTAATCAAACGACACTAGCGACATTCATGAGTTTATACAATTTTCAAACTTAAGTAAACTTAATATCGCCCTAAATATTCGATGTAACACAACGGCGAACATGGACAGAAGTAAACTTTCTAAGCTCTCAAAACAAAAGTCCCTTTTATATAAAACGAAAATGGAATTTTTTTTTTTATTTAAATTCAATACTTTTAAAATAATGTTACCTAACCTATCATTTAATGTTTAGGACAATATTGTCAAAACCCGCGATTCTATTCAATTATTATAAAACTCATAATGAGACAAAATTTCCATACCTATAGCTTTGAAAAACTATATACTTTTGGCACATATGAACGTTATATTAGTAGTTTAATTTATTTATACGGCCCCAATTGTTTTAATTTCTGTACCTAGGTACTTAATAGTCAATAACCCCTCTTTTATAAAACAAAAATTATTTAATCGCTCAATACATTTACAAAACAGACACATATGAACGTTATATTGATATTTTAACTTATTTATGCGGCCCCAATTGTTTTAATTTTTGTATTCTATAGTCAATATTTTTCCTTTAAAAAAAAAATTATGCGATCACCCAATACACCTCCAAAACACATTCATGCATCTAAAATGAAAAAGCAATTTCAAAGTTTGATCCAATACCGAAAGCAAACTACGTGATTTTATGTTTATAGCCACGCCATCTATCGAACTCCAAAGGAGACAATGTTATTCTGTTCTAAGTTCTCTAATAGCTAACTACTTTTCGATCCGCGAAAATGCTATTGAAAGATACACACAGATGTCGCTTCGGAACTATGCCTACTAAGGTTCCCTGTCTCATAAACTTTCGAACATTCAATAAAAATCGGCCAAGTGCGAGTTGGACTCACGTACAAAGGGTTCCGTATGATTATTTTATAAAGGCGACAGAAAGGTCATATCAAATGTATTTTCAGTGAAAATTTCAACTGTCTAACTATCATGGTTCATGAGAAACAGCCTGGTGACAGACGGTCGAACGGATGAACGGTGTAGCTTAAGTAATAGGGTTACGCTAATTACCCTACCCTAAATTTATAGCTACTATTATTGATATGAGATGCATAAATTACGATAACTTTTAATCGTCATTTTATCACAAAAGAAACAAACAAACAAACAATATCTTTTGTATTAAAACGTACATACTGATATTAATGAATTTACTTTAAATTACCTACAACTTTTACCTAAATACTTTACTTGTATGAACGTTTGTTATTATTTAAAATTTCAAATCCTTTTAAAAAAAAAAAGGCGATGTTTCGTGCTCGTCTACAAGATCGACTACCTGCGAAAAGATACTACACAAAAAAAAATATAACCCGCGCCCCCATGAGACTGTGACTTGATTTACTTCGCGTAGAATGACAAAATATTTAAGTTTTAGTGTCTATCTCAAAATTGTTTACTATATTATTATTTTATCCTGACTACCTATCTTTTAATATATGAAATGACTTACTAAAAATGCCTTTGTTGCTCTTGTTTAAATTTAGAATGCTACAAAGACTGTTAAAAAAAAACAACACAAGTGTAAGTGACTCATAACTATTCCCATAAAGTTACAAACATTTCAATCTCTAATCTCTCTAACTAAGTGACACTTGAGTTTCTCGGCGTCACGTTCTTAACACTTAAAGAACAAAGTCCTTACACAAAGTAGTTTGGCAATTGAGATTGTATGTGAAAAATTATTAGTATTTACTTTAACAAATACAAAACTTATGGCAAAAAATGTTATGTTTATTTATTTCTGTAGGTAAATTTTATAATTTAAAACGTTAAGTAGTTTGTTTAGAAAACAAAGTTAAAGGTAATTTTATTTATTAGAATTTTAAATCTCTACTCCACAAAAGTTTTACATTCATGCTCAAATAAGTACCTTACTAAAATTTAAACGAGCACAATCTCAGTTCCTCGTAACTTTCTACCTGCTCATTGACAGAAACAAAAAAAATAAAGCCCTTTTTGTCCCTTGCTTACGCGGTACGCCTAGACTGTGTTACTGGAATTCATTTGCGCGCATACTTTAGAGATAAAATAAACTACAATAACTTTACGTTAAAATTCTGACTAATAACAAAAGTTTTATGCAATACCTATTCCGTAATTTGCATTATAAGTAGTTTATTAGTTAAATTAAAAACATTTTATTAATTGAATTATTAGAATCAAATTTTATTTTTATTGCAAAAAAAAAATACTTTATTCGTAATAAGAATGTTTTATTCGAAATATATTTTGACTCAACACCCTATTGACCGTTACACGATTCCTTTATATATATAACATAGAAAGAAAATACTTTTAGGACACACACAAACACATAAAAATGCAATCAAAAAGAAACACCGCCTAAATTAAACATGAAAACAATTATAAATAATATATCGTTATTATGCCATGTTTAGTTAAGCTAAACAAAGATATATTCGAAACAAACAGACAAAGACAAACAAATCTAATATTGTAGAAGCCTACATGTTTGGCACTTTATGTTGTTGAGCAAAACTTTACGTCGTCAATCTAAAAATAGAAACTGTCCTGTTTGGTTAAAAAGAGCGTTTGTTAAGAGCGTAAGCGATTTAAAGAATTAGAAATAGAAAACATGTCTATGCCTCAAAAATCTATGTGGTGATCACACCATTATTATGTTTAAGTAATTTAATCGAAGTTTTGGCCAGTGTCTAATTAGTCTAGTGGTTTTATTACGTAAAATTACGTTAATAGTTTAGGACCGTTTGTGAAAACGTAGAAACATATAAATAAGATTCTTTTATAGAGGTTACGAGTTAATTTATTTTTTAATAAAAACTCGTATTTCATGACCTCTATCCTGGCGTCACGGCATCAAATATGTAAAACTCCCCCGTGCAAAATTAAGAAGAGCAAACCTTATAGAGATATAATTTTTATTAAACCTTTGAAGTTATAAAATTTGTTATGAAATAGATGTAACTTATCTAAGATTTTCATCTGTCCAGGCCCACCAATGCGGAACTTGTTCGTAGGTTCGTAGGTTCCCGCTTGTCGTTCCTGCTCACACCACGCTGAGTTCGCTTATCCGCTCCTGGAATTCGAAATTAAAAATGTGTATATATTGGATTCATAATAATTAATAATATAGATTTTTTGAATCTTATTATTATGATTATTATTATTATACTTTATTGTATCAACATAAAAAATTTACAAACAAAACATATTTACAAATAGAGGAAAATAAAAGGCGGTCTTATCGCTTTAAAGCGATCTCTTCCAGACAACCTTTCTCTCAGAATCTTAGTTTTTAAAAGAAAATAAAAATTAAAAAAAAATATGAAATTATAAATCAACAAATAAAATTACAAATATCAAGTTAGAATAGTTGCACTTTTAATTGTTTGGACCCTTTATCCTTATCTCCAAACAGATATAATTAATTCTGCTTTTTTGTAATTACCAAATTAATTATGATAATTTGACCAATCATATCTGTTGCCCTCTCCTCGAGATTTTTAAATAGAAAAACCGCAATCTATTTAAGATCTCTACACATAAAGGCTGTCCAGTGACTCTATTTACTACGTAACGTAAAAAATCAAAACACTCAAAAAAAAAAAAAAAACAAGAGGAACAAGAAATACAAATTGAGTGTTTGGGATGTACTAATCTTTAACTATTAGCGAGTTATGATGGACCAATTGAAGGCCATAATCAAAAAAGGACGCTGAAAGAAAATTAGATTAATACACATTGAAATAAATTAACATTAAGGTACATGAATGAGTGAAACGAGAGCTAAATTAATTGAATTTTTCTCATAAGAAAACAAAATAGCTTAAATCAATTTTTTCAGTGAATTTGTGTTTAGTTATCGTATTTTAGAACTTCACTGAAATTGGGCATTACTTAAGTACAGTAAGAGATCTAATTATTTAATCAATGTAATTAAAATAAATAATCCCTTACAATATATTTATGTGATAGAATAGAATTAAAGTAATGCCATACAAGTAAAAAGTTCAAATAGTAATTAATTATACTCAGCTTTTATGAATTTCAGCATTATAATCCGGAAGTATCTCTATCTACAGATTTTACAAAACAATTTACAAATGAAACAATAATATATTATAATATTTATAGCTGAAAATAAAATCTAATCATCAGAACATATTCTCTATCATTCAAAATCTCATTAGAAATTCCGATACACAATATATCTCTCCTTATATACATCATACATCGTCATAATTTTGTGATTATGTGTGATTGACAACGTATGTGTATAAATCTTGTATAATGATAAGTGTATGTGTATAATTGTAATGGTAAAATATATTAAATATAATATATTTACTTTAATCTGGAACTTTAAACAAATATAAGATAAGAGAAAACCAGAGACACAATCTTCCTCCTGAAAATTAAGAATATCTAAACAACCTAATATAGCATGATTCCTGAAATCTTTAATATAAATTTCGAACTATCTATCCAGATTTTCAGACCATCTCGCAGGCATCACACTGAGACTCAAACATAAATTGTTCAATCTCCCCTTAAAATAATACCTATTACACAATCATGCTTCTCTCCTAAAGTCTGCAGACATCCTAAGCCTCTAAGTCATACTAGACTCCTAAGACATAGAATATCTTAATATCGGCATTGGAAAGCAAATTTCAAACATTTTTTGTATTTACCTAGTCTAACGTCTGCTCGCGACGAACATTTCCAATTCCATAGCCACGTAGGAAACAATTATATGACGCCTAGCATAAACTGGATTCCGACACGCTGACCAGGTCAAAGGTTTCCTCCAAGAGTCTCCCAGAACCGGCATACATCATTTCCCGAAGCTATAAACTCGAAAATGAACGCTGAGCTAGTTAGGTGATGAAGCTATGTTGTAAAGTAATTTCTAATATGCTCCTGATATTAGAAATAGTCCCCCCCCTGTTCTGCCAAGTTCCCTCAAGACGCCGACAGATACGAGGGAGAGTTTGAGTTCCTAAATGCATGTAATCTAAAATAAAAAATATATTTTTAAAAGTTAAACTGAGATAATAAAATTTTCTCTCAACTCTAGAAGTAATTAGTTGTGAAAATAAACTTGTATTCAAGAGAATTGTATTCACTCATTGTTAAAATTATTTAATTTGATGTGTTTCTATAGGTGGGTATTATACAGATTGATCTATATCCGTTACTTCATGAAATTCGGTGATTTGACTAAATTTAATAGTCACGACTTTGAAGAATAGTTAGGTATAAAAAATACCTATAGATTTTATGATCTCTCGGCGATAATGTATTTACTTATAAACACATTTTTATATAGTTGTTGAGCTCTTGACAGGATAATTTAGTTTTTAGATTATTTTCATGTAGTATTAAGCTTTTCAAACATTTCGTTTGAAAATCACTTGATGAAGCTTCAAATTAAATGCTTAAGTGGTTGTAACCACCCAGTTGAAACAATACACATCAAACAAAATAACATAACATTTATACACACATTCAATCAATCACAAACACTTTTGTAAATAAATTCGATTTCAAAAGCTCGCCCCCTACTCCAACTAATTGATAAATCAAAATATTGCAGTCGTTGTCCGATGTTTGCTGTCACTGTCGAAATTCACTTCTCTAACTATAAAAAAAAAAAAAAAAAAAAGGGAAGAAAACCCTACCTAAAACTTTAAGATTCGTTTCAGGCCTAAAGCTCCTAATTTATAAAACCAGTTGAGAAATAAGAGAAAATACAGACAAAACGCAGAAAGTCGAAAGAAGACCACCTCTCCTCTCATGTTACATCAGCATCTAAATGAATATATTAGCTATATATATGTATATATATATGTATGTGTAGTGTTTATTAATTAGACCCGTCGTTCCCGAACATACGCTAATGAAAATTCCTTTAGACATACATATTTCACACTTTAGTCATCAATAAAACCTGCATTCGTCTTTATTATATACATCCTATTAAACTAAGTTATCCGAAGAAATCAGTGAATTAAATAAGAATCTAAAAGTTAAAAGAAGAAATATATAATAACAATAAAAAAAAAAATGATACTGTTTACCAATTGTATGAAGAGCTCCAACCATCAAGATTTTACTTGTTAAAGTGCACAATTGTAAAGTTAAATTTTAAATTAATTAAATTAAATGCTAAATTAAAAGTAAATTGAAATATCACTTGTAACTAAAAATATCACTTGTAACTCTTTGGCCGACTCCTTTGAATTTTTAAACTATCACGTCCAAACGTCAACGCTGTTCCTGGGTGACTGTCTACAACAACCCTCTATTGCTGCCACAGAATGCCTCCCTCAGCTTCGTTTTCGAGGTTCGATTCTTGGAATTCCGTTCACACGGTTTAGAGGTTCTCGCATTTTAATAGTGAAAAATGAAATTATACTCTATTTATCATAGTAATAGAAATACAGTTTGAGTATGTGACCTTTTCATAGTTCAAGTCACCAAGCTTAGTTGACATATTTAAAGATTAAATATTTTTAGTAAGTTTTTAAACTTGTTAAAAGATTCCTGTCACCGTAGACGAAATTAACTGTGTAAGCACAACACAGATGTGAGGACCTATTCACTTAAGAAAATAACTCAAGTTTCTTAAGTATTGCGCATAAATTCAGTTCACCATATTTACTTTCGTGTCTATTTTCAAAGTAACATAAAACGATATGTTACATACGACGTGGTTTTTTGGAAGATACCACAAAGATTACATTTTTAGATTGATAGAATAACACCTTCTACATCTACTATGACACCAACCTTCCTCCTGGATTTCGTAATTGTTTACTTTGAAGGTACTAGGTAAAGAAAAGTAATACAAGACGACGAATCAATGTACCTTTTTTATTATACGGCACAGTCTCAGGAAATTACTTTTTGAATTTCTAAATAACCTTACTTTAAAGATTTCAATTTCAACGTAAACAAAGCAGTGTTACCAATTACCAATCAAAAAATTCATAATATTCCAAAATGTAAAATATATAAAATTTATTGTTTCTAAAAACTATCTACAATATTAATATGTAATATTTTTTGTTTAGGACAGTCATTTAAAAATGGACATTACATATCAAGTTTCTCAAAATATGAAGTTCTTTTAGTTTTATTAATAAAAAACTATGTGTAAAACGATCATAACAGTTTACAAATTCCAACATTAAAGGGCAAAATCAGAAAGAAGGAACACTGACAACATTTTTAGTTAATACCGCTACTGCATAATAGATGGTGTTAGTTCTGTACTTTGAAAATGCACTTTCAACCTGTGTTCAAACATTTAATATGATGTAGAGATATGTAACGTAACAGTAGAGATGGGAAATACGATTTTGTGTACGACAGAAAGAGATAGTGCGATACTTCAACAAAATATTGTCAATTTTGGAACAAAGCTGATCGCTGAGCGTTTTCGTAGCCGCCAGTACGCAATTTCCATACATAATTCGATGTCTAGAGCAATACCGCGAACTGCTTGCGCAGGCACCACGCGTTAACAATTTCTTGCTAACTCATTGTTAATAAGGCAGCGGGTGCATTAACTGTAGAAGAGCTGAATGCTCAGAATTAATGTTAGCTCGGCTCAGTCAACAAGAGTCGTTTTTATACGAATATACATCCCTAATAAATAAAAATATAAAAAATAGTCAGTTGCGAAAATTAAATTTGTTTATTCATACCGATGAATTGATAAGAGTAGGTGGACGAATTCAAAACTCGCCTATATTTTCCTTTAACAAAAAAGGCTTTTAATGTTCACGGTTAAGGAGTCGTGGAGGCCGGTCGGTGGCCGTAATCTCGCAAAAAAACGGTACACGCATGTATCAAGTGTGCGCGTTTGCAACCAACCACAATAAGTCCTATAATGGGCAACTGCCCCAGGAACGATTAGATCCAGGTTTTCCCTTTTTTCGATCTGGTGTGGATTATTGCAGGCCAGTGTTAATTTTGAATCGAAAAGGCAGGGGTGCTAAACTTATTAAATCTTATATTTGTATTTTTATATGTTTTGCTACTCGTGCTTGTCATTTGGAGCTCGTAAGTGACCTCTCATCAGATTCTTATCTTCTGGCGCTTAAACGCTTTATTTCTCGACGCGGAAAACCGGTTGAAATATTTTCTGACAACGGAAAAAACTTTGTTGGCCTAATAAATGAATTTTCAAAATTTTTAAATAATTGTTCTGACGATATAAAATATTACGCAACGTCACAAAATATTAAATTTAAAATGATCACTATACAATATCATATGTGCTGCTGGGCGCGGCATTCCTGGTTGGTGCCGTATGCGTCTGGCGGCGGTGCACCCTTGCCGCGAGCGGCAGGGACAGCGGCAGCGGTGCTGATGCGTCTGCAGTTCCGGAGCCGGTCAGCAGGCAGGCCGGGGCTCTCCGAAACAGTGTAGTGAATATTGTTAGTGAAACTTGTGATAGTGTGAGTGAAAGTGTTTAGGTGACTAGCTATAAACAAAGCAAAACTACGTCATCAATGTTACGGGATAATATTGCAATTAGTGATTCATAATCGAGACTAATTTAGTACTAGTAGAGACATCAAGAATTCGCAGTAATTAATAGTTCAATCATTAGTAATCTTTTTGTTTTGTAATAAATATTTTAATAATTTGTAATCTTTTTGTTTTCTCATCTCCCGGCGCGGAGCATGTACTATGTACGTAACCGTACATCGCGGGCGTCAGCATGTTTCTACACAATGCGTTTCTTATGATTCGGAGACATTTACGTTTCGAAGCCTGTACATGTTCGAGCATTGTAGCGTGTACTCACAGCAATAATCAATTATCAACAATTTAGCATAATCAGCATATTTACAATTTTATCATTTTAGCAAGTTTTTAGTTAATTCTCATTTTATTATTTTTAATTGTTTTTCTGTGTCATTTTATCTTTTTAAAATAAATTATTTAACTTATTAAATTCTATCATTAAAGCAAAGCAACAGGTGTTAGGTAAAAAACCCAACAATAGGGTCCAATAAACTTTAATGGGACTCCATACAAAACACTTTTTATTAATGTTTACTAACGCTATACTGTAAGTATAAATGTAATGCGAAGAAAAATGCTTTAAATTAGTTTTAAAACCGCAAGGTTAACTATATTCAAGTTATCTTTCAGTTCGATAACGACAACGATGACATGACAACTAGTGTTGCCAGGAAAAACGCTACGTTTTTGGAGCGCATTCCAGATCGCAACGGGCGGGACAAAACACTACCATACCACATTTCACCTTTAGCTACTCCCGCCAGGCTTACCATACAACATTTCATCTTGAGTAGTGTAGTGTACCTAGTGTCGTGTTGCAGGTACGACGTGATCCTGGACTGCGCTGGTTTAGGCGGGCGCGAGGCGAGCAGGCGTGCGTGGCGGTACCGCCGGTTCGTAACGCTGACGACGCCGCTGCTCCGGGACACCGACACGCGTGGGGCCGCGGGAGCATTTTCCGCTGCCGCTGAGCTCGCAGCGCAGTGCGCGGCGGCGGCGCGCGTCTCTCCCCCTGACCCCGCACCTGCCGTGCCCCTTGCCCTCCCGCCGCACGTGCGCTGGGCGTACTTCGTGCCACGTGCAGACGACATCGACATGCTTCGACGACTTGCCGACGCAGGAAAGGTGCTCATGCACACACACAAAATACCTCAAACGTTACATTAAAAAAAAAATCAGAGCAGTTTTGGTTGAACAGAGTAGATACATAGTAGTGGCGACGTATCCATACAATCCGATTCCCATCAACCTACCTTAAAGAAAAATACTAACTATAGAGCGAGGTGCGCTAAAGTACTTTGCTACAGAGAAGCTATTTGCAATAAGTTTACTCGCGACCAAAAGGTCAAAAACGCCATGTACAAGTCGGGGCTTACGCGTTTTGTTCACCGTAATATAAAGCCACTACTCTGTCTCCTTTGCTCACACGCGTTGGGTTAATATTAGTTTGATTAGGCTGAAAATTCAACATGAGGTAGATATAATCACCTTTAAAGCCATGGCCAACAGCACTGACAACATAGAACATAATATAAACACACTAACCAAGTGTATCCAACACAGCTACCAGCAAGCCTGCACCCCTACAACACCAATCATTGGGGGAAAGTCTAACTGGGTGGGGCTAGAACTAGAGAGACTTAAACTCAGTCTAAAAGACTCCTTAATCGAGCCAAAAACACAAGAACTGAAATAGACTGGGAACGATATAAACAAGCCCAGTATCAGTCCACAAGAAGCGCATAAGATATCGCAAAAGTGAATCCTGGCGGCGGTTCTACGACAACATCAATTCCACCAATGAAGCAGCTAGAGTAAAAAAAATATTATCACAATATAATAACAGAACTCTGGGCTCAATAAAAAAACAGGATGGTACAAATGCGACCTCCGATAGCGAGATAAGCGAGGTGCTTATCGAAAAACACTTTCCAGGATGTGTAGTCACTGACAACCCAAACTGGGAAAATGTGGAACACAGAGAACCAACCCCTACAGACTGGAATATAGCCAAATCCATGGTCACTGCAGTCCGAGTTGTGTGGGCAATCGAAAGCTTCCAACCCTTCAAATCTGCTGGCCTGGACAACATATTTCCAGTTCTCCTGAAATGGGGACAAACAACACTTGTGCCACATCTAGTTGATATATTTAGAGCTTCCATAGCTCACAACTATATACTTTCAAACAACAAAGGACCACTTTGGCATATTATATAATTCCAACATTAATAATGATTATACATTAATAACAATCTATGTCTACTCAGGTTTTATGCAAACAGAAACAAAAAAATAAACTTTGTCATACTAAAAATAATATTCCATTGAACCTGGTGCATCAGATTATACAAGGAATATCTCAGAAAGAACTAGGAATTGAATTTTTCATAAACTGCCAAAAGATTCACATTTTATGTATCACTGAACACTGGCTTCGCAGCCATCAGTTTATGTTCAATTTCACTAATCACTAGGTGGGAAGTTCTTTCAGCCGAGTAAATGCTATCCATGGTGGCTCTTTAGTTGTGGCTCTTTAATTTTAGTTAATAAACAGCTAAAGTTTAAGGAAGGTAAAGACATTGTGAGCCTCTCAGTTGAGCGAACTGCCGAGCTGTCCTGTATAGAAGTTGAGCATCTCATTGTTGTGAGTGTATACAAGCCGCCTTGTGCAATTTATGATAATTTTGAATTAGTTATGGAAGAAGTCCTGAAAAAAATCAGCAGATCCAATAAACAAATCATTGTTTGTGGAGACTTTAATATAAACATTTAAGAAAATAGCTCATTAAGCACCATATTGCTTGCCATATTTCGGTCTTTTATTTTAAATAATTTGTTTTGTGAACCAACTAGTGCCACTTGCATCGACAATATATTTACTGACATAAAACCAATTCAAAAATCAGTTATAAGCAATCTAGAGTCAGATCATTGTGGACAGTTAGTGGTTTTAGAAAGAAAGATTAGTATTACTTAAAAGGAAATTAAATTTATACCAATAACAATTAAACGGGTTGAATCATTTAAATCTAACTTATTGCATAAACTTCCAGATTTGCTTTATAATGGCAACCCAAATGATATGTGCAATACTGTTCTTGACACTATTACTACAGAGTATAATAAAATATTTACTGCAAAAAGAAACTTATTTCCAGTCGCTTTAGTGTAAGTGAATGGGCTACCCCAGGTATTTATAAAAGTAGGCGTAAACTGTATGAATTATATGAAGAAAAAACATATAATAATAGCCATATATTTAGGGAATATTTAAAAAATACTCAAAAACCCTTAAAAACGTCTGTCTTGTTGCAAAAGCAATTCACCTCAGACATAAAGTAAAAAATTCAACAAATAAAATAATGAAACTGGTAAAGCTAGGAATTATTGTCAGGACTTTATGTTGATTGTAGATGATACACGTTTTAAAACAAATTCTGAGGTAGCAGTTGCCTTTTAACATTTTTTTAGCAATATTCTATTCAAAACAACTGAACGTCTAAACTCAAGTCCAAGTTTAGCAGAAAAATGATTAAAAAATGATTAGTGTTTCTGAATGTTAAGTTCCCTTTGTATTTTAAAACATCAGTCTTACGGATATCATAAATATCCATTTAAAACATTAGAAATAAAAAATACCACAGACCTTTGGGGACTTTCTGTAAAAACTCTAAATTCAATAATTCATGTTAGAGCACAACCCTTAGCCATAATTTTTAATAGTTGTGTTGATAGTGGTGTGTTTCCTGATGAGATGAAACTTAGCAAAGTTATACCTCTTTTTAAATCAGGTAATTCAACAGATCCTTATAATTTTCGGCCTATTTCAATACTACCTGTACTCAGTAAAGTTTTTGAAAAAATCATATTTTGTCAAATGTTAAGCCATTTCTGTATTATTGACCTACTTAGTAGTAAACAGTCTGGCTTTATGAAAGGCCGTTCCACAACCGATGCAGGAGTGGCACTATTAAAAATATATTTAACGCCTGGGAGGATTCGCATGATGCTCTTGGAGTGTTTTGTGATTTATCTAAGGCATTTGACTGTGTTCAACATGAAAATCTCATCAGAGGCAAAGCTCTCGACCTTTTGACCTCGTATATGAGTAGGAGAGTACAGAAAATAGATGTCAACGGTGAAAGATCTCCGGGATCAGCAGTTACTATGGAAGTTCCTCAGGGCTCAATATTAGGTCCTTTTCTATTTCTTATTTACATTAATGATCTCCCATATCATGTAAAAAACTATGACATTGTCTTATTTGCTGATGACACCTCTTTGCTTTTTAAAGTTAAGAGACGACAGACATGTTATGATGAATTAAATAATGCCCTTTCTAAAATTGAAAATTGGTTTAACGCTACTAATTTACATTACCAAATGTTATTCAGATTTAGACATGTATTAATATTAATGGCGAGCAATTAGAACTTGTTATTGCAACAGTCTTTCTTGGCATAACGCTGGACTCCAAACTTCAATGGGGTCCTCATATTCATAACCTAGCCAAAAAACCTGCTGTGTATGCGATCAAGGAAATAAGACAATTGACCGATGTCGACACTGCAAAAATAGTATATTTTAGCTATTTCCATAGTTTAATAACATATGGTATCCTATTGTGGGGTAGCGCTGCTGATGTAAATACAATATTTTTGTTACAAAAAGGGCAATTCGTGCTATTTATAAATTAGGATCTAGGATATCTCTGAGGGATAGGTTTAGGGACGTAAAAATTTTAACTTTAGCGTCGCAGTACATATATGAAAATCTTTTATATGTACATAAAAATATCAATAGTTTCAGCAAGAAAAGTGACGTTCACAAAGTAAATACTAGAAGTAAAAATAAGCTGTTGGTGCATGATTCACGTCTACACAAATTAAGTAACTCTTTTATGGGGCAATGTATACACTTTTAAAACAAAGTTCCCAATAATATTCAAAAGCTATCAATAAGTAAATTTAAATCTTTTATCACGCAGGTACTTTTGTAAAAAGGCATATTACAATATTTCAGGCTATGTAAATGATAAAAATCCTTGGAACTGAAGATGCTCAATTACAGGATGCATAGGTAAACCAAATTAAAATGGAAATAATATAAAATTGTACGGCTTAAATTTTTTATTTAAAACATTAATTGTATTTTTAGTTTATTTGTATTATTGATAGTGTTTTTAAAAGAGTAACTATCGAGTTTCTTGCCGGATTCTTCTCGGTAGAAATCAACAACATTGTGAACTGGAGGGAAGGTGGGAGGGTTCAAAAAATTATATTTCATAACTTTGACGAATCAAAAGTGAGTGTTTGTGATTTGAATAAACCATTTTGACTTTGACTTTGAGTATACCTCGCCAGTCTAGAGAAGTCGCAGTACATATATGAAAATCTTTTATATGTACATAAAAATATCAATAGTTTCAGCAAGAAAAGTGACGTTCACAAAGTAAATACTAGAAGTAAAAATAAGCTGTTGGTGCATGATTCACGTCTACACAAATTAAGTAACTCTTTTATGGGGCAATGTATACACTTTTAAAACAAAGTTCCCAATAATATTCAAAAGCTATCAATAAGTAAATTTAAATCTTTTATCAAGCAGGTACTTTTGTAAAAAGGCATATTACAATATTTCAGGCTATGTAAATGATAAAAATCCTTGGAACTGAAGATGCTCAATTACAGGATGCATAGGTAAACCAAATTAAAATGGAAATAATATAAAATTGTACGGCTTAAATTTTTTATTTAAAACATTAATTGTATTTTTTAGTTTATTTGTATTATTGATAGTGTTTTTAAAAGAGTAACTATCGAGTTTCTTGCCGGATTCTTCTCGGTAGAAATCAACAACATTGTGAACTGGAGGGAAGGTGGGAGGGTTCAAAAAATTATATTTCATAACTTTGACGAATCAAAAGTGAGTGTTTGTGATTTGAATAAACCATTTTGACTTTGACTTTGAGTATACCTCGCCAGTCTAGAGAAGTCAAGGTCATATTTTTACCAAAACCGGGTAAATCTGACTACACACAGGCGAAATCTTACAGGCCAAATAAGTCTGACCTCCTTTATGCTAAAGACTCTAGAGATTAGATAGATATCTAAGGGAAGGTGCACTAACGCGCATGCCAATGAACCGCCAAAAACATGCTTATAGAAAGGGTAGATCGACAGAATCAGCCCTACACGCTGTCGCAGGCACTATAAAAGCAGCCCTATCTCCTTTCCTCTCTGATAAGTTAATGACACTAGGCGCTTTCGTTGACATCGAAGAAGCGTTCGACAAAACGAAATTCAACAGCATTACCCGCTCTCTTAGTAGATTTGGAGTCGAACAAACCATCAGTGGGTGGATTGATCAACTTCTGAAGCTAAGAGCAGTACAATTTACAGTTAACACCATCATGAGAGGCATTGCAGCCAAAGGCTGCCCACAAGGAGGAGTGCTCTTTCCACTGCTGTGGAACATTGTTGTGGACGACCTATTGAAACGTCTTAACGAAAGATGCTACTACACAGTAGGTTACTAAGAGAGGTAGGGCACTGCAAGTACTCGCTCGAATAAGCCACCCGAACAACTAAGCAGGGCATAGCGAGTACTTGCTCGAATGAGCGGCCCGAACTGGGGAAGTACCTCCACCTTACAGAAAACCGCGGCCATAATAACACTAACATTGAGTAGTGTTGTGTTCCTGGCGGTGAGTAAGGTTGCCAGAGCTCTTTGAGGATTCGCTGCGCGGACAGCGGAAGACCGGCGGTGCTTGTTGCTGTCATACTCGGCGTAGACGCGGCGTTCTGGTTCGGCGGTCAGGGAGACCTGATGAAACGGCTGACCGCTGGCCGCCCGCAGGTTGAACGGGATCCCGAACCCAGGGATCACTTAATCTCCGCCCTGGGAGGCTGATTCGCCAGCCTGTGTAAAGTATCTGAAGTGGTAGTCGTGCCGGAGAAGGAGACCGGAGTGGACCCGGCTACTACAACAGAGGGGGATCAGGGGCCCTTCCGCCCGCCGTGCCAGCAACCGTATCATCTGTGGCGAGCTTCGGCAGTCTTAGAACCGCACCCTTTGTCCTCTATGCTGTCTGTGCAGTGAATCCTCATCCTTAGTCTTAGTAACTTTTTTTTTATATATATTATGGCCAGAAGACAGAAAAAGAAAAGAGTTTGCACAGCGGCTACTCCATCCACATATAATGTGGATTTTTGCAACATCAGGGGTATTCACGCAAATCTTAACGCAGTCCACCACCATCTCGAAACTGCGCAGCCGACCATTCTTTTTCTAACGGAGACGCAGATATCCTGCCCGGCCGACACATCATACCTTCATTATCCCGGCTACAAACTCGAACACAATTTTATGAGTCGTGCCGGTGTATGTATGTTCGTCCGGGAGGATATCTGCTGTCGCCGCCTTCATAGCCTTGAAGACAGGGACCTGTCGATACTGTGGGTGCGCGTAGATTACGGCGGCCACACTCGTATCTATGCGTGCCTATACAGGTCTCATAGCGGTGACACGGACGTAACTCGACTCTTCACGCACCTGAGTTTGACGACTGACAAAGTTCTAGAGCAATATCCCACAGCAGAACTAGTTATTTTGGGAGACTTTAACGCCCACCATCGCGAGTGGCTCAGTTCTCGAACCAATAACTATGCTGGGATATCTGCTCATGAATTTGCTCTGACCTATGGATTCTCTCAGCTGGTACTTTCTCCAACGAGAATACCAGATATAGAGGAACATACGAGCTCCTTACTGGACCTTCTGCTGACTACTCGTCCGGACGGGTACTCCGTCTCAGTGGATGCGCCTCTTGGCTCCTCGGACCACTGTCTCGTTCGGACTCAAGTGTCATGCACACAACCTGATCCTTCTGGGCCAACTAACTGGCGTCGTGTGTGGCACTATAAGTCGGCAGACTGGGATGGATTGCGTGAATTTTACGCATCGTACCCGTGGAGGCAGATCTGCTTTAACTCAGAAGATCCTGACGTCTGCGCAGCCGCAGTCACTGAGACAATCCTTGCTGGTATGGAATGCTATATTCCTAACCCGCGAGTAGCTGCCGGCGTCAAAAAACGACCGTGGTTTAATAGGTCTTGCAGAAAAGCTAAAATTCTTAAGCAAAATGCATATGAGGCTTGGACCACGGCTCGTTTTAATAAGGATCCGAATATTTCTGAGTTAAAACGCAAATTAAATGCTGCCTCGAGGTTCAGTAAGAAAGCAACTGCCAGAGCAAAATTCCAATTCATCGGCAAAATAGGTGGGCGACTTGCGAGTTATCCTTCTGGGAGTCGTGCTTTCTGGTCGCTTGCCAAAGCTGCCGAAGGGAACTTCTGCCAGTCGTCGTTACCACCACTGCGAAAGACCGATGGTGACTTGGCCCATAGTGCTAAAGAGAAAGCCGATCTACTGGGCAGTCTCTTTGCCTCGAACTCGAATATGAGCGATGAAGGCGCTGTACCACCTACTATACCGTGGTGCGGTAAGTCCATGCCGGAAATCTCCATAACGCAGCGGGAGGTCAGGCGGGCGTTGCTTTCTCTAGACGTTCATAAGTCGAGTGGGCCAGACGGTATACCAGCAGTGGTGCTTAAGCAGTGTGCTCCTGAGTTATGTCCTGTACTCACGCGCCTCTTCGCGCTTTCCTACCACACTAGGCAATTTCCGTCTACATGGAAGACTGCGAATGTGCACCCGGTGCCCAAAAAGGGCGATAGATCAGATCCATCGAATTACAGGCCTATCGCTATTACCTCTCTCCTCTCTAAGGTGATGGAGCGTGTGATCAACACACAGCTTCTAAGATACCTAGAAGTACACGATCTGGTCAGTGACCGTCAATATGGCTTTCGCCACGGTCGCTCGACTGGTGACCTTCTAGTGTATCTCACACACCGATGGGCACTAGCCATTGAGAGTCAGGGGGAGGCATTGGCATGTAGCCTGGACATAGCGAAGGCGTTCGATCGGGTCTGGCACCGCGGTCTTCTATCGAAGTTGCCATCTTACGGAGTGCCCGAGGGTTTGTGCAAATGGGTGGCTAGCTTTTTGTCCGGCAGACGCATACGAACCGTAGTTGACGGTAGTTGCTCTGATAGCATGGACATTAATGCTGGTGTCCCGCAAGGCTCTGTGCTGTCTCCTACGCTGTTTCTACTGCATATCAATGACATGTTGGACATCAACAACATACATTGCTATGCAGATGACAGTACTGGAGACGCTTTTTACACGGGTCGTGCAAACATCCCTCGTTCCGTTGTGGAGGAAAACCGCGGAGAACTTGTGTCTCAAATCGAGACCACACTGTCCCAGGTCTCTGACTGGGGACGGGTAAACTTGGTCCGATTCAACCCTACAAAGACACAAGTGTGCGCGTTCACCGCTAAGAAAAACCTACGCTATATAGTTGGCATAATAACAGGTCAATACCCGCTAAACAGGCACTTTTTCAATATCGGCGTTTTCGACAGTCCTCTATGCAGGGACTGTATGGAAGCCGATGAGACACCGTCTTACGTGATTCTTCATTGCAAAAACGGACAAAGCTCTTGAAGAATCCACAAACCATGAGAGAGGCGCTGAATAACATTACATGCTTCCTCAACTTTTGGATGGAGCTGGAATGGTATGAGTAACCTATGACAGGTATTGGTTACCTACGTACAATGGCCCTATTATGAGGCTAAGTGCGGAAAACATAAGTCCAACTAACTAACTAACCAGGCTGAAAATTTGCGGCAAACGTTCTTTGCTCTTTCTAATGAATACGTTTTTAAGTTTGTTCTCTCTGTCGCCTACAAGTGATTGATAGATATAAGATTATTCAGATCTTAGAATAGCATGGATTTAGTACGTGTCCGTTCGCCTTTATCACTATTCGTGTCTGCTTGATAATTTTCGTGTTTTGTTTATTTTACTGTTTCAGTGTATTTTTACGTTTGTTAATTGCGGTGAGTTTTATTTGTCATAATGGCTTTAACTCATATAGAGTGCTGTTTAACTGACTAATTGCTGGATCACGAAACTTCATTTTCCAAACAAAGTTTAGAGGACATAAAACATAATATTTTTTACTGGCTTACCCTGATCGCAATTCCACCTCTCGCCACATAGACGCCGATAATATTAAAGGGAAGGGCCGACTTAAGCGTTCAGCAACAAAGAGAAAACAAACAATCCGTAAGAAGAGCCGGAACTCCCACACTAGAGTGGGTTCAAGGTTTGAACCTTTAGGTTCAACAGTACCTGCCTGCCTGTCTACAGTAGTGATTGCAGTTGGTGTTTCTTTATACCGATATTGATACAGGCAAGTATTTATGTAAACTGTTTTATTTATAATAACGTGTTCTTCCGGTAGAACAGAATTGGACCACTCCCAATCTTCCAGGGATGTCGTAAAAGGCGACTTAGAGGTAAAAGGGGTCTTATTTCTCAACCCCAAACACAGACTGATGTTGGGCAGCAGCAACATCCGGTAGTAGTCTGAATTAACTGCGGTCACCAATCCGTCTGCCCAGCTTGGTGACTATGGGCAAAACCAGATATGGTGAAGGCGGGAAAAAAACGGCCCTCAGTTCCCGGCAGCCACACTGTTCCCGGCTACGGTAGCGGTCGGTATAACGGTGGGATAGAGGATAAGGTTCAAAGTCAAAGTCAAAATGGTTTATTCAAATAAGGATTTTACAATCACTTTTGAATCGTCAAAGTTATAAAATATTATTTTTTGAACCCTCCCACCTTCCCGCCGGTTCACAATGTTGTTGATTTCTACCGAGAAGAATCCGGCAAGAAACTCTATAGTTACTCTTTTAAAAACACTATCAATAATACAAATTAACTAAAATACAATTAATGTTTTAAATAAAAAATTTAAGCCGTACAATTTTATATTATTTCCATTTTAATTTGGTTTACCTATGCATCCTGTAATTGAGCATCATCAGTCCCAAGGATTTTTATCATTTACATAGTCTGAAATATTGTAGTATGCCTTTTTACAAAGTACCTGCTTGATAAAAGATTTAAATTTACTTATTGATAGATTTTGAATTTTATTGGGAACTTTGTTGTAAAAGTGTATACATTGCCCCATAAAAGAGTGACTTATTTTGTGTAGACGTGTATCATGCACCAACAGCTTTTTTTTACTTCTAGTATTTACTTTGTGAACGTCACTTTTCTTGCTGAAACTATTGATATTTTTATGTACATATAAAAGATTTTCATATATGTACTACGACACTAAAGTTAAAATTTTTACTTCCCTAAACCTATTCCTTAAGAGATATCCTAGATCCTAATTTATAAATAGCACGAATTGCCCTTTTTTGTAACAAAAATATTGTATTTACATCAGCAGCGCTACCCCACAATAGGATACCATATGTCATTAAACTATGGAAATAGCTAAAATATACTATTTTTGCAGTGTCGACATCGGTCAATTGTCTTATTTTCTTGATCGCATACACAGCAGAGCTAAGTTTTTTGGCTAGTTTATGAATATGAGGACCCCATTGAAGTTTGGAGTCCAGCGTTATGCCAAGAAAGACTGTTGAATTAACAAGTTCTAATTGCTCGCCATTAATATTAATACATGTCTGTCTCTGACTAACATTTGGTAATGTAAATTGAACACATTTGGTTTTTTTTTCATTAAGTAACAAATTACACTGTGTGACAAATTTTTTTTTTGTGCTCTAACATTTAATGAAACGGCTATTTTTTATCAAAATAAACCTGCTGAACAGAAAAACTTAAATAGATTTTTTGTAACACGTATCATTTTAAAGTTATGATAAATTGATGTACTATAAATAAATAAAGACAGTATCAAAATTGTATATCATATTTTTTATTTAAATTATTAATTTTACACAAAAAAAATGTTATATAAATGACAAGTGACAACGAATCAAAATAGCTGAGGTTTAAGTGGTCAATATAAAAAATGAGCCAAATATTCCAAAAGAAAATGATGAAATATTAACTTTGCCTCTTGTGAAGAGTAGAATCCTCTTTCATTACAAACAAATGATTTAAACACTTGCGGTGGTTACTTTTCTTCATGACTTTCGAAAAAAATGTTATGATTACCCAAATAAACTGTTAGAATTATCTTAAGACCACTAAAACTTTTAATTTATAGTCGTACAGACTTCAGTATTAAAAGAAATCTGCAATTAACAACGTTTGATCTTTTGTTTTTTACGAGGGTACACGTAAATAGTATTGACACTATAACTTAGAAACGTGACGTGTTAGACAACCATATCAATTGACAATGTTTTCAACAATGGAATAAGGAATTCAAATCACGTAATCTTATTTATGTTAGAAAAATCGTGTCACACAGTGTTATTAGCGTTAAACCAATTTACAATTTTAGAAAGGGCATTACTTAATTCATTATAATATGTCTGTCGTCTCTTAACTTTAAAAAGCAAAGAGGTGTCATCAGCAAATAAGACAATGTCATGGTTTTTTACATTATATGGGAGATCATTAATATAAAAAAGAAATAGAAAAGGACCTAAAATTGAGCCCTGAGGGACTCCCATAGTGACTGCTGATCCCGGAGATCTTTCACCGTTGACATCTATTTTCTGTACTCTCCTACTCATATAGGATGTCAAAAGGTCAAGAGCTTTGTCTCTAATACCATAGTGATGTAGCTTCCTGATGAGAATTTTCATGTTGAACACAGTCAAATGCCTTAGATAAATCACAAAAGACTCCAAGGGCGTCATGCGAATCCTCCCAGGCGTTACATATATTTTTTAATAGAGCCACTCCTGCATCGGTTGTGGAACGGCCTTTCATAAAGCCAAACTGTTTACTACTAAGTAGCTCATTAATACAGAAATGTCTTAACATTTGACAAAGTATGATTTTTTCAAAAACTTTACTGAGTATAGGTAGTATTGAAATAGGCCGAAAATTATTAGGATCTGTTGAACTACCTGATTTAAAAAGAGGTATAACTTTGCTAAGTTTCATCTCATCAGGAAACACACCACTATCAACACAACTATTAAAAATAATGGCTAAGGGTTGTGCTTTAACATGAATAATTGAATTTATAGTTTTTACAGAAAGTCCTCAAAGGTCTGTGGTGTTTTTAATTTCTAATGTTTTAAATGTATTAATGATATCCGTAGGACTAATATTTTTAAATACAAAGGGAACGTTACATTAGTTTTTAATAATTTTTCTGCTAAGATTGGACTTGAGTTTAGATGTTCAGTTGTTTTGAATGGAATATTCTTAAAAAACTGTTGAAAGGCAACTGCTACCTCAGAATTTGTTTTAAAACTAGCATCATCTGCAATCAACTCAAAGTCCTGACAAGAATTCCTAGCTATACCAGTTTCATTATTTATTATGTTCCATGTAGTTTTTATTTTATTTGTTGAATTTTTTACTTTATGTCTGAGGTGAATTGCTTTTGCAACAAGACAGACCTTTTCAAAGGTTTTTGAGTATTTTTTTAAATATTCCCTAAATATTTGGCTATTATTATATGTTTTTTCTTTATATAATTCATACAGTTTACGCCTACTTTTATGAATACCTGGGGTTGCCCATTCACTAAAACTAAAGCGACTGGAAATAAGTTTCTTTTTTGAAGTAAATATTTTATTATACTCTGTAGTAATAGTGTCAAGAACAGTATTGTACATATCATTTGGGTCGCCATTATAAAGCAAATCTGCAAGTTTATGCATTAAGTTAGATTTAAATGATTCAACCCGTTTAGTTGTTATTGGTATAAATTTAATTTCCTTTTTAGTAATACTATTCTTTCTTTCTAAAACCACTAACTGTCCACAATGATCTGACTCTAGATTGCTTATAATTGATTTTTTAAATTGGTTTTATGTCAGTAAATATATTGTCGATGCAAGTGGCACTGGATATAGCAATTCTAGTTGGTTCACAAAACAAATTATTTAAATTAAAAGACTGAAATAAGGCAAGCAATCTGGTGCTTAATGAGCTATTTTCCAAAATGTTTATATTGAAGTCTCCACAAACAATGATTTGTTTATTGGAATTGCTGATTTTATTCAGCACTTCTTCCATAACTAATTCAAAATTATCATAAATTGCACAAGGCGGCTTGTATACACTCACAACAATGAGATGCTCAACTTCTATACAGGACAGCTCGGCAGTTCGCTCAACAGATGTCTTTACGTTCCTTAAACTTTAGTTGTTTATTAACTAAAATTAAAGAGCCACCATGGATAGCATTTACTCGGCTGAACGAACTTCCCACCTGGTGATTAGTGAAATTGAACATAAACTGATGGCTGCGTAGCCAGTGTTCAGTGATACATAAAATGTCAATCTTTTGGCAGTTTATGAACAATTCAATTTCTAGTTCTTTCTGAGACATTCCTTGTATATTCTGATGCACCAGGTTTAATGGAATATTATTTTTAGTATGAAAAAATTTATTTTTTTGTTTCTGTTTACATAAAACTTGAGTAGACATAGATTGTTTAATATAATCATTATTAGTGTTGGAATTATATAATATGCCAAAGTGGTCCTTTGTTGTCTGAAAATTTAATTTAAATTATTACATGTAAAATATTATACTGCTCAATAGAAGCAGGTTGTTTAGCTAAATGATTAGCTGAAATGTCAATTACACTATTATAATCGCACTGCTCAATAGAAGCAGGTTGTTTAGCCAAATACTTGGCTGAAATGTCAATTACACTACTATAATTACACTGCTCAATAAAAGCAGATTGTTTAGCCAAATTATTGGCTGAGGTATTAATATAAAATGATAGCGACAAGGCTAACACTCTGGTACAATGGTGTGTGAGATAATATTTATGTCTTGTCCTGATATAATTATGTCTAAAAATACTGTTAGTATCTATCACATGAAATTTATTGTTATTGCTAGACATAGTATGCAAAGCTAAATTTAACTCACATAAAATTTAACTCACAAAAAAGTTGAATCATCACCTCTTAGAACTCAAAGAAGAACTAAGTCACATAAACTGGCATGTACTGGGTTTATCAGAAGTCCATAGACAGGGTGAGGACACGCTGACCCTGGAGTCAGGAAACTTATTCTACTTTCGAGAAGGTGATGACCCTTCCTAAAGCGGTGTTGGTTTTCTGGTCAACAAATCGTTCATAAACAACGTTGTGAAAATCAGTAGTGTTTCGACTCGGGTAGACCTTGTCCTAAAGCTCACCAACAGATATTCTCTGAAGGTGGTACAGGTGTATGCGCCAACCTCGCCTCACTCTGATGAAGAAGCCGAAGCAACATATGAAGATATCACCAAGGCCCTTCATAACACCACCAAGGCTAACTGCAACGTTGTGATAGGGGATTTTAACGCCAAAGTAGGAGTACAAAAACGCGACGAATAGGGTCTTATGGCTTGGGTCAGCGAAATCACATGGGACAAATGCTGGTAAACTTTCTCAAAATGGAAGGGCTCTTTTTGATGAACTCGTTCTACAAGAAGAGTTCCCATAGAAGCTGGACCTGGCGAAGTCCCGACGCTGTGACTAGGAATGAGATGGATTTTATTTTGACAGATAGACGGAACATATTTAGAGATGTCTCAGTGATCAATAGGTTCAATACCGGCAGTGATCACAGACTTGTTAGAGGCACTCTAAATATCAATTACAAGGCCGAAAGAAATCGTCTAATAAATTCTACTCTTAGACCTTTACAGTCCCAAGCTACGATAGGATCCGACAAGTTTCATCTGGAACTTTAAAATAGATTCGATTCGCTGGAAACCACAGGCGACGTTGACATAATGACCAACAACTTGGTGAAGACGGTAAAAGAAATGGGACGCAAATTTTACCCACCGCAGAACAAAACTAGAGAGTCCAAACTTTTACCTGAGACTCTGAAACTTATGAGGAAAAGACGAGAGATACCATCTACCCAAAGGTCTTCGTCAGATGCAAGATCTCTAAACGGGCTGATACGGAAGATGACTAGACGTTACCTTCGACGCTCCAGCACACGCAGCATTGAGCTTGCGATTGAGCAGAATAAAGGGTCGAAAGTTTTTGCGCGTCAGCTTGCAAAGAGCCATCTGACGAGACTAAAAACTGCAGATGGTAAAATAGTCACCTCCAAATCATAGATCTCAGCAGAAGCCGAATTGTTTTATGGACAACTCTACACGTCATATGCGGCGAGGCCCACATTCCTCATAACCGAAGATCCAAGAGCCAAATTGACGCGCCACTTCACTGAAGATATCCCGGACGTTGACCAAAGTGAGATTAGGGCGGCTCTGGAACAGCTTAGAAACAACAAAGCTCCGGGCGATGACGGCATTACGACTGAGCTTCTAAAAGTCTGCGGCACTCCAGTCCTTAAAGAGTTAGCAAAGCTTTTTAATGTAGTCATCCATAACGGAATTATACCGGAGGCGTGGCGCGGAAGCGTGGTGGTATTATTCTTTAAGAAGGGAGATAAAACTCTACGTAAGAACTACCGACCGATATCCCTTCTAAGCCACGTATATAAGCTGTTCTCTAGAGTCGTCACGAATCGTCTCGCTAGAAGACTTGACGAGTTTCAGCCATCAGAACAGGCTGGGTTTCGGAAAGGCTTCAGTACCGTAGATCACATTCATACTGTACGACAGATAATACAAAAAAACTCATGAGTATAATCAGCCGCTGTGTATGGCGTTTGTGGACTACGAGAAAGCCTTTGACTCCATCGAAACCTGGGCTGTGCTCGATTCTCTGCAGCGATGTCGTATAGACTGGCGATATATTGAGGTGCTGCGATGTCTTTACAACGATGCTACGATGACCGTCCAGTTCTAGGACCATAAGACAAGTGCCATCCCGCTGCGTAGAGGTGTACGCCAGGGGGACGTTATATCCCCGAAACTGTTCACCAATGCGCTAGAAGATGTCTTCAAAACCTTGGACTGGGCTGGGCGAGGCATAAACATAAACGGCGAATACATCACACACCTAAGGTTTGCCGATGACATCGTCATTATGGCAGAGTCATTGGAGGAACTGAGTGAAATGTTGCACTCCCTAGACGAATCCTCTCGACGAGTGGGCCTTGGCATGAATTTGGATAAGACAAAAGTCATGTTCAACCAACACGTCGTGCCAATGCCAGTATACGTCGCGGGTACCTTACTCGAAGTTGTCCAGGATTCCAACTGGGCCGGAACAATTTTGAGAAGGAAGCCGACAGGAGGATCCAGCTAGGGTGGGCAGCATTTGGTAAACTTCGTCCAGTCTTCACGTCGCCTATACCGCAAAGTCTAAAGACGAAAGTCTTTGACCAGTGCGTCCTACCAGTCATGATTTACGCCGCCGAAACGTGTACACTTACAGCAGAGCTGGTCCACAAGTTCAAGGTCGCACAGCGCGCAATGGAGCGAGCTATGCTCGGAGTGTCTTTAAGGGATCGACTCCGAAATGAGGGCATCCGGAAGAGAACCAAAGTTAACGACATAGCTCGCAGAATTAGCAAGCTGAAGTAGCAGTGGGCTGGCCACGTCTGTCGGAGGACCGATGGCCGATGGAGCAGACGCGTCCTAGAGTGGAGACCGCGTATGGGAAGGCGAAGCGTGGGACGCCCTCCAGCCCGGTGGACCGACGACCTTAAATAAGTTGCTGGTGGTGGCTGGATGCGGAAGGCAGAGGACCGGGAGACCATACTCAACTTTTTTTACAAATTTCGCCACGCCTCAATCGAAGTCAATAGTACAGGTTTTGTGTAATAGGTTTTAAGAACGATTCCATGGAACCCATCTCGGACATACCTACTACCGGTCTGTACTTGTTAGGCACGTTGTCCTGAATACTAAAAATGCGGTAGTAGACTAAAGTGGTGAAAGGGTAGTTATGACGTAACAAAGATGGCGACCGGGCCTATGTTGTTGAGCGGTGTTGCTCGATAACTACTGAACTGATGATTTACTTGAATAAGGTGTAAAATAAAGTGCTTGTAATGAAGAATAATTATCTGCCATGTACAACTTAGTAAAGTGAGTTGTTACAAAAAAACTGACTTTTTTCTTTACTGAATAACTCGCTAATTAACAGGATTTTGTAATTTTAGTTTGAAATAAAGTGTGTTGTGGCATTTATCAGGATACCAATAAACCTTAAATCATCCTGATCGAGTGACAAACAAAAGAACTAGACCCATTTACGTGCGTGACGGTGCAAAAAATCACGACATAGATGGCGGCTGGGCCTATGTAATTAATTTAGAATAGTTATTAATTTAGAATAGCGTGTTTCATACACTAATTCATGTACAACGTAAGAAAAGAAATATATTACAAAAAAACAACTCTTAGAAAAATTTACTTTTTTCTTTACTGAATAAATCACTAATTACCAGGATTTTGTTATATTTATCAGAAATAAAGTCTGTTATGACATTTATCAGAATACCAATAAACTTAAGATCACTTCGAGCGTGAGACAAACAAAATTTCGGAATAAATTATTAGTACTACCACACTTTTGGTATTCAGGAAAACGTGCCTAACAAGTACATACCGGTAGTAGGTATGTTCGAGCTGAGTCACACGTAAATCGTTAATTGAGCACTTTTTAATGATTGAATCCTGTACTAGGTGAGCATTGTAGAGAACCAGCTAGTTTTAATACTAGAAGAACAGGTGAAGTTACGTGGATGGTAAAATAATTAAATAACAAGATTGTTTTTATCCACTTTTACAATGATCATAATAGATTATTATTATTATATTTAGATATTATAAAGTCAGCCAATACGTTCATATTTTTCAAAACCATTTGTTTTGTAACATCGAGACCCTTACCTTTACCTAAGTGTGTTATTAATTGCAGCTTGTCTGTTTGTATACACGAGATTATAGACTTTTCAGCTACCAAAAAATTATTCTCATACTTTAGATTTTCACCAAGAATCGGCTAGCTTGCTTTCCAAGTTCGATCTGACAATGCGCTGATAGTATCACACCCAGTTCGGCTGTGATATGCCAAAATCAACGCGGTAGTTATAGTAGTTGATTTTTTTTTTCAAATATACCTAGTTGCAGCCAATGCCGTGAACAATAAATTCTGCTACGTTTCTCTTCAAATACGGTGCAAGCTCTATGTCCTGATATACTCCAGCATAGTGAGAAGTTCTTGTATAGCGGGAGGAGAGGCTTACACAATTGAATAAGAATTTCTTCTGAGACAAAATAAAATAAAAAATCAAGCGTTCGCGGGAGGAAGTTTCTCTGAAACCGGACTGTACGCGACCATTTCGGTTCAAAAGTGTGAGAATGAATTCCTTGCCGATGGCGAGCGGTGCGATGGTAGAAAGTAGCCGTGGGCATCATTCAGAACAATTCCTCAGAACACATCCCATTGTACAAGCGGTTGAATACACACAGGGAGGCAAAGTCTCTCCTCAGACTTAAGGGCTCTATTAGAGTAAGAGTTTGAGATCGTCGACAATTCTCACAGCCCGTCGTTGAACCGAGTCAAAGGGGCCAGGAGTAGTCCATATGGGGCTGAACTTGCGACTTATAAAGCAGCAACGTCTGCCCCGACGTGAAATACTGCCTCGCACAGAGTTGAGTACACCAAGTTTTTTGGACGTCAGCTTCACCTTTTCTTGCAAATGGTCTCGGAACTGAACATCGCTGGAGATGTCAACACCAAGGATCCCAATGCTCTTGCAGATGGAGACAGAAGTGTTCTGTAATTGTGGTACCACAGTAAATGGGGTTTTCTTAGCGGTGTACGCGCAGACGTGTGTCTTTGCAGGGTTGAATCGGACCAAGTTTTCACGTCCCCAGTCAGAGGCAGATCGTTAATATACACTAAGAATAAAAAGGGACCTAGAAAAGAACCCTGGGGTACTTCCATCACAACTGGTGATCCAGAAGATTTCACTCCATTGATTTTAACTTTCTGAGTTGAAATAGACCCGGGCACCGGGTACACGTTCGCAGTCTTCCATAAAGACAGAAATTGTCTAGTATGACAGGAAAGCGTGAAGAGGCGCGTGAGTACAGGACATAACTCAGGAGCACACTGCTTAAGCACCACTGCTGGTATGCCGTCTGGACCACTCGACTTATCAACGTCTAGGGAAAGCAACGCCCGCCGGACCTCGCGCTGTGTTATAGAGATTTCCGGCATGGTCTTACCGCACCACGGTAAAGTAGGTGGTACAGCGCCTTCGTCGTTCACATTCGAGTTAGAGACAAAGAGACTGCCCAATAGATCGGCTTTCTCTTTAGTACTATGGGCCAAGTCACCATCGGTCTTTCGCAGTGGTGGTAACAACGACTGGCGAAAGTTCCCTTCAGCAGCTTTGGCAAGCCAGAAGGATAGCTCGCAAGTCGACTACATACTTTGCCGATGAATTGGAATTTTGCTCTGGCAGTTGCTTTGTTACTGAACCTCGAGGCAGCATTTAATTTGCGTTTTACCTCAGAAATATTCAGAAATATCCTTATTATTGAGAGCCGTGGTCCATGCCGCATACGCAGTTTGCTTGAGAAGTTTAGCTTTTTTGAAAGACCTATTAAACCATGGTTGGTTTTTTATGCCGGCAAGCTACTAGCGGGTTAGGAATAAAACATTCCATACCAGCGAGGATTGTCTCAGTGACTGCGGCTGCGCAGACGTCAGGATCTTCGGAGCTAAAGCAGAGCTGCCTCCACGGGTACGATGCATAAAATTCTCGCAATCCATCCCAGTCTGCCGACTTATAATGTCACACATGACGCCAATTAGTTGGCCCAGATGAATCGGGTTGTGTGCATGACACTTGAGTCCGAATAAGACAGTGGTCCGAAGAGCCAAGAGGCGCATTTAATGCGATGGAATATACGTCCGGACGTATAGTCAGCAGAAGGTCCAGTAAGGAGCTCGTATGGTCCTCTATGTCTAGTATTCTCGTTGGGGAAAGTACCAGCTGAGAGAATCCATAGATCAGAGCAAATTCACGCGCAGATATCCCTGCGTAGTTATTGGTTCGAGAACTGAGACACTCACGATGGGGGGCGTTAAAGTCTCCCAAAATGACTAGGTCTGCTGTGGGATATTGCTCTAGAACTTTGTCAATCTTCAAACTCAGGTGCGTGAAGAGTCGAGTTACGTCCGTGTCACCGCTATGAGAACTGAATAGGCACGCATACACAAGAGTGTGGCCGCCGTGGTCTACGTGCACCCATCGACAGGTACCTGTCTTCAAGGCTATGAAGGCGGCGACAGCATATATCTTCCCGGTCGAACATTCACTTTTGGATCGTGAAAACTGGGCCAACGTAGGCCCTAAGAAAAATTAGAAAGACTTACCCCTTTTTGGCGTCAGTTGTTTGTATAGCGTTTTTGTGTAAATATGTGGTGTGGTGTCTATGAATGTGTCTGTTTAGTGTTGTTGTAATTGGTTTCACTCAAACCGAACTCAATTATAATTATCTCAACAAAGAATGTAGCAGCTGCGCCCGCCGTGTCAAAGATTATGACTGAGGCGCGCGCACGCACAGAGTATGCAAAGAATGAATGCCTAGCTCGACCGATCCGAATACCGACTAGATGATTCATTCTTTCGCAAACAAACCCCCGCCCCAGCCAGACCGTGTCTGGATGAGGATAAACCGAGCCAGAGCCATTAATCTACTGGCAATCAAGAAAGCGTCGCGACGGCACGCTTCAGCACTGAATCCCCTACCATGACCTCTGCGACCCGCGGGATACCGTCCGAACCGGGGAATAATTGCACGATGCGACCTAAACGCCATTGCAAGTGCGGTATATTTGAGTCCTTTAAGAGGACGAGGTCTCCAACGCGATGGGGTTGGTTTTATCCGTCAATCGAACCCGTTGCTGTAGCAAATGTAAATATTCCGAAGACCACCGACGGTGGAACAATTGCGTAATTTGCTGAAGCAACTAAAAGCGCGATAACCGATTAACTGACACATCGATGAAGGAGTATTCAGGCAAGGAGGTTAAGAGACTACCGATCAAGAAATGGCCTGGAGTAAGCGCTTCCAGGTCATTAGGATCCGACGAGATCGGTCCTGAGACTGAAAGCGGTCGTGAGTTCAATTCCGCTTCGACATTGCAAAATACCGTTTGTAATTCCTCAAACATGAGGACCGTTTCACCGATCACACGACGCAGGTGAGTTTTGGCGACCTTTAGTTCAGTTAACGTTAGTTCAGGAGTCCCCCAAGGGTCCCATTTAGGCCCTTTGCTGTTTACTTTGTACATAAATGATATAAACAAAGCTATCATACACTCTAAGTCTCTACTTTATGCAGATGACACCAAGATTTATAGAATTATCCGTAACAGCAGAGATTGTGAATTATTACAGAAAGACCTTCACAATTTAGAAAATTATTGCAAGAATAATAACTTATTCTTAAACTTTAATAAATGCTATGCAATAAGCTTTTCTAAAAAACGCAATATTCTTCATTATAACTATAAATTAGGTGGTGTATGTCTGGAGAGAGTAACACTAATTCGCGACCTCGGCGTTATATTAGACTCTAAGTTAACATTTGTTCCTCATATTGACTACATGCTGGAGAAATCATACAAACAATTAGGGCAGTCGAGTGGAAAACCGGCCAGAATTTAAACGACCCGTATTGGCAAGAAAATATGCATCGCACTCGTCGTCGACTGGTCGAGTCCGTGACGCCGTGGGAGGCTCTTCGGTTTCTCTAAAACGCTGAAAGGAGTCAGCGAGTCCTACCTGCACCGACGAATCCCTAGACGCCTTAGCGGCGAGAGAATGTGCTGGGCTTATAATAACAGATCCGAGATTAGTCGGAACAGCGACCAACCCACCTGGCTGAAGTAACATGGCCTTGTCTAGTCCGAGCAATCCGAGGACAACAGCGCCAAGCAGAAGCTCCACAGGACCAGGTAGGTGGAACCTTTCATCGGCCAACTACAGACAGGACGAGAGATCCAGCATGTCCGTCGGCAGGGGCACCTGAGGGTGATGACCTAAAATATCCCTCAGGACAACAGCACCAAGTTGATACCGCATACTAGGATAGAGTAAGGAAGAAAAGGAAAACGAGACTGTACCCACAACGTTATCCACCCGTAGACCCCCTACTCCAGAAATCCCATGACTCCGTGAACTCACCTGTAAGCGGAGACGCAGCCACAGCGACATGAGACACCCCTGAGTGCCTGAGTCCAAACTGGCGCGCACAACTACACCAGGTCCGCCCGTTGAATGGACTAGAACCTGCGCGGTGGGCAAAACAGTCGTGACAGGTGGTGGAGAGACTGGTGAAGCGGCTGCCACGAGCCAACGAGCGTTGGCCCGACCCGAGCGCCGTACTTGGCCCCGGGGCTCCTGTGGCTCATAATGCCCCACGCTTGAACCCGTATCAGCAAACGAGTCCCACGCGGGCATAAGTGGCTGCCGAGACGCGCGTGCCATCGGCGGCGCGCTATAGCCACCCGATCCCGCCCTCAACTCGCGAGCAACGCGAGGACGCTCCGCAATAGGCAGGGGCAGAGGCTCATACTCTGCATAATGTGCCCGTTCCGCAATACCTACCTGAGCGGAAGCGGCACTAGGCTTGGCTAGGTTCTCCCCCAAACAATAATAACATAGGCCTAGCCTACGGGTCAGAAATCGTTTTCGGGCCACCCCAGATTTTCTGAACTGGTGGCAATCCTGAATGGTGTGTCCCGGTTCTTAACACACTCCACACCGTTTAGTCCGTTCGACCGTCAAAATTCTGGGGGCCGAAACGACCCGGTACCTCGCGATGTCCCGGGACGAGGTTGTTGACGTGGTCCAGACGGGGGTTGTTGACGGGGTCCAGACGGGGTCAAAAATCGTGACGGTCCCGATTTTCACTAAACAGAGGGGCTAATTCCTGATAGACGTTAGCAGGTAACTTAATTTTTGTGAGACAGATAAGTCAGTCCGTCGGTGCACAATGCTATCAAAAAGTGTGATAAAATTAGTCCACTCATCCAATGATCCGCTAACATGAGGCATATCCAAAGCATTTTTGTTCCGAAACCTTCCTACTTACCGGCTGCGGGCTAGTCTCTAATGTCGACACAACCTCGTTAACCTCGTCCACTACTGACATACAAAAATCATAATCAGAATTTGCCGCCTTTAGGATAGTTTCGTCATCCTTTAACGACAAATGCCTGGTCCAGTTCACTGACTCTTGTCGGAAACTGTGCCGCTCTTTGCTTTTATGCAAACATCCGATCCTCCCGTTTAACGAGCCCTACAGCACATGAAAACCATCGTGTCAGATTGGTTAAGACAGCCTTGTGCTTTTTTATTGATGACATCATTTTATATTATGAAATTAACACACACTAAAACAGATACACAAACAAACGACTTTGTTTGTTATATATACAGTTTGTTACAGCAACGAAGCAAAAATGTATATAGAAAACCCCAAATCCAAACTACAATGTACAAAACCCCGACTACAATTTACACAAATAAATACGTTATCGTAATCCTATCAAAACAACTGTTATTTAAAACCTATTTATTCCGATCTATTTTTACCACAATAACAAAAAAGGTGGTTAAGTCATTAGCTAATATTATTATGTCCGACGAACGATTAGATAACGAGACCTTACCTGCCTGAGCAACGTGACCCGAAGTTATGATTTGTTAATTTAATTTACTGTTAATCCAACGAAAACAAACTAACCGTAAATTTAAAATAATTTGTAATACGATCCAAGCAAAAGCAAACGAAAGTGGCCTGAACCACGCTCTGCTACCAATTTTTGGATCGTAAAAACTGGGCCAACGTAGACCTTAAGAAAAATTAGAAAGACACCCCATTTTGGCGTCAGTTGTTTGTATAACGTTTTTGTGTAAATATGTGGTGAATATACGTCTATGAATATGTCTGTTTAGTGTTGTTGTAATTGGTTTCACTCAAACCGAACTCAATTATAATTATCTCAACAAAGAATGTGGCAGCCGCGCCCGCCGTGTCAAAGATTATGAATGAGGCGCGCGCACGCACAGAGTAAGCAAAGAATGAATGCCTAGCTCGACCAATCCGAATACCAACTAGATGATTCATTCTTTCGCGAAAAAACATACATACATAAAGTCCACAAAATTGTGCTCAAGTTTGTAGCCGGGATGATGTAGGTATGATGTTAAGGCCGGGCAGGATATCTGCGTCTCCGTTAGAAAAAGAATGATCTTCTGCGCAGTCTCCAGATAGTGGTGGGCTGCGTTAAGATTTGCGTGAATACCTCTTATGTTACAAAAGTCCACATTAAAGATGGATGGAGCGGCCGCTGAAAAAACTCGTAACATTACTTCATTCTTGCCATTTTTTCAAAAAAGTTACTAAGACTAAATATGAGGATTCACTGCACAGACAGCTTAGAGGACAAAAGGTGTGGTACTAGAACTGCCGAAACTCAGCACAGATAATACGGCTGCTGGCACGGCGGCCAGAAGGCCCCTGATCGCTTTTGTAGTAGCCGGGTCCACTTCGGTCTCCTTCTCCGGAACGACTACTACTTCAGCGACTTTACACAGGCTGGCAGATCAGCCTCCCAGGGCTGAGAATAAGTGATCCCTGGGTCCCGTTCAACCTGTGTGCGACCAGCACGCCACGTCTATGCCGAGCAATGACAGCAACAAGCACCGCTGTCCACGCAGCGAAACCTCAGTAGCTCTGGCAACCTTACTCACCGCCTGGAACACAACACTACTCAATGTTAGCGTTATTATGGCCGCGGTTTTTAAGATGGCAGTATTTCTCCAGTTCAGGCGGCTTATTCGAGCAAGTACTCGCTATGCCCCGCTTTCATTGTTCGGGCGGCTTATTCGAGCGAGTACTTGCTGTACCCTACCTCTTTTAAAATAAAATCTCCTAAAATTTGAAACTACAAATCCTAGAAATACATAGGTGGAAACATGCGGAGGTTTTGGTACTCTCCTTATTCCTGTTTTATTTACAAAGGAAATCTTTAAGCAGAGCTCTCTCTATTGCCCGTCGAGTGATCTTGTGCTTTCTTTTTTGGCCAAGAAATTTAGTTTGGTTCGGAGATCAACCCCTTTGTTCGGAAAAGAGTTCATGACTCATCGGTCTCCCGACTTACCGGCGTGACGAGTTAGCTAGGATTCGCCCCGCCCTCTGTGTGCATTGGCGCCTCAGTCGCTAAGGATCGTTTACGAGGCACGGCTGTCGCACCTCCGTCGAGCAAATTGTTTACGCCGCGCGGAAATCGTTGCAGTTTTATTATCGAATATATAATATTCAACTGTACAAAATTGAGTTGTCGTTTTGAGTGAAACAATTAACACACACACTTAATAGAAAAGAATAGAATAAGAAATTAGTTTATGTTTTACTATCAATGGGTTATAGTACTTAGGTATAGTTTTTTTTATTAGCAACCTCTCCAGCCACAGACAATGCATCTGCCGAGTACTTATTTCTGGAGGTATGTTTTAAAGGAGTTAAAGCCGTTCTTGGAGTCGTATATTGTCCTCCTGCTATTGATTATTTCTCCGATTTGGATACAGTCCTTTCTTCCTTCAGTACGGATTACACGACCCACATAATCATGGGTGACTTTTACACAGATTTGACAAGTGATTCCCCACAACGTACAAGGCTTCTCTCTATAGTGGAATCAGCCAGCCTTCATCTTTTACCATTACAACCCACGCATCATAATCTGTATATTACAGATACGTGGCTTGATCTCATTATGACATCCTGTACCGACCGAATTATTAAATATAGGCAATACCCAGAACCCGGATTTTCCAAGCATCATTTGCTATACGTGTCGTATAAAATAAAACCGCCTACAACTAAACCCGAGCTAATCTATTTGCGAAACTTTTCATGCATGGACAAAAATAAACTTATTGAAGATGCCGAGAAGATTGAATGGAGCACGCTGCTGACCGCTACTAGTATTGATAAAAAATAACTCTCTTTAATAATATTTTAATATCTTAGATTCTACCTTACCAATCAATACACATATTATTAATTTCTCCTTGTTTTCTGGTGACTTCCCAACCCTGTGGCGTAAAGAATTTGTAATTCCCTTGGCCAAAATCCCTAATCCTATTTCAATTAATAACTTTAGGCCTATTTCTATATTACCATTTTTGTCTAAAATTTTGGAAGCGGTAGTGCATAAGCAACTTTCTAATTATGTTAACAAAAATCAACTATTAAGTACATTTCAGTCTGGTTTTCGTACTGGTCACAGTACTTCTACAGCCGTTTTAAAAGTAACAGAAGATATAAGAAATGGCATGGTGGATGGACTACGGCTCGTATGCGTCTGCCAAATAGAAAGCTCCATTAGAAAATTAGCAAAAACCTTCGGGCAGTTCTTAGGATGGCAACTACGATAGAAGACCCCGGTGCCAGACATGGCAGCTTCTATGTCTAAGCTACATGCCAGTGCCTCCCACAGACTCGTCATTTCAAGTGTATACACTTAAGGCTGCGGTATAGGCTAGACCGCGAAAATACGCCATTTTTGTGCAAATTTTGTGGCTAAACTATAGAATCTAAAGGATTGAAAAAAATATATGTAATAAAACTTGCTTTTGTCTAGTGCATTACCTTACTGAGTGATTTTCATTTATTGTATTTAATGCAATGAAAAATCTGGAAGTGACCATTGTTTCTACACTTGTGCAAATTTTTAAAGCGTGTTTTGCATTTGCTTGTAATGAAAGTTGGTTAAATAATTAGAATAGCTTGTTATCTAGTGCATTGACTCTAAGTTGTAGCAAAAAGTCAAATATATGACTACAAAAAGGTAATAACGTTAAATTCCATACAAAAAATTAAAAGTTTTAAGGCGTCACTACGGTATAAATTACTTAAGAAGTATATAATATATATATCTCATAGTAATGTATTTTACATTATCTAATGTTTCATAGTGCATTTGCAGTCACAACGTTAGAATTACAGAAATTAGCTTTCTGGCCTCTATCGCCCTCTTAAAGATCGCTGGTCGAGCGACCGTGGTGAAAGCCATATTGACGATTGCTGATCAGATCATGTGTTTCCATGTATCTTAGAAGCTGTGTATTACCCACACGCTGTATCACCTTAGGAGGAGAATGATAATAGCGATTGGCATGTAATACAATAGATCTAATCTGTCACCCTTATTAGGCACCGAGTGTACATTCGCAAACTTCCACAAAGAAAGAAATTGCCTTTTGTGGTAGGAAAGCGTGAAGAGACGCGTGAGTACAGGACAAAATTTAGGAGCAAACTGTTTAAGCACCACTGTTGGAATACTGTCTGACCTACGCAATTTGTGAACATCTGGGTTAAGCAACGCCTGCCGAACCTCCCTCTGTGATATGGACATTTCCGGCAAAGGCATTCTTACCTCACAAAAGTCCCGTTCACATTTAAGTTTGAGGCAACGGAAAATACAACAAATCTCTTAACACACCCTTACTCGTACTTCAGAAGTAAGTTTATAAACAGGAAATAAAAATGCAATCGAATATTTTCATTTCAAATATATTACGATTTTATGTATAAAAGTGTAAAAACATAAAAATATTATATCACACTGACAACAACATAACTTAAATAATGACACTTTATGAACTGGCTGAAACACTTAGACAAAAATATTATTATTAACAGGGATTTTTGCGTCATATATAGTACGTTTTTCAGTGAACACATATTTTGTTATGTGACCACCGCACACTTGTGACAAACAGTTGTCAAACCTACCACGATATTTAAAAATCGATGCTTAAGAGCTTTTTTTTAGTATGTTGAATGAAATATAGTTTAGTTAGTTAAATATAGTTTTCAATACATTTACTCGTAGACTGGCTCTTATTGCATCGCTTCACATTAGTGTGGTAATAGTATATTTATAAAACTCCGTGCAAGTGTATTTAAAAAATCCTATGAAACGCGTGAACATTGGTCGATATTACACACTAGCCTTCATTTGGTCGATGCCTAGCATCTCGGGTTCCAATCCTACCTTGTGTAAAATGACCAATTTGCAGCTTACTTATATTATGATGTACTATTATCGCCACATTTTGATAAATTATTGCATCATATAATTTTTATCTTATGTAACAAAATGAATTTAAAATTGAGTGTTAATTTGGTGCATAGGTTTCATGTGTTGTACTTTTGCCCTATAATAACATCCCAGAGAGGCGGTAAAGATTTTATAAGCACAGCTTAGCCTGACATAAGGACTTACATATATTATACGTATTCCACATTTCCGCGAGCCAAACCGTAACATAAAGTCAAATAACTTAGCCCTATTTCGTTTTAAAAATTCTTAAGTTTATTTCACATTAATTAAGTTAAATTTGTTATGACGTTGATTTTTAAGTTTAAAATGATACCAAAAACAATCATTCAAATCTATAATAACTTTGAGTATGTACCAACAAATATGAAAAGAAACATTTATTTCCTTGTGCTTGTATAATCTTATGTTGGTTTTTATTACATTTTACATTTATTTTAAAATATATAATTTAATTAAATTAGTCTAGTTTCATCAATACGTAATAAGTTGTCAATACGTCAACTAAAAATGTTGTGACTGGTGCACTAAGTCACAAATATGGCAACACAAATAATAAAAAGAGCAGAACCTACCTAAATATATATTTGATGATAAAAATATAAAATAACGCAAAATGGAATGCACAAAAAATCAGTCATAATATGAAAAAAACAATTAGGTACAAGAAAACAAACTATTTACAATAAAAGCATAACATTCATGGAATGTTTAAAAAAACGTAATAAAAATCTCAAACAACAAAATTTAACACACAAATATACAAATTACAACTAAATTTAATTCTAAAATCTGAATTATTATGTATCTACCTAACAGTGTAATTATACAAACGAGTGACTCATCAAAACTGGCCTAGTATCTAAAAATAAATAATTAAACTAAATTTTATTTCAACACGTTACTTAATCTAATAAATAATTCGTTTTAGCGTATTTGTACATACAAATTTTGAGCTTTAACACTGGCCTTCAATCCAATTCTCGTTATAATTGATTTTTCTAATGCCTTCAACACAATTGACCATGACATCTTACTTTCCATTCTCAAAAAGATCAATTTCTCACCTACAGCTCTAAATTGGTTTTCTTCTTATATCTGTGGCCGCCAACAATCAGTTCGTTCCAATCAGGCCACCTCAAACTGGTGTGACCTTGTTTCTGGCGTGCCTCAGGGTGGAATACTATCACCTCTTCTATTTTCTATCTTTATCAATCAAATCTCATCCATACTAAACTATCCTTACCATCTGTATGCTGACGATCTGCAGCTATATATACAAGCCAAAATTGAAGATCTTACTCTAGCCATACAAGAAATCAACAGTGTGCTAAGTCGCATTAGAGAATGGTCGAGACATTATGGAGTGGTAGTCAATCCGTCAAAATGTCAAACCATAATTATCGGTAGCACCCTAATTATGGTTTGACATTTTGGCGTTAAGAATCTAGGGCTTCATATCGATCCTCATCTGAAATGGAACGTCCAAATAAAAAAAGTCTGCCGTAAAGTAACTAGTGCATTGCGGCAATTACTTATGTTAGTGCAAGACCTCATCTTACCACCCATTGATTATGCGGACGTGTGTTACCCTGACTTACATTCTGATTTCCTTAATAAACTGGATCGACTTCAAAATAACTGTATACGTTTCATCTTCGGCTTACGTAAATATGACCACATTTCCTATTTTCGCTAAAAACTTAAATGGTTGCCGATACGCCAACGCAGAATTCTCAATACCCTCTACTCCATTCTAAACGATCCTTTATCCCCAAGCTACTTGAAGTCTCGATTCCAGTTTATCAGCTCTCTTCACGAACGTTCACTTCGCTCTTCTCAAACTCTTCTTCTGTCCACTCCTCGTCACCGCACGGGTTTCGTCTCAAATTCTTACACCGTCCAGGCAATAGGACTCTGGAACGCGCTTCTTACAGAAATTCGCAGAGCACAGAGTAAAAACTTGTTTAAGCTTAAAGTCAAAGAATTTTATCTTAAACAGATTACAGAAAAAAACTGCCTCTCCAACCATCCACAATTAAGATGTTCGGTATGTGACATATATAATTATGTATATATTTATATATATATATATATATATATATTATATATTATTTATATTTGTATATGCTAATCTTTGTATTTTTATGTATCTATAAGTATTATATTATATTATACTTAAATATATTTTCTATGTGTTTATGTATATTTTATTTTATTATTTTCTAAAATACATTTAAATTAAATATTTACACCGCCAATAGTTTCTCTGTTTAGCCCTATGGTTGGCTGGTAGAAAATGCTATATAAATTTTTGTCGTTATTAAATTTTAAAAAAGACAAAATTGGCACCTATAGACACGGTAACAAAGTAAGCAGAGTAATCTAGTAAGTAGATATGTACTCATGACACCAGCCAAGAAATATACTACTCCGGTCTTTTAACACGGGCTCAAAAATTTGACAAAGTTCGGAAGTTGCTTAAGGTAAGGCCAGGTTACACGAAGTAAACATTAAGGGGCTCTGAATACTCCCGTATAAGCAAGCGAGACGCACAATACGTAAGCTGTGATGGCGTTCTATAACTCTTTAGCTGTAGATATTATAAGTAGTAAAGGCCGGAGCAGACCAGATGCGTGGTGTGACGTGTGACGTGACGTGCGCACTGGCGTGCAAGTCCTGTCACGCCGGCCGCGTGCAAGCCCTGTCAGTGTCACAAAGTGTCAGTGGCAAAAGCGGTACAGCACACGACACGCAGGTAACTTCTGCTTGCGTGCAGCCATATTGAAGTTGAGAGCATTTGACCGCCATAATAACTTATAATTTTTATTTTTGTACTCTTTATGTTTGATGTTGTAGAGAAATTCATATTTGCAAACTAATTCTATAAGTTTAAAAAAAATGTCATAATAACAGAGAGCCACAGTGTTTTCCAGTTCATGCTAGTGAGTCTCTCCATTGAGTCTCTCGATGAACAAAGTAAAAAATGTGGACTAGAAATGAACCCTGGCAAAACTTGTATTATGACTAATGGAACCAAAGAAAATATCTACATTAGTAACAAACCCATCAGCTATGTGGACCGATATATATACTTGTGCCAAAACATTTCATTAGAGAGTCACGGTGTGGAAGAGGTAGAAAGGCAAATAAGGTAGGCTTGGAGTGCAAACTGGTCTCTCAAATATATCTTTAAATCAAAGATTAAACCTCAAGCGAAAGGCCATGGACTCGATCGGTGAACTCCTACACTACTCTACCACTCTGTACTGACTGATCCTGTTCATCCGGCGAGATCAGTGTTGCCATCTGTGCGGACAGACCCTTCAACAATCTGTGGCACAAGGGTTGCCCTTGACAAGGAGTTTCTTCTGAGGTGCTTTGAGAAATGAGGAAAACGCGAATTGCACACAACAGACCGATTGCACACAACAGACCGATTGCACACAACAGACCGATTGCACACAACAGACCGATTGCACACAACAGACCGATTTTATTTTACCTTTACTTCTAAATCTTACATTCTAACACATATTTACATTATTTATCTTTAAAAATTATACATTAGTATCGGATGGATACTTTTTGAAGTCTCTTGAATTACTGTTCTCGAATAAAATTTGTTTTATTTTTACATAAAAGTAAAAAACCTTATCAGAGGGAGAGGTTGTTCCATGAAACCTTCGAGGTTTAGTACTTAAGTTATTGCACTTACAGTGGTGATCCAAAATCTAGCCTGTACAAAACTTAAGTTAAAATAGTGCGTAGTCATACATATAAACTTACACCAAGAGTGTAGGTATAACTGCGTGGCTATAAACAGCTGCTTACGTTTGGGATCTCTATCGGATATTGCTATCACACTCGCACCATCCGTGGCTTGACTATAAAAAAATTTATGTTCTTACGTTTTTAGGCCAAATAGTACAAGCTACAGTAATGCTTTTTATGTCCCAGGATAGAGCTTTCAATGACGCATCTTATGGTGTATAGTGGTATACACGAATCTTCGTGGTTAAGCCACTATTAAGAAAAAACTAACAATCCAGCTCTCAGCGTTTTTTACTTTCCTAGGAGAGCTATAGGCATTTTACTAATTTCCATTACGTAGTACCTAAACTCCTACGTGTTCGACGGAATTTTTGTGTCTGTCTGTTTGTTCGGTCATACTCAAAACGGAGCGTGAAGTTTTTAGTATCTTTCTACGCTCTCGTAGCTCAGGGTTTTATGTTATTTCTACAAAACCTAATCACCTGATAGGCTCCTGTGAGACCTATTTTGTGAAACCTTTATTGTTGCTCTGGGTACTTGAGTTGATAAGATAGAAGCGTGTTAAGTCAAAACTTTAACCACCGTTTTGTGCCTTAAGTAGAATACCTATCGCAACGGTACTTACACGGTCGTGAGGGGGGGAATATGTGTGTTCTGGATATAGCTACTGCACCAAGTGCATTACAAGAGCCTTGTGACTGTAAGAGTGTAAAGTTGCAGCCGGCCTATCCTTGTTTCACCCATAGCGTTATCCCTATCTTATTCCTTTTTCCGTTTTTCCCCATACGAGTGAGAGAGAAAGTACGCGTGTCCTTAACTGACAACCTATTTTCCCTAATAACTTTCTACTTGCTGGTGTTATCCCTTTAATACTTTACACGTGTATTATGACTAAGTTTACCTAACTTTTGACACTATTTTCATTGAAATACATCAAGGTAAAAAAATCCACTTTTTCGTGGGATGTCGTTCAGAGTGACTCGACACCTATCGTGTACCTACGCATGCAATCGCATTGCCTCAAAATGACACATGATGACTATTCATGACTTGATTTCTGATTGAAGATAAGATACTCTACTTGATTATTGGACTTGACATCACATTTAGACAAAAATCAATTAAAATAAACTCATTAATATACTTGCATTCACCGATGTGGCGTGCAGTGTTAACACCATCCATAGTTGGGAAATACGGTGTTATAAATGGTGTTAAAACCGCACGCCACATCGTAAAATTCATCTTTCGATGCAAATACATTAATAAGTTTATTTTAATTGATTTGTCTAAATGTGTTGTCAAGTCCAATAATCAAGTAGAGTATTTTGTCTTCAATCAGAAATCAAGTCATGAATAGTTTTTCTAAGCAATGGACTAAGGTACTTTGAAAAATAAGAAACGATTATGACAATGTTAACTTTAGTTTTGATAAACGCATACCAATTTTATTGTAAAACAATTTTTCCGTTTGTGAAATTTACGGTCTCGGGAGGGGGAAATCGCTCTCAGTGCCCCTTCTCTGGATCAGCCCTTGACTAACAAAAAACCTCAACTGGAAGCTTATTCTTCAACCTAAGCGTCCGCGAGAAAAAGTTCATCTAAAACCGCTTCGTTTAATAATCTAAGAAGTTAAAGCTTTGGAAAAAAGATATCAAAACTGAACTAGACAGAAACGAAAGTGATGAAAGACCATCGCAAGACCGAATAAATATAAATGATTATATCCATTTATCCATTAATCTACTTAAAAATTAGGTACACTTGAAAAGTTAACTGAGATCATGGGAACAGGACCAGAAACTGCCAATTGAGAAATAAAAAAAAACAAAGCGTTGTAATACAAAAGAATGAAATTTCTATCTTAAGTTACGTACTGCTTAGGTACACCTAAGAACATTAAAGCTATGAAAACAGAACACTGAAACTTAACAGCGCTAATAGTGTAAAAAACGCAATTGTTGGAATAACCTGTTTTTATACTACTAAAGTGGCAAGAAAGCTAAAGGTCCGGCTAATGGATAGCAGTCACCGCAGCCTATGCTTCTACAGAAGAATGAAATCACTACATTCAATAATTAAATTTATGCTCAACCTAATGATGACAGAGACAATGATTTACCTAGATTCACATAAAAAGTAACAACAAATATGAGAATAGGACAAAAAACTGTAAATAAATAATAAAAAACGCAAATTTTAAAACTCTGCCAAAGTAAAGAAAGCAAAAGAATCATTTTTGCATTGGTAACGTCCATGAGTAAGGTGGTGTGGCACAGCGGGTACTTTCTCGAATGAGCAGCCTGATCTGGAGAAGTATTTCCTTACATAAAGCCGCGGCCATAACAAAGTTAATATTGAGTAGTTTTGTGTTCCTGGCGGTGAGTAAGGTTGCCAGAGCTCCTGAGAATTTGTTGCGCGGACAGCGGAGGACCGGTGATGCTCGTTGCTGCCATTGCTCGGAGTAGACGCGGCGTGCTAGTACGGCGCTCAAGGAGAACTGATGAAACTGCTGACCGCTAGCCAACCGCAGGTTGAACGGATTTCCGAACCCAGGGATCACTTAATCTCCGCTCTGGGGGGCTGAAACGGCAAACTGTGTAAAGTCTCTGAAGTAGTAGTCGTGCCGGAGAAGGAGACCGGAGTGGACCCGGCTACTACAACAGAGGGAGATCAGGGGCCATTCCGCTCGCCGTGCCAAGAACCGTATTATCTGTGCCGAGCTTTGGCAGTTCCAGTACCGCACCTTTTGTCCTCTAAGCTGTCTGTGCAGTGAATCCACATATTTAGTCTATAAACTTTTTTTAAAAATGGGCAAAAAAACGAAAAGTATACGAGAAGAAGAGTAAGAGAATAGAATTAAAAGAATATTATTGTCATGAATGACTTTGATAATTGCGAAAATTGACAAATCAATAAATTGAAAAAAGACTTATAATGTATTATGAAAGCAAAAAAGGTAAAAAAATATCATATTTGGTAAGTATAAGTCTTTTCTTCGGCCCTTTTAATTACTCTGACCTACTTTTTAGCCATTAACTTTAAATTTTAGAACCTATAGTTTACGCTAAGAGTAGAACTAATGTTAAGAACCCAATCATTTTGACCTAAATTTGTCATGATTCGAATGCGAGATGTAGTCTCGAACGGTCCCGACCACTCGAAGCAGTTCGAGCGGCTTGCGTTTTCGACATTACCAGAATTGCTTAACTACATTTCCCTTCGAGAAAAGTTTAAATTCGTACTTTATTTCGAATTCGTGATCAATTCGATCGCGTGAGAATTGGCTCCCTGGTCAGTGACCGTCAATATAGTTTTCGCCACGGTCTCTCAACTGGTGACCTTCTAGTGTATCTCACACACCGATTTGCACTAGCCATTGAGAGTCAGGGAGAGGCATTGGCATGTAGCCCGGACAACGCGAAGGCGTTTGATCGGTTCTGGCACCGGGGTGTTCTATCGAAGTTGCCATCATACGGAGTGCCCGAGGGTTTGTGCAAATGGGTGGTTAGCTTTTTGTCGGGCAGACGCATACGAACCGTAGTTGACGGTAGTTGCTCTGATAGCATGGAAATTAATGCTCGTGTCCCGCAAGGCTCTGTGCTTCCCAAACTCACTTGCCGTCTTTTTTTTTTAACCCTGATTGCAATAGACAACTGAGTGGATAGAGCCAAAGCACTAACATTATATACGAATCTCTTTCGGTTGTCACGAACCAGTGTAACAGTTAAACTTTGAATACATAAATAATAATCTTTTAAACTTATGAAAGTCATATATTAAAATACTAAATACTTTCTCAAACTTATCATAATTGCAACCGAAAATACGTGAAGACGACGATCAAGGAAAATCTTCGCCCCGGCTCTCTTTGATACCTCGTGTATCCTTGCAAGCACGTCGGCGTCGTGTTAGGGGGGAAGCCCTATTAGGGGAGGTCGTTGAGACTAATCTCGCTATCCGGATAGCGAGATCGTCATCTGGGGCCGTTAGTACGTGCCGAGGCCGCCTAGCGATAGTTTTACGACCGTGCCGAAGTCAGTCGGGGGGATGAAATAACCTTCGGGTTTTTAATCTTTGGTGATTTATACCTACTGTGTGATCCACACTTATAAAATAAAACAGATTGTTTTAGCAGGCTAACTCCTTTGCCTAACAAGATATTACCAAAAAAAAATACTAATAAAGGAACAAAAAATAAACTGTGTTGATTTATTATTAAAAAAAAGTTTAAATTATAAATCTTATAGTGTTATTGATCTATAATTAAGTTAACTGTAATCCTTATCACGCATTTTATGCATATTCGTCTATGATAACTGTCCGTCTTATGTCTTCTAGGGGGACCTGAGGGAGCCCTAAATTACAATGATTTAAACTTTAGAAGACATAGAATAGGGGACAAGACATAAATCTTAAATTAAAAGTAGAAATGTAAATAACTTCCCTGGTTTGTAACGTCGTTTGTCACTGCAATTTTGAGGTTAATAATGTTTATTACAACGCAATGCTAAACTTGTGTATAAGCGAAAATCACAACAAACATAACATATTTTCACAAAGCGAAAATCACAACAAACAACATATTTTCACAAGATCTTAGGTTAATAAATTTGCAGACTAATTACAACCAAACAGTATCGCCAGAAACATAAAGGCTGCGTTCGTAACGTAGCGTTTCGTGCGTAAGGCGCGGCCCTGCTAGCAACGGTACAAAACGTAAGGCGCGGCCCTGCTAGCAACGGTGCAAAACGTAAGGCGCGGCCCTGCTAGCAACGGTACAAAACGTAAGGCGCGGCCCTGCTAGCAACGGTGCAAAACGTAAGGCGCGGCCCTGCTAGCAACGGTACAAAACGTAAGGCGCGGCCCTGCTAGCAACGGTACAAAACGTAAGGCGCTGCCCTGCTAGCAATGGTACAAAACATTGTCATAATACGGACAAATATATAAAGCTGTAAGTCTAGCGTTTCGTGCGTAAGGCGCGGCCCTGCTAGCAACGGTACAAAACGTAAGGCGCGGCCCTGCTAGCAACGGTACAAAACATTGTCATTATACGGACAAATATATAAAGCTGTAAGTCGCAGCGGTATATAAGTGTACATAATTAATTGGACGCGGCGCAATACATAGCCTGGTAAACGTTACTAGTTAATTGCCATAAGAGATTTTTTATGCTGCATAGTACTGCAGTAGCGCTCTGATTGGTCGTAACAACTTCACTATTGGTTAAAAATTCACCAATGGTTTAACTTAAAGTGCTACCCCAACCCGCTTCTCCTTAAACTGATTGATGTGTGTAGAAACTCTATTAATGGCTACAAGAACACTAAACCCTACGCGCAGGAATATAATAATAGTATTCATATTTGGCTATAATCGTCTAATGGCGTGATTATGACCGCTACACTGTGAACCTAAGTAACCCTGACTCTATGACTCTAAGAAGGTATGAGTTTAGTTGGTCACTAGCATGGCGAGTGAACCTCGATTTTAAGATTAACTTTTACATAATATACCTATCCCTTAACCATTTATCTCAACTAACTCGTCCGACACGAGTGATGTACCTATCTAAGATAGCTATTATAATACGTCCTAGTCCTGATTTAAATTATTGTCACACTGACCTTGATTAAGTAGATATCTAATACAATAATCTTCCCCATAACTACCCTTATTTACTTTCAATTAATAACTAAGATGTGTATTTAGATATCTATTATTTGGAACAGGGAGATTCCCAAAATATTTAAATCTTGTCAAATTCCTAGAATAATTCAGTTTCTAATACTTTATTTATCTATTTAACTTAACAAAATGCCAGTAAAACGAACCTATGAAATTAGATTTCCTTTATAGTTACAATAAACAAAAAGCATACGGGCTACTGTCGGGATCGAACCGACACCCTTTGGAAACTGATCCGACATTATTAACACTACACCAAGTGGTGGATAAATGTTCGATTGAATTTAACCTGATATTTTTGCACCCTGAACATAATTCCCTTTGTTTGCTGTAAAGGTGGTTGAACAACCATACGGCCCTATAATAAAAATATTTCATACAATGTACTACTTAGTCTTCATGGTAGTTCTTCTTACAAACTAAAATCTCTTAATAAACTTGGAATTTCCAGTATTTCCGACATCTAACAGATAATAGTGAATAATTCAGTTCTTTGCGTACAAGAAATTATAAAGGAGACATCATGTGCAACCTTTCTCTTAGAAACTTGGAGTATTAAGATAATATTAATAAACATGGAACAAATTGCAAGTAACGTAGACGTTAAATAGATTTTCGTTTAATAATTTGTCACCGTCAATTTAGATAATTAAGGGTTTACCAATTTACATGGGTAGGTAACGTAAAAAGGTAGGTAGGTCTTATTAGCTCTTTTCCTACGATTCAGTCAGTCAGTAATGAACACATTGCTTACTCAAAAATCTAACTCTTTAGTCAGATCAACAATAGGTAGGTATGTTGAGTGATTAGAACTTTCGCGTTTCGCCGGTAGGTCGGGGCCCCCCTCCGGCTCGTCAGTTATTAGGAGGGACCCTACCTGGATAATAATACGCTATGACAATATGATTTTTTATGAAAAACAAACGGACAAACCCTAGACCAACTAATGTCACCTTAAACAAATCCATGTTTAATTTGTTCGGTCAAAGTTTAACTTATGTTTATTGTTTCCGTAAATCTTTACCTTCTTTTTATATCAAAAGAAGAAAGCAATACTATTTTTGAAGTGAAAACTTCTTTAGCGGCGTTGTGCACTTTTTTGGTATGGGTAAAAAATGATAAACTCGCGTCAGGTCACGTGTCCTAATCGTGGAAATTCGTAAGACGGAAACCGTAATGCCACGCCTATTATAATTTTTATTTTTAGTATTCGCGATTATGAGTAGTACAGGGAGGTTGGATATGGAATTTTAATTCTATGACAGATTGCGATGTCAAATATACTACGTCAAAAAAGTAAATAAACAAACATTATTATTTCTTGACAATGTCAAAGACATGTCTTGTGACATATTTGAGTGTTAAGCGCGAATCGTGTGTAAAGGTTTTCACTTCTGCCGGCACTCCCGAAATGCAACTCGTTTTTTATTTTTTTATTATCATTGTTTTGGCATAACGTAATATGTTACATAAAAAAAAGTAGTAAAATATAAAGAAGTGCAAAAGTCTAAAGATATATGATTCTTATTCTATTCGTCTCCACAATGAGTGATCTATTTATTATACACCGAACTTCCCAAAAGAAAGTAGTAATCTGTATCCCGACAACTTATCACTCATTACTTTGACGAAAACTAATCCGGACCAGTTTATACTAACACTTTAGATAGGGTAGTATTGAATAGGTATCTTATACAACTTCCTCCTATACACACCAAAAATAAGGTTTCTACTTTATCATTAATCTAATGATCCGGATTAGAACTCATAAAATTTAAACGACCTCTTTAACTTTTTTAGAGTAGGGTGGAGCCGAGCTAGTACGACCTAAAAGTAAACCAGCTCTACTCTCACCCCTCAGTACTCGAACTCGAACTTCGCCGTCACACGAAGACCAGTTCTATTGTACTTATTACTTACTACCCATTCCTAGTCTAATACTGATATTAAAATGGAGGGATCTTACTTTAACCGCGACATCCCTAGGTCTGTTGACGAAGCGTTATCATCAAAGGGTTGTGACCTTACAGTCCCATTAACTACTTTCGAAAGAAACACTTAAAGTCACTCACACACTCTTCTCCTTTTAATTAATCGATTTGTCTCTATACACTTCACCTAGTTCTGTGTTCTTATATGGGAACAGACCTACAACTATTCTAAACCCTCTATCAAAGCGTTCTTCTCAACAGAAATTATTTATCTTTTCACTAGGGATGTATCCGACAAATAAAAGCAGTGACAGCGGTCGTGGGGCTTTTTAGCTAATATATAATTAGAGTGTGTGTACTAACAATGCCTAACCCATCCTAAACAGACAACGGCCCCTTTTTAACCAGCCATCACTAATTCATTTCATTTGCTGGTGGTAACGATTTTTAACACACTAAAAGAGACTATGAGATAGAGCAGTGTGTATAACCCTTATTATAAAACCCTAAAGAGTACACATTAGAAAATAAAAATAATAAACTAGCAATTCTGGACTCTCCAATCAGGCCAAAAGTCATCTACGGATGCTCTCAAGGTCTTGCGCTGCAAGGTTCATAAGACGACCCGGAACCGTCGGTCCATCAATCTCTTTTTTTTTATTATCTGAATTTTTAATTTTATTTAAAACTATTGTTCAATTACTATTTTTTTACATTAAATATCCTTTAATCAACAGATAATAAAATTTTAAATAACTTCGATTTTAAGGAATCTTATGGCCGTGCACCCTCTTTCATATACCTACTGTGCCTAAAGCTCCCTCTAGGTGAAAATGTCCTAAAACACTCTAGGTGAAAATGTCCCAAAAGCTCCCTCTAGGTGAAAATGTCCCAAAATATGTTTTTTCCACTCTTACATTCACTTATTTTCCGAAACATTTCACCCCCCTGAATTTAATAATCATTCGCCATAAATTTTTCACTCTGCTGACCCAGGTCCCTGACCTTACAAACTAAATAACGTGATCCTGCCCCTAATACAAGCATCTTACCCTGGACCAAACAGGCCTGGCCTGAAGCCTTTTTAAACAGTCATACATAAATATATTTCTCAACTACTATTTCTAAACTACTCACTTAGGAAGAATACAGATGGACGAGACTTCAAAAATCCGCCAACCCCGACCACGACTTGCTAGGATGAAGAACCGAAAAACCGAAGAAAGTTCACTTTGTGATGTATTCCACCATCACTTACAATAAAACTCGGCAAAATACACCTTTCAATGTTTTTTTCAATTATCACTTTGTAATTTTACCACTACTTTCCAAGAAAAACGCGGGTAGCACAGTCCTTATGAACCATCATTATATCATAGGCAGCGCGCGTCACTCGCGAATTTTGAATTTCGAATTGGAGAGAGGGGACTCTGTCACGACAGTCTCTAGCGCCTTGGCGCCAAAATCAAGCGAGCGAACAATTTCTTTTTTATCTCTTTTACACGCACTCAATAGGGAATATCCCTATTTCCCGTATTTTTATTTCGTCTTTAAAAGGTTTGGTGACGTCATCGCATGACATGGTCACGTGACGATCGTACGATTCGGGCTCACAGTTTGATTATTATTTTTACACCGCGAGTCGTACTGTTGTTTTCTTTACTACTTTACCATGCATCGAAACAAAATCTAACATAGACATATATCTAATGCAGCGCTGTCTTATCTTTTACCGCGCAATTATTTCGAACCCCAATTTATGTTTATCTACTAATAATGTTTGACTATCTTATTTTTGTATATCCAACAGATAATTGGACCTATAGCTACTCCTCTATGAATACATTAGGTATTCAATTAAATTCCACATATTGGTACGCTGTAGGTAGTTTGACAAAATTTTGTTTTAGGGTAGACTTGAGTACACTACATGTGGTTTTCATACATTTTCCGAATCATTAGCAGTCTGTGCTACTCTAATGTCTTTGGGATATACCTAGTTCCTCGAACGTCAATGTGGCGCTCTTTGCGGACGATGCGCTTTTGGCATAACGCACATAAAGAGAAACTTCCGTTAGAAAAATTCTAGTGCGCGCCGATTGGCACTCTGAGCATACATTTTGTACTAGATCCCGCAGACTTTCGGAAAATTGTATAAGATTTCGGACGACGCCGTACACTGCACACATATGATGAGCAAAATACAAGATCTATAAAGACTATTAAGTCCAAATAGAAAAAAATATCCATGCATTTGGAATTTAAATATTGAGATTTATCAGAACAAACTGCAAATGCTCTTCGGCGCGTTCTTTCTTTTCACACTTTTGATAACGCCAGTTTTGCCACCGAATCCTACCGTTCGTGTAGCTTTGGAACGTTACTAACAAAATTTTTGGTTGCAAAACGAACGGTTGACGTACACACACTACGATAAACAATGAATATGTATAGGTAGTTACAGGTAGTAACACAAAAATCCACCTCCAGACATGGTCTAAAGTTTTATATAACAAAAATATCGTAAACAAACGCATGACAGTTTGTTACAGATGATACTAAAATTTTGATATTTTTGATACCAATGCTAAACGAACGGATGACAGGTGACAAAAGTAATGAAAATAATGATTCTGCATCCCAAAACGAACGCGCTCTTCTTCGTCTCTTCAATTATCTTTGCGCCTTTCAGCTCAATTGGATACGGATCACGAATTCGAAATAAAGTACGAATTTAAACTTTTCTAGAACGAAAATGTAGTAAGCAATTCTGGTAATGTCGAATCCGACATTTCTAGAACGCAAGCCGCTCAAACTGCTTCGAGTGGTCGGGACCGTTCGAGACTACAACTCGCATTCGAATCATGACAAATTTAGTTCAAAATGATTGGGTTCTAAATATTAATTCAACTCTCAGCGTGAACTTTATGTTCTAAAATCTAAAGTAAAATATAGGTCTGAGTCATTAAAAGGGCGTAAAAAAAGACTTTATATCACCAAATATGATATTTCTTTACCTTTATTACTTTCATAATACATTACTAGTCTTTTCTCAATTGATTGATTGGCCAATTTTTGCAATTATGAAAGTCGCCCATGACAATAATATTCTTCTATTTCTATTGCTTTTCATCATAACAAACACTAGGTTACATCACATACACTGACAAAAATGTTTGAGGTCCGGCGCCGCTATCTTTTGTGCTGCATAGTATTTTTTTTTACAAACTTAGTTATACTTATAACTAAAACTTTAGTTTACAAACTTAGTTATACTTATAATTTCCTTTTTAATAATGATGAAACACAAGTAAAATGTTGCTTCAAACATTTTGTAGTCACCGAACCCTTTTTTAATATATCAAAACAGGCATATTAGAATAGGCGTTTTAAAAAACGCTCTAAAACTGTGCAACGGAACATGGCAAATGGCAAAATTCCACCGCTTCGAACGACATTTTGTTCGAAGGTTGTTTCGATTGATAGTGAGAATACAGCAAACGCGAAAATGATGTCGACGATCGAAATTTTACAGTCGAGATAGTGCCTTCCAGATAAACTCTAGTAAGAGATTATCTCGGATGAAGTGAGAATTGGGTCCCTGTGGCGTGGCGGCGCGGCGGCGCGGTAAGACACAACTGGACGCTGAATCGCCGACCGGACCGGACCAGTGTGCAGGCCGGGAGTTGGCCCGGTGGCGTGCGCGACAATTTTTCTATCGGACCGTTGCGTTCTCGCAACTTGCGGTGGGCCTTACTGTTCGCACCGACACGTACGAGACAGCCTTCTTGATTTAAAAATCATTTTTTACCGTATAGAGCGCGGCAGGGTCTCATTTTTTACCGTACAGAGCGCGGCAGGATCTCATTTTTACCCTCCAGAGCGGGGCAGGGTCTCATTTTTCGGCTATAGTTTTAAAGTGAGGTTATATTACGTAGATAGTTAGTACGTTTTTATTTTATTGTTTTTGGATATACTTTCTTTTTTTTTCTTGTTTCTGTCATCATCGTAACATACAGCCAAGACTGTTTTAAATATTTTTACTTTTATCTTATGTTCGTATTATGTTGTGATGTAAATTATTAATTTGAATTATTATTTTTGCTGGTTTGTTTGCGGTCACTCTGGTTTAGTGACAACCAAAAAGGCTTTTACAGAATATTAGTGCTGAGGCTTCGGCTGCAGCTTAAACTGAGTAAGAGACCTTTTTGACACTCAATTACCAATGTATTCTTATTTATATATATTTATGTTACATATGTAATTGTTTGGGTGTCAAATAAATGTTTTTCTTTCTTTCTTTCATTTTTACCCTACAGAGCGCGGCAAGGTCTCATTTTTTACCGTACAGAGCGCGGCAGGATCTCATTTTTTACCGTACAGAGCGCGGCAGGATCTCATTTTTTACCATACAGAGCGCGGCAGAGTCTCATTTTTTACCGTACAGAGCTCGGCAGGATCTCATTTTCTGCGTAAGGATGTATACTTTATTTCACAAAATAAAAAATTATAATTGCAATGGAAAAACATTGTTTAAATCGCCTAAAACTAAAAATTCATTTTTTTAATATCAATGATAAAACGCTTTTATAATTAATCTTTTTGCTTTTCCTATTTTTTTTTCTGTCATTTTATATATAATTATTTAAATAAAATCATTATCATTACTAGTAGTAAAATATTAGTAACACAATACATAAATATTCTAAAAAACACAAAGAAGTAACATCAAAACAATAATTAAAATAGTACAATAGGCGGCCTTATCCCCAATTTCTTCCAGACAACCTAAAGCTGCATATATTAATTAAAAAGGTAGGTAGGAAGGTATGCGAAAATAACCCTATCTGTCTGCTACCGTCATTCACTTTACTTAATAAAATTGCAGCAGAAAAATGCAAACAGAAGAAACTTATAGAGATTGACAATGACTTTTTAACACAGACGGCTACTCTGATTTTCTCATAGAAAAAGGAAGTCAATTCAATAGCTTGTAGGTACTGTAAAAGATTGACTGATTATTTTCTTCTTTGTCTTCGGGATCTTCTTTTTCTTCCATTACTTAGATTATTAACTTAGGTTATACAGCAATTTCTTTGTTAAATTCATTGTTTAATGAATTACTTGGCTGTTCTTTATCTTAGAATCTTCACCATGGTCATAAAATACCATCTCAGCAGTCGTGCAGCTACATACGTTACTTATATCTGTACTAACTTGTTTTTTTAGTATCTACAACTTTCCCATTTGACTTTTTTCTCTAAAATCAGTACTTTAGCCGCAAATCGCTAAAAATTACTTTTTACTCCTTTTTGGTTAAATTTAGCTGTTTTAATTACTATTACCGATTATATATTTTATTTTCTACACAAAAAATGGTTTTTTTTCCCTAACGAAATATAATTTAGCATGAACTACTATGCAGAATCAAAAAAAATGTACATGCCTCGTTATGAGATGAGATCGTTATGAGTATTAATAGGTTGCGTGCTGCGTTTTACAGTTCGTTGTGAGCGTGGAGCAGTCGTGGCCGTGGCGTGAGGCGTGGGCGGCGTGGGACCGCGCGAGAGGGGGGCACGCGCGTGGGAAGCTCGTGCTCGACTTCACGCGGGAGTGAGTCACGCGCGCAGGTGTCGACACTCGGCAGATATTACTTCACTTCGTTTTGTTACTGTTGTATGTGGTGGTGTGGTCTCTTTGTAATAAATAAATAGTTTGTAAATCCCGATGCGACTTACCGTTATTTCAATTCGACTGCGTGGGAGCGTTCCACCGGCCGCGGTCCTGTGCCAACGAACATTGCGCTCTACCACAAATGGTCCACAACTATTTCGTCCCCTCCTAACTAGTTTTCAGCGAGTATTGGGTCTGGTAATTAAACCTTATTTTTTCTTACTTGTCTTATGAAAACATGTGGCGTATTGGAGACCAGATACAATTTTAGTTTTGGGAAATCGGCTTTCGAGCTAATAAACGAATATTTATTTATTTATTTATGGTTTATTTTATTTATTGTTTATTTTATTTATCGTTTATAGGTTACCATCAGTTTTTACATTAATACATTCGGTAGAAAATCACTTGCTGTCTTAAACTATATGTACAACCACTTATGGGTAAACACAGCATTCAATAAGTTCACATATGTAAAAAGTAATAAAGAGTTAGCTACAATTGGCAAAATAAAAATATTTTATTAATGCAACTTAAATAAATAAATTAAAAATAAATTAATTAAGACTAAATTAAATTTAATTTAATTGAAACAAAATAAATCAAATTACACTAAATTAAATGAAATATGATATTGTTAACTAAATTAAATTGATGAGTTCGATTACAATAACACTATTAAACTTAGAATTGTTATTTATTTTTATCACAATTAAATATTTCCCTGCGGTACTTAAAAAGGTTGTCGAAGTAAATATCAATTGTACTGTATTGGTTTGAAAGCCTGGTCAATCGTGTCACGGGGGAGTTTGATCCCAGTACTGTTTTGCGTCGTAGTTGTGTAAATAAATTAATTGATTTTCGTGGATATCTAATAGGTATTCTGAAATTAAAGGCCCTTGCCTAAAATTGGCGCCTTTTTTTTTGGTAGCGAAAACGAATAAAACCTTTTTGTTTTAATAATATATATTAAAGTAAACGAAAGTTGCTTTGGCATCTCAGCTTCAAAGTGTATCCATCTCGAGATAGAGATGATTTTTGTAGGTCACTTTTTGTAACATTTTATGCAAATTAAATAAAATAACAAAGTGTATTTACAATTAAACGTATTTTGTTACATAAATTATAAATTATGTAAATACTTTTTTTTTGTATACCTCTAAGGTGGCAAACAAGCTAACGGTCTGCCTGATGGTAAGCGGTCACCGCAGCCTATGGATGCTTTTAACACCTGGGGCATCACTCGCGCGTTGCGGACTACTCTAAAAATCTAACTTCTTTCTGGAAGAACCCCATATTGTAGTCCTTAGAGAAAACCTTGGCAACCTAAGCGTTGCGGAAGGCAAATTCTCTGAGACCGCACCGTAAGTGACCATTTAGGTTCTAAGATATGAGAATGAATTCCCTGCCGATGGCAAAAGGTGTTATGATAGAAAGTAGCCGTAGGCGTCATGTCAAACGTTTTCTCAGAACACGTTCCATTATACTAGCGGTAGAACACACTTATGGAGGCAAAGTCTCTCTTCTGACGATGATGCGGCTTATGAGTTTTAAGATCTTCAACGTTTCTGCCAGCCCGTCGTTGAACCGAGTCAAAAGGGGCCAAGCTGGTATCCGGTACATCCGCCTAGAGATCGCAGCAGTACTCCATATGGACACGGACTTGCGACTTGTAAAGTAGAAGCAGCATTATTAAATTGTATACATACATACGATATATAATATATACTTAGGCTTATAATTTATACGTAATATTCATTTAAGTGTAACTTCTGAACGACTTTACCGCTTAAGCTCATAGTAGAAATATTTTTTTCTTTTACAATCACAATGGTTTATAGCTTTGTCAAAATAATCGTATAGAATAATAAGAACCCATTCACTGGGGTGCTACAGTTCCAAAATACACCCATTTACCATTTTCCAAAAGTATTGGGATACTTGTTGTTTACATCTCGCATGCTGTTCAGTTCCGAGATCACTTGCAAGACAAGGTGAAGCTGGCATCCAAAAAAACACTCGGAGTACTCAACAGAGCAAAGCAGTATTTAACCTCTGGAGACACCTTTGTGGTTTACTTTACAAGTCACAAGTCCGGCCCCATATGCTGGTGCCACACCTATCTGCGCGGGAGCTGGCCTCGCTACTATGGTTTTCTCTAAGGACTACAATATGGGGTTTTTCAAGAAAGAAGTTGTTAAATTTTTAAAACGGTTGTCAAGACGCGAGTGACGCCTCCGGTGTTGCAATCGTCCATAGGCTGCAGTGACCGCTTACCATCAGGCTTTAACATTTATGTAATGTAGTGTTGGGTGCACCCGGATACCAGGTTGGCCCTTTTGACTTGGTTCAACGACGCGCCGAGAGAATCGTCAAGGTTTTCAAAACTCACAAGCCGTATCGAAATTTCCTTAATGATACGACTACACGTGTTTCGTCTGTTCATAATTTGAAAAGGGTTGGTAACACGCGCAAGGAACAGAGGAGAGTAGATATTTGCGCTATGTGATAAAGAGGAGCAATGCAAGGAACGTGAATGTATTATTTATCAGGCTTTTCCCGGTGGTTTATCTTACTATAGACTATTTTTTTAATGACTTTGATAGTTACGATGTATGCTAGATTTTTTTTCAGCAAAGAAATATCATACCGACTACTTTTCCTTTGTCAAGATCTCGTACGAAATTGTACGAGGCTGATATCATCTTCTTATCTCGTACTGAAAACCGCAAACCTCGTATTTATGAGAGGAATCTCATACGGTTGGCAACCTATTTTTTCAAGTTACCGCATAGGTTTTGTTTTGTGTCACAATATGCAACAAAAGTGACACCATATTTTGCGCATATTTTTTATTACATTGACTTAGAAGTTTAATTTTTACAACTTTAAGCGACGGTTTTCAAGATCTTTTTCCCAGGGGAAAATCAAATGAAGGATTTTCGTGAGTATGTAATTTTAGATTTATTATAGTTTTTGTTCGGCTACCACTTTTTACAATTGTACACTAATATTTCTATGTCCCCGTCACAATTTTTATTTCGCTAATTACCACCAAGTACCGTTTTTTTGTTTTCTCTGTTGTCGGTACCAAACATTTATTACCGTTTATCGATTTCATGTATTTTTTTCGGGAAAAAACGGGTGTAACGTTATCAAATTATTCCGTTATACAAAAAATATTGTTACCGGAAACTGTTAAAAGCTGACCCGTAATAGGGTTCAATTTCTTCCACTTATGTTTAAAACAAGATGTTCAGAACGCGCTCAAGTACAGTTATAACAAATCTTGTTACCTGCGTCTAGGGTTTGTTGACATTGACATCATTATATTTTTAAGAATTTAAATCTTTCACGTCTTTGCGTATATGTTTTCCACAAAAAACTCTCTTGATATATTTTTCTTTTCTACATGTCAATCTTTCAAAAATCAAATTTTAAAGTAAATAGTGTGTCAAAGTAAATAAATTTGGCATTTCTTGCATGGATATAGAAATTACAAATAATTTTTAAGTAATCACGCAAAAGGAGAGCTAAAGCTATTTACAGACTAAAAAATTACATATTAAAACAATTCATGCTACATTATCCCCCCTTCCTCGTGAAAATTTGGTTAAACGAATTTTCCGGGCTGTTAACTTAGCATTGTAAAAGACACACTGCCTTATTAACAATGAGTTAGCAAGAAATTGTTAACGCGCGGTGCCCGCGCAAGCAGTTCGCGGTATTGCTCTAGACATCGAATTATGTATGGAAATTGCGTACTGGCGGCTACGAAAACGCTCGGCGATCAGCTTTGTTCCAAAATTGACAATATTTTGTTGAAGTATCGCACTATCTCTTTCTGTCGTACACAAAATCGTATTTCCCATCTCTACTGTTACGTTACATATCTTTACATCATATTAAATGTTTGAACACAGGTTGAAAGTGCATTTTCAAAGTACAGAACTAACACCATCTATTAGGCAGTAGCGGTATTAACTAAAAATGTTGTCAGTGTTCCTTCTTTCTGATTATGCCCTTTAATGTTGGAATTTGTAAACTGTTATGATCGTTTTACACATTAGTTTTTTATTAATAAAACTAAAAGAACTTCATATTTTGAGAAACTTGATATGTAATGTCCATTTTTAAATGACTGTCATAAACAAACAATATTACATATTAATATTGTAGATAGTTTTTAGAAACAATAAATTTTATATATTTTACATTTTGGGATATTATGAAATTTTTGATTGGTAATTGGTAACACTGCTTTGTTTACGTTGAAATTGAAATCTTTAAAGTAAGGTTATTTAGAAATTCAAAAAGTAATTTCCTGAGACTGTGCCGTAAAATAAAAAAGGTTCATTGATTCGTCGTCTTGTTTTACTTTTTCTTTACCTTCAAAGTAAACAATTACGAAATCCAGGAGGAAGGTTGGTGTTATAGTAGATGAAGAAGGTGTTATTCTATCAATCTAAAAATGTAATCTTTGTGGTATCTTCCAAAAAACCACGTCGTACCTGAGGGCATAGGTACTCTGGAAAACAGTTCACATTCCAATCGAAGGTATGTAAACAAATCTTAGTTATTGTCACGCTTTAAAGCCAATACCTACCCTAGATCCCTACATACGCTGCAAATACAAGTGATAAATAGGTAATCTCATGATTTTGTGGCATTAAAATAAGCCTGCCTCTATACTGCTGTTTATCTAATGCCAGTTTTATACTGAAATTGTATTCTAAGCATTGAGAGCTACTCATCTGTAGTAGTCACATAACATGATTCTTCGTACAGGGATGACCTATTTAACATGATGCCAAAATATCTATCATAGTTTAAGTTTGATTAAACCCAATATATGTATAGTTGCACTTATTTGATTGACAAGTCTTGAGAAAACAGCGCTAAATAATAGGTATTAAAATTGTATCTTTTAATATCTTGTCCACACTTAAAAGATACTTCATTATGTAATTTATCCAGTAAAGAATAGTTTCTGTTGCTGAGTATAATGTGTAATGCATATTTTAGGTCTGTGTACAAATAAAGTCAGTACCAAGGAATTCTTTAAAAATCAATCCACCAATATCTTATTATTTTTTGTTGTTTCAATATTAAAGAGATAATGTTGATGTTTTATTTCAGGTTGCCTGTCACTATCACAACCAGTTAAGTAATGTTTTTTATATTGTTTCAGTAATCTTGGAAATGCAAGTTTAAGAATGTGAACTGAAGACGCACTATTAGTAAAAGTATTACAAAAGTCAAGTACTGAAAACATCAACAAAAAGATCATTCCTGCTTTAAATGGATCAAATATTGTAGCAGGATACCACAGTAGAATTAGATTAAGTATAAGAATTGAAATAATGTAATAAAATTTTTAATTAAAATTCTTCTCAATTTATTTTGTGCTATTATTTAACTAAAACCTATCACTTCATAACTGTTTATCATTAAGAAAATGTCTTATGCATATTATTTCAGTGAACTGCTGAACCATTTGATGATTTCCTTAACATATCAGCCTTACAAACACTGCTAGACATAGTATTTCTTAAACAAATCCGTCTGTACCACTTAAATTCATCTAGGACAAGCCTCTAGGTTGTTAGTCCACTTGGTCCTACCACATTGAGTTGGATTTGATGGTGGCATGAGGATGAAGAAGTTTTCATTATTCTTATGCCTACGGTCTCTAATCAAGAACCTTCTTTCTCCTTTGTTAATAAGTTCTACAAGCACTCTTATTACTCTGTAAAGGATCTCCAAGTGCTGCACTTTCTATTGCCTGCAGAGCAGTTTTGAGCTTATGAGGTGAATAGTCCTGAGCACTAGTCACGGTTTTATAAAATTTCGCACTTTTGACCTATACACTTGGCGAAAGCTGCAGCTGGTTGACAAAAGTTTATCATGGTTGAAGATGATCTAGCAGCTAGAGTAAGGCTTGCTTTTTACTAAAGGCCATAATCTCTTGTAGAAGTAAGTGTTGACTGCCATCTTTGAATATTGATTTCCTACACTTTTTTTTTGTTTTTATAGTTGAATATATTATGGTAACAATTATATTTCATTCCATGTGTGCTTGTTCAGTATAGTCAGTAAAATATATTTCATTTATTCCTTAGTAACATTTATTGATTAATATATAGATACTACTGCTGACTACACTTTGTCCTTTCTTATTCGCAGAAAAGTTGCAGTATTTACAAATTCAGGTGTTGATTCCATTTTGTTATCATGATGATATTAAGGTAAACAGTAAGTTATAAAAAGTAGGTCCTAAAGCTGAGCAGCATATTCTAGGGTTTGAATAGAGTAATAGAAGAAATCCTACTAATGCTTTATACACTATGTTTAAGTTTGTGACAATGATGAAATGAAATTTGGCACACACAGATTATTATTAGAATTGACCAACAAATATTTTATAATGATTATTCTGTTGAGTAATAATCAGCTGATAAGTTTGTTCCAAAACTACTTTTTAATTGCAATATGGTGTTTAAGAACACCTGTAGGCTATGCTGTAGGACAGTATTTGCTCTCTGCCTTAAAGAAATATATAAATTGGTAGATTTCTTCTAATTTACTTTGATTACCTATGTTTACAGTATAATTCTTAGTCTGGTTTTTAATTGTGTTGCCCTAATGATTATTTAATCAACAATAGTATTTACTATTGTTGTGAGCGTTGGGTAGGTACACTTGTAGAAAACTGACCAAACATAAAAGAAAGGGTAGTTAGGTATGTGAATTCATACATATACCACATCAATTGTTTGGTATATTTTAGGTTATAGGTTTTAACTGCAAGTTTTTCTACTTCATTTATGGTGTAATTAATAGGTAAGTCCCAGTATCTTGCCGTTAAATACATACAATTTTCTTTGATTTTAGTAATCTTATGTTGTCAACTTTCTAGATTCCTTCATTAGTAGGTAACAGTATTTTATAGGCAATTTTGAGTTTTAAATCAGCACAGACAGTTTCTCTGGTATTCTTTTCACTATTTTTAGCGAGTTAAATTCACAAACACACACAAAATTAACCAAAACACTAGTTTAAACAGAAAATTGTATTAGGTACGACTAAGCGTATTCTGACCTCGCACACTGGTTTCTGTTGTGTTACTTAACTTTGATTCATTTCTTGCGGATATCTGATTTAACAATCAATGTTTTAAAAATGTCTAAAGTCTTTAATTAATTTGATATTAGCTTTGCAATCAGAAAGCGATCAGTTTGCAGCCATTAAAAAGGTAAACGCAAATTTGACAGTTAATATGGCTAGCTCACCGCTCGCTAATCGTGATTGTTGTCATTCATAATTCCGATTTTGAAGTTTCCTATGACGCGTAGCGATTGAAAATGCATTTTTAACTCCTAAATCGCCTGATAGAGGCGCTAGCGTCGACTTATCGCTACTTGCATCGCGGATGCTGCTTCATAATTCGAAATTGGTGTTTGACAGCCATTATTGCGAAATATGAGGCTCTTGCACTGCTCACGCAAGATTGGTGATAACCCCGCCGTACATAATTCGATGTCTAGAGCAATACCGCGAACTGCTTGTGCGGGCACCGCGCGTTAGCAATTTTTTGCTAACTCATTGTTAATAAGGCAGATCTCTAAAAGCTTTCATCACGTAAACATCTAATACACTAACCTCATCACTCATACTAACCCTACCTAACACCCTAACCTCATATACTTGCTATTCACTCATCCACAAACGTCTGTAAGGGACTTGATATTAATTGTTGCATCTTGGCCAAATGCCTTATTACAACTAGGAATACGATATATGGCTTATTTATTGCGTTATCCAACCGCTCAAATTCCTGGACAAGGGTTTCTTTAATGAGTTGTCAATCCGCTCCATATTTTGGACATAAGCTTATTTTATGAGTTGTCTTACTGCTCAATAATAAAACTCAGCTGTATTAAAAACCCTCTGGGCAAAAAAATGGGACTTAAATTCCAGAAGCTCAAGCTAACACTTAAGGAAAAACAATATAACCTAACCTAACTACCCGTAAAGAGAAATGTAAAAACGCCCAATGAATCCAGGAGGTGAAATCTATTAAATATGGGATAGATAGTAAGGAGACTACCGAAAATCAAAAGTAGTAAAAAATAAGTGAAAAGAGAAAGATATTAGATAAATAGTAAAATTAAAAGAAAAAAAAAATTGTAGTAAATGGGTACACTTTTGTCCAATAAGCTACAATAGCTCATACAATACAATAGTCATGATTTTTGATCTCTATATATTAAAGTAAAAGTCGTATAAACGGCACAAGGAAGAAATGATAATACGACTTCTATCCCTGTTATAAGTAGATAAAACTATGTATAAAAGGATGTCGCAGACATAAACGAACGACATTAGTCGTCATTATAGTAATTTTGAAAAAAAATATTACATAATGACGTACAATTACGTTCACCAATATATTGGTGTTTACGTACCTAACAATCGAGAAATCAGAAAATAAAAATAAAATAGCTTTCAATTTGTTTGATATGGCTTTTAAAACATTAAATAAATGACATCTCATTGAGGTAAAACAATTATTAGTTAAAATCGGTTAAAATATTAGATAGAAGACGCCTTAACGACGTTAATCAAATATTAGTATCCGTAATGAAGTTCAAATAAAAATTAGAGCATTCTTTGTATGTCAATCAATCAAAAAAAACTAAACAATAAATTAAAATTATGATTTCGCTAAAGGATATAAAAGATACAAAAGAAGAATACATATTAAATGAGGTCTAAACGTTATTTTTGTAATAACCGCGGTGTCTTTTGATGACTTTTTGAATTTTGAAGAAAATAAAGAACATATAGTTCATATAAACAAGTAAGAAGGCATTTATTTGCTTCATAAAACAATAATATTAAAAAGCAAATTCTTTAATTACCAATTTCTTTGGTAATTTTGTTGTAAGTAGTTAATCATAAAACAATTTCGCATTAAATGTGCCCTCAAGTTATGAGGTAACTTTAACATTTAAAGTCTTTTATATGGGAATTTTTATCACTTAAGTCCACCAGTTCATATACTAACGGTGAAACTTTACGTATAACGCGACATTTAACGAACTATGGAGCTAATTTAGTGCTGAAATAAGCACCGGCATCACTTAAAACGTGATTGCGTGTCCATACATAATCATTAAAATTAAACTCTTTGAGAGTACGACGCAGATTATAATGTTCCACTGTGTTTACCTACTTGTGGACAGTAACGTGGAGTGTAAAATACTTTTGGAATGTTATATTTCTCCCAAAGATTTTTACAATTGTGACTGGTAAATTGTGAACCATATTTGTCCATAATTATTGTTTGGGGTACTCCGTAAACTAAGAAAACGTCATTTTCCAAAGTTTTTAACACATTAACCGCTGTGGGTTTTTTAAACAATTAAACAATATTTACTGAAACAGCATGTGACAACTAAGATATTTTGATTTCTATCCCTTGTCATTGGTAAAGGACCAACTAAATCAATGGAAATACATTGGAAAGGACGTGGGCAAATATTAGGTTTTCCCATGACACCTAATGGGGAATGATTTAGATGCTTGTAAGCCAAGCATGTAGCACAAACAGCTATGTAATTAGAAATCTGGCGGAACATTTCAGCCAGCAACATCAGGTCAATAAATTTTTTTTTAAATGTCTTAAAAGCACCATAATGTGAGTTTGACGGCTCCCTGTGTTTAGCCGCAATAATATTAGTCCAATCGTTAGGATTTGGAACCTCCTTCCACATGTAGTCACCATCAGGTTTTGTATCGACTTTTTTAAGTAGTCATCCCTAATACAGAAATCTAAACAATCTGATGAATTATTTATACAACTGGTACGCTTTTGTTCGTACCAGATCGGTATCGATTGGTTCTACGAATTTATGAGAAACATCATCTACGTCAGTTGATGTGTCTTCTATTATAGGGGTTGACCGAAATAAGATATCAGAAACAACATTGTCCTTCCCTCTCTTGTGCTTTAAAATAAAATTTAAGCAAGACAACCGAATGGTCCATCTGGCTTACCTACCCGTTGGATTAGATAGTTTTAAAGCCCATATCAATGCAGCATGGTCAGTAAAAATAATAAATTGTTTCCCGTTATCAAGAAAACAACGCCAATGTTCCAGTGCTAAAATAACCGCGAGCGTCTCTCGCTCCGTGGCCGAGTAGTTCCGTTGTTGTTAAGATAAAGAGTTACTCATGTATGCAACAACAATCTCATTGCCGTCGAACTCTTGAGTAGGCATTGCTTCTATGCCATAACCAGATGCATCACAATGTTAACTAAATGGTAAGTTATAATTCGGACAAGCTAAAATAGGTGTATTTACAAAATGGTTTTTTAAGGTATTAAATGCGTTATCCGCTACTTTCGTCCATTTGAATCTTGGCGTATTTTAACCCGCAGACGTTAATTAAGGGGACCAGCTACAGTACTTAAATTGGGTATAAAACGCCTATAGTAACTAGCTGTACCTAAAAATCGACGAACTTCCTTACGCAATTTAGGAGTAGGAATTTCAAGAATGGCTTTCACTTTACCTGGGTATATTTTAGCTCATTTTTAAAAACTTACACTACTCAAAATTAATAGTTAAACGAGCCTTTGTGTGTTTTTCAAGTACTCGATTTAAAAGGGATATGTGTGCATCGAAACTCGCTAATAATAATAATAATATCATGTAAATAACAGAAAACTTTGTTGTTAAAATTAAGAGAAAACAAGGAATCCATCAAACTCTGTTGTGTAGCAGGACTATTTGATAGCCCAAAGGGTAATTGCTTAAATTGGAAGCTGCCGCGTGTCGGAACGTAAAATGCAGTTTCTGCCAAAATGCTTTTGCAATAACAATGCTGCTTAGGTCTTTTGAATCAGACAAATTACCTAAGATTTCATGAATAAAAGGCAAATTATACGCGTCTTTCTTAGTAATTGAATTTAATTGTCTACTATCATATACAAAATCTGCATTCACCATTTTTTTTTTATACCTCTAAGATGGCAAACACACACACGGTAAGCCGTAACACGCCTGATGGTAAGCGGTCACCGTGGCCTAAGGACGCTTGCAACACCAGTGGCATCACTCGCGCGTTGCCGACCATTCAAAAATCCAATAACTTCTTTCTTCAAGAACCCCATACTGTAGTCCTTTGAGAAAACCTTGGCAGGGAGCTCATTCCACACCCCAAGCGTTCGCGGGAGAAAGTTTCTCTGAAACCGCACTGTACGCGACCATTTCGGTTCTAAAGTGTGAGAATGAATTCCCTGCCGATGGCAAGCGGTGCGATGGTAGCAAGTAGCCGTGGGCATCATTTCGAACAATTCCTCAGAACACATCCCATTGTACAAGAGGTAGAACACACACAGGGAACTTGCGCCTTGTAAAGCAGCAACCTCTGCCCCAACGTGAAGTACTGCCTCGCTATGTTGAATACACCTAGTTTTTTGGACGCCAGCTAACACCTCACCAGAGTCTCGATTTGAGATACAAGTTCTCCGCGGTTTTCCTCCACAACGGAACGAGGGATGTTTGAACGACCCGTGTAATAAGCATCTCCAGTACTGTCATCTGCATAGCAATGTACGTTGTTGATGGATAACATGTCATTGATATGCAGCAGAAAGATCGTAGGAGACAGCACAGAGCCTGTGGGACACCAGCATTAATGTCCATGCTATCAGAGCAACTACCGTCAACTACGGTTCGTATGCGTCTGCCGGACAAAAAATTAGCCACCCACTTGCACAAACCCTCGGGCTCTCCGTAAGATGGCAACTTCGATAGAAGACCCCGGTGCCAGACCCGATCGAACGCCTACATGTTAGACACGCTATGTCCAGGCTACATGCCAATGCCTCCCCCTGACTCTCAATGGCTAGTGCCCATCGGTGTGTGAGATACACTAGAATGTCGACTAGAAGGTACCAGTCGAGCAAAAAGCCATATTTACGATCACTGACCAGGTCGTGTGATGTGTGATGATCACACGCTCTATCACCTTGGAGAGGAGAGAGGTAATAGCGATAGGCCTGTAATTCGATGGATCTGATCTATCGCCCTTTTTGGGCACCGGGTGCACATTCGCAGTCTTCCATGAAGACGGAAATGGCCTCGTATGGTAGGAAAGCGCGAAGAGGCGCGTGAGTACAGGACATAACTCAGGAGCACAATGGTTAAGCACCACTGCTAGTATACCGTCTGGCCCACTCGACTTATGAACGTCTAGAGAAAGCAACGCCCGCCGGACCTCCCGCTGTGTTATGGAGATTTCCGGCATGATCTTACCACACCACGGTATAGTAGGTGGTACAGCGCCTTCATCGTTCATATTCGAGTTTGAGGCACAGAGACTGCGCAGTAGATCGGCTTTCTCTTTAGCACTATGGGCCAAGTCATCATTGGTCTTTCGCAGTGGTGGTAACGACGACTAGCAAAAGTTCCCTTCGGCAGCTTTGGCAAGCGACCAGAAAGCAAGCCTCCCATAAGGATAGCTCGCAAGTCGCCCACCTATTTTGCCGATGAATTGGAATTTTGCTCTGGCAGTTGCTTTCTTACTGAACCTCGAGGCAGCATTCAATTTGCGTTTTACCTCAGAAATATTCGGATCCTTATTAATACGACCCTAGGTCCAAGCCTCATATGCAGTTTAATTAAGGATTTTAGCATCTTTGTAAGACCTATTAAACCACGGTCGTTTTTTGACGCCGGCAGCTACTCGCGGATTAGAAATGTAACATTCCATACCAGCGAGGATTGTCTCAGTGACTGCGGCTGCGCAAACGTCAGGATCTTCTGAGCTAAAGCAGATCTGCCTTCACGGGTACGATGCATAAAATTCTCGCAATCCATTCCAGTCTGCCGACTTATAATGCCACACACGACGCCAATTAGTTGGCCCAGATGGATCGGGTTGAATAATGAAGGTATGATGTATCGGCCGGGCAGGATATCTGCGTCTCCGTTGGAAAAAGATTGGTCGGCTGCGCAGTTTTCAGATAGTGGTGGGCTGCGTTAAGATTTGCGTGAATACCCCTAATGTTACAAAAGTCCACATTGAATATGGATGGAGCAGTCTTTGAATAAACTCTTTTTTTTTCTTTTATTTCTTGCCATATTTTTTAAAAGGGTTATTTAGACTAAAGATGAGGATTCACTGCACAGACAGCTTAGAGGACAAAAGGTGCGGTACTAGAACTGCCGAAGCATGGCACAGATCATACGGTTGCTGGCACTGCGGGCGGAAGGGAAGGGAAGTACAAAATTATCCCTAAACGAGATAATTTTGTACTTTGAAAAAGAAGAAATATAACTATTAGACTCAACAGTGTTTCTAGGTATTACATTAGACAATAGGCTGCAGTGGAACCCTCAGTTCTTGCAGGTAAACTCAGTTCAGCTGCCTATGCAGTTTCGAAAGTTAGGCAGCTTACAGATGTTGACACTGCTCGCTTGGTCGGCTTTAGCTATTTCCATTCCGTCATGTCTTATGGCATTTTGCTTTGGGGTAAGGTAGCTGATATTGATACAGTCTTTATTTTGCAAAAGAGAGCAGTACGGTCAATCTATGAATTAGGAACTCGAATTTCTCTTAGGGAACTATTTAGAGAAATTAATATTTAAACTGTTCCTTGCCAATATATCTTCGCTGGTATAATGTATGTACGCAAAAATTGTCACTTATTTGCTGGTGACCTACACAGTGTTAATACAAGGAATAAGGATAAATTGGTAGTTCCAAAACGTCGTCTTCAGAAGGTAAATAAGTCTTTCGCAATACAAAGTATATTTTTCTACATTAAAATTCCAGAACATGTGGTTAATTGACCCTCAAATAAATTTAAAATATGTGTTAAAGATAGTTTAATAAAAAAAAGCTATTACAAAATTGATGAAAATGCTTGGAAAAATTAGAATTTAATTGATTTGTATTTGAAATATTTTTTTAAATTAAAACATTGTATATTATGTTATTACCTAGTGTAAGGCTATATTGTATTTTAATATGATGTATAAAAGATTAACTGCTGAGTTTATTGCCGTTTATTCTCAGCAGTAAAGCATTACTAACCTTCCAAACCTCTCCTCTTATATTTTGTTGCTTTACTACACACATTGTAACTAGTACAATCGAAGTTTTATTGGAGTTGCTTGAGTGTGTCATGCTCTCTCAAAGTGTCTCTGCGGTGGTGGCGTGTGTGTCGGGTCGTTACGTTCCCTAAAACATAGTTGAGCGAAGCGATGGCTGATTCATGTGTCATACTCGTGAACGGGTGCCGCCTGTGGAGGCTGGTCTGCTCTTGCAAACTTCTTTGTATCCTTGTATTTAGTCTTACTTTTTTGTTTTGTTTATCAATACTGTAAGACATTGATTATTAGTAATGAATACATAAACTGTATTTTTATATTTTATAATTAGATACTCTTTTATGATGGATGGATATCATGCATCGCGCTATGAGAGTTTTTTTTTTGTATTCAGCATATATATCACTTGGTCCGTAACATACTCGTATACAATCTAAACCGTATAAAAGTGTAACTCGGTGATCCCCAGGCAGTATACTTCGTCTTACCGGAGATCTTACTTCTTCGGTCGCACCATAATTGGTAACACCGAGCTAAACATTGAGCATCTTCTGCAGCAAGCCAGCCTTCTCCTTCATCACCCAGTACACGGACCAGTAGCTAACCGTACCGTACTTTAGACGGCGCATTAACTTGGCATTTTTAAGATTGTAAGTGCGCATGCATTACTGCAAGAAGTATCGACCTTCGGTCTGGTAGTGTTATAGCGGATTTCCTTCACACATTCTTGTTAATCGGAATAAAGTAACTTTATAGTAGCAAAAGTGCACTTTTTTTAATATCGATTAAGTTGATTTGTACAAGCTACAATTAATCTATTCAGTTTTAAATAAGAGCTTGATAGAAGCAACAATGTACCTTACTACATTTCAGTAAACATCTTGATACAAACTGTAATTTATTGTATAAAGTGTATAAATGTTTATTTTAAAATAAGAAGCTTAATGGGACCTACAATGCGCCTTTTTTATTTCAAACAAGCAGCTTTATGTAAGCTACAATGAATGATTTGAGTTGCAAATAAGGTAATTGATGAAAGTAAAAATGTTCCTTTTGATTTTAAATAAATGGCTTTATAAAGACAGCAATATTCATTTCTAATTTCAAATAACTGACTTTAAACAAATTACAATAAGTGTTTATAGTTTCAAATAAACAGCTTAATTGACCCATCAACAATTTTAAGTTTATAACTGTTGACAAGATACTTTATAGGCTCGTATTTAAATAAGAAAGTTGATTGCTGCTAATAAGATTTTGTTTCTATCAATTAAGTATTTTTTTCAGTGTTGAGTGTGTCATGCTCACCTAAAGTGTCTCTGCGGTGGTGGCGTGTGCGTCGGGTCGTTACGTTCCCTAAAACATGATTGAGCGTAGCGATGGCTGATTAATGTGTCATACTTGTGAACGGGTGCCGCCTGTGGAGGCTGGTCTGCTCTGGCAAACTTCTTGCAAACTCCTTTGTATTCTTTATATATATTTATATGTATATGTACGTCTGTTCTGTAATATCATATCTTAAATGAATATTTTTTTTCTCGGGAGTTACTTTAAATCCCGTCACAGAGTAATTGAAGACTTTCAACGTATCACATGGTGCCCCCCCTCCCCTATGAAAAACAATAGGCAATTAAAATAGTACCTAAATTTTGATTGTTTATTAAATCAAACTATTTACATTGCAAATCTTGTTTATTAAGTTTTTCAATACAAAACATGTATTTATTAGTTGAGTCACTATAATGTTATGTTTCGTTTGTGATTTTGAAAGATTCCCTATTGGACGCACGCAATAAAACAGTATTGTAATTAGTTAGTAAAGCTAGTTGTAGTTAATTTACTTGACGATTCGAAAGTGCTCTTAGTACCCCATTTGAATAAAAAGATTTTGATTTTTGGATTTTTGATATCTTTCGGAGGTTTGATATCTTCAATACGCGATAACTTTTCTTTGTCAGGTAAAATCTCGTCTTTTGATACCACATGCCCTAATAATTTCAATTGCGTGTATCCAAAGTTACACTTAGATGGTTTTATGGTAAGATTGGCATATCTAAGTTTCTGAAGCGTTTTATTTAATAACTTTGATAAACCTACTAGATTTTCGTAGTATTTAATAATTTTATCTACGTAAACTAATACAACCGTGGCGTTCCGCCGAAGTAACACAAACTCTGTATAATAGAAAAACCAAAAACCAGTACATGTCTCCGAGTCTAACAAAAGAAACATAACGGTTTCCGGAAAGGATATATTGTGTTTAAAAGAATTTAACAAACTTAATAATTCTTAAAGTTGTATAGTGCCCTAGATCAATGTATTGCTAAGCAATGAGTTGTTTCGACATGACCTAAGTTTGACCTTCAAACTTTTAAACTTTTAAGAAATAACCTATTTCTCGATAAATTAAACCTAAATTTTAGTTATAGGCAGGGATAACTAAAGAATCCATATGCCTAAATTAAAGTTCAAATAATAGCAATGTCCGCTACTGGATTTTTTTTTTTTTTTTTTTTTTTTATACCACTAAGGTGGCAAACAAGCTTACGGCCCGCCTGATGGTAAGCGGTCACCGTAGCCTATGGACGCTTGCAACACCAGGGGTATCACTTGCGCGTTGCCGACCCTTCAGAAATCTATTAACTTCTTTCTTGAAGAACTCCATACTGTAGTCCTTGCAGAAAATCTTGGCAGGGAGCTCATTCCACAACTTAAGCGTTCGCGGGAGGAAGTTTCTCTGAAACCGCACTGTACGCGACCATTTAGGTTCTAAAGTGTGAGAATGAATTCCCTGCCGATGGCGAGCGGTGCGATGGTAGAAAGTAGCCGTGGGCATCATTTCGAACAATTCCTCAGAACACAACCCATTGTACAAGCGGTAGAACACACACAGTGAGGCAAAGTCTCTCCTCAGACTTAAGGGCTCGATACCGCAAGTGAGTTTGGAATCGTCGACAATTCTCACAGCCCGTCGTTGAACCGAGTCAAAAGGGCCAAGCTGGTATCCGGGTGCACCTGCCCAGAGATGGCAGCAGTACTCCATATGGGGCCAAACTTGCGACTTGTAAAGTAACAACCTTTGCCCCGACGTCAATGTACTGTTGAGTACACCAAGTTTTTTGGACGCCAGCTTTACCTTATCTTGTAAATGATCTCGGAACTGAACATCGCTGGAGATGTCGACACCAAGGATCCCAATGCTCTTGGAGATGGAAAGGGGAGTGTTCTGGAATTGTGGGACCACAGTGAATGGAGTTTTCTTAGCGGTGAACGCGCACACTTGTGTCTTTGTAGGGTTGAATCGGACCAAGTTTACCCGTCCCCAGTCAGAGACCTGGGACAGTGTGGTCTCGATTTGAGACACAAGTTCTCCGCGGTTTTCCTCCACAACGGAACGAGGGATGTTTGCACGACCCGTGTAAAAAGCGTCTCCAGTACTGTCATCTGCATAGCAATGTATGTTGTTGATGTCCAACATGTCATTGATATGCAGTAGAAACAGCGTAGGAGACAGCACAGAGCCTTGCGGGACACCAGCATTAATGTCCATGCTATCAGAGCAACTACCGTCAACTACAGTTCGTATGCGTCTGCCGGACAAAAAGCTAGCCACCCATTTGCACAAACCCTCGGGCACTCCGTAAGATGGCAACTTCGATAGAAGACCGCGGTGCCAGACCCGATCGAACGCCTTCGCTATGTCCAGGCTACATGCCAATGCCTCCCCCTGACTCTCAATGGCTAGTGCCCATCGGTGTGTGAGATACACTAGAAGGTCACCAGTCGAGCGACCGTGGCGAAAGCCATATTGACGGTCACTGACCAGATCGTGTACTTCTAGGTATCTTAGAAGCTGTGTGTTGATCACACGCTCCATCACCTTAGAGAGGAGAGAGGTAATAGCGATAGGCCTGTAATTCGATGGATCTGATCTATCGCCCTTTTTGGGCACCGGGTGCACATTCGCAGTCTTCCATGTAGACGGAAATTGCCTAGTGTGGTAGGAAAGCGCGAAGAGGCGCGTGAGTACAGGACATAACTCAGGAGCACACTGCTTAAGCACCACTGCTGGTATACCGTCTGGCCCACTCGACTTATGAACGTCTAGAGAAAGCAACGCCCGCCTGACCTCCCGCTGCGTTATGGAGATTTCCGGCATGGACTTACCGCACCACGGTATAGTAGGTGGTACAGCGCCTTCATCGTTCATATTCGAGTTCGAGGCAAAGAGACTGCCCAGTAGATCGGCTTTCTCTTTAGCACTATGGGCCAAGTCACCATCGGTCTTTCGCAGTGGTGGTAACGACGACTGGCAGAAGTTCCCTTCGGCAGCTTTGGCAAGCGACCAGAAAGCACGACTCCCAGAAGGATAGCTCGCAAGTCGCCCACCTATTTTGCCGATGAATTGGAATTTTGCTCTGGCAGTTGCTTTCTTATTGAACCTCGAGGCAGCATTTAATTTGCGTTTTAACTCAGAAATATTCGGATCCTTATTATAACGAGCCGTGGTCCAAGCCTCATATGCATTTTGCTTAAGAATTTTAGCTTTTCTGCAAGACCTATTAAACCACGGTCGTTTTTTGACGCCGGCAGCTACTCGCGGGTTAGGAATATAGCATTCCATACCAGCAAGGATTGTCTCAGTGACTGCGGCTGCGCAGACGTCAGGATCTTCTGAGTTAAAGCAGATCTGCCTCCACGGGTACGATGCGTAAAATTCACGCAATCTATCCCAGTCTGCCGACTTATAGTGCCACACACGACGCCAGTTAGTTGGCCCAGAAGGATCAGGTTGTGTGCATGACACTTGAGTCCGAACGAGACAGTGGTCCGAGGAGCCAAGAGGCGCATCCACTGAGACGGAGTACCCGTCCGGACGAGTAGTCAGCAGAAGGTCCAGTAAGGAGCTCGTATGTTCCTCTATATCTGGTATTCTCGTTGGAGAAAGTACCAGCTGAGAGAATCCATAGGTCAGAGCAAATTCATGAGCAGATATCCCAGCATAGTTATTGGTTCGAGAACTGAGCCACTCGCGATGGTGGGCGTTAAAGTCTCCCAAAATAACTAGTTCTGCTGTGGGATATTGCTCTAGAACTTTGTCAGTCGTCAAACTCAGGTGCGTGAAGAGTCGAGTTACGTCCGTGTCACCGCTATGAGACCTGTATAGGCACGCATAGATACGAGTGTGGCCGCCGTAATCTACGCGCACCCACAATATCGACAGGTCCCTGTCTTCAAGGCTATGAAGGCGGCGACTGCAGATATCCTCCCGGACGAACATACATACACCGGCACGACTCATAAAATTGTGTTCGAGTTTGTAGCCGGGATAATGAAGGTATGATGTGTCGGCCGGGCAGGATATCTGCGTCTCCGTTAGAAAAAGAATGGTCGGCTGCGCAGTTTCGAGATGGTGGTGGACTGCGTTAAGATTTGCGTGAATACCCCTGATGTTGCAAAAATCCACATTATATGTGGATGGAGTAGCCGCTGTGCAAACTCTTTTCTTTTTCTGTCTTCTGGCCATAATATATATAAAAAAAAGTTACTAAGACTAAGGATGAGGATTCACTGCACAGACAGCATAGAGGACAAAGGGTGCGGTTCTAAGACTGCCGAAGCTCGCCACAGATGATACGGTTGCTGGCACGGCGGGCGGAAGGGCCCCTGATCCCCCTCTGTTGTAGTAGCCGGGTCCACTCCGGTCTCCTTCTCCGGCACGACTACCACTTCAGATACTTTACACAGGCTGGCGAATCAGCCTCCCAGGGCGGAGATTAAGTGATCCCTGGGTTCGGGATCCCGTTCAACCTGCGGGCGGCCAGCGGTCAGCCGTTTCATCAGGTCTCCCTGACCGCCGAACCAGCACGCCGCGTCTATGCCGAGTATGACAGCAACAAGCACCGCCGGTCCTCCGCTGTCCGTGCAGCGAATCCTCAAAGAGCTCTGGCAACCTTACTCACCGCCAGGAACACAACACTACTCAATGTTAGTGTTATTATGGCCGCGGTTTTCTGTAAGGTGGAGGTACTTCCCCAGTTCGGGCCGCTCATTCGAGCAAGTACTCGCTATGCCCTGCTTAGTTGTTCGGGTGGCTTATTCGAGCGAGTACTTGCAGTGCCCTACCTCTCTTATGATTATATGTTCTGAAATTTAAAAAATAATAAACCTAGCATAAAAATGCTAAACTATCTTGACTAGCTTTATAACCTGACTTCATTATCTATATATAAATAAATCGATCTGTCCGTTTACTTATTTTACCGAGTAAGAAATAACCAATTTATAAGGGTAATCTCGGACGAAGTATTTCTAACCTATTAAAATGTACTGGACCTACCTGTCTATCCGTACGCACATTTCTTAATAACGCATTAATATGCCTAACTAATCTAACGATTTCATACGGACCATTATGAATTTTCTTTAATTTATATGAGAATCCTGTTCGAGTATCAAAAACTACTTTTTGCCACTGCTGTACTCGCACTATGCTTCGGCTTACTTTTCCTAATAAAATATTAATATACTTCCTTGACCTACCTATTTGGTGGAAGTTTTTGTAGTTCTTCCTTACCATATAGCAAAAATCAAAACACATTATGTATATAACTGGTAACCTTACGTGCTTGCCACTTGCCCTCGTTGACTTCATGCGACCATAACTTCTTACCTTTCGTCGCTGCCTTCATGCGACCATAACTTCTTACATTTCGTCGCTGCCCTATTTTTAAAAAGTCATAATATACATATGTTATGTGTAACTGAGCATTGGCTAAGTAAACATGAATTAATGTTTAGTGTCCCCAATCATTATTTGTTCAGTGCCTTTATTCAAAAAAATGCTATTCGAGGGGGTTCATTAATAATTGTTAATAATAATATACAGTGTAAAGACCGAAATAGTTAGCCTCTCACTTGAACGCATAATAGAATTGTCTTGAATAGAACTTAAGAATTATATTATACTTTGTGTGTATCGCCCCCCTTCTGCAAATTATAATTCTTTTGAGCCTGTAATGGAACAAGTTCTAAAAAAAATTTGTCATTCTAAAAAGTCAGTTATTGTTTATGGTGACTTTAATATTGATCTTTTAGAGAGTTCCCAAACAAGAGATAGATTTATTAACTTATTTACAAGTTTTGACTTAAATTATTTGTTTCTGGAACCAACTAGAATTACATCGACTTCACATGTAGCATGTTTAGATAATATTTTCTGTAACGTTGAAGTAAAAGATAAATCTATTATTAACAATTTGCCGTCCGATCACTGTGGTCAAATAATAAAAATTCTACACAACTATAAAAAAAAAATCTCAACTTGTAACTTGTAGACCTGTGACCACTGCTCGATTAAACAATTTTAAAGTTAATATTGAAAAGAAAATTCCATTTTTACATTTCATGCATGATAATGCTAATAATCTTTATAATATTTTTTTTGATTTCTTAAGTAATGAGTTCGAGCAAGTGTTTAAAGTAAAAACTTTTAGGCCAAATAATAAAATGAAATTCAAGGACTGGGCTACTGTAGGAATACACCGAAGTCGAACTAGGTTGTATGAGTTGTATGAAATGAAACAATATAACCACAGTCCCACATTCACCAACTATGTCAAAATGTATTCAAAAATATTTAAAAAAGTATGCAGGGTTGCAAAATCAATACATTTAAGTAATAAAATTAAAAATTCTGATAATTAAATAAAGGCCACATGGAATGTAATAAATAGTGAAACAGGAAAAATTAAACCGCGTGACAATCATTATTCACTTACTGTAAATTCAAAAATAATTGATTCAGATCTTGATGTCGCTAACTCTTTTGAGAAATATTTTACTGAAATGCCTACAATTACAACTAATGCATTAAATTCCTCTCCATTAGAATCAGAGTTACTTTTAAAATGTAATGTAAATAAATGCAAGGCTATATTTAAATTTGAGCATGTTACCTCTGAAGACATCATAAAGACATTTAAATTACTAACTCAGAAAAAAACTTGTGACCTATGGGGTATATCAGTCAAAGTCCTTAGCGGAATTATTGATATAATAGCACCAATCTTAGCCATAATATTTAATAAGTGTGTTGACGAAGGGATATTCCCAGACTTAATGAAATATAGTAAAATAATACCACTTTTTAAAAGTGGAAGTAAAGATGATCCTAATAATTTTAGACCTATCTCTATACTGCCTGCCTTAAGCAAAATTTTTGAGAAAAATTATGTTCAATCAGATGCTTAAACATTTTAACTTAAATGGATTACTTCATCCTCAACAGTTTGGTTTTACAAAAGGGCGTTCCACAACTGACGCAGGTGTTGCCCTTATACAGCATATTTGCTGCTTGGGAACAGTCACAAAATGCTATTGGTATCTTCTGTGATTTATCAAAGGCATTCGACTGCGTGCAACATGAAACTCTTATACGGAAACTGAGTCATTATGGTATTGCAGATTTGGCTCTTGAGCTTATCCGCTCATATTTGAGTAGTAGAATGCAAAAGGTTCAAATCAATGAAGTAAAATCCAATGGCTCTGAAGTAAAATTAGGAGTTCCTCAAGGTTCTATTTTAGGTCCTTTTCTATTTTTAATTTACATAAATGACTTGCCTTTCTTTGTGGAGAAGCTGTGCAAGATTGTACTATTTGCTGATAACACATCTCTTTTATTTAAAGTGGACAGAAATAAAACTAATTTTGACGGCGTAAGTAGTGCGCTTTCTCAGGTTCTTCAGTGGTTTACGGCAAATAATTTACTTCTTAATGCGAAAAAGACAAAGTGTTTAAAATTTATGATGCCAAATGTCAGAAACATAAGTCCAAAATTATCCCTAAACGGAGAAGAAATAGAACTATTAGACTCAACAGTGTTTCTAGGTATTACATTAGACAATAGGCTGCAGTGGAACCCTCACATTTCAGTTCTTGCAGGAAAACTCAGTTCAGCTGCCTATGTAGTTAGGAAAGTTAGGCAGCTTACAGATGTTGACACTGCTCGCTTGGTCGGCTTTAGCTATTTCCATTCCGTCATGTCTTATGGCATTTTGCTTAGGGGTAAGGCAGCTGATATTGATACAGTCTTTATTTTGCAAAAGAGAGCGCACTGCTCAATTTATAAATTAGGACCTCGAATTTCTATTAGGGAACTATTTAGGGAAATTGATATTCCTTGCCAATATATCTTCGCTTGTATAATATATGTACGCCAAAATTTTCACTTATTTGCTAAAAATAGTGACCTCCACAGTATTAATACAAGGAATAAGGATAAATTGGTAGTTCCAAAATGTCGTCTTCAGAAGGTACATAGCTCTTTCGCAATACAAAGTATATTTTTCTACAATAAAATTCCAGAACATGTGGTTAATTTACCCTCAAATAAATTTAAAATATATGTCAAAGACAGTTTAATGAAAAAAAGCTATTACAAAGTTGATGAATACATAAATGATAAAAATGCTTGGAAAAATTAGAACTTAATTGATTTGTATTGGGGCATTTGAAATATTTTTTTTAAATTAAAACATTGTTTATTATGTTATTACCTAGTGTAAGGCTATATTGTATTTTTATATGATGTATAAAAGATTAACTAGTGAGTTTATTGCCGGTGCTTCTCGGTAGTAAAGCATTACGAACCTTCCAATCTTCTCCTCTTATATTTTGTTCCTTTACTACACACATTGTAACTAGTACAATCGAAGTTTTATTGGAGTTGCTTGAGTGTGTCATGCTCTCTCAAAGTGTCTCTGCGGTGGTGGCGTGTGTGTCGGGTCGTTACGTTCCCTAAAACATAGTTGAGCGAAGCGATGGCTGATTCATGTGTCATACTCGTGAACGGGTGCCGCCTGTGGAGGCTGGTCTGCTCTTGCAAACTTTTTGGTATTCTTAGTATTTAGTCTTACTTTTTTGTTTTGTTTATTAATACTGTAAGACATTGATTATTTCTTAGTGATGAATACATAAACTGTCTTTTGTTTATATTAGATACTTTTTTATGTTGTGCTTGTGCTTTATATTTCATGTTTTTTTTATGTTTGTAATGGAAAGTGCCTTTTATGATAGGGAGGGCATTTTCCAATATTTTAATTGGACGCTGTAAGAGAAAGGGAGAAAAGAAATGCCCTTGCTGAGTTTCTTGCCGGTTCTTCTCAGTACAAGGTCTCCCGCCCTGTAGACTTACGAACCAATGGCGTAGTGACATTCATAAGTGCTCAATTATTGTAGCCTAAACTGAATAAATTATATTGAATTTGAATTATCGCTGAACTATGCCTAAATATATATGCATTATATATACAAATATGTATATTTATGTATAAAATTATATATAATTTATCCACCTTCTTATGTACATATTATACTTTATGATATTATTCTCATATGGGTACTATCTTTTATCACTAAATCTTTTATCATTATTGAAGCTACTACGATCTATTACAACAAACACTGCACAACCCCTTATTTATATTCACATTACGAATGGTTAACTAGTAGAAAATGCATGAAGGCATTAAGTTCGCCTATGTACAAAATTAGTGCAATAAAGAATTTTATTATTATTATTATTATAATAACTTCTCAAGAGAAGTTAATAAACAGTAAAAGAAGACAAATATATACTATATAGCTTTGCCCGGCTTTATCTTCTTTCTTAATCAATTTACTAGATTTCGCACATTTACCTCGCAACCTATGTCTAGTCTTTTAACTTGATGCTTGAGCGCATGATTGCTTAGCTTTAGGCTACGTTCACACGGCGACTATTCGATACGATATTTTCTCGTATACGGTTTACGTACGGTATCGTGTGAACGAATGAACGTAAACATAAGCGCCACTGAGCATCGCATTTGAAAAAATCGTTTCGAGAATCTCGCGTTCCCGGTGGCAAAACCATACGGTATACGGGAAAAAATATGTCACGTATACGAGATTTTCTCGCATAGATGCCGTGTGAACGATTTTCAGAGTTGCCATGAAAATTTTGTTGTCACTACGATATTCGATAAAATCTCGTATACGTTACACAAGAAAAATTGCGCCGTGTGAACGTAGCCTCAGAGTCCAACTCTTCCTGTTCGGCCCTATAAAACTCTTCTGAGAGGCTCATCTCCTCCCTATCTTCCACCATTCCTACACTGTCGATATTATCTTTCACTAGATTTGTATCAAGTTTTTTTCGACCTTAGTTCCATGAGATATGGCTTCAATTGAGGAAACGATACAATTACCTTGTCGGCGATATATACATTTTGTTTCATTAAGACAATTATACCTCTGTAAAAAGTCAAGTCCTAAAATTGAAAATCCCTCCAGAACAACAAAATCCACCTCGAAGACTTCTGCTGTTTTGATTTCGATGCTATGCAAGCGATACCCTTGACTTAGTGACCCGTTAGCAGAAGTCATTCGCACTCCTTCTTTACGTAAATCTTCCTCCGCGAATAATTAGTAGAAAATCTTTGTCCTCCAATCCCGTGTCCATGATGCACGGCATCTTTTTGCCAAAAGTAATCGGATTTTTTACTAGATTAGGTGTATACCTAATCGCATTAAAATTTACTAGACATTCCCTATTCGCACTATCATTGTTTCCTAAGCCCCCTGCTGGTTCCGTACTTGACCACATCTGCCCATTCTCCCTCTTTGTTTCAATTCACTTGCATTCTATTATTATAAAACTTTGACAATAACTCTAGAATCTGCCGACCCTTCGTTGCTTTGTCCAACCCATTCACTACCATGTGCACCTCAATATCGTTGAGGGCTAAAAGCCTCAGTCCCATCACCACACATTTTCTTAAACAAATCTTGAATATTTAGAGACATGATAGGGCTGCTAATCAGATTTTACCTTTATATATCTCTTTTCTACCTGTTACAGCAGACAACGGCGTACTCCACCATATGCAGCGGGCGTAATGCTGCTTATCTATTATATTTAACCTTTAGGAACGTACTGCTATTAAAACTAGGTGAATTCGGAGATCTTTTGTAGTTCTTTTTAAATATGAACGATTAGCATCATTTCGGTTTTCCTACTCTATGCGAAAGTTATTACACAAATACAACATATCTCTTTATCTCTTCAAAAAAAAAATATACACATTTTCACCTCCCACAGGTATGGCATTATCAGACTTCTATTTATGCTCAGACAGAAACTGTTGAAAAAAATTTCAAGGTGGTTCAAATCGTTTTGCAAATAAAAAATTAACTCCCTTGCGGCGGCCATTTAGAACCGTCCGAAAATTATGGCATGGTGATGTTCTTGAATGGCTACTCGACGATGATTAGCTGTGCAAAAATTAGCTTGGTACAAATACCGGGTCGGTATGGCGGGCTGTAAGTCACACCGGAAAAGTATGGCATTACGCTACCGCCTACTTTTTTTAATGGACTATCGGAAAATACAAGGATTTATGTGGAACAAATCGTTCGACACTCGTAATTTATCCGACACGTTCGACTAACGCCCACGCGATTGGGCCGCCGGTAGCAGCGCTATGACCATCATTTTTCTTTTCGTCATTACGTAGTTAAACCCCTGACGAACCGCCATACTGGTACAAATCACCCAATATTTTGTATCACTGTCTCCGGCGGGTCGATTCCGTAAAAGATTGCTAACCTTTTTTGAAAGAAATAAGATATATATTGCGGTTTCGCGACAATCGATGAATTTCATACGTCATTTCAAATGCGCAATGTATATCTTATTTCTATGGATTTCAAACGAGAATTGTTAGCTGTCATTTTACGGAATCGAGCCGCCGGTCTATTACTGCGATAAGACGTTCGCTAGCATTTCTACTTCCTTTTTACCTAACGAGAGGTCGTAACCTCTACAGTACCTATCTCGAACCATTACCTACTTATTTTGTGCCTCGGCTTTGGCCCAGTTGGGTACTCAACCTTGTTTGTCACTTGTCACTGCAGCACATAGGTATAGCTAATGATTTAAAAATATTAAATAAGAATCTACGGCAACTCATCCTCTAAAATTCTGATAAAATAAAATCTATTCAGTTTTGTGTAGAAACGACGACGAACCATTTAATAACTGTATTATGATTTCGATCACTTACTATTTTTTTTTTTTTTAACCACTAAGGTGGCAAACAAGCTTACGGTCCGCCTAATGGTAAGCGGTCACCGTAGCCTAAGGACGCTTGCAACACCAGGGGTATCACTTGCGCGTTGCCGACACTTCAGAAATCTAATAACTTCTTTCTTGAAGAACTCCATACTGTAGTCCTTGCAGAAAACCTTGGCAGGGAGCTCATTCCACAACTTAAGCGTTCGCGGGAGGAAGTTTCTCTGAAACCGCACTGTACGCGACCATTTAGGTTCTAAAGTGTGAGAATGAATTCCCTGCCGATGGCGAACGGTGCGATGGTAGAAAGTAGCCGTTGGCATCATTTCGAACAATTCCTCAGAACACAACCCAATGTACAAGAGGTAGAACACACACAGGGAGGCAAAGTCTCTCCTCAGACTAAAGGGCTCGATACCGCAAGTGAGTTTGGAATCGTCGACAATTCTCACAGCCCGTCGTTGAACCGATTCAAAAGGGCCAAGCTGGTATCCGGGTGCACCCACCCAGAGATGGCAGCAGTAGGTACTCCATATGGGGCCGAACTTGCGACTTCACAAGTGTGCGCGTTCACCGCTAAGAAAACTCCATTCACTGTAGTCCCACAATTCCAGAACACTCCCCTTTCCATCTCCAAGAGCATTGGGATCCTTGGTGTCGACATCTCCAGCGATGTTCAGTTCCGAGATCATTTACAAGATAAGGTGAAGATGGCGTCCAAAAAACTTGGTGTTCTTTACAGAGCGAAGCAGTACTTTACGTCGGGGCAAAAGTTGTTACTTTACTTTACTTTAGTGCATATGCTTCTCATAGTACGTTTATTGTAATTTTAAAATAAAAATACTATTACATTTCTTAGTTTACTAGTGTCAATTTATAACTTGCCTGCACAGAAAGTTCCTCTAGTGTTATTAAGTGAAGTTGTTTGAAAGTGAAAGATTTATTGTAGTTGGAAAGTATTTTTTACTGACATTATTAAAAACGAAAAACAGCCAGTACCCACATAACAAATAAATAGTTTTATGTTCATAACAACACAGTGACAGCGTCACTCAGTGGGGCATTGTGGAACTAACTAGATACACATCATAGCAAACAGGTATATTTTTTTTTTTTTTTTTTTTTTTATACCACCAAGGTGGCAAACAAGCTTACGGCCCGCCTGATGGTAAGCGGTCACCGTAGCCTATGGACGCTTGCAACACCAGGGGTATCACTTGCGCGTTGCCGACCCTTTAGAAATCTAATAACTTCTTTCTTGAAGAACTCCATACTGTAGTCCTTGCAGAAAACCTTGGCAGGGAGCTCATTCCACAACTTAAGCGTTCGCGGGAGGAAGTTTCTCTGAAACCGCACTGTACGCGACCATTTAGGTTCTAAAGTGTGAGAATGAATTCCCTGCCGATGGCGAGCGGTGCGATGGTAGAAAGTAGCCGTGGGCATCATTTCGAACAATTCCTCAGAACACAACCCATTGTACAAGCGGTAGAACACACACAGTGAGGCAAAGTCTCTCCTCAGACTTAAGGGCTCGATACCGCAAGTGAGTTTGGGATCGTCGACAATTCTCACAGCCCGTCGTTGAACCGAGTCAAAAGGGTCAAGCTGGTATCCGGGTGCACCTGCCCAGAGATGGCAGCAGTACTCCATATAGCCGATAGTAGGGCCATCTATCTTAAATCTATAGTGTTATTAAAAAATTTAGTACAGTCAAGACATGGCGAAATGTGGTGCGTGTTGTAAATATCTGACCATAACAGATGCCGCCAAGTGCAACAAATGTGCTGCTTACTATCATCGTGCGTGTGTTGCGCTGCCTACTACTGGGTCGGCGCCTGGACAGTGGTATTGCCCGGAATGCAAGAAAAATCTTCCGCGGGACAATAGACCAGAAACTCCTATCAAAGGAAGTATGATTGTGGAGCATTCTAAGGAGTCGAGTGTTGGGAAAGTTATGGCGGATGAAAAGATAAATACGAACGATTTGGATTTGAGTAAAGAGCTCCGCCTGTTCAGAGACGAGTTACGTATGGTGCGCGAAGAATTCAAAAATTTTCGCCATGAAATGAGCGATATTAAAAGTTCTTTGGTGCAGTACACACAGCGTTTAGATTCTCTTGACAGCAGGATAGATGAACTAGAGAAACGGGTTTCTGAAGGTTCAAGCTCAAATTTTAAGAAGCTAGAGTCTATGGTAGAGCAGCTTACGCGTGAAGTAAATGATCGAGACCAACAATTGCTGTCCAATGATATTGAGATTTCTAATCTTATGGAGAATAGTTCTGAGAACACAATTCATATAGTGACCGTCATAGCAACAAAGCTAGGCGTCAATCTTAGTGAGTGTGATGTAGTGAGTGCGATGCGTGTTGGGGGGAGACATGTACGGTCTGATACTGCCGAGGGACCGACGGAGATGCGCCCCCGCCCGCTCGTGGTTCGCCTTACGCGCACCGCCATCAAGGACGAGCTGCTGCGCAACGCTCGCGTACGCCGTGGTGTAACTGCTGCCGATATCGGTCACTCTGTGGAAAAGCGTCCCTTTTATCTTAATGAACGCCTCACAAAAAAAAATAAGCAACTATTTTACAGAACACGTGAAGTGTGTCGGCGGTTTCAATGGAGATTTGCTTGGACCCGGCAGGGGCGAATATTGGTTCGACAGGAACATAAGTCTACAGCACATTACATTGGGAATGAACAGGACCTTGTTCGAGTTTTTGGCCCAACTGCGATTAATGAATGAAAAAGATCCATTAAATTTTTATAATGTTTTACTAACTATGGTTAGGTATATCTGCCTACAAATTTTACTTAAATATTTTTTAACAATAGTTTACCCTATCTTAAAATTTATATTTGGATTTAGTCAATATCAGGACTTTAATTTTAATAATACAAGGATTATTGGCTTAAAGATTATTAGCTTCATTAAAGTTACAGCAATTTGTTTAGAATTGTTACTTCAGTCTTTCTCTATAATGAAAGAAAAGGCTATCGTTAGATTTAAATTTGAAATTAGGCAATATCAGAATTTCTATCTTATTTATAATGGATCAGAATGTACTCTTAAGATAAGTTTTGTTACACAAACCTCGTTGATAAACTACAGCTCAAAGATTTTTCAGATAGTTAGGTTGTACAAATACAAAAATGGCGAATAAAACCAAATATTTTAAAGTTGGACTGTTCAATGCAGGATCATTAAATACAGGTCATGATGAGTTCTTAATCGCGATGGAAAATCAGTCGTTTGAGGTATTATCAGTGAACGAGACTTGGATCAAAGAGGGAGAGGATCAGCGTGCTCCTGTTATACCTGGGTACCGATTTAGACATGTGCCTCGTCCTTGTTATATCCGAGGTGGGCGTGGAGGTGGGATAGGATTTTACATAAAAAATGGGATAAATGCGCGTACTATACATCATCCTGTCTCTGAGTTTGTTGAGCAGATGTGGATCAAATTAACGGTAAATACAGTAAAAATTATAATTGGTACTGCATATCGACCTCCCTGGTTAGATATTAATACTTTCTTGGATGCCATTACTATTTCAATCAATTCATGTTCAGCGGCAGATTATATAGTTCTTACAGGAGATTTTAATATTAATATAATAAATAAAGAGGATAACAAAACAAAACTATTAGTAGAATTTTTACAGTCTCTAAATCTAACACAGTGTATAAATGAATCAACACACTTTACTGACCACAGTGAAACACTTATTGATCTTGTGTGTACTGATGCTCCTTTTCGTCAATCTTGTGTTACTTATATACCTGATTTAGGTAACCATGCGATAGTATCTATTGAGCTTAATTTAAAAAAAGAAAAATTTACTCCTTATTGGGTTACTTTCAGACCATTAAAAGATATCCTTATTGATAATTTTAACAATGACCTTAACTCTATAGAATGGCGAAAGATCCAAAAATTTGATTGCATTAACAACATGGTAGAAATATTTTCAAATACAATATTACAATTGTTTGATCTTCATGCCCCGATAAAAACCATTCATATTAAAGAACATTCTTCCCCATGGTTGACAGATACTGTTAGGCAAATGATTAAAATTAGAAATAATAGCTACAATCGTTATCGAGTTACAGGTTTAGAATCACATAAACAGTTTTATAAAAACATGAAAAAAGTTGTTACAGCAGCTATACATAGTGAAAAAAAAGCATATTATAAACATCATATCAATAATAATATAAACAATCCCAAACTCCTTTGGAAGAATCTTAAGTCAAACATTCTTAAGAAAAGTATTCATAATATCTCAATGTTTGAAATATGTAATGATCCTGACAGAGTCAATCAACATTTTTTAAAATTGCCTGGTATTGATACAGTTGACATTTCAACTCTCACATACTATGAATTTCAAAGATTTAGTTCAGAAACTTTCCATCTTTCTCCAGTAAATGAAGAAACAATTGTAACTATAATAAAAGGCTTAAGCACTAATGCGCAGGGAACTGACCAAATTTCCTTAGAAATGTTATTAATGACTATGCCTCAGACATTAAGTGTAATTACTAATATAGTGAATAAATCAATAACTACTTCAACATATCCTGATTTGTGGAAAATTGCAAAAGTGAAGCCCATTCCTAAAACAGCTCACCCAATCAATAGAAAAGACTTTCGTCCAATCAATATCTTGTCTACCATATCTAAAATCCTTGAAAAAATTGTTTCCCTACAAGTGCATGAATACCTTGAACAAAATAAAATACTTCCACACTTACAGTCCGGTTTTCGAAAAAATCACAGCACTTCGACAGCCTTAATAGATGTTGTTGATAATTTGTTATCTTCTCGGGACAAGGGTATGGGGTCTATATTGGCATTGTTAGATTTTTCCCGTGCTTTTGAAACTATAAATTTAGCTCTTCTTATGTCAAAATTGTCCTATTATGGATTTCACACGTCTGCATTGAGGTGGTTTGACAGTTATCTTGAGAACAGATATCAGTATGTTGAAATTGAAAAAGTAAATGGTAGCAAATTGTCTTCTTCCCAACAGCCAGTAAAACGAGGTGTACCCCAAGGCTCCATTCTTGGGCCACTTCTCTTCATAATTTACACTGCTGATATCACTTCTTGCATAGAGAATTGTTATTATCATCTTTATGCTGATGATGTTCAAATATATCTGCCATTTAATTCTGAGAACACTCTTACAGCTGTAAGAAAAATAAATGAGGATCTTAATAGAATTGCTCAGTGGTCACATAAGAACTGTCTTCTATTAAATCCTACAAAAACTAAATATATGTTGATAGGATCCAGCAAACAAGTTAAAAATATAGCAATGTATCAGCCTGTATTGTCAATTCATGATCAACCCATAGAGTGTGTATCAGAGGCAAAAAATCTAGGGCTTACAATTGATAATCAACTAAGGTTTGAATCACACATTTTAGAAGCAGTAAGAGGATGCTTCTATCGCCTTAAACTATTGTACAAAATACGAACTCATCTTAGTACAGAATTGAGAATAAGATTATGTGAATCATTAGTTCTCTCAAAATTAAATTATTGTGACACAGTTTACGGCTCCTGTTTACTATCACGGTCTGAGAGATTAATTCAACGTGTCCAAAATGCTTGTGCAAGATTTTGTTTCCAAATACCATCTCGTACACATGTAACACCATTTTTATTGAATGCTAAATTATTAAAAATGAAAGAGCGTAGAAAATTACATTTTGCAACATTGTTGTTTGGAGTCATAAAAACAGAGAAACCCTCTTACCTTTATGAGAAATTGTCATGGGCGCGTTACCAAAATAATTACGGAACTCGGGCAGCCGCATATCTCATAAATTGTCCTCGTCACCGAACTGCGGCATTTCGTGGCAGTTTCAAATTCGCTGCAAGCAAATGTTGGAATGATTTACCACCGCCATTTCGCTCCTTAAAAACCAAAACAACATTTATCAAGAAAATGAAACTTTATCTGCTAAATAATCAGTCTTTTTAGGTACTATTTTTCTTTTTCTTTGTTATCCTATGTCATTCAAAACAAATATTAGTACATAGAGTAGAGATAGAGTATTGTATTGTAGCTTTTAAATTATATGATATTAAGAAACTAATAAATCTAAAAGATTAGCAGTTCAATCCGACACTTACCTATATTTTCACTCAGTTTCTAATAATTATGCCCATTTGCATAGAATATATGTTACGATGATATATGTTATCACTTAAATTATTATCACCTGTTGGTAATCAGCATGTTAAGGATATATCACAAAATCAACAAGTTGAAGGATATAACCATTAACCACCATTTGTATCATAGATAATATATAATTGTTTTATTGTTTTTTTTTTTATTTTTTTTTGTCTATTTTAATATAGGCTCCTTTAAAGAGGCAAAAGTCTAAGTGTGTACAACCTCTTTTGCCTTTATCGTTTTCTTCTCTTCTCTTTCTCTTTAAATTAGTGATTTTGTAAATATTTTATTTTTGTTATTTTTTTATTTAGGTAGGCAATTTAAATATATATAGGATAGTATAGTAATTAAATATTTATAGGTGCTATTGTTTTGTCATTCACTAATGTCCGTGAAGTGATGCAGTAAGGGCTCCCACTGAAAATCAGTATTGTACCTACACGGGTACATATCATGCTGAGGGGGAGGCCCATTTAGCTCATGCACTCTTTTTTGGTACATAATTTTTTTTCTTTTATTTTTTTGTTTTAATATTTGTATGTGTGTGTTTGCTAAATAAAAAATTTTGTTTGTTTGTTTGTATATTCTCTGAATACAATATTGACATGACATTTTAAATTTATCACCTTAACATTGCCGTTTAGACGATATGTATTGCCAGCCTTTACACACAAAAGTTAGCTAAGTGGAAATTTAAAATTCGTTAAATACTATATTGATTGGGAGGTGTTATATGAATTGTTAAATATTATTTGCTGTAATAATATTGGTATTAAAATTGGAGTAATAAACCAAACGATTTAATCTAAATTTAAATTAAATCATAATGCTACGGAATATTTTATTCGCGGAATAACAAACGTGACAAACACACTTACCTATCTTAATTTAAGCAAGTTGGAGTTAAAAAAAAAACAATAAGGTGCCAATCAAGCTTACGGTCCTCCTGATGGTCAGCGGCCAACGTAACCTATAATGATAAACAGTTCAGTAAACATTGACTTTTAAGATTGGTCATAGACACACATAAACGTTTTTTTATATTGCATAGTCGCATTAACAAAAAGCGCGTACAAACAGGTAGAACGTTTCACTCTAAGAGCTCGTGTAAGCCGCCATCTTGTTTTTCTTGAAGTTTTTCATCCATGACGAAACTTTCATATATCTATATAGCTTAGTATATAATTATAGACCCCGCAAACGTTGAAATGACTGGCGCACCACCTAATATCAAATACTTTTTTCTTTTATACGAACCTTGTTGTGAAAATTACAAACACAAACAAAAGAAATCAGTAAAGCAGTTCTTGATGTGATTGAGATGTGGCAATCGATTTTAATTTATATAGATGATAATAACGCTTTTGTTAGGTATTTGTAGTGAAGCCACGCTTTATTGTATGAATCAGTATTGGAATATATTCTCATTAAAATCATTTTCTTTAAGCATAATTTATTAACAACAACGAACTTTCAACACAAATAACTTGGCTTAGCAGCACAGTTATTTTTGTTTGTGTTTGTAAATAACGTAAATGGTGGTAGGTACGGAAACCTCTGTGCGCGAGTCCAAATCGCACTTGGCCGGTTTTTGATATTATATTTTTACGTCAACCAAGAGTGCCTGCAAAATTGTAGCACAATGTTGGTTAAAATGACAAAACTGACTTCAAAGATTTGATGTAGAACGACACCAGACAGACAATGAGTTATGAGAAGTAAAAGCTTTTAAAAGAAAACAATTTATAACTTATTACAAATTAAGTAATAATTTTAATTCACTTTAATTCTTCGACGTTTTTTTTATACTAATTTGTAAGAGGTGTTGCTGAACTGAAATATGGAAATACTGCGTTCGTGGAAAAAAAAAGAAATTGGTAAACAAGCAATAAATGGGGAGTTTTGGCGCGAATCTTAAGGAGTGGTGGTTTTACTGTTTAATTTTTCTAAATTCATTTAGTGACTTTCGATGTAAATACTTTAGCAAAGTTTTACGAAAGCGTGTTAAGAATTGTGCAGCGAAGGCTCATGAATAGTGAATTATGAAGAAATAAGCAGGACATGACGCGCAATGTCTGACGATCCACACCAAATCTCCCGCCCAATCTTGGGACTTGAAAACGAGGACGCGCGGTAACGTCCGCGCCACGATACGATATAATATAATTGACTTTGACTCTGGCAAATGCATAAATGGTCTGCTAAGACCGTGCGAGCCCATTATAATATTAAAAAAAAAAAGCAATAAATGGTTGGTGATTTTATCGGTGTTTTTGGTGAATATGTTTATGTTTGACATTTAAATTTGGAATCAGTGTTAGTGCTCAATTAATAATTATAGTGTTGTTAAAAATACTTGTGGTTACTGTGTAGGTGCCGTACACCTTAGGTTAGATTAGTTCATTTGATTTTGTTGTAAAATTCGGTGATTTGTTAAAAAAAATAGTTTGAAATGATTAAAGTGTAAAAAATATATGTTGTTTTATTTCATAGATACTAAAATACAAGATATTATAGTAATTTGAAATTTTGAATTCGCTAGCAGACTTATGAGATTATCGTTTTACTTCGATAGTAGTTTATGCTGGCATGCTGGCAGACATCCGTAAGTCGATTTTCCTCATAGTTGTTGCTGTCGAATTCGAAACTTCGTATAAATTACTCATTAGACTTCGTACAAAGTAACATCTCTAGTATGTATATAGGTATGATAAATACTACATACCTATACGAAGGTACCTATGTATAGGTGATCGTATGTGTAGCAATAAATAACAGATGGCGTTGTTTAGTTTTTAACAAAAAAACATTGAGTTAAATCTCTATTTCAGTATATAACAATGTACTCTGTTGTCACTACGAGCAACGAGACGCGACGCGGCGTAAACGAAGCCTCCACCGCGGGTTCTCTGCGCCATTCCAGTCCCGACACAAATTCAGATTTTAAAATTAAATATTCTCATCTGAAATTATTATGTAAAAACTATTCAATATTTATTATCTATTAAATAAACAACTTACACGTAATATATTTTAATGTATTTTATATATACCTATTTATAGTGAAGTTTTGATTTATTTTAGAAACTAAGCAGATCAGAGTAACTAAAAAGGCAAGGGAAAAAAACCGGAATATTTTTAAGTTCTTTCGCTGGATTTGGTTACAATTAGGGTGGACTAATTAATATTAATAATTAAAATTATTTTTTTTTCAAAAGGAGGTGTGTCTTCATTACAGCCTTTTTTACGGGTATCGATTTATATATTTTCGTCATTAAAATATATATTTCTAGGGACACCATAAATTTTCATACATTTCGAAAAAAAAAATCATTCAAAGTATAACTTAATAAAACTTTTGATATTCTTAGTGCCCTCTTTTCTTCGTTTAGGGCCCGTGATACACCGGCTTACACCACTGGTGGTGTCAAGGGGATTTTTAAGTCCTCATTACACCACCAACAAATAGTGTTGTCACTTACTGCATCGATGAATATCTGTCACACTATTTCCATTGAACAAAAAAAAAGTGTTTTGTTCGGGTTTACTTACTCAAATGGAAATTTAAGTTTGTAAAAATAAAAAAAATATCATGAGCTCCATTTGTCATTCTTTGCCCGTTGTCCAACTGCGTAGTTCGACTGGTAGTAACCAAGGGCAATAATTAAGTCCCTGGTTCTCCCAGTAGGACTGTAACAAGATAATTGCTAGTTTTTAATCACACTTGCTCGTAAACAGTGACATTACTCCCACGGGCTTTTTCTTTGTACATTTACAGAAGTGATAGATTTTATGCAGATTTCATGATTACAATCAAGTTTCCGAGATAAAGCCGTTTCTAGTTTGACAGCTGTCATCCGAAATAAAGATCTCATGAGATCTATCACTTCTGTAAAGAAACTACTAGTCTACGATCAAAAGTTACGGAGTTAAAGCCGTTTCTAGTTTGACAGCTGTCATCCGAACTGAAGATCTTGATGAGATCTATTGTATTTAGTATGTACTTGTGTTGCGCTTATTGCTGAATAAATTATTTCTTTTCTTTTCTTTTTCTTTTCATCACTTCTGTGAAGAAACTACTAGTCTACGATTAAAAAATACGGAGATAAAGCCCCTTCTAGTTTGACAGCTGTCATGCGAAATAAAGATGTTATGAGATCTATCACTTCTGTAAAGTAAAATTTACAAAGAAAAACCCCGTGAGAGTTAATGACACTGTTTACGAGCAAGTGTGATAAAAAACTATCAATTATCTTGTTACAGTCCTGGAGAACCAGCGACAAAAATCATTGCCCTTGGTCGAAGAGAATAGAACCAGTCGAACTACGCAATTGGACAACGGGCAATGAATGACAAATGAAGCTCATGACCTTTTTTTATATTTTTACAAACTTAAATTTACATTTGAGTAAGTAAACCCGAACAAAACATTTGTATTTTGTTCAATGAAACAAGTGTGACATAGGTATATATTTATCGATAGAGTAAGTAACAACACTATAGTGGTGTCATGGGGACTAAAAAATCCCTTTGACACCACCAGTGGTACGAGCCGGTGGTGTCACGGGCCCTAAACTCTTTCAGCTCAACCCGGTTGAATAATCGCGAAAAAAAAATCTGTCTTTTTTCCTCAACGCCCCTTTTTGTACACCTATAACTGGACAGGTTATAGTAGTAGTGCCCTGTTAACGAATGCACCGGCTAGGTGCTCAGAAGGAGAAGAAAAGATAGAGGGAGTTCAGAGGTGAGTAAAGAAACACTTTTCAAGGGTAAGGCAGGTTATATTAGTATAATCTTTCATTTTATCGTAACAGCTTTTAATGAACAATATCCTAATCACATAGGGTGATTCTTAACACTTGAGATACTTCTTATCTAGACCACAGCTACCTATTTCACAATTATATAGGACTACCTAAATACGTAGAAAGATAGCAAAATGCAAGCCTGCCTACACAGATTATTACAGTGTAGTTTTAAAGCTTTTATTAGGGAACTAGTACAATCTGGTTTCTTCGGCCTAGAACCCGATTAGACGTCTTACTCGCTGCAGGCACCCCTCAGGTCACCGCTGCCGTAGAAAGGAGACGCGGAAGGAACTGATTTTAAGTGGCCTAACAGCGTGTGATGAGTAGTGAATACGCCGCCCGTGACTGGCACAAGGTAAGGCCGGCCGTGCAAGATCGCACGTGAGCGCAGCTCGCCAGTAGCTTCGGCGCAGAGCAGGTCGCCCTGTAGCCTTGGTGTGTAGCGGTGTTCAAGACAGCACCACTACTGTACAGGCCGAGGGTTTGGAGTCAAGGAGACTCCGGGCAGGCCAAGGATTTGGAGTTAAGTAGGTGTACTAGAGTGTACTACAAAATTGTTACAAAAATTATTTATAAATACATAAGTATTTAATTTACTCCAGTTTTAAAGCACTCACTACAAAACTATCAAGGCACAGTTAAAAAGTTACAAAATTCAAAATGGAGTCCATTGTACAATCTATGTCCCAAATGAGTGACATGTTTAACAAAAGGATGGAAAAATTCCAGGCAGAACTCAATCAACCCGCAACTTCTACATCCAACCTTGCTGCTGATTTTGCAGAAATTAAATCTTTTGTGCTGTTCTCCTTAAATCATCTTCAGTCTTTAGTGACACACTTAGCCAAAGAAATTGATAGGGTTGAAATGGCAGGTCGGCGGAAAATGATCTTGCTCCATGGGATTGCAGAAAACAAATCGGAGAACACCAATACTACAATTAATAAAATTATGGCTTAGCAATTAAAAATTTCTGTTTCCACTAAAGAGCAAATAAGTCATAGTCGTCGCCTGAGGCTCTTCAAAAGAAAAAGCAAGACCAATTCTTGTTAAATTTCATGATGAGACTGTTCGTGATAAGTTGTGGTTCGCTAAGACCGGCCTCAAGGGTTCTGGCATAACTATGTCGGAATTTCTAACAAAGTCTTTATGGCGGCCCGACAACGCTTCGGCGTATCGAAATGCTGGACGAGAGCAGGTACGATAGTTATTATGTCTCCAGATGGCAAACGGCACAGCGTCGTCAGTTGTGCGGAGGTGGACAGTATTCTAAATGCGGAATCTGAAACTATCGCAGCAACAGCTTCCGGAGCAACCTTGGAGTCTAAGACTAATAGGCCGAAGAGGACAGTAGCGAAAAAATAGTCGTTTGTATCCAACATCAAATCGTCTGACGACTGCGACATTTGACCGGTTATTTTCTTGTTGTAGGTATTCTACTCTATTATGAGCTATGTGGCCTTTGACCCTTCATACATCACTGTAATTACCCTCTATTGGCAACTAGTGTAATATTTCAAGAAAGATATAACTAACCCTCACTTTTTTTTTAACAAAAATAACATAACAATACATAAACATAGGAACAAAACAATACATAAATTTCAAAGTCTAATATTATTAAATGACATGAATTTAGACAAAATTTTGATAACTTTACGTGAATATACTTAAGTAAGGAGGCATTTAAGGTTAATAGGACGAGGGATATTACAGCGTAGTAATTCATACAATGATGATGATAGTTTTGGGCATTCAAAAAATATATGATCCATAGTACCCTCGTCCAAGCCACATTCACACAAAGAATTGTCCCTGATCCTGAGCTTAGCTAAATGAACCGGAGTACAAGCATGACCAAAACGAAGGCGACAAATAGTTGTATCAAGTTGAATGTCACCATAGTGCTTACCTTTAAGTGTTTTGGAAACTTTCCATATCGAGTCCCAAGATTTTATCATTTGGGGTTTTGTTAAGGTAAGAAGGTTATGGGCTTATAATTTATGATGTTCTAAGGAGCCAGAGACAATGGCATCCCTAGCATATGAATCAGCAACTTCATTGCCCTGTATCCCAGAATGACCTGGTATCCAGGCTAATACAACATCAATATCTTTACACAGACACATATATAAGGCTTCTTTTATGTTTAAGATGAATGGAAATGGAGATCTACAACGGAATTGGTTTGCGAGAATTGTCTGTAGACAGCTTAATGAATCGGACAGAATTAAAGATTTATTAAGGGAATGAGATTCAATATAATTTATGGCTTCTAATATAGCAATAGATTCACCAGTAAAGACAGAACATTCAGCAGGGCACTTAGAATTGTATTAAATTTTGGTACCCAAACTGCTGCCCCAACACATCAATTTTCCGACAATTTTGAGGCATCAGTATAAAGAAGAGACCAACCTCGCCAGTCTTTAAACAGTTTTCTTTGTAAGGATAAGTTTGCTTAGTTATACCTAGATTCAAATTAACTTTGGGACGAAAAGTCAGAGCTTGAAAATTAGTACAAAAGAGAGGAAATCTGAGAAATTTAGTAGGAGGGCATGTAAGATTGGCAAGTTTGAAAAAGCTTTTAAGATTAGGAGGAATATCTTTATGAAGCCAGTAAGCGGAGAATCGAACTTGTATAGCTAATTGGTGCAATCGCAATAATAAAGGATGTGAATCAAATTGAAATAATTTGTATATATATCAATCACTAAGAAACTGCCGGCGTAACTTCAAAGGAGGTTCAACACGTTCTATTTGTAGACAGTTAATAGGAGTGGACTTCATTGCTGTAGTAATAATTCTAAGGCATTTATATTGAATCAGGTCTAGTTTAACTAAGGCCAATTTATTACATGGTTCTATAGTAAAGCAAGCATAATCAAAATGACTACGAATTATGGCATTATAAATTAATTTTTGTGTGTATGGATGACTGCCCCACCAAACACCTGCTAAAGCGCGAAGAACATTAACCCCCTTCTCGCACTTTTGAGTGATATAATTTAGATGAGGAATACCAGTCATTCTGCGGTCCAGAAAAACTCCCAGGAATTTTACTGTTTCTACCAATGGGATAGCCTGATTTTTATAAAGAATTTCAATATCTGGAGAAGATCTGCGTCTAGCCTTTAGGGTCTGCACTATCACTGAGCTTTTAGGGGAAGACAACTCTAGTCCATGATTGGAAAGCCAATCTGAAAGATAACTAATTGCTGAATTAAGGCGTGTTCGAGCTAAAGAAATGTCTTGACTAGGGAAATATAATGCAAGATCATCTGCATACTGAAGTATACGACAGAAAGAAGAAAGAATTGACAGATTGCTCTAAGTCAAATGTGTAAAAGCTATAGAGAAGAGGGCTGAGAACCGATCCTTTTGGGAGGGCTTCCCAAACATATCTTGCTGGAAGAAGAGATCCCTGAGAGCGGATATGGATGCTCCTCTGCATACGCAAATTTAAAATAAATTGAATGAATTTTATTGGGACATTTAGCTGTAGTAATTTTTGTTTGAGAACTGGTAAAAGAACACTATCATAAGCCGAGAAGATATCCAAAAAAACTCCAACTAGGAATTCATTCTTAGAAAGAGCAATACGAATGTCTGATGTGAGAATACTAAGACTGTGGACTGTGTCTTTTCCTTTTCTGAAGCCAAACTGTGATTTAGCCAAACTCCCATTGTTTTCCATAATGTCCATATGTTCTTGACCATATGTTCCATGTTTTTGGCTAATGCAGATGAGAGAGCAATTGGTCTATAGGAATTAGGGTCAGAGGGGCTTTTACCGCGTTTTAAAATAGGAATAATGATTTGGCTATTCCATACTGTGGGGATCTCACCAGTGGAAAAAATCTGATTAACGATTTTGAGAAAATGTTTTTGGGCTGTAAAAGAAAGGTTTTTGATGAACGAGTATGGGATTCCATCTTCTCCTGGGGAGGAGTCATGAAGACCATTTATGGCACAATTTAATTCTTCTAAAGAGAACGGAGAGTCTAACCAATTGGTAATATCTGGGAAAAAAGAAAGAGAAGGGATATTGTCTATGTTAGGAGCTGAGGGGGGAGCTAATTTGCTACAGAAGGAGTCTACCTATGTTGAAGGGTCATAAGAGATAGGATCATTTGCAATAAGACAGCCTCGAAATTTTTTAATATTATTCCATACTAATGTTACAGGGGATCTCGGGGATAAACTTTCGCAGAATTTCTTCCGGCTATCTTTTTTTTTCTTAGAAAAAATCTTCTTTGCAGTGGCAGCAATTTTTTGGAAATTCAAAAAATTATCCATAGACATGTTACGAGAATAGAGCGATTCTGCTAACTTACGCTGCCTTATCAGGGCAGTACATTCAGAAACCCACCATGGGGGGGACGATATCTTTTTCCTTGCTGAATTTTTAAGGGAAAAAATTTTCTCAGCAGAAGAAGAAAGAAATGAAACAATTTGTGAGTAGGCTGATAAATGATGATAGTCATTGTTTTCAAAGTTTCCAGAAATTTTGCTATCAACCGACGAAGAAAAGAGACACCAGTCAGCTTTTCTCAAATTAAATTTGAGTAGAGGAGAAGGAGACTGAACTGGAGTAATACGATGGGATAAGGTTAGAACAATAGGAAAATGATCACTCCCTAAACATTGTGGAAAAACAAACCAACTCATAATTAGGGCAAGGCAAGGAGAACTACACGATAAATCTACAGCACTTTTGGGATTTTGGGAGGGAGAAACTCTACGAGTTGGAGATCCATCATTGAGAACACAGACATTCGTTTCATCAAATAAGTCTAGCAATAGAAGAGCAAATGAATCGCAATAGTGTGAACCCCAAGAAGGGTGATGGCTGCTCAAATCACCCATTATAATAACAGGTTTGGGAAGGGATAAAATAATTTGTTTTAGATCACGAATCAGCGATGGGTGAGGATGTGGAATATATAAAGTAAGAAATGAAATGTCCATGGCTTGTAAAGCTACAGCGTTAAATTCATGATGATGGGGGGTAGGGATTTGTGAAAAAGGAGTATAATGTTTAATTAGAAGGAGAGAGCCACCCCAACCATCTGATCTTTCATCCCGAAGACCTGGACACGAAATCGAGAACCAGGTACTAGCCATGACTTCGAGATGACGACAATGGAGGGGCGGTATTTATTGAGTAAATATATAAGTTCACTTGTTTTGTGTCTGACACTTTTACACTTCCACTGTATGAGCCGCGTGGGCTCCATTTGACTGAGCAATATTGGCTATCTGAATTATTTTACTGGCAACGTTGTTCGGTAAGCTATCATTAAATCTGGAAATAAGGCTTAATAAGAAATTAAGAGTGATATCCAAGAGGTTATCATTTGGTGAGATATCAGAGGAAGAGGACAAAGCGCAACCATTGGGAAGGGAAGAGGGTGGAGAACATACAATTTGGTTATGAGTCTGTATATCATAGCTTGGGGAAAGGATAGGCTTGGATTTAGGACTAATTGTAATAGTTTTCCTGTAACAGTTGGTTGGAGTGGAGGGGTTTGAAGGGAACCTGATTTGACTATTATTATTAATTTGAAGATTCCTAGAAAATGTGAGAGGAAGGGCAGGGGATCGACTGACTTTAGCATAAGATTTATAAAATGTAGCAAATTGAGAGGAGGCATCTGCATAAGATATGTTATTTTCTGACATGCTCTGCTTTATATTTTTTTGCCTAATGTACTCAGGGCATGTTTTGTTTGTGGCAAAATGCTGGCCAGAACAAAAAATACATTTTGCTTGATTTGGAGACACAGAACAGTTATCACCTGCATGTTCAATACCACATCTGTAGCATCGAGGTTTACTGCGGCACTGTATCTTAATGTGTCCCAATTTGCAACAATTGTTACATTGAATAGTTGGAAATACATATGTCTCTACCTTTAATGATGTGTTATGACAGAACAAACGTGGTGGAAGAGCCTGACCCTAAAACGTAAGAACTACTGAACCTGTTGGTATCCATTTAGGAGAACTATCAGTGAGATCCTTACGGTTCAGACGGCGAGCCTTTAAGATTTAGCCGAAGCCGTTGGGAAGTTCAATTACAAAATCATCCATGGACCAATCGGTTGGAACATCCCTGACTAACCCCATTTGCGTTATATTATAGGAGGGAATAGATATTTTATATTTGTAAGATTTTAACAAGTCACTTTTAAGGAACTGATTTGCTTCTTCTGCTGTTGAGAATTGAACTGAAATGTGGTTCCGTCCTACACTCTTAATACCATCTTGCAAAATATTTTTAAATTGATGCCTAAACAAGAACTAACCAAATTTGATCGCACACAAAGTCAGTCCAGTCGAAGGGTCTGACTCCTCTCTGCTTACATGTACTAGGAAAGGACCTACATCATCTTTAGAATACTGTCGGACTTGAGCAACCAAACTGGGGTGAGTGTATACTGTCTGAATTGACGGGGAAGATGTATCGGGATTGGTTATAGTTTTTTTACTGGATGATACACTACTTTCATCGTCGGTTCTCACGTTTGCGGGGTTTATCATTAGTTTGTGTGAATAGGCCTGGAGAGGGCGCAACGTTCAATACATTAAGTGAAATAGAGGGATCCGGAGGCTCAGGGGGAATGGAGTTGTCCATTGTCCCACAAAAATGGAAAAACGAACAACCCAAAGTACAAATGTATAGTACTACGTACTTACCAAATACCTTTATGAATTGATTACAACTAAATATGTACTAAGATAGCTCAATTTATAAATAAATTGTCAAGAAATCAAAATCCGCGTACTATCACAGATAATAGTATGGCGATCACTGACATTTGACAATCCGAGATAATATTTATGAACAAGACAAAAAAAAACATTTAGGTATTGGCTATAAACCATCAACCTCCACATAAATAATTAACAAAATGTACAAAAAACAAGAAAAAGCCAAATAAAAAAATATATGCGTAATTACAAATTACATAAACATCGAAGTACAAAATTGATCAAAACAACTTTACAACACGTAAAAAATTACAAAAAAAACAAATAAAAAAACTAACTTAGAATAATTAGCGATATAATATAAACTAAAATTTTAATTCTATCAACTGATGCAGCATTTTAACAATTCTTGTACATCACAAGGAATAGTTCGTTTTTTGACAAATCTTGGCAAACACTTATAAATAACAATCGTTGTAATGAAAATTCGGAACGAACATTTTTTTTTTTTTTAAATAGTTTGTATATTTTTCATATTATGATGGCTGGCAGGTGGAGTATCAAAACTACATGTAATTGTTAATTACTTATACTTAAATATTTTAATTATTTTTTTTCATACTTTTTTTATATTTTATTATTATTTTTATATTTTATTATTATATCTATTTATCTTATTTATTGTTATGTATAATGATTGTTATAATATTAGTATAAATAGCACTGATTTTCTTTCTAGTTCTGACGATCGATTGAACAGCGACGATAGTTTTCAAAGTATCTCACACTCCCTCAGCGCAAATCGAACTTCTGTTTTCTCAGGCTCTCTGAAAAATTTAAATGTTGTACATATAAATGCTCAGAGTATTCTAGCTCATTATTTTGACATGATAGCATCTTTTGACATCAATAATATTCACGCTATTCTGATATCAGAATCTTGGCTGAAACCTTGCTTACAATCTACTTCTTACTCATTACCCGGTTTTCAGTTGAGTCGTAATGATCGAAAAGACAAAGGTGGTGGTGGGGTGGCAATCTATCTTCGTTCCTATATTCCTTATTCCATTGTTAATGTCTCGGACACAGCAGCAAATACAGCCGAGTATCTTTTTATAGAAATTACTGTCTCTCATACAAAAATCTTGCGTGGCGTATTTTACTGTCCAAATCTTAATATTAATTACTTCACATCTTTTGAAAAAAATCTTGATAACCTTACAACTCAATATGATCATACAATAATAATGGGGGACTTTAAATACTTGCCTTTTAAAGAATGACAGTCGTAGCCACCAACTTAAGTCACTTGTCGAGGGATGTGACTTGCATATACTTTCTCTTAAAGCTTCTCACTTTTTTCCCAACTGTTACCCTCTCTTTTAGACTTAATGATAGTCTCTTCTCCTTCACATGTTACTAAGCATGGTCAGTGCGCTGCTGACGCTTTTTCCTATCATGACTTGGTTTACTTATCATATAAAATCCGCCCTCCTAAAGCTAAGTCGAGAACACTTCTGCAACGTTATTTTAGTGGGATAGATATTCATCGCTTACGTGATGATGCACAAAAAATCAACTGGGATCCGGCCATAAATGCTTCAACAGTTGACGAAAAAATTTAATTATTTAACACACACATTAAGAGTCTTTATGATGTACATGCTCCCATCCGTGCAGTAAAAGTAAAGCACCTTCCTGCTCCTTGGCTCACAAATGAGATTAAAACAATAATGAGCAAAAGAAATCGTGCTAAGGCAAAATATAAAATTGACCCATGTGATAGCAAACTCAATAAATATAAGCTTTTGAGGAATCGCTGCAATAGGATGTGTAGAGATGCACAACGACGCCATATCCATAAATCCGTAGAAAACGGTGATCCAGCAAAGGTCTGGAATTTTCTAAAGTCATTAGGAGTCGGAAAATCTAAACATTCTTCTATCTCAAATGAAATTAATATCAATATCCTAAATCAACAATTTTCTTCTAATGTTATCATTGATGATGGAAAAAAAACTGCTACATTAAATTCACTTTCGAAAACATCCACGCCTGACTTTCCTCCTTTTATTCTAAGTCGATTTTCTGATTGTGATGTTAAGAAAAACATACTGTCTATTTCTTCCAACGATGGTTGGAAATTATTGCATTAGCCGTAATATGATCACTCCTATCCTCGATACTGTTGTTCCTGTTATAACAAATATCCTTAATCACTCAATATCCACCTGTACCTTTCCTGAATCATGGAAAAATGCCGTTATTATTCCTTTGCCAAAGAAATCCAATCCTGCGACCTACTCCGATTTTAGACCTATATCTACCCTACCCTTCCTGTCAAAGGTACTTGAACGTCTTGTTCAGCAACAATTATCTTGTTTTTTGACAAAAATCAAGTTGTTAAATCCTCTGCAATCTGGTTTCCATCCTGGTCATAGTACGGCTACTGCACTTGTTAAAGTTACGGACGATATTCGTCTAGGCATGGAAAATAAGCAGGTCACAGTATTAACATTGTTAGACTTTAGCAATGCTTTTAATACAGTTGACTTCGATATTTTGCTACATCAACTTCGTTCTCTTAATATATCTCCAACAGTTATCGATTGGTTTCATAGTTACTTGCAGGAACGCCGGCAACGCATTAAGGTCGATGATTCATTTTCTACCTATTGTGACACTTTTGCTGGCGTTCCGCAAGGTGGCGTGTCGTCACCACTTCTCTTTGTTCAATTTTTATCAATCTAATTACATCCCACATTTCTTCTCTCTACAATCTCTATGCAGACGATCTTCAGATATACACGCAAGCTTTTATTAATGAGTTGTCAAATGCTATTACAATCATTAATAGGGACCTGTCTTGCATTGTAGACTGGAGTGAGTCACATGGTCTTGTTGTAAATCCGAATTAAACACAAGTCATTATCGTGGGTAGTAAAAGACTAATTTCCAGGATTGATAGCCAACAAATTCCACCAGTCTGTGTAAATAAAGTTCCTGTTCCATACAGTGACACTGTAAAAAGCTTAGGTATTCTTATCGATAAAACTTTATCATGGGGTCCACTGATTAAAGAAGTGAGTAAGAAAATATTTGCTACCGCGAAGTCTTTAAGTAGATTACGTAATTTTCTACCTATTCCCACCAAAATTGCTCTTGCTCAGTCACTTCTTCTGCCTGTTCTCGACTATGCAGATGCTAGCTTTCTTGATCTCACTGAGGAATAGCTTGATAAGCTTGAGCGGCTTCAAAACTTATGTATTAGATTTATATTTGGTCTGCAAAAGTATGACCACATATCCGAATTTCGAACAAAGCTCAAGTGGCACCCAATCCGTGTTCGCCGGAATACTCCTGTTCTATTTCTTCTTTATAACGTCCTGCTCAATCCTAAATCACCGGTATATTTAAAATAATGCTTCAGTTTTATTGGTTCTCGATTACTTCGTGACTCCACAAGTCTGTTGATGAAAACTCCAAGGCACAATTCACAAATGTATGATCACTTATTTACTATTAAAGCGATCAGGTTGTGGAATACATTGCCTTTGGACATAAAACGAGCGCAGTCCTTGAGAACATTCAAAAAAATAATAATTTATTATTTAAATATGTCTTTGTAGGTATATATAGTTATTTAATATTTATGCATATTATTATATTATATAAAAATTTATAATATTACATTGTTTAATAATTAATCTACACTTATGTTTGTTTATTAATTTATCTCAACGCACACACTATCCTGGAACTTTTAACGTCTTTTAAATTCCTTCACCCAAAGGTTATCTGGGAGAGATTGCTCCATAGCGATAAGATCGCCATTTGTACCTGTATAGTAAATACTGTTTTTATGTTTGATTTTGTGCAATAAATTGTTTTTATTATTATTAGTTTCTAGAGATTCTTTGATCTCTGTATTAAAATTACAACAGTGGTAATGGACCTAAGAGCGGATGCCCAGAAACTTCCATCGTTTCCTACATCATCCGGTCCTTTACCGGAGACGGACCACCGGAAACGGTCGTTCCGTTATACACCCCAGAACAAATAATATAGGTAATAACAAATTATACTTCGAAATTCAACCCTGGCAAGCTAAGGAAGCGGTGGCAACTGACAAAGTAACCAAGCGACGCGTGAAGATGCGCCGCGCGACGTATCGTGTCAGTCACTACGAGCAACGAGAGGCGACGAAACGCGAAGCGGCCGGCCTTGGGATGCACCGCGCGGCGCAGTTCGAGGTATCTTGAGTCATAGATTAAATATGTTTACTGGAAATCTTGAGTCGCTTGTTGCATCTTCATGCCGCTTCACGTTGCGTCTCGGTCTGAGCCGACCCTTAATAAATGGCTACTGATTGCAAACATCTACTAAGTTAGATAATCGTTCGTAACAACCGTCAAAACAGGAACTCTTTCAAATACACAAAGGAATGATCTCATTAAACTGTATTTATTAATACTAGGTACCTACATAGTACAGCATTGTATATAAAGCAATATATTTGTGCATGGAAAATATAGCTTAATCTACATCTAGCGATACTTTATTTTAATACATTTTTGGATTCCGTACTCATTAGTCAGAAACTACACCTTTATAAAATCGTGCACTAGAGCGTAACACACAGTAGGCATATGTAATAGTAGAAAGCGTTGTCTGCCGCATCTCACACATCACAGCTCTCGGGAGTCGGGACCTTGAAGCTTATTGCGAAAAGTCTCGATTACCTACCTCAGATTCTTAAATTCGGAATGTATGCTTTACGGGTCACGAGATAAGACTTACTTGCATAGATTCATTTCTTTCTCGAATTCCCGAGTCCGGAAAGGCTTTTTAGAATAAGTGTCCTTGTTTGCCCGGCAAATCACCTTAAAAACTAAAACAAAAAATTTGACTAATTCCGATGTTACGATATTGGAATATTCAGTATCGGAATCGTAATATCGGACCTACCGTTCTATGATTCTAGAGTTACGATATTTACGATAGTTACGTGCCTACTAACGGATGCTACTCCGTTAAATCGCGGAAGACAGTGGACGAAACACTTTTGTTTAATTTTCTCACCTCCCTCAGCCTCAGCCCTGCGCTCGCGCTTGTTGAGCTTGGCCAATGCCGTGGCCAGATGCCCGTGTGTTGTATTGATTTTTTCCGTCCGTTGTCACCGCGTAAAAAGAGTATCATATGTGATTTTTTACTTTATCCTTATCAGCTTCATACTGTTGAGGCACGGCCGACCCGCACCGAGGGTGATTTGGGCCATAGTACCTGCACACGCGGGCTCACTGCGGGGTGTGGATTTTACATACGTCTACTTTTTTGATGTATGCAGGTTTCCTCACGATGTTTTCCTTCACCGAAAAGCCAGTGGCGTAGTCAATCAATGTACTTGAGAAATTATGAAAAAGGCTTATTGGTACACGCTGGGCTCGAACCTCCGTCACTTAGGACACAAGTGAAATCGAAAAACCTAGGCCACCACCGACTGGAATGGCTAATAATCAAACTAACAAGTGGAACGAAGGAGTGAGATTCGTAAAATTTATGAAAAATCATGCTTTTCATTACGGTATCAAAGGAAGTCCATATAAAACCATGTTTGGCCTTCCGGTAAGAGTTGGACTAGCTCCATCTATTATACCAAAGGAAATAATTCATTCAATACATAAAGAGAGAAAATTAGAAGTCTCAGAAACGAATATGTCCAAGAATACACATTTACATTCTCCGTTAATTCAAGCAGCAGGCATTGAGGATTTTAACAAATGTCTTTTCATACTCATCAAGAGGTCTTTATTAACGCAAAAGAGCTATCACATTCACAGGTGATTGAAGTTATCAAATCAAAGACGCTTAAGCAACACTTACGGACAAGAAATTACCTTTAGAAATTAACTTTAATTAACTCACCAAAAAAAAAAGGTATTGATAATGTGGTTTAATTTAATCAGAAAAATGTTGTCGAGACCTTTGTTAATATAAAGAAGCCGTTGCAGTCGCAGCTCATGGTAAATTCAGTTATAACTGATCAATTACTTCCCGAAAATCGAGATATAACCGAATAGCGCATTAATTCTAATGTAGCTTCAATATATATTCAACAGACAGGAGAGATTCAGTCTAATGTGTTGTTTGCTCTGTAGAGATATCAGGCGCTCATACCCACATGCAATGTAATTTATTTGTTTATGCGATTTGTTGTGATACGGAGTCTGGAGAAAAAGGTTATGTTAAAAAGATATTATACAGAATTTGTAGGTAAAAACAATATGAACCAAAAACACAACGTCAAAAGACCAAGGAAGTCTTAGAAAATGTAATGGCCAAGGCTTAAGGCTGCGGAATAGGCTAGACCGCGAAAATACGCCGTTTTGTGCAAATTTTGTGGCTAAACTATAGCATCTAGGGTATTGACATAAATATATGTTATAAACCTTGCTTTTGTCTAGTGCATTACTTTACTGAACGATTTTCATTTATTGTATTTAATGCAATAAAAAATCTGGAAGTGAACATTGCTTCAACACTTGTGCAAATTTTTAAAGCGTGTTTTGCATTTGCTTGTTATGAATGATGGTTAAATAATTAGAACAGCTTGTTATCTAGTGCATTGACTCTGCGTGGTAGCTAAAAGTCAAAAAATGTAATTACAAAACGGTAAAAACGTAAAATTCCATACAAAAAATTAAAAGTTTCAAGGCGTCATCACGGTATAAATTACTTATGAAGTATATAACATATATATCTCAAAGTAATATATATTTAACATTATCTAATGATTTAAAGTGCATTTACAAACACAACGTTAGCATTACAGAAATTAGTTTTCTGGCCTATATCGCCCTCTTAAGGAAATGTGACTGTAAAATGTGCAACTAAATATAAAAACTATTTGTTGCAAAAAAATATTTTTGTGTAATTCAAAATGTCACCAATCTTTTAATTTTACTAATAAGTAATTATGTTTTTTCTTATGTAAGTGAAATATGTGGTAGCTTTGGGCAAAATTAGAATTTATTCTTTTGTAATTAAATTTAGTTATAACTTTACAAAGCTTTAAGCTTGTTATTGTCAGACTCAGACTCAGACTGGAGTAACTTGGAGTACTCAATAGAACGAAGCAGTAGTAAGTCACAATTCCGGCCCCATATGGAGTACTGCTGCCATCTCTGGGCGGGTGCACCCGAATACCAGCTTGGTCCTTTTGACTCGGTTGAACTACGGGCTGTAAGAATCGTTGACGATCACAAACTCACAAGCTGTACCGAACCCTTAAGTCTGATGAGAGACTTTGCCTCCCTGCGTGTGTTCTACCGCTTGTATAATGGGCTGTGTTCTAAGGAATTGTTCGAAATGATGCCTACGGCTGCTTTCTGCCATCGCACCGCTCGCCATCGGCAGGGAATTTATTAAAAACCTAAATGGTCACGTACAGTGCGGTTTCAGACGCAAACTTCCTTCCGCTTAGGTTGTGGAATGAGCTCCCTGCCAAGGATTTCTCTATGGACTACAGTGTGGGGTTCTTCAAGAAAGAAGTAATTAGATTTTTGAAAGGTCGGCAACGTGCGAGTGATGCCCCAGGTGTTGCAAGCGTCCATAGGCTGCGGTGACCGCTTACCATCAAGCGGACCGTAAGCTTGTTTGTAGTATTAGAACCTTAGTGGTATAAAAAAGAGGGCTTTTAGTTTTTACCAGACTGCGGCAAAGCCCAAAAGGAGGGTATATGTGTTTGACCAGTATGTACGTGGGACTCTATGTACCCTAGTAACTACTAAACGGCTAAACCGATTTTAATAATTATAATAGATTCGTTTTAACCACTAGAGTGTCATAGGCTTTATCAAAGTGGCGGATTTTTGGCGCCAAATTGCTTTTTCCCCTATTTAGTTACTAAGATTACCTTTTATTTTTTTAATCCGCAGTCGGGTTTTTTTAATTTTCTAAATAACTTTTTATCGTTGGTTTTATTGAAGTAAAGTTTTTTTAGTTAATTGACTATATTGGTTAGTTATTTCAGTGGAGTAACATACGATTTAAATTTTAAATTCATATTACTGTTTTATTTTTTATTACTTTGTTTATGCGTTAAATAAATAATTTAAATAATTACAATTAAGAGAAAACGATTCGCGGCACCTCGGAGCGGGCTTTATACAAACGAATTTCATTCAATCATTTGTTTTTGACATTTACTGATCAATCACTGTGAAATTTCTTAGTCATAATCCCAAGCCGAATACCTATGTCTGTGGTTTTCCAAAATCTTGAAAATGTTTTTGTTAACTAAAAATCTTTTTTTAAACCTTTTGTATGAAAAACTAGAATCCTGTATAACTTATGAATCATAAAATTTAACAGAAAACTGACACACTGCAGACCTAGATAGTTATTACTAAAACATGTCTTTAAAATTTCATGGTGTTTTATCTGCAATCGTCATAAATAAGTGAAAAATTCGTTTGTATGAAGCACGCTGAGAGGCGCTCCGAATCGTAGTCTCTGAATTCGAATGTTGTATTCAAGTAAAGAACCTGTTTTATTAACCGTATGCTTGGTCGTTCGACTGCATATTAACTAGGAAGGCTGCAGATTATCTAGTTAATGTAAGAACTGAAACAATTTTTTCCACTTTAACGGACTCAGCCAGCTAATCTGCAAATTAACAAGTTATTCCGCACTTTAACTAATTTACGAACATTACGGTAACACATAGGTACACTATCATTGGTAGCAACAATAAATTAACAAGAAAAAAGATCGAAAGATGAATTTTCTGTGAACCTTCTTAAAATACATGATATTTACTAAGTACCTACCTACCTATATAAAGTTTTCTATATTTATTGTTTTTATACTCAAACATTATCCAGAATTGGGTAAAAACCCCGTAGTACTGATAACGCTGCCGAGCTGGTGGTTACCAGGGCAGTTGGGCACCCTAGCCGCTAGAGGTTGGCCTCGGGACGGCACGTCACGCAAGGCGCGTGCGGGTCTCGTCGGTCGCGTGTCTGCGGAACCCGGTGCGCTGCGATTGGTCGCGTGCACGTGGTCTGATCTCGCACCATGCGCCCCGCGCCGCCGCCCGCCGCCCGCCGCCCGCCGCGTCGCCGCGCCGTCGCGCCGTCCCGCAGACACTCGCGACGCGCGAACGCCGACGTCGTCCCGGTCCCTCATCGGTCCGTACCACTCGACTCACATCGCGGCTGCGTTCGCCGACGAACTCTACCCAGTATACATAGACCGTTGCAGCAGAAGGCGGACGTACAAGGCCTTTTTTGGGATCTCCGGAGCCGGTTTCGTGACGGTCGTCGTTTTCGCGAGTCGCACATTTTTTGTAGTTTATAATGTAAGTACAAACTTATGTTTCTAATATTAGTAACTACTTAAACGTATTTGAGTGGCCTTTATTGACAAGATTTTATTGACCATTTAACTACATTATACGCATTGAATGTGCTGTAGAGAGGTAGAGAGGTACCTATGCTCTTTATTAACTAGCCTAGTGTTACATGTTTGTTACTAAACTTGTGTAATAAATAAACGATTTATTATTATTGTATTATTAATTATACTCAAATCGTTCTGTTGACTAAAAATAAATGTTAAAAAATTGGAAAATCCAACAGTGCACGCCTCATAGCGGTCATTCCCATTTAAAAAAAAAAATCTAAAACAAAAACTCAAGTTTTTTAAAATAAAATAACAAATAAGGTGAGGAAAAAATATACTATAAAATAAAAATAAAAAATATATATATATATAGATATACAGTATACAGTGGTATATTAGTTTTTTATAAATTATAATTAAACGACAGTACTTAGAACGCTAATATTAACTAGGAATCAGCACAGTGCAATAGTTTATATATTAAAAACAAAAGTATTCCGGTAAGATGAATTTTTCGACCAATTTCTCTGCCACATACATGGTCACATAAACACAGACTCATGGACGTCCAAGAATGATTAGTTTTAATGTTATTATTTATTATATTAAACAAATTAATTGTTTATAAAATGTGCCATATGTGCTAGATTCATAAAAAGGGTATTAATTTTCATTACTCTCGTCGTCTCCAACGTTAATTGTGAATCAAAATAAAAAAAGTCTATAGGTACTAACTGAAATACTACTAGTGCTAGGGTAAGTTAAGTTTGGTTTGGTTAAGTTTTTTTCCCGACCGGAGCGAGGGCAGCCCACAAGCAAAATTAAAAAAAAAAAATTCATAAAAATCCAAACAAAAAAAAATACGGCCCCCAATTTCTGCATTCCATTTGGGTAATGGTGATGCACAGGGTGTCAAGTGATAGGGGAAATACTAGAAATATACGGGAATTTACTGAACCGGGAAATACAAGGGAATTTTGCATTCGATACGAAAAATTTTAACTTGGGTAACTAGGTATTTCGACTGCACACTATTGTCATGGTTGAAAATGGTTTACGACCTAGCCTATTAAGTTTTCGAAAACCTGTTGTACATATCTTATCACCTAAGTGATCTTTTTTTTATAACAATAAAGTATATTTATTATCGAAACGTTACTTTCAAGTGAAGATGCTATTGAAATAAGATGAAATCTGTAACAAACAGACTCCTATATTTTTGAACATGTATGGATAATACGAGTATGTAATAAATAACATTTACACTACTCATGCTCTGAAAGAACATTCATGCATAGTCAAAATAGGGTTGAAAGTACGTGTTTGCAGGGATTATTACTTTCTTGCCCGTTTAGACTGAAGAAAGTATAAATCAAATGCACTTTCTACTTAAGAGCTGACGTTACAATTAAATAGCTTCTTTTTATTTGGAACAGTGCCATCTGGGGTTATAAAAACGTTCACTTCACTTTAAAAAAAAATAACAAAATAATTTATAAACAACAGAAAACATAACCATAGCTTGTAATTATTCGGTACAGCGCCATCTATGTTTATAAAAGTGAATTAATATTTGTTAAGTAAATTTAAACTTTTATTAATTATATTTTATTATCCTCGCATTTGTAGTGTAAAGCACTATGTATCACTCGGGATAAAAGACGATTACCACCTCAAACTACACCCTCGTCGGTAATCAGTCACTTTCACCCCTTGGTGAACAATGTACTATTTCGTAGCTGCTGTGTCTGTGTCTGTCTCTACCGACAGGTGCTAATTAATTAGGCTAATGTTTAACTAATCACCAGATATAGTAAAATATTACGTCAAAATAAAACTTTATACTGCCAAAAATTGTAAGTGATCACCAAAAATTTGATGTGAAATTATATAATTTTTTTTTAACATCTAGCTATTCTTTTAAAAGCAAATACTACCAAACTAAGCATTGTTAACCTAAAAATAGTAAATGGCCACCAACATTTTTACTATATTTTATTTTAAAATGTATTATCCTTAATATTAAATAATTAAACCTTTCGAAAACACAATTTTTACGTTCACTTCGACAATTTTTCATATGCTCTGGCATTTCATGACCTGCCTCCGATTCCGATAAAGCACTCAACAATGCAACAAATGAACTCGGTCTTTGATAGTTTTCGTTCGCCGTTTGTAAACAAGATACCAATGAGCAGGATAAATAAACTTCATACGCGACAAACGCAGGTGCTGCGGCTCCGCGGGGTTATCACCAATCTTGCAGGAGCAGAGCAAGAGCCTAATATTTCGCAATAATCGCTGTCAAACACCAAAGCTGCAGCTGGTTGACAAAAGTTTATCATGTTTGAAGATGATCTAGCGGCTAGAGTAAGGCTTGCTTTTTACTAAAGGCCATAATCTATTGTAGAAGTAAGTGTTGACTGCCATTTTTGAAAATTTATTTCCTACACTTAAAATTTAACCTGAGTCCTTATAAGTTCTAGATGTGGTTACCCAACAAAAACTTGTGTATTCATTATATTAAGTGTATGGTTTGTACATACACTCTTTAAGTCATTATCAACCAACAATTACGAACTTTTGTTTGTAAATAAGTTGTTGGTTAGTGATAGGTCAATAGTTTTATCACAAGTGATGCCCTAGTTGTTGCACGTGTCCATATTCTGTGGTGACCGTTTACCATCAGGCGGACTGCAAGCTTGTTTAGCACCTTAGTGGTATAACAAAAAATGCGGGGTTGTTTTTATAGTTTATTGTATTATGTTTTTTATGGTTACAATTATATTTCATTCCATGTGTGCTTGTTGTGTATATATTTCATTTATTCCTTAGTAACATTTATTTATTAATATATAGATAGTACTGCTGACTACACTTTGTCCTTTCTTATTTGCAGAAAAGTTGCAGTAGAATTAATTCCATTTTACTATCATGACAGCATAGGTATATCAACCTTGTAACATATCTTCATCATATAATCTGGAAAATAATTTATTAAATTAGCAATAAACAATATGGTATTAAGGTAAACAGTAAGTTATAATAAGTAGGTCCTGGAGGTAAGCAGCATATTCTAGGGTTTGAAAAGAGTAATGGAAGAAATCCTACTAATGCTTTATACAATATGTTTAAGTTAGTGACAATGATAAAATGAAATTTGGCACACACAGGTTATTGTTAGAATTGACCAACAAATATTTTATAATGATTATTCTGTTGAGTAATAATCAGCTGATTAAGTTTGTTCCAAAACTACTTTTTCATTGCAATATTGTGTTTAAGAACACCTGTAGGCTATGCTGTAGGGCAGTATTTGCTCTCTGCCTTATAGAAATATATATAAATTGGTAGGTTTCTTCTAATTCACTTTGATTACCTATGTTTACAGTAATATTCTTTAAGTTGTTTTTTTAATTGAGTTGCCCTAATGATTAAATACCAATAGTATTGTGTGTGTAAGTGTTGGGTAGGTATACTTGCAGAAAACTGACCAAACATAAAAGAAAGGGTAGTTAGGTATCGCAATTCAAACAAATACCACTTCAATTGTTTGGTATATTTTAGGTTATAGGTTTTAACTGCAAGTTTTCCTACTTCATTTATGGTGGTGGAATAAGTAGGTTTCAGTATCTTGCCGTTAAATACATACAATTTTCTTCGATTTTAGTAATCTTATGTTGTCAACTTCCTAGATTCTTTAATAGTAGGTAACAGTTTTTTATAGGCAATTTTGGGTTTTAAATCAGCACAGTCAATGTCTCTGGTATTCTTTTCACTATTATTAGCGACTTAAATTTCAAAAACACACAAAAAAATTACCAAAACACTAGTTTAAACAGAAAATTGTATTAGGTACGACAAAGCGTATTCTGACCTCGCACACTGGTTTCTGTTGTGTTACTTAACTTTGATTCATTTCTTGCGGATATCTGATTTAACAATCAATGTTTTAAAAATGTCTAAAGTCTTTAATTAATTTGATATTAGCTTTGCAATTAGAAAGCGATCAGTTTGCAGCCATTAAAAAGGTAAACGCAAATTTGACAGTTCATATGGCTTGCTGACCGCTCGCTTATCGTGATTGTTGTCATTCATAATTCCGATTTTGGAGGTTTGTTAGGCTATGACGCGTAGCGATTGAAAATGCATTTTTAACTCCTAAATCGCCTGATAGAGGCGCTAGCGTCGACTTATTGCTACTTACAACGCGACCGCTGCTTCATAATTCGAAATTGGTGTTTGACAGCGATTATTGCGAAATATTAGGCTCTTGCTCTGCTCCCGCAAGATTGGTGATAACCCCGCGGGTCCTAGCGCGACAGCAAGTGTTTTTCAAATACCTATAACAGCCTACCTATAGCATTGGCTAAGTTGTGATGTTCCCTCTTCATTTGTGAGAAAAACCTGACCTATGCTTGTCATAACGTAGTAATACTACGTTACCTACTTCTAGCAGTTTCGGTTTAGCCTTTCTATCAAATGCTCTTTTCTGTATTCTTTGCGCCCATTCTGTGTTGCGCACTACCTGCTGGTGGGTCCTATTACTAATTAAATACATTAGGGGGAGGGGGGGCACATTGATGCACAAAAATTCAACCTCTTTTTTAATGGACAAAAAGCATCATATTTGAATATTTATTTTGACGTGTGCATTGGCCAATATGTCAGTTTACATTTTGGTTACGAAATAGCCGCTAAAAGTAATTAGGTATTTAGTAGTAGTAGTAGGATTTTAATATAAAAACGTTTTTGCATCAATGTACCCCACCAGAGGGGTACTTTGATACATAAGGGTGGGGCAATTTGATCCTTCTTTAAAATCCATGAAAACTGCAATATATACCATAACCTAAATTGTTTAATTACTTAAAATTAACAAATAAACCATATTATTCATTGAGATCATAAAATACTTTATTAAGCGTGTAAACATTACTTACAATCAGTCTCTTACGTTTCTTAAAGAAAATAAACAAGAAAACAATATTGTCATCATCTAACTAGACTTTATTACTATCTTAATTATCAAATTAGTTATATACCTAACTACTCAGTAATCAGACATTAAACTTGAACACGGTTAATGCAAATATATTATAACGTAATAAAACCTCCTATCAATAATACGTATCATTGTACCCCGCAACTTACTGAATCAAAGTGCCCCAATGGACTTTTTCCACAAACAACTAATTTTTTAAATTATTTATTAATATTGTGCTCAAAAAAATCTTTAAAAACACTTTTAAATATATTTACTTGCCTTTGGCAACATAAAACAAAAAAAAAACTAATAAGACGGTGCTGAGACACGATCACAAATCGGCTGAAATTTTAGTTGGCAGCAGCATAAACACGTTTGTGACCGCTGAAGGCAAATGACGAACTAGTGGCGACCGGCGTCACAACTGTCATTCTTGCGCATTTACTTGAGCGTTCTAGTAACGTGCCAGACTGCGTAGTGTTTTTCAGTTTTTAAATATAGGTACTGTATAAATGTGCCCCGTGCATCAATTTGCCCCTCCCCCTAAGTTTTCACTACCTAATGTAATCGAAATTAATAGAAATCTGGTATTAAACAATGAAAAATTTGAATTAGTTGATAAGACTGTCTTCTTAGGTATAACTATTGACTCAAAATTGCAGTGGGGTCCACAAATTACAGTACTAGCAGGTAAACTTAGTTCTGCTGCTTTTGCGGTGAGGAAAATCAGGCAATTGACTGACATAACCACAGCGAGACTTGTTTACTTTGCTTATTTCCACAGTGTCATGTCATATGGTATTTTGCTATGGGGTTCTGCTGCTGATATTCAAACCATATTTATATTACAAAAAAGGGCAGTACGAAGCATTTATGAGCTAGGAAGCCGAGACTCTCTCAGGGATGTTTTTAAGGAAATAAATATTCTAACGGTACCGTGTCAATATATCTATGAAAATTCATGTTATTATGTTTGTCCGTAAAAATATATCCCAATTTCCGAGGAACAGTGATAAGCAGAACTTAAATACGAGAAATAAAAATAAACTTGGTATGCCAAAGTTTAGGCTTACTAAAGCCAACAAATCATTTATGGGAAGCGGTGTAAAAGTTTATAATAAGTTAACTGTAGAAATTCTTAACTTAGGTGACAAACAGTTTAAATTTTATATTAAACATCTGCTATGTAAGAAAGCATATTATAATGTAGATGAATATTTGAATGACACAATTGTATGGCCTAGTATCACACAAAATTTATGTTAGGTTTTATATTCAAACTTAAATAATTTAGGTTTGATAAGTTAAAGGAGCACTCTAAAGACCAAGCTAAGTAACGATGTTATGTCTCTGTTGTTTACTTTATAGTGGTTGGTGGCGAGCTACCAGGGGATGCACCATGTGCAATCCGCCTTTGGTTGCCTGGTTTTGGTGGGGCTTTGGATGTGTGGGGGAGTGGCGCACGAGTACGTACGTGTATGTGTGTATATACATGTTTGGATAGATATTGTGTACTTGATGGCTTGGTTCCTGCATGACTGATTGGTAACAGGTGTACATCCGGGAGTTTCTTGTCACTTCTTCTCCCTTTAGGCTAGTTTCCGAAGTGATGGTAGTTTCAATGATGTGCATTTGTTGCCGGGCTGTTGTGTAGGGGCTGGGCCACTTTCGGGTGTGCAACGTCTGTTTGAATATGTGTGTGCATTTATGTATATGTGCGTGTTTGTGTGTAGCACCCGCTCGTGTTCGGAACCCTGCCGCTATCCGGCGGCCGAACGAGGATTGAATCAGATAGGACCTATAAGTTCTTTTACGTATAGTTTTATTTTCTATCTTTTATATATATTTGTATATTTATATATATGTATTAATATTTGTCTGTATGTGTATATATGAATATGTGCATGTATGTGTATCTTATATTATCCTTAATATGTTATGAATACCTATTTATTTATTTATTTGCATTTTTGTAAAATGTAAATATGTATGTATATGTATATATATATATATATATATATATATATATATGTGTATATGTACGACTGCTGTGTAATATTATATGTTATATGAATATAGTACAATCGAAGTTTTATTGGAGTTGCTTGAGTGTGCTCCCTCAAAGTGTCTCTGCGGTGGTGGCGTGTGAGTCGGGTCGTTACGTTCCCTAAAACATGGTTGAGCGAAGCGATGGCTGATTCATGTGTCATACTCGTGAACGGGTGCCGCCTGTGGAGGCTGGTCTGCTCTTGCAAACTTCTTTGTATTCTTATTATATATATATGTACGTCTGCTATGTAATATTATATGTTATATGAATATATTTTTCTCGGGAGTTGCTTTTAATCCCGTCACAGAATAATTGAAAACTTTTAACGTATCACATGGTGCCCCCCCCTATGCTATCTTAAAAACAAAAAAACAATAGGCAATTGAAATATTACATAAATATTGATTGTTTTTTTTTTAAATCAAACTATTTACATTGTAAATCTTATTTATTTAATGTTTCAATACAAAACATGTATTTAATAGTTGATACACTATAATTTTATGTTTCGTTTGTGATTTTACAAAGATTACCTATTGGACGCACGCAATAAAACAGTATTGTAATTAGTTTGTAAAGCTAGTTGTAGTTAATTTACTTGACGATTCGAAAGTGTTCTTAGTAACCCATTTGAATAAAAAGATTTTGATTTTGACTTGATTTTGATTTTGAATTCTCGAATTTAAATTCCGAAATTAGGCTCTAATGGAATTCGCCCTAAATTCGACAAATTATTATTACTAACTGTTTTCGGACTTTTCTTCAAGAATATCTTAAATGGACCAAACTTTGTTGAGTGATGTTTCGAAATATTATACGTGTGAGTAATTTTACGTACTAATTAATCCCAACTCTCCTGCCTTTCACTATCGTATTTCGCTTACATCTTTGTGATTGTCTTTATTCCTATTTCTGCTAGACCATTTCACATTTGATGTGATATACTACTCATGATATGCCATATATCATATAATTCTAAAGCTTTAACCCTTTAACGAAAAACTGATGCGCGGTCTGTACATATCTCCGCACATGACCCATATGTTAGAAGAATATCATCCTCAATAAACCTTAATACATTTTCTGTAATACATATAGGCTAAACTTCGAAAACGAATCGACCGCAATGATTATATACCGATTACCTCGACTTGTTGTTCTTGACCGTCCTAATATATCTAAGTGGAACCTTTCCCCTATTGGTTCCGGTATAATTGCCAGTAATAGTTCTCTTCAATTACATTCCTTTCGTTTTTGACAAATTTTTCATGATTTGATAAAGTACTCTATGATTTCCCCAGCGCCTGGACTATAATACCTTTCTCGAAATTTTCCTAAACTTAAATATTCCTAATTGACTGAATTATCGTGAATTTCTGATAAAATGTTATTCATGAGTGCTTTTGGTAAGACATATACGTCCTGTCCCATAAATTTTAGTAAATGCATTACCACATTTTCTCTAATTAAAAACCCCTGAAATCTACTTAAACCTCGATTAGCTAACTTATTTCGTATACCTACGCAATATTCATCCCGATTTTGTTCCTCTACTAACTGATTATGATGAATTGAAAAAAGCATTAAATTATCTACGTAGTCCGCTTGTGGCTTCGACCTCACTTGCATATCACGACATGTAATTGGCCAAAGAATTTCTTCTCCCTTTAACTCCTGCAATGCTCAAATCCATGTTTGTGGAATTCTGCCTGTTTAATTCCTTTTGCTTGCCAACCAACATAACGCTTTATGGTCGGTATCTACTTGTACTGTTTTTCCCCATATATAACTCCTAAAAAATTTAATGCCCAAACGAATTCTAAGCATTTCTTCTACGTAATTGAATAATTTCTTTCTGCTTCCGAAAGCTTTCTTGACGCAAATGTTATAGGAAACATTTCTTTTTCAGATTTGCCCTGTATCAGTATTGTTACTGCTCCTAAACCTGTATCGCTCGCGTCCGTTGCTATTTTTGTTTTGAAGCCTCATCTGAGCAATATTGTCATAACGGAGGTTCTTTTATTTTTCCTAATAAATTCTGTAGAGCTGCTTCCTCACTTTCTGTAGAGCTGCTTCCTCACTTTCTGTAGAGCTGCTTCCTCACTTTCTGTAGAGCTGCTTCCTCACTTTCTGTAGAGCTGCTTCCTCACTTTCTGTAGAGCTGCTTCCTCACTTTCTGTAGAGCTGCTTCCTCACTTTCTGTAGAGCTGCTTCCTCACTTTCTGTAGAGCTGCTTCCTCACTTTCTGTAGAGCTGCTTCCTCACTTTCTGTAGAGCTGCTTCCTCACTTTCTGTAGAGCTGCTTCCTCACTTTCTGTAGAGCTGCTTCCTCACTTTCTGTAGAGCTGCTTCCTCACTTTCTGTAGAGCTGCTTCCTCACTTTCTGTAGAGCTGCTTCCTCACTTTCTGTAGAGCTGCTTCCTCACTTTCTGTAGAGCTGCTTCCTCACTTTCTGTAGAGCTGCTTCCTCACTTTCTGTAGAGCTGCTTCCTCACTTTCTGTAGAGCTGCTTCCTCACTTTCTGTAGAGCTGCTTCCTCACTTTCTGTAGAGCTGCTTCCTCACTTTCTGTAGAGCTGCTTCCTCACTTTCTGTAGAGCTGCTTCCTCACTTTCTGTAGAGCTGCTTCCTCACTTTCTGTAGAGCTGCTTCCTCACTTTCTGTAGAGCTGCTTCCTCACTTTCTGTAGAGCTGCTTCCTCACTTTCTGTAGAGCTGCTTCCTCACTTTCTGTAGAGCTGCTTCCTCACTTTCTGTAGAGCTGCTTCCTCACTTTCTGTAGAGCTGCTTCCTCACTTTCTGTAGAGCTGCTTCCTCACTTTCTGTAGAGCTGCTTCCTCACTTTCTGTAGAGCTGCTTCCTCACTTTCTGTAGAGCTGCTTCCTCACTTTCTGTAGAGCTGCTTCCTCACTTTCTGTAGAGCTGCTTCCTCACTTTCTGTAGAGCTGCTTCCTCACTTTCTGTAGAGCTGCTTCCTCACTTTCTGTAGAGCTGCTTCCTCACTTTCTGTAGAGCTGCTTCCTCACTTTCTGTAGAGCTGCTTCCTCACTTTCTGTAGAGCTGCTTCCTCACTTTCTGTAGAGCTGCTTCCTCACTTTCTGTAGAGCTGCTTCCTCACTTTCTGTAGAGCTGCTTCCTCACTTTCTGTAGAGCTGCTTCCTCACTTTCTGTAGAGCTGCTTCCTCACTTTCTGTAGAGCTGCTTCCTCACTTTCTGTACAGCTGCTTTCTCACTTTCTGTAGAGCTGCTTCCTCACTTTCTGTAGAGCTGCTTCCTCACTTTCTGTAGAGCTGCTTCCTCACTTTCTGTAGAGCTGCTTCCTCACTTTCTGTAGAGCTGCTTCCTCACTTTCTGTAGAGCTGCTTCCTCACTTTCTGTAGAGCTGCTTCCTCACTTTCTGTAGAGCTGCTTCCTCACTTTCTGTAGAGCTGCTTCCTCACTTTCTGTAGAGCTGCTTCCTCACTTTCTGTAGAGCTGCTTCCTCACTTTCTGTAGAGCTGCTTCCTCACTTTCTGTAGAGCTGCTTCCTCACTTTCTCCCCCAGAAAATTTTCTATTTTACGGGTTAGATCTGTCAATAGAAATGCTAGTTTTGCATATTTTGGAATGAACTTCTTATAATATGACAAAAATCCTACTAGCGACCTAACCTCTTTAATATTTTTAAGCGCTTTTATGTCGTCAATTAGTTTTAATTAACTTCTATTCTGCCATATTCCGTTTCTTGACACTCTCTCTCTTATCCAAAGCTTATTAAAAATAACCAGAGTTTAAATCCAATTCACAAAAATAATTCGCAGCTTTTAAACCTTGTAGTATGTCCTCAATGAGTGGAATTGGGAAACACACATCTTTAACCATTTTATTTAATTTCCTATAGTCTACACAAAATCTCCATGTATTGTCCTCTTTCTTCACTAATACTATAGGACTTGCGAAATTACTTTGGGATTCCCGAATTATTACTCCCACTGACATATCCTGAACTTGTTTTTCGATGATTTTCTGTTACTCTATGTGGTTGTTGATAGACGGGCGTATTATCTATCATATCTTTAGTGACTGGCACTACATTATATCTTTTGAACTTAAATTTATCGAATGCAAATCTGTCTCTATTTTGAAATAAAACATTTTATTCCTTTCACATTCGTTTAGTTCCCTATTAATATTAAATTCTACTTTCTCCTCTTAACATGCTAAATTAAATCTATTTTGTATCATGTTACCACTTCTATTACCATACCTCTATATTTGGGAATTTGCACAAACTCCTTGACTTTGGAAACTTTTATTTATCATAAGAGTCGTCTTTAATTTTTTAAAGAACAAATATAATATCTTTCGGCACCCGTTTTATGACGTATGATTCGCATGTTTAAAATGATACAAATACATTTCCCTTTATCTTTAATGAACGATTACTCAAGTTGAGGATGCAATCATTCTTACTTAAAAAATCAAAACCTAAAATAACATGTTTACATGCTTTAGCAATTAAATCCTGTTAAAAAGATTACTAAGAAATTTTTACACATACATTTCTAAGCTGCCCTGTAAACATTGTGCCGTTGGCTGATAATTGGGGATTTCTTGCCCTTTAAACTTAAATTGACCTAGAAATATTTCCTCATATATTTCCTAGGGTAATGTGGACGATACCGATTCACTATCGATGACCTTTATTTCCTATATATAAATAAATTGATACCCATAACAATTCATAATTGTTCGTAAATACAATATTATCATTATCATGAAAGCCCACTGCTTCTTCATTCCACTGTTGACCACTCTCCTCACGCTGAATGTCCCGTTGTTGTCCCGACGCATATACCTGTCTGTGACAGTCGTATCCGCTTGCTGACCACAAATTTGCTCCCTATTACACAAATTCCTACAATTTGGCGTCGTGTGAACGATCTTATTAAAATAACTTCGCTCACCATTATATATTGAATTTGTCAATTTTTCGCTAACACCGCCGAATTTTTGTTGTCTCCAGCTCCTTAAATTCTACGGCGACCTGAAGTGTTGCTGTGATGGGCGAGGTTGTACATCTCTCCCTGACGAACTTTCATTTGCGCTAGAATAAGATCTTTGCATTACTGGGGACACATATATTTGATGTGGCTCCGATGCGCTTCTCGCCCTCGCTCACGGCTCACGCTGGTCGAAGGGACGCCCCCAAGAGCGACAACCCAAGCCGAGGCTGCCCCCGCGGGGAGCCCTTGAGCCTTGAGAGTCTCGCCTCAAAAGCCCGGTAGAGCAGTAATGGCTGCATCAGATAACGGCATAGTCAGTTCAGAAAAATAAAAAAAAAGGTCCGCATAACGCATTGGCTGCACACGCTCAGGAGGTAAAACAGTGGATGTTTGTTAAAAATAGTTGAACAGCTATATATATATATATTGTTTGTTGACATTTTGCTAAGTAAACGATTTCAATGGCTCTGTGATGCGATAGCTTTGTATGTAAAAAAAATATTGTTAACAAAACACGGCTACAGTACCAAATAAAACTAAGAAGCGCCCCGGCACTCTTTTTGGGGTGGGGGGGCTAATATAAATAGGTGTCGTTGAGACTAGTCTCGCTGGACTGCTATGGTGCTGACCGAGTACGTAACCTGTAACCTCCGAAACCATTGTTAACCACTACGATTCGGTCATTGCTCCCTGGCGTAACCGTTGTGCCGTGGTAACCATGCGTGTGTAACTGGTCTTCGTTGCTCGGTGGAGGTGTTCGGACCCGCCTAGGTTTAGGAAATTTTGCGGCTTTCGTTACGAAAGTCCGCGGACTTTCGCCCGCGCGCGCCAACCGCGAGGAGGGGAACGCCAATTCAAGAGGGCTAGGGCTGATAGTACGTGGTGGCTCACGTCGAAGAGCTACTCAGCCCTATGGTCGCACTGGCATCGTCCCACACCGCCTAACTCGTTAACACGAACATGAGTGAAGACTCCCCGCGCCACTCCGGTGGCCCCAAAAAACCCCCTTGAACCCCGGGGCGTGTTTTTCCCCCCAATGCACCTGCCGCTCCATGACCCGAGCCATACCGAACGGGAAACGCTGGACATCGATACTATTATCGCCGTCCGCGTTTTCCAGAGTGGGTTGTTCTCGGCCCAGATGCAGGACTGCATTCGGAGGAACATTCTGGCCCGCGAAGAGTGCCTTTCAAGACGCGAAGAGCCCTCTCGGCACTTCACCCCGATCGATCCCGAGCTAGATCGCTTTGCGCGTTCAACGCCGATCGATCTTAAGGCACTCGACGTCTCGACGCCGATAAGGATCCGTCGCCCCCGTTTGGCCAGGAATACCGGACCGTCCAACGTTACCTCACGGAACTTGATAAACGTGAAAGGATATCTTGGTTTTCGTTTCAACTGGAGACCGAGCGCCCGCTAAAGGTCGCTATCCGAGGACTTCCAGCGGAGACCAACCCTACCGAGATCGAAGAGGAGCTTCGTAGTCTTGGGTTTGACCCAGAGTACGTGAAGCACATCCGGGCCCGGAAGGACCGCCCAGGCTGCATCTTCTTCGGGCAAATCCGACGCTCAGCCATCTCGTCACAAATATTTCAAATTACGGAGCTGCTGTGCATGCCGGGCGTCGTGATTGAAGCCTGGCGCGGCAAAAAAGGCCCAGCTCAGTGCCACAGGTGCCAGGGCTTTCGCCACTCATCCTTCGGCTGTCACCGTACGCAGGCGTGCGTCAGATGCGGCGAGGAGCATGCCGCCAGCAACTGCGAGCGGCCCCTCGACGCTCCTGCTACCTGCGTGAACTGCGGAGGCGCCCACGCTGCAAATAACTACTCGTGCCCAGTCTTCAAAAAGGAGGCGCGCAACAAGAAGGCTGGCACGGTAGCCCGCACCGGCCCTCCAACCATTCCGGACCACAGGAACACCGTGGAAGCTCAAGCGGGGAGTGCCTCATTAATGGCCCCCGCAAATCTGCCCTCCAACACAGGTGCCAAAAGGAAGAGGCCAAGAAGACGAAACAACAAAAAAGCCGCTCTCTACTCAGCGAACAAGCCGTCGATGTAGTTCTGCTTAGCGAGACCCATCTTACCGCGAACGAAGTATGGAAGATGCGGAACTACCACACCTACCGTCTGGACTCTCCAGCAACTGGCAGTGCAAGGAGAGGGCTTGCCGTCCTAGTCAAGCGAAGACTGGTACACCAGGTGCTCCCTCGGGTCACTCCTCACACCTTCGACACCTTAGGCATAGAGCTATGGACAGGCAACGAAGCGCTCCGTCTGTATGCTCTATACAAACACTTGATTTGGTAACTTCAACAGCAAGCACCCCGGCTGGAATTCTGCTACCATGAGCCCAGACGGTCGACTGCTTTTCGACGACGCCGAACGGTTCGGATACGTGATTATGGGTCCGGATATTCCAACACACATCCCGTTCCAGACTGACCACCAACCAGATGTCATCGACCTACTGGCACACCACGGTCTTCGATGCCAACCCACTCTAGAGGTGTTGCCTGAGGACATGGGATCAGACCATCTGCCCGTACTCGCCACACTAACTGCCCGCCCGACAACTGGAAGCACGCCCGTTTCTCGTGTCCGAACCGACTGGGAGAAATTTGGGGTACATATGCAAGCCCACACCCCGTCTGGACCCGTACTCACTGCAGCGGACGTGGACGAACTTGCTGAAGACCTGACCACAGTTATGCAGAACGCCTTGACAGCCTCCTCCACTACCACGTCGCACACGGAGAGGCTTCCCCCTCTCCCAAAGAACGTCACGGATCGCATTTCGGAGAAAAGGCGCTTGCGTAGATTGTGGCAAACAACGCGATGTCCGACTCTTCGTCGCCGAATCAACAAGTTGGCTAAAGAGATAAGGAAGGAACTGGATGCCATTACCAAGAGTTCGTGGGACCAAGCGATAGAGAACGCAGGCGACGATTGGGACGCGCTACATCGACTGTGCAGATGTGTAACGCGCACCTCCGCGCCCATTCGACCACTCTTAGCCGACGACGGGACACTCCGCTACCGTGCAGCAGATCGTGCGGAGATACTAGCGGATTATCTCGAACGCCAGTTCAAGCCAAACCACGCGTCAGATCTGGACCATGTCGCAGCAGTCGAGCAACACCTTAGAGACTACTTTGCCTCGCCGATAGCCATAGAAGAGGACCCTGTCGTCTTCTCTCCGGGACAAGTTAGACGTGGCTTCCTCAAGACCAAACCCCGCAAAGCTCCAGGTGCCGATCGCATTACGAACACAGCGCTGCGTCACCTCCCGCCGAAATCTGTGGCAGCGGTGACGCGCCTGCTCAACGGCATAATGCGCACTGGGCACTTTCCGCAGACGTGGAAATTAGGCCACGTCATAATGATACCTAAGGCTGGCAAGAACACTCAAAAACCTGAGGGCTACCGGCCGATAACCTTGCTGTCACACATCTCTAAGGTGTTCGAAAAGCTCCTGTTGAAACACCTGCATGAGCACTTCACCCCACGTCCAGAACAGTTTGGCTTCAGAGCGGAACACTCCACCACCCTTCAGTTGTCGAGAGTACTTCACCACGTCGCGGTGGCCGCGAACAAAAAGCAGTACTCCTCGACATGGAGAAGGCGTTCGATCGAGTTTGGCACCAAGGTCTGCTGTTCAAGCTCTCGTCGTCCCAGATCCCGCGCAGGATAACTATGGTTATCCAGTCCTTCCTTCAAGACCGCAGCTTCAGCGTCAAAATCGAAGAGACAATATCTTCTGTGCGCCCCATGGAAGCCGGAGTACCTCAGGGGAGTGTGCTATCAACGACGTTTTACTCCTGTTACACCGACCACATCCCGAAGGAGGGGGGAGCTATGCTGGCACTATACGCTGATGACGCGGCGTACTTGACCTCCTCCATCAGACCAGATCACGCCGCTACCAAGATGCAGCGGACCCTCGACGCCTTGCCAGACTGGCTCTCCAAATGGAGGTTGTCGGTTAACGTGAGCAAAACTCAAGCCATCCTTCTGCACAGCACACAGAAGATACCACCACCGCTTCAATTCTCAGGGCAACAAATCAAATGGTGCCCCAATGTAAAGTACCTCGGCGTCACCATTGACCGTCTCCTAACAATGAAGGCGCATGTGACCAGCATCGTCAACCAGACCAGATCCACACAGGCTTTGCTCGTTTCAGTGCTCAGGGCAAAACTGCCTTTACGGACGAAGCTCGGGGTCTACAAAACCTACTATCAGACCCCGCCTCACGTACGCAGCGCCGGCATGGTTCGCACTACTAAGCGAAACCCAGCGCAAGCGACTACGCACAGTACAAAACAGGGCTCTTCGCACCATAGTCGGCGCATGTCGCTACGTGAGGAACGCTACGATTGAGCGAGACCTGCAGATCGAGCCACTGGACGACTTTGTCGGCCGCCTCGCGACCAACATGTTCGCGCGCGCTGACGAGTCCCGATTGCCGCACATTAAAGACTTGGCGCCGCAGCACGCGCGGCCACCGGACAGCAAAGCCTACCCACGGGACCTAGTCCTTGTGAAGAGCGATGCTGGTAGCAGGGCTCTTCAGCTAAGAGCCGCCTGCGGCTACATAGAAGCCGACGGTCAATGACCCATCCAAAGACCTGCCCGTAGTCACGGGCAGCGGACAGCTACCATTTGTAGGAGGCCACGCCTCGATCAAATTTCCCCACACGCACACCGTGTGTGTGTGAGAAGACACGAACGCGATAGTCTCGCTGTCCGGATAGCGAGATCCTCGTCTGGGGTCGTTAGTACGTGCCGAGGCCGCCTAACAATAGTTTTTCGACCGTGCCGTGGTCGGTCGGGGGGATGGTAGCTTGTGGATTGCACAATTAATCGGTTTGGGTGATTTTGTGTACGCTCCAAAAAGCGGACTGCCAGGTCTTTAAGATATTGTACACATAACAACTTAAACATACTAAATACTTGTAAGTAATAACAGAGTAATATTATTAAGAAATTGTAGGTAAGTACACAATTTTAAACATTTTTAAAAGTAAACTTCGTTGGCTAGTTTCAAGTTCGACTCCACCTAGGGTTACCATCCATGTCAGGTAGGATGCCTGTAGGGAATGCACAAAACGCCTGATTTTTCAGAAAAATGCCTGTCTATAGTATAATACAGCAGGGCTGGTCCACAAGTTCAAGGTCGCACAGCGCGCAATGGAGCGAGCTATGCTCGGAGTGACCCTAAGGGATCAAATCCGAAATGAGGACTTCCGGAGGAGAACCAAAGTTACCGACATAGCTCGCAGAATTAGCAAGCTGAAGTGGCAGTTGGCTGGCCTCGTTTGTCGGAGGACCGATGGCCGATGGAGCAGACGTGTCCTAGAGTGGAGACCGGGTCATTTCTTTTTTTTAATCATCCACTGGAAGGAAGAAAACTGTTTAATATATTTAACTCATTTTCCAGGTGAGCTGTCAAGTTTCCATAAAGGCTCAAAATCCCTCTATTGAAATGTTCTGTGCTAACTCCGGTGCTATCTAAATTATTAAGAAGTCGAATAACTGTGAGAGATCTGAAATTCTCCTCCCTACGAGATCTGAAATTCTCCTCCCTACGAGATCTGAAATTCTCCTCCCTACGAGACTTGAGCTCATTCAGAGTTTCGTTTAATATACAGTTTATTTCCACAATTGACACATTTTATTTCTCAATAGCTTGAATTTTTGTATATAAATATATAAGTTAGATAATAAAATATTCTAAGCAACTACACAGCCCAATATCACTCAACGAGAGAGATCAAAAGAATCTAATAATTAAAAATGATATAGATAATTTATTTTATTTGGCCAAGCGTGACCGTCAAAAGTGGTAGGACCCGAAAACCGTTGTGTTGAATAAGTAGTAAACCCAGTTGTTTTAGAGGTATAAAGGAGGAAGCATAAAGGAAGATAATCAAAAAATTAATACAGCTAAAACTACGATCATAAATAATGCCTAATTTTGAGTTTTCACCATTTCTAAGTCAGTACAAAAACACCTAAACAGGAACCCTAATTTATGCTACTTCCACATTTGAAAGTAAAACCCATACGAATGCTAAATCCATTCGTTTTGTAGAGTGGGAACCAGGTAGCTAAGCGTTCAGGACTTGCGACCTGAAAGTAGGTTTAAGGTGGACATTTAATGTTTATCGTTCGTTGCCGATTTGTTTCTGGGGGTATGTGCTGACAAGTTTGTTTGGTGTTTTCATTTAGCTATTAAGTTAGATGCGGTAATTACTTAGGTCGTAGCCATTTTGTCGTTGTGGATGTGTTTCTGAAGGTGGTTGTGTTGATAAGGTTGTTTTGTGTTTTTATTAATTTTCTTTGCTAAAAATAATATGCAGGCCAATATTAATATTCAAGAGAGGATGCGTATTATAGAACTACATAATATGGGTCTGAAATTGGCAATGAGACTGGTTATACAGTAAGTATTTTATTTGATGTTAATGTCATATCATAATTTTTTAATACCACACTTTTTTGTAAGTAAATTTCTAAAAAAAATTTAAAATATATTATTTCAGTAGTTTGAAAAATGTTTATTTTAATCTGGCTATTTGGTTTTTAGTGGATTACCGTAAAGCGTTGGGTCTCGCGCAACCAAGAGGAGGCGATATTATCAACTCGACCTCGAAGTGGACGCCCGCGGCACATTGATGCGACTCAAAGAAGATTCATGATGGAACAATACGAGAACAATGGTTTCACACAGTTCGTCGAGCTGTGCTTATTGAAAGATTGCATCATAGAAAGCCAGCTAAAAAACCATATTTAACTAATACCCATAAACAAAATAGATTGTTGTTCGCAAGGGAGAATTTAGATTTCGACTGGGAGCACACATTATTCACCGATGAGAAGTCGTTAGTATCATCTGAAAACGGGAGGCTTCATTTGTGGCGCAGAAATGGAACCCGTTATGCAGAACACAATGTTGTCCCAAATATGGAATCTGGACGGATATCACTAAATATGTGGGGGTGGATGACTGCGGCTGGTCCTGGTGGATTAATCTCGATAGCAGGGCGCGCTAGAGCTTCACATTGTGTGGAACTGTTAGACGAGATCATGTTGCCAACAGCGCGGTGTGTTTATCCATTAGCTGATATGCCACAAATACAGTTTATACATGATAACTTTCCTGTGCATCGAGCGCATATAGTGCAGGATTGATTGCTCAACACCCGGACATTAATGTTATTCCTTGGCCTGAAAAATCACCAGATTTAAATCCCATAGAGAACCTATGGGGTTTGATGGTGCAAAGACGGGACATGCGAAATGAAAGAACTACATAGTCATTAGAGGCTCACTGTTTAGAAATTTGGAATAATAATAGAGGAACAGATATCTGTTCTAATATAGTCGGATCTATGCGGCGCCGCTTGCTTGCTGTGATTGAAAATAATGGAGGTTATATTAAATACAAAAAAATCGGCCAAGTGCGAGTCGGACTCGCGCACCAAGGGTTCCGTACCCTTATCTATAAAAACCGCAAATAAATCACATTTGTTGTATCGGAGCCCCCCTTAATTTTTTGTTTTATTCTAATTTGATTATTTATTTTAAAGTTACTATATAACTAAATATTTTGTAAATATTATAGGTTGCCGTTATCAATATCGAGCAAAATCGAGCAAAAAATCACGTTCGTTGTATGGGAGCCCCCTTAAATATTTATTTTATTCTATTTTTTAGTATTTGTTGTTATAGCGGCAACATAAATATATCTTCTGTGAAAATTTCAACTGTCTAACTATCACGGTTCATGAGATACAGCCGGAGTCTTAGTAGTAGGGTTCCGCTAATTACCCGTTGGGTACGGAACCCTAAAAATAAAGTACTATCTTTCTTACACATATTATTATACATTTCAATATACTTTTACATTTCAATATACTTTGTTGTTTTTCAACCAAATGAATGGTGACTTGTATTTTTTTTTATTGTTATGGTTAAGTTTCAATTTTCTTTTCATTATGAAAACGAATACTTAAGCTATAAATAGATGTATAGAAAAAAGAGACATTTACCAAAAACATTATTTATGATTTATAAAATTTTAATAAAAATCATTTTTATTTGATTGCATGTGTTTTAATTCTTGCAAACAAAACAAAAAGTTCTCATACCAACTGGTCCTTTTCAGAGAGAAATAGATGTTAAAACATAAAAAAAGTTATTCCTAACAAAAATACTCGATATAGCGTGATTTGAACCATAGGCTCGCTGGATTAAGTCGCAGCGTCTTCCTACACTACCACTACACCACCGGGCAAACATCATTTACTGCGAAATAAACAATACGTATGTAGAACAACACTGCAGTTTACACCTACCTAATTAATTTGTTAAGTTAAGAAACCAAAAGATAGAAAAACGGTTTAAATAAACTGGTTAGTATAAAGAAAACTAAACCTAATTTTGTCGATTTAAAGTTAATATTATTGACAGTTCTGATAATGTTAATGTGTGAGTGCGAGATTCACAGAATGGCTTTACGCAATTTTAACCTTTACACTATGCATGCACTTTAGCAAATGACTGTACATTAGCGCTCACCTACACTAGCTAACCAGCCAAAATAGTAAAACCCTACTAACGCCGCTAAGGATGGACATGGATTACACATAGTAATTACTGCATCTCTTGGCCGACCTAGTTCTTTAGTAGTAAGTAGTATGGCTGGTATAATCTTAGTTCCCACTTCTACTTTTATAAAAGATTTATCTTTACCTAGCTGAAAATGTCGCAAAAGCAAGGTCCATAAATATATTCCTTCCTACTGAGGTGATTCAGATTTCTTTCTACCATACATTTCTAACCGGCAAAAGCGGGCCCGTTATTTGAATGTTTAAACATTAATTTAAATTTAAAACACAACCCCAAGGATTTCACAACGAACATACTATATTTTCACTGTTACTTCTAGTATAAAAGTATTTACTAACCAGTAATAGTGGTAAAATCTGGCTATGTTAAACCTCACGTGGTAGCTTCTAGTGACACAAGCGTAGACTATGATTTCCTCCTTCTCGGGCAGCGTTTCGTCAATTTAAACGACGGCAATTGAATCTTCTGGATGTATGGGACCACGCACTTTTATCGCCACTAACTCCTTTCTAACCACCTTCTCACCCCAAGTTTTAACAAAGAAAAAAGAATATCTTTTAAGTATAATTCTAGTTATGTTGGTTGGGGTACTATTATAGAGTCCTAAATTAATAAGAACGGTCTGGATAAAACGGCCTAATTATCCTAAACTAATAGAATATTAATTTTATGTTCTAAATGTTCGTAAAGTTTTAACAAACCCCGGGTAAGTTCAAATAAACTAACACGTCATACCATTATACGGAATACGTGAAAACTAAGACAACTACCCTTTATCATTGTTAGAATATTTATTGTACGCGGCTACCCTAATATTTTTTAAACAACTCACTCAGGTTAGTCTCGCAGGTGTTTACAATATTATAAAAGTTCTAAGTAACTTAAACTAATGCGGTTATACCCAACATTATAGAATTCCCAATAATAGTAGCATTATTATTTAACTAAGGCAATAAAATTAATAAGAAAAGAAAACCGCGGATAACAAAACAACTCCTAGAGGGTCTCCGATGTATCCTACTTTTAATTTCCTGAATAAAATGTTATTCGGGTAACAATTATGAAACTACCTTAAAGAGCATATGAAACGTGCTTGCATTTCTATATCACTTAACCACCAATCAGCGATTGTCTTAAAACGTCCTCCAATGAACTTGCCTTCCGAACAAACATCCAATCACAGTACGTTTTAAAGCATCCATACTCGGCGCAACTGGTTCAAAACTTACGCAACCTCATTTTGTCCAAGGTCCGAATCCACAAATCGGGAGTTAGATTACTACCTACATTTAACAATTAAATTTGCGTTGATGTTTATGATTTACATTTGAGTCATCTGTATTCAACTTTTTGTTAGCTTCAAACCTTTAATAAAATAAATCATAATTCCTCAGCTAATGTATAAAATTACTGAATTTGTGTATTTAAACGCGCCATTCTAATTAAAAGATGCATTTTGCTTTAGGTAGTACGTTGATTGAGGATTGTTTACTAATGAAAATCATACTTACTTAAAACTTGAATAAAAACATTGCATTACAAAATGTTAAGGCATAAATATTGATATCGTCACAGTGTTATACCGTGGGAAAGAAAGTTGTTGATATTATATTTCAATATAATTACAAAAACATTTTAACCTTTCTGTTCGAACTGTGTAAACCGGGAAAAAAAATCATTACAATTGATTCGTTGTCAGTGTTTAATTTGTCTACACCGTGCCTAAATATGCAATATATGAGCTGGATATTCTACTCCTATGATTGGCTTTTGCAGTTGTCTCTGCAACAATGCAATAGTTATTTGTTATAAAAGTGAGTAAAAGCGTTTTTTGGTAGAAGTGCCTACTTTAAATTCTGAGCATAGCGAGGGATTTAAAGGCACGAGACCGAAAAAATTTGCTCGCGCGTCCAACATACAACTTTTCACATCTACCAGCGAGAAAAATATTTTCACGTGACTTTTCTGGTAAAGTCACGTGAAAATATTTTCGGCATTGGAGACTTGTTGTCTTAATTATTCTTGTGTCAGATAAATATCTTCGTAGCTTGTATCGCTTATTTTTCAAACAAAACAGAATTATTAATTAAATAAACAATCTTATGTTCCAAAAACTAGCTTGCCGCCATTTTACTTTACTTTTTTTACACTCTAATAAAAACTAAGGAATCGCAGGAGTTAAAAGATATGTGTAAAAATTTTCATTTAAAACTACAAGACAAGATTGAAATCATGTATTGATCTTTTTATCAGTAATAATGAAAAAGCTTTAGCTGACATTTATCAAACAGGTCTGTCAAATCATGAAACAGCACAGGTTTTTAAATAACCCGTAAAAAAGGAAATAAACAATATTAAACACTGTTATATAACTAAGCGAGTAATGAAAATGTAGAAAAAATTTAAAATTGTATGAAGAGCCTGACTTGGAATGAGGTATATAATGCACCTGATTTAGAACCAGCATTTAATTTATTTTATTCCAATATTCGACTTTTTTATGATCTTTGTTTTCCAAAGATACGGGTTAAAATAGATAACAAACCGAAATCTAAAATCAAATGGCTTACAGCAGGCATAAAAAAGTCATGTGTGGTAAAAAGAAAGCTTAGATTCGAATATTATTCTTCGAAACAGTCCTACAAAAATACAAAAAGTACTCTAAAACGATAAAAATGGTATTGAGTGCGCACAAAAGAAACAAAACAGTGCCTATTTAAATAAGGCCAAAAATAAGGTCCGTGCCTAAAACAATGACTGTGGTATAAAAAAATTAAAAATTGGTAACAAAATTATAACAAACCCAGAGGAATTAGCTTTAATCTTGAAGGAGCATTTTATTGGTCCAGCGACAAATAATGTCTATGATCCCAATAAAAGTGCGTTTAAAATTAACAATGTAGACAAGAACATCTTTTTTTACCCCTGCGATGAGCATGAAGTAATTAAAACCATTGAGTCATTAAATATACTAAATCGACAGGGTATAACAAAATTGATACGAACATAATTAAAAAATCTGCAAAGGAACTAGCTCCTGTCTTGAGCTATTTGATAAATTTATGTTTCATAGAAGGAAATTTCCCTTCAGCATTAAAAAATATCTGTCTTAAAACCGATACCTAATAGTGGCAATAACGAAGACATAAACAATTACTGCCCAATAACCTTGATACCTATTCTTGCTAAAATATTTGAAAAAAAAATGCATATCAGGCAAGTTTCATTTTTAATGAAATTAAATATTATATCTCACCACCAAAATGCGTTCCAAAAAGGGAAATCTACAACTTTGGCAGGTTTTTCTCTAGTCAAAGAAGTTTCATTATGTATGGATACCAGCAAGCCAATATCTAAGATCTTCTTTGATATGTCTAAAGCCTTCGATCTAGTCTGTCACCAAACACTGCTAAATACATGTAATTGTTACGGCATTCCAGGTGTTGCACACGACTTGATAAAATCCTACCTCAGTGATCGCTTGCAGTACACAGAAATTAAAAAAATTGACAAGGATCTTAATCTGACGACATACAAGTCAGAGGTAAAACGGAAACATACAGAAGTGCCACAAGGAAGTATTATTGGACCTTTATTATTTTTGATTTATATTAATGACATTCCTAACATAATAAATCATCACGTGACATTATTTGCAGATGACATATCTATTTCTATTAAATGTAATGACATTAATAATTATGAAAATGACTTAAATAATACAATTAGTGACGTTTTAAAATGGCTTGACATAAACAATTTAAAAGTAAATATTGAAAAAACCAAATGTATACAATTCATAAATAAAAATGGTAAATACAAAAATTTTAAAATCTCATATAATGGAAATGTTGTAAAGCAAACTAATCATATTAAATTCCTAGGTTTTGATTTAGATAGTCAACTTCTATGGAAACCCCAAATTGATACAATATGTAAAAAAAAATTAATAAATTTGTGTATGCTCTGCATAGGTTAAAAACAGTGGTTAATCAAAAAAACGGCACTAATTGCATACCATGGTTACGTTGCATCTACTTTAAGATATGAAGTAATATTGTGGGGAAATTCAGTTGATGTTAACCGAGTATTCTTGGTGCAAAAAAAGTGTATTAGAGCTATCTGTGGTGCTAGACCCTTAGACTCATGTAAACCTTTGTTTATTAAGTTAAATATTTTTAGTTTACCCGGCCTCTACATATACGAAATTTGCATATTTGTAAAACTTAACCTAAATATGTTTATTAAGAAAAGCCTACATTTAAAATTTAATACCCGCTATCCGAACCAGTTGGTCATGCCAAATTACAAGACAACAAATTTTTCGGAGAATAGCTATTGTATGGCCATAAAAGTGTATAATAAACTTCCACCGTAAATTAAAGAATTACCATTAAATATATTTAAAAGAAAATGTTTTAAATGGTTGGTACAAAAATTTTTAACCCTAACTTCACCGGTTTAAATTAATTAATAAATTGTATTTCAACCGTTGCGGTGGTGATCGTCGAATTCGCCTTACATTCTTTGCCTTCGCCAGGGTAACAACGTAACAACAGAACTGTGAACCGGTTCTTTAACTCGCCGCGCGCCGACAAGAAGCGTCCCACTTGGACTATTGTATACAGGGTTAAAGGTTAAGTCGCCCTATATCCTTTAAGAGGATGTAGTTTCCATAATTTCTGACTGATTTGACTTTGAAACACCGTAACCGTAACCCAAACTTCACTGTTCTCAAGTTATAGTACTTTGAATGTTTTGTTTTAAAACTTGGCTGTTTTTTTTTCTATTGTCCCCTTTTTTTGTGTTTTTGGTCTCTAACTTATTTAGTTTAGCAATTTATGTGTAGTAGATTAGTTGCTTCATTATTTTGAAGACTAAAATTGCAAGTACTTGTACCAACTGAGCCGTAGTAGACAATATTAGAAAAAAAGTCCGTAGTAGTTGTGGTGCAGATGTTCTTAAAAATATCTACGGTTCCCTAGCTTTCTAACAAGGAACAACAAGGTAGGGTATTATCAGGATTCTCGGAAAAAACTTTGATGAAACGCTACTAGGTAGTAATAAAAAATAATGGTAGTAGAGCGTCAAATTTATAATTTGGATCAGAAAACATAATAAAACAATCAAATAGACAACAAATTATGTTTATTAATCTTTTTAATTCACAATCTACAAAACATGTTCCACTTGTCTGCCTCCGTTTTGTACACAGACTCGCATTCTGTGTCTTAAGCAACGTTTTACTCCGCCAGTTGTTAAACCTCTTCTTATTTCGTTTGCGGCATCAATTATGTTCTATCGCAAAACATTAACAGATGTTATTGGGTTTGGTTCATCGTACACTAAACTTTTCATGTGTTCCCATATATAAAAATCCATGGGGGTCAAGTCTGGACTCCTAGCGGGCTACAGTGTTGGTCCACCTCTTCCGATTCACTTATTTGCATAATTAGTGTCCAGGCACTCTCTGACATTTCTTCTAAAGTGCGCGCGCGCGTGTGTGTGTGGGCTCATGCGTTAATGATAATGTGATTATTAATATTGCTACGCTACTTATCATTATAGTGGCTTCCTTAATGATTCGGTTTCGTCGTAATTCAACGTTTTCAAGAAACACATAACTGCCTTTTTACAAGTGTATTTAGATATTTAATTTAACCTAGGAATAATTTGACCTAATTGGTTGTAGACAAAGGGACCTATGAATAATTTAGATGACTGTGCAAACCTTTGTGTTTTATACTGGGGGACTGTGACTATTTTATATTTTCTTCTTTTTACTTTAGGTTTATTGTTGACGTTTTTTTATGTTAATCTAGAATGGCGTTAAGGAAGAATAACTGCCTAAAAGTTAGAACTAAAGCTGTTTCATATATTTGAAAGGTTGAAAATTTGTAAGATTTAAAGAAAATCACTTTAAGTATAGCACGTTGTGCTCTCTCTAAAGTAATGAGTGCGGATTTTTGGCATCCACCCCAACAACTTGTACAGTAATTTAGAAGAACTGGCATGATGCGTGGTATGTTGAGAGCAGCTGTTGTCGATCACATACGTGTTTAAAGTTTTAAAGATATAAATTAGCTTTCGTATTCGGCCTGTTAACACATGAATGTGCTTCTTATTTGGTTAAGATTATTTTCAATAATTACACCCAAGTATTTCATTGAAGACACATTAGTTAGTATAGGACAATTGCAATCCGCCTTTTGTTTGACACAACTATGAGCATTGATTATTACAGTGTCTTTTTTTGTCTGAGTATTGTTTCTAATGCTAAAGGTTATAAATTTAGTTTTATCACCATTTAGAATTAAGATGTTTTTGGTTAGCCAATTGTTAACTGTTTGAAAACCAACACTAGCAGAAAAATTAACATCTTCCCATGTATACATAGAAAAGTGTCGTCAGCAAAAGTTATAATATGACCATTGCGTAGTAAAAGTTGACACAGATCAGTTAAGTACATCAGGAATAGTGTAGGACCCAAAATACTTTCCTGAAGAACCCCAAATTCAATTTGTTTTTCTCTACTTTTACAATTCCCTAGTTGAACGACTTGTTTGTTGTTACTTAAATAATCTACGAAAAGTTGGTTCAAAACCACATAACCTTAAGCTAATGATGCAGCGTCAAGTAGTCTGTGGGATACCCAACTCCCAACTCCCACCTCCTCCGCAACTTACAGCAGATATCAATAGTGTTGTAGCATTGTAAGTACATACTTTCTTGCGAAAACGTACGGTTCGTCACATACGTTCAAAATCGACCATGTGTAACAATTAAAGTACGAAAAAATCGATCAAAAAATAGTATTTCATAACTTTGACGATTCTAAAGTGTTTGTAAAAACCTAATTTGGATAAAAAAAAATGACTTTGACTTTGACTTTCCATTGCAATTCTGTTTTTCGTCCCGAAAAGTATTTACGAGAACATGGAGACGGAGCGTTGTTCGTAGCGTGTCTGTCTGTCTGTCTGTCTACTAATAAATAATTTAAAATTAAAAAAAACCCCGACACAGAAAACTTCTAAAAGTAAGTAAACAAATAATATGTGTTTGTTGGCCCTCTAACTTTATATAAAGTCGTCGCAATGGGGGACCGCTCAAAAAGTATTTTCATTATTATTAAATACATACTAAAAAAGTTAAATAAGAAAATTAGTGGGCCAACAAACACATATTATTTGTTTTCTGTTCTATTTCGTTACTCGATCGTAATTCGTAACGGCGGCGTTCTTTTATAATTTCCTTCATTCCGTGACAGTTTCATAAATAATAAATCCTTGTAGCAATAGATATTACGGTATATTTTCTATAAAAATGTTCAATTGAGCTGAGCTGAGCTGAGCTGACACGCAGCTAATATACTCGTATGTAGGTTTAGCTACTTGTGTGACGGGCAACTTGTGGCCGGACGTAGCAGGTTGCTACGAGATGTTACGCATCGTAGGCCGTAGCTAGTTACATTCTCCGCTTCCGGAGAAAGCGCGCGGCGCGTAGCGCGTAGCGACATACGTATTTCGTAGTGGTACCGCTACATACGTGTGATATGTGTCTAATGTGATTACAGTATGAAAACCATTGAGATAATATACTCTAGAGACGCAAACCTAAACAAATTCGTGTCAAAAAGCGTGGCTAACAGCCAGATTTCCAAACGAAGCTATCAAAAGGGACTTATTTTATCGTTAAATATATTTTTCTTTTTCTCTCCACGAAGATTGTGTTAGAAAAATAAAGATATCATTTCATACTGTTCTAGACTAGTGTTGGTAACTTGCAGTAAATTTCCCCATTGTAATTGAATTTTTAAATCGATAATAGTGACAAAAACGAAGGCTTGGAATGTCAGGTAGGAACGTAATTACTAAATAATACTTTTAATACTCTACTTAAAAGTACTGTACTCTAAATAAAAATAAGGGTTTCATTTTCGAAGGGTTCGATCCGAATTTCAATAAAGATATAGTTAACATACAATAATACTGACGCGACTTCCATACTTAAAAAATATATAAGCGAATTCAGAGTTGATATTTAATTCGCTGGCAATTATCGTCAATTACGTTTGTGTAGCTTCGAATAGTAATATAATTAATTCTTATTAGTATATTTTCTTTTTGTCATCAATAATCCACAACACATAAAGTTATTTAGTTTTATTATTACAAATAAAGATTTGATATAATTTTTAATTACTGTTTTATTTAATGGTTAAATTTAACAACCCTTACAAATAATAAATTGACGTTATGTTTAAAAAAAACGAAATAAAAGCAATTATTGAAATATCTAATATTGTATATTTGTGTGACGATTATAAAATATACCGCGGATTTGCCCGCGCAGTATTGTGTCTTTTCCGTGAAATTCCTACCATAACCTCTTAAGAGGGGGCATAAAGTCAGACGAATTTTGCATACAACGTGCAATATGTCTGTATAAATATCTATGTCTATGGTTTTCCAAAATCCTAAAAAATGTTTTTATTAAGTGTTAATCTTATTTGAGACCATTTGTATGAAAAACTAGAAACCTGTATAACTTTTAAACTATACAATTAAATAAAAAAACTGTCTCGCTGCAGACCTAGATATTTATTCCTAGAACACTTGTTTAAAAGTTTAAAATTTTTGTAGTATTTGAATGGTACGTGTCAAAAATAAGTGGAAAATTCGTTTGAATGAAGCACGCTGCGAGGCGATGCGAATCGTATCCTCTTTATAACTCGTACAATATTATTTGTAAAGCTAATAATATACAATGAACTATCAGATGCACTTTAGGTGCCTTTATAAAAATAAATCGAAAATTGGCGAAAACAAGAGGTGACTTTGTAAAGTTTTCTGTCGAGAACATTTTATTGCGTTTTGTTTTTGAAGTGAAAACTTCTTTAGCGGCGTTGTGCACTTTTTTTGGTATGGGTAAAAAATAATAAACTCGCGTCAGGTCACGTGTCCTAATCGTGGAAATTCGTAAGACGGAAACCGTAATGCCACGCCTATTATAATTTTTATTTTTAGTATTCGCGATTATGAGTAGTACAGGGAGGTTGGATATGGAATTTTAATTCTATGACAGATTGCGATGTCAAATATACTACGTCAAAAAAGTAAATAAACAAATATTATTATTTCTTGACAATGTCAAAGACATGTCTTGTGACATATTTGAGTGTTAAGCGCGAATCGTGTGTAAAGGTTTTTTTACTTCTGGCGGCACTCCCGGAGTGCAACTCGTTTTTTCTAATAACAGACATTGTATAATAGTGTAGTAACTTTGCTTTTTTATTATTTATTTGAATTTGATTTACTCACTGAAAATTCAATTTTACCATAGGCAATTTAGTTTACATTTGTGGTCCTTCCCAACTTACATAAATACAAAATATTATACGCTACTGACTGCAATCAATCGTGCTCTACGATCTTAGTAGAAAATCTATTTTCGTGGAACCATCTATGGGGATGTAAAAGAAGTCTAAAATCTTTTTAAGTTCCTATCTTTAGCTTACAACTTTGGGCTAAAAATTAGGGCAACGGTATATGCAGTTATGTTTAAAATGTATGCATTTAATTTTGATACTTGCAGCATTGTTTGTTTGCGTAAATGTATATTTTAATTTATAAATATGTAGTGAACATTCATTAAGATCTAGTGATTTTGGATAACAGGACTGAGTTCAGAATCTCAATACAATTTGAAATCGGACGCAAATCAGATTGTCAGAAGTTGTAACTTTATGGTTTTTAACGAGCTGTCAGACTATTGACAAATGAGAGTCAGTCTGAATCTTAGAGTAACAAATCAGATTGTCAGAAGTTGTAACTTTATGGTTTTGAACGAGCTGTCAGACTATTGACAAATGAGAGTCAGTCTGAATCTTAGAGTAACAAATCAGATTGTCAGAAGTTGTAACTTTATGGTTTTGAACGAGCTGTCAGACTATTGACAAATGAGAGTCAGTCTGAATCTTAGAGTAACAAATTAGATTGTCAGAAGTTGTAACTTTATGGTTTTGAACGAGCTGTGAGACTATTGACAAATGAGAGTCAGTCTGAATCTTAGAGTAACAAATCAGATTGTCAGAAGTTGTAACTTTATGGTTTTGAACGAGCTGTCAGACTATTGACAAATGAGAGTCAGTCTGAATCTTAGAGTAACAAACCGACAACCTGCGTTGCGTTCGGTTGCAGGTTGCAGTTTGTAAACACACCTACAGCTATGGTGTACACCATGCATTACTTGGCAGGTATTAGTTTTTTCTAATTCAACCTGATTGTTTTGAATTTTAATTAAAGATAAAATTGCAAAAGCAAATATTTGTTACTTTGTACAATATCAATTTGTAAGGCGTAACAAAATACTTGTTCAAATAATTGTCTTTGTCAACTTCGGTACCAAACTTTTATATTTTAAACAGTACTTTAATTCAATGTTATAAACTTTAAAAAAAGGCCAAAGTGAGTTTTTTTTTAGGTTTCGAAGGCAGGTTTGTCGAAAAAAAAACAGTTTTATTAAGTATAATACAGTGCAAGGATTGAAAGTTACAATAATCTAGCTAACACCTTAAACAAACATTATCTTTAGCTAACTAGATACTTTGTTTATAAACTGTAATAGCATGACGAAGTTAAACTAAAATAGTATACATGGCATGTCACTATCAAAGGAGTAGCACATGTCACTATCAAACGAGTAACACATGTCACTATAACACGAGTAGCACATGTCACTATCACACGAGTTGCACATGTCACTATCACACGAGTAGCATATGTCACTATCATACAAGTAGCACATGTCACGGTCACACGAGTTGCACATGTCACTATCACACGAGTAGCACATGTCACTATCAAACGAGTAATACATGTCACTATCACAAGAGTTGCACATGTCAATATCAAACGAGTAGCACATGTCACTATCACACAAGTAGCACATGTCACTATCACACGAGTAGCACATGTCACTATCAAAAAAAATTCGGCTAATCCAGTTCGAAGACTTTCAAATAAGAGTCACAAATAAGTTAGTTCCAAAAGTAGTGCAGTGATATGCGAGTTGTAGTTAGTACCTAAACAAATACTTTTGAGGTGACTTTAATGTAGTAAAAAAACCGATAGTAACATAACTAAACGAAAAATAAAGGGGGCAGATAGTTAGGTAGGCAGGTAGGTAGGTATATAGGTGTTTTTGCTGATAATCCTAGTTTCAAACTCACAAGAACGTCTGTCATCCTGCAATCATACTTCTTGTAACATCATCGAAATATCGGGAGTTCAAACCTTTGAATAATCGAAGAAATTTAAAATTCTGTAAAAAAATTATAAGTAAGGATTTAGTTAAGAGGTTAAAATTGAATTAGTCATTAATTCACGTGAACTTCCACCGATACTGGAAATACTGATAACTATAATTATTCAGAAAAAATGTCTGGCATAAGCATAAGCATAACGGAACAACTTACCCAAATTTCGTAACAACGTCTACTCAGTCCGCGATTCCGACTATTTCCGATTCGCATTAGACCGGTGTTTTTCACCTATTGGCAATGGGCTATAGGGGAGACATAGAGGAGATGAAACAATTTTGACATTTTGCTTAATAGACAAAGTACTATTCACACAAATCTCATGTGATAAGTGTCAATCGATAGTTCATTTCTTGGACTTGAAGAAGAAAATGTTAGTGTGAATTATGTGGCAAAAAAAATCGACTTGAACATCACAAGTTATTCTGTTTCAACTCCCATCACGCCGAGGTAAGTTGAAACAGTGGTCGAGGTGAGTTGAAACAGACGATTTTTTGGTGGAATTAATTTAAAACTTTCAAAGTTAGAACTTAAAAATTTTGTTTAATATTTTTTTATAAATTGACAATTTAATTGTTAACTATTAAAATAATTAATAAAAATAATCTCTTCTTATTAAATTCTAACCATGAACTGAAGTAGTATGATATTTAATTATAATCAATCAATAAAATGCTTAATCACAATAAAAAATATAAACCATCACCATGTAAGCAAATCAGCCATACAAAACTTTAACTCTGTTTCAAATCTCTCTAGTAAGGAAAATACTCCCGATTTCTATTCAATTTAAAACCAAGAAGCAAATCACATAGAAATGAGCTAAACCAATGCTATGAATTTAATAGTTAGTTAAGAAGCTTATGAAACATATATTACCGAAACCGAAAAACAAACTTATTATCCAAACAAAAGTGTTAGAAAAAGACGTTTAAAACTTACTTTTTACGATTTTTGCGACGTGAAACTAAGAAGAACGCAATTACGCTCAGAGTAACAGAATTGAACTGAAGGTCCTGCGGGCGATGGAAAACGACGTTGAATAGCGACGTTTTCAGCTCTCTGCAAGGAAAGCGTTCTTTGATGTTCGCTGCATATAGCAAATGCTGACGCTTCCTCTTACAGCAACCTCACCTAGCAAAACACAGCACAAATGCATAGTAGAGAAAAACATTTAAAATATAATCTTGCTGTTGCAGACTTAAGAGCGTCACTCACCCCACTAATTATCTCATGTGACGGAGCCCTAGGTAGGTAGGTTATTATAACAGTTTCTTAAAAAAAACTGCAGGGGAAAAGCATACTCTCAAATAATTTGCTGGATGAGAGTGAAAGTACAGATATTTGTGATAAGAGCAGCAGTTAAGAGGCACAAGGAGACAAATAAGAGCCCTTGGTTGTGAAGACGGAGCCGAAATCCTATGTAGAAGGCAATGGAGCATCAATTTGAACATATATAACTATGTATTTATCTTTTTTAATGTCTGATTACCTTTATGTGTTACTTTATATGTCAATAATTTATGTATATACCTATATATATTTTATTAATCTTATTATATTATTTACTTTTATAATTTTTGTTTAGTTTATTTCTACCTTATCGTGATACCGTGGACGTCAACAACAGTGCATTCGTTAATTGTAACAGATAGACGAACTTGAGCAAATTCAGGTGTGAGTGTGACCCGTGATGTATGGGTGACCCCGACTGCTGTGTTTGGACACATGTTTTATAAATCTACACACACAGTTTGTCGAGCTGTGCTTATTGAAGGATTGCATCATAAAAGGCCAGCTAAAAAACCATATTTAACTAATACCCATAAACAAAATAGATTGTTGTTCGCAAGGGAGTATTTAGATTTTGACTGGGAGCACACATTATTCACCGATGAGAAGTCTTTAGTATCATCTGAAAACGGGAGACTTAATTTGTGGCGCAGAAATGGAACCCGTTATGCAGAACACAATGTTGTCCCAAATATGGAATCTGGACGGATATCACTAAATATGTGGGGGTGGATGACTGCGGCTGGTCCTGGTGGATTAATCTCGATAGCAGGGCGCGCTAGAGCTTCACATTGTGTGGAAGTGTTAGACGGGATCATGTTGCCAACAGCGCGGTGTGTTTATTCATTAGCTGATATGCCACAAATACAGTTTATACATGCTAACTTTCCTGTGCATCGAGCGCATATAGTGCAGGGCCGAGTGACCCGGTCTACTGAGCTCCTCTGTGCTTAGAAATGAAACGTTAAAAGCGGTTAACTGATAATTGGGGTATGTCATTCTGTCCCAGGTCTTTTATGTGACATGTTACCGCTTATTTCTTTAAAGGTGGTAATTTACGATTACGATGTATGGGACATATATATGTATAGAGTGTTCAGGACAGGGCGGGACTCAACTAATGAATCTTTAAACTTAAAATTGTACAATTCTTCTTACCCTTAGCTTATTGAATAAATAGAATTTGAGCTTTATAAAGTAACCTAGAACTGCTAGACAGAGCCGTGACAGACAGTAAACGACTTCCACAAAAGGATGTTACGGGTACGGCAGCTTGCCTTGCCTTTCGCGCTTAGTATTGGTGCCGTGACCTCTGATGACAGTTTAAACAGTCGAAGGCCGCAACAGTCGTTAACTGAAACTTGTGATTTATGTGAGACCGCGGCACCGCGCGGCCGGGTCTCGGGTCTCGGCTCTCGGGTTACTACTTTATGTCGAGTTAAGAGGCCTATGTGTACAGTCGTGCTCGTGCAGGTCGCTAGCTACGAGAAGGTACCTACCTATGTGTACAGTCGTGCTCCTGCAGGTCGCTCGATACGAGAAGGTACATACCTATGTGAACAGTCGTGCTACTGCAGGTCGCTTGCTACGAGAAGGTCCCTACCTATGTGTACAGTCGTGCTCCTGCAATCCTAATAGATAACAATCTTTCCTGGGATGCACAGGTCAATGAAGTTAGCTAACGCACACATTTTGCTTTTCACAGTCTTAAGTGCCTTCAGATTTTTTTACCTATAAATACTAAAATCAGTTTAACACAATCTCTCCTTCATGATTATGCTGACATTTGTTACATTGATGCCACAGACGAGCTTTTAAACAAACTTGAGCGACTCCAAAATTTAAGCATCCGATTCATTTTTGGATTGCGAAAGACAGATCACATTTCTCAGAATAGGCAAAAGCTCAAGTGGCTCCCAATCCGTCTTCGCCGGAACACTCATGTCTGTCTTAACTCTACAATCTTCTTTGCAATCCCTTAACCCCAAGCTATTTAAGTGAACATTTCAATTTTCTTTTCTTAAAAGATAAACCAGCTAGATCTCATACATCACTCTTATTAAAAATCCTTTCTCATAACACCACTTTTTACGGTAACTCTTTTACTGTCCAGGCTATTATCCTTTGGAACTCACTGCCTCATACAATAAGCGACAGTCAATCTATTGGCATTTTTAAAAAGAATCTGAAAGACTACTACCTTTCACCTCCTTAAACACTATGTTTTTTTTTTCCTACATATATATATATTTACTATATTAGTTGAACATTGTATTGATATGTATTCATAAGTAATATTATTTGTATTATATGTATTATTGAAAGTAGGTATATAAGTAATTTTATTATGTATTAGGATGAGTCTATATTTAAGTATATATCATTTATATATTTATTTTGTAATCTTAGTGCATATATATGTGATAGCTCTCACTTTCTTGGGCCAGCTGTAAGAGATCTCAACTAGAGATAAGCTTGACCTATGAACATTGCTATTTCTGTATTTTATATGTTTTAAGTGTCCTATAATTGTGAACATTAAATAAATAAATAAAAATAAAGAAATAAAGTAAAATGTCTTGTAGAACCTGAGTAATATTAGTTTCATTTAATATTGTATATAAAATTTCACTAGAAAATTATCGTATCCGTAGCCTAGAGGATCGACGTGTCAGATCTCAATGCGTGTACTCAGTACAATGCAGGTTGTAGATTCGAATCTCACCTTATGCCTTTCATTTTGTTTTTGTTACATTTTACGAATTATGAATATTTTGTTTCGTTAAACAGCTTAGACCAATTTTCTAATAGCTATTAAGTTAGATGCGGATACTACGTAGGTTTCTCGTTCGTTGCCAAATTTTTTCTGGGGGTATGTGCTGACAAGGTTTTTTGGTGTTTTCATTTAGCTATTAAGTTAGATGCGGTAATTACTTAGGTAGCCATTTTTTTGTTGTTGTGGATGTGTTTCTGAAGGTGGTTGTGTTGATAAGGTTGTTTTGTGTTTTTATTAATTTTCTTTGCTAAAAATAATATGCAGGCCAATATTAATATTCAAGAGAGGATGCGTATTATAGAACCACATAATATGGGTCTGAAATTGGCAATGAGACTGGTTATACAGTAAGTATTTTATTTGATGTTAATGTCATATCATAATTTTTTAATACCACACTTTTTTGTAAGTAAATTTCTAAAAAAAATTTAAAATATATTATTTCAGTAGTTTAAAAAATGTTTATTTTAATCTGGCTATTTGGTTTTTAGTGGATTACCGTAAAGCGTTGGGTCTCGCGCAACCAAGAGGAGGCGATATTATCAACTCGACCTCGAAGTGGACGCCCGCGGCACATTGATGCGACTCAAAGAAGATTCATGATGGAACAATACGAGAACAATGGTTTCACACAGTTCGTCGAGCTGTGCTTATTGAAGGATTGCATCATAGAAAGCCAGCTAAAAAAACCTTTTTAACTAATAGCCATAAACAAAATAGATTGTTGTTCGCAAGGGAGAATTTAGATTTCGACTGGGAGCACACATTATTCACCGATGAGAAGTCGTTAGTATCATCTGAAAACGGGAGGCTTCATTTGTGGCGCAGAAATGGAACCCGTTATGCAGAACACAATGTTGTCCCAAATATGGAATCTGGACGGATATCACTAAATATGTGGGGGTGGATGACTGCGGCTGGTCCTGGTGGATTAATCTCGATAGCAGGGCGCGCTAGAGCTTCACATTGTGTGGAACTGTTAGACGAGATCATGTTGCCAACAGCGCGGTGTGTTTATCCATTAGCTGATATGCCACAAATACAGTTTATACATGATAACTTTCCTGTGCATCGAGCGCATATAGTGCAGGATTGATTGCTCAACACCCGGACATTAATGTTATTCCTTGGCCTGAAAAATCACCAGATTTAAATCCCATAGAGAACCTATGGGGTTTGATGGTGCAAAGACGGGACATGCGAAATGAAAGAACTACATAGTCATTAGAGGCTCACTGTTTAGAAATTTGGAATAATATTAGAGGAACAGATATCTGTTCTAATATAGTCGGATCTATGCGGCGCCGCTTGCTTGCTGTGATTGAAAATAAATAGAGTCGGACTCGCGCACCAAGGGTTCCGTACCCTTATCTATAAAAACGGCAAAAAAATCACGTTTGTTGTATCGGAGCCCCCTTAAATTTTTCAATATCGAGTAAAATCGAGCAAAAAAAATTACGTTTGTTGTATGGGAGCCCCCTTAAATATTTATTTTATTCTGTTTTTAGTATTTTATAGCGGCAACAGAAATATATCTTCTGTGAAAATTTCAACTGTCTTAATATCACGGTTCATGAGATACAGCCGGAACCTGAGTAATAGGGTTCCGCTAATTACCCTTTGGTTACGGAACCCTAAAAATAAAGTACTATTTCTCTTACAGATATTTTTTTACTTTTCAATATATCTAAGACATAACATATTTTTTTTTACTTTGTTGTTTTTCAAAATATACCGAATGAATGGTGACTTGTATTTTTTTATTCTTATGGTTAAGTTTCAATTTTCTTTTCATTACGAAAACGAATACTTAAGCTATAACCATAGGAAATATATATATAGAAAAAAAGAGAATATTACGGAACCCTAAAAATAAAGTACTATTTCTCTTACAGATATTTTTTTACTTTTCAATATATCTAAGACATAACATATTTTTTTTTACTTTGTTGTTTTTCAAAATATAGCAGCGTTACCGAATGAATGGTGACATTTATCAAAAAAAATATTTATAAAATTTTAATACAAACCATTTTTATTAGATTGCATGTGTTTTAATTTTTGCAAACAAAACAAAAAGTTCTCATACTGTAAAACCCCTTCGTGCAAAAATATGAAGAAGAAAGACTTTAATTGATTTTGATAAATTATAATATTTTAGTAAATTAAATAAATATCCTACATACTAGAGTTTATAACTTATCTATAAAATTGGACGTCTCGCCATTGTAAAACCAGAGTAAGCTCGTAGGTTCCCGCTTGTCGTTCATGCTCACACCACGCTGAATTCACTTATCTGCTCCTGGAATTCGAAATTAAAAGTGTGTATATATTGGATTCATAATAATTAATAATATAGATTTTTGGGTCTTAGTTTTCAAAAAGAAAATAAAAATTTAAAATAAAATATGAAATTATAAATCAACAAATAAAATTACAAATATCAAGTTAAAAAAAAAAGGATTTTTAATATAATTGGACCCTTTATCCTTATCTCCAAACAGATATAATTAATTCTGCTTTTTTGTAATTACCATATTAATTATGATAATTTGACCAATCATATCTGTTGCCCTCTCCTCGAGATTTTTAAATAGAAAAACCGCAATCTATTTAAGATCTCTACACATAAAGGCTGTCCAGTGACTCTATTTACTACATAATATAAAAATCAAAACACTCAAAAAAAAAAACAAGAGGAACAAGAAATACAAATTGAGTGTTTGGGATGTACTAATTTTAACTATTAGCGAGTTATGATGGACCAATTAAAGGCCATAATCAAAAAAGGACGCTGAAAGAAAATTAGATTAATACACATTGAAATAAATTAACATTAAGGTACATGAATGAGTGAAACAGTAAGCTAAATTAATTGAACTTTTCTCATAAGAAAACAAAATAGCCTAAATCAATTTTTCAGTGAATTTGTGTTTAGTTATCGTATTTTAGAACTTCTCTGAAATTGGGCATTACTTAAGTACAGTAAAAGACCTAATTATTTAATCAATGTAATTAAAACAAATAATCCCTCACAATATATTTATGTGATAGAATAGAATTAAAGTAATGCCATACAAGTAAAAAGTTCAAATGGTAATAAATTATACTCAGCTTTTATGAATTTCAGCATTATAGTCCGGAAGTATCTCCAGTCCCATAGGCACATGACATCTACATCCCTTTGTCGAGTCACGTTGAACGTCTACGGACAGCAACTCAAACAACAGATTTTATAAAACAATTTATAAATGAAACAATAATATATTATAATATTTATAGCTGAAAAGAAAATCTAATCATCAGAACATATTCTCTATCATTCAAAATCTCATTAGAAATTCCGATACACAATATATCTCTCCTTATATACATCATACATCGCCATAATTTTGTGATTATGTGTGATTGACAACGTATGTGTATAAATCTTGTATAATGATAAGTGTATGTGTATAATTGTAATAGTAAAATATATTAAATATAATATATTTACTTAAATCTGGAACTTTAAACAAATATAAGATAAGAGAAAACCAGAGACACAATCTTCCTCCTGAAAATTAAGAATATCTAAACAACCTAATATAGCATGATTCCTGAAATCTTTAATATAAGTTTCGAACTATCTATCCAGATTTTCAGACCATCTCGCAGGCATCACACTGAGACTCAAACATAGATTGTTCAATCTCCCCTTAAAATAATACCTATTACACAATCATGCTTCTCTCCTAAAGTCTGCAGACATCCTAAGCCTCTAAGTCATACTAGACTCCTAAGACATAGAATATCTTAATATCGACATTGGAAAGCAAATTTCAAACATTTTTTGTATTTACCTAGTCTAACGTCTGCTCGCGACGAACATTTCCAATTCCATAGCCACGTAGGAAACAATTATATGACGCCTAGCATAAACTAGATTCCGACACGCTGACCAGGTCAAAGGTTTCCTCCAAGAGTCTCCCAGAACCGGCATACATCATTTCCCGAAGCTATAAACTCGAAAATGAACGCTGAGCTAGTTAGGTGATGAAGCTATGTTGTAAAGTAATTTCTAATATGCTCCTGATATTAGAAATAGTCCCCCCCTGTTCTGCCAAGTTCCCTCAAGACGCCGACAGATACGAGGGAGAGTTTGAGTTCCTAAATGCATGTAATCTAAAATAAAAAATATATTTTTAAAAGTTAAACTGAGATAATAAAATTTTCTCTCAACTCTAGAAGTAATTAGTTGTGAAAATAAACTTGTATTCAAGAGAATTGTATTCACTCATTGTTAAAATTATTTAATTTGATGTGTTTCTATAGGTGGGTATTATACAGATTGATCTATATCCGTTACTTCATGAAATTCGGTGATTTGACTAAATTTAATAGTCACGACTTTGAAGAATAGTTAGGTATAAAAATACCTATAGATTTTATGATCTCTCGGCGATAATGTATTTACTTATAAACACATTTTTATATAGTTGTTGAGCTCTTGACAGGATAATTTAGTTTTTAGATTATTTTCATGTAGTATTAAGCTTTTCAAACATTTCGTTTGAAAATCACTTGATGAAGCTTTAAATTAAATGCTTAGGTGGTTGTAACCACCCAGTTAAAACAATACACATCAAACAAAATAACATAACATTTATACACACATTCAATCAATCACAAACACTTTTGTAAATAAATTCGATTTCAAAAGCTCGCCCCCTACTCCAACTAATTGATAAATCAAAATATTGCAGTCGTTGTCCGATGTTTGCTGTCACTGTCGAAATTCACTTCTCTAACTAAAAAAAAAAAAAGGAAGAAAACCCTACCTGAAACTTTAAGATTCGTTTCAGGCCTAAAGCTCCTAATTTATAAAACCAGTTGAGAAATAAGAGAAAATACAGACAAAACGCAGAAAGTCGAAAGAAGACCACCTCTCGTCTCATGTTACATCAGCATCTAAATGAATATATTAGCTATATATATGTATATATATATGTATGTATAGTGTTTATTAATTAGACCCGTCGTTCCCGAACATACGCTAATGAAAATTCCTTTAGACATACATATTTCACACTTTAGTCATCAATAAAACCTGCATTCGTCTTTATTATATACATCCTATTAAACTAAGTTATCCGAAGAAATCAGTGAATTAAATAAGAATCTAAAAGTTAAAAGAAGAAATATATAATAACAATAAAAAAAATGATACTGTTTACCAATTGTATGAAGAGCTCCAGCCATCAAGATCTTAATTGTTAAAGTGCACAATTGTTAAGTTAAACTTTAAATTAATTAAATTAAATTGAATTAAATGCTAAATTAAAAGTAAATCGATATCACTTGTAACTAAAAATATCACTTTCTCTACTTTCTATCTTTGGCCTACTCCTTTGAATTTTTAAACTATCACGTCCAAACGTCAACGCTGTTCCTGGGTGACTGTCTACAACAACCCTCTATTGCTGCCACAGAATGCCTCCCTCAGCTTCGTTTTCGAGGTTCGATTCTTGGAATTCCGTTCACACGGTTTAGAGGTTCTCGCATTTTAATAGTGAAAAATGAAATTATACTCTATTTATCATAGTAATAGAGATACAGTTTGAGTATGTGACCTTCTCATAGTTCAAGTCACCAAGCTTAGTTGACATATTTAAAGATTAAATATTTTTAGCAAGTTTTTTAAACTTGTTAAAAGATTCCTGTCATCGTACACGAAATTAACTGTGTAAGCGCAATACAGATGTAAGCACCTATTCACTTGAGAAAATAACTCAAGTTTCTAAGTATTGCACATAAATTCAGTTCACCATATTTACTTTCATGTCTATTTTCAAAGTAACATAAAACGATATGTTACAATACCAATTGGTCCTTTTCAGAGAGAAGAGAAGAGAGATGTCAAAACATAAAAAAAGTAATTCCTAACAAAAATACTCAATACGGAAGTAGTGAGATTTGGACCATAGGCTCGACAATTTAAGTCGCAGTGTCTAATATAAGAACGGTTTAAATAAACTGGTTAGTATAAAGAAAACTAAACTAAATTTCGTCGATTTAAGGTTAATATTATTGACAGTTCTGATAGTGTTAATGTGTGACTGCGACATTCACAGAATGGCTTCACGCAATTTTAACTTTTACACTATGCATGGACTTTAGCAAATGACTGTACCTACACCAGACTGGTGAATTCGGGAGTTAAATGTATTTTTACCTACTTTTACGAATCTCAGATAAGAACTGGCTTAGGTACTTGCATACACTATTCTTTATAATTCCCGAGTCTAAAGTGCTCGGGACTTTTCCCAATAAACTTCCTAATCTGAAGACCTAATACGGTTATTTACGGCTTTTTAATTTACATTATAACATGGGTATCATATCACACAGTTAGGTACCTACACGGTTTTTTGGACTCTCAATAATGTAATTGATAAATATACACTTGAAATTAAGAAGAAATTTAAAAAGTCTAGTTTTATTAAGTAAGTATACCTACTAACTGACTGCTTTTGATTAGTAACTACGAACACTTAATAAGATGTAGGTATAACTTCACTTTACACACTTTGTTGTTAAAAATGTTTTTTTCAATAGGCAGGTACACAAACAATTTGGACCTACACTTTTTTTTGTCGCTAGGAAATACTTCTAGATAGGTATCCTTCCATAAACACGTCACTTTTTTTAAGTACAATGATTTTAGATAAGTAAACGAGTTACTTTTACGAAGTAATACACGTGATTGCGAACACTTCTTAACGTCGCATCACCAGAAATTTGAACGTATTGCATGTTGATTTTTGCCGTCAGCCGTAAACTAAGTCTTTTCCACGACACCACACCTGAAAATCCAGAGGCTTGGCGGAGGCCAACCTATGATACGTGCTCGACCTATGATACGTGCTCGACCTATGATACGTGCTCGACCTATGATACGTGCTCAACCTATGATACGTGCTCGACCTATGATACGTGCTCGACCTATGATACGTGCTCGACCTATGATACGTGCTCGACCAATCCAGCGTTCACCATGATGCGTCCTTTGTATATCGTCATATCTCTGCCGGTAGAGTATCTAAATCATTCGCGTAGGTATTGTCTCTTTGAAGTAATAACGGAAACTAAAATGCGAGGCAGGTGCGGTGGGAGGGTGCGGTGCGTTACGTATAGACGCACAAAAGCTGCGCATGATAATCTCAAATACCTACGTTTGATTGGTTGAATCGCAGAATACATGATTAAGGACTGTCAACGCAAGAGTGAACAAGTAACTTTTTTAGTTATCATTTTTATTATTTATAAAAATAAATATTGAGACACATATTTATTTGTATTGCAAATGAATACTAAACACCTACACTATTTTGTTGGAGGTTGGACCTTGTATATATAAAATAATACAATATAATACACTTATTTAAACTTACGTCTTTCATAAATAGTGTCCCATCATCTTACAATAAAATAAAAAGACGTAACTCAGCGCTGACGTAGCAGCACGCAGCACTGCAATAACTGAACATAAACACATGTTTGGTGGGGTAGGTTGGGTTAGGTAAGGTGTTCTTATTTTTTTCCTAAACTCTTTATACTCATAAGAATATTTTAAATTTGCTTAAAGATCGATCCTACAAATGTATTAATCAATGACGTGCAAACGGTGCAAATCTAAAAACAAAGCATCAATCTACCTACAGAACGGTTACACCTACACCTACACCTACACCCACACCTACCTAGTGTCAGCATACTACATTTCGTACAAATTTAATTGCATAAAGTTTTTTATTTAATAAAAACGTCAATCAACCGATTAATAAGCATAAGAAAAACGTTGACTGTATGTCAAAGTATCAACATTAGCATAATGTGGCTATTTTATTTATTTATATACTTACACATATATCTATTTACAAGTATCCAGTTATGTAGGTGTGTATGGCAATTATATTAGTTAATTACCTTAAACAAAAACTCGTATCCTCTGTTACCATACTACTACCACTACTACTAATTAAATAACTTATTTCCTCTTACGAATGAATGACGAAACCGTCACAGGCACAGGCACAGGCAGGTACAGCTAATGTATAGTAATCATCTTATGAGACTTTTTATTTATTGAGTACTTTTACTGCCATCTATATCTATACTAATATTATTAAGAGAAAAGATTTGTATGTATGTTTGTATTGAATAGACTCCGAAACTACTGGACCAATTTAAAAAAATCTTTTACCATTAGAAGCCGACATTATCGCTGATAAACATAGGCTACTTTTTACCGCGGGAAAATGCTTAAAAGGACAACGGGTAGTAAGAATTGTCCTTCCGTACCTATCTTTTTCACATAACTTCTAAACGGCTTGACAGATTGGGTTGGGTATTTCGATGGTTCCGACACGAATGTATTATGTCATTAAGGAGGTAATATTTGTTAGTTTGTTTTTTTTTCTATGATTGAGGAGCTGCCGTAAGAACCTACGTCGATAACGCAATTTAGCGCGGGCGAAGCCGCTGGCAGAAGCCAGTATTGGATATACGTATCAGGAAATGAATTTGATTATTAACCGACTTCAAAAAAGGAGGTAGGTAATCATAATCAATTCGACACGTATGTATGTAATATTGACAGAATTGATACAATTGACAGAACATGTTAGTCTATACCAGCTTCTAAACGTGTGTGCCAAATTTCATAAGTGTATGTATGTCTGTCCGTGCATATTTCAAAAATTATTAGTCGGATTTAAAAAAAAAAATTTAGTTGGACTACGTAAAGTCCAACTTAAGGAACAGTGTAAATCTGTTCAGTTTGTATGTCAGTCACGAGGATAACTTATTCTAAAACATGTCATTATGCATGTTGTTTCAATGTTTGCAGTTAGGCTCGAGCTGAACAATTTCGATGAAAATTTCAAAACTGGCTCAGCAATTTAAAAAGTAATCGTTAGATGGCAACACTGCATGTATCATACAGATACTATAATTTCACCTAAAACTCACGTAAAAGACATAAAAATAAAAAATAAATTAAGAGCAGGGTATTGGAACTAAAAAAAATTATTAAGTATATTATAACTGAAATTTTGAACATTAAGAAATAAATCTGTAATTTATCTTATTATGACTGAAAAGGGAGAAATAAAAGTCTTATCTTTAAAAAATCTAAACTAATAAATATCAAATAAGTTTGCCATGTGTTATTTATTTAATCAATCATTGATGCGATCTGCTCAATTTCTTAGTTGGAAGGTATAGGATAGTAGGTATAGGAGGAGGTTTCTGAACTAACATTCATTTATCTTGTTACGGAGACCAGAAAGGATGATAATAAAATTGGTAGGTACGGTCAGTTGCAGAACTGCATATAGAATTTCAAAACAAAATAGAATGGCAGCGAGCCGTAGTCAATTACACACTTAAAGAAATAAAGTAATATGTCTTGTAGTACAGAGTTTTAGTTTCATTTAATATTGTATTTAATAATTTCAATAAAAAAATTATCGTATCCGTAGCCTAGTGGATAGACTTAATTGACCTTAATATGTGTACTCAGTGCAATGCAGGTTGTGGATTCGAATCTCACCTTATGCCTTTTTTTTTGTTTTTGTTAAATTTTACAAATTACATATGAATATTTTGTTCAGGTAAACAGCTTAGACCAATTTTCTAATAGCTATTAAGTTAGATGCGGTAATTACTTAGGTAGCCATTTTTTGTCGTTGTGGATGTGTTACTGTAGGTGCTTGTGTTGATAAGGTTGTTTGGTGTTTTTATTAAATTTCTTTGCTAAAAATAATATGCAGGCCAATATTAATATTCAAGAGAGGATGCGTATTATAGAACTACATTACAATATATCTCAAATTTGCAATGACACTGGTTTTACCGTAAGTATTTTATTTGATGTTAATGTTATATCATAATTCTTTTATCAAAATATTATAATCTAAAAACAAAATTTAAAATATAATTCAGTAGTTTGAAAAATGTTTATTTTGATTTGGCTGTTTGGTTTTTAGTGGAGTAATAAAGCGTTGGATCTCACGCAACCAATAGGAGGGGAATTTATCGCTCGACGTCAAAGTGGACGTCCGCGGCACATTGATGCTACCCAAAGAAGATTTATGGTGGAACAATGGTTTCATACCGACTGCTGTGTTTGGGAATATGTTTAATACACACTGTTCGTCAAGCTCTGCATATAAAAGGATTGCATCATAGAAAGCCAGCTAAAAAACCCTTTTTAACTAATACCCATAAACAAAATAGATTGTTGTTTGCAAGGGAGTATTTAGATTTTGACTGAGAGCACACCTTATTCACCGATGAGAAGTCGTTTGTATCATCTGAAAACGGGAGGCTTTATTTGTGGCGTAGAAATCGAACCAGTGGAATGGAAGAAAACTAAACCTAATTTCGTCGATTTAAGGTTAATATTATTGACAGTTCTGATAATGTTAATGTGTGAGTGCGAGATTCACAGGGTTGCGTTCAAAAACGAGTAACTTGAGTAAAAAATGACGTCATCGGGTTCCTAACTCTACCCTATAGTTTTTGAACGGCTAACCGAGTTACATCTGTCAAGTTTTAATCAATGTTTCCACTTTTAGGAATTTCGCCCTTTTAGGGCATTTTTTTATTTGAAATACCTATGTAAGGCCTACGGAACACTAAAATTTAAATAAAGTTTTAGGCTATTTTTTTGACTTTGAGTGAGAACAAACTAATAATTTCGTTCTTGGTTTTTTGAATCAAGTTTTCATAAACTAGGTGGGAACTTGGTGAATTCTTTTGTTTTGATTATAGGTACATATATTTTAATAAAACTTACCATTATTATTAAGTATATTATAATACTATTTATTTATGAGTATGTTAACAATGTTTACCTTTCTGTAGTTGTAACGTTGTGTTTGCATTCTAAACACTTGAATCGCGGTTTATTTTATAGTTAGATTTTATTTTGACAAAAAATAAAATGAAAATAGGAGTATTTCTAAACAGCTAAAATTTACGGCTAAAATCAATATTTTAACACTATTTAAAGGCATTTAGGGTTATTCACTAAAGATTCTAAGAAAAACTGAACCCTAGTGGTGGAGTGGAAATACTTAAAAATCTTTTATTACTAAAAAACTCCAAATACAAAAGTCATAAAAAAATACTTAAATACAAAAACAAACAACAAAATAATTTACTAATTTTCTTAATACGGAAACATTGCTTTGACCATTTTAATCGAATATGGCCGCCTACTCCGACGAACCCGCGTTGAGTACGGTTCACTTGAGCCAACCCTAGGATAACAACTCTACGCGTTTTTTGAACGGATTAGGGTTGGAACTCAGTTAGTTTATGAACGGTTCGAGTCATAACTCTACTCGACTCAGTCGGTTTTTGAACGGCCCCCTGAATGGCTCCACGCAATTATAACCTTCACACTATGCATGAACTTTAGCATATGACTGTACCTCGTTACATTCTAACATATACGCCATACGGAATCTACCTTCTTTACAATTTACTTTAAGTTCATAATAATGGTAATAGTGATAAAAGGTAAGTTAGTAGTAAGTTAGTTACCGTTATTAAATTTATATTTATATGTTGTAGGTACCTAATGTATATACTTAATGTATATTTTAAAATAATTTTACGTTACGAAATTGTTGATAAAGTTAAGTACTAAGTTGTAACTTTAAAAAAACGTGTACACCGCCTACTGATTTACTGAAGAATAGAAAGATTATGTAATGCGTCATTGAATTATAATGTAAATGTAACATTGGCGGTCAATAGATCTTATTTAGTCTGTTACTAATTAAAACACCATTAATTGATTTATTTATTTTATTGATTATTGGCGAAGTATATAATATAGTTCTACCATGTGCACATGTAGCTTATGATTATACCTTTTCGTTACGTCACAAAAAGTTACCAAAGTGTAGGCGAAAAGTAATCTCAAATCACTTAATACACCAGCAGGTCGATTCCGCAAAATGACAGCTAACAATACTCGTTTGAAATCCATAGAAATAAGATATACATTGCGCATTTGAAATGACGTATGAAATTCATCGATTGTCGCGAAACCGCAATGTATATCTTATTTCTTTTAATTGTTAAAGTGCACAATTGTTAAGTTAAACTTTAAATTAATTAAATTAAATTGAATTAAATGCTAAATTAAAAGTAAATCGATATCACTTGTAACTAAAAATATCACTTTCTCTACTTTCTATCTTTGGCCTACTCCTTTGAATTTTTAAACTATCACGTCCAAACGTCAACGCTGTTCCTGGGTGACTGTCTACAACAACCCTCTATTGCTGCCACAGAATGCCTCCCTCAGCTTCGTTTTCGAGGTTCGATTCTTGGAATTCCGTTCACACGGTTTAGAGGTTCTCGCATTTTAATAGTGAAAAATGAAATTATACTCTATTTATCATAGTAATAGAGATACAGTTTGAGTATGTGACCTTCTCATAGTTCAAGTCACCAAGCTTAGTTGACATATTTAAAGATTAAATATTTTTAGCAAGTTTTTTAAACTTGTTAAAAGATTCCTGTCATCGTACACGAAATTAACTGTGTAAGCGCAATACAGATGTAAGCACCTATTCACTTGAGAAAATAACTCAAGTTTCTAAGTATTGCACATAAATTCAGTTCACCATATTTACTTTCATGTCTATTTTCAAAGTAACATAAAACGATATGTTACAATACCAATTGGTCCTTTTCAGAGAGAAGAGAAGAGAGATGTCAAAACATAAAAAAAGTAATTCCTAACAAAAATACTCAATACGGAAGTAGTGAGATTTGGACCATAGGCTCGACAATTTAAGTCGCAGTGTCTAATATAAGAACGGTTTAAATAAACTGGTTAGTATAAAGAAAACTAAACTAAATTTCGTCGATTTAAGGTTAATATTATTGACAGTTCTGATAGTGTTAATGTGTGACTGCGAGATTCACAGAATGGCTTCACGCAATTTTAACTTTTACACTATGCATGGACTTTAGCAAATGACTGTACCTACACCAGACTGGTGAATTCGGGAGTTAAATGTATTTTTACCTACTTTTACGAATCTCAGATAAGAACTGGCTTAGGTACTTGCATACACTATTCTTTATAATTCCCGAGTCTAAAGTGCTCGGGACTTTTCCCAATAAACTTCCTAATCTGAAGACCTAATACGGTTATTTACGGCTTTTTAATTTACATTATAACATGGGTATCATATCACACAGTTAGGTACCTACACGGTTTTTTGGACTCTCAATAATGTAATTGATAAATATACACTTGAAATTAAGAAGAAATTTAAAAAGTCTAGTTTTATTAAGTAAGTATACCTACTAACTGACTGCTTTTGATTAGTAACTACGAACACTTAATAAGATGTAGGTATAACTTCACTTTACACACTTTGTTGTTAAAAATGTTTTTTTCAATAGGCAGGTACACAAACAATTTGGACCTACACTTTTTTTTGTCGCTAGGAAATACTTCTAGATAGGTATCCTTCCATAAACACGTCACTTTTTTTAAGTACAATGATTTTAGATAAGTAAACGAGTTACTTTTACGAAGTAATACACGTGATTGCGAACACTTCTTAACGTCGCATCACCAGAAATTTGAACGTATTGCATGTTGATTTTTGCCGTCAGCCGTAAACTAAGTCTTTTCCACGACACCACACCTGAAAATCCAGAGGCTTGGCGGAGGCCAACCTATGATACGTGCTCGACCTATGATACGTGCTCGACCTATGATACGTGCTCGACCTATGATACGTGCTCAACCTATGATACGTGCTCGACCTATGATACGTGCTCGACCTATGATACGTGCTCGACCTATGATACGTGCTCGACCAATCCAGCGTTCACCATGATGCGTCCTTTGTATATCGTCATATCTCTGCCGGTAGAGTATCTAAATCATTCGCGTAGGTATTGTCTCTTTGAAGTAATAACGGAAACTAAAATGCGAGGCAGGTGCGGTGGGAGGGTGCGGTGCGTTACGTATAGACGCACAAAAGCTGCGCATGATAATCTCAAATACCTACGTTTGATTGGTTGAATCGCAGAATACATGATTAAGGACTGTCAACGCAAGAGTGAACAAGTAACTTTTTTAGTTATCATTTTTATTATTTATAAAAATAAATATTGAGACACATATTTATTTGTATTGCAAATGAATACTAAACACCTACACTATTTTGTTGGAGGTTGGACCTTGTATATATAAAATAATACAATATAATACACTTATTTAAACTTACGTCTTTCATAAATAGTGTCCCATCATCTTACAATAAAATAAAAAGACGTAACTCAGCGCTGACGTAGCAGCACGCAGCACTGCAATAACTGAACATAAACACATGTTTGGTGGGGTAGGTTGGGTTAGGTAAGGTGTTCTTATTTTTTTCCTAAACTCTTTATACTCATAAGAATATTTTAAATTTGCTTAAAGATCGATCCTACAAATGTATTAATCAATGACGTGCAAACGGTGCAAATCTAAAAACAAAGCATCAATCTACCTACAGAACGGTTACACCTACACCTACACCTACACCCACACCTACCTAGTGTCAGCATACTACATTTCGTACAAATTTAATTGCATAAAGTTTTTTATTTAATAAAAACGTCAATCAACCGATTAATAAGCATAAGAAAAACGTTGACTGTATGTCAAAGTATCAACATTAGCATAATGTGGCTATTTTATTTATTTATATACTTACACATATATCTATTTACAAGTATCCAGTTATGTAGGTGTGTATGGCAATTATATTAGTTAATTACCTTAAACAAAAACTCGTATCCTCTGTTACCATACTACTACCACTACTACTAATTAAATAACTTATTTCCTCTTACGAATGAATGACGAAACCGTCACAGGCACAGGCACAGGCAGGTACAGCTAATGTATAGTAATCATCTTATGAGACTTTTTATTTATTGAGTACTTTTACTGCCATCTATATCTATACTAATATTATTAAGAGAAAAGATTTGTATGTATGTTTGTATTGAATAGACTCCGAAACTACTGGACCAATTTAAAAAAATCTTTTACCATTAGAAGCCGACATTATCGCTGATAAACATAGGCTACTTTTTACCGCGGGAAAATGCTTAAAAGGACAACGGGTAGTAAGAATTGTCCTTCCGTACCTATCTTTTTCACATAACTTCTAAACGGCTTGACAGATTGGGTTGGGTATTTCGATGGTTCCGACACGAATGTATTATGTCATTAAGGAGGTAATATTTGTTAGTTTGTTTTTTTTTCTATGATTGAGGAGCTGCCGTAAGAACCTACGTCGATAACGCAATTTAGCGCGGGCGAAGCCGCTGGCAGAAGCCAGTATTGGATATACGTATCAGGAAATGAATTTGATTATTAACCGACTTCAAAAAAGGAGGTAGGTAATCATAATCAATTCGACACGTATGTATGTAATATTGACAGAATTGCAATTGACAGAACATGTTAGTCTATACCAGCTTCTAAACGTGTGTGCCAAATTTCATAAGTGTATGTATGTCTGTCCGTGCATATTTCAAAAATTATTAGTCGGATTTAAAAAAAAAAATTTAGTTGGACTACGTAAAGTCCAACTTAAGGAACAGTGTAAATCTGTTCAGTTTGTATGTCAGTCACGAGGATAACTTATTCTAAAACATGTCATTATGCATGTTGTTTCAATGTTTGCAGTTAGGCTCGAGCTGAACAATTTCGATGAAAATTTCAAAACTGGCTCAGCAATTTAAAAAGTAATCGTTAGATGGCAACACTGCATGTATCATACAGATACTATAATTTCACCTAAAACTCACGTAAAAGACATAAAAATAAAAAATAAATTAAGAGCAGGGTATTGGAACTAAAAAAAATTATTAAGTATATTATAACTGAAATTTTGAACATTAAGAAATAAATCTGTAATTTATCTTATTATGACTGAAAAGGGAGAAATAAAAGTCTTATCTTTAAAAAATCTAAACTAATAAATATCAAATAAGTTTGCCATGTGTTATTTATTTAATCAATCATTGATGCGATCTGCTCAATTTCTTAGTTGGAAGGTATAGGATAGTAGGTATAGGAGGAGGTTTCTGAACTAACATTCATTTATCTTGTTACGGAGACCAGAAAGGATGATAATAAAATTGGTAGGTACGGTCAGTTGCAGAACTGCATATAGAATTTCAAAACAAAATAGAATGGCAGCGAGCCGTAGTCAATTACACACTTAAAGAAATAAAGTAATATGTCTTGTAGTACAGAGTTTTAGTTTCATTTAATATTGTATTTAATAATTTCAATAAAAAAATTATCGTATCCGTAGCCTAGTGGATAGACTTAATTGACCTTAATATGTGTACTCAGTGCAATGCAGGTTGTGGATTCGAATCTCACCTTATGCCTTTTTTTTTGTTTTTGTTAAATTTTACAAATTACATATGAATATTTTGTTCAGGTAAACAGCTTAGACCAATTTTCTAATAGCTATTAAGTTAGATGCGGTAATTACTTAGGTAGCCATTTTTTGTCGTTGTGGATGTGTTACTGTAGGTGCTTGTGTTGATAAGGTTGTTTGGTGTTTTTATTAAATTTCTTTGCTAAAAATAATATGCAGGCCAATATTAATATTCAAGAGAGGATGCGTATTATAGAACTACATTACAATATATCTCAAATTTGCAATGACACTGGTTTTACCGTAAGTATTTTATTTGATGTTAATGTTATATCATAATTCTTTTATCAAAATATTATAATCTAAAAACAAAATTTAAAATATAATTCAGTAGTTTGAAAAATGTTTATTTTGATTTGGCTGTTTGGTTTTTAGTGGAGTAATAAAGCGTTGGATCTCACGCAACCAATAGGAGGGGAATTTATCGCTCGACGTCAAAGTGGACGTCCGCGGCACATTGATGCTACCCAAAGAAGATTTATGGTGGAACAATGGTTTCATACCGACTGCTGTGTTTGGGAATATGTTTAATACACACTGTTCGTCAAGCTCTGCATATAAAAGGATTGCATCATAGAAAGCCAGCTAAAAAACCCTTTTTAACTAATACCCATAAACAAAATAGATTGTTGTTTGCAAGGGAGTATTTAGATTTTGACTGAGAGCACACCTTATTCACCGATGAGAAGTCGTTTGTATCATCTGAAAACGGGAGGCTTTATTTGTGGCGTAGAAATGGAACCAGTGGAATGGAAGAAAACTAAACCTAATTTCGTCGATTTAAGGTTAATATTATTGACAGTTCTGATAATGTTAATGTGTGAGTGCGAGATTCACAGGGTTGCGTTCAAAAACGAGTAACTTGAGTAAAAAATGACGTCATCGGGTTCCTAACTCTACCCTATAGTTTTTGAACGGCTAACCGAGTTACATCTGTCAAGTTTTAATCAATGTTTCCACTTTTAGGAATTTCGCCCTTTTAGGGCATTTTTTTATTTGAAATACCTATGTAAGGCCTACGGAACACTAAAATTTAAATAAAGTTTTAGGCTATTTTTTTGACTTTGAGTGAGAACAAACTAATAATTTCGTTCTTGGTTTTTTGAATCAAGTTTTCATAAACTAGGTGGGAACTTGGTGAATTCTTTTGTTTTGATTATAGGTACATATATTTTAATAAAACTTACCATTATTATTCAGTATATTATAATACTATTTATTTATGAGTATGTTAACAATGTTTACCTTTCTGTAGTTGTAACGTTGTGTTTGCATTCTAAACACTTGAATCGCGGTTTATTTTATAGTTAGATTTTATTTTGACAAAAAATAAAATGAAAATAGGAGTATTTCTAAACAGCTAAAATTTACGGCTAAAATCAATATTTTAACACTATTTAAAGGCATTTAGGGTTATTCACTAAAGATTCTAAGAAAAACTGAACCCTAGTGGTGGAGTGGAAATACTTAAAAATCTTTTATTACTAAAAAACTCCAAATACAAAAGTCATAAAAAAATACTTAAATACAAAAACAAACAACAAAATAATTTACTAATTTTCTTAATACGGAAACATTGCTTTGACCATTTTAATCGAATATGGCCGCCTACTCCGACGAACCCGCGTTGAGTACGGTTCACTTGAGCCAACCCTAGGATAACAACTCTACGCGTTTTTTGAACGGATTAGGGTTGGAACTCAGTTAGTTTATGAACGGTTCGAGTCATAACTCTACTCGACTCAGTCGGTTTTTGAACGGCCCCCTGAATGGCTCCACGCAATTATAACCTTCACACTATGCATGAACTTTAGCATATGACTGTACCTCGTTACATTCTAACATATACGCCATACGGAATCTACCTTCTTTACAATTTACTTTAAGTTCATAATAATGGTAATAGTGATAAAAGGTAAGTTAGTAGTAAGTTAGTTACCGTTATTAAATTTATATTTATATGTTGTAGGTACCTAATGTATATACTTAATGTATATTTTAAAATAATTTTACGTTACGAAATTGTTGATAAAGTTAAGTACTAAGTTGTAACTTTAAAAAAACGTGTACACCGCCTACTGATTTACTGAAGAATAGAAAGATTATGTAATGCGTCATTGAATTATAATGTAAATGTAACATTGGCGGTCAATAGATCTTATTTAGTCTGTTACTAATTAAAACACCATTAATTGATTTATTTATTTTATTGATTATTGGCGAAGTATATAATATAGTTCTACCATGTGCACATGTAGCTTATGATTATACCTTTTCGTTACGTCACAAAAAGTTACCAAAGTGTAGGCGAAAAGTAATCTCAAATCACTTAATACACCAGCAGGTCGATTCCGCAAAATGACAGCTAACAATACTCGTTTGAAATCCATAGAAATAAGATATACATTGCGCATTTGAAATGACGTATGAAATTCATCGATTGTCGCGAAACCGCAATGTATATCTTATTTCTTTCAAAAGATTAGCAATCTTTTTACGGAATCGACCCGCAGATTACTAAGTTTCTCATTTACTTTCAAGTATAAATCACAAAAGATTTGATGGTTTGACACTTTATGTATGAAATGTAATATCACTAAAATGTAGAAATAGTATTCTTTTACAACGCCTGAACTCCAAATTCAATAGTTGACCAATAAGCGATTGTATTGAAATAAAGATTGGTTCATAAAATAAAAGTTAGGTCGAGAAATAAGCGTTACTAAACTTGTAGGTAAAACGTGCTAATCTCGACCCTCGCTAAGTTCGGACCCTAAAACGTTTAAGCTTATAGTTAGGTCTGTGTAGGTAAACGGTTTCGACATCAATCACGACTTTATTAAATCTAGTTTTGATATGGTATCTTCATGTTGTACACTCCGGTTGTTTAGCGTATAGAAGCCGGCGAGACGCAGAGCAGTGTAAATCTATCACTGATTTGGTAGGTAACGACAACAGCGACCACTCTGGGAATATGTATATTATAAATAGATTGTAATAGTTTTCTCACTTCAGTGAAATAACAACGTAAAAGATAGTTTTCTGTTTAATTTTATCGTTTTTTTTTATACGTTACAGAGAAATAATTGGGCCGATGTTAGGATGCTTATTTTATTACAAAACCCTAATGTTGGCCTCCGACCGAGACGAAGGAGGAGATAGCAATCCTATAAGTTGAATCGATTTATTAGTATCTTAAGTTAGGGTTCTTAAAGCTTATTTTTGTAAGGCGTTTGTTACCCATTAATTGAATGACCAAAGTTCGGCCGACTCAAAATGATAGTTATACTACTTTAATAGACTATAAAATCACGGCCGACCTACTTTGACAACCTAAGCTCGGCCAGCTTGACTTGTTTCGATGAAATACACTATGTTAAAATACTAAAAAGGCTAATTATGTTCATTTTGAAAACAGTGTGATTATAATTTGTTGCTGTAATATACAATGCTGTTTGTCACATCAAAACCGTTGGAAATTTCAACAATTTATTTTATTTTATTTATTATTGGTCAATATCAGTTTTTAAATAAAAATAATAAGAAAAACAAGACTACCTGTACTATAACGAAATACCCCCAAAACCCTTAAAGGGGTTAAAAGGTGTGTGGTTCACGAGCATTTAGTAATGGACCCAAGGGTGAAATCATTAACCTGAAACATCCGCAGCTTTCATAAATTTGGTGAAAGCTCGAAAAGAACTTCTCTTTAAACTTAGCCGTGTGGGGGTCGATAACTGGTCTTTTTTCTATTTGTACCTACAGGTGATGTCTCTGTGAGGCTTATTTAATAAAAAAAGATAAATAGTTTAAGACCTTTTGCTTGTTCCTTTCATTGTTTATTTTTATATTTATGAGTGAAATGACAAGAAAATTATTAACAAATAATTTATATATCATAAAATGTTCTTTACTGCTAATAAAGATGCATGTTTCGTTATTTTAATTTATTATTATGCATGTTCAATTTAGAATATAAGTGCAGACCGGTCTAGTAGTAACTAGCCACGTTACATCCAACATGTTAAGATTGTATATTACTAAATTCTAATTACAATAAAAACTTAGTTAATGTCGCTACTGCGATCCGTTGTTCTTTGAAGAACCCGGACATCAGAATTTATGCAGGTTGAGAGGGAAATATTTTCTCTTTTCTGCACATATTTTTTCTAAAGGGTTCTTCATAAATAATTACATGTTTTTTCTAATCCACGAAAAAATGTTTAAATTATTCTTGTAAATAAAAATAGTGAAAAGATTCCATCAGATTCTTTATACAGAATATTAATTAAATAAAAAATAATAATAATAAAGTAATTAAATTGTTCTTACGTCATTTGCATTATCAGAAGGCTCAGGCACTCGTATATCGGTTTGAGTAAAATAATAAAATAATTTCTACTAAATATTTTTTTATCATAATTTAGTACCCAATACACATAAGATAAAGGATAAGCTATTAAGGCAATTGAGTTCATTAAAATTGTCATAGCAGTCACTTTTAATGTGAGCTAAATTCCATGTACCAGGATTTTATAGAACACAGTTGGCATTCGAACAAAGTGGATAAAAGAACTAAACGGTACCCCAATTTACCGGTTCCGGACGTGTTTACATTTCTTTTGAACCAAACGCACAGACTTATTTGCGGTTGCCAAGATCTTTGACACCAACGGTTGTTTTTAGGGCAAAATGTTTCCTCCAAACGCCACTGATCGGTGACTTATTGTCCAGTTGGCTATATTATGTCTCCTCAGTTCCGGACATAGAACAGATGCAATTAATTGAGTAGGCGCATTCTACCGCCTGGAAAATGTCAGCTCACCTTGCATGGTTTCTGCGACGCCTCAGAGGCCGGATATGCCGCCGCAGTATACCTTCGTGCTGTTGATGGAAAGGGAGTCGTGACGGTGAATTTGGAGATGGCCAAGAGCAAGGTTGCTCCCATCCGCTCATGACTCACCATCGCAAAATTGGAATTTTCAGGAGCTACCCTGTTAGCTCGTCTGCTTTCGCATGTAGTTGCGACGTTGGGACAAACCATGGCCATTGAGCAGTGTATGGCTGGACTGATAGTCAAATTGTCTTGGCCTGGTTCCCATTAAAGGGAGCTGTTACTCGACTGAACCCCTTTATTGACAATCATGGTTTGATACGTGTGGGTGGCCGAGTTCGTAATGCACAACTCCCTTATGGAGCTCGTCACATATTATTACTTCCGAGTCACAGTCCGTTAACAGAGCTTATCATTGGGGATAGGCACCTGAAAAACTCACAAGCTGGCTTAGGTGCTATGATGGCTTTGCTACAACGAGAATTTTGGATTCTATCAGCTCGGAGGGTCATTCGTGGGGTGATATTTAAGTGTATTCCCTGCTGTCGACTGCAGGCTAATCTGGTTCAGCCCAAAATAGGAGATCTGTCCGCTGATCGCGTTCAGGCTTTTAGACCCTTCTCGACAGTCGGTACAGGTTACGTTCCGTAAACCGAAAACTGTGAAGGTCTACTTCTGTGTTTTTGTCTGTTTGTCGACAAAGGCCGTACATTTGGAGGTCGTTTCTGCCCTGTCAACGGAAGCGTTTATGGCCTGTCTATCTCGGTTTTTCAGTCGTCGAGAGTTGACTAAAATAGTTCGTTCTGACTGCGGAACTAACTATAATGGCGCTAGTCGTCACATGACGGAAATTTGTGAGTTCCTCAAGACAAATGACATCCAAATTGGATATAACTTGTATAGGAATCAAAAGGATATTTGACCCTCCTGCCTCCCCTTGGTGGGATGGTATCTTTAAGACAGTGGTCAAAGTGGCCTAAAAACCCATTTGCATCGGATAATTGTTAAGACGGTACTGGCCTGTAAGGAGTTGACTACCGTATTTTGTAAAATTGAGGCGGTACTCAATTCACGGCCTCTTAGTCCAATATCATCGGACTCAAATGACCTGGAGGCTCTTACTCTGGGCCATTTTCTGATTGGTGGTCCACTTAACTCGCTACCTGAATATCCATGTCGCAAAATCGCCGTGAGCAGATTGAAGCGGTTTGAACTACTGCAGCAGATGTCGCAATCATTTTGGAAACGATTCTCACTGCAGTATCATCCCGCGTATTTTTACATAGTTGATCTCTGGAAAGATGCAACGGGCCTCCCTTTAGAATTTGTGATTAGTGCGAATTAGTGTAGTATTGGTGGACAGTGCATTGGTGCATACTATTCGACGGCATCTTCCCCAACTTCTACAACGTGCCGGAATAACCGGCTGAAGCCGGTTATACTACACATCGGATCATTTGAGCGTTTTATCAACGGGAGACCATGGCACTAGCAACAAAAGTTTCCGTCATATGACGCCTACAGTAGCATTGCCACTGCGGCTGTTCTGCGGCTGGCACATGCTACTTTTACGGTGTGAAGAAGGGGCTTTGAAGCTAGAGAAGATATGGAAGAGAGGATAACATTCGCAATCAACTTCATAACAGTGGAAATGTACCTATGTTTGACCATAAATATAATAGCTTGCAAAAGTTTTTTTACTGCTTCCCGACAGTAAAATACCAATGTAAAAGATATTTTTCTTCTTAATTTAATTGTTTACTTTAATTCGTTACACAGAAATAACAGGGCCCATGTTTGGATTCTTTTTTTATTACAAAACCCTAATGTGTGATAGCAATTTTATAAATTTAATGGATTTATTAGTAACCTAAGTTAGAGTTCTCAAAGTTTATATTTGTGTAAGGCGTTCAATACCCGTTAATTGAATGACCAAAGTTCGCCCGCCTTTTAATGTTAGTTATACTATTTTATGAGACTATAAAATCACGGCCGACATTAAGCTACTCTTATAACTTAAGGTCGGCCACATTTACCTGTTTCGATGAAGTCTATTGATGTAACTGTGTAGAATAGTGTAATCGTAATATATATAAATATATTACATAATAAACATAAATCATACACAATGCAGTTTGCCACATTAATAATTTATTTTTGGATAATAATATTGGAAATTTTATTTGTCATTAGTCAATTTCAGTTTATAAATCAAAATAAGAAAATACCTACATAAATTAATATACTTTCTATTCAAATACAACTTTCAATTTCAAATAACAATGACTAATGAATGCTCTCTTTTGTTTACGATTAAGAACATTCTTTACTAACCGATATTAAGGTAAAAGAAGGCTGTATTATGGAAATTTGACCTTCAAACGCTTATTATTCTTTATTACGCAATTTAAGACTTTTGTAATCACTAGTAATATAAAGTGTAAATATCAAATAGCCTGACAGTGCGAAGTTATCGGTTAATAAATTCAAGGTTCAGGTGTGGTTAAGACTAAAAGTTGCGTTTTATGTTAAGGAGCCGAAATTTGGGTTTTTTACCCTACTCCATTTCAAAATCTCTTTCTAGACCTGCAATCTTAGTGACACATTTTTCATAGTAGATGTAGGCACCTACAATTATTTTGAAAAATACTCTTATACGTATCATACGGAATTTTTTTAAATAGGTATGTATTCATCATAAAAATCCATACTAATATAAATGCGAAAGTAACCCTGTCTGTTTGTCTGTCTGTTACCTCTTTACGCTTAAACCGCTATACTGATTACGATGAAATTTGGCATGGAGATTGTTTGAGTCCCGATAAAGGACATAGGCTACTAAAAAACGTCAACTGCCCTTTTTAGGTATTATTACGTTTAATAGTAAAAAAAATTTAATTAACTTGCTGCGCAACGAAACATGCAACAGTGATTCTTTCGTAATTGATTACTTAGGTTCCTTTCCTATCTAACGCAATATAAGTGAAGATTCGCTCACGGACAGGGCTCCGCGCTCGCGAATGATTTTGCTACCTCGCCTCCCCGTCTCAAGCCCCCCCGCGGATGCCACACGAAAAAGCATTCGCGTTGTACAAATTAGATTTTTGTGTTTCTTATTTTACTGTTTATTCATTTAATTTAGTAAGAATGACAGTAAAACTTTTCTATTTAAGAAATTTATAAGATTTCCAACGTCTGTGGTTTTTTAAATTTTTCGAAAACTTTTCAGTTATAGTATATAATGAGCACAAAGTTGCACCTGTTTTGACCCTAAAAATACAAGTTTTTGCACTCTAATAATTTTAGAATTACACAATTTAACGTAAAACTAAAAAACCACAGACGTAGAAATTAGTTTTCTGGTCTTGATTTGATTGAATTGAAAAATTGAGGGTACCTCCTAAACATGTAAAGTGGGGATAATTTTTTTACACATACATACAATCCCCACACATGTCCACAGGTTCATTCAGCCCCAAAAATTTTAAATCAGTTCATAACAACACTAAAAAATTGTTTAGAAATAATATTCAGCCCATAACTACTGAATTATCAAGGTCTAGCGACCTACCTACCCATTCTGGAGCAATTGTTTCTTCAAATGTTCAGCCCAACACTACCTATGAGACACCAGTTATTTTACCAACAGTGTCTCTAGAGCTAGCTGACAGTGATGGAAAGTACAATAATAAAGTTATATAGTGTCTCTTCCCTTTCTCTCAGACGCGTCAAAGTCCGACATGGCATGGCATCGCACTACGACGATTTCTGAACTTGGAACGCAAACTTCAGAGAGATCATACCCTCCGCTCAAAATATATCGACTTTATGCAGGAGTACATTCGCTTAGGCTATATGACTCCCTGTCACCCAAGCTTATTCATTAATAAGCCCCATTTTTACATACCTCACCATGGTATCTTCAAAGCAAATTCTGAAAAACTCCGCACAGTTTTTGATGGGAGCTGTAAAAGTTCCAACGGAATTAGTCTCAATGACTGTCCGCACGCCGGCCCACCTCTTCAGCGAGACATCATCCTCTTCCGCACTCACCAGGTGATATTCAGCACAGACATCCAGATGATGTTCAGGAACATACTTATTAACCCAGACCAAAGACAATTTCAGCTCATTCTATGGCGCTCTGCTCCTGATCAGCCCCTACTCACTTATGCCTTGTCCACGGTTACCTATGGTCTTCGGCCCAGCCCATTTCTTGCAAACCGTTCTATCCTCCAACTGGTCTCCGATGAGGGGTATTGCTTCCCCCAGGCCGCACAGTTCCTTACCCGTTCCATTTTTCTGGATGACACCCTGACAGGGCATGACTCAGTCGCAAATGCTCAGACACTGCATACTGAACTCATCGAGTTATTAGCTCTGGGAGGATTCAATTTGCGAAAATGGACCTCCAACTCCCAAGAACTTCTAGACCATTTCTCAGAAGACCAGTGTGTCATGCCTAAGGACTTTGATATCAGCCCAAATCAATGCCATCAAGGTACTTTGTATTCAATGGATACCACAGACTGATACGTTTACCTACAACATCTCAATCCCGGTCTTGGAAAAATTTACCAAAAGATCCATCCTCAGCACTATAGCCCGCCTGTTTGATCCAAATGTTTGGATCAGTCGTGTCATCTTCCGCGCAAAATTATTAATCCAGTATATCTGGACTTTAAAACTGGATTGTGATGAACCTCCTACAGAGCCCACTCTTCAGTGTCAGCACATATTCGATGACTTACTTCGACTTTCTGCACAACCACTTCCTAGAAAGGTCTGCTCAAACAAAAGTTCCACTTATACTCTGCACGGTTTTGCTGATGCATCTGAATCTGGATATGCTGCATTAGTATACCGCTATGAAACTTAGCCCACTGGTAAGGTTCACGTCAATCTGCTCATTTCCAAACCGAAGTGGGCTCCAATCAAGAAGCGCCAGACTATCCCAAAATTGGAGTTATCAGCCGCCCATCGCTTGTCTCTGCTCATTGCCCGTGTATCAGCCCAACTTTCAGCTCAAATTCAATTCAATTCATTCAGCACCATTTCTGTTGGTCAGACAGTACCATCGTCCTTGCCTTGCTAAATACTTCTCCTCAATCACTACAAGTATTTAAGGCCAACCGAGTCTCAGCGATTTAGGCCACTACATGCAATCCCATTTGGAGACACTAAACTTCTCCTTTAAACCCTGCCGACATTGCGAGCAGAGGTATGTCTGCTCAAGACCTATTAAAGCATGGTCTATGCTGGTCACCTGAATGGCTTAAAGCCCCACCAGATACCTAGTCTACTATGCCTCCAGCTCTGGGTCATCATCTGCTCCCAGGACTCAAACAAAGGAAAATGGTAGCTCACATTGCTGTTCCTGATCTCACGCGATTCAGCTCACTTGATACTCTGATAGGTGTAACCGCCTGCATAAAACGTTTTGCCCACAATTGTCGCACAAAACGTGTCGCTCGCCTCAATGGTCCCATTACTGTCAGCGAGCGCAAGGAAGCGCTCTTACACTGGGTGCGTTCTGTTCAGCACAACATGTTCGCCGAAGACATCCACCGTCTACGCACCAATAAAACTTGTACTGTGCGACTACAACGTCTCTCACCCTTCTTAAAGGATGATCTGCTCAGAGTAGGTGGTCGCTTAGCCAACTCAGCCCTAAGATACGAAGCTCAGCACCCTCTTATTTTCACCAGATTTAATTTATATGTATTTTGTATGTATTTTATATATACAAAATAAATTAACAGGGATTTAAAATAACTTATCTTACATCCCTGGTCTACCAACAAGGTTGTATTGTTATTTGTAGAAGTCAACGAAATACTTAAAATTTCCTCTATTTATATCATGAACACCATTCCTTATAAAAAATTTCAAGGATCAAGTGGAGTATCATTTATTATCCTGTCACAGGTCAAAGATAATTTCCCACGATGTGGCAACAAAATCAAAAGCGTTGCCGCTAGTTGTGCCAAGGCTGACTAGGTGTTCCATGTACTTCGTGAATTCAGGCGCGGCTAAACTATTAGTTTTACCTAACTTTATCTAGTTACATAGGTATCTGCGGCGCATCTAAACGGCCAAACCATTCGTTTTACCTAACTTTATTTAGTTACATAGGTATCTGCAGTGCATCTAAACGGCCAAACCGTTCGTTTTTCCTAACTTTATTTAGTTATATAGGTATCTGCGGCGCATCTAAACGGCCAAACCGTTCGTTTTACTTAACTTTATTTAGTAACCTGGGTATCTGAAGCGCATCTAAACGTCTAGGACGTTAGCTATTCGTTGGACGAGCAGGACCACACTGGCAGTGCAGCAGATTTACACGGCAATACTGTTAATAGTACCAGTGTTTGTTGCGTCTAATTTTATTTTTGGTCGACATGGTGTTGACTTCGTACGGGTAAAACGTATGCAGCATACAGATTTAAGTAGGAAACATACTTACACTGGTACCGTGGTATCGGTTCAACCATTACTCGCTAGACAATGCATTTTCCTCATTCTCCATTTAGCTGCCTACGAATTCGACTAGATCATTCATAGACGGTAGGTCGTAGAAGGGTCGATTGAACGTATACTAGTCGATTTTACTAGTTCGTCATGATTTTGCATTTGATGTGGTAAGTGAAGACGGTTAGTGAGTGATACTCCATTCCTCCACATACAGAATGTCGCTGTGTAACGCTTTGCTGTCGGACGAAGGTTTCACCCCTATGTGTAATTTCAGATAGTCAGCCATATTATATTTATGTATACACAACATAGTATACAAGAAAATCTCTAAAGAACAAGTTGCATTTCATCTTCACTGTGCGATTTCAGGGTCCTTCCCTGAAGTGTCGCGCGTGGTTCGAGGTCGTAAAATAAATATAGGAATAGGAAATAAGAGATTTTGAAAGTGTGATGTCAATAGTGCTGCAACCAAACAAGCGTCCCTGGGCTAAGACAAACTTCTATAACCTAGTACATCTCAATTGTTTTCTCCGCTTCTTTTTCTTTCTTTCTTTTTGCTTTTGGATTACTTGTCAGTCCATTTATATTAAATATGGGTAGGATATCATTCATTATTGTCTTGGGTTTATACACACACTATTAAAGTTTACATTGGTGCGCCTTCAACTTGTGCCCGTTGAGGGTTGAAATGATTAAAATCACTTGATTTAAATCAACACTTTTTCACTGCAACCTATTTTGCCAAAAAAGTCAAGGTACTTCACTCGACATAAACTACGGTCTACTACACGCACACATGCAATGCTATGTTTACCTTCACAGTTCGGGGATTTCCCCAAATTTAAGCTCGCAACTCAAGAATCTGTCCGCTTTGCCTGGCAGTGTTGCCAACTTAGTGGATTTCCCACTAGATCTGGTGGTTTAGAATTAACTTAAATCGGAATAAAAATGGTTTAAGTATCTAGTGGATTTTTTTAGTGGCTTAGGTTGCTTCAGTTAGGGGTAAGGTATGACATTTAACCACAAGCATGATTTACATATTTACAGGATAGAAATCGAACGTTTACGTTACAAGTGTATATTTTTTTGATGTACAGGCAATACAGAAATATAAGGTGGTGGTTTTCAGTGATTCTCGGCATAGTAGGTAGGAGAGTGTTTAACTTTCTATAAACATATTAAAACTATAGGTACGTTGGTATCAAAAGTGCGACCCGACACTGGTCTAAGTATATTATCTTTCATACTGGCGAATACTTCAACCATTATTGGGTTCACCCCGCGCCCCTAATAGTCGGACCTACGCACGGTATATAATGCACTAACAGAAGATATAAAAATATGTGACGACTACCATAGATTTCTGACAAAACAGCGACGGTGGCTCCAAAACTTTTATGACTTAAAAGAATTTTATAATAATACATTAAATACAGAATTATTTTTTATAATGTAATGTAAAAATATTTTTACAAAATAAATGAATATGAATAATATGAATATGGGGAGAGAGTGCACTTTCCCACCGCAACGCCTCATCACACTTTTGTCACCTTTCGCAAACATTACTTACAGTATTCTAGTAGTACTTTGATTTAACAAAGTAACATTAATATAATAATAACGTTCTTTTGACAACTGAACTAAAATTTTAGAAGAAGCTGATTCTTCCAAAGATGATTATCCTAATGTCTATTTTGATTGTTTAAGGTTTTTTTTAAATCTATATAAATATTATAAATTCGAAAGTAACTCTGTCTGTCCGTCTGTTACCTTGTCACGTTTAAACCGCTGTACTGATTGAAATGAAATTTGACACGGAGATTGTTGGAGTCCCGAGGAAGAACATTGCTACTTGAAAAAAACCTCAAGTGTGTGTCGGGTTTTTTCCTATAATTGAGGAGTTGCTATTGAAATCTTACACTGTTAACCTAGCTAAGGGCGGGTGGAGCCGCGAGCAAATTTGGCATGCAGATAGTTTAAGTCGCGGGGAAGGACATAAGCTACTTGAAAACGTCAACTTTGAGTCAGTTTTTTTATATAATTGAGGAGTTGCCCTTAAAATCCTACACCGATAAACGAATTTAGGCGGGCAAAAGCTAGTAAAATATAATTTTATTTTATAAATTATGTTTTGTACATTTTAAAACAGGTTTTGTTAAATAAATTGCAAATGCCACCTTAGTAGTAAAAAATAAAAGCTTAACGTATATATATTAAGGTATTTTGTTAATTTTTGGTTATTTTATTAATAATTAAATGAATAAAAATTATATTGCCTTCTTTTTGACTTCCAAATTAAAAGATACAAATAAAAAAAAATCTGATTTAAATCAAATAAAATCGATTATTTTCAAATCAGATTTTTTACCAACCCTGGGTTGAAAACCAAAATCTGGTACTAAAGATAACACTAGTGTCAGTTAGACCCTTGGTACTGTAGCTACCTACCTACTCGTAAATTATTATTTTAATATCATATTGTACTATGGCATGGTACGGTATGGGCCTGCCCGTGCTATATTCAAATATCAGCGTAGGATTCCTAAGGCAATTCCTTCCTTGAATATAGCAGAAAATAAGGAAGATTGCTATAGTTGTTCCTACGGTAAACAAAAAGTGTTCAACTACATCTGCTACCTCGGTGGCAAGTTTCAGCACTTTTGGCTGGTCCGTGCTCCGTTGTGACGCGGACAAACTTCTTCTCTAAGGATACTCAGAACAGTACGGTTCATCGTAACGCAGAGCGGGGCCTCCTGGAACGTTTACTGTCTATTCTATACAGAACAGAACATACCTATGTAGGTAGTAATTAGGTAGTGTGGTGCGGAGGGGAGGGCGGAGGGCGGACAACGGCGGCGAACGTAATTGGCGCACAAAGGCTTTACGAGCGGCATCGGGCTGATGGTCCGAGTCACGGGCGTCGCGCGTGTGACAAGCTGAGGGAAATAAGACGATCGGCAAAGATTTTTCTAAATTATTCTTCTGTGGTAGGGTTTTCCTACTTGCTGATTTTTCAATTCCCGTAGAACTGTGCGATTTAAGTTTCAATATTAAGTGATTTGATTTCAATCACAACTTCCAACGGTAATTAAGAAACAGCAAGAAATCGGCTTTTAACATCGGCGCAGGCCAGGTGCTACCGGTATTTGGGTAATTCGTTAGCTCGGACGATAGATACCGGTCGGAGATATGGGGCACGTCGTCGGCTTGCGTATTACACTCGAACTCGCGTGGAGGTCGCGTGTCTCGTCGACCTTGTTCGTCCTCGCTCAAGTCGCGGGTCGCAGGTCGTCCGGTATCTCTGTGAGTCCGCGCGGCTCGCCGGTAGACTCACTCGCTACGCGCTTCACGTCCGTACCGCACGCGAACTCTCTTCTCCGCCAACATCGTACCGATCGTTGACCCTCGGACGAGGTGCGAGCGTTCTGCGAGTGAGCAAACCGTGTGCTGGGTTGCAGATACCGAGCGCGAGCCAAGATGCCCAGTGTAATGCCGAACGGTGGTACAAGTGGAGAGAGAACGGGTACCGACGCCGCCGGTGACATCGTGCTGTCCGGGCTGTCTGCGCGGCTGCCCGAGAGCAACACCATCGATGAGTTTGCGGACCAGCTGTTTGCGGCCGTCGATCTTGTCACCGCCGATGACCGCCGCTGGACACCAGGTACCAGACTCTCTATCACTTTGTCTAGTATATCCTAATTAGACCATAATGTCTTTGACTTTGTACTAATATATAAGTACCTAGTTATTTTTAAAAGATAGAGCATTACCTAATTGCGCTTGCAACAAGTAACCAGTAGCAGAAAAGGCTTATTCTGTTTTATAGAGAATTAGATGTAGTTAAACGATTTCACAGCATCTAACTCAACATATTCCACCATTTTCTTCAACGAGCTTTCTAAAATACTAGGTGTTTAGGATCTCTGAATTGAATTATGCTACCCACATTTCATAATTTGTGAAGAGCAGTTCAAGTTCACCTTGAAGTGACCTCAAGCCTTGATACGGCCAGGTTAGCAAGGGGTGTGCCAATAGTCTTCAGATTCATTAGTAGCTATAATTGTTTCTGTTTGAATTTCTCTGCTAGTAAACTCTACATGCTTTATCGTGTTTTAAATTTCCTTATGGACTTCTTCAAAGGTAAATTGAAACTTTCGTTTCGACAGATTCAGTCCTGCCTTGTGCGTAGGTACTTAGACGGACGTGTAAGCTGTGTGCAACCCATAATAGAGCCGCAGGCTCACTGAATTTGAACCGGGTAATCAGATCAATACAACAGTTTCCTGAAGAAAATTCCTGATATTTGTAGAAAATTCCGGACTTTGCCTTCCAACTTTGACATTTGCGGCTTTCTTGCCGTTACCAGCATAACGCAAAAGTCAGCAGTGTGCTGAATTAAATAATAATTCAAAGGCTCAGTTGCAGAACATTGCTGGATGTTTGAATACAAGTACACCCGGATAATAAACTGAAGCTGAAAAATTGAAAAATCCGGATTATGGCAACGCTTAACTAATTGCGCAAATCACGCGGGATCCTGTCTAATTCATATGCGGGATCCTGGTACTAGGTATTATTGCGTTCTTTAATTTTTAAGATTGTCGAAGAGATTTTACGACACAGCCATACAATGTGAATTATAAGATCGACCACTAACAGTAACAGTAAGAAGCGGTGCATTCCGGTATCGGTATATTGTTACGGTGTTAGGCAGAACGTTACAGTTAGACAGTTAGACAGTTATTTATTTCACATTACACAAAGAAAAATAACAAAAAATAAGCACATAAAAACAAGAACACATAAACATATCACAATTAAATATGAGTTTTTGTATCATGGGTGTCGTAGTGCAATGTGCAAAATGGACGCCACTCAGCATGTGCTGCAGCTTACTAGCCACAGCGCTGATTTTCAGCGGAGCCCAATTGCGAGGCTTAGCTCGCGGCGCAGTCGAACTATTTCTCATATTATGATAGGTATATAATTTGTATTACAATTAAAAGCACTAAGTAAAATAGACGTAAAAATATTATTTAGGTTTTTACAGTGATATAAGTTTAAATATTTTTTTTTTTTTTTTTTATTGCCTTATGTTTAAATTATCTTATTACTAATTTAAATAACTCATTTTTTTTTAATTTTAATTTATTTACATGTTATATATTATTAATATTATATTATATAAAATATTTAATTAATATTGCCTTATGTTATGGTTAAAATTTATTTCAAATACGCTAGGGACTATAGGTATGTTGTAATAACTCTGCCGCCAGCAGGTATATCCTTTTGGTAATTTAATAGCATTGTTTAATATCTAAACTTAAAAACACCAAATGATAAACAAGTGTTTCTAAGCGGGGGTGGCAGGTTATTTCAACATTTGGTAGCGGCATATCTAAAGCTACCACGGAAAGCGGATGTACGGTGGTGAGGCATACTGAGGGGTGCACTTATTGATCGAATCGCTCTGTGTTTGTTGGAAACAGCTCGCCACTTAAGTTTCTCATACAGGTACTCTGGATGACCCGAGCGAACAATACCAAACAGTAATGTGGCCAGATGTAGCTGTCTACGCAGGGTCATCTTAAGGGTGTTACCGCTATTTAAATATGGTGTGATGTGAGTCCTTGGAGGTATTTTGTAGCAGAACCGTGCACAGGCATTTTGAACTCTTTGCACAATTCTTTCCGTGCGCGCTAACAATCGAGGGCCATAAACAACGTCTGCGTATCCTAGCAAAGAAAGTATTAAAGAGTCACAGAGTCGAACGCGATGATCTACGCTGAGGCAGTCACGTATGCGATACAGAATTTTAAGTCGATAAAAAGCTCTCTGACATAATTCGACAATGTGACTTTCAAAATTCAGATCCTCGTCCATCAAGACCCCAAGATTGCGCGCTTTCTCCACTTTAACAATTTGAGTACCTATTATGGATACATTAGGTGCTAAGGCCAAGATTCTGTCCCTTTGTGGCTTCGATCCAAGGATCATATATTTTGTTTTGCTAGCATTAAGCACTAAGGTGTTATCATTGGACCACGCAGTTATACGCTGCAAATCACTGTTTAGTTTGTTTACGGCATCAGTAGCATTATTTGGATGGAAGGAGATGTACAGTTGTATATCATCTGCGTACATGTGATACTGACAGTGCTTGATCACGTCAGAAACATCAGCCGTGTATAAAATAAACAGAACTGGTCCCAAAATAGATCCCTGCGGAATTCCTCTGCGAACGTTTGCAGGTTTTGACTGTAACGGGGTGCCATTTCCATCCATTAGCTGTACAGTCTGAGTACGATTACTGAGATAGCTGGCAAACCATTGGACTGCCGAGGGTTTGAAGCCGTAATATGTCATTTTAGATAGCAACAAGGAAATGTTAATTGCATCAAAAGCCCGCGAGAAATCGAGAAGCACCAAAATAGACCCCTTACCCTGATCACGAGCGAATAAGATGTTGTCCACTATATCTAAAAGAGCCGTAGACGTACTACGACCTCTCCTAAAACCTGACTGCCGTACTGGTAAGATGTTTTTATTTTCTAAGTATTCTGTCAATTGCATACAAACTATGCGTTCCAATATTTTTGAGATACATGGAAGTATATTGATTGGTCGCAAATCCTTAAACTCAGTAACATTACCCGTTTTTGGTAAGGGTGTGACTAGAGCCGACTTCCAAGCATCAGGGAAAATACCGGACGTAATGGATTCGTTTACAATTAAAGTAATAATACCTAGAGTTTGAGGAAGTGAGAAGTTACGTGCGTTACGTGCCTCGATCTGCACCGGAGCCACACCGAGGTATCTTGGTACGGTGTCTAAGGCAGACTGTAACGTGCGTTACGTGCCTCTGCACCGGGGCCACAGCTAGTCTGACTACATATCTGGTGAATTGGATGCAGCAACGACATCTACTGGCAGTTTCGAAGACGACGACCAGTTGTACAAGTGTCGGCTAAGGAAGCTAGGGAGGACATAGTCAGCCAAAGTACTGCTGATAATCGCGAGGTGGCTCCACTGGTGCGGAAGATGTAGGCGCCACAAAATTGTATGCCGCCTTAGTCGAAGAAGTTGGAAACTGGCGATAAGAAAGAAGGAAAAGGACAGGGAATAAGTTACTATAGAAAAGCATCGAATGTCTTGTAATGGCCCCGCGTCTTTGAAGGCGAAAGTCGAGGACGATAAAGTTTTAAAGGCGGTTGATATATTAGGTGCATGTCCTATACATGCATACATGATGCATGGTTGAAAACAAAACATCTGAGGAGCAAGTTCGCGACTTAAAACAAAAAAAAAACCATATCCAGATTATGATTAATTAATTTGAAAAGTACTCTATATTGGCCAGCTGGAAAGATACTGTCAAAGTGGCGAAATTATCGTTAAACAAGGAAGCAACCCGGAGTGTTGACGGAAACGTTTGTAGACCGACGTAATCATATTGTTTAACAGGGAAGCAAGCCTGAGTGTCGACGGAAACGTTTGTGGACAGACGTAATCATTTTGTTTAACAGAGAAGCAAGCCCGAGTGTCGAAAGGAACGTTTGTGGACAGACGTAATCATTTTGTTTAACAGAGAAGCAATCCCGAGTGTCGAAAGGAACGTTTGTGGACAGATGTAATCATTTTGTTTAACAGAGAAGCAAGCCCGAGTGTCGAAAGGAACGTTTGTGGACAGACGTAATAATTTTGTTTAACAGAGAAGCAAGCCCGAGTGTCGAAAGGAACGTTTGTGGACAGATGTAATCATTTTGTTTAACAGAGAAGCAAGCCCGAGTGTCAAAAGGAACGTTTGTGGACAGATGTAATCATTTTGTTTAACAGAGAAGCAAGCCCGAGTGTCGAAAGGAACGTTTGTGGACAGACGTAATCATTTTGTTTCAAAATGTGGGAGTGGGAAGGATAAAAGGATAAACTAAAATGGTTTTCCTTACAATACTGCCTGCCTTGATACATTTAGGTTTTCTTTGCGCTCAAGCCGCTTAAACGGCCAGATAAGGTAAGGTTGAACTTGGAGAGTATTTTGCTTAAAATATGTAGACATTTAGTTACCATAGAGCTTGACAAGGTGGCGACCGACGGCATCGGTATCGAATTATGTAATTATACATGTATAGAATATTAATAAGATAATTATTCATAGCCATCCAAAGGTGATCGCACATTTGTCCGCATCGTACGCGCCGTTCGAGCCACATTTATTGAATTAGTATGAAATGCAATATGTATTACGCGCAAAGTGGGGGTGAATTGTAAGAGGTTGGATGATGAAAAATAATATAAAATACTTGGTTTTTATGACGGTGTGTTTTTCACCAGAAGTCTACATACAAATAGTTTCTATATTTAATTTTCTTATAGTTTTAGTGTTATTACTAAACAATGTTAAATTTGTTAAATTTAGATACTTTCAATAAAAAAATTGAGACGTATCAATTAAATTTGGTTTTTATTCTTTACAATTACTCAAACAAAATTCTCTCAACTGATACTTTCTCCAACGAGCATACCTGATATAGAGGCTAGGAGTGCTAACTACACGTCCGAACTGATATTCCGTCTCAGTGGATGCGCCTCTTGGCTCCTTTGACCACTCTCTCGCCCGGAATCAAGTGTCATGCACACTAACCGTTTCCTCTGCGCCAATTAATTGGCGTTGTGTGTGGCGTTATAAGTCAGCAGATTGTGATGGATTGCGGGATTTTTATGCATCGTACCCGTTAAGGCAGCTCTGATTCAGCTCAGAAGATCTTGACATCTGCGCAGCCGCAGTCACTGAGAAAATCTTCGCTGGCATGGAATGAAGAAACCAGGAGTACTCAACAGAGCGAAGCGATGCTTCTCCTCAGGGCAAAGTTTGTTGCTTTACAAATCACAAGTCCGGCCTGCGGCCTTATATGGAGTACTACTGTCATCTCTGGGCGGGTGCACCTGGATACCAGCTTAGCCCTTTTAATTCGGTTCAACGACGAGCAGTAAGAATCGTCGACGATCCCAAACTCACAAGTCGTATAGAACCTTTAAGTCTGAGGAGAGATTTTTTCCCCCTCTGTGTGTGTTTTACCGCTTGTATAATATGTTCTGTGTTTTGAGGAATTGTTTGAAATAATTTCCACAGCTACTTTCTACCATCGCTCCGCTCGCCATCGACAGTGAATGCATTGTTACTCTTCGTAACCTAAATGGTCACAAACAGTGCGGTTTGAGAGGAAGTTACTCCCGCGAACGCTTAAGTTGTGGAATAAGCTCCCTGCTGAGGTTTTCTGAGGGACTACGAAATGGGGTTCTTTAAAAAGAAAGTGATTAGATTTTTAAATTTCCTATAAGACGTGATTATAGTCCTAATAGTTTAGGTTCTAATGGTATGTTTACACCCTTGCATTCAACGCTATGTTATTGGGCACATGTACGAGCACAAGCGTGTAAACAATTTTGTTTTGTCCGACAACGCGTTCCGAGGCTGCGTGGCGCGAGTGTAAACGCGACATAGGTAATATTTAATTTCACCAGCGCGCTAGTTTGCAATAATTTTGTGCAAGTAAAATTATCGATAGTGTTGTTTGACAACACTATTCCACTTACACATTTGCAATTTTTTTTCTGTTTCGTTTTTCATTTGGCATGGTTGATCTTGTACATTCTATATCTATGATCTTGACTTATTCTCTTTAGATTATTGACATGAAGCGCATAATGTACAATATGTGAGTCAACAAACCGCCACTTTACCTAGGTAGGTAGTACCTTGATAGCCCAGTCATATTAGGTAAAAAAAGGAATCTCGGAATGGAAGATAATAAGATGTAAATTGGTATAAACCTTTGTTTTGTGTTCTAAATATTGTTTCAAAAGTTACAAGTGCTATCGTGTCCGCGTCTTAAGATATTGAAGGTCAAAGGTCGTAAAAATCGGTTTTTCGTGAAAATCTCGCTTTCTTTGTAGAGAATTTTAATCTTTGTAGAGTAAAAAATTCTCTACAAATTTTGTTTGATCTTTTTTTCATACGATCAACTGTTTTTGCGGTAGACCGCGAAGAGTGCGCTGCGTACAGTCATATATGGCCTATAATGCAAGGTCAAGCGTGAGTTACGGTTATCAGTACGTTGTATAAAGTTAATTATTTACTAAAAAAAATTAATTATTAAACAATGCCCATTATTTATGTACTTATTACTTATTATTAAAAAACTGTTACTAGAGCATTGGAGAAAATTCCCAATTTGGATAAACTGGTGGAAGTATTCCAACAAGAAAACTTCCCCCTACGAACATTATTTGAAAATGGAGTGCGTATCTTGTTGGCATTATATAATGCTCCAAAATCTGAGGACAACATTGATCATTTTTCCGCTACACGCAATTCATCAAATTAACGAAACTTACTAAACCTGTACATTGTACAATTGTCAACACTTGTAGCACCTACCTCCCAATTGTCAACACTTGTAGCACCTACCTCCCAATTGTCAACACTTGTAGCACCTACCTCCCAATTGTCAACACTTGTAGCACCTACCTCCCAATTGTCAACACTTGTAGCACCTACCTCCCAATTGTCAACACTTGTAGCACCTACCTCCCAATTGTCAACACTTGTAGCACCTACCTCCCAATTGTCAACACTTGTAGCACCTACCTCCCAACAAGTGTAGCAGCTCATCAACATATAAATCGTGTCTACTACCAGATTTAAACCGATGAAGAAAGCGCATACGATCCTGAAATTCTTGAAGGTTTGGAGATGAATATGACCGATAATGAGGATGACGACAACGAATTGAACATTTTCGAGCGACAACTACTACTAGCTTCCAACTACTACTAGCTTCCAACTACTACTAGCTTCCAACTACTACTAGCTTCCAACTACTACTAGCTTCCAACTACTACTAGCTTCCAACTACTACTAGCTTCCAACTACTACTAGCTTCCAACTACTACTAGCTTCGAACTACTACTAGCTTCCAACTACTACTAGCTTCCAACTACTACTAGCTTCCAACTACTACTAGCTTCCAACTACTACTAGCTTCCAACTACTACTAGCTTCCAACTACTACTAGCTTCCAACTACTACTAGCTTCCAACTACTACTAGCTTCCATCTACTACTAGCTTCCAATTACAATTTTATTATAATTAAAATCAACTATAATTCTTTTCTTACTGTCTTTTTAACTTAAAATTAAATTAAAATATATAATCCAAAATTAATAATATACTATAATATAGTTAGATATAATATTGACCTTAAAATATCTTAAGACGCAGACACGATAACATTTGTGACTTTTGAGACAACATTTAGAACGACAAAACAAAGGTTTATACCAATTTACAGCTTATTTTCTTTCATTCCGAGGTGAAACCCCTAATATGACTGGTCTATGAATAAAATCTCGGTGCACCAGTTCTGCACTCAGCCACTCACACCTTAGAACAAAGATGACTTATACGTCTAGATTCCGTGTTCAGGCTCACGAAACGAGCCGATCCGAGTACCTGACTTTTCAGGTACTTGCCGTCACACTACATCATACGTAATCTGTGCGTCGACGCGATCTGTGCTCCCGCGTAAAGTAATAAAAATTTCGATTTGTGCAATAAAATCGTGCTAAACTATTGACAAAAAAAAGGTTGATGATAAAAAATCACTTTTCACAAGTTATGAGTATATGTTATTTGAGTTACAAAAGTTGACGGATTTTATTTTGTGCATCCATCTATATTTTAGTTCTACAGTATACAATATTTGGAACATACTTTAAGGTTTTAACATGCATTACATGGCCATGGTCAGATTGCTACCTTCGTAGCAAAGGCTTACGTTCTATCTCAAAATAATGTGTTTCCACAGGGGGTCATCGAAAGTGAAAATAAATTGTAGTACCGAATAAAAGTAAGAACTCTCCAATTCGGGGTAATCACTTTAAAGTTTGTAACACCAAAATTACGCTCACAGATGTAAAAAATATAGTTGTATTAGCTGATTTACACACACATTAATAGGAAAATGGCTTGCAATACTCCGTTTGATGTTGTTACGGACAATGTATCTAGACGTATAAGTCATCTTAGCCTTAGAACCTAATTAGTCACGCACACGTTTTCTTTACTTATTAGGTTCTAAATAGGGCGAAATCAGATTTGTTGATCGACAAAACGCAAGTAATGCCCCTGGTAAGTACAGATGTCTATAGACTACGGTTACCGTTTAACATCAGGCGGACGGCATGCTTGTTTGCCACTTAGGTGGTATATAAAATGTACCTAGATGCCTATTTACTTTCAGAAGTGCATTAGGTAGTATTTTGATATCAAATCAACATAAATATTACGTCAGCGAGAAGCAAACACTGTGCAAACACATAAACAGCACGATCGCGTTTGCAGTAGGGTTGTCAGATGGGAGTTCTCAATTTTCCTCAAGAAAAAAGCCCCAAACTTAAGAATATGCACCCATGTAATTAACAAATAAATATAAACTGAAAACGTACCTTCTTGCTATTTGTTTATTTTGTTTACTTGATACTCAGGATAAAACTTAGTTTTTTGTTTTCATTTTTTTTATTTAAGTTTATGGTTGACTAGGCCTTTTTTTTTCTTTATGGGTTTAACGGTACGTTTTCTCTAGAATCAAGTTTTTTTAGACCTCATCTAAAAATTTCAAATGCAATTTCAATTAAGTATATAATATATAGACATTTCCAATCTAAATAACAATTTTTTCAACAAAACTGCGTAAAAAACACTTAATCTGGCAACGCTGGCTAGTGGAGGTACCTAGGTACATCGTCTGTGGCGCTGAGTGTGAGTGACGTCAGCGATCGACCGACGCGCAGCGAGTGCACACCACACGCACGGCTGACTGCACGCTGCAACGCTGTGTTGTTATTTCATTAAATAATATCGATAACCTATTGCCCTGTCACCTAGTTATTAGTATATTAGGTTTGATTTGTGTAAAATACAATGACTTAATATTATATTGACATCCTACACGTTCTCCCGATCTCGACCCTTTTGCTCTCTAGTCTCTACCGTCTGTGTGCGTTGAGATAACATATGTGGGATAATTTAATCACTTTGCATGATGAGACCTTATAGGCTCAGGGATAATAGATTAAACAAACGTATGAGAACTTGCACTATAATTTTGATATCTTACCTACGCCAAAACAAATAGATAACAGGTTTACAAAATGGTAGATAACAGGTTTCGTTCGTTTCAGCCGAAAGACGTCCACTGTTGAACGTAGGCCTCCCCCAGGATAACAGGTTTACAACCTACAAATGTACCTTAACAGTCCAGTTCTGTCATCTCTCGAAGTTATGTGTTAAGCATTAATGTCCATGCTATCATATATAGCAGTGGAAAAAATTAATGATTGGTCTGAGCGCTTTGGTATTAAGAATTAATGCTAACAACTGTCAGGCTCTTTTTTTTTTGTAGGTAGTACCCGACAATTTAATAAATGCAACATAACCTCGGTGCCACCAGTTCTATTAGATAGCACCATTATTCCTTTCTCTGATAGTGTTAAAGATCTTGGTTTGCACATTGATACTGGTTTTAATTGGATAGCACAAGTTAGTGAAATTAGTCGGAAAGTTACCGGTACGCTACAATTTCTTTACAGATTTCGCAATTTCCTTCCTTGTAATACCCAACTCTTAATAGTACAAGCGTTAGTATTGCCTCTCCTTTATTATTGTGATGTGTGTTTTCTGGACTTAACCTCTGATCTTTTAAATAAACTGGACCGACTTATTAACAGCTGTATCCGGTATATCTTCGGTCTACGCAAGTATGACCATATCTCTAATTTAACAGCTTAAATGGTTGCCAGTTCGCCAACGCAGGAGTGTTAGGATTCTCTGTGCCCTTTACTCTATTCTACATGATCCTAGCTATCCAGACTACTTAAAATGACGATTTCATTTTCTCGGCAATAACCATGAGCTCTCGCTTCGTTCTTCTCACAACCTTCTTCTTTCTACTCCACGACACCGATCTGCCTTTGTATCTATTTCTTTTACACTTCAAGCTACAAGACTCTGGAACGCACTTCCTTAAGACATCCGCAATGTGCAAAGTAAACATACTTTTAAAATAAAGGTAAAGGAATACTTTCTCAAGCAGATGGCAAAGTGAAATTTTATTCTTCTCTGTTATTTTTATCTATATTGTGACAAATTGTGTATATATGTATTATATATGTAAATATATAATAGTATATAATTTGTCACAATACAATATATATTTATTTATATATTTTACCCATATATATATTTGAAAATATAAGATATATATATTTTTTTTATAATCATGCACATATTAGTATTTTTGTTCTTAAATAGGTTATAAGTTGATGTAAAATTATTTTACTTCTACCGCCAATAATTTATCTGCTTGGCTCTATGGTTGACTGGTAAAGAATGTCGTGTGGCATAAGTCCGCCATTGTACACTAGTTTGTGCAGTAAGTTTAAATAAATAAATAAATATCAGAGCAACTACCGTCAACTACGGTTCGTATGCGTCTGCCTGACAAAACGGTAGCCACCCATTTGCACAAACCCTCGGTCACTCCATAAGATGGCAAATTCGATAGAAGACCCCGGTGCCAGACCCGATCGAACGCCTTCGCTATGACCAGGTTACATGCCAATGCCCCCCCAGGATATCTGCGTCTCCGTTAGAAAAAGAATGGTCGGCTGCGCAGTCTCGAGATGGTGGTGGGATCTAGGATATATCTTAGGGAAGTTAATTTTAACTTTAGCGTTGCAGTAAATTTATATGAAAATCTTTTATAATTTTATAAAAATATTTATAGTTTCAGCAAGGAAAGTGACGTCACAACGTAAATACTAAAAGTAAATTTAAGCTGTTGGTGCATGGTACACGTCTACACAAAATTAGTAACTCTTTTATGGGGCAATGTACCTATACATTTTTACAACAAAGTTCCTAATAATATTCAAAAGCTATCAATAAGTAAATTTAAATCTTTTATCAAACAACAACTTTGTAAAAAACATACTACAAAATTTCAGACTATATAAATGATAAAAAAACCTTGGGACTGAAGATGCTCAATTACAGGACGTATAGGTAAACCAAATTAAAATGGAAATAATATAAAATTGTATGGCTTATTTTTTTTATTTAAAACATTGATTGTATTTGTTCTTTTTATGATAGTATGTACTAATTATGTTGTTAACTAAAAGATTTTTTCAAAGAGTCAAGATTTTTCAATTAGATCAACTTTTTTCTTGCCGGATTCTTCTCGATACCAAATTGAGTAAAAATGGCTTCAAAAAATAGTATTTCATAACTTTGACGATTCAAAAGGGTTTGTAAAAACCTATGTTGAATAAAAAAATTTGACTGACTTCATTGCTTTGACTTATAAGCTTAATTTTTTTACAACTTTAAGTGACCGTAGACTTCAGTATTTGATATTAATTTCAACTTGAAACCTCCACGCGTTCATGAATCAAAGGCTCAGACAAACAGATAAACTTTTTTTAATGTACTATAACTACAAGTTAACGAGGTATTTGGTGTAAATTAGTTTAACAGACAAAACTGTTTAATGAGCAGACACATTTATTTGGAATTATCGCTAGCCTATTAGCTATTCTATTTAGCTACAGTAGCAGAACAGAGCTTGTTTCATTCACCGACTAAATTAACAACCGTAACAAGGCAGAGTTTGTTTTGTTAACAGGCTGTATCAATATATTTTTTGTTGAACTAGACTGTTACTAGAGGGCGCTACTTGTATTTTAAAACACGGTATGGCTTAGTATCAGTAGTGCAGTGAATTGGACGGGTAATATAAACTAGTGACCTCTAAGAGCGGCAACCCAAGCCGAGGCTCTCTCCGCGTGGCGCCCTTGAGCGTTAGGCGCTACAAGTGCCGAGAGTCATTTTAAAATGCGTGCTTGAAAACCTCATTTTACGTTAAATACTTAAATGGACAGCAAGCCCTATTGTTAGTATCAGTCCAGCGTCTCTTTCGAAACGCTAACTGAGACTTTAATTTGGCTGCCCAAAGTGGATTTAATATTTACTAATAGTTACAAATAAAAGTTGTACCTATCACGTCGTTTTCTCTCCTGGTTAACACTATAAGTCTAGGCTAGCTACCGTAGCAGGGCAGTGTTAGTATCATTAACTGACAAAATTAGCTACAGTAGTATAGCAGAGTTTGTTTTATTAAAAATAATTGTTGGGACTGCATACAGACCACCATGGCTCGACGCACATACCTTTTTTAGTGCCATGACTGACCATGTAACGTCATTTACAGACTATAAAAAATTGTTTTACTTGGTGACTTTAACGTTAATTACCAAAACAAAAGTGAACTTTAACTATTTCATCGAATTTTTGACGACAATAAATTTGACCCAAATAGTAAAGGAGCCTACACATTTTACAGAACACAGTTAAACGATAATTTACTTAATATCTACGGATGCTCAAATACTTAATGTTGATGTACAACATATCCCTGCTTTTGGTCGACCCACATTTGTGACAGTTACAAAAGACGTCAAACGACAAAAATTGATACCGAGACGAATTACCCACAGACCCTGAAAGACATTAAACTAAGTGAATTTAACCGTGACCTGGCTTCTGTAGACTGGACATCTATAGGACAGTTTGATGACATGGTAAGAGTTTTTAATGTCAAAGTTTTGGCACTTTTTGATAAACATGCGCCCGAAAAGGTGGCAGTATTTAAAGAAGCGCCTAAGCCGTGGCTGACAGACAATATACAGTTTATGATGCAACTGCGTAATGACGCGCATGACCGCTATAAGAAAACTAAAGACGAACAACATAAGCAATACTACAAGGACAATAACACATGGTTACAGAGGCTATACACAGCGAAAAGCGAGCTTATTTTGAGTTTCATACCAAGAGCAGTGCTGGTGACTCTAAAAGACTATGGATAAATTTAAAACGACAACTGATCACGGACAAGACGTAACTCGGAGTTACCGGTACATTTTGACGACGCAGATGAGATAAATCAACAATTTCTTAACATACCTGGCAACTCCAACGTTCAAAATTTTGAAAAGCATCGACTCTCATAACTTCCCTACTGACTGGAAAACTGCAAAATTTACTCCTTTACCCAAAAAACCAAATCCTACCCAAATATCCGATCTTCGAGCTGTAAGTATCCTTCCGTACCCATCGAAGATAATAGAGAGGGTCGTGTATGATCAGATGACGGAATATCTTGAAAAGAACAGCATTTTGACAGATCAACAATCGGATTTTCACAAAGGCCGTTCAACTGACACAGCACTTCTCAATGCATGCGCAGGATTCTGGAAAAAGCACTATATTGGTGATTCTGGATATTAAAGAGCTTTTGACTGTATAAACCTACCCTTGCTATTATCCAAGATGTTGGATTATGGATTTTACAATGCAACGGTTCGGTGGTTTGACAGCTGTCTTTCTAACCGGACACAGGCTGTTGGGCTATCTGGAGCACATGGAACTGTGCCGGAGAAGACACTCCGAGGCGGTTAATAAGAGGTGTACCGCAGGGATCCATTTTAGGCCCACTTCTATTTATATTGTACAGAGCAGACATTGTAAAATGTATCCAAACCAATAACTATCATCTCTACGCTGATGATGTACAATTATATGCGTCTTCTGTACCGTCTTATATGGTTCAATGTGTAACCGGCATAAATAAAGAATAAAGGGTCGCGGATTGGTCTGGTCGGAATTATCTCCTGTTAAACCCAAATAAGTCTAAATATATTGTACTCGGAACCAGATTTCAAATCCAAAATACATTGGAAGCTCTGATAGACCATGATATAACCATTGCGGGTAACCCAATAGAGAGAGTAGAAGAGGTAAGGAATTTAGGTGTTTTGATGGATGGTAAACTTCGTTTTGAAAAACACCTTCTTGGGGTAGTCACGAATTGCTTTTACCGTCTTAAAACACTTTATAATATCCGTGATTACCTAAGCGTGGATTTACGTATCCACCTTTGTGAGTCACTGATATTATCAAAGTTTAATTACTGTGACGTTGTCTACAGTGGCTGTATTTTCGGTCGCACTCAGAGATTGATACAGCGGGTTCAAAACTCATGCATTCGTTTCTGTTTTCGAATTCCACCCCGTTCCCGCATCAGCCCTTATTTGAAAGCAGCGAATTCTGAAACTATTTTTCAGTTTATCATTGCCTGAAAACACGGATAAAACGACGTTTTCTAAAAATGAAACGGTCTAAGCAATGACTATTATAACGGGCCTCAGTTATGTTCATTGTTGCATGCAATTACATTACGCTTACTAAGCATCCGTCTTAGAATATTACTTTGTCTAAGCCACGACTATTAATCCGGGTCCTAGTGTTGGTTTCTGCGGATCTCGTGAAGTTCCGCTGCCGCCTCAACTGTTTTCCTGTTAGCCTTCGTACATTCATCTTTTACGATTTAAGCCCCTGCTGCGTTACTGCGCGACACTACATAGACTGCGCGACACTACATAGACTGCGCGACACTACATAGACTGCGCGACACTACATAGACTGCGCGACACTACATAGACTGCGCGACACTACCCAGCCTTTTTGTTGCTCTTTTAATAGATCCATACTAATGGATAATGGATACTAATACTAAAAAGTAACTCTGTCTGTCTGTCTGACACCTCTTCATGCTTAAACCATTGTACGGATTAAGATGAAGTTTGGCATGGAGACAGGTTGAGACCCAGGAAAGGAGTCAAGTGTGAGTCGGTTTTTTTTTCTATTTATAATTCTTCTGTACGTGTGTTTGTTTGATTCTCCTACACGGCTGAAACGATTTGGGTGAAATTTTGTCTGAATATTTTAATGGGTTCCTGGATGGTTAGAAAATAAAATTGGACCCGGCAAATGGCTAAGCAGTTGGTGTGTTACTGATATTCTCCTAAACGGCAGGGATAGTTTTAATAATTTTTTTGTGTACGTTCGAGTAGATCCCTGCAAGGTTCTAATTCACAAATGGGCCCGATAGGTATGGTGCTGCAGTCGGTGTGTCCCTGGTCTCCTAAACGGCAGGGATGATTTTAATGATATTTTTTGTGTACGTTCGAGTGGGTCCTTGCAAGGTTTTAAAACACGATTGGCCCCGGTAGATTGCGCTACATTCGGTGTGTCACTGATCTTCTCCTAAACAACAAAGATTGAATTGACAATTTGCTGCATTGAATGCGACTCCATTTTTATCATATCCCACAATTTCAATCATTGTGATATTTATAGCCTAAGAAACGACACATTAAATAGAACGTAAAAAACGCATCGAAAGGGCTAGCTTAAAATCAAAAGGATTTAAAGAAAAGCTTCCCGCCAATACTTCTACGATAGAAGATTTGAAACAAAATTAAGAATTCAATAATTTAGACTCAGCGGTCATAGGAAAAAGTGAAATATCCAAAAATGATGACTCAACCGTAGATTCGTAGTGATGACTTACGGTACTGAGACGTGGCCGCTAACTAAGGGTCTTATACGACAGCTCAAGGTCGCTCAGCGGGCGATGGAAAGAGCTATGCTCAGAGTTTCCCCACGTGATCGAATCAGGAATGAGGAAATCCGTAGGAGAACTAAAGTCGCCGACAAAGCTCACCGAATCGCAAAGCTGAAGTAGCAATGGGCAGGGCACATAGAACCGAAGGCCGAAGGGGGAAGAAGGTTTTCGAGTGGCGACCACGAACCGGAAAGCGCAGCGTGGGACGGCCCCCCGCTAGATGGACAGATGACCTTGTAAAGGTAGCGGGGAGCCGTTGTTTACAGGCGGAACAGAGTCGCACGCTGTGGAGAAAGTTAGGTGAGGCATATGTCCAGCAGTGGACGTCAATGGGCTAATATGATGAACCGTAGATTCGTTAGAAGTAATTATGGAATCGCAAAATTTAAAAAATGTTAATGTTAAATTTAAAAAATCATAATTAATGTGGCGCTGCTTTTCCGGGCTAGCGGGCTGGACAACGTCGGAAGGGCCGCTATATTATATATATAGTAACTGTGTCTGTTACCTCTTCATCACCGCTCTACTAATTAAGATGAAATTTAGCATGGAGATAGTTTGAGTCCCGGGGAAAGACATGCGTTTCTTGAAAACGTCAAGTGTGAGTCGTTGGTTTATATTTGAGGACTTGCCGTTGATATTCTACACTATAACCGAATTCAGGGCGGATGGAACCGCGGTCAAATTTGGCATGGAGATAGATTTTTTTTTAAGTTATTATATGTACTTATCTAAAAGTCTGTCTCACAATAGGGTTACAGGCAGTTTGTTCTAACTTGCTCACAATAGGGTTACAATAAGATACAGGGTTCCTATCAGGGATACATCTCCCACCACGGCCGGTCCCCGCGTGAGATTTAGACCGCCAGCCTCTAACCAAAAGATGCAAAGTATATAACATCGCTACATTAAACACGAGAACCCTTCGGACTCATGAAAGCTTGCTGGAGCTTGAAAATTCCCCAAAAGACTATAAAGTTTGATATTTTAGGTATAAGTGAAATGCGGAGACAAGAAGAAAAAAATAGAGGAATACACAGACTACATCTTATACCAAAAAGGAAAAACAGCTGGGCAGTATGGAGTTGGCTTCCTAATTAAACGACACCTGAAACAGTATATCCAAGAAATAATAGGAATCTCTGATAGAATAGCAATACTCAATGTGAAACTACCAAACTATAAAAAGCCGTGGTCGATAATACAAGCCTACGCGCCTAACGCGCGCGAAACCAACTACCAAGGGATTAGAAAACAAATAAACGAAACAACAGACCTGATACAGAAATATGAAATCCTGGAAAAACACCTAACAAATTGCTGCACTGCAAACAAAAAACACGAAGACTCAGAAATACCAGCTAAGCGATCAAACTCTACAGCTTATAAACGAGAGAAAAGAGTACATAACACAACAAGCTAAAAAAAAAAACATCAAGAGGATAGCAGAAATCAGCAAGAAAATCAGAGCAAGTATTAGAAAGGATCGCAAAACCAAGCGGCTAAAAACACTGTAATTCCATATTCAAAGAACTGGAGGTACTAAAAAGGCTTTGAAGGAATTACGTGAAGTAGGAAAACAATGGATACCAAAACTAAAGCGAAAAGAAAAGTCAATCACAAACCGGAAGAATATCAACTAATTAGCTACCCGCTTCTTTACCCAACTCTATGCAGATCAGGAAAAAATACAGACAATACAGATACTGCGAACACCCACAACCTAACAACTCCTAAAACCAAAACTGACCCTGTTCCAGAAATTTTACTATGTGAGGTCGAAAAAGCGATAAAGAGCCAGAAAATGGAGAAATCACCAGGACCAGACAACATTACTAATGAGCTGATGAAAGGAACAATAGCAGAGCTAGCTCCCATTCTTACAAACATATTTAACAACATTTTAAAAAGGGGCAGCATCCCGAAACAATGGGCAAAATCCCACATCAGCTTAATACACAAAAAAGGCGATAAAGAACACATCGAAAACTATAGGCCAATAAGCCTCATGTCAAACGTTTATAAAGAACTTGCAAAAATCATATTGGATTGGATGAGCCACATGTTAGTTGAACAGCAACCAGTGGAGCAAGCTGGATTCAGGAAGGACTTTTCTACGATAGACCATATCCATACTGTCAAACAAATACTAGAAAAATATAATGAATACAACAAGAATGTCTATATCGCCATAGATTACGCCAAAGCCTTTGATAGCTTGAGTCACAACTACATATGGGACACTCTAGAACACCAAGGAATACCCGCTATCTACACTAACATTATCAAAAATAGCTATGCGCACAGTCAGGCCTGCATACAGCTAGAAACACTGGGAAAAGATTTCCCAATAAGAAGAGGCGTCCGACAAGGAGACCCCTTATCACCAAAACTGTTTTCAGCAGTCCTTGAAAACATCTTTCGCAACCTGAAGTGGGAGGGTTTTGGTCTGAATATAAACGGATAAAGGCTGAACCATCTCAGATTTGCGGATGTCCTAGTTCTTTTTGAAGAGAAGCCTGAAATTTTAGACCAAATGATACAAAGCCTCAACAAGGAAAGTGAGAAAGTTGGACTGAAAATGAACTTTACTAAGACCAAAGTAATGACAAATTCTACAAAGGTGGACATAACTGTTAACGGAGCGATCCTAGAAATTGTGAACGAATATATCTACCTAGACCAGCTTATCTCTCCAAAAGAACTAATAACAAAAGAAATAAATGCAAGGATCGCCAATGGCTGGAAGAAGTTTTGGTCACTTAGGGAAATCATGAAGTCACAGGTCGCATGGCACTGACAAGAAAAACTTTTAACCCATGCATCCTACCATGCTAAACTTACGGGTGTGAAACATGGGCACTCACCAAATCTCTAAGAGACAAACTTGCCAAATGCTAAAGAGCAATATAGCGCAGCATAGTAGGGATAAAACTTCGAGACCGAGTCAGAAATACCGACATCAGGATGACAACCAAACTAACTGATATCCTGCTACGCATTGAAAAACAAAAGTGGAGGTGGACCGGACATATGATGCGTGTCAAACGAGGAAAATGGTGTAAGGCAGTTACAGAGTGGTACCCAAGAGATGGAAAGAGAAGCCGTGGACGACAGTGTATAAGATGGGAGGAAGACATCAAATTGACTGCTGGCCCAAGGTGGAGACGGATAACCCAGCATAGACCATAGTGGAAAATGTTGGAGGAGGCCTATGCCAAGAGGCACACTGAGATTAGAGACATTTTATAAGTTACGAATGATAAAAAAACGTGTACACCAACTCTAACCCCAGAATAAAGGGCTTTAAGGGGATACAGGGTTACTTCTAACTGCAAAACAAACTTTAAGTGTTGTCATTTTGGTTACGCTTCTGCTTTTCTTGTGATTTTAATATAATAATATGTTTATTTATTAATAAGTAGCTTTTGCCTGTTGAACAACTAATTGTTGACGATTCCAAACTCACTTGCCGTATCGAGCCCTGAAGTTTGAAGAAAGACTTTGCCTCCCTGTGTGTGTTCTCCCGCTTGTACAATGGGTTGTGTTCTGAGGAATTGTTCGAAATGATGCCCACGGCTTTTTTCTACCATCGCACCGCTCGCCATCGGCAGGGAATTCATTCTCACACTTTAGAACCGAAATGGTCGCGTACAGTGCGGTTTCAGAGAAACTTCCTTCCGCGAACGCTTGGGTTGTGGAATTAGCTCCCTGCCAAGGTTTTCTCCAAGGAATACAGTATGGGGTTCTTCAAGAAAGAAGTTGTTAGATTTCTGAAGGTTCGGCAACGTGCGAGTGATACCCCTGGTGTTGCAAGCGTCCATAGGCTGCGGTGATCGCTTACCATCAGGCGGACCCTAAGCTTTTTTGCCACCTTTGTGGTATAAAGAAAACAAAAAAACTGCAGCTCCATCTACCGGGTCCAATTATATTTTCAAACCGTAATGATCCCCTCGAACGTACACAAAAATATCATTAAAATCATCCCTGCCGTTTGGGAGATTTCACTGTTTACTATGGCCTCTGTTAAATTAAATTAAATTATTTAATTCTTCATTTTTTTTCCAAATCTTCTATCGTAGAAGTATTGGCGGGAAGCCTTTCTTTAAATCCTTTTGATTTTTAACCGACTTCAAATAAGGAGGAGGTTCTCAATTCGTTGGATTTTTTTTTTTATGCATGTTACCTGATTTCTCGAAGACGCCTAGACCGATTCGAAAAATTATTTTTTGTTTAACAGGTTATACTTCCCAGGTGGTCCCATATTATTATAGTGAATGTAAAACTAAACTTTTGGAGAAAAAAAAATAATTAATGTTAATTTGGAACTGGTGAAACGCCTTTTATGTTGATGATTGTATAAAACTTTGTTACGAGTATGGATGTTTTTAGTGTACAAGAAAAAAAATGCAATTCGTCACTGAAAAGAAAAAAATAAAAACTTATTAACAAAAAAAAACAACCGGCTTCAATAAGATGCACTAAAAAGGTAAAAATAATTACTAATTTCCAAAAATCTGATCTGAATTACAGTTTATAACACACTTTGCTTGCATGACACCAACTTCAAACTGTAATTCATTGCAGGGACCCACTCGAACGTACACAATAAAATATCATTAAAATCATCCCTGCCATTTAGGACCACCTATCGTGGTCTAATGGTTTTATCAAACCTTGCAGGGGTACTTGAACTTACACAAAAAATATCATTGAAATAGTCCCTGCTGCTTAGGAGAAGATTAGTGACAAACCGGCTGCAGCGCTATCTACCGGGTCCAATTGTGAATTTAAACCTTGCAGGGACTCACTCCAACGTACACCAATTATCATTATTTATTTTCAAACCATCCTGGAACCTATTAAATTATTCAGACAAAATTTCACCCCAATCGTTCCAGCCGTTTAGGAGGAGTTAGGTGACAAACACACGTACAGAATAATTATAGGTACGTAGAAAAAAAAGCCGACTCAGCCATAGTGCAGGGACAGCGTCGAGAAGGTGCTAGGTGGTGTGGTATAGGAACGGTGTTAGATAGTTATTTATTTGGATATTTATTACGAATGTCATTCCATAATATGGGAACGGAAGCGGGCGGGGGGGAGTGGGGCTGCGGGCCACAGTCAACATTATATCACCGGCGCGTCACCTCGTAAGGAAAACTAGCGCCTAATAGCGACGTAACCTTCCGCGAATTGCGTCAATTCTACGCAAACACGGAACACGAGTCACGGACAAGTTACAGCTAAAATTACACCCAAAATGCCAAAATGATTCAACTCGACATTGTATCTTATCTGACACTTTAAACGTTTAACGGGTAGGTAGGTACGGTCGTGTCGTGTCTCTGTAAATAGAAGATCTGGCCACCCTCCAGAGCCAATCTTCGTGTTCCTACACCACGCCACGGTGCAGTGTGAGTGTGAGGGTGTAACCGCCATGTTATTTATTTATTGGAAGACCAACAGTTGCCTACTAAAAAACCCATACTAATATTATAAATGCGAAAACAACTGCGAAAGTAACTCTGTCTGTCTGTCTGTTACCTCTCCACGCTTAAACCGTTGTACCGATTAAGATCAAATTTGGCATGGAGATAGTTTGAGTCCTGGGGAAGGGCATAGGCTACTTGAATAAGTCATGTGCGAGTCGGATTTTTTTATATAATTGAGTAGTTGCCTTTGAAATCCTACACCGATAACCGAATTCACAGCTGGTGAAATCGCGGGCAAAAGCTATAGTAAGTATCTAAATAAATTGATAAAGCTCTAGAATGAACCAGTTATAGATAATTAACTCCTCACAGATAGAAAACAAGTTCCCTTAGGGGGGGGTATGGTGTCATAATTTTTATATATGGGATTAAAAAACCAAGTTTGGGCCCCTTCAGGTAGACGGCTCAGTATTTTTCTCAAATATATACCTTAAATGATAGTTTATATCCTCATTTTTAACCTCCTGAAAGCAATTTGGAAAATATTTACATTTAATATTGAATTGTTTAAAAGTTGTATATTTTAGAACAGGCGCATCAAGTCCTTTCATTTGATACCCCACATGATGGGTTTCGGAAAAAAAATATTTAAAATCCCATACAAAAAATTGATGACATCAGAACCCCCACCCTAAAGGAAATATTTTGAGGAACTGCGGCTCGAAATTATTGTTTTGCCCTAAAGTACCTGTGTGGCAAACGGCTAAACTCTACATCGATTTGCGGTTTTCGAGCGAAATTGCTGTTCTACACCTGCCACTATTATGTGAAAAAGATAAGTACGGAAGGACAATTCTTACTACCCGTTGTCCTATTACCCGTTTCCCCGTAGGAATGAAGCATTTTCCCGCGATAAAAAGTAGCCTATGTTCATCAGGGATAATGTCGGCTTCTAATGGTAAAAGAATTGGCTGTACTCGTCGTGCACAGCTACAGGCTCTGCATACTACTGGACCGAATCGCTCTGATGACATATCAATCGATACGCCACGTCATGACTTAGATTTGAAAGGAGTCTGAAATAAATCGGTCCCGCGGTTCGTTTTTATCCGTAAAAAACTGACTTTTTTATGCACGCAACATAAATTTCATGTATCGAGGGGTAGTAAAGGGTTTTCGAGGGTGCTGATTTCGAATTTTTTTAAATTCAAAATGGCGGATCCAATATGACGTAATTTTTTTTTTTTGTAAAAGACTTTTCTCAACAGAAGTTGCATGTACGGTACTTGCTGCCGAACCAATTTTTTTATAGTAGCTGTAAAATATCATGGCCCCAGATCTTCCAGAATTCCTGTGTATTTATCTTTCACTAAATGCTATTTTTTTCGTTTGTGTTCTGCTAACTTTACGTAAAAAAGCGGCAAATTTTATTTTTACACGGACAAATCATGGCAAATTAGCGGCAAATTCCTGTGTATTTGGTTTTTTCTAAATCCCATTTTTTTCGTTTGTGTTTTTACTAACTTTCAGGTCTCTACGATCAGCGGTTTAGGTTGTGCGTTGATCTGTCAGTTATTCAGGACAAAGCATTTTATATGTATATAAGATAGACAGAAAAAAAAAACTTTAAGTATTATTATACACAAAAAATCAAACACCTAAAAAACGCATAACCTGTTTGAGCTTAGAAACCCCTTAAATGAGGTACTAATATAGTACGGTGACATTCGAGACATTCCAATTTTAAAGAGTATTGAAGTTGTTTGTGTTTTTAAGTAAAGTTCAACCTTTTTGAAAAAAATTGGATTGAGTTTTTAAACATGTGTCAAATTAAAATGTAATTTAAATCAAAAGCACTAAGGAGTATTGATACCAACTTCGGAACAAATAACCGCCAAAAAACTTTCTACCACTTTTTACCCCGTTAGGGGATGAATTTCAATAAAATACGAAACACGTCTTTCATCAATTCTGTTAAAAAAGGTTTATGCAAAATTTGAAGTAGATTGGACCAACGAATCACGTTTTTCTTTTCCACCCCCTTAGGGGTAGAATTCCGGAAAATCCTTTCTTATCGGATGCCTACGTCATACAAAGAACACACCCTCCAATTTCAGGTCTCTACGATCAGCGGCTTAGGCTGTGCGTTGATCCATCAGTCATTCAGGAAAAAGCCTTTTATATGTATAGATGTATAGCTGTTTTGTTTAACACAAGTTTTTCTTTTAATTTCGTTATATGTAAGAATATATGCTACTTCCAGGTTTTTTCTCACACACACACTGGACTCTAACAAAAATTTGCACTTAGCATACCCTAGCATGAGCGTGCCGTTTCGACCTGTGTAAAAAGACATATTACACTATTGAAGCATACAAAGAAACACAGTTCTGCGTACGATGGGCTTATACATGAAAATCTCGATTTTTTTCTCGGTATAAAATACAAATAAAATACAAATACAAATTTAGAATTTAGAACTATGAAATTAGCAAATTCACTTGGTCACATTAATATATATTTTACTAGACTTTGCCAACGACTCCGTCCGCCCTGAATTCGGTTATCGGCGTGGAATTCCTTAATTATACTAATGAAGTTTGCTATAGCAAACTATAGCTACATCTATTGTTCTTTAAACTCTGTTATAGTTATTCCCGCGGGAACTTTTGAATTTTCCGAGGTAAGCCTATATGCTATTCCAGGACCTAACCTATATGCATGCCAAATTTCATTCCGATGCGTCCAGTGGTTAAAGCGTGATTGAGTAACAAACATCCATCCAGACATACAAACTTTAATATTAGTAGGATAAAATAAGAATTAAGAGAATATCACTCTTAGTTTTTCAACCAATTTTAATTAAAGCTCACAAATAGAATGTCAGTTTTGTTTTTTCTAACTGTTTTCGTATGGAAATTGCAATAATATAATAACATATATTTTTTTCACGTCAAAAAGTTTACTCAGGAGTTGAACAAAATTAATCAAATTCTTGCAAACTTAACTCGTTCGGGACTTCGGGTATCCTCTATTCCAATTTGTTCAACTTCTTGCCATTACCTTATAGCTTAATATTTCGCAAACGCATCGCTGAATCAAGAAATAGTTTTCAAATACCCGCAATATTTTTAAACGAGCTCAACACTTTATGGTAGACAGGAAAAGAAAAATTCATCCCCACAACACGTGAACCTCAAAAAAAACGGGTTGCACTCCGGGAGTGCCGGCAGAAGTGAAAACATACTAGCCTGCGTCAGTTTATCATTTCTTACCCATACCAATTATGGCGTGGCATTATGGTTTCCGTCTTACGAATTTTCGATCAGCCTGCGCGAGCTTATCATTTTTTACCCATACCAAAAAAGTGCACAACGCCGCTAAAGAAGTCTTCTCTTCAAAAAGTAATTTTGGAAATCGCTTACTTCAATTTACAAAATTTTGTGTTTATGAACGTAACTTCAACGCTCGGTGCTCTTCAGTCCCGAGCAGGGGATGCAGGGACACAATCAGTCCCGAGCAGGGGATGCAGGGACACAATCAGTCCCGAGCAGGGGATGCAGGGACACAATCAGTCCCGAGCAGGTAGTAGACAATCTTCGAAACACATATAATAACCAAAATATTTTTGAAATTAAAATATTGAGCCGTTTCCGAGAAATTTATGTTTAAACCTTTATGTGGATGTTTACATTTAAGAAAAAATCGTTTAATATTAAGGTAGGGCTTATTTTATTCATTTAAAGCTCTATTTTTTGAATGAAAAAAATACATTGTGTGGTAGGATTCTATTAATTTAGGGTAATTAGGCCGTTTTATCTAGACCGTTCATATTAATATAGGACTCTATAATAGTACCCAACCAACATAACTAGTATTATACTTAAAGGTTATTCTTTTTCTTTGTTAAAATTAATTAAGGACGGACATCCGTCCGGAATAAAAACAGGATGGGGGGGGGGTTTGAAACGTGGGGTGAGAAGGTTGTTAAAGAGGGGTAAGTGGTGATAAAAGTGCGTGGTCCCATGCTTATAGAACATTTAATTGCCGTCGTTTAAATTGTCGAAACGCTGCCAAAGAAAGAGGAAACCATAATCTACGCTTGCGGGTCACTAGAAGCTAGGACCCACGTGGGTTAAACTACAGCTACATTGTTTCACCATTACTGGTTAGTAAATACTTTTATATTAGAAGTTATTATATTGTTTTTTCGTTGTGAAATCCTTTAGGTTGTGTTTTCTTAAGTTGGGTTCTTTGAAAGTTGCAGGCGGGTCAACCACCAAGTGGCTTTAGATAGTTTATTTCTAGGAACATATGAGGGCATATTTCAATTAAAAATATCTAAATTAATGTTGAAAACATCGTAATGACGGGTTCGCCTTTTCTGTCAGATAGAAATTTATGGTAGAAAGAAATCTCAATTACCTTAATAGGAAGAAATATATTAATAGACTTTGTTCTAGGACATTTTTAGCTACGTTCAGCAAAACTTTCAATAAAAGTAGAAGTGGGAACTAAGATTATACCAGCCAAAATAATTATATAGCCCACTAAAGAGCTAGGTCTGCCAAGAGATACAGTAATTACTATCTGTAATCCATGTCCATCCTTAGCGGCGTTAGTAGGGTTTTACTATTTTGGCTGGTTAGCTAGTGTAAGTCAGCTTTGATGTTCATCGTAAGGGGGCGCCCCTTAAACCTACTTTCAGGTCGCAAGTCCTGAAGACATAGCTAGCTAGTTCCCACTCTACAAAGCGAATGGATTAAGCATTCGTATGGATGTTACTTTAATTTGGATGTAGCTGAATTTTTTTCGTCAGTAGTTTGTAATTCATCATGAATTTTATCGTCAGTCATTCTTTTCTTTTTTTCCAGCAGAATACATTGTTGTAGTCAGTTTATTAAAAATTTGGTCATTAAAGTACACTTTTTTAATGATTATTAAAAAAATGTTGTTTAGAAAGTAAAAATTATCAATTATTCAATTTTTAAGTGTATTTTTGTAGAACGACCATACAATGTTTTTTTAATTCGAAAAGTAGAGTTTACGATGAATAAAATGAGCCTAAAAATCAGAAAATTTTTGGGAATCTGAAAAATAAAAACACCAAGGAAAAAAAACGGGTTATTTGCAAATATCTCGAAAGTTTTGAGGTTATGGTAAAAAGTGGCTCCTACAATAGATGCAGATGTAGATACGATGTATGAAAATTAAATTAAGAGTCGTGGAGGATTCCCAGACCCGGCACCAAAACAAGTGTTATGAATAGTTGGGCCTTTTAAAATATAATTATATGGAATAATATTAGGTTTTCTGGAAAACGATACTACGTAACAATTTGATGGGTTAGGTCCAATTTATTATTAATACAATAATTGTCTAGATTTATAAAATCAGACTGCAATTTAATATCATCGTTTAGTGATGAAACTGAAGCAAATATCGTTATGTCATCCGCGAAACATAGGAACTGCGAATTTTGTAAACACGCCATCGCACCGCTCGCCATTTTTGAAGGGTCGGCAACGCGCAACCCCTGGTGTTGCAAGCGTCCATAGGCCGCGGTGACCGCTTACCATCAGGGTATTTTTGTTTTTTAAAAAAAGCATTTATGTCATTGGTATTCAAAATCTTTATGAAGAGAAGAGATCCCAGAAGGAAACCTTGCCGAACGCCACTAGACACCGTAACCCAACTGGAGATATAGTTACATATCACGACAGTTACTGTAGCCCGAAGTGTCCATCTTTCATTAGTAATTCTGGATGTATGGCCCGAAATGTAGGTGTCCATTTTAATTTATGCGTAGGTCAGAATATATATATAGTGGTATATAGATGTCTGTTCCTCAGTTTTTAGTACATAACTTGTTCTGATTTTTTTAGGTAGCTGTAGTATGATTTTTGCTATTATAGATCTGTCTGGTGCTCTACGTTTAAAGTTTCAATGTTTTGAAAATTGTTCGGAAAGTTGGAGAAAATATAGTCATGTTCCTCATTTTGTTGTGTAAACTCCAAGTCCACTTATTCCTTGCTTTATTTTTAAAGAGAGTATTTATTTATTATTTTTATTTATTTATTATTACTGTTTAATCTTGTTGCTTACAGTTGTACATATCGCAACAGGACATAATATTATTACAATTGCTTATGTAAGTTAATTATAGGTTTACATATTGGTTTTATAATTAATATTTTATATTATACATAGGAAAAGTACAAGTACTAAATTATTGTTAATGGGTTAGAATTTCAATTGAAAATGGTTATTTATTTATTAATATTAATCAGTTGTAAACATCGACAAAGTTCGATAGTAGTGGCAGGATTTAGGGATTCTAAATAGGTGCCAGCTGTAGCGGTGAACAGGATCTCAGAGCATGAGTACAGATCGAGCTCCATGTCGGTTTGGAGAATAGCATTGAGCTGTTTAAGTGCTCTGGGGAGCGGCGCCTCTGAGAGGATGTTGGTGCGCGCTCGCGGAATTGCGAACAGTTTGCGTTGTGTCCGCGCACGTATGTACTGATCTGGAACATGTAGGGATATCTGTGCAAGACGTATGTTAGTAGTGATAGGTCGCGTCTTGTTTCCAGTGAACCATATCCCACCATGCCCAGCACAAACGATGTGGGGAAGAGGTAGGGGCAATAGCCGTACATTTTTTTATATAAAAATCTTACAAAAGATTTTTGCACTTTTTCTACCTTTAATTTATATAGGTTTTCGCTTGGACTCCAGACCGCGGCGTTGGTTTCCAGTTTGCTTATGTACGCAGACGACGTCAAACTAGCGATGCCCATTAGCTCTGGCAATGACTGTTTATTACTACAAAACGACATCAATGCGATACATATCAATGGAGCTACAAAAACAAATTAATCCTAAACGTATCCAAATGTGCCGTTATGTCGTACTCTCGAGGCCAGGAACCACTAAAGGTAGAAAAAGTGCAAAAATCAAAAATAGCAAAGGGCCCAAGCTACTTCCTTGCCCTATACCAGAAGTTACTTGGTACTGGTATGATTCCGCGTCGTTATACTGAACATACTGTGCCCTATTTGCTAAGTAATCTGAAAAGAACTTCAGCAGTGACCTTGAGAATCCGGCGGCGGCTAGTTTGTACAGAAGTATGTCATTATCGACTTGGTCAAACGCCTTTTGGTAGTCGAAGTAAGCTACGTCGACTTGCTTTTTTAGGTCCATTTGTGTCGATAGTAATGTTACCATTTGTAACAGGTTGGACTCCGTGGATCGACCGGGAAGAAATCCATGCTGAGCGTCGGAGAACCAACCACTAAGTTGACGAGAGATTAGGTCGTAAAGTATTGTTTCAAATGTTTTTGCAAATGCCGATACTACTCTGTAGTTAGATGTACATGTTTTTGGACCGGTTTTGTGGATTGCAAAAACTTTGGATACCTTCCAAGCTGCTGGGTATGCTCTTTGTTTAAGGCACATATTAAAAATATGAGCTAATGGGCTCGCAAAAGTCTCTATACAGTCTTTAACTATGAACTGTGGTATATCGTCTGGTCCTTGGGTAATTTTCGGCGGCAGACGTTTTACTGCCTTACGGACGTCAGTGGGGTATATGTGCTCGATTGTGACGTGAGAGCTGGAGCTGTTGCAGTCTGCCGCCGCGGACTGAATGACACATTCCACGTCAAGGTCCGGAAAACGGAGTAGGAATACATTTTTAAAGAAATTCGTGAACTCATCTGCAACAGCTTGGGAGTCGGGCAAGTCTAAGTCGGCTGGTTCACAGGTAGTTCGGTTTCCTTTTATTACAGACCAAAATGATTTCGGATCGTTTCGAATTCTGTTTTCGATGTTTTTGCAATATATTAGAAAGTTTTCGTGTATTTTTTTCTTAGTCAACTTTCTGTAATACGAGAATAGACTGTATTATAGTTTGTGATATTTGTTTTTTAGCTTAATTATTTTAATAATTTCACTATTATACCAAGCAGGATATGACCGTGGTGATTGCTTTTGATTTGATTTATATGGTACGGTATCATTAAAATGCGTATAAATAATGTTATAAAGATGCTCAATTGCGTCGTCAATGTTTTCTGTTTCGAATAGGGTTGCCCAGTTGACGTCGCGCAATTGAGCATACAATAAAGGAAAATTGGCTTTTCTAAAGTTTCTTTGACGGTTTTTGGTAGGTTCATTAGGATAAATTTGTAATCGTATGTCGTTGTTGTGCAATGTTGTAGATAAAAAGTCAAAATAAAAAGTAATGTCAAGAGGATAATGGTGAATTTCGGAGCTTATTAATCCGTCCTCACACTCTGTGACCTCTGTTTTGATGTTGTGACTTGTGATCACTAAATCGAGTACTCTACCGCGGAGGTTTGTTACTTTGTTGTGCTGCACTAAATTGTGCGTTGTTAAGAACAGATCAATATTGTCGCGTACTGTCTGGGATGTTGAATATAGGTTAAAGTCACCGATTGCTACAACGGGCAGTTTATACATATCAATTATTAATTCTAGATATTGAAGTATAGAATAATATTTACTATCAGGAATGTTAGGTGGTAAGTAAATCGCGCAACATATAAACTGCTTACGTTTCGCAGTGATAATACCACAGGCTATCTCGTCGTGTGGTGAGCGGTGCACGTCCAGTCTGCACAGTGAGTAGGGATGACGCATGGCCAACAGCACTCCGCCTCCGGTGCGCCCCTGTCGGTCGCAGCGTATAACTTAGTAGTCAGCTGAGAACAACTCTGCGTCGTAAACACTGTCGTCTAGTCGCGTCTCAGTCGGAACAATATTTGGTGTTGGGAAACATCCGAGTAGTCCTTTTATTTCCTAGTTTTTTTTTTGTTTTTTTTTTTTATACTACTAAGGTGGCAAACAAGCCTACGGTCCGCCTGATGGTAAGCGGTCACCGTAGCCTATGGACGCTTGCAACACCAAGGGCATCACTCGCGCGTTGCCGACCCTTCAGAAATCTAATAACTTCTTTTTTGAAGTACCCCATACATCCACACCAACCTCATTCCACAACCTAAGCGTTCGCAGGAGGAAGTTTCTCTGAAACCGCACTGTACGCGACGATTTCGGTTCTAAAGTGTGAGAATGAATTCCCTACCGATAGCGAGCGGTACGATGGTAGAAAGTAGCCGTGGGCATCATTTCGAACAATTCCTCAGAACACAACCCATTGTACAAGCGGTAACACAGGCAAAGTCTCTCCTCAGACTTAGGGGCTCGATACCGCAAGTGAGTTTGGGATAGTCGACAATTCTCACAGCCCGTCGTTGAACCGAGTCAAAAGGGCCAAGCTGGTATCCGGGTGCACCCGCCCAGAGATGGCAGCAGTACTCCATATGGGGCAGAACTTGCGACTTGTAAAGTTGACCTTTGCAGTACTTCACGACTGCTTCGCTCTGTTGAGTACACCAAGTTTTTTGGACGCCAGCTTTACCTTGTCTAGCAAGTGATCTCGGAACTGAACATCGCTGAAGGTGTGAACGCCAAGGATCCCAATGCTCTTGGAGATGGAGAGGGGAGTGTTCTGGAATTGTGGGACTACAGTGAATGGGGTTTTCTTAGCGGGGAACGCGCAGACTTGTGTCTTTGAAGGGTTGAATCGGACCAAGTTTTCCCGTCCCCAGTCAGAGACCTTCGACAGACCGATCTCGATTTGAGACAAAAGTTCTTCACGTTTATCCTCCACAACAGAACGAGGGATGCTTGCACGGCCCGCGTAATAAGCGTCTCCAGTACTATCATCTGCATAGCAATGTATGTTGTTGATCTCCAACATATCATTGATGTGCAGTTAAAACAGCGTCGGAGACAGCAAAGAGCCTTGCATTATAGTCCATGCTATCAGAGCACCTACCGTCAACTACGGCTCGTATGCGTCTGCCGGACAAAAACCTAGCCACCTATTTGCACAAACCCTCGGGCACTCCGTAAGATGGCAACTTCGATAGAAGACCCCGGTGCCAGACCCGATCGAACGCCTTCGCTATGTCTAGGCTACATGCCAATGCCTCCCCCTGACTCTCAATGGCTAGTGCCCATCGGTGTGTGAGATACACTAGAAGGTCACCAGTGGAGCGACCGTGGCGAAAGCCATATTGACGGTCGCTGATCAGGTCATGTTTTTCTAGGTATCTCAAAAGTTGTGTGTTGATCACACGCTCTCCACCTTGGAGAGGAGAGAGGTAATAGCGATAGGCCTATAATTCGATGGATCTGATCTATCGCCCTTTTTGGGCACCGGGTGCACATTCGCAGTCTTCCATGAAGACGGAAATTGCCTAGTATGGTAGGAAAGCGCGAAGAGGCGCGTGAGTACAGGACATAACTCAGGAGCACACTGCTTAAGCACCACTGCTGGTATACCGTACCGCCCGCCGGACCTCTCGCTGTGTTATAGAGATTTCCGGCATGGTCTTACCGCACCACGGTAAAGTAGGTGGTACAGCGCCTTCGTCATTCATATTCGAGTTGGAGGCAAAGAGACTGCCCAATAGATCGGCTTTCTCTTTTGCACTATGGGCCAAGTCACCATCAGTCTTTCGCAGTGGTGGTAACGACGACCGGCAGAAGTTCCCCTCGGCAGCTTTAGCAAGCAACCAGAAAGCACGACTCCCAGAAGGATAGTTCGCAAGTCGCCCACCTATTTTGCCGATGAATTGGAATTTTGCTCTAGCAGTTGCTTTCTTATTGAACCTCGAGGCAGCATTTAATTTGCGTTTTAACTCAGAAATATTCGGATCCTTATTATTACGAGCCGTGGTCCAAGCCTCATACGCAGTTTGCTTAAGAATTTTAGCTCCTCTGCAAGACCTATTAAATCACGGTCTTTTTTTACGCCGGCAGCTACTCGCAGGTTAGGAATGAAACATTCCATACCAGCGAGGATTGTCTCAGTGACTGCGGCTGCGCAGACGTCAGGATCATCTGAGCTAAAGCAGAGCTGCCTCCACGGGTACGATGCATAAAATTCTCGCAATCCGTCCCAGTCTGCCGACTTATAGTACCACACACGACGCCAATTAGTTGGCCCAGAAGGATCGGGTTGTGTGCATGACATTTGAGTCCGAACGAGACAGTGGTCCGAGAGAAGAGGCGCATCCACTGATACGGAGTATCCGTCCGGACGTGTAGTCAGCAGAAGGTCCAGTAAGGAGCTCGTATGGTCCTCTATATCTGGTATTCTCGTTGGAGAAAGTACCAGCTGAGAGAATCCATAATTCAGAGCAAATTCATGAGCAAATATCCCTGCATAGTTATTGGTTCGAGAACTGAGCCATTCACGATGGTGGGCGTTTAAGTCTCCCAAAATAACTAGTTCTGCTGTGGGATATTGCTCTAAAACTTTGTCAGTCGTCAAACTCAGGTGCGTGAAGAGTCGAGTTACGTCACCGCTATGAGACCTGTATAGGCACGCATAGATACGAGTGTGGCCGCCGTGATCTACGCGCACCCACAATATCGACAGGTCCCTGTCTTCAAGGCTATGAAGTCGGCGACATCGGATATTCTCCCGGACGAACATGCACGACTCAAAAAATTGTGCTCGAGTTTGTAGCCGGGATAGTGAAGGTATGATGTGTCAGCCGGGCAGACTCCGGTCTCCTTCTCCGGCACGACTACCACTTTAGAGACTTTACACAGACTGGCGGATCAGCCTCCCAGGGCGGAGATTAAGTGATCCCTGGGTTCGGGAACCCGTTCAACCTGCGGGCGGCCAGCGGTCAGCCGTTTCATCAGGTCTCCCTGACCGTCGAACCAGCACGCCGCGTCTACGCCGAGCAATGACAGCGATAAGCAGCGCCGGTCCTCCGCTGTCCGCGCAGCGAATTCTCAAAGAGAGCTCTGGCAACCTTACTCACTGCCAGGAACACAGCACTACTCAATGTTAGTGTTATTGTGGCCGCGGTTTTCTGTAACGTGGCGGTACTTCCCCAGTTCGGGCCGCTCATTCGAGCAAGTACTCGCTATGCCCCGCTTTATTTGTTGGGCCCGCTTATTCGAGCGAGTACTTGCAGTGCCCTACCTCTCTTAAAAGTTTACCTTTCAGGCCTCGAACGTTTTGATAAAATGCTTCTACTGTTTTCGGTTTATTGACGCGGTGTTTATTTTGTGATTTGCGAACGAAAGGACTTGTTTCCTACAACTTTTGGTCGCTTGTTCATGAACCACTCCTGAAGCGCTGTGTTTTTAGGCCAGTTATTAGGCGATAGAAAATATTGAAAGTGTTCGTCTGGGACGCTGACTATGAAGCAGTTATGATCTTCGTGGTTAGGTAATGGTTTTTGTATTTTATATGTGCCGGGGTGTTTTTTGTTCATATATGATGAAATGTGTTCTACGGTCATGCTTGGGTGGAAATTCCACATATGTATATGTCGCAATCGTTCGAGCGTCATAAGATCGTTATCTGTATCACCTGTTGCTCTGATGCTGATGGTGACGGAGCGGCGTGAGCGTCTTTGCGGTCGTTTAACCTCAGTCCATCCGGCGGCATCGTTTTGGGTAGATGTCATTTCGGTGGTGTTAAGATTGTTCTGGCTTGATGTTGTGTCGCGTGCTTGGCTGTGCTGGTGATCGCAGTGCGCAGGTTGTCGTACTTGGCAATGGCGATGCTAGCTTGTTCTGCACCAATTGAGAGGCATTTTTGCGAGTAGTTGTGAGCTTCTCCCGTGCCCGTACGGCGGCCGATCGTTGTGTTAATGGTGCGGCTGTGGGTTGTTCACAGTTGATGTGCGGTGTTTTCGGATGTAATGCTTGTGGTGTTGTATTAGTACCTTTGTGCGTGGACGAGGCGCGCGGCGGTGCCAGGGTTTGGAACTGCTAACGAATTAACGGCGGCACTTCTTGATGATTTCGACTCAATAATTTCTTGTTCAAGTGATTTAACTAAACCACACGAGGTATTAATCTTTTGCTCCAAGGGTTGTATTACACTTTTAAACATTGTTATAATTGTTTCGTTGTTTTAATTTAAAAACACGCTGCGCGGTGTAGGCACAACCGAACAGTCCGACTTCTAGAATGGATAGTATTAATAGACATAGACAGACATAGACAGAAATTTATTTGGCACCAGAAAACACACACAATATAAAACAAAAACACAAAAATACAAAAAATTTAAAACATACGAACAAAAAAAATAACAAAAAAATAATAAATTTAAAAGCAGGACTATACAGAATATTGTGAGTGCTATGATGCCAAAATTGGACATCGACTCAGCATATGCTGCAACACGAGTGTTACAGCGCTGATTTTCAGCGACGCCCATGGTGGAGGTGTATCCGCGAGACTTGTAGTCGTGTGTATTGTTAAATATATAATTATACTGACTTATAATGATAACTAATTGCATATAAATATAAAAAAAAAAATAAAAAAAAAAATATGAGCATACATATAAGATAAACATATCCATACATACGTGCATATAAATACATTTACACATACATATATATAAATATACACATATAAATCATTACCTTACTATAACTTGGCAAGAATTATATTTGAGAGTTGATTTTGGCCACTGCAAATTAAACTCTGTTTTTGAAATTCCAAAAAATATCTTTTTAATTTTGACTTAAAAGTTTTTAAATTATTTAGATTGCGAATAGGTGGAGGTATATTGTTCCAACACTTGGTGGCCGAGTATCTAAAACTGCCTCGAAAAGCGGTTGTGCGGTGCTGAGGTATTTTTAATACGCTGTCAATGGTTCTCATACTCCGCACGTTGTCTTCTCTACGCCAAATAAATTTTATATTTAGGTATTCTGGTTTACCGAATTTTACTACGCCAAACATAAGTGTCGCCAGGTGGAATTCCCTACGAGAATTCATGTTGAGCATATCTGCGTTATTTAAATATGGGCTCACGTGACTACGTGAAGGGATATAAAAAGCGAACCTAGCACACGCATTTTGTACTCGTTGGACTACCCGTGAAGTTTTTGCCAGCAACCTGGGGCCATAAACAACATCGGCATAACCTATCTTATTTAGGATTAACGAGTCACAGAGTCTTATGCGTAGGTCCTCACTGAGAAAGCCACGTACTCGGTATAATACCTTTAACCTATAGAAGCAATTTCGAGCGATCTCAAGCACGTGACCTTCAAAGCGTAACCCATCGTCCATCAGCCCGCCGAGGTTTCGAGTTTCTGTGACGCGTTCAATCTGTTCACCGTGAATACGTATAGCGGGACTGTTTGCGAGCACACGGTCTATCTGGAGCTTCGATCCCAATACCATGTACTTAGACTTGATCGGGTTTAGTACCAAAGAGTTTTTCTCCGACCACAACGATATTCTGTGCAAGTCTTCGTTTATTTTAGCTACCGCAACGTCGGTTTCATTTGGGTCAAAAGACAAATACAATTGTATGTCGTCTGCGTATAAATGATACCTACAGTGCAAGATTTTGCTACAAATATCGACTGTATATAAAATGAAAAGGACAGGCCCCAAAATAGAACCTTGGGGTACTCCCCTGGTGAGAGGGTATGGGGTCGAAAACTGCCGGATGCCATCAGTTCGATTTATGCCAACAATTTGAGTACGATTAGTTAAATAACTTGAAAACCATTTCACTGTGTTGTGTTCAAATCCGTAATAACTTAGTTTGGACAGCAGAAAAGGAACACTTATGCAGTCGAAAGCACGTGAAAAGTCGAGAAGTACCATAATTGTTCCCCTTCCTAAATCCTGTGAAGCCAAGATGTTATCCACCACATCGATTAGAGCCGTAGCAGTGCTGTGAGACTTTCTAAAATAATGGCGAGTGTGTTTATGCGTATGCTAATTGTAAGAAGATAGAGTTCTTACGTTATCTAATATCTTTAAACGAGCAATTCTTGTATATATATATTTATAATCTGAATCTCGGAAACGGCTCCAACGTTTTTCATGAAATTTAGTGCGCAGGGAATTTCAGGGGCGATAAATTGATCTACCGTGCTTTGATTTTTAGAAAACGTCGTTTTATCCGTGTTTTCAGGCAACGATAAACTGAAAAATATGACTCTTCCTGACATCTATTGGCGAGTAGTAGTACTATTATTTTTACCGACACAGCAACACTAAAGCTGCTTGACAATAGATGGCGTTGTTCAAAAAAAAAACGAGCAGAGCTCGGTCTTTCAGGTACTAGGTTATTATGTGTAGTACTTGTTTTGGAAGGTTTTAGTCGCATATCTCCGCGGTGACCGGCCGTGCTGGAGATGTTTGTGAACGGGTTGTGTTCGTTGCTACACTTTTGGTTTTTCATGTGGCAAATTTGGTTTGGAGCTTCTTTGTTGTTTGATGGCGTGCTTCGATCTCTCGGTGAGAATGCAGCCACTAGTTTAGCTGTAAGGTAAGTGCTGATGTCTTGTTTATTTTTCTTTTGTAATTTTTTTTCCTGTGTGCAATTTTTCATCAGATGATTTCTAGTAGTATGTCCGCTTTTTTCCTCTAGAATAATTATTTTGTCGTATTTTATAACAGCTTTTATGCCTTTTTGATGGTAATCAGCAATATCCTTTTGAAGCTCTCTTCTTTTTGAAATTATTTTTGGTGGGAATTCTTCTTTAAGATAATGTTTTTCATTTGCCAGTCTCTGTTTGTTTCGTAAAAGTTTAATTTCCTTTCCAAGGGTGGAAACCGTAATAGAAATAGGTTTTGGTTTGGTTCCTTTTATACCACAATGATTTGTATATTCTAATTCTTTTGCCTCAAATGGTATCTTTAAATCGTTATTAATTATGATAAGAATTCCCATCTCTCTATCCCAAATCAAATAAAACTATAATAATAATAATATATACTTTATTGCATCAACATAATAATTTTACAAAAAAAAAAAAAAAAAAACTATATTTCCTATTAAGACTATTAAGACAAAGTTAGCAAATTACTCTGGATTAAGTTGTAATAGGCATTTCCTTACTGGCACCAAGGCTGGCCTTAGGGCCTTTGAACTTCCGGGCTGCCTTCTGTCAGTGCGCGTTTAAACTTCCGGGCTGCCTTCTTTCAGTGCGCGTTTAAACTTCCGGGCTGCGTTCTATCAGTGTGCATTTAAACTTCCGGGCTGCCTTCTGTCAGTGCGCGTTTAAAGCCGTTTGACGGTAAAGAGTCACGTCAGCACCTTCCTCAGTTTCTGCCAAAAATGGTCACACACTATCACACAGAGAGACAGACAAATCTAGAGAAAAGTTTTTCCCTAAACAGAAAGTACTGCATACAGATCTAGAGAGGAGTTTATCCCTGAACAGGAAGTACATACAAGTCTAGAGGAAAGTAATTCCCTGAACAGGAAGTACATACGGATCTAGAGAAGAGTTTATCCCTGAACAGGAGTACATACAAGTCTAGATAAAGTTATTCCCTGAACAGGAAGTACTTACAGAACTAGAGAAGAGTTTATCCCTGAACAGAAAGTACATACAGAACTAGAGAAGAGTTTATTCCTGAACAGAAAGTACATACAGGTCAAGAGGAAAGTTAATCCCTGAACAGGAAGTACATACAGGTCTAGAGAAAAGTTAATCCCTAAATAGGAAGTACAAACAGATCTAGAGAAAAGTTCATCCCTGAATAGGAAGCACATGATCACAAAGAAGTAAGTCAGATTGGTACGCGTGTTGTTGAGGGCGGTGCCGGTGTGGTGGTGTGCCGGTGTGAGGCAGCAAGGGCAGTGAAAAAGATAGCAGTAGTATGTATGTTTCGTGCTGCACAAAACGCCGCGCTCTCGGCCGTGCTCGAACAGGCAGCACGCCTCGTTTGAGCCACGGAACATCATCAGATATTACAATATAAAAGAAGACTTTACACTAGATAATCTTCATTCATACTTTGACTTGATTTATTTTTCAAATTGAGTGTTCTAAAATCTGCGGGAAATTAGCCGATTTTCGTTCGGGAAATAAGGGAATATACTGGTAAAAACATCTGTAGATAGCTACACAGTAGTCATATACAGGTCACCACTAGACTCCTGTAGATAGCTACACAGTAGGTATATACAGGTTACCATTCGAACAGCTGTAGATGGCTACAAAGTAGGTATATACAGGTCACCATCTCACATCTGTAGATAGCTACGCAGTAGGTATATACAGGTCACCACTAGACTCCTTTAGATAGCTACATAGTAGGTATATACAGGTCACGTATATAAGCGTTACCTCGAGTAGGTATACTTGGCTGTGCTTTTTTATTCAGCCAGGACACTGTTAATTAACACATATTCAACAAGTCAGTAAACTTATATTTCCTAAATTTCTAGTTTTGGTTATCCATTCGGGCTGATGTCTGATGTCTCAACGAGTCAAGAGTTATGTTTCGGTGTACGGAAAGTTCAAAGTTCTTGACAGTATAAACGATTTATTTGTCGACGATTGGTGAACCGAAAGTGGGACCTTAGCGTGAACAGTGTGGCGTTCTGTTACAGGTCTGCACGGCCTCCCCGAGCGCAACGGCAAGCTGAAGGATCTGTCGCGGTTCGACGCGGCGTACTTCGGCGTGCACGCGAAACAGGCGCATCTGATGGATCCACAGCTTCGGTTGCTGCTCGAACTGACGCAGGAGTGCATCGTGGACGGCGGAATAAGCCCCGGCGAGCTACGTGGGTCGCGCACCGCTGTCATCGTTGGCGTCTCCAACTCTGAGACCGAGGAGTTGTGGACCGCTGACCCCGACAAGATCTCGGGATACGCGCTCACTGGCTGTTGCCGCGCCATGTTCCCCAACCGGGTGTCCTACACGTTCGACCTGCGCGGGCCCTCCTACGCTGTCGACACCGCCTGCTCGAGCTCAATGTTCGCGCTGGAGCAGGCTGTGGCCGCCATCCGCGCGGGACACTGTGACGCAGCCATCGTCGCCGGGACTAACCTCTGTTTGAAGCCGGCCAACTCGTTGAACTTCCACCGGTTGAGCATGCTCTCGCCGGAGGGTCGGTGTGCGGCGTTTGACGCGAGCGGGCGCGGGTACGTGCGGTCCGAGGCGGCCGTAGCGGTGCTGGTGCAGCGGCGAGCGGCGGCGCGGCGTGTTTACGCGACGGTTCGTGGCGTGCGGACCAACACCGACGGAAACAAGGTCCAGGGTATCACTTTCCCAAGTGGGGAGGTGCAGCGCCAGCTTGCCCTCGAGACGTTCCGCGAGGCGAGGCTGCGGCCTCAGGACGTCAGCTACGTAGAGGCACATGGCACCGGCACCAAGGTGAGGCTCAGTTTGTGCAGGAGTCCCAGAGGTGGTGTTGGTAGTGAGGATTTATGTAACCCGATCGTGTTGCTTGAAACAGGTGGGCGACCCGCAGGAGGTGAACGCGATCGCGGAGGTGTTTTGCGCGGGGCGGCAGAAACCGCTGCTGCTCGGCTCGGTGAAGTCCAACATGGGACACTCGGAGCCCGCGTCGGGGCTCTGTTCTATAGCAAAGGTGGTGTTGGCAATGGAACGCGGCGTGCTGCCCGCCAATCTGCATTACCAAACACCCAACCCGGACATCCCAGCGCTCAGTGACGGAAGGATTAAGGTAAATTGTAAACATTTATTACTCCAGAAAAAAAAACAAATTAAGTACTACATGTATTTGTAACAGACTTCAACAAAAATTGGTATTAATTACCTCTCGAATACGCGAATCTCCGCTGATTGTGAACTGATATTGTGATACGAGAATATCCGCTGATAGTAAACTGATATTTTGATACGCGAATCTCCGCTGATCGTAAACTGATATTTTGTTACGCGAATCTCCGTTGGTTGTGAACTAATATTTTGATACGCGAATCTCCGCTGATCGTTAACTGATATTTTGTTACGCTAATCTCCGCTGATTGTAAACTGATACTGTGATACGAGAATCTCCGCTGATTGTGAACTGATATTTTGATACGAGAATATCCGCTGATAGTAAACTGATATTTTGATACGCGAATCTCCGCTGATCGTTAACTGATATTTTGTTACGCTAATCTCCGCTGATTGTAAACTGATACTGTGATACGAGAATCTCCGCTGATTGTGAACTGATATTTTGATACGAGAATATCCGCTGATAGTAAACTGATATTTTGATACGCGAATCTCCGCTGATCGTAAACTGATATTTTGTTACGCGAATCTCCGTTGGTTGTGAACTAATATTTTGATACGCGAATCTCCGCTGATCGTAAACTGATATTTTGTTACGCGAATCTCCGTTGGTTGTGAACTAATATTTTGATACGCGAATCTCCGCTGATCGTTAACTGATATTTTGTAACGCGAATCTCCGCTAAATCTAAAGAATAATGACCACGCAAGTGATAAAACTAATCAAGTAAAATTTTATTTTTAAACCGACACAAATCAGTCTCAATGCCTGTCTAGTCATGATAATTATTGAATTATTATTAATTTTTTTGTAATTTTTAATCACAAAGGTAGTAGGTACTAAGAAGAAAAATCACATTTACTTATCAGATCTAAAAGAAGTAACAACGGCAATAATATTACTTAAACGTACGTTGTTGTAATAAAATAAGCAAATTAACTCTAAAATAAAATTATATAATCTCAATTATGTATGTATGTAGTATGTATGCATACTTATTTATAATTGAGATCAATGTTAGTTACTCTTTAGTCACATTGTGAAAAAAGGTTAATAAAATTGCACTCAGACAATTGTTCTTGTAAACTCGGAAACACCTCATAATAAAACTAATTAAAAGACAAAAATAGAAATATAACATTACATATTAAAGTACACACACACATTCCGGACGCATATATCCGTATCGGTCACGTTTTGAGTTTTGACGACTCCTAGCTAAAAATAAATGTTTAATTCAGTTCGAATTTAAGACAATAAAAAAGATAACAAATGTGCCAGCTTCAAAACTGCATAGAATGTTTTTGTTTAGCCCACAGACCTAGGATTTTTTCGCTACGCTAAAGACCAACACAGAGAGGAAAAGAGATATACTTAATGAACGCTGCACAAGAAAAAAATAGACAGATAACCATATCTAATATGTCCATTCTTTTTCGAATAGAAACCCATAAGCGACAGCTTGTTTTGTGACATTACGTTTTAACATAATTATCACAAGAATCCTGATAACAAAAGACTAAAAAGTGTAGTGCTCAGCCATGGTGATTTGTTGCTTAGCTAATTGTTACGTCACAGGAAGAAATAACCCGGAAAATCACACGTTTCACACATAAATATTAAGTTTCCATGTATTTTTTTCAAACCATATTTAGTCGAATTTCTGTTAAAAATTTGCTCAGAAAACTGTTTTTACGTAATTATATTGCTTTACTTTGTAAAACTCTATTAAACGATATTATTTCATATAGAAAGGGTCTAATTAATTGTATTTTAAGTAAAATTGTAAACTGTTTGGTTACGCTAGGGCTTGACTAAACGATGACGTCATAAGTATCAGTATATCGATACTTTTTCTCATAATTATTTATCAACATCCAGAGTAATTTAAATTTAATAATTTTTCTTACAAATATTTCTTGAGCGCACGTGGTTAATAGTGTTCTGTAGCCAAATGGCAAAAACGGACCCTTGTAAACTCTTCATTCCATCCGTATGTCATAGCCTTAAAATTTCGCCGCATTTGCATCGGTTCTAATAAAATTTTACAGGAAGTTATCTGTCGCGGCAAAATAAGACGCAACTACACTACTTCTTATCTCACTTTATTTTTAAACACCGATCTATACATCACACAGTAGATAATAAAACCATAGCTAGTTTTAAATTTATGCAACGCCATCTAGTGGCGAACTATGGAACCCACAATAACCATTTTAAACAGTATCTTTAACATAAAAAGGGAGAAAAATAAATTATTAGTGGTAGCTTTTTCACGCACCCCACCTTCTGGGGTATAGTTAGATAGGCTTCAAAAATGAAATTGAGGTTTATTAATATAATTCGCGAGTTATAAGCTCTTAATGTTGAAAATTTTCGTTCCCGCTCTTTTTAATTAAACCTCGTATTATTTAAATCTGAAAAAAAAACACGATAATAGATCTTTTTAATTTAAAAAAAAATTGGCTGACACCAAATCGGTTAATAAGTTTTTAAGATATTTGCAATAATTCCGATTCCACGAAACCGTAACTAATGCGTGTGCAACACGCACTTGGCTGGTTTTTATTCATTTACTTATACTATGTTTTTGATGTTTGACAAATATGTTACGCCACAACTAAAAATAACTATTTTGTTATGGGTATAGTTACCTGCGCTATGCAGATTGCCTGTTATTTCCGTAAAGTAATAAATAATAATAATATCGTTTCAGAGGCTAATCTTTAATCAAATTTTTTGACTCAGCCTGATGTAATCTTCACTAAAATACTGTTTGCGAAAATGCGAAGGAGTTCGAAGTTTGGAACTAGCGGGTACGGAAACCTAGATAAATTTTATGTTTTATTAAAATTAATCATAATGAATTGAATATGTTATTAATCAAAAAAAATACTAAGAGCACTGTTTAAGCAAAATAGGGATATGGGAACTCACTCTTTTTCTCGATGGTCTAGGGAATTATTCTGACTGTCCACAGAAGATGTATTTTTATTGCCGCTATAACAACAAATACTCAAAAATAAAATATAAATCACGGTAATAGTACCGTGATAGATATTCGCAATAATTTTCATTCTACAAAACCCTAACTTAATACGACACGCACTTGGCCTATTTTTGCCTAGTCTAGCGCTAGATCTTAAGCATTACACACAAGATAGGTGCTTACCAAAATTAATCCAACTTTGGAATTTCAATACTTGGATTCCCTTTAAATTGTAAAACACTAATTTAATATAAGTGCTTAAGTATTTTGTTTACTTGGGAACATTCCATCAACATTTTCTATGTTTGCAGAAATATTTTCACCGTCAAATCACATCGCTAACCATAACAGGCATAAATATATCAATCATGCACACTGTCCATAGTATGCGCAGACAACACTATTTTCAACCCACACAAAGACAGTTACTAACACTCACGCAATTTTTTTTGATATCATCACTAAACTGACATTGTGTATCTTTTACATCCTATATCTATGGTTTAGCCTTATTTTTAGCTATATAGAGATGTGTGGCAGTGTATAAGCAGGGCCATGTCAAATGTGAATTTACAAAATATAATTAGTGAATAAAAACCTCGCTTCGCTCGGGATTCTACTCTAGCATACTTCACTGCTCTCTGGATCCAACTTAGTCCCTCAAATTAAACTCTCCTTTTTACTTGAATAATCTACTTTTTAACAACCTTACATAAAAGACGAGTTGGATCATATGTTTCAGGGTGAATCGGATCGATACTTAAAATGTCAATTACTTTTTATAATTATTTATTTTTCATTACTTTAGATTGTTCTGACATAAGTAAGATAAACTAAATACTCCCGTTTAATGTGACATGTTGCTACAATAACTGTGCTCACAGAAGTGAAAACAAAATACCATATACTTGTTTCTTATTTATAATTTACATAATAATATTATCTTTGTCTTTAATAAAGTAATTACAGATAGGCACTAGAAAAATAACCGTGCGTAAGACAATACAATAATAGGTGTTTCTTTGATACAACACCACTTCCTTCGAATATTAGGGTCCAGCCCAAACGGGGTTTAGTGCCCGCCGGGGTTTAGTGCCCGCCGGGTCGAGGTATAGTGTCGAGCACTAAATTATAAAGAGACAAGAACTAGAATGGCACGAACACTTGTAAGTTGAGTATTGTGTTCTAAAAGATAACGCGGTTCACAAAAATAGTGACTTATTTAATAGTAACCAATATAGAAACGATTTCCATTTTTACATTTTCATTTCCAATTTAATAGAATTTTATTTAAACAAAATACACTTGAAAATACATATAATACGTCGGATCACATAAGAAAGATGTTATTTAGTTTTATGTCTGATTATAAACATTTTACTATGGAAGTTTTCTATGTTTATTACAATTTAAACTTTATGTAACGTAAAGTTAATAAAGGGTGGATACAGTTCGATTAATAAACATTATGTTTTACACAGATATTGTATTTTTTTAAACCTCAAAGTCAAACTAATCGGATCGCCTGAGTCTACCCTAAGTGGTAAGAATATATTACTTCATTGGTAATAATATTTATAATCACCCTTAGGGGAAAAGTATCTAGGTAGTTTATTACATATCCATAAACAAATTGTGTAGGTGGTGGACCGCAACACTGCGTGGGAAGGCGGGCTGGTGGCGGTGAACTCTTTTGGGTTCGGCGGCGCTAACGCTCACGTGATCCTGGAGTCTGAGCGGAGCGGGACCAACGTTGCGGTTACCAATGGCAGCGTCGGCGCGACCAACGGCGACGGCGGCGTGCCGCGGCTGCTGGTCGCGTCGGGCCGCACGGAGGACGCCGTCCGCGCCGTGTTGCGCCGCGGCGGTGACCACCCGACCTCGGCGCCGCTGCACGCGCTCGTCGACGCCGTGCACGCACAGAATATACCCGGTCACCCCTACAGGGGATACCGATTGCTTCTGGACCCGCCCGTAGAGGACGTGCTAGTAAATACCACCCTATTTTACCAACTCATTAATTAAATTACACGATACCTCAATATTTATTATTCTATAATCATGATGATGTTCTATATATGTGTGTGTGTGTGTGTGTGCGTGCCCCAGGAGGTGGAGACCGGCGAGCGTCGGCCGGTGTGGTTTGTTTTCTCGGGTATGGGCTCGCAGTGGGCGGGCATGGGCCGCGGGCTGCTCCAGCTGCCTACTTTCGGCGCCAGCGTGCGGCGCGCTGCCGCGGCGCTGCGCCCGCTCGGACTGGACCTGGAGCACCTATTAACGGAGGCGCCACCGGCCGCCTTCGAGGACGTCATCAACTGCTTTGTGTCGATCGCCGCCGTGCAGGTCGCGCTCGTCGACACGCTGAGCCTGCTCGGCGTGCGCCCCGACGGCATAGTCGGACACTCCGTCGGTGAAGTCGGTTAGTCTCTCTCATTCGCACTACACCTCGCGTCACTAAACTCATAGCCATATAAGTTTATAATATAGTAGTTTGTTAATATTGTATAATTAAACTTTGTTAAGGGTGTGCGTACGCGGACGAGACCTTGACGGCGGAGCAGGCGGTGCTGACGGCGTACTGGCGTGGGCGCAGCATCGCGGACGCCGCGCTGCCAGCGGGAGGCATGGCGGCGGTGGGACTCGGCTGGGAGGAGGCGGTGCGCCGGTGCCCGCCCGACGTGGTGCCGGCGTGCCACAACGCAGCCGACAGTGTCACGGTACGGTATAAGGATCAGGACCAACATGAACAAATCAATCGAGGCAACTCTCAACCAGCCTACTAATATTATAAATGTGAAAGTTTGTTTGTCTGGATGGATGTTTGTTACTCAATCACGCTTTAACCACTAGACGCATCGGGATGAAATTTGGTATATAGGTTAGGTCCTGGAATAGCATATAGGCATAGGCTACCTTTTATCGCGAAAATCCAAAAGATCCTGCGGAAATAACTATAACAGAGTTTAAAGAACAATAGATGTAGCTATAGCTTGCTATAGCAAACTTCATTAGTATAATTAAGGAGTTTCACGCCGATAACCGAAGTTAGGGCGGGCGGAGCCGCTGGCAAAAACTAGTATAATAATATTCTAATCTAGATCCTTTTACATATTTTTAGTATACTACATAATTGATTTCCCTTTCTTTGCAGATGCTGCAAGATTACATAAAAAATAGCTTTAATTTTAAAACTAAATAACTTCGTAAATTGAAAAGACTAAGTGTCAAAAACAACAGCGTTTTTGACGGCGGAGCGGTGTCAGGAGTTTTTTTTTACGAATTACACAAGACAACAGTGACACCTCTGCAGCTAACTCTTTGAATCAATGCCAATCGTAAATTCTTCGGCGATAGAGAGAGTGCTCAATCGAGAACATCGTCGACAACACTGGTGCATGTCTGTTGCTAAATACTTACACGGTGCCTGTTTGTGGCCAAATTACTTACACCGGTGCCTGTCTGTGGCCAAATTACTTACACCGGTGCCTGTCTGTGGCCAAATAATAAGCCTTAAATAGCAATAATTACCAAAATCAATTTTATTGCTGTAACCTTTAGGGTCTGTGGGTCATTCTTAGTCTAAATTAAAAATTTAGTTAGGTTAGCCGCCATTTTCAATTTAAGGGGAAATAGTTTTTGAAGACAAAATCGGTTATTTTGAACTTTTCACCAAAAGTAGTTAGAACTCAAGTTGTTTTTAAGAGCCGTAAATAACAAACAAAGACAATGTTAACACAGTGGGTGGTACGAGTACGAGCTACAAGCGACAAAATGCGAAAACATATACCTACTTATCCAAAATAATTTATTAGGTTTAGATACTATTTTGTTTTTTATTACATCTACAGTAAGCTATGATGATTATTTGGTTTTCATCCAACAATACATTCGTTCTACTTCTACAATTAGTTCTACATTAGTTCAACAATGTGGTCGGGTCTTCCAATGCGTTTCGGCTCGAACATTAATCAGGAGCCTTTCTTCATTTTGTAAAAAATAAAACCACTATATTACTTATAGTTTTAAATGCGAATACAATTACTCATTCTCCAGCTTACTCACTGACTCATCTCATTCTTCTGCTCACTTGCTCGCTCACTCACTCGTATTTGCCTATAAGCAACTAACTTAAAATGCTACTTCACCAAGAACAACCCTGAAACAAAATATAATAAAACATAAAATTTGCTACATCATCTTGAGTAAAAAAGTGCACGCTACGTTAGATAATATATAATAATAATACTTTTGTCTCCATCATCAGACCCTGAAAATCGTGTAAGACCCAGACCCGATCGGGTTGCGTTGTTTCATAACAAAGTTCCTTTGGCTACCTTCTGTCTTCATCATTATAAATAAAAGAGGTATTAACCTTTTTTGACTAATGCACAACATTGCTTTCTGGGGAAATGGCCCTTGTATTTACGATGGGCCGTGTTTTTTTTTCTAATGTCACCTATACGATTTGTAACCGAAAACATTACATGGGTTGTGTGTATACACTATATATACACACACTGAATACGTAGTAAAAAGAATCAGAATTAAAGCAAAAAAATAGGTATACATACAAGTTTAGTACTTAGGTACCTACCTCGTTTCAATTTTATTTTTGTGTAAATCACTGTGCATTCACACTTATGTAAACTCCCCCCCTCCACTTCTCGCGTTATTATTTCCGCAAAGCGTAGTGCTCTCGCCTTGAAAAAGTGTAATGGAATCTGAAAGCTTTGGCTTCTAGTACAACTCTTAAGCCAGCAGTTTTTTTTTAATGCTATTTTACGTTTTTTGTATAAAATATCAAATTCCCACAACACGATTTCCTATAATTCGTGGCATTTACAAATAAGGATCTAATATATCTCTTATACAACGCATAGGTAAACCAAATTAAAATGGAAATAATTTAAAATTTTATATATAAAACATTGGATATTATTTTTTTATGACTATATGTACTTCTGTCAAGAAAACGGAAAACCGAGACAAAAAAATAATTCCGAAGAAAAAATTCAACACAATGATTTTGTAACGATTTGTAACAGCCGTTATTATTTTTTATTTTGCTTTATTTGAGACAACAAACAGTAATACAATATCGTACCAACACCGCCACATCACATCCGCAGTTTGAATAAACAATATATATATATATATATATATATCTACTAACAGATTAATTTAAATAAATAATATTTTAAATATAACTTCCAGAAAGTCATTTCATAAGGTGACAAAGTGGTGTATAAGTAATATAACGTTTTTTATCTTTTAAAACATAAATGGGGAATAAATAAATATATCAAGATGATCAAAAATAGTATTGTAAGTTTCAACGATACGGCGCAGAGGTGCGCGTACCCCGTACCGCGTACCCCGTACCCCGGCGCTACACTCTCCAGTGTAGAACAAACGGCGCACGCGCATCTACCGCCGCGCCGGTGTTGTCACAGTACGAGGCACAATATAATATAATTGATTGCTCAATACAGTACAATCAAACTGATTAGTACAAATACCATACAAAAACATAGTAGAAACATGAACACTTCTTGATTCTTAATTCAGATTATTATACCTACTCAACAGATCAATGTACGAAATACGTGCATGATAACACTTGTAGTGCATGTAACGAAGGAATTTACGCTGCACATTTTCTAAAGAATCTATATATTTCATGTAAAAGGGGGTTCCAAATTATATGTAGACAGTAGGTGGAGCGGAGTAAAGAAGAGATGCTAACAGAGTTTCGGCTATCTATCTAATAGTAATGCAATCACTGCTTAAACACAAACTAATTGTGCATGCGAGCTCACGTCTACCGTTTGTTTGTTTACAACCTGTATATGATTTAGATGCGATGCAATTTCTTAAGTAGGTATTCTATACTTATTTTATTTCCTAGAGGTAAAGCCCGTGGAATAGGCAAACTTCTTAGAAACACAGAACCCACTCACCCCAGGCAAAGAACGTATAGCGCGCGCGCCAGTAAGTAGGTTAACTTTAATACAAGCCTCAAATCGCAGAATTTTAATGCAAAAATTGGGCACGGTTTAGAGACCTTGACTTAGTTTGCAACCATGATTAGGACTCTAACAGTTGACGCGCCGTGCGGTTGACGAGTTGATCTACTTTATACACCTCTAGATACTTTGCCTTAGGGTTAGAATGATATGCCCAACAACTGACAGGAGTTCAGTTTGTTTTTAACAGCGTTCGGATATACTTAAGGAAGCGATTGGGTAGTGAATGAACTCCCTGTCGAGGTTTTCTCTAAGGACTATAGTATGGGGTTCTTCAAGAAAGAAGTTATTAAAAGGGTGTGATAGGTGTTGCAATTGTCCATAGGTGACGGCTAACGATCAAGCGGGCCGTAAGCTTGTTTGCCACATTAGAAGTATTTTTTTTTTAAAAAACAGATACTTGTTTATAGTGAAGTGTACAAAATCGTGTTCATCACCAAACAGCATTATTCGTAACAGCACTAAGTCCGCTCACCACAGTCCGGCTGGAGCAGTGTGGTTGGATATTATCTAAAATATCGGCAACAATGCATACGTACCAATGTTGTATGCTCGGCGTGGAACGGTGCGTGCTGGTGTTACTCAAGGTGGTGTTCTCTTACCCATGTTGTTCTCCGTTCTTATAAACTCCCTGACTAATCTACTAACTCCACAGTTCCGCTTATACGCTGATAAGCTCCAGTTATATACAGGTTCAACAGTAGAACATATAGGTACATACATAACCTTGAAACTATATCAGACTAGGCAAAGTCCTTTAAGATTTTACTTAATCACAGCAAATTATAGCAGAAAGCAAACGTCAACTCACTAAGTTGGATATATGAAAATAAAGTGTCACAAATATTTCACAGTTAGTTTTCGCCTACAACTTCGCTCGCGCTATATTCGGTTACCGGCGTGGGATTTCTACGGAAACTTGTTGATCATAGTGAGAAAGATGGCTATTACAAGTTATACTTATAGCTATAGGAATAAAGGCCAAGACACCATTACGTCACTCTGTCGCTCCGTTGCTCAATTAAATGTACTATTTTTAAACAAAACAAACAAAAAACAAAAACTTAAAAATAAGCCTCAACAGCAGAACTTTTGACAGAAATCACAGCTACATACTCTACATCAGAACCAATTGACAGAACACACAGCTACATACTCTACATCAGAACTATTGACAGATCACACAGTTACATACTCTACATCAGAACTATTGACAGAACACACAACTACATACTCTACATCAGAACTATTGACAGATCACACAGCTACATACTCTACATCAGAACTATTGACAGAACACACAGCTACATACTATACATCAGAACTATTGACAAAACACACAGCTACATACTCTACATCAGAACTATTGACAAAACACACAGCTACATACTCTACATCAGAACTATTGACAGATCACACAGCTACATACTCTACATCAGAACTATTGACAGAACATACAGCTACATACTATACATCAGAACTATTGACAAAACACACAGCTACATACTCTACATCAGAACTATTGACAAAACACACAGCTACATACTCTACATCAGAACTATTGACAGATCACACAGCTACATACTCTACATCAGAACTATTGACAGAACACACAGCTACATACTCTACATTAAAAAGAACACACAGCTACATACTCTACATCAGAACTATTGACAGATCACACAGCTACATACTCTACATCAGAACTATTGACAGATCACACAGCTACATACTCTACATCAGAACTATTGACAGAACACACAGCTACATACTCTACATCAGAACTATTGACAGATCACACAGCTACATACTCTACATCAGAACTATTGACAGAACACACAGCTACATACTATACATCAGAACTATTGACAAAACACACAGCTACATACTCTACATCAGAACTATTGACAAAACACACAGCTACATACTCTACATCAGAACTATTGACAGATCACACAGCTACATACTCTACATCAGAACTATTGACAGAACACACAGCTACATACTCTACATTAAAAAGAACACACAGCTACATACTCTACATCAGAACTATTGACAGATCACACAGCTACATACTCTACATCAGAACTATTGACAGATCACACAGCTACATACTCTACATCAGAACTATTGACAGAACACACAGCTACATACTCTACATCAGAACTATTAACAGATCACACAGCTACATACTCTACATTTTTTTTTTAATACCTCTAAGGTGGCAAACAAGCTTATGGTCCGCCTGATGGTAAGCGGTCACCGTAGCCTATGGACGCTTGCAACACCAGGGGTATCACTTGCGCGTTGCCGACCCTTCAGAAATCTAATAACTTCTTTCTTGAAGAACTCCATACTGCAGTCCTTGCAGAAAACCTTGGCAGGGAGCTCATTCCACAACTTAAGCGTTCGCGGGAGGAAGTTCCTCTGAATCCGCACTGTACGCCACCATTTAGGTTCTAAAGTGTGAGAATGAATTCCCTGCCGATGGCGAGCGGTGCGATGGTAGAAAGTAGCCGTGGGCATCATTTCGAACAATTCCTTATAACACAACCCATTGTACAAGCGGTAAAACACACACAGGAAGGCAAAGTCTCTCCTCAGACTTAAGGGCTCGATACCGCAAGTAAGTTTGGGATCGTCGACAATTCTCACAGACCGTCGTTGAACCGAGTCAAAAGGGCCAAGCTGGTATCCGGGTGCACCTGCCCAGAGATGGCAGCAGTACTTCATATAGGGCCGAACTTGCGACTTGCAAAGTAACAACCTTTGCCCCGACGTGAAGTACTGCTTCGCTCTGTTGAGTACACCAATTTTTTGGACGCCAGCTTCACCTTATCTTGTAACTGATCTCGGAACTGAACATCGCTGGAGATTTCGACACCAAGGATCCCAATGCTCTTGGAGATAGAGAGGGGAGTGTTATGGAATTGTGGGACCACAGTGAGTTTTCTTAGCGGTGAACGCGCACACTTGTGTCTTTGTAGGGTTGAATCGGACCAAGTTTACCCGTCCCCAGTCAGAGACCTGGGACAGTGTGGTCTCGATTTGAGATACAAGTTCTCCGCGGTTTTCCTCCACAACGGAACGAGGAATGTTTGCACGATCCGTGTAAAAAGCGTCTCCAGTACTGTCATCTGCATAGCAATGTATGTTGTTGATGTCCAACATGTCATTGATTTGCAGTAGAAACAGCGTAGAAGACAGCACAGAGCCTTGCGGGACACCAGCATTAACGTCCTTGCTATCAGAGCAACTACCGTCAACTAAGGTTCGTATGCGTCTGCCGGACAAAAAGCTAGCCACCCATTTGCACAAACCCTCGGGCACTCCGTAAGATGGCAACTTCGATAGAAGACCCCGGTGCCAGACCCGATCGAACGCCTTCGCTATGTCCAGGCTACATGCCAATGCCTCCCCCTGACTCTCAATGGCTAGTGCCCATCGGTGTGTGAGATACACCAGAAGGTCACCAGTCGAGCGACCGTGGCGAAAGTCATATTGACGGTCACTGACCAGATCGTGTACTTTTAGGTATCTTAGAAGCTGTGTGTTGATCACACGCTCCATCACCTTAGAGAGGAGAGAGGTAATAGCGATAGGCCTGTAATTCGATGGATCTGATCTATCGAACTTCTTGGGCACCGGGTGCACATTCGCAGCCTTCCATGAAGACGGAAATTGCCTAGTGTGGTAGGAAAGCGCGAAGAGGCGCGAAAGTACAGGACATAACTCAGGAGCACACTGCTTAAGCACCACTGCTGGTATACCGTCTGGCCCACTCGACTTATGAACGTCTAGAGAAAGCAACGCCCGCCTGACCTCCCGCTGTGTTATGGAGATTTCCGGCATGGTCTTACCGCACCACGAAACATCATCATCACTTCATACTACTACTCTACATCAGAACTATTGACAGAGCTACATATTTATTCGCCTTGAAGTCGATTGCCAAAAATAAAAGGCAAGTAAAGATAGGTAAACAAGTTCTGTTAGCAATTTGGCAAGGCGCTGTTTATGTTGGGCCGCGTGTGCCAGCAAAGTCTACCTTGTAAAGACTCGTCGACCACGTGTCGGTAACCTAAAAGTTGGGCTGGGTCGCTATAGCATGAGATAGCACGAGAAACGAGAACGAAACTTAACGCACCCTTTAGCCTATGTCTTCACATTTATGTCTAATTGGAAGCTGTCTAGCCAGTTATACGCGCGGTCGCGGCGTCTAGAGACATTGTGAGATTTTCTTCAACATTAAAGCCGATGACCAACTATATGAATGTATTAAATCTTTAGGCTGTACCTATAGTGTGTGTGTGTCAGGTGTCAGGCCCGGCGGAGAGCATCGAGCGTTTCGTGCAGGAACTGAGTGCGGAGGGAGTCTTTGCGCGGCGCGTCAACAGTGCAGGACTCGCGTTCCACAGTCGGTACATTGCGGACGCCGCGCCGCAGCTGCTGCGAAGCCTACACCAGGTTATCCCAGAGCCCAAGCCACGCTCGCACCGGTGGATCTCCTCTTCGCTGCCCGAGGATCAATGGGGCTCGTCTCTAGGTTAGTTTAATCACTACTATTTTTAGGACATCTTTCATGTTAGGCAACTTGATTAATATATATACAGATATAGATAATTGAAATCGGCTCCGTGGCTCAGTGGGTAATGACCTGACTGCTTGCCATTTGCGTGGGTTCGATTCTTGCACAAGACAAACATTTATTATTTGTGTTTATCTTGAGACTGGGTGTTTTCTGTGTGTATTATGTATTATTTGCAAAAAAAGTATGTATATAAATATATATATCTGAGCGATTTTTTTTATTGTTACTATTGCGTTAATTGTTGTTTCGTACAGACGCGATGACGTCGTCTGAGACCCCTGCCGCTAAACGCTGACGCGAGATACTAGGGTTTTCGTAATCTTGCTCTGGCAACATTCACATGTTGTTTTTCTTTCGGGCGCTGATCTTTACCTAAAAATATGGTACAAATAAAATCTGAATTAATAAAACTCTGCTTCTAATGTTGTATTTTCTTGATAAATGGTGGAAAGTACCTACCACTTCTTATGGGCTGTCAGTTACGATGTAAATTATTAGTGAAAGATGATTTGTGTTGTATCGGTAAGAAGAACTAAAATCATACACAAAAATGCGTGTTCGTTGCGCTGTCAATACCGGCTATTTAGTAGCAGTCTGAAGACGTCCACTGCTGAACGTAGGCCTCGATACATATATATTTACAACGGCCAATCTTGAGCCGCCGCGCCCGTTGGGTATCGGTTCGACGAGAGATGTGGCCTGCCCATTGCCATTTCAGCATGCTAACTGTTTGAGCTATGTCGCTAACTTTGGTTCCTCAGCGAATTTCCTCGTTTCGGATTTTATAGCGCAAAAAAACTTATTTAGGAGGCCAAGTTAGAGACCACGTTTCTGTACCGTAAGTCATCACTGGCACTGATTGTAGACTTTCGTCTTTAGGCACTGAGGTATTTTAGACGAAAAGATGTTGCGTAGTTTCCCGAACGCTGCCCATCGGAGTGGATTCTTCGGTTAACCTCTTTTTCGAAGTTGGACCTACCTAACTGGACTACTTGTCCTAGGCATGTGTATTCGTCGACAACTTCGATAGTACCGTTCCCAACTACTGCTGGTACAGGCGCGATATAGACATTCGTTTTATCTATATTAATTTTAAGGCCAACCTGTTGGGAAACTCTGCTGAGGTCTCCGAGCATCGTGCCTAGGTCTTTCAGTGATTCTTCCATGACCACTATGTCGTCGGCAAATTGAAGATGAGTGATGTACTCCCCCCTATAATTTTGACGTTATATTGAAGAGTGGGCGCTAGGGAGTTCAGATATATTGACACGTAAGATACGATAGCCTGGCCTGATGTAATTTCTAACTTATATTATATTTTTAATATTATTATGATAGAACTGCCGGTTCTCAGAGGAAAAACATATTTTAACTGGTAGTTTTAAATTTCGAGATGAATTCAAAAATTGAAACAGATGCGGTAAATAATTATGGCCTTAGTTTTGCAATAAAGCCTTTGTTCAATAAATAACAGAATAACTCAAACTTAATTTGATCCAGTGATAACTCTTGCAATTATATATACTTATTCGAAGTGAAAGTGAAAGTGCCCGGCTCAGAAAGTGCCCGGCTCAGAAAGTGCCCGGCTCAGAAAGTGCCGGCTCAGAAAAAGTTACAAACAAATATATTTCTAGAAGATGTAAAAACAACATGCCGCACTTAAGCTTTATTAGCCGCAGTGTACTCGTACTCGTATAAAATCATTTAATTACTTAAAAACAAGTAAAATATGTAAATTTTTATTTCTCGTTTTTTAGACTTAAGAACTTTTTATAATTCCCATATTGTTATTTTTTTTGCACTTTTTACATATTAAAATTTAGGGGGTTGGCTTATTAGCCGACAGGCCTTATTACCCACATATATCTGATATTGAATGCCTATAAAAACTTAACAAAAACTACTAATTCCTACTGACTAAGCATAACGTGACATACGTTACCCGTGTGACCTAATTACGCGGTCAACGTGAGGATGGCATTTCTTAATGCCTACATGCTACGATATACTTTCCACTCCAAAAGCATTTTCCAACGCAGTCATTAACAGTTTCGGAGGAATAACGTCTCCCTGCCTCACACCATTCTGTAAGTGGATTGGTTTATACAAAAGTGTCATGAAGTCTACAGTCGTACAAAAAGCAGTCACGAAAACGCGATGGAAGGGATGTAGCCTGGCCTCCGGGCTAACTGCAGCTATAAATCTATTGAAGTCGACACCCTGAGCGCCATGCCTTCCTCCAAAGACTAAATGAATACCTGAGACGACGACTAAAAGACAGACTGCTTAGAAAAACTTAGAGTCGTAATGCTTGCTTAGCACTAAACCAGTAGACACCAACATGACCCGCCGCTTACCTCTCTACCTCCTGTCATTGCAGGCGAAGTTTTGCAGACTATCGAAATCAAGTTTACCCCTGATCATTTATTAATACGTATTTTTAACGGAGCGATGTAGAACTACATTTTTTCGCGACGTAGTTAGGGTAAAAATGTCCTAAGCACTCGTCATATAGATAATTTAGTTCCCTAATCGCTTTGAGTAAACTTTATTAATGGTTATGCAATTTCATAGACACTAAGTATAGACCTCTTCACCAAAGTCATTTCGGATTTTGGGCAACAGAACAGGGGGGCATTGCATCACAGATTTCACGGAGCACATTTATACCTATAGGTGCGTCATTTTTCGACGTGGCGACAGCGTTCAATAAATACTACACTACGGTTTTTAAGCTGTTAAATGTATAAGCTGTTCCAAATACGCAGAGATCGTTCTTAATTGGTTTTTATGCACTTGCTAATAGTAGCTTGCGAGTGACTGGTGGGTGACAGATTCGAAGACCACATCAATATTAGAGATCTAATGAGAGCAGGGATAAGATCTAGCTGTGGTAAGCTGATTATTTTAAGAGCTTTCTTGAATTTGTCCCAGTTTATCTCAGTCTGTCAAAGTGGCTTCGTAGGCCTGGGGCCTAAAGAACATAATAGCCAAGAGATTGTGAGAGCAAAGTTCATCCAGTACTTCTATGGAGCGCAAACTTAGGCTTATGTTCTGTAGAAACGCTACGTTGAGTACGTCCAGCCTATGGTTGTCATTAACGGCGTAGTTAGTATCAGTCATAATGTTAAAATTGAGTTTACTTATCAGTCTGTCTATAACCATGCCTTTGTTCTACTCAGGACATTTTGAATAATAGGACCTATAATAGGCTTACCATAGATATTTTGAATAATAGGACCTATAATAGACTTACCATAGACATTTTGAATAACAGCAGCTAAAATAGACTTACTATAGACATTTTGAATAGTAGGGCCTATAACAGACTTACCATAGACATTTTGAATAATATGACCTATAATAGACTTACCTTAGACATTTTGAATAATAGGACCTAAAATAGACTTACCTGAGACATTTTAAATAATAGGACCTATAATGGACTTACCATAGACGTTATATATATTTGACCTATAATAATAGACTTACCATAGACATTTTGAATAATAGGACCTATAATAGACTTCCCCTAGACATTTTCAATAATAGGACCTATAATAAACACCATAGACATTTTGAATAAAAGGACCTATAATAGACTTAAAAATAAGCTGTTGGTGCATGATACACGTCTACACAAAATAAGTACCTCTTTTATGGGGCAATGTATACACTTTTACAACAAAGTTCCCAATAAAATTCAAAATCTATCAATAAGTAAATTTAAATCTTTTATCAAGCAGGTTCTTTGTAAAAAGGCATACTACAATATTTCAGACAGGGTAAATGATAAAAATCCTTGGGACTGAAGATGCTCAATTACAGGATGCATAGGTAAACCAAATTACAATGGAAATAACATAAAATTGTACGGCTAAATGTTTTTATTTAAAACATTAATTGTATTTTTAGTTTATTTGTATTATTGATAGTGTTTTGAAAAGAGTAACTATCGAGTTTCTTGCCGGATTCTTCTCGGTAGAAATCAACAACATTGTGAACCGGCGGGAAGGTGGGAGAGTTCAAAAAATAATATTTTATAACTTTGACGATTCAAAAGTGATTGTAGAATCCTTATTTGAATAAACCATTTTGACTTTGACTTACCATAGACATTTTGAATTTGGACCTATAATAGACTTACTATAGACATTTTGAATAATAGAACCTATAATTGACTTACTATAGACATTTTGAATAATACGACCTATAAAAGACTTACTATAGACATTTTGTATAAAAGGACCTATAATAGACTTACTATAGAAATTTTGAATAATAGGACCAATAATAGACTTACTATAGACGAGTTGTATACCACCTATGTCTCACTGATTGCCTCAAACGAAAACCTCTGCTTCAGTTCATCATTGGTAACGTCAGAAAAATAGTTTCGTAAATTTTATTAACAAAAAAAAGAAAAGTTCTATACAAAATAAATACCCTTAGAATTAATTTTTTTCTGACTTTACCAATGATAAACTGAAGCAGAGGTTTTCGTTTGAGGCAATCAGTGAGACACAGGTGGTAAAAGGACCTATAATAGACTTACCATAGACATTTTGAGTAATAGGACCTATAGTAGATTTACCATAGACATTTCGAATAATAGGACCTATAACACAAGTCAACATGAATTTGGTGCCCGAGTTCTGCGTACCCGATTTTAATTTCTTATACCTAATTTATTAAGGAAATCATATTTTTATCTCATAAAGTTTACTTATTAAGAATGGTAACCTCGAAGCATTTGGCAAAAATCGAGTTTTTTATTCATCGTAGAAAGTACAAAAGCAAACTTTTTTTTTTATAAATTGAGTTTTTGGTTATTTTGCAATGTAAAAAATCAGACAATTATCATAAATATCAAACACAAAAAAAAGTGTTGACTTGTGTATTAGACTTACCATAGACATTTTGAATAATATGACCTATAATTTTGAATAATTTCAAAGATTGTTTAGCAACTATCAAAAAACTGAACGCCAAAATAACGTGATGTACGGCGAAATATAGTAATAGTCTCTTTTGACTCATAGCCTAATAGACCGGGAGACAGAGACACAAAATATTGGGTCATTTGTACCAGTGTGCTTAGTGTGAGTTTTTGCGTGTTTGTGACTCTACTATCGCAGTCGCGTATTCCTTAAAAGTCCTATGAGAAAAAACCGTCTCAAAACCCGTCCGCTAGAGGCGATCCTTTATTTCCTTTATTAACTACGTAATGACGAAAAGAAAAATGATGGTCATAGCGTTGGTACCGGCGCGAACGTGTCGGATAAATATAAATTAGGAGTGTCGAACGATTTGTTCCACAAAAATCCTTGTATTTTCCGATATTCCATAAAAATAAGTAGGCGGTAGCGTAATGCCATACTTCTCCGGTGTGACTTACAGCCCGCCACACCGACGCGAACACATGACTTTAAAAAAAACAATTCAACCATTTGTACCAAGCTAATTTTTGCACAGCTAATCATCGTCGAGTAGCCATTCACGAACATCACCATGCCATACTTTCCGGACGGTTCCAAATGGCCGCCATACCGCCGCAAGGGAGTTAATTTTTTTTTTGCAAAATGATTTGTGCCGGTATTGCATTTGGATTTTTGGAAAGTATTTGATAAAAATAAATTGACCTTATTTTAAACCCATGAAGCGAGTACAGTACAAGTCGATTAATTATGCTTATCTGTATAAGACAGTGGAGTTGACGCTTAAAACAAATCAGATACACAAATATGATGAATTGGAAGCCATACTCCTAACAGCAATTGCCAATAAAAGATCTATTAAAAGCAAAGTATTAAACAAACCACGCAAAAAATGGATAAACAAAGGCCTAATAAACTCCATCCATGAAGAACTAAGAAACAATTCCATTCAGCAAAGGAACATGGTTATGCGTAGTATCCAATCAGTACTCCAAAAATACCTTAACAAATAACAAATAGAAATCTAATAATAAACCTCTAAAAATTAATTCTCGCTCAGGGCAAGCTACAGATATTAAAGAGATATGCGATTGCTTCAACAACTTTTTTTCTACAGTAGGCATTGAACTTGCTAATAAGATTCCTCAAAAGTTTCATAACTAAAAAACATACACGCTAACATACAATAAAATATACAGTCAACTTAAAATACTACAGCCAACTACTGAGTTTGAGATTTTAAAAATAATTAATAACTTAAACACAAACACTAGTTTTAAAAAGCTATCAAATGTGTCAAGGATATATTAGCCAAAAACTTAACAAATGTAATTAATAAATGTTTGAAAGACGGATATTTTCCTGACTCGCTGAAGATCGCTAAGGTCACTCCTATTTTTAATGCAGGTGACAAAAAGGATCCCAGTAACTATCGACCAATATCTATGTTACCATTGATATCCAAAGTCTTTAAAACAGTCGACTGAAAGGATCCCAGTAACTATCGACCAATATCTATGTTACCATTGATATCCAAAGTCTTTAAAACAGTCGACTGAAAGGATCCCAGTAACTATCGACCAATATCTATGTTACCATTGATATCCAAAGTCTTTAAAACAGTCGACTGAAAGGATCCCAGTAACTATCGACCAATATCTATGTTACCATTGATATCCAAAGTCTTTAAAACAGTCGACTGAAAGGATCCCAGTAACTATCGACCAATATCTATGTTACCATTGATATCCAAAGTCTTTAAAACAGTCGACTGAAAGGATCCCAGTAACTATCGACCAATATCTATGTTACCATTGATATCCAAAGTCTTTAAAACAGTCGACTGAACAACTTATCGTCTATTAACTTTTTATATGAAAAACAATACGGGTTTCGACCAAAGTCCAATACCGTCGCAGCTGCTGTAGATCTCATTACCAACGTTAGACAAAATATTGACCAGAAAAAAATTAGGAATATTTGTTGACTTAGAAAAAGCATACAATACTAACAGTATGTCATGAAATACTTCTAATGAACCTATGTAGCATAATTTTAAAAGAAGCAGCAGAATAAAATAAAATCCCTCGACAAGTTTTCACTTACGCAAATTGGCTACATATAATTAAGTTTTTAATGTTTTTTTAATAAGTGATTGTTTCGTAATCTTCTGAGAAAATAAATATGTTTAGCACCGTATAATTAATATCAGACAGGAGATTGACGTGTGTGGGAGATTGATCGTACCGGGTTCTTCTTGTACTACAATGTGAAAATTAAATGTCATTAATTTTTGTGACCTAATGTATAGAGCGCCAGTCCTATCGCCAAGGTCACATTTTCCCGTATATTCACTCATAATATCTCAAGGGAAAATGGAAAATAGGTACTTATTTCTTGTTTTATATGTTTCGTATGGGCGCTCGTCCTATCGCAAATCATTTACAAAAAAAAAACCACGATCATTACGAAGAAGTTATTTTGTACATAATAATAGGAATTTTCATGTAAAACTTATATTTTCATACCTTCCGATGAAGATGATATTATCTTTTTTTTTATATATATTAACTATTTTAGTTAAACATTGTATTGTTATATGTATTTATAATCGAAGCCGAATCCATGGTCACTGCAGACCAAGTTGGGTGGGCAATTGAAAGCTTCCAACCCTTCAAATCTGCTGGCCTTGACAACATATCCCCAGCACTTTTGAAATGGGGACAAACAACACTCGTGCCACATCTAGTTGATATATATAGAGCTTCCATAGCTCACAACTACATACCTCGCCAGTGGAGAGAAGTCAAGGTTATATTCTTACCAAAACCAGGTAAATCTGACAACACACAGGCGAAATCTTACAGGCCAATTAGTCTCCGGCATGCTGAAGATTTTAGAGAGGGTAATCGATAGATATCTAAGGAAAGGTGCACTAACGCACATGCCATTGCACCGCCAACAACATGTTTATAGAAACGGCAGATCAACAGAATCAGCCCTACACGCTGTGGTAGGAGCTATAGAAGCTGCCATCTCTGATAAGTTAATGACACTAGGCTGCCCACAAGGAAGAGTGCTCTTTCCACTGCTGTGGAACATTGTAGTGGACGACCTATTGAAACGTCTTAACGACAGATGCTACTACACAGTTGGTTACGCAGACGTCATCACCATTCTGATCAAAGGCAACTCAGAAAACATTACCTGCATTCACATGCAACTAGCCCTGAGAAGCATTGAAGAATGGTGTAACCACCATGAGCTTACGGTAAGCCCCAACAAGACAGAATCGGTCCTTTTCACGAACAAAAGGAAAATTCAAATGACTACCATGCCAAAACTATTTGACATTGAGCTTACCCTTTCGAGCGAAGTCAAATACCTTGGGGTAATTTTAGACAACAAGCTGAATTTGAGTAAAAATCTAAGCACAAAAATAACCAAGGCATGTACAACCTTCTGGCAATGCAGAAGACTAATAGGCAAGAAATGGGACCGTAAGCCATCCATAACCCTATGGCTTTATACAGCCATAATACGACCCATGTTAACGTTTGGTGCAGTAGTTTGGTGGCCCCCAACTCAGTTAAGCACAGTAAAAACAAACTACAGAGCCTGCGACGCCTTACCTGCTTGGCAACCACAGGCAGTATGAAAACGACCCCCACGACAGCACTAGAGGTCATTTTAATCTCAGACACCATTACTTTGCTATACAACAAGAAGCTGCTGCTGCAGCCATGCCACTTGAGAAAGTAGGACTCTGGAAACGGGACAACAGAATCACTCATGCACGTCTCAAGGAGGCAGTAGGCAACGAGCTTCCAATGATAAAGGCGACATGTGACATCATCCCAAAATCCTTTTTCTTCGACAAAAGATACCGCATCCAGCTTCATGAGGAAGAAAACGATAGCTCTGATATGCATGAAGTTAGGATCTACACTGATGGCTCTAAAAAAGAGTCTGGAACGAGCGCGGGAGTGTCCTCCCATGATCTGAACATCAACATATCAACGATCTTGGGTTCACTCAACACCATCTTCCAGGCAGAATGTTTTGGGATTACCCGAGCTGCAACAGCGGTCCTGTCTGGAGACATAAGCGATGCATCGATACGCATCATCTCCGACAATGCCACTGTGCTACATTCTTCAGACACGATCCCCATGGGCTTCGCCCCCATTCAGGGCACAGGCTTCCGCGCCTTGCACGGTCGGGGGAGCATCTTCTCCCCCTCGGATTACCAACAGGGTAATATACGCCCCCCACAGTAAGACAGTAAGAGGGGAGTTGTTGAAGGGAACCCACCTAGGATGCAGGGTATGGGGCTCTGAGCCTGTCACGGGAACTTTCCGTCCCAATCGGAATTCGGATAGGACCAGCAGGGTGGGTATTGTAGAAGCAACCCCTGTGCAGACGGTGAGCGCAACGGTGACGCCGCCCGTTGTTGAATGGCCGCGATTGGAACTGGAACTTGGAGAGCTACCGGTGAATCCTTATCGCGCCCCTTCTTCTGCCAGCACGAGGCGTCTCCCTTACGAGGACTGGAATTTTTCTCCGTGTGAGTTGGGAGACAACTCCTTGCATTCCTTTCCGTTATTAATTTGTAATCTCCACTCCTTCACCATTCCGTTCCCCTTCGCGATTTTGTCTCCTGTCTCGCAGGGGTGTGTAGTGTAGGAATGATTAGTGGATTAATTAAAGTTGAGATCCGGATGCGAGGATTTGGTGTTATTTCGGTATTGGGCTTTAGGACAGTTTTCGGTCGCTGTTTTCTCCCTGAATTCCCCTCGCCTGACTATTTTATTTAAATGATAATGGGCCCAGCACAACTACTACAGCACGTTTGCCGGACCATTCCGTCCCGACAGGCTTCCTTTGGGTCACTCCAGAAAGTTAGTCGGAACTAGACTAGCATCTGTGGAGAAACGTATGACCCGAAGTTCGGAATTAAGCAAAATAGGTCGTATATTGGAATAGTTACAGGGCAGGATGGAGTCCCTCGAGTGGCTGAGGTATTGGTTGACGGCTCCGTTCGGAGACGAGTTGTGGCGACCTTGTCCCGTCTCCCTGTTTTTTGACATTTTCCCGTTTGATGAGTCTCAGCCCGATTCGATCTGGCTGGGCCAGAAGATTGTTCGGTATAGATAAGCAATGACGTCATCGGGATTATCTGTCTTCGAGTCGGCACGGCGAGCGCCTCGCCGGCGTCAGTTTAGTCTTAAAAACGTAGCAAGCAGTAAGAGAGGTAGGGCACTGCAAGTACTCGCTCGAATAAGCCACCCGAACAACTAAGCAGGGCATAGCGAGTACTTGCTCGAATGAGCGGCCCGAACTGGGGAAGTACCTCCACCTTACAGAAAACCGCGGCCATAATAACACTAACATTGAGTAGTGTTGTGTTCCTGGCGGTGAGTAAGGTTGCCAGAGCTCTTTGAGGATTCGCTGCACGGACAGCGGAGGACCGGCGGTGCTTGTTGCTGTCATACTCGGCATAGACGCGGCGTGCTGGTTCGGCGGTCAGGGAGACCTGATGAAACGGCTGACCGCTGGCCGCCCGCAGGTTGAACGGGATCCCGAACCCAGGGATCACTTAATCTCCGCCCTGGGAGGCTGATTCGCCAGCCTGTGTAAAGTATCTGAAGTGGTAGTCGTGCCGGAGAAGGAGACCGGAGTGGACCCGGCTACTACAACAGAGGGGGATCAGGGGCCCTTCCGCCCGCCGTGCCAGCAACCGTATCATCTGTGGCGAGCTTCGGCAGTCTTAGAACCGCACCCTTTGCCCTCTATGCTGTCTGTGCAGTGAATCCTCATCCTTAGTCTTAGTAACTTTTTTTTATATATATTATGGCCAGAAGACAGAAAAAGAAAAGAGTTTGCACAGCGGCTACTCCATCCACATATAATGTGGATTTTTGCAACATCAGGGGTATTCACGCAAATCTTAACGCAGTCCACCACCATCTCGAAACTGCGCAGCCGACCATTCTTATTCTAACGGAGACGCAGATATCCTGCCCGGCCGACACATCATACCTTCATTATCCCGGCTACAAACTCGAACACAATTTTATGAGTCGTGCCGTATGTATGTTCGTCCGGGAGGATATCTGCTGTCGCCGCCTTCATAGCCTTGAAGACAGGGACCTGTCGATATTGTGGGTGCGCGTAGATTACGGCGGCCACACTCGTATCTATGCGTGCCTATACAGGTCTCATAGCGGTGACACGGACGTAACTCGACTCTTCACGCACCTGAGTTTGACGACTGACAAAGTTCTAGAGCAATATCCCACAGCAGAACTAGTTATTTTGGGAGACTTTAACGCCCACCATCGCGAGTGGCTCAGTTCTCGAACCAATAACTATGCTGGGATATCTGCTCATGAATTTGCTCTGACCTATGGATTCTCTCAGCTGGTACTTTCTCCAACGAGAATACCAGATATAGAGGAACATACGAGCTCCTTACTGGACCTTCTGCTGACTACTCGTCCGGACGGGTACTCCGTCTCAGTGGATGCGCCTCTTGGCTCCTCGGACCACTGTCTCGTTCGGACTCAAGTGTCATGCACACAACCTGATCCTTCTGGGCCAACTAACTGGCGTCGTGTGTGGCACTATAAGTCGGCAGACTGGGATGGATTGCGTGAATTTTACGCATCGTACCCGTGGAGGCAGATCTGCTTTAACTCAGAAGATCCTGACGTGTGCGCAGCCGCAGTCACTGAGACAATCCTTGCTGGTATGGAATGCTATATTCCTAACCCGCGAGTAGCTGCCGGCGTCAAAAAACGAGCGTGGTTTAATAGGTCTTGCAGAAAAGCTAAAATTCTTAAGCAAAATGCATATGAGGCTTGGACCACGGCTCGTTATAATAAGGATACGAATATTTCTGAGTTAAAACGCAAATTAAATGCTGCCTCGAGGTTCAGTAAGAAAGCAACTGCCAGAGCAAAATTCCAATTCATCGGCAAAATAGGTGGGCGACTTGCGAGCTATCCTTCTGGGAGTCGTGCTTTCTGGTCGCTTGCCAAAGCTGCCGAAGGGAACTTCTGCCAGTCGTCGTTACCACCACTGCGAAAGACCGATGGTGACTTGGCCCATAGTGCTAAAGAGAAAGCCGATCTACTGGGCAGTCTCTTTGCCTCGAACTCGAATATGAACGATGAAGGCGCTGTACCACCTACTATACCGTGGTGCGGTAAGTCCATGCCGGAAATCTCCATAACGCAGCGGGAGGTCAGGCGGGCGTTGCTTTCTCTAGACGTTCATAAGTCGAGTGGGCCAGACGGTATACCAGCAGTGGTGCTTAAGCAGTGTGCTCCTGAGTTATGTCCTGTACTCACGCGCCTCTTCGCGCTTTCCTACCACACTAGGCAATTTCCGTCTACATGGAAGACTGCGAATGTGCACCCGGTGCCCAAAAAGGGCGATAGATCAGATCCATCGAATTACAGGCCTATCGCTATTACCTCTCTCCTCTCTAAGGTGATGGAGCGTGTGATCAACACACAGCTTCTAAGATACCTAGAAGTACACGATCTGGTCAGTGACCGTCAATATGGCTTTCGCCACGGTCGCTCGACTGGTGACCTTCTAGTGTATCTCACACACCGATGGGCACTAGCCATTGAGAGTCAGGGGGAGGTATTGGCATGTAGCCTGGACATAGCGAAGGCGTTCGATCGGGTCTGGCACCGCGGTCTTCTATCGAAGTTGCCATCTTACGGAGTGCCCGAGGGTTTGTGCAAATGGGTGGCTAGCTTTTTGTCCGGCAGACGCATACGAACTGTAGTTGACGGTAGTTGCTCTGATAGCATGGACATTAATGCTGGTGTCCCGCAAGGCTCTGTGCTGTCTCCTACGCTGTTTCTACTGCATATCAATGACATGTTGGACATCAACAACATACATTGCTATGCAGATGACAGTACTGGAGACACTTTTTACACGGGTCGTGCAAACATCCCTCGTTCCCTTGTGGAGGAAAACCGCGGAGAACTTGTGTCTCAAATCGAGACCACACTGTCCCAGGTCTCTGACTGGGGACGGGTAAACTTGGTCCGATTCAACCCTACAAAGACACAACGCACACGCGTTCACCGCTAAGAAAACTCCATTCACTGTGGTCCCACAATTCCAGAACACTCCCCTCTCCATCTCCAAGAGCATTGGGATCCTTGGTGTCGACATCTCCAGCGATGTTCAGTTCCGAGATCATTTACAAGATAAGGTAAAGCTGGCGTCCAAAAAACTTGGTGTACTCAACAGAGCGAAGCAGTACTTCACGTCGGGGCAAAGGTTGTTACTTTACAAGTCGCAAGTTCGGCCCCATATGGAGTACTGCTGCCATCTCTGGGCAGGTGCACCCGGATACCAGCTTGACCCTTTTGACTCGGTTCAACGACGGGCTGTGAGAATTGTCGACGATCCCAAACTCACTTGCGGTATCGAGCCCTTAAGTCTGAGGAGAGACTTTGCCTCACTGTGTGTGTTCTACCGCTTGTACAATGGGTTGTGTTCTGAGGAATTGTTCGAAATGATGCCCACGGCTACTTTCTACCATCGCACCGCTCGCCATCGGCAGGGAATTCATTCTCACACTTTAGAACCTAAATGGTCGCGTACAGTGCGGTTTCAGAGAAACTTCCTCCCGCGAACGCTTAAGTTGTGGAATGAGCTCCCTGCCAAGGTTTTCTGCAAGGACTACAGTATGGAGTTCTTCAAGAAAGAAGTTATTAGATTTCTGAAGGGTCGGCAACGCGCAAGTGATACCCCTGGTGTTGCAAGCGTCCATAGGCTACGGTGACCGCTTACCATCAGGCGGGCCGTAAGCTTGTTTGCCACCTTAGTGGTATAAAAAAAAAAAAAAAAAAAAAAACGTATTTCGAGTCCCGCGTATTTGTATAGTTAACCTATTGACGGAGGGAGGCAACAGGCCTCCCTATAGAATATTTGTGATAAGTGCGACTGTTGTCGTATTGGTGGACAGTGCATTGGTGCATACTTCTCGGAGGGCATCTTCTTCTACACGGTGCCAAACTGCTGCGAACTGCACGTTGGATCGCAGCAACGGTGGCTGACTCACTACAAAAGATAAATTTATTATTTATTTTCTCTTTCCCCTGATCTTGTTTTCCCTTAAATTAAAATTTCCTCTTACGAGCTAGGCCCTGACGATGGACAGACGGATGCTCACCTCTGCGTCGAGAAGCCCGACGCGCAGAAGGTCAATAGAATACAATATGTATTATTCAAAGTAGGTATGTAAGTAATTATTATGTATTAGGATGAGTCTGTATCTAAATATACATTATTTATATATTAATTTAAAAAAATTAATGCACATGTGTTACCCGCTCACTTTGTACAGCTCTTGCTTTCTTGAGTCAGCTTCACTTTTATTGGTCTGCTCCAATAAGACCAATAAAAGTGAAACACTTTCCTGCACCATGACTAGACGATAAAATTAAATCCCTTCAAAAAATAAAAAATCGTGCAAAGGCCAAGCGGAAACTGACCTTACAGAAGCCAACTTAGAACAATACAAAAATTTGCGAAATCACTGCAATACAATGTGTCAAGACGCACAACGACGTCATATCCACAAATCCGTTGAAAACGGATATCCATGTAGATTGTAGAATATGGAAATTTCTTGTCATTAGGAGTTGGTAAAACTCAGGCTACACCAATTTCAAAAAATCTGCACATAGGTGTACTCAATCAATATTTCACTTCTGTACCTGCTATGAATAGCAGTAAAAAAGCGATTACGCTGCAAAATCTTTCAATGACCTTAACTCCTGACTTCCTCCCTTTTAGTTTTCGACAATTTACTGTGATGTTAAGAAGAGTATTATGTTTATATATTCAAGTGCTGTTGGTAGTGATTGCATAAGCCGTGCTATGATTATTCCAATTATTGACCTAATTATTCCTATAATTACTCACATTCATCCATTGCATCTGTAGTATTTCCTGAAGCTTGAAAAGATGCTTACATTATACCGTTGCCTAAAAAATCCAATCCAACTTCTTTTTCCGATTATCGACCAATTTCATCATTACCATTCCTATCTAAAATCCTTGAACGGATCGTTAATCAACAGTTAAACCTTTTTCTAACTCAAAATAGTTTATTTAATACCTTGCAATCCGGCTTTTGAACCGGTCATAGTACTGTTACTGCTCTCACTAAGATCATTGATGATATCCGTTATGGTATGGACAGTAAGCAAGTCACTGTCTTGTCTGCTCTTGATTTTAGCAATGCTTTTAACACAGTGGATTTAGACATTTTGTTGGCAATCCTAAGCTCTGTTAACATATCTCCATCAGTAATTGACTGGTTTCGTAGTTACTTGGGTGTCCGCCGACAGTGCATTCGGGTAGAGGAATCTTTCTCTAACTGGTGCCCATTAACTGCCGGCGCGCCTCAAGGTGGTGTGTTGTCCCCACTCCTGTTTGCAGTTTTTATTAATACTATCACTCTTAAACTATTTTCTCTCTACCATCTATTTTCAGACGATCTCCAGATTTATGCACATGGTCCAATAGAAAATATCGTAACAACAATTCTATCTATTAACTCTGACCATGTTAAATAGTTGAATGCTGTGAATATTATAGTCTTCGACCTAATACTCTCGAGTCGCAGACCATAATTAGGTAGCCCAAAACTAATATCGAAGATCAATTGGACTGATTTACCTCCAATCATACTCAATGGTATTATTATCCCGTTTAGTTACAAAATAGAAAGTCTTGGTATTTATATTGACCGCACGTTATCTTGGATCCCACAAATCAAGGAAATTAGCCGAAAAATCTTTGCTTCGGTCGGGACCTTGAGAAGATTACGAAATCTTTTATCTGTGTCAACCAAAATTGTACTTGCTCAGTCTTTACTTCTACCTTTACTCGATGATGCTGACATTTGCTGCACTAATCTGAGAGAGGAACAACTCAATAAACTTAAACGTCTGCAAAATCTTTGCATTCGCGTCATTTTTGGGCTTCGAAAATATGACCATGTTTCAGAATTTCGTTTCCAACTCGAGTGACTTCCAATACGACTTCGCCGGAATGTACATATTCTTTTACTCGTCTATAACGTGTTATTCAATCCATCTACACCATGTTATGTAAAAGAGCGGTTTCATTTTATCAGCTCGCCTTGTCTAACTCTTCGCCCGTCTTCTTCTTAAAACACCTGGACACAGTACAAATTTTTACAATCGTTCTTTTACTGTAAAAGCCAGTAGTCTATGGAACTCTCTGCTGATAAATATAAGACAAATACAGTCACTGCCTGTTTTCAAGAATTCACTAAAATCTTATTACTTACGTACTATTTCCTAACTTTCTTTAATTTTGTCCAAACTCTGGTTATTCAAACACATAGTATTTATATTAGTATGTATATATATTTTATCTATCTAGTAAGTACATAGGTTATATGTATATTGTAATATTCTTTATTCTTTCTTATAATTTCACGTATGATCCTTTATGTATCACCTACCTCTTCCTGTCAATATTACTCTACCCAAAGATAGTAGAGATCGCTGTTTAGCGATAAGGCCGCCATATTGTGCCATTTCTTTTATTGTTATTTTTTTTGTGTATTTTTAACTGTGCAATAAAGAATATTGTGTTGTATTGTTATTTTTGTATTGTCTATGTTGTAAGTATCCTATAATTGTTTACATCAAGTAAATAAATAAAAAAAAAACTTTTTTATAAAAAACAGTGTTGGTTCCTCAGTGTTTGACTGTCGGTGCACATATCGTTCAGTATTAGGCAATTTTGTGTTTTTATTTGGTGTTGGTGGTTGTGTATTTCCTCACCGATATAAAACTGGGAGTAGTTACGAAAAAAACATTATTAATAATATTTTATGTCTTTCCTGGTTGTTAGCTCGGTCGAGTTCCGCGGAGTACCACGTGAACAACCTGCTGTCGCCGGTGCGGTTCGCGAGCGCGCTGTCGCAGGTCCCCGCGCACGCGCTACTCGTCGAGCTGGCACCGCACGCGCTGTTGCAGGCCGTGTTAAAGCGTGCCCGCCCGCATGCGCACCACGTGCCACTGCTGCGACGCGACCACCCCGACCTCGTGCAACACTTGCTAGCAGCCATAGGGAGGTTGGTCCCTACTGTTGTCCACTGTCGAGGTGAGCATCGGCACTCAACCGTCTAACGCTTTCACTCTGTCGTCAGGCTGTACTGCGGTGGAGCGCAGCCGCAGGTGGGCCGGCTGTACCCGGCGGTGTCGTGGCCGGTGCCGCGCGGGACCCCTGGGCTGGCGGGGGCAGTGCGGTGGGACCACGGTGCGGAGTGGAGCGTCGCGCAGTACGGGGCGCAGCGCGGCGGGGAGACCGTGCTAGAGTTCGATCTATCCCGCCCGGAGGACGCGTACCTCGGCGGACACAACATTGACGGGCGCGTACTCTTCCCCGCTACCGGATATTTGGTAATGCAAACCACTCCTGTTTCTAATTTTTTTAAATGTTTTATAGAAAATCTTGTCAATCAGTATGCTACGGTTGTTTTGATCATTGTCGAAGCTTTTGTATTAATTTACGTACAATAATGTAAGTATCTGGAACTATACACATCCCTAAATCGTTATTGATGAAACGATAGGTATGAATCCCACTGAGCAAGCCAAGCACTGAAATTTATCATAACATTAAAATGCAATGGTGCATTAATATGATAATTGTAACGTTTAAGTAAGTTACTTAGTAAAATTTTAGTAAGTTTAAATTAAACATTGACACAACTTTAAATTTGTAAAGTAACATAAAGTTATGGTGCGAATGTTACACAAACGTTTCAAATGAAACTTTACTGTAAGTTTAAAATTAATTATTGCAAAATTGTTTTTATCAGACTTTATATTTATGGCGGTTGGTTTCAGCACGGCTACATTTGTGAAACCTTCGTTGTTGCAATTTGTTTATTGCACATTTATTTATCTTGTATTTTTTTTACACATACCACTACATACTTTATTTTGAACATTTAAATAAATAGGATAATAGGATAAAATATTGTGACCGATGAGTGAACTCCGGGATTCGAACCTACGACCTCGTGCGCAGTAGCCGGCCGCTCTACGAACGAGTCACGAAGCTCATATGGAATGCTATCAAATAGATTTAATATTTTTTATCTTCCCGAAAGCCGAACAAAACCGATATTGACCGAAGCAGTGCTTCATTGGTGCTTCATCGGTTTTTTTTTTAAATATCTCAATGGCTAGTGCCCATCGGTATCACCCACACCGATGGGCACTAGCCATTGAGAGTCGGGGGGAGGCAATGGCATGTAGCCTGGACATAGCGAAGGCGTTCGATGGGTCTGGTACGCCCATCGACAACATACATTGCTAATAATTGCTATGCAGATGACAATAATGCAGACGCTTATTACATGTCGTGCAAACACATGGGGTGTTCCATTGTGAAGGAAAATTGCGGTAAACTTGTGTCTAAAATAGAGACCACTCTGTCCAAGATCTACTAGGTACGGGAAAACTACTATGGTCCGATCCAACCCATCGAAGACCTATATTTGTTCCAGATTAGAAGAGTGCCAGCAGCAGAACGGTCATCATTTGAATAACATTATATAAATAATTTTCCTTTTTGGATTCTAATAATGAACAATAAAAAACAGTTAAATTAAGTATTGAAAAAGAGTCCTTCCTACATATAAAGTAACAAAAAACGTCCACGTAAAGCGGTAAAGAGAAGTTATCACGGAAGAGTTCGTTTTATTTATAGACGTGTTCTCTTTCAGACACTCGTTTGGAAAACCATGGCAAAACTGCACAACAAGAAAATGGAAGAAACAGCTATCGTTTTGGAAGACGTCCAGTTTAAGCGCGCGACCATAGTGTCGCGCGAGGGTCCAGTGAGGTTCCTCGTGAGCGTGCTCGAAGGGTCAGGGGAGTTCGAGGTGTGCGAGGGGGGTGGCGTGGCGGTGCGGGGAAGAGTGCGGCTTGCGACCGAGCCGGCGCGGGAGCGGCTCGCACTGGGCCCACCGCCGGTGCCCGCGCCCGGCGACATCGAGCTGCCACCTCTCAGTGCCGACGACGTATACAAGGAGCTGCGACTACGCGGGTACAACTACGGCGGCGTGTTCCGCGGGATACGCACGTCGGACGCGCGCGGCACGAGCGGCACGCTCTCCTGGGACGACAACTGGATCTCGTTCATGGACACTATGCTGCAATTCGGCATCATCGGTGTGGACACGCGGGAGCTCTACCTGCCGACAAGGCTGCGGCGCGCGCTCATCGACCCGACGGCGCACTCGGTGGCGAGCGAGGTGCCGGTCGTGATGCGTCGTGACGTCGACGTGATCGCGGCTGGTGGTGTCGAGTTCCGCGGCGTCAAGACCAGTCTGGCGCCGCGTCGTGCTAACGCACAAGCAGCGCCCAAGCTGGAGAGGTACTCGTTTGTCCCGTACGAGAGCGGGCCCGCGCTGTCGGAGCGGGACGCACTGACTGTGTGCGGACAGCTCGCACTCGAGATGTGCGGTGCGATGCGGCTGAAGGTGCTCGAGGTGTGTGCATCGCGCGCACCCGAGACGCTGCTGCTACCGCGTGCGCTTCCTCCGCTCGAGGCTGAGCCGCAGGTGCGAATCGACGCGACGGTTGCCGCCGGGACCGCGCAACAACTCTACGCCGATTCACTTAAAGATCTTGGTGTTAAGGTGACATTATTTATATATTTTTCCATTAAATTATTAAGCATATCTTTACTTCGTCTATCTTCTTACCTAAATATAATTATAAAAGAATAGACTGACTTATGTGTCAACAACCGCAAACAACCAAACCACCAATAGTCTAGAGACCTGAAATTTTGCACGTATTTCTTGAAATTTTTCTGTTATTACGTTCTACTAAATTCTTTCTCTAAGGGATAAGATGAAGGTTGGAAAATTGGACAGAAATCCTTCCTTTTTAAAGCTAAATGCATAAAAATTGTCTTTCACATGTTTTACCGGTTTTGAAATAAATCATTCCCTAGAGGGAAAAATAGGGGAGGATAATTTGTATGAGAATTCCGATATTTATGTAGGTAAAAACCATAAATAGTAAAAATATTCCTTTTTTTTTTTCATAAGTTGACGCGGTTCGTCTTTCGTGAAGTTAGTATTTTATAAAAACCGGAGCAAAAAATATACACTATTTCAATCTAACTGACATTAAGTTCATAACATTGCTACAATGACAAAGATCGCTTAAAACATTAGTATGATTGTATGTTAGGTGACGTCCAAGGACGGCGTCAGCGCTCCCGCAGAGACCGGGTGTCAGCTGGTCCTGTGCGGTGAGGTGGTATGTCGCGGCGAGGGCGCGGCACTGGCGCAGCTGTGTGCGGCGCTGGGCGAGCGCGGCGTGCTGCTGCTAGAGGAGCCGCGCGGCGCGCTGGCGGAACCCGCTGCCGCCGACCTGTTGCAGCGAGCCGGACTAGAGGTCGCCTCACCGATACCAGTTGTACATTATACTAACGGAGGACTCAGCGTTCAGTTTTCCACGCAATTTTTTTTTTCGTATAATATACTTCTTGATTTTAGAAAGAAAGTCATTACATAATTTGTTTGACATGTACTTCTATATCTATATCTGGCCAAAGATTTATTTTTCGTGGAGTTAATATTCTACAAATGTAATAGAATTTTATCGTGGGAAATCTTCGATGTCGATGAGGTTTGTATGGAAAATACCTAAATCGGTTTCACCTTAAGAAAGCTCATTTTAGTGATGCATTTCAATAATTAAATAGAATTATATTGCAGATATTATTTCATAGCAATAAGGATTATTATACATTTATAGATTCAAGCATGATTTAGTGCCTTATTGTAGACAGATAACAGAACGATAGGTAAAGTTATTGTACACATAAAACAGAACGTTAGATAAAGTTATTATAGACAGAGAACTGAAAGATAGATAAAGTTAGTATAGACAGAGAACAGAACGATAGATAAAGTTAGTATAGACAGAGAACAGAACGATAGATAAAGTTAGTATAGACAGAGAACAGAACGATAGATAAAGTTAGTATAGACAGAGAACAGAACGATAGATAAAGTTAGTATAGACAGAGAACAGAACGATAGATAAAGTTAGTATAGACAGAGAACTGAAAGATAGATAAAGTTAGTATAGACAGAGAACAGAACGATAGATAAAGTTAGTATAGACAGAGAACTGAAAGATAGATAAAGTTAGTATAGACAGAGAACAGAACGATAGATAAAGTTAGTATAGACAGAGAACTGAAAGATAGATAAAGTTAGTATAGACAGAGAACAGAACGATAGATAAAGTTAGTATAGACAGAGAACTGAAAGATAGATAAAGTTAGTATAGACAGAGAACAGAATGATAGATAAAGTTAGTATAGACAGAGAATTGAAAGATAGATAAAGTTAGTATAGACAGAGAACAGAACGATAGATAAAGTTAGTATAGACAGAGAACTGAAAGATAGATAAAGTTAGTATAGACAGAGAACAGAATGATAGATAAAGTTAGTATAGACAGAGAACTGAAAGATAGATAAAGTTAGTATAGACAGAGAACAGAATGATAGATAAAGTTAGTATAGACAGAGAACAGAACGATAGATAAAGTTAGTATAGACAGAGAACAGAATGATAGATAAAGTTAGTATAGACAGAGAACAGAACGATAGATAAAGTTGGATTCTGTTTTTTTTTTTTATGTATAAGTTATTTTAATTAAATAAAATAACTGTCACAGGTAGTGACGGTGCAAGCGACCGGCACAAAGGAGTTGGGTATGCTGAAGCGTGCGTGGGAGCCGGTGACGGAGGCGGACCGCACGGTGGTCAACCTGGACGAACCGGGGTACGCGTGGGTGGATCCGCTGAGGGCTGCGTTGCGGCACGCGGAAGGTTCGCCGCGGGCGCGCGTGTACCTGTGGGCGCGCTCGGAGACCAGCGGCGCACTCGGGCTGGCCGCATGCCTGCGCGCCGAGCCCGGCGGACACGCGCTCAGAGTGTTCTACCTGCCGGGGTGCCGCGACCGGTTCTCGCCAGATGCACCCCTGTTCGCAGACCGCGTGCGACGCGACCTGCCTGTCAACGTGCTACGAGATGGCGTGTGGGGCTGCTACCGACACCTGCCGCTGCCCGACACCGACTTCGCACTTCTCCAGGTAAAAGCTTACACTTAACCATAGCACATGTACCTATCCTATATGTCACAATCGCACTCTACGTCTGTCGTCATTCGTAGGTTGGAACTATGTATTGGTCGATATACAAACTATGTCTGTCGTCATTCGTAGGTTGGAACTAGTCAGAAGTCGACCGGCTGAGTTCTGAACAGGGGAGAGTAAAAAAAAAACAACCTCTGTTAGGCAATATATTTATATACATATAGGCTAAGTATAGATACAATATTTTGTTTAAATTAATGGTAAGAGAAACATTTAAGTACTATACTTAAGTAAAACTTCAGACCTATGTCTTTCAATATGACAAACATATATAACATTTAAATACAAAAGAAAATCTATTAGCTTAAACTCTGAGGTACGGTAACATTTCACTCTCCTTAGTATAAAACTCTGAGGTTCGGTAACATTTCACTCTCCCTAGTATAAAACTCTGAGGTTCGGTAACATTTCACTCTCCCTAGTATAAAACTCTGAGGTTCGGTAACATTTCACTCTCCCTAGTATAAAACTCTGAGGTTCGGTAACATTTCACTCTCCCTAGTATAAAACTCTGAGGTTCGGTAACATTTCACTCTCCCTAGTATAAAACTCTGAGGTTCGGTAACATTTCACTCTCCCTAGTATAAAACTCTGAGGTTCGGTAACATTTCACTCTCCCTAGTATAAAACTCTGAGGTTCGGTAACATTTCACTCTCCCTAGTATAAAACTCTGAGGTTCGGTAACATTTCACTCTCCCTAGTATAAAACTCTGAGGTTCGGTAACATTTCACTCTCCCTAGTATAAAACTCTGAGGTTCGGTAACATTTCACTCTCCCTAGTATAAAACTCTGAGGTTCGGTAACATTTCACTCTCCCTAGTATAAAACTCTGAGGTTCGGTAACATTTCACTCTCCCTAGTATAAAACAAGCTAATAGAGCTTTAGCTCAATTCGGTAGATGTAGGTTTGTCTGAAACTAATGGAAGGGAATGTGAAACGAATCTCTACAAATCAATTTTCTACAAAGTGTCTTTGGCCTCTAACAAGCTCCCGGTTTGCAAGGTTTCTCTACAGGGAGCGTAGAATTTTAAGAAACAAAAAAATTAGTTACATAAGATCTCCTTAAGATGTTCCAACCAGGCTAGCTGCTGCTTCTTAGGTGATTGGAATCCTTAACTTCAAACGTACAGCTCAATGTGGACATTCGGACATGAAGAACTTGGAGTCGAAATAGGGATATTTGTATATTCAAAAATAATGTTATTTCTTGATCCAAAATTTTAAATATATTAAAAAATAAAATATCCTTTCCCTGGAAGGAACAAAACTTATGTAACACACAGTGTCTTTAAAAACAAGAGCTCCAGGGACATTTCTAGGCTACGCTCCAGGAAACGACCAGAAAATACCACGTATTAAGTTGGTTTTTGTTGTAGTTAAACATCTGGACCCGTAGTCTTAATTTGACAGTGAAAGTTAAGATTTATTTACTTTTGTAAACTGTAGATTTCTGCTTGCTCTTAGGTTTTCTGGCTATAAACTGTGATTTTTCAGCAAAGATGAATCAATTTTACAACTAGTTTAACAAATTGGTAATTTTTTACTTTGTCAACGGATTGTATTTTTACGTAAAAAAAAATTTAATCGATAGAAAGGCATTCCCTTATGCACAGATGAAACGCAAAAATCAGCGGAAACGACTAGTTTTTCGTAAAAAAAATTATGAAAAAAAAATTTTTTTTTACTAATTTATACGCTACAAAATTAATAATTACAACAAACTTACATAGTATTACGTCTGCGGTGGATAGAGAATCCCAGCTGCAGTCCAAAATTGGTGAAAACGTTCACCAGCCACTTTAAAAGTTTGTCAGAATCGCGCTTCAGCTAAATATCCCACGAAAAACTGCGACTACGCGGTATGCTTAAATAAAGATGAACAAATTCGAACACTTTCCACACCGGCAAGCTCGAGTTTTCAAAAAAAGTGCCTTTGAACAAAGACGATTTAAATGTACAAGGAACCGCTTTGCGTTTAGTTTTCTTGGCTAACTCCAAGTTGGCCTTGTCACACCTAAATAAATTTGTGACTGCACTAAAATTGCACTCTTTCCCGCACTTTCCACAATTCCTATTAAACACTAGGACACTGTGTTTTTTAAAAAAATCAAATAGAAGTTGAGAGTCTCCTGCAGAAATAAGCAAAACTAATATGTCCAATTTCTCTACACTTCAAATTACAGCCGTTGTAACCGAAAGTTTCGCGCGAGTTTCCATAACGGAAACTAAAAACTTGACTCACAAACCTTACAACCAACAACCAACCGGAAATAGCTCTACAATGTTGCTACCCTGAACAAATTTCACTCTTAACGTTTTTTAGTTGCAATGACTTTTTAGGGTTGTAACGAATTCTGTTTTTAGTTTTTTGGGGTGCCCTAACAAGATTACTGGGTAGAAATAAAAAAAATAACCACGAAGGCTAAGGCAAGAGCTTGCTTCGCTTCGCTCCTGCCTTAACCTTCTGACCTAACCCGGCCGCGTTGGGGTGCCCTAACAAGATTACTGGGTAGAAATAAAAAAAATAACCACGAAGGCTAAGGCAAGAGCTTGCTTCGCTTCGCTCCTGCCTTAACCTTCTGACCTAACCCGGCCGCGTTGGGGTGCCCTAACAAGATTACTGGGTAGAAATAAAAAAAATAACCACGAAGGCTAAGGCAAGAGCTTGCTTCGCTTCGCTCCTGCCTTAACCTTCTGACCTAACCCGGCCGCGTTGTGGTGCCCTAACAAGATGACTGGGTAGAAAAATATAACTCGACGTCTACTCGTTTTGTAAAGTTGGGGTTGGCCGAATTTGATTTTTTTATCATATTTTACCCCGCTAACTTGATTTCTGGCACAACAAGTTTTTTAAGACGTTTTTTTCACAACTTTTTTTAAGGCTAGCAACATTGTTATTAAAAAAAACTACATTTGTGATCTGTTATTTACAAGTCTCGTAAATATCAATTTTACGTTTTTTTAATTTTTATCATTGTTATTTAAGTTTCCGCCGCAAAATTTTTATTGGAATTCGTTTCTAAAATTATAAGAAAAACTTAGAACTTATTTTCAGCTTAAAAAGTTATCCGTCGCCAAAGTAAATATTTACTATATTAGGAAGCACCCTTCTCTCCGACTAGATGTGTTTTCCAAAACTCGTTGTACCAACTTTTTATCCAGTTCAGATTTAAGGAATAAAACACTGCTATATATATAATTGCAGCAACTCACAAAATTGTATACATATCTTTTAACCTCTTTGGCCTGAAAGAAAAATAACCTTTCTACTTGGCTTCGCCTTTTTATATCCTTTCTTCTAGAAATATCGTGTAAGTTCCCGAAACGTATTTCAAGGTTTTTTCCACCTTTTTGATATATTTTTTTTTTTCATATTGATTTGTCCAGATACAAGTGATTTCGACAACATTCCGATCAAGTCCTTTCGCCGATAATAATGTTGCTTCGAGGCCTTTCGTCACTAGATGTCTATAGTATTTTGATTTAAGTATTTCGGCAGAAGTGCTCAAGCGCGACCAGCACCTGCAGCGGCGAAAGGAGAAAACATTCTTATCAGGCGCAACGCATAGATGTCGTTACCTGTGTCGAAATTTGCAGCCTGAAAAACAATTTATCGGTCGATATACAAAATTTGGCGTGGTGTGGCCAGTGGTGATTAATGCGGTGAACATAGGTTTGAAAGGGTGCAGGAATAAAGCGATAGTACTTTGGTATAGAAAATGTGTATTCAGTGAAGAGCTGAATAAGTAAATGTACAGTATGCGGGGTGGACCGCCTTAGTATTCTGCCTCCAAAAGACAAAAAAAAAAAATATCCCAAAACAGTCTACCTTCCATGTTCTAGATTGAAGAAGTGGTACATATTTGCCACATATTACAGACGACCTACTACTAACTATAGCTGTACCTACCTATAACTGTACCTACCCATAGCTGTACCTACCTATAGCTATACCTACCCGTAACTGTACCTACCTATAGCTATACCTACCCATAGCTGTACCTACCTATAGCTGTACCTACCCATATAGGCGAAGCACGCGTGCGTAAACAGTTTGTATGTGTACATGCGGAGCACGCGTACGTGAACACTTTGTATGTGTACAGGTAGAGCATGCGTACGTGAACACATTGTATGTGTACAGGCGGAGCACGCGTACGTGAACACTTTGTATGTGTACAGGGAGAGAATGCGTACGTGAACACTGTGTATGTGTACAGGCGGAGCATGCGTACGTGAGCACTACACAGCCGAAGCACTCGTATGTGAACACTTTGTGTGTGTACAGGCGGAGCATGCTTACGTGAACACTTTGTATGTGTACAGGTAGAGCATGCGTACGTGAACACTTTGTATCTGTATAGGCAGAGCACGCGTACGTGAACACTTTGTATGTGTACAGGTAGAGCATGCGTACGTGAACACTGTGTATGTGTACAGGCGGAGCACGCGTACGTGAACACTTTGTATGTGTACAGGCGGAGCATGCGTACGTGAGCACTACACAGCGGAAGCACTCGTATGTGAACACTTTGTGTGTGTACAGGTGGAGCACGCGTACGTGAATACGTTGACGCGCGGTGACCTGTCCTCGTTGCGGTGGGTGGAGGCCCCGCCCGCGCCCGTCCCCTCGCCCGGTTCCGAGCTGTGCCGCGTCTACTGCGCGCCGCTCAATTTCCGCGACATCATGCTGGCCACCGGTAAACTGCCGCCAGACGCGCTACCCGGGAACCTCGCCGGGCAGGTAAGTACCTACATGTCTTTTTCGGCTTGTACTCTCAGGGTATGGTGACCCTAAACTTTCCACTTGTCACCTTTTTCTAGGCTCAATTTTTTTCACCTCTATTTTTCTGAGACATCAGTTAATTGCGACACGTTCGACGAGGTCAACCTCTGCTTTTACAATATATCCATCCATTGATTTAGTCTATTATTTTTTTATGTGTATTTTCTTAACCAGTCTCCGCAACGCTCCCGTATCAAAATTTAACTTCTATCACTTTAGGTACCGCCTCACGTTGGTACTCCTCAACTCTCTTATTTCTACAGCATTTATTCTTAACTAGTCTTAACTGATGTTACTCACAACATTTCTATGGTGTGGCACCATTTATAGTGAAACTCTGATTTAGACAGCTTGTGGCAAAAACCTGGTGTTTAATTTATTCACTTGTATTGTTCTCGATGCTGGGTTGTTGTCGTTGGGTTACCTGTTATCTGTTACCTGTTAACATAGGAATGAAGTGCTGTTACCTTTGTGCTATGAAAAAGGTAAGGTGTAGCAAACCACCAATATTGAATATTGGGGTTCAATACTGTTTAATATCCGTTAACACTGTGGGTAAACGAGGGAAATCGATGGTTTTAAAGGAATGCATCTTGGGTCTGGAGTTCAGTGGTCGCACGTGGGAGGGGGGGCGACGCGTGATGGGCATGGTGGAAGCGCGCGGGCTTGCGACCTCGGTGATGGCGGACCGCGCCTTCTTGTGGGACGTTCCTAGTGCGTGGTCGTTGGAAGAGGCCGCCACTGTGCCCGTCGCGTACGCCACCGCGTACTACGCGCTGAGCGTGCGCGGGCGGGTGGCGCCTGGAGACAGCGTGCTGGTGCACGCGGGTAGCGGCGGCGTCGGGCAGGCGGCTATCGCGATTGCGCTCCACGAGCGATGCACCGTCTACACCACCGTCGGCTCCCCAGAGAAACGCGCTTTCCTGCTCGAACGGTTCCCTGAGCTTTCGCCAGAGAACATCGGGAACTCGCGGGACTGCTCTTTCGAACAGGTCTGCGCTCAAACTACATATGAATACTACTCGAATATTATTAACGTATGTGTTTCTTAATCGTTTCCTTGTGTGCAGTTGGTGCTGAGCCGCACGGGCGGGCGCGGCGTCGACTTGGTGCTCAACTCACTGGCCGGCGACCAGCTGCTCGCGTCGGTGCGCTGCCTCGCCAACGGCGGACGCTTCCTCGAGATTGGCAAGCTCGATCTCTCCAACGACACGCCGCTCGTCAGTACCCAAACACAGCATCATTTGCATTTACCACGCCATACAAATATTTTGCCGAATCTCTAAAAAAAATATAGTGATAATCTAAAAATACCCAAAACACAGTGTGTAAACCTGGCGTTTATTTAAATGCATACTTTGAATAAGACAATACTAAGATCCTGGTCCCTCCAGAGCATGACGTTAAACGATTATTTGAATAAGACAATACTAAGATCCTGGTCCCTCCAGAGCATGACGTTAAACGATTATTTGAATAAGACAATACTAAGATCCTGGACCCTCCAGAGCATGACGTTAAACGATTATTTGAATAAGACAATACTAAGATCCTGGACCCTCCAGAGCATGACGTTAAACGAGTATTTGAATAAGACAATACTAAGATCCTGGTCCCTCCAGAGCATGACGTTAAACGATTATTTGAATAAGACAATACTAAGATCCTGGTCCCTCCAGAGCATGACGTTAAACGATTATTTGAATAAGACAATACTAAGATCCTGGACCCTCCAGAGCATGACGTTAAACGATTATTTGAATAAGACAATACTAAGATCCTGGACCCTCCAGAGCATGACGTTAAACGAGTATTTGAATAAGACAATACTAAGATCCTGGTCCCTCCAGAGCATGACGTTAAACGATTATTTGAGTAAGACAATACTAAGATCCTGGTCCCTCCAGAGCATGACGTTAAACGATTATTTGAGTAAGACAATACTAAGATCCTGGTCCCTCCAGAGCATGACGTTAAACGATTATTTGAATAAGACAATACTAATTTTTGTTACCGTCTTGTTATTTATAGTTTTTCGCGCACGGTGAGCCCTTTTTATGTCGATAGCTCGAGACTTAACAAAACATATGAGATAATGTCATAGAGTGTCCAGTTTACGTTAAGAGTCAGATATTAATGAATATTCCTTTAAAGAAATTATATGAATGAATTTAATATGAATAACTCTAATAAATATCAAAAGTATCAGTATGGGACAACGCCGGACATAACAAATATATCTGTAAGAAACAACACCGTATATTACAAAAATATCTGTTAGGTGCAACATCCTACATTAAAAAATATATGAAAGGGAGAACGCCGGACATAACAAAAATATCTGTACGGAACAACACCCTACATTAATAAATATCTGTTAGGGGCAACACCGTACATAACAAAAATATTTGTTTAAATTCAAATTTAAAATCTTTTTATTAAAATGGGTTTCTTAGAAACACACACTTTCGAATCGTCAAATGAATTAACTACAACTAGCTTTACAAACTAATTACAATACTGTTTTATTGCGTGCGTTCAATAGGTACTCTTTGTAAAATTACAAACGAGACATAAATTTATAGAAAATCAACTAATAAATACATGTTTTATATTTAACACTTAACAAACAAGATTTACAATGTAAATAGTTTGATTTAAAAAATAAAATTCAAGTAATATTTCAAATGCCTATTGTTTTTTAGATTGCCTAGGGGGGCACCATGTGATACGTCAAAAGTCATCAATTATTCTGTAACGATATTTAAAGTAACTCCCGAGAAAAATTTATTCATATATCATATATCACTACACAGCAGACGTTCATATAAATATATAAACGTTTTACAAACACGTAAATAAATAAATAAATAGATATTCATATACATATTAAAAATATAATAAAATACACACACACACAGAAATGTATTACTACATATATATATATATATATATATATATATATAAATATACAAATACATATAAAAGCTATATAAAATAAAACTATACGTCAATTAACTACGTTAATTAACTTAGATAGGGCCTATCTGATGCAATCCTAGTTTGGCCGCCCGGCAGGGTCCGAACGCAAGCGGGTGCATTACACAAACACGCACGTATACATATATGCACACACACATTTAAACAGACATCGCACACCCGAAAGTGGCCCAGCTCCCACACAACAGCCTGGCAACAAATGCGCATCATTTAACCCTCAGTTAATCTGGTACCTAAATATACTTTAATTTATCTGGGACTCCAACTTCCACCAATCGTTAATTTTTTTTTAATGAAACAACTTCTTATATAATATAAGTATTTATAGAAGTAGTAGTATTTTACTAAATAACATTACCGTATCAGACTTTAATATCAAACTTTGGTAGGTAGGGCACAGCAAGTACTCGCTCGAATAAGCCACCCGAACTACTAAAGCAGGGCATAGCGAGTACTTGCTCGAATGAGCGGCCCAAACTGGGGAAGTACCTCCACCTTACAGAAAACCGCGGCCATAATAACACTAACATTGAGTAGTGTTGTGTTCCTGGCGGTGAGTAAGGTTGCCAGAGCTTTTTGAGGATTCGCTGCGCGGACAGCGGAGGACCGGCGATGCTTGTTGCTGTCATGCTCGACGTAGATGCGGCGTGCTGGTTCGGCGGTCAGGTAGACCTGATGAAACGGCTGACCGCTGGCCGCCCGCAGGTTGAACGGGTTCCCAAACCCAGGGATCACTTAATCTCCGCCCTGGGAGGCTGATCCGCCAGCTTGTGTAAAGTATCTGAAGTAGTAGTCGTGCCGGAGAAGGAGACCGGAGTGGACCCGGCTACTACAACAGAGGGGGATCAGGGGCCATTCCGCCCGCCGTGCCAGCAACCGTATCATCTGTGGTGAGCTTCGGCAGTCTTAGAACCGCAACTTTTGTCCTTAAGCTGTCTGTGCCTTGTCCTCATCCTTAGTCTTAGTAACTTTTTTTATATATTATGGCCATGAGAACGAAAAAAGAAAAGAGTTTGTACAGCGGCTACTCCATCCACATATAATGTGGATTTTTGCAACATCAGGGGTATTCACGCAAATCTTAACGCAGTACCACCATCACGAGACTGCGCAGCCGACTGTTCTTTGTTAGACAGTATATCCTGCCCAGCCGACACATCATACCTTCACTATCCCGGCTACAAACTCGAACACAATTTTATGAGTCGTGCCGGTGTATGTATGTTCGTCCGGGAGGATATCTGCTATCACCGCCTTCATAGCCTTGAAGACAGGGACCTGTCGATATTGTGGGTCCGCGTCCACACTCATATCTATGCGTGCCTATACAGGTCTCATAGCGGTGACACAGACGTAACTCGTCTCTTCACGCACCTGAGTATGACGACTGACAAAGTTCTAGAGCAATATCCCACAGCAGAACTAGTTATTTTGGGAGACTTTAACGCCCACCATCGCGAGTGGCTCAGCTCTCGAACCAAAAACTATGCTGGGATATCTGCTCATGAATTTGCTCTGACCTATGGATTCTCTCAGCTGGTACTTTCTCCAACGAGAATACCAGATAAAGAAGAACATACGAGCTGCTTACTGGACCTTCTGCTGACTAATCGTCCGGACGGATACTCCGTCTCAGTGGATCCGCCTCTTGGCTCCTCGGACCACTGTCTCGTACGGACTCAAGTGTCATGCACACAACCCGATCCGTCTGGGCCAACTAATTGGCGTTGTGTGTGGCACTATAAGTCGGCAGACGGGGATGGATTGCGAGAATTTTACGCATCGTACCCGTGGAGGCAGATTTGCTTTAACTCAGAAGATCCTGACGTCTGCGCAGCCGCAGTCACTGAGACAATCCTTGCTGGCATGGAATGCTATATTCCTAACCCGCGAATAGCTGCCGGCGTCAAAAAACGACCGTGGTTTAATAGGTCTTGCAGAAAAGCTAAAATTCTTAAGCAAAATGCATATGAGGCTTGGACCACGGCTCGTAATAATAAGGATCCGAATATTTCTGAGTTAAAACGCAAATAAAATACTGCCTCGAGGTTCAGTAAGAAAGCAACTGCCAGAGCAAAATTCCAATTCATCGGCAAAATAGGTGGGCGACTTGCGAGCTATCCTTCTGGGAGTCGTGCTTTCTGGTCGCTTGCCAAAGCTGCCGAAGTGAACTTTTGCCAGTCGTCGTTACCACCACTGTGAAAGACCGATGGTGACTTGGCCCTTAGTGCTAAAGAGAAAGCCGATCTACTAGGCAGTCTCTTTGCCTCGAACTTGAAAATGAACGATGAAGGCGCTGTACCAACTACTATACCGTGGTGCGGTAAGACCAATCCGGAAATCTCCATAACGCAGCAGGAGGTCAGGCGGGCGTTGCTTTCTCTAGACGTTCATAAGTCGAGTGGGCCAGACGGTATACCAGCAGTGGTGCTTAAAGCAGTGTGCTCCTGAGTTATGTCCTGTACTCACGCGACTCTTCGCGCTTTCCTACCACACTAGGCAATTTCCGTCTTCATGGAAAACTGCGAATGTACACCAGGTGCCCAAAAAGGGCGATAGATCAGATCCATCGAATTACAGGCCTATCGCTATTACCTCTATCCTCTCTAAGGTGATGGAGCGTGTGATCAACACACAGCTTCTAAGATACCTAGAAGTACAAAATCTGGTCAGTGACCGTCAATATGGCTTTCGCCACGGTCGCTCGACTGGTGACCTTCTAGTGTATCTCACACACCGATGGGCACTAGCCATTGAGATTCAGGGGGAGGCATTGGCATATAGCGAAGGCGTTCGATCGGGTCTGGCACCGGGGTCTTCTATCGAAGTTGCCATCTTACGGAGTGCCCGAGGGTTTGTGCAAATGGGTGGCTAGCTTTTTGTCCTGCAGACGCATACGAACCGTAGTTGACGGTAGTTGCTCTGATAGCATGGACATTAATGCTGGTGTCCCGCAAGGCTCTGTGCTGTCTCCTACGCTGTTTCTACTGCATATCAATGACATGTTGGGCATCAACAACATACATGCAAATGACAGTACTGGAGACGCTTTTTACACGGGTCGTGCAAACATCCCTCGTTTCGTTGTGGAGGAAAACCGCGGAGAACTTGTGTCTCAAATCGAGACCACACTGTCCAAGGTCTCTGACTGGGGACGGGTAAACTTGGTCCGATTCAACCCTACAAAGACACAAGTGTGCGCGTTCACCGCTAACAAAACTCACTGTGGTCCCACAATTCCAGAACACTCCCCTCTCTATCTCCAAGAGCATTGGGATCCTTGGTGTCGAAATCTCCAGCGATGTTCAGTTCCGAGATCAGTTACAAGATAAGGTGAAGCTGGCGTCCAAAATATTGGTGTACTCAACAAAGCGAAGCAGTACTTCACGTCGGGGCAAAGGTTGTTACTTTACAAGTCGCAAGTTCGGCCCCACATGGAGTACTGCTGCCATCTCTGAGCAGGTGCACCCGGATAGCAGCTTGGCCCTTTTGACTCGGTTCAACGACGGGCTGTGAGAATTGTCGACGATTCCAAACTCACGAGCCCTTAAGTCTGAGGAGAGACTTTGCCTCCCTGTGTGTGTTCTACCGCTTGTACAATGGGTTGTGTTCTGAGGAATTGATCGAAATGATGCCCACGACTACTTTCTACCATCGCACCGCTCGCCATCGGCAGGGAATTCTTTTCACACTTTAGAACCTAAATGGTCGCGTACAGTGCGATTTCAGAGAAACTTACTCCCGCGAACGCTTAAGTTGTGGAATGAGCTCCCTGCCAAGGTTTTCTGCAAGGACTACAGTATGGAGTTCTTCAAGAAAGAAGTTATTACATTTCTGAAGGGTCGGCAACGCGCAAGTGATACCCCTGGTGTTGCAAGCGTCCATAGGCTACGTTGACCGCTTACCATCAGGCGTACCGTAAGCTTGTTTGCCACCTTAGTGGTATAAAAAAAAAAAATCACGTTTTTTTGTAAGGGAGCCCTTTAAATATTTATTTTATTCTGTGTTTTAGTATTTGTTGTTAAAGCGGCAACAGAAACACATCTGAAAAATTTCAACTGTCTAACTACCACGGTTCGTGAGATACAGCTTGGTGATAGACGGACGGACAGCGGAGTCTTAGTAATAGGGTTCCGCTTATTACCCTTTGGGTACGGAACCCTAAAAACGTGCACCAGTTAATCTTTGGCTCTCGTAACACAATGAGCGCATTTTTTTTTTCGTACACGCCAAACATACGGGCTTCACACAGGTATGACACAAATATACAGTCTTTCTTTGTAGGCGGTTAGGACATATATGACAGTATTTTTTTTGGTTCCTAGGCAATTTTTCATCTTCACCTTGTTGTTCTTCTGCCAGAGGTATCTTTGTGATGTCAGATATCAACTCGCGCAGCTGACGAGAAAGTCTACCGTTGTACTGTCGGGATTTTAAATTCATCTCATTCAGTTGCTCATTTTGCTTATTTACGGATACCAGCTTGACTTTGACGAATAACATAGCTATTACATGCAGTCATATGCGGAAAGAAACTGCCATTGGCCAACGACGCGTACGTCGACTGCATACATACTGCATACATAGATCATTTCTGATCCACCGAATCTACATCACTTTTTGTTGCATTATAATATTCAATGATTTCAGGTTATATTCACAGTCAATCTTAGAATCATGATGCATAGTATAGTTCAATATTACTGATTTCTTCTTTTTAGGCACAAACAATCTTTGGTTAAATAAAACATTGAAGTATTCATCTCCTTGTCTTTGTTTGGCAAGAACTCTTTTGGAATGACAGCTTTATTATTTTTAAAAGTGCCTACCGTCGTCAATCCTTCATTTTTCAGTTCTTGTGAAAGTTCAATTGATGAATACCAGTTGTCTGTTGTTACATTTCTGTTGGTGTTAAATCTTAGCTTACAAAATCTCAGAACTGCTTGAGTTAGGATAGGCTTTTTCTTATGTTCTTCTGATAGTGTGTAAGAATCAGATCCCTTACCTGTGTAGATGTACGTATTATATACGTAGAATGTTGCAGAGTCAGCTAGGCATTGCACCTTAACCCCATAATTTGCTGGCTTACTGGGTGTTCAGTAATCATGCATAGCTAGCAGCAATGACGCATCGCCTTTTACTTGTTACGACATTGACCGTGCGTCGTCTCGTGGCCGGTGTGCAAATCTCTAAATTCTTGCGTTCGATTGGAAATACCGACTTCGTGGTATCGTCGCGTATGTGGCGAATTTATAGTGAAAATTAGGGCTTTGGTGACGTGCAAAGAAACTACTTTTAGCACCGTGTTGACTTCACTGGATGTAGCTGCGCGGAGCATCATAATTACAAGGAACCGCCAAAGTGTCGCACTCAAAGTTGTAATCTTATAACTGTCTTGTCTATTTTGCAGCAGTTTCCTAATGTTTTAAGTAAATTGTCCTCCCAAGAGCTAGCTAGCCCCATAACCGATAATAAATGCTCTAAATAAAGGTCTTCCTGTTCTATCAGTTGGAAGCAATGACAATATACTTTCGTGATTTGACTTGAATGCTGTAGTAGAAGAGAGAGAAATCCTTCAAACTCTATTTGGTTAGTCTCTTTGAAAGCGTATTGCTCTCCTGGTAGATAGGGTTTCACGTACTTTTTCCAGCTTTTTATTAGTCCATCTTTGAAAAAGTTTCCATCATTTGGGCATCGAATATAAGCTGCTCATCCAGAGGGGATAGAGGACTTTAATCAGATACTGAATTATTTTGGATCGACAGTAAGCGAAGAATATTGTGTGCGAACATTTTTTGATGGCGGATTTCTTGACCATTTGTAACGATTTTTCCCGTAATAATAGTTATTGTTCTCACCTGAGGTCACCACATCTTCATCATCCGAGTTAACTGAACAATTTGATTCTGAGTTATGATCAGAAGGTATGCACTCATCTTCGGAGTTGGAAAGTAAGTAATTCCTCAATTAATACAGCACGAGACTCTCCTTGCGACTGACCTTATTCATTATCGGGATCCGCATCTTCTTCATTTACCAAATCTATTATGATAGATTCAGCATCGGGTTGATTCGGTTTATTAGGTTTATTATTTTGCTGTTTGAAGTCATTTTGTAGTCTAAAACAATATATCAATAAAACAAAAAAAACAAATTCATAAAATTGATAAAAAAGCTCTGGTGGTGTCCCCTGGACTCTATCAACGTAATAAATCGCCAATGCACTAAGCGCAGACGCACTTCTTTTACCCCGCGCGTCGCTCGCTACTGTAGGAAGGTACTGTGATGTACAAACGCTTGACTGCAAAATTGAAGTTTCAACACTTCAATCGCGCGGAGTCGGCGGTTAAAATGCCGTCGCTTCGGAAACTAGCCTAAGCGGAGAAGAAGTGACAAGAAACTCCCAGATGTACACCTGTTACCAATCAGCCATGCAGGAACCAAACCATCAAGTACACAAAATCTATTCAAATATGTATATATACACATACACGTACGTACTCGTGCGCCACACCCCCACACATCCACAACCCCACTGTTAGATACAACATCCTCCATTAAAAATATCTGTAAGGGACAACGCTGTACGTAACAAAAATTTCTGTACAGGACAACACCCTACATTAAAAAATATCTGTAAGGGTCAACACCGTACATAACAAAAATATCTGTACGGGACAACAACCTACATAAAAAAAATATATGTAAGGTACGACACCCTACATAAAAGAATTTAAAACATTTTTATAAGCGACAAAACCGCACATGTTAAAATATCTGTAAGGGACAACTCTTCATTAAAAAAATATCTGTAAGGGACAACACCGTACATTTCAAAAATATCTGTATGAGATAACACTCTATATCAAAAAAAAATATTTGTAAGTGACAACACCCTTCATAAAAAAAATTTTGTACGCGAAAACACCTTACATTACTCGCAAAACAACATTTCCACATTTTAGTTTAAATTAGTTTCTAATCATTGAGTAAATATTTGTTTAGTATTTTCTTAGCTTATATATTAAGATTCAGTTAAACCTTCTTTGTCATTTATTATTATCACACAACCCGCACACACAATTTCCTCATAAATGACGTTAATTAAATATATAATAATAAATAAAGGTTCCACGTAAAGGTCACAGACTATACAATAATTTAATTCAAAATTAGACAAAGCAATCGTGTGGCAAGGTTCACGGCGAGACATTAGACAAAGCAATTGTGGGGCAAGGTTCATTACGAGACATTAGACAAAGCAATCGTGTGGCAAGGTTCACGGCGAGACATTAGACAAAGCAATCGTGTGGCAAGGTTCACGGCGAGACATTAGACAAAGCAATCGTGTGGCAAGGTTCACGGCGAGACATTAGAAGAAGCAATCGTGTGGCAAGGTTCACGGCGAGACATTAGACAAAGCAATCGCTTCGGAAGGTTCACGGTGAGACTAGCCTATGTCGTCACATATAGCTAGTCGGGTGCTGTCCAGTGTCCAGCCCAGTTGTGCATACCGTGGCGGCGCCCGCGCATGCAGGCATGAATGAAATGAATATTTAGCCTGTGGTAATATGATGCGCATTTTCATGTACACTGAGTCGCACTGTGTTTAAAATATAGTTTATATCATTATAAATCACTTATTAATACAATTTTTCAAACATTTTTACTCAAGTGTACTTAGAAATTTGCCAATTAGCTAATCCCGGTTCCCGGTTCAAATGACAATTTTTTTTTTTTTTTCCACTACTAAGGTGATAAACGAGCTTACAGTCCGCCTGTTGGTATGCAGTCACCGTAGCCTATGGACGCTTGCAACACCAGGGGTATCACTCGCCCGTCGCCGACCCTTCAAAATTATAATAACTTCTTTCTTGAAGAACCCCATACTATAGTTCTTAGAGAAAACCTTAGTAGGGAGCTCATACCACAACTTAACCGTTCGCGGGAGAAAGTTTCTTCAAAAACCACACTTTACGCGACCATTTCGGTTCTAAAGTGTGAAAAGGAACTCCCTGCCGATGACGAGCGGTGCGATGGCAGAAAGTAGCCGTGGGCATCATTTCAAACAATTCCTAAGAACACATCCCATTGTACAAGCAGTAGAACACACACAAGGAGGTAAAGTCTCTCCTCAGACTTAAGGGCTTGATACGGCAAGTGAGTTTGGGATCGTCGACAATTCTTATAACCCGTCGTTGAACCGAGTCAAACGGGCCAAGCTGGTATCCGGGTGCACCCGCTCAGAGATGGCAGCAGTACTTCATATGGGGCCGAACTTGCGACTTGTAAAGCAGCAACCTCTGCCCCGGCGTGAAGTACTGCTTTTTCTCTCCGTTAAGTGCACTAAGTTTTTTGGACACCAGCTTCACCTTGTCTTGCAAATGATCTCGCTAAACTGAACATCGCTGTAAATGTCAACACCAAGGATCCCAATGCTCTTGAAGATGGGGAAGGGAGTGGGGTTTGCTTAGCGGTGAACGCGTAGACTTGTGTCTTTGTAGACTTGAATCGGAACAAGTTCACCACGCTTTTTCTCTACAATGCAACAGTTTTATTCAGCGACCAGAAAGCACGACTCCCAGAGGGATAGCTTGCAAGTGGCCCACCTATTTTGTCGATGAATTGGAATTTAGCTCTGGCAGTTTCTTTCTTTCTGAACCTCGAGGCAGCATTTAATTTGCGTTTCAACTTAGAAATATTCGGATCCTTATTATTACAAAGGTATTTATGAGTGTTGTTATATTCTTTATTCTTCATTATAATTTTACTTATGATGTTTTATGTATCACCTACCTCTTCCTGTCAACATTACTCTACCCAAAGGTTGCCTGGTAGAGATCGCTTTTAAGCGATAAGGCCGCCTTATTGTGCTATTTCCTCTATTGTAATTGTTTTTGTGTATTTTAAATTGTGCAATAAAGAATGTTGTATTGTATTGTATTACGAGCTGTGGTCCAATCGTCATTCGCAGTTTGCTTCAGTATTTTAGCTTCTCTGCAAGACCTATTAAACTACTGTCGTTTTTTGACGCCGGCAGCTACTCGCGGGTTAGGAATAAATATTCCATTTCAGCGAGGAATTGTCTCAGTGACTGCGCCTGCGCAGAATTCAGGATCTTCTGAGCTAATGCACAGCTGCCTCCACGGGTACGATGCATAATATTCTCGCAATCCATCCCAGTCTGTCGACTTATAATGCCACTCACTACGTCAATTAGTTGGCCCAGATGGATCGGGTTGTGTGCATGACACTTGAGTCCGAACGAAACAGTGGTCCGAGGAGCCAAGAGGTGCATCCACTGAGACGGATATTCCGTATCAGTGGATGCACCTCTTGGCTCCTGAATACCCCTAATGTTGCAAAAGTCAACAGTAAACGTGGGTGGAGTAACCGGGGAAAGAACTCTTTTTTTGTTGTTACCTTTTGCCATTTTTAAAGAAGACTCTTAGACTAAAGTGAGGATTCACTGAAAAGACAGACTAAAAGTGCGGTACTAGAACTGCGAAAGCTCCGCTCAGATAGTACGGTTGCTAGCGCGGCGGGCGGAAGGGCTCCCGGTCCCCGTCTGTTGTAGTACTTCTGAGGGGTGGAGATACTTCCCCAGTTCGGGCTGATCATTCGAGCGAGTACTCGCTGTGCTTATCTTTATTGTTCAGGCGCTTCAGTAGAGCGAGTACTCGCTGTGCCCTACCTCATATGAACTAACTTATCGGTGAGCCCAAGCAAACGCATGCGTGGTAAGGATAAGTGAGGAACCAATAGGTGAATGAATACGATGTGCAGATGACCTAGAAACATCAAGTTGCATGGTTTGACCTGTATATTGAATTTAACTGTACAGTTTCTTACCACAAAAACTTTTCAGTGAGAACCTTCCGTGGTCGATGGATATGTGCGACAGTTATAAATAGTTTCGAAAAAAAATACCTACTTACTCTTATTCAAATTAAAAAAAATGTTAATACAATCTATCGATGTATTAAGGTTCTATTGTGCGCTAAGAACTTCGCCTACATATCTATGATGGTTTTCCTCTTAACCCTAAGACGGCGTCTGATATTTACCTGCGATTCCAAAACACATAGAGAAAGTAACAAATCGTCTAGATGTTGCAGATGATTAGACGTTGTGTGGTTTGTGTGTTAGGGCATGTCGATATTCCTGAAGAACACAACTTTCCACGGCATCCTACTGGACGCGCTGTTCGCGGCGCGCGCCGACCACCCCGACAAGTCAGCCGTGGTGCGCGCTGTCGCCGCAGGGCTGCAGCGCGGGGTCGTGCGACCGCTGCCGCACACCGTCTTCGCTGACGACCAGCTCGAGCAGGCCTTCCGGTAACGCTATCACTGTCACTCACTCTCTCTGCAGCTCTCGACACCCACCGCCCGAAAGTTCACTACGAGATAAATCATTTTTATTTCACTACGAGAGTAAACATAAATCGTTTTCGGTTCACTTCAAGTGTATATACAGATCATTTCAGTTCACTATGAAAGTACATAAAAACCGTTTTCGGTTCACTACTAGAGTACACATAAATTGTTTTAGGTTCACTACGAAAGTATATACAGTTCATTTTAGTTCAATACGAGAGTACATACAAAACGTTTTAGTTCACTACGAGGGTACATAAAAATTGTTTTCATTTTACTACGAGAGTACATAAAAATCGTTTTCGGTTCACTATGAGAGTATATACAGATAATATTAGTTCACTACGAGAGTACATACAAATCGTTTTATTTCACTACGATAGTAAACATTAATCGTTTTCGCTTCACAACGAGAGTACACAGAAATCGATTTAGGTTCACTACGAGATTATATACAGATCATTTTAGTTCACTACGAGAGTACATACAAATTGTTTTCATTTCACTACGAGAGTATACATAAACCGTTTTCGGTTCACTTCGAGAGTACCCATAAATCGGTTTATTTTACTACGAGAGTACACATAGATCGTTTTCGGTTCACTACGAGAGTATATACAGATCATTTTAATTCACTACGAGAGTACACATAAATCGTTTTTGGTTTACTACAAGAGTACACATAAACCGCTTTCGGTTCACTACGAGAGTACACATAAATCATTTTCATTTCACTACGAGAGTACACATAAATCGATTTAGGGTCACTACGAGAGTACATACAGATCATTTCATTTCACTACGAGAGTACACATAACTCGTTTTTAGTTTACTACGAGAGTACACACAAATCGTTTTCGGTTCACTACGAGAGTACACATAAATCGTTTTCGTTTTACTACGAGAGTACATACAAATCGTTTTATGTTCGCTAAGAGAGTGTATACAGATCGTTTTCAGTTGACTTCGCCAGTACATACAGATCATTTTCAGTTTATTGTGTCAGTACATACAAATTGTTTTTTGTTCACTTCGCCAGTACATACAGATCGTTTTCAGTTCAGTGTGTCAGTAACTCAGTACATACAAATTGTTTTTTGTTCACTTCGCCTGTACATACAGATCGTTTTCAGTACACTTCGCCACTATTAGCTGCTTTCGTGACCACAAACAGTTATTTAAAATGGCGAACAGACAGTTGGTAACAAAAACGAATATGGACTACCGACATAAAGTAGCTCTTGTTAACAAATTGTTTATAACTACCGTTGTATTACAAGTACGATAGGATTTGTGGAAGTGTTTGGACGCAATAACATGTTACAGGTCAGTAAAAGTAAAAGTACGATCAAACATAAAACATTTATTGCTTCAAATTAGTAAGTAGCCTTTATATATGACGGACGTAAAACTTATAAATTAATATGTACCAGTAGGAAATGTTATTTTGCTCCATTACTAGGCTTGCTAATTTTTCCACTTGCTATGTACTCACTACCCACCGCTAAGTTTTAAACTGCGTTGCGGCACAAGAATAAATAACCAACAGACTGATAGCTTCAAACAACCGGCTCTAGCGAGAGCACTACTACAAGCACGGGTATGTGTGCGTGGCCTGTCACTGACACGGCGCGTGGGGCGAGGACCGACGCCCGCTCGAGTATAAACCGGTTTCAACTGGCTCAGTGAGCGTGCGCACATCAGGGCTTCGTGTATCGTGTGCGAGTGCGAGCGATTAAAATAATAGTTCTTTTAGCGTTTGCTATCGATTAGTGCAAAGCCTTTTAAAAATGCCAAATACATGTACGTACTGTGTGTATGAACAATTCCAATTAAAAAAAGGAAATTTCCTTTTTTACATAATCAAAAGATCTTGATTTTTTATCCTAAGTTGGCTGAATAATTACAATAGGCAGGTTAATCTTAAAAAATGTAGGTACCAACAATAATAATGATACTCCATACATTGAACTGAAGGACGAAAATATTTTTCTTGACACACTCTATCGTGTCGGGTATCATTGGATAATTTGAAAATGTATTAAGAGTTTTTCATAAATATTTAATAGTTTAAATAAAAAGTGCATACTGCACGAGTTATTAGCCTTTAAAGTTTTAAAATTCTACGTTCCCACTAGTAGGTACCTACACCTAATTAGTTCAACCGTGTAGATTTTTTGTTTCCCCACGTCTAACTTTTGAACCCTTGTATTTACAAACCTGGAAGAAATTACAGTGCCTAATTAAAAGTCTTGTAACGTAAAGAAAACACAAAATTATTGATTTCGATTTTCGGACCTATTATAACAACTTCTCAAAAGAAGTAAATAGGTACTTTCAACCAAAGTTGATAAGAACAAAAAATATACCGGTCAAGTGCTAGTCGGGCATTCGTAATTGACTTGAGTTATTTTTTACATTTGTACAAGGCAAGAATTTTCTGGCAGGTTTCTTGAGCCTATTGGAGCTAGAGATGCATTTATTTGTAGTTTTTAGGGTTCCGTTCCATACCTCAAAAGTAAGAAACGGAACCTATATAAGATAAAAAAAAACATTGTTTACTTAAAGTTTTTGAACTATTATTGTCTCCTATGTTTTTTTTTCTATTCGTAAAGCCTACCTAGTACTTTTAACATGTTTATAATGTTTGTATATTTTAACAGCCAACAACTTATAAGCTTTCAATTATATTGTACCTAATTTTATAATTACAATTTTTTATTTAAATTCTAAAAACGTTACATTTTTTATTACGTCTAAATTCTACAAATACTATATTACTAGAATATACACATATTCTTAAACTAAGACTAATTTTACCTTTAAAACATAAAATCGTCTAAATTATAATGATGTTGATCGAACGGTAAGTCAATAAAATTTTATAACGAACTAAATTATATATATAAAGATAAAAAAAATCGATATCAGCTATCTATTGATTTAATTTACTAAATATGTCAGTTGACAACCCTAGTAGTTTAGGTATGATTCTTGAAACGTTGTTCTAAGCTATCGGTCTGTTGGTTATTTTGTCATGTGGTTGCGGCTCGTATCGGCCCGTGCGCATAGCAACAAGCAACAAGCAACGAACGCTGCTCGCGTCGGTCTTCTTTAGCTATTTCCATTCCGTCATGTCTTATAGCATTTTGGTTTGGGGTAAGGCAGCCGATATTGATACAGCCATACGTGAATTAAATGTAACTGACAACTCCGCAATTGTTTGCTTTAGTGAATCCATTGTGAAATTTTGTGTATTAGAAGCTTTGGAAGGAAATCACTGCTGACAGGTACCACTGTTAATTACTAATGACTGTCATTCATTTTAATGTTCAACAATTCCTTTAAATATTTTTAATAAATTTTCAAAAACTGGAGTGAAATTTATAATGTTAACAGTTTGGCACGTACCAACTACTTGGTTGTACAGATCCGGAATTTTCTTGATAATCTTGTACATTAATAGTCTGAGATAGTTTACAGTAGCTTGAGAAAATTTAGTTTTGTACGAAGGTAAATTAAAAATTCTTTTTTGCGTTTGGAATTTGGAAAAGTTCTAGGCTTCCTATGTTGTTCTAGTAATAGTCTTGGTTGTACAGATCCGGAATTTTCTTGATAATCTTGTACATTAATTTTATAATTAGAGCAGCTTCATAAACATAAACAACTGCCCAACTGTTAGGACAGATGCAATTTTCTACGATTATATATCGGTCGTGGAAATAAGTACGATCAAACACAACACAATAGACCGGCTCATAAAAAAGTTTACTAGCAACAAGTAATAAATAATTATTAACACTATGTAATAATTATTATTAAGTACTATGGGAGATAAGTAATAATTATTAGCAAAGCACAACAGAAGATTCGTAATAATTATTAGTATAGCAGTACGGGAGATACGTAATACGGGGGTTACTGTTTAGAATTACACAAGTGTCAAACCCATATTTTAGAAATTATGTGTTTCATATTTAATGTTTCGTTGTCAACTACTGTAATTACTCCTTAAACTTTAATAACTTAATTCATAGAAAATCGATGTACATGATTCAAATACATTCACTATTAGGTAATACTTTGTCTTTTATTCATATTTAATTTAACCAATTAGATTATTACTTCTTTTAATATTATGTAATCAGTTTTTAAATGTTTTCAACTGTGTTTTTTTTTGTTAAGAACCAATAGATAGAAGACTAGTAGTATATTTTGTTTAAAAATTTGATACTAACATATGTTTGTAAATATTATACAGTTTGTTTCCCAAATAAATAAATAGCAATACGAGAGATACATAATAATTATTAGCATAGCACTACGGGAGGTATGTTATAATCTACTGATTTAAACAATTCACTTTACTCACTTTGGGGGAGTTTACAGGGTATAAAAGAAAATGAAAATTCTGCACTAGAATACTCAGAGCCAGTACCCAGTGAGCGTTGGAGTAAGTCGAGTCGGTGTCGTGCTCTTGTGTCTAACGGTAACTTGTACATTGTACATGCGACAGGTACATGGCGACCGGGCGGCACGTGGGCAAGGTGATGGTGCGCGTGCGCGAGGAAGAGCCCCCCGCGACACCCGCGACACCCGCGACACCCGTGACCGCCGTGACCCGCCCCGCCCTGCCGCGCACCTACATGCACCCCGACAAGACATACGTGCTCGTCGGTAATAACAACGTTCATTTATCAAACAACTAAAAAACAATTTAGTTTATTATTTAAATGTATGACCCCGTATCACTGTTTACACTGTAAGCAGTGTGATTTGGATGATTGTTCTTTTGTTTAATAGGGTATGCCTCAAATTTGGTTTAGTTAAAATTATAAAAAAAACAATAGGGGTTATGTTAAACTTGGCACACATTTTTTTTACTTATTACCTAAGCCCGGACAAGATTTGCTGCGGCTCACTAACGAAACGCCCATTTCCGTGGAAACTTCGGAATAAAAATTGTATAAAAACAAGTATCCGACCGAAACATGTTTTTTTGGCTCACGACCCGTGCACCCACTGATCAAGTATTATCCGTTCGTTATTTTTCCCCTTAATTGAGGTATTGCCCTTGAAATCCTACACCGATTACTGAATACTAAGAATACAAAGATAAATATTTGATTTTCATTATTCATATATCTGGAAATAACGGCCCACTGACATTTTATTTAACGTTTTAATCACGTTTATAAAAGGTTCGGTTTCGGTTTCGGCCGAACCTATAATAAAAACTAACCGTTCGGTTTCAGTTTCGGCAAAAAACCGCTCATGACCCGTGCACCCACTGATTTACCCACCAGTGGGTGATGGGGGAATACATACTTACCCGTACACCCACTGTATCACACCAGTGGGTGGAGGGGGAATCATAAAAACGCTCGAAATTCCCCAAGGCTCAACTAAGTAGTTGGTCCGTGGGGAATTGTGAAAACCAATAGAAATAGATTCCCCACGGCGCAACTATTCTTCTTTTATAAGCTACTAATATGTTTGCGAGTGAAATTGGTGAATCTATTTTTATTTTTCCTGAAATTCCGCAATGCTAAATGTTAAGATATAGTTATTACCCGACTGTGGCAAAGCTTGGAAATGTGAATGGGTAGGTTCTGTTTATTTTAATACTTTTATTTTTATATTTTCTAATTGTATATGGGTAGTTCCTGTTTTTTATATAATATTTTCTATTTTTTTTAAATAATTATTTTTTAAATATTGTTGAAATATGTTTCAAATACTTTGAATTTTTTAATATTTTTGAAATGTTTCAAATATTTTTAATTTTTTTAAATATTTTTATATTATTAATAACTTTTCTCAATGTTTTCTAAATACAAGTTTGGATGTCAGTTGTCAAACTATAAAGGACTATATCTTCGTAACTGTTGATCTGAGGCTAATAGTTTCGTCAGTGAAATTATAGATCTCATCAAGATCTTTAGTTTGGATGACAGCTGTCAAACTAGAAAATGCTACATCTCTATAACTATTGTTCATCGGCTAGTAGTTTCTTCACAAAAATGATAGATTTCATCAAGATCTTTATTTTGGATGACAGCTGTCAAACGAGAAAAGCCCATATCTCCGTTACTATTAATCGTAGACTTGTAGTTACTATACAGAAATTATAGATCTTATCAAGATGTTTATTTCAGACGAAAGCTGTCAAACTAGAAAAGGCTATATCTCCGTGACTATTAATCAGAGGCTGGTAGTTTCTTCAATGAAATTATAGGTCCAATCAAGATCTTTATTTTGGATGACAGCTGTCAAATTAGAAAGGGCATTATCTCCGAAACTATTAATTGTAGACTAGTAGTTTGTTTTTTGTTTGTTTAAAGCTGTAATTCAAAATGAAGATCTCGATGAGATGAGATGAGATCTGTCAATGGTAACGGAGATTTAGTCCTTTCTAGTTTGACAGCTGTCATCCGAAGTGATCTTGATGAGATCTATCACTTCTGCAGGGCAACTGCTAGTCTAAAATCAATAGTTACGGAGATATAGCCATTTCTAGTTTAACAGCTGTCATCAAAAATGAAGATCTTGATGAGATCTATTATTTCTGCATGAAAACTGCTAGTCTAAAGATCAATAGTTAGGGAGATATAGCTCTTTCTAGTTTGACAGCTATCATCAGAAATAAAGATCTTGATGAGTTTGATCATTTTTCTAATTTGACAGTTGTCATTTGCAATAATATTAAAAATAAAAAATTAAAACGACTTTAAACGCTCGACATATCCCACCGACCGTACTAGTTGTGCCGTTCAGTTGGTCGGTGGGGAAAACTTTCTTTTCGTCGTCAATTCATTGAAATACAAACACACGTCAATCTTGTTCTATGGTACGGAACTCCTATTCGCACGTGGCCGGTTTCTTTTTGTATTTTTGTTTTTGATTGTACTACAAAACATTTGAAAGGTGCCTGGTAGTGCTATCATTTGTAAACAGCACTACCAGTAGTGCTTCTGGTAGTTCTGTTTACAATAAAGGCACATTTCGACGTAAACAATTCAAAGGAAATACATACTTACAGGTTAAACACATAACCCTCTTTTTGGCTTTGCCACAGTCGGGCAATAACTTTATCTAAAACATTTAGCACTGCACAATTTCAGGAAAATAAAAATAGATCCATTAATTTCACTCGCAAACATATTAGTAGCTTATAAAAAATAATAGTTGCGCCGTGGGGAATCTATTTCTATTGGTTTTCACAATTCCCCACGGACCAACTACTTAGTTGAGCCTTGGGGAATTTCGAGCGTTTTTATGATTTCCCCCTCCACCCACTGGTGTGATACAGTGGGTGTACGGGTAAGTATGTATTCCCCCATCACCCACTGGTGGGTAGATCAGTGGGTGCACGGATAATAGTTGCGCCGTGGGGAATCTATTTTCGCAAAAAAGGGTTTTCACAATTCCCCACGGACCAAATACTTAGTTGAAGCTTGGGGAATTTCGAGCGTTTTTATGAATTCCCCCTGCGCCCACTGGTGGGTAAACCCGGTGGGTGCACGGGGAACATGATTTCCGCTTCCACCCACTGGTAGGATACAGTGGGTGTACGGGTAAGTAAGAATTCCCCCTGCACCCACTGGTGGGTAGATCAGTGGGTGCACGGGTCATGAGCGGTTTTTTTGCCGAAACTGAAACCGAACGGTTAGTTTTTATTATAGGTTCGGCCGAAACCGAAACAGAACCTTTTATAAACGTGATTAAAACGTTAAATAAAATGTCAGTGGGCCGTTATTTCCAGATATATGAATAATGAAAATCAAATATTTATCTTTGTATTGTTAGTATTCAGTAATCGGTGTAGGATTTCAATGGCAAATCCTCAATTATGGGGAAAAATAACGAACGGATAATACTTGACGTTTTCAAGTACCTTATGTCCTTTTCCGGGACTCAAACTATCTGCATGCTAAATTTTATCTCGATCGGTACAGCGGTGTCAGCATGACGATTTAAGAGCAGATTTACTATCGCATTCATAATATTTATTCTTATATTATATTCATGGATAGTATGGATTGTTTTAAGTATAAGTATATGATGTGCACAAATATAATTATGATGGCGCTAATGCCACTAGTACCTACTATTAAATATCGGAATACTCTTAAATATCTAAATTCCTATACACGATTGACGATATTTGACGCTTCACGTGGTGCGCCCCCTGTGCTACATAAAAACAAAAAAATGATAATTGACATGTTTGACTTTGTTTTTAGTAGCTTACTAACTTATTTTTATTACCTAATAAGTGTTTCGGTACATATTGTATACTTTTTAGCTAATTATCAAAGTATGTATTATATTATTACTTTAAATAGAACTTCTTGTCAGCTCTTTTTGGCAGAAATTAATATTGTATACATTGTATTGACGATTCAAAAGTGTTCTTAGAAACCTATTTGAATAAAGTTTGATTTGATTTAATTTGTCTTTTTAGACCAGGCACGGTTTGTATTTTAGGTCCATGGCTAGTAGGCGTGGTAGTAATTTGGGTTCAACTGTACATGTTACGATTGACGAAACAGCCTATTTTAGATAATGCCTGCTGCGTTCACTCGCAGATATCATTTTTGGTCTTTTGTTACTTTAGCTTTTCGCGCGCAAACTTAATTCAAGGTTTTTGCACGCCAGTGGATAAATATAAATTATGTGAAAATTGCAAATCAACCATTGACTAATCGTGTGCAGGTGGACTGGGAGGGTTCGGTCTAGAGCTGGCAGGGTGGCTGGTCGCGCGCGGGGCGCGGCGGCTCGTGCTCACCTCGCGGTCGGGTGCGCGAACCGGTTACCAGGCCTGGTGCATCCGCAGGTAACACACATCTACTACCAGTTCTATCTCATTTACTTGCTCTGATATATCCTGTTCATGTACTCGTGTATAAACTTGAAGAACAAGCGCATTTTAAATAATTATCTCAATGTCTTTATCCCAATGGGTTCGGGGTTTTGTAAAAATAGTGATGTGCAAGTAACAATGGATTCAAAAATATATTTGGTATGTTTTTACTACTAAACTCTTTTTTATATTGATCTGTTTGCTGTCGAACTTACAACTTGTTTGTGTTATTTACAATAAAAACTATACCTAATAATTATTGGACTTTGCTAATAAATTGGAGCTGTGAAGATCCGCCAGGATTTAGAGTTCCCAGCGCAGAGGCAAACCAAATCTGACGTGTACATTGGACTGGCGTGGATCTTCACTGCTCCAATTTGATTTAGAATGCCCAATATACCTACTGGTCTGAAAAAAGAAATAGCTAAATTTGAGATTGTTTTTCATGTTTTGAGAGCTGGGAAATCTTTTGCGACTATTTTTGGAGTGATGTCTCTCTCTCTCTGTGTGTGTGTGTGTGTGTGTGCGTGTGTGTTCGAGTTCGAGAGCTTATTTTAGAATCAGATATCTTGAGAAGCATTGGATAGCATCTTTCTGTGAATTGTAATCAGGCATCCACTTATAAATGATCCAGCGAGGTCTCGATTATCTCGACAACATCGAGATTTTGTTTCCTTTTAATGCCTAAAATAATTAAAAACTACCTGCTTCAGGCATATAATTACTATACTATTACTATTTGATCGGGTCTTGTGCCACGACAATAGATAACATTCGTCGCATCGTGACCACGGGTAGGTACAAGTGCGAGTCCTCTATACGTGTATTTCTTATGTACCTTGTATTCGTACACTTGTAGCTGTATTCGTACACTTGTAGCTGATGTGATGATGGATACTTATAACGGTTATTTACACAAGCACTGTTGGTACCTCAATGTAATATTAAATGCTATGCTCAGTACATCGGTGGCTGTGCTATATATTAAATGCTATGCTCAGTACATCGGTGGCTGTGCTATATATTAAATGCTATGCTCAGTACATCGGTGGCTGTGCTATATATTAAATGCTATGCTCAGTACTTCGGTGGCTGTGCTATATATTTGGTTACGTCAAATGATTGATATGGCCTGATTACTTTTAACACTTACGGAGTTTTGCTGATTGCGGTAAAGTTGCAATGCCACAGAAATGTTGACTTACTTCAAAAACCTTTTCCACAAAACTGGAGCCGAAACTCCGTACAAAACAGTATATATCTTTAATCATCATTCATCTTTTCATTAATTCAATTGTACCTACCTACATACTACTGGTTCGGTGTGATGGGAACGTTGTGGTTTGTTGTGTGCGCAGGTGGCAGGCCACAGGAGCGTGCGTGGTGGTATCGCGTCGGTCAGCGACGTCGGTGGAGGGGGCGCGCGCGCTGTTGCAGGAGGCGAGCGCGCTAGGCCCGGTCGCTGGCGTGTTTAACCTAGCGGGTGTGCTGCGGGACGCGTTCTTCGAGAACCAGACCGCGGACGAGTTTCGCGCGGTCGCCGAGCCCAAGCTGGACGGTGGGTAGCGACTATACGTCGGCGTCGCCCGAGACGTTCCCACCTCCGAGCCGTTTAAGTGATGTGACGCTTTAATACTCACCTACAGGTACGGTCGCGCTGGACGTGGCGTCGCGCGAGGTGGCGCCCGCTCTCGAGTACTTCGTGGCGTTCTCTTCGGTATCGTGCGGGCGTGGGAACCCCGGTCAGAGCAATTACGGGTACGCCAACTCTGCGATGGAGCGCGTCATCGAGCGGCGACAGCGCGACGGGCTGCCCGCGCTCGCCGTGCAGTGGGGCGCTATCGGTAACGTACCTTTACCGCTGACTCGAACCGTAGACACGAGTACACCTCTCTCTGCGTTCCACGTTTACCGAATTGATTTCGTACCTGAAGTTTTGCTTTAGTCTAGTAATGCACTTGTTAGTGATTTTTAAACACACCTAACACACCTAAATTAGTGATTTTCATTTATTGTATTAAATGCAATAAACAATCTGGAAGTGACCATTGTTTCAACACTTGTGCAAATTTTTAAAGCGTGTATTGAATTTTTTTGAAATGAAAGTTGGTTAAATTAGAATAGCTTGTTATCTAGAGAATTGACTAAATTGTCGCAAAAATGAGAAAAATGTGATTAAAAAACTGTAAAAATGTTAAATCCCATACAAAAAAAAAATTATTACAAATATATCTAATAGTAGTGTATATGACATTGTGTAATGATTTTTAGTAAATTTACATACACATACATTTCTCGGTAATGTAAATAATATAAGCGCACTTAAAGTAAAAAAAAATGTAATGTTTACATTTCCCTATTGTAAGGGTTTGTCACAGGAGGAAAACAACCTTAGGTGTGAGTTAAATTTAGCTTTGCATAATATATCTAGCAATAACAATAACTTTGATGTGATAGATACTAACAATATTTTTGGACATAATTATATAAGGACAAGACAAAAATATTATCTCACACACCAGTGTACACTAAACAATCTGCTTTTATTGAGCAGTGTAATTATAATAGTGTAATTGACATTTCAGCCAAGTATTTGGCTAAACAACCTGCTTCTATTGAGCAGTGCAATTATAATAGTTATAATAGTAGTGTGATTGCCATTTCAGCTAATCGTTTGGCTAAACAACCTGCTTCTAACGAGCAGTGCAATTATAATAGTTATAATAATAGTGTGATTGCCATTTCAGCTAATCGTTTGGCTAAACAACATGCTTCTAATGAGCAGTGCCATTATGATAGTTATAATAGTAGTGTAATTGCCATTTCAGCTAATCATTTGGCTAAACAACCTGCTTCTATTGAGCAGTATAATAATTAGACATGTAATAATTTAAATTAAATTTTCAGACAACAAAGGACCACTTTGGCAAATTATATAATTCCAAAATAAATAATGATAATATAAAGCAATCTATGTCTACTCAAGTTAAAAAAAATCTATTGAGCAGTATAATAATTAGATATAGTTTTTTAAGACATTGTGAGCCTCTCAGTTAAGCGAACTGCCGAGCTGTCCAGAATAAAAGTTGAGCATCTCATTGTGGAGTGTATACAAGCCGACTTGTGATGTGTAAGATAATTTTGAATAAGTGATGGAAGAAGTGCTGAATAAAATCAGCAATTCCAATAAAAAAATCATTATTATTTTGTTGAGACTTTAAAATCTTTTAAATTTTAGAAAATAGCTCATTGCTTGCCTTATTTCTTTTTTTTTAATTTAAATAATTTGTTTTGTAAACAAACTAGAATTGCTGTATCTAGTGCTACTTGCATCGACAATATATTTACTGACATAAAACCAGTTCAAAAATCAATTATAAGCAATCTACAGTCAGGTCATTGTGGACAGTTAGTGGCTTTAGAAAAAAAGAAAAGTATTACTAAAAATGTTATTAAATTTATACCAATAACAACTAGACGAATTGAATCATTTAAATATAACTTATTGCATAAACTTCCAGATTTACTTTATAATGGCAACCCAAATGATATGTACGGTCAGTTGCAGAACTGCATATACAGTTTCAAAACAAAATAGAATGGCAGCGAGGCGTAGTCACTCACACACTTAAAGAAATAAAGTAATATGTCTTGTAGAACCTGAGTAATATTAGTTTCATTTAATATTGTACATAATAATTTCACTAAGAAAATTATCGTATCCGTAGCCTAGTGGATATCAGATCTTAATACGTGTACTCAGTAGTTGTGGATTCGAATCTCACCTTATGCCTTTCTTTTTGTGTGTTACATTTTACGAATTATGAATATTTTGTTTAGTTAATCAGCTTAGACCAATTTTCTAATAGCTATTTAGTTCTACGTAGGCAGACATTTAATGTTTCTCGTTCGTTGCCGATTTGTTTCTGGGGGTATGTGCTGACAAGTTTGTATGGTGTTTTCATTTAGCTATTAAGTTAGATGCGGTAATTACTTAGGTCGTAGCCATTTTGTCGTTGTGGATGTGTTACTGAAGGTGGTCGTGTTGATAAGGTAATTTTGTGTTTTTATTTAATTTCTTTGCTAAAAATAATATGCAGGGCAATTTTAATATTCAAGAGAGGATGCGCATTATAGAACTACATAATATGGGTTACAATATATCTCAAATTTTAAATGAGACTGGTTTTACCGTAAGTATTTTATTTGATGTTAATTTTATATCATAATTTTTTAATACCACACTTTTTAAATACAACACTAGTAAATTTCTAAAAAAAAATTAAAATATTATTTTAGTAGTTTGAAAAATGTTTATTTTAATCTGGCTATTTGGTTTTTAGTGGATTTTACCGTAAAGCGTTGGGTCTCGCGCAACCAAGAGGAGGCGATATTATCAACTCGACCTCGAAGTGGACGCCCGCGGCACATTGATGCGACTCAAAGAAGATTCATGATGGAACAATACGAGAACAATGGTTTCACACAGTTCGTCGAGCTGTGCTTATTGAAAGATTGCATCATAGAAAGCCAGCTAAAAAACCATATTTAACTAATACCCATAAACAAAATAGATTGTTGTTCGCAAGGGAGTATTTAGATTTCGACTGGGAGCACACATTATTCACCGATGAGAAGTCGTTAGTATCATCTGAAAACGGGAGGTTCATTTGTGGCGCAGAAATGGAACCCGTTATGCAGAACACAATGTTGTCCCAAATATGGAATCTGGACGGATATCACTAAATATGTGGGGGTAGATGACTGCGGCTGGTCCTGGTGAATTAATTTCGATAGCAGGGCGCGCTAGAGCTTCACATTATGTGGAAGTGTTAGACGAGATCATGTTGCCAACAGCGCGGTGTGTTTATCTATTAGCTGATATGCAACAAATACAGTTTATGCATGATAACTGTCCTGTGCATCGAGCGCATATAGTGCAGGATTGGTTTACCCAACACCCGGACATTAATGTTATTCCTTAGCCTTCAAAATCACCAGATTTAAATCCCATAGAAAACCTATGGGGTTTGATGGTGCAAAGACGGGACATGCGAAATGAAAGAACTACATAGTCATTAGAGGCTCACTGTTTAGAAATTTGGAATAATAATAGAGGAACAGATATCTGTTCTAATATAGTCGGATCTATGCGGCGGCGCTTGCTTGCTGTGATTGAAAATAATGGATGTTATATTAAATTCTAAAAAATCGGCCAAGTGCGAGTTGGACTCGCGCACCAAGGGTTCCGTACCATTATCTATAAAAACCGCTAATAAATCACATTTGTTGTATCGTAGTTGTAAGGGGGGCCCTTAAATTTTTGTTTTATTTTAATTTGATTATTGATTTTTAAAGTAACTATATAACTAAATATTTTGTAAATATTTTAGTCGTCTATCTGTTGCCGTTATCAATATCGAGCAAAATCGAGCAAAAAAATCCCGTTTGCTGTATGGGAGCCCCCTTAAATATTTATTTTATCTATTTTTTAGTATTTGTTGTTATAGCGGCAACAGAAATATATCTTCTGTAAAAATTTCAACTGTCTAACTATCACGGTTCATGAGATACAGCCGGAGTCTTAGTAATAGGGTTCCGCTAATTACCCTTTGGGTACAGAACCCTCAAAATAAAGTACTATATTTCTTACAGATATTATTTTACATTTTTTTTTTTTTTATACCACTAAGGTGGCAAACAAGCCTACGGTCCGCCTGATGGTAAGCGGTCACCGTAGCCTATGGACGCTTGCAACACCAGGGGCATCACTTGAGCGTTGCCGACCCTTCAGAAATCTAATAACTTCTTTTTTGAAGAACACCATACTGTAGTCCTTAGAGAAAACCTTGGCAGGGAGCTCATTCCACAACCCAAGGGTTCGCGGGAGGAAGTTTCTCTGAAGCCGCACTGTACGCGACCATTTTGGTTCCAAAGTGTGAGATTGAATTCCCTGTCGATGGCGAGCGGTGCGATGGTAGAAAGTAGCCGTGGGCATCATTTCGAACAATTCCTCAGAACACAATCCATTGTACAAGCGGTAGAACACACACAGGGAGGCAAAGTCTCTCCTCAGACTTAAGGGCTCGATACCGCAAGTGAGTTTGGGATCGTCGACAATTCTCACAGCCCGTCGTTGAACCGAGTCAAAAGGGCCAAGCTGGTATCCGGGTGCACCTGCCCAGAGATGGCAGCAGTACTCCATATGGGGCCGGACTTGCGACTTGTAAAGTAGCAACCTTTGCCCCGACGTGAAGTACTGCTTCGCTCTGTTGAGTACACCAAGTTTTTTGGACGCCAGCTTTACCTTGTCTAGCAAATGATCTCGGAACTGAACATCGCTGGAGATGTCAACGCCAAGGATCCCAATGCTCTTGGAGATGAAGAGGGGAGTGTTCTGGAATTGTGGGACTACAGTGAATGGGGTTTTCTTAGCGGTGAACGCGCAGACTTGTGTCTTTGAGGGGTTGAATCGGACCAAGTTTTCCCGCCCCCAGTCAGAGACCTTGGACAGACCGATCTCGATTTGAGACACAAGTTCTTCACGCTTTACCTCCACAACGGAACGTGGGATGCTTGCACGGCCCGTGTAATAAGCGTCTCCAGTACTGTCATCTGCATAGCAATGTATGTTGTTGATGTCCAACATATCATTGATGTGCAGTAGAAACAGCGTAGGAGACAGCACAGAGCCTTGCGGGACACCAGCATTAATGTCCATGCTATCAGAGCAACTATCGTCAACTACGGCTCGTATGCTTCTGCCGGACAGAAAGCTAGCCACCCATTTGCACAAAGCCTCGGGCACTCCGTAAGATGGCAACTTCGATAGAAGACCCCGGTGCCAGACCCGATCGAACGCCTTCGCTATGCCGATGCCAATGCCTCCCCCTGACTCTCAATGGCTAGTGCCCATCGCTGTATGAGATACACTAGAAGGTCACCAGTCGAGCGACCGTGGCGAAAGCCATATTGACGGTCACTGATCAGGTCGTGTTTTTCTAGGTATCTCAAAAGCTGTGTGTTGATCACACGCTCCATCACCTTGGAGAGGAGAGAGGTTATAGCGATAGGCCTGTAATTCGATGGATCTGATCTATCGCCCTTTTTGGGCACCGGGTGCACATTCGCAGTCTTCCATGAAGACGGAAATTGCCTAGTGTGGTAGGAAAGCGTGAAGAGGCGCGTGAGTACAGGACATAACTCAGGAGCACACTGCTTAAGCACCACTGCTGGTATGCCGTCTGGCCCACTCGACTTATGAACGGAAAGCAACGCCCGCCGGACCTCGCGCTGTGTTATAGAAATTTCCGGCATGGTATTACCGCACCACGTTAAAGTAGGTGGTACAGCGCCTTCGTCGATCACATTCGAGTTAGAGGCAAGGAGACTGCCCAATAGATCGGCTTTCTCTTTTGCACTGTGGGCCAAGTCACCATCGGTCTTACGCAGTGGTGGTAATGACGACTGGCAGAAGTTCCCCTCGGCAGCTTTAGCAACTGACCAGAAAGCACGACTCCCATAAGGATAGCTCGCAAGTCGCCCACCTATTTTGCCGATGAATTGGAATTTTGCTCTGGCAGTTGCTTTCTTACTGAACCTCGAGGCAGCATTTAATTTGCGTTTTAACTCAGAAATATTCGGATCCTTATTATTACGAGCCGTGGTCCAAGCCTCATACGCAGTTTGCTTAAGAATTTTAGCTTCTCTGCAAGACCTATTAAACCACGATAGTTTTTTGACGCCGGCAGCTACTCGCAGGTTAGGAATGAAACATTCCATACCAGCGAGGATTGTCTCAGTGACTGCGGCTGCGCAGACGTCAGGATCTTCTGAGCTATAGCAGATCTGCCTCCACGGGTACGATGCACAAAATTCTCGCAATCCATCCCAGTCTGCCGACTTATAATGCCACATATATAATGTCCGAACGAGACAGTGGTCCGAGGAGCCAAGAGGCGCATCCACTGAGACGGAGTATCCATCTGGACGTGTAGTCAGCAGAAGGTCCAGTAAGGAGCTCGTATGGTCCTCTATATCTGGTATTCTCGTTGGAGAAAGTACCAGCTGAGAGAATCCATAGGTCAGAGCAAATTCATGAGCAGATATCCCTGCATAGTTATTGGTTCGAGAACTGAGCCACTCGCGATGGTGGGCGTTAAAGTCTCCCAAAATAACTAATTCTGCTGTAGGATATTGCTCTAGAACTTTGTCAGTCGTCAGGTGCGTGAAGAGTCGAGTTACGTTCGTGTCACCGCTATGAGACCTGTATAAACACGCATAGATACGAGTGTGAACGCCATGATCTACGCGCACCCACAATATCGACAGGTCCCTGTCTTCAAGGCTATGAAGTTGGCGACAGCAGATATCCTCCCGGACGAACATACATACACCGGCACGACTCAAAAAATTGTGCTCGAGTTTGTAGCCGGGATAACGAAGGTATGATGTGTCGGCCGGGCAGGATATCTGCGTCTCCGTTAGAAAAAGAATGGTTGGCTGCGCAGTCTTGAGATGGTGATGGACTGCGTTAAGATTTGCGTGAATACCCCTTATGTTGCAAAAATCCACATTATATGTGGATGGAGTAGCCGATGTCAAAACTCTTTCCTTTTTTCTGTTCCTGGCCATTTTGTTTGAAGTTACTAAGACTAAGGATGAGGATTCACTGCACAGACAGCTTAGAAGACAAAAAGGTGCGGTACTAAGACTGCCGAAGCTCAACACAGATGATACGGTTGCTGGCACGGCGGGCGGAAGGGCCCCTGATCCCCCTCTGTTGTAGTAGCCGGGTCCACTCCGGTCTCCTTTTCCGGCACGACTACTACTTCAGAGACTTTACACAGGTTGGCGGAACAGCCTTCCAGGGCGGAGATTAAGTGATCCCTGGGTTCGGGAACCCGTTCAACCTGCGGGCGGCCAGCGGTCAGCCGTTTCATCAGGTCTCCCTGACCGTCGAACCAGCACGCCGCGTCTACGCCAAGCGAGCAATGACAGCAACAAGCACCGTCGGTCCTCCGCTGTCCGCGCAGCGAATCCTCAAAGAGAGCTCTGGCAACCTTACTCACCGCCAGGAACACAACACTACTCAATGTTAGTGTTATTGTGGCCGCGGTTTTCTGTAAAGTGGAGGTACTTCCCCAGTTCGGGCAGCTCATTCGAGCAAGTACTCGCTATGCCCCGCTTTATTTGTTCGGGCAGCTTATTCGAGCGAGTACTTGCAGTGCCCTACCTCTCTTATGCAGTGCCCTACCTCTCTTAAAATTAATATACTGTGTTGTTTTTCAACCAAATGAATGGTGACTTGTATTTTTTTTATTCTTATAGTTAAGTTTCAATTTTCTTTTCATTATGAAAACGAATACTTAAGTTATAAATAGATGTATAGAAAAAGACACATTTACCAAAAACATTAATTATGATTTATAAAATTTTAATAAAAACCATTTTTATTTGATTGCATGTGTTTTAATTCTTGCAAACAAAACAAAAAGTTCTCATACCAACTGGTCCTTTTCAGAGAGAACTAGATGTCAAAACATAAAAAAAGTAATTCCTAACAAAAACACGGAAATATCGTGTTTTGAACCATAGGCTCGCCAATTTAAGTCCCAGCGCCTATGGATTACACCACCGGGCAGATAACATTCATTGCAAAATAAACAATACCTATGTAGAACAACACTGCAGTTTACACCTAATTAATTTGTTAGGTTAAGAAACCAAAAGATATAAGAACGGTTTAAATAAACTGGTTAGTATAAAGAAAACTAAACCTAATTTCGTCGATTTAAGGTTAATATTATTGACAGTTCTGATAATGTTAATGTGTGAGTCCGAGATTCACAGAATGGCTACACGCAATTTTAACCTTTACACTATGCATGCACTTTAGCAAATCACTGTACAATACTGTTCTTGACACTATTACTACAGAGTATAATTATTATTTTTTTAAGTTACGCGTTAATAGTAACTACTAATTTCAAAATAATAAAATATTTACTGCAAAAGAGAAACTCATTTCCAGTCGCTTTAGATTTAGTGAATGGGCTACCCCAGGTATTTATAAAAGAAGGCGTAAACTGTATGAATTATATAAAGAAAGAGCATATACTAATAGCCAAATATTTAGGGAATATGTAAAAAAATACATCACTATGGTATTAGAGGCAAGGCTCTCGACCTTTTGATCTCTTACATGTGTAGCAGGGTACCGAAAATAGATGTCAGCGGTGAAAGATCTTCGGGATCAGCAGTCACTATGGGAGTCCCTCAGGGTTCAATTTTAGGCCCTTTTCTATTGCTTATTTACATTAATGATCTCCCATGTCATGTAAAAAACCATGACATTGTCTTATTAGCTGATTACTTTTTAAAGTTAAGAGACCACAGGCATGTTATGATGAATTAAATAATGCCATTTCTAAAATTGTAAATTGGTTTAACGCTAATAATTTGTTACTTAATGAGAAAAAAACCAAATGTGTTAAATTTACAGAACCAAATGTTAGTCAGATCCAGACATGTATTAATATTAATGGCGAGCAATTAGAACTTGTTAATTCAGCAGTCTTTCTTGGCATAACGCTGGACTCAAAACTTCAATTGAGTCTTCATAACCTTGCTAAAAAACTTAGCTCTGCCGTGTATGCGATCAACAAAACAAGACAATTGACCGATATCGACACTGCAAAAATAGTACCTATAGTTTAGCTATTTCCATAGTTTAATGACATATTGTATCTTATTGTGGGGTAGCGCTGCTGATGTAAATACAATATTTGTGTTACAAAAAGGGCAAATCGTGCTATTTACAAATAAGGATCTTCAATATCTCTGAGGGATAGCGTTAGGCAAGTAAATATTTTAACTTTAGCGTCGCAATACATATATGAAAATCTTTTATATGTACATTAAGATATCTATAGTTTCAGCCAGAATAGTGGCGTTCACAAAGTAAATATTAGAAGTAAAAATAAGCTGTTGGTGTATGATACAAAATAAACCGTTGGAGGGTTCAAAAAATAGTATTTCATAACTTTGAAGATTCAAAAGTGTTTGTAAAAACCTAATTTGAATTAAAAAAATTGACTTTGACACAATACAAATTTCTGCCAAAAAGAGCTGGCAAGAAGTTCTATTTAAAGTAATAATAAAATACTTTGGAACATAACTAACAAGTATACAATCTATATTGAATATTGTGACACCGATAAAACAACTTGTAACAAACCTTGTTACGATGTTTGTAAAAGAAATCTGATACCGATTGCAAAGAAAAGAAAATAAAAAGGCATAAGCCGGTCAGCGATCGACCATAAGTACTCTTGGGTGCGAAGGAGAATCGCTGCTACCGTGTGCATGGTACATGCAGCCCAAATGAAGAAAAAAAAACAATGCTATCCTTATTTTTTGCTATTAGAACTATTAACAGGCGCCTGAAAAAACGGCATTAAATATGTGTTTTTGATATTTGACGTTGAAAACAAAAATATAGAAATTTAAAAAATGCCAAGAATCTTAAAATTTAGTAACTCGGCTGCATTTCAAGGTTTGCTTAATGCTTGAAAAATTATACGAAAATTTTGAAATTTTTCAACATTTATGTATGCCCCTCGCACCGTAGTTGGTAGTGTGGCCGACTGCTGTGCAGAGGGTGTGGGTTCGATTCCCGCACAGGACAAACATTTATGTAATAAACATTTGTGTTTGTCTTGAGTCTGGGTGTAATTATGTATGATATGTATGTATTTACAAAAAAAAAGTAATATATGTATTTGTATCCGCTGTCTGGTATCCATAACACAAGCTTTGCTTACTTTGGGGCCAGCGCTGAGGTCTGTAGTACTACCTGATTTAAATATCGGTATAATTTTACTGTATTTCATTAAATTAGGAAATACACCACAATCAATAGATTTATTAAATATTATAGCTAGTTGGGGAGCAATCACAGAAATTATGGTTTTTACTAAGGTAACTGAATGGCCCCAGAGGTCAGCTGTATTTTTTATTTTTTGAGAATTTAATGCTTTGATAACATCATTATGATTTACATGTCTAAATTTAAATTTTTTTGGGCATTCTTTTACATTTTCTTTTAATAGAGCTTTGCTATTAATGGAGATGAGTTAAGTGAGTTGGTGGTTGAGAATGGAATATCCAGGAATAATTTATTGAACAATGAGGCAGTACCTCATTCTGAGTTAAAAACACGCGGAAACCTAAAAAGAGTAAATCGCGCCCCTCCGCCCCCCGCTAACAGGCACCCTTTGTGCCTGCTACCATCCCTGCGGTCAACGCCTGGAGCCGACCTCCGGCGCTAATCGACGCAGGAAATTCCAAATCAAACCAGACAGACAATCTTCTATATGCACTCCCGGGCCCGTCTTAGTCACAGGAATTCCCTACCCCGCCCTCCTCATGTCCCGAGACATCCCGCGACGCCACGGCCTACGCCTGTGTCAAGTGCTTCCGCACTGCTTGCGAACACGCGCCTTGAAGCATCCTTGATCCTTGCGTGGCTCCCCTATCGATCCTCCGCCCCTTACGAATTTATAAACATCCATCTGCCGCTTAGCGATGACCGGCCATCAGCCGATTATTATTGCATCGGTTTATCTCTCCCCCTCGAAAGACTTGCTCGTGAGCGAGCTTTAGTCGCTCTTAAATTTAGGCGACGCCGTCATCCTTGCCGGCGACCTAAATTGCAAGTACCGTCGATGGAACTCTTCAGTCACTTTACGGAGAGGCAGACTCCTCGACCAATTAGTTGACAGACTAAACTTTGATATCATCGCTCCCATGACGCCCACCCACTTTCCCCATAACGCCTTCTGCAGCTCTGACCTGCTCGACATAGCACTTCTAAAGAATGTAAGGCTAAGCCTTTGCTCTATAGAGGTGCTTCGAACCACCGCTCTGTCCTCCTTCGATTAGGTTCCCCATCAGACACTCCTCCCAATTCTAGAACCGTGACGGACTGGGATAAATTGCAGCAATCTAGATCGCGATCCCGACAACATCTCGTCCGCGAACGATATAACCGTGGCTATAGACACACTCACTAGCCACCTGACCGCCACCGTTGGCGAGTACTCAAGACAAGTGCAGGTTGGTGACTTCCACCACCAAATTCTGCCTCAGCCCGAAAAAAAAGCTCGCTTTAACGACTTACCGCCGTGTAAGATCCGCAGTAGCTGAGCTTCGCGCCTAACGTTTAGGTGATTTGATGGAGAATATCTCTCCTTCTCATCTAGCTTATTGGCGCCTAGCCAGAGCGTTGAAATGAGACACCTTCAACTCTCTCCCTCCTTTTACTCGTCCCAATAAGTTCCCGCGTTCGATAACGTCGAAAAAGCGGATTGCCTTGCAATTAGCCTCCAAGCGCAATGTACCTTAAGCACACAATCATTCGATCCCGATCACGTGCGAGAGGTAGACGGTGAAGTGAGCGCAAAGCATCTCGACGAGGTCAAACAGGTCATCAAAGACCTACGCCCCCGCAAAGCCCCCAGCGTGGACGGTATCTCTAACGATATCCTAAAGCGCCTTACTTTCCCCCTTCTCTGCCTTCTAGTAGCCATCTTCAACGCTGCTATCGAAAATTGCATTTTTCTCAATGGAAAGATGCAATTGTTATAGGCATCCATAAGCAAGGGAAGCTCTTACCGAGCCGTCCTCCTACCGCCATATAAGTTCGCTGAAGTCCCTTGGTAAACTTTACGAACGCCTCCTCCTCGCTCTACGGAGCGCTACAGTCTACAGAGGCATCTTCATCGACGAGCAGTTTGGCTTCCGCGCCAAACACTCGTGCGTCCACCAAATCCTCCGTATCACGGAACACATTCTCACTGGCTGCCAACCAGTATTAGGTAAGCCCCGTCACACGGGCGCTGTCTTTTTCGATGTAGCGAAAGCCTTCGACAAAGTCTGGCACAACGGCTTAATTTATAAACTGTTCAACTATCAGTTGCCAGACCGTCTCGTACTCATCATACGAGACTATTTTTCGAACCGTAGCTTTCGCTATGGAGTCGAAGGCACTCTCTCTTCCCCTCGTCCTGTACAAGCAAGAGTCCCGCAAGGGTCCGTGCTCTCCCCTGTCTTGTACCTTCTGAACACGAACGATATTCCTAAAACGTTAGGTACCCAATTAGCCCTCTTCACGGACCATACCGCTATTTACACCACCGACAGGCAAGTGAGTCGAATCACAATGAGACTCCAATCCGCAATCACCGCCCTAGGCGAATGGTTTCAGAAATGGAGAATCGAAGTGAATCCCGACAAAAGCCCTGCCGTTCTCTTCATCCGCGACCATCTTCCCTCTCACTCTTCGGCCGTGCCATTCCTTGGCAAAACAAGGCCAAATATCTCGGTGTGACCCTGGATAGGCGTTTGAACGTTTCCGTGATCACACCAAAATAGTTAGAGACCGAGCCGCTTTTGTCCTCGGTCCTCGGGAATTCATTCTCACACTTTAGAACCAAAATAGTCGCGCACAGTTCGATTTCAGAAAAACTTCCTCCCGCGAACACTTAGTATGTGGAATGAATCTCTGCCTAGGTTTTCTCTAAGGACTACAGTATGGGGTTCTTCAAGAAAGAAGTTATTAGATTTCTGAAGGGTCGGCAACGCGCGAGTGATACCCCTGGTGTTGCAAGCGTCCATAGGCTACGGTGACCGCTTACCAACAGGTGGGCCGTAAGCCTGTTTGCCACCTTAGTGGTATAAAAAAAAAAAAAAAAGTTCAAGTGACGTTTCCCTTTCCCAGTGCCTACATTCGGCACCCAAGTTTAACCAGAATAATTGTGACACCCTCACTAACTTCCGGAGGACACAGGACGTATTGGTTGCCAATTTGGATGATGTTTCGCCAGACTGTAATTCATAATAGTGACCACAGGTATCAGCTGATTCTTTGGCAAGAGGATCCTGCTTTTACTTCCCTCGTGCGGCTTCAGTTTTGTCTAGCGACAACATTTTAACGTGTTAAGGAAATCCGGATTCTAGTGCAACAATGAGCTAGTTGGAATCCTCCATGCTGGTGGATATAAGCTAAGGAAATGGATATCCTCTCCTCGATGGTCTACCTGACGAGATTTAGGAAGATCCGCTAATTTTTCAGAACGTCGACAATCCTGATTTAGTAGCGATTTGTGGTGTCCGATATCAGACGACTTCCGATTGCTTCTCCTTCTAAGTGGATGATCTTACAGCTTCGAAAACCTGGACCTAGCGCACTGTCTTGTCAAGAATTGCTAATAACATTCCGAAGCTGGAAGCTGGTAAAACACAAGCTGGTGATAGCACTTTACTACCCTCCCAGAGGATATTCAAGCTAGTTGCTCCAAGATCAAGGAAGCTTTGGCCAGACTTAATCCACTCCTTGACGACCACGGCTAGGTTGGTGGCCGATTACATCATGCAAATTACACCACCACTTGTTGCCAATCATCTTTACCTAGCAAGAAAATATGTCATCGTCTTCAAAGCTCCTTAATTTGTTTTATTTTAGCTTTCTTAGTGATCAAGCAATTGTTTCTATATAGTGCGCGCAAATAAATTTAAGTATGATAATTTATGCAACATTTAAGTTTGCTAATGTATGCAACATTTAGGTGAGCCAATGTTTGTAAGTTGTACTTGAAGTATGTATGCAACATTCGCGTAAAAATAAAAATTATACTTTTTCCTCCACGGCAATTTTCTCGTAAACGGGCTTATGCTTCGATTGGAGGAATCCGTTTGTTACTGAAACTGATACAAGTGATAGTTGTGTTAGATGAGTAGACACTGACAGACAGGCAGACATTTTGATGAGAACTGGTGAAAGGGGAACATTATTCTGTCTTTTCCCTTTAGTTTTACCACTTTTTACTTTAAAGCTGGTAATTTACGATTTGTAGGGCAATATGCCACTTTAGTACAGACACCCTATTTAAGCATGAATGCCTAAAGAGCGCAAGAAAGTGTTTGGTGTAAAAAGGTTGTCCCCACATTATCATGTATGTATCCAGCCACTTGTTGCCACTTCCGGGGATAAGAAACTTGATGTTACGCATATATGAAAGGGTACTTAAATTTCTACCTAGTGTTCCGTACTATAAGTGTTTACCATTTATGTATTTTTTTTACTTTTTACAAATTACAATTTGACAAAATGTGCTCTTCTGTTATTACGTACGAATTCAGGCGAGGTGGGCATGCTCGTAGAGCTGGTGGGAACAGAGGGCACTGCAGAAGTAGGCGGCACGGTCCCGCAGCGCATGTCCTCCTGCTTGGAGGCGCTCGGGACGCTGCTGGCGCAGCCGCACGCTGTCGCCGCGTCCATGGTGCTCGCCGACAAGCGCCGCGCCGCCGCCACACCGCAACACTCGCTGCTGCACGCCGTCGCCAACATTCTCGGTACGCACTCTGTACTTAAACGTTTGTTACTCAACATACTCGGTATACTATCCGCATTTGTACACCTACTACCAACATACTCGGTACGAAAACAGCACTAAAACATTTTCTACTCAACATATTCAGTACACACTCCGGACTTAAACTTCTGTTACATGGTACATACTTGGTACACATTTAGCATTTAAACACCTGTTACTCAACATACTAGGTACACAATCCGCATTTAAACACCTATTACTCAACATACTCGGTACTAGATCGGAGAGTTTTCACTTGTCGCTAGTTCCGGTGACGGGCTGTCAATCCGAAGGTTTTTACCCCAGCTAAAGAAGTTTCCATTTTAAAAATAATATAATGTTTGTGTACCTATGTAGGTGTAAAGGACCCGAGCAAGGTGTCGGATCACGCTAGTCTGGCGGAGCTCGGCATGGACTCGCTGATGGGCGCCGAGATTAAGCAGACGCTGGAGCGCGGGTACGACGTGGTCCTTGCCGTGCAGGACGTGCGGGCTCTCACCTTCGCCAAGCTGCGTGCGCTTTCCGGTGGGGACACGCCGCTTCCCACCGCCGCCGCGCCCGCTGAGGCCGCTACGCCCGCCGCACCCGTCGAGATCGCGCGCGCCGCCGCGCCACTCGCCGACACCGTGCAGCTGGCGACGCTTGGCGAGCTGATGCCGAAGCAGGTGGTGGTTAAGCTCCCAAGCTTGCCACCGCCGCATCCCGACGCTAAACCTGTCTTTATGGTACAAAATAAGTTAATTTATTGACTGTAATCCTATTTCCGCGACTTCGTCCCCTAGGACGTGTCACTTTATATATGCAAAAGTCACATTGACATTTGTGACGTCATACAGTATAGCCATTTATGGTGTTAAAATTGGTGTCATGACATGAAAGTTTCCGAAAGACTTAGTATCGCAACAAAAATATTGATTTCAATATTCGAACAGCCTGTACGCATTTAAAATGACGTCATTTCCAAAAATTAAAAACCTGAAAATGATAAGTTTCTCAAACTGACATTTGTCAGATAAGTTGGTGGTTCCCTCGGTCAATGGTCCGTGTTTGTTCTAACGTTCTGAAACTCGAAGAATAATTTAATAGCTCAAAGTAATTTGTAATTTATTTCATCCCTCTATTCAATGCATAGACAGCTTCCCCAAAAAAATTTTTTTTTGTGGAAGCTGTCTTTTTTGGGAATTTATACATCTCATAACATATCCTCCTCCTCAGTCCTCTCCTGACTTCAACTTTAAACATAGATAATGTTGCGCAGATGCTTTTTTCTCTCATGATCTTATCTTTCTGTCTTATAAAATCCACCCTCCAAAAGCAAAACTGAGAATACTCCTTCAGTGCAATTTTAGTGGCATCGATAGTGCACATCTTCATGAGGATGCTTCTAGCATAGACTGGTCAACAGTTTTTGCGACTGATGATGTTGATCAAAAAGTTGATTTTGTTAGTTCACAATTAATTAACCTTGACGATAAACATGCCCGTATCAGACCTGTTAAAATCAAACATTTTCCAGCGCTATGGCTATTTGACGAGATTGAATCACGGCAGGCAAAAAAGTGTAGGGCTAAAGCCAAACTTAAGTCTAATTATTCAAAAGAAATTCTTGAGAATTATAGTAGCATACGAAATCGCTGTAAAAGAGCGTGTAGAGATGCAAAATGAGACCATATCTATAATTCAGTTAAAAATGAAGATGTAGCTAAAGGCTGGAAATCTCTGAAGTCATTAGGAGTTGGGAAGTTACAGCACAACTCTATTCCTTGTAATTTTAATATTGATTTACTCAATCAACACTTGACTAAATTCTGTGCTTTTGATAGTAGAAACAAAAAGTAAACTTTAGTTGATCTTTTGATAGTAAAAACAATAGGATAACCTTGGGTAATCTTTTGATAGTACAAAAAAGGGATAACCTTGGGTAATCTTTTGATAGTGGAAACAAAAGGATAACCTTGGGTAATCTGTTGATAGTAGAAACAAAAAGATACCCTTGGGTAATCTTTTGATAGTAGAAACAAAAGGATAACCTTGGGTAATCTTTTGATAGTAGTAACAAAAGGATACCTTTTGGTAATATTTTGATAGTAGGAACAAGAGGATAATCTCAGGTAATCTTTTAAATAAAGCGACTCCTGACTTTACTTCTTTTGTTTTTAATCAGTTCACTGATTGTGGTGTTAAGAAGAGCATAATTCCATTCCATTTTCCATTGCTCTGAAGGCCGTTGTCAGATGTGATGTGACTGTATTGGCCGTAACATGATCCTTCTAATCCTTGTCATAATAGCTCCAACTATAACTTATAGCCTTAATTCCTGAATTTGCTCTAATCAAGTTCCTGGCACGTGGAAAGACTCTCAAGTTATACCTTTACCGAAAACGAAAAACAATCCTTCGTCTTTCTCCGATTAACGACCCATATCAATACCTACTTTTCTTACCTTTCAAAAGTCCTGCACCGGCAGCTGAGCCTATTCCAAAAAAAAAACCTTTTCAATCCTTTCCAGTATGGATTTATATCTAGTAATAGTACGGTCACTGGCTTCGGCCTTTCGGCTTGGTATCGAATATAAGCAATTGACAATATTTACTTAACTAGACTTTAGTAATGCCATTAATACTGCCGATTTTGACATTTTGCTTTGTTTATTGCGCTCTCCTAACATATCTCCAACAGCGATTGGTTGGTTTCATAGTTTCGCGGTCACCGACAGCGCATTCAGTGATCTTTGTAATATTGTTAATTGTTGTGAATATTATGGTTTACAACTAAATCCTAGTAATATTTAGGTCATCATATTGGGGAGTCCTAAATTTATCAATAAAATTGATTTCTCATTATGTTTAGGAAAGAATTAACCATCTAGTTGGTATTCGGATCGGTCGAGCTAGGCATTCATTCTTTGCTTACTTTGTGCGCGACGTCACGCCAGTGTGAAATAATACTTTTTTTTTTTTTTTTTTTTTATACCACTAAGGTGGCAAACAAGCTTACGGCCCGCCTGATGGTAAGCGGTCACCGTAGCCTATGGACGCTTGCAACACCAGGGGTATCACTTGCGCGTTGCCGACCCTTCAGAAATCTAATAACTTCTTTCTTGAAGAACTCCATACTGTAGTCCTTGCAGAAAACCTTGGCAGGGAGCTCATTCCACAACTTAAGCGTTCGCGGGAGGAAGTTTCTCTGAAACCGCACTGTACGCGACCATTTAGGTTCTAAAGTGTGAGAATAAATTCCCTGCCGATGGCGAGCGGTGCGATGGTAGAAAGTAGCCGTGGGCATCATTTCGAACAATTCCTCAGAACACAACCCATTGTACAAGCGGTAGAACACACACAGTGAGGCAAAGTCTCTCCTCAGACTTAAGGGCTCGATACCGCAAGTGAGTTTGGAATCGTCGACTATTCTCACAGCCCGTCGTTGAACCGAGTCAAAAGGGCCAAGCTGGTATCCGGGTGCACCTGCCCAGAGATGGCAGCAGTACTCCATATGGGGCCGAACCTGCGACTTGTAAAGTAACAACCTTTGCCCCGACGTGAAGTACTGCTTCGCTCTGTTGAGTACACCAAGTTTTTTGGACGCCAGCTTCACCTTATCTTGTAAATGATCTCGGAACTGAACATCGCTGGAGATGTCGACACCAAGGATCCCAATGCTCTTGGAGATGGAGAGGGGAGTGTTCTGGAATTGTGGGACTACAGTGAATGGAGTTTTCTTAGCGGTGAACGCGCACACTTGTGTCTTTGTAGGGTTGAATCGGACCAAGTTTACCCGTCCCCAATCAGAGACTTGGGACAGTGTGGTCTCGATTTGAGACACAAGTTCTCCGCGGTTTTCCTCCACAACGGAACGAGGGATGTTTGCACGACCCGTGTAAAAAGCGTCTCCAGTACTGTCATCTGCATAGCAATGTATGTTGTTGATGTCCAACATGTCATTGATATGCAGTAGAAACAGCGTAGGAGACAGCACAGAGCCTTGCGGGACACCAGCATTAATGTCCATGCTATCAGAGCAACTACCGTCAACTACGGTTCGTATGCGTCTGCCTGACAAAACGGTAGCCACCCATTTGCACAAACCCTCGGTCACTCTATAAGATGGCAAATTCGATAGAAGACCCCGGTGCCAGACCCGATCGAACGCCTTCGCTATGACCAGGTTACATGCCAATGCCTCCCCCTGACTTTCAATGGGTAGTGCCCATCGGTGTGTGAGATACACACCGCAAGCCATATTGACGGTCACTGCCCAGGTCGTGTTCTTCTAGGTATCTTAGAAGCTGTGTGTTGATCACACCTTGGAGAGGAGAGAGGTAATAGCGATAGGCCTGTAATTCGATGGATCTGATCTATTGCCCTTTTTGGGCACCGGGTGCACATTCGCAGTCTTCCATGGGGACGGAAATTGCTTAGAGTGGTAGGAAAGCGCGAAGAGGTGCGTGAGTACAGGACATAACTCAGGAGCACAATGCTTGAGTACCACTGCTGGTATACCGTCTGGCCCACTCGAATTATGAACGTCTAGAGAAAGCAACGCCCGCCGGACCCCCCGCTGTGTTATGGAGATTTCCGGCATGGCCGTACCGCACCACGGTATAGTAGGTGGTATAACGCCTTCATCGTTCATATTCGAGTTCGAGGCAAAGAGACTGCCCAGTAGATCGGCTTTCTCTTTAGCACTATGGGCCAAGTCACCATCGGTCTTTCGCAGTGGTGGTAACGACGACTGGCAGAAGTTCCCTTCGGCAGCTTTGGCAAGCGACCAGAAAGCACGACTCCCAGAAGGATAGCTCGCAAGTCGCCCACCTATTTTGCCGATGAATTGAAATTTTGCTCTGGCAGTTGCTTTCTTACTGGACCTCGAAGCAGCATTTAATTTGCGTTTTAACTCAGAAATATTCGGATCCTTATTATTACGAGCCGTGGTCCAAGCCTCATACGCAGTTTGCTTAAGAATTTTAGCTTCTCTGCAAGACCTATTAAACCACGGTCGTTTTTTGACGCCGGCAGCTACTCGCAGGTTAGGAATGAAACATTCCATACCAGCAAGGATTGTCTCAGTGACTGCGGCTGCGCAGACGTCAGGATCTTCTGAGTTAAAGCAGATCTGCCTCCACGGGTACGATGCGTAAAATTCTCGCAATCCATCCCAGTCTGCCGACTTATAGTGCCACACACGACGCCAATTAGTTGGCCCAGAAGGATCGGGTTGTGTGCATGACACTTGAGTCCGGACGAGACAGTGGTCCGAGGAGCCAAGAGGCGCATCCACTGAGACGGAGTATCCATCCGGACGAGTAGTCAGCAGAAGGTCCAGTAAGGAGCTCGTATGTTCCTCTATATCTGGTATTCTCGTTGGAGAAAGTACCAGCTGAGAGAATCCATAGGTCAGAGCAAATTCGTGAGCAGATATCCCAGCATAGTTATTGGTTCGAGAACTGAGCCACTCGCGATGGTGGGCGTTAAAGTCTCCCAAAATAACTAGTTCTGCTGTGGGATATTGCTCTAGAACTTTGTCAGTCGTCAAACTCAGGTGCGTGAAGAGTCGAGTTACGTCCGCGTCACCGCTTTGAGACCTGTATAGGCACGCATAGATACGAGTGTGGCCGCCGTAATCTACGCGCACCCACAATATCGACAGGTCCCTGTCTTCAAGGCTATGAAGGCGGCGACAGCAGATAGCCTCCCGGACGAACATACATACACCGGCACGACTCATGAAATTGTGTTCGAGTTTGTAGCCGGGATAGTGAAGGTATGATGTGTCGGCCGGGCAGGATATCTGCGTCTCCGTTAGAAAAAGAATGGTCGGCTGCGCAGTTTCGAGATGGTGGTGGACTGCGTTAAGATTTGCGTGAATACCCCTGATGTTGCAAAAATCCACATTATATGTGGATGGAGTAGCCGCTGTGCAAACTCTTTTCTTATTCTTTCTTATGGCCATAATATATAAAAGAAGTTACTAAGACTAAGGGATGAGGATTCACTGCACAGACAGCATAGAGGACAAAAGGTGCGGTTCTAAGACTACCGAAGCTCGCCACAGATGATACGGTTGCTGGCACGGCGGGCGGAAGGGCCCCTGATCCCCCTCTGTTGTAGTAGCCGGGTCCACTCCGGTCTCCTTCTCCGGCACGACTACCACTTCAGATACTTTACACAGGCTGGCGAATCAGCCTCCCAGGGCGGAGATTAAGTGATCCCTGGGTTCGGGATCCCGTTCAACCTGCGGGCGGCCAGCGGTCAGCCGTTTCATCAGGTCTCCCTGACCGCCGAACCAGCACGCCGCGTCTACGCCGAGCATGACAGCAACAAGCGCCGCCGGTCCTCCGCTGTCCGCGCAGCGAATCCTCAAAGAGCTCTGGCAACCTTACTCACCGCCAGGAACACAACACTACTCAATGTTAGTGTTATTATGGCCGCGGTTTTCTGTAAGGTGGAAGTACTTCCCCAGTTCGGGCCGCTCATTCGAGCAAGTACTCGCTATGCCCTGCTTTAGTTGTTCGGGTGGCTTATTCGAGCGAGTACTTGCAGTGCCCTACCTCTCTTAAAACTTACTTCGGCGCGGCTGCCACATTTTTTGTTGAGCTGATATTTATTTTAAGTGGATAAGTCAGAAAAAAAATATTTACACATATATAAACAAACACCCCACTCACCACACCTCTTTTTTACACAAAATGAGTGAAAAACATATAACGCCAAAACCGGTAAGTCTTTTTAAAATTTCTTAGCATTTTCGGCTACACATTACTTCCACCAATTTTACTTGACGGTAATCACATACCTTATAGTAAAACAGTTAAAAGCTTAGGTATTGTTCTTGACTGTCCTCTTTCTTGGTGACCACAAATCCAAGAAGTTAGTAGAAAGTCTTGCAGCTGTGAGCTCTATAAGACGCTTACGTAGTTTCCTCCCTACTGCCACAAATATTGCACAAGCTCATTCTATTCTTCTTCCTATTCTCGATTATGCGGACGCTAGCTAAACAAATCTCTCTAAGGACCAACTAAATGAACTTAAGCGTCTTCAAAACTTATGTATAAGATTCATATTTGGGTCACGCAAAAATGATCATATCTCTGAATTTCGAACAAAGCTCAAGTGGTCTTAAATTCGTCTGCTCCGGAATATTCACTATCTTTCTTTTCTCTATTATATTCCAATTTGTTGGAAGTTTAAATCAAAATCTTCGGTCTTAAAAAATCCATCACATTCTCCTAATTTCTATAATTCTTCTTTTACTGTAAGATCTATACAACTCTGGGATAGGCTGCCTGTTCCTGTTCCTACTTCCGTTAAAAGTGCTCAAACCATAAGGACGTTCAAAATTATTTAAAGAAATACTATCAAAATAATTAGTTTATCTATTATATATATTTGCCATATTTAAATTTTTATTTATAGTATTTTTTATCTTATTTATAAATTTGTATGTTTATATCTTCTTTATATATATAATTCTACTGTACGTTACATACGTACTCCTCCTAAACGGCTGGACCGATTTGAATTTTTTTTTTTGTATGCGTTTGGGTGGCGCCCTGGATAGTTTAGATTCATAAATCAGCCTGGCAGATGGCGCTGCAGTTGGTATTATGCATATACTGTTGTTTTGTACATATATTGTTTTGTACCGTTGCTATCGGGGCCGCGCCTTATACAGGAAACGCTAGGTTCCGAACGCTACCTGTATTGTGTTTCTGGCAACACCATAGTATTTAATTGTAATTAAAATACCCTATTTTCTCAGAAAAGTGTTTTGTTTTTATATTTAAAAGTTTTTTTAGATTAAAATTTGCGTTCTTATTACATTAGTAAAAATTTTTTGTGTAAAAGAAGTTTTACGTGAAGGTCTGTGATATACTTTTGGACAACCGACGTTATACCAGGGAAGTTATTTATATGTCTCCTTATTGATTTTTTTAAGTTAGATCTTGTCCCTTTCTTCGTGTCTCCTAAGATTCATTAAATCATTGTAATTTAGGGCACCTTTAGGTCTCCTTAGAAGGCATTAGGACAGACAGATGGTCCATAGAGATACAACGATAGTACAACTATTAAGGTAAGTTAAGTCACCTTATATTTTCATTAGGGTTAGATTGTACCTACCTACATTAAACTTCCATTTATCACTGATTTGGCACTTTTCCAAACCAGACTACTTGATATTGTTTTTAACTAGTCTTGCTACTAGGTTAGCATACATAAAATCATAACACTATTTCTTGAGTAGGTTTTAGGTAGAATTAGTTTTCAGGGGGGTAAATAAGAGTTGTCTTCGATGTTTCGACTCCTAGTTCAAACGGTGTGTCCCTTAATCAGTGTCTATACTCGGGACCAATATTGCACCGGGATATTCATGACATCCTGACCAATTTTCGGAGACATCAGGTTGTTCTGGTCCCTGATATCCAACACCCTGGTGGCTTAGTCCTGACTAAGCGCACTGTGATGTCTACCATAGCCCGGATTTTTTACCCTTGCGACTATTTGCTCCTGTTGTTATTTGGTTCAAGTGTCATTTACAAAAGCTGTGGCTGGAGGGAATCTCCTGGGACACCAGCCAATTGCTCAATCACGTGGTTTCGACCTTGGGCCAATCTGTACCCATTTCCCACGTCTGCGCTTGGACTGCCAACCAGATTCTGCTCGCCTGGGTTCAGGCTTCTGGTTATTCATTAAAGACCGTTGAGGCGAATAGGGTTTTCAAGATTTTGGAGTCTTCCGCTGCCATTGAGTGGAATCATGTCCCAGAGGAATTGAATGCAGCCGGCATTGTTTTGGTTGAGCATCCCCTTCGGTAGAAATCTAATGGCTTTTTGGACCAGAGTGAGAGTGGCCGTCTTCTAGTCTGTAGTCGGTGGATCCTCTTCCAGGTCTATGCGTCTTGACGGCAAGGATTGACCTTCCACTTTGTTCAAATTTGTTATTGACTAGGTTCAGCTCTCTTGAAAAATTGGACGTAGTGATTGGCTGGATTTACCGATTTGTCAACAACGCCCGTCGACCTCCGATTCGGGATTCTGAACTGGTCCTATCGCCGTCAGATTGTGAACAAGCGCTCCATATTTTAGTGCGAAATCTACAACCAGAGCACTATGGGACTTTGATAGGGGATCTTCAAGCTGGTAGTTTCAAGTCGAAGGAGCTTTGGCCAAACTTAACCCATTTCTCGACAATCGCGAACTCATTCGCGTAGGTGGCCGATTACGTCATGCAAACTTGCCTTAAGAAGCTCGGCATCCGGTACTTTTGCCTAAGGATAGCCATTTGACCTTGCTGTTAATTCAAGACCGGAGGGTTATTAGGACTGTGCTCTTTAAGTGCGTACCCTGTTTAAGGCTCAAAGCAACTTCGACTCAGCCAAAAATGGACGATTTGCCTCCCGATCGAGTAAACCCCGCTCCAGTCTTTTCTAATGTTGAAACTGATTTTGCAGGTCCCTTTAACATTAAGACTTCTACCTTGCGCAACGCCAAGGTGGTCAAGGCATACTTGGGCGTATTTGTCTGTCTTGTTACGAAGGCTGTCCACCCTGAGGTAGTTTCCTATCTTTCCACCGAGGCTTTCATTGCCTCTCTTTCTCGCTTTGTTAGCCGCCGTGGATTGCCAAATACCATCCGTTCGGATTGCGTTACCAATTATAAGGGTGCTGATCGGTATCTACCAGTTTCTTGTTGCAAATCAGCAGGTCATAGGTGAAGTTTCGATCCCCCTTGCATATTCTTCTTGGGCCGGAATTTTCGAAGCGGTGGTTAAGGTAGCAAAGACACATCTTCGTCGCATTGTCGGCGAAACTGTTCTCACCTTCAAACAGCTATCTACAGTCCTCTGTAAAATTGAGGCGGTGCTCAACTCGAGACCTCTGTCCGATTTCTCCGGACCCGATTTTTTTTTATCCCACTAAGGTGGCAAACTAGCCCACGCTACGGTCGATGGCAAGCGGTCACCGTATTATCTGGAGACTAGCGTGTTGACTCGTGGTCATTTTTTGGTGGGTGGGCCCTTGACGGCCTTGCCCGAGTATCCCTTTTTAGATACTCCACTCAACCGCTTGGCACGATTTGAACTGCTGCAACAGATGTCTCAGAGCGGAAACGGTTTTCTCTTGAGTAGCTTCATCTCTTGCAGCAGTGAGTGCGTTGGTCGGATAAGACTGAACCCCCAAAAGTGGTCTAGTCCTGGTCAAGGAAATGAATATCCTTCGACTCTTCACAGGCTCGGATGGCGTTCTTCGCGTTGCTAAAGTTTTAGTAAGCGACTCGATTCTTACGAGAGCTGTTGCTACTCTGTCGCGATTGCCGATTTCTTAGTGTAAAAACAGACGTGGGCGCGCGGGTCTTGGCGCCTTTTCAGCCGTTTCACATTTTTGGAATTATACAATATCCAACCGCGGTAGTTATATACACGCTTTACATCTCTACTTACTGCTCGGGCTAATATCCTGGCTCATGTATAATGATTTTTGGATGACGAGGTGTGCCTTGGTTTATTTTTTTATTTATATTTATTCGGAAGATTAACAGCACAATCAATAAATTAGGCAACACTTGAAAAAAAATTGGAGGCGTTTGACACATCTTCGTAGATAGGTAACAGATATAATAACGTTAACTCATAGTGAACAAACTAATTGCGATAAATTTAAAGACTAATTTATTATAAAGAACGGAAAAATTTGAGCACTTTAATACTTACAATAAACTTAACTGCTTAAAGTGGGAGAGCCGGCTGCAAAAATAAGTACCACATCGGGTCGGGTATGTTTAGATCGCTAACCGACACTTAAACACGTAAAAAAAACAGGTCTGCCAGAACCGATCCTGCCGAAACTTTGTAATGACAATATTTTTTGACATATTTTTTTAGTGAAAATTACGTCATAAAGTACCCGAATTAATCTGCTGGCAACAGTTTAACATTGATTAGTTATGTTAAAAAAAGTGGGTCTGCCAGTGCGCACTCTGCCGGAAGTACTTGGCGGACCCCAAAAATATGCCCTTCTGACATCCTAAACCGACCTTATCGAGTACCCAGATGGAACTTACGCATAATAACCAAGATGCCCCTGATAATGGATCAAAAAGGTCTGCCAGGTATAAACTGGCCGGAACTTGTTTTGAAAGCATTAAATACGCAGCATAATTTTACCTTAAACCAATGTAACATTTGTTTCAAAATTTATACAAATTTATAATTATTAACAGCATTCTTATCAAACATTAAATAAACAAAGAAGTGTACATAGCGCTAAAAGATTAGTATTTAAAATATAACAACAATAACTACGAGTACAATAACATACTTACAATAACTTTTTAAACTTTCGGGGTTTTTATCAATATGTTTGGGTTTTTGGTTTGGCTTACCACATTTAGATTTGTTGAGTGCCCGATATTTCGGCACTGTTGCGTGCACCATCTTCACAGAGGAACTAAGAAAGTATAAGCGGTGTGGGGTAAGGGTCGGTATTTCCTCAATACCCTCGTTATTTTACGGCAACTGCGTCCAGTTGCATAGTCTTGTTCGGGCGGTTCACTACTATTGTCCACATTCTGTAACTCGTCACTAACTAAAGGCTGTAAACTTTTTTTGCAAAATCTCGCGATTGAAATTTTTATATTTGTAGATTTCTATCGCTTCTCGCACCAATGTGTTCATTTACCCGACACGATATGGTTTTTTTCGTTTGTCCTATGAAACATAGGCTACCACTGCAGTAAATTTTATTAACACCGGGCTTCTTAAAAGTAAAGTAATTTTTTGGAGAACCCAAATATTGTGCAATTTTTCTCAAAGTCAAAAGTCAAAGTCAAAATGGTTTATTCAAATAAGGATTTTACAATCACTTTTGAATCGTCAAAGTTATAAAATATTATTTTTTGAACCCTGCCACCTTCCCGCCGGTTCACAATGTTGTTGATTTCTACCGAGAAGAACACGGCAAGAAACTCGATAGTTACTCTTTTAAAATCACTATCAATAATACTAATAAACTAAAATACAATTAATGTTTTAAATAAAAAAAAAATTGTCGTACAATTTTATGTTATTTCCATTTTAATTTGGTTTACCTATGCATCCTGTAATTGAGCATCATCAGTCCCAAGGATTTTTATCATTTACATAGTCTGAAATATTATAGTATGCCTTTTTACAAAGTACCTGCTTGATAAAAGATTTAAATTTACTTATTGATAGATTTTGAATTTTATTGGGAACTTTGTTGTAAAAGTGTATACATTGCCCCATAAAAGAGTTACTTATTTTGTGTAGACGTGTATCATGCACCAACAGCTTATTTTTACGTCTAGTATTTACTTTGTGAACGTCACTTTTCTTGCTGAAACTATTGATATTTTTATGTACATATAAAAGATTTTCATATATGTACTGCGACACTAAAGTTAAAATATTTACTTCCCTAAACCTATCCCTCAGAGATATCCTCGATCCTAATTTATTGCCCGAATTGCCCTTTTTGTAACAAAAATATTGTATTTCACATACATCAGCAGCGCTACCCCACAATAGGATACCATATGTCATTAAACTATGGAAATAGCTAAAATATACTATTTTTGCAGTGTCGACATCGGTCAATTGTCTTATTTTCTTGATCGCATACACAGCAGAGCTAAGTTTTTTGGCTAGGTTATGAATATGAGGACCCCATTGAAGTTTGGAGTCCAGCGTTATGCCAAGAAAGACTGTTGAATTAACAAATACAAGTAGTGAACTCGGTTTTTACCAAATATTCATTAAATATGTTACCAACTTTGTTGGTCACTCTTTTGATGTACGGCAAAAATGTGGATTGCCTATCTACTGTATATAATCGACGATTCTTTTTTTGTAGAGGTTTCAGAGATTTTATGTGTAAACCGATTTTCTGCAGTACATTATGAACGTGGTTTAGCTCACTATTTGATAAAAAAAAAATGCAACAATTGTAATGGATGTCTCTGAATACGACAAGAAAATTCGACTTCAGTACTCCGTGGAAATACCATTTTCCTGTAATTTTGGCTTAATCATTCCAATACTCTCTGCGATGAGTATGTTCGTTAATAAGAACTCCACTCTTCTGTATTAGATTTCAGAATGCTTACGAAATAACGAGAATCCTTAATATACCAACCAATGGTTCTAATTCATAGGTTGATTTTTGGCTAACCCGAACAACTAAGCAGGGCATAGCGAGTACTTGCTCGAATGAGCGGCCCGAACTGGGGAAGTACCTCCACCTTACAGAAAACCGCGGCCATAATAACACTAACATTGAGTAGTGTTGTGTTCCTGGCGGTGAGTAAGGTTGCCAGAGCTCTTTGAGGATTCACTGCACGGACAGCGGAGGACCGGCGGTGCTTGTTGCTGTCATACTCGGCATAGACGCGGCGTGCTGGTTCGGCGGTCAGGGAGACCTGATGAAACGGCTGACCGCTGGCCGCCCGCAGGTTGAACGGGATCCCGAACCCAGGGATCACTTAATCTCCGCCCTGGGAGGCTGATTCGCCAGCCTGTGTAAAGTATCTGAAGTGGTAGTCGTGCCGGAGAAGGAGACCGGAGTGGACCCGGCTACTACAACAGAGGGGGATCAGGGGCCCTTCCGCCCACCGTGCCAGCAACCGTATCATCTGTGGCGAGCTTCGGCAGTCTTAGAACCGCACCCTTTGCCCTCTATGCTGTCTGTGCAGTGAATCCTCATCCTTAGTCTTAGTAACTTTTTTTTATATATATTATGGCCAGAAGACAGAAAAAGAAAAGAGTTTGCACAGCGGCTACTCCATCCACATATAATGTGGATTTTTGCAACATCAGGGGTATTCACGCTAATCTTAACGCAGTCCACCACCATCTCGAAACTGCGCAGCCGACCATTCTTTTTCTAACGGAGACGCAGATATCCTGCCCGGCCGACACATCATACCTTCATTATCCCGGCTACAAACTCGAACACAATTTTATGAGTCGTGCCGGTGTATGTATGTTCGTCCGGGAGGATATCTGCTGTCGCCGCCTTCATAGCCTTGAAGACAGGGACCTGTCGATATTGTGGGTGCGCGTAGATTACGGCGGCCACACTCGTATCTATGCGTGCCTATACAGGTCTCATAGCGGTGACACGGACGTAACTCGACTCTTCACGCACCTGAGTTTGACGACTGACAAAGTTCTAGAGCAATATCCCACAGCAGAACTAGTTATTTTGGGAGACTTTAACGCCCACCATCGCGAGTGGCTCAGTTCTCGAACCAATAACTATGCTGGGATATCTGCTCATGAATTTGCTCTGACCTATGGATTCTCTCAGCTGGTACTTTCTCCAACGAGAATACCAGATATAGAGGAACATACGAGCTCCTTACTGGACCTTCTGCTGACTACTCGTCCGGACGGGTACTCCGTCTCAGTGGATGCGCCTCTTGGCTCCTCGGACCACTGTCTCGTTCGGACTCAAGTGTCATGCACACAACCTGATCCTTCTGGGCCAACTAACTGGCGTCGTGTGTGGCACTATAAGTCGGCAGACTGGGATGGATTGCGTGAATTTTACGCATCGTACCCGTGGAGGCAGATCTGCTTTAACTCAGAAGATCCTGACGTCTGCGCAGCCGCAGTCACTGAGACAATCCTTGCTGGTATGGAATGCTATATTCCTAACCCGCGAGTAGCTGCCGGCGTCAAAAAACGACCGTGGTTTAATAGGTCTTGCAGAAAAGCTAAAATTCTTAAGCAAAATGCATATGAGGCTTGGACCACGGCTCGTTATAATAAGGATCCGAATATTTCTGAGTTAAAACGCAAATTAAATGCTGCCTCGAGGTTCAGTAAGAAAGCAACTGCCAGAGCAAAATTCCAATTCATCGGCAAAATAGGTGGGCGACTTGCGAGCTATCCTTCTGGGAGTCGTGCTTTCTGGTCGCTTGCCAAAGCTGCCGAAGGGAACTTCTGCCAGTCGTCGTTACCACCACTGCGAAAGACCGATGGTGACTTGGCCCATAGTGCTAAAGAGAAAGCCGATCTACTGGGCAGTCTCTTTGCCTCGAACTCGAATATGAACGATGAAGGCGCTGTACCACCTACTATACCGTGGTGCGGTAAGTCCATGCCGGAAATCTCCATAACGCAGCGGGAGGTCAGGCGGGCGTTGCTTTCTCTAGACGTTCATAAGTCGAGTGGGCCAGACGGTATACCAGCAGTGGTGCTTAAGCAGTGTGCTCCTGAGTTATGTCCTGTACTCACGCGCCTCTTCGCGCTTTCCTACCACACTAGGCAATTTCCGTCTACATGGAAGACTGCGAATGTGCACCCGGTGCCCAAAAAGGGCGATAGATCAGATCCATCGAATTACAGGCCTATCGCTATTACCTCTCTCCTCTCTAAGGTGATGGAGCGTGTGATCAACACACAGCTTCTAAGATACCTAGAAGTACACGATCTGGTCAGTGACCGTCAATATGGCTTTCGCCACGGTCGCTCGACTGGTGACCTTCTAGTGTATCTCACACACCGATGGGCACTAGCCATTGAGAGTCAGGGGGAGGCATTGGCATGTAGCCTGGACATAGCGAAGGCGTTCGATCGGGTCTGGCACCGCGGTCTTCTATCGAAGTTGCCATCTTACGGAGTGCCCGAGGGTTTGTGCAAATGGGTGGCTAGCTTTTTGTCCGGCAGACGCATACAAACCGTAGTTGACGGTAGTTGCTCTGATAGCATGGACATTAATGCTGGTGTCCCGCAAGGCTCTGTGCTGTCTCCTACGCTGTTTCTACTGCATATCAATGACATGTTGGACATCAACAACATACATTGCTATGCACATGACAGTACTGGAGACGCTTTTTACACGGGTCGTGCAAACATCCCTCGTTCCGTTGTGGAGGAAAACCGCGGAGAACTTGTGTCTCAAATCGAGACCACACTGTCCCAGGTCTCTGACTGGGGACGGGTAAACTTAGTCCGATTCAACCCTACAAAGACACAAGTGTGCGCGTTCACCGCTAAGAAAACTCCATTCACTGTGGTCCCACAATTCCAGAACACTCCCCTCTCCATCTCCAAGAGCATTGGGATCCTTGGTGTCGACATCTCCAGCGATGTTCAGTTCCGAGATCATTTACAAGATAAGGTAAAGCTGGCGTCCAAAAAACTTGGTGTACTCAACAGAGCGAAGCAGTACTTCACGTCGGGGCAAAGGTTGTTACTTTACAAGTCGCAAGTTCGGCCCCATATGGAGTACTGCTGCCATCTCTGGGCAGGTGCACCCGGATACCAGCTTGACCCTTTTGACTCGGTTCAACGACGGGCTGTGAGAATTGTCGACGATCCCAAACTCACTTGCGGTATCGAGCCCTTAAGTCTGAGGAGAGACTTTGCCTCACTGTGTGTGTTCTACCGCTTGTACAATGGGTTGTGTTCTGAGGAATTGTTCGAAATGATGCCCACGGCTACTTTCTACCATCGCACCGCTCGCCATCGGCAGGGAATTCATTCTCACACTTTAGAACCTAAATGGTCGCGTACAGTGCGGTTTCAGAGAAACTTCCTCCCGCGAACGCTTAAGTTGTGGAATGAGCTCCCTGCCAAGGTTTTCTGCAAGGACTACAGTATGGAGTTCTTCAAGAAAGAAGTTATTAGATTTCTGAAGGGTCGGCAACGCGCAAGTGATACCCCTGGTGTTGCAAGCGTCCATAGGCTACGGTGACCGCTTACCATCAGGCGGGCCGTAAGCTTGTTTGCCACCTTAGTGGTATAAAAAAAAAAAAAAAAAAAAAAAAAAAATTTGTTGACGAAGGAAGTGTGAAGGGGCTAACACACCTTAAAGGTGTCCTCGGGAATTATATTCTGGAATTTCTTAATAAGGTTAAGAGTCTGTCGTTTTATCTAGCTGTAGGGTTATAATTTACTTTATTATATGTATTTTCGTCACTGAGCTGTAGCCGAATTTTCTTGTCGTATTCAGTGACATCCATTACAACTGTAGCCAAAAATGCTAAGAAATTTTGGGTCACAAGTTAAATTTACAAGAACTTACCCCTTTTGGCGTCAGATGTTTTTTGTAATAACGTTTTTTGAGTAAGATTGTATGTAGTGTGTATGTGAATGTCTGTATTGTGTTTCTCTGTTTACTATAACTATAAAGTATAGAATATGATCTAAAAACAACGGCCGCGACCTTTCAACCAAGTGACTAGCTGGCGCGCGCACGCTCACAGAGTATGCCAAGAATGAACTAGCTCGACCGATCCGAATACCAACTAAATGGTCCATTCTTTCCTAAACAACAACTATGCAATTTTTTTAATCAATAGTGAGCTAAACCACGTGCATAATGTACTGCAGAAAAACGTTTATCACATAAAATCTCTGAAACCACCACAAAAAAAGAATCGTCGATTATATACCTATAGTAAATAAAAATTCGATAAAAACTGTATTCACTCCTTTCAGAGAAAATATACAATATTTGCTTTCTCCAAAAGATGACTTTCCTTTTGACAGCTTAGTAATTGACAAATATAAAAATTTCAATCGTGTAGACGGCTTTAAATTGTTAAGTACGTGAAATCCAATGGTTAGATTTTGCAAAAAAAGTTTACAGCCTTTAGTTAGTGACGAGTTACAGAATGTGTACAATAGTAGTGAACCGCCCGAACAAGACTATGCAACTGGACGCAGTTGCCGTAAAAGAACGAGGGTATTGAGGAAATACCGACCCTTACCTTACACCGCTTATACTTTCTTAGTTCCTCCGTGAAGATGGTTCACGCAACAATGCCGAAATATCGGGAACTCAACAAATCTAAATGTGGTAAGCCAAACCAAAAACCCAAACATATTGATAAAAACCCCGAAAGTTTAAAAAGTTATTGTAAGTATGTTATTGTACTCGTAGTTATTGTTGTTATATTTTAAATACTAATCTTTTAGCGCTATGTGCACTTCTTTGTTTATTTAATGTTTGATAAGAATGCTGTTAATAATTATAAATTTGTATAAATTTTGAAACAAATGTTACATTGGTTTAAGGTAAAATTATGCTGCGTATTTAATGCTTTCAAAACAAGTTCCGGCCAGTTTATACCTGGCAGACCTTTTTGATCCATTATCAGGGGCATCTTGGTTATTATGTACCGTAAGTTCCATCAGGGTACTCTATGAGCCAAGTACTTCCGGCAGAGTGCGCACTGGCAGACCCAGATTTTTGCAGTTACTTAAGACTTAAGTAATTACTGGATCTGTAAGATATTTTAAGAGGAAAACAAAAAAACCCTCAGAAATTTCTCTTGTAAATTTTCAATAAATGGAACATAGGTTTTGTATTAAGGGTTCCAGACTTGAGACGCGTTTTCCAAATTGCTTATAACAAGTATAAAATTTTGAAGGTTTTGGCTTAAGTAAAATGGGTTGACTTTCACATCACAAAACCGAAGGCCCAAGATCTTTAGCAATAACGGCGTTAATATGACTTATCAAAAATTAATTTAGAGTCGTGCAAGATTCCCAGATCTAGCACCAAACAACTTTTATGAATAGTTTGGCGTTTTAAAATAAAATGATATGGAATAATATTAGGTTTTCTGCAAAAGGTTACTACGTTACATTTTGATGGGCTAAGGTCACATTTCTATTGTTTTGTAAAATATTTGAATGATTTAACGTTCGCAGAATCACTATGGTGTGTGTGTATCGGTTGCAGGTACATCCAATCGAGGGCGTGGTGGAGCAGCTGCGGGGCGTTGGGGCGGGGGTGCGGGGTGCGGTGTACGGGCTGCAGTGCGGGGCGGGTGCGCCACTCGCGGACATGTCGTCGCTGGCGAGGTTCTACGTGTTGCAGGTGCGCGCGCTGCAGCCGCACCCACCTTACCTTTTGCTCGGGTACTCGTTCGGCGCGGGCGTCGCTTTCGAGATGGCGCTACAGCTGGAGGGCGCAGGGTGCGGCGTGCAGCTGGTGCTGGTGGACGGTTCGCCCGCGTTCGTTGCCGCGTACACCCGCCGCGGCCGCAAACGCCGTGCCCGCACGCCGGCTTCTGACGAGGCCGACGCGCTTCTATACTTCGCGCAACTCTTCCTCGACGTAGACACAACTAAGGTCTGCCATACCTCTACCTTCGCTTTCGGTCTACTAGAGACGACTAATTCGCGATACCTCACAACCAAGCTAATGCAGAAATAGGTATTTAATAAATATTTCCTGTCGCTTTAGGACCCGGTCTAAGATACCGATGTGCGATAGGGACCACTGCACCTCGGGCTGTTTTACGTAGTATTTATCTTACGTATGTAATCATCAATATCGGGGTGTCGTATTTCCCACTTTCCTCTTCCAAATCTCAAACAAATTTAATAAAAATACTTCACCTTAAATGTAATAAATTATTCCCTGTCTGTATGTTTTGTTTTCTTAAAAATTAGTTTTCATATTTATCTGGCACTCTTCTAAGGATGTCATAAAAAAGAGGCATTTGTTTGGACTTTTGCAGTTTTCCCCCCAGTTTTTATAGAAATGGCATATCAAAAAAAACTGGGCAAGTGCAAATTGGACTCGCGCACCGAGGGTGCCGTGCCTACTACCATTTACGTAATTTACAAACGTAAACAAAAAAAAAGTGTGCCGCTAAGCGGTCACCCATCCAAGTACTGACCAAGCCCGACGTTGCTTAACTTTGAATATAGTTTCCAACAAACAAATGTGTTACTGTTTCTCTTAATGATAAGCTAGATGGCGCTGTACCGGTAATTTAAAATAGTAATTGCTTGCGCCCGTCTCACACTTGGCCGGTTTTATTTGTTGTTATACTTTAGAGCTCACACTATTTTTCATTGAAAGTTTGAAGTTTGTATATCTTTCTGTTTTCACGATAGAGCAAAAATAACGAAAATGTGTTTCTTGTATGGGGACCCCCCTTAAATTTTAACTTTTAATTATTTGTTAGATGCCCTAGTATAACACATATTCTGTGAAAAACAGGCTTCTGCTTATGTCGGTCTACAAGATAGAGCCTTTTAATGGTTGGACAGACAAACAGACAGCGTAATCTAAGTAATAGGGCTCCGTTGTCCCCCTCTGGGTACGGAACACTAAAAAGCAAAATATACCGACACACAGAATAGTGATTGTGTACATTTATTTATTTATTTATTAAAAACCAACGGTTACTAAAAAGTAATCTATAAACTAATCTATATAAATTGACTAAACTTTAGAATGAACCAATTATAAGTCCTCCCAAATAGAAAACAACTTAGAAAATTAAAAACAAAATTTAAAGATTGAAGCAGCCAGTGCAATTATATCAAAACTATTAGATACAAAATGGAAAATTAAAAATGAACAAATATAATAAAAATATAGTAAGCGCCTCGCACTTCACGCTCGTATCAAATAGATTTAAATTAAATTTCTTTACAAGAATATTAAAGTTATTGCTTGCTTATGCCAGAATCCAGGGAGGAAACAGGGAAAACGAAGGGATTCGAGAAGGGATTTTGGTGTTAGAGGGGAGATGAAAAGGGGTGGGGAAATATCGCTCGGAAGGAATGGTTATGTGTTAATAGAGATTGTCTCTTAATGTATCATAAGGATAATTAATAAAAGCCAATTTGGAATAGTAAATGTTTATGTAATTACGTAATTTATACTCTAGTTACACGTGGCTAGGCGCGACAGCCTATGTCTACAAGGGCACTGGACCGTTGACGACTGGCGATGCGAAATGCATTAGCCAGTATCGAGGTGATTGTGTGACGTCATGACTCGTGCTAGTGATGATGTGATGTCGCCACAGTTAAAAGCGATGTCGTGTGCCGAGGCCTGTAATAGACCAAATTACAATCTCCGGAAAAGAAATTTAGTGCGGCACGCCGTGGACGGGACTAGGGAAATTTGAGAACTGAGACTTTGCCAGAGAAAAAGAAAAAAATGACGAGATCAACAAAAACAAAAAAGAAGTCCGCTCCGGACTGATCAGAATAATCGATTTCGATTCGGGTGCCACATTTTTGTGCCACGTAATTGGAGGCCATACATATAAATAATATGAACCAAGAAACGGTTTTTTAAAAAAATAAATTGATTACAATGAAATGTTATTATTGAAATAACAATTGATAAGTAACTGAGATGTGCGCACTACAACAAAAAAAATATATATAAAAAAAGAACGATTATTTAAAAAAAAAAATTAAAACAAAATATCTCATGACGCAACTTCTTGACGCACAATCTTTTGAACGCATTCAAAATAAAAAAGGGGCTCGGTCATCCTTCCTCAATTACGAAAGAAACGTATCTGTTTTTGGAGTCGTGATGTGCAATTTTCTTGTCCAGTCAAAACTGCCAACCCTTGTATTGGCCTGGAAATATGTCTGTAATGTCTTGTTGTTATTATATGAGTTGACTAAAAGGTATATGAATGATACTACAGTTCTGATCGATTACTCTATATTGTATCGAAACTTATATCGAACACGATACTTTGGCTAGGCACAACCAAGGATATACAGTAGACAAGCCGATGTCTACTGAGATGCGCGGGTGGCTGACGACTGGCGATGCATAGTGCATCGTCCAGCATGAACCTTATTGTGTGCCGTCATGACACGCGGAGTGCCCGAGGGTTTGTGCAAATGGGTGGCTAGCTTTTTGTCCGGCAGACGCATACGTAGTTGACGGTAGATGCTCTGATAGCATGGACATTAATGCTAGTCCCGCAAGGCTCTGTGCTGTCTCCTACACTGTTTCTACTGCATATCAATGACATGTTGGACATCAACAACATACATTGCTATGCAGATGACAGTACTGGAGACGCTTATAACACGGGTCGTGCAAACATCCCTCCTTCCGTTGTGATGGAAAACCGCGGAGAACTTGTGTCTCAAATCGAGACCACACTGTCCAAGGTCTCTGACTGGGGACGGGTAAACTTGGTCCGATTCAGCCCTACAAAGACACAAGTGTGCGCGTTCACCGCTAAGAAAACTCCATTCACTGTAGTCCTTCAATTCCAGAACACTCCCCTCTCCATCTCCAAGAGCATTGGGATCCTTGGTGTCGACATCTCCAGCGATGTTCAGTTCCGAGATCATTTACAAGATAAGGTGAAGCTGGCGTCCAAAAAACTTGGTGTACTCAACAGAGCGAAGCAGTACTTCACGTCGGGGCAAGTCACAAGCAAGTGCACGTCTTTACAAGTCGCAAGTTCGGCCCCATATGGAGTACTGCTGCCATCTCTAGGCGGGTGCACCCGGATATCAGCTTGGAACTTTTGACTCGGTTTAAAGACGGGCTGTGAGAATTGTCGACGATTCCAAACACAGTTGCGGTATCGAGCCCTTAAGTCTGAGGACAGACTTTGCTTCCCTGTGTGTGCTCTACCGCTTGTACAATGGGTTGTGTTCTGAGGAATTGTTCGAAATGATGCCCACGGCTACTTTCTACCATCGCACCGCTCGCCATCGGCAGGGAATTCATTCTCACACTTTAAAACCTAAATGGTCACGTACAGTGTGGTTTCAGAGAAACTTCCTCCCGCGAACGCTTAAGTTGTGGAATGAGCTCCCTGCCAAGGTTTTCTGCAAGGGCTAGAGTGTGGAGTTCTTCAAGAAAGAAGTTATTAGATTTCTGAAGGGTCGGCAACGCTCAAGTGATGCCCTTGGTGTTGCAAGCGTCCATAGGCTACGGTGACCGCTTACCATCAGGCGGACCGTAAGCTTGTTTGCCACCTTAGTGGTATTAAAAAAAAAAAAAAAAAAAAAACACGCAGTGCTGTCATGCCGCCACATCAATCCCCGCGCTTTTTTCAAGAATTTTTTGTCGCATAAAAAAAAATTCTGTGTTCTTATAAATAATTATTTTATTACACCATTGAACCCTATTTTATTGTTGCTATGCGAGGTGCGGGCTCTTCGTGTCGAGCTCGACGACACTCTGGAATGTAAGCGTCAGCATCTCGCGTTATCGTAAGGGCGATGTTCGCTCCGGCTACTAAAGTCTATGTACCTACTTGTGCGATGCGTGCCGCCACTGATACTGGGGAAGATTCCACTTTAGCTGACGACTCCGCTTTAGGTGAAGACATCTTAGCACTCACTTTTTACTGTCTTTTTAATTATTAATAAGTCCTTTGTCACTGCTTGTTCTTCACAAGTAATGTTCTTTTATTAAATTTAGCGTAAAAAAATATAAAATAAAAGTTCACAAATATGTAAGAGTACAGTAAAAAAATATAAGTTTACAACTTGGTCGGCCTGCCGTGGTGATGAGTCGTCAACTTATGGAACCGCGCGCGTTTAATTTTCGTAAGGTCACCACTGTTATGTCTTGTTGTTATTATATGAGTTGAATAGAAGGTATATGAATGATACTACAGTAATAATATACTTTATTGCGCATATAGAAAACAAAACAATTAAACAATAAAAGTAATAACAAATTGGCGGTCTTATCGCTAATGAGCGATCTCTTCCAGACAGTTCTGATCGATTACTCTATATTGTATCAAAACTTATATCGAGCACAATACTTCGGCTAGGCACAACCAAAAATATACAGTAGACAAGCCGATGTCTACTGAGATGCGCGGGTGGCTGACGACTGGCGATGCATAGTGCATCGTCCAGCATCAACCTTATTGTGTGCCGTCATGACACGCCATCTTACGGAGTGCCCGAGGGTTGTCACATGTCATGCCGCCACATGTCTAGCTCTGCGAATTCGTCCTTTGGTGACTTGAGAGTGTTGAGTGTGTAGATAAACCTGGTAGCTCTTCCGGGATCTGGGATTGTTCCTCGTCCGGAATCTGAGACCTCGCCCGGTATCTGAGACCCTGTGTGCAAAAGTCGACATTAGAGTCCAGTTGGTACTCGAATCACGACCAATGACACGTCCTGCTTTCTTGCCTTTGTTGTCTCGGATCTGGTGTCCATTTCTCAAGCAAAGCAGAGCGTGAAAATTGGAAGCGGAGAAAAGTAAATTATGAAAAGGGTGAACCAAAGTGGCTAGGAAAAATTATATGCAAAAATAAAACTAAACGAAATGTTGTTCCAAAAAAGAAAAAAAGGGGCAGAGCTATTGCTAAACAATTCAGTTAGTAAAAGTCAACTTACCCAATTTTGGGGTTCCGGAGATAGATAATAAAAAAAAAACCTACATTTTGTAAAATTAGTATATTTCAAAAGAAATACTAAAATCGAGCGGCGTGGTTCCGCTGCTGTCGAGGCTAATTCCTCAGGGGAAAATAAAAAAAAATGTTTGTGAATTCTGTTAATACAATTTATTTTTAGTTTTATATACAATGAAATTCTATAATTCTATAATAAATTGCACTAAATTCCGTTTCCGAATTTATCTTTTTTGCCGTCTTTTTCTTATCTAGACGACTGTATCGTAATTTGCCCTTCGGGTCGACTGTATTGTCGCAAATATCAACTAATAGTATCATGGAATATTCACCAATTTTCAGCAATCTATGCCATAATTTTTTTTCAAATTCAGAAATTAAAAATCAATATGGCGAAAATGGCCAATCCGCAGAATCAATATAGTCAAAGTCAAAATGGTTTATTCAAATAAGGATTTTACAATTACTTTTGAATCGTCAAAGTTATAAAATATTATTTTTTGAACCCTTCCACCTTCCCGCCGGTTCACAATGTTGTTGATTTCTACCGAGAAGAATCCGGCAAGAAACTCGATAGTTACTCTTTTAAAAACACTATCAATAATACAAATAAACTAAAATAAAATTAATGTTTTAAATAAAAAATTTTTAGTCGTACAATTTTATGTTATTTCCATTTTAATTTGGTTTACCTATGCATCCTGTAATTGAGCATCATCAGTCCCAAGGATTTTTATCATTTACATAGTCTGAAATATTATAGTATGCCTTTTTACAAAGTACCTGCTTGATAAAAGATTTAAATTTACTTATTGATAGATTTTGAATTTTATTGGGAACTTTGTTGTAAAAGTGTATACATTGCCCCATAAAAGAGTTACTTATTTTGTGTAGACGTGTATCATGCACCAACAGCTTATTTTTACTTCTAGTATTTACTTTGTGAACGTCACTTTTCTTGCTGAAACTATTAATATTTTTATGTACATATAAAAGATTTTCATATATATACTGCGTCACTAAAGTTAAAATTTTTACTTCCTAGAGAGTATTCCTCAGTAGAGATATCCTAGATCCTAATTTATAAATAGCACGAATTGCCCTTTTTTGTAACAAAAATATTGTATTTACATCAGCAGCGCTACCCCACAATAGGATACCATATGTCATTAAACTATGGAAATAGCTAAAATATTCTATTTTTGCAGTGTCGACATCGGTCAATTGTCTTATTTAAATTAAAAATCAATATAGCAATAATCACCTATCCAAATAAATGCACTTAGGTACCTGTTGGGAGGGTTTATGGTAGAACCCACAACCTTGAGATATTGTATCGAGAAAATCAAACCTTCTCTTATTAAAGCTCGTGCGGTTAATTCCTCTTGTTATTTACATCTCCTTAGTTCCCTGTTTCTCGCAGAACTTGATGCACATCAAAAAGATTAATTCCTATTTATTTTAGGTAAAAATTGCAAATTTCGTTTTTAACATCTATCTCAGAGAAAATCTCCAAAAGACTGACTTCGAATCTTTTCTATCTGTCACTCTTTTGAATATCAGATTTAAACGTCTGTCAAAGTAAATAAGTTTGGCATTTCATGCCTGTATGGATATTGAAATATACAATAATTTTGAATTAATCACGGAAAAGGTGACCTTAAGCTATTTACACACTAAAAATTACAAATTAAAAAATTTCACTCGCTACATTATCCCCCCTTCCTCGTGAAAATTCGGTTAGACGAATTTTCCGGGCTGTTAATTTAGTATTTTAAAAGACAGAACCGATCCCTAAAAACTTACATCACGTACGCATCTAATATTCTAACCTCATCACTCGTACTAACCCAAACTAACACGTTAACCTCATATACTTCCTATTCATTCATCCACACACGAAGGGCATAACCGCTAATGAACCCCATGACCGATCTGTAAGGGACTTGATATTAATTGTTGCATCTTGGCCAAATGCCTTATTACAACTAGGAATACGATATATGGCTTATTTATTGAGTTATCCCACCGCTCAAATTCCTGGACAAGGGCTTCTTTAAGGAGTTGTCAATCCGCTCCATATTGTGGACATAAGCTTATTTCATGAGTTGTCTTACTGTTCAATAATAAATCCCCGCTGTATTAAAAACCTTTGGACAAAATATTAAATATGGGATAAATAATAAAGAGACCGCCTAAAATTGAAAGTTTGAAAGAAGCTAAAAAGTAAAAGGAGAAAGAAATTAGATAATTATTAAATTAATAAAGAAAAATTAAGTAAAATAAATCACGTACTTTTATATAATAAGGTACAATAGCTTTAAGAATTAATATTGAACCAAAGATGTCATGATCTTTGGTCTCTATATATTAGCGTAAAAGTCGTATAACCGACACAGGGAAGGAGTACTACTTCTATATTAATAGTTAACACTATGTAAAGTAAATCATTATAAATGATGTCGCAGACATCAACGAACGAAATAAGTCGTCGTTATAGTAAAATTCATAATTAAATAAAGATAAAAAATAAAGCATTTTTTGTCTGTTAATCGAAAGAAATTTGACAAATAAAATAAAATTAGACAAATAAAATTATGTTTCCGCTACAGAAAATAAAAGATATAAAAGAAAAATAAATATTAATAAAGGCCTAAACGTTATTTTTATAGAAAATACGTTGTCGTTAAAAAGACAAAAAAAAAAAGATACAAAGTAAAAGAAGAATACAAATTAAATTAGGTCTCAATGTTATTTTTATAATAACGACGGTGTCTTTTAAATGACTTTTAGAATTTTGAAAACTTATATTACAACATATAGTGTTTAGTTATTAAAAACAATACATAACTAACTATCAAGTTAGTTGTAAAACAATTAGGAAGCATTTATTTGCTTCATAAACAATAATATTAAAAAGCAAATGCTTTAATTATCAATATTTTTGGTCAATTACATAAGTAGTTAAAAAAAAAAACAATATTGCACGAAATGTGGCCTCAATTTAATAGGTATTTTTAACATTTAAAGTCTTTTATATGGTAAATACCCACATTTTTATCATTTAAGTCCACCAGTTCATATACTAACGGTGAAACTTTACGTATAACGCGACATTTAACGAACTATGGAGCTAATTTAGTGCTGAAATAAGCACCGGCATCACTTAAAACGTGATTGCGTGTCCATACATAATCATTAAAATTAAACTCTTTAAAAGTACGACGCAGATTATAATGTTCTGCGTTCTTTTGATGTGCCTTATATAAGGCTAATTCGACCTTGTTAAATATATTAGCAAGGAACCCGGTATGCTCAGCATAAATATCTCTGGGCATAAATACAAAATTGTCGAAATCCTCGTGCTTCGTGAAAATATTACCGTCGGTCACTAACTCGCTGCCGAAAACTAAATACGCTGGTGAATAGCCAGTCGCATGATTACAAGACGAATTAATTGCCATTTGTACTTGTGGAATAAATTTGTCCCAAGTTCAGTGGTCTTCGCCCACTAAGGCTGCAATAGCCGTAATAATAGTTTTATTATAACGTTCCACAGTGTTTACTTGTGGACAGTAACGTGGAGTGAAAAATACTTTTGGAATGTTATATTTTTCCCAAAGATTTTTACAATCGTGGCTGGTAAGTTGTGAACCATTGTCCATAATTATTGCTTGGGGCACTCCGTAAACTAAGAAAACGTCGTTTTCCAAAGTTTTTTATACATTAGCCGCTGTGGTTTTTTTAAAGGAAAAATTAAACAGTATTTACTGAAACAGCATGTGACAACCAGGATGTTTTGATTTCTAACCCTTGTCATTGGTAAAGGACCAACTAAGTCAATGGAGTTACATTGAAAAGGACGTGAGCAAATTTTAGGTTTTCCCATGACACCAAATGGGGAATGGTTTTGATGCTTGTAAGCCAATCATGTAGCACAATCAGCTATGTAATTAGAAATCTGGCGGAACATTCCTGGCCAATAAAAATCTTTTGATATCTTTTTAAAGGTCATAAAAGCACCAAAATGCGAGTTCGACGGCTCCCTGTGTTTAGCCGCAATAATGTTAAGCCTTTCGTTAGGATTTGGAACCTCCTTCCACATGTAGTCACTATCAGGTTCTGTTTCGACTTTTTTAAGTAGTTTCCCGTCCTTAATACAGAAGTCTAAACAATCAGATAAATTATTTACGCAATTGGTACGTTTTTGTTCGTACCAGATCATACTTCGATCAGTATCAATTCGTTCTATTTATGAGAAACATCATCTACATCATTCTGTACGTCAGTTGATGTGTTCTCTATTAGAGGGATAGACCGAGATAAAATATCAGGAACAACATTGTCCTTCCCTCTCTTGTGCTTTAAAATAAAATTGAAGCAAGACAACCGAATTGTCCATCTGGCTAACCTACACGTTGGATTAGATAATTTTAAAAACCATTTTAATGCAGCATGGTCAGTAAAAATAATAAATTGTTTCCCGTTATCAAGAAAACAACGCCAATGTTCCAGTGCTAAAATAACCGCGAGCGTCTCTCGCTCCGTGGCCGAGTAGTTCCGTTGTTGTTTAGATAAAGATTTACTCATGTATGCAACAACAACCTTATTGCCGTCTACCTCTGGAGTAAGCATTGCTCCTATACCATAACCAGATGCATCACAACGTACACTAAATGGTCAGTTATAATTTGGACAAGCTGAAATAGGTGTATTTACAAAATGATTTTTTTAAGTATTAAACTCGTTATCCGCTTCATTCGTCCATTTGAATCTTGGCGTATTTTTACCCGCAGACGTTAATGAATTAAGAGGACCAGCTACAGTACTAAAATTCGGTATAAAACGCCTAAAAATCCACGAACCTCCTTACGCGATTTAGAAGTAGTAATTTCAAGAATGGCTTTCACTTTATCTGGGTCTGTGCGTAAATCACGTTCGTCCACAATGTAGCTGAGATATTTTAGCTCATTTTTAAAAAACTTAGACTTCTCAAAATTAATAGATAAACGAGCCTTTGTGAGTTTTTCAAGTACTCGATTTAAAAGGGATATGTGTTCATCGAAACTCTCGCTAATAATGATAATATCATCTAAATAACAGAAAACTTTATTGTTAAAATTAGGAGAAAACAAGGAATCTATCAATCTCTGCTGTGTAGAAGGACTATTTGATAACCCAAAGGGTAATCGCTTAAATTAGAAACTGCCGCGTGTCGGAATATAAAACGCAGTTTTATTTCTGTCATCTACGTGTAAAGGAATCTGCCAAAATGCTTTTGCAATATCAATACTGCTTGTATTTAGCATTAGACAAATTATAGATTTCATTAATAAAAGGTAAATTGTACGCGTCTTTCTTAGTAATTGAATTTAATTTCCTACAATCCAAACAAAATCTCCATTCGCCATTCTTTTTAGGCGTAACTAAGACTGGAGATAACCATGGGCTCTGGCATAGTTCAATAATGTCCCAATTTATCATTTTATCTACTTCTTCACTAAGTACCCGTTGTCTGTCCGGAGACACCTATAATTACGTTTTTTAATCGGTGCGTGACCACCAGTATCTATTCTATATGTAACTAGATTAGTTTCACCAATAATGCCTGTTTTCTCAAACGAAATAGCTTTAAAATTATTATTGACTCTGTCCGCCGTCTCTTTTTGAAAAGAGGAAAGGTTATTATAAAACTGAATCTTATTTTCAACTTTAGAAAGTTCAGAAATAATTGTTTTTTTACCCTCATTATTAACTTGGAAAAGATTAGGTGCCAAATTACAGGATTTCCAAAAATCTATCCCTAAACATAGAAGGGAACAAAATAGGGAAAACAAATGTTTTAATTATCTTACTTTGTTTATTAAATACCATTGGCAATAAAAAACAACCAATAGCTTGGTGTATATTTTCATCCATATATAGCGTAAAACCCAGCTTTTGTATGGCTAGATGTAAATTATTCCATAAAGCGCTGATGCACGAACCTGTGTCTAAAAGACCCATACATTCTGTTTCTTATTTTTATTTTTAAAAAAGGACGTAAATTATCGTTTTCATGTTTAAACAGGAACGAAGTTCGAAAGGAATTGAAAAAAAATTGACTTTGTTAAGCCATGACGACCAGTCGTGTAAATCTTGACTACAACGATTGTAATTTGTACTATTTTTATAGTTATTCTTATTAGTGGATTGATTGCAATTTAGACAATCTACCGCTCTTACATTTTTAAGACCACATCTATAACAGACAATGTTATTAGATGTGCATTTACTAAGTTCGTGTCTATGTACACGGCATCGAACACAAAATAGCGGACGATTTTCATGAACCGCCGCAATTTCCCTTGGCGTTTCGTTATGTACCGTATTGAAATTTGGTTCCTATAAGATTCAAACTTAACCGTAGGATTTTGTTCGTAATTTTTAATTTTTTTAAAATTTCAAATTTTTTAATTATCCAGGGGTATTATTACCTTTGTTATTCGTAAAGGGTACTTTTGAAGAACGACTAGGTTTTCACCGTTTTCTGGTTCTTTGAAATTCCTATTTTTTTTAAAGAAATTGTTTGTATTTCTTGCAACTGTTAATTAAATTATCAATCGACATAATATTTGCAGGTATTACAAAAAAGGAATAACATGGTCTAATGTTTCGAAGCAATATTTCTAACTGGTCACTTTCACCAAGCGATTTCTTTAGCCCATTGAACATTTCAACCATTATTGCAACATAAATAACGATATTTTCCTTGAGTACGTTTGTATATATAGTTCAATAATTTATAATCGTAATCGAAACTACCGAAATCTTCAAATAGCCTAAATTCTTCTAGTTTTTTGGTTGGGCGCCGTTTGTCGAGACTAATTCCTCAGGGGAAAATAAATAAAAATGTTTGTGAAGTCCGTTAATACAATTTATTTTTAGTTTTATATACAATCACAAATAATTGTGACGACGATGTAGCGAGTGGTGAGGCAGGTGTGACTTCGATGTAGCCAGTAGTGGGGTGAGTGTAACGTAGGTGTGACAACGATGTAACGAGGCAAGTGTGACGACGATGTAGCGAGGCAAGTGTGACGACGATGTAGCGTGTGGTGGGGCGAGTGTGACGTAGGTGTGACGACGATGTAGCGAGTGGTGACGCAGGTGTGACGACGATGTAGCCAGTGGTGGGGCGAGTGTAACGTAGGTGTGACGACGATGTAGCGAGGCAGGTGTGACGACGATGTAGCGATCGGTAGGACGAGTGTGACGTAGGTGTGACGACGATGTAGCGAGAGGTGAGGTAGGTGTGACGACGATGTAGCCAGTGGTGGGGCGAGTGTAACGTAGGTGTGACGACGATGTAGCGAGGCAGGTGTGACGACGATGTAGCGATCGGTAGGACGAGTGTGACGTAGGTGTGACGACGATGTAGCGAGAGGTGAGGTAGGTGTGACGACGATGTAGCCAGTGGTGGGGCGAGTGTAACGTAGGTGTGACGACGATGTAGCGAGGCAGGTGTGACGACGATGTAGCGATCGGTAGGACGAGTGTGACGTAGGTGTGACGACGATGTAGCGAGAGGTGAGGTAGGTGTGACGACGATGTAGCCAGTGGTGGGGCGAGTGTAACGTAGGTATGACGACGATGTAGCGAGGCAGGTGTGACGACGATATAGCGAGTGGTGACGCAGGTGTGACGAATGTGTGTCGTGTTGCAGATGTCGGCCGAATTGGAGAGCCTGTCGACTCTACCGAGCTGGGACGAGCGCGTGTCGCGGCTGACAGCGGCGAGTGCGACGGCAGGCAGCGCCGCGGAGATCGGTGCAGCGGCGGCGGCGTTCTACCGGAGGCTGGTGATTGCGGACGGGTACTCACCGTCGCGGCGGCTCGCGGCGCCAGTGACGCTATTCTCGGCGCGTGACAACTACGTCTCACTGGACGAGGACTACGGGCTAAGTAGCGTGTGCGCGGGCCCAGTCCGCACGCACCGCCTTACCGCCGACCACCGCACGATCTTGGTTGGCGCCGCCGCCGCGCGCATCGCGGACCACGTCTCCACAATTGTAGCCGCCACGGCGCCCGTCGCGCCCCACTAGCCGCGCCGGTCGGTTCCTGTCTGACGCCCTCCGCCCTCGCTGTACATACTGTTATGTACCTTCTTGTGGCGCGTACGGTCGGTACGCGTCCGACGGTCGGCCGTGTCTCCGCGACGGACGGTCGCTCATTGGTCTACTCTTTAACAAATACATTCCAAGTCTTTCACAGAAAATTACATTTAGTAATTTATTTATGAATGAATGAGAGAATTTGTAATTATTTATGGCTTATGTTGTATATGTTGGTGAGTGGTATTTGGGGTGTGATGTGTAATGTTACAATTATTGTGATAGCGAATTGAGATTTAGTTTAATTGTATAAATAGTTAATGCGGTGTGTAATCTACCGGGTTAGGTATTGGTAAATTATAGCGGTGCTGTTGTGATATCGGTAACGACTTGGGGTCGTGCCGCAGTTGGGTCTCACATGGGTTTTCTCGGTACGAGGGTCACACACTCGTGTGCTATCGGTACGAGGTACGTGCCGCAGTCGGTGCTATCGGTACGAGGTACGTGCCGCAGTCGGGTGCTATCGGTACGAGGTACGTGCCGCAGTCGGGTCACACACTCGAGTGCTATCGGTACGAGGTAACCACGAACAGAGCTGTATCTGTATATCCCGTATAATTAGTGAAGGGGAACTTATGATTGACTTTTGCTAATATAGTTGTATAGTAGTGTTCTTCTGATCGTAACAGCTGTTGCTTTTCTAAATCCTATAACTATATACCGACATACCTATAACTAACTACCTATCTATAGTTATAGGTATGTCAGAATAAACTGAAACTATACTAGAAACAGTAACTTTCTTAAAACGGTAGAAATTTTATTTTATATACATACTTCTTATAAAGCGAATATTTATTAAAAACGTGTCGCATACGCATTAAGTTAGGGTTCCGTAGAATGAGAATTATTGTGAATATTTAAAAACTTGTGAACCGATTTTGTTTAATCTCGCGGTTTAAAAGCGAGTCAACTTTGGAAATCAATAAAAACACTCGCAAAATATAAATTTTATTAAAAATCTAAAAAAAAACTCGTGAAATTTTACTGTTAGTTTACTTTTCCTTATCGTAAAAAAACATTGTTAGCAATTGCACGAAGTTGCACTTGTTCATTTATTTTAAGTTCTTAATGTTAGACTGCCGGAATGGTTTTTTTATTTATTTAGTTATATATTTTTGAAGTGAAAACTTCTTTAGCGGCGTTGTGCACTTTTTTGTGATGGGAAAAAAAATATTAAAGTCGCGTCATTACACTTGACCTGTTTGAAAATTTGTAAGTCGGAGGGAGAGTAGGAGAGGAAGTATCCTCCTCTCTTTCTACCATACGGCGAAAGTTGTGAAGTGTTAAATTTTTAATGTAATTAAATTGTCATGTTTGTGCATGATAGCGCAATAAATGAATATTGTATTTTACCACATAAATTATAGTACTTTTATACTGATAATTAAAGCAATTCGTGCAAAATTATTCCATAACCATTCCAAAATATCAAGAATGGACGTTAATATTCAAGTTTTAACTTCTGCTGTCACTCCCGGAGTGCAACCCGTTTTTTTTTTATTTACAGCATTTTGTTCTAGTTTTGTTTTTACTCCCACTTAACTATTTTTGCTATAAGTGCAATATATTTTTGCCCGCACAATAAAGCGCCTAAAATCCGCTATTTTGATTTTTTTAACGTCGTTTATGTAACAATTATGCCATCAAGACAAATCTAACGATGCCATAATTGTAGAAATCCGTTCAGCCGTTTGGAAGACACGAAAGAAATTTACAAACATACAACATCGAGCGAAAAATATAACGCTTCCTTGGCAGTCGGGAAGAAAATCAATCTAGTACCTACTCATTTTAAAAAGTTGTTACTTATACAAGAATCAAGTACAAGTACATAAATAACTGTAATCTCGAAGTCGTAGGTTGTACCCTGTTTGTATGTCGAGACCGAGACCCGACCACGTAGTCGTAGGTTGTACCCTGTTTGTATGTCGAGACCGAGACCCGACCACGTAGTCGTAGGTTGTACCCTGTTTGTATGTCGAGACCGAGACCCGACCGCGTAGTCGTAGGTTGTACCCTGTTTGTATGTCGAGACCGAGACCCGACCACGTAGTCGTAGGTTGTACCCTGTTTGTATGTCGAGACCGAGACCCGAACACGAAGTTGTAGGTTGTATCCTGTTTGTATGTCGAGACCGAGACCCGACCACGTTCAAAATTTACTCACCTAGATATGTGATACTCCAGTACCCGTTATTACTAATTGAATGTAAGCCGCATGTAACTCGTACCTTTAGTAGTCGGTAGTCAGGGAGTCAGGGTCAGTGACGTAGTGACTGACAGGTAGGTGTAACTAGTTGTAAGTTGGTCTTTGTACAATACACTTAAGGCTGTTGTCCTAACTTATTTTGTTATTGACCGCGCGTAGCGCGAATATACTGTGATTAAAAGTGCGTTATTTATACACAACTAGTTTTATTTTGTATACCAAGTGATAAACATGCAACCAACATCAAACTTAACAGGTTGTGGTGGAATTGCTGTACAGTTGCGTCGCCGGAGCCGTGACATCAGCCTTGCTTGTAGCGGTAGTAGGATGAACGCTATTCGTGATGCACTTGCGTAACCCATTGTGGGCTTGCAAGAAGAGGATGTGGTGAAGCTTACCGTCGATCTTGATCAGGCTGAGTAACTTTCTGACCAAATTGTTATTAGGGTAGACCACATTCGTTGCCCTGAGGCTAACCATTGCTTCTAAAGACGAATGTGAGAACTCTATTAGGTCACTCGGGGGGTTCCTTCCTCCTTGCTGAATTTAGGTCTGCTTAAACTTAATGGCGATTTAGCTGTGTGGCTCTCCTTCATAATAGGTTAGATGTTACCGATTCACAAAAGTTCTTATATTGGCTGGGATCAACAGCTGGAGAGCCGTATGATATGATTCGGAATTTGTCTCAGGACGATGCGGGCTATACAACTGCCAGAGACTTATTATTTAGATGCTATGACAAAATTAGGCAAATTGCTCATACATATGTCAGCGCCATATTGCAGTTGCCTAACCTTAATTCTATGTTGGTGGCAGTCAACGGACTTGGGCTTCAGGTAGATAAAGACCAATCCTTTCTACTTATCCATTTGGCCACGTGACCGTTTAATTATGACACGCGAATGCTACCAAGTCTTAATCACTCATACGTGGGTGGTCAAGGCTATGGGTTGGTGGCGGGCCGATTTGTCCATTTGGCCCTCTACCGTCTGACACCGGAATTAAGGAGCCGTTTTGAGTTATTTGTGTCGGTGAATCGGCCACCATTCTCCCTAATTTCTCCGATAGAGAAATTTCTTGAAGACGAGTGTCGAAGGGCTGAGAGCCTTCCTTCTGTTCCCCTCCCCGCTGCTCTCCTTCAGCCGCCTTCACGCCGAGGATCACAAGCATCGCGGCAACTGCCCCAAACGGTCCCTGCACCTCGCCCTACATTTTCGAGGTTCATTGGGACAGCGGCCAGGCAAACACCAACACAGCTGCTTTTATTGTCGTGGGCCGAACTACCTTTTGACTATGGACTGTCTCGAACAAGGCGGTACATAGAATGCACGTTTGGGATTCTAGCCAACAAATGGATTATTTTTCACCGTCCACTAGATGTCCGACAAGAACTTGCAATTGCCATATTACAAGCATGCTGTGTCTTACATAACTACGTGCGCGAAAGAGACGGCTATAGATTTAAAGACACACTGTGCGTTCCACCAGAACTGGAAATAACCACGGGTCCCACACATAGAGGCAGCCGATTATTAGCATCTTATAGGTATTTATTTGCGGATTCTTTTATTGATGAAAATCCGTTAGAATGGCAAAACAGATATGCATAAGGATACTGCCTACCTATTTATCTAAATCAAACATTGAAGTTAAAAAAATAATTACAAAAACTAATAATGTATAACTATAATCCAGATTATAAAAGGCTATGCTGACCAAATTCATTTTTTTCATCTTCTGATAAATTTATTTAAATCCCGATCACTGTATTCTGATGTTATATCCCAAATTGCTTTCGGGCTCTCAATTTCCCGAATAAATTTCTCTGTATCGAAAGTCAGTTTTTGTAAAAGTTCAGAACCAAAAATACGTGTGGCTGCTACAACTAGTGCGCGGAGACTGACGGCACAGGCTCTGGCTGCGCGCAGCCAGCCGGCTGCCGTGCAAACAACCAGTTAAACATATGACGTTCTATGGGAGCCCGCGCACTAGGCAGCCACGAATTCCCGGCTGCGGCAGCCAGGCTGCCTAGTGCGCCGTGTGCCTAACAGTACGTTCTGCTAGATCCGTCAAAGATTTTCAATTTTGACTATTTATACTGCGAATATTTCTACATAAATTTGTCAATAACTAAATTTAAGAACACTTATTTAACTTTAAAACTATATCCCGAAATAGCAGACACGAATTAACAAACTAAGGAACAAAGCCATATTTTATCAAAAAATAGGGTTCAAATAAGGGGTCTGTAAAAAAATTTATAAAAAAATCAATTGTAACGAAAACAGGAACCAATTTTTATTATACAAAAGCTTTTAGACTGATATTATGTTCAAGAAAAAATAGGAAAGTTCAGAAAGTCGTAAACCCCTTAAGACTCCGAAATATGGGACATTTACCTTAACTGTTGGCCCCTTAAATAAGCTCAGAGTTACTTAGTAAGCTATGGCAAGAGCTATGCCCGGTGTAACTTTGCAGGACAAAAACCGATATGAGGAATAAAGTCGAAGCACCAAAGCCATCGACATAGCTTATAACCGCAGTGGCGGATTTGCCCTAAGGCCCAGTAGGCCCGGGCCTAGGGCGGCCAGATATTAGGGGCGGCAAATCGTGACAGAAATATCACTGATGATAGCCAGCAATGACTCAAATGCAAAGTACCTTAATATTTAAAAGGCTACGCATATTATGGCGGGCCGCACTGCACCGCAACGTATAGCAATAATCTTCCTAACTCTCTTTTTTTACGTATAAAAATATAAGTAATTATTTCGTACACATAAAATATTTCGTACTTGTAATATTAGTGATTTAGGAAGAATATTGTTATACGCTAGACGCGCTCTCGCTTACACTCGCTCGTGATTAACGCTATACGGATGCTAAGCACAAAGAATTTCGTACATTGACCTTTTACTTTTTAGCCTGCGTTCAGTGGTGAAATAGTAGTAATTTCTGATAACAGCGGTCGGTCATCGCATCTGTGCGAGCGCGACGGCAAATAATTATGCGCGTGCAACAGAGACAAAAAGTGACCGGTCGTTGAACGAAATTCTTCCTGCTTCGCGTCTGTGGTATAGTGCGTCGCGCCGCTGCGCCCCCGCGCCCCTACGCTGCCCCCACCCACATCAGGCAAACAGGATTGAAGTAAGTTTTTCCTACTTGCTCTTGCTCCGGCCGCCTCCGTGCGTGCCCATCGAGGGATGTCAGCGTCGGCGTCTTCATCCCTTTAAATACCACCCCCTCCGTTCCGCCACCCGCCTCGTGGGGGCCGGGGTGTTCGTAAGCGACAGGTATGGTCGAGATCTCAGCCACCGGCAATAGTGGCGCGTAACCTTTTTACAGGACAGGTTACTGCCGCGGACGGCACTGTCACCGCAGCCTTCCCACCGTCGCGGCCTCCGTCGGCTGCGTCCATGGCCACAGCCATTTCAGGCTCAACAAGCTACGCCACCTCGGAGACAGTTGACGAGTATGAGTATTTTCATAACTCAGCCCGCTTAAAGATCCTGCTGAGCAAGCCCGCGCAGCAGCAAGGGAAATTTCTGCCACTGAAATTAGCCTAAACCAAGGCAAGTTAGTGCCCGCCCAAACAGCGACCCCGCCGCAAGCAGCAGCGACCACTGTTCCAAAGCGTAAGGAGACCAACTCGCCCATTAACAACAGCCAGTCCTACGCGCAGGTGTCGGCCATCCCGGCCCCGCCTACTCTTGTCCAGCCTGAAAAGCCTAAGGAGAAAGCCAGGTACCCACCGAACATTGTCGATAATTTGCCACAATGGTCGGTTCATTTAAAAAAAGCTGCGCTCCCTCTTGAAGCACCTACGCACGCTCGCCCGTTTGACAAAGGCGTACGATTCTTGCCGCAATCGCCGGACGAATATAGGGTGGTGGCGGCCTATATTGACGAGCTCTCCAAGGCTGACAGTACAGTGGCATGGTACTGTTACAGCCTTGACAATGAAAGCCCAAAGAAAATAGCCATAAAAGGACTCCCTCTCGACGCACACATTCGACAAACCCCGGGGGCGAGAGGCCAACTTGTCTGCATCTACTCCGGCCAACTGCAAGAAAGGTACGACCCAAAAGAGCTCCAAAATGTTTACAACATCACGGAGCTCCTAAGCATGTCCGGCGTAACCATTACTGAACCATTACGGAAAGCGAAGCCCGGGCCGGCGCAGTGTCATAGGTGCCAAGCCTTCGGCCAATTGTCACCGTCCGATCCGATGCATGCGCTGCGGAGAGGGCCACCCCACGGCGGACTGCCAGCGCGATAGAGAAGCCACCCCAACGTGCGCTAACTGCAAAAGAGAGCATGCGGCAAACGACAAGTCGTGCCCAATATATAAGAGGGAGGCGCGTAGGATGGGGGTGAAAAGTGCACCTCCCGCCCCGAAACCACCACCCCCACGGAAAGAAGAAGCGCCGCTACCCCTACCGACACTGGAACCCTAGGAATACGACCTCACGTAACCAACCCTTATGCCCCCCGCCAACCCCCCCACGGACAGGACACAACCCCCTCTCAAAAAAAGGGACGAAGAGAGGTCGCAAAGGCAGAGGGAAAACGCAAACGCTACAACAAGAAGGTACAAGTACGCCTGCTTTGTTTCCCTCAGTCGAGGCACAGATGGCGCCACCGCCGATTGTTGCCCCGCCCACCGTTGTTGCCGCACCACTCGCCCAACCCCAAGCCCCGCCCTTCTTGTTCAACCCCCCCCCCCCCCCCCTACCCCCTCAACACCTCATCCCCGCACGAGCGCAAGCCCCGCACACAGCTTTTCAGCGGAACCCCCGCTCTACCCCCCAGGGGTCGCGCACTTTCTGTTGCGCCAGTTCACTGTGTCTCGCCATTGTCTTAGCATTGCCAGAACGTCCATCGCCGCACTTAATGCAGCTATCGAGGCCATCGCAGTCGGTCAAAATCCGTCAAAATCAGTAATATTAATTGGCCCATCTCATAAGAAACCCTCCATGACATTGATTCGCAACACCTTCCAATTTTACTGGTCCTCGGAGTTTCTATTAGGGATAACCCTTTCCCACCTATGAAAAACTTCACGGACTGGACAAAATATCAACAACTACTGAGCTCATTCAAACTCCCTCCCGGTGGCCTGTCTACACCACAGGAAGTGGAAACAGTCACACAGTCACTTACTTCTGCTATCTCCTCCGCACTTGTTAGTGCACCACGTCTGCTAAAAAACGTCGGGGAAAAGTTTCCTACCGGCACATCTCCGTATTAAAGGTAGCCAAAAACGAGAGCTTCTTAAACTGTGGTGCCGAACTCGTTGCCCGACTATTAAAAAAGAGCTGAATAAGTTAGGAAGTGACCTATCGCACCAAATTTCAACTTATCGGAAATGGTCTTGGGATAACACAATCTCAAAGGCCAGCGATAACGATACCGCACTTTATCGTTTAGCTCGCTGTATGACCAGCACCCCTGCACCCATACACCCCCTTGTACACACGCTAGTTAACCGTTTGTACTCAGCTGAGGAACATGCGGGCTTACTGGCGGACCACTTCGAAGACCAATTTAGGCCCAACCCCATTGTCGACCACACCCACACAACATTGGTTGAGGAACCTATACAACAGATCCTTGCTAGTCCTATCGACCCACTTAGAGGTGACGATTTTATCTCCCCTAAGGAGGTTAAAAAATTTATATATTTTTTAAATAAAAATAAATCCCCCGGCCCCGACGGTGTTCCGAACACGGCCCTATTAATATTGCCTAGAAAAGGTAACACAACCCGTATTTTTTAATGGGATCCTGCGCACAGGTTTCTTTCCCACGGCCTGGAGGACAGGCAAAATTATTGTCATACCGAAGCCAGGTAAGAGCCGTCAGAAACCAGAGCATTATCGCCCGATTACGTTACTTTCTAACATAGCCAAACTGTTCGAACGTCTTTTATTGAAAAGGGTATCACCTTTTATCAATCTAAGGCCAGAACAGTTTGGTTTTAGAAATAATCATAGCACCACTCTTCAGCTTACTCGTGTTTTACATCACATGGCCTTTGAACTGAACAAGGGCAGGTACACGGTCGGGTCTTTCTCGATATCGAGAAGGCCTTTGATCGTGTATGGCACCCCAACTTATTGTTTAAGCTCCCTGAGACCAATTTACCCCCATGTAGGGGCGTATAATAGCTTCATTTTTGGAGGGGCGGAGTTTCTATGTTTCAGTTGACAATAAAAACTCCCATACTTAGACCATTTCAGCGGGGGTCCCACAAGGTAGTTGCCTTTCCCTCCCTCTGTTGTATGCACTTTTCACCAATGACATTCCCACGCTTAGCGATAGCGGTCTATCGCCAGGCATACAGGACGTCACCCTAGCTTTGTATGCAGACGACAGCGTGTACATGAGCTCATCCCGTAAGTCCTACTTAGCTGCCGCTAAAATGCAGCGATTATTGGATATCCTCCCGTGCTGGCTTGACAATTGGAGGATAGCAGTAAACGCCTCAAAAATGGCAGCCATCTTAACCGGCCAACAGAGACTTTTACCTAAGGAGCTTGTATTCCGCGGGCAGGTAATTGAGTGGCAGAGCAGTGTGAAATACCTCGGCTGCGTAATAGACAGCAAGCTGCGCATGACAAAAATGGTTAAGCATGCTGCAGCCAGAGCAGTCGGCGCCAGGGCGGCCCTATGGCCATTATTTTCATCTGACCTGCCGCTTAAAACCAAAGTCTGGCTATACAAGCTCTACGTTAGGTCCCGTTTGACGTACGCCGCGCCGGCTTGGTACGCATTGCTATCCACCACTAAAAAGAAAAAGCTTCAAGTTGTGCAAAATAAATAGCTGAGGACAATAACGGGAGCTCCGCGTTACGTCCGCAACGACACAATTGCTAGGGACACAAAGGCAGAGCCGATAGGTGAGTTTATCACCAGACTGGCCGCCCGGCTGTTTATGGTACTTATAAGGTACCGGGGTCTTCTATCGAAGTTGCCATCTTACGGAGTGCCCGAGGGTTTGTGCAAATGGGTGGCTAGCTTTTTGTCCTGCAGACGCATACGAACCGTAGTTGACGGTAGTTGCTCTGATAGCATGGACATTAATGCTGGTGTCCCGCAAGGCTCTGTGCTGTCTCCTACGCTGTTTCTACTGCATATCAATGACATGTTGGGCACCAACAACATACATGCAAATGACAGTACTGGAGACGCTTTTTACACGGGTCGTGCAAACATCCCTCGTTTCGTTGTGGAGGAAAACCGCAGAGAACTTGTGTCTCAAATCGAGACCACACTGTCCAAGGTCTCTGACTGGGGACGGGTAAACTTGGTCCGATTCAACCCTACAAAGACACAAGTGTGCGCGTTCACCGCTATGAAAACTCCATTCACTGTGGTCCCACAATTCCAGAACACTCCCCTCTCCATCTCCAAGAGCATTGGGATCCTTGGTGTCGACATCTCCAGCGATGTTCAGTTCCGAGATCATTTACAAGATAAGGTGAAGCTGGCTTCCAAAAAACTTGGTGTACTCAACAGAGCGAAGCAGTATTTCACGTCGGGGCAAGTCACAAGCAAGTCCACGTCTTTACAAGTCGCAAGCTCGGCCCCATATGGAGTACTGCTGCCATCTCTGGGCACGTGCACCCGAATACCAGCTTGGCCCTTTTGACTCGGTTCAACGACGGGCTGTGAGAATTGTCGACGATTCCAAACTCACTTGCGGTATCGAGCCCTTAAGTCTGAGGAGAGACTTTGCCTTCCTGTGTGTGTTCTACCGCTTGTACAATGGGTTGTGTTCTGAGGAATTGTTCGAAATGATGCACGGCTACTTTCTACCATCGCACCGCTCGCCATCGGCAGGGAATTCATTCTCACACTTTAGAACCGAAATGGTCGCGTACAGTGCGGTTTCAGAGAAACTTCCTCCCGCGAACGCTTAAGTTGTGGAATGAGCTCCCTGTCAAGGTTTTCTCCAAGGACTACAGTATGGGGTTCTTCAAATGTAAATGCTGTAAATCTTATTGATACTTGATTATATTGTGTGTTGCATTGTTTAGTTTGTAACTTACTAGCATTATAACGTTTTTGTGAAAATTTGTATCCATACTGAGTTAAAATTCCGTACGTGTATGGACAAATCCGTACATATGGCAACACTGGTCTTAGGAGAATAATCGTTCCGCCCTATATTCCTCCGGCGATTATGGCAATCTCGTGTTTCAGGAGGGAGCGCATTTTTTTTAAGTGAACCGACCATTGTGGCAAATTCTCGACCTGGCTTTTGCTTGTTCCTTAGGCTTTTGAGGCTGGCTGGCTGTAGGCGAGGCAGGAATGGCCGACGTCTGCGCGTAAGTTTGGCTGTTGTTTTGAGGAGAATTGGTCTCCATTCGCTTCACATTGGTCGCTGCTACTTGCGGCGGGGTCGTTGTTGGGGCGGGTACGTAGGTCGTGGTTTTCCTTGCTGCTGCGCGGGCTTGTTCCGCTTGGTCTTTGAACGGGCCTAAGGAGAAAGGACGTACCTCGCGGCCCCTTATCTTGCGTGGGTCGCTGGCTTTAAAAGCAATCGATGGCGGGTTGTCGCGTGGTGGTGGGTTAAATGGCGTCGTCGTTGTCGGGGACACAATTGAAGCGTCGCGCGGGACCAACGTCGGTGGGGTATGTAGGATAATAGCAGAATCAACCGCAGAACCGGCTATTACCTGTTCTCCTTGTCACGAAAATACTCGTACTCGGAGTACCTGTCTCCGAGGTGGCGTAGCTAGTTGAGCCTGAAATGGCTGAGGACAGAGATGCAGCCGACGGGGGCCGCGACGGTGGGAAGGCTGCGGTGAAAGTGCCGTCCGCAGCAGTACCTGTAACCTGGCCTTTGAAAAGGTTACGAGCCACTATTGCAGGTGGCTGAGACCTGGACCAAACCTGTCTTTTCCGTACTCACCGGCCCCGCTGGGGCGGGTGGCGGAACGGAGGGGTGGCATCTATAGGGGTGGTGAAGACGCCGACGCTGACATTCCTCGATAGGCACGCACGGAGGCGGCCAGAACCAGAGCAAGTAAGAAAAAACACTTACTCAATCCAAATTGCCTACCGAGGGAGAGCGAGACAGCAGTCTGTAGCCATCTTGCTCGCACACGCGATGACGCTTCGGCTCGAACAAGCATCCGCAACACACAAAACGCACTAAAACGCAAACAGTCTACAAACAAAAGGCAGAATGAACAGTTCTTAGGAGCAAATACAGAAAGAAACGGGAAAGAAACAAGAAACTCCAAAGCGAACGGTCAATCTGTGTCACGTGTGCGTGAGGTTATTAAAATATTTTTTTGTAAATATAGCAGTACGTACACGTCGCGTCGCGAATGACGTTACGAAATAGGAAATAAATTAGTATTGGACTGCAGTTGCTATACTGTTGAGCTGACCCTGAGCGGGCGAGCGAGATAGATGTGGGTGGGGGCAGCGTAGGTGCGCGGGAGTGCAGTGGCGCGACGCACTATACCACAGACGCGTAGCAGGAAGAATTTCGTTCAACGACCGGTCACTATTTTTCTCTGTTGCACGCGCATAATTATTTGCCGTCGCGCTCGCACAGATGCGATGACCGACCGCCGTTATCAGAAATTACTATTATTTCACCACTGTACGCAGGCTAAAAAATAAAAGGTCAATGTACGAAATTCTTTGTGCTTAGCATCCGTATAGCGTTAATCACGAGCGAGTGTTTTTATACCTCGTGTCGCGCGTATAACAATATTCTTCCTAAATCACTTATATTACAAGTACGAAATATTTTATATGTCAGGAAGATTATTGCTATACGTTGCGGTGCAGTGCGGCCCGCCATAATATGCGTAGCCTTTTAAGTATTCAGGTACTTTGCATTTGAGTTATTTCTAGCTATCATCAGTGATATTTTTGTCACGATTTGCCGCCCCTAAGATCTGGCCGCCATAGGCCCAGGCCTACTGGGCCTTAGGGCAAATCCGCCACTGGCAATTCTTGTATATTTGTATAAATATATATAGCGATTTTCATGAAATTTAGTATGCGGGGGTTTCGGGGACGATAAATCGATCTAGCTACGTTTCATTTTTAGAAAACGTCGTTTTATCCGTGTTTTAGGCAGTGATAAACTGAAAATATGCCTCGTCCTGACATCTACTGGCGAGTAGTAATAAGCAACATTAAAGCTATTTGACAATAGATGGCGTTATTAAGTAACGCTTAAGCTACTTGACAATATATTATTATTAGATTCACCAAGCCACTTACGTAACGATGTTAAATTGCTTACTTACCTTTCAATCTAATCTAATTGATTTATTTACTGTAACTTATTTTCAGAATAATAATGTAGCTTATAATTCGATGGTTTAAAAGCAATTAAATCTGTTAACCACACTTTCAATCTAGGACATTACGGACGACTCGGTCAGTTTTTATTCATACAGATGCTATTTGATATGTACCAAAAAATAAATCTCAAAAATCGTAATTTTTTAATTATAACTTACTTTTTTAAATTTCTTTTAAGAACAAAAGGGTCCAAATAATATTATTAATTTGTTTCTTATCTAAAGTTTTTGATTATTTTTTTAAGATTAAATTTCTTTAATTAGAATGGTTAGACTGATTAGAATTTAGTGGTAATAATTTGCTCACTATTTCGTTTTTAGAGATGTTTATGAGTATTTTCACATTTTAAAGTGTATTTATAATAAAAAAACTATAATGATTTATGGTGTTTTATTACTTGTTTAACTATTATTTTGCTATATTTATCGATTGTCCAATAACCGATTTTGACTGCTCTATAATTATAAATTTTGTCCAATAACTGTGTTTTTTATTTATATTTTTTAAAAAATTTATATCTTACAATTATTTACAATATTTCAAAATTTGAAATAATTCATAAGATAGCTCATTTTATCTAGTTTCAAAATATCTATAGAGTATCTAAGACACTAAAATAGCCAGCGAAAAAAAAATTTAATAAACTATTTTATTCGCTTAATTGTCCAATGACTGTCTTTTTTTTTCTGAACTGACATTGCAGTTGACTGTAGCAGCCATAACTGTTTCACCGGACTTTATTTGGGCGAGTCTCTGAAGGAGCCTCAGCCCGTATAGCGCCCAACGCTCAAGGGCTCCCCGCGGGGGAAGCCTCGGCTTGGGTTGTCGCTCTAGGGGGCGTCCCTTCGACCGGCGTCACCGCCAGGAGGGGAGTTCCCCGTTACGCGGGTGCGGTTGCGATTGAGTGTGGGCGAGAAGCGCTCCGGCACTCTTTGATACCTCGTGTATCCGTTTGGGCGCCGACAAACCCGGGTACGTCGGCGTCGTGTTTGGAGGGAGGCCCTATTGGGGGAGGTCGTTGAGATTAATCTCGCTATCCGGATAGCGAGATCGTCATCTGGGGCCATTAGTATGTGCCGAGGCCGCCTAACTATAGTTTTACGACCATGCCGAGGTCGATCGGGGGGAATGACTGTCGGTTTACCCTACAACACTTGAGTTTGCACTGCAAAAATAGGATTGAAGACAGAAAAAATTACCTTGAATGACGTTATGGAAGTCTTGCATCTCTGTCGTTAAGGGGCGCGTTCGTTTTGGCATTAAAAGTTCCCACGATTGATACTTTTGCACACTTTTAATAACGCCACTTTTGCCACCAACACCTATCGTTCGTGTAGCTTTGAAACGTTACTAACAAATTTTTTTATTGCACAACCTGCAAAACGAACGGTTGACGTAAACACACTACGATAAAACACACACACACTACCATAAACAATGAATATGTATGGACAGTTTGACAGATTAACACAAAAACCCCACCTCTAGACATGGGTCTAAAGTTTTATTTTTAGGTAATCAACTATTAATTGATAATGATTTATTTGTGATGTCCTGGGAGGCTTGTGCTATAGTGTGAGTGTGACCTGGGAGGCTTGTGCTATAGTGTGAGTGTGACCTGGGAGGCTTGTGCTATAGTGTGAGTGTGACCTGGGAGGCTTGTGCTATAGTGTGAGTGTGACCTGGGAGGCTTGTGCTATAGTGTGAGTGTGACCTGGGAGGCTTGTGCTATAGTGTGAGTGTGACCTGGGAGGCTTGTGCTATAGTGTGAGTGTGACCTGGGAGGCTTGTGCTATAGTGTGAGTGTGACCTGGGAGGCTTGTGCTATAGTGTGAGTGTGACCTGGGAGGCTTGTGCTATAGTGTGAGTGTGACCTGGGAGGCTTGTGCTATAGTGTGAGTGTGACCTGGGAGGCTTGTGCTATAGTGTGAGTGTGACCTGGGAGGCTTGTGCTATAGTGTGAGTGTGACCTGGGAGGCTTGTGCTATAGTGTGAGTGTGACCTGGGAGGCTTGTGCTATAGTGTGAGTGTGACCTGGGAGGCTTGTGCTATAGTGTGAGTGTGACCTGGGAGGCTTGTGCTATAGTGTGAGTGTGACCTGGGAGGCTTGTGCTATAGTGTGAGTGTGACCTGGTAGGCTTGTGCTATAGTGTGAGTGTGACCTGGGAGGCTTGTGCTATAGTGTGAGTGTGACCGGGAGGCTTGTGCTATAGTGTGAGTGTGACCTGGGAGGCTTGTGCTATAGTGTGAGTGTGACCTGGGAGGCTTGTGTTATAGTGTGAGTGTGACCTGGGAGGCTTGTGCTATAGTGTGAGTGTGACCTGGGAGGCTTGTGCTATAGTGTGAGTGTGACCTGGGAGGCTTGTGCTATAGTGTGAGTGTGACCTGGGAGGCTTGTGCTATAGTGTGAGTGTGACCTGGGAGGCTTGTGCTATAGTGTGAGTGTGACCTGGGAGGCTTGTGCTATAGTGTGAGTGTGACCTGGGAGGCTTGTGCTATAGTGTGAGTGTGACCTGGGAGGCTTGTGCTATAGTGTGAGTGTGACCTGGGAGGCTTGTGCTATAGTGTGAGTGTGACCTGGGAGGCTTGTGCTATAGTGTGAGTGTGACCTGGGAGGCTTGTGCTATAGTGTGAGTGTGACCTGGGAGGCTTGTGCTATAGTGTGAGTGTGACCTGGGAGGCTTGTGCTATAGTGTGAGTGTGACCTGGGAGGCTTGTGCTATAGTGTGAGTGAGACCTGGGAGGCTTGTGCTATAGTGTGAGTGTGACCTGGGAGGCTTGTGCTATAGTGTGAGTGTGACCTGGGAGGCTTGTGCTATAGTGTGAGTGTGACCTGGGAGGCTTGTGCTATAGTGTGAGTGTGACCTGGGAGGCTTGTGCTATAGTGTGAGTGTGACCTGGGAGGCTTGTGCTATAGTGTGAGTGTGACCTGGGAGGCTTGTGCTATAGTGTGAGTGTGACCTGGGAGGCTTGTGCTATAGTGTGAGTGTGACCTGGGAGGCTTGTGCTATAGTGTGAGTGTGACCTGGGAGGCTTGTGCTATAGTGTGAGTGTGACCTGGGAGGCTTGTGCTATAGTGTGAGTGTGACCTGGGAGGCTTGTGCTATAGTGTGAGTGTGACCTGGGAGGCTTGTGCTATAGTGTGAGTGTGACCTGGGAGGCTTGTGCTATAGTGTGAGTGTGACCTGGGAGGCTTGTGCTATAGTGTGAGTGTGACCTGGGAGGCTTGTGCTATAGTGTGAGTGTGACCTGGGAGGCTTGTGCTATAGTGTGAGTGTGACCTGGGAGGCTTGTGCTATAGTGTGAGTGTGACCTGGGAGGCTTGTGCTATAGTGTGAGTGTGACCTGGGAGGCTTGTGCTATAGTGTGAGTGTGACCTGGGAGGCTTGTGCTATAGTGTGAGTGTGACCACACCGCGATAACCAACTAAGAAATAGCGATAAAGGTTCCTTTTCCAAGAGCTTAGACGAGATGACCTAGAATATTAGATTGATACTTCACAAAAAGTAATGATTTCCAACAAATAAAACAAATAAACGTAAAAAAATCGGCCAAGCGCGAGTTGGACTCGCGCACAAAGGGTTCCGTACCATTATCTATAAAAATGGCAAAAAAAATTACGTTTGTTGTATGGGAGCCCCCTTAAATATTTATTTTTTTCCGTTTTTTATTATTTGTTGTGATAGCGGCAACAGAAATACATTTTCTGTGATAATTTCAACTGTCTAACTATCACGGTTCATGAGATACAGCCTGGTGACGGACCGACTAATTACCCTTCGGGTACGGAACCCTAAAAAGGGGCAAGTTCCGTTACAAAAAAAACTTTGCCGATTTGAATTAAGTGCCAAGTTATAAATACATATGTATACCAATAAGAGAAGTTGTATTTTTTAGGAAAAACTATGTAAGGTTATATTATTTGCAGATGACACTTTTCTTTTATTTTATTTCGACAGAAATAAAAGAAATTGTAAACAACCTGAGTAGTGCACTATCTACGGGGTTTTTCAGTGGTTTATGGTAAATAACTTACTTGGCCCATTAGCTTTATAATATGATTCTTTATTTATAATATAGTTTAATTGATGTACCCTGACATACATCCTTGAATCTTACTATGATAAGATTAATGGTACGCCCCCAGTACCTCTTGGCAGCGAAATAAATACTACGATGGCGAGCGAGCAAAAAATTATCCTTATTTCTTGTATTAGCACTTTCGGCAAATAAATGCATTTTTTGTGTACAAAAATAATATATTACTTGTATTATTTTTGTACACAAAAAATGCATTTATTTGCCGAAAGTGCTAATACAAGAAATAAGGATAATTTTTTGCTCGCTCGCCATCGTAGTATTTATTTCGCTGCCAAGAGGTACTGGGGGCGTACCATTAATCTTATCATAGTAAGATTCAAGGATGTATGTCAGGGTACATCAATTAAACTTCACCAACACCAACTTCAAACCAAAACCGACCAAGTGTGAGACAGGCCCAAGCCATTACTATTTTGAAGTACTAGTACAGCGCCAGCTAGCTTATCATTAAGAGGAACAGTAACACACTTGGTTGTTGGAAACATAGACATAGGATTTTTTCACTACGTTCAAAAGAACAATAAAGCGTGGGAGCGAGAAATCCAAATTAAGTGCATAGTGCCCATGAGAAAATGAGATAGAAGAAAATGCCCGAATGTGACAATAATTACATTGATAAGCGGCGATATCGGCGGATCTATTTTATAGCGATTGGAATTTTCTATTTTCCTCCTTGAATCCTTGATTTATATTTTAGAATATTTAAATTGTTAATTTGGTATCTATTTTGTGAGCCAATATGACGTTACAAGTCGCAATAATCCGAATACATACACGTTTTACCGGTGATTTATGATTTTTTTACTACTTTGTTGTTAATTATATTTTATCGAATTTATCCGAAAAATTAACGTAAAAATGAATTGGAATTGTAGTTTATATATTATTGTCTTGCTTTAATACCATATTTCATTGCTAAATCAAGATTTGGGGGATGTTTTGTGTAAAATATGTAATAATTTAGTTACGATAAAGATTGACTTAGCTCTGACGTCATGCGTATCGATATCGATAATAAAGTCTATTAGGAGTTCTTTTTGCGGCAAAGATGTATACGTTTGACGGCTCCTTGGCTCTGTTGGTAGTGAAGACTATCTAGGAAATATATCTAAGAAAAAAAAGACCAAAAAAGCGTGGAAGCGAGAAATCCAAATTAAGTGAGAAGAAAATAGGTGCCTATGTCAATTTCTCCCGCGATAAGATCCTGTAAGGTCGTCATTTGTTTACTGTGACTGGAATTTTCTTTTTTCTTAATATACGTCATTAATATTTACAATATTTTATATACAAAAGCTGTCTTCTAGTGTGAGCCAATGTTTATTTACAAGACGGAATAATCAGAATTACTGCATTGTTGATTGAATATTTTATCTAATACAGGTGAAAAATCAACGAAAAAAACCATTTGAATAGTAGTCTACATGTTTTTCTATAGACTTGATACCATATTTCGTTGCAAAATCAAGATCTGGAGGATATTTTGTGTAAAATATATAATCATTTAGTTACGATAGAGATTGACATAGCGCTAACGTCATGCGTATATGTAATAAAGTCTATGAGAAGCTCTAACTGCGGCATTATGATAAATAAAGTGTAAAATTATATGACCACAAGAGGACATAGCGTTTCTCTTAAGGCAAATGGATTTTTTTAAATAATCGTGGATTAACATACAAACTATTAATTTTGTAGGTAACTATGGTGTCTTGTGCTGTGAGTAAATGTGAAGTCACAACAGATAATAATTCGAATAAGTACACATTTCACAGGTAAATTAAAAAAATAAATCAGGTAAATTAGTAAAATTCCAGAACATGTGGTTAATTTACCCTCAAATAAATTTAAAATATATTTCAAAGATAGTTTAATGAAAAAAAGCTATTACAAAGTTGATGAATACATAAATGATAAAAATGCTTGGAAAAATTAGAACTTAATTGATTTGTATTGGGGCATATGAAATATTTTTTTAAAATTAAAACATTGTTTATTATGTTATTACCTAGTGTAAGGCTATATTGTATTTTTATATGATGTATAAAAGATTAACTAGTGAGTTTATTTGCTTCTCGGTAGTAAAGCATTACGAACCTTCCAATCTTCTCCTCTTATATTTTGTTCCTTTACTACACACATTGTAACTAGTACAATCGAAGTTTTATTGGAGGTGCTTGAGTGTGTCATGCTCTCTCAAAGTGTCTCTGCGGTGGTGGCGTGTATGTCGGGTCGTTACGTGCCCTAAAACATGGTTGAGAGATGCGATGGCTGATTCATGTGTCATACTCGTGAACGGGTGCCGCCTGTGGAGGCTGGTCTGCTCTTGCAAACTTCTTTGTATTCTTAGTATTTAGTCTTACTTTTTTGTTTTGTTTATTAATACTGTAAGACATTGATTATTTCTTAGTGATGAATACATAAACTGTCTTTTGTTTTTATAAGATACTTTTTTATGTTGTGCTTATGCTTTATATTTCATGTTTTTTTATGTTTGTAATGGAAAGTGTCCTTTTATGATAGGGAGGGCATTTTTCAATATTTGAATTGGACGCTGTAAGAGAAAGGGAGAAAAGAAATGCCCTTGCTGAGTTTCTTACCGGTTCTTCTAAGTACAAGGTCTCCCGCCCTGTAGACTTACGAACCGATGGCGTAGTGACATTCATAAGTGCTCAATTATTGTAGCCTAAACTGAATAAATTATATTGAATTTGAATTTGAATTTGAATTATGATAATTTTTACTTCATTGTTGTCATATGCATATTTTATCAGTTTTAGTTGAGAATTTTACGAAATAAAAAACAATTAAAATCATAGCTTGCATTTTTTTTTTGTCTAGATTTACTGAGTACCATTATTTCCTTGTTAAATAAGGATTTGAAGAGTATTTTGCGTAAAACAGATAATTATTCATAGCCATCCAAAGGTGATCGATCGCACATTTGTCCGCATAGTACGCGCCGTTCGAGCCACATTAATAGAATTAGTATGAAATGCAATATGTATTACGCGCACGGTGGGGGTGAATTGTAAGAGGTTACATGATGAAAAATAATATAAAATACTTGGTTTTTATGACGGTGTTTAGTTCATCAGAAGTCTACTTACAAATAGTTTCTATATTTAATGTTCTTATAGTTTTAGTTTTATTACTAAATAATGTTAAATTTGTTAAATTTAGATACTTTCAATAAAAAAATTGAGACGTATCAATTAAATTTGGTTTTTATTCTTTACAATTACTCAAACAAAATTCTCTCAACTGATACTTTCTCCAACGAGCATACCTGATATAGAGGCTAGGAGTGCTAACTACACGTCCAAACTGATATTCCGTCTCAGTGGATGCGCCTCTTGGCTCCTTTGACCACTCTCTCGCCCGGAATCAAGTGTCATGCACACTAACCGTTTCCTCTGCGCCAATTAATTGGCGTTGTGTGTGGCATTATAAGTCAGCAGATTGTGATGGATTGCGGGATTTTTATGCATCGTACCCGTGAAAGCAGCTCTGCTTCAGCTCAGAAGATCTTGAAATCTGCGCAGCCGCAGTCACTGAGAAAATCTTCGCTGGCATGGAATGAAGAAACCAGGAGTACTCAACAGAGCGAAGCGATGCTTCTCCTCAGGGCAAAGTTTGTTGCTTTACAAATCACAAGTCCGGCCTGCGGCCTTATATGGAGTACTACTATCATCTCTGGGCGGGTGCACCTGGATACCAGCTTAGCCCTTTTAATTCGGTTCAACGACGAGCAGTAAGAATCGTCGACGATCCCAAACTCACAAGTCGTATAGAACCTTTAAGTCTGAGGAGAGATTTTTCCCCCTCTGTGTGTGTTTTACCGCTTGTATAATATGTTATGTGTTTTGAGGAATTGTTTGAAATAATTTCCACAGCTACTTTCTACCATCGCTCCGCTCGCCATCGACAGTGAATGCATTCTCACTCTTCGTAACCTAAATGGTCACAAACAGTGCGGTTTGAGAGGAAGTTACTCCCACGAACGCTTAAGTTGTGGAATAAGCTCCCTGCTGAGGTTTTCTGAGGGACTACGAAATGGGAAAACGTGATTATAGCCCTAATAGTTTAAGTTCTAATGGTATGTTTACACTCTTGCATTCAACGCTATGTTATTGGGCACATGTACGAGCACAAGCGTGTAAACAGTTTGCTTTGTCCGACAACGCGTTCCGAGGCTGCGTGGCGCGAGTGTAAACGCGACAAATGTAATATTTAATGTCACCAGCGCGCTAGTTTGCAATAATTTTGTGCAGATAAATTATCGATAGTGTTGTTTGACAACACAATTCCACTCAAATATTTGCATTTTTTTTTCTGTTTCGTTTTTCATTTGGCATGGTTGATCTGGTACATTCAATATCTATGGTTGGAAACGATATTTAAAGTTAAGCAACGTCAGGCTTGGTCAGTACTTTTTCGTTTGTGTTTGTAAATTAGGTAAATGGTGGTAGGAACGGAACTCTTGGTGCGGGAGACCAAAGTAACTAATTACTTGATCATTTTATCGTTTGAGTACCTTTATTCAATTATTTACTTTGTCTTTTACGTGTAGTTTGAGGTGTAATTATAGTATCTAATATGATACATGAAGTGTTGCCACCTAATGATTACTCGATTATTTTTAAATTGCTGAGCCAATTTTTTAAATTTTCATCGACATTGTTCAGCTGAGCCTTACTGCATGAGAACATTGAAACATACGCATAATAACATGTTTAAAAATTACGCTGCTAAGCCAACACGACACGTTTTCTAAGTGACTGATACACACTTAACTTTTGATCTCAAAAACTAATAAACCGATTTTGATAAAACTTGCACTGTTCCCTAAGTTAGACTATATCTATATAACTAATTTTGAGATATATGCGGACAAACATACAAACATACATACATACACTTATGAAATTTGGCACACATGTTTAGAAGCTGGTATAGATTAACATATACAAAAACTGTATAATTCTGACAATATTGAATACATACGGGTCGAATTGATAACCTTTTTTTTGATGTCGGTTAAAAAATAACAATCAGGACTGTTTTTATCAATTCTTAGACTTATTTTGCTGACTTTTCTTATACAATTTTCCTGGACTAATACATGCGTGTGATAGCTTGTTTCTACTATATATAAATTGCTCTATGGTAATTACCTCCGGGCTTCTTTATCAGAGCCTGGATATCATCTAATATCAGAGTCATTATGTATATATCTTTGTGGATTTGAATAAAAGAACTTTTATGGAATGTTCATCTATATAGTTCGCAATTCTTTTTTCGGCACGAAAAACGAACGCGGACATTTGTACCAAACTTGGACCTTTGTCCACATTTTACGTTTTCGCAGTGTATTATGTCATTGAATGTTTTTATGCAGAGTTTTTGTTATTCAATTTTTACTTAGGTAATTATTCAAAAATTATTACCTAAGTCTCTAGATTCTTCTTCTTTACATTTACCATGTTGAAGTGGTTCAATACTTCAGTTTAGTTAGATGTACTATTCAACACTTCACCACTTCACTCTCATAGAACAAAATATTTTTTTTTTATTTTCAAAACCTTTTTAGTGCAATGCCCGAATGTGTAGCCAGTAACGCAAGTGTTAAACGTTTGAAACAAATATTTTTCAGGATTCCGTAACCAAAGGCCAAAAACGGAACCCTGTTTTGTCATGTAATCAACTGATGGACCAGTTTTACAGAGGATGTCTTTTATGTGAACCGACATACAGATGTGTAATGTGTAATGCAATCAGTAAAATATTAATATATTTTTTAAGTTTACAAACTTGTTAAATAAGACTAACTGATGATAAGTAAAGTAGATATATGTAATTATAGTGTGGACAAGTGAACCAGACTTTGATTATGTCATAATCTAACATTTGCTAGAGAAATTGTTTGGTAGTCAAAACAAGTTTTGAGAAAAAGTGGTGTTTACTGTGTTTTGATTTGAGAGCCGTATGTTTTCCGCAGTATCGGTACATTCCGCTCGCCGTGCGGTGTGCGGTCTCGCCAGTCCGCAGTGCGCAGTGGCAAGACACGTAAACAGTTCCGGTCATATGTTACAAAAATGTGTGGATCGCGGTCGGAGCTTCGCGCGAGGAAGTTCTGTGACGTCAAGCTCGGTTAAAAGCTTTGAATACTAGTGGCGAGCCCGACTGAAAGTAGGTGTCGCTGATGGTGGCGGAGCGGTGCGGGGCGGCGCGGGGTGGGCGCGGGGTGGGCGCGCGTGGAGCGCGGCGCGGGCACGCGGAGGTGTAGTCATAGTGAGTGCAGCGCGACAGAGCGCGCGCGAGTGTCGTGATCGTGCGTCGGGATGCGAGCGCGCCGCCGCCGCGCGACATGGCCACGCTCGGCCTCTCCAAAGTGTTCATCCTCGACAAGTACTTCACCGAGCTCCAGAAGTTCTGGGAAACCGAGAAGAAACTGCAAGGTGAGCGTCCCGGAGGCCCGGTCGTGCTTATGCCCCGCGCTACACGTTTAGTTCATATTGAATGTGGACCTCGCGAACCAGTTTCTCCGGCGGTCGCCACCCGCGGCGGCGCACCACTTACATACATTTACAATTTCCCCTCTAAACATGATATGAAACACAAACGAGATCTGTCCCTCCCGGCTCGGCCGCGGCCCTCTGCTCCTCGTCTGCGCGACTGAGCCGATGCGCTGAGAGGGCCGAGCGGGTCGAGGTGGAGGCGAGAGGCAGAGGCTGCGTTGGTCGGATAACGGCGATAATATGCGATAGACAACTGCAGGGCGAGGGGCGAGGGTCCGGGGAACGCCGAAAGCCTCCGTCCGATTATTAAGTTTGTGTACCTTTGGTGGCCCTGTGTGAATGTGGAGTGCGGGCCGGTGAGAGTGTGAGTGCGACAGGTAGCCCGGTGCGCCCTGGAGCCCGATGCAGGTGCAGGGCTCCGCAAGTTGAACGGGAACGCACTTGTGTAACTAAACCGTTGTGGGCACTAAGGCAAGGTCTCGTATTACTCAATTTTTTTTTTAATATAAGTCGCGTCGGTTCGAGCGCGTTCTTTATGGTGGACCATTACTGTATGGAAAACTCCGTTTACTTTTCAATATATGTATGGATCATAGCTATTTACTCTTAAATATGTGAATTCCTTGACTCGATTGACGATATTTGACGCTTCACATGGTGCGCCCCCTATGATACATAAAAAAAAATTATAATTGACATGTTTGACTCTGTTTTTAGTAGCTTACTAACTTATTTTTTTTTATTACCTAATAAGTGTTTCGGTACATATTGTATACTTTTTGGCTAATTATCAAAGTATTGTATTATTACTTTAAATGGAACTTCTTGCCAGCTCTTTTTGGCAGAAATTAACATTGTTTACATTTTATTGACGATTCAAAAGTGTTCTAAGAAACCTATTTGAATAAAGTTTGATTTGATTTGAGATGAGCTTATAAAAACAATTATTTAAAAACAGCCTGACTAACTAGGACTGTTGACGTGTCCAGCCCGACTAACTACCGCCCTATATCATTAGCAATTATTCTGTCAAAATTTTTTGAGCGAGTTATAAATGGGCAACTAAATAAAACGAACATTCCGTTGAACAGTGCCCAGTTTGGGTTTAGAAAGGGTCTCTCTACGGACTTAGCCATATTTTCACATTATTATATATGACCAGAAACACCTCGACCTAGTGCTAATGCGAGCTTCGTAGATCTGAGCCGCGCTTTTGATACCATAGATTATAATCTACTTTGGAACAAACAGTACTGGTATACAAAACAAGAAAACCAAGTAAGATAGGGACAATCACTGTCTGTACCATATAAGCTGGATTGCAGAGTTAGGCAGGGCGGGGTCATCTCACCAGTCCTGTACACTCTATACGTGAACGACCTGCTGGAGGGCCTCAGCAGCTCAAGGGTCGGCTGCGACGTTGGAGGCGCCTGCGCCAACGACCTCAGTCACGCGGACGATATGGTGTCGGTGAGCCCCTCGGCGGCCGGCCTCCGTAAACTTTTAAAATATATGTGAAAAGTATGCGTGTGTACATGGCTTTACATATAATGTAAAAAATTCTTTTGATGAAATGAAAAGGATTCAAATGTTATTCCACATTCTCGAAAACGATTATCATATTCTCAAGCTTTTCAACCCTTAAAACAAGCTCTAAATTAAAACAGTAAATATATATGATGATATGTGATGATGATTACTCATTTAAAAATAATTTAATTGTAGAGTAAGAAATCACCATTTTCATGCCTACGTTTCCAAAATAGATGTCCACAATATATATATATATAGTTTTGGGTCTCTATTATTGTTTACTTTCACTTTGCTCCAAATATTCACACTCCGAAATTTTTAGTTTACTAAGTAGAGACAAAAATACGATTAGTTTTTGAACCATAACTCCTTCAATTTTGATGCTAACACAACTTATAAAAATACCATTTTAAAGGTAATTAAAAGAGCTACAACTTTTTTTATACAATATATACTGAAAAACCTTTTATTTTAAAACGGTGAAGGGTCAAAGGGCTCGAGAGAGACTGTGATTGCGCTGCCGCGCGCTCTTTAAACAATCATATCTCCGTCAATTTTTGTGTGTCAGAAAAAAAAAAAACCAATTTTTTATCAGAAAAAGATCTACATTTTTATCATTATACTTTTTTTTACGCATCTTTCATCATTTTTGAGATATTATGAAAAAACCAGTCGACGTTGCCACCTTCGGTTTTTGTAAAAATTCGAAATTTTTTTTTCTTAAAATTATATTATATTATATAATGTATTATATTATATTATATAAAGCAGCCAAACTGCTAGAATTCACCAAACTCTTAATATTAAAGTTAATTGTAGACGGAATACGATTAATTTTAATTTTGGTGGAAATGGCACTTATGAAACCCATTGATTTAAAAAAAAAAATGATTAGATATTTCTCTTATTTGCATTACAGCTCACTTAATTTAGGTGCAAAAGACTTTTAACAGTGCTCATTTTAAAGCTTATTTCAAGCACTACAAAACCTTTTTTCATTCGAATGAATAAAATGTATCTGCTCGCCGCTAAATGGCATTAAATACATCGATTAAATTTCAGAAAATATAAAAAACTGCTGCACTTGGAACACTTTATAAAAAACTGATTTGTTCAGTTTTTTACCTGCTACAATTTTGTTTATTATAAAATTTTTGTTAAAATGCATATTTTTGGAGATATTTGTAAAAAACCGATGAAAAACTTGAAAGAATTCCGAATTTTCAATTGCCAATAACTTGAAAAGTATTGGTTTTTTGCAAAACTTTAAAGAACATTTTCTTAAAATTAGGTCTTCTATCGATATCCGAGGTTATTTTGAAAAAAAAATTTACACCTCCGAGAAGGGGTGGCAACCACCCCCAGGGTGGGTGCGGAGTTCAGATCTTTTTCACTTTTGAAGTTAAGGGTAAGATGAGCCTAATTCCAAAATTTCATGCAAATCAGTTCACAGTAAAAAAATTCGGAGCAATAACGCTTCAATGACTGCACGAAAAATCATGTTCTAGGAGTACTGTCACTCGTTCTATACCAAGCAATTATGGTATAAATACACGAAAGACATTTTTAATACTCTACGAGTTCAGTACAACAACGTCGACTGGTATGTTCGCTTAGAACATCACTTGGTTTACTGCGGCGGTGCCGGTGTAGTGCGACAGTGTGACTGGTATGTTCGCTTAGAACATCACTTGGTCTACCGTGGCGGTGCCGGTGTAGTGCGACAGTGTGACTGGTATGTTCGCCGAGAACAACGTGGTTAATTTATTTATTTTGTTAAACAGATTAAAGACCTCTTTTCATAAGGATTTCCACATGAAAAAATATCGTATCGAATATAAAACGACCAATATAAATGAGCACTTTATAAATTTATTGCCAGTATAATTTAATATTAATTATAATTTAAAATAATAGTGTGTTCGTTTAATTGCCATGTGAGGAAACTAATTGTAATTGTTTACATTTTTCTAAAGTAATAGGATAGAGAAAGGTCGTGTTAAAGTAACTAAAAAAGATCGTTTCAGGGTAAGAGTAAAAATAAAACAACCTAAAGCAGTAACCTAAAGTCTTGAGTCAGACTAACGAAAACAGGTATTTTTAGGGTCAAAGTAACTAACAGGGGGCGACACTGGAGCGAGCAATGACTTTCGAAGACAATAGGACATTTTTTTCGCTCAATATAGCTTCCTTAACTTATTATTATTATTATGAACGTATTTAAAACACGTAAGTTCATTTGAGATGTACAAAATCGAATCATGCTTTTTTAACGAAAAATTTGTATGAAGCTGGTTTGAAAAATCAGGATATCTCTGGATTCGCAAACAAAACCGTTATAATAATATCCTTGTAGGTGGTTGTAGTACTAATTATTTGTGGTTTTTTTACATAAGTAAATACTTCATAAAACGCGGAATGTGGGCTTTTTTTTTGATAAAACAAAGATCAAAATTTAACAATTTACCTAAGTCTAAGGTCTTATTTACTTTTTTTTATAAAAAGGTCAAATGAAAATGGCCGCTTCCAATCGATGATTTTATATTTTATTAAAGTCCTAATTCCTAATTGTATAAGAACGATTTTGACTATTCATATCTAGTTATTAATATAAACACGGATCAATTCAACAGTAGGTACCTACCTCTGCAACATTTGTTTCGGCTTACAAATAACTATATTATACCTACATTAATTATGTACTTGCACTAATAAGATTAAGTTAAGTATAAACTGTGGTAAGTATAAGCTGTGTTACATAAAGGCTGTGTTAAGTAAAAGATGTGATAAGTAAATACTGATTGATGGAAATGATGATTTACAAAAAAAAATGAATGACGAAATGAAAGCTCCTATCCCTACCGAGTGACACAACGCGACAGAAAAGTTAGTCATTAATTGATGATGACAATAATAATGGCCAAACTCTGCAGATATCTTACCCAAAGCCAGGTCAATCGCATCGTGTTAACTCTCAACAAACAATTTAGCGTTGGTTACAGGTAATTTCGAAGCTTAGAGTATAACTATCGATTTATAATGGATTCGGTTGTCACTAAAAGTGATACAGTTCACTTATGAAATAAGCTTAGCTCTACAGGTTGTATTAGAACTGTAAAAACGTACTTAAAGTAAAAAAAAATTGTAATATGATATATGATAGCGACAAGGCTAACACTCTGGTACAATGGTGTGTGAGATAATATTCATGTCTTGTCGTTATATAATTATGTCTAAAAATACTGTTAATAAGCTAAATTTAACTCACATCTAAGGTTGTTTTCCTCCTGTGGCAAACCCTTTCAATAGGGAAATGTAAATTTTACATTCCTTAGAACGTAAAGACATTGTGAGCCTCTCAGTTGAGCGAACTGCCGAGCTGTCCTGTATAGAAGTTGAGCATCTCATTGTTGTGAGTGTATACAAGCCGCCTTGTGCAATTTATGATTATTTTGAATTAGTTATGGAAGAAGTGCTGAATAAAATCAGCAATTCCAATAAACAAATCATTTTTTGTGGAGACTTTAACATTTTAGAAAATATCTCATTAAGCACCAGATTCCTTGCCTTATTTCGGTCTTTTAATTTGAATAATTTGTTTTGTGAACCAACTAGAATTGCTGTATCTAGTGCCACTTGCATCGACAATATATTTACTGACATAAAACCAAGTCAAAAACCAATTATAAGCAATCTAGAGTCAGATCATTGTGGACAGTTAGTGGTTTTAGAAAGAAGGAAATTAAATTTATACCAATAACAACTAAACGGGTTGAATCATTTAAATCTTACTTATTGCATAAACTTCCAGATTTGCTTAATAATGGCAACCCAAATTATATGTTTATATACTGCAAAAAATTAACTTATTTCCATTCGCTTTAGTTTTAGTGAATGGGCTACCCCAGGTATTTATAAAAGTAGGCGTCAACTGTATGAATTATAGAAAAAACATATAATAATAGCCAAATATTTAGGGAATATTTAAAAAAATACTCAAAAACCTTTAAAAAGGTTTGTCTTGTTGCAAAATCAATTCACCTCAGACATAAAGTAAAAAATTCGACAAATAAAATAAAAAATACATGGAACATAATTAATAATGAAACTGGTAAAAAATTATTAAAAACTAGTGTTCCTGAATGTAAAGTTCCATTTGTATTTAAAAACATTAGTCCTACGGATATCATAAATACATTCAAAACATTAGAAATTAAAAACACCACATACCTTTGGGCACTTTCTGTAAAAACTATAAATTCAATAATTCATGTTATAGCACAACCCTTAGCCATAATTTTTAATAGTTGTGTTGATAGTGGTGTGTTTCCTGATGAGATGAAACTTAGCAAAGTTATACCTCTTTTTAAATTTGGTAGTTCAACAGATCCTAATAATTTCCGGCCTATTTCAATACTACCTGTACTCAGTGAAGTTTTTGATTAACACCTGGCAGGATTCGCATGATGCTCTTGGAGTGTTTTGTGATTTATCTAAGGCATTTGACTGTTCAACTTGAAAATCTCATCAGGAAGCTACATCACTATGGTATTAGAGGCAAAGCTCTCGACCTTTTGACCTCCTATATGAGTGGGAGAGTACAGAAAATAGATGTCAACGGTGAAAAAACTCCGGGATAAGCAGTGTCTCTGGGAGACCCTCAGGGCTCCATTTTAGGTCCTTTTCTATTTCTTATTTACATTAATGACCTCCCATATCATGTAAAAAAACATGACATTGTCTTATTTGCTGATGACACCTCTTTGCTTTTTAAAGTTAAGAGAGGACAGACATGTCATGATGAATTAAATAATGCCCTTTCTAAAATTGTTAATTGGTCTAACGCTAATAATTTGTTACTTAATGAAAAAAAAACCAAATGTGTTAAATTTACATTACCAAATGTTAGTCAGAGACAGACATGTATTAATATTAATGGCGAGCAATTAGAACTTGTTAATTCAACAGTCTTTCTTGACATAACGCTGGACTCCAAACTTCAATGGGGTCCTCATATTCATAACCTAGCCAAAAAACTTAGCTCTGCTGTGTATGCGATCAAGAAAATAAGACAATTGACCGATGTAGACACTGCAAAAATAGTATATTTTAGCTTTTTTTATAGTTTAATGACATATGGTATTGTAACGTTTAACTTTCAAACTTCAAAAATATAAATATATAATAAAATAAAATGTTCTATGCAACCTCGCAGCTCACTATCACTCAACTAGAGAGATCAAAAGAATTTAATGATTAATATTGATGAAGATAAATATCTTATTTGGCCAAGCGTGATCGTCAAAAGTGGTAGGACCCGAACCCGTTGTGTTAAATAAGTAGTAACCCAGTTGTTTTAGAGATTAATATTATGTTCTAAATGTTTATAAAGTTCCAACAAACCCCGGGTAATTTCAAATCAACTAACACGTCATACCATTATACGAAATACGTGAAAATCAAGACAACTACCTTTTATAATTGATAGATTTTTTATTATACGAGGCTACCCTAATGGTTGTTAAACGACTGACTTAAGTAAGTCTCGCGGGCGTTTTCAATATTATAAAAGTTCTAAGTAACTTAAACTTTCGCAGTTATATTCAACATTATAAAATTCCCAATCAGCGCTCTTAAAACCACCAATCACAGTACGTTCGAACAAACCAATCAACGCTTGCTTTAAAACATTCTCTCTAATCACTTTAGTTCCAAACAAACACCCAATCATAGTTAGCTTTAAACCATTCATTCTCGCGCCACAGGTTCAAAACTTTACGCAACTTTATTTTGTCTAGAGTTCGAATTCATAAATCGAAAGTTAGATTACTACCTACATTTAACAATTAATTCCGTGTTAATGTCTACGATTCGTAAGTTCATAACTTAATATTTTACATTTTAGTCATTTGTACTTATATTTTGTTAGCTTTAAACGTTTCATAAAATAAATCATACTTTCTCATCTAATGTATAAAATTACTGAACTTGAATATTTAAACGCGCCATTGTAATTTAAAGATGCATTTTGCTATTGGTAGTACGTCCATTGAGAATTGTTTACTAATGTAAATCTTCGCGCTAAAACTTGAATAAACACATTGTATTACGAAAATGTTAAGGCATAAATATGGTATCGTCACAGTATCCTATTGTGGGGTAGCGCTGCTGATGTAAATACAATATTTTTGTTGCAAAAAAGGGCAATTCTTGCTATTTATAAATTAGGATCTAGGATATCTCTGAGGGATAGGTTAAGGTAAGTAAAAATTTTAACTTTAAATCTTTTTTATGTACATAAAAATATCAATAGTTTCAGCAAGAAAAGTGACGTTCACAAAGTAAATACTATAACAGGACAGGTTAAAGCAGTAGTGCCCTGTTACCGAATGCACCGGCTAGGTGCTCAGAAGGAGGAGAAAAGATAGAGGGAGTTCAAAGGCGAGTAAAGAAACACTTTTCAACGGTAAGGCAGGTTATATTAGTATACTCTTTCATTATATAGTAACAGCTTTTAATGCACAATATCCTAATCATATAGGGTGATTCTTAACACTTAAATATCTAGATGACAGCTACCTAATTCACAATCATATAGGACAAGCCTGCCTACACAGATTTTAAGTGTAGTTTTTAAAGCTTTTATTAGGGAACTAGTACACTGAGGTATCTTCGGCCTAGAGCCCGATTCGATGTCTTGCTCGCTGTAGGCACCCCTCAGGTCAGCACCGCCGTAGAAAGAAGACGCGGATGGGACTGATTTTACGTGGCTTAACAACGTGTGGTGAGTAGTGAATATGCCGCCCGTGGCAGGCACAAGGTAAGGCCGCACGTGGCTACCACAGAGCAAGACCGCACGTGAACGTAGCTCGCCAGTAGCTTCGGCGTAGAGCAGGTCGCCCCGTAACATTCGTGTGTAGCGGTGTTCAAGATAGCACCCCTACTGCACAGGCCGAAGGTTTGGAGTCAAGGAGACTCCGGGCAGGCCGAGGACTTGGAGTTTAGTAGACTCCGGCCTTCCCCAGTAAAAGAACAGCAAAGCAGCTGCCGTGCGCCGTCGTTAGACAACAAACGTGCACCCGCATACAAAGACGTCTTCTCACGGACCTCAGTTGAGGCGTAGAGCCGTAGTAAAGCAATATATATACGTAGTATATATATACTAAGAACCGTACGAGGACGGTTTTTTTTTATAGCATAGAAGTAGATATTGGTATATTGGTGCGTGACCCACGTCTTACACAAACTAAGTAACTCTTTTATGGGGCAATTTATACAATTTAACAACAAAGTTCCCAATAATATTCAAAAGCTATCAATAAGTAAATTTAAATCTTTTATCAAGCAGGTACTTTGTAAAAAGGCATACTACAATATTTCAGACTATGTAAATGATAAAAATCCTTGGGACTGAAGATGCTCAATTACAGGATGCATAGGTAAACCAAATTAAAATGGAAATATTATAAAATTGTACAGCTTAAATTTTTCATTTAAAACATTGATTGTATTTTTAGTTTTTATGATTTTTTTTAAAAGAGTAACTATCGAGCTTCTTGCCGGATTCTTCTCGGTAGAAATCAACAACATTGTGATCCGGAGGGTAGGTGGGAGGGTTCAAAAAAAAATTATAACTTTGAAGATTCAAAAGTGATTGTTATATCCTTATTTGAATGAACCATTTTGACTTTGACTTTGAAGTTAAATATTCTTTCCAGTTAGTGCAGTAGCAGCGACGGCTTACTTATGACGTTAAAGCTTGTTTCGGCCTGCAGCGTTAAAAGCTGTTTGAAGATCTTCATTAACTCCCTATAATTCTTTTTGCTATAAATCTGCTATATCAGAGTTGCTTATATATCATAAGGCTGTTGTTCAACTTTATTAACGTCATTGGTTTTGCAACGGAGTTAATTAATAGTGTAGTAACACCAAACACTACATGCGTTGTATAACTCTTACATACAGGGTACGCCTGTAATACGAAAGACAATGATAGGTTAAATAGTTATTGCAGTTTTGTACGATCCTGATATAAGGGTTATGGTGTAAGAAAAACAAATGGTAATTCTTTAAATGAAACCATTTAATGTTTCTAACGCTTAAAGTTTTTGTTTATAATCTAACCTTACATTATGAAAACATTTATCGAACTGACCTAAAATTAAGGTATATAGATATAGGTAACACTAAAGCCGGTATTTTACTCTCCGCTGCAGGTAGATGTCTTCGCTAAGTGCGTAGTTTCTCTCTTATGTCAACCAAAGATCGCATAATACTCTTGACAACCAGCGTTGTAATTCTTCGAGTGTCGTAATAGATTTAAGAAAAGTCTCGCCATCTTCAAGCTGTTTCTGTCAAAAAAAAACAAATATTTATTTATACAAAATCACTTTTAAATAACGTGGTACCTAAATTTTCCCAATTATTTTACATATTTTATGTATACAATCACTAAAACTGACCAACATTTGAAATTGAATGTGTTAAAACTATTTTAGGTTATTAGTACTTTTAGTTGTTTTACTTTTTTTTCCTTAAAATCATATTTTTTCTAAGGCGCGTCAAAATTGAGACCGAAAACATGATACACAATCACATTAAATTTGCAAGCGCACTAATAATTAATATTACACTTCAAGAACACTGTTAATCAAAAATTTTGCAACGTCCGTAGATAAACAGTAGCACTTATTTCACATTTATAAATTAATGTAATTTTATGAAAGTTTTTACTGAAAACGCTACAAATGAGTAATAAAGTATCAAAATACAGATCCAAGTTCTATTTGAGACCGTTATATATATATATATATATATATATTATATAACTAAAACTTTCAATAAAGTCCATTGCTATAGAGGTTCAAGCGGAATACTGGCGATCTTATAACACTTGTTATACACTTCTACTAAAGGTTATAAAGAACCTGTATAAAGGGCCAATACAGGCTTTACCTGCTAAATTTTGCGCCAAAATCGAAGATATAAAGGTGTTATTACACTCTATAACTCTCTTTTAAATTATACACTAACTCTTTAATATTTAAGCAGAACAGAAAAATATGTCCTCTACAGCTTTTCTTAACGCTAAAATGTTACTTGGGTTGTGTAATGACTGAGCTGTAAATAATGATTTAATGTGATTGTAAAGCAACAGTCGTTTATTGTTAGACCTATTTTGTAAAAGCTTCCAGACAGTGTTGTAATTGTTAGACAAAAGCTCCAACGATTTATCACTTGTAAGTGCGTTACCAGTTACCGGTTACCAGTTACCGGTTACCAGTTACCGGTTACCAGTTACCGGTTACCAGTTACCGGTTACCAGTTACCGGTTACCAGTTACCGGTTACCAGTTACCGGTTACCAGTTAGCGCTGACCTTAAATAATGAAATTTTTGAACACAGTTTAACTCAGTGAATTGTGAATCAGAGATATGTAGGTGTCCCTAAACTCAAGCCAGTGATCATAATTACTATCAAACGAGGGTAGCAAAATTGTAGGTAGCCGGACTGACGAAGAGCTGCTGGACTTTGAACCCTCACTTGATTTACAAGCAATGCTATTCACTAAACGCTTTCCTGCAGCCATGGCTTTATAATACTGTCCTTCAAATAACTCACGATGTTGTAACTGTTGTACTAAATCATCCTCAGAGCTAGACCTTTCTTCTAACTTATTTTGAACTTCATTGAAGTCGTCAAATAAAGTCGTGTCTGTTTGCATGCGTAGTTCGAGTTCAAGTTACTGACATTCCAATGGTTGAATTTTGTCAAAGTTAACAGATTTCATAAATGACGTCAGCTTACGTTTATCGTTCCGCATTTTTTCGCAAAAACACGAGCAGGAGACCCGGCTTTACATACACATGGCATACCCCACGGGAGTAAACAATAAATACACCATCATTCAGCAAAGTAAAATTAAGCGCGTATAATTTCGCATGATCATTCCACCAACTTTACAAGAAATTTTTGAGCCACCATGTTAAGTAAAATCTAAACGAAAATGCTAAGCTTAGAAATGGGCTTGCGCGTGGCACACGGAAACGTAACGTTGCGTGTTACAAACCTGTTGGGTAGGTACGAGATGTTGCGGTATACAAACCTGGTGGTCTCTACCGTAGGTACGAGATGTGGCGTGGGACGAACCTTAAGTCTCTACCTCTACCGTAGGTACGTAACGTTGCGTGATACAAACCCGTTGGTCTCTACCGTAGGTACGAGACGTTGCGTGGGACAAACCCGTTGGTTTCTACCGTAGGTACGAGACGTTGCGTGGGACAAACCCGTTGGTCTCTACCGTAGGTACGTGGCGTTGCGTGATACAAACCCGTTGGTCTCTACCGTAGGTACGAGACGTTGCGTGGGACAAACCCGTTGGTCTCTACCGTAGGTACGAGACGTTGCGTGGGACAAACCCGTTGGTCTCTACCGTAGGTACGTGACGTTGCGTGATACAAACAAAGCTATTAAAGTAAAGCTCGTTTCGATTTTGGGTTTCACTATAACTAATTAATTTGCCATCAGTTTATAATCTCGGCCTCGATCTGAGTCGTTGGTGAATATTGAGAAACTCTCACATATTCTAATACCTTAGTATCTTATCTTTAAGTGCCTACGTTGCAGCCGGTTTTGTTTCCAAGTGGTGGCTGCTCTGCTCTGCTCTGCTCTACCTTTTATATAATTTATAAAGATGAGCAAAGTGATAAGCATTATCTAGTCCATTGTTAACAAAAAAAGTGTTCTGATTTCTTCATGTTCTTGAACTACAAGGTAGCTTCTCCAACTTCGGAGGAATTTGAACTACAGGGTAGCCTCTCCAACTTCGGAGGAACTTTAACTACAAGGTAGCCTCTTCAACTTCGGAGGAACTTGAACTACGAAGTAGCCTCTCCAACTTCGGAGCACAGAACATTAAATGATGATGTTTTTATTTGCTAGAATATTGGTTACATAATGGTCTTTTTTACCATACAAAGTTCCTCCGGTAGGATTACCTTTACATTCAGGAGTGCAAAATATTAATTTTTATTATTTGTACAAAAAAATAGGCATAGCAGTTAAACATATATTCCTCTTTATTTAACTTTGATGACTAATTAAATACATGGCAAAAATTAACGTGTATCATGTCATAACAAGTCATAACTATAGGTATCTCATTTAAATACAGTCTAATTTCCATTTCTTAATTGAATTATAAATAAAACGATTATCATATTTTTAACAATTAAAATAAATAACATATTCATAATAATCAAGTCTGAATAATCATACTAATTTAAATATACATATTTATAATATGTATTATAAAAGTTCACCTAATTTGATGATCTGTAAGGAATTCTGCGAATGAATTACTCATTTATTGAAAAGAAATAAAATAATTTATTTTTTAAACGCTCTGAAGGGCAGTTTTTTCAAATCATCTATAAGATTATTGAATACACAAGCAAAAGCCGTGATACAATGTGAGTCTCTCTAGTGAAGTGACATGATAACTTGTTTCCAGACCTTCTATCCCGATCTCTTATTTCATTCCATGTTTAAAAAATGCTGGTTTAAAAAAAAACAAAGAGACACATTTCATAAACGTAGAGACAGGGAAGTGGTAAAGCTGTGGGCTTGAGCTACACGGTAGTACTCTCTCACTTAGAAGGAGCTGAGCTATCAGGTAGCCTCTCAGGCTTAGGAGGAGCTCAGGTACATAGTTAACTCTTCCGCTTCAGCGGAGCTTGAGCTATGTGGTAGCCTCTCTCACACAGGAGGAGCTGAGCTCTAAAGTTGTCTCTCTCACTTAGGAGGAGCTGAGCTATAAGGTAGCCTCTCTCACTCAGGAGGAGTTGAGCTATAAGGTACCCTCTCTCACTTCGGAGGAGCTGAGCTATAAGGTAGCCTCTCAAGCTTCGGAGGAGCTGAACTACAAGTTTTATAATAAGGACCATAAGTCCATCGCACGCAACACCTGAATACATAATAAATAGGTCGTAAACACTCACACACACACACACACACACACACACACGCACGCACGCAAAAAGAAAAGAAAAGAAAGATAGATTATTATTATTCAGAACGAATACAGTTTTATTTTTAAAAATGTAGGTATACTACGTAGTGACGAATTAACAATTATGTAATTTATAAAACACCTCAGAAAAATCCATTTCATTGGGTAGTCGCGTTGTTATTACAAAAATACATTTCATTATGTAGTCACGTTGCTATTACAAAAATACATTTCATTTGGTAGTCGCGTTGGTATTACAAAAATACATTGCATTAGGTAGTGGCGTTGTTATTACGCGTTCCATTACTAATTTACACTTATCTTTTTCACGACGTTTCGGCTGGGTTACACCAGCGTTGGTCACGGTAAAAGGTATTTTGCCAAATGACGCGTTTAATCCCGTTTTATTATTTTTAAATTACATTTAATTTGGTAGTCGCTTTGTTATTACAAAAATACATCTCATTAGGTAGTGGCGTTGTTGTTACAAAAATATATCGTTTGGTAATTTATTGAACATTTGAGCTCCGTCATGTATAATATTTTTCAAGCCATAATTTATTCTAGGTTTATTAGTAAGAGGATATTGTTTGGGTTTTTTAAAGATCGTCTTAAGACTTGGGATTTTAGTCGAGTGTATATCTTTCATTAAAATTTCCTGACAAGCATACAAGTGTTGTAGTTGTACATACATTTGGGACAATGTCCTAAGTTTTGTTTTTTTATAGACTGTAGTTGTTGGGTTTTTTTATAGTTGTTGGGTTTTGTTTTTTTATAGACTGTAGTTGAGGTGAAATAGTAATTTTAAAATTTTATTTGGGTTATTTGCAATTTGCTTTAATTGGTTTTGGTTGCTGACCCCCATACTCCCAAGAGATACGTAAGGTAAGATTTTACGAAGAAATTGTATATAAGGTACCGAACAGATTGGGGGTAGCAACGAACATTACTTCGGAGGATGCCGAGTAAAGGCTGGTACTTTTGATTGTATTTGTTTTATGTGAAGTTTTGCAAGTGAGATGGGTTTTAAAAGTAAGACCGAGATATTTTTCAGATTCAACGATATGTATTTGTGCATTGTTAATGTGTAAAGGAGTTATGTTATTGACCTAAATATCATATAGTTGGTTTTAGCTACGTTTATTGTTAATATATTATGCTGAAACGAGCTTAACCTTAAGTCAATCGAGATCCGTTTGGTACAATGTTAGGTGACCAAACAAACAATGATAGGTGACCAAACAAACAATGTTAGGTGACCAAACAAACAATGTTAGGTGACCAAACAAACAATGTTAGGTGACCAAACAAACAATGTTAGGTGACCAAACAAACAATGTTAGGTGACCAAACAAACAATGTTAGGTGACCAAACAAACAATATTAGGTGACCAAACAAACAATGTTAGGTGACCAAACAAATTTAGTTTTTGGATGTCGTTAATATAAATCGGGAAGAGTAAAAGATTCTCGTGGGACGCCGATGGTAATGAATTCTGGCTTGCTAGTTACTTCCCCATTTTTTTCAATTTGGTTCATATGACTTTAGCATCATAAAGGCCGTTTGCTTAATACCAATTGTGTGTAATTTGTTCAGTAGTATATAGTTTGTGACTAATTGTATCAAAAGCTTCTTTAGATCGAATAAATAAACCAAGTCCGATTTGTTTTTTATCTATTTTATTCTTTAGGGTTGTTAAGAGGTCTGTGCGAGCAGAAAGCGTGTTGTTAAGAGGTCTGTGCGAGCAAAAAGCGTGTTCGTTATAGAGAGGAAACCATGTTGTTTTTTATATAAGAATTTAAGAGATTTTAAGTTTGTTTCTAATCGATTATAATAACTTTTTCAAAGATTTTTAAGCTATTCGGGGGAACTGATATTAGGCGATAATTCGCTGGATCAGTTTTATGACACGATTGTATATAGGAGTGATGTTTTGTACCGTTTTTTCGTTGCTGTCGGGGCCGCGCTTTACGCATGAAACGAACGCAGGTTTTTCTAACAACACTCTACTTCGTGTCGTCATTAGTCTGCACAAATTTAAAATTAGTAACCTAACAAAAGTGTTGTGTTTGTATATTATATAAAAAAAACGCTTGTACCTGATGCAGTGTTGCGTTGCAATAAACATTACCTATATAAAAAGAGTTAAGAGTAAAAGTGATGTGCCATTGTTTCGGACCCCACGGTCAAGGTTGTATTTTGCTATTTGTATTACTTTAAGTTAGATCTTGTCCCTACCTTTTATGTCCTCTTTCAGTTTAAACTGTAATTTAGCGCTCCCTTGGGTCCCCTTTTGCTTTGCAATGGAGTTTACACATCAGTTAAACTTCACTATCTCAATGTTGATTCAATATAATTGAGTTTGAATGTACAGGGCCCGCCGTGTAGTTTGCATCGAACTATACCAAATTTTAGCTCAGTTTGACACTCAAAATTGTTACGTGTAACACTCAAAATTGTTATGTGCAACACTAAAAATTGTTATTTGTAACCAATTATAATTATAAAATATAATTGTAAAACCGTATATTTTACTGACTATAAAACCTTAAATCGACAAAGACAATCGACAATCGACAAGTTTGTTTAAACCGTTCTTATATCTTTTGGTTTCTTAACTTAACAAATTAATTAGGTGTAAACTGCAGTGTCGTTCTACATAGGTATTGTTTATTTCGCATTTATTGTTATCTGCCCGGTGGTAATTCATAGGCGCTGCGACATAAATCGGCGAGCCTATGGTTCAAATCTAGCTATTCCCGTATTGAGTATTTTTGTTAGGAATTACTTTTTTTTATGTTTTAACATCTAGTTCTATCTGAAAAGGACCAGTTGGTATGAGAACTCTTTGTTTAGTTTGCAAGAATTGAAACACATGCAATCAAATAAAAATGGTTTTTATTACAATTTTATAAATCATAAATAACGTTTTTGATAAATGACTTTTTTTCTATATATATATATTTCCTATGATTTTTAGCTTAAGTATTCGTTTTAGTAATGACAAGAAAATTGAAACTTAACCATAAAAGCAAAAAAAAATACAGGTCACCAATCATTCGGTAGCGCTGCTATATTTTGAAAAACAACAAAGTAAAAAAAAATATGTTATGTCTTAAATATATTGAAATGTAAAATAATATCTGTAAGAAAAATAGTACTTCATTTTAACGGTTCCGTACCTAAAGGGTAATTAGCGGAACCCTATTACTAAGACTCCGGCTGTATCTTATGAACCGTGATAATTAGACAGTCGAAATTTTCACAGAAGATATATTTCTGTTGCTGCTATAACAACACATACTAAAAAACAAAATAAAGTAAATAGTTAAGGGGCTCCCATACAACAAACGTCATTTTTTGCTCGATTTTGCTCGATATTGATAACGGCAACAGGTAGACGCTTAAAATCTTTATAGAATATTTAGAAGTTTAGAAGTGTTATGTCGAGTACGTCACGGTTATTCCGAGTATTGTGGGGAAAGTAAGTGGGCGTCATGGGAGCGCTGATGTCAAAGTTTAGTCTGTCAACTAAATCGTCAAGGAGTCTGCCTCTCCGTTAAGTTACTGAAGAGTTCCAGCGATGGTGCTTGCAATTTAGGTCGCCGGCAAGAATGACGGCGTCGCCTAAATTTAAGAGCGACTGCAGGTCGCTCTCCAGCAAGTCTTTTAAGGGGGAGAGATAAACCGATGCAATGATGATCGGCTTATGCGGAGTCTCGACCCGGACGCACTTGAGGCTGAACACATCTTTAATATTAAAGATGGCTTTGCCTTCTTTAGTCAAATCGAGCACTACGAGCACCAAGTCGTAGCACTCTGACTTATTACGGCCATTGTACATCCTGTGTGCTTCCCTTACAGGGAGGCCTTGGAAGATTAAGTCGTCCTGGACAGTTTTTTCGGAGAATTCCTTAGGGACGTGTGGTACTCGTATTTCTGAGCCATAAGAAAGGCCGTCAGATTGCGAAAATCTGTCGGTGTCGGGACCTGAACTTTGATGCCGCGCTCGGCATCATTGCGGGCGTGCGTATGCGCTTGGCCTTCATCGCATTTGCGATGTTTGGCCATGCCCCTTTGTCTTTGATCACGACTGGGGGCGGAGTTTTATCCTTACGTCCTGAAGTGGGACAGTCGGTCTGCGAACAGGTGGCAGCGGGGGGGGGGGGGGGTGGTGTCCATGGCGGCTGGCTCAGGGCTGGCCGCCGAGGTTGACGGGGACGGGGAAGCGCTAGGCGCTTTGAGGCGTTTAACCTCAGAATCGGAGGGAGCCGGAGAAGACTCCTGAGCGGATGCCGCCGAAGCCTTTTTGGACCTGGCGGTCTTCTTCCGCTTCTTGCCTTTTTTGGTCCCCAGGCCAACCACTTTGAAGCTTTCGTAGTCCTCGTGACCGAGAAAGGGTCACTTCAGCTACCGGAGTGGGGAGACGAGTTGGCACAGGGGCCCGGAGGGCGCGGTGAGCGAGTCGCATGTCGCGGGAGAGCGTGACGCGGCATAGAGAGTGCGTGCGGGGAGAGCGCGAGCGAGAGGGGGAACGCGGAGGCGAACGCGATGATATGGATGGGCGCGGTGCGGTTGTGCTGGACGCACTGAGGGCAGGCCCCACAGCCTTGATGATCGCTTGGGCCAGCTCTGGGCGATCGAGAACAAGAGCTTTCATGATTGCCCCTAGCTGGTCCGGGGACAAGCCGTTGAGTTGCTCGGCCATCGCGGGATTGACCGAGATGTAGTTGGTGTGTACCTAGTGACTCCCCACCATTGTTGGCGAGGAGCAAGAATACCTAAATGTGGCCAAGCGCCCCGCAGTGCTACGGATTGCTTGGTGTGTACCTAACACCTACTCCTACGACCGGGGTTACGTTGTCACCGTTAGGTTTCCCCCCGAGCAACGAGATGTTATTTAATTCAGAATCGTTTAGGTAGACCACAACTCTGAAAAGAGCTATACGATCTCACCTAACCGCATAAAAAAAAAATTGACATGTTTGACTCTGTTTTTAGTAGCTTATACTAACTTATTTTTGTTACCTAATAAGTGTTTTAGTTCATATTGTATACTCTTTAGCTAATTATCAAAGTATTGTATTATTACTTTAAATAGAACTTCTTGCCAGCTATGCCATGCCAACGATTCAAAGGTGTTCTTAGTAACCTTTTTGAATAAATATTGTTTGTTTGATTTTGATATATGGGGACTCCCTTTAATTTTGTCTTTTTATTATTTGTTAGATAATCCTCCATTAAAACACATATCCTGTAAAAAAAACAGGCTTCTACCTATTTCGGTCTAAAAGGCCGGCCTTTTTATGGTCGGACAGGCAGACAGACAGCGTAGTCTTAGTACTAGGGCTCGGATGTCTCCCTCTAAACGGAACGGAACCCTAAGAATTGTGCGTTTTCCTCAAGTAGTGATAATAAAATAAATAAATGTACTATTCTTATTTATAAGTTATACTTCTCTTTTCTCATAGAGGATGATAAAAAGAAGTGTATCACTCGGTCGCAAAAATATTTTACCTTTTGCGCCGTCCCTTGAATCCCTCACTGCGCTTCGGATTTACTCTAGAATCCTTCGCTCCACTGTAGATTCAAAATAGCGCCCTCGCCGTAAGAATATTATTTTGATCCCTTATGATGCGTCCAGAAGAAAGAGGCATCGTTGGTGAAAGCGCGAGGAGGAAGGCACATTATAGTGGAGGGGTGGGTAACCGTGTGACTTTTTGGCAGACGCGTCATCGTCGAACGAGGCGGTGCACCTGCAACGGCGGCTGCTGACCCTCAGCTCGGAGCTGGTGACACTCCGTAACCACCTGCATGTGGCGCCACCCGCGCCGCCCCCCGCCGCGCCTCCCAAGCCGCAGCCCGCCGTCCCGCCCCGAGCGCCCCATTTGCTGCCCGCAGCAGCCGCACCTTCGCACCCGCTCCTGCCTCTGCCCACGCCCCCAGGTATGTTTGTAACTGATTATTGATAACATCCGAAGTATTTAAATTTTTTTTATACTCTTTAGTCTAAAAAGGAAAACATGTTACTTTAATTGATGACATAAATAACGCTATCCGAAAAATTTAATGCTGATCATAACCAAGTACTCCAACTGAGTACATTTTATGGTCTTCAATCAACCCTATTAAAACTAAAGCTATTACTATTGGCAGTCCAAAAATGATTTCAGGACTTAATCGGGATTTACTACCACCTGTTTAACTTGATTCAGTTATTATTCCTTACTTAAACTCAGTTAAAAATCTAGGTATTCTTATTGAAATAAAAGAGGTAAGTCGTTAAATTTTCTCCTCTATTGGGTCAATGAGACGGTTGCGTAATTTGTTACCTATCCCCACCAAAGTTACGCTTGCACAACCTTTACTTCTTCCTTTTCTTAATTATGCTGATGCCTGCTATATCAATCTCACTGAGGAGCAATTAAACAAACTTGAGCGACTACAAAATCTCTGTATTCGATTTATATTTGGATTACGCAAATATGATCATGTCTCTCAATTTCGTGCTCAGCTCAAGTGGCTCCCAATTCGTCTTCGCCAGAATACCAAGTTCACAATCTATCGCTATTTTTAAAAAACATGTTAAGGAACATTTTATTTTAAAGTAAAACTCTTATTTTAATACACCTGGTTAATATAATCTTCATTATGATGTATTTATTACACTGTTTATGTATTTATAATATAGGTATTATATTTATATGTGTGTGTATTTATATACATATATATAGACTGATATTTATGTAGGTATATATGTAATTGTCTGCTCTTTTTTATTTTAAGTTACTATTTTCACTACCGCACCACCTCTCATTTATAATTTCCTCTACACAAAGGTTTGCCTGGTAGAGATCGCTCTTTAGCGATAAGGCCGCCAATTTGTACCTCATTTGTCAACTTACTTTCCTTGTTTTTGTTATTTTTATGTGCAGTAAAGTATATTCATTCATTCATTTGACCTTTGATAGACACTTGTCTAGGGCCTTAGCAACGACACAAACGTAAATGTTAAACGTCTACTAGACGTGGTCGGGTAATGTACGAACCGAGGTAACGTATTGAACTCACTTTCAGCCGCCGCAGCTAGCTGACTCTATCTGTATCGGAACTCCTAGGGGTAAATCTCTTAAAAGCTACCCTCAAGCAGGTGCCGTAATAGTGAATTGCAAAATTCATGACATGAGGCACTGAGACAGGATTGCAACCCTCGAAAACAAAGACGTAACAGCCGTTGAGCCGACAAACTCGCATGTCGAACAATATCCACTTGCAATAATTAAAGACTTGCAATCTGAAAAACAATAGGCCATTGAAATATTACCTTAATTATGATTGTTTTTTTTTCAATCTAACTATTTACATTGTAAATCTTGTTTATTAAGTATTTCAATACAAAACATGTACTTATTAGTTGATTCAGTTTAATATTATGTTTCGTTTGTGATTTTACAAAGACTACCTATTGGCCGCACGTAATAAAACAGTATTATAATTAGTTTGTAAAGCTAGTTGTAGTTAATTCACTCGACGATTCGAAAGTGTTCTTGAATAACAAGATTTTGAATTTTTAATTTTGATTTTTTTTTAATTTTTGTCTCAGCCATTATACACCTAACTGCAGGGACATGGGCTTTTTCTTGGAGAAGGAGACTTGGGCCATAGCCACATATATCTAGCCCATGCGATTTGGCGGACGTTTGTCGAACCACTCAATTGTTTTCTGATTCCCATAAAGCCGCCTGATTTGGCTTGACGCCTGCTATAATAGGTGTTATGACATTCCAGCACCAACGCTTTAAGCACGCACGTTTTAAGGAGGAGCACAGAAAAGTATGTAATTAGGCTGAATAGGCGGTCACCCATCCGGGTGCTGACAACTAGGGTATACCCGGTTCTGGAATACATTGGATAGGTTCCGAATGCAGTGATACCCTGTTCCCCCAGTTCTCTAAAAAATGGAAAAAATAAAATACGTAAACATGTAAAACCGTTCAATTTGTTTGTGTATTTGAAAAACAATTTTATTCCATTTCTATAATATCCGCATAGTATTTTTTAAAAGCTTTTTTTTAACTTGCAATGTTAGTGTGCATGTGTGTAAGTGTGCATGTGTGTAAGTGTGCATGTGTGTAAGTGTGCATGTGTGTAAGTGTGCATGTGTGTAAGTGTGCATGTGTGTAAGTGTGCATGTGTGTAAGTGTGCATGTGTGTAAGTGTGCATGTGTGTAAGTGTGCATGTGTGTAAGTGTGCATGTGTGTAAGTGTGCATGTGTGTAAGTGTGCATGTGTGTAAGTGTGCATGTGTGTAAGTGTGCATGTGTGTAAGTGTGCATGTGTGTAAGTGTGCATGTGTGTAAGTGTGCATGTGTGTAAGTGTGCATGTGTGTAAGTGTGCATGTGTGTAAGTGTGCATGTGTGTAAGTGTGCATGTGTGTAAGTGTGCATGTGTGTAAGTGTGCATGTATGTAAGTAAGTTCGGGTCAAATCTTGCAAGTGAATTTTAAAGAAGTGATCCTCAACCGAGTGGAATGAAATTTTAGTTCGGATGACACTAAGCATGGTTAGCCAAGTGACATCATTCTAAATCTAATACGTTGGACGGTCCAACATGGCTAACTTGTTATTTTTTGTGCACTCCCATGGTATAGTTATCAAATGAAAGGTTTTGTTAAGAAGAATATAAAAAATAAAATGACCACTACAAATCCAATATGACGGATCGACCGAAATGGCGGACTAGTTATTTTTTAGCACCCCTATGATATGAGTGTCAAATGAAAGGGTTTGCTGAGAAGAATACGAATAAACTGACGTCTGCGTTCAATCCTTCGAGAAGATGGTGTGCTACTGCCCCGCTAAATATGGTAAGACTTAGCAGGGTCGTGTCTTAACTAATATCAACCCATGTCTAGGCAAATTCTAGCGGTGGTAAATAATCGAAATGGTAGAAAACAAGAAAGCCACCATGCCAATTTTAAAGAGTTATAACTTGGCATAGGTTAGTAAAAGTTTTGCGGTCAAATTTGACAAGGGTTAACTGTAAAGAAATAAAAAATTAAGTTAATAATATTTTTTTTAAAATTTTTTTAAAAAACAAGCTTTTATTTAAATGATGATAAGAAAATTAAAAAAAATGAATCAAACCCATGAATTTATTGTATTACACAATTTATATGATATAAAAGGTTGTCGCGAGATTTACCTGTGTAAATAAACAAGATTAAATGTTACGTGATTTGACACAAGTAATTATAATAAAAATGTATGTTAGTATTTAATAAAATCCCTTTTTAAAGCATTTAATTTTTTTTTTTTTAATACCACTAAAGTGGCAAATATGCCTACGGTCCGCCTGCTGGTAAGCGGTCACCGTATCCTATGGACGCTTGCGACACCAAGGGCATCACTCGCGCGTTGCCGACCCTTCAGAAACCTATTAACTTCCTTTTTGAAGAACCCCATACTGTAGTCCTTAGAGAAAACCTTGGCAGGGAACTCATTCCACAACCTAAGCGTTCGCGGGAGGAAGTTTCTCTGAAACCGCACTGTACGCGACCATTTCGGTTCTAAAGTGTGAGAATGAATTCCCTGCCAATGGCGAGCGGTGCGATGGTAGAAAGTAGCCGTGGGCATCATTTCGAACAATTCCTCAGAACACAACCCATTGTACAAGCGGTAGAACACACACAGGGAGGCAAAGTCTCTCCTCAGACTTAGGGGCTCGATACCGCAAGTGAGTTTGGGATCGTCGACAATTCTCACAGCCCGTCGTTGAACCGAGTCAAAAGGGCCAAGCTGGTATCCCGGTGCACCCGCCCAGAGATGGCAGCAGTACTCCATATGGGGCCGGACTTGCGACTTGTAAAGCAGCAACCTATGCCCCGACGTGAAGTACTGCTTCGCTCTGTTGAGTACACCAAGTTTTTTGGACGCCAGCTTTACCTTATCTAGCAAGTGATCTCGGAACTGAACATCGCTGGAAATGTGAACACCAAGGATCCCAATGCTCTTGGAGATGGAGAGGGGAGTGTTCTGGAATTGTGGGACTACAGTGAATGGGGTTTTCTTAGCGGTGAACGCGCAGACCTGTGTCTTTGAAGGGTTCAATCGGACCAATTTTCCAGTCCCCAGTCAGAGACCTTGGACAGACCGATCTCGATTTGAGTCACAAGCTTGCACGGCCCGTGTTATAAGCGTCTCCAATACTGTCATCTGCATAGAAATGTATGTTGTTGATCTCCAACATATCATTGATGTGCAGTAGAAAGAGCGTAGGAGACAGCACAGAGCCTTGCGGGACACCAGCATTAATGTCCATGCTATCAGAGCAACTACCGTCAACTACGGCTCGTATGCGTCTGCCGAACAAAAAGCTATCCACCCATTTGCACAAACCCTCGGGCACTCCGTAAGATGGGAACTTCGATAGAAGACCTTGGTGCCAGATCCGATCGAACGCCTGCGCTATGTCTAGGCTACATGCCGATGCCTCCCCCTGACTCTCAATGGCTAGTGCCCATCGGTGTGTGAGATACACTAGAAGGTCACCAGTGGAGCGACCGTGGCGAAAGCCATATTGACGGTCGCTGATCAGGTCGTGTTTTGCTAGGTATCTCAAAAGCTGTGTGTTGATCACACACTCCATCACCTTGGAGAGTAGGGAGGTAAAAGCGATAGGCCTGTAATTCGATGGATCTGATCTATCACCCTTTTTGGGCACCGGGTGCACATTTGCAGTCTTCTATGAAAACGGAAATTGCCTAGTATGGTAGGAAAGCGCGAAGAGGTGCGTGAGTACAGGACATAACTCAGGAGCACACTGCTTAAGCACCACTGCTGGTATACCGTCTGGGAAAACAACGCCCGCCGGACCTCTCGCTGTGTTATAGAGATTTCCGGCATGGTCTTACCGCACCACGGTAAAGTAGGTGGTACAGCGCCTTCGTCGTTCATATTCGAGTTGGAGGCAAAAAGACTGCCCAATACATGTCCCTGTCCCTGACAGGTCCCTGTCTTCAAGGCTATGAAGTCGGTGACAGCAGATATTCTCCCGGACGAACATACATACACCGGCACGACTCAAAAAATTGTGCTCGAGTTTGTAGCTGGGATAATGAAGGTATGATGTGTCGGCCGGGCAGGATATCTGCGTCTTCGTTAGAAAGTGGATGGTCGGCTGCTGAGGATGCTGCGCATGGTGGACTACATTAGATTTGCGTGAATACCCCTGATATTGCAAAAATCCACATTGTTGTGGATGTAGTAGCCGCTGTAAAAACTCTTTTCCTTTACTATTTCTGGCCATTTTTATATAACGTTACTTAGACTAGGGATGAGGATTCACTGCACAGACGGCTTAGAAGACAAAAAGGAGCGGTACTAAGACTGCCGAAGCTCAGCACAGATAGTACGGTTGCTGGCACGGCGGGCGGAAGGGCCCCTGATCCCCTTCTGTTGTAGTAGCCGGGTCCACTCCGGTCTCCTTCTCCGGCACGACTACCACTTCAGAGACTTTACACAGGCTTGCGGATCAGCCTCCCAGGGCGGAGATTAAGTGATCCCTGGGTTCGGGAACCCGTTCAACCTGCGGGCGGCCAGCGGTCAGCCGTTTCATCAGGTCTCCCTGACAGCTGAACCAGCACGCCGCGTCTACGCCGAGCAATGAAAGCGATAAGCACCGCCGGTCCTCCGCTGTCCGCGCAGCGAATCCTCAAAGAGAGCTCTGGCAACCTTACTCACCGCCAGTAACACAGCACTACTAAATGTTAGTGTTATTGCGGCCGCGGTTTTCTGTAAGGTGGAGGTACTTCCCCAGTTCGGGCAGCTCATTCGGGCAAGTACTCGCTATGCCCCGCTTTATTTATTGGGCAGCTTATTCGAGCGAGTACTTGCAGTGCCCTACCTCTCTGAAGATTTATAATTTTATAAAAAAAAATTATAAGATAAAAATTGTTTTTTAAAAAAAAAAATATCTTCTTTTGAGGGTCTTATAGGTCCGAAATAAAGATTTACTAAATTTGCGTTTTCTTTACGTTTTGAGACATGGAAAATCGTTTTCCATCTTTGAAAAGTGATATCTGTTTGTATGTGTGTATGTATGAAGGTTAGCTTTTTTTGCTCCTCAATATCTCAAGCACCAATGGACCAATTTGTCTCTTGACCATATCAATGGATACGCCACGTCATGTCTTAGGTGCAAAACGCACAGAAGCGGCATAATGCGCGGGCGTACAATGGCCCTATTATGAGGCTAAGTGCGGAAAACATAAGTCCAACTAACTAATGCGCGGGCGTGGTGCGGGTGCGGCGCAGGCACGGTGCCGCTTCAAAACTTTTTGATACAAAACGTATGAAATCGACGCGTTGTGAATTATGCCCGAGCCGCGTTGCTGGCATTCGTGACCGGAGCGGCCTGCCTGGAGCACGTCGCTTGTATACAGTATATGTATACAGTACGAACATTTTTACAGACATGCGTGACGATATTGAATACAATAGTGGCGTTTTGTTCACCGACATAATGTATATTATGAGCTTAATGTCAATAATTCAATCAAAGACAATGAGCCAACATTTATACAGTGTTTATACAAATTTAATAAAGTTTTAACTTGGCTGCACTATGACATTAAACGCATTAAAGCAGCGAATAGAACGCACCTAAAATAAAATTCTGTCAGAAACAGGATGCACCCGATATCTTCTTTGTTTCTGCATATTAATGAGTTGCAGCAAATCAAGCGCATCTCTAAAGAAAGAGTTCAAGCAAAATCGGTCCAGCGGTTTGTTTTTTATCGCTTAGAACTGTTTTTTTAAAGACGCAAAAAATTTTCTCAAGAAAGGTTGCTCGTGCGGTTCTTGCTACCGAACTAACTTTTTTATTATTAATTTATATCAAAATTAAACCGTATTTAAAAAACAAGCGATAGAACCGGGTATACCCGTGTTACCCGGTTCTGTTCCTGAATGGACACGGGTATTATAAATCATGGAACCGGTACCATTTCTGCATGCCCTACTGACAACGTACCGATTCCGATTGACACCTCTTATAACATCCAATAATTGGTATTTTATTTGTTAGAGCCACGATGGCGAATGACGGGCGGCACGAGTGGTGTGGCGGCGGCAGTCGGTGGCGGGGGCGGCAGCGGGGGAGGGGCAAACCCCGACGTTGACGACTTGATCCACCTGCGCGGCCCGCTCACAGAGGACGCTGTCGTGCGCACGCTGCACCAACGCTTCTACAACAACAAATTCTACGTGAGCATCTTGCGTCTCTACGTCCACACCACGCACTGCGCACCAAACACCTTACACCACACACCGCACATCACATACTGTACATCACACACCGCACACCACACATTGCAGACGGACAGACACATGCGGAACCACAATCGCCATCCGCCATTTGACTGTAAACGTCTAATTATATTTTTAGAACTAAACTACTACATGTTATTTACTCATATTTATGTGTTTATGAGTCAGTATGTACAGTGCATATGTAATAATATGTTCGTATTTTTATGTTTTTAGGTTTCTGTACTGTTCCGTGTTGTCCGTCTGTCAGTCTGTCAAGACCCTTTTTCTCAGGAACGTGTGTAGGTATCAAGTAATATCAACTACTAAGGTCTGCGGTCCCTTGAAGGTGTAAAAATAAATTAAGCTCTATAGGAAAAATCCTAAATTCGTTAATTTGTAATTTGTCGTTATAATATAACACTTTTAAAAAAAGTTAGTTTACTCAAGAACGTGTGGAGGTATCAAGTTTAAAATTATACCAAATACTAATAAAGTCTACAGTTACTTATAGTTGTAAAAAAAATCGAGCTTCTTAGCCAATGCAATATTATTTTTTTATATCACTAAGGTGGCAAACAATCTTGCCGTCCGTCTGATGTAGAATCACTCGCGCGTTGCCAACCCTTCAGAAATCTAATAACTTCTTTCTTGAAAAAAGTCCAATTCCACAATCCAAGCGTTCCCTGAAGTAAGTTTCTGTGAAACCGCACTGTACGCGTCCATTTTGGTTCCAAAGTGTGGAAATGAATTCCCTGCCGATGGAGATCGGTGCGATGGTAGAAAGTAGCCGTGGGCATCTTTTCGAACAATTTCTTAGAACACATCCCTTTATACAAGCGGCAGAAATCACGGGGACAAATGCTGGCAAACTTTCTCGAAATAGAGTGCTCTTTTTGATGAACTCGTTATACAAGAAAAGCTCCCATAGAAGGTGGACCTGGCGAAGTCATGACGCTGTGACTAGGAATGAGATAGATTTTATTTTGACAGACAGACGTAACATATTTAGAGATGTCTCAGTGATCAATAGGTTCAATACCGGCAGTGATCACAGACTTGTTAGAGGCACTCTAAATATAAATTACAAGGCCGAAAGAAATCGTCTAATAAAGTCTACTCTTAGACCTTTACAGTCCCAAGCTACTACTACTACTGTAGGATCCGACAAAACTTGTCGTTCGCGTCCGGAACTACAAAATAGATTCGATTCGCTGGAAACCACAGGCGACGTTAACATTATGACCAACAACTTGTTGAAGACGGTAAAAGATATGGGACGCAAATTTTACCCTCCGCAAAACAAAACTAGAGAGTCCAAACTTTTGCCTGAGACTCTGGACCTTATGAGAAAAAGACGAGAGATACCATCTACCCAAAGGTCTTCGTCAGATGCAAGATCTCTAAAAGGGCTGATACGTAAGATGACTAGACGTGACCTTCGACGCTCCAGCACACGCAAAATTTAGCTTGCGATTGAGCAGAATAAGGGGTCGAAAGTTTTTGCGCGTCAGCTTTCAAAGAGCCATTTGACGAGACTAAAAACTGCAGATGGCAGAATAGTCACCTCCAAACAAGAGATCTCAGTAGAAGCTGAATTGTTTTATGGACAACTCTACACGTCACATGCAGCTAAGCCCACATCCCTCATAACCTAAGATCCAACAGCCAAACGGACGCGACACTTCACCGAGGATATCCCGGACTTTGACCAAAGTGAGATTAGGACTGCTCTGGAACAGCTTAGAAACAACAGAGCTCCGGGTGATGACGGCATTACGACTGAGTTTCTAAAAGTCTGCGGCACTCCAGTTCTAAAAGAGTTAGCCAAGCTTTTTAATGTTGTCATCCATAACGGAACTCCACCGGAGGCGTGGCGCGGAAGCGTGGTGGTATTATTCTTCAAAAAGGAAGATAAAACTCTACTTAAGAACTACCGACCGTTATCGTTTCTAAGCCACGTATATAAGCTGTTCTCTACAGTCGTCACGAATCGTCTCGCTAGAAGACTTGACGAGTTTCAGCCACCAGAACAGGCTGGGTTTCGGAATGGCTTCAGTACCGTAGATAACATTCAATCTCAAGAGTATAATCAGCCGCTGTGTATGGCGTTTGAAGACATCGAGAAAGCCTTTAACTCCATCGAAACCTGGGCTGTGCTAGATTCTCTGCAGCGATGTCGTATAGACTGGCGATATATTGAGGTGCTGCGATGTCTTTACAACGCTGCTACGATGACTGTCCAGTTCCAGGACCATAGGACAAGTGCTAGAGAAGCTGTTCACCAATGCGCTAAAACACTTCTTCAAAACCTTGGACTGGGCTGGGCGGGGCATAAACATAAACGGCGAATACATCGCACACCTAAGGTTTTCCGACGACATCATTATTATGGCAGAGTCTTTGGAAGAACTGAGCGAAATGTTGCACTACCTAGATGAATCTTCTCGACGAGTGGGCTTTGGCATGAATTTGGATAGGACAAAAGTCATGTTCAACCAACACGTCGTGCCAATGCCAGTATACGTCACGGGAACCTTACTCAAAGTTGTCCAGGATTATGTATACCTTGGAAAAAAAATCCAACTGGGCCGGAACAATTTTGAGAAGGAAGCCGATAGGAGGATCCAGCTGGGGTGGGCAGTATTTGGTAAACTTCGTTAGGCTTTACGTCGCCGATACCGCAAAGTCTTTGACCAGTGCGTCCTACCAGTCATGACTTACGCCGTCGAAACGTGGACACTTACAGCAGGGCTGGTCTACAAGTTAGCTATGCTCCGAGTGTCTCTAAGGAATCGATTCCAAAATGAGAACATCCGGAAGAAAACCAAAGTTACCGACATAGCTCGCAGAATTAGCAACCTGAAGTGGCAGTGGGCTGGCCACGTCTGTCGGAGGACCGATTGCCGATGGAGCAGACGTGTCCTAGAGTGGAGACCGCGTATGGGAAGGCGAAGCGTGGGATGGACCGACTTATAATGTTGAAAAAAGAGACTCTAGTAGCAAAATTATTTAGGTATCATGCGATGAGTGCCATGTCATTCCATACTATCTCCGCTGGTATGGGATGTTATATTTCTAACGCGCGAATAGCTGCCGGCGTCAAAAAAAGACCGCGGTTTAGTTCGTCTTGCAGAGAAGCTAAAATTTTTAAGCAAACTGCATATGAGGCTTGAAACACGGCTCGTAATAATAAGGATCCGAATATTTCTGAGGTAAAACGCAAATTAAATGCTGCCTCGAGGTTCAGTAAGAAGGCAACTGCCAGAGAAAAATTCCAATTCATCGGCAAAATAGGTGGGCGCGTTGCGAGCTGTCCTTCTGGGAGTCGTGCTTTCTGGTCGCTTGCCGAAGCTGCCCAAGGTAACTTTTGCCAGTCGTCGTTACCACCACTGCGAAAGACCGATGGAGACCGAGAAGCCGATCTACTGGGCAGTCTCTTTGCCTCAAACTCGAATATGAACGATGAAGGCGCTGTACCACCAACTATACCGTGGTGCGGTAATACCATGTGGCGGGCGTCTTCTCTAGACATTCATAAGTCGAGTGGGCCAGGCGGTATACCAGCAGTGGTGCTTAAGTAGTGTGCTCATGAGTTATGTCCTGTACTCAAGCGCCTCTTCGCGCTTTTCTACCACACTAGAAAAGGCGACAGATCAGATCCATCGAATTACAGGCCTATCGCTATAACCTCTCTACTCTCCAAGGTGATGGAGCGTGTGATTAACACACAGCTTCTAAGATACCTAGAAAAACACGGCCTGGTCAGTGACCGTCAACATGGCTTTCGCCACGGTCGGTCGCTAGACCTTCTAGTGTATCTCACACACCGATGGGCACTAGCCATTGAGAGTCAGGGGGAGGCATCGGCATGTAGCCTGGACATAGCGCAGGCGTTCGATCGGATCTGGCACCAAGGTCTTCTATCGAAGTTGCCATCTTACGGAGTGCCCGAGGGTTTGTGCAAATGGGTGGCTAGCTTTTTGTCCGGCAGACGCATACGAGCCGTAGTTGACGGTAGTTGCTCTGATAGCATGGACATTAATGCTGGTTTCCCACAAGGCTCTGTGCTGTCTCCTACGCTGTTTCTACTGCATATCAATGACATGTTGGATATCAACAACATGCATTGCTATGTAGATAACAGTACTGGAGACGCTTATTACACGGGTCGTGCAAAAATCCCTCGTTCAGTTGTGGAGTAAAACCGCGGGGACTTGTGTCTCAAATCGAGACCAAGGTCTTTTACTGGGGACAGGTAAACTTGGTCCGATTCAACCCTACAAAGACACAAGTCTGCGCGTTCATAGCTACGAAAACCCCATTCGCTGTGGTCCCACAATTCCAGGGAACTCCCCTCTCCATCTCCAAGAGCATTGGGATCCTTGGTGTTGACATCTCCGGTGATGTTCAGTTCCGAGATCATTTGCAAGACAAGGTGAAGTTGGCGACCAAAAAACTAGATGTACTCAACAGAGCGAGGCAATACTTCACGTCGGGGCAAATGTTGCTGCTTTACTAGTCGCAAGTTCGGTCCCACATGGAGTACTGCTGCCATCTCTGAGCAGGTGCACCCGGATACCAGCTTGGCCCTTTTGACTCGGTTCAACGACGGGTTGTGGAATGAGCTCTCTGCCAAGGGTTTCTGTAAGGAGTACAGTATGGGGTTCTTCAAGAAAGAAGTTATTGGATTTTTGAAGGGTCGGCAACACATCAGGCGGACCGTGTGCTTGTTTGCCACCTTAGTGGTATAAAGAGAAAAAAAAAATTATGTCGCCACACTAAATGTATGGAAGCTGAAAATATCAAATTTTCGGATAGATCAAGTTTGTTTTATTAACCATTATTGAAACTATTGGATAGAGCTCGTTATGTACTTTCAGGATCAATAGTTAGAATTTCGATATCGTGTATGATTAAGAAATGATCCAGTGAGCTCACTTAGCGTTTCCATTCAAATTCAATTCATAGCGTTCAAATTTTGTTATGATTGGACCCGGAAAACCAGTTAGGCTAGAATATGTTTTCAATTCTGCCATTTGTAGCTGTGTGGCAACCGGCTACCTAGGCGATCTACTGTTAGAACATGGGTACATATGTTTAGTTTATATAAAAAACTGATTTCGGCTGTGCTGTTTTTAGGGTTCCTTAGCCAAAACAAAACTCCTATTGTATAGTCATTGTTTGTCTATCTGTCCGTTTCATGATTTTAGGTTATAGCAGCCAAATGGTATGTACGTTAGTTTGACAATGTTAGGGTTAAGTTAAGTTTTTTATGTCTGTCCGGCCATCCGTTTGGTGGTTTTTAGAATACCACAGCCGAATGGTAAAACCGAACCCTTGTTTCTTCATAGCTGTCCATTCTCTAATTAGGTCCAATCACTAATTGGGTATTCTAAATTTGCAGTAAGCAGGTACTACGAACTCGTAAACTTAAAAAATATAAACTCGTAAACTTAAGTAGGTACTGCGATCTCGTAAACTTAAGTACTACGATATAGTAAACTTAAGTACTAACATCTTGTAAACTTAAGTACTACACTCGTAAACTTAAGTACTACGATATCGTAAACTTAAGTACTAACATCTTGTTAACTTAAGTACTACACTCGTAAACTTAAGTACTACAATCTCGTAAACTTAAGTACTAAGATATCGTAAACTTAAGTACTAACATCTTGTAAACCTAAGTACTACACTCGTAAACTTAAGTACAAGGAACTCGACAAATAATAAGTAGATCAGGGTTACTGCTAAAGTTACAGATAGTAAAACAATACCTAGTTTTTAGGGTTCCGTACCTGAAAGGTAATTAGGAACCCTATTACTAAGGCTTCGCTGTCCGTCCGTCCGTCTGTCACCAGGCTGTATCTCATGGACCGTTACAGTTAGTGTTTAACTGCACCTGGCAACCGGCACTTTACCCTACGCGAGGTATGTACGCGGGCGTGTAGCTACCAGATAAGTTAACAGTAACGGAGGGGAAACCCTACCCTAACACCTACTCCTACAACCAGGGATAGGTTGTGTTCCCTAATTGTTTGTAAATATAATCTGGACCCCTTGTGCATGTATCCTAGGTTAGTGATTGTATGTAAGTGTGTGTACCTAGCTAATTGTGTACCTATTGGCCCTACCCTACCTATTGTGTTCCTAACGCCCTAGCCCTAACCATAGGATTCGAACAATATATAAATATATAGATATATACGGGATTGCCTGTCACCAGGAGACCTAAGGTGACAGACGGAAGGTGGGTAGGAAGGGGTGTGTGTACGTCGTGCAATGTACACAGGATGGATTTTCTCACTGCTGGTCAAGCGGACTCACAAGACCAATCGACTGACGGCTAAAGGTTTCCTGGCCGCAGTGAGAGGATGCTGGAAGACATATAATGTCAGCTCATCCAGCGGATGCTGGGAACATCTAGCCAGGGCTGCTCCTCCAGCGGTTGCTGGGTACTTCAGGGCTGCTCGTCCAGCGGGTGCTGGGTACTTCAGGGCTGCTCATCCAGCGGGTGCTGGGTACTTCAGGGGAGGAGGAGTAAAACTCGACTGATTCTTGATTCCAATTAATTTTATTTAACAAATTTCTACTTTATATACATTTATTTATGTTGACTTAACAACTATAATATATATTAGTGTGCTGTTGGTGTGCACAGTGATGTTACAAAGTCTATTGCCTAGATGATAGTCATCAATTTTGCAGTTTCCACGAGTAACCTACATTCACATTTCAACATTCACACAACATATAGTTTGTCATGCGACTTGGCTTGTTAGTTATTTTATTATTGTTCAATGAGTTGAACAGTTACAAAGTTGAAATTTTCATAGAAGATGTATTTCTGTTGCCGCTATAACAAATACTAAAAAACAGAAAAAAAAAAAATATTTAAGGGGGCTCCCGTACAACATACGTGATTTTTTTTGCTCGTTTTTGTAGATAATGGTACGGAACCCTTCGTGTGCGAGTCCGACTCGCACTTGGCCGATTTTTTTACTGTAAGTGATCGATAATTGTTAAATTTATGTGTGTTATGTGTTATGTGGTGTTCGTGTGGGACAGACATCGATCGGACCGATCCTGGTCGCGCTGAACGGGTACACGGACGCGCAGAACGCCCTCACGCTCAGCTCGGCGCGCGCGCAGCGACCCGAGCTGGCGCGCCTTGTGCAGGACGCCGTCACGCACCAGGCGGACTCCGGGTACCCGCAGGCTATCATACTCTCCGGTAACAACTACACTTACATTATTCATTTATTGTAACAAACAAACAAACAGTCTTTCACATTAATTTATACATTTTTCTATCATAAAAACTAGATCTATGGTTTTCTATATTAATATATTAAACTAATATATCTTAAACTTAGCTACAAGTACATTATTTATTACTAAATAAACAAAAAAAACATATATAAATATTTATTTACATATATACATATAGACGAAGATGACGGTGAACGGCAAAATAGCTGGTTAGTGACATATATCGAGAAGTAGGGCACTGCAAGTACTCGCTCGAATAAGCCACCCGAACAACTAAAGCAGGGCATAGCGAGTACTTGCTCGAATGAGCGGCCCGAACTGGGGAAGTACCTCCACCTTACAGAAAACCGCGGCCATAATAACACTAACATTGAGTAGTGTTGTGTTCCTGGCGGTGAGTAAGGTTGCCAGAGCTCTTTGAGGATTCGCTGCGCGGACAGCGGAGGACCGGCGGTGCTTGTTGCTGTCATGCTCGGCGTAGACGCGGCGTGCTGGTTCGGCGGTCAGGGAGACCTGATGAAACGGCTGACCGCTGGCCGCCCGCAGGTTGAACGGGATCCCGAACCCAGGGATCACTTAATCTCCGCCCTGGGAGGCTGATTCGCCAGCCTGTGTAAAGTATCTGAAGTGGTAGTCGTGCCGGAGAAGGAGACCGGAGTGGACCCGGCTACTACAACAGAGGGGGATCAGGGGCCCTTCCGCCCGCCGTGCCAGCAACCGTATCATCTGTGGCGAGCTTCGGCAGTCTTAGAACCGCACCTTTTGTCCTCTATGCTGTCTGTTCAGTGAATCCTCATCCCTTAGTCTTAGTAACTTCTTTTATATATTATGGCCATAAGAAAAAAAAAGAAAAGAGTTTGCACAGCGGCTACTCCATCCACATATAATGTGGATTTTTGCAACATCAGGGGTATTCACGCAAATCTTAACGCAGTCCACCACCATCTCGAAACTGCGCAGCCGACCATTCTTTTTCTAACGGAGACGCAGATATCCTGCCCGGCCGACACATCATACCTTCACTATCCCGGCTACAAACTCGAACACAATTTCATGAGTCGTGCCGGTGTATGTATGTTCGTCCGGGAGGATATCTGCTGTCGCCGCCTTCATAGCCTTGAAGACAGGGACCTGTCGATATTGTGGGTGCGCGTAGATTACGGCGGCCACACTCGTATCTATGCGTGCCTATACAGGTCTCATAGCGGTGACACGGACGTAACTCGACTCTTCACGCACCTGAGTTTGACGACTGACAAAGTTCTAGAGCAATATCCCACAGCAGAACTAGTTATTTTGGGAGACTTTAACGCCCACCATCGCGAGTGGCTCAGTTCTCGAACCAATAACTATGCTGGGATATCTGCTCACGAATTTGCTCTGACCTATGGATTCTCTCAGCTGGTACTTTCTCCAACGAGAATACCAGATATAGAGGAACATACGAGCTCCTTACTGGACCTTCTGCTGACTACTCGTCCGGATGGATACTCCGTCTCAGTGGATGCGCCTCTTGGCTCCTCGGACCACTGTCTCGTCCGGACTCAAGTGTCATGCACACAACCCGATCCTTCTGGGCCAACTAATTGGCGTCGTGTGTGGCACTATAAGTCGGCAGACTGGGATGGATTGCGAGAATTTTACGCATCGTACCCGTGGAGGCAGATCTGCTTTAACTCAGAAGATCCTGACGTCTGCGCAGCCGCAGTCACTGAGACAATCCTTACTGGTATGGAATGTTTCATCCCTAACCTGCGAGTAGCTGCCGGCGTCAAAAAACGACCGTGGTTTAATAGGTCTTGCAGAGAAGCTAAAATTCTTAAGCAAACTGCGTATGAGGCTTGGACCACGGCTCGTAATAATAAGGATCCGAATATTTCTGAGTTAAAACGCAAATTAAATGCTGCCTCGAGGTTCAGTAAGAAAGCAACTGCCAGAGCAAAATTCCAATTCATCGGCAAAATAGGTGAGCGACTTGCGAGCTATCCTTCTGGGAGTCGTGCTTTCTGGTCGCTTGCCAAAGTCGTCGTTACCACCACTGCGAAAGACCGATGGTGACTTGGCCCATAGTGCTAAAGAGAAAGCCGATCTACTGGGCAGTCTCTTTGCCTCGAACTCGAATATGAACGATGAAGGCGCTGTACCACCTACTATACCGTGGTGCGGTAAGACCATGCCGGAAATCTCCATAACGCAGCGGGAGGTCAGGCGGGCGTTGCTCTCTCTAGACGTTCATAAGTCGAGTGGGCCAGACGGTATACCAGCAGTGGTGCTTAAGCAGTGTGCTCCTGAGTTATGTCCTGTACTCACGCGCCTCTTCGCTCTTTCCTACCACACTAGGCAATTTCCGTCTTCATGGAAGACTGCGAATGTGCACCCGGTGCCCAAAAAGGGCGATAGATCAGATCCATCGAATTACAGGCCTATCGCTATTACCTCTCTCCTCTCTAAGGTGATGGAGCGTGTGATCAACACACAGCTTCTAAGATACCTAGAAGTACACGATCTGGTCAGTGACCGTCAATATGGCTTTCGCCACGGTCGCTCGACTGGTGACCTTCTAGTGTATCTGACACACCGATGGGCACTAGCCATTGAGAGTCAGGGGGAGGCATTGGCATGCAGCCTGGACATAGCGAAGGCGTTCGATCGGGTCTGGCACCGCGGTCTTCTATCGAAGTTGCCATCTTACGGAGTGCCCGAGGGTTTGTGCAAATGGGTGGCTAGCTTTTTGTCCGGTAGACGCATACGAACCGTAGTTGACGGTAGTTGCTCTGATAGCATGGACATTAATGCTGGTGTCCCGCAAGGCTCTGTGCTGTCTCCTACGCTGTTTCTACTGCATATCAATGACATGTTGGACATCAACAATATACATTGCTATGCAGATGACAGTACTGGAGACGCTTTTTACACGGGTCGTGCAAACATCCCTCGTTCCGTTGTGGAGGAAAACCGCGGAGAACTTGTGTCTCAAATCGAGACCACACTGTCCCAGGTCTCTGATTGGGGACGGGTAAACTTGGTCCGATTCAACCCAACAAAGACACAAGTGTGCGCGTTCACCGCTAAGAAAACTCCATTTACTGTAATCCCACAATTCCAGAACACTCCCCTCTCCATCTCCAAGAGCATTGGGATCCTTGGTGTCGACATCTCCAGCGATGTTCAGTTCCGAGATCATTTACAAGATAAGGTGAAGCTGGCGTCCAAAAAACTTGGTGTACTCAACAGAGCGAAGCAGTACTTCACGTCGGGGCAAAGGTTGTTACTTTACAAGTCGCAGGTTCGGCCCCATATGGAGTACTGCTGCCATCTCTGGGCAGGTGCACCCGGATACCAGCTTGGCCCTTTTGACTCGGTTCAACGACGGGCTGTGAGAATTGTCGACGATTCCAAACTCACTTGCGGTATCGAGCCCTTAAGTCTGAGGAGAGACTTTGCCTCACTGTGTGTGTTCTACCGCTTGTACAATGGGTTGTGTTCAGAGGAATTGTTCGAAATGATGCCCACGGCTACTTTCTACCATCGCACCGCTCGCCATCGGCAGGGAATTCATTCTCACACTTTAGAACCTAAATGGTCGCGTACAGTGCGGTTTCAGAGAAACTTCCTCCCGCGAACGCTTAAGTTGTGGAATGAGCTCCCTGCCAAGGTTTTCTGCAAGGACTACAGTATGGAGTTCTTCAAGAAAGAAGTTATTGGATTTCTGAAGGGTCGGCAACGCGCAAGTGATACCCCTTGTGTTGCAAGCGTCCATAGGCTACGGTGACCGCTTACCATCAGGCGGGCCGTAAGCTTGTTTGCCACCTTAGTGGTATAAAAAAAAAAAAAAAAAATATATGTGGGTTCACGTCACCCTCCGGAAGATGACATATTTCAATAGCATAGTAACACTAAAATGGACGCTCTCAAAATGACATACATAACATATTTTTCAATAGCATAGTAACACTGAAATGTACGTATTTATTTATTTAGTTACTTATCTTAATATGTAAGTATATATATCGTTACGACTATTATCCCCCGAAGAGGGTAACCAGCGGCTGGAACTCACCCACACTATAATGTGGCGGACCGCCTCTTTTGACCAACCACTTTAGTTCTGCGTGACGGTGCGGTATGGTATGGTAAGGGCATATTATTTTGTCCCTAATTTTACATGAACCACTTATTTTTTTAATATGGTGGTTAATGTCTCTCACATTTAATATCTCTCACAATTAAACCCGCCCAGTCGAGGTGATGCGGCGATGGGCTCACCACCGCACCACCTCGACTGGGCGGGTTTAATTGTGAGAGATATTAAATGTGAGAGACATTAACCACCATATTAAAAAAATAAGTGGTTCATGTAAAATTAGGGACAAAATAATATGCCCTTAGTTAGTTCTGGACGTATGCTGTACGTACGCTGGGATCCCGATTTGCGAGATTGCAATCCCTACTGATAGCTAACTGCTAAGTGCGTGAAGTGTGTGAACAAACTGGAGAGTAACTGATAGCTGACTGCTAAGTGAGTGAACTGGCTAAACAAACCTCACACTGACTGAGCGGATTTCGGAACTGCGACGTGTCTGATCTGTGAATGTGTATGTAGTTCATCCTTCGGTCCATCCGTTCGTATGTAATGACTTATGTATGCCATATAGATTTATAAAACTGTGACATATGCCATGCCATGTTTTCATTGATTCTAATAAAACTCATAAGGTGTCCTGTGTAATCTATCCACCACACGTTATGGTGTTTGCTGTTGCAGGTGTGTCAGGTTCCGGTAAGACGTACCTGTCGATGGTGCTGCTGCGACGGCTGTTTGACGTAGCGGGCGGAGGGCCCGAGACGGATGCGTTCAAACACCTCGCCGCCGCATTCACCGTGCTACGCTCGCTGGGTGCTGCCGCCACGCCGCACAACTCCCACTCCAGCCGCATTGTGAGTACCTAACTATCTGCTATTACCGCCAGCCGCCCGCTTCTCCGTCCCCCGACAACACGACAGACACCTAGCTTTACCAATCAGCGCATCAGACTCAAGTTTTACAGAGGTAGGTAACGTATTACTTACTATACCTACAGGGTGAAAAAGATAGGCCGTGGCTGGAGAGAAAGTACCTTAAATATTGACGGTGGCAAATTTTACTAAAATAATTTTTTTCATTCCTTTACTTTATAAAATAAGTAAAACTGCATTTGAAGATGTTTGGATAAAGCGCTTGTTCAAGCTGGAAATTGAACTGGCAAATATATGAAAACAAAAAATGTTTATTACCTATATGTATTTTTTTTTTCTTTGGAAATCTATGGATTCGGTCAATACCCGGGCAATGGTAAAATATTTTACTTTTCGCCATAATCCTAGTATTTTTTAGGGATTTAGCGAAATCACAGTCGCACCCTGTGATATGTTACCCATATGTAAAACTGCAATTGATCTTTCCTATAACCCTGGCTGGTGATAGTCAGTGATTTTTCACTAATGTCAGCAGCCCCGGATCTAAGGGGGGGCAAACCGGGGCACTCGCCCCGGGCGGCAGTTTCATGGGGGCGCCAAATTCTTGAGACATCAATTCGAGATATCGAACAAATGAAGCCTCTTTTCCTACAATCTCATAGGTTTTTATCAAGTTATCGAATCTTAATATAATATGTTGGAAAACAAACTTTTCTGTTTCCACACACCCAGTTAGTTTTTGAACACGTATGAAGTGATTTATGAACAAATCTTAACAGATCAAGTAAATTGCGAATCCCCGTCACATCTATACGAGCCGAGCCGAACGAATCCAAACAGTCGAACGTCAAGTGACAACACTGTTTGTTTATGTGGTTGATTGCGTTTGCGAGTAATCAGCGTTAATATAATAAGTAATTTATTAGTGAAATCATATATTATCGTAGTGGAAATCAACAATTTGCAAGAATTTACAGGTAAGAAATAATTACATATTAGAAGTATATTTTTTATGGGTGCTTTTGTAGGTACCTACTTTATAAATATCGACGTTGAAGCGTGTAACAAGAAAAATCTTCCGCCGATGCAAAATTGTACTTTTGTTTTCATCTATTTACTATAACTATTCAGTAGCTAAAGTACAATATAACCAGAGGTCGGAAGAGGCAGACTATATTTACCTCCACTTTATGACAAGACATAACATGGAGTTGTTATATACACAAAATTATCTGGATATCCCGGTAACTTTTAATTTTATTAATACGTTTATATTTTTAGGTTGGAAAAACCAAGCGATGAGCGCACCAAGAAAAAAGCTTTCTGGGGCTGAAAACAGAAAAAGAGCAAAAGATAAAATTGAAGATGCAATGAAGTCGGCTTCTAAGATGACAAAGTGGTTTCTCGAAGCAGTCGAATCGTCAAGTTCCACTCATACTTCTGATACAACGTCAGGAATTATTCTTGCATTTTGGACACTCAAGTCAATTTCAACTGATCAGTCTTCACCGTCCGTATTATCTCAACAGGAAGATGACACTCAGCTCTTGCTTCTTCAGCTATTGCTATAGCTGACTAGGCCATTTTCCAAAGATATAAAAGTAGTGTTTGACAAAATTTTAACAGAAATTGAGATAAGAGTAGAGAGTGCAAAGAGTCTACATGAAAAATTCGCCGTCCTCAGTAGCCACGCCTTTTTAAATATGTCGACAGAAGATCTGCAAAAAAATGAAGCCGATCTAGCTTTAAAATATTCAAAAGTCTTGAATGCAGTTGATTTTTGCCAGGAACTTTATTTAAAGAGCTAGTACAGGAAAAGGGGGAGGGGGGGCGCCACTATCAAGGTTTTGCCCCGGTTCGAAAAAATCGCAGATCCGGGGCTGAATGTCAGCCGCGTTATGCTTGCCTCACATTTATTTAGTCATACAAAAATGAAAGTGTAGAACGTGTATTATTTTTACTAAAGTGTAAATATAAAAAAATTTACAAAAAGTAAGTTTTTTTGATATACTTAAAGGTCAAAAGTTGTTATACTGTTAATAAACATACAAGCATCGTGGGTAGGTACTTGTTATACTGTTATTAAACATACAAGCATCATGGGAAGGTACTTGTTATACTGTTGTTAAACATACAAGCATCATGGGAAGGTACTTGTTATACTGTTGTTAAACATACAAGCATCATGGGTATGTACTTGTTATACTGTTATTAAACATACAAGCATCATGGGTAGGTACTTGTTATACTGTTAATAAACATACAAGCATCATGGGTAGGTACTTGTTATACTGTTAATAAACATACAAGCATCATGGGTAGGTACTTGTTTTACTGTTATTAAACATACAAGCATCATGGGTAGGTACTTGTTATACTGTTATTTCACCGAAATTAAACAGATTCGGAATAACATCGGTCATAAAAACTTCCATCCCGTAGAGAAACAGTTAATGGATTTCTTTCTCTTTCTTAATCTTCATTCTCAGTATAGCGAGAGATATAGTAAAAATCCTTTATTTTGTCTGTTATGCATATTTGAACAAGTATAGGTCTGCCAGAAGTACCTTAGACATTTTGATGATCGGTGAGTTAGTGAGTTAGTGAGTCAGTCAGTGACTAAATTAAGGAACCTTTTACTTGTCATAATTCTTAAACTACTGGTTTAAATTTAATGTCATTTGTAAATATATCTAGCTATGTAATGCACTCTTGGTTACTAAAAATTCAGACTTTTAGTTTTTTCCGCAACGAAGTTACAGGGGGATAGAAAATGGCCCGAATGGCTTAGAGAAAAAGATGGTACGGCCGTGCCTGTTTTTGCTCTTTTGCACGACTTGGCGGGGGCACTTTAGTGCCCCATGATTTTATGCATTCACAACTTCGGTGCCGACTACGTACATGTGCGGGGTACGAAGCGCAGGCGAGGGGCCAGCTCTGCGTGTCTGCGGACTACGCCTGCTGAATTTCTACAGGGTAGTGCGCAGCTTAAAAAAATTATGGCCATTGGTGATGATACACGGAATTTCAGTGCCAGTGAAGTTAAGCTAAAAACATAACGGATTTTCATACACACTCCCAACCCTCATTTTGCCCTTTAGAAGATGAATTTTGCAAAATTGTTTCAAATTGATCGCGCATGTTATTATAAAAAATTCCAAGTCCCTAGACACAACATTTTTGGAATTCTCATACAAATTTTCATCTCCAATTCACCTCTTTAGAGGATAATTTTTGCAAAATCCTCGCCCAAGTAATAACAGGAACGTCTTTAATAGCTTGGGCTGTGCGTTGATATGTCAGTCAGTCGGTCAGTTTCATATTTATGTATATTAAAAACGTATTTAATTATGGACAATGGTACACAGTTTAAAGTTATATAAAAAAACAAAACGTGTGATAATAATAACATTAGCTGAGAGTACCTTCACGCTTTTCGCAGTGAAGGCGATAACAGTTATGTTACTAACTCAAAACTCCCATTTAGAAAAACTTTACGCAAAATGTTACCGTTAGTTCTTACTTGGGCCGGTACTGTGCACAAGTTGCAAGGCTGCATATTGGATAAAGCAGTAATTGATTTAGTAAAGTCACTATTCGCTAAGGGACAGGCCTATTGTAGTAAAGTCACTATTCGCTAAGGGACAGGCCTATGTAGTAAAGTCACTATTTGCTGAACGACAGGCCTATGTAGTAAAGTCACTATTCGCTAAGGGACAGGCCTATGTAGTATAGTCACTATTCGCTAAGGGACAGACCTATGTAGTAAAGTCACTATTCGCTAAGAGACAGGCCTATGTAGTAGTCACTATTCGCTAAGGGACAGGCCTATGTAGTAAAGTCACTATTCTCTAAGGGACAGGCCTATTTAGTAAAGTCATTATCCGCTAAGGGACAGGCCTATGTAGCAAAGACATTATTCGCTAAGGGACATACCTATGTAGTAAAGTCACCATTCGCTTAGGGACAGGCCTATTTAGTAAAGAGTCACTATTCGCTATGGGACAGCTCTATCTAGTAAAGTCACTATTCGCTAAAGGACAGGTATATGTAGTAAAGTCACTATTCGCTAAAAGTCAGACCTATGTAGTAAAGTCACTTTTCGCTAAGGAACAGGTCTATGTAGTAAAGTCACTATTCGCTAAGGGACAGGCCTATGTAGTAAAGTCACTATTCGCTAAGGGACAGGCCTATGTAGTAAAGTCACTATTCGCTAAGTGCCAGGCCTATGTAGTGAAGTCACAATTGGCTAAGGAACAGGCCTATTTAGTAAAGTCACTATTCGCTAAGGGACAGGCCTATGTAGTGAAGTCACAATTGGCTAAGGAACAGGCCTATTTAGTAAAGTCACTATTCGCTAAGGGACAGGCCTATGTGGGCTACATTATGCAGCAGATTTAGTTTATTCTATGGATTATTTGTTTGTTCCTTGGATCATAAAAAACTACTAAAACTTCCTCATGACTCACAATCTCTTGAGGAATTGAAAAGGGTAAGAAGTCTTTCAAATTTTGAAACATAAAGCTATGTGTAAGTTTGGTACAAAGGTAGATAGGTACATGAAAAACAATTAATCTAAACAAAATAATGTAAAGCGGCTCGGCAAATAATTTACCACGAAATTATAATCACAAAATAATTTAAATAAAAAATGAGTTCAATAGCTAAGACCCGACTACTAAAAATCACGCTCTAAAAAGTATGAAACAAGAAAATATTCTCATCTGAAATTGTCATGTACCTACAAACTACACTGGACAGCAAATAAATCGAGCCACCCACTACCTTGGAACTTGATTCGATTTTTTCAAAAAGTATGAAACTTAGACCTATCAAAGTTATACTTCAAGACCGGGTTTCGAGCTGGCCAGTCCATCGTGCGAATGCCGACGTCGCGTAGGTATTGGGTCACCTGTGCAACATGAGGTCGTGCATTATCATGCATCAATTGCATATTCTGCCAGATATATCCTGCGTAAGGTACCACATGATCTGCGAGGAATTCAGTAATGTAGCGAAGAGAAGTCAATCCACGTGTACGGCCCGTCGGTTCGATATAAACTAACGCTGTATGTGCGTTTAATAAGATTTCGCCCCGGACCATTACAGATCCCCCTCCATAAGCAACAGTTTCCTCTACGGCGACGATATACTCTCTGACGTCGATCACTTCCATGTAGACTCACCCTGTTCTCGTCAGTAAAGAGTACATTGCCCCACTGCTCTAACCTCCAATCCCTATGCTCTCGAGCAAATTCAAGTCGTGCTCGACGGTGGGCTACCGTTAATTTTGGGCCTGTTGCAGCTCGATTTGGAGTCAGGTTTCTTTCAGCAAGTCTCCTTTTGACGGTATCTGAACTTATGGCCAATTAGCGTTCGTCACGCAGACTTCGTTGGACTTGAACAAATTTCGCAAAACAGTAATTTGGATATAACAATCATCTGCTGCTGATGTGGCCCTAGGTCTGCCCGTACCCGATAGGCGATCGAATGCTCCAGTCTCTAGGTATCGTCTGTAATCCTGTTTTACCGAAGATCTGCTGATTCGAAGTCTCCGAGCGACCTCACGTTGCGAAACGCCTGCTTGAAGTAGTGTTACAGCTTGAGCCGCTTCCTTAGGTGTTGTATCCATTATTGACCGAAGAAATTGCAAAAAAAACGCGTATGAAGCAAATGATGGACGACAACTAAAGAAATCATAAGAAATATCCGACTACCCTCATAGTAAAAAAAAGAACGCTAATCGCAAACTTTAGTCAAAACAAAGCAAATCGTAGGTATTGTGTTTGTGACTTGCGTACAATGTGAATTGACAGTACTTTAGAATAAATTTGTGGTCATTTCAATCCACATGAAACGTTCTTTCTGTAAGTATAATCTTCTATAATTTCTGTAATATAATTGATGATTGTAAGTTTTATACTTTTTGAGAGAATCGAATCAGAGTTCCAAGGTAGCGGGTGGCTCGATTTATTTGCAGTCCAGTGTATTTAGTATTTAATATATTTTAGTGTTATTATTTAATATTCATAGTGATGTTCAGAGGATAGCCGTGGTCGGCTGCCAACCACCTGCCAACTACCCTAAAGAACAATACATTCTAATAGCAGTAAGCGATCATAAGCTAAGGGCAAAGTCGACCACGCACATCAGTGTGAATATTAAATAAATACACTAATTACGTGTACCTAAGTTATTTATTTAATAGACGATAAATACTGAAAATAAATATTATTTATAACAATTTCAGATGATAATATATATTCTTGTTTCATTCTTTTTGTACCTCTCCTCTCACGCCAGAGGGCGCTCACCATAGGTCTTTAGACTTTAAGTTATTGTTGCCATCTGTTACGTTTATTGCAATATAGAAAGCATTGGAAGCTCCTTTATCATGCAGCTAACTTTGACGCAATAAGTAAAGGGTTATTAAAAGTTGACTAAAGGCTTCAACAGGAACAATCAGTTGCCATTTTCTATAGTGTTGTTCACGAACTAATCGACAAACATGTTCCAATAAAACAAGTAGGTAATGTGTTACAATCGAATTACCTCCATGGTACTCGCGTTATTTTGATTCGTAAATTGAGCGAGGAATTCTTGTTATCACTTTTCATAATATTTGAGAAATCCCTATCGCAGGGATATGTTTTCCAAGTATTTGAAAAAAAAAACCCACAATGTTATATTTTACAGGCCGAAATCTAAGTTATGCAAATTTGCTAAAATATTTAAAAACAACCGCATTGCACCGAAGTTTTTTTTTTTTTTTAGGTGGCAAACAACCTTACGGTCCGCCTGATGGTAAGCGGTCACCGTAGCCTATGGACGCTTGCAACACCAGGGGTATCACTTGCGCGTTGCCGACCCTTCAGAAATCTAATAACTTCTTTCTTGAAGAACTCCATACTGTAGTCCTTGCAGAAAACCTTGGCAGGGAGTTCATTCCACAACTTAAGCGCTCGCGGGAGGAAGTTTCTCTGAAACCGCGATAGAGTAGCACGGATTTAATTTTTGCCGTAGTGTCAACACGAATACAGTCATACGGTCTCGTATACAGTCAAGTAGATGCCGTATATACCGATTTCTCGAAAGCATTTGATAAAATAAATCATAAAATTCTTATTGATAAGCTGTCAAAGATTGGTATATATGGTGATGTATTAAAATGGCTTGGATCGTACATAAATAATCGAAGCAACTAAAGGGCTACCGATCCAGTTTCTTAGGTATTCTCTCAGAAATCCCTCAAGGATCTCATCTCGGATCATTTTTATTTACTTTGTATATTAATGATTTGGGACAACGCTAGTCATTTTCTCTTCGTGGACGATACAAAATGTTTTAAGTAGTACAGAATGTCGATGATTGTGCTGAATTGCAATACTCGCAAAAACAATCCGATTATTTTTAGTTACACGACAAATAATCAGGAAATAGACCATTCGTGATTTGGGCATTACCTAAGACTCTAAGCTAAACTTTGACGTACATATTGACAATATTGTAACAAAGGCATACAAAACAATAAGGGCTTATACTTCGTTTTAGTAAAGTGTTCAAAAAAACTAGTTCCCTAAAAGTGCTTTTAAATGCTTATGTCCGCAGTGTCTTGTAGTTTGGTAGTGTAGTTTGGAGTTTTCATTATGCAGTGCACGTGAATTCTATTTCATTCTCAATTCTTTGAGAAAATACACAAAAAGTTTCTAAAATCACTACATTATTGTGCTGGATATTATCTTTCCGATTATGCAACCAGTGTAGTGTATTAGAACAGAAGTCAGACTTTGCAATCTACATATTTGGATTCTATATTTTAATACAAAATGTTGAATAATCATATAGACACTGAATTTCTCTTCGCTCCTGCTCACCTCACGTTCTAATGAAATATAAAATGTTTTATTAAATCTCTTATAAAAATAACGCAAGGACTACCTTTTCTAGACGATCTTGCTAACATTCGTTTTTTTAAATGAAGTACATATTATTTCAAATTCTACAAATATTTATAAAGGAAAAGTTAAAAAGTTATATTTTAATATAATTTTATAAATTTTATAATTAAAGGGTGAAAGATGAATTATATAGGGTACTTTATGTCTGTTATTTTTTTTACATTGTTTTCAATTGTTGACCGTTTGTTACCTACATAAATAAATAAAAAATACTTTTTTGAGCGTGATTTTTAGAAGTCGGGTTTTAGTTTTTCGAACTTATTTTTTATCTTAGAAAATAGATAAAAGTTTCCTTTAAGTAAAATTTACCACCATCAATATTATGGTATTTCCCCCACTGAATATGTACTGTTCCTTTCCTATCCTGATACCTATGTACTATTCCTTTTTATTGGAATGCTTTATTTCAATAATAGAGGTAAGTTTTTATAGCGAGTGTACAGTTCAACAAACTTTATTGACCCTCTAGGAAGCGTTCAAAAACTCACTGTAGAGTGGGTTAGAGTTTTGTGTTGTCTCTTTCTGTACAGTAGAGATATGTTTTTGCTATCCTGCTATTAGTGCTACCGGAGTTAACCCGAGTTGGATTTATGAAAGCGCCTCAGAGGGTCAAAAATTAACGATACCTAGTCTATATTATAGTCTTAGGCATTTTGAGTGAGCGTGCAGAGCAGACGTATCGTTAAATATTATAAAAATCAATTAAACCAACTATTTTATAATTGTAAACCTTATAGCTAGAGGATAAAAACCTTATTTTCAAAACAGTTCTTGAGTGTACTTACGACTAAATAAACAACACTGGTGTTAGCGCCTCACCGAACGCCCTTGAAGAAAAGAGACAGCTCAAGCCGCAGTTACTTGAAACACAGATATACAATGAGTTTACTTCGCTCACCATCTAGAAGTGGCAACAATAATCCGTTTAGCGGCTCTGTTCCAGACTTAACGAAACCGAATCTAGACACAGACTCCGACCGATTTAGCTTCCGCAACAAGCGTAAACATACTGATGATACTGACTCAATAAGAAGCGATCTGTTGGATTAAAAAAAGCAAATAGCAGAATTAATGGCCGTATTATCCTCAGCCAATAAGACCCAATCAGAAAGCATAAATATGCTGTGTAAAGACATTACCGACATAAAAAACTAAGAAAACAATATCGAAAGCACCGTGGATACAATAATTTTGGAGCAAAGTAACTTGAAAAGTAATTTGGAAAACCTAACAACATCTATGATAACAACTAAAAAGAAAGTAGAACTTCTGGAAAAAGATACAAGCCTATTTAAAGCGAGTAATTCACAAAATTCCACTGTCAAGACCTCAACACCTTATGAAGAAATAGTGTCTGAAATTCAAGAACGAACCGAACGCAACAAAAATATTGTAATTACTGGAATCCTAGAGTCAAACTCTGAAAATAAAGCAAATAGACAAGAACACGACATGAAGGAAGTTGCAAAAGCCACAAAAATGGTTTACCCAAACTGCTCTGAACCAGTTAAAATCTTTCGCGTTGGAAAATACAATACTAATGTTACACGTCCAATAAAAGTCTGCTTCAAAGACGAAGAGACAGCAAGAACTATATTGCGTAAAAGAAAAGACGTGAAAATTAAAAACATAAAAATATTCTCCGATCAAACACCAAACCAACAGAAACATCTAAAAACATTGACAGATGATCTTATACGCTGAAATGCAAACGGGAAACTAATTTGACTATAAAATTTATAAAAGGATATCCGCAGATTATTAATTCAGCGGCAAAAAACTACACTCAAGCAACGATCGAGAACCAAAAAATATCAGTGTAGCTGATACTTTGCAAAAAAACCCTTTACATACCAATCCACAAATAATTACGAAAATAAAGTATACACAAAAAAATCCCTAAAATGTTTTTATGCTAATGTCCGGAGTATTATCAAGCCAGGAAAATTAGAAGAACTGTTATGCATAATCAAATCACTGCAAACAACTATTCATGTCAATATCTTAACTGAGACCTAGTTAAAACACGAAGACGAAGCAAAAATAATCAAAATCCAGGTTATACTCACTATTATAATTACAGAGAAAGTGGAAAAGGTGGCGGGGTCTCCATATTTGTCTTACTCTAAACATAATCTCATCGAAGGTCATTGCATTGACAATTGCCACTACCTTTTTATGTAAATAAATTCTCCTAAAACATCGGTGCCATATACAAACCACCAAAAACGAATGCTAAAAACTTTCTGGATACATACTTAACATAACTTCCAAAAATTAAAAGAGCGAAGAGAGTAATTTGGCGACTTTAACATAGACTTGTTTAAACTGGATCAGGTGGATCTTTGTAGTTACACACAAAGATACACAGGATAGCATAGCAGGAATTGACTTTAAAATTCTTAATAAAGTGGATTTACAATACTGTACTCGTATAAGTACCAGAACAAATACTATTTTAGATCATGTTTGTTCACACTTACAAACGAATGACTTCCATTTTGTTGTTATAGAATCCGCTATGTCCGATCATAAACAGATCAATCTGGAAATTTAAAAATATGAACCAGCACCAATAGAAGCAACAGAATATACAAAGATGAACTACAACAAGCTATACCAAACCATAGAAAAGACGATGAATGATAATACCGAAAATTTTTACGAAGAGCTGGAACAAAAGTTACTGGTAAACTGTAACTAAACCAACTATTTTACTGTACTGTACTGGCCAAAGCAAGCAGTAAAACTAAGAAAATCAAAGTTTCAAATGCACCACGCAAAGACTGAATAAATAAAGAAACCATACATGAGATCAATAAGCGAAACATATTATGGCAAAAATCTAAACAAGATAAAAAAATTAAAAAACAAAGAAATAAAGTGGCTAAAACCATCCACAAAGCATGAGTACTATCACAAATCCTTCAAAACCTGCAAGAATAAACCTCGCAAAATGTGGAAGTTAATTGATAGTTTGGCAATCAACAAAGTTAATACCAAAACAGGCCCTGATAAACTTAACAACAACATCTGGAATAATCGCAAAAACAAACGAGATCTATGAGTACCTTAACACATATTTTTCAACTATTGGATCAATTTTAGCCAGTGATATACCAAAGACGAAACCCGATTATCAAGCTCAACTTCAAGAGACTGACTCAGTGAAACCAACTGATTTTACATGCTCCACTCCAGCGACTACAGACGAGATCATCAAAATTATTGACAACTTAGATCCTAACACTAGTTCTGGCATTGACGGCATAAGTACAAAATGTATAAAATCTGTTACGAACCTTATTGCTCAGGAACTAACCAAATGCATAAATAAGTGTTTAGAACGCGGAATCTTCCCCGACAGTCTTAAATTGCCGAGGTAATACCAATTTATAAGTCTGGAAAAAAAGCTAGCTCTAGTAACTACCGTCCGATATCCGTACTATCTGTATTATCAAAATTTTTTGAAAAAATAATTTACTCCCGATTAGAACTATTTCTGACATCTAAAAATGCTATTTACCAAAAACAATATGGTTTCCGTCAAAAGTCTAACACACTTTCAGCAACTATTGACCTTGTCACTAAAATATTAAATATTATTGATGAAAAAAAGGTAGCTATTGAAACCTTTATCGACCTGAAAAAAGCGTTCGACACAGTCATAAAATTTTACTAAAGAAACTTTTCGACGCTAGTATCAAGGGCAATGCACTTAAGATTTTCGAATCATACTTATCTAATCGTAAGCAGATAGTCAAAGTAGATGCATTTCGGAGCTCTTCGTGTTGCATAAATTACGGTGTACCACAAGGGTCAATTTTGGGACCAATCCTATTTTTATTAAACATCAAAAATATCCACCAAATTTGCTTAAAGACACAGAGACATAACTTTATATGCAGATGATACGTGCCTTTTTTACTATAGCCACTCAGTCGAATCTATCATGCCTACTGTGCAGAGTGATTTGGATCTTTCGAGTGCGTGGTTCCAAGAAAACTTACTTACCATTAACACCACCAAGACAAAAGAAAATCAGAAGAAAAATATCTTGGAATTACTTTAGACAAACACTTAAATTGGAAACCACATTTATGGAAAAACAAATCGAAAATAATTTCTCTCACAGGTGCTTTGCATACCATAGCCAAATTTATCCCGAAAAGTATAAAATATGTAATCTATAACACACTTGTCAAACCTCATGTAGACTACCTAATTGAAATCTGGGGAAGTGCTGCAAAATCTAATATAGACATAGTACAGGTGGCTCAAAACAAACTCATAAAAGTACTATTTAACTACAATTACTACACACCTACAAGTAAAATATACAAAGATACCAAGATCATGAACATTAAGCAAACATATACTTACTACACATGTATACTTATTAGAAAAATTTTAAACAAAGACATCCACACACAAATAACTTTCCCAAAAAACATCAAACTTAAAGAATGAAGCTACGCAACTCAAACAATCTGCAAGCACGACGACCGAGAACAAATTTCGGGATTAAAAACCTGGAATTTGAGGGAGTGCAACTTTACAATAGCCTGCCAAAAATATAAAGGAACCTAAATCAAACACTAGTTTGAAACATCTACTAAAGACTCATATCTTTAAACATTAATTACGACAAAACATATTACTCGTCTTGCTTTAATAAAGTAGCGCATTTTAACATAAATCTATAAATGTCTAATAGAATATAATAAATAATATTTTTAGATAAGTCACGCTACACCATCTTATGTCAAACTAAGCAGATCTCGTTATGGGTTAAACAGACAGCTGATACAAATATTTGTCAGTATTTAATTATACTTTGAGTATTTGTGTTATGAGTATTTGTACTATGGATATTTGTGATAGAAGCATTTATTTGTATTATAAGTATTTATATTATAGGTACTTGTATTATAGGTGTCTAAAAGCGACTTCAACTAACATAATTTCGAAATATAAAACAAAACAAATAAACATTTGTTTATGCACAAAGATTTATTAAAATGTTTGATTGTTTTACCAACTTAGATATGTACGCTCACTAGCAATAATTAAGTGTAATTAAATTTATAAGTTCTCAGTAAGTGAATTCTTATGGGAATTAAATAAAGTTCTTAAACCTTATAGTCTCTTAATATAGACGGATGAACATACTAAAAGGATTATGATTTATACTATTTTTTCTCGATTACGTATTCCTTAAAACTGGTAATATAGAATTTACGTTTAATTTCCAGGGACATTTTATCGAGGTCCAAGTGACGGACGGCGCATTGTATAGAACAAAAATCCACTGCTACTTCCTAGATCAGACGCGCGTGGTACGCCCGCTTCCCGGCGAGCGCAACTACCATATCTTCTACCAGATGCTAGCCGGGCTGACCGCCGAGGAGCGGGCGCGGCTGCACCTCGATGGGTACTCCGCGCAGGAACTACGCTACCTGGCAGCGCCGCACCCGCGTCGGCCGGATCCCGACGACGCACCGCGCTTCCACGCCTGGAAGACCTGCCTCGGCATTCTGGGGATCCCGTTCTTAGACGTGGTGCGCGTACTTGCCGCCGTGCTGCTGCTCGGGAACGTGCAGTTCGCCGAGACCGCAGAGGGCGGTGCCGAGCCCGCCGGCGACAGCGAGCTGGCGGCAGCCGCGGCGCTGCTCGGTGTGCCGGCACCCGCGCTGCTGCGGGGCCTCACAACCCGCGCACCGCCGCGGGGGGACCGTGCTGGCGTACGCGCGCCGGCCACGCCACCCGCTGCCGCCGCCGCGCGCGACTCGCTCGCTAAGGCGCTCTATTGCCGCACGGTCGCGACTATCGTGCGCCGTGCCAACTCTCTAAAGCGGCTCGGTTCGACGCTTGGCACGCTCTCTTCGGACTCGAACGAGTCGGTGCACCAGGAAGCGATGTCGCGACGCGCGTCGTCCGCGGGCGGAAGGTCTCGCGGGAGCGGCGGGGGTGGCGGGAGTGCCGGTGCCAAGTCAATGGCGGCGCTGAATGACGCGGTGCGGCACGCGACCGATGGGTTCGTGGGGATCCTCGACATGTTTGGGTTCGAAGAGGCGGCGCCGAGCCGGCTGGAGCACCTCTGCGCGAACCTCTGCGCGGAGACGATGCAGCACTTCTACAACACGCACGTGTTTAAGTCCGCGGCGGAGTCGTGCCGCGAGGAGGGCGTCCCCGCACTCCCCGTAGACTACGTGGACAACGTGCCGTGCATCGACCTGGTGTCCTCGCTGCGCGGCGGGCTGCTGGCTGCGCTCGACGCCGAGTGCGCTGCCAACGGTACTCCCGAACAGTACGTCGCACGTATCAAGGCCGCACACAGGTTAACTTTACTATCTTCTTCAAACTTCAACTAAACTATCGATAGTAAAATTTAATAGCTACAGTGACTACTGATATTTTTTATTTTATGAACCATAGTTTGTCTAGAATTGGCAAAGGGATAAGTTATTCATAGTTTGTCTAGAATTGGCATAGGGGTATGTTAATCATAGTTTGTCTAGAATTAACAAGGGGGTAAGTTAATCTGTCCCTGGTGTTAAATCGCCAAGTGTTACCTAGGTTTTTATTTCCATTTGGTGTTTTAACCGTAATAATTTATGTAGTGTAGTATTTCTCTTTGTAAAACAGTAATAATTTTACAGTTTAATGTTTCTGGTTCTTGTTCTGTTAGTTCAAGAGGCTACGTGTTTTGAAAAATTAAAGAATGTTCGGTACGTTTCTTTGATGCAAACTGTCGAGACTAATTCCTCAGGGGAAAATAAATGAAAATGGTCGTAAAGTTCGTAAATACAATTTACTAATAGATTTATGTACTACCACAGTTTCACAAGTTAATAATTCGAATTTCTATTATTCCATAATAATTGAATAAAATTCAGTCTTTGTAATTATCCATTTTGCCGTCGCTTTTGTTTAGACGACCGTACCGTATTCTTTTCTTCTAGTCGACTGTACTAAAGTAAATATAAATTTTCCGTAATATGGTGAATATTCACCTATCTTAAGCAAATCGATACCATTATCATTTTTGGGTAGATAAATAAAAATAAGGATCGATATGGCAAAAAGGCCATTCATCAGAACCAATTTAGCGGTAATCACCTTTCCAAATTAATTGAAGTTATGTACCTGGTGTGAGGGTTTGTGGCAGAACCCACAACCTATGAAAATATAATGAAGAGAAATTTAAACTTCCCTTAATAATTCTCGTCCTTTTTAAAGTCCTCTTGAAAGTAATAATGAATGGTTCCTGTACTTTGAAGAACTTGATTCACAGTATAAACATATTATTCCTATAGTTTTTAGGTAAAAATTCAATTTTCGTTATAACATGTAGGTACTCGTGAATCTTTCTCACCAAAAACTCACTTCAAATCTTTTCTATACATATAAGTCTGTGGAAGTTATTAGGTTATTTGTTAACTAGCTATTTACACACTAAAAATTACAAATTAAAATAATTCACTCGCTACATTATCCCCCCTTCCTCGTGAAAATTCGGTTAGACGAATTTTCCGGGCTGTTAATTTAGTATTTTAAAAGACAGAACCGATCCTTTAAAACTTACATCACGTACGCATCTAATACTCTAACCTCATCACTTATACTAACCCAACCTAACACGCTAACCTCATATAGGTACTTCCTATTCATTCATCCACACACGAAGGACATAACCGCTAACCCCATGACCGATCTGTAATGGACTTGATGTTAATTGTTGCATCTTGGCCAAATGCCTTATTACAACTAGGAATACGATATATGGCTTATTTAATGAGTTATCCCACCGCTCAAATTCCTGGACAAGGGTTTCTTTAAGGAGTTGTCAATCCGCTTCATATTGTGGACATAAGCTTATTTTATGAGTTGTCTTACTGCTCAATAATAAAACCCCGCTGTATTAAAAACCTTTCGACAAAATATTAAATATGGGATAAATAATAGAGAGACCGCCTAAAATTGAAAATTTGAATGTAGCTAAAAAGTAAAACGAGAAAGAAATTAGATAATTATTAAATTAATAAAGAACAATTAAGTTAATTAAATTAAGTACTTTTATATAATAAGCTATAATAGAACTAGAATAAATAATGAGCCGAAGATGTCGTGATCTTTGGTCTCCATATATTACGTAAAAGTCGTTTAGCCGACACAAGGAAGAAGTGCCCTTATTACTTCTATATTAGTAGTTAAACTATGTAAAGCAAATCATAATAATGGATGTCGCATACATCAACGAACGACATTAGTCGTCGTAATAGTAATTTTGAGAAAAAAATATACAATAACGTACAATTACGTTCATCATTATGTTGGTGCTTACGTGTCAAATAGACAAGAAAAATAAAACATTAAATAAATGACGTCTCTTGACGTAAGACAACGATTAGTTTTTTAAAAATCATCTTAAATATTGTAAAGAAGAAGACGTCCTATCGACGTTTATGAAAAATTTGTATTCACAATTAAATAAAAATTAGAACATTTTTTTGTATGCTAATCGAAAGAAACTTAAAATAAAATTACGCTTCCCCGAAAGGATATAAAACTTATAAAAGAAGAATACATATTAAAAGAGGTGTAAGCGTTAGTTTTGTGAAACTACGGTGTCGTTAAGATGACTTTCTGAATTTTTAAAAGGTAAAAGAAGAATACAAATTAAATTTGTATTCAGTGCGGTTTCAGAGAAACTTCCTCCCGCGAACGCTTAAGTTGTGGAATGAGCTCCCTGCCAAGGTTTTCTGCAAGGACTACAGTATGGAGTTCTTCAAAAGAAAGTTATTAGATTTCTGAAGGGTCTTCAATGCGCGAGTGATACCCCTGGTATTGCAAGCGTCCATAGGCTACGGTGACCGCTTATCATCAGGCGGACCGTAAGCTTGTTTGCCACCTTAGCGGTATAAAAAAAAAAAAAAAAAGGTCTAAATGATATGACTTTTAGAATTTTGAAAATAATTATAAAACAACATAGTGTTTAGTTATTTAAAAAAACATATAACTATCAAGTTAGTTAACAAGTAAGTAAGCATTAATAGCAAAAATAGCAATAATATTTTTTATTCAATTACATAAGTAGTTAATAAAAAATCAATATTGCACAAAATGTGGCCTCAATTTAATAGGTATTTTTAACATTTAAAGTCTTTTATATGGTAAATACCCACATTTTTATCATTTAAGTCCACCAGTTCATATACTAACGGTGAAACTTTACGTATAACGCGACATTTAACGAATTATGGAGCTAATTTAGTGCTGAAATAAGCACCGGCATCACTTAAAACGTGATTGCGTGTCCATACATAATCATTAACATTAAACTCTTTAAAAGTACGACGCAGATTATAATGTTCTGCGTTCTTTTGATGTGCCTTATATAAGGCTAATTCGACCTTGTTAAATATATTAGCAAGGAACCCGGTATGCTCAGCATAAATATCTCTGGGCATAAATACAAAATTGTCGAAATCCTCGTTCTTCGTGAAATTATTACCGTCGGTCACTGACTCGCTGCCGAAAACTAAAAACGCTGGTAAATAGCCAGTCATGATTACAAGACGAATTAATTGCCATTTGTACTTTTATTATAATGTTCCACAGTGTTTACTTGTGGACAGTAATGTGGAGTGTAAAATTCTTTAGGAATGTTATATTTTTCCCCAAGATTTTTACAAAACAACCTTAATGACCTAAACAAAACAGCTCATAACTGATAAGCAGGTACCTTTTCTAGTTTTTTGATGCGGTGTTAGTTGATAAAACGCCAAATTTTAGCCGAACCGTGGAGGTAGCCATACCTAATCATAAGAGTCGAGTTGCGTACCCAGCATTATCTACCAAGTCTACTTCTGTTATTAAACTGTCTTTAACGACACCGTAACTTTTAGTGTTTCGCAACGAGGTTCACCTTATGGTGAAACTTTTAATATAGGTTGTCACAGTTGCAAGTTTATGTAACAATAAATTTGAGGTTACGATTCAACAGTGTTCGAGTAGAGGTATCTATTTACTTACCTAAATAAAATGAAACTCCTATTAGGCACGGTAAAGTCCGACTTTCACCCGTTTCGCCTACCCCTGTGCATAACAAATGAAACTGGTAATATTGTTTTATATCTATCCGTTAGCTTTTTTGTCACCTTAGTTATGCCTTGTTAAAAAAAGTTGTTTACAGATGGTAATTATTATTATAAAGGTGGGAGTAGGTACCGAGATGGCTTGGTGTAAGTTGGTCGGTCCGTTGTGTTGCAGGGGGCACGAGCGGCTGTGCGAGGGGCGTCCCCCGCACGCTCGGCGGTTCGGCGTGCGGCACTACGCAGGGGAAGTTACCTACGAAGCGACAGACTTCCTGGACGCGAACCGCGACCTGGTCCCCGACCACTTGCTGGCTGCCTTCGACACGCGTTCCTGCGAGTTCGGTTTCGCCACTCATCTCTTTGGCGCCGAGCTTAAGGTTATTATCATTTATCAAACGATAATACCAAAGAATAATACAATCAAAACAGTTACATATTGTTTGCATTACATAGTGCTTACATATATAAACATATAACAAGGGTGTGGGTATACTAATGTATACTGCATACTCCCTACCTTCAAGGATCGCTGCAGTAGTCCCTTTTTCGTATGCATATTTGCAACTGTAGCTGCTCGATCTTTTCCTGGAAATACTTGATCTATTAACCAGAGAAAATGTAGCAGAGTTTTGATACAAATAAGATGTAATAATATAGAAGGTTAGTAGTTAACTGTAACAAAGCAATAAATATAGAAGGTAGGTAGTTAACAGTAACAAATCAATAAATATAGAAGGTAGGTAGTTAACAGTAACAAAGCAATAAATATATAAGGTAGATAGTTAACATTAACAAAGCAATAAATAAAGAAGTTAGGTAGTTAACAGTAACAAAGTAACAAAGTTCTTTTCCCTGCCAGTTAAAATGGCCTTCAATACGCCAACGTAAAAACTACAGAATACTCTCAGCTCTCTTTTCCATTCTTAAAGAAGCTATAACGCCTAGCTACTTAAAGTCATTTTTCGTTTACATACCCTATAACAAACCCTTCGTGCCTCTCGCAGTCTAAAACTCCATGTCCCTTTTAAGCACTCGAGTTCCCTTTCTAACTCTTTTTAGATTCGGGCTGCACTACTCTGGAATGATCTTCCTGATGACTTCAGAAAATCCTCAAATCATTTCAAATTTAAAAAGAAACTTTATCAATATTATTTAAGCAAACTTTAATGTAGATTAAATTGTTATCATCTATGGTAATAATTTTATGATCTTGAATACATTGTATCTATGTATTTTTTTTCTAATTTGTTAATGTGTGTACGTATATTCATATTTACTGTTATATATGTTTTATTTATTTATGTGTATAAGCATAATGTTAGTTTATATGATTTTTTTTACGTAATCATTATGATGCACCACTCCTCTATATTACCTAAAGGTTAGCTGGGAGATAATGCCTAAGACAGTAAGCTCGCCTTTTGTGCAAAACTGTACAGATAAGCATCAATAAATAAATAAAATAAATAGTTAACAATAACAAAGCAATAAATATAGAAGGTAAGTAGTTAACAATAACAGAGCAATAAATACAGAAATTCGGTTCTAAAGTGTGAGAATAAATTGCCTGCCGATGGCGAAATGTGCGATGGTAGAAAATAGCCGTGGGCATCATTTCGAACAATTCTTCAGAACTCATCCGATTATACAAGCGGTAGAACACACACAGGGAGGCAAAGTCTCTCCTCAGACTTAAGGGCTCGATACGGCCAGTCAGTTTGGGATCGTTGACAATTCTCACAGCTCGTAGTTTAACCAAGTCAAAAGGGTCAAGCTGGTATCCGGGTGCACCCGCCCAGAGATTGCAGCAGTACTCCATATGGGGCCGAACCTGCGACTTGTAAAGCAGCACCCTTTGCCCCGACGTGGAGTACTGCTACGGTCTGTATCAGTATGGTGAGGGGAGTGTTCCGGAATTGTGGGACCTCAATAAATGGGGTTTTCTTAACGGTGAACGTGCAGACTTGTGTCTTCGTAGGGTTGAATCGGACCAAGTTTTCCCTTCCTCAGTCAGAGACCTTGGACAGACTCGATTTGAGACACAAGTTCACCGCGCTTATCCTCCACAACGGGACGAGAGATGTTTGCACGACCCGTGTAGTAAGTGTCTCCAGTACTGTCATGTGCATAGCAATGTATGTTATTTATGTTCAACATACCATTAATTTAAAGTAGAAACAGCGTCGGAGACAGCACAGAGACTTGCGGGACACCAACATTCATGTCCATGGCTCGTATGCGTCTGCTGGACAAAAAGCTAGCCACCCATTTGCACAAACCCTCGGGCACTCCGTAAGATGGCAACTTCGATAGAAAGTGCCAAACCCGATCGAACGCCTTCGCTATGTCCAGGCTACATGCCAATGCCTTCATGGCTCTCAATAGCTAGTGCCCATCGGTGTGTGTGATACACTAGAAGGTCACTAGTCGAGCGACCGTGGCGAAAGCCATAGTGACGGTCACTGACCAGGTCGTGTTTTTCTAGGTATCTTAGAAGCTGTGTGTCGATCACACGCTCCATCATCTTGGAGAGGAGGGAGGTAATAACGATAGGCCTATAATTCGATGCACCTGATCTATCGCCCTTTTTGGGCAGCTTCCATGAAGACGGAAATTGCCTAGTCTGGTAGGGAAGCGCGAAGAGGTGCGTGAGTACAGGACATAACTCAGGAGCACACTCGAGTTTGAGGCAAAGAGACTGCCCAGTGGATCGGCTTTATCTTTAGCACTATGGGCCAAGTAACCATCGGTCTTTCGCAGTGGTGGTAACGACGACTGGCAAAAGTTCCCTTCGGCAACTTTGGCAAGCGACCAGAAAGCACGAATCCTGGAAGGATAGCTCGCAAGTCGGAATTGGAATTTAACTCTAGCAGTTGCTTTCTTACAGATCCTCGATGCAGCATACAATTTGCGTTTTAACTCAGAAATATTCGGATCCTTATTGTTATTGTAAGGGTTAATTAAAATTAAAGAAAACAATAAGACTTTTAACTTTATTTGTATGTACTAAGTACCGCCCGTGGGTTCTGTGAACTTCTGCTTATTGTTTTCTGCTTATCATACCCTTTCATTTGATACCCATGTCGATGGGTATAGAAAGAGACAGGTAATCAGCCATTTTGGATTTAGTACTACGTCGCATATCTTAACGTATCCTGCTTGTCACCTTTCATTTGATACCCATCTCGAGGGGGTTGTGAAGAAGCGAGTGTTTCGCCGTTTTGTTAAACCCACGATTTTGACCTTTAAATAAAGTTGCAAGTCTTATTGTTTTCTTCTCTTTATACCCTTTCATTTGACACCCATGTCCAGGGCTGGATTTAAAAGTCTGGAGGCCTCTGAGCAACAAAGGAGTGGAGGCCCCCTGGCCTCAAATTTATTTTATAGTTTCCAAAAAAACGTCGCTATTATTGACAACGAGTTATTAAAATTATAATTTTTAATTAAATATAAAAGATTTTTATTAGTGTTTACTAGTCGATATTTGAAAGATTTTTTAATAAAAACGTGGTAAAAAGTGCAAGCAGACAGACGAGTTAAGCGGTTGACGGTGTCGGTTGCAGGTGCTGGCGGCGTCGGGCGGGCCGGTTGGCGGGCAGTTCCGCGCGTCGCCGACAGTGGCGGGCGGCGGCGCGGCGGGGGGTGCAGCGGGCGGGGCGGCCGGCGCGAGCACGCTCACGCAGGATTTTCACACGCGGCTGGACAACCTGCTGCGCACGCTAGTACACGCGCGGCCACACTTCGTGCGCTGTCTGCGGGCCAACGCCACAGAGACGCCCATGCTCTTCGAGCGCGCCACCCTCGCCAAACAGGTGATTCCACTGAACTCACATCTACTCCATTGGCTTACACATTTCTTCTCGCTTAGCTGCGCCTACTTCCAGGCACTACCAGCTGATGTTATGGACGCGTTCGTTCTGGGATTCAGAGTTCCCACAAATGATACTTTTTACACTTTTGATAACGCCAGTTTTGCCACCGACACCTACCGTTCGTGTAGGTTTGAAACGTTACTAACAAAATTTTTGGTTACAAAACTTCAAGGGCGTAGCCAGCTTTTGGGCTAAGGGGGGGGAGGGGCAGACTTGGTACAAAATGTTGTTTTCATACGGCAAAAATGCCATTGTTGGCCTTTACTACATTATTATTCATATGGTAAAACTCCATTTCTTCTCCATTACTTCTGCTTTTGATTTTGATACATGAGATTTGAACCTATTTTTCAATACGGGAGATAATACCCAGCTAAAAAATAATTGCCAGATCTGGCCACGCTTATAAGCTATTTCGAGGGTCATTATCACGAATAGATTGGAAATCTTCTTGCCTTTCTTGAACGATTTTCATCCACCTGAATAGGTGGGTTACAGCACTATATCACATCCAGACAGTGAAGCAGACTATACAGAAGACGTCCTCGGATATCAGCCCATGTGTCAGGTTTGTGGACTATGAGAAAGTTGACTGGCAATACGTCGAGGTGTTTGAGATGTGTGATTCGAATCACAGTATAAAATCAGTTCTACAAAACAGTCAAACATGACCTATCCAGCTACAAAAAGGAGTGAAACGGGGGATTTCATGTCCTCGAAACTGTTAACAATCGCACTGATGTTTTTAAGTCTTGACAACTGAAAAGAACAAGGCATAAGTAAATGTAAACAGCGAGTAAATCTCACACCTACATTTTATGACGATGATATTATAGTGTAGTTGGGTAAAATCATTTCGAAAGAGAACCCGAAGTTGGGCAGGATTTAGGAAGCTTCGTTTTCTTTAAGTCGTCCCACCTGCAGTGCTCTTATATGCTCTTTCTGTGACAAGTAGTCCATACTGATATCATAAATGCGTAAGTAACTGTCTGCCTGTCCATTTGTCTAACATAGGCTGCTTGAAAACGTTAAGTGTGAGTGTTTTTCTATAATTAAGGAGTTGCCGTTGAAATCCTACACCGATAATCTAATTTAGGGCGGGTAGAATTGCGAGCAAATTTGGCATGGAGATAGTTTGAGTCCGTGGGAAGGAGATAGGTTACTTGAAAACGTCAAGCGTGAGTCGGATTTTTTCTATAATTCAGAAGATGCCGTTGAAATTCGGAATTCTATAACCTATATAATATAATATATATTCCTATAACCGAAATTCGGACGAGCGGAACCGTGGGCAAAAGTTAGTAGATAATAAATAAAGCGATCGCGTGTCAACACGACCTTACATCATCAAATACGAAGTAACTACTTCTCTACTCATGAAAAGTTGGGCGAACAGTTGAATGTTAAGGTAGGTACAGATTATTTGCAACACAAGATGCAATGCAACACGAATGTATGTGGACGGTCCGCGCGCACTCAGCGCCTCAACAACGGCCATTCCTGGCAGTGTTAAGCGCGCACGCTATGGAGCCGTTTGATTTTGAAGTGTAAATATTAGTGTTTCAATTATTTTATTACATCAGTGTATAAAAAAAGTCCCAGTTGTCATCTCCATCCATTTTTACAATCGACAATTCAAATATCGTGGGCAGTAGGCAGGTCCGCCGCGAATTAGCCGTCCCGGGACCTTATTGAGAACAGTCTAGAGCAGTTATGGGCAACAACTGGCACGCTGTAAGATATGATCCGGCCGCGAGACATTTTGAAAAAACCCAATTAAAAAATATTACATCACGAGAGTGACAGTGAGGCGGCTAACATCAAAACCTTTGATGCGCCTTTGACTCGGCTTGCTCGATCAAAAACTAGTTTATTCCAGATTATTCCTTCATTTTGCTTATATAAGTGGGATGGCCCGAACGTTAGTTCAGTTCTATTTGAGCTACCGAGGTGATAACTTGGACAAGCGATATCCTAGCGAACTGCTCGACCGTCAACTTGCTCTGTGACTTTGTGTGCATCTTGAGTGGTTACTAACTTTAGTTTTTTATTAAGTTTATTGAACGAAAAGTAAACAAAAATTATATCTAGTGGAAAGAAACCAAAAGTAGATACAGAAGGTCGCCAGTTTCAAGAAAAATAGACTGAAGAATTCTTTTTTATCTTGCTCAATGGTAAGCCTATTTGTTTGCTGTGCAATGAATCCATTTCAGTAATGAAAGAATTCAATATAAAGAGGCATTACTCAACTAAGCGTGCTACGCTGCACTCACTGACAGGACAATTAGGAACAGACAAAATCCAGAAGCTAAGCGCAAATTTGGAAAAACAGCAACAAATGTTTCATAAACAAAAAAACACAACTTGATAATGTTGTGAAAGCTCGTTTTATAGTTAGCTCAAAATAAGCAAAGGCATTAAAACCATTTGCCGAAGGAGAATTTATCAAGGAGTGTATGTTAGAAGTTTGTGGTATTTTGTGTCCTGAAAAGAAAAATGAATTTGAAGAAATTAGTTTGTCGAGACTTACTGTTGTTCGACATATAAAAATGATGGTTAATGATATAAAAACAACATTAACTATACAATCTGGCTGCCTGGTTTTGAATCATTTTCCATAGCATTAGGCGAGAGCACCGTATTGTCTGACACAGCTCAACTGGCTATATTTATTCGAGGTGTTGATAAGGAGTTCACTGTTACTGAGGAATTGTTTGCTTTACAGCCGCTGAAAGGAACCACTAGAGGAGAGGATATTTTTATTGAAGTTCAAAAGGTATTCACAAGTTTTGTCTTGCCATGGTCAAAATTAATTGGAGTATGCACTGATGGTGCACCTTCTATGGTCGGCTTACGAAAAGGTTTCATCGGAATTTTGAATGAAAAAGCCACAGAATTAAATGTTCAAAAAGATGATTTGATAGTCCTTCATTGCATTATCTACCCAAGTCCATTCGACTCCAAAATGTTATGAATGTGGTAAACTTCGATCCCGAGGGCTTAACCATCGTCAGTTCAAGGCGTTTTTGGATGAAATATCAGCTGAATATAACGACGTTACATATTATTGTGAAGTCAGATGGCTGAGCAAAAGAAAAATGTTGAAAGCTTTTACCTAGAAAAAGAGAATTTTCCGCAGCTTAGAAAATTCGCAAGAAGATTAATTTGTGCGTTTGGCAGTACTTAGAAATGCAAAAAGTTCTTTTCATTGATGTAAGTTAAAAAATCGTACAAGACTAACTGACTATAATTTGGAAAATTCTTTACGTCTTTGTATTATAATAACATTTTAATATTATTTCATGTCTAATATCTATCGCAAAAAATATTATCACTAGTTTATAATGCACTCAGTACTTTTAAACGCGGCCCGCGAACGTATTTGCACGCTCAAGTTTGGCCCTCAACAAGTCAAAGGTTGCCCATACCTGGTCTAGAGCTATTCGGACGCTGGAATTCGATAGAAAAATGTATGGAAGTCTGACTTACCTCTCGAAATGTATGGAAGTCTGACTTACCTCTCGAAATGTATGGAAGTCTAACTTACCTCTCGAAATGTATGGAAGTCTGACTTACCTCTCGAAATGTATGGAAGTCTGACTTACCTCTCGAAATCCGTGAATGTACTTGCATAATTTTTTCTCTCCAATTCCAAAGTCCGAATAGCTCAAGACTGTCACTTAACATCAAAACACTTACGAATTGCTTCTTTCTCTTCACGTGAAAGGTTGAACGAACGACTAATGGAAGACGGTGCAGTGTGGAAGCAGTAATAAATGCGGGCGATCCGAATAGGTACATTTTTAAATGCATTAATTATCCCGAAAACATGCCAACCCATGCCCGGCTAGGGAAGGGGGGGGCAACAGACTGTTACTCGTACCTGGCTACGCCCTTGCAAAACTTGCAAAAGAAACGGTTGACGTACACATACTACTATAAAACACACACACTGTTCGCTAAAATTCGCCCCTCGAATTTGCTCGCATATATTTTCTTATTTTCCTTTATACCTAATATATTATAAATAAATAAATTCCCTACACCCGACTACCGACCGTAGTTATATATAACTGACATAATTCTACGGGACCCAATGTACAAGACTACGTGACCATACCGACACCGACACTTACGATGGAAAGGTACCCAAGGCCGCCAGCGCCTTGCAAGCCGCCCGCTGCATCGACAGACACTGAAGCGCCCCCCGCCCCGCTTGCCGAAGACGCACCGCGACACCGCGTGTGTTATTATAATACAGACCATATAAAATTATAATAAAGACAATACGCTTACTTCCGAAGATTAAATACCGATACCACAATCCGCTGTATTATTTACTGGTGTGTTAGCTCCATCATCAAGACCTATCTCCGAAACAGAACCGACACATCCAACCGCCATCCGCTACACCAACCGCTGCACCTCTCTCTCCGCATCCTATCTGCGCGGAAACAATTGAACTGACGCTCGATTCTCCGCGCACACACACACTACCATAAACAATGAATATGTATACGCAGTTTGCAGATTAACACAAAATTCCCACCTTAAGACATGGGTCTAAAGTTTCATATTTCGGTGGCAAAAGTGACAAACATAACAAAAATATCGTAAACGAACGCATGACGGTTTGTCACAGATGATACTAAAATTTTTATATTTTTGATACCAATACTAAACGAACGGATGACAGGTGACAAAAGTAATGAAAATAATGATTCTGCATCCCCAAAACCAACGCGTCCTATGTCGTACGTAAGACGTTGACATGATTTTATAAAATACCTGTTACTTATAAAGATTGCAGTACCTAATACCTAATGCAAAACTAACTTGTATAAGATGTGCGTACACCTAACTGATATGTTAGTACAATACGTGCGTAACTTCTAACTGTCTTATTTACAGGACGTATCTATACACATAATAGTGCAGTAAATGACGGTAAAAAGATGGTACAACCTAGCAATTCTTTCAAGAAAGATGGATTTTCTTCAAAATTTGGGATTAAGCTCTTCTTACCCCCCACTTCAAAATCTACCCTATGCCGCTGTGTGCTTTTGACTTTTAGGAGTGAATACTACCCCTAATTGACAAAAATTGATAAATTCACAAATTTAGGCATTTAAAGAATGAAAAAACGTATAAAGCTTTTGATTAATGATAGTTATATAGTTTTAACTATTTGTGATTTTTCAACCCTTATTTTATTCCTAACGCCCTGTTTACTAAAAAGGCCACACGTAGGCCGTAACAAAATTGCATGGACTTACTCAAATTTGGCGTCATTTGTTTTTGATAACGTTTTTTGTGTAAAATGGGGTGTGGTGAGTAGTATGTTTGTTTACGTGTGTGTGATTAGATTCACTGTAACTATTAAATATAAAAATTAGCGCAAGGAGCGCGGAGGAGACGCACAGATTAATGACGACTGACTGGCGGGCAAGCGCACAGAGTACGCTACGATCCGACCGCATATTTTTTACCGAGAAAACCCCCGCCCCAGCCAGACCGTGTCTAGATGAGGATAAACCGAGCCAGAGCCATTAATCTACTGGCAATCAAGAAAGCGTCGCTACGGCACGCTTCAGCACTGAATCCCCTACCATGACCTCTGCGACCCGCGGGATACCGTCCGAACCGGGGAATAATTGCACGATGCGACCTAGACGCCATTGCAAGGGCGGTAAATTTGTGTCCTTTAATAGGACGAGGTCTCCGACGCGTGGGGGTTTGGTTTTATCCGTCCACCGAACCCGTTGCTGTAACAAATGTAAATATTCCGAGGACCACCGACGGTGGAACAATTGCGTAATTTGTTAAAGCAACTGAAAACGCGATAACCTATTAACTGACACATCGATGAAGGGGTATTCAGGCAAGGAGGTTAAGGGACTACCGATCAAGAAATGGCCTGAAGTAAGCGCTTCCAGGTCATTAGGATCCGACGAGATCGGACAAAGCGGTCGTGAATTCAATACCGCTTCGACGTTGCAAAATACCGTTTGTAATTCCTCAAACGTGAGGACCGTTTCTCCAATCACACGGCGGAGGTGAGTTTTGGTGATCTTGACAGCTGCTTTGAAAATACCGCCCCACGAAGGATAGCCGGGAGGATCAAAAATTCAAGTCACGCCCCGTTTGGACAACTCCGAATTAATATATGTATGATTGTCCGACAAAAACTGAAAGACCTCCTTCAGATAGCGATCTGCACTGCAGTTTATGCCACAGTCTGAGCGAATTAAATGAGGGAGACCACGCCGACTGACAAACCGCGACAGACATGCGACAAAGGCCTGCGTAGACAAGGCTGAAACGAGCTCCAGATGCACAGCCTTGGAAAACAAACAGACGAAGACGCATAAATAGGCCTTAACCTGTCTGGCATTGCGAACACTTGACGTCTTCACCAAAAACGGACCCGCGAAATCCAACCCAACCTTAGCGAAAGGTCGAGCGGGCAGGACACGGTCAGACGGCAAGTCACCAATTTGTGGCTGGGTTAAGGTTCCCTTTAATCTATAACAAGGGATACATTTAAAAATGACGCTCCGAGCTGCTCGTCTGGCGGACAAAATCCAAAACTCTCGCTGCAGAGAAGCCAGCAATGAGTTGAGACCGGTATGACAGTTCCTAACATGGCGGTCCCTGATCAGCAACTCAATAAAATGACTGCTCTTGGGCAACAAGCGAGGATGCCGAGCCCCATAGGACAATTCTTAGTTACGAAGCCTACCACCCACTCGCAAAATCTCCGACTCGTCCAGAAACAAATTAAGACGAGCAAGACTTCCCCGCAATTTCCCGTTCTCTGAACGAGAAAGACGAATTTCCTTCCCAAACGACTGGGCCTGTACCAGTCGAATACAGGCGAGGAGCGCATCTTGACGCTCTTCAGGAGACAAGACTGAAGACGTCCTTGGCTGTGATCTGTTCCTTAAGTTATGGAGAAACCTCTTAATCCAAACAGTGACGAGCTTGTTGAGAGAACTGAACTGATTAAGTAGGAGTTCGGTGAAGTGTCTACAGTCTGCTTAACAGCAAAGTCCTTTAACCCCGGCAGAGGGTCAACAAACTCCACAACTGTCTTCAGGAGAGGCCAGCCAGTCAGGACCCCACCAGAGGGGGTGATTAATGACTTGCGAGGCAATCAGGCCCCGTGAAGCGCAATCTGATGGATTCAAGGACCCTGGCAAGTGACGCCAATCCAGAGACACCGCAGAAGACTGGATTTGGGAAACACGATTAGCCACGAAGGTCTCTAGGGCATGAAGGGACGCCTTAAGCCAAGACAATACGATTTGGCTATCTGTCCATGCCGTGACGGAGTCAAATTGGACCCATTGACCCAAAGTGGAGTAGACATGGTTGAGGAGTCGAGTCAACAATGCAGCTCCAGATAACTTCAGCTTAGGGATCGTCAACTTAGTCCGCAAAGGTGCAACCTTACTCTTTGCGAACACCAAACTGACGCGGACATCAGTGCGGAGATAAACGACAGCCGCATAACCGGATTCCGACGCGTCAGAGAAACCGTGAAGACTGGCCCGATAACGACCTGGGGGTAAGATCGACCGAGGCACGGAGACATGTTAAAGGTCCGAAAGTGTATCATAAAAACATAGCCAATAAAACAACAAGTCTCCAGTCAACGGGGTATCCCAGTCGAGACCAGAAATCCAGAGCTCCTGTAGGAAACATTTGATCCAAAAGACTACAGGAGTCACCCAACCATTAGGATCAAAGACACGCGCTACTGTGGACAGAACCAGCCTTTTTGTCCACCTCTTCATTGTGTCCGACGGTTCAACCGAGTACGTGAAGATATCCTGAACTGGATACATAAGTCCTGGTGGTGACCCCCACCACACTTTGTACAAGGTCGCGGCTGTCGACAGTCCTTGGCTAGGTGCTCCCCCAAACAATAATAACATAGGCCTAGCCTACGGGTCAAAAATCGTTTTCGGGCCACCCCAGATTTTTTAAACTGCTGGCAATCCAGAATGGTGTGTCCCGGTTCATAACACACCGTATACCGTTCAGTCCGTTCAACTGTCAAAATTCTGGGGGGGCCGAAACGACCCGGTACCTCGCGATGTCCCGGGACGAGGTTGTTGACGGGGTCCGGATTGGGGTTGTTGACGGGGTCCAGACGGGGCCAAAAATCGTGACGGTCCCGATCGTGGCTCGGCGGGTAAATTCTCCAGCTTCCCACTCTGGTCCTCCAAAAACGACATTAAAGTGTCAAAAGTAATGTATATGTGACGCCGAGTCACCACCGTGCAACTGTTCGAAACGCGCCCTGACGTCATTGGGCAATTTGTTAAGTACAATGTGCAACAATAAAAATGACCACTCGGTTACAGGGAATTTTAGGCCCCTCAACGCATTTGTCGCCACCAAAATAGAGTTAAGCAGATCCGACCGCAGCTGGTTAACTGATGACAGTTGAGGAATCCCTAAAATGGCAGCCACATGTGTATCCGCAATGCGACGGTTATTTTGGTACCGCTTCACTAATAACTCCCTGGCTATATTATAATTGACATCAGTGATGTTCAAATGTTTTATCAAACAGAGAGGCTCATCCCTGATAGACGTAAAAAGTAACTTAATTTTTGTGAGTCAGATAAGTCGGACTGACTTGTCGGTGCACAATGCTATCAAAAAGTGTGATAAAATTAGTCCACTCATCCAATGATCCGCTAAAATGAGGAATATCCAAAGTTGGCAACCGTTCGTTCAATTTTTGTTCAGAAACCTTCCTACTTGCCGGCTGCGGGCTAGTCTCTAATGTCGACACAGCCTCGTTAACCTCGTCCACTACTGACATACAAAAATCATAGTCAGAATTTACCGCCTTTACGATAGTTTTGTCATCTGTCATCTGTTAACGATAAGACACCCTGGTATGCCTGTTCCAGTTCATTTACTCTTGTCGGAAACTGTTCTGCTCTTTGCCTTAATGCAAACGTCCGATCTTCCCGTGTAACGAGCCCTAAACAACATGAAAACCATCTCTCTAAATTCGTTATAATAGCCCTGAATTCCTTGACCGATGACGTCATATTTTATAACTAAATTAACACACAATAAACAATCCAAAACAAAAACAAAGACACAAACAAACGACTCTGTTTGTTATATAAACAGTTTGTTACAGCAACCAAGTTACTATATAAACCCCAAAAAAACCCTAACTACAAAAACTCCGACTACACAATTACATAAATTGTAACGTTATCGTAATCCTAACAAAACAACTATTTTAAAACCTATTTATTCCAATCTATTTTAACCGCAATAACAAAGAGGTAGGTAAGTCATAAGCTAATATTATTATGTCCGACGAACCATTATATGAGATAAGACCGGTGAACTATATGACGTCACGAATTTTAAATTGTAATTTACTGTAAATCCGACGAAAACAGACTAACCGACAATTTGAAATAATTTTTAATACGATCCAAATCCCTTTATCTGGTCCGAACCACGCTCTACTACCAACTTGTTTACTAAAAAGGCCACACGTAGGCCGTAAGAAAATTGCATGGTCTTACACAAATTTGGCGTCATATGTTTTTGATAACGTTTTTGTGTAAAATGGGGTGTAGTGAGTAGTATGTTTGTTTTCGTGTTAGTTTCACTATAACTATAAAATATAAAAACTTGCGCAAGGACAAAAACGTAGCCGCGAGACGCACAGATTAATGACGACTGACTGGCGGGCACGCGCACGGAGTACGCTACGATCCGACCGCATATTTTTTACCGAACACGCCCTTTTAAGACACCCTTTTTGACATAAAATTAAAAAAAATACCATTTTTCGATATACATATTTTATTTCTAGTTTTGATAAATTATTATATTTAAATCGTAGACATCTTAAGGGACTTGTAATCATTCGTTTTCATCCCCTAAAAACCACCCCTATTACATGACAAACCAATACAAAACATTTTTTTAAAGATATGATGCTTCCTTAAAACAATTTTTTTTTTTGAGTTTATTATCTCAGAACATGTATTTCCAAATTTTCATCCCTTAAAGGTTACATCTCACCAGCAAGAAGGGAGTAAAAATAAATTACAATGTTATATCCTGCTCGGCTGGCAGATGTTGGTTGCCACGCGTTGAGTTTGTGAAGGGGGGGAAACGCCACATATATATAATACATACATGTATATATATATATATATATATACATACATGTATACATACACACACACACACACACACAAGACCCCTTCACCAGGTGCCAATGATGAGAACACTATTAATATACATGTATAGTATACGCATTTCTCTGCAAAAAAATGTGTTTGGTTTTTTTAAGTTTTTCGGATGCATTTTGGCCTAGAGAGGTAAAAAAAAAGTATTTTGTAAGGAATTCCATCGCCTATAAGCTCATGTAAGTTTTATATTTCTCAAACCCTTAATTTTATAAAGGTCAACGGTGAAAGGGCTCAAGGGCGGTACTGATTTCGAAGAATTTTTAAGCTACAGTAAAAAAATATATATTTTTGAATGAAAATGCTAACTTTTTGTACTCTAGCAATTTTTATGTATATGGTTTATTTTTTGAGTTAATTTGAAAAAAGTAATTTTTTTTTAATATTTCAAAAATACCTAGTTCACTTTGATGATATGTTTTTTTCAAAAATAAGCATTTTAAATCGGTCAAACTTTTGGATTATATTTATAATGTATGTCACGATAAAGTCATTTGTACATTTCTAACATTTAATTCCAATTAGGGTTATAATAAGATGCGTTTCATTGTTTATTTTTCTCGTAAAAAAATATAAACCAACTTTATTTTCGTCATAACTCTGTTAGTTTTTATGCAAGAGAACTTTAAAAAAAACGCATTTTATAGGTTTTTTAATGTACTTTAAAAAAGACTCTGAGCACTTTCATTGTAAAACGTACCGTTTTTTCGTAATTCAATGTTGAAATCTGTAAATTTGTCGTTAAAAAATAAGGCTTACCTTCAATGAGTTATAACTTTGTTTGTATTGGGTCTACATTAAAAAATAAAAAATAAAAAAAAAAACCTACCATTTTAATAATCACAGATTTTTTGATGAAATCAATAGTTTATGAATTATATGTGTAAAAACGTGGTTATTTCCGAAAAAAAATTAACATTTCGATCAAGAATATCTCAAAAAGTATTGATTTTTGGAAAAACTTCTGTAGAACATTTTTAGCTTAAAATCCATCTTTCTATCGATGCCTGTAGTTTTTTTTTTTTATTACAACCCCCTAGTTGGGATGGTATTCACCCCCCGCGAAAAAGTACACCTTGGCATAGGGTAGATTTTGCTTCTTGGGGTATTACCTACTTACTGTCAAAATTTCAGCAAAATCCATCTTTCTTGAAAGACTTGCTAGCCAAAAACCGTCATTTACTGTACTATAACCAAATTGGTTCAGGACATACGACCTACCTATCATAGCTGTTATACAACCTAACCAGCTTTTTTACGTCAATGTAAGAGGTTTTTTTTCTATTATCATATACGTACTTGAATGTTTTGGTAAAACATTGAGATAGTTCGTATGTGAAAAAACAACCTTAAATCGTGTCTCGTCCAACGCTAATTACACATAGTGGACCCACATGACGCTTCACGCTTTGTGCTGGAACGTTGCAGGTGCGTGCCCTCCAGATCCTGGAGACGGCGCAGCTGATGGCAAGTGGGTACCCGCACCGCATGCGTTTCCGCGCGTTCGCCGGCCGATATCGCGCGCTGTGGCCACGCCGCGCCACAAACGCTGGGGACCGCGACGCGCCCGCCAACTGCGCCGCAGTGCTGCGCGCAGTGCAGGCCGCCGCCGCGCCGCCGGCGCCGTATTCGCCAGCAGCCGTGCGCTGGGCGCTTGGCAAGCGACACGTCTTTCTTAGCGAGGGCATGCGACAGGTATCTATCTAAGGCCGACCGTCCACGGAGGCGTAGCTTCATAGACGCATATTCGTCTTCATACGCTTTGTTGACGCCTCCTTGCTTACAAAGAAACTAAACTCTGTCGATGGAGCGCTTCATGACGCCTGCCTGCCTGTCTACCTACCTGGCTACATAAAGCGCACCTACACTTGTATTTATCTGTAAATATGAAACTGTGGAAACAGCTAGGAAATTGTTGAGTTAGTTAGTAATCTTGCTGAATATGCAATACACAACAAAAATTGTAAAAACTTAAAGTGAGGTGGTCAAAGAAAGAGAATGGCATGTTTCTATATATAGATGTTTTCAATAAAATTGTAATTTTCGGCAACTTAGACTAATAAACGTCTTTATCTTAAGAGGGTGGCAGAGATCCGGCTATCACAAATACCGACAGCTGGCCCTGGCAACGTACAATGCACGCACTTTGAGGAATGACGAAAAGATTGTTGAGCTGGAAGAAGGAGTAGCTGCGCTGGGATATAATAGGGTTATCTTATGTCCAGAGACAGGGGGAGGACTCAATATTGTTCAAATCAGGCAACTTGTTCTACTTCCGGGAGGGCAAAGAACTGTCCCAAGGTTGTGTCGGGTTTATCGTCTACAAGTCCCTACTACATTACCAACAAGAGTGTGTCAACAAGGGTAGCGTACCTTGTACTCAGAATCACCAAGAGATATTCTCTTAAGATGATACAGGCTTATGCACCGACTCCTGCACACCCAGATGATGAGGTTGAGGTTGTTTTTGAAGATATTGAAAATACATACCTCCCCAATACGCTTCACTGTCGTCATGGGGGACTTCAACCCAAAATTGGGTACTGAAAATTGCGATGAGCTGAAAATTGGGAAATTTGGAGTAGGGCAACGAAACCGTAGGGGCCAGCGTTTGGTTGACTTTATGGAGAAAGAATTTTTTATGATGAATTCTTTTTTCAGGAAGCCACCTCACGAAAATGGACTTGGATGAGCCCTGACGGTTTTACCAAAAACAAGATTGACTGTATCCAAAGTTTATCAGCAGATAGGCGAATATTCAGCTATGTCTCTGTGATCAATAGCGTGAAAACTGGCAGCGATCACCGCATAAGAGGCACGTTGAATATTAACCTTGAATTTGAAAGAAATCGTTTGATAACGTCTACGCTCCGTCTCACGATTGCCTTCATACAAAGCCCCGAACATTTTCAGCTCTAACTTCAAAATCGCTATAGTGCTAAGTTCTTCAAAGTTCGCCGCAAAAATAGAACACAAAAATTATCTGACCTCTGAAGATTGAGAGTCTAAATCTTATGAAGGTGCGGCGCGAAATGAAATTGCAGTCTTCGTCTGATAAATCCGAATACACGCCGCTCAATAGACAAATCTTAAAATCCATACGACGCGATATACGCCATTTGAACACACCAAGTGTAGAAGAGGCTATAGAGCGAAATAAAGGCTCAAAAGTGTTTTCTAGAAACTGTCTATTGAGCAACGACAGTTGACAAAGCTGAAGACCGAAACTGTCAAAATGGTTTCGTCCAAACTTGAAGTATTGAGAGAGATCGAGAACTTCTATAGAGAGTTGTATGTACTGTGCATACGTTCGAATCCTAAGGGTTAGTCTAGTTCATCTTATAGGATTGGTTTGAGGATTGGCGAAGATCTGAGCATGTTAGCGTGCCGTCTGTGCGCGTCGCCTGTTAGCAGTCGACCACCCTGAATGTCAGCCGTCACTGTCAGGTGTGGGAATTAGTAATCGACCACCCTGATCGTCCTAGTGGACTGGCCGGGCGACGGCTCGCTGCCAGATGTGCAAATCTAGTTTATACGAAAGCGCGGCCGACGTTAGACGCATACACACGGTTGCGGCCTGCGAATCGAAAAGCAAAATACCTAGTTACGAACTGCTGTAATCTGTGTTACTTGATTTTTTTATTTTGAACATCTCGTACACTGGGACAATAGTTTTTGTGAAGTACTAGTGGACAGTGCATCGGGTGCATACTTCTACTTCCCAGCTTCTACAACGCGCCGGAATTGACCGGCTTGAGCCGGATTTTGGCACTGCACGTCGGATTCCAGCAACGGTGGCTGGCGGCGATGTCGGTGACTACAATTAACAGATTTATTATTAATAATTTCTTACCTATTTCCCCTTTGTTTGATACCCATTGTATTTATATAAAAGTAAAATTCCTCTTCAACTAGGCCGCTACTGACTATAGGACACACAGACTGTCACCTCTACGTCGAGAAGGCTATCACATAAGGTCAGTATATATGACAATTTGTAACTTACTTGCTGTGAAGTTTCCGTCGATTACAGCGTCGTCGACGGGTGTCGTTCCCCTGAAGTGTTCGCCTTTTGCTCGTCATCTCGATTTCATGTCGCAAAAGTGTGCGGTAGGTGAGGTTTGATAGGATATTTCAAGGAAGAAATTGCAAGTATGCAAGAAAAATTTTTTTCGTTTGGAGGTTCGCTGGATACTAGGCCGAAATTTGAGTTACCTGAGATAAGGCTAGTCGTAGGTCTGAAGAAAAGATATTGTTCCTTATAATTTCTATAATCACTGTTGTCGTATAGAGATTGAATATAGATTAATATAGAATGTTACAATGTAGCTTCTCTTATATACTAATTATTACTACAATAACTTAACTATATTTATTGGTACGTGAGGGATAAGGGATGCTGGCTAACCACGTTGAGTTGCAAATCGAGATGTAGCTATAATAAGCTATGGACAGATAATGAGTTATCTATCGCTATGTCACATCTCCCCCCAAAAAGTGTGGATGACGCTCCCATCCCCCTAGAGTTTAATTAGATAGAGTTACACTACTTATATTCTATGACATTGGTAAAACTTATAAAATAACAAAATGTTTCTGGTTTCTAGTCCTATTCTTAAAATTGCCATAAAAAAAACGTTAACTCGAATCTTCTGTGACCTTATACCTTATATGGTATTTATTCGTATTACATGTTTAATCGTTTACTCGCGAGTAGCTTGGTTATAATTCAGATAAAGCATATTTATTTTTATTACCGCGTGACTTACTGGTGGAAAAAGTGGTAATCATTTCATATGATTTTTATACCACATCTTTATTTAATTTTTGTAACACTTTGTTCGATTCATAACATCATATATTATACCCGAGTCTTTATAGAATTAATTACCCTTGACCTCCCGACGGTTCGTTTATGCGTGCCTCCGTTGGTCAATTGTCATAGTTTAGGCATATAGAAAAATATTTTTGAACATTTTCGTAACACTGTACGACACTGACACTGTACTGTCTATGCCTGCCCTATAAAAGGGCTTGCTATAATTATCGGTGCTCCATCTTCCATAAACACATTGGTTTCTTTAAAAAAAAACAACTCTAGGTTTCTAGGCCTATTGTTGTCTCCACCTAGTTTTGTCGGCTGAAAAAATTTAAGGAAATCCTACTCACCTCACAATCTATTGGTCACAGTTTTGAGAAACAAAAAAAATCGTCTCGAGTACAATTGATCTGGCATTTGTGATCCTTAAAAAAATATTACAAATTGTATGCCTAATATTAAATCTTCACTTTCTATAGAGGAGCATAGGTACTCGCTTGTATTGTGGTATCCAAAAACCTATCATCCGTAAAAATAGTTCAAAAAAATCTTATTTAAATATACAATACACAATATTATCTACAAACCTTAACAATGAATAATTTATTTCCGTGACTTTGACCGTCGCAGTTGTTTCTACGCTGATATGTGCTGAGTGTGCACGGCGGCGGCGGGTCATTGGACGGAATAACGCTTATATCGCGTCTGTCTGTCTGGTGACTGGTCGAATTTGCTTGCTTTGCATTCCTTGATGATTACGTGAGTTTTAATACGCGTAGCAATCATTTGATGGCTTCCGAGTGGACATACCTTCGTCGAGCGCCACTCGAATAGCTTCACGCAGAGTCGAAACAGATCTGATAACTTTTTCTTGATTTTTTTTCCAAATTCTTCGATACTTTGATCCTTTTCGAACAACTTTTGTAGTTTGTTTAGCATGGCTGTAAAATACTTATTTGTAAGTAGAAATGATTTATTGTCACTTATTAAGCACTCCATTGCTTAGTAGTTACCTTAAAGTTGAAGCTTGACTTCTTTTGACAAACGTGTTATCAGAACTAAGGAAATTATCGTTATTGTGGTCTCCTGGTTTTAAAACGCTTTTATAAAATCCTAAACCGCTTATTAATTGTTCTAACTGACATTCGTCTTTGATTGTTATGTGTAAGAAAGAGATAGCGGTTTTTTAGTCAAATGACTCCGTTTGTAAATTATAATTATTGCTATCTGTTAATTTTTCAATCTCTGTAAATAAATTATTAAACTTTTGCAATAATATTTGTTACTGCCTCTTTATTCGTTTCAAGTTTATTTATAATAAGCTTAAATTTAGCTTATATATTTTTTTTGCTTCTTCTTGCTTGTTCAATTCGGCTGTAGCAATATGCTGTTTGTGGAGAAGATAGACGGAAAAAAAAATCTTATTCAACCAATAAGAGATTTATGCACTGGTGACATAGATCGCGTGATCTAAGTTGTTTTCATTTATTTCATCTCTAATCCATAATTTGTGGCATTTTTTGTAAAAAATGTAACTGCCCGCTAATATTCCCGATGATATTAATATAGTATCTAATTATAATCAATATCATGTTATTTGCTTCTAATTTTTTTGTAAAGCTGTTGGAGCTTTGAATAGTTGTTGCCTCCTGATGCTACTTGAGCGATAATGGTTTCTTCCTTTGTATGGGTTGAGCCCATTGTAGAAAATTAAAGAAAGAGTGGATCGTAGAAAAAATAAGGTTTCTTAGACTTACGTTTTAGAATCACTCTTCTTGAAGGTTCGGCTGAGGTTCTTGCGCGTGTTTTTCTTGTTTTTTTGATTCTTACACTCGCGAGGGTTTCTTATAAACCCACTGTCACGGTCGCCATCAGATAAGGCTGGTCGTAGGTCTGAAGAAAAGACATTGTTCCTTATAACTTGTATAATCACTGTTGTCGTATAGAGATTGAATATAGATTGATATAGAATGGATGCTCTGTTACAATGTAGCTTCTCTTATATACTAATTATTATAAGAGATGCTTCCTTCAAAATGCAAGGCACAAAGCTAAAAGCTGGTTTGGTCCATGACAATAGAAGCAGATTGGATAAGGTGGTGTTTGCCTGGCCGCTGTCCCAGTGACCCTCGAAATTGAAGGGCGGGGTGCGGGGCCCTTTTGGGCAGTTTCTGTGGTGCTTGTGATGCTCTTCGTGGAGGTAGCTAAATGAGAGCAGCGGGGGAAAGGGGGAACAGAAGGCAGGCTCTCAGCCCTTCGACACTCGTCCTCAAGTAATTTCTTCATATCGGAGAAGGTAGGGAGAACGGTGGCCGATTCACCGACACAAACAAATTCAAAGCGGCTCCTTAATTCCGGTGTTAGACGAAAGACGGTAGAGGGCCAAATGGACAAGTAGAATGGACCAATCCTTATCTACTTGAAGCCCTGATCCTTTAATTCCATGAACTTCTACAAACATAGGATTATAAGCTCTCGCCGCAGGTTTGCCACCGCAGAAATGTTAGGCAACTGCAATAAGGCGCTGACATATGTATAAGCAATTTTCCTAATATTGTTATACCGTTTAAATATTAAATAATAAATACCGGGCGGTTTTATAACCGGCATCATCATGAGACAAATGCCTAATCATGTCATATGGTTCTCCAGCAGTTGAATCCAGCAAATAGCAAACTTCTCTGACCTATTCCATATCTGGTGTAATAAGGATGGTGTGACCAGCATACTGCACATATTGCTTGCGGTTGCCGAGATAGTTCGCAAAAAGTTGTATTAACGACGGCGTGAAGCCGTGTTGCGCTTCGTCCAGACGTACCAAGATTTGGTTACTTATACCTACAGCTAGCCAATATCGTTTCGAATATTTTTCCAAACAAAAATGGTACGGCAATTGGCCTGTGTTCCTCTCATCTATTTGGTCCTTGAGTTAACTCTAGACGACTTCTAGTTTTTTGGGTAAGTGTTGGTGTTGATGGACAGGTTCTATATATACAGTAGTGGTACTTCTAGTACAGTCAAACAATCTTTTAATAGAAATGGTGGTATGTCGACAGGACCTGTCGATAAAAACGGCCCGTGTCGTTTAACTGCATGTCGTAGTTCCGTAGAGCCTATATATAGATTTGATTGCCACCCGGAACGAGTCTGGGGTAACTGGGGTATAGGTGATTTGAGATTTTCGCAATTTAAGGATGGGACGTTATCCAGGAAAACAGACGCGAAGTGTTCGGCAAATGCATCAACTGCGCTCTGTCCTGTGACGCAGCCACCTCTGTATAAATACTCATGTTTGTACCGGTTTTCAGCACGTTGGCATTTAGCAAACGACCAAATATGTGATGGATCGTTACATGGTTTATTCTGTATATAAGTATGTTATTTATTTTTGATAAGCTAGCCCAATTTATGATTTTACTAACAAAAAATATCTCAAAACATTATATTTTGCCTTGTGTCAATCAATAATTTTGATGATCATTCCTTTTACCAATATAAGATGAAAACAAATATATTATCCAGTCCCTTCTCTTAAAACAAAATTTTCTAACCGCTTCTGTTTATTTGTTGGACCTCTTATATATTGTAGACTGAACAAAAAATTAAATTTATACAATAAAAATAAGTAGGATTGCAAAACGGCTATTCGAACTTTGTTACTTTCATTGGACTATAAAGACACGGAAAATTTACTAAAAAAAATAATTAATATATTACATTTCTGTACACTCTTAGCCCAACTACTTCACACAACAAACGTGTTTCTAAATACACATTTGTAAGAAAACTCAAGCACACATACAAGTTTAGGTACATTCACACATGCAAGCGCACCCTTAAACACATATACACACGCGTTCATACACAAACTCATCCACACCAAACGCTGATTGAGAAATTTAAAATATTTATATCGTGTATTTTACCCTTTGTTACTTTTTAGCGACAACGGCGAAGCAACGAGGGCTATGAAATTTTTTAATTTTTTTTTTTCTTTTAATTTTAATTTCTTGTATGTTATCGGGTATTTCAATTATTTTTTTTATTTGACTTTTGGTTACCTATTATAGTTAAATGTGGTTTGCATGTCAATACTATAAATTGGCAACTTTAAGCTGATCTGATGAGAAAGCCAAGAGGTGGGTACTGGACCTCTTCAATGGCTACTAGCGAACCCTTTGTGTTTGGGCTCGTTAGATTAGTTTTGACGAGCATCTTTCATTACGCATGGTGGTCTGATGATGGAGCCAAAAGGGAACGCCTTCATGGTTACTAGTAAAACCTTCGAGTTTGGTCTTATTTGATTTGTAATGACAAGGCCAACCATTAGCCTGTGCGATCTTACCTACAATTATTAAAAATCTGTTAAGCCGTTTGTTTAGGTGGGAAAGTGGAACAGACAGACTTAACGTATTAGTATAATACATTTTCTTTCTTTAATTGACGACTATTATAGAGTTGCAGCTGAATGTTTTGAACATCATATCAACTTATCTTTTTCAAATATAGCAAAGTATAGTAGTAAATAAGTAAACATTATATATTATCACTATGAAATAAACTATATAGATATGTAGATTACTGACTCTATGGCCGTCTCGACGCAGCGGTGACAGTCCGTTTGTCCAATCGGCAGTAGGGGCCTTGCTTGCACAGAAATAATTTACTTTAAGGGATATCAATACAAAAGGGGAGTAGGTATATATTATTATTGTGATACCTGTGTCGTCACCAGCCGCCGTCGCTGGAATCCGTGACGAACAGGTCTCCAGCGGTGCGGTGTTGAAGCTGGGAAGGCGCTGTTCGAGAAGTATACACCGGGTGCACTGGCCACTAACACTCGACTGACATGACGTCACCGCTTATCTTTACCGAACAGATGTATGTACTGTACTACATACATACATACTGTATGTAAATTTATTTCATGTAATGGCAGCCCCGGCGGATATGCTTTGGTTGTTTATTAAGTTTATAGGTAGTTGAATATGTTATTTATTATTGCCACATCTAAGTATATCTTGAGAAACAAATATGAACGTAAGGAAGTGCTATGAAAACTGATACTCCATTGTTTATATGATCGAGTTCGCGAGAGATCAACTCTATTACGTTTATTATCTTTCGTTACATAATATGGTTAAGTTAGGGGTTGTTAATAATTGTATCCTTTTTCGATTACGTTTTACCAGTCGCAGTTTTTTCAAAAAAAATAATATATAAATAAAAATCGGCCAAGTGCGAGTCGGACTCAAGCACGAAGGGTTTCGTACCATTATCTATAAAAAAATCACGTTTTTTGTTTGGAAGCCCTCTCAAATATTTGTTTTATTTTAATTTATTTATTTTTAAAGTGACTATATAACTAAATATTCTGTGTATATTTTAAGCGTCTACCTGTTGCCGTTATCAATATCGAGCAAAATCGAGTTCCGCTAATTACCCTTTGGGTACGGATCCCTACAAAGAAATTAATTAACTGTTTAACTACTAAACTTTTACACAAATTAAAAAACGCTATTAAATACAAAAAAAAAAAACAATTTTACCTAAAACTTTCTCAAGAAATATTGTTATGTTTTTATGTAGGTATGCCAACCCAGTAGTAAGACTAGTTAAAAACAGTATCAAATGTTCCGCTGGGTTTGAGAAGGACCATTAAAACTAAAAGTTCCACAATCAAGTTCAGTTTAGAACAACTCGGTCGGTAACTACGCTCTGCTACCAAAATTATTCTTTTTTGTATTTGAGTCAGGTAAAGCTTAACCCAAATTAAAAACGGCAAGGCGATTACTCACTTGAAGTTGGTACTGCTGTTCTATACGGACCACGTCTGTCTGTCCTAACGTCTTCTAAGATAACCTAAGGGAGCCCTAAATTACAACTTAAACAAAAGAGGACATAGAAATAGGGTCAGTATCTAACTTAAAACAATAAAAAAACCTAAGTATTTTACTTGTTCCATAAGTTTGTAGCACTCGCACTTTTTATAAATTGAATATAACACAAAAACCAGTTATTTTTACTTGTCGATAACACAATGCAAAAATAACTGTAATTCGACTGTTAATTCGGAAAAAAAAACAATTTTGAAAAAAAGGAATGAACTAACCACGGAACATAGTCACTAACACTAGTTCCAGTTAAAAAAGCGGTCCGAAACAATACTTCTTGAGTAATTTATACCATAATGACGCCTTGAAACTTTTTGTATGGATTAACTTTTTTAACGTTTTGTATTGAATTCTTAAAAAGCACTTTCTTTGAATTTTTGCTAGAAGTCGATGCATTAGATAACAAGCTATTCTAATTTTTTAACCAACTTTCATAACAAGCAAATGCAATACACGCTTTAAAATTTGCACAAGTGTTGAAACAATGGTCACTTCTAGATTTTTTATCGCAATTAATACGATAAACAAAAATCATTCATTAAGGTAAGGCACTAGACAAAAGCAAGTTTTATCTTTATATAAATAATTCTACTGTACGTGTGTATGTCACTGTAGTCCTAAACGGCTAGACCGATTTTAATATATTTTTTGTAAGCGTTTGGTGGCGCCCTGGATGGTTTTGATTCACAAATCAGCCCGGCAGATGGCGCTGCAGTCGGTATCATGCAGGACAACGTCTTCCCGGTCAGCTAGTATCATAAATTTTTTTCAATCCTATAATTGAACAAAATTAGAACAAAAACGGCGTATTTACGCGGTTTTGCCTATATCGCAGTCTTAAATTGTAACACATAAAAGAACATATAATATACGTTTCGAGGACACACTTTAGTAGGTACGCCAGGCTGCACAAGCTATACGCTTCGTGGGCACACTTTAGTTAGTACGCCAGGCTGCACAAGCTATACGCTTCGTGGGCACACTTTAGTTAGTACGCCAGGCTGCACAAGCTATACGCTTCGTGGGTACACTTTAGTTAGTACGCCAGGCTGCACAAGCTATACGCTTCGTGGGCACACTTTAGTTAGTACGCCAGGCTGCACAAGCTATACGCTTCGTGGGTACACTTTAGTTAGTACGCCAGGCTGCACAAGCTATACGCTTCGTGGGTACACTTTAGTTAGTACGCCAGGCTGCACAAGCTATACGACGTATTTTGAACGGTCTATAATCCGTGGACACATTTAACGAATATTTACACTTACAAAAGCAAATAGGTATGTAAAGTGTTGTAAATAGTAGGACGTAGGTATGTAGATTAGGAATAAAATAACAAGCAATATTACAAGGCCTGACTTCTGCATCACAGACAGATATAGGAACGTAGTGAGAGAATCGCATATAAGTAGGTACTATTAGCATAATGCATTTAAGATAAAGTTAATTTATTATATAGTTGCTTCCCAGATGCTTAACAACTCAACCATGTAGAATCTTAACTTGTCTATGCCTAAATACTGGCAACTCCTAATTAAGACAAACTGTTACTATTTAAATTACACATAAGTACCTATAGTAACATTAATAAAAATATACAACAATATTAAGTTGTTCAGAGATTATTATTTACTTTAACCTGCTGCTGAAAACTCGTTACAGGTATTTGCTACTCGTATTTTTTTTAAAAAGGTATCAGCATTCGTAAGTATCTAATGTTGCCAATATTTTTCAATTACACCAAAATAGAAATAATGATTAACATCAATAATTTATATTTTTCTATCGCCGACAGAATAACGTAGCTTTAATTGGCATTAGGTACCTACCGGAGACCAAAAGCATCCCTGGTGCCGGCGTTACCTAAAACCTTTTACTATGTGCGATATGTGTCGATAAGATTCATCCATAAATATGATTTTTATTTCAGCATTTTTATCTGTCTGAGAAATTGGATTTTTTTTAACTTGTAGGTTCCCTACCTCCCTTCCCTCGACCCTAGACCAACCTGCTTTTTAATGATTGTAAAGTCGGGTGTTCTTTAAAATTACAATGTTATGGTAAACCATATTTCGAATTACACTTTAGTAGACATCGTCAAGCTTCAAATAAAAGATTTCCCTATTAATGCTGCCGAGACAGTCGGTGATCCATTAACCTCAATTTTATTCACTTTCTTACTATTTCTAGTGGGCTTCGCAACTCGATTTCTGACTTTTTTTAAATATTCGTTTTCGTTTTATTGTTTTGAACGCAACCGCTTCGTCTAAGTACCTTACAGAGAAATAAAGGGAAGTGTGTAGTCATTGTTTATACTTTAATCAATGTTTTCTTAAATCATCTTCTACCATATAAAAATATTTTATAGCATCTTATATTAATCATATAGTTCTTAACTGATTTTATCATTTTAGTAATTAACACACCCGTTGTTTTCCTTGTGGGTGGCGAATATGTACGGAACGACGTACATTTTTTATTTTTATATAGGTACGTAAAAATAAGTATTGCCTGTTAGCGTAGGTGGCACTTTGCTGGTGCTGGTGCTCACATGCTACAGAATTTATTCACGTATAATATGTCCTGTGTGTATTGCTTGTCCTAATGTAGTTTTCTACAATTTCTCCCTATTTATTACTATCTCTTATTATTTCTTACTCTCATACACTGGTAAGGTTCGTAAAAAGGGGAACCGTATTCTCGTTTACCACCTCTTGTAAATATATATTATATATCCACTAGATCTCTAAATCACAAAAGCATATGGAATTAATGAAAAACGTAAAATTAAGACTCATAATAAAGTGAGCCAACTACCTTCCTCTAGGTGCAAGGCTTTATACCTATAGTTACTAAGCATGTGTTATGGTTATCCGAGTCCACGTGAGTAAATGATCTGAGTCCTCGTGAGTAAATGATCTGAGTCCACGTGAGTAAATGATCTGAGTCCACATAAGTAAATGGCCTTTTGTGGTGGCCGAGTCGCACCAGTAGTCACCCGCCGATCCGATTCGATCCATCTTCGACATTGTAAGCAGGCATCAGCAACACCGTGGATAGTTTCTCGCTCTGAGTAGGTATCTAAATTCGAGCCGAAGTTCGTTTAAGACTTTTAAAAATGTGTGAAGCTCAAATGTGCTGGGGAAGAATCGAAAATACAAGCTTGAATAAATAAATTCAAATAGTTTATTTCTCAAAAATAGGATACAATATCACTTTTTTGACGTCAGTATAATATGGAAGGAATTCATAAACTACTACCGTTTCGAAATCAAGATGGCGTTCTGGGGAGAAGAAACGGCGAAAGAAACTCTGCAGCTGTCGCTCTTTTCAATTTTAATTATAACGATTGGTACATTTCCAAATAAAAGTACTATGATAACATCATTTTAGTTATTCACATTCGTTTTTATCTATAAAATATTGTTTATTTGAATAGTAAGCTTTTTTTGACAAGTTTCTGTTTAACAAAATTTTTAAACTTTTTTAAATTCAGTTTACAAACTTCTGCAGGGATGTTGTTGTAAAAACGGACACATTGTCCTTTAAATGATTTATCAATTTTTTTAAAGCCTTGTGTGGATCACAGCCAGTTTGTGTCTATTTCTTGTATTTAGATTATGAACATCACTATTTTTTTTAAAAAGATTAATATTCTTATGAACATACATTAAACTATCAAATATATATTGACCAGGTAAAGTTAGTATACTGAGCTCTTTAAATTTATCCCTTAAAGAGTGTCTGTTAGATATATTGTATATTGCTCGAATAGACCTCTTCTGCAGTACAAATCATATAATAAATTTTCGATTACGATATTTCATACAAAAACCAAACAACCACCGGTTTGATAACAAACTCAAGTAAAACACACTTATCAGTACAAAACAGGAACAATCGATATAATATGATAATGTATGTCACATAAACACATCATAAGACTAGACAATTAGGTAATACTACGGACTATGCACGACTACCGACTTTGGACTACGGACGGACAGTCCAACCGGGGAAGTTAATGTGTAACTGTTGTGGCAAAGTAACACATCACTCTCCATTCCGAGATACACAGGGTTCTTCAAAGGGTTATATTTACGCCGGCATCCATACATACTAATATTATAAATGCGAAAGTCTGTCTGTCTTCACGCTTTAACCGCTGCTGTACCGATTAATATGTAAGATTTGGAATAAAGATCTATATTTGAGTCCCGAGAAAGTACATAGGCTATTTGTAAGCGTCAAGTGTAAGTCGGTTTTTTAAAATAAAATAATTAAGGGGTTGCCGTTGAAATCCTACACCCATAACCGAATTTAGGGCGGGTGAAACCGCAGGCAATAGCTAGTTAAGTATAATATAGAAGCGGTGTGACAGGTGAAAAATAGGAAGGAAAAAAATTATTTTTTACTCAAACAATTATGTAACAATGCTGGTGTACAAATATAAAGGTGCTAGAACGGATGCGGCTCGCGCGGCGGCATGCGGCGGCGCAGTGCGTACAGGCGGCGTGGCGGCAGCACCGGGCACGGGGGGGCCGACCGGCGGCCGCGCCGACGGGTCCTGCGCCCCCGACGTCGCGACCGCGGCCCGCACCCATCGCCGGCACGCCGCCGCCCGACCCGACCGACAAGTGTGACCCCGCCCTCGTGAAGCGCACCTGCTCACTCTTCGGACTCGATCTGGTGAGTGGTCCCCACTCCCCACTGCACGCTCCACGAACACTAACATTATAGACAAAACGATAATTTATTAAAACTGTAATATTTTACATAGCAAGGTACATAGCGCACCATTTTGAATTTGTTTCTGAAAATAGGCTACGGTGACCGCTTACCATCAGGCGGACCGTAGGCTTGTTTGCCACCTTAGTGGTATAAAAAAAAAAAAAAAAAAGAATGTATGGGTAATTGTATATTACTATAGTATATATACCATCTACTCACCACATTGAAATTTATATGACCAAACTCTGACAACTGCATGACCAACATTCCAATAGCCTAACGCCGAACTTAATTGCACGACGGTACTTAACGGTAGCTCGACTGGTCACGGTACACTATGAGAGTAGCTGCCGGTCACACTGTACAGTGTGACAGTAACAATCAAGCAGTTATTGTGAGGAGCGCTGCCTAGGCGCTCTGATAGTGGAAACAAGATGATGGTCGAATTAAGTAAAATACATGTTGTTCAGTTGACAATCGTATATTGATTGAATTTATATTATAACAAAAGTTACTAATTCTATCTTACTGACTAAGCATAACGTGATTTACGTTACTCGTGCGACCTAATAAGACGGTCCACGTGAGGAAGTGCATTTCGCAATGCCTACATGTTGCAATTGCACGACAGACTGCCGGCAAGTGTGAACAGAAAAATACCAATTTTTTGATAGGTATGTTTAAGTAGTGGCAGATATGTTCAGACTAGACGTAGACATGTTATTTGTGTGTGGGCAGGAGCGTCCCCCGCCGCTGCCAGCGTCGCGGGCGTACACGGTGTCGGGCGGCGTGAAGCTGGGGTACCCGCAGCAGCGCACGATCGCAACCGACTGGGTCGGCGCCGGCTTGCGTTTGCGCGCCGGCGATACCGTCCTCGTGCTGGGGGCCGCCGCGCGCGGACACCTAGCGCTCCAGGTACCTCCAACTACCTATCCATAAATCTTTGAATAATATTTTACACGTTTTATATAAAGTATAGCTAAATATGTTTTCTTTCAGTAAAAGGTTCTTTTCCTCCAGCCGCGGAATTTTTTCCCAACCTTATAATATAATATGTATGATGCACAGTTCGGATGAACTTACCATGTTTTCTTATACCTAGAGCTATACTTTCATAAAGACAGGCTTTTGCTGAGGATGTTAGAAAAAGTCTTTTTTGCCTTACTTGACTGGACAATATGTAGATATTATTGTCCAGTCACCTACCGGCTACTTTGATAAATAACCCTACAGATACCTATCTAAACCGTACGACGAACATCGGTGCGTAGCTCGTAGAGCACACGGTAGCAAATAAAAATGAAAAAAACCGCTTGCAAGCGATTACGCCTATTGATTTTAGAAAATGTTTTTTCGCTCTGTGCCGCAGGTGGGGTCCTGCACCGTATCAGTGCCGCATAGCGTGCTGGCGGCCCCCCGCGCCCCACCCTCGCGGCCTCAGCCACCGCCACCCGCGCCTCCCGCGCCCCCGGCGCACCCCGCGCAGCATGCCCTCGCCCCCTGACGACTAACTATCACTACTTTGTCGTTCTACAAGCTACAGGATACCATCTTCATCAATATTATATCCACTCCCGCCCGCGACAGGACCGATCAACGATCCTATAACTCGACAATTTGTAAATATAGATTAAGTATTTATGTACGTAGAGTCGAGTCGCCCCTGCCCCCAGCGCCCCCCGCGCCCATGCCCGACCGCACAGTATTATGTAAACTGCGACCGGTACTTGCCATATCGTATTTATGTTGTAGCATAGTCTCTCGCCAGATGTTAGTTAGTTTGTGTAGGTACCTACGCGTGCCGTTGTGCACAGAGATTATTATTTAGATGTTAACTAATATTTAGTAAAAAAACTAAAGTAATCGAAAAGGAGGTGTTGCAGTTGAATTCTGTTTTAAGACTACCCCAAAAATACAGAGCCATAAAAAATGATTAGCTACAACTCAATTGACGGAAACAATTATTTTTTATTGATTCTATAATATTGAGACAAAATTTATTTACTTTAGTGAATATATTTAGTAGTGGGCTTTCAGAGGGTTTCAACTACAAACCTGCCGACGACCCCTGACAGAGTATGTGCCAACTTTGTTAACGAATTAAAATTATATTTACTTTTATTATAAATGTATATTCTGTGACTGGTACTGGGTACTCGTATAATATAACTTTATGTATAATTAGACTGACTAAGAATAACTACGTTACGCTACGACGCGACGCGACCGAACAAAGTCCAAGAAACAAGACGAGATAACGAGTACCGGCTTAAAAAAAATGTTATAAGATTAAAGAATGGGTTTTATAAGAATATTGTTAACTACTATACGTTGCAAATGCGTTAGCACCCGGTCAGGTGCCATGTTGATTGCCGAATACGTATCCCTTTTTTGTAATAAAATACCTACCTGTACTATTCAGGCAAGTTGTTGTACCTGATTAAGATGTTGTGCATATTAACTACTTTCGCGGTGGCTTAGCTATGCATCCGCTATGTGGGTACATTTAAGGACGCGTTCACATCGTGCGACTGGTGCTCTGGTGGACATGTAGGTAATTATTATCGCCCAAAAAAGTGGCGCTAATTTTAAAACTACATTTTATAATTTCAGTCTACACAGGTACATACTTTTTTTCTAAGGCGTATCGGGAGCCATTTAAGCTAAAATCGAAAATCGGAAACACTATCATATTTGTGCAAGCCAAATATAAATGTTATGCATAATTTCTAAAGTCGCTCAAATTAATTAAGTTGCTCCTCCATCGGCTTCGTCGAGAATTGGAAGTAATAAAGATTGTGCTAACGTCATTATAGTTTAGTGGGTATCGGAAGAAAACTAACAAGATATAGCAGCGAAAAGTCTTTTGCTCAGCAAGTTTATTTGCGGTACCCGTGATAAACCTAATACCTATTTTATATTGATGACTTAATTGTATACACTATCACTGTATGGAATCATTATTCCATTTATATACACAGGTGGCTAATTTCGACATAAGCCGAGAACTGCCAGTAATAATCACTTGAGTTTTATAAGGGATTAAGTTTTAAACCAAACGAATCACTCCAGGTTATTATTATTGTAGCAAGATAATAATTAGTAGTTTGTATGGCTTTTAGTATGTTATTAATGGTTGCTTGTGAATAAATTTGGAGATGGGCTGCATATGATAGAATTTATAAATATAGCAAAGAGAAAAGGAGAACCACTGAGCCACCCTGAAGAACGCCTGTTGTAATATTAAGTACACCAGAATACATTATCATCCACCTTAATGCATTGCCGACGGCCACTCAGGTAACTACGAAACCAGTCAGTAGGCGTTGGAGATATCATGTTAAGCGAATGTAGGAGGCGAGATAAGACATCTAAATCAACGGTGTTGAAAGCTGAACTAAAATCTAGTAACTGCAAGCTGTTGATTTTCCATACCCCAACGAATATCATCCGTAATTTTGATCAGTGCAGTATCTTACTAAGACCAGAGTGGAAACCGGATGAGAAGGGATTAAGGAGATGGCACACTACATACCCAAACGAGTTAAGTTTGCAAGAATTTGATTAATTTTGGTACAGCCCTGACAACACTTTTTAACGTGAAATAAATATATGTTATAGTTTAAATCTTAATTGACTGGATTATATTAATTTGGCTATTAAACAGTAAGTAAAAATAATATTTCGGACGCTCTATTTTTGGGCTTTAATTCAAATTGTTAGGAAAAGAGTGATATTCTCTTGATTCTTATTTCATAAAATTAATATAAATACTTATGACCAAGTGACTTCGCTAATTTCATAGTTCTAAATAAATATTTGAATTTTATACCAACAAAATACCGAGAAAAATCGAGATTTTCAACGTGCACTAGCGCCTTTCGTACGTGGAACTGTGTCCCTTTGTATGCTTCAATAGTGTAATATGTCTTTGTACACTGGTCAAAACGACACGTTTTTGTAAGGGTATGCCATAGCCTGACGGATATTATTTTTAGTAGCATAATATTTAATTGTTACTGTACTAGACGTTCTAAGATTTTAGTTTTAGAGGTGTGGAGCGATGGTCAGATAATGTAGCGGGATTGGTTTCTTAGGTAAAGGAATGATTTCGGCATCTTTCCATTCATCGGAAAAGCTTCTACTGAATATTGAATAATTAAGACTATGTGAGATAAAAGGAGTGAAAATGTCAATGATGGGGATGATCTATTACTAATAATGCAATCGCTTCCAAAAGCATTTCAAATATTTCTTAACATCACAATCGGAAAATTGACGAAAAAAATGAAATGAAGGAAAGTCAGGGGGTTTGCGTTAGTCAAAGAGAATTTAATATATTTAACTTCCTGCTACTGTCAAAGGTAGCGTAAAGTAGTTTAAGTCTTGAGAGGAAAGAGATGAGTTTTACTTACCAACTCCTAGTGACTTAAGAAACTTCCACATTTAAGCTGGGTCTCCGTCATTAACGGATTAGGCATCGTTGTGCATCACTACACATATTGTTGCAGCGATTCCTGAGAGACTTACTTCTTTCTCATACTTACTCTTACATTCTTCTCATACTCTCCCATACATACATACTTCCTCCTACTACTGAGTAACAGCAGACGCATCAGTTCTGTAGTGAGCGCGTTCTTTTTTAATTAAGAGAACATATACCTACAGTCCGACATTTATGACCGATTGTATTTAAAATTTAGGAAATATAGATTTAATATTAGACATAATTTACAAAAATAAAACAACTATTTAAAATACAGTTTTTAATTTATTAAATTATTAGTAAGAATCGTAAACAAAATATAAAACGTGGAATGTGTCTATGTGTCTATCCACAGACTGTGGTGCATAAACTAAAATTAAATACACAGTTCATTAAAGCTTCCTAAATCGGAACTTTATATACTTTTAGGTACAAATAAAACGCGATTCAAATGGTTCAGCTGAGTGACTTCAAACTTTATTGTAATCTTAACTTCTATAGTGATTCGTAACAACGCAACATCGTAACAACGCAACATCGTAACAACGCAACATCGTAACAACGCAACATCGTAACAACGCAACATCGTAACAACGCAACATCGTAACAACGCAACGTCAGTCACCACAACAACAGCAGATATTTAACAACAACAACAACGATCGTTGAACTGCAGCGTCAAGCATTATTTACAAAAAGTCAAACATATTTTTTTTTACATATACGAGTATTGTAAGTATTCTCACAGAGAGCAGAGAGAGCGAGAGAGAGAGAGAGAGAGTCTCGGGCGAGTGCGGACTCCACGCTAAATATTTATATTTTTTTAACAAATTCTAATGTTTCTAATAATTCACATTTCATTAACAAATAGATTTATAAAACAAATCTATTTCTATGGCTATTTACAATAAAATTCTATTTCATTTTCTCTTTTGTATTGTAAAATTATTATAATAATACTATAATGGCTCTTCAAAAGGCTTCTCCAAAAACATGTAATTAACAATAAATACATAATAAAAGATTGTTAAATTGCGAGTTGTCGCAGTGTCGGGGTGTCGCGGTGTCGGTCACACCTAGGTTCGCCAACTTCCCCGGATTATCCAGGACGAGCCAATAACAAGCGGGAAGCTTAGAGTCCCGGATATTATAAGAATTGAAAGTGATCGGTATTGTTATTTAAATTGACGTACACTTAGGAGTTATAAGTTATTAATTAACATCCGCTTATGGGTTAACTAGACTTGTTTTAACAGTCCAAGTACGTAAGTACTTAACTTCAACTACAGTTATCGCTAGCATCTCTATCTCTAACGTGTCGGGCGTGTGATTAACACACAAATCATAATACCCTTATATTATCTATAACACAACTTGGTCTGCAGTAACCGGCAATGCGGCCTTCACCACAGTCGACTCATTTGTAATATTTGCACCATCCATCAAAAGTCTTACAAATATAATTGTTCCACAAAGTTAAATGCAACTTCACAACGAGTAATAGAATATAGAGGTAGATACTTGAACGACGACGACAAATCTAATTAAAATTTGGCAACAGACAACGTGAGTACATTAATAGATAGCTAGGTAACACGAATAACTTACAATATAGAGACAAGTACGTACGTACGTAGTTGTAACTAATTACAAATATATATTTACTATCTATGATAGAACTACTGTGATATCATATGATTCAATGTTAAATTTAAGGTTTTAAACTATAATAAAATTATAAAAAAACAAAAATCTTGAAATATTCCGCTGTATTTAGTTTCTAGCGTCTACAGTCAAGTAAAAGTATACCACGGAAAATTATAAAACTGATGTTCTGTGGAGTGAGAAATTAAAAACTACAAAATAAAGAGGTAAGTAGGGTGCATGCAGAATTGTACTTTCATCAATTCATAACATGATTAAAACTTTCGTAGACGTAGACATCGCGCTCTCCTAAGATAAGCATGGGTGCACCAGCTGGGACCTTTTGACTCGGTTCAACGACGGACTGTGAGAATTGTCGACGATCCCAAACTCACTTGCCGTGTCGAACCCTTAAGTCTGAGGAGACTTTGCCTCCCTCTGTGTGTTCTACCGCTTGTACAATGGGATGTGCTATGAGGAATTGTTCGAAATGATGCCCACGGCTACTTTCTACCATCGCATTTATTCTCACACTTTAGAACCGATATAGTCGCGTACAGTGCGGTTTCAGAGAAACTTCCTCCCGCGAACGCTTGGGTTGTGGAATGCCCTGCCAAGGTTTTCTCTAAGGACTACAGTATGGGGTTCTTCAAGAAAGAAGTTATTGGATTTTTGTAGAGTCGGCAACGCGCGAGCGATACTTTTGGCGTCCATAACCCACGGTGACCGCTTACCATCAGGCGGACCGTGTGCTTGTTTGCCACCTTAGTAGTATTAATAAAAAAAAAAACACACTTCGGTAACAAACAAGCTTTACAATATAAATAGTTAAAGCAGTATAAATTCAAGTAATATTTTAATTGCCTATTGTTTTTAAATTGCATAGGGGCACGAAGCGTGAAGCGTTAAAAGTAGTCAATTCTGTGACTATGACTAATATAAATATAGATAGTAACTCCCGAGTTAAATATGTATATTCATATATCTCAACAAAGCAGACACACATATACATACATTCATTTGAATTAATGAACATATAGGTACATATTAAAGAAATAATAATCACACAAACATCACATAAACACATTCAGACAGACATCGCACACCCGAATTGGCCCAGCTCCCACAAACAGCCTGGCAACAAATGCACAACATTTAAACTACCATTACTTCTAAAACTAGCCTTAGGGGCGAAGAAGTGACAAGAAACTCCCGGATGTACGCCTGTTATCCATCAGCCATGTAGGAACCAAGCCATCAAGTATACAACATCTATTCAAATATGCATACATACACACACACGCACGTACCTGCGCGTCCCACCCCCACACATCCGAAACCCCACCAAAACCACCAAAGGCGGATAATTGCACATGGTGCATCCTCTGGATGCTCGCACACCACTATAAATTTTATGACAAAGACTTACATTAGATAACCTGGGTCAATCGAGTCATCTCACTGCGACCACCACGTGTCGCCCCGAACCGCCACGCCTTTGTAAGCTACATTCAAACGTAACGTACGAGTTAGCAACAGTATGACTCGGAAGAGTAAGAGAAGCTCGTAATGATAAAAGTCAAAATACTCCTACACTGATTCTGCTGCAAATCAATGACGTGATGTCCATCGACAACATACATATTGCTTAGCAGATGACAATATTGAAGACGCTTACTATAAGGCCCGTGCAAACATCCCACGATCTATTGCCCAACTTGTGTCTAAAATCGAGAGCACTCTGTCCAAGGTCTCTGAATGTGGACAGGAAAACTTGGTTTGATTCAACTCTACGAAGACACAAGTCTGCACGTTCACTACTTGAATACCCCTTTCATTATGGTCCCACAGTTCCATAACACACGCCCAAACATCTTCAAGAGTATTGGGATCCTTAGTGTTGACATTTCCAGCGATGTTCAGTTCCGAGATCATTTGGAAGACAAGATGAAGCTCGCGTCCAAATAACTTGGAGTACTCAACAGAGGGAAACAGTAGTTCACCTCGGAGCAAAGTTTGCTGCTTTACAAGTCGCAACTTCGGCCTCATACGGAATACTGCTGCCACCTTTGGGCGGGTGCAGTGCGGCTGAGAGAATCGTCGAGGACCTCAAATTCACAAGCCGTATCGAACCCTTAAGTCTGAGAAGAGAGTTTGCCTTCCTGTGTGTTCTACCGCTTGTATAATGGGATGTGTTCTAAGTAATTATTCGAAATGATGCCTGCGCCTTCTTTCTACCATTGTACTACTCGCCATCGGCAGGGAATTCATCCTCACACCTAAATGGTCACGTACATTGTGGTTTCAGAGGAACTTCCTCCTGCAAACGGTTAGGTGTTTATGCAGTGTAAAACACTAGACAGTAAAGAAATATTGTCAAAAGACACATTTTCGATACCGTAATCGAGTAATTCCTACTTCTATAATCTACTCAAAAAATATGAAACTAGAATAATAATGTTAAGCCCCAGAATTTTTTATTTTTATAATAACTTACAAATTTTAAAGTTACACGTAACCAAACCGAAAAATAATTCTTTTAACAGTGATAGCTTTTTTTGTATGGAAAGGTATTACGAATGTTTCAAATCGGAATCCCTCATCCTTAATTTATACGAAAATGACACCAAAGACGAAGTTTCATGCTTTGCTCACAATCTGCAGGGTTCATGTCAATAGAACCTGTACTAACATGACCATTTATAAACCAGGACATAGATATTTCAACACATCATACCATTACCAAACCCCATGCATGTCAACGGCGATACTACAAACACCACAATACTATCGACACAATAACTCACAATTTTCTACGGATACTACCGATACCGACACCTTTACTCACAATTCTCTACGGATACTACCGGTACCGACACAATTACTCACAATTCTCTACGGATACCTACGCATAGCCGCCTCCATAATTCAAATTTTGATTATTGCTTCACAGTTCGCATAATTAAATTTTTTAAACCACCAACCGAGCAACAGGAGCAAAAGAGCTTGAAGCTCATTATGGCTAAGGTTTTGAGGAATATCATAAGATACCATTCGTTCACTATTCATTTTTTTCAATATCAACAAATACAATTAACACAGCATTCACTTATGACATACAAGCAATGCTATTTTATTATAAAACTATTTTTATATTTTAATGTATATACGTGATAAAAAAACAGGTACTCATACATATACACACACACCACTCAGTCATTCACAGATACCTTACTTTATACTGTACCTACTTACCTCTTAAGTTTATTTATATAATTTATATATGGATATAATAGGTACGTGTATTATATAGTGAAGACAAAAGAGGAGCTTCGCATTCGCATGACCACGTAACGTTACGTTACACGTTACACGTTACACTAACGACAAATACATTCAAAACGTAACCACGCGAAGTGTAACCAACGTGCCGCACACAAACATACACACACACACACACACTCATTTGTTATTAAATTTATAACCAAGTGTAAGTTAACATTTAAGCTGAACTCTATAAATAATTGAACACATTCGCGTAACTGTTACATTGACACGTGTAAAGCGTTCATTTGTTGGCGCACAGAATGTAAAGCGGTCACACAATACGCCTCTACACAATATTTGTACTATTGATTTTCTTGTTTAAACTATACTTTATACATGATAGTGGGGATATTATCTGTTTATGTGACTCGTATCGAAAAATGTTAAGCAACATGCGTAATTAAATTAAAGAAAATGTTTAGATACCTAATAACAATCTTATTAAATCTTATCTTATTAAATCATAATTATGCATGTCTATCGCCCACCGCCACCGTCCGGGGCCCGTCGCCAGTCGCACTTATAATTAGTTACATTTTATTATATTATCTATGCGACAAACATACATTACAAAGACGAGAAACTTGCACATGCACAGTGAACACAAGCAGTAAGGCAGGAAGTCATCTTACAAATTATGCAAACTTACACATAAGTAACTAAATAATGGGTGCAATTACGGACATTGGTAAAGAGTTATAAATCGACTTAGGGAACCCGTTGTTGTAATGGAAACTCCCCACGGAATTTTTTAACAAAGTTTTTAACAAATTTCTAAAGTTAGTTTTAATTTGTTGTTTAAATCCGACATCGTCCATTCCGTTAAACAATTGAAGAATTTTCACTCATTAACAAATATATTGTGTACGAGAGGAGTCGGACAGGTCGACCCCCACGGCGTTGTTCCTGTTGCGCTCGATATTCGTTCCGAACGTCAAACTTAGTAGACGCTAACCATTAGTTCAGTTCAGTTCGTTATGAGTTGTTGCGTGTCCTACTTCTGCTATTGGCGAAGATTTTTGCGCAGTGCTCACCATAGTTCTGCTTGCGAAAGTCTCGCCCACAACGTGCGTGAATATTTGACGTTATCATTTCAAAGAGATACATGACTACGAAAAAAAAACTCGAGATAAAATACTCCAAAAAATACGGCTAAGACAAGTTTCTTACAATATGTTGGACCCTGAACAATAGTGTGCACAACAAAACACGCTTCAGACGAAATTTCTCATACTATCTTAATTCCCAGAAACAAATACAGGGGACACGTAATCAGTCAGATCCTTCAGTAGATTCGACAAAGAACTCTTACAAAATTCAATCAATCAAGTGTTTAGTATAAGGCGGTACAGCGGTGTATAGGGTAAGAGCAGTAGGGCTAATCTCGGGCGACGGGCGTGCTGCAGGCCATCGAGGGTGCCCGCCGCTCCACCGGTGACCGTGCGTCCATTCCTGCCCCCGCGTCCACGTCTGCGCTCGCCTCCGCCACAGCGTCCGCGCCCGCGCACAGCGAGAGAAACACGTTGCTGGCTGACACCTCGCGCACGCACCGCCGCTGCTCCGCTGCACACAACACTCACATAGACATAACGCATAACATACTACACACAGAGACACTGGATTAAGTTAAAGTTGTTGTTGTAAAGTTGTTCTCTTAGAGCACATCGTAAAATATGGAGCCTCTAAAAAAGCAGGAGTTTTTATAACTAAATGTTAACTTAATGTTAATATTCATCGCGATAATACAATAGTAAATTGCACAAGTAGTGCTGCGAGGTCCTAAGTTGAGAGTAAAGCGAAGGGTGCTATCATTGACCTATTATGTACTAACTAACGTACCTTGTAAACGTTGCTAGACACTGCACTGCAATGTCCTTGTCCTTCTCAGAACAATTGTTTACGCCAATTGTCGTGACGTTAGTCAGAACGCACCTCTAGTAATCAACGAGTAAAGCGGCAACACTTTTAACGCAGCAACACTGTGCGTCTGCTTGCTACAGCTGATATAAATGTCAAAAGTTTTGAATCGTAACGAAAATTTTATCTGCACAATTTGATTTGAATATAAAACTCTTTACCCGCGCGGGCCGTTATTAGGAACAATAAAAAGTAAAGTGTATCACAGTGTCTCAGCCCGGAATAGGAAGGAAAAGGACCTCAGCTCAATCAAATTCACATTCAGCTCATCATCTTGTAAGTCTCCCTTTCTTATAGAATACCTGCCGCCGACCGACTAGGTCTTACAAAGATCATGTGGTCCTTCGAGCCGGATCCGTAGAATTTCAGCTCTAAAATTACAGTCCTCTGTCCTATAAACGGCGTTATTATCAGCCCCAAATTTGTCGTCGAATCTTCATATTCTCGACTCAGCCCTATTAAAAGCTTGTAGCTGTACGATCTATGTATCGTTACGCAACCAAATTTCCGTCCTTAAATTATTTGTAAAACCCAAAAAAAAAATCCCTCATATAAAACTACCTATTTTTATTTTTTTAAACAAAAAAACCTCCTCAGCTCATAACCATTATTGTATTGTATTATTGTGTAATTTCGTTGTTGCTGACGTAAAAAATTCTGTGTATTTAATTTTTGTTTAAACTTCGTTTTTTTTATTTATTTTTTCTAAACGTTGCAATGCCGTCGAAATCGCAAGCCGCGAGATTCCGTGAAGCCGTCAGGGGAATTGCCCACCTTAAAGATATCGCATTCGCAGTTGTGTCAGGTGATACCTCAAAGTACAGTGTTAATGACTTTGAGGGTCGATTCGTAAAACTCGATGAGCTGAAAAGTAAGCTGGACGAGGTTTACTTTGAAATTTTAAACGAGACTGACCTGGACGACAAGACTGAGGCTACATACAATCAGCACTATAGAGTAGCATGCGATGCATACTCAGAAGTGTACGTCGCCAAAGCTAAGATTAGTTCAGCTCAAAAATCTACCGAACGGATTTCGCCTCAGCCCTCCTCAACTTCAGCACCCGCATCTGTCCTGCCCAAAATTGAGTTGTCAAAATTTTCATCCAAATTGGAAGACTGGCCCTCTTTTATTACAATTTTTAATAGTTTAACCGATGCTATAACCAACTTGACAGATGCGGTTAAACTGCATTATCTGCTCTCTTGCCACTCAGACGAAGCTCTCAGTATGATAGCCCAAATAAAAATCACCAATGAGAATTACGCAGTAATCTTAGCACTCCTGACTAAGCGCAATAAAAATCGACGGATATCATACTGGAGCTTCCTACTATTCCTCCCGCTCAGATATTAGGTCCACATTTTGACCCCCTTAATTTCAGCTCAGTCGGCCCTAAATAATTTTAAGCTCCCACAAGATAATGACTATGTTTTTGTGTCAATTTCTGCCAGAAAGCTCAAAGGTGAACTTCGCTCACTCTTTGACAGAAAACATGGCTCAGATGATGATCTGCCCACTCTCAAAGATCTCATCAGTTTTCTGGAAGAGCATTCGCGCTACCAGGAAACTGAAAGAGCAAACATACCCCTTCAGCCCTGCCGTCACCCCTTTCCGCTCAGTACTACCAGACAGACAACTCAGCTCAACATTACTTGTTCTCGCGTCCACTTACTCTTCAAATTTTCGACCCATTAATAATCCCATAAGCCCATAAGCCGACAAGCTTATACAACAAGCAGCCCGTACAAGGTCGGTGGGACTTCATTGATGCCCGTGAACGGTGCCGACGCTGTCTAGGTCCGCACTATGAGAGTGAGTGCAAGACTACTGGTAGGTGTAGAGAGTGCAACAGTGACAATCATCACACCTCTCTGCACCGACATGAAGCCAACTCTCCGACTCACACCTCAGCTCACCTTTTGCCTGTCCCATTACGAACACAACCTAGACAGCGCCTACACTACTCAACACAACCCAGCTCTTTACACGCTAGATAAGTCACACCACCATTACATCAACAACGCTCACCTACACACAGTCCTCCCACACACTATAATAAGCAACACAGTCAACTGTGACTAGTTTCAGCACATACACACAAAAATTAACACACATACAATCTTCACACATGTCCACAGCTTCATTCAGCCCCAGAAATATTAAATCAGCTCATGAAAACACTACAAAATTGTTTAAAAATAATTTTCAGCCCATAACTACTGAATTGTCAAGGCCTAGCGACCTACCTACCCATTCTGGAACAATTGTTTCTTCAAATGTTCAGCCCAACACCACCTATGAGACACCAGTACTCTTACCAACAGGGTTTCTAGAGCTACTTGACAGTGATGGAAAGTACCATAAGGCAAGAGCGTTGCTAGATACAGGTTCAATGTTGATTTGTTAACTAAGGATAAGGCTACAAAATTGCATATCCTACTTCAGCACACAAAAAATCCTCCACCTTACAGAAAACCGCGGCCACAATAACACTAACATTGAGTAGTGCTGTGTTCCTGGCGGTGAGTAAGGTTGCCAGAGCTCTTTGAGGATTCGCTGCGCGGACAGCGGAGGACCGGCGGTGCTTATCGCTGTCATTGCTCGGCGTAGACGCGGCGTGCTGGTTCGGCGGTCAGGTAGACCTGATGAAACGGCTGACCGCTGGCCGCCCGCAGGTTGAACGGGTTCCCGAACCCAGGCATCACTTAATCTCCGCCCTGGGAGGCTGATCCGCCAGCCTGTGTAAAGTCTCTGAAGTGGTAGTCAAAGCGATCAGATCAGTAACAAAAATGCCAAGTAATGTTGGAGCAAGCACATTTCCCTGCAGGACTCCACTGAGCACTTATTTTGTCTGTGATAAGGTTTCTCCAACTCTTACCTGGAATGTGCGTTGTGTAAGGTATTCCTTAACGAGCGTTGTGTCAGGTATTCCTTAATCCAGTGCAAAAGTTTGCCCCTGATGCCGAAATGCTCCAATTTTACTAATAGTCGCTGGTCAGGTACTTTGTCAAAAGCTCGTTCAATTAAAAACGTTCTATGGTCCAGTTCCCTAGTCCAAGCATGCACAGAGGAAATTAGATTTGTAACTGTTGATCGCATTTGTACAAAGCTATGTTAGTGAATAGATATAACATTTTCTCTGTTGAGAAACAATTTTATTTGATCCACTATTATCTTTTCCATGTATTTGCAAATAATATCCTTTAGCACAAACAATATGGTTTTAGGGGTAAATCTAATACGCTGTCAGCTACAATTGATATGATAACTAAAATTAAACTCAATATGGATAAAAGACAAACAGCTCTAGGTGTCTTTATAGACCTGAAGAAGGCCTTTGATACGGTGTGTCATACCATATTATTAGATAAATTATGTGAAATAGAAATAACAGGAACTGTCTATGATATGCTTAAATCATATTTATCAAATCGCTACCATATAGAAAAACTAAATCTACTGAAAGTACCCCGAAATTAATAATATTTGGAGTACCCCAAGGCTCGATTTTAGAACCGCTGCTTTTTCTTATATACATTAATGTAATCCACAAAATAGGTCTTAAAGGAGACCTTACTATTTACGCCGACGACACTAGTTTATTTTATTGTGGACATTCTCTTGAAACCATTTTACAAGATGCGCAAAATGATTTAAATATTCTTAATTTATGGTTTCAATCAAATATCTTAACCATAAATATATCTAAAACTAACTATATGATACTAACTGCTAAAAATAAAAAAATACCAATAACAGTTTACAACCAACAAATTAGCAGAGTTGATAAAGAAAAATATCTTGGCCTAGTATTAGACAAGTGCCTGTCTTGGAAACTACATATCAATAAAGGCAAAAAAACTTACCTCATTAACTCACTAAGGTGGCAAACAAGCTTACGGTCCGCCTGATGGTAAGCGGTCACCGTAGCCTATGGACGCTTGCAACACCAGGGTTATCACTTGCGCGTTGCCGACCCTTCAGAAATCTAATAACTTCTTTCTTGAAGAACTCCATATTGTAGTCCTTGCAGAAAACCTTGGCAGGGAGCTCATTCCACAACTTAAGCGTTCGCGGGAGGAAGTTTCTCTGAAACCGCACTGGTGCTTTGCGAAGAATTGCCAAATGTTTTCCAACACAAGTACGCTATACTCTATATTATACACTTATCAAACCACATATTGACTATTTTTTAGATATCTGGAGCACAGCTGCCAAAACTAATAAAGATATACTACAGACTCCACAAAATAAATAAATAAAAATATTGTTTCAGTTTGATTTTTATACACCTTCTAGAGAAATATACAAACAAACAAAAATAATGAACATACCACAAACATACATGTTCTACACCTGCATCCTGGTTCGTAAAATTCTAAAGAAAGATACACACAGAAATTAATTTTAAAAAAAAAACAACAATCGCATCATTACGTGTTAAGACGAGCAAACTATATTCACCAAGTACTAACCATGTTAAAAAAAGTCTTATGTTCGAAGTTGCCCAAATCTGTTACCTAAGTACATTAAAGAAGCGAAATCTATATTAACCTTTAAAAAACTACTTAAATTCTATATAATTAATAAAAAAGGTAAAACAGATTTCGTTGACATTAACTATGTAAAATAAAAAGTAAAAACACTACATCTAAAATTTTATGTACAAACTACGCTCAATTAATGCCACATCTAGTACCACAAATTCTGTATACGCACGTAACACACAGTCACAGTCACTTCAACTTGTCCGGACAGACTATGAATTGAATGTATTGAAGCTACCCTCCACCTACTAACTTAAATATTTATGTATGTTAACCAATCTTATACCTTTCTCATGTAACTGAATTAATTTATTCTTATGAGAAATAAAGTATCTTAACCCTTAAACCTAAGTTTAACCTAGCTCGTCAAGCTAATAGGTCTGTACTTAGATGGATCTGTCCTGTCTCCACTCTTATTCAATGGTGTCACAATTGTCCTGTCTCGACTCTTACTTTTTCAATAATTATCATGTGTATATAGTCATAGAATTCTCCAAACGCGCCAGATTTCCAATCATTGGATAGACTGTGAGATCTGGTTCCTAGGAATTTGCTTTTTGAAATTCAATGGAAAAGTATTCAGCTATATCAGCAGGTTCGGTAACCAGATAACGTAAGGTATCATTAACCGCTGGTGGGGTGTCAACTTTCGTTGTGGATGCTCTTCTTATGCGGGAATAAAACCCTTTTTCGCCTTTAGTGAGAATATTGGCTTCGAACTTTGCCCGCACAATTCCAGAATCACCCCTCACCATCTCCAACATTGGGATCCTTGGTCCTAACATTAGCGATGTTGAGTTCTAAGTTCATTTACAAGACAAGGTGAAGCTGGCGTCCAAAAAATTTGCCGTCTGGGCCTGGGCGGGCGAACCCGGTTACCAGCTTGGCCCTTTTGACTCGGTTCAACGACGGGCTGTAAGAATCGTCGACAATCCCATACTCACAAACCGTATGGAACCCTTAAGTCTGAGGAAAGACTTTGCCTCCCTGTGTGCGTTCTACCATTTGTATAATGGGATGTGTTCTGAGGAATTGTTCAAAATGATGACCACAGGCTACTTTCTACCATCGCTCCGCTCACCATCGGCGGGGAATTCATTCTAAGACCTTAGAACCTAAATGGTCAAGTGCAGTACGGTTTCAGAGCAACTTCCTCCCGCGAACGCTTAACTTGTGGAATGAGCTCTGCTAAGATATTCTCTAAGGACTACAGCTATCAAGAAAAAAGTTATTAGGGTATTTGAAGAGTCGGCAAGCGTCCATAGGCTGCGGCCGCAGACCATCAGGCGGACCCCAAGCTTGTTTGCCACTTGTCTATTGAACGATTATTAAAAAGTGAGGTGAAGATGTGTGTGTGTGTGTGTGCGCGTGTATGTGTGTGCGCGTGTGTGCGTGTGTGTATGTATGTGTGTGTGGGTGTGTGTGTGTGTTTGTGTGCGTGTGTGTGAGCGTGGACTGACCGATCATGTTGTGCAGGTTGTCAATGACGACCTCGGTGTTGCAGGTGGCTTCAGCGCAGCGCTGCACGAACGCCGTCCACCGCCGCAGCTCGTTCTCCTGCAACACGGAAACTACATAACTTGACGTCAAATATGTTTTTATTTAAATGGCTGGTGGATGGGCCACCAGCAATCAAAATCTCATTTCGGTCACAATATATAGCCCGCCGTACAAGCCATGCTTAGAATGGTAGCTTGCAAATGCAGGATTGCAAAAAGGTGGAGTACAATTGCTCTATCGTATGCTCATTTTGCGAAGAGCGAAATTGCAACAACGTCAACCCAGTCGTCCAGTTCGAACAGAACGACGATATGGACGACCCAACATCACATGACGACCCGCCTTCACCTCCTTCCTGCCTCCATTGATCCACCCTAGGTGAGTCCTGACCCTTCCAAAAGGGCGAAAGTCTAAACTGTGTTAATACTTGACCGTGTAAATAGTATTTTATAGTTAACATTTTATGTCTACGTTGTTGTTGAGGAGGCGCCGTTTTATTTACGGTCTGCGCAAGTTTGATTATTTATCCAATTTCGAAAAGAATTAAAATGGCTCCCGATCCAATTTCGCCGGAATACTCGGATCCCTACAGTAGTTTTCAGTAACTCTTATATAGTAACTGCTATAAGATTATGGAACTCATTACCTAACCTATTTCAAGATATCTGTGTATGTATGTATATATATATATATTAATTATTATATATATACATATATATATATATATATATATATATATATATATATATATATATATATATGGTATATATGTGTTTGTTAAGAAATTTGTTTTATACCCAACTAGCAAAAATGCGATAAACGAAAAACTTATAACACAATAGAGTGATATCAAAGTCGTATAGAAGTAACGCTTGTTACTGCTGGTCATATATATGTATTTCTTATATACTTGTAAAAAAGAGGTGACCCCCATGGGAAAAATGTTAATAAATCGTGTTTAGTACATCAAAAAGGTTAAAGTTTTTATGTTTCAAAAATTAATGCCTTTAAGAATATAAGAATAAGAAGAATAAGAAATTTATTGATAATAATTATTACATGTCAAAAATATAAAATATAACATCTACATATAGTACAAGTAGGATCTCAGAACAATAAGTAGGATATAAACATAACGTCAGATAAGCTAAAATTATTATGAGTTGCTATACTATGTCAACAATTTAAAAATATATTTAAGCATTTTATATGTCAATTTTTTTTTAATTTCGAATTCATTGAAGTTATAAAATGTTTTGGTCAATAACCATTTCTTGAGCTTAGCCTTGAAAAATGTCAAACTGCTAGAATTTTTATGGCCGCCTATATAAACACATTTAACAGACTTGGATAGTGTGTAAAGGAGACACTAAGTTGTGTGAAGTGAAGCAAAAAAAAGGTTTTTATAGAAAACAACTTTAACTTTTAACCTTTATAAATCTTACAACACGTATCACTTAATACTTATACACTTTCGACTTGAGGTAGCTTTTTGCAGTCTATATGTTAGGCATAAAAATATGAAATATGAACATTTTTTTGTAGGTATACCTAAAATGAAAACAGAAAGATCTTGTCAGGTTAAAAATAAATAAAAAAATGGCTTGATTAATTTTGATTTTTTGACTCCAAAATGAGTCGTATCTCTACTTCGAGTAAATATTAAGCTCCGAATGCCATACGATACGGCATACGCTGCAGCATGGGACGTAATGAGATGACATATTACATTTCAAAGAAACTTCCTCCCTTGGGTTGTGGGATGAGCTCCCTGCCCAGGTTTTCTCTAAGGACTACAGTATGGGGTTCTCCAAGAAAGAAGCTATCAGATTACTGAAGGGTCGGCAACGCGCGAGTGATACCCCTGGTGTTGCAAGCATCCATAGTCCATAGGCTACGGTGACCGCTTACCATCAGGCGGATAATTAAAAAATAGACTAATAAAAAAAAAAAAAATATGAAAGACGCGAAACTATTTTAAATAATGTTAACAACTGTCTGACTAAAGTTGTCCGCTGCACTGCACTAGTCCAACATGAATGATTTACTCCTAAATACCAAGAAAACCAAATGTATAAAGTTTTTAACACCAAATGTCAGTCAGGAATATTTATATACGGGGAGCAGTTAGATATTGTAGACAATTCAGTATTCTTAGGTTACCCTATTACCCTAGGCACAAAGCTTCGGTGGGGCCCACATATAGGTAGATTGGCGAATAGGCTTAGTTCTGAAGCATTCGCGGTTAAAAATATTCGTCGACTTACGGACGGAACTGCTGCCCGGATAGTATAGATATATAAGTATGTTTGGTGTACCTAATCCTAAATGACAGAATAAGAATTGCTAAGCCAACCATTGAGAAAGTCATGTTAAGGTGATTTGGGCATGTGAAGAGGAGCGCAAAAAGAAAGGTTAGTGCTTGTTGAGCACATATTAATCCCATTACGTCTGTTCTCAGGAAGGTGACGTAAAGAGTACTCTAAACTGTTAAATGTTAACATTATTGATGCGAGGAAATGAAGCAAAAGAAGTGTGCCATAATCGTAGTAAGTGGAAGTCTTTGGACTTTGCCTATCACTTAGGTAAATATGCATGATGTAATGCAGGTATGTTTATTACACATAATGTTCTCTAACTTTAGAAGTAGTGCGCGGAAGGCTTACATTACCTACAATCAGAAGTGTTAACCTAGATTAAGGCATACCTAATACTACAGATGCTAGGTCGGGGTCTTCACTGCTCTTCAACCTTAGACGACAGCCACCCCTTGGCCCACTGCTAAAGCGATACAATTCAAGTTATTCTCACCTAAGACTGACTGACAGCCAACAAGACCATGACCGCATAAAAAAATAAAACCATGCTGGAAATCTCCGCAACACAGCGGGAGGTCCAGCGGGTGTTGCTTTTTCTAGACGTTCATAATTCGAGTGGGCCAGGCGGTATAGTGGAAGACTGCAAATGTGCACCCGGTGCCCAAAAAGGGCGATAGATCAGATCTATCGAATTATAGGCCTATCGCTATTACCTATCTCCTCTCCAAAGTGATAGAGCGGGTGATCAACACACAGCTTTTAAGATACCTAAAAGAACACGACCTGGTCAGTGATAGTCAATTTGGCTTTCGCCACCGTCGCTCGACTGGTGACCTTCTAGTGTATCTAACACACCGATGGGCACTAGCCATTGAGAGTCAGGGCGAGGCATTGGCATGTAGCCTGGACATAGTGAAGGCGTTCGATCGGGGTCTTCTATCGAAGTTGCCATCTTACGGAGTGCCCGAGGGTTTGTGCAAATGGGTGACTACCTTTTTGTCCGGCAGACGCATACAAACCGTAGTTGACGGTAGTTGCTCTGATAGCAAGGACATTAATGCTTGTGTCCCGCAAGGCTCTGTGCTGTCTCCTACGCTGTTTCTATTGCATATCAATGACATGTTGGACATCAACAACATACATTACTATGCAAATGACAGTACTAAAGACACTTATCGAGACCGCACTGTCCAAGGTCTCTCACTGGGGACGGGTAAACTTGGTCCGATTCAACCCTACAAAGACACAAGTGTGCGCGTTCACCGCTAAGAAAACCCCATTCACTGTAGTCCTACAATTCCAGAACAATTCCCTCTCCATCTCCGAGAGCATCATTTACAAGATAAGGTGAAGCTGGCGTCCAAAAAACTAGGTGTACTCAACAGAGCGAGGCAGTATTTCACATCGGGGCAGACGTTGTTGCTTTACAAATCGCAAGTTCGGCACAATATGGAGTACTGCTGCCATCTCTGGGCGGGTGCACCCGGATACTAGCTTGGACCTTTTGACTCGGTTCAACGACGGGCTGTGAGAATTGTCGACGATCCCAAACTCACTTTCCGTATCGAACCTTTAAGTCTGAGGAAAGACTTTGCCACCCTGTGTGTTTTCTACCGCTTGTACAATGGGATGTGTTTTGAGGAATTGTTCAAAATGATGCCCACGGCTACTTTCTACCATCGCACCGCTAGCCATCGGCAGGGAATTCATTCTCACACTTTAGAACCGAAATGGTCGCATACAGTGCGGTTTCAGAGAAACTTCCTCTAGCGAACGCTTGGGTTGTGGAATAAGCTCCCTGCCAAGGTTTTCTCTAAGGACTGCAGTATGGGATTTTCAAGAAAGTAGTTATTGGATTTTTGAAGGGTCGGCAACGCGTCCATAGGCTACGGTGACCGCTAATACATTATAGATATACGCTTTAACAAAGGTAACTTTACCCATCATACACATTATGTGGATGTCGTCACAGTTTTTATTCAGTTTATGTAAACACACTCATGCGTAATTTTCTAAGACTTTTTTATTTAATGCAGTTGTTTTTATGGGAAACAAAGAATCATCTTAGGTAATGTTGAAATGGTGTCTGCCTCAATTGTACTAGGTAAGGTAAGGTATGTTAAATGTAAATACCTAGTTCATCACGCGACAGATAGGTAGTAGATATTGTTGGTTGTCTCATTCATTATGAAGATTCTTTTCATTGCAAGTCAAGTCTAGATTTCTAATTATTTCCCTTTATTTAAGATCTATAGGATTTCTCTTTGCAGACGCGAAGTCGCCTTTTCATCTGCTATAGGTGTATAATATTCTTGCTGACCAACACTTAACTAAAATTCTAAAGCCTTCTTTACGTAGGTAACCGTTATTTCTTTAAACTAACACAAAACCACTTGTTTTAAAATTTTCGTCTTCAATCTACGTCAAAATAAAATCAAAACGTTCTAATTTTTGGTTAATCAGAGTATATGTTAGACTTCAAATATGCTAAATTAATAAAAACACGGTTTCAAACTGACTCCTTCTCAAAACAATTCTGTTTAAGTTGCGCAAGAGTAACTTTTTATGAATTGCTAAATCTGACAGATAAGCTATCCAATATAGGGTTTGTTGGCACCTAGTGGCACAAATTGCGCACAGATTATAGTGAATGAATTAGCACAACGCAGGTCAACGGCGAGTCAGCGGCCAATTGAACAAGGCTTAAACATGGCAGTTTTTATGTACGCTCATGGTACGACTAAGCAGTGCAATGTTTAAGGTTTAAGGCTTAAAAAAGACCGCTATTAAGGCTTAAAAAAGACCGCTATAAGAGTTGATGGTAAGCCTCCTAAAGTTTGTATCGAAGTTGACATACTTCCTGGCGCGGCGGCCGCGCGCGCTATACGTACTTTGCCCATAGACATTCAGATAAATTTAAGGAAATCAAGGTTAAGCCTTACCATCTCAGTATATACCTATTAGTCAATTCATTTCACGTCTATAAAAATATTGATTGTTTTAAAAAGAATTTATAATCGTTATACTCGAAATAGACACAAACTTGCTCTGATCCGCACAAGGCTAAAGAAAATAGATAAATCATTGAAGGGTAAGATATAGGCAAAATGTATATGGCGAAACTATAGCACCTGATGAATTGAAGAAAATGTTATAAAACCTAATATCGTATAGTGCATTACTTAAATGAGTGATTTTCATTTATTTTATTTATTGCAAAAAAAATCTGGAAGTAACCATTGTTTCAACACTTGTGCAAATTTTTAAAGCGTGTATTGCAGTTACTTTAAATAAAAGTGTGTTAAATAATTGGTTGTTATCTAGTGCATTTACTATAAATTAACAAAATTACTTGTAGCAAGAAGTCAAAGGTGTCAAAAATGACGGTAAAAATGTTACATTCCATACACAAAATTAAAAGTTCCAAGGTGTAATTAATGCGAAATAATAATTCAGCGGATAATTCTGCTTCTTGTACCGAACAACTCTCCTCTAGGAACATGGGTCGCAATCTCGAAAACATAAAACCCGCCACTTCTAGGTGCCGAACGATCTGGAAAGTGGAAACCCTCTCTAAGAACTTCCCGGACTCGTGAAAATTGATGCGAGGTTTTATTTATAACAATTTTATGTACGAACTTGCGCACTCTTAACTTTATTAAATACAAATAAATAAACATATTTTGGACATTACAACCAGCGCCGTCTGGTCCGAAAGTAAGCAGCTTGTGTAACGGGATGGTAGACAACGGATATAAATATAAGGTCCTTACATATGAAATTGATGTTTTATATGGAAAAATTAAAACTTATTTTTTTTATTTAATCAATCAAAGTAGATAGCACTTTTGCCATTTTATAGAGAGTTCATTGATTCCTTTGCTGAAAATATTGCGGGAGCGAAATCAACAAAATCTTTGTAGGTGTTTTGGACTGCCTCATCTGAATTGATTATTTTTCCAATTAAGAAATAATACAAATTCCGAAAAAAGTGGTCATCGGTTGAAGCAAGGTCCAGAGATCATGGTGGGTGACGGGGACATTCCAATCCTAGCTCCATTAGTGTCGCGTCTGTTGAGCAGTGTCTAGTATTGTCCTGAAGCAGCAGTGAGCTAGAGCGTTTGACCAATCTCGGCTGTTTAACGGCTAGCTTTTCCATCATGGTTTCCAATTGTTGGCAATACAGATCTGCCGTAATCGCCTGACCAGATCTTAGGAAGCTGTAGTGGATGACACCAACGCTAGCCCACCAGACACTAACCATAGCTTTTTTTAGGCAACTTTCGCTTGGGGTAGGATTTACATTCGTAACACAAATAGACAAGCTTAAAATTGAAATAAATTTAAATTTGGAATTCTTAAACAAACGTCGGCTTTTTAGATCAAAGTGGCCAGTTCTATAAAACAACAATTTCATATGTAAGGACCTAATACTGTAACGCCAGTTGTTTTAGAGGTACGTCAGAGTTATATACCAATCAAAAGTATTCAAAATAAGCACAAAAGAAGATAATCAAGAAAATAAATATAACTAAATCTACGATCATAAATAATGCCCACTTTGAGTTTTTACTATTTCTAAAGTCAGTACCTAAAGCAAATACTCGATACTCGAATATCAGAACTAAAGAACACAGGTACTACACAAAGGAACCCTAATTTATGCTAACTCCACATTTGGAAGTAAAATCCATGCTAACTCAATCGTGAGTGGGAACTAGGTAGCTATGTGTTCAGGACTTGCGACAGTAAGTAGGTAAGAAAGTAGGTTTAAAGGGCGCCCCCTTATAATGTACATTAGCACTCACCTACACTAGCTAACCAGCCAAAATAGTAGAACCCTACTAACGCCGCTAAGGATGGACATGGATTACACATAGTAATTACTGTATCTCTTGGCAGACCTAGTTCTTTAGTGGGCTACATAATTATTATGGCTGGTATAATCTTAGTTCCCACTTCTACTTTTATAGAAGATTTATCTTTACCTATCTAATAATGTACTAGAAACAAGGTCCGTTAATATATTCCTTTTATTAAGGTAATTAAGATTTCTTTCTACCATAAATTTCTATTTACAGAAAAGGCGAACTCGTCATTACGATGCTTTAATATTAATTTAGATATTTTTAATTGAAATAAGCCCTCACAGGTCCCTGAAAATAAATTATCTAAGGCCACGTGGTAGTTGACCCACCTGCAACTTTCAAGGGACCCCACTTAGGAAAACACAACCTAAAGGAATTCACAACTAACATACAATATAACTTCATCAAAAAATTAATATAAAAGTATTTACTAACCAGTAATAATAGCACAATCTAGTCGTTAGTTAACCCCACGTGGTTTCTAGGTAGCTTCTATCGTAGACTATGGTTTCCTCCTTCTCTTAAACGACGGCAATAGAATGTTCTGTATGTATGGGACCACGCACTTTTATCACCACTAACCCCTCTCTAAAAACATTCTCACCCAGCATTTCAAACCCCCCATCCTATTTTTATTCCGGACGGATGTCTTAATTAATTTTAACAAAGAAAAAAGAATATCTTTCAAGTATAATACTAGTTATGTTGGTTGGGGTACTATTATAAAGTCCTGGATTAATTTGAACGGCCCAGATAAAACGGCCTAGTTTTCCTAAGTTAGTAGAATCGTAATACAATTTTAATTTATGTTCTAAATGTAACTCTTACAAACCCCGGGTAATTTAAAATAAACTAATAGTCATACCATTATACGGAATACGTGAAAACCAAGATAACTACCTCTTATCATTGTTAAAAAATTTATTGTACGAGGCTATCCCAATGGTCGTTAAAAAACTCACTTAGACAGGTTTCGCGGGTGTTTTCAATATTATAAAAGTGTTAAGTAACTCAAACTTCCGCGGTTATATTCAACATTATGAAACTCCCAATAACAGTAGCATAACTAGGGATTGCAATCCCGCAAGGGATTGAGCAATGCCGCATATCAATCCCGCACGATTGAATGCGCTGCGTGATTGCAATCCCTTAGCATAACTTTTTAACTAAAGACATTAAGTGAATAAGAAAGGAAAATCGCGGATTACAAAACACCTCCTATATAGAGGTTCTCCGATTTATCCTGCGTTTAATTTTCTGAACAAAAATTTATTCGGTTAAAAGTTATGAAACTACCTTTGAAGGGCATATGAAGTGATGCCATTTCTGTATCGCTTAGCCACCAATCAGCGCTTGTCTTAAGCGTCCTCCAATCAACTCACGTTCCAGACAAACATCCAATCATAGTTAGTTTTAACCCATTCATTTTCGCGCCGCAGGTTCAAAATTTTACGCAACTTTATTTTATCTAGAGTCCGAATTCTAAAATCGGGAATTAGATTACTACCTACATTTAACAATTAATTCCGTGTTGATGTTTATGATTCGTAAGTTTTGAGTCAATTGTACTTAATTTTGTTAGCTTTTAACCTTTCATAGAATAAATCATAACCTCTCATCTAATGTATAAAATTACTAAACTTGTATATTTGAACGCGCCACTCTAATTTAAAGATGCATTTTGCTTTAGGTAATACGTTCATTGAGAATTGTTTACTAATGAAAATCTTCGCGCTAAAATTTTAATAAAAACATTGTATTACAAAAATGTTAAGGCATAAATATGGTATCGTCACAATACATATTGCTTTTTTTTGTCAATACATACATTTAATACATAAATGCACCCAGACTCAAGACAAACACAAATGTTTGTCCAGTGCGGAAATCGAACCCACACCCTCTGCACAGTAGTCGGCTACACTACCATCTAGGCTGCGAGGGAGTCAATATGTCAGTCAGTGTCAATATATTAGTGGCTTATTATTTCAACTATAAACAATTTTTTTAACCCCCGACGGAAAAAAATGGTTGTTTGACCACTATGTGTTTGTGTGTCTGTGTATTTGTCTGTGGCACTATAGCTCTTAAACGGGTTAACCGATTTTGATGCGGTTTGTGTGAGACATGTTTCATCAAAATCAGTTTAGCTGATTTGAATTTATTTATCAGCTCTTCTCTTAGCTGCGGTAGGGACCATAAACGCATAATGGGTATTTACTTTACTTTCAAGCATATGTGACCTAAGACACACCCACGTATGCTAGGTACTTAACTATGCAAGGTTATGGATTACTTGGTCTGACGCTGCAGACGTCTGACGTACCGCTTAGTTTAAAGCAATAACTAAATAGCTAAAGTAGGGAGATTGCAAAGCCATGGCGCTCCTAGCCTTAACAGACTAAAAAAAAAAAAAAAAATATTTCAGGTATCTTTGAACCATATAATTTCCACACAACAATAATACATAAATTACAGATATTATCAAAATAAATAGAGTCACCAACTGATTAAAATTAAATTAAAACAAAATCAGCTCAAACAAAAATCAAAATTAAAATAAATAAAATCATATAAAATCAAATAGCGTCAAATGAAATTAAATAAAGTCAATTAAAATCATATAAAATCAAAATTAAATTAAGTAAATTAAAGTTGCATTAAAATTGTAACAAAAAAACCACTACCACTAGCCGACTGTGACGTGCCTGCCACAGCAGTGCCGGATATAAGGGCACTCCAGTCTTGCTGATATCATAGCCAAGACAGCATTGGAGCTAGACCTCACCCTTCGCACCGGACGCGCACTTTCTCAGTCAGTGCGTGCCGCCGCAAACATGCCTGAGGCGCTGCAAAAGCGGGGCAGCCCCAAAACCGCCCTAAACGCGTTATTGTATTGGACGCGGTGGGATCTGTAGCTTTTCTTCGTGTTCGTCTCACAGGCTACATGCGTACAGCGACGTGCAGTAAGACTTAAAAAGAGTAATCTTTACCTCAGCCGAGCATGGCATGAACCTGCGGGCCAACATATTAGCTCTTGTTGATAGAGCCCTCCGCTCCCGTTCAATATCATCACGATCCTTGAGGTCCACTGTGACTATATGCCCAAGGTATCTGAATTTGTGCACTCTCTGTAAAGGTACACCGTTTAGTCGCACGGTACACTTTGTGGGCATATGGCCTTGTCGGCCTCAAAGACCATGTATTGGCTTTTGGTCACGTTATACTTCAACCCATGGCCACTTGCGTACTCCTCACAGACTTGTAACAGTTCCCTCAAGCCACAGACCGAGGCGCTCAGCAGCACCATGTCGTCTGCATAACTCAGGTAATTGTCGCATAGACCATCAACGTGACATGCCGACATGCCGACTGCTGAGCGCGACGATCAGGTTGTTCATATAGAGGTTGAACAAAGTGGGTGAGGTCAAACCACCCTGCCTCACGCCACACTTCAGGTGATACGGTTCTGACACTGCCCCCGCCCATCTGACGTTGTTGATCTGATGCGTGTACCAATATCTGAAGATGTCAACAACTTCACGTGGTAAGCTAATAGCCTTCATATTTTTCCACAGTACATCATACGCTACAAGATCAAATGCCTTAGACAGGTCGAGAAAACACGCAGGTGTTTTGCGAGTCGTTTAGTACCGGACGGTATGCTTAAGAAAGTATTGCACTCTCCGTGGACAGTGGGATCTAAATCCAAACTGATTATCGTGCAAAGAAATGTATTTATCTAACTGTGAGTTAAGCAAACCGTCTAACACTTTTGCTATTATTGTGGCTGACGAAATAGGCCTATAGTTATTTTTATCAGCCAGGTCACCGGTTCTATTTTTAACTATAGGCACCACCAAAGTCTTCATGAGATCGGGAGGCAAGTAAGAGTGGCTCAAGCATAGTGAGTAGAGCATTGCTAATACTCTAAACCTGACTCAAAATCTATTTGCAAATCTTGTAAACATAACCTTAACGTTCACTTTTTCTGGTAATTTAATCATGAATCATTAAAATACTTACGTGATTACCTTTATTGTCGAATTCTTTAACTGGTTTTCAAATCACGACACTGATTAAACCTATTATCTACAAAAATCCAAATTTACGATGAGAAATATTATACGTATTTATGTATATGTTGCATACACTAACAAAGCGAAAGACGCGCGTCAAGGTCATTTTTGTTTACCCGAATTGCAAATTGATTTTGATTCAGGTTTAGTTAAATGAGGGCCAGCATACTGTAGGTGCTCAATACTGAGACCATCGTGGCCTGGGGATTTTCCCCTTGTCATATTTTTAATTGTTCGGGCAATATTTTTTGCGTTGAATCTTACCCCTACAGGCCCAGATGGCTTTTCAGCACTGAAAACCACACCCGCCGGGCCTAAAGGAGAGTGAACTAAAAGTGATTTTTAAAAACGTCCGCAATCATCTTACTATCACTAACACCATATACGCTCACAGGAAGGCCAGGTCTTACGTTTACTTTATTGGTACTCTGCCAAACCGAATGTAACTAGATTTGCAACAAAAATTTCATCGTATCAAAGCAAGTTAGTCAGAAATGCTAGTAAATTAATAGATAGTCAATCAAATGACGGGTCTGACTTACTTAAGCAGTACCCCTAAGCGACATTAGAGTGCCATTTTAACGAGCAAACCTTATCGTGCTCTGCATTAATTTCTTAGTATAACTAAAATATATAAAGGCGTTGTAAGTAGATAACTAACAAATATAGCCACTTAGGCTACTTGACTCAAAATAAGCGATTTTAGGCTACTTTTCAAAAATACAAAAGTTGGGCGATTTTAGGCTAGTAAGCGCCAAATTTTTGGCGACCTAAACCCAAATTCATCTGGCAAAACTACTGGTTGCGGCATTTGTCTAACTACAAAAAGAATATAATCTTATCTAACATAGCATATAAGAGGGCGCTACTGTGGAACACTATACCTACTCACAAAAGTTGATCAGAGTCATTTCATCAGATTTTCGCAGATCTTTGAGGCGCGCCCGAGGGATCGACACTATTCACGGCGACATGTATAATTATAAACCTCCTAGTCACGTTCGGAACATCTTTATCGAACAAATACTTTGCTAGTTAAAGACCTCCCCTGACACCTTAGAAACTTTTGTGGGGAATCGCGTGTCAGATCCAAAGTTCTGACCTCCCAACCGTGTAAAGATATATTCCGGGAGATCTAAACCTAGCAGACTGTGCTGCCAAGGGTTATCTTCTCTCTTCTCTGGTGGGGCCTAAGTGACTTTCTGAATCTTTTTGATCTGTCACTCCAACTCCTTCACTTTCAGATTCCCTGCCCGGCCAGAGGGTCGCAGTGTTGACCAAAAGCGACGGAGCGACCCATAGCCTTCTTATCTCTAGCTACAGCTCCTTAGATAAGCTGCTTGGAGTGACTGGTTGGCTTAACCGATTTGCCCATAACTGTCGACATCCCCAAACCTTATCGTGCCATGCATCAATTTCTATAACTAAAATATATGTAGGTTTTACTCAATCGAATTTGATGGCTCAACGATACGTATTATTTTTGACTTTTTAAATGTTTGCTTTCTTTTTTTGCTTTGGGGGTTTTTTAAATTTATTGACAAAAACATAAACCGACTTCAAATCCACTAAAAAGTGAAAAATAAGCCATAAATAACATGTCTTATTCGCATTGAAGTCGATTGCCACTGCCCTTAAAGCTGACAAACTGGCAGAACCTTTAGCTACAGTTTCTTTGCCTTAATGTCGGATGTCAACAGAACCTTTTTACCTATTTTTACTAGTCTTTTAGCAATCGATATCAAGGGGAATAAAACGGTGGACGCGGTAGCCCGCCTCAAAGGATTGACTGAGGGGGCTACTACACGTGGGGAGACTGTTGTTGCGGTTTCACTGGACATAAACACAGTGTATAGAGGAGGAGTGCCTCCATACCTCCGCGTACTCGTGATGGACTAACAGATCGGGAAGTTCTTTACGAGGCGGTGCGGTAGACGGGCGCGTCCAGTGGTGGACAATGACAGCTAGTGTGCACCAGGGTTCCGTACAAGGTTCTGTGCTATGGAGCCTGGTGTACGACTGGGTCCTACGAAGCAACCTCCTTACCAGGATGGAGGTTGTTTGCATCGCTGACGACACGGCTGCATCTTGGCACGCGTACTTTCGCGAGTATACTGATACAGTCGCTGCGAGAAGTCGGGGGGATCGACCACTACCCCAGAGGTACTCCGCGGCCGGCAGCCGTCCACCGGGCGATGGAAGCTATCCGTCTGGTGTTGAAGAAGAGGATAGGGCGCCGGCATGCCAGCCTCACATTCCGCGTGGTGAAGATACTGTCCGAGCAAGGTTGTTTAGGACACTATCCGCATCGGGTCCTCAATCGGGAGGAAACGTCACAATGTCACCACTGTGGCGCTTCCGATGACACAACTGAGCACACCCTTGCAGAGTACCTGGCGACAGCAGCGCATCCAGCTAAAGTTAATGGCTGCGGTCGGAGGTAGAACCTCTCGTTACCGAGCATGATACGAGCCATGCTCGGCGGCAAAGCGGAATGAGAGGCTTTAGCCTTCTTCTGTGAGGACGTAATGTCCCAGAAGGAGGCCGCGGAGAGAGCACGACGCAAATTCCCTTTCAACTCCTCTTCACCGCAGACGAACGGGTAACAGGAGGGGCAACCGAGGGCTAAGCAGGAAACCGGAGAGTTTTAGTGGGTATTCCCAGCATCGCAGAGTGGACAGGTCCGTAAATCAAAGCGCAACCGAAATAATTTTAAAAACCTTAACTATTGCTTACCACAAGTTTGTAGGTTGTTGTACCTACATGGACTACGTCTGTAGGGAGCCCTACATTACATCTAATTAAATGAATATACATACATAGAAGGGACAGGATCTAAAATCTCAAATTAAGATATAAAAGTTAGCTTCCCGGTTGTATCGTGGTACGTCCGAAAGTCTCCTGTCACTGGCATTTTCGTACTTTTTTTTTACAAAGTAATGTTTATTTCATAATCAACGCAATACTAGATTAGGTATATGCGTAAGGTAAAATTTTAAATAAATCTTCTATCTAAATTTACAACCTTTTCATTAGGTCATTTTCACAGACTACCGCCTAAATTTTTTTTATAAATTTAATTAACTGGCAACCATAGAGTATTGCCATAACCATAGAGAAAACGTAAGGTTGCGTTCGTTTTGTAAGGCGTTACAGATCTGCAAAGGGACGAAACAATCCACCACCTCAGGCAGATCGGGTCTGACTGAGACAATGTATACCCTAAGAAAACGGCAATCGCGACAGAGTAGCAACAACTATCGTAAGAATCGAGTCGCCTACTAGAACTTCAGCAACGCGAAGAACGCCATCCGAGCCCGGTAAGAGTCAAAGGATGCGACCACGCCTCCAGACAAGATGTGGCATATTCATCTCCTTGACCAGGACAAGATCACCCACTTTCGGGGGTTCAGTCTTATCCGACGAACGCACTCGCTGCTGCAAGAGATGAAGATATCCGAAAAAAAAACCTTTTTCAAAAGCTTTGATACATCTGCTGCAGCATGCGAACTGTGCCAAGCGGTTGAGTGGATTATCTAATAAGGGATACTCGGGCAAGGCCGACAAGGGACCACCCACCAAAAAAATACCAGCAGTGAACACCTCCAGATCATTCGGGTCCGGATACATCGGACAGAAGGACCTCGAGTTAAGCAACGCCTCAATTTTATAAAAGATTGTAGAAAGCTCCTCGAAGGTAAGAACGGTGTCGCCGAAAACGCCGCGAAGGTAACTATTTGCTACCTTCAACACCGCTTCTAAAATTCTGCCCCAAGACGAATATGTGAGGGATCGAGATTCTACTTAATTCCTGTTATAAGCATGATGTGTGGCAACACCAATATATCATAGTCTATGATGTCGTGTCGTGTCGTTGATCATATGTACCTAATACAAAATATATTAATTCTACAATACATCGTATTATTACAACCTTCCTTAAGCATATCTTATACATAGTATCAGAAGTGGCTATCTAAAAGTAGATATTGTCGTCTTGAAAAAGTACAGTCATACTATAAGTTCGTGCCGAGAGCCGTGTGCGCCGCCATTACTACAAAGCGACAGCGTCATGTCGGAAAAATCATCAACGGACACCAAGAAACGATTGAATTTGTCAGGGAATATTCAACCTTTACAGATAGAAGGTAATGTAGCTGCTAATTGGAAAGCTTGGTACCAATCGTTTAAAATATTTTTAAAAACGAGTGGTCTACATGAGGAGCCTGACGATCGGAAAATCGCTGTATTCCTACATTTTGTTGGTGCAAAAGGATTGAACATTTTTAATAGTTTTGATTTAAATGAAGTACAAGGATTAAATATCAAATTTGACTGTTACTGTTTACCTGAATCTAACATCACGTATGAAATTCATAAATTTTTTACTAGAAAACAGAGTGAAAATGAGTTTATTTAAGACTTTGTCACCGATTGAATAAACAAAAGTAAGTCTTGTGAGTTCGGTAATTTGTCAAACCGGCTTGTCAAGGATATTTTCATCTGTAATCTCAATGATAAGTATCAATTATTATGTGAAAAACTACTTTTGGAAGATCTTACTTTGGAAAAGGCAATTACTATGAGCACATCTCTAATAACGTCACAAATACAGGCGTCTGATCTCAGAAACAAGAACAAAAATGTTTATATGATAAATGGTCGCAATAGAAATAAACACCACCACAAATGACAAGCACAAAATCCAGGTCTAAGTCTCGTGAATATTCAAAAACATGTAAGAAATCAGGTACAGTCATTTGCTAAAGTGCATGCAGTGTCTCGCACTCACACATTAACATTATCAGAACTGTCAATAATATTAACCTAAAATCGACAATTAGTTTTCTTTATACTAACCAGTTTATTTTAACCGTTCTTCTATCTTTTGGTTTCTTAACCTAACAAATTAATTAGGTGTATGCTGCAGTGTTGTTCTGCATACGTATTGTTTATTTCGTATTAATAGATATCTGCCCGGTGGTGTAGTGGTAGTGTAGGTAGGCGCTGCGACTTAATCCAGCGAGCCTATGGTTCAAATCACGCTATTTCCATATTGAGTATTTTAGTTAGGAATAACTTTTTTTTATGATTTGACATCTAGTTTTCTCTAAAAAGGACCAGTTGGTATGAGAACTTTTTGTATTGTTTGCAAGAATTGAAACACACGCAATCAAATAAAAATGGTTTTTATTAAAATTTACAAATCATAAATAATGTTTTTGATAAATGTCTCTTTTTTCTATATACATATATTTTCCTATGGTTATAGCTTAAGTATTCGTTTTCATAATGAAAAGAAAATAGAAACTTAACCATAAGAATATAAAAAAATACAAGTCACCATGCATTTGGTTGAAAAACAGCAAAGTAAAAATAAGTCATGTCTTCAATATACTGAAATGTGAAATAATATCTGTAAGAAAAATAGTGCTTTATTTTTAGGGTTCCGTACCCAAAGGGTTATTAGCGGAACCCTATTACTAAGGCTCCGGCTGTATCTCATGAACCGTGATAGTTAGACAGTTGAAATTTACACAGAAGATACATTTCTGTTGCCGCTATAACAACAAATACTAAAAAATAGAATAAAATAAATATTTGAGGGGGCTCCCATACAACAAACGTGAATTTTTTGCTCGATATTGATAACGGCATATTTACAAAATATTAAGTTATATAGTTACTTTAAAAATAAATAATTAAATTAAAATAAAACAAAAATTTAAGGGGCTCGGATACAACAAACGTGATTTTTTTTTGCAGTTTTTATAGATAATGGTACGGAACCCTTCGTGCGCGAGTCCGACTCGCACTTGGCCGATTTTTTAGTATTTAATATATCCTCCATTATCTTCAATCACAGCAAACAAGCGCCGCCGCATAGATCCGACTATATTAGAACAGATATCTGTTCCTCTAATATTATTCCAAATTTCTAAACAGTGAGCCTCTAATGACTATGTAGTTCTTTTATTTCGCATGTCTCGTCTTTGCACCATCAAACCCCATAGGTTTTCTATGGGATTTAAATCTGGTGATTTTCAGGCCAAGGAATAACATTAATGTCTGGGTATTGAGCAATCAATCCTGCACTATATGCGCTCGATGCACAGGACAGTTATCATGTATAAACTGTATTTGTGGCATATCAGCTAATGGATAAACACACCGCGCTGTTGGCAACATGATCTCGTCTAACAGTTCCACACAATGTGAAGCTCTAGCGCGCCCTGCTATCGAGATTAATCCACCAGGACCAGCCGCAGTCATCCACCCCCACATATTTAGTGATATCCGTCCAGATTCCATATTTGGGACAACATTGTGTTCTGCATAACGGGTTCCATTTCTGCGCCACAAATGAAGCTTCCCGTTTTCAGATGACACGAACGACTTCTCATCGGTGAATAATGTGTGCTCCCAGTCAAAATCTAAATACTCCCTTGCAAACAACAATCTATTTTGTTTATAGGTATTAGTTAAATATGGTTTTTTAGCTGGCTTTCTTTGATGCAATCCTTCAATATGCAAAGCTCGACGAACTGTGTGTGAAGATGTATGAAACATGTGTCCAAACACAGCAGTCAGTATGAAACCATTGTTGGTTGCGCGAGACCCAACGCTTTACGGTAATCCACTAAAAACCAAATAGCCAGATTAAAATAAACATTTTTCAAACTATTGAAATTATATTTTAATTTTTTTTTAGAAATTTACTTATAAAAAGTGTGGTATTAAAAAATTGGAAATTTGAGATATATTGTAACCCATATTATGTAGTTCTATAATACGCATCCTCTCTTGAATATTAATATTGGCCTGCATATTATTTTTAGCAAAGAAAATTTAATAAAAACACAAAACAACCTTATCAATACGACCACCTTCAGTAACACATCCACAACGACAAAATGGCTACGACCTAAGTAATTACCGCATCTAACTTAATAGCTGAATGAAAACACCAAACAAACTTGTCAGCACATACCCCCAGAAACGAATCGGCAACGAACGAGAAACATTAAATGTCTACCTACGTAGAACTTAATAGCTATTAGAAAATTGGTCTAAGCTGATTAACTAAACAAAATATTCATAATTCGTAAAATGTAACAAAAACAAAAAGAAAGGCATAAGGTGAGATTCGAATCCACAACCACTGAGCACACGTATTAAGATCTGATACGTCTTTCCACTAGGCTACGGATACGATAATTTTCTTAGTGAATTTATTATATACAATATTAACTTTATTTCTTTAAGTGTGTGAGTGACTACGTCTCGCTGCCATTCTGTTTTGTTTTGAAACTCTATATGCAGTTCTGCAACTGACCGTACATAGATATAAGTGTCCAGCAGCCAATATCAAGTGCAGGAATTGTAATATATTAAGACATTATGAACTATATTGCTATAAAGAAAAGGTACGTTTTGTAGAATGTAGTCAATCTGTATCACAGCAAGAAGATGATTTGTTTATTGGTCATATTAATATGAATAGTAATGCATGGAAAATTGATTTCATTATTAATAATATAAATGTGCAATGTTTACTAGATACTGGCAGTAATGCAAATGTTTTGTCATCTGAAACATTAAAAACTTTAAATATTCCAATTAAAATGTCTACATGTTCAGCTAAAATAACATCATACAGCGGTGATAAAATAAAAATTCTTGGTCAACAAATTCTTAACTGCACATATTATATTATGTTCAAAATGAAACTATGTCAAAACCTATTAATTTTATCATAGCAGATGTGTCATCTCCTACTGTTATTGGTAAAAATACATGTACTGAATTAGGTCTTGTTAAGCGAGTGTATAATATAAATATAATATAAATAGTCGCATGACAAAATGTTAAATGTCAACCAGTCAAATGTCAATGATGAGTCACATCATTCTAATTCTGATTTAGTTTCTTTGTCAATCAATGCTAATACTAACAATATTTCATCATATGTCAACTCTAAACAGCCAAATGTAAACGAGGTACAGTTATGTCTTAACGAAATGTATGATATGTATGATAAAGTCAATCAATTAACTGATGAAAATAGTATCTGTTGTCAGTCTAATACTCAAAATATTGATAAGTTTGTCAGAAATATTAATTCAGACATGGTCAGTCAATGTTATATTAATTTACAACAAATACTTATAAGTTATAAAAATGTTTTTCATGGTTTGGGCTGTCTACCTGGAGAGTGTCACATTGCTACCAATCCAGATGTCCCACCCAAACTCGAATTACGAATTCAAGCTTAAGATCTAAGAGTTGAGTACAAAAAAAGGCTCACAAATGTACATTGCTGATCAAGAGCAGCATTGCCTGAATCTTATGAAGATGAAATGGATACAGATGTTGCTATTCTTGTAAATATATATCATTTTTAAAGGAAACAGTATTATATATAGAATAGTATAATACCTAGAAATTAAGATCAGATAAACTTAAATTAATACATAGCGGTCATCAAGGTATTAAAAAGTCTAAAAATTTAGTAAGGGGAGTAGTCTATTGGCCTCTCATGAATTATGTTATTCAAAATATAGTTCAAAGTTGTCAAGCATGTATGTCATACAGGAAGGCAAATCAACCTGAACCATTAATGCCTCACAAGGTTTGTAAAAAGTTGGAATTGACTATTTGGCTTACAAAAAACAAACAATTCTTGTGGTGGAAGACTATTATTCTAACTATATTGAAATGTCAAATGTAAACTCAACTCAACAAATGCTAATACTTCGATCAATGTGCTGAAATCTATTTTCAGTCGTCATGGTATTCCAGTTGAGATTGTTAGTGATAATGGGCCACCATTTAACGCGATACTATTTAGGAAGTTTACTGAAGAATGGGGAATTCAACATACATCGAGTCCGGACTGGCACTGACACGTTCTATTGCTCTTGTTGTGAAAGTCAGGTGTGAAAATAGTTAAACATATCTTAATCAGTCATCGTTTGGATCTGCTAATGAGCGTACGTACCATCTGTTTATTAACAATCCAGTGTTACTCAAACTATATTTTAAATAAATCAATCGCAAATAATTACTGAAATAACAATGTTTAAGTGCGCGCGTGGTAATACTGAAGGTTTTGATGGTGTTCTGTGCAGCAGTTGCAATTTGAGATTTGACTTTCCCTGTGCTGGCATATCTGAAATAGGCTATAGAAAACTCGGTGACCGCAAATTCCAGTGGAAGCGTGCTTCATGCAAGGCAGGCCTTAGCCCTGGTATCACCGGTAGTGACTCAATGCCAAGTTCTCCAACTCCAGTATCGATGGACCTTTTATTGGCTGAGATAAAAAGCTATAAGACGGATAAAAAGCTCAAATCAGATGTCAGTGCTTTGAAAAACTCTGTGGAGATGGCCCACTCATTAATAAGTGATTTCACGCAAAGATTAAAAATTTGGAGTCTAGATTAGAAGCCGTCGAAAAATCCAACCTCGAAATCACAACGCTTCAAAACAAAATAGATTACCTCGAACATAAGCTGAATGATTAACAGCAATGGTCTAGAAGAAAAAACATTAAAATTAAAGGAATTCCGCTCTCAAAAATCTTGATTGACACAATAAGTAACAACAGTAACATATATTTTGTTGGAAACTATACTCAAAGTTAAGCAACGTCTCGAGATTGGTCAGTAATTGGATAGCTGACCACTTAGGGGCACGCTTTTTTTATTGTGTTTGTTTGTAAATTTCGTAAATGGTGGTAGTCACGGAACCCTCATTGCGCGAGTCAGACTCACACTGGGATGGTTTTTTTTTTCTTTAGTTAGGATACGTTTAGGCTCTATTGATTTGGATGGCATCAAGTCGTTTAAAGTGCAATTTAGATTAAATTAGGGCGAGTTGAGGATCATATGGACGGATGACGTCCCCCAGGTGTCCATTATCTCACGCCCACGACGACATTTCGCTAATCCCGATGTGCGAGGCCACCGCGCCGCCGCACCGCCGCTATTGACCGTAATTGATGCGTGACACTGATTACCCTAAGTGTCGCGTTATCTCCGACCTGACGACCGACTGCTGCTGCTGCACGATACCCAGGACACTCAACTCTGGTTGATTCATTAAAGTTACTCATTCGTTTCTGTTCATTAACGTCGTTTGACCTTTGCCGAAAATTCCGCTAGGTGTTTGAAATTACCGTCTTGCCTACGTCGAACTTTACAGTTAGCTCTGTTAACAAATAGCCAGATAATCTACGGTCAGGGTGAACACATAATTCAGGCTCATAGTATTAAGGTGTCGGTGAGGCGTCGCATATCTCTCTCGTCTCTACACGCGGCACGCGGCATGCGGAACAAGGCGCTGCGCGGCGTTGAGGTCGCCCCGGAGCGGTTCACGCCGCTGACTGGTTCTTTGCACTCAATCAGGAGCATTAAAAGACAACTAACACAATACCAAACGGTTGATGATTTAATGAGTATGTAATACTGTTTATAACATGTAGTTTGCCGAATTTAATTTAAAATTCAAATTCAAATGAAACAAAGAAATCCCACGAGTGCAACGGGCACACCGCACCGCATCGCTAGACCGCGTCTACTGTATTATTTTATGGGTGCTTATTAAACCGACTTTTATTTAATAGCATTATTATCCTCAATAAATCTACATTCCTCTGAATAACTAAGTCAGCCACCATCAATGCGCGTCTAAAAAATACTATCTCAGCCACTCAATATCTTCAATCTAAGCTACTGTTAATACAACTTAGCATGGTAATTATTTTTTAGCATCTACATTTGTAACATATATTTAGCAGTAAACTTCTAAAATATTTATATATGACACCAATAAAGAAATTGTATCGACATCTAGTTTTATAACTCAGTATGTTTAAAATTTAGTGAATAATGAATAATTCATAACTCGTCATATATTGTTAAATCATCAAATTGTACCTAAACTTAGCATCGAATATATTTAATGATCCTCAAAATGTACCTACAATTATCATCTCATAGTAAATTATGGCAACTTAATGTTAAGGACTATTAAAGGGTAGACAAAATAAATCACTTTATTTAAAAAAAATCACTTTGTATTATGACATTCTATTATTTACAGTAATTAAAAGAAAATAAAATATTATTGGATTATTGTTTCAGTTCGCGCCTTGGCGTTGGTCTTCCACGCTTCCTGTTTAATTCTAGTTGTTGAACCTTTGCATCTAATGTTTAATTCTAGTTGTTGAACCTTTGCCTCTAATGTTTAATCCCAGTTGTTGAACCTTTGCCTCTAATGTTTAATCCTAGTTGTTGAACCTTTGCCTCTAATGTTTAATCCTTGTTGTTGAACCTTTGCCTCTAATGTTTAATCCTAGTTGTTGAACCTTTGCCTCTAATGTTTAATCCTAGTTGCTGAACCTTTGCCTCTAATGTTTAATCCTAGTTGTTGAACCTTTGCATCTAATGTTTAATCCTAAATGCTGAACCATTGCCTCTAATGTTTAATCCTAGTTGTTGAACCTTTGCCTCTAATGTTTAATCCTAGTTGTTGAACCGTTGCCTCTAATGTTTAATCCTAGTTGTTGAACCTTTGCCTCTAATGTTTAATCCTTGTTGTTGAACCTTTGCCTGTAATGTTTAATCCTAGTTGTTGAACCTTTGCCTCTAATGTTTAATCCTAGTTGTTGAACCTTTGCCTCTAATGTTTAATCCTAGTTGTTGAACATTTGCCTCTAATGTTTAATCCTAGTTGTTGAACCTTTGCCTCTAATATTTAATCCTAGTTGTTGAACCTTTGCCTCTAATGGTGTCGTCGCAAACAGGAACCTCTGTACTAAATTTTAATTCTATAAACACCAAGGCATTGAAATTCTCATACAAATTTTCATCCCCTATTTTGCCTTTTAGGAAAAGATTTTAAAAAAATAGTAAAACATGTAAATCTTAATTTTCAAGTATGAGGCCAGATACCAAGTTTTATGCAAGTTATATTTAGAAGATGATGTTTTCTAGTTGAAGCTTGAACTATATTTTTTTGAGGAACATATGTTGAAAAATGTCGGTGAGGTGTAAATTCCGTAGCTGAGTTTGTAAATTAAGTAATGATGTATCAGTGGGGCAAATAAAAATGAATGTTTTTTTATTTTATGGTTTCTTTGGAATACAAAGGTGGCATTAAAAAAAGGCAAAGTAGTTTATTAGATGCTTTCTTATTTTTTGGTGGCTTCGTTATAAAATCAGAGGTTGATTTCCGCATTTTATTACGCTATTGTAAAAACAAAGTTTTTGCCCTTTTAGACTTAAAATTAATTAAACACTTATGCAGTAGGCATTGTGTTATCGACTAGTGAAAATAGTGCTTTGTGCCAGTTACATTGAAGTAAGGACAAATTTGTGGACCAAGGAAAGTTAATTTAAATTTATACCTTTAATTTACGTCTTTGTCCTTAAAGTTTAAATCATTGTAATATAGGGCTCCCTTAGGTCCACTTAGAAGACATAAGACAGACGGACGTTGTCCGTTACCGTTGTCACGTTGTCAGGTGCATCAAAACAATTGGGGTATCTTGTACCTGTCATCGTTGACAAAATAACCTGTATCATTTTATTTGTGTGTTGCATACTCAGTGATTTAGTTGATGTAGTTAATTACACTGAAGTAAATATGTTACGACATATTCGATCTATTTATCGCGTTTTTATTAAGTCGCTTTCTTGTTTATTCGTCCGTCCGGTAGTTTTTGATCGAATTAATATGAACGTTTTTAACTATCTTCCTGGTGAGCTAGCGACTTTAAACTTTATTTAAATTTATATAGGTAGCTTAGAACCCGATAACAATGCAATATTCAACAGCTAGTTTTAGGTTTCATAGAGGGTTAAAGATATAACAACAAAATTGATATCTCCGAAAATATAAATCGTAGACTAGTAGTGCATTTACAGAATTGATAGATCTCATCAAGATCTTTATTTCGGATATCAGTGTGGGATTGTTACGAGAACGCCGTGATGAACTGGGTTAAAAACTAGGTATACATGTGAACGGCGAAAAGGGATGAAAAATAATTTTCTTTTTACTGCTTTAACGGGATGCCTTTATACCACAAGTATACCATAAGCAGCATATCGACGTTTTTGTAAATGTGCATAATTTTAGCATTTAACTAAATATAAAACACAAAGACAATTTACAGAAATACACTTACATCAATATATTGGCAACTTGTATATTTTTTTAAAAAGAATATCTGCTGAGTTTCTTGCTTCTTTAGGTTAGAAAACAACAAAAAAAAACATATTTTTTAGGAAACACAATCCGGTTGCAGGTTCTAAACGTCTCCCTGACAGAAGCAAGCACCCGTTTTTGCACCGAATTGGTCACACAGGCCAATTTCGTTTTGCGGTGTTTTTCTTTGAAGGTAAGTGGGGTAATTATGAACCTTTTATACCCTAATACTAAATAGAACCTGACGTGATTTTAACTTGTAGGTAAAATGTAGTTGGGTATTTCTATATTTTTTTTTTCAGTCTGTCAATTTGTACAATGTTTGGCACTTTATCTAATAATTTCCTAGAATTAGGGTTGGCTACACCGCACGGGTCACCTTTGTCGAACGTCTTCAGCGACACGTCTTAATTCACTTCTTAATTGCGGAAACAGCTGCGGCTAATGAGCATCAACCACGCGACCTCCCGCCCTACTGCCTGCCAGACTACCAGACTACCAGCCCAGCGATACAGGTCAGCGACTTACCATGACTTACATAGTAGGTATTCGAATACTTAACGTGAAGCGGCGAAAATCAAATCGAATCCTCGTCACTTTTAAATTCGTCGTGTTATATGTTACATGTTATACGTTATATGTTACATGTTATACGTTATATGTTACATGTTATACGTTATATGTTACATGTTATACGTTATATGTTACATGTTATACGTTATATGTTACATGTAATATGTTACATGCAGCATACGGCATACCCAAATATATTGACTAATTTGCATCAAATCGGTAAAATTAAAAAACTTGCTCCGTGATAATTCAAGACCCCCACTGCTAGTAAAACAGTTTCAACACTAAAAGAACTGCTGTTAGAAACCATCCGTTACGCACCATACTCGCCGGACCTTGGTGCAAGGATACCATACCATACCGGACCTTGGTGCAAGGACGACCACATTTTCGAATATATAATAATAAAGTAGTGACGCAAAGTGATTTCAGTTTGGAATGTTGAAATTGTTAGTAAAATGTTCCAATCACCAAAAAGTGAAATGTATTCCGCCTTTGTAATTGTTTACTCAAATTCGTATTTATGATCATTTCCCCAAGTAGTGATAATGAAATAAATAAATGTACTATTCTTATATATAAGTTACACTTGTCTCTTTTCTCACAGAGTGCGATCAAAAGTTCAGTGTATCACTCGGTTGCAAAATTATTTTACCTCTGCGCTGTCCTTTGAATCCCTCGTTGCGCTACTGGATTCAAAATAGCGCCTACGTAATACACTAGCATACGTCGAAATACACTACCGTACAGTTTGAGCTATGTCAGTAACTTTGGTTCGTCAGCGAATTTCCTTGTTTCGGATTTTATCACGCAAAGGAACACCAAGCATAACTCTTTTTATAGCTCGCTTAGCGACTCTGAGCTAATTTAAGATGTCAACAGTAAGAGACCACGTTTCTGCACCGTAAGTCATAAGATCAGTATCACCGGCAATACACATTGATTGTAGACTTTCGTTTTTAGACACTGAGTTATTTTCCTTAATCCAAATTAGATATAATATTTAGTATAACTTTTATCTGAGTATCTTTTAAAGCTCAGCAGACAAATTCGTAAAAGTCGGAAAAAAGGGTCTTAGTCATTATTTTGTTTTGTTAAAAAGAAAAATCCAAACAAAGAAAATTATCCACAAATGTTGGCTTTACATTTATAGAAAATCCTACAACCTTTAAAAATTTGACACCCAGAGACAATTTCGATCAGATTTTCTTGAAATTGTTGTTTCAGCGACTATTAAACCCTAAGTAGAAACTGAGACAAAGGAGCTCGTGGGAATCTGAAACTATCTGCTCACATGGCATCGTGCCACAAACAATAGACTTCACGATAACACGTCACAATGTAATTACACCAAGGTAAAAATATGTGATTCGTGGGAACTTGTCTCGAGCGGAGATCGGAGATCGGAGATATCCCACCTCGTACCTGTACTGTAGCGTAGAATAGATAATGGTAGAGTTATTACCATTCTTTAATAAGTGACTCGCACAGAAGTGCGTTTTGGCGTGACGCGTCGCGGTCGCCGCATTTAGCGTTGCACAGCACAGCACAGCACAGTACAGCGCCGGCGCCGGCGGCCGGACCCTCAGGTCGCACATCATTTTGTCTGAAGGCAAAGAGTTGGGATAAAACCCATAATTGATGCTTTGCTCTGTTCTCCTAAACTTATTAATCTCCTAAAATATACAACTATGTATGTATGTATAGGTAAACTTAAAAAGCAAAACCCTATCTAAATACAAAAGGTCCAGGTACTATACAATAAATAACGTCATTATATATAATTTTTTTTTATTTATTTATTTGCTAGAAACATGGTGAAATAAAATCTTAGTATTAAAAGTGGTTGAACAATACATGTTTCGTCTTTTTAAGACATACAAATTATTTCTTCAAAATATAATATAATATAATATAATATAATATAATATAATATAATATAATATAATATAATATAATATAATATAATATAATATAATATAATATAATATAATATAATATAATATAATATAATATAATATAATATAATATAATATAATATAATATAATATAATATAATATAATATAATATAATATAATATAATAGGTACACATGCGTAATAATCCTAATAATTTCAATAAATTAGTTACACAAAAAAAAGAAAGAAAATCATATACAAACAAAGAAAGTATTAGAGAAATATTAGGTTCAATTTAATTTTTGTTTATTTAGGTACACCATTGATCAATATAATTTTAATATAACATAAATTCGATTATTATATTACTTAAGATTATACATTTTAATTATCATGTCATGGAATTATTAAATGTCAAATCAGTTTCATAAGTCTATTTCCCATATTAATTAGTGTTATTACTATCGTATTCCACGATTATTAAAAAAATCTGTTAGTGAATAAAAACATTTGTTAACAGACCACTTTTGCAGATTTGTTTTAAAGGGTTTCATGGGTAATGTCCTAATATATTTTGGTATCATGTTAAATACTATAATAGACATATATAAGCACATTTTTTTTGAAAAAATGCAGTTTGATTTTTGCAGGGATATATTTTTATTCTTGTACGGGTCTCTTGGTAGCTAATTTGAGAATTCTTTTGTGCCTTTGTACAAATGTGGGTATTTTTTTATAAAATATCCAATTTCTAATGTGTACATAGAGGTTTATGTCAATATTTTCAGTTTTTTAAACAATAGCTTATATCCAAAAACTTTGTAAAATGGTTCAATTGTATTTAACAACTTTATCAATTAATAGTTGCGTTTCTGACGACTGCAATAAATCCAAAAGCATCGTAGTCAAAGAAGTTTTACAGATCATCCCGTGCTTACCGTTGCCACGGTGCCACGGTGCCACGGTGCCACGGACGTCTGGTGTGTTCACGGTCCTTTTGTTACTGGCAAATAAGTGTTTGCTGCAGTTACCCGACTGTTGAATTTCTGGAGGTTCATTAAACTGTTCACATCACAGCCCGGTTTCTTTTTAACCGACTTCAGAAAAGGAAAGGAGGTTCTCAATTCGTCAGACTTTTTTTTTTATGTATGTTACCCGATTCCTCGAAGACGCCTGGACCGATTTGAGAAATTCTTTTTTTATTTAAAAGGTTATACTTTCCAGGTGGTCCCACATTATTAAAGTAAATTTAAAAATAAAACTTTTGGAGAAAAAAAAAACATATTAATGTTAAGTTGAACCTGGTGAAACGCCTTTTATGTTGATGATTGTAGAATACTTTGTTACGAGTATGGATGTTTTTGGTGTACAAGAAAAAAAAAGGCAATTCGTCACTGAAAAGAAAAAAAAAATAAAAACTTTTTAACTAAAAAAACAACCGGCTTCAATAAGATGCACTAAAAAGGTAAAAATAATTACTTATTTCCAAAAATCTGTTCTGAATTACAGTTTGAAGTTGGTGTTATGTGCCTATGTAACAGTTAATAACACACTTTGCTTGCATGACACCAACTTCAAACTGTAATTCAGATCAGATTTTTAGAAATAAGTAATTATTTTTACCTTTTTAGTGCATCTTTTTGAAGCCGGTTGTTTTTTCTTTTGTTACAAAGTTTTTGTCGGGATTTTACAACGAATTATATTATAATCGGTTCAGGTTTACTCGGTCGGTGAACTTAGGCGTAAGAAGATTAACTATCATGCTGTTTAATTTTCAAGTTGTTTTATTTTTATTATCTTTTTTGCTTACTTTACTTCTTCATGTTTAATTAGTTGCATATTATATTTATAAAATCCTTAAGCTTAATAATAATTTTAACGGTATTGTCTAAATGTATGGTCTGTTCTTGTTAATTGCTTTTTGTCTTGCGTTGTATGCGTGTATGCGGGGTATCAAATAAAGAGATGTCTATGTCTGTGTTTCAGTGTAGTCGTTGACTGAACACTTACAACACCATCATCAGCATTAGCAACATCACTTGACTAACACCACCATTGTTAGTCAAGTGTGTTGTGGGGAGTATAGCAGGTTAAGAACGCCAGCCAACAAAGCCGACGTTACCATAAAATATGATGAACGTTCATTTTGGCGTAAGTACCTATCTGTACCTTACCTACCAGAGTTTGCAACCCTGAAAACCCTGTGCTACTCCCATAGTGCTCCAAAAACTGCGAAATCCTGGCACTTTTTTTAGTCCTTTTTTAAATACCTTAAGGTAGTGTTTATAAGGTATCTTTGTTCATAATTTTGTCATATATCTACGCAAAAAAAGCCCACTTATAGCCCAATGCACAAAATTAATTGCGGAAATGCAGCTAGTCAAAGATTGTAATTTTTTCCAAAAAGTGAATAATTATCGGTATGGTAATTTTCCACGACACGTAAGAACTGAGCTAATGGTCTTATGGAAAACTTATAGAAAAGGAATTAGTAGAAAATTAAATGAGCTAAAGCTCTTTTTCTTTTAATTATTCCAAACTGATGCCAAATGAAATACCGGACAGTCGGGTAAATACCGGACAGCGGGTAAATGAAATACCGGACAGTCTGGTAAATGATGATGAAACATTCTACTAAATCATGTATTATATTTGTTTTGAAAAACGTGCAAGGATGTGAATTTGACATTTAAGATGTAACATGGCTTCAAACAAATAAACGCGGCAGCAACCACTTTCTCCACTGTTTAGAAAGTACAGCAGTGGTTTCTCTTACACAAAATTTGATGATCTTTCAGATGAGATTTGATTTTTTGAGGAGATCGATTATACTAGATACCTAAGTACGAGGCGTCGATTTCATGATGCTGCTGCCACTGATAAGGCCAATCAGGGAGACTTGCAGCACTGCGTTATCATATAGTGCTACTTCTCCCCTGTTCCGTGGAACAAACGAAACTTGGGAGTCTTATCAAACAAGAAATCGAATTTTTAATTACTTTTTTGTTAACAGCGCCGCCAGGTTTTTTCCTCCATTAATGACGTGACTGATTATATATATATATGGTATACTGGTAGTCTTATCGAACTAGGTTTAGTGTCCTGGGCTCTTGGACTATAGCACAGAGTTTTCAGGGTTACAAAGGACCTAACAACATATAAAAATTCGTGGTTACATGCTCAAGAGCTCAAGAGCTCATAGAGCTCGTCATTTTTGGTTTCATGAGATTCTGATAAGCCATTATTTTTTACTATTTTTGCAAAGTTGCCGGAATTTATTGTATGGAGCAACTTAAGAAAATATAAAAAAATAATAGCTTATGTTACAATCTTATAAAACAAAAAAATTTTTTTTTTTCTTTCTTCAAATAACAAAACTTTGAGATTGTGACAAACTAATTTTGTATGAAAAAAATCTACAGCGGATCCTTAAGAGGGGTTTTTTCCATCTGTTTATCTATTGTTTAATTTCGGGGCGATTTATTAAATTTAATCAAATTAAATGTGTCTGTTTTCTAACATATTTTAAACAAATGATGTAAAAAAAAATTAAGAGCAGTCAAATTTATAAAATAATGCATGGTATATGAGAATAAGTCATTACAGAGAAAAATTAAAACAGATCCAGCAGAGTTTTGGAAATATATCCGGGGCCAAAAAAGTAATAATAACCGTCCAGTGGAATACGTGTTTAAAGAAAGAACAGTCTCGGGTCAAGATGCTGCGGATGCATTCGCTGAATACTTCGCCTCAGTTTTCCTCGAAAATATCCCATCGCTACAGCCTGCAAATCCAACCAACAACATAACATGCGATAGCCGTGATTCCTTCAGAGTTACAATTGATTCCGTTAGTCCCTCCGACTTTAAACGTGCCATAAAGCGACTCAAACCATTTTCCTCGACAGGCCCTGATGATATGACCTCCGTTTTTGCTAAAGGATTGTGCAGCTGTATTACAAAAACCTTTGCTACATATTTACAACCTACCAGACGACCTCAAGTTGTACATGGGAGTGAGATCTGAAGCCGATAGTGTAGTGCTACAACTCGATATACAGCGTCTGGAGGCATGGAGTAATGCGAACCGTCTTCACTTCAATATAGACAAGTGTAAAGTCATGACGTTCTCAAGATCTAGAACTCCCAGGCAGTACAAATACTTTCTAACAAATACTCCACTTATAAGAGTAGATGCAACACGGGATTTAGGTGTAATGTTCGACCCTCGACTTGATTTCAGACAACACATTTTAAACGTGACAAAAACGGCGAACAAAACACTGGGATTCATAATGCGGCAAACATATATGTTTGAAGACACCAAACCAGCTATTATATTGTACGATGCCTATGTTAGAAGTCGCCTCGAATATAATGCTTTAATTTGGGACCCTAGAGAGAGTAAATATGTGACGATAATCGAAAAAATCCACAAAAAATTTTGCAGATTTGTCTATAAGAAGAAGTACGGGTACTACCCACGTCTATATCCCTCACTGTTTGTCACGGGCATGATAGGGCTGGGCACTTTGGAGCTGCGAAGGAAACTACAGGCAATTATCCAATATTGGCTACTTTTTAATAATAAACTAGACAATCCATCAGCATTAGCTGATATCAGCCTATACGTTCCCAGTAGAGCGATGCGGGGTACGGCTGCGGATGCACCGCAGCCAGTGCAAACGCGCCAAAAGCGCGCACGCTCATGCTCCTCAACTCACTTATCTCCCAAGATGTGGACCTATTTGCAGACAGGTTGCCACAAATCATTGCCGCAGCACGCCTCCATTTGTCGAAAAATAATTAATAATTCGAATATTGCCTATCCCTTGATTTTATCTTAATTTTTTCTTATCAAATGTAAAAAACTTTCTAAATTTATAAGTTACCATGCAGTTAGTTACTAGTGCCTATTTTCTTTTTTGTTGTTTTATATGTTTCCTACAATATGTTTTTCTTGTATTTCCATGTAAATTTTGTTTAGTAAGTTAGTATGTATAGTTAAGTAATGATACTTGATTATAGACGCGTTGGGGTTTCCTGTCAGTCTGTAATAATGTAATGTAATAAATAAATAAATACAATATACGAAAAACTTTAACTTTAGCACGCAGTATGACAAAAAATATTTTTATCTGGATACATCAAAGATTTGCGTACAATTTGGCTAAATAAATAAACATATACACTGTTCTTTTTTGTCTTAGAGACAGCAAACAACAAAAACTGCAAGGCGATTACTCACCTCAAATTGGTAGTGTTGTTGTACCTACATGAACCACGTCTGTCTGTCCTAACTAATATCCTCTGATGAGACCTAAGGGAGTCCTCAATTACAACTGAGTAACTGAGTCTCAGAGGAGCAAAAAGAAATATGGACAGGATCTACATAAGTATATAAAATTATTTAACTGGTGAATGTGGTGTAAGTTTGTCCAAAATCATAAATCTCACAGCACTACACAAAAAAGAGTTTATGTTTGTAACGTATTATTAAATATTATATAAGCTTCTTAATTTCAAATTTACAAAAACACATTTTCATCTTTAGATTATTTTTATACAGTAAAAACCGACCACAGAGTACAATGCTTCTAGGGTGCGATCCGATTTACGCTCAGTGCGTGAGAAGCGGTCCTGATACAACAATCCCCCACCCCAGGCAGATCGGGTCTGGCTGATACACTGTATACCCTAAGAAATCGGCAATCGGGACAGAGTAGCCACAGCACTCGTAAAAACCGAGTCGCCTACTAAAACTTCAGCAACGCGAGAGACGCCATCCAAACAAGAGTCGAAGGATGCGACCACGCAGATATCCAGATAACAGGTGGCATATTGACATATTCATCTCCTTGACCAGGACCAGATTTCGAAGTTTGTCTTATCTGACCAACGCCGCTGTGAACCGCGAGAGATGAAGATATTCGAGAGAGACCTTTTCCTAAAGCTATGAGACATCTGCTGCAGCAGTTCAATCCCTGCCAAGCGGTTGAGTGAAGCTTCATATATATAGCTTTATATAGCTGTCAAGGACCCATCCATCACAAAATGACCAGAAAGGAGTCAACACCTCCACATCATTCGGGTCCGGAGAAATCGGACAAAGGGGCTCGAGTTGAGCACCGCCTCAATTTTACAAAAGACTGAAGAAAGCTCCTCGCCGACAACGCAGCGAAGATGAGTCTTTGCTACCATCAGCACTGGTTCGAAAATTCCGCCCCAAGAAGGATATGCTAGGGGATCAAAAATCCACTTTATACTCTTGCGGGAAAGGTGATGTCCTAGGCCCTGCAGATTTGCAACAAGGAACTGGTGGACTTCTCGTACATACCGATCAGCACCCTTATAGTTTATTCATTCATTTATCATTACAGAAAACCCAATTCGATAGTGTAAGACAACAAAAAATTAAACAAAAAATCAGTAGAATTAAAATTAACAGTTAAAAATTAAAAACATGCAATATGATACTAAGTCAAATGTCAAAGAATAAAAATAAAAATTTAAATTAAAAGTTAAAAATAAAAACATGCTATGTCAAATGTCAACAAATAAAAATATTAAATTAATCATTTAATTTTTTTTATAACTTGCGTCCAAAAAAATCTCCCGCTTAAATTCCTCAATCGAACCAATTCAATTTCAATCAAATCAATTTTCTGGGCAACTCGATGTTCGAATCATTGGTGACTTTGCGAGCAAATTGGTCCTAGCGCGGGGCACTGCAAACATACGTGGGCGCAGACGACGCGATACATATCCGTTAGGCACGCACAGCCCCATCATGCTCAATATGGCCGGGTTTGACAGCACGCCCTGGAATACTCTCATTAAATAAAAAGTGAGGACCCAATCTCTCCTGGCCTCCGATTTGTTGTAACCGACCATGCCTAGAACGAACAGGGTCAGATACACTTTTGTCGCTGGTACAAAAATCTGCAATACTTGTTTTGGATCCGCTCTAACATTGTAATATTGTAATTGTAAGTTGTCGTTATCCGAACGGATGATACTTGGCAATCCACGGCGCCTAACGAAGCAGACAGGAGACTACCTCAAGGTGGACAGCCTTCGTAACAAGTCATACAAAGACGCACAAGTATGCCTTGACCACCTTGGCGTTGCGCTAGGTAGAAGTCTTAATATTAAACGGACCTGCAAAATCAGTTCCAACATTAAAATAGTCGCGAGCGGGGTTCACTCGAGCGGGAGGCTAATCGCCCATTTGTGGCTGAGTCAAAGTTGCCATGAGCCCAAAACAGGGTATGCACTTAAAGAGCACACTCTTAATGACCCTTCGAGCCGAGACAATCCAAGACTCTCGTTGGAGTATGGCAAGACTGCCGACTCCCGCCTGAGAGTTTCTCAAATGGCAATCCTGTATCAACAGCAATGTTAAGTGGCTATCCATAGGCAACAGTAGCGGATGCCGAGCTCCATAAGGCAAGTTTGCATGACGTAATCGGCCACCTACACGTATGAGTCTGCGATCATTGAGAAATGGGTTAAGTCTGGCCAAAGCTTCGTTGATCTTGAAGCGACTAACTTAAAGATCCCCAATCAAGTTCTGACGGCGATGAGACCAGTTCAAAATCCCGAACCGGAGGTTGACGGGCGTTGTTGACAATGTTGTATATCCAGCCAATTACTGCGACCAATTTTTCAAGAGAGCTGAACCTAGTCAACAATGAAACTGAACAAATTGGAGGGTCAATCTTTGCCGCCAGGACGCGTAAGCTTAGAAGAGGGTCCACGAACTCCAGACGAGAAGAAGACCACCCGGACTGTTTTTTTTTTGATAATACTAAGGTGGCATACAAGCTTACGGTCCGCCTGATGGCAGTTGAAACATAGAACAAATTACTTATTCTTATGGTTCAAATGTAAGATATAAGAACGTCAATAGTCGAAAATAGGAACATACTTTTGGATTTCCCATATTAATACGTAAGACAATAAATTCGTGATAAATTATGTGTTAAAATCTGAAATTGTTATTAAATGTTATGATAATCGTAAATTATTATAAAATCAAATATGATTTTTAAAACAAAAATAAATACGATAAAATGAAATAAGAAATTGCAAGTTTGATTTCACGGTTTGCCAGAATGAGAGTAGGTAGATATAAAGTGATTAGATATAAACCATCTCTCTGTATTTTTAATCTTTCTCCTGGTATTTTGGGGTCACCAGGTCATAGTAATTATGAATGAAATCAGCTGTTTCAGGGCTGTCACTGCACCGTTTTAGGTACAAAACGAAATTTGCTAATTGTTGAAAAATCTGAACATTTTCCGACTTTAGAAGTTTTTCCAAACATCTACAAACCAACCCTTATCTACTTTCGGCTGTATACACCATTTCCGTAACATAATGTAAAAATAGGTCATTTTACGAAATGTTCCACTAAGGACTATAAAACATTAGTTCTATTTTAGAAACCCTACTTTTAAAATATTCTCCTTTTTTATTGTAGAATAAACTGATTAGGCAATTGCATGTAACATCTGGTTGCGCCGCAATGCTTATAGTGTAAGTAATGCCCTCTGGTGTTAACATCGCACTAAATTATTGTGTCGCTGATTGGGATCCATATTGCCCCTTGAAGGCGGCTCGTGATTGGCTGCACATCGAGACACGCCTATTAACCATAATGATCGTCATATGAACTCGCTGTGAACACACGGTTTTTTCCGTATTTTTGTGATAAGTTGGTTTTGTAAATACCACGCGCCGCCCGCATACGTAAGTATATGTGCTTGAACTACCTATATTTTACTGTATACATTTTACTATTTTATGATATAGGCGCTTTATATGCTCATTTTCGAGTTTGGACTGACAGTGCTGGACAGCAACTTCCCTCTGGATTGATAGGAGAAATCGGTGCATAAGGATTTGGTGAGTAAATTGCACAGGTTTATTTATCTAGAGCATCGGTTCCGAACCTGGGGGTGATTACCCCCACGGGGGTAAAACAGCAATTCTGCAGGGGTAATAAGGCTGGTAGCGTAGATAGATATAAAGTTTTGAAAACTATTAACTAAAAAATGATAAGATTTTTCTTGTGATGTATGTAAGTACATAAGCTCAAAAAAACGTGGCCATCTCTGTATTCTATCTGACTATCTAGTTACATGGAAATATGACTAAATTTCTTGACAAGATTAGGTTTTGTGGTTCAATAATTTTCGCTGCTGTCTCTGAACCAATATTGTTCCGACTTAGATAATCGTCAATCCAACTCTTTGGTGGTTAATAAAAAAAAACCTCCTTTTTACGGATCATTATATTTTTGAAGTTTGCCAAATAATTGTAAATTGTATTTTCTTCACGTATAGTAATGGTAATTTGTAATTTTTAGGAATTGTTTCTAAGATATTTTTGCACACCATCTAAAATGGTTGAATATGTATGGACCAAAAATTATGTAATATCATTAATGTAACCCGTATTCTATGCAAATAAAGACCTAAAGACTAAAGATTAAAGCCAAAGCGGAAGAAGAATAGAACGTTTATTGTAAAAAATATAGGCTCGGTATATACGCTAATGCCAAAAGTAGGAACCGTGGGTGACAGACCTTTTAGAACGTTATTACCATTTGCTAGGTACCACTTATAGATGTGAGTGGTTTTTTAACTTTAGTCAAAGTAAAAACAAAGTCAAGAAACAGCCTCATTGTGGAATATAACTTAAATAAGGCTTCGCTAGAGGTGCGCTTTAACAATAACAACGAAATTACCTAGAGCGCGGCGCGGTGCGTGGTGTAACAACATTTTTTTTTCTTATTAATATCATGACTGAATGTTCATAAAGATTTTTGTGACTCAAGCCCGTATGAATGGCTGAACGGATTTGAATGAAATTTAGAAGGCAGATAGACTTTGGATTAACATATATGATAATTTTGATCCCAATTTAGAGTTCCCACGGGAATGAGTAATTTTGCGGGCAAAACCACGAGGCAAAGTTAATAATTACATGTAAGTCGTATTTTCTTAGATTACATTGTATAGGGGTAAAATCAGTTTTTAAAATAAGGCATTGGGGTGATAAGATTGAAAACGTTAGGAACCACTGATCTAGAGGTAGTGCGTAGCGGCCATACATACTACCCAAATTTCAAAATCGCTTTCTCTGGTGTGGTATAATACTGCCACTGGCACATTTTAAATTTCGAAAATGAACGAAAATAAAAAACGGTAACCGATTTTCGATTGTTTTGTAAACATTTATTTTCGCGATGGAAGTGGACGCTCAAAGAGGATGGAGTGGCAGTAATTGTATTACACCGCTGTGGCCACTCGCCTGACACAACTTTCAAACTTCTTAAAAATTTGAAAATCTCACAGAGGTTTGTGTATCGTATCGTATCGTACCAGCAACAGTTATAATGAACACTTAACTGTCGAATACAATAAAAGATCAGACAGACCTCGCACTGTTAGGACTCCAACAGTCATCGAAGTGATCAAGTGATCAAGGCACGCATTGCAAGATATCCTGTCCGGAAACAAAAATGCGTGGCTTTACAAATAAGTTTAAGTTAGAGATTGCAAAACGGGCCCGCCCGGCCCGGTGCGCTTTGAGACATCCACCGGGCCCGGTAGGTGCGAAAACTGCGGCTCGGCAGCCGCAACTTGTAGAAAATTGTCACGGCAAGCCAAGCGCTGCTGCGAACCGCGATGTCACCGTTCTGATAGTCATAGTAGCTAAAGTTATTGTTATTATCAAAAGAATATAGTTATTGCTCTTAAGAATTTGTCTAGTTTTTACTAAAGTTACCGAATTATCTATCTAAGTTGATAAAACAAGTTTAGTTACATTAGTCTGCGTTATTAGTTTCTTATTCTAAAACTATGTTTTTTAATAGTTACATTAGTATTAGTAAGTAACTTTAAGCAAGCAGATCTTTCTCTTTACTCTGTACAGTATTAGTAATCAAATTGCGGGCGACTTCTTAAAGAATCTGACTACCTTCCAAACTTTTTCTCGAAATCCCCTAAATCCAGGCATTTTATCAGCGCGTAAGGATCATTACTATCCTAAACTTAATTACTGTATACTAATGCTTCCTTAAACTTAATTAGTAACACTTATGTTACTATTCCGTTCATAAGTGAAACTAAACTAATTCTGTATTAAAAACTCATGATTTTGAGACTGATTACGATTGACTATTGTTGATTTGCTGGTTTGAAATAAATATTATTCCGTAACCTTGAATCATTGTATTTTTCCTCCATTTACTTAAAGCAAATTTTCATAAAATACTTTAAATGTTTCATCCTAACACATCAACCCGGCCGGGTTGAAAAACGTACCGGGTTGCAATCACTAGTTTAAGTACTAAGACTGATTGTTGGCTGTGTGTGAAAAAGGTACTCAATGAAGACATAGGTTTACGGGATTACAGGAAAAAAAGTGGACACCTCCCAAACGCGCGTTTGAAAGCAATGACAGTTAAAAGATCCAGAGTTTTGCTAAAGCGGTGCGCGAAAAACAAGCACCAGATATCCTGTTCTCCGATGAAAAAAATTTTAACATCGAGAAGAAGTTTCACAAACAAAACGATAGGGTGTACGCAACAAGTTCTGCAAGAGCTGGTAAAGCCAGTCCCCGAGTCCAGCATGGTCGCATCGTCATTGATGATTTGGTTAGGTGTCTCGTATTTTGGCCCAATTGAACTTCACTTTTGTGAAAGAGGTCAAGACCAGTGCAGAAGTTTACCATGACACTGTTTTTGATTTTATTGTCAAAGACCTGCCTCAGACGCTGCTTCTTGGCCGGCCATGAGTGTTTCAACAGGACCCCGTACCGGCCCACTGGAAGCCGAGACCATAATCCTTTGGATAATTAAATAAGGCAGGTTTTAAAGGAGAAAGTCTGTACTAAACCGTATAAAAAATTGGAGAGCCTGAAGTCATCATTGAGAAAAGCAGTAGCAGAAATTGATATGAATATAACTGGCCGCGAGACTCAAGGCCTGTGTGGCAAATGGCGGCGGGCATTTCTAATGAATTTTATTGTATTTTATCTTAAAATATTTACATTTTTAATAAAAGACATATTTATTTATAGAACCGCGTTTTATTTTATTTTACGACCTATAATAACTATGACGGTATTAAAGGACCGACTGGGTACATGTCTTTCTTAGTGGCTGTCTGCATCCCAGATTATTCCTGGTTAGCCTTATAAGAAAATATAATACCCTTTAGAACTAAGAAGATATATTAGGTAATTATGAACTTCAGAAGTTAGAAATGAGAAACCATTAACTAATATCAACATTAGTACGGTTTTTTATACAGTCACGATTGTTCTTACTTGTATGAAATTAAACACAATAACAAACAAAGATATCAACAATTCGATGTTTTTGTTCACTTTAGCACGCCTCATAAGCGGAGCGGTGAGGTAGTGCTCTACTCTCGACATGTCAAAAAACCCAGTCTTTCGTAACTTAAATGACGTTTTTTTTTTTAATACAACACTTACAGGATAATATGAGTGCACTAATATGAAGTTTAATAATCTGTCTAGCGCATATGGTACATTTTATAAACAATTAATTTGTTTAATATAATAAATAATAACATTAAAACTAATCATTCTTGGACGTCCGTGAGTCTGTGTTTATGTGACCATGTATGTGGCAGAGAAATTGGACCATGTATGTGGCAGAGAAATTGGACGTCCGTGAGTCTGTGTTTATGTGACCATGTATGTGGCAGAGAAATTGGTCGAAAAATTCATCTTACCGGAATACTTTTGTTTTTAATATATAAAGAATTACACTGTGCTGATTCCTAGTTAATATTAGCGTTCTAAGTACTGTCGTTTAATTATAATTTATAAAAAACTAATATACCACAGTATACTGTATATCTATATATATATTTTTTATTTTTATTTTATAGTATATTTTATCCTCACCTTATTTGTTATTTTATTTTAAAAAACTTAAGTTTTTGTTTTAGAATTTTTTTTTTAAATGTGAATGACCGCTATGGAGCGTGCACTTTTGGATTTTCCAAATTTATTTTTTTCGATATTTGAAGGTTGCTAAACTTTATATACCCTAAGGTTCCCGTATTGAAATGGCCGTGTACATTTGGAGCTTTTCGCACAGTTCACACAGCACGCACATATGGCAGCATTACTTAATGTGTGGCCGAAAGCAACCTTTCCCGAGGTGAAGGAAGGCTTCGCTCTGTTCATTGCTGAACGTCATCGTTTCAATGCTCTTGTAAGGGTAAGTGGTAAGGGGTGTGTTATGTTGTGGACCACAGTAAGGCAGACTTGTGGAAGATTCAGGTTTAAATAAATAACAAGCTAAATAACTAAACCTGGGTCAAATGTATAACTAGATAACTCGTCAATTGTCTTGCAGAAGCAGAAAGTTAACTATTCCTCAGAAGTGACAACACAACAATAATAAATGTGTATCCTGTTATAAACCGCCTAAATAAGAAATTCCTGCATAAACATATATGGGTCTCGCTCTCTCTTGTTAGAAACAATAAATCTATCTCTTTTACAATCTCTGTTATTCTTCTACAATGAACTTTCAAAGATAATACTTTATTATGACGTCCTGCGACTCCCTCGTGATGCCATCCAGCTGATCGCCAGATGTTTATCGATGATGTTTTAGGAATGGAAGATGCTTTTAAAAAATGTGTTATTCCATGTTTTGCATTATACGTAGGTACTCAGTCTGTCAGTTTATTCACTGCATATTTATTTTATTTGAATTGCAAGTGGAAAGTGTTAAAAATGGTAGGTCCATTTTTTAACACTTTAACACTAAAGATATTTCGTTGTCTTAACGCGTTCGTTCTTGCTCCAATTTCTTCTACGGTGGTGTCTTTGCCTATGTGTATGTGTTGAATATAGAAAAAAATCTGTGGTACCTAGAATGCCTGCAGGCAGCAGAAGAAAAAATAATTAACCTCGGAATTCATTGTTACATATAATTATTTACTGAGAATAGTGAGTAAAAGTTTTGTTGTCTCATACGTTTACAATACCTAAATACTTTGTTCTTGCACAGTTCTATTAAAATGGTTTGAGTTAATGTATTCATCAGAAATTTAAATGTTATCCACCTACCTACCTATTTATAGTTATAGGTACCTACTCATAGTCGAAAAATAAATTTAACCAGAAAACCGATATCAACAGGAATTTAACTTAAAAATGTTGGCGCAATATGGCGGAGTAAGTGACTTAACCCTCCGATGGATGCGGGTTAAATTTTTTATATTTAACTCGGCAGTGACCCGGGTTGAGTAGTAGCGCAAGACAAATATGACTTTGACTCAGGTTAACTTTATAACTTGTCAAAAATGGCGCTAACCCTGAGGAGCGCAAGTGGCCCTTATAGGGTTTTCTTAGCAATGAAACGTGGAGACTTATGTCTTGGTTGGGTCGAATTGTACCAAGTTTTCTCGTTCCCGTGAGACCTTGGCTAAAGTGGTCTTGATTTTCGACGGCTTTGTTACAAAGATTCTAAAGTAAAGAAAAATACGTTTAGTCGCAAATATTTACCAAAACAAACAGTAGACGAATGACACCAAATACTCGTTGGCAAAGATAGTAAAGACGAATTTATTTTTGATCTAGTTTTCGTACTTCTCTTGAGTGACGTGAGTAGCTATGCTATGTCGCGTTTAACTAATCGACAAAATCGCCAGAACAAACGACCTTTTCAATCCATCATCGAGCGCAGATACTTCTTTATCGATTTGAGCTTACTGACTGATCTTAGGATCTAGTCACTGGCATCATAAATCTCAGCTGGTTTCAAGATATACGTAGAGTTGGCGCCCTCCTTCAAATTAATTTAGATCCTAGTATAACGGTATACTTCTGTACGTGAAATGCCAATAGTAAAAGTGTTGTATTTTTAAAGATTGCTCGATGATTGTCATACTATATTTGACAATTATAGAGCAGTAGGGCGTGCGGCGAGTCTACAACTGTATAAACGATAAAAAAATGAATGCATGACGACAAATTTGGTCCTGGTAATTTCTACGCCCCTCCAGGGTCTGCGTCCTGTGCCTGGGCACCCTGGCACCGCCCTATATGCAGCACTGTTAATAACAAGAGCACTATTTTTGACAATCCTCTCTCGTAGCAAAATAATATCCGCGATATAATAAAAAAGCCATACCATTTTAGCGAGCACAGTGTCCATGTGCGGTCGGTGGTGGTTGGCGAGGAGTTTTCGGATGTCTGCGGCGTTGGCGATGCACTGCGCCATGGAACGCCGCAGCGGAGCTGCCTGCCGCGCGAGCGCCGCGCCCAACGGGACGCCGCCACCCGAACTAGCGTCGCCTGCGGATCCCGACCCGCGTAGCGCACTCTCCAGCGCCACCGCTTGCGCCGACACGTACTCCACGCAGCGCCGCAGCTCCGCCGCCGACGCGCGCTGTTGTTCTGCGTTTTACATATATTGATATTAATTAGACTATAAAATAGTCTTATTCAATAGGGTATTCAATTGTTTTTTTTTTATTTACGTAATTCTTAAAGATCACTATTAATGAAAAAACATCCTTTTTACTAAATCCACTTATGAGTTATGGCATTTTAAACTTTAGACACAGCCTTACGTCATCGCTTGCCAACAGACCACAGCATTTCTGTCGTATGTCGCAGCCTAACGTCATCAGTTGCCAACAGACAGCAGCTTTTTTACCGTACGTTGGAGCCTAACGTGATCGCTTGCCAATAGACCGTTGGTTTTCTACCCTTGCATAAGCGATAATAATTCACACACTTAGTACGGTCTGCAATAGGTTATGAGCCCGGTTCTGTGGGACGTATCTTGAACTTACCTACTACCGGTATGTACTTGTGAGGCACGTTCTCTTGAATACCAAAAGTGCGGTAGTGGAATCTTAAAGGATGTAGTTATGACGTAACAAGAATGGCGGCCGGGCCTATGTTGTTTGACGAACCAAGTCACAGGAGGACCGTTTGACTGCGGGCAGAGAGCGATTTGTGACCGTTCACCCCTTACAAAACCGTTTGCGTCGTGCAACGGCTGCCCGAGTTTGTAACCAAACGATTAGGAACCGGTTGCATGAAGACCAGCAGTTCCCTAGAAGTTGCGTAGTTCGGATTCCATTGACAAGCGCATCATACGCAAGGCAGCACCAGGACTGGGACATGAATGATTTGATCACAGTACTGTTCACATTTAAGTACATAGTGAAATTATTTGGCAATGACCGTCGCGTTCGATACGGAGACAGGAAGATCAGCGATTTTCCGATGCTTGTATCCACGAAAGTGTCATATTTGGAGGGCTAAATGTTAAGTAGTTGCTCTACCAGTTGCTATACTCGTAGTTCATGCACGTAGAATTCATTCCTGCATAAAATTTTAATAAAAGTCTAGCCTTCGGCCTTCGTCCTTCTCCGTCTCTTCAATTAACCCGGTGCGAAGTTTTTAGCTCAATTGGATGCTCCGTTTTGAGGAATATACGCATATGGACTAATTTGCTTTTGGACACATTTGCATTTGGTCCACTTTGTATTTGAACCAACTCGCATTTGGACCATTTCGCAAAGCGACCAATATGTTTGATAACTTACTCTGCTAGGACAAAGTGGTGCAGAGCTCAACTAAGCTCTCAACCCACGCAGCCCTCGAGCTAGCTAGTGGGCACTGTTATAATAACTATTTAAAAAGTATAGGCTTCTGATACTTTTGGTAGGAAATAAACTACTTTTAAATAGGAATAAAAGAACAAAAATATACGTAACATTAGTTTTTAAAATTAACTTCCCGAAGTTTCTGGAATATAAACTGCCAGTGATAAATAAAAAAATTAACATAGTAAAGATCTTGATGAGATCTATCACTACTGTCAAGAAAATACTAGTCTACAATCAATGGTTCATATATAACCTTTTCTAGTTTGACAGTTGTTATCCGGAATAAACATCTTGATGTGATCTATCACTTCTATAAAGATACTACCTCTCTTTCTCTCTCTCCAAAAAATTAATAATAGTATAATATATCAGAAAGTATTCAGCATTGGGAAGGGGCAGCGTTACTCTTTTATGAAGCTCTATTTCACTACCCATATTTTTTTCATACCAAGAGCCTTAGGTATATCGTTTCTTTAGGAGTATACTCCAAAAAGTAGGTACTAGGAGCACATCTAAACTGCATCGCTATAAGAGGTTGTTGGAAAGGTAGGTGAGGTAGAGCTCATTATTCCATTTGCGTATATATCCAATCGCGTATTTGTCCATTCGCGTATTTGTCCAATAGCGTATTTGTCCTTATGCGTAAAGCTTATTGGTCCTTATGCGAATTGGTACTAATGCGTTTTTGAGATTCAAAAATATTGGTCCAAATGCGAGTAAAACTTGCTAGCGTTAGCATTTACGCCAGTGTGTTTTTATTCATAAGCCGATGAAATCAAATTCTACTGACAGTACGCTCGCGGTCAGCAAGAGTTCCGCGTGTTTTCATTGCATAGCATATAATTATCATTTTTAAGCAATCATTTAAACTAGCAATTAATGTACTTAGCAAATCAATTTACTATTAAGTTTACGATTTATTTTACATTATTTTAAGTTAATTTTTAAATTATTAAATTGTTTTACAACTATCATTTAGCATTTATCATTAGCTACAGTGTCACGTATATGAGAATAATTCTCATATCCGTGCGTATTTATTTATTATTTATTTATAAATTATTTGTTATAAAGTATTTATTTAATTAATATATTCACACTCTCAAACTTGACAATACCTACTTACCTACTATCCAACATTTACCCTTATTTTAAGCATAGCAATTAGCTATTGCCACACTTTAGTTTTACACGCCATACTACGTCATCCACTCACACAAACATTTATTTCATTCCTTTTTAACTCCATCAATACCTTATATGGTAACGAGCGCCGCAAATCGTGTAACCTCGACTTCGGCACTCACACCAGTTAGATATTCTTTTTCTACAAGGCGTCACCGATCTAACAAAACCAGTTGCGCCCTCTGATGCGGGGCACATTTTAAAGAGTAGTTGGAAGCGAGCACGTCGTCCAAAATATTTAATTTTAGAAATTCTTGAACCCCAAATCTGGGTAAGTGCCATACACACACACACACACACACACTCCACCTTTTTGCTGCTTATCGTTTTTTTATATTTTTTTGTGAAATTTATTTTATTTTCAGCTTCCCCATTTTTCTCAACCTTTGCTCACTTTCTCTCAGGATTCTTCGCCAGGACTCTTCGTACAGGATTCTTCGTTCCTCGTTTACGTTTAATAAATATTCAAAAATCTGATCTTCGCCTTCACATCCGACACCTACGCCACGCATTCGCGCTGATCGTGGACTTTAACATCAACACCTGGAGCATCCCCTTCCTGGTACCGACAACGAGTTTTCCTTCAAGAACGAGAGTCCAGAGGGAAGTCACAGAACACACGCACCGCTACGCCCCGAATTAAGACGTACTTTACTCTTTACCAGAAAGAGTGGAATTGACCAAAGCTACCGATTTCTTTTTGTTTATTTCTTTTTTTATTTATTTTAATTTTATTAATTTCAAACTTTTTTTTTTACATAATATGCATATTATATAAATTATATAAATTTTATATAAATTTAAATTTAATTTTATTTATTAAATATTTGTTTTATCTGAAAGTCGTGTGTTCATATTTATGTCCCCTTCTGTGTCAACAGGTGTTGGGAACAAACCCAACATCTTTATGGTCTTTCGAGCATTTTGACTTAGCGCGCGGTTTGGTAAAAAGCAGGACTAATCGCGTACCTGTGAATCAGTAGACGTTTACGGACAATCATCAAAGCAGTTCAGCTGAGCACAACCATCAAGACCCCAGCGAGAAACGCCTTAACAGCACCCAGCAGTATTAGCCATAGCAGTAGTACAGCATCAGAGTGCCTGAGGTTCACCACACCAAGCAGGTTGCGGTAGAAGACACCGAAAAGTAAGTTCTTTTCATTTTTGTCTAATAAGTTTGGCTGTTTTTTATTATTATCGCGGAAGATCTTCTTGCAACACAAGTCCAAATTTTGGAAGCCATGAAACAGCTTCTTACCTTAAAAACCAGCGCAAAACCTCAGATAGCTTTAAAATGCGCTTAGAAACTTTAGAAAGTTACTGGCATGAATTTCAAGCAAATCAATATAAGTTGAGAGACCTGGGAGACAAGCAGCATCCGTACTTTACTAAGAGACGGTATAAAGCTACACTTGAATTTTATAATCAAAGCAAATCATTAATGCAGAGTTATCTCAGTGAAACGATCGAAAAAAGACTGTCAACTCCGATATTGAAAGCTGCAACTCCTTTGGGTACAAGTTCTCACTCAAATTAGCAATCACAAGCCAGAACTTCTCATGTTTTATTAAACTAATTAGAGGAGATGTTAAAAAAGATAATTGAACTATAATTCATCTTAGTTATTACATAATGTGGAAAGCTGTCAATGTAGTGAAGAAAATTTCGAATTTAAACAGCATGATTCTACTAAACCACTGGGCCTTTGTTGGAACCCTAAAGAAGATATAAATTTGAATCAAAAATCGAGTTCAAAGGAAACCGAACAGTTTTTGTCAGATATATAAAAATTATTTGACCTGTTGGGTTGGGTGGTTGGCTTCCGTTACCGCAAAATTGAAAATTTTATTACAAACAGTTTGGCTATCTAACATTGACTGGGATGACGAACTAACAGAAGATATTAAAGCAGAATGTAAACATATTAAGTTGGATTTAAAAAACATTAGCGAATTACACCTGTAAAGATGGCTCGGGAGAAAAGAAGGAAGCAGCATAGATGTCCATGGTTTTTGTGATGCATCAAAAAAAAGCATATGCTTGTGTTAAAATATTGTAAAACATCAGAACAGTCAAAAGTGGTACTAGTGGTAGCAAAAAGGTGACGCTGCCCAGACTAGAGCTGTGTGGTGCTCATTTATTATCGAAATTAATAAATAGGATTAAACAATTTGATAGTAACTACGCAATCAAATTATATGGCTGGGGCGATTCTAGGCAGCTTTAGGCTGGATTCAGGGAGATCCAGCGCGTTGGAAACCTTTAGTAGCAAACAGAGTCTGTCAAATTACATCTGTCATGCCAGCACATTGCTGGCGCTTTGTACAGTCAGAAGATAATCCTTCAGATTGCGACAGCCGCGGTCTTACAAGTACTCAACTGCTGGCTGTCAACTATCAAAGACGAAGCAGAACAACGTCCTATTAACTTCTCTTGAGAAGTTATTAGAATAGGTCCGAAAATCGAAATCGAAAATTTTGTGTTTTACGTTTCAAGACTTGGAGAATCATTTGCAATCATTTTTAGAGTGACGTCTGTGTGCGTGTGCGTGTGAGTGTGCGTGCGTGTGCCATGTGTAATTATTTATTTCTATTTATTACTTAACCAACTTACATTTGTATTTAAAATCATATCAGGCTGTTTTTCGTTCAACTGCATTTGGAATTAATTAACTAATTTAGTGTGATCATTTATAAACCCTCAAACCTAATACATTTATTAGAATACTAAAAAGAAATAAGGGCCCTTATTTTGTTTTGATGTATGTATATACACTATAAGCTATACAGGTGAAAAACATAAAATTCTAAATATGATTTGTTTTTTTTTGATGATGCTTATCTCTACCAAGAAATTAATTGCTTGCTAAAACCTTATATTTAAATCTAGTTATTATCGGTAATAAAATCAAAAAAAATTGGACTGAACTACGGGAGAAAGAGGGTGTCACAGACTTCATAAGACTGTTTAGAATTCCAAACCGGCCTCTTACCCAAGGTTTTACTCATCAATGAAAGTTTAGCCAACATATCAGATTGCTTTTGCTGGACTAAATATTATTTAGATAAGAAGCAAGGTGTTGTGAATGCAAGTGGACAGTGCCTTTTGACTTTCACCTGAGGTAAGAATATGAGAAACAATCTTCTTTTGGGGAAGTCAACAGTTATGGGCAAATTGGTTTAGCCAACCAGTCACTCCAAGTAGCTTATCTAAGGTGCTGTAGCGAGAGATAAAAAAGCTATGGACCGCTGCGTCACTTTTGGTCTTCACTGCATCCCTCTGCCTGGGCAGGGAATCTGAAAGTAAAAGAATTGGAGTGACGGACCAAGAAGACTCAGAAAGCCACTTAGGCCCCACCAGAGAAGAGAGATGATAACTCCTGGAAGCACAGTCTGCTAGGTTTAGATCTCCCAAAACATATCTTTACAAGGTTGGAAGATCAGAACTTTGGATCTGACACGCGATTCCCCACAAAAAATTCTAAGATGTGAGGGGAGGTCCTCGATTAGCAAAGTATTTGTTCGATATAGATGATGATGTCGCGCGCGACTCAAAGATCTGCGAAAACCTGATGAAATAACTTTGATCAACTTTTGTGAGTAGGTATGGTGTAAAGGTGTTGTGTTCCACAGCAGCGCCCTCTTTTACACACCAAACCAAATTTATTTTACAATATACCTACAAAAAAAATATACCTACCATGAAACTCATAGATCCTTTGTGTTCTTCTTAAGTATTTCTCTTCTTGGAGCTGTCGATCTACCTCAGCTTGATTTTCCTGAGCTTGTAATATTTCCAGATATGAGGAAAACAAAGATTTTCTTTCATTTGAGTTAATAACGGTTTCTTGCATTATGAATAAAATACCTATCACGATAAAATTAGTTAAAGCTAAATTCTTGCCACACAATAAATTATAATTGTTTTGAAATGAAACAGCCTTTTATATATAAAATTAATTACGAACTAAAAAGTTAAACGAAAACGTAAAATAATATCCACACACGTTCACACCGTACGCTAAACGCTATGACCATATACTATATAATTTGTGGCTATGACCATAGATATGCAAGTTCAGTACTATATACATATAGTAGCTATGACTTATAATTTGTGATGTTAGTATAAAAGATTATCGTATTCTCTTTTTGTAATAAGACAAATGTCTCAACTAGTGTTGCCAGATAAATTTTGATTTAAGTCGCTAAAAATTTGGCAAGTAGCCTAAAATCGCCCAACCTTTGTATTTTTGAAAAGTAGCCTAAAATCGGCTAATTTTGAGTCAGGTAGCCTAAGTGGCTATTTTTATTAGTTATCTACTTACATGCGATGGTAAAGTTTTTTACTTTTTAAGAAACAACACTATATGAGTTTAAAATTAAAAACCCCCCAACGCAAAAACGAAAAGCAAATATTTAAAAAGTCAAATTTGATTAAGTAATACCTATATACCTATATTTTAGTTATAGAAGTTGATGCATGGCACGATAAGGTTTGCTCGTTAAAATGGCGCTATAATGTCGCTTAGGGGTACTGCTTAAGTAAGTCAGACCCTTCATTTGATTGACTATCCATTAATTAACTAGCATTTCCGACCAACTTGCTTTGATAAGATGAACTTTTTATTACAAATCTAGTTTCATTGGGTGTTAAATTGTTAAGTCTGGGAGCGCTTTGAGTTTGCAATCTCCCTAATTTAACAATTTAGTTAATGTATTAAACTTAGCGGTACCCCGACGCAACATTATAGCGCTATTTTTAAAACCAAGCAAACCTTATAGTGCCATCCAGCAATTTCTATAATTAAAATATATATAGGTATTACTCAATCGAATTTTATGGCTCAACGATAAATATTATTTTTGACTCCTTATATGTTTGCTTTTCTTTTTTGCGTTGGGAGTCTTTGAAATTTTTATTTATTTTTATTTTAATTTTTTTTTACTTATTTACAAGAGAAGTTTTGATACGTACCTAATAATTATATCTATGATATACAAGCGGGGCTAATATTATTATACTTAATTGTTTGACATGGTTTATTACCCGGTAAGCAGCCACGAGTGTTTCGGTGAATAGTGTTATGAATTGTATTTTTGTCTTGATCATTGCATTATTGTTTGCTTACGATTAGTAATAATCTTGAATTACAGTTTAGTTCTGTTTTTTATAAAAGTTAACAGTTGTGAAAGTTATGATAAGTACAGTTATAACTTATGTTATTGTAATGTAAACTGTTTCAAGAGTGTACTAGTGTAGTGGATGTCCTGGCTAATACCACTATTGCATTTTTTTTTTTTATACCACTAAGGTGGCAAGCAAGCTTACGGTTTGCCTGATGGTAACCGGTCACCGTAGCCTATGGACGCTTGCAACACCAAGGGTATCACTTGCGCGTTGCCGACCATTCAGAAATCTAATAACTTCTTTCTTGAAGAACTCCATACTGTAGTCCTTGCAGAAAACCTTGGCAGGGAGCTTATTCCACAACTTAAGCGTTCGCGGGAGGAAGTTTCTCTGAAACCGCACTGTACGCGACCATTTAGGTTCTAAAGTGTGAGAATGAATTCCCTACCGATGGCGAGCGGTGCGATGGTAGAAAGTAGCCATGGGCATCATTTCGAACAATTCTTTAGAACACAACCCATTGTACAAGCGGTAGAACACACACAGTGAAGCAAAGTCTCTCCTTAGACTTACCGCAAGTGAGTTTAGAATCGTCGACAATTCTCACAGCCCGTCGTTGAACCGAGTCAAAAGGGCCAAGCTGGTATCCGGGTGCCGTGTGGGTGGGGTAGAGATGGTAGCAGTACTCCATATGGGGCCAAATTTGCGACTTGTAAAGTAACAACCTTTGCCCCGACGTGAAGTACTGCTTCGCTCTGTTGAGTACACCAATTTTTTGGGACGCCAGCTTCACCTTATCTTGTAAATGATCTCGGAACTGAACATCGCTGGAGATGTCGACACCAAGGATCCCAATGCTCTTGGAGATGGAGAGGGGAGTGTTCTGGAATTGTGGGATTACAGTGAATGGAGTTTTCTTAGCGGTGAACGCGCACACTTGTGACTTTGTAGGGTTGAATCGGACCAAGTTTACCCGTCCCCAGTCAGAGACCTGGGACAGTGTGGTCTAGATTTGAGACACAAGTTTTCCGCGGTTTTCCTCCACAACGAAACGAGGGATGTTTGCACGACCCGTGTAAAAAGCGTCTCCAGTACTCTCATCTGCATAGCAATGTATGTTGTTGATGTCCAACATGTCATTGATATGCAGTAGAAACAGCGTAGCAGACAGCACAGAGTCTTGCGGGACACCAGCATTAATGTCCATGCTATCAGAGCACCTACCGTCAACTACGGTTCGTATGCGTCTGCCGGACAAAAAGCTAGCCACACATTTGCACAAACCCTCGGGCACTCCGTAAGATGGCAACTTCGATAGAAGACCCCGGTGCCGGACCCGATCGAACGCCTTCGCTATGTCCAGGCTACATGCCAATGCCTCCCCCTGACTCTCAATGGCTAGTGCCCATCGGTTTGTGAGTTAAACAAAAAGGTCACCAGTGGAGCGACCGTGACGAAAGCCATATTGACGGTCGCTGATCAGGTCATGTTTTTCTAGGTATCTCAAAAGCTGTGTGTTGATCACACGCTTCATCACCTTAGAGAGGAGAGAGGTAATAGCGATAGGCCTGTTATTCGATGGATCTGATCTATCGTCCTTTTTGGGCACCGGGTGCACATTCGCAGGCTTCAATGAAGACGGACATTGCCTAGTGTGGTAGGAATGCGTGAAGAGCTGCGTGAGTATAGGACATAACTCAGGAGCACACTGCTTAAGCACCACTGCTGGTATACCGTCTGGCCCACTCGACTTATGAAATTCTAGAGAAAGCAACGCCCGCTGGACCTCCCGCTGCGTTATGGAGATTTCCGGCATGGTCTTACCGCACCACGGTATAGTAGGTGGTACAGCGCCTTCATCGTTCATTTTCGAGTTCGAGGCAAAGATAATGCCCAGTAGATCGGCTTTCTCTTTAGCACTATGGGCCAAGTCACCATCGGTCTTTCGCAGTGGTGGTAACGACGACTGGCAAAAGTTCCCTTCGACCAGAAAGCACGACTCCCAGAAGGATAGCTCGCAAGTCGCCCACCCATTTTGCCGATGAATTGAAATTTTGCTCTGGCAGTTGCTTTCTTACTGAACCTCGAGGCAGCATTTAATTTACGTTTTAACTCAGAAATATTCGGATCCTTATTATTACGAGCCGTGGTCCAAGCCTCATATGCATTTTGCTTAGCTTTTCTGCAAGACCTATTAAACCACGGTCGTTTTTTGACGCCGGCAGCTACTTGCGGGTTAGGAATATAGCACTCCATACCAGCAAGGATTGTCTCAGTGACTGCGGCTGCGCAGACGTATGTTCCTACGTAAGGAGCTCGTATGTTCCTCTATATCTGGTATTCTCGTTGGAGCAGATATCACAGCATAGTTATTAGTTCGAGAACTGAGCCACTCGCGATGGTGGGTGTTAAAGTCTCCCAAAATAACTAGTTCTGCTGAGGGATATTGCTCTAGAACTTTGTCAGTCGTCAAACTCAGGTGCGTGAAGAGTCGAGTTACGTCCGTGTCACCGCTATGAGACCTGTATAGGCACGCATAGATACGAGTGTGGCCGCCGTAATCTACGCGCACCCACAATATCGACAGGTCCCAGTCTTCAAGGCTATGAAGGCGGCGACAGCAGATATCCTCCCGGACGAACATACATACACCGGCATGACTCATAAAATTGTGTTCTAGTTTGTATCCGGGATGGTGAAGGTATGATGTGTCGGCCGGGCAGGAAATAATTACTGAATATATACCTAAATGTGATAAATATTAATATAGTAACTGAAAAGTAAGTAAAATTTAGTACTTTTTATTTTCTCGCAGGCAATGGTAAAAATTAGAGTATACAAACAGGTATCGCTCCGCTCAGGATTCTACTTTAGAATCCCTCGCTGCTCTCGGAATCCAACATAGTCCCTCGAATTAAATCTCTTATGTTGTATAATCTACTATTATTTTATATACTTAAAGGAAGAAAAAAAAGTGATATTATTATTAAGTAAAAAGTGACATATCTATTAGTGGCTTTAAAATACCGATTTTGTTAAAATATTACTTAACTTTTTTAAAAGACTGTAATACAGCGTTAAGACGTTTTTTTGTTGAATTTGATTAAATTTAGTTAACCTTGTTACATAATTTTTAAAGACGTTTTGTTTTATTACTTTAAGTATTATTAAAACATTTTAAAAACGAAAGACTGATTTAATTTTGTTGAATAGTTCTATGAACTGTTTTACCAGCAAATTGTATTTTGATGGATTGCAATATAAAAAAATAAACATGTACGACTGCTAATAAATAATTAAACAAATAAAAACAAAATCAGTTTCTTAGTTCCTCAGTTATAAATAATAAATAACTTTCTGATTTAGGATTTAAGAAATAAGAAAAAATAAAAAAAAAAACAACAATGGAAACTTTTATTTTATTTTAGTAACTGGGTAATTGATATTAGGTTTATTTATTTTATTTATGTTAAGTGAAGGTTAAAGAATGAGCCGAAAAGGCAAAGATATTAATTATTTTTAAAAAATTACTTTATAACTCACAAACACCTCGCTATAACGAGTAAAACATACTATTTTATCCGAAAAAAGCCTTAAAATTCCACGTTTTTTTCAATCAAGTAGGGAGTAAAATGTATTTTTTAACAGATCTAAAAGTAAATAAAAAAATATTCAAATATCCAGGGTCAAGGCTCCAAAATCCGGGGTTTTTACCCTTTCGGTCCTGGGCGGCAGGTTTTAGAGATGGCAACAATTAGGGCAATTGTAGGCAGAATCAAAAATATTGATCAAAACGAATCCAAACACTACATATCTGCTATTTTTTTCAGGAGTGTACTAGTGTGCTGGATATCCTGGCTGGATCATCAGACCAAAAATTCCATATTATTGCATAGTTAAGTAGTGTGTAATAGAGTTACTGACTGGCTGGACGGACTGGCAAGCAATAATTGTCATCCTTCGCGCGCATGCGTGAAGAAGAAAATCGAGTAGGCCGCGCCGGATTTCCAATTGATTTTTTCTCTGATTTCGAGACTGAATTTGTAAACATGGATATTTTCTGTTCTTCTAATTATTTTATAAAATAACTCTGAATTAATGTGCGAAATGTATATAAATCTTACTCTACATAAAGTAAATAGTGTCCTAAAATAGTTTGTGTATATAGTGCATAAAACTGTGTGAATAAATTGTGTAAATAGACTTCTATGTTTTCTTCTGGGTGAGTTAGTATGACTTACTGACACATTGTTGACCCCTCTATTAAGCAATAGCACCCGCTGAAATGGCTTCAGTCGATCAAAGCTCTAATGAAAATCCGACCCAAGGCTACGATGAAAAGCCTGAGGTGTATCGCGTCGGCGTGCGCCTGCCACCATTCTGGCCTGAAAAACCCAGTATCTGGTTCACTCAGCTCGAAGGACAGTTTTCTGTATCGGGCAAGACGAGACGAAGTACAATTATGTAAAATCCCAACTAGACCCCAGATTTGCAAGCGAAGTCGAAGACATCATTACGGCTCCGCCTGCGAGAGATAAATACTTCAAACTAAAGGAGGAACTGATCAAGCGCCTGTCCGTTTCCACTGAGAAAAAGGTACAACAGTTGTTATCGCATCAGGAGATGGTTGAGCGCAGACCTTCTCAGTTTCCAAGACATCTTCAGAACTTGGTGGTAGCCAACCAACATGCCGGATAGTTTTCTTTGCACACTATGGATCACCCGCCTCCCTAGCAACCTTCAACCTGCTGTTGCTGCTCAGCCGCCATCTGTTTCTTTAGCAGCTTTGGCGGAAATAGCTAATAGGGTGCATGATGTTGTGCCCTCAACTCCATTTGTGGCCGCTGCTTCGTCTGTCGGTGAACACGAGGACATGATGGAGAAACTAGAAGTGCTTACCCAGCAGGTGAACGCGTTATCTTTAAGTGGCAATGCGAGACAGTCTGATCGTTCACGCGAGACTCCTATATCGAAATTGAACGCTTACTACAAGAAGTACCCATTATGTTGGTTTCAATCTCGATTTGGGTCAAAGGCTACTAGTGATTTCAAGAAGGAAAACTAGTCGGGCAGTCGGTTATGGGGGCCGACGATTGCCCCAGCTCCAGTGACCGCTTGTTTATTACGGACATCAAGTCAAAGTACCAGTTCCTCGTGGATATCGGCAGTGACCTGTGTGTCTTTCCACGTTTAGCTCTGCTTGACCGGCGTGTAAAGACCACATAGCAGCTTCATGCGGCCAATGGCTCCAACATTGATACATTCGGGTTTATTCATTTTAATTGAGATCGAGGTTTAGGTCGTGACTTTCCGTGGAAGTTTATTGTAGCCAATGTTACTAAAGCCATTATTTGTTTAGATTTTTTGTCGCACTATAACTTAATTGTAGATCGTCGTAATCAGCGCATTATTGATAATACTACTGCTAAGTGTACGGTAGCTCCTCTAGACAGCTCTGCTGATATTTCTTCGGTGAAAGTTATTACTGGTAGTTGCCGGTATTGTATGATCCTTAACAGCACTGCTAGGCCTTCTGATAGGCCCTGGGCTTCACCTCTCCATCTAGCCCCTAAAAAAGATAGCGGCTGGCGTCCTTGTGCGGATTATAGACAGTTAATCGCGCGGACCATTCCGGACATGTACCCCATTAAGCACATTCATGACTTTGATCACTCCATATCTGGTTGTAGAATCTTTATGACGTTGGATTTAGTTTAGGCCTATAACCAAGTGCCTGTTTATAAGGACGATATTTGCAAAACAGCTATAGCAACCCCCTTTGGTCTGTTTGAGTTCTCTTTCATGACGTTTGGCTTACGAAATGCTCGACAAACTTTCCAGCGTTTCGTGGATGAAATGACGCGAGGACTAGACTTTGTGTACTGTTATCTCGATGACTTTTTGGTATTTTCGAAAGATGAACTGGAACATGAGCGGCATTTGCGCATTGTCTTTGACCGTATGGCTAAATACGGCATGCTGCTGAACACAACCAAGTGGGCTTTCGGAGTTCCGGAAGTAACTTTCTTGGGTTATGGCATTTCCGCGCAATCAAAGATTTTCCTCTCCCGTCCACTGTCAAAGAAGTCTGGCGTTTTTTAGGCATGATAAATTACTATCGTACATTTTTGCCTCGAGCCGCCTCTATCCAGGCTCCTTTAGAGGCTCTTCTTGTTGGTTCTGTGAAGTTGATCGGTAAAACTCTTCAAGCGTTCATCGACTGCAAGAAGAGTCTCTGCAACGCTGCCCTACTCGCGCATCCTGACTGCACTGCAAAACTTGCTCTGGTCACCGAAGCGTCCGACACCGCCACGGGAGCGGTGCTACAGCAGTTTAAAGACAATGAGTGGCAAGCTCTTTTCTCGAGGAAATTGAGCCCCTCACAGCTTAAGTATTCGCCGTGTATTCGTGAGCTCCTCGCTATTTATGAGGCTATTAAATACTTTCGGCACATGCTAGAAGCAAGGCATTTCACAATTTATACAGACCATCGGCCCCTCAGTTTCGCTTTCCACGAACGGAAAAGTAACTGGTCGCCTAGACAATACCGTTATTTAGACTTTATATCCCAATTCACAACGGACATACAGTACATCGCGGGTAACGACAATGTGGTAGCAGACACTCTCTCGCGTATTGAGGCTATCTCGGCTCCAGTCGACCTCGAAGGTCTAGCTGAGTCTCAGGCAGTGGATCCCGAGTTAAAGACTTTACTTTCTGCTGAATCTGCACAGCGGCTAAGGAAGTTGACAATTTTGGGGGGTACGTTTGAGTTATACTGTGATGTAAGTACACCGACGCCTAGACCGTTTGTTCCCAAATTATTCAGAAAACAGGTTTTCGACAGTCTTCATTGTCTTAGCCACTCGGTGTTAACGCGACCGCCAAACTAGTTGCGCAGCGCTTTGTCTGGCCTGGTGTTAGGAAAGATTGCCGTGTATGGTTTCGCTTGTGCTTAGCCTGCCAACGCGCAAAGGTTCATCGACATGTGTCTGCACCATTAGGCACATTCGATCTGCCGAGCGCCAGATTTGACTGCGTCCATATCGACTTGATTGGGCCGCTTCCCAGTTCAGAAGGTTTTCGTTATTGTCTCACAGCCGTAGATTGTTTTACGCGTTGGCCAGAGGCAATACAGCAGACATAATTGCCGAGACGGTAGGAAAAGCGTTGTTGTCGGGGTGGATTGCCAGATTCGGCTGAGCTACTGATATCGTTACGGATCGTGGTAGTTGATTTGAATCGGCTCTGTTCAAATATCTCACTAAGGTAGCAGGCTACCGGCATCGCCGCACCACAGCTTACCACCCGCAGTGTAATGGTTTGGTGGAGAGGTTTCATCGGCGCTTGAAGGCTGCGATCATGTGTCATGCGAACAGTAGTTGGACTGAATCCCTTCCGTTAGTTTTGTTGGGTATCAGAAGCGCCTTTAATTAGGATCTACAGGCTTCCTCTGCTGAGTTGTTATACGGGGAGCCTCTCCGCCTGCCCGGAGAATTTTTTAAGCGTAGCGTGGACTCTACATTTGTCAGTGTTTTGGATTACGCTGATCGCTTGCGCTCTTTTGCCGCCAATCTGCAGACAACTCCATCATCACGCCACTCCATGTCAAAAATATTTAAGCTTAAGTTAGTTAAGTTGAAGCCAGCATACACACTTGCTGACTCTGATGCATCATTTCCTCGTCCTCATGTACATACCGCACCATTCTCACCTGTACTTAACACACCATATTCGCCTGTACATTCTGTGCCTCATACATTACATCATACTCCCGCACATTCCCCCTCCGTCCCAGACCCCGCTGGTCTTCCAGGGACTACAACCCGCAGAGGGTCGTCATGTGCACCCTCCTGATTATTATCGCCCTTAGCCGGTCTCTGGGGGGGAGTGTTGTGAGCAACGGTTCGCATTGTAAATACTTTTTTATAGAGTTACTGACTGGCTGGACGGACTGGTAAGTAATAATTGTCATCCTTCGCACGCATGCGTGAAGAAGAAAATCGAGTAGGCCGCGCCGGATTTTCAATTATTTTTTTTCTCTGATTTTGAGACTGAATTTGTAAACATGGATATTTTCTGTTCTTATAATTATGTTATAATATAAGTGTTAATAAATGTGCAAAATGTATATAAATCTTACTCTGCATAAAGTAAATAGTGTACAATAGTTTGTGTATATAGTGCATAAAACTGTGTGAATAAATTGTGTAAATAGACTTCTAAGTTTTCTTTTGGGTGAATTAGTATTACTTAATGGCACAGTAGCATACACGAGTGTTTAAAATTTTAGGTCAAACATATTTTTTAAAGTTAAGTAAATAAATACTCATTATGCGTCTAAGATCCCTGACATAGCTTATAAAAGAGCTGATAACTTTAAAACGTCCGGAACGAACGGACTGGGTTTTGATTACACATGTCTAAGAACCGCTAAAAATAAAAAATTACTTTCAAATAAAAAAAAATATCATACAAATCGGTTAACCACAGACAGATGTTCTCATCGAGCTTATTGACACCTAGCCAGAGCGTTGAAATCAGACACCTTCAACTCTCTCCCTCCACTAACTCGTCCCAACAACGTTACCGCGTTCGATGACGAAGAAAAGGCGGATTGCCTAATCTAACTTCCAAACCCAATGCAAAGCACAAAACCATTCGATCCCGATCACGTGCGAGAGATAGACGGTGATGTGGAGCACAGAGCATCTCTGCTCCCACAGGATCCTATTCCCCCGTTATGGTCGACGAGTTCAAACAGGTCATCAAAGAGCTACGCCCCTGCAAAGCCCCCGGCGTAGACGGTATCTCTTACGATATCCTAAAGCGCCTTACTTTTCCCCTTCTCTGCCTTCTAGCAGCCATCTTCAACACTGCTATCGAAAATTGCATTTTTCCCTTCAGTGCAAAGATGGTATTGTTATAGGCATCCACAAGCCAGGGAAAGCTCGTACTAAAGCCCCTTGGTAAACTTTACGAACGCCTCTTCCTCGCTCGCCTACGGAACGCTAAAGTCTCTCAAGGCATCTTAATCTACGAGCAGTTCGGCTTCCGCGCCAAACACTCGTGCGTCCAACATGTCGTCTGTATCACGGAACACATTCTCACTGGCTTTCAACCAGTATTAGGTAAGCCCCGTCACACGGGCGCTGTCTTTTTCGATGTAGCGAAAGCCTTCGACAAAGTCTGGCACAAAGGTTTAATGTATAACCTGTACAACTATAAGTTCGCCAGACCGCCTCGTACTCGTCATACGAGACTATTTGTAAACCGCAGCTTTCGCTATAGAGTCGAAGGTCTTCCTATACAAGCAGGAATCCTGGAAGGGTCCGTGCTCTCCCCTATCTTGTACATTCTGTACAGCAACGACATCCCTAAAACGTTAAGTACTGCAACGTTCCCCGGGACCTTACCAGGTTATATGTAGGATACAACGAGAGTCAATTTTATACGTATATTTTCCTTTGTATATTTTTGTATGCTAGAGCGGCTATAAAGGATAAATTCAATTATTTAAATCTAATACATTTACATGATCCCACTTAACTCTATGTTTGGGCGGAGTTCCTTGGCCTTTCATGGTCATCACTGTTTTGGAATATCCCTTCTCACGTGTGAGCATACATTTTACAAGATAAAATATAAGCCTGCCTAATATAACATGGAAACTATACGATTGAACGGCCATATACTAAACCTTAACTCCGCGGTCTACACTGAATGGAGTTCCTAAAAATCAGCGTTGGCCTCAACGCTAGTCAGCATACGTACTGGTCCCATTGTGGGGCTACGGGACGGTTTCAGGTGCGCTCCTTACACTCTTCCTAAAGGGTATCGCACCATATTACACCTGTTATCACGCGTAATATATCTATTTTTATACAAATATACAAATATTTATTTGCCCATAGTACAAAACAAAACCATCTATTTCGGATCTAGCATCTGAAGTGGGCGTGTAACAATTAAATACAACAAAAATGCATACGCCGCATCTTTGCTTGTTTCAGTTCTACTCCAAATTCAAACATTTTACTTTTCTTAATTGTTGTCCCTACGCGAATATCAAAGCTTATTACGAATGGTTTGCATTCTATGTACAAAACGACCTATTTATTGATGCGAGCGGACATAGCCTGCTCCATATTTCTCACCGCTCAGTTGAAATATTGCGGAAAATTTTTCACCTGTTGCCTAACCACTAAACAATTATGCAACACTAGTTGCAAGCAAAACAAAGGTGGAAAACCCTATGCTCTTACCTTACTGAGTTTACCTGAACCATGGACTGAAATAACGCGAAATTACCCAGCCATATGCAAACTGGTACATTAACTAACTATTTGGTCTTTAGGAGACATTATTTATTTTTCCTCTGGGAAAACCATGGAAAATCCCGACGACAGGATATTAAACCTCCCTAACAATACTTGAAATCCAAAAATGTTAGCATAAGGCTATTAGAATCAAATTTTATTGATCAAGTACGCGGAATTATCTACCTGAGTCTATTAAAAAATCCCTACACAGCATCTCGAATATAAGGGAATAAAACATCATTAATACATGTTCAATAATAGAAGGTAATTTCCACATACTTGCTTTCATACAAAATAAATAATTATTTGTCATCGAAAAATTAAACATGGCTTGTTCACTGCCATGCCTCTCCTAAGTTTCTTTTATGAAATTATCTAAGTCTTATTGACATTTTTATATAATTTACAATTTTAAAATAAAAACTAATATTTCTGACAACTTAAATTCAGAAATCCTCAGATAAATGTATAAATCATCTGAATTACCTATATTAAAGTTTCATTTAAAACTTTGAAGTTGACTTTTATTAAAATAAAATTTCATTTGTAAGTCACTTTACTATTATCACACTATCTGTAATATCTAAATCTCTTTTATTTTGTAAAACTTATTTAAGAGATAAAAATATAAAGTAACAATGACAAATCTCTCAATATAACCATTACGTTACAACGTAATACGTGTACAAAGTATGCCGGTACAATGCATTTACGTTTACATTCTTGGCCTAAAACACCACAAAAAAAAATTAAACATTTATTCACGTCATTACATTTTTACATTTTCATCACCAATGAATTAGCTATCAAAAATATCTTACTAATAAAATAAGTAACTACTGATAATTATATATAAATGTGTGTCTTGTCATAAGTTATTGCAATAACAAACGAACAAATAAATTAACGAAGAGTTTTTCGCCAAAACAAATTAATCAACAAACCAAACAAAAAATCAAAACAGACTTGGACTTGCTCTCTATAATTATTAATCATATTTCCACCAATTTATATACGAATACGAATGTAACATTCATAATGTTTTTCCATAGGGTGCTCTAATTAAACTATACTAGTTTCGATTACGGCCCACTCGACCTAACTCACAATATTCAAAAAGACAAACACGTCTTATCTAAGACTTTCTGACCTAATTTGCTTATGCCCCACTTACATATATACTACCAGACCTAGTTTATAAAATCCTAAAAATACTACAAAATTACGTTTAAAACATCGATCTTACCTACTTACTGCTGTACTACCCTAAAGAACCCTAAAATCTATCCTAAATCTACGACCTAATCCTACCTATGTCAATATTATACGTCAATCTTTGTGCTCCTACCACAACATTGCTTATCACCTACGATAACAACCTATCTATTTATTTGCCTGCATATCGACTTCAACACATAAAATACTTTACACCCTGACCTTATGCTTACTTCATACAATATAATAATTGATGCTATGCATAATTATAAAAATAACTCACTCTTTTTTTCGATTTTGTGAACATTTTGCTCCTACATGCAGAATCCGCTGGGGAGGACTATAATAACGCTCTTGGAATTTACCTAGACATTTATAAATACCTAAATGACCTCCTGACATTGCGTCGTCATGAATTTCAGCTAGAAGTTCACGCATTAAACTTTTAGGTATAACATATTTATATATCTCTCTATCCATGAATTTTCGAGAGTGCATTAACAGATTTTCCCAATGAAAAAATCTTTGAACCGTGGCGTTCCGTGATTAAACAATCTATTGCGAATATTCATACAAAATTCACCCCGGCTTTACTCTTCCGATAAGCGATCGTGTTGTATTGCCAAAACTACTAAATTATCTTTAAAATCGCTTTGCGGTTTTGTCTGTCCGTCTTCCTCTAGTGGATAACGCGACATATAATCTGCTAATGTATTTAATTTGCCTTTTAAATGATTTACACTGAACTGAAATTCCTGTAATGCTAAGCTAATCTGGTTAGTCGCTAACCAACACAAAACTTTATGGTCTGAATCTAATTTAACCGATTTACCCCATATGTAACCTCTAAAGAAATTTAAAGCCATACTAAAGGTAATGTTTCTTTTTCTGTTACGGAATAATTTCTTTCGGCGACAAACATAACTGGAAACATATTTTTCTCCGTTTCGCCTTGTAACAACACAGCTCCCAAGCACGTATTGCTGGCATCCGTTGTTATTTTAGTAACGAGCCTTTCATTATCCGAAAAATAAATTCTTGTAAAGCCGCGTTTTGTCTATCGCGCCATAAATACTTTCTATTTTTGCGCGTCGAATCAGTCAAAGGCAACGCAATTTTAGCAAAATTCGGTATAAACTTAAGAAAATACGATAAGAAACCAACCAAAGATCTTACACCTTTGATGTCTTTCGGATGTACGATATCCTCAATACACGATAACTTATCTTTGTCGGGTAAAATCCCGTCTTTTCAAACAACTAATAATTTTGATTGCGTGTATCCGAACTTACACTTAGATGGTTTTAGGGTAAGTATATTCATTGACCAGTACCAAAGAGGACTATGAAAAGTATAGAGTAATTAACAATAGGCGTGTGGCTGAATGCAGAAGGAAACGGGCAAAGTTCGAAACAAATATAAAGGTGAAAAAGGATTCTTTTCACACATAAGAAGAGCAACTACAAAAAAAGTTGGCATTCCACCAGCGATCAACGATACCCAAGGTAATCTGGTTACTGAGCCTGCTGATATAGCCGAGACTTTTTCCATTGAATTCCAAAAAGCATACTCTCAAGAACCTGATCTCACGGTCAATCCAGTGATTGAAAACCTAGCACGTTTGGAAAATTCTTTGACTGACATCTTATTCACAAATGATATTGTTTACAAAGTACTTAGAGAACTTTATAGTTGATCAGCTCCTGGTCCTGATAATATTCCTAGCTGTATTTTGAAAAAAGACCCTACCATATTTGTAACTATATTATGTGAACTCATGAAACTATCGTCCAAGGCCTCCCCGTAAGGGAAGTACATAGAATGTACAGCGGCCGCAACCAGTCTGAGTGCTACGACATGGTGCTTGTAGTGCTCGACCTTACCAAAGAAGGCAAAGTTACCAGGTTTCCGGGTCGGAACCCCGCATAAGTGATCTTCCTTCGGGCAATGCCACAGGTACCACTTATATAGCCACACGCAGCGCAACTGCACACGCCAGTCACTTGCATTCTCTGTGGGAGCGAGAACTAACCTGCAAACTACCGCGGGTGCCCGAAAGCTCCTAAACAGAACACGCGGAAACTCAAAAAGGGTAAATCAAAATTTAGGAGTGAATTGAAAACAAATTTGACTTTTAAATTTGATTTCGACTAGCCGAAAATATAATGTTGATAATTTTAATCTGTTACGTGATAAAAATATATATGTTTACTATACACGTCACACAATATAAACCGCAAAACGTGAACCGAAATGTTTTAACCATTGCGGTTTTCGTTCTTTGGGCCACCAAAACGCACTACTCAAGCAGTAATATACATATAAGTAATGTATGTATATTCTTTTTATAAACTCAACTCAGGTTAACCCAGGTAGCACTGACAGCAGGATAGCAAATATATTTTTTACAGTAAAGACAGAGACACTAAAAACACTACCCTAATAGAGTGCGTTAAACGTGGCCGTACCGCTCAAAAGGAACGCGTTTATTAATTGTGTTCCAAATCACGCCGAGTAATTATCGCACGGTAAAGTTGAAAAATCAACCCGTTCTGCAACGAGTTTTTGACAGTTAATTTTTACACTGATAGGAGTGAATTTTAACCTTTTCTATGGCAGTGTAAAGAATTCAACCTAACAGTTGGAACATTACTCTACCCCGGGCGTCCCAAAACCACTTTTCTAACTTCCTCGTTGCGATTTGGAACACAACATTAGCAACATGGCAATACTGTTAACTTAACAATGACATTTAAAAATTGAACCAAGCCGGGATTCCAATTTCTTGAGTTTTCATATAATTTGTAAGAAAGCGCCATGGCACGTGAAAGTAGTGCGGGATTTGATAGGCATATTACTATATTTTCTCCTGAAGGAAGACTTTACCAAGTTGGTTAGTGTATTCATTGTTCTCACCTGGCACTTTCCAAAATTGCAAATAATTGCAATGGTTTCATAAATATTGTGGTTATTATTATTTCAGAATACGCATTGAAAGCCATAAATCAAGGTGGTCTTACCTCAGTAGCACTACGAGGTACTGATACTGCTGTGATAGCGGCTCAACGGAAAGTCCCAGATAGACTCTTGGATCCGTCTTCTGTTACACACCTTTTTCGTCTGACAGACCGTATTGGATGTGCTATGACTGGAATGATCGGTGAGTGTTCTGACGAAACAATTGAAAAAACATTCAAATAACCTATGGTGTTAAAAATAAATATATCTGTGTCATGTCTTGAATTTATAATTTTAGACTGTATGATGTATTAGTGGAAGCTGGCTGCAAAAATACCTACCTCATTGGGTACCCCAATGGGCTATGTTGAGATTGTTAACTGACACTTAACCACACAAACCTTCTGGGTGTGACAGCTATGAGTGTGCTGAACGTCCACCCGTGCAATCATTTTTTTTGCACCGAATGGCTCATGCTGTTTCCAACAATGAGCATATTATCTAGCACACTACTAGGGCTATACTAAAACAAAAAATACGTCTGTAGCCAAAACTATACACAATCAATATATGTGACAATTAAAGTACAACTAGTAATCCAAAGAACTTTAAAAATAGATTAAACCTGAGAATTAGGGTTGAATTTGTGTAAAATATTTGTTCTACTTAAGTTAGTCAATAAAATCTATTTATAGTTAGACTAGACTAATTAGGGTTTTTTTTGAGATCCAAAAATATGCCCATTTGACACCCTAAACCTACCTCATTGAGTATCCTGCCTCTGCCAATTGTGCAGACCAGAAGGTCTGCCAGGTCTAAACTTGCTGAAACTTGGTGTTCAAAGCATTTGAAGTTGCTACACAGCATAATTTCCCCTAAAGTCAAAGTAACATTTGTTTCTAAATCTAACAGCATTCTTATCAAACATTAAATAAAGCAAGAAGTTTAGCGCTAAAAGATAAGTATTTAAAATCTAACTATAAGAACACTAACATGCTTACAAATAACTTTTCAAACTTTTGCTGTTGTGTAAATGTTTAAATGTTCCGGGCTTACCACAAGTATATTCGTTCAGTTCCCGCTATTATAGTTTTATATATATATATATATATATATATTTTCTTACTACCATCATTATTTTGCGACAACTGCATTCAGTTGCATATTCTTGTTCGGGCAGTACACTAATATTGTCCACACACTGTAACTCATCACAAACTTGACACACTACCCTGAGGGTGTCATTAGGTGCACTCATTTTAGGCTGTAAATGTTTTTTGCACAATCTAACCTCTGTAGTTTATGTACTTGAGAATTTATATTTGTCCATATCTATCACTTCTCGCACCATTCTTGTGTATTTTTTGGTGTTCTCCTGGAACAATTTTACTTTTCTGTAATTCTATCCAATGGTTAGCTCCAAAATGCAAATAGCAAATATTAAGCAGTTGCCGACTTTTGAGTATCACCATTTTTGACTGAGCGAATGTGCTTATTTACCTGACATGAAATGGTTCTTTTCATTTGTCTTATGTTACATAAGCCACCACTGCAGTAAATTTTATGAACACCTGGCTTCTCACAAGTAAAGTCATCTTTTGAAGAATGCAAATACTGTGCAATTTTCATAAAAAATTATAAAAAGAATGTTTATTCAATATATTACCAATGTTGTTGGTCACTACTTAAATATACGGTAAAAATGCAGAGTGCCTATCAATTGTATATAATCAACAATTCTTTTTTTATGGAGGCTTCAGAGATTTTATGTGGTAACTGATTACCTGCTGTACACTTAACGTATGTGGTTCATCAATGGTGATCAAAAATGCAACAGTTGGATGTCACTGAATATGACAAGAAAATTCAACTACTGCTCAGTGATGTAAATACATATAATAAAGTAAATCCAATGGCTAGAAAAAACAACAAAACCTAAAATTCTTAAATACCATTTCTGAGGGAACCTTAGAGGTGTGTAAATCCCTACTTCATCCACATATTACACAACCACCTTACCTGAAGTCCACAAGCATAATGTGCCCTTGCGACCAAAAGTTAGCCAAATAGACTCATCAACCTATGAACAGGCAAAACATGTGGCCATTGTATTAGAACCTTTAGATGGTGACACATTGTCATATATTAGGGATTCTTGTTATTTCTTAAGCATTCTGAAAGACACAAATCTACATGAAAATGATTTGTTATTTACTTATAGTTTTCTGGAGTCGGCACTGATTTTGCTGGCCCATTAAGGCCACTCATTACCGCGGTGCCCAAACTTGGAAGGCCTATCTGTTGGTCTTTGTTTGTCTTTCAACCAGAGTTATCCACCTTTTATCTGCTTTATCCAGTGAAGTGTTTCCAGCCGCGTTTCAACGTTTTATCTCAAGGCGTGTATGTCCAAGTTTGGTGCAATCAGAAATTTTTTTTTAAAATTTTAATTCTTTCAAAAATATAGAAAAAAAATTTTCACTACTTTGATGTACATAACTATATTAATAATTTTTCTAAGTAACGAAAAAAAATTATATAAAAGTCAGAATTTGTTTATAACAAATTAAACAAAGTAAACAATGAAAATATTGTTGAAAAAAATTGTTTTCTTTTAAATTCTATTTAAAATAAGAAATTATGATTTTTAGAAAAAAACCGATTTCTTAATTAATAGTTTATAGGTGAGATAAATGAAAAAAACGGTTAGTAACAATTAAAAAATTTTTTAAAGAATTTTTTTTTTTCTAAAAATCATTATTCCACTTTGACAATAAAATGGCAAAAAAAAAATTTTTAAAAATATTAAATTTGCATATGTTTATAAAAATTTTTTAAACACATGATGTAAAAAATTTTTCAACTAAGCAATGAAATGTAAAAAATAGATACAAAAACAGTGAAAATCAAAGGTTTCGTAAAAAAAAATTTTTTAACTACATTTTCCGGATTTTTCATTTTTTGTTAACTTAGAAAAATCATTATAAAAATAAAAAAAATTTTAATAAATTTTCATACTGGAATCTTGTTTATTGAGTATATCAGAGTAAGCTCCAAGAGGAAAAAGATTTTTAGCTAAATTATTTAAACGTTTATGATAGATTTTATGTTATCTTAAGTTCATGAAAAATAACTAAATTAACAATTGGATAAGTTAAACAAAAATCAAGTTAAAATTTTTTTGTAAACTGGATTGTATTCCTTCAAGTGTCTTCAAATGATACTATAATTTATTCAAATTTTTATATTGATAATAAATATTATAAAAAAAAAAAATTCTGACGCTTAGTTTGTTTGGCGGCGATGTCACACGTTGAAACTGCCGCGCGGAACGCTATTTTCAACGTTTAATTAAAATTATAAATAATGGCACTACAATTTCGGGAGTCGAGACTTTTTTTATGAAATTTTATCCTATTTTAGAATCTTTTTTCTAAATGGAGCTTTTTTTAATATTTTTGAAGTTATTGTTAAAAAACGGAGACCACCTTTTTCTCTCTTCGTTTTTTCTTAATAACAATTGCAATTTATTAATAGCAAAAAAATTCCAAAATACTTCTTTTTCAGAATAAAATTCTGAATCCAAAAAACCAAACCCCATATTTTTAAATTTGTTCTAACTATTTTTCGCAGAAAACACACTTCTCGACCAGACTATTAGGTCGGTTAAAAGCTATACTTTAATTGTGTAATTTGCGTTTAAAATTCTTTGAATTTGTTGGTTCATTTCAACCCATATCAAGGGAAAGTTATTTGGATTCGTAGGTATTTTTTTAAAATATTGTCTAAAACTAAACTACTGAATCGATTTGGATAAAATTTCTATAGGACCAACTCGCAATTATATCCTATCGAATAAAAAAAACATGTAAATCAGTACATAAACAAAAAAGTTATGGCTGAACATCCTAAAACAAATCTTTTTTTTGAAGTCGGTTAAAAATAGACACGAACATGTTTTAACAAGAGGTTATTTTTTTGGGAGTGATGACCAGACCACAGAGTAATGCCTCTCGGGTGGGTAACGCGGTCCTGATAGCAAAGGTACAAAACAGGTGCTAAGACCTTTTACTTTTCTCAAAGCAAAGCACGCGTTCATAAAACTCAAGGGCGGTAATGACGCGCCTATTTTATCAAGTATGTATAAAAATTTATGTGGCGATGGCGTTGTTTTCTTTTCTTCTATTCCTGCCATTCCAATTGTGGTTTGAGTACCTTATATTTTAATTTATTTACTTGCAAATCTGATGAAAATAATTTTGCTCATACACGAGTGGTACGGCTCTTTAATAAGCCTCTTGTAACTAATATTCACACCTTACCACCCTTAATACACAATGTTCTACTGCTATCGACTCGTTATTGTTTGTGTATTTTAAAGTTTTTTATGTAATTTTTTATAATAATATAATAAATTTTATAATATTGGAATGATCCCTGGGTCTAGAACAGTAGTACTTGAAGAGTTCTACTGAGGTCAATCAGATTAGGTGTGAATCCGCCAACATAGTGGTATATGATGTGGACCTAGCTACTGAGTAATCAGCTGGTACGATTGAACCTATTTTTCCGAGGGGCGTGGATTCTCATAGAAGACAAATTTGTGTGATGAACATTTGTGTTTATCTTGAGTCTGGGTGTTTTCTTTGCAAAAGTACTTGTACATGTTATCTAGTTTCCATAGTAGTTTACCGGAGGGCGCTGTGTGTAAAAATAATCAGGAATATTTTTTAACTGCAAACTATTCTATGTTTCAGCGGACAGTAGATCTCAAGTGCAGCGCGCTCGCTATGAGGCTGCCAACTGGCTGTACAAATATGGCACCGAGGTGCCTGTGCATGTGCTGTGCCGGCGCATCGCTGACATATCGCAGGTGTACACACAAAACGCAGAGATGCGCCCGCTGGGTTGCAGTAAGTAAAAAAAAATATATTTTTAACCATTAAGTTGTGCATAATACTAAGCAAACTTTGTATATTACACCTGTAACTGCTGTCTTGTTCAATATTTCGAAGCAATTAAGTTACGGTTAAGACTCCCCGGCAGAGAAACTGTTTAAAAATATTTATTTCTCAAGAGGATTAACAATAAATCACTTACAGAGAAATACAATTTTATCGTAAACACTTTTTTGCCAGTAAGCGTAGTGAGAGGGTAAACAAGATATGTAAGTGTAATTCCAAATGCACAAGTTATTTGCAAGTAATTAGAACACATAAGTTTATTTTAATTATATTTGTTATATTTGTATAGAAGAAGAGTGATACAGTTTTCGTTAGCATACACATAAAATCGTTGACAAAATTAGTCACCATTAGCAAAGAAAATATAATGTTAGTGTACGTGCGCTGCGTTGCGCGCTCCAAAATGACACTGACTGACTGACCAGACGAGTGAGTTCGAGGCCGCGCCCGCGCACGCATCTACTACTGTATGTTAGTAAAGCCTGCTTCACTTCAATTTTTTAGGTAAATACATTTTAATTTTATAAATATATTTTTAAATTTAAATAGTTACAAACAGAAAATTGTTAATGTTTTTATTTTAATTAGTTTTATGAAAAATCCTGTAAAATATGTTGTTTAAGTATTTTTTAAATAGTACTAGTGATGTTAATTCTTTTATTTGTTTCGGAAGTTTATTGTTGTTATTGGAAGTTTAGACCCTTCAAACATTATGTTTCTTTTCCCATAGTTTGTTCTTGGTAACCTTAAATATATATTGTTTGCCTGTCTAGTTATTCGTTTTAAGATATATATTTTTTTTTTTCGTAAGTATTATTTGTGATTGAATGTCTTTTGTTAGAATTTTTCGTATTAGAATGCATGTTTTATATTTATATGTTTGAATTATGTTCATGCTATTCGTGTCAGTGTAAACTTTTTGTGGCGATGTTAGGTAATTGTAATGAAAAAGGGTTTTAAGTAGTTTATTTGTGCTAGCTGTATTGTGTTTATATTTGTTTTGGCTGAGGCTCCCCACACGCCAATTAGGTAATCTATATGCGGCTTTATCATTGAGTTGTAGATAGTAAACTTAACATGTCGTGGGAGGCATCAAGCAAAACCGCGGAGGGTCAATCAAGTACGAGACCTAAATATCTTTCTTTGTGTACTCTGTTGATTATTTCCCCATTAATTATAAATTGTTGTAAAAATAATGTAGTTTGTTTTTGATGTTTTTATACTGAGTAGATTCGATTGAAGCCATTTATTCAAAATATTAAGGTCCTTCTGTGCTGCTTCTATTATAGATTCAATCGATTTTCCGGAATAGAAACTACTATTATCATCAGCAAATAACGTTATATTACCTGTAAGACCGATTTCATGAATGAATTTTAACAAAAGCAGATCGTGGCTAACGGTATCAAATGCCTTTTTTAAGTCAGACTGCGAACAGACTTACCATGTCTATCCGACCACAACGTAACGGCGGAGCAGGAAGTGGAGAGAGTTCCCGGCATAGATGCTGGGGCAGAGCCACTATGTCTATCCGACCACAAGGTAACGTGTAGTGGTAATACTTCCCGGCAGAGATACTGCGGACAGAGCTACTATGTCTATTCGAACACAAGGTAACGGCGGGGCAAGTAGTGTTGATACTCCCCGGTGAAGATACTATGGACAGAGCCATTATGTCCATCCAACCACAAGTTTCTACAGTGGTAAGAGTATGGCATCAAAATAAATTGCGAGGATCATTATACATTACTCACCTTCTATTTGGCAACAACATAATGGTCTCATAAGAAAATTGTCGGAAGAATCTAAATTAACGTAAACTGTTTTAAGTAAATTAAATTTGAATTTAGTGCTGAGTAAAAATATTTTTACAAAATTATGAAGGTATTGTCTAAGTGCAATAAGTACATGGTCAATTTTCAGGTATGATGTTGGTTGCATACGACGACGAGACTGGGCCGTCCGTGTACAAAACCGACCCTTCGGGGTATTACTGTTCGTACAAGGCAGTGGCTTCAGGTGCTAAAGCTACGGACGCTAATGCGTATCTCGAGAAAAAGTTAAAGAAGCGAGCAAACCTGAGCGCGGACGAGACTATCCAGTTGGCCATTTCCTGTCTGTCACACGTGCTGTCGGTAGATTTCAAGGCTCCAGAAATAGAAGTTGGAGTTGTCAGCAAGGATCACCCAAAGTTCCAGTAAGTCGACTACGAGTATATATTGCTCTTGCGAAAACAAAACCGTCCGTAAGTTACAGCCACATAACTTACTGAGATATCTATCAGCGATTTTAATGAAATGTTACAGGGAAGTGTCTTATTTAAACTGTGCGTACACTTTTTAATGACATTAAAATAAAAAAATAGTGTAGCTGTCCCTCTATAACTTTTTTCTTAAATATCCGTATTCCCTGCTGCTTTGTGGCATGCCTGTAATGAGTGTTGCTTGCAACGGGTATAAACATGGCAGTGCCACGTTGCGAACTGCCTGTGCAACGGTTAATATATCTTTATCTTTTTAACCGTAAAACGGTCTATTTTACAGATGATGTCGTGATGAGTGTTTGATAAATGATAGCTGAATTTCAAGCTGAAGTAGGTCAGAGAGAGACAAAACTGGACACTTATAAAGTCTCGCAGCAGAAATTACAGCGCCGTTTCAACGAGCAAATCTAATCGTGCCATCCATCAATTTCTATAATTAAAATATATGTTTATAGGTATTAACTCAATCGAATTTGATGGCTCAACGATACTATGTTTAACGATTAAAATGTTTGCTTTTCTTTTTTACGTTGGGGATTTTATCAATTTTTAATTTAATATTTATTAATTGTATTTTTGTAAAAATCAACATTGTTAACCGGATTTAAAAAAATAGTATTTCATAACTTTGACGATTCAAAAGTATTTTTAAAAACCTTATTTGAATAAAAAACTTTGACTGACTACGGCTAATATTGTCAGTTCGCATTTGATGAGATAGAGAGAACTTCTTCTTAATGTCACAATCGGACAAGAAACGGAGAAAAGTCAGGGGTTTGTACTTTTGAAAAGAATGTTAAGTGTTTGATTTTCAAATACTATCAAAAGTAACTGGAGAACAAAAGTGATGATTTATATCCAGATCTTGAGAAACATGAGAAAAGGTAGATTTGGCAACCCCTAGCGACTTAAAAAACTTCCAGCCCTTTGCTGGATCACCGTTTTCTACGGATTTATGAATATGGCGATTGCGCATCTCTACATATGAAATTGCAGCGATTTCTCAGATTTTTATATTTGAAATGGTTGTTTTCACAGGGATCTTTTTTAAATTTTGTCTTAGCGTGGTTTCTTTTATTCATCAAAGCTTTTATGTCTTCGGTGAGCCAAGGCGCAGGGCGATGTTTTATTTAAATAGGCCGAACCGGTGCATGTTTATCATACAGTTCATTTACAAGATTATTAAAATTTTGTCATCTATTTATCACAATCCCCGAATTTAATTTAAGCGTCATCAGATAAACGGTTTAAATCCATTCCACTAAAATTACGTTGAACAAGAACTCTTGATTTAGCCTTGGAGGACGAATCTTAAATGATAAATAGATTAAATCATGATAAGATTAAATGACGCAGATTTGGAAGCATTGTCCCTGGATTTTTTTTGATTGGTAGTCAGATTAATGCGCTACCTGAATATCCCTTTTCGGACACTTTTGACGCGTTGACGTTTTTTGCAATAGATATCTTTATCGTATTGAAAAAGGTTTTCATTGAAGTATCTTCATCTGTTGCAGCAACGGGTCCGATGGCCGGATAAAACGAACCCTCCTAAAGTTGGGGATTTGATTTTGCTTAAAGAAGCGAATATGCCCCCTCTAACGGAATTTTGTTTCTGTTTTACTACAAACAAAAAAAAACTACTAAGCTTCGCCTATAAGAAACAGTTGAAAAGATTGCACTACAATCTACTAATAAAGTTCTTTTATAAGAAACAGTTGCAAAAAGTATTTTTTGGAATGTAGGTTGAATTTTTTTTAATTTTTTTCGAATTTTTCAGTTTTACTATAAACGAAAAAAAAATGCACTACAATCCACTACAAAGCTTTGACTACAAGAAACAGTCGAATAGATTGCACTACAATAAACTACTAACGTTCTTTTATAAGGAACAGTTGCATTAAGTATTTTTTCGGAATTTTGTAGGTTGACATTTATAAATATTTTTTTCTAATATTTCTATTTTACTGTACTGTAAACGATAAAAATGCACTACAATCCACTACTGTACTTTAATTTCGAGGGATGAATTTTTTTTTGCGGTCTATATTTTTTTCGGCTCAACTACAAACGAAGTTGGGGTCACCACTATCAACTACCTAACGAATTTATCTAAAAAAACCCAAAAAAAGAACATTTTTTTCAAGGTCTGGTGCTAAGTTCACACAGGTGAACATATGGGGGGCGCCTAGGTTAAGCAGTTTCGCCCGTCTTCAGGCTCAAACGAACGAACAAACCTAATAAAACGCACAAGTGACTTGACAGCAGACTTACTGTTTTTAATCAATAGATGGCGCTTCTATTATTGGAACTTAAAAAGAGTACATTTATTTTGTTAATTCTATTTCATTATTGACAAATTCTTTATTGCAGTGCACGTAAAATTAACTTTATCGCAAAACATTAGAAAAAATTGTAACTCTACCCGTATCATGGGACCGCTAACTGATATTCCTTTTTTTCCTCGTGATCTTGAATTCCTTAACCCTAAAGTTTGTCCTGTGTTTATTTTCGGAGTCGTTTGCTTTTATGTTAATGTAAGAATTAAAGGATTTCTTCATTATCTCCTTGTTTTAGAAATCATGTAAATTATCGAATGACCAACGACAAATTCCTTTGCAAGAGAAGAGTTTAATTCTCCATTTTGCGAGTCTGCTTATGATCGATGTTATTGTTAAGGAGCCATTTTTCGCGCCAAATGACTAAATCAATGCGTCAGTCACATTAGAGTAACTTCACTGCGGGTCACAAACAAATACGCGGCGCGCAAGTACTAGAGCGAAGTATGCTAAAGCTAAAGGGGGCACCTTATATACTTCGTCAGCATTATATGCCAGCTAAAACTTCGTCACTATGACTGCTTGATTTTGTAAAAATACGACATAAGCGGAGTCACTATAACAGAACTTACTCTCTCAGAAGTTTGTATGAAACCAAACTTGCGCTAGTAAACGATTGGTCATTGTAGGCGGAGGGATATTAAACGAATTCTACTGTTGTGCTGCAATAATATACATTTTGTTTTCAGAGTGCTAACCGAAGCTCAAATCGACAGACATTTAACGGCCATCGCTGAAAAGGATTAAGGACGAAAGAAATCAAAATGTGTATAATAATTTTATAATAAATGTTTCTTAAAAAACTATTTAATTTAATTCTAATATGTTGACTCAATTTAAACAAAAACACCTGTCAGTAAACCAGAATCGCCTTTAGGTACCTCTTCTAAGATAGCTTGAGGCATTTCTGAAACTGTACTGGTAAATTCGTGCACTCGGCAGCAAAACACCAGCCCCAATACCGGAGTCTCGTAGTTGCGATTTGTTATAAGCTCCTGCAACCAGGGGAGGGCATCGCACACGCTCTCGCAAAATATGAATTCTCTTATTTCGCCGATGGCCACGAGAGGGTCGTTGAGTAGCACCAGGGCCACTGCGGTCCGATTGTGGGTATCGTGGACGACGGTCCACACGTACCGTGGCACCGGGAACCGGCGCTCCGGCTTGAGGAAGAGGTCCGTGCGGGCGCGGCCGGTGCGCAGAGCGAGCACAGCGTGCGTGCCCGCATGCACATGCAGCGAGCGCGCCCGCCCGAGCAGTGTGGCCACATCGCGGTGAACGTGCCGCAGGTTCCCCTCGACTACGCTTCGCCAAGCTGCAAACTGGTTAGAGACGAAATCCGAGACGCGCGACTCCTGCCCCTGAAAGTACTGCGGGGCGAGCAGTTTCCCGGCGGTGAGGGTCTGCGCGCCGAGCGAGTACCGGTCGTGCTTAAGGAGTTCGTGTAGACCCCTGTTGAGCTTCGCGTCGTCAGAGTACAGGGTCTGCGCTTGGTGGCGAGTGGCTGCGTCAAACATGTGGTTAAAGTTGCCGAGCAGTGAGAGCGGTGCGGAGCGGTGAGCGTGCGGCGGCAGTGGTGGGGCGGAACCTGCGCGCGCCCGCGCTGCCACGCCGCGGTCCGGGTCGAAGCACAGCGCGGCTAGGTGGCGCCCGCCTTGCATTAGGTAAGCGCGCCCCTGCAGCGGCGGTCCGCACTGCTCCACCTGATCAATATCTGAACGTTACGTGGACTCGAAAAATATCTGTTCTTATTCGTATTTTTCCTAAAACTAAAAATATGAATAGTCGACTCAAAAGTAATGGTAAACCAGAATCTCATGTCACGAAAACATCATCTGTAACATTGACCGGTGAATAGCGCCAACCAGTCTAGATACTTTTTGTTTCATATATACATATATACCTTTAACTTTGTTATATAGATGAGGCAAGACAGGTATGCCAGGATCGTAGCAAGTGGCAGTCTTTGGTCTCTGCCTACCCCTCTGGGAAACAGGCGTGTTGGTAACAAACTAAAGAAAAAATTATTATTGTAGTATACTGACATTTAATTATAATCTTGTAATAATGCGAAAGTTCTAGATATCATTAAACAAATTGTAAAAATATTAAACTGACCAAAAAAAAAGGAGATTTATTAACATAACATTCAGCTACATACTACATGTTTTATTCGCCTTCGCCTATTTTTGTTTCATATATATACCTAAAATTTTCTATGTTGATAACAAACCAAAGAAATCGATTATTGTAGTATACTGTAACATACAACTGCACTACTTCTTAACTCACTTTATTTTTAAACACTGATCTATACACCACACAGTAAATAATGAAACCATAGCTAGTTTTAAATTTATGCAACGCCATCTAGTGGCGAACCATGGAACCCACAATAACCAATTTAAACATCCCGCCCTCCAAAGAACCTAGTTCTTGACAAACTGAATCGATTGTACAGAATCGCAGACAAACTATTCAGATTTAGGCTTGAAACACAACTTATTTCAAGCTCGTTTTAAGGTACCATTCTTAGTTTTAATTGTCACAACACGAGTTATACTTTCCTTTTCAGGATGTTTCTCTACTATTTTTGCCATCAACCATTTTGCAGGAGGTAAGTTGTGATCCTTTATTATACCAATGTCATGTAAGTTCGGTTCTTTTCCTTTTGTTGACCATTTGTGCCGCTGATTTAAGGTTACCAAGCATTCTTCAGACCATCTCTTCCAGAAGTCGTTTATCATTTTTTGAATATGTTTCCATCTTTGAATTCCTGAGTGGGTAACACTTCTATAGTCCTCATCAGGAATAACAATTAAAGACTCTCCAATCAAGAAATGGCCAGGTGTAAAGGGGGTAAGGGAACGTGTGGGTTATCACTGATATACGATAGAGGACGTGAATTCAGACATGCCTCAATTTGAGCCAGAACCGTTGTCAACTCCTCAAAGGTAAGTTTTGAATCACAGATCACTCTTTTTAAATGATTGTTAGCTGAACGAACTCCCGCCTCCCATAGTCCTCCAAAATTTGGGGCATGTGGAGGTATAAAATGCCAAGTGGTTCCTTCGTTAGCTAGTATTTGGCTTATCTCGTCTGGTAATTGTGATACTGCTCTGTTAAACATATTTCGTAGTTCCTTATTTGCACCAACAAAATTCGTACCATTGTCACTAAAAAGTTCTCGACAAAACCCTCTCCTTGATACTAATCTTCGGAAGGCGGCGATAAATCCCTGAGCAGACAGATCAGATACTGCTTCCAGATGTATAGCTTTCGAAGACATACAAATAAACAGGCATATATTACCCCTGTAAGATGTTGAGCCTAACCCCGCAGAAACTTTAATGTTAATATGCCCTGTAAAATCTACACCTCTAGCTAGCTTCCGGTTGCTCACCCATCAGCTGATTATTATTTCTTCTAGCATTTCTTACACACGTTGCACATTCTCTAAAGCACTTTTTGGTCAGGTTTCTTGCACGAATTATCCAAAATTTGGATCTAAGAAAATTCAACATGATTTGCGGCCCGCCATGGAGGGTTTTATCGTGGGCATCTAAAATTATTAACTTGGTGAGATGGCTCTCAGCAGGAATAATTATAGGATGCCTTGTATCCTCGTCAACTTGAGCTCGTTGGATACGTCCACCAACTCTTAGAATTCCACTCTCGTCAAGAGTAGGATTAAGAGTATGCAATTGACTTTTCTTGCCAATCTGACCGTGAGACTTTAACAGTTTCATTTCATTTTCTAAATATAATTTTTGTGTCTCTCTAATGCAAATTTTTAATGTTTCACTAATCTCTTCTGCAGTTATTCTGGTGTATAAAGTTACTCTCTTCTCTCTAGGAAGTTTCAGATTTAAAATTCTTTTACAGTAAGAAGCACTCTTAAGGCTCTTGTTAAATTTGAAAATCTAGTCCAAATAAAATCCTCTTTTAACGAAACTGTTGCAGTCAAAGTTTTAATTCGTCTCTCTTCCACATCAGTATTAAATTCACATTTTTGTATGGTATCACATATATCGCCATGAAGGAAATTGGGTCCGTACCACCAAAGATCATGGTTATTCGAATCTGTGATAGATAATCCTCGCGAGGCACAATCTGCAGGGTTTTGATGCGTGTCAGCATGTTGCCACTGGTCTCGGTTTAGAATTGATTTGATCTCCGATACTCGATTACTGATAAATGTCACCCATCGACTAGTTTCTCCTTGTATCCATGGCAAAACTATCGTCGAATCTGACCAAGCAAATAAATTTTCCTTAGGTACCCTAAGCACTTGCGATACTTCAAACAATAGTTTAGTGGCGAGTAGTGCCGCACACAATTCGAGTCTAGGAATGCCTTTCAATGGGTGCAACTTTTGTTTTACGATGTTACCAATTGAACATGCACAGTGTCACTTCCTTTCACTTTCATATAGACCACTGCAGCATAGACTGCTTGAGATGCATCTGCGAACGCATATAGTTCTATACGATCTACTCTCATAGTATTCAGCCATCTTGATATGGCCATGATTTTCATGTTTATTAAGTCATTCTTAAACTCACATCACTCTTTTAGCAAATTTAGAGTAAGAATTTCAGAATTTAGAATTGTCTTTATTTGCCAGAAATATGGTACATTACAGATGTTAAATACAGATTGTCCAAACATATTTCGCAAAAAAATTTGCATGCAAATTGTTACATATATGAACATATTTTAACATATTCAGTGGCGTATTAATAAAATCTAATAAATTTTTCAGTTTAATTCCAATGCCACATCATTTTAATTCGAGTCAAATCATATTATATTATAAACCAAATGTCAACTAAGCATTATTTTATTATAATTACATTTTATGTCAATATTTCAATATGTCATCACAATTACTACTAAAAACTAATAGAACTTTTACAAATTTCAGATTTAACCTTAACTATAGAACAAAATATCAAATGCACAATTAATATTATAAACCAACCTTCCAACCAACCAAGTTAAACAAATATAATATTATTAATCGTTGGAACATTTAAAAAAGTCGTGCAAAGTATAAAAACTTTTCTCAATAAGTATTTTCTTTAAATCTATTTGAAATTTTTTAACTGTTAATTCTCTTAAAAATTTCGGAAGGCTGTTGTATACTTTTATACTCATTACTGCGCAGTTTTTCTGGTATAGGGTTATGTTACATCGAGGATATTTTAATTTCGTAGGATCTCGACATGTGAAATTCCGAATTCGGTCATCTGCTACCTTAACAAATAAATGAGGATGTTTTTTTACAAAAATACTTATTTCATACACATACAGAGATGTCAATGTCATTACATTTAATTTTTTAAACAATAATCTGCAAGATTCATAAGGACCAATGCCAGTAGTTCGTCCCAAGACAGACCATATCGCCATAGCTTTTGGATAAATATTTTCGCTGTGACCGGTGCGATCCAGCTCATTGGATCGTATATTCTAGCTATATAAGACAAAACCTTTCTCTTATTAACAATTCCATTATCCTCCTGTAGATTCAAAGTGTATTCAAAATTATCATTCGTTTTGTTCCAAGACATACCCAAAATTTTAACTACATCGTTTTCTTTAAAAACAACTGAGTTTCTTGATACCCGTCTCTCACTTTCTATATGTTCATTCAACTTGTCGTTTTTTGTACACCACTTTTGTAACGTGAATCCTCTAGCGCTCATTAATTTAATCATCTCATTATATATCAAAATAGCTTCATCCTCAGTTCCACAACCGGTAAGTTGGTCATCCATATAGAAGTCATTAAGCGTAATATTGGATGCAATGGGATATTTCTCCCATTCATCCTTAGCCAGTTTGATGAAGTGTCTTAATAGCCAAGTATGGCGCGCATGCGGTACCAAATGTCAATCTCACTAATCTGTATGTAAAAGCTCTTTTGGGTTTGCTCTCCAGTATAATCTTTGGTAATTCGTGTCGCTTTCGTGGATTAAAATTTGTCTATACATTTGCACTAGATCAGCTACATCACAGATTTTGTATTACCTCCACCTCATCAAAATATGACGTAAGGCTTGTTGAAGGTTAGGTCCAACAATCAGGTTAGATCATCGTTTAGCGACACACCGTTTCTTCTTTTGCAAGACGCATCACAAACTACTCTTACTTTAGTTGTTTCTTTTCTTCCTTTACTACTGCGTGGTGTGGAAGATAAACAACATTTGTATTATTAATTTCTTTCTTATCACTTATCAGTCCCATGTGATTTTAATCCTTATAATCTTCTAACACCTTCGCGTACTTGTTTTGTATTTTTGGATTTTTCATTATTTTTTTTCTCAAGCAGCTGCTTTAATGCTACATCTCTTGAATTGCCTTGTGTACACATTGGATTCGATCCTTTAAAAGGCAAACGAACAATGTAACGTACTTCTGAATTCCTCGTTGTCGTTCGCTCATAAAATTCTTCACACTGTTTTTCTGCCTCTGTCATTTTTCTTTTGATAATATCTGGTTCCTTTTCAATCTCCCAAAATTGTTTCAGACGATCATCTCCAGTTATCTGCAAATGCAGGTTTATAGCTCGTTGATTTGAAGTAAGTATACCATCATCTCTATTTATCCGGCCTGACAGCATCCAGCCAAGTGACGTTTGCTGAGCCACTGGGCCACTAACAGAGGGAGGTTTCAGAAGGCCTCGAAGTACAATCTGACTATGAACATCTACTCCGAGAATTAAATCAATTTTCCCAGGGATACCATAATTGGGATCAGCTAGTTCTAAGTTTTCTATTTCAGACCAATTATCAATTGATATTTTGCGGGAAGGGAGCAACAACGTCAGTGTACTCAATACGTATGCATGAACATGCATGGAAAACTCAGGATCACACAGCGATTGTAATTTGAAGGTAACCACACCCTTTATTCTCGTTTCACCCGTTCCAATTCCCGTAATCACGCCGCTGACTCGTTCTCGTTTTAGGCCTAGTGATTGAATTGTAGCTTCTGACACAAATGAAGCCTCCGACCCTTGCTCCACTAATGCCAGAACTAACTGGGTGTAGCCATTTGCTGATTCAATTTTGACCACAGCCGTGGCCAATAACACCTCGCTCTGACAACTCTGTGTAGCATAATGAGCTACTGCTTTCTCATTGTTTAGGGTTTCTTAGTTTCGATAGAGATAATTCCCTTGCTGGCTGATTCTCGGTTAAACTCTTTCTCATAGTGAAGTAGTGTATGGTGACGTTTGTCGCATTTACGACAGCATGTACTGTGGCGACACATTCTAACTGAATGAGTCGGTGCAAGACAGTTAAAACATAATCTTTTAGATTGCACAAACTCAGATCTCTTTTCAGGAGACTTCTTTTCAAATTTTTTGCATTGGTATAGAAGATGCTTGCTTAAACAAAAAGAACAGGTCACATTACCGATACTCGTAGATTTCTTTTCTTCATTCATAGATGCATGAAATACCTTTTGTTTGATACTTTACTTCAGAATACTCATGGATTTTAATGCTGGTCTAGGGCTATCAATCATCTCTAAAGTACGAAAACGGGACTCTAAAAAAGTTTTGAGTTCACTCCAAGATTGTAACTCGTTAGATACATCTTTATTACTTTGTGTCTCCCATTGTTTTCTTCACTCCGGATCTAGTTTTGTGACAAAAAGATAAATAATAACAGGATCCCAACCATCAGTCTTAACGCCTACATTATTTATGGATTTAATACAGGCCGAAGTTGTATCTAAGATCTGTTTGATAGCCCTTGATGACTCAGAGATGATTGTTTTCTGCAAAAATAAGCGTTTCATAATCTCATTTGTATTATATCTCTTATTGTCGTAACGTCGCTTTAGTTGAGACCACGCTTCCTCATAATTTGCATCTGTCGTATACAAATTTCTTAATAACTCCTCTGGCTCACCGCTTAGACTACTCTTCGGATAATGCATTCTCTGTACATTACTGATTTTTGAATTCTCATGTATTGAAGACAAAAACATATCGTTGAAAGCTTCAAATTCTTCGTATTGACCAGAAAAGGTGAGTAGTTTTATCTCTGGAAGTTTTGTGTTCGTATCACTGGAACTAGATTGCACTTGCACAGATTTAACAGAATTACTTCCACGACTTTGGAGATTATCCTTTGATCTCGCTTTGTATTCAGTATACGTATCTTCAACAGCCATATATAGGTCATTCACTAAATAAGCTTCTTCTAGTTTTGTTACTCGATCCACCCCTTCAACTATTTTATAATGTATGTCTACAAACCCGTCCCATATCTTATTCAAATTCTCAAGCCTTGTCTCAATGTACGATAAAGTCAGTCTTATTTCTGGTGACTTATTATAATTTATATCAGCTTTGTTTAAACGTTTTGCCAGGTCTTCTTGTTCAAAATTAACGCATCCATTTTTTTATATTCCGTAACTTAACAAATGATTCAAACAATCTCACAATTTATTTAAGTCCTTTAGCAAGTGATGCTAAATAGTCCACAAACTAAGTCAATAAAGTATAAAAATTTTACAAGTCACCAATAAATGTTCAAGAGACTAAGTTGATGAAGAGTAAATATTCTTAGTCCCCGACGTATACAAAGACACTGATTGGTAAATTTTTTTAAGTCCGATCCAACACTTGTAAATTTTTTAAAGATTTATCGCGACGCAAATTTTCTAAGTTCTAACCAACACTAGTAATATTTTAAAGTGATTTCACTTCAACACTTAGTTCAGTTTGTATATTCACTTCATTTTACTCACGGTTTTTACAGACAAGTTCAATCCAAACAGTCAACAGCACTCCACTTCCTGGGTTTCGCAATAGATGTCGCGGCAAAATACACCCAACTGCACCACTTCTTAAATCACTTTATTTTTAAACATCAATCTATAAATCACACAGTAAAAGTAAAAAAAGGAGACTTATTGACAGAACATTCAGCTACATGTTTTATTCGCCTTCGCCTGTTTTTGTTTCATATATATACCTATAATTTTCTATGTTGGTAACAAACCAAAGAAATCATTATTATTGTAGTATATTGACATTTAATTAAAAATTTGTAATAATGCGAAAGTTCTAGATATCAATAAACAAATTGTAAATATTTTAAACTGACCAAAAATTAAAAAAAAGGAGACTTATTGACAAAACATTCAGCTACATGTAAGACCTGTTGCCATCCGACAGCAAGGCGAATAAAACAGTTTCATTTTCTGTCAGTATGTGTGCTCTAGCTCTAGCTTTAGGGAGTAATTTGTAGAATAATTTTTAGTTGCCTTCTATCAAACATATTTCGATAGGTCGTCAAAGTCAATAAAAGAAAAAGAAAACATTTTAATTCGGAACCCTAAATAAGACAAGCTGACGAACAGAAACGGAATTTTTGCATGGACTTAGAGGCATATGAAACCGCAGATCGCCGCAATAGTGTTCCAGCTACGGTGTAGTTCAGTTTAGTCACAGATTACATAATACTATACTAGTACAGATGCCTTATCCCATACAATGAAATGGGACCGCCGTAACTCGGGCTATTTTGTTTAGCCGCTAGATGCCGTAAGTAGCAGCGGTTAGAAACTGTTATACTGGTAACTGGTTCTTTGAAGTTAATAGATGGCGGTAACTGTTTCTAATACCTACCTACATATCGAGCTATACGACAAAACATCGCGCAACGCGATCCTACATCCCACATCATAAAGTAGGAACATAGATAAATATATGTATACTGGGAAAGTAGGAAGACGAGGAAGTTTATTGCGAAAAAGTCTCAAGTACTCGAATCTTGCCTTTTTCTTGGGCCAAAATGGAAGTACCTACATCTTACCTCTTAAGATTTAGTAAAAAGCTGAGAGTTGCAATTCCATAAATTTGCCCCCCGCAATAAGCTCTGATATTTCCAAAGATGACTTATACGTCTAGATACCGTGGCCGAAACAACATCGAACGGAGTATTGCGAGCCATTTTCCTATCAATGTGTGTGTAAATCAGCTCATTACGACTATCATTTTTACATCTGTGTGCGTAATATTGGTATTACCAACCGGAACGGAGTTCTTACTTTTATTCGGTACTACAAATTATTTTCACTTTCGATGAGGCCCTGTGGTGACACACTATTTTGAGATAGAACGTAAGCCTTTGATACGAAGGTTGCAATCTGTCGACCATGGCCATTTAATGCATGTTAAAACCTTAAAGTATGTTCCAAATATTGTATACTGTAGTGTTAAAATATAAAATCCGCCCTTCTCTACCATGGCATCCGTGCGCGCCCTGTAAGTTATTCACAGGTACCGCCATGTGACAATAGCCATGTTTTGTTAAGATTTTTTTAACATAGAAAGCTATCGCATCACAGAGCCATTGAAATCATTTTATTCGCCAAATGTCACCAAACGCCCTCCTGAGCATGTGCAGCTCATGCGTTAAATGCGGACTGTAAGTGCCACCATATTTAACATAGAGCGCATTCATTTTGATGGAATGCGTGCACAGAGAGCATGAAGCACATTCAATGCGTTAATATTAAAATTACTAAATTTCTTTTGCGAAAGCGATATTGCCGATATTGTTACAGCAGCCCGCAGGAATCGGATCACAATGCTATTGTTTAAATGTGTATAATTTTCTCAATTAACATTTATTATGAATTTCATACTCGTCAGTTTTGTAAGTTACAGTGCATGGGCGCCGGCAGAAATTATTTCCAGGTGGTGCAGATTTTAGTTTTCTTACAATCTTCGCCGTATTATGATTGTTAATAAAAAAATTGAAATTTTAGTGGGAAACATCTGAAGCCCGGTTTATTTTATGTTCGAGACATTTACAAATTTCTGACTATTATTAGACTATAATATAATATTTTAAATTCATAAATTTATTTTATAGGTACTCAGTCCTCACGGCTCACACCTATTTGTTCGCGACGATCGAAATTTAAAAATTCTAAGTTGGTGGGCCAGGAGTACCGGGATCGATATTAATCGATTTCCATTACTTCTCTGAACGCACCCTTTAAAGTACCGCTACTCCACACGAGATAGCACCAGCATAAATGGGATGATCATAACAGAGAAACCTCAATACAGTTTCTAAGGAGTGCGAAAGAGACAGACTATTGTCAAAAACAATCGCGAATGAACTAGAAAGTTCATAAATGTGAAAGAGAGATAGATTATAGATGACAGGGACAGAGCTACGTTCGAGAACTTTTGGGAATCTGGAACCTTCCTTACATTTTGATATATAAGGGGGCTAGGTCGTGTTCCGAGTCAGTCTGGATCGGCAACGTCGGAGCCATCTTGTATCGCGTGTGTACGGACTATTACGTTTTGTAACTCTGCCGATTTACCTGTAAATCGTTCCAGAGTGCGCCTGCGCGCCGACGCGCAGCGGGGACAGCAACTCAGCTCATTTGCCCGGGTGGGTGGTAACCCCTCCTGTTGGCTGAGACCCGGTCTGGCACCAGCGCCAAGCCCCGGGGTTCAGTCGACGGTTGGAAGGGAAGCTACCTACCTGTTGGTCGCACACTCTGCTCCGTTCCCACTTCGTTACAACATGTCGGTCGACGCCATCTGAAGACTACAAGGATGAGCGAAGATAACCAACCTAGGCCGCCGGCCTCGTTTCCAGGCGCGGCTAGCCCCTACGCAAATAATGCCATTCTACGAGAAGCAAGACAGACGGCTCGGAGTTCCTTAGAGCTTGACTCGATGATCGCTACGCGTCTCGGTCGCTCAGGAATGTTGTCCGAGGCGACTATGGCAGGGCTCCTACGGAGCATTCAAAGCCAACGGAGAGAAATCAGCAGGAGGGAAGCAATCGCTCCACTAGCCCCTGTTGACTTGACCGCGGTTGAACAAGCTGCACATTTGCCGCTGACGTTGCCGCCGCTGACGTCGACGGACATCAAAGCTTATGAGCAAGTAAAGTTACGGCGCTCGCGCTCTACACTGGATAGCTCCACAGACGAGGAAGACAGTGAGTCAAAACGCCACTGTGCCGCGACTTCGCGCCCGTCACCGACCAGACGCCGTGACCCGAGACTGAGCCGCTCAGCCCTCGTGCCTACAGCAACTAAAGTTGCACAACACCCGCAACAAGGAGGAGAGGAGTCACCGCCGATCTTACGATTGCCTGACGCCCCGCCCTTTATGCCGGCAACACCCGCGCCACTCCCGCAAAGGAAGCCAAAGGCGCCCCCTGCGCTCCCTGCTATGGGCCCGCCCTCCGCTCCGCCACCGGTACGCAAGGGTACTAGTCTGCTGCCGGTGCCAAAACCAAACGTGACGCGTGTCACCGCGACGCGCACCGTCGCGACGCCGACCGTCGCGGCGCCGTCCGCCGCGTTGCCTACCGCCGCGAGGCCTTCCGCCGCGAGGCCTGCCGCCGAGTCACCGTCTGCCGCGACGCCGAGAGCCGAACAGCGCGCGGCCGCCGCGACGCCTTCCGCCGCGATGCCTACCGCCGCGAGGCCTTCCGCCGCGTCACTGTTCGCTGCGAAGCCGACCGCCGCGACCATCGCGACGCCACCAACCACGGAGCCGACAGCCGCGTATCCGACCGTCGCGACGCCGACCGTCGCGACACCTACCGCCGCGATGCCTTCGACGGCGACGACCTCCGCGTGGCCTACCGCCGCGAGGCCCAACGCCGAAACGACGACCGTTGCGACGCCCACCGTTGAGACGCCTGCTTTCACGTACGCAGCGGCCGTAACAGCAACAATCTCGCCGCCTACCACGTCGCAAGACGGTACCCAACCTTCCCAGACCAGTGCCGCCAAGAAGGAAAAATACCCGCCGCTGGTCGTCGAGCACCTCCCCGACTGGCAGAACCACTTTAAGGCGCTAAGGCAGAAACTAGGCAGAGCAGCAAACGCTCGCCCTTTCGGCCGAGGCATACGTTTTTCGCCTACAGACGGCCACGAGTACCGGATAGTACAGCAGTACTTATCTACGCTGGAAGGTGTCTCGTGGTTTTCATATCAGCTGCCATCGGAACGGAATCTGAAGGTGGCCATCAAAGGGCTCCCGGCGGACACGGATTTAGAGGCCATCAAATTAGAATTCGTGGCCCTGGGCTTCGAACCGGAATATATCCGCCATATTTCGGCGCGGCAAGGAAGACCGGGCTGCATTTTCCACGCCCAATTTAAGCGTACACCTGACCTCACGCCAGCCATTTACGAGATAAATGAGCTGCTCAACATGCCTGGCATCAAAATTGACGCCTGGAGGGGGAAACGAGGGCCGGCGCAATGTCACCGATGCCAGCAATTTCGCCACTCCTCCCACGCCTGCCACCGCAAAGTCGCCTGTGTTCGATGCGGCAAAGATCACTTTGCACGAGACTGTGATCGGCCCAGAGACCAGCCGGCCTCATGTGTAAATTGCGGCGGCCCCCACGCGGCAAATAACGCGTCCTGCCCCGTCTTCAAGAGGGAGGCGAGAAACAAACGGGCTGGTACGGTGGCAATAACCAGACCAGGCATTGTGCCGGCTCAACCATCAACAATTGATGCGGAACAATCCCAAGCAACTCTCATGGCACCAGCAAATGACCCGCAACAGAGAGAAGCTCAAGCCAGCGACACACAACCCAAAAAGAAGAGGAAAAGGGGCGGGAAACGAAAGCCAAAACAGACCTCAGGCACCCCTGCTCCGGCCCCAACTCAGGAAACAATTGCTACAGTTCCTGTAGAAAAGCCCCCTCCAAAGGCACCTCCGTCTACCAGTCAGGAGCCTCAACGGACGGCCCTAGGGAGAAAAGATGACTCCTTGCACCTGCAGATCATCGAGGCTGCGATCGAAGTTGTGCAGGACATCTTGAAAGCTCTTCGAACAAACGAAGACCCAATCGCCGTGGCCCTTAGCGATCTAGCGAAAATCCTAGCGTTCCATCCTCACCTTCACTAGATCGCTAAGGATCATACATTGGAATGCCCATGGGCTCGCAGGCAAGGTTGGGATGCTGCGGTCCTTATTATCCAGCCAAGACGTCGATGTGGTGCTTATCAGCGAGACACACCTTCAGTCGCGGGACCGTCTAAAAATCCCAAACTATTATGTTTACCGTCAGGACGAGCTGTCTGCCTACGGTGCCTACAGAGGACTGGCAGTGCTGGTCAAGCGAAGAACAGTCCACCAACCGCTACCAACAGTATCGCCGAGCTCCATCTACGCCTTGGGGATAGAATTGTACGTCTCAGGCCAAGCGTTAAGGATCTACGCTATTTACAAATCTCCGAAAACGCGACTGAAAGTGGCTGAGATACAAGATCTTCTGGACTCGCCACTTCCAACGATCCTCGCCGGGGACTTCAATTGCAAGCACCCAGCATGGAACTCGACGTCCACGAACCCAGATGGTAGACGACTGTTCGACCACGCTCAGACAAATGGCTACAGTATCTACGGCCCCGACGTGCCGACACACTATCCTTTCCAGGTGGCACACATTCCAGATGTCATTGACTTAGTCATTTACAAAGGTCTGACCAGCCAGATCACCCAGGAAGTCCTTCTGGAAGACATGAAATCGGACCACTTGCCAGTCCTAGTGGTAATCGAGGAGCAACCAGCAGTGGTATCTCCCCCAGCACCACATCACAAGACTGACTGGGAAGTTTTCACGCGGCGAATCAACGAGCTGACGAAAACACGCCCAGTCATCAACCCAGAAGATGTGGAGGAACTGGCCCTGAATATTACCAACAATATTCAGGCAGCCATGGCGGAAGCAAGCTCCGTAGCCAGCAGAGGCAGGCTCTCATCACTTCCCTCGTTCATCATGAAAGCCATTGCGGAAAAGAGAAGGCTTCTGAGATCATGGCTGCGTGATAGATGCCCTTCTCAGAAGACCCGCCTAAACAAAATGCAGGACCACATCAAGAAGCTGATTGATGAACACCAAACCGAAAGCTGGGAGCGTCACATCGCTACCATAAGTGACGACTGGACTGGCATACACCGTCTTTGTCGTCAAATGACAAAAGGGCAAGCTCCAGTGCGTCCACTTCTCGCAACAGATGGGACGCCGAGATATAGAGCAGAAGACCGGGCAGAAATCTTTGCCACACACCTGGAGGAACAGTTTCAGCCAAATCCGACCACTGACCATGCTCATACCGAACTAGTGGAGCAACACCTTCGGGACTACTTCGCCCGACCGATAGCTCCCGACGAAGACCCAGTGGTTTTCTCACCGAGCCAAGTGGAGCGGGAAATACGAAGATCAGTGCCCCGAAAAGCCTCTGGCGCTGACCGGGTTACGAACACGGCGCTACGTCACCTTCCTCCCAGAACAGTAGCGGCGTTGACACGCCTATTCAATGGGATTATGCGCACGGGGCACTTTCCCACCTTGTGGAAGACAGGGCATGTGATCATGCTCCCAAAACCTGGGAAAAATATATTGAAGCCAGGAAGCTATCGGCCCGTCACGCTCCTCTCGAATATCTCGAAGGTGTTTGAAAAACTCCTGTTAAGGCAGATGAGTCCGCACATCGTACCCAGACAGGAGCAATTCGGATTTCGCGCTGAACACTCCACAACTCTCCAACTGTCAAGGGTACTGCACCACATAGCAGTAGCCCTCAACAAGAAAGAGCACGCTGTTGCAGTATTCCTGGACATGGAGAAGGCTTTCGACAGGGTGTGGCACCAGGGACTTCTGTTCAAGCTGACCACATCCTCGCTACCGAGAAGGATCTCAAAAGTCGTCGCTTCCTTCTTAGAACAGCGACGATTCAGAGTGAGAGTAGAGGACGCGCTATCAGAAGAGCGCCCAATTTGTGCAGGTGTACCCCAGGGGAGCTGTCTCTCACCGGCTTGTTATGGCAGATATACCGACGACTTTCCTAAAACCTCTGAAGCAGAACTGGCCCTGTACGCTGACGATGCGGCGTTCATCACCAGCTCTATCACCGCAGCCCACGCTCGCATCAAAATGCAGAGATGCCTAGACCTCCTGCCAGAATGGCTAGCCAAGTGGAAGTTGTCGGTAAACGTCGGGAAGACACAAGCCATCCTCCTCCGGGGTTATACCAAAATACCGCCGCTACAGTTCCAGGGTCAGGTCATCGAATGGACTACCGAGGCCACCTACCTAGGGGTAAAAATCGACCGCCTTCTATCCATGAGGAAGCACATCACAGCCGTGATCGGAAAGACGAGAGCGGCACAGGCCCTCCTTCAGCCGGTACTCACAGCTCGCCTTCCGCTTCGTGTGAAAGTCGGGATCTTCAAATTGTACCTAAGACCCCGCCTCACGTACGCCGCACCGGCTTGGTATGCGCTTGCCAGCACGTCCCAACGCCAGCGGTTACAAAAGACCCAAAACCGCAGTCTACGCACCATAGCCGGTGCACCAAGATACGTGAGGAACTCCACGTTAGCGAGAGACCTCCGCGTCGAGACCATTGAAGATTTTGTCGGCAGGTTGGCCACGAGAATGTTCGCGCAGGTGGACAACTCGGTCTGGCCGCATATAAGAGGACTGGCGCCGCTTCACGCTCGGCCGCCCGAGGGCTTGGGGTATCCTCGAGACCTAGTAGTCGAAGCAGAAGACAAGTGAACACCATCACCAAGCAAAGAGGACCAATTTGACATAAGTCAACCCCCAGACACCTACTTTCGGTGCAAAGTAGCGTAGACTACCACTGCAGATGGGCAAAGCCCAAAGACAGTTACCCCATTTCCCCGTAAGGGAGAAATGTGAGAAGACCAACGGTCCGAGTCAGTCTGTTTTCGATTGTAGTTCGAACAGTTTGTTCCAAGTGAACAAACGCGAGTAGTGACTAATAGTTGTGCACAGTAAATTCGTTTGAAAAATTAATAGAACCCGCCACATTCGTTTCCAAAGATTAGTGTTTTTAGTGTTGTTATAGTGTTGCCGTATTTTAATTTCAAAAATATATAGATAGTTAGTTCATACAGTCCAATAGGTCAAGACTGATTGCTTGACTTGATTACATGTGCAAGTTAGCTACTTAGCCAGTGTCAGTGCGCGCCGTAATTAATTAATCAGTGCAAGCAAACAGTGACAAGTGAGGAGCAAGCGAACAAAACGACTTTTCCATTTTGAATGCTTTATTTTTTTATCGGTTTTGTGTTGGCAACACTGAACTTCAACTCCTACTTCTTGAACAAACCCATCAAACAGTTACTTTTCTTAAAGAAATCTGAGCACAAAAATACACACTTCGAACAAAATGAGACTTTTCCAAAAAAAATATGTTAACACTAATCTGTTAAATAATAGCGTAGTGATTACATTCTCTTTGCTGTCAGTTGTCTGTCATAAGTGTTCGTTGGGTTTTTTTTTGTGTCGTTTATGTGTTGTTTTATGACATCAGATTGAAAACACTGCGTATTGGGCGTGTTATTAGTGTTGCGAAACGAAAAGATGTTATTAAGGTAAAGTTGCACTTTAGGGACTTTCGTCAAAGATGGGGGGAAATTTTCTTTTTTACAATAAATTGCTATTTTGGGGTGACCTAACAAGATTTCTGAGTTCGCGGCAGTGTTTATTGCTATTTTTTACTAACAAAGAACTCAGAAATCTTGTTAGGGCACCCCAACACAGCCGGGATAGGTTAAAGGCAAGAGCGAAGCGAAGCAAGCTCCTGCCTTAGCCTTCGTGGTTATTTTTTTAATTTCTACCCAGAAATCTTGTAAGGGCACCCCAATAATAAAAAAAATTGATTTCCGCCCCTATTTTATTAATTTGTAGGCCCCAACATAGCTATTTATTGTAAAAAAAAAAATTCCCCCCCATTTCTGACAAAAGTCCCTAAAGTGCAATTTTACTGAAAATGATTATGGTGACATAAGTGAAGGTGATGAAGAAGAAAATATGCAAAATTGTGAATCTTTAGAACATGATAGTGGCTTGAGAATTTGACTTCTTTCAATTATTCTTATTTTAATTAAGTTTATTTTACAAGAGTGTTTTATTTATTGTGAAACTTTTCCATGAACGATTCCAACAAATATTACTTTTCCTAAACTTGGTCCATCAAATGTAACTTTTCCATACTATTCTAACAAATTGCAACTTTTCCATTTTTCAAAAATTAATTTAAATTTTATATTCAATAATAATTATATCTATAAAATGTCATTTAGAAGACATTACTATGCTACTTTTAATCTGTCAATTTGAGAAACATGAATTAAAGGACTGTTGAGGTATTCGTTTTTTTTAATTCCTGTAAAATTTATTGAAATGGAAAAGTCTCATTTTGTTCGCTTGCTCCTCAAGTGAGCTAAGGTGTGTTTCTTTTCTTTATTTTCAAAGTAAAAATAATTATAATTTTGTTATAAAATATGAGTGACATAAGGCGATTTTTCTGCAAGAGAAAAAAGATTGAAAATGAACATTTTAATGCTAAAGATTCTCCAACTACTTCGGCACAGCAAAGTACTAGTAAAACTGAATAACAATACAAAAAAATTTAGTTAATATTTATGATGTGGGTTTATATCTGGATTCTAACGTACCTATCAGTGATGAAATGCGGTTTAAAGTGCTCGAAACAGCGTGGAAACCTCCGCAAGATTATGATTTCAAGCAGGACATCGATCATAAAAACGAAACAGAATAACGTGCATTTCGCCACGAGTGGCTCACAGCATACCCTTGGTAAGCCTATTCTGCTCAGGCTAAAGGACCACTTTGCCGTACATGTGTATTATTTCCCGCACAAATTCATCGAGGCAGTACTCACGGGCCATTTATTGTTCGGCCATGCAAAAAATATGAAAAATTTCATGAGTGTGCGAAATCTCATGCAAATAGCCAGTGGCATCGTGAATCGGTTATACGTTCTAAAAATTTCCTGGAAATAATACAAAGAAATAAAATGACGTTTATGAACAGATTAATACTGAATATCACAGGGAAATTTCAGAAAACAGAAAAAGACTTCAACCCATTATATCTTCAGTCTTATTTTATGCTACGCATGATTTACCCCTTCAAGGAAAAACAGAAGATGGGTCAGTTTCCGAGTTGAGGCAGGAGATACGGTTTTAAAAGACCACTTTGCGACTGGTTCGAAAAATACCCTCTATGTATCCCATCAAGTTCAAAACGAAATTATTGAAACCTGTGCTGATGTTCTTCGTGAAACCATTACTGATGAAGCAAAAGAAGCGGCATACTTTTCAATCTTGGCTGACGAAACAGCGGATATAAACGGGACTGACCAGCTTTCAATGGGCATAAGATACGTGAAGTTTGACCAAACGAAACACAGTTACGTAATTCTTGAAGAATTTTTGGGGTACAGACCACTTCAAAAATTTGATGCTGCATCGATTTCTGAAGCTAAAATATCTTTTTTGACATCATGCGGTTTAGATCTCTACAAAATGGTTGGGCAAGGGTATGATGGTTGCTCCACGATGGCTGGACATGTTGGTGGAGTTCGGTAAATAATTAATGATAAATATCCCAAAGCAATTTCCACTGTGCTAGTCACATATTAAATCTTGTTGTCAATGATTTAAATAATTTGAGTGAAATAAGAAGTACTGCTGGAATGATTAAGGAAACTATAACTTTTTTTATAGAGAGCATTTATCGGCAAAAAAAAAATTCCAAATATTCCCTTGTTTTGCGAAACCACCATCTGCAAAAGTATTCGAATTTTCGCTCAAAATTTCACCAAAATTGTAAAAGAATTACAAGACCTCTCAGAAGATCAAGCCACTCATTCTAAGACAAAGGTTAGAGCTTACCAACTGCGCACTGCTTTGACCACCACAAATTTTATTGTGGCATTGCATATTATTGCTACTTACTCGGCAAAGCTTGAGCCTGTCTGCAACCAGCTTCAACAAGTGGGTTTTGTACATTAATTCAGTGAATGACCACATTTGCAAACTCACTAGAATAATAGAGGGTCACAGACAAATCACATCGCAGGAATTTACTGCTATATTTGGAGAAGCTCAACAAAGTTGCGAAGACCTTAATATTGAGATTAAATATCAAATAAAAAAAAGATCATCTTTAAAAGAAAATACAATTGGAAACAAATGGAACGAAACAACTTATTTACTAACATTATGTATATGTTTTTAAAAGAGAAACTAGTGCATTCTCAATAAATTAAAGGCTTCTAGCATTTCAGCAAAAGCAAACTTCGGACAACGCATCAAAAGTATACACCTGACGAAAAACACGCTTACTTTCAACACTAAGGCAAAACTTATGTAAAATACAAACGCTCTGTACGCATGTTATAAATACACAAATCCCTCCTTCCGTTTTTGTCGCATACAAGTTATTAGCTATTATAATTTCTAAAAGGTAAAAATTGGCGTCCAAAGGCAAGGCCTTCCTATTTTTGCATATTTTCTCAAATTCTTGGTCTTGGGTAGTTCCTTTAATCGGAAAGTAATAAAACTACCTCAACATAGTCTTTGTTTCTGTGCATACAGAGTTTGCATTATATTTGAGGTTTAGGACATGCATACGCATTATATACTTTTTTACTGGTTGGTAAGAAAAATTTGTCGCCTTTTGAAGCCAATATAAACTTTAAGAATTACAAAGGTAGGAATGGTACTACTGCTATTAATTGTCATCTTTTTGCTTCTCAAGTTTACTGAACATGAATTTCAATACTGTGTCTGCTATATACCTACTATATATAATTTTTTAAGTCGTATTCGCGACACCAGCCAAAAAATCTAGAGACTGCCTCCCTTTTGTCGCGGGGACAATAACTGACACAGTTTGGAAGGCGGTCGAGGCAAGGCGACTTTGTACGAAGTGTAGATTGGCCTTTCAATACTCTTATCCTCGCTTTGTTAGCAGTAGCGCCGACTCTATGGTGCCTGAGGGTGCTCGTGCCCCCAAATGTTAGGTGTTTACGGCGCTGAGCCCTTATATTTTATAGTTATACTATGGTTTCCGGGACTCTGGCCCCCCTTAGATTTTTTTGGCCCCGTGCCTGTTCGTGGAAAGTGTACTGGATGCTGTATGACAGTTTGTAGGACTTTGGTGGAAGAAAGAACGATAGCTGTAATAGCATTCTGTAACTATTTAGTAACAAATACTTTTCTGAAAACTGTATCAAAATCGGTTCAGCCAAACGCGAGATAATCACGGACAAACATACATACAAACATACGGGTCAAACTGAAAACCTCCTTTTTTAAATTGGTTAAAAATGTAAGCGGTGGTAAATAACTTCTTTCTTGTACGCGACCATTTCGGTTCTAAATATGAGAATGAATTCCCTGCCGATGGCGAGCGGTGCGATAGTAGAAAGTAGCCGTGGGCATCATTTCGAACAATTACTCAGAACACATCCCATTGTTCAAGCGGTAGAACACACACAGAGAGGCAAAGTTTCTCCTCAGACTTAAGGGCTCGATACCGCAAGTGAGTTTGGAATAGTCGACCATTCTCACAGCCCGTCGTTGAACCGTGTCAAAAGGGCCAAGCTGGTATCCGGGTGCACCCGCGCAGAGATGGCAGCAGTACTCCAAATGGGGGCGGACTTGCGACTTGTAAAGCAGCAACCTTTGCCCCGACGTGAAGTACTGCTACGCTTTGTTTAGTACACCTAGTTTTTTTGGACGCCAGCTTCACCTTGTCTTGCAAATGATCTCGGAACTGAACATCGCTGGAGTGACACCAAGGATCCCAATGCTCTTGGAGATGAAGTGTGGAGTGTTCTAGAATGGCGGGACCACAGTGAATGGAGTTTTCTTAGCGGTGAACGCGCAGACTTGTTTCTTTGTAGGGTTGAATCGGACCAAGTTTTCCCATCCCCAGTCAAAGACCTTGGACAGAGTGATCTCGATTTGAGACACAAGTTCTTCACATTTTTCCTCCACCACGGAGCGAGGGATGCTTGCTCGACCCGTGTAATAAGCACCTCCAGTACTGTCATCTGCATAGCAATGTATGTTTTTGATGTCCACAAGTTATTGATATGCAGTAGAAACAGTTTAAGAGACAGCACAGAGCCTTGCGAGACACCAGCATTAATGTCCATGCTATCAGAGCAACTACCGTCAACTACGGTTCGTATGCGTCTGCCGAACAAAAAGCTAGCCACCCATTTGCACAAAGCCTCGGGCACTCCGTAAGATGGCAACTTCGATAGAAGACCCCGGTGCCAGACCCGATCGAACGCCTTCGCTATGTCTACGCTACATGCCAATGCCTCCCCCTGACTCTCAATGGCTAGTGCCCATCGGTGTGTGAGTTACACAAGAAGGTCACCAGTGCAGCGACCGTGGCGAAAGCCATATTGACGGTCGCTGATCAGGTCATGTTTTTCTAGGTATCTCAAAAGCTGTGTGTTGATCACACGCTCCATCACCTTGGAGAGGAGAGAGGTAATAGCGATAGGCCTGTAATTCGATGGATCTGATCTATCGCCTTTTTTGGGCACCGGGTGCACATTTGCAGTCTTCAATGAAGACGGAAATTGCCTAGTGTGATAGGAAATGGCGAAGAGGCGCGTGAGTACAGGACATAACTCAGGAGCTTAAGCACCACTTCTGGTATACCGACTGGCCCACTCAACTTTTGAATGTCTAAAGAAAGCAACGCCCGCCCGCGGGACCTCCCGCTGTGTTATGGAGATTTCCGGCATGGTCTTACCGCACTACTGTATAGTAGGTGGTACAGCGCCTTCATCGTTCATATTCGAGTTTGAGGCAAAGAGTCTGCCCAATAGATCGGCTTTCTCTTTAGCACTATGGGCCAAGTTACCATCGGTCTTTCGCAGTGGTGGTAACGACGACTGGCTAAAGTTCCCTTCGGCAGCTTTAGCAAGCGACCAGAAAGCACGACTCCCAGAAGGATAGCTCGCAAGTCGCCCACCTTGTCCCAAGTTGCCTATGAATCGGAATTTTGCTCTTGCAGTTGCTTTCTTACTGAACCTCGAGGCAGCATTTTTTTTGCGTTTTACCTCAGAAATATTCGGATCCTTATTATTACGAGCCATGGTCCAAACCTCATATGCAGTTTGCTTAAGAATTTCTCTGCAAGACCTATTATACCACGGTCGTTCTTTGACGCCGGCAGCTACTCGCGGGTTAGGAATATAACATTCCTAACCCGCAAATTGTCTCAGTGACTGCGGCTGCGCAGGCGTCAGGATCGTCTGAGCTAAAGCAGATCTGCCTCCACGGGTACGATGCATAAAATTTTCGCAATCCATTCCAGTCTGCCGATTTATAATGCCACACACGACGCCAGTTACTTGGCGCAGATGGATCGAGTTGTGTGCATGACACTTAAGCCCGAACGAGACAGTGGTCCGAAGAGCCTGGAGGCGCATCCACTGAGACGGAATATCCGTCCGGACGTATATTCAGCAGAAGGTCCTCTATATCTGGTATTCTCGTTGAAAGTCCCAGCTGAGAGAATCCATAGGTCAGAGCAAATTTATAAGCAGATATCCCTGCGCAGTTATTGGTTCGAGAACTGAGTCACTCACGATGGTAGGCGTTGAATTCTCCAAAAATAACTATTTCTGTTGTGGGCTCTAGAACTTTGTCAGTCGTCAAACTCAGGTGCGTGAAGAGTCGAGTTACGTCCGTGTCACTGCTATGAGACCTGTAGAGCCACGCATAAACACGAGTGTGGCCGCAGTGATCTATGCGCACTCACACTATCGACAGGTCCCTGTCTTCAAGGCTATGAAGGCGGCGACAGCAGATATCCTCCTGCATAAACAAACATACACCGGCACGACTCACAAAGTTGTGTTGGAGTTTGTAGCCGGGATAATGTATGTTATTGTTACAAAATTCCACATTAAATGTAGATGGAGCGGACGCTGAAAAAACTCTTTTCTTTATTCTTCTTGCCATTCTTCCAAAAAAGTTACTTATATGTACTTATAAAAGTTAATATGAGGATTCACTGCACAGACGGCTTAGAGGACAAAAGGTGCGGTACTAGAAGTGCCGAAGCTCGGCACAGATAATACGGTTGCCGGCACGGGGGGCGAAAGGGCCCTGATTCCCCTCTGTTGTAATAGCTGGACCCACTCCGGTCTCCTTCTACGGCGCGACTACTACTTCAGAGACTTTACACAAGTTGGCGAATCAGCCTCCCAGGGCGGAGATTAAGTGATCCCTGGGTTCGGAAACCCGTTTAACCTGCGGGCGGCCAGCGATCACCCGTTTCATCAGGTGTCCCTGACCACCGTACCAGCACGCCGCGTCTACTGATAAACTTAACTCTGTCTTTACTTAGTCAAAGCTTTGCTTGTAACTGTTATTTAAATATAGGAATGACAGCTTAAGACTTCTGCCGTAGCTAAGCCAACGATATTTTTATAAGGTTGGAATTCCATCATCAGGAGAGGAGATGTGCGAAGTTTTAATATAAGTTAAACACTCTCCTCTTTGCTTTGGTGGAGTCCCGGCCTAATACTCAGCCTTATTGCATATTTACTTTTAGCTGTACATCGCATACTATGGTTATTCTTCATAGGTGCTGGCAGCTGCAACTAAAATGCAAGCTGAGGCCATATTTCAGGCTGAGGCTGCTAAAAAAACAGCCTGAAGCTGCTTAAAAACAGTCTGAAGCAAAGGTGTTTGCAGATTAAATAAAGAAATTAATGAAATACTCAGATAATTTGAAAAATAAAAATATTTTAAATAATCGTAAATCATCTTTTAATATCAATTACAATAATTGGAAACTATTCGTCTTCTAATTCTTTCTGCAACTGGTCGTCCAGTTACTCCAGTATTAAGATTTATAACAGTAATTAAGTTTTTATTTAAAAACATGCTCCTGTGTCGCACAAAAATTGTGCAGCCCATTTTACCAAGATAGATGCAAGTCAGACTTGATTCACACATAACTTGAAACATAAATTTATCAAAATAAAATAACAATAGTGTAGTTTTCATTTCGTAAAAGAAGTTTGGAAATTGGTTCAGTAGTTACAGAGATTACCTGCTAATAATAAATTTTACCATTTTATAATAGCAGTGTAGATTTAGTACTTAGTAGATAATTTTCCCTAGGTTTAATTTTATGACATGAATGCATAATTAGATAGTTACCAGCATCTGTATTCTTTCCTGTCATCACCACTAGTAAAACGGTCTTCAGTTTTTAGCAGCTCTTCTTGGTTTAAGTCATATTTTATTCGCATGTTATGTTATGTATTTATGATTTGGCCAGCAATGTTTGGTTCATACATTAACTGTCGGTGTCTGGAGAGACACCCAAATGTACTTTTTAACACACCAAAGCACCTCTCAACCACAATTCTAGCTGAGCAATGAGCTTGTGCGTATTCGTACACTGGTACCCTGGTACGCTGGTACGCTGGTACGCTGGTACGCTGGCGTATAAGCAAGCTGGTTTTTATAGGCCACGGCTCTAAAGGGTATCCATCATCACCTGAAAAGGTTTATGAAACATATTTTAAACAAAATTTTATCATGAGATAAAAATTTCCAAATCAGTGTATTTAGTAGCATTGTCATTGTGCAACTTGATAATAACTAGGTAGGTGTACTTATAATAACTAGGTAGGTGAACTTATAATAACTAGGTAGGTGTACTTATAATAACTAGGTACGTGTACTTATAATAACTAGGTAGGTGTACTTATAATAACTAGGTAGGTGTACTTATAATAACTAGGTAGGTGAACTTATAATAACTAGGTAGGTGAACTTATAATAACTAGGTAGGTGTACTTATAATAACTAGGTACGTGTACTTATAATAACTAGGTAGGTGTACTTATAATAACTAGGTAGGTGTACTTATAATAACTAGGTAGGTGTACTTATAATAACTATTTTTTTTTTTTTTTTTTTTATACCACTAAGGTGGCAAACAAGCTTACGGCCCGCCTGATGGTAAGCGGTCACCGTAGCCTATGGACGCTTGCAACACCAGGGGTATCACTTGCGCGTTGCCGACCCTTCAGAAATCTAATAACTTCTTTCTTGAAGAACTCCATACTGTAGTCCTTGCAGAAAACCTTGGCAGGGAGCTCATTCCACAACTTAAGCGTTCGCGGGAGGAAGTTTCTCTGAAACCGCACTGTACGCGACCATTTAGGTTCTAAAGTGTGAGAATGAATTCCCTGCCGATGGCGAGCGGTGCGATGGTAGAAAGTAGCCGTGGGCATCATTTCGAACAATTCCTCAGAACACAACCCATTGTAAAAGCGGTAGAACACACACAGTGAGGCAAAGTCTCTCCTCAGACTTAAGGGCTCGATACCGCAAGTGAGTTTGGGATCGTCGACAATTCTCACAGCCCGTCGTTGAACCGAGTCAAAAGGGTCAAGCTGGTATCCGGGTGCACCTGCCCAGAGATGGCAGCAGTACTCCATATGGGGCCGAACTTGCGACTTGTAAAGTAACAACCTTTGCCCCGACGTGAAGTACTGCTTCGCTCTGTTGAGTACACCAAGTTTTTTGGACGCCAGCTTTACCTTATCTTGTAAATGATCTCGGAACTGAACATCGCTGGAGATGTCGACACCAAGGATCCCAATGCTCTTGGAGATGGAGAGGGGAGTGTTCTGGAATTGTGGGACCACAGTGAATGGAGTTTTCTTAGCGGTGAACGCGCACACTTGTGTCTTTGTAGGGTTGAATCGGACCAAGTTTACCCGTCCCCAGTCAGAGACCTGGGACAGTGTGGTCTCGATTTGAGACACAAGTTCTCCGCGGTTTTCCTCCACAAGGGAACGAGGGATGTTTGCACGACCCGTGTAAAAAGTGTCTCCAGTACTGTCATCTGCATAGCAATGTATGTTGTTGATGTCCAACATGTCATTGATATGCAGTAGAAACAGCGTAGGAGACAGCACAGAGCCTTGCGGGACACCAGCATTAATGTCCATGCTATCAGAGCAACTACCGTCAACTACAGTTCGTATGCGTCTGCCGGACAAAAAGCTAGCCACCCATTTGCACAAACCCTCGGGCACTCCGTAAGATGGCAACTTCGATAGAAGACCGCGGTGCCAGACCCGATCGAACGCCTTCGCTATGTCCAGGCTACATGCCAATGCCTCCCCCTGACTCTCAATGGCTAGTGCCCATCGGTGTGTGAGATACACTAGAAGGTCACCAGTCGAGCGACCGTGGCGAAAGCCATATTGACGGTCACTGACCAGATCGTGTACTTCTAGGTATCTTAGAAGCTGTGTGTTGATCACACGCTCCATCACCTTAGAGAGGAGAGAGGTAATAGCGATAGGCCTGTAATTCGATGGATCTGATCTATCGCCCTTTTTGGGCACCGGGTGCACATTCGCAGTCTTCCATGTAGACGGAAATTGCCTAGTGTGGTAGGAAAGCGCGAAGAGGCGCGTGAGTACAGGACATAACTCAGGAGCACACTGCTTAAGCACCACTGCTGGTATACCGTCTGGCCCACTCGACTTATGAACGTCTAGAGAAAGCAACGCCCGCCTGACCTCCCGCTGCGTTATGGAGATTTCCGGCATGGACTTACCGCACCACGGTATAGTAGGTGGTACAGCGCCTTCATCGTTCATATTCGAGTTCGAGGCAAAGAGACTGCCCAGTAGATCGGCTTTCTCTTTAGCACTATGGGCCAAGTCACCATCGGTCTTTCGCAGTGGTGGTAACGACGACTGGCAGAAGTTCCCTTCGGCAGCTTTGGCAAGCGACCAGAAAGCACGACTCCCAGAAGGATAGCTCGCAAGTCGCCCACCTATTTTGCCGATGAATTGGAATTTTGCTCTGGCAGTTGCTTTCTTACTGAACCTCGAGGCAGCATTTAATTTGCGTTTTAACTCAGAAATATTCGGATCCTTATTATAACGAGCCGTGGTCCAAGCCTCATATGCATTTTGCTTAAGAATTTTAGCTTTTCTGCAAGACCTATTAAACCACGGTCGTTTTTTGACGCCGGCAGCTACTCGCGGGTTAGGAATATAGCATTCCATACCAGCAAGGATTGTCTCAGTGACTGCGGCTGCGCAGACGTCAGGATCTTCTGAGTTAAAGCAGATCTGCCTCCACGGGTACGATGCGTAAAATTCACGCAATCCATCCCAGTCTGCCGACTTATAGTGCCACACACGACGCCAGTTAGTTGGTCCAGAAGGATCAGGTTGTGTGCATGACACTTGAGTCCGAACGAGACAGTGGTCCGAGGAGCCAAGAGGAGCATCCACTGAGACGGAGTACCCGTCCGGACGAGTAGTCAGCAGAAGGTCCAGTAAGGAGCTCGTATGTTCCTCTATATCTGGTATTCTCGTTGGAGAAAGTACCAGCTGAGAGAATCCATAGGTCAGAGCAAATTCATGAGCAGATATCCCAGCATAGTTATTGGTTCGAGAACTGAGCCACTCGCGATGGTGGGCGTTAAAGTCTCCCAAAATAACTAGTTCTGCTGTGGGATATTGCTCTAGAATTTTGTCAGTCGTCAAACTCAGGTGCGTGAAGAGTCGAGTTACGTCCGCGTCACCGCTATGAGACCTGTATAGGCACGCATAGATACGAGTGTGGCCGCCGTAATCTACGCGCACCCACAATATCGACAGGTCCCTGTCTTCAAGGCTATGAAGGCGGCGACAGCAGATATCCTCCCGGAGTGTTCGAGTTTGTAGCCGGGATAGTGAAGGTATGATGTGTCGGCCGGGCAGGATATCTGCGTCTCCGTTAGAAAAAGAATGGTCGGCTGCGCAGTCTCGAGATGGTGGTGGACTGCGTTGACCTCTGATGTTGCAAAAATGCACATTATATGTGGATGGAGTAGCCGCTGTAAAAAACTCTTTTCCTTTTTCTATTTCTGGCCATTTTATATGAAGTTACTTAGACTATGGATGAGGATTCACTGCACAGACAGCTTATAAGACAAAAAGGTGCGGTACTAAGACTGCCGAAGCTCAACACAGATGATACGGTTGCTGGTACGGCGGGCGGAAGGGCCCCTGATCTCCCTCTGTTGTAGTAGCCGGGTCCACTCCGGTCTCCTTCTCCGGCACGACTACCACTTCAGACACTTTATACAGGCTGGCGGATCAGCCTCCCAGGGCGGAGATTATGTGATCCCTGGGTTCGGGATCCCGGTCAACCTGCGGGCGGCCAGCGGTCAGCCGTTTCATCAGATCTCCCTGACCGCCGAACCAGCACGCCGCGTCTACGCCGAGCATGACAGCAACAAGCACCGCCGGTCCTCCGCTGTCCGCGCAGCGAATCCTCAAAGAGCTCTGGCAACCTAACTCACCGCCAGGAACACAACACTACTCAATGATAGTGTTATTATGGCCGCGGTTTTCTGTGAGGTGGAGATACTTCCCCAGTTCGGGCCGCTCATTCGAGCAAGTACTCGCTATGCCCTGCTTTAGTTGTTCAGGTGGCTTATTCGAGCGAGTACTTGCAGTGCCCTACCTCTCTCTTTTTTTTTAATATCATAATGTATAATCTTTACACTTCCTGTGTAAATTGAGATTAAAATGCTCTGTAGTTTATTGATTAGAATCCCTCATCGTTTCCTACCCGAAGGGTCCCAACGGAGCCCTAATGCTAAGCCTACGACCTTTAAAGAGCTCGAAGTAGGCAAAAGCCTGAAATTTTCACAGAATACGTGATAATTATATAGGCGGGTTTCCTAACTAATAATAGTAATATAAAAGCAAATACTAAAAATTTAAGAGGGCTTTTTAGAATAGGTGATAAATTAATGACACTAAACATTAACGAGTAAAAAATATTAATTTTAAAAGTTGTATACATTTAAATATGGGTAATAGCATTGAAACCCGATTCCTGCGATTCCGCGCGGCCGCTCTACCAATATCAGCAATATCGCTTTCGCAAAAGAAATTTAGTCATTATTCTAATATTTACGCATTGAATGTGTTCGATGCTCACTTTGCGCGCATTCAATCTATCTGTTGACCAAAACTGAATGCGCTCTATGTTAAATATGGCGGCACTTACGGTCCGCATTTAACGCATTGGTTGCACATGCTCCAGGAGGTAGAACAGTATATCTGACAAAAATATATAGATTTCAAGACCAGGTCCAGGAAGGGTGTATTCGCCACAGCTTCAGTCGCGCGTGTGCTGGTCGTTTTTAGGGTTCTGTAGTCAACGAGGAACCCTCATAGTTTCGCCATGTCCGTCTGTCCGTCCGTCCGTCTGTCAGTCCGCGGCTTAGTTCAAAATTTACTAATACAAGAAAGCTGCAATTTGGCAGGGATATACACATTGATTAAGCCGACAAAGTGATAGAATAAAATGATTGAAAAAAAATATTTTTAGGGTACCTTTCCTACACGTGAAGTGGGGACGTAATTTTTATTTCTCGTCTACCCCATCGTGTGGGGTATCGTTGGATAGGAATTCCAGAAACATTGGCGGTATGCATAGGTCATTTTTTGATTTAAGGCTCCGTTTGCGAAACATTTAGCTTTAAAGTACTATTTTTTGTTAGTATAGTATTTGGAAATGTTAAAAAAATTACGGTGGTAGTGCATATAATGAATTTAAAAGGAAATCTATCACGGTTAAGTACACTTTACAGGTTAACGACATACTCGACTAAGCTATAAAATGTACTTGGAAAAATGAAATTTTCGGACAAATTCCATTAAAAGTTACTTATATGAAGTACATCTGTAAAACAGGTACAAAATATAAGTAAATGAACGATGTATAATTATAAAAAATAAAATAATAATAATAGTTACGTTCAAATGACGCATTAGACTAGCCGGCGCGCTTGGCGCAACATCGAATCGAGCGTGTGATAGGCAGCTGCGCTCATAAGCGCGCATGTTGATTGGATGTCTCGAAGATAAAGAACGCCTAGATAAGTTTGCAATTTTCGCTTTGAAAGTTCAGTTTTTAATAATTTGATTTGATTATCTTTTAAGACTTTAATTTCAATACTACTACAAAGTTGCCCTTATTAATAAATTTCAGTTAATTATTCTTTCAAAGGTTGAACTTTTATTTTGCAGTTTTAAAGTCGAATTTATTTAATTAAACATTTTAAACGTACGTACTCGTAACGTACCTATATGGGTATCTAAGTCAACTCCCTACCGATTCGCTTACTACAAGTAGGTTCAAACCGTGGGTCTTATCAGCAGCGGAGCAATTAAATCTGTTTATACTACGTACCTAAACATTGTGTTTAGAAACCGTTTTATTTGGCAATATTTAAACTACCTCTAAAATGTTGGTTTATGAGGCTACTGCGGCACCCTATATTGCGCGTGGCCCAACACGCACTTGGCCGGTTTTTAGTAGGTAGAGCAGGTACCTGACCTCGTGAAGGACATCTTCGAAGACGCTCTCCTGACAGCCGAGGTCGAGCAGGTGTCGCAGTGCTTGGTCGTGCCGCACGCGGAAGCGGCCACCTTCGCAGGTGGTGACCAGCGACGCGCGCAGCGGGTACGCCAGGAACTTGCCGGGCGCGCAGGAGAGCGACAGCTCGCCGCCCGCCGGGACCCGCACCAGCGACGACCCGGGCCCGCTCGTAGACGTCACTACCGGCATGTTGTCCGGCACGCACTCTGCGCACCCCAGATCGATCTCGCACGCCGCTGGACATTTATAACAATGTTAGCAACAAGAATCGGTAGCACGTTTGTTTTGTAACAGAAATATTTCAAAATGAAATCATAACTCAAATCGTTTTAAATGATAACACATCAATACGATAACCGACTTATTTCTGTAGCAATAGTAGTTGCAATTACTGATTCATATATGTTTAAAGGTACGTATAGCGCGCGCGGATACAAACCTCAGAACACAGTTTTGTGCGCACGGCTGCCGCCGCCGCAGACGCGAGACGTGTGCGTCGCCCGCCATCTAGGATTAGGATTCCACCAGTAGACGCGCCGTGCGGTGGACGACACCCGCTCCCCCACCGCAACGATATGCTAACCGTTTTGCGCTAGTTGATCTACTTCAATCGACGACGACGTCGATGGCACTATGTTATTTATTACCAAGATTTTAAGGATATTTATATTATAGGAAGATAGTTACAAAGAGGCCTGTACACTCTGAAAAATAGGTATTTAAAATGATACATGGATTCATGGGTACCTTTATCTACTTTAAAAAATTGTAGGCTATTTATTTTGTTATTCCTATTAATATGTCATATATACATACTTAAATACTAATTTCAGGAAATATGTAGAACGCAGCGGCGGGGATTGTAAATATAGTACTTTTATTACATATAAAAAATACTTGGGGTTACTTGGTTTTCTATATTTAATTATTCAAAAACTGCACGAGCTGGGTCGATTAGGTAACTTACGTTTGCAGAATCTGCAATGCAAATCAAAGTTCAAAAAAATCCTTCAGATCTTATGATCGCCCCCCCTAAACTTTTGTTCTGAATCCGCCCTTGGTAGTAGGTACATAATAATAACTACATATAGTAACTATGTAATGTTTGATTAAACTCATAGGCACTGCAATTGGTGCGACTTCCACCGCACGCAACGCAGTTGATCTACTTTATACACCTCTAGATACTTTGTATGTATAGGTACCTATAACGTATCGGATTTTTTTTATCGATATTGAAACACAAAATAGCAGGTAGGTCAGTGTCAGAGCAAAGAGAATATAATACTATGTGTCAAAACGTAAGCGCTAGCTGAAATCGTGTCCGATATTGATGTTTGTTATGTTCCATAAAGGCCAGTAACGCTTATGGCATGATTTTTTAGCTATTACGAATGTATTTGCTTTTGTGCTGTCTCTTACTGTTTTGTTGAAAAATCTATTTGCTATCCTACTGCCAGTTTCCCAATTTGCTAAATTTGCGAAAAATTGCAAGATAAAAAACAGTTTCCACACTTTCGGTCACATTTCGACTATCACTTGTTTTTGATAGTTAAGTGTGAAGTCAACATTGTAAAACATATTTGATATAGCACTAGTCCAAATTAATTTATTACTAATATACAGACGTAACTATAACATTAAAATTATTTTCAACTTACCTAAAAAAGGCTAACTAATTTATATTTAAGTATAGACAAAAAAAAACAAAATTAACATAAATATATAGTCCTTAATTTATGTTACTGCTGCTATTTTTTATTTTAATTGTTTATTATTATATTCTTGTAATTAGGCTTGACGTAAAATAAATTAAACAAATATTGATTACTTATTATAAACAATTTGCATGCTAGAAAATGGCTGCAAATTGGAACAACCTATTATAAGAACTTATGTACATGTTCTTTGCAAATAAATATTCTATTCTATACCAAATTTATTGTGTCTAATATCTAAAGCCAATTCCATACAACTTTTATATGCACTTTCTGTCATCATTTCCCCCCTTGTTGTAAAATCAGTTTTTATTAGTGGATGTCTACACCCCAAAAGGAATCTACACGTCATGCAGCTTCGTAGGTTAAGTAGGTAGTATTTGAGGTTTCGTCATTAGTCAATGAGTATTTAGCATATGTATAGATATAAAATCGAAATACCATTTAGTCACTTGTAAGTCGATAGGGGTAGGGATGAGCTTCTCTATTTAGTCACTTGTAAGTCGATAGGGGTTGGGATGAGCTTCTCTTTTTAGTCACTTGTAAGTCGATAGGAGTAGCGATGAGCTTCTCCATTTAGTCAGTTGTAAGTCGATAGGGGTAGGAATGAGCTTCTCCATTTAGTTACTTGTAAGTCGATAGGGGTATGGATGAGCTTCTCCATTTAGTCACTTGTGACTCGATAGGGATAGGGTTGAGCTTTTCCATTTAGTCACTTGAACGTTGATATTAGGGATGAGCTTCTCCATATCGCCAGTAGTGAGTCGATAGGGATAGGGATGAGGTTCTTCTCCATTGACTTAAGCCAAGCTTTCTCATAAATTCAAATGTATTTCAAATGTCAGAGAGTAGAGAAATATACCTATATACTAGAATTACGAATAAGATACTTACGTTCATCAGTACAAGCCGGCAGCAAGATATAGCTTAGCAGAAAGCTGACACTTAGCGCGGCCCGCATATCGGCGGCGGCGGCGGCTAGCAGACTGATGCGGTCGCGCCGCGCGCCGCTTCACAGTCCGGGTAGATAACCCGTGCCCCGGGGCGACCACTGTTCTTTAGATAACAAGGTAGGCTCCTGTGTTGATAAACGTCCGCTTTACGCTCTGTTTGGTTTAATATTCGAGAGTATTATTTGACCTTGTTTCCAGAAATTTATTTGTATTGATGGAACTCTGATCCTAAAAGTGCGATATTGAACCAAAGAAAATATGATACTAGCGCACTATGCGCAATATGGAATGGATGCATGAGCATCTTAAATATAATTTTTTCATTTGGAGTTTTCTCTGTTGGCGCTGGCTGCCGCTGTGTCGAGTGAATAGTCGATTTGTAAACCTAAATTGTTCATTATGAGCGAAAATTAAAACTTGCGCATATTTACGCCTTTTTGATTTAGACCCAAAATGTAAGGATAGATAAAATTTTAATTTCTGATCATTTGCAATATTATATTAGTCTCTCTCTTTGATTATGAAAAAGTATTTTATTTTGTTAATTAGCACTTTGTTGCACAAATTAAATTATTTATTTCAATATAATAAATGAGGACTTTCCTAATAATGTTCCCTTCCTATTATTATTATTATAACTTGTTTACATTGTATTGACGATTCAAAAGTGTTCTAAGAAACCTACTTGAATAAAGTATGATTTGGGTTTGAGTTTGAGAATGATTTTTGATAGACTTACTCATACGTGCTTCGATTAGAAGCACGAAGACGATGTATATGCATATTTCATATAATTTATCGTTTAAATAGTGATCTGCAACAACACATGAGACCAAGAAAAGTAAAGAGGATAAAAAGAACTTTTTCAGAGCCGTTTTCGCAAGATATTTGAATTACAAATAGGCAGATCACGACAAGGCACTGGCGATAGCAATCAAATACAGCAAGATTTTTACGAATGCTTTGCATAGATATCAGTTGTTGATAATGAATTAATAAAACGATTATACATAATTCTTCAAACTATTTCTTCATAAATTGCAATAGATGTCAAAAAATTTGGCCAATAAACGCTTGAATTATATATGTTAGGTTACAAGGTGGAGTGTTAGAGGTGAAAAAACTTGGTGTACTCAAAAGCGAAGCAGTACTTCACGTCGGGGCAAAGGTTGCTACTTCACAAGCCGCAGGTCCCGCCCAATATGGATTACTGCTGCCATCTCTGGGCGGGTGCACCCGGATACCGGCTTGGCCCTTTTGACTCGGTTCAACGACGGGCTGTGAGAATTGTCGACGATTCCAAACTCACTTGCGGTATCGAGCCCTTAAGTCTAAGGAGACTATGCCTCCCTGTGTGTTCTACCGCTTGTACAATGGGTTGTGTTCTGAGGAATTGTTCGAAATGATGCCCACGGCTACTTTCTACCATCGCACCGCTCGCCATCGGCAGGGAATTCATTCTCACACTTTAGAACCTAAATGGTCGCGTACAGTGCGGTTTCAGAGAAACTTTCTCCCGCGAACGCTTAGATTGTGGAATGAGCTCCCTGCCAAGGTTTTCTCTAAGGACTACAGTATGGGGTTCTTCAAGAAAGAAGTTATTAGATTTTTGAAGGGTCGGCAACGCGCGAGTGATACCCCTGGTGTTGCAAGCGTCTATAAGCTACGGTGTCCGCTTACCATCAGGCGGACCGTAAGCTTATTTGCCACCTTAATGGTATAAAAAAAAAAAAAACTGGTACTGCGTGTCGTCATCCGTTTATAAGATTACGATACATGTTGTAAAAAAAATTATATTACGCAATTTTCCCTATTGGACAACCGTCTGAAGAAGCAAGGAATAGAGGAATAAACTATTGTCCCGTATCCCCGTTATTTAGGATTCTCCTGTTTGAGTAATCTGAGCCCGATTCGATCTGGCTGGGCCGGGGGATTTTTCGGTAAAGATAAGCGATGACGCATTGGCCATTCACTTGCTACGACATCAACCGTGCGTCGCTCGCGGCCGGTGTGCAAATTATCTCTAGAATGGTCGGAAACGGCGACACACGCTGCCGCGTACTCAGTATATTTTCGTGATCGATTGGAAATGACGATTGTGATATCGACGCGTGTTTTTGGATACAATATGGAAAATTTGTGAAACGTAGTGCTTGCAAAGGACATACCGGCTGGTGCTCGTCGTGTTTGGAACGTGAGTCGCGACGACCGGTTGACATTACACCTTTTTTCTGTTAATCTATACCTACCCCCTAAGCAATAATATCCTCTAATTTTATATAAGGTTAAATTTCCCTCCCAAGAGCTAGGCCCCCTAACCGACGATAGAACAGACTGACCGTCACCCTTTCCCATCGAGACTAGCAGTCACATAAGGTTAGTCAAAACAGGATATTTTTGGTAGCAGCATTTTTAGTATTCGGAAGATACAATTTATAACTGTGCAGGTCAGGTAACTCGACTCTTCACGCACCTGAGTTTGACAACTGACAAAGTTCTAGAGCAATATCCCACAGCAGCACTATTTATTTTGGGAGACTTTAACGCCCACCATCGTGGCTCAGTTCTCGAACCAATAACTCTGCAAGGATATCTGCTCATGAATTCGCTCTGACCTATGGATTCTCTCAGCTGGAACTTTCTCCAACGAGAATACCAGATATAAAGGACCAAACGAGCTCCTTACTGGACCTTCAGCTGACTACAAGTCCGGACGGATATTCCGTCTCAGTGGATGCGCCTCTTGGCTCCTCGGACCACTGTCTCGTTCGTTCATTCTTATTTATAAGTAACACTTATCTCTTTTCTCATAGAGGTAATTAGAAGTGGAGTCTATCACTCGGTCGCAAATTTATTTTACCTAGTGCGCCGTCCTTTGAATCGCTCGCCGCGCTCCTGATAAAGGGATTCTACCTTGGCATCCTTCGCTCCACTCTGGATTCAAAATAGCGCCCTCGCCGTAAAAATATTATTTTGATTCCTTGTGATACAATCTACAATTTTTTTACATTCTTTTATTCTCCCATTGATGGATTTTAATAAATTTTCGACTTTTATTACACAAAATTCTTTTGGGTTTTAATTTACTTTAAAGTATTACAACATTTTTGAATTTAGAATGTTAAAGTTATCGTGTGAAAAAGTTTCATTTAGAATGTCATAATGATATCACTAAAATTAAAAGCATTTTCCTCATAAAAATGAAGAGTAGTCAAAAAGACCGACGCCGCCCGCGCCGAGGCCAAGGGGGCGGGGGTGACGTAGTGCGTGGTCACGGGTAATGGGCAAATAAAAACTAGCGAGCGACCACAAGAGGCAGTTTAATATAAACATATTATACAATGCTGAAGTTTATTTATAAAAGCGCATAAAAACCGATAACACATTCACGGTACCTAAAATAGTTTATTATAATAATTATTAATATACATATGTAAAATAACTGTATTACACAGTAGGTATGTTTGTGCTACACAATACACACTACATCTGTCTGTTCGTAGTCCCGTACACAAACAGTACAAAGCTCGTCCGACGTTACTCACAGTACAGTATCCACAGTACCGACAGTACCCACACGGTTGCTAAAGGTATTGTGGCACATAACAACTTTTACTAAAATGCACGGTTTGTTCAAAAATTAATAAAACATAATTGTATATTAAAAGTGACTGGTCATCGTGTGAGCGAGAAAGCAAATGGGGTGAGGTTGAGTAGTGTGAGAGCGATACAGCTATTTGTATATAACAATATTTCGTTTTTAAATGATAACTTACATATTAAGTTTGGTTAGTTATACCTAATTATATATATTTTATCAATTTATTTCACGTAGACTAGGAGCATTACTAAAATCATTACAAATGCAATTTAAAAATACATTATTTAAAGCGAACGCGACTCAGTAGGAACCTTAAATATCTTTAAAAATTTAAGGTACCTAATGAACTTTAAATGGAAAAATCTGGGTCGCATTTACCTTAATACAACACCAAAAATCGTTAAACAGAAACGATAAAATAAATTTAGTTATAGCACGGACGCTAAGTAGGAAGAATTTCGTTCAATGACCTATCACTATTTGTCTCAGTATTATGCGCGTGCAACAGAGACAAATAGTGACCGGTCATTGTACGAAATTCTTCCTGCTTAGCGTCCGTGCTATAGTATCTGTCGTTATCTTATGAACTTTCAATTATTGTGCAGTTGCCTTCAGTCAGTCCGAGTGATCGTGTTCTGTACAGAGGGCGACACGTTAAGTACACCAATGACATTTGGGACCGTTTCAAGTTTAATTGTTGTCGCTCGTTATCCGCAATTGAACATCCATTTGTTAATTAACTCTGTATAGGTAATGTTATTGGCTTTATATTAAGTAGATATGTCAATACAGAAGCTAATTTTTTAATTATAAATGTTTGTCTGAAATGCTCCGATTTGATATACTTTTGTTTGTGGCCGACTGTACCAGAGCGCCTAATAATTTTAAAATATCAATACCATATAAAATCCTGTTAATGAAGGTATCAGCTTTCTTTTATGTAACATTGAGGAAGCGAAAACGGCTCGTTATCCTACTAAAGCGACATTACTCGATTCACAATTGTAATTAATTAATTTTTAATTGCAATTTTTTTGCCCAAGACTAGTCGTAGGTTTAATTCCATAGCAATAATGATTGTAACAAAAATACATGGTCTATATTTGAATGACACGCATATACCCTATTCTTAAGCAGAACTCTTACAACTGTACTGTGTGTTTCCACTTCACATATTTTTGATGTTAATAAATTAACAAATATTTCAACGACACGATGTATGTCCGCATCCAGCGATCTCCACCAGAGCAACTGCCACTGCGATCTGTCTTCGATAGATTATTTATCTAACCTTTGCTACAAATTTACAATAAATAAAATAGTGAGAGCTTCAGCCAGTTATTAAAAACATATAAAGCTTTTTAAACACGAATACAGAGACGGTTGTGGTCCAGCGGTCAGAACGAACTTACCTACATATATGGACCACTGAAAACAGTTAATATATACATTTTGTTTGTGAAAATAGAATTTAAATGTATATTATTATATGATTTACATAAAACAAAGATATAATTTATGTCTTCAAAACTACATACCAGTTTACATAAAACAAAGATATAATTTATGTCTTCAAAACTACATACCAGTTTACATAAAACAAAGATATAATTTATGTCTTCAAAACTACATACCAGTTTACATAAAACAAAGATATAATTTATGTCTTCAAAACTACATACCAGTTTACGTTAATGTTGCTGCAAGTCTGTATCTGTATCTGAGGCACCGTGCTGTGCGCACCGAGCCCGACCACGAACACCAGCACGAGCCAGCACAAATATTAATTAATGTGTTTACAGTAACTAAACTGACGACTATTTTCGAGGCCATATACGAGGGAAGGTCCAAATGTCCACTGAAGAAGTAGGTGGGATGGAGGTGTCTACTATTTTAATACCAAGCTAATAAGTAACTGTTTAGGTGTTTATCCCAAATTTAAAGCCCCCCTGACGTTATTCGCGACGGGAGCTGTTTACGAAGATCGTTGTCCTGGTAAAACCTTAATATACAAGTGGCAGACTTCTTAAATAAGGTGGAGACTCGATGGAAGACAACCGCCGCCCAGGACGGCTGATTTAGGCCACCACGAGGAATATCCTCGAAAAAGTTGAATAACTTATACTAGGTCTGGGCGAGCAACCTGAAGTGGAAATGACTTCCTGCATTAGTTGGTGTATCAGATACCACAATTTTGAGGATTCTACTCGACCATTTTGGTAAGACTAAAGCCTGTAGGATGAGTGCCGAGAATGGTCTCGCCGCCACAAAAGCAGCAACTAGTCGAGGCGTCTAAGAGATAAATATGTAAATAAATACTACCAAGAATTGAAATCTTTGATTGACAAAAGTAAAATTGCGGCCAGTTTCCTTTTCGACAATTTGTAGCGTACTCTGACCCGGAGACAGAGGATGCTACATCGGTTTATAACGTGCACCACTGCTCGGTTACGCATTCTTACTCTCTGTATTTGACACACGGTATAGCGACAGCAAAGGAAAATATATTTGTGACGAAAAGTTTAAGGAAAATACTTTAAAAAATGTTAAGTACACTGGGACACATCCGTTAGTTTATTAGATCAATGTCACCAACACAACCAAACAGTTTGATTTGGACAAGACGTTTCCCTAGGCCGTTGTACGGAATCTGAACGGTAAATTTAACATTGTAATAATCTAACCAACCCTTATAACGATACGGGTCACAGAGCAAAGCAAGGAATGCTAACATTTGCTAATTTGCGCGCGACGACCACGGACACGGAAAATATTTTCGGAAAACTGATGGCCAGTTCCAAATTTTTTTGGTATTGACAATTCCGAAAATATTTTCCACCAAACTATTTGCTGGTTGTACGAACTGTTTGTCTACCGTTCATAATTTCATTCCTTACCTGCACGGATTTGATATCGATTATAACTTAATAAATTTCCAGTAGGACTCGTATAAGGTGCGTTTAATTGTAATGTGTAGTTAGGTGTCTCGTTTGAGTGGGAGGTGTTTCCGACAGCGACTAGGAGCAGCAGGCGCGGGCGGGGGGCGTGCGGGAAGGACGCCGGTCGAGCGCCAGACGCGCCAGCTCGGGCTCCGGCTCGCGGCCAGCCGCCTTGTCGAGTATCGCTTCTGCCAGGTCCGAGAACGCGCGCTCGATGTTGATGTTGGACTTGGCCGACGTCTCCATGAACCTGATGCCGTGCTCGCGCGCTATCTGAAACAGCACAATCACAATTTTAAAATATCATTTGCCATTCGAACTACATCTATTAAACTCTTTCGTCACCCACACTCCTGCACCCCGCCCTGTAGCGTATTGCAACTATTGAACTCTTACATCACCTACACTTCCGCACCCCGCCCCTACATAACAACCACAGAGTGTTGCCAGAAAACGAAAAAAGGCTGCGTTCGTGTTGTGCAACGGGACGACACAATCCCCGACCCCACGCAGATCGCATCTCACTGTGACACTGTATACCCTAAGAAATCGGCAACCGCGACAGAGTAGCAACAGCTCTCGTAAGAATCGAGTCGCTTACGAGGAACGCCAACCGAGCCGGGGAAATGTCTAAGGATGCGATCACGCTTCCAGAGAAGACGTGGCATATTCTCCTTGACCAGCACAAGATCACCTACTTTCGGGGGTTCAGTCTTATCCGACCAACGAACTCGCTGCTGCAAGAGATGAAGATACCTAGAAACAAGCACATGAGTGAGATCCTGAGTTGAAGAGATATAAAGCATCTAAGATGCCAATAGATCACCAGTAAGCGGGATGTCCTAGGAGATTCCCTCCAGCCACAGCTTTTGTAAATGACACTTGGCCCAAAAAACAACAGGAACAAGCCAACCAACCACAAGGGTCGAAGATCCGGGGTATGGAAGACAACACAGTGCGCTTAGTCCAGTTCTTGATAGTTGAAAGAGCTTTCACCTGAAAGAAGAAATAATCCGCAATCGGTTGGTATTGTACTCCAAGAATTGCAAATGAATATGGTTGTCGACATTCTAAAAGATCATAAAATCCTGTTGGAACTCCTCGGCGAGACCATGGAGGAGATCAGGAGAGTAAGATATCCATTTCCGAGGCTCATATCCGCCGGCATAGATAATTACAATTCACTCATCGCGGGCAATCAGTGCCTCTTTAATAGGAGAGGCTCCCGTGCAGATATCGTCGACGTCGCTGAACAAAACAGAAGCAGCGCGAGGAAAATGAACATTCCTATCAGCAAGCTCTAACAGGGTCCGAATAGCGACGAACGGACTGAAACGAAGACTATAAGTATTGGAGTTCAACTCGTAGACGGTTATGGGTACCGCAGGATCTTCTCGCCAGAGAATCAATTGGTACCTGCGATCTTCCTTATGAATCACCGTCTGACGAAACATCGTACGGATATCAGCGACCAGAACTACCTGATGTCTCCGAAAATTGTTCAGGATGTCATGAATTTCCCGGTGCAATTATAATAGGAATAAAGAAGCGTTCCACCCTTGTCCAGTCAAGGTCAGAAACTGACATATGGCCTAAAGATTGGTACTCCAGCATGAACTCCAAATCTTCCGTCGCGTCTTATACTCCATTAACCACATACGAAATTAACCGTTTTTCGGCTAGCATACTGGAGTGGCCGAGGGCAGGTCAGTTAGGGAAGAAGGGGAGCCGAGTGAAGAATTGACCAGTAGAAAATCGACCGGTATTATTCACAAAAAGGGCCAGACCTAGGAGTTGCAGGAGGTTATTCTACTTTTCAAAAGCGCTGAACTGCATCAGCAAGGGACATACCGAGGAGCCAGACTGGGACAGTCTGAAGAGGGGCACAAATTGGAAGTGCTGGGCCCATTGTGGCACAGTCAAAATCTGCTGGAAGAGCCACCAACCCACCGGCCGGAAGAAGCTTAGCCGGTCCTAAGTTGCATTGACCCGGAAAATCGGCACTAAGGAGTAGATTCACCGAACTGGTAAGTTGATAGTCGAGATCAGCCAATGCGAGACCCGTTGTCAACTTAGTAATTTTCGGTGTAAGCAAAACTTGGGGATCATCAATCAAGATATCATCCATCGCCATAGCTAAAATAGTCCAACGAATAAGGGAAAAATGGAGGGGAGAAATAACAATGGAAACCTGACTGTCTCGAATAGAATCCACAGCCTGAGATAAGTGTAACTTCAGCTTCGAGTCGATACCAAGCAACCCTGTCTCGATCTATTAAACTGAGGCAGGTAATAACCCAACCTCGGGTACTCTACAATAGATGGCGAATACCTCCTGTATCCGGTGTGCACTCCCTGCCTAAATGATACGTACTGTTAAAGTCAGGAGCAGGGGCGCAAAACTTACTTTTCGGATAGAAGGAGGGGAGGGGGGTGCAGGGCCCCCACCCGTAGGCAACTTTGGAGGGGTCAAAGGCGCTTGAATTCGAAGGCGACTCCCACAGGCCATGCTCGAGGGTAAGAGCGAGGTGAAGAGGGGCCAGAGCCTTGTCCCTTGCCCGCGAAAGGGCCCCAGTTGTAAACCATCCACTTTGAGCCACTGATTTCCCAGTTGAGCTCAGGGGGTGCAAACCACCCTTGGCCTTTTTTTATACTTTTCTCCCCTATTGGGGCAAGCACACCACAAAAACGCCATTTGTGCCATTTGTGCGCGAAGTCTTGCAATTTGCCGAAGTTTTCCGATGTCGAAACCAAGTCGACGTAGTAGACTGGGCCCTTCTCTTTCCGGCTGATTCCCTCTAACATTCTTATTCTGATCTCGTCGTGGAGGGGGCAGATCTACAGCACGTGGTGGAGATCTTCGTCCTCCATACCGCTTTCACATTCACTCTTATCACTCAGTTTCATAACACACAGTCGTCGCCTGAAACATCCATGTCCGGTAAGGAGCTGTGACGTCTCGTAATCCGGTGCAACCCAAGTTGATTTTAGACCGGCAGCTACATCCGGGAAGAAGCGATACATCTCTCCCATTTGTTGAATTCATCTATCTTATCTGCCATTCATCAATCATTCTAGTTCATATGGACCGTCACCTACCTCGCGATTCCTCCCTACTTAAGCCATGGCTCGCTAGTTCCATGGTCCCAGCACGCCTCACCTCCAAGTCCGCCGGAACTACACCTGCTAATACTGGTAGTGAGTCTGTACTCGCCTTTCGCCTATGCAGTAGTGTGCTGCGGACTACGTATGTTGTGGAGCGGGCTTGCCAACAGGCTGCTACATATGGTTATGGTCGCAATGAAAGTGCCCATGTAAAGAATTTTGAGTGCCCGGTACTTGATGTCCCAGGATGTCGCTGACACTCGTAACACCTTACCGAAGCACTTAGCCGCTCGCTCGCCAATAGAATTCGTATTTTTGGCGAAGGACAGGGTTGCATCATCGATATGAATGAAAAAAGGTTGCATAATGACCACTCCAAGCACCATTGCCAACGTGACGCTCTTTACCGACGAATTATCCATTTTTACAGTGGGGGGCTCTGTGGAATTGACGATGACTTTTCAGGGAAGAAGCCAAGCCAAAGGGCAAATGGACAAGTAGAAAGGAACAATCCTTATCTGCCTGAAGCCCTAATTCCTTAAGTCCATTAACTGCCACCAACATAGGATTAAGTAGCTCTCGCCGCAGGTTTGCCACTTCTGAAATGTTAGGCAACTGCAATAAGGCACTGACATAATATGTAAGTGCAATTTGTCTAATGTTTTCATACCGTCTAAACAATATGTCCCAAGCGGTTTTATAACCGGCATCGTCCTAAGAAAAATGTTGGATCATATCATATGGCTCTCCAGCGGTTGATCCTAGCAAAAATGAGAACTTTTGTAAAGCAGTAAGTTCGGACCTTTTATAAAAAGGTTAATCTATTTACGAAGGAGCGCCACTCTGCTTAATCACCATAAAATTAAGGCAGGTCTAAATTTGGCAAGGAAGAAGGAACCCCCTGGGTGACCAAGACAGAGTTATCGCATTCGTCCTTAGGGGCAATGGTCTAAGCCTCAGCCCAACGAATCTGTGCAACCCTGACCACAAACTGGTCAGAAAGGACCTCAACCTGGTCCAAATCCGCGGTAAACTTGCCCACATCTTCCTCCATTGATTTGATTGATTTATTAAGGCTGCAGCCGTTGCTAACCAACATAAGCCTCCAGCCAAAACAGTTCAAGGTGTGGCCTTTTTATATGAATAAAAAAAGAATAATTATTTAACTATTCAACTAAACTAAACTTTACCACAACAATTAACACAAAGAATGAACAGTTATATAAATATGCTATTAAATACAAAAAACACTAAATTCACCTAAAACCTACACAAGACATAGAGTTCTGTTTTTATGTATGTCAACCCAGTAATAACACTGGTCAAAAAAACAGTATCAAAATAATTCTCTGGATTGGAAAAGTGCCAAATCAGTAATAAAATCAAGTTCAGGCTTTAACAAATATGAGATGTAGGTAGGTACAACAAAAGTACAGAGGTAAGCAATAATCCGGTGGTTAACAACCACGCTCTGGGTGCAAATTTGTTCTAGTTTCGTCAAAGCTGACGGGTGTAGCGCAACCCAATTATTAGTACGGGCTCCAATAGGTTTTGAGAACGATTCCGTGGCACCTATCTCGTACATACCTACTACCGCTATGTACTTGTTAGGCACGTTCTTCTGAATACCAAAAGTGCGGTAGTAGACTTTTTAGTGGTGGAGGGGGTAGTTATGACGTAACAAAGATAGCGGCCGGGCCCAACATGTTGAGCGGTGTTGCCCGAAGATAACAGAACCGATTGACTAGAATAAGGTGTTAAAGTGATTGTAAAGTAAAATAAATAACTTCAAAACTAAAAAAAGATGACTGAATTTTTTTTTTTTGTTCTTTACTGAATCCAACTTGTTAAGCAGTGTCGCTCGAAAACTACTGAACCGATTTACCTGAATAAGGTGTCAAATTAAAGTGATTGTAATTTAAAATAAATAACTTCAAACTAAAAAAGATGACTGAAAAAAATATATTTTTTTTTCTTTAATTTAGGATTTTGTGAATTTGGTTTCAAAAAAAGTGTATTGTGGCATTTATCACGATATCAATGAACGTGAAATTATCCTAATCGAGTAACAAACAAGAGAGCAAGAGCCATTTACGTGCGTGCCGATGCAAAAAATGACTACATAGATGGCGGCTGGGACTATGTTGATCAGCGGTGTTATTCGATAACTACTGAACTGAATAACTTGGTTGTCATTTCAAATAAGTGTTACGTTTCATACACTAATTCATGTGCAACTTAAGAAAAGTAAGATATTACAAAAAACCAACTTTTACAAAAATAACCATTTTTCTTCACTGAGTAACTCGCTAATTACCAGGATTTTGTGATATTTATCAGAGATAAAGTCTGTGGTGAAGATGCAGACTTTCTCCCACGGACGCTTAGGTTTTAGAATGAGCTTCCTACTGAGGTTTTTTCGAAGGACTACAGTATGGACACAGTATTTTTTGGAAGAAATATTTCTTTGATGAATATTTCATGAATTAAAAACTACCTACATTTAGACCCCTGAAATTTTCAAAAAACAATTTGAATTTGTGTGTCATCATTTGCTGGCATAATAATGATGTTTGAGTAAAGCCACAGAAATAGGATTGGATTGGTTAAAAAAATGTTTTGGCATTGTTCAAAAGCATATTGATTTAACGTGGAGAAACTTGATTCAAATGATAGAAATATGCAAACAGATGTTACAGAAAAAACAGTTTTATCGGAATTAACTGCGGCAGGTCGAACTTAGGCATTCTTTTTGCAATATCTTTTTTTGTGCAAAAAATTGTAAGTAAACAGAAGCTACGGAAAGGAAAAACTTCTAGAAAGAGATTGATCCGCCGAATCTAACTTGGTTTCTTGGCCTTAAAAAAAACTTCAAGAACGCTCAGCGGGCAATACAGCTATGCCTAAAGATTTCCATTGTGATTAAGGCAGAAATAAGGAGAATTCCGAAACATGCGTATTTTTACGATTTGTAGTTTCAAATCAATAAAAAAAAACCATAGCCAAAGCGTCCGTTTGCTTTTTTAGAGGTATAAGTGATAGAACTTCTATTAAATGTAACACTCGCAAAAGCAAAAACATTCCGTAATTCTAATTAAACATCAGATCACAGAGCATGCATACGTTTTGCTCAACATAAAGACAGTTTATTTTATTTTGTCTCTAAGAAATTATTATTCAATCGTTTAAGCCTCCCGCTACCCGAGAACTTCTCACTATACAAGGGTATATTCAGAGATAGAGCTGATTTGCACCAAATTTAAAAAGAAACGTTGATTATCTGAGGCGAAACTATGATTTTTGGTAAATGAATGAATTTATTGTTTACGGCATTGACTGCAACCACGTATAATTTTCGAGAATAAATCAACTGTCGTGACAATAACAAATGTTTGTTGTTGCTGTGTTTAACTTCTATGAGAGTCTTCTAGTCAAGTTAGGATAATGGTGGGTATCACAGAAATTATGGCGCAACCTAACTGGGTGTGATACTATCAATGCATTGTCAGATTCAACTTAAAATGAAAGCTGGCCGATTGTTGGCGAAAATCTAAAGTATTATAATATTTTTTTGGAAGCTGAAAAGTCCATAATCCTTTTGTTCACAAACAATAAGCTCTAATCAATAGAAAACTTAGATAAACACACGGGTCTTAATATTCCAAAACAAAATATTTTGAAAAATACGAACGTATTGTCTGACTTAATAATTAACACTAACCACTATTTTTCTATTTTGTGTGAAAATCTTAATGCGGTTCACAGAATACATCTACTTACCAAGTTTCAACAGTATAGTTCTTACAGTTTCGGAAAAACGTGGCTGTGACATACGGACGGACAGACAGACAGACATGACGAATCTATAAGGGTTCCGTTTTTTGGCAATTGGCTACGGAACCCTAAAAATCGGCCAAGTGCGAGTCGTACTCGCGCACGAAGGATTCCGTACCATTATCTATAAAAAATCACGTCTTTTGTATGGGCCCCCCTTTATTATTTAAATTATATTTAATTATTTATTTTTAAAGTGACTAGGTATATAACTTAGTATTCTGTTAATAATTTTCAGCGTCTACTTGTTGCCGTTATCAATGGCGAGCAAAATTGAGCAAAAAAATCACTTATTTATTTTATTCTGTTTTTTAGTATTTGTTGTTATAGCGGCAACAGAAATACATCTTCTGTGAAAATTTTAACTGTCTAACTATCACGGTTCATAAGATACAGCCTGGTGACAGACGGACGGACGGACGGACGGGCGGACGGACGGACAGCAAAGTCTTAGTAATAGGGTTCCACTGATTACCCTTTGGGTCTTTTTTTTTTTAACGAACCCGGGGACGTCGGCGTCGTGTTTGGAGGGAGGCCCTATTCGGGGAGGTCGTAGAGACTAATCTCGCTATCCGGACAGCGAGATCGTCATCTGGGGACGTTAGTACGTGCCGAGGCCGCCTAACTTTTAAAGTTTTACGACCGTGACCGGGTCGATCGGGGGGACGATACGTTGTGGATTGCACAATTAATCGATTCGGGTGATTTTGCGTACGCGCGAAAAAGCGGACTGCCAAGTCTTTAAAGTATTGGGGAATCGTGGGAAGTTCGAAGTCTCTGTGTAGGTCCGCATTGCGAACGTACCAAGAGGCTCCAGAGGCCGCTCTGAGAAAGCGGTTTTGGAGGGTCTGGAGTTTGTGGAGATTGCGCTTGGACAGCGCAAAGACTACGCTAGCATAAGCTAGTATGGGGCGGATACAAGTTGTGTAAAGATTTAGCTTATTTCTAAGCGACATCTTACTGTACTTGCCTATCATGGGATAGAGACGACCGAGGACAAAAGCGGCTCGGTCTCTGACTATTTTGGTGTGAGCTTGGAAGTTCAAACGACTATCCATGGTCACACCGAGATATTTGGTCTTATTTTGCCAGGGAATGGCACGACCGAAAAGAGAAAGGGGAGGAGGCCGCGGAGGGCGGCCTAAGGTAAAAAGGACGGCAGAGCTTTTGTCGGGATTCACCTCGATTCTGCATTTCCGAAACCACTCGCCTAGGGCGGTGATAGCGGGTTGGAGTCTCTCAGTGATTCGACTCACTTGCCTATCTGTGGTATAGAGAGCGGTATCGTCCGCAAAGAGGGCTAGATTTGTACCTATCGTTTTAGGGATATCGTTAGTGTACAGAAGGTACAAGATGGGGGCGAGCACGGACCCTTGCGGGACTCCTGCTTCTATGGGACGGGGGGAAGAGAGAGTGCCTTCAACTTTGTAGCGAAAGCTACGATTCGACAAATAGTCTCGTATGATGAGCACGAGACGATCTGGCAACTGAAAGTTGTACAGTTTAAAAATTAAACCGTTGTGCCAGACTTTGTCGAAAGCTTTCGCTACATCGAAGAAGACAGCGCCCGTGTGACGGGTCTTACCTAACGCTGGTTGAAAGCCAGTAAGAATATGTTCCGTTATGCGGAGGACTTGATGGACGCATGAGTGTTTGGCACGGAAGCCAAACTGCTCGTCTATTAAAATGCCTCTGGAGACTATAGCGTTCCGTAGGCGAGCGAGGAGGAGGCGTTCATAGAGTTTACCAAGGGCCTTTAGTAAACTTATGGGGCGATAGGAGGACGGCTCGGTACGAGCTTTGCCTGGCTTATGGATGCCTATAACAATTGCATCTTTCCATCGAGAAGGAAAGATGCAATGTTCCATAGCAGCGTTAAAGATCGCTACTAGGAGGCAGATAAGGGGAAGAGTGAGGCGCTTTAGGATATCGTTAGAGATACCGTCAGCAACGGGGGCTTTACGGGGGCGTAGGTCTTTGATGACCTGTACGATTTCGTCGACAGTGACAGGGGGCAGGGGGTCTTGTGGAGGCAGAGTTCTGCGCTCCACTTCGCTGTCTACCTTGCGCACGTGGTCGGGATCGAAAGGCTGTGTGCTTAAGGCACATTGGGCTTAGAGGCTAGACGCTAGGCAATCCGCTTTTTCGTCGTCATTGAACGCGGGAACGTTGTTGGGACGAGTTAACGGAGGGAGAGAGTTGGCGGTTTCGGATTTTAGAGCTCTGGCTAAGTGCCAATAAGCTTGGTGGGAAGGAGAAATGTTCTTCATAAGATCACCGAAACGTTGGGCGCGAAGCTCAGCTACAGCGGTTCTTACACGGCGGTGTAAGTCGTTGAAGCGAGCTTTATTTTCGGTAGTGGGAGCGCGATCGCGTGCGCGGCGGGCCGCGTTACGCTCAGTCATTAGCGACCTGATGTGCTGAGGCAGGATTAGGTGGTGATAATCACCAACCGGCACCTGCCGTGAGCACTCGCCAACGGTGGCGGTCAGGTGAGAGAGTCGATAGCTACGTTTAGATCGGTCGCGAAAGAGATTACGTTGGGAACGCGGTCTAGATGTGGCGAGCTGGGATTTTCGAGCAATTGCCCTAATTTATCCCAGTCCGTCACGGTTCTAGTGTCGGGAGGAGTGGCCGAAGGGGAACCTAATCGGACGATGACAGGGCGGTGGTCCGAGTCAAGTTCGTCAAGCACCTCTATAGAACGAAAGCTTAGCCTTACATTCTTTAGAAGTGCTATGTCCAGAACGTCAGGGTTGTTCCTAGTATTGTGGGGAAAGAAAGTGGGCGTCATGGGAGCGATAATGTCAAAGTTTAGTCTGTCAACTAAATCGTCAAGGAGTCTGCCTCTCCGTGAAGTTACAGAAGAGTTCCAGCGGCGTTGCTTGCAATTTAGGTCGCCGGCAAGAATGACGGCGTCGCCTAAATTTCAGAGCGACTGAAGGTCGCTCTCGAGCAAGTCTTTAAGGGGAAAGAGATAAACCGATGCAATGATGATCGGCTGATGGCCGGTCATCGCTAAGCGGCAGACGGATGCTTCTAAATTCGTAAGTGGTGGAGGATCGATAGGGGAGCAATGCAGGGAGCGCCTATAATAGATGAGAGTGCCTCCGAGATTGTAGGCAGTTCTATCATTACGGACGGTGCGATAGTTCGCGATCGAAGGGCCCTTTGGGTACGGAACCCTAAAAACGAGCTGGTTCTCTACCGCGCTATTCAAATTTTCCGTCTCATACCATATTTCTTACCCTATTTTACCTTCATATTTTAATAAATGGTTTTATTTATAAAAATACCCAGATACCTAGACAAAGTTTATAAAAAATGATATTCTACATTAAAAACCTTTTATTTGACACCCTAACCAAGTGAAGCAGTTCAGTAGCTATCGAACAACGCCGTTCAATAACATAGGCCAGATCGCCATCTATGTCTTCATTTTTTGTCACCACCACGCACGGAAATGGCTCCACCTTCCTTGTTTGTTGCTCGATCAGGGTAATTTAAAGTTTATTTGTATTCTGATAAATGTCACAACACACTTTATTTCAAACTAAAATTATCGAATCCTGGCAATAATCCTGACTCCCTCGCAGCCCACCCAGTTGGTAGTGTGACGGACTGCCGTGCAGAGGGTGTGGGTTCGATTTCCGCACTGGACACACATTTGTGTTTGTCTTGAGTCTGGGTGTACTTACATTAATATGTATGTATTTATAAAAAAAAAAATTTATTTCTGTATTTATAGTCGTTGTCTGGTACCCATAACACAAGCTTTGCTTACTTTGGGGCTAGACGGCGCTGTGTGTAATGTCCTAAAATATTTCTTTATTTAATTAGCAAGTTATTCAGTAATAAAAAAAGATTTTTTTTTCGAAGTCAGTTTTTTTGTAATAATTCATTGTATATGGGTCAATGTACAAAGTTAATTATTTTAAATTATAAGCACTTCAATTTGACACCTTATTCAAGTAAATCAGTTCAGTAGTTATAGAGTAACACCGTTCAAAAACATAGGCGCAAGTAATTTTTCTATCTTTCATTATTTTACCTGCTTGTGAGCGTGAGTAATTGGGGTAGAGGAAATTGGGTGGGATCGCGGGATATGGTATTAATTTATAGTACGTAAAAACAATTTATATTATACCTTAGTTTATGGTACTTTTAAGGTAGAGCATTAGTATTTCAAGCCCTGATTGGATCCCGTACTATATAGTTAAAAACCTTAAGTATTGCTAACCTCAATTGTAAGTTGTACCGTACCTCCATGGACCTCGTCACAGGCACACTATTAAACACTTTTATTTACAAGCTTATGTTTTACAAGAATCACAACATTTTTGTGTGTGTGTGTGTGTGTGTGTGTGTGTGTGTGTGTGTGTGTGTGGTGTGTGTGTGTGTGTGTGTGGTGTGTGTGTGTGTGTGTGTGTGTGTGTGTGTGTGTTTGTGTGTGCGTGCACCATATCATTAGTACGCCCACAATTAGAATTTGCCGTTGAATTATTCCTCTAAAATTATTTCATACAAAAAAATTTGCGTACTTCACATTAGAAGTGTTTTGGTAACGTTTTGCCTTGTGTAATAATGTGTATTAAGTTAATGTTATAGCGTACCCTCTCGTACCTGTCCTCACAGGTGTTTTTCTGTAGAACGCTGTCGCACGAACGCCGATGAGTGCGCGCCTTTACGTCGTATGTTACATACGTACAATCAAATATTCAATCATATTGACATATTTAGTACATCAGAAAGAACCTATAGAAAGCTAATAAAAGAAGACTTATTAAAAAAACTCTAGTCTCATAAGTTGATGGAATCGTAATCTTGTTTGTTGTGTGTATAAAACATATAAATATATGCCTACAATATGTATGTTGTGTCTTATTATATGTATTTTATTTTGATCATTAATTTATACAGATTCTTATCCGATAAAATAACTTCACAAGTAATCATTTGGAGCTTATTTTATTTATTTTATTGGGGTCTATAAACAATTGCATTCACAAATTAAAACATAAAATAGCAATCAACAAAAAAGTAGAAATGCAACCTACACCATAAACCACAGATAAATAATAACAGAATAAACTAAGCGGATACTAACAGTCTAGCTACCTATATATTATTATTTTTTATTTCCTTTTTTTTTAGGTATTGATAACTTTTAAAAGAAACAAAACAAATATTAAAATAATACAAGAAAAAAATAATTAAGAATTAACCTGAATAAAAAGCTACAGTACAAAGCAGATATATGATCAACAATTTAAACTGTCTAACATTTTTTTTCTAAAGGTTCCTTCAGATACATAAAGAATATCTACGTCCTTATTAAACTGAGTAGTGGCGCGCGCTCACCAGCGTTGGTGCGGCAACGGCCCTCAGCAAACAGCTTAATTGAGGGTGCTGCAAACGTTGAGGACAACTACGAGTGGGCACACTATAACACAAGCTGTTATTTAACTCAATTCAATCAAATTTGTTATGACAGAGTTTATATAAAACTAGTGATTCCAGAAATGTTCTTCTTGATTTTCAATCCAAAAGTTTATATTTATTCAAGAGTTGTGAGTAAGACAAGCGTTTACCAAGTAGTTTGTAATACATAGTTCGAAAATATTTTTTTTGTACTTGTTCAATAGCATTTACATATTTCTTATAAAGCGGATTCCAAATAGATACAGCGTATTCCAATTGAGGTCGTACTAACGATTTGTATAAGAGTATAAACGTTTTTGCGTTTTTAAATTCCTTGCCTGAAAGCATTATAAAACCATATAACTTGTATGCATTATTTACTATTTAACAGACATGAGTATGGAAATGCATTTTGCTGTCCATGGTTACACCAAGATCTCTGATAGCATCTACTTTTGTTAAAGAATTGTTACGGAGTTTATGATCTGATTTTACAGTATTGTTTTCCTTAGAAATTGTGATTTACATTTATTTATACTTAAGCTTAATTTATTAGACAAACAATATTTACTTAAACAATCAAGATCTGATTGTAGATTATTTCCATCATCTACAGACTGAATTGTATGATATATTTTTAATTCGTCGGCGTATAATAGATATTTGGTATGGTTAAAACATTTACTAAAATCGTTAATAAAAATCAAAAAAAGCAAAGGGCCCAAAATTTATCCTTGAGGTACTCCAGATGTGATATGTACATACTCAGATGAAATACCATTTAAAACTACTCTTTGTGTGCGATTTGTGAAATATGACTTGAACTAACTCCACAAATTACCTCGGATACCATTATAAGCAATTTTGTCCAATAAAATTTTATGATCCACCCGGTCAAAAGCTTTTTGAAAGTCCGTATACATGCAATCTGTTTATTTATTATTATCAATGTTATGAAATAAGTCACTGGTATAAACTAACAAATTTGTCACTGTAGATCTATTTTTAACGAAACCATGTTGTTGAGCAATTAATATATGGTGTAAAATGGGGTATATTTCATTATGTATAATCCTTTCAAAAAGTTTTGACAGGCTGGAGATCATGGATATGGGACGGTAATGGTCAACTTTTGCCAAGGATCCATTTTTGTGAACAGGGACAACATTAGCAACTTTCCAGATTGTAGGCATGGAACCTTCAGATAAACATAAATGTAAAAGTATGGCAAGATATCTGCAATGTTTTTTAGGAAGATTGGAGGTACACCATCCGGTCCCGTCCATTTCGTCACGTCTAAGCAGGGTAAAACTTCCCGAACGATTGTGGTAGTAATATTAATATTATGTATATTCAAGTCACATGTGTTATTAATTAAAATTTGTTCAACGGAATAATCTTCAGGCACTATAGAAGCTGCAAACACAAAGTTAAAGTATGAAGATAATAAATTGCAGACTTCCTGCGGATTGTTTGCAATTTCCTTGTCATACTCCATAACATTAGGTATACCGCTTTTTTTTCTGTTATTTCTAAAAAAGTCCAGAAATACTTTGAATTTTTGTGTATATTAGTTTCTATTGTATTTATATATCTTTCATAACAGAGTTTGGATATTTTTTTAAACCGTGCTGTATAGAGAAAAAATTTCGTAATCAGATTTGTTTTTATATTTTTTCCATTTGGTCCAGGACTGATTTTTGTTTTTTAATAAATGGTTCTGGTATCATCATAAAATGTTACCATGTACAATGTACTCACCGCCTCTCCGCGCTCTTTGCTAACGACACGCTTCTCCTCCATGTCACATTTGTTTCCAAGTATCATCCGCTCGACATCCTCATTAGCGTGCTGCAACACACAGACACTTTGCGTCATTTACATTTTGTTTAGAGTTACAGTATATACCCATAGATATTCAGCTTCGCTCGCGCTAAATTCGGTTATCGGTGGGATTTCTACAGCAAGTCCTTAGTATAGGGCAAAGAAAGTTTCCTATAGCTGTAGCTATAGTTCGCCCAGGTGTAACAATCTGACAACAAGTAGCTCTCGCCGCGCGCCACCACGACAACAATCTCTGTATTAGAAATGAACGCAATTGGTTGCTTTGCAGCGACGCTAAACAATCACAAAAAAAAAGACTTTCACAAATATATATTATTTAGGATATTAGTTTAATGTGACGAACACAGCCGCCGCAGAACTGAACACGGAAAAACAATCTTATGAAAAAATAAAAAGCTTTCCTTAATAATAACCCACCAGGTGCGGGGTACGCGCCAACTTAAAGCAAAACCGCGCCAACTAAAAGCAAGACCACGACACTAAAACTATCGAAGCTGTTAGGAGCTGTCTCGACCATTTGCGAGGCACTTCCAAACTCACTTGCGGTATCGAGCCCTTAAGTCTGAGGAGAGACTTTGCCTCCCTGTGTGAGTTCTACCGCTTGTACAATGGGTTGTGTTCTGAGGAATTGTTCGAATTGATGCCCACGGCTACTTTCTACCATCGCACCGCTCGCCATCGGCAGGGAATTCATTCTCACACTTTAGAACCTAAATGGTCGCGTACAGTGCGGTTTCAGAGAAACTTCCTCCCGCGAACGCTTAAGTTGTTAGCTCCCTGCCAAGGTTTTCTGCAAGGACTACAGTGTGGAGTTCTTCAAGAAAGAAGTTATTAGATTTCTGAAGGGTCGGCAACGCGCAAGTTATACCCCTGGTGTTGCAAGCGTCCATAGGCTACGGTGACCGCTTACCATCAGGCGGACCGTAAGCTTGTTTGCCACCTTAGTGGTATTAAAAAAAAAAAAAAAAAAAAAAAAAAACGACCAGCTGGCATCGCATCCCATACATCGTCTTGTGATTAAGGACAACGCTAAAAATCGAACAACTCAACCTACTAAGCTTAAATACTAGCATATACAGTGTGAGTCTTCATAAAGTGCACATATGAAAATTGGTGAAACTAGACCCATTTTTATCGAAGGAAAAATTTCAAAAAAAATCTAAAAATTTTTTTTTTATATTTTATAGATTTTTTTTTATTTTAATTACCTTCTGTTGACTTACTGCAAAGAAAACGTTAAAACTTTTGATCTAAGAGGTATATCCGGATAAAATAAAAACAGTAACTATGGTAAATAACATGGGATACTAATTAAATACAAAAAATGCCCAGAAAACGGCAACAAGTAATAATAAACTATTACATTTTGAGAAATTTTAATTTTAGATTTGATCAATTTCTCCAAATAATGCCCCTATTACAGGTGGTTTTTATTACTTTTTGTTATTCTCCATCGTATTACCTTTGTAAAACCAAAAATCCTATGTCGCTATCCCTATCCCTATCACAATGTTTGCAATGAGCATTTAAACTAAGTAGCTCTGGGCGCGCCATACAACGCTTCGTTGCTAAGAGAGTAAGAACAAGTTTGAAAAGAAATAAAACAAAAGATTTAGAATTAAAATAAGTATTGTAATAAAACAAAAAACTTAAAATCTAATAACATTAGTGCATTAAGTTTTCAAAATGATCTCTTTGTTGCAAGCAAATTGCTGCGCGAAGCGTAATTTGACCAGTTGCTCGTCTAATCATTTCGGGGTCACTTTTTATGCTATTGGCACAGTTTAAAATTTTGTCCAACAGTTCGGCTTCAATAGTGATAGGCGTGTTATAAACTTTTTGTTTCATTGCCCCCCATAAGAAATAATCGAGGGGCGTTAAATCTGGAGAACGCGCAGGCCATCCCACAGACCCAAGTCGGCCAATCCATCGGTTGGGGTAATTTTCATTAAAGTAATTTCTAACTATCACCGCATAATGAGCTGGGCATCCATCCATTTGGAGAAACATTCTGCGCCGCGTAGCCAATGGGACGTGTTCCAATAGTATCGGCAGTTCATCTCGTAAAAGTTCTAAAAATCGATGCGCTGTTAAAGTTCTTGGTAATATGATTGGGCCAATCAAAATGTCGTCAATAAGAGCTGCCAATACATTGACAGAAAATTTTACCTGAAAGGTAGACGCTCTTTTTAAGGGTTCTCACCCTTGGGGCGCCACATGTGAAAATTTCGGCAGTTTGTAATGCCGTCTCTATTGAACGTAGCTTCATTCATTCACAATAGTGTCTTGGGAAACTGAGGATTCTCTCTAGGTTTGTCTGAATCCACGTTGACATAACGCACCTTGCACTAAAATCAACATCTCCATGTAGGTGCTGCACTCGTTGGTAGTGGTAGGGATGTAAGCCAGCTTTTCTTAAAATGCGCCATGCGGATTTCTGCGATATTCCATGTCGCAAAGCTAAACGACTTGTACTGATAGTAGGATCTGCATACAAATCTTGCAGTACGGCTTCTTCTATTGCTATATCGATAATAGCACGTGGCCCTCGACGATCGCGATGTCATCTAAGTCCAGTATTGGATAATCTTATATGAACTTCGGTGAAGTTAGGCGCAGAAGTCACCGGTTGACGGTTTGGGAAATCAGCTAAGTAAGCTAGGCGGGCAGCCCTTGCTCTTCCCCTTGCCATTCCATAATAATAATGGATGTCGGCGATGTGTTGCGCAGGAAAATCACTGACACGCGGCATCGTCAGTAAACACAAGCACAAGTCGTAACGGAGAGCAATAACGAAACAGAGACACAAGTAGTAGCGGCGAATAGTTCGGAGCGACTGCTTCCCGCTTCTCTTCAATTCATGTCCCACCCAAGCTTCTAGCTTTCTTTTGTTCTGCCCGGGCCCCCGCCCTCCACTACCCCGCGCAGCGTGCATACAATGACCCCCAAAAAAATGTCTCTACCTGAGGCACAGAATAATGTGGTGGCAGGCTTTTATTCAAACGCTAATTGCAAACATTGTGATAGGGATAGAGACATAAGATTTTTGGTTTTACATAGGTAATACGAAGGAGAATAACACAAAGTAATAAAAACCACCTGTAATAGGGGCATTATTTGGAGAAATTGATCAAATAATTAAAAAAACACCAATTAAAATACAGATTTTTCTCAAAATGTAATAGTTTATTATTACTTGTTGCCGTTTTCTGGGCATTTTGTGTATTTAATTAATATCCCCTGTTATTTACCATAGTAACTGTTTTTATTTTATCCGGATATACCTCTTAGATCAAAAGTTATAACGTTTTCTTTGCAGTAAGTCAACAGAAGGTAATTAAAATAATAAAAAAATCTATAAAATATAAAAAAAAAAATATTATTTTTTTGAATTTTTTTCCTTCGATAAAAATGGGTCTAGTTTCACCCATTTTCATATGTGCACTTTATGAAGACTCACACTGTATAGCAACAACTGGATGTATGAGAGTAACACCCACGGCAGCCCTAATGGCCCTAAAAACCTCCTGGGGCTCCCGCCGCTGACGGGCTGTAGAGGCGGCGACAGCAGCCCTGAGACTGAGGCAAGCCTTTCTTTCTTTATTCAGTAACAAAAATCATACAAATACACTTTATACTTGACATTTGACATTACAATGAGAGTTCTATTAGAACTAAATTATTTGACTATTTACTACCTACTTTTTATCTCATGCTACAATGAAAAAATTTAGTTCTTACCTGTTTAAAACAATTGCAAAACAATAAGAAAAACGATTAGCCCATATCTATTAACAAAACACAGAGCTGAATAATATCTACAAAATATGTATGAGTGGTGCGTGAGCAATAAATCTAAAACAAATTACAGAAAAGTTAAGCCGGGTAGGAGCAAAATGTTCTATGTACTTACTTAAAGCAGCCACATCACACACAACATAATACATGACAAAAGACGATAATGTTTGTCTACGTATACAAAGATACCACTTAAAATAATGCTTACTTAAAACAATCACAGTGCACACACACACACACAAATCGAAAACGATAATGTCTATTTACGAGAACAAAACTGAGTAATATTACAGAAAAAAGTAAAGTTTAAACTACCACCTCCATATTATTTATTGCTATAAAACTTATATCTAATCAGTCTAATTGTAGACAAAAAGTGGGAATCGTTAGGAATAAAAATAACTTGTGTGTATTGTGATAATTCATGTCAGTATTGCCATAAATTCACAATTGTGTAGGTATGTTAGGAAACAATGTCTAGTGTGCGTGTGGGTGTGTGTGAAAGAATGAGGGTGAGTATACATGTGCGTGTGTAGTGTTCTAATGGGTCAGTTAGTGTTACTTACTGCTGCTGCAATTATGAATACTTAAACGTATGGTCTAAGTCAGTAGTTAAGAGAGGTAGGGCACTGCAAGTACTCGCTCGAATAAGCTGCCCCAACATATAAAGCGGGGCATAGCGAGTACTTGCTCGAATGAGCGGTCCGAACTGGGGAAGTACCTCCACCTTACAGAAAACCGCGGCCACAATAACACTAACATTGAGTAGTACTGTGTTCCTGGCGGTGAGTAAGGTTGCCAGAGCTCTCTTTGAGGATTCGCTGCGTGGACAGCGGAGGACCGGCGGTGCTTATCGCTGTCATTGCTCGGCGTAGACGCGGCGTGCTGGTTCGGCGGTCAGGGAGACCTGATGAAACGGCTGACCGCTGGCCGCCCGCAGGTTGAACGGGTTCCCGAACCCAGGGATCACTTAATCTCCGCCCTGGGAGGCTGATCCGCCAGCCTGTGTAAAGTCTCTGAAGTGGTAGTCGTGCCGGAGAAGGAGACCGGAGTGGACCCGGCTAATACAACAGAAGGGGATCAGGGGCCCTTCCGCCCGCCGTGCCAGCAACCGTATCATCTGTGTTGAGCTTCGGCAGTCTTAGAACCGCACCTTTTTGTCTTCTAAGCTGTCTGTGCAGTGAATCCTCATCCCTAGTCTAAGTAACTTCATATAAAATGGCCAGAAATAGAAAAAGGAAAAGAGTTTTTACAGCGGCTACTCCATCCACATACAATGTGAATTTTTGCAATATCAGGGGTATTCACGCAAATCTTAATGCAGTCCACCATCACCTCGAGACTGCGCAGCCGACTATCCTCTTTCTAACGGAGACGCAGATATCCTGCCCGGCCGACACATCATATCTTCATTATCCCGGCTACAAACTCGAGCACAATTTTTTGAGTTATGCCGGTGTATGTATGTTCGTCCGGGAGAATATCTGCTGTCGCCGACTTCATCGCCTTGAATACAGGGACCTGTCGATATTGTGGGTGCGCGTAGATCACGGGGGCCACACTCGTATCTATGCGTGCCTATACAGGTCTCATAGCGGTGACACGGACGTAACTCGACTCTTCACGCACCTGAGTTTGACGACTGACAAAGTTCTAGAGCAATATCCCACAGCAGAACTAGTTATTTTGGGAGACTTTAACGCCCACCATCGTGAGTGGCTCAGTTCTCGAACCAACTATGCAGAGATATCTTCTCATGAATTTGCTCTGACCTATGGATTCTCTCAGCTGGTACTTTCTCCAACGAGAATACCAGATATAGAGGACCATACGAGCTCCTTATTGGACGTTCTGCTGACTACACGTCCGGACGGATACTCCGTCTCAGTGGATGCGTCTCTTGGCTCCTCGGACCACTGTCTCGTTCGGACTCAAATATCATGCACACAACCCGATCCTTCTAGGCCAACTAATTGGCGTCGTGTGTGGCACTATAAGTCGGCAGACTGGGATGGATTGCGAGAATTTTATGCATCGTACCCGTGGAGGCAGCTCTGCTTTAGCTCAGATGATCCTGACGTCTGCGCAGCCGCAGTCACTGAGACAATCCATGCTGGTATGGAATGTTTCATTCCTAACCTGCGAGTAGCTGCCGTCGTCAAAAAACGACCGTGGTTTAATAGGTCTTGCAGAGAATCTAAAATTCTTAAGCAAACTGCGTATGAGGCTTGGACCACGGCTCGTAATAATAAGGATCCGAATATTTCTGAGTTAAAACGTAAATTAAATGCTGCCTCGAGGTTCAGTAAGAAAGCTACTGCCAGAGCAAAATTCCAATTCATCGGCAAAAAGGTGGGCGACTTGCGAGCTATCCTTCTGGGAGTCGTGCTTTCTGGTCGCTTGCTAAAGCTGCCGAGGGGAACTTCTGCCAATCGTCGTTACCACCACTGCGAAAGACCGATGGTGACTTGGCCCATAGTGCAAAAGAGAAAGCCGATCTATTGGGCAGTCTCTTTGCCTCCAACTCGAATATGAACGACGAAGGCGCTGTACCACCTACTTTACTGTGTTGCGGTAAGACCTTGCCGGAAATCTCTATAACACAGCGAGAGGTCCGGCGGGCGTTGTTTTCCCTAGACCTTCATAAGTCGATTGGGCCAGACGGTGTACCAGCAGTGGTGCTTAAGCAGTATGCTCCTGAGTTATGTCCTGTACTCACGCGCCTCTTCGCGCTTTCCTACCATACTAGGCAATTACCGTCTTCATGGAAGTCTGCGAATGTGCACCCGGTGCCCAAAAAGCGCGATAGATCAGATCCATCGAATTACAGGCCTATCGCTATTACCTCTCTCCTCTCCAAGATGATGGAGCGTGTGATCAACACACAGCTTTTGAGATACCTAGAAAAACATGACCTGATCAGCGACCGTCAATATGGCCTTCGCCACGGTCGCTCCACTGGTGACTTTCTTGTGTATCTCACACACCGATGGGCACTAGACGTTGAGAGTCAGGGGGAGGCATTGGCATGTAGCGTAGACATAGCGAAGGCGTTCGATCGGGTCTGGCACCGGGGTCTTCTATCGAAGTTGCCATCTTACGGAGTGCCCGAGGGTTTGTGCAAATGGGTGGCTAGCTTTTTGTCCGGCAGACGCATACGAACCGTAGTTGACGGTAGTTGCTCTGATAGCATGGACATTAATGCTGGTGACCCGCAAAGCTCTGTGCTGTCTCCTACGCTGTTTCTACTGCATATCAATGACATGTTGGACATCAACAACATACAACTTGTAGAATGGGTTGTGTTCTGAGGAATTGTTCAAAATGATGCCCACGGCTACTTTCTACCATCGCACCGCTCGCCATCGGCAGGGAATTCATTCTCACACTTTAGAACCGAAATGGTCGCGTACAGTGCGGTTTCAGAGAAACTTCCTCCCGCGAACGCTTAGATTGCGGAATGAGCTCCATGAGTCCATAGGCTACGGTGACCGCTTACCATCAGGCGGACCGTAGGCTTGTTTGCCACCTTAGTGGTATAAAAAAAAAAATGTTGATTTGCAGTTATATAGTGTTTGAGAGTGCATGTTAATAATTTTATTTATTTTATTATATAGATAGGGACCCAGGAAACAAAAGAAATGGTTACAAAATTGCCTTTTAAATGATTTAAACTTACTAAGTGTGTAGTTTCTGCGTAAAGACTTAAAGCTATGGTCAAAATTAAAATTTGAGCGTTGTTTCAGTATAACGTTAAATATAAATAGTTTTCTCACTGTTAAAATATTTAATGTTTCATATAAGGTTGTATCATTGATCAGTGGAGCAGTTACGACTGTGTGCCACTAGTTGCAGGTGTGGAGGTGGCAAAGATTTGTTACGAATTGAGAAGGAGATATATTGCATCTTGTTATATTATCATTACTGCTTCACCGGGCTTTTTGGGGCGAGTGTCTGAAGGAGCCTCAGCCTCTATAGCGCCCAACGCTCAAGGGCTCCCCGCAGGGGAGCCTCGGCTTGGGTTGTCGCTCTCGGGGGCGTCCCTTTGACCGGCGTGAGTCTCGAACCCGAAGGTGAGTCACCGCCAGCACGGGAGTTCCCAGTTGCGCCGGTGTGGTTGCGATTAGTGGGGGCGAGAAGCGCCCCGGTACTCTTTCATACCTCGTGTTTCCTTGCGGGCGCCGACGAACCCGGGGACGTCGGTGTCGCGTGAGAGGGGAGTCCCTATTCGGGGAGGTCGTAAAGACTTATCTCGCTATCCGGACAGCGAGATCGTCATCTGGGGCCGTTAGTACGTGCCGATGCCGCCTGACTATAGTTTTACGACCTTGCCGAGGTCGGTCGGGGGGATGATACGTTGTGGATTGCATTATTAGTCGTTTCGGGTGATTTTGTGTACGCTCGAAAAAGCGGACTGCCAGGTCTTTGAAATATTGGGGAATCGTTGGTAGTTCGAAATCTCTATGTAGGTCCGCATTGCGCTCTGAGAAAGCGGTTTTGGAAGGTCTGTAGTTTATGGAGGTTGCGCTTGGAAAACGCAACTAGCAAATTTACTACGCTAGCATAAGCTAGTATGGGGCGGATGCAAGTTGTATAAAGATTCAGCTTATTTCTAAGCGACATCTTACTGTACTTGCCTATCATGGGATAAAGACGACCGAGAACAAAAGCGGCTCGGTCTCTAACTTTTTTGGTGTGATCGCGGAATTTCAAACGCCTATACAGGATCACAACGATATATTTGGTCTTATTTTGCCAGGTTATGGCATGACCGAAGAGTGAGAGGGGAGATGGCCGAAGAGGGCGGCGTTAGGTAAAGAGAACGGCAGAGCTTTTGTCGGGATTCACTTCGATTCTCCATTTCCGAAACCATTCGCCTAGGGCGGTGATTGCGGATTGGAGTCTCTTGGTGATTCGACTCACTTGCCTATCGGTGGTATAAATCGCGGTATCGTCCGCAAAGAGGGCTAGTTGGGTACCTATCGTTTTAGGGATGTCGTTAGTGTACAGAAGGAACAAGATAGGGGCGAGCACGAACCCTTGCGGGACTCCTGCTTCTATGGGACGGGGTGAAGAGACTTTAACTTTATGGCGAAAGCTACGGTTCTACAAGTAGTCTCGTTTGATAAGCACGAGAACGTCTGGCAATTGAAAGTTGTACAGTTTATAAATTAAACCGTTGTGCCAGACTTTATCGAAGGCTTTCGCTACATCGAAGAAGACAGCGCCCGTGTGACGGGGCTTACCTAATAATGGTTGGAAACCAGTGAGAACATGTTCCGCGATTCGAAGGACTTGGTGGACGCACGAGTGTTTAGCTCCGAAGGCGAACTGCTCGTCGATTAAGATGCCTCTGGAAACTATAGCGTTCCGTAGGCGAGAGAGGAGATGGCGTTCGTAGAGTTTACCAAGGGCCTTTAGTAAACTGCCCCATAGGAGGACGGCTCGGTACGAGCTTTGCCTGGCAAATACCTATAACAATTGCATCTTTCCATTGAGAAGAAAAGGTGCAATTTCCGATAGCAGCGTTGAAAATCGCTACTAAAAGGCAGAGAAGGGGAAGAATGAGGCGCTTTAGGATATCGTTAGAGATACCGTCCGCGCCGGGGGCTTTACGAGGGCGTAGAACTTTGATGACCTGTTTGACTTCGTCGACAGTGACAGGCGGCAGGGGATCCTCAACTTGTCTTGAGCACTCGCCAACGATGGTGGTCAGGTGGATGGTGAGGGAGTCGATAGCTACGCTTAAGTCGGTCGCGGAAGAGATTACGTTGGGAACGCGATCTAGATGTGGCGAGCTGGGATTTTCGAGCAATTGCCCGAATTTATCCCAGCCCGTCACGGTTCTAGTGTCGGGAGGAGAGTCCGAAGGGGAACCTAATCGGAGGAGGACAGGGCGGTGGTCCGAGTCAAGTTCGTCAAGCACCTGTATAGAGCCAAAGCTTAGCCTTACATTCTTGGGAAGTGCTATGTCGAGCACGTCAGGGTTGTCCTGAGTATTATGGGGAAAGTAAGTGGGCGTCATGGGAGCGATGATGTCAAAGTTCAGTCTGTCAACTAAATCGTCGAGGAGTCTGTCTGCCTCTCCATGAAGTTACGGACTGAAGAGTTCCAGCGACGCTGCTTGCAATTTAGGTCGCCGGCAAGAATGACGGCGTCGCCTAAATTTAAGAGCGACTGAAGGTCGCTCTCCAGCAAGTCTTTTGAGGGAGACAGATAAACCGATGCAATGATGATCGGCTGATGGTCGATGCTTCTATATTAGTAAGTGGAGGAGGATCGCTAGGGGAGCAATGCAGGGAGCGTAAGTAATAGATGAGGGTGCGGCAGTTCTATCATTACGACCGGTGCGATAGTTCGCGATCGTAGGGGTGCGGACAGCGGGCTTGAAAAACGTTTCCTGGATGAGGAAGACGTCCGGTTTGTGGGACGAGAGGAATTGCGACAATTCCTCTCTTTGGTTGCGGAGACCGTTGGCGTTAAAAATGCCGATGGAGAAGGACCGGGGGTTTTCGCGCGCGGATGTACAATCCATTTTGGTTTTTAAGGTTTAGGGCCTACCCTGCGGCGGGCGGCGAAGAACTGGCGATGCTCAGCCACGAAGCTGAGCATCTCTTGGGGGGAGGTGACCAGTAAGTACTCAGCGTACACGGCCTCAAAGTAGTCTGGGTCTAGGGCCCGGAAACCATAATGCCACGCCTATTATAATTTTAAAGTGAAAACGTCTTTAGCGGCGTTGTGCACTTTTTTGTGATCGGTTAAAAAATATTAAACTCTATAGGACGAATAAAAATAGTAAGAGGAAATTGGGTTGGTGAAAAAATTAAAGTGCGGTCTACGCATGTTAAAATGCAGGTTGTATGTTTTCACTTCTGCCGGCACTCCCGGAGTGCAACCCGTTTATTTTTCGGACAGCGCTTTTGTTCTAAGAGATGTCAGGATCAACTCCGGAGTACAACTTGAATGATTGATGAACCCAGCACTATAAGTACTCGTTATATTACTTAATAACACCGTAACGGTTGGATGGATGAAGAGCCACTGGGCCGATGATCTGACTAAAATTGGGCCGGAGCCATTTATACCCATTCTTTTTAAGTCCAGGTTTAGAGAGCTTAACCATTAAAAACAACAAAACAGAATGGATTGGTACCACAGGATGCTGACAGGCCAAGCATTCAATACCTATTCTGAACCCAAAACTGACAAAGACCCTGCTCCAAATGCACAAGGACAACCTGAAAACGACAGTACGGATCCTAACAGACCATTTCTTCTAGGTGCCACCGACAGCCCCCTCTGCGGAACATGCATGGGGGCAGAAGAACCGCTATCTTGCTTAATGCTGAATCGGTAGCTACCCCAGAGTAGCTCTAAGAGGCACGCAGCAGCGTAGGTTACTTGTTTAGCTTCTGGAGGGACCTAGGCTGGCTGCAGTAGCCGACTATGCGACACGCACATAGCCACTATATAGTACTTCTGGCAAGTGTGGAAATCAGCCCGCCACAAGAAGAAAAAGGGACAAGTTAGAGGGGCGGAGAAAGTAATAGAATTAAACTCTTAATTCCGATCAAGAGTAATTACTTCACGTCTTATTGAAGCAATCACGTGACCTGATTTTTGGTACAGGCCTAGCTGGAGACGGAAAAGGACAAAGGATGTTTTTTTATGTTTTAACAACAAATTAACCACTTATTATACCTTTTTATACCACAAAATCAAATAGTATTATTAAGAATACACATATACCATGTTGAAATTTGAAGATTGTCTGCTCATGAATTTGCTCTGACTTATGGATTCTCTCAGCTGGTACTTTCTCCAGCGAGAATACCAGATATAAAGAACCATACGAGCTCCTTACTGGACCTTCTGCTGACTACACATCCGTGGAGGCAGCTCTGCCTTAGCTCAGAAGTACCTGACGTCTCCGCAGTCACTGAGAAAATCCTCATGGTATTGATTGTTTCATTCCTAACCTGCGAGTAGCTGCCGGTGTCAAAAAACGACCGTGGTTTAATAGGTCTTGCAGAGAAGCTAACATTTTTAAGCAAATTGTGTATGAGGCTTGAACCAGGGCCCGTAATAATAAGGATTCGAATATTTCTGAGTTAAAACGCAAAATAGGAACGCCTCGGTTGTGGAATGAGCTCCCTGCCGAGGTTTCCTTTAAGGACTACAGTATGAGGTTATTCAAGAAAGAAGTTATTGGAATTTTGATGGGTCGGCAACGCGCGGGTGATACTCCTGGTGTTACAAGCGTCCTTAGGCCACGGTAACCGCTTACCACCAGGAGGACCATGTGCTTGTTTGCCACCTTAGTGGTATTAAAAAAAAAAAATGCCTAGTACGGTAGAAAAGCGCGAAGAGGCACGTAAGTACAGGACATAACTCAGAAGCACACTGCCCAAGCACCACTTGCTATACCGTCTGACCCTCTCGACTTATGAACGTCTAGAGAAAGCAACGCCCGCTGGATCTCCAGCTGTGTTATGGATTTTTCCGGAATGGTCTTACCGCACCACGGTATAGTAGGTGGCCTTCATCGTTCATATTCGAGTCATGGAAGACTGCGAATGTGCACCCGGTGCCCAAAAAGGCCGGTAAATCAGATCCATACAGATACAGGCCTACAGATATCGCTATTACCTCTCTCCTCTCCAAGGTGATGGGAGCGTGTGATCAACACATAGCTTCTAAGATACCTAGAAAAACACGACCTGATCAGCGACCGTCAATATAGCTTTCGCCACGGTCGCTCGACTGGTGACCTTCTAGTGTATTTCACACACCGATGGGCACTAGCCTGGACATAGCGAAGGCGTTCGATCGGGTCTGGCACCAGGGTCTTCTATCGAAGTTGCCATCTTACGGAGTGCCCAAAGGTTTGTGCAAATGGGTGGTTAGCATTTTGTCTAGCAAACGCATACGAGCCGTAGCTGATGGTAGTTGCTCTGATAGCATGGACATTAATGCTGGTGTCCCGAAAGGCTCTGTGCTGTCTCCTACGCTGTTTCTACTGCTACTGTTATGTTGGACATCAACAACATACATTGCTATGCAGAAGACAGTACTGGGGACGCTTATAACACGGGTCGGGCAAGTTGCAAGAGCAAGAACCCTCGTTCCGTTGTGGGTGAAAATCGTGAAGAACTTGTGTCTCAAATCGAGATCACTCTGTCCAAGGTCTGGGGACTTGGGACGGGGAAACTTGGTCCGATTAAACCCTACAAAGACACAAGTCTGCGCGTTCACCGCTAAGAAACCCCATTCACTGTGGTCCAATAATTCCAGAACACTCCCCTCTTCATCTCCAAGAGCATTGGGATCCTTGGTGTTGACATATCCAGCGATGTTCAGTTCCGAGATCATCTGCAGGACAACTAGACTAGCCTAAAACAAACTAGGTGTACTCAACAGAGCGAAGCAGGATTTCACGTCTGGGCAAACGTTTTTACAAGTCGTAAGTCCGCCCCCATATGGAGTACTGCTGGCATCTCTGGGCGGGTGCACCCAGATACCAGCTTGGCCCTTTTGACTCGCTTCAACGACGGGCTGTGAGAATTGTCGACGATTCCAAACTCACTTGCGGTATCGAGCCCTTAAGTCTGAGGAGAGACTTTGCCTCACTGTGTGTGTTCTACCGCTTGTACAATGGGTTGTGTTCTGAGGAATTGTTCGAAATGATGCCAACGGCTACTTTCTACCATCGCACCGCTCGCCATCGGCAAGGAATTCATTCTCACACTTTAGAACCTAAATGGTCGCGTACAGTGCGGTTTCAGAGAAACTTCCTTTCGCGAACGCTTGGGTGGTGAAATGAGCTCCCTGCCAAGGTTTTCCATAGGCTACGGTGACCGCTTAAGATTATGCGGACCGTAAGCTTGTTTGCCATCTTAGTAGTATAAAAAAATATAGAAAAAACTTAAGATTAGAATTGGGACTGTCGTCGAGAGTCGGTCCCCAAATCTTTGTGATACTTGAGTCATCTTTGTGCAATATTTTAACACTAAAATAAACTAAACTAACCTGATCTATATTCCTCAGCCACTTTACGATATCATCAAATGTTTTTTCATTGGTTATGTCGTACACCAGCATGATCCCCATTGCTCCTCTGTAGTACGAAGTGGTGATAGTATGGAACCGCTCCTGCCCTGCCGTGTCCCAGATTTGCAGTTTTATTTTCTTACCTCTTAATTCAACAGTTTTAATTTTAAAGTCGATACCTAGAACAAGGATATTACCTATGTCAAAAAGATTACAAAGTAGTCAGCTTAAGACTCACCCAAACTGTGGTCTATAACAACTAAGCAAAAAAACAGATTGTGTATTTATGATGAACGATTTTGGCCGTGCGTACAACCCTCTACCTCTTGTCGTGAAATTTAACGGGTGTTGCCGTGAAACACAGGGATAGAATTACATAAACCTAAAGTAATTTCCACGGAGCGACACTATATACCGATAATGGTTCGTAAGTCGATTAAAATTGGGAAATATAAACATAATTTCAATCAAGAAGATTTTGGTTTTAGGTTGTACATACATACGGATGGAGTGAATTAATAATCGTAGATTAGGTACATCTAACTTCGAGTTTGCTTAGTGCTACTGTGAGCGTTATATCTGGTGATAAGGCAGGGGATCAAAACAGTAAGAAACAGCACAAACGCACAAAACGCAGAGTAGATATCCGCCTGCGGTTACGGTGCATAAAACTGTGCCAAAATATCGGAAACTCAACAAAACGTATCGTAGTAAGACACGATTGAATTTTATAATAATGTTACACAACCACGAAAATATAAGTTTGCGCATATAATGCTTATAGAGTCGCAATACGTTTGTGATTAAAAAAAATAAAAGTAATCTTAAATAGTTTACAAGATTTATTTGTATCAAAAAACATAAAAACGTCACTTTTGTCTTGTCGTTAAATTATAAATTATTTTTTTCAACGCAAACATATAGGTAGTTATTACGCTGTCTTGTCAAAGAGTAAAAATGTGGTAGCTCATAAAACACTTCTGTATTTCATTTGGACCCCAATTGTTTAGAAAATCAATATTTATATATTTATAAACCCATATACTACAGAGATAACTACATTGGTTAAACCACTAAGTTGAGAAGTTGTGATATTCTCAATAATCTGTGAAATCGTAATTTGGCACTCTTAATTCGTAATTAATAATTTTGTATGTGTAATTTTGTGTGTTTTCATTTTAAATTAAATTTATAGTAAGCAAGTTTCCAAGACCCACGCCCATTTCATTATAAAAATCTATTGTGTTTCGTGTTGTGGAATGATGGTCGTCTGCTGAAGAAGTGCAGTTAAGTATTTATCTGACAATAGATCTGGAGGCAGCTATTTTCACAATGTGCTGTACTATAGGCGTAACTAGAACAGAGTGCTGATCCTCACCATTACCTACTAAAAAAGATATCAGAACAGAGTGCTGATCATCACCATTACTATAGGAGATACCAGAACAGACTGTCGATCCTCACCATTACTATAGGAGTTACCAGAACAGAGTGTTGATCCTCACCATTACTATAGGAGATACCAGACAGAGTGTTGATCCTCACTATTACTATAGGAGATACCAGAACAGAGTGCTGATCCTTAACATTATTATAGAAGATACCAGAACAGACTGTCGATCCTCACCATTACTATAGGAGATACCAGACAGAGTGTTGATCCTCACCATTGCTATAGGAGATACCAGAACAGAGTGCTGATCCTTAACATTATTATAGAAGATACCAGAACAGACTGTCGATCCTCACCATTACTATAGGAGATACCAGACAGAGTGTTGATCCTCACTATTACTATAGGAGATACCAGAACAGAGTGCTGATCCTTAACATTATTATAGAAGATACCAGAACAGACTGTCGATCCTCACCATTACTATAGGAGTTACCAGAACAGAGTGTTGATCCTCACCATTACTATAGGAGATACCAGACAGAGTGTTGATCCTCACTATTACTATAGGAGATACCAGAACAGAGTGCTGATCCTTAACATTATTATAGAAGATACCAGAACAGACTGTCGATCCTCACCATTACTATAGGAGATACCAGACAGAGTGTTGATCCTCACCATTGCTATAGGAGATACCAGAACAGAGTGCTGATCCTTAACATTATTATAGAAGATACCAGAACAGACTGTCGATCCTCACCATTACTATAGGAGATACCAGACAGAGTGTTGATCCTCACTATTACTATAGGAGATACCAGAACAGAGTGCTGATCCTTAACATTATTATAGAAGATACCAGAACAGACTGTCGATCCTCACCATAACTATAGGAGATACCAGAACAGAGTGTTGATCCTCACCATTACTATAGGAGATACCAGACAGAGTGTTGATCCTCACCATTACTATAGGAGATACCAGAACAGAGTGTTGATCCTCACCATTACTATAGGAGATACCAGAACAGAGTGTTGATCCTCACCATTACTATAGGAGATACCAGACAGAGTGTTGATCCTTAACATTATTATAGAAGATACCAGAACAGACTGTCGATCCTCACCATTACTATAGGAGATACCAGACAGAGTGTTGATCCTCACCATTGCTATAGGAGATACCAGAACAGAGTGCTGATCCTTAACATTATTATAGAAGATACCAGAACAGACTGTCGATCCTCACCATTACTATAGGAGATACCAGACAGAGTGTTGATCCTCACCATTGCTATAGGAGATACCAGAACAGAGTGCTGATCCTTAACATTATTATAGAAGATACCAGAACAGACTGTCGATCCTCACCATAACTATAGGAGATACCAGAACAGAGTGTTGATCCTCACCATTACTATAGGAGCTACCAGAACAGAGTGTTGATCCTCACCATTACTATAGGAGATACCAGACAGAGTGTTGATCCTCACCATTGCTATAGGAGATACCAGAACAGAGTGCTGATCCTTAACATTATTATAGAAGATACCAGAACAGACTGTCGATCCTCACCATTACTATAGGAGATACCAGACAGAGTGTTGATCCTCACCATTGCTATAGGAGATACCAGAACAGAGTGCTGATCCTTAACATTATTATAGAAGATACCAGAACAGACTGTCGATCCTCACCATAACTATAGGAGATACCAGACAGAGTGTTGATCCTCACCATTGCTATAGGAGATACCAGAACAGAGTGCTGATCCTTAACATTATTATAGAAGATACCAGAACAGACTGTCGATCCTCACCATAACTATAGGAGATACCAGAACAGAGTGTTGATCCTCACCATTACTATAGGAGCTACCAGAACAGAGTGTTGATCCTCACCATTACTATAGGAGATACCAGACAGAGTGTTGATCCTTAACATTATTATAGAAGATACCAGAACAGACTGTCGATCCTCACCATTACTATAGGAGATACCAGACAGAGTGTTGATCCTCACCATTGCTATAGGAGATACCAGAACAGAGTGCTGATCCTTAACATTATTATAGAAGATACCAGAACAGACTGTCGATCCTCACCATTACTATAGGAGATACCAGACAGAGTGTTGATCCTCACTATTACTATAGGAGATACCAGAACAGAGTGCTGATCCTTAACATTATTATAGAAGATACCAGAACAGACTGTCGATCCTCACCATTACTATAGGAGATACCAGACAGAGTGTTGATCCTCACCATTGCTATAGGAGATACCAGAACAGAGTGCTGATCCTTAACATTATTATAGAAGATACCAGAACAGACTGTCGATCCTCACCATTACTATAGGAGATACCAGAACAGAGTGTTGATCCTCACCATTACTATAGGAGATACCAGAACAGAGTGTTGATCCTCACCATTACTATAGGAGATACCAGAACAGAGTGCTGATCCTTAACATTATTATAGAAGATACCAGAACAGACTGTCGATCCTCACCATTACTATAGGAGATACCAGACAGAGTGTTGATCATCACTATTACTATAGGAGATACCAGAACAGAGTGTCGATCCTCACCATAACTATAGGAGATACCAGAACAGAGTGTTGATCCTCACCATTACTATAGGAGATACCAGACAGAGTGTTGATCCTCACCATTACTTTAGGAGATACCAGAACAGAGTGTTGATCCTCACCATTACTATAGGAGATACCAGAACAGAGTGTTGATCCTCACCATTACTATAGGAGATACCAGACAGAGTGTTGATCCTTAACATTATTATAGAAGATACCAGAACAGACTGTCGATCCTCACCATTACTATAGGAGATACCAGACAGAGTGTTGATCCTCACTATTACTATAGGAGATACCAGAACAGAGTGCTGATCCTTAACATTATTATAGAAGATACCAGAACAGACTGTCGATCCTCACCATAACTATAGGAGATACCAGAACAGAGTGTTGATCCTCACCATTACTATAGGAGATACCAGACAGAGTGTTGATCCTCACTATTACTATAGGAGATACCAGAACAGAGTGCTGATCCTTAACATTATTATAGAAGATACCAGAACAGACTGTCGATCCTCACCATAACTATAGGAGATACCAGACAGAGTGTTGATCCTCACCATTGCTATAGGAGATACCAGAACAGAGTGCTGATCCTTAACATTATTATAGAAGATACCAGAACAGACTGCCGATCCTCACCATAACTATAGGAGATACCAGAACAGAGTGTTGATCCTCACCATTACTATAGGAGATACCAGACAGAGTGTTGATCCTCACTATTACTATAGGAGATACCAGAACAGAGTGCTGATCCTTAACATTATTATAGAAGATACCAGAACAGACTGTCGATCCTCACCATAACTATAGGAGATACCAGACAGAGTGTTGATCCTCACCATTACTATAGGAGATACCAGACAGAGTGTTGATCCTCACCATTGCTATAGGAGATACCAGAACAGAGTGTTGATCCTCACCATTACTATAGGAGATACCAGACAGAGTGTTGATCCTCACCATTACTATAGGAGATACCAGACAGAGTGTTGATCCTCACCATTACTATAGGAGATACCAGACAGAGTGTTGATCCTCACCATTGCTATAGGAGATACCAGAACAGAGTGTTGATCCTTACCATTACTATAGGAGATACCAGACAGAGTGTTGATCCTCACCATTGCTATAGGAGATACCAGAACAGAGTGCTGATCCTCACCATTACTATAGGATTACCAGAACAGAGTGCTGATTCTTAACATTGAAAATAGTGACCAGGTGCTACAACCGTCAGTATTATTTGGAGATATTTGATTTACTTTTCCCGCACCACGGTAAAGTAGGTAGGACAGCGCACAGACCTGTATTTGATCTAAAACGTGGTTATAAACCAAATTTGTCATCTTTCACTCCTAGGCCTAGGATTGTGTCCCAAAGCAGGTGGATAACATGCCCACCTTTTGATGAACCCGCTACCTGGATTGGCCAACCCACTCCGCCGCAACACCAGTCGGTACCTAGCCCTCGCTGTTTACGCACGTTTTTGTTCGCGACATTTCTCAAAAACCGTATTTTTGCTGTTTTTTTAACATTAAAAGTGATTTTATTTCAAAGATATATACAATATTTTGCGTATCAATTTGTTTGTTTATTAAACTTTACTAAGACATATCTAGTAGTATAACTATTTACCTAAAAATACGGTCGCTTGACTGGTGACCTTCTAGTGTATCTCACACACCGATGGGCACTAGCCATTGTGAGTCAGGAGGAGGCAATGGCATGTAGCCTGGACATAGCAAAGGCGTTCGATCAGGTCTGGCGCCGTGGACTTCTATCAAAAGAAATCTTACGGAGTGCCCGAGGGTATGTGCAAATGGGTGGCTAGCTTTTTGTCCGGCAGACGCATACGAGCCGTAGCTGACTGTAGTTGCTCTGATAGCATGGACATTAATGCTGGTGTCCCGCAAGGCTCTGTGCTGTCTCCTACGCAGTTTCTACTGCATATCAATTATATGTTGGACATCAATAACATACATTGCTATGCAGATACTGGAGACGCTTATTACACGGGTCGTGCAAGCATCCCTCGTTCCGTTATGGAGGAAAAACGTGAAGAACTTGTGTCTCAAATCGAGATCACTCTGTCCAAGGTGTTTGACTGGGGATGGGAAAACTTGGTCCGATTCAACCCTACAAAGACACAAGTGCGCGTTCACCGCTAAGAATACCTCATTCACTGTGGTCCAACAATTCCAGAACACTCCCTCTTCTATGCATCCATCCATCTTCAAGAGCTTGGGATCCTTGGAGCTGACATCTCTAGCGACGTTCAGTTTCGAGATCATCTGCAGGTCAAGGTGGAACTGGCGTTTAAAAGAAACTACACACACTCAACAGAGCGAAGCAGTACTTCACGTCGGGGCAAAGGTTACTGCTTTACAAGTCGCAAGTCCGGCCCCATATGGAGTACTGCTGCCATCGCTGGGCGGGTGCACCCGGATACCAGCTTGCGCAGCCTTTGACCCGGTTCAACGGCGGGCTGTGAGAATTGTCGACGATTCCAAACTCACTTGTAGTATCGAGCCCTTAAGTCTGAGGAGAGACTTTGCCTCCCTGTGTGTGTTCTACCGCTTGTACAACCCGTGTTCTGAGGAAATGTTTGAAATGATGCCCACGGCTACTTTCTACCATCGCACCGCTCGCCATCGGCAGGGAATTCATTCTCACACTTTAGAACCGAAATGGTCGCGTACCGTACAGTGCGGTTTCAGAAACTTCCTCCAGCGAATGCTTGGGTTGTGGAATGAACTCCCTGCTAAGGCTTTCTCCAGGACTACAGTATGGGGTTCTACTTATTAGATTTCTGAAGGGTCGTCAACGCGCGAGTGATAACCCTGGTGTTGCAAGCGTCCATAGACTACCGTGACCGCATACCTTCAGAAGGACCGTAAGCTTGTTTGCCACCTTAGTATGGTTGTTGAATATATGCAACTTCTCACAACAACATTAGACCAACATGTTATCATACTAAATAATGTCTACTATTACTGTAGCTGTCAAAAAGATTCACAAGTATTCAATCACAGAAAAAAATACCCTTGAAACCACCCTTCAATGTACATACATACATTTATACATAACATCACGCCTGTTTCCCAGAGGGGTAGGCAGATACCAAAGACCACTTGCTACGATCCTGGCATACCTCTCTTGCCTCATCTATATGCATCAATGCTTTCATACATTTCCTACCCTTCAATGTGTTTCTAAATAACATGTGTCTATATTGTTCCAGATACTAGTCATTCTGTAATGTCTATGACCAGAAAACAGCTACATGAGTTGGTTAGAGGAAGCTCACAGCGATTGCTTGACAGAAAACTTGAACATTTAGTAGAAAAAATAATTAATGTAACAAAGTGTTTTTAGGATAAGATAGATTACTTTTAAAGTAGTTTATAAACGAAAAAGGTTCGCGTGTAAGTACAGAACCTCGTTTCCCGAAACCATGCGTAGCCTGGCATCCTGAAATGAAATCCAGGAATGTCTCCAAATTGCAGCAACGGCTGTAGTGAACTTATCTATTAAGTATATAAGGTAAAGTATATAAATAAAAGTAGATGCTCTTAGCATTCCAGTGTAGTATCTTTATCCCTTTGATTGAGAAAAATTTTTAGGAGTTGTTGACTGTATACAGTTTATTTGTATGAACTGCTAAAATAGTAAATGCATAACATAGTTTAGTGTTCGGTAATACATCACCCCATCTTGAGATAATGTTTGTTACGAGGGGACGTTTTTAAGGTGCATGGAATGGGGGGTAAGGAGTGGAAATATAAATCCAAATATTTTTTTCGTTTTCAATATATTCACCTGCTACCCTTCATACATTTGTCAGATTTTTCAATTAACTTATGTAAACCCTCAAAAAAAATTATTTTATTTTGTCTGAAAAATACGCCGAAACTGCATCCTTCACTTCTTTATCACTTGAAAACTTTTCCCACAAAGTTCAACAAAGCAAAAGGAATTTTCCCCTTTTTTCTCCTTAATGGCTTCCTTTAATTCCTCGAGGATTGAAGCGTAATAATCTGGTTATGAAGACACCTGTGATTGCTATCTCATCTACCATTGTGCGTAGTCCCCGCACTAGGGTCTATCTCTCATGAATACTCATCACCTGCTCATCATCTAATCCTCATGTATACAATATACATGCTCACCAGGACATTATTCGAAAAATTCCTTCTTCTTCTCCAAACGGATGTGCCCTTCAAAGACCAACTGACTCCCGAAGTATCACCTAATGACTCTTCAATAAAGATCTCACTTGCCCTCTTAACAAACAACATCTCCAAATTTGATGATGCTTTACTGAACAACTTGCCTATAAACTCGCACAAGTAGTAAAGTCCCTGCCCCAATATGCAGAAGTTCCTCCAGTGGAACACCAAAATAATTCATCATAAAAAGTATGAATCAATATTTTTATTAAACAAATTCTCTTTTACTGTTGCAGCTGCCTTAGAGACTTGGTTAGTACCTTTGTCCCCCCTGAAAAAAGGAGTGTTCGTCCTACGACGGCTGTCACGGAAGAAAGTGTGCTGGCAGTATAAAAATTACATATGAGACAGATTCAGCATACAGTGCAGACTGGTTCGGGAAGCATTCACAAGATTCTACACGAGCACCTTTGCGTGAGGAGGATAGTTTCGCGCTGGGTAGCGCACAACCTCACCGGAGCTCAGAAGCAGGCCCATGTGGAGTGGTGCCGTGATATAATTTAAAAATTTGAAGCAGGCTCGTCTCGGCGTGTTTACGACATTGTGACAGGTGACGAATCCTGGATTTATCAAAACAATCCAGAAACGTCTGAGCGTCAGTCGACAGTTTCAAAACAAACCAACGCCTACGGAAGTGAAGCGATCGAGAAGCGCAGGGAAAATTTTGATCGCTAGTTTCTTCACTTTGACGGGGTATCTGGTTTCAATTTCATTACGAGACCAAAGCAGCATTAACACCAAATGGTATACCGCAAAAAGAAGTTTTATCTGCAATGAGCAACAAGCCACCGAACACAGGGCTTCACGGGGTACTGCTTCACCATGACAAGTCATGGTTTACCCTTCTGGCTGGTGGAGAGTTCTTTGAAAAGATTTAATTAAAATATTTTATCCATAGAAGTTAGTTTTTTAGTTTCTCAAAACTTTATGAGTGTCCCACGCATGTTGTACATCACATCACCTGAACAAATTATTATACTCACAGATTCTAAAAGTTGTCTTTAAGCCATTTGAGCAGATTAATTTATTTATAAAACCATTTCACACATAATTTTGAAAATTTAAGTACAGTGCCACTCCCAGAGTTCAAACATAGTTTCCAGGACTCTTGGATTCCAGGGCATAATGGTATAATAGATAATAAATGTGCAGACCAGGGGGCTAAAGGGGCAGTTCAGATTGGTTTACTTGGTAATTTTAAAATTTTCTCATTAGATCTACATATACTAGTTAAAAACAGTTGGAGACTGAGTGTGATAAGGTATGGACTCAGTCAAGGTATATCAAAGGTTTATTAAGGACAAATTTAACCTTTTATCCCCAGAAAACCTTAGTTCTTTAAATTCCGTAATTGTGATAAATCTGCCACTTCAACAATATGCCATCTCCGACTGGGTTGTATATGTTCCCCAGTTGTCCTTGCCAAAATAAGGGTCAGACTTTTTGTGAATGTGGCATAGATGAAGGAACTGTAGACCATATATTTAAGCTGCCCAAAATTTCTGCTATCCTTATATGATTTTAGAAAATAGTAATTGCAATCATTGCAAAATTTGTCGCACAATTGTTGCAAATTTGTTGAGGAAACAAAAAAAATATTTGGAAATGGAATCTGAGTAATAGAGAAATTGTCGTGAATTAGTCATAAATTAGTCGTGAAGAATATAAATCAATTTTAAATTTTTAGTCAATTAATATGAAGACGACAAAGTTAGCATTACCACCCCTGTATCTCTGTGAATATTCTTTGGAATTAGAATGTGAGTAATAGAGAAATTGTCGTGAATTAGTCATAAATTAGTCATGAAGATTATAAATTAATTTTAAAAAAAATTTATGTCTTAAAGTCAATTAATATGAAGGCAACCGTAAAGTTAGCATTACCACCCCTGTATCTCCGTGAATATTCTTTGGAATTGGAATCTGAGTAAAAGAGAAATTGTCTCCCAGCCAAATGTGACACCTTAAAAGTCCTGTTAGACTCAGGTTAATAATGCTGAACCCAAGTTTCATCACCAGAAACAATTACTACACAGGTAAAAAATGCACAACACTCCTCGCACTGTTTTTTTGAGGCAGTGTGAACTTCTCCGCACTCACCTACTTTAGTAATGCCAAGACGATCGTGAAGAATTTTGAAAATGGTTGCATCTGATACTCCAGCCATTTCTGGAAGCTGTTTCTTCTATGGTTGGGTATCTTCTAATATAAATATTCCACCCTCACTCTGGGTAGTATTTAAAGATAACGGATTTATTAGAATGTGTTAACAAATAAAACAAGTCTGACACAGTAAGTTTTTAAAATATGCATCATCACAGTTGAAACGCAATTTCACTGAAATTCCTATTAGTTACTTTATTTTGTGTAATACAAATATCAAATTTCACATACAAAATATTTTCAAGATGTGGCTGTATGGCTCACTACTTGGCGATTCCGAAAGGGTTAATAAAAACATCATCGAATGATTAGTCTTCTTAAACCTAATAGACCACAGCAGTCGCCATTACCCATCTAATACCCAACATTTAAAACCAAAATTGCACAAAATCAAGTAAAACTACCCGCACCAGCAACACTTCAGTGTTCTGTGATATAATAAATAGAAAATACTAAGATTTTAAATCTTTTACTGGCAATTGTAAAAACTTACTAAAATCATCATATTACAGTAAAAGATCCTTATTCACGGGGAATATGTTACATAAAAAATATGCTGCGAATACAGAAATACCATACATATGAAATGGTGATATATATAGGATTAAAAGGGATATGTTCTTTATGTTTTGATCCACAAATACAAAAAATTCAAACAAGGGAACCTTTAATAAGGAGCTTTGACTGAATGACTAAAATTTAATTTTGAATACAGTGAGACTTTAGTCTTAATCCGTGGTTCTTTGTAGTGCAATGAGAGCCCTTCCAAAAGTACTTTGTGTTTTACAACGAGACTTTAGTCTTAATCTCTGGTTCTTTGTGGTGCATTTAGACCCCTTTCAACCACCCTACGGTTATATTTGGTTATAAATTAAAAAAAATTGAACCGTACCTATTGTAGATATGAACGTTGTTGTGAAATGGTTGTCCGAAAATCTAAATAATATACAAGTTTTCCCCACACCAGAGTCTCCAATCAACAGAAGTTTAAACAACAAGTCATACGTCTTCTTAGCCATTGTCTTCAGTTATTCTATTCGACACACAAGTAAAAAAGCTGGTAAGAAAAAGTTTTTTGTCATTAACTATTTTATAACAACCCCGTAAAATTATGATGAAAATACAAACGAATATATGGAAAATAACTAAAACTGCCCCAACACCCTAACTATGGTTGTGATATTTTACCCATATCACTCTGGCATGGAGCGCTATATCGTCGCATTGTATGAAAATTGTTCTATTGAACATTTAAGAATAATGAAATTGATGCAATATAAAATATTAAGGTTACAACACCGACGACGACACTGTGGGCTGAAAATCGGCTTTCAGAGACTTAGACGCAGTATTTGTTTCCTCTATGAGACTTAGGGATTTTAATTTGCGAGTGCCGGATTTTTTGCCGGATATCAATTTTATTAGTTATTACTATATTCAAAGATGACACCCGAGTTAATTCTGCACATAAACGAAAGAACTATAAATTCTTTTACGAAAAATTTGTATGAAGCTAGTATGACAATTCTAATTATCTCTCCAACGGCAAGGAAAACCATAATATCCTTACAGGCGGTTAAAGTACTAATTATATATGATTTTTCGTCGTGTTCCACATAACGGTTATCGATGCAGATTTGTTAATAAAACATCAAAACATTTATATCTATTTTTACATATGAAAATCTAATAACTTCTTTCTTGAAGAACTCCATACTGTAGTCCTTGCAGAAAACCTTGGCAGGGAGCTCATTCCACAACATAAGCGTTCGCGGGAGGAAGTTTCTCTGAAACCGCACTGTACGCGACCATTTAGGTTCTAAAGTGTAAGAATGAATTCCGTGCCGATGGCGAGCGGTGCGATGGTAGAAAGTAGCCATTGGCATAATTTCGAACAATTCCTCAGAACACAACCCATTGTACAAGCGGTAGAACACACACAGTGAGGCAAAGTCTCTCCTCAGACTTAAGGGCTCGACACCGCAAGTGAGTTTGGAATCGTCGACAATTCTCACAGCCCGTCGTTGAACCGAGTCAAAAGGGCCAAGCTGGTATCCGGGTGCACCTGCCCAAAGATGGCAGCAGTACTCCATATGGGGCCGAACTTGCGGCTTGTAAAGTAACAACCTTTGCCCAGACGTGAAGTACTGCTTCGCTTTGTTGAGTACACCAAGTTTTTTGGACGCCAGCTTCACCTTATCTTGTAAATGATCTCGGAACTGAACATCTCTGGAGATGTCGACACCAAGGATCCCAATGCTCTTGGAGATGGAGAGGGGAGTGTTCTGGAATTGTGGGACTATAGTGAATGCAGTTTTCTTAGCGGTGAACGCGCACACTTGTGTCTTTGTAGGGTTGAATCGGACTAAGTTTACCCGTCCCCAGTCAGAGACCTGGGACAGTGTGGTCTTGATTTGAGACACAAGTTCTCCGCGGTTTTCCTCCACAACGGAACGAGGGATGTTTGCACGACCCGTGTTAAAAGCGTCTCCAGTACTGTCATCAGCATAGCAATGTATGTTGTTGATGTCCAACATGTCATTGATATGCAGTAGAAACAGCGTAGGAGACAGCACAGAGCCTTGCGGGACACCAGCATTAATGTCCATGCTATCAGAGCAACTACCGTCAACTACGGTTCGTATGCGTCTGCCGGACAAAAAGCTAGCCACCCATTTGCACAAACCCTCGGGCACTCCGTAAGATGGCAACTTCGATAGAAGACCCCGTTGCCAGACCCGATCAAACGCCTTCGCTATGTCCAGGCTACATGCCAATGCCTCCCCCTGACACTCAATGGCTAGTGCCCATCGGTGTGTGAGATACACTAGAAGGTCGAGCGACCGTGGCGAAAGCCATATTGACGATCACTGACCAGGATCGTGTACTTCTAGGTATCTTAGCAACTGTGTGTTGATCACACGCTCCATCACCTTAGAGAGGAGAGAGGTAATAGCGATAGGCCTGTAATTCGATGGATCTGATCTATCACCCTTTTTGGGCACTGGGTGCACATTCGCAGTCTTATATAAAGACGGACATTGCCTAGTGTGGTAGGAAAGCGCGAAGAGGCGTGTGAGTACAGGACATAACTCAGGAGCACACTGCTTAAGCACCACTGCTGGTATACCGTCTGGCCCACTCGACTTATGAACGTCTAGAGAAAGCAACGCCCGCCGGACCTCCCGCTGCGTTATGGAGATTTCCGGCATGGTCTTACAGCACAGGAGAGCTCGCAAGTTGCTGCGGGGCTTCTTGCGAAAAGTTGGGGTGGTTTGCACAAGGGTGTCCTGGACACTAACCTTGGCTTGGGCAACTACTCTTAAAAATTAAATCTGACTAAATTTACCGCCGTTTCGGGAAAACAAAGGCGTTCTAAAGAGAAGAAACGGCAAGAAACTCTTCAGCCCTCGCCTATAATTATTGATTAAATCTAACTAGTCAAAGCGCCCGGGTATATTAGTGAACCTAGTATACCCGGTATGACGCGCTTGAGTGTGTGTGATCTGTCTAGTGTTCCGTCGCCGGGACGTCAGAGGTTCATGATACACCTACACCCACATTTAGACAACTATATTTGAGCTAGATAACATAAAATGAATTTTATAACTTTGCATGCTAAGTTTACACTAAGCATGTAACAGATTTCTATGCCTTGGATGATTATTTTTAATAAAAAGAAATGATTAAAAATTAATTAATTGATAAAATAAATGAATAATGATTGTTTATTCTCATTTATTAATTGAGAGATGTGAAAAATCATGTTGTATGATAGATAGGTAACGATATATGTAGTCTAAATATGTATTTTAAAGACTGAAAACAGTTCTTTTATAATCTAAACATAAATGGCGTGAATTCAGTTTGCCACCTGCGCACCCCAACCAACTGACTTAAAAATGGTTTGGCTCGATAGAGCAGGCACAGTTGTATATTTGAACTAAAGCCTTTGGTTGCATTAACTGTGGTGCGAAATAAAAGCAATTAAAGTATATTGCTACAGTATAATTATACTATAAGCCATCACGCTGCCGAAACTAAATGGGAATTCAGTATTTAAAAATACTTCAGTTAAGTACAATTGATTATGTAACTTGTTTATAGAAGATGACTTTTTAATTATGTATATTTTGTTATAGTATGATTGTTAAATTAATATTACGTAAGTTATACCTAGCTGAGAGTTTTAGCTCTTTGTGGCATTTGGCTGGACCAGTCATTAAGGTCCTTAAGTACTTATAATTGCCCTTGCAGTTTATGAATACATAGCTTACAAATCTTAGAAATACTTAAAGACTTATTTGTGTTTTCACTAGAAACTTAGATTTATTTTATATTAGTTTTATTTAAGTATGTTACATTCTGACGGCAAGAGTCAATGTGTGTGCATTTACCGGTTGAGTCGATTAGGTTTCTTGCGAGTGTATAACATATGTATGAATATCGTATCGTGTTTAATGTACATGGAATTGTATATGTAGTTGTTTATGTATCTACTTTGCTTGACTAAAATTTAAAGTATCATTTATATTTTGTAAACATTATTATATAATATATATTATAAATACTATTAATAATATAATACTATAAATGTATACATTATTTTACTGTTTTTTTTTCTTTTTCTTATATTGTTAAGTTTTAGTTAGCACATTCTACTCAATAATTTTATAAAGTCTCCTCTACCCAAAGGTTGTCTGGCAGAGATCGCTTATAAGGGATAGAACCACCTATTTGTATACTGTATGTTTAGTAATTAAGTACTTACAATTAACTTGTTTTTAATATTTGGTGTGCAGTATGGCAATATAAAATATACACACTGAATTATATATTTTTTTAAATGTAGTTGAGTAATTTCCCAAATCCTTGATATCACCTAAAAAAAAAGTTAAAAATAAAACTTTCTTGCAGTAGGTGCTAGCTTGCTAAGGCAAAAAAACAAAGAAATACCCTTTAATACTTTAATAGATACCTATTTTTATGAGAAACAAGTGTAGGTTTATACACTGTCTGCCGCTGGTACCGACTCCAAAAACAACAGATTAGATATTGATTTATATGAGTAATTTTGTGACGAAAGGAATCATCGTTTTTTCGGATTCCGTAGTCGACGAGGGACCCGTATAGTTTGGCCATGTCCGTCCGTCCGTCTGTCCGCGGCTTAGTTCAAAAACTACTAATACGAGAAAGCTGCAATTTGGCAGGGATATACACATTGATCAAGCCGACAAAGTGGTAGAATAAAATCTTTGAAAAAAAATTTTTTTTAGGGTACCTCCTTTTACACGTGAAGTGGGGACGTAATTTATTTTTCTCGTCTACCCCATCGTGCGGAGTATCGTTGGACAGAAATTCCAAAAACATTGCCGATATGCAAAGATATTTTTTTGATTTAGGGCTCCATTTAGCATTAAAGTACTAATTTTTGTTAGAGTCAAGTGCCGCCCCCCCCCCCCCTCTACCAGCAAAAGTATAGTGTTTGGAAATGTAAAGAAATTACGGTGGTAGTGCATATAAGGAATTTAAAAGGAAAACTATCACGGGTGAGTACACTTTACAGGCTAACGAGTAATACTCGACCAAGTTATAAAATGTAGTGAAATTTTTGAACAAATCCCATTAAAAGTTACTTATAAGTAAATGAACGATGTATAATTATAAAAAAATAAAATAATAACATTCTAAAGATTATTCTTCTTAAATTGATAACAATAGTTAATAGTTTGTGCAACATCGAATCGAGCGTGTGACAGGCAGTTGCGCTCATAAGCGCGCATGTTGTTTGGATGTCTCGAAGATGAAGAACGCCTAGATGTTTGCAATTTTCGCTTTGAAAGTTCAGTTTTTGGGTAATTCTCATCGTCACCTTCGTGGCAAATTTAAGTTTTTGCTTATTTGAACAATTTGCGTAAATAGCTTATAGCAGCTGCTAAGACGAGTAAATTCATACGTAAATTAGTCAGATCGTGAGTCTCGTTTGGCTGATATAATATTCTGAAGTTCTTGATCCCACGAAAGTGACCCGATAAGCCACGAAAGTGACAAATAAACTTTACAGCCATTATTTTTTCATGATTTAAGTAATGTTTATGAGATTTAATGCTAATAAAATAATTAAACAGGCAAAAAGATAATATAAATAAACAAAATAGGCAATTACCAGTTTGGTCCGAGGTTCTTTATATAACTAAAGTGTTTTTGTCAATTTAAACTACATAACTTTAGTATTAATTTTTATCATAAAACATTATTAATGCAAATAAGTAATTTTATTAACCAGTTAAGTACTTATCTTTATTTTATATAAATTTTTTTTTACTCTAAAATACCCTCTTTATACATGTGAAAATATAATCATATAGGTGCTTATTATAAACTAAAAAGCTATATCTTAACTTATGGTGACTGTGCGTAATTAAAGTAGTAAAGTATTTTGCTGCAACATGGCAAAATATTGGGCAATCTGGTAGAAGTGATGACGTGTATATTCTTGAAGACAAATTTAGGTTTAATTGCTAGATCTGTTTCTAAAATGATACGCATTGGTGATTCACGTGGCGAGATAGGAGAATTATTTTCGCAAATTAAAAGATCTTCTTGAAGAACACTGTTTGCCAATGGTTTTTTCTTCCCCGGCAGCCCCACTAGTCCTGACTATTGTAGCGGTCAAGGTAACGGTGGAGCAGGGGGTGCGAAAAATCCCCGGAAGAAAGAAGAAAGGAAGAAGAAGATACTTTTATTTAGCAAACAAGCAACACATTATAGGTACAACAAAACATTCAAAAATACAAAAAAAAAGGTTAGCAACTACAAGTTTTTTGTGTTGCATAATGCCAAATAGGGTATCCACTCAGCATATAGCTGCGGCCAAAGCCAAAACACTGATTTTCAGTGGAGCCCTTTATTCGCCGTCAGATCTCCAAGAAGCATACATGCTCGCTGAATTGGCTAAATAAACATATCCTATACCACAGAACATTATACAGAAAAAATAAAATATAATAAAAAATCTATTTCTTTGTTTAATTGAAGAGATCCGGCTAACACAAACACCGACAACTGGCCGTGGCAAATTACAATGCACGCACTTTGAGGAATGACGAAAAGTATTCTTACCGCAAAATGTACTTTTTTAAGAATTAAACGAATTATTATTATTGTTGAGCTAGAAGAAGTAGACAAGTTGCGCTGGGATATAATAGGGCTATCTGAAGTCCGAAGACAGGGGGAGGACTCGATATTGCTCAAATCCGGCAACTTGTTCTACTTCCGGGATGGCGAACAACTGCCCCAAGGTGGTGTCGGACTTATCGTCCACAAGTCCCTCATCAACAACATTACGAACATCGAGAGTGTGCCGACAAAGCGTTCCTTGTAATCAGAATCACCAAAAGGTAGTTTTCTAAAGGTGATACAGGTTTACGCACCGACTTCGGCACACCTAGATAATGAGGTTGAGGTTATGTATGAGAATATTGATAAAGCCATGCATACCTCCCCAACAAGCTTCACCGTCGTCATGGGGGACTTCAACGCAAAATTGGGCACTGGAAATTGCGATGAGCTGAAAATGGGGTAATTTGGAGTAGGGTAACGAAACCGCAGGGCCCAGCGTTTGATTAACTTTATGGAGAAAGAAGGACTCTTTATGATAAATTCTTTCTTCAAAAATCCACCCCACAGAAAATGGACCTGGATGACGGTTTGACCAAAAACGAAATATTGACTTTATCCTGACTTCTGATAGATTCAGCGACATCTCTGTGATCAATAGAGTGAAAACAGGCAGCGATCACCGCATGGTAAGAGGCACGTTGAATATTAACCTGGAATTTAAAAGAAGTCGTTTGATAAGGTCTACACTCCGTCCAACAATTGCCTTCATACAGAACCCCGAAAACTTTCAGCTCAAACTTCAAAACCGCTTTCAGTGCCCAGCAGATTGCGAAACTGTGGATGATATAAATGATAGGCTGCTGGAAACTGTCCAAGCGGTTGGAGCTAAGTTCTTCAAAGCTCGCTGCATAAATAGAACACAAAAATTCTCAGATCAGTCTTTCAATCTTATGAAGGTGCGACTCGAAATGAAATTGCAGTCTTCATCTGATAGGTCTGAATACACGAAACTCAATAAACAAATCTCGAAAGCCATACGACGCGATATACGCCATTTCAACACATCACGCGTAGAAGAGACTATAGAGCGAAATAAAGGCTCAAAGTGTTTTCTAGAGACCTGTCTATTGGGCAACGATAGTTGAAAAAGCTGGAGACCGAAACTGGCAAAATCGTTACGTCCGAACGTGAAATATTGAGAGAGATCGCGATCTTCTATAGACAGTTGTACACCTCAACTCGTAATCCTGTCAACATCACGGCCAAAGAACCCAGAACCAAATTAACTCGACACTATACCGAAGAAACACTATACAGAAGAACAATAAGGCGGCGGGCGATTACGGAATTACGTCAGAACTTCTGAAAGCGGGTGGAACACTTTTACTTAAAGTCTTTCAGATGCTCTTTAATTCTGTTATCCTCGAAGGCACTACACCAGAAGCTTAGAGCAGAAGCGCGGTCATACTTTTCTTCAAAAAAGGAGACCTCACCTCATTGAAGAACTATATACCCATTTCGTTTCTGAGCCATGTCTATAAGCTGTTTTCCAGGGTCATTACGAATCGTCTCGACCGCAAGTTTGACGAATTCCAGCCTCCCGAACAAGCCGGTTTCCGAAAAGGCTTTAGGACCATGGACCACATACATACGCTGCGCCAGATTATACAGAAGACAGAGGAGTATAATCGGCCTCTTTGCGTAGCGTTCGTGGACTATGAAAAAGCCTTCGATTCTATAGAGACCTGCGGCTCTATTACCTAATTCAAAGACGCAGCGGAAGCGAAAAGCGTCACTGCCGCTTCCACTTACGCTTTGATCTATTACCTAAAAATTTGGTACTGCCGCAACCGCTTCCGCTATCCTCTAATTGAATGACGCAGACCGAATTGTATGCATGTGTGGGTGAGAAATCGAGCGCGGGTCCGTTTTACCCTTCCGTGTGTCAGCACAATAAAACTATGTTGAAAGCTTTACTGTGTTGATGATTCTATTTTACTTAATTATATTAAACTATGAACAATTATATAATATAAGTTTTGATTTACAGTTGACTTAATTTTTACTGTCCTTTAACCACCTACAATTGTTTGATATTCGATTTCAAAAACATAATAACTAGAAAAATGCTGTTAAATGTGTTACTGCTGTCAGTGTAAAAATTAACTGTCAAACGCCTGTGTTTTTTTTCCATCTTAACTGGGAGGGTTCAGCAGGTTTTGGAACATATCCTAAGTGTTAATATAATTTTTATTTGTTTTTGTGCTATTGCATGGGGATAATTACTAACAATAAAGCCTTGGGCATACTAAACCTGTGATGCAAGTGGGCACGGGGTTTGTTTCTGCTATACATTATAATGTGTTGTAGTGTGCTGAGTGCTAAACAAGTTTTTCTTCTTTATATGTGTTTTGTGTCTATGTATTTCACTTTAGTACTGGAGTGACCTTGAAAGTAAGGTGAGGAAGAAGGGGTTGGACATGCAACAGCATGCTAGAATATATTTTAATAACTTCTAACCTCATTTATTGGACCCTTTTTATTTTGCTTTGCATTTCTTCTGACAATAAGATAATACAATTTCTATTCAGATTACCATTTTGTTGTCAAAAATATGATTATTAATGGCTATAAACTATGTGTGGCCCTGCTTATAATGTGAGCAAGACAATTCTTCCCATGGGTGTCGTACAAAATTTAATTGGACCTGTGAGGTACAATTTAGTGTATCCACTAAGTATGGCCTCAATAGTTGTGAATGTGGCATCATTAAATATGTTGCTCTGCCTAACCCATTAGGGAAAAAGGTGTGATTATATGTATGTATGTAACAATACAGTACAATTAGTTAGTTAGTTGGACTTATGTTTTCTGCACTTAGCCTCATGATAGGGCCATTGTACGTAGGTAACTGGTAATTGGATACTCATACCGTATATATGTACAGTACAAATTAAACAGATTAGTATGATTTATATTTTATATTTATTGTTGTACAATGTATTTACACAATTATCTTGTTTTCAGATGGGCTTTTATGATACACCACCACAACCGGCCCCTTCTAGTCCCCGTCCAGTTACTCCAGTGTCTGACAAGCCCACTCTACACATTGGCAACCACCCAACCCCGCAGGGTATGTAATGTCTATTATTTACATTAACAAGAAACATAGATATCTAATCAAGTTAAGCCCGACAAGCTATATTGTTAGTAAGAAAACTGCATAACTAATCTTTATTTTTAGCAACTACTGAGGTTGAGGCCATCCAGCTGAGCCCATCCCAAATACGTCCTCGTAAGGGTTTTCTTTAAAAACCTATAATAAAGCAGTTAAAACCGCCTGTCTGTACATTTTAGATTAAACTAATATGGGGGTCTATATTAGAGCAACATAAGCCAAAACCACTATTTTTAGAATTTTTGACAGTGACTGTGTTTGTATGTCTGGTATGTACATGCTAGTTTAAAACTACTGAACAGAATTGAATGCAGTTTTCACTGATGTATTGGTAGCATATTTAAGTTATACCAACCAAAAAAAAAACTGGTCAAATGCAAGTTGGACTCGCTCACTAAGGGTAAACCATAAAACAAAATTTTGTGTTGTGTAATAAATCAAAAATTTGTGTGGTGTAAAAAAATAATTTATTTCCGGCAAGGGAAGGCACGTCGCGGTGGCAGGAGCAGTGGATGTCTAGTCGAGAGCTATCTTTAAGCAAGTTCCAGACAAAAATATGTGAATTGAAATTTTAAAATATAAGTCTTGCTTGAGCAGTGGTGTGTGTAATTGATGACAGAAAACAAAGAAAGAAGCAATTTCCCATTTCATTGTAACATGATTCTAGATTTAGCAAGGCAGGTTATTAGGTACATTGTAGTGACTACCAATCCTATGATCCACAATCGGCAGTTTCTACACAACATAATCCATACAAACACACTAAGAAAAACTCAATGGTACTGCGGGTTTCAAATATGTAATATATTTGTTACAGGGGCTCCGGCGCGGTGAGCGCTAGACCTCGAGGAGTGTCGTCCGCGAGGAGCAAATATATATCGCGTGGCGATAGAGGAGCGGGTGTCCTTGACTAAGGTGCGGGTAGCCTTAGAAAAGGCACGATTGAAGAACGATAAACAACGGCTGGAGGAAGACTGAACTTGGCAGAAAGACGTTGTAGCAGTCTTTCCAAAATCTTTAAATCTTTGGGGGAAGTGACGGAATAAGGGGAAGAGAGAGGAAAGTGGAGGAGGGACTAAAGCGAAAGAAAGTTTGAGGGTTTACAATTTAGTTTAGTTTTATACATATGTGTAGAATTGATAACCTCATTTTTTTGAAGGCGGGTAACTTGTTATTTTTCATTGTTTTGTCAAAATATCAAGACTAAACAAGTGTTAAAAATTAGTTTTTAGAGACCGTGCTCTCATCGCCAATAGATGTCAGGAAGAGTCATATTTTTCAGTATCATTGATAAAACATGGATAAAACGACGTTTTCTAAAAATGAAACCTAGTTACATTGATTTATCGGCCCTGAAACCCCCTGCATATTAAATTTCATGAAATTGTAGGAGCCGTTTCAGAGATTCAGATTATATAAATATATATATATATGCAAGAATTACTCCTTTAAAGGTATTAGATATTTTAAAATAAGTGTACAAAATAAATGTATCAAAAGCACACCTAGACTTTTTACTTTATTATTATCAATATACTACACCTGCCAAGGATATTACACGCTGTACAAATGGTTATGAAAATTGTGGAACATAATATGCATCACAGAGTACTGTAAATGTCTAGCCTTATGCATGTATGAAACTACTTCAATATGTTTGCCATTCAAAGAAGTTTTTACTCTTTAATAACCCTATAAGACTCAAATTAATTGTAAGTATTTACAATTTACAAAAATTAACTCCGTAAAGAAGCACTTTAGTTTTGGCACAGACGGAGCTGAAGTAAAAATAGATATAAGTAGGATTCCTATATTAAGTTATAAGGTTCCTTTGGGAATGGCATTTTTCTGAAGGTGGTTTCACGTTTTAACTGTTAGGTAAGTTTAACCTAATTTTAGTTAGTTATAATACAATACTTTGTAAATTAACTTAATTGTACAATTAATACAAATATAAATAAATTAGTAAAGCTAAGTTTTTATCTATGTTTTTATAATAATCTTTATTTAGCTTATAGCTAAATACATTTTGTTTTAAAAAAGGATAATCCGGTCAAAATAGACATTCAAGGTTACAAAAATTCGCATACAGCTGTAAATTGTTGGTCTAAGGAACCCTCGGTGAGCGAGTCAGACTTGCACTTCTGCGGTTTTATCTGAAATGCACTAGAATTTGACTAAGGTTTACAGGTGTTTTCTGCGTTTTTGAGTACCAATATTTTTTTACAGATTTAGGATTGATGGGGACTTTACATTTATTTATAATGGTGTTTCCAACATTTGTACTAATTTTCTGCTGAATGTGAATTATTGTAAGCTTATTTCTATATTTTTTTGTAAAATCTAAGTCAAACTATTGACTACAATCCCACTTTTCATCTATCGTTGACAGCACTATGATACCTGACCTGCAATTTTAATGAAATTAATTACTTTATCCATGGAGGGCGTGTCGTCGTTATTAGACTTTAATAGACTTTTTAAGAAACTGTCTGTGTCTGTGGATTTTAAAGGCATTAAATTTCATTAAATCATTGACATAATTTAGCAGTGCCTGAGGCGTTTGGCATAGGGCCTGAATTATTTAAGGTGGCGACATTAGCCTAGCCACGGCCGTTTGCCCAGTTCGATACAAACTGGCGATGTAGTATGGTTGCAGTGAGGCACAGCCCGGCTGCGCAACGGCATGAGACTCAGGCAGCCCAAGCTTGGTCAGCCGGCCTTAGGATCGGGCGGCGATGAAGAGAGAGAGAGAGGCTGTGAGAATTGTCGACGATCCCAAACTTACTAGCCGTATCGAATCCTTAAGTCTGAGGAGAGACTTTGCCTCCCTGTGTGTGTTTTACCACTTGTACAATGGGATGTGTTCTAAGGAATTGTTCGAAATGATGCCCACGGCTACTTTCTACCATCGCACCGCTCGCCATCGGCAGGGAATTCATTCTCACACTTTAGAACCGAAATGGTCGCGTACAGTGCGGTTTCAGAGAAACTTCCTCCCGCGGACGCTTGGGTTGTGGAATGAGCCCTGCCAAGGTTTTCTCTAAGGACTACAGTATGGGGTTCTTCAAGAAAGAAGTTATTGGATTTTTGAAGGGTCGGCAACGCGCGAGTGATATTTCTGGTGTTGCAAGCTTCCGTAGGCCATGGTCACTGCTTAACATCGGGCGGACCCTAGAAGAAGAAGATGTGTTTAAGCTTCTGGAGTGGGAAGGATATGGCGTCAACATAAATGGCGAGTACATCACTCACCTTCGATTTGCCGACGACATAGTGGTCATGGGAGAATCGCTGGAAGACCTAGACACGATGCTCGGAGACCTCAGCAGAGTTTCCCAACAGGTTGGCCTTAAAATGAACATGGATAAAACGAAGGTGATGTTCAATGTCCAAGTCGCGCTATACCGGTTGTTGTTGGGAACGCTACTCTCGAAGTTGTTGACGAATACACATACCTAGAGCAAGTAGTCCAATTAGGTAGGTCCAACCAAAGAGGTTAACCAAAGAATCCAGCTCGGCTGGGCAGCGTTCGGGAAACTACGCAACATCTTTTCGTCCAAAATACCTCAGTGCCTAAAGACGAAAGTTTATAATCAATGTGTGTTGCCAGTGATGACTTAAGGTACGTGGTATCTTACTATTGGCCTCTTAAATAAGCTCAGAGTCGCTCAGCGAGCTATGGAAAGAGCTATGCTTGGTGTTTCTTTGCGCGATAGAATCCGAAACGAAGAAAGTTACCGACATAGCTCAAACAGTTAGCAAGCTGAAGTAGCAATGGGCAGGCCACATCGCTCGTCGAACCGATAACCGATGGGGAAGAAAGGTTCTCGAGTGGCGACCACGGATCGGAAGACGCAGCGTGGGTCGGCCTCCTACCAGGTGGACAGACGGTCTGGTCAGAGCCGCAGGAAGCGGATGGGCGCGGGCGGCTCAGGACCGGCTGTTATGGAGACATATGGGGAAGGCCTACGTTTAGCAGTGGACGTCTTTCGGCTAAAACGAACGAACGAACATTTCATTGGCTTGGTACAATGACTCCTTTGGCTTGACTTCTATAATAACGATTTGATATGACAGCATTGTGAAGCCCAGGGTTCGCTTTTTTTCTTTCTCTTCTCGTTTTTCTGCATTTTTTTTCTTTTCTCGGCGTTCTCTGGCAGTTTGTGGCACTGAAAATAGGCATTAGTCTTTACTGCCAACATACAAAGAATCATATTCAGGGCATAAAATCACCTTCGTGGACAAAACGCCACGAAGGAGATGCCACGAATGTGACGAAAATATGCCTATTTTTATAAATTCCTGCAAACTTTACGTGTAACTTTTCAAATTAAATACTACATAAATATTTTACATTTTGGTTGCTTCGATTAGCTAACTTTGATTTCAATTGCTAAAATACAATTCACAAAAATGTTGTCCACGCAAGTGATCGAGAAATCTATGAATAAATAAAAACTCACCATATTTTGTTGTCACTGAACGATAAGCCGTTCGTCTAACTTCTGCAGTGCCGGAACACGCCTTAAGTTCGACCGAATCTTATTCAATGATTGGTTGCTACTTTTGTGTTCGAAAGTCTTTATTTGGGCAAATCTAAAGTACCTAAAATCGTGTGACCGACGCATATTGTGTTTTCAATTCAAAATAATGATGAAAAGGTTTTTTTAGACTATTGTGTGTAAAGTATATTTAATTAAGATGATTTCAGTATATGTAAAATACAAACTACACTACACACTGAAATTTAGTGAAGCAGTAATCAAATGATTTGCTGCAACGGGAAGTGTGACGCGATGAGAATGCGAAAAATGGCCCCGTTTTTGCCCATTTTGTGTGATTTTTGGTATATATTTTTGCTTCTATTACGACAAGTTTTATTTATTTAGTAGCTTAATAGATATTTTATCCTCCAATTCACAATTTTGTTTCTAACTTATACCGTTTAGAAAATATAATTGTGTGACTATTAACTTTTATTGATTTGATTTGATTATCATTTAAAAAACTTTAATTTAAATACTACTACAACTTGGCCCTTATTATAAATAATGTTACGGAACCCTTCGTGCACTTGACCGATTTTTTTTTAAAAAAAGACAAAAAATGCAATAAGTACTTCGAACTTGAGTGGTCAGCATAGGTATAATAATTTTGCTCGGCTGGATTTATGGACTTACGTTTGTCTAATGAATTTGAAAAGATACGTTCTCGTCGACTCGTTTGATATACGAACGTTTATTAATCTAAACTGAAGAGCTACGTTCTCATCGACTTGCTTTGATATGCGAACGTTTATCATGTGTAACTGAAACCGTGGGTTTCCTTTTTGGCTCTAGGAATGACCAGTGGTAGTGCCATACTTAATTCATATTCTGAATTGAATTTTTTCTTTTATTTTGCCAAGAAATGTCTGCGACTTTTGATAAACTGTTTTTGTGGTCAATATCTGTATTTGTAGGCAAATCTGTAATGTTTCAATAGTAGGTATTCTCATGAGGCTTAATTATAGGTAGCGTCTAATTATTTTTTTATTAACTTCAAGAGTGTCAAGAATGATAAGGAACATTGAATTCTAAGGACGGGCGGGGGTTGAAGCCTCTACACTTGTCTAAAAAAAGTAAACGGACACGCAAAGATCAATGGCGAACTTGCAACGAGTTAAAATGAATGAGTCTTAAAATAAAAAATAGTTACATTATTTCATTGTCATTTCCTGAGTAAATGCTTATAATTTCTTGTTTGTTAAAGACTGTTGGATTGAGGAAGCTAGTCAGGTTTATTTTCGATAAAAAGTGCTCTAGATCTTGAGTTTTATTTTCCAGTCCTCTTTATTCCTACGACTGGTATCGTTGGATTCGTCTTAATGTCCTGAACACGGAACTGTCGGTCGTAGAGTGCCAAAGTGGTGAAGGGAGGAGGGGGGACCCTCAAAGATAGCGGGCTAGTACTTTTGTTTTTTGCTATAATTCCAAAACTGCTAAATCGATTTCTTTGTTGTTGATCTTTTTTTAATAAGTATAATATTGTCTACAATTCGTTCATATAAATCGAACACACTAATGCAACAGTTGACGTGCAATAACACAGAATAAACTTTTTCTGTTTTTTTTTCTTTACGTTGCTACGGATAGTTAAAAATCTATACGGCCTTCTTAAACACAATGTTTAGAGACCTTTATAACCTATCTAAAATGGTAAGCACTTCTAATCTACGATTACCGCTTACCGCGGTGCAGGGTACCTAGAGATCGGTAGAACTTAACGCATGTGCGAGTTTCGAGGGGCGCCCGTGCTTTGTCAGCATTGCCTTTGATATTCATTTACTCGTCTAATGTCGATGATAATTACGGCAATTTGTAAAATCTATTCTATCAGATATACTAAAAACAAACTTAAAAGTTACAGATTCCCTACAAATAGAAGACCGATCATAAACAATGAAAATAATCGACGGCCAGGCACTTATCCAAGCCATTGGCAAACCAAAAACAGCAAATACATTTGGTGATGTGAAGGACGCATTTCTTAATTCTATTGTGAGGCATTTAAAAGACTGTCAAAGCCTTCATGTTATTTTCTATCAGTACAATCAAAATTCAATAAAATCTGGAATTTTTTTTGACTGTACGTGACCATTTAGGTTCTAAAGTATGAGAATGAATTCCCTGCCGATGGCGAGCGGTGTGATGGTAGAAAGTAGCCGTGGGCATAATATCAAACAATTTCTCAGAATACAACCCATTGTACAAGCGGTAGAACACACTCAGTGAGGCAAAGTCTCTCCTCAGACTTAACGTAAACTCACACACGCAAGTGAGTTTGGAATCGTCGACTTTTCTCACAGCCCGTCGTTGAACCGAGTCAAAACCGAATACCAAGCTGGTATCCGGATTCACCTGCCTATAGATGGCAGCAGTACTCCATATGGGGCCGAACTTGCGACTTGTAAAGTAACAACCTTTGCCCCGACGTAAAGTACTGCTTCGCTCTGTTAAATACACCAAGTTTTTTGGACGCCAGCTTCACCTTATCTTGTAAATGATCTCGGAACTGAACATCACTGGAGATGTCGACACCAAGGATCCCAATGCTTTGGAGATGGAGAGGGGAGTGTTCTGGAATTGTGGGACCACAGTGAATGGAGTTTTCTTAGCGGTGAACGCGCACACTTGTGTCTTTGTAGGGTTGAATCGCACCAAGGTTACCCGTCCCCAGTCAGAGGCCTTGGACAGTGTGGTCTCGATTTGAGACACAAGTTCTCCGCGGTTTTCCTCCACAACGGAACGAGGGATGTTTGCACGACCTATGTAAAAAGCGTCTCCAGTACTGTCATCTGCATAGCAATGTATGTTGTTGATGTCCAACATGTCATTGATATGCAGTAGAAACAGCGTAGGAGACAGCACAGAGCCTTGCGGGACACCAGCATTAATGTCCATGCTATCAGAGCAACTACCGTCAACTACGGCTCGTATGCGTCTGCCGGACAAAAAGCTAGCCACCCCTTTGCTCAAACCCTCGGGCACTCCGTAAGATGGCAACTTCGATAGAAGACCCCGGTGCCAGACCCGATCGAACGCCTTCGCTATGACCAGGCTACATGCCAATGTCTCTCTCTGACTCTCAATGGCTAGTGCCCATCGGTGTATGAGATACACTAGAAGGTCACCAGTCGAGCGACTTCTAGGTACGTTGTGTATGTAAATGCACTATAAATCATTAGATAATGTCATATACATTACTATGAGATATATAGGGTGAATGCTTCTATGGCCAGCCGGGCGTGCTGTTTTCTGTGATAAATAAGAAGTAAAATCTTCAACTATGGTCTATTTTTAAAAGAATATATATTTACGACGTAATCTTCCAATTATCGTGACTATCCCTTCGTTAGGGCTCTTTCAATCTCCATTTCACTGATTTCGAACCGGAACTGTTCCAAATATCAGCCACCACTTATATTTTTTCAATAAAATATCCATTTATGTTTGCGATTGTACTTTTTTGTACTTAACATTATTTATAACATGATAAAATAGGTTTATCTAGTATAGGTTTACTTTAGTAACAGCTTCCTTAGCTTTCATTAGACTATATCGTCATTTATTAACTAAAATAATAACAAATTAATTGTGAATTACAATCACAACCATAAGTATTTTCCATTATTTGTTAAAGTTTTATGTTTATTTTATTTTATGTTTAAACCTTTACGGCTTTTATCCCCAGTAGGGGGTAGCCAATGGTGGTGAGTTGTTTCTTTTCAACAACTACTTTAGTCCTACAAGACAGGAGGTGAGCCTATCACCGCAACACTGCTTAAAATGCAATATATCTGAACTTAGGAGGCTTTATAAATATCGACGATGCAAGGGGTACTTGGTTTTCGGTAAAGAGTAGACGGAGGAACAAAGACTAACATAGAATACTTTTTAACTCTGCTAAATCAGAGGTTCACGTAAGAATCCCACGCGGGTGAATTAGCGGATGAAAGCTAGTAGTAGTATGAATTTTCTTTGTAACTAGCAACGAATGACATGGCCTAAATGTATGGTAAAAATATTACTACCAAATCTTAGAGCATAAGCATCTTAAAGCACGAAAAAATGCTAGGCTGATATTTGGTACGCATGAGGCTGTTATTACATCCAAGGCGGCTGATATTTGGAAAATACCACAGAATTCACAAAAAAACATGTTTTTTTATTGTTTCACTAGTATTTTGTCATTTTAATGCATAATAATGCAAACTCTTCGTTGCAAGCTACAAGTAGGGAGTAAGAGTCTTACGTAATTGTTAATTATGAGAACGAGTAACAATTTAAAGTTGAAAAAAAAGTTAGGGGGCTGATATATGGGTCATTCACCCTATGTTATATACTTCTTAAGTAATTTATACCGTAATGACGCCTTGAAACTTTTAATTTTTTGTATGGAATTTAACGTTAATATCGTTTTGTAGTTACATTTATTGACTTTTGCTACAACTTAGAGTCCATGCACTAGATTTTTTATCCAGATTTTTGCATTAAATACAATAAATGAAAATCATTCAGTAAGGTTATGCACTAGACAAAAGCCAGTTGTATAACATATATTTTTTTCAATTCAGATGCAATAGTTTAGCCATAAAATTTGCACAAAAACGGAGTATTTTCGCGCTCTGGCTTATACCGCAGCCTTAAGCGGTTGTGATGATGAGACTGGTCTCGAGTCGCCGCACTTCATAACATTCTTTTGGAGGCAACTTTGACGCAACGCACAGTGCAGCGAAGCGCCGCGCCACTCCGCATAATATATTGTCACCACTCACCAAAGAGTATTATAATTATACCAAAAGGAAAAGAGTGACCTCTCGCGGCGATAAAATGCATGTATGGAAAGTAGCTCTATCTGTCGTATTAAATCAGAACAAATATTATGTATGTGTGAGTACTGTGAAAGTACGTACTTACACTCACATGCAAATGGCCTGTTGTTATTTTACCTCTAGTTAAATCCATTGATAAGCTATTTTAATTCATTTTTGGCATGATTAAAAAAAAATATCATCAATGTGATATATTAATAATGCCAAAAGTAAATTAAAACAGCTTACCAATTGATTTAACCAGAGGTAAAATAACTGAACGGTTGTCAGTCTTATACTGGGCTTGATAAAAAAACTAACTTTGAAAAACTAGACAAAACCCTAGTTAAATAAAAACATCTATTGAAAAATTAGATCAATTCATAATTACTTCTGAAAAATTATAAATGTTCAATCGCCATTCAAAGTTAGTTGTTATATTTTTTGTTTACTTTAAAGTTTACGTTTTGCAGAAAAATAGAGTAAATAAAATTAAAAACGAAATTAAATTAAAATCATTTATTCATGTTAGGTGTTAATGATGACATGTACTAAAAATTATTCGAGTTTTCGCAGTTGTTTTTTCTTACTACAAACAAATAAATTTATAAACATGAATATACTTTTGCAGGTCGGGTAAGTGAGGGTATATTTGAAATAAACAAGAGCAAGAACTTTGGAAGCTCATATGTTTTGATTGGGAAAAATTGCAGAATAAGTACAAGGTTTTATATTATTATTAGTAAATTTATATGTAGACATCTTTTATCGTTATTTCTAGTGTTAATACCTTTTTTTAGTTACGTTAATAATGCACAGCTGTTTTATCAACTATACGCTCACACCGTATTATTTTAGCGGAGAATATCAAGCTTTCAAATGGTCCTTAAAAACATATTACTCTGCCAAAAAAATCTTTAATACAAAGCTAGAAATTACTCCAATTACGTTTTGACAAATTGTTTCAGGAGGGCGATAAAGGCTAGATCGCGCAATCACGAAATGTTTGTGAAAATTTTATAGCATTTAAAAACTTTAAAAGTATAAGTGCCAAGATTTACTTTAATATGTTAGCTCTTTGAGTTATGTTAGTTTATTGTATTAGTTAAAAAGTTAACCCAATACAAGCATTCGGTTTTAATTATCGTCAGTAAAATCATTAGACATATAACATTACAAACATATGTAACTACAAAGCTTAACGCAATTACAATACAGAAAACCAAGTTTATTATTAGTATATAAAGTATGAAACTCATCATAATGTGCACGACATTGTGTATTGATTTTAAGTATATGTGTTATGACTAATATCCGAGTGCGGCTATAAGATACCTTGATCTGGGTGTTTCTTACATAACACAAGCCTAGCCTTACCTAACTTTAGCCGGCTTAAATTAAAATTTAAAGCTGCACTTCGGACATAAGCTGTAACACATATTCATGCAAATCGTTAGTAATACAGAATCTAGCTCTCTCTGGCCCACCTTACCATCTTTATATAAACCATTAAAAAGTTGATATATCTTTAAAAACTGATCTGATATCTTGAAAAAGCTTAAAACTTACAATAATTAAATAGAAACATATGTTTTCAAAAAACATTTTGGAAGTGTATAGAGTGCAGCTAGCACTAAACTGTATCGCTTTCAGTTAAGGAACCGTAGGTTCTGAGGCCTAATAGTTGCGCTTCCTAGTTTGCCGTAAAAGATATGGATACTGGTCTTCTCTTAATATACCACTTGGTGAAAGGCAGTGATCGGAGTAGGCAAAGCTGTTTTGGTACTTGCATCATGCTTTCATAACATGGTTATGCAGTTCTTTAAAACCGGTTTTGATAAATTTCGGATTACTTGGGAATGGACTAAATATAATGAAGTTAGTGATATAAGTACATTTACATAAGACTGATTCAATTGTTTGTATGTATACCTATACAGTTAACGTACGTCCGAAATTAACAATTTTTGACAAGTACTAACATATCATCGTTTTTTATCAGATAAACAAATTTTTACATACACAGAAATCATTACTAAATAAATTTTCTAAAATATGCTAAAGTCGCTTTCTTTGAAAATCAGTACGTATGTCCATCTCGATATTTACATATATTTCAGATCATTGTCCCTAAACAGTTCTACCTACTCCAATCTCTGGTGACATGATGGTGCCTCTCTAGTCTCAAGCTCAGAAATGCTCATCTTCTCTCGTACTTATTATAGCTGTAGGGATAGAGAAGGATAAAGAATACTTTATCTCGATAAAACTCGTAAAGTTGCAACTGTGCAAAGGGGTGACTTTATTTTTAGCTGGGGATAGCTAGAAAGACAGAATATCCTGATCCACCAATAATTTCCTGTAGGAACACAATGTGATACGGTGCTTACACCGCCCAAAGTCTATGACAAATCTAATTTCAGCAAAGTATACTTAACAATATTACAATTAAAGATATTACAAATTACATTGCAATACATTTCGAAAGATACTACATTACAGTATTTTAAACGATCATGTTATTTTGCCATAAACACCGTGCAAACTAGATGGCGCCACTACTATGACGCGTAGGCTACGGTTCTTCCCAAATTGATAGCTATACATTGTCCTTAGCGGCACTCTATACACTTCCACTTTTTTACTTATTTATGTTTATGTTTGAGATAATATTTTTGGGCAGCTATTTTCACCTTATCATCACCATTTCCATATGTAATTTTTCCAGACAATATTCTGTTGACTGACCTGCACCAACTGTTTATAATTATATTTATTGTTACATCAATCATGTAGTTCTGAAGTCTTTCTTTGTGTACAACACATTGCAAAAAATTAAAATCGTTAAATATATTCACAAATATTTTAATTCTATCTCTGATTCCTGGCACATGGCAGTCTTTCTTTAAAAAAGAAATTATTAAGTTTTGACTTTCGCGAAAACAACTCGCCATTCTTTCCGAAGGATAACTCAACCACTTTTTATTTTTATTATATTCCTTCAATGCTATGTAAGCATTATCTTTTGATTTTGCATCCCCACATAGCGCCTTTCGACAAACTTTGCAATTTTTGACAACGTTTTTTAAACATTTTGATAGTATCCAGCCACAAACATAATTGCCTTTTTGGATGCCATCCGTAGACAAATCTGCATTAGAATTAACAATATCTATTGGATTGTCAATTGCATGGGGTGACGAAGGAACATTATTATATTTCATTTTATTTTCAATAAAAAATAAATAGCTGTGTAGACAGTTATTAAAGTCTTCTTCGCAATTTGCATTAAATGAATGTGTTGAACTAAAATTATTTAATAAGAGAGTCTTAAACGCTCCCTCAAACCCCATACAATTTGGACTTACATTTCTAGCACCAATACTCCTAATGCTTCCAAAAAAATTCTCTAGTGGGTCCTGATTAAAATTTCTAGTGAGAATGCAATCAAAAAGATATTTGTTATGCAATAATTTCCAAAGTGATTGAAATCCCTCAATGGTTCTTACAAAATTTTTTACAGTTGGAACAGATTTTTCAACAGACTCTCCATTAGATTTTTTTTGTATAAACTTGATTGACTTTAAGAGTTTCAAAGCATTTTGCCAAAGAGTGTGGTGTGGAGAGTTACGTCGTACAGGTCCTTTATAGATTTTACCATTTGGTATATGGAATGATGAACTATTCAAGCTGTCAAAGAGTTTATCTATTGTTAAAACAAAAGGAATCAAATCTTTGCAATCATTTTCAATATCCCCTCTAGATACCAAGTGATCAGTGGCTACGGCCATACTGTGACTAAAAAGTTGAGTAGCATTTTTCACTCTCATTTTTTTTATTTTTGATGGGTCTATGTGTTCATTTGTTATTTTATATAGGTACCGCAACTCTCCTAAATTCACATCAGCTTCATCAACTTTTTGAAAATAATCCCACTTCAAAATCCTTTTAACCCCTTTGTCATCAACATAATGCAAATCTTTATTTAGTAAATTATTCCTTAATCCTTTTATCAAATGTGGGACATCGAAAAGTGGGATTATTTCCTTTTTATTAACCAAAAAAAATTCTTTGCGCCATTCTTTCCCTTCTTTTAAATATTGTTCTTTGGTGTCATTGACAAGTCCATTTATGGTACTCACATTTAATGTACTTTGATCACAAACCGTAGCAACAATTTCAAGATTTGCTTTTTGAACTTTTGCAATAACTGTTTTGACTATATCTTTTAGTTGGGTATGCTTCATATTCTGGGTAAAATAGTAAGCAACTGGTTGTTTAAAGTTGGCCTTAATACCCTTTACCATAAAAACTAACACATGGTCAGCCAATTTGCAACTTTTTTGCATTCCATCATTTTCAAATCCAACTAATTCATCCAAATTAGAATTGTAATGAACATTAGGTGTCAAAGACATTTCGTCGAACACAAGGGTTACTAATCTTTCTTCTTTGCTCATTTTTTCAACATTGTTCCGAAGCTCATCAAAAATAGCATCATTTATGCCAGCCTTTAATTTTATTTGTGCCAACAATGCCTTTAATGATTTTTTTGATGGCAGTGTAAATAATTTGTGAAGCAACTTATATGTTTTAGGACTTTTTTTAAAAAGGGACATGGCCAAAATTTTTTCGTCAATTGTATATCTTCTTCCTTTCGCTTTTTTCTTAGTTTCTTGCACCTGTATACGGGTGAATAGTTTAGCAGGGTCAGTCATATTTTTGACCAATTTATGAGTAGTGAAGTTATTGGCAATTTTCTCAGCATTTTTTAATCTGTCTTTGAAAATTTTGCCTTTTGCCCTCAATCTGCATATTTCATTTTGCAAGTGTCTTATGCTTCTCTTCGTTTGGCAGTGAACGCGTTTTTTCCCTGAAAGCATTATAAATAAAAAATTAATACTTTTACTTTTTTGAATATTTTGTTTTATTGCAATATATAACTAACTGCGCGCCCCGCGGTTGCACCTACAAAAAAATAACCAATAAATAATGTAACTCTTAGGTCCCTAAAACATATGTCTATACAACAAATCACAACGATTAGGTACAGAGTCAAAGAAACTAATAAACAAACTTTTACATAAGACTTGGCAATATCTAAATCCTTTGGCTGTTTTATGATATATGTTTTCGATGGCCATCCACAACACACACAGACAGTCATTACTGTGATAAGAGAGAGTTTTATTGAGTTATTAAATCTATGATCAAGTTTAAATCAGCAAAATAAATGTATGGAAATGAAGCAGCTCGTTTTAAGAACATTTTTTCTGAATAAGCAGATGATCAGTCCTGACTGTTGTTGTTGGGCACCAATAGGTGCCATCGGAGCCCTATTACTAAGCCTACACTGTCTGTCTGACCATTAGAGAGCTCTATCTTTTAGAATGTAACAGGTAGAAGCACAAATTGTCACAGAATATGTGTCATAATGGGGAATTATTTAACAAATAATAAAAATATTAAAAAGTAAAAATTTAAGGGGATCCCTATACAAGAAACAGATTTGCGTTGTTTTTGCTCTGTTGTAAAAAAACTATTTAACAAAAGAAACAACCGGCTTCAAAAAGTTCTCTTTGAAAGTGCATCTTTTTGAAGCCGGTTGTTTTTTTTGTTAAAAAGTTTTTATTTTTTGCTTTTGAGTGACGAATTGCTTTTTTCGTACTCCATAAACATCAAAGTCAAAATAGTTTATTCAAATTAGGATTTTACAATCACTTTTGAATCGTCAAAGTTATGAAATACTATTTTTTTAACCCCCTTCCACCCTTTCTCCGGTTGACAATGTTGTTGATTTCTACCGAGAAGAATCCGGCAAGAAACTCGATAGTTACTCTTTTAAAAAACATTATAAAAACTAAAAATACAATCAATGTTTTAAATAAAAAATTTAAGCCGTACAATTTTATATTATTTCCATTTTAATTTGGTTTACCTATGCATCCTGTAATTGAGCATCTTCAGTCCCAAGGATTTTTATCATTTACATAGTCTGAAATATTGTAGTATGCTTTTTTACAAAGTACTTGTTTCATAAATTTTATATTATATTATAAAAAAGATTTAAATTTACTTATTGATAGCTTTTGAATATTATTGGGAACTTTGTTGTAAAAGTGTATACATTGCCCCATAAAAGAGTTACTTAGTTTGTGTAGACGTGTTTCATGCACCAACAGCTTATTTTTACTTCTAGTATTTACTTTGTGAACGTCACTTTTCTTGCTGAAACTAATGATATTTTTAAGTACATATAAAAGATTTTCATATATGTACTGCGACTCTAAAGTCAAAATTTTTACTTCCCTAAACCTATCCCTCAGAGATATCCTAGATCCTAATTTATAAATCAATTGTCTTATTTTCTTGATTGCATACACAGCAGAGCTTTTTTTGGCTAGGTTATGAATATGAGGACCCCACTGAAGTTTGGAGTCCAGCATTATGCCAAGAAAGACTGTTGACTTAACAAGTTCTAATTGCTCGCCATTAATATTAATACATTTCTGTATCTGACTAACATTTGGTAATGTAATTTAACACATTTGGTTTATTTTTTATTAAGTAACAAATTATTAGCGTTAAACCAATTTAGGGCATTATTTAATTCATCATAACATGTCTGTCGTCTCTCAACTTTAGAAAGCAAAGAGGTGTCATAAGCAAATAAGACAATGTCATGTTTTTTTACATGACATGAGAGATCATTAATGTAAATAAGAGATAGAAACGGACCTAAAATTGAGCCCTGAGGGACTCCCATAGTGACTGCTGATCCCGGAGATCTTTCACCGATGACATCTATTTTCTGTGGTCTCCTACTCATATAGGAGGTCAAAAGGTCGAGAGCTTTGCCTCTAATACCATATTGATGTAGCCATCCATACTCGTAACAAAATTTTATACAATCATCAACATAAAAGGCGTTTCACCAGTTCTAAATTAATACATATTATTTTTTTTAAGTTTTAAATTCACTACATTAATACGCCCACCACCTCAGAAGTCTACCCTTTTAAAAAAAAAAAATATTTTGCAAATCTGTCTGTATATGAAGGATTTATGCCCGAACTAAGTCAGATAAAAACAGTAATACATACAAACTCCAAACTAGCAGTGATAAATAGTGTGAGTTCTAAACTATAACAACAAATTATAAAAACCGGCTAAGTGTAAGACCAGGCTGAGTCATTTACCATTTAAAATTACAGATACAACGCCATCTATCAATTATTGTCATAAGGGAGCATTGGGTCCAATAGTAAATGGTCAAGTTAATGTTGGGAATGGCAAACAAAGCATGTGAGTAGAATATATGCTGTGGAAATAAGAGCATTGAGAAGTATGTGTGGTGTTTCCTCAATGACAAAATAAGAAATAGTGAGATACAGAAGCATTGTGAAGTAAAAACATTGAGAAAAATATGTTAAGATGGTTTGGACATGTTGAGAGGATAGTGAAAAAAATGCTTAATATAAATTTATGAGGAAAAAGTATACAGATGAGTTGGTATTGTATCTTGAACAAATTGAATCCATCTCAAAAAAGGCCAGGTCAAGGGAGTTCTAAGCCAGCAAACATGTATGAAGGCATTGATGATGTGAATAGATGAAGCAAAATAGTTATGTCAGGATTGTAGTGATTTTAATTCTCCAGTATCTGCCTATCCCTTCTGGCAACACATGTGATGTTATATATGTATAGTTGTATTGCATATTTAGGAATCATTGAAAGCTAAACAATTTTTTTTCAATAGCAATGTAGCAAGTACCTTTAGAGATAGAAGCCTTTTTTGAATGAATTATAACTTCTGTAGATTCTTGAAGACACAATGTTGTTGGTTGTGAAACAATTGGAAGTATGTGTTCTGCAGGGACCGGAGGAACTTGACTTTCAACAACTGCAGCAGAGGTGCTGTTTTTTCCCTGAAAGCATTATAAAAAAAAAATTAATACTTTTACTTTTTTGAATATTTTGTTTTATTGCAATATATAACTAACTGCGCGCCCCGCGGTTGCACCTACAAAAAAATAACCAATAAATAATGTAACTCTTAGGTCCCTAAAACATATGTCTATACAACAAATCACAACGATTAGGTACAGAGTCAAAGAAACTAATAAACAAACTTTTACATAAGACTTGGCAATATCTAAATCCTTTGGCTGTTTTATGATATATGTTTTCGATGGCCATCCACAACACACACAGACAGTCATTACTGTGATAAGAGAGAGTTTTATTGAGTTATTAATTCTATGATCAAGTTTAAGTCAGCAAAATAAATGTATGCTACTACTTAATACGCCCACCACCTCAGAAGTCTACCCTTTTAAAAAAAAAAAATATTTTGCAAATCTGTCTGTATATGAAGGATTTATGCCCGAACTAAGTCAGATAAAAACAGTAATACATACAAACTCCAAACTAGCAGTGATAAATAGTGTGAGTTCTAAACTATAACAACAAATTATAAAAACCGGCTAAGTGTAAGACCAGGCTGAGTCATTTACCATTTAAAATTACAGATACAACGCCATCTATCAATTATTGTCATAAGGGAGCATTGGGTCCAATAGTAAATGGTCAAGTTAATGTTGGGAATGGCAAACAAAGCATGTGAGTAGAATATATGCTGTGGAAATAAGAGCATTGAGAAGTATGTGTGGTGTCTCCTCAATGACAAAATAAGAAATAGTGAGATACAGAAGCATTGTGAAGTAAAAACATTGAGAAAAATATGTTAAGATGGTTTGGACATGTTGAGAGGATAGTGAAAAAAATGCTTAATATAAATTTATGAGGAAAAAGTATACAGATGAGTTGGTATTGTATCTTGAACAAATTGAATCCATCTCAAAAAAGGCCAGGTCAAGGGAGTTCTAAGCCAGCAAACATGTATGAAGGCATTGATGATGTGAATAGATGAAGCAAAATAGTTATGTCAGGATTGTAGTGATTTTAATTCTCCAGTATCTGCCTATCCCTTCTGGCAACACATGTGATGTTCTATATGTATAGTTGTATTGCATAATTAGGAATCATTGAAAGCTAAACAATTTTTTTTCAATAGCAATGTAGCAAGTACCTTTAGAGATAGAAGCCTTTTTTGAATGAATTATAACTTCTGTAGATTCTTGAAGACACAATGTTGTTGGTTGTGAAACAATTGGAAGTATGTGTTCTGCAGGGACCGGAGGAACTTGACTTTCAACAACTGCAGCAGAGGTGCTGTCTGTAATAGAAAACATACTTTTAACTTTGGCCATTTTTTTAACGAAATTATTATGCGAATGCAGCAGTTGGCAAATAATATTTTAGCTTGTATAATAGTATTTTTTTAACAAGATTGTCCTCTTATATTTACCAAACTTTAATTTAATTACTTACACACCTGAAAAAGCCGTTGAACATGTTGCATCGCTTGATGTCCCAGACATTCTCGGCACACAATAATTATGCTCTAATTGAATCATGGCCAATCCAGACTTAAACATACCTAAAACATTTTACAATATAATTATTTAATACTTTATAATTATTTCTTAAACATATCATGATTTCTTAAATTTTTTATGATTTTGTACATACAATAATAAATGTGAAACAGAGGGAAGAAAGGAGGCATTTACTTTACAGCCAACTAAGTAAAAGCGTTTAAAAAGAAGAAGACTTATGTAGGAGTAACTTAGGTTATAGATCTGAGCAAGGGTTCTGAACAAGTTTAAGTTCCAAATATACCGATTTTACTGGTTTAGACATTAAAAATAGTAGTCAAGTTGACTGACCTTGCAGGTAAAGTTTTGGGATAGCAGAAACAGCCAGGCGATGACCACTTGTCTTATCCACGGGTTCAAAATGATAGTCACAAACACGTTTTAGTCTGTAAATCTTAACAGGATCCCTTTCTTTTAATTTGTCACCTACAATAGACACCCATGTAAAAAACAACTCAGGTTTCTTTTCCGGGTTTGGAAAAGTATGCAGATACACACCTGCAACATCCAGAAATAAAGTAAATCCTTACAAATATTATAGATAAAGAAGTGTGTTAGTACAGATTATATATAGATAGATTGAAGAGACTCTGGAACTATCAGTCAGATTTGAAAAATTCTTTGATAGACCAATCCTTGAGGAATGCTATAGGCCATATAACTTGAAATAACAGTATTTAGCAGTAGAGCAGAAAATTATTGTGGGTAAAACCACTGGTAAGCTAGGCATAGTTATAAAATTAATGATATCACTTTCAAGTTCTTTCAAGGGCTGTTCGAGAATCAACCTTGAGTTAAGTACAGTTTGAAGCAGTCTTAAAAGTAAAGAAAATTTTTGAATAACAACTCTTGTAACTATAAGTATATTATATATTTTTGTGAAATACCGGCTAGATTTACGTTTTCATGTAGGTTCTAGGGTGAATTTCTAATTGCAACGAAGAACTTAGGCGTCTTGACATGGCATATATCAATATAACGACGTAATAGTTAAATAATAGTTTACTTACCAAGATCAGAGCAACCGAAAACACAAGGCTTATTTCGGTAACTCATGGTGACTCAAACGTAACGAAAACAAGTAAAATAATAACGAAAACAATATGTAAGAAAAACGAAGTAACAACTAATACATATAACAAAACAGAAAGAACTCAAAAATATAACAAAACCGTAACAACCAAAAAATATAACAAAACGAGTAGGTAACAAAATAACTAAAACAGAAGCACTTCAAATTCAACGGACATTGAAACGAAATTGAAGGAAAACAAAACGTTTTCTACCATAGCCATTTTCAAATATAAGGGTTGCCAATTTTTTTATACGATTAATCGATCGTTGGTAATACCTGTCATGGTATAGCAGAACTTAAGGATGTATATGTGTTTAATATTCAAAAGATGAGTATTACGAGAAGTGGTGTAAGGAGTCTGCTGTGCTGCAGATACTCGTATAACCGAATATCAAACTCATTCAATATAAGTCCATAGGCTACGGTGACCGCTTACCATCAGGTGGACCGTAAGCTTGTTTACCTTAGTGGTATAAAAAAAAACCGCTTTCACCTTCTTGTTTTTTGCAATTTTTCATAAACATTAGACACAAATAACAAGAAAGAACATCGATATAGTTATGGAACATCGACAAAAGAGATGAGTGTGCGATCCATATCCAGCTGTAAAGTAAAAATGGCCGATACTTGCCACATTATTGCTTTATCTCTTCCTAAGCAGTGGTGAATTTTGTGAGGCTATTGCGCAGGCTATGGGATGGATTACAGTAATCAAAGTATGTGGTGGTACACAATATTAGTCGGCATTAGAATAACATGATGAAGTTATACCAAGTTCGTTTGTTTAAAAGGCAGGTAACTAAAATAATTTGTTAATATATATTTTATTTACTAAAAAATATTATTTCGAAATGGATTAAATTGGTATGTTTGATGTGGCAAACAGATTTACAATTTACACCGTAGGTTATCACTGCGACATGTCTTTTTATTATTATTATTTAAAAGCTTGGTCAATGAAAGCAGAAAATCACCTAAAGTATTATATGGTCTGTGAAATCGGTAAACTTCTTAATTCTCTAAAACAGTTCTGATTTCAATATTTTTAAAAATTCTTCTTTGAATATGTTGGGTATTTTAAATCGGAAATATTTTGGTTGGGGTACATAAATATTTATATATTAAAAATAGAGCCTATAAAAAGAGTGAAAGTTTTTTTTTTCACACCCATAATGTGGATGTGGGATTATCCTCATCAGAGATTCTTATATGAATTTTAATAAGAGATGGACGAAGGATTTATCCTCATACTATGAGTTCTTAAAATTTTAAAAAAATCCCAGTAATAGAATGAAACAAAATCTGTTGAAAAGTTTTTCAAATATTCTTTTATAAAGCACGCCCTGTTTAAATTTTAAACCGACTCAGGTGCGATACCAAATGATACCAAGGTACTTGAAAAATTTAAGGACAATTTTTATTTTAAATTATTTTTCTTCAAAATATAAAGTTCTATTACCAAATTTTTTTTGAATTATATTTTTTGATAAATATTTATTTATTATATTGATATTTTTAGAGCTCATGGTTGAAAAGTTAAGTCTCACATTATCATAAATATTTTGCTTAAATTACGACGACATTTTCTATCTAAATAACTTCCAAAATATATTACAATTACAAAATATATTTAACAATGCAATTTACAATTTACCTTTAAAAATGTATAAGAATAAGTGCTATTTTAAGTGTTCTGTAGACAAACTGTGTCTACAATTGCATACATTTGTGTGAGGAGTTCATAAAAGGAATTTTCTTCGTGAGCTTAATTGATCAACGCCAATCTATGAGTTTCAAGCGTTTTAAGCGGCGTGCTTAGCGCTCGGAATTTCTGTTGTCACTGTGTGAAACATCTGAACGATGAATGAGATCGAGATGGAGCGTAAATATGCTTGATTTCAAAGTTTTTGCTAAAATATGCAATATGCATTTAATCCGTTAGCTAGCAATAAACATTAAAAAATAATCAGTTTGCATTAAAGTGGTAAACCCATATATGTTGTGCAAAAGAATAATAATTATAATAATTTTGGACATATTACACAGCGCCATCTGGTCCCAACCCAAGCAAAGCTTGTATTATGAAAACTACACAACGGATACAAATATTTACATACTGTTTTTTGTACATACATACATATCATACATGAATACACTCAGACTCAAGACAAACACAAATTTTTGTCCAGTGCGGTTATTGAACACCCTCTGCACAGCAGCTGGCCACACTACGAGCTAGGCTGCGAAGGAGTTATGAGAGGGAGTAAAGAAGAGTATACGCACTCATATTTTAATGTCTACATTTAACAAAAATTTGGACTATTAAATAACTTCATTAGACACATATATATTTAATTTTTGAATTCATCGATTTTACAAGAAGCTACAGTTTGAACTAGCTACCTATATTCTAAACGGTACCATACAACACTGTTTCTATATAATGTATGCTATTAATCGAGCATACCATTTATAATAGTTGCCGCGGGTAAACTTTTACGTCGTTTAGAAATATCGATTATATTAAAAATCGATTATAATGCACTCTAAGAAAGTTTAATAAAAGTAGTTAAATGTATATAATGGCAACACAGTTATTTCCTGCAAAAGTGACATCTGTTAGGTCGTTATTACATCTCTTAGAAAGTAAAAGTTGCTGAGACAAAGCAAGAGATGGTTCTGTTTTACAAAAATATTGAATGTATGGAGTGTACTCCCCCTGCCACTCACGCAGTGCTGCTCTATGCTCTAGTGCGGTATGGCCTTTAGAATCAATTATTTATCTAATGAAAAGTATTTTTTATTCTGGCTTTTACTTGCATATTTGTTTAGGTGACAAAATGTACATTATTATTTAAATACATTCTGTAGAAATTATATTTTAAGACGCTCAAAACCCTCCTTAGGTTTTTTTTTTTTAATATTATAATGGGCTCGCACGGTCTTAGCAGACCATTTATGCATTTGCCAGAGTCAAAGTCAATTATATTATATCGTATCGTGGCGCGGGCGTTACCGCGCGTCCTCGTTTTCAAGTCCCAAGATTGGGCGGGAGATTTGGTGTGGATCCTCAGACATTGCGCGTCATGTTCTGCTTATTACTTCATAATTCACTATTCATGAGCCTTCGCTGCACAATTTTTAAAACGCTTTCGTAAAACATTGCTAAAATATATACATCGAAACTCACTAAATGAATTCAGAAAAATTAAACAGAAAAAAACACCACTCCTTCTTAAGATTCGCGCCAAAACTCCCCTCCTTAGGTTAACTCTTTTATTAGTATTTAGCAGATTTTGGGTCCGTTCGTTTTGGGATAAAGAATCATTATTTTCGTTAATTTTGTCATCCGTTCGTTAAGCATTGGTGACCAAAATATTAATTGTGAGGACAAAAATATTTTGTGAGAATTCTTGCTGAGTTCCTGTACTGTAACTAGATTTTGGCCTAAAATTCGTATGGAACATACGTCGCAACAGTAAAACTGGCACATATAAATAGTTGCATTATAATATATACATTTTTATATATCCAATTGAGTCACAGATAAAAATGTGTCCTTTTTTAAGTTCATCGCAATAATTGTTTGTATAATGACAGTACTGCTTGTTGTGGAACAGGGATAATTCGATATAGCTCATATGAATCTCGACTGACAGATGGGATTCTTATTTCAAATATAAAATAATCTGCTGTTAACCTTGCTCTGGCTTTTAATAAACTGTAAATTTTCCTTAAATCGGTCTGTATATTATCCAAAGGTACACAAATCTTTCGATAACTGTCCAGAAATTGTTTAGTTCATCTCGTAATTCTTATAATCTGGAAACATTTACGTTTCAAAGCTAGTACCTACATGTTCAATCATTGTACTCACAGCATGGGCGCCGGCAGAAATAATTTCCAGGTGGTGCAGATTTTAGTTTTCTTATAATCTTCGCCGTATTATGATTGTTAATAAAAAATTGAAATTTTAGTCGGAAACATCTGAAGCGCGGTTTATTTTATGTTCGAGACATTTAAAAATTTCTGACTATTATTAGACTATAATTTTTCTGAATATTTTAAATTCATAAATTTATTTTATAGGTACCCAGTCCTCACACCTATTTGTTCACGACGATCGAAATTTAAAATTCTAAGTTAATATTAATTAAAATTAATTAAGTCGATATTAATCGATTTCCATTACTCCTCTGAACGCACCCTTTAAAGTACCGCTACTCCACACGAGATAACACCAGCATAAAAGGGATCAACTTAACAGAGAAAGCACAATACAGTTTCTAAGCAGTGCGAAAGAGACCGACTCTTGTCAAAGTCAATCGCGAATGAACTAGAAAGTTCATAAATGTGAAAGAGACATAATTCAAATTCAAATTCAATATAATTTATTCAGTTTAGGCTACAATAATTGAGCACTTATGAATGTCACTACGCCATCAGTTCGTAAGTCTATAGGGCGGGAGACCTTGTACTGAGAAGAACCGGCAAGAAACTCAGCAAAGGCATTCCTTTTCTCCCTTTCTCTTACAGCGTCCAATTAAAATATTGGAAAATGCCCTCCCTATCATAAAAGGACACTTTCCATTACAAACATAAAAAACATGAAATATAAAGCCCAAGCACAACATAAAAAAGTATCTAATTGCAAAATATAAAAAAAGACAGTTCATGTATTCATCACTAAGAAATAAAAAAAAAAAACAAAATCTTTGGACATTACACACAGCGCCATCTGGCCCCAAAGTAAGCAGAGCTTGTGTTATGGGTGCCGGACAACGGATACAAATTCATATATAATTATTTTTTGCAAATACATACATATCATACATAAATACACCCAGACTCAAGACAAACACAAATGCTTATCGAACCCACACCCTCTGCACAGTAGTCGGCCACACTACCAACTAGGCTGCGAGGGAATCTATAGATTATAGATGACAAGGACAGAGCTACGTTCGAGAATCTGGAACCTTCCTTACATTTTGACATATAAGGGGGCTAGGTCGCGTTCCGAGTCAGCTAGTTTTCGATTGAAGTTCGAACAGTTCGTTCCGAGTGAACAAATTACGTGACTAATAGTTATCTTCAGTGCACAGTGCATTCGTTTGAAAAATTAATAGTTCCCGCTATATTCGTTTCAATAGATTAGTGTTTTTAGTGTTGTTATAGTGTTGCCGTATTTTAATTTCGAAAAAATATACCTAGATAGTTAGTTCATACAGTCCAATAGGTCAAGAATGATTGCTTGACTTGATTACACGTGCCAGGGCGAGCTAATTAGTCAGTGTCAGTGCGCGCCGTAATTAATTAATCAGTGCAAGCAAGCAGTGACAAGTGAATTTTCAAAGTAAAAAAAATTATAATTTTTTTATAAGATATGAGTGACATAAGGCGATTTTTCTGCAAGAGAAAAAATATTTAAAATGAACAGTTTAATGCTAAAGATTGTCCAACTACTTCGGCACAGCAAAGTACTAGTAAAACTGAATAACAACACAAAAAAATTTAGTTAATATTTATGATGTGGGTTTATATCTGGATTCTAACGTCAGTGATGAAATACGGTTTAAAGTGCTCAAAACAGCGTGGAAACCTCCGAAAGATTATGATTTCAAGCAGGAGATCGATCATAAAAACGAAACACAACAACGTGCATTTCGCCACGAGTGGCTCACAGCATACCCTTGGTTAGCATATTCTGCTCAGGCTAAAGAACCACTTTGCCGTACATGTGTATTATTTCCCGCACAAATTCATCGAAGCAGTACTCAGGGGCCATTTATCATTCGGCCATGCAAAAAATATGAAAAATTTCATGAGTGTGCGAAATCTCATGCAAATAGCCAGTGGCATCGTTAATCGGTTATATGTTCTAAAAATTTTATGGAAATCATGCAAAGAAAAAAAGCAGTTGATTTTTAAATGAGAATTGTGTAATTACTGCCTACTAATTATTGTGAATAAAAAAATGATTTCCAACAGACGGCTTTTTATTTCAATAATTCCTGTTGATCTCGAGATTCCCAAGGGGTGCAAGTGCGCCACCTGGCACCCCCCTGCCGGCTTTTGTGTGTCTACTATATGATAACCATCAACTTATTCTCATAACTAATGTATGTCATTTATTAAGTTTTATAATATAATTCTATTCTTTTGTGTGTTTGTGTGTGTTTTACTACTAATACTACTATTCTACACATTTTTTTCTTAAAATGTAAGTAAACGGACAATGCATGTCACAGTCATTATTACATTAAGCATTTTATCATTTAAGCTAGTTTTTAGGTATTTCTAATTTTATTTTTTTATTGTTTTTGTGTGTCATTTTATCTTTTGAAAATGAATTATTTAACTTATCAACTTGTATCATTAAAGCAAAGCAACAGGTGTTAGGTAACAAACCCAACATTCTTATTTACTCAAATATCTACTGTGCGGGATGTTCTGCGGTGATTTATAAAGTTGCAATAGGTAACTGGTTAAAATTATCTGCTGAAGTGAAAAGTGCGTACATTCGAAAAAAATGTGATCCAATGACTGATTTGCGGAGTTGCAGTAGTTGCATGATGGGGAAGAGATCAGGCGTATTCTATGCAGATGCTCGTCAAAACGGCCATGTCTAATTCGGAACCGACATGAAACACTATGAAATCTTCTACATATATATTTCCATTTGATAAACGACGGCTTACTTATCGTTGGATTGATAGCGTGATACCAATTGCATTTAGTGTGTAAAGTTTCTTTTCAAGATTGCTGCCAAATCTTGAGTAAATTTTCTTTTAATGTATTAACGCAGTCTATATATGGGATTTAATGGTTTTTTAGTGGAATATTGGTTTCCGTATTGGTAATAATCTTTGCAAATGAATCAACTTGTTCGTTACCAGCTACACCAATTTGTGTAGGTGTCCAAAATAATACTATATGTTTTTGTTTTGAGGCCAATTCACTATATATTTCTCTTATTTTGTTGATAAGATAGTTTGTTCTAGCGTAAAAGGATGGATTTGATAAGGCTCGTAGTACGCTCATACTGTCAGTTAAAATAACCCAATCGTTAAATTCTGTTTTTTTAATATACTCGTAAGCTGCCATAATATCAGATGTATAAATAGTCGTATTATTTTGTAATTTTAAGCCATGCCCAATCTTTGTCTGAGTATCATAAAATGCTATAGATACGTTTTTATTATTTATATGTCTGTATTCTGACCAGACATCCAATTCTTTATATACATTATATTTTGGTTTAAGAATTTTTATTGACAACTACATTCATCTCATAAAATTTTCTATTATATGTACCATTATAACAGGGTTACTTAGACCTATTGTTCGGGAAAGAATTCAATGACTCACCCGTTCGGACCGGTGACAGGTTAGCTATCATTCATTTGCGCCATTTTGCGGCGAGCGTGTCAGTCGCATAGTGAAAAAATCCTATGTCTATGGTCGCACCCCACTATATACGTTACTCGGTTCGTTACAGTGTTAATTCGATTAAGAATTTTAGAATAATCCAACTGTCGAAAAATCAGTTGTCGGTGTTCGGATCAGTGTGTGCGGTTTCGTTAGCGTTAGAAAAAGAGGCGCGCCCCCCCCAAGTCGAGTCACACCGAAGACAAAATACAGTACCTACATTTCACACCACATTTATACTCACACATGACCCGTTAAAAAAGAGACAAATATAGATCAAAACGTAAGTACAGAAGCAAGTAATCATTTTGCTGCCCAGTTTACTAAATATATTATTGTCATCTTTAATTTTAAAATTTCATTCAAGCCAATTATTAAGTAAAAGGGCATCGTATTAAGTAAATATTTTTTTTCTTGAAAGCATATTATTTTTTACGGCTACAAGTTTTAATACAAAATTTGATCAAATAAATTCAAAACGAATTGACAGTAGTGGTAAATTGCTTTCTATTTGCATAGAGTTTATTGGTGATTTCTTCATAGTTCCTAATATAATACGCAAATTCCTGTTTTGAACTTTTACAAGCTTTTCTACAATCTTTTGATCTGAAGCGTAACAAAAGAAAGCATACTCAAAGTTACTTCTAACTAAATCTATTCTAACAATTCCCAGTATTGTTATTCAAGTTGTCATCTTGAATAGTAACCAAATCTCCTATTTTATTGTTAGTTTTTGATGTTAGCCATTTACTTCTTGTGTTTAATTGGCTTAAATGTTCGGTTTTGAACCTTTTCCAGATATCTTTAAATATCTTGTCAATAAGTTGCCACTTTGTCCTGGCATCAAGTGATGTTTCTATGACAGAATAATTCTGCTCTTGCTGTCAAAAAATGTGCTGGCGTTAAAGAATCAATATCTTCGACGTCTTCTTTCAACGGACACAGAGGTCTAGAGTTAAGACATGCTTCTAGTTGTGTGAAATGTGGAGTATTCTTCGAAGGTTAGTTTCTGCTCTACTATCATTAGTTTTAAGTGATATTTGAGACTTCTCACTGCTTTCTCACAAAGTCCTTCAGCCGAAGGCCATGAAGGGGCATTGAAATGCCATTCAATTTCCATTTCAGTCACTTCTGTCATAAATTCTGTCTTCTGCGCATGGCTGCTAAAAATGCTGAAGACTTTAGAGTTGATAAAAGCTATAAGTGTACGGCTTTTGTAGCCAAGCATACGAATACTACGATGATCCTGATGATCCTTTCGTAGTCTTGATCCCCCGACCCTTATTTGCTTTTACATATTTCGACGTACCCAGTGTAATCAACTCCTGTGTGATAAAATGGTCGAGATGAATTACATCTTGCTTCTGGCCTCCCATTAATGGATTTTGCTTATAGGGGTTATGCTGGCGACATTTTATGCATAACCTGAGTTGCTTGTTTGTTGCTCGGTTTCCACCCATAATCCAGTATTTTTGTCTAATAAAAGCTGACGTTACCCTTGGTCCACCATGATATGTAAGTTCGTGGGCGTGGTCTATAATTAACTTGGTCCAATTGCCACTATGTGGTAAAATAATAGGATGCTTCATATCTTTGTTAATACATGCGTTTTTCAATCTCCCGCCAACTCTCAAAACGTTATTTTCGTCTGAAAATGGATTTAAATTCAAAATATTGCTTTTGTGACTGATTTGTTTTTTGTTTTGTAAATCCGTTATTTCATCTGCAAATTTAGTGTGCTGTCATACTGTCAATTGTGGTTTTGGCAGATTTCAGTTCTTTTGTCGTAAGATATGATGGTTGTTGTTTACTTTTCTTTGAAATAAATCTGATGATCCATGCTAATATTGTTACTACTCTTGTAAATGTGCTATTTTTACATAATAACAAGTTGATTATGCTGTCGTCACAGTTTTTATTTATTTTCTTCAAATCTTGATTTGTTTGGAAAGAAGGACGTTCTTAGAAAGTTGACAGCCAAGCTGGTCCGTTCCACCACAAAGTATGTGTCTTTAGTTGAGTGCTTGGAAGGCCTCTCGTCACACTATCTGAAGGGTTGTCTTCTGATTTCAAGTACTTCCATCAATCTGCAGGTATAACAGAAGTAGTCCGACTGACTCTGTTTACTACAAAAGGTTTCCATCTCGTTGGATCTCCCTGTATCCAACCCAAAGCTGCTGTAGAATCGCTCTAACCATATAATTTAATTGTTTAGTTGCTGAAACATTGTTTTTAAATGATTATTATAGTCTTGTTTTTTATGAGATGGCTTAATGGAAGTAAATTTATTTTTGAGAAACTCCATAAACTCCATAGACATTGTATGTGTGAGAATCTAATTTTTGAGACAACATATGCACAACTAGCGGATCCCAAGTCCTAATATCAATAAATACATTTTTTATTGCATTTAGACTTTCTGCTGTACAGTCATGTATCCGCTTAATATGAAGGATTGACGGTTGATTGACTATAGGTATATTCAAGATAATATTTATGTGAGATGAAAATATCAGTTTTTTGTTATTATACCTGTAATAATTTAGTATGTCCCAACAAGTATAATGATAAGAACTGATTTGCAAGTGCTGTATTAATTGCTCAGCTTCTCCTTTAACTTTATTCTTAAGAAATTGCATCTTCCGATTGTTATGTACAGTTTCTGAAAATAAGTCTTTGAACGGAACCCACTGATTATAATTGCCTGATAATACAGGAATGTCAATTGGATTTTTTATTTTTTATTAAAATTGGATTATTGGGGTCTTTCTTGATGTGTTACAGAATATATAATTTTATTTATTTCTTTTTTAATGTTTTAAAATGTATGTTTATCTTTTGAAAATGTCGATTCATTCAATTCATCTGATCCGCCTAATTCACTGTCTGTCTCCCAGTGCAGTGCATCGATGGCTGACCATCTAGACTGCAAAGTATAGAGTAAGTCTTGCAACTCCTACTTATCGCCATCTGCCTCCAAATGTATATTAGACACCGTCCTTTGAAAAGCTCTAAAATTGCTCGACTGTTTTTTTAACACGTTTTCTACTTTATCCATTTTAACATGAGAATAATCAGCTTGTGACTGCTGAGAAAAAAAATGATGGTGCTGATAGAGGAGTTGCTGGTTTAAAAATTAGATTGCAGTCTTGTTTTGGCCCTATCAGAACTTTACTCTGCATTACTGTTTTTGCATGGTTATAAACTTCTATTGCCTTTTCATAATGCTTTTCTGTAAAGTATGTATGACGCCTATCCCCGATTTCACATAACTGACGGTGATTCGTTTGATACTCGTCCCAATACGATTCTAAGGTGTCTAAACGTCTTTTAATGCTTTCGGTCTTTTTTAAAGTTGCTAAGGAGCTGTTTCATTGCTCCCACAATTTGACATTGTGCAGCCAAAAGATCTTCCATGTTGATAACAAAAGAACAAGCTAAATAATGGAAAGATCATACTTTTCGGTGTATTCTACTGAAACTTGCTTGCTGTGGTCGCTCTGATGCTCTACTGTTGCTACTTACTGCTGCTGGGCGTTGCTCGCTGATAAAACCTTGACGATTTATTTTGGTTCACTGGTGCGCGATTAGTGCTGCTTTTAACCAAACCGCGCGCTAGATTAAAAGTTTGAAGGACCATGAAGATGTTCAGTTTGTTGCCTAACACCTGTTGCTTTGCTTTGTGACGTCATACGAGATGTCGAAAGGTCCAAATAAGACAACAGTTGAATTGTGACTGACTGTTTATTAGTCAAAGCATTGTATATATAATTGCGTAACATCACATTTAGGGGGTTCCCGAAAAAAAAACTTTTACAAAATCCAAATATCAGTAGTAAAATACAAATAAATAATACAGTTGTACATAAGACCATTTTACGTTTGTAGACACAATAAGAAACACAATTGTTATTATGTGCGTATACAATTTAGAAAAATAAAGAGTAATTATCACAATCACAAGGTTTTCATTTTATATACCCCTTTATTTATATTTATTCATCTTATTTACTATCACAGAAAAAGTCAATTATGTTGTCAAGGTTTGTAATTGTTAGGTCAATTCATAGTCAAGTCATATAGTTTAGGATGATCTGTGGTTGTTCGACGCGCGTGTTGGTGTTTATTGTATATTGGGAGGTTTTGGCTCTAAATCATAGTTTTTCCTAGCTAAGTGAAGTTCATAGTTCGTGTTTTTGTGTCTGTATTTTGTGTTAGTAAGTACTAACCTTATAGTTTGTTTGTTTTCACTAATTTAGTAGTCAGTTGGCTTCGGCCTCTCCCACTCCATCCCGATGAACTTATTGTAGTTGCTGCTCGTGTATTAAATATATCTGTTGTTTCTATTTACATTCCCCAACCTAGCCCTGCTGTTATTCCTAACCTCCTTACAATATTCTCTTCCTTACCTCAACCTATTGTTATTCTTGGTGATTTCAACACCCATCATGTGTCATGGGGCTCTCATTACAGTGACCCATTTTCATCCCATCTAGTAGACCCTTTTGAAAATTTTAACCTCTGTATCAATAATAATTGGGCCCCTACTCGCAGGGTTTCCCCAAATCTAATTATCAATCAGTTATTGATATTTCAGTTTCTAGCACTTGCTTAGCTCCATTCCTTTCATGGGAATCCATTCATTTCCGCCAGATGTCTGCTAGGGCTAAAAAAATTTTTCCTTAAAAAAAAACGTGGTTGGATTGACTTTTGTGAATCCCTATCTGCTAGATTTCCTTCCTCACAAGTATGGAAGCAGATTAAAAGTTTCCGAGGTTCAATGTCAACTAACATAGAGTTAACCAATGAGTCTTCCTGGTGTGAGGAATTTGCTGATAAACTTTCCCCACCCTTTGTCCCCCCTGAAAACTATTTTTACATTCCATACCCATCCATTGCATCTCATTAAAGGTTTGACGAGCCTTTTTCCATGAACGAGCTGGAGTGTGTTTTGTCTGGCCTAAGAGATTCAAGCCCAGGAGCGGATGGCATTCCTTATTCTTTCATAACTCATCTTAATAAATTTAGTAAAAATATTCTTTTTAAAATACTTAATAATATATTTATTTCAGGCATCCCCCGTAACATTGAAAATTACAAATTATCATCCGCATTCTGAAACCTGGTATGGATCCTTCCAAAGCTGCCTCAAATAGACCAATTGCTTTATCCTCTACCCTTTGTAAAATTATGGAACACTTAAATAAAAACCGCCTGGAGTGGCTCATGGAGTCTAAAGGCATACTTGCTTACACTCAATTTGGTTTTCGCAAAGGAAAAGCACTACGAATAGGCTTAGTATTCTTAGGAAAGACATTCGCCTAGCTCTCTCTAATAATGAGGATCTTGTAGGTGTATTCTTGGATATTACCTCCGCATATGATCATGTCCAACTTCCGGTACTCAGGAAGAAAATGCTTCAGCTAAGCATCCCTGTGAGGCTGGTACATTTTATCTCTAACCTTTTAATGGCTAAATGCATTAAAATTCGCTCCCTAGATAAACTTCCTGCTAGATTTGTATGGAAAGGCTTACCACAAGGGTCTGTCTTAAGTCCACTTTTATACAATATTTATACTTATGCTCTAGAAAATTCTGTTTCCTCCTTTTGCAATATCCTTCAATATGCCGATGATTTAGCCATCTACTTTTCTTCTAAAAATATTGATGATATTTTATTTCGTTAAAATTCTGCCATACATTGCTTAAAAAATTGGCTTGAAGACCACGGCCTCTTTCTTTGCATTGCTAAAAGCAAAGTTGTAACCTTCTCTAGAAAAAGAATCACTCCTAATATAGTTATCAAATGTGTTGACCAATTAGTTCCAGAGAATGACAAGGTAAAATTTCTTTGCAAATCAAGAAAATTTTATTACAGTGCCATTCCCAGGGCTTAAACGTAGTTCTCTTGGATTCCGGGGCACAGTGGAAAATTAGGTAACGAATGTGCAGACCAGTGGGCTAAAAAGGCAGTACAGATTGGTTTACTTGATCATTTTAAAATTGTCTCATTGGAACTACAAAACCTAGCTAAAAAACAGTTGGAGACTGATTGGGATAAGATTTGGACTCAGTCAAGAACTATCAAAGGTCGTTACTATGGACAAATTCAACCTTTTATACCCAAAAAACCTTGGTTTTTTTAAATTCCGTAATTATGATAAATCTGCCACTTCAACCATATGCCGTCTCCAACTGGGTCATGTATCTTCCTCCAGTATTCCTCGCCAAAATTAGAGTCAGAGACAACTCTCTCTATGAATGTGGCATTGATGAAGGAACTGTAGTAGTAGACCATATATTTTTCAGCTGCCCAAAATTTCCCCTATCCTTATATGATGTTCTTCCTTTAGAAATTCCTCGCCCTGTAAATATGCAATTCCTTTTAACCCAAGTTAATACCCTATTTATTGAATGCTTAACAAAATACATTAGAACTTTTAACATTAGACTATAACATTTATATTTAATTAATTATATTTATAACCCTTAACTATGTGTGCACCTATGTTGTGTGTTGTCTTATGTGGTAGTGGTATATTGTTTCAGGAAGTGGTCCCTATGCCAGAACTTCTCACTAAGAAGACTTTCAAAATTATTTAAAAATCTTATGTGAACTGGCCATACAAATACACGCGTGCCTCCCTCTCCACAGTCATTGGCAAAGTTATGTGGCTTAGTCCACAATAGAAGCCACTAAAGAGAAGAACTTGAAGTTGAACAAGTCATTAAATGACAAATATAAAGCACAGAATGTACGAGTAATTTATGTTATTTAGTTAAAATATTTTAAAAATACATGAAAATTATCAAAACACAAAAATGTAGTTTAACACAATAATAATTATAAAAACACAATAAAAACAACGTTCAAAATAATGTAAACAAAATATGTATAATTAAATCAAATTAGTAAAACACTACTTTATATAACATAAGAAAATGGTAAAACACAGAATGTAGTAAAACAAAATATAGTCGGGTACCTTTTCCCGATATACCTTTTTACTTAGTATCTAGTCATATTTTATAATAGTAATAAAAATCAATCTTACTTGCTTTAAGATAGATGATCTTAAACTTTTCTAAGTTCATTTCTATAGTTTAAAAATGTCTAATACAACATAAGCATAACCGTTGACGTACCTATGACGTCAATATTTATCATGCATGTACCTATAGTCAGAACCTGGTGCGCGAGCGATACGGCGCCGGGAGGTCCAAATAAGACAACAGTTGACTTGTGACTGCCTGTTTATTAGTCAAAGCATTGTATATATAATTACATTAAGCATTACATCACAGCTTTAATGATACAAGTTGATAAGTTAAATAATTTTAAAAAGATAAAATTACACACAAAAGCAATTAGAAATAATAAAATGAGAAATAACTAAAAACTAGCTTAAATGACAAAAATGCTTAAATTGTAAATATGCAAATTATGCTAAATCCTTAATGTACTAACATGTACACGCTTCGAAACGCAAATTTTTCCGAATTATAGGAAACGAATCGTGTAGAAAAAGACTGACTCCCGCGATGTCCGGGTAGACCGTACAGTCTTGGCTGTATGGCACAATGTACTTTTGCCTTTTCCATTTTGGATCAAATGGAAAAAATGGAACTTAAAAAGAAAAAAGGAAGGAAGGGAAGGAATTGTAAATTTTATTCTTGGTCACACTGTCTATCTAGTTATTGATTTTTGCTATTTTTTGTAATTGGTTGGGTTTACACATAGATATAGAATGAACAAGATAAACCATGCCAAATGAAAAGCGAAACAGAAAAAAAATTGCAAATGTGTGAGTGGAATAGTGTTGTCAAACAACACTAACGACAATTTTACCTGCACAAAATTATTGCAAACTAGCGTGCTGGTGAAATTAAATATTACCTATGTCGCGTTTACACTCGCGCCACGCAGCCTCGGAACGCCTTGTCGGACAAAGCAAACTGTTTACGCGCTTGTGCTCGTACATGTGCCCAATAACATAGCGTTGAATGCAAGAGTGTAAACATACCATTAGAACCTAAACTATTAGGACTATAATCCAACTTATAGGAAATTTAAAAATCTAATCACTTTCTTCTTAAAGAACCCCATACCGTAGTCCCTCGAGAATATCTCAGCAGGGAGCTTATTCCACAACTTAAGCGTTCGCGGGAGTAAGTTCCTCTCAAACCGCACTGTTTGTGACCATTTAGGTTACGAAGAGTGAGAATGAATTCACTGTCGATGGCGAGCGGAGCGATGGTAGAAAGTAGCTGTGTAAATGATTCCAAACAATTCCTCAAAACACAGAACATATTATACAAGCGGTAGAACACACACAGGGAGGCAAAATCTCTCCTCAGACTTAATGGTTCGATACGACTTGTGAGTTTGGGATCGTCGACGATTCTTACTGCTCGTCGTTGAACCAAATTAAAAGGGCTAAGCTGGTATCCAGGTGCACCCGCCTTGAGATGGCAGCAGGCCGGACTTGTGATTTGTAAAGCAACAACCTTTGCACTGAGTTGAAGCATCGCTTCACTCTGTTGAGTACTCCTGGTTTTTTGGACGCCAGCTTCACCTTGGTTTCCAAATGGTCGCGAAACTGGATATAGCTGGAGATGTCAACACCAAAGAGCCCAATACACTTGGAGATGGTAAGTGCTGTGTTCTGGAATTGTAGGACCACAGTAAATGGGATTTTCTTAGCGGTGAACGCGCAGACTTGTGTCTTTATTGGGTTGAATCCTGAAACGCTTAACGCCCGCCGGACCTCCCACTGTGTTATGGAGATTTCTGGCATAGTCTTACCGCATCACAAAGTAAAGTAGGTGGTACAGCTCCTTCATTATTGATATTCTAGTTTGAGGCAAAGAGACTGCCCAGTAAATCGGCTTTCTCTCTAGCACTATGGGAGAATCGGTTTTTTGCTGTGCTGGTAACGACCACTGACAAAAGTTTCCCTTGGCAGCTTAACAAGCGACCAGAAAACACGACTCCCAGAGGGATAGCTTGCAACTCGCCCACCTATTTTGCCGATGAATTGGAACTTAGCTCTGGCGGTTACTTTCTTACTGAACCTCGAGGCAGCATTTAATTTGCGTTTTAACTCAGACGTATTCAGATCCTTATTGATCGAACCGTGGTCCAAGCCTCATATGCAGTTTGCTTGAGAATTTTAGCTTCTTTACAAGACCTATTAAACCTCGGTCTTTTTTTGACATCGGCAGCTACTCGAGGGTTAGAAACGTAACATTCCATGCCAGCGAAGATTATCTCAGTGACTGCGGCTGCGCAGATGTCAGGATCTTCTAAGCTGAAGCAGAGCTGCCTCCACGGGTACGATGCATAAAAATCCCGCAATCCATCACAATCTGCTGACTTGTAATGCTACACGCAACGCCAATTAATTGGCGCAGAGGAAACGGTTAGTGTGCATGACACTTGATTCCGGGCGAGAGAGTGGTCCAAGGAGAGGCGCATCCACTGAGACGGAATATCAGTTCGGACGTGTAGTTAGCACTCCTAGCCTCTATATCCGGTATGCTCGTTGGAGAAAGTACCAGTTGCGAGAATTTTGTTTGAGTAATTGTAAAGAATAAAAACCAAATTTAATTGATACTCAATTTTTTTTATTGAAAGTATCTAAATTTAACAAATTTTACATTATTTAGTAATAATACTAAAACTATAAGAACATTAAATATAGAAACTATGTGTAAGTAGACTTCTAGTGAACAAAACACCGTCATAAAAACCAAGTATTTTATATTATTTTTTATCATGCAACCTCTTACAATTCACCCCCACCGTGCGCGTAATACATATTGCATTTCATACTAATTCTACAAATGTGGCTCAAACGGCGCGTACGATGCGGACAAATGTGCGGTCACCTTTGGATGACTATGAATATTTATCTTATTAATACTCTATACATGTATAATTACATATATCGATACTGAAGCTGTCGGTCGCCACCTTGTCAAGCTCTATGGTAACTAAATGTCTACATATTTTACGCAAAATACTCTCCAAATCCTTATTTAACAAAGAAATAATGGTACTCAGTAAATGTAGACAAAAAAAATGCAAGCTATGATTTTAATTGTTTTTTATTTCGTAAAATTTTTAACTAAAACAGATAAAATATGCATATGACAACAATGCAGTAAAAATTATCATAATTTACCTGTGAAATGTGTACTTATTCGAATTATTATCTGTTGTGACTTCACATTTACTCACAGCACAAGACACCATAGTAACCTGCAAAATTAATAGTTTGTATGTTAATCCAGGATTATTTCAAAAAAATCCATTCGCCTTAAGAGAAACGCTATGTCCTCTTGTGGTCATATAATTTTATACTTTATTTATCATAATTTTAATGAACTTGTTTCTATTTATGCTGCAGTTAGAGCTTCTCATACACTTTATAATATATACGCATTACGTCAGCGCTATGTCAATCTATATCGTAACTAAATGATTATATATTTTACACAAAATATCCTCCAAATCTTGATTTTGCAACGAAATATGGTATCAAGTCTATAGAAAAACATGTAGATATATAGTTCAAATGGTTTTTTTCGTTGATTTTTCAGCTGTTAGATAAAATATTCAATCAACAATGCAGTAATTCTGATTATTCCGTCTTGTAAATAAACATTGGCTCACACTAGAAAACAGCTTTTGTATCTAAAAAATATTTTAAATATTAATGACGGATTACAGAAAGAAAAAATAAAATTCCAGTCACAGTGAACAAATGACGACCTTACCGGATCTTATCGCGGGAGAAATTGACATAGGCACCTATTTTCTTCTGTCTTATTTTGTCTCGGGCTGCATGCACTTAATTTGGATTTCTCGCTTCCACGCTTTATTGGTCTTGTTTTTCTTGTGCGGAGATTGAACCTGCACCCCTCGTTTCCGTAGATAGTCTTCACTACAAACAGAGCCAAGGAACCGTCAAACGTATATATCTTTGCCGCAAAAAGAACTCCTAATAGACTTTATTATCGATATCGATACGCATTACGTCAGTGCTAAGTCAATCTTTATCGTAACTAAATGATTACATATTTTACACAAAATATCCCCCAAATCTTGATTTAGCAATGAAATATGGTATTAAATCAAGAGAATAATATATAAACTACAATTCTAATTAATTTTTACGTTAATTTTTCGGATAAATTCGATTAAATATAATTAACAACAAAGCAGTAAAAAAATCATAAATCACTGGTAAAACGTGTATATATTCGGATTATTGCGTCTTGTAACGTCACATTGGCTCACAAAATAGATACCAAATTTACAATTTAAATATTCTAAAATATAAATCACGGATTAAAGGAGGAAAACAGAAAATTCCAATCGCTATAAAATAGACCCGCCGATATCGCCGCTTATAAATGTAATTATTGTCACATTCGGCCATTTTCTTCTATCTCATTTACTCATGGGCACTATACACTTAATTTGGATTTCTCGCTCCCATTTATTGGTCTTTTGAACGTAGTGAAAAAATCCTATGTCTATGGGTTCACATATACTATTATCTGTGAGATTTACTGTTGTCTGTGGTTGGCGTTGGCTTGGCGTCGTGAATTCGTTTCTGATGAAACAAAACTAAATGTAACCACTAGTTTTCGGTGAAGCAAGCTTTTTACTCTAGTTCTTTGAACATTGAATATGTGAAAAATAACGCTTGGAGGGACTTTTCTTTTATCATTATGCATCGTCGAGGTGGTAAACGTATTCGGATGGATGATCCGCCTCCCGAATATTCGAATCCCATGACTCCTGCTACTCCTATGACGGAATATGGAGGTCAATCTGTTCATGAGCCAGAAGCACTTAACATAAATTACTCTGGATTTAATGTTGGAGCTGTCGCTAATTCAACGACTACAGAACCACTTAGAGAAGAAACGGAGGAAACTCTACACGAGGAAGACGAAGCAAGGTCTCCCTCTCCACCATCGAAACGTATAACTCGTAGTCGTGGGCGTGGGGGTGACGGTGGATATGTGGGACGGTTGGCCGAGTCTCCGCCCCCCCCGCCTCTGCGGCGGCGAGGACGCGGCGGCCGCGGACGCGGCCGCGGCAGAGCAACGGCTCCGCCACCCCCACTGTCGCCTCCACCGGTACTTCTTCCTGGCGATGATGAAAACAGTTTGTACAACATTCTCAGATTCAACAAAACTGCTATCAATGTAAGTACTTATCTTTTCGTATGTCTCAATTACACAAACTCAAATAGGTAAAGAACTTTTGAATCGTCAGTTTAATAATCAATTTTATAGACTTCACAGCTGAGGTGAATAAAAGGGGGCGGTCAGAGTAAATAAAAGGGGCTGCAAGGGAAAAAATAGTGGACTATTTTCATGTTTTTACTTGTTTTACTAAATGTATGGAGGCTGAAAACATCAAATTTTTGGATACATTCAGTTGTTTATTCTTTTAAAACACTTTTAGAACATATTGTGTATGGTATAGATATGAAAATTGAATTAGATCTCTTATCAGCAAAAAAAAATATTTGATAACTTTGTTGATTCAAAAGTATTTGTAAAAACCTAATTTAAATAAAAAAAGAAGATTGACTAAGCATTTCCACCCTGTATTTAAAATTTATGTGGGTTATTCAATTGTAGACCAATTTAAGCTTGTAGTTGGTTGAGAATTGACTTCTGGTAGCTATGGAATTGTTAAGACGGGGTGACTTGACAAAGGCAAGGAAAAATTGTAATTGAATATTTCTTAAGTTTTCTTACAATAGTCAGAGGTTTAGCTCATAGTAGCCTAGGCTATAGTACCCAGTCAGAACAGCTGCGTGGATGTAACTGTTATCATGGGCAAGTGATTTTGGCGAGGAGTGGAGATAGATGCTATGTCGGCAAATAAGGTTAGGGCTGTCACTACACGAACTACTGGTGAAATACGAACAGGCCACCACCCCCCAACAGATGCTAAGATTCATGTCCCTAAGGTGCTTGACATAGCACTTCTAAAGAATGTAAGGCTAAGCTTTTGCTCTATAGTGGTGCTTGACCTTGATTCGGACCGCCACCCTATTCTCCTCCAGGTACCGCATTGCACACTCTTTTCAACATTAGAACTGTGATGGACTGGGATAAATTCCAGCAATTACTCGAAAATTCCAACTCGCCAGATCTAGATCACATTCCCGACAACAACTCTTCAGCAAACCATATAAGCCTGGTTATTGACTCACTCCCTAGCCACCACTATTGGCGAGTACCAACCTTTCGATCCCGATCACTTGCAAGGGGTAGATGGTGAAGTAGACCGCAGAGCACACAGGATCCTCTGCCCCCATTACGGATGACAAAGTCAAACAGGTCATCAAAGATCTACCCCAAAGCCCCCGTTGCAGACTGTATCTCTAACAATAGCCTTAAGCCAGGGAAAGCTCATACCAAGCCTTTCTCCTACTGCCCTATAAGTTTACTAAAGGCCATTGGTAAACTTTACAAACACCTCCTCCTCGTTTGCCTACGGAGGGCTATAGTCTCCGAAGGCATCTTAATCGATGAGCAGGTAGGCTTCCGCGCCAAACACTCTTGTGTCCACCAAGTCCTCTGTATCACGGACCACATTCTAACTGCCTTCCAACCAGTATTTGGTAAGCGCCGCCATACAGGCACTGTCTTTTTCACAGGGACTTCGAGCTCCCCCAATATCTTAAAGACCTGGCAGTCCGCTTTTTCGAGCGTACAAAAAATCGCCTAAATCGATGAATTGTGCATTCATTGCAGTAATAGCTGCATCAGCCAACTGCTTAGTTTGTTAAAAAAAAAAAAAAAACGGCCGGTGCGCGACTATGCGCGTTTCAGATTGCATCCTCACCGATATTGTTACTGCTAGGCTTTGTACCTATCAGAGTTTACAATAACAAAGGTACGCTTACTGGGTATGTAATTACTTTACATGGTATACGGTATAAAAAAAAAAAAATTACTCAGGATCTAAAGATGTAAATTAAAAATATATTATTGCGATTTATATTTTTAACCACCATTTTCTAAAACCTTTTTTGCTTTGGAGCCTACTAATTATTATGAATATCAATTACTGAAAAGTAAGAAAGAGCAAAATTCAAAATATCAAAAGAAGTTTTAATAGTTTTCTCTCTAGCTCTGTGACATATATGACAGAAAAGGCATAAGTTAGGTGCACTGGGAAAAAACAGGTAAATCTTTTCAGACTTCAGATTCAATTTCTGTGATGAACTATTTCCTTACAAGTTTATATGGAACCCTTAGTGGGGGAGTCAGATTTACATTTATTCGTAAAATCTAGCTATAGCACAACCTTAAGATTTATATTTTCTTTATTTATAGTAATTAATTGAAAAATTTCTCACAAATTTTTCTGTGTTGTATGCAGCAAGTGGTGGACATGTGGATTGAGCAGTACAAAAGTAATAGAGAGAGTGCACTGGTTCAGTTGATGCAGTTCTTCATTAACTCCTCTGGCTGCCGCGGGAAGGTCACCTTAGATATGGCTCAAATGGACCACACTGTTATCATCAAGAAAATGACACAAGAATTTGATGAGGTATTTATTTAAACACGTTTTGTACATGGTTATATACAAAAAAATCCAAAAGTCAAAGGTGCACTTAGGTATCTGGTATTTGTCTAAAACTGTGATTTTATAATTCTTATGATAATTGTCTAGTACCAGTACCCTTGCCGTGCGGGTAGGTGTTAAATAGTACAAAGTAACTAAGCGCGTGGCAATGGTGATGGACTTGTAGGTGTGACTGACAGAGTACTTTGTATTAAACAACAGAGCCTACTGCTCAGTAAGGGCACTATCAATAGTGGATAAAAATATTACATACAAAGAAAATTTAAATTAATATTTTAATTTAGCGGCTCCAAAACCAAAAAGAACACAACATGCAGGATACACTTCCTTAAATCAACATAACTGAGTTTTCTTCGATAGTCAGGGTAGGACTCAGGCTGGTAATGGTCCAATCCCATATAAACAATCGCAACTCTTAGAAACACAATTTGGCTTACTGTATAACACAGTAAGCATAGGTAATCAGACAAAATCAACATCAGCAATTAGAAGGTAAAAAGCGGTCATCTTGCTTGTTTACAGTGCAGAACAGCTCTTTATAAAAAATTATAATTAACTGGTAAAGTGTTTTAATTTTGCACCCTAAACAAGTTAAACTTACAATTTATATAATAGTTAACAAGTGACATTATTATTATCAAGAAAAAGAAAGTTTCTTACAGTGATAAATATTCAACAAATATTTTAAACACAAAAAACTATTTTAGTTAAAACTAACATAAAGAAGCCACTATTATTTTTTGAACCCTCCTGTTCACAATGCTGTTGATTTCTACGAGAAGAATCCGGTGAGAAGCTTACTCTTTTAAAAAAAAATCATATAAACTAAAAATACAATCAATGTTTTAAATTTTAAGCTGTAAAATTTTATAATTTTTCCATTTTAATTTGGTTTACCTATGCATCCTGTAATTGAGCATCTTCAGTCCCAAGAATTTTTATCATTTACAAAGTCTGAAATATTGTAGTATGCTTTTTTACAACTTTGTTGTAAAAGTGTATACATTGCCCCATAAAAGAGTTACTGATTTTGTGTAGACGTCTATCATGCACCAGCAGCTTATTTTTACTTCTAGTATTTACTTTGTGAATGTCACTTTTCCTGCTGAAACTATTGATATTTTTATGTACATATTAAAGATTTTCTTATATGTACTGCGACGCTAAAGTTAAAATATTTACTTCCCTAAACCTATCCCTCGGAGATATCCAACATCCTAATTTATAAATAGCAAAAAATTGCCCTTTTTTTGTAACAAAAATATTTCACCATTGACATCTATTTTCTGTACTCTGCTACTCATGTAGGAGGTCAAAAGGTCGAAAGCTTAGCCTCTAATACCATAGTGATGTAGCTTCCTGATGAGATTTTCATGTTGGACACAGTCAAATGCCTTAGATAATTCACAAAACACACCTAGAGCATCATGCGAATCCTCCCAGGCGTTAAATATATTTTTAATAGTGCCACTCCTGCATCGGTTATGGAACGGCCTTTCATAAAGCCAAACTGTTTACTACTAAGTAGGTCATTAATACAGAAATGGCTTTACATTTGACAAAGCATGATTTTTTCTAAAACTTTACTGAGTACAGGTAGTATTGAAATAGGCTGAAAATTATTTGGTTCTGTTGAACTACCTGACTTAAAAAGAGGTATAACTTTGCTTAGTTTCATCTCAGCAGGAAATACACTACTATCAACACAACTATTAAAAATTATGGCTAAGGGTTGTACTATAACATGAATTATTGAATTTATAGTTTTTATAGAAAGTCCCCCAAAGGTCTGTGGTGTTTTTAATTTCTAATGTTTTAAATGTATTTATGAAATCCGTAGGACTAATGTTTTTAAATACAAAGGGAACTTTACATTCAGGAACACTAGTTTTTATTAATTTTTCTGCTTAAATTGGACTTAAGTTAGGATGTTCACTTGTTTTTAAAGGAATATTGCTAAAAAAAAATTCAAAGGCAACTGCTACCTCAGAATTTGTTTTTAAATTAGTATTATCTACAATCAATTCAAAATCCTGACAAGAATTCCTAGCTTTACCAGTTTCATTATTTATTTGTTGAATTTTTTACTTTATGTCAGAGGTGAATTGATTTCGCAACAAGACAGATTTTTTTTTAAGGCTATTGAGTATTTTATTTACATATTTCCTAAATATTTGGCTATTCTTATATGTTTACGCCTACTTTTAAAAATACCTGGGGTATCCCATTCACTAAAACTAAAGCGACTGGAAATAAGTTTCTTTTTTGCAGTAAATATTTTATTATATTCTGTAGTAATAGTGTCAAGAACAGTTTTGTACATATCATTCGGGTTGCCATTATAAAGTATACCCGGAATTTTATGAATAGGAATTTTATTTATTTAAAGGATTCAATCCGTTGTTATTTGTATAAATTTAATTTCCTTTTTAGCAATACTATTCTTTATTTCTAAAACCACTAACTGTCCACAATGATCTGACTCAAGATTGTTTATAATTGATTTTTGAATTGGTTTTATATCAGTAAATATATTGTCGATGCAAGTGGCACTAGATACAGCAATTCAAGTTAGTTCACAAAACAAATTATTTAAATTAAAAGACCGAAATAAGGCGAGCAATCTGGTGCTTAATGAGCTATTTTCTAAAATGTTTATATTAAAGTCTCCACAAACAATGACTTGTTTATTGGAATTGCTGATTGTATTCAGCACTTCTTCCATAACTAATTCAAAATTATCATAAATTGCACAAGGCGGCTTGTATACACGCACAACATTGAGATGCTCAACTTCTATACAGGACAGCTCGACAGTTCGCTCAACTGAGAGGCTCACAATGTCTTTGTGTTCCTTAAACTTTAGCTGCTTTTTAACTTAAATTAAAGAGTAATTAGTTAAAACTGGGATTCAAATCTACCTGTTACTTATATTTTTTTTTTATTGTATACTTATTAAACAAAAAGGTTACAAGGAACAAATTATGAATATATGTGGTATTTGCATTCCACCTCAAAAAAGGCATTGTACAATTGTTATAAATGTGTTATCAAAATATGTAAAATTGTTCAAAACTCAGACCTACAAAAATTATAGTAATGGAATTGAAAGAAAGATGTCTCAAATTACTATGCAGAGATTGTAAAAAGAAAATGTTATAAGCTGAATCTTTGAATTCTAACATAAATGAATGGAATAATAGAATAAATATATAAGCAAAAACTATACAGAAATAAAAAAATGAGAATGATTCACTAACAGAGATTGGAGAGCAAGCAGAACGGGAATACGAAAAAATGGGAAAAGAAATAAGTCTACTAGAAATGAATTATTTGGAATTAGAAACCCAATGCGAAACACTGCAAAAAAGAATAAAAAACTAGAATCAGAATTAAACACCAGAGATGATGACATAATTGAATGTGAACATATATTTAAAACGATCACTCCTCTTAAATAACAAATTGACAAACTTAAATCTAATAACACATATTTACAAAATCAACTTGATATTTATAAAACAAAAAATGCTTAGAATCTATAAATATAAAAAAAACATAGCAAAACAAAGACAAAGAATCATAAAGCTATAAAAAATTAAAGCAGAAAAATATTCCAGTAAACTATTAGTTTATCAATAATAAGTGAAGACAGTAAACTACTTATACATATTAAAAAAACCTTTGGAAGAAAATTTGATTACTGTCACTACTTGAAAACAAATTCTGACAGTTTGAAACAACTGACACATAAAAAATTATAAAGAGCTTCCCACATGATGACACCATTTTCTTGTAGAATATATTGTCCAAAAACATCATACTTTGTTTGCCTACCTATAAAATTGGTCAATATACCAAAATCTTTAACAATAGAGTTAATTATTTGATACATTGATACATAAAAACAAATTCAATTAAACGCAGTTACATTACTGAATTCGAACCTTAATCTAGTGTATACATATAAAAATTTTAGCAGTTGTGGAAGACACTTAACTAGTAACAACAGAAAAAAATAGGAACCTAATAAAAACGGAAATAAACTTAATTCAAAACACTAATACTGAAGAATACAATAACACTTAATATATATATATATATATTTATATAAATATACAGAAATAAAGAAGAGACATAGAAGCAATGAAAATTAAACCACACTCTAAAGTGTTGAATATATTACACCAAAATTTACGTAGTGCCTAAAACATAAATTAGAATTATACTTACAAAATCAAGAAATAGATATTGTAATGTATAACTGAATTACGTATTAGTTGAAAAAAAAAGATTTCTACGGAACCCAAGAGAAACCAAATAACTTAATAAAATCATATTTAGACAACAGAAAATTCAAAGTCTCTCTTTTATGTATGGATGATGGTAAACTTAGACAAACCGAAGTAGAATCTAAATGGTACGACATTAAACACGGAGTCCCACAAGGATCAATTCTAGGTCCATTACTATTTCGATTATTTATAAATGACTTACATAAAAATATTCAACATTCTGCATTAATTCTTTTTGCAGATGACACAACTACTATAGTAAATTCCAGAACCACTGATGAACTAAACGTCAAAACCCAAAAAGAATTAGAAAACCTGAAGATTGGTTCAACGTCAACAAACTTCTAAATAAAGATAAGACTACAAGTATCCACTTTAATATCAAAAAGAAAATAAATAAAAAACACATTTAAAATTGACTAACTTTTTCTGGGTTACACAATAGATGTAAATTTAAAATGGATATTACAACCGATTAAGTTTATAATAGTACGGGTCCTTAACTTGAAATGCGGTCTCATCCAAAAGAAAGGATAAAACTTGGCATGAATGTAGCTTTCAGACATGTGCTTCGATGTCGATATAAGAACATGCTGAGAAATTATTGCTTCTGCCCCCCTCCCTCTTTTATCTCCCTCATTCTGGTTTTCTTCATTTTCTACTAAAACGGTCATACCGTTTAGGAACTTTCTTTTCAAGGAACAAATCATTGTCAATAAGTTACCTACAAAATGATACCAAAGTCATAGTGATAAGGCTTATTTTTTTCAAAATACAGCTATCAAAATACTATAAGAACATTAAAAAAAAAACCATTGCTATTAATCGTAATATTATTAACATTGTAACGTGACAACTTGTGCCTTTCACTTTTTATGTCTGTCTCTCTCGCTCTTAGGCGGGCTAACCATGCCGCGTGCCTCTCACTCGCTCTCATTGTGAGCGCATAACGTGAGCGGAGCGTAACGCAGTTTCTTGAAGTGTCACCCGGCAAACCAATTTATAAGACGTTGTCACGTCAAAAAGATACACTATTGTCTTCCTTGCTTAGCCCAATCAAGTTAGAAAATAAAATACATTGATTAGTAGAGTTTTCAATTTTTTGTGCACATGTTCATTACAACTTTCCGTCAAACATATTAAAAGTCCCCATCGATACGAGCGATCTCAGTGTATAGTGTATATAAATCTAACTACTCGAAAACCGTTGTTTCAGTCTTTATTGTACGCTACCTCGCAGACGTGATTGTTTTTTCTTAGCTTTAACAGTTTTCATAATAAAGGAAAAGAAACACGATTGGGGACATAAGAGGGGGTAGTAAGCGGAAAGCAATCGTTACTCGACGTGTTTCCATATCGACATTGAAGTATGCAAAAGCTACATGCATGCCAAGTTTGATACTTTCTTCTGGATGGGACCATACAATTGATTTTTGTTAGAATAAGAAGCCGTACTATCAGAAATTGGCATATATTTGTTTTTGTATAAACCATCTATCCTAACAACAGCATGCTGGGGACATTTCAACTCAACCATGACAAATGGTCTAGAATTCTGGGGATCACTTTCCCCAGCAGACAGAATATTTAAGTTACAAAAAGTAGTCCGGCCTATATGTGGAGAAGCTTTAGATGCGCATTGTTCTCCATGATTTAAAAATAAATATTTTTAGCACTGAGGAAGCGGATTGGAGGGTCTGGAATCTATGGAGGTTACGTTAAGACAACGCATAGACGACACTAGCGTATGCTAGTATGGGACGGATGCAAGTGGTGTTAAGAGTCAGCTTATTTCTAAGTGACATCTTACTGGACTTGCCTTTTAAGAGATATAGATGACCGAGGATAAAAGCAGCTCGATCTCTATTTTGGTGTGATCGTGGAAGTTCAGACGCCTATCCGCCCCAAGATATTTGGCCTTGTTTTGCCAAGTAATGGCATGGCCGAAGAGTGAGGGGGAAGATGGTCGCGGTGGCCTTCCAGTGGTGAAGAGGACGGAAGAATTTGTCGGGATTCACTTCGATTCTCCATTTCCGAAACCATTCGCCTAGGGCGGTGATTGCGGATTGGAGTCTCTTAGTGATTCGGCTTACTTGCCTGTCGGAGGAAGAGGGCTAATTGCGGGAGCGTAGGTCTTTGATAACCTGCTTCACCTTGTGGACTGTAACGAGGGGCAGCGGGTCCCTTGGGGGCAGAGATGCTCTGACGTGGAGCGTCACCGTCTACCTCACGCACGTGATCGGGATTGAATGGTTGTGTGCTTAAGGCACTTTGGGCTTCTTCGTCGTCATCGTTGTTGGGACGGGTTAGCGGAGGGAGGGAGTTGAAGGTGTCTAATTTCATTGCTCTGGCTAGGCCTTCAAGCTTATTTGATGAGAAGGAGAGATATTCTCCATCACATCACGAAACGTTGAGCACAAAGCTCAGCTACAGCGGATCTTACCCGGCGGTGTAAGCCGTTGAATCGAGCTTTGTTGCTGGCGGAGGGAGCGCGATCTTAGGCGGGCTGCGTTACGCTCAGTAATTAGAGACTTGATGTGCTGAGGCAGGATTAGCAGGTGGTAGTCACCGACCGGCACTTGTCTCAAGCACTCGCCTGCGGTGGTGGTCAGGTGGCTAGTGTGTGAGTCGATATCCACGTTTATATCGTTCGCGTATGAGATACTGTCGGGAACGTGATCTAGATGTGATATTAAAGATGGCTTTGCCTTCTTCGGTCAGATCGAGTACTACGAGTACCATGTCTTAGCAGTCTGTCAGTTGGGCAAGTCGTCCTTAAATTTGGTCTCAGAGAATTCCTTGGGAACTCCCTTTTTCACCCGCAGTACTCGCTCGTCGTCAAGCGAGTACGTGTGGTACTCGTATTTCCGGGAAGTCAAGAAAGCCATCAAATTTCGAAAACTGGCGACTGAGGTGGGGACCTGGACTTCGATGCCACGGTCGGAATCATTGCAGGCGTGCGTTTAGTTTATGCGCCTGGCATTTAGCCCGTTTAAAATAGTAAGCCACGCCTCTTTGTCCGCCTAGCTGCCGAGGAGGCGAAAATGATTAGGATTCCGATGCGGAGGTCGCCGAAGTCGCTTTAGACTTTTTGGCGGATTTCTTCCCCTTTGTCTAATAACCGAAATATATGCTATTAATTTTTTATTATTCTATTTATAATTAAGTTAAGTATTTATGAATTTAAACATATCAATTGTATTTGTATTCAATTACGACGTCCGCGTCGGCATAGCAGAGGTATTAGTAACAAATGTGTTTCCATTTCCTTATCATCTTTGAGCTGGACAAATGCCGACCTTCGTGTGTGTCTAGATAGGACCGCACATAGTTAACAGAATGCAGTCCGATTGCACGCATCAACTGCGTGCGCACAGTCTGTCTAGTGGCGCACTTACCATAACTTTGTGCCCTTTAGGAGTAGGTTGTGTTGTATAATATAAGGTAGTAGGTTGTCCTTTTTTCACACCTACAATATGGCAGACAAGTACAATGAACTTTTACCAAACAGAGTTCTTTTTAGCCAACTTCATTGACTAGTTTGTTGAAAAACCCTAGTATTAACAGTCACTAATTGCTTGACAGGAAAGTGGAGAATACCCACTGACTATGGCGGGTCAAACATGGAAGAAGTTTCGCTCCAATTTCTGCGAGTTCATCCAAACTTTGGTGAAGATGTGCCAATACTCCATCATTTATGATCAATACTTGATGGATAATATAATCTCTTTGCTCACTGGTCTGTCGGATTCGCAAGTCAGGGCGTTCAGACACACTGCAACTCTGGCAGGTGAGTAATACAAGTCAGGGCGCTTACACACACTGTAATCCTAGCGGGTGAGTTATACAAGTCAGGGCGCTTAGGTACACTGCAATCCTAGCGGGTGAGTAATAGAAGTCGTGGCGTTAAGACACACTGCAACTCTAGCCGGTTCGTAATACAAGTCAAGGCGTTTAGACACACAGCAACCCTAGTGGGTGAGTAATGCAAGTCAGGGCGTTTAGACACACTGCAATCCTAGCGGTTGAGTCATACAAGTCCCGCGCTTGAAAACACTGCAACCTTAGCTGGTGAGTAATACAAGTCAAGGCGTTTAGACACACAGCAACCCTAGTGGGTGAGTAATACAAGTCAGGGCGTTTAGCCACACTAAAACATCGATATGAAAAAACAATAGATATGTCCAAAAAGCACCGGCAGGCTAACCGCCCATAGTCTAATTTTTAGACTATGTTGAGTAGCGCATCGATTTGACGCAACAAACACAAGGTCACCCTCGGCGAGTGAACATCTAAAGATTTTTTGTTTGTTTTATTTAAATAATGTCGTATTGTGCTGTAAAAAGTTGTAAAATCTATAAAAAATAAATAAACAAGAGTTCCAGCGACGTTACTTATCACACGTTAGTATTATTTTCTCATAAATAAACGATTTACTTCGATTTATAATAAATTACTTTAATAGAGGTGCACTATTTTTATCGAAATCATGTTAGTCATCACTGAAATTTTGTACAAAAAAAGTGTTATTTTTCCAATTTCATGGCATAATTTTAAACATTTCTTTTTATTTGTGATAAAAAGAATAAATTAACCTTGAACTGTAACTGTTTTTCGAGATTATAAGGATAAATAGAAGACAATAAAGTACCTCACCTCTATTTGAGTAGAAATTGTTGTGGAGTCTTTATTTCGAAAAAATATCGACCTAATCTAAACCGTATTACAATGGTATAAAGAATAAATTAAATAAGTAATGTGCCATCTACCCGTGAGTAGCTAAACTAATATGTATACCGCTTAGCGGAATAGCTTAATTTGCTTAGTGCTGTACGCATGAGATAAAGATATCGATGTTTTTTACCCGTTGTGATCAATTTACTTAGCTGTGGAAATGAAGTGAATTGATGCTTGTAGTCAATGGAATGTTTTAGGGTTGTGTTCAAATTTTCAAAAGCGTTCGATTAATAAAATTATTTTAATAAATCAAATAATTCTGTCAACCTGTGGGTACAATCAGTTAAATGAAATTTTAATTGTACATTTTAACGCGCCTATTTAATGCAAAATACATCTAAAAATACTGCTTTTCATCCAACTAATATTATAATTGCGAAAGTTTGGATGTTTGTTACTCAATCACGAGTTAACCACTGGACGGATCGGGATGAAACTTGGCACACATTTAGGTTTAGTCCTGGAATATAAAGAAAATAGGCAATTTTTGATCCCGGAAAATTCACATGTTTCCGCGGAAATAACTTTACCCAAATTCCACTTGTACGAACTACAGCTTTACATAGCAAACTTTCATAGCATCAAGGAGTTGCCGTAAAAATTTCCCGCCGATAGCCAGTTAATTTAGGGTGGGTTGAGCCGCTGGCAAAATCTAGTCAGTAATGAAACTGTTGTATAATATTGTGTCAAAGTACATACAGTTTTAGAGAATGTGTCTAGCTTCGAGCTTTCCTGTGATTTATAGAAGTGTTTCGTTGTTTTATTTGATATACAGGCTGGTGGACTCTGGGCTGATACAGGCCGTTGACCGCGCGAGTCGAGATACTAGAACGGCAAGATCCGTCTGGTGCAACATACGCCTATGGGATCACGACGAATTCGCCTTTCTGGTCAGGCGCTTATGTTATAACAAATGTGAAGACTGGTATTACATTGGGTAAAGTTGCACTTTAGGCACTTTCGTCAAAAATGGGTGGATTTTTTTTTTTACAATAAATAGCTATTTTGGGGCCTACAAATTAATAAAATAGGGCCGGAAAAAATTTGTTTTTTCAATAAATAGCTATTTTGGGGGTGCCCTAACAAGATTTCTGGGTAGAAATAAAAAAATAACCACGAAGGCTAAAGCAGGAGCTTGCTTCGCTTCGCTCCTGCCTTAACCTAACCTTACACGACTGTGATAAAGTCGCGATCCACTCGCGATATTTACGACATCTCTGTAGACCTACTTATGTGCATCTGGCCGCTTCTATCCGGAATACTGGTTGAACTAATCAACACAATTTTTCATCCGGTATATACCCAGACGTACTTAAGAGCACACGAGTGTGTCCAGTCTACAAAGGAAAAGGGGAGAGGGATTCTGTAGACTTTTATAGACCTATAACAATAGTACCAAACATATAAAAAATTATTGAATCGATTTTATCAAATTGCTTAATGCAAAATCTTGAAACTAACGACCTACTGACTGACAGACAATTTGCCTACAGACAAAATAGGTCTACCACAGAAGCGGTAGACCTATTTTGTCGCATAAAATCTACGACTGCATTGCAACGGCTCTGGACGACAAGTACAAGATGGCAGGGATATTCTGTGATCTCTCAAAAACGTTTGATGTTATAAACTTTGAGTTGTTATTAGAAAAAATTAAACATTATGGCCTGAAAAACAAAACGCACGAACTGTTCAGGTCATTTTTGACTAATAGACATCAAACGGTTCAAATCGAAATAGACGGCAAAACCATAAAGTCAAATGCGGGCAAAGTGGAGATTGGTATACCACAGGGATTGGCCCTCGGAAACTCTATTTTCGCTCTTTATGAATTACCTCCCATCTTCAGTTTCCGAAGGCCTGACGGTGCTGTTCGCCGATGACACAACAGTGGTGGTGAGTGCACGCACGTACGAACAGCTCGAAAACAAGATAGCAAACGCGTGCGCTCAGCTCAACGCGTGGTTCTCGGCAAACGGCCTCGTCCTCAATGTCACAAAGTCCAATGTTATGATATTCGCGACAGGAAACCCCACTTTAACTCCACACGTATAGAGTCCGATGCCACAATGCGAGTCCTGTAGACTTCTCGGGTTTACCATAGACACTTAGACTAAACTGGAAACACCATGTGTCAACGTTGAGTGAAAAGCTGAGTAGTGCAGTATTTGCACTACGAAAGCTGAAACCACTCGTGTCTGACGTTGCACTACTACAAATATATTTTGCCTACTTTCACTCCCTTTTGTCATATGGCATTATTCTATGGGGAAACTCGACAGACTCCAATCGAGTGTTCATTATACAAAAGAGAGCTCTTCGCATACTGGCGGGTGTAAAACCTCGCCATTCATGCAGAGAACTATTTAAAAAATATGGTATAATGACACATTATTCTCAATATGTGTTTGATATTATAATGTACACTCGACGCAACATAAACACCTGTAAACGCATCAGTGTTCCAGGCAGAGTGACACGTCAAACAGGGCGTCTACAACGTGTGCCACGACGACTAGCACTGCTGGATAAAAATCCGCGAGTCATAGGCCCAGCTTATTATGAGTCAGTCATTCTGTCAAAGAATACAGTGACTACGTTTGACATTTTTAATATTTGTTTGTTTTTGTTTTGACATTTTTATTGATTTTTATTTATGTTTGTTTTTGTTTTGACATTTTATTGACTATTAATTTTTATTTATGTTTGTTTTTAATTTTGACATTTTTAAATCTTTGACTGAATATTGATTCTATGTATATGCTTATTTTTCATCGTTGACGTTTTATCTTAGAATATTTCTAAGCTTTTATTTTTCAGTGTGATTTTAATTTTTATATTTCGGGTAGCTATGAAACGTGCGTAACAAAATTATTGGTCATGCGAAACCAAAAGTTGACGGCTCCAAATGATTTGTTTTGATATTTAATTTAATTGACCTATGATACGTAGAGTACGTTAATCGATGTATTAACGTAAGTCTAAGGTGGTATTTTTCGGTGGTAAAATAAACGAAAATAATGATCTCTTATCCCAAAACGTACCTAATCTAGTACTCTTAGTGTGTGAAATGTATTACAAAAATACTAAATGACACGCTTTCGTCACTAAAATTGAGCCTAAACTTTAGACGTTTACTAGTAACCATTAAAAAAGTTCCCCTATCCACGTCCAGGATGCATCATCAGACCCTCGTCGCCAAGTCACAGAATAATTAAGGCAAAGTGTAATGTATTAAAATCGTTAAAACAAACCTAATGAGCCCCATGAAGTCCTAACAACCCGGCTGTGTTGGGGTGCCCTAACAAGATTTCTGAGTTCTTTGTTAGTAAAACATAGCAATAAACACTGCCGCAAACTCAGAAATCTTGTTAGGGCACCCCAACACAGTCGTGTAAGGTTAGAAGGTTAAGGCAGGAGCGAAGCGAAGCAAGCTCCTGCTTTAGCCTTCGTGGTTATTTTTTTATTTCTACCCAGAAATCTTGTTAGGGCACCCCCAAAATAGCTATTTATTGAAAAAACAAATTTTTTCCGGCCCTATTTTATTAATTTGTAGGCCCCAAAATAGCTATTTATTGTAAAAAAAAAATCCACCCATTTTTGACGAAAGTGCCTAAAGTGCAACTTTACCCAATGTAATACCAGTCTTCACATTTTTATAACATAAGCGCCTGACCAGAAAGGCGAATTCGTTGTGATCCCATAGGCGTATGTTGCACCAGACGGATCTTGCCGTTCTAGTATCTCGACTCGCGCGGTCAACGGCTAGTATCAGCTCAGAGTATCAACTACACGATTGCATCCGGAATTGCGGCGAATTCACCATTACTGGACAAGCTCGAAATATTTTGAAAATTAAAATTTAAAGATCTTTTTAAGGCTGCGGTATAGGCTAGACCGCGAAAATACGCCGTTTTTGTGCAAATTTTGTGGCTTAACTATAGTATCTAAAGGATTGAATAAAATATATGTTATAAAACCTTCTTTTGTCTAGTGCATTACCTTAGTGAGTGATTTTTATTTATTGTATTTAATGCAATAAAAAATCTGGAAGTGACCATTGTTTCAACACTTGTGCAAATTTTTAAAGCGTGTTTTGCATTTGCTTGTAATGAAAGTTGGTTAAATAATTAGAAAAGCTTGTTATCTAGCATTGGCTCTAAGTTGTAGCAAAAAGTCAAAAAATGTGACTAGACTACAAAACGGTAATAACGTTTAATTCCATACAAAAAAAATAAAGTTTTAAGGCGTCATTACGGTATAAATTACTTAAGAAGTATATAACATATATATCTCAAAGTAATGTATAAGACATTATTTAATGATTTATAGTGCATTTACATACACAACGTTAGAATTACAGAAATTAGCTTTCTGGCGTATATCGCCCTCTTAATACCTGAGGCAAGAAATGTCACTACACTTTAAATAAAGAAAAAAGTTTAAAATTTTTAAAAAGTACAGTCTTATTAAGTAGTATACCTACTTACTGACTGCTTTTGATCAGTAACTACGATCACTAAATAGGTAAGATGTAGGTTTAACTTCACTTCACATTTTTATGTAGCTTCAACTTCACTTCACACACTTTGTTGTTGAAAATGTTTTTTCAATAGGTAGGTACACACACTATTTCAGGATTTAGTTGGTGTTGTAGGTAGGTACTTCTTTTTGGCGCTGGGAAATACTTATGGATAGGAATGCATCCATAATCACGTGGGCTGTAGATATGTCGCTTCCAACTCCTGGACTGGTAATATGGTAGGGATGAAACCCTTTACCGAAAAGAACACGTACAAGTCACAGAGTCAAACACAATAGATGCTTCTTTTTTGATCATGCCGCGTGTCATATCCATATCTCTCCCGGCAGAGTTTTGCTGCGCCCTGAAGTTACAGTTGGTTACTTGTTCAACCGATAAAAAGGCGTGTTTGAGCTGAGATAGTTAGGTATATGATAAAAACTATCTTAATAATTTGCTTCTAATAGTACCTACCTATCTCTTTAAAGTAATGACTGAGACTAAAATGCGCGGGCGGCTGCTGTGGGACGGGCGGGTTGCGCTGAAAAGCTGCGCAGGAATATCTTTATTACGTTTGATTGGTTGAATAGCATAATACATGATTAAAGGACTGTCTATGCGCAAGTGAACAAGTAACTTTTTTAGTTATCATTTTTATTAAAATTATGAAAAAAAAATTTGAGACACAATTTTTATTGCAAATGAATACTAAACACTTACACTATTGTTACACGAAGGCTTCTGCACTAGAACGGTTGGACCTTGTATTTATGTTTCTTTTTGACATAATTAGATTTCTCCGTTTTAGTAAACAACTTAGTAAACGTTTTTTGTAGTTTTTAAAATTCATCACAAAACTGAGGCTGGGCCCAGTTGGTGGTTTGGTGGTTTGCCGAACTTTGACGGTTAACGTTAAAAATAGGTGATTATGGAATTTTCATACAATTTCTTAACAATTAACATCAGCAGCGCTACCCCACAATAAGATACTATATGTTATTAAACTATGGAAATAGCTAAAATATACTATTTTTGCAGTAAAGCAAGTATTTTTTGCAGTAATTTAATTATTGACATAAGACATTTTGAGTTGATTTTCTCCTTCTAAACATAATTGAAGTAAACTGGTAAATAATAATTATTTAGACTATAATAGTCTGCTATAATAATAATAAAGTTGTAAGAGATATGAATATATATTTTTTTCTATCTTTCTTTGTCAATGAATCAATAAAATATCACGTTTATATAACTAGTATTTTTTTAAACTCCTTTATTTCGTCATATCTATTTAAAATTATGTTCTACTTATATATAGCCATTTTAATAATGTGGTTTCAGTAAAATCTCTTATCGAAATGCTACGTATGTTATCTATATAAGTAATTACTCAAGAAGAGAAATATATATATAAATATATATTTTTTATTTGGAGATAGTTTAAATATAAATATATATAATATATATTTAAACTATCTCCAAATAAAACAACTCTGAATATTGTAATTTGCGATACAATTAAATAAACTGATTCCAAAAAAATCTGAGATTTATTGTTTTGTTTTTTTTGTGTACTTTAATATGGATTCATCGTTGAATTCACTAAGACCAAAAACAAGTGAAAACAGTAAAACAAAGAACCTCTATTTCAGGGTTGGTTTAAAAGTATAATAGTATAAAGTATAATAGTATAAAGTATAATAGTATAAAAGTATAATAGTATAAAAGTATAATAGTATAAAGTATAATAGTATAATAGTATAAGTATAATAGTATAAAGTATAATAGTATAAAAGTATAATAGTATAAAAGTATAATAGTATAAAGTATAATAGTATAAAGTATAATAGTATAAAAGTATAATAGTATAAAGTATAATAGTATAAAAGTATAATAGTATAATAGTATAAAAGTATAATAGTATAAAAGTATAATAGTATAAAAGTATAATAGTATAAACTTAACAAACTTGAAAGATATCATAAATATTTTAATTTTTGGTCAGGGAATTTTGAAGAAATGGTCACGGAAAGTCAGGGAAAAGTTAGGGATTTTTTTTTGGGAATTAGAGTGGACACCCTGATTAGTCATCCGCTCCTATTTGTGTAAGTGTGATGATATACAGCCTCTCGATAAATGGGCTATCCAACACTGAAAGATTTTTTTAAATCCGACCAGTAGTTCCTGAGATTAGCGCGTTCAAACAAACTCTTCAGCTTTATATATTAGTATAGAAAAAAACCCCGATTTTGAAACATTTTTCTTTAGTGCTCCGCTCCTATTTGTGTTAGCGTGATGATATATAGCCTATAACCTTCCTCGATAAATGGGCGCTCCAACACTGAAAGAATTTTTTAAATCCGACCAGTAGTTCCTGAGATTAGCGCGTTCAAACAAACAAACACTTCATCTTTATATATTAGTATAGATAGGTATATGTAACAGGGGTCATCAAGTGAAAATAAATTGTAGTACCGAATAAAAGTAAGAGTTCCCCAATTTGGGGTAATCACGTTAAGATTAGTAACACCGAAACTACGCACACAGATAGTCGTTTTAGCTGATTTACACACACATTGATAGGATAATGGCTCGCAATACTCCGTTTGATGTTGTTTCGGACACGGTATCTAGACGTGTAAGGTATTTTTTGTTTCAGTATAATTTGGAACGCACGCACCTTAAAAAAAAAAAACGAGTTGCACTCCGGGAGTGCCGGCAGAAGTGAAAACCTCCACACACGATTCGTGCTTAACATTCAAATATATAACAAGACAACTCATACGTCATATTTAATTTTACAGAACCAATGTCCTTAACACACAATTCGCGCTGAACACTCAAATATGTCACAAGACATATCTTTGAGATGGTCAAGAAATAATTATATTTGTTTATTTATTTTTTTGACGTAGTATATTTGACACCTCAATCTGTCATAGAACTAAAAGGTAAATATTTACTTCTCTGCAACACGACATTTTAACCTGAAAAAAATATTATTCGATAGAGTAGCACTCCCTGATATAGATATGATATGTGAAAGTCGGTGCCAAATAATACTTTTCGATAAAAAAATATTTACTACCAGATTTTTTTTTCCCGCCAAATGGTCGAATTAACATGTAAAATTCACTTGCTCAGCATTATAGCAGTTCAGATTTTTTTGTTGCTGTCCAAATCATCCTTTACAAACTGATAAAATTAAAGAATAGGCTGAAAAAAACACAATTTACACTTAAAAACTATGTAATTACACTTTTTTAAATATTGTAAACGGATTAAGAAAAAGGAAACACGAACACTTTTTTTTAATTGCAATGTTACCACCCTTAAAAAAAACTCCCAAATAACCAATAAGACAATTAGATTACATTATGTACTACATATGATAGAAAATAACATAAATACAACTTACGTTTTATTATACAGAGTCTTGTTATGTTTACTGCCATAGACTGAAATAGAGCTTATGGTAAAACATGGAAGTAAGTGTGCAAAGCCGAGTGAAGCGTGCCATGGTTACGGTCGGCGAGTGACAGAACAAACTTGTACTTATTTAATGTAGTCAGGGCGTCCCACTTGTAAACTTGAAAACTCGCACATTAAACGAAGCGGAGCACATGAAAGTTAGCGCGCGAAGCCGAGCGGAGCGTGCCGCGGCAGCGGCCGGCGAGCGCCAGAAAGAACTTGTACTTATTTTATGTAGTCAGGGCGTCCAACTTGTAAACTTGAAAACTGGCGCGTAAAACGAAGCGGAGCACATGAAAGTTAGCGCGCGAAGTCGAGCGGAGCGTGCCGCGGCAGCGGCCGGCGAGCGCCAGAAAGAACTTGTACTTATTTAATGTAGTCAGGGCGTCCCACTTCTAAACTTGAAAACTCGCGCATAAAACCAAGCGGAGCACATGAAAGTTAGCGCGCGAAGCCGAGCGGAGCATGCCGCGGCAGCGGCCGGCGAGCGCCAGAAAGAACTTGTACTTATTTTATATAGTCAGGGCGTCCCACTTGTAAACTTGAAAACTGGCGCGTAAAACGAAGCGGAGCACATGAAAGGTAGCGCGCGAAGCCGAGCGGAGCGTGCCGCGGCAGCGGCCGGCGAGCGCCAGAAAGAACTTGTTCTTATTTAATGTAGTCAGGGCGTCCCACTTGTAAACTTGAAAACTGGCGCGTAAAACGAAGCGGAGCACATTAAAATTAGTGTTTTTTATGACTTTATTTACGAACGGTTATTAACTTTGCCAAGTTTTGGACGTATTTATGCCTTATGGTTTTATGTACATCAATAAAAATGCTGAAGTTGTAAATCCAAATTTTAAATTAGTATTTTATATTAACTATTTATTACTTCAGGAAGGGAAAAATATCAATGCTCTCTCCTTCTCATTTCACATCCCTAAAATTGTACGGTCGCGCATTGAATAGGTATCCACAAAAATATTCGGAACTCAATCTAGCGTCAGTATTTGGGAGTATTTTTTTTAGGCTGGCAATATTTTCATAAAAAAAAAATTGTTGTTTCCTGTTATTCATTTGTCTGAATTGGTCTAAATCTTTTGTTTACGTTCTGTAATGGTGTATTTGTATGGTGTAAAATATTACGTTAAATATTTTTTTAAGGTAAAATTAACGTTTTGCACCAATTTCTGAATATCGTCTGTGTATAAAGGGATTTTTCCCTGTCCATTACAATTTTTTTCATGTAAGATTGTTGTGTTGCAGAGAAGTAAAAAATTACCAACTAAAATCCCATATCCAACCTCCCTGTACTAGTCATAATCGCCACATACTAATAAAAGGCGTGGCATTATGATTTCCGTCTTGCGAATTTTTATGGCGTGGCATTATGGTTTCCGTCTGACGATCAGTCTGATGCGAGTTTATCATTTTTTACCCATCACAAAAACTAACCTAATGTAAATAAATCTGACGCGAGTTCCGTCTTACGAATTTTATATGAATTTTCAAGCAAGCAAGAATTTGATTAATTTTATTACTGTCCTGAGTACACTTTTTGACGTGAAAAAATATATTTTATAGTCAAAACCTTAATTAGCTGAATTTGCTAATATTATAATAATTTGCGTATTAAAACGTTAAAACGTATAATGCGTTAGGAAAAAAATAAATTTTGACACTATATTCTTGATTCTTATTTCATTAAATAAATGTTTTAATTTTATACCGGCAAAAACCGAGAAAATCGAGATTTCAACGTGCGATCACGTGCTAGCGCCTTTTTGTATGCTTCAATAGTTTAATATGTCTTTGTACACTGGTCGAAAGGCACGCTTTTGCTAGGGTATGCCATCGCCTTAAACCTTCGGCCTTTTTCTCCTTATTTAATGTTGATTGCGTAAAATCAGTGATGTGGCATAGGGTGTATCTTTATAGTGAGTGGGGTTCTTTTTGGCTTGGCCTAACAATTGCGTAGCAACTTAGGTGAGTACTGTAGAGGTTTTTGTTTATAAATCTGGACAGTGTTGAGCTTATTTCCAAATAAATGTTTTTTATCTATATTAAGAAATCTGTTTAGTTTAAAGTAATTGAGTTTTTTTTCTAATTTTGTTATTTTTACATATTTCCTTTGTTGTAGTGATGAAGCTAATGACGGCGCTGGTGGACGTGGCGCTGCTGACGAGCGTGAGCTGCGACAACTGTCTGCGACAGTACGAGGCCGAGCGGCTGAAAGCGAGGGACAAGCGCGCCTCCGACCGGCTCGAGGTGCTCGTCGCCAAGCGGCAGGAACTGGAGGAAAACATGGAGGAGATTAAGAACATGCTCTCCTACATGTTCAAATCGGTCTTCGTACACAGATACAGGTCGGTCAGTCACTTTTAGTGTTGGCACTGGTTGGCCAGCCTTCACACATTTTATTTCACTATTATCTTTGGCAAACAGGTATTTTGCAATGTGATAAATATCACTTTCAGTTATCAAAGTGAGTTTTTGCAGGGACACATTACCGGACATCCGCGCTATCACGATGTCGGAGATCGGCATTTGGATGGAGAAGTTCCCTGCGCATTTTCTCGACGACCTCTATCTTAAGTACATCGGGTGGACGCTGCACGATAAGGTTACACATTCTATATTTTGTTATAACATCATTAAAATAACATAATTAGCTTCGCCAGTAAGAAAAAGAAACTTAATGATTTTACAAAACTAATAATTTATACTAAAAGATTTACAATGTAAATAATTTGCCAAAACTATGTAATTAGGCTATATGAAGTTCTTTACATTTGAAATTTTATAATGTGGTGAAAAACAAGCAGTGCATGGTGACGGTTGATGATTGTGTTGTGTTGGTGTCAGGTGGGCGAGGTGCGGCTGCGCTGTCTGCAGGCGCTGCAGCCGCTGTACTCGTGCGACGAGCTGAAGGGCAAGCTGGAGCTGTTCACGTCAAAGTTCAAGGACCGCGTCGTTGCCATGACGCTCGACCGCGAGACCGAGGTCGCCGTGCACGCCGTCAAGCTCGTCAGCGCCATCCTTAAGTCAGTACAACACGTGACTTCTTCACACACTTACACACACCATGACGCTCGACCGCGAAACGAACTTCAATATGAGCAGCGTTTGAAACATTTCAAAATGACTATCCTTTAGCTCCACAGGCATCAGGTTGAGCAGTCGTTCTTACAAAAACTAGTTGAGCAGTTGTTCTTTCTAACACAAACGGGCTCAGTAGTCATTCTGACACAATCTGGCTTAGCAGTCGTTCTTGCATAAACTAGCTAGTAGATTAAAACTATCCTGAACTGCTACAACAAGGCAATCTCAATTACCCTGACTCAAACAAGATCTAAATTCACCCTATTACAAGCTTTTATTTAGTTTTAGCTGTCCCATTGTCTGTAATTATATCTCGCAAATATAATTTAACCTACTTCCCCGTGTTCGATTGAGTTGAAATTTTGCATACACAAGTAAATCGGATGACAATGCAATATTATGATATTTTTAGCATCAGAAGTGTAAATTAAGATAAAGAACAACAATTTAAATTACCTAACCTTACTTTTATTACACAACATTTGCAATAACAAATTTGGTAATTAGCCTCTTTCAACAATTAGGAAAACAATCAATCAAACAACAAGTAATTCAAATCACATTGAAATAAAAAATTAGAAATAACTTACGAGTACCGAGTCGTTCGACCGAACCGTCTGAGTGCCGCAAACAAAGTGCAGCTCGAATCGAGTTCCTTATATAGATTTTACTCGGTACTATGATTCATTTGCGGGGGATTCCGCTTATAATATAATATAGCTGGTTTGACGATGGAGCCGGATGGTTGTCATAGGACCTCTGTAACGAAACGACGGCGACGCTACCCCATCGAGTTTGGGCTTGTTAGATTTGTTGTGACAAGTCCTCTGCTATTAAACGATAACCAGGGTCCGATGAAAACTTGTTTGTCAAAAAATATTTTTTCGTATATTGTTTTAACCATGAAGAACAAAATAAACAAAACAGAATTCAAAACAAATAATCAAAATATACACTGGGCCGCAAACAAAGCGGGTCGGGTACCAAAAACCTCAATAACTTCTAAAATATTAGACCTAGGTTTATAAAATAAATTATATATATATATATATATTTAACTATAGACAATTTTATAGTGTTTTAATCTAAGTCATAAAAGTTTAAGATTATGATGAATGTTGAATAAAAGTAAGTTAAGTAAAAAAAACAGTTCGTGCAAACGGTTGATAGCGACACCAACAGTTCTCGTTGTATAAAGCTGACTGCGCCGCCCGTCATCAAGCATTTTCAAAATTCTAGTACAATCTTCAGGGGTTAGTGACATGTTTTTAATTCAATTTATTCAGAATAATGAATATCTGCACAAGAAATGCTATATTTGTATATAGTGCAGTAATTGAAGCGTTATTGCTCCGATTTTTTTACTGTGAACCGATTTGCATGAAATTTTGGAATTAGGCTCATCTTACCCTTAACTTCAAAAGTGAAAATAATCTGAGCTCCGCCTATTATTACTAAGGGGTGTAAACAACCCCGTAATGGAAAAATTGACATTGAGCCATTTTATCGCTAGAAAACGTGTTTAATATTAAGGGGTAAAATTTTTAAAGTGTTTTATAACACAATTACCTCATAATAAAATCATTTTCAACCCCTTGAAAACCTTACAACCCTTGCAAACAACCTCTAAATTGAAAAAATCATAAAAAATTACTTTGGTTTGACATAAAAAGATTTAAGTATAGAGTAAATAATATTTTATGTTCTCTATTTTAATTAACGAATTTTTAACCCCCTTTCGACCCTTAAAAATAACCCCTTGATAAAGAATTGTTTAAAAAAATTCTTTTGATGAAATGAAAAGGATTTAAATATTTTTTTTTTTTTTTTTTTTTTATACCACTAAGGTGGCAAACAAGCTTACGGCCCGCCTGATGGTAAGCGGTCACCGTAGCCTATGGACGCTTGCAACACCAGGGGTATCACTTGCGCGTTGCCGACCCTTCAGAAATCTAATAACTTCTTTCTTGAAGAACTCCATACTGTAGTCCTTGTAGAAAACCTTGGCAGGGAGCTCATTCCACAACTTAAGCGTTCGCGGGAGGAAGTTTCTCTGAAACCGCACTGTACGCGACCATTTAGGTTCTAAAGTGTGAGAATGAATTCCCTGCCGATGGCGAGCGGTGCGATGGTAGAAAGTAGCCGTGGGCATCATTTCGAACAATTCCTCAGAACACAACCCATTGTACAAGCGGTAGAACACACACAGTGAGGCAAAGTCTCTCCTCAGACTTAAGGGCTCGATACCGCAAGTGAGTTTGGGATCGTCGACAATTCTCACAGCCCGTCGTTAAACCGAGTCAAAAGGGTCAAGCTGGTATCCGGGTGCACCTGCCCAGAGATGGCAGCAGTACTCCATATGGGGCCGAACTTGCGACTTGTAAAGTAACAACCTTTGCCCCGACGTGAAGTACTGCTTCGCTCTGTTGAGTACACCAAGTTTTTGGACGCCAGCTTTGCCTTATCTTGTAAATGATCTCGGAACTGAACATCGCTGGAGATGTCGACACCAAGGATCCCAATGCTCTTGGAGATGGAGAGGGGAGTGTTCTGGAATTGTGGGACCACAGTGAATGGAGTTTTCTTAGCGGTGAACGCGCACACTTGTGTCTTTGTAGGGTTGAATCGGACCAAGTTTACCCGTCCCCAGTCAGAGACCTGGGACAGTGTGGTCTCGATTTGAGACACAAGTTCTCCGCGGTTTTCCTCCACAACGGAACGAGGGATGTTTGCACGACTCGTGTAAAAAGCGTCTCCAGTACTGTCATCTGCATAGCAATGTATGTTGTTGATGTTCAAAAAACGACCGTGGTTTAATAGGTCTTGCAGAAAAGCTAAAATTCTTAAGCAAAATGCATATGAGGCTTGGACCACGGCTCGTTTTAATAAGGATCCGAATATTTCTGAGATAAAACGCAAATTAAATGCTGCCTCGAGGTTCAGTAAGAAAGCAACTGCCAGAGCAAAATTCCAATTCATCGGCAAAATAGGTGGGCGACTTGCGAGCTATCCTTCTGGGAGTCGTGCTTTCTGGTCGCTTGCCAAAGCTGCCGAAGGGAACTTCTGCCAGTCGTCGTTACCACCACTGCGAAAGACCGATGGTGACTTGGCCCATAGTGCTAAAGAGAAAGCCGATCTACTGGGCAGTCTCTTTGCCTCGAACTCGAATATGAACGATGAAGGCGCTGTACCACCTACTATACCGTGGTGCGGTAAGTCCATGCCGGAAATCTCCATAACGCAGCGGGAGGTCAGGCGGGCGTTGCTTTCTCTAGACGTTCATAAGTCGAGTGGGCCAGACGGTATACCAGCAGTGGTGCTTAAGCAGTGTGCTCCTGAGTTATGTCCTGTACTCACGCGCCTCTTCGCGCTTTCCTACCACACTAGGCAATTTCCGTCTACATGGAAGACTGCGAATGTGCACCCGGTGCCCAAAAAGGGCGATAGATCAGATCCATCGAATTACAGGCCTATCGCTATTACCTCTCTCCTCTCTAAGGTGATGGAGCGTGTGATCAACACACAGCTTCTAAGATACCTAGAAGTACACGATCTGGTCAGTGACCGTCAATATGGCTTTCGCCACGGTCGCTCGACTGGTGACCTTCTAGTGTATCTCACACACCGATGGGCACTAGCCATTGAGAGTCAGGGGGAGGCATTGGCATGTAGCCTGGACATAGCGAAGGCGTTCGATCGGGTCTGGCACCGCGGTCTTCTATCGAAGTTGCCATCTTACGGAGTGCCCGAGGGTTTGTGCAAATGGGTGGCTAGCTTTTTGTCCGGCAGACGCATACAAACCGTAGTTGACGGTAGTTGCTCTGATAGCATGGACATTAATGCTGGTGTCCCGCAAGGCTCTGTGCTGTCTCCTACGCTGTTTCTACTGCATATCAATGACATGTTGGACATCAACAACATACATTGCTATGCAGATGACAGTACTGGAGACGCTTTTTACACGGGTCGTGCAAACATCCCTCGTTCCGTTGTGGAGGAAAACCGCGGAGAACTTGTGTCTCAAATCGAGACCACACTGTCCCAGGTCTCTGACTGGGGACGGGTAAACTTGGTCCGATTCAACCCTACAAAGACACAAGTGTGCGCGTTCACCGCTAAGAAAACTCCATTCACTGTGGTCCCACAATTCAAGAACACTCCCCTCTCCATCTCCAAGAGCATTGGGATCCTTGGTGTCGACATCTCCAGCGATGTTCAGTTCCGAGATCATTTACAAGATAAGGTAAAGCTGGCGTCCCAAAAACTTGGTGTACTCAACAGAGCGAAGCAGTACTTCACGTCGGGGCAAAGGTTGTTACTTTACAAGTCGCAAGTTCGGCCCCATATGGAGTACTGCTGCCATCTCTGGGCAGGTGCACCCGGATACCAGCTTGGCCCTTTTGACTCGGTTCAACGACGGGCTGTGAGAATTGTCGACGATTCCAAACTCACTTGCGGTATCGAGCCCTTAAGTCTGAGGAGAGACTTTGCCTCACTGTGTGTGTTCTACCGCTTGTACAATGGGTTGTGTTCTGAGGAATTGTTCGAAATGATGCCCACGGCTACTTTCTACCATCGCACCGCTCGCCATCGGCAGGGAATTCATTCTCACACTTTAGAACCTAATTGGTCGCGTACAGTGCGGTTTCAGAGAAACTTCCTCCCGCGAACGCTTAAGTTGTGGAATGAGCTCCCTGCCAAGGTTTTCTGCAAGGACTACAGTATGGAGTTCTTCAAGAAAGAAGTTATTAGATTTCTGAAGGGTCGGCAACGCGCAAGTGATACCCCTGGTGTTGCAAGCGTCCATAGGCTACGGTGACCGCTTACCATCAGGCGGGCCGTAAGCTTGTTTGCCACCTTAGTGGTATAAAAAAAAAAAAAAAAAAATGTCCAACATGTCATTGATATGCAGTAGAAACAGCGTAGGAGACAGCACAGAGCCTTGCGGTACACCAGCATTAATGTCCATGCTATCAGAGCAACTACCGTCAACTACAGTTCGTATGCGTCTGCCGGACAAAAAGCTAGCCACCCATTTGCACAAACTTGTTATAAAAACTTGTTACAAATTTGTTATAACCGACCCGCTTTCTTAGCGGCCCAGTCTAACTCCATAAGCTACAAAAAATTATAATATTTAAAATTAGGCTTTAATGTAGAGGTAGATCCATTTTAGTATGAATTGAAATTTGACACTGGGTAATGTGGTGCGGTAGTGCGGTGTGGTTTGATCGATGTGTGGTGTTGTAGGATGCACCCGGACGTGCTCACGGACAAGGACTGCGAGAACGTGTACGAGCTGGTGTACTCGTCGTGTCGCGCGGTCGCCGCCGCCGCGGGGGAGTTTCTCAACGTGCGCCTCTTCCGACCGGAGGGAGACGCGGTCGGCGGAGGGGCAGCGGAGCAACGCTCACGACGTGGCAAACTGCGCTCGCCGAACACGCCGCTCGTGCGAGACTTAGTGCAGTTCTTCATCGAATCAGAGGTGTTACTATAGATAGATGCATCTGAATATAACGCCATGAGCGAGCTAGGTTGGTTATCACACACGAGGCAGATTTCACATAAATTGCATTTAATGTTATTAATGGTATCCGCCTGTTGGCCTCAAAGTCACTTTTTATTTGCAGATTGTTCTGTCTGTCGGAGGCGACTGTGCAGTTCATAGCAGACATAGATGATAATATAGTCCCCGACCGACCACGGCACGGTCTTAAAAAACTATTGTTAGACGGCCTCAGCACGTACTAACGGCCCCAGACGATGAATTCGTTATCCGGATAGCGAGAATAATCTCAACGACCTCCCTTAATAGCCCCTCCCTCACACGACGCCGACCTCCCCGGGTTCGTCGGCGAACGCAAACTCACCTCATACACGAGGTATCAAAGAGTGCCGGGGCGCTTCTCGCTCCCACTCACTCGCAATCGCGTAACGGGGAACTCCCGTCCTGCCGCTGACTCACCTTCGGTTCACGCTGGTCGAAGGGACGACCCCAAGAGCGACAACCCAAGCCGAGGCTCCCCCCGCGGGTAGCTGTTAAGCGTTGGGCGCTATATGGGCTGAGACTCCTTCAGAGCCTCGCCCCAAAAGTCCGATGGAGCAGTAATAGCTACATCAGTCAACTGCATAGTCCGTTCAGAAACAAAAAAAATATATATAATATAGTCGCTATGTTTATATTTCGTGTCACAAGTAAACGACGAAAACAACGTGTAAACTTCGTTCAAAATTGGTCACCAATAATTCTTAAACTATGTTCAAAACAGATTTTGGTTTTTGTAATTAGTTTTAAGTCTATAGCTAGATCGCGTAAATGCGCCATTTTCGTGCAAAGAGTATTGTTCAGATTTGGCCTGGCGTGTATTTGTTTTTTTAAAAATTGTTTTAGAAATTATTGTATTCGAAAGAGATATGTTTAAAGTGTTTCGTAGTATCAGTATTTTTAGAATTATTGAGTATATTTAAGATAATAGTAATAGCGCTGCCGTTCAAGATCTTGGTCACAAATACGCATTCCACGTAATTTTTGTTATTTTTATCATATAGTCAATCCACATAATTTATTAATCGAGTTTGCATTTATCATGTTTAAAATGGTACAGTTTTTGAAAGTTGATTGGCTTTAGCTTTAGCAGTTGTCATGTTTTTTTGCCTTAGAATTTGCCTACGTCAGGCCACAAACCCTATCGAAAGTGAACAATGCCCTCTCCTTACAAAACTATAGCATCTGAAGGATTGAAAAAGACATATTATAAAACTTGCTTTTGTCTAGTGCAGAGGTGCACAAACGGTCGATCGCGATCGATACTTAGAGTGCTTTTTTAATCTATCTTGATCAAAATCCGATATAAAATTATTTACACAGATTTCATTTTAGTAAGTAACTTTAACAAATTTAATAAATGAGCTACTAAAATTTATTCGATCCACAATTGGGCCAAAATTGCCCCCTCATAACTTTCTTTTATCATACGTTCCTTTATCAAAGAAACGCGCGGTACTGGGCAAAGAAAAGTCGCGTTAACTGGCGTTTTTTAGTTCCGCCACTATTTCTAAAACGTTGGGGCGGCGTGTTCGGGAACATTCGAGACTTCGTTTGCGCTGATATAAAGTTGCGCCTGCAGGAAGGCAATACGTCGATGGAATGTTTATTAATTAATATTACAAAATGAGTGCGGCGAAGAAAAGTAAAACGTATCATTTTAATAATGATTGGCAGGAAGAATTTTTCTTTTGATTTGATTTTGATGAAAAGGAGTTTCCCTTTCAGAGTGAATTAAGAAAACGAAAAGTATGTCATTTGATAACTTGTTTGAAAAAAGAACAAACCATGTTCACAAGACCAGCCAAACAATCAAAACCTGCAACGATAGCGTCATTTAAAATATCTTATATATCGGCGAAACACAAGAAACCATTTGAAGATTGAGGTTGGAAGCGGTTGAGACATTATTTGGAGATTTTAAAAATAAAACAGAGATTATTTCTGCTATGAAAGAACTGCAGCTATCTCGTCCAACTGTCACAAGGAGTGTTGAAGTCATGTGTCAGGACATGGCAGATAAACTTAAACATGATATTATGGAAAGCACATACTTTTTTTTACAGTTCAACGAATCCACCGATATGACAGATACTGTCCAGCTGTGTATTTTTATTCGTAAGGTATTCAATGACATGTCGACTAAAAACTAAATTTTGTAGCAAACTACAAGCTACCACTGTATAAATTGGTGTGCATTACAACCGATGGAGCACCAGCAATGATTGGAAACACAAACGTTTTTGTGGCATTGTGTCGAGCTAATGACGAATTGCCTTTATTTTTCTTTTCCATTGCATTATACATTAACAAGTTTAGTTTTCAAAAGTTCTTAACATGATGATGACAGATTATGGGCATTGCAATAAATATAGTGAATTCCATCCATACACGTAGCTTGCAACGACGGCTCTTTAAATTGCAGTTGGAAGATTGTGAGTCAGCTGAATACACTAATTTAGTTCTTCACACGGACGTCAGCTGGTTGAGTCGGGAAAAATGAAAGGTTTCAAGATTTATTGCTCGAAATAACAGTTTTTCTGGACAAAAGAGGTGACACTCAGATGCTGCGAAACGGGAAATGGCTGACAGATTTGGCATTTTTTACAGACATCACAATGCATTTAAACACCATTAACTTGGAGCTTTAAGGTAAAGGAAAGACTATTATTGAGATGAAAAGCGCAATAAACGCATTCAAAAGTAAGTTGCAACTTATGATAGATCAAATGAAAAGAAAGGATCTACAACATTTTCCGTCATTGAGGGCAAGGATTCCTCAGTCAAATTATCATACTTATTATAAAATATTTTGGGTCAGTTCGGAACACGTTTTTATATTTAATAAAATTCACGCAATTCATCTCAGTCTGCCGACTTATAATGCCACACACGACGCTAATTAGTTGGCCCAAATGGATCGGGTTGTGTGCATGACACTTGAGTCTGAACAAGACAGTGGTCCGAGGAGCCTAGAGGCGCATCCACTGAGACGGAATATCCGACCGGACGTGTAGTCAGCAGAAGGTCCAGTAAGGAGCTTATATTCCTCTGTATCTAGTATTCTCGTTGGAGAAAGTACCAGCTGAGAGAATCCATAGATCAGAGCAGTCAAACTCAGGTGCGTGAAGAGTCGAGCTACGTCCGTGTTACCGCTATAAGACCTGTAAAGGCACGCATAGATACGAGCGTGGCCGCCGTGATCTACGCGCACCCACAATATCAACAGGTCCCTGTCTTCAAGGCTATTATGGCGGTGACAGCAGATATCCTCCTTCCGGACGAACATACATACACCGGCACGACTCACAAAATTGTGCTCGAGTTTGTAGCTAAGACTCCGTTAGAAAAAGAATGGTCGGCTGCGCAGTCTCGAGATGGTGGTGGACTGCGTTAAGATTTGCGTGAATACCCATAATTTTATGTTCCTTATATAATATTGTGTCTGATTAGGAAAAAACCCTCGCATCCCAACTTAGGTTAAACTTAGGTTTTTTACTTGCAGGAAGAGTGGGGTATTGTTACATATATAACCTCATTAGGTTATAACGTTTTGAACTTCACTCAAAATTATTTTTTTAACTGTCAGATGGACATTTTATTTTTAACTTAGTCTTAACTTGATTTTTGATAAAACCAATTCTCTACATCTTTTTATCTGCTATATTTGTTTTAAGAATAAAACAATAAACTAATTTTTATTCAAATCTTCATATCTTCGTATTTGAGATACAATGTTTTTAAACCCCTCAATCCCACGAACAATATAACGCCACAAGAAAGAATTTTGCCTATAATAAGTAAATTGGAAAGGAACGTATAGAAGAGGATAAGCTCTTATAAAAATGGATTTTAGACAGAAGTTTTGGATAATCTAATACAAGATTTTATAAGTTTTAACTACATTGACAGTATTAGAATTACGCACGCACATTACATGAACATGTTTATCATAAAGTAACTTTGAGTCATGATGAACCCCTAAATCACAAACGGGTGATGTGCGCAGTCAGATTTGACTTATTAGTGAATAATTGTCAAGAAGAGGATTAACTTTACGGCTGAAAGTGACCGTTGAATATTTAGAGGCATTTAAATCTAAGCAAAATTATGGTACAGTAGTTCGAGCCGATCTAGATCAGACTAATGGCTAGTGGCGTCAGATCGATTTAAAAGTTTTAAAAATAATAATATCACAGTAGTTGTGACGCGGATAAACATTTAAAGATTAAAAAGCGGATAAAAATTTAAAAAATTATCCCTGAGGGACGCCGCTAGGTATTGTTACCCAGCTTGAAATGTAATTGCTGATTACAATAGCTTGTGATCACCTCTTATGCCTACGACCATTAGTTTATGTAGAAATAATGTTTGGTCTATGCGATCAAAACATTTTGAGTAGTCTGTATAAATAACTTCTACTTGATATCCTTCATCCATATTCTCTGTTAAGTAGTCATTAAATAATACTAAATTTGAAACTGTAGACCGCCCCTTAAGAAATCCGTGTTGGGAAGAGCTAAAGGTGTTATTAAGAGCGTAATATATTATAAACAATTCTTTCAAAAATTTTAGCTATTATGCATAATTTTGATATAGGTCTGTAATTAGCTATGTCTATTAAGATCCTTTCTTAGATCTTATTCATAATCTTATTGAGATCCTTTCTTATGAACAGGTGTGATAAATGTGGACTTCCAAATAGTAGGTTTTCATTCACTGTAGTCCCACAAATCCAGAACACTCCCTTCTCCATCTCCAAGAGCATTGGGATCCTTGGCGTTGACATCTCCAGCGATGTTCAGTTCCGAGATCATTTGCAAGACAAGGTGAAGCTGGCGTCCAAAAAACTAGGTGTACTCAAGAGAGCGAGGCAGTACTTCACGTCGAGGCAGAATTGCTGCTTTACAAGTCGCAAGTTCAGTCCCATATGGAGTACTGCTGACATCTCTGGGCGGGTGCACCCGGATACCAGCTTGGCCTTTTTGACTCGGTTCAACGACGGGCTTTGAGAATGTCGACGATGGCAAACTCACTTGCGGTATCGAGCCCTCAAGTCTGAGGAGAGACTTTGCCTCCCTGTGTGTGTTCTACCGCTTGTACAATAGGTTGTGTTCTGAGGAATTGTTCGAAATGATGCCCACGGCTACTTTCTACCATCGCACCACTCGCTATCGGCAGGGAATTCATTTTCACACTCTAGAACCGAAATGGTCGCGTACAGTGCGGTTTCAGAGAAAGTGGAATGAGCTCCCTGCTAAGGTTTTCTCTAAGGACTACAGTATGGGGTTTTTCAAGAATGAAGTTATTGGATTTTTGAAGGGTCGGCAACGCGCGAGTGATACCCCTGGTCTTACAAGCGTCCATAGGCCACGGTAACCGCTTACCGTCAGGCGGACCGTGTGCTTATTTGCCTTAGTGGTAAAAAAATAAAATAAAAATCAGGTTCAATACATTCGGCAAGGGATTTTTTTAAAAGGTAAAGAATGGGTAGGGGTATGGTGTTTGCGGTGGATATAAGAAACTGGGGAAAGATTTTGCAGGGTCCAACTTTAAAAGTAGTGCCTTTACAGTGTCTACGTTTACTTCAACACGATAAAGGTCTGAGGTGTTGTGGAATTAGTTTGATGCGATGTATAGTTTGTAGAGGGAAGAAAAGTAGAAAGGAAATATTCTGTAAAGGTATTACACATATCCGGGCCTGTATTAACTTGTGTTTTGCCATATTTCAGACTATTTGGTATAGACTGTGACTTAGCTCTGTCTTTAATATTGGACCAAAATTTTTAAGGGTTATTTTTGATAGAATTTTCCACCAATGTGACGTAGGCATCATTACAGGCTTCTTCTAACTTTTTCACCCTGTTGCGCAGAATATACGACTCCAAGTCGGAGCAATTGCCGTAATTCTTAAATTTCTTAAAGTACTTATTTTTCTCTTTTATTTCTATTATAAGTGCTAAAGAATACCATCTTGGATACGAACTGTTAAGTACTTTAATACCTTAAATACATTATAAAAGTAGGTGACATACTTGAAAAATCGTTATTTCAGTTGATGTCTGAAATATTGTTAGTGTATTAAGTTGGCCTTAATAAATAGATAACGAGTGAACGGCTTCGGTTTTAGGTATTCAAGATCAGGTAGTTGTAAGTCAATAACGATGGCACAATGATGAGAATCCATTTATATGGGTCCACCAAGGGGACCATGCATTCCATAACTACGGTTTTGTCGTTAGCACTAGGTCCAGAATACGTTTATATGTATTACGTACGCCATTGAATTGAAGCAAATTGTTTGAGTTCAGTTGGTCTACTGGTAGAAAAACTAGTAACTGCTCGATAACCACTGAATACAAGCGGTATCAGTTAAAATCACCAGCAATAAGAAACATCGGAATGATTATCTGCTATTATGACACCTAAATTATCAAAATAATAAGATTCCGAAAAAGTGTTACCAAAATTTTTGTTGTAGAGATAAATAACACAGAGGTGTAGTTTTATTAATTTACTGCCTGATTCTAAGTTAAGTGTTTAATTTTTAACTATTGTATTTAATACTAAAAAAATCTAGAAGTGACCATTGCTTTAACATTTGTGCTTTTTAAACAAAATAATATTTTTCCTTAGTTATTTTGTAAGTAAGATGTGTTTGTGTACAGTTGCACGAACATGGCGCGTACCTGGTGGACTCCCTTATCGACTCGAACCCGATGATGAAGGACTGGGAGTGCATGACGGACCTGTTACTGGAGGAGCCGGGCCCCGACGAGGAGCCGCTCGACAACCGGCAGGAGTCATCGCTGATCGAGCTGATGGTGTGCTGTGTGCGGCAGGCGAGCTCCGGGGAGCCGCCGGTGGGGCGCGGGGGAGCGCGCCGGCAGCAGCAGGTGTCGCGGGAGGCGGCGCGGGCTGCGGGGGAGGAGCGTGCGCGTGCCACTGCGCACTTCGCGACCACGCTGCCCGCGCTGCTCGACCGGTTCGGCGCCGACCCTGAGAAGCTTGCGAACCTGGTCGCGTTGCCGCAGTACTTTGATCTTGCCGTGTACACGCACCAGAGGCAGGAGCAGAATTTGACGGTGTTGCTAAACAAGATCCGGGAGATCGTAAGCTCGCAGACGGAGCCCGAGGTGGTGGAGACTTGCGCGCGCACGCTGGAGCACCTGTGCGGGGAGCGCGGCGCTGTGTACTCGCGGTGCAGCGTGGCCGCAGCAACCGTTGCGGATCACTGCGTCAACCGGTATAAGGAGGCGATCGACGACTACCGCACACTCATACTAGGGGTAAATCATATACGAACTATACAATAATCTAACTATTCACAACACACTCAAATATGACACTGCCCTGTGTGTGACATGTTGAGACGGAACTGTAACATATTACAAATAGGTGTAAAGTTTTAGTAAACCCTGGGTTAGGTAAACATTAAATTAACTAACTGTACGAGCAAGCGAATGTATTGAACGATTAATGATTATAACAGGGGTTCGAATATGAAATTGCCGTTTTAACGCAGGTCCAATTCAAATAAAACTTTAACCTGCATAACGTCACATTTCAAAGTGAATCATTTTTCACTTTTCAAAAAAAAATACTAAATTTAAGACATGTCATGTGTCGTCATGTTTTTTATTTTGTCTTCGTCATTCTTTCAATTGTTTTACATTTAGTTTTTCTCGTGAAAATGAATACAGCGCAAATCAGAGTAATAAATGAATACGAGTTCTGACGTGGGATATGTGGGATAGGAGTAACGCAGCAGAAACTGTAAGCCACTGATGTGAATAATGATGAATTGAAGGTTATGGTGGGAGCCGATCTGTGTCAAATTACCAAGAATCCATCTGGGCCAACTAATTGGCGTCGTGTGTGGCACTATGGCAGACTGGGATGGATTCCGAGAATTTTACGCATCGTACCCGTGGAGGCAGATCTGCTTAAACTCAGAAGATCCTGACGTCTGCGCAGCCGCAGTCACTGAGACAATCCTTGCTGGTATGGAATGCTATATTTCTAACCCGCGAGTAGCTGCCGGCGTCAGAAAACGACCGTGGTTTAATAGGTCTTGCAGAAAAGCTAAAATTCTTAAGCAAACTGCATATGAGGCTTGGACCACGGCTCGTTATAATAAGGATCCGAATATTTCTGAGTTAAAACGCAAATTAAATGCTGCCTCGAGGTTCAGTAAGAAAGCAACTGTCAGAGCAAAATTCCAATTCATCGGCAAAATAGGTGGGCGACTTGCGAGCTATCCTGGGAGTCGTGCTTTCTGGTCGCTTGCCAAAGCTGCCGAGGGGAACTTCTGCCAGTCGTCATTACCACCACTGCGAAAGACCGATGGTGACTTGGCCCGAACCAGTCTCTTTGCCTCAAACTCGAATATGAACGATGAAGGCGCTGTACCACCTACTATACCGTGGTGCGGTAAGACCATGCCGGAAATCTCTATAACACAGCGAGAGGTCCGGCGGGCGTTGCTTTCCCTAGACGTTCATAAGTCGAGGGGGCAGATGGTATACCAGCAGTGGTGCTTAAGCGGTGTGCTCCTGAGGTATGTCCTGTACTCACGCGCCTCTTTGCGCTTTCCTACCATACTAGGCAATTTCCGTCTTCATGGAAGACTGCGAATGTGCACCCGGTGCCCAAAAAAGACGATAGATCAGATCCATCGAATTACAGGTCTATCGCTATTACCTCTCTCCTCTCCAAAGTGATGGAGCGTGTGATCAACACACAGGTTCTAAGCTACCTAGAAGTTCACGATCTGGTCAGTGACCGTCAATATGGCTTTCGCCACGATCGCTTGACTGGTGACCTTCTAGTGTATCTCACACCTCGATGGGCACTAGCCATTGAGAGTCAGAGGGAGGCATTGGCATGTAGCCTAGACATAGCGAAGGCGTTCGATCGGGTCTGGCACCGGGGTCTTCTATCGAAGTTGCTATTATACGGAGTGCCCGAGGGTTTGTGCGATTGGGTGGCTAGCTTTTCGTCCGGCAGACGCATACGAACCGTAGTTGACGGTTGTTGCTCTGATAGCATGGACATTAATGACGGTGTCCCGCAAGGCTCTGTGCTGTCTCCTACGCTGTTTCTACTGCATATCAACAACAGATGACAGCTATGCAGATGACAATATTGGAGACGCTTTTTACACGGGTCGTGCAAACATCCCTCGTTTTGTTGTGGAGGAAAACCGCGGAGAACTTATTTCTCAAATCGAGACCACATTGTCCAAGGTCTCTGACTGGGGATGGGTAAACTTGGTGTGATTCAACCCTACAAATACACAAGTGTGCGCGTTCACCGCTAAGAAACCTCCCTTCGCTGTAGTTCCACAATTCCAGAACACTCCCCTCTCCGTCTCCGAGAGCATTGGAATCCTTGGTGTCGATATCTCCAGCGATGTTCAGTTCCGAGATCATTAACAAGATAAGGTGCAGCTGGCATCCAAAAAGCAGTGCTTCACGTCGGGGCAAAGGTGGTTACCTTACAAGTCGCAAGTTCGGCTCCATATAGAGAACTACTGCCATCTCTGGGCGGGTGCACCCGGATACCAGCTTGGCTCTTGACCCGGTTCAACGACGGGCTGTGAGAATTGTCAACGATTCCAAACTCACTTGCGGTATCGAGCCCTTAAGTCTGAGGAGAGACTTTGCCTCTCTGTGTGTGTTCTACCGCTTGTACAATGAGTTGTGTTCTGAAGAATTGTAAGAAATGATGTCCACGGCTACTTTCTACCATCGCACCGCTCGCCATCGGCAGGGAATTCATTTTCATATTTTGAACCTAAATGGTCGCGTACTTCTTCAAGAAAGAAGTTATTAAATTTCTGAAGGGTCGGCAACGTGCAAGTGATACCCCCGGTGTTGCAAGCGTCCATAGGCTACGGTGACCGCTTACCATCAGGCAGACCGTAAGCTTGTTTGCCACCTTATAAATGGTATAAAAAAAAAATAGCGTTATAGTTTGACGTTAGCACACATACAATATTGACACATTTTTAGCAAATCCCATTATTGCTCCATGCTAACGTGGGTGAGTGAGAGAAAGTGTTAGGCCTAGACACTGCTCGTGAAACAGTTTTAATACTACAAAAACTGCAGTTAAAAACTTGCAGTCATGGTTCCGTCAACATTTCTGACCTTGCATGAACCTTCTACCACTTTTTCATTTTGAACACTTTTTTCTACAGTTCAACATGCCTTTATACAGTGCTCCACATAGTTTTTATCGGAAAGGTTCAAATCATCAGACCCTGGATATAGTTTAAGACCTGAGTGCTTGCTACAACCAATTAAAAGAACGTAAACTCGATGGTATTGCGTGTATTTGTTAAAGAGTTCCTGTGGCTACCTTGCGGCTTCATCATTAAACCTTGTATATTATTTTAGACCAGGTGCTTGTCACTGTTGATTGGCAAGGAACACAAACTTGACGGGCTTGTGTCGTTTCGTTACAGTGTTCCCGTGGCTATCTTATGGCTTCATTCTCGGAACCTGCTCAAAAACGCGGGCAAACTGTTTATTTAGTCAAACTGCCAGCTTGTTTAATCAATCAATTTTAATTCTTGTAACCATGTGAAAATCTCATTTTGATATCTACATAATATGTATATTTACTGTGGTGCCTATTTCTAAAACATGCTTTTATTTGAAGATATCTTGTCTTGACACGACGGTTTGTTCGTCAGGGCGAGGAGCCGGACGCGGACGAGGTGTTCAACGTGGTAAACTCTCTGCGGAAGGTCGCCATTATGTACACTTGTCACGACCTCAACGACACCAACATCTGGGATTCGCTGTACGACGACCTGCCCAAGTGCACCAAACAGACAGAGATGGCGCCACAGGTATCGAATCCCATTCACTTATTTACGCACCAAAAAGGACCGGGCAATGCAATATCTGTCATGACTGACGCTTATTCTTAGAATCTCTCTATCTCAAGAGGGGTTTTTGTTACCCAAGTCATTAAAATGGAGAATTATATGGACCCCTTTTTGGAAAAAGAGTGATACATATGATTCCCCCTATGAAGGACCCCTTTTTAAAAAGAGTGGTGTCACAGGAGCGATTTTTTATGACTTCTTATTCAAAACGCGGTCCACATGATTCCCTATTTTAATGACTTATGACCCCTAAAAAAGAGGAATCATATAGAATCCTTCTTGCGACCCCTCTTACCACTCGATGCATGTCGGCCGCTAGCGTACGACATATACCTAAAGAGAGATTCTAAGAATACGAAAAACTATTTGCAAACGATACCCGCCATATTTTATCGACATATCTGGTTAAAACTAGTCGATCTATCGACTAAAACATTTACTGCATTTAACAACCCATGAGTAAATCTCTATCAGCACGAAAATCAGGCTCCTGGTTAGCAAACGGTATAGTTCGCAGCACATAAGTTGAACCATGCGCAGTTACACATTTTCAGGCATTTATTTATTTATTTATTCAAACATTTGTAAACTAACAGGTTTGCCCCAAAACGTTTACAAACAAGTTAAAAATACTAATTACATATATATACAATTCAACATTAAATGGTTACAGTGGATAGCATATATGACATTTAGTATTCATTATAATAATTTAAAAGTAACAATACAATAATAATAATTTACAGAACAATAATAACACATAAATTCACTAATTCCATAATGTCAGTGATATAATAGTTTAATAAGTCATTCATTATAAGGAGAAAACAGGATTATTATTTGAGTTGGGGAATACATTGCGACGCTAGGTCAAACTCTACTTCTGGCCCAAGTAGTAGGTGTCATGCCGTTACCATTAAGTGACTGAGTAAAGAACACTTTAACTGTAACAAGCCCATATAGGAACTACTAGAGGAGCTCATTCCTCAGTTCCTCTAAAACATAGCTCACATTCTCTGAGACCGCGCTGTATGTGACCATTGCCAAGCTAGGTTCACCGCCTTGTAATCTATTTCCTCATCTGGTATCAAGTTATTGCGTTAATGATTTTTAAGGTAATCTTATCTAAAAAGGTAAGCTAATCGCGAACTTCAAGAAGAATTTTCACTTAGTATTACGTTAAATAAATTGTTGGGTAATCCTTTAAACTAAAGTTTCTTTAACGTACGGGAGTATTCCTGCTATAATCGTCTTTCGGGATCCTGGTATCCCCATATAACTAGCTAGAGATAGTTTATACGTTTTTTGTGAAATATGCGAGTGCAGGCTCTGGTGTATGTGGTCCGCGCGTGCTTCTACTCGGTGGTGTGGTCGCTGCACGAGCTCGAAGAGCGCGCGGGGGGCGGTGCGGCGGGGGGCGGCGCGCCGGGGGGCGCGGCGGAGGCGGCTGGCGCGCTGCGCGAGCGGCTTCACGGGTACATGTCGCACTGCCGCGACATCGTCGCTAATGGGATCACCACCGAACTCAAAGAGGAGGTATCTAATAACCAACACATCATCTCCCCACATATTACTTAATAGTTTTGTTATAGTTTGCAGTTGTGTCCATTACTGTCCAACTCGATACAACTGATATGTTGCTTGTAATAAAATATATACACGTTATGTTCGATCGTGAATACTCTCTTAGCTTAGCATCAGATCATCAGATTTTAGGATCGTAATTATGTCCAATATGTTTGAGAGTTACTCGTACAAATTTATAATTTAAAGAATTTAGTATCTGAAACTGATCCTACTCATAATACTTCTAATATTTTTATCATTTTATATCAAAAGTAGTAATGCCAGAATACGATATCGACCACTCGAATTGTGCTAATTGCAGAACGAACGTTTGACGTACACACATTACGGTAAAACATACACAGTATCATAAACAATGAATATGTATAGGCAGTTTGACAGATTAACACAAAAACTCCAGACATGGGTCTAAAGTTTTATTTTTTGGTGGCAAAAGTGACAAAAATAACAAAATTATCGGAAACGAACGCAGGACAGTTTTTTACAGATGATACTAAAATTTTGCAATTTTTGATACCATTACTAAACCAACGGATGACAGGTGACAAAAGTAATGAAAATAATGATTCTGAAAAGTTAATCAAAAGTTAAGTGGAAACCAAATGTAATATTATTGTTAGTGTTAATTATTAGATATTTGATTTTTTATAAAAAACCCACTTGCGGGTACAGGCCTCCTCCAGAATTTGCCATTCGGGTTGATCTTGTGCTAGTGTGATTGATTTAGGTCCAGCGACCGCGCGGATGTCGTCCGACCAGCGCTTGGCCGGGAGACCGACGCGGCGCTGGCTGTACTCCGGGCGCGCCACTCGGTTGCGATTTTCGTATAAGAAATTTATTAGTAGGTGTAATATAAAAGTTGTATTGAAGTTAAGTGGGTGTGTTGTCGCTGGGTGTGCGTAGGCGTACACGAGCATCTGCGACCTGCTGATATTCTTCGCGGAGCACCTCGCAAGTGTGCACCACCGCGGGGACCCCGCCTTTGCGCAGCTAGTCTACGAGACGGACTCCGACCTTTGCGACCTCCTCAACGACTTCATACAAGAGTTCGTCTTCGTTCTGCCCAACTACGGTAAGTCCCCGACCTACTTTTACCAACGACACTGAGTGGTACACAAGATGTTCTCGGGTCATTTTAATTTTAATTACATGTAGTGCCTCATGTCTATAATTACTTAATTTTGTAGGACGACCCTTTGTTAAGTGTTCTGCAATTATAATTATAATGAATAACTTTTTGGAATAATAATATGAAGGAACAAAGTGAATGTGAAGCCTGAGTTTTTCAAAATTTAATAAGTGACAAGTATTTCTAATAACGCTAAATTTATAGCTGAATTTTGGACTTGCGTAACGAAATTTTAAATATGTACAAACAGCATGGTTACAGTTTTTTTTGCGGTAATTATGTCAGGTAGCTCGCTTACCTACAACATGACTCATTTACGATTTGCTGACGACATATTGGTTATGCCAGAATCGCTGGTGGACCTGTTTATAACATGAACTTCTTTATGTAATGTTTATTCTCCATGACGCATATACCGGCGATAACGGCTGTTGGGACCACTACTCTACTACTCTCAAAGTTATACACAAAGTCAAAGCAAGTAGTGAAGTTAGATAAGTCAAATGTTACCACTCCGTCCAAAGACAAAACCAGCAGTGTGTTTTGCCAGAGATGACTTACGGTAAAAAAACCTGGTCTCTATCTTTTAACTTCTTAAATAAGCTCTAAATTGCTCTGCGAGCTAGGGCGAGAGAGCTATGCTGAGTGTTCTTTACGCAATAAAATTTGAGGTAAAAAATTGCTAAAAAATCCAAGATACTGACGTAGCTCAAGTAGTTGGCAAGCTGAATTGTCAGGTCATATCGCCCGGTCATCCGATAACCGCTGGAGAAGAAAGGAGCTCAAGTATAATACCTGCCCCTGATTAGAAGTCGTGGGTTCGATTTCGGAGGCGCGACCAGAAGGTATGAAGAAACCAACAATACACTAAGGCTAAGTTGCACGAACTAACTGACGCCAACCAGTCGCGAAAATTAGGAGATTGTATGGAAATTTCTATCGTCAGCTATTTTTGTAATTAACCGGCTAGTGATTTGCGGAGCTTTGACAGGCCAGTTAAGTTTATAAAAAGCTGACTATGCAAATTTTCCTGTCTGTCCCACTTGTCTCATTGAGTTATCCCAACGATAGGACCACTGGCATTATTTCATCCCACTAGTTCCATGGAACAAATGACACTACAATTTTGGTGCCAGTAGTCCCACTACCGTTATCGCAGCACCCATAGATATAGAATGTAAAAGATACACAATGTCAGTTTAGTGATGATACCAAAAGAAAATTGCGTAAGTGTTAGCAACTGTCTTTGTGTGGGTTGAGAATAGTGTAGTCTGCGTACACTATCGACATTGTGCGTTATCGACATATTTATGCCTGTTATGTTTAGCGGTGTGATTTGACGGTGAAAATATTTCTGCAGACATTGAAAATGTTGAGGGAATGTTCCCAAGTAAACAAAATACTTAAGCAGTTATATTAAATTAATGCTTTACGATTTGAGTGGAATCCAAGAACTGAAATATTGACAATAGTGGATTGTATTGGAATTCCAAAGTTGGATTAATTTTGGTAAGCACCTGTCTTGTGTGTAATGCTTCAGATTTAACGCTAGACTAGGCAAAAATAGGTCAAGTGCGTGTCGTATTAGATAAGGGTTTTGAAGAAAGAAAATTATAACGAATATCTATCACGGTACTATTACCGTGATTTATATTTTTTTAGTATTTGTTGTTATAGCGGCAATAGAAATACATAGTCTGTGAAATTTTCAATTGTCTAACTATCACGGTTCATGAGATACAGCCTGGTGACAGACGGAGGGACGGACGGAGTCTTAGTAATAGGGTTCTGCGAATACCCTTTGGACTTCACTTTGCAACACAATCCATCAAGCTATTTTGGAGACACCCCGCACAAACTGACAGACATAAAATTAAAACACTTCAATTGGTTTCTTTCGTCTTTTGAAAACCCCTTTTATTTTTTCCTAAGTTTCTTCAATGTAATTTTTTTTAATTCTACTGTATTTAAGTGAAGATTACATTACGCAGAGTCAAATATTTTGATTAATGATTAGCCTATGAAACGATATTATTATTATTTATTACTTTACGGAAATAACAGGCAATCCGCATAACGCAGGTAACTATACCCATATCAAAATAGTTATTTTTATCTGTGGCGTAACATATTTGTCAAAAATCAAGCACATAGTATAAGTAAAAGAATAAAAACCGGCCAACTGCGTGTTGTAACGAATTAAAAACACCATGAACACAAACGTATCCAGTAAAGACATAAACTTTATTAAAATCGGCGAAAAAAATTACACACATCCTGAAAGCATATGTTAATTGTTAAGTGACCATTTTATAAACATTACAAATCAGAGCAAAGAAAGCAACGAAAGTAATAATGATTCACACAAATTCCAGTCTAACATTCCCTACAATGACAAAACTATATTTCTTTCAGCTGTTACTGAAAATGATGTTCACAAAGTAATAAAATCTTTAAAAAACACGAAAGCCACTGGATACGATAATATAAATACAGATATAATAAAATTGTGCGCTTTATCAATAATCATGCCATTAACGTATATGATTAACTTATCTTTATACAAAGGTATATTTCCGACAAGATTGAAAAAAACTGTTATAAAGCCTTTATATAAAAAGGGTAATAGAGATAATATTGACAATTATAGGCCTATTACCCTAATACCAATCATAGCAAAAATTTTCGAAAAGATAATGTATGATAAAATATACAATTTTACAACAAAATTTAATCTTTTGAAAAAAGAACAATATGGTTATAGAAAAAATAGTTCAACTTCTCTGGCATGTTTTCAATTAATGAAGAACGTCACGGAAAACCTAAATAAGAATATGTATCCCGTAACAATTTTTCTCGATATGACAAAGGCTTTCGACTTAGTTTCTCACAAAATATTGTTAGATAAACTCGAAAAATTTGGGATTAGAGGCAGAGCACACAAATGGATATCGAGTTACTTAAGCCAAAGGGAACAATGTGTTGAAATAATGAAAGTTTGTGGCAAATACAAAAACAAATATAGATCTGAGATTCGTCACAATGAAAATGAAACCTCAGGGTAGCGTGTTAGGTTCTATACTGTTTCTCATTTATATAAATTACTAAACACAAATATTACTAAACACAATTGTATATTATTTGCCGACGACACTACACTTATAATTAAATCTTATTATCAACAAGATCTACAAGTAGAGACGGAAATTTCTTTACATAAGATGGATAATTGGTTAAAATATAATAATCTAGCAATTAATTTAAATAAAACTAAAATTATTCAATTTCAAACAATTAACAGCAATTTTCCTCAACTTAAAATTAAATACAAAAACATTTTAATAGAAAATGTAGACAACACTAACTTTCTGGGCATAACAATTGACAAGTATTGCAATTGGAAAAGCCACATAGAAAAAGTCTGCAGTAAGTTGGATAGGTATGAATATGTTCTAAGAAGAACTCGACAAATTGCAACAATAGAAGCTGCACTCTTGGCCTACCATGGCTATGTCTCGGCAGTTCTGAGATATGACATTATACTGTGGGGTAATTCGTAGAAATAGATAAAGTTTTTAAGGTCCAAAAAAGTGCCTAAGGTCAAGTGTTTATAAAACAAATATGGAAATGACAGGTAGAAGTGGTAGATATGCTGACAGGTTGTATGTCCCGTCACAGAAATTAACAGTTTATAAAAGAAACGCTTATTGCATGGCTATTATGTTATACAACCATTTGCCAGATATGTTGAAAAAAAATCCCATCAGATGTTTTAAAAAGGAATTACACACATTTTTGATAGTAAAAAAAAATGTATTACACAATTCAAGAGTATTTAGAAGATAAATGTTGAATTATTAAAATATGTATAATATTTTTTATTATATTATTGGATATTAATGTCATGCTTATTTTAATTTAAAATATTTTCTTGTACAACTTTCGAATTTTGACATAATTTGAAAACTTTCGAATTTTGACATAATTTAAAAAAAACTTCCAATTTTTGACGTAATGATTACGATGTTCTTTATATTACTTTATTTTGTTTGGCATTTTTAATATCAATTCATCTTATGTTGTTTGCCTCTGCCAATATTTTAATTAAATTTATTAGCAAAGTTAGGTAATAATAATATATGTATGATAACATAGTTTTCATAATACTTTACCGTAATAATGAAGTTTCAAGTAGTATAAATTGTTTTTTTTTTTTTGTAAGCAAAGTAAGTTAATGATATGTTTCTAATGATAATTTTATTTATCTATGTAATTTTGTAAATTGTATTTTCTTCACGTATAGTAATGGTAATTTGTAATTTTTAGGAATTGTTTCTAAGATATTTTTACACACCATCTAAAATGGTTGAATATGTATGGATCAAAAATTATGGAATAACATGAATGTAACCCATATTCTATGCAAATAAAGACTTATTCTATTCTATTCTATTCTATTCCGTGGAATCGGAATTATTGCAAATATCTTAAATACTTACGAACCGATTTGGTTTCAGCCAATTTTAATTGAAATCAAAAATACCTATTATCGTGTTTTTTTTTTCAGATTTCAATAATACGAGATTTAAAAGTTAAAATAAGAGCGGGAACGAAAATTGCAACTCGCGAATTATATTATAAACCTCAATTGCATTTTTGAAAGCTACCCCGAATATTTTTTTTCTCCATTTTTATGTTACAGGAAGGTATCCTGTAAAAGTATCGATTTACTAATACTTATAACGTCATCGTTTTGTCAAGCCCTAGCGTAACCAAACATTTTACAATTTCACTTAAAATAACATTAATTAGACCCTTTCTATATGAAATAATACCACGTTTTACAAAGTAAAGCAATATAATTACGTAAACAGTTTTCTGAGCCAATTTAAAACAGAAATTCGACAAAATATGGTTTTACGTATGATTGTCCGGGTTATTTCTTCATGTGACGTAACAATTAGCTAAACAACAAAACACCATGGCTAAGCACTACAATTTTTAGTCCTTTGCTATCAGGATTCTTGTGATAATTTTGTAAACACGTAATGTCACAAAACGAGCAGCTCGAATAAGCCACCCGAACAATTAAAGCAGGGCATAGCGAGTACTTGCTCGAATGAGCGGCCCGAACTGGGGAAGTACCCCTACCTTACAGAAAACCGCGGCCATAATAACACTAACATTGAGTAGTGTTGTGTTCCTGGCGGTGAGTAAGGTTGCCAGAGCTCTTTGAGGATTCGCTGCGCGGACAGCGGAGGACCGGCGGTGCTCGTTGCTGTCATTGCTCGGCGTGGACACGCCGTGCTGGTTCGGCGGTCAGGAAGACCTGATGAAACGGCTGACCGCTGGCCGCCCGCAGGTTGAAGGGGTTCCCGAGCCCAGGGATCACTTAATCTCCGCCCTGGGAGGCTGATCCGCCAACCGGTGTAAAGTCTCTAAAGTAGTAGTCGTGCCGGAGAAGAAGACCGGAGTGGACCCGGCTACTACAACAGAGGGGGATCAGGGGCCCTTCCGCCCGCCGTGCCAGCAACCGTATCATCTGTGGCGAGCTTCGGCAGTCTTAGTACCGCACCTTTTGTCTTCTAAGCTGTCTGTGCAGTGAATCCTCATCCTAGTCTAAGTAACTTTTTTATATGTAATGGCCATGAGAACGAAAAGGAAAAGAGTTTTTACAACGGCTACTCCATCCACATATAATGTGGATTTTTACAACATCAGGGGTATTCACGCAAATCTTAACGCTGTCCACCATCATCTCGAGACTGCGCAGCCGACCATTCTTTTTCTAACGGAGACGCAGATATCCTGCCTGGCCGACACATCATACCTTCATTATCCCGGCTACAAACTCGAACACAATTTTATGAGTCGTGTCGGTGTATGTATGTTCGTCCGGGAGGATATCTGCTGTCGCCGCCTTCATAGCCTTGAAGACAGGGACCTGTCGATATAATGGGTGCGCGTAGATTACGGCGGCCACACTCGTATCTATGCGTGCCTATACAGGTCTCATAGCGGTGACACGCACGTAACTCGACTCTTCACGCACCTGAGTTTGACGACTGACAAAGATCTAGAGCAATATCCCACAGCTGCACTAGTTTTTTCGAGATAGAGGTTTAACTTACTTCCCTATGAGATAGAGGATTAACTTACTTCCCAGTGAAATGCATCACAACTAGATAACAATGCAATATTCAACAGTTTGTTCAGGATTTATAGAAATGATAGATCTCAAGATCTTTGTTTAAGATGACAGTTATATATATATATAGCCCTTGAAGTGTTATTTTTTTAACAGTTTTAGATATATAGCCCTTTCTATATATCTATAGGAAGGGCTATATATATATATAACTGTCATCTTAAACAAAGATCTTGAGATCTATCATATAGACCTTTTAAGTTTGACATCAGTCATAAAGATCTTGATGCGTTCTATCATTTGTGTGAAGAAACTACTAGTTTTATATCAATAGTTACGGAGATATAGCCTTTTCTTGTTCGACAGCTGTCCTCTTAAATAAAGATTTTAGTGAGATCTATCATTGCTGTGGAGAAACTACCAGTCTACGATCAATAGTTACGAAAATATAGCCCTTTCTAATTTGAAAGCTGTCATCCGAAATAACGATATTGATGAGATCTATAATTTCTGTAAAAAAACTTCTAGTGTACGATTAAAAGTTATAAGAATATTAAATAATATTAAAAAATTATAAGAAGTTTTTTTTAAATAAAGTCTTGTCTTCAAGCTACCTCCATATTAAGTTAATCATAATTGGTTCAACCGTAAGACTTGACGGATTGATAGGTAGACCAATCGCAAAACGTCTCCTTTTTTAAAGTCTGTTAAATAATACCAAAGAAAAGGTGCTGCTGCCAAAATTGTAGTGTCATTTATCCCATGGGAGGTGACACTTATTTCGAAGATGAAGTAGCGCTGCCAAGTCTGCGTAGTTAAAGTCTTCCAATATAGCCAGCTTACTCCTCGTCTGAGTCTTAAATAATATTATTCACAGCTTAGGGTCCGTTTTGGTCGGAACCCTTAAAATTGTAGTATTGTCCGCTCAACTATAGACTGAGTCCGGACGTTAGATCCAAAGCTGGAGTTGAACGTTAAGTTGAAATCTTGACGTTAAGTATCACATTAAGCCTGAAAATACCAAGTTGTTAAAATCTTATCTAGGGTTAGTTAAGTCTATAATGAAAAAAGTCTTGTATTGGGACTAACTTTGGAAACAGGTCGTAAAATGAAAATAAAGAAATTGTGATTTGGAACTATGCAAGTATCAAGACAAAAGAACAAGAAAGATTAGGTTACAAAATGTATAAACTAAATTTAGAAGATATAGGTTTATCTCGCTCGTATTAGGAACGACGGGTTTAAAATGGGTTTAACTGACTTATGTCACTTTGTATTGTATCGTACCTGTATCACGTGTCGTTAATGACACAAATTTGATAACCAAAGGAATAGTCATTCGAGAAAAAAACGAATCTACGCATTACCTTAGTCTTTAAGCACTCAGGCGGTTTGGAAGAAAACTTGTTATACTCAATTTTTCAAACGCTGCTCAGCCCAGTTAAATTTATCGATTAATCTCTTTTTCGAGGTTTTACTTACGTAACTAGTAACTTACACAACTTGCTTGTCTTTTTAATAGTCAACAACTCGAAAGTGGTATGGATCCTTCGTTTTATCCATTTTATTAAGGTCCGCCTTTTGGAAAACTGAAGAGGATTCCGATGTCTTTAAGGGATTCTGCTATGATCTTGATATTGTCGGCAAATCAAAGGTGAGTGATGCACTGATGATGTCATAGCCTTTTCACTACTTAAGGTTGATCATATATTTTAATGCAATTTTGAACAGTTTCCGAGAAATAACGTCTCCCTATTTCACTCCTTTCTGCAGTTAGATTGGTGTCGTGTTCTGGTTTTAGGAATGGTAGCTCAGTCATAGAAATACTTCAACAGTTTGATGTTTTGTATCTACTTATTACAGATATACATACAGACGATTGGTGATGCTATTAGTGGACCCCGGAGAACTAGAACGAACCTGTTATGGTGTTAAATATATAAATTAAAACCTGTTTGTAGTTACACTAAACAAGCCATTTGGTATATTATGAATGATATTATTATTAGGTTCCCGATATGCAATGGGAGGAAATATTAATATGAGTCGTGTGTTTTTGTCATATCGCATTGTAAGAAAACAGTGTAAGTAAAATAACACTAACATTAGCCCTACGCACAGTATGGGCACGCCGCTCTCTGGAGTCCACCCATCGTCCCTGGAGACCACTCGCAAAGTTAAATTACTCATAGGTATATGCGCGTATACACACAGTTAATTCGTTTTTGTAAGTAAGATTCGTAAGTTTTGCAACGAGTTATCTTGTTTTTGTATAGAGTTTCCAGGGTGTGGTATTATGTATTCCTTAGATAAATAAAAAAAACTGTGGCGCAATAATAAGGCTGAGACCAAAAACATTAGAGCAGCATAGACCGTAAAAGTAGGCGAAAACGTATAAACCCACGCTCGCCGTCTATCGGCGCCCTCGCCAAATGCTAACCGATGCGGCATTTTGATTCGGCATTTCTTATTGTGCGTTTTACCAAGAATGTTCCTAAGTTTTTAATAACAAAATCTCTTCCTGTACTATTCTATAGTACCAAAATTGTTCTAGACGTCCAAGAAATACAAACATAGGTATTACATATCACTAGTAGGTTTTTTTTCACAACAAAGTAATACTATTTTTATCTGGGTACAATAATTTTAGTGTTAGTCAAATTATTATACTATTTCCTTTATTATATGTTTGCCATTAAGTTTTTCATTACATCATAATATATTTGATAGAACTATTGGTATTACGACAGCCAGTAAGCATTCAGGTAAACCAATAAATATGTTATTATATATCCTTTAAAAAACTTACACAAACTACCAAGTAAACTTAAATAAGCACAAAATATTACTTATGTTTAAAAAAAATCGCGCGTATTCAAAAACAGTTGTTTTTTTTTTACCTGTAATAATCAGGGGTAAGGAACTTTATAATAAAGCTGAGTTTGATGTTCTTTTAAAATTTATAGGATCGTGCAAATTAGGATACATCTTTGAGGTATGGATTTTATTGGTTCATGGTTTTAATAAATAGATTCATTCATTCGTTGATTCGTTCATTGAAACGTTGTTTTGCTCTTTGCCAATTTTGGCATTTGGGGATTTTTTTCCGCCATAGTTTTGCTACTTCCTCATTAGGTAGATAATTTTATATAAAGCAATGATAAAATAAATTTGTAAAATATTAGGCTAGTATAACTAATCCACATATGAATTACGAAAAAACAACAGTTCCAAACTCGTTAAATAAGTTCCAAATAAATTTCTTAGTAAGTTGAAGCTAGAGCCACAGCACAGATATACTTACGAGCATTTTTCGGTTGTATCGAACCAGTGCGACAATAGAACTGGATACATAAATAATCTTATAAACTTATATGTGATTATTCGATAAGTAAATAATTTGTCAAACTTTAAGAAGCTATCGAATCGCAACCAAAAATACATGAAGATAACGATAAAAAAAATCGGTAGTTCCAGCATACATTTTGTCGTTTCCATTGGGAAAGGCTTAGCGATTGAAGCTTTGGGTTTCTAATCTTTGGCAATTTATACCTCCTACTTACGAAATCAAACTTGTTTTTTTAGCAGATGCCATACGAATTAACAAAGCTGAATGTACTAAGTCCTTTAACTACCAAAATATATTAAAAAAAGATTAAATTATAATATACTCTGTAGTGTATACCGTAATGACTACCAAAATATATTAAAAAAAGATTAAATTATAATATACTCTGTAGTGTATACCGTTATTCATTTTTACGCATTATATCGATATTCTTGTAATACGGACAAATATAAAGGACACAAAGCTGTTAGTCGTATCGTTAATATATCTACATAATTGCACGCGGTGTCTAGTAAATGTATCGATACTTATCATATTTCATCTTTTATATCACTAGTTAATCGCCATAAGATATGTTTTATTGGTGCATTATACTGCAGCAGCGCTCTGACTGGTCGCCGATCAGCAAAATTTCGCTGTTGGTTAAAACTTTACTTTAAGGTCTACGCCCCGCTTCCCCGTTAACTGGTTGATGTGGTTTTTATACATTTTCCGAATCATTAGCAGTCTATGCTACTCTAATGTCTTTGGTTGTGACATACGGACGGACCATCGGGCATAAGGAAAATATAAGCGTTTCGGTTATATATATTTGGCAACAGAACCCTTTAAAAAACATTATAGTATTCTAAGCGTGCATTACAACTCGTTACGTGTCAAAAGTTGGTGTCGAACGTGACCCGAGTTGCCCAACGTATCGGCTCTACATTTGAACAGGATTGTCCACGTCCAGTGACGCAGTTTCACCACTGATATTAAATCTATTTATTTATATTTAATTGCTTAAATGTTAAATCTGTAACCATGCTGGTTTGCATTTAAGTTTGCCTCAGCCAGCACTCGGAAGTGGGAACAGGCTAGGACCAGGCATCATATTCAATGCTCAAATCTTATTAAGTCGTCTTTTGTAATTTATATCTTATAAAATATCTAAACCGGCAATATGCAATATTTGCAAAATGTATATGTTACAAAATTATTGAGTATATTTTAACCAATATGAATAAGTTCTGTTGGCTGTTAAAGGTCTTGAAGTTCAATTTGGATTAGAGTCAGTTACATACTAGTGTTAATACAGGGTGCGGCAACATAACTTTCTTTTTTTAAAACGCTTCTTTTTTTTATAATGTAGGTACATTTTTTTAGGTAAATAACTTAGACTTTGAAGTAAGTAGTAGTGTATTTTTATTTTTATTCATAATTTTCTCAACTTATTTTCTAGAATCTGTCAAAAAGTTTGGAGTAAATCTTGTTTTCCTGCCGCAACCTGTATAAAGTGTTCTGTGTGAACTCATCGTGGGTCAGTCGCGTGGGCAGTCGCGTGCAGCCATAGCAAATACCTCCCCCGCAACAATAAATTTAGAGCTAAATTCCATTTAATCGGCAAAATAGATGGGCGACTTGCAAGCTGTCCGTCTGGGTGTCGTGCTTTCTAGGGGCTTGCTAAAGCTGCCGACGGGAACTTTGGCCAGTCGTCGTGACCACCACTGCGAAAGACCGATGGTGACTTGGCCCATAGTGCAAAAGAGAAAGCCGATCTACAGGTGTGCTCCTGAGTTATGTCCTGTACTCACGCGCCTCTTCGCGCTTTCCTACCACACTAGGCAATTTCCATCTTTATTGAAGACTACGAATGTGCATCCGGTGCCCAAAAAGGGCGATAGATCAGATCCATCGAATTATAGGCCTATCGCTATTACCCCCCTTCTCTCCAAGGTGATGGAGCGTGTGATCAACACACAGCTTCTAAGATAACTTGAAGCACCCTCACCGTCAATATGGCTTTCGCCACGGTCGCTGGTCTGGTGAGCTTCTCTGGCACCGGGGTCTTCTATCGAAGTTGCCATCTTACGGAGTGCTCGAGGGTTTGTGCAAATAGGTGGCTAGCTTTTTGTCCGGCAGACGCATACGAGCCGTAGTTGATGGTAGTTGCTCTGATAGCATGGACATAAATGCTGGTGTCCCGCAAGGCTCTGTAGGAATCATCCTACGCTGTTTTTACTGCATATCAGGGACATGTTGAACATCAACAACATACATTGCTATGCATTTGACAGTACTAGAGTTGCTTATTACACGGGCCGTGCTTATATCCCTCGCTTCGTTGTGGAGGAAAAGCGTGGAGAACTTGTGTCGAGTCAAATTGTGTCTGTCCAAGGTCGCTGACTGAGGACGGAAAAGCTTGGTACGAATAGACCCTACAAAGACACAAGTCTGCGTGTTCACCGCTAAGAAAATCACATTCTCTGTGGTCCCACAATTCCAGAAGCTTCTCCATGTCCAAGAGCATTGGAATCCTTGGTGTCGACATCTCCAGCGATGTTCAGTTCCGAGATCATTTGCAATACAAGGTGAAGCTGGCGTCCAAAAAACTTGGTTTACTCAACAGAGCGAAGCAGTTTTTTACGTCGGGGCCAAGGTTGCTGCTTTACTAGTTCGCTAGCAGCTTGGCCCTTTTGACTCGGTTCAACGACGGGCTGTGAGAATTGTCGACGATCCCAAACTCACTTGCCTTATCGAGCCCTTAAGTCGGAGGAGACTTTGCCTCCCTGACGGTGATCTACCGCTTCTACAATATGTCTAAGTATGCAGTGGTCGCATCTAAAGAAGAAAGAAGAAGAAAAAGAAAGACTGATTCCTAACGACGGATGAAAAAATGTGTAGAATAACGATTTAATCAGCAATGTAGGTCATAACCATCAACTTATTCTACACATTTTTTTATTAAAACGTAAAGAAAACAGACAATGCATGTCACGTTACAGTCATGTCGCAACCAGATTGTATTTGACTGACTTGAATCGCCCCGCTGCTGTGTAGTGGAACACGACACTCAGACTAAAAAACACAACGTCACCGGTTCTCATATTCTCGTGCTGCACCAGCGACACACGACCCATGCGGAGCGCGCGGGACACAAAAACCGACTTGTACTTTGTACCGAGTACAAAATGACGCTTCTTTTTTACCCTAGGGAAGAAGCTAGTTTTATATATTCTGAGGGTAAGAAAAGCCATTTTGTAACAACGTTAATTTTTCTACTACGTGTAAGTCCAATATAGTATTAAAAAATAAGTAGATAATAATTAAAAAAAATATTTAACACTACAGTAACTAATAGTTTATTAGAATGAAAGCGGTCAGTATCATTCTCGCCGGCCTCTCAACCGCCCGCGCTGTACCGCCCGCGCGCCCACTGGCGATGTCACATTTTTCTTCTGCGGCTTCGCTAAAAATATTGTATGAAAATTTGTGGTGTCCAGATTCTTTCCCCCTAAGGAGGACCCTTTTAGTTGCTCTGATATTTTTTTTGCAAAGTACATTGAATAGGCTCCACGCGGCCTGGTGTCATGTTAACTCATCCGAGTAGTACTTATGGAACTTTGAAACTTTTTATTGCAGGTATTAACAAAAAGGAAGTTATGTTGCTTGTATAAATCTTACAACGATTATAACTTAATTACCTACAATACTGAGCACTTTGTGTGCATCGAACCGTCTAACATTTTACACAACTCTCGATGCCAGAAGTAGGTTTTTCGTAATAGATTTTATTAGAATTGAATTAACTCAGGTCGTTCCTTGTCTGAAGCTATTTATTGAATAAGATAATTTATAAATACTAAAGGAATTAGATTAACCCGAATACGATTGTGTAGGTTAGTGTAGTCTGTGGGCGTCGGTTGTGGGAACCGGTAACCGGTAATAGTTGTTTGTACGTTGAGTGTGGGGGGCGGGAATTGTGCGCACAGTAGGAAGTATTTTCATAGTAATTATAATATTTTCAAGATTTTTTGGTATTTTGTTTAATCGTTGGAAGTGCAATCAGATGCTGAGCACATCTCAAAGTTTTCCGGTAAGACACATTTTGTATAGAAATATTATTCGTGTTGACGTATTTACTAGCGGAGGCAGCAAATAATTGCACTTATATTCATAGTGTGATCCGCACAGACGTCATCATCGCTGTGCTTTAGCCATCAGTCCAAAGACAAATTGATGAGTAAAAATATGCATTATTCCGGTGAACGAGTACCGCGACACACACGAGAGAGAGAGAGAGAAAACTGAGGTAGAGCTGTATTAATGTCGAGGCGCGTTCGATGAGAGTCGTCGGCTAGCGAGAAAGGCGCGACATAGGCCGCGTGTCGCCGCGACTTACGTAAGTGGCGGCGACACGCGGCGCGGTCGGCGGTTGCGTAACGGAGTGCTGTTTGGTTGCATGTTACTGACGCGCTGCGACGGCGGCTGTGTCGCGCCCCGTGACTATCCCGGTAAGCTGTTTACCGCACCGTTGCTCGCACTAGATCACATTCGGACGGCGTATTTTACCTTAGTAATGGCGCGACCCCCACCCGGCCGACGTGCGCGTCGCACGAGTTGCGCGGGCGGCGGCCGGCCTGGGCGGTCGCCGCCGCGCGCCAATAATGCATATTTTTGTCTCGACGCTACTGCGGACACCGCACCACTTAGTGCACTCGATGTGTGAAATCATCTAACATTACTAAGGGAAAATTGTCACGCCCGCTTCAACGACCGATCCAAAACCGACGGCGAATCAGCGATCGATATAATTGTAGAGTCTTAGCGCGGGCCGGGGCAGGCGCGCGACAGGACTCGCCGCCGACCGAGGGTACCCACTAATCTGCTCGCCCGCTACCTGCAGTCGCGATACACTTTATACCTTCCTGGCGACTCTTACTTCCATCACACGTTTATATAGGACACTGTTCGCTCCCGGTCTCGGATTGACGTTTATCTAACTAATTTCAAGTCATGTGGTTTTTGAGCATGTTTTGTACAGTGTTTTTGCATTTTTATATTATTTTATCATTGTAAAATATAGTAATATCGTTTACATTAGAGTTGTTAACACGACGGTGTCGGTGGTGGCGCCGTGGCCTGGACCGTAACAGTTATAACACAGCTTTTACTAAATCCTATTCGACGCTAATTCATTTCGCGCCACTAATTTTTAATTGACGGAAATAACTGTCATTTTGAGCTTATTAATTAATGTAATAATTTTTGTAGACACATCAGTAGAGTGATGCATGGTTTAATTAATTCTGAAATACTCGGGCTGTATCATTCAACTTTTTCTTTAATTTTGTATCTTGCACAATGGCAATATTGTGGTTGAAATCGTCCCGTACAGCCGCCGCGTTAGTGACGTGTGGCGTCTGATAGCTATAACACATCTTTAGTAATTGTTTCATTGTTTTAACTCAACTTTAACCATTGTTTTTGAAACGGAGACGACGCTAACGCGAAGGGATGTATCGACACAGTAAACATAAAACCAGTAAGGCATTCGCTCGCACACTAGTTAATCCACGATCTAGAACCTCGTCTCCTGCGACGAATTGGAGTTCTCGGTTGTTGCTCCATATGATTGCGGCGACAATCTTGCCAATGGTTATGTGTGTACCGTGTGGTGGGCAAATGGTGTGCGGTGCGTCGCGTAGTGGGTTGTGTCTGTGTGTGTAAGTGTGTATGTGTGCGCGCGCGTGAGGTTGTGTGGGCGCGCGGGGTATAACAGTGGTCGCGTGTGCGTGTGCAGACGGTCAAGACGAGAGACGCATAGAGGAGCTTCACAAGCGACGCAACTTCCTGGCGGCGTATTGCAAGCTGATCGTGTACAACGTAGCGCCGACGCGACGCGCCGCCGACGTCTTCAAACACTACATTAGGGTAAGTGTCACATACCTGCACATTACTATGTATACATTTATGATTTAGAAGTTATTACAGATTTATTTCTCTAAATCGCTGACACCGAGCCGGTATTTCCGTTTTATCATCTAGGGGTATATTTGTCTAGGGGTATGAACACTGTTGGACATGGCCTTGCCTAATGAAGCTGGAGCTGAACAGCATTGAGACCACGTGCGATTGTTTACGAAACAATTTATTACGTTCGGTTATTTTTTTATATACCGCTAAGGTGACAATCAAGCTTACGCCTGATGGTAAGCGTTTACCGTAGCCTATGGAAGCTTGCAACACCAGGGGTATCACTCGCGCCTTGCCAACCTTTCTAAAATTTAATAACTTTCTTAAAGAACCCTATACTGTAGTCCTTAGAGAAAACCTTGGCCCTGCCTCATTCACAACCCGAGCGTTCGCGGGAGGAAGTTTCTCGGAAACCACACTGAACGCTACCATTTCGGTTCTAAAGTGTGAGACTGAATTTCCTGCCGATGGCGAGCGGTGCGATCATTTTGAATAATCCAATAGAACACATCCCATTGTACAAGCGGTAGAACACACACAGTGAGGCAAAGTTTCTGTTCATACTGAAGGGCTCGATACGGCAAGTGAGATTGGGATCGTCGACAAAACAGCCCGTGGTTGAACCGAGTCAAAAGGGCCATGCTGCTATCCGGGTGCACCCGCCCAGAGATGGCAGCAGTAGGAGTACTGCCAATGGGGACGAACTAGTAAAGCAGCAACCTTTGCCCCGATGTAAAGTACTGCTTCACTCTGTTGGGTACACCAAGTTTTTTGGGCGCCAGCTTCACCTTGTCCTGCAAACGATCACGGAACTGAACATCGTTGGAGATGTCAACACCAAGGATCCCAATGCTCTTGGACATGGAGAGGGGAGGGTTCTGGAATTGTGGGACCACAGAGAATGTGATTTTCATAGCGGTGAACACGCAGAATTGTGTCTTTGTAGGGTTTGGACAGAAACAATTTGACTCGACACAAGTTCTTCACGCTTTTCCTCCACAACGAAGCGAGGGATGTAAGCACGGCCCGTGTAATAAGCATCTCTAGTACTGTCAACTGCATAGCAATGTATGTTGTTGATGTTCAACATGTCCTTCATATGCAGTAAAAACAGCGTAGGATGATTCCTACAGAGCCTTGGGACACCAGCATTTATGTCCATGCTATCAGAGCAACTACCATCAGCTACGGCTCGTATGCGTCTGCCGGACAAAAAGCTAGCCACCTATTTGCACAAACCCTCGGGCACTCCGTAAGATGGCAACTTCGATAGAAGACCCCGGTGCCAGACCCCATCGAACGCCTTCGCTATGTCCAGGCTACATGCCAATGCCTCCCCCTGACTCTCAATGGCTGGTGGCCATCGGTGTGTGAGATACACTAAAGCCACATTGACGGTCGCTGACTAGTTTGTGTTTTTCTAGGTATCTTTGAAGTTTTGATCACACGCTTCTTCACCTTGGAGAGGAGAAAGGCAATAGCGATAGGCCTGTAAATCGATCGATCTGATCTATCGACCTTTTTGGGCACCGGGTGCACATTCGCAGTCTTCCGTCAAGTCGGAAATTGCCTAGTGTGGTAGGAAAGCGTGAAAAGGCGCGTGAGTATAGGACATAACTCAGGAGCACCCTGCTTAAGCACCACTGCTGGAATACCGTCTGGCCCAATCGACTAAGGAACGTCTAGAGAAAGCAACCCCCTCCGGACCTCCCGCTGTGTTATGGAGATTTCCGGCATGGTCCGCTCCCGCAGCACCCCCTACCTCGACGCCAGCCACCAGCACAGATCCAGCATCTCAGGCCCCACCGCCACAACCCCGGACACGAAAGGGTCGAGACGAGGATAACGCAACGGTGAAGAGAGCGAAAGACATGGCTTTCGACATTCACATCACTTCTGCGATCCTTAGAGGAATGTCGGATCTCAATAAAATCCAATAGTTTCAACCTAAGAATTTTATATTGGCACGCCAAAGAAGACTAGCGCTCTTCGCTTTCTGCTAACTGAACAAGCCGTCGACGTAGTTCTGCTCAGCGAGACCCATCTCACCACGAATGAAGTTTGGCAGATGCGGAACTACCATACCTACCGTCTGGACTCACCAACAACTGCCTGTGCAAGAAGAGGGCTTGCCATCCTAGTCAAGCGCAGACTGGTATACCAGGTGCTTCCTCGGGTCATTCCTGACACTTTTGACACCTTAGGCATCGAGCTATGGACGGGCAACGAAGCGATCCGTCTTTATGCTCTATACAAACACCCCAAGAGCCGCATCAAGGTGGGCGACCTGAGGAAAATTTTGGTCTCGTCCACGCCTACAATCGTCGTCGGTGACTTCAATAGCAAGCTCCCCAGCTGGTCGAACTCTGCCACCGTGAACCTAGACGGCTGACGGCTTCTAGACGACGTCGAATAGTTCGGATACTTGATTATTGGTCTAGATATACTAACGCATATCCCGTTCCAAACAGTTCAACAACCAGACGTCATTGATCTACTGGCACACCTTGGTCTTCAATGCCAACCTTCGCTAGAGGTTTTGCTTGAGGACATGGTATCAGACCACCACGGGCAGGTGCCCATACTCTTCATTTTTTCTGCCCGCCCAACAACTGGAAGCACCCCCGTTTCTCGTGTCCGAACTGACTGGGAGAATTTGCGGAACACATGCAAGCCCACATCCTGTCTCTACCCGTACTCACTGCAAAGGACATGGACGAGCTTGCCATTGACCTGGCCACATCCATGCAGAACTCCATGACAGCTTCCTCCACTACCACGCCGCACACGGGGAGACTTCCCCCTTTCCCAAAGCACGTCATGAATCGCATCGCGGAGAAAAGGCGTCTGCGTAGACTGTGGCAGTCAACACAATGACCGACTCTCCGCCGCAGAATCAAAAAGCTGGCCGAAGAGACAAGAAAGGCACTGGATACCATTATAACGAGTTCGTAGGACAAAGTGATAGAAACCGCGGGCGACGACTGGAACGCGCTACATCGACTGTGCAGATGTGAATCGCGCACCCCTCCGCCTATCCGACCACTCTTAGCCGACGACGGGACACTTCGCTACCGTGCAGCAGACCGTGCGGAGATCTTAGCCGAATATCTCGCACGCCAGTTTAAGCCAAACCCCGCGTCAGATCTGGATCATATCGCAGCAGTCGAGCAACATCTTAGAGACTACTTTGCCACGCCGATAGTCCCTGAATAGGACCCTGTCGTCTTCTCTCCGGGACAAGTTAGACGTGGCTTCCTTAAGACCAAACCTCGTAAATGGAGATTCCGATCGTGTTACAAACACAGCGTTGCGTCACCTGCCGCCGAAATCTGTGGCAACGGTGACGCGCCTGTTCAAACATAATGATTCCTAAGGCTTGCAAGAACACCTAAAAACCTGAGTGCTACCGGCCGATAACTTTGCTGTCACATATCTCTAAGGTGTTCGATGCTCCTGCTGAAACACGTGGATGATCACTTCACCCCACGCCTAGAACAGTTGGGCTTACTTCATCACGTCGCAGTGGCTTCGAACAAGAAGGAATGCACTGCGGCAGTACTCTTCGACATGGAGAATGCGTTCGATCGACTTTGGCACGAAGCTCTGCTGCTCAAGCTCTCGTCGTCCCAGACCCCGCGCAGGATAACAATGTTTATACAGTCCTTCCTTAAGACCGCGTTGTTTTTGAAGATGCAGTCTCCTCTGTGCGCCCTTTAAAAGCTGAAGTACCTCAGGGGAGTGTGCTATCTCCAACGTTTTACTCACGCTACACCGATGACATCCCGAAGAAGGGGGGGAGCTATTGGCACTGTACGATGATGACGCGGCATACTTGACCTCCTCCATCAGACCAGACCACGCCGCTATCAAGGTGCAGAGGACCCTCGACGCCTTGCCAGACTGGCTCTCCAAATGGAGGTTGTCGGTTTACGTGAGTAAAACACAAGCCATCCTTTTGCACCGCACATAGAAGATTCCTCCACCACTCCATTTCTCAGGGCAACAGCTAACATGGTGCCCCAACGTTAAATATCTTGGCGTCACAATTGACCGGTTCCTGACCATGAAGGCGCATGTGACTAGCATCGTCAATCAGACCAGGTCCACAGGCTTTGCACACTCCAGTGCTTAGGGCAAAACTCCCAATTCGGACAAGCTCGGGGTCCACAAAACTTACATTAGACCCTGCCTTAGGTACGCAGCACCGTCGTGGTTCTCACAACTAAGCGAAATCCAGCGCAAGCGACTCCGCACGCAACAAAACAAGGCTCTTCGTACCGTAGTCGGCGCACCCCGTTACGTGAAGAACGCTACTATCGCAAAAGACATCCAGATCGAGTCACTAGATGACTTCGTCGGCCGCCTCGTGACCAACATGTTCGCGTGCGCTGACGATTCCCGACTGCAAGTCTTGGCACCGCAGCAGACGCGGCCACCGGACAGCAAAGTCTACCCACGGGACCAAGTCCTTGTGGAGAGCGATGCTGGTAGCAGGGCTCTTCGCGGTAGAGCCGGCCCAGGCGGCTCCTAGCTAAAGACCCATGGAAGCCGATGGTCAGGAACCGACCCCAAGAACCTGCCCGTAGTGAGCAGCGGTTAGCAACCATTTGCAGGAGGCTACGCCTCGAACAATGTGTAATGTAATGTAAATATTATGTATGTGTGAGAAGACACAAACGACAAATTAGTTGGCCCAGATGGATCGGTTTGTGTGCATGACACTTGAGTCGAATGAGGCAGTGGTCCGAGGAGCCAAGAGGCGCGTCCACTGAGACAGAATATCCGTCCAGATGTGTAGTCAGCAGAAGATCCAGTAAGGATCTCGAATGGTCCTCTATATCTGGTATTCTCGTTGGAAAAAGGACCAGCTGAGAGAATCCATAGGTCAGAGCAAACTCATGCAGAGATTTCCCTGTGTAGTTATTGGTTTGAGAACTGAGCCACTCACGATGTTGGGCGTTTAAGTCTTTCAATATTGCTCTAACTTTGTGCGACAAACTCAGGTGCGCGAAGAGTCGAGCTACGTCCGTTTTACCGCTATGAGACATGTATAGGCACGCATAGATACGAGTGTAGCCGCCGTGATCTACGGGCACCTAAGGTCCTTGTCTTCCAGGCTATGAAGGCGGTGGCAGCAGATATCCTCTCGGACGAACATACATACCACGGCACGACTCACTAAATGTGCTCGAGTTTGTAGCCGGGATAATGTAGGTATGATGTTTCGGTCGGGCAGAATATTTGCGTCAAAAAAAAAAAAAGGTCGGCTGCGCAGTCTCGAGATGGTGGTGGACTGCGTTAAGAGTGGCGTGAATACTCCTTATGTTGCAGAAATCCACATTATATGCAAAAGCACTTATTTTTGTTTCATGCAATTTAAAAAAAAAAAAATTACTAAGATTAATTATGAAGATTCACACAGAGGTGCGGTACTAGAATTGTTTAAGCTCAGCACAGATAATACGGTTGCTGGCACGGCGAGCGCAAGGGCCCCTGATCCCTCTCACTACACTACTCAGTTATTATTGTTCAATTTATTATGGCCGCGGTTTTTCCTAGGAATGGAGTACTTCCCCAGTTCGGGCTGCGCATTCGAGCAAGTACTCGCTATTGCCCGCTTTGATTTTTCGGGCGGCTTATTCGAGCGAGTACTCGCTCTGCCCTACCTCTCTTCAAGTATGATTGATTACATATAAATATGTCGTTCCGTATGTGTTAGTGCTACAATGACTACGGCGACATAATCAAGGCGACGCTGACCAAGGCGCGCGAAATCAACAAGATGAGCTGCGCGCTCGCGATGGAGCTCGCGATGCAGGCGCTCTACACCGAGATGGTCGCAAAGCATGCGCCGCGCGCCCCGCATCGGCACCTGCCCGAGCTTCAAGAACTCAAGGTCAGAAACACTACACTGTACACTTACGTACTTCACACAACTACATGACACTTAGTTTATTTTGATAATCAAGGTCACTACAAAAAAAAAACTTTGTTTTTATGCTGTATGACAAACTTATTGATATTATTGAAACCTTTTAAAACTTGTAACGGCAATGGTCGTTATCTTTTCAGCTGCAGGTTTAAGTAAATAATGATCAACTAACAAGTTGATATTGTTGTATATTTTTAGTTAAATTACAATCAGTATTTACTAACTGAATCAGTATTATCAGATTTACTAACTTACAGAGTAACCGCTTAGCAAGGAATTTAAGGAGTTGACTGAGTTGACAGCTTTTAGGAGTTTAGGAGTAACTTACGTACACATATTTACATATTTATTTGTGATGCAATAGTGAAGGTTATAGTCAAACCTCGCAATTCTGCTTGTTATTTTAGGTCTTTACATATGAAATTGATGTTTTATAAAATTGGCCACTTCGATTTCAAAAAGCCCGCGTTTGGTTAAGAATTCCAAATTCAAATTTATTTTAATTTTAAGCTTGTCTATTTGTGTTTCGAATGTAACAATTAATTTGTTTTCGCGTCATTCAATTTTGCTTTGACATCGTTCTGTTCTCAATATGGAAAACATAAAATATCGCATTATTTTCGAATACGAATTCCATCGTGTTCGTTTTATGGCCTTCAAATTAATCCTCTCAAGTCGAAAGCTATTCAAATTCATAGTCCAAAAATGATATCACGCATCAATTTGGAACTATTACCTTCAATCAAACTTGACAGAGTCTCTATATCTTATTCTGACTCCGTCAAAAATCTAGGGATAATTGTTGACAAAACGTTATCATGGGCCCCACGAATAAAAGCAATTAGTCGTAAAATGTTTTCTTCTATAGGGTCAATGAGGCGGTTACGTAATCTGTTACCTTTACCCACAAAAGTTGCACTTGCACAATCTTTACTTCTTCCTATTCTTGATTATGCTGATGCCTGCTATATTAATCTCACTGAGGAGCAATTAAATAAACTTGAGCGGCTACAAAATCTCTGTATTCGATTTATATTTGGATTACGCAAATACGATCATGTCTCTCAATTTCGTGCTCAGCTCAAGTGGCTCCCAATTCGACATCGCCGGAATACCCATACTCTTACATTACTTTATAACATACTATTCAATTCATCAACTCCTTTCTTTTTGAAAGAGCGATTTCAATTTATTTCCTCTTCTACACTTACACTTCGCTTGTCCATTAGTCTTCTTTTAAAAACCCCAGCTCACAACACTATTTTTTAGGGTTCCGTACCTGAAAGGTAATTAGGAACCCTATTACTAAGGCTTCGCTGTCCGTCCGTCCGTCTGTCCGTCCGTCCGTCTGTCACCAGGCTGTATCTCATGAACCGTTATAGTTAGACAGTTGAAATTTTCACAGAAGATGTATTTCTGTTGCCGCTATAACAACAAATACTAAAACACAGAATAAAATAAATATTAAAGGGGGCTTCCATACAACAAACGTGATTTTTTTGCTCGATACAGATTACGGCAACAGGTAAACGCTTAAAATATTCACAGACTATTAACTTATATAGACACTTTAAAAATAAATAATTAAATTAAAATAAAACAAATATTTAAGGGGGGGCTCCTATACAACAAACGTGTTTGTTTTGCCTTTTTTTTTGTAGATGGAATGAATGGATGGATAAAATGGTACGAAACCTTTCCTGCGGAAGTCCAACTCGCACTTGGCCGATTTTTATAATCGTTCTTTCACAGTTCAGGCTATACAGTTATGGAATTTTCCACTGACTATTAGGCGCTCACAATCTGTAGCTATTTTTAAAAACCAAATGAAACATTTTTTATTAATCTCAAACTCACAGGGTTAAAATTGTCTTATTTTGTGTTTGTTATTTTATTTCAAATGTCTTTTATATGTATGTAAGTATATGTATCTTAATTTATATTTTGTTTATTTATTTATTATATTTATGTTATATACTTGTTTATTATGTATATTATATATTGTGTGTATATTTATTCTAATAACAACTTACCTCTTTCGTCACCGCACCACCTACTTCTCTTTGTATTTTCCTCTAACCAAAGGTTTTTTTTTATTCTAGCTTTTTATTGTATTTCTCTTTAAATTGTGCAATAAAGAAAATTTCATTTCATTCATTTCATTCATCGTGGCACTAGCGCTGCAGAAACAGCTTGAAGGATTAATAATGTGTACGGAGAAGCCACTGTCAAAGGTTTTAGGTTCCAACCCTTTCGTTCTGGAAATTTTGACCTCCAGAACAAACCTCGTGTACGGCCGGAGACCCTAGTTGTCAATGAGGAATTGAAAGTAATCGTGAAATCGGATCCATCTCAAACCTCGTCAGAGTTGGCTTCAGGCTTTGGTGTGAGTGATAAAACAATTTTGAATCTTTAAAACTTTATTTTATTTTTGAATCATTTAAAACTTTATCTAAATTTTATTTTTATATCATCCAGAAAACAACCGAAATACCAATATAAAATTTCAACCCAATCGGTTCAGCCGTTTAGAAGAAAATAATTACGTAATTAAGTAATTAGGAATGTACGGAAGGATAATTCTTACTCCACGTTGTCCTATTACCCGTTTTCCCGTAGGAATGCAGCATTTTCCCGCGGTAAAAAGTAGTCTATGTTCATCAGGGATAATGTTGGCATCTTATGGTAAAAGAATTTTTCGAATCGGTCCAGTAGTTTCGGAGCCTATTCAATACAAAAAACAAACAAACAATCAAATCTTTCCTCTTTATAATATTAGTATAGATTTAGCATCTATTGCCTAGGATTCGTATACGCAATTTTTTCAGATTTTTCCATTATTACTTTATGAATAATATCCCCGTGACATATTTATTATCCGGATCTTAAACTGCGTATTTACGCGATCTAGCCTTACGTTCAATATTTTTTTACAATTGATACATTTAAGATTATAACAAAAATATCTGCTATCATAAATAAATAACTATTACGTGCGCGACAGTACTCATGCGCAAACATCTTCTCTCCGCGTTTCGCTCACCGCTAGACTTATGTGCCGCTTCGTATAAAATCAACAAAAAACCAGCTCGATGGGTTTCAACTTAGAGCAGAAGCACCAGTAGTCTGAGCACAAAAGCAAGATGTGACGTCTGTGAAGTGTGCAGGCTATTTTCTCTCCAGAGTAATGCAACCAATACCAGAAATGGCAGTTTCTTTGCAGTTTTACTCCAGTTCAACTCTTAAATTTGCAGTTGTTATATTTATAGAAATATAACAGTGATCTGGTAACTTCACATAAAGTTAGCATGCCAGATACACCTCCGACCTCCGAATTTCTCCTATAAATCGTATGAGTTGATTCTATGAAAGTTCAAGGTTTTCGCATGATATTCTTGATACTTCATTAACAACTTTAAAAGCCTTTCTGTAGTAAACATTAACAAACCATTAATACATTCATATACTGTCATCAGTTTTATTTACTTACTTCATTATGTTTATTACTTATAATATTCCTGTTCTTGTATTTCGTAACTAAAACGCAATTGATAAGCTCACTTCTAGAAGAAAGAACGCAAGAGTGTAGTGTATTGTCAGTTTAGTAAGCCTAACAGAAAGTATGCAAGAGTGTAGTGTATTGTCAGTTTGTGAGTCTAACAGAAAGTACACAAGAGTGTAATATATTGTCAGTTTAGTGAGCCAAACAGAAAGTATGCAAGAGTGTAGTGTATTGTTAGTTTGTGAGTCTAACAGAAAGTACACAAGAGTGTAGTGTGTTGTCAGTTTAGTGAACCTTACAGAAAGTACGCAAGAGTGTAGTGTATTGTCAGTTTGTGAGTCTAACAGAAAATATACAAGAGTGTAGTGTATTGTCAGTTTAGTGAACCTTACAGAAAGTACGCAAGAGTGTAGTATATTGTCAGTTTGTGAGCCTAACAGAATGTACACAAGTGTGTAGTGTATTGTCATTTTAGTGAGCCTAACAGCAAGTATGCAAGAGTGTAGTGTATTGTCAGTTTGTGAGCCTAACAGAATGTACACAAGAGTGTAGTGTATTGTCAATTTAGTGAGCCTAACAGAAAGTACACAAGAGTGTAGTGTATTGTCAGTTTAGTGAGCCTAACAGAAACCTATAAGAGAGAGATTGTGCTAATACAGGGCATGAACCAACCTGGGTGCCAAATTATATCCTCCAGCCATCCGAAGCTCTGCCATCCATCACAAACTTACACGTTTTTATTAGTGTAATTATCGATTTTTCATACAAAATGAGTTAGTTTATCCTGATAAATTTGTTATTACAGGAATTGGCGAAACGTTTCTCTGTGATGTTCGGTTTGGACCTGGTGAAGAACCGCGAGGCGGTGACGAGCGTGCACCGCGCCGGGATCGCGTTTGCGGCGCTCGACTACCTGAGTCACCAGGGGCCTCCGCAGAACCTGCTGTTCCTCGAACCGCTCGCTGAGTTCTCCAACAAGCTGCTGCGGCAAGACAAGCGCCAGATACTAAAGGTATACACTTTGCTACACTAAAGCCACTTGCAGAATTCTCCAGCAAACTGCAGCGACAGATACCATGGTTTTGCTCGTCAAGGTGTTCAAGAAGCTACGGCTACTTAAGACGGTATTACAAACCGTGATAACCCGCGAACAGCTATTGCTGAAAACCTATACCTACACATGTAGTTTTGTACAGTAAGCAGGTACAGTCGAGCTGAGTGGTCGAAGCGGAAGTCTTAAACCGTTTATCCCGGTTTATTAAAGAGCTGCCTTAGGAAGGTAACTTATGCCAGTTGTCGTTACCACCACTGCGGAAAACCGATGGTGACTTGGCCCACAGTGCTTAAGAGCAAGCCGATCTAATGCGAGTCTCTTTGCCTCTAACTCGAATATGAACGACGAAGGCGCTGTACCACCTATTATACCTTGGTGCGGTAAGGCCATGCCGGAAATCTCCATAACACAGCGGAATGCCCGAGGGTTTGTTCAAACTTTTTGTCCGAGGCAAGCTTTTAATTTTGTTACTTTTTATTAATTAATGCTGGTGTCCCGCAAGGCTCTGTGCTGTCTCCTACGCTGTTTCTCCTGCATATCAATAACATGTCATCCATCAATAACATACATTGCTATGCAGATGACAGTACTGGAGACGCTTATTACACGAGCCGTGCAAGCATTCTTCGTTCTGTTGTGAAGGAAAAGCGCAGAGAACTTGTATCTCAAATCGAAATTCATAATACATATATGATGAACACAGGTGACACGATTAATTCAAATGCTATATAATATAGAAATATCATTTACTACAATCTAAGATCGGTTTAAGGATGCGCCAAGGATGCGACACATGAAGTAATTACACACTAACTCTAGATATCGGTTACAAAATTGTAATGGTTTTTATAAGTATCTATTTATGTTTATGAGGTAAGTGATATAACAAAGGTAAATATACCAAAGATAACCCGGACGTCTGCTTGTATGCGATTAGAATGTCATTGTAACAGCTTAAGAACAATAAGGCGGCGGCGGTGGTGACGGAGTTACGTCAGAGCTTTTGTCAGCGGGTGGAAGACCGATACTTCAAGTACTTCAGAATGTTAGAAGAACAATTTATTTCACTTTTGACATAAGCTCACTTATAAAGTTACTTATTTACTGACAGGCTGCCAAAAACATTTCAAGAGCCGTTGGGACAATGCTTTTGCCTTCTCAACTCCAGTTAATAGTTTTAATATGCCGTTCCTCGATCCATTAGCGGAGTTATTAATTTTATATTGATGCAAATTTTACGTGTGTATTGTTTTAGTTTCTGGATGCGAAACTTGCGAGTAGCGTGCAGTGGGGCGAGGAGTGGGCGCCGCTCACCACCTACCGCAACTCGCTGCTCACCGACTCGCCCGAGGAACGCCCGCACCCGCCCGCTAGGAAACACTACGCAAGACGGACCAGTACGTACACGCACACACACACGCACACACACATGCACACGCATACACGCACGCACGCAGTACTCGTAGCGGTGAGTGACGCGACGCTAACTCGGATCGTGTGTCATGTTACAGGACAGCACGAGGAAGACGAGGGCGACGAGAATGCGGACTCGGACGAGCAGCCGGGGTAAGTGGAGACGTCACACGTACACACCGACCGACCGAGCGGGGATACGTATACAACAAACAACGAGGACGATAGGTGTAGTAGATATATGTAATGTGGACGGTCATTGGACGTCAACTACTTTATATATTGTATATTTAAAGGGGAGTACGACTGTAAGTTGTGATGCACTGATATAAATTTAAATGTAACAAAGCTATATTAAAAACTTTGCTAACATGATTGAGAGAATGAAGCGATTTGTTGTTCAGCCCCGCCACTACAGAGCAGAGGACAGTCTGATACAATCACTAAATATGATATAACTGTGTGACTGACTATAGCACGGACGCTAAGCAGGAAGAACTTCGTTCAATGAACGGTCACTATTTGTCTCTGTTGCACGCGCATAATTATTTGCCGTCGCATTCGCACAGATGCGATTTCCGCTGTCAAAAAGGAGCGCGACGGCAAATAATTATGCGCGTGCAACAGAGACAAATAGTGACCGGTCATTGAACGAAATTCTTCCTGCTTCGCGTCCGTGCTATATACCTTTTTCTCTTCTTGAACGGATTAAATACAGACTTACCTAATATTTTATATGGAGCTATGTTTTTATATGTGTTCTCAGTATTGTAAGATTCATCGTCAAAAAATAGTAACCATGTATTATTGTTTTGTAATTTACTATATTTTTTGATATTTAATAATGTTTTATTATATAATATTGTATAGTATCGAATGTATTTTGTTTTTCGTGAACAACAATGTTGTACGTACTTTATATATAAGGCAAATGGTGGTAATATTGAATACACTACTGCCTTTATTGTATGTACTCAATCAAAAATCAAAATGTATAGTAGTTGAAATTCCATATATAATTAGTAAAGGGCGTTGATACACAATTTGTAAGTATTGTTAATAATTAGTTAGTGATGAGTTTTGTGTGTAGTGTATGTAAATACGTAGTTAACGTGTAGCAGTAGTGCAGCCTCTCCGCGACGCGACGTAGTGTCGTGCAACCTTGTCACACTCACTCTATGACTTCTAGTGGGTGTGACAAGGTTTAGTAAAACTTTCACGTCACTTAACAACAAACATGCCAAGTTTTATAATCTTAGGTTAAGGTGGGGAGAAGCTGCCGTTGAATACTAAGTAGCTAGAGTAAGATATATTTTTGAAATTAAATTGTATTTTGTTAATATGTTGTTATTTATTTAACACTGCAACTGTCCAATTTACCTCTCACTTTGGTTCAATTTTGACTGATTGATCTCAATTCCGTCGAGACCGAGTCATGGGTCTGTGCTGAGAGACACCGATACGGGAGCGCCGTCGTTCAATCAACGGCTTTTAACGCAAGCATTTTATCATAGTTGGATGAAAAAAAGATAAACAAGCCCTAAGTGAGTTTTGACGTGCATACGTTTTTAAATTTTCCATAATGGGAGGCAACTTAGAAAACGGATAATAGTAAAAAGGAGATTGAAATTGTCTGAAAAGAATATTTTGGTAATCCTGTTAGCCAAGTGAACCTTGTGAACCTTGTGAACCAGATTGCTACTTTACAGGTCAGTTTAATTTATTGTCATTTCGAACATTTTTGAAAGTATGCTCAGGCCAAATGCAATCTGCAATATGACTGAAAACAAACATGCGATATCTATGTATGTATAATATTTATATCAACAGAATATGTATAATAACTCAAGAAGCTGCGACATTTTTGACCGTAACTGCTCACCTAGTCGGGTTCAGTATGACCTAATCTATGAATATAAAATATGAATTTCAAACAGTTTTAATTGCAAAATTATAAATGATACATGATCTTGGTCTTTGGTACTAATAACTGCTGCCATATGACCGTGCCCTCCCTGCGAATCCTTCCTTGGATGTACTAAGAAAAATATACCACTAAGGCGGTCATTGATTTAGTGACTGACCAATTAGGTTTGTATAAAATGCAAAAGGAGTTTATCAGTATCATATGATGATCGTAGCAAATCAAAGTCGGTGGGGTGTGACTCCTCCGCGGGACCCGGCTGCTTGTTATGTATGTATTAACGATTTGTACGAAAATATTTCGCCAAGTCGAGCAAGCACGGCTGAAGATCCTCTTATCGAAAATAACTTAAGGGTACTGTCGGCCACAAGCTTAATAACAACATAAAGATATTGAAACGTTTGAAGTTTAATTATTATCCATTAATCGATTAAAAAATCAATATTAATAGCTACAAAGATTATAAAATAAAACCCTTTTTTATCTTTGAATGAAGGCACCATAGTAAACATTGTTGTTATCACATAGAGCGGAAGCTGATGACAGAAGTTCAAGGACGATTTTCTCCCTTATGCCTCTCTAAGTACTGAAAGTTACATCAGAGACAAGTAAAATCATCGCAAAATTCAGCGGTCCTCCCGGGGATAAGGTTGTTTAAATAAATATTTATTTTGCAAAAAAAATTAGCTTTGTTCAATAATTTTCTCACTTCTGCCATTAATATAAAACTACAATTAGGTATCGACTTGACTATTAATGAACTAGGCATTAGTGCAGCAAGGATTCTATGGGTTGATGTTGAAGGGTGGAATTGTCTAAAAATTTAAGTTATAGTAAATGATTTTCTCATCGCTGCCAATGTAAAGTTTGAAATGAATCAACTGAAACAGTCTATTAAAAATATTGGCATAAGGGTAGATAAGGGCTGAATGAATTTCGGTTATGGAAAAGTTGATGAAAATTTTCAGCTTGATTCTGCGATTTTTTCACATATCAAACAAAGTTCATTATAATGTAAATAATAAAAAAAATAATAAGTTTGAATGGCATAAGTGCTTGGTGCGGCTTTCATGCTTTAAAGTATCGGAAAAGTTATAGGAAAATTGGTGGAAATAATATAAATTTTCTCACTTATGCCATTTTGTATATTGGTAGAAAAAGTTGTTATAAACAAATATTTAAAGCGGTATAAGTGCGAAAAAGAGCTTTCATGATAAAAATCATGATTCAAGCATCAGCAAATGTAATATCGGTTTCTGAAAATTTGCGAATCATTTAACAATTTTCTTACTGCCATTTTGAATATAGGTAGAAAAAGTTGTTATAAACCAATATTGAAAGCGGCATAAGTGCCAAAAAAAGCTTAATTTATTTATTTATTTCATAATTATACGAGTTTTTAAGCTCAATTACAAGAGAAAACTATTAATTAGAGAACATTATTGATAAAAATAAAAAAGGTACTTTATATAAAACATTGACATTCTTAATAATTGATATTATCACTATCATTGTTATTGTCATCATCATCATCATCATCACCATCATCATCATCATCATCATCATCATCATCATCATCATCATCATCATCACTGCTATCATAACAATTGTCGTCGTCGTCGTCGTCGACATGGCCGCCCGGGTCGTCAACATCAGTAGCGTCACCTATGTCGCCAGTAACTTCTTGATTTGAATCTGCAAAATGTTTCAAAAAAATTGTAAACAATAATTTTCACGTTTATTTATAAACACTAAATTCATGAGAAATAAAACACTCGTACGCTTAAAATTAACTTTATGTTTAAGTAATTGAGAAATATTAAAATACATTGTACCTTTCTTACAGTATCAGTACATCTTCAACCCATTTAGGAAGTTTTTCGCCCGCGAACCACTTGAATGTTAATCCACAATCGACCAACATCCATCCGTATTGTGTTATTTCGAACCCATTAGGGATGTCACAGTTTGACAGTTTACATTACTCCACAAGTTACTTATGCTGCTCAACCTCTCTTTGACATGGTGGCAATAAACAAGCATCAAAATTGAGTAATCGTTTTTTAAATTGATCAGTACGTTGTATCGTCCCATAATAAGTTAGAAATAAGTGCTCTCAAGCTTCATCAACGCTCTTGCAGTGATGCAGCCCATTTTATTTGGTTGCGTAAATTTCACAAACAAATCGTTCCAAGACTGAAGTCAATGCTGACTTATAATTATCACTACTAGGGTCTTAATTTATTTATGTTAACTAGTTCTCTGTATTATCAGAATATAATAAATGAGATGGTCACAATGTTTACAAATTTACTAACGACTGTTTACAATAATGAAATTCTATACAAAACACAGTATACAGCTTTATAACTTCGAAATAATTTTCAATAATAAAGCTCTTTTTGGCACTTATGCCGCTTTCAATATACATATATGAAAATCTTTTATATGTACATAAAAATATCAATAGTTTCAGCAAGAAAAGTGACGTTCACAAAGTAAATACTAGAAGTAAAAATAATCTGTTGGTGCAAGATACACGTCTACACAAAATAAGTAACTCTTTTATGGGGAAATGCATACACTTTTACAACAAAGTTCCCAATAATATTCAAAAGTTATCAATAAGTAAATTTAAATCTTTTATCAAGCAGGTACTTTGTAAAAAGGCATAATACAATATTTCAGACTATGTAAATGATAAAAAACCTTGGGACTGAAGATGCTCAATTACAGGATGCATAGGTAAACCAAATTAAAATGGAAATAATATAAAATTGTACAGCTTAAAATTTTTATTTAAAACATTGATTGTATTTTTAGTTTTTATGATTTTTCTAAAAGAGTAACTATCGAGTTTCTTGCCGAATTCTTCTCGGTAGTAATCAACAACATTGTGAACCGGATTTCAAAAAATAATATTTCATAACTTTGACGATTCAAAAGTGATTGTAAAATCCTTATTTGAATAAAACATTTTGACTTACACTTTGACTTTGAAGTTTATATATTTATTAATTTCAATTGCCTCTTTAACTAGTCTAGGCACATAGTGGCGTTCTGTCGACAGTATTTTTGGATTGTGAAATTCGATTTAATGGTTAGGAATGATTACATTGTTCTTAACAGCCTTCATATGTTCGTTCATGCGGAACGCGATGGATCTTTTTGTTTGTCCAATGTATGCACTGCCGCAACTGCATTCTATTTGAATTCACCTGACTTTTCTAGCGGTAAACTATCCTTAGGGGAACGTAGGCTTTGTGCGATTTTCTTTAAGGGAGTAAATACGGTCTTTATTGAATATTTTTTCAATATCTTGCCGATCTTATCTGTTACTCGTTTAATATTTTTGCCATAAAAATGTGGGCTGACTTCTACCCTATTAGCTAGGGACTGGCTTCTTGGATCTTCGGTGCACACATTTCACGTTGTATCCGTTTTTTCTTAACACTTCCTGTACTTTTGCTAATTCTTTCGGAAGGTGCTCATCATCACATAAGTCAAATGCTCGATTGGTGAGGGAGTGCTCGATGTGAAGTCGCATGAAGGTACCGATCAGTGTAAGTTGGCCTCGGCTAATCACAGTAAGAACCCCGTATAACATTATGTCTAATAGTGATATTAGCCGTGAATATTTAAAACAATACTTAAAAAAATTTAAGTTTTTTGCCACGAGCTTGAAAATCAGAAAAAAAAATATTGCAAATAAACTATATACAGCAGAATGTTTATTGAGAAGCAAGTAAGTAGAGTTTCTTTAGACGCATATTTATAATGCTTCTGCTAACGCATTAGGACCAAAACGCAAAAGGACAAATATGGACTAATTCGCTTTTGGAAACATTCGCATTTGGAACACTTCGCATTTGGACCAACTCGCATTTTGACCGTGTCGCAAAAGGACCAATAGGTTTGATAACTTACTCTGGTAGGACAGAGTGGTGCAGGGATCAAAACAGCTGTCATCAGAAATGAAGATCTTGATGAGATCTATCACTTGTGTAAATAAACTACTTGTCTACGATCAATATTTTACGAGATATAACTTTTTCTAGTTTGACCGCTGTGATCCGAAATAAAGATCTTGATAAGATCTATCACTACTATTGACAGCTGTCATCCGAAATAAAAATTTTGATGTGATCTATTATTTCTGTAATGAAACTGCTAGTCTCAGATCAATAGTTACGGAGACATGACCCTTTCTAATTTGACAGCTATCATCCGAAATAAAGATCTTAATGAGGTCTATCACTACTGTCAAGAAACTACTAGTCTACAGTCAATATATTACGAGACATAGCCTTTTTTGGTTTGACAGCTGTCATCTGGTATATAGAGCTTGATGAGATCTATCACTTCTGTAAAGAAACTAATTCTCTTTCTCTCCCTCTAAAAAATAAATAAATAGTAAAAAAATAGTATAATATATAAGATAGGTTGGGAAAGCACTGGGAAGGGGCAGCGTTACTCTTTTATGAAGCTCGATTACACTACCCATTTTTTTTGTTTCATTCTACGGGCCTTATATTGTTTCTTAAGAAGTAAACTCCAAAAAGTAGGTACTAGGAGCCCATCTAAACTGCATCGCTATAAGAGGTTGTGGCTAGGCCCCTGGAAACAGGATTAGAGCTTATTTTATTTTTTTATTAGAGTTCATTCGCGTATTTGTCCTTATGCGTAAAGCTTATTGGTCCTTATGCGAATTGGTACTAATGCGTTTTTGCGATTTAAAAATATTGGTCCAAATGCGAGTAAGCCTTTATAATCTCGGGTTCTAACTCCACAGAGGTTTCGAAAAAACTAATTTTAAAGCGCTGAAACCGCAGTGTACATGGCCATTTAGGTTCCAAGTTGTGAAGATGAATTCCCTGCCGATGGCGAGAGGTGCGATGGTCGAAAGTAGCCGTGGGCATCATTTCGAACATTTCCTCAGATCACATTCCATTGTACAAGCGGTAGAACACACACAGGGAGGCAAAATCCCTCCTCAGATTTAAGGTTTCGATACGAGTTTTGGATCGTCGACGATTCTTTCAGCCCGTAGTTGAACCGAGTCAAAAGGGCCGAGCTGGTATCCGGGTGCACCCGCCCAGAGACGGCAGCAGTAATCCATATGGGACCGGACTTGCGACTTTTATACTTTAGAGCTCACATTGTTTTTCACTGCAAGTTTGTAGTTTGTATACCGTTTTTACGCTTTAGCAAAAACAACGAAAACGTGTTCCTTGTATGGCGACCTCCCTTACATTTTTACTTTTTTAACTTTATATTATTTGTTAAATAATCCGCCATCATAACACATAGGTGTGCCAAGTTTCATCCCGATCCGTTCAGTGGCTGAAGCGTTATTGAGTAACAAATATATAATATTATAATATTAATAGGATTAACTAGCATATTTATACGTTCTCTTAACATATCTCCAACAGTTATCGAATAGTTTCATAGTCGCTTGCGAGTACGCCGATAGCGTATTAAGGTGGATGACACGTTCTCTACCTGGTGCTACACTTCTGCTGGCGTGCCGCAAGGTGGCGTGTTGTCTCCACTTGTTGCCATTAATATTAATTTAATTTCCTCTAAATTATCTTCTCTCTACCATATCTATGCAGATGATCTTTTAATAAATATTTTTCTTCTTCTTTCTTCTTTTCTTCTAATATATGTAACAAGCTCCTGTTGACTAATTATTAAATTATTTTGCACTATAAACGAGAATCTTTTACATATTGTAGACTGGAGTGAGGTTTATGCCTCACAGTAAATCCTAAAAAACTCTGTTATCGTGGTAGGTAGTTCCAGGCTATTTCCAAAATAAATTTTCAATCAATGCCATTTGTTAACATTAATGGAGTGTCCATTCCCTATAGTGAAACTAAAAGATCTCGGGATTTTTACTGACCAGACATTATGTTGAGGACCGCAAAGTAAGAAGTAAGAAAGCAATGAAGGAAAATATTTGTAAAATCTATAGGTAGATTACGCAATTTATTTCCAATTCTCACTAAAATTGTTCTTGCTAAATCTATTTTGCTTTCTATCCTTGACTATACAGATGCTAGCTATCCTGATCTTAGTGAGAAGCAGCTTAATAAACTTGAGTGACTCCAGAATTTATGCGTTAGATTCATATTCGGTCTGCGTAAGTACGAACGCATATTCTAATTACGCTCTCAGCTCAAGTGGCTTCCAATTCGTCTTCGCCGTAATAATAATAATTAGGTGGTCTTATCGCTTCAAAGCGATCTTTTCTAGACAAGAAGTTTGGGTAGAGGAAATAATAAAGTTTTTTTTTTTTTTTTTTTTATACCACTAAGGTGGCAAACAAGCTTACGGCCCGCCTGATGGTAAGCGGTCACCGTAGCCTATGGACGCTTGCAACACCAGGGGTATCACTTGCGCGTTGCCGACCCTTCAGAAATCTAATAACTTCTTTCTTGAAGAACTCCATACTGTAGTCCTTGCAGAAAACCTTGGCAGGGAGCTCATTCCACAACTTAAGCGTTCGCGGGAGGAAGTTTCTCTGAAACCGCACTGTACGTGACCATTTAGGTTCTAAAGTGTGAGAATGAATTCCCTGCCGATGGCGAGCGGTGCGATGGTAGAAAGTAGCCGTGGGCATTATTTCGAACAATTCCTCAGAACACAACCCATTGTACAAGCGGTAGAACACACACAGTGAGGCAAAGTCTCTCCTCAGACTTAAGGGCTCGATACCCCAAGTGAGTTTGGAATCGTCGACAATTCTCACAGCCCGTCGTTGAACCGAGTCAAAAGGGCCAAGCTGGTATCCGGGTGCACCTGCCCAGAGATGGCAGCAGTACTCCATATGGGGCCGAACCTGCGACTTGTAAAGTAACAACCTTTGCCCCGACGTGAAGTACTGCTTCGCTCTGTTGAGTACACCAAGTTTTTTGGACGCCAGCTTCACCTTATCTTGTAAATGATCTCGGAACTGAACATCGCTGGAGATGTCGACACCAAGGATCCCAATGCTCTTGGAGATGGAGAGGGGAGTGTTCTGGAATTGTGGGACTACAGTGAATGGAGTTTTCTTAGCGGTGAACGCGCACACTTGTGTCTTTGTAGGGTTGAATCGGACCAAGTTTACCCGTCCCCAATCAGAGACTTGGGACAGTGTGGTCTCGATTTGAGACACAAGTTCTCCGCGGTTTTCCTCCACAACGGAACGAGGGATGTTTGCACGACCCGTGTAAAAAGCGTCTCCAGTACTGTCATCTGCATAGCAATGTATGTTGTTGATGTCCAACATGTCATTGATATGCAGTAGAAACAGCGTAGGAGACAGCACAGAGCCTTGCGGGACACCAGCATTAATGTCAATGCTATCAGAGCAACTACCGTCAACTACGGTTCGTATGCGTCTACCGGACAAAAAGCTAGCCACCCATTTGCACAAACCCTCGGGCACTCCGTAAGATGGCAACTTCGATAGAAGACCGCGGTGCCAGACCAGATCGAACGCCTTCGCTATGTCCAGGCTACATGCCAATGCCTCCCCCTGACTCTCAATGGCTAGTGCCCATCGGTGTGTGAGATACACTAGAAGGTCACCAGTCGAGCGACCGTGGCGAAAGCCATATTGACGGTCACTGACCAGATCGTGTACTTCTAGGTATCTTAGAAGCTGTGTGTTGATCACACGTTAAACATAGTATAGTAGTAGGTGTGTGTCGATACAGTTATTAAGAAGTATGTATATCATACAATAATGCATATAAAATAAATATATACACATAAATGACATATATGAATAATGTATATATAAATATAAGTAAATAGATGTACGTATTTAAATACACATGTTGTATAAATATAATTATAATATATATTAGGTATAAGTTAATAAATATACACAAATATAGGTAGTGATGTTATTTTAGTTCTTCAAGTAATGAGCAATACTAAGATTTTAAATATTGCTTTCGGTTTTGCGCGTTTTATTTCTAATGATAAAGCGTTCCATAATCTAACAGCCTTTACAGTGAAAGAATCATTATACAATTGTAAGCAATGCAAAGGAATTTTTAGCATCCAGCGTGTAGTCTCTTGAAGAGAAGTATTTCCGAAAAATTAAAACGTTTCTTTAAGTATACTGGTGTGTTTGGATTGAGTAGGACGTTATCTAGAAGAAAGAGAACATGAGCATCCAGGCGAAGTCGAATTGGGAGTCACTTGAGCTTTGATCTGAATTCGGAAATATGGTCCGTACTTACGTAAAATATGAATCTAATGCAGAAGTTTTGAAGTCGCTCAAGTTTATTAAGCTGCTCCTCGGTAAGGTCTAGATAACTAGCATCAGCTTAAGCGAGAATAGGCAAAAGAAAAGATTTCGTACGAGCAATTTAAGTGGGGATTGGTAGGAAGTTGCATAACCTGCTTAAAGATTTAGCTGTAGCAAATATTTTCTTTATTTGCGGACCCGAAGATAGTGTTCGATCGATAAATATACTCAGATTTTTGACTGTGTCTTTGTAAGGAATAGAAACTCCGTTCACAGTTACTTACCGGAGTTCGTTCCAGTCAATCTTAGATATACGTCTAGAACTGCCTACAATGATTGTTTGTGTTTTCGTAAGATTAACAACGAGGCCATAGGATTCACTCCATTCCACAATGCAAGCAAGGTCTCGATTAATGAGATGAGATGCGTTTGTCAGTTCACTAATAGTAGTTTGTGTGTAAATCTGAAGATCGTTTGCATAGAGATGGTAGAAAGAAGATAATTAGATGTTATAGAATTAATGAAAATAGCAAACAGGAGATGAGACAAAACGCCACCTTGCGGAACACCAGCGGCCGAGTTGTACTAGTCAGATAGAGTATCATCGACTGTTATGCGCTGCCGGCGTCCACGCAAGTAACTATGAAACCAATCGATAATACTTGGAAAAATGTTAAGAGAACTAAGAATGAGTAGCAGAATGTCCAAATCCACGGTGTTAAAAGCGTTGCTAAAATCTAATAGTGTCAGAAACGTGACCTCTCTGTTTTCCATGTTAAAACGTATATCGTCAGTTATTTTGATAAGTGCAATATTCGTACTATGAACTGGACGGAAACCAGATTGTAAGGGATTTAAAAGGTTGTTTCTTGTAAGAAAATTGGACAACTGTTCCAAAACTTTTGACAAGAAAGGAAGAATGGATATAGGACGGGAATCAAAAAAGGAGTAGGGGTTATATTTCTTTGGTAAGGGGTTACATTAGAATCCTTCCAGGATTCAGGAAAACAACTTGTGGAAATTGAATGATTCAGGATATTGGTAATGACAAGAGTTATAATATCAAGGATGGGAACGATCATATTACGACTAATGCCATCTTTACCGACGGCATTGGATGAAATGGCGTGTATTTTCTTCTTAACATCGCAATCAGAAAATCGATTAAGAAAAAATGGAGGAAAGTCAGGAGTTGGCAATGAAGAAAGTGAGTTTAATGTTTAATTTTTTTTGTTGCTGTCAAAGTCAACGTTAGAAATAAAGTTTTGATTAAGGAGATTGATATCAGTATTATTTGAAATAATAATAATAGTAAATATTCTTTATTGATATCAAAAAGTTGCACTTAGTCGTACTGTACTTAAGTTAATGCATTGAAAATTACATAGTATGTCTAAGTGTACACTAAGATCTAAACTAAATAGAACGAAGTTTCGTTTTCCCAACTCCTAACGACTTAAGAAATTTTCAGAATTTTGCTGGATCACCGTCTTCAACGGATTTGTGGATATTGCGTCTTTGTACATCTGTAAACATCCTAATGCAGCGATTCCTCAAGAGTGTGTATTTTGTACGAATACTGTCGCTAGGATTAACCTTGTATTTGGCCTTGGCACGATTTCGTTTCGTTATCAAAGATCGTCCGTAAGCCAGGGTGCCGAAACATGTTTGATTTTAACGGTATTTATGGGAGCATGAATTTTATACAAATCTATAATAAATGAGTTAAATAATCTTATTTTTTCATCAACAGTAGGCGCGTTAATGACCATAGACCAATCGATGTTGCAAGTATCGTCAGACAAGCGTTAAATATCCATCCCACTAAAATTGCGTTGCTGAAGCGTTCTCGATTTAGATTTGCTAAAATAATTAACTAATTAACTAACTATAATTAAGTCCAGTAAAGGAGTGCTATTGGGAAAAAAGTGTGCAGCACTACGAGGTAATATGTGCAAGTTACATCCATCCACAACTGGCTTAAGTTGATGAGCGCGGCTGTTATTTTTTAACAGGTAAGTGTTAAGTCACCCATAATAACAGTGTGGTTGTATTGAGGTGTTAGGGTTTCTAGGATATTTTCAAAATTAGAAAGTTACTATGTAGATTAGGACTGTAGTGTACGCCGAGTAGAATTTCGTATTAGAGATACGGTTTCGTTACGATATTGGTTCCTATTTCGATAAAAAGGTACTCGGCAGTATTCAAAGAGGCAACTTCAGGATCATTTTATCTCTTCTTTTCAACGTCCTATTCAATCCATCTAAATCCTTATATCTAAAAGAACACTTTGATTTAATTGGATCTACCTTCCTGAGCGATTAAACAAGTCTGTTGCTTAAATCTCCATCTAACAGCTCGCAGACGTGTAACGTAACGTGTAACGACTCCTCTACTATAAAATCAATAGGTTTTGAAATGCTTTAAACCTTACCTTACTTTTAGACATTAAACGTGCACAATCTAATTCATTTAAGAATCGTAACCTAGCAACCTAGCAATTATTTCAAGAAAGTTGGATACTCTTAAAAATTTGGGTTTAAGCTCTACTTACCATACACTTCAAAATCTACCCTATGCGCTGTGTGCTTTTGACTCTTAGGGGTGAATACTACCTCTTATTGACAAAAATTTATAAATTCACAAATTTAGGCATTTAAGGAATGAATAAACGTATAAAGTTCTTGATTAATGATAGTTATATAGTTTTAAAAACTATTTGTGATTTTTCAACCCCTATTTTATTCCTTACGCCCTTTTAAAACACTCTGTTTGACATAAAATTGAAAAAAAAACCATTTTTACAAATTTTTTTTTTTTTCTTGTTTTGATAAATAATTATATTTAAATCGTAGATCTTAAGGGAATTGTTATAATTAGTTTTCATCCCCTAAAAAGCACCCCTTCTACATTAAAATACAAAAAATATCTAAAAAAAAGGTTTTTTTAAGATATGATGCTTCATTAAAATAAATTTTAATTTTTTTTTGAGTTTATTACCTCAGGACATGTATTTACAAATTTTCATCCCTTAAAAATTACATCTCACCAGGAAGAAGGGAGTAAAGAAAATTACAATGTTATATTCTTGTAAGTATTATGTTTTTTCTAATCACTATCTTTATTTTTGCCCATTTTAGCACATGTAGATTTACAAGAAAATGAAAATATACAAAAATTTGCAAATAACATTAATATGAAAAATAGAATTACATATCATCATCACTATCCATGTCTTCTTTATCGTCTTGGTCTCTAATTGGAGCGCTATTCTGGCAGTTCTCACCAGAACATCCAACACAAGTTAAAATGCACAATATTCCAACTTTTCTACAGCTTCATACTCCACACTCTTCTTTGCAATTGCAGAATATCATTTTTAAAAGTTCTTTTGCTGCTGGATTATTCTTCATTGCCGTAGGTTTCAAGGACCCTTCAACTTTTGTCCACCCCAATTATGATGATCAATTGAAACGCCACATATATATAATACATACATATACATACAAACACACTCTTCTGCTCCAAAATCTAGCTGCTCCGAAATTAAAAAAAAATGCGTTTGGTTTTTTTAAGTTTTCTCGGATGCATTTTGGCCTAGAGAGATAAAACAAAAAGGATTTTGTAGGGAATGCTCATGTTATATTTTTCAAATCCTTAATTTAAGAAAGGTCAACAGTGATAGGGCTCAAGAGCAGTTCTGATTTCGTACCAATGCTAAGTTTTACAAGCCATATCTCGAAGAAATTTTAAGCTACAGTAAAAAAAATGAAAAAAATATTTTGTTTAATGAAAATGCTAAATTTTGTACTCAAGCAATTTTTACGTATATGGTTTATTTTCTGAGTTAATTTGAAAAAAGTAATTTTTTTTCATGATTTCAAAAATACCTAGTTCACTTTAATATACACTATGTCTTTTTTCAAAAATTTGCATTTTAAACCGGTCAAACTTTTGGATCATATTTATAATGTCAAGATTAAGTCATTTGTATATTTGTAATATTTAATTCCAATTACCCTAATAATGAGATGCGTTTCATTTTTGATTTTCTCCTTAAAAAGATATAAATCAACTTTATTTTCGTCATAACTCCGTTAGTTATTATGCAAGAGAACTTTAAAAAACGCATTTTAAAGGTTTTTTAATGTACTTTAAAAAAGATTCTGAGCACTTTCATCGTAAAACGTACCGTTTTTTCGTAATTCAATGTTGAAATCTGTAAATTTGTCGTTAAAAAAATAAGGCTTACCTTCAATGAGTTATAACTTTGTTTGTATTGGGTCTACATAAAAAAAGAAATTCTTTGATTTTTCATAACCTACGATTTTGATAATTACAGATTTTTTGATTAAATCAATAGTTTATGAGTTATATGTGAAAAATCGTCAAAAAACGAGGTTATTTTCGAAAAAAAATTAACATTTTCGATCACGAATATCTCAAAAGTATTGATTTTTCAAAAAACTTCTATAGAACATTTTTAGCCTAAAATCCATCTTTCTATCGATTCCTGGAGTTTTTTTTTTAATTACCACCCCCTAGTTGTGGAGCTTTTTACCCCCCCGCGAAAAAGCACACTTTGGCATAGGGTAGATTTTGCTTCTTGGGGCATTCCCTATTTACTGTAACCATTTCAGCAAAATCCATCTTGAAAGAATTGCTACCCAAAAACCGTCATTTACTGTACTAATATAAGTGTCAAAATTAATTGTAACTTGTGTGTTGAACTGCTGAGTACAAATCAAAAACTTGTGATGACGAGTAACGACTTCATATTTAAAAAATTGCTTTTTTGTAGTCAATATTTTTTTTTTATAATGCCACATGTCACCAATTACCACTTGATTCCCTTGTTTTATATAAAAAAAAAGGAAGTAAGGTTTATATAAGAGGAAATCCACGGGAAAAATTCGCCCCGTCACAAGCAGTTAGCTACCTATAATATATTTTTGCTAGTCTTATAAAAAGCATTGTATACAGTTGCAAGAAATTTTAATTTTTTAATCCTGGTGCTCTGCTATTATGGATAACTCGTCTCAAAAAGTACTCACATTTGCACCATTGCATAAATACTTAGCTATTTGTTTTGCTACTCTGTTCGGGAAGCAAAAATTATAATCGTGATTTTGCATTTTAGTCTAAGAAATTACACATGTAAATATTAGCAGACATTATACTTAAACTTGATTAGGATCGTAGTACGTTTTCTCAAGATAAAAAGGGACAAAACGGCTATTCGGGCCCTTTAGGCACGGAACCCTTAAGGCTGCGCAAAAATACGCCATTTTTGCGCAAATTTTGTGGCTAAACTATAGCATCTAAAAGATTGAAATAAATATATGTTTTAAAACTTGCTTTTGTTTAGTGCATTACCTTACTGAGTGATATTCATTTATTGTATTTCATGCAATAAAAAATCTGGAAGTGACCATTGTTTCAACACTTGTGCAAATTTTTAAAGCGTGTTTTGCATTTGCTTGTAATGAAAGTTGGATAAATAATTAGAAAAGCTCGTTATATTGGCTCTAAGTTGTAGCAGAAAGTCAAAAAATGTGACTACAAAATGGTAATAACGTTTAATTCCATACAAAAAATTTAAAGTTTTAAGGCGTCATTACGGTATAAATTACTTAAGAAGTATATAACATATATATCCATAGTAATGTATATGACATTATCTAATGACTTATAGTACATTAAATTAGCTTTCTGGCCTATATCGCCCTCTTAATAACGCTATGTAGTAGTAACGGTGAATAACTATTATGTTGTCAGAGGAAAGAGGAGAAGGCAGCGCGGGCGACTGGTGGTGACCCATCGGGCGACAGGGTGGCCTCGCTCACCTGCGGCGCAGGACTCGGCGGGCGACGGGTACCAGGATGAAGTGTCAGTATGCACTAGCACTTACACAACAACTATTATTGTTAGGGCTCGGTCACATTTACGTTGCTCTTACAGAATCTACTCGAGTATGTGAATTACAAGGTGGGAGGGTGAGGGCGTGCTAGTGCGGGCCGGTGCGCGCTGGTTCTAGAGAGGTTGAGGGAGCGCTAGTGCGGGCCGGTGCGCGCTGGTTCTAGAGAGGTTGAGATTCTCTTCTGGTTCTAGGGACGGTGCTTATTGTTGATCCCAGAACCATTCATTTGTAAGTAATAACCCTGATTAATTAGTTAGAGAGCTGAGCGCTAAAACTTCTGTATAATTTGTTCATGTGACATACATTATTAATATACATGTTTGTGCCGTTAGAAACGTTGAAGACCGCGTCTGCCTATGGCAGCACTGCGTTGTCAATAAATGCGATGTAAAAAAATATGCTTCAAAACGACGAAAATCGAAGTCAAAAGTCAAAGTCATTTTTTTTATTTAAATTAGGTTTTTACAAACACTTTAAAATCGTCAAAGTTATAAAATACTATTTTTTGAAATACGGTTCACAATGTTTTAGATTTCTACCGAGAAGAATCCGGCGAGAAAGTCGATAGTTACTCTTTTACAAAATCATAAAAAATACAAATACAATCAATATTTTTAAAATAATAAAATATTAATAAAAAAAATTAAATTATAATTTTTTTTAAAAAGCCGCAGTCGAAATTCCAAGAAGCAGACATCCAGGCCACAGAGCAAGGATTAAATAGAGGACCGTCTACACATTGCAATCGGACGGTGTATGTAGGACATGGAGCAGTCCAAACTAGTCTCAGTATTATGGTTTTTACGTCCCCATTTTACTGAGGCTAGTTGTGGTTGCAGCCCCACACTTACCACACGATTACCCTGTTTAGATGCCTTTCGTCGAACCTCTATCGAATCGAAACGTAAACGGAACACATAGATTCGTCATGCCCGTCCGTATGTCCTGGACTTTCAAATGGTTTCAATTTTTATTCAAATGGGTTTCTAAGAACACTTTCGAATCGTCAAGTGAATTATCTACAATTAGCTTTACAAACTAATTACAATACTGTTTTATTATGTGCGTCCAATATGTAATCTTTGTAGAATCACAAACGAAACAATATATAGTAAATCAACTAATAAATACATGTTTTGTATTGAAACACTTAATTAACAAGATTTACAATGTACATAGTTTGATTTGCAAAAAATCAAAATTAAAGTAATATTACAATCGCCTATTATTTTTTTAGATTGCACAGGCACCTTTTGTGATACATTAAAAGTCTTCAATTATTCTATGACGGGATTTAAAGTATCTTTAACTTGCATCAAAATTTTCACGAGGGTGTTTTATTTGAGCCCCATACATTTTTTATTATGTGTGCTGTCATACAGGTTTGTTACGTGAGCCCCACACAGTTTTGTATTGTGCGCCGCTATACAGTTATGAAATTTTGTTTTTTTTTAATTCTTCAAACATTAAACTAGATTCTGAAAATTATCCACCTACACCCCGCCCATGTATTGCGTGGGAGTGTAGCTTTTCAAAAATGCAAATTAAGTTCTTCAGAAAAATAATTGGCAAATTTGGTGAATTATGAACTTCGAAAGCTAACAATCTGTGTCCTTCCCTGTAAATTTTTCCTTGTAAGCCGCATGTTTGAAAAATTAAAAAAGAAACCGCAATATGGCTTATTAAACACTGTTGACCCTTCGACTTAACGTAACACACTGCCTTCCTTTAACAAGGAGTTTCTTCTTTGGCGTTATACATACAGTAGAGCGAAAAATGAGAAAACGCGAATTACACACAACATACCGATTTATATTCTAACACATTATTAACAAAAGAAATTTACAATTTACTATACATAGTTCGGACAAAGTAAGGTTTGTATCTGACGCTTATTGAATCCATCTGTCTCTGTCTATCCGTCTTCTGTTATAACTTCACGCTTAAACCACTGTGCGGATTAAGATGAAATGCGGCATGGAGATAGTCTGAGTCCCGGGAAAGGACAAAAACACACGTCCAGTGTGAGTTGGTATTTTTTCTACGTATAATTCTTCTGTACGTGTGTTAGTCACTTAACTCTTTCTAAACGGCTGTAACGATTTGTGTGAAATTTTGTCTGAATATTTCAATGGGTTCCTGGATGGTTTAAAAACATAATTGGACCCGGTAGGTAACGCTGCAGTTGGTCTTTTACTGATCTTATCCTAAACAGCAAGGATGATTTTAATGATATTTTTGTGTACGTTTGAGTGGGTTCCTGCAAGGTTTAAATTTACAATTGGACCCGGTAGGTAACGCTGCATTTGGTGTGTCACTGATCTTTTTCTAAATAGCGAGGACGATTTTCATGATATTTTTGTGTACTTTCGAGTGAGTATTGATGACTATAAAGTGTGTGTGTAGAATTAATCTACATTTGATTGATATAATGATAGGGTAAAGACGGCGTCGGGAAGATAAATGATAAGTCAACGACCGCTCTAATTATTGGTGATTTATACACTAGCCTTACATGACTAATACAGTGATTTATATACAACAATATTTACATGTCAGCATAAGTAAGTATTGGTAATGTAATTGTACGGTTGGTTGCCCGTACATCTTGCCCACTCAAAAAAAAGGAAATTAATGAAAAGACTAAACAAAGATAAAAGGAGAAAAAATTAATACAAATATCTTATTCCCATACAGTGTGATGGTGGGATATATATATTTTTTTTTCGAATGCATTTCACTCCATTTGAGATGGTACGATGAAATTGATAGTGCTGTGCGGTACAGTAGTTGACGTTTCCTGGTCCGTGCCCTTAATTGTGGGAAGCTCGATAGCTAGGTCGTCGTTACCGGTCGGAGTTCTTTCCTTAAGCGCGAAACGTTTTTTTCTTACGGACCTGTAAATAATAATTACAATTAATATTATAACTCCCAGTAATAGTATGTATAGTAGGCTGTAGTGGTGGATATCATGGACATCGAGCTCTCTTGTCGATTCATTTTTTATTTGGTTGATCTGTGTCTGCATTTTATTCCACAATGCTTGATGGTTCTCAACCATGGTTATGTCTTCAGTTGGCGTGCTAGTGTTTAACAAAGTGTTTGACACAGACATTTTCGGCACATCTTGGCGTGCAATTTTCCGGTGGATCTGATTAAGGAAGTTGTTGTGTGCATAAATAGTAAATGCGTCTCCTTTGATACTGCAGTCTTGACCTATATAAATAAGGCCATTCCCTGACATTGACCTAATAGCCATAACGTCGGCAGCGCAAAGAATGTGTACAGTGCATTTCTGACAGCACGTAAATAGCCAGGTGTTGTGTTGATGTAACTTGACCCATCTGTCTGCGTGCAGACTTATATCTCAGGTTTACAGGTAGTCGTGCTAATTGTTTCCTTGTTTACTAATTTGAGGTCACAGATAGACTGGCTTATCTTCAATTATAAATAAGTTTATCAAGTGAACACAACATTCTTTCCTTGTCGATGTGAATACAGCCTAGTAGGTCGGAATCTGACACGAACATCGCCATTTCCTTTCTTAGGTTAAAGGCGATGTATGGGAACGCTGGTGAGATTTGATACATATTGTTCCCCATGTTATGCGGAATGCTGATAATCTTGTCCAGCTGATACATTTGATTATTAACAAGAGGTATTTTGATTTCTATGATAAAATATGTATCGGTAACTCTCGCAAAAACTCGTAGTAATTTATATAGCTCTTGTATCTTGACAGTTGGCAAGCTGATGTTATTATGTAATTGGCTTTGAAAATAATTTACTTGTTTTTCGAGCTGGTCGGGTGGAAGTAGATGCTCATCGATCCGACCGTGAGTTATTTCAGTTACGGTATTTATTAATGTTTCTTGTATGCGTCTGAAATTTGATAATATAATATTTGCAGCAAGCGCAGATGAAGTGATATAAACGCTTTTCCGGTAATCCAGCCCCACTTGTCCGACTTCTAAATACAGGCTGTTAAGATGATTTTTGATGAACGAAAATTGTTGATTCATTATTTTTTCATTGCGTTGTAAGATATTATTTTGTGACTCTATTATAAGAGTTTGGTTCTTAAGGATAGGACTCCTTAGGTGATTTTCATTCATTGTCAATTTTTCTAAGTCCTTTTTATACTGGTCTGCGAATCGTTCATCCAAAACTCCAAATAATGAATTAGCAATATATCCAACGCCATTTACAAGGCCTCGTTTCTGTCTACTAGATTGACGCTTCAGTAGCTGGTTGTTATTTTCGATTTCGTTTACCTCGTGTTCTAATTGTAATATTACACTCTTATATTGATCGTCTATGCTTGTGTTCGACAGCCCTTTCAAATGTGTAATTACGTATTACGTAAATCTGATAGTCCATACCAGTACGATGACATATTATAAAAAATGACAAGTATCCACTTATCCCTTATGTGCTGCAGGTTTGATATCTTGTCAAAATATAGATTCATATGCTCGTCCAGTTGAGTGATGTTATAGTTTAAGCCATTACTTATGTATATTCGAACTCCATTGATCGGTAAAATAATAAGTGTATTAGTTGGTTCTTTAATGACCTTGTTTCGACTTTTAAATGAAACGACTCTAACGAAGCCATCTCTTCCTGGATGAAGTTCTTGGACGCGGCCCATCGCTCATTTTCAAGGTGGCATATTATTTACTTAAATAAATACTATATCAGCAATCTCTAAGTTTTGAGTAGGTTTCCTCCACTTGGATTCTTGCCTGAAGTTGTTGCAGATATTCTGCCGACAATTTTTGTCAAAATCTTTTGTTCATACCCTGGACAAGTTGCCATTGTGATGATAAATTGATGTTGTCTGGATCAGTCTATGGTCTTTATAGTAAAGAATTTCCTACTAGAAAATGTCCTGGTGTGAGGAATTCGTCGTCAGGATCTTCGGATAGTGAACATAGAGGACTAGAGTTCATGCATGCCTCAATTTGATACAGAAGCGTAGTAAACTCTTCGTATGTCAGCTTCTGCTCTCCTAAAACTCGTTTCAAATGATGTTTCATACTCTTCACTGCAGCCTCCCATAAACCTCCTGCACTGGGCCATCTAGGTGCATTGAAGTGCCACGTAACGCCCAAATCATTGATATCTTTGATGAATTCCGAGTTGATCATGTCTTGTATGGCCTTGTGTTCTCGCCTTAGGTCCCGGGCTGCTCCCACAAAGTTCGAACCGTTATCGCTATACATATTTTTTGGTGTCCCTCATCTGGCACACATTCTTCTGAATGCTGCGAGGAATGCAGATGTACTGAGGTCTGACACTAGTTCCAAATGGACGGCCTTGGTTGCAAGACAGACAAACACCGCTACGTTGCCCTTAGTTGTCCTTGTGCCCCTGGCTTTGCTCGATTTGATGTTTATATGGCCTGTAAAAACCACACCGGTATTGCAAAACGGTCGAGATGGTACTCTTGGTGAAGGCAAATCTGCCATTATTTGTGACCTAGACTCTTGGCTATAGCGTCTGCATTTGACGCAGCGCCTGATAAGTTTTTTCACAGTTTGTATACCGCTGACAATCCAAAACTGTTCTCTGAGGTACGATAAAGGAAGTCGTGGTCCACCGTGTAGAGTTGTAAGATGAGCTTGATTGACAATTAACTCAGTAGCCCGATTGTGCGATGGTAGAATTACCAGATGTTTTGCCGAGTAACTGATGATTGATTTTGCAAGTCGTCCCCCGACTTTTAATATTCCTTTATCGCCCAGGAATGGGTGCAATGCTGATAGCTTGCTGTTGTTTTGGACGTGACGATCGATTCGAAGTCAATGAACTACCATGATGCAAGTCACTCTGTTTATATCGTAGTGTGTTGATGAAACATGACACCCAGCCTTTTATATGTTTAACTTTTGTAATAAAGCTATTATTTTTAAGTAATTGGGTGATAAATGATTCATTGTCTTGGCATAAGGTAGTGTTCACATGTGCCCTTTTTTCTTCCGAGGTTGGAGTTTCAATTTTGATATTGGTGATCTCCGAGTGTTCGGAGGATAGTAACCAGCGCAGTCCATTCCACCACAGCGTACATTCTAGGGTGTTTGATGTCATACCGCGTGTTGCTTTCTGTCAGCTGCATTTTGATCCGATTTTACATGCCGCCATTGTGATGTTTCTATGGTATCAGTTATTTAGCGAACTCTGTTGGCAACAAACTGTTTCCAGCGTGATATATCTCCTTGGAGCCAACCTAATACAATAGTAGAGTCGGTCCATGCCTTTATTTCAATGTTTTCTGTTGATATAGATTGCACATTTTAAGAGAGGTAGGGCACTGCAAGTACTCGCTCGAATAAGCCACCCGAACAACTAAGCAGGGCATAGCGAGTACTTGCTCGAATGAGCGGCCCGAACTGGGGAAGTACCTCCACCTTACAGAAAACCGCGGCCATAATAACACTAACATTGAGTAGTGTTGTGTTCCTGGCGGTGAGTAAGGTTGCCAGAGCTCTTTGAGGATTCGCTGCGCGGACAGCGGAGGACCGGCGGTGCTTGTTTCTGTCATACTCGGCGTAGACGCGGCGTGCTGGTTCGGCGGTCAGGGAGACCTGATGAAACGGCTGACCGCTGGCCGCCGGCAGGTTGAACGGGATCCGATACCCAGGGATCACTTAATCTCCGCCCTGGGAGGCTGATTCGCCAGCCTGTGTAAAGTATCTGAAGTGGTAGTCGTGCCGGAGAAGGAGACCGGAGTGGACCCGGCTACTACAACAGAGGGGGATCAGGGGCCCTTCCGCCCGCCGTGCCAGCAACCGTATCATCTGTGGCGAGCTTCGGCAGTCTTAGAACCGCACCCTTTGTCCTCTATGCTGTCTGTGCAGTGAATCCTCATCCTTAGTCTTAGTAACTTTTTTTTTATATATATTATGGCCAGAAGACAGAAAAAGAAAAGAGTTTGCACAGCGGCTACTCCATCCACATATAATGTGGATTTTTGCAACATCAGGGGTATTCACGCAAATCTTAACGCAGTCCACCACCATCTCGAAACTGCGCAGCCGACCATTCTTTTTCTAACGGAGACGTAGATATCCTGCCCGGCCGACACATCATACCTTCATTATCCCGGCTACAAACTCGAACACAATTTTATGAGTCGTGCCGGTGTATGTATGTTCGTCCGCGAGGATATCTGCTGTCGCCGCCTTCATAGCCTTGAAGACAGGGACCTGTCGATATTGTGGGTGCGCGTAGATTACGGCGGCCACACTCGTATCTATGCGTGCCTATACAGGTCTCATAGCGGTGACACGGACGTAACTCGACTCTTCACGCACCTGAGTTTGACGACTGACAAAGTTCTAGAGCAATATCCCACAGCAGAACTAGTTATTTTGGGAGACTTTAACGCCCACCATCGCGAGTGGCTCAGTTCTCGAACCAATAACTATGCTGGGATATCTGCTCATGAATTTGCTCTGACCTATGGATTCTCTCAGCTGGTACTTTCTCCAACGAGAATACCAGATATAGAGGAACATACGAGCTCCTTACTGGACATTCTGCTGACTACTCGTCCGGACGGGTACTCCGTCTCAGTGGATGCGCCTCTTGGCTCCTCGGACCACTGTCTCGTTCGGACTCCAGTGTCATGCACACAACCTGATCCTTCTGGGCCAACTAACTGGCGTCGTGTGTGGCACTATAAGTCGGCAGACTGGGATGGATTGCGTGAATTTTACGCATCGTACCCGTGGAGGCAGATCTGCTTTAACTCAGAAGATCCTGACGTCTGCGCAGCCGCAGTCACTGAGACAATCCTTGCTGGTATGGAATGCTATATTCCTAACCCGCAAGTAGCTGCCGGCGTCAAAAAACGACCGTGGTTTAATAGGTCTTGCAGAAAAGCTAAAATTCTTAAGCAAAATGCATATGAGGCTTGGACCACGGCTCGTTTTAATAAGGATCCGAATATTTCTGAGTTAAAACGCAAATTAAATGCTGCCTCGAGGTTCAGTAAGAAAGCAACTGCCAGAGCAAAATTCCAATTCATCGGCAAAATAGGTGGGCGACTTGCGAGCTATCCTTCTGGGAGTCGTGCTTTCTGGTCGCTTGCCAAAGCTGCCGAAGGGAACTTCTGCCAGTCGTCGTTACCACCACTGCGAAAGACCGATGGTGACTTGGCCCATAGTGCTAAAGAGAAAGCCGATCTACTGGGCAGTCTCTTTGCCTCGAACTCGAATATGAGCGATGAAGGCGCTGTACCACCTACTATACCGTGGTGCGGTAAGTCCATGCCGGAAATCTCCATAACGCAGCGGGAGGTCAGGCGGGCGTTGCTTTCTCTAGACGTCCATAAGTCGAGTGGGCCAGACGGTATACCAGCAGTGGTGCTTAAGCAGTGTGCTCCTGAGTTATGTCCTGTACTCACGCGCCTCTTCGCGCTTTCCTACCACACTAGGCAATTTCATTTAGTCTACATGGAAGACTGCGAATGTGCACCCGGTGCCCAAAAAGGGCGATAGATCAGATCCATCGAATTACAGGCCTATCGCTATTACCTCTCTCCTCTCTAAGGTGATGGAGCGTGTGATCAACACACAGCTTCTAAGATACCTAGAAGTACACGATCTGGTCAGTGACCGTCAATATGGCTTTCGCCACGGTCGCTCGACTGGTGACCTTCTAGTGTATCTCACACACCGATGGGCACTAGCCATTGAGAGTCAGGGGGAGGCATTGGCATGTAGCCTGGACATAGCGAAGGCGTTCGATCTGGTCTGGCACCGCGGTCTTCTATCGAAGTTGCCATCTTACGGAGTGCCCGAGGGTTTGTGCAAATGGGTGGCTAGCTTTTTGTCCGGCAGACGCATACGAACCGTAGTTGACGGTAGTTGCTCTGATAGCATGGACATTAATGCTGGTAATTAAGGCTCTGTGCTGTCTCCTACGCTGTTTCTACTGCATATCAATGACATGTTGGACATCAACAACATACATTGCTATGCAGATGACAGTACTGGAGACGCTTTTTACACGGGTCGTGCAAACATCCCTCGTTGCGTTGTGGAGGAAAACCGCGGAGAACTTGTGTCTCAAATCGAGACCACACTGTCCCAGGTCTCTGACTGGGGACGGGTAAACTTGGTCCGATTCAACCCTACAAAGACACAAGTGTGCGCGTTCACCGCTAAGAAAACTCCATTCACTGTGGTCCCACAATTCCAGAACACTCCCCTCTCCATCTCCAAGAGCATTGGGATCCTTGGTGTCGACATCTCCAGCGATGTTCAGTTCCGAGATCATTTACAAGATAAGGTAAAGCTGGCGTCCAAAAAACTTGGTGTACTCAACAGAGCGAAGCAGTACTTCACGTCGGGGCAAAGGTTGTTACTTTACAAGTCGCAAGTTAGGCCCCATATGGAGTACTGCTGCCATCTCTGGGCAGGTGCACCCGGATACCAGCTTGGCCCTTTTGACTCGGTATAACGACGGGCTGTGAGAATTGTCGACGATTCCAAACTCACTTGCGGTATCGAGCCCTTAAGTCTGAGGAAAGACTTTGCCTCACTGTGTGTGTTCTACCGCTTGTACAATGGGTTGTGTTCTGAGGAATTGTTCGAAATGATGCCCACGGCTACTTTCTACTATCGCACCGCTCGCCATCGGCAGGGAATTCATTCTCACACTTTAGAACCTAAATGGTCGCGTACAGTGCGGTTTCAGAGAAACTTCCTCCCGCGAACGCTTAAGTTGTGGAATGAGCTCCCTGCCAAGGTTTTCTGCAAGGACTACAGTATGGAGTTCTTCAAGAAAGAAGTTATTAGATTTCTGAAGGGTCGGCAACGCGCAAGTGATACCCCTGGTGTTGCAAGCGTCCATAGGCTACGGTGACCGCTTACCATCAGGCGGGCCGTAAGCTTGTTTGCCACCTTAGTGGTATAAAAAAAAAAAAAAATTTTTTTTCATGAGCTGTGATAATAATAAAGCACTTAAAAGCTCAAGTCTAGGTAATGATATTTGTTTTTTGTGCGGAGCCACCTTCGTCTTTGCAGCTATCAATTGTGATGTGCACTCGCCTTTATTATTATAAGTTACAAAGTAGATAGCGCATGCGTAAGCTCTCTCCGATGCGTCATAAAAGCCGTGTAATTGACATCTGTGTTTGCTTCCTAAATATAGCAAAGTTTTGATGTTCTTTAGGTCCTCTCTAAGGCTAAGCCACTCCTCTAATATAACTTTTGGAAGTTCGTCCTCCCATGACATGGTAGTTAACCAAGTTTTTTTGAAATAATATTTTTGCTTTAATCGTGATAGGTGAGAGCCAGCCTAAGGGATCGTATAATTTTGATACGTCTGACAACAGCTGCCGTTTAGTATGGCGACAGTGATTGTCTTGTTAGTTAATATTATTTTTAAATGTGACCGAGTCTGATAAAGGAGTCCAACTCAATCCCAACGTTTTTCTCGTCTCTGCTTCCTTGAATTCATACGGAGTATCAATTAGATTTAGGGATAAATCTTCAATTAGTTTATCGTTACTGGACCATTTGCGAAGATTCATTTCAACCTGTTTTAATACTTCAATTGACTGATGTTGAAGCTCCTTTGCATCTTCGATGGTATTCTGCCCGCTTTCGTGCCGTAAGTTACTGTAGTAAGGTGGTATTCGTGAAGAAGAGCTTGAGGCGAATCTCTCCACATGATGGTTTGTAAATGTTGGTCACAAGCTCTGACTGAGATAGTTCTGAACATTTTTTCGATGTTCGCAGTTATGACGTACAGATGCATTCTCCATCTCAAAATTAGTGCTTGAAGATCTTGTTGTAGGTTAGGACCACACTCCATTAAATCATTAAGACTGCGGCCCGATTATGTTTTAGATGATGCATTAAACACTACTCTTAATGCAGTTGTCGTAGAGTCTAATTTCAACACGCCATGGTGTGGTAGGTAAGATGTTGGTAGCGGTGCTTGTACCGTGACGTCAGTCTTACGCATGTGGCCTGGTTCTATGTATTCCTGCATGAACGCTTTATAACTTTCTAAATATGTCTGATTCTTAAGCATTCTGCTATCTAGCTTTTTGAATTGAGCGACAGCTTTTGATTTTGATGAGCCTAGGGAGTGCTCAAAACCTGGTTTCATCGGTAAAGCGACTTCATATCTTCCGTTTTCCAATCGTCTAGTAGTGGCCTGATAAAATTCTTTACAGTATAAGTCTTCTTCAGATAAAGCAGGTGATGAATCTTTGATATCATCTACATCCCAAAACTTGGATAGTTTATCTATTTGATGTACTGCAACGTGACAGTTAAATGTTTTTACGCTGCCTGATAAGATCCAGCCTATTTTCGTTTGTTGTGCAATGGGTGCCTGCCCTGGCCCCTTGATAAGTCCGCTCATGATAATGTCGGAGTATACGTTTGCATCTAGGAGCAAATCAATGGGTCTTGATATGTTGTACTCAGCATCGGCCAGTTTGATATTCTGTAGGTGATCCCAAGATATTGTTTTGAAAGTGGTATTGGGTAAGTTATTCACGACTCGTGATATTATTAGCGCTTGTGTGTTGAATGAATAGTCGCCGTATATCGATTGGCATTCCATACTAATTATTCCTCTGCTTTGCTTGGCATGGGCCCCAATGCCTGATATAGAAGCATGATAGCGATGCCGCTGCAACCCCAGTATCTGAGCGGCGAGTTTCTGATATGAGTGAGATTTGTGACCCTTGATCCAGGAGAGCTCTTAAAGTGACAAAATTGCCATCAGCAGCTTTGATTTTCAAAAGTACAGTTGTTAATAAAATTTCTTCATTATCTGTTGCGACATGATTTGCATAATGCTGCCTGTTATTAGGTAAGTTTACATCAGGCGTCGAGGGCGATGCACTTGCTGGAGTTGCAGTTTGTGCAGGCATGACCGGTGAATGAACTGATGCGTCATGAATTATTGTGTTATTATTGCCTCCGCAGTTCTTACACCTTTTCGTTGAAGTACATAATTTACCGTAGTGTTTGTATAAGCAATTTTGACAAATCTGATGTTTCGTAAGTGCTCCCATTTTTGTTTCTGGCGACATGCTTATGAATTTTTTACCTTTAAATAACATGTGATTGAGGTTGCAAAGAGGGCATCTGGCTGTATATGTAGCGCTTGCTTGATATCGTTTGTGATAAAATCTTCCGTTTTCACTCTTATTGTATGATACTTTTGGACATAGGTTTGATCTTGGTTCTGGTAATGATTTTTCTTTCTTGCTCAATGAAGCTCATCGGTTCTTTGAGTGATGGGAAATCCCTGGGGGATTTACGAGCTTCTTTATTGTTTGCTGTATGTTTCAGTATCTAATTTTTTAGATATTAAGTGCACAAGCAACGGGTCCTACGTATCTATGTCGAATCCCAGGTTACGAATACCATTTTTTTTAACTCAAACCATGATTGTATGGTAATATTAGGTTGATTCAAAAATATTTCGATTTCCGTAGTGAAAAATATTTGAGGGTTGTTATAACGATGAGTTAGTAATTCCCAGGCTGTGTCATAATTTTTTGAAGAAATATTTAAGTGTTTTATAATGCGTTCAGCTTCTCCCTTCAATTTTTCTTTTAATGTTGCATTTTTTGAGCCTTGCTTAAGTGGTTATTCTTGTGGATTGTTTCCGAAAATAGGTCAAAAAAGGTGAGCTGTAAATGTTTCTCATGCTCCTATGCTTAAAGGGCTTAAAGTTACCTCCATAAACCTTTTTAGGTCGAAAGGCGCTTGTAAGAGCTGTCTAGTGATACCTTTACCTTTGTTTTACTTGAACTGATTGCTTAGTTATAAGCACGTGATGTTGTAAACCTTACCTCTGTTCTACACCTCAACCTTGCTACTCACTATAATGGCACTGTTAAGGATGTAAAGGGGAAACATGTGTGACCGATATATAAAATACTGTTAAGACTTAGCGACACCAGACGTGCAGTCTTTCTCTGTCTTACCCATAGACGTGTCCCTATCGTTATCTATTTTCGTAGTGGTGAGGGAGAAAGAACATACATCAATTAGCAAGTAACCTATTTTTTGTATATCTATAACCGTTCATTCGGTTCATATAGAACTTTACATATGTGCTCTATATATATATTTTTACACAGTAAATGACGAGTATTGTTTTTCATGACAACAAGTAGCAAAAAGAGGAAATGAAACAAAACTAATCAACTTTTACGCATACTTTTTTTTTTTTTTTAACATCTAAAATGGCAAACAAGCTTACGGTCCGCCTAATGGTGAGCGGTGACCGTAGCCTATGGACGCTTGCAACGCCAGTATAACTCGCGCGTTGCCGACCTTTCAAAAATCTAATAACTTCTTTAACAACTCCATACTGTAGTCCTAGGAAAAAAAATAAAAAAAAGTATAATAAAATACTTATTAGAATTTCTCAACTTATTACATTCTAATAGATAGATAGATATATACTTTATTGCACACCAAAAATGAATAAAAGTTTAGAAATAAACTTATAAGTGGTATACAATCAGGCGATCTTATCGTTTATAAGCCTTTGGGTAGAGAAGACGCTCAAGTTTATTTAATTGGCCCTCAGAGATAAAATGGGAGGCGTTAGCATAATCGAGAATAGGATGAAGTAATGACTGCACAAGTGCAATTTTGGTAGAGATAGGGAGAAAATTACGTAAAGGTACGATCAATTATTTTTACACTTTCACTGATAGGTTACTGTTGCCCCTAACAGGAGGCAGCTGATTAAAATTTATTTCATATATAAGCTTATGGCTTCCAATTATAATATTTTGGGTCTTAGTAGGTTTATTTTAAGACCGTGATATTTACTCCATTCATTTATAATATTTAAATCACTGTTAATAGTATGAATAGCCTTATTGAGGTCATTGGGTGAGGCATGAGTATAGATTTGAAAATCGTCTGCATACAAGTGATAGAGGGAATAGATTCTGTGTTAAATATTATTAATGAAAATAGCAAAAAGAAGTGGAGACAAGACGCCACCTTGAGGTACGCCAGCAAGGATATCGCACCAAGATGAGAACGTATCCTCAACTTTGATACGTTGCTGGCGTTTATGCAGGTAACTGCGAAACCATTCAATTGCCGCTGGAGATTTGTTTAGAGAACGTAATTGAGCAAGTAAATTGTTTATCACTAAACTAGTCCCTATTAGGAAATCAGAAATCAGAATCAATTTATTGTCAGCTGTTGTTACATTTATATAGCAGGTGTAGATGCTCGTTGGTGTTTATACTTTAACAACATTATTAATATTCTACAATGTCAATTTAATAATAATTTTTACTATATTCTAATTCGATAATGAAAAAATTAAATAATGTCCAATTAAAAATATTACTTACATGTTATAATGAATAAAAATAAATAAATGTTACCTATGTTTTAATGTCAAAATATTCTTGTATGTTATAAAAAGAGTGTGATATAAAGCATTTTTCCAAAAATGTTTGAATTTATTATTAGGTATTTTTTATGTCACTTGGCGAATGATTGTAAATGCGTATCGAAGTGAAAATAAGTACTTTTATAAAATATATTACATTTCCATGGTGGAAATATATTACATTTCCATACAAATATTCCCTACGTTTTACATTTCTTATGAATCTAGGAATAAGATCTACATTTTTTGTTAAGTTATGGTAATGTGTTCTGACAAATTTACATATTTCAAGTATATAAATACCAGTTAATGTGAGGAAACCTTTATTTTTGAACAAATTACGAACTGATTCATTCTGATAGTTCTTAGAATCCTTTTTTGTATTAGGAATGTATAATTAACGTTTACTGAGTTTCCCCAATATAGTATACCGTACGTGAGAAGCGGATACACATGTCCATAATATGCGCTTTTTGCAATATCCATTGACCCTAAATCAATTAAAGTTGATATTAAATAACAGTATCTATTGATCTCTTGTTAATTGTGTCTATGTGAGATTTCCAATTTAAATGTTTATCAATAGAGATACCTAGGAAGCTTATGTCATCTACTTCTTCAACCTTATTGTTATTAATACATATGTCTCTCTCTGATTTCACTTGTTCTACTGTTTTTGTGCTTTCGTCATAATTGTTTAGGATTACTGTCTGAGATCTATTTTCTAGATAGGATTTTAGTAAATTATACGCATTTCCTCTTATGCCTATATGTTCAAGTTGTTTCAAAGTATGAGAGTATATTATTTTTCTCTATAAAACCTATCATTCTATTGTATATAACTTTTTCAAACAATTTTGAAAAGTTAGGTAGTAATGATACCGGTCTATAATTGTTTGCCATGTTTTGTGTTTTGCGGTCCTTTTTTGTGTAGAGGTATCACTAGACTTATTTTTAAATTATCAGGAAAGCAACTATTTTCTAGCATGAGGTTCAGTATATAACTTAGTGGTTCAGCTATGTAATAGATGCAAGACTTGATGACTTCCATAGATATACCGTCATTCCCACAGCTTTTTTTATTTTTCAGTTTTCTTACAATTGATATTGCCTCAGATGCATCCACTGGCTTAAGGAATATGGTGTTACAAACAGCGGGTTTTTTTGGTTTATATAGATCTCTAAAATTGTAGTCTTCGTTTTGAGTTGAAAATAAATTGTTAAATAGTTCGCTATTTCTGTTATGTTTCTAATAGTACAATTGTCATTTTTTAAACTAGCAATTGTTTTTCGAATGTCATTTGAATTAGTAGAATATTGTTTTACTAAATTCCAGGTCGATTTCATCTTGTTATGGGATTTGTTTATGATATTAATATTTGCTTTCCTTTTTGAACATCTAATAATTGACTTAAGCATATTTTTGTACCTTACATAATAGTCATTTGAAACTGAACTAGAAATACGGTTACTTTTTTTTAGTTTCAAATATAATTGTTTCTTTTTCTTGCTCGATAGTAAGATTCCTTTAGTTTTTCAGTTAGCTTTTCTTTTATAAGTCATCTTAATTTTTCTAATGGGTAAACATAGCTCATAGATCATACTAAACAATTCTAAGAATTTATTGTAAGCAGAGAGAGAAAAACTCATTTGATTAATGTACTTTAAAAATATTTCTATATTTTCTCCAATGTTTTCTTTTTAAAATGTACTTTTGAATACAGCTGTATTTACATGATAGTTCAATGACTTGTCCAGTGTGGTCCGATAGCCCTGTGTGAATAACCCTAACATTGTACTTCTTTATGTTGGTTATGATATTATCAGTGCAGGTATTCGAATGTTGAGTTATGCGAGTCGGTTCCATTATTGTACAGTGTAAATTATAGTTTGATAGCAGTGACGTAAATAGTCTTGAGTTTTTATTTTGTTCTAATATGTTAATATTAAAATCTCCAACAAGTATATTTTTTTTATTTAGGTTTCTTGACTTCCGGGTCAATCTATACAGCATAGTTTAATCTATTTAAAAATAAATTTATGTTGCTGTTTGGTGGTCTGTAAATGCAGTTTGCATTACTATATAACGTATTTCAGGCAGCGAGATTCCAAAGCATTCGAAGTTACCATCTAAGGCTATATTGTTTAACCAATCTATTTTGTTATACTGTAGGCCGTGTTTGTTTAAAATACAGTCTCCACCCTTACTGGTACATTTACGCGAGTAATGGGAGGCAAAGCTTTAACCGTCAATTTTTGAGATTTCAGTCAACGTATCTTTCAAAAACTTTCAGAAAAACATAACACGTCTAATTCAGAATTTAAAGAGCTAAGGTATGTATCAATATCATTAATTTTAGCTTTTAAGCTCATTATGTTCTGATGTAAAATTTAAATTTTTTACTACCGAAAAAACTCTATCATTGTGATTAAACTCTGTCTGAGTCTCACGCGATGTAAGAGTCACCGATTTATATAGGTAGGCAGGAGCCTCATCAATCATCTTGTGACTGGTCAATCTCTGTCGCTCTTTTAATGAGGGAGTGTCACATTTGTATCTATATTGTTCACAGTTATGCTTGTATGTCAGCTTAAGGATATCTCACAAAATATCGCCCCCGTAGAGCGAAAATTAACTAAGTGATACTTTTAACGAAAATGAGTTTTGAATGACACTTGTGACATATTTTTTTTCTTTATTTTTCTATCTTATCACCATGTTCACTCTAGCTCTTCGTATGACTGAGATAGGAAATGTCAAAACTCACCAAATGCAACGATTATACCCAACACATGAAAGGAAAAAATAACTAAATAAATTTAGTGATTATGATTTTTATGTCAGAAGATATTTAAATTGCCTAAGCATTCTACTTAGTTTCACTCCGAAACATTTGAGTAAAATCGCTACTGGAGTCGTAAAGAAAATTCACTAAATGATTTTGGTGATACAAAAACCCAAAGTAAGTCGTTTTAGTGAATATACGTACATGATTTTGTTAAATTTGATATTATGTTTTAGTGAGTTTTCACTCATTCCAGTGTGCAAAATAGTTTTTTTTAAGCATGTTTTTTACAGAGAGGTAGGGCACTGCAAGTATTCGCTCGAATAAGTTGCCCGAACAAATAAAGCGGGGCATAGCGAGTACTTGCTCGAATGAGCGGCCCGAACTGAGGAAGTACCTCCACCTTACAGAAAACCGCGGCCACAATAACACTAACATTGAGTAGTGTTGTGTTCCTGGCGGTGAGTAAGGTTGCCAGAGCTCTCTCTTTGAGGATTCGCTGCGCGGACAGCGGAGGACCGACGGTGCTTGTTGCTGTCATTGCTCGGCGTAGACGCGGCGTGCTGGTTCGGCGGTCAGGGAGACCTGATGAAACGGCTGACCGCTGGCCGCCCGCAGGTTGAACGGGTTCCCGAACCCAAGGATCACTTAATCTCCGCCCTGGGAGGCTGATCCGCCAACCTGTGTAAAGTCTCTGAAGTAGTAGTCGTGCCGGAGAAGGAGACCGGAGTGGACCCGGCTACTACAACAGAGGGGGATCAGGGGCCCTTCCGCCCGCCGTGCCAGCAACCGTATCATCTGTGTTGAGCTTCGGCAGTCTTAGTACCGCAACTTTTTGTCTTCTAAGCTGTCTGTGCAGTGAATCCTCATCCGTAGTCTAAGTAACTTCAAACAAAATGGCCAGGAACAGAAAAAAGAAAAGAGTTTTGACAGCGGCTACTCCATCCACATATAATATGGATTTTTGCGACATAAGGGGTATTCACGCAAATCTTAACGCAGTCTATCACCATCTCGAGACTGCGCAGCCAACCATTCTTTTTCTAACGGAGACGCAGATATCCTGCCCGGCCGACACATCATACCTTCGTTATCCCGGCTACAAACTCGAGCACAATTTTTTGAGTCGTGCCGGTGTATGTATGTTCGTCCGGGAGGATATCTGCTGTCGCCGACTTCATAGCCTTGAAGACAGGGACCTGTCGATATTGTGGGTGCGCGTAGATCATGGGGGCCACTCGTATCTATGCGTGCCTATACAGGTCTCATAGCGGTGACACGGACGTAACTCGACTCTTCACGCACCTGAGTTTGACGACTGACAAAGTTCTAGAGCAATATCCTACAGCAGAAGTAGTTATTTTGGGAGACTTTAACGCCCACCATCGTGAGTGGCTCAGTTCTCGAACCAATAACTATGCAGGGATATCTGCTCATGAATTTGCTCTGACCTATGGATTCTCTCAGCTGGTACTTTCTCCAACGAGAATACCAGATAAACGGATCGGACCACTGTCTCATCCGGACTCAAATGTCATGCACACAACCCGATCCTTCTGGGCCAACTAATTGGCGACGTGTGTGGCATTATAAGTCGGCAGACTGGGATGGATTGCGAGAATTTTATGCATCGTACCCGTGGAGGCAGATCTGCTATAGCTCAGAAGATCCTGACGTCTGCGCAGCCGCAGTCACTGAGACAATCCTTGCTGGTATGGAATGCTATATTTCTAACCCGCGAGTAGCTGCCGGCGTCAAAAAACGATCGTGGTTTAATAGGTCTTGCAGAGAAGCTAAAATTCTTAAGCAAACTGCGTATGAGGCTTGGACCACGGCTCGTAATAATAAGGATCCGAATATTTCTGAGTTAAAACGCAAATTAAATGCTGCCTCGAGGTTCAGTAAGAAAGCAACTGCCAGAGCAAAATTCCAATTCATCGGCAAAATAGGTGGGCGACTTGCGAGCTATCCTTATGGGAGTCGTGCTTTCTGGTCAGTTGCTAAAGCTGCCGAGGGGAACTTCTGCCAGTCGTCATTACCACCACTGCGTAAGACCGATGGTGACTTGGCCCACAGTGCAAAAGAGAAAGCCGATCTATTGGGCAGTCTCTTTGCCTCTAACTCGAATGTGATCGACGAAGGCGCTGTACCACCTACTTTAACGTGGTGCGGTAATACCATGCCGGAAATTTCTATAACACAGCGCGAGGTCCGGCGGGCGTTGCTTTCCGTTCATAAGTCGAGTGGGCCAGACGGCATACCAGCAGTGGTGCTTAAGCAGTGTGCTCCTGAGTTATGTCCTGTACTCACGCGCCTCTTCACGCTTTCCTACCGCACTAGGCAATTTCCGTCTTCATGGAAGACTGCAAATGTGCACCCGGTGCCCAAAAAGGGCGATAGATCGGATCCATCGAATTACAGGCCTATCGCTATAACCTCTCTCCTCTCCAAGGTGATGGAGCGTGTGATCAACACACAGCTTTTGAGATACCTAGAAAAACACGACCTGATCAGTGACCGTCAATATGGCTTTCGCCACGGTCGCTCAACTGGTGACCTTCTAGTGTATCTCACACACCGATGGGCACTAGCCATTGAGAGTCAGGGGGAGGCATTGGCATGTAGCCTGGACATAGCGAAGGCGTTCGATCTGGTCTGGCACCGCGGTCTTCTATCGAAGTTGCCATCTTCCGGAGTGCCCGAGGGTTTGTGCAAATGGGTGGCTAGCTTTTTGTCCGGCAGACGCATACGAACCGTAGTTGACGGTAGTTGCTCTGATAGCATTGACATTAATGCTGGTTTTCCGCAAGGCTCTGTGCTGTCTCCTACGCTGTTTCTACTGCATATCAATGACATGTTGGACATCAACAACATACATTGCTATGCAGATGACAGTACTGGAGACGCTTTTTACACGGGTCGTGCAAACATCCCTCGTTCCGTTGTGGAGGAAAACCGCGGAGAACTTGTGTCTCAAATCGAGACCACACTGTCCCAAGTCTCTGATTGGGGACGGGTAAACTTGGTCCGATTCAACCCTACAAAGACACAAGTGTGCGCGTTCACCGCTAAGAAAACTCCATTCACTGTAGTCCCACAATTCCAGAACACTCCCCTCTCCATCTCCAAGAGCATTGGGATCCTTGGTGTCGACATCTCCAGCGATGTTCAGTTCCGAGATCATTTACAAGATAAGGTGAAGCTTGCGTCCAAAAAACTTGGTGTACTCAACAGAGCGAAGCAGTACTTCACGTCGGGGCAAAGGTTGCTACTTTACAAGTCGCAAGTCCGGCCCCATATGGAGTACTGCTGCCATCTCTGGGCGGGTGCACCCAGATACCAGCTTGGCCCTTTTGACTCGGTTTAACGACGGGCTGTGAGAATTGTCGACGATCCCAAACTCACTTGCGGTATCGAGCCCTTAAGTCTGAGGAGAGACTTTGCCTTCCTGTGTGTGTTCTGCCATCGACAGGGAATTCATTCTCACACTTTGGAACCAAAATGGTCGCGCACAGTGCGGTTTCAGAGAAACTTCCTCCCGCGAACCCTTGGGTTGTGGAATGAGCTCTCTGCCAAGGTTTTCTCTAAGGACTACAGTATGGGGTTCTTCAAAAAAGAAGTTATTAGATTTCTGAAGGGTCGGCAACGCGCGAGTGATGCCCCTGGTGTTGCAAGCGTCCATAGGCTACGGTGACCGCTTACCATCAGGCGGACCGTAGGCTTGTTTGCCACCTTAGTGGTATAAAAGAAAAAAAAAAAAAAAGTTTAAAATCTGTTTCCTAGTTTTTAGGTTTCGTGACAAACGTGATTTTTTGCTCGATATTGATAACGGCAACAGGTAGACGCTTAAAATATTCACGGAATATTTAGTTATGATAGTCACTTATAATAAATAATTTAATTAAAATAAAACAAACATTTGTGTGGGACAACAAACGTGATTTTTTCCGTTTTTATAGTGAGTCCGTCTCGCACTTGACCGATTTTTAATTTTGATGAGTTGAAGAGAGCAATCGCTGATCACTGCTCTCGAATGCGATGTAGCTAGTTATTGCTTTCCTGGAACACGTCGTGGCTAACTTTTTTTCGTGGGAACAGAGCTATTATGTCTCTGTAATTCGAGATAAAAATGTATGAAAGTCTGAATTTATTTGCAAACATTTTCTCTGGATTCCCAGAATCTGAATAGCTCCAGACTGTTCCCAATAAGGTCTCAGTACAGACTTTTGTGCCGATATAAGTTTAAGTTGAAATCTTTGTGTGCTTGAAATGGATAAAAATTATAAAAGAACCGTTTTATCGAAACATTCTCCGTTAGTAACATCTGGTTCTACTACGTCATCTACTGTAGTTTTGCTAGTAGGTAGGAAATAGTACCACGAATGCATCATTATAGTCAAGAGGTATAATTCCTTTAGTACATAGACTTATCACGTCCTTCTTGGCCTCCGAAATAGCAAGACATCACAGCGGAGTGTCCGCGGGCGGTTCTTTCTCTAGACGTTCGTAAGTCGAGTGGGCCAGATGGTATACCTACAGTGGTGTTGAAACAGTGTTCTCCTGGGACTGCGAATGTGCACCTGGTGGCGAAAAGGGCGATAGATCAGATCCATCGAATCCAAGCGCTATTACCACTTTCCTCTCCAAGGTGATGGAGCGTGTGATAAACACACAGCTTCTAATATACCTAGAAAAACACGACCTGGGCAGCGACCGTCACCGATGGGCACTAGGCATTGAGAGTAGGGGAAGACATTGACATGTAGCCTGGAATTCTAGCGAAGGCGTTCGATCGGGTCTGGCACCGGGATCATCTATCGAAGTTGCCATCCTACGGACTGCCCAAGGGTTTGTTCACATGGGCGGCTAGGTTTTTGTCTGGCAATGATAGCAAAGTCATTAACGCTGGTGTCTCGGAAGGCTCTGTGCTGTCTCTTACGCTGTTTCTACTACATATTGACATGTTGTCCAGCAACAACATACATTGCTATGCAGATGACAGAACAAGTGAAAATTATTATCCGGGCCGTAACAACATTCCTCGCTCTGTTGTGGAGGATAAGCGCGGAGAACTTGTGTCAACAATCAAGATCACTCTGTTCAAGGTCTCTGACTGGGGACGGGTTGTTTTGATTCAACCCTAAGGCGACACAAGTCTGCGCGTTCACTGCTAAGAAGGTTTTCATTCACTGAGGTCCCACAATTCTAGAACACACCCCTTACTATCTCCGAGCATTGGGATCCTTGGTGTTGATATCTCCAGCGATGTTCAGTTCAGAGATCATTTGCAAGGCAAAGTGAAGCTAGCGTCCAAAAAACTTGGTGTTCTCAACAGAGCGAGGCAGTACTTCACCTTGAGGCAAAGGATGCTGGTTTACAAGTAGCAAGATTGCGGCCATCTCTGGGCGGGTACACCCGGATACCAGCTTAGCCTTTTTGACTCGGTTCAACGACGGGCTGTGAGAATCGTCAACGATCCCAAACTCCCAAGCCGTATCGAATCCTTAAGTTCGAGGAGAGACTCTGCCTCCCTGTGTGTTCTACTGCTTTTATAATGGGATATTATCTGAGGAAGTGTTCGAAATAATGCCCACGACTACTTTATCTCACCGCTCGCCATCGGCAGGGAATTCATCCTCACACCTTAGAACCCAAATGGTCACGTGCAGTGCTGTTACAGAGAAACTGCCTCACGCGAACGCTTAGGTTATAGAATGAGATCCCTGCCAAAGTTTTCTCTAAGGAATATGTACTAAAGTAAAAAAAAACGAGAGAAAATTATAAAACATTCCAAGAGTTGATAATCATACAGACGAACTTAAAAGAAACAGAGACGCCATTACCTTAAATCTGTCTATTATTCCGAAGGATTATTCCAGTGCTCTTCCTATTTCGGAGGAAAATTTCAAGTTACAATATCTCGGAAGTCACTATTTGTTAGTTAGTTAGTTTTCGCTCTACGGGGACGATATACTTCCTAAGGAGATCAATACACAAATACCTATTTCCTCTATTATATGGTGCATTTAAATCAGAATATGTGTAAGTAGTCCAAGTAAAGAGCTTACATAGATACTGTTTAAAATGTATTATCGTTTGAGCCACCTTTGATTATTACAAAATCATTTTTCGTTTATTTTTTACAATGGTTTAAGCATGACGTTAATAGCTGACCAATGTTTGCCCCAGGCATTGTAATGGAAATAACTCTATACTTTAAACCAATATGCTCTTGCAGTTTTTTCAGTAGTCCCTTTCCTTCTTCGTCCGTGAAAATCAGTATGATATGCCTATTAGGCTTTTCTATCGAATTCTCCATTGAACTGGTATTAATAGTTAGATTGTTCATCATAGTGTCCTCTAGCGGTGCAAAATCGTTTTCATTTGTACTATGGTCCAGAGTATCATAGTTTCTTGGGTAATTTTGTTCCGTTTCAATAGATGTCTGTGTCTTTTCCTGTGTCTTTATTTTTCCGATAGATGTCGCAATGTTTAGATCTTGAATAGTCATTTGTTGCGGTGTGTCAATGTCTTGCAAACTTTGATCGTGATCTATGGTTGAATTAATAGCGTTATTTTCCAGATAAAAGTCGGTAGTTTTGGATAATGATTTCCTGTGCTTTCGTTCTGGTGTTTTGAATTCAGTATTATAACTAATTTTTTTATACATTTCAATTATTTAGTAGATTTTCTCTAGATCTAGCTTTAATAATCTGTTTTTCTGCACATAAATTTTCGACCTCTTGATGTGCTGAGTTTAATTCCATTGTCAAATCTTCTACATGCTCAAAAATTTCGCTTTCAGAATAAGTGGGTTTGCTGGTAAGACTTCTAGAGGATGTGTTCAATATTTCGTGAGATGTGTTTTCATACGATGGTATATCATTATAAGAAAAAGATTTTCGTAGTTTTTGATTTGATACGCCCTATGTTGATATATACCAAAACTTCTTTGTTATTCTAAGCTGATCTTTTATTTCAAGTTAGTAACTTGTAACGTACACTGTGCGTTTTTGGTACTTGTCCATAGATGGCGTTTAGCTGAATAAGTTTTTGAAGTTTTGAAAGTACTGGTAAATTTTATAAACTTGTAATAAATAAATTAATCACGATTCAAAAATAGACTTTTATGTACAATATAATGTGAAATAGTTACTTGCATTTCTCTCATCGCCTTTTTAAAATATTGTTTTCCGTTTCTAACACCAGGTTACAGCTTAGCTGTTTCAAAGACGAACTGGTCTTTCGACGGCAAATTTGTTTACACTGCTATTGTTAAGTTATTAGTTGATTAATTATGTTGATAACACTTAGTAACACGAATCACATCTTTTCACACAGCTTTGTGGAGTTAAAAATATAATATAATATAATATAATGTGAAATAGTTACTTGCATTTCTCTCATCGCCTTTTTTAAAATATTGTTTTCCGTTTCTAACACCAGGTTACAGCTTAGCTGTTTCATAGACGAACTGGTCTTTCGATGACAAATTTGTTTACACTGCTATTGTTAAGTTATTAGTTGATTAATTATGTTGATAACACTTATTAACACGAATCACATCTTTTCACACAGCTTTGTGGAGTTAAAAATATAATATAAATAATGTGAAATAGTTACTTGCATTTCTCTCATCGCCTTTTTAAAATATTGTTTTCCGTTTCTAACACCAGGTTACAGCTTAGCTGTTTCATAGACGAACTGGTCTTTCAATGATAAATTTGTGTACACTGCTATTGTTAAGTTATTAGTTGATTAATTCTGTTAATAACACTTATTAACACGAATCACATCTTTTCACACAGCTTTGTGGAGTTAAAAATATAATATAAATAATGTGAAATAGTTACTTGCATTTCTCTCATCGCCTTTTTAAAATATTGTTTTCCGTTTCTAACACCAGGTTACAGCTTAGCTGTTTCATAGACGAACTGGTCTTTCGATGACAAATTTGTTTACACTTCTATTGTTAGGTTATTAGTTGATTAATTATGTTGATAACACTTATTAACACGAATCACATCTTTTCACACAGCTTTGTGGAGTTAAAAATATAATATAATATAATATAATGTGAAATAGTTACTTGCATTTCTCTCATCGCCTTTTTAAAATATTGTTTTCCGTTTCTAACACCAGGTTACAGCTTAGCTGTTTCATAGACGAACTGGTCTTTCGATGACAAATTTGTTTACACTTCTATTGTTAGGTTATTAGTTGATTAATTATGTTGATAACACTTATTAACACGAATCACATCTTTTCACACAGCTTTGTGGAGTTAAAAATATAATATAAATAATGTGAAATAGTTACTTGCATTTCTCTCATCGCCTTTTTAAAATATTGTTTTCCGTTTCTAACACCAGGTTACAGCTTAGCTGTTTCATAGACGAACTGGTCTTTCAATGATAAATTTGTGTACACTGCTATTGTTAAGTTATTAGTTGATTAATTCTGTTAATAACACTTATTAACACGAATCACATCTTTTCACACAGCTTTGTGGAGTTAAAAATATAATATAAATAATGTGAAATAGTTACTTGCATTTCTCTCATCGCCTTTTTAAAATATTGTTTTCCGTTTCTAACACCAGGTTACAGCTTAGCTGTTTCATAGACGAACTGGTCTTTCGATGACAAATTTGTTTACACTTCTATTGTTAGGTTATTAGTTGATTTATTATGTTGATAAAACTTATTAACACGAATCACATCTTTTCACACAGCTTTGTGGAGTTCTTACATTAGAACAAATTGTTATTGATTTTTAATTCCTTATAATTGAGGACCACAAATGACGATGTCGATGACGTCATCCTTCAGGAAAAGAGTTATTCTCTCTATGTCTAACTTTACATTAACGTACAATGATTTTGACAAAAGTTTAGACATAGGTGCATCCATAGATGCAGTTTGTGCTGCAGGTTCGTAGCAGTGATTACATACAGTTCCAACTAAAATAATTTTTTTTTAAGATATTTGCAGTTATTCTTATTCTACAGAACTCTAACACAATGCTTATGACACGCACTAGGACAGTTTTTTCTCATAAAACTTTTATCGAATAAACGATTGCGATAGTAAGAGTCATAAACTCACACTAGTGAGTAGTGACACTTATCTGTACTCACTCAAAGACACCACACTAGCAATTAGGTACGTAAGTATACAAAGTAGGAGATAAGCCACGTGATAGTATTCTATATATTTACTAAGGCCATACGTTTGTAAAATGCATAAATACATATAATATACTTACTATACTATACTTAATCTCAAAAAGCAGAAGCTAGTTGTTTATTATGAAATGTTGCCAAAATAAGATGTGAAAACATTTAACACTTCTGTCGTTTAGGTCTGAGGTGTCGACGACTTTACTTCTAACTTAACCCAACAGTTCGGTAGTTGACATAAGTAACAGTAATTTAGCTATACCTAGGTATGATGTGTGTAATCAACAATAGTAAAACACTCATAACTTAACTTAATTATGTTTTTATTTGAAAAAGTAGAAACTGTTTTTAGAATAAAACAGCTAAAGTGTTAAGTATCGAGTTTCTTGCCGGATTCTTCTCGGTAAAATTTCATGTTGTGACCCGGATTTAAAAAAATAAAAAAGTATTTAATAACTTTGACGATTTAAAAGTGTTTGTAAAACATAATTTGAATAAAAAAAAATTGACTGACTAAAAAGTTATTGTTTAACTTTAGTTTGTGTTAATTGCCACGAGATGTTAAATAGTATAAGACGTTATGGTTTTATTTGAAGATAAAACGGAAGAGATTTACATGATCGTGCACTGCTGAGCCCACGCTCGTGACGCTCAAATCTTTACACCGAACTGTAAAATCAAAAATAGCTTAGACACAAAAAGTGGGACAGTCTCGTGAAGAGATCTCAACTTCGCACTTAGCGTATTATCAAGTAACTAGAGCGTTAAAATTCGTCAGTAATATGTCGCCGTTAGTCGACTCAAACGCGACAATCTCATTTGACGACCGACGAAAAGGCCGAAATGCCTAGCGAAATCGCTAGAGGGTCAGTGTTTGCCCAGCGCAGCGACCAACCCACTTACCAAACACTCGTCGAAGAAGTAGGCAGGGAAATGGAGCGGCGAGCGTCCCTTCCCCCACTTAATTTATTTATTTATTTATTTACACTTCTGAACACATTGGTGTACATGCTCTGTCTCTGCGGTCCAAAAAAAAATCAAAGACTTAAAACCCTAAAAGGCCTTGGGTGCTGATGGGATCGCGAATAGGCTATTAAAAAAACCTGCCCGCCCAGCTCCTCCTTCTATTGGTCAGCATCTTCAATGCGGCCACGGCAAACTGCGTCTTTCCCGATGCCCGGAAAAGAAAAAGCTATCATTGTTATAAAAATATTAAAAAAAAAATCATCATTATGTCAGACTTATCTGTTTTTAGTGCAGTCATTGGAGCGAAAAATAGGGTCTTGCCTCCGATTTTTTTTACTGTGAACCGATTTGCATGAAATTTTGGAATTAGGCTCATCTTACCCTTAACTTCAAAAGTGAAAATGATCTGAGCTCCGCCTATTATTTTTAAGGGGTTTAAACAACCCCTTAATGGAAAAATTGACATTGAGCCATTTTATCGCTAGAAAACGTGTTTAATTAAGGTGTAAAATTGTAAAGTGCTTTCTTACACAATTACCTCATAATAAAATCATTCTCAACCCCTTGAAAACCTTACAACCCGTGCAAACAACCCCTAAATTGAAAAAATCACAAAAAATTACTTTGGTATGACATGAAAAGATTTAAGTATAGGCTAAATAATATATTATGTTCTCTATTTTAATTATCGAATTTTTAACCCCCTTTCGACCCTTAAAAACTACCCCTTGATAAAAAATTGCTTAAAAAAAAATCTTTTGATGAAATGGAAACGATTTAAATGTTATTCCACATTCTCGAAAATGATTATCATATTTTCAAGCTTTTCAACCCTTAAAACTACCCCTAAATTAAAACAGTAAATATATATGATGGTTGTCCCCTCCAAGCAATACACATACTTACTTAATTTTTGGACCATAACTCCTTCAATTTTGATGCTATCACAACTTATAAATAAGCATTTAAAAGGTAATTAAAAGAGCTACAACTTTTTTCATTACAATATATAGTGAAAAACCTTTTATTTTAAAACGGTGAAGGGTCAAAGGGCTCGAGAGAGACTGTGATTGCGCTGCCGCGCGCTCTTTAAACAATCATATCTCCGTCTATTTTTATGTGACAGAAAAAAAAAAAACTATTTTTGTGTTAGAAAAAGACCTACATTTTTTATTATTATACTTTTATACGTATCTAATATCATTTTTGAGATATTATGAAAAGAAGGTGGTTTTTGTAAAAATTAGAAATTTCTTTTTTTCTTAAAATTTCGTGATTTTTTTGAAAAATATGTGTCCTAAAGCAGCCAAACTGCTGGAATCCATCAAACTCTTTATGTTAAAGTTAATTCTAGACGGAATACGATTAATTTTAATTTTGGTGGAAATGGCACTTATGAAACCCATTGATTTAAAAGAAAAAACCATTAGATGTTCCTCTTATTTGCATTACAGCTCACTCATTTTACGTGCAAAAGACTTTTAACAGTGCTCATTTTAAAGCTTATTTCAAGCACTACAAAACCCTATTTCATTAGAATGCATAAAATGTATCTGCTCGCCGCTAGATGGCATTGAATACATCGATTAAATTTCAGAAAAATAAAAAAACGGCTTTGATCTTTCATATCCAGCTTAATATTGCACTTAGAACACTTTATTAAAAACCAATTTGTTCAGTTTTTTACCTCCTACAATTTTGTTCATCATAAAATTTTCGTCAAAATGCATATTTTTGGAGATATTTGCAAAAAACCGATGAAAATCGTGTAAAAATTCCGAATTTTCAATTGCCAATAACTTGAAAAGCATTGGGTTTTTTTAAAAACTTTAAAGAACATTTTTTTCTTAAAATTAGGTCTTCTATCGATATCTGAGATTATTTTGAAGAAAAAAACTTACACCACCGAGAAGGGGTGGCAACCACCCCCATGGTGGGTGCGGAGTTCAGATCATTTTCACTTTTGAAGTTAAGGGTGAGATGAACCTAATTCCAAAATTTCATGCAAATCGGTCTACAGTAAAAAAATTCGGACCAATAACGCTTCAATGACTGCACTATTTATCTGCTATATTTGTTACTGAATGTTATTTTAACTATAATAGTTAAATTCGGTGTTAGTAACTGTTAGTACCTGCATTTCTATTGGGAGAATAATTTCTCGACGATTGTATATATACTTCTACACAATTTTTGAATGCCCCTTCTAATTTTAGTTAAATAATATTATTATATTAATTTTTTTTTTTAATGTTACATTAATGCGAATGTAGTGATTATAAGTATAAATCATGTAACTGTAGCTCATATTACACGTCTTTAATCCATTTACTGTCCGCCATTTTTAGGGTACCGTAAATGAAGCGAAAACCCAAAGCACAATAGACATCGGTAAAACAATTAAATAATCAAAGTGTTTTTAACAACAACTTATATAACCTTTTTAAAACTATAAGTTATTTAATTATTAGTAATCTGAATATTCGTCTTTAAAAGTCGTGTAAATATCGTCAAAATTTCTTATACAAAACGTGTATATGACAATACGTTACGTAAGGGAGAAATTTATGACCTTTATATTATTAAAATGTTGAAATGTATCTATAGTCTTATAAAAGGAATAATTGTGACCTGTATTTACGTTCATCTTGTAAGAGTCGTTTAGCTGTCAAAAAGTCTTAAATTAGTCACAACGATGACCATTAACACGATGATCATATATCACTCGTTTAAACCACAAAGATTTGCGTAAAAAGTTTCCTTAAACGTCACAGCTGCGACTGTTGTAAGATGATTATATAATTTAATCGCGTAAACGTTTTCTGGACTGAATAAAATGACTAAAGTATTATACAACTAAACGTTTGAATAAAATTCTATTACACAATTCCTTGAAATCTGAGATACCACTAGGTAACCTCTATATAACCAAATGTTATTTAGTCTCTATTTTATAGGACTTTGCTAGTTGGGTGTGTACCTAATATAAAATGATTTTGTATTTAAAAAATCCCGATATAGAATGTGAAACTTGATTTAAGAACAAAAACACTCGCGAGGAAAAGTGGTCAAAGTGGTCACGCACTGCCGTTGAGGTTCAAACGAAGGTTTTTGTTGTTTCACTTCTACACTTCTACTGTCTTGACACATGATTTTAGATCACAAACAATTGTACACAATATTTAGATATTCTATTCACATTACAAATACACTTTGCACTAAGAACTACAAAAATTAAATTAATTCTTCAGGTGTATATTGACATTCTCAGTGTTCGATTCCCTTTCTACTGAAATACTTATTCAGTGTTAAAGAACATGTATACTAAGTTATAAGTAATTTTGACATGAAAAATAATATTTCCCATAAAACTTTTCCTCTTTTTTATGCGTTGAATTTCAAAAAATGCTGAAACACGCCCATCTTTATTTGCTACTCAATATATATATAGGTATTTTCTATTTTTCATAGCTTTATTAAAAAAATTACCGGATTCCCATAAAAAGTTTCATCCATTACTTTACCCCCTGTAGGATGATTTTTCAAAAACAGTGAAATATTTCGTTATTGATTTTTAGTCGAAAGGTTAAATGCTAATTTTCATAGATTTAACTCTGAGAAAGATGGATTTTATACAAACCAACCCCTATTTAACCCCCTTAGTAATCGAATTTCATAAAATCCGTTCTTAAAAGACGTATTCAATATATAAAAAAACTCTTTGCGATGATGAGTCAGCCAGGACATTCCCTTTTATATATATATATATATATTTATTTTATTCATATATATATGAGTACTAGCTTTTGCCCGCGGTTTCACTCGCGCTAAATTAGGTTTTAGGTGTAGGAATTTAACGGCAACTTCTCAATTATAGAAAAAAAACCGACTCACCGGCAATCAAACTATCTCCACGCCAAATGTGCCTGTTAGCCACCTGCCCTAAATTCGGTTATAAATGTAGGATTCCAACTCCTCAATTATAAGAAAAAACAAATCACTTAACTTAACGTTTTCAAGGGCCCGGGACTCAAACTATCTCCATGCCAAATTTCATCTTATCGGTACAGCAGTTTAAGCATGAAGAGGTAACAGACAGAGTTACTATCGTATTTATAATATAGCGTAAAACAAAATCGTTTAAAATCTTCCCTGCCGTTTAGATCAGTGACACACAGACTGCAGCGCCATCTACGGGGTCCAATTGTGTTTTCAAACTTTGCAGGGACCCACTCAAGCGTACACAAAAAATATCATTAAAATTATCCCTGCCGTTTAGGAGATCAGGGATACACCGACTGCTGCGCCACCTACTGCGTCCATTTTTGAATTAAAACGTTGCTGAGACCCACTCCAACGCACACAAAAGAACATTAACATCCGCCCTGCCGTTTAGGAGATGGTGACACACCGACTGCAGTGCCACCTACCGGGGTCCAATTGTTTTACGAAACCTAGCATAAACCCACTCGAACGTAGGTACACAAAAATATCATTGAAATCTTCCCTCTGTTTAGGAGAAGTTCAGTGATACGCCAACTGCAGCGCCATCTACCGAGTCCAATTCTGTTTTTAAACCTTCCAGGAACCTATCGAGATATTTAGACAAAATTTCACCCAAATCGTTCTTTAGGAGGAGTTTAGGAGGAGTTAGGTGACAAACACACATACAAAAGAATTTTAGGAAAAAAAAAACCGACGCACACTTGACGTTTTCAAGTAGCCTATGTCCTTTCCCGGTACTCAGACTATCTCCATGCCAAATTTCATCTTAATCCGCACAGCGTGAAGAGGTAACAGACAGACAGAGTTACTTTCGCATTTAAAATATTAGTAGGGATACTTTTGTTTTCGAAAATAAGATTATCAATTTGAAAAGAAACAAAAACGTAAGGGTTAGTTGGTAGCCTTGTAACCTGTAAGGGATACACGTTACACGTTCCGTGAGAACAGAACTACACTACAATATGTTGTTATGAAAAGTGATGTGGTACGTGAGACGTTAAACACTAGATATGTACTACATAGATACCGTCGTCTCGACATAGGTCCGAGGTGTCGACGAGTTGGAGCGCGAACGAGCTCGTGGTGGCGAGTACCGTCGTCGCCGACGTGCATGCTCAGCGGTTAGTTACTCAGTTTTACGTAACCCAACAGTTCGGTAGTTGACAGAAGTAACAGTAATGTAGCTATACCTAGGTATGATGTGTGTAATCAACAATAGTGAAACACTCATTACTTAACTTAATAATGTTTTGATTTAAAATAATCACTACGTATAGATATTTTTTGCCGTATAAACGATATTGTGGTAAAAAAGCTGTTTCTCTAGCTGTGCTTCACCAGATTTTTTTTTTTCCATTTCTCGATTGCATTGATGGCCATAATTTTTTAAGCGGTTTGTATTCTTCATACGGAGTTCTTGTAATTACAATTTGAGTGATTCCGTCCGCCGATTGAAAATTATTAATAGGCAAGTGTTTCATTGAGAATTCAAAAAGACTGCTAGCACTAGGAGTGCCTAAATGTTTTCTGTCAGCCCCTCATGCGTGCGATTCGTGCAAGTCGTGCGAGCCTTGTGAGTCTGTGAGGGTCTATGGACATGGCATGGAACAATTTAAAATATCTTTTCTCGTCAATAATTACCTAGTTTTCTCACAACTTATTACGCGCGACGCGTGGTTTGAATATAATAAAATGTCTTAAATATTCTTTTGGTTAGATTTAATTTAGGTTTGTGATGTAATGTGTGTTTGTGTGTGTGTATGTAGGAGCAGCGGTAGCCGATCCATGTCGCTGACGTCCCCACTCTCGGAACGGGAGGTCGCCTCCTACTGGTACGAGTGACGCCCCTGCGCCCCCGCACTGCCACACCTAACCTAATCACATTCATATTCGTCATTAAATACTCTATTTCGTATTACTTATTGTTCTGTTTTCATTATAATCATCTTAATTTTGACGCGTTTGGTTCAGGTTCAGTGTTCGCGTGTCCCGTTGGACATGTGACAGGTTCGCGCGTCCCGTTGGACATGTGACAGGTTCGCGCGTCCCGTTGGACATGTGACAGGTTCGCGCGTCCCGTTGGACATGTGACAGGTTCGCGCGTCCCGTTGGACATGTGACAGGTTCGCGCGTCCCGTTGGACATGTGACAGGTTCGCGCGTCCCGTTGGACATGTGACAGGTTCGCGCGTCCCGTTGGACATGTGACAGGTTGCCTATGTCTCGCTTGTGTCCTCATTTGTTAGACAGAAATACTATAGGTAGGTATATCTATCTGTTATCTTATCCGATAAGCCTTCTCTCGACCCTACAGTAGCCAGCTCAAGTACTTCCGCCGACTGTCGTCGCGTTGATATAAGTGTTATTACCGTTAATGATGTACGTCGCACAGTCAAAAAGTTAAAGGCAAATGCCTTCCCAGGTCCTGTTGGTATACCTGCGTATGTTATCAGGGGATGTATAGACGAGATGATTGACCCTATTGTCTTCATTTTCAACCTGATTCTTAGTACCGGAGTCTATCCAACTATATGGAAAATGTCACGTGTCACTCCAAAATCTGGACCTAGAGTCATGGTTGAAAACTATCGACCTGTAGGTAACTTATCTGATTTAGCAAAATTATTTGAGGTGGTCCTTCATACTGACTTACTACATCAATGTGAGCCTTACGTCACCGGTGCACAACATGCTTTTTTACCTAAACGATCTGTTGCCACTAATTTGATTACGCTGGTCGACTTATTGTCGGTCGAAGTCGATGCAGGAAATCAGGTAGACTTTATTTATATGGACTTCAAAAAGGCTTTTGATAGAGTAGACAATGACCTGCTATTATTAAAACTAGGTAAGATAGGTTTTGTACCTAGACTACTTAAACAATGAAAGGCAACAATTTGTGAAGTATTGGCCTTACGAATCTTATCAATATTCTACGCTGTCAGGAATAAGTCAAGGTTCTAATTTAGGACCCTTCTTGTTTATTGTTCTGATCAACGATCTCCCAGAAGTTGCCAAATATTCACAAGTATTGTTGTTTGCCGACGACGTAAAACTGGCTAAAGTAATAAAATCCTCTAGTGATTGCAAGTTGCTGCAAAACGATCTGGACGCGGTGTATAAGTGGAGCTTAGAAAACAGGTTAGAGTTTAATATCAGCAAATGCGAAAAGATGACGTACGGGCGATCAAAAACTCCAATAGAGTTTCAGTATAAAATTGGAAGCCAGGCAATCATCGAAGTAGAAGAGGTTAGAGACCTAGGTGTTTACTTTGACTCACACCTCACTTTCCGAACGCACGTACAGAAAGTAACTTCAGCAGCGTCTCAGCGGCTAGGCTTTGTGATACGCAATTCTTCGCCTCTTTCTGTTGAAGCCACCTGCGCGCTATACTCAGCTCTAGTACGAAGTATTTAAGAGACGAATTCAGTGGTCTGGAGTCCTCATGAAAGTAAATATATTCTCATGATGGAACGTGTCCAAAAAAAGTTCCTTAGAACTTTATATAAAAAGAAATTTTATTATTATCCATTTTTATTTCCAACTCGTTTTCTACAGGGACACCTAGGCTTTGATTCTCTAGAAATAAGGAGGTCACTGTCTTTGTTTAAATTCGTCCTACATATTATAAGGAATAAAATTGATAGTGTTGATCTATTAGGTAAGTTATTAAAGTTATTTGCGCCTGATTTCTATCTGAGATCTCGCTCACGTCCTTTGTTTAGACAAGCTGTATCCCGCACGCGCCTGTACGCACGGTCGCCGCGCGCCGGTCCCACGCGCGCACGCTCTGCTCCGCTCCATGCTCGCAGCAGCACCACAGTGTGACCTGTTCGTGTCTGACACAGCAAATTTGTTGACTGAGTGAAAGAGTATGCTAAAAAGACGAATGTGAGATTTAGAAGTATATGTTTTTTGTTTTTGAAATGTATGTGTTTTAAATGTATTGTAGTGATATGGTTTACAAACTGTTATACTGCAATTAATAATAAATAAATAAATAAATCTAGTTAATGTTATAATAACGACCCTATGTGCAAAATGTGAAACCGAAGTCACGAAAAAAAAGATAAATAAACGTAGTTATTTTATTGTTAATATTTATATGTGCTATAAATATGCTAGGGCGTTCTATCTACTTCGTAGCAGAATTGTTAGCGGTTTGTGTCTCACTAGCTTTTGGTAGCAAAATCATAGAAAAATCTAATGTTGACTTAACATTTCGTTTAAGCGGTTTTGCTACGAAATATTGCTACCACCCCCACGTCGGGGGGTGGGTATTTTGCACTATTTTTTAAAAGCTGTCGAATAGTTAAAACTTTGTTTTTTTAGGAAGAGTTTATTTTTCGCATTATAAAAATGTTATAAACAAACAAAAACAAAATAAAGTACAAAACTGTCAAAAAAGAAAAATGTTTCGCAATTACCGCTGAAATGATCAGCTGCGCTTAGACGGAATGTGTATTTTGTGCTTAAATGTGGTTTTGCTATTAAATTCCAACAATGCTCACAAGGAACCCTCGCCTCGCTCGAAAGGTGCCTCGAGTTGTTTTTTATTTTTTATATATTATTTTTTACGTTAATGTTTAATGTTTGTAATATATACATAGAAAGTATCTGACAGCTCAGAGTTAACTGGTAGGTATCGACCACCGATCGATAACGCTCGACCGTTTTGTTTATTACTGCTTCTTTCATCCCGTTACGTCGTCTTGTGCCTTCTCTCTTTGGGGTAAAAGCAGCAAATAATAATTTTTTTTTTGAAGTGAAAACTTCTTTAGCGGCGTTGTGCACTTTTTTGTGATGGGTAAGAAATGTTTAACTCGCGTCGGGACACGTGACCTGATCGAAAATTCGTAAGACGGAGAGATTGTAGGCCGCCGGCGCGGCGTAGGAGAGGAAGTATCCCCCTCTCTTTTTACCGTGCGGCGAAAGTTCTGTAGTGTTTTTATGTAATATAAATTGTCATTTTCATGTATGATAGCGCAATAAATGAATATTGTATTTTACCACATAAATGAAATTATTCCCTAAGCATTCCAAAAAATCAAAAATGCACACCGTTAATATTCAAGTTTTCACTTCTGCCGGTACTCCCGGAGTGCAACCCGTTTTTTCTGCTAAAACTAGCTACAAATACTCAGAGAATTATTGACAGGCTATCACCCATGGCCGGACCGTGAGTTTAGGGGGCCCTGGGCTACTACTATTTAGAGGCCCACCTAATTACTCAAAGTATAGAAAAAAATACGATAGTAAAATATTTGATTTATATTATAATATATTATGCCTTAACGTTATACAACCGTAAATAAATTAAAAAATTATAAATCAACCTTCCTTTGGCAAATTCTTTAATTTGCTCCTCACATTTTAGGTTCTTAGTTAAATCAACATTTATGGTCAAAACGGATAAATGGTTAAGTCGTGAGTTTGACATCGTCGTTCTGTATTTATTCTCTATATATGCCATCCTGCAAAAGGAGCGCTCGGCTTCACAGCTTGTGATTGGTGAAGTTAAATATATTTTTAACATTGTATAGCTTGTGATTGGTAAAGTTAAATATATTTTTAACATTGTATAGCTTGTGGTTGGTAAAGTTAAATATATTTTTAACATTGTATAGCTTGTGATTGGTAAAGTTAAATATATTTTTAACATTGTATAGCTTGTGCTTGGTAAAGTTAAATATATTTTTAACATAGTATAGCTTGTGCTTGGTAAAGTTAAATATATTTTTAACATTGTATAGCTTGAGCTTGGTAAAGTTAAATATATTTTTAACATTGTATAGCAGTTCAGGAATACGTCAAAAAGCTTCTTTTCTTAAATAATATTAAAAATGTCTACGAAAGACGTCGAGTAGGACTCTGTCGACTGAAGCAAATAAGTTTTTAATTGAATGCATTCATTGACTAAATATTCATCCACATCATCGGGATAATAGTCATAACTTTCTCTGTAGAATTATCAGAATACTTTGATGTAATGCGACTTTTAGTTATATTACTGTAGTTAGTTTCCACGTTTGTACTTAATTTTTTGGCTTTTTCTTCGTAATCCTTTAGTTTTTGATCTGATGGTTGCTTTATGTTCCTAACAAACTCTTTTTATGACACATTCAACTTATATCCTTCACAAATATCTAAACCAGGGCTCAGTATTTTTTTATGAACAAAATTTCTTCACAATAAAAATAAACCAAAATTACATTTTAGAGTTTTGCTAGTTTATTAAATAAATTTCTTGGTTCTTTTTGGAAATCAGCTTTTTCCGCTTTATTTTCGATTAAACTTTTCAAATTTTTTATAATGTTATCATATGGCTCCCTCGCAGCCTAGTTGGTAGTGTGACGGACTGCCGTGCAGAGGGTGTGGGTTCGATTTCCACACTTGACAAACATTTGTGTTTGTCTTGAGTCTGGTGTACGTATAACATGTATGTATTTAGAAAAAAACTTATATATATGTATTTATATCTGTTGTCTGGTACCCATAACACAAGCTTTGCTTACTTTGGCTAAACGACGCTGTGTGTAATGTCCAAAAATATTTAAAAAAAAATTTTTTTTTATGCTTTAACAGCATCTTAGTGGCGAGACCATCTAGTCTGAGTAAAACTTTTTAACGTAAATTTCAGTTCTGTTTCACGATTTAACAATTGCCATCTATGGGTTGAAGCAGAAAAGAAAACGTTTATTTTTCGCCCTACTCCAAAAAAGTTTACAATTTCGGTTCCAACTTTCACGGATTCTTCACCAACTAAGTGCAGAGAATGTGCAGCACATAGGACATAATCCGCAAATTTATTTTTTGTTTAAGTAATGCTTGTACACCATTTTAGCGACCCGCCATATGAGCAGCGTTGTCGTATGACTGTCCCCTACAGTTATCCAAAGGTAATCCATTTTTCCAAAAAGTCTTGTAAAACATTAAATAAATGTGAGCTAGTATAAATACTAATTTTATTGAATGATACACATCTTTCATACAATTTTCCCTGAAAACAGTATCGAAGTACGATAGCTAGCTGATCATTATGAGATAAATCTGGGGTTGAATCCATAACAATCGCATGGTATTTTGTATCGTCATTATTTATTTGATTTATAATCTGTTGGATTATTTGTTCCCCCATGATCTCAATAATTTATTCCTTCACTGTTTTAGATAAATATGATATTTCCGACTTTGATCTCAGCTCTCGGTGCTCTATATGGTAAATAAGAAGAGTATATACTGTCGTCGGAAATTCCCGTTCCGTTTGATAGAGATGCGATGCCGGGAGTGGAGGGTTGCCAACCCGTAGGTTGCCATTACACATTCAATCTGGATCACGATCAGCTACATTCCTCCAAAACTATATTTCTTTCCAAACTACTAGTTATTAATAATTAAAAATGATAAATAATGGTACCTATAAATAATTCTATCAAGATAGAAAGAGACAAAGTCTGAGAGGGCAACAGCGGAGCACGATTGAGATGAATGTGTAATGGCAGCCAAACATTTTTACTTTCGAAGGACCAACACCTGAACGTAGACTTGAATTATATGAATTGAATGGGTTTGATTAATCGTAGGATTCGGGCTGCAAACCATACGATCTGTTTAATTTAATTATCGCCTATTTTTGACTTTGACTTGACTTAGCTGGGGGCCCCCTTGAATTCACGGGGCCCTGGGCTGAAGCCCAAAAAGCCATATGGTAGATCCGGCCCTGCTATCAGCCTACCGTATCAGGCTACCTCTAACAAATTTAGCCTACACGCGTCGATAAAAAATTTTTTGGAAGTCTTAAAATGCAGTGAACTTAGTAGTTTTGAAGTCTTAATATAAAATAAGCATCGTTGTCAAGTATAAACGTATCTTAGCCCTAGTGTTCTATCACAGTTAGGCAAAGTTGGAACTGTAGATGTTCGGTTAGTATAAACATGACCGCCCTAGTGATCTTACACAGTTAGGCAAAGTTGGAACTTTAGACGTTGGGTTAGTATAAACATGACCGCCCTAGTGATCTAACACAGTTAGGCAAAGTTGGAACTGTAGTCGTTGGGTTAGTATAAACATGACCGCCCTAGTGATCTAACACAGGTGGGCAAAGTTAGAATTGTAGACGTTGGGTTAGTATAAACATGACAGCCGTTTTAGTAATCTAATACAAGTGGGCAAAGTTGGCACTATAGACGTTGGGTTAGTATAAACATGACCGCCCTAGTGATCTAACACAGTTAGGCAAAGTTGGAACTGTAGACGTTGAGTTGGTATAAACAAGACCGCCCTAGCGATCTAACACAGGTGGGCAAAGTTAGAATTGTGGACGTTGGGTTAGTATAAACATGACAGCCGTCTTAGTAATCTAATACAAGTGGGCAAAGTTGGAACTGTAGAAGTTGGGTTAGTGTAAACATGACAGCCCTAATGATCTAACACAGGTGGGTAAAGTTGGGACTGTGGACGTTGGGTTAGTGTAAAAATGACAGCCCTAGTGATCTAACACAGGTGGGCAAAGTTCGAACTATAGACGTTGGGAGTATAAACATGTCAGCCGCCCTAGTAATCTAATACAGTAGGGAAAAGTTGGAATTGTAGACGTCGGGTTAGTAGTTTTAGTACCACACCTTTTGTCCTCTAAGCTGTCTGTGCAGTGAATCCTCATCCTAAGTCTAAGTAGCTTCCTTCATATTATAATGGCCAGGAAAAATAAAAGAGAAGAGTTTTTACAGTGGCTAGTTCATCCACATATAATGTGGAATTTTTTAGCGCTAGGGATTATCACGCAAATCTTAACGCAGTCCACCCTCATCTGGAGACTGCGCAGCCGACCATTCTTTTCCTTACGGAGACGCAGATATCCTGCCTGGCCGATACATCATTACCCCGGCTACAAACTCTTACACAATTTTGTGAGTCGTGCCGGTGTATGTATGTTTATGCGGGAGGATATATGCTGTCGCCGCCTTCATAGCCTTGAAGACAGGGACCTCTCGATAGTGTGAGTGCGCGTAGATCACTGTATACAGATCTCATAGCACTGACACGGACGTAATTCGACTCTTCACGCACCTGAGTTTGACGACTGACAAAGTTCTAGAGCACTATCCCACAGCAGAACTAGTTATTTTGGGAGACTTCAAAGCACACCATCGAGAGTGGCTTAGTTCTCAAACCAATAACTACGCAGGGTAGTCTCCAACGAGAATACCAGATATAGAGGACCATACAAGCTCTACTGCTGACTACACGTCCGGACGAATATTCAGTCTCAGTGGATGCGCCTTTAGGCTCCTCGGACCACTGTCTCGTTCGGACTCAAGTGTCATGGACACAACCCGATCCATCTGGGCCAACTAATTGGCGTCGTGTGTGGCATTATAAGTCGGTAGACTGGGATGGATTGCGAGAATTTTATGCTGTGAAAGACCGATGGTGACTTGACCCATAGTGCTAAAGAGAAAGCCGATCTACTGGGCAGTCTCTTTGCCTCAAACTCGACTGGTGACCTTCTAGTGTATCAAACACACCGACGGGCTCTAGCCATCGAGAGTCAGGGGGAGGCATTGGCATGTAGCCTGGACATAGCGAAGGCGTTCGATAGGGTCTGGCACCGGGGTCTTCTATCGAAGTTGCCATCTGCCGAAAATGGGTGGCTAGCTTTTTGTCCGGCAGACGCATACGAACGGTAGTTGCTCTGATAGCATGGACATTAATGCTGGTGTCCCGCAAGGATCTGTGCTGTCTCCATCGCTCTTTCTACTGCATATCAATGACATGTTGGGCATCAAAAACATGCATTGCTATGCAGATGACAGTACTGGAGACGCTTATTACACGGGTCGTTCAAACAATCCTCGTTCCTTTGTGGAGGAAAACCGCGGAAAACTTGTGTCTCAAATCGAGACCACACTGTCCAAGGTCTCTGTCCAGTCCAGTGTGACGATACCATAATTATGCCTTAACATTTTTGTAATACAATGTTTGTTTTTATTCAAGTTTTAGCGCGAAGATTTTCATCAGTAAACAATTCTCAATGAACGTACTACCTATAGCAAAATGCATTTTTAAATTAGAAAGGCGCGTTCAAATATTCAAGTTCAGTAATTTTATACATTAGATGAGAAGTTATGATTTATTTTATGAAAGGTTTAAAGCTAACAAAATATAAGTACCAATGACTAAAATGTAAAATATTAAGTTATGAACTTACGAATCATAGACATCAACACAGAATTAATTGTTAAATGTAGGTAGTAATCTAACTTCCGATTTATGCATTCGGACTCAGACAAAATAAAAAAAGTTAATATATAAAGTTGCGTAAAATTTTGAACCTGTGGCGCGAGAATGAATGGTTTAAAGCTAACTATGATTGGGTGTTTGATTGGAACTAAAGTTGATTGGAGAATGTTTTAAAAGCGAATGTTGAATATAACCGCGAAAGTTTAAATTACTTAGAACTTTTATAATATTGAAAACACCCGCGAAACTTACCTAAGTGAGTCGTTTAACAACCATTAGGGTAGCCTCATACAATAAATATTTGAACAATAAGGGGAAGTTGTCTTGGTTTTCACGTATTCTGTATAATGGTATGACGTGTTAGTTTATTTGAAATTACCCGGGGTTTGTTAAAACTTCACGAACATTTAGAACATAATATTAATATTCTATTAGTTTAGGATAATCAGGCCGTTTTATCTTATATAGTGCTAGCCTTGTCGCTATCATTTTATATTAATACCACAGCCAATAATTTCGCTAAACAACCTGCTTCTATTGAGCAGTGCAATTATAATAGTGTAATTGACATTTCAGCTAATCATTTAGCTAAACAACCTGCTTCTATTGAGCAGTATAATAATTTGACATGTAATAATTTAAATTAAATTTTCAGACAACAAAGGACCACTTTGGCATATTATATAATTCCAACATTAATAATGATTATATTAAACAATCTATGTCTACTAAAGTTTTATGCAAACAGAAACAAAAAAATAAACTTTGTCATACTAAAAATAATATTCCATTGAACCTGGTGCATCAGAATATACAAGGAATGTCTCAGAAAGAACTAGAAATTGAATTGTTCATAAACTGCCAAAAGATTGACATTTTATGTATCACTGAACACTGGCTACGCAGCCATCAGTTTATGTTCAATTTCACTAATCACCAGGTGGGAAGTTCGTTCAGCCGAGTAAATGCTATCCATGGTGGCTCTTTAATTTTAGTTAATAAACAGCTAAAGTTTAAGGAACGTAAAGACATTGTGAGCCTCTCAGTTGAGCGAACTGCCGAGCTCTCCTGTATAGAAGTTGAGCATCTCATTGTTGTGAGTGTATACAAGCCGCCTTGTGCAATTTATGATAATTTTGAATTAGTTATGGAAGAAGTGTTGAATAAAATCAGCAATTCCAATAAACAAATCATTGTTTGTGGAGACTTCAATATAAACATTTTGGAAAATAGCTCATTAAGCACCAGATTGCTTGCCTTATTTCAGTCTTTTAATTTAAATAATTTGTTTTGTGAACCAACTAGAATTGCTGTATCCAGTGCCACTTGCATCGACAATATATTTACTGACATAAAACCAATTCAAAAATCAATTATAAGCAATCTAGAGTCAGATCATTGTGGACAGTTAGTGGTTTTAGAAAGAAAGAATAGTATTACTAAAAAGGAAATTAAATTTATACCAATAACAACTAAACGGGTTGAATCATTTAAATCTAACTTAATGCATAAACTTCCAGATTTGCTTTATAATGGCAACCCAAATGATATGTACAATACTGTTCTTGACACTATTACTACAGAGTATAATAAAATATTTACTGCAAAAAAGAAACTTATTTCCAGTCGCTTTAGTTTTAGTGAATGGGCTACCCCAGGTATTCATAAAAGTAGGCGTAAACTGTATGAATTATATAAAGAAAAAACATATAATAATAGCCAAATATTTAGGGAATATTTAAAAAAATACTCAAAAATCTTTAAAAAGGTCTGTCTTGTTGCAAAAGCAATTTACCTCAGACATAAAGTAAAAAATTCAACAAATAAAATAAAAACTACATGGAACATAATAAATAATGAAACTGGTAAAGCTAGGAATTCTTGTCAGGACTTTGAGTTGATTGTAGATGATGCTAGTTTTAAAACAAATTCTGAGGTAGCAGTTGCCTTTGAACAGTTTTTTAGGAATATCCCATTCAAAACAACTGAACATCTAAACTCAAGTCCAATCTTAGCAGAAAAATTATTAAAAACTAGTGTTCCTGAATGTAACGTTCCCTTTGTATTTAAAAACATTAGTCCTACGGATATCATTAATACATTTAAAACATTAGAAATTAAAAACACTACAGACCTTTGGGGACTTTCTGTAAAAACTATAAATTCAATTATTCATGTTATAGCACAACCCTTAGCCATTATATTTAATAGTTGTATTGATAGTGGTGTGTTTCCTGATGACATGAAACTTAGCAAAGTTATACCTCTTTTTAAATCAGGTAGTTCAACAGATCCTAATAATTTTCGGCATATTTCAAAACTACCTATACTCAGTAAAGTTTTTGAAAAAATCATACTTTGTCAAATGTTAAGCCATTTCTGTATTAATGAGCTACTTAGTAGTAAACAGTTTGGCTTTATGAAAGGCCGTTCCACAACCGATGCAGGAGTGGCACTATTAAAAAATATATATAACGCCTGGGAGGATTCGCATGACGCCCTTGGAGTGTTTTGTGATTTATCTAAGGCATTTGACTGTGTTCAACATGAAAATCTCATCATGAAGCTACATCACTATGGTATTAGAGGCAAAGCTCTCGACCTCTTGACATCCTATATGAGTAGGAGAGTACAGAAAATAGATGTCAACGGTGAAAGATCTCCGGGATCAGCAGTCACTATAGGAGTCCCTCAGGGCTCAATTTTAGGTCCTTTTCTATTTCTTATTTACATTAATGATCTCCCATATAATGTAAAAAACCATGATTGTATTATTGATAGTGTTTTTAAAAGAGTAACTATCGAGTTTCTTGCCGGATTCTTCTCGGTAGAAATCAACAACATTGTGAACCGGCGGGAAGGTGGGAGGGTTCAAAAAATAATATTTTATAACTTTGACGATTCAAAAGTGATTGTAAAATCCTTATTTGAATAAACCATTTTGACTTTGACTTTTTGACTTTTGACTTTATCTAGACCGTTCATATTAATCTAGGAAAATTATTATAGAAATAGTACCCTAACCAACATAACTAGAATTATACTTAAAAGATATTCTTTTTTCTTTGTTAAAATTAATTAAGGCTGGACATCCGTCCGGAATATAAAATAGGATGGAGGGGTTTGAAATGTGGGGCGAGAAGGTTGTAAGAAAGGGGTTAGTGGTGATAAAAGTGCGTGGTCCCATACATACAGAACATTCAATTGACGTCGTTTGAATTGTCGAAACGCTGCCCGGAAAGGAGGAAATCGTAGTCTACGCTTGTGTGACTAAACGCTACCACGTGGGGTTAAACTATAGCCAGATTGTACCACCATTACTGGTTAGTAAATACTTTTATATTAGAAGTTACAGTGAAAATATTGTGTGTTCGTTGTGAAATTCTTTACGTTGTTGTTTAAAAATATCTAAATTAATGTTAAAACATCCAAATGACGGGCCCGCTTTTGCCGGTTAGAAATGTATGGTAGAAAGAAATGTCGATCACCTCAGTAGGAAGGAATACATTAACGGACCTTGTTTCTAGGACATTTTCAGCTAGGAAAGATAAATCTTCTATAAAAGTAGAAGTGTGAACAAAGATTATACCAGCCATAATAATTATATAGCCCACTAAAGAACTAGGTCTGCCAAGAGATACAGTAATTACTATGTGTAATCCATGTTCATCCTTAGCGGCGTTAGTAGGGTTTTACTATTTTGGCTGGTTAGCTAGTGTAGGTGAGCGCCGATGATCATCGTAAGGGGGCGCCCTTAAACCTACTTTTACTCCTGAACGCTTAGCTACCTAGTTCCCATTCTACAAAACGACTGGAGTTAGCATTCGTATGTATTTTACTTTCAAATGTAGAAGTAGCCTAAATTAGGGTTCCTTTGTTTGTTTAGGTATTTTTGTACAGACTTTAGAAATGGTAAAAATTCAAAGTGGACATTATTTATGATCTTAGGTTTAGCTATATTTATTTTCTTGACTATTTTCTTTTATGCTTATTTGTATACTATTGTTTGCTATATTACTCTGACGTACCTCTAAAACAACTGGGTTACTACTTATTTAACACAACGGTTTTTGGGCCCTACCACTTTTGACGATCAAGCTTGGCCAAATAGATAATTATCTACATCAAATTATTAGATTCTTTTGATTTCTCTCTGAGCGAGTGTTGATGCTTCAGAAGTTTCTTAGCACATTTTATTTTAATATATATTTATTAATGTTTGAGAAAAAAGGGGGGGCGTTACAACAGGTAAAATTGGTCCGATTCAACCCTACAAAGACACAAGTCTGCGCGTTCACCGCTAACAAAACCCCATTGTAGTCCCACAGTTCCAAAACACTCCACTGTCCATCTCCAAGAGCATTGGGATCCTTGGCGTTGACATCTCCAGCGATGTTCAGTTTCGAGATCATTTGCATGACAAGGTAAAGCTGGCGTCCAAAAAACTAGGTGTACCCGACAGAGCGAGGCAGTACTTCTACTAGGCTTTACAAGTCGCAAGTTCGGCCCATATGAAGTACTGCTGCCATCTCTGAGCGGGTGCACCCAGATACCAGCTTGGCCCTTTTGACTCGGTTCAACGACGGGCTGTGAGAATTGACGACGATCCCAAACTTTCGTATTCTTGCCGTGTCGAACCCTTAAGTATGAGGAGAGACTTTGCCTCCCTGTGTGTGCTTTACCGCTTGTACAATGGGTTGTGTTCTGAGGAATTGTTCGAAATGATGCCCACGGCTACTTTCTAACATCGCACTGCTCGCCATCGCCAGGGAATTAATTCTCACACTCTAGAACCGAAATGGTCACGTACAGTGCGGTTTTCGATATTTTAACAAAAGCAATCATATAAGACATTTAAGTGACCAAATATATCTACCAACAGTCAAATTAATGGACAGGGCAATTGTTGGTGCAGGGAGTGACGCCAACTATCCTCAGTATTTTGCGGTGCAGGGAGTGACGCCAACTACCCTCAGTATTGTGCGGTGCAGGGAGTGACGCCAACTACCCTCAGTATTGTCCGGTGCAGGGAGTGACGCCAACTACCCTCAGTATTGTGCGGTGCAGGTAGTGACGCCAACTACTCAGTATCGTGCGGTGCAGGGAGTGACGCCAACTACCCTCAGTATTGTACGGTGCAGGGAGTGACGCCAACTACCCTCAGTATTGTGCACTGCAGGGAGTGACGCTAACTACCCTCAGTATTGTGCGGTGCAGGGAGTGACGCCAACTACCCTCAGCATCGTGCGGTGCAGGGAGTCAAGCCAACTACCCTCAGTATCGTGCGGTGCAGGGAGTGACGCCAACTACCCTCAGTATGGTGTGGTGCAGGGAGTGAAGCCAACTACCCTCAGTATTGTACGGTGCAGGGAGTGACTCTAACTACCCTCAGTATTGTGCGGTGCAGGGACTGACGCCAACTACCCTCAATATTGCGGTAACCGCACGAGCCCTGTATAAAGATGTCTCCGTCGATCCTCTGTATCTAATACTTACTCTGTGACGAAACGGCATTTTCCTTTATTATATTTTTTTACGCAAGACGGAGTGAAAACGTAAACTTAAACAATTGGCTATTAACCAGACTGAGCCATTAATTTTCGTTGTACTCAAACGCAGAGTTCTTTTCGTTTAACAAACACTAAGGGGCACAAACCTAACTGTCTAAAACCTTACCCGCTTGGTACGAGTCTTCCACTAAAGTCCAAAAAATCCACTGAGGTAACTGGGCAGAATTTGAACTAGGGTGCTATGTTAGCACTTATAGTTTCTGGCAAAAGTTCTGCCGTCCCATTAATGAAACTATCAATTTGACACAACCTTTGAAAACCTGGGTCATTGTTCAATATGTTTTTAAACTTAATAAGTTTATGCGGTAATGCCTTTGGCAACGCAGAGTTCATTTGGCGTATTTTATTCATTGTTTGGATAGATTTATTCGATTAATTAGATTAAATTTGGTCGCATTTTGCTACGCAGGGTGAGTAAAAAATATTGTAAATGTAATATGCATCATAACAAAATCTTAGGTAAAATATGCTATTACCGCTGAGAATGGATAAAATCTGCAAATGCATATAATCCGGTCTCTACGTTACAATCAGATGCTGTAAAATTCAAAAGGCTGCAGAAAATAATTATGACTTTTATATTTTGTGATTATTAGTTCGTTAAATATACCTAAAACTAGACAACAATTATAACACGTTTTGCGATATAATAAAATAACATTACATAAAACTGTCTGTTCACTTCACAAACTTATAACAAAGTTACGAAAATTAGCTGCGTTTAATTTTTTTTCACATTCTCGACGTACGATGGCTAGAATGTATCAACTTCGCGCTGCAGTCTGTTGCGTGACGCGAGTTGTTCTCTGTGTGGACCCAGTTGTCGTCATCGTCGGTTGGCGAGGTACTCGTGATTGAGGACGGACCTGTTGTACTGGTAGCGCAGGCACGCGCATCCGACCGCCTGCTCTAGCTTGACGTCGGCGCCCTTGTGTCGCACCACCAGCTGGTCGTACAGCTACACGCAGCTTCCCCGCGCGCACACCTTCGACCCGTCATCCCCCTCCACACTGCACCACACCTGGTTAAGATGGCGCGGTATCCTGTCGTCATCGATATCGTCCTGCACCCAGAACGGACAGACCGTTCTGTTAGCCGCGTCTGTCACTGTCCTCGATGAGAGCTCGGACACCGGCTTCGCCCGCGCCCACCGCCGCCACAGCCAATATGCACCACGCTCGTTCACCGCCCATGGCCATCGGCTCAGTTTTAGAGAATAATGTATCTCGAGGGAGTTGCGGTCGCGATATGAGAAACCCCCGAAGGCGTCTGTGCTTTTAAGTCGCAGAGCTCACGCGACGTCACCTCGCCGCCGAACGAGTGGACATGTCCCGCACGCCTCGCACCTGTCCGCAGCCGCATGTTTCCTATGACTAAACGCAGTTTTTATTCGGAACTCTGTCAGTATATCAATAAACACTTAAATGATATTGCTAGGTTTTCTGTTTAAGGTAACGGCACGCTACTTGGCCAAACGAGTTAAGTTTGTAAGAATTTGATTAATTTTGTTAATCTTTTTGACGTAAAAAAAAATATATGTTATAGTTTAAACCGTAATTAAGTGGATTTAACAGTAATATAATTATTTGGCTATTTTAAAACAGTTAGAAAGAAAATTAATTCTGACACTCGTTTTTTGACCTTTAATTCAAATTGTTTGGAAAACTAAGAGTGATATTCTCTGTGAATCTTATTTCATAATGTTTATAGTAATTTGAACCAGCCCATTTGATAATTTAACAGTTCTAAATAAATATATTAATTTTATGCCGACGAAAAACTTAGAAAATCAATATTTTCAACGTGCGGTCACGTGCGAGCGTCTATCGTACGTGGAACTATGTCCCTTTGTATGCTTCAATAGTGTAATATGTCTTTGAACACTGGTCGTAACGGCACGCTTTTGCTAGGGTATGCCATAGCCCTAATTATTTTTGGTTTGTTACTTGCGTTACAGTGCTAGGAATTTTGGCTAGTACCTAGTAAACAAAATAAATTCTTCGTGAAAAGCACTTTTCCATTAGGGAAGTCGTTTATGGGGTTTAAATCTCGATGACGCAATCCGAAAGAATTTTAAAATGATTTTAGTTTTTAGCGGTTATTTTAACAGTGTGGTTGTTTTTTTTTAAAATATTTTCACTAAGTATAAATGCGACAAGTTTTGGCTGTGAAATATAAGGAGAGTTTGCTAAAGATGCAGGCGGTGTTAGAAATATAAGGAGAGTTATATGGAAGCTGAAAACGCAGGCAGTGTTGGAAATATAAGAAGAGTTTGCTGAACGTGCAGGCAGTGTTAGAAATATAAGGAGAGTGTGCTGAAGGTGCAGGCAGTGTTAGAAATATAAGGAGAGTTTGCTGAAAACGCAGGCAGTGTTGGAAATATAAGGAGAGTTTGCTGAACGTGCAGGCAGTGTTAGAAATATAAGGAGTGTGCTGAAGGTGCAGGGCTAAAGGTGCAGGCAGTGTTAGAAATATATGGAGAGATTGCTGAACGTTCAGGCAGCCGCAGTGACCAAAGACTAGACAATCCTGGCACACTTCTTTTGCTTCTTACACATACATCCAATGCACTCACATACTTTGCGGTTTAGTTAGAGTAACGCCATTGTTTCTTTCTTCTTTTAAAATCCTATGTGGTGATTTTTCAACTGTCGCTAACTCTGGCTTCATGCACTTCTGTTCACCTCCTTGTGCCACCTGTGCCACCTGTGCTACCTGTGCCGTCTTACATTGCGTCTGTTACATACTCGTAGTTGCAATCTACTTTGTTTGACCTTTTTACATTAATGTTGTATTACTCGTATTTGGTCTTTATAAAAAAGAAAAAAGAAGTCGTTTGATGATTCTATGGAAATTATCAATTCTTCAGTCTAAAACCAATTTGTACCAGTTACCTATATCTATTTTTGTAAAAACTTTTCCTTGTAGGACTGAGAGGTTGGTCGGAGTCTCCAGATCCCTGATCCATTTTTGTAATTTGTAAATACTTAATACAATTTTCGTCACGTTTTATAAATCGTTATTATTTTCAATCAACTAGGTAACAACGTCAGAAAAATTGCATCTTTTTGCGTGCTGAGGTCTAGACGCTTGACGGGTTAAGGACATAAAGTAACTAATAAGAGAGTGTTATACCGCACGATGAGAACGTATCGAGTTTAAACGAACTATAGCTATAGCTACAGCTTGATATAGCACACTTCATTAGTGTAATTAAGGAGTAAATCACATAAATATTTCAGTTGGTCCCTGCAAGGTTTGAATTCACAATTGGACCCGGTAGGTGGCCCTGCAGTCGGTGTGTCACTGATCTTCTCCTAAACGGCAATGTTTGAATAGCAAAATTAAAAAATAACTGTTACCTATTTACGCTTAAAATATGAAATTTGGCTTGGAGATAGTTTGAGTGCCGGGGACGGGCATAGGCTAAATGTCAAGAGTGAGTGGTTTTTTTTTATAACTGAGGAGTTGCTGTTGGAATTCTACACCGATAGCTAGTGGAACCGCGGGCAAATTTGGCATGGAGATAGTTTGAGTGCCGGGGAAATGCATAGGCTACTTGAAAACGACAAGCGTGAGTCGTTTTTTTTTACTATTCAATTATAGTAAGTCCTTCACAGATTTTAAAAAATGTTTTTTATTTCTTATACACAATTTAATTTAGTTTAACTATTAAATCTGTTAATAATATTACGTTTTTAACAATAAACAACTACCTTAATATGCATTGAGGTCTTAGCTTAAGTAATTAGACATAATATACGTCTTTCTACTTATTATATATTATATGATTTATTATATCTATATATTTTATAATATAAAGTTAACTAAACTAATCTAAATTAAATATAATTTTAACGTCCTTGTCCATGTGATATTGTGGCAAGAAGGCTGGCTACATTACCTCTCTGAATCGCAATAGGTAAGTCCTTTTGAGAGAGAAATGAACTAGCCCTCTTGTCAGCTTAAGTAGTCGTTTTCGAAGTCGAAAAGAAGATTGAAGCTTCAACTACGATAAAAAAAATCAGTTGGATTAAATAGTAACACAATATTAGATTACAAAGATCAAACGAGGCGGTGACATTGCGTTTTGCAGTTTTGACAATTATGTGGTTTTGATTACCTATCAATATCGATATTGTAAGTTCGAGTAGCTTCACTAAGAATAGTGTGTTTTGCTTGACATTCAGTTGTAAATAAGATAATATTTTATTTTTATAAAATAAATAGTTCGGAAACGTAAAAAAGCGAAAACAAGTTTTGAATGTTGTTTTAAATACTAACGTAGTTGGTAATTGGTTACGCTTATTAACTCGTTCCCCCCTACGTCAAGTAGTATGGTTTAATATTTAGTGTGACCCACACCCTATCCGATAACAGCTTGCATGCGGGAACGCATTGAATCTATAAGGATTTTGCACAGATTTGAACCACGAATACTGTCCCATCTATATCGTTCGCTGTGTGCTATGTGTATCGCTGATCGTAGAGACCTGAAACTTGGAGGGTGTGTTCTTTGTATGACGTAGGCATCCCATAAGAAGGATTTTCCGGAATTCTACCCCTAAGGGGGTGACAAAGGGGGGCAAAGTTTGTATGGGACAACGTGATTTCTTGGTCCAATCTACTTCAAATTTTGCATAAACCTTTTTTAACAGAATTGATGCAAGACGTGTTTCGTATTTTATTGAAATTCATCCCCTAATAGGGTTAAAAGGGGTAGAAAGATATTTGGCGGTTATTTGTTTCGAAGTTGCTATCAATACTCCTTAGTGCTTTTGATTTAACATTTTAATTTGACACATGTTTGAAAACTCAATCCGATTTTATTCAAAAAGGTTGAACTTACTTTAAAACATAAACAACTTCAATACACTTTAAAATTGGAATGTCTCGAATGTCACCGTACTATATTAGCACCTCATTTAAGGGGTTTCGAAGCTTTAAGAGGTTATGCGTTTTTTAGGTGTTTGATTTTTTGTGTATAATACTTATATCTTATATACATATTAATTGCTTTGTCCTGAATGACTGACGGATTAACGTACAGCCTAAACCGCTGATCGTAGAGCTTGAAACTTGGGGGGTGTGTTCTTTGTATAACGTAGGCATCCGATAAGGTTTTACTGAAAGGGTGAAGTGCGAGTCGGATTCACGCAATAAGGGTAAACCGATTGTAATGAAATTTTGGTAAGTTGTTATACACACGCCGGGGAATGTTTGATCATCAATGAGTTCTGAGTTCGTTGCCACCCAGTAGTTGAAATCGTTAATTGTAAACGATTGGGTAAACTATTTGTGAAAATTTAAAAATCTTAATTTGGAGTTTCGGCAGCGCCGTCTAGTAGGATCTTATTGAACTAGTCAAGTTTATAGTATTGAATCAACATTCAAGAAGTGAAACTTTACTGATTAGCTATATAAACTCCATTACAAAGCAATAACATGGGCGAAGTCAGCTATGTAGCTAGGATGGGGCAGACCAGGCTTGGGTGGGGCAAATCTGGTAGAAAATATTATATTCATATGGCAAAAATGTACTGTACAGGCAAAATTCTCGAGGTTATACGCTTTTTGGCTAGTCAAGGTTGGGGCGGCCGCCCCACTTGGGTGTTCCTGGCTACGCCCATGAGCAATAAGGTTGCTGAAATTACCTAATGATAATTTTCCAACACTGATTCAATACAATTGGGTATGAAAGTATGAGGCTAGCCGTCATAAAGTTTACCTATTTACACCAAACTGTAGATATTTAGGGAAAAGTAGTGCGAACTAGTGTGTAGTATCCAAATGGATGTGAGGAAGCGGCTTGCGGTTTTACCACAATTTTGAGCAAATGAATATATGCAAGTATTTACCAGAACATTTATTTGCATATGGCAGCGCCAGAGTAGGTACAGCGGAGCGAGACGGCGCGGTACCGGCGCTGGCTTGGCATTTGGTGACAATACAATACAAGATACGTCCACGTGCCACTTATTTATTTATATCAAACTACTTAGCTTTTTAAGTATCTTTTCCGAAGGACTGGTTTTTCACAGCAGATGTAATCATTTCGCTTTTTCCGGCGTATGTTTGGAAATGTTTAGCGATGACGTAGGTACCTACTGCAACGTCTTTATGGACTTAATACTCATATAGTACCTAAAAAAGGTTCCTATCTGGCAGACGAGATGCTGCCCGACAAACAAACGTTCCTGCCGGTATAGCATCCGACTGGCAGTCGCTTTTTTGCTCTACAGCAGGCCAGACGTCATGCCATCAGACCGGTGTAAAGTTAGCTGCAAATTATAACCCGACCAAATAACGAATACTCCGATAATTAAGATTTAAAATTATAACGATATAGCGTTTTATGGTTTATTTTAATTCGTAATCAATAAATTTACGTTTTAATACACATAAAAATCAATGACAAATCGTGTATTTTTAATATTTTAAAATTTAAAAAAAAATGAAATTTACTTAAATGTACACACACCGGTTGCCATAAGTTATAGCAAATCGCGCAATAGTTGCAATATTTGTGGCATCTATCACCGGAGGCACCACCTTTTGACCTCCTACAGCAGCAGCAGAGCACAGATAATAGACGGTGAAAGATCTCCAGGATCAGCTGTCACTGTGGGAGTCCCTCAGGGCTAAATTCTTGGTTCTTTTCTACAGCGGTGGCCTTAGGGGGTGGCGAACTGGGCAATCGCCTGGGGCCTCGCTCTTGCAGGGGCCTCGCACAAAAACCCAAGCAAAAAAAAATATAGATATCTTTAACTATATTTTTTTTTTAAACTTTTATTTTGATCCTTGATAATTTATTCAGGTTATAACATAGCGGCACAGATTATATAATACTATACTAGTAATAGCGGTAAATTAAAATGAAGCCAGTTAACTAATTCATTCATTGAAAACATATTTGAAACATTTATTATGTAGTACTTAAATATCGTCCTCGAAACACTTGAAGATCGGTTTTTTAATCACATAGCACTCGGGTGTGCTCGAGAGTCGGGACATAATGTTCTGTTTCTGCTCCTCTATCGCTCGGGGAATCCCCGTGTTTCATTTCGTCCGTCAACTCTTGTCACCTTGGAATAATTTTGCTTGCAATATGAGTTACAAAGTCGTTACTGTACCGTACATATCTCTCAATTTTATTGAATACCGTAAAACTGGTTGAATAGGGACACAATGGCGAATAGGGACACAATCCGGAATGAAACATAGACACGATTTAAAAAATAAGCTGGCCATAAACACCCTAATTTTTATCCAAAGTAGAAGCAAAATATATTTTTTTGAAATGGCAACACCTGGTAAAAGAAATAATGAATGGAACATGTCAAAATTTTTATTCAAAGTGATGTTGATGTCGATGACACTTCGACGGTCTCCAAAACTTTGTGGTTTCATATAAAAATGTGTGTTTTCCTGGTTTGAAGAAGGGTGATAAGAATATTACAGGGATTGAGTAAGGAAAAGCGCAAAAAACGAAAAATTAGCGATTTTTGTTTAAAAAATTATAAACAAATACTGTTTTGTATCACTTACTACTAAATTTGACATAGTAGTAGCTTTTTTACAACCAGTTTAACACTTCCTACATGTTTATAATCTACAACAAACACATAAATTCCAAAAAAAAACTAAAATGAACAAAGTTGTTTTTAAATAAATTGAAATCAAACAAAACCAAACAGTAATAAATAAAAAAAAATACTAAACCATTTTTTTTATATTGTTGACAATGGATACAAGTCTTTTGAGTAATTCCTTAGAATTATCGAAAATTCATTTCTACCAAAAAACCAAGGTAAATACAATTTATTTATTGTTATGTAAAAATTAAAACAAGATTTAAAATACAGACTTATAATCGATCAATAATAAGAATTATAAGATCGATTGTTAAAATTTACGATGAATGATAATGGGTCGCCCTGACTACACTAAATAAGCATAAGTTTGTCGCCCTGACTACAAAAACTAAAAAAAATATTTAAATTTTTATGTACCTACTTAGCTGTTTCATTTTAATTTTATTTTACGCAAAAACAAGGAAAATGACTACGGCTGACTAACGCTCAGAAATTGTTGTTGTTAAGTTTTGATTATACATAATGAAAAAGAGCTCTCTTATTTTCTGGTTAAAAGTTTATATTATAACTATATAATAAAAACAAGATTCGATTAAAATAGTAGTCCATTCAAGCATTTTTGATCAAAATACTTTTATCCATGTTCTATCCACGAAAAAAAAAGATATGAAATGAACGAAATATTTATATATGTGCAATGTGCATACATAATAATATAGTATTATCTAAATTACTGAAATATTACATTTATGGCTATTATTACCATGTAATGTTTAAAGATATTACAAAAAAATGATAAATTGTGTAAACGCGGTATTCTTGTATGCACTATTACTTTCGTTGTTCTTTTATTATGTGAGGTAAAAGCAAAGTTATCCTACGACACTGAATTTTCGATATTTTATTTCTCGAAAACTATGAAGTTCCGCAAGATAAAACTTCGTAGATAGATTAATGACAGTAAGTTCTATCCCCAAAAAAAATATGAAGTCGAAAAAAAATAGCAGATAAAGTACAGAGCAGCCAAATTATTAGTGTTACCTTAGCCTTTATTGCCGGTAAAGATTTTCGAGTTCCTATTTTAATGACTACCTATGTGATAATAATAATATACTTTATTGCGCATATAGAAAACAAAACAATTAAACAATAAAAGTAATAACAAATTGGCGGTCTTATCGATAATGAGCGATCTCTTCCAGACAACCTTTGGGTAGAGGAGACTTTATACAATTATTGAGTAGAATGTGCTAACTGAGACTTTACAATATAAGTATACATTTATAGCAATAGCTAAATTTATATACATATGAATAATAAATAATACTAATACGTACAAAAAATAATTTTGACGTGACAACGTCTTATAAATTGGTTTGCCGGGTGACACTTCAAGAAACTGCGTTACGCTCCGCTCACGTTATGCGCTCACAATGAGAGCGAGTGAGAGGCACGCGCCCGCCTAAGAGCGAGAGAGACAGACATAAAATCATTGTCACGTAAAACTTTCGCCCGTATACCGACTTTACAGGCAACCAGTTTTTATATATATCAAATACATAACAAAAAATAAAAATAAATACACAAACTACATACATCTTAAATAATATAGATGAATAAACAGTGTTGATGAGACAGCTTAAATCTTTAAGTAATGTGTGATTACGAGATTTTTAAACATTCTTAAAGTTTGTGCTTTTTTGACATCAAAGGGTAAACTATTCCATAGCCTTATGGCTGTGACAGTGAATGAGTCATTATATGCTTGCGAATAATGTGTTGGGGTTTTCAGCATCATGTTTGTAGTGGCGCGATGAGCTGTAGACCCTATAAAATTGAAACGCTCTTTCAAGTATAACGGAGTAGACGGATTAACAGTACGTTGTAGAGAAAAAACAGAAAATGAGTATTCCGGCGAAGTCGAATTCGGAGCCACTCGAGTTTTAATCTAAATTCGGATATATGATCATATTTACGTAAACCAAATATGTATCTAATACATAGGTTCTGGAGTCGCTCAAGCTTATTTAATTGCTCCTCAGTAAGGTCAAGATAGCTAGCATCCGCATAATCAAGGACAGGTAGCAGTAGTGATTTAGCCAGTGCAATTTTAGTGGCAATGGGCAAGAAGTTACGCAATCTGCTAATGGATTTAGCTGTAGCAAATATTTTTCTGCTAACTTCTTTTAATTGTGGTTCCCACGAAAATGTCTGGTCTATGATGATGCCCAAGTTTTATTTGGATTTACGTTTAGACCGTAAGAGGTACTCCAATCCATAATGCGAGCAAGATCGTTTTTTATAATCGCAACTGCACTTCTTAGTTCACTAACTGGAGCCTGAGTATATATTTGAAGATCGTCTGCATATAGATGGTAGAGAGAAGATAAATTAGATGTTATATTATTAATGAAAATAGCAAAGAGAAGTGGAGACAACACGCCACCTTGCGGGACACCAGCATTGGTGTAGCACCAAGTGGAGAAGGAATCATCAACCTTGATCCGCTGCCGGCGCCCACGCAAGTAACTTTGAAACCAGTCGATTGCTGTTGGAGATATGTTAAGAGAACTTAAAAGTGAAAGTAGTATATCAAAGTCAACAGTGTTAAAGGCGTTGCTAAAATCTAATAGTGTTAGCACTGTGACTTTTCTGATTTCTATACCGAGACGAATGTCATCAGAGATTTTGACAAGTGCAGTAACCGTACTATGTCCAGGACGAAAACCAGATTGAAGGGGATTTAGTAAGTTATTTTTAGTGAGGAAATGACACAGCTGTTCATGAACAAGACGTTCAAGAACTTTAGAAAGGAATGGTAAGATGGATATGGGACGATAATCGGAATAACAGACAGGATTTGCTTTTTTCGGCAAGGGAATAATTAATGAATCTTTCCAGGAACCTGGAAATTTGCCAGAGGCAATAGAGTGATTAAGGATATTTGTGATGATAGGAATAATAATGTCAAGGATAGGAAGGATCATGTTACGGCTAATGCAGTCACTCCCCACAGCGTTAGAAGATATAGCGATAATGCTGTTCTTACCATCACAATCAGAAAATCGACTTAGTAAAAACGGAGGAAAGTCAGGAGTTGGTTTTAAGGAAAGTGAGTTCAGCGTATTTATTTTTTTGTTGCCTTCAATAGCAACATTGGAAGAAAAGTGTTGATTAAGAAGATTGACATCAATATCATGTGAAAGGGGAAAACTATTAGTCTTACCAACTCCTAATGACTTAAGAAATTTCCAGATTTTTGCTGGATCACCGTTTTCAACGGATTTATGGATATAGCGTCGTTGTGCATCTCTACACATTCTATTGCAGCGATTTCTCAGGAGTTTATACTTAGCAAGGTTGCTTTCACAAGGGTTGGTTTTAAATTTAACTTTAGCACGATTTCTTTTAACCATCATCCCGAACTGGGGAAGTACCTCCACCTTACAGAAAACCGCGGCCATAATAACACTAACATTGAGTAGTGTTGTGTTCCTGGCGGTGAGTAAGGTTGCCAGAGCCCTTTGAGGATTCGCTGCACGGACAGCGGAGGACCGGCGGTGCTTGTTGCTGTCATACTCGGCATAGACGCGGCGTGCTGGTTCGGCGGTCAGGGAGACCTGATGAAACGGCTGACCGCTGGCCACCCGCAGGTTGAACGGGATCCCGAACCCAGGGATCACTTAATCTCCGCCCTGGGAGGCTGATTCGCCAGCCTGTGTAAAGTATCTGAAGTGGTAGTCGTGCCGGAGAAGGAGACCGGAGTGGACCCGGCTACTACAACAGAGGGGGATCAGGGGCCCTTCCGCCCGCCGTGCCAGCAACCGTATCATCTGTGGCGAGCTTCGGCAGTCTTAGAACCGCACCCTTTGCCCTCTATGCTGTCTGTGCAGTGAATCCTCATCCTTAGTCTTAGTAACTTTTTTTTATATATATTATGGCCAGAAGACAGAAAAAGAAAAGAGTTTGCACAGCGGCTACTCCATCCACATATAATGTGGATTTTTGCAACATCAGGGGTATTCACGCAAATCTTAACGCAGTCCACCACCATCTCGAAACTGCGCAGCCGACCATTCTTTTTCTAACGGAGACGCAGATATCCTGCCCGGCCGACACATCATACCTTCATTATCCCGGCTACAAACTCGAACACAATTTTATGAGTCGTGCCGGTGTATGTATGTTCGTCCGGGAGGATATCTGCTGTCGCCGCCTTCATAGCCTTGAAGACAGGGACCTGTCGATATTGTGGGTGCGCGTAGATTACGGCGGCCACACTCGTATCTATGCGTGCCTATACAGGTCTCATAGCGGTGACACGGACGTAACTCGACTCTTCACGCACCTGAGTTTGACGACTGACAAAGTTCTAGAGCAATATCCCACAGCAGAACTAGTTATTTTGGGAGACTTTAACGCCCACCATCGCGAGTGGCTCAGTTCTCGAACCAATAACTATGCTGGGATATCTGCTCATGAATTTGCTCTGACCTATGGTTTCTCTCAGCTGGTACTTTCTCCAACGAGAATACCAGATATAGAGGAACATACGAGCTCCTTACTGGACCTTCTGCTGACTACTCGTCCGGACGGGTACTCCGTCTCAGTGGATGCGCCTCTTGGCTCCTCGGACCACTGTCTCGTTCGGACTCAAGTGTCATGCACACAACCTGATCCTTCTGGGCCAACTAACTGGCGTCGTGTGTGGCACTATAAGTCGGCAGACTGGGATGGATTGCGTGAATTTTACGCATCGTACCCGTGGAGGCAGATCTGCTTTAACTCAGAAGATCCTGACGTCTGCGCAGCCGCAGTCACTGAGACAATCCTTGCTGGTATGGAATGCTATATTCCTAACCCGCGAGTAGCTGCCGGCGTCAAAAAACGACCGTGGTTTAATAGGTTTTGCAGAAAAGCTAAAATTCTTAAGCAAAATGCATATGAGGCTTGGACCACGGCTCGTTATAATAAGGATCCGAATATTTCTGAGTTAAAACGCAAATTAAATGCTGCCTCGAGGTTCAGTAAGAAAGCAACTGCCAGAGCAAAATTCCAATTCATCGGCAAAATAGGTGGGCGACTTGCGAGCTATCCTTCTGGGAGTCGTGCTTTCTGGTCGCTTGCCAAAGCTGCCGAAGGGAACTTCTGCCAGTCGTCGTTACCACCACTGCGAAAGACCGATGGTGACTTGGCCCATAGTGCTAAAGAGAAAGCCGATCTACTGGGCAGTCTCTTTGCCTCGAACTCGAATATGAACGATGAAGGCGCTGTACCACCTACTATACCGCGGTGCGGTAAGTCCATGCCGGAAATCTCCATAACGCAGCGGGAGGTCAGGCGGGCGTTGCTTTCTCTAGACGTTCATAAGTCGAGTGGGCCAGACGGTATACCAGCAGTGGTGCTTAAGCAGTGTGCTCCTGAGTTATGTCCTGTACTCACGCGCCTCTTCGCGCTTTCCTACCACACTAGGCAATTTCCGTCTACATGGAAGACTGCGAATGTGCACCCGGTGCCCAAAAAGGGCGATAGATCAGATCCATCGAATTACAGGCCTATCGCTATTACCTCTCTCCTCTCTAAGGTGATGGAGCGTGTGATCAACACACAGCTTCTAAGATACCTAGAAGTACACGATCTGGTCAGTGACCGTCAATATGGCTTTCGCCACGGTCGCTCGACTGGTGACCTTCTAGTGTATCTCACACACCGATGGGCACTAGCCATTGAGAGTCAGGGGGAGGCATTGGCATGTAGCCTGGACATAGCGAAGGCGTTCGATCGGGTCTGGCACCGCGGTCTTCTATCGAAGTTGCCATCTTACGGAGTGCCCGAGGGTTTGTGCAAATGGGTGGCTAGCTTTTTGTCCGGCAGACGCATACGAACTGTAGTTGACGGTAGTTGCTCTGATAGCATGGACATTAATGCTGGTGTCCCGCAAGGCTCTGTGCTGTCTCCTACGCTGTTTCTACTGCATATCAATGACATGTTGGACATCAACAACATACATTGCTATGCAGATGACAGTACTGGAGACACTTTTTACACGGGTCGTGCAAACATCCCTCGTTCCGTTGTGGAGGAAAACCGCGGAGAACTTGTGTCTCAAATCGAGACCACACTGTCCCAGGTCTCTGACTGGGGACGGGTAAACTTGGTCCGATTCAACCCTACAAAGACACAAGTGTGCGCGTTCACCGCTAAGAAAACTCCATTCACTGTGGTCCCACAATTCCAGAACACTCCCCTCTCCATCTCCAAGAGCATTGGGATCCTTGGTGTCGACATCTCCAGCGATGTTCAGTTCCGAGATCATTTACAAGATAAGGTAAAGCTGGCGTCCAAAAAACTTGGTGTACTCAACAGAGCGAAGCAGTACTTCACGTCGGGGCAAAGGTTGTTACTTTACAAGTCGCAAGTTCGGCCCCATATGGAGTACTGCTGCCATCTCTGGGCAGGTGCACCCGGATACCAGCTTGACCCTTTTGACTCGGTTCAACGACGGGCTGTGAGAATTGTCGACGATCCCAAACTCACTTGCGGTATCGAGCCCTTAAGTCTGAGGAGAGACTTTGCCTCACTGTGTGTGTTCTACCGCTTGTACAATGGGTTGTGTTCTGAGGAATTGTTCGAAATGATGCCCACGGCTACTTTCTACCATCGCACCGCTCGCCATCGGCAGGGAATTCATTCTCACACTTTAGAACCTAAATGGTCGCGTACAGTGCGGTTTCAGAGAAACTTCCTCCCGCGAACGCTTAAGTTGTGGAATGAGCTCCCTGCCAAGGTTTTCTGCAAGGACTACAGTATGGAGTTCTTCAAGAAAGAAGTTATTAGATTTCTGAAGGGTCGGCAACGCGCAAGTGATACCCCTGGTGTTGCAAGCGTCCATAGGCTACGGTGACCGCTTACCATCAGGCGGGCCGTAAGCTTGTTTGCCACCTTAGTGGTATAAAAAAAAAAAAAAAAAAAAAAAATCGCACAGACGGTTCACATCCATTCCACTAAAATTGCGTTGCTGAAGTATTCTTGACTTAGCTTTAGGAGGACGTAATTTGTAGGATAGATAAATCAAATCGTGGTAAGAAAAGGCATCAGCAGCGCACTGACCATGTTTGTACACATGTGTTGGGGAGGAAACTATAATTAAATCTAAAAGGCAGGGTGTACAATTAGGAAAGAAATGTGTAGCTTTAAGGGGTAATATTTGTAGGTTGCATCCCTCTACAATACTGTTGTGCAGATGAGAACGTCTATCTTTTTTTAACAAACAAGTGTTAAAGTCACCCATAACAATTGTGTGGTCGTAGAGGAGTGTTAAATTTTCTAAAAGGCTTTCAAAAGAAGAAAAGTAATTAATATGTAAATTGGGACTATAGAAAACTCCAAGAAGAATTTTGCAGCTTGCAAGTTTTACCTCAATAAAAATATGTTCGGAGGTATTAGAGGAAATTTGATCAGAAATGTTAATAATAGAGAAGGAAAAGTTAGACCTAAGATATATAGCCACACCACCACCACCTCTATCTTTACGGTCGTTTCGAACCAACTGAAAGCCTGGTAATGAAAAAGATGTAGAAGGTAAGCAAGGTTTTAACCAAGACTCCGAAACAAGGACGGCGTGAATGTTTTTGTTATCAAAAGATGCTAGCATATCGGAGTAATGAGCTGGAATACTCTGTGCATTTATATGTACGATATTGAAATGTTTCAGTGAGTCTGAAAAAGTGGATGTTAAAGTAGCGCTGAGAGAAGGAGAAGCATTAAAAGAACTGTCGTCACTGTTCAATCCATCTGAAGAACAAGGAAAAGAATTATTACTGTCGCTGTCACTATTCATATATTACAATAAAATATTTATTTATATATACGTATAATATAATATAAAGACTATTAATATGATTGATATACAATAAAATAGAAATATATAAGTATGTGTGCTCTACATGCCAGCAGTCTGGTTTAGAAAAAGTACAAATTACATACAATCGAAAACATAAACAACAAAACAAAAAGTATTACTGAAACAAAAAAAAAAAAAGAATTATTTAGGTATGTTACACGGAAAATAACAGCTAGATTCTGGTAAAATAAATACAATAGTTAATATCATTATCATTTAAAACATGAAACATTAAAAAAAACAACAAATTAAAGTTGTCCTAATATGCTTTTACCACAGCCGTACAAATTAAAGTACCTAAAACGTAGTTTCTAGAGCCGTAAAATTCTTAAAAAAAAAAAAATTAAATAAAAATATTTTTGAAGGTTAAGTGATAAACGGTGATAAATAAAATAACGAAATGTGATTATACTTAACTCAAGTGGTTAAAAGAGAAAATTGAAGGTAGAAAAATAAATATTTCCAAGATAACAGGAGAGGGCAAGACTGCATAACGGCTTTCAATCGTTCGTAAACATTTGAACTTGAATGTCACCTATTTCTTCGCTGCTGTTCTCTTGGGTCGGCCAGTTTTAGCTTCTATAGAGGAATTTTCAGTACCACTGTCAATAGAAGAAACTGCCACGGCATTTGCAGTCGTGTTTGGGGCAGCATTAAGCTCACTACGGCTAACAATCTTATGCCTTTTGCCATCAATGCCAATTGCAATTATCGATCCTCCTTGCGTCCAGCACTTGGAGATTCCAAATTTTTGCCGTGCTGCCATGAATAACTCGTGCCTAGACTTCGTGAGGAATTCAGAAAGCGTGATTCCAGAATTTTTAAGCCCAGTTTTGGCAGACCACACTTTATCTCTTAGGGTCACATCAGAAAACTTAAGAACTATTGGTCTGGATTTGTCTTTCAATAGATGGCCTAATCGATAACTGTTACGTATTTGCTCTGATGAAAAACTTGAGATTTTTAATCTTTCTGTAACAATTTTAAAAATAGTGTCCTTGATATCTTCAGTCTTGCTTTCTGGGACTCCATGAACTAAAAGCATTTTGCGTCGATTGCACATCTCAAGACGATCATGCTCTTTTGTCAAATGCTCCACTTGTGATTGAAGACATTTTAGAGACAACAAAACAAAGGATTTGAAGCTGGCAAAGTCCGCTGCGAGGCTTGAGGAATGTCCAGTTTTGTCTCTCTCACCTATTTCACTTTGGAATTCAGCCATTCTTTTGTTGAATACCTCAGTCATCTCAGACATTGACTGTTTTAAGGACTCCATTTTGTGCAGTGATAACAAAGTAGAACAGTTTCAATCTTGTCAAATTGTAATTTGTGTAAAGTAGATATGAACTAGGATAATGATAGCTGGTAAGTAGTGCACTTTAATCTTGCATATTATGTTAAAATAATTGCTATTAAAAATACTGCAATAATATTTTTAATTTTAAAATAGAACACAGTGTTCACAGCACACCTACCCACAAAAAAGAGTGTGATGTGATTTTTATTATTGTTTTTTAAAATAGTCGTTTGCCAAATTACAGAAGAGCTTATCTCCTATATTTCTTTCATAGCACAATTCAGCGTAAAACCGAGGGAAATAGGTTAAAAATTGACTCGAAGTTCAAAATCGTCTCTATTTACCGCGTTTTACGGTATTACGTTTTTATAGTATTTAAAGTATTGAGTATGCTGGAAAAGCGTAAATTTATTTACGAAATGAGATTGCGTGATCGTGATGCCGGTAGAAAATTTGACTCAGGTAGTTCAAAAAGGAAACGAGCTATCAAAAAAAAGCAGGTAGAAGAAAATCTACGTGGATCTTTATATAAATATATAAAAAGTGATAATCAAGAAACCTCTACAAAACATTTACTGACTGAAAGTGACTCTAATCCTGATCCAGCTGAAAACATTCCTTCCACATCATCATGGATGCCGCCGCCGTCACCAAGTAAAAACAGCGAGGATGATGATGAATTAACCGCCGGTGCCGCCGTCAACGCTATCCAGTCAAGAATGCGAATCTGAGCCCGAGTCCATCTCTACATCCATGACTGCTGGAATGGAAAATCTGAATCCTCAAAATGACCCCGGTTTGTGGACCATAACAATTACTAATGTAGACAGAACTGAGATTGTATTAAAAGGTCCAATCCGGGTTAAAGTTGATTTATTTCCCGTAAAAAACTGAAGTTTACCCCACTATCGAAAAAGTTCTTGAGAATAATTGCCACACACCTGTTACAGTTGCGTCTGCTGAAAGAAGTTTTTTGAGGCTTAAAATTATTAATTCATATTTGAGAAATTCAATGACACAAGATCGGAAATGACGTAGCGCATTCGTTAGAATTTTCATTCGTTTATTGTGCTTTAATTAAAGATTGGGATTAGTCTTAGGAAAAGCCGCAAACATCAATTTCAAATTAATCATCTATGTACTTGTTAATTTTGTAAATCTTTCAATGTTATAAATTTTAAAACTCAAATTTTATTTAGTTGTATAACTTTAGCATTTTTTGTCAAACATGGCAAATACCTAAACTAAACAATCAGACCTACTTTCGCATCCCATACTTTTTACGAATGTCAAAGGGCCTCGCAAAGACCTGCTGCCCGGAGCCTCGCTATGGGTAAGGCCGCCGTTGCTTTTCTATTTCCGATTTACATAAATGATCTCCCATATCATATAAAAAAACATAACATTGTCTCATTTGTTAACGACACCTCTAACTTTTCAAAGATAACAGACGACAGACATGTTATGATACACTAAATACTGCCATTCCAAGATTGTATATTGGTTTAATGCTAATAATTTGTTACTTAATGAGAAAAAAACCAAATGTGTTAAATTTACATTACATAATGTTAGTCAGATCTAGACGACGAATGGCAAGCAATTAAAACTTGTTAATTCAAAAGTCTTTCTTGGCATAACGCTGAATTCCAAGCTTCAATGGGGTCCTCATATTCATAACTTAGCCAAAAAACTTAGCTCTGCTGCGTATGTGATCAATAAAATAAGACAATTGACCGCTACCGACACTGCAAAAATAGTATATTTTAGCTATTTCCATAGTTTAATGACATATGGTATCTTATTGTGGGGTAGCGCTGCTGATGTAAATACAATATTTTTGTTACAAAAACGGGCAATTCATGCTATTTATAAATTAGGATCTAGGATATCTCTGTTGGATAGGTTTAGGGAAGTAAATATTTTAACATTAGCGTCGCAGCACATATATGAAAATCTTTTGTATGTTCATAAAAATATTGTATTACATTACACATTACAATTATTATTAATTATTTTTTTCATAATCCATATTTTTTACACAATTCATAAAATTACATATTTACCTAGTATCTGTTTTGGACAACTATTGGGACTAGACTGAAAAAGTGTATTATGCTACTTTACAGCCACGCTTGTGGTATTGTTTGCTACTTTACAGCCACGCTTGTGGTATTGTTTGCTACGTCACAGCCATGCATAGTGTAACGTGGATTTTGACGTGGATACGTCTTTAAATTTGTTTACATATTGGAGAGGCAATCAGCTGACTATAAAGTCCTCCTCCTCCGTAACTATTAATCGTTGATCAGTGGGGTAGATATAGCTTTTTGCGATTGCATATGACTGTTTTCTATAACGTTTTATTCTTTTAAATAAAATTTGTTTAGTCTGGGGGGCAAACCCTTGATTGATCCTTCTAATCCCCACTACGCCACTGTTATAGACTTGTAGTCGAGTAAAGAAAGCATTTAACCCAAGAATTTCGTCAGCAGGTTCTTATTTTGATGTGACCTGGCACAAAATGTTGAGTATCCTGAATAAAATTATATTCATGAGATCTTAAGACTTTTTTATAGGGATCAGATGTCCAGCTATTCTGGATGCCACGAAAAAATTAAAACCTTAAAAAACAAACAATTAAATCATGGTACGGGATCCAATGACACCAAAAAAGCTTAAGAACGGCAGACGTGTTACCGGCTCGCACATAATTGTTATTTAAATTAATCAGTCAAAAGTTTTGTTTTCCATACAAAAAATTATACTTAATTGTGCAGTAATTTGAGTGAATAAAAGTGGTGCAATCGTAAATAGTTAATAATATCATCTCAAATCGCTATTCTGAAAATTATTTGAAATATAATCGTTAAAAGTAAATAGTGAATTGTGACTTTTGTGATATTGTATTGTGTGTCGGTCGATGAGAACAAAAGACATAAATCAACTCACCTGCACAACCATTTCGCAAGCACTTCGCCAGCAGTTGCATTAAGTCAGAAAATTCGTTAACATCGTTAACAACTAAGCTGGCTGAAACGTAACACCTCTAAACCTCAGTTAAGTAGCCTCACCAAAACCAAGTTTGATTCCCAGCCTCTCAGAAACTTTTTGTTTCATAAATATAATAGAAATCATGTCAGAAAATGTTACATCTTGGGGCTGCTGCAGCTCGACATCTAAAGAAAAATATCTTAAGTGTAAAACCTGGGAGCAGGCCTACCATTATGCATGTCTGTCAATAGATACAAAAACAGTCGAAGATATGTCGCCGTTTATTTCTAATTGGAAATGTCCTGAATGTTGTAACTTAACTCTTAAAAATAGAAATAACGACAGTATACCAGTACGTTTTAATCCTACGGTAACTGTACGATGTAGTAAAAGACAGGCACTCCCTCGCAGCCTAGTTGGTAGGTTGATGGACTGCCGTGTGCAGAGGGTGTGGGTTCGATTCCCGCACTGGACAAACATTTATGTAATAAACATTTGGGTTTGTCTTGAGTCTGGGTGTACTTATGTATGATGTGTATGTATTTAGAAAAAAAAAATTATATATATGTATTTATATCCGTTGTCTGGTTGTCTGTAATTATAATTATTTATTATTATTAACTACAGAAAAACTTAAAGATATTATTAATGAAGCGGTTTAAAATCAAATGGATTCTTTTTTAGCGCAAATTCATGAAAAGATGAGCTCCACCATTAACTCAGAACTAAAAGATATCAAAGAAGAATTTAAAGAAATAAAACAGTCCGTAATCTTTATGAATACTCAGTATGAAGACTTTTTGAAAGAGCAATCTACCTACACTCTGAATAGCAAAAATAAATAATTTGTCAGGATCTAAATGATCGCTTTGATTACGTGGAGCAGCATTCTAGAGCCAATAACGTAGAAATACAATGCGTCCCTAAAAAAAAAATTAAAATTTTTCCGTGTTGGTAAAGGGATTAGGTAAGACAATATCTTGTGAAATACAGGAAAATAGAGTCTTTCATCGCATTAAATTCAACAAATGAAAGACGAACTTTGAGAAGCTGAACCGTTCGCATGCCGGCAAAGTGGGGCAAAAAGTGCCAATATACGTAACGGAGCATCTATCTAACGCCAACAACACTACACGCCGCGGCAAGAATTAAGGCGAAAGAAAAGGATTATAAATACGTGTGGATAAGAAAGGGGCGTATCTTTATGAGAAACTAGTGACAATTCGGAGTACAAGTGGATAAAAATATGGATTCTCTGAGTAGTATTTAAGTCTAGACCTACCGATATTTTAGTACTTGCATATTTTGTATGTTACAATCTTATAATTCACTCTTAAAATATATTATCAAAATGTACGAGGCCTGCGAACTAAAACACATGCTTTTTGTCAAAATATATGTTACACGATTAACGATCTTATTGTGTTATCAGAAACTTGGTTAAACAGTGGTATATTATCGAGTGAACTTTTTGATAAGAGATACATTGTCTACAGGAGAGATCGGGAGACCTTAGGTTGCAAGAAAAGAGAAGGTGGTGGAGTCCTTTTAGCTGTCCCAACAAAAATTGAATCTAAAAGAAATAAGGAATATAAAATGAGCTGCGATGACCTATGGGTGTCTATAAAAATACCAAACCGACACAGTAGTAATATAGATTACAGTGACATCTGTGCAGTTTATTTTCCACCACCGGTACAAAGGTCCTAGTTTAGACGAATTTATTACAAAATGTTATGATGTGTTAGATTGCAAGGATTCGCACTTGAGTATATTAGGAGATTTTAATTTAAACAATATTAATTGGGAAATAATGAATTCGTCGTCTTAAAGCTCTATTTACAAAGTATCGCCGAATGCACAAATGCTTTTAGATTTTTTACACTTAAATAATTTTATGCAGTACAATTTTGTGCCCAACAATAAAAACAAAATACTTGACTTGGTTCTAGTAAACAGCCCTAATTGTAAAGTAGATAACGCTATTGATATACTTAGCTCTGAGGACAAGTTGCACCCACCAATAGAAATTCTGGTTACATATACACCAATCTGGTCTATATGTAACGATAATACTAAGTATCTAGGACCTAACCCTACATTTAAAAGATACAATTATAGAAAAGCTGATTATACTGCTATTAATTTAGAACTGCAATAAATAGACTGGAATACAAGTTTAGATAAAACAGATGATGTAGTTATTATGGTAAATAGGTTTTATGAAAAATTAAGATATATTTTACATAAATTCACCCCTTTTTGCAAACCAAAAAGTTCCAGTGTGGTTTAGTCAATCCTTAATAAAATTACTAAAGGGTATGAATAAAGCTCTCAAATGATTTAAAATGAATAGAAATCCTATGGATGATTTGGAGTTTAAACTGCTGCGTAAAAGGTGTAACAAACTAACTTCTTTTTATTAATACTGTAAGACATTGATTATTTCTTAGTGATGAATACATAAACTGTCTTTTGTTTATATTAGATACTTTTTTATGTTGTGCTTGTGCTTTATATTTCATGTTTTTTTATGTTTGTAATGGAAAGTGTCTTTTTATGATAGGGAGGGCATTTTCCAATATTTTAATTGGACGCTGTAAGAGAAAGGGAGAAAAGAAATGCCCTTGCTGAGTTTCTTGCCGGTTCTTCTCAGTACAAGGTCTCCCGCCCTGTAGACTTACGAACCGATGGCATAGTGACATTCATAAGTGCTCAATTATTGTAGCCTAAACTGAATAAATTATATTGAATTTGAATTGAATTTTGAATTTGAAATCGTATTAAAATTAACAACACATTCTCAATTCTCAATATCGTTGTTGTTTAAGCCCCCTGCTGGTTCTATACCTGACCACATCTGCCCATGCTCCCTCTTTACAGACTTTCTACTATTATAAAACTTTGAGTTACTGAAATTGTTTCGTTGGTAGTAATCTCGGCATATATTCCAACATCTCTTTGGTCCTTCTCCGTAAGTCTTCTTTTCGTAAACACGATTATATTTTCTCCAGGGCGATGGTTTTGCCGATTTATTCCAAGGATAACCAGCTTTCCGCGGGTGGCTAGAATTAATATCAGGAATTTCCGTTTGGACAACACTATTTACATTTTTACAATTATCTACAGGACGATCTGCCATCTTCTCAACTACTCTAATGAGATTCTTAAGCTTAAATATATATAAGGGTATAATTTTTTCCTGCCATTGGGATAATACGCTCGATTCAAATCGTCGTATTATAATGTCCTCATTTGTGACATTTCGCCGCCTGTGCCAAGTCTATACAAGTATGGCTCTACACCTTCCTGTGCATGCTGTGCCATATCATAGAATACTTGCATAGGATCCTTAGGCTCTATTTTAGACCTAATGCATTTTACAATCTCTTCATACGTTGTGCTTTCTTCTAATTTTTTATGCACTGAGAGATAATTGCGCCAGTGATCTGGCAATAACAATTCCAGAATGCGGCCTAGGCCCAACTGGTTGAGCCTAAAGTATTCAGGCTAAACCATAATGTCCTGGGCTAAACTAAACAACCCAACAATCTACAAGAAAACTGAAAATCGGCGTAACAAAATAAACATCTGTCATTTTGCAAGTCACAACAGTCGAGTCAGTGTGACAATGTAAAGTCACAACAGTCGAGTCAATGTGGCAATGTAAAGTCACAACGGTCGACTCAGTGTGACAATGTAAAGTCACAAGGGTCGAGTCGGTGTGATAATGTAAAGTCACAACGGTCGCGTCAGTGTGTCAATGTTAAGTCACAACAGTCGAGTCAATGTGAAACTAGGTATGTCTGCATGTGCCATTTAATATGCATCTTCAATACTGTCATAAGCATAGCAATGTTGTTCATGGACAACATTTCATTGATGAGCAGTACAAATAGCGTAGGAAAAAGCTCAGAGCCTTGCGGTATTAACCGATACCAGCATTAATGTCCATGCTATCAGAGCAATAACGCTATATTAACGGTCACTAACCAGGTCGTGTTTTTCTAAGTTACTTAGAAGCTGTGTGTTGATTACACGCTCCATCACCTTGGAGAGGAGATAGGTAATAACGATAGACCGATAGATCTGATCTATCGTCCTTTTTTGGCAGCGGGTGCACATTCACAATCTTCCATGAAGACTGAAATCGCCTAATGTGGTAGGAAAGCGCGAAGAGGCGCGTGCGTTCAGGACACAACTCAGGAGCACTCTGATTAAGCATCACTGCTAGTTATATACCGTTTGGCCTACTCGACTTATTAACGTCTAGAAAAAGCAACGCCTGCCGGACCTCCCTCTGTGTTATGGAGATATCTAGCATGGTCTAACCACACCACGGTAAAGTAGGTGGTACAGCTCCTTCGCCGCTCATATTCGAGTTTGACGTGAAGTGACTGCCCATTTAATTGATTTTCTCGTTAGCACTATGAGCCAAAGTCACCTTCAGTTTTTCGCAGTGGTGGTTACGATGACGTTTCAACCAGAAAGCACGACTCCTAGAGGAATAGCTCGCAAGTCGCCTACTTGTTTTGCTGATGAATTAGAATTTAACTCTGGCAATTATTGCTTTCTTACTGAATCTCGAGGCAGCATTTTATCTGCGTTTTAACTCGGAAATATTCGCATCTTTAAAATTTCAGCTTTGGCTCAAGCCTCTCTGCATTTTTACTTTTACATCCTATATCTTTGGTTTTATCCGTGATTTCAGCGATGATAAATGCGAATTAAAAAAAACTTAACCAACAACTTGTCTTCAATTTTAAATTATTTTGGGGTTCCGACTAAGATATGAAAATAATTGGATCTTATATTTTGGACTATTCTGAGCACTTTATGACTGCTGTCATTTTTTTTCCCAACCCCACGGTTAGGTAAAAAGTCAATAGTCAAAAAATTGTTTAAACAGTCGAAAATACAATATGGTACAGGCTCTGTGGCTTCCGTGGGACCCACCTCGAACATACCTTCGAATTCCCTTTGCGAATAAATTATAGATTTCTGTAGGTACCATTGCTTGAAGCAACCTCTTCGTTTGTCATTTAGACTGGGTAACAACTTGATGCACTTCTTTCGGATTTAACGAATGACCAGAAATTTTTAGAATTTTTAGCTATATTATATTATATTAGCTTCTGTATTATTAATATAAGTAAAGTAACATTCAGAAGTTAGTTTGTTACACCTTTTACGCAGCAGTTTAAACTCCAAATCATCCATAGGATTTCTATTCATTTTAAATCATTTGAGAGCTTTATTCATACCCTTTAGTAATTTTATTAAGGATTGACTAAACCACACTGGAACTTTTTGGTTTGCAAAAAGGGGTGAATTTATGTAAAATATATCTTAATTTTTCATAAAACCTATTTACCATAATAACTACATCATCTGTTTTATCTAAACTTGTATTCCAGTCTATTTATTGCAGTTCTAAATTAATAGCAGTATAATCAGCTTTTCTATAATTGTATCTTTTAAATGTAGGGTTAGGTCCTAGATACTTAGTATTATCGTTACATATAGACCAGATTGGTGTATATGTAACCAGAATTTCTATTGGTGGGTGCAACTTGTCCTCAGAGCTAAGTATATCAATAGCGTTATCTACTTTACAATTAGGGCTGTTTACTAGAACCAAGTCAAGTATTTTGTTTTTATTGTTGGGCACAAAATTGTACTGCATAAAATTATTTAAGTGTAAAAAATCTAAAAGCATTTGTGCATTCGGCGATACTTTGTAAATAGAGCTTTAAGACGACGAATTCATTAGTTTATACATCGACACATTTTACGCCATTTGAATTAGTTTTTGGTAAAATTTGTAACATACCGAGTAATTTGACAAAAACTGTTGAGCCTCTATACAGGGTAACTTTTCAATGACCCGCCATTTTAAAAAGGTTTGTTCGTAAAATTAATCTTAAGATATATTTGGATTAATTTTTAAAAAATCATAAGATATATTCTATTTACATAAGCTGTAAGTTATCCCAAAAGTTTCTAATATTATGGACACCAATACGAACATTAAATGAATGATGTGATAGCAGTGACGCGCTATGTAGCGTAACCCCTCTCCCCTTACACCACGTCTGCCGGTATGTTTTTAGTACCTACTCTACCTACGAAGTTGGTACCTTAATGATCGTGTACCACATTTTACAAAGAAAATTAATTTAAACTTTTACAATAGTCAAAACACCAAAATTTTGATTCCAATTTTCCTTCATACTTTAATGGGCTGAATAAGAAACAATTAAAATAAAAACATCTACATCCCGATTGTTGTAAGTATGTCTTTGTGATGACGATAGTTATCAAATAACACTGGGAACTGAGTCAGTAAACAAAAAAAAGGCGCACGTGAACACAACACTAGGTCAAGATCAGCACTAATATAATAAAATTAAAATTAGTTACAAAAGAAAGCCGCGCGGGGAATTGTACATAGGGTAAAGTCCAGACTACATTAGTCTTAGTAGGAGACTACTGCGTGGTTATTTGTTAGTTTAGGATTATTTTAATTTTTAAATCATGCATGACTTTATTTTGTTTTTGTCAGGCAATTTTAATTATTTAATAAATCATGAAATTAGCCACTGGTATTTTGTGTAATCTAGGTTTAGTTGGATAATTTTAAGATTAAGTTCGTGATTATGACATGTATGGTCACTTGTTTTAAAAAAGAATCATTTTTTGGACATGGACCGACCGAAGTACCTAGTTGTCGGACAAAAATAAAAACCTATATACGCGTGTGTATGTGTGTATTGACTTGCGAATGTGTTGTTTTAATGAATAAAGGGGCTATCGGGCCAATAACCTCTCACAGCTGTTATCAAGCTTATTTCAGCGGAAAATTAAGGCACAAAAGTTTAAAAAAAAAATTTTTTTTTAATTGCCTAGATGGGTTCTATCATCGATTCTGAACTTCCTCTGAAAATATGGCGGGTCATTGAAAAGTTACCCTGTATAATTCTGAAGTTATGCACAGAAAATTAAATACAGATTACAAAAATCTCATGCTCAACTTAGAGAAAATCTACTTTATTAAAGCACACAAGAAAAGAATATTATGATAAAAATGTAAATCCTGTATTTCATAAAAAAAATGATTTGATTTTAGTTAAGAACGAAACTGCAAGTCAATTTGACAACGTTTATCATGGACCTTATACTGTCCTTAAAGATATTTCACCGAATGTAGTTATATTAAAAGAAAATAATGATATAGATGTTATACATAAAAATAGAACTAAGCCATATACTAAATAAATTGTGTTTATGTGTGTAATTTTACTATTCTTTTTTTCTAAGTTTATTATGTTACAATGTGGTAATTATTGAATACTTACTTTGTGTATCGTGTACTTTTTTTAACTTTGCGATATTTCAATGATATTTTTATAATTTTTCTATGTAATGTGTTTTAATGTAACAAAAAAATTTGGGGCATTTTTTTTTTTAATCCCTTGGGAGGTGTAGTGTATGCACACCCTTATAATATATATGCTAGATAAGTACCAATGTATTGCAATGTGCAACCAATATATTCCTAACTTTTATTGAATTATCGTTTAGTATTAAGAAGATGCTCAGAATATAGAGACGTTCGTAAAACTATCCCTTGTTTCATTACACGGAACCTTATAACTGCATATCAATGACATGTTGGACACCAACAACATACTTTGCTATGCAGTAGATAGTACTGGAGACGATTATTACACGGGTCGTGCAGGCATCCCTCGTTCCGTTGTGAAGGCAAAGCGTGGAAAACTGTGTCCAAGGTCTGTGACTGGGGATGGGAAAACTTGGTCCGTTGATAATTAATCTGTGAAAACTGTGATAAAAACAAAATAACAATGAGATGATTAAAACATGCAGGGACAATAATAAAAATAAAAATTAATACAGCGTCCATAGGCTTTACATCAGGCGAACCACAAGCTTGTTTGCCACCTTGGTGATATAAAAAAAGTAAGGAAATATATGGCCTAGTGAATATTTACAAGTTATATTTATAATAATATCAGAAATTGTCTAGAAAGGCACGGCACGTTTAGCTGTCCATGAGGGTGTGATCCAGCACTGATTTATAGAAGTAAATGTTGGAAATTATTTAACATATTTTCTCTACTTATTAAGGATGTGCTTTACAATTACCTTATTTTTATGAATTTATTATTTAGTCATGTGCCTCTAGTATATTGTAAACTTCTACAAAGTAATTCAGCAAAAACTGATTTCTTTCCACGCAAACTGGCAGCGCGTGTGAGCGTAGCCTACTTACTGCCCCTAATACGATTCACGTTTCTTCCAGTCAACACACACGGTCTTAGTGGTTCCATGTTTCATAAACGAACAGTTAAAAAACACAATAAAAGCGCAAGATTTAATCAAAGTCCAGGTTAACATAGCGTAGGTCGAATGTAAAGCCGATAGATACAGAAAGTCTATAGTCAAAATGCAGTCGTCAAATATTTCCAAAATACACTGAGAGCACCAGAGAGTACGCACGTAGAGTCACAAAAGTTACAATCGTGAATGAAACAAAAAAATAAAATACTAACTACCTACCTACTACTACCTACGGAGGAAGGGTGCTGGCGCTGCTGGCGCAACTCGGTTAAGGTAGACAAAATTGAATGATTGGCTAAATCAAGGACACAATTTTGCTATCGTTGACTCATTACATTCTTTTAAGATACGTAACTAAGTTGTAAAAGTGTAAAAGAAAAAAATATTTTGCAGTCTTTTTATAATACTATCTGCCCCTTTCATTGTTTTATTAACAAGTCAGACAGAGCCATCTATAGCGTCCAGATTATATGATTTTCATTTCAGGGACTCAACCTATTATATGCAAATAAGTCATTTCGGGTCGTTAATACAGGATTTTTTTTTGATTACTACAGCGCCACCTATCAGATTTAATCGCAGCGGAAACCATTGTGTTGACAAAAAAAGAAGAAAATAAAAACCGGCCAAGTGCGAGTTGGACTCGCGCACCGAGGGTTCCGTACCTACCACCATTTATGTAATCTACAAACACAAACAAGAATATTTTTATATTTGAGTTGTTCGAATGAAAGGTAAATTGCGGTTTACGATTTATGACGTATTAAAAAAAACTACTTACTAGATCTCGTTCAAACCAATTTTCGGTTGAAGTTTACAAGGTAATGTACATCATACGTATGGGTTTTAAGAAAAAAATATATTTGAAACTCAAAAATTGATTTTTTTCTATTTTTATGTGAAAATCTTAATGCGGTTCACAGAATAGATCTACTTACCAAGTTTCAACAGTATAGTTCTTATAGTTTCGGAAAAAAGTGGCTGTGAAATACGGACGGCCAGACAGACAGGCATGACGAATCTATGAGGGTTCCGTTTTTTGCCATTTGGCTTCGAAACCCTAAAAAAAACATCATAAATATGACCTTAATCGGTCAAAACGTTCAAAAGTTCCACCATGATAGACAAAATCTACAACGATTACGTATAGAGATACGTACAAAAAACCTATCTACGTATATATTATACATTCTATGAATGTGTATATTATAATAAAGGTATATAATATATGTATGTATGTAATAAAATAAGTTTCATTGAAATATTATATTTCATTATATTGTCTAAGCTTTAAAAAAATGCTACAAAAAGTGACACACAAAGCATTTCTACCTCGAAATCGATACACTTTAGAGCTGAGGTGCCTGGAATTATGTACTATTAAAATAAAAAAGTTTTAGGCAGGGGCATTTGCGTTCTACACCGACCAAGGAAGTACTTGAAACTTGAAGCCGGAGACCTCACAAACCACTTACACGTGTTATAGCCGGAGACCTCACAAACCCCTTACACGTGTTATAGCCGGAAACCTCACAAACCACTTACACGTGTTATAGCCGGAGACCTCACAAACCCCTGGCACATGTTATTTGATCGCTCAAAAGTACCCGATCTTCTAGACGTCTTCATTAAAAAGGCATAGGACAACATTATGCAAAAGTAGACTCATGCCTAGATACCTCTTCTGACCACTCAGCAGTCATTGGCACATTTAGCGTTTATGCTATTGACAAAGAACAACATCCTAGCTTAAGCAATAAATACACAGACTGGGAAGCATTTTCTGATTTTTGGAACTGGAAGTAAACCTTAATGTAAGACTAAAAACAATTGATGATATTGACGAAGCAACCTTTTTCATCACTAATAAAATACAGGGAGCTGCTTGGCGTTCTACACCTGTTCTAAGAAACAAAAATAATGCTAAAATTCCACTGGAAATTAGAGAAAAACTTAAAGAAAAGCGAAAACTCAGACGAAGATGGCAACCTAGTAGGTTATCTGAAGACAAAACTGCCTTTAACCGATCAGCAAGAGAACTATAGGAATTAATTCAAAGGTCTAAAAATGAATCACTGCATCGCAAACTCTCAAAATTATCTACTACTAAAGAAGAAAATTATTCACTCTGGAAAATTACTAAAGATCTGCAAAGACCTCATGAACACTTACCGCCTCTAAGACGCACTGATGGCTCAAAAACCTAGTGAAAAAGCAAACACATTTGCTGAATTTCTACAGCAAGCCTTCACTTCCAATGAATCTTCTATGGTAGAATTTGAACAGGCAATAGACAAACTGATAAACAGCGACTAACAACTATCTGTACCCCCTAAACCAGTTACTCCCAAAGAAGTTGTAAGAACTATTAATAATTTGAAAAATAAGAAATGCCCCGGTTTTGATCTCATCTCAGCAGAAATCTTAAAGAACCTACTCAGAAAAGCGATAGTCTATCTTACTGTATTGTTCAATGCTGTATTAAGAGTCCACTGCTACCCAAAACTGTGGAAGGTATCACTAATAAAAATGGTTGCAAAACTTGGAAAACCTCCAACACTGCCCAGCTCATACCGGCCAATAAGCCTCTTACCACTTATATCAAAAGTATTTAAAAAAATACTTCTGACTAAACTGCAACCAATATGAGAAGACAACAATGCAATCCCAGATCATCAATTTGGATTCATACCACAGCACTCAACAATAGAACAGACACATAGAGTGGTACACAAAATCAGGCAAACCTAAGAGCAAAAGGAATACTGTTGAGCAGTATTTCTTGACATACAACAGGCCAACATAAGGTGTGGCACAAAGGACTTCTATACAAGTTGAAATCCCTCCTACCAAACACATTCTTTATGGTGCTCAAATCATATTTGGAAGGTCGAAAGTTAAATTTGAAAGTGAATTGTCACAACTTTGCAACATTGAAGCATCAGTGCCTCAGGGTTCTGTCCTTGGCCCAGTTTTATATTCCATATACACAGCAGACTTACTTGTCACAGCTGGAGTAGAAACAGCAACATATGCAGACGATACGGCGTGTCTTGCGAGCGACAAATGCCCAGAAAAAGCGACATGTAAATAACAAGAGCAACTAAATAAAATACATCAGTGGTTGCAAAAATGGCGAATTAAGACTATTGCCACCAAATCTACTCATATTACTTTTACTCTCCATAAAGAAGATTGTAAGCCTGTAAAACTGGGTCAAGAAATCTTACCTCACAAAACGAGTGTAAAATACCTGGGTCTAAGATGCGATTTTAAAACCTCTATTGGCTTATAGGAAAACACCAAAACACCACTCACACTTGAAAATAAAATGCTGGTCTACAAGTGTATTATAAAACCAATATGGTCGTACGGCATCGAGTTGTGGGGCTCTGCAAGCAACTCTAACATGGAAATCCTACAGCGGTTCCAAAATATTGCTATTCAAACAATATCCAATGCACCATGGTTCACTCGAAACTCAGAAATACACGAACACCTGGAGATCCCAACGGTCAAAGAGGAAGCCAAAAAGTGTTGCACAAAATACAAAAAGATATTACAGACACACAAGAGTAAGCTTGCAAGAGCGCTTATAAATAAAAAAGCTCAGAAACCATGCTTGAAGGAATTGAATGTCCTAGATATTGACAAAAGACAATTAATGTCTCCTAATATTTTGACCATGCTTAATGAAGCAGTGGGCATGTCAAAGTGAATAAGCCTGGAAAAAATCTGATTATGACTATTCTAGTTGATTGCAGATGTATTTTAGAAAAAAAAAACTGTGTTGTTCCTAAGCACTACACTTCTTTGAGGAAGGAATTCTTTTTTCTTATTCTTAGATGTCATAGGAATAAATAAACCCAGAGAGTTATTTAAATGTCCCACAAAAAAAACCTCTGACTCTGAACTGACTCTCTGTTTTAAAAAATAGTATTCATTACCTTAGACGATTCAAAAGTTTTACTTTCACTATAAACGCGCCTTAAGTCCATTAACTGCCACCAACATAGGATTAAGAAGCTGTCGCTGCATGTTTGCTACCTCTGAAATGCTAGGCAACTGCAATATGGCACTGACATAATATGTAAGTGCAATTTGTCTAATGTTGTCATACCGTCTAAACAATAAGTCTCGGGCTGTTTTATAACCGGCATTATCCTGAGACAAATGCCTAATCATGTCATATGGCTCTTCAGTGGATTAAAACTAAACTTTTGAACCTGTTTATAAACCCACTGTGGGTCGATTCCGTATGAGCTATTGAAATAGCTTCAAACGAATTTTCGTTGCTAACCTTCAAAAACTTCAATCGATATTTTGCGATTCCGTAAAATTTTGGCAGTGTGTTGAGATGCATTTCAGTCGATAAAGTATCGCGTGAAGTTCGTACGAAATCAAGCTAATCCAACTACTTTAAAAAGTAAAGTTATAGCACGGCTATATAGAGTGTAAAGAGTACATTCTAATTTGTTGGAATAAGTTTGTTTTGAAATTATTTTGAATATAACTAATATACTATTATCTGTGGTATGTATAGTAAAAAAGTTTATAAGTACATACGGTGTTTAATAAATTTATATATTTCTCATTAAAGAAGGAATTGACGAAAAGTAAGTACTCAGATTTATGGATTCCTTAACTATTCTGCACAAATCAGCAAATTGTACCTAATTTGTTAACTTGTTTTGTAGAAATGCCGCCAAATCGCCAAGTTTGCCACCGCCAACTACAACTTCTCGTTGAGTTTGCGGAGGCAAACAAAAGGATTGTATTGGGAAATCTGGGAAAAGGTCCCCTTGGCCAGCAAGAGGCCAACAAGGCGTGGGAGGCCTTGGGCCAAAAACTGAATGCCATTGGCGGGGGGACCATTAAAAGTCCCGAGAAATGGAGGCGAGTATGTAGTTTTTTCAATTATTTTTTACCCAACTGCTTAGAATGTTAACTGTGTATTACCTACTTATATTGCACGCTATCGGCATGCTTAATGGGGTCTGTCTGGCTTTTCCACATCTAACACATTTTTTTTAGACTGTGTTCCTAATCCCAATGCGGAAGTTAAAAAAGTTATTTTGGAATGCCCGGTAGAGTAATTTTCCAACTGTCAAGGTAAATTATTTATATCGCCATATATGTACAGTTGAAATTTAATTAACAGTTAAAATGTGTAAGAAATTAAGTGTTAATCTCCATCCCAAAACAGATTAATTTTCTATTGGGCGGTAATTACTTGGCGGGTTTTGGAACATAGCCTTGATATGTGTTATACTCAAAGGTTGAAACCCAGAAACCTTAGGATTCATTAGTCAAAGGCGTTCATACAATCTAACTCATCACAAAGATGTTCTAGTTCCGAACTTGCCGCTTTGTTGACAGAGTGTCACTTATTTGTATGAAAGCTGTAAGCAAACATACTACAATTATTAATTGTTGAAAGCATATGTATGACAAGACGTTAAGTACGCCTTAGTTAGGTTGCTAAAAATTAAAATAACATAACCTAATCTACATGGAAGCACTAATATTTGTCAAATTAAAGTTTGTATGAGGCTTTGACTAGTCAATCCCAAGGTTTGACAGATTTTGCCCTTTGATTATGACCAGTGTTTGGTGTAGTAAGAGCTGTTTTTGATACTCCTCAACTAGCGCACAAGCAGTATAAGCAGATACTGTAACTCACTTATAATACTAAAGTCTGGTTTATCTTTTTTTCTTATTTTATATGGCTAAAAGAATTATTAGTTTTTTCTATATTGCTATTAATACACTAAAGCCTGCACAAAAGGTAGTTAGCCTAAAATAGCTCTACCTTCACCATTCACTGATTATGTGACATATGAATATTAAATTCATATGAAATCTGCATGCAATCTTTTTTTAAATTTATAAGTACTGGAACTTGCTGAAATGCCGCACTAAGGCTAAGGCGGCGGATATAAGAAGACGTCGTGTGGGCACGGGTGGTGGACCCAACAAAACAATTCCTCTCTCTGATTTAGAAGAGAGGATTGTTTGCATTATTGGGAAGGTAGCGGTGGAGGGTACACCTGGAGTAAGGATACCAGTAGATGTTAGTATGCTTTTGTATGATTTTATAATTTTAGCACTGTATGATAACTTTTTTTTATGAGTAGGTATTATGATATAAACCAGTAGGCTAGTATGGTGATAATTTTATTATAATTCTGTACTAACCTAATTATAACATTGCTTTGTAATAGAGTAAGTCTTATAACATGTTTGCTCTGACTTTGCTTACTAAAACTATATTCACAATAACTATTAAACTGCACTCATTGCACTTAATTTCTGCTTATTAAAAATTTTTCTGTAGCTGCAAACAATGTGATTTACAATAGTTAAATAAATGGTTTTAAGGATTAAAACTAACATTTCCGCAAAAACAAAAGTTAAAATAAAAACAAATTACACAAAAAAAAATCAATTTTATTCATTTTTACGGACAACTCACGCTATATAATAATATAAATATCACTAAGAAAGAGCGAATGTTTCCTAAGGCAGTTTTCTTGTATCTCCTTTGGTTTCAGATTACCCCATATTGTCCCAGTAAAAAAAATGCCGATCACAGTCACACATGATCTTTATTCTAAATTTTTTTCGCCGGAAAACAACATGATTGAATACTGTTCAGGGCCTCTCAGAGGTGAAGCCTATTGATTTAAAGCAATTTTTTAGTGCGGATAATTTAGTTTTAATCCTCATTTTTTCTAAACTTCTTTAGGGTAAACCAATGCTTTTCTCTCATCTAAATTGGTCTGCAGAAAAGTAATACCTAAATGACTGATGTGCCTGATCCTGGGAATCATGCATGTAATATGCCATCAACTGACTGATTTTGAAATCACAAGTCAACAATATTTGTATAAAGAAAATGAAACGGTCAATTTTACAGAACTATTATTCCAAGAAATTATATGCATATTACCATATTGTTCTTCAAATAATGTTTTAATTATTGTGGTTTCTTAAGTATACCTTAAAAAAGTGATGATGTCCCTTTTATATGGACCGATTCAAATACACAATTTGATATATATCTATAAAAGGCAAGTTAATGTTATATATTTTTAGGCCTCTTTATAAAATAGATAATTCATAAAATTAAAAAAAATTAATTCATTATAGATACCAAACCATCTACCCACTACCACAGCCGCAGCCAACTACCAGACGCCCGCACCAAGGACTTCCACCAACTCCGCTTTATGTAAGCTTAGAATACATATTATTTATATGTAATTTTGATGGATGAATGAATATGAACGAACATGACATTTGTTGATAATTATATATTTCTAATATTCTGTTGCTTAACAGGGGACATAGAAATGGAGGAGAACGACGCGCAGGTGGAGGACTACGAGGTGGAGGTGGAGTTTGGAGGTCTTGGAGACCACAATTACTTCGAAACTTGTTAGTATTTTTTTTTTTTTTTATTCCAATAAGGTGGCAAACAAGCCTACGGTCCGCCTGATGGTAAGCGGTCACCGTAGCCTATGGACGCTCCTCAGACTAAAGGGCTCGATACCGCAAGTGAGTTTGGGATCGTCGACAATTCTCACAGCCCGTCGTTGAACCGAGTCAAAAGGGCCAAGCTGGTATCCGGGTGCACCCGCCCAGAGATGGCAGCAGTACTCCATATGGGGCCGGACTTGCGACTTGTAAAGTAGCAACCTTTGCCTCGACGTGAAGTACTGCTTCGCTCTGTTGAGTACACCAAGTTTTTTGGACGCCAGCTTTACCTTCTCTAGCAAATGATCTCGGAACTGAACATCGCTGGAGAGGGAGCTTTAGTACATTTTGATTGTGCATTGCAAGTTATGCAGTGTTCATTCAATGCAGCAGGATGCACAGGGCACAAACCTTTAAGTTGAACATGCAAATTGTTAATAAATGACATGTGTTTCTGTGAATTTTATGTACATATGTTATATAAAGGGACAGTTTTTGATTCTCAAAAATAAATTATGGTTCAGTAAAGACTAATTAACTAAATATTTAAAATTATATAATCCAAGAGCTAACCATAGTCAACCAAGACTGTATAAGCCTACCGAGATTTTCTCTAGGGACTTCGGTATCGGGTTCTTGAAGAAGGTAGTAATTTGAAAGGCGATGCGTGAGTAACTCCCCTCGTGTTGTAAGCGTTCATAGGCTACGGTAACCGCTTAGCATCAGATAGGCCGTAAGCTTGTTTGCCACCTTGGTGGTATAAAAATAAATGAAAAATAGAATCAATTTATGCAGTGATTAAGGCTACAGCTCTAAAAATTTTTACACATTTAAATTATAATAATAGCTGTGAAAATACGTGTCAATATTTTAGTAAAGGTTTCTCAGAGAAATATAAAATTTTCTATTTAATACAGAACGCTCAGAGCGCTCAAATTGGATTCTCACTCCTTCTTTAACTATCTATTATTACTTTCTAGACACCTTGCCCGAGCAGCCGCAGCTAGAGCTGGTTCCCTCCACCGTGCAAGGTAAGCTGCTACAAGTTGCCAAAAAAATTATACGCATAGTTATACAACCGACTGCAATGCTGTGGGTTTGAGACTAGTTGCACAAACCTTTTGATAAACATGAAAGCTTTTTAGGGTTCCGTACTTGAAGGATCCAAACGTAGCTCTATTGCTGTCACTCACATGTCCGTCACAAAGGGTTTACAGCCAAACGGTTAGAACTACAGTCTTCAAATTTTCATAGTATAAGCATCTTGTTTACTCAAAGCCATACAAATTGTCAAAAAATATTTTTTTTGAGGGAGGCTCCAGCTTAATGAGAACACGAAAGAAATCTAGAATATGTCTGAGTTGTAAATAGAATATTCCCTAAAAGTTGCCGCTTTTAAAACTCTGAGACATATTCTAGAAACAAAACAAAACATTCTGAAAAAAGCTTATGACTAGGTTTATTTTCGGTTTATACAAATTTTTAAATTACGGTTTTTACAAAGAGAAAATCAAAAAATCTAGTGAACCGCTGGGATGTCCTCAACCGGAATTGTTTTGTCTATCTGCCACAGAAACAGACTTTATTTAAACATTATTTTAAATAAGCTTAAAAAATATATTTATGTTTCAGAGATTCTGACTGAGGCACCCCAGGCAAGTGCAGCTCCCAGCGCTGAGCCCGCACCTCCTACTGCGCAAGGTAATGTCCGCAAACAGCTTTTTGTTATTATGTAAATTAAAAAAAAAAACGAAAAGTACGTTAGTTGGGCGTAGGTTTTTTTTTGTTACCCTAATGTTTAAGAACAAAGGTCTTTCAACAATGCGTCTTGCCTGTCATGACCTATAGCGCAAAAACGTGAAAACTGATAGTTGGTCTGATCTACAAGTCAAAAGTCGCTGAGCGAGCTATGGAAAGGGCTATACTCGGAGTTTCTTTGAATGATATGATCAGAAATGAAGAGATCCGACGAAGAACCGAAGTCATCGAATATATATATAATAACTCTCAGAATAAGCAAGCTGAAGTGGCAATAGATCGGCAAGCGCAGCGTTGGTCGCCCTCCAGCGAGATGGACCGATGATCTGAAAGAGATAGCCGGAAGTGGCTGTATAAGAAAGGCGGAGGAGCAGGTGTGGTAGCGGTTCTTTGGAAAGGCCTATGTCTAACAGTGGACTGCTGTAGGCTGATTGATGGTTTCCGCACTACACTAAGTCAGGGTTCCGTATAGAAAAATCTGAAAAATTATACTAGTGAAGATACAAAAATAAATGATCTCTTAAGGGCATCCCAGCAATTCACTTAAAAAATATATTAATGTTTCAGATATCCTGATTGAGCAATCACAGGCAAGTGCAGCTCCCAGCGCTGAACCCGCACCTCCTACTGCGCAAGGTAATGTCCGCAAAGAGCTATTATTTAAAAAAAACCAACAAGTGCGAGTTGGGCGTATGTTTTTTTTGTTACCCCAATGTTTATAGACGAATGTCTTTAACATAGGTCTTGCCTGTCATGACCTATGGCGCAGGCACGTAAAAACACTAACAGTTGGCCGACCTATATGTTAAAAGTCGTTTATACTGTCTGATGGATATGGTCAGAAATAACGAGATCCGACAAAGAACCAAATTCATCAACATAGCCCTCAGAATAATCTAGTGGCAATGGGCAGGTCACATTTGTGCAGAAAGATGGCCGTTGGGGCAGACAATGTCATGTTCTAGAGTGGAGACCACGGATCAGTAAGCGCAGCGTCGGTCGCCCTCTAGCCAAATGGGCTCATGACCTGAAAAGGATAGCCTAAAAAAACTTGAAATGTATTGGACTTACGTAATAACGTGCGTCAAAAAAATCATTTATCCCTCAATTTAATGTAGCTACGCTTAATTTTTCGTAATACAAATTTATGGCGGTTTACATAGGCTTCCTGTAAATTTTCATCAGAATCAATGCGAAGAAAGGAAAATAAATAGGTTTAATAATCTTTTTTTGCCAAGTGGCTGCGGAACCATAAATAACATTTTAACAAAAAATTAAACCGAAAAGGTTGGCCTGGTAGAGATCGCTTTTTAGCGATAAGGTCGCCTATTTGTACTTTTTTTTTTTAATTCTAGCTTTTTATTGTACTTCTATTTAAATTGTGCAATAAAGAAAATTTATTCATTCATAAACCGACTTCAACTGTACTCAAATTCTTCAAAACTTCAATTGCACTCAAAAGAAAAAAATAACCTCATAAGGCTGATATAAGTACTGACAGGACATTGATAAATTTTTAGTTTCAATTTTGTAGATATGTTTGGAAGCCCTACTAGATTATCATCATAGGAACTGCAAGATATAAATTACAAACATACTTTTCGTATTGATAACCTCCTTTTTTTTAAGTCGGTTAAAAAGATCTAGTAATTACTAATCTTTGTTTTACATAACAAATTTTAATATTATTATAAATATATATTTTGTTTTTCAGAGCGACGGGAGATGCTCCCCGGCCGTTCCCCAGTGGCTCCTGTGAGGAGGTCCAGACCTAGGCGAAGTAAATGTTAAACTTTTATACCTACTAGTTTACAACAACTTTGAAGCATGTTTGTTAGGATTACAATGAAAATTTTGTAAAATCGCCGAAGGAGAAACATACTAAACTTTTTTTTTTGATCTTAAACATTATCTCTTCCGTCCATCCCAACAGCCTTATAATCCCGCGAAATCTGCATAAATTCTGATGAATGAGTCTCTCTCGGATTACGCAAATATCAATAGTAATTTTTGTTTAGATCGTGATAACAACTTGCCAGGCTGGGCGTACGACATTGAGGAGCGGCGCATCGCAGCTGAGGAGCGGCGCAATGCACTGGAGGAGCGGCGCATTGCACTGGAGGAGCGGCGCATCACGCTGGAGGAGACCTTGGGGGGGGCAATATTAGGAAGTTTGCAGCAGATAGTAGAGCTGCTGCAAACAAGATCTCAATAGAGACGACGACTTAACGACTGCTGTCATATGACAAGAACATAGGGGTAACTTTTTCTTGATAAGATCTATCATTTCTACTAGGAAAACTACTGGTCTACGATCAATAGTTACGGAGATATACCCCTTTCTAGTTTGACAGATGTCATTTGAAATAAAGATCTTGATGAGATCTATGATTTCTACTAGGGAAACTACTAGTCTACGATCAATAGTTACAGAGATATAGACCTTTCTAGTTTGACAGCTGTCATTTGAAATAAAGATCTTGATGAGATCTATGATTTCTACTAGGGAAACTACTAGTCTACGATCAATAGTTACAGAGATATAAACCTTTCTAGTTTGACAGCTGTCATTTGAAATAAAGATCTTGATGAGATCTATGATTTCTACTAGGGAAACTACTAGTCTACGATCAATAGTTAGAGATATAGACCTTTCTAGTTTGACAGCTGTCATTTGAAATAAAGATCTTGATGAGATCTATGATTTCTACTAGGGAAACTACTAGTCTACGATCAATAGTTACAGAGATATATACCTTTCTAGTTTGACAGCTGTCATTTGAAATAAAGATCTTGATGAGATCTTTTGTAAAATAACTACACGTGTAAGATCAATAGTTTAATTTTTTTTTAATATATAAAATAAAATAAAAAATATATTAAGAAAAACAGTATTTTTCTTGTCTTTTGCGGTTCAAACTATCTCCATATTAAATTCATCACAATTGGTCCAACTGTAAAATTTAACGGATTAATAGACAGACAGATACCGACACTTTTGAATTTATAATACTGTATTAGTAATAGTATTAGTATGGATCCTCATTTTATAAAGTCGGTTAATTTTTAGTTTTGAATTAATAATATCTCTTATATGGGTACCTACAGACCATTCGCGAACTTCCTCCTTTTTTAAAGTTGGTAAAAATAAAAATATGGCAGGGGAAATATGAGTACCTGAAATAGTATTAGAAAGCAAGTTCCGTTATCTCCCCAGCCTAGGGTACAACAAGCCTAGCCTACCAAATTTTTTTATCAGATCCACAACTGAATCTAGTGAGAAAGAAATTCCTTAGTAGACCCACACTTTCAAATCTGGTTCTGGTTAACGGTACTAGCGAGACAAATACTTCTCAGTAGATACACACTTTTAAAAATGGATCTATTAAGAAAATAATATCTCACTAGATCCATTATGGATCTGGACAATGGATCTAGTGAGAATGATCCCTCCATGCAGCCCCTGCATCCCTGTGCTGGTTGGACTGGAGGAGCGGCGCATTGCACTAGAGGAGCGGCGCATCACGCTGGAGGAGACCTTGGGGGGGGCAATATTAGGAAGTTTGCAGCAGATAGTAGAGCTGCTGCAAACAAGATCTCAATAGAGACGACGACTTAACGACTGCTGTCATATGACAAGAACATAGGGGTAACTTTCGACACTGTAATTTTGGCATCAAATAAACCACTATGTTCGGACGTCTGCAGCAGCTTGTAGAGCAGCAGCAGGCAAGTTCTCAATAGAGGCTTAACGACTGCTGTTATATGACAAGAACATAGGAATAATTTTCGACACTGTAATTTTGGCAACAAATAAACTACTTATAACTTTTTTATGCCACAAAATCAATATTATTAAGACAAGTCGCTGACCGATTGTTACGGCTCTCTTGTTATCAAGGTACCATAAAGGTAGCAAATTACTGTTAACTATAAATAAAAAAAATAAATTACAATATAAAATATATGATCTATTTTATTAACAAAATATTTTAAAATTTTATACTAATCACACCGAAATTTTACAATAAATGAACAAATAGCACCATGATGACATGCCAAATGTTATTATTATTCTACTACCGGTTAAAGGAGCCTCATATTTAGGCCATTGTACGTAAGTAACCAGTTCATACGCATTGGTTACTCATACCACTTTAGGTCTGTCCAGAAATCTTTCATGGTTTGTAGATCGTTAGGGAACTTTGCCCGTGGGTTGCTCACGCTTTTGCAGCGCAGGATCACGTGAGTAGGTGTCTTCTTGACCTCCATGCAGCCCCTGCACCCCTGTGCTGGTTGGTGACGCCGACATTAATGAAATGTTTGTTTAGTTGGCCGTAGACCTATGCCAACTATATAGCGTAGGTTTTTCCTACTGAGTTGTGGTAGCTTATGCGACAAGTGTTCGTCCAGGGATGTAAGAGTAGTTTTTAGTTGGTCTGCAGTCCATCTGTTCCGCCCACTGGTTATTGAGTTGTTACAGGGTTCTGTCGCCTAACCACGATTTGAATCGGGTAAAAGATATTAGTACAATTGGTTGTAGTACCATTATTTTAGTGTCCAATCCTCTCATTGCCAGTTGAGAAAGAAGGCTGAAGGGAGAACAATAAATGAAAATCAAAAAATCAGAATCAAAATCATTTATTCAATTTAGGCTACAATAATTGAGCACTTATGAATGTCACTACGCCATCGGTTCGTAAGTCTATAGGGTGGGAGACCTTGTACTGAGAAGAACCGGCAAGAAACTCAGCAAGGGCATTTCTTTTCTCCCTTTCTCTTAAAGTGTCCACTTAAAATGTTGGAAAATCCTCTTCCTATCACAGAAGGACACTTTCCATTACAAACATAAAAAACATAAAGTGCACAAGCACAACATAAAGAAGTATCTAATTGCAAAATATTAAAAAAAGACAGTTTATGTACCTATTCATGACTTAGAAATAATCAATATCTTACAGTATTGATAAACAAAACAAAAAAGTAAAACTAAATACAGGGATACAAAGAAGTTTGCAAGAGCAGACCAGTCTCAACAGGCGGCACCCGTTCTAGAGTATGACACATGAATCAGCCACCGCTTCGCTCAACCATGATGTTATGTCAATCAGTAACTATGATCTTACTGACCATAACGTCTGTACAAGCATGCTCCTGACATCTGCATCTGCATTGTTACTGATGTCGTACCTTAGCTGAAGCTGACCACGCCGGATCAGTTGAAGGTCAACATTAGTTAGCCTGGGTACAGGAACCTTATGTGTGTTGGCGATATTATGCAACACAGCACATGCATTCACTATTTTCCCAGCTTTCGCAGGGTTATAGTGAAGCACGCGGTGTCCCAACAAACACCGCCAACGCGACTTAAGGACGCCGAAACATCTTTCAACAACATTACGAGTGCTGCAGTGAAGCTTTGTGTAATGTTCCTCTGCCGAACCTTCTGCAGCTTGTAATATCGGTGTCATCATGTAGGCCCTTTGGGCAAAACCAGAATCACCTGAAAACAAACAAAAAACCATTAATCTCATAGATGTTGCAGTCACTTCTACATCTTCATTTATTCATTTCTTTTTTTAATACCACCAAGGTGGCAAACAAGCTTGCGGCCCACCTTATGTTAAGCGGTTAAGATGCTCCGTTGCGACGCAAAGGAAGGACAGACAGGATTTGCAAAAAATATATTCCTAACTCTTGATGAAAGAAAATATATTTCTTAATTGGGATAAAAAGTATCCTATGTTCTTCTGTCTTTCCAACTATACCTGTGCCAAATTTCAGCTCAATCGGATGCTCTATTGCAACATGAAAGAGTAACAGACAGACAGACACAGGTTCTTTCGCATTTATAATATTAGTACTAAGTGGACTAGTATCTTATAATCTAGTAATAGGTCTACATACCCAAAAGCCAGCAACTCTCGCCATTTAAGTTTAGTTGCTCCAAATACATCTTTAGTGGGCTTTGAGCCCAAATAAAGCTATCATGAGCTGCCCCACCATAAGATGCATCCACATATGTTATGTTTAAATAGCGGTCACATATCTGTAATATTAAACAATTTAAATAGCAAATTTAATTTAATTTGAGCAGGTAGGTACTTTATTGATTTTTTAGTACTACTGATAATTCTAAAATGATTAAAATATGTTGTATTAGTCTTAAAAAAATGTATGTTATAAAAAACTTACAACTAATACATTAAGGGAATGGTATCCTTTGCGATTAAAATCCTCATGGTCCACCGGCCGGATAATAGAAACATGTGTCCCATCAATGCATCCGATTATCCCCGGGATACCTTTCATGTTCATAAAACTAGAAAAGATTAAAACTTAAAATTATTTACTAATATTAATTAAATTGTTTGTTTTTTTTGGCTTAATAGGTCAGGTTGGTTACTTTACATATATTATCAGTTTATCCCAATAAAGATTTTGTTCTGATTTAATATTTTACATTTTAACGATATCAACTTGCTGATAAAATGTTTTTTATATGGGACTTAATAGAAAACAAATATTTCTACAGTATAAATAAGTTTATATATTATATGGTTTAGTGGGTACTCACTTTGCCATAATAGTTTCTCTTTGGAGTCTTTGAGAGGGAAACTTGCTATATTTTTTTAAAATTGCCTCCGTATTAATGGCATTGGTAACTTCTTCCAAGCACCTACTCAAACAGGTCTGCGACATATTGTGGAGGTAAGATGAAGCAACACCACGCTGATATGAACCACAGGCAAAAAAAGATAAAGCTGCAAGAACCTACAAACAAAAATAAACAATAAGTTAGTACCTGATAAAGATGATTTGGATATAGAAACTTGAACACAACCTAAAGCTGATATTATATTATATTGTTTAATTTCGGTTCAATATTGCTTTTAATTTGATCGCTTCAATTGCATTGAAGCATCTAAATACATTATATACATTCCATGCAATTGTGCAATCTAATTGAAAGCCTAAATTCACCGAAGCTTTTATTGCAATGGTAACAATATTAATCATTGTTCAATGTGATTTAAATGTGTAAACATTAAAATTGAATAATAACTCATTCCGCACACAGCAGCGAAGCATACTCTTTCAGGTCCGCAGAAGTGTTATTTCAAGAATGGTATTTAAGTGGTAGCACCACCAGTCATTTTCAGGCAATCTTTGAAACTAAACTGATTAAATTAAACTGTGAAAATTGTTAAGGATCCCTTTTTATTTATTCTACTCATGTATTTATTAGTCACAGATTCACGAAATTACCAAAGGTACGAGATGGCGCAACATTGCAATGTGCTAAGTAAACATTGAATGTAATTTAAATGATTGACGTGTTTGGTTATAAACTCAATGGTCAATAGAATTGTTGATCCGCGTAATATCGGCTTGACTTACTTTAAGTTCTTCGCGAATCATTGTATTCCTTTTGCGGGTTCGTAACAACGGGATCACCTCCCTGCACAACTCTTCGAAAGCAGCTTTCGTGAGGCGGAACTGAGCCACGAATTCGTTGCCAGGGAGTGCTAAAGGGTTGCTGGCGTCCCTCATCTCTCGACGACACAACTTTAATATATTTTTGCGCCGTTCCTCCTCAGCGTGTGCCAATAAAACCGCACGTGCCATTGTGGTACTAAAATGAAAGATATTTAATAAGAACAGCTACATAACACTTACTAGGGTAATTTTATTGTACAAAACACTGAAATCATTAAAGAAACCTAATTAAAATACTTACATTTTAATTTTTTGAATATATGAAATCGATAAGAAACACCGTCGGACTAGCTTCTATCAACATGAGGAAAGCTGCTATCACAAACTGTCAGTTGAGTGCAAAAACGTTTGCAACGATTTTACGGAATCACTGTTTTCATACAAAAAAAATATATCGATAAATTTCAGCTGCAATCAAACTTTGTTTGTAATTGAAGCTGAAATTTTGAGCATCCGGAATCGCATTACTGTCAAATTCGAAAATTTCAAACAAAAAAGGTTAGCAATCTTTTTACGGAATCGACCTACGACCACAGAGTAGTGCCTCTAGGTTGCGGTCCGATTTTCCGTGCATAAGGCGGTCCTGATAGCAACGGTACAAAACAGGTACATATAAGCTTTTTTGGTACATATAAGCTATTTTGGTACAGATAAGCTATTTTCGTACAAATAAGATATTTTGGTAAAGTTAAGCTACTTTGGTACAGATGAGCTATTTTGGTACAGATGAGCTATTTTGGTACAGATAAGCTATTTTGGCAAAGATAACATCGGGCGATCGTGAGTATTACAGAGCCAATTATGCTCAGTTGTGGTCGTCTGCGTATAAATAAAACGATAACATAATAACGTAAGTACATGTTTATTTAAACAACGTATTAAATTGACAATAATAAAAATAGTTTAGGTAATTTTGTCGCTAATTCGCTGCGTTTAAATGACGATTTCTTTCTCTTACTTTTTTTAAATTAATTTAATGGCGCATTTTTTTTGTTGTGCCAGTCCGAAATTTAAATAAAACTTTATGAGTTATCTCTTTCATTATCAATCTCCTGGTTTTAAAAAGTTTGTTCCATTTTCAAATTACATATTCGACCGCTCGAGAGCTCCGGCCGACTAAAAAATTGCGGGCTGTAAGCTTGGTGTGAGTTTTTCAATCAAATGTAGTTTACGGAACTGTCACAACAAACTATCAGTTAATGGTTGGTGTGTGAGTACGAGTTTCTAAACTAAATACTGTCAGTATAGCGTTTACTCACGAAATAATTTGTTAAATTTTAATTTTTTATGTTGCCTACTCTGCAGCGTCCTGGTTATACGACTTAGTTGCAAAGCGAACTTCTATAGTAGGTATTAATGTTAATATTAAGTATATGAAAACTGAATTTTACTGCGTTTTTTTCTAATATAATTTAAGATTGTCTATCTCTTTATGGTGTATAACAGCAAAGGAGAAACATAGATTACCAAGTGAATGTTGTGATGAGGGAACCTGCGCATTTGGCGCCAATTACGATTTTTTATGAAGTTTACCTACTTATATTTTTAATTCGTTTTGTGTATGAAGCCAACTTTATCAGTAACTAACCAAGTTTTAAAAATGAGGACAATCATTATCCAATTCGATGTGATAAGGACTTACCTATATGGAGCAGTAAGTAAAGTGATTATTATATTTTATTTTGTGTAAGTGTTTGAATCTATACAATTAAACAATGCAGTATGTATACCTCGAACATATACATAGGTAGTGCTATTACTTACCTATTGTAATTTTTTACTTATATTAAATAGGCATGGGGATCTTAGAAAACCCTCGGGGAACCTTAGAGGTACATAAAATACACTCCATGCAGGCTTGCAACAGCCGTGCATTGTCTACGCCGTACATTTTGAACTAAAAAATCGAAAATATCAAAAAATTACACTATTCTCACAACAAATTCACTCGTAAGTGATATTCACTTCGGCAAATGTTAAATTTGTAATTCACACTCACAAAAACAACACGATACAACAATCACGGTGACAGAGTATACTTTACGTTTGACGCGAGTATATATATAGTTCTTAAATCGTCGCTTTTACGTTACTGTGAAATTATATTTAAAAACTCACACTAAGCATACTGTTCTCTGATACCGTACTGCAAGTACGATTTATTCCAAAGAAGCTTGTGCAATATATGGTCGCATATCGTAGCTTGTTTGAGAAAAAATATTTTGATACAGATACTTATTACTGATATATACCTACTGATTTATCGACAACAATAACATGATTTAAATAACTTAAATACTAATGATTTTACGCGCACGTTTTTAATTTTATCTATAAAATTACTTTATGTATACTTACGTGACACTTACATTACGTGATACTTACATTTATCATTCATTAGACCACTGAGAATTCACATTTTAGGTAAAATATGTAAATGGGACCTTAATCAAAGAATCTAGGTCGGCTGGGCGGCGGCGTTCGGGAACTTGGGCAGCGTTCGGGAACCTACGCAACATCTCTCATAACTCAATGCAGTGATGACATTTTGTAATTAACCAACAGTTAATTAATAAGCTCAGAGTCGCTCAGCGAGCTATAGATAGAGGTATTATTTGCGCGAAAACAACCGGATTTACCGATTTAACCTAAATGGTTAGCAAACTGAAGTGGCAACAGGCAGGTCACATCGATCGTCGAACCGATAACTGATGGGTAAGAAAGGTTCTCTAGTGGTGACCGAGTGTCGGTAGACGCGGCGTGGGACAGCCTCCTGCCAGGTAGGATAGACAACCTGGTTAGAGCCGCTGGAAGCTGATAGACGAGTCTTACGTTCAGCAGTAGACATTTTCTAGCTAAGACAGGGACAACGTACCTATTACTAATTGAATTATACACTCTGAGCTGAATCGCCTCTCACAGCGCCATCATGTCTCGCCACGGTTTTCCCAGCAGAAGGCCAACTGAGGCGATCTTTACCAGTTTGGAAAAAAAAACCGGCGGGTCCGAGCCACGATCATACCTAATGTTATTAGTCGATTTGAATTTTAAATTGATATTACTAAATCCCACACTTAAAATAACAAGATTTCTAGATAAATACAACAAGGTCGTCAACCTACATAGATACCCATACATTCGGATCCTGTAAACAAACATCATTTTTTTTTAAAGAATCGCTCGGTTCTGGGTTTGTTGAAAAATATATACAGGAAAATTAATAATAACATCACATTACAAGAAAATTAATAATAACATCACATTTATCAGTTCCAACGTCTTTTCAAGTATAGGTGGTACACCAAAGATAGGTTATTTATTAAAACCTTACAGACAATATAGTTGTAATCATATGACGATGGTGATGATGATGCTGAGAGGTGAACTATATACAATATAAATATTTTATTTAAACTACAGTTTCTATTAAGACAAAACTAGATTTGTGAATGAATAAGAGATGTTACAAATTCACCGTTTTTATTTTTTTTAATAAAATGAAGTATTTTTGGCATAGGATAAACATCTATTCGGTACATCTTCCTTGACAAACTAATTTTGGATTTTCCCTACTTTGTGCTGTGTTACCTTGCTTCTTAGAGAATCGAAACTGGATACCAAATCTAATAAATAAAAACCACAAACATGAAAAACGTCGCCCACAAATCATATCTATAGCTACCAACATCTTCACGGATCTGTATGAAAAAAAAATGTTATATAAGCAACACGCCTAATGGGAGGAAGCGAAGTACCATAAGACATCATCTCTGCAGAAATAAATAAAGCAGTGATATCTCAAAGGAAAGACAAAACCCCAGAATCACACGGCATTACCAACAAGTTTCTTATGCTAAACAAAGACCACCTAATGCCAACTCTCAAACACCTATTTAATGAAATATTACACAGCGAAATTATACCTAACCAATGGACAACGTCGACTATAATACTTCTTCACAAAAAAGAGGACAAAAATAACATAATAATTAACTTTAGACCTATAAGCCTGCCGTCAAATCTCTGCAAAGTATTTAGCAAAATAATACTCGGCAGAATTACCAAGCCGTTAGATGAAAGTCAACCAAGAGAGCAGGCAGGATTAAGAAGCGGATACTCGACTTTAGACCACATTTATGTTATTAAATAATTATTTGAAAAAGTAAGGAGTTCAACTTCACCTTTTTATTGCTGTTTCGTGGACTACAATAAGGCTTTTGACACAATAGAGCATGAAAAAAATCTGGCAAGCACTTAAGAAATAAGGTGTCGATTACAAATATATAAGAAAACTAAAAAACATCTGCAAGAACAGCAAAGCTAAAATTAAATTAGAGGAAGAACAAAAGGAAATCAAAATAGAAAGAGGAGTACGCCAAGGCGATCCTCTCTCACCGAATCTTTTTACGGCAGTGCTTGAGGAGGTTTTTCGTCAACTCGACTGGGAAAAATGTGGACTGTTCATTGACGGTGAACATCTTTCACACTTGAGATTCGCAGATGATACGATAATCCTCTTGCTGACAAGTGAAGGCCTGCAGATGATTTTGAATGAACTAGATGGGGAAAGCCGAAAGGTGGGATTAGTAATGAACATACAAAAGTCCAAAGCTATGAGAAATTGGAAGCAAGAACCTATCAGGATCAGTAACAACCTAATCGAATATGTTAAAGAATATATATACAATACAATACAATACAAATATCCTTTATTGCACAAAACAAAAACACAAACTTATTGAAAAAATAATATTAAAAAACATGTACAACAGGCGATCTTATCGCCAGATGGCGATTTCTACCAGATAACCTATGTTGGTATTGATATACAAATTTAAAAGATTTGAATGGTAGGGTGTGCAAAATTGTACAAATACTGAAATAAAGATATAAGTAACATAGAATAAGAATAGTATAAATTACCAAATAAATAAATAACTACAAAATACATAAATACCCTTATACATAAAATATAAAATACATAAATTCCTTACATAAAAATACATAAACTACACATAAATAAAACAATCATAACTTAAATATTTAAGTGTCTACATCAGAAGAACAGAGGGAGCAAAACAACAAGGTTATGCGAGATTTAAATATATACCTAGGTCAAATCATTTCTCCTTTAGACCTAACCACAAAGAAATTGACAGACGTATTGGAAATGCCTGGAAATAATATTGGAGTTTGAAAAAATAATGAAAAACAGTGAAACCAGGATAACTATTAAACAGAAGCTTTTTGATACCTCCATACTGCCTGTACTCACTTATGATTGCCAGACTTGGGCGCTCACAAAAATTCAAAAAAAGAAGCTCGAAATATGTCAACTCCATGGAAAAAAGTATGGTAGCGAAAAGACTGACCGATAGAATAAAAATTGCAACCATTAAGAAACAAACAAGAACAAAAGATGTCATAAAAACAATAAAAAATTTAAGTGGAAGTGGTCAGGCCACACAATCATAGGAAGTGAAAAATTTAATTCAACTCAATTCAATTCTATATTCAGTATCAAAAATTATACAAATACACTTTATACTTGACATTTGACATTACAATGTAAGTTCTATTAGAAAGGTATATGTACAACGGTATATTGGAGTCGCCGATTCCCGAGATAGGAATAAATCCTGTGTTTCAGAAATCAGTGCCATTCCCTACTCGAGTTGTTACATTTTTTAGTACCTACTTATCAATAAATTATTTGACTATTTGCTACCTACTCTTTATCTAATGCTACAATGAAATAATTTAGTTCTTACCTGTTTAAAACAATTGCAAAACAATAAGAAAAACGATTAGCACATATCTATTTACAAAACGCAGAGCTGAATAATATCTACAGAGTATGTATGAGTGGTGCGTGAGAAAAATGGTCAAAATTAGTCATGAACTGGTGTGACAAGAAAAGAAAACGAGGCACAAGTGACAAGAAAAGAAAACGAGGCAGACTATTTAGACGGTGGGTTAATGACATCAAAGCCATAGCAGGCGGCATATGGGCAAGAGTAGCTAAGGACAAAGAGAAATGGCGACAGTTGGAGTAGGCCTTTGTCAATCAGTGACATACAGACGGGGAGTTGATGCATGATAAAAAGTAGGTTGAATTTTTTTTTTGTTATAATCGATCGTATACTGTAACTTGTCTGAATAAATAATTATTATTATTAATAACCTTGCTTCTTGCCAAAATTCATGTTTCCAGGTCAACGTGGAGTGCTCTGCAGGTTCTGATTTATTTATGCGAACATTAAAATATACAAATGGCCGTGCTTTTTTATTTGCGTTGATGTGAACTTGTGAACTTGTCTTGTGTACAGCGCTAAGGGAACGTAGATCTAAGTACTTGTGAACTTGTCTTGTGTACAGCGCTAAAGGAACGTAAATCTAAGTACTTGTGAACTTGTCTTGTGTACAGCGCTAAGGGAACGTAGATCTAAGTACTTGTGAACTTGTCTTGTTTACAGTTCTAAGGGAACGTAGATCTAAGTACTTGTGAACTTGTCTTGTTTACAGCTCTAAGGGAACGTAGATCTAAGTACTTGTGAACTTGTCTTGTGTACAGCGCTAAGGGAACGTAGATCAAGTACTTGTGGACTTGTCTTGTTTACTGCTCTAAGGGAACTTAGATCTAAGTACTTGTGAACTTGTCTTGTTTACAGCTCTAAGGGAACGTAGATCTAAGTACTTGTGAACTTGTCTTGTGTACAGCGCTAAGGGATCGTAGATCTAAGTACTTGTGAACTTGTCTTGTGTACAGCGCTAAGGGAACGTAGATCTAAGTACTTGTGAACTTGTCTTGTGTACAGCACTAAGGGAACGTAGATCAAGTACTTGTGAACTTGTCTTGTTTACAGCTCTAAGTACTTGTGAACTTGTCTTGTTTACAGCTCTAAGGGAACGTAGCTCTAAGTACTTGTGAACTTGTCTTGTTTACAGCTCTAAGGGAACATGGATCTAAGTTCTTGATATCAAATCAAATCTACGAATTTCCGAGAAAACAGGTCTTAAGAGACGAACACAGACATTTTTTGTGATTTAATTACAAATTGTCAATATTTCAATTCTTTCCTCTACGTGTGCTGTGGGACCTTCGTTTCAGCCGAAAGGCGCCCACTGCTGAACTTAGGCCTCACTCATATGTCTCCACAACGGCTGGTCCGGAGCCGCCTACAGTCATTGGCTTCCGACGGTTCTAATTAAACAATTCCGATTCATGGTCGCCACTCGAGAATCTTTCCCCGTCGGTTATCGCCACTTTCCAACTGTTCAGGAACTGCTTCGGGAACTTTGGTCCTTCGGATTCGGCCTCGTTTAGGATTTTATCACAAAGAAGCCCGGCATGGCTCTTTTCTTAGTTCGCTAAGCGGCTTTGAGCTTATTTAAAAGGCCAACAGTTAGAGAACACTTTTTGTACTATAAGTCATCGTTACCTCTACGTCTCCGGTGGCGGCACGATCGGTTACTTATCAAATCCTAAGCAGTGCCGCCTCCCCCCCCCCCTTCCAGAGATGCCGTGCCAGGGAGACTTGTGGGCGATAAACTCGACACCACCTTGGGACTGTTGTTCGCAGTTTCGGAAGTAGAACAAGTTGCCGGGTTTGAGTAATATCGAGTCGTCCTCCAGACTTTGGACAGTAGATTATATCTCAGCGCAGCTTGTCAACCTTTTTATCATTCCTCAAATTGCATGCATTGTACGTTGCTAGGGCTAGTTGTCATTCGTATTCGGATCTCTGCCGGAGATTCTCGCACCGCTTTCTACACAGCTACCAGGACTAGCGGAGATGCTGGGTACGAGGCGACGTGTTTTTTTTTATGCGATTGCATAAACGATGGTCTTTAATTTGAGAGGCATGTAAAAGAAATAGTTAAAAATGAATTTTACAAACTGAAAATATTATACGTAAGTTACAAAACAATAAATTGTGAGTGCAGTTGTGTGACTATTTAGTTCTTTCTAAACGATAAATGCATGTGTAGCTATGTGATTTTAGTTATTTCTAAATGTTAAATAAAACTACAAACGCAACTGTGACTACTTAGTTCTTTCGAAACTCTTACCATACAATTTTAAAAACACATAAGATATAAAAAAAAAAACAACTCACCACCGTAGAAAGTCACTGCAATGCATTGGGTTTTTTATGCCAGTTGGAAACCGTTTTGGATATATTTTAATAAAGTGTTTTGGTAAACACAGCCACAGCTAAAAGAATGCCATGTTAGCTCAACGCATTTCACCCAAACATTTATAATTAAAAAACGACAGTACATTTTCACCGGATAATCGGGGAGATCGACTGGTGTGGTGATATAGTAAAGATCTTGTATAATTGTACGATAACTTGAGTTTTTTTTTTTTTATACTACTAAGGTGGCAAACAAGCTTACGGTTCGCCTGATGGTAAGCGGTCACCGTAGCCTATGGACGTTTGCAACACCAGGGGTATCGCTTGCGCGTTGCCGACCCTTCAGAAATCTAATAACTTCTTTCTTAAAGAACTCCATACTGTAGTCCTTGCAGAAAACCTTGGCAGGGAGGAAGTTTCTCTGAAACCGCACTGTACGCGACCATTTAGGTTCTAAAGTGTGAGAATGAATTCCCTGCCGATGGCGAGCGGTGCGATGGTAGAAAGTAGCCGTGGGCATCATTTCGAACAATTCCTCAGAACACAACCCATTGTACAAGCGGTAGAACACACACAGTGAGGCAAAGTCTCTCCTCAGACTTAAGGGCTCGATACCGCAAGTGAGTTTGGAATCGTCGACAATTCTCACAGCTCGTCGTTGAACCGAGTCAAAAGGGCCAAGCTGGTATCCGGGTGCACCCACCCAGAGATGGCAGCAGTACTCCATATGGGGCCGAACTTGCGACTTGTAAAGTAACAACCTTTGCCCCGACGTGAAATACTGCTTCGCTCTGTTGAGTACACCAAGTTTTTTGGACGCAAGCTTCACCTTATCTTGTAAATGATCTCGGAACTGAACATCGCTGGAGATGTCGACACCAAGGATCCCAATGCTCTTGGAGATGAAGAGGGGAGTGTTCTGGAATTGTGGGACTACAGTGAATGGAGTTTTCTTAGCGGTGAACGCGCACACTTGTGTCTTTGTAGAGTTGAATCGGACCAAGTTTACCCGTCCCCAGTCAGAGACCTGGGACAGTGTGGTCTCGATTTGAGACACAAGTTCTCCGCGGTTTTCCTCCACAACGGAACGAGGGATGTTTGCACGACCCGTGTAAAAAGCGTCTCCAGTACTGTCATCTGCATAGCAATGTATGTTGTTGATGTCCAACATGTCATTGATATGCAGTAGAAACAGCGTAGGAGACAGCACAGAGCCTTGCGGGACACCAGCATTAATGTCCATGCTATCAGAGCAACTACCGTCAACTACGGTTCGTATGCGTCTGCCGGACAAAAAGCTAGTCACCCATTTGCACAAACCCTCGGGCACTCCGTAAGATGGCAACTTCGATAGAAGACCCCGGTGCCAGACCTGATCGAACGCCTTCGCTATGTCCAGGCTACATGCCAATGCCTCCCCCTGACTCTCAATGGCTAGTGCCCATCGGTGTGTGAGATACACTAGAAGGTCACCAGTCGAGCGACCGTGGCGAAAGCCATATTGACGGTCACTGACCAGATCGTGTACTTCTAGGTATCTTAGAAGCTGTGTGTTGATCACGCGCTCCATCACCTTAGAGAGGAGAGAGGTAATAGCGATAGGCCTGTAATTCGATGGATCTAATCTATCGCCCTTTTTGGGCACCGGGTGCACATTCGCAGTCTTCCATGAAGACGGAAATTGCCTAGTGTGGTAGGAAAGCGCGAAGAGGCGCGTGAGTACAGGACATAACTTAGGAGCACACTGCTTAAGCACCACTGCTGGTATACCGTGTGGCCCACTCGACTTATGAACGTCTAGAGTAAGCAACGCCCGCCTGACCTCCCGCTGCGTTATGGAGATTTCCGGCATGGTCTTACCGCACCACGGTATAGTAGGTGGTACAGCGCCTTCATCGTTCATTTTCGAGTTCGAGGCAAAGATAATGCCCAGTAGATCGGCTTTCTCTTTAGCACTATGGGCCAAGTCACCATCGGTCTTTCGCAGTGGTGGTAACGACGACTGGCAAAAGTTCCCTTCGGCAGCTTTGGCAAGCGACCAGAAAGCACGACTCCCAGAAGGATAGCTCGCAAGTCGCCCACCTATTTTGCCGATGAATTGGAATTTTGCTCTGGCAGTTGCTTTCTTACTGAACCTCGAGGCAGCATTTAATTTGCGTTTTAACTCAGAAATATTCGGATCCCTATTATACCGAGCCGTGGTCCAAGCCTCATATGCATTTTGCTTAAGAATTTTAGCTTTTCTGCAAGACCTATTAAACCACGGTCGTTTTTTGACGCCGGCAGCTACTCGCGGGTTAGGAATATAGCATTCCATACCAGCAAGGATTGTCTCAGTGACTGCGGCTGCGCAAACGTCAGGATTTTCTGAGTTAAAGCAGATCTGCCTCCACGAGTACGATGCGTAAAATTCTCGCAATCCATCCCAGTCTGCCGACTTATAGTGCCACACACGACGCCCAGTTGGCCCAGAAGGATCGGGTTGTGTGCATGACACTTGAGTCCGAACGAGACAGTGGTCCGAGGAGCCAAGAGGCGCAACCACTGAGACGGAGTATCCGTCCGGACAAATAGTCAGCAGAAGGTCCAGTAAGGAGCTCGTATGTTTCTCAATATCTGGTATTCTCGTTGGAGAAAGTACCAGCTGAGAGAATCCGTAGGTCAGAGCAAATTCATGAGCAGATATCCCAGCATAGTTATTGGTTTGAGAACTGAGCCACTCGCGATGGTGGGCGTTAAAGTCTCCCAAAATAACTAGTTCTGCTGTGGGATATTACTCTAGAACTTTGTCAGTCGTCAAACTCAGGTGCGTGAAGAGTCGAGTTACGTCCGTGTCACCGCTATGAGACCTGTATAGGCACGCATAGATACGAGTGTGGCCGCCGTAATCTACGCGCACCCACAATATCGACAGGTCTCTGTCTTCAAGGCTATGAAGGCGGCGACAGCAGATATCCCCCCGGACGAACATACATACACCGGCACGACTCATAAAATTGTGTTCGAGTTTGTAGCCGGGATAGTGAAGGTATGATGTGTCGGCCGGGCAGGTAGGGCATTGTTACAGGTGAAGATGACAAGATCGATACAAACACATTCGTCGTCGTAGGTAGGGCATTGCTACAGGTGAAGCTAACAAGATTGAATTACATACATACATACTTGTAGTCGTAGGTAAGGCATTGTTACAGGTGAAGCTGACAAGATTGATACATACACACTCGTAGTTGTAGGTAGGGCATTGTTACAGGTGAAGCAAACAAGATTGACTTACATACATACTTGTAGTCGTAGGTAGGGCATTGTTACAGGTGACGCTGACAAGATTGACTTACATGCATACATATTCGTAGTCGTAGGTAGGGCAATGTTACGGATGAAGCTGAAAAAATTGACTTACATACATACATACTTGTAGTCGTAAGTAAGGCATTGTTACAGATGAAGCTGACATTCATACATACATAGTCGTAGTTGTAGGTAGGGCATAGTTACATGTGAAGATAACAAGATTGCCTTACATACATACATACTCGTAGTTATAGGTAGGGCATTGTTACAGGTGAAGCTAACAAGATTGACTTACATACAAACATACTCTTAGTCGTAGGTAGGGCATTGTTATAGGTGAAGATGACATGATTGATACATACACACTCGTCGTCGTAGGCAGGGCATTGTTACAGATGAAGCTAACAAGATTGACTTACATACATACATACTCGTAGTTGTAGGTAGGGCATTGTTACAGGTGAAGCTGACAAGTTTGACTTACATACATACATACACGTAGTCGTAGGTAGGTCATTTTTACAGGTGAAGCTAACAAGATTGTCTTACATACATACATACATACTCGTAGTCGTAGGTAGGGCATTGTTACAGGTGAAGCTGACATTGATACATATATACTCGTAGTTGTAGGTAGGGCATTGTTACAGGTGAAGCTAACAAGATTGACTAACATACATATATACTCGTATTCGTAGGTAGGGCATTGTTACATGTGAAGCTGACAAGATTGATACATACACACTCGTCGTCGTAGGTAGGGCATTGTTACAGGTGAAGCTGACATTGATACATACATACTCGCAGTCGTAGGTAGGGCATTAATACAGGTGAAGCTAACAAGATTGACTTACATACATACATACTCGTTGTCGTAGGTAGGGCATTGTTACAGGTGAAGCTGACATTGATACATACATACTCGTAGTTGTAGGTAGGTCAGTTTTACAGGTGAAGCTGACAAGATTGACTTACATATATACATACTCGTCGTCGTAGGTAGGGCATTGTTACAGGTGAAGCTGACAAGATTGACTTACATACATACATACTCGAAGTCGTAGGTAGGGCATTGTTACAGGTGAAGCTGACAAGATTGACTTACATACATACATACTCGTAGTTGTAGGTAGGGCATTGTTACAGGTGAAGCTGACAAGATTGATACATACATACCCGTAGTTGAAGGTAGGTCATTTTTACAGATGAAGCTTATAAGATTGTCTTACATACATACATACTCGCAGTCGTAGGTAGGGCATTGTTACAGTTGAAGCTGACATTGATACAGACATACTCGTAATTGTAGGTAGGGCATTGTTACAGATGAAGCTGACAAGATTGCCTTACGTACATACATACTCGTAGTTATAGGTAGGGCATTGTTACAGGTGAAGCTAACAAGATTGACTTACATACGTACAAACTCGTAGTCGTAGGTAGGGCATTGTTACAGATGAAGCTGACAAGATTGCCTTACATACATACATACTCGTAGTTATAGGTAGGGCATTGTTACAGGTGAAGCTAACAAGATTGACTTACATACGTACAAACTCGTAGTCGTAGGTAGGGTATTGTTACAGGTGAAGATGACAAGATAGATACATAAACACTCGTCGTCGGAGCTAGGGCATTGTTACAGGTGAAGCTGACATTGATACATATATACTCGTAGTTGTAGGTAGGGCATTGTTACAGGTGAAGCTAACAAGATTGACTAACATACATATATACTCGTATTCGTAGGTAGGGCATTGTTACAGGTGAAGCTGACAAGATTGATACATAAACACTCGTCGTCGGAGCTAGGTCATTTTTACAGATGAAGCTTATAAGATTGTCTTACATACATACATACTCGCAGTCGTAGGTAGGGCATTGTTACAGTTGAAGCTGACATTGATACAGACATACTCGTAATTGTAGGTAGGGCATTGTTACAGATGAAGCTGACAAGATTGCCTTACATACATACATACTCGTAGTTATAGGTAGGGCATTGTTACAGGTGAAGCTAACAAGATTGACTTACATACGTACAAACTCGTAGTCGTAGGTAGGGCATTGTTACAGATGAAGCTGACAAGATTGCCTTACATACATACATACTCGTAGTTATAGGTAGGGCATTGTTACAGGTGAAGATGACAAGATAGATACATAAACACTCGTCGTCGGAGCTAGGGCATTGTTACAGGTGAAGCTGACATTGATACATACATACTCGTAGTAGTAGGTAGGGCATTGTTACAGGTGAAGCTGACATTGATACATACATACTCGTATTTGTATGTAGGGAATTGTTACAGGTGAAGCTAACAAGATTGACTTACATACATACATACTCGTGGTTGTAGGTAGGGCATTGTTACATGTGAAGCTAACAAGATTGACTTACATACATACACACTCGTAGTCGTAGGTAGGGCATTGTTACAGGTGAAGCTGACAAGATAGATACATAAACACTCGTCGTCGGAGCTAGGGCATTGTTACAGGTGAAGCTGACATTGATACATACATACTCGTAGTAGTAGGTAGGGCATTGTTACAGGTGAAGCTGACATTGATACATACATACTCGTAGTTGTAGGTAGGGAATTGTTACAGGTGAAGCTAACAAGATTGACTTACATACATACATACATACTCGTGGTTGTAGGTAGGGCATTGTTACATGTGAAGCTAACAAGATTGACTTACATACATACACACTCGTAGTCGTAGGTAGGGCATTGTTACAGGTGAAGCTGACAAGATTGACTAACATACACACTCATCGTGGTAGGTAGGGCATTGTTACAGGTGAAGCTAACAAGATTGACTTACATACATACATACTCGTAGTCGTAGGTAGGGCATTGTTACAAGTGAAGCTAATAAGATTAACGTACATACGTACATACTCGTAGTCGTAGGTAAGGCATTGTAACAGGTGAAGATGACAAGATTGATACATACACACTCGTCTTCGTAGGTAGGGCATTGTTACAGGTGAAGCTAACAATACAAACTTGTTGTCGTAGGTAAGGCATTGTTACAGGTGAAGCTGACAAGATTTACTTACATACATACATACTTGTAGTCGTAGGTAGGGCATTGTTACAGGTGAAGCTAACAAGATTGACTTACATACATACATACTCGTAGTTGTAGGTAGGCCATTGTTACAGTGGAGCTAACAAGACTGACGTACACACGTACATACTCGTATTCGTAAGTAGGGCATTGTTACAGGTGAAGCTTACAAGATTGACTTACATACATACATACTCGTTGTCGTAGGTAGGGCATTGTTACAGGTGAAGCTGACATTGATACATACATACTCGTAGTTGTAGGTAGGTCAGTTTTACAGGTGAAGCTGACAAGATTGACTTACATACATACATACTCGTAGTCGTAGGTAGGGCATTGTTACAGGTGAAGCTGACAAGATTGACTAACATACACAATCATTGTGGTAGGTAGGGCATTGTTACAGGTGAAGCTAACAAGATTGACTTACATACATACATACTCGTAGTCGTAGGTAGGGCATTGTTACAGCTGAAGCTGACATTGATACATACATACTCGTAGTTGTAGGTAGGGCCTTGTTACATGTGAAGCTAACAAGATTGACTTACATACATACATACTCGTAGTAGTAGGTAGGGCATTGTCATAGGTGAAGCTGACAAGATTGACTTACATACACACTCGTCGTCGTAGGTAGAGCATTATTACAGGTGAAGCTAACAAGATTAACTTACATACATACATACTCGTAGTAGTAGGTAGGGCATTGTTATAGGTGAAGCTGACAAGATTGACTTACATACATACATACTTGTAGTTGTAGGTAGGGCATTGTTACATGTGAAGCTAACAAGATTGACTTACATACATACATACTCGTAGGTGTAGGTAGGGCATTGTTACAGGTGAAGCTGACAAGATTGACGTACATACACACTCGTAGTTGTAGGTAGGGAATTGTTACAGGTGAAGCTAACAAGATTGACTTACATACATACATACATACTCGTGGTTGTAGGTAGGGCATTGTTACATGTGAAGCTAACAAGATTGACTTACATACATACACACTCGTAGTCGTAGGTAGGGCATTGTTACAGGTGAAGCTGACAAGATTGACTAACATACACACTCATCGTGGTAGGTAGGGCATTGTTACAGGTGAAGCTAACAAGATTGACTTACATACATACATACTCGTAGTCGTAGGTAGGGCATTGTTACAAGTGAAGCTAAAAAGATTAACGTACATACGTACATACTCGTAGTCGTAGGTAAGGCATTGTAACAGGTGAAGATGACAAGATTGATACATACACACTCGTCTTCGTAGGTAGGGCATTGTTACAGGTGAAGCTAACAATACAAACTTGTTGTCGTAGGTAAGGCATTGTTACAGGTGAAGCTGACAAGATTTACTTACATACATACATACTTGTAGTCGTAGGTAGGGCATTGTTACAGGTGAAGCTAACAAGATTGACTTACATACATACATACTCGTAGTTGTAGGTAGGCCATTGTTACAGTGGAGCTAACAAGACTGACGTACACACGTACATACTCGTATTCGTAAGTAGGGCTTTGTACAGGTGAAGCTTACAAGATTGACTTACATACATACATACTCGTAGTTGTAGGTAGGGCATTGTTACAGGTGAAGCTGACAAGATTGACGTACATACACACTCGCAGTCGTAGGTAGGGAATTGTTACAGGTGAAGCTGGCATTGATACATACATACTCGTAGTTGTAGGTAGGGAATTGTTACAGGTGAAGCTAACAAGATTGACTTACATACATACACACTCGTAGTCGTAGGTAGGGCATTGTTACAGGTGAAGCTGACAAGATTGACTAACATACACACTCATCGTGGTAGGTAGGGCATTGTTACAGGTGAAGCTAACAAGATTGACTTACATACATACATACTCGTAGTCGTAGGTAGCGCATTGTTACAAGTGAAGCTAATAAGATTAACGTACATACGTACATACTCGTAGTCGTAGGTAAGGCATTGTAACAGGTGAAGATGACAAGATTGATACATACACACTCGTCTTCGTAGGTAGGGCATTGTTACAGGTGAAGCTAACAATACAAACTTGTTGTCGTAGGTAAGGCATTGTTACAGGTGAAGCTGACAAGATTTACTTACATACATACATACTCGTTGTCGTAGGTAGGGCATTGTTACAGGTGAAGCTGACATTGATACATACATACTCGTAGTTGTAGGTAGGTCAGTTTTACAGGTGAAGCTGACAAGATTGACTTACATACATACATACTCGTAGTCGTAGGTAGGGCATTGTTACAGGTGAAGCTGACAAGATTGACTAACATTCACAATCATTGTGGTAGGTAGGGCATTGTTACAGGTGAAGCTAACAAGATTGACTTACATACATACATACTCGTAGTCGTAGGTAGGGCATTGTTACAGCTGAAGCTGACATTGATACATACATACTCGTAGTTGTAGGTAGGGCCTTGTTACATGTGAAGCTAACAAGATTGACTTACATACATACATACTCGTAGTAGTAGGTAGGGCATTGTCATAGGTGAAGCTGACAAGATTGACTTACATACACACTCGTCGTCGTAGGTAGAGCATTATTACAGGTGAAGCTAACAAGATTAACTTACATACATACATACATACTCGTAGTAGTAGGTAGGGCATTGTTATAGGTGAAGCTGACAAGATTGACTTACATACATACATACTTGTAGTTGTAGGTAGGGCATTGTTACATGTGAAGCTAACAAGATTGACTTACATACATACATACTCGTAGTTGTAGGTAGGGCATTGTTACAGGTGAAGCTGACAAGATTGACGTACATACACACTCGCAGTCGTAGGTAGGGAATTGTTACAGGTGAAGCTGGCATTGATACATACATACTCGTAGTTGTAGGTAGGGAATTGTTACAGGTGAAGCTAACAAGATTGACTTACATACATACATACATACTCGTGGTTGTAGGTAGGGCATTGTTACATGTGAAGCTAACAAGATTGACTTACATACATACACACTCGTAGTCGTAGGTAGGGCATTGTTACAGGTGAAGCTGACAAGATTGACTAACATACACACTCATCGTGGTAGGTAGGGCATTGTTACAGGTGAAGCTAACAAGATTGACTTACATACATACATACTCGTAGTCGTAGGTAGGGCATTGTTACAAGTGAAGCTAATAAGATTAACGTACATACGTACATACTCGTAGTCGTAGGTAAGGCATTGTTACAGGTGAAGCTGACAAGATTGACTTACATACACACTCGCAGTCGTAGGTAGGGCATTGTTACAGGTGAAGCTGGCATTGATACATACATACTCGCAGTTGTAGGTAGGGCATTGTTACAGGTGAAGCTGACATTGATACAGACATACTCGTAGTTGTAGGTAGAGCAGGAAGCTAACAAGATTGACTTACATACGTACATACTTGTAGTCGTAGGTAGGGTATTGTTACTGGTGAAGCTGACAAGATTTACATTCATACATACATACTCGAAGTCGTAGGTAGGGCATTGTTACAGGTAAGGCTAACAAGATTGACTTACATACATACATACTCGTAGTCGTAGGTAGGGCATTGTTACAGGTGAAGCTGACAAGATTGATACATACGCACTTGTCGTCGTAGGAAGGGCATTGTTACATGTGAAGCTAACAAGATTGACTTACATACATACATACTCGTAGTCGTAGGTAGGGCATTGTTACAGGTGAAGCTGACACGCACGTGGTAAAAATGGTAAATTGCAAGTTTACCCTTCAAGGCGAACGTCTATAGTGTTTCAAAACATAAGTATTTGGAAAAGGTACGTGGGTATCCTGTCGAGTTTAATGTTCGAGGTTCATGAACCCTTTAGCCCCCCTCCCTCTGGTCTTAGGCCCTGCGCCTGTATCTATTTGTTTTAAGTTACAGGCGCTAACTGAACGAAACGATAATTCGTTAGACTACAATTTTGGAATTAAAAAAATATTATTTTGCGATCGCTCAACTCGTGGGATTTTTCAGAAAATAAAAGTATAAATCTATGTTTTCCTTAATATACAGATTCATGTGGTAAAAGTTATTAATTCGTTGTTTAGGAAAACCTAGCGTGTGGTTTTTATCGCCAGCCGGGCCAGGCTCCACGCGCCGCGTACCGCTCTGGTCGAAGTCGTGCGACTATAAATAACCAATCGAATATACCTTCAGTTTGTTCAGTCCGCGACTCAAACGCTGCTACGTAGCCGTAGCCGTAGGTTACTGGAGGCACTGCTAAATACTATAAGTTTTAAAATGTTAACGATCGGAGTTTGTATGACTGTTGCGGTGTCGGTGTCGGGACTGCTTCCCGCGCTGGGAGCGCCTGTGACGGAGCCTGCGTGGGCGTCTCTCGAGGAAGCCTTCAACAGATCCCTGTGTCCGTTCAAAGTGAAGAGGGACGAGGTGTTGGGTCGGGAGCCGAAGGTGATCACCCGAGTCACGTGTGAGGCGGAGCCGCGAGAGTGTACAGTGTCGCGGCACGTATGCAACACGGCGCCATGCTGCGGACAGCTGCGGGACATGAGCTGTGTGCAGCTATATGACTCGGTCCTGGTCACCTACAAAGGAAATATCAGCGAGCAAACGGTTCCCGTGGGGTGCGTCTGCATTCGCTCAAGTTACGCCGACGTCTACGATCATTGGGGACTGCAAGGAACGAGTAAATGATGCGCCCCCTACCTCCGAACCTGAGGCACCATTCCTGTATCCGTCGTCGCTCACGACCGGAGTTTTCGAGACAACTATGGGTTTATTATTATGGGTTAGTTGTAAGAAACCGCTGACTAATTTAAGATAAAGATCTCATTTTATTTATTGCGTTATCTTTCATTTTTCCTGGACTATAAAACAGGAGGTTTTTAAAATGGACTGTAGGCACTTCCGGATGAGTCCGAATTGTACCAACGAAACTGGAGTTATAGTTTAGAAAATGTTATCAACTGCATCATTTGTAGCTATACCTAAACTAAGAGGATCTAGCTAATTCATTTGAGTCCCACATACAGAACCATCATGTCTATCCGTCTGTCTGTCTGTCCAATTTCGGAGTTGCCAAACGGGCTTCTTATTTTATTTAATTGTTGTTCCTACCTAAAAAAAATATCAGGAAATATATTTTTCTCACAATTACCAAGTAATTTCACGTAAAATGAATCCAGGATTCGCTATATTTATGATTGTATAAAAAAACTGCAGAAATATCGCACATTTAATCCTGGGTGATTCCAGTGCATAAGTGTTCCATTACATTTCATTACGGTTTCTATTATACGCTCGTTAGAAATATGACTAGGAAAAAAAATACCCAAAATACAAACATTAAAAATTTTTTTTTAAATATTAATAAATTTACATATTGATCGTTGTATATTTTAGTGATGTAGTAATTTTATTGAATATAATTTAGTGATCAGAATTGAAATACCTACTGTGCTAAATTGAAACTTTATACGTTTAAATCACACATTTTGTTTAACAGCACCTCCCGCTTTCATCTCTACTGAAATATAAATTTTTAGCATTGTTAAATATTATACTCTACCAAAAATTAGTAGAGTGCGAGTCGGACTTGTGCACCCTAGCTGCTACGTGATTTACGAACACAAACAAAAAAAAGTGTAACGCTAAGCGGTCACCTATTCAATGACTGACAATCCCGACGTTGCTTAACTTTAAATATTAGTTTCAACAAACAAATGCATTCTCCCCTTTTATTCTCCATGTGTATTGTGTAACTGTTTTTCTTGATAATTCCTAGACGGCGCTGTGACGGTAATATAACATGGTTATGGCACGGTCCCGACTCGCACTTGGTCGGTTTTTATTATTTGTTGTTATACTTTAGAGCTCACACTATTTGCACTACAAATTTAAAGTTTGTATTTTTTACTGTTCTTACGATAAAGCAAAAACAATGAAAATGTGCTACTTTTTATTATTTGTTAGATAATCCGCCATTATAACACATATTCTGTGTAAATTTCAGGCTTTTACTCATTTAGGGCTCCATTGACACTCTTTAGGTACGGAACCCTAAAAAAATATTAATGATAACATGCACAAGTCGAATGACAAACGAAATTTAATTAAATCGGTATTATTTAAATCAAAAACCGCTCTTCTACAAAAAATAACTGAAATGGCAAATTGCACCAAGAATATTTAATAACTTAGGTATCTAAAGCTTAAGACAAATGATAAGTCTGAATCTATTTAAAAGAAAATTGATAAAATGTTATGAAGTAAAGTGTATTACTCGGTTGATGACTACCTACATGATCTAACGACTAATTTATGATTTTGAATAATTATATAATATGTAATATTGCATGATAAATATTTGTGCGCCAAGTGTATGGCAGAACATAAAGACAAAAACAAATTGTCCCATCTTCTTTATGTTTAAAAAAAAAATTTGAATTAGAAGTTCAAAGGAGAAATTTTTTGGTTTAAAATTTAATTTATTATACAAAAAGAAAGAAAGAAAAACATCACATATAACCTAAATATACAGGATAATTGAGTGCCAAAAAGGTCTCTTACTCAGTTTAAGCTGTAGCCGGAGCCAGAGTGGTTGTCAATAACCGGTGTGACCGCAAAGGAACAACAAAAATGGTAATTTTAAATAAACAATTTACATCTAAATAAAATAAGAACTAAAGCAGTATATAGATACGTCTTGTGAAAACAGTATTCTGAATTCAACAATTAATCTGTCTAAACCTTATAAAACAAATTTACAGATAAAAAAGATATATAAAATTAAAAACAAAGATCATAAATTATAACAAAAAACAACAGAGTTACTCGTTAACCTATAAGAATAAGTTTATTTTTTATATAACCTATCATATTACATTATATTAACTTTCTCAATTCAAAAGTTAACTTAAAATTATGTTACTTTACATCACTTTCTTAACAATAATTGACAAAAGTATTATTATAAGTCAATATTTACTTAATAACTTAATGCGCTTTATGAATGCAAAATAAGTTATTTTAAAAATCAGAACAATATTTGATTTAGTTTCTATTATACCATTACAAAAGAAGTAAAAGTTGGCGATAGATAACCTGTCAGTCCCATTTACTTTTGCTTACGTTATGAGGCTTATTACTTTGTTCAAGTACCTAAGTACAACCTATAGCCTTATATACCAAAATCCCTACAGATGTCGTCAACGTTGTGTAAAACACAAGGATAATTTAAAAAGTATTTTGTACTTACATATTATTAGTTGTAATAATATTATTTGCTGTGAAGGCTTTTGGTTAAATATACCTACATAAACGTTCAAAACATAACATAATATAGTCTTATTTGCTATATTAAAAGAAATTAAGACAAAACTAACTTTGCAAACATTAAATTATATCAGTAATATGAAAGTATTGCATCACCGTCTAAGATTGGTTTAGAATGTAGACGGCATGCTTGAATTAAGGTTTACCTCCCGTACTATTTTAACGATTTTACCTTTTTAATTCTCTTACAAAATACATATAATGAGCTCTAAATATAGTTTAAAAACAAAAAATAATTAAGTATAAAGTTTAATTTATTTATTACTAGTTTATTTATCGTTAGAGCCAGGACAGTTCAGAAGTAATTCATTAATTATTTTATATAAAGTATTTATGTAACAAGTAGATAGAGCAATATAAAAAGAAGAAAAGAGATTTTTTTTTTTAATATGTATGTACTTTAAAATGTATATTTCTATGCTTTGTTTAGTTAAAAGAAATAAATACTTATAAATAAATGTAAATACTTATTTTATGATTTTTAGTAACATTTCAGTCTTATCATAATCTAAATTGCTTAGATAATAGTCTAAAGCTTTTCTGCATAGACATTTAGTTTTTTCTTTAAGAGGTATCTCTTTACTGATCCTCTTATATAGAAGCGGACCTAAGAGCAAGGGTATCTCAAAACCTTAGAATAATTAAGTCGTCACCCTTATACAAATAGAAATAAGAATTAAGAGACAAAGTAACTTTTTTTAAATAGTCTTGGCTGTATGACATAATACCTTTGCCTTACTTTGATAATAATGATGCATGTACACGTACTGACGGTAGTTGCTCTGATAGCATGGACATTAATACTGGTGTCCCGCAAGGCTCTGTGCTGTCTCCTACGCTGTTTCTACTGCATATCAGTGACATGTTGGATATCAACAATATACATTGCTATGCAGATAACAGTAGTGGAGACGCTTATTACACGGGTCGTGCGGAGAACTTGTGTCTTAAATCGAGACCACACTGTCCAGGGTCTCTGACTGGGGACGGGTAAACTTGGTCCGATTAAACCCTACAAAGACACAAGTGTCCGCGTTCACCGCTAAGAAAACTCCATTCACTGTAGTCCCACAATTCCAGAACACTCCCCTCACCATCTCCAAGAGCATTGGGATCCTTGGTGTCGACATCTCCGCTGTGAGAATTGTCGACGATCCCAAACTCACTTGCCGTATCGAACCCTTAATCCTATTCAAATGAAATGATCCATATGAAATCTATCAGCGGAAAGTCTTTTATAGTTTTATACCTATGCTAAAAAAATAACTGGTTGTAAAATATTTGATAAAAAATAAATTAATAAAACACGTCAGATAGACAGTCTTAATGTACGAATCCCTCCCGCGAACCATTTAGAAGCACCGTTTTAAACACACACACACACACAGACACAATTACTTGCTTGGCCGTAATCGGGTATACTTAGTACCTAATTAACAAAATAATGCAGTACTAAGTATACTCGAACAGGATTCGTAACTTCTAAATTATTTAACTGATTTCAATCGAGAGTTTACACGGTTATGTAAATTATACAGCGAGAATCCTTAACAAGCTACATTAAACATATAAATACAACATCCGAAGCATAACAGTTTATTTTTTTAAATATTAAGTTTCATAGTAAACGTTCGTAAACATACCAGTTCAGCCGACGTCAGTGTCAGTCAGTCAGCGTCAGTCAGTCGGCGTTCGTCGAGAGGTCTGGTGAAAAATAAATATCAAAAAATGTAAAAGGCAACATAGTCTTACAGCTAATATTAATATGAATGTGCCAAATGCTATATATTACAGATTTATTCAAAATACACTTATGTAGATCTGAATCTGATCTCAACAAAAAAAACTTCCATTTTTGAAAATGAAGGTTGTTTTTTTATTTCCTAGTATTGTAAAGGAAACTACTGTTAATGTTTTTATTTTCCAGCTTTAGTAATTTAGCGCGATGATGATTTAGTCAGTCGACGCTCTGACTACATATATTTAGTAGTGGGTAATAACAAAACGTTAAAAAAATATAAAAATATAACAGTAAAATATAAAAATTTAAGAGATTAACTGCTGAGTTTCTTGCCGGTTCTTCTCGGTAGTAAACTATTCCGAACCGATGGTAATTTTTGGTATTTTTTTTAAATTAATAATTAAAGTGACGATTTAAAAAGTGCTATTTAAAAGTCTATTTGAATAAAAAAGTTTGAGTTTGAGTTAACTCCTAAACGTATATACCCGATACCCGATACCCGATTATGACTCACCAAATCGGGTATCTTCAGTAGTCAGTTTTCTGTGGAATGGATAAATTCGTGTCAGGATTTTCGTTTTCGGCGGCTGGCTTTTCTGCACATATTTATTAATTGACGGTGAAATAACACAAAACTCCTGCACCACCTTCTAAAACTGTAAATACGGGAGTTTTGTTTACCCTGTATACTTGATGCTACCTACGGGTTTCTATTTTATTATGGCCTCAAAAACGGGGTAACTCGTAAAATACGGAGTATCTGGCAAGCCTCCCTGAGGATGGATGGATTGATTTATCGCAAGTCGCAGCGGCTATTATAATTTGTACAACATTCACAGGCGACACTGACCTTTTTATATCGTTTTTGTCTGACCTTTCTTGTATATGTTACTTTTTTATTACAATTTTTTTTAAACAGTTTAAAGACATATGGTATCGTATATAAGTTTTTAAATTTACGCGTTCCATTACTAATTTAAAAATAATAAAATGTCACCTTAACTCCATTCATAACAAAATACGTTTTACATATGAAATGCAATGCGAACGTTCACTGGCATTCTTAGATGTTAAATTGAATGTAAGGGAAGATGGCTCTCTGGGGCATACTGTATATCGGAAGCCCACACACACACACACACACACACACACACGGACAGATACCTGAACGCCTCCTGGCATCATCACCCGCGTCACCTACAATCAGTTGTGACGTCTCCGACTAACCGAGCTCATGACCTTTGTGACCCTGAACATTTAGCTACTGAGCTGGCACACGTTCAGGAGGTACTTAAGAAAAACGGGTACAAAACGAGTAGAAGAAGTTCAGGTCGCCGTAACACACGTACGAATAATCCAGAGGTGAGCAGACAGCCAGCGTTCATGCCCTATATCAAAGGAGTAACGGATATAATTGGATCGCTTTAAAATAAATTCTCCATTAAGACGGTATATGTTTAATCGTCCAAAGGACGTAATCCCGTACCAAACACCAGATGTCTACAAAATTGACTGTAGCTGCGGCAGTTCTTACATTGGCCAGACCAAACGCACAATTGCGGACAGGGTCAGGGCCAGACGGCAAAATCAGCTATAGCAGAACATTTAATTAACGCAAATTCCAACCACTGGATTGAGCTCCACCAGGTTTTATCCACCGATCGCCAATATTACCGTAGATTGGTTCGAGAAGTGATTGAAATACAAAAACATAAGAACTTCAATCGTGAGGATGGATACAAACTGTCGCCTGCATGGAATCCAGTCATAGGAAAATACAGCTCTCGAGTTTTACCAACGAACGCACCCGAGGACACCGTTAGTGTTGTGTGTAGTGATTTTGACAATTATAGAGACAAGGTGAGGGCAGTTCAACAGGACGCCTCCACTCGAAGTTGACGACGCCGCGCACCGCCAGTCTACCCGTGACCAAGGCTGGTGTAACCCAGCCGAAACGTCGGGAAAAGGGTATTTTGCCAAATGACACGTTTAATCCCGTTTTATTATTTTTAACCATATGGTATCTTATTGTGGGGTAGCGCTGCTGATGTAAATATAATGTTTGTGTTAAAAAATCGGCCAAGTGCGAGTCGGACTCGCGCACGAAGGGTTTCCGTACCAATATTTATAAAAACGGCTAAGAAATCACGTTTATTGTATGGGAACCCCCCTTAAATATATAAAGTAAATATATAACTAAATCTTCTGTGAATATTTCAAGCGTCTACCTGTTGCCGTTATCAATATCGAGCATGGGAGCCCCCTTTAATATTTATTTTATTCTGTTTTTTAGTATTTGTTGTTATAGCGGCAACAGAAATACATGTTCTGTGAAAATTTCAACTGCCTAACTATTCCTGCCTGATGAAAGACGGACGGACGGAAGCAGTCTTAGTAATAGGGTCCCGTTTTTTACCCCTTTTGGGTAAGGAACCCTAAAAAAAGGGCAATTCGTGCTATTTACAAATTAGAATCTAGGATATCTCCGAGGGACAGGTTAAGGGAAGTAAATATTTTAACTTTAACGTCACAGTACATATTATATGAAAATCCTTTATATGTTCATAACATTATTGTATTTTCAGCAAGAAAAGTAACGTTCACAAGTGATGTGTAATAGTTGTGTTGGTAACCAAATATTTTTTTTTAATAGAGTAGGTAACTATCGACTTTCTTGCCGGATGCTTCTCGGTGGATTCATTATGAACCGGAGGGTGGCAGGGGAAAATAGCATTTAATCATTTAAATAATATAAACGGCGCAGGTGCTATACCACCTCTGTATTAGAATTCTAAATACAAACAAACTAACTTTGTAAATGCAGTAATATAATTATTGTCACTTTTTTAAACATATAAAAAACATAGAACTGAAAACAAAAAAAAACGGGTTGCACTCCGGGAGTGCCGGCAGAAGTGAAAACATATTCGCTATTTACTTCCCATCACTTCTTATCCATATTTATTTATTAAAAATAATAATTTTTGTTTATTTACGTTTTTGACGTTGTATATTTGACAGCTCAATCTGTCATAGAATTAAAATCCCATATCCAACCTCCCTGTACTACTCATAATCGCCATATACTAAAAATAAAAACTAACCTAATGTAAATAAAGGCCGCGTGTCCTAACGCGAGTGACATCTTACGAATTTTCGATCAGGACACGTGACCTGACGCGAGTTTAACAGTTTTTACCCATCACAAAAAAAATGGACAGCGCCGCTAAAGAAGTTTTCAAAAATTCGAGTCGTACGTCACTCGTTGACAAGTCAGTTTATCAATGAGGTTTCACAACACGTACGGAGGTGCGGTAAGACCGTGCGAAAAATATCCATTACACAGCGGGAGGTCCGGCGAGCGTTGCATTCTCTAGACGTTCATAAGTCGAGTGGGCCAGACGGTATACCAAAATTGTGCTTAAACAGTTTGCTCCAAAGTTATGTCCTGGACTCGTGGCTCCAGACTCTAGGCGCGTGGCCTTTATGTTCTTTCCTACCACATATTCATGGAAGACTGCGAATGTACACCCGGTGCCCAAAAAGGGTATGAGATCAAATCCATCGCATTTCTCTCCTCTTCAAGGTAATGGAGCGTGTGATCAACATCACATCTAAGATAGCTAGAAAAACACGACCGTCAGCGATCGTCAATCTCGCGACTTGGCGAAAAATCTTGCGACTTGTAGAGCAGCAACCTTTGCCCTGAGGTAAAGTACCTCTTCGCTCTGTTGAGTACGCCAAGATTTTTAAACGCCAGCTTTACCTAGTCTCAATCTCGAAACTGAACATCGCTGGAGATCTCAACACCAAGGACGCTAATGCTCTTGGAGATGCTATGTTTATAGAATAAACAGAATATTATGTATATTTACAACGGCAACTCCTCAATTATGGAGAAAATAAAAAAACTGATAATACTTGAAGTTTTCATGTAGCTTACGTCCTTTTCTGGGACTCAAACTATCTCCATGCCAAATTTCATCTTGATCGGTTCAGCGGTTTGAACGTGAAGAGGTAACAGACAGAGTTACATTCGCAATTATAATATTTAATATTATATTATATTCATGAATAGTATGGATGTGCCTCGAGAACGAAAATAGTTCGAGAAATCAGAAACCCTAGGTATAACTATTGACTCAAAATTGCAATGGGTCCACAAATTACAGTTCTGGCAGGTAAACTTAGTTCTGCTGCTTTTGCAGTGAGAAAAATCAGACAGTTGAGTGACATAGCCACAGCTAGGCTTGTTTTTTTGCTTATTCCACAGTGTTATATCATACTAGTTACTGCCCGCGACGTCGTCTGCGTGAACGCTATACAGCATCAAAAAACCTATGATTATGCCTTTTAAAATAATATTCATTTAAACGTTTCTTCTTTACATTTCATATCTACAGGAAGTGCAGTAACAGAGGGAGACTGTCTTTTGTAAAATTGACCTTCAAAAAGTGCTGATTTTCAGCCTGCTTTGAATAAACGACTTTATGGTGATTCTGTTGAATTAAGTCATAAGTTGTGACTGAAGCAGATGAAAAAAAAAAGAATAAAGAATACAGAATAGGGTTAAAATAAATAGTTATAGGACTTCTCGATAAACAACATTAGTGGTGTGGCTCTCCGCAGCCAAAATGTAAAGTTTTCTAGGCTAGTTCTAGTTTGAAAGATAACAGAAAATAATTTACACACATAATAATGATAGCTAAGCAGTAGTCCGATTGAAGTTTATAAGTCTACATTTATTTATTTTTCAGGAAAATGTTTTCACGTTTAATTCGACCAAGCACACGATAACTTATAGCAACGTAGGTAACCCCAGTTTCTACAGGTTGAGGCGGCGACACCTGTACTCATAACATCACTTTTTGTGAACGAAACCATAGCGCGATCTAATTTGACGCAATCGCCATCTAGTTAGCAAATAGGAAACCTTTCTTATATGGTGAAAAATTATAACACATCTAAGTTATGACTACACGATTTTTTAACATTTAAAAAAACAGCCGGCTTCAAAAAGATGCACTAAAAAGGTAAAAATAATTACTAATTTCCAAAAATCTGATCTGAATTACAGTTTAAAGTTGGTGTCATGCAAGCAAAGTGTGTTATAAACTGTTACATAGGTCCATAGACACCAACTTTAAACTGTAATTTATTTCGACCTTAAAGATCATATTTTGTTAGTAATATATAAGAAAACCCTAGTCTAATGTTAGTAAACTTAAAAGTACCTTAATCTAGACCTTATATCTAAGACAGCCCTGATTAGTCAGCACGTGAACCATACTGCAGAGGTTCAGGTACTGACAATCCAGCCTGTCAGCAAAAGCTCTCAGGACGTCACTAAGACTATCCCTAACCCTGCGCACCAGGGATGTGCACCGCTTCCGCATAATCAAGTAAAAACAATCAACATGCGCATCGGCGAACATACCCGACGCACTGCAGCATCGAGGCAGTCCCATTAGCATCCTGAAAGCATTATTATACTGAACGCGGAGGGCACTGTACTGTTTCTGCGTAAAATTTATCCATAGGCTGCTTGTGTAGAAGGAAGTACAATAAGCTCTAAAGAGTGTCACTTTAACAGGGGTGGAACAACGAACAAACCTGCGAGCGATCATGTTCGCCCTAACGGACAATGCCCAGCGCTCCCTCTCGATATCAGCATCGTCTTTCAGGTAAAAGGTTACAACATGACCTAGATATTTAAATTACGACACCCTCTTTAACGGAGTACCATATAATTTAATTGGTGGTATAATTGATGGCAATGCTTTACCCCTGGCCTGAAAGACCATACATTCGCTTTATTTACATTATATATTAAGCCGTGACTTTGAGCATAGTTTTCACTTATGCTCAACAGTTTCGCTAAGCCGCAGACAGAAGCACTCAGTAACACCATGTCGTCAGCGTAACTGATGTTGCTAAGACTTACTCCGTCAATGTGACAACCGACATGTGTGCCACTGAGCGCCTCTATGAGGGCATTAACATAAGGGTTGAAGAGCTTAGGGGAGGTTAAGCCTCCCTGTCTAACTCCGCACTCCTACCTATACGACTGCGAATAGGTTTCGGACCATCGCACAAAATTTACCTGGTTACGGTACTGTTGCGGACAGAGCTAGTGGACTGTAGGTTTATCGAAATGTGGGCTCTGAAAAAGCCCACTGTAAAATTGAAAAAATGAAACAAATTGGATTCTGCTTGCAACAGCTTATAATTGCCTTAAACGCAATTTACACTTATATCGACAACACATTTAACATTTCTCAAAATTATAATTTACAAACACTTATCTATAAATTACAAACACTTTCTTTAAAATCGTGATTTTAATTTACGCTTCACTCATTTTACTTAACTTCTACGAATTTTCTTGATTTATAAAAATGTTACTTCTTTCTTGAAGTAATCTTGAGTTATAAAAATGTTGGTTCTTTCTTGACATATATATATAACTTGTTCTTTCTTCAGTTGGTTTCTTCACTGCTTATTTCCCTGGAACTGTTGAACTTTCACTGCATACTGTATGAAAATTGCGTCTCCTTTTATACTTTTTGGTCTAGGAGTTATTATGTATATTATGTTCAAATCATTTATTTTAGACCAATTAGAGAACGTTGTTTTTATTTTGGAAACCCAATAACCAGTTCAAACCAGTATTTTCCAGATTTTTACCTCGAACTTTCTAATTTTATATTGGGCCGAGCCAGTAATTTAATATTTTTCAATGGTGTTTTTGTTCCGAGCCATTCTCCCACTTTCGTCTTTGCTCTGATTGGCTGCTCATTTTCATATAAATATGAGGCTTCAAAATCTGTTTTCGAACTTTTAGTACAAATTTTGACTTTTTACATTTTTTATTTTACTACTACGTCTGTTGTGTTTTGCATAGTATAAAAAATCAATTGGCATACATTTATGTCTAGAAATGAATGTGTGAGAACCAAAAACACATGTGGTTCACTTTACAGTATTGTTAAAAAATCGAAAAGTCACGTTCTGACAGTAGCTCCACGCCAGATTGACCGTTCGCTTTGGAGTTTCTTTCCGTTTCTTTCTGTATTTGCTCCTAAGAACTGTTCATTCTGCCTTTTGTTTGTAGACGGTTTGCGTTGTGTGCGTTTTGTGTGCTGCGGGTGCTCATTCGAGCCGAAGCGTCTCCGCGCAGCGTGTGCGAGCAAGAAGGCTACAGACTGCTGTCTCGCTCTCCCTCGGTAGGCAATTTGGATCGAGTAAGTGTTTATTCTTACTTGCTCTGGGTCCGGCCGCCTCCGTGCGTGCCTATTGAGGAATGTTAGCGTCGGCGTCTTCATCCCTATAGATGCCACCCCCTCCGTCCCGCCATCCCCCCAATAGGGGTCGGGGAGTAAGGAAGCGACAGGTTTGGTCGCGAACTCAGCCACCGGCAATAGTGGCCCGTAACCTTTTTACGGGACAGGTTACTGCCGCGGACGGCACTTTCGCCGCAGCCTTCCCACCGTCGCGCCCTCCGTCGGCTGCGTCGATGGCCTCAGCCCGTTCGGGCACCACGAGCTACGCCTCTTCGGAGACAGGTGACGAGTACGAGTACTTTCAAGACGAGGAACTCCCCGCCATGCTGTCTCCCATCCAGGCCTCTCCTCCATCGGACGGCGTCTCGCCGCGTAAGGTAATAGCCGGCCCTGCGGCTAACTCAGACATAGTCATACACGCTCCACCGGCATCGGTACCCCGCGACGCCTCATTGATGTCACCATCGACGCCACTCAATCCGCCACCGCGTGCCAACCCGCCGTCGATTGCCTTCAAAACAAGCGACCCACGTAGGACAACGGGTCGTGAGGTACGTCCTTTCTCTCTGAGCCCATCTAAAAACCCAGCTGAGCAAGCCCGCGCGGCAGCCAGAGAGATGACAACCGCGCCCAACAACAGCCTTAGACTTAGTCAAGACAAGTTCGTACCCGGTGCAACAATGACCCCGCCGCAAGTAGCAGCGACCGATGTTGCCGATGCTGTCGTATAGCGGTAGCTTGCGGTGAATTTGTGTCCATTTGTAGACACAAATTCACCGCAAGCTACCGGCCAGTCTTACGCGCAGGTGTCGGCCATCCGGGCCCAGCCTACACCTGTCCAGCCTGAAAAGCCTAAGGAGAAGGAGAAGGAGAAAGCCAGGTACCCACCGATCATTGTTGAGAATCTGCCACAATGGTCGGTACATTTGAAAAAGCTGCGCTCCCTCTTAAAGCACGCGCCGCACGCACGACCGTTTGGCAAAGGCGTGCGATTCATACCACAATCGGCGGACGAATATAGGGTGGTGGCGGCCTATATTGATGAGCTCTCCAAGGCTGACAGTATAGTGTCATGGTACTGTTACAGCCTTGACAACGAGCGGCCGCAGAAAATAGCCATCAAAGGACTCCCCATAGACGCACCGTTGGGGGAAATATCCGAAGAAATGGAAGCACTTGGCTTTCCTCTGTCGCACATACGACAAATCCCGGGGGCGAGAGGCCACCCCGTTTGCATTTACTTCGGCCAACTATTAAGAAGGTACGACCCAAAAGAGCTCCAAAATATTTATAATATCACGGAGCTCCTAAGCATGTCCGGCGTAACAATCACTGCGTGGAAAGCGAAGCCCGGGCCGGCGCAGTGCCACAGGTGCCAAGCCTTCGGCCATTCATCGGCCAACTGTCACCGTCCGATCCGATGCGTGCGCTGCGGAGAGGGCCACCCCACGGCGGACTGCAAGCGCGACAGACCAACGTGTGCTAACTGTATGAGAGAGCATGCGGCAAACGACAAGTCGTGCCCAATATATAAGAGGGAGGCGCGTAAGATGGGGGTGAAAAGTGCCCCCGCCGCCCCGAAACAACCACCCCCACGGGCAGAAGCGCCACTACCCCTGCCAGTACTGGGGATACAAGAGTACGACCGTACACAGGGTCCAACCCTTATGCCCCCCGCCAACCCCCCGACGGACAGAACACAACCCCCACGCAAAAAACGGACGAAGAGAGGTCGCAAAGGCAGAGGAAAATTGTCAACACAACAGCATGAAGGTACGCCTGCCTTAGTTCCCTCAGTCGAGGCACAGATGGCGCCACCGCCGATTGTTGCCCCCCCCGCCGTTGTTGCCGCCCCTCCAGCTTAAACGCAAGCCCCGCCTATTCAATTTAAACCCCCCCCACCCCCTCAACCCCTCATCCCCGCACGTTCGCATGCCCCATCCACAGCTTTTCAGCGAAAGGTAAGCTTCGCTTCAGCTGCTACCACCCCCGCACTACTCCCCAGGGGTCGCGCACCTTATGTTGCGCCAGTTCACTGTGTCTCGCCATTGTCTCTCAACATTGCCAGAGCGTCCATCGCCGCACTTAATGCAGCTATCGAGGCCATCGCAGTCGGTCAAAATCCGTTGCCCGCTCTACTACGCGGCCTACAGCAGCTTACCCACCTCCTGGCCCAGGAATTCTCTTCAATCTAAGGATTGTATACTGGAATCCAGGGGGGGTAAGAGGTAAGACCGATGACCTCAGGTTGCTAGTCCAGCAGCATGATATTCATATTGTGCTGTTGGGCGAAACCAAGTTACGACCTGAGCAACCATTATGTCTACCTAATTATTTCGTCTACAGGCGGGACGAAATAAATGCCACAAATAACATCGCTTACAGGGGCACAGCAGTGCTGATTCGTAGAGACCTTGTCCACGAAAGTTTACCCCTGCCAAGCTTTGTCTCAACTCGAGCGATAGGCATTAAACTAAAAGTCGGTAACACCGAACTTAAGGTTTATGCCGCCTACAAACCACCTAAGGTGCCTTTCATTTCCTTCGATATAAAAAATATTATGTCCGACGACACGCCCACACTTATACTCGGCGATCTCAACGCCAAACACCGACAATGGGGTTCAAGAATTTCATCCAATGAAGGTAGAGATTTGAAAATCGATGCCGCGGCGCACAATTACGTTGTAATTGGTCCCGGCTCCCCCACTCATTATCCCTCTCAGGACTTATTTCAACCAGACGTACTAGACATAGCACTAGCCCGTAATATCAATTGGCCCATCTCTTTAGAAACCCTCCATGATATCGATTCGCAACACCTTCCCATTTTACTGGTCCTCGGAGTTTCTATTAGGGATAAACCTCTACCACCAATGAAAAACTTCACGGACTGGACAAAATATCAAGAATTACTGAACTCATTTAAACTCCCACCCGGTGGCCTGTTTACCCCACAGGAAGTGGAAACAGCCACTCAGTCACTTACTTTTGCTATCTCCTCCGCACTTGCTCAGTGCACCACGTCTGCCAAGTCAACCTCGGGGAAAAGTTTACTACCGGCACATCTCCGTAGTAAACTTAGCCAAAAACGAGAGCTTCGCAAACTGTGGTGCCGAACTCGTTGCCCAACAATTAAAAAAGAGTTAAATAAGTTAGGTACTGAGCTATCGAACCAAATTTCAACTTATCGGAAATGGTCTTGGGATAACACAATCTCAAAAGCCAGCGACAACGATACCGCTCTATATCGTTTAGCTCGCTGTATGACCAACACCCCTGCACCCATACACCCCCTTGTAGACACGCTAGGTAACCGTCTGTACTCAGCTGAGGAACGCGCGGGTTTACTGGCGGACCATTTCGAGGACCAATTTAGGCCCAATCCCATTGTCGACCACGCCCACACAACATTGGTTGAGAAGCGTATACATCAGATCCTTACTAGTCATATCGACCCACTTAGAGGTGATGATTTTATCTCCCCTAAGGAGGTCAAAAAATTTATATCTTTTTTAAATAAAAAGAAATCCCCCGGCCCTGACGGAATTCCGAACACGGCCCTATTAATGTTGCCTAGGAAAGCTCTTGTGGCCTTAACCCGTATTTTTAACGGAATCCTGCGCACAGGTTTCTTTCCCACGGCCTGGAGGACAGGCAAAATTATTGTCATACCGAAGCCTGGCAAGAGCCGCCAGAAACCAGAGCATTATCGCCCGATCACTTTACTTTCTAACACAGCCAAACTGTTCGAACGTCTTTTATTGAAAAGGATATCACCTTTTATCAATCTAAGGCCAGAACAGTTTGGTTTTAGAAGTAATCATAGCACCACTCTTCAGCTTACTCGCGTCTTACATCATATGGCCTTTGAGATGAACAAGGGCAGGTACACGGTCGGGGTCTTTCTCGATATAGAGAAGGCTTTTGATCGTGTTTGGCACGCCGGCTTATTGTTCAAACTCTCTGAGACCAATTTACCCCCCATGTTCGGGCGTATAATAGCCTCCTTTCTGGAGGGGCGGAGTTTCTATGTTTCGGTTGACAATAAAAACTCCCCTATTAAGACCATTACAGCGGGGGTCCCACAAGGTAGTTGCCTTTCCCCTCTGTTGTATGCACTTTTCACCAATGACATTCCTACGCTTAGCGATAGCGGTCTATCGCCAGGCACACAGGACGTCACCCTAGCATTGTATGCTGACGACAGCGCGTACATGAGCTCATCCCGTAAGTCCCATTTAGCTGCCGCTAAAATGCAGCGATTATTGGATATCCTCCCGTGCTGGCTTGACAAGTGGAGGATAGCAGTAAACGCCTCAAAAACGGCAGCCATCTTAACCGGCCACCAGAGACTATTACCTAAGGAGCTGGTATTCCGCGGACAGGTAATTGAGTGGCAGAGCAATGTGAAATACCTTGGCTGCTTTATCGACCGCAGGTTGCGCATGACCAAAATGGTCGAGCATGCGACAGCCAGAGCGGTCGGCGCCAGGGCGGCCTTAAGGCCACTATTTTCATCTGAACTGCCGCTTAAAACCAAAGTCCGGCTATACAAGCTCTATGTTAGGTCCCGTTTGACGTACGCCGCGCCGGCCTGGTACGCATTGCTATCCGCCACTAAAAAGAGAAAGATCCAAGTTGTGCAAAACAAATCGCTGAGGATAATAACGGGCGCTCCGCGTTACGTCCGCAACGACACAATTGCTAGGGACACAAAGGCAGAGCCGATAGGTGAGTTTATCGCCAGACTGGCCGCCCGGCTGTTTGACATGGCGGACAACAGTGCGCATCCACACCTAAGGGGCATTGCGCCATTACATGCCCGTCCACCGGAAGGCCGACCTCTCCCTAGGGAGTTAATACCCCCAAAAAACTAAGCCTCTTGCTTGGTTTTTGTATTGTCAAAATTGCTTAAATTGTTTTTATTATTATCATTTTTATATTTTTTCAAATTTTTCGTACTTTTTCGAAATTTTTTCACATTTCTTCCCATTTTGGTTTTATTATTCTGTTTTTGGTTTTTGTTTATTCCTTCTTCGCCACTTCCACAAAGTGGCCACTAACTTGCTGACAGTGGGCCTGAAAAGTAGGCCCTCTCTAAACATTCACCGAGGGTGCGCTCACCCTCGAGACTCGCCCGGGTCATGGGTTAAAATATTTAATTTAACTCGACACCCGTACCTCTTTTACCCGTCAGGGGGTAAAGAAGATGTCCACGTAGTAGCTCCACAGAAGCCGTGACATTTTCAGGAACTAGCAACTTTGAGTTTTGATAAAACTAGTTGCGTAGTTTTTTGAAAGTTCATTTTTTTTGCGCGTATGTCGACGGTGCAACGTTACTGTTGCTGTCCGTCCGTAACACTCCCCTCGGCGCAGCTTGTCGAAGCCTCCTTGGTACACTGCAGGACGGCTAGTCGACTTGCGGGGCGGTGTCTTAAGACGCCTCCTTTTATGCATACGTCTGTGTAATGTACCTCCCATTTTTTCCGGAGGGCGACCAGACGGTTGCTGTCGTGGTTCATTCAGCCACGTGCCCTTCTTCCTTTTCTTAAGGCACTGTATGTCTTCACAAAAACCTTCTTCATATGCCTTTTGAATGGCAACTGGTTTAGCCTCTTTAAAATGGCTAATATTTTTACTGTCAGCAACGCTTCGTTCTGAGAAGTCGTGCGGACTACCATCTTCATTGGCGTTATAAAATTCATGCAGCTCTTTTTCTTTAAAGAGCGTGCATCTAAATTGCTATTGCGCGGGAGTTGTGAAGTCTTCACGTTCAATTTTTTCAGCCTTAGGCTTCGGTCCAACTGAAGCTTTACATTGATAACTTCTCTGTTAGGTTGCATATGCCGCTGTTGGCGTACCGCTTGTGGTGCGCGAACAAGTTCTTTATTCTGGCACTCGCTTTTTATTTCGCCTTGGCGCTCGGCCTTAGCTGGTTCAAAACATGCGAGCTGCTCTCTTTTCTTAATAGTGCGCGTCTTCAAACTAACACAGTGTGTGACACGTGTTGTTGTCACGCTGTTCGATATCTTGGGCCATCTCACGAAGTCATTCGTTTTATTTTCTGATGGACTTTTGTTTAAATGAAGCTTTCCTTTGAGAGCTTCTCTTTTGGTTGGCGTACGCCGTTGTTGGCGTACCTCTTGTGGTACGCGAACAAGTTGCAGCTTGAAGCCCAATTCATCAGTGTGGGCATTGTTCAGCAGACTCAATGTTTTTTCAATGTGCTGCCCACTGACTTCAAGTCGTACGTCAGAACACATCATATCAATTTTTGGCGTCATGTTTGCTGGTTCACAGCTTAGTAGCATCTTCATTTTACCTTGCCACTGGATCATATTTTGTATCTCGTCCTTCACTGGTTCAGTGTACCTTCTTTTAAAGGCGTGATTTCGATCCTTTAGCTTGACAGCGAAGTCGTTGAGTTTTGTCAATACCGGCCTGGGGCGTTGTAAGTGCCGGGGGTCGCTCAGAAATCCATTGACTAAGATCTCAGGTCTTCCATATATTTGTTCAAGCGTCTTCAAAATTTGGTCGGGGTTGGCACCGGTATAAAGCAACGCTGACACCGAGTCACGCGCTTCATGGCGTAGGCAAGAACGAAGTCTTGCTAGGTTCTCTGCAGGCGAAAATTTGTAAAGCCAGCTGCCATGAAAGGCAGCCATTCGTGACGAGCGCCACTGTAAAGTGGAAGCTCAAGGACTTCTGTCTGTCGTCTTTGTGGCGACCTTGATGTCGCTAAGTCCTTCAATGCATCTGCTTGATCACATCTTCTTCTCGAGAAGGAGCGGTCACGTCGCTCCCCCCCTTTCATCCTTCCGTCGTGACCTCTTCTTTTTTAATAGGCAGGTGTCCCAAAGGAGAAGCGGTTACGTCGCTCCCCCTCCTCCATCTCATTATGGTACGGCTCAAGATTGCCGCAGTCCCTGTCAGCAGACGCATGCCGAAGAGGATATGGTAATTGCGGTGACGCAGCATGTCCCTCTTCTTTGTTCGGCGATACACCCCCTTCCGGGTGTCGTTGACTTTCCAGAGGACATTCCAGGTCCCCGCCGGCATCCACGCGACGTGCAAAAGTGATGCCGAGGTCATCCTCAGCCTGTGACGTGCGTGGGAGCCTAGGACGTTCCATGTCCTCGGCGGTATCCACGCGACGTGCATGTACAAGTTATTCAAAAAATTACAAAACAAGAACACGAATGTACAAAATAGGCGTACGAGTATCAATTAAAATAACCACACGGAAATGCGCGTATAGACATAAAATTTTAAATATTATTGAGTCTTCAAAACTATTGAAGTACTCTTTGTACTCGAACAACTTTGTGGTGAACTCGCACAAAGCACGCGTAGCTATGTACACATAAATTAAAAATAGCTACACGAAAATACATGTATACATACACGTTTAGAAATTTAAAAATTATTGTTACAAAAAATACTGAACAATAAGAAGGTCTGGCTTCATCAATTTAAAAGCCACACCAAATACACGTATACATAAATTCAAATGTTATCACTCAAAAAAGTATCGAAGTGATAAGAAGTACATAAATTGCACAACGTATGTATATGCACATCAATTTATATAAGTGCCTACAAGAAACGTATACATAGATTCAAAAAAGTTATCACCTCAAAGAAAGTTAAAGTGATAAGATAAACGTACATAAGTTGTACAACATATGTATACGTACAAAATTTAAAATAGGCACGCGGAAGTACTTGTATACATAGATGTGAGAATATTATTACTCAAAAGAATGTTTAAGTAATAATAACAAGTACGCAAAGGCGTACCACATATGCATACGTACAATAATTTTAAAATAGACGCTCGCAAGTACGTACACACGGAAATGCGCGTGTGTAGGTACATAAGTTTTTAATAATTATTATTTTAAAATTACAAAAATTTAAAATAAATTTAAAGTACTAATTTTAGTACACGTCAATTATGCGAGCACATATACATATAAAACATGTACAAGAAGTTCCCGATTGCACAGGAGTAAAAAAAATTATTATTTTTAAAAAATTAGGTTTTTTCGAAAAAAATCAAATAATAATAAAGAGAACGATTTTTGCATGGAATAATGTATACCCATGTATTTAAGGCATATACATGAAATTCCCATATGCCTAAGAGCTCAAATTATTACGATTTGGATTTTCACAAGTTTTCCGAAAAATTAAAATTATTATTAAAAGTACACGTACCGCAAGGAATACGTGCACGAACGTAAATTCAAAATAAGTACACGAGATAACACGCATGTACAAGACGTTTTCAAAATTGAAAACTGAAAATTTAATAATTTCAAACTGAAAAGTTATGAAAATTTAAAAAATTTGAAATTCAGGAAAATTAAAATATTTTAAAAATTATAACTAGTACACGTATCATAAGTAATACGTTCACAAACGTGAATTTAAAATGAATACACGGTATAACACGCGTGTATAAGACTTTTTCAAAACTTAAAACTGAAGTTATGCAAATTTATAAAAACTGAATTTCAGGAAAATTTTAAAATTTTTAAATTTATAACTAGTACACGTATTGCCCGAAATACGTATACGTAGATCACCACGATTTATTTTTAACGTTTTCACAACGACTCCCGTGAATTTAAAAGTTTTACAAAAAATTACGTAATTTGAAACTGAAAATGACCCCAATAAATACGAAACACAGAGTTATAAAAAATACACGAAACAATAGGTAAGCACTCGAAAATAAAGACTTAGTGTCAATAATTTCACTTTACTTACGGTTCATACACTTTTTACACTTTTCTAAAATTAACACTTTTTTTTTTTTTTTTACAAAAATCAAAATTCACTTTAAATTACTTATAACTTCGGAACTTTACGGATTACCTAAGGATCTACACAGGTTGTGATCCGGCTACCGAAGGACCAAATAAACTGTTGCGGACAGAGCTAGTGGACTGTAGGTTTATCGAAATGTGGGCTCTGAAAAAGCCCACTGTAAAATTGAAAAAATGAAACAAATTGGATTCTGCATGCAACAGCTTATAATTGCCTTAAACGCAATTTACACTTATATCGACAACACATTTAACATTTCTCAAAATTATAATTTACAAACACTTATCTATAAATAACAAACACTTTCTTTAAAATCGTGATTTTAATTTACGCTTCACTGATTTTACTTAACTTCTACGAATTTTCTTGATTTATAAAAATGTTACTTCTTTCTTGAAGTAATCTTGAGTTATAAAAATGTTGGTTCTTTCTTGACATATATATATAACTTGTTCTTTCTTCAGTTGGTTTCTTCACTGCTTATTTCCCTGGAACTGTTGAACTTTCACTGCATACTGTATGAAAATTGCGTCTCCTTTTATACTTTTTGGTCTAGGAGTTATTATGTATATTATGTTCAAATCATTTATTTTAGACCAATCAGAGAACGTTGTTTTTATTTTGGAAACCCAATAACCAGTTCAAACCAGTATTTTCCAGATTTTTACCTCGAACTTTCTAATTTTATATTGGGCCGAGCCAGTAATTTAATATTTTTCAATGGTGTTTTTGTTCCGAGCCATTCTCCCACTTTCGTCTTTGCTCTGATTGGCTGCTCATTTTCATATAAATATGAGGCTTCAAAATCTGTTTTCGAACTTTTAGTACAAATTTTGACTTTTTACATTTTTTATTTTACTACTACGTCTGTTGTGTTTTGCATAGTATAAAAAATCAATTGGCATACATTTATGTCTAGAAATGAATGTGTGAGAACCGAAAAACACATGTGGTTCACTTTACAGTATTGTTAAAAAATCGAAAAGTCATGTTCTGACAGTAGCTCCACAGAAGCCGTGACATTTTCAGGAACTAGCAACTTTGAGTTTTGATAAAACTAGTTGCGTAGTTTTTTGAAAGTTAATTTTTTTTGCGCGTATGTCGACGGTGCATCGTTACTGTTGCTGTCCGTCCGTAACAGGTACCAATATTTGAAGATTTTGGTAACTTCTTCAGGCAGTCCAGTATTTTTCATTTTCTGCCATAGGATATCGTAACTTACCAGGTCAAAAGCTTTACTAAGGTCTAGAAAACAGGCGTAAACAGGTGTACGTCTAACCGAATAATAGGTTACAGTTTGCTTCAGACATAGTATGGCCGACTCAGTTGACAAACCTGGCCTGAAACCAAACCGATTATCATGTAAGGTTATATGTTTATCAAGGTGGACACTAAGCAAACTGTCAAAAACCTTCGCAACAACCGTGGCCAGTGAGATAAGCCTGTAGTTGGACTTATCGGACACATCTCCAGTTCTATTCTTCGCAATTGGAACCACCACAGTTTTCATCAGCGCTGAAGGCAAGTACGAGTGTGCCATGCACAAGTTATAAAACATGGCAAGCACTCTGGGCAAATGAGGACCCGCGTACCTTAGGTGTTCAATACTGTCATGGCCAGGAGACTTGCCACGGGACATAGAGGCTATAGCATTATTGACCTCCTTTGCAGTTAATCGGATTCCAATCTCCTGACCACGTGTACATTCATCTCTTCCAAGCTGTGATGGTCCCAACGGTGACGTCACCGTAAAATGGTCCCTGAACATGTCTGCTATGAGACAGTTTCATCAACTAAGTCTAATGTTTCATTATTTAAATGCAAATTTCTATTAATTTGGACTACAGTAGGCGGTGAAAACCTAATGCATTTTGTTTAATTTGCATTGAGTACATGATTTTTTCAGTAAACCAGTTTGAGACTTTTGTAAGGTGTCTACTCGTATTTATTTAGTATCATATCGTATTTAGTTTTTCCTGTTAAGTGGAGTGAAGTGTCGTCCGTAAAAAATACTCTATCTGTAAACTTTTGGACCATAAAAGGTAAGTCATTTACATATACTAAAACCAGGAAAGGCCCTAATATTTACCCTTGTGGTTGTACCTAATTTCACTAGAGATCCCTGAGATTTGGCACATTTCTATCTGACTACTGTTGTTGGCCGCAGATGGCCTTGACCACTACACGCGGACTAACATATTTATAACCACTTTTAAATTCTATTACTTAAGTATGATTCTATAAGTTCAAGAGCTTTATTTTTAACACCATAATATTTAAATTTGGCTAACAACGTATGATGATCGACACAATCAAATGCCTTCGATAAGTCGCAAAAAATGAAATCTACGAGAAAATCGTAGAGAACTCTTCCATGCCGTGAGAATATGCTTCAATAGCAATACCCTTGCATTAGCAGTTGAGCATCCCTTGGTAAAACCGAATTGACGATAGTGTAAAAGCAAAAAAAAGTTTTTTTTTTTCAAATATCTTACTAAAGACGGGTAGAACGGATATTGGTCTTAAATTAGATGGATCTACTTTGTAACCAGATTGAAAAAGCGGTATCAATATACTGTATTTCATGAGATCTTTAAATACAGCATTATGAATGCATTTATTAAATATAAGGGCAATAAAGGGAGCAACAACTGATACGGTTGAGCTTATAAACTTAACAGACATCCCTTACAAATCTTCAGTAGTTTTCAAACTAAGCGTTAGTGATCCACATGTTTAAAGTTAAAGTTAATAACTCAGTAACTCTGTCTTTAAGAATAGATTCTGCAGCCTTGCAAAATAAAGTTAAGGATTCAGTTATTTTTAAAGGGATTTCACCGAAGAAATTTTCAATATTTAGGCAACTGTTTATGCGTCATCAATTAAACCCAAAGCTGTTTTAATTGTTAAGTTTTGTTCACGGAGCTTTCATCTACCAGTTTCGTTATTAATCAGATTCCAAACAGTTTTGATAACATTATTAGATGAATTTATTTTTCTGCTTATATGATTAGACTTTGCAACATGACATACTGATGTAATTTTTTTTGACATGTTCATTAAGGCATGGATCACGCATTAGCGATTAGTGAGCAAAATTCATATTGTCTATTTCTGCATTTTGAATTCCTTTTGTAGCCCAGTCGATATGTTTGAGCCAGTTACTGACTGGAAAAAGTTTTTATATAAATGATTAGCATCTTTTTCGGGCTCAGGAGCATGTAAGATAGTTTTTAATTTTTTTACAAAGCGATCTATTCGAGGAACAGTGATCGGCCTACATATAATCTCCCTGTCTCATTCAGTGATCTGATTTCAGACAATTTATAATGTTATTCTCTTAATATTCACAGTTACAGAAACTCGATAGTTACTCTTTTAAAAAATCATAAAAAATACTAATGTAATCACTATTTTTTAAATAAAAATTTTAAGCCGTACAATTATATATTGTTTTCATTTTAATTTCGTTTACCTATGCGTATCTTTTTTTATTACGGTCTGACCGGACATCAGCATTTTTCTACACGATGCGTTTCTTATAATTCGGAAACATTTACGTTTCGAAGCCAGTACATGTTCGAGCATTGTAGCGTGCACTCGCAGCAATTATCAATTATTATCAATTTAGCAAAATCATAATTTTTACAATTTAAGCATTTTTATTATTTTAGCAAGTTTTTAGTTAATTCTCATTTTATTAATTTTAATTATTTTTGTGTGTCATTTTATCCTTTTAAAATAAATTGTTTAAATTATCAACTTCTATCATTAAAGCAAAGCAACAGGTGTTAGGTAACAAAACAAACCTAACAGCTTTATGGTCCTTCGAGCAACAAATTCTTGCAGTTAGTAGTGATTGTTTTACATGTGTTTGCGGTTTCATCTTTTATACATACGTTGTCTGATTTTCTTTGGACTACAGGAGTATATAAGTGGCACATATAAACAGATACATCATAATAAATACATTTTGCATATCGAATTGAGTCACAGGTAAATATGTGTCCTTTTTTAAGTTAATCGCAATATATTCTGTAATTGTTTGTATTATGACTGTACTTTGTTCTACTTGTTGTGGGACAGGGATAGTTCGGTAAAGCTCATTTTAATCTCGACTGACAAGTGGGATCTTTATTTCAAATATACAATTTTTTTCTTAAATCGGTCTGTATATTATTTAAAGGTAACGAACAGAAATAACGTTTGTTCATCTTGTAATTGCTCTCGGTTCAAAAGATGAATATTGAATCTCCCATAATTTATATTAGTTACCGTATCCATCAACGTGTCCTGGATACTTTTTAAGTTTATGAATATGTTGTTTACAATAACAGCACATGCTGTGCAATCATTAATTGTATAAGTTTGGTCATTTTTGATTTTAGTAAGTTACTCGATTTTTCTAGTGAATTTAAATGTTGAGTTTTTTATGCTGCTGATTTACTGACAATTCGGTTCTTTTTATTAAATTATATTCAGCCTCAACTATTTATGTCTGGTTCTGAAATAAAAGTGCTGAATGCTTCTCGTTTTCTCTCACAAAGGAAATGTCCTTTCTGTACTGTTCGGCGAATTGATCATCCAATACTCCGAAGAGGTCACGTGCGAGATATCCGACACCGTTGATAAGCCCACGGCGCCGCCGTCGCGTGCGGGTATTTTGCTGACCGACCAGCATGATACGATTAAAGTACTCGAACTCATTGTAACTATGATATAATTGTATTAACAATGCGTTACAGTCTGATTGAGCTCTTATATCGTTACATATGTTTCTCATATGTTCCAGGTCTTTACTTATGGTTTTCGATCCCTCCCAATAAGGTTGCATATTGTAGTACACTATTAATTTTCAATCACCTCGAATTAATTTCATGTTCGCAAGGGAGTCAAAGTATAGGGATTGATTATCAGGTAATAATGAAATATTGTATGAGGCGTCAGTAGATGATAAGATGGATAAGAAAAATATCCATGAAATTGCTAAAGCGAGAAAACTAGGTTTTGGTTGTTTGGAATTTGATTGATTACGGGAAGTGGTTTGCGGTATTTTTTCTTTCAAGTTTTCGTTCCTATTGCTGGTTTTTTGTTTTTAAGGTGACTACTCTGACGTAACTATCTTTTTCAGGATGAACATCTTTGAATCTTCCCAGAGCCCACTTGCCCGCGGGAAAGTTGTCATCTTGAATGGTAACCAAATCTCCTATTTCAATGTTAGTTTTTGTCGTCAGCCAATTACTTCTTGTGTTTAATTGGCTTCAATATTCGGTTTTGAACCTTTTCCAGATATTAAGTTTAAGTTGCCATCTTGTCCTGGCATCAAGTGGTGTTTTTATGACGGATAATTCTGCTCTTCCGGTCAAAAAATGTGCTGGCGTTAAAAAGTCAATATCTTCGACGTCTTCTGTCAACGGACATAGAGGTCTAGAGTTAAGACATGCTTCTAGTTGTGTGAGTAATGTGGTGTATCCTTCGAAGGTTAGTTTCTGCTCTCCTATCACTCGTTTTAGGTGATGTTTGAGACTTCTCACTGCTCTCTCCCAAAGTCCTTCAGCCGAAGGCCATAATGGGGCGTTGAAATGCCATTCAGTCTCAATTTTAGTCAGTTCTGTCATTAATTCTGGTCCTAAGATTTCTTGCCACATTTGATATCCTTCTTGAATAATTTTTGCTGAGGCTACAAAATTGGTTAAGTTGTCACTGTACATATGACGAGAAGTTCCTCTCCTGGGAGCCATCCTCCGCATGGCTGCTAAAAATGCTGAAGACGTAAGATCTGATACAAGCTCTAAGTGTACAGCTTTTGTAGCCAAGGATACGAACACTACGAAGTATTGTAACGCCCCCCCCCCCTTTCTATGAATAGTTTAATAAAATAATAAAATGTTCTAAGAAACTTCTGAAGCATCAACACTCACTGAGAGAGAAATCAAAAGAATCTAATAATTAATAATAATAGTAAAACCGTTGTGTTAAATAAGTAGTAACCCAGTTGTTTTAGAGGTACGTCAGAGTAATATAGCAAACAATAGTACACAAATAAGCGTAACGAAAAATAATCAAGAAATAAATATCCACTTTGAATTTTCACCATTTCTAAAGTCAGTACAAAACCACCTTAACAAAGCAAATACGCGAATATTAGAACTAAAGGGACACAAGTGCTAATGAGTTATATAATTTTCCGTCATCCCTACACAAAGGAACCTTAGTTGATGCTACTTCCACATTCAAAGTCAAAGTCAAAGTCAAAATGGTTTATTCAAATTAGGATATTTATTTATCACTTTTGAATCGTCAAAGTTATACATTTTTTTTTTGAACCCTCCCACCTTCCCTCCGGTTCACAATGTTGTTGATTATTACTGTTAGAATACATTTGAAAGTAAAATCCATACGAATGCTAAATCCATTCGTTTTTTAGTGTGGGAACCAGGTAGCTAAGCGTTCAGGACTTGCAACCTGAAAGTAGGTTTAAGGGGCGCCCCCTAACGATGAACATTAACGATTACCTACACATGCTAACCAGCCAAAATAGTAAAATCCTACTAACGGCGCTAAGAATGGACATGGATGACACATAGTAATTACTGTATCTCTTTAGTGGGCTATATAATTATTATGGCTGGTATAATCTTAGTTCCCACTGCTACTTTTATTGAAGGTTTTGCTGTACGTAGATAAAAATGTCCTTGAACAAAGTCAATTAATATATTCCTTCCTACTGAGGTGATTGAGATTTCTTTCTACCATAATTTCTAACCGGCAAAGGCGGACCCGTCATTTGGATGTTTTAACATTAAGTTAGATATTTTTAAAACTCAACCTAAAGAATTTCACAACGAACACACAATATTTTCACTTTAACTTCTAATAGACGATCTAATCTAATCACGCACTTTTATCACCAATAACCCCTCTCTAGCAACCTTCTCACTCCACATTTCAAACCCCCGCCATCCTATTTTTTTTATTCCGGACGGATGTCCGACCCTAATTAATTTTAGCAAAGTATAAAGAATATCTTTTAAGTATCATTCTAGTCATGTTGGTTGGGGTACTATTATAGAGCCCTAGATTTATATGAACGGTCTAGATAAAACGGTCTAATTATCCTAAACTAATAAAATATTAATATTATGTTCTAAATTTTCGTGAAGTTCTAACAAACCCCGGGTAATTTCAAATAAACTAATACGTCATACCATTATACAGAATACGTGAAAACCAAGACAACTACCCTTTATTATTGTTAGAATATTTATTGTACGAGGCTACTATAATGGTTGATAACGACTCACTGAGGTAAGTTTCGCGGGTGTTTTCAATATTAAAAAAGTTCTAAGTAACTTAAACATTATAAAACCCCTAATCAGCGCTCGTCTTGAAACTACCACCAATCACATACGTTCAAACAAACCACCAATCAACGCTTTTAAAACATTCTCCAATTAACTTTAGTTCCAATCAAACACTCAATCATAGTTAGCTTCAAACCATTCCTTCTCGCGCCACAGGTTCAAAATTTTACGCAACTTTATTTTGTCTAGAGTCCGAATTCATAAATCGGAAGTTAGATTACTACCTACATTTAACAATTAATTCCGTGTTGATGTCTTTGATTCGTAAGTCATTTGTACTCATATTTTATTAGCTTTAAACCTTTCATAAAATAAATCATAACTTCTCATCTAATGTATAAAATTACTGAACTTGAATATTTGAACGCGCCATTCTAATTTAAAGATGCATTTTGCTATAGGTAGTACGTTCATTGAGTATTGTTTACTAATGAAAATCTTCGCGCTAAAACTTGAATAAAAACAAACAAACAATGTTAAGGCATAATTATGGTATCGTCACAGTATCATTTCGTAGTCTTAGTCACACAACCCTTATTTGATTTTGTATCGATAATCAACTCCTGTGTGATAAAATGGTCGAGATGAATTACATCTTGCTTATGGTAAATTTTCCATTAATGGATTTTGCTTAAATGGGTTATGACTGCGACATTTTACGCATACCCTGAGTTTCTGAGACCCGTGGTCCTCCATGATAAGTAGATAAGTTTGTAGGCGTGGTCTATAATTAACTTGGTCCAATTGCCACTATGTGTTAAAATAATTGGATGCTTCATGTCTTTGTTGATACATGCGTTTTTCAATCGCCCGCCAACTCTCAAAACGCCATCTTCGTCTAAAAATGGATTTAAATTCAAAATTTTGCTTTTCTGACTTCACTTATTTCGTCTGCAAATTCAGTGCGCAGAACATACTGTACAATTTTGATTTTGGGTCATTTCAGTTCTTTTATCGTAAGATAAGATGGTTGTTGTTTACTTTTCTTTGAAATAAATCTGATGATCCATGCTAATATTCTTACCACTCATGTAAATGTTCTTTTTTTACATAATAACAAGTTGATTATGGTGTCGTCACCGTTTTGATTAACTACTCAAGTTAGTTTGTTATTAACTTGATTTGTTTGGAAAAAAGGACGTTCTTTTGCTTCGTCCTTGAAGGTTGACAACCAAGCTGGTCCGGTCTACCAAGAAGTATGTGCCTTTAGTTGAGTGCTTGTCAGGCCTCTCGTCGCACTATCTGCAGGGTTGTCTTCTGATTTCAAGTACTGCCAGCAATCTGCAGGCATAACAGAAGTATTCTGACTGACTACAAAACGTTTCCATCACGCTGGATCTCCCTGTATCCAACCCAAAGCTGCTGTAGAGTCGCTCCAACCATATAATTTAATTGTATATTGCAATTAGTTTAACTAGTCCCTTAGATTTTTATCATTTACATAGTCTGAAATATTGTAGTATGTTTTTTACAAAGTTGTTGTTTGATAAAAGATTTAAATTTACTTATTAACTTAGCTATTGAATATTATTAGGAACTTTATTGTAAAAGTGTATACATTGCCCTAAAAAAGAGTTACTAATTTTGTGTAGACGTGTATCATGCACCCAACCAGGGATCCTTTCTCAAAAAATTTAAATAAGTTAAATATATTACCCTACTAACAATTCAGTATTACGTTTAATGTAAATACTAATATATTACTAATGCTTTTACTGGTAACTAATATGAGATTGGAATAAAAGGCTTATTTATTTATTTATTATATCATGCACTAACAGCTTATTTTTTCTTCTAGTATTTACTTTGTAAACGTCATGTCATATAAGGGGACATAAATATGAACACACGACTTTCGTTCAGATATAACAACTTTTTAATAAATAAAATAAAATGAAGATTTTATACAATAATAATAAATTTGAAATTAAATTAAATTAAAATAAATAAAAAAAAAATCGCAGAGAAGAAGAAATCGGTAGGTTTTGGTCAAGTCCACTGTTTCTGGTAAAGAGTAAAGTACGTCTTAACGTGTGTTCTGTGACTTCCCTCTGGACTCTCGTTCTTGAAGGAAAACTCGTTGTCGGTACCAGAAAGGGGATGCTCCAGGTTTAGATGTTGAAGTGTTAAGGTCCACGATCAGCGCGAATGCGTGGCGTAGGCCTCGGATGTGAAGGCGAAGATCAGATTTTTGAATATATATTAAAAGTAAACGAGGAACGAAGAATCCTGAACAAAGATCCCTGAAACAAAGGTCGGTATCAAATTCCTGTAGGAAACTAATCTCGGCCTTTGCCACGATCTGCTTTCCTTCTATTGCCATGCCTAAAATAATAGCCCTGGCCTACAGGAAAAGCAGGAAGTGAGCGAAGGTTGAGAAAAAAATGGGGAAGATGAAAAAAATTAATTTACACAAAAAAACTATAAAAAAAATGCTAATCAGTGTGCGTATGGTACTTACCCAGATGAGGGGTTCAAGTATTCCTAAAATTAAATATTTTGGAATGACGTGCTCGCTTCCAACTACTCTTTAAAATGTGCCTCGAATCAGAGGGCGCAACTGGTTCGGCGGCGCCTTGTAGAAAAAAAAATATCAAACTGGTGTGAGTGATGAAGTAAAGTCGAGGTTAAACGATTTGCGGCGTTCGTTACCATATAAGGTACTGATGGAGTTAAAAATAAATAAAATTAATGTTTGTGTGAGTGGATGACGTAGTATGACGTATAAAACTAAAAGTGTGGCAATAGCTAATTGCTATGCTTAAAATAAGGGTAAATGTTGGATAGTAGGTAAGTAGGTAATGTCGAGTTTGTGAGTGTGAATATATTAATTAAATATGGCTTTATGACAAATTATTAATAAATAAATAAAAAATAAATACTAATAAATAAACACGGATATGAGAATTATTCTCATATACGTGACACTCACTTTTCTTACTGAAACTATTGATATTTCTATGTACATATAAAAGATCTTCATATATGTACAGCGACGCCAAACATAAAATATTTACTTCCGTAAACCTATTCCTCAGAGATATACTAGATCCTAATTTGTAAATAGCACGAATGCCCGTTTTTGTAACACAAATATTGTATAAATTTACATTAGCAACGCTACCCCAAAATAAGATACCATATGTCATTAAACTATGGAAATAGCTGAAATATAGTATTTTTGCAGTGTCGACATCTGTTAATTGTCTTATTTTCTTGATCGCATACACAGCAGAGCTAAGTTATTTGGCTAGGTTATGAATATGAGGACCCCATTGAAGTTTGGAGTTCAGCGTTATGCCAAGAAAGACTGTTGAATTAACAAATTCTAATTGTTCGCCTTTAATATTAATACATGACTAGATCTGACTAACATTTGGTAATATAAATTTTATATCTCTTGTCTGTTATCTCTTAAATTTAAAAAGTAAAGAGGTGTCCTCAGCAAATAAGACATTGTCATGGTTTTTAACATGATATGGGAGATCATTAATGTAAATAAGAAATAGAAAAGAATCTAAAATTAAGCACTGAGGGACTCCCATAGTGGCTGCTTATTCTGAAGATCTTTCACCGTTGACATCTATTTTCTGTACTTTTAGGATTTGCCTCTAATACCATAGTGATGTAGCATCCTGATGGATTTTCATGTTGGCCACAGTGAGATCCTTAGAAAAATCACAAAACACTCTAACAGCATTCCTCCCAGGCGTTAAATATATTTCTTAATAGTGCTACTCATGCACCGGTTGTGGACCGGCCTCTAATTGAGCCAAACTGTTTACTACTAAGTAGGTCATTAATACAGAAATGGCTTAACATTTGACAAAGTATGATTTTTTCAAAAACTTTACTAAGTACAGGTAGTATTGAAATAGGCCGAAAATTGTTAGTATCTGTTGAACTACCTGATTTAGAAAGGAGGTATAACTTCGCTAAGTTTCATCTCATCGAAAAATACACAACAATTATGGCTAAAGGTTGTCCCCAAAGGTCTGTGGTGTTTTTATTTCTAATGTTCAAATGTATTTATGATATCCGTAGGACTAATGTTTTTAAATACAAAGTTCACTATATCATTGACGAACATAATTTTATATTAATTTTTCTGCTAAAATTGGACTTGAATTAAGGTTTTCAGTTGTTTTGAATGGAATATTGCTAAAAAAAAATTCAGAAGTAACAGCCACTTCAGAATTTGTTTCTAAACAAGTATCATCTACATACAACTTAAAGTCTCGACAAGAATTCTTAGCTTTACTAGGTTCATTATTGATTATGTATGTAGTTTTTATTTTATTTGTGAGGTGAATTGATTTTGCAACAAGATAGGCTTTTCGAAAGGTTTTTGAGTATTTTTTTATACATTCCCTAAATATTTGGCTATTATACGTTATTTGTTTATATAATTCATACAGTTTACGCCTACTTTTATAAATACCTGGGGTAGTCCAATCATATCATAAATTGCACAAGGCGGCTTGTATACACTCACAACAATGAGATGCTCAACTTCTATACAGGACAGCTCGGCAGTTCGCTCAACTGAGAGGCTCACAATGTCTTTACGTTCCTTAAACTTTAGCTGTTTATTAACTAAAATTAAAGAGCCACCATGGATAGCATTTACTCGGCTGAACGAACTTCCCACCTGGTGATTAGTGAAATTGAACACAAACTGATGGCGGCGTAGCCAGTGTTCAGTGATACATAAAATGCCTATGAACAATTCAATTTGTAGTTTTTTCTGAGTTCCTTGTACGTTCTGATTCAATGGAATATTATTTTTAGTATGATAAAGTTTATTTTTTGTTTTCATGAAACTTGAGTTGACATAGATTGCTTAGTAATATTATTATTTACGAGTATGTTAGTATTATATAATTTGCCAAAGGGGTCCTTTTTTGTCTGAAAATTTAATTTAAATTATTACATATCAAATTACTATACTGCTAAATAGAAGCAGTATGTTAAGCCAAATACTTTGCTGAAATTTCAATTACACTTTTATAATTTCACTGCTCAATAAAAGCAGATTGTTTAGCAAAATTATTGGCTAAACTCGACACAAGGCTAACACTCTGTTACAATGGCGTGTGAGATAATATTCACGTCTTGTCCTTATATAATTAAGTCTAAATTTACCGTTAGTATCTATCACATGAAAGTTATTGTTATGGATAGATATAGTATGCAAAGCTATATTTTACTCACACCTAAGGTTGTTTTCCTCCTGTGACAAACCCTTACAATAGGGAAATGTAAACATTACATTTTTTTTTACTTTAAGTGCGCTTATACTATTATAAGTTTGTCTTGATTCACTTTTATTTACATTACCCCTGTTACCGATAAATATTAATTTACATTAACATAATTGGCATTTGGCATACAATTATTTAAAACCGGTTGTCCTAGACTTGAGCTGAGAAAGTGTCCAAAACCTTTTCCCATTTTATCGCATTGCCATATGTTATCTAAACATGTTGCAGTTATTTCAGTTATTCTTATAGTCTTAAGTTAAATGACTTAAATAAACTAAATATTCGTGTATTTAATGATGAATCGATAATTATATCTACACTAAAGTCCGCACATATTATATTTTTGCGTCTTTAATTTAAGTGACAAGCTTCAGAACATTTTCCATTACTTTTTCAAATTCAGAGTAATTTGTAGTAGTTGGCCTATACACACAGACAATTTTATATTTTTCGAGTTCAACACAAGACAATTTAATTATTATTTCAAACTTCTTAATGTTCTCTTACTTCGGTTACTTATACAGTCATTCCTGTGGAAACATTTTTGGGAAAAGGTAGCAAAAATTTCTAAACCAAAAATCGCCTAAATTGGTTACTTGGTACCGACGTTAAGAAATATAACAAACTTTAACCAATAAGTATATGTAAGTAGGTACACTATATATGTAAGTAGGTACACTATATATGTAAGCAGGTACACTATATATGTAAGTAGGTACACTATATATGTAAGTAGGTACACTATATATGTAAGTAGGTACACTATATATGTAAGTAGGTACACTATATATGTAAGTAGGTACACTATATATGTAAGTAGGTACACTATATATGTAAGTAGGTACACTATATATGTAAGTAGGTACACTATATATGTAAGTAGGTACACTATATATGTAAGTAGGTACACTATATATGTAAGTAGGTACACTATATATGTAAGTAGGTACACTATATATGTAAGTAGGTACACTATATATGTAAGTAGGTACACTATATATGTAAGTAGGTACACTATATATGTAAGTAGGTACACTATATATGTAAGTAGGTACACTATATATGTAAGTAGGTACACTATATATGTAAGTAGGTACACTATATATGTAAGTAGGTACACTATATATGTAAGTAGGTACACTATATATGTAAGTAGGTACACTATATATGTAAGTAGGTACACTATATATGTAAGTAGGTACACTATATATGTAAGTAGGTACACTATATATGTAAGTAGGTACACTATATATGTAAGTAGGTACACTATATATGTAAGTAGGTACACTATATATGTAAGTAGGTACACTATATATGTAAGTAGGTACACTATATATGTAAGTAGGTACACTATATATGTAAGTAGGTACACTATATATGTAAGTAGGTACACTATATATGTAAGTAGGTACACTATATATGTAAGTAGGTACACTATATATGTAAGTAGGTACACTATATATGTAAGTAGGTACACTATATATGTAAGTAGGTACACTATATATGTAAGTAGGTACACTATATATGTAAGTAGGTACACTATATATGTAAGTAGGTACACTATATATGTAAGTAGGTACACTATATATGTAAGTAGGTACACTATATATGTAAGTAGGTACACTATATATGTAAGTAGGTACACTATATATGTAAGTAGGTACACTATATATGTAAGTAGGTACACTATATATGTAAGTAGGTACACTATATATGTAAGTAGGTACACTATATATGTAAGTAGGTACACTATATATGTAAGTAGGTACACTATATATGTAAGTAGGTACACTATATATGTAAGTAGGACACTATATATGTAAGTAGGTACACTATATATGTAAGTAGGTACACTATATATGTAAGTAGGTACACTATATATGTAAGTAGGTACACTATATATGTAAGTAGGTACACTATATATGTAAGTAGGTACACTATATATGTAAGTAGGTACACTATATATGTAAGTAGGTACACTATATATGTAAGTAGGTACACTATATATGTAAGTAGGTACACTATATATGTAAGTAGGTACACTATATATGTAAGTAGGTACACTATATATGTAAGTAGGTACACTATATATGTAAGTAGGTACACTATATATGTAAGTAGGTACACTATATATGTAAGTAGGTACACTATATATGTAAGTAGGTACACTATATATGTAAGTAGGTACACTATATATGTAAGTAGGTACACTATATATGTAAGTAGGTACACTATATATGTAAGTAGGTACACTATATATGTAAGTAGGTACACTATATATGTAAGTAGGTACACTATATATGTAAGTAGGTACACTATATATGTAAGTAGGTACACTATATATGTAAGTAGGTACACTATATATGTAAGTAGGTACACTATATATGTAAGTAGGTACACTATATATGTAAGTAGGTACACTATATATGTAAGTAGGTACACTATATATGTAAGTAGGTACACTATATATGTAAGTAGGTACACTATATATGTAAGTAGGTACACTATATATGTAAGTAGGTACACTATATATGTAAGTAGGTACACTATATATGTAAGTAGGTACACTATATATGTAAGTAGGTACACTATATATGTAAGTAGGTACACTATATATGTAAGTAGGTACACTATATATGTAAGTAGGTACACTATATATGTAAGTAGGTACACTATATATGTAAGTAGGTACACTATATATGTAAGTAGGTACACTATATATGTAAGTAGGTACACTATATATGTAAGTAGGTACACTATATATGTAAGTAGGTACACTATATATGTAAGTAGGTACACTATATATGTAAGTAGGTACACTATATATTAGTTGATGAGAGATGTTGCGTAAAAGAACCTCAGATAAAAAACTATCTCTACTTAAATATTAATGTAAATGTGTCATATAACTCGTCTCGTACATATAACTCGTCTCGTACATATAACTCGTCTCGTACATATAACTCGTCTCGTACATATAACTCGTCTCGTACATATAACTCGTCTCGTACATATAACTCGTCTCGTACATATACGTAAATACCTCGTACCTCTCGCATCAGTGAGAGACCTTTCGCAAACATAACAGAACGCAGCCGCATCAGTACCACAGAGGGAGCGTTCATTCTGAGATTAAGAGTTCCCACGAATGATACTTTACACACTTTTGAACACGCAAGTTTTGCCACCGACACCTATCGTTCGTGTAGCTTTGAAACGTTACTAACAAAATTTTTGGTTACAAAATTTGCAAAAGGAACGGTTGACGTACACACACTACAATAAAACACACACACACTACCATAAACAATGAATACGTATAGGGAGTTTGACAGATTAACACAAAAACCCTACCTCCAGACATGGGTCTAAAGTTTCATTTTTTGGTGGCAAAAGTGACAAAAATAACAAAATATCGTAAACCAACAAAAGCAAAAATAATGATTCTGCATCCCAGAACGAATTCGCCCAGAATGTCATTATTAGTCACTAAATACCATAGACATAGGATTTTTTTACTACGTTAAAAACTAAAGAAAAAATATTTTTTGCTGCATTTCAGTTTCCCGGATCAAAAAAGGAAAGTGCCCGCCCGCTGCGCTTTTTGAAAATACAATATATTAGTCGTAGGTAAGCTTCTTACAAATATTAAATGCCTGAGGTACTTATATTGTTAAGCTTTGTTTATTGTAAATAAGTAGATATGTACCCGGGCGACCGAAATTCGCTCAGTATGTTTTTGTTAAAAAATCGTACTTGTTATAAAAATCTCGTTTTTACGAAAAAAAAAACTGTATAGGTACCTAAACTTGAATAGCAAAACCCTATCTAAATACAAATTTTCATCCAAATAGCCAATAAGTCGTTTTATATGTATAAGAATTGGTCGTTTAAATACATGCTGTAATTGAGACAAAATGTGTCCTTAAATTCGCCTTTTCCAATAGTTGTATTTACCATGTAAATGTTACACATGGTAAACATAAGACAAGGTTATTTTATCAATTGTAGTTATATAGGTGTTTTAAAAATTGTTTACTTTTAATCATTTAGATAGATTTAAGAACACGTAAATAGGTATGCGCAGTTTTTGTACTCAGTTTGTAGCGAAGCTATAGCATCTCAACTATTGATATAAATATATGAATGTGGTAAAGCTATAGCATCTCAACTATTGATATAAATATATGAATGTGGTAAAGCTATAGCATCTCAACTATTGATATAAATATATGAATGTGGTAAAGCTATAGCATCTCAACTATTGATATAAATATATGAATGTGGTAAAGCCTGCTTTTGTCTGGAGCAACTTATTGAGGGAATTTTTATTTTTTGTATTTACGGCTAAATTTAATATTGCTCCAACACATGTGCATTTACTTAAAGCGTATAATTGCATTTGGTTGTTATTAAAGTAAGTCAAATTATAATAACCTAGTGTAAAATTGTATCCAAAAAAAAAACAAAATTCATTACAAGTTTTAACTTGAGCCATACATTTTCTCCAAATATCTGTTACAGTTAAAACCCGTTTTTTCGTTAGAACGCGTTTTCCCTAGTTAGAACTAGTTTTTAATAAATGCCTTTGTCAGAACTAGAAATACCTAGTAAGAACTAGAATCTTCCAACGATATATTTGATTTTCAGAAATAGTCCTTAGAGAAAACCTTGGCAGGGAGCTCATTCCACATCCCAAGCGTTCGCGGGAAGAAGTTTCTCTGAAACCGCACTGTGCGCGACCATTTCGGTTCTAAAGTGTAAGAATGAATTCCCTGCCGATGGCGAGCGGTGCGATGGTAGAAAGTAGCCGTGGGCATCATTTCGAACAATTCCTTAGAACACACACGGGGAGGCAAAGTCTCTCCTCAGACATAAGGGTACGATACGGCAAGTGATTTTGGGATCGTCGACAATTCTCACAGACCGTCGTTGAATCGAGTCAAAAGGGGCAAGCTGGTATCCGGGTGCACCCGCCCAGAGATGGCAGCAGTACTCCATATGGGGTTGTCCTTGCGACTTGTAAAGCAACCTCTGCCCCGACGTGGAGTACAGCCTCGCTCTGTTGAGTCCGCCTAGTTTTTTGGACGCCATGAAGCTGGCTGGCTTTTCTTGCAAATGATTTCAGAACTGAACATCGCTGGAGATGTCAACTCCAAGCATACCAATGCTCTTGGAGATGGAGAGGGGAGTGTTCTGGAATTGTGGGACTACAGTGAATGGGATTTTCTTAGCGGTGAATGCTCAGACTTGTGTCTTTCTAGGGTTGAATCGGACTAAGTTTACCCGTCCTCAGTTAGAGACCTTGGATAGTGTGGTCTCGTTTTGAGACATAAGTTCTTCGCGGTTTTCCTCCATAACGGAACGAGGGATGTCTGCACGACCCGTGTATTAAGCGTGTCCAGTACATCTGCATAGCAATGCATGTTGTTGATGTCCAAAGTGTCATTGATATGCAGTAGAAACAGCGTAGGAGACAGCAAAGAGCCTTGCGCGACACCAGCATTAATGTCCATGCTATCAGAACAACTACCGTCAACTACGGTTCGTATGCGTCTGCCGGATAAAAAGCTAGCCCTCCTTTTGCACAAACCCTCGGGCAAACCGAAAGATGGCAGCTTTGATACAAGACCCCGGTGCCAGACCCGGTCGAACGCCTTCGCTACGTCCAGGCCACATGACAATGCCTCCTCCTGACTCTTAATGGCTAGAGCCCATCGGTGTGTGAGATACACTAGAAGGTCACCAGTCGAGCGACCGTGGCGAAAGCCATATTGATGGTGTTCTTCTAGGTATCTAAGAAGCTGTGTGTTGATCACACGCTCCATCACCTTGGAGAGAAGAGAGGTAATCGCAATAGGTCTGTAATTCGATGAACCTGATCTATCGCTCTTTTTGGGCACTGGGTGCACATTCGCAGTCTTCCATGAAGGCGGAAATTGCCTAGTGTGGTAGGAAAGCGCTAAGAGGCGCGTGAGTACAGGACGTAACTCAGGAGCACACTGCACGTCTAGAGAAAGCAACGCCCGCCGGACCTCCCGCTGTGTTATGGCGACTTCCGTCTTACCGCACCACGGTATAGTAGCCACCTGTCAACTGTCACCATCAGTCAACCTATTAAATAGGCTTTCTCTTTAGCACTTTGGGCTAAGTCACCATCGGTCTTTCGCAGTGGTGGTAACGACGACTGGCAAAAGTTCCCTTCGGCAGCTTTGGAAAGCGACCAGAAAACACGACTCCCAGAAGGATAGCTCGCTAATCGCCCACATTTTTTACCGATGAATTGGCAGTTGCTTTCTTACTGAACCGCAGCAAAAGGTAGCATTTAATTTGCGTTTCACCTTAGAAATATTCGGATCCTTTCCGGATTAAAGCCTTCGACAAACAGCCACTCGTTAGCAATTGTCTCGTTACCACTCTTAGTACGCAACTAATCTACAGTATAATGAACTGCATGTAACAACATGTAGTACTACTGTACATGAACACTCACCACTTTCCATATTTTGTATGAGTTTTATCGTTTTGTTGGCACATTATTTAATTTTAGTGAATGCACTAGATAAATAACAAATGGCAATAATGTAATGTAACCAAAAGGAAGTATTACATTTTTTATCACTAAATATCTACGAGAAATGAAAGTCACTAACTAAACTAAGGTACTCGTACCTAAGGCACTTTGAGACATAAGCAAGTAGGGTTAAAAACTTAAAGGTTTATTTCATATTTAACATATTGTTTTCAATCCTTCAGATGATGTATGTTCTTATAGTTTTGCCACAGAATTTGATCAAAACTGCGTTCTGGCCTATTTATTTACAAATTCTTTCCCTGTAGGTATCCTAGACCGATATACTTTAATATCCACAGGTAGATGTAGTGGGATTGTTACGTTATAGGTTGATACTTGATTGTTTTGTTACTCAATCCAAAAGAGTTGCTTCATGTAAGTTTATATAAGGTTTAATGTTATGGATACCTACTATTCTAAGATTTTAACCTTAGGGACGAAAAAAGAGAGTCAAAAGGTTATTAAGAGTTTATATTAAAGTCCTATGTTTTTAATGTTGGTTTAAGGAGAAATGAGGTATTTGAGGTATCGATGTTAGTTTAAGGGGACATGGGGTATTTGAGGTATCAATGTTAGTTTAAGGGGACATGGGGTATTTGGGTTATTAATAAGTGTTTTTTATATATATTTTTACAAAGAACATCAAGTATTATGTATAAGAATGTAAAATAAAGGAAAAATTATATGTTTTTTTTTTTAAAAAGTCAATTGTGTTGTTAATAAATTGTATATGAACCTTATTTTTGATTTTAAAATTGACGTAACATATTTCAATAACTATACAATTTTTCATAAATAAATGTTCTTGGACATTACACGCAGCGCCATCTAATGCCAAACTAAGCAACGTTTTTGCTATAGATACCAGACAACGGATACAATGAAACCGGATTCGGAATCTTTTTGCAATTCAGGTAAACAAAATTGACCTTGACCCTTGACCATAGGTTATATTAAAGATTCTCACACATTTTTCATTAATTGAATGAATGATATATATATTCACAAGTCCTTCATTGAATTCAGTGATATCGTTCATACGATTTTGACTTTGCGATTCGATTGCTTTACAATGACTATTATCTTGATTGTTATTTCTACAATGTAGTCTTTGATAGACTTGCGTTTCGTAACAATCTTAGTAAGTTCCTATACTTGAGTATAGAGAAACATATTAAAATTACAATAAAATTGTGACGTGCAGTGAAACCATAGCCGCGCACTCGGCCGGTAAAAGAATCGGGAAGCTACGGCTGCAGTTTTATATGGGTCCGCGAGTCCCACCACACCATTTTAATAATATGTTCAAATCGAACATAACGAAACGTATGACGTTTGTTATCGCTGAGCGAATGGAGTGGAACAAACTAAACATATGATGTTTATTCAAGTTTTATCGCGGCGGTATTGCGCGTTCTCGTTTACATGTCCCAAGATAGGGCGGGAGTTTTGGTGTGGATCCTTCAGAAATTGCGCGTCATGTCCTGCTTATTTCTTCATAATTCACTATTAATGAGCCTTCGGTGCACAATTCTTAACACGCTTTCGTAAAAAATTGCTAATATATACACATCGAAACACACTAAATGAATTTAGAAAAATTAAACACGAAAAAACACCACTCCTTCTTAAGATTCGCGCCAAAACTCCAGGCGGTATCGTAATGCCATACTTTTCCAGTGTGACTTACAGCCCGCCATACCGAAGCGAACACATTAATTAAAAAAAAAAAATCAACCATTTGTACCAAGATTATTTTTGCACAGCTAATCATCGTCGAGTAGCCATTCAAGAACATCACCATGCCATACTTTTCGGACGGTTCCAAATGGTTGCCATACCGCTGCAAGGGAGTAAATTTTCTTTTTTACAAAACGATTTGTACCAGTATTGCATTTGGATTTTTGGAAAGTATTGGATAAAATGTGACCGTTATCGTTATTGCCATATGAAAAAGTGCTGCCATACTTGAAAAACTTATTTAATCGACAAGTTTCAAAAATACAACTGTACAATACGTAAAATAATTTTTTACATCATATTCTGTTTGTTTGGATACAATTCTACCTAAAAAAAAAAATATTCCAGATTGTAACTATGGGGCGGACGACTGTACATGTTATAGCGGGAGAGGGGAAGAAAATTCCAACTGATTCTGGCAGTAATATACCTCATATTTTAAAAGAGGATTCAAGTTGCCGCTTAATATAAATAATAAAAAAAAACCATAACTGTAGAAAGACTATAGGTGGATTATATTAAGCACGACCACAATATCCATATATGACCTTTTTAACAGCACACAAAATGTAATAAGATACAAAAGAGTCAAAGACAGCTCGCTAGTACGTCGAAACTGCTCGTAACATGGTCGAAACAATTAGAATGTCACCACTTTGACTATAAAATGACACTACAGGATGTATAACCGATAGTGTTGTATTTACCTGCAATGTGTTGTCGCTAAGATGTATCGATAATTATACTGAGGAATGTCGGATTAACAGAAAAGTAGGTAAATCATGCTAATGTTTTGAACTAGCTGTTGCTTACATCTTCGTCCGCGTGGACTTCGAAGGAAATATACAACATTTGACTGTTTACGGGTTTACATACAATAATATCGGTATTCTCATACAATTAGTATGATACCGTCTAGCTGGGGAATAATATCACAAAAATGGTGTCACACGTCTGTGTAGTGTAAGCATTTAGCTTTAAAAAATCACGGGTTTCCATACACACTTCCAACCCTCATTTTATCCCCTTAAAAGTTGAATTTTGCAATTTTTTTTAATTCTCGCGTGGTTTATTACTAAAAAGTCTGCGCAAAAATTTAAGTCTCTAGACACGAAAATATCGGAATTCTTATTTGACATCTGAGGATGGTTTTTCATAAACGGGTAAGCACTTGAGTGAATTTTCAAAAAAAAAAAGCTGTATATTGCTTTACCTACAAAAATATCGGAATTGTTTCCCAAATTTGTGATCCCCTATTTTGCCCAGTAGAGGATGATTTTTCCAAAACGGTAAAATATTTAATCCTAGAACTACAATCGGGGTGCTGGAGCACCCCACAAGGTTTAGTTTTTTTATTTCTTTCCCGGATTTATAATGCACAGATTTGACTTCCCGCATATTTTACCATGAGGTTAAGCGCTTCCGATTGGTGAGTGACACCGGACACGGCGACAGATGGACGGTATAGACGCGTACTGTAGCACTGTAGCACTGTAGCACCCCAGTGTAGAAACAACGTAAGTTTTTTAAAATATTATAATTGTTATTTTTTCAACCTTATTGTAATTGTTTTACTATCACGGTTACTGTAATTATAAAAGAATATAGATATAAAAGAAACTATTTCGGCGATTCTCAAAGAAACAATGCCTTCCGATACTTCTAGATCTGAACGTCACCCACAGGAGCGCTGTAGTTACTGCCTAAAAACAGGTATGGGAAGAGCAAGACCAGATGCACTAAGTGCAAAATCCCGATTTGCTTGGAACACCAAGTAAAAGTCTGCCAAAAATGCTCACATTGATCTACTATTTCAAATTATAAAGCTTATTCGTGATTTCATTATATAATTAATATGAATAAAAGTATAATTTTCTTAAACTTTATTTATTTATATAGTTTATGGACTAGGTATTTCATTTTATGGTGCCATATCACTCCTGTGTAGGAACACTGAATACGCCAGACAGTATAGGGTGCTAGGGTTAAAGCTTTATTTTATAACCAAGGCCAAATACCAATTATTATGCATTTCGCTTGAAAAGTAACGGATTTCAATACAAACTTTCGACTACCATTATACCTGTAGGGCATCCCCTAATAGCAAAATCCGATCTTAGTGTTACACGTACTTTATAACAGAAACCTCAGTACTAAACTTCAAATCTCTAGAATAATAATATCAAAATTGTCATACAAATTTACATCCCCTATTTTGCCCCTTAGGGGATAATTTTCCACAAACGATGATTGCTTATAAATTTTTTGTAACTTTAAGGCTAAACACCAAGTTTTAGCTTTAAAAATCCCAAACAAAGTTTTAACCCTCATGTTACAATTTACTTTCACAAAAGAAGCAACAAAATACCATATATTATAATATACAAAGCATGACACAGTCTTTGAATTGTAGAAGGACAAAGGATTCTAATCATCTTTCCGATATTTTAGCAGAAGTAAATATATTTAATATCTGTGAGTTCGAGTGGAAATTCACAATCGATTTAAAACATTTCGATGAACCAAACTTGAAATTTAAAATAAATATTTTTGGACATTACACACAGAGCCATCTCATTTCAAACTAAGCAAAGCTTGTCTTTTTAAATCTACACTTATCATGTTTTTTAAATGGACTAATTAGTGCAAAATATTTTTTAGCCCCATAAATATTTAAACTCATTACATACTTTTGTATGGTCTAACCAAATGTTCTAAAATTCTAAAATATTAGAGTTTAATTAATATTCTTAGCTGAATTTGTTTCAGACGGAATCGTTCGGAATTTTTCAAAAATCCGCAATTGTTTTAACTGCACGGAACCCTAACTTAGAGCGTATGCAACATGCGATTGGCCGAAAATCTGTATGAACTTTAAAAATGTATATGGGCAGGAAAAACCTAAAAAAACAAATTTTCATAACTTTATTTTCATTTTGAAAACATTGTGAACATTTAAAAAAAATTATTAAATTATTCTGTCATAAGCCGTAATAAAAAATATAATTGGTACTTATATATTTTGAAATAAGAAAGTTTTTGATTCCATAGTCACAGTGCTTATCTGTTATTTTGAAAATATTTAAGGTGTTTAAGAGGATACACTTCGCGGCGCCTCGCAGCGGGCTTCATACAAACGAATTTTTCACTTATTTTTGACACTTGTTGATCAAACACCACGAAATTGTGAAGACATGTTCTAGTCATAAATATCTAGGTCTGCAGTGTGCCAGTTTCTTATAAAATTCTATAGTTCATAAGTTATACAGGATTCTAGTTTTTCATACAAATGGTTTTAAAAAAGATTTCTAATTAATAGAACGTTTTACAAGATTTTGGAAAACCACAGAGTATTCGGCTTGGGATTATGATTAAGAAATTTCACAGTGATTGATCAGTAAATGTCAAAAACAAATGATTGAATGAAATTCATTTGTACGAAGCCCGCTGCGAGGCGCCGCGAAGTGTATCCTCTTAATTAAGCATACAACATTCCACTGAAAAATATAATTTTATATCTATACTTCTTTGTTTTGCACTGACATAATTGCTGATTTGGCACTGAATAAGAATGTAAAATTATTTGTCAATATCCCTCACGAAAACAAGAATCTTCAATATCTAGAGCCTATTCACGTTTCTTGTGAAGGACTTAATTTATCGTCTTTTTCATTTTTTCATTTTAGATCCCTTGTTTACCACCTGTGAAAAAACCAAAAATTAAGTTCTTTTTTGCCCTACCTTAAATTTTTTTTTGTTTCGAAGTTATGGATATTGTTTGGGTTCCAAGTTACAAAAGTATAAACTAGCAAAATGATAAAAATAACAGTTTTATTGATTTAACAAAAATATCCTTGTAAACATATGTATGCACTTGTGATTAGTGACTTTTATTAGAACTGAACCCGCCATTTACAATTTAACTACATAAAATCACAATAATAACTCTCCTTTAAAACATCCACTCGAATCGTACAACCGTAAACGTTACATACCATGGTTATAAATCAATCATTTAATTAAGTCAAATCTATATATTTTGAAGATAACAACAGAATATTTTTAAGAAATTATAAAGTCACCTTGTTACCACCTGGTATCAAACAGACATGTTTGATAATTTACGTGCGCGAGAGGTACCTATTTGCATCTTTTTTTAATACACGTAAAAATAGCATTAGAATGACGTGCACTGTTCACAGGTACTTTGTTAAATTTATTGTGATCAATTTATAGTCTTTTTACATCTATGCTTCCTACTGTATTAATTATAGATTTTTGCTGTAAAGATTTTTCGATAACATTATGATACGAACGCTGTACGCCACTAGACGTAGCAAAAAGATTAGGAAGTAAAAGTAAAGTAAAAGATCATTTATTCGACGTTGCATACACATTTACATCTTATAATTTACTAATAAATATACTTAGTAACATTATAAATAAATAAACTAGAATATATAATAAAGCTGTAGCACAATTTAATGCTGGATGTATAGTCGAAACAGGTCGTCAGCTCAGCATTTGCTGTTATTCTGCTGACACCTTCCGTGACTCACGAACACCAGGGTCACTGGATTTACCTGTTATTTTGCTAACAGAGCAATAGTGAACAACAATAATGAAATTAAACTTATTCTAATATTTTTTATTACATTATAGATAAGTAATAACGTATATAAGTAGTAACATAGGTGTTTATGTTAATTTAGGCTGACATGGTAATATATGTAAAAATTATGTCATTGAATGAAATGAGAGGTAACCTTATTTTAAGCTAAAAGTCACAAAGAAAACTAGGTACTTATTATTTATTATTATGTGAGGGGTATTTGTTACATACTAGGTATATGTAGATTCTAAGCGTGAGTGTTCAAACTGAGGGTATTTGTAATTTTTGTCTAGAGAAAAAATAACTGATTGTAGGTAATGTTGTCCTACAACAACACGTTTTGTATGGACACATGCGCGACGACACGTAATGTTGTCCTACAACAACACGTTTTGTATGTACACATGCGCGACGACACGTAATGTTGTCCTACAACAACACGTTTTGTATGGACACATGCGCGACGACACGTAATGTTGTCCTACAACAACACGTTTTGTATGGACACATGCGCGACGACACGTAATGTTGTCCTACAACAACACGTTTTGTATGTACACATGTGCGACGACACGTAATGACTTAGTCAAAGGGGATTGTGAGAAATGCAGTTGATAGTGAGTGCAGTGAAGTGAAGTGCACTATGTTGTGTGTTAAGATGATCCAGTGATTCCAATGAATACATATATTTATCATACATACATCGTATAAAATGTGATCATTTCAATTGTACAATGTAAGTACCTGCTGTACAATACTTATTTCAACATCTTAAGTCGACGGACATTATACATAATCTATATTTAAATTACTTAGTCTGTTTGTGTATATTTTAGAGAATTTACATTTTACAGATTTGTTTATATAATAGGATAATATATCTAAGTACTATAAGGAACTGTGAGGGAGTAGGACAATTTTAATCATTTTTTGACTCCCTTCTCCTTCTCCTGTGCTTCTTTAAATTATCATCCTCCTTTTTTACTGCTCAAAAATGATCAAATTTAAAATGCCTGACAAAAACCGGCTAGGCCGAAAACCGTCCAATTTGGCCGCACACGCAAAAATAAGCCTTTTTTTTTATACCACCAGGTTAAAATGGTTAGTAGCCATTCTCTGAATCTCGCACTCACACATTAACATTATCAGAACTGTCAATAATATTAACCTTAAATCGACAAAATTAGGTTTAGTTTTCTTTATTTAAACCGTTCTTATATCTTTTGGTTTCTTAACCTAACAAATTAATTAGGTGTAAACTGCAGTGTTGTTCTACATACGTATCGTTTATTTCGCAATGAATTTTATCTGACCGGTGGTATAATCTATAGGCGCTGGGACTTAAATTGGCGAGCCTATGGTTCAAAACACGATATTTCCGTATTGAGTATTTTTGTTAGGAATTACTTTTTTTTATGTTTTGACATCTAGTTCTCTCTGAAAAGGACCAGTTGGTAAGCGAACTTTTTGTTTTGTTTGCAAGAATTAAAACACATGCAATCAAATAAAAATGGTTTTTATTAATATTTTATAAATCATAAATAATGTTTGTAATGTTATTACATTCAACGGCACTGCTCGCCATTGTACATGTACCTACATGTATATAGACGAAGTTTGCTACAGGAAGTTACATCACATTTGAATGTACGAGAAACTTCTAGAACGAGAGCGGCGAGTGAATGAAAATTACGACGTGTGGACCAATCAAATTCTCCACAAGTGAAATTTTCAAATACCCAGAAATTTAGAAGAACAACTCGGCCAATCGGCGAACTCGAAATTGCAAGCGGTCATTGATTGGTCAACCAAATACGCGTCACATAGCGGAAGTAGTGACTGACACACACATAGAAGCGAGCCCTCCGATAAAAATCATCGCAGGCTCAGCGCCAGCGGAGTATTTTTGTAATCTTCGAGCTGGAGAAATAAAACAGAAGAAAGGGGCCTCACTCTGCCCAAATGAAAAATATGAGGTCAACAACATTTGAAGCAGCATCAGCTGGCCCTGAAGGTCAGTAACCCCATACTTCGTACCTAAGCAATACCAGCTGGTGGTGAAGGACAGCGACCCCGAGTTCCAGGCGCAACCCTGATCTGCTGGCTATTGTAGCAAGGACCATGGGCTCGGACATCCACGTTGCCTAGGTGTTCTCCGATTCGTCACGACGTGATGTCAGCCAATCCTAGGCTGACCTAAATCTCCAATATAAAGTGCCTTTAGCTAAACAGTGCCATTAGGTAGTGAATAGAAAAAAATGTAATAAACCATTGTAAAGTGTTAAGTTAATCTAGGTCTTATAATATAATTTATTTTAGATAAATTTGTTATTAGGAAAACATTTAATAAATATTATTGTACCCAAAGAATATTTTTATAAAGTGTCTGTTCCAAAATAGTAGCAACTTAAACATAGGCGAGAATCGACCCCACTATTATCTCATTCCTATATTTAAATTTGACGGCCAGGGGGTTGAGTCATGCTGATTAAGTGATAGCTAGCCGAGGCTTGGGTTCGAATCCCAAACTGAACCGTTACATGTTTTTGATAAATGTCTCTTTTTCTATATATATATTTCCCATGGTTATAGCTTAAGTATTCATTTTCGTAATGAAAAGAAAATTGAAACTTAACCATAAGAATAAAAAAAAATACAAGTCACCATTCATTCGGTAACGCTGCTATATTTTAAAAAACAACAAAGAAAAAAAAATATGTTATGTCTTTAATATATTGAAATGTAAAATAATATCTGTAAGAAAAATAGTACTTTATTTTTAGGGTTCCGTACCCAAAGGGTATTTACGGAACCCTATTACTAAGACTCCGGCTGTATCTCATGAACCGTGATAGTTAGACAGTTGAAATTTTCACATAAGATATATTTCTGTTGCCACTATAACAACAAATACTAAAAAACAGAATAAAATAAATATTTAAGGGGGCTCCCATACAACAAACGTGATTTTTTTGCTCGATTTTGCTCGATGTTGATAACGGCAACAGGTAAACGCTTAAAATATTTACAGAATATTTAGTTATATAGTAACTTTAAAAATAAATAATTGAATTAAAATAAAACAAAAATTTAAGGGGGGTTCCGATACAACAAAAGTGATTTTTTACCGTTTTTATAGATAATGGTACGGAAGGAACCATTCGTGGGCGAGTCCGACTCGCCTATTTAATAAAACCTCCGTTATTTTCAATTACAGCAAGATCCGACTATATTAGAACAGATCTGTTCCTGTAATATTGTCCCAAATTTCTACACAGTGAGCCTCTAATGACTCTGTAGTTCTTTCATCTCGCATGTCCCATCTTTGCACCATCAAACCCCTTAGGATTTCTATGGACCAGCCGCAGTCATTCACCCCCACATATTAAGTGATATCCGTCCAGATTCCATATTTGGGACAAACTTTTGTTCTGCATAACGGGTTCCATTTCTGCGCCACAAATAAACCCTCCCGTTTTCAGATGATGCAAACGACTTCTCATCGGTGAATAAGGTGTGCTCCCAGTCAAAATCTAAATACTCCCTTGCAAACAACAATCTATTTTGTTTATGGGTATTAGTTAAAAACTGTTTTTTAGCTAGTTTTCTATGATGCAATCCTTAAATATGCAGAGCTCGACGAACAGTGTGTGTTAAACATGTTCCCAAACACAGCAGTCGGTATGAAACCATTGTTCCACCATAAATCTTCTTTGGGTCGCATCAATGTGCCGCGAGAGTCCACTTCGAGGTCGAGTTGATAAATTCCCTTCCTCTTGGTTGCGTGAGATCCAACGCTTTACGGTAAACCACTAAAAACCAAATAGCCAGATTGAAATAAACATTTTTGAAACTATTTTCATTTTTTTAGATATTTACTTACAAAAAAGTGTGGTATTAAAAAAATAAGATATAACATTAACATCAAATAAAATACTTTCTGTAAAACCAGTCTCATTGCAAATTTGAGATATATTGTAACCCATATTATATAGTTCTATAATACGCATCCTCTCTTGAATATTAATATTGGCCTGCATATTATTTTCAGCAAAGAAATTAAATAAAAACACCAAACAACCTTGTCAACACAAGCAGAAACACATCAACAACGAAAAATGGCTAAGTGACCGCATCTAATAGCTAAATAAAAACACCAAACAACCTTGTCAGCACAAGCTCCACCAGAAACAAATCGGCAACGACAAAAACTGCATATAGGAGCGCCATTGCTAGAGCTCCACTTAGTGACAGTCTCAGTACAATTTCATACGAAATCTTAAGTTAAGTGTGTGGGTATGGAATGTTTTTTTAGTGAATTGCTATATTTATCAATAAAAGTATTTAAAATGAAATCTAAAAAGTCCGCTGCACCAGCGCTCCTTAGGACGAGCCGCCTCTGATTACAAGTGCTACATCTTTGATTTTAGGTCCAGCAGATTTACAACTGTAAACGAATAATAATATATAAAATAAAATATAAAATAATATATAATAAATAAAAAAGGGTCGTCAGTTAGAGCACATACCACCTACCAAAGATGCTGTCCATCAACATTTGAAAAGGGCTGTATATGAAGAAGTGTTTGTGTATGGTCAAACGACAGCTCAACAAAATTTACCCAATCCCGATGACTGGGAATGGATGAAAATAGATAATGCCTGAGTGCCGCACCGGACAACTGCACCTGTTGCTGTCCGTGCTTGTTTAGAGCTAGTACGAGGCAAGTGCAAACAAAAACAAAAACACCGGCTGGTGGCTTACTTAGCGCCTAGAGGTTAGATACACCCCTGGTAAGTCACTAGGATGGGTACTTGGTGGCTTGCTTAACGCCTTGCTGGGCGCCTCGCTTAGCTAATACCTACACACTTAACTTAAGATTTGGTATGAAATTGTACTGAGACTGTCACTAAGTGGAGCTCTAGCAATGGCGCTCCTATAAAACTAATTTTAGTACAGAGACTTAGAGCTAAAATCAACGAGTGTGAAAGAGAAGGTTCGACACAGTCTCACACGTGAAACAGAAGATTTTGTATGCAAAATTAGTAAAATGTGGAGCACCGCTCCTGGGGTAGGTATGTAAAGAAAAATACTGTTTCAAGCTGGAGCTTCGCCTTCGGTCCGGTTGGCGCGTTGTTGCCGCTCTTATCGCAACAAATGTTTTAGTTCGTGCGCGCGAGTTTTTGATTAACATATTTAATAAGTATATACCTACATAAACAGTTTGTAATTGTCTGATAAGTATAGCAAAATAAATTGTGATTATTGTGATGTGATTAAACAGTAAAGATATAGAGATTAAACAATGCAGCTAGTTTACAATTCTCTTTGAACATGTAACCAGGCAACCATCTAACCTTTAGGCGGTAAGTAAGCCACGGGGCGGTGCGGACGCGGCTTAACAGATGCAGTTGTATAAAACAAGGGTTGAGCTGCACTGAGCTATGTGTATGCAGTGGAAAACATTAAATAAATTAAAGATTTTCAAATATTTAGATATCTGTTATTTAATTTGCAGTCGATTCTTTTCTTCAACTATAATATCTATAAAAAATAAATAAAGCATTACAACTAAATTTACTATATCAAAATAATTTAAAACTTTTATAGGATTTTTTAAATTTTAACATTCACCTTCTAGTCTATCTCGTCTCTTGACCCCGATGTTGCGTAGCGTTCCGGTTTTTTTTTGAGCATAATGTATGTAATAAGCACATATGTTATATCTTTTTAAAAACTAGAATAGCAATGTAAGCCCTCGGTTTTTTTTTATATTCAACATAATTAACTAATTTCAAAGTGAAACGTAATCAAACCAAAAAATAATACATTTGATTTTAGTTTTCCTAAAAAAAAATTATATATTTTTAATATAAAGGAATTAAAAAAATTCCTTAATCTCAATGCCGCATCTTTTATTTATACGAAAATGACACCAAAGACGGACTTTGGTAAAATCACGACGCGTTAACGATGACTCATTGACTTAAGGCGCTCGCTGCCGTTCGTAGCAAAATGAAAACGCGAGGTGTTTTCATAATTTTTATCTGGCAGTTTTTGTAAATTTGTATATATTAAATATATATTTTCATAAAATAAAATACCTACGCTATCTAGTAATTTTTATTTATCTTATAAAGTAAGTATTTTTCACGTAAAATCCGCTTAAAGAGAAAATTATGTGCAGTTATTTTCAGTTTTTAACTAATAATTCCATTTTTTTGTACGCAATGGTATTATAAAATTGTCAAATATGAATTATTCATCCTTCATTTATACGAAAATGACACCAAAGACGGCCCCTGGTGCAATCTCGGATCAGACGATTTTTTGTTTGCGGAGCGGCGTGAGCGTACTTCAACCCCCTCCCCACCCCCGTGGGCGGAACTGTTGGGAACCGGTCTTAATCTAATCATTTTGAGCTAAGCTACACCTGTACCAAGTTTCATGCTTTAGTCACAATCTGCAAGGTTCATGTCAATAGGACCCGGATTATTAGTAGGGTAGTAGTAGTATTGGACAAATGAAGGTTACAAATCCATACAAATGTTTGTATCAATGAAATTTCCAGGCACTGGGTCTAGGGTTGTCACAAAATAAAATACTTTTATCTGTGGCCGAGCGGATGTTGGACTTTGTGTTTGTTTGTAGGCGCATATTATAATGCATGCGTTGTCTTGATTGTGTTAAGGTTGTGGTTTAGGCTTGTATTAATGTATATTATGTAATAACGGAGTACCGCAGGGATCAATTTTAGGGCCGCTCTTGTTTCGTATTTATGTAAATAACTTACACGAAATAGGATTAAAAGGGGAGGTAACACTGTCTGCTGATGATACCTGCATATTTTACTTCGGTAATTCTGTTAACTCAACGATATCCGATGCACAAGGAGACCTAGAGCTACTCAACAATTGGATGCAGTGTAATTTACTCACCATAAACATTAAAAAGACAAGCTACATAATTTTTTTAGCTAAGAATAAAAAACTAGTTGAATCTGAAACCCTAAAATTAAAAGGGCGATATAGGCCAGAATGCTAATTTCTGTAATTCTAACGTTGTGTATGTAAATGCACTATAAATCATTAGATAATGTCATATACATTACTATGAGATGTATATGTTATAAACTTCTTAAGTAATATATACCGAAATGACGCCTTGAAACTTTTAATTTTTTGTATGGAATTTAACGTTATTACCGTTTTGTAGTCACATTTTTTGACTTTTTGCTATAATTTAGAGTTAATGCACTAGATAACAAGCTATTCTAATTACTTAACCAACTTTCATTACAAGCAAATGCAAAACACGCTTTTAAGTTTACACAAGTGTTTAAACAATGGTCACTTCCAGATTTTTTATTGCATTAAATACAATAAATGAAAATCATTCAGTAAGGTAATACACTAGAAAAAAGAAGGTTTTATAACATATATTTTTTTCAATCCTTTAGCTGCTATAGTTTTGCCACAAAATTTGCACAAAAACGGCGTATTTTCGCGGTCTAGCCTATACCGCAGCCTTAAATAATAAAATTATAAGCAGTGTAGACCATGAAAAATATGTAAGTCTAATAGTTGAAAAACACCTAACTTGGAGACCGCACATCGATAACATCAAATTAAAAATAAAATCATTGACTGGAACCATTTATAGTATTACCCACTTTTTGCCCCGCAAATTTGAATTTTGAAATTTGGGAATCAGCTGCTAAAACTCATATAAACCTCATACAACGAGCTCAAAATAAACTACTAAAAGTATTGTTTAATTATGATTACTTGACACCTACAATCGTTTTATACAGTGAAACTAAAATAATAAATCTCTCGCAAACATACGTGTACTATACATGTATCTTGATACATAAAATAGTTAATAAAAATATACAAACTAAAAAAACTTTTACAAAAAGAAACATGTACAAAAGATGCAATTAAGAAATGCTTATAATCTAGTGCTGCGTCCGCCAAAAACTAATTATGGTAAAAGTAGTATTTTGCATGATGGCGAAAAATTGTACAATAAAATCCCAATTGATATTAAGGAAGCTAACACTATGTATATGTTCAAAAAGGTCCTAAAGTATCACATTTTAAAGACAATTAAATAAAACTCATAAAAAGGTTTCTTAAGTTCAAGTTAAAAAAATACTACAAATCTTAATTTTATATATATTATCTTAATCTTACATTAGAACATTCACAAACTTATATATATATCAAATTAATTAAATACAAATTTTAATTAAATCTATGCCTAAAAATCAACATTAAAATAAATAAGTATAAAATATGTTATAAACGAAAAATTAAATTAATAAAATTAAAAATTTTATTATACGATTCATAACACAATTGATCTTACACTACTTATTATAAATCCATAATTCATTTAATAGATGTGTAAACTGAGATAAAAAATTTATATATACATTTTTGGCCTATAGTAGTATTATCATTGGTGTTGTGTATTGCCTGTATTCAATAAACCACCAATAATAAATAACCTTAATCTTACTAAAGTATAAAAACGTTATGTTTACATTTTATACCTTAGTAAACACTAAGAGAATATTTAGTTACGCATAGCCACATCCAGTATTATTGTTTTGTGTAACATTTCATTCGTTTGCTAACTTGTGCAGTGTGAATAGCGATATGCATATGACTGGTTTCCGTGTTTTTTTTAAAATGTTAGCCGAACTTGGTTGTAAACTACGTAAAATTACGTAATATGTGTCTAAAATTCTCATGTAAGTGAATTTTCTATGTAAATTCTTATGAGAAATAAATTTCTTTAACCATATACATATATTATAGTGGAATATTTTATTGAGATAAATTGATATTCTGGATGTCTTTAAAATAAAAAGATTTTACCTACCATTAAAATCTTTATTGTGGTCCTGGAGTCCTCTTCGGGTTGTGACTTTGATGCATTTCCACCTCAATTCTGTCCATTTCGTGGCGCCACTGTCGCGTACACGTGGTTAAGTCAAACGAATGCTCCCGCTCACTGTCTACTTACCAGTGTGCACCATTTCTTTTCGTCATTGCGCCTCACCAGGTAGACCTCAATAGGCCCGGACTGGTGAGTGGTTCGGGTCTGCTTATAAATAAGTGCTTTATTAATGCAAACAAATAGAATAAGGATTTGTTGATTAAATTCCTTTGCAAAACAACTGAATTCAAACAAAAATAACGTAAAGCATAATTAATATACACAAAAAAAATTTAGGATTTATTGATTAGATACCTAAGTCAAAAACTTATTAAATAATTCATCTTAGTCAAACTGATTGAAAATCGTAGACGAAACTAAACTACATTTAATACCTTGATCTTTTTAAATTATTTTATTATATTTCTCTTGAATTACCTATTATGGCCCCTACGTCCTCTCGTTGTGAGAGAGCGTGGTTGTGAATTTGATGCATTTCCGCCTCAATTCTGTCCATTTCGTGGCGCCACTGTCGCGTACACGTGGCTAAGTCAAACGAATGCTCCCGCTCACCGTCTACTTACCAGTGTGCACCATTTCTTTTCGTCATTGCGTCGTTGGATTTTGTCGGCATCGGTACCGCCTCGCAAACTAAAATCGGTTACGGAATTAAAATATTGATATTCGTTTAGAATAAAGTGTTATTTTAAGTAACCGTGATTCTGTGACAATAGTTAAGCCTTTTGGCGTCGCTTTCGCAATAGACTATTCTCTGGAGATCCGCGGAGTCCCGTGTAATATCGTGTTTAAAGACCGCGATGAAGCAAGTGCGAATCCCTCAAATGCGGGCTGGCCACGCTAGCGCCGCACCCGTTCCAGCAGTTTCGCAGCAGCTTAGTTCGCCAACCTTGTCAAGCTAGCATAAGGCCACAGCGGCGCGACAGCGAGCGCTCGGTCGCTCCAATTACTGCGCCGACACTCCCGCCGGACAAGCCAAGTGCTTGTCAAGAATAACACGTGGCAAACGAGGTTTGGTCAATTGAGTGCTTAGGTTAGTAGTTTCACAGATTTCATCAGTCACTCTGTAGCTTCAGTTACCGGTCTTCAAACGTTCTATGGATTCCGAGGGCAATTAGTAATAGTTACTTTTGTGACTTTAGAACTGTTCTATAGGATAAAAAAAGAGTGGCAAAGCAGAATAATTTAAAATTTGCATTGGAGTAATTAAAATCTTACGTTTCTTTAACAGAAATGGTCAGATTTATCTTATATTAATGGAAATAAAATTTTAAAATTAGAAAGGAAAGGAATTCGGAAATAAGACTCAAATTATAATGATCATGATAACATTCTTGGCATTTGATGTAATTTTTGAAGATATTTCGCTTTTTTTATTTGAGCTTTGCCACACATGTCCCATTGGCATCTAACAAGTTTATATTTCAAATGAGTCAATATTATAGCGAATCCTTGCAATAAAATCCTATTAATAATAACTGGATTTCGCAATGAAATAACTAACTACACTACCGAAAATTGTTTTAATTCTTATAACATACGGGTTTTCTGTAATGACTTACAATCATATTAAAGTTGCAATGCCATAATCGATAAATACTTGTGAATTGGTTTCAATTATGCAAGAAAAGTAAACTACCCTCAACCGAGTAGGTACTTACTTACGTCCAAAATTGCAAAATTATAATGAATTAACCTATAAGGTGCTAGGAACCCGTGTTAATCATAACAATCCCCGAGTGTTCTTTTTTTTCCTGAAAAGGGCAAACACAGTACCAGTAACAGTAACAGTATGTAGTTATATTTAACATTCCGAAATAATTCTTTTGAAAAAGAAGATTAGTATTCAGGGCAAAATGTACAATTAACAGGCTTAAAATGACAGGATCAACCTTTCAAAATATTTATAAAAATAGACTATTTATATTTTTGGTACATTAACCAATTTGGTAGCAGATTAAAATAATATAGTCTACGAAGATTAGGGTTTGACAGTGAATTTGTTTGGTATTTTTATTTGATAGTGAATCCGTTTACGAGACGTTTTTAATTTTAATGGAATTCTAATATTAAACATGTAAAATAAGTCCTTAATACAAAGAAGACAATCAAGGGGAAATTTTTGTTTTAAAATTTTTTTGAACGTAAGGAGTTGCAGATTTTAAACGGAATAGAATTCTATATATAGGACGAGTTTGATGGCCCAGGGCGTGCATTTTTCCAGGAGGGTAAAGTCCCTCCTGGGGTTATTACCTATAGGAAGTTATGTGATCTTTAGCCGCTCGTCCGTCCAGGACCCTAAGTCCCTGCTAGGGAGACTTAATTTAACAGGTTTTGTATTCTGGCCGGGCATTCTTCTAGGAGGGTAAAGTCCCCTAGGAAGGCTCAATTTGACGAGTGATCAGAGCTTGCACTCTTCCAGGAGGGTAAAGTCCCTCCTGGGGTTATTTACTATAGGAAGTTATGTGATCTCAAGCCGCTCGTCCGTCCAGGACCCTAAGTCCCTGCTAGGGAGACTGAATTTAACAGGTTTTGTATTCTGGCCGTGCATTCTTCTAAAAGGGTAAAGTCCCCTAAGAAGGCTCAATTTGACGAGTGATCAGAGCTTGCACTCTTCCAGGAGGTTAAAGTCCCTCCTAGGAAGTCTGAATTTTACAGCATTTGTATTCTGGCCGTGCATTCTTCCAGGAGGGTAAAGTCCCCTAAGAAGGCTCAATTTGACGAGTGATCAGAGCTTGCACTCTTCCAGGAGGTTAAAGTCCCTCCTAGGAAGTCTGAATTTTACAGCATTTGTATTCTGGCCGTGCATTCTTCCAGGAGGGTAAAGTCCCTTCTAGAAAGGCTCATTTTGATGAGTGATCAGAGACTGAACTTTACAGAAGGGACTTTACCCTCCTGAAAGAATGCACGGCCAGAATACAAATGCTGTAAAATTCAGACTTCCTAGGAGGGAGTTTAAACAAATTCACTGTCAAACCCTAATCTTCGTAGACTATATTATTTTAATCTGCTACCAAATTGGTTAATGTACCAAAAATATAAATAGTCTATATTTATAAATATTTTGAAAGGTTGATCCTGTCATTTTAATCCTGTTAATTGTACATTTTGCCCTGAATACTAATCTTATTTTTCAAAAGAATTATTTCGGAATGTTAAATATAACTACATACTGTTACTGTTACTGGTACTGTGTTTGCCCTTTTCAGGAAAAAAAAGAACACTCGGGGATTGTTATGATTAACACGGGTTCCTAGCACCTTATAGGTTAATTCATTATAATTTTGCAATTTTGGACGTAAGTAAGTACCTACTCGGTTGAGGGTAGTTTACTTTTCTTGCATAATTGAAACCAATTCACAAGTATTTATCGATTATGGCATTGCAACTTTAATATGATTGTAAGTCATTACAGAAAACCCGTATGTTATAAGAATTAAAACAATTTTCGGTAGTGTAGTTAGTTATTTCATTGCGAAATCCAGTTATTATTAATAGGATTTTATTGCAAGGATTCGCTATAATATTGACTCATTTGAAATATAAACTTGTTAGATGCCAATGGGACATGTGTGGCAAAGCTCAAATAAAAAAAGCGAAATATCTTCAAAAATTACATCAAATGCCAAGAATGTTATCATGATCATTATAATTTGAGTCTTATTTCCGAATTCCTTTCCTTTCTAATTTTAAAATTTTATTTCCATTAATATAAGATAAATCTGACCATATCTGTTAAAGAAACGTAAGATTTTAATTACTCCAATGCAAATTTTAAATTATTCTGCTTTGCCACTCTTTTTTTATCCTATAGAACAGTTCTAAAGCCGCCGCTGTGGCCTGTCGCTAGCTTGACAAGGTTGGCGAGCTAAACTGCTGCGATACTGCTGGAACGGGTGCGGCGCTAGCGTGGTCAGCCCGCATTTGAGGGATTCGCACTTGCTTCATCGCGGTCTTTGAACACGACATTACACAGGACTCCGCGGATCTCCAGAGAATAGTCTATTGCGAAAGCGACGCCAAAAGGCTTAACTATTGTCACAGAATCACGGTTACTTAAAATAACACTTTATTTTAAACTAATATCAATATTTTAATTCCGTAACCAATTTTAATTTGCGAGGCGGTACCGATGCCGACAAAATCCAACAACGCAATGATGAAAAGAAATGGGGCACACTGGTAATTAGACGGTGAGCGGGAGCATTCGTATGACTCAACTACGTGTACGAGACAGTGGCGCCACGAAATGGACAGAATTGAGGCGGAAATGCATCAAAGTCACAACTACGCTCTCTCACAACCCGGAGAGGACGGAGGGGCCACAATATGTTTATAACATTATAATAAGGACGAAAACCGGCTAAGTGTGTGACGTACACTATTTAATTTAGGGTTCCCTAGAATAAAATGTATTGCAAATATATAATGATGAATGTTATAACAGTCTATAACTGTACTAATTTTACAGTTTTAAGCTTTTTACGACAGTTTTCTTTACTTATTGTACTTAATTTTAACAAATTTTATGTGAATTATGTAGTTTGCATTGATTTATAATGGGTAGAAAAAATCTGACAAACTTGAAAAAATACAGTTTGGTGCTACATGAAACAAGAAGTTTGATGACATTAAAAAAAACACCCAAATACTATTAAAAAAACATATTTATAAATTACTTTAAACCAAAAAAAATTGGATAGTAAAGTTTTAACCGAAAAAATGGTTTTAAACCTACATCTATAGTCTGCACTTATTTACTGACTGACCAAGACCGACGGTGCTTAACTTTCTGGATATATCCGAAAATTTGATTTTGCGATTCTGACCGTTGAAAATAAAGTATGTCGCTATAAATTACGTACTTAAATAGGTTTTATCTCTGAATACATACAAACCTAATGTGCAATTATTTTCATTTTCAAAACAAGCGTTAATACTAATTTGAATTTTTTAAAGTTACATATTCTTTTTATGTTTGTGTTTTATATCCCAGTTGAACATATAGTACATAAGTATATGTATGTTATTTAATACATTGTGTCAAAGTTATGGATTATGGAAAGAAAAAAATAATAAGAATACCTAATGTATAGTATCTATGTAAGTATAGTGTAGTAATGTATGTTTAGTATATTTGTCATATAAGTATAGTGTAGTAATGTATGTATAGTATCTATGTAAGTATAGGTTTGGTAATGTATGTATCATCCCCCCGACCTACCTCGGCATGGTCGTAAAACCATCGTTAGGCGGCCTCGGCACGTACTAACGGCCCCAGATCACGATTTTGCTATCCGGATAGCGAGATTAGTCACAACGACCTCCCTTTATAGGGCCTCCCTCCAAACACGACGCCGACGTCCCCGGGTTCGTCGGCGCCCGCAAGGATACACGAGGTATCAAACAGTGCCGGGGCGCTTCTCGCCGCCACTCAATCGCAACCGCACCCACGTAACGGGGAACTCCCCTCCTTGTGGTGACTCACCTTCGAGTTCGAGGCTCACGCCGGTCGAAGGGACGCCCCGAGAGCGACAAACCCATTCCCCCCCTCGTGGGAGCCCTTGAGCGTTGGGCGCTATATGGGCTGAGGCTGCTTCAGAGTCTCGCCCCAAAAAGCCCGGTGAAGCAGTAATGGCTGCAACAGCCAATTGCATTGTCAGTTCAGAAAAAAAAATGCATGTATAGTATCTTTGTTATGTAAGTATAGTGTGGTAATCATAGATACTATACATTCATTACTACACTATACTTACATAGATACTATATATACATTACTACACTATACTTACATAGATACTATACATACATTACTACACTATACTTACATAGATACTATACATTAATTACTACACTATACTTACTTAGATACTATACATTCATTACTACACTATACTTACATAGATACTATACATACATTACTACACTATGCTTACATAGATACTATACATTCATTACTACACTATACTTACATAGATACTATACATTCATTACTACACTATACTGACATAGATACTATACATTCTATATTACTACACTATACTTACATAGATACTTTACATACCTTACTACACTATACTTACATAGATACTATAAATTCATTACTACACTATACTTACATAGATACTATACATTCATTACTACACTATGCTTACATAGATACTATACATTCATTACTACACTATACTTACATAGATACTATACATTCATTACTACTCTATACTTACATAGATACTATACATACATTACTACACTATACTTACTACACGGGTACGCAACCCCGGCCTCCCGAGCTACTACTAATTCTCCCCATTTCCTTCCAACAGTAGTATCCCCCCCTTCTACGTATCCCTCCATTATACAATTTCCATTAAGAAATCATCACATCCCAACCCTACTCCTTGTTCCCTTCTACTATCCGATAGGGGATGTCAGGCAGCAGCGACCCCCTATAACACTACTGCGCTCGCCAACCCGCTTGCCAGGCGTGGCGAGTATGGCAAACCCACCAACAGAAAATGAACGGCACAAAAAACAAACGGCCCCTAGTCCCCGGCAGCCCTGCTAGTCCAGGCTACGGTAGCGGCCTTGGTAACGGCGGGGCAGGGGGTGCGAAGAATCCCCGGCAGAGATCCGGCTACCAACACCGACGACTAGACCTGGTAACCTACAATGCACGTACGCTGAGGGCCGACGAGAAAATAGTAGAACTGGAAAACGCTACAAGCAAGTTACGCTGGGACATTATAGGGCTATCGGAGGTCCGAAGACAGGGACAGGACACGATAGTTCTCAACTCAGGTAACTTGCTGTACTACCGGGGGGGTGACCAGCCATCCCAAGGTGGTGTCGGGTTTATCGTCCGCAAGTCCCTCGTCAACAATATCATCAAAATTGACAGTGTGTCGACCAGGGTAGCGTACCTGATACTCAGAATATCAAAACTATATTCGTTGAAGGTCATACAGGTTTACGCGCCAACACCACAGGTTCGACACACCCAGACGACGTAGTGGAGGAGATGTATGAGGATATTTCTAAAGCCATACACTCCTCCAAAACACACTATAAAGTCGTGATGGGGGACTTCAACGCGAAACTAGGCAAACGAAGTGGTAATGAGCTGAGAGTGAGTCAATTTGGATATGGACAACGGAACTCCAGAGGGCAGATGCTGGCCGACTTCATGGAAAAGGAAGGCCTCTTTATGATGAATTTCTTTTTCAAGAAGCGCCCCCACAGGAAGTGGACCTGGATGAGTCTGGATGGTTGCACGAAGAATGAGATTGACTTTATCATGTCAACGGAAAAGCAAGTGTTCAATGATGTCTCTGTGATCCATACGGTCAAAACCGGGAGTGATCACCGTATGGTAAGAGGCACATTGAACCTCAACATAAGGCTTGATAGGTCTCGACTAATAAAGTCCACGCTCCGACCCACAACCATCCAAATCCAAAACCCAGAAAACTTTGAGCTCCAACTCAAAAATCGCTTTGAATGCTTAAAAGAAGACGCATCAGTGGACGATACCAACGACATATTTGTGAAAACTGACCATACGGTTGGGTCTAAGTTCTTTAAAACCCACCGCACAAATAGAACGAAAAGACTCTCGGACCAGACTCTAAGACTTATGGACGAGAGACGAAACCTTAGGCTGCAGTCTTCGGATGATGCAGTATCATATCGGCGGCTTAATAGACAGATCTCAAAATCACTTCCACGCGACAATCGCCACTTTAATACTTTGCGTATTGAAGAGGCAATAGAACGGGACAAAGGTTCCAAAGTGTTCGCGAGAGATCTGGCTATTGGGTGAAGCCGTCTGGCAAGGCTGAAGACGGAGGACGGCAGCATTTCGTCTGGACCAGAGGTCTTTGAGGAGATCGAGAAATTCCATAGACAGTTATACACGTCGACATCAAAACCAGTTGGCAGTCCAGCTAAAAACCCTAGAGCTAGACTGACTCGACACTATACCGAGGACATCCCGGACGTCAGCTTGTACGAGATTAGTATGGCTCTCAAACAGCTTAAGAACAATAAGGCACCGGATGATAATGGAGTTACGACTGAGCTTCTGAAAGCGGGTGGAAAACCGGTACTGCAGTCCTGCAGAAGCTCTTTAACACTGTCATACTCGAAGGAACTTCGCCACAAGCATGACACAGGGGCGTGGTGGTGCTTTTCTTCAAAAAAGGTGACAATATCCTTCTTAAGAATTACAGACCCATCACGCTTCTGAGCCATTCTTATAAGCTGTTTTCAAGAGTAATTACGAACCGTCTCGCTCGCAAGTTCGACGACTTCCAGCCTCCCGAACAAGCCGGTTTCCGAAGAGGCTATAGTACCGTAGACCACATACATACGCTACGGCAGCTTATACAGAAGTCAGAAGAGTATAATCGGCCCCTTTGCTTCGCGTTTGTGGACTATGAGAAACCTTCGATTCGGTGGAAACATGGGCAGTGCTACAGGCTCTACAGAGATGCCGTATCGATCATCGGTATATCGAGGGGCTTAAATGCTTGTACGATAACGCAACTATGTCAGTCCGTCTCCAGGATCAGAACTTGAAACCGATCCAACTGCAGAGAGGTGTGAGACAGGGAGATGTCATATCTCCGAAACTGTTCACAAATGCGTTGGAAGATGTCTTTAAGCTTCTGGACTGGGACGGGCTTGGCATCAATGTTCATGGCGAGTACATTACCCACCTTCGGTTTGCCGACGATATTGTGGTCATGGCAGAATCGATGGAGTACCTTAGCACAATGCTCGAAAGCCTTAGTAGAGCTTCCCAACGAGTCTCAAGATGAACATGGACAAGACGAAAATCATGTCGAATGGCCATGTAGCACCCACTCCAATAACTGTTGGGAACTCTACACTCGAAGTTGTTGGGTCTTATACGAAAGCTCAAGGTCGCTCTGCGGGCGATGGAAAGAGCTATGCTCGGAGTTTCCCTACGTGATCGAACCAGGAATTAAAAAACCCGTAGGAGAACTAAAGTCGCCGACATAGCTCGCCGAATCGCAAAGCTGAAGTGGCAATGGGCAGGGCACATAGCTCGAAGAACCGATGGCCGATGGGGTAAGAAGGTTCTCGTGTGGCGGCCCCCAACCGGAAAGCGCAGCGTGGGACGGACCCCCGCTAGATAGACAGATGACCTCGCAAAAGTAGCGGTAAGCCGTTGGTTACAGGCGGCACAGAGTCGCACGCTGTGGAGAAAGATAGGTGAGGCCTATGTCCAGCAGTGGTCGTCAATGGGCTGATATGAAGTATAGTTTAGTAATGAATGTATAGTATATTTGTCATGTAAGTAAAGTGTAGTAATGTATGTAAAGTATATATGTAAGTAAAGTTTAGTAATGTATCTATAGTATCTTTGTTATGTAAGTATAGTGTGATAGATGACGGGCGGCGCAGTCAGATTTATACAACGAGAACTGTTGGTATGTCGCTATTAACTGTCCAAATACAAATGCTGCTACATAAAAATAAAATAAATAAATCAAAACTGTTAAAATACATATATTTCTTTAAGTTCATGTTTCGGATGTAGGTTGACATTTTAAAAAAAAAGGCCCGTATCGATGGCGGCGTTTCACTCTAGAGGTATGGTTCTTAATAAAGGATAACTCATGTGACACCTGTCATTACAAAAAATCTAACAAGCTTCATATTTTCTGACGGTTAAATGTAGTAGGTCTGCGTCCTTAGACCTTTTTGTCGGGTCATAAGTATCAGGCTGAAACTTTCTAGATCGCTTCATTTCAGTGAGTCGGACAAACTTTTTATTTGACAAAAATCTCGGTAGTGGGGACTAATTTTGCTAGAGGCCTTGAAACATGTCGATAAGTCCGGGTGCCAAAAATTTACTAATACCAAGCCGATTATTACTGAAATTTAAAGATTAATTTATGAGAAAGTCAAAAAGTAGATTGTCCGACAAAATTAATGGGGACTATGCGCCAGTCGGACATACTGAAAATGTTGGAAATTCAAACTCAAAAAAGTGATTAATATCAGGCTAAATTTTTTTTTATGGGTTCATAAAAATTTATATAATACAACTGTAACGTTGTCCGACAAAATTTATGGGGATAAGCGCCAGTCCGACACTCGAAAAATGTAAATAATGTGTAATAAAATAATGTTTCAAACGTGATTCTACGATTGTCCGACAAGAAATGTGGGGAATACTAATAAAAATCGATAAAATATCTATTAAAATTATTTGTTCTGTATACAGCATTTAAGTATACCTATATATATCTCCCCTCTCTCCCTGAACGCTGTCTGTGTGTTTCTGTTCTGTGTTTGGCTGCATGAAAGTAAGTGAGAAAGATGATGGGGCAGAGAGCGCACTATAGGTACCCAGTAGTGACCAAGAGAGTGAAAATGATGAAGCTGAAGAATTTTACTTACTTTTATTTTCTATCCTCTCTTGTATTCTAATTAAAAATTTGCCGTTATAAAAAGTGTTCTATTTTTAAATGACATTGAAAAGCAGATGTTTCTTAAGATTCAAATTTTTATAAGATACAGTAATAATTAAAAAAAAAAAACTATTTTTTCATAATACAAAACCTTTGCTTCAAACCATAACAAATAAACAAATATTTTTTTACATGTCTTCTATCTTTAATCTCTCCTTAAGTTAACTATTATTAGAATTTAACAAAAATAAAATAGTAACCAAAAATGTATTCCTCAAAAATCTACAATTTAAATTTAAATTTTAAAAGGCCTGTTTAGCTTCCATTTTTTCAATATTATACGAATCCTCCTAAAAAAATCTGTAAGCTCGTATTTTGACACGTATTTAGAAGAAAACAAGAAAAATTTTATTGCTTGACTCCATGAGATAACGTATTAGCAAAAAATTGAGCGTGTGGAAACCACGCGCGGTAGAAGGCGTAGCCTTCTTAAACCATTTGTTGTATATATACTACTTAGATATTTAATAGTTTTTTCAATATTATCAATTAAAATTGATAAATTTGAGAAGTAATTTTTTTTTTGCCAATTTTTTTGAGTCAAGTCTTATGAAAAACTTCTAAATGTGTGATAATAAAACTAATATTGATAAACAAACAACATAAATTTATATTATTTTTCTAAGATTATCTAATTAGAAACAAAAAGGGTAGCTTAAAAAAAAGTTTATACATTAAACTTGAGCCAAGTACAGCTACATTTATTCACAAACTTCTAATTGTGGTAGAGAGGTTAAAACCTCATGTATACTATATAGTGCGACAGATACACTAACAGAGCTCTCGAAAGCGAAAAGCGAAATCCACATACAGATATACTGCCGTTTCTAAGAGCGTATATATAGATATAGTTTCTTTGCGGTTAGGCTAATCTTGTCGGACTAGCGATATGACCCATTATTTTTGTCGGATATCACTATATTTCGGTTATAAATGATCTAATCTACAATTACTCATGTTTGTCCGACAAGTATTAATCACTTTTTTGTGCTGGTATTTTCGACATTTTTCGAGTGCCGGACTGGCGCTTATCCCCATAAATTTTGTCGGACAACGTTACAGTTGTATTATATAAATTTTTATGAACCCATAAAAAAAAATTTAGCCTGATATTAATCACTTTTTTGAGTTTGAATTTCCAACATTTTCAGTATGTCCGACTGGCGCATAGTCCCCATTAATTTTGTCGGACAATCTACTTTTTGACTTTCTCATAAATTAATCTTTAAATTTCAGTAATAATCGGCTTGGTATTAGTAAATTTTTGGCACCCGGACTTATCGACATGTTTCAAGGCCTCTAGCAAAATTAGTCCCCACTATCGAGATTTTTGTCAAATAAAAAGTTTGTCCGACTCACTGAAATGAAGCGATCTAGAAAGTTTCAGCCTGATACTTATGACCCGACAAAAAGGTCTAAGGACGCAGACCTATAGGTATGAGTGAACGACACCCATTTAATTGTATGGTTATATGAAAGCGACACGTTATAAAATAGCTATTCATAACACAATGATTGAGATTGTGATGACACCACAGCCTATATACTACGTGTGTGTGCAGCAGGACAGGTAGGTGGTGGGCGGGGCGAGCCGTGGTGGGCGGGGCGTGACGTGAGCACCGCCCACCCACCCTCCTCCCGGGGCTATGCATCGGTCGCATCGTAGCAGTCGAGTTCATTCATTTTATTTTATTGAAAAATCGCTTCACTGAACAAGACGTGGGACTCGTACCGACGTGGAAAATAGCGATAAGGATAACACGGGTAAGAGGAAGGCGAGAACTGGTAAAGTACCTTATAGTCTAAGTGTCATGCCGAAATGTCAAAGGTCCCGGGTTCTGTTCTCAGTAGGCACCGAATTTTGTAACAATTTGTAGATTTAAGTTATCTGCTTTGAGCCTAACACGTTTATTGTCGGACGAATGTATTGAAACTTGACGGTTTAGATATGTATGTGTATGTGTTATATTTACTTATATTTATATGTGTCTTTATGTATGTAGATATGTATGTGTTTGTGTTTGTGTTATATTTATATGTGTCTTTATGTATGTAGATATGTAAGTACTACCTACCTACTCGTTGTTGTCGGCTGGCTCGTTGGCGGCTGCGGCGCAGGGTTCGGTTGTCGGCTGGCTCTGCCGGCGGCGGCGCAGGGTTCAGAGTGCCTAGTGTGAGTTTCTGCGTGTTTGTAACTCTACTATCGCGTTCGCGTAATCATTGAGCGTGTTCGTTCTGGGATGCAGAATCATTATTTTCATTACTTTTGCCACCTGTCATCCGTTCGTTTAGCATTGGTATCAAAAGTATCAAAATTTTAGTATCATCTGTGACAAACTGTCATGCGTTCGTTTACGATATTTTTGTTATTTTCGTCACTTTTGCCACCGAAAAATGAAACTTTAGACCCATGTCTGGAGGTGGGGTTTTTGTGTTAATCTGTCAAACTGCCTATACATATTCATTGTTTATGGTAGTGTGTGTGTGTTTTATCGTAGTGTGTGTACGTCAACCGTTCGTTTTGCAAGTTTTGTAACCAAAAATTTTGTTAGTAACGTTTCAAAGCTAAACGAACGGTAGGTGTCGGTGGCAAAACTGGCGTTATCAAAAGTGTGAAAAGTATCATTCGTGGGAACTCTGAATCCCAGAACAAACGCGTCCATTAAAAGACTTATGAGAAAAAAATGTCTCTTTACGCGTCCGCTAGAGGCGCTCCTTCATTTCCATAAATTTATTTCGCTGACGCGAACGCGATAGTAGCGTTAAAAACTCACACTAGGCACACGGTTGGTGGCTGGCTCTGTCGGCGGCGGCGCTGGGTTCGGTTGTCGGCGTAGCATTTCTACGACCACTCCTGGATTATAGTATCTGAAGTTTGCCATAGATAGCTATACCTGAAGCTATACCTAGTTCATTGTTCATTTACGTGGTATTCGGTTATTTCTTCGGTAAATTTTATTTTTACGGAATAAAAAGTAGCCTTCATACTTCTCCGTCTCTTCAACTATCTCTGTGCGAAGATAAGCTCAATTGTATACTCCGCTGTGACGTGAAGCAAGGAGGAAGAAACAGACTTTTATATAATATGGATATTTGGAGTGTATGCAAGCACCTATACATACTCTTAGATATCTGAATTCCTTTACACAATTGACGATATTTGTCGCTTCACATGGTGCGCCCCCCCCCTATCCCCCCCTATGCTACATAAAAACTTTAATAATAATTGACATATGTATCACAACTTTAATGTCAGTAGCTTACTAACTTATTTATATAGATTGTATTCTTGATTGTTGATTAACAAAGCATTGTATTATTACTTTAAATAGTTTCTTGCCGGCTTTTTTTGACAGAAATTAGAAGGCATTAAATAATATTAAAATAGTGTAAGTACTGATGTGTGAGGAGATGGTGTCAAAGTGGGTATATAACATAACTATATATATAAACTATATAACTGGTAACCTAGGCTGTAACAAAGGCAAACTCACTAGCCCTTATTCTTTTGCGGAGAGAGATATTCTCGAATCTTGAATTGAAATGAAAAGGAGTCAGAATTTGTGATATTAGTTGACGGCTAAATAAATAGTTTTTACTTTAGGGGAGGTGGGGGGGGGAGTGCTTTCAATCCAGATACAAATACCTCTATCTTTTAATGTAGTTTAGCTACAGTGCTTACCTTCACTAAAAGTACTGATACTTTCCTAGTTTAGTACAAAGTAGTTTAGCTGAACTGAAGTGCAGCACTTGGGATCACGTCCTTAAAATTACCTATTGAAAAAAATATTCCCCAATTAAAATATGGTACAGCATTTAACTTATTTCATGAGCACTCATGTTTGTGCTACAATTTATGTTTTCTGGAAATAAGAATTCGAAAGCAAAAAAAAATCAAATAATCAACAGAAATGGCTGACAAAGGAATTCAAAAAATCGTGTATCACAAAAAGAAAATTACGCTTTGTTTTCTATAAACATAAAAATGAAAGTTCCAAAAATAAATATATTATTAATTATAATATATTTTCAAAACGCGTGAAACGGAATGCTAGCGAGTGGCGTCTTGTGACAGGGGTCATAATCATCATCAACATGGGTTCCAGGTTCGTAGCTTCGAAAGATTTTAGGGGGTCTTTAGTTTTGTCATTCATGTACTTACCTGTAGGTTTTGATAGAATTCCGTTCCTAATTTTTGAATTTCTTTCCTTTTGTGTATTGATATGTTCAGTTTTTTTTGGGATCCACGATTGTTTATCTTGCCAAAACTTTCCAAAACTTGGCGTACGTTTCATGATGAGAAAGTGCCGTTCCAGCTACCATTCCGTGGTGCTACGTAGGTATAAGGTGCTACGTAGGTAGAAGGTGCTACGTAGGTATAGGGTGCTACTTAGGTACAGGTTGCTACGTAGGTGTAGGGTGCTACGTAGGTGTAGGGTGCTACGTAGGTATAGGGTGCTACGTAGGTATAGGGTGCTACGTAGGTATAGGGTGCTACGTAGGTATAGGGCGCTACGTAGGTATAAGGTGCAACGTAGGTAGGTTAGTCAAACATCTAGTCGAGATGTGAACTGGTTTATTCGTAGCAAGCATGCCTTATACATATTACCATCTACATATAGGTAGGTGTCGTCTCTAATATATTGACATAGGGGATAGCAGTAGTAGGTTAACGGTGTGTTCCAGCGCCTGCCCCGTGTGCCTCGTGTGCCTCGTGTGCCTCGTGTGCCTCGTGTGCCTCGTGTGCCTCCTGTGCTTTTGTGCACTTTCTTACCACAATAGGCAATTTCCGTCTTCTCGCACAATTGTCGGGTGGTGCCCAAAAAGGGCGCGATAGATCAAATTCATCGAATTACAAACCAATCACTCTCTCCCCTCTAAGGTGATGAAGTGAGCGTGATAATCACACAGCTTCAAAGGTAACTAGAAAAATACGATGTGGTTAGCGATTGCCAATACTGCTTTCACTTCAGTTGCTCGACCAGTGACCTAGTGTACCTATCTCACACACCAATGGGCAGTACGTTGAGAGTCAGGGCATTGGCATGTAACCTAGAAATAGCAAAGGCTTTTCTCTCTTCTCATACATCCCTCATCAAGTGTTAGTTCGGATCGCCTGCACGTGTTTTTTAAGAACTTTGACCTTATGCTGCAGCATCACCTAGAGTTTAACAGGATACCCAACTTCTAGCCGAGTTACAGCAGATGTATCATAATGGGGCTCATTGGAATGGTTTCAATGAATAGGTTATAGAAAGATGGTGATCAGGGTCAAGGGTCTGATGATGGAGCAGGAAAGAGAAATGAGGATAAATTGGTGAGAGGTTCTTTTTTTTAGCTACACTGACTTCGCTTAATAAAAGTTTTTTCGGTCGGGGGTTTAAACATTTAAACATTTAAACATTTAAACATTTAAACATTTAAACATTTAAACATTTAAACATTTCGGAAAATTTCACTTGTTGCTTTTCCGGCCATGAAATGCAAATGTATTTGTAAAAAATGTATCCAGGTAATTGTGTTTGGACGCATTTTGTACGTACCAAAAATCAAGTTATTTGTAAGCGCTGACGCTGACGCTGACGCTGACGACGCGACGTGAGGAATAGTCATTAGAATAAAAAAATAACATTGTAATGGGATAAACAAACAATTTGTACCGCTTTATTATATTAGTACCTACCTACCTATAGATATAAATAAATAAACAATAAAATTTATACTTAGATATATAGGTAATTCACATACACAATCATTTGTTTATTTTATACTTATTGATTTTAATAAGTAAATTTAGGTAAGTATCTCAAATTTACATAACTTAAATATTCAATACCAAACTGGTGCACGATAGTACCTTTGTCCTCGTCTCGTCCACGCCTGCACGCTGCGGCTGCGGTGCGGTCATACGTACAAATACGAATAGAATAATATGTTTACATTTTATATTATCATCTCTAAATTAGTGTTTTCAAGAAAGCTAGATTGCAGGGTTTCCCCACCCGCACTTAGCCACCTCCCGCACCCCCTCCCGTGTGTTTACCCACAACCCACCGCACGCGGCACACGCGCCGTCCCCCACTCATCTCCCCTCACCTCTCGCGGCTCCATTCATAAAGTTCGCTACGAGCCATGAGTCAGCGCGGTATTAACACAATTGTTTGACTCGGCGCTCGGCGCTCGGCGCGCGGCGGCGGACTGCTTGTCTACACTACATACGGAGGTAAAATGGAAATGTTACAATATTTTGTAATCACTTGAGATAATGAAGATTGTAATAGATGAAGTTGGATTATTGTAATATTTTTTATTTACATTTTTTATAAAACGGAAAACATCAGTAAAACAAAATTATGAAGATTGAAAGTTTTCGAAAAATTGTGCCTAAAACGAGCTGTGTTACATTAGTACCTACTATGAATAAATTTAAAAGGTTTTTAAATAAAACTATTAATGGCATACCCTAGCAAAACCGTGTCGCTTCGACCTGTGTACAAAGACATATTACAATACTGAAGCATACATACTTCAAGGTAATGACATACCTGTTATGTCGTTAAAACACCCGAGTAAGACTACAATTGCTTTATTAGAAGAGCAGGTAGGTTACTACATAATTAAGATCTACCCATAACAATACCCAAACTAATTTAGTTTGCAAGAATTTGTTTAATTTTGTTACAGTCTTGAGTACAGTCAGAAAAACAGAAATTAAAACAGTTAGAAAAAAATATTCTGACATTCTATTTTTGGGCTTTAATTCAAATTGTTTGCAAAACTAAGAGTGATATTTTTATTTCATAATATGACCAAGTGAATTTGCTTATTTCTATAATAATTCTGGATAAATATTTGAATTTTATACCGTCAAAGACCGAGAAAATCTAGATTTTCAACGTGCGGTCACGTGCTAGCGCCTATCGTACGTGGAACTGTGTTTTCTTGTGTTATGATTAGTACACTGGTCGAAACGGTACGCTTTTGCTAGGGTATGCCATAGCTCTTACTAAATATTTACTAAACTATTTTAAATAACAAACCAATTTTATTATTATATTTAAACGATACCATGATTTATTGTCATATTCTGTAAACTTAAAATAAAGTAAACTATGATTTTGGTTTAAAATATGAACAAAAAGGCGAAATGAACAATTAAAAAAAAAGGAATTAAACGACAGGTATTCTACCTCATGGTTTATCTTATTTCAGCCTAAAGAATAATTTTTTTTGAATTTAAGTAGGAAAACACTGTAAGGAAAACAGTGTAGGTATACTAATACTAATTTATTAATTTAACGTAAGGACTTTTATCAAATTTTTGCAACAGCTACTTTGTTATATCTTAATGTTTCTACAAAATAATGTAGGTACTACACTTCACCCCACAAAACATGATGTTGATACCGCACTACACACCATACAACATAACGTAGGTACTACACACCTCATACAATATAATCTACGTACTACACTACACCCCTATAACATAATGTAGGTACTACACTACACGCAACATAATGTAGGTACTACACTACACCCCACGCAACATAATGTAGGTACTACACTACACCTCACGCAACAGAATGTAGGTACTTCACTTCACCCCACAAAACATGATGTTGGTACCGCACTACACACCATACAACATAATGTAGGTACTACACTACACCCCACGCAACATAATGTAGGTACTACACTACACCTCACGCAACAGAATGTAGGTACTTCACTTCACCCCACAAAACATGATGTTGGTACCGCACTACACACCATACAACATAATGTAGGTACTACACTACACCCCACGCAACATAATGTAGGTACTACACTACACCCCACGCAACATAATGTAGGTACTACACTACACTACACTCCACGCAACATAATGTGGGTACACATTTCACCTCATTTCACTATAATTATATATAATAATATAATTTTATGTTTCGTTTGTGATTTACAAACAGGACCTATTTATTGGACGCACGCAATAAAATAGTATTGTAATTAGTTTGTAAAGTTAGTTGTAGTTAATTCACTTGACAATTCGAAAGTGTTCTTAGTAACCTATTTGAATAAAAAGATTTTGAATTTGAACATAATTTAGGTACTACACTACACCCCATACAATAATATAATGTTGGTACTACACCCGCTAGGTGGCGCTGCATTCGGTGTGTCACTGATCTTCTCCTTAACGGCAGGGAACATATAAATAAAAAAAAATTGTACGTTCGAGTGTGTCCCTGCAAGGTTTGATAAAAAATTGGACCCCGCTAGGTGGCGCTGCAGTCGGTGTGTCACTGATCCTCTCCTTAACGGCAGGGACCATATTAATGATTTTTTTTGTGTACTTTGGTGTGTTCCTGCAAGGTTTGATAACACATAATTAGACCCCGGTAGGTGGCGCTGCAGTCGGTGTGTAACTGATCTTCACAGCAGCAGGGAAGATTTAAATGATATTTTTTGTGTACGTTCGAGTGTGTTCCTGGAAGGTTTGATAACTCTATTGGACCCCGCTAGGCGGCGCTGCAGTCGGTGTCTCACTGATCTTCTAAACGGCAGAGACGATTTAAGTAATATTTTTGTCTACGTTCGAGTGTGACCAAGCAAGATTTGGATAAAACACAAATGGACCAGGTACGTGGCTTCTTCGATGCATTGAATGTGACTTCATTATTATCATATCCCACAACTTCAAGCATTTTGTAGCTCGGAAGCGATGCATTACATAAAATGTAAAAAACGCATCGAAAAGGCTAGCTTCAAATCAAAAGGATTTAAAGAAAGGCTTCCCGTCATCTATGGTGGACACCATAGAAGATAATTAAAAAATTAAGACATAGAGACCATAGTAAACAGTGAGATATCAAAAAACGATGACTCGTTAGAAGTAATTATGAAATCGCAAAATGTAAATATTTATATAATTTAAAATGTAAAAAATCTGCCGGATCCCGTGTACCTGTTATAAATGCGAAAGTAACTCTATCAGTCTCTCACCTTAAACCGCCTGTACCGATTAAGATGAAATTCGGCATGGAGATAGTTTGAGTGCCGGGGGAAGACAGATTACTTAAAAACGTCAAGTGTGAGTCGGTAGTGTTTTTCTATAATTGAGGCGTTGCCGTTTAAATCCTACACCGATTACCGAATTTAGGGCGGGCGGAGCCATGGGCAAAAGCTAGTACAATATAATGCAGGTACTACGCTACACCCCATACAAAATAATGTAGGTCCTGTACTACACCCTATACAAAATAATGTAGGTACTGTACTACACCCCATACAACATAATGTAGTTACACACTACACCCCATAGATACAACATAATGTAGTGTAGTACCAGATGCACTACAGCTAGAGAAGACCGATATATTGCCAGCACTATTTTGAGAAATCTCAATGCAGTTCAGGTCGAACGGCAGCTTCTCCTGATAAGGGATGATTACATTAGCGAAGACACGGTCAGAAGAAGACTTGCTGTGGTAAACCTGTAGCCCTACAGGCCAGCAAATGGTCCCAAACTTGTGGCAGGGCACACACAGTGCGCACAGGTAACAGATTGAGGTATGCTCGCTCGTGACCACGAACAGTGGGGTGAGAAGACAGGGCAAAAGTCTTGTTTACGGATGAGTCACGTTTCTCATTATTCACTCATGACGGAAGGTGAAAAGTCTACAGGCGGCCTCAAGCCTGCTTTGCAGAAAGAGTCTAATACGGCGGGTGCTCTGTATACGTATGGGCTGGCATCTCTTCGGAAGGTCGCACACAGTTAGTGGCCATAGAAAATGGCACTCTGACCCGGGGTGAGATATGCTCAAGAGATCCTTAATGAGTATAAATATGGGTGATGGATCAATTCTAATGCAAGATAACGCCCGGCCACACACCGCTCAGGTCGTACAAGAGTACATTCAGGAGGTTGGTATCAACTTGATGGCCAAGGATGGAACAAGAAGTCCTGATCTGAACCCGATCGAACACCCTTGGGATGAGCTTGGAAGGCTGGTCAGACGACGCAGACGACCTCCTGTCACCCTCAATGATCTTAAACAGGCCGTGATGAAAGAATGGGCGAATATCCCCCAACATCGTCTCCGGAACTTCGTCTTCAGCATGCCAAACAGACTCGCAGCTGTGTTCAAAGCCGGAGGAGGGAACACCAGTTATTAAAAAGGTGATTTTAAGACTACAAACACCTTTTTCAGGGTTTTTTAACTTTTTGGCATATAGTGAAAATGGCTACTTTTATTTTTCATTTATGTTAAAAACATCAAGTTAAGTAAAATAAATTATTTTCAAAAAATATTTTTTAACTGTTCTAAATGTTGTTTTTATTTCAAGTCTCTTTGTTTAACAGTTTAGGAGAAAATTCAATTTAAAAACTGTTATACATTATTTTGCAGGCCAGTGTAGTATACTCCCTTTGCCAGGAACTGACGAGCGATTACAATTATAAGTTCGGATTAAGCATACGTTACGTGGCATAAACACAATATTTGACCCGATTATGATATCGAAACCGCTTTCAGAATCGTTGAATAAGAAATACAGTTTGTGGTGTTGCATCATTTAGCGTTGTCTAATATTAGAACGAGTGTGAGCAGTCATTTACGTTTATTTACCTTCTTAACAAAATTGGTGACTTAACATTTTTAATATAAGAAATAAAGGTAAACTAATATTATTAAAATGATAACTTTACAAAATAAATAATGATTCGTTTGCAAACACAGTTGTTAAATCTACATTAATTTAAATAAAAACCTAAGGAATTAGGTAGCAAGTTTATTTATATTTATTATGTAAAGTTGAATATTTAAAAAAACCGTAATGATTTAAGCCGAACGAAGATATTTCCGCATTTAAAAGACATTTTTGAAAGGCTTATTAGCGTTTTCAGTAAGTGTCTTTAAACTTATATTTTGGAATTTCTCATGAGTATTTTCAGTAGTTGTCTGAATTATTATATATTATTGGTGTTATCAGTTGGGTGCTTATTACTAATATTACTAATATAATATTGCTCGTCAGTGTTTTCAGAAGTTGTCTTTTAACTAATATTTTGGAACTGCTCATGAGTGTTTTCAGCAGGTGAATTTATAACTATATTTCAGGACTGCTTATCGGTGTTTTCAGTAGTTTTCGTTATGATAATATTTAAGAACTGCTCATCGGTGTTTTTAAAAGGTGTTTTTACAATAATATTTTAGAACAACTTAATAGTGTTTTCAGCAGGTGTCGTTATAATAATAATAATTAAGAACTGCTAATCATTGTTTTAAGTAGGGGTATTCATAATAATATTTTAGAACTGCTTATCGGTGTTTTCAGTAGGTGTCTTTGTAATAATATTTTAGAACTGATTATCGATTTTTTTTAAAGGTGTTTATAATGATATTTTCAAACTGCTTATCAGTGATTTCAGTAGGTGTCTTTATAATAATATTTTAAAACTGCTTATAGGTTTTTTCAGTAGGTGTCTTTATACTTTCATTTTGGAACTGCTTATCGATGTTTTTAAAAGGTGTCTTTACAATAATATTTAAGAACTGCTTATCAGTGTTTTTAAAGTGTCTTTACAATAATATTTAAGAACTGCTTATCAGTGATTTTAAAAAGTGTCTTTACAATAATATTTAAGAACTGCTTATCAGTGTTTTCAGTAGGTGTGCATATAATAATATAATAGATATGCTTATCGGTATTTTTAGTGAAATATTTTGGGATTGCTCATGAGCGTTTTCAGTAGGTGTCTTTATTATAATATATTATCGGTGTTAAAGTAGGTGTCATTTTACTTATGTTTTCTAACTACTCATCGGTGTTTTTAAAAGTTGTCTATACAATAATATTAAAGAACTGCATATCGGTATGTTAAGTCAAATATTTTGGAATTCGTCATGAGTATTTTAATATATTATCGGTGTTTTCAGTAGGTGTCTTTAAACTAATATTTTGGGATTTATCATGAGTATTTTCAGCAGTTGTCTTTATATTCATATTTCAGAACGGTTTATCGGTGTTTTCAGTAGGTGTCTTTATAATAATATTACAGAACTGCTTATTGGTTTTTTTAAAAGGTGTCTTTACAATAATATTTTAAAACTGCTTATCGTTTTTTTCAGTAGGTGGCTTTATACTTATGTTTTGGAACTGCTTATAAGTGATTTGAATAGGTGTCTTTACAATAATATTTCAGAACTGCTTATCGGTGTTTTTAAAAGGTGTCTTTACGATAATATTTAAGAACTGCTTATCAGTGTTTTCAGTAGGTGTGCATATAATAATATAATAGAAATGCTTATTGGTATTTTTAGTCAAATATTTTGGGATTGCTCATGAGCGTTTTAAGTAGGTGTCTTTATTATAATATATTATCGGTGTTATAGTAGGTGTCATTTTACTTATGTTTTCTAACTACTCATCGGTGATTTTAAAAGGTGTCTTTTCAATAATATTTCAGAACTGCTAATCTGTGTTTTTAAAAGGTGTCTTTACAATAATATTATAGAACTACATATCGGTATGTTTAGGGCGATTCCGCTATAGATGATTTCCGACATGGTTTTTTCAATCACGCTATTAGTTGTTTTTTTTGTTATTAGTGCAAAGAAGAAAGTCTAAATATAATAATCAATTTATTTTTATTTGATTTTATACCATATCTTCTTTTTTGGCGCGTTTGAAAATATTGCTATCCGAAGAATTGGTATAAACTGAAAAAAATCATAACTAGCAACACTGGCGCGAAACAGTTGTTGTTGACAGTTTGAGGTTATGTTTTACCGGCTAAACGTGAAGTGACAATATTCATTTATCTTCGTGGGTCAAAAAATGTAAGTATATGTTGTTATTTATTAAGAACAATTGACTGCTAGAATACACTGTTAATTTGTTGCACCCGCGATGCAAAAGATATAAAAGTTTACTTTTTTCACAAAAATAAAGAGCTAACGTTCTGAAACTTTGCAAAAGTAAGAAAAAATCTAAACCAAACTTAAATGATTTGTTTTTAATCGTGTAATGAGTGTTAGGTTAAAATAAACGATAACTTAAATTGGTTGCACCCGCGATCTGAATGTGAGATCGCGGGTGCAACTTTTTTTCTACGTAACCTTTTTGTATTATTAATTATACATTTCCTTGTTTTGATATACCTTGACTAATAATATATGCTGAAGACGATTGATGATATATATTTAATATGTGTGTCTATATTATATTCTGTATTTTTTACAGAAATATCAGTTAAAATGACAACAGAGCAACAGACTAAGGAGACTGCTTCGCAGAAATATAGGCGGAAATTAAAAGAAAATCCTGAGCTTCATGCTGAACACCTCCAACGGGAAAGGGCTCGTGATTCCAAACGGAGAGAAGTAATGAAAATGAACATGGAGACAAATGTAGATTTGAAAATATTGGCTAGAATCAGATCCAAAGAAAGAATGCAGGCAACTAGAAAGCGACGTAAGGAAGAACAATTTAAACAAACATCTCATACATACAAGAGTCCTCGCACACTAGGGAAGGCTGTGGCAAAAATAAAACGTAATCTACCAGCCAGTCCCACCAAAGCAGTGGAAGTTGTAATAAAATAGCTTCTGAATTCAACATTGTTGCATTTGACAAAAATGACGCCCCTAAACCAGCGCCTCGAAAGCTAACGGATGTAGGGGAAAAAGTGATTTGTGATTTTTATAATAGGGATGACATTAGCAGACAAATGCCTGGCATAAAAGATGTGAAAACAGTCAAGTCCAATACAGGAACGAAAATGCGAATCCAAAAAAGAACAATGATTATGAGCATTCGAGAAGCCTTCGAAATTTTTAAAGAAACTCATCCTGAAATATCTATAGGCAAGACTGTTTTTTATAATGAGAGACCAGCTCACGTTCTGCCAATTAATTATACTCCTCATAATGTTTGCGTATGTACGACGCACTCAAATTATATCAATCTTCTTCTGGCTATTTCGAAACATGCGACAGACTTTCCCAAAACTCACCAAGAGCTTCTGAAACAGGTATCATGTAGTGTCGACAATGAAGACTGCATGTCCAGTAGTTGCGATGAATGTAAAGAATCCAACATTTGGGATATTACTCTAGATTCCAATCCCTGTGTTAATTGGAAGGCCTGGATCTTTCAGAATCAGAGACCAAAACAGATTGTAATTAGCAAACCTTTCAATGAAGCACTAGACGAACTACATGACAGCACTGGTAAATTCAAGCTACATTCTTTTGTTAAAAATGTTCAATCCGATTACTTCCAAAACGCAAAAGAAGGCCTGACCAGTGAGAAAGCTGTCATACAAATAGATTTTGCCGAGAACTACGCGTTAATTAGTCAAGACGAAATACAATCAGCACATTGGTCTCATGCACAAGTCATGCTTTTCACGTGTTGTATTTGGACTACCGACAAACTTCATTCATTGGTCATAGTAAGTGATGAACTAAGTCACAATAAATATACTGTGCATCTCTTCCTGCAAAAAATATTTGAGTACATCAAGTCAGTCTCTGATAACATTACATATTTGTATATCTTCAGTGACAATTGCGCCGCTCAATTTAAGAATCGATATGTAATGGCAAGTATGAATTCACTCAAAGCAGAATATGGATTCGATCACCTCGAGTGGAACTTTTTTGCTGCCTCACACGGAAAAGGTGCCGTTGATGGAATTGGTGGAAGTGTCAAAAGATCAGTGTGGATCACGGTTAAGTCTCGGAAAGCCATCGTTAACAGTGCCCTAGAATTCTATAATTTAGCACGCAGTCTCTCTAAGAACATCATCTTTAAATTTGTAGCAAAGGAAGAAGTTAAAGAAAAGATAGCCATGCTGGATGATCAATGGGAAGGGCTGAAAAATATACCAGGTATTCAATCCAAACATTTCTTCCAATCTGAAGAGGCTCATAGCATTTCTGTGGCGCGCACCTCACTGTCTCATTTTAAATACACATTGCTTTTGAAGTCGCCAAAACTCACCGCTAATACAGATAGTGATTGGGCCGATGATGATTTAGAACCTCTTACAAATCACAAATTACAAAAAATATTTCTGGGTCCTGATATATCTGTTCCTTCAGTTTCGGATCAGAGCAAATCTTTATTCCCACTTAAAAAGAAATTGCGCGTTTCTGATGTTTACAGTGATTCAGACACTGATTCAGATAATGAATTTATAAATGACAAAACTCCATCAACGTCTCTTCAAGCTTCAAAATTATCACCAGAAGCGTGTCCTGAAACTGCTACTGTCTTACCGAAAAATATTTGCGCTGGTGTGTATGTGCTTGTACAATTGCTCTGCAAAACGGGCAAAAAAAATACTCAATATCGTTATGTGGGATTGTGTCAGAGTGATATGGATGAAGATGGAGAAGTTAGAGTACAATTTATGACGACGGTTGATGGCAAACGATTCACAAAAATCGTTAATGACATAGCAGACGTGCAATTTGATGATATTATCGCGAAGTTGGAAGCGCCAAAGAAAAATACTGATGGAAATAATATGTTCATAGAATTTTCAGCAATTATTGACGTATTCCAAAAGAAATAATTAATATAAGCGACAACAAAAGTATAATTGTTAGTAATCAATATGGTTTGATCTCTTATTTTGTTCCTATATAAGTAAAATTGATATTTATGTTCACTTAAATTAGACTGGTTGCACACGCGATAATTTGGTGTTGCACCCGCGATTAATAAAAAAATTAATAATTCATTGTTTATTTTTGTTTTGTTTAGAGTTTTTATTTTATGTTCTTTGTTATTTTAATATATTTCAAAATATTAAGGCATAACGTATTAAATGTATTAGAATTAACAGATTTATGTGTTTTTTGTTTGTGATCTGGAAAGGTTGGGCCAAATTTGTTGCACCCGCGATGGCAATTTGAACCTTTCTCCTACCTTTTAAAATATCATATTAAAAATTTTGTTAATTAATATTTTTTTTTTTTTTTTTTTTTTTATACCACTAAGGTGGCAAACAAGCTTACGGCCCGCCTGATGGTAAGCGGTCACCGTAGTCTATGGACGCTTGCAACACCAGGGGTATCACTTGCGCGTTGCCGACCCTTCAGAAATCTAATAACTTCATTCTTGAAGAACTCCATACTGTAGTCCTTGCAGAAAACCTTGGCATGGAGCTCATTCCACAACTTAAGCGTTCGCGGGAGGAAGTTTCTCTGAAACCGCACTGTACGCGACCATTTAGGTTCTAAAGTGTGAGAATGAATTCCCTGCCGATGGCGATCGGTGCGATGGTAGAAAGTAGCCGTGGGCATCATTTCGAACAATTCCTCAGAACTCAACCCAATGTACAAGCGGTAGAACACACACAGTGAGGCAAAGTCTCTCCTCAGACTTAAGGGCTCGATACCGATTTTTTGGAACTGTTTATAAGTTTTTTCAGTAGGTGTATTTATACTTATATTCTGGAACTGCTTAACAGTCTTTTGAAAAGGTGTCTTTACAATAATATTTTAGAACTGCTTATCGGTGTTTTCAGTAGGTATCTTTATAATAATATTTTAAAACTTTTTATCGGTGTTTTCAGTAGATACCTTTATTCTAAAATTTTGGATCTGCTCATGAGTATTTACAGCAGGTGTCTTTATAATCATATTTCAGAACTGCATATCAATGTCTCAGTAGGTGATTCACGTGTCATACTTGTGAACGGGTGCCGCTGTGGAGGCTGGTCTCCTATTGCAAATTTCTTTGTATTCTTAGTATTCGGTCATCGGTGTAGGATTTCAACGGCAACTCCTCAATTACTAACCGAATAATACTTGACGTTTTCAAGTAGCTTATGTCTTTTTCCGGGACTCAAAGCTATCTGCATGCCAAATTTCATCTTGATCGGTACAGTGGTTTCACCGTGAAAAGGTAACAGACAGATTTACTTTCATATATATAATATTTATTATTATTTTATACTCCTGGATAGTATGGATAATTTTAAGTATATGTATGTACATATGATTGTGCAGAAATATAATTATGATGGCGCTAATGCCACTAGTACTATTAAATATCCGAATAACCTTTAATATCTAAATTCCTTCACTGGATTAACGATTTTTGACGCTTCACATGGTGCGCCCCTTATGCTAGATAAAAACAAAAAAAAAATCACATGTTTGACTTTGTTTTTAGTAGCTTACTTACTTATTTTTCATTACCTATTGTATTGGTACATATTGTATACTCTTTATTTAATTATCAAAGTATTGTATTATTACTTTAAACAGAACTTCTTGCCAGCTCTTTTTGGCAGAAATTAACATTGTTTACATTGTATTGACGATTCAAAAGTGTACTTAAAAACCTGCTTGAATAAAGTTTGATTTGAGTTTGAGTTTGAGGTCTTTATAATAAATAATAGTTCAAAACTGCTTATCGGTGTTTTAAAAATTATATTTTAGAATTGCTTATCGATGTTTTCAGTAGGTGTCTTTATAATGATATTTTAAATCTGCTTACCGGTATTTTAAGTGAAATATTTTGGAATTGCTCATGAATATTTCCAGAAGGTGTCTATATTATAATATATTATCGGTGTTTTTAAGTAGGTGTCTTCATACTTATATTGTTAAAAACAGGTCCTAAGTTCAGTGTTCTTAGTAGGTGTCTTTATAATAATATTAAAAAACTGCTTATCGGTATTTTCAGTGGGTGTCTTTTTTTCTAATATTTTGGAACTGCTTATCAGTGTTTTCAGTAGGTGTCTTTATACTAATATTTTGAACTTCTTATCAGTGTTTTTAAAAGGTGTCTTGACAATAATATTTTAGAACTCCTTATCGGTGTTTTCAGAAGATGTCTTTTTACTTAGGTATGTTTTTGAACTGCTTATCGGTGTTTTCATTAGGTATCTTAATACCAATTTTTTTGGAACTGCTTATCGGTGTTTTGAGTAGGTGTCTTTATACCAATTTTTTGGAACTGCTTATCGGTGTTTCTAAACGGTGTCTTTACAGTAATATTTCAGAACTGCTTATCGGTGTTTTTAAAAGGTGTCTGTACAATAATATTTTAGATCTGCTGATCGTTGTTTTCAGTAGATGTATTTTTACTTATGTTATGGAACATAAGTAAAAATACATCTCCTGTTTTCAGTAGGTGTCCTTATAATAATATTTTAGAACTAGTTATCGGTGCTTTTAGTAGGCGTCTTAACAATTATATTTTAAAATTGCATATCGGCGTACGACTATACTATTACCGAAGACAATATTTTGTTTTTTACATTAAATTCAAAATAGTGACTTTTCGGAATTTGATAGAAAAACCGGCAAGTGTGAGTCAAATCCGCGAACTAAAGGTTTCATACTACCACACAGACTAACTCTTATACAACAAAAATGACACAATTTTACCATATGTTATTCAAAGGTCATTTATTCCATATATATAGATTTTCCTGTTAATTATCTAAAATAAAACTATTTTCTAAAAGAACTATTATTTTTAAATTTAAGCAGTAGTTTTTAAGATTATGAAGATTGTTCAATTTTCAAATGTATTTTTAAACAAATATACAAGTATTTATTTTAATATTAAGATTATTTTATTTAAATACGTTTGAGTTTATATCGACGAGATGTCAGAAACCTTCCCAGTCAGTAAAAGTGAGACAGCGCGCTGGTCTAAATAGGTTTTGACTGTTGGTTCTATCGCTACTTGATCTGAGCACCTTGACAAATCGCTAATTGACTTTTGATTGCTGCTATGGTTCCAGAACAGTCTCAATTTTGGCAGTGTTAAAGACACTTTTTCGTAGTCCACGAACTCAAGGCACAGGTTCTGATTTTACTCTTGAGTCTTCTGTATATAATCTGGTGGTGTCGGTCCTTATGTCGTCTTGTTAAAATCTAGCCTACTCAAAACAGGCTGAAGAACGGGCCTATTGTTTTTCAGATTGCATATCACTATGTGATGGTGCATTATTCTGTGACGGGACTTAAAGTAACTCCCACAGGCGGCACCCGTTCACAAGTATGACACATGAATCAGCCATCGCTTCGCTCAACCATGTTTTAGGGAACGTAACGACCCGACGCACATGCCACCACCGCAGAGACTTTGAGAAAGCATGACACACTCAAGCAACTCCAATAAAACTTTGATTGTACTATATTCATATAACATATAATATTTCACAGCAGACGTTCATATACATATATATATATATACATGCACATATTCATATATACACTGTCTGTATGACAAATATTAATACATATATATAAATATACAAATATATATAAAAGATAGATAATAAAACTATACGTAAAAGAACTTATAGGTCCTATCTGATTCAATCCTCGTTCGGCCGCCCGATAGCGGCAGGGCTCAGAACACGAGCGGGTGCTACACACAAACAAGCACATATACATAAATGCACACACATATTCACACAGACGTTGCACACCTGAAAGTGGCCCAGCCCCTACACAACAGCCTGGCAACAAATGCACATCATTTAAACTACCATCACTTCGGAAACTAGCCTAAGGCGAGAAGAAGTGACAAGAAACTCCCGGATGTACACCTGTTACCAACCAGTTATGCAGAAACCAAGCCATCAAGTACACAATATCTATTCAAACATGTATATACACACATACACGTACGTACTCGTGCAACCAGGCAAGCAAAGGCGGATTGCAGATGGTGCATCCCCTGGTAGCTCGCCACCAACCACTATAAAGTAACATCGTTACTTAGCTTGGAGTGCTCCTTCAACTTATCAAACCTAAATTTATTAAGTTTGAATAGAAAACCTAGAATGAATTTTGTGTGATACTAGGCCATACAATTTTGTCATTCAAATATTCATCTGCATTATAATATGCTTTCTTACATAGCAGATGTTTAATATAAAATTTAAACTGTTTGTCACCTAAGTTAAGAATTTCTACAGTTATCTTATTATAAAATTTCACACCGCTTTCCATTGATGATTGGTTGGCTTTAGTTTATTAGTTTATATTATATTTAGTTTATATTTAAGTTTATTTTTATTTCTCGTAATGTATTCTTTATTCGTAATGTAATTCTTGTAATCCTAAGATTAGAAAAGTAAAGGAAATAAAAGTCAGCTAACTCTTAACAATTTCAATATCAACTCGCTACAAAACACTTTACTTTATATAAAACTTTGTCCAAAAAAACACTGTAGGTATATCAGTTTAATGCATTGCCTACTCACAAGTCTATGGCCACTTGAGTACGTCAGGTCTCGTCTTTGTTGGCGCTTATTGTTACTACGCCTAAATGTTTTTTTTAATAAGTTACTATACTAATTTATTATGTTATTACTAGCTTTTGCTAGCGGCTCCGCCCGCCCTAAATTTGGTTATCGGCGTGGGTTTTTTTTTTTTTTTTTTTATACCACTAAGGTGGCAAACAAGCACACGGTCCGCCTGATGGTAAGCGGTCACCGTGGCCTATGGACGCTTGTAACACCAGAGTTGAGATGTTGTATCACTCGCACGTTGCCGACCCTTCAAAAATCCAATAACTTCTTTCTCGAGAACCCCTCTTTAGTCTTTAGAGAAAACCTTGGCAGGGAACTCATTCCACAACCAAAGCGTTCGCGGGAGAAAGTTTCTCTGAAACCGCACTGTACGCGACCATTTCGATTCTAAAGTGTGAGAATGAATTCCCTGACTTAGGCGAGCGGTGCGATGGTAGAAAGTAGCCGTGGGCATCATTTCGAACAATTCCTCAGAACACATCCCATTGTACAAGCGGTAGAACACACACAGGAAGGCAAAATCTCTCCTCAGACTTAAGGGTTCGATACGGCAAGTGAGTTGGGGATCGTCGACAATTCTCACAGCCCGTCGTTGAACCGAGTCAAAAGGTCCAAGCTGGTATCCGGGTGCACCTGCCCAGAGATGGCAGCAGTACTCCATATGGGGCCGAACTTGCGACTTGTAAAGCAACAACCTTTGCCCCGACGTGAAGTACTGCTTCGCTCTGTTGAGTACACCTAGTTTTTTGGACGCCAGCTTCACCTTATCTTGTAAATGATCTCGGAACTGAACATCACTGGAGATGTCAACATCAAGGATCCCAATGCTCTTGGAGATGGAGAGGGGAGTGTTCTGGAATTGTGGGACTACAGTGAATGGGGTTTTCTTAGCGGTGAACGCGCAGACTTGTGTCTTTGTAGGGTTGAATCGGACCAAGTTTACCCGTCCCCAGTCAGAGACCTGGGACAGTGTGGTCTCGATTTGAGACACAAGTTCTCCGTGGTTTTCCTCCACAACGGAACGAGGGATGTTTGCGCGACCCGTGTAATAGGCGTCCCCAGTACTGTCATCTGCATAGCAATGTATGTTGTTGCTGTCCAACATGTCATTAATATGCAGTAGAAACAACGTAGGAGACAGCACGGAGTCTTGTCTTGGGACACCAGCATTAATGTCCATGCTATCAGAGCAACTACCGTCAACTACGGTTCGTATGCGTCTGCCGGACAAAAAGCTAGATTATTAAGTCAACTCCTTAATTATACTAAATAAGTTTGTTATAGTGAGTTACAGCTGCAGCTATGGTTCATTAGTGGAATTCTTTTATAGTTACTCCTGTAGAAACCTCTTTCGGGATCAAAACGATCCTATGTCCTTCCCCGGGACTCAAACAATCTCCATACCAAAATTTCATCTAAATCGGTCCACATATGGGTAACTTGAAGTAAGAAGTAAGATGAAGTAAGTCAGACAGACAAACAAACAAACTTTCGCATTTATAATATTTATAGGTTTCATACTTACGATACTTTCTTCCCACATTATTTTAACGCAACAGTCAAAAAATTTATGTTAACGTCTTATTTGTTTATTTATGAAACTTACGAAAGCAAACTGAACATTTAAGTAACTAGTGATAAAAATGGCGCTTATTTTGTAATCATTAACATTATGAATTGGATATTACGAAGCAGATACCGTGACACCCTCCTCTCCTCGTGGCAGAGACAGGTTAGAATAGAGTTGAGCACACGCTGCGCTGGATATAGATATTAGATAAAAAAAGTCAAATTGACACGTGACATGATATGAAACACCTTTAAAACATTTTTATACAGAGTTATGAAAGAAAATGAATTGAAATGTTACGACATAGTTATGAAAAACTAAATTAGGTCAATAATTTTTAATGAAATCAAAACCAATAAAGAATTATTACAATATCTTATCAAATGAATAATTCTATTTGGTTAGTAATCTGTGTAAGATTTTGCATCATTTATTACACATTGTTATCATTAGGCAGTAACATATGGTTTCCGCTCGTCGCTCGGCGTTACTCAGCGATTTACTAAAACAGGCATCTTTTGCATATTCACACATGTTTATTTTTGTGACGTAGAGACTTACACACAACACACGTAATGAAGGTAACGGCAGTCATAGATCCGAAGTTCTATAGCATATGACTCACAACATCTGTTTGTACAGATTACGAATGTCTACAGCATGAGTGAGCGCCTAGTATGGAGCCCGCAGAGAGCCTTCCTCGAAACGTACGAGTGCTCGAGCGCACGTAATTTGGGTTTCCCGACGTCATATAAGTACCTACAGAGCGGATGACCCGCACACAGTTAAACATTATATCATCGAGGTGTAATGTCTCTGGTCTGGTCGCCTCCACTACTATCTGGTAACGGTTCTCAAGGCCACCTTCCGGTCCGGAGCCGCAGCGCCACGTGCAAGCCCGCGCCGCGCCGCCTGCCGCACTCACCTCGCTCGACCGACGAACTGCGCAACGCAAACTAATGCTTTAAAAAAAATCTTGTACAGATAGGTAATTTGTTAGGTCAGGGGCCATGTAGGGAGTTTCTTTTATACAAGCAATACTATCTATCTAGAGCCTCGGACAATGGTCAGCGCAACGGTAACACACACGTAACGGTAACACACACGTAACGGTAACACACACGTAACGGTAACACACACGTAACGGTAACACACACGTAACGGTAACACACACGTAAACAAGACTTTACGTCAGTTTTATTTACACAAAGCTGCAGCTCCTGGATTCTCTAAGCATGATTTGATATACGCGTCTTATAAAATTAAACCACCAAAGCCTATCCCGAATTAATTCGTTTTCGCAATTTTGCAAATTTGGACAAAAATAAACTCATTCAAGACTTTGATAAAATTTACTGGGATACCTTGTTATCAGCCGGCTTCTAATTGTTCCGTACCCAAAGAGTAAGAAACGGGACCCTATTACCAAGACTCCGCTGTCCGTCCGTCCGTCCGTCCGTCTGTGTGGCTGTATCTCATGAACCGTTATAGTTAGACAGTTGAAATTTTCACATATTTCTATTGCCGCTATAACAACGAATCTTAAAAAACTGATTAAAATAAATATTTAAGGGGGCTCTCATACAACAAACGTGATATTTTTACTCGATTTTGATAACGGCAACAGGAAGACGCTTGAAATATTCACAGAATATTTAGTAATATATTCAGTTGAAAAATAAATAATTAAATTAAATAATACAGATATTTAAGGGGGGCTATAATACGAGTATAAATTTATTTGTAAGTTGTATGTAGTTAATCTATAATATTATATATATGTTTCTTTTGTATATACATATACTAAACATTTATTGTACCGCCAACACTCTCTGTTTAGCCCTATGGTTGGCTGGTAGAAAATGTTGTATGGCATTAAGCCTGCCGTTGTGCAATAATGTACATAAAAAATATATAAATAAATAAATTTGTGACTCAAGTCTTGAAACCTTAATTTAGTTATACCATAGCATAAACAATGCTACGAGTTTAGTCTATGTACCTATTAGCCATAGCATAAACAATAATACGAGTTGAGCCTAAGTATGTACCTATGAACCATAGCATAAACAATAATACGAGTTTGGCCTAAGTATGTACCTATGAACCATAGCATAAACAATAATACGAGTTTGGCCTAAGTATGTACCTATGCACCATAGCATAAACAATAATACGAGTTTGGCCTAAGTATGTACCTATGAACCATAGCATAAACAATAATACGAGTTTGGCCTAAGTATGTACCTATGAACCATAGCATAAACAATAATACGAGTTGAGCCTAAGTATGTACCTATGAACCATAGCATAAAAATAATACGAGTTTGGCCTAAGGATGTACCTACCTATTAGCTGTAGGATAAAAAAATATGTGAGTTTAGCTTCCTAAGTATGTATCTATTGGTCATAGGATAAATGAGTAGATTATACATGTTTAAAACGTTTTTAAGTAGCGATTTTTATCATAATACGTAATATACATAAAACATCAAACATATGTAACACACATACCTTGGAACCTTCGAGTTGGCCGCGACACAAACACAAAACGGTAAATTTAAAGATAACTGCTTTTGTGTCGTTTTCCTATATATTTAAGTTAATCATAAGTATTTGTTACGCTCAGTAAACACCCGTGACGCAAGTGTCAGGACGCGTCATTATCTTTGTTGTGTTATTGTGTTGATAACACTTTTATTGGATATTTGATCCGTAACTAGGGCTTGCAAAACCGGGGCAGACTCCTTGATTTCTAATACCCGGTTACATTCAGGAACAGAGCCGGGTCTACCCGGTTTCAGCACATTTCTTTAAAAATGGAATTATATCTTGATAAAAATACTCTGCAAACTTGTACAAGTAAATAAATAAATATTCTTGAGATAAATCAAACATAAATATCACTTCGGTATCAGTAGCAACATCTGTAATTCTTTATATATCTGTATATACTGACTGACTGACTTACTGATTTATCAAGCCCAGACCTTGGCTTGTCACACTGGTGTTAAAAACTTAATATTTGAAAAACAAATACCTTTTAAGACGTTGTCGAGAATAACAGCGCTTTTTACGACAATCCTGAAAATCTCAATTTTTGAACTTTATACATGAAAATAAGTTTTTTTTTAATCCAGAATCAAAAAGGAATTATTTTCTTTTAAAAGAGTCAAATAATAAATAAAACTTTTTATTGAAATCCGAGTATTTTATAAATCAAACTACGAAAATTGGAATAAAGACTATCAGTTACAAAATTAAATAACGAAAGATTCATTTCACATTTTCTGGAAAATCACCCCTGATAGATATGAAATAGGGGAAGGAACCTGTCCAATCAAAAAAAAAACCTTAAATCAGATGCGTTAAAAGCGGTGGTGCGGCGATGGGCTCACCCCCTGGCCCTGTCCCTGATGGACATTAATCACAATGCTATGTGTGATGGTGACGACACAACGACGTTGCTATGCCGTGATGTTTGTCATACACTTCTTAGTACCGTTAAGAATTTGTATCATAATGACGCCTTGAAACCTAAAATTTATTATATAGAATTTAACTTTATTACAGTTTTGTATTCAAGTGTTTTGACTTTTTTCTAAAATGCGCTAAACAATAACAAATTCTACTAATTTAACTTACATTAATAACTACCAAATACACACGCTTTAAAAATGTGCACAAGTGTTGGTTTTTTTCATTTCATCGCATAATGCTCTGAAAAACGTTGTATGATACGTGAGCGTAACAGATTATTCCGATTGCGCGCCTTCGAAAACACTCACTGTGCTTTTGTTTTTAAATGTACTGCCGTTTGTAATAACCGATTTTTCGCACGCATATCTAAAATAACTATTAAAAGTGGATGGAAACGTAAATGTTTGCTGTAATAAATATGGCATCAAAATAGAAGTTAATCTAACTTAACAAAAACTTAATTAGCAAAACTAATCACAAGTTATGAGAAAGGAACTTCAAGTAACAGCATTAAGTGAAAGTTCACATCAATAGAATTTAAAGAGTTCAAAAGAAATTCATAAGAATAATAGAAAATCCCTTTGTTACATATGAGCATATGAGCATTCTGCGACTAACTATAAAATAGAACTTCTTAAAAAACGTGGTTTTTTTCATCTATACAGTTACCTTCTTCATAATTCTTACTAACAACAATCAACACCCTTAGGTACTGAATCAATTTAATTTACAAGTTCCCCGTAAAAATAATTAAAAGTAAAAAGATCTTGTTAAAAAAACCTTTTCTTGCTAGAGTCTTGTCTAATGAAAGCTGATAGTGGCATTTTGGAGAGCTGGTAACTTTGAAAAAAAAAGTTTTTCGTTGTCATAACCTCTGATAAAACTCTCTTCTATTACACATTTTCGAATATTTTCAAACAAATAAGGAAAACATCGGTGTTTAAGTCCGACTCGCACTTGGCCGGTATTTTGCCAATAAAGCTTAGTGTTAACAGCTCTAGTTTTTTTAATTGTTTTCTCTCACGATCATATACGTAAATAGAATCAAGATCGTTTTTTCCAACCAAGCTCAGTGTTAACAGCTCTATATTTTTTAAATATGCCGTTCTTTCTCACTATCAGCTTTCGTTAGACAGACTATAAGGAACTCAAAAAAGTGCCACATCTTTTAGCTTCTTCAGATGTTCTAGTACAAATTATAACAACCAATTGATAGGTATAGACATTGATAGTTTATATGTCGCAGGCAAATCGTATAATTCGCCGTTTTTTAAAATGCCTAGGCAAATCGTAAAATGTGGAATTGATATAACTAAAAAATATAACTAAACAGATTATAATTTTAAGCTTGGCTGGAACGCTCCGCTCGCTTCGCTCGCTCCGCCTGTTCGTTAACAAAAGAGAAACTGAACCTAACCTAACATACATGACTTATACAGTGCGATTTCTGTACCTTTCGTTTCCATACTTTACGATTTGCCTAGGCATTTTATAAAAAAAAGGTTAAAGGGGCAAAGGTTGCTGCTTTACAAATCGCAAGTCCGGCCCCATATGGAGTACTGCTGCCATCTCTGGGCGGGTGCACCCGGATACCAGCTTGGCCCTTTTGACTCGGTTCAACGACGGGCTGTGAGAATCGTCGACGATCCCAAACTCACTTGCGGTATCGAGCCCCTAAGTCTGAGGAGAGACTTTGCCTCCCTGTGTGTGTTCTACCGCTTGTACAATGGGTTGTGTTCTGAGGAATTGTTCGAAATGATGCCCACGGCTACTTTCTACCATCGCACCGCTCGCCATCGACAGGGAATTCATTCTCACACTTTAGAACCGAAATGGTCGCGTACAGTGCGGTTTCAGAGAAACTTTCTCCCGCGAACGCTTAGGTTGTGGAATGAGCTCCCTGCCAAGGTTTTCTCTAAGGACTACAGTATGGGGTTTTTCAAAAAAAAAAGTTTTTAGATTTCTGAAGGGTCGGCAACGCGCGAGTGATGCCCTGGTGTTGCAAGCGTCCATAGGCTATGGTGACCGCTTACCATCAGGCGGGCCGTAGGCTTGTTTGCCACCTTAAAAAAAAAAAAAAAAAAAAAAAAAAAAAAACGGCGAATTATATGATTTGCCTGCGACATATATATTAAAAGAGGGGTATAGATATGTTTTGTACACTAGACGACACATCAAGCTACCCACGAAAACATACCTGTAACTTAAACGTTTCGCTATAGATAAATCGTAGGAAAGAGATTGAACACAGCTGCGTCTGCGAACATATCTATAGATATTTGTATACTACAAACATGAATGAATGACAGCAGGCGCGGCGGGCGCCGGGGGTGGCGGTGTAAGTCCCGAGGTCAATCAACATCTAGGTAAAATAAAATGAATCAAAATTTTGTGTTTTCCGTGACATTGACGCGATTAGGCGCGCGCGCACGCAATCGCTTGTTGCAACGCTACCTATCTAAATCAATAATGGCGCCTCAACTTATCCAAGTGCAGCGGAGAAGCGGGCTACAGAATATAAAAAATTGAGCGACGAACTCGAATAACAGTAAGTAAATTTACTTTGTTAATTACGTATGTATAGAGGAACCTATCCATTATGAATCAAAAGTAGTAACTTAATAATTTTAATCCTTACCAGCCTCATAACTGCCCCCTGCCCGTACCTGGTTACGCCCTTGTCTGTAGATGTAAAATCCACGGTACCTGGCACATGCTTTTTATGAGGTTCATCAACTAAGTAGTATTTTAAAAATTGTTAGTATTAACTTAACAGTAAAATTTATAACCTATTTGCTGTTATTTTATATAAAATGTTGGAATGTATGAAACCCTGTTTGTAAGATTCATGTATTTACTTAAGGTGGGTACATACTTCCCCTGGTTGTTGCTAAAACAATTTAATGTCTGAATTCTAACTGACGTCATAGCCAGCTATTAAGATTCCCCGTGCTTAAGGATAAAAGTATGTAATTTTTAAATACTTTTGTACGTAAACTTTTACGGAAAGTAAATTTTATCAAACTGGAGATATCAGACACAAACCGACGTCAAATTCGATATTAATTTCCTTTCCTTTAAGGAAACGATCCCACGATCCACGCACAGACCTGTTGCCGCGCAAACGGATTAGTCACACTTTGCATGTTTCGTGTTCTAACGTGTTTTTATACAATGCAAATCCAAATTTTTAAAAATTCTAGTCCGAAGATAATTATCTACTTATATTTATAATAATATAAATAAATATATAAATCGCACCGCTCGCCATCGGCAGGTAACTCATTCTCACAATTTAAAACCGAAATGGTCGCGTACAATGTGGTTTCAGAGAAACTTCCTCCCGCAAACGCTTGGGTTGTGGAATGACCCCTGCCGAGGTTTTCTCTAAGGACTACAGTATGGGGTTCTTCAAAAAAGCAATTATTGGATTTTTGAAGGGTCGGCAACGCGCGAGTGATGCCGCCGGTGTTGCAACTGTCTATCGGCTACGGTGACCGCTTACCATTAGCCGGACCGTAAGCTTGTTTGCCACCTTAATGGTATAAAAATAATTATATATAATAATAATATTAATATACTATCACGAAATTTATTCTCGAAGGGTTGTCAAAGATATGACGTACTTATGCTCGTAACATCCAAGTTTCACCGACGCATCACCGACGCATCACCGACGCATCACCGTTCCACAAACGTCACAGGTGGTGAGCTTATCGCTTTTCGGACAAAAAGTAGAGTCAGGACAACTTTACAATTAACAAGTTGGAACAATATCAGTTGCCCCTTATCGGGAACCCGGACCTTTGACATGGCAGCCGCATGTTCTACCTCTGCATTACTCGGTCCTCTATATTAACAGTCTATCCCTTACACTAGCTTGTTTCTGCGACATTGTCTGCTTGGGATTTTGAAAAAAAAAAAGAAAACTTTTTCCAACAAAAATATCGAAATTCTCATAGAAATTTTCATCTCCCATTTGATTGATATTGTTAAAGAGATGAAACACGTCAATCTTAGGGCCCCAAACCAATTCATATGCATTTAGCTTTAAAAAACCGGCCAAGTGCGTGTCGTACACGCATTAAGCCGATTTCCGTCCAAAACAATTTTTGTAGGTAGTATATATGAAGCCCTATTATAGTGATATTTCTACTTTTCACTATAATATCAAATAAGATATGATATAAAATGAGATATAATATAAAATGGTACTTAATAAAAATCTACATTATCATAGGTAACTATATTTAATTTAAAACAAATAAGTTTTTGTGAATTAAGTTAGAAGAAACAGAAGACGGACACTTACACTTACACTTACACTTACACTTGCAACGAAGTTACTCGATGATATGATTGTCATACAAATAGCTGGACGGACTTAAAAGGACACCTAATAGTAGGTAGAAATAACTCTCTGTGTTAATAACTACATTTTTATAAAGTTACTCACTGTGGTAAAAAATTCATTTTTATAAATATCCTCACTGTTGTAGAAGGTAGATTTTTATAAAGATACTCACTATGGTAAAAAATATATTTTTATAAAGATATTCACTACAGTAGACAGAACTTTTTATGGTGATACTAACTATGGTAGAAATTACATTTTTATATAGATACTTTCTGCGGTAAAAAGTTCATTTTTATAAAGATTCTCACTGTGGTTAAAGGCCATTTTTATAAAGAACACTTACTACGGCAGATAGTAATTTTTATAAAGATACTAACTGTGGTTGAAAGTAATTTTTAAAAAGATACTCACTGTGGTAAGAAGAACATTTTTATAAAGATACTCACTGTTGTAAAACGAACATTTAATAAAGATATTCACTGCGGTAAGAGTACATTTTTATAAAGATACTCACTTTGGTAAAAAGTAATTTTTTACATAGATAATTTCTGTGGTAAAAAGTTCATATTAATAGAGATTCTCACTGTGGTAAAAGGACAATTTTAAAAAGATACTATGGTAGACAGTAATTTTCATAAAGATACGATCTGTGGTAGAAAGTATTTTTTTATAAAGATCAGTGCTGCCGAAATTTTAATATTCACTCCTAGCGGAATACATACCGCATTTTTATGGTAGACCAAACTTGTTGTAATCACGTCGCAATCTTGCCAAAAAGTAGGAATAACGCAGTAACACCGTAATTAGTTTAGCTTTCGTTCCATTTGTTTAAGGTATTCCCCAACTAAAATAAATTATTTCTGGTTGTTGGTTTACGATGTGCAACCTGGACCTTCAGGAATTCAGTCAACTCAACCTGATCCTTCTGACATCGAAAGCGATTAGCCATACTTAATAATATTAGATTAATTTAGATTTAAAATTATGCCTATTTGTATTGAAATAAATAAAAACTTCTTACTATAATGCATTTTTTGTTAAAGCAAATTAGCGAAATCTAGCGCTTTTTTCAAGCGCTTTTAGCGCTGATTGGCCTCAGAGAGGTGGCAGCACTGACAAAGATACTCAATGTGGTAGAAAGAACATTTTTATAAAGATACTCACTGCGGTAAAAAGAACATTTTACATAGATACTTTCTGTGGTAAAAGTTTATTTTATAGACTCTCACTGTGGTAAAAGTACATTTTTATCAGTAATTTTTATAAAGATACTTACTATGGTATACAGTTATTTTTATAAAGATACTGACTGTGGTAGAAAGTATTTTTTAAAAAATACTGTTTTAAAACGAACATTTTATAAAGATACTCACTGCGGTAAGAGTACATTTTTATAAAGATACTCACTTTGGTAAAAAGTAAATTTTTACATAGATTATTTCTGTGATAAAAAGTTCATATTAATAAAGATTCTCAGTGTATAAAAGGACAATTTTAAAAAGATACTTACTATGGTAGACAGTATTTTTTACAAAGATACTAACTGTGGTAGAAAATATTTTTTTATAAAGATACTCGCTGTGTTAAAAAGAACATTTTAATAAAGATACTTACTGTGGGAAAACGAACATTTTATATAGATACTTACTGCGGTTAGAAAACATTTTTATAAAGATACTCACTCCGGTAAAAAGTATTTTTATAGATTCTCATTGTGGTAAAAGGACATTTTTAAAAGATACTTACTGTGGTAGACAGTATTTTTTATGAAGAGACTCACTGTGGTTAAAAGAATATTTTTATAAAGATACTCACTGCGGTGAAAAGTACATTTTTACATAAATACTTTCTGTGGTAAAAAGTTCATTTTTATAGATTGCCATTGTGGTAAAAGGACATTTTTATAAAGATACTTACTATGGTAGACAGTTATTTTTGTACAGATACTTACTGTGGTAGAAAGTAAATTTTTATAAAGATACTCACTGTGGTAAAAAGAATATTTTTATAAAGATACTGTGGAAAAAGTTATTTATAATGTAATCCTATAGTGATGTGCAAAATTCCAATTGCCATTGTTATTTAATCGTATAATAGGTTTAGATATACTTACGAGTAATAAACAAATAAAAAAGTTTAGCTCATCTGTCAGCTTCTATCTTATGGTTGGTAAGTCAAGTTGCTAGCAAGTGCTTAAAACATACCTACATAATTATCTTTACTTTAAGAACGCCGATGTTAAGAAGATGCGCTCAAATTTTGATTAGCGTCGTTGATTCACTTTACCTTTATTATCAAGTATTAGTTTAAAGCTCCTCGAACGTGAGTATTGACTGTAGTCGAACCTGCTAATTATATATTATACGATCTCGCTTCAAGCGTTGACATTTTGAACTGTGCATTGCGTAATTTTAAAAAGGGGCGCGGTCGCAGCCTTAGATTGGGGGGGGGGGGGAGTCCAACAAGTAGCGTTACATGGGCAAACATATATGACATCACGCTTGTTTTCCGGATAGGTAATCAGTTTTTGAAACGTTTGTCAACTGTTCTTCTGACCTCACATCTAAGAACACTCCACTATATTAAGGTTTGCTCGAGAAGGACATTATCGACACTTTCATTTAATTTTGTTTCATAAATTTGTTTCTTCGATTCATTATTTCTACAAGCCTTATGCTAAAATTATTACATACATCTTCTTTCACTCCGCAGCTCTTTTGCATCACTCTGCATCTTACCCTTCATTTAAAGTGACGCCTCCACCTGCACTTCTCAATGCTCTCATTTCCATAGCATTAATTCTACTCTTATCTTCTTCCCATACATCAGTGGTGCAACCAACACACCCATGAAATATGAATACCTAAATGTAATGCACATCCAAATAACATCTGACTATATAAGGTATGCAACGCCCTTTTTTACAAGATTTCATACAACCTCCATAACTTTCCATTCTGTGACAGTTTTATTCCTTTCAAAAACCTTGACTATATGTTAAGATGAAACATTCATTTATTTATATACATACCCTTTTTTTAGGGAGATTAGGGTGACTCTAGAACAGCTTAGAGCGACTAGGTCTAGGCGACGACAACATTACGACGATTGAGTTTTTTAAAGTTTGTGAAGCGCCAATTGCTTCAAAAGTTTGTCGTCATCAGTAAGTGCAATACCAATGGACATTTGGAACGAAAGTGCGGTGGAAATATTCTTCAAAAAAGGAGACTAAATACTACTTTAGTACTATCATAACCGACCGATATCACTCCTTAGCGAAAGAATCTTCACATCCCCGATTCGGCCGAAGATCTTTGATCAGAGCAGGGCTAGTCCACTTAATCAGATTTACTGAGTTGAATCCGAAATAAAGACTTGCGCAAGGGAACTAATAAAGTTATCGACATAACTCGCAGAATCAGAGAAGTGAAGTGGCAGTAGTAGGTTATGTACATAGCGCGTACTACATGTGTCCGGAACGGGCCACTTACTTTGGCTGTAGAATACAGTGTGTTTCATCTGACTGTAACATGTTTAAACATTGTGGCGTCATTTTAAAAATTGCGTATCTACATCACCAAGGATTTAACCCGTAAATATTTTCTGTGCATGATTTTCTACGATTATAAATGTAAATTGACGGCTCAGCGGAGCTTCGCTCGGATTCAAACTGCTGTTGGCAATGAAGTACCAGCAAGACGACTATTATAGCTAGTTTGCAAAATTCAAACGCGGTCGTATCAATTTCAGTGACGAATTTCGTGATGGTCGCCCAATGATAGTTTATATATCAAAAGAGTTAGATATTGTACTAGTACGCAAAAACTAAGGCAACGAAATTTATTTTTTAAATATGGCTATCTTCTTCGGTTTCACACGTTCCAAATTATCTATTGCATTCGTTGTTAAAACCAAGTGAAGGTAACAGTGGATCAAATTTAGATTTCGAACAATATGAAGGTATATCTTTACATAAATATCATTGTAGTCGCCCGTCCACCGCTGTCGTTGTTGACAGCAAAAACATCGTAGCTGTGCGTTGTATGTTCGAAACAAACAGGCATGTGACCTACCATGAGATTCTGGCATAGGCATGAGTCAAATACAATCAATCCTTCACAAACATCTGGGTGTAAAGTCAAAGTTTAGGTTTTTACACCACTTTTTGTATTGTCAAAGTTAAGTCTTCAGAGTCTGACCCCCAACAGTCGGTGGAGCAGTAATGGCTGCATCAGCCAACTGCATAGTCAGTTCAGAAAAAAAAAGTAAAGTGGACTGGGGCCTAACTCTTACTTCTCCAGGCATAACTCCTTACCTGGCTGGGGATTCCCCTTCACTACCGCCCCACAAATTCCACAGTTGGCGACCCTGGGCTGAACTAATTTGAAACGCCACAGCCCTTCATTTACCAGGCACACGGACCAGTTATCAACTTCGCATAACAGAGCTTCATCAGGACCTATCGGTGTAATTTATGCTTATTGTAAGCATATTACGTTTTTGCATTCCAATAAATTTTACTTGTTTTTAGTAAACAACACTGTTATTCCAACAAGACTAGTTTTTTTCCTGTTAGTAAATACAATAAGTTAAACTCATTGGTAACCGTCAGCGTAATTTACTCGTCCTCGGAATTACTACTTAATGTATATTAGTATCATTTACTTGTAGCTACTGAAGTTTTCTCTCCGTGTGGAGCGCATGCTAAGCGCTTCTCAGCGGATGATTCGTATACTGCGTTAAAATAAACGTAAACGCCGCGCCGTATCAACTCGCACCACGATGATGTTATTAGTTGAAAACGCGATTAAGAGCGTAAAGAGTGATTTGGGCTTATGTTTCTGAATTTTGATATATATTTTGATATTAAAGAAAAAGATCTTTAGGTAGCTACAACTTCGATGTAGTCTAAATCTTCGGCCTATTTCCAAGGCATATAGCTGCTTCTGTTACGACAATGGAAGCAAGAAAGTTCACATACGTAATGACAAAAAAATTGCTTCTTTATATTTCGCGTATTAAATTCAGATTTCAGCATCATAATGTGTTAACAAGTTGCTGGTTGCCGCACGCCGCACGCCGCACGCCGCACGCCGCACGCCGCACGCCGCACGTCGGTCAGGTTCAGTACCTCGTGCACCTTAACTTGTGTGTTTTTTCCAGCTTCCACTTTTGCCTCTGTTTTTTGTCTGTATTTTTCCTGCTTAAAAATCCTAAAGAATATTAGACGTTTTTTCCAAAAAATTTCAACGAAACCTAATTCAGAGCACAAAAGCAACAAATTAGTAATTATGTAAAACCCAGAACTTTTCAAAACTGATACTTTATAGACATAATAGTAATAGTTCACTATCTTTTACCTATTTTTTAATAACTCTATAATTTTAGCAAAGTTATTGGATACGTTCTGGGATAGGGTATGGACTCTGAGTTCTGGGTCATGAACTAGACGATCCCTCGTCTCAGACCGCCACTGGATCTATTTCTATTAAAATGATAATATTATTTAATTTAAAAGACTCTATTATATAAAAAAATATACTAGTAACGATTTATTGAACATACCTACCTACTTAATTACATACCTATGCTACTATGCCGAAATACCGAGAAACTCAATAAATGCAATGGTGTTAAGCCTTAAACATGGAATATAAATAGATAATACATAATATTCTAGTATTTACGATTATTGAACAAAATAAGGCACATTAAAATTGCTTTATTTTTACTTATATAAAATTGTTTGCTTTCTAAATTAAGTAACTAGATATTTTACTAGCTGTGAATATTTGTGAAAAAAATATCGAGCACGAGATACTAAAATAATTGTTATTGATGTAATTATATTACGGGTAAAATATAATGTTATCTAATACCTACCGCACGCACCTGCGCGCAGAGGAGTTCCCGAACGCGTGCGAGCCGGAGATAAGGGTGACGCCGCACTCCATGCCGCACACCGCCGCGCCGCCCGCGCCGCCGCCCGCCGCCGCCGCCGTCGTCGGTCGCACCGCGGATATAAGCGACGCGCAGCTCACCCGGCCACTCATTGCGCACACGTTGCTCCGCCGACACTTACTACCACTCAACACTATATTATCACTAAAACGAAAACAAGACATAAACAAAAATGTGTGCCGAGAAGATCTTGATTCACGTAATCGCTATTGTAGCGGTCGTCGGAACGACGGCGGTGGTCGGCGCGCCGGTCCACGAACAGAGGAGCGTGGATCTGCACGAGGCGGTGAATAGGACCCTGTGTCCCTTCGTGGTGGAGCTGGATGACGTCCCCGGCCGGGTGCCGCAACAGATCAAGCATGTCAAATGCGTCGGGGACTTCCCGAGGCGCGGCTGCATGCAGCGGCACACGGCCGACCCGGAGTGCTGCGGGTCCCGCAACCACTTGATGGAGTGCGTGCAGCTGTACGACACAATAGCCGTGCGGTTTCCTAGCGGGGACAGGCTGCACACGGTGTCGGTGGGATGCGCCTGCATGAAGTCTGACGCCACTCCCGTGGACGAGCACAGAGGCCCAGTGTGACAGCGACCCTCGATGTGGCTGACGAGCTCCCACTATGATAGTTCCTACGTTTCTCGCTCCGAGACCACGAGACCACGGAGCGGATGGAGTTTAAATGCTAATTTGACAAGTACTGACGCATTTACTTATTTAGTTTTTTCAACTTATTAATTTAAAGCTCACTTAGGCCAGTACTGATGTTCACTTAGGTATTTAGTTGTTTTAACTTATTTATTTAAATCTCATTTAGCCCAGTATTTAGGTAAATTTACTTATTTATTTAAATCATTTAGGCCAGTAAATATCTTACTGAACTAGAACATTTAAAAGCGTTTACACACTAAACTCTTTATTTTACTGTCTTACCTAAATCTCACTTTCTGATGCGTTCTCTTTTATTTAAATTTTACTTAGACCAAATACTGAAGTTTTTACTCATTTAGTTATATTAACTTATTTATTTAAATTTTACTTTTTCTAGTACTAGAGAGTTAAGTAAGTTATAATAATTTATTTAATTTATGTTACTTTGATATGTTTAGTTTGGGTACATTCATTTACTTTTAATAATTTATTTTTTTGAATATTACTTGGACAATACATACATAGATAAAGTCGCGTTTATTTGATTGTAAATTATTAATTTATGTAAACGATATTCTGTTAAGTATAAGTATAAGTATGGACGCGTCTATGTAGTTGTAATAACTTATTTATTAAATGTATATAGAGTAGTGTAATGTTGAGGCGGTTTTCTAATTGTTGTAATTTGTTTGTTTTGTATCTCAATTGTTGTGATATAAATTAAGTAGATATGAGCCAAAGATAGCGTAAATGTGTCGTCAACTGAAAATATCCTATGAAGGTTGTGATTTAGTATTAATAAGTATAGATATTAAAGATATAGGTACTCACGTGAGCCTGACTGATAAATAGGTCCTACCCAGATATATATATAGATAGATTAATTAATAGGCTAATGTTTTTATATTTGATACCATGGAAATAATGTGTTAAAAATAAATGGTTTTAAAGTTCGAAACATATTAAAAAAAATTAAATATAATTTACTTATTTTTATTTGCACTGAAAGCTTTGCACCCTGACTTGTTTGTTCCATTTAAAAAGTTGTCACCTTTTCAATATCGCTGCCCCTCGTTACATATTGGGTTTGGAGGAGAATGTAGGGAGGAAGGAAGCAACGGAGAGGGCAGGGAGAGCAGAACTAGGTCAGTTAGTAAGTAAGATACAACAAAAGGTAAACCAATCGCTAAGCATTGTTTGACTTCGAACATTTAGTTAAACATTGGCAGATCAACGATCCTTGAAAATACTTATTCCATAAAATAAAACGTTCGTTTTTTCTTACGAACTGCACATTACTCTAAAAAACAATCTTTACTTGAAACCTTGCGTTACTTATAACGCGTTATTATCATTTATTCCCGTGGTCGCAAAAATCATCACCTATCAAATACCAGTAAATAATTTAATAATCAAAGTTGTCATAAAATTAATTAAATGCACGAAGACAACAGGAACTCTAATTTTTCAATTCCTTGCATTTGAACATTCCAAATCGTCTTCACTTTAAATTACGCTGGGCGTGTTATATACGCGTTGAGCGTACGCGTCACTTGTTATATACGCGTTGGGCGTACGCGTCACGTGTTATATACGCGTTGGGCGTACGCGTCACGTGTTATATACGCGTTGGGCGTACGCGTCACGTCTTAGTGTGTTACAATATGTAGACGCTGTTTCTTTGACGCAAACGCGTACAAAACACAAATCGCGTGGTACTGACACCAACATTCTACAGAGGACTGTAAAAGAAAGGCCCTTAAACAAACTGGACATAAAGGTTATTATTTCGTTTCCTTGCCGTCGGATACCAAAAAATGATTATTTCCTATCTTTGCTTCAAATTCGACAGACAGGAGTGTGTAGGTACACCTACAGTGATTACGGCAGGTCAGAGCGGTAGGGCCGCGGCCAGACCGACGTGTTGCAAAGTTTGTTTTTAACAATAATAATAAAGTCGTAACACAGTTGCTTTTTCTTAGTTAAACTTCCAAATAAAACAAAATATTGTGTCATTTTCATTCGACAAACAGCTTTTATGTTATAATATTTTTTGAGCAGCGTATGTGTATAACGTTTGTTAGAACGTTTGATTAAATTAATAAACTATAGGTAGTATAGTCTTAAGGCTACAACTGAATCAAACTTAATGTACACGTTACTCGCGCGCAGATAGGCTGGCCCTGTAAACGTTACTCCTGCGCAGTTAGGCCGGCCCTGTAAACCTTACTCCCGTGCAGTTAGGCCGGCCCTGTAAACGTTACTCCGTGATCGATATCAAAATGTCTGAAAATAACGTATGATAGTTATTTTTAATAAAAAAATGTCCAATTTTGAAATTTAATCTGAGTTTGTAACTAATACTATAAATTGTTTTATAATATTACCTAGAGAGGTTTCTGTGTCAACACTAAGCCACATTAACGTACAAGTGTAGGTATAATGTTATCAAATTATACTTACTTATTCTTTGATTTTTTAAAGACAGAATCTGTTATTTATAAGCTTTCATAAAACACCTAGGGTATACCTAGGTGGTTATTCTGATTTACGTACGATACTTTTCTACATAAAAACCAATACGTACTTATACTTACATTTGATTCTATATAATTTGAATCGTAATTATAAATGTTTGCTGGTTTCACCAGATACAAAGTCTCCAATTCAAATAATAAAACTTCAATGGAAATATGAAAACGTTGATTGACTACATTCAAATCCGTTGTTCGTAGAGCCGTTTGGTGTTGAATTTTCTGAATCTTGATCTACATACAGAACACATAACCGAAGCCACATTGATATTCCAAAGCTAACCCTCGCCTCAGCGTCCGAACGGTGTTATTTCTTTGGCCGTCGCCTGTTGCGCCGTCGCCGCGCCTCACCGTGCCCGCCCCGTATAAGAGCGGGCACGGGCCGACTCTCACTCATTCTGTCCTTTATCGTTCTGAAGCTTCACAGTGACCGCTCGACATGAGCTCTAAGCGGTCCGCATCCGCGTCCGCGTCCGCGCTCGCGCTCGCCGTCACCGCCGTAACCGCAATCGTCGCGGTCGTCGCGGTGCCGATAAAGAGTGCACTCACAGTGGAGCTCCACTCCGCCGTCAACAGGACCGTGTGTCCCTTCATCGTGGAGATCGACGACGATCCGACCAGGGTGCCCAGAGTGATTAAGCAGATCAGGTGCGCGGCGGAGCATAACCATCGCCGGTGCAGGGAGCGGCACGTGCCGGGGCACGAGTGCTGCGAGCACGTCGCGCGCGACCACCTCGTGCAGTGCGTCGAGCTATCCGACACGGTGCCCGTGCAGACCGATGGCGGGAACCCTCGCATGTATCCGGTGGCCGTGGGCTGCGTCTGCATGAAGAGTGAGGCCACCCCCGTGCCGACCCACCCTGGCCCGGCCGGTCGGTGACGCTCTCGCCTCGTCTCACCCCAGGTCCAAGTTCCTCCGTCCCCGCCGCTCGCGTGCTGCCCGCTCCGCTCGGATATCGTGTTCGTTTTACACTTGTTGACGTTTTCTTGTTAATTTATTGGCTGTGATTTATTGATTTCGCCACCGACTGAGTATTGTAATTATTAATTAATTATATAGGTAGGTATTATTCTGGTCTGTGTATCAATGCCGATGTATGACGGTGTCTGCCTCCGAAGTGTACATGTATGTGTACTTACTATTAATAAAATTGTTTTATTAGTTTGAAATATTTGTTTATTTTGTTACTTGCAATAAATTTTCTTAGTGACTTAGTGAGTAATACACATTAGCGCAATGATAAAGCAAAAAAAAATATTCTACATGAAATATCTGCAAAGCAAACAAATAAATGTGGTGATTGAAGATATGTAATACAATAAGTCAACAACACATCGCGGCTACGTCACTATTTCTCTAACTGTTCAGATTTTAGGACACGTAATCGTGTTCTGTATATAGGTATCTATCTACCTACCAATATATAATTGTTTTTTCCATTCTACATGCACTTATGCTTAACTTATTATTGAAACATTCTAAAATCAATATGTGTTATAATAATAGTGAGTGAAGCATAGAATCAAATACCTCCTGTCTGTACTAGTGATGTACATTTCTTCTCACATTTTGATCTTGCCACAATCAGAATAGGGATTTACTTGGCCATAAGACCATGGTAAATTAATTTTAATTAAGTACAAACACCCGTTTTATTTTTATTAATTAAAAATGAAATAATAGTCATATTACATTAATTTGTGTTGTGGGCTGCGGTTAGACTTATAGCTTCTGGGATGTCAAGACAGGTGGCACATGGTCAGTTACCACATTACTGGATTTAAAGTGATTATCTATAGGTGTGTACGCGATTGAAGCACGGGCGTCTGTGGCAGCGGGGTCGATCAACACTGGCTACTTCGATATTTCAAAAAAGAAAAAATCTTGTAGGTATTATTTGTGCGCGAGTGCGTGCTTTATGTTAATAAGTACCTCCTGTTTTATCTGTTAGTCCGGTCAAATTAGACAAAAAAATAAGAGAGAAGCTACCTAAATTCCCACCAAGCTGAAAATCAGTAAGATTGTTTAAAATATTATTCAAAATAAAATCGGCCTTTACGTTATTGACGTGGTAGTTTGTGTTTTGTATACGAGTTAATTAATTCCTCTGTCTGTAACTAATAATTGTAACTATATAGTCATTACAATAATTACACATTATGCAAAAAAGGTGACAATATAGTCATTACAATATTTTTATTTATAAAAGTTGAGCGCGTTGAAGTCTTTTATTTCTTTCTCCTGCAACGACAAACACACACGCAAGAATAAAACGAGCAAAATGTACCAGTCACGTGGCACATTCCCTGCAATAGTGTGCATTGCATTTAACAAGTCATATTGGTTTCGCAAGTTGGTGCTGCTAACTAACACCTGTTTATATAAAATATGAAACATATAGCAGAAACACGATACTTTCAGGTATATATATTGTAGTCTTTGCACGATACCTCGCAAGTTAGTGCTGCGAACTAACACCTGTTTATATAAAATATGAAACATTTAGCAGAAACGCTATACTTTCAGGTATATATATTGTAGTCTTTGCACGATACCTCGCAAGTTAGTGCTGCTAACTAACACCTGTTTATATTAAATATGAAACATATAGCAGAAACGCGATACTTTCAGGTATATATATTGTAGTCTTTGCACGATACCTCGCAAGTTAATGCTGCTAACTAACACCTGTTTATATTAAATATGAAACATATAGCAGAAACACGATACTTTCAGGTATATATATTGTAGTCTTTGCACGATACCTCGCAAGTTAATGCTGCTAACTAACACCTGTTTATATAAAATATGAAACATATAGCAGAAACACGATACTTTCAGGTATATATATTGTAGTCTTTGCACGATACCTCGCAAGTTAGTGCTGCTAACTAACACCTGTTTACATAAAATATGAAACATATAGCAGAAACACGATACTTTCAGGTATATGTAGTCTTTGCACGATACCTCGCAAGTTAGTGCTGCTAACTAACACCTGTTTATATTAAATATGAAACATATAGCAGAACCGCGATAGTTTCAGGTATATATATTGTAGTCTTTGCACGATACCTCGCAAGTTAGTGCTGCTAACTAACACCTGTTTACATAAAATATGAAACATATAGCAGAAACACGATACTTTCAGGTATATATATTGTAGTCTTTGCACGATACCTCGAAAGTTAGTGCTGCTAACTAACACCTGTTTATATAAAATATGAAACATATAGCAGAAACACGATACTTTCAGGTATATATATTGTAGTCTTTGCACGATACCTCGCAAGTTAGTGCTGCTAACTTACACCTGGATATATAGAATATGAAACATATAGCAGAAACACGACATCTTACGAGTTGGTGCTGCTAACTAACACCTGTTTATTTAAAATATGAAACACATAGCAGAAACACGACAGCTCGCAAGTTCATGATGCTTACTTACACCTGTTTATATAAAATGTCAAACATTTGCAGAACTTGCAATAACGCTATAATCTACAATTATATTTTACAAATTTTGTGCGTACTTACATAGTAAAAAAAATATTTTTTAAATAAATGTATTTCATTAGCAATGCTACCTACATAATTTTCAAAACACCAGGTAATTCAAACATGTTGTATTTCACATAAATAACATCATTTAATTAGTATTTAGCGGCTTGTCAATTGTAAATTTAACCTATAACCAGTAATTTTCGGCTGGTTATCGTTGACGTTAAAGTAAGGACGTAATTTAATGATTGTCACATGGTGCACCCAAGTTTTTGCTTAACCGATTTGACGAGCCGTCGGCTTTTTGTTATCGTTACAGTTAGTTGGTGCAACCCAGCCTTAGTTTTTTTAAATAGTGAGAGTGACGTTGCTTTATATAAATCATCTGGTAATCCTATACTACTTACATAATAAACGTGAAAGTTTGGATGTTTGTTACTCAATCACGTTTCAACCACTGGGTGGATCGGGATGAAACTTGGGACACATATAGGTTAGGTAATGCATAAAACATTTTCAGCCTTAAAAAATTCAAAAGTTTCTGCGAAAATAACTTTTACTGAGCTTAAAAGAACTATAGCTTGCTATAGCAAACTTCATGAGTATAATTAAGGAGTTGACGTACAAATATTTGGTCGTCTTTTGATTCGAATCTGTATTTGAGATTTTAGTTTAAATGTTATCCGAGTATCGATTGTTTTTAAAGAATTTTATTTTTTCTTTATAGATTGTTGGACAGCGGCACATGGCGCGTGACGCGTGGCGTGCACAGAGGTTTTAGTTATGGTAGGCAAAAAAATGCCATCTCAAACCCGTGTATCGTTCCATACATTTAATTATTATTTGTATGTTTAAACAAAATTAGCCGGTGAAATAGTTAGGTACTATTGTTTTAAATTGATTTTTTAGGTACATAACTTGTTTCCCCTTGCGTCCCCATTAAGTTACTCTGAACAGATCAGAAGCCGGAATACAACGACCGTTCACTATAACTAGGTACTGTTACAGGTCGGAAATACCTGATAGGAATTCAGGGGAAGTGGAAAAGATGCAGTATTTTTACTATTAAACTTCCACGTGATAGGTAGATTTCATAAGGAAAAAGGAATTGGTTTTTAAACCAAAACCATTGGAAGAGAAAAGTGAAAAAATAATAATGTCAGGTGAATGATGTCTTGTAACAGAATGTAAAAATTACATAGATACATTATGTAAAATAATTAGTTTAATGAAATTACATCCAAGGATGTCAACTCCCTATTTCTCCAGATATCGATGAAATATAATGTATAAGAATCTATACAAAGGTGTCTGATGTCCAGGAGTTAACAAACTAAAAAGTTATGTATGAGACTTATAATATAATTATAAGATTCTATTATTGTCGGCGATGTAGTTAGTAGCGGATGATTAACCATATGTTACACCCCAAACTCTATTTAATTACCGCATCCTGACAAATATCCTCGAATCATACTACGGTTAGAGTAGTGGTACGCCCCCAGTTCCTTTTAGCAGACGAATAGTAACGCAAGCGAGCGAAGTGTTCACATATAATGGAGTTAAGACGAACCTCGAGAAGAAAATTAGCAAAAGCGAATTTTTATTTACGTATTTTCTTTACAAAAGCGGTTATTTATGAAAATAACTCGCAAAAGTAGATAGATAGATGTATTCTTTATTGCACACCAAAAATTTACTTAAAACTAATTACATAACATTATATTGGAAAGCATACAATAAGGCGGCCTTATCGCTTAAGAGCGATCTCTGCCAGGCGACCTTTGGGTAGAGGAAACATTAATCTTAAAAATAAGCCGTATAAGGTAGGTGATGCAATATAAAAGAAAAATAATTAGAATAAATCAAAATATAGGCATATGCTAATATAAACGTACATATATAAATATAAATAGATACACATATATAGATAGATATAAACATATACTTACATAACATAGATACATATTTTATATATATTACATGAATAGCATACATACATATATATTATGGTGTAGGATATAATTGATTTTTTATTTGCTTTTGGAAAATATGTTAAGATGGAGCCTTTTTAATGGACAAAGGCAGAGCATTCCAAAGTTTAATAGCTTGCATTGTAAATGAATTATTATAAAAATTTGTGTTGTGCGGTGGTGTTTTCAGAAGAAGATTGGTCGATGGTCGGAGATTAGGATTGGAGATGCCTACAAATTGGAAACGCTCTTTAAGATATGTTGGAGTTGACGGATTGAACAAAATGCTATGCTAATGAAGAGAAAGAATATGAATATTCTGGCGAATACGAATTGGAGGCCACTTGAGTTGTTGTCGAAAACTAGAAATCTCCAAATGTCCAAATATAAAACGAATACATAAATTCTGGAGACGCTCAAGATTATTTAGTTGGTCCTCCGTGAGAAAATTGTAGTTGGCATTTTTGCTAAAAGTGGCCGTTTTTAGCAGAAATGCCAACTACAACTCACAGATATTGTTTAGAAACTTTATAATACCTTCTAAAAATAGCTTATGAATATATATTTGCGACATTTGGATTTAAGTAATTCGTTTTCTACGAAGAGAAAATTGAGGACATCTAATGGCGGCGCTAGTTAGCTGCTAAATGCGCCTTAAGTGCGCTAAATGGTTAACACGCACAAATGATTTTAAATGTCATTAAACTCATCCTTTTAGAACACTGGAAAAATCTTGATTATATCTGATAAATTCAATGAAAATACCACATTCAGCGAAATAGTAGAGGCTATCAGAGGAAAGATTAGTAAAAAAGATCCTCGTCAGGTCTTTTATGAAATAAAACAAGAGGAATCAGAACCCCTTCTCTTTCGCATATCGACGCAGTCAAAAATAGGTTTTTTTTTTCTTTTCAATTCGGTTGCGGTCACTTACGGTCCGCCTGATGGTAACCGGTCACCGTGGCCTATGGATGCTTGCAACACCAGAAGTATCAGTCGCGCGTTGCCGACCCTTTAAAATTCCAATAACTTCTTTCTTGAAGAACCCCATACTGTAGTCCTTAGAGAAAACCTTGGCAGGGACCTCATTCCACAACCCAAGCGTTCGCGGGAGAAAGTTCCTCTGAAACCGCACTATACGCGACCATTTCGGTTCTAAAGTGTGAGAATGAATTCCCTGCCTTTGGCGAGCGGTGCGATGGTAGAACGAAACCGTGGGCATCATTACGAACAATTCCTCAGAATACATCCCATTGTACAAGCGGTAGAACACACACAGGGAGGCAAAATCTCTCCTCAGACTTAAGGGTTCGATACGGCAACTGAGTTTGGGATCGTCGACAATTCTCACATCGAGCGAGTCAAAAGGTCCAAGCTGGTATCCAGGTGCACCCACCCAGAGACCCAGCAGTACTCCATATGGGGCCGAATCTGCGACTTGTAAAGCAGCAACCTCTGCCCCGACGTGAAGTACTGCCTCGCTCTGTTGAGTACACCTAGTTTTTTGGTCGCCAGCTTCACATCAACATCGCTGGAGATGTTGACACCAAGGATCCCAATGCTTTTGGAGATGGAGAGGGGAGTGTTCTGGAATTGTGGGACTACAGTAAATGGGGTTTTCTTAGCGGTGAACGCGCAGACTTGTATCTTTGTAGGGTTGAATCGGACCAAGTTTACCCCTGCCCAGTCAGAGACCTTGGACAGTGTGGTCTCAATTTGAGACACAAGTTTTCCGCGGTTTTCCTCCACAACGGAACGAGGGATGTTTGCACGACCCGTGTAATAAGTGTCTCCAGTACTGTCATCTGCATAGCAATGTATGTTGTTGATGTCCAACATGTCATTGATATGCAGTAGAAACAACGTAGGAGACAGCACGGAGTCTTGTCTTGGGACACCAGCATTAATGTCCATGCTATCAGAGCAACTACCGTCAACTACGGTTCGTTTGCGTCTGCCGGACAAAAAGCTAGCCGCCCATTTGCACAAACCCTCGGGCAATCCGTAAGATGGCAGCTTCGATAGAAGACCCCGGTACCAGACCCGATCGAACGACTTCGCTATGTCCAGGCTACATGCCAATGCCTCCCCCTGACTCTCAATAGCTAGTGCCCATCGGTGTGTGAGATACACTAGAAGGTCACCAGTCGAGCGACCGTGGCGAAAGCCATATTGACGATCACTGACCAGGTCGTGTTCTTCTAGGTGTCTTAGAAGCTGTGTGTTGATCACACGCTCCATCACCTTGGAGAGGAGAGAGGTAATAGCGATAGGCCTGTAATTCGATGGATCGGATCTATCGCCCTTTTTGAGCACCGGGTGCACATTCGCAGTCGTCCATGAAGACGGAAATTGCCTAGTATGGTAGGAAACCGCAAAGAGGCGTGTGAGTACAGGACATAACTCAGGAGCACACTGCTTAAGCACCACTGCTGGTATACCGTCTGGCCCACTCGACTTATGAACGTCTAGAGAAAGCAAAGCCCGCCGGACCTCCCGCTGTCTTATGGAGATTTCCGGCATGGTCTTACCGCACCACGGTATAGTAGGTGGTACAGCGCCTTCGTCGTTCATATTCGAGTTTGAGGCAAAGAGACTGCCTAGTAGATCGGCTTTCTCTTTAGCAGTTTGGGCCAAGTTACCATCGGTCTTTCGCAGTGGTGGTAACGACGACTGGCAAAAGTTCCCTTCGGCAGCTTTGGCAATCGACCAGAAAGCACGACTCCTAGAAGGATAGCTCGCAAGTCGCCCAACTATTTTGCCGATGAATTGGAACTTTGTTTTGGCAGTTGCTTTCTTACTGAACCTCGAGGCAGAATTTAATTTGCGTTTTACCTCAGAAATATTCGGATCCTTATTATTACGAGCTGTGGTCCAAGCTTCATATACAGTTTGCTTAAGAATTTTAGCTTCTCTGCAAGACCTATTAAACTGAGAATTTAGCAAGGAGCAATGCCATGTTAGCACACATAAAGGAAAAAATGTAAAAACCGTTAATTTGGTGTTACATCACAAAAAAATGTTTTTTTTTTTCTTTTTTGCGATTAAAAACAGTTGGTAAACTAACTGCGACCTATGTCGATGTATTGGGACAACATTTGCCCAACGGCACGACACACTTAGTCCCTCTGTCGCGAGTCCGACTGGCACTTGACTGGTTTTTTTTAATTATAACGCTACGGAAGTTTATATGTATAGTTCTTATAGAATTTTACTTCCAAGCGACTGAACTAAATCGGCTAAAGATATTAAAACTCATCAGATATGTCCGGCGGACAGGTCCGGCCGGGCGCCTTGTACTATTGTCAAAAGTGTTAATGTAATTGAACTTTTTTTTGACAAAGTGATAGTGATAAAGATGGTAACAAACCTATTTAAAACAAAAACTGGCCAAGTGCGTGTCGGGCTTCGCACAGTTAGGGTTCTGTACCTAATGTAGAATATAAGTCGTCCGAATGGCAGAATTATTTTGAGTTTGTAATAGGAAAAATGAGGAAATTTTAAAGCTAAAAAAATCAGATTTGTTAATTTATTTTTTAGTAAAATATACGTAATAGAAATAGTTTTAAATTCTTCGGTACGAAATTTTGAAAAAAAAGCTGACATTGGTACCTTTTTTACTCAATAGATTTTTTACTCAACGAGCTCTGTATAACGATAGCCCACTCGCTGGGTTTCGGTCAAATCTTTTTTTCGTGCCCGCTTTAGATTTATGGGAAGTATTTAATTTGTTTAATTACGGTTAAGCATCTTGTGTATACTGTAAAAATTCTGTAGCTCCAACAGTTTGGTTGTAAAATCAGTGTGACTAACGACGGACAGACGGACACGTTCCATATGGACCCCTCGGGAACGGAGCTGTTTTGAACTTGCTATTCAAATCCTGCCTTCGAATCTGTCTCCGGTTCCAATATTATAAAACGAAGGTTAGCGTCCGCAGAAGATCGACGAATGTTGTCACATACAGGATTTTTTTTAACGTGTTTGTAATTGTCGCCGCAATGAGACAAATATTGCAACAACTACATGTATATAGAGATGGTACGTACGACTCCCAATGTGGTTCACTTACCTTGATCACACACACATTACATAGAGCTACAGTGACGCACGCTACTCGGAGGTACCTACAAGTCGTGTCAGTGAGTCAACCTGGGTCTCCCCACTTGAGATTCTGTCAGCGCGGCTGCGGCCGGTCCACCAGGTCGGTGCGCCCCCCGGCTTCGGTCGCACCTGACGCATCCCTCTACTCGGAAATCGTCCCCTGAGATCTCACAAACGCTCGCCGACAACGCGACGACTCAATGAGCAAAAATGTATCGGCTCATAGAAAGTGCAGTGACTCACGTCGCGTCGCCTTCAAATGTATTTATTGAGACAAACAGTTCATTTGTTTTGAGATCCATTCATCAGACTTCATTCATAAAAATCTTAAGGACCCTAAACAAATAGGTTGTCGGTAGTTTACCCACTATTTAACCTTGTTGCTTAATCTCGCTTATCTTTTATTTTTCAAGACACAAACCGTACCGCATGCGCCATTGAGAAACTGTCCGTTTGTTTGTTTGTTTGCCTTCATAACAATGTCATTGATTAATAAATCACTAAAAGAAAAATAGCCGTGGTAACTTAGCGGCGGCAGAGGGTCCAGGTTCAACTTTTCGTAGTGTTAAAATAGTTGAACTGTACTGATTATTACCGATAGTAGGTACCGGGAGTCATCATGCCGTAAATAACATTGTTTTATTTAAATTATGTAACCGCCGTATTTAATGTCGTTTCTCACGAGACGACATTAAATGCGCTATTTAAATTCTCTCGAGGTTTAGAGCGAATTGTTCCGTGTAGCGAAGAAGAAGGTTATCAAAAGTCTCGCCCAGGTCTCTGCGGTTACATTTCCATGTTAGTACGCAGTCTGAATTTGGGTCTCTTCACTCTCCTTGAGAACTTACTAGGCGCGGTGTACTATACAGTACATTGCTCTATAGTGCCTGGGCAAATAAATTATATTATAAAGTAAACCAGCTATGTTAATAATAATAAAATAATTACATCACATTACATCTTAAAAGCTCGAATGTTTAAATAAGACCAGACGCAATCCAAATGACCGGACATGCCAATACTGCATACATTTGCGTTTACGTTGCGCGCCCATTTAATGCACGGAATAAATTGATAGCTAAATAAAAGAGCGATGGTCGGATAAGTAATGGGAGTATTCGTAAAAACAGGTTGTACGCAGGCGAAGGTTGCGACGCGGACAGCGTGGGAGCCTGACTCACCGGAAGGGGGCGCATGCCGCGCACGCGCACGCGCGACCAGACGCACAAATATTGCAACGCTCTCGCGTCACCAACCCTCGGGTCAAGTACCGCGGTGCAGTGGTGTAGCCTGGTCGCGCAGGGTACTGCCAGTCCCCGCACCCGATTGTTTGTAAACAGTATAGAGACAGTATTTTCGCTAATAAGTAAATTGTACATACTTTAAAAAGGGCAACCGGGTTCTGTACGTAAATCCAACGTCATCAGCCAGAAATCTAAATACCCTTTATTAAGTAACTAAAAACATTAAATTCTAAAATATCAAGTTGTGTCGACACAACGTATCATGTACTTTTAACTGTATATGTATATTAAAGCAATATTAAGTTACGCCCCCTATGTCCAAGCCGCGAGGTATGGTAAAAAATAATATGAAACGCTACCATTGTAGGTAGTTGGTGAGAGAAACAGCTGTTACATACAGAGCGGCAGGAACGAAATGTTAGCATAAGGGTGCCTTTTTGTTACCATTGATATGTACCTACAGAACCTAAAAGACTGCAGCTTGATAAAACGAAGCTGCACACAAACTACATATTAGTTTGATCGGTTCGTAACGAACTCTGTATATAACTTGGTAGGTAAGTCGTTATAAGCGACGACATTTATGTGATATGAAGAATTATATACCTAATGAATATAGAGTAGGAACTATAATGTCGCGGACCAATCACACGGCGACCCTTGCACTCTGAATGGTCCAGGTTTGATTGGTCATTAAACCGCTAATAAGGTAACTACTCTACGTATATAGGTATGAGTCTCCGTCTGCGGTTAATTAGATTATGATAATTCTGTCACCGCACACATTTCATTGGCGGTTACCGGTTACCGGTTACCAGTCACTGGTTGCGAAACATGTAACGATAACCAATTAAAACTACATTATAGTGATTGATGTCTACATGTTAGCTATGTCTAGCCCAGCAGTCGGGTGTCGGGTGTCGGGTGAGCGCGCGGCTCTCGTGGGAGGGTCTGCCTCTAATATCTATGTTCGTATTTGGTAAGCGACGAAAATCAACAGGAGGAAAGTGGTGTGGCTAAAAGAAGGATATGTTTTGCGAACTCATGAAGGACTTTTTTATATTTACAACGATGACTGGTGTGGAAAAGCTAAAGAACTGACATAACATATTGTTAGAAACGTTTAAAACGTTACAGTGGGTACTCTATCTGTATTAGATAAGTGTGTCGGTGCGTACGTGACGGCCGGCGAGTCCCGACTTACGACAAAAGAATACATTTAAACCGGGGCGCCCACAATCTCGAGTTATGTGGCGCGACGCAAGGCTTTTTTACGGTAGATCTGATTACCTTCATTAAAACTAATCTGACAAAAATAAATATGGCGGGTCAAAGCCAGTAGACAGTAAATAGAACAGTAGACAGTAGATAGTAGACAGTAGGTAGTAGACAGTAGGTAGGACACCTGAAAAGTAGTATATGTTGATAGTAATAGGTTAGAAATAATGAAACTAGTTAACTATTTAACTGGTTGAGCAAAAACCTTTTTGCGTAATAACTAAACCAAAACTTTAGAAGAGTCCTGTCGCTACATGTGGTATCGATAAGTTAAATTTAAGCTAATGAAGTGATGTAACTGCAAGCGATGCCCACCAAGATACCTAGATATATACAAAAATAGTCATATTGACTGAATTTAGCGTTCAAAGACCGTAGCTGCGAGTCGTAGCACGTCTACGCGCTACGACGGAGAGCGTGGCTGAGTAGGCACAGTGTACGTCTCCGCTAAGTCTAGTCTACAGATGAGACCTAGATATGTAGCAGCTCTACACCAGAAAAATGTACACGTACAGTCGAGTAAACAACTGGACTCGTGAATTAAAAAATATAGGTAGATTTTTTTTTAATTTATAGCAGGTAATTATATTGATGAACAAGTCAATGCATACATACATAAAGTAGGTATACAAACTTGTCCTTGAGACTTCGTCTGCATACACTTCTAAAAACAGGGCTTTTAACTGTATATGGTTTTACCTACAAAAATTAAAAAATATTCATTCCTAATTTTCTCTTTTTGGGGACGAATTCCAAAAACGGTACTTAGTATTTTATTTTTATTGTATTACCATACAATCTTCGAACCCCCGTTGCACACACACACAGTTGCACACAGTAACTAACGGCGGAGACTTTGCAAAATCCTGTCTAACCGCTTACTGAGGAACCTTTGTGTTTCAAGTCTACTCACGTTAGGTTATTATAAATAAGTATATTGTATATAAAATAATAAACTTTAAAAGAAATCTTGAATTATATTAGTGCTATGGTTTAAAATAGGTAACGTAATATTTTTTTTTTTTTTTTAATACCATTAAGGTGCCAAACAAATACACGGCCCGCCTTATGGTAAGCGGTCACCGTGGCCTATGGACGCTTGCAACACCAGAAGTATCACTCGCGCGTTGCCGACCCTTCAAAATTCCAATAACTTCTTTCTTGAAGAACCCCATACTGCAGTCCTTAGAAAAAACCTTGGCAGGGAGCTCATTCCACAACCCAAGCGTTCGCGTACGCGACCATTTCGGTTCTAAACTCTAATTCGGTGCGATGGTAGAAAGTAGCCGTGGGCATCATTTCGAACAATTCCTCAGAACACATCCCATTGTACAAGCGGTAGAAGTAACACAAGGAGGAGGTACAAGGTACACAAGGAGGCAAAGTCTCTCCTCAGACTTAATGGTTCGAACGGCAAGTGAGTTTGGGATCGTCGACAATTCTCACAGCCCGTCGTTGAACCGAGTCAAAAGGTCCAAGCTGGCATCCGGGTGCACCCGCCCAGAGATGGCAGCAGTACTTCATATGGGGCCGAACTTGCGACTTGTAAGGCAGCAACCGCTGCCTCGACGTGAAGACTGCCTCGTTCTGTTGAGTACACCTAGTTTTTTGGACGCCAGTTTTACCTTATTATATATATATTATAGTAAACGTGCACTAATCGTTTTTGAATCCTTAGTTAATGCAACCCTTATACTAGAGCAAAACCAATAACGGTCACGACCGGTCTGTACCGGTGACGCGACGAAAACAAAAACGAAAGTGACGCGGTCTAAACCGAGTTACAAAACTTAATTTCGTTCCGGGAGTAACGTCCTTTTAACACTTGTGACGGCGCGGCGGCGGCGGGCCCTTACTTGTGGACGTGCGGGACCGCACGCGCGGGGCCCGGGCCCACGTGCTGCGGCGCGCGAAGCGCCGACGAGACGAGCCAAATGTAGATCAACTATTGTTTTGTAAGATACCATATTAGGTCAAAATTTGTTTTATCTCATTAACATTGTATCTAAGTACTGCTTATATTTGTCAGCGTGTGTACTTCAAGCCGGAAGTGTTGATGTGCTCGGTACAGCACGGTTATGAGGTCAGTGTGTGTAATTCGCGCCTGAGGTGTTGAGGTGCACGGTACGGCATGGTTATAAGATCAGTGTGTGTACTTCGAGCCGTATGTGTCGAGGTGCACGGTACGGCATGGTTATGAATGAGGTCAGGTTGTGTATTTCGAGACGCAGGTGTCGAGGTGCACGGTACGGCACATTTAGGAGGTCAGTGTGTGTACTTTGAGTCGGAGGTGTCGAGGTGAACAGTACGGCACGGTTATGAGGTGTTGTACTTCGAGCCGGAGGTTTCGAGGTGCACGGTACTGCACGGTTATGAGGTCATTATTACGTATTTAATTTGCCGGTGAGAGTAAAATGTAGCTTATATCGCACGTAGAGGAACTACACACAACACTTTTGTGATACGGATTACATTACATAGACCCATAAGTACTAGCCCTACTTGTCCACGCTGTGAGGCAGCACGTTGTCTAGGTGAAAAGTTCAAAATATAAACAGTATGTATCTAACGAAGAGGTAATCTTCTGGAGTGCATGGAGACGTCATTAACGAATATAGCTATGTATATCTAAAGTATAAAAAGAGTTCATTAACGAATCAACCTATGTATATCTGTAGTACAAAGAGAGGTCATTAACGAATATACCTATGTCTATTAGCCATGGGCTAAGTAACTCCGGACAAAGATTGGATATGTCTCACATATCATTCCGTTTAAAGATATATATCCGCTTCGCATATCCATATCCGCTTAATATATCCGCGGACATATGCAATTTTCTAGCACACCGCGGTCAAACGAATCCTTGGCTCGATTTCGTATCTTTTAATCACGAGTGCACAAATCGTTAGTGTATCCCTCATTTGTTATAGATTTTAAATTAAGTTTAGTTTGGTTAAGTGCTTTAAAGCGTATTGCAAGGAAATTGCATGCATATACATTGGGTTTAGTAGGCGTGATTTTAAAAAGCGCTGAGATCGATTATTTATAAGCAAGCCACGGCAACGTTACTATTTCACTTTCAACGCTAGTTCTATCTCTCACTTTCAGTGATATGCGTGCATCGCTATTTGGCCGCGCCGCTCCGCGCCACCGACACGGGCGACACGCTCCGCTGTTTATTTGGATTAGTTTGTTCACTCCCTGGATATAGGACATGTTTATTTCACGCAAAGTGAAGGAGCTGTAACATATCTGGCCTCGAATATATATCCAAAGATATAGTTATGTCCGGAGTTACCCAAGGTTAATGTCTATCTGAAGCACAAAGAGAGATCATTAACGAGTATACCTATGTCGATCTGAAGCACAAAGAGAGATCACTAACGAATATACCAATGCTATATATACTTATGTATATCTGAAGTATAAAGAGATCATTGCCGAATATACCTATGTATATCTGAAGTACAAAGAGAGATCATTATCGTAAATACCTATATCACAAATCTGCAATTTGCCGACGATTTGATTTTGAAAGAATCGCTGGAGGATTTTAATAGAAACCTAACTACTATACCAACGACTGAATCGAAGTACCTACCTATGTCATGTAATAGATAAAAATAACGTCGTAGTCTTTTCTAAGGGTTTGTATACAGTATAATGTCTCAATAAGTCTTTTTCTATTTTTTTACTTAAATTACTTAATTGCTTCAAAAACAGTGAATTAGTTAAGTAACTTAAAATAAGAAACATAAGATTAAAAAATTGAGCTGTGACAAAATGTTCTCGATATATTGTCAAATATATTTTCTTTCAATATAAAGTACAAGCAGTACTTCCTGGCTTCGCTTGGGTGGACTTTTATTTTTTAAACATTTTGGGATAAACATAGAATAAATCTTTATGCATAACATAGGTAGTTTTTTTTTACAATTAGCATTTTTATCTATAAACCTATTCTTATTCTCAAAGTTTTTATTCCTCAAATTAATCAATGTCGGTTGCGTCCGCTGCGTAGGGGAGCAGGGAGTCGACGTGCGTATGAGCCGATCGCGGCGCGTCGACATTTATTTTTTTATTAGTATTTTGTTTAGATTGATATTATTTGGATAAGGATTAATACAAAGGTATACATAACATGGTCTGATTAGAGTCGGCATTTCTATCAACATTTTAAAATAAAAAAGTAGTTATAGAGACATAATAGTTGGATATGGTATCGCTCGTATATCGTAAGATTTTTATATAGATATTGATATGTTCTTTAATATTGTAGAACATATTTTGTTCTAACACCACTAGTTTTCGCAGCGCATGCTTATTGAAGTTTTAGTAGGGATCCCTCATTTTTCCTAGTAATAAATATAGCCTTTCTTACTCAGGGATAATGTAGCATTTTAATGGTGAAAGAATTTTTGAAATTCGTCTAGTAGTTTTTGATTTTATTCGTTACAAAAATTCAAAGATACAAAAATACAAATCTTTTTCTCTTTATTATATTAAGTGTAGATGAGGATAACACACACATGATCCAGTGCCGCGACTTTACTTGCTGATACCTGATACTAAGCCTGCAGGTACATTGTAGTTTTGTGGTCCATCCAAAAGTCACTTTGATGACGTACTGTACCGCCATGTCGCACAGCCTGCGTAGCGTGTCACTTTGATGACGTACTTTATCCTACAAGCCGCAGGACATGCGTAGCGTGTCACTTTCATGACGTTCTGTACAGAGGCGGCTTGTGACAACATTTAATAGGTGTTCACTAAAAAACAAAAACAAAAGAGGGATTGCTTAATTTTTTATAACTAAAATTTATTTGCATATTTAGATTTAAAAACGCGCGTCGGGCGTGAATGCTTTCGTGTCACATTTTTGTGACCCTTGTCTTTATTTCAAACTGAGTTACTAAAATCTTTTAGCACTGTTTAATCACATCACAATAATCACATTTTATTTTGCTAAATTATTTAATGGACAATAAACCAACTGTTTAGGTAGGTTTGTACTTATTTAATTTGATAATCAAAAACTCGCGCACGAACTAAAACATTTGTTGTGATAGGTAAGAGCGGCAACAGCGCGCTCGCGCGCCAGTTGGACTGAAGGCGGGGGTCAAGCTGGCAACAGTATTTTATTTTATGTAGACCAGAAGCGGCGCTCCATATTTTGCTTTTTTTTCATACAAAGTCTTCTGTTTCACGTGTGACTCTGTGTCGAATTTACTCTTTCACACTCTTGGATTTAGCTTTAAGTCTCTGTACTGAAATTTGTTTCATAGGAGCGCAATTGCTAGCGCTCCACTTAGTGACACAGTCTCCTCAGTGCAATTCTATACTAAATCTTGAGTTAACTGCGTGTGTACAGAATGTTTCTATTAAAATGCTATGATAACATAAAGAGTAATAGAAGAATAATAATTAATTGTTTTTGGTAAAAAATAAAACCTATTGTTTCTTAAGTAGATATTTGTTTATGGGAGTGCGCTGCACCAGTGGCCCTTAGGACGAGCCGCTACTGGTACTGTACCCACAAGCCGCACAGCCTGCGTAGCGTGTCAGTTTGATGACTTACTTTACCTACAAGCCGCACAGCCTGTATAGCGTGTCACTTTGATGATGTACTGTTTTTATGAACCAATTGATACTATTAATACTTTTATGAACATATAAAAAAAAATTCATATATACGACGTTAAAGTTAAAATATTTACTCCCCTTACAAATCACGACTTGTCCGTTTTTGTAACACAAATATTGTATTTATTTCAGCAGCGCTACCCCACAATAACATACCATATGTCATTAAACTATGGAAATAGCTAAAATATACTATTTTTGCAGTGTCGACATCGGTCAATTGTCTTATTTTCTTGATCGCATACACAGCAGAGCTAAGTTTTTTGGCTAGGCTATGAATATTAGAACCCCATTGAAGTTTGGAGCAGTTATACCAGGAAATACTGTTGAATTAAGAAGTTAATACAGGCCTGGATCTTACTAATTTGGTCATGAAATTTTAACACATTTAGTTTTTTTTTCATTAAGTAACAAATTATTAGCGTTAAATTAATTTACAATCTTTAAAAGAGCATTATTAAATTCATCATAACATGTCTGTTAACTTTAAAGAGTAAAGAGGTGTCGTCAGCAAATAAGACAATATCATGGTTTTTTACATGATATGGGAGGTCATTAATGTAAATATGAAAAAGAAAAGGACCTAGAATTTAGTTATGAGGGACTCCCATAGTGTCTTCTGATCCTAGAGATCTTTCATCCTTGATACCTATCTACTTTCTGTACTCTGCTACTGATGTAGGAGGTCAAAAAGTCGAGTCTAATACCATAGTGATGTAGCTTCCTGATGAAATTCTTATGTTGGACACAGTCGAATGCCATAGATAAATCACAGAACACTCTAAGAGCATCGTGTGAATCCTCCCAGACTTTAAATATCTTTTTTTAATAGTGCACTCCTGCGTCGGTTGTGGAACGGCCGAGCTGTTTACTACTAAGTAGGAGAGACCGGGTACAAAAGTAACGGCAGGTCGAAAGTAACAAACGCTCTGTAGATTATTCTAATGGTCTAATTACTGCCCGCGGGCATTGAGGGTTAGTTTGTTACACTTCCCATGCCCGAGATCTGTTTCCACGCGTACTTCGGGTTTGTGTGCTGTATTAAAAGACGAAATGTGTTTTTACGCTCTGAAAGTACGATTTTTTACTTATACTAACTTAGTGTTTACGTAGGGTTGAGATGTGTATATCTTTGTGGCTATTTTTTTTTGATTCTCCATTAATTTGCTGGTACATGATTATAATTGTTTTATGTAAAGCACATTAAGTTTTTAGGTTATAACGTGATTATTTACAAATAATTGAGTAGGTATGAAAAGTAACATTACACCACGGGTATAAAAGTAATATGTTTTTTATGTAAACACTTACATAAGTCTTTGTTTTCTTAGATTAAGATAAAGTGAAGTCTATAAAAAAGTCGCCAATGGCAATTTTAATTAAAAAACGTTATAGCACAAATAAGAAAACTGAATGTTAGCCATATCACGTAAATCATATTAATTAAACTATTTGCTGTAAGTACCTACTTGTATCGGAACAGCGATGCGTAAGCTGCTCTCCACTTTCAACAAAATTGTCACAGCTAATTAGATCATATAAGCACAAATCACAATGGCCCAATTTACTTCTTAGAGCGACAAGGATATCCTGGATGCACGAAACTCAGGACACGTTGTAGAAAGATATGGGGAAGGAGGGGCTACGTTTAACAGTGGACATCTACAAGCTGAGATGATGATGAAGCGAAGTGTGGATGTAAGAAATGTCTTACAAAAACTTTACAAAAAAATTCTGATACAGAAATGGCTTAACATTACATTATTTACACAATAATTAAATTATGACAGCTTGCCACATACGAGGCATATAAGATACTTTTTAGCCTGCGAGCGTTGTATATCAATATTTAAAGCATCTGCCACCACACACAGCACATATGCGATGTGTGTGATAGTAAATGAAAACCGAACATTTATCTAGGGCCGTCTTAGCTTGAGGGTGCATGAGATGAGAGGAATGAGAAATATGAGTGTAAAAATAAAAAATATGAACCGCGAATGGGGGGGTTAATCTAAGAGGGGTGATAGAAGCTTCTTGTAAAGGGAAAAGCGCAAAACAAAAAACAAATAATTCGTCTTGTCATGTCCGTCCGTCCCGGTGGTGTTTCTCGTGGACCAATTAAGATATTTCAACAGAATAGATATCTCTGAAAATATTGATCGTAGACAAGTAGGTTTTTTACATAAGTGATAGATCAAGATCTTTATCTCGGATGACAGCTGTCAAATTATGAAGGGCTATATCTCCAACTCGGAAGACGAACTTCAACTTGTCATAAAAAACAATTGAACGCGATTTCCCACCAATAATTTTTAATCAATGATTGAGTTACTTAAGTTTAAAAAAACAAAACATTCGAAATTAAAACATTTATGAGCGGCCAGAAACGCAGAATTTTCAGTGTGCCCATGTACGTAGGACTAATCTTAATTCGGCAACCCCCGGTGCAGCGGTCACACGTGTAACGTACGTGTGTCGTAATGACGTAAAAAAAGTGTTTATAAAAAAGATATAGTAAATTGTGTATAGTATTAATACCACCCGTTAAAGAGAAAACTACTAACGAGAGGTTATTTAGAAACCTAAGGCCGAAAGCTTTAATGGCTCGAGAATGTTATTTCTGTTCCGTTTCCTTCCGAGTAAACCAATAAAAATATAAGGTGAATAAATTAATAATAAACTTACTAGAACATTTTTATTTATTTATTTTTTTAGGTTTACCAAATCCAAAACATTTTTCTTGAACAATAAATCTCTATAACTAAGACATATAACTAAGTTAAAGTAAGCACCATTTGCGTACACAAACCAAGTCCAACATTTGTAAATGAACTTGTTTAAAATATACAAAAATATATGAAGAGTTACCCAAACAATAATTAAAGTAGAAATAAAAATAAAAAAAATAAAAATTATAAGTATAAAATAGAAATTTTAAATTAAATCATTCAAATGTTTTATATATTATATAATATTATATAATATAAAAATATTACTTAAATTGGTTTGGAACCTCGGCAATGAGTCGCAATGTAATACCAGTCAGCATATATGAGCAACTGTTCAATAGTTGGCAAATCCGTAAAATTGGAGAATTCTTACCCATTGTGGTTCGCCGAAAAGGTAGTACTAAGGGGTAGATTGGTTTCTGAGGATACCTACTCGGCACCCTAAAATTAAATTTTTGTAGTAGCTGAGGACAGTAAGGTGTCAAACAAGCTTGCGGTCCGGCCGATGGTAAGCGGTCACCGTAGTTAAAAGAAATCTTGAATTATATTAGTGCTATGGTTTAAAATAGGTAATGTAATATTTTTTTTAATACCACTAAGGTGGTAAACAAGCACACGGTCCGCCTGATGGTCACCGTAGCCTATGGACGCTTGCAACACCAGGGGTATCACTCGCGCGTTGCCAAGTCGGAAGTCAAAAATCTAATAACTTCTTTCTTGAAGAACCCCACACTAGACTACGATACTCAAAATTAGAACGAACTGGGTTATGATATTATAGTCTGGTCGAGAAGTGAGTTTTCTGCGAAAAATAGTTAGTTTAAAAATATGGGGTTTGGTTTTTTGGATTCAGAATTTTATTCTGAAAAAGGGGAATTTTGGAATTTTTTTGCTATTAAATATTGCAATTGTTATTAACAAAAAACGAAGAGAGAAAAAGGTGGTCTCCGTTTTTTAACAATAACTTCAAAAATATTAAAAAAAGCTCCATTTTGAAAAAAGATTCTAAAAGAGGAGAAAATTTCATGAAAAAAAGTCTCTGCTCCCGAAATTGTAGTTCCATTATTTATAATTTTACTTTAACGTTGAAAATAGCGTTCCGCGCGGCAGTTTCAACGTTGTGACGTCACAACGTTGAAACGCGGAACAATTGCAATATTTAATAGCAAAAAAATTCCAACATTCCCCTTTTTCAGAATAAAATTCTGAATCCAAAAAACCAAACCCCATATTTTTAAATTTGTTCTAACTATTTTTCGCAGAAAACTTACTTCTCGACAAGACTATATAAGTAAAAACTCTTTCGTTTTTGTTGTCTAAAAACCTTACAATTAAAAAGATGCTAGCATCTCGAGTGATTTGTTTACAACGATATTAATGTGAGGTAATAAAGTAAGCTTTTCATCAAAGAAAACCCCCAGATCTTTAATAGTTTCAACCTCTTGCATAGCCACGTTGTCTATGAGACACGAAGCCGGGATTCTGTGTATGAGTGTCGAACCCACGCCCTCTGCACAGCAGCCGGCCAAACTACCAATTAGGCTGCGAGGGTGGGAGAAAAATAAGGATAAGATTTCTGTTCCGTTTGCGTTTTGGCGTTTGACTGTACCTCAAAAGGATCTTCAATTGAGCTGAGTGACTGATTCACGCAGCGTAACCGTTACTAACTAACAAACGAACCAACAAACAAACAACTTACGCACAGCGAATTACCATTTAATCAATTTATTCGCTCAACTTGTTAGGTATCGTGTGTCGTGTGACGTCCCGAAAATTTACCGGGACTCATCTGCGTCATGAAGAATTCTGGATCCTTGTTGGGAGGAGCCGATGACTCATAGGAAGTGTATAGTTTTTATTATCCACACATTTGTTAGTGTCGTACGTACTCGTACCGTAAATGATGAACCGTTCATAATCTTCCTATATCTATATCACCAAGTCTCTGTATCTCTGTCGACTAATAATCGCCCCGTACAGTTGATTTTAGATATATAGTTAATGATGATTATATATGTAGGTATGTATGCGTTTATATATCCTATAATAATATCCTCATTTATTTCCACAACCTACATAGTATTAGGCTTTACTAGAGCAGGTTTAACTAAAAAAAATGTTAACTATCACCGCCGATACATTTGTCTGTTTAGCCAAAGAATCATAGGTCAGGTCATGATAGGGTATAATCTTATGGTTAACACATATATTTGAATAAAGTTTTTTGTAACAAAACTTTTGAATTCACAAAATAACATAACATCCTTAATTCTTTGTATCCGTATCCGTATCCGTATCCGTATCACGCACAAAGATGATTTCCATCGATTAAAATTAAGCTCTTTATTTGCGCAGTGAAAATACATAAGTTAATTTCAGGTTTATTGTAAGTCAGTAGGCTACTATTTAGATAGGTCAGAGTGCTACTAGAGCTACTATTTAGATAGGTCAGTGTGCTACTAGAACTACTATTTAGATATGTCAGTGTGCTACTAGAGCTACTATTTAGATAGGTCAGTGTGCTACTAGACCTACTATTTAGATATTATGTCAGTGTGCTACTAGAGCTACTATTTAGGTAGGTCAGTATGCTACTAGAGCTACTATTTAGATATGTCAGTGTGCTACTAGAGCTACTATTTAGATAGGTCAGTGTGCTACTAGAGCTACTATTTAGATATGTCAGTGTGCTACTAGAGCTACTATTTAGATAGGTCAGTGTGCTACTAGAGCTACTATTTAGATATTATGTCAGTGTGCTACTAGAGCTACTATTTAGGTAGGTCAGTATGCTACTAGAGCTACTATTTAGGTAGGCTACTAATGCTACTATTACATGTTTTAGATGGGTCAGTGTGCTACTAGAGCTACTATGTAGATATGTCAGTGTGCTACTAGAGCTACTATTTAGGTAGGTCAGTGTGCTACTAGAGCTACTATTTAGGTAGGTCAGTGTGCTACTAGAGCTACTATTTAGGTAGGCTACTAATGCTACTATTACATGTTTTAGATGGGTCAGTGTGCTACTAGTGTCACTATTTAGATAGGACGGTGTGCTACAATGTATTTAGGTAGGTCGGTGTGGTACAATTTCGATTAGTCGGTATGCTACTAGCGCTACTACTGCATGTTTAAGATAGGTCGGTGTATGCTACTAGTTCTACTATTACATGATTTTAATTTGTGCTTAATTAATTAATGTATGTATCGTTTAGTTAAGAATTTAGAAGTCCAAATAAGCTATTTTTAAAACGTTGTGTATTCCATAAGTAATACACCGGTTCTGCTGCTGGCATACTAGTAAGAGATAATAGAAGATGTCAGATGATCAAGTTTCAAAAGTAAGCCGGATACAGTGAAGATTTTTATATAGATTAAATAATAGAATCTTAACAGGACTTGGGATGGAGATCATCGTACTTGCTTTTAACCTTTATCAAATGTCCCTGGCCGTTCCTGAGAAAAATACAGATAGTCGTTTGTCAGTCACACAACTGAGTAACTTCAAAATAATACGAGATTCGGAACTCTAAAGCACATGTCACATAACCACTTCGTCGTCACCAACATCTACCTACTACTACCCACGAGCCTACGACCCCTCACAGTCGAGGCTTCGCGTGCCTCATATTACGTCGCATCAGTCAGTCAGTTACATTTCTACAGATTAGAGAAGCCATTATGCGACCCGTCATCGCCAGTCTCGCTCGTCACAGAGGCATCATTCAAAGCCCTTCCAGGATCTTGGAAGTCATTGAAACCTTTGTTTTTACTCAGTGTGGGCACTCAGCGGCGTGCCGTGGCCAATCTCTTAATGTGGGTATTTTAATCAATTTCTCCACGACGAGGCGGAATCGGCCTGCGAGTGTTTTCCAGCGTTTGTTTACATTGACCATTGTTCTCGCAGAAAATTTGTCGATTCATTACGCTTTTTTGTCTGTCTGAAACCGGTGGGATTCCTCAAACGATTAAGTCGATCGTGGATGCATGTGATTGTTTATTGACGAGCCGGGTTTAAAGCCCCCGACCCGAGGGATATCCGGGTGCACCCGACAGACCTATTGTAGGAGACCTGTTTGTCTTTTTAAGTTGGCCTCTTGCTTTTGATTTCATGGACATGAAGTGATATGATTTTATTATTATAGAACTCGGGTCTTAACGCAATGCACGTAAAGGCGTATACGGAAACGTACCTGTATTGGGTGCCGACGTTTATCGTGGTCACGGCTGTACTGGCCGAAGAGCGCGGCGTCGACTTCTGGCCGATCGTGCAGTTTCTTCCACTACCCTCACATTGTTTAAATGTTCTCTACACACTACACTGACGATGTCCATATTTAGTTTATCACAGATATTACTGTCGCGCGGCTTAAACCTACGAGTCACAGGATTCCACGCCTTCAAAAGATTAAATTAGTCTTCGCTATTGAAATTTTTGTCGCATTTCTTTATTTCAATAGCTTCGCGTACAATAGCCGTGGATAATAGTGGCGCTCACTGGAGAGGACATTCAGTTCGTGAATTTCAATCCAGTGATTTTGCGAGCCATTGAGTAGATGGTCGGCTATGGCTGATTTATTTGTTTGTCGGTTTGTTGATGCAGTTATGTGTTCTTTAACCTTTTGGGCTATGGTGCGTTTCGTTTAGCATACGCATGAGCTTGCACAGCTGCAGTCTATCCTGTAAACGCCTGGTGTTTAATATGGAATAGAATCCTTCGGTGTCCGCAGGTGTTTGGCGATCTTAGAGTGCGGTGTGTACACTGTCTTGATAGAGTATTTACTTAGTAAAGTACCTATTTTGGTAACATCGGTGTTAAACGCAATATGGACATCGTCAGTGTAGTGTGTAGAGAACATTTAAACAATGTGAGGGTAGTGGAAAAAACTGCACGAGCGGCCAGAAGTCGACGCCGCGCTCTTCGGCCAGTACAGCCGTGATCACGATAAGGTGCAATCCTTGTCGAAACGTCGGCACCCAATATAGGTGTACGTTTCTGTATACGTACTTACGTGCATCGCGTTAATACCCGAGTTCTACAATAATAATGAGTGGAAAACGCGAAAGTTTGTAACTAACGAGTGATATGAACATCATTAATATGTAATTTATGAACATTTAGGTTCGTATATCCTCTACTGGTTTCAGAATCCATTTTTTAAATGCGATCTGACGAAGAATCAGGTAACGAAAACACAGAACATGAATGTGGTTTCTTTATTTTGTTATTATTTTTATAATTATGTTTGTATGAGTACATTTTACCGTTTTTATCCTCAGTTCAATATACACCTACATCATAATTGAGAGAAAAATTAGGAAATTTTACCAACCCCGAGAGGAAAGTACTTGCATATATTTTTCTCTCGAATTCAAGAATCTGGAGAACTTAAGATTGTTCCCAATAAGCTCCCTAGATTAAGATAGCTAAGTTAATTACCAGCTTTATAGTAAACGGCAAAGAAAATGACTTGGGACAGAATAATATCCCCGTTGCAAATGCCTGACGAACTATAAAAAGGAAGTCAGGTTTGAGCAAAGTATGCCTAATTTTATAATCGGTTTTATTCAGCTTTCCCTGATTCGTATAGTTTGTTTGGGTTGAATTTAGTAATCTAGGCTGAAAAATCAAATTATATTGAATCTATAATAAATCATGTTTTTATTGCAAATGGTAAATTTTCTTGTTTGTAACTCTATCACTTGTTTGAAACTCTTTCACTTGTTTGTAACTTTTTCACTTTAAAATTACGGCAAAGATCTTGCTGGCTTAGGTCCTGGAAAGTACTAGGTACTAAATAACAACTTTTCAGTCCGTTCCTTTAAAACTTTCCGTGGTAATCGATGACACCATTGTAACCTATCTGTTTTTACTTTTCTCTACATAATCTGTTACTTTTCGAAATAGGAAAAATCTCTGCTATTTCGAGTTTCAGAAGCACTCTGAGAAAAAAATAACAACCAATGAACTGCAACATTTGAAATGCCTCGACATAAAAATCGCGATACAACTCGAAATAAAAAATTTAAATCAAAGAAATCAGCCGAGATCTTGGAAAATCGGCCGACAGCGCCCAAGTACCCCACATCTCCGATACCTGCCATCCGGCGGAAAACAGACGATCAGAATGCCCATAATTCCACGACTACTGGCAGTCCCAGTTCTACCTACTGGTGGTCCCACGACTGTACTCTGCCATTTCTTTTTTAATCATTATCATCCCGGTCAGTCCATGCCGTCGTGGGGAAAAAATACGTTTTCAAAATTTCACAAAAATACAAACTGCGGCAAACAGGATTTTTAAGGAATTTTCGTTAGTAAAAAAACTATTTCGTGTAATTCCTCAGCGAAGCTGCACGCATTAAGCAGCTAGATGATTATAATCAATCAAATGTATTCAGTTGTGGCGCCGATAAAGATTTAAAAAGCCATAAATTATGTTCTTCTTCGGAACTGCACCACTTTGAAAAAAAAAACTAGACCTAATATTGTCTGTAGGCATTTCCCGGGATTGCCGTCTGCGTTGTCGTCGGCCAGACACAAAGGGTCAATTTTCAAGGCAACTGAAAAAGTTAAATACTTAAAGTCCAAAACCATACAGCCGAATATTACAGTACGCAGTGACCGTTAGCTGTAGGGTGAATATGTATTCTGTTTCTAGAAGACTATTCAATTTTGTTATCCAAATCAACAATATTCAAGGATTCAGGGTCTTTTATTATTTAGAATAATCTTAAGCAAATACAGAATAGTATTATGATGTGCTATGATAACTGGTGAATTGTCACTTGACTTGGTTTAAGGTATTGTGATGGAGTGACGAGGCCCCATTTAGCTTTAGGATGTCATTTTGCTTTATGTATAGAGATATATTATGTATGTAAGTTTATTGTGACATTTGTGATCAAACCATATATATAATAAAAAGAAAAAATTAGGTACTCAGTTTAAAAATAAATCGTGAATGTAACTAAAATCGTACTTTTTGCACTATTTAACCCAATTTTTATTGAAAACTGTAGTTGTTGAAAAAATGTTGAGGCTGAATTCTTATTTAAGATGATGATTAAATTGTACAAGAATCCATTCGAGCAGCCAGAAACTGATAAATCTTTAATTTAGTTTGCTGGCCTGTGATTGGCGCTCGAATAGCCGGAGTTACTGAAATGGACAAATCCGTAGTTCCTACGGCAATATGCCTTACTTTAATAACGATTGCTTTCAAATTAAATTTAGTGCCGGTTTAAATACAACCCTATACCAAATATATAAAATGTAAATCTGTAATACGAGTCAATATTTTGTAGTGAAAAATAGGTATATCAAATGTATAAAAAACCAGTAGTGTGTGTAAAACTCGCGATTGTGTGTCAGACTCGCAATTGTGTGTCAGACCCGCAATTGTGTGTCAAACTAGCAATCAAAATCATCAAAAAATAGTATTTATTAAATTTGACGATTTAAAAGTGTTTTTAAAAACCTAATTTGATTGAAAAAAAATTACTTTGACGTTGACTTTGACTTTGTTTCCGAAGGTAGTTAGTTGCTCTAATAGCATAGATATAAAAGGTGGCATCCCGCAAGGCTCTGTTCTGTCTTCAACGCTTGCTACTGCGTGTCAATGATAATATTATGAATTCTTATTCTCTGAGGTCCTACGACACGAGTCCAAGACACGCCTTTATAACAGTATCTACAAACATTGGGATCCCTATGGTTGACACCTTCAGCGAAGTTCAGTTCCGAAATCATTTGAAAAACAAAGTTAAACTGGTGTCAAAAAATTTTTATGTAATAAACAGACCTCAGAGAAAAGGGTGTTGCTTCATAAGTGGCAGGTCTGGTCGGGTGCACCCGGTATCAGCATGGCGCTTTTGATCCAGTTCAACGAAGAGCTGAGAGAATTGTAAACGATCCCAAACTCTCAAGCCGTATTGAATCTTTAAGTCTGAGGAGATACTTTTCTTCCCTGTTTGTATTCTATCGCTTGTATAATGGGCTGTGTTTTGAAAAATTGATTAAAATTATGCCCACGGCTACTTTCTAGTGTCAGCAGGTAATTCATTCTACTCCTTGAAACCTAAAAGGTCACGTACCTACAGTTCGGTTCGAAAGGAACTTCCTCTTGCCAAAGATTAAGTTGTGGAATAAGCACTGCTAAGGTTTTCTCTAGGGACTATAGTAATAAATATGGGGTTCTTCAAGAAATAAGTCATTGAATTTCTAAAGGTCCGGCAACTCGCGAGTAATGCCCCCATGCGGTGTTACAGACGTACTGTAAGCTTGTTTGCCATCTTGTTGGTAAAAAAATTAACTCTTGCGTTTAATACTGTTCAAATATTACGCGCACCGAGTTCTAAAATATATTCTCCGCAGCTCTATTGTTGGTATTGGATTGCGTAGTATATATTAATAAGGGTTTACAAATCATGTACTTATTTACAGAAATTGAATTAGGGGTCCTGTGTGTGCTCAAAGGTATGGTGTCCCTTGCCCCACACCCCGCACCTGTAGTCCGCGTGAGTCACTCACTGCGGTGGACTGTGACGCGTTCCGCGAAGTGCGTGTGCGCAGATGAATGGCGACACGCGGTCACAGCACAAACGTCCCGACAGTAGACGCGCTCCTCTAATATACATTCTCCACCTACCAGGCACAGACATAACATCACGCCTCTGCCTTACAGGCGTAGACAGTTTATACCTATGTCATTTTTAGTTGCTATATGAGCTACTAAACATATCTTTATATGTAGATCAGTAAAAAAAAAAAAAAACGGTAAACAACCGGTGAATTATTCGGTTAATATATTAAAAAAAATAGTAAGGGAATTCATTCTTGTAACCTAAATGCTCTTGCATTGCACTGTGCAGTTTCAGAGGTGCAAGCTACTTACTACAGCGAACGGGTTCTGGAATGAGTTCCCTGCGGAAGTTTTTTCTGGGGACTACAGTACGAGGACATTCAAGAGGAAAGTGATTAGATAATTACAGGGTCAGCAGCGCGCGAGTATGCCTCAGGGGTTGCAAGCGTCCATAGGCTACGGCAACAGCTTAACATCACGCCGGCCGTAAGCATGTTTGGCACCTTTGGTCGAACACCCGGATTAAGAACAGAAAGTTTTTGCTTGGCACTTGGTTAGTATCTAAATCGTTCATTCTGCAAAATTACGCAAATATAAATATAAGATCTTTTTTACATCACCATTTTTAATATTGTGTTTATTTTGCAAGATGCATCTTGATAACGGTCAAGCCAAGAAAGGCAACACCTATACGCACAGGCTAAGCAAAAATTTGGAATTAAAAAAATATTCTTGTACAAAATCATTAGACACAAAATAGATTGCCCACAAATTCTACAGAATATCAATTTTACAATTGCAATTAACTATCCAAGGAAGCCTTTGACTTTATTCTCGCAAGCTCAACGTAGAACGTCTCTTGTCGCAAATTCACCCGTAGCAAGACTAAGCAAACTTTATAACTGGAACAGCAATATCTTACATTTCAATCTCGGCACACAATAGCAGAATTTCGTAGAGCTGTAAATAGTATCGTATAACTTTTAGCTCCCACTTTACATAAATTACTTTTATTTTTGAATTCAAAGATTATATTATTTTTATTCTTCATATATTTAATATTTTATAACTATTATTTTTTAATTAATTATTTAACTCTTATAAATTAAAATATAATGTTGTAATTCGTTTTTTCGCTGTTAAATAAATATGCCAAACTTAATTTTAGTGCATGCTGAATTTACCTATAAATATAAGTAGTTGTACAGATAGTTCTAAATTGTGTCTGTGTACCTTACCATTATATTGTTAAAACTGTTGGTAGATCAGTAAATAAATAAATAAAAAAGAGGTGCCAATTCAGTCACACACTGTTTTATACTATATTCAGTACAAAATTAAGAGATATGATGTAAACTTTAGTTGATTTATTTATGAACCAACTTTTGCCCGCGGATCCACCCGCCCTAGATTCGGTTATCTGTGTAGAATTTCAACGCCAACTTCTCAATTATAGAAAAAAAACCATCTCACACTTGACGTAGCCTATATATTCTTCCACGGGACTGAAATTATCTCCATGCCAAATTTCATTTTAATGGGTACAGCGGTTTAAGCGTGAAGAGGTAACAGACAGGCAGACAGAGTTACTTTCGCATTTATAATATAATTAGTATGGATTGGAAAACGAAACGTTCAGTAACTTTAGTCGCTACAATAAATGCTGCGTTAGGGTTGTCACTTGTCACTTGTCACTTGCCACTTGTCACTTTACTACATTTTTTACTTGTATTACTTTTTTATCCCCGGACGATAACAGAGGGGTGTTATAGGTTTGAAGCGTGTATGTATCTATGTATCTATCTTATCGTGTTCTTACCTATGGTTCAAGAAAATCTGTTTAGCCGTTTGAAGATCTTTAGCTCTTTTCTAGTTGATGAAGGGATATGAGGAACTGCCATGAAGCTGAACGATTCGAAATTTGGCATACTGTTACTTCAATGATATTGCAAGAACATTACCACGCATCATTTAGTTGTCTTCTGTGGTGTTTCACATTATGTTGAAACAATACTAGACGATTTTTTATATTCGACTGCCTTAACATTTTGAACTGTGGGTATTGTCTACCGATGCGCGATGTCGGATGTCGGACACCTCCAGCGTGGTTGTTGACCCGTCCAGCGGGCGCCGGCATCCATTCATTCGAACCATTAGAAATAATATAGGGGACTGTTTGTCTTCCGCGGCTTAGCTTTTTCTCCTTTCATAAACACGTGCTGCAGAATTTAAATAGATTATGTTTGTGTGATTTAGTTTAAGAAAAAAAACTCTCCTCCTCGATTAATAGAATGTGCATTTTACTTAATGTGCAACAAGCTAAGGTAAGGAGTGCTATTTAAATATAGGTACGTGTTTTTTGTGATATCAACTCGCTTGAACCCATATTTTTGTGATGTCAACCCGCTTGAACCCTTATTTTTGTGATGTCAAGTCGCTTGAACCCTTATTTTTGTGATGTCAAGTCGCTTGAACACTTATTGTACTGTTAACAGTAGTTGTAGAAGTTATACCCTAGCTCAGATTACGTACGATTTTGATTTTATATAAACATGAAGAATCGACTAGTACAAAACTCTGTGACGACCTTGACCTGGCGCCGCCGCCGCCGCCGCAGCCGCAGCCGACTCCTCGCTGTATGACCGACCACACGTGTTTGTGCTCGCTACCTCACTCAGAGCCGCTAATGACGTTATGTCAGTTAAATTGGTCTTAACCTAAAGCTGCAGACGGATCCGGCAGTGCCTATAGCTACACACATACCTAGTTATGTATAACGTATTTTCGTAGTTCGGCATTTTAGAAACCAACTAATTAAATATTTATTATTTATTTATTATTAATACTAAAAGGGTCTTACTAGTGTAGTGTCTGTCCGCGACCACGGTGCATTAAACTGAGCAGAAATATCGGGAACAAAATAAAACCTATCGTAGTAAGACACGTTTAATTAAATTATAATGTTACACAACCACGAAAATGTTCGTTTCAAAGAGTTAATATTTATGATATATTGTATATATAACGTTTTTATCATTAAATAAGCAATATTTTTTAAATTCATTTGTCTGTGATCAGTGTTTCTGCCACAAGATTATCAAAAGTTATTTGGAGCTTTAGTTTTACATTACACATTCACTATCTTTAGCTTCGTAGATACGTATTCAAAAGTATTAAAATGAAGAACCATATCCACAATATTCTTTCCTCTCCCCAGCAACAATGCCTTCGGGGTTGTATAATAAAAGGCGTAACGGGCTGTCACCGCGAAAGCCTATCGTTAAATCCTCCGAAGCCTTCCCCGAAGGATCACCTTCCGCTCCGAACCACCGCCAGGGGAGGTGCATCCGGTGCACCAATTTTGGGAACTGAATGAAATCTGAAGAAATGTGGTGCAACATTGCGGATTCATCGTGTAACATCGTAAGTGTAACAGGTAATAAAATACCTCGCCAAATACCCCGAAGTGCGATGACGTCGCTGCGCTTGCGCCAATGATTCGGTAATGCATTATCTTTATAGTCGCTCGACGTGAGTCCGCATTTACGGGGCCGCGCCGCCGCACCGTTAGCAATTAACCTCAGATGAAAACACTATAGCTGTGCAGAAAGTCCTTGCTCATACTTACACTCATACTGTTGTATGATATGACAGTCCCAACAGCAGTTATTTTTTGTTTATTGTTTATTGAGTAAGAAACTTACAGTCATTTAAGATAAATGTTACACATGTTAATGTTACATTAAGCGAGTAGTTTGTAAAAATTCTAGATAAATAAGTACGTTTTATGGTAGGTAAAACAGTTTAGCAAAAAGGTAAACCAAAAATAAATTAATTTTATTATCTATTTTATTTAAAATTACAGAAGATATAAAAATTAATTTAAGTTAAATAAAGTTTAAGTTAACTTTAGACCTTACTTTCATATTTATTTTATATTTACATTATATTTTCATATATTTCATATATTAAGTTAAATAAAGTTTAAGTTAATTTTACATTTAGACCTAATTTTCATATAATATTTTATATAAATAAGATCCAACCGTTCCTATGCCCGTCCTTTTGTAAAGCGAATGTACCGCTGTTTAAATAGCTATAATAATAATAATAGCTATGTTTAAATATAAGTAGCTATCATTAACTTGAAAAAAAAATTTAACATACCATGTTGGTTAGTTATAATAATATAAACTAACGCAGGGAGGCGTAAGCTACAGCTGGTGTCACCTTCTTAATAACGCAGGGAGGCGTGAGCTACAGCTGGTGTCACCTTCTTGATAAAGCAGGGAGGCGTGAGCTACAGCTGGTGTCACCTTCTTGATAACGCAGGGAGGCGTGAGTTACAGCTGGTGTCACCTTCTTGATAACGCCCTTTTTGCCATTGTTATCTTTCGTGCGCCGCAGCCGGTCGGGTAACTCGGGTAGCTATGAAATGTGCGTAACAAAACAAAAATATTGTTCATGCTAAACCAAAAGTTGACGGCTCCAAAGGATTTGTTTTGATATTTTATTTCATTGACCTATGACACTCTACGTTAATAAATGTATTAACGTAAGTCTTAGGTGGTATCTTTCGGTAGTAAAAGTGACAAAAATATCGGAAAAAAAGCTAAATAGGTAGGTTGTTTTAAACAAGAGGTAGGTACCTACTTTGATATTTATGACACCAATACATTACATTACATTACAATTACAATTACATGAACAGATGTCAGGTGACAAAATAAACAAAAATAATGATCTTTTGTCCCAAAACGTACCTACTCTACTCTACTCTACTCTACTCTACCCTACTCTACTCTACTCTACTCTACTCTACTCTAATCTACTCTACTCTACTCTACTCTACTCTACCCTACTCTACTCTACTCTACTCTACTCTACTCTACTCTACTCTACTCTACCCTACTCTACTCTACTCTACTCTACTCTACTCTAATCTACTCTACTCTACTCTACTCACTCTTAGTGTGTGAAATGTATTACAAAAGTACTACATGACACGCTTTCGTCACTAACACTTGTTAACCCAAACAAATTGAGCCTAAACTCTAGACGTTTACTCGTAACTATTGAAAAAGTTCCCCTATCCACATCCAGGATGCATCATCAGACCCTCGTCGCCAAGTCACAGAATAATTAATGCTAAGTGTAATGTATTTAAATCGATAAAACAAACCTCATGAGCCCCTTGAAGGGTTCACTACTAACTATTGAAGAGTACCTACCACTATACACCTTCTGTATCCAACATTAGATAAGCTCGATAGGACCGGTATAGTAAATACGTACATATTACATATTACAGACATACATTTGCAAAGTTTCAAATCGATACGTCCGTTCTAGTATCTCGATTCGCGCGGTCAACGGCCTCTGTCTGTATTTTAAAATAACACTTCTTTCTTTTATCTACCTTGCTTTTATAGGTCTATATGCATCTACCTTGCTTTTATAGGTCTATATGCATCTACCTTGCTTTTATAGGTCTATATGCATCTACCTTGCTTTTATAGGTCTATATGCATCTACCTTGCTTTTATAGGTCTATATGCATCCACCTTGCTTTAATAGGTCTATATGCATCTACCTTGCTTTTATAGGTCTATATACATCTACCTTGCTTTTATAGGTCTATATGCATCTACCTTGCTTTTATAGGTCTATATGCATCTACCTTGCTTTTATAGGTCTATATGCATCTACCTTGCTTTTATAGGTCTATATGCATCTACCTTGCTTTTATAGGTCTATATGCATCTACCTTGCTTTTATAGGTCTATATGCATCTACCTTGCTTTTATAGGTCTATATGCATCTACCTTGCTTTTATAGGTCTATATGCATCTACCTTGCTTTTATAGGTCTATATGCATCTACCTTGCTTTTATAGGTCTATATGCATCTACCTTGCTTTTATAGGTCTATATGCATCTACCTTGCTTTTATAGGTCTATATGCATCTACCTTGCTTTTATAGGTCTATATGCATCTACCTTGCTTTTATAGGTCTATATGCATCTACCTTGCTTTTATAGGTCTATATGCATCTACCTTGCTTTTATAGGTCTATATGCATCTACCTTGCTTTTATAGGTCTATATGCATCTACCTTGCTTTTATAGGTCTATATGCATCTACCTTGCTTTTATAGGTCTATATGCATCTACCTTGCTTTTATAGGTCTATATGCATCTACCTTGCTTTTATAGGTCTATATGCATCTACCTTGCTTTTATAGGTCTATATGCATCTACCTTGCTTTTATAGGTCTATATGCATCTACCTTGCTTTTATAGGTCTATATGCATCTACCTTGCTTTTATAGGTCTATATGCATCTACCTTGCTTTTATAGGTCTATATGCATCTACCTTGCTTTTATAGGTCTATATGCATCTACCTTGCTTTTATAGGTCTATATGCATCTACCTTGCTTTTATAGGTCTATATGCATCTACCTTGCTTTTATAGGTCTATATGCATCTACCTTGCTTTTATAGGTCTATATGCATCTACCTTGCTTTTATAGGTCTATATGCATCTACCTTGCTTTTATAGGTCTATATGCATCTACCTTGCTTTTATAGGTCTATATGCATCTACCTTGCTTTTATAGGTCTATATGCATCTACCTTGCTTTTATAGGTCTATATGCATCTACCTTGCTTTTATAGGTCTATATGCATCTACCTTGCTTTTATAGGTCTATATGCATCTACCTTGCTTTTATAGGTCTATATGCATCTACCTTGCTTTTATAGGTCTATATGCATCTACCTTGCTTTTATAGGTCTATATGCATCTACCTTGCTTTTATAGGTCTATATGCATCTACCTTGCTTTTATAGGTCTATATGCATCTACCTTGCTTTTATAGGTCTATATGCATCTACCTTGCTTTTATAGGTCTATATGCATCTACCTTGCTTTTATAGGTCTATATGCATCTACCTTGCTTTTATAGGTCTATATGCATCTACCTTGCTTTTATAGGTCTATATGCATCTACCTTGCTTTTATAGGTCTATATGCATCTACCTTGCTTTTATAGGTCTATATGCATCTACCTTGCTTTTATAGGTCTATATGCATCTACCTTGCTTTTATAGGTCTATATGCATCTACCTTGCTTTTATAGGTCTATATGCATCTACCTTGCTTTTATAGGTCTATATGCATCTACCTTGCTTTTATAGGTCTATATGCATCTACCTTGCTTTTATAGGTCTATATGCATCTACCTTGCTTTTATAGGTCTATATGCATCTACCTTGCTTTTATAGGTCTATATGCATCTACCTTGCTTTTATAGGTCTATATGCATCTACCTTGCTTTTATAGGTCTATATGCATCTACCTTGCTTTTATAGGTCTATATGCATCTACCTTGCTTTTATAGGTCTATATGCATCTACCTTGCTTTTATAGGTCTATATGCATCTACCTTGCTTTTATAGGTCTATATGCATCTACCTTGCTTTTATAGGTCTATATGCATCTACCTTGCTTTTATAGGTCTATATGCATCTACCTTGCTTTTATAGGTCTATATGCATCTACCTTGCTTTTATAGGTCTATATGCATCTACCTTGCTTTTATAGGTCTATATGCATCTACCTTGCTTTTATAGGTCTATATGCATCTACCTTGCTTTTATAGGTCTATATGCATCTACCTTGCTTTTATAGGTCTATATGCATCTACCTTGCTTTTATAGGTCTATATGCATCTACCTTGCTTTTATAGGTCTATATGCATCTACCTTGCTTTTATAGGTCTATATGCATCTACCTTGCTTTTATAGGTCTATATGCATCTACCTTGCTTTTATAGGTCTATATGCATCTACCTTGCTTTTATAGGTCTATATGCATCTACCTTGCTTTTATAGGTCTATATGCATCTACCTTGCTTTTATAGGTCTATATGCATCTACCTTGCTTTTATAGGTCTATATGCATCTACCTTGCTTTTATAGGTCTATATGCATCTACCTTGCTTTTATAGGTCTATATGCATCTACCTTGCTTTTATAGGTCTATATGCATCTACCTTGCTTTTATAGGTCTATATGCATCTACCTTGCTTTTATAGGTCTATATGCATCTACCTTGCTTTTATAGGTCTATATGCATCTACCTTGCTTTTATAGGTCTATATGCATCTACCTTGCTTTTATAGGTCTATATGCATCTACCTTGCTTTTATAGGTCTATATGCATCTACCTTGCTTTTATAGGTCTATATGCATCTACCTTGCTTTTATAGGTCTATATGCATCTACCTTGCTTTTATAGGTCTATATGCATCTACCTTGCTTTTATAGGTCTATATGCATCTACCTTGCTTTTATAGGTCTATATGCATCTACCTTGCTTTTATAGGTCTATATGCATCTACCTTGCTTTTATAGGTCTATATGCATCTACCTTGCTTTTATAGGTCTATATGCATCTACCTTGCTTTTATAGGTCTATATGCATCTACCTTGCTTTTATAGGTCTATATGCATCTACCTTGCTTTTATAGGTCTATATGCATCTACCTTGCTTTTATAGGTCTATATGCATCTACCTTGCTTTTATAGGTCTATATGCATCTACCTTGCTTTTATAGGTCTATATGCATCTACCTTGCTTTTATAGGTCTATATGCATCTACCTTGCTTTTATAGGTCTATATGCATCTACCTTGCTTTTATAGGTCTATATGCATCTACCTTGCTTTTATAGGTCTATATGCATCTACCTTGCTTTTATAGGTCTATATGCATCTACCTTGCTTTTATAGGTCTATATGCATCTACCTTGCTTTTATAGGTCTATATGCATCTACCTTGCTTTTATAGGTCTATATGCATCTACCTTGCTTTTATAGGTCTATATGCATCTACCTTGCTTTTATAGGTCTATATGCATCTACCTTGCTTTTATAGGTCTATATGCATCTACCTTGCTTTTATAGGTCTATATGCATCTACCTTGCTTTTATAGGTCTATATGCATCTACCTTGCTTTTATAGGTCTATATGCATCTACCTTGCTTTTATAGGTCTATATGCATCTACCTTGCTTTTATAGGTCTATATGCATCTACCTTGCTTTTATAGGTCTATATGCATCTACCTTGCTTTTATAGGTCTATATGCATCTACCTTGCTTTTATAGGTCTATATGCATCTACCTTGCTTTTATAGGTCTATATGCATCTACCTTGCTTTTATAGGTCTATATGCATCTACCTTGCTTTTATAGGTCTATATGCATCTACCTTGCTTTTATAGGTCTATATGCATCTACCTTGCTTTTATAGGTCTATATGCATCTACCTTGCTTTTATAGGTCTATATGCATCTACCTTGCTTTTATAGGTCTATATGCATCTACCTTGCTTTTATAGGTCTATATGCATCTACCTTGCTTTTATAGGTCTATATGCATCTACCTTGCTTTTATAGGTCTATATGCATCTACCTTGCTTTTATAGGTCTATATGCATCTACCTTGCTTTTATAGGTCTATATGCATCTACCTTGCTTTTATAGGTCTATATGCATCTACCTTGCTTTTATAGGTCTATATGCATCTACCTTGCTTTTATAGGTCTATATGCATCTACCTTGCTTTTATAGGTCTATATGCATCTACCTTGCTTTTATAGGTCTATATGCATCTACCTTGCTTTTATAGGTCTATATGCATCTACCTTGCTTTTATAGGTCTATATGCATCTACCTTGCTTTTATAGGTCTATATGCATCTACCTTGCTTTTATAGGTCTATATGCATCTACCTTGCTTTTATAGGTCTATATGCATCTACCTTGCTTTTATAGGTCTATATGCATCTACCTTGCTTTTATAGGTCTATATGCATCTACCTTGCTTTTATAGGTCTATATGCATCTACCTTGCTTTTATAGGTCTATATGCATCTACCTTGCTTTTATAGGTCTATATGCATCTACCTTGCTTTTATAGGTCTATATGCATCTACCTTGCTTTTATAGGTCTATATGCATCTACCTTGCTTTTATAGGTCTATATGCATCTACCTTGCTTTTATAGGTCTATATGCATCTACCTTGCTTTTATAGGTCTATATGCATCTACCTTGCTTTTATAGGTCTATATGCATCTACCTTGCTTTTATAGGTCTATATGCATCTACCTTGCTTTTATAGGTCTATATGCATCTACCTTGCTTTTATAGGTCTATATGCATCTACCTTGCTTTTATAGGTCTATATGCATCTACCTTGCTTTTATAGGTCTATATGCATCTACCTTGCTTTTATAGGTCTATATGCATCTACCTTGCTTTTATAGGTCTATATGCATCTACCTTGCTTTTATAGGTCTATATGCATCTACCTTGCTTTTATAGGTCTATATGCATCTACCTTGCTTTTATAGGTCTATATGCATCTACCTTGCTTTTATAGGTCTATATGCATCTACCTTGCTTTTATAGGTCTATATGCATCTACCTTGCTTTTATAGGTCTATATGCATCTACCTTGCTTTTATAGGTCTATATGCATCTACCTTGCTTTTATAGGTCTATATGCATCTACCTTGCTTTTATAGGTCTATATGCATCTACCTTGCTTTTATAGGTCTATATGCATCTACCTTGCTTTTATAGGTCTATATGCATCTACCTTGCTTTTATAGGTCTATATGCATCTACCTTGCTTTTATAGGTCTATATGCATCTACCTTGCTTTTATAGGTCTATATGCATCTACCTTGCTTTTATAGGTCTATATGCATCTACCTTGCTTTTATAGGTCTATATGCATCTACCTTGCTTTTATAGGTCTATATGCATCTACCTTGCTTTTATAGGTCTATATGCATCTACCTTGCTTTTATAGGTCTATATGCATCTACCTTGCTTTTATAGGTCTATATGCATCTACCTTGCTTTTATAGGTCTATATGCATCTACCTTGCTTTTAGAACGGACTTTAAACGAAGGCGTTATCGAAGCTTTTTTCCATATATTTGGGAATCAACTTTTTAAAGATTTATTGTAAATTATAGTCAAACATAAAGCCAATTTTTTTTGCACAAATTAGCTATAAAAATAGGGTGTATCAGAACCAGCACTGGTGTCATCTTTGGATTTAAAATGGATCAGGACGGTGTCAACAGAGATGTCCATAGAAGAGATATCGTTGAGCGGTTCTGTATATGATTCAAAAGCTGTTGTTTTATTTAGTATTGAATATATTAGTGCAAATACTGAGCTGAAAAAATCATTGAAGAAGTTACTAGATTTCTCTTACACTAGATGTCTCATTTTGGTATATCATAGATAGATAGTCATATAAGTTGATTATAATGAAAATTTAGATTGCACAAAGCTCCAAAAATAATTGGGAATAGTATATTTAGCGTTATCGTTATAGTTTTTGTAACATTATTTCTCCATATAATGTTCCCTGGAAAGAAGTAAACTGAACTCTCGCTAGTGTAAGGGGTTTCTGTAACTCTGCCACATATAAGCATGCAATTTATGTTTTTGCCTAGAATTTCTAATCAGAGCTCGAGAGTACCAAGGAAGTCGTTTATTTTCTGGGTGAAAAGTGCGCTTTGGGATATAACTTTCTGTTAGGTTTTCTGTTTTGGAATGAAAATGAGAGAAAGGTTCTTCAGTATTGAAAAGTTCCGAATAACGCGGGTCATACGAGGAGAGGAGTTTGTTTATTTTTTCAAAGAGACCAGCGTGAAATTGAACATAGTATTCTTCAGTTTAACCCATATTAACTAACTTCCCAATATTTAAATAATTAGGGTTCAACATCATCATACGTCCAAACCTTATAATATTTTTTTATATCAACCCAATATAAATAATAAGAAATTATTTTAATATTAAATATCAATTAAAAATCAAATTAATTAACCCTAATTTTATTTGTAAAACAAAACATTAAGTTTAAACATTCATTCCCTTTTCATATACCAATAACACTAACTAAATATATTAACAATAACAATTAACATCGTACTAAATAATTATTACTATAAAATATAATAAAAACGAATAAACATAACAACAAATAAACATAACTTATGATTCATACGTCATGTTTATTGTACGGAATCAATGTCCTTCACCAACTCGCGCTTAACACTAAAATATGTAAACATATCTTAACAAACTGCTCAAAAATATCCTACCTATATTTCCCATTAATATAGTGTGCTGTTGTAAACGTAAAATATTACTATGTTATCTCCCTATCCTACCACTCGTATCTAACTTCTCTATTTTTCCGACTATTTTCTACCTAATACGACCACACTAAATTTGCTATACCAAATTTTGACACAACCTAACAACAATCCTTATTTATTTTCCTATAAAATTACGAAAAATATATTTCTATGAACTTATATATAGTTATAAATACAATGAAAATAACCTAACTATAAATAAAAAACATCCTCTAAAAAATTATGCGGTATAGCGGTGCCCAGAATGCTGGCAGCGTTACCTCTTTGGATCGCCAAACTGATCCTTTGGCAGAGAAAACTGCCAAAAATAATAAAATAATCCTATAAAATCAACTGTAGATACGTTCTTTACCTCATCTGTACTCATCTATTATTCGTTTACCCACTACCCAATGTAATGAAGGCTATGCTCTACAATTACTTTCATCTTGTAGTATAGAACCTTTGTAAAGGTAAGTGCCAACCTCTAAAATGCTTTATTTTTAATTTATACTTTTTTTGGCCTAGTTTTCAAATTCTAAATTATTTTGCAATAAGAATAACGACGCTTTTGTCTTAGCGTGACTCAGTTTTTGAAAAGATCTTATTTGTTTATAAAATCTTTACAGGTCCTGTAAGACCTTCTAATCATCTTTTTTGGCTATATATAATATAAATAAAAATCATTCGTAAAGTGAACAAGTGAAAAAGTTTATTTTATTTACCAGAAAAGTCGCATTCAAGTAGTTAAAGTTAAAGACGTTCATCCCGCGACAATCTCACATCCTATTTTACAACAATTAAACTTTACACACCAACTAGATATATAACTCGAATGTAACATATATTTACGTACAATCCGCATCTCTCTATCTTTTCTTCATACCAGTTCTCTCTCTCAATTCGCTCTCAATTATCCGTTACACTCCTGTGACACTGCTTTGCATATTTGCTAATTGTAAACATTGATGTTTATTTACCTTTTTTTTTTTTTTTTTTATTATACCACTAAGGTGGCAAACAAGCCTACGGTCCGCCTGATGGTAAGCGGTCACCGTAGCCTATGGACGCTTGCAACACTAGGGGCATCACTCGCGCGTTGCCGACCTTTCAGAAATCTAATAACTTCTTTTTTGAAGAACCCCATACTGTAGTCCTTAGAGAAAACCTTGGCAGGGAGCTCATTCCACAACCCAAGGGTTCGCGGGAGGAAGAAACCGCACTGTACGCGACCATTTTGGTTCCAAAGTGAGAGAATGAATTCCCTGTCGAGTAGCCGTGGGCATCATTTCGAACAATTCCTCAGAACACAATCCATTGTACAAGCGGTAGAACACACACAGGGAGGCAAAGTCTCTCCTCAGACTTAAGGGCTCGATACCGCAAGTGAGTTTGGGATCGTCGACAATTCTCACAGCCCGTCGTTGAACCGAGTCAAAAGGGCCAAGCTGGTATCCGGGTGCACCCGCCCAGAGATGGCAGCAGTACTCCATATGGGGCCGGACTTGCAACTTGTAAAGTAGCAACCTTTGCCCCGTCGTGAAGTACTGCTTCGCTCTGTTGAGTACACCAAGTTTTTTGGACGCTAGCTTTACCTTGTCTAGCAAATGATCTCGGAACTGAACATCGCTGGAGATGTCAACGCCAAGGATCCCAATGCTCTTGGAGATGGAGAGGGGAGTGTTCTGGAATTGTGGGACTACAGTAAATGGGGTTTTCTTAGCGGTGAACGCGCAGACTTGTGTCTTTGAAGGGTTGAATCGGACCAAGTTTTCCCGCCCCCAGTCAGAGACCTTGGACAGACCGATCTCGATTTGAGACACAAGTTCTTCACGCTTTTCCTCCACAACGGAACGTGGGATGCTTGCACGACCCGTGTAATAAGCGTCTCTTACCTTTTTTGATCTTACTCATTTGACATATTAGCCTGTCATAAAATTAAGATCCCTAATCAAACCTCCCTATACTATTCATAATCGCCATATACGAAATAAAAAAAAACCAATCTAATTCATGAAATTTTTCTAACGCTTATAACCTTATTACCTGACTTCCTTATATAAACGTATTAAATAAAATTTGTCCGTATGTACAACTAAAACTTAATTAACCTATAACATAAAGAAAATTATCCTAGTTCATTAACCCTACCTACTCCTAAACGATTTTATGCTATTAAAATGTAATGGACTGATATCTCTCCTAGTCCCAATGTTTTGCAACATTGCATTTTTATTATGCAATAACCGTGTAATTACGTACGGACCTTTGAAAATTTTCCTTAATTTATAAGAAAAACCTGACGTACGACTTATACCTAAACCTAGCTATAACTAAAGAATCTATACCTCCAAATTAAACTTCAAAATACTAGCATTTTGTCCGCTTCAAATATCCACTACAGGACTTTCTGAATTTTGACAAACTTTTATTCCCGCACCTATCTACTTGTGAAGTTGCACCAACTCTTGGACTATAAACCTTTGGGATTTTTTTTATCATAAGAGTCGTCTTCAATTATTTTGAAAGAACAAATATTATATATATCTTTCGGAACCCGTTTCATGACATATGATTCGCATGTTTAAAATGATACAAATACATTTTTTCGTTTATCGTTAATGAACGATTACACAAGTTGATAATGCAGTTATACCTCTGCATAAAATCTACCCCTAAAATAACATGTTAAGATGCTTTAGCCACAATAAAATCCTGTGAAAAAGATACCTAAGAAATTTTTAGATACGTATTCCTCAGCTTATACGCTGTGAACATCGTACCATTTATGCCGATGATAAAGGGATTTAAACTTTGATTCACCTGGAAATATTTCTTCATATATTTCCCAGGGTAATATGGACGATACCGATCCACTATCGATGATACACCTATATGTCCAATTACATAAATAAATTGATACCCATAAAAACTCATCATTGTTCACCAGCACAATATTATTATCATCAGAAAGTCCACTGCTTCTTCATTCCACTGTTGACCACTCTCATCATGCCGAATGTCCCGTTGATCTCCCGACGCATACCAGTACGTGACAGTCGTATTCGCTTGTTGAACACTATGTTGTTCCCTACTATAAAAAATCCTACAACTTGGCGTCGTCTGAACGACCTTATTCGAATAACTACGCTCATCAGTTTTTTCGTTCACACCGCCGAATTCCTATTGTCTCCGGCTCCTTAAGTTGTATGGTGGCCTGAAATGCTGATGCGACGGACCAGGTTGTGTATCTCACCCTGACGATCTTGAATTAGTACTAAAACGAGGTGTCTTAATTACTGGGGGTACATATATTTGACTGTCATAGATGCTACTCCATCATCGACTAAATCTTTCGCAAACTTGGCGACTACACCCGACAGTGGTATCAGAGTTTATATCCCTACATTTTTGATTTTGCTCCGCCATTTTGGTATGTGGTTGCTTTCATACCGCTTTATAATGATTTTTTCATGTACAATACCACACAGTTTAGCTGGTTAGCAAATATACGGAAGAGGAGGGGTTCGATGCCTTCTGATTCCTTCTGCTTTATCTCATAAAAGATCTGATGAGGATCTTTTTTACCAACTTTTCCTCTAATAGCCTCCACTATCTCATTGTACGAAGTTGATTCTCCGAATTTATCGGATATCAGCTGAAATCGTCTGCTTTCTCTCTTTTTCATTATAGATCATTTAAAATAACCTGTGCGTGCAAATTATCTAACGCATTCAAAATATCAATCAACGAACTTATTTAATAGAAAATTGTGGACGAGAAACATTTTCCTTAGTGGCACAGTTTTAAACCAACACGGCTCCTCGACAAGCGAAAATTACTTTATTATCTAACCAAATAATTGTATTGTTCTGAATGTAACTTCAAAATTGTAAATAAAAATAAATAAATAAACATTCAAACGTTTTTAAAGTATCTCGAGAGAATGTTTAGATTTTATCAAGGAAAGCCGAAATACCTTTTTCCAAATTCTTAGATGCTGGCGAAAGGAAATACCTTTACCTGATTTGTATTGTTTAATTATTTAAGGGCTTCCCCTACAGTAGCTGAACTTCGTTATTCTAGGGTTTAAGGGAACCAGTCATTAACGACGAAGCCTGAGAACATAAATAAATCTCAAACTTTCCTTTAAGCTAGGAAACTCCGGTATGAAATATTCACATGCATTTATAAAACGAACAGATTTCCTCAATGTTTTGTTTTTGTGGACCATGCATTTTCATATGCGTCGGTCCTTAGAACATGGACAGATTATGAATCCTGCCGATACACAGCTAGCAAGCAGCCACCGAACCTATGTCTTATTTATTATAAGCCTGTAGCTGGACAGGCAGGCAGTCAGTTAAGCATAAAAGGGAACCAAGAGGGAGCAGTTAGAAAGCTTAATATTTACTAATAATGCTTCCTCAGAGTACTTAGGTACTAACTTACATCTAACTTTGATATCCCGACTACTCTTTACGAATTCTAGGGCTTTATTCTTTGCTGCTTTAGTTTTTAATAGCATTATGAAAAAAAAATTGTTTTGAATTGTTCCGTAAGTGGTGTGAGGATATGATATACATAGCAATACCTACTCACAATACTTAGATAAGTTGGCGAGTCCATTAAAGTAGAGCTGTGTCAGTGGACAGGGACCTTCCGTATTAAATAACTTGTGATGACGTGTGAATCTAGCTCTGCGGGTGAAGGTCGGACCGCGGCGCGCGGGCGAGACCAGCTTGCGTCAGGGATTACCCACCACGACCACGTGACGTGCGTCTCTAGTCAAAAGAGAAAGTTGAGATTTTAGATCAACAAATACAAGATTTCCTGAAATAGATCCTATTAGATGACCTGCTAAGTAATCATTTTAAGGTCGCTTTTGGATATTTTATTAAGAGTTGCATATCCTCTCATTAGATCAGATCGACTGAATCATTATCTACTATAGATTTTCGTTTAAATAACATGGATCATAAACTGAAATTAACAAACTATTAAAAGGTACTTAGGTACTTATTGGTTCTAAAGTAAAAAATATATTTGAGTGTTATATTTTATGGTGGTAAAAAATTGTGCAAAAGTAAAGTATGTATATATTAGCTAACATTTGTAAATGTAACTAATTTAATTGGATTATTTTGTCAATCATTAGTGTGTAACGCGTCTTTATTAAATGTACCTTGAAGGGACGTGTATGCGACGACACGGAGCGGGCTGGCTACGGGTGTAGTTTAGAGATCTCATTTGTTAAGCGACCACTGCTAAAGGTTCTTGATCAAGCCATCCCAGCTCAGGTATATTTAAGAGCACCGTTTTAGACAAAACGCTACTAATTATACCCTTTTTCGACACAATAACTTACTTGACCGAAATCGAGTATACTAAATCGAGTAAGTTAATTAACAAAATAATGCAGTACTCAGTATACTCGAACATGATTCCTTACTTCCAAATTATTTAACTGATTTCAATCGAGAGTCTACACGGTTATCCGGGCGATCGAACATCACAAAGTCCGGTTATGCTCAGTTTTACTCAAACATGCGTGTAAATTAAAACAAAAACAAACTAAAAATCAAAAAATTTAAGGCAACATAGTGTTGTGCTAATATTAATATTAATGTGTCAAATGCTAAATTTTCTTAAATTTCTGATAAGGATAAGATCTGAATTTGATCTAAACAAAAAAATCTTCTATTTTAAAATGGAGGTTGTTTATTATTTCCTAGCATTATAAAGGAAACTTCTGTTAATATTGTTATTTTCCACCTAAAGTAGTTTCGCGCGATGAATAATTAGTCAGTCGACATCTGTCCAAATATATTTAGTAGAGGGTAATAACAAAACGTTAACTCCTAAACATAACCGATTGTGACACACCAAATCGGATATGTTTAGTAATCAGTATTCTTTATAGCTTAGTCCTAACTATACCCGACGAAAACCCGTTGGGGAGTCTCCACAAGGTAAATTTAGTAAAGACGCTAATTTCCAAAATAATGTAGTACTTACTTAGTATACCCGAACATGATTCGTCACTTCTAAATTATTTAACTGATTATAATCGAGAGTTTATACGGTTATAGTACATCGTTAATTACCAACTTCAAAGTAATAAGAAGTCAAATAACAATTAGTGTCCGGTCGAAACATGTTTTTTGCCAAAACCAAACGTTCGGTTTTTATTATATGTTGACCGAAACCGAAACCGATCATTTTATAAACGTGATAAAAACGTTGAATAACATGTCAGTGGGCTGTTATTTCCAGATTTTTAAATAATGAAACATCGCGCTAGCCTAATATTACAGGGTTCTACATTTCACTGATATCGAATTGAAATTTCAACATTGTCATAGTGACACTGGGTCTAAATTACCCTAAATTAAACACCCTATAATGTTAAAATGTAACAGAAATCACCGAGTAAAAACGGCATGTTACAGAATTTTCAGATAGCTTTTGATATATCAGCTGTGTCTCGAAAAATTACCAAATCGGATTTCTTTCTTTTTGTGACATTATCTACCTAAAACAATAATAGTACTTATTGAATACCATAAACACAAATAAAATTATCAATTCAATAAAATATGTCAAATTTAACGTTTTAAGGTTTTAGGTAAAAAAGTGTTTGTAAAAACCTAATTTGAATAAAAAAAATGACTTTGACTTTAAAACTAGATATTGAGAAAAGAGTTTCGAAAAGCGCAGTTATACAACTACTACGTCTGCCTCCCGCATTCATTATAAAACCAACTTGAACAATATCGATTTATCGGAATTATCAATACCAAAACTAACGTAAACGTACAAAATTGTCAAATTCCTTAATTAAATTGACCTGATTTGACTTCCAAAATTTGATCAAAACAATAAAATGAGATTACGTTGCACGTTAATATTAGAAGAAACGCTTTAATTTACCCATCATTTTATTACATAGGTACCTACAATCATTATTAGTTATTTTATATAGTTACTACAGCTAAGACGAGTTCTTAAGTCGTTTTATGAAATAAGTAAACTTCCGCACTTATATGCTAAATAACTAATATATCTGTCAATCTGTTTGTAAATTATGAAAATAAGCGTTAAGAATGGCACTATGGCATGATAAATTCATAACAAAAACAAAATAAAATACTTAATTACGAACCATTATTCGGGGAACAAACACAAGGGTCACTTCACTGAGCAAAGTGATTAAGCGGCCGGCGGAGTCAGGCGAGCAACGCTATATTGCCAGCCGTGCCGAGCGCACCCGACCCAAAAGTATGATGTAAGTTTTTGGCCGAAACAGAACCTTTGGCCAAAAGCGGCCGAAACCGAACCCGAAACTTCGGTCGGACTCTAATTATAATATAACTTTTTTATTCAAATCAAATCAAATAGTTTATTTCTCAAAAATATGATACAATATCACTTTTTTGACGGCAGTATAATATGCAAGGAATTTATAAACTACTACCGTTTCGGATTCAAGATGGCGTTATAGGGAGAAGAAACGGCAAAAGAAACTCTCCAGCTGTCGCTCTTTTCAATTTTAATTATACATATAACGATTGGTACATTTCCAAATATTAGTATGATAACATTATTATCATCATTATTCCCATGCGTTTTTATCTATGAGAGAGTCTTTAATTGAATAATAAGCTTTTTTGACAAGTTTCTGTTTAACAAAATTTTTAAAATTTTTTAAATTCAGTTTACAAACTTCTGCAGGGATGTTGTTGTAAAAACGGACACATTGTCCTTTAAATGATTTATGAATTTTTTTAAAGCCTTGTGTGGATCACAGCCAGTTTGTGTCTATTTCTTGTATTTCGATTATGAACATCACTATTTTTTAAAAAAAGATTAATAGTCTTATGAACATACATTAAATTATCAAATATATATTGACCAGGTAAAGTTAGTATATTGATCTCTTTAAATTTATCCCTTAAAGAGTGTCTGTTAGATAAATTGTATATTGCTCGAATAGACCTCTTCTGCAGTACAAATATTGTCTGTATATCAGCTGCGTGTCCCCATAATAAGATACCATAGGACATCACGCTATGAAAGTAACTAAAATATACTAGCCGGGCTGTGGCTTCGTCTGTAAGTTGACGAATCTTTTTAACCGCAAAAGCTGCAGAACTAAGTCTATTCGCCAATCCAGCTATGTGTGGGCCCCATTGAAGTTTTGCATCTAAAGTAATGCCTAAGAATACAGCGCTATCTACAACATCTAATTGCTCCCGATTTATAAGTACATTGGTTCTTACTTGACTAACATTTGGCGTTAAGAATTTAATACATATGGTTTTCTTACTGTTTAAAAGCAAATTATTCATATGGAACCAGTGGACAACTTTAGACAGACAGTTGTTTACATTATCTAGAACTGTTTCGCGTCTTTTAACTCTAAACAATAGTGATGTGTCATCTACGAACAACACTATCTTGTGATGGTTTTTAACCACCCCAGGATGGACCCCAGGATGGGGCCCTGTAGAACGCCCATTTTAATTTTAGATCCAGGGGTGCGCTTCCCATTTATGTCAACTCTCTGAATCTTATTGTCCAGGTACGAGCTAATGAGTTTAAGTGCAGTACCCCTAATACCATAGTGTTGCAATTTCCTAATTAGGGTTTCATGTTGGACGCAATCAAATGCCTTGGATAGATCACAAAAAACACGCAAGGCATCCATTGAATCCTCCCAAGCATCAAATATGTGCTGAATAAGCTCAACGCCAGCGTCGGTTGTTGACCGACCTTTTGTGAACCCAAACTGTTTGCAAGTCAGTTGTGAAGTAAAATGACTACTCATTTGATTTAAGATCAGTTTTTCAAAGATTTTACTGAAAACAGGTAGTATAGAGATAGGTCTAAAGTTAGAGAGGTCAGTAGTACTACCTGATTTAAATATAGGTATAATTTTACTGTATTTCATTAAATCAGGAAATACACCACAATCAATAGATTTATTAAATATTACAGCTAGTTGGGGAGCAATCACAGAAATTATGGCTTTTACTAAGGTTACTAAATGGCCCCAGAGGTCAGCTGTATTTTTTATTTTTAGAGAATTAAATGCTTTGATAACATCATTATGATATACATGTCTAAATTTAAATTCTTTTGGGCATTCTTTTACATTTTCTTTTAACAGCGCCTCTGCTATTAATGGAGATGAGTTTAGTGAGTTGGTAGTTGAGAATGGAATATCCAGGAAAAATGTATTGAACAATGAGGCAATATCTGTTTGAGAGTTAAAAATAGTCCCATCAACTTCTAGACAATAATCAGATTTATGAGATTTTGATTTTCCAGTCTCAGCATTAATAATAATCCAAGTAGTTTTTATTTTATCATTACTATTTTTAATTTTTTCACTTAAAAATCGTGATTTTGCTATATGATAGATTACTTTAAATAATTTAGAGTATTTTTTAACATAATCATTAAATTTCTCACTTATATTAAACTTCCTTTCACTATATAACTCGTACAATCGTTTTCTGCTTACATGGATGCCCACAGTAGCCCTATCACTGAAGCATGGACGTTGGTTAGCTAAGACACTCTTGGGTTTAAATACAGAGTCGTACTCATCACTAAAAACTTTAAAAAACATATTATATTGTGTATTTGGATCATTATGTTCGACAAGAGACGGAATTTTTAACAATAAATTATTTTTAGATATTTAAAAAGTCGTTTCGTTTAGTTTTAGGTCTTATTACAATTTTTTCCTTACATTTATTCTCCGTTAACAATTCAATTTGATCTAACTGCCCACAATGGTGAGAAGTAAGGTTATTTATAATACTTTTATTTGTAACTGTAATACAATCTGTAAGAATATTATCTATGTTTGTTGCTGTATTGGCTGTTACTTTAGACGGTGATAGAAATATATTTTTACAGTTGAATAATTGAAATAGACTTTTTAATTTTATGCATAAGGAGGACTTTTCTATTAACAAATCTATATTGAAATCTCCGCATACAAATACTTTTTTTATTTTTTTTACAAATAATGGATAGAGCCTCCTCCATTTTATTTTCAAAAATGACATAATCCGCTGAGGGCGGCCTGTTCACACTAACAACAATGAAATGCTCTAACTCCACACAGGCTATTTCAATAATTCGTTCAACAGAGAGGCTCACAATATTTTTCCGATCTTTATGTTTTAACTTGTTATTTACAAGAATCAAAGAGCCACCATGAATAGCGTGTTCGCTGTTGAACGAACTACCAATTTGGTGACTACTGAAGTTGAACATGAACTGGTGAGATTTTAGCCAATGTTCTGTAATGCATAGAATATCTATGTTGCAGCAGTTCATGAACAACTCTATTTCAAGGTCTTTTCCAAGCATACCTTGAATATTTTGGTGGACTATGTTTAGGGATTTTACATTATGTTTTTTTCTAGAACATTTGGGTAAATTATTATAAGACACAAAAGTCGAGCCAGAGGGATTCTCTGTTGTACACTTAGCTAAAAAAAAGTATTTGGAACAGTTTTCAAAGTCTTAAAACTATTATCTTGCCCAATAGAGGCAATGTGACTAGAATATTGTTTGATATTTACTGTTTTTAAGTATAAACTCGACGCAGAGACATTCGTGAATCTAGCCTTTGTTTAGCAAAATAATCACTCACAGAACAGAACTTAAGAGTGTGCGAGACATAAGCAAAGAGTCAGCGCTATATAATTGCTCCCTAGTGTGACGACAGACAACACGTAAATCAATAAAACGTCGTTTATAACAAAACTACGATAGTTATCAAAAAAATTGTTTGAGTATATTAAGATATTGTTATTGCCTATCAATCATTCTTAAAAAATCGCGCAATAGTCTTTAGTTTTAAAAATTCAACGAAAAATGTGTGCGAAACAAGGTTTTTTTGAAAGATAAATGTATCGAGTAAAATGTCAAAAATCGTGTTTCGACGTTCGAGTGATTAAAGATTAAGAGTTCAAATTTCCTATGTCAAAATATTAATCATAAATAAAATACAAACTGAGATCTAGATCGACAAATATGACCAATTTGACATATACAGACCCTTAATTGGCGCACGAGTACGTACATGTATGTGTGTATATACATATTTGAATAGATGTTGTGTACTTGATGGCTTGGTTCCTGCATTGCTGATTGGTAACAGTTGTACATCCGGGAAATTCTTGTCACTTCTTCCCCCTTTAGGCTAGTTTCCGAAGTGATGGTAGTTTAAATGATGTACATTTGTTACCAGACTGTTGTGTGGAAGCTGGGCCACTTTCGGGTGAGCGATGACTGATTGAATGTGTGTGTGCATATATGTAAATGTGCGTGTTTGTCTGACTTCGTGGCGCCTCGCAGCGGGCTTCATACAAACGAATTTCTCATTTGTTTTTGACATTTACTGATCAATCAGTGTGAAATTTCTTAGTCATAATCCCAAGCCTATGTCTGTAGTTTTTTCAAAATCTTGTAGAAAGTTTATTTATTAACTAGAAATCTTTTAAAAACCATTTGTTTCAATAACTAGAATCCTATATAACTTTTGAACTATAAAATTTGATAGAAACCTGGCGCACTTCACATTGCAGACCTAGATATTTATACCTAGAACAGAACATTTTTAAAATTTCGTGGTGTTTGATCAGCAAGTGTCAAAAATAAGTGAGAAATTCGTTTGTATGAAGCCAGCTGCTAGGCGCGCGCGAAGTGTATCCTCTTAAGGATTTTTTATAGTAGGAAACAACATAATGTTTAGCAAGCAGATACGACTGTCACGGACAGGTATGCTTAAGGCGGTCACCGGGACATTTAGTGTGATGAGGGTATTCAACGGTAGAGTGAAGAAGCAGTCGATGAGTTCATGATAATAATAATAGTGTGCTGATGAACTATGGTGAGTTATTATGGGAGTCAATTATTTATGTAATAGGAAACATAGATGTATCATCGATAGTGGATCGGTATCGTCCATATTACCCTGGGAAATATATGAAGTAATATTTCTAGGTTAATCAAGGTTGAAAGGGCCAGAAATTCCTTATTATCAGCGAATGGTACAGTATTCACAGGTTATAAGTTGAGGAACACGTGTGTTAAAATTTCTAAGGAATCCTTTTTACAGGTTTTTTTTGTAACTAATGCATGTAAATACGTTATTTTAGGATCAGATTTCATGCGGCGGCATAGCTGCATCTTCAACTTGTGTAATATTTCATTAAATATAACGAGAAATTATGGTTTTAGTATTCTTTAAAACATGCGAATCATATGTCATGAAGCAGGTACCGAAAGATATTTATAATATTCGTTCTTTAAAAATAATTAAAGATGACTCTTATGATAAAAATATATTTCTCAAACTTTTTAGTCCAAAAGTTGGTACAACTTCACAAATAGAGGGGCACGGGGATAAAAGTTGTAACAAAATACAAAATTTTGTGTGCAAAGAGGACAAAATAGTCTTTAATATTTCTAAGGAACTAAAAGAATAATTTGTAAGTTATTTTACTTCACAAAAGAGATAGATTTGCATTCTATAAATTTAAGTTAGGAAAATGTGGTGCCAGTCACAATAGATATGATAGATAATACGCCCGAGTACAACAGCCGTATAGAGTGTCAGCTGCACAACAGAAAATTATCGAAGAACAAATTCAAGATTTAACATATCTTGGGATCTGAATGGGAATAATTCGGGAATCCCAAAGTAACTTTGCAAATCCTATAGTGTAAGTAAAGAAGGAAACTTTGTGTAGATTATCGGAAATTCAATAAAAAAATAAAAGATGTATGTTTCCCAATTCCGCATATTGAAGATATATTACAAGGTTTAAAAGGCGCGAATTAACTCAGTGAATTAGATTTAAACTTTCCATTGGCTTTAGAGGAAAGTGAAAGACACAAAACAGCAGTTATAAGAAGGCTCCAATAATTACGAATGGAACCTTTTCCATTCGGGTTGAAAACAAGTCAATATTTCTTCCAGAAAACAATGAATTATTAAGGAAAGGAGTTAATGTTGATAATATCATAATTTATCATGAGAATTTAGTAAGGTTAGGTAGTTTATTAGAAAAAACCTTTCAACAATTACGTCGGTCGAATTTAAAATTGAAACCATCTAAGTGTACGTTAAAATTAAAATATTCGGACTACAAAAGATATCGGTCCAATACACTTTAATAGAACAAAATTGTTTCGGAGAAGGACATAGTTATAATCATTTAGGATAATTTTTCTTTATGTAATTGTTTAATTTGATTTTAGTTGTACATACGGACAAATTAATTTTATTTATTATGTATATATATATAAAGAAGTTGGGTGAAAAGGTAATAGTGTAAGAAGTATGTCATAGATTAGGTTGTTTTATATTTAGGACTAGCTGACCAGGCAGACGTTTTCCTGCGTGATACCGACTGCAGCGCCATCTGCCGGGCTGATTTATAAATCTAAACCATCCAGGGCGCCACCCAAACGCATACAAAAAAAATCATTCAAATCGGTCCAGCCGTATAGAAGCAGTACAGTGACATACACACGTACAGTATAATTATATATATAAAGATATGGTTGTCATGAATTGCGTAGGGAGGTTGGAGTAGAGATTTTTATTTTATGGGAGGCTCATGTGTCAAATAGGTAATGTCAGAAAGATAAATAAATAACAACAATAATATTTTTATTTATAATATATTCATGGGAGTGAAATGCAGAATAATTGACGGGTAAAGTAAAGCAGGCGGATTAGTGAATAAGGGTGAGGTAATGGAGCGAGGAAAGACTTACATTGGGTAGTAGGTATACGAATAGCGGATGAGAATAGATAAGAGTGTAGGACGTATCGATAGTAGGTATACGAATAGCGAATGGGAATAGCTAAGAGTGTAGGACGTATCGATAGTAGGTATAAGAATAGCGGATGAGAATAGATAAGAGTGTAGGACGTATCGATAGTAGGTATACGAATAGCGGATGAGAATAGATAAGAGTGTAGGACGTATCGATAGTAGGTATAAGAATAGCGGATGAGAATAGATAAGAGTGTAGGACGTATCGATAGTAGGTATACGAATAGCGGATGAGAATAGATAAGAGTGTAGGACGTATCGATAGGTGATTTCACAAGAAAATAAGTAAGTAAGGATTGTTATTAGGTTATATAAAAATTAGGTATAACAAACTTAGTATAATCGTATTAGGTAGAAAATAGACGAAAAATAGAGGATTTAAAGACGTGTGATAGGATACGGAGATAACATAGAAATATCTTTCATCTACTATAGCACACTATGTTAACGGGACTTATAGGTAGGTTATTTTGAGCAATTTGTCAAGATATGGTGACATATTTTAACGTTAGGCGCGAGTCTTAAGTAAGGGACGTTGATTCCGTGTTAAAGACATGACGAACGAATCGTAGGTTATGTTTATGTTATATTTCGTAGTTATAATAATTTAGTACGATAGTAATAGTTAAGTTTAGAATTATGTATTAGGTTGGTATTAGTGGTATATGAAAAGGAAATTTAAGTATAAACTCAAAGTTTTGTTTTATGAATAAAAGTAATGTCAACCTTATTAATGTAACTTTAATTAAGGTTTAATGTTAAAAGACTTTCTTATTATTACTAATGGGTTGATATATATTATCATAAGGTTTGAACATATGATGATGCTACCCTACAATTTAGTAAAATTTATGAATAATGAATAAAGAAGTATTGATATCCCATCAAAAACATAAATGTGAAATGAGAGCCAAGTTCAATATTATGATATATTCCTTGAATGTTGACGTCAACGACAAAATAAGTGAGATCTTAATGAGTGCCAAGTTCAATGGTCAGTTCTGAAATTTATTTATAACAACATAAAATATCATTTCTTCTTATAACTTAGGATAATATATTGTAGCCTAAGGTCTGACTTGGCTAGTTCTCTAGCACTTTTTTCACGTTTATGTGAAATAGTTTTTGAGTTATGAGGGGGTCAAAAGTATAACACACGGTGCTGCTCGCCAGTTCTGTTACTTGAACTTGGCTTGACTCGCTACCGCGTGTCTAGATTTGATTATAAGTTAGTTAAAATGAGTTAAGGCGAAGATAATTCATAAAAAAATATGATTATCTATTGTTTTTATTTTATGCATTTAAGAGATTTAAGAGTAAGTCAACGTTATTTAAGAGTAAGGTCAACGTTATTTAAGAGTAAGGTCAACGTTATTTAAGAGTAAGGTCAACGTTATTTAAGAGTAAGGTCAACGTTATTTAATTAAACCTGAATATTTTAATGAAGAGTGTCAATTAATTAATTTGGATGGATGAAAGAGTAGCTCTTGTTATATCTTACGTATTGCAGATACTAATATAATATGTGTGTTTATTTCTAGCATGACAAAAATATTCAAACGGAAACAAATAGGTGAGGTGTAAGTAGTTAAGTGTAAGTAGGTAAGTGTAAGTAGTTAAGTGTAAGTAGTTAAGTGTAAGTAGTTAAGTGTAAGTAGTTAAGTGTAAGTAGGTAAAAGTAAATGGATGATAGGGATTTAAAGAATATATGCTTAGTGTCATAGCAGAATATTATTGAATGAAATGATTATAAAGTAAAATAGTGTATAATTGTTTGATTTTGTCTAAACGTAATAAGAACATTGTTTGTAAATTGATTTCGGTTATCAATGTTAGGAATATTCTGAAATATTTAAAGGAATGTTGATTTGTATTCGTTAGGATAGGTAAATAGTCTCTGAGCTTTTCCGTGGTTTACTTGGAGTAAGTGTAACCGAAAACAGACCATCTTAATCAGTTAGACTGCTTTTGTAATTGCCAGATATCGCGAAGACAGTCGACGGGTTAGGTAAACTCAAAGGTTAGTTTGTATACTTTTCACCATTGTTGTCAAAAATTTAATAAATGTAAATGTAAGCCAAAGGAAAATTATACGCAACTTGTTGCTATAATTTTCATGCGGCCGGCAGAAAATATGTAACGGGTCGGACAATATGTAACGGGTCGGACAATATGTAACGGGTCGGACAATATGTAACGGGTCGGACAATATGTAACGGGTCGGACAATATGTTACGAGTCGGACAATATGTAACGGGTCGGACATGTTAGGTATTTAGGGGAAGTATTAAACTTCCACTAATCTATGGTTAGGACACTTTTATAAGGAAAAAAATAGTCAAATCCAAACAATTAGATGAAAAAGTCTGCCTCCCGTTCTACACATATAAGTAATATATAAATATAATATACAATCCTCCTCTCGCTCAAGTGGCAAGTAGACATTTATATTCTGCAAGTTCTGCAACTCATAACCTTTGATTTGAGATATGTTTCATTTCATTGATCAATATGAGGTGAGATCATCTAATAAGATCTAAACTAAAGGTAATGACGTATATAATCCTTTTTTCCGTGGGATTTTGTAAAAATAAATATCCTTGCCAGACAGAATGGCGCGCAAAGGTCATACACGTCTGAGTAATGTTATTAGGTAATGATGGCGTATTTTAAGGTCGAAATAAGAGACATGTTGAAACTTTATAATTGAAGTTATTTAGGTATTTTCGGATCGATACAGTTTATGTTATAAACCATAATTAATACTATTAGACAGAGCTCGTTTAGTTCTTTCAGGATCAATAATTTGAATTTCGATATCGTGTGTGATTAAGAAATAAGTAATCCAGAGACATCACTTAGCGTTTCCACCCTGAATACATACATTAGAAAAACATAACCATACTGGCGCAGTCGGGTAAAAACATGCCAAGTCTGATTAAGATGATTTTTCTATAAAAAAATAAATGTTTATGTTATATGTTGTCATACATATATAGGAGACATTACGTTTTTCTATTTTCTTGTGCTTGAAAACATTTTTTATAACAACAACGGGCAAGTCATATGAATTTTCAGACGACATAACGACCACAACATTTAATATGAATTTATCATCCTTATTTAGCTTCAATTAAATATTTTTTTCATATAATCTCTTCTTTTTATAAGATTTCTCTAATTTTTATAAGATTTCTCTACTTTTTATAAGATTTCTCTACTTTTTATAAGATTTCTCTACTTTTTATAAGATTTCACTACTTTTAAATCGAGACTTTTTTACAACATGTTTTGGGATTTTAATTCTTTTATGTATGCAATTTTATTCCTATTTCTTTGGCTACAGTGTTTCGTATTGTCCACTATCGGTCTTTTCTCGGAGGCTTAGAAGTTTCAATTCCATTTTATAAATGTTGAGGGCGGTAAGTACAGGACATAGACATAGACAGATATTTATTTGGCACCAGAAAACACACACAATACAAAACAAAACACAGACTTAAGTAGGTTATATTTCGTAATAGCTGATCCATGAGCTTTGATGCTTCTGTAGACAATATTGATGAGATGAACCCCTCCGAGGTTGGTAGGCTTGCCCACACGAGAATACACATAATATTTATCTTTTACAGTTTGGCTGCGCTCTTTGGGTTCCACATCAGATACTCTAAATCTGTGATTTTTAGGGTTCCGTATCCAATAGAGCCCTATTTCTAAGCCTTTGCTATCTGCCTGACGATTCTTCCGTAATTTAAAGAGATTTTAGACCGAAGTAGTTTAAGCCTTATATGTTCACATAATATTTATTTTAAGGGCGGATAACGTAATAAATATTAAAAAGTTTAAAAAAGTAAAAATTTTAGTGGAGTCATACAAGAAACACTTCTTTGCTATTTTTGATCTATTGTAAAAACAGTAATACACTCAAGCTTCAAACTTGCAGTGAAAAATAATGTGAACTCTAAATTTTAATAACAAACAATAACAATCGTCCAAGTGTGAGGCCCGAGCCATTACCATTTTAAATTACCATATAATTGTAAACGAGCAAAAAAACTTAAACTAGATTATTAACAGAGCCAGTTACATATTTATTTATGGAAAACGATATCCGAAATTAAGCAACGTCGGGCGTGGTTTGTCATTGGATGGGTGACCACCGACCACTGACCACATAGCGGCACACGTTGTTTGTTGTTTATGTTCACAATTTATATCTCTACTCTAGGACACGTCTGCTTCATCGACCATCGGTCCTCCGACAGACATAGCCAGCCCACTGCCACTTCAGCTTGCTGATTCTATGAGCTATGACAGTAACTTTAATCTACAAATTGAATAAAGTTTATTAAGGGAGTATTAGCTAGTTAGCTCTTATAGTTTGGCGGGGCTCTTAGGGTTCCACACCAGGTACTCCAGACCTTCGATTTTTATGTGCCGTCAGAAAACAATCATCAGATTTCATAATTTTTACCAAGGCGGCATTTCAATACGCTTGCGATTACCTGTGCTCTAGGGTTTCACATAATGCATTCCAGATCTTCAAAAAAAAAGGTCTACAACAACTAGTGACGCAAGACAAAGGCGTAAAAAAACGCAGAAATGTTTCCAGAAAAGTATGGTACTGCAGCTTGCTTTGCGCTCGAGACAGACACTCACGACGTATTGGACATACTTATAAGTTTGGTACTCGCGCAGCGAAAACTCAAAGAGCTCTGGCAACCTTACTCACCGCCAGGATAACAACACTACTCAATGTTAGTGTTATTATGGCCGCGGTTTTTTGTAAGTGAGGTACTTCCCCAGTTCAGGCTGCTCATTGAAGCAAGGTTTTAAATAATAAATACAATATAGCATGTACACTGAATTAAAATTGTACTTTGTGAGACTCTGGAGTCCGAACTAGGTTTGCACCTGTAATTTCAGATCACCAGGCCTTTACCACCAATAGTACACAAATAACATATTTACAATAATAATAATACACCGATGTAGCTTGTATTAACGTAAATATTTAGTTAATAAAATTTAATTTTTGAAAAGTATGTATGAGTTGAGAATATGTTGGAGCAAATGGACGTATATGATGTGTGTGGGTGTGTGTGATGAAAAGTAGCAAGTACTCGCTATGCCCCGCTTTAATTGTTCAGGTTGCTTATTCGAACGAGTACTCGCTATGCCCCACCTACTGTAGCTTGTCTTGCTCTCGAGACAGACAGTCACGACGTATGGGACATACTTATAAAGGCACCTTAGTTCAGATACACTGCATCAGAAGCAGTTTTCTGGCGATGGGCTCACCCTCTGTCACGTGTCACGCAGGACTAAAGTGGTTGGTGAAAAAGGCTGTCGACCACATTATGAGCCGCCGCCGGATACCCACTTCTGGGCGATAAAAACTGTGAAAATATTCATACATACATAAATTTAAATAAGATATTTTCCATTTCATACATTTATAATTTGTTTTTAGGCACAACTGATGTTATGCAGGCACCTTAGCCTATGGATGTACGTTTGCAACATAAGGGGTAACACTCCTTTAAGAATCTAATAACCCCTTCTTGAAGAAACCTATAGTGTATTTTAAAGAGAAAACTTCGGCACTTGGCATTGAGCTCATTTAACATCCCAAGCGTTCGCTTAGATTTCGCAGTTCGCAGGATGTGATAAATGCTGTGACGACTGGACTCTCTTTATAACTATCCACCTCTCAAATTTTTATTTGCGATGAAAGCCCACCGAAGCTTTTTCAACCAAAATATGTTCAACTTTGATTGCTTTACTACTGAACGGTACTTATTTTGTTGAGATCACACATGGGGGTCCCAATGAGTCAGTGAGGTCCGCGGAACACGTTTACGTAACATTACATTACATTGTGCAAAATACCCAGCGGCGGGTCGTCGCGTGTCGCCTGCCGCGTGCCTCGTGCCGCCTTGTGCCGCGTGCCGGTCCGCGCGCCGACTCGGTGCGGTCGGTACCTAATTAGTTGAAGGTGAAGGCAGTGCGGGCCGCCGACGCGACGACAAGCGCCGTCGTCTCGGTCGGATATCGATATAGCGGTGAATCAGCTGATTGACCAACTTATTTTTTTTCTATATTACTAATATTTTTAGCTAGACATGATGACTAGCTTCACGCTACTTTGTTGAGTCACTCGGTCGGTAACTTATTCATGTTTCTTCATTTTATATTTATGCGAGTGTAAATGAAATATCCTCTATACATAGGTATATCTACATAAAATAAGTAGGTACAATAAACTGTTATATTTTCAACACGCTTTTATTAGCTTCACCTGTAATGTATGTAACCAATTTTTTTAAGCCAAACTGGTTGAAGCGTTGGAATTTAAGCAAATTCTTATAACTTATACCTATATCTTTCTAATTTGTATCAGTTCGAAACTTTGCAAATGTATGTAATACCGAAATGACAATAATACTGTAATTAGAAAGAAGTAATTAGATTTCTGAAGAGTCGGCAACGCGCGAGTGATACCCCTGGTGTTGCAAGCGTCCATAGGCCACGGTGACCGCTTACCATCAGGCGGACCGTGTGCTTGTTTGCCACCTTAATGGTATAAAAAAAAAAAAAAAAAAAAAAATATATAGTTTCATCGAGCTGATCTGATGATGAAACCGGAAGGTGGATAGTGGAACTCTCTAATGGCTTGTAGTTGACTCCTCGACATTGGGCTCATTTGGTTGGTTTAAACGAGTCAGAGGTATTCGTCTCGTTAAAACACTTGGTGACGAAACCATTGATATAAACAAAAACAAAAAAAAACCTTTTTTGTTTATATCAATGAACGAAACTGTGTTTTTAGTTTATACAATAAATAAATTATTAGAATACAAGTTACCTCATTACTTACATATATAATATTATTTATTATTATATAAATTTGGCTGTCTTTTTTGGACTAAGAAGCTTATAACTTCGTGACTGTTCTGTATTTCACATCTCACATCTTACATCTCACATCTCACATCTCACATCTCACATATCACATCTCACATCTTCATTACAGTGCTTTTTACGTATAAGTAGGTACCAAAGTAAATTGGAATAATGCTATTAGGTACCTACTGGGTTTAGCCGAACACAAAAAAAATTAAACAAGTCAGGACAAGGTACCTCGTTGAATCCGACTGAAGATATTTTAATGATACTTATATCACTTATTTTGCAGGATTACTGATAGACTGCTGTTTAAAACTGTTATCACATTTACAACTAGGTACATACTTGTGCTCGTACCACCACATAATAACTAACAATACCATCTAGAAAATACTTTGATCCTCGTCTACTAAATTTGTTTGTCCGTAACGCGTTTGAAAACAACAAACGCCTACATGTTTCTAACCTATGATTGATTTCCTTCATTACTATTCTTAACACTTTTCCACACTTTCGCGATTGTTACTGCCAGTGATCAGTGGAGCCAACTTTGACGATACCGCGAAAACAGCTACCTACTAGTTGCAAAATCTTTTTTATCCTATATCCGAGTTATTCAGCATTGAAATAAGGAAGAAAATAATTTACAAGTATGGTGTGTCTAACTAAATAGATGCAAAAGTGATGCAGTTTTTAACTTCAACGTTCAAAGCACGTCCACAGCACTGGGCGCGGCCGCTGAGCGCGCACAAGTGCACAACTGAAGTACTTGGCGCGGCCACTGAGCGCGCACAAGTGCACAACTCGTAAGCGCCACAAACATTCATGAGTTGACGTTTCATATTTTTTATCTCACTGAGTATTTTCTAGTGAGGATGAAACTGACTCATCACTTGTTACAGACGTGTTTTTGCAATTCATGCATTTCATGTTGCTTTTCTTTCTGCTCCAAGTTTACGGAAATTCACCTCAGTTGAGTGAGCACATACGAAATCGTACATTTTGCATGATCCACACTGAACTCCATCGTTGAAGTTTGACCGGCAACGTGCACACGTATTCATGGTTAAATTCAAGATTTATACTTTGGAACAAAATGAAAAAAGGTTGATGATAACTGAATTACAAGGCAAACCAGAATTGCGGGTATTGTCAATGAGTGTCCGAACTAGATTGATGAAACAACTGATGAATTAATCGTTATTGTGAGATTGCGGTGCTTGCAGTTAAGACCTCATCAATCAATCATTTGATAACCCACACGATGAGTTTCTGAAAAAAAAATTTTTAAATCCCATACAAATAATTGATGACACCAAACCCCCCCCCCACCTAAGGGAAATATTTTGAGGAACTGCGGCTCAAATTATTGTTTTGCCCTAAAGTACCTGTGTGCCAATCGGCTAAAACGATAGGGATTTAATTAAGATATTTTAGTATTTAAGGTAAGTTTTTAACCTATCGTTATTTAATTTTATAAAATGTTTAATCAATATAGATTCTTAACCTTAACAATAGATTAATTTCTTGTAACTGAATGGAGGTCTGCGCGTGGTTTAAATTGACAGGTACGTGCGGTTTCAGTGAAGAGCGGCCGACCGTGACCGAGTGCGACAGGGCGCCGGGCGTCGGCGTCGTCGGTGGAAATTCCGGAGGAAAAAGCGGCAAAAAAGGGGAATCCGCACGCGCCGATGTTTCCGCGGAAATGCCGAGCTACGCGCGCGCGTTCCACCTGGCGCGTGGCGCGTGGTACAGCAACTGGTGATGCACCGACCATGCAACATTATTGATGCATCGGTTTGGAAATGCGTGTCGTGTGTAATGTTATAGTAGATACATAATGGCGGCGGTGACGTGTCGCTTAAACAACCTTGTCTCGTCTGTACGTACACGTCACACGTGATACGTGATTACTGTTCATGCGGGAGATCAGAGATATTCAACAGTTTACATTTGTTACATTATTAATCACATTTATCACTTTACACACCCGTCACACTATGTTTAACCCGCGAGAAGTGTAAAAAGAACATATTCAGTAGGAAGTTTAACAGCGGTGTCACTTATTTGTACCACCGAAAGGTACACGAGTTTTATTTACTTAAGTCAGTCTCGCATTGTGAGGGTTCACTTTTTTTTTAATTTCGTCAGTGAACTTTAGTGAACTTTGTTGAACTTTAGTGAACTTTAGTAACTTAAACTATAAAAAAAAGGTTATTTTCATTTTCTCAAAAACCGTGGGGATTAAAAAGACCGCTCTAGTTTTTATGTCAAATCAAAATTGAGGTGCATCAAGTTTAATTATTTCAGATTAATGGTTCCGCAGCCAAAGGTCAAAAATAGAAATATTATAGTTTCGTTAGGTCATGGTCATGTATCGTCATGGTGTAAATCGCTATACAATATTTGGTAGAATTGAGGGAAAATATTAATTAACCATGTAAGTATATGAAAAATAGTATGTTACTTATTGAATAATAAAACGGGATTAAACGCCTTGGTATTTGGCAAAATAACTTTTTCCCGACCTTTCGGCTGGGATACACCAGTCTTGGTCACGGGTAGACTGGCGGTGCGCGGTGTCTTCGGCTTTGAGTGCAGGCGTCCTGTGGAACTACCCTCACGTCGTCTTTATATTTGTCAAAATCACGACACACAACTCTAACGGTGTCCTCGGGTGCGTTCGTTGTAGAAACTCAAGAGCTGTATTTTCCCACGACTGGATTCCCGTTTTATTTTTTAATGTTTTATTTATTTAAAAATTAGTAATCGAACGCGAAAATTTAAAAATTTAGATAGTGTTTTAGTTAGCTGACAGCAGAAATAAAAACTCCCTTTATTACGGACTGATTTTTTTGTATTTTATTTATCATAAATAACCATAAAAAACTATTTTAACTATTCTATATATAACAATATATAGAATAGTTAAAATAGTTGAGATTTGTGGCCGTATCGGCTAAATGCGTATTTTGAAGCAAAACTGTATCTAAAGGTTTGAAATAAAATGTATGTTATAGGTGATAGATATCAAGTTATTGTAGTTAGAACTAAAAATCTGAAATTAACTATACTCCTAACACTTGCGCTCATTTTTATCGTAAAATCCCCATAAATAAAACGCTTATTATTTCTGATGAACGAAACGACCGCAAGTTACTGTTTTATTTGACAACTGCAGTTGACAAAGAAGCATTTTGAACATGCTCGTTCTCGTCCTGTATGTCATTATTATGCAAGCTTGTGCTTGTTTTATGATCATTCCATACTTCTGTGTGTCGGATTGTCTCCCGGCAGTTTTAAATTTTTATTTGGTAAGAGCTTCGTTACTTCTTTGTCCGGTTAAGCAATTTTTGTGTCGATTGATGTTTAAGTTTAATCACATTCAATATCCGCAGTCTGTTTTATTAACTAAAGAATTTCTTAAGAATTCATTCATCATATCAGCCCATTGACGTCCACTGCTGGACATAGGCCTCACCTAACTTTCTCCATAGCGTAAGACTCTATGCCGCCTGTAACCAACGGCTCCCCGCTACCTTTACCAGGTCGTCTGTCTATCTAGCGGGGGGCCGTCCCACGCTGCGCTTTCCGGTTCGTGGTCGCCACTTAAAAACCTGCTTCCTCATCGGCCATTGGTTCTTCGAGCTATGTGGCCTGCCCAATGCCACTTCAGCTTTGCGATTCGGTGAGCTATGTCGGCGACTTTAGTTCTCCTACGGATTTCCTCATGTCTGATTCGATCACGTAGGGAAACTTCGAGCATAGCTCTTTCCATCGCCTGCCGAGCGACCTTGAGCTTTCGTATAAGGCCCATAGTTAGCAGCCACGTCTCAGTGCCGTAAGTGGCAACACACACTGGTTAAAGACTTTTTTCTTCAAGGGGTATTAAGGACGAGAAAATAGTACGCAGTTTTCCGAACGCTGCCCAACCGAGTTGGGTTCGGCGAGTAACCTCTTTCTCAAAATTTGACCTACCTAATCGAACAGTTTGTCCTAGGTATACGTATTTGTCAACAACTTCGAGTGGGTCCAACGGTTATTGGAGTGGTTTTCGTCTTGTCCATGTTCATCTTGAGGCCCACTCGTTGAGAAACTCTACTGAGGCTTTCGAGCATTGTGCTAGGGTCTTTCATCGATTCTGCCATAACCACAATATCGTCAGCAAACCGAAGGTGGGTAATGAACTCGCCATTAACATTGATGCCAAGCCCGTCCCAGTCCAGAATCTTAAAGACATCTTCCACCGCATTTGTGAACAGTTTCAGAGATATGACATCTCTCTGTCTCACACCTCTCTGCAGTTGGATCGGTTCTGATCCTGGAGACGGACTGACATGTTGGCGTTATCGTACAAGCATTTTAGCACCTCGACATACCGATGATCGATACGGCATCTCTGTAGAGCCTGTGGCACTGCCCATATTTCCACCGAAACGAAGGCTTTCTCATAGTCCACAAACGCTAAGCAAAGGGGCCAATAACAAGTAGCAATGACTAGCCTTAAAAAGGAATTGTAGATATCTTGAAGGCAAATTATCGAATCCGGGCTTTTGTCTTGGCTAAAACTATTATGTCCCTCAGGATATCCTCTAGATACACTCCAAGACAATGTGAAGTCAAAATGGGCACAGATTTAAAGAGAATATTAGGAGTCACTTCATACTACATTGTAGATAAACTTCAGTCGCACTTAGGAGAGACTAGTATTAACAAATTCTTAAGACAGACTTCAAGATATCCTGATGGTTGACTTTATCCATAGCAACAGTTTTCAAGATATCTACAATACTTAGTTAAGGCTTAGAAAGGGCATTAGTCCAGATTCAAAGCAGGCTTACATATACTTGTTTGCTATATATTGCTATATTTGATTCCATAAAAGATATTTACTAATTTGGCGAACAAATATGTAACTAATTAATTGTTATGAAAACAGGATGAATTATGTTGTTTGACTGAAGATTTGAAACGCACGCTGGATTGTCGTTAAAAGTTGACAGATAATGTTATAAAACAGACAGGCCCTATAAATTCCGCAAAAGAAATATAAAAAACCCTGAATTTTAAAGTTGTAAATGTTAAATTTGCTATTAAATAAATTGAAACCACTTAATTTTTATTTTATATGTTATTATTGTAATTTAAAAGTCTATTATTATAATTTTAGTATCAGTCTGAGCAATTTTGTAGGTTTTAAAAATCAGCATAATATTTATATCAGTATCATAAATGATGTAAAATGGCGTTAATTCATATTTCTCCTAACGAAGTAAGACTTCAGACAATATAGAATTTTTAAGGTTAGTTCAGAAAAACTTAAAGCAAACAAGAATTTATGTATGATTATTTAAGACAAGATATCCTAAAGTTGACCTTAAAATAGAGTTGATCTATTACTACTTAAGACAGTTTAGGTTGTATACACTCTTTTTTTATTTACTTAATACTAAATTGCCGTAAATTTTATTATAATTGTATTGTTTGTGCCGGAAAGGTTTATGCAACAAGTAAGTTTGCAAAACTTGAATAAACTGCTATACGTAGTGAACTAAAGATACGTTGTAAGATACGTATGTACCTATTTTTTTTAACCTGCGTATTGGTAAATAATTTTATGAAATAACTTGCAAGTAAATATGTAGGTAGGTATTGTGTTGTGTCTGTCTTTCTCTTAAAACTTTAGCATATTATGACATCAGAATGGGGACATATATATTAAATAGGACATTAATTGGCGAAGGTACCTGACCGATTTTAAACCTCCTTATATTTGACACAAACAAAATATTTTTTAAGGCGAGGGTTACAGTACCTACAATATTATTTTTTACAACTTTATATGTTATGTAAGTAAATATAAAGAAAAAATATATTTAGGTACCTATTTATATCTGTTGCCAGGTAGTTTACTTTTGATACCACCAGGATGACGCTGTGTAGGGTTGCCAGGAAAATTTATTTTATTTATATGTTCGAGCATCTTTTGGTACAAGATTTGGTTTTAATTTGTTTATAATTTTTAATTTTTTAATAAGGCATTAGTCGCAGTATGTGGCGTAGTATTATAAACGATCGCCCACTCTCTTAATTCCGCTCTAAAGTTATAAGCATAATTCTCAGCTTTCGATTCAGATGCCAATTCAAAATCGGAGTCACAGCTCTCAATTTCTACATTTCCTGAACTATCTAATATTTCTTGCGGTAGTGTATCTGTCTGGTTTGAACATGGCCCTTGAAAATTTTGATCATTACTTTTTATTGCATTACTACCAATAACAGCACTTTTAACACGCCGAAAAGAGCTACCTGATCTTTTTAATCTTTAACTTTATCCATTATTTATAGACAGCTTGGCAAATTCTGATTAAAATCGTCCCGTTAATACTATTTAGCATGAAAACTTACTTATCCAAGCAATCAATCACTTAAATTTACTTGAAAAAGAAAATGAACAGTACTTAGTGTCATTTTTGACTTGAGATTATTTGAAAACGTTAAATAATCAATTTTTTTGTTTATCAATATTATAAATTATAAATCTATTAATATTATATGTTTATTAATAAAAATATTATGAAAAGTTTTTGTTTATTCAATAATACCTTATTTAAGTCTTTAAATAATCTTACTTAAGTCAAAAGTGAATTTTGAGGTATGCGTTGTAGATATAATTTAGGGAGAAAATATTTGGATTTACTTAACTAGGTTTAAATAATACACAACTCACTAAAGAAGCAGTAGACAAAAGCTATTAGGACTTAAAGAGTTAATAAAATCAATTTTCTCTTAAAAAAATCTTTCTTGAGTCTCAGTACAGACATATTAGATTTAATACTTATCCACAATTGCTACTTGGGTATACTCTTCTGACTTCTGTATAATCTGCCGCAGCGTATGTATATGGTCTACGGTACTATAGCCTCTTCGGAAACCGGCTTGTTCGGGAGGCTGGAAGTCGTCGAACTTGCGAGCGAGACGGTTCGTAATTACTCTTGAAAACAGCTTATAAACATGGCTCAGAAGCGTGATGGGTCTGTAATTCTTAAGAAGGGTATTGTCACCTTTTTTTAAGAAAAGCACCACCACGCCTCTATGCCATGCTTGCGGCGAAGTAACTTTGAGTATGACGGTATTAAAGAGCTTCTGAAGGACTTTTAGTATAAATCGCGCCACGTAAGTTGAACCTGCGCAGTAACACATTTTTGGTTCGTTAGTACATTCGTCCGTACTGCACCTGCGCAGACGGCCGCCATTTTAGTTCAACTTACTAGGCGCGGATTATACGGGTTTTCCACCCGCTTTCAGAAGCTCAGTCGTAACTCCATCATCACCCGGGGCCTTATTGTTTTTAAGCTGTTTGAGGGCTATACTAATCTCGTACAAGCTGACGTCCGGGATGTCCTCGGGATAGTGTCGAGTCAGGCATTCAAAGATTTCATTATTTAAAAAATATTCGAGTTGAAATTTTGTAATTTGGGGTATAGTAGGTAATAGTCGAAAGGGCCCTGGGCTAGTACTCCGGGTACGGCAGGCCAAGGAGGAATTGAGGTAGGATTAAATAAAAGTAGGTAGGTAGGGGAAAAAGGGACAATGGGAGTATTTGATGTAATTTTACACACGTAAAAAAGATCTGTCACTAAGCGAGTCTTTTTGGACAATATGCATTCGTTTAGCTACTGGTGATTATTAGCAAAACCTCCCTTATGCATTGCACAAGAAAACCACGGCCCCTAGTCCCCGGCAGCCCCACTAGTCCTGACTATGTTAGCGGTCAAGGTTACGATGGGGCAGGGGATGCGACGAATCCCCGGCAGAGGTCCGGCTACCACAAACACCGACAACTGGCCCTAGCAACAGAAGCAGACAAGCTGCGCTGGGATATAATAGGGCTATCTGAATTTTGAAGACAGGGGAAGACTCATTATTGCTCAAATCCAGCAACTTGTTCTACTTCCTATATTAACCTGGAATTTGTAAGAAGTCGTTTGATAAGGTTTACGCTCCGTCCAACGATTGCCTTCATACAGAACCCCGAACATTATCAGCTCGAACTTTAAAATCGCTTTCAGTGCCTAGCGATTGCGAAAATGTGGATTTAAATGATAGGCTGGTGGAAACTGTCCAAGCGGTTACAGCTAAGTTCGTCAAAGCTCGCCATAAAAATAGAACACAAAAATTTTTTGATCACTCTCAATTATATGAAGGTGCGGCGCGACATAAAATTGCAGTCTTCATCTAAAAGGTCTAAATACACGCGGCTCAATAGACAAATCTCGAAAGCCATACGATGCGATATATGCCATTTCAACACATCACGTGTAGAAGAGGCTATAAAGCGAAATAAAGGCTCAAAAGTGTTTTCTAGAGACTTGTATATTGGGCAACGACAGTTGACAAAGCTGAAGATCGAAACTGGCAAAATCGTTTCGTCCAAACCGGAAATATTGAGAGAGATCGAGAACTTCTATAGACAATTGTACACCTCAACTCACGATCCTGTCAACATCACGTAACGTAAGTACGTCAGGGCTTCTGAAAGCGGGTGGAACACCGATACTTAAAGTCCTTCAGAGGCTCTTTAATCATATTATCCTCGAAGGCACTACGCCAGAAGCTTGGAGCAGAAGCGCTGTCATACTTTTCTTCAAAAAAGGAGACCTCACCTCATTGAAGAACTATAGACCCATTTCGCTTCTGCGCCATGTGTATAAGCTGTTTTCCAGGGTCAGTACGAATCGTCTCGAACGCAAGTTTGACAAATTCCAACGTCCCGAACAAGCCGGTCTAAGAAAAGGCTTTGGTATCATGGACCACAGTCATTTTTTTTTTTTTATGCCACTAAGGTGGCAAACAAGCACACGGTCCGCCTGACGGTAAGTGGTCATCGTAGCCTAAGGACGCTTGCACCATCAGAAGTATTGCCGACCATAAAAAAATTCAATAACTTCTTTCTTGAAGAACCCCATACTGTAGACTGTAAACCTTGGCAAAGAGATCATTCCACAAGCCAAGCGTTCGCGGGAGGAAGTTTCTCTGAAACCGCACTGTACGCCACTATTTCGGTTCTAAAGTGTGAGAATGAATTCCCAGCCGATGGCGAGCGGTGCGATGGTAGAAAGTAGTCGTGGGCATCATTTAGAACATTTCCTCAGAACACATCCCACTGTACAAGCGGTAGAACACACACAGGGAGGCAAAGTCTCTCCTCAGACTTCAGGGTTTGAACGGCATGTGAGTTTAAGATCGTCGACAATTCTCACAGCCCGTCGTTGAACCGAGTCAAAAGGTCCAAGCTGGTATCCGGGTGCACCCGCCCAGAGATGGCAGCAGTACTTCATATGGGGCCGAACTTGCGACTTGTAAAGCAGCAACCTCTGGCCCGACGTGAAGCACTGCCTCACTCTGTTGAGTACACCTAGTTTTTTGGACGCCAGCTTCACCTTATCTTGTAAATGATCTCGCAACATGAACGCAAAATGAACATCGATAATCAACATACGCTGCGCCAGAAGGGCAAAGGAGTATAATTGGCCTCTTTGCTTAGCGTTAAAGCCTTCGATTCTATCGAGACCTGGGCGGTGTTACAGTCTCTCCAGCGGTGCCACATTGACTATCGATACATCGAAGTGCTGAAGTGTTTATATTACAGAGCCACGATGTCTGTCCGACTACAAGATTAGAACAAAAAACCAATCCATCTGCAGTAAGGTGTGAGACAGGCAGACATTATTTCTCCGAAACTGTTCACAACTGCGTTGGAAGATGTGTTTAAGCTTCTGGAATGGGAAAGGCATGGCGTCAACATAAATGGCGAGTTCATCACTCACTTTTGTCGACAACATAGTGGTCATGGCAGAATCGCTGGAAGACCTAGGCACGATACTCGGAGACCTCCGCAGAGTTTCCCAACAGGTTGGCCTTAAAATGATAAAACGAAGGTGATGTTCAATGTCCTATACCGGTTGTTGTTGGGAACGCTACTCTTAAAGTTGTTGACGAATACACATACCTAGGGCAAGTAGTCCAGTTAGGTAGGTCCAACTTTAAAAAAGAGATTAACCGAAGAATCCAGCTCGGCTGGGCAGCGTTCGGGAAACTACGCAACATCTTTCCGTCCAAAATACCTCAGTGCCTAAAGACCAAATGTTTGTTGCCAGTGATGACTTATGGTACAGAAACGTGATCTCTTACTGTTGGCCTCTTTAATATGCTCAGGGTCGCTCAGCGAACTATGGAAAGAGCTATGCTTCGTGTTTCTTTGCACGATAGAATCTGAAACGAGGAAATTCGCCGAAGAACTAAGGTTACCGACATAGTTCAAATAGTTAACAAGCTGAAGTGGCAATGGGCAGGCCACATCGCTCGTCGATCCAATAACCGGTGGGGAAGAAAAGTTCTCGAGTGGCGACCACGGATCGGAAGACGCAGCGTGGTTTGGCCTCCTACCAGGTGGACAGACGATCTGGTCAGAGCCGCAAGAAGCGGATGGGCGCAGCCGGCTCAGTACCGGCCGTTGTGGAGACATATGGGGAGGACTATGTTCAGCAGAGGACGCCTTTCGGCAGAAACGAACGAACGAACATCAACACATGAAATGTAAATACTTAGAGTAGATTATTGTGTGTCTTTAAGCTTATATTATCAATTTAAAAAATATTTCTGGTGTTTTAATAGCAAATTAAAATTTTATTTAAATTTTTACACATTTAGTACGATAGGGTAATAAAGATTAGTGCAGTGTGAGCACTCAGAGTTGACTCCTATTACCCGCAATCATTGTACCATAACTAAAAAAATCAATTCTAATTAATAACTATTCCCGAAATGCCGAAAATACGTCACAGGTCCACAAATAAGGCTCAGTGGTCATCTGAAATACTGTCAAAAGCTGAGGTTCTCATGAGTCAAGGCCACCCTATGAGAAGTGCTGTTAAAGCCATGAATATACCTTTTTTCAAGCCTCCAAAAGCGGTTAAAGAAGAATAATTTATCGGAACCACGTCTCGCATGACTTCCTGTATTCACATCAGAAGAAAAGGTTTTGTCAGACCAGATAAAATACTTATCTTCTATTCTTTACGGAGTCACATCGATTCAGATAAGGAAAGCGGCATACCAGTATGCAGAAGAGCTTAAAATTTCACACAATTTGGCAAGAGTGCTAAAATGGCAGGACGTGATTGGCTAGATAGCTTTTTAACAAGAAACGGCATCTCTGTTCGAAAACTTGAATCAAAAAGTCTCAACAGAATAACGGCGTTACATAAAGAAGAAGACCAACTGTTCTAAAGACCATTAGGAGATCTCATGGACAAATATAAATTTACTCCTAATAATATTTATAACTGCGACACGATAGGCATTTCCGCAGTGCAAGATCCTGGAAAAATATTAGCTCCCAAAGGCATGAAAAGAGGAAAAAATATTACACTCTTGGGTGCCATGCGCTGCTGGTGGTTTTGTTCCACTAATGTTCATCTTTCCGAGAAAAAGAATGATTCCTCAGCTTGAGAAAGACAATCCTTCGGGAGCTATATACAAATGTTTGGATAATGGGTGTATTAATGAACATATTCTATGAGTGGCTGCAACACTTTGCCATGTATACCAATCCATCGTCACAGGCGCCTGTTCTATTAATACTTGACAATCACGCCAGTCATACCTCTTTGATTGATAATAGTCCCATATAATCCAAACACTTTTTCTGAAGAAGATTTTACCGTAGCTGAAGTCTTAACCCAATCTAAAGTAATTATTCAAGATACCTCAATCGTCATTCCATCTACGTCTGCGCCAACAGATCTAATACCATCTACATCATCTGCAACAATACATCCAATGCCGTGTAATTCATCGGTTACAACAAATTTAACACCATGTTCTTCATCTGCAGAAAATACCTCATATGCCATCAATATCATCCATAGCAGTCGATTCAATACCATCGACATCATCAGCAACGTTAGCTCCTGGAATATTGAATTCCAACATTGAAGATCTGCTTCCATTACCTGTCAAAAGGGTTCCTAAAAAGCCCATAAGAAAAGGACGAACGAAGCAACACGCAAAAATTATGACATCAACACCCGTCAAAGATAGCAATCTAGAGCAGCAAAAAGGAAAAACCTTATGTCATGTATGTAAAGATATTGCAAATAAGGCCAAAAGGCACGTACTTCAAGATCTAAATAGACCGTGTTGTGCAGAAATGTTTCAAGCCACAAGAGCATTGATAAAAGTTATAAAAATTTGAAAGATAAATGTATTTTTTTGTGTAACAGTAACCCTATTATTACATGTTACTTATATATTTTATAGCAAATTAAATATAGATTTTGAATTTACTAGTTGTTTCTAAAAATAACCCTTATATTTATAAATAATTTGATAAAAGGCCCCTGGATCATTTCTGCTAAATTAAAATTTATATCGAAATTAATTTCATATGTAATTGCCGAATTGATCTAATACATACTCAAATATTAATATTATAATATATAACAAATATAAATACTAGCGGTCCCGGCGAACGTTGTTCCGCTGCCGTCCCTCTGTAACCCGGCGAAAGTTGGTTTTACCTAAAGTGCCCGAGTCCGACTCGCACTTAACAGATCGAGATAAAAACTATCCTATCTTTTAAGTTGGATCGAATAACAGATAGTTACGAAGTTGGTCAAAATCGGTTCAGTAGTTTAGGAGTCTATAGCGGACAAACAACGTGACACGTAATTTTTATATACGGTCGCGGTCAGATAATGTTAACCAGTTTTGAAATTAGATTCTATATCACACTTTTTTCACTAAGTCTAAAATGCCATATCAAGTTACTTATTACCTTTCAAAAGCTATTATGCAAAATGACGCATCGAGAAAAACAACAAGAATTATTGATCACTCTTTGATAATGGAACTAATATCTTTATTTGTTGAAATGACATTTATCAAAAAATTTTTGTTTGAACGTCGTTTTGACAAGAGTAAAATTTTACAAAAGATTTTTTCATAACGAAATAAAATGGCAAGTTTAACCCTGGAGCCAAGCTTTGCACAATGTTGGACTACACTACAGACACCATGCTATTAAAGTGGAGCTGAAATCTCACCACAAAACAGCCCGGCTTCGCTTTGCTCGACGACATCTCGATTTTGATTGGTCGGATACTATATTTACCGATGAAAAAACTTTTAAATCAAGCCAATATTAAACATTTCGATTGCTGTAAACATTTCGAGCTGCAAGTATCTAAATAGCTTTAAGTTAACAGCAATTCGTTTAATTTTTCTCCATTATTATTAAGAAACCCCAGATTTTTTGACGGCACGTCATATAGGTACAGTATTGTTTTTTTCATAGAAAATGGCACATTCATTAATAAAGGTTCGCCATCCCTGTCCTAGAGCGATTCATTGTCATATAAGAAAAAAGATAATCTATGGTCAATCAAATTATTATGAAATGTGATCCTTAAGGTGGTAAACATTTTCTGACCGCGACCATACATAGATTATAACATTAACCCTTTACACATGCTTAAGGTTTATATCAACTACTTGCAAATAAAATGTAAAAATGCTTATAAAATATATTTCAGAATAAAAACAAACTTTAAAAGTTTAGAGCTTTATATTATATCACTGGTGCGGAATGCGAAAGGGCGATGGGGCGAAATATCAACTGATACCTATATTATATCACTGGTGCGGAATGCGAAAGGGCGATGGGGCGAAATATCAACTGATACCTATATTATATCACTGGTGCGGAATGCGAAAGGGCGATGGGGCGAAATATCAACTGATACCTATATTATATCACTGGTGCGGAATGCGAAAGGGCGATGGGGCGAAATATCAACTGATACCTATATTATATCACTGGTGCGGAATGCGAAAGGGCGATGGGGCGAAATATCAACTGATACCTATATTATATCACTGGTGCGGAATGCGAAAGGGCGATGGGGCGAAATATCAACTGATACCTATATTATATCACTGGTGCGGAATGCGAAAGGGCGATGGGGCGAAATATCAACTGATACCTATATTATATCACTGGTGCGGAATGCGAAAGGGCGATGGGGCGAAATATCAACTGATACCTATATTATATCACTGGTGCGGAATGCGAAAGGGCGATGGGGCGAAATATCAACTGATACCTATATTATATCACTGGTGCGGAATGCGAAAGGGCGATGGGGCGAAATATCAACTGATACCTATATTATATCACTGGTGCGGAATGCGAAAGGGCGATGGGGCGAAATATCAACTGATACCTATATTATATCACTGGTGCGGAATGCGAAAGGGCGATGGGGCGAAATATCAACTGATACCTATATTATATCACTGGTGCGGAATGCGAAAGGGCGATGGGGCGAAATATCAACTGATACCTATATTATATCACTGGTGCGGAATGCGAAAGGGCGATGGGGCGAAATATCAACTGATACCTATATTATATCACTGGTGCGGAATGCGAAAGGGCGATGGGGCGAAATATCAACTGATACCTATATTATATCACTGGTGCGGAATGCGAAAGGGCGATGGGGCGAAATATCAACTGATACCTATATTATATCACTGGTGCGGAATGCGAAAGGGCGATGGGGCGAAATATCAACTGATACCTATAATTTGGTGATTATCCTATAGGCGGTTACAAACAGTCGCGTCTAACACAGAGGATAAGTGGACATCAAGGGAATTACCAAATGCAATGAAGTGGCAGTTTCGTAGAGATATGGGTAGGAGCAGCGTGAGTCCTTGTTGGTCCACGGCTAGCTTCTTCTGGATCTTCTGGAGGCACCTCCTGACGACACCTTTGGTGATTCAATTTCACTGGCACGTATATAGTCTTACAGCGCAATTCGGTTGCGGTCTCTTACGGTCCGCCTGATGGTAAGCGGTCACTGTAGCGTATGGGCACTTGCAACACCAAGGGCATCACTCGCGCGTTGCCGACCCTGCAGAAATCTAATAACTTCTTTTTTGAAGAACCCCATACTGTAGTCCTTGGGGAAAACCTTGGCAGGGAGCTCATTCCACAACATTCATTTCTCTGAAACCGCACTGTACGCGACCATTTCGGCTCTAAGCTGTGAGAATGAAATCCCTGCCGATGGCCAGCGGTACGGTCCTTAGAACACATTCCATTTTACCAGTGGTAGAACACACACAGGGAGGCAAAGTCTTTCCTCAGACTTAAGGGCTCAATACGGCAAGTGAGTTTGGAATCATCGACAATTTTTTCAGCCCGTCGTTGAACCGAGTCAAAAGGGCCAAGTTGGTATCTGGGAATTGAATTTCTTCATATAATATTCGTGATGAATTCTTTGAACTGTCATACCCGGTTGCAAATACAAAGCCTCGCATGTCTCTCTTTTGTAGTGAGAAATGTATTTAGGTAATCTATAAATGACATCTTTGGCCAATTGTATATCTTCTAGGGATAATGTTTTCCAACCTCCTTAAGCATTACCTCTTCTATCAGTAAGAATACCAGAACGCATCTTCTTCAAACATATATTTATTTTTTGTGGACTTATTTATAAAGTCTTTACAAACATATCCCTATAGACTTTCACACCTGCTAATGTATAGCTTCCACAAAATTTTCTTGGTTTGCTAATTTTAGACTTATTAGTTACGTATGTTCTCTTTTTGACATTTACTTTAACTAATGAATTTATATACAAAAGTTCCGCAGTATACGATCCCAAATGAACGTACTTTTCAAATTATTTTAGTCTTAGCTCTCTTGACAAAGATTCTGAACAATGAAGCATACATGTGCATTTAAAGTTCACAAATACTTTAGGTTTGATCCTTTTCTCTTTCTTGTTTGTGTATGGCAAATTATTGTATTTTTTTTCTTTGATTTCTTCTCTGGTACAGGTTCCTTCACGTTTTCTTCCTCTTTTTGGTCTTCCTTTAGTTAAATTTAAATTTAAAATTTATGCAGGTTTGATCACGTTTATTATTATTATTTTAAAAATCAAAAATTTTTACATCCACGATTTCACGAAATTGTCAAAACAGAGCGGGACATCAAAGTGATAATGTAACCAAATAAAAAAAATAAAATGCGGATAAAGTGTTTTTTATTTAAATATTAAAAGATTTCAACCTTAATTTAAATATTTTGACATTAAAAAAACATTAATATTATTTTCTATCTGTTCTAATCATCTAATGATTTTCGAGGTTTGAATAATTTTTGCATACTTGCATCCTGCAAGAATTTTTTAGATGCGTCTAATCATTTGAGTAAATTCTTTTTTGTTTAAGCTAAAAGACCAAGTTGCATGGAACATTTTTGCTAGATGATTATTTTGTATAATGCTATCTATCTAAAATGATTCACTAGGTCAAAATCATTTTTTCATAATTAGAACTTCAATATGCATACTGCAGAAATGTTTCAGGTGCTTTTGAATCATTTCAGCTAATCATTTTTTGTGTAAGGTATAAGACACGTCGCTTGGAACATTTATGCAGAATAATTATTTTGTAACTCTTATTTGCTTTATTGTTTCAAGAGTCTTGAATCACTTCTGCTTTACTTAATCAGTTTTTGTCATGGTTGTGGGTTGGTATATTATATTATATAAAAGTATTTGTAGGTGACAGAATAAAATGAGTTTTTACTAAATAGGAAGACAGATCGTTTTTGATTGTTTGACATCAATATCTCAATTTTGGCTATTTTGTGGGTTGGATAATTTTTGCACAACACGGTCCAATGATCTCAAGTTCAAAATCTAAACATTTCTTCAGAATCAGATATAAGTCTTAATCAGATGTGACCATGATGAAGACGACGCTTTGAATAAATACTTTGTAGTATGTGATGAATTTGGTTGCAACAATGAGTTATGGTACAGATGCACTTCTTGTGGTTTATGAGCAGACGCTAGCTGCACAGGATGGGACTCGGCAAAAGGTTACGTATGTGACAATTGTTAGGCTGACTCTCATGGTCCACATAGTGACTATAATTACTCTCAGATATGGACAATGGTGGTCAAATATGTTTTTTTTTTAAAGTTTAATGGCAATTAATATATGATTTCAAGGGTAATGAAACTGTCTGAGACTAAGATAACTAAGGAGATGAAGTAAAAATTTTGTGTTTTTCTACCTAATGTTTTACATCGACTCGTATCTATGCCTACACTAATAATAAGTAGTATTCCTTAATAGATGTCGTTTAAAACTCAAATTTGCCCCCCCCCCCATATGGTTGGTTAGGTATGCCTTAATAATAAATTTTAAAAAAAATATTCATGTCAGAAGGCACGCGTTTAGTTGGATTTTCCTACTGTAAATACCGGAAAATTGCAGTTTATTTCATTTAATCGGATGTGGTTAGCGGATCGGCAACGATCGGCAGTCAGACCATGACCGCCGGTGAACCATGACGGCGACTGACGGTTACTCCGGACCCTTCTGGCACCCGGATCTTGAAGACGGACACAGTCACTAACTGGTGAACTGCGGACGGATGTCAGACTTGTAAAAGTAGGAGCGTTTTCAGTGGGCGTACATCAGAGGTTCACGGGGCGCAGGGGTTTACGGAAAATCAGTTCTATTGTTGAGGGCAGAAGCTTTAATTTAGCTTCACTAACTCATTACAGGCGAACGCAAACATTCCAGGTCGGGGTGATGTCGTACGAGACGAATATACAATAAAATAACTAACAATATTTATGATTGTACCGTGTGCACGTGGGCGTGGGCGTGGGCGTGGGCGGAGTCTGCGAGAGCCTGGAGTCTCGAGTGACTGCCATTTAGAGCTGATCGCGCGTGACCAATCTTTAAATGAATTTAAGAATATTTAGGCACCGATGTAACGACCATTTTCATAATTCCGAGAATAATAACTAAGCCAAAGCCGCACGAGCAAACCACAGCCAAAACAACTTCACAATTCCCAAATATTAACTACCTATAGGTATTTGGACTACTGAGGATCAAACCCGGGACCTTCGACATGGCAGTCTAACGTTTAGCACTTGCGCCACTTCGTATTCACGAGCTTCTGTTAGGTACGATATCTTTTTGCTGAAGTAACACTTCGCTCAACTGGGCTTCACTGATCAAACTATACCCTTTATGATGGGCTGTGTTATGAGGACTTGTTCGAAGTGGTGCCCACGGCCAATTTCTACGACCGCACCGCTCGTCATCGGCATGGAAAATAATTCTTACACCAGACCTTAAAAGGTGGTTAAACATGGTCTCAGCTTAAAACCGAAACACACACACCTTAGTAACCGAAATGGGCACGCACAGTGCCAGGTTTTTTTTGTTTTAAGAGGAGCAATTCCATGTACTTTACACATATTTTTGAGTAACTTTAACTATTTACTCAGCACTCAGCGCACGCAACGCGCCAAGAAAGCTCTCAGAGGGGACATTTCCCCATTTTAAAAACCCTTTTCTTTATTTAATCTCTCCTATTGGTCTTAGCGTGATGTTACTTAGATAAACACACTGTCTAACGTAAAACGATTTTTTAAAGCGAACTGGTAATCCCAGAGGTCACCCATTACAAACAAAAAAACAGACTTTTCCCTTTGTCACAGCAGCGCGTAATTAATATTACGAGTATATTTATGTAAGTCTGTTTGTTCATGTCATGTCTCAAATAACTCAACGTCACAACGGAGCAACCACTTCAGCTGATAGTTGGTACAGAGATTGTCAAAGAGGCGGAGAAGGACATATGCTATACTTATTATCTGCGAAAATTCAAAAGTTCCCACAGGAATAATTATAGAAAAGTTTTACTTGGACGTAATATAGATTTAGCTGTTGCTTGCAATCTTTATTTGTACAATAAAATACTTAAAGTGTAACCCCAGGCCGATTACTGAATATAACTCGGGCGGAGCCAGAGGCAAAAGCTAATTTATTGAATAGTATGTAAGTTGATGATCGCTTATACTTACCTAATCAAATAACTTTTTATATATTTTAAAATAAAATAAACTTATTTATTCCATTTTGTATGCAGAAAAAGTATCCCCTAAATTAACATTTTTTGTAAGTATTTGGTGTCAACTTTTTACTTGCAAAAAAACTTCATTCCACCTTAACCAGGTTAAGAGGTGAACCATCGCCGCGTACAGTGGACTGAGGTGGATTTAGCCGCATTAAGTTGACAAGATTATCTCAGGTGCGTTTTGTTGACGGCATTACGAGCTATTCTAAGGTCTGATATTAGCAAAAACACGATGTTATAAAAATTTGTTAAGCCAAAAAATCATGAAGTCACCTCTAATTTTTGCCAATTTTTTATTTATTTTTTAACGGCAGATATATTTTAAATTAAATTTCATTATAATAAGGCTTTATCCAAGCCTAGAGCTGTTATTTAGAATTTTTATGTACAAATATTAAAATTTGAGTTATTAATATTTAATGCTTTTCGCCCATACTACCTACGTCCATATTTTGCGTTGTATGAAAAATTGTCTGGCTTTGTAAGACATAAAGTTACAAATTAATTCCTTAAATTCATATTGCACTCGCGCGCGCATTCGATCGTTGCCATGCGCTCTATACTTATAGCAAATTCAATACGATTAATGCTTGTAAACAAAAAACATCTAACGCCTTTTACGCCCAAATCCTCGTCCGCATATTGACATTAACTGAGCTGAGAACCATCTCTCAACTATACTATTTTAAAACTCTTCTTGGGACACATTACAGACAAGCAAACAAAGTTGTACTTGAAAAGCATATAAAATTAAGACTACTTGCGACATCTTGTAAAGAATAGGTAACGTAGACCGTCAACTTTAAAAATGTCATCTAGCGACAAAAAGCAAAACTATGAATAACTTTTTTTATTGATGTAGCTTTTAGAATTTGTAGAGATTACGCTCAACACATTTCTAAATCTGAAAAGTGACATCTAGCGACGAATAGCAAAACTATGAATGACTTTTTTATTGATGTAGTTTTTAGAATTTGTAGAGATGACGCTCAATTCATTTCTAAATCTGAAAAGTGACATCTAGCGACGAATAGCAAAACTATGTATAATTATTTTTTTAGATGGATTTAATAAAATTTAACAGATGATAGATGTTTTTTCTGAAATTAAACAGATGACTGATTACATTGGTATAGATCATAGACATAGGATTTTTCACTACATAGATAGACAAATATATCCATAGCAAATTGTGCTGAACAAGTTTTACCTTTTTTTTTTTTTTTTTTTTATACCACTAAGGTGGCAAACAAGCTTACGGCCCGCCTGATGGTAAGCGGTCACCGTAGCCTATGGACGCTTGCAACACCAGGGGTATCACTTGCGCGTTGCCGACCCTTCAGAAATCTAATAACTTCTTTCTTGAAGAACTCCATACTGTAGTCCTTGCAGAAAACCTTGGCAGGGAGCTCATTCCACAACTTAAGCGTTCGCGGGAGGAAGTTTCTCTGAAACCGCACTGTACGCGACCATTTAGGTTCTAAAGTGTGAGAATGAATTCCCTGCCGATGGCGAGCGGTGCGATGGTAGAAAGTAGCCTAGAACTTGGAACGAAATCTTTGAGGCAGTATGTAGTACTACGTGACAGAAAAATTGAGTAAAATCAAGGATGTAACTGAACGCATGTGAGTAGTGCTGCTACATCTCAACTCACCGCGATTTTCATTGAAGTGCATGAGATATATTAATAGTTTATTTTAATTGTTAAAAAAAAATTTTTTTCTCAGTATTTAAAGCACTACCATAGCTATGCTTTAGCGAAGTTGTAAACTAATAGCACTTGGAACTTTGAAGATTTTTTTGCCAACACTTCTAAAAAAACAGTGGAAAGGGGTTTTGGTTTTTTTTCCATGGAACATAAGTTCATCAATCGTGTCGTGGGTAGTAGTAACACACTCGAGAGCGTCGCGTGTGCAGGGTAGGTAATGGTAACACACTCGAGCGTGTCGCATGTGCAGGGTAGGTAGTAGAAACACACTCGAGCGCGTCGCGTGTGCAGGGTAGGTAATGGTAACACACTCGAGCGTGTCGCATGTGCAGGGTAGGTAGTAGAAACACACTCGAGCGCGTCGCGTGTGCAGGGTAGGTAATGGTAACACACTCGAGCGTGTCGCATGTGCAGGGTAGGTAGTAGTAACAGACTCGAGCGCGTCGCGTGTGCAGGGTAGGTAATGGTAACACACTCGAGCGCGTCGCGTGTGCAGGGTAGATAGTAGTTACACACTCGCGTTGTGGTGAATGAGTATCTAGTCGTTTTGACTATTTCTCAGATTTCAACTCTGTTCGTTAAGACGAGTCAGGTCTTTGGGTTGATTTTATCTATGTGTGTCCGTATATAAGTGCCTTCTTTTTAAAGGCAGCTCCCTCTGTTTGGAAATTGGTGTTCTTGCTAGTTGGAGTCAGTAACCTTTCAGATCCGGCAGTCTTGCGTGGAGTGGTACGAAGTCTCTAATGTGAGCATGTAGGTACCCCTAGACACGCTCGAACATATTATTCCTGAGTCTGCAGATAAAATCATCCAGGGCTGAACCCCTGGAATGCTTCCGCGAAGGATACTTTTGGCTATTGAGACGTGACGTGCGTATTGTAGAGCTTAAGCGACGCAGCGTAACGTCAGGTTTTCTTGCACCCTGAGCCTCTTTTTGTTTCTCTCCGAGACGAGATGGTGCCACGCCAGGGCCGTATAGGTTAGTCGGATCTAATATATATGTTTTTTAGATCCCGATTTTAGTTCTTATTGGGTGTTTAAAAACCAATATTAGTTGGAGTTTGCCTATAGCTACCTTCGCCTTGCACACGGTATCTCTCACATGGGCGTTCATCGTGAGACCGCGATCGATGATAAATGACTCTTCAAGTACTTGACACTCGAGAGCCATTTTAGAGGCTGTCCTTGCAACGTAAGTTGGGGAGGTAATTGTTTTCTGCCGGCTAAAATAGCTTGTGAATTCCCTACATTAATCGACCGCCATTTGGTAAGCCATCCGGGAAGGGCGTCGAGTGTACTCTGCATTTTAAGTTCCTACCGGCCACGTAGTAGGCTGCATCATCTGCAAATAGGGCTAGTTTTACTCTCTCCGGAGCAGGAATATCGTCGGTGTATTTGGAGTAGCATGTAGGTGATAGGCAGCTGTACTCTGTGGTACAGTCGCGTGTGCAGAGAAGGTCGTAACAAAGTCGCGCGCATCGCGTGTGCAGGGAAGGTCGTAACACAGTCGCGCACGTAGCGTGTGCAGGAAAGGTTATAACACAGTCACGCGCGTCGCGTGCGCAGGGACGGGTCAAGCAGCAATATGGCGCGGTAACTTCATCACCGGTATCTTTTTCGAATGTGAGTGCAAGGGATGGACAGAGGATAAAAAAAAACGATTGCAAGCTGATGATGAACCGGAAGCTAATGATATATTTCCTTTTTTTGAATCACCAATCCTATGGTTACGATGTTTACTATGTAGTTGACTGCGTACAAATATAGCGTTACCACCAGGCGTCAGTTAAGAACACGAGTATAGCTATATGTACCTGGAACCTAGTTAATACATTTTGGTAATGATAGGTTTATTAATTAAACAAGTGTTTAAATTATAGTGTAGCAGTGTAATTGTGTTAGTTTTGTTTGTGAGTGAATATTTCGTAGTCAGCAACTGTGAAGTTATAGTCGGATGCGAGCGAGGCGGGCGCGGCCGGGTCTCCGTACGAGTGCAGGTTGCTGTAGCTATCGCAGTTCGCATCGCAGTCGGATGCCACCAGCAGGTCGGCGCCAGCCCCGAATATCGGACCGCATCTGCCGACAACGTACCAACATGAGTGCCTTACCAAACATTAGTGCGCCTGTTTTTAAAATTCCCAAAAGTGGTAGAAAAATCTGCAGGTCAATTCTCAATTCATAAATCCAGTCAGCCAAGACTACCCTATACTATTACAAAAACCAGACAACTAATACAAATACTTAATAGAATACATTTCTCACAAAGAAGATAGACTTTGTTTTGTTTAATGTGAGGTAGAACTGACACGGTAGATGGCGCATCAGATGATTATAACTTCGCGGAACGGGTGCGCCTTCATGGAGTTGTCCGTAGCACGAAGCAAGCTCGCCACATCAATTATATATTTCCTATCTGGTCCGCACAGAGTTCCACTGAGACAAGGTTCATGGTGTAGTCACTGGTTGCAGTTTAAAACAGATTGACAGTTTGAAACATTGTGTAAAAAGCTATTGATATATACATATATATATTATATACTATATATATATATTATATTTACGTAGTTAGTCGGTAGTAGTACATGCACCCAGCGACGACCTCCAATGACACCTTCATGTCTAAAATTTGGCTCTTCGCTTCAGGATACGTCGCTTCCAGACTCTATCGGTGCCCACAAGGTATCTACTTCACTGTCACCATCACCACTACTATAGGTACCTATTAGTTATTTAACCAGATCGTTATCATTAACTATGATACGACTCCCTCGCAGCCTAGTTGGTATAGTGGCCAACTGCTGCGCAGAGGGTGTGGGTTCGATTCCCGCATTGGACAAACATTTATGTGATAAAAAACATTAGTCTTTGTCTTGAGTTTGGGTGTATTTATGTATAATATGTGTGTATTTACAAATAAAAAAAGTAATATATATGTATCTGTATCCGTTGTTTGGTATCCATAACACAATCTTTCCTTACTTTGGATTTATTAAGAAGCAACATTACTAACTCTGGATGGTAGCAGAGCGCGAACGCCTTCTTGTTGAGCGGATAGAGCTGCGGCTGGTCGCCGAGCGAGAAGAGGAAGGCTCGCTCCGCGGGCAGGTACCCGCCCGCTCCACTCGCTCCGCTCGCTGCGGTCGCGCTCCACGCCGTCTCGCTAAATCCGCCGATTACTTCACCGCGAGATAACTACAATTTGAATACCCGTCAATTATTTTACTTCACAAAATTTTAAGCGAAATAATCGGCAAGGGCTGTCTAACGACAAATCACATTTGATTGTGTGTATAATATTATACAGACTGACTGCCTTATCCATCGAAGTTCAGACCTTTTTAACATTAATAAAATTTATTTATTTTTATTTTATCCATATAAAAATAATATTGAAACCAATTAATTAATTCTAATACTTATTATAAATGCTTAAAAGCGTTAGGTTCTTCGTTTCTTCTTCTTTCTTTCTTTCTTTTCTTAGGTTTTTTTAACGCAGCAGCGAAGAAACGTGTCTACGTGAATGAGATACGTAGTTAATAAGCCCAAAAATGACATACGCTATTTTTTATATCAATAGAGAGTTCCCACGACAATAGACTTTTAAATGGGGCACGGTTAAGTATTTTAATAAAACATTGTCAGAACATTATGTTTAATAAAAAAAATGATTTATTTTCTATATCGCAGTGACAACTTGTCACTAAACGTAATGATTATTTTACTGTGCGCATCATTATAATTAGTACCTGGAGGACCGAGCTTTGCTCGTTTTTTTTTAACAACGCTATCTAATGTCAAGTAGCATAAGTGTTGCTTAACAACGCCATCTATTGTGTACAGACTATAGCTTTAGTGTTGCTGTGTCGGTAAAATCAATAGTATAACTACTCGCCAATAGATGTCAGGAAGTCATATTTTTCTAAAAATGAAACCTAGCTAGATCGATTTATCGCCCCGGAAACCCCCAGCATACTAAAAATACTACTAAAAACTAATGGAAATGTAATCAAAGAAACGTGCATTAAGAATTAAAAATACATTTAAAATATAACGATTTTTGTTTTCTTTTAACTATTTTAAGGATAACTTATTAATAAGAATTACTTAATTTTAAAATTCACAAATGGAGTGATAAAGAAATAAAACTAATTTATAATCTACTAAGAGATAAAAAATGATTTATCTTATGCCAATTTTTTACACAATTGTAATTTAAAAGCATTTTTATTTACATGTAAAAAGTCAAGCAAACTAAAATTTACATTAAATTCACTACACATTCTGTACATAGAGGCTCTTCAACCTGCATTTGTACGACATTTAGGTAAACTAAACTAAACTAAACTAAACTAAACTAAACACCTGCCGTTTCCGAGATTCAGATTAAAATTAATACAAGAATTGCTCGTTTAAAGGTATTAGATTACACCATTACTCTTCACCCATACCAGAAATAGATTTGAAGATATGGGATGTGTCATGCTTTTTATGTTTCACTAAAAACTAATCGAAATTTTCTTTTTTATTTACCTCTACGTTCTTTTTTATGTTATTTCCTTCTTCAAATTAGGTATGACTCATAAACACTTAACACACACACAACACACACATATACATAGACAATATCCCTAAACCTCCAATACAAATATTATTAAACATTTTGTAAATTTTTGTTATGATATTTCTTATCATTCACGTATATGAAACTATTCTGTTATTATGAACTTATATAATTTTTTTTTTTTCTAAAGACGCCCAATAAAGGCGAAATATTTTCATTAGAATGCTTGATGCAGTGATGGTAATAACTCTAATAAAGGAAATCATTCCTTATCTCTGTTAAAAAAATATTAAAAATTTAATTTCGTATCCGTGTTTAAAAAAAAATCATAGGTGTGATCGTGCTATATGCAAAAATACTAAGACCATTTATTGAAATAAAAAAAAAACTAAATGATGAATAGTTTCTAATCAGTTAATTTTTTTTTTAATTAAATTTCCATTCCAATTTAGACTTAATAAATAAATCATTTTTTACGCCTAAATTATACAACTACTTAATTTAGATATAAGTTTTTAAATTAACGGGTTCAATTTCTAATTTAAAATAGTAAAACGGGATTAAACGCGTTGTTATTTGGCAAGAATTGGTTAGATTGATCAATACATTTATCAATATTTTGATATTTATTGTAAATATCAGACATTTTCGAACCCTGGTCTAGATTCGTCGCGTTCTTGTGAACAGCTGTCAGTACGAGCATGTAACAATATGGTAACCGCTTATCTTATCTTCTAGTACAAGTTGATGTACCTACATAAGACACGACCACGAGGCAGGATTGCAGGCGGAACTGTCACACGAGGACAAAACAAAATTCTTTGGTTCGCAGCAAGTATCAACAACTGAATTACATCAGAATCGATAGAAGGATGGTGAAATAATTATAAGAGTGAAATATTCGGAGGTAAAAAGGATAAATGGTGAAGGGCCATCCATTTAATACTGCCCCTCCCCTTTGTCACGCTTTTTCCCAATTTTAGTAAGTATGTAAAATTTGCCTTTCTTACACTTTGCATAAAAGCGCGTGACGTATTAAATGTATGGCCCCTGATAGGGATGGGGACGATGATTATACTAATGGCGTTGCTTTTAATGATTATTGTATTGATAATATTGATTATGGTTATGGCGGTGGTTGTAATGACGAGTACGGTAAGGTTTTAGTAAATATTGTGTGATGCAGACCTGTACTAGAAGTAGGACGGGCGCGACGTTGTCGCAGTGCGTGTGGAACGAGTGTGCGGAGAACCCGTGCGTGGAGGCGCGGAACACGAGCCGCCACGACTGCTTCGGCGAACCGCACCTTGATATTTATATAGTAGTATAGATGGTATAAATACAGAAGAGACAGGACAGTGCTACTAAATCTTATCCATTCCATGCGAAACGCAAACTTTATAAGTAAATAGCATCGCTAAAGGACTTGATAAGAACTTATGAAACATAAAATTAGAAACTAAACTAAATTTAATAAATAGGTTCTCCTATTATTAGTTATAATTAGTAATTAGTTATTATTAGTTATTAGATGACGGCGCGAAAAAAATAAATTTTAAATAAGTTTTTGTCACTTGAAGGATAATAATGTGATTTTCACTGGCGACGCGACGCGCTTTACTATTTATAGGTATACCACACTTTACTATTTACTATTTCACTGGCGACGCGACGCGCTTTACTATTTATAGATATACCACACTTTACTATTTACTATTTCACTGGCGACGCGACGCGCTTTACTATTTATAGGTATACCACACTTTACTATTTACTATTTCACTGGCGACGCGACGCACTTTACTATTTATAGGTATACCACACTTTACTATTTACTATTTCACTGGCGACGCGACGCGCTTTACTATTTATAGGTATACCACACTTTACTATTAACTATTTCACTGGCGACGCGACGCGCTTTACTATTTATAGGTATACCACACTTTACTATTTACAATTTCACTGGCGACGCGACGCGCTTTACTATTTATAGGTATACCACACTTTACTATTTACTATTTCACTGGCGACGCGACGCGCTTTACTATTTATAGGTATACCACACTTTACTATTTACTATTTCACTGGCGACGCGACGCGCTTTACTATTTATAGGTATACCACACTTTACTATTTACTATTTCACTGGCGACGCGACGCGCTTTACTATTTATAGGTATACCACACTTTACTATTTACTATTTCACTGGCGACGTGACGCGCTTTACTATTTATAGGTATACCACACTTTACTATTTACTATTTCACTGGCGACGCGACGCGCTTTACTATTTATAGGTATACCACACTTTACTATTTACTATTTCACTGGCGACGCGACGCGCTTTACTATTTATAGGTATACCACACTTTACTATTTACTATTTCACTGGCGACGGGACGCGCTTTACTATTTATAGGTATACCACACTTTACTATTTACTATTTCACTGGCGACGCGACGCGCTTTACTATTTATAGGTATACCACACTTTACTATTTAAAATGAACGTAGCAGGTTCAGAAGTAGGCAAGGTACTGACCAGTTGTTGATGACGGCCTGGAACGCGCTCTTGTCGTGCTGTAGGATGAGCGACCCCGCGAACAGGTTCACGGCCAGCCTGCAACACACAGTCATACTATTATCATCATACGCAGGCGAAAGAGCTCGTGTAGGAGTTCATGGACCTAGTTTAGTGTAAGACACCATATAAGTCCTGGGTACCTCATAAGTAGGTTTGTACCGTTCCCCGATTTTCTGATGCTCTGCATGGTTATGTTTTGGAGTCCCCATCTAACCTTGCCGTTATACGGTAGAGAACTGTTATTCCTTGAGCAGGTACCTGTTGTGATGGGTTACTCTGCCGTAGCTTAACATGATATAAATAAAAGGATTGATTTGACACCTAACGTTACGTATATGTCAGAGCTGTGATTTGAACCTTAAACATGTGTTTATACCTGGGCTGCGTGCGCTTGTCGGTCTGGTGGTGTCCCCCCTTTGGGCGCTGCTGGTGTCGAGGATCGGGCGCGGCTGCGAGCAGCGCGGCGCGGCGGTATCGCTCCAGGGATAGCTCCATGGGCACCGCTCCCGTCGGCTCTACCTCCTCCGCAAACACAGCGCTGTCTGCAACCAGTTCATAAACTCAAGTACTGACAAATCTATCGGTATTACCTCAAAGACAGAAAAAATAACTTTATATTTAGTACTAGTACCAACGTTCACTATTCAGTTACCTAACATGATATAATTTTATGATCATCAAACAATAACGTTTAGAATTTGAAGATGAAATCAAAGTATTCATTTAACTTTATGTACTAAATATACCGATGACACTTACCGATAAGGAGCAGCCGCACATGCTGCATGATCGGCGCGAGGTGCTGACAGACGCGCGCCCTCTCCTCCTCAGCCCAGTGCGCGGTGGGTTGCGTCACGCCCGCTCGCTGCTTCGCCCACGCCAGCGCGCACCGCCATACTTCTTCCTCCTCAAGACATAGCTGAAATCAATGCAATTATAATATGGTACACCTTACAACTTTAGTAACCAACACAACAACTCAGCCAACTGTCCCTCGTAAGTCTCGTTCAATAACTTTAGTAACCAATACCTCAGCTTATGTACATACCTCGTAGGTCTCTTTCAGTAACTTTAGTAACCATCATCTCAGCCTACTGTTTATCATAGGTCTCCTTTAGCAAATCTATAGTAACCAACAGTTCAGCCTACTGTCCCTCATATTTTTCAATATCTTTAGTAAATATCATCTCGGCCTACTATTTATCGTAGGTCTCCTTTAACAACTGTAGTAACCAACAGCTCATCCTAATGTTCCTCGTAGGTCACGTTCAATAACTTAAGTAACCAACATCTCAGCCTAATGTCCCACGTAGGTCTCCTTTAACAACTCTAGTAACCAACAGCTGTGCCTACTGTTCCTCGTAGGTCTTGTTTAATAACTTTTTTTCAAAATTATGAGTAATATACCTGGCTAAACTAAACTAACATAAAAGCATAAGCTGATTTGATCTTTATGGGTAAATACCTATGCGTACGCACAATCTGGAGAAACAATAGAAATGCAGACGATGGTATAAAAAAAACAACAAAAAATTTGTTACAAGGAAAATTATTTTAATTTTATACCTAATTTGTGTTTTCTCACATGCCTATTTATACCTACTCACATAAATAATTATATTATAATTTGGGCCGTATATCATGATGTTTGCCATCCACATGTTGGTGTACACAAAAAGTACGTGGCGGTCAACCACGGGTAGTTACATCGATCCACAAGATGTTCAAACAGTGTTGGACCCAATGTTGGCACCAAAATGTGTAGCCGAGGTATAATAATACCAATGCCAAAGAAAAGAACGAAGAAATGTTGTTGCCTTGCGTTTAGTGAGGTCAAAACTACTTACAAAGTCGGAGGAAATGAGCTTGATCAGGGCCTCCTTTGGCAGATTCAGGAACGCGTTGGTCTTAACGCACTCTACCGCGTTGTCGCCGATGTACGCGACGCACCGCTCGATGAACGACGACGCACTCTTTCCGCCTGACACATACACAAAGGTAGTACACACACAATAGAAGGGAGGTATCAGCGTTGCCAGACGTCACGATTTTCGCAGGGGTATATCGATTTGTATGAGAATTCTAATACTACTGTATGTAAACCATAGACAATTATTAGCTTTCTTTTTTAGTTCATCTTTTACCTAATCTTACCTAAGTAGCTACTAACCTCAGTGTTATATTTTGGATAAAATGTGTAGTTTCTTCGATAATTGCTTTTAGTTTCTTAAATCGTCACTCGCGCGTTGCCACCCATCAAAAATTTAATAAATTCCTTCTTAAAAACCCCACATTGTAGGGTACATAGGTTCTAAGTTGTGAGGATGATTACCTATCGATGGTGAGCGGTCACATTCCCCAGAACACATCCCATTATACAAGCGGTAGACCACACAAGAAGGCAAGCTCTCTCTTCAGTCGATTCGGGCTCCTCAGTGTTCGATACGGCTTGTGAGGTAGGATTGTCAATATTTTTTTTTATTTATTGTTCTACACTGTAACTGTAACATTAAATTATAAGTACAGTTATGTTACATAACTGCATTGCAGTTTGTTGACAGATATATTACTCTCTTGATTATCTCAACCCGTCGTTGAACAGAGTGAAAAGGGCCAAGCTGGTATCCGGGTGTACCCGCCCAGATGGCAACAGCACTCCATATAGGTGGTTAGGTTTGGGGTACCTTTATCAGTTAGTCAATTTTGAAAGTACTTAAATTTTAGGCACAATGTTTAATAACTAATCCTAAATGCTTGTTTCATTGTTTTGTTTTTTTTTACAAATGGGTGTTTAACAACCGTTGCCAGTTATCTTCCCTTACGTACACATTACCTACAGGTGTATAGAAATAATCACAAATTAAATTAGCAGTTCTTGATATTACTGGGTTCTTTTCTATTTTAAACTTACATAGATTAAACGATTTGCCTTTTTGCAGAGAATGTATGCAAGCTTGTATCATGGGCGTAGCGAGGTATAGGCAGGGGGAAGCAGCTGCACCCCCCCCCCCCTAGGTGCCCATAATCTGAAGGAATTGGCTCAAAATGAACATGTTTACTATATTAAAATGACATTTTCTATCAGGTCTGCCCCCCCTCCTAGCCAAGCCTGCCCCCCATAATCCAAAAGCTGGCTACGCCCATGGCTTGCATTATTATTTAGTAGTACTTTTGGAGCAGCGGACATTAGGAAATCTCCCACCAGGCGAGGTGTTATGCCGCGGTCCACCTATAAATTGATTCGGTTTGTGTTTATGCTCATCTACCGAAGAAACTTTCATAGCGCGATGTAGCACGTGTTACGTCAGCCTTGGTTAAGATCCGCTATATCACTCACTTCCCAGATCGAAGGACGATATTTCTTGCAAGTCATGCTTTCGTTCGATCTTGAAAATACAGAGTTCAATTCGTTGTCCACAGTTAATCGGGAGGGCGTGTAGTACATACCGAATATCGGCCAGTCTGCGGTGAGTCGAGACTGGTAAGTTTCTTGCTATGTGTCTGTAGTATGGCCACAATGAGTCGAGACCATAGGTATGGTTGGCTGAGACACTGGTCTAAATAAGCGGCAATATGTATATACTAGCTTTTTCCTGCGGTTTCACCAGCCCTAAATTCGGTTATCGGTGTAGAATTCCAATGAAAACTCCTCAATTTCTTATAGAAAAAAAAAACCGACTCACACTTTTCAATTAGCCTATTTCCTTCTTCGGGACTCAAACTATCGCCATGCCAAATTTGCCAGCGGTTCCATCCACCCTTAATTCTGTTATCGGTGTAGGATTTCAACGGCAACTTGTCAATTATAGAAAAAACCTAACTCATACTTAATGTTTTCAATTAGCCTATGTCCTTCCTCGGGACTCAAACCATCTCCATGCCAAATTTGCCCGCGGTTCCAGCCACCTCGATTTTTGTTATCGGTGTAGGATTTCAACGGCAACTTCTCAATTATAGAAAAAAAACTGACTCACTCTTGATGTTTCCAATTAGCCTATGTCCTTCCCCGGGACTCAAACTATCTCCATGCCAAATTTCATCTACACCGATAACCGAATTCAGGGCGGGTGGAACTGCGGGCAGAAGCTAGTTATATTATAAATTTGAAAGTTTGTATGTTTGTAGCAATCGCGCCCTAACCACTGGACGGATGGGGATGAAACTTGGCACACATATAGGTTACGTCCTGGAACAGGTAATAGGAATTTTATTTATCCCGAAAAATTCAAAAGTTCCCGCAGGAATAACTATAACCGAGCTTAAACGAACTATAGATACAGGTACAGCAAACATCATTAGTATAATTTACGAAGTCCCACGCCGATAACCGAATTTAGAGCGGGCGGAGCCGCTGGCAAATCGAGTAAATATACTTTATGGCACATACCTACCTAAAGAATACACTATTAAAATAATAAGAGAAATAACAATTTGGCGGTCTTATCGCTAATGTGCGATCTCTTCCAGAAAACCTTTGGGAAGAGGACATATTTTATAATATGTATATGCTCATCTACCAAAAGGTTTATTATTTTAAGTGTGTTCTTTAAGTAGGTATATATATGTATGTTACACATATCTGCGAATCTCGGAAACGGCTCTAACGATTCGGATGAAATTTAGTATTTATCTAGGATTATGCTTTTCAAGTATACCTATACAGTTGTATTTTTCGTAATAACTTAGGGATAGCTCGGTCACCCACCTACAAAATGGAACATTAAGTACCTATTCTCATTTTGGGTACTTCAATTCAGTATAATAACATTATGTCTCTTAAAAATTTACGAGCCTTCAGAATAAATAATAATAATTATAAATTATAATAATTTTGGACCAATCACACAAAGCTGACTGGTCCCAACCAAACTATGAATAAATAACACACGACGGATACATATACAGGGTGGAAAAGGAAGGCTGTTGTTGGAAACGAAGTACCCTTAATATTAATGATAGCCAATTTTACTGAATAAAGGCATACCTTTATTTCCCAAATTACATAAAACTGCATTTAAGGATTTTGGATAAATCACCTGTTAGGCCGGGAAACAAACCTGGGGCATATGAAAAAAAACATTATGTATTTTATGAGTCCAAAGGATCATTTATAAGGATCAATTGCTTTTAAATAAATAGTTTCCTTTTTTTCATTACAAATTGACCAAGAAAGATAAATAAATATCTAGCTTTTGCTTATGCATAGACAACTTCCAGAACCAAGACAATCATAAATATAAATATTTGTCCTGTGCGGGAATCGAACCCACGCCTCTGGTTCAGCAGGAGGTTATTACCCACTGAGCCACTATGGCTGTCAATATGTCTGCATACAGTCAAAAATCATACACTCCAGGTAATTTTCTCGCCAAAACTCAGTTCTGAATTTTATTAGATGTCTCGCCCACACTAAATTTGAAATGTAACTGAATTATTTTACGTAAGGAGAATGTCCCATCTCCTCATTCCATTCTCACCTCCCTCATAACACTCAGGCCACCACTTACCTTCCTTCCCCGCCACCTCTCCTTTGGTAGAGCAGCAGTTATTACAGTAAGTAGCAATTACTTTCCCCTTCATCATGACTCTCCTATGGGTGGGAATGCCCTTTCTCTCTTCTACCTCCCACCTTTTTAGGGTTCCGTAGCCAAATGGCAAAAAACAGAACCCTTATATATTCGTCATGTCTGTCAGTCTGTCCGTCCGTATGTCACAGCCACTTTTTCCGAAACTATAAGAACTATGCTGTTGAAACTTGGTAAGTAGATGTATTCTGTGAACCGCATTAAGATTTTCATACAAAAATAGAAAAAAAACAATAAATTTTTGGGTTTCCCCATACTTAGAACTGAAACTCAAAACATTTTTTTTTCATCAAAGCCATATGTGTGGGGTATTCTTAGTCCTATCCATAGGACTTCAAAATGATATTGAGGTTTCTAATATAATTTTTTTCTTAACTGAATAGTTTGCGCGAGGGACACTTCCAAAGTTCCAAATCCCCCCCCCCCCTATATTTTTTTTGATAACATTACATAGGCAAAGCTTCTACTGGCTATACCATCTGACAAATCAGTTTTAAAATCATTGACACTACAAATTGGCAACAACTCCCAATTTACTGTACTGCACAAATGAAGAAAATATGTTTTGATCAAATATATTAATCTAAACAGGCAATGTTGTCATTTACAACTTCCCAATAATATTCAACACCTGTCAATAGGTAAATTCAAATCTGTTATTAAAAAAAGCTATGTGTGACTAAGGGTACTACAAAATTTTAGATAGAAGATAGCAGGGGTTTATTTCAATTTAGTTGTGAGTTGTCCTCGAAGCTGTGCTTAACTTAAAATAAATCCAAATGAATATTTGTTCAAACATTCAAAACTTTTTTGAGTGTTTTTACTTGTAATGGTGCATCTCCTTGATAATTGATCGATGTAAAACAAAGTTAACATGTTAGAATCTAAATGAAATCTGTTAAATTTAAAGAACATAAGTAATGTTTGTCTACTTAGATTAAATAGAGATAAAACAAAAAATTGAAACTAAGAAAACTATAATGAAAACTTGTATTATTCTTAAGGAGTAACTGCCCAGTTTCTTTCTAGCTCTTCTCAGTAGAAGACAACAGTGTGAACCAGTAGTGGAACAATAACATTTTGATTTAAAAGCCTCTCAAACATAAAGATATTTTTCATTATCATATGGGACAAACAAACATTAATTAACAAATCAAGTATAAAGTTTTACCTGTTAATCACAACTATGAGTCCGTTAATGTAAAGTGATCAAACTAACTACAAAAGACCACATCAAATGACAAGTTGTTTGTTGTCTGGCAGTTATATCACAGCTGTCACTATAGAATTTTGACCAGTCCATATGATAAAAGAGAAATCACTAACTTAATCTGTGTTTCTTAATGGTCATAAATCTGGACCCTCTTCTCATCAACTACCTACTTAATAGTTTCCCAAATTTATGTTCTCAGCCCATGCCCCCCCTCATCACTGCAAATGGCAGCAAGTGTTCTTGCCAAGCAATTGTACAATACAATAATAGTAATAAAGTACAAAATATTTTTTAGAATGTGATGGTTCATGTTTTTGAAATGATTTCCAATACTAGGTTCAATAAAAGAAAGTGCTTGCACCCCCTTATGGATGTTGTCACACCCCCCACTTTGAAAACTAATGCTGTAGTGTACAGGTAATGTTCATAATGCAGACTAAAAATTAGTTCCTTTTAAGCATTGCATCTCAGCACCATATTGAAACGTTGACATATAATGCAAAATAAAAGCTACTTCCACTTGTCAAAAAGTAATATTTCAAAAAATCCACCTATAGAGCTGAGTGTGAAAGTATTAGTTTTTCATCAATTACTTTTTTTAACTCAGGGAAAACTTTACCTAGAGTGCGTTCCAAATCGCAACGAGGAAGTTAAAAAAGTGGTTTTGGGACGCCCAGGGTAGGGTAATTTTCCAACTGTCAAGTTGAATTCTTTACACTGCCATAGAAAAGGTTGAAAATCACTCCTGTCAGTGTGAAAGTTAACTGTCAAACACTTGTTCCAGAACAGGTTGATTTTTTAACTTTACCGGGCAATAATTACTCGGCGTGATTTGGAACATAGCCCTAGACATCAAATATTTTAACATCAAAAAGCTTATGAATCTATGCATATCACATAGTCTCATAAGTATGTCACTATAGGTGCAACTATACCTATGTATGATCAACTTTACACTGTGTTACCAGGGGCATGTTCAGAAGCTACAGCCGGGTTGGGTCCGAGTAAGTAAAAGGGGACTCAAGGGAAAAAAGGTTCCTTCGTCGCAAAAAAATTTCTAAGTCTTTTTTTCTCACTGCCCCCTTTTGTACACCCCAACCCCCGGTTGTAATAAGCTGTCTAATCTCAAGCAGTAATATTGAGCTGTCAAACTCTCAAGTCTCTACAATTGTTCACCATGAATAGCCTGCACTATAGTATTTTTGCTTGGTACACTTCTGAACAACGCTCGTTTATTGATAGTTGTAACGAAATGAAAGACAAAAACATATAATACACTTAAGTTTAATGATGGAGCTACATCAATGGAGACAGATGAGTCAATGTAAAGCTACATCAAGATATTACAGAAGATGTTATAAACTAAACAAAGTAATTTGGAATTGAACTCTTATTTTAACTTACTTAATGAGAATAACCTAAATTCACACTGCAGCGTTACTACCACTCACGTTTTGAATTATCGTTATGTTATCGCCTTTCATCATGATTCGTCCTATTGCCTTTCTATTCTTGGTCTTCATATGAACCTCTTCCGCATCATCCAACACAATATTCATGTACTCATCGAAACCAACAATGTGACCCTCGATTCTCAAATGAAGATTTTCAAACAGCCAAATTTGGACACGACTTCTGTTTTGTAGATACCTGAAGATGAGGTTGATGGGCTGCACCATCACCTTTTGAACTTTTGGTGGGCCTTTGTAAGCCATTTTTCAATAGTTTTCTCTATCCAAAACGTTGAATAAAATAAGCCGGTTAATCGGCGTAGCAAGTCGCCAAAGCCGCCTTTTTATCAAGTTATAAAATGGCTGTCACTAGTGTTACCAGAATCAATTTCACGAAAATACTACAGTGCAAGAAACTTTTTTGACTCAGTGGTCAAAAATAAAAACTCGTCATATTATAGTAATTATACGACACTATCATTCATATATTGGATCAGAAAATTTTGTTGCCCTGTGTCACCTCGAAAAATACTAAAATATACAAACTTTACACAGTGTTTATTGTTTCATTAATCATTTACTTTATTTTATTTCCATTTCGAAGGATTACAATTTGAACTATTACTAAGATGCTGTCTATCTATCTGTCCTTCCGAACTGTGATGGGTTCCATCTTTTAGACCGAATTAGGTAGAAGCTTCATATTTTCACAGTGATAAAAACAAAAATTTAAAAGGGATTTTCCATACGAGAAAAATGCTTTTGTTATGTCGTATAAACGGTAATTAATACAAGTTTCAAGCATAATACTATTGAAAGCTCTATAAAGTCAAACAACAAATAATAAAAGCCAGTCAAGCAAGTCAGGCTCGTGCACTTTGTGTACTACTATTAATTATTCAGGAGTGGTAAAGAACTCTTGGTGCGCAAGTGCGATTTTAATTTCTGAATCATTTTTGCAGCTCGGTAACTCTGTTTGGTCTTATTTTATTAAAATTATCTGTAAGAATCGCTGCATGCAAGATTTGATACGGCTATACATAACACTGAATGACTAAAACTAGCTATATTTTAAGATTTCATCCGTTCAGGAAATTTTCCGAACTTCCACCGGAAATTGCTCATAGGATTGGAGTTCTCCAGCACTTGAGCATTGTAAGAAATTGCTTACTTACAGGATAAAGTTTTAGGGTTCTATGCTTTTCGTCAATTAACTGGTTTTGGTTTTGCTCTTATTTTTATGGGAAAGTTTCTATTACTTTTCTTCTTTACAAAACTTTTTATGATTGGCAGTCCGAACAGATTAATTGTGCAATCCACAGGTTACCATCCCCCTGAACAACCACGGCACGGTCGAAAAACTATTTTTTGGCATTCTCGGCACGTACTAACGGCCCCAGATGACGATGTCGATATCCGGATAGCGAGACTAGTCTCAACGACCTCCCCTAATAGAGCGCCCCCTCACACGTCGCCGACGTCCCCGGGTCCGTCGGCAAACGCATGGATACACGAGGTATCAAAGAGTGCTGGGGCGCTTCTCGCCCCCACTCACTTGAAATCGCAACCGCGTAACCGGGAACTCCCCTCCTCGCGCTGACTCACGTTAGGGTTCGAGGCTCACGCTTGTCGAAGGGACAACCCCAAGAGCGACAACTCAAGCCGAGGCTTTGAGCGTTAGGCGCTATATGGGCTGAGACTCCTTCAGAGTCTAGCTCTAAAAGTCCGGTGAAGCAATAATGGCTGCAACTGCAGTAGACAGTTCAGAAAAAAAAATGATAAATTTCAAGTCTCAGGAAATTTAATTTTCAAGATGCAAATGAGATTTTTATTGGTTACTCAAATCTATAAAACAATTATTGGCACCTTCTAAAAAAATCAACGATTTTTTCTTTGCAGTGAAGACTGCGTAAAATGTTATTTTATTCAAAATAATACTTAAAAATACCAACTTTTGGTATTATACGTACGGAAATACTGATGTATAATAACGTCATCAAAATATCCTTAAAAATTATTAAAATCTGGTCACACTGACCGTCGCTCGCTGGCCCTGGGTATCGTTCAAAAACTGCACAGTTTTATTCTGTCTCTTTCTGTATTGTCAAAAAATGAATTTGCTATCCTGCTGTCAGTGCTACCCAGGTTAATTAACATGAGTTGGTTATATAAACGCGACTCTAATGATAAGATCTTAGAGTATACATAAGCAAGCTATGTTGCTATTGTTTATGTATACTCTAAGGATAAGATTTTATCGATAGTGAAATATTAGGTCCTTACATATGAAATTGATGTTTTATAGAACTTAGATTTCAAATAGGGATGCCGATTCTTTCCGAAAAAGATCGATTTTTAACTGATGTATGATGTATCGTTTTATAAAAAAGAGGTCCAATAGATCGATTTCTAAAAATCGATTTTTTTTTCAAGTTTGCATTTATAATGCTCTTTTAAATCCATTTTATGAGAAATTAGAAAGATAACATAATAAATGATCTTTTATCAGGAAAATCATTTTTTTTTATTACAGGGAATTCGATAATAACAATAATTTTTTTAACATATCAAAGTCAAATCAGGTGTGAAAGAAGACCTATCACACAAAAAGTCATAGACTACTAACGTAACTTTTTTTTTATTTCATTTCAAGGGTGAAATATTGATTCACTGATCGATACAAAACTGCATATCAAAGTCAAAATCGATCTTTTCGGCCTGAAAAATCGATCTCAGATCGCCATCCGTAATCTCAAAAAGCTGGCGTTTGGTTAAAAATTCCAAATTCAAATTTATTTCAATTTTAAGCTTGTCTATTTGTGTTTCGAATGTAAAAATTCATTTGTTTTTGCGTCATTCAATTTCAGTGTTGCCAGATCGTTCCAAAAGGAACGAAAAGCGTTTAAAATTAATGCCTTCCCAAGGCGTTCTCGTATTTGATGCGTTCCTTCCGTTCTATTTCCTGTATGCGCAACTGTGACGGCTAAAAGACTACATAGGTTATCAAGCCTAGGCTCGCTATTAAAAGTAAAGAATATATTTTGTGTAAGTGAACATATCCAGGCTTATTACACCTTTAGTTCCATGTACTCCGCAAAAGCGCTAGTGTGTTTCAGAAAAAAAAAATCAGCTATTTTGTTTGTTTACAATTATTGTTCTCGTTTGAAGCATCATGTGCATTGCTATCATTGTACCATATGAAAAGCTTAAGTTAAGTCGCAGATAGCCTATCCTCTGTTGGTGATTAAGTTTTTTATGTCTTCGAAACCTTGAAGCTTTGTGGACTTCTTTCGCCTTGGTGCTGCTCAAAGATGACCTATAAGTCATCTAGGTACTACTATATGCTACTACAGTGCTATGTTGGTGGTTGTAGTGCTACCAGCGTTACTCCTCGGTTAGGTAATCAGTATGCCAAAGAACGATAACCTTCGGAAATTGTCACTATCTTTTCTAGTTCTAACAAATTCCGGTAAAGTTGCACTTTAGGCACTTTCGTCAAAAATGGGGGGAAATTTTTATTTTTACAATAAATAGCTATTTTGGGGCCTATAAATTAATAAAATAGGGGCGGAAAACAATTTTTTTTCTATAAATAGCTATGTTGGTGCCTTAACAAGATTTCTGGGTAGAAATAAAAAAATAACCACGAAGGCTAAGGCTGTATGATGGGATGTGAACTGAGGAATTGTTCGAAATAAGGCCCATGGCTACTTTCCACCATCGTACCGCACGCCATCGGCAGTCAATTCATCCCCTTAGAACCTAAATGGTCACGTACAGTGCGGTTTCAGAGAAACTTCCTCCCGCGAATGCTTAGGTTGTGGAATGAACTTCTTGCCAAGGTTTTCGAATGAGCTCTCTGCCAAGGTATTCTTGAATGACTACCATATTAAAATTAAAATCCATGATTTAAATATTATTACTCTATGCTCGTATCTGTCATGCACGGTTTTCTCCTAACCAATCAGAAGCCTGTTTCTGTGCTCAATATGGAATACATAAAATATTGCATTATTTTCGAATATGAATTCTTTCGTGGCACTAGTGCTGCAGAAACAGCTCGAAGGATTAATGATGTGTACGGAGAAGCCACTGTAAAATGAAACACAGTACGTTTTTTCGTTCCAACGCTTTCGTTCTGGAAATTTTGACCTCCCGACCAACCTCTTGGACGGCCGGAGACCCTCGGAGGAATTGAAAGTGAATGTAGAATCGGATCCATCTCAAACCACGTCAGAGTTAGCTGCCCACTTCGGTGTGAGTGATAAAGCCATTTTGAATCATTTTAAACAAATTGGAAACGTGTAAAAACTTACGGAACGTACGGAACCCTCGGTGCACGAGTTCAACTCGCACTTGGCCGATTTTTTTAATACTTATTAGAAAAATTGTACAATCCCTTTCCTTATTTTATCTTTAACTAAGATACTCGTATTCTCTATATATCTATTTGGAGGGGGGTAATTTTATCTGTAAAAAATAAGGTGTGATTTCCCCGTTCTGTAAGTTCTTGTAGAAATCGGATACCTACACCTACACAGTTGTTTTTATTACAAATGGATGTAAAGCCAGCAGCACACATTGTCCGATGTTGGTCAACGCTACACCATCGCCATTTTATACTATAGGAGCCTTCCAAGTTCCAAGCAATCTGCATCCTGGCTATTTTGTCGAATAATAACGTTTATATTGGAGCTGGTAAATGTAAATTTATTTCGTAAGTAAAAAGATTAGTCTGTGGCTATAAACAACTGATATTTTTGGGTTTAAAGCGCAGTGCGGTAAGCACTTTTCATCACATCTATTCCAAAAAGCTAATGGTTCCTCGTAAACAGTGATTAAAGTTGCACTTTGAATCCCTAGGGACGCAAAGTTATTTAAATTTGGAATGTGAATTATAGAGATCGATCAAGAAAATTGCATTTATAACTTTAAGCACGGACGCTAAGCAGGAGGAATTTCGTATATTGACCTTTTACTTTCCTCAAGTAGTGATAATAAAAAAAAATGTACTATTCTTACTTATAAGTTTCACTTATCTTTTTTCTTATAGAGGATGATAAAAAGAGGAGTGTATCACTCGGTCGCAAAATTATTTTACCTCGTGCGCCGTCCTTTGAATCCCTCGCTGCGCTCCAGATTCTACCTTAGAAGCCTTTGCTCCACTCTCTATTCAATTCCATTACGGTCTTTGCCGTAAAAATATTATTTTGGTCCCTTGTATCAATTTACTATTTTATTTTACTTATTACTGGAAAATGATAAACAAGTTTTATAGTTATTTAAATATGAACTAGTAATTTAGTTAATGATTTTTCATTCTTTTATTTAGTTAAAGACTGTTGTAAATTAGGGAACTGGCAGAGAGTAGGGACGCAATAATTATACAAAAGTTAAGTACTATCCTACTCTTTACTTTTTATATAGACCAGCCGAGTATGGTCGGTTTGATTTATTGTGTGTTAATTTGTTAAATTTACCCATTGATTTTATTGATCTCATCAGTTATGAGTCTAAACTGTATCTAAGCAAAAATTTAAAAATAACATCATGCTTAGTTAAAAATATCAAAATTTCTCGAGATACTTGAGATATCCTGGTCGAGAAATCTAGTGCCTTGAGAAATAATGAAACTAGAAACCCTATCCAGAAGACACATACGAGCCGTAGTTGCCGATAGTTGCTCTAATAGCATGGATATTATTCCTGTGTACACTGTTTCTGCTCCATATTAATGATATGTTTGTTGTCCATCGACAGTACCGCAGACGCTTGTACACGGCCGTGCAAGGATCCCTCTTTCCAATGTGGAGGAAAACGGCGATGATCTTGTGTCGAACACAAAGACCACTCCAAGATGGGGACTGTAAAACTTGGTCAGATTTATTCAACGCAACGAAGACACAAGTATGCGCATTCACCGCTAATAAAACCCCATTCTCTGAGGCCTGGGAGCCTAGTGTGAGTTTTTAACGCTACTTTTGCGTTCGCGTCAAAGAAATATATGTATGGAAATGTAAAGCGCCTCTAGCGGACGCGTTTTCAGATGATTTTTTCTCATAGGACTTTTAATGAATACGCGAACGCGATAGTAGCGTTATTAATACGCAAAAACTCACACTCGGCACTCTGTTTCTAACTATCTTCAAGATCATTAGGATCCTTGGTCTTGTTATCTCCAGCGACATTCAGTTCCGAAATCATTTGGAAGACAAGGCTAACTTGGTGTCCAAAAAACCGGTGTGCCTAGTGTGAGTTTTTAACGCTACTATCGCGTTCGTGTCAACAAAATACATGTATGGAAACGAAGGAGCGCCTCTAGTTTCAACGGTTTTTTCTTTTAGGACTTTTAATGAATACGCGAACGCGATAGTAGAGTTACGAATACGCAAAACTCACACTAAGAACACGGGTGTACTTAACAGAGCAAAGCAGTACTTCTCTTCGGAGCAAAGGTTGTTGCTTTATAAGTCGCAGATCCGGCTTCACATGGAATGCTGCTGCCATCTCTAAGCAGGTGCACCCGGATACCAGTTTGGCCCTTTTGATTTGGTTCAACGACGATCTAAGAGAATTGTTGACGATACCAAATTCACAAGCCGTATCGAACCCTTAAGTCCGAGAAAAGAGTTTGCCTTAAGAAGAGTGTGTGTTCTACTGCCTGTCTTCTGAGGAATTGTTTGGAATAGTTCCCATGGCTACTTTCTATCACATAACCGGTCACCATTGGCAGGGAATTCATCCTCACGACTTGGAACCTAAATCCGGACGCAACTTGGCTCTGACTCTCCAAGTCTGTTCCAAGTGATATTAAAATACTTTTCTAAAGTACAGTGCCATAAACTTTTCTGCCTGTTAACCTGTTTATTTTACACTAGGTACTGTAACAGGTCTGAGACACCTGGTAGGTCTTTAGGGGAAGTGGAAGAGACAAAGTCTTTTTATTAGTAAAACTTCCACGTTTCTATGGTAAGGTATTTTTGATTTAAAGAAAAAGGAGTTTGCATTTCAAAATATAAAACAATTGGAAAAAAACGGTATAGAAGAAAAAATAGTACAATAAATAAAATCCAACTTCTTTAGCTTTATAATAAGAAGACCATGTCAAAGACCAGAAGAAATTGGAGCCCAAAGTTATGTATTTAATTTAATAAGTTGATAAAAAGTGTGTAATATGTAGTTAGTAGCGGGGTGAATAAAACAATAAGTTACACCCCGAATTCTGTTTGATTCGCTTCCTAACAAAGGTCATCTTATAATATTACGATAAAATTAATGGTACCCCCTGTACCTCTTAGTAGAGAAATAAATACGGTGAAAGCGAGTGAGCTAACCAGAACGGGTTCACAGTACCTACTAATTTTATCTGTGACTTACCTGGACGGTCTTGGATTTCCATTGCAGCTGCTAACAAAGTGCAAGCGCTCTCTACGCTTAAGGTAGTGGTAACGTGATCCTCACAAGCAGACCGGAGATCTTCAACTCCCAAGTCAGCAGCCAAGGTCATCATCTCGAACACTCCTGAATCTTGAAGCACAAGCTGAAATAAACAGTTATATGTCACCATCTCGTGGTTACTTTGAATACTAATAAATAAAAAGCTTTTGTTGATATTTTGCTTCTTGTTGACAGATGGCGCTCAAATGTTTTAGTTGTCAAATATTACATATATTACATATAATACATACAAAATTTTATATAACCTACACTCAGTTATTTGTCATTACCTTTCCTGTGTAAACGTATTGAATAAATAGTCGAAATGTTTCTGGCTGAACGTGCGGCATGCGGATTGGAGTAGACTGTCCACTAACAGATGGCGTTACAGTACAACCTGGGATTCTGCATAATTCGCCTCGTTTTGTGTTTTGAAAGCTTTTGCATCTGTAACAAAAACAATTTAAATTGTTGCTTTAAGTTTTTTTTTGTTACTTAGGTATAACTTCAGTGGAGTTCATTTTATGGCCTTCAAATCAATCCTCTCAAGTCGAAAGCTATTATTATTGGCAGTCCAAAATGAGGCATCAATTTGGAATATGTATTACTTAGAACGATTTCAATTTATTTATTTTTCTACTACACTCACACTTCGATTGTCCACTTGTCTTCTTTTAAAAACACCAGCTCTCAACACTAAATATCTTTAATCTTTCTTTCACAGTTCAGCCTATATGGGTACAGCTATGGAATTATCTTTCAATCTCAAACTCACAGTGGAATTAGTTCAAAACCAACCAAAGGTTGGGCTGGTAGAGATCGCTTTTTAGCTTATTATTGTAATTCGTTTGTAAATTGTGTAATAAATAAATTAAAAAGTTTCAAGGATATTATTGTATACTTGTAGCACCTACTGTAGATACCTTTTAAGTAAATTTGGCAGAGTACTTAGACGGAATTCAAGTATTGCAGTTTCAAGTTCTAGCTTGATGAGGTCAAAATATTTACTACTGGAATTCGAGAGAAGAATGTATGGTAGTCTAACTTACCTCTCGAAACCCGTGAAGGTACTTGCATACATTTTTATCTCGAATTCCAGAGTGCGAATAACTCGATTTTTCCCATTTGACAGTTCCCAATAAAGTCCCAGGTGTCTACAAAATTGACTGCAGCAGCGGCAGTTCTTACACTGGCCAGGCCAAACGCACAATTGCGAACAGGGTCAAAGAACATATTGCTGGTGTAAAGAATTGTAGGACGACAAAATCAGCTATAGCAGAACATCTGATTAACTCAAATTTCAACCACTGGATTGAGCTCTATCTGCCTAAGGTTTTATCCACCGATCGCCAATATTACCGTAGATTGGTGCGTAAAGCGATTGAATCGCGTGAGGATGGATAACTGTCTAACTAAACTGTTGCCTGCATGGAATCCAGTCATAGGGAAATACAGCTCTTGAGTTTCACCAACGAACGCACCCGAGGACACCGTTGGTGTTGTGTCGTAGACAGTTAAATTGACATGTATTTATGGCATTCTTAATAATCCTTTATCCCCTCCTAATTAAAAAGAACGATTTGAGTTCTTGGGTTCTTAAGAGCGACAGATACGGTTTTGCCGTTCCAATTTCCTCCGCACCTCTGCGCATAATACATTTTATTCGGATTTGTTCACGTGTTTGTGGAATAATTTACCAGTAAATATTCGTAACGCAAAGTCACTAGAGAGCTTTAAAGCTTTACTGCATCGGTACTATATCGACATACAAAATATATAGGTCAGGTATTAGTGCTTTCTAGTGCCCTTTGCCTAAATATATATGCATTATATATACATATATGTATGTTTATGTATAAAATTATATTTAATTTATCCACCTTCTTATTTACATATTATTCTTTATGATATTAAATTTAAATACTATCTTTTATCACTAAATCTACAATTATTATTGAAGCTACTTCCTGCCTGATTCCTTTAATTAAACAGAACACATCATCAACATATCCCGTCCAAAGTCGAAAGCCTAAAGGCCCTAAGCTTAAAGCTTTCTCCCCAAAATGTTCCATTTAGATGTTTGCTAACGTTGTTGCTACCGGGCTACTCATAGCTACTCCATTAATGTAGAGGTAGTGCTGAATTTGGTAAAGAAAATAGTTCTATATAATAATAATAATACAGCTCTCGATTTTTTCCAACGAAAGCACACGAGGACACCGTTAGTGTTGTGTGTAGTAGTATGAAGACGAAGTGAGGGTAGTTCAACAGGACGCCTCCACTCGAAGTTGACGACGCCGCGCACCGCCAGTCTATCCGTGACCAAGGCTGGTGTAACCCAGCCGAAACGTCGGGAAAAAGGTATTTTGCCAAATAATAAGACGTTTTATTTTTAAATTAGTAATTAAAAATTATTAATAAACGCGAAAATTTAAAAACATATTATTGATATTTAAAAAAAAATTCGCGCCGCTTTGTAACCCCGCGCCCCAGGCACGTGCCCAGTTTGCCTTAGGAATAATCCACCACTGTCAATAAGTTTATACGTTTCGGGCTTACGACAACACCCTAACCTTAAGCTAACCACCCAAAGATATGGTGACTGCAGGGTAGGTACTAGGTATAGTAGAAACTCAATTATACTTCGATTTAATAAATTTGCAACATTTGATACTCAATATACCAAGGCTATTTGGTTATATTTCAAAAATAAAATAATATGAGCAACGTGTAAGGAATACCAACTTGTTTAGGTTGTGTAGTTGCAAGAACAGCGAATCTATGTCACTGTATATTGTTTGTTTTGAGCTACGTCATATCTCAATGTGATAAATATATTATGCTGTGGTCATATAAACTTTTGAGCCCTAGGGGATTGGGTACGAATATAACTTGGTGTTCTGGAATAAAAGGTGCAGAATAATTTTGAATAATAATCTTATTTTGGGTTTGCAGTAGTCAAGTAAAGATACGTACATTTACAGTGTACAATATAACCGCACGCATATAATCTAACCTGAAATGCTGAAAACGTGCCAACAAAAACCGATTAATGACAAAACGCCCTCCTAAGGGATCTCAGCTCATTCTGTACGATACGGCCGTCGTGTAATTAATTACACTATCACTGATTATAGCGGTTCAGGCTGTAATCTGTTGTAAAGCCGGCCGTTTCTTATTGTATTTAATCACAATTACAACTGGACAAGCCTGCAATTAATTAATTTACTGTCAGCCCGTAGTTATACAACATACGCTGCCATAAATCTTCTTGCGCTGAAGCTGAACTGTAACAGATTAACAACAGTATTTATTGACTGGCAGATTCGACACATATTTGAATAGATAAAAAAAAAAATATTATTTAATACGTTTTATGATATCCATGTGATGACAGTTCGATTGCCCAGAAGCCAGACTGTATAGAACTAACGTTTTAACGTTAAAGTCACTTTGTTCTATTTTGTTAGAACGCGATAATCTCTGATACTTCCAATCGGATTTTTTTGGACCGCGCTAATCTCTAGAACCAGCACCACCACTTCAACAATCCTTTTGCGTGTCTCGTTCTTCAGAAATGTTATAGGCTATTTAACATTATGCTACGATCATTAGGAGACGAGCAAAAAGAAAAACAGACTGAAAGAACACTAAGCGAAAAGTAAGTAATAGCGAAGGGCGAGCGATGCAATGGGGGCTCACGGGGAAAGGCGGGACCGGAAAGGGCAGATCAGATCAGATAGTATTTTGAATATACGAGTACTCATGGGCGCAGATCGGGTTAGGTTGGGGCAGATCTGGTAGAAATTATTATTTTCATATGGCAAAATTCTATAGGTTGTTGGTATATTTACTTTACGTTGTAGGCACATTGGGTTGTCTACAGCTGTCCCAACCTTGATGTTCTTGTAGGCATGTTGGGTAGTCTACGGCTGTCCCAACCTTAATGTTCCTGTAGGCACTTTGGGTAGTGTACGGCTGTCCCAACCTTGATGTTTCAGTAGGCACTTTGGGTAGTCTACGGCTGTCCCAACCTTGATGTGCTTGGCTACATTATAGGCACATTGGGTAGTCTACAGCTGTCCCGACCTTAATGTTCCTGTAGGCACTTTGGGTAGTTTACGGCTGTCCCAACCTTGATGTTCCAGTAGGCACTTTGGGTAGTCTACGGCTGTCCCAACCTTGATGTTCTTGGCTACGTTATAGGCACATTGGGTACTCTACAGCTGTCCCAACCTTAATGTTATTGGCTACGTTGTAGGCACATTGGGTAGTCTACAGCTGTCCCAACCTTGATGTTCCTGGCTACGTTGTAGGCACATTGGGTAGTCTACGGCTGTCCCAACCTTGATGTGCCTGGCTACGTTGTAGGCACATTGGGTTGCCTACGGTTGTCCCAACCTTGATGTTCCTTTGTGCACTTTGGGTAGTCTACGGCTGTCCCAACGTTGGTGTTCCTGGCTACGCCCATGCAAGTACTATTACAGTTCGCTCGATCGCATTGCAGAAAGCGTCGAAATTTTCTGCGTTGCGTATTCGCATCGCATCGATTCGCAGTTTTGTGTTTTTACCCTTACTTACCTTAACACCACTGTTGAAGCAGCTGAGTGTTTGGTTCTCGTAATAAAAAGATAAATAAATATGTATTTTTGGACATTACACACAACTCCGTCTGGCCCCAAAGTAATCAAAGCTTGTGTTATGGATACCAGACAACGGATAAAAATACATATATTTTACTTTTTTTTTTGTAAATACATAGTATTTGTAATCATACATAAATACACCCAGATTCAAGACAAATACAAATGTTTGTCCAGTGCAGGAACCGAACCCACACCCTCTGCACAGCAGTCGGCCACACTACCAACTAGGCTGCGAGGGAGTCAAATAAATAAATTGTATGTGATATGATATTACTTAAAAATTTTCGGTGTCGTATCATCGGTGACTATACGCCCGCAGCAGGGCCCGGGTTGTATCATCAATCGTTCATCAATCAAGTAGACACGGTCAAATATAGATACGAAGTTGAGTAAAAGCGAGATCGTGTTTTGATTAATAGTCGTTTAAATACGAGAAGGGAATCTATGAAAAAGTATCAAGCGAAAAATGCAAAGTTAGCAAATATTAAGATACACTAAGCAAGCGTTTCTTTTTGCGAGCGAAAAATTTGGCTGTGGTTTGGCGCGATCGCCGGCGTGCAGAAGAACATCGATCTACTCTCTTTTGCCGTTTAAATTAAATTCCTTGTCAGCTCTCCCGGGTTTAGATGCGATTAGATATATACAGCACATAACGGGTTTCCGTGGTGTTTCTTTCTACATTTTAAGAGAGAATTTGGATTAACAGGTTGATGATGGTAGAAATATGTTAATTTATATTGTATTTAGTATTTGTTATGTCGGTACGCAATAGAATATTGAATATTATATTCTTATTGACAGTAAAAAGTACGCGTCGCTACAGCCAACGCGTAAATCTTGCGAAAAATCAATAACACGTCATTTATAAAAAAACTAAGATAGTTTAAAAAAAAAGGGGCATATTAAGATATTGTTATTGCCTATTAATCATTCATACTAATATTATAAATGGGAAAGTGTTTGTGTGTGTGTCTGTTTGTCCGTCTTTCACGGAAAAACGGAGCGACGAATTGACGTGATTACTTAAGTGGAAATAGTTGAAGGGATGGAGAGTGACATAGGCTACTTTTTATCCCGAAAAATTCAAAATTTGCCGCGGGAATAACTAAAACCGAGCTTAAACGAACTATAGCTATAGCTACAGCATGCTATATAGTCTGGTCAACATGTACCTTTTTGGGTGAAATTTTTGTATAGTCTCCCAAAATTACGATCAAGGTGTCATTCGATTCGGAATATTATGTAGAAAGTTTAAGAAAAAGTTCCAAAAGGGGCCGATGAAAATTGCAAAAGTTATAAACAATTAAAAAAAAAAAAAAGTAGGTGTTTGGTTTTTTTTGAATATCTCAAAAACTATTAAAGATATTTAAAATTTGAAAAAAGATCTGAAAAGAGGAGGAAATTTCCTAAAAAAAAATGCTGCCTCCTGGAACTGTATCTTTAATATTTATAATTTTTACGGAGCCCTGAAAATAGCGCTAAAAGCGGGTAGTCTTGCTTCCGCTCGCGATTTGTCATTCGGACACGGTAACAATAAAAATCATTTTAACATATTAAATATGAATATTAAGGAATAAAAAAATTTTAGTACTATTGGGATATATAAATGAACACTAATCCGTAGGCGAAAAATTTTTATCCCCATTTTTCCATTAGTTATGCATTAATTAATTAACTACTTTTTCTGAATAGAATGTTAACAGAAAAAGCTGATTATTATTAAACTACAACCCTAGGTTTTTTTTCACTTAGTGGAGTTATTCTTAAAAGGCATTTAAATAGATCTCCGTTGGAAAAAATTAAAAATGTTAATTTTCCACTTTTTTATTAACAATCGAAAACATTAAAAAATTAAAAACTGCATAAAAGTTATCAATAAAACAATTGTCAATAATTAACATAAATAATAGAGCTAGAGCTGAAGTTAAAAGCTTAAATTGTTCTTAAATTTATAGTGAATAAAAACGACTTGAAGTATAATTGTCGTATTTATAATAGTTTACAAGTTATACCAATTATAAAAGAAAAAGAGCGAGATAAAAAGGCAAATTTTAGGACATAAAAATATTAAAAGTTATATAAAAAATAGATAAAATTTTTTTTTCATAAAAAATTATACATAGCTGTTTTTATAATTAAATTACGAATTAAAAAAAAAATAAAGTAAGAAAATCAATTTGTTTATAACAAATTGTTTATTAAATAAACAAATAAAAAATTTAAAAAAAAAATTTTTTTTCCAGAATATTTAAGAACAATAGAATTTATGATTTTTAGAGAAAAAATGGTTCCTTAATATTTATATTTAGTGGTAAAAAACGATTGTTAATTAAGAAATGCATTTTATAGCAATAAATAATTTTTTTTAAGGAATAATTTTTTTCTTAAAAATCATAATTTTTATCGACAAGTAGATGAGGAAAAAAAAATTGTTGATTATCTTATAAACAATGCATTTGTTTATAACAATTATTTAAACAATCGCGGTAAAAAATTAAAAAATAATATTTTCATGTAACTTTTAACCGTTAGAAATCATAAAATTTGAAATATTTGAAAACAAAATTTTTTTAATAAATTTTATGCAGTTTTTAATTTTTTAATGTTTTCGATTGTTAATAAAAAAGTGGAAAATTAACATTTTTAAATTTTTCAAACGGAAATCTATTTAAATGCCTTTCAAGAATAACTCCACGAAGTGAAAAAAATCCTAGGGTTGTAGTTTAATAATAATCAGCTTTTTCTGTTAACATTCTATTCAGAAAAAGTAGTTAATTAACTAATGCATAACTAATGGAAAAATGGGGATAAAAATTTTTCGCCTACGGATTAGTGTTCATTTATATATCCCAATAGTACTAAAATTTTTTTATTCCTTAATATTCATATTTAATATGTAAAAATGATTTTTATTGTTACCGTGTCCGAATGACAAATCGCGAGCGGAAGCAAGACTACCCGCTTTTAGCGCTATTTTCATGGCTCCGTAAAAATTATAAATATTAAAGATACAGTTCCAGGAGGTAAGATTTTTTTTTAGGAAATTTCCTCCTCTTTTCAGATCTTTTTTCAAATTTCGAATATCTTTGATAGTTTTTGAGATATTCAAAAAAAACCAAACCCCTACTTTTTTTTTTTTAATTGTTTATAACTTTTGCAATTTTCATCGGCCCCTTTTGGAACTTTTTCTTAAACTTTCTACATAATATTCCGAATCGAATGACACCTTGATCGTAATTTTCGGAGACTATACAAAAATTTCACCCAAAAAGGTACATGTTGACCAGACTAATAGCAAACGTCAATAGTATAATAATTAATGAGTTAAGGAGTTCCACGCCGATAGCCAAATTTAGGGCGGGCGGAGCCGCTGGCATAATCTAGTTTTTAAAATAATCGCGAAATAGACTTTCGTTTTAAGGATTCAAAGAAAAATTAGTGTGAAACAAGGTTTTTTCGAAAAATAAATATATCAAGTAAAATGACAAAAACCGTGTTTCAGCGTTCGAGCGATTTAAGATTAAGAGTTCAAGTTACGTGTGTCAAAATATATAACTCATAAACCAATCAGAGAAATACTGACCCTTAATCATTTGCGTAGAATTTGACCCCCCCCCCCCCCCTCCAACAAAAAGCCTGGGTACGAGGTTGTGAATTTGTGTGAGTGGGTACATGTAAGTGTAAATGTAAAGTGTAAGTGGGTATAGGTGCATAAATTCAGTAATATATTAAACATATTTAGAATACACTTTACATAATTGGATCTATGCAGCGTTGTGTTGCAAGGCAAAAGAAACACAATGACACCACCAGATACTACATAGTGCGAACGAAACTATTGGCTGGCGGGACTTATTTTATATATAACTACTATTGGTATAGGTAACTACTATATGTACAGTTTGAGCAGTCTGTACTACTTATTTGAACTTGCATTAAATTGCACACTAAATTTGTTAGATATTTGGTATGTTTTAGGTGCAATTGTTTATTGCTTTTTAGTTCTTAAGGTTTTTGCATTTGGGGTTTTTTTTTATTCAATTATTTATTTTTATTTTCAGCTAATGAGTTTCAGTTTTTGTTTATTTTTGCCGACTCGCGCTTTAATGTACTTTATAACACTCGGGAGATGAATACCATTTATTTGAGGCCTCATTCATCGACATCTATCCAGCCGTCTAGGCTACAGGAGGTCACAATGGAACGGACATACTCACATACATACTCGTACATACGCGCGAAAAACATTACCCTCCTTCTGGGTCAGTCAGATGAAAAGCAAAGAGAATTCAATTTATCAATCTATACTATAATAAAACTTTACAGTTTGACCGTCGTATCTATACCTGAAAATATTTGCCAAAACCTGACTGGGGTGGCGCTGTTTCTTGTTGTTTATCACCAAGAGTACTAAATGTTTGTTTCAGCTAATCTCCAACAGTACTAAATGTTTGTTTCAGCTAATCTCCAAGAATACTAAATGTTTGTTTCAGCTAATCTCCAAGAGTTGTTTTAGCTAAACTCCGAGAGTACTTAATGTTTGTTTCAGCTAATCTCCAAGAGTTGTTTTAGCTAAACTCCAAGAGTACTAAATGTTTGATTCAGCTAATTTCCAAGAATACTAAATGTTTGTTTCAGCCAATCTCCAAAATTGTTTTAGCTAAACTCAAAGAGTACTAAATGTTCGTTTTAGTTTATCTCCAGGAGTTGATTAAGCTAATCTTCAAGAGTACTAAATGTTTGTTTCAAGTTAATTTCCAAGAATACTAACTGTTTGTTTCAGCCAATCTCCAAAAGTTGTTTTAGCTAAACTCAAAGAGTACTAAATGTTCGTTTTAGTTTATCTCCAGGAGTTGTTTAAGCTAATCTTCAAGAGTACTAAATGTTTGTTTCAGTTAATCTCCAAGAGTTGTTTAAGTTAATCTCCAAGAGTACAAAATGTTTGTTTCAGCTAATCTCCAAGAGTACTAAATGTTTGATTCAGCTAATTTCCAAGAATACTAAATGTTTGTTTCAGCCAATCTCCAAGAGTTGTTTCAGCTAATCTCCAAGAATACTAAATTTTTGTTTTAGCTAATCTCCAAGAGTACTAAATGTTTGTTTCAGCTAATCTCCAAGAATACTAAATGTTTGTTTCAGCCAATCTCCAAAAGTTGCTTTAGCTAAACTCAAAGAGTACTAAATGTTCGTTTTAGTTTATCTCCAGGAGTTGTTAAGGCTAATCTTCAAGAGTACTAAATGTTTGTTTCAGTTAATTTCCAAGAATACTAAATGTTTGTTTCAGCCAATCTCCAAAAGTTGCTTTAGCTAAACTCAAAGAGTACTAAATGTTCGTTTTAGTTTATCTCCAGGAGTTGTTTAAGCTAATCTTCAAGAGTACTAAATGTTTGTTTCAGTTAATCTCCAAGAGTTGTTTAAGTTAATATCCAAGAGTACAAAATGTTTGTTTCAGCTAATCTCCAAGAGTACTAAATGTTTGATTCAGCTAATTTCCAAGAATACTAAATGTTTGTTTCAGCCAATCTCCAAGAGTTGTTTTAGCTAAACTCCAAGAGTACTTAATGTTTGTTTCAGCTAATCTTCAAGAATACTAAATGTTTGTTTCAGCTAATCTTCAAGAGTTGTTTTAGCTAAAATCCAAGAGTACTAAATGTTTGATTCAGCTAATCTCCAAGAATACTAAATGTTTGTTTCAGCCAATCTCCAAGAGTTGTTTTAGCTTAACTCCAAGAGTCCTAAATGCTTGTTAAAGCTAATCTCCAAGAGATGTTTTAGCTGATCTCCAAGAGTACTAAATGTTTGTTTTAGCTAATTTCCAAGAGTACTAAATGTTTATTTCAGCTAATCTCCAAGAGTACTAAATGTTTGTTTCAGCTATTCTCCAAGAATACTAAATGTTTGTTTCAGCTAATCTCCAAGAATACTAAATTTTTGTTTTAGCTAATCTCCAAGAGTACTAAATGTTTGTTTCAGCTAATCTCCAAGAATACTAAATGTTCGTTTCAGCTAATCTCCAAGAGTACTAAATGTTCGTTTCAGCTAATCTCCAAGAGTACTAAATGTTCGTTTCAGCTAATCTCCAAGAATACTAAATCATTGTTTCAGCTTATCTCCAAGAGTACTTTTAGCTAATCTCCAAGAGTACTAAATGTTTGTTTCAGCTAATCTCCAAGAATACTAAATTTTTGTTTTAGCTAATCTCCAAGAGTACTAAATGTTTGTTTCAGCTAATCTCCAAGAATACTAAATGTTCGTTTCAGCTAATCTCCAAGAGTACTAAATGTTTGTTTCAGCTAATCTCCAAGAATACTAAATCATTGTTTCAGCTTATCTCCAAGAGTACTTTTAGCTAATCTCCAAGAGTACTAAATGTTTGTTTCAGCTAATCTCCAAGAATACTAAATTTTTGTTTTAGCTAATCTCCAAGAGTACTAAATGTTTGTTTCAGCTAATCTCCAAGAATACTTAATGTTTGTTTCAGCTAATCTCCAAGAATACTAATTGTTTGTTTCAGCAAATCTTCAAGAGTACTAAATGGATTTCAATTGTATCTTAACAGGTAATTCAGGCTTATGTAGGCTTTATATGGTTTATCAAAAACGTCTGAGACGGTAAGAGAGATAGTAACGGTAAGATGATAAGTACGAGAATATTGAAATTATTTTTGTTTTGGTTTTTGATGTTTTTGATGTGTTTTAGATGTTTTGGATCACTTGTCATAAATTTATGTTTCCTTTTTGCTATTGCTTGGTTAATAGAAGTGAAGTTAATAATTAAAATAAGCTAGTTATCAGATGTTGTATACAAAAAAGCTTTGGAAATTTAGAAATTAAAGCCAAAATTTATTCATACGAAGTCGCGGGTACATCTTGTATCTACACAAAGAGATTTCTTACAAAGAAACTTGACATAAGCCCGTCGCGGTTGAAAAAACTTACATAAAAGTGATGTTAAGGAAACTATGATCAGTTCAGTAAAGTCTCGTATATCAAATCAAGCTGAATGAGAAAGTTCCAAACCAAACCCTCCACAAATAACTTATTATATAATTTATTATTCCTTCCAAATACATTCAACATTGAGATAAACTTTTGCGTAACTTCGATAACTCTTCGCCCTTTGCGTTTCGCCCGTCCGGTCCCCTTCAGAGGGATCATACGTATAGGTAACTTGTATGATTAGATCTTTTTAGACACTGAAGTATTTTAGATCAAAAGATGTTGCGTTATTTTCCAAACTCAGCTCGTAAGTTAGTGGTTCTGTGTCTGAACAGAACTAGGTTATTCGATTAAACTCCTTCTCAAAGTTAAACCATATATTTAATAATTTCATATGGCTAGACTTGCTATTGGCCCAACGAGTGCAAAAGTAGCGGTCCCAACAACCCCTGGTTTAGGCGCAGGTGCGCGTAATGGACATCGCACATTACAATTCGATTTATCCATGATTAGGTTAAATAATATCATAACGATAAAAATATCATTATGTATGAATCTGCATAAAAATAGAATTTATTAATCGTTTGATAGTACGTACTTGTACTTGCGCCAAAGAATTGCGTGGAGTAAGTAAAGTGGATGTCCATGGTAGCCGCAGCCGCGGTAAGAGTTCGTCCCTGTCATCAGCGTATCAGCGGCTAAACAACACTTACTACGGAACCAACAGCTGTTAGTCGGATTAAGTCAGGACATTGTAGTTCGTCTCAAGTTTGATTACAACTGTTGTTTTTTACACAGTTAAAAAACAAGTGTAAGTATACTTCCTTAACTAAGGGCCCCTAGACGATCAAAAATCTGGCACACTGCAGACCTAAATATTAAATCCTAAAGCACGTCCTCAGTGTTTGATTTGTAAGATTTAAAAATAAGTGGGAAATTCGTTTGTATGAAGCACGCTGTGAGGCGCCGCGATATAAGCTGTTAGTGCATGATACACGTCTACGCAAAATTCGTAACTCTTTTACGGGGCAATAATATATAATAAATCTACATCAAAGTTCAAAGTTCCTAATAATATTCAAAAGCTATCAATAAGTAAATTTAAATCTTTTATAAAACAACAACGTTGTAAAAAGCATACTACAATATTTCAGACTATGTAAATGATAAAAATCCATGGAACTAAAGATGTTTAATTACAGGACGCATAGGTAAACCAAATCAAAATAGAATTAATATAAAATTGTACGGCTTATAATTTTTATTAAAAAAACATTGTATTCGTATTTTTCATGATTTTTTTAAAAGAGTAACTATAGAGTTTCTTGTCGGATTTTTCTCGGTAGAAATCAATAACATTGTGAACCGAAGGGTGGGTGGAAAGGGTTGAAAAATAGAATTTCATAACTTTGACGATAGAAAAGAGTTTGTAAAAAAAAAATTGACTCTGACTTTGATTTTATTCCTATTAAGGCCTAACCTACCGTAGGTAACCTACGTAGTCTTCGTCTACGTAAAAAAAAGATTTTTTTGCAATAATTACCGGAATAAGGAAAAAACGTGTAACTGAATTCTAATGAAATGAAACCCTTCACAAACCTAATACTTGAAGAATCCCATACTGTAGTCTTAGTAGTATAGGCACACCCTCATAATATGTTTGTAGATGTAATCACTATGTATATGCAACCATCATATGACTCTCTTATTGTATTATTAAGGAGTATTAAGGAGATGCTTGTACTATAGAGACTTTCGTGAAACTAATCCTCGTTTAATTACATAAAACATTATATGGCGACCCTGCCATGTAACGCGATGCCATAATCTGCGCCGCTCGCGACCACCCGCGTTGATTTGGATGTACCTACTTTTATATAATTGGAAAATGTGAAGTAAAAATAACATGGGTACTACAACTTCGAAAGCGGAGACTATAATTGCACAAAATGCTGGAGGCGGAAACTATGATGCTTCCGTACAACAACTTAAATATCAGTTGAGTGCCACAAACATAATTTTGGGAGTGATTTTATTGCCAATAAGTATAGGAGGCACCATCGCACTTTACGGCATATATAGGCGTTGCCACCCATCAGTCCTGGATGACATGAGAAATTTCGGAAATGCAATTACGCAGACTTTTTTTTCGAGGTTATTGAAATATCCGTCCACGTTATCTAGAGCCCGCTGCCTCAACCAGTTTCCCAGCAGCACCAGCGAAACCTGAGCTAGTTTAGCGATGTAGTGACAGGTAGTTTTATTAATGTACTTTAGTTTTACTTCATTCATAAAATATATATTATATTTTACATTTAGATAGGTATATACTACAGAAATGATTATAAAATTAAGAGAAATACGTAAAAACTTGTTGCAAATTCGTATATGTTTATTAAAAATAGGTCCTAAGAGGTGAATGTTTTCACAGATTGCTCTAAAAAATTAGAATGATGCAACTGCTATTTATTATAATTTTATTCAGTATACTGAATAAGTTAAGCTTGACATTAAAGAAGGGAAAATAAAGGATTTACCAGTTAGTCTTGTAACTGATCTTATTGAAAGCATAAAATCACTATATTTAGAAATTGATTTCTTATGGTCGAAGGGTATTAGAAGTTCTAATTCTAGTGATAGCGATTAAGGTGAATCTATTAAAACGGAAAAGTTTGACTTAAGGACTGCAGTGTCCCTCCTGTCCGTCATGCATGACAGATAGTGACGAGGTCACCAAACAGCTGATCTCTGCAATTGAGTTGTATGACTCCATGTTAATAAATTAACATTTATTCTTAAAACTAGGTTTTTCGAAGGAGTGTCTAATTATACTACGGTATCTTATCTTCTATCAGACATGAGGAAACTAAAGCACTACAGCACAGGCTATACAAGGTTAAATTAACGTCGAGGATTACGGTAAGATACTTGAAACATTATTTGTTGACTTGACCATTTCTCAATCCGAAGGAGATCGGCAGAAATATAAAATATTAAAACCAATTAATAAGAAAACGGCAATAAAAAGATTCTCTGACAGTTTGAGAAATGTCCGGTTCAGAACAGTAATCGCTTCTAGAAATTACACAAATTTGAAGGATGCCATCAGAGGAGCTAAGGACGAGGAAACGTCTATATGAAAGGAGCTAAGGACGAGAAACGTCTATGTCAGAGGAGCCAAGAACGAGGAAACATTTATGTCAGACGACTTATTACGTATATGCGAAGCTATAGTAGTTTAAGCAATGGGTATTTTTACCAACGTGTTCGAGGATCAATCCTTAGAAATTCTAATTATAATACGCACGCGCGTGGTTATGTATAGGTAAGTAGCAATCGTCAAAACTTTAGTATTCATGGTAACAGTAACAATTATAGAAACAATTTCGTTAATACACTTCCGGCTCCTGGTTATCATCAGCGAAGTCAAACTTATTCGCGTAGAAGTCAATTTTATCGCGGAAAACATTTTTCAAACAACAGATTAAATGTTTTCCAGTCGGATGACCACATACACCGTTATAGTAGTACGACATCAACTAATTAGAGTAATAATAAATTTTTTTCGTGCACACACAACCAAATATGTCATTACGATAATTTTATTCTGTTCAATTTAGTGTAGGTAATATTCTATGTAGTTGGTATCCGTAGCAGATACAGAATATAATACGAGAAGCTGATTCAGGTTCACGTTTCGTACCAAAAACGAGAAACTAAGAGTAAACGGAGTGTGTGGTGAACTTAAACTAAGAGTAAACGGAGCGTGTGGTGAACTTAAACTAAGAGTAAACGGAGTGTGTGGTGAACTTAAAGTAAGAGTAAACGGAGTGTGTGGTGAACTTAAACTAAGAGTAAACGGAGTGTGTGGTGAACTTAAACTAAGAGTAAACGGAGTGTGTGGTGAACTTAAACTAAGAGTAAACGGAGTGTGTGGTGAACTTAAACTAAGAGTAAACGGAGTGTTTAGTGAACTTAAGACGCCGGCGGAGGAAGCCGCAAAAGTGCAAAACGACGCCAGCGCCAAAGTTCGTTCGACATATCGCTATCTCTGTAGTCGCGTGCGGGGTGCGGGCGGAGCGCTTACCTTGCGTCGAGAGTTATGTGAATCGCAGTACCTCGTACCTTACCTACAAATATATATTATTGTTTTGAGTTTAGTAAATCTTTGAGCCGCTTACCTGAGAGCATTAAAAATATGCAAATAGGTACCTGTTGTGACTGATTCTGCGAAACTAGTAATGCGGTTTTTTCAACTTTATTGCCTAGTAATTAGGCAAGGTACTTACTTAGTGACGCTAAATGTATACCTACTACGTCATATAATCTTTCATACCATACCTAGAGTTGATGATCAAGGGTAAATTAGTAGAGATCGTTTGATCGTTCTATTTTGAACTGTCTGGGAATCGAACCCGAGACGTGATGCCGTGACAAATTAGGATTATATTCTCTAGGAGCGCAACTATCTTCAGATGTCTGCAATTTCTCAAAAAAAAAAAGTCAGTAGGGTGACCATGTCAACTAGACGATTTACGGACATATCCAGTTCCAGTTATTTACCTATATTCGTCATGGAAATTATACTCAGAGTTAGAGGAAAACCAGCCATAGTCGCTCCTGGTCTGATCAATCACCAATGAACACTTCGTGTATGATTTACTTATTTTCTGATTCAAGGCTTATTTCTATTGTTTATTCATTTTATTCTAACAAAGGTACCGTAAGTAACCATAAGGGTATAAATATTGTACCGGGGCTGTTTCTAGGAACTGGGATTTTTCGGTGCAGGATTATGATAGATCCGAGATTTCCCGGAATTTTTGGTATTATTTTCGACCATAATATAAAGTGATGATAAGTATGAAACGATGATAAAGATAACAGATGAAATAAAACTATTAGTTAAAAACAGTCCTTCATTAAATGAGCATATCACCGGATCTTTCCAAACATGTTTACAATTTACTAACTTCTTCCTGGACTTTTAGTAAATATATGCTTATATTTTGTATTTGTCAAGCAAACGTATAGTATAGTTAAAGATTTAACTTTGAAAGATAACAGGGAACTTTACACCAGCTGAGGCGATATATCACAAAATAATTAATTTTTGCACTAAGGATGATCTGAATAAAATAAAATTAAAATGAAAACAAAATTATTACTTCTAAATACAAGGACGACTTCAAATAACCGAACACAATTACTGTATTTTTATCGTATGGACCCCGAAAGGACTGTCTCATGGAAGAATAAAAAAGACAATGAATTCTGTCAAAGTCAATTTTTTTTATTCAAATTGGGATTTTACAAACACTTTTAAATCGTCGAAGTTATGAAATATTATTTTTATGAACATAAAAAAGATTTTCATATATGTACTGCGACGCTAAAGTTAAAATATTTACTTCCACCTATGCCTCAGAGATATCCTAGATCCTAATTTATAAATAGCACGAATTGCCCGTTTTTGAAACAAAAATAATCTATTTACATCAGCAGCGCTACCCCACAATAAGATACCATATGTCATTAAACTATGGAAATAGCTAAAATATACTATTTTTGCAGTGTGGACATCGGTCAATTGTCTTATTTTCTTGATCGGATACACAGCAGAGCTAAGTTTATTGGCTAGGTTATGAATATGAGGACCCACTCCATTGAAGTTTAGAGTCCAGCGTTATCTGGAATTATATTGTACACAAATTAGAAATTTTTTAAGTGCATATTACCTGAATTAATAGATCAGTAATAAAAGTAAAAGTATATACCATACCTGTATATGTGTGACCCCTACTAACGACAGAATTACGACATATTTTTTTTGCACCTTTTCTTTCTTCTCTTAGAAGTGTAAGGATACGACTTTTACCGAAAAGGAGACAAATTAAATAAATTCTGTAATTTTTTACATGACTTCCATCAAGCAATGTTGTTACTGTTATGTATAATTTCTATGAAGAATATAAGTAAATAACTGGAACTAGATATTTCCGTAAATCTTTAGTTGACATGGTCACCCTACTGACTTTTTTTAGCGAAATTGCAAACATCTGAAGACAGTTGCGCTGGTTCATTGCCTCGGCATTACAACGTCTCGGGTTCGATTCCCAGACAGTTCAAAATAGAACGATCGAACGATCTCTACTAATTTACCCTAGATCATCAACCCTAGGTATGGTAAAGGTATATGACGTAGTAGGTATAAATTTAGCGTCACTAAGTAAGTACCTAACCTAATTACTAGGCAATATAGTTAAAAAAAACCACATTACTTGTTAATTTTGCGTTTTTTTCTATAATTGAGCAGTTCTCAATTATAAAAAAAAACCGACTCATAATTGAAATCCTACTCCGGTAACCTAATTTAATGCGGGTGAAACCGTGGTCAAAAGCTAGTAGTATATAACCTAATAACCTACGAGCGCTTACCCCCCTACCGCTCCCGCGCCGCTGTCGTCGTCGACGTCCGCCCCGCGCGAGCAGAGACAGCTATATAGCTGTTCAAAATTTAAGAGAAACTCGAAGGTGTGCGTGAATACCAAAAATAATGAATATTACTTGATTATTTTTTCATTTTCTTTTTGATATTTTGTAACTTGACAATATAAGCTGTGGTTCTTTTATAATTGCATTATGAATGATTTAGTTTTTAATACAAAACAAATAGGCGGAAAATACGTCATTAACAGCGTAAAAACGTACGAAATGTAATTGCATAAATTTTTAAGTAGGTAAATATTTTGAAAAAAGTATTTGAACAGGACCCTAGGTAAATACTGTCTTTATCCGACTAACAGCGTATATGCGTTGAAATATTCTTAAATTGAAAATTATTTTGGTATTTGGTTTGTATGAGAAATTCATTGTTCACCGCCTTCTTAAATCAGAAGGTTTAGTTTATCTTACGCTGACTTATAAGAGGGAAGAATTCATACACAAGTTCTACGTCTTGCAAAACTTTAGTTGCAGAAGTGATGGCATTTTTTTTATTTATTTATTTGGTTACTAAAGTTGTTACATTGAGACTTAAATTTTATAAAAGAATATTACTTAAAACTATATGCACAAACATTTATAGATAAAAACACAGCTCTTAATTAATTCATTATCGGCTTTTTTTCGATTCTTATGTTCACAAGTTAGTTTGGAGAGCACGAAAAAATAATAAACATAGCAAAATAAACGGATTTTTAGGGTTCCTTACCTCAAAAGGAAAAAACAGAACCCTTATAGGATCACTTTGTTGTCCGTCCGTCCGTCAGTTTGTCAAGACCCTTTTTCTCAGGAAACCGTGGAGGTATAAGCTAAAATTCATATCAAATACTCAGGTCTACTGTCCCTTGGAGCTGTGAAAAATAGGGTCTTACCTCCGAATTTTTTTACTGTGAACCGATTTGCAAGAAATTTTGGAATTAGGCTCATCTGACCCTTAACATCGAAAGTGAAAATGATCTGAGCTCCGCCTATTATTTTAAAGGGGTGTTCCCTTTAATGGAAAAAATGTCATTGAGCCATTTTAGCGCTAGAAAACGTGTTTAATATTAAGGGGTGAAATTGTAAAGTGTTTTTTAACACAATTACCTCATAATAAAATCATTTTCAACCCCTTGAAAACCTTACAACCCTTGCAAACAACCCCTAAATTGAAAAAATCCCAAAAAAATCCTTTGGTATGACATAAAAAGATTTTAGTATAGAGTAAATAATATTTTATGTTCTCTATCTTAATTATCGAATTTTTAACCCCCTTTCAACCCTTAAAAGCAACCACTTGATAAAAAATTGTTTAAAAAAATTCTTTTGATGAAATGAAAAGGATCTAAATGTTATTCCACATTCTCGAAAATGACTATCAAATTGTCAAGCTTTTCATCCCTTAAAACTACCCCTAAATTAAAACAGTAAATATATATGATTACACATTTAAAAATAATTAAATTATAGAGTAAGAAATCACCATGCCTACGTTTCCAAAATATATGCCTATAATATATATATAGATAAGACAATTGTTTTGGGTCTCTATTACTGTTTACTTTCCTGTATTTCCTGTTTTGCTCCAAATATTCACACTCCTAAATTTTCAGTTTACTAAGTAGAGAAAAAATACGATTAGTTTTTGGACCATAACCTTCAATTTTGATGCTATCACAACCTATAAAAAACCATTTCAAAGGTAATTAAAAAAGGTACAACTTTTTTTTTTTACAATATATAGTGAAAAACCTTTTATTTTAAAACGGTGGAGGGTCAAAGGGCTCGAGAGAGACTGTGATTGCGCTGCTGCGCGCTCTTTAAACAATCATATCTCCGTCAATTTTTGTGTGACAGAAAAAAAAACAACAAATTTTTTGTCAGAAAAAGACCTACATTTTTTATCATTATACTTTTATACGTATCTTTCATCATTTTTGAGATATTATGAAAAGAAGGTGGTTTTTGTAAAAATTCGAAATTTTTTTTTTTCTTAAAATCGTGATTTTTTTGAAAAATATGTGTCCTAAAGCAGCCAAACTAATAGAATCCATCAAACTCTTTTTAATAAAGTTAATCCTAGACGGAATACGATTAATTTTAATTTTGGTGAAAATGGTACTTTTGAAACCCATTCATTTAAAAGAAAAAATCATTAGATGTTCCTCTTATTTGCATTACAGCTCACTAATTTTACGTGCAAAAGACTTTTAACAGTGCTCATATTAAAGCTTATTTCAAGCACTACAAAACCCTATTTGATTAGAATGCTTAAAATGTATCTGCTCGCCGCTAGATGGCATTGAATACATCGATTAAATTTCAGACAAAATAAAAAACAGCTTTGATCTTTAATATCTAGCTTAATATTGCACTTAGAACACTTTATGAAAAACCGATTCAGTTCAGTTTTTTACCTGCTACAATTTTGGTTTTCATATAATTTTCGTTAAAATGCATATTTTTGGAGATATTTGTAAAAAACCGATGAAAAACGTGAAAAAAAATCCGAATTTCAATTGCCAATAACTTGAAAAGTAATGGTTTTTTTGAAAAATTTTATAGAATTTTTTTTTCTTAAAATAAGGCCTTCTATCGATATCCGATAATGTTATTTAAAAAAAAATTACAACACCTAGAAGGGGTGGCAACCATCCCCAGGGTGGGTGCGGAATTCAGATCATTTTCACTTTTGAAGTTAAGGGTAAGATGAGCCTAATTCAAAATTTCATGCAAATCGGTTCACAGTAAAAAAAATTGGAGCAATAACGCTTCAATGACTGCACTAAAAATCAAACTTCTAAACCAACGCAATTAAAAGATACAGCCGTTTATGCCGCAAATTTTCGGAACTCGCAAGGGAATCAAAACCTATAGGGTACAAACTAATCCAAAAAATGTTAGACGATGATATTATTGAGGAAACTGTTAGTGATTGGTCGACCCCTATACTCTTAGTGCCAAGGAAAACTAATATCACAGGTGAGAAAAAATACCGATTGGTTATTATAAAATTTTATAGGTATGTTGGTTATTATAGGATATATAGGAAGTTAAACGAAACTATTTGCCGCTTCTAAGTATAACGGAAATTTTGGATTCTTTGTCGGGATACATCTATTTTACTCATTTAGACCTTCAAAATTCCTTTTACCAGGACTTGAAGAACTTGTACCGCATTCACCTTTGACAAGCAATATCAGATGAAACGCACACCTATGGGTTAAAAGAGCATCCCGCAATCAGCAGACGAGGTCAGACTTGTTGTCACGTTTGCAAATTATTATAGAAAATTCATTCCCCATTTTGCTGAAATAGTTTGTGTCTTAAACAATATATGCAGAAAACATCAAGTTTTTATTTGGTCAGATGAATGTAAACAATAATTTCAAAAACTAAAGCACGCTTTATTTTCCACACTAATATTACAATATTCCGATTTTTCTAACCCGATTTTTTGATCACTCGAATATTGTAGAAATGCTTAAAAACCGAGAAACTCCATAAAATTACAATTTATAAATAAAGACAAGTTTACAAGTTTGAAATACATATCTGTACGTATATTGTTATCCAGGAACCCCATCATGTACGACGCAAGACGTCTTTGTTTGAGAACTGGTACTATTTTGTAATAAGATAAAAGCAGATGAAATTTATATAATAAAGCGCAGCTAGCGCTATAAATATATAGAGTGGTTATGTATATAGTTAACTCTATTAAAAATAATAAGAAATGGTCCCGACCAAATGTAGGTAGAATTTCGACTGACGATGAAAAAAGTTATCATTAACGACTCATTCCACAACCTTAGCGTTCACGAGAGATAGTTTTTCTGAAACCGCACTGTACGTGACCATGTAGGTTCTAAGGAGAGGATGAATTCCCTGCCGATGGTGAGCGGCGCGATGGTAGAAAGTAACCGTGGACATCATTTCGAACAATTCCTTAGAACACATCCCATTATAGAAACGGTAGAAAACACACAGGGAGGCAAAGTCTGTCCTCAGCTTGCGAGTTTGGGATCGTCGACAATTCTCACAGCGCGTCGTTGAACCGAGTTAATTGGGCCAAGCTGGTATCCGGGTCCGAGATGGCAGCAGCACTCCAGTTTTTTGATACCTATCCTTATATATATATTATATAGCATTCGCGGTTAAAAACATTTTTCAAATTACGGGCGAAGCTACTGCCCGAATAGTAGACTTGAAAGAAAGAAAGAAAAACATTTTATTTGGACAACACAACCTATAAATAACAGGAACAAGAAAACGAAATGTTAAAACTATTTACCTAATTTGAGTTGTGCGCCAAATAGGTTTCTCACTCAGCATTAGGCTGTGACCAAATAAATGGTCACAACACTGATTTTCAGTGAGAACCTTTCGTTTGCGACTCGTTTGACAATTAAAAGATAATTAATTATTAATAATTACAGTTAACGAACTACACTTACTGTAATTTTAAATACAAAATAAATAATCTACATAAAACAAAAAGAAAACAGCTGCATAAGTATTATCCTTCGCCCTACTTAACCTAAGTCAAAAAGAAAGAGATAAGAGAAAAAAAAACAAAAAAGTGATAAACTAAAATTAACCTTTTCAGTATACAATATATTAATCATAATATCTCGTTATAATTATATTTATTTCATTACTTTATTTACTATATGCCTTCTTTTACTACATATTATTATTTTAACTACCTACCATAATTATTTTTATATATTATTTTGCCCAACCACACAACTCATATCTCGCCTCTCCTCTCAACCTTATAATAAAATAAAATAACAATCCTATAGCACTGCACATTTTCGACTGAGAGCAACGAAAAAAACCGGATTATGGCTAACATAATACTTTATAATTTGTGATTATGGCAATAAATGGTCACCTTTTGGAAGAGGAACGAATTGCCGATTTGGAAAAAAAGAAGAAGAATATATTAATCTATGACATAACCTATCATTCTTAGAATTATTTATTGTGTGTACATATTGGTAATTCATAATATATTGACATAAACTTACATAATTATGAATGAAAAGTTTCCATTCTCAATCCAATAAACAATAGGTGAGCTAGATTTTTAAAATATATTTCTCAATTACATATTAGTGTATATTAGGTACCTACTTGCTCTTTAAGGAGGAACATTTTCATGTTTTTTATAAAAACAGTTTTAGATTTGGCAGTTCGAAGTGGCGGTGGTAAATCATTCCAGCAACGGCTGGCAGAGAACTTAAAACTGCCTCTAAAGGATTAAATACGAAGAAGCACGAGTTTTATATTTGTTTCTATCTCGGGCCCACGATAATTTTTCATACAAATAGCTTGGCTTTTGTGTTTTGATAACACCAAACAATAATACCGAAAAGTGCAGTTTCCTGCGAGCTTCCATTTTAATCAACTTATGGTTATTAAGATAAGGAGTCACATGGGTCCTTGGTGGAATGGAAAAACAGAAATGGGCACATGAATTTTGCACTCTTTGTATGAGATGTTTGGAGCGTGCTAGAATACATGGCCCATACACTGTGTTAGCATAATTAAGTTTAGACAAAACAAGGGACTTGCATAGCTGAATTCTTAAATCCACGCTAAGGTAAGGCCTCATTCTGTACAGTAATCTTAGGCAATAGAAACAATTTCTTACTGCATCTAAAACATGAGTCTCAAATTTCAGGTTGCTATCAAGTATAAGCCCCAGGTTTCTACTCTCAGAAACACACTGAATTTGTTCACCAGCAATATTGATGTTTGGCTGGTGTTAAGAAATAGTATTTACTTGTTTTTTTGAACCTAAGATCATACAAGTAGATTTTGTCAGATTTAGCACTAAACAATTTCTGTCTGACCAAAATGCTATCCTGTTAAGATCCTCATTTACTAATTTTACAGATTCAAGAGTGTTTTGTGGCTGCGTTGACATATAAGTCTGAAGGTCATCAGCGTAAAGATGATGGTTACAGTTGTGTATGCATGATGTGATGCCTGCAACATACAGAACAAACAGAAGAGGCCCTAAAATAGAGCCCTGTGGTACTCCACTTTCTACATGCTGTGCTGATGAGACCTTTATACCATCATCCCCAGAAATTTCTACATATTGATGTCTGTTTTCAAGATAGCTACTAAACCATGCCACTGCAGAAGGAACAAGACCATAATATGACAGTTTGGACAATAGAAGTGGAATATTTATTGAGTCAAATGCTGGAGAAAAATCTAGCAGCACTAAAATTGAGCCCTTTGTATGCAATATATTGTCAATAACATCAGTTAGAGCAGTTGCTGTGCTAAATCATTTCCGAAAATCTGACTGGGCCTTCGGAAGTATATCATTTTGCTCTAAGTAACCTGAAAGTTGCATACTACTTTTTCCAGAACCACAAGATAAAATATGTATTGACCGTAGGTCTTTTTCGCTCATTGGATTAGGCTTTTTAGGAATAGGTTTTACTACTACCACCTTCCACAAATCAGGGTAAACAGAGCTTGTTAATGACTTATTTACTTTAGAAGTAATAATGTCTAAGGTTTCAGGGAGAGTCATGATCAACATCTGTAACCATATATGATCATTTCCTTCAGCATTAGAATGCAACCCCTTAATAATATTTGCAACTACCTCTGTGCCTACTGGGCTTAGTTTGAATGTTGTAGAACTAAACCTGTGAAATTCATAGAATGACAGAGTTGAAATGTCTGCATGTACTCTTCCTGGTATATTCAAAAAGTGATTGTTTAGAGTGTTGGGATCTGAACATATACACTGAATATTCATGTTTGAGCTTTTTCAGTAAGGAAATTGTTTTTGAGATTTTTCCATAACTTTTTTGGATCATTCATTTTTGAATTAATGTGCTGCTCAAAATAGGCCTTTTTTTCACTGTGAATAGCAGAATTAACTACAGCTTTCATGTCCTTATAGAACTTTTTGTGTGATTCTGATTTAGTAGCTTGATAACGGGTATAACTTATATTTTGGATTTTAATCATTTCCTTTATAGTAGGGGTTAGCCAAGGATATGTGTGTTCTTTGACGATTATAGATTTTATTGGAGCATAGAGATCAAATAATGCTAACAAAATATTTGTAAATACTACAATAGAACATGTGAATGAGATATTCACATGTTATAATTCTTCAATATTGCAGCTTATATGGTTTAAATCGTTAGTAAAATTGTCTAGTTTTATGTCCATTAAGGGCCTATAATGAATTTCATGTGCTATAAATTTTGGTTTTTTGAGATTAAGATCCATGGACACCATTGCATGATTTCCGAGATCGGGTATATGTGTGACACATAATTGGTGTACCGAAGCATTAGTACCAATATGATCAATTAATGTCTCACTGTTTGGTGTAAAATGAGTCGGTTTATCAACATATTAAGTCAAGTTGAGTGTGTTCAAAAGTTCCTGTAAAAGTTTGTTTTTATTACCACCACTGTTTAATATATTAATATTAAAATCTCCTAATAATATTACATAATCTGCCCATGCAAAATAAGCTACAGTCATGGTGATGGCTTCTGGTTCAAGTCTAACCAGGGAGGGCGATATGCTGTGCCAATTATAACCTTCAAAGTATTAACCTTAGTTGATATTCACATTTGCTCCACATTGGCAGTAACTGGGTGGGGACAAATATGGGCATATATCCCTTTTTTGATTTAAAAACCAACTCCACCACCCCGGCCACATCGAATATTTTTTGGACGTGGTATATGCCGCAGACGGTACCCAGGGACAAATGGAGCACGACCTTCCTTCCCCTCTTTAATCCAGGTCTCGTTAATTGCAAGCAGATCTGGAGCTAGGTTCTCTTTTGCCACTATGAGTTCATTTTCTTGTGTACCTAATGAGCCTGCATTAAACAAACTGACTCTGAAGTATTTAGTCTTGTATTCTACAAGTTGTTAAGATATAATTCTCTACGTATTATAAATATGATACCTAAACATATATAGGACTGTATAAAAAATGTTATTGTATATAAAAATTATATAAACATATGTATCTCTCTTAACATTTTAGTGATCATGTACAAGTATTCAATTATTATTGTACGAGTAAACAGGAAGGCATAGACAACAAAAAATGATTTTGCATAAAAGGTTAATAGATAGCTTGCTAAAAAATTACAATTTATATCCATACAGTCAGATATTTTTAGTTGCTTTCTAAAGGCTTTGTAAATATATTTAAGATTTAGTAAATTCGTTATATACATACACATGTAAGCATTGACAAGTAGCAATTTATATTTTTGTGTAAAATAGAGATATTTTCTGGTTAATAGATATAGGTAACAAAAACAATTATTTATGAGCATGTACTTTGTAACAATGTAATGATTACTATTACTTGTTAAGCTCAAAATAAGATCAACATTGAAGCGTAAATAGAGTATATAAATTTCTAACCGCAGTACTTTAATTACTCTGTGATCTAACGACATCAGCCCTAAAAATACGACCTAGGTCGGAATCTGAACGAATTCTGTGTGCCTGCTTGCCATTAGCTTGTCGCGCAAATATTCTACCATTCCTAGTCCAGACGTATTTCCAACTGACTTGTCGTCCCTCTTCTCTAGCCTTATAAAATAATTGCCTATTATGTCTTGTCAGCCGTTCATTAACATAGAACCGTCTTGCCTCCTGACCCAACTCTGCAGTGGTCGCACCACGCCGCACGCGAGCGCTGCGTAAAAGCTCATCGCAAAGGGTGTGGCGACTGAGCCACACTACTAGGGGGCGGGGGCGCGTGCGTCCCGTGGAGTCGTCCCCACCACCTTCACCTCCCATCTTTTGTGGGCCCATACGTAAACGATGTCCCGCTCTTCTACGACAACTCCAAGCTTTGCCGCATCTAGAGTAACAAGATGTACAGAATTTTCCCCCTTTTTTTCTGGCAGATTTGCTAATTCGATGTCATTCTGCAATAGCTCTTGGTCGCGGTCATTAAGCTCGGCTTGAAGTTTTGATACGGCGGCTACCAACTCTGAGGTTTGGGCATTGCAGTCGTCTCCAGATGAGTCTTTTAAATTTTTTTCTACTGCTTCTATACGCTTCTCCAGGTTGTCCAGACGATTCTCACATACCGAGACCCTAGAACGCAATCTCCCAATTTCTCCCCGGAACTCAACTATTTCCTCTCTCAGCAATTTCATCTGCAGGGCTAAATCAAGTGCATCCTCAGAGAAAGATGTCTCAGACACTGTATTGTCTTCAGTTACACCCGTTTTCGAACTCACCCCTTTTACAGGTGTGTCTGCATTATTGTCCCGCGGAACCTTGCTAGTGCAGACCGAGCATACCCAGGCAGTAGTGATTCGACAGGATGCAGGCAGAGCAACGCACGGTCGATCATATAATATTGTGCATTTACTGCACTTAACGCCCTCTGTCGGCGAAACAAATTTACCACATGCACCACACTTAGGCATGATTCTGTACAGAGTTAGCTACCGGACACCAGATGACACTGTTTACAAATATTTCATGTAGGTGCTTCTAAAAATTACGATTGATATGAATTGAAGGTAGATAATTTCAACTGGACTAGCAATCAAAATTAATTTATTTACTTATAAGTTCCCACAATTACGACACTTGGCGAAGAAAACACTATATATGCTAGTAAGTACCACAGTCATTAATATTTTATAATTTCTAAATAAAGAACTTCACCTATTTAATTTTATTTTAATAAACAAAGAATCACGCAGTACACTGTCAAACAAGTCACAAGCCGGAACTAGCTTCAGCTACGTTCATAGCGTGATGTCCTACGGTATTTTAATCCATAAAAACCACTGCAGGGTCAGCGTCAGGGCAGTATTTTTGAAATCGTCTACCAGGAAACTTCAAACAGTAGTAAGTAGCCTCACTCTGCCCAAATAAGCAATATGAGGTCAACAACATTAGAAGCAGCATCAGCTGACCTTAGAGGACAGTGACCCAATACTTCGTACCTAAGCAGTACCAGCTGGCGGCGAAGGACAGCGACCCCGAGTTCCAGGCGCAACCCTGATCAGCAGGCTACGGTAGCCCGGGCAATGGGCTCAGACATCTACGTTGCCTTAGTGCAATTCTCCATTTTGTTTCGACGTGACATTAGTCTATCCTAGGCTGACCTAAAGCTCCAATATATAGTGAGTGAATAAAAAAGTTACAGTGCCATTAGGTATACAGTGAATATAAAAAATACGTAATAAACAATTGTAAAGTGTTAACTTAATCTAGGTCGTATAATAGAACTATATTTTAGATAAATTTGTTATTCGGAAAACATTTAATAAATATTATTTTACCTAAACAATAGTTTTATAAAGTGTCGGTTCCAAAATATAGCAACTTTAATATAGGCGAGAATCGAACCCACTATTATCTCATTCCTATATTCAAATTTGACGGCCATGGGGTTAAGTCCAGTGTTTCTTTTAGGCAAAATTCTCCAGGGGGGCAATCAACAGATACGGGGGGGCTGAATAGATAAATGAAACAAAGTAATATTTACAATTAATTCCAGTTATTATTAATATTTTAAAGAAAGAAAGATGCTATCAGGTTACACAAAAACGAAAAAATACAACTGAACTGAATTAAAATTGTCAAAGTTTACAAAAACCTTATTCTTCGTGGCTTTTTTCTTGCATACAAATCTACCACTTTTTCCAGAAATTCTTTTGGAGTCTCTGGTCCCTCGATGCTAATCATCATACAATGCATTAAAGTTTCAGGTAGCATTCTGTTTCTTGCCTTATTCAGTATTCTATTCGTCGTGCTAAAAGATCTTTCGACGGAAGCAGTGGTTACGGGAATGATAAGAAGGATTTCACAAAGCTTTTCTAACTCGCAGTACCCTACGTCTGCTTCTAAGATTTTTGCGATTGGATTTTCACCTGTCTCCTTGTACATTCCGCTTTCTAGCATGGACTTGATGTTATATTTAAATGACTTAAGGTCTGCTATTACTTTTTCCGCATTAAGCGTAGAAAATTTGTCACAAAACTTTCTTACTTCGGTGTCTTGTAAAGCTATTAATGATTGAAAGGTCTTAAAATTACTTGAAAAACGCCGGTGACACTCGAAAATAGCTGTCTATTGTTCTCTTCATTCTAGAAAATAGTTGACAAACTGTGCGTTGCCGGCTAAGTTAATTTACTACACTACACAAAACTATTGAACAAAACTTATATTGGCGAATACAACACTATTTAGCGCTTCTGGCGATATTATTACGACAAAAATGGAACGTCACGACACGAAACTGATACAACACTATTTAGCACTTCACTTTCGACCTTCCGATTACTATTTTCGATACTGCTATTCTGACGCGACTCACCACTCAGTAGTTTCGCTTGAGACTGAAGCATGCGATGTGTGCGTGCATTGAGTGAGCGAGGTAGGGCAGTGCGGGGTGTATTGAGTGGGGGCACGGGGTGAACATCGAGCCCACCGCGCGCGTCGATGTGCAACATCGTAGGTATATACAACAGTATTTTATATAGGTAGTTCTTTAATTAGCCATCATTTCATTGACTAACGCACATGAATTCATAAGTTGAATAATAACTAATAAGGCGTGTTAGGCAAGCGAGAGAGCGGCAACCTACTGCTATTCAGTTCCAAGCACCTATATCTACACATTTTTTTCCGGGGGGGCAGTAGGGCTACTCCGGGGGGGCTTAGCCTTAGTACCTGAAAGAAACACTGGTTGAGTCATGCTAAGTGATAGCTAGCCGAGGCTTGGGTTCGAATCCCAAACTGAACCGTAACAGGTATGTCATTAATTTTTATTGAAAGTTACATTATGTCTCAAAAATTGTACATAATAAATTCACCAAAAGATCGTCAAATACAAAAATAAAATAATAAGGAATCAAAATATTTAGAAAATATTCTAGACAACAACAAAAAAATATATAAATTAATATTCGATAAGAAAGGTCAAAATATCAAAATTAAAAATGAGGAAAATGTCAAAATTAAAAACAAATCAATGGAATCAAAATTCAATGAAAAAAAAATCACAGGCTTTCACTGTATTCTTTGACAGAATAAAGTGGTTTCGTCAATAAAAGTTCCTTCAGTCGGCGACCAAATATCGGATCCGAGGGTTCTTTCTTTAGTTCGACGAGCTGATGCTCATAGTAAGCGGGACTAACGACTCGGGGGTTTTTATTAAGCAGCGCCAACCGTCACGCACACCACGTTGCAGGCCCAAGTTTGACGAGTCATTCTACCAGGGACGCTAATGCGTTTGCAGGTGTCTATGTCGCGTCGAGTGTACATTATGAGGTCAAACACATACTGAGAATAGTGAGCCATTATGCCGTATTTTTTAAACAGTCTCCTACATGAATGACGAGGTTTTACACCCGCCAGTGTGCGAAGAGCTCTCTTTTGTACAATAAACACGCGACTGGAGTCTATCGAGTTGCCAATAGGATAATGTCATATGACAAAAGAGAGTGAAAATATGCAAAATATATCTGTAGTAGCGCGACGTCGGAAACAAGTGGTTTCAACTTTCGTAGTGCGAATACTGCACTACTTGGTTCTCACACAGCGAAGACACACGGCGTTTTCAATTTACCCGATTAACCTACATGACTCGTATATTGGCATCGGACTCTATACTGATGGCGTCATATTAGGGTTTCCGGTTGAAAATAATATTACGTTGGACTTCGTTAAGGACGAGGCCGTTCGCCGAGAACCATGCGTTGAGCTGAGCGCACGCGTTTGCTATCTTGCGTTCGAGCTGTTCGTAAGTGCGTGATCTTAACACCACTGTTGTGACTTCGGCGAACAACACCTTTAAGCCCTCTGTCATTGACGATGGGAGGTCGTTCATAAAGAGCGAAAACAAAGAATTACCGAGAGCTGATCCCTGTGGAATACCAACCTTCACTTGGCCTGGATTCGACTTTGCAGTTTTGCCCTCAATTTCAAATTGAATTGTTGGTTAGAAAATACTGAAACAGTTTCTGTGCATGGTTGTCGATGCCATAATGCTTATTTATTTTTAAAAGTAACTTAAAATTGACTGCATCGATGCAGTCATAAATTGTATGTGCCGCTTCTGTGGTTGCTCTATTTTATCTATATGAATATTGTCGGTCAGTAAGTAGGTCGTACGTTTCGAGGTGTTGCATTAAGGAGTTGGATAAAATTATTCAATAATAATTTTTGAGATGAGAATTGTTATCGGTCTATAGTAATCTCCGGAGCACCTTTCGCCTAGTCCTTTATAGACTGGACATACTCGTGTGCTTTCAAGTACGTCCGGGTATATACTGGATGAAAACATGCTGTTAATTAGTTCTACCAGTATACAGGATAGAACCGGTCATAGGCACAGGAGTAGGTTCGTAGAAGTAGAGATGTCATAAATATCGCGGGTAGTGCGGGTCTTTACCATGAAACGTTGTGGTCTGCGAGTGTAATTCTGGGAAACATTAAGTCAGGTGCATCTGCATCGCCCATGCAATTATTAATAAATAACATAGATTTATGTTTGTCTACTTGTACCTTATATTTTGACGCTACACTAAGGAAGTGCCTATTTAGGTATTCTGGCTCGGAATTCGGTTCGATCTCCGTTTAATCATGATCTTTAAATGAAATAGTGTGTACGTGGTTTGGTGGACACTTCCTCGTCAACTGTGCGCCACATTTCTTTCGATGGGTTTTTCCTGTTTTGGAGACGGCTCTCCGTGTAATTTTTGCGAGCAGTAAACGTCTCATTTTAATAGAATTACAGTAATGGGTAATTGATTCCGTTAAGGCAAAAGTTTCTGGGTATTGTTGTTTCATTTCAGTCAAGTCGTTATAATTTAAGATTAGTTTCGTAACCGTTTCTGTCAACCATGGTACATGATTTATTTTCTTTTTTGATATATTTTTAATAGGAAAGTGAATGTCAATTTAGTATGTCAAAATATTAAATCATTTACTGAATTTATCATTTAATAGTAAAATTGATCTATATCGGGTCACGCAGGTGATATTCAAACAATCTTTGTGCTGCAGAAGTGAGCTGTTTGATGAATTAAAAATTTATCCCATATACACTCTTTAAGAGATAAATTTAAGGAAATCAAGGTCTTAACCTAACCGCCTCAGTATATATTAGATAGTTTAATTTATGTTCATAAAAACATTTATTTGATTTGATGGCTTTAAAAAGAATAGCGATATTCATAATCCTAATACTTGAAATAGACACACACTTTCTCTGATCCACACAAGGCTTAAGAAAACAGATAAATCATTTAAAGGACAATGTATCCCTTTTATAAAATCCCTGCCTTAAAAGTTCAAAAATTTTGTAAAAAGTTGTCGTTATTACACAATTCAAGACTACCTTCATAATAAAAGTGCATGGGATTAAATATAATTTTTGCTAACATAATTTACTTGATAATTTGTATTAATTAATCAAAATTAAAAGAGCGACTGCTGAAGAGTTTCTTTTGTCGTTTCTTTTCACCAGAACGCCATCTTGACTTCGAAACGGTAGTAACTAGTAACTTATAGTTTATTGACTTCAAAAAAGTGATATGATATCCTATTTTTGAGAAATAAAGCATTTGAATTTGAATTTTATTGATAAATTGTCTGGCTAAAGGTGACGATGAAATATTACTAATGTACTTTCGATAACGTCTTTTTCTATAAAATACATAATTTTCGAGTAAAACACGAATATATTTCGTGTATTTATATGTGTGAAAATATACGCCTAACCACGTACGTTGTAGCGGGAAAAACAGACATTACTAAGCTTACCTACAACTTTAGGCTCTTGTATTTTACTCTAAACTGCATATTTTTGGAGTAAAATCAAACAAAAATATACATATGCATAGCAATATGTCATTCACTGGCGTTCATTTGTATATTTTGGTGATTGTACGGTTAATTCCGGTTCACTAAACCCCACGTTTGTACATCTATAGTGCTTTATTAGACAGAAGTCTAGGCGTACAGTCCTTACGCATATAGATCATAAGTTCAGACGGACTGGATTTTGTACGGTCGGGTGGCGCATATCTAGGCGGCGTCTATAAATTACGTAACGCAAAACTGAGGTATTTGTTACTATCGAAGAGGAAATAAAAGCACAATTTTAACTTAAGACAAAAACAAGCAACATCATGCGTCATCTAATATCTACATCGATCTAAACACCAACTAAAATCGCTAATGCAGACCGCAAACGAGCTTCCTGTCAATTTACCCGCTGTCGGCGCAAATATATCTACAGCAGACGAGATAATTTGGAACTTAATTAGAGCGGTAGATAGGGGAGAGAAGGGGGGGGTAACGGGTTGATTGATGATCTCGCAGCGTCAATGAACAAAGCCCAGCTCAGCACAAGTTTACACAAAGTTAGTGACTAGTGTGGATTATACATTTTACATAGTACGTACTAAAACTCTAATAAACAGTAATGGTAAAAAAATCCCGACTGCAAACTCATTAATCATTAATTTCGTTAGTATATATGATTAGTGGTAATCAAATGTGCTCTGTGGCGGTAATTTTATTTACTAAATCTACTATTTCTAAAACTGAAAACACGTCTTCTACGTTTGAAGTAATTTTGACAGTAAATGATTTTAAAAACATCAAACAACAATACGAAAGCAGGAGACAACACGTGCATTAAACAAAACATGTTTTGTGTAATGTTTCGGTGAAACACGAGCGGAGACCCGCTTAACACGGCAAATCTAACGACGCCTCTCAAGCTAAAATCTATTTAGCCGTTTAGGCTACAGAGCGTACTCAACACAAAAAAACATAACTCCTTCTGGCACAGTCGAGTAAATATAAAGACTAATTTAGGCAAGTATCTAACATGCGCCAGGGCCTTAAGATGATGGCATAGCCAAACGAGTTAAGTTTGCAAGAATTTAAATAAATTTTGAAGTGAAAACTTCTTTAGCGGCGTTGTGCACTTTTTTTGGTATGGGTAAAAAATGATAAACTCGCGTCAGGTCACGTGTCCTAATCGTGGAAATTCGTAAGACGGAAACCGTAATGCCACGCCTATTATAATTTTTATTGAAGTGAAAACTTCTTTAGCGGCGTTGTGCACTTTTTTTGGTATGGGTAAAAAATGATAAACTCGCGTCAGGTCACGTGTCCTAATCGTGGAAATTCGTAAGACGGAAACCGTAATGCCACGCCTATTATAATTTTTATTTTTAGTATTCGCGATTATTAGTAGTAACTAGTAGGTTGGATATGGAATTTTAATTCTATGACAGATTGCGATGTCAAATATACTACGTCAAAAAAGTAAATAAACAAACATTATTATTTCTTGACAATGTCAAAGACATGTCTTGTGACATATTTGAGTGTTAAACGCGAATCGTGTGTAAAGGTTTTCACTTCTGCCGGCACTCCCGGAGTGCAACTCGTTTTTTTTACAGTCCTGAGTACATTTCTTGAAGTGAAAAAAATATTTTTTGTAGTTCAAACCTTAATTAAGTGTGTTTTTTTATACCACTAGGGTGGCAAACAAGCTTACGGTCCGCCTTATGGTAAGCGGTCACCGTAACCTATGGACGCTTGCAACACCAGGAGTATCACACGCGCGTTGTCGACCCTTCAGAAATCTAATAACTTCTTTCTTGAAGAACCCCATACTATAGTCCTTGGAGAAAACCTTGGCAGGGCCTTAAGATGATGGCATAGCCAAACGAGTTAAGTTTGCAAGAATTTAAATAATTCTTTTACAGTCGTGAGTACACTTCTTGACGTGAAAAAAATATTTTTTGTAGTTCAAACCTTAATTAAGTGTGTTTTTTTTATACCACTAGGGTGGCAAACAAGCTTACGGTCCGCCTTATGGTAAGCGGTCACCGTAGCCTATGGGCGCTTGCAACACCAGGAGTATCACTCGCGCGTTGCCGACCCTTCAGAAATCTAATAACTTCTTTCTTGAAGAACCCCATACTATAGTCCTTGGAGAAAACCTTGGCAGGGAAGCTCATTCTACAACCCAAGCGTTCGCGGGAGGAAGGTCCTCTGAAACCGCAGTGTACGCGACCATTGCAGTTCTAAAGTGTAAGAAAAAATTCCTTGCCGATGGCGACCGGTGTGATGGTAAAAAGTAGCCGTGGGCATCATTTCGAACAATTCCTTTGAACAGATCCCATTGTACAAGCGGTAGAACACACACAGGGAGGCAAAGTCTCTATAAGTATGGTAGAAAAGCGCGAAGAGGTGCGAGCGAACAGGACATATCTCAGGAGCACACTGCTTAAGCACCACTGCTGGTATACCGTCTGGCCCACTCGACTTATGAACGTCTAGAGAAAGCAATACCCGCCGGACCTCCCGTTGTGTTATGGAGATTTCCTGTAGGTGGTAAAGCGCCTTCGTCGTCTGTCGGCTCGAAGATCGGCTTTTTCTTTTGCAATATAGGCCAAGTCATAATCGGTCTTTCGCAGTGGTGGTAAAAACGACTGGCAGAAGCTCCCTTCAGCAGCTTTAGCAAGCGACCCGGAAGCACGACTCTCAGAGGGACAGCTCGCAAGTCGCCCACCTATTTTGCCTATGAATTGGAATTTAGCTCTGGCAGTTGCTTTCTAACTGAACCTCGAGGCAGCATTTAATTTTCGTGTTAACTCAGAAATATTCAGATCCTTATTATTACGAGCCGTGGTCCAAGCCTCATATGCAATCTGCTTAAGAATTTTAGCTTCTCTGCAAGACCTATTAACCACGGTCGTTTTTTGACGCCGGCAGCTACTCGCAGGTTAGGAATAAAACATTCTATACCAGCGAGGATTGTCTCAGTCACTGCGGCTGCCCAGACGTCACGACTCTCACTGCTTACCACGGGTATGTTGGTGAGGCGGCTGCTCTAACTGGTTGCCACGGGTATGTTGGTGAGGTGGCTGCTCTCACTGGTTACCACGGGCATGTTGGTGAGGCGGCTGCTCTCACTGGTTACCACGGGCATGTTGGTGAGGCGGCTGCTCTCACTGGTTACCACGGGTATGTTGGTGAGGCGGCTGCTCTCACTGGTTACCACGGGTATGTTGGTGAGGCGGCTGCTCTCACTGGTTACCACGGGTATGTTGCCTCAGTTTTGGGATATTGTCTTTTACTATAGGGAAATTCTACCGATGTAAGTAATGTTTTTGTAGTACAAAAGAAATGCATCAGAGCTATATATGAAGCCAATCCAGTAGAATCATGTGTACACCATTATTTAAAAAATTAAAAATGATGATCTTAACAGGACTTTTACCCGAGTTTGTTTAATAATCACTGATATAATTAATAAGCTCTTTTTTCTCGAGATCCAACAAGACTCAGTTCCCAGGTAGATGCAATACATCTCTCCATTTGAAAAACTCCAAAATGATGTGTATACAAATATTTAACACCTTTCCAAATCAAATGAGAGAGTTTCCACTAAATAAATTTAAGGTATCTCTTAAGAACATAATACTAGCAGAATATTTCTATACGTTTACAGAATTTAATGATTATTCCAAAAATAAATAGCCATTTTTACATGTGTTGACCTTAGTGATAAAAATTGATAATAATAGTGAATATATGTACCTTATACCTACAATATTATACCTACTTACATATCTTAGCCTTTATCAAACTAAATTATTTTAAATATAACTATTGTTAAACAAACATCCTAATTAATAATAATTAACTTAATGTTTTAAAGATATTAAATATGTGCTGCATGCCAAACTGTGGTGGAATGTGTATGTACAGTACCTATAATTATAATTATAACACCTGCTTTATATTCACAATATTCCGTGCAAATAAAGATTATTCTATTCTATTTTATTCTTAAATTATTTCAGCGTTAAATAAAAAAAAAAAAAACTCCTCTTTAACAGATAAAGAATATAAAGTCGTGCTATGTAACAATGGCATTATAAAAATCATTAAGATTTTTCATCGTTAAATTAAAAATAACTCCATTTGTTATTATGCTATGTATTACTAAATACGTATTTCCAGCAGCAAAATTTGAAACTGTCCGTGTGATAAATGACGGAGCGACCGCCGAACCGCAGGATCGCTGCGACGTCACATTGCTGCTGTCTCGGGTTCAGTTCAGATCAGCAAATGATTTATAGTAACCGCACATAGTGACACAAGCTCACTGCGACAATTAATGAGTCGGTAATGAGAATAAGAGATTTAATAAAAACTAAGCTATTTACTATATTTCTGTCTGTTTCCAATTTCAAACTCAAAAAAGGCTCATAGGAAGTTAGGAGTTACACTTTTACCGGTCATTAATGGACTACATTAGCATGTAAAAAATCTGAAAATAACTTCGTCATAAACTTGCAGTATAACAAATTAATAACAAGTAAATATACTGGATAATTATCAAAATAAAGCTCATTAAAATAAACTTTTCTTTCTGTGCTGTCACAATTACTGATAGGTAAAGGCGGTTCTTCTCAAAGATAATTATTTACCTTTAGTGCCTTCTTCACCCAGTGTTACTAGCTGCATATTTCGCTACCTAAAACATGGCAACACTATAATTCCGTTCCATTCAACCAACGCGTGCAGCGTAAATTACAGCGCGCTACAGACAGGCGCTAACGACGCCCTCTGTGTAGTTTTCAGCGACATTCAGTAAATCACATTCGTATTGAGACTTTAAGCTGATTAGAGCAATTTACGTATTCAAACGTGTTAAGGAACCTTAGAAAAATATTTATCAAGGAAAAAACTCAACAACATAAAGTTATTATATTTTTGTATAATATTTAGGGTTTATGCTTGAAATAACATGTTATATAGGTAGGTGTACTTCAGTGACGTCAAAGAAAATTTCCTAATTATATAGAAGACTCTTACCTTAATGAAAATAATTTTGAATTAACATTAACCCACATAAATACTGATATATTTTTCAATTTTCTTTCATGACAAATATATTCGACATTGCGAAAAACTTTTTGCCTTTTCTTGATATCCTAAGCCAAGCAATATACCATAAAGTAGGGTTTTTACTATTTGTATGTTAATTTTAAATCTATTAAATTTTTGAAGATCTCTAAATACCTACTTAAAAAGTCATTAATCACATACACAGTGTGTATTAAGAAGTGTATATATATATATATGTATATACCAGGGTTGTTGCGAATATTAGCATCAGCGCCAGCTAGGGTTGCCAGACTGAAAAACTAAAATCTCTCGAAAATATTCTAAAATGGCTGGGTAATATAATTTTTAGCTGAACAAAATAAAATAAGTATTGAATCGTCAGAAAAACATGAGATGAACTTTTTAGCGGTTTTTAAGTGGTATGTATATTATTTTATTAATAATAGGAAAAAGACAGCAAGACCAGCAGGAGCCTACAGCTCAATTTAGTATGTCCTTTCTGTATGAAATAATTATTATTTTTCTAGCTTGTTATATTTTTTTACGACTATAAACAGAATTGTACGATTCCTTTTTAGCAGGACATTTTGCCTAAATCCTGGACACTGGACATCATATGAAATAGCTGAACACTACAGCAAAGTCCCAACCACCTGGCAACCCTAGTATCAGTCAAGTCCCGCTCGTTTGGCAACCCTAGCATCAGCCAAGTCCCGCCTGTCTGGCAACCCCAGTATCAGCCAAGTCCCGCCCGTCTGGAAACCTTAGCATCAGCCAAGTCCCGCCCACCTGGCAACCCTAGCATCAGCCAAGTCCCGCCCGTCTGGCAACCCTAGCATCAGCCAAGTCCCGCCCACCTGGCAACCCTAGCATCAACCAAGTCCCGCCCGTCTGGCAACCATAGCATCAGCCAAGTTATGCCCGACTGGTAACCCTAGCATCAGCCAAGTCCCGACTGTCTGGCAACCCTAGCATTAGCCAAGTCCCGCCCGTCTGGCAACCCTAGCATCAGCTTTGTTTTTAATATGAGCCTCAGCATCAGCAACAATCGATGCTGATTTGCTGACAGTCAAGTCATAACGTGTTCGTTGAAGGCGGGACCTAGCGCAAACGTAGAGTTTTAACTAATCATAGACATTTATACAAAAATGCTGTCACTTATTTCCTCGTTCGATTATTTTGTCAACATAATTTGGTTGGAAGCTCCGTCGTGTTCCGTCTAACTACTTTGTCGCGAAATTGTTAGCAGTTTGCGTTTCATAAGATTTTGCAAAAAAATATAAAGCATTTGCTTATAATTTTAAAGTAGGATATGTTTTGTTTAAGTACCACATTGTAACTAGTACAATAGAAGTTTTATTGGAGTTGCTTGAGTGTGTCATGCTCTCTCAAATTGTCTCTGCGGTGGTGGCATGTGCGTCGGATCGTTACGTTCCCTAAAACATGGTTGAGCGAAGCGATGGCTGATTCATGTGTCATACTTGTGAACGGGTGCCGCTGTGGAGACTGGTCTGCTCTTGCAAACTTCTTTGTATTCTTAGTATTCGGTCATCGGTGTAGGATTTCAATTGCAACACCTCAATTATGGGAAAAAAAAACGAACGGATAATACTTGACGTTTTCAAGTAGACGTTTTTCTTTTCCGGGACTCAAACTATCTGCATGTTAAATTTCATCTTGATCGGTACAGGAGTTTCAGCATGAAGAGGTAACAGACGGATTTACTTTCGCATTTATAATATCTATTATTATATTATATTCATGGATAGTATGGATTGTTTTAAGTATATGTAAGTATGTATGTACATATGATTGTGCAAAAATATAATTATGATGGCGCTAATGCCACTAGAACTCTTAAATATCTGTATTCCTTCACTCGATTGACGATATTTGACGCTTCACATGGTTCGCCCCCTATGCTACATAAAAACAAAAAAAATTTAATTGACTTTGTTTTTAGTAGCTTACTAACTTATTTTTATTACCTAATAAGTTTGTCGGTACAGATTGTATACTCTTTAGCTAATTATCAAAGTATTGTATTATTACTTTAAATAGAACTTCTTGCCAGCTCTTTTTGGCAGAAAATAACATTGTACACATTGTATTGACGATTCAAAAGTGTTCTTAGAAACCTATTTGAATAAAGTTTTATTTGATTGATTGATTGAGTTATTTATTTATATCAGCACCAACATCGCTGATATAGCACCTAAACACCTCAATCAGCAACAACCCTGATATATACCTATTATATTATATACACATATTACTATTATATATACCTTGTTTATAAATAGTATAAACAGGGTAATAGTACATTTTGCACTAGAATGTACTTCGTTAATTCATATTAAATGGTTACCATTCTATAACCACAAATCCAATCATTAAGCCTCGTAACTAAGTTATCAGTCACATATTCAACTAAAATTTCCGATTCAGCCGGCAACCACCCCTAACTGTGTACAGTACACAGTACAGCGATATCGGTGCCAGCGTACCCGAACCCGAACCCGCTGTACCGTCGCGAACATCTCTGCATCAGACGAGATAATTTGGTGCTTCATTACTGTACGTGTAGCGGCGCCGAGGGTTGATTGACGACGTCGTCACGTGACGTCACTGAACGCGCTTCACACAAGTGTAGTGCACGAAACTGATATATAATTAAGTATTTGAAACTATGGTGATGGCTGGCTTGAAAACTCCAACAGTTGAGTAGCTCGACAGTGTCTGGCGGCAATCTGCACTGGGCCGGCAGCGCGGTGAATAATCCTAAGGCCTAAGCCTCTTTTCTTCAGAATTGTTATATCGTAGTAAACGTAAAAATCACACCTTTCTGTAGAATAAAGAGTTTATGTGAATTTTAATGACATTAGGATATTTGAAAATGTCAGATTTTATATTTTTAGGGTCCCATACAACAGACAAATAAACAACCCGTACTAGGATCAAGTTAGGATTCCGTAGAATAAGAATTATTGCAAATATAAAAAATATGAAACAATTTTTGTTAAAAGTATTTATGCAGATTAATACTGTGATTTACTCCTTAATTACGCTAATGAGGTTCGCTATATCAAGCTGTAGCTATAGCGCTACAACGAACAATAGCTCGTTTAAGCACGGTTATAGTTATTGCTGCGGGAACTTTTGAATTTTTCGGGATAAAAAGTAGTCTATATGTAATTTCAGGACCTAATCTATAGGTGTGCCAAGTTTCATCTCGATCTGTCCAGTGGCTGAAGCGTTATTGAGTAACAAACATCCATACTTACAAACTTTCGCGTTTATAATATTAGAAGGATTTGAAACCACAAAATTGATTTAGTTCAGTAATAATATATTCAGTAATTGTCCTATCTTCACAGTAACTTGGCTGTTGCAGCCATTACTGCTTCACCGAACTTTTGGGGCGAGACTCTGAAGGAGTCTCAGCCAATATAGCGCCCAAAGCTCAAGGGCTCCCCGCGGAGGGAGCCTCGGCTTGGGTTGCCGGCACTCTTTGATACCTCGTATATGAGGTAGGTCCGTGCATTCGCCGGGGACGTCCGCGTCGTGTAAGGGGGGAAGCCCTATTAGGGCAGGTCGTTGAGACTAATCTCGATATCCGGATAGCTATATATAAATATCTCAGGTCTTCGAAATAGCATCTATCGTTCAGTTATGATACTAAGCAACAAGTGAAAGTTTAAGACTAAAACCCGACTACCCAAGTTAAAGTTAGTGTATAGAGTTAATATTAGAGTTGTGAAATTTACTTGTAAAATATTTATATATTTAAAATGTCCTTGTCTATTCTTTGGTCCGGGGCTTACTTTCGATACCGAAGAGAATATATTTATGAATAAGTAGAGGGGATTCGTTGGTTCTGGCGCACAACCCCCCAACCTCAACCCCTCGCCTAAAAAAAAGCTCACCAACTTTTTTCTGCTTTGTACGACTCGCGCTTGACCACTCTCAAAACATCGTTGGTTCTGGCGCACTACCCTCCAACCCCAACTCCTCGCCTTAAAACTTTTCTGCCCCCCGCACGACTCGCGCTTGCCCACTCTCAAAACCACCCCTGTGTCTGGGGTGTGGCGACTCGCGCTTGACCACTCTCAAAACCACCCCTGTGTCTGGGGTGTGGCGACTCGCGCTTGACCACTCTCAAAACCACCCCTGTGTCTGGGGTTGTGGCGACTCGCGCTTGCCCACTCTCAAAACCACCCCTGTGTCTGGGGTTGTGGCGACTCGCGCTTGCCCACTCTCAAAACCACCCCTGTGTCTGGGGTTGTGGCGACTCGCGCTTGCCCACTCTCAAAACCACCCCTGTGTCTGGGGTGTGGCGACTCGCGCTTGACCACTCTCAAAACCACCCCTGTGTCTGGGGTGTGGCGACTCGCGCTTGACCACTCATAAAACCACCCCTGTGTCTGGGGTTGTGGCGACTCGCGCTTGCCCACTCTCAAAACCACCCCTGTGTCTGGGGTTGTGGCGACTCGCGCTTGCCCACTCTCAAAACCACCCCTGTGTCTGGGGTGTGGCGACTCGCGCTTGACCACTCTCAAAACCACCCCCTGTGTCTGGGGGTATGTCGACTCACACTTGACAAAAACTACCGCGTGACGTCACAGTGACTCCTGTGTATAACTTGTCTCTAGTTTTGTTATGTAATTACATCATTATCGTAATGGGTTATCATGTTTTTCCCCGTTCATAATTAAGTTATTCCTATTTAATTACAATGATGTTGGTGGTGACATTCCAAAAACTAGTCCCCCGAGGGTGTATCTCAAGATTTTAGGGGTGTGTCCACTCACGCTTTACAAAAACTTGTCTTTAGACTGGAGACTTACCTGGAGACGTGTCGGTTCACGCTTGATATGACTTGACATGTTATACCTACAGAAAATCTTCAATTCAAGTCGGTCGAAGTTTAAAGAGAAAAGCTGATAATAGTGTTAAAGATTTACAACTAGCATCGACGTCAACATGATGTGTCAAATATGTTGTAAATCACATTTTTTAACCAAAGATTCTATGCTCAGCACTTACGATCTAAGAAACACAAATAGAAATGTCTTATTCTTAATCATAATTTACTTTATGTGTCTGTTATATCACTCGTGAAGTATTAATAGCATCAATTAAAGAATCGTATTGATTCTATTTTATTATTCATGCAGATTTTGATCAGGAAACAAAAGATTTAAAAAATACTTTTGAATTTTTAAATTTGACTATTAGGAATTGGATAAAAATTGGTGAATTAGAAAATTATTCAGAAACTTTAAGTGATGACATTAAAAATAAAATGTGTAATGTCACATAGTGATTTAGAAAAAAAAGAAAATGGTAGACCTTAAAAAAAAAAAAACAGTTCTTAGAAATGCATGTTAATAAGTTCAATCCCTTACAGGGATCTTCGTATATTCGTAAAAAAGAACGATCAACAATGTTTTAAGTGGACTATATCCTGCAAATACACATTCCGATAGTGTATCATCATACTTTAGGCATCAAAATAAACTATCGTTTAATAATATTCAGTTCCCAATCAAATTCCAAATCAAAACCCAAGGTAGAAAAACAAAATGACATTAGCATTAATATGTTTGAATTAGAGTTTAACAAAGAAAAAAAAACTTTACAAAATGTTCTAATTAATTAAAAATTAACTTATTATTTTTAAACAATGGTTGAAATAGGTTTTAATTAAACACCAGAAGCATGACTGCTCAAATTTTTACTGAATAACTAGGAATTCATAAAAAAGAAAAATATTGGTTTAATAGGGAAACAAATAATGATGAAATCTATTTTGATAAATTTCAAAGAATATTAAAATTACATTTTATAATATATGCAGACTTTGTAGCTCATTTAAAACCCGTCGCCTATTGTGTCCCTGATCCATCGAAGTCATATACGTAAACAATACATGTACATGTAGTTTGTTCTTATGGATACTATATAAAATGTTCATATGATGATAAACTGTCTATATACAGAACATACTCAGAGCCTAATTGTACAAAAATGTTTTTGAATATACATAGGATAAATTGTTTTCAAAAATGTCCACTTTCTTTAACTAATGAAGAGAAGGATAAGACAATCGCAATTATGTTATATTACGTGATGAAATCACAGTAGACTATGACTGGAATACTAGTAATTTTAGAGGTGTTAGTCACGAATTATTTAGTAGCACAAAGTATCGTGTTCCATTTTTTCATTCCTATTCTATTTCATAATCTAAACAATTATGATGCTCATTTTATTGTTCATGCTTTGAATTTTGAAGATTGAGAAATAAAAATAATTCCGCAAAATAAGTAAAAATATATTTCATTCTCATATAAACCTAATATGTCGTATATTTCATTTGCGGTTTTTAGATTATTTTTAATTTATGATCTACTAGAGTTTAGATATATAGAATATTATATAAAGACCAATTTGCAGAATTAAGAAATCAATTACAAACGAAAATGATTTTAATAAACTTATTAGGAAAGGTGTTTTTCTTTATGAATTTGTTATTTTTTATGAGTTCTTAAAAATTACATCTCTTCCAAATCAAGACGCTTTCTTTAACTCTTTAATACCAGTGTATCAAATTATAATTATAAACATGCTCAAAGCGATGTCAGCCCAATTTAAATGTTAAAATATGTTGGAATATTCCAATCTATATTTAAGAACTTATGTAATGCTACTCACTGATATTTCTGATAACTTTAGATTTTTTTTATATCTAATGTGATATAATTGTAATTATTTATTTTCTTCTTTTTACACTAAGCTGTACACCTATCTATAATATATTTTTGCCACGGAAAATGAGCTCTATTTTAAAATTAACCTGTAACCTTAAGTACCCTGAACATTTACATGATCTTAATTCAGATTTACCTTTATACCCTGAAAAACATTGTAAACGGTTACAGTAAAGATAAAAAATAGAAATCTCAAACAATGTTTACAACTTACTATTAAGTTAATTAGGGTTCATAGAGTTTTACAGTTTAAGCATAGTCCTTAGTTGAAATATATATATAGATTTAAACACACAAGTAAGAACTACAGCTAAAAGTGACTGAAAAAGATTTTTATAAATAATACATTCTTTGGTAAAACTATGGAAAATGTTGAAAAACGTGTATTTGTGAAAAAAAAGATATTTATTTGGAGAATTATAAGTCGTGTCTATGTATTACAAATGTTAATATTTCACGTGCAGAATTCGAAGTGTGAAACATACTATTTTACACAAAAAAATAAATAAACTTGTTGTAGACTTATAGTTCTCCAAATAAATCTCTTTTTTGTCACACTTTTCTTGAAAACTTTAGATTCGGCAATTACTTCAAGCAATTATAAGTGTACAACAAGTTTTATTAATTTTTGTGAAGTCTGTAGGAGAAATACTTTTTGTTTTTATCTTTATAATATCCAAGTTTCGTTTTATTAAAGTTTAATTATAAAGTAACCATAAATGTTATCACTAGGATAGTCTGAAGTATCGAAAAAAAAATTAAAGTCACATTTTACATCATTATAAAAATTATCTGTAAATACATAGAAACGAAGCTACCCGTATCAGGGTATTAAAACTTGACACTATTATCGTATTTTTTTTTGTGCATGGTATAATAATGAAAGTTATACATCAAAAATTTTATATTTCCAATATACAAAATCGTAACAAGTATTTCGAGAGTCCTACAGACTTCACAAAAATTAATAAAACTTGTTGTACACTTATAATTGCTTGAAGTAATTGCCGAATCTAAAGTTTTCAAGAAAAGTGTGACAAAAAAGAGATTTATTTGGAGAACTATAAGTCTACAACAAGTTTATTTATTTTTTTGTGTAAAATAGTATGTTTCACACTTCGAATTCTGCACGTGAAATATTAACATTTGTAATACATAGACACGACTTATAATTCTCCAAATAAATATCTTTTTTTTCACAAATACACGTTTTTCAACATTTTCCATAGTTTTACCAAAGAATGTATTATTTATAAAAATCTTTTTCAGTCACTTTTAGCTGTAGTTCTTACTTGTGTGTTTAAATCTATATATATATTTCAACTAAGGACTATGCTTAAACTGTAAAACTCTATGAACCCTAATTAACTTAATAGTAAGTTGTAAACATTGTTTGAGATTTCTATTTTTTATCTTTACTGTAACCGTTTACAATGTTTTTCAGGGTATAAAGGTAAATCTGAATTAAGATCATGTAAATGTTCAGGGTACTTAAGGTTACAGGTTAATTTTAAAATAGAGCTCATTTTCCGTGGCAAAAATATATTATAGATAGGTGTACAGCTTAGTGTAAAAAGAAGAAAATAAATAATTACAATTATATCACATTAGATATAAAAAAAATCTAAAGTTATCAGAAATATCAGTGAGTAGCATTACATAAGTTCTTAAATATAGATTGGAATATTCCAACATATTTTAACATTTAAATTGGGCTGACATCGCTTTGAGCATGTTTATAATTATAATTTGATACACTGGTATTAAAGAGTTAAAGAAAGCGTCTTGATTTGGAAGAGATGTAATTTTTAAGAACTCATAAAAAATAACAAATTCATAAAGAAAAACACCTTTCCTAATAAGTTTATTAAAATCATTTTCGTTTGTAATTGATTTCTTAATTCTGCAAATTGGTCTTTATATAATATTCTATATATCTAAACTCTAGTAGATCATAAATTAAAAATAATCTAAAAACCGCAAATGAAATATACGACATATAAGGTTTATATGAGAATGAAATATATTTTTACTTATTTTGCGGAATTATTTTTATTTCTCAATCTTCAAAATTCAAAGCATGAACAATAAAATGAGCATCATAATTGTTTAGATTATGAAATAGAATAGGAATGAAAAAATGGAACACGATACTTTGTGCTACTAAATAATTCGTGACTAACACCTCTAAAATTACTAGTATTCCAGTCATAGTCTACTGTGATTTCATCACGTAATATAACATAATTGCGATTGTCTTATCCTTCTCTTCATTAGTTAAAGAAAGTGGACATTTTTGAAAACAATTTATCCTATGTATATTCAAAAACATTTTTGTACAATTAGGCTCTGAGTATGTTCTGTATATAGACAGTTTATCATCATATGAACATTTTATATAGTATCCATAAGAACAAACTACATGTACATGTATTGTTTACGTATATGACTTCGATGGATCAGGGACACAATAGGCGACGGGTTTTAAATGAGCTACAAAGTCTGCATATATTATAAAATGTAATTTTAATATTCTTTGAAATTTATCAAAATAGATTTCATCATTATTTGTTTCCCTATTAAACCAATATTTTTCTTTTTTATGAATTCCTAGTTATTCAGTAAAAATTTGAGCAGTCATGCTTCTGGTGTTTAATTAAAACCTATTTCAACCATTGTTTAAAAATAATAAGTTAATTTTTAATTAATTAGAACATTTTGTAAAGTTTTTTTTTCTTTGTTAAACTCTAATTCAAACATATTAATGCTAATGTCATTTTGTTTTTCTACCTTGGGTTTTGATTTGGAATTTGATTGGGAACTGAATATTATTAAACGATAGTTTATTTTGATGCCTAAAGTATGATGATACACTATCGGAATGTGTATTTGCAGGATATAGTCCACTTAAAACATTGTTGATCGTTCTTTTTTACGAATATACGAAGATCCCTGTAAGGGATTGAACTTATTAACATGCATTTCTAAGAACTGTTTTTTTTTTTTTTAAGGTCTACCATTTTCTTTTTTTTCTAAATCACTATGTGACATTACACATTTTATTTTTAATGTCATCACTTAAAGTTTCTGAATAATTTTCTAATTCACCAATTTTTATCCAATTCCTAATAGTCAAATTTAAAAATTCAAAAGTATTTTTTAAATCTTTTGTTTCCTGATCAAAATCTGCATGAATAATAAAATAGAATCAATACGATTCTTTAATTGATGCTATTAATACTTCACGAGTGATATAACAGACACATAAAGTAAATTATGATTAAGAATAAGACATTTCTATTTGTGTTTCTTAGATCGTAAGTGCTGAGCATAGAATCTTTGGTTAAAAAATGTGATTTACAACATATTTGCCACATCATGTTGACGTCGATGCTAGTTGTAAATCTTTAACACTATTATCAGCTTTTCTCTTTAAACTTCGACCCACTTGAATTGAAGATTTTCTGTAGGTATAACATGTCAAGTCATATCAAGCGTGAACCGACACGTCTCCAGGTAAGTCTCCAGTCTAAAGACAAGTTTTTGTAAAGCGTGAGTGGACACACCCCTAAAATCTTGAGATACACCCTCGGGGGACTAGTTTTTGGAATGTCACCACCAACATCATTGTAATTAAATAGGAATAACTTAATTATGAACGGGGAAAAACATGATAACCCATTACGATAATGATGTAATTACATAACAAAACTAGAGACAAGTTATACACAGGAGTCACTGTGACGTCACGCGGTAGTTTTTGTCAAGTGTGAGTCGACATACCCCCAGACACAGGGGGTGGTTTTGAGAGTGGTCAAGCGCGAGTCGCCACACCCCAGACACAGGGGTGGTTTTGAGAGTGGGCAAGCGCGAGTCGCCACAACCCCAGACACAGGGGTGGTTTTGAGAGTGGGCAAGCGCGAGTCGCCACAACCCCAGACACAGGGGTGGTTTTATGAGTGGTCAAGCGCGAGTCGCCACACCCCAGACACAGGGGTGGTTTTGAGAGTGGTCAAGCGCGAGTCGCCACACCCCAGACACAGGGGTGGTTTTGAGAGTGGGCAAGCGCGAGTCGCCACAACCCCAGACACAGGGGTGGTTTTGAGAGTGGGCAAGCGCGAGTCGCCACAACCCCAGACACAGGGGTGGTTTTGATAGTGGGCAAGCGCGAGTCGCCACAACCCCAGACACAGGGGTGGTTTTGAGAGTGGTCAAGCGCGAGTCGCCACACCCCAGACACAGGGGTGGTTTGGGTAGTGCGCTTTGAGAGTGGTCAAGCGCGAGTCGTACAAAGCAGAAAAAAGTTGGTGAGCTTTTTTTTAGGCGAGGGGTTGAGGTTGGGGGGTAGTGCGCCAGAACCAACGAATCCCCTCTACTTGAATAATTATTTTTATTGAGCAGAGTATTATGTAAGTTATATGCAACATGTTGGGTTTAATAATGACATCACATATGCTATGTCATCCGGACTATATTATAACGAATCAATTGACACAAAATCGGCTTAGTAGTTTAAGTCGCTACGGTAGAACATACGCGAGTACAATAGTTATTTGTTATGCTAGGCTGGAAAGTTGCTTTTTGGCGGAAGTGCCTTTATTGAATACCGAGCACGCGAAGGATTCAAAAATTGAACCCACGAGCGAAGCAAGTGCTTGGGTTCTCGCCCTTGGGGTCGTCCCTTCGACAGGCGTGAGTCTCGAACCCGAAGGTGAGTCAGCGCCAGAAGTAGTAAGGACGGACGGTTTCTTTATGTTTGGTTTTGCAGAATTTAACAAAAAACCTTTTCCGCGCGAGCGGATAAACTAGGCTTTTCCACGCAGAGTTATAAACGATAAAGTGAGCCTTTTCGAGCGAGTCAGATAAAATATAATTTATATACGTAGACTACTATAATCATAACCCTCTTGGGAAGTTAGTAAATAGATATTGGTATAGGTAACATTATAAAATCAGTCAAAATGTGTCGCGATAACTATTCAACCCAAGTGCTGGCGGCCGACTGTGGGCGCGTTCGTTTTGGGATTAAGAGTTCTCACGATTGATACTTTTCACACTTCTGATAACGCCAGTTTTGCCACCGACACCTATCGTGTAGCTTTGAAACGTAACAAGCAATTGTTGGTTGCAAAACTTGCAAAAAGAACGATTGACGTACACACTCAACGATAATAACACACATTGTTGATGAATGTGAATGAAAATGATGATGAATATGTATAGGCAGTTTGGCAGATTAACACCAATACCCCACCTCTAGACATGGGGTCTAAACGAAAATAATGATTCTTCATCCCAAAACGAACGCGCCCTGAGTTTATTTATCTCAGGATCCAAACCGGCCGAATAGTCGGTATCATCACAGAGTACCTACATTGTTACAAAAATAAAGGTAATCATCAATCATACTGAAATCGTTGTTTCACGGACGTAGAGATTCCGGACGCATACCAATAATAACTTCACAAATTCATATCATAATATTAGTGGCACGGATTGCATGCATGTCATTTTTTAATCAAGAGAATATTTGAATATATAAATAACATTGAAATAAGAATTTTTTATCTCATATTAAGATAAATTGTGCAGCGACATCTAGTGATGAGTAGCAGAACAAAGTTTCAAAGTGATTTTCACGGATGACAGTATGCGCATTAAAACTTACCATACTTTTTGTGCTTTTACTTTCGTTTATCAAATCGTTTATCATGAATTTATAATAACGATGTATGTTCGATTTCAACCTATTTACTAGGAAAAAGAACGCTATCCGTGGTTACTTTTAAAAACTACGTAAAACATTGTAAGCTCGTGTAATCTAAATAAAATCACGTTGGGCAAAAATTTACGTCTACTTGAAGTCGCTGCTTTTGGCCTATGAAGTATTATATACCTATATTATATAATATGATGACCTATGTATTAATATTTATCTATAATTACATTAGATAGAATGTACTAAACATTTAATTCGAACCAATGAACATATCCCGTATGGTCTAGTGGCTAGGATACCTGGCTTTCACCCAGGAGGCTCGGGTTCGATTCCCGGTACGGGAAAGATTCTTTTTGAAAAGCCATGGTTTTTTTCTTTTATATGTACCGTAATTACTATAATTATAGATATTTGTACATAAAACACTGGTATAGAGAAAGTCTCATCATTTGAACTTGTAGCCTTGGTCTCACATTCTTATACTCTATTGAATCCCATGCAGAGAGACTAGAAGAAAGTAAGTACTTACCTTGCGATCAAGATAATCTTGTGCGCATAGACTTTTTCCTCGGAAGTTCCTAGCATGAAGAGTATATCTGCGGAGTCTTGGTCATCCGCCAGCCGCTGCAGGTCCCGCAGCAGTCCGTGCAGGCCTGCCCACTCGGCAGAGGCCGCGCAGCACGCGCCAGGCCGGCCAGCCATCGATGTCGTCGGCAATTTCTTTTTACGAAAAATGTTGGCTACTGTTATTTACTTCACCACAATTTGAATGTAACGATTTAATTATACAAGATATATGATAAAATATAATACAGATGGCACTTTAGTCAAATAATGTTAACCTGTGTTAACAATTGTAACATTCCTAATCACAAGGCAATAAAGTTTATTATTTTATTTATTTCTGACATCTGAGAAAGGTCTGAATAACGAAGTGTTTATGTAAAAAACACTCGTAGACTGTAAGCACATACACAAGTTGAACTGATCACATATAGTCAAATGTTTAATTTATCAAAATATCTATAAATGATTTGATTAACTGTAAAAATATCCAACAAAGTTTTTTAGTCAATATAACCTCAGCACAAACGAACTTCTAAAATCTTTAAATGAGAAACATGAAATTTTGTTTTCCAACAATGAATTATAGAGTCGGTATTTCCTACTCTGTAGGATACGGTGACTACACTGTGTCGTGTTGTGTATGACCTTCGCCTTGTACGGCCATTGACTCACAGAACTGGTTTCTCAGGTAGAGATTTTTTGTAATCTTTTAATACTTAAAGTTTTTACCTATAAAAATATAATGCTATTTCAACCGCGATTCCATAAGCCTCCGTGGCGCAATTGGCTAGCGCGTTCGGCTGTTAACCGAAAGGTTGGTGGTTCGAGCCCACCCGGGGGCGCGTCTCTTTTTGTTTTTTTACTGTTTACGTAGCCTGTTTGCTATCGCTTGCCATTATTTATTTACATCTATTGCTTGTATTTTAATTTGCCTGTGGGTCGCGCTAAATTCGATAATGGGTGTGGGATGACCACGGCAACTCCTTAATAATATTTAATTGCTATAGTAATTTATTTAGCTATAGATTGAGTTAAGTTTAGGGATCGTTATTATAGTTTGTGTGACTGTGAGAACTTTTTCGGGCTAAAATGTGTGTTATAATTCATTTATTTAGTAATTTAGTTGTTAATATCGGTTTAGTTGTTGTCGTTTAACAAATGAACATACTACCCACCCACGTACTCGTACCTATGACCTAGGCGTATGCGCATGCGGACATCACATCACATAGCAGCTGGCGCCGCTATTAAATATCTAATATCTAATATATTCTCGTGGTAGAGAGTTGCCCAGTCAATGACAATAACAACAAACGCGTTTCTAACCACGATTTTATGTGTTTGTTTACTTACTTAGAGAGTAGTTTATATCTTTTTGCAAGTTGCATACTGAACACCCTGTGCTACTACCATGGTGGTCAGAAAACTGCGAAATTCTGGCTAACGTTTTAGTTTTTTTGAAAAGAAAACAACCTGAAGAAAGCATTTTTCAGGTAACTTTGTTTGTAAAGCAAAAACTATTTTTTTACAATCTAGCACTCTGTTCATTCATATCTGATGTCCAAAAAGTTAGAAATTATCGGTATGGTCATATGTACCATGAAATTTAATTATCTTTAATTTAATTCCAAAGTGGTGCTCTACAGCAAAAAATAGTTTTGACTTAAATAAAAATAATAATAAACTATCGGATAATAGGATAAATGATAGAAATTCTCAACCACTCCTGTTTCTTTAGATGGTAATATTAAGAGAAGTACCTACATTAGATCAGATTTCGACTCAGCCCACACCTAACTCTAGTAGTAGACTGAGATTTTTTTTTCTTTTCTTTGTTTTGTCTTGTGTGTTTAGTTTTTATAAAATGTAAGAAAATAATATTGTAACGAGTTGGTTTTCTGAACTGTAATGTTGCGATTCATATATTTAAATAAATAAATAAATAATAAATAAATGACGTAAAAAAAAACCTTCCTTTCTATATCTTCTAACTACTTCTAAGATTGTAGGTTTTGACCAATTAGGCCTACAAAGGCCTGTTCTAGAATCTTATTTTAGAATTCATAGCACCCATTTTAACTCACATTTTAAATTTTTCTTTAAAAGCTTGCAAATTCCCTTCCTCTTGGAAAAAGGTATTTGTTGTACAACTGCCAAAAATATCAAATCCTGTTTCTTGCACTAATTTCAGACCGATGTCGATTCTGCCTATTCTATCGAAGGTACAGTGTAAACTCTTTATAACGAAACTCAAGGGACCAGGCATTTTTTATCGTTATAGAGAGTTATCGTTATATGGAGTGAAGTAAAAACCAACCAAACCAGAAAAGCAACAGTAGATTGAACTAGTTCAAAATGTTTTCGGACGTCACTTTTCTTTTCTCCCTTTTCAATTGCATGTCTCCCACAAACTTTTTCGTTAACACATAACGCTTTTCTTTTTCACGACTGATAATACGTTAGTTGAAATAAAATGGCGGCCGTCTGCGTCTGCGCAGGTACAGTACCGACAAATGTAATAACGATCCAAAAATGTGTTACTGCGCAGGTTCAACTTAAGTGCCGCGATTTATACCTGGTGTGTTTAGTTCGAGACCATCATTTACAAGAAACCCAAGCACAATGATGCACGTGTTCGAGGCAATTAACAATAACAAACGCAAGGCGGCTGTTTACGAACTCAGAAGTTTCGAGGCCTCAAAGGTTTAGTCGGCGTCTTTTGTAACCTGATAAGATAACATAAACAATAATACCGGTAATGAATATTTTCGGTGTCGAAATATGGAACACATTTCATCGTAATAGAGAATGGCTGCTGCGCTATAAAGAGTGTATCAATGTATCGGTTTTGAGGTAAACCAACCAAATGGGGCTCTTTTCTACGTTATAGAAAGTTTGTCGTTATAAAGAATAACGTTATAAAGAGTTTACACTGTATTTGAGAATATCATCAGTAAGCAATTTTCTAATGACTTTACACTTTAAGCAACTTCTTAGTATTAAGCCATAGCACTGTTTCGGCCTTGATTAAAGTGACTGATGAATACTGATGATATACGCTTGGCTATGAACAATAAATTAATTACTCTTTTAATCATTTAAAATTTTAGAAGTGCTCTTAACTCAGTAGATTTTGACATTTTATTAGGTATTTTACAATCTTTAAACTTACCTTCTCCGGTGGTCTCTTGGTTTGTATCCTATTTGAGAGGATGATCACAGAGGGTTCGAACAAATGTCGAACATCTGATCGGTGCGACCTCACTGCCGGTGTCCCTCAAGGTGACGTTCTCTCACCTGTTTTGTTTTCTGTATTTATAAATGCAATAACTCCTAATATGATCTCAATCTACCATTTGTATTAAAATGATTTGCTGATATATCGTCATTTTGCAACAAAAGTATCAACTTTGCTGTAGACGCAATATGAATAGTGACCTATAGAATTTTTTTGAGTGGGCTAAATCTTTCGGACTAGTGCTGTGATGGGCAAACTTTCTTTATGGGGGCGCCTGAAAGTTTAAGAAATTTTAAAAGAGGGCAGAAGAGGGCAGAATTGCAGCAAAAATGCATTTTGATTTGGGACCATTAACTAATCATATAAAAGTATAAAACAATTTTTATTTTGAAAAAATTATAAACATTATACACTTGTAAGGCCCTGCTACAGTCGATGTGTGAGACATATGAAATTGTTTTTGTTTTGCCATAAAATCGTCGAATGCAGGTTCGAGTTGCGAAGAACTAACTTTCAAAGTCAAAATATAATTATCGTAGGCCATATACCTACTAATTACTTCGAAGGACCGGCGCCCGGCGGCGGGCCGGATAAAATTCTTTCGCGGGCCGGAGTTGGCCTGCGGGCCGTACATTGCCAACCACTGGACTAGTGGTTAATCCAGTAAAATCGCAGAAAATTATTATTGGTAGTAGATAAATGTGTAATCTAATCTCTCACCAAATCATTCCACAAATAGTTTATGATAATGTATACACTTATTATTTATAAAGATGAAGTGAGAAATCTAGGGATGACGTTTGATAGCCACTTATTCTGGTCTAACAATATCAACGACATAAGTCGAAAGGTACACTTCAGTTTTCATTCCCTCAAACGTGGCTACAAAATTTATCCATACGGTTCATATTTGGTTTACGCAAATATGATCATGTATTAAATTTTCGATCTAAGCTCAAGTGGCTCTCCATTCGCCAGCGCCGGAATACGTACCTTCTTTTTCTTCTTTATTCCGTTCTGTTCATACCTTCATCACCAACTTATCTTAAACATTGCTTTGAATACCTTGGCTCTTCTATAAAACATCTTAGATCTTCTACGAATTTACTCCTAAAGATTCCATCACATTCCTCTCAGTTAAATCTATAAAACTCTGGAATGATTTACCTCTCGCTATCAGACAAGCCCAAAGCTTACACTGCTTCAAAACGCAGGTTAAAAATTATTATCGGTCACATTAATAATTATTATTTTACGAACAAGACATGTTATTTTGTTTAAGTTTAATTTGTGCACGTCTATGTAGTAGGTATTATGTAAGGATATGTAATTTTTTTTGTTTTTTTTTTTTTTTACACCACTAAGGTGGCAAACAAGCCTACGGTCCGCCTGATGGTAAGCGGTCACCGTAGCCTATGGACGCTTGCAACACCAAGGGCATCACTCGCGCGTTGCCGACCCTTCAGAAATCTAATAACTTCTTTTTTGAAGAACCCCATACTGTAGTCCTTAGAGAAAACCTTGGCAGAGAGCTCATTCCACAACCTAAGCGTTCGCGGGAGGAAGTTTATCTGAAACCGCACTGTACGCGACCATTTCGGTTTTAAAGTGTGAGAATGAATTCCCTGCCGATGGCGAGTGGTGCGATGGTAGAAAGTAGCCGTGGGCATCATTTCGAACAATTCCTCAGAATACAACCCTTTGTACAATATTTTTGTCGTACTATATTAAATATATAGTAACGTGTATTATGAACTATTCATATCTATTATTATAATAACACACTTGTTTGTTTTTATTTATATTTATATAACTTTCTAGTTCCAAGTTGCACCTACTCTTAAATCTTATTCTACTAGATTTCCTCTACCCAAAGGTTGTCTGGAAGAAATCGCTAACTAGAGATAAGACTGTCTCAATTGTCTTCCACCAATCAACGGAATATACTACTTTAAATTATTTTTTTGTGCAATAAAGAATTTTAGAGATCATTGGAAAAAAAGCCATAAAAAATGTAATTTTAATACTGTAAGAAATCACTTTTAAGGGATAAACTCGCCTTTGTACTAATAAGTTTTCTTTATTTTGTGTGCTTATTTGTGCCGAACTGTACAATAAAGAATTATTGAATAATGTTGCTATGTATTTCTTTAAAAAAACGTCTAAGAATGTTAACATTAAATTAATAACGTAGACATAAATGTAAACTATAAAAACTAAAACTAGTCACGTTTTAGTTCAAGAGGCTATCCTCTGAACATCACTTTAAATATTTATGTAATACATAAATATTTGTATATTACGTGGAAGTTGTTTAGTTATTAGTTAATAGACAATAAATGTTAAATTTTTTTGTACATAACGATTTTGGATAAGAATATTTTTTTGCTTCATACTTTTTAGTTCTTCAGTAGTTGCGTTTCAGTTTTTGATTTTATTTTGTATTGAAATAATTTTAGGGTTATAACTTCGTAATAATGTATTTGCAGGCCGCTTTATATTTCTTGTTTAGGTTTATTATTTTGAATGTACCTTGGTAATGTAAAAAACTAACACTAAAGACTAAAGACTTCTTAACCTTTCCAATTCCCAAGAGCTCGTGAGCCGTGAAGATTTATCAGTAATTTAATAATAAGTTGCTTCACTTTTAATATCGTTTCCAATAAACAAATGTGTTACTGTTTCTCTTATCTAGTCTACCACACATCACATCACATCACACATTATTTTGTTTTGTTTTGTTTCTGTTTGTTTATTTGAAAAGAATATTAAAAGTTAAGCAACGTTGGGCTTTGTCAGTGATTGGATGGGTGACCGCTTAGCGGCACACTTTTAATTTTTGTTTGTGTTGGCAAATTACGTAAATGGTGGTACTTACGGAGTCCAACACACACTTGAATATTTTTTTATTTATAATGCTATAAATAAATATAAATGGGTACTGTAGTCCATAATGAAATACGTTTTTATTATTATATTGTATTTTGGGTAGGTTTAGAGTGAGGCGTGATTTTAAAAAATATTCTTAATTATGGGGTGCATGCGAGCAAAGCCGCAACCAGAAACTAACAATAATATATATTTGAAATACCTATGCTGTTTATGCCCTTTAATTTGATACCCGCAGCACGTCATCATTACAAATATTTTTTTTAGTCTATGACTTTATATGGAGGGCGCCGTATTGAATTTATTGTGACGTCACATAGACTATAACCAGCGGACGATTAAGACGCTTCCAACTATTCCTCATTTGTCAATTTATGATAAATAGTTAAAAAGTTATGAGGGAACAGATGAACATACATAATAAACTAGGTATATTGTTTGACTGATATGGGTGATTGCATAAATAAATGATTCTTAAACATTTACCTTTGATAACCCTAATTCTATATCTAAAGCACAGGTTCCCAGACTTTTTTTGCTCATAGACCACTTTCAAAATTTATCTGGTTCCGGTAGATCCCCTGCAGCTACATTTCTACCATATTCCCAAAACTCGACAAAAAACGTCAAGATTAGATCTAACTATGGAAATTTGCTCTATATCTAAATATGGAATATGCAAGTTTTTCTAAGAAACAGTCGCTGTGCTTCTTAAAATATGATCTGCCTACATTAATAGTTTAGCTTTTTCCATCCGGCTATGGGAATCGCATATAGGTTTACCTATTGGAATAATATAAGCTGCTAAATGATTGGGTGTACGCACGCCACACTCAACACAATGCCCTTGGGTGTACCGCAGATACCGCAGTACTGCAGAACTGCATACAACACGGTCAAGTCACACTGCTTATTTAAATTGAACTTACTAATATATCTATCATTGCGATTTCCTGAAGATAAATCTCCGATGTCGTATATCGTATCTATACCGTACTTATCTTATAGTGACCATACGTCGAATCGAAAGTGTTTATTTGGCTAGATGTATTGAGTTCAGGTCGCGGCGAAGTATTTACGGCTCAGTCTGGTTTGTGTGAACGTCGCCATACATTAGTCACGGCTAGTAAATATCGATGAAATAAGGGGGTTTGAGCCGTTAATTATCATATTAGTTTATTTAGATTGCGCGCTAACTGCGCCCCGGTACTGCCGCGATGACGGCATTATGGTTCGTGCTTCTCTTTAATGTTTTTATTTGAGATTAGCCAAGGTTAATGTTTCTTTGCGACAGCTCTGTTTCTGTTCTGTATGCTTTATGATGATAATATATTGGGTTGGGTAAAGTTCGAAAAATGTAGAGTTCGAATGTGGCCTAATGAGAGTAGTACCTGTGTTGGAGAGATAACCTGCTCTTATAGGAACTAGGGTATCCGGATCCGGTACTGATTTTAAGAACCGGTAATTTCGGTACTAGTCTTTAACGGAACCGGGAATTCCCGGTGCTGTCGATGCTTTCGTCGGTACTAGCTAGTTTTTGTTAAAATAAACCCTTATTTAATTTTCTTCTTCGAATAATACCTGTTCTGAACACGTTTTTTGTCAGACTTTTTAGACAAAAGGCTATTTTGCAATGTTTTTAAAAATAATTTAAAGGAAATATCCAATTTTCAGTTTATTTATAACTATTTCAGTTTTTCATAAACAACTTTTTTTTATTTTCTGCAAAAGCCGTCTCTTTTACTTACGTCACTGCATACACTTACTTTTACTTACGTCACTGCATACTCTTACTTTTACTTACGTCACTGCATACACTTACTTTTACTTACACTTAAGCAAGTTTACGTATTCAAAAGTTTAAGAGATAAACATTTGTGTTACAATTTTAATTTGAAAAATAACTAACAACTTTAATTAATCACCTTATTTTTCAGTTAATTGTCAACTATCCTGAAATATTTTATTACTTTTAACCTTTTATTACTAAATCGTGGCCATAATGTTTCTGTACGGCGAATCAGCGAAAAATATATTTTCTCGGATTCGACACTAGTCTGTGGAATAGTAAGAAAATGGTCTAATGTCTAAAACAGGTAAGGCAAAATATAATGTCCATTAGTGTCAGGGAGGGGCATCTTCGAAAGGGGACCAAAAAAGGCTTTAATTAAGGGACTTCAACATTGTCCTACATTAAGTTTAAGTTTGCTTAAATAATTTACTTGTACAAATGTAGGAACAAACTAGAAAACTTTATAAAACAAATTAATAAATGTCGATTCTCACAATAATACTGAACTCACCGTAACTTTGTGCAGATCTCAAACGTTATGCGTTCCTGTTCTACTCGTGCTATTAAAGCTTTAGGATTGGGATTGGGATTGGGCCGTACGTACTCAACGTATTGTGATGATGATTATGATAAGGCTTCAGCGCTTTTAAGCATTGTGCTTATTTAACGGCGGATTTAATTGTTAGTTAAAAGCTAGCCGGTAAAACATCGTTTTTTGATTGAAGATTGTATTTTTCGAGTATAATAGGCCTCTATGACAAGCGTTTATAGATTTTGTAAAACCTTCAACTGGGTTGACACCTAGGCGGTGCGTTAGTCTCTAAACCGGTGCCCTATTGAGTGCCGGTACATCGTAGCGTTGAGGTTTTGATATGCTCCTACTACGGCAACAATGTCCAAATTATGACTATAATAACAAACCTATACAATGGCAACAAATTACGTGAGACATGGAGTCATAGGGGATGTGATCTCTTCGGAACTGTTCACGACTGTTGATCGATGGGAAAGGAAGTTGCTAGAGCTGAGACCACAAGTTAGAAACTGCAGTGTGGGACTGCCATCCTAGGTGGACGACCTTGTTAGGGCAGAGGAAAGTCGTTGTGTGCAAGCGACTCAGACCTGTTCATTTAAAAAAAATAATAGATGATGTAGTTGATGTTATGATGATATTTATTGCTTTGAAAATAATTTTAATGTTGCTGACACTGACACTGACACTGACACTGATACCTTCAAACACTATTTCGTGTTAAGTGTTGTGTCAAATCAAACTTATACAACATTAAAGTTTACAAACAATAAAAAAGGTTTTCTATTCTGTCGATGTCGATTCCCGAAAGTACCGGGAATCAATTATGAAGTCCCGGTTCTTTTCTTACGTTCTTACTTTCGATACCAGAATTTCGTAGTTCTGAACCCTAACAAAAACCCAGAAGTTATTATCCTCTTGTGACACACCAGAATCATCATCCTTGCTTAGACCTATATGTTGTCCGGATTTCAAATTAAGGCGCCTTTAAATTAAAAAACATTTAATTTGTAAAACGGTTGAACAAAACAGAATTGGGTAGGCAGAAGATAACTCAATTAATTTTGTAAGTATTCAAATTAGGGCCCTAAAACAATTAGTGACAAGTGGGCACCACTCAACTTATACAAGAAAGTCAATTAAAAGTGAGCACTAAAGTGTCAGATTGAATATGAATGGTGACCGAAGCAGATGCACCCCAGATTGTGGTCTCCGCAATTATGTCACAAAGGAATCAATTACGTGTCGGCGTCGTGCCCGTCCCGGCGCGTCCGTCGTGTCGTGTGCTCGGCGGCAGCGTCGTGTGCTCGGCGGCGGCGGCGTGTGCTCGGCGGCAAAGCAGAAAGAAAACAATATAGCACTCACACCGCAGTTAGCTCATAGCTCTTCACCGTTTCCGTGCTTACCTTGCAAACTTGCCGAACTTAAGAATTATACAGATACGGTCACCGATTACTTTTTCTCTACCTGTTAGAGCTTGTTTAATTCCGTACCCTATCATTTAAAATAGTATAGAGAACGATAAGAGTCGTTTATTTTATAGAAAATGGCGTATGGTTAGGTTGCGGTGGTGGGTGTCGGTTTGGTTGCGGTAGGGGTTGTCAGTTTGGTTGTGGTAGGGAGCCAAAACCACTAGGTATTTTAAACGTTTAAACGGTTGCGGTACGGTTTTTTAAATGTAATATCGGTCAATAACAGTACCTAAGTGTATAAGTTTAAATAGGACGGAAAAGTATAATCGTATAATACCGCCAGGTCCAGGTAGGGACTTGTTCGCTTTCGTGTTCTTGTTTGTCAGCTTTAGCTATAATCAGCTGAGTGGATCTATTTGAGAGTTATACTTAAATGTTGCCGATACTTACCATATTGCCTTATATCACGCCGCAGGGTAGTTAGTAAATGTATAAAATTTCAGCTAACAGGTACCTAACAGTAGGTTTTAGTTCAGGTCTAGCCGTAGCAAGTCTGTGGCGGTTTCGCGAGTTTAGCCCTCCTGCCTTTGAGGCGCAGATCAAAGCACACGCGCTTCTATTAGCCCTGATTACTGAGGCGCCCTCGACGCCCGGTGCCCCGTCGCCTCTCGCCGCCCTCGTCGCCCCTCGTTGCCGACGTCGCCCCTGCCAGCCACATTGTCTCCTTGCTGCCGCTGCTGGTGAAGATCTTTTTTAGAGTGATCACGGTTTTAATTAGCTTTGATAGTTGGCGCACAGTCGGAGCTGCTGGTAATGGCTTGATATGCAAAAAAATAATATTTACATTTTGAAGACAGCTACTTCAGTTATATCGGTATCATCGCCACCAGTCATACAATCACATCATTTTATCAACTTCTTTTTTTTTCATGAATATGTTGGAAAGAGAAATGTCAACGAGCCGGCCAAGTATAGTTCAAGTCTTTGGGGAAGATAATGAAATAGCAACCTTGCACCGAGAGGTCGTATTTGATAGTTACAGAGCGGGCGGGAACGTGTAGTTCGTGGCGCTCAGTGGGCGGGCAAATCCCGAACCAGCTCAAGGACTAGCAAAAACCAGCCCCTTGGCTTTGCCCTTAGTGGCGTACTACATAAAAGTTTTTACCAGTGTCACTAGTGTCACGCCTCTTGTCGCTAGGTGAATCCAAGCACAAAAGAACCATAAAAGCATAAAAGGTCCTACAGTTTCAGTCTGAAATGATGGATGTGGCGTTACTATTATAAACTGTTCACTTTGAAGAAGCCCAAAAATATATCAATTTTTTTTAAAACATATCAGTCCCTACAAGTAGAATTTTCAAGTCAATGAATATCATTTACAGCCAAGAAGATCGTAACTCGTGACCTACTTTCCTGCTGCACATATGGTTAGTAATTATGTACATTCGTCGCTATTATATTCAAGTAATGTAAATTGTTATCATCTCGACACCGAATATTTTTTGGATAGAAAACTGAACAGCGCATTTCTATATCCATCTGTGAAGTAAATATATAGTTGATGTGAGTTAAAGAGACAAGGCGACTTGACAGATGTCAATCAAATCGGGAATTTTTGATTATATGTGTAACAAAAAAACTGCCGAACGAAGTTGGTGCTGCACCAAATTGGATTGAATTGGTCAAGTGCGAGTCGGACTCGCGCACTAAGACCAATCCATTTATCCGATTGTATCTACCTATTGAAATTTTCATAAAATTTTGTGCGCGAGTCAGGGAAGGGGGGAAGGTTCCTGAATAATTAGTAAAACACATGTTATGATTTATGCATTCTATATCATTTCACTTGGAATAATGCTGTTTTTTTTTTCTTTAATTACTCGATAGTTTCACTTTTCTAAATATTTTCTATCGAGATCTTGCAGATAAATTACAAAAATCTTATATATTGCATATGTTTATTGGCAAATTACGCCATTACGCCTTTATTCGCATCGCATATCTACGTAAATACGAAGATAAGTTATTAACATATTCCTGCCTACTGTGAGAACAATACTCTTTACATAACTGTAAATATATAAAAGTATTAAGTAAATATAAACTTATCATAATAATTTTTTCTTAAATAAATAAATAATTATTAAAGTATCACATATCTATTTCATAAGTTATGTTATTAATATTCGATCAAATTGTCAAGGCGTTGGTGGTGTAATGGTCAGCATAGTTGCCTTCCAAGCAGTTGATCCGGGTTCGATTCCCGGCCAACGCACTCTTTTTGTTTAGCAAAAATGTAATAATACATTGTATTAATGTTTTTGAATTTTTTATTATTGTATTGTAAAATTATTTGCTTTTGTGTTTTAATAATATCATTATTAACGAATAGCTGTTTTGATATACTTAAACTTGTTTCATGTAACGACATTTTATAATTTTTTATAATTCTAAAAACTTACTTGAATCATTATATCCGTCTGAATCAATTTATCTTATATATATAAAGTTCTTTATAAGTAAATACTTTAAATTAAAATTTAAAATTAGTTTCATCAAATCGGTACATAGGATTTCAGATAGGTACTTGGCCGGTTTTTTCATATGTAATTAATACTTACCGATCTCTCCTTTAAGCATGTAAGTACAAATTCCATACGTCTGCGAATCTGTTTTTTTTGTGTGATAGTTCTTATGTCAATAACAGTCACGTTTAAGTTATTTATATGTACATGTATACAACATACCTAACAATAAGTTAAATAAAGGTAACACATATTTCTTTTTTTAAATTCATAGAAATCCTATTAAGACCGCGTAAATACGCCGTTTTTGTGCAAAATTTTGTGGCTGAACTATAGCACCTAAAGGATTAAAAAAAAATTGTTATAAAACTTGCTTTTGTTTAGTGAATTACTTAAATGAGTGATTTTCATTTATTGTATTGAATGCAATAAAAAATCTGAAAGTAACCATTGCTTAACACTTGGGCAAATGTTTTAAAGGGTGAATTGCATTTTATTGTAATGAAAGTTGATTAAATAATTAGAAGAGCTTGTTATTTTGTGCATTGACTCTAAGTTGTAGCAAAAACAAAAAAAAAGTGACTACAAAACGGTAAAAACGTTAAATCCCATATTAAAAAAAATAAGTTTCAAGGCCCCCTCTATATGGAATAATTTACTAAGGAAGTATATAACAAATATATCTAATAGTAATTTATATGACATTGTGTAATGCATTTTAGTACATTTACATACACAACGTTAGTCTTATAATCTAGATTTTTTATTTAAATTATAAAAGCATATTATTTGATTGTTTTTTTGGACATCAGATATTTAATAAGTTGTAATAAAAAAAAAAATGTATTATTATTTACTAGCTTTTGCTCTCGCTGATTTTGTTCATATTTTTTTTTCTGACTGACTATGCAGTTTGCTGTTGTTGCCATTACTGCTTCACCGGGCTTTTTGGGGCAAGTCTCTGAAGGAGCCTCAGCCCATATAGCGCCCAACAGTCAAGGGCTGCCCGCGGGGGGAGTCTCGGCTTGGGTTGTCGCTCTCGGGAGCGTCCCTTCGACCGGCGTGAGTCTTGAACCCGAAAGTGAGTTAGCGCCAGGAGGGGAGTTTCCCGTTACGTGGGTGATTGTTCATAGCCGTGATACCTATTCCTACCTATTAGTTAACTGGGATAAAAAGTATTTATGTTGTTTTCTGTTTCTCCAGCTACCCCTGTACCAAAAATCAAGTCACACGTCGCACTGTTGCAACGCAAGAAAAATCTCAATCATCCCTTATTGGGAACTTGGAAATACTTGGGTCCCTTAACGAGAGTTTTTTTTTTCTTTATACTACTAAGGTGGCAAACAAGCACACGGTCCGCCTGATAGTAAGCGGTCACCGTGGCCTATGGACGCTTGCAACACCAGAAGTATCAATTGCGCGTTGCCGACCCTTCAAAAATCCAATAACTTCTTTCTTGAAGAACCCCATACTGTAGTCCTTAGAGAAAACTTTGGCAGGGAGCTCATTCCACAACCCAAGCGTTCGCGGGAGAAAGTTTCTATGAAACCGCACTGTACGCGACCATTTCGGTTCTAAAGTATGAGAATGAATTCCCTGCCTATGGCGAGGGGTGCGATGGTAGAAAGTAGCCGTGGGCATCATTTCGAACAATTCCTCAGAACACATCCCATTGTACAAGCAGCATCCCATTGTATATTGAACATAACTCAGGAGCACACTGCTTAAGCACCATTGCTGGTATACCGTCTGGCCCACTCGACTTATGAACGTCTACAGAAAGCAACGCCCTCCGGACCTCCCGCTGTGTTATGGAGATTTCCGACATGCTCTTACCGCACCACGGTATAGTAGGTGGTACAGCGCCTTCATCGTTGATATTCGAGTTTCGAGAGACTGCCCAGTAGATCGGCTTTCTCTTAAGCACTATGGGCCAAGTCACCATCGGTCTTTCGCAGTGGTGAGATAAACCTACGCTATAAACTTTGGTCACCGCAGTATATCCCACAGAAAAATGTATTACCATAGAACCTCTTGTTCGGAATAGAAAGTATTTTTGTCCTCCGTCTCTCCAACTATCCATGTAATCAATTCAGGTGAACCTATAGCCCCGTTGCTATTTGAATAATACCGCCCTATACCATATCGATAACCCACGGAAGAAATTATTCCTGTGGAATCTCTCTTTCTACGTCTATCCATCTATCCTTGTAGCAAAAATCAGTTTTTTGAAATCTATATTAGAATAATTATAGATATAGATATAAACTTATATATATTTTTTAACTGTACTGAACCAACTTAGATTTGAATAGTTAAAAAAGTAGAAAGAGTTGACGAACTAATTAAATATTATTTCTTAAACTCTCTATCTTGACCCTGTGGTCTGCGATCAGGAGGTTTTCGCCCGGAGACGACAACGACAACGGTGGAAGCAAAAATGTATAAAAAAGTGCACGACACCGACACGACAATGACTCCTACCGGCGGCGTCGCCGGCAAATAAATAACTCAAAGTCAATTTTTTTATTTAAATTAGGTTTTTACAAACACTTTTGAATCGTCAAAGTTATGAAATATAATTTTTTGAAAACTCCACCCCGCCCTCCGATTTACAATGTAGTTGATTTCTACCGAGAAGAATCCGGCAAGAATCTTGATAGTTACTCTTTTAAAAAATTCATAAAAAATATTATATTAATCAATGTTTTTTAAATTAAATATTTAAGCCGTAAAATTATATATTATTTTCATTTTAATTTGGTTTACCTATGCGTCCTGTAATTGAGCATCTTCAGTCTCATGGATTTTTATCATTTACTTCTAATGTTTACTTTGTGAACGTCACTTTTCTTGCTGAAACTATTGGTATTTTTAGTTATATATAAAAGATTTTCAAATACGTACTGCGCCACTAAAGTTAAAATATTTACTTCCCTAAACCTATTACTCAGAGATATCCTAGATCCTTATTAGTGTCGTCAGCAAACAAGACAATGTAATGGTTTTTTACATGATATGGGAGATCATTAATTTAAATAAGAAATAGAAAAGGACCTAAAATTGAGCCCTGAGGGACTCGTATTGTGACTGCTGGTCCCCTAAATCTTTCACCGTTGACATATATTTTCTGTACTCTGCTACTCATGCAGGACGTCATAAGGTCGAGAGCTTTGCCTCTAATACCTTAGTAATGAAGCTTCTTGATGAGATTTTCATGTTGGACACACAAGAGACACTCCAAGAGCCTCATGTGAATCCTCCCAGGCGTTAAATATATTTTTTAACGGTGCCACTCTTGCATCGGTTGTGCAACGGCCTTTCATAAAGCCAAACTGTTTACTACTAAGTAGGTCATTATTACAGAAATGGCGTAACATTTGACAAAGTATGTTTTTTTCAAAAACTTTACTGAGTACAGTTAGTATTGAAATAAGCCGAAAATTATTAGGATCTGTTGAACCACCTGATTTAAACAGAGGTATAACTTTGCTAAGTTTCATCTTATCAGGAAACACATCACTATCAACACAACTATTAAAAATTATGGCTAAGAGTTGTGCTATAATATGAATTATTGAGTTTTTACAGAAAGTACCCAAAGGTCTGTGGTGTTTTTAATTTCTAATGTTTTAAATGTATTTATAATATCCGTAGGACTAATGGTTTTAAATACGAACGAAACTTTAAATTCAGGAACATTAGTTTTTATTAATTTTTCTGCTAAAATTTGACTTAAGTTAAGATGTTCAGTTGTTTTGAATGGAATATTGCTAAAAAAATAAATCAAAAGCAACTGCTACCTCAGAATTTGTTTTTAAACTAGTATCATCTACAAACAACTCAAAGTCCTGACAAGAATTCCTAGCTTAACCAGTATCATTATTTATTATGTTCCATGTAGTTTTTATTTTATTTGTTGAATTTTTTACTTTATTTCTGAGGTGAATCGATTTTGCAACTAGACAGGCTTTTTTTGAGGTTATTGCGTATTTTTTTTACATATTCCTTAAATATTTAGCTAATAATAGCCAAATGTCCATTGTTTATATAATTCATACAGTTTACGGCTTCTTTTATAAATACCTGGGGTAGCCCATTTAAAAAAATTAGTTTCTTTTTTGCAGTAAATATTTTATTATACTGTGTAGTGATAGTGTCAAGAACAGTATTGTACATATCATTTGGGTTGCATTTATAAAATAAATCCGGAATTTTATGCAATAAGTAAGATTTAAATGAATCAATCCGTTTAGTTGTATTTGGTATGAATTTAATTTCCTTTTTAGTAACACTATTCTACATTTCTTTCTAAAACCACTAACCGTCCACAATGACCTGACTCTAGATTGCTTATAATTGTCTTTTGAATCGGTTTCATGTCAGTAAATATATTGTTGATGCAAGTGTCACTAGATACATAAGTTCTAGTTGGTTCACAAAACAACAAATTATTTAAATTGAAAGACCGAAATGTTTATATTAAAGTCTCCACAAATAATGATTTGTTTATTGGAATTGCTGATTTTATTTAGCACTCCTTCCATAAATAATTCAAAATTATCATAAATTGCACAATTTGTAAATACTTACAACAATGAGATGCTAACCTTCTATACAGGACACTTTTTTTAAAAACAAGGGTGCAGCGGCAAATTTTTTGGTATTGCAACTTAACAACGGATAAAAAACGACAAATCTTGAACTATATTGCAGGTCCGTATCACTTTTGCAAGTAACATTTTGCATAGGTGGCCGGCTAACTTCGACCACACTTTTTTTTTCTCAAAAGGAAGCTGCGGCAAATTTTTTTGCTATGGCAGCTTAACAACGGATAAAAAACGGCAAATTATGAGCCATATTGCAGGTCCGTATCACCCCTGCAAGTAACATTTTGCATAGGTGGCCGGCTAACATCGACCACACTTTTTTTTTCTCAAAAGGAAGCTGCGGCAAATTTTTTTGCTATGGCAGCTTAACAACGGATAAAAAACGGCAAATTATGAGCCATATTGCAGGTCCGTATCACCCCTGCAAGTAATATTTTTCATAGGTGGCCGGCTAACTTCGAGCCAACTTCTTTGCAGATGATGGTAATTTTTTTGGTAACCCACTGGTACAATCAGGACAGTTACAGAATGACATTGATCGTTTACATGAATGGTCTCAACAGTGGATAATTAAACTGAATGCAAATAAGTGTACAGTGCTGCACCTAGGGAACAACAATCCACGTCAAACATACTGGCTTGATGCCGCACCGATTTCTGCTGTAAACTCACAGAAAGATTTGGGGATATTAATTAATAGCAATTCAAAATGGGCAGATTATATAAGTGCACTAGTGAAAAAAGCTAAGTATTTACTTTATGTGATACAGAGATCCTTTCAGTTCATCAACATAGCAACTTTTATAAAAACATACAAGACATACGTAAGACCTTTGCTTGAGTATGCGTTTCAGGTATGGAGTCCATATTTTGTAAAGGACATCACTCTTTTAGAAAGTGTTCAAAGGAAGGCTACTAAAATACCTTTTGGACTAAAAAGAAAATTATATGAGGAGAGGCCTAAAATACTAAAGATCGGCGTATGAGGTGTGATCTAATCGAGACATATAAAATCCTGACATGCAATTACAACCTACCTAACATACGTGACATGTTTGTCTTGAAGGATGCAAACTCTCATGGACACTCAAGAAGACACCATCTTACTATCACGCGATTCAGATCAGAAACCAATATTGCACAACACTTCGTGTTGTGGAAACTTGAACAGATTGCCGGCCAGTGTAGTTTCAGCCGATTCAGTCAACTCTTTTAAAAATGGACTAGACAAATGGTTTAAAGGTGAAGTGTGTGGACTTACAAGAATGACATATTAAGTGAATAATATTTTATTGAAAAGGACTAAGAAATCCATCACTTTAGATTACTAGTATAGTATTATATAATCTGTGCTTTAGATAGACACACCAGCATCTCATGCTGCTCGTCTATAATTTTAATAATAACAATAATAATAAACGGCAAATTTTTTAATGTTACGAATAAATATCGGATAAAATACGGCAAATTTGGGTATACTTCATTTTGCGTTTGGCTAAAAATGGTGTGCTAACTTTAAAGACCTAGGATCACATTGTCTGTACGTTCCTTAAACTTTAGCTGTTTTTTAACTAAAATTAAAGAGCTACCATGGATTGCATTTACTGGGTTGAACAAACTTTCCACCTGGTGATTACTGAAACTGAACATAAACTGATGACTGCGTAGCCAGTGTTCAATAATACATTAAATGTCAATCTTTTGGTAATGCAATAATTTACCAAAGTGGTCCTTTGTTGTCTGAAAATTTAATTTAAATTATTACACGTGAAATATAATATATATAAAAGGTCCATTACATACTAAACGCGCTGAACTGTCACATCGAGTTCATCATAAATGATTTATGCTACTTATATGATTTATAATACATATATCAACCTCGATAAGGACATCAAATAAAACTATTAAATTATTTTATCTTAATAACGTCTCCAACGGAACACATATGTTGTGCGCTTACTAGAAGCTTTGTCTCTGTTTGTTTTATACTCTGTGTACTTGCAACCGTGACACTTCAAAACTACACGTGTTTATGTATGTAATCATGTAAACTGTAGCTGTGTGCGTGTGCGATGGCGCATGTCGGTGTGAGCCAGAGCTTCTAATAGTGGTACGAATACTTGATGTTTGTACGCGTGTACTACTTCACAAACAAATAGTCACGGCACCATTCCTAGCGGAACAACCACAAAACATAGCGCCGCGCGCCGGTGTCGTCGCCGTCGCCGTTGTCGTTGTCGTCTAGTAAACCAGATATTGATTGGTACGAGTTGACGAATGAGAGGGCCCTGTTCATAAGATGGCCACATCTAATAATGGTTTTGAGGATATTTTTAAATCTGAGATTTAAGGTTTTGATAGTTCTAGATCACTTTAAATATTCAGTTTTTCTCATTTTAATTTTTAAGAGTTCTTGCCAAAAAGGAACCAAGTATTGTTTTGTCAATGATGACAGGTACAATTAAACCCTAAATTAAAGGAAGAAGTTTATTACCTCAATAGTTGTTGTACTTCAATGGACAACGTCTGTCTGTCCTATGTCTTCTAAGGGGACCTAAGGGAGCCCTTAATTATAGCCTAAACTGAGAGAGGACATAAAGGTAGGGACCAGATCTAACTTAAAACATTATAATACAAATAGAAAAATACAACCTGAGCCCACAAGTTTGTCCTTACTTAACACCTTTTTTTTTATTAACAAAACACTTTTCTGAGAAAAAATAGATTATTTTTAATTCGTGCAGACTAATGACAACCATAAAGTAGAGTGTTGCCAGAAAACAAAACACGTTTCGTGCGTAAGGTGCGGCCCCCGATAGCAACGGTACAAAACTGGTATAATGAGACTTCGGTGTCACAGGTGTATTTATCAGCAACTGCAAAATATGTTACGACTTGAAACAGCACAGTAGTAGAACTTGCTGTATCGCATTAAGTATCCAAAACCGGTACTGATTTTGAAAACCCAGAATTTTGGTTCTAACCGTTAACGGAACCGCGTATTCCGGGTTTTGTCGTTGGTTTTGGGTACTATCTAGTTTCATCCCGGTTTTAAACACATTTATCACAAACACAAAACAATACACGATTTGTAAAAAATATTGACTTTAAAAGGGGAGTACGGAGTCACCATCATATCCGGCCCAACTGTCAACCTCACCTGCACGCGCTGCGGCGACGATAACCAAGCGGTTATCCGGTGCTCCCTGCTAGAAAACAGACGAGGCTCTGGCTACCGAGCTTATGGCGGTATAATCACCCCCCACCGAGAAACTGGTTGGATGAGGCTACAGCGGCCTTGAGGTGTAAATGACCTCAAAAATGTCTGCCGGTGGAAAGCAACGGGATACTACCACTGTGTATAATTCCTAGTCCGTCAACTCTGATCATAATTAACCATGGAAAGTACAACAAAGGATATGGAGTCTTCGGCGTCTCTTAAATGGGACAGGGTTGCTAAGAATTACAGGAGGCAAAAACACACAAAAACCAATGAAGATAGCAACATGGAACGTGAGGAGCTTAAAGCAACACGGTAAACTCGACAACGTTATTAGGGAAATGAAGCGTTTGAACATTAAGACCATGGGGATAAGCGATACAAAGTGGCCGGCGAAGAATAAATTGGTAACAGCAGATGGAAGCGTGTTATATCACTCTGGTAGTGATGTTGGTGCAGAACGTTATGGGGTCGCTAAGTTAATTAATGCAGAAACTGCCAAAGCTGTGAAAAAGTTTGTATCTCTCTCGAGCCGAAGCATGTTAGTAAGTTTCGAAAGCAAGCCTTAACATCATATAAGTATACGCACCAACAGCTGATGAGCCACAAGAACAAATGGAAGAGCTATATAAGGAAATTGAAACGCTTCTACAACACACGCAAAGACATGACATTAACATCATAATGGGCGATTTCATTGCCAAAGTAGGTTCCAAAGAAACTCCTGGAGTTACAGGCTCTCATGGACTCGGTACAAGGAACGATCGAGGTCAGATGTTTGTGGATTTCTGTCAGGAAAAATAATTTGTGGTTACCAACACATTGTATAAACTCCATCCCAGGCGTTTATACACGTGGACGTCGCCTCAACACACTGCTAATCACGTGGCCCGCATCAAATTTACTGCATTACCGTGAACCAGAGATTTTGCAACTGCGTTAAATCAGCCCAAACATACCCAGGTGCTGATATTAATGCAGACCATAACCCAGTGGTAGTTAGGAGTAAAGAGATTCGGCGGATGATTCGAGAAACGCGTGCAAAATTCTATGAATCTAAATGCCAAAGAATGGAAGAACTAGCTCGGAAATTTGACAGCTAACCTAACCTTCATAAAGAAATCAAAGACATGACTGGACAGCTTAAAAGACCAAAACAACACCAATTAGTTGATGACAATGGGAAGCTCATCTCAGATGTAGAATCAATAAAGAGGGCATGGAGAATCTACATTGAAGACATGTTTAAGGATAGAAACAGGGGAAGTACTAAACCTCTGGAAGATAATACAGGACCACCTATTATGAAATCAGAGGTTATCTAGGCTCTTAAAAAAGCGAAAACTGGAAAATCTCTTAGACCAGATGATATTCAGATAGAAATCCTAAAACTCATTGAAGGATTCTCTAACCAATTTATTCAATGGCATATATAGCTCTGGCAACCTACCAAAAGAATGACTGATGTCTACCTTTGTGGCTCTTCCAAAGAAATCCACCGCCAAAAAATGCTCCGATTACAGAACCTTAAGTCTCATGAGTCACTTTTTGAAATTGATCCTTTCTATTATTCATGGAAGGATTAGAGTTAAATGTGATGAACAACTGAGTGAAAATCAGTTTTGCTTTAGGTCAGGCGTCGGTACGAGGGAAGCATTATTCGCGCTAAACGGTCTTGTACAGAAATGCAGAGATATGCAAACAGACATTTTCATATGCTTCATAGATTATGAAAAACGTCACGAGGTACTTTTGCAACATCTGATAGACATTGGACTTGACGGCAAGGACGTGTGAATCATACAAAATCTGTATTGGCATCAAAAAGGGGTAGTCAGAGTGGAAGGAGAAGAAACTGATGAAGTGGCTATATGTAAGGGTGTCAGACAGGGTTGCATATTGTCGCCGCTTTTGTTTAACATATATTCGGAAGCTATAATGTCTGAAGCTTTGAAGCATAAGGAGTGGGGTGTCGTAATAAACGGCCAAATTATAAATAACCTTAGGTATGCCGATGACACGGCTCTTATTACTTCCAAGTCAGAAGATTTGCAAAGTATAGTAGATGCTGTTAACGAACGGAGTATAAAGGCTGGTCTTTCTATAAACATATCAAAGACAAAATACATGGTGATATCGCGAGACCAAACCCTAAATCCTTGCATAACAGTTGCAGGAGCATCTTTCGAAAGAGTTCAGAGATACCCGTACCTAGGCGCATGGGTCAATGAAGAATGGGAGTCCGACAATGAGATCAAGGTCCGGATTGAAATAGCTCGTGCGTCTTTCAATAAAATGAAAAAGGTACTTTGCAATAAAAAAGTCGACGTAAATCTTAGAGTACGAATGCTTCAGTGCTACATCTGGCCAATAGTATTTTATGGCTGTGAGGCATGGACCATTAAAGAGCACATGCGCCAAAAACTAGAGGCCTTAGAAATGTGGTTTTACCGACGTATGCTCCGAATAAGCTGGGTTAACAGAGTCAGGAATGAAGAAGTACTTCGACGTGTCAAGAAATCCCGAGAACTCATGAAAAATATCAAGAGAGAAAAAGTAGCCTATCTGGGACATGTAATGAAACATGAGTGTTATCATCTTTTTCCAGACAATCATGATGGGAAAGATTGAGGGAAAAAGACGCGTCGGAAGAAGAAAAATATCTTGGCTCCGAAATATTCGACAATGGACCGGTATCGCCAACGTAGAAGAACTTTTTCGTCTGGCTAGGGAAAAGAAGAGATATGCGGAGTTGACGGCCAACCTCCAGTAGTGGAGAGGCACCGCAAGAAGAAGAAAAAATATTTCAAAAATTGTTAATGTTAAATTGATTGGCATACATTTTTGTCATGCTCATCGTTTATAAACTCTGAAAACAAACGGATGTATCTTCCCATCTAACTACTACTTCTACACTTTATACGACTTACCTCTTTGACGAATGCTTCCATTCTGTTGCCCTTAATAACATATAAGCGTTAATATTTATCAAGCCAGTAGCCGTCAAAGTGCGTTTGATATAAAGACGTTTTCACGTCGAAGATTGTCCTTATTAAACATTTACCTCAATGTCACACTATCTCCTCTTTTGAGTTCTACAGACTCAAGTCTGCAATTAGGAATAAATTGTGCGGAATCCGATCGCGTTTGTGCTCGCGCCGGAAATTGTGTCTTCTGTCAATATTGGGGCTGACGCTGACGGTACCGGCACTACGGAACGATGCACCTTTTCGTTGCTGTACCATTAGTTACTTCAATTTGACAGGTATTGCTCTACAATAAAGTCCAAAGTAAGATATTATATAGTAAAACGTATGTTTGTTTAAGTTTTGTCGTCTATTAGCGAATATGATTGTCTTGTAAGTTCGTTCTGCACGCACCGGGAGGGGGCTGTTTACTTAGAAACAATACCGGAAGTAATGTGAATTGTGTAGTTTGTATGTAAGTAATGTGAATTGTGAAGGATGTATCTAAGTAAGTCAAAAAAGATTTTTAATCGTCTTTTTCCGTGTCTAAGACTTTAAAGTCGCTTTAATTAGTGAGATCAAGTTAGCAGGCAATAAATATTCAATTGCGAACATCAATATTTACCGCCATTTTAGAACTTTTCCTTTGTATGGTTAAGTTTATTTAGTAAATCGTATTTCTTATAAGGACTAAAAAGTATAAATAATATTTAAAAACCGCGCAACTTTATGATTTTGCTGTAGGTATACTAGTTAAATGTTTCTTAAGCCTTTTTGCTCCGTGATACATGAGAGGGCTCATTTTCTACTCTTTAGTTAATTTTTTATAAGCGTAGTTTTTAAATGCTTTTATAATATCTTCACTTGGCATTCGGCCGTCTCGAGATGCAAAGTTCGCATAGCTCTGCGAATATTACTTCAGAGTTATATGGGCTGAGACTCCTTCAGAGTCTCGCCCCAAAAGCCCGGTGAAGCAGTAATGGCTGCAACAGCCAACTGCATAGTCAGCTCAGAAAAAAAATTATTATAAAAATGTCAGTTTAAAAGAGTTATTTTTTTTAATGTTTTGCTTTATTTCCAAAATTAACAATACCGCCTTAAGGAGATAGATATTTGTTATTGCTTTTAAGCAGGTTATTTTTAAATAGTAACAAAATCTAGACATTGTCGATATAAATCTAGATATCGCTGGACCTTAAGGAGAGATCTCAAATGGCCAATCTCGACCTTAAACTTCACGTAAGATATTGAATTGCCAATCTCGAGTCGAGATTGCATCAACACACAAAAAAATTAGCTTTCCTAACATATGTTTTCCGATGATCCTAATAAAGTTCCCAAATAAAATTTGCCACAAAACTCTGGGATTGTGTTATTTTTCCTACCTTTTCCCTCCAAAAGTCTTTTTGACTACTTTTTTGATGTTTGTAGGTAGGTCTTGTGTGACCAAGTCAGCTTACTTTAACGCTCACGTTTATACTTTTTTTCATAGTAACACAACATGAGAATTCATATTTGTAGCCACTCGGAGCGACGCGGCACGGCTTTGAGCCGCGGCTATAGGGTTCGACGAGCTGCGTAAATAAGTTCAAAGAAGAAAAAATAAAGGGAAATAAAAAAAATAATAAATCAAATTTTAAAAAATGACATATTAATACGCCCGTTTCAATAAGGGGCATGCCTAATCACAATTCATACAAACGTGCTTTGATCTTCTTTGACAATTGATTGACTGTCACGTCATACGTACACTACACGGCAACGGGAAAAGTTAAGCATGGTGTCTCATCGGCTATCTAGGTCGGAGAACTCTGTTTATGTGATCGGTCCTGCAGTCTACAACCGTCTGCCGCAGCGGATAAGAGATGCTTCTTCCGCTAATATATTTAAAGAGAGACTACGGACCTGGCTCTTGCAGTGGCAGTTCTATGATTTTAAAAAATTCATGGAGTTGCCACTGTGAATGCAAAGTAATTCTGAATGTCTTATTTTTTAAATTTTTATTATTGTTATTTTCGTTTCAATGTTTGTTATAATTTCTTAAACATAAATTTTTATAACTGAATAATTTGACAAACCATATTTTATTTTGAACTATCATGTAATGACCTGTAACATTGTAATGAATTAAAATCTGTATCTGTATCTATCTGATGGCGGATCTGATGGTAAACCCTGACCCCGTCGCGTCTGAAAGAACTAAATTATATGTTCGTTATATACATTGTGCAGAGAAAAATGTATTGCGATAAGCGATATTGTGGAACTTTCGTTTTATGAGAAAAACTACAAAGTTGTTTTGTTTATAGCGTTGGCGCTACTGTGACTGAGTGAGTATTAATAAAAAGTTATTTTGGCGGCTTCAACCTGATCAGTAGGTTTGACGAAAGACAACATCAACTATACCAAAAAGTCTAAATTGTCGTAACGGTAACGGTAACGGCGACAGCAGATACGAGTAAACCGCATGTGAGGGCGATAGGAAAATTGCGTTCTGTACGATTTATTCGAATGTCGCAAAATGTGGTTACGGGAATTGATAAAATATGGTAAATTACTATAAATAACCGTTCCGGCCAATCCGGTTATTTACTTTAGCTTAGTTACGTTGTGAAAGTGCGTGTTGTAAATATAATAATCTAACAAGAATATCGCGGAGTGAACACTTAGTTATTATCAATATTTTTCAGGTTTTCTTTTTATAAAGTGTATCTTATATAAAAGAAAATTTTAATAAAAAATTACACCGACTTCAAATCCAACTAAAAAGTAAAAATAATTACACGCGATTAAAACATTGAGCCTAGTGTTTACTTCAATTTGAAACATTAACTTACTTACTTTTAATTCGTACGTTTACTTTTCTTCGTAACTTTCAGCTTACTATTTACTTCTCTTCGTAGCTTTCAGCTTACTATTTACTTCTCTTCGTAACTTTCAGCTTACTATTAACTTCTCTTCGTAACTTTCAGCTTACTATTTACTTCTCTTCGTAACTTTCAGCTTACTATTTACTTCTCTTCGAAGCTTTCAGCTTACTATTTACTTCTCTTCGTAACTTTCAGCTTACTATTAACTTCTCTTCGTAACTTTCAGCTTACTATTTACTTCTCTTCGTAACTTTCAGCTTACTATTTACTTCTTTTCGTAACTTTCAGCTTACTATTTACTTCTCTTCTTAACTTTCAGCTTACTATTTACTTCTCTTCGTAACTTTTAGCTTACTATTTACTTCTCTTCGTAACTTTCAGCTTACTATTTACTTCGCTTCGTAACTTTCAGCTTACTATTTACTTCTCTTCGTAACTTTCAGCTTACTATTTACTTCTCTTCGTAACTTTCAGCTTACTATTTACTTCGCTTCGTAACTTTCAGCTTACTATTTACTTCTCTTCGTAACTTTCAGCTTACTATTTACTTCTCTTTGAAGTGGTCTGTTAAAAATTTGCAGTGAAGCTAGGAGGCCTTATTTTACTAACATCCGACTTGAGTACAGGCATCAGAATCATAAATAATGCGTTAAATAATACGGTGTTTTCTGCATGTTTATTCGAGATTCACACAAAAACATAAGATCCAATAAGGATGAGTTCATTATATGAAAACCTAAGGTAAGCAAATATTACTTTTTGACTAAGTTTATTTACGGAGTTATTAAAAAGTCAACATCATTTAGTTTATAGTAGCTGGTACAAATGCATTGACCTGACGTAGCTTTAGTAATGAAATTAACTTTTGATAATAGAATAGCGTAATAACTACTAATAGTAGTAACTCGGCTGTCTAGACAGGGCAACGATGAGGTGCAGTGCCGTCCAGGGCGGGGACTCCCCACCCCTATATCGCAGGCGACCGCTCCGATCAACCACTAGTGCACCAGGGTACTGTCTAAGTAGCGTGCCGCGAGACATTTGTTGCGACCAAGATGAGAATTGGTGAGTACCTACCTAAAAAAATCTGTAATTTTTTACATTTGTGCAAGGCAAGAACTTCCGGCTAGGTTTCTTGAGCCTATTGGAGCTAGAGATACATTTATTTGTAGTTTTTAGGGTTCCATTTCGTACCTCAAAGGTAAGAAACGGAACCTATATAAGATCAAAAAAAGTCATGGTTTATTTAAAGATTTTGAACTAGGTATTAGTAAAGCCTGTTATTCTAATAACAATAATAGTAATTATTTTTAACATGTTTTTAATGTTATTATATTTAAACAGCCAACTACTTATAAGCTTTCAATTATATTGTGCCTAATTTTAATATTACAATTTTTTATTTAAATTCCAAAAATGTAACATTTTTTATTACGTCTAAATTCTACAAATACTATACACATATTCTTAAACTAAGACCTATTTTACCTTTAAAACATAAAATAGTCTAAACACTTGGTGCATGATTTACGATTATTATAATGATTTTGATCGAACGGATTAATAAAATTTTATAACGAACTAGCATTACATATATATATATATATATTATATATTACATATATATATATTACATATATCTATTGATTTAATTTACTAAATGTGTCAGTTGACAACCCTACCAGTTTAGGTTTGATTCTTGAAACGTTGTTCTAAGCTATCGGTCTGTTGGTTATTTAGTCATGTGCTCATTGCGAGCGGTGCGATGGTAGAAAGTAGCCGTGGGCATCATTTCGAACAATTCCTCAGAACACATACCATTATACAAGCGGTAGATAGAAAATAAGTTTATCTAAATAGGTCTCGACACATAGGTACAAGACCAGAATATTCATCCTCTTTGAAGTCTGAAGAAAACGTTGCATTTTTACGTTTTGGGTGACATTTAGTTTTCTCAGCAAGCTTTGTTGCTTCGCTAAAGTCAGTTTCAGACAGACTTTCCTTGGATTTTTCTATCTTTCTGCTACTTTTACATGTATATTTTGTATCAAGTCTAAACAAGGCATTTATGCCTTGTTCAAGTGACTCTATTGTTTTGTCTTAATTTACGCCTTCCTAGATTTCTTGCTGATCTATTGTATGACCCAAAAACTTATTTTCATGTTGTTATCATGTAATACAGTTATTTGGTTTTCGTGATAACAGAAAAATTAGCTAATTAAAATCAAAATAAAACGTAGCGATTTTCTGAATTTTGGGGGAAAATTTACGATGATCGATGTTCAGTCAAATTAAACGCCAGACACCAACAAGCCTAATATAATAGCGGCTTGATTCAAAACCTCTTTCGTTTCGCTACACTTACTTACTAAACATAAAAAACACTGCTAGACTCAACACAAACAGAAATTTCCATCACATAAATGTTTGTTCTGTGCGAGGATCAAACCTACGTCCCACGAATCGGCAGGCAGTTGCTACTACCAACAGTGCCACGGGGCAGCCAGTACGCATATCTATTTATCTCTTTCTCGTTTTGTTATGGCACTACTGACTGAAACTAGTTTGTTAATAAAATAGGTACCCTTATTTAAGGCATATAGCAACTAACTAGCGCTGCCATTAGATATCCTCAATTTTGTCTTCGTAGAAAACGAATTTCTAAAATCCAAATTTTGGAAACATAAAACTAGTCATAAGCTATTTTTAGAAGGTTTTATATAGTTTCTAAATAATATCTGTGAGTTGTAGTTGGCGTTTCTGCTAAAAAAGACCACTTTTAGCTAAATAGCTTATGACTAGTACATTTGGATTTTAGAAATTCTTGATTATAGCAGGTAGCTGTTTCCCCGTGGTGCTACCCGTATGTTTGTGTTTTCCCGTCCTATACAAACTTTTACACACCTATTTAAATTTCGTCGCTCCATACCAGGTCTACAGACTTTTATTTTGACAAAAATATAAGCGAATGTTTAGTCGGTCGCATGTTTTAATTTGTTTTCGCAAAAACATGATCGTTAAATCTAAACTAGGAACTTGTCAGAACAATGTTGTAAGAAGGCAATTTTATTTACATGAAATTTCCCTGACGATAAGCAAAATTTTGACAAGAATTTAATAAAGCACGTACCAACTTAAATATGACATAGTACGTACCAACTTAAATTTAACACAGTTCCAACTTAAATTTAACATAGTACGTACCAACTTAAATTACCCTCAATAGATTAAATTTAATTATAAATATATATTTTATATTTAAGTTTACATTTAAGTTTAATTATATAAATATGTTTTTCATTATTTTGTTAATTAACTTTTAGATAGAGATATTATGTCGATGCGGACTTTTTTATAGGCTTTTTTGAGTACTACAACTTTTATATAGTTTGTGAAATTCGATATATCGTTTTACTGTCGACTTTAGTTGCAACATTGAGATTTTTACTTTATAATATTATAGCATATGTCCCGACAGTCCATTACAAATATTGCTTAAAGAATTTTTCAAATCGGATGAGTAGTTTCAAGGATCGCTCCTACATTCAAACTTACAAACTCACAAACTTACAAACTCACAAACGCTTCCTCTTTATAATATTAGCATATATTTTGAGGTTTAGTTTTATATTGTCACATAATACTTTTGTTTTGACCTAAGACATAAAAATACAAACAGCACATTTTAAAATCATAAATGTGGAAGTTACCATTCCTATGTCGGTTACCTTTCCACCGGTAAAGTGTAGACCTCGGTGAGATTAGTCTGGGACATCGCTTATGTCTTCAACAAATAAATAGACCCTTGCAGAAATCGAACTACGAACGACGCGGGTGAAATCGCTGGGAACAGTTAGTAAGATATATTTTATTGTTTTAACGATTACTCTGAAATTATTAAAATATTATTCTGCACTCAGCATAAACGCTAAACTTTTATTCACAAAGTGTTACTCTCAGTTCAGATAGCGGCTTGTTTGCGTTAGCCTGCGAGCTGAGACGTCTAAGAGCTGAAAGCACGAGTCATATCTCCAGACGATTGCGATGTCAAACAAAGATAGAGAAAATGAGATGAAAGGAAGTAGGTCACGCTTCTGTCTCCTTGCGCCGCCGGTCTATTCTGTAGAATAAGTTCATCTTACTTTGATGTCACTTTTAACAAGAAAACCTCTTAAAATTTATTTGATCTGGGGCTTTGTGACAGACAAAATGAATAACATTACTTCAATGGAAATAGTTAAGTAATAATCCATTGCTTTGCCTTAATGACCTATTGTTTTTTTTCTTAATGTTCTATTGCTTCTTTCCTTCACATGCATTGTTAAGCAAATCGAAGAATCGTTTTTATACTATTTTATTTCAGGTATATATATATATATATAATCAATAATTTATCATCTCGTATTATTTATTGCGTCCCTACGGGTGTCAGCAGAAATATAAGTTAACTATTCCTAAAATACTATAAAGAGTGTTAGCACTCGACTCTTAATTACTTAAATACTTAGTGTGAAATAGAAATATCAGTGATACAAACCCTGGCTTTAAGTTTATCTACTTCTTAAAAACAAATAATTTAAAAGTTGTTTAATCCGAATATTTATTTTCTTAACTGTATTACTAGAGCTGTTATAGTGTTTATTTACTGCAAGACGAAAGGTCACCTTCTTCGGGCACAGGCAGAGCAGAGCGTCTACCAATTCTGAAGGTTTGTTCTCGAGGGTCCAATTCCGAGAAAGATAAATTATAAGTGGCTGGATGACACGGAATTGGAATGTAGCATGGGATTGTAGGAAGTTCTGTCTACTGACCTCCAACTGCTTTATGATGACAATTCGTGTTGAGTTGTCTATATCCGCGTAGCGCTGTCGTTTCATAGTACATAGTTCTGTGGCGTTACTGCGACGTTAACACGACTGGGTATAGGTACGAGTATACACCTGTCTACTGCGGGGTTACTGATACGTGTTGCTAACAAACAGTGCACACAGATACAAATATATACTTTTATCTATGACAAAAACAACGATAACGCCAGGTTAATTTTAATATAATTTTCATATTTACTACACACAGTGTAGTAGTGTGTGACAGTTTATATAACAAGGTGTATTGATAACCTGTACGTATGTGGCGGCTGTGGGTAAGTACTACTCGTGGGTAACTTAAACGTTGTTTTCGGCACAGCTCTTTCCTACTCTTTTATTTAAGTACCTTTTACGGCTCAAGCTCTTGATCTTTCTGCAATGACACTTTTCCTGATTTTTTTCATTATTTAACCTTTTTAGATAGTCTGGAGTCTTGAGCTACAAACCTAGTAAGCTACAAAGCTAGTAAGCTACCAAGTTAGTAAGCTACAAAGTTAGTAAGCTACCAAGTTAGTAAACTACAAAATTGACAAATGTTTGATAAGAAATATATCATGAAGTTGGTACAATAGATAGCAATGTTTTTGTTTTATTATTCAGATTTGCTTCAATACACAAATATCTCTATAGGTGATGTACGGTAGAAAAGAGCCATCCCCTAATCCTATATTCCATTTCATATAGCATGGTGCGTAGTATTTGGTAATTTTGTATTTAGGAAGGACTACAGTATGAGGTAAGAAAGAAGTTATTAGATTTTTAAAGGGTCGGCAACGCGCGAGTTATGCCCCAGGTGTTGCAAGCGTGCACAGGCTGCGGTAACCGCTTACCATCAGACGGTCCGTAAGCTTGTTTGCCACCTTAGTGGTATAAAAATAATAATATAAGGATGAGATTTTAAGTACATGTTCTACTTAGATTCGTTTATACAGGAAATGTAATCTACGAAAACAACTATTATCAGAAAAGTACCTAAACTGCTGAAAGAAATGAATGTGCTCTGATTCAGATAAAATACAAATAGATTTTCGGTAAAATTTACCTATATATTAATTAATTTTATATATTTTAAGAGCACTTTATGATACAAGTGAGCTTATTACAGACGAGGATGTGGGTTGCAGCCCGAGCCGAAGGCCAGGGCGTAATTTAGCCGAGTGTGTATTGAGCAGAGCTGACGAGTGTCATACCACTGTTTTCAACACTCTTGACACTTACAGACAGACAGTAGTTATAATTACGGACAGTAAATACTTATAAGAAGTGATATAATGTTTTATAAGGTCAATATTTAATAGAATCTAGTAGCTTTGTACTTTAATGGATGTTATTATTATGTTTAATCTGGAGTGCTGGTGGAAAGATTTTTTTCCGCGGTGGAAACTCCTTAACTTTGCAACGGTGCAACGGGGTAACAGGGTTTTTTGGCATAAGGGTAAATACTCTTATGCCAAAGTTCACTTCTACTCACTAAGAATAACCTTTTTCATCCCGGGTTACAAAGGGCTCCTGTTAAAGACCCACGGTGAAGACTGAACGCCGAGTAAAGCTGGGGATAAAAACTTGTCTAAAACTGAATGATATACTTTGTAAGTTTACAAAACAGGACCTACAATATTTATATTGCTTTGTATACTTACTGCAGTAAGTACTTTTTCTAGAGTTCCATAGCTAAATCCCTAAACAAATAGCCAAAACAATGTTTCTGAATAATACAAATACTCTTGGAAGTATGAAGTAAGCACCAACACGCAGGCTTCTTAAATTAACTTTAAATTAAGCACAACGAGATGTCGTCACAAGTGACTTCATTAAAAACAAGCGTCGAAAGAGTCTCTACAATTCACCCTGAGCACTTAAACTCCCCTCTCTCCTCTGCTCCCCCCCCCCCCCACGGTGAGCGCCATGTTTAAAAGCCATCAGCGGATCCTTTGATCTGCGCCGCCCGGTTTGATTGCGTCGTATCGACTGCCCACTTGTGTGTATTGTATTGTTTCTTCTGTTAAACAAAGTGAAAAAAGGAACCGAGCTTTGTCACAGATAAAATAATATAGAAGTCTTTTTAGGGTTCCGCACGCAAAGGGTGCCATCACCTGTTACTAAGCCTACGCTGGTTAGCTGTCTGTCTGTCTGCCGGATCTTCGAAGGCTCTATCTTTGAACCGTAATAGGTAGAATGTTGAAATTTATATGATAGATATACAATATTATAATAATAAAAAGGTAAAAAATTAGGGGGTTCCATATTTTTTTTGTATTTTATTTATCGTGAAAACGGTACATTAAACATACAAATTTAAAAAAATTGATTAATTGTAGAACAGCTCCAACGTATTATAAAACTAGTTCATTGTGTATTAAGGGTGGTAAGAAGAAAATAACTAACCAGGTGCTATCTAGAAGCCTAAAGCAGATGACTCGAGTTTGTAATTTCCGTAGTTGATTTTGAAAGGAAAAACACACACTGTATTACACTATTCTATAGTGTCGCTAATAAGGAACGAATTATAAGAAGTAATGACATACGGGAAACAAATTACTTTTTTATTTTTCTTAGATTACCTATACCTATTAAACCTTAACTGATTAATTGTTTATAATGATGGCCATTGTTTTCAATACATAGCTGGTATTCGACGTATCGAGGATTGTACTGCTCAACCTGCGACACTTTCGCCGAATTCGTTTAATTTTCTGTTGTTAAATATTCGTTTTTTCGTTGTGTTGGTTGTCTGTTGAATACCTTAAAGTTATTTTGGAAAAAATAAAAATACAGACAGGAATTTCATACTGTCTTTTTATTATCATAGTTAACGTTGATTGGTACGAACGAGCGAAGACGCCCAAAGTATCTGTTGGGATCAGCGACCCGCTAAAGGATTGAATAATTTTGATTCAAAGACCGTACCCGTATGTCATTACTTTCCAGAATTTGTTTCTTATCAGCAACACTATGGAATGGTGTAATAGTACATGGCGTGATTTTTTTTTCAAAAACAACGGTTTCGATTCCTGGCTAGGATTTTTTGATTTACAAAAATCCAATAATGCAGTTTTAGTTTTCATTAAAATCGGGTCCAAAACTCCTTTGAATAGTTTTTGCAGTTTTGGATTTGGCTAAGTGGGAGTGCTCCCACTTGAAAAAATCTTTCTGTAGACTACTGCTTTTTTAATCAGAACACTTTTTTTAATGAAAGTAACATTACGTGCTTTGGTGGAGATGTGGCACACAAATACATTGGAAAAAATGTTCGATAAGTCGGTAGGTACTCACTAACTTTCCTAATGTGGTGGTACGTAATGTGGTGGTATGTAATGTGGTGGTACGTAATGTGGTGGTACGGAATGTGGTGGTACGTAATGTGTTGGTACGTAATGTGGTGGTACGTAATGTGGTGGTACGTAATGCCACCCAGAAAGTAACAAAAACTTTCAGTTTCCAGTACCTATTATTTCTTAGGTGACACGCGATGTTATCCGGAAATAAACTACTTACAAGATCAAACTTGCGCAAACCGTAAATAAACCTAATGCACAAGTTTAATAGTTATTTGTAATACAAGTGATTAAAAGCGTTTTTTGGTAGAAGTGCCGACTTTAATAGCGAAGTAGGCTAGAATTAAGTCACGAGCATAGCGACTGAGTCAAATATAGACTACTTAACATAGCGATGGATTTAAATGCATGAGACCGAAAAAATGTGCTCACGTGTCCAACATACAACTTTTCACCTCTACCAGCGAGAAAAATATTTTCACGTGACTGTTCGGATAAAAACTTTAGGTTCGGCATTGGAGACTTGTTATCTTATTTCTTCTGGTGTCAGAGAAATATCTTTGTTGCGTGTATCGCTCATTTTTCAAACGAAACAGAATTATTAATCAAATATACAATCTTATGTTCAAAAAACTAGCTTGCCACCATTTCACTTTGTTTTTTTTTTTAAAAATTGAGGTTGCGTTCGGAATTGTACCTACTACAACCTCTGTCATTGCTATCAAAACAACGTATGATATTTTTTAAGTTAGCTCTATAAACTTTTAATAATACTAATAAATTATAAAAACTCACTTAAAAACGAAAAAATGCTTTGTAGTTATATTCTTAATTAAAATGAACAAGGTTAAGTATTGGTCCCGAAATTTGTTTCTGACCAGTCATTGTAGTGTTTTTTTTTTCATCATCGGGTCAGTTCCAAAAGTCAATGTTCGAACAGTGAATTACTTTGCCTCACTAGTGAGCAAAATTCGATTTTGCTCACTGAATTTGGACACCAAAACTATTATTTTTGTGCTAGTGAGGTGAAAAAGTTTTTGGAGATTATTAAGTAGTTCCTTGTTGCCATCTAAATTGCAAACATCTGCATTGTCAAGAGAAAAGGAATAAGTAGAGTCTGAGCTATCATGATGATGGTTCCGATGAGAACGAAGTTAAAAACTTTACTAACTTCGTTAACTTTATACTGTTTTTATGTACCTATTTAAGTACTAAGTACAAGTTGCCTAGAACAATTCAAGTAACGTTGTAACTTAAAGTACTTGAAAAGGCTTCAGAAAGTGTATTGTTATGAAGTAGGACGCGTTCGCAGCGGGATGACGGGGCTTTCATAAAGATGTGGATTGATAATTACCGAGAACCTTTGACGTGGAAATTAGCTGTTTGCTACAAAGAGCCACTCGGAGCGCCGCGGCACGGCTTTGAGCCGCGACGATAGGCTTCGACGAGTTGCGCAAATAGTGCCTGCCTCAAACTGAGAGATCCTCATACGTCTAAGTCTAGACCCTCGTGTGATACTTTGCCAGAACTTCTCAACTACTTTGTGAATATAGATGAGGTTATGATTGTGATTTTGTGTTGTGTGGATTAGAGTATAGATCAGTTAATGTGATGTTTATTTCCAATATAGACAGTAGTAATACATCTTTGCCTAAATAATAAATCTATATAAGGAGTATTGCTGCCATCTCTGGGCGGGTGCATCCGGATACAAGCTTGGCCCTTTTGACTCGGTTGAACGACGGGCTATGAGAATTGTTGACAATCCCAAACTCACTTGCCGTATCGGGCCCTTAAGTTTGTGGAGGACTTTACCTCCGTGTGTGTGTTCTACCGCTTGTACAATTAGATGAGTTTTGAGGAATTGTTCGAAATGCTGCACGCGACTACTTTCTACCATCGCTCCGCTCGCCATCGGCTCCCTGACAATTCATTCTCACTCTTTAGAACCGAAATAGTCGCGTAAAGTGCGTTTTCAGAGAATCTCCCTGATAAGGTTTTCTGTGAGGACTACAGTATTGGGTTCTTCAAGAAAGAATTTATTAGATTTTTTTAAGGAACGGGAACGCGCAATCGATTCTCCTGGTGTTGCAAGCGTCCAAAGGCTACGGTGACCGCTTACCATAAGGCGGACCGAAAGCTTGTTTACTACCTTTGTGGTATAAAAAAAAATATCTAAGTAACAACATAAGTATTCTGATACTAAATATTCAACCCTCAGAGATCTTTAATTTAGGTATACCCGAATAAGTATGAAGTATGAGCGATTCGTTTAAATTTTAATGTCCTTGTCCATATGTGAATTTACTTAAATATAAAATTCTCAATTTTGATTCGTAAGCTTAAACTTCTAAAAACGATTAAGCGATCCTTAAGGTAAAAATTTAGGTTACAATTTATCTTAAATACATAACACATAGGCCCTTATGCGCACCTAATAGATATATATTAATAAATATTACAAATTACCAATCTTTACTAATATAATAAAACCGTATTCGTTTGCAGTAATGCCAGTTTGGACCTTCGGGGCTAGATCCAGCCCATTTTATGCTTATGCTTTCATGCTATATCTAACGAAACAAAAATTAAAACCAAACTTTGCAAAAACAAAACGCACTCAAGCAGGCCACACACAGTCGCTCAAATTCATCAGTTCGAACGACAGTCTCCTTTTCTCTTAAATCGTAGAGATAGCTAGCCACTTCACTTCCAATCTCGGGAATTTCCCGAAAATGCAGCTACCATTTTGTCTGTCTCTTAAATTAGTACGTCAGTAACTGGACGACCGAGTGAGAACTAAATTTGGGCCGTAACTGGGCCGTGAATTAAATTTAATATTATGTTTACTTACAGTTCACTAAAACTTTTAAGAGAGAAATTGCTAACCGTTTAATTATTCTATTTGTACCTAAAATTCATTCGCTTATTTAGATTTCCAAATGCGTGTCCCGCGTTTATGTTTTCGTGCCACAAATTTGTGACCCTTCGCCTTTATTTCAAGCTCAATTACTAAAATCTTTTCGCACTGTTTAATCATATCACAATAATCACAATTTATTTTGCTATACTTATCAAACAATTACAAACTGTTTATATAGGTATATACTTATTTAATATGTTAATCAAAAACTCGGGCGCACGAACTAAACCATTTGTTGTTATAAGAGCGGCAACAGCGGGCCGGCCGGACTGAAGGCGGAGGTCAAGCTCGCAATAGTATTTTTTTTTACATACCTACCCTAGAAGCGGCGCTCCACATTTTGCTAATTTTTCATATAAAATCTTCTGTTTCACGTGTGAGATGGTGTCGAACCTTCTCTTTCACACTCGTTGATTTTAGATCTAAGTCTCTGTACTGAAAATCGTTTCATAGGAGCGCAATTGCTAGCGCTCCACTTAGTACCAGTCTCAGTGCAATTTCATACCAAATCTTGAGTTAAGTGTGTGGGTATGGATTGTTTTTTTTAGTGAATTGCTATATTTATAATTTAAAGTATTTTAAATAGAATCTAAAAAATACTTATTTATGGGAGTAAGCTGCACCAGCGCTCTTTAGGACGAGCCGCCTCTGGTGGTGAGTAGGTGTAGGTAAAGAGTCCTTGTCTAAGACTCCTTTGACGGGAAGGCGGCTTCTTTACTTGAGCAGGTGGTATTCCAATGTTCCGTGCACTGAACACTACACCACTTCTAAAGTCTACAATCGACGCAACCGACACCGGCAACTGGCCGGTCCAGCTGACAAAATTCTTATCGAATTTATAATACAACGGACTGACTATACAAATTGCGAGGGCGAGTTGCGTTAACCTTATTTCACCAAGGGTTTTTCAAGACTGAAGCGCGCACTGAATGTAGGCGCGACGAATTGTAGCTAACCCGTCACCGAAATGGGTGAGTCATCATTCTTTTCCGATTACTTTAACAACGCCATCTTTTGTCAAGGAGCTTTTGTGTTGCTATGTCGGTAAAAATAATAGTATTACTCCTTGACAATAGATGTCAAGAAGAATATTTTTTAGTTTATCATTGCCTGAAAACACGGATTAAACAACGTTTTCTAAAAATGAAACCTAGCTATATCGATTTATCGCCCCCGAAACCACCTATGCATTTCGTATGCATACTAAATATCATAAAATCGTTGGAGCCGTTTCTGAGATTCTGAATATAAATATATATACAAGAATTGCTCGTTTAAAGGTATTAGATTTTTTTCAACAACACTATCTATTGTCGAGAAGCTTCAAAGATGACTAAACGTCTAGATACCGTGTCCGAAACAACTTCAAACGGAGTGTTGCGAGCCATTTTCCTATTAATGTGTGTGTAAATCAGTTAATACGACTTTAATTTTTACATCTGGGCTACGTTCAGTTTCAACGCCGTGTGATCACCAGAAGATAAACTTGCCGTTCAATAACTCGGAGTGACTCACACGGCGAACGCACCATATCGTTCAATAAGTCGTCGGGCGATCGCACTAATCACACCGTGAAATAGGAGGGCGAAAGTCGCACTTTGACAGCTAACGGTAGCGACTATTGGTGATAAAAAGTACTTTTTTTGACTGATTAATGAGATAAGATGATAAGAGGAGACAATAACACAATAATTGATAAACAGAATCTTTTCAGAACCTTAATTTACATTAACTGTTTTGCAGCCTCGCGGTAATTTTCAAACCCCTGCTATTGTCAAAGCCGTTCAGTTTCAAAAGATATGTAAACCGGACCAAAGACCGGCGATCGACAAACGGCGATAATCACACCCAAAGTGAACTTAGCCCTATTTGCGTAATTTTGGTGTTACCAACCTTAAAGTGATTACCCCGAAATGGGGAGTTCTTACTATTATTCGGTACTACAATTAATTTTCACTTTCAATGACCCCTGTGGTGACACATTATTTTGAGATAGAACGTAAACCTTTGATACGAAGGTAGAAATCTGTTGACCATGGCCATGTAATGCATGTTAAAACCTTAAAGTATGTTCCAAATATTATATACTGTAAACAAAATAAACTCCGTTCTTCTCTGCCATGGCATCCATGCGCGCCGTGTTCATTATTCATAGGTCCCGCCATATGACAACAGCCGTGTTTTGTTGATAAGATTTTTATAACATAGAAAGCTATCGCATCACAGAGCCATTGAAATCGTTTTGTTGTCCAAATGTCAAGAAACAAAAAAGCTGTTCACTATTTTTTAAAGAAAATCCACTGTTCTACCTCCTGAGCATGTGCAGCCAATGCGTTAAATGCGGACCGTAAGTTTAACATAGAGCGCATTCATTTTTAGTCAACAGATAGATGGAATGCGAGCGTAGAGAGCATATTAAAACTCTAGCTTCGAAGTTTACCAAATGCTGCCCACCCCAGCTGGATCCTCCTGTCGGCTTCATTCTTAAAATTGTTCCGGCCCAGTTGGATTTTCTGTCCAAGGTACACATAATCCTGGACAACTTCGAGTAAGTAAGCTTCGGATCACAATGCTATTGTTTAAATTTGTACAATTTTCTCAATTAACATATACTATGAATCTTATTCTCGTCAGTTTTGTAAGTTACAGTTTTGTATTTAATTACCACCGGTTCTACGGCGCCTATTCTTTAAAGCCCTCTTAAATATTTTAGTATTTGCTTATATTTTTTTATTATTAGCTAGGAAACCCGCATACGTAACACATAATCTGAGAAAATTTCAGGCTTTTGCCTACTTCGAGCTCTTTAAAGGTTAGCACCCTTCGGGTAGGGAATCAATTAGGGAGTTTAATTAATAAACTATATAGTAATTAAAAATAATAAATAAAATTAAAAGATTTTAGTATTACATTTTATTAGTTATCCAAAAGAAAACTAAACAAAAATCATTACAAGTACATTATATTTGTTTTTCTTAAGACCTAATAAGTCTATGATTGTAAATGAATAACTTATATGCTGATTGTTTGAGACACTTTCTTAAATAACACAACACTACTGTTTACCAAGTTAATTTATTGATTTTAAAACTCCTACTTCAATTACTCACAATCACTAAACCATAGCATATTAATAATTTTAACAACGCCATCTGTTGGCAGTTAATTGTTCTACGGTTGGAACATTGGCCCGTTGACTCTTTGTCAAATGATCGGGTTTGAGACATCTTGAATCTTATTGACTTTCAAACAATGCATGCTTTTCACAAGTTCAAACTTTCATTTCATCACTACAAAATTCTTCTAAGTCTATAGAATAAGTTTTTATAATTTCACAAGTTGAAGATCACATTTATAAATTTTACTAAGTGTGTAGTATAAGTTTATAAAATTTTTACAAGTCCTAAACCACTTCCAAATTTTCTAAGTTAATTTACTTACAGTTTTATTCGCTTCCGACGCATTAGGACCAAAACGCAAAAGGACAAATATACGTATATGGACTAATTCGGTTTTGGACACATTCGCATTTGGACCACTTCGCATTTGGACCAACTTGCATTTTGACCGTTTCGCAAAAGGACCAATATGTTTGATAACTTACTCTGGTAGGACAGAGTGGTGAAGGGGCAACTAGGCCCTCAACCCACTAAGACCTTTAGCTAAAATAGTTGGCAATATTACAATGAGGTGTCGTTACTCCCACGGGCTTTTCCTTTGTAAATTTTACTTTATAGGAGTGATAGATTTTATCAAAATCTTCATTTCGGATGACAACTGTCAAACTAGAAACGGCTTTATCTCCGTAACTTTTGATCGTAAACTAGTAGTTTCTTAATAGAAGTGATAGATCTCGCCAAGATCTTCATTTCGGATGACAGCTGTCAAACTAGAAACGGCTTTATCTCCGTAACTTTTGATTGTAGACTAGTAGCTCCTTTACAGAAGTGATAGATCTCGTCATCTATCACTTCAGTAAAGAAATGACTGTTCTACGATCAATATTTTACGAGATATAAATTTTCCTAGTTTGACCGCTGTGATCCGAAATAAAGATCTTGATAAGATCTATCACTTCTGTAAGGAAACTACTAGTCTACGATCAAAAGTTACGGGGATAAAGCCGTTTCTAGTTTGACAGTAGTCATCAGAAAAGAAGATCTTGATTAGATCTATCACTTCTGTAACACTACTAGTCTACGTTCAAAAGTTACAGAGCTAAAGCCGTTTCTAGTTTAACAGCTGTCATCAGAAATGAAGATCTTGATGAGATCTATCACTTCTGTAAAGAAACTACCTCGCTTTCTCTCTCTCTAAAAAATAAATAACAGTATATAACTTTTTACAGTTACTCTTTTATGAAGCTCGATTACACTTCCCATATTTTTTAATAAACTTAATTAAAAAATATGGGAAGTGTATTACTTAATAAACTCCGAAAAGTAGTTCGCGACACATCAACCTAACCTTAATGGACTTTGAACCCAAGGCGCAACGCAGCTAAAAAGTCGTGAAAGAGACGTAATTTATTATTTTGTCTCACACTGGCTGCTCATAGGTTCGCAGACGTAGCTATGTTCAGTCACTTTCCTACGATTTATCTATAGCGAAACGTTTTAGTTATAGGTATGTTTTAGTGGGTAGCTCGATGTGTCGCCTACTGTACTAGGAGTCCATCTAAACTGCATCGCTATAAGAGGTTGTGGCTAGGCCCCTGGAAACAGGGTTAGAACTCATTAGTCTTTTCGCGTATTTAATCAATCGCGTATTTGTCCATTCGCGTTTTTGTCCTTATGCGTTTTTGAGATTTGAAAATATTGGTCCAAATGTGAGTAAACCTTTTATTCCACTCACAATACTTAACCGATTTCACATAATACTTTTCTATTCGACTCGATAGGACCACTTTGTTTGAGACACTTTCTTAAATAACACTACACTGCAGCTTACCAAGTTAATTTATTGATCTTAAAACTCCTACTTCAATTACTCACAATCACTAAACCATAGCATATTAATAATTTTTGGAACGCCATCTGTTGGCAGTTAATTGAACTACGGTTGGAACACTGATTGTCTCAGAATATTACAAAAACAATGCAGATTAAACTCGTCCTATAATTTTACACACCCAAATTCGCGTGTGCGTAAGCCGTCTTGCTAATAAAGTACCTAGTATTATGTAACTAAAGTTGAAATTTTATATAAAGAGTCTAAAACGTGATGTTTACGTCACAGTTCGTTGTAAAGAAAATAATAATAATAATAATAATATACTTTATTGCGCATATAGAAAACAAAACAATTAAACAATAAAAGTAATAACAAATTGGCGGTCTTATCGCTAATGAGCGATCTCTTCCAGACAACCTTTGGGTAGAGGAGACTTTATAAAATTATTGAGTAGAATGTGCTAACTGAAACTTTACAATATAAGTATACATTTATAGCAATAGCTAAATTTATATACATATGAATAATAAATAATACTAATACGTACAAAAAATAAATATGCATATATATATCAAATACATAACAAAAAATAAAAATAAATACACAAACTACATACATCTTAAATAATATAGATGAATAAACAGTGTTGATGAGACAGCTTAAATTTTTAAGTAATGTGTGATTACGAGATTTTTAAATATTCTTAAAGTTTGTGCTTTTTTGACATCAAAGGGTAAACTATTCCATAGCCTTATGGCTGTGATAGTGAATGAGTCATTATATGCTTGCGAATAATGTGTTGGGGTTTTCAGCATCATGTTTGTAGTGGCGCGATGAGCTGTAGACCCTATAAAATTGAAACGCTCTTTCAAGTATAACGGAGTAGACGGATTGAACAGTACGTTGTAAAGAAGAAACAGAAAATGAGTATTCCTGCGAAGGCGAATTGGGAGCCACTTGAGTTTTAATCGAAATTCGGATATATGATCATACTTACGTAAACCAAATATGTATCTAATACATAGGTTCTGGAGTCGCTCAAGCTTATTTAATTGCTCCTCAGTAAGGTCAAGATAGCTAGCATCCGCATAATCAAGGACAGGTAGCAGTAGTGATTTAGCCAGTGCAATTTTAGTGGCAATGGGCAAGAAGTTACGCAATCTGCTAATAGATTTAGCAGTAGCAAATATTTTTCTGCTAACTTCTTTTAAGTGTAAAAGATATTTGTTCAAATTATTTATGTATTTTAAGATACGGCAATTAATTGATTTCGTAGTTCATTAAATCCATGATAAGTACTACTTTTTCTATTGATATTTACATCTAACTGTTATGATTTTTTAATTTAAACATTGCAGAAGTCCGGGTAAAGGTTTATGTTCTATAGGTACAATGTTTCACAGGAGTCATCAATACATAAATACTATATCAACCTGAAATAATTTAATGTACGTAAGTGACGTTAGGTGAAAAATATGTATGGTCGTTTCAGTATACGCCTTACTAAACTTGGGATGGGAAATTAACGTACCTACAGACTTGGCAACACAGACTGAAAAAACATTTGTTGTTTGTTATGCGAATAATTATTTTAAAAACTTAGTTTGTATCTCAAATATAACAAGCAGATTAGTGTAATAAATTGTGAACAGTGATTTTTTATCATCAATCTTTTTTTTTGTCAACAGTTTAGCACGATTTAATTGCACAAATCGTCATTTTTATTACTTTATGCGGCAGCACAGTTCGCGTTGACGAACAGATTACGTATTCTGTAGTGTGACGGCAAGTACCTGAAAATTAAGGTACTCGGATCGGCTCGTTTTGTGTGCCCGATCACGGTATCTAGACGTATAAGTAATCTTTGCTCAGCCCATATAGCGCCCAACGCTCAAGGCCTCGGCTTGGGTTGTCGCTCTCGGGGGCACGCACATCAGCTTCGTCCAGGCACTTAGCGGGAAGTGAGAGATGGAGCTAAATGAAAATACACTCTGCCGCTCGCGCTGCCCGTCCTTAGAATTCCGTACAAAAACCGCTTATTTGGGCAGCATCGGGCAGCGCGAGTAGCATAAGTCTTGGATGGCTGAGGGAATTTGAAAGGGTATATAATACTTTTAATCCCAATCGAGAGTTGCCACGGGGATGTTTTTTTTGGTGTACTTTTTGGCACGTCTTGAGGCCGTAACAGTGAATACAAAAGACAAGACAGAAAATGAATAAGATTACTTTATACCGATCAAAAATTCCCACAAGAATAGGTTTTTGCAGGAGAAACCATTCGTCTTGTTCTAATTAAAAACCAAGGATAGATTAATAAACATATATTAGGTCCTTACATATGAAATTGATGTTTTGTATGGAAAAAGCAAAACGATTTTTTTTTACTATTTTTTTATTTAATCAATCAAAGTACCGTTACGATCAATGCACTTTTGCCATTTTATAGGGAGAGCATTGATTCCTTTGCTGAAAAAAAAAAGCGGGAGCGAGAATCAACAAAATCTTTGAAGGTGTTTTGGACTGCCTCATCTGAATTAATTTTTTTTCCAATTAAGAAATAATCCTAATTCTGAAAAAAGTGCTAATCGCTTGAAGCAAGGTCCGAAGAGTATGATGGGTGACAGACATTCCAATCCTAGTTTCGCCACCGTCTGTTGTGCAGTGTGTGGTCTAGCATTGTCCTGAAGCAGCAGTGGGCAGTTGACCAATCTCGGCTGTTTAACACCTAGCTTTTCAATCATGGTTTCCAATTGTCGGCAATACAGAGCTGCCATAATCGTCTGACCAGACCTTAGGAAACTGTAGTAGATGACACCAACGCTGGTGGACCAGACACTAACCAGTACCTTTTTTGAGTCAAGTTTCGCTTGGGGCAGGATTTAGCCGGTTCTTCTGGATTTAACCACTGTGATGAGCGTTTCCGATTTCATCACTAGTAATGATTCAAAATCCCCTCGTTATAGTGACGGTTGAGTAATGTGACGTAGCAGTCGACGCGTGTTTGTTGGTTTGCTTCACGTAGTTCATTCGTTTAAGCTCGGTTATAGTTATTCCCGCGGGAACTTTTGAATTTTTCGGGATATAAGTAGCCTATGTGCTATTTCAGGGAGCCAATGCTCACGCGATCGAATTTATATCGAATTCGAAATAAAGTACGAATTTAAACTTTTCTCGAACGAAAATCTAGTTAAGCAATTCTGGTAACGTCGAATCCGATATTTCTCGAACTGCTTCGAGTGGTCGGGACCGTTCGAGTCTACATCTCGCATTCGAATCATGACAAATTTAGTTCAAAATGATTGGGTTCCAAACATTAATTCTACTGTTAGTGTAAACTATATGTTCTAAAATCTAAAGTTAATGTCTAAAATGTAGGTCAGAGTAATTAAAAGGGCGGAAAAAATACTTATATTACTAAATATGATATTTTTTTTACCTTTATTCCATTCATAATACATTATTAGTCTTTTTTCAATTGATTTTCGCAATTATCAAAGTCGCCCATGACAATAATATTCTTTTATTTCTATTTATTTCCATCATAACAAACACTAGGTTACATCACATACACTGACAAAAATGTTTGAGGTCCGGCGCCGCCATCTTTAGAGCTGCGTTGTATTTTGATAATACTAAGTGGTAATTTCATGTGAGAAAAATTTAACATAATAACTCCTTTGAAAAGTAAGAATAACTTAAAATTCTCAACTAAACAAATAAATAAAACACCAAACAAAAACAAACAGGGTTTTTTTTTATTTACGTGCAAATACGTTACGTTTAAAGATTTTAGCAATTTCACGAAATAGGGATTTAATTTACAAACTTAGTTATGCTTATTATTTCCTTATTTATAATAATGAAACACAAGTAAAATGTTGCTTCAAACATTGTGTAGTCACCGAAACCTTTTTTAATATATCAAAAGAGGCATATTACAGTAGGCGTTTTTAAAAAGGCTCTAAAACTGTGCAACGGAACGTACTTCGCAGCGTAACCGGTTCACAACGGCAACATTTTTCCGCTTCAAACGACATTTTGTTCGAAGGTTGTTTCGATTAATAGTGAGAATACAGCAAACGACAAAATGATGTAGATCGAAATTTTACAATCGAGATGGTGTCTTCCAGATAATCTCTAATACGAGATTATCTCGGATGAAGTAAGACAGGTGTGCCAAGTTTCATTCCGAGCGTTATTGAGTAACAAACATCCATACAAACTTTCACATTTATAATATTAGTAGCATTACATGAGTGGTGAGTGTGTGTCGAAGGCATGGTAGTGTGTGTAATGTTTTTTTATGAATGTAATTTATTTCTAATGAATATTATACAAAAATATTAGCTTTTTGCAATCTTCTGCACATGAACTTTAACTGTGCCTTTCATAGGTACTCGTACGTTAACGTAATTTTTGTAGAAAGGGGTACAAATTATTTGTTTTACGTATTAATATAACGATTATAGCTACGTCTGTGATGACCTTAACATATAAGCTGTTCTTGTTATAATTAAGAAATTAAAAATTAAATAAATGCTATGTGTATAGAGGGTCGGTTTTTATAATAAATACCCAATGGCTCGTAAATTAAGCGATCGTGTGACACTGAGAGCAGCATAGTAAATTCTTTTTCAAGAAAACAGCAAGAAAGCAAATTCAATCGCAAAAGCTAAAAAATTACCCCCATAGGTACAATATAATGTAATTTGACATAAATGAGCAGAAATTAAAGTTTTTTTACAAATGTAATTTTTAGCCGTGAAATACTTGTATATGGCAAAAATCTTGTATGATTCCTATTTTATCCACATTTTTTTAAAATGTATGGGTTCTATTGCCAGTGTAAAGAATTACTATTTTGAATATGGCAACACTCTAGGCATCCGGCATTTTGTGCACCACAAGATTCACAGGAATCGCCAAGCGTCGCGTCATTCGTCTCCCTTCTTCGCTTCCGATTAACTGTACGAATATTATTTCTGCTCTTAACGCTATTTTTGTTATTACTTGTTTGCTGTTAAGTTTTTGTTCTATCTTTCCTTGTTACGTTGTTTTGTTTGAGTGTTGTTTTTTGTTACAACAACATGGAAGACGCACCTCGGGTGCAGTTATCTCTCCTTGAAAAAGGAGACGCTCCACTCTCTGAGTGTCACAGAGAAGACAATGGTGCAAAATGGATTTAAATACGTTTTCAACGAAGAGGAAAAAATTGGATACGCAGCTATGTCAAAAACCTAACAAGCGCCACTGTGTTCAGAAAACTGCAGATTTTATGAGAATCGGAACTGCCACTGTTTTTAACGTTCTGAAATATTTCAAAGAAAAGGTCACACCCACTCCACCGCAATGATCTGGTCCTAAGCGGACATTCAAAGAAAAATTGGATGAATTCACTCTTTCTGCCATCCGGCGCAAAGTGCACTTTTTTTTATAATAAAGAAGTACAATTGTAAAGAATTTTCAAAATCTATCCATAATTGGCAGAGTAATCTCGTAACATACAAAAAAAAAACACCCGTCGAATTGATAACCTCCTCCTTTTTTGAAGTCGGTTAAAAATTGGTACTATGACTTAGAGTAGAAGAGTAATGAACTGGAATCGCTTATACATATCTGGTAAAAAAAACCCACTACGGCGTGGCGTAAAGCCCAAATTCAAGAGTGGCTCAACTCAAATAATTTAAACTTCGAAGACACAATAATTAAAGCAGAACTATTGGAAATAGTTAAAAAAGAAAAGGCTCATTATCAAAAGAATGTAGTTGATGAGCTTGCTGCCGAGTACAGTGTCATTATCCTAAGACTGCCACCTTACCACTGTGAATTAAATCCAATAGAACTAGTATGGGCACAGGTAAAGGGGCATGTCGCAAGAAATAACAAAAGTTTTAAAATGGCAGAAATTAAACAATTGTTTAGTGACGGGCTACAGTTGGTGACACCACAACGGTGGTAGAGTTCTATCGATCATGTTATAGAAGAAGAGAACAAAATGATGCAACTCGATCACCTTATTGATGATGATACAGAAAGTTTCATTATAAGTGTAACTGACTCGGATTCTGAAAGTGATTATTCAGAAATAAATAGTGATTAAGAAAATTCAGTTTTTTTTTAATTTTTTCCATCTCTTCCGACTAAGACATTCGGATATAGTTAGTTTAGCATGTTAACCATTGCATTGAATAAATAAAAAAAACCTGAATGCAAAAACATTAAGAACTAAAAAGAAATAAACAGGTGCACCTAAAACATACCTTTAATTTAATTATAAGCACACAGAACTCATTTTAAACTAACAACTATATTTTAGGCAATCTGCACTACTATTTAAACTTGCATTGAATGAGTCCCGCCTGCTTATCCTACTAATATTATAAATGTAAAAGTTTGTTTGTCTGTATGGTTGGATGGATGTTTGTTACACTTTCACTCTTCAACTACTGGACTGATCGGGATGAAACTTGGCATACATATAGGTTAGGTCCTGGAATAGCATATAGGTTACGTTTTATCCCTAAATTCCCGCGGGAATAACTATAACCGAGCTTAAACGAACTATAGCTATAGCTACAGCTTGATCTAGCAAACTTCATTAGTGTAATTAAGGAGTAAATCACAGTCGTGAAAATCGAATTTAGGGCGGGCGGAGCCGCTGGCAAAGTCTAGTAGTTAAATATTTAGTTTGTTTTAAACACACTTGTTAGTGTCTTTTTAGTTCTTAATGTTTATCGTTTTTTTAATTATTTGTTTTTATTAACAACTTTTTAGTTTTACTTTTTTTTCGACTCGCGCTTGACTAGTTTATGTAGCCTATAACACTTGGGACTTCTTTTGAGACCTCATTTTGTATATAAATAATGAATCAAAAAATAGTTGAACCAAACAAAAGATTGAATCATTCAGGTACATCACTATTTTTACGTTAGCCTAAGGCGGCAACCCACCAAATGTCACTTTAGTCTATATAATTAAAAATCAAGGATTACGTATACAAAAGGGAAACTGAACCTAACCTAAGTTACATGACTTACACAGTGCGATTTCTGTTTCTTTTTTTTTTTCATACTTATTGATCTGCACAGGCGTTTTATTAACTGGTAAATTTAACCAGTAATGTTCGTAACGGGCGTATTGTCGACACAGAGCATAACACGGCATCCTGACGCGGGGACGTGTTGCTCTATAATTGTCGAAACAGATAGGTACGTAGGATACCTGCAACCCTCACTTACACGGATTGTTAGTGGAGGTTGTAGGATCAAGTCCTAGCTCAAGGTTAAACTTTGACCGCATCTTTACTATAAAAATAAATGTAAGGTGCGTTTTGTTCACTGCTTCAATGCGTTTAATGTCATAATCCAGCCAAGTTAAAAAGACATAAATTTTGTGTGACATACTGTACAAATCTTGGCTCATTCTCTTTGTTGGATTATTGACATTAAACGCATAATGTGCATAATGTCGGTCAACAAAACGCCACTATAGTTAGTTCATATTTAAATTTGATGGAATCGCTTCTTGCTTAACTAGTATATATGTTTAGATAAGCAAATCTAGGTAACTAATAAATTTGAAACGAAACTTCTGTCATTTTATATTCTTTTGCAATAATCCACAAAAGTGACTCTTTGGAAAGTATTGAAGTCGGCCGAGCGATTGAAGCGAGGAACGCGAAACGCTCGTTCATTTTATTTAAGGAGCGCCAGTTTCCGAGTCAATGAATGCCGGGAGTCGGGAGCGTCGAGCGTCGGGACGATATCGGACGATCTCAAAGGCGGACTCTCGCGAATTTCTCTTTTGACTTCGACATGTTTTTGCAGACGTGATGTTATCGAAGGGTTTGGCTTCCGTCAAGCAAGTTGACGGAAAGATAAGCCGTGTCGTTGCCGTCAGTATTCTGAGTCGTTGTCGAACTTTCAATATCTTCGTTTTGATTAGTTATTTTACTAACCGACTTCAAAAAAAGGAGGTAATCAATTTGACCAGTCTGTATGTCTGTTGTTAGAATTGCACAATATTCATATATGGTAGTCTATTAATGGTTATAAACAGATGTGCCAAATATCATAAGTGCATGTAAATATATGTATGTATTATTTACGTTTACGTTACTTATTTTTTAGGAACTAGCGTTTGTTATTTATCATATATATGTTAAATAATTCTTTTTATTTAATTAGATACCATTTAACCTAAGTCGGGTGCAAGTTTCATCAAAATCAGTTTGGTAGTTTCAAGATATGGATTGTAAAGTGTGTTCCAATCAATAAAAAAACCCGTCAAGTGCGAGTCGGACTCGCGCACCGAGGGTTTCGTCGAAGGTAAACTGTATTGAGGGACAAACTTAACATTGCCGTTGGACAATACATCGACATAGGTCGCGGTTTGTTGCCAACCAACTGCAAATGAGTTTATAATCGCAAAAAATCTTGGGCCTAAGTGTAAAGGGAGGAAATTTGTGTAAATTAATAGATTCAGATGTATAGATTGACTCCCTCGCCTAGTTGATAGTGTGATGGACTGCCGTGCTAGAGGGTGTGGGTTCGATTCCCGCACTGGACAAACATTTATGTGTTAAACATTTGTGTTTTTCTTGAGTCTGGGTGTACTTATGTATGATGTGTATGTATTTACAAAAAAAAAGTAATATGTATGTATTTATATCCGTTGTCTGGTACCCATAACACAAGCTTTGCTTACTTTGGGGCTAGACGGCGCTGTGTGTAATGTCCAAAAATATTTATTATTATTATTATTATTATTATTATTATTATGTCCTTTTTTCTCAGCTTTTGCTGGTATTTCCCAGGAACGGGTTATTACCAAGTATCCTGGTAACATTATGGTTACGCTATGTGCTCAAAATCTGTGAGTGTGGTAGCATTAATAAATTGTCGGGTGAGAGAACAGGTATCTATTATTACTGATTTCTGCATTTGTATATAAATGTCATGTCTTAAATTTAGTAAATTCAGGCCGTGAAAGGGGTGTTTAGGTATTAATCCCGTGGCGGAGATAATGATAGGTATTATTTTTATTGTTTCTTGATGCCACATTTGTTTAATTTCTTCTGCCAAGGGTATATATTTGTGTATTTTCTCATCATATTTTTTATTAATATTTTTGTTGTTAGGTATAGCAATGTCGATTAAATGTGTTACTTTTGTGTTTTTATATGTGATGGTTAGGTCCGGTCTATTATTACTGATTGTTCTGTCTGTTACAATGTCGCGATCCCAATATAGTTTAACGTCGTTATTTTCCAAAACATTTTTAGGGTTATATTTATAGTACGGTGTGAATGTATCTATAAGTTTGTATTTTATTGCAAGATGTTGGTGTATTTGCTTAGCAACGTTATTATGTCGTTGTACATATTCTTTTTTTGCTAATATTTCACAACCTGCTGTGATATGGTCAATTGTTTCTGTTATTTTATGGCATAATCTACACTTGTCATCTTTAGTTTGATCCTTGATAATATATTTTGCATAATTTTTCGTTTTGATGATCTGGTCCTGTATTGCCAACATAAATCCTTCTGTTTCTGAGAATAAATTACCCTTTGTAAGCCATGCACATGAAGCTTCACTATCAATGTGGTCTTGGTGCAGTTGAAAGGGATATTTACCGTGTAGTGCTTTTTGTTTCCATGTTTCTATCTTAGTCAAGTCCTCAATTAGTTTTAGTTTAGGTTCAAAATTTATATTATTTAGTTGTAGGGGTGTTCCCACTGTTGATAATTTTGTGATTGCTTTGTGAATCGGGTTTTCCTTGGCTTTTGTCAATATGTATGTACGTAAATTATCTATTTGTCCATAGTGTAAGTTTTTTATATCTGTAAAACCTCTGCCTCCTAGTTTGCGTTTCAAAGTGAATCTTTCAGTGGATGAGTGTATGTGATGTATATTATGTTTATTGCTGGTTGTTCTTGTTATAATGTTGAGTTTATCCAGGTCTGTATCTGTCCACTTAATTATTCCAAAAGAATAAGTTAGCACAGGTACAGCGAAAGCATTAATTGCTTTAGTTTTATTTCTAGCTGAAAGTTGTGTTTTAAGTATTTTGTTTAATCTTTGTTTGTATTTAATGTTAAGTTCCTCTTTTACCTGAGTGTGGTCTATTGCAGTGCTTTGTAAATATCCCAAATATTTATATGTTTCTGTTTTTTCCATGCTGTCTATGAATGTATTTTCGTAACTCAAATTATAAGGTTGTGTATCGTTATGCTTTCCTCGTACTATACTATTAATTTTACATTTTTCTATTCCAAAATTCATTTTTATATCGTTACTGAATGTTTCTGTCAATTTCAATAAATAATCAAGTTGTAGTCTGTTAGATGCGTATAATTTAATATCATCCATGTACAATAGGTGCGTGATTTTTGTGTTGTCTTCTTTATTTATAACATATCCGTATTTAGTGTCTTTAAGTATTCTAGATAAAGGATTCATAGCTAGACAGAACCATAAGGGACTCAGTGAATCACCCTGAAATATACCACGTGCAATTTTTATCGGTTGCGATATAAGGTTTAAGTTATCTGTTTTAATTTGAAGACATGTATTCCATTTTTCCATTGTTTGTCGTAAAAAGTTTATCAGAACTGTGTCAATTTTGTATGTTTTTAAAATTTTAAGTAGCCATGAATGTGGGACACTATCATATGCCTTTCGATAATCTACATATGCGTAGTACAGATTTCTGTGTTTTTTTCTTGCATTGTTATGTACCTCTGTATCTATTACAAGTTGTTCCTTGCACCCTCGGGAGCCTGCTCTACATCCAGTTTGTTCCTCTGCTATAATTTTATTTCGAGTTATATGTGTGTTTATTTTATGTGTGATAATGGATGTAAGTAATTTATAAATTGTGGGCAGACATGTTATAGGACGATACTTGGAAGGATTTAATGTATCTGTATCTTTAGGTTGTAAATATGTAATACCTTGTGTAAGAAAAGCAGGGATATTTTGAGGATTTTTGACTAGTGTATTTAGAATTATTGCTAGATGTTGATGTGTAGATACAAAGTATTTAATCCAATAGTTATGTATTTTATCTACCCCAGGTGCTTTCCAATTTAAAGTTCTTTTTATTGCTTGCTCAATATCTTCCTTTTCTATTATAATTTCTGGCATGGGCTCTATTTGTTGTATCTCTTCTTCTTCTATTTCATTCCATGATGTGTGACTAATATGTAATATAGGCGTCGACCACTTTTCTTCCCAATATTTTTGTACTATATTAATGTCAGGTAAATTTTCTATTTTTTTTTCTGTGTTTAAATTTTTGTAAAACAATTTTTGATTTGAGTTAAATAACCTATTGTCTTTGTGTCTTTGGTTGCACTTTTTATATCTCCTTAGTCTTTTTGATAGCGCTTGCAATGTTTGTGTTTTCTTGTCTAGGGATTCTTTTATTTTATCGTTGTTTTTATATGTGTCCTGTATTATTTTTCGTTTTTTTTCTGTTAAGTTACCGTTGTTATATTGAGTTAGTTTTCCGATTTCTTTTCTTAAGATCGAGATTTTAGTTTCTATACGTCTCTCCCAAGCTGGTTTTTTATATTTAGGTTCTATTTTATCTGTACACTTAATATTTTTAGTATTGTTAATTACTATAGTAGTAGTAACTGCAGCACAGTATATTAGTTCATGCAGTTCTATTAATGAAGGCTCCTTATTATCTTGTAATTCTTTTTGTATCAGACAATTAATGATATCTATAACTTTAGCAGTGTTTTTAGAAAAATGTAATTTTGGTATATTCGGTCTTAATGTTGGGTCGGTATCTTTAAACTTTTGAAGTATTTCTCTGAACACGTTTTCTGTATTTACGTATAAATCCCTAAATTGGTTGTCTTCAAAATTAATAGGGTTTCTACTGGCAGAAGAGTTTCGGTGTCGGCGTTCTTGGTTGTTTTGTAATGGTATTATATTAAAGTTATTTTGTGTTACAGATGTGGGACTATGTAAATTTATTTGTTCTAAAGATTGTTCATTATTCCTTGTAATACCGTTTGGGTTATTGTATAAAGTTGTTTCTATTTCTTTTTTTATATTTTCTCTTTCTATTATTGGTATCCTATTATTTCTATGAATTACTCTTATCTGGTCTGCTAATCTTTGTTCTGTCAGAAATTGAAGATCTGGATATATATTAATAAATTTGTGGTGAAGTGCTGGTCTGTATCCTGTAAGATTTGTCTCTAAACTAGTCACTTGATAATAGCAACGGAGAAGTTGTTTGTTGATTTCGTCATTCCATTTCATCCGTTGTCTATTTCGGCCTCCTAGTGTGGTTGCAGGCATAATTTCCTGCAAAACACGACGAGTAGGTATTGTATTAACTAGTGCTGTATTGTCCTGTAATTCAGCGGTAGTATTTTGATTGGCCGTCGCCCGCTGACGTAACGAGCGGCCACTGACGGACCGCATGCTGCCCCGTCCAGCGTCAGCTCCAGACGTGCCCTGACGACCCCCAGGTAGCGACATTATACGTATATCATTATTAGGCTCCATTTCATAGTTTGGGTTACCATCGCCATGTTAGCCATGCCAGTTAATATATATCATGTGTCCGCCCCCCACGTGAGTCAGGTGTTCGACTCGGACGTATGGTTGGATTTGAGGGGGCTTATTATTATTATTATTATTATTATTATTATTATTATTATTATTATTATTATTATTATCATTATTATTATTATCATTATTATTATTATTATTATAATTATTATTAGTCCCTCGCCGAAAATTCTGTGTTTAGACAATCTGAGAGCAGAGTTGTAAGAGCTTTAGTAAAAATAAGGTTATGTTACAATCTTCAACAACAGCTGATTCCTGTGACCGCCCGTGGCACAATTTTTTGAACTCCTTCGTTGTTCCTTGTTACTGAGACGATTTCAACCAATTATGTTACGAGTTTGTATATTTATATTTTTATGATAAAATTTAATCAACATTAATCTGTAATGAAACCAATGTCATGATGGAATACTATATATTTTTGTTATTGACTTATTATAAAGTACAATTCAACAATTAATATTCAGTTTACCGTAAACATTATTATTTTTTACGTCTCAATTTCAATCCGCCCTCAATATATTAAAGATTACATTTTATAAAACCTAATAATAATTGAAATAGGCAGCGTGCGTAATTTTCGATTTGAGCTTAATACTTGAGCTTTCCTTCAACACTCATAGCACTAATTCCTGTACAATAGCAGTAATTAGCCTTCTTGTGCAACCTTAAGTGTCATAATAGATTTAAAATACCTTTTCTAGAATCCATTGTATGGCTTTAGGTTGCATAACGATGTTTTTCAACATTGAACGCATTTGGTTGTACTATCGTTTCAATTATCAATGATATAGATCTCACAGATCTTATTAGAACCATACAAGAATTTATGTAGTTTATAAGAGTCAGGTACTCCTTTTTATAGCTTTAACTGATACGGGAAGCTTATAGATGTAGGGGTAACCTATATAGTGGCTAAAGGGACCGCTAATATACAATAACTAGCTATAGTAGTTGATAGTTATGCTTCATTTATGTCTTGAAAGTATAAACTATCGCTTGTTAACCCTTCTAAACCTCTTTCACTATCCAAGTAGTTGACGCATTGTCGCTTTGTCTCTTTCTGAAGGATGATCATTTTTGTATGGTTACGACGCAAGCTCTAGAACAGATTACATCACATATTTACGTATTACGTGGCGCGCAGTGTAAACAGACAAATTTTGAAGGTTATTTAGATAATCAAAGTCTTACTTGACTACGCGTTCGGTATCCTGTGAAGTAAATACGTAAGCAAAAGAGACAAAGTGGCACTGTCCAAGTAGTTGACGCATTGTCGCTTTGTCTCTTTCTGAAGGATGATCAATTTTGTATGGTTACGACGCAAGCTCTAGAACAGATTACATTACATATTTACGCATTACGTGGCGCGCAGTGTAAACAGACACATTTTGAAGGTTATTTAAATAATCAAAGTATTAAATGATTTATATCATAAGACATTTTTGCACTTAATTCTAGTTTTCTTGCACCAATACCTACATGGGTTTACCAAGGAGTTCCAAAGTAAAAATTATATTCCGTTTTAGTTTAATTACATAAATAATTTATTGTAGTTCGTAAAATTATAAATATACAGGAATAAATAAATGTAAGGTACTTAGTTCTAAGAATTTTAAATGACATGATGCAAATTCCAAACGAAACTAAAGAAAACTTTTTCAAACAATTTGATTATTTTAGTTTATTTTGTAATAAACTCAAAGAAAATTAAAAAATATGAGTGGTTCCAGCTACGAAGACATCAAACTATTTGTAAAGTTACTAGAAACGGGACTAAATGCTGAACTCGCTGAACAACTCTGTCGCCATAAAAGTTAACTGCATACTCGTACAGTCAGATACAAAAGGCGCGTAAAGTTTTTAAAGACCAAGTATGATATTGAACTATCCAACACAAGTGGTAATACCTGCTTAATTTTTCAGTAAACAATTCAACTCTTATAATATAATGTCTATTATATATCTATTTTCTTACTGAAGTGCAAAATTGCTTTTATACAGGTTTTTATTAAAAGGGCACAAATGTTGATCGATTTTACTAATCAAAAAATTAATTTTTTTATTTGTTATTTTATCAAATTTAACAAAAAATAATGACAACCAAACAATCAAAAAAAACATAGATATTTATCAACGTCTATTTATTCCGCTCTTCTTTAGTTGCAAATGACAATGACCTACCGCGAAATGTGTATGAGTATGATAGGTATGTTTTTTAAGTATTTCACAAATTACTTTACTAAAGCTCGCACAACTTTAGGAAAAATAGGATAAAAAAACCAGACATGTTTTACTATTAATTCCGAAAATCCAAAAATTTGAACTTTTTAAAAAAAAACCTGTATATCAGAATGGAAAATAACTATTTAATATTTGATTTGTAAAATATTAGTCAAAGCTATTGTCTAAGATCACCTCACCAGAAGTGTCAGTTCAACGTGGCATCCCTAGTACCTCATCAAATATTCTCTTTGCTAGTAGCGCAGCCCTCGCTGTCGCGGACTCAAAGAGAGACTTCACGCGCAAAACTTCTTAGCGAGAGCACCCGAGAGACAGCAAGTTTGCAGTTCATAGATTAGCTATATACATACACCTATAGGTAAGGTACATCACATCATACTAACATTATAAATAGTAAAGGTGTATATTTGAATATGCTTATTAATAACCGAAGCTGAACGGATTAATGTCGTATGTAGGTTGTTCCTCACATATGACGTGGGTGTGTGTGCGTCCAGCCGCTGGTTAGCCCCTGTGGGAGATTGTGCGCGTGGCGATGTACATACATACGAACATATCACTTCCACGAGGCACGAGGCTAGTTTCCTCCGACGGTACCGGCTTTGCCTATCGACAACGTTTACTCGGATATGAATGTTTTTCTGTATTCGAGTAAGAAAGATAAATTGACTGCGTTAAATTATACTGTGAACCTCTGGATCCATGCCTACTAGTAGACCTAGAGGAGACCCAGAGGTTTTAACTAGAGATGCAACGGATAGTTGTTTGGCCGGTGATTAGGCCGAATATCCGGTATCCGGCCGCCGAATATTCGGCCGGCTAAACGATACCTACATTTTAGTTTGGCGGCGGGCGCGTCGTGCAGGTTTCAACCTGTTACGTATTGTAGATTCACGCGGACCGTTTTCTACGCAAGAAACGAGTTTTTACCATTTGCAAAGCAAGCATCCCGACAAATTCTCCGAAATTTACGGTGGTCCATCTTCAACTTCATGCCGCGGAAGCAGAACTTTTTCTTCTACGAGTTCATTTGCAAGTACGAGCGCTACCGCTCAGCCGGCTGAGACAGTAGAAAGAAAACAGTATTGGGGTACTAATGACCCAAAATCTAAGGAATATCATTATTTAATTGGTGAAATGATTGCGTTAGATAATAAACAACTATCAACAGGCAGGCAACAGGTGGACAGAGTTGGTTTCAACAGGCTTATGCATGAGGCAGTTCCTTGGTACAAGATCCCCAGTCGCACATTTATGACTGAAAAAATAGTACCCGACATTTATGACCGAATCAATAAAAAAATAATGGAATATATTTCTAAAGCTGCCGTGGTGTCTGTTACGTCAGATATATGGACTTGCGACCACAATAATGAAAGCTATTTAAGTTTTAAAGCCCACTGGATATTTCCTGATTACAAACTGGAACATGTCGTATTGGCAATCAAACCCTTTTCAGGATCTCATACCGGGGAGAATATAACGAGCGAACTGAACGCTATTGCCGCGCGATAGAAAATTTTTCTGAATAAAATACACATTGTTGTGCACGATAGTGGGGCTAATATGGTAAAAGGAGTTCGGGTGGCTGAATACGATTCTGCTCGCTGCTTTATTCACTCGCTCCAAAGAGTCATCACTGAATCACTTAAATGTCAGCCTGATTTAATAGAGATGTTGGCTGCGTCTAGGCGTATTGTAACCCATTTCAATCACTCAGGACTCGCGCAAGAAAAACTGAAGGCCATTCAAAGGGAGCTGAATTTACCGGAACATCAGTTGGTGCAGGATGTCAGTACACGTTGGAACTCCATCTACTATTTTACGCCATCGACAGGGAATTCATTCTCACACTTTGGAACCAAAATGGTCGCGTACAGTGCGGTTTCAGAGAAACTTCCTCCCGCGAACCCTTGGGTTGTGGAATGAGCTCCCTGCCAAGGTTTTCTCTAAGGACTACAGTATGGGGTTCTTCAAAAAAGAAGTTATTAGATTTTTGAAGGGTCGGCAACGCGCGAGTGATGCCCCTGGTGTTGCAAGCGTCCATAGGCTACGGCGACCGCTTACCATCAGGCGGACCGTAGGCTTGTTTGTCACCTTAGTGGTATAAAAAAAAAAAAAAAATTTACAGGAGCGTTTATTATAGCAGAAACGGGCTGTTTCTTTATATATTGCCGACCACGATAAACTAAGTAACTTGACTCCTCATCAGTGGAACTTAATGGAGCAATGTATCAGCCTTCTTAAATATTTCGAGGAAATAACGAAAATCACCAGCTCAGGTTTGTCGTGTATTTCCAACCGAATTTTTTGCATGTTTTGATGCGTCTGAAAACTGAAATAGAGCAACATTTTCAACATCTTGATGAAGATCCAAAATATTTCCTGGCTACTTTATTGGATTATATAGTTCACCCACATAAAACACAAATAACCCTTCAAATAATTACTTAGCTACTCCAAGAGACTGTTACATCGTCAGGCACAAGTCTTAAGCTGCATCTTCTTGAAGATCGATTCTTTATGGCTTGCTTGACGTTTCACACCAGACGCATCATGCACCGTAACATTCTTTAAGGTCTTTTGTCTCATTTTTTTCTACTAAATTTGTATAATTTCATCTCTTTTACTAACAAACGTCATTGCGTAGCGTTTCGTAGCGCATTGTCTACGAAAAAACATGTATTGGAAATGAAACTCTTAAATTAACCGAATAAGGTTGAAATAAGTTTAGTGTCGGCACTGTGTAAGGGAAATTGGCATTTACATCGACAGTTTTAATACGAGTTTTCCACAGCAGAATTTGAAACTGAAATCGGAGAGTACGGAGAAACAAACTTAATTTTAGAGTTCGCTTAACATGAGTGACTCTAATATATACAGAAATAAGGGTTAAAAATATTTAAAAACACAATACAGTAGTTACAACTGAACTTGGCGGCTTTTGTGTTTAGAAGGCTGCTGGCCTGTCGCATTCGTTGCAATGTACCGGCACGCGAACGTTTTTGTTCCATTTTCAGTTTTTTAGTTTACGAAATGTGACCATCGGCTTTTAAACGGCGACTTCATTCTAGTGGCCAGTGTGTTTTTATTGTAAAGACTTGATGTAAAGAAGTTTTACAAGCCTGAGTTATCGGTGGCCTCATTATTGTATACGATTTTAAAGTATTTAAAATAAATTTAGTTGTTTTATAAATAGTGTATGTAAGTAATATAGTGCTGACAATTTTATATTTAATTTAAGGGGACAAAAGTAAGATTTTTAAATACCGTTAGTGTTAAATGGGAAGGATTTTCAGTGAAGGTAAGTTTTTACATGAAATACGATAAAAATAACAGTTGTTTTTTATCACAGATGCTATAATTAAATAGTAAAAGTTAAAAAAAACTTTGGAAACCTGAAGTAGTTGTGCAGAGTGTGTCAGGTCGTTGACCCGGTCTCCATGGTAACGGCGGCTAGCATTTGCTCGAGGCTAGGCCTGCCGTGGGGACTGGATGGGAATGTGGCGATTAAAGGGAGCCTTCAAATATCATTTGTGTGAGGTGGCTGTTCATTCTGTGACCTGCTACCGGTAACAAAGGGAAACCCCTCAACGACAAATAAACTATTAAGTTTATATTGCTAATTTCACCAACCACGTTTTACCATAAGAATAAATAATTGTTTTTATTAAAAATGAATTCCATCGTCTACCGAAAGAAGTTTAAAGTTACCGAACCTACCGAAAAATTTATTTCACATTACGTTCTTTTGTATTCGTAAGACGTTTAGAATATTAAAGTTTTTAGGACTGCAATGCGCTCAGTTAAGACTAAATGTCCAAATTCTGTAACATTGTGTCCTTTTCCAACTTCAGTATTTTTTGTAAATTTGCTATTATCGCCACTTTTCAATGTGAAATAATAAAGACATTCCGTTTTGAGAAATCACGGATCAGGGTACAGCGTCGTTTTAATATGTAAAGTTTGCGTACACTCAACACATTGGTGGTTGAAGAGTGGAAAGGGTAGAGTTACCTACACAAGATTACCTTTGACGTAGAACAGCGTTTTTTAACTTTTCTAATATTTCTTCTACGCTCGATTAACCGTTATTTATATCTTTCAAGTAGATTCTTACTAATTATATCATAATATTTTTTTTTTCCATTGCAAAGAAATTAATTAAAAAAAGGTGAATAATAAAAGGTAGTTAATTTTGTTTACGTACTGACAAAGTTACTGGCGAAAAAATATAAAAAATAAAATTCAGGTACCTATTTATTCTGTATTCATATGAAATTACAATCAATATGATATAATAAAGTCCCCTTTACCTTAGGAACGGGACATGTCTGTCTGTCGCACCACACCTATACTTACATATACATACCTGCCGCCTGACGATACTTGTGGGGGAAAAATAAGTGAAAGTATTGCTTTGGGGAAGGCGTGAAGCGCGGCGGAGTCGCACCTCGCGTGGGGCCGGTGCACCCCCAGGGGTCCCGCGACCCCTCGCTGTCTGCCGCACGCGGACCCCTACACTCACTTTAATACTATTTTTGTATTAGCGTGGGTTTTCAAGATGGGTCTTTCTGATGACTTGCATCCCTCTATCCTCGCGCCAAAATAACAAGAAACGATCACAGTTATAAATCGTTTTTTTAGGTAAGTACACAATCATCCTTTAGCCCATGCTGCTTATCCTCAATAACTTAAAGCGTGATTTATATTTCTAGTTTCATACAAACTGTTTTCGTTATTATATTGTAAATGTACATTGTATGTATATATGTATTACACAACTACATTTACCATTGTGCAATGCACTACATTTACCATTCTGCACTGTACTACATTTACCTTAGCACACTGCACTACACATTTATCATTGTGCACTGCACTACATTTCATCAACTAATATTGTTATTATTAACCATAAATATTTACACGATTGTAAAGATTGTAAGAGAGGTAGGGCACTGCTAAGAGTGGTAGGACACTCCAAGTACTCGCTCGAATAAGCCACCCGAACAACTAAAGCAGGGCATAGCGAGTACTTGCTCGAATGAGCGGCTCGAACTGGGGAAGTACCTTCACCTTACAGAAAACCGCGGCCATAATAACACTAACATTGAGTAGTGTTGTGTTCCTGGCGGTGAGTAAGGTTGCCAGAGCTCTTTGAGGATTTGCTGCGCGGACAACGGAGGACCGGCGGTGCTTGTTGCTGTCATGCTCGGCGTAGACGCGGCGTGCTGGTTCGGCGGTCAGGGAGACCTGATGAAACGGCTGACCGCTGGCCGCCCGCAGGTTGAAAGGGATCCCGAACCCAGGGATCACTTAATCTCCGCCCTGGGAGACTGATCCGCCAGCCTGTGTAAAGTATCTGAAGTGGTAGTCGTGCCGGAGAAGGAGACCGGAGTGGACCCGGCTACTACAACAAAGGGGGATCAGGGGCCCTTCCGCCCGCCGTGCCAGCAACCGTATCATCTGTGGCGAGCTTCGGCAGTCTTAAAACCGCACCTTTTGTCCTCTAAGCTGTCTGTGCAGTGAATCCTCATCCTTAGTCTTAGTAACTTTTTTATATATTATGGCCATGAGAACGAAAAAGAAAAGAGTTTGTACACCGGCTACTCCATCCACATATAATGTGGATTTTTGCAACATCAGGGGTATTCACGCAAATCTTAACGCAGTCCACCACCATCTCGAAACTGCGCAGCCGAACATTCTTTTTCTAACGGAGACGCAGATATCATGCCCGGCCGACACATCATACCTTCACTATCCCGGCTACAAACTCGAACACAATTTTATGAGTCGTGCCGGTGTATGTATGTTCGTCCGGGAGGATATCTGCTGTCGCCGCCTTTATAGCCTTGAAGACAGGGACCTGTCGATATTGCGGGTGCGCGTAGATTACGGCGGCCACACTCGTATCTATGCGTGCCTATACAGGTCTCATAGCGGTGACACGGAAGTAACTCGACTCTTCACGCACCTGAGTTTGACGACTGACAAAGTTCAAGAGCAATATCCCACAGCAGAACTAGTTATTTTGGGAGACTTTAACGCCCACCATCGCGAGTGGCTCAGCTCTCGAGCCAATAACTATGTTGGGATATCTGCTCATGAATTTGCTCTGACCTATGGATTCTCTCAGTTGGCACTTTCTCCAACGAGAATACCTGATATAGAGGAACATACGAGCTCCTTACTGGACCTTCTGCTGACTACTCGTCCGGACGGATACTCCATCTCAGTGGATGCGCCTCTTGGCTCCTCGGACCACTGTCTCGTTCGGACTCAAGTGTCATGCACACAACCCGATCCTTCTGGGCCAACTAATTGGCGTCGTGTGTGGCACTATAAGTCGGCAGACTGGGATGGATTGCGAGAATTTTACGCATCGTACCCGTGGAGGCAGATCTGCTTTAACTCAGAAAATCCTGACGTATGCGCAGCCGCAGTCACTGAGACAATCCTTGCTGGTATGGAATGCTATATTCCTAACCGGCGAGTAGCTGCCGGCGTCAAAAAACGACCGTGGTTTAATAGGTCTTGCAGAAAAGCTAAAATTCTTAAGCAAAATGCATATGAGGCTTGGACCACGGCTCGTTATAATAAGGATCCGAATATTTCTGAGTTAAAACGCAAATTAAATGCTGCCTCGAGGTTCAGTAAGAAAGCAACTGCCAGAGCAAAATTCCAATTCATCGGCAAAATAGGTGGGCGACTTGCGAGCTATCCTTCTGGGAGTCGTGCTTTCTGGTCGCTTGCCAAAGCTGCCGAAGGGAACTTTTGCCAGTCGTCGTTACCACCACTGCGAAAGACCGATGGTGACTTGGTCCATAGTGCTAAAGAGAAAGCCGATCTACTGGGCATTCTCTTTGCCTCGAACTTGAAAATGAACGATGAAGGCGCTGTACCACCTACTATACCGTGGTGCGGTAAGACCATGCCGGAAATCTCCATAACGCAGCGGGAGGTCAGGCGGGCGTTGCTTTCTCTAGACGTTCATAAGTCGAGTGGGCCAGACGGGCTGGACATAGCGAAGGCGTTCGATCGGGTCTGGCACCGGGGTCTTCTATCGAAGTTGCCATCTTACGGAGTGCCCGAGGGTTTGTGCAAATGGGTGGCTAGTGTGACGGTAGTAGCTCTGATAGCATGGACATTAATGCTGGTGTCCCGCAAGGCTCTGTGCTGTATCCTACGCTGTTTCTACTGCATATCAATGACACGTTGGACATCAACAACATACATTGCTATGCAGATGACAGTACTGGAGACGCTTTTTACACGGGTCGTGCAAACATCCCTCGTTTCGTTGTGGAGGAAATCCACGGAGAACTTGTATCTCAAATCGAGACCACACTGTCCCAGGTCTCTGACTGTGGACCGGTAAACTTGGTCCGATTCAACCCTACAAAGACACAAGTGTGCGCGTTTACCGCTCAGAAAACTCCATTCACTGTAGTCCCACAATTCCAGAACACTCCCCTCTCCATCTCCAAGAGCATTGGGATCCTTGGTGTCGACATCTCCAGCGATATTCAGTTCCGAGATCATTTACAAGATAAGGTGAAGCTTGCGTCCAAAAAACTTGGTGTACTCAACAGGGATCAGAGATTTCTGAAGGGTCGGCAACGCGCAAGTGATACCCCTGGTGTTGCAAGCGTCCATAGGCTACGGTGACCGCTTACCATCAGGCGGACCGTAAGCTTGTTTGCCACCTTAGTGGTATAAAAAAAAAAATAATGATAAAAGATGACATCTTACGGTGGGATGGACAAAACCGTAAGTAAGTAGGTGTTCCGTCCCTAACATACGGATCCCGATTTCCGCGAAGCGTCGTGCTCTTGACCTATTAGTTTATTGCCGTCGAGTTCAGTTATCGAAACTGATATCTGTAAAGCCGGGTCTCCTGCTCATTTTTCGCCAAAACATTACACAAAACATCTTTTGTTTAGTGCATGTGTTGTTTGATGTTTTTAAAATCATTTACTGTCACAATGATTTCAAACGTAGAAGACGTATTTTCAGTTTTGGAAATAGTAGATGTAGTAGATTCGGTATCAACAAGGAGAAGACATTTGATTACCACAGATCATATATACGAACGAAATTAATGATTGCGCCCCGCCCCCTACCATCGCAGAGTTTAATGTTAAGATGTTTTCCGTCGAGCGCGGAAAGCAAAACAAAAACAAAGTTTTAACAACAAAAGTGTGTAGTGATGTTTTGCGTTGATGTTTTTGTGTTATGTTTCGGCGAAACACGAGCAAGAGACCCGGCTTTCACGCAGCTAGCGCTGAGGTTGTGTATGTGCCACAGAGATATGGTTTGTGCACTCGCTGTCTATGAAGTTCATTATTGCGTGTTTGTAGTATTGTTTCATTATCGTCGGTTCGCGTACACCAAGAAAGATCGTGTTGGATCTCCTGAATTTATTACTTAGTTAATTAGTGATGTTATGTGTTGAAATCCTGTACCATCCTTGACTAATTAAACGCACTTCAATTGTAATTTGGATTGTCATAGCCAACGAGCTTTATTTTACCTACCTTTGTTTTAATTGTATATTTGTTTATTCTTTATTGTAATATTTATTATTTCTTTTGTAAATTTAGTGTAGGGCTTTTAGCATAGGGGACAAAACCGACCGAGAAAAGCCTGGTGCACGTCCTCATACAACGGTATATAGACGATACGATCCCTAATCATATTTTGTTTGTTTTCGTGTTAAAAAGTAGATATTCTATTACAATATTTTTTTGGCTTAGAATCATTTAATCTCATAAGAATTTATAATAATTCGCTTACTGAGATTAAAAACTAATAATAAATTTGTTTTGTACTGCAAGACGCAGTGAACAGGCTTACACATTAAAATAGCCTCAGTTAAAATACATAAATATTCTCAATTTATCTACTGAACTTAGTAAACAATTAACAGAAACATTGCCGTATAGTAAAATAGTTTAGATTGATTTGTGATAGTGGGTACTTTGAAATAATATTCAAGCAAATATGTGAGCCGGTACAGCCTTAATATGGACATAGTGTATTGGACACTTGACATGGAACAAAATAGACTATACTGTTCTGTTGCTTGTGACACAGTGTGATAGCTGAGCTAATTTATATGCGAATATTTTTGGGCTGAGAGATTTTCAATTAGTAGAATTTCTTAGAAAAATATTTGAAAAGGTATATTTCTAGTAAAAAATTTGATATTTATGAATTTTTTACTTAATATTGTGTTTAATAAAATAAGGGTTTAACTAAAGAAAGGGTTTTTTTTATATATTACAGGATAGGTATATTATATTTATATTGCAAAATTATTTAGTCTAATGGTTTTTTTTTGATTTTTTTTTATTGTTATTATTATTTTATAGTATATTTACCTAATATAATATTGACATGTTAATTTGAATCTATGGATAAAAAGTATGAGTATATTTATGTAAAATACTTTGAAATGTGTAGTTTGACAAATTTTTCAAAAGTAGCCAAAGGTTTGCTTGATATCTTTTGGTAATTTATTGTATACTTGTGGCTCTTCAAACATTATATCTTTAATTCCGTAATTGGTTCTAGGATTCGTTTTTAAATAGATGTTATCAGCTTGTCTAGACATAATTTATTATGTATTCATCTTTTTCGTAAATATTATTTGACTATGTATATCTTTTGTTAGGATTTTCCTCATAAGAATGCATGTATTATATTTGTACATTTGAGATAAATTCATTAATTGCGTTTCTTTATATAGTTTTGCTGAAGGGATTAGGTAATCGTAGCAAAATAGCGTTTTAATAATTTTGTTTTGGGTGGTTTGTAGGTTTTTAAGATTAGATTTAGCTGCTGTTCCCCATACTTCGATGAGGTAGTCTATGTGAAGCTTTACCATTGAATTGTAGATTGGGTATCTTTGGGATTTTTTTTGGGAGGTTCGTGCTATGCCATGGAGTGCGCTGTCAGAGGTATTAGTTTGCTTCTGATATGCTCGATGTGTGGTTTCCAGTTAAGTTTGCTATCGAGAATTAAGCCAAGATATTTTTCTTCATGAACTTTTTTTATTTGTACGTTATTGATGGTCAACGAGTAAAAGTTGGCGATTTTTTTGCTTTTAGCATTAAATATGATAAAGTTGGTTTTAGATGTTTTCAACGTAAGCAAATTTGATTGCAGCCAGATATGTAAGAGGTCAAGATCATGTTGTGCTTTTTTATTATAGCAGCTATGCTGTGAGCTGTGTAAAATAGGCTTGTGTCGTCTGCGTATAGGGTGATGACACCGATTAAGCCAATTCGGTGTATGTCGTTGATATATATTAAAAACATTAAGGGCCTGAGTATTGATCCTTGAGGAACTCCGTACGTTATTAACCAAGGTGCACTTTGGACAACGTTTATTTTAGTTATTTCGTATCTGTTTGAAAGGTATGATTGTAAATCCGGTTATTCCTATGGCTCTTAGTTTTGATAGCAGTATTTGATGGCTGACAGTGTCGAATGCTTTTTTAGGTCGATAAATATGCCTATCTCCTTTTTATCAATGCTAAGTTTTATTGATGTTATTTAATCAGTAGCTGCAGTGAGGGTGTTTGATTCTGGTCGAAAGCCATATTGTTTTGTAAAAAGAAGATTTGTGGTTTCGATAAACATACTGAGACGGTTATATAGAATTTTTTCAAACACTTTTGATACTACCGGAAGTACAGATTTCGGGCGATAGTTTCCCGGATCTGTTTTAGCTCCTGCTTTATAGATAGGACTTATTTTGGCTACTTTTAGGGAATCTGGGAATCGGGAAAATTTTATCTATGGTATTCGAAAAACTGTTGGTTTTGTTAAAAAAACTGGTCAAACGGTACTAATTCAAGATAAAAAAGACGATAAGCCAGACACCATTGTGAGTTTTTACCTAATATTTTATTAAAAATACTTTTTCTCCCGCAACTATAACATTACCGAAAAAACCTGCAGTTTTCATGTAATTCATCGCCTAATATCAACTTGCCCTATTAAAATAAAACAATAGCTTCAGGAGAACTTGGGGAAAAGGTCATTTTTAGGGTTCCATGCTCAAAGGCTGGCAACGGGCCCCTATGTTTCACAGCTTCAAAAAGCTCCATCTTTTGAAACAGAACAGGTAGATGTCTAAAATTTTCAACACCATAGAAAAAAATTAAGCCAAATTAACCATTAAACATTAACCCATACACAAATATTTATTAATTTGGCTCATTCGTAAAAAAGTGATATCTGCAACAAGCGACATATTACATAGAGTAAGCTTTAGGTAAATACATACATAAAATTACGCGAAAAGAAATGTATAAGTAAAAAAAATATACAATACATATAAAAAGAATATAAATTGTGTATTTATTTGTTTGCTAAAAACTCAACACAACAAAAAAAGGCATCGTCGGCATACTGAGTGCTCTATGTGCAAGTGCTAAACAGAGATATAGAGAGAGAACTGGACATCGCATTTCATAGCCAGATGTGAAAAAATAATCGCAAAAGTGTGACAAAAACAAAACGAAACTGAGGTCTCTTTTTAACTTGTTAAATTAAAAATAAACGAAAATCGCGAACATCGATAAAAAGATAAGAGAGACCACAAGTTTGCTTTGTCTCTTTCTAAAGGATGATCAATTTTGTGTTGCTATTGCATAGTCCATAGGACAGATTACAAAACTCGGAGTCTTTAGTGTTAAATGGACAAATAAATTTAAACTAAAAAATGAATAAGAGTGTGAGCAAAGTAAATGTCAATATTAAGCGCATTATGTAACTGGACACCGCGCGGAGGGCGGGCGAGCGGGCGAGCGGGCGACGCGTCGCGTAATCGCTTCACACCTCACGCGTCGGTGTAAGTGGTGTCAAATTTCCTTCCACGTCACTGAATATTTGCCATATTGGAAATTGCGGGAATTATTTTATAAGAAATTTTTGTTGTTAAAAATTAATAGTGCCTCCTTTCTACTGTTTCATTCTGTTATTTTTTGTTGAAATAACTAAGTTGATACATTATTTTGTTTAGATAAGTTGGTAGGAAACCCCGACGCGACGGTGCTTTAAACCCTGCTGCCCGCGGTGTCCGTGGCGCTTCGTACCGCCACGTGCTTTAAAACGAACGTATTCGCACTTATATTCGTATACATGATCTCAGGCCGAATATCTTTTATTTTTTAAGGTTTAAGGTTTTTCAAAATCCTTAAAAATGTCACAGAAACAAGAAATTTATGTATTTTACACTATTTCAGTGATACTCTAGATATTTTGCACTAGATATTTTACCTGCAGACCCTAGATAGATATTTAGTTTTAGGACATTTCATCAAAGTGTTTGAGCAGCAAATGTCGAAAATAAGAACAGAATTCGTTTGTATGAAACCCGCTGTGAGGCGCCGCGTTGCAGATTGTAAGCTTGCGGCGCGAGTTCGGTTCGCAGTTTGCGAGCTTCCGTATCGAATGTTACGTAAACTGTTGCAAAAAATCGCATCCCCGTCCTGTACTCTTGTCCTGTCCCACCACAGATTATGTATTTAATATTCATAGGGCGATGCTCGCGTTAAACCTATCTCCGCCGAACCGTCATTTGTATTCCGGCCTCGTTGCGCTTGCTTATTTATGGTTTACTGAAAATTTAAAAACATTCAGTGTAAAATAATTTTTATTAGCTTTCGGCATTATTACTCGCAATACATCTTTTCTGTATGTTTATAGATTAGCTACATAAAAATCTATTTTTAAATAATTCAAAAAGATTTATTTAAAACAATAATAATACAGTAATTACAAAACGATAAACCTACTAAGAAACTTAAAAGCTAATTATAAAAAAAGTGTGTGCCCGCGTGGTAGAGTTCCAAGAACGCTCGATGCATTTCCCCTCTGAATCGAAATACTTATTCTCTGAGCGAGAAATGAGCCAGCCCTCTTGTCGCCAGAAGCAGCTTTTAAGCGCGGTAAAATAGATTTTAAAAACTTATGAGCAGATGGACCCCATGGGCCGAGCGTACTACTACTGCAAACGCCAAAAATATGTAATCTGAAAGTAATTTACTATATTTGAGCCGCTTGTTTGCGCTCTGCATTTTCGGCAGCCGCCGCGGCTTTTGCACTCGTTTTCCTGAGATAAGATCGTGCCATGGTATCTACGCAAGTGGCGTCCCACAATAAAGCTCGGCCACGCTCCCAGGGAACGAGTGTCATACCATCGAGGCTTTTACCATCATCACGCACTACACCTACAGGTTCTAGAATGGAAGGTACGTTAATGGTGGCAAGGGCCCTTTTGATCACATCATTAAGTGAGCCGTGACGGGAGAATCTGCCGGCTATTTTTGCCTCATCTGCCGACATGAAAGTCCATGGAGTCCAAACTGATCAACATCGCTACCACACGAGCATCTGTCAGGACAGCATATTGTAAGCCAGAGGCGAATACCAACAGCTACTCTGAAGCTGTCAGTGTCAAGCAGTGTACCCACATTGCGTGATGGTATAGTGTGAAGCCAAAAGCCAGATTATTTTTGCGAGACTGCTAGTAAGAGGGCTTTGTCTGAAATATTATTAAAATTTTGATGTAATAGAGTATGAGCACTCTTTTACATTAAAAATCAAATTAAAAAAACCAATGTAGCACTTCGGACGACAACACCAAAGATCCTTTTAGATCCCATATATATATATTAAATATGTCGCAGTGCCCAATTTAAAATTAGATCCACAGACAGACATCCTGTCTCGCAAGCCCCAAAAAAATTTTTTTTTTTCTGAGCTGACTATGCAGTTGGCTGTTGTAGCCATTACTGCTTCACTGGACTTTTGGGGCGAGACTCTGAAGGAGCCTCAGCCCATATAGCGCCCAACGCTCAAGGGCTCCCCGCGGGGGAAGCCTCGGCTTGGGTTGTCGCTCTCGTGGGCGTACCTTCGACCGGCGTGGCCCAAAAAATGAGTACAAACTGCGTTATAAATTCGTTGTAAATTTCATTCATTTTGCTAGAAAATGAAGCACAAATAACCGCTCTGAGCATAATTTAGTAAATATATGAAGTCTCCGACTAGTGTTCCTGTCAAAAATAGCATTGCCTCGGAAAAAGGCCAAGAAGAGAACTTCTGTAGCGCAAGGGAGTTGTTTAAAAAGCTCCTTTGTTTTGAGGAATTAGGTACAGAATTTGCGAAATGAAGTAATTTTATTAGTGTATGTAACCCATAACGAAAACCAGGACACAGTGTGTAATTTGACCTTAGTTGCGGCCATCCTCGTTTTATGTGCGATTTTAATTACAACAAATCATACTAAGTAACACCTGTTTAAATATTTTCCTTAATTTAGGAGATTTAATTTTTTTTCTGTAATGTCACTGAACTTTATGAAAAATGTTTTTATCTGTATTTTCCGATAGAGTTTTTCCTCTTTCTTTATAAAAATATACAAATTAACTGTCGATCTAAAATTCTAGCTTTTCTTATAATCATTCGCTAATTTATAAGAAAAGCTAGAATTTTCTTTTTATATATAAAAAAAATAATTAAATAAAATTTTCCATGCAACGGTCGCATTTTTTTACCACCAGAACAGACTTAGTAATCTAAAGTGAGAAAATATAAAATATCTATCTTGTAGGATCCCGGAGATATTGCATTTCTAAGTTATTTTTAGATTTCTACGGAAAAAGGGTTGTCACAAAAAAATTAAATAAAATGATAAATACCAACAACAAATCACCTCTTTTAATTGACGAGCATTACATATAAGTAATATAAGATTTTATAAATAGAAATAAAAAAAATTTACTAAACTTAATAGATAATATGTACTTACAGTATGAAATTGTATGTTTTTCATAGACAAACTTGTATATTTAACACGGCGATTATTTGTTTATTGTTGTAAGGACAACTGACACAGATAAAGTATAAAGTTATAAGCTGACTTGAATGTAATAAAAATAACCTTAGTTATTACAAACCATTATAGAGAAAATATAATTTTATGGTGCAAAAAAATAAACTAGTAATAGTAGATCATATTGGTATTAAATATAATATTTTTAATATATTTTCCATCCACATAATAATTTGGATTTTTGCAACATCCGGAGTATTCACGCCGATTTTATACGCAGTCCATCTCCATCTCGAGACTGCGCAGCCGATCATTCTTTTTCTACATTATCCCGGCTACAAACTCGAGCACAATTTCGTGAGTCGTACCGGTGTATGTATGCTCGTACGGGAGGATATCTGCTGTCGCCGCCTTCATAGCCTTGGAGACAGGGACCTGCTCCGCTCTGATCTATGAATTCTCTTAGCTGGTACTTTCTTCAATGAGAATACAAGATATAGAGGACCATACGAGCTCCTTACTGGACTTTCTGCTGACGACACGTCCGGACGGATATTCCATCTCAGTGGATGCGCCTTTTGGCTCCTCGGACCACTGTCTCGTTCGGACACAAGTGTTATGCCTGATCCATCTGGGCCAACTAATTGGCGTCGTGTGTGGCATTATAAGTCGGCAGACTGGGATGGATTGCGAGAATTTTATGCATCGTACCCGTGGAGGCAGCTCTGTTTCAGCTCAGAAGATCCTGATTTCTGCGCAGCCGCAGTCACTGAGATAATCCTCGCTGGTATGGAATATTTTCGGCATCAAAAAACGGTACGTTTTAAAAAAAAAATATTCCAATTTATCGGCAAAATAGGTGGTACGTTTGCATCTGTAGGCCTTACATTTGCCAGGATCAAATCAGGGTTGTGGGGCCACTAGGGATCAAATTCAGAATTGTCTAGAGTTCTCCAGAATCGGGAGTTTCGTAGTGAAATGTATAACTCCGAGTACATTTACGAGCCTTGAGGAGAAACACTTGCACACATGTAGTCGAAACTGTTCAAAATCTAGCCCCAGATAGTTAGTTAACCTGGTAGGGGGCTTCAGAAACTATGCTAGAAATCTAAGGCAGGTTTTCTTTTAAGACACTGGCATATTAATCATCAGTAAATAAAACCCTCGATATATTAGTAAATTCGTACTTGACCATAACTTACAAACTCGTAAAGAGTCATTTTAAATCTAGGCAATATTTCCTGTATTTTCATAAAGCAATGTCGCTTGCCTAGTTACATCTTAGCTTATTTCGAGCCCGCAGCCGTCACGCGCTGAGTGCGTCGAGCTCACGCCTCGCTGAGGTGTGAAGAGCGACTTACGGCGCCGTTAAGGAACCTTTGATTCAAGTTTGCGGTATTGCGTCTACCTCTAGCAATGCCTATCTCGGTCACAGGCTGCTGTGGCTGTTGGCATCATGTTTAAAGTTTGCGGGGTAAATAATTCTTTAGAATGATTTTATACATAACAAATTATTCCATACACGTATTGTGTTGTGTCTATAAAATGCAAATCGTGCGATCAGTGTCCAGACTCTCTCTTATGAACTGCTTACTATCGGCCTGTGTCAAACTCTGTTAACGAAGCATAGACATTAGAATGTGCTGTATTAGGTGTTTCCCAAAGGGCATAAAATATTCATAATTATTTTTTTTGGGACATTAGTTACCTCTACCTTATGAACTATACTGGAAAACAGACTACAGACAAGATCGTAGCCCTATCACGTTCGAAAATGATAAGCGAAGTAAAGCAACGTAGTCCTTGGTCAGTACCTGTATGGATGGGAGTCGCCAGTGCCTGGAGACTTCATAGACACAAACATTTGTATGGATATGTATCCTTCGATGGACCAAAAATACTACCCTACTACTCAGTTCCGCAAAGATGAAAACGCTTCATGAATTTTCATTATCTTCAGTAATTTTATAGCGTCATTGTTACAAATATATCGATAAATGTATAAGTACGGAGTTGTCTTTAACTAGAATTGTCTTGAAGTAAGTAAAGCGATAATAGTTTTACGGCCCTGGGTCCCAGCCAGTCTAGCCAATTGTCGTCGCCGCTATGTCGAGATTTGTCAGTTAATCAAACTTCGTTAATAAAGCCAAGTTTATTTTTTGTACAACGAAGAAGCAAAAAAATAAAATGATTTTGATTCATATTTGAACAGATTTATTAATATTAAGAAAAGCCTTCAAATTTAGAAACTAAATTTTTTTAAATAGAGCAAAAACTCTTCTACTGTAAAATGTTACCAATAGATAGGACAAATAAGCACTGAGGCGACGAAATGTTACCAATAGATAGGACGAATAAGCACTGAGGCGACGAAATGCAAAAAGAATTTTTTAATCCGTCTTGCAGTTCTAGGGATAAGCGCGTTCAAAAAAGCAAGAAACACTTTCTACAGCTTGTTTATATTATGTATATATAGTTGTATAGATATAATTTACGGTAAAGAAGTAGTGGGTCACACACGTAGGTTTTCCAAATTGAATATTGATTTCTAGGGATGAAATCAAAAGTTAAAAATATTTTTCTAATAACATTTTTCGGGCTATTATACCAAAACGGCACTTTTTTAACAACAATTTATCACACTACGACAGCCGAACCACATAGTTGGGAGATAAATAAACAAATACAAATTGACAATATGGAAGAAAATATTTAAGTAACATTTTAAGTTTTTTTATGGCTATACATTTTTGTTTAAGGAAAATTTTGCAAAAATGTTAAAAAAAGCTTTTGTCAAGTGTACAGGTAGACCAAGAAGTGTACAGGTAGACCAAGAAGTGTACAGGTAGACCAAGAAGTGTACAGGTAGACCAAGAAGTGTACAGGTAGACCAAGAAGTGTACAGGTAGACCAAGAAGTGTACAGGTAGACCAAGAAGTGTACAGGTAGACCAAGAAGTGTACAGGTAGACCAAGAAGTGTACAGGTAGACCAAGAAGTGTACAGGTAGACCAAGAAGTGTACAGGTAGACCAAGAAGAACATTTGGAGGATTTTAATTTTAGTCTTAGATCTTAGATTTATCTCTAAAAGCGCTGAAAGTTTTACAAACGAATAAAATATTTAAGTGAGAAAAAAGTGTAGGTACCACGAAAATACTGTTAAATAAAAGTGTAGGTACCACTAAAAAAACTGTTAAATAAAAGTGTAGGTACCACGAAAATACTGTTAAATAAAAGTGTAGGTACCACGAAAAAAACTGTTAAATAAAAGTGTAGGTACCACGAAAATACTGTTAAATAAAAGAGTAGGTACCACGAAAATACTGTTAAATAAAAGTGTAGGTACCACGAAAAAATTGTTTAGTAAAAGTGTAGGTACCACGAAAATACTGTTAAATAAAGTGTACTACGTATGTACTGGTAAATAAAAGTGTAAATACCACGAAAATACTATTAAATAAAAGTGTAAGTACTACGAAAGTACTGTTAAATAAAAGTGTAGGTACTACGAAAGTACTGTTAAATAAAAGTGTAGGTACCTAAATTATTATCTGGTCAGATAAGTAAGAAAAAACCTAATATTCTTTAAAATTTTAAACTAACTATATTTGTGCGGACAGACCCTTCGATATCTGTGGCACAAGGTTTTGCCCGTGACAAGGAGTTTCTTCTTAGGCGCTTGAGATATTAAAACGCGTATATGCACACAACAGACCGATTTTATTTAACTTATGCTTCTAATTCTTACATTCTAGCTTAAATTCTAACACATATTTACATTATTTCACTTTAAACATTATATATTAGTATCTGATGGATACCTTTTAAAGCTTCTTGATTGACTGAATGAAAATACAAATTTCGTTCTATATTTATAATAAAAATAAAAAACCCCATCAGATCCCTCATCAGGTTGTTCCATAGAACCTTCTAGATTTAGTACTTAACTTATTGTACTTACTGTGGTACTGAAAATCTAGCCCACACAAAAACTTAGTGAAAGACAACATATAGTAGTCGATATAGACATATATCGAAAGTGTAGGTATATCTACCTATAAATCGCTACTGACAGTTGGAGTCTCTATCGGCTATTGCCATCACAGTCACACGATTTGCGGCTTGACTATAAAATAACGCTGTTTTACATTTTTAGGTTTTATAGCCAAACGGTAGGAGCTATAATGACGATTTAGGTGTCCTAAGATAGAGCTTTCGGAGGCGGTTCCAGGTTCAGGGCTTTCTGCCTATACTAGATGACTACAGACTTTGTGCTATATGTCAAAAAATGGACCTAAAATTCGGACATACCTTTCCGTGTTTTTGGTGTCTGTCAGTATGTTAAATCATGAAATAATGTGTGATACAAGTTTTCAGGATTTTCCTTGTGCTCCTGTACTTCAGGGCTTAAAGTTACCTGTATGAAAGGTGATGCATTTATCTTTATCCTATGTAACCCGGTTGCTGAGTTATAAGCTATTGTATTTCATAAGTTTACACGTAATTTGCGCCCGAACCATACTACTTATCGTAACGGTATAGATACCTACGTGTAGGGGCAAAGGTGTGCTTTTAACCTGTAATGCTTATTTTAGGCATAGCCTAAGGACTTAATGACCCTAGCCAGGTAAAGTTTACCCATAGACCCATACCTTTTATATCTCTATCGCAGTCTATTATCATAGGAGTGAGGGAGAAAGAGTGTACAATACTCAACACGCTAACTATTTTCACCTGTAACTTAATAACCGTACATACGGTTTATATAGAACTTTACATAGTAGATCTGTACATTTTTGCACAACAAATGACATATGTTTTACATACATATATTAAACTAAATTTCCCGCTTTTTTGGGAATAGTCGTGCGTACAAAGTCGACAACATGTCGGTACTCACACAATATTATTTTTGATATCAACAAATAGTAAAGAGGGGAAATGAAACAAACCTACTCTACTTTTACCTAACTTAATACAATTTTACACTTATTGTTATGACATTTTCTTAAATCTAAACTAGTCCCTACAAGGAAAATAGTTTTTTATTGTGTAAATATACTTATTATTAACTTATTATTATAAAACATTACAAGAAAAAATTATGCATTTTTATATAAATGTTTTTGGATGCAATTTGTGTTGCATTCTTGCAGCGGTGATAACACGATGTAGCGTGTGGTGTTAACAATACTATATACTAAATATTCCAGCTATTGTGTAATTGTCCCATTTTTTCTCTTATTTTTTTTTATTATATTGTTTCGGAATAGTATAAACATAGCATAGTCTCCATGTATCACCAGTATGTCATAAACAGAAGGTCATGGATTTTCCAGTCTCCGTCTGTTACCAGTATGTCATAAAAAGAACGTCACGGATTTGCCAGTCCCCGTGTGTCACGAGCATGTCATAAACAGAATGTCACATATACGCCAGTGTCCGTGTGTCACGAGTATGTCATAAACAAAACGACATGGATTCGCCAGTCTCCATGTATCACGAGTGTGTTATAAACAGAACATCATTGATTCGCCAGTCTCTATTAGTCACGAGTATATCATAAACAGAACATCAAGGATTCGCCAGTCCCCGTGTATCACGAGCATGTCATGTGTCCGTGTGTCACGAGTATGTCATAAACAAAACGACATGGATTCGCCAGTCTCCATGTGTCACGAGTGTGTTATACACAGAAAATCATTGATTCGCCAGTCTCTATTAGTCACGAGTATGTCATAAACAAAACGACATGGATTCGCCAGTCTCCATGTGTCACGAGTGTGTTGTAAACAGAACATCATTGATTCGCCAGTCTCTATTAGTCACGAGTATATCATAAACAGAACGTCAAGGATTCGCCAGTCCCCGTGTGTCACGAGCATGTCATAAACAGAACGTCACATATACGCCTGTGTCCGTGTGTCACGAGTATGTCATATACAAAACGACATGGATTCGCCAGTCTCCATGTGTCACGACTATATCATTAACAGAACGTCACGGATTCGCCAGTCCCCGTGTGTCACGAGCATGTCATAAACAAAACGTCACATATACGCCAGTCTCCGTGTGTCACGAGTATGTCATAAACAAAACGTCATGGATTCGCCAGTCTCCATGTGTCACGAGTAGTCATCATAGTTCTTTTAATTAAGGTCCAATTAAAATGCAATCTAAAATATACTTAAATAATCATTACATTATTTTAAATGATAAATATTATATTAATAAGGTACGAGTGATTACACACGAATATTTTTTTTATGAATATTAAGTGGTGTATAATTGACGATGTCTCTTAAACTGCGATCCGAGAAAACTCCGACGAAAAAATCTCTGGGCCGAGTTACGCGACATACGAGTTTCGTTTATATAATGCTATGCAGTTTGTACTCTGGGCGCGTTCGTTCTGGGATACAGAATCATTATTTTCACTACTTTTGCCACCTGTCATCCGTTCGTTTAGCATTGGAATCAAAAATATCAAAATAGTATCATCTGTGACAAACTGTCATGCGTTCGTTTAGGAAATTTTTGTTATTTTTTTCATTTTTGCCACCGAAAAATGAAACTTTAGACCCATGTCTAGAGGTGGGGTTTTTGTGTTAATCTGTCAAACTGCCTATACATATTCATTGTTTATGGTAGTGTGTGTGTGTTTTATCGTAGTGTGTGTACGTCAAGCGTTCGTTTTGCAAGTTTTGTAACCAAAAATTTTGTTAGTAACGTTTCAAAGTGTTTCACGTGTCGGTGGCAAAACTGGCGTTATCAAGAGTGTGAAAAGTATCATTCGTGGGAACTCTTAATGCCAGAACGAACGCGCCCCACATCGCAAAATTCTAAAACAATCGTAATTTTTCGAATTTGGAATCTCAATTATAATCAAAAGTCAACGAATTTATACACACTTGTTCAAATACTAAAAATTACAATGCTTTTTATACTAATACTAACTTATTTTTATTTTATTTAACAACTTTATTGCACATTTGTACAAATGGTGAACTTAATGCCAAAGGGCATTTTTTGCCAGTCAACCATGGATAAAAAAAAAAAAAAGGTAGTGCAACATTGGAAAGGTCAATTTATGAAATACAATAAAATTATATAATAAACAATTAACATAAATACATATAAGTATAAATTTACACACATATATACATATATATACTTATAATGATGTATAATATAAATACAAAGACAAATAAATATGCAAACAAAAATTATTACATACAATTAATAACTTATAGAATTGTTACACAAATTATCAATAATATACATATTGCAAAACGATACCAATAATAACCAAGACAGCACAGCAATTCATATTTCGCTACAATGTTTTCGGACTAAACTTTTAAATACGTTTTTGTTAGGAGCCTTTTTAATGTCCTCAGGAAGCGAGTTCCAAAGATGTACAGCCTAAAGAGTAAATGAATTTGAAAGGTAATAAGTACGATGATGAGGGACTTTTAAGCGTAAATTGCTTTTAAGTATTGAAATTTACACTTTAAATATGAAGGAGTACGTGGATCGCATAATATGGAAAACAGAGTGCATAGTAACCAAACATTTCGTCGATGTTCAATAGGTAGCCACTTAAGCTGTAGGCGGAGATGGGTAACGTGGTCGTACTTGCGTTAGCCAAAAACGAAGCGGATGCAGTTATTTTGAAGGCGACCCAATTTTTGCAAAAGTTCCTGAGATATGTCGGAATAACAAAAGTCAGCATAGTCAAATAAAGGTAGCACTAAAGACTGCACAAGTAGGGCTTTTGTACAAGACGTCAAGAAATGTTTAAATCTGTAGAAGCCGCGTAATTAGGTCAAGATTTTTTAATTCAGTCTCAAACGGTATTAGGATATTATTATAATAAAGGTTATTTATCACACTGAGGTCAAGTTTAGTAAATTGTCGAGTACCACCAATGATTATGCTCGGGCATTTACTTGGGTTAACCATGATACCAAATCTTTCAGACCAGTGTTTTATATGCTCTAAATCACGGTTAAGTTGATTAATTGCATCATTGATGTTATCAACTGTAGCCTGGGTGTATATCTGAAGATCATCAGCGTAAAGATTGTAACAGCTGCTTAGGTCGTTCGTTATTTGATTTACAAGAAATGAGAAAAGAAGCGGCGAGAGTATTCCTCCTTGTGGTACGCCACAAGTTAACTCTTGCCAATCAGATTTGGACTCACCGATTTTCACAGCCTGTTTGCGATTATTAAGATAAGATGAAATCCATTCAATAGCTGACGACGAGAAACCTATATAGGAAAGTATGCCTAAGAGAATAACGTGATCAACTGTGTTCAAAGCGTTACTAAAATCAATTAATACCAGTACTGTTAAGCAACCACTCTCCATGCCATCTCTAATATCTTCTGTGACTTTCAGCAACGCAGTAGAGGTACTGTGTCCCACCCGAAATCCTGATTGAAAGGGGCTTAGTTAATAATTTTTATTAACAAACTGTGTCATTTGCTTATGAACAGCGGCTTCTATATTTTTTGAAAGAAAAGGTAAAATAGAGATTGGCCTAAAATGACTTATTAATGTTGGGTTTGTTACTTTAGCTAAGGGTATTACATAGGCTTTCCGCCAAATTAAAGTATAAGTTCCAGTCGCAAAGGAAAAATTAATAATGTGTCGAATCACTGGGAGAATAGATTCCAATATTAAAGTTATCATTGTCCGACTTACATCATCACATCCAACGGCATGTGATTTAAAAGACTTAATAAAAGAACGAATCTCATCATCAGTTACCGGTGAATATAAGAAACAATCACAACAAAGGGGTGGCATAGAGGTAATGTGCTGAATAGTGCTTGCCTTCATTGACGGCGACAGTGAAGGTCTTGTTGTAAAATGTAAATTAAATTCATTAGGTGAGAAAGAAAAAGTATCTTCTCTTGCTTTTAATTTAGATTAACCAAGACCCCTAAGAAACTTCCATATATTAGCTGATGAAGAGTTAAGAACATTTTCATGGATATGGCGTCGTTTAGCAGCTCTTACCATCTGATTACACCGATTTCTTGCCAGCCTAAACAATTCCCAGTTTTCAGGAGATTTTACTTTTTTGAACTTTCTATAATAAGAATCCCTACGTTTCATAGCTGATTTAACTTCAGGAGTTATCCATGGAGCATGGGCGCGTTTTACTTTTACTGCTCTTATAGGAGCGTGTTTATTATATAACTCTAACACAATGCTATTTAATAGACTAACTTTTTCATCAATTGTGGAAGCATCTAGCAAAGGTGTTAAGTCGATATTACAGGCATCATTATTCAGTTCATCAATATTTAGTTTAGCAAAACTTCTTAAAATTACCACAGCTGGCTTAATTTGGGAGGTTTAATTTTGTATGATACATAAATCATATCATGTCGTGAGAACCCAGGAGCAGAACATTCACCCTGTTTAAGAACATGCTCTACTGATGAAACCGCAATTAGATCGATCAATGTATCCAGAGTATCCGTGTGATGTGTTGGCGCTAAAGGTAAATAATAAATGTCTACTGATTTAAAAATCATTAGTAATTTATTCGACTGTAAATCTACCATGAGTATGTGATGAGTATAATCTGACCCAACAGATTCTAATGTTTTCCAAATCGGAGAAGTAATCAGAGTGAGGAAGGCAGTACACTACCCCAAGTAGCTTTTACTCCTTTAAAATTTGTTTCTAAAAACAAATACTCGGCAGAGCCTGTGTAACATGAGGTAGAGCTGGCTAAAATTTTGTATGAGATATCTCTACGCAAGTATATTGCTACGCCGCCACCTCTTTTGCCTATACAATCATTACTAACAGGGAGTAAAAACAAAAAAGCCCTTAGAAGAATTGAATATTAAATCAGTAAATAAGGTTTAAATAAATAATTAAGTAAAGATGTAGGTACTACAATATAATTCCAAGGTCAGATCTGGCTTAGCAAAAATATAATGCAACAAAATTTCTCGATAGAAAAAATCACAAAGCCACGTCTAGTTTTTCCAATTGTTTATTTATTATTATAACGGTACATATAATTTAGCTAAAAGTTTTATAATATATCACTTAATACAAAACTTAGGTCTGGTATTACCAAATTTGCAATACAAGAAGTAATATTTGAGTTATTATGATATTTAATGTTTTTCGCCCATACTACGTTAATATTCCGCGTTGTTATTGTGATGCCCTCTCTTAAAGTTATAACTCCATATCTCCATAACTCCAATCAAATTAAAAAATTAAAAAAAAATAATTAGTAGAGTTTTGAATTTTGGTGTACAAGTTCATTAAGACCTCCCGTGGTGTATACTAAAAGTCCCCATCGATACAAGTTGCGCTCGCGCTGCCATCTTGGAAAAAAGGTATCCTTTTTCAGTTTTTTGCTAATATCTCGGCATCAATTATTAATACGATAAAATCGTGTAAACTAAAACTGTAACTTATTAAATTTCCTATAAGAAACTAAGATATATTATTTATGTATCTCTAATACTTTAGCTGTAATCCGACATTGACAAGTTTTTTTTTGTATTTGATATACAGTTTTGTTTCTGTTTACTCCTAAAATGTTCATATATATCTTCAAAAACTTATTCCATGCCTATATACCTAAACATAGAAAGACCGATAGAGATGATGAGAAACAGAGAGAGAGAGAGAGAGAAGGGTAGAGGTAATTCAGGGGCAGATGCATTATGCGACATGATATGTATAGCATTGCGGACTCCGCTTGGTGAGTAAAAATAGCTAATATACTAGACCGAGCAGCCATCAGCCGATTATCGTCGCATCTGATTCCGATAAAAACCACTTATCTTGAGTGATAGTGCGAACAAAGGCAAGGTTCTCGACAGACTAATAAACAAACTCAATTTTAACATAACTACCAATGGCTGGACGTACCTAACATAGCGTTTCTACAGAACACAAGCCTAAGTTTGCGCTCGATAGAAGTACTGGATGAACTTCGCTCTAACAATCTCTTGGTTATTATGTCTCTTGGGCCCCTGGCCTACGAAGCCATTGCGACAGACTGTGATAAACTGGGACAAATTTAAGAAAGCTCTTAAAATAATCAGCTTACCACAGCTAGATTATAGCTCATTTCTGCTCTCATTAGATCACTAATATTGATGTGGTCATCGAATCTGTCACCCAAAAGTCACTCGTAAGCTACTATTTAAAATAAAAACCAGTTAAGAGCGATCTCAGTGTATGTGGAACGGCTTATAAATGTAAAAGCTTAAAAACCGTTGTGTTAGTATTTATTGAACATCTTCACGTCGAAAAATGGCGCTCCTATAGTTATAAATTTCCTCCGTAAAAACTTTTGGGTCTAAAATCTGTGGTGCAGTCAAGGGCGGATCCAGAACAAAAGTTTAGGGGGGCGATCATAAGATCTGAAGGTTTTTTTTTGAACTTTGAATCTGCAAACGTAAGTAATGCAGTTTTTGAATAATTAGGTATACATACCCGAGTAACCCCAAGTATTTTTTATATGTAATTTATATGTAATAAAAGTTTGAATTTGAAAAAATGTTACAATTCATTTCTTCTTCGGCAGTCCCCGCTGGATCCGCCCATGGGTAGTGCCCCTGTTCTGTTGCCCTAAATCTGAAATGACTTTGGGAAGAGGTCTATACTTAGTGTCTATGAAATAACGTAACCGTGGTAGTAGTGACCGTTAAAAAGATTACTCAAAGCGTTTAGTAAACTAAATTATCTATATGACAAGGGCTTAGGACATTTTAACCTTAACTATGTCGCGAAAAAATGAAGTTCGACATCGCTCCATTAAAAATAATTAATTATATAATAATCAGGGGTAAACTTAATTTTGATAGTCTGCAGAACTTCGTCTGCAATGACAGGAGGTAGAGGTAACTGTCTACCTCGCGGTCATGATTGGTGTCTGCTGGTTTAGTGCTAAGCAAGCATTACGACTATAAGTTTTTTCAAAGCAGTCTACTTTTTAGTCGTCGTCACAGGGATAAATTTAGTCTTTGGAAGGAAGGCATGACGTTCAGGGTGACGATTTCTATAGCATTATAGCTCCATTTAGTGGTACTTATACCCACCAAAAAGTGGCCCTAAAATTCAAAAACATTCCGACCCAGCCAAACATATGTCACATAATGCCTTATGTATTATCCTCTTGGGAACCCTCCATTTTTCTCTCTTTCTCACCCTCTCATCTTTCTCTCTTTCTCTTTCTCTCTTGGTAGTTTCGTGGAATAAATCTAAAAAATATATTTGAACCATTTTGGAGTAAATATAAAACAAACGGTATGTCGGCAGCAAAAAAAAAATATTTTTCCTCCTTAACGCCAGATTACAGCTAAATTACTAGCGATACAAAAGTAATAGCAACTAGAAAGTAATAGTAAGTAGTAGTAAATAGTAGTAATAGTAATTATAACTGCAGAAACGAGCTGTTAGAGCAATGGTTAAAGTAAGTCAGACAACATCGGCTAAACCTTACTTCAAATCGCTTGAAATAATGACTCTGCCTTCTCTACTTATTTTGACTATTGCCATATATGTAAGGGAAAATATTTTGTGCTTTGAAAAAAACAAAGATAGACACCACTACAAAACCCGGAACCATGGAAAGCTTCAAACAGTGAGCTGTGGCCTGGAAAAATCTAGAAAGCTAATTCAGGTGATAGGACCCACAGTGTACAACTACTTACCAAAAGGCGTCAATAACGCCCCTACTACAAGTGGTTTTAAAATAAGATTAAAGCGTTCGCTTGTCGACCAAGCATAGACGAGTTTTTTAACTTAAAAATATAACTGACATGTAATTTTATTCCTAATTTATAATTAAATCGACATATATAATCTAAACAATCTTTTACAACTAAATTTAATTCCATTTATTTAATTTTATTCTTAATTTTAATTTTACTACTACTTACTACTGACATTTTGGTTAAATATTATTGTATTTTGTGTTGTTATTTTTGAAAATAAAGGTAATGTTTAGGTTAATACCTACCTATATAACAATGTATATTGATAAGATTTTTGTATATTGACGTGTAATACTAAATATTACCAATAAATGATGTCTATATCTAATATGTATGAGCTTTTTTATAAGATATTTAACAATCTATAGTTTTTATATACACATTTTTTCCGTGTCAGCAATAATTGCCGATATATAAGCAAAAAACTAAAGAAGGGTACCTTTTTCCAAGATGGCGGCGCGAGCGCAACAACAATCGATGGGGACTTTAGTATGTTCAACGGAAATAGTTTGTATGGTTGATCATTTAGCATACAGACGGACAGGCAGATGGAAGTAGTTCCATTTAGCATACAGATGGATAGGCAGATGGAAGTAGTTCCATTTTTGCTAGAGGCCTAAAACGGAAAGTTAAAATATGTAAATTGTATTTTGGTTGCAGCGGTCCAGGACAACGAGTAAGACCGTCGGGTCAAGTGAGAGTGAAGCTGTAAACAGGTGTAGGTAAGTTATATCTTATATATTTAAACGAGCCATTCTTGTACTTGGGCATTTTGGAAACGGCTCTAATGATTCGGATTAAATTTTGTATTTAAGTAGTGTTTTGCTTTTTAAGTTTACTTCAAAAACACGATTTTGCCCAATCATTTTGGTATACATAAGCAAAAGCGAGAAAGTTATAAAGAACATATTTTGGTTTGGCAGGATAACTTAAATTAGAACTATGCGCGTACACGAACATACAATTAATGAAAGGTTAAATTGAGTAAGAAAACGACATTAGAATAGTTGACTGTGAAAAATGCAATCGCATCATACCTGGGAGTAAATGGTTGTAATGCTAAGTTTAGAGTGGCTTGGAGCTAATCGCAAATGGCGCGAACACATTTGATAAACTAGTCATACCATGTAAATTAGCTTATAAAATTTATTTGCACGGATATATTCATCAATTAATATTAAATGAATTTTATGTGGAAGTATCTATTTATATCAATCGATAAATTTTAAATTTGGCTTCGAACGTTTTATGTGAGATGACCGTAAAGCCTCGTCATTGATTGTGATAATCAACCTAAAATACGTTTCAAATTCAGCAGCTTACTACTTTTGTGTACGACAAGACTTATCCCATTAAAGTGTAGAGACGTCCCTAATTGCGGGCGCCCCTTATCACAAGGCGCCCCCGAACAGCGCGTGACGTGCGGTGGGCGCGTGCACACGCCGGCGCGCGGCGCCCCCCACCGGATATCACTGATAATGACTTGATTGAGCGCCACCGGAGCGACCCCCGCGTGATGTCTCATAATTTTGCACACGATGTAACGATAACGTTAAATTAAGGTAATTAGGACAAGAAGCGCACTTGTAATTATTGTTTTTTCTCAAACATTCAAAAATATGCGACCATATATTGTACAAGCTTCTTTGGGATAAATCGTACTTGCAGTACAGTACCAAACAGCGACCCGCATAGTTTTAGCCGTTCGCTCGAACGGTCAAATATAAAAATTTGAAAATAGAACGAACTTTTAGTTAGTTAGGTTTAGTAATATAATATAAATATAATAAAAGAGATAACTCATCAAGTTTTATTTAGATTTCGGACAGGCGAAACAAAAAGTATGGACCAAATTAAATTAAAAATGTAAAAAATTTAATCGACATTGGAACGCGGCGAATTGGCGACAAAATTACCTAAACTACTTTTAATTATTGTCAATACACTTGTCAATAGAATTAGTTTTTTAAGACGCATGGTTGAGAAAAGCACTTTACAAGCCTTGGCCACAACTGAGCATAACCGGACTCACGATCGCCAGGTTATGGTGCGTTAGGTTGTATTTTACTTTATTATTAAAACCAGTGTTAGTATATCTTTAACAAAGAGTGTAAAGTTTTAGTGTTGCATCTCTCAAAATGATATTCGTAGTTGCAACAAGGGGCTATCTGGTACGATGCTGTAGGTAGCGGTTAGGCAGTAAGAAGCGACTCAAAAATACCTAAACCTGACTCAGAATCTATTTGCAATTCGTGTAAACATAACCTAACTTTACGTAATATTCACTTTTCTGGTAATTTAATGATAAATCATTAAAATACTTACATGATTAACTTAATTGTCACATTCTTTAACTGGTTTTCAAATCACGACACTGAGGTTTAATACCTAAATTTAACAAAATTGCAAATTAAAGTAACATATATGTTGCATCACAGAGTACATTGTTGGGTTGCATAGTAGCCTTAGGTAACACCGGACATAACTATATCTTTGGATATATATCCGAGGCCGGATATTATATTTATATAGGTATAACACTTATTATGTATTATGATGAAGATCGTTATTTTTAATCCGTACAAATACTTGAATTTTTAGGGTTCCGTACCCACAGGGTGACAACTATTACTAAGACTACGCTGTTTGTCTGCCTGTCTGTCCGTTTGTCTGTCCGACCATTAAAAGTCTCTATCTTTTAGACCGAAATAGGTAGAAGCCTGAGTTTTGCACAGAATATGTGTTATAATGGGGGATTATCTAATAAATAATTAATAATTAAAAGAGTTAAAAAAAGTAAAATTTTAGGGGGTCCCCATATAAGAAACTCATTTTAGTTGTTTTTGCTCTATCAATTCATACAAACTTCAGACTTGCAGTAATAAAAACCGGCCAAGTGTGAGACGGGCCCAAGCCTTTACTATTTTAAATTACCGGTACTAGATGGCTTATTATTAAAGGAAACAGTAACACATTTGTCTGTTAGAAACGATATTCAAAGTTAAGCAACGTCGGGCTTGGTCAGTACTTGGATGGGTGACCGCTTAGGGGCACACTTTTTTGTTTTTTTTCGTAAATCACGTAAATTTACATGCGTTTTTTTTTTTTTATACCACTAAGGTGGCAAACAAGCTTGCGGCCCGCCTGGTGGTAAGCGGTCGCTTGCTACACTTAGCGTTGCCGACCTTTATAAACATGCGTGCTATTAACGCGTAACGGGGAACTCCCCTCCTGGCGGTGACTCACTTTCGGGTTCGAGATTCGCGCCGGTCGAAGTGACGCCCCTGAGAGGGACAACCCAAGCCGCGGCTCATCCCGCGGGGAGCCCTTGAGCGTTGGGCGCTATATGGGCTGAGGCTCCTTCAGAGTCTCGCCCAAAAAAGCCCGGTGAAGCAGTAATGGCTGCTACAGCCAACTGCATAGTCAGTTCAAAACCAAAAAAAAACATCGGTCAAATGCAAGTGCACCGTGGATTCCGTACGACGATTTTTTATTATACTCTATTCTATTTCTATTCTTTTATTTCTTTTGCGCACAATTGAGTGAGGACCGAGTAGACAAACTACACATAAAAGTTAGAAATAAAAATAAATAGTATAAAGGATTAGGCAACGTTCCAAAACGCTTTAAAAGATAAAACCCTTTGAAGGTCCAACAGTCAGACAGACGGTCAGACTGATTGAAGGTCGCTCAGTCAGACTCGCCCGAGATCTGGGACCCTGTGTTTCAGAGTTATAATACGTTTAGTGGAATAAGAAATCACGACGGACGATCAATTTTAGATAAGGCTTCTAGCAAGGCCTCTCTACTTCGAAGCTCTCAGTCAGACGACAGTCGAGTTTATTTTTTTGACACCCCCCCACCGCCGTCTGCAGGTTAAATCATCAATTACAAATTCATCAAATACACGTCATAAATTGTTTCTTTCAGTGCGCGGCAAAAGGAGGCAAACAAATACATACGCATTTTTTTGTTTAATTATTAAAAATGTCCACGTCAGATAGTCACATAGAATGTAATGTACACCTTAAAATATTATATGCATAGCCAGTAATTATTTGCTTCTCGTAAAGTTTATGCATTTATATGAAATATGCTACAAAGATTTTTATAAGTGGCCGGAATCTGGCAATGTGCCTAAAACATCATTCTCGGGGAATGTTTTATTGGTTTAATTTGAAGAATGAGCAAATAAACTTAAGCCATCTATGTTCCCTTTACTCAATATTTTGCAGCTTGTTTAATATTGGCAATAAATTAATCAAAATATTTAAAATAAAAAGTCGTAAATAAAATCTTGCACGAAATTAGTATTTTTATATTCGCGCCTTCTATTTTGGAGAAAGTTACCTTCATTTTGTGACATAGTTGCATAAATAACTTTTAAAGTTTAATCTTCTTTCTATGTACGGAACCCAAAGTTGACTCGTGTACAACACGTATTTGACCGCATTTCTGTCTATTAGTTATTCAATTAAGTATAAAATATGTATCTTACAAAAATTTAAATTTACTGCATTGTACATTTAATAACCAATATACTGTCAATTTATGAATGTTTATTTATATCATGTCAAATTAGTAAGTACATTCCCAAATTTTAACAGAAGGCATTGCACATAACTAACTTTAGACCCTAATAACTTCCAAAAGCAACTAGGTTACCTACAAAAACACAACTAACGGGAAATAAAAATCAGCTTTGCTCACACTCACTCGCAGCACCGACAAACTAAACATAAATAAATATTTGATTCTAGGCACATGGCACATGGAACCTTCTGATGTTAGAAATTTTTATTTATTACTGTACAAATGAAAATGTAACGTATTCGGGTGTATGTCCGTCGAGCGGGCGCGCGGGCGAGCCGGTCGCTATACATCACGCGGGCGCGCGGCGATTTGTCGTCATTACCCGCGCGGTGTGGGCCGAGCTTTTGATTTAAGGCGCACGTGACGGCCGCGGGAACTGCAATTTGGGATAAATGAGGATGTAGGAGAACGAGGAAATAAATAAAACCGGCCAAGTGCGAGTTCTAGACGCACGAAGTTAAGGTTACGTAGAATGAGAATTATTGCAGATATTTAAAATACTTGTAATCCGATTTGGTATAAACACCCTGTACCTCCATGCACCGCTCTCTCCAATGCGATATTCTACCGAAAATATTGTTATTAATTTAGAAATAATTATTATTAAGCATAATCATAACGATTTCATTTTATTATTGTTTGATATGGTTCATAAACTTTTATTTACTACCCGTTTTTCGCAAGTAACAACGTCATCTAAGTATTTTAATGGAATTTGTAAGAAATTTTTACTTCTTAATATACATTTTATAAGTTGGTGGACTATTACTGGTTAACTTGTAAAGTCTACCGAGCTGTGATATTTTTCCTTTCAATTTCGTTATAAATACTGTCCAATATCCAACATCCAAAAACTACCATTTACCTTTCAGGGAGGACACTTTACTTATAAAAATTTGCACTTTAAAGCTTAATATTTCGCAATCGGATCCCTGAAACAATAAATGATTTTTCCACACTCACAATATTTTTTAACGACCTATTGAACGACATTCTACACCATGGGATAGACGAAAAAAAATCATTCCCACTTTACGTGTAGGGGGGTAACTAACTAGAAATAAATAAATATACAAATATATAAAAACAGCCATCGCGGGACGCCTGGCAAATGTTGAAATTATTTGTACGTATATATAGCGTGCTGTATATATGTCACCGTAAAATTGTAAATGACGTTAAATTATAATCTACCTAGTGAGATTGTATACTATGAAACAAAATGAGGCAGAAATCGCACAGTATAAATCTTTTTGGGTGGGTTAGGTTCAGTTTCTCTTGCGATCACGTAGATGCAGAGCGAGAGAAGCGAGCGGAGCGATCGAATCAAGTTTCATATAATCTAAAAGATACACTTTATAATATTTTTTGTTCCATTGTATACAATCTTACTAGATTGATTATAATCTTACGGTATTTACAATTTTACGGTGATATATATATATAGCATGGCGACGCGATAGCGATACAGCTTTGTAGTACAAATCTTCTCTAAGATAAGTCACGGGCAGACAGATAGACGGTGAAACGGTGAAACTATAAGGGTTTGTTGTTGCCTACGTAACCTTAAAAAACTGGCCAAGTTTGAGTCGGATTCCCGTGCTAAGAGTCCATTTCGCTATATAAAATGAACACTCATCGTCAGAAAGTAACAAGATAGATGCTATAGCTGCGACTTCGTTGTCCTTACCAGCCTTCAAACGTACCTACCTACCCTACCCTTACCAAGGACACGACTGACCCTTACCAAGGGGCAAGGGTGATTTGGGTTATAGTCCATCACGCGGGTGTAGTGCGGGCTTTAGACATCACATAGGACTTTTTATTTGACATATCCAGGTTTCCTCACGAATTTTTTACCACTGACCGGCCAACAAGTAAAATGACTGAATTATTACATCTTAGGAATAATCCTGTTACAGACTGACATAGAGAGAGTTAACATTGTGCCCTATAAGCCGGCTAACAAGCAGCAAGGCGCTAAAATGGTATGGTATGTCGTACAAATTAGGGTAGTTTCCAAAATTTCAAAAACTGTAAATTTATGTACTTTCACATAACTGTAAATATTAAAACTACTAAAAGATTATTTTTTAAAAAAACAACCAAGTAGAATTTCTTTTTTAAGTTTAATTGAGAGAATTCGTTTACTTTAAGTTGAATTTAAAACTATTGAATTTTCCGGGATAAAGGCCCAAATTTCAGCTCGGTTTTATGCTTCGTTGCGATGTGAAGGAAGGGCAATACTAATAAACAAATTTTTATTTATGATATTATTATGGATAGCAAAATAATATGCTAATATAACTACCAGACTAGTTTAGACTTAGGTACTAGTTCATTTAAGGGGAAAGTTGTGACTGCAGACTTTAACTAACAGCTATAAATACGAACAGAGGCGGTTCGTCCTAAGGAGCGCTGGTGCAGCGCACTCCCATAAATAATTATCTACTTAAGAAACCATATGTTTTATAAATTAATTCAAATATTTAATTATTATGCTTCTATTACTCTTTATGCTAAAATAGAATTTCACTAAAACATTCTGTACGCACACAGTTAACTAAAGATTTAGTATGGAATTGCACTCACGAGGGTGTATTACTAAGTGGAGCGCTAGCAATTGCGCTTATATGAAACGAATTTCAGTACAGAGACTTAAAGCTAAAATCCACGAGTGTGAAAGAGAAAGTTCAAAACAGTCTTATACGTGAAACAGAAGATTTTGTATGAGAAATTAGAAAAGCGTGGAGCGGCGCTCCTAGCACGTTGCCAGCTTGACCCCCGCCTTCAGTCCGAACAAATGTTTTAGTTCGTGCGCGAGATTTTGATTAACAAATTAAATAAGTACAAACCTACATAAACAGTTTGTTTATTGTCTTGTAAGTAATTATAGCAAAATAAAAAGTGATTATTGTGATGTGATTAAAAAGTGCTTAAAAAATTTTAGTAACTCAGTTTGAAATAAAGACCAAGAGTCACAAAATGTGACACGAAAGCATACACGTGCGTTTGTAATAGGATAATAAAAGGTTAGTATTTAAGCAATTCCTCTTTTGTTTTTGTTTTTTAGTGAACACCAATTAAAGATTGTCACGAGCCGCCTCTGAATACGAATATTATTCCCATCTTCCTCCTAAGACAAGATAATATCTATAAAAAGTAATTATCATTTAGTGATTACCTTAAAACATTTCAAATGATAGCGTGTCGCGTCGCGATCGCTCAGGGAGCCTGCGGCCGGCGTCGGGGGAGCGGCTGTCGCACCGGATGAGCGAACGAGATTGATGACGTCACCACAGGGAAATCAATTCGTTATATTGGTATATCTCGTTGTTGAAAATGGAAGTTAAAAAACCCTGTTCCCCACAAAAAAGACTAATGACTGGGGGCGTCTTTCGCATGTAGAGATATAACACAGGCAGTAGTGCCGCACAGGATTTTGATTTTTCGACTATGCTTGTTAGTCTCGTTGAGTCTATAACAATTTATGAACCTAAGAAAAACCTTAATGTAACGAATCTGAAGAAGGTTCATCATATAATTATTTTCTACGATTTGAGTTAGTATATGAATATTAATTTTACTATTTAGTTAAAAATATGTAAAAAAAATATGTTAGCTAATTTTCTTACATATATTTATTAAATAATTAATGAAAAAAATATTACACTATAGAGAATGGCTATTTACATACAGAATGCATAGAGCTAGAAATCTGTTCAGACATAAAGAAGGTGGAATAAATTAATTAAAATACAAAAATGAACCCTAAAATCTCACTAGAGTGATAATGTCTGAACTGAAACTGAATTCAATTAAAATGGACTTTTCAAAGGACAATTCTATCACATAACGTAGACCACCAGCTCGTCTACATTTTGATAATGATAAAAACATACTGCTTAGTACAAATTCTAAATCTTCTGAATTCATTCTGATTATAAACCTACAAAGTTTGATCGTTCATAGGTTAGTATTTTTTGATTTGGAATAAATATCACCATGAGAAGATACTTAAATAGTTAAGACAGCGCAGTTTTGTTAAAACGTAGCAGAAAATGCTTTTTTGGTTTCGTACAAGTCGGAGAAATTATCAAGCATATATATGTTTTATTAGAATATTAATAAAACTTTTGATATTGTATTCCTAAATCTGTATGGTCCGAAGAACTTTCAATGGAATAAGTACAAAGCAAAAAATCAATTCCGAAAATCTCGGGTTTATGGTCTTTCAATCCCGGGACTAAAATACGTCCAAGATCCCATTTCCAGGATTTCCTAGTTCCTACTACGCGTTGCTTTACTTAAATGCGACCTGTAAGTGCGAGGGAGTGCATCACATAAACCACACTGCTCGCACGCATTATGGCTCAACCTGCAGCCTCAACCTCGCGTCAATAAAACAGTTTGTTTCTTTGAATTCTTCTTTTGTATAATAAATTTTATAACAAAAATGAGGTAATTCTTAAATAAATATCAAAACAATTTTACCATTGACTGCGAGAAAATAAAAAGTACTAAATTTTACTTTTTTTACTTTTTTTACTTTCAGTTACTTTATTAATATTTATCATATTTTGGTTTATATTCGGTAATTATTACCGGGTAATTAAAGAACAATGATATAAAACAACCACAATAACAATAAAAACAATTAGTTAGGTTCAATATAAAAACATTAACTTGAATTGGCGGGTATGTTTTTTTAATTGTAGGTAAAGCTCTATGGAATACCTTCATTTAGCCACCCAGTAGGTACCTTCAACACGTTTTATTTATTTTTTATTTAATTTAATAATTCGTACAATTCGTGTTTGTTCCAAATTCAAAATGTCTTTATTCACTCAGTGAGCAAAAGTGAGTTTTGTTCACTGTTATCGATAAATAAGATGCCCTTTTTCGAGTGGAAATGGCAAAAAAGACTTTTTATTGCTTAATTAGTGAAGGCGTCTTGTTTGAAAGACTTCGAGTTCCGTTTGAAGTGTTTGTAAGTACGTCCAGCCGACTTCCGGGGCCCGGGAACTAATTAGAAATAATCAAAACTTAGTTCTATTTCACAAAATGGATCGTTTTGATCTTTATTACAAAGAAAGAGACCAAATTAAGTTTATTAATTGTAATTTGCAAGATACAAAGAAACTTCTTTGCTAATAAAATTTTCGAAGATATAAGAAAACGCCCCTTTACAAAACATATTTAATAAAGCACGTTATGCAAAAATATTGTAGTCACTTGTGTTTTCCCTACTACTAGCTTGTAGTACACAGAAAACATACACTACGCAAGAACTCACATTGCTGTGCAGTAGTGTGCAGCGTGATCGTGTTTATTGTGTCAATCAGAGTTACATTGTGAAACTGGTTAAATTTATTAATAACTCAACTGAAGTATGTTCAGTAGATCATTTAACTAAAAAAAATTATTAGAAAAAATCAATCGATTTGAAAAATCAATAAAAATTGAAAAAGCACGGTAAAAGTAAAAAAGGAAAAAAGTATGTTAACCTCTATCCTAGTATTTTTATTCAGTTTCATCGAACTTGGGGTTGACAAGTTTTAACACGCAAGATTTGATGCGCGAATAAAAATCCTTGTTCAATGTATTAAGAGAGGGACATAACAATGGCAGGATTGAGTAACAAACGTTATAGTTGTGAATTTTTCAGGATGAATGTCCTTCCCTGGGTCTCAAACTATCTCCATACTAACTTTTATCTAAATCGGTTCAGCGGTTCCCGACCCATTCAGTGGTTGAAGCGTGATTGAGTGGCATTTGTTACCAAATCCAAATGTAGCTGTTAATTATTGAATTTTGCTTGGGTCTCAATCCGCCCTAAATATGGTTATCGGCGTGGAACTCCTTAATTATACTTATGAGGTTTGCTATAGCAAGCCATAGTTTGTTTAAGCTCGGTTATAGTTATTCCCGCGGGAACTTTTAAATTTTCGGAATAAAAAGCCCCCGTAATCCGAACGGGTTGCAGCTACCTCCGTAGCAATTTTCATTAAACTTGTTCTAACCGTTTGAGCGTGAAGAAATAACAAACATACACACTCACAAGCTTTCGTCTTTATGATATTAGCTTGATAGTACATTGTGCATTAAGGTTCGTAAGGAGAAAATTACTAACGAGAGGCTATTTAGAAACCTGAGGCCGAAGGCTTTGATGACTCGAGTTTGTAATATCTGTACTACCCGTGTTACACACAATGTTTTTCATCACAATCGCAAGTAATTAAATAAAATTATAAAGTGAAAAATTATTAAACTTACTAAAACACAATTGTAATGGTGGGAACAGAAATGTAGAAAAAAACGCCATCTAGCGTTATCTACAGAATTTATAAATTTAAAAGTTTTGGATTGGCGCGTAGTTTGTATCTTGAACCACAGATAGCGCTGTAATAAATACTTAATAGAATATACTTACAAAGCATCTACAAAGTACTTAGAGCGCGTGCATTGCGCACAGGACAGGTTTCATATGTCATTATCGCTCGTGGGTTATATGAACGCCAGCTTTGCCATGAGAAAAGTAAAAATTACAAAGGTAAAGCCCGTGGGAGTAATTATGAGCTTGGTACCTTTTACCTGCACGTAATGACACTTTTTATGAGTAATGAAAAAACAATAACCAATAGTATGTGAAACAGAAACGTTAATAGATCGATACTTTAAAGCTTTTGTGTCTTTGACGTTTTGAAATAGTTACGTCCAGGTCTATGTCTATATATATTGAATAAGTCTTCTACTGGTTTTCATATTAAATAAATATTCTCTTTGAAATGTTTTGAAGGAGGTTTCTTCAAACCGAGTGGGTAATTATGAAACGAAATTAAACAAAAAGTGGCGACGAGAAGTTATCTCAGTGCTCCCTGGGGCGCGGGTGGTGCGAGGCGACTGCTCCGTGCTAACTCCTCCGCTCAACAACTTGCGCAAAAAATCTAACTTTTCTTCCACTACTTATGTTTTACATAATATTACCATTTTAATTTCAATCGTGTGGGCTTCTGTTTTGATGGCAGCGAAAATAAAAATGAAAGCTAGTCGCCTTAACTAATTCACCCTATTGGTATGGATATTTTGCATTACATTCCGCCGCTTTGTTACCAAATACTGCTGTCAACATTATGCATCTGCCCTTCAAGATTATTTTCTACCAATATAACTTGGCTTTGGCTCCAAGAGTGGTTGTGAAGCTGCAGTCCCCGCTACAAGGACTTTCGTAGATAATAAGGGAGGTAAAGTATTGTTCAGATATCTACATAATGCTTTTAATAGTGTCAATAAGACAGCTATGCTTGTTTAGGCCGAATCTTCAGGTATTTTTTTTATAGTTAAGAGCACTATTTCTTTACCTTCCAACATCCTTCACTCCAAAATAATATGAAGAAGATCCGGTTCTTCGGTGTGAATTGATGACGGTCTATTAAAACATATCTAATATGTCTATCTACCTTTTTACTAATTTACAACTACTACTACTACCAACTACTGCATTCAACACGCGACAGTCGAGTCTTGCCAAGCGACTAAGATGCAGCGGCGCGCTTATATATTTGTTTAATTAATAATTTTATTGACTTTATTTTATGTACGATTTCTGCGGGAACTCCAGTGGTTCAAATAGTTCGGTGAATGTGCACAAGAAATATGTGACAGTGAAAAAAGGACGCTATCTTTCGTTGGAATTGGAGTCAGATACCTCGACTTGCCACGTACCGATTCCTGATGGATGACAGGATACACCACGACCATATAGAAACAGCGTGAGTTCCCATATCCCTTATTTTGCGCAACCAGTGCCCTTAGCATTTTTTTTATTAATTACATAAATTCATTATGATTAATTTTAACCCTTTCTGTACCCGCTAGTTCCATAACTTCTACCCCCTTCGCATTTTCGCAACCAATGCTGACGGAGATAGAATAACAAACTCCTTTGACATACAATTTTCTCTAGCAGTGTTAGAGTATCCATATTGAATTATTATTTAAAAATAATTTTATTTACACTGCAAACGGGTGTCAATAAGGCGATCCTCTTGGTATTTTCAGTCTTACCATTCATCCCACAGTTAAATCTCTGTATGCAAAATTTAATCTTTGGTATATAGATGATGGCACTCTAGGTGGAAATGCTTGTACATATTTAAACGGTTAAAATTACTTGAAAAGTCAGTTTTTAGGATTGGTCTTTCGCTTTATTTAATTTTAAATAACTGCCCTGATAAAGAAATAACCAATGAAAAGACAAGAAGATTTAAGAAGTTGCACCTGACATTCCTAGAAGTTGCACCTGGCATTTCTAGAAGTTGCACCTGACATTCCTAGAAGTTGCACCTGGCATTCCTAAAAGTTGCACCTGGCATTCCTTGAAGTTGCACCTGGCATTCCTAGAATCCCCTCCGCCTAAATATTCATTTCAATCAAAAATTTTATTCTCTCGGAAAATTTACGAAAGATATAGACTATAATTTTTATTTCACTATTTCCTCCAATCAATGTTTTCCGGTTTGGAAACATACATATTTACTAGAAAATTTAGTAAAAATTTATTACTCTGTGATCAAAAAAAAAATCTCGCTTCAATTTAAATATAAACTTCGATGATAGAATTTAGCTACAGTTGCTCGATATATATATAAAAGGTAATAATTATAATTTAATCAAGCACTAAACCAATATTCTGTGTGTGAGACGAACGCAATGCTGAGGTTTTTGTAATAATAAGAGTAATATGGAGATACATTTATTTATTTATTTATTATTTTGCAAACTAATTGCTATAGAAAAAAAATCTTGTTATTACCATGTTCGTACCCACAGAACATATGTTCATAACTAACAATTATATTATTCCATAACTTAAAGTAGTCTGCAAAAGTTAAAGTTTCAACTTTTTTGTTTTTCAACTAGAATAGTCAAGTCACAGCCTCAACGTTTATTTAATTCATACACCGCGTCAAAATGTATGACTGGCTAGACGGTACCCGTTTAGCCCCGCACCTTGTCTCACGATTGCTCTGTCTAGGCACCTTTGATGACGGACTGTATGAATAAAACAGCTGTTTAGGCTCTGGTAAAGTGTACGTGTATAATGGCCCTTGTGGTTTTGTTAAATGTTTTGTTTGAGTTGATAATATCTAATAAATAAATTTTTGTTGTACTTGGTTATATATAAAAATTTATATCCAAGCACAAGACAGATTTCATCTGCTCTGTTTGCACAAGCTCAATACAAAGTTTTCTTGAGCTGTGTACAGAAGCACAATACAGAGTTCATCTGGTCTGTGTGCACAAGCACAATACAAAGTTCACTTGGGCTGTGTGCACAAGCACAACAAAGAGTTCATCTTGTATGTCTGCACAAGAACAAAGCAGAGTTTACTTAAAAGGGCTGTGTGCAAAAGCACAACGCAGAGTTCATTAGGTCTGTATGCACCAGCACAACACAGAGTTCATCTGAACTGTATGCAAAATCTCAACACAGATTTTATCTGGTCTGTGTACACAAGCACAACACAGAGTTCATCTGGTCTGCGTTCACAAGCACAACGCAGAGTTTACCTGGGCTGTGTGCACAAGCACAACACAAAGTTCATCTGGTCTGTGTGCACACATATGTTATGAGTGTTGCCAGATTAACGCAAAATCTAGAATTCAAACTATGTCCTTACTAATCATCTGAGTGTTATTAATTAATTAATTATTTATTTATTTTAGGGTTCCGTACCCGAAGAGAACCCTATTACTAAGGCTACGCTGTCCGTCCGTCCGTCCGTCTGTCACCAGGCTGTATCTCATGAACCGTGATATTTAGACAATTGATATTTTCACAGAAGATGTATTTCTATTGCCGCTATAACAGCAAATAATAAAAACAGAATAAAATAAATATTTAAGGGGCTCCCATACAACAAACGTGATTTTTTTGCTCGATTTTGCTCGATATTGATAACGGCAAAAGGTAGACGCTTAAAATATTCACAGACTATTAACTTATGTAGACACTTTAAAAATAAATAATTAAATTAAAATAAAACAAATATTTAAGGGCTCCCATACAAACAAACGTGTTTTTTTCGCCATTTTTATAGATAATGGTACGGCAGTCCGAGTCGTACTTGGCCGATTTTTAGTTTGAAACTGACCAAAATATCCAGTACAAAAGTGTAAGGTGTCGCTGTAACTCTGAGTTCAAAATTATTTAAGGGTATCTTCTCAAATAGAAATGAAGGCTATTATTAAGTAACCGAGTTATGGATCTCTTTGTTTCAGTTAATTTGGTTACGGGTTTGTATAAATGTGTTCGTTCCATTAACAATCCCCCGACGAGGTCACTTATAACTGCTTTATTGGATTAACGGATCATTCGGCAACGAATTTACTTCATTGCTATTGTTTTATTGTGATTTTGTTTTGTTTAAGAAATTATTTGATTTATTTTATCGCTTTGTTTATGTAAATAAATATTGACTTTATTTGACACAAACTCGACCGAAGTAGAGAGAGACCGGCGAGTGGTGTAATTAATCTTTAGGATCTTTTTTTTTATATCACTAAGGTGTCAAACAAGCTTACGGTCCGCCTGATGATAAGCGGTCACCGTAGCGTATGGACGCTTGCAACACCAGGGGTATCACTTGCGCGTTGCCAACCCTTCAGAAATCTAATAACTTCTTTCTTGATGAACTCCATACTGTAGTCCTTGCAGAAAACCTTGGCAGGGAGCTCATTCCACAACTTAAGCGTTCGAGGGAAGCTTAGGAACTTTCACCGATCAGACATTTCACTGTAACATTCAGAATTTATTATTTATTGTATTGTTTGCCTGTTGTTGGTTGATCACTAATTTAGTGCTATAAAACGATGGGTGTTATTTTGTAGACAAAATACTAACAATTAGTAGTTTTTTGAAATATACGATCGAAAAGGAAGTTAGTGTTACTTTTAAAGACTTTGTTAATACATCGTCGAGATAGATGTCTCCACTCAGCCTCCGAGCGCGTGCGATGTCTCGGGTCGTCTTAATGGCGTCTTACTAAGCTTTAGTATAAAATTGAAATACACTCGGGGACAATCGCATATAGTCGTGCCTTTATTTTTTTATTGAGTTATTTATTTTATTTAGTGTACTTAATGCGCCGTACCTACCTAAGTAGCGCCGCCGAAAGATATTCTTATTTCCTCTTTGTGCAAAATATATTTCAAAAATATTTCAAATCAATTATTTAGAACTAGTTATAAGCTATTTTTAGAAGTTTATACATTGTTTCTAGAATATATCTGTGAGTTGTAGATAACGTTTCTGCTAAAAGTTGCCGTTTTTAGCAGATTTTTAATACTTTTGAAATATCTTTTGACGGCGCTAGTTAGGTAGGAACTGGGCCTTAAGTAAATGAGTTGGATAATAGGAAAAGACATGTAAATAATGCCACCAAATATAATACTGACTTACCCTACTTCCGTACAAGTAATTTTCATGATTTTTTTAAATCTACCCATAAATTATTTAACACTAAAAAAGATATGTCTTTATTAATTTGTTGTGACCAAAAATTATAAATCCGTTTAGATTGTTTCTTAGTATATTTAAAATATGCTTTATCACAGATATTGGCGGAGTGTTCACGTTACAGCCAGGTTGCGAGTCGCCACCCCACGAGGGGTTAACGCAGGTACACGTACGACTATTCTCACGAGACTTGAGATAGTTACGGAAATAGCACAGTTTTAGTACAGTGATAGCGTTCTTTAAGAATGTCAATCTTGACTTACTTCGTGTAGTTTGTACTTATTCCTTCTTATCTTCTTCACTTCAGTGCTTTTAGCTACTTACCTGCTTATTACCAATTCGCTTCCTAATTTTACTTAGCAGGTATGTCTGTTACTTTGGTTCTTGGATCTCTGCAGATCTCCTCATTCTGGAACTGTTACAATGAATTTCATTTTAATATATTATTTTACAGCATTGAAAGCGACAAACTAATAAATTAAATTTTAACTAAAACACTTACCTTACTGCAAAAAACGACTAAAAAGTAAATAATAAGGCCCTAAAGTTGACATTCTGAGAAAACTACGTGTTTTTTTGCCTTGCCGTCGGATGCCAGTAGAAAATTATTATATATTTTTACTGCAAATGTTTGGCCACTTGAAAGGGAAAAAAACACTAAGTTTCATTTTCTGTCATAATGTTTTTTGTTAGTTTTTGTGAGCCTTTTTTTATATTTTGTCGTTTTTTGAAGTTCGCCACAAAAATTGTAAACGAACAAACAAACATGATAAAACTAAACTTAAAACGGTTCCGTTTCTGGTGTTTGGCAATGGAACCCTAAAATCGTCAAATTGGAGAATGGACCGCTACAAAGAAACTGCATGTGCTCGGTTTTTACCATTCGCCTGCGAAACTCTGAAAACTATCAAACGGACGCACCCAAACAGAAATGAAAAAACATGGACATAACGATACTATAATAGTTTGGTTTTCATCATCCAGCTAAGAAACCCTACATAACGGCAAACGGATGGATGAAAAATGACGAAACATTATGGATTTAGTTTTTGAAATTTAGCTACTGAACCCTAAATCCCCAAACGGGCGGACAAACATGACAATATAATAGGAGTTCGGTATTGGGGAACTGTCTAAATCAGTTTGTTTTAAGCACAATACTAAATTTACATTACGTACCAGTACTATATAGCTACAAATGTTAAAATTGCCATGAAAACATTTTCTAGCCTAATTCTAGTTTTTATAGCCTAATCCTTACCGTGAATTTAAATAAGACTATTCTGGTAAAAGTCCGTAAAAATCATTAAAATTGGTTAACAAACAACAAAGTTGTGGGAGAACATACATATAAAAAAAAATGCCTACTGCAATTCGATAACCTTCTCCTTCTTTTTAAAATAAATGAACATATCTCATAGCAGGCTATTACTAAAATAATAATAAGAAGTGAACGCAAGGTTAAAAAGTTTTCACCGCACCAGCACGAAAAGGATAGTTTTGCCGTACAAATTCAGTGAGAAAAATCGAATTTTGCTCACTAGTGAGGCAAAGTAATTCACTGTTTGAACATTTACTTGGAATTGACCCAATGATGAAAAAAAAAACACTACAATGACTGGTCAGTAACAAATTTCGGGACCAATACTTAACCTTGTTCATTTTAATTAAGAATATAACTACATAGCATTTTTTCGTTTTTAAGTGAGTTTTTATAAATTATTAGTATTATTAAAAGTTTATAGAGCTTACTTAAAAAATGTCATACGTTGTTTTGATAGCAATGGCAGAGGTTGTGGTAGGTACAATTCCGAAGGCAATTAAAAAAAAAACAAAGTAAAATGGCGGCAAGCTATATTTTGAACATAAGATCGTTTGTTTAATTAATAATTCTGTTTCGTTTGAAAAATGAGCGATACCAGCTACGGTAGATATTTCTCTGACACCAGAAGAATTAAGACAACGAGTCTCAAATGCCGAACTTAACTTTTTACCAGAAAACTCACGTGAAAATATTTATCTCGCTGGTAGAGGTGAAAAGTTGTATGTTGGACGCGTGAGCAAATTTTTTACGGTCTCGTGCCTTTAAATTTAAAGTCGGCACTTCTACCAAAAAACGCTTTTAATCACTTGTATTACAAATAACTATTACAGGCGTTAGATCTTTTCGGGTCGCGTAGCACGTAGCGCCCGCGTAGCACGTAGCATGCGCGTAGCCAGAGGACTACGGCGTAGTCGTGTCGGTTACCACTAATATTTACATCGTTTATTCCCCACGCACCAACACATTATGTACATTAGAATCTTCTCAAAGAAGTTTATAAGGAATTAAATTATAAGGCTGTGACATACGAACGGACGGGCATCTATAGGGCGGAACCAGTTATAACCCTTTTGCTATTTGGCAACGGAGCCCTGAGAATGCATAAAAGCAAATTATTATTTAACTGTATAAATTTATTAGTGAAATATAGAAAATAGATTTAAGAGGGCGATAAAGGCCAGAAAGCTAATTTCTGTAATTCTAACGTTGTGTATGTAAATACTCTATAAATCATTAGATAATGTCATATACATTACTATGAGATATATATGTTATATACTTCTTAAGTAATTTATACCGTAATGACGCCTTGATACTTCTAATTTTTTGTATGGAATTTAACGTTATTACCGTTTTGTAGTCACATTTATTGACTTTTTGCTACAACTTAGAGTCCAGGCACTAGATAATAAACTATTCTAATTATTTAACCAACTTACATTGCAAACAAATGCAAAACACGCTTTAAAAATTTGCACAAGTGTTGAAACAATGGTTACTTCCAGATTTATTATTACATTAAATACAATAAATGAAAATCATTCAGTAGGGTAATGCACTAGACAAAAGCCAGTTGTATAACATATTTTTTTTTCAACCCTTTAGATGTAATAGTTTAGCCACAAAATTTGCACAAAAACGGCGTATTTTCGTGCTCTAGCAAATACCGCAGCCTTAAAACAGAGTGTATGCTCCGTCGTTATGATCGCTGCAAGATGTCGGTACATCGCATAATTTTCCATAATTGTTCAGAATGCTGCGTATTGGTTTCTGTTCCCCTTTCATTACTCACCATTAAACCTCATAAAATTTCTACAGGTTTAAGATTTGGCCGGTCATGGAATCTTCGTAATTTCATGGTAATTATCCAACCTGGCATTGGTTATCCTTGCAGTGTGTGTCCTACAATTATCTTGCACGAAGGAAATGGTGGACATTTCTTGTTGTGGATACACAATCCGCAAGCTGGGAAGCTTGCTCTCCTCAAACTTCGTGACATAGCTTACAGCATTTGCTCTCTGAGGTAGCTGGACATGTTCACCTACGCCGTCACAACTCATTTAGACCACAAGTTAATGCTGATTCGGCTTGACTCTTACGTATTGAGTTTTTTCTTCGTAACGTGTACAATTACGACGCCATATATTTAGTCGACCATGAGCAAACGATTTAAACGATTTCTCATCTGTAAAAATAGTACACCACCAGTCGAAATCCAAATTTTCGTTGGCAAAGTTAATAGACCGGGAGACAGTGACAGAAAATACTGGATGATTTGTACCAGCATGGTGGTTCTTCAGGGGTCTAACTACGTAATGACGAAAAGAAAAATGATGGTCATAGCGCTGGTACCGGCGGCCCAATGGCGTGGGCGTGAGTCGAACGTGTCGGATAAATTACGATGTCGAACGATTTGTTCCACAAAAATCCTTGTATTTTCCGATAGTCCGTAAAAAAAAATAGGCGGTACCGTAATTCCATACTTCTCCGGTGTGACTTACAGCCCGCCATACCGACTCGAACACATTAATTTTAAAAAAACAATTCAACCATTTGTACCAAGCTAATTTTTGCACAGCTAATCATCGTCGAGTAGCCATTCAAGAACACCACCATGCCATACTTTTCGGACGGTTACAAATGGCCGCCATACAGCCGCAAGGGAGTTAATTTTTTTTTTTGCAAAACAATGAACTTGAAATTTTTTTTCAACAGTTTCTGTCTGATCATAAATAGAAGTCTGATAATGCCATACCTGTATTTTTTTTTATTTTTTTATTTATTACGCTACCGCCTACTTTTTTTTATGGACTATCGGAAAATACAAGGATTTTTATGGAACAAATCGTTCGACACTCGTGAAGAACCGCCATACTGGTACAAATCACCCAGTATTTTCTGTCACTATCTCCCGGTCTATAACACGTACAGTTTTTTGAGTAGCGGTTAGATCCAATTTACAGGCAGGCTGTGTGTGATGAACACTGCACTGAAAGCTGCGTCGCCACTTTTTCCTCTCCTATGATCTATCCCGTTTCCTTCTTCTCGTACCTTCTGACTTATAAACCAATACTTCGCGCTTTTTGATGAAGAAATATAACTCTATAGCGATCACCATTTGAAATTGCAGGAGGTTTTTCTTACATATTCAATTCCCAAAGTGCAAACCATTTTTTTCTTTTTATAAAAAATTAACAAAATCATTAATTATTTTCGAAAATTGTCCTTCTATTTTGACTTGCATGAAACTAGTCCATATCTGTGAAGCATGTACGAGTTTGGTGTCGTTTATTATTCGATGTTTTTCGTGATCATTCGGATAACTTTGAGACGAACAACCCATTAGACACTCCGATTACGGAACGTACATTCATAAAAACGCTATTTTACAAAATTATATTTAGTTGTTACATTTTCCAGTGAATTAAAATGGTAGTAAGATTATTGCATTATAATTCTAGACATTGCCTTTTACCTGCAAAATATCATAAAATAAAAGATCCAGAAAGCTATTTTCTATTATTTAAACTCATGGGGCTGCAAATATTTCGTAAAACACAGAGGTATGTGATAGAGTTAGAATGCTGTTACAATGCTGATACAATGCTGGTACCCCGTCGACATTGCTGCGTCTAGGTCCACATTGCTTTTGCTATGTCAACGCCCTCTCGTATAGCTTTACCTTACACTTTTTTCCACTCAAAGTTTCACTGCAGGATCCTTCCCCTTAAGAGTTTAATGTTGCACACTTATTTTTGTGGGATTATAGATAATACGACGGGCTGTGAGAAGAGTCGACGATCCCAAACTCACTTGCCGTATCGAGGTCGCCCTTGAGTCTGAGGAGAGACTTTGCCTCCCTGTTTGTGGTCTACCGCTTGTACAATGGGATGTGTTCTAAGAAATTGTTCGAAATAATGCCCACGGCTACTTTCTACCATCGCACCGCTCGCTATCGGCAGGGAATTCATTCTCATACTTTAGAACCGAAATGGTCGCGTACACTGAAAAAAAAGGTTACTAAACTAGTTTAGCTATTCGAAATTTACTTAGTAATAACCAAACTTTTGTTATAATTAAACGACTGATTCGTTGCACACAACTTATATTTAATCTACTATTAGCCATTTAGTTTAGTAGTCACCAAATTATGCTACCAGTAGATAAAATTTGTGTTATTGTTAGCTTAACTTTTTTTCAGTGTACAGTGCGGTTTTAGAAAAACTTCCTCCCGCAAACGCTTGGTCTGTGGAATGAGCTCTCTGCCAATGTTTTGTCTAAGGACGACAGAATAGGGTTCTTTAAGAAAGAAGTTATTAGATGTTTGAAGGGTCGGCAACACGCGAGTGATACCTCTAGTGTTGCAAGCGTCCATAGGCTACTTTAACCGCTTACCATCAGGCGGACCGTAAGCTTGTTTGCCACCTTCGATGTATAAAAAAAAAAAAAAAAAATACATTAATAGGTCACTATAGCCCATTGACGCTAGCAATACCGGGGGCAACCATTTTTGCACGTTGCAAACCCTTTAAAAATCTAATCACTCCATTCTTGAAGTCTCCGATGAACGTTGTTTGCTTTACTTTAAACCTTAAAACAAAAACCAACGATTTATCCAGTACAATTTCAGGTCAAATTCGGTGATTAAATACCTATGTTATAATAAATTGCAAATGTAACCGTCGTATCTACAGATTGTATGAGTTTAGTTTCCGCAAGAGGACGTGCCTAATCTTGTATTCGTTAAGGGTGATCTGCCGCGGGGGAGGGCCCGGGGCGGGGGAGAGGGAGGCTAATGTAAAGTTGTGTTTGATCTCTCGTTAACTGATACGCAGCTTCACAAACTTTGTCCTGATTTCAGTTCGTCTTCAAACTAAAATAATGTTGTTGATTATTTAACGTGATTTGTGAGTGTGTCGCCATCTTGTGGTTGTTGTATGAACAGCAAACTAAGCGTTAACAGGATCACAGATTATATAATACTATACTGCAGTATTATCTTATGGATCAAACAGTAAAACGATGCACTGTAACTATTCCGCTTGGGTTTTGTGATGTGTCGGTTACACTGTCGACTAGAAATTGTTTCTATATCCATTTCTTGCAGTTTTAACTTTATGTAAAAAGATCGTTTTTTAAAAACAAGCAGTACAATAGTTCTGTCACACATATTATATAATTTAATATAAATAAGGAATGATATAAAGAATTTTTAACTGTTAAGAGTTTAATTCAAAAACAGTAACATTTGCAATATTTATTTTACGGAAGATAACTTCACACTTGTTCACAAACAAGGTTTTCAAGGCTCTATGTTGACGGGTTTTTTATTCTTGTTATTTAATTTTACTTTTATTTTAGAAACAACTTCCATTAAAATGTCAGCAAATTGATTTACGGCAATCGAAATATAAAACGCGTTGCACCAAATGATGGTGTATAATTCTGTAAATACTACCTTAGACAGTGGATATATATTTAAGTCTTTTGGAGTCGAAATATTAGGACTGTGAGGACAGAGTGCAAAAAAAATTATAAGGCTTTAGCGTCGCGTCTGTTTGAAGATTGTCGTGACAAAAATGCTGGCTTTTACCTTGCCCAAAGAAATTGCATCGCAATATAACTTGGCAATGTGGCCAGCATTTTGGGAACGATGCCAACTGGCAACGGTTTATTAGATAAATTTAATATAGTTTTATTTGTTTTAGTTAATAATGTTATATATAAGTAAAATAATAATAATATTCATTTACTAGCTATTATAAGATACTTCTAGGAGTTTATTTCTTACCGTTAAGAGAACTGTGAGCTCCAAGCGAGTCAGTGGATGGCGGTCTGGACAAATAAACAAAAGAAACGCTGAGAATACCCTTAAAAATATATTTTTTAGTCACATATAAATTTAACGTTCCCAACCTACCTTTCATGTTGACGCACGTTCCAAACCTTTCTTTCATGTTGACGCACGTTCCCAACATACTTTTCATGTTGAAGCACGTTCCCAACCTTTCTTTCATGTTGACGCACGTTCTCAACATACCTTTCATGTTGAAGCACGTTCCCAACCTTTCTTTCATGTTGACGCACGTTCCCAACCTTTCTTTCATGTTCACGCACGTTCCCAACCTTTCTTTCATGTTGATGCACGTTCCCAACCTACCTTTCACATTGAAAAATTTACTTAACAACACTTAATATAACACAATGTAAACAATTCAAGTTTAAAGTTTTAAAACTATTTAATAGTTGAAAACTTCCATAATATTTCCTGATCCCGCCGCAGACTTGGCTTAGCGCGTGCTGAACTACTTGCATATTTTAAGTACATACTTTATACATCACATTAAATCCTTATTTCAAATGCCTAAAGTTCAATTTTAATTCACCGAGCTGTAGTAGTACATTTGTTTAACTAGTTGCATATTTCATAAAGCTTTGGCAGTTTTCCTGCAGAAATATTAATACTTATGATGAAGCAGTAAAACTGAATTTAGTGTAACGAAGTTTCAAAATAAAAATGGTAAAGTTTGAGCGGCAGGCTTTGTGTGTTGACTTTACAATAAGAGGAAGTGACGTCATCTGGCGACCGACCACTTCCGGCAGCTTGGACTTGTGGAGTAAAATTTTCATTTGGATTTTTATGGAGCTTATTATGCGACAACTTTTTTAATTTCTATTTTTTGACTGTAGAAATTGGGCAGACATTTATTTGTTTAAAAATCCTGTACGAAGAGTTGCACGCGGCGTTGAAAATGTTTTTAATCGAAAAAAATATTCTTTATGTGATATAAGTACAATATTTAGTATTTTTTTACTGAGTTGAATTGAAAGCTTTGTCTTTTTAACGGGTTCCTTTTTTTTAAATAAAATTTTATTGTGCTATGAGACCTTGCTTTTTGCCAAATTTCATCATTCTAGGTCAACGGAAATTCTTGGTATATTTCTTGATTGCGTTAAATTAGAAGCTTGATTTTTATACAGTGTCAAGTCAAGTGACCATAGACCATAGACCATAGTATTTGTTATTAATCTTAAACTTGAGAAATCCGCACATTCCTGAGAAAAATGGTCTTCTTCTAATACCGACGGACAGACATGAGGGTTCCAATTTCTCTTTTTAGGTTTGGAATCCTAAAATGGTCATAATTACCGGTTGCAGAATGGGTGACGATTTGGGCAGACGTGTTCTTGGGTGTAAAAAACAAACCAGTAAGCGCAGCAGGGTTTGTCCCCTAAGCCAGGTGTTCCGATGACCTAAAGAAGATAGCCGGAAGTGGCTGTATTAGAAGAACGGAGGATCGAGTGTGGTGGAGTTCCTTGGGAAAGGCTTATGTTCAGTAGTTGATTGATATAGTCTAATTGATAAATGAACGAATGATAATAAAATAAATCTCAAAACATAAGAAATAGTACGCAGACCTTTTATTTATGCTTGCTTATGGTTTAGCTAAACCATAAAACTTCACAATAAGCTAATATAATTAAATTTCAGTAATTGCTCTTTCACTATTGATTCAAAATTAATTGTCGCTGTATTTACTTTTGCATTATTAATAAAAAAATATTTAATTTTTATTTACAACTCCATTTTATTTACCTAAAAGCGATGTTTACTCAGCATATAGGTCTTCATACAGGTTAGTTAATTAAGTAACTTACAGGCGCGTCAAAATGTAACATTGTAATCTAATTCGTGAAGTCAAACTAACTTCCATATCAGGAAAAAAAATAAGAGGATATATATTATTACATATGAAATTGATGTTTTATAGTGGCCAGCAGTTATATCTCAAAATGCCGACGTTTGGTTAGGAATTCCAAATTCAAATTTATTTCAATTTTAAGCTTGTCTATTTGTGTTTCGAATGTAATAATTCATTTGTTTTCGCGTCATGCAATTTTGCTTTGACATCGTTCTGTGCTCAATAAGGAAAACATAAAATATCGCATTATTTTCGAATACAAATTCCATCGTGGCACTGACGCTGCAGAAACAGCTCGAAGGATTAATTATGTGTACGGAGAAGCCACTGTAAAAAAAAACACAGAACGTTTTTGGTTCCAACGCTTTCGTTTTGGAAATTTTGACCCCCAGAACAATCCTCGTGGACGGCCGGAGACCTTAGTTGTCAATGACAAATTGAAAGTGGTCGTGGAATCGGATCCATCTCAAACCACGTGAATTTAAAACAAATTGGAAACGTGAAAAACCTTGAAAAATGGGTACCGCATGAACTAGGTGAAGTAAACCAACAAACATGCGTCGACAACTGCGTCACGTTACTCAACCGTCACAATAATGAAGGTATTTTGAATCGTATCATTTCTTATGATGAAAAATGGATCCCCGACCGATAATCGGAAACGCTCATCAAAGTAGTTAAATCCAGGAGAACCGGCTAAATCCTGCCCCAAGCAAAAGTTGACTCAAAAAAAGGTACTGGTTAGTGTCTGGTGGACTAGCGTTGGTGTCATCCACTACCGCTGTCTAAGATCTGGTCAGACGATTACGGCAGATATTGTGTTGGTATTGCCGACAATTAGTAACCATGATGGAAAAGCTAGCCGTTAAACAGCCAAGATTGGTCAACCGCTCTAGCCCACTACTGCTTTAGGACAACGCTAAACCACACACTGCACAACAGACGGCGGCGAAACTAGAGGAGCTAGGATTCGAATGTCTTCGTCACCCACCATACTCTCCGGACCATGCTCCAAGTGATTACCACTTTTTTCGGAATTTAAATTATTTCTTAACTGAACTTCTTTCTTGTTAGTTCTCGCTCCTGCAATTTTTTCAGCAAAGGAATCAATGAACTCCCTATAAAATGGCAAAAGTGCATAGATCACAACCTACGTACCTACTTTGATTGATTAACCAAAAAAAATTTAAAAAATTTAGTTTTGCTTTTTCCATATAAAACATCGTTTTCATATGTAAGGACCTAATATGTGTTACAAATTAAAATTGAATCTTTTTATTGTCCACCGGGATTTGAACTTCCATATTCCACTTTGCGACAACAAACCCACTATAACCGCGCCATAAGCCAACCATCGTAAAGAAAACAATGATTGTAACAAGTTCATTACATTCCTAATTATATATATATACTAATCTAAATATAAAAAACTAAAGAAGCACTATTATATTTGTTGATATATATTGAGTAATAAATTTTAATGGAAATAATCCCTCATCTTTTACTGAAAATATCTTAGGAGAAAATATGTATAAATGGGTCAGGTAGAAATGATTGATACACAGTATTGCGTTCCGACGAGCGTGAGACTGGAGATGGGATATAGTGACGGAGAGTGGGTCGGAGCCTCGGGAGTCGGTAGAGGGGTAGTCCGGGTTGCGGGATACGCAAATATGTCCGAAGTCCGTGAGAAGGGAGAGGGGTGAGTGACGACTCTATCTTTTTGTTTATTTGCGTTCCGTACCGGAGAAAAACTTACGACCAAATATTGCAAATATTATAAATTTTGTTTCTACCTGTTTCAGACTCAGCGCTCCGTACATTAGGTAACGACAACGCACCTTGATTGATGATCCTCAAGGTCTGAGTGAAACATACAAGGGAAAATATTTCTACTTTAATAAAATGTATTCAAGTAAATAGTATCAGACACTTCTTGCTTATTTATGAATAATGTCAAGGTTTTCCCGTTCGTCCAACTATTATGTCCAACTGGTTGTACGAACAATAATGCAGTCATTGAAGCGAAAAATAGGGTCTTGCCTCCAAATTTTTTTACTGTGAACCGATTTGCATGAAGTTTTGGAATTAGGCTCAACTTACCCTTAACTTCAAAAGTAAAAATGATCCGAGCTCCGCCTATTATTTTTAAGGGCTGTAAACAACCCCTTAATGGAAAAATTTATATTGAGCCATTTTATCGCTAGAAAACATGTTTTATATAAAGGGGTGAAATTGTAAAGTGTTTTCTAACACAATTACCTCATAATAAAATCATTATCAACCCCATGAAAACCTTACACCCTTGCAAACAACCCCTAAATTAAAAAAAATCACAAAAAAGTACTTTGCTATGACATAAAAAGATTTAAGTATAGAATAAATAATATTTTATGTTCTCTATCTTAATTATCAAATTTTTAACCCCCTTTCGACCCTTAAAAACAACCCGTTGATAAAAAATTGTTTAAAAAAATTTGCATTACAGCTCACTCATTTTACGTGCAAAAGACTTTTAACAGTGCTCATATTAAAGCTTATTTCAAGCACTACAAAACCCTATTTCATTAGAATGCTTAAAATGTATCTGCTCGCCGCTAGATGGCATTGAATACATCAATTAAATTTCAGACAAAATAAAAAACGGCTTTGGTCTTTAATATCTAGCTTAATATTGCACTTATAATACTTTATAAAAAACCGATTTGTTCAGTTTTTTACCTGCTAAAATTTTGGTTATCATAAAATTTCGTTAAAATGCATATTTTTGGAGATATTTGCAAAAAACTGATGAAAAACGTGAAAAAAATCCGAATTTTCAATTGCTAATAATTTGAAAAGTATTGGGTTTTTTGAAAAACTTTATGGAACATTTTTTTCTTAGAATAAGGCCTTCTACCAATATCTAATAAATAAATTTACACCACCGAGAAGGGGTGGCAACCACCCCCAGGGTGTATGCGGAGTTCAGTTCATTTTCACTTTTGAAGTTAAGGGTAAGATTCCAAAATTTCATGCAAATCGGTTCACAATAAAAAAAATTCGGAGCAATAACGCTTCAATGACTGCACTACAACAATTTTTTCCCCCCGTGGTGCAACTAAATAGTTGAACATTAGAAAACCGAAATTTACAGGGCCCGCCGTACAACTGCATGGCCAGTTGGACCACTGCCCCGAAATGATAATATTAAAGCTTTAAAAAAGGGTGTTCTGAAAGAGGTTTTCATGGAGGTTTTATACTGAACTAAATATTATTCCTTTTTACCGACTTTTAAAAGGATGGAAGTTGTTGTAGTTAAAAAACGTCAAGTGTGAGTCTGATTTGCGCACTGAGGGTTTAATACGGAATATAAATACCAAAGCTTTTTAACCAAGTTCAATTGAAGACAAGGTTTTGCACTCAAAATTTTAAAGCTATATTCCAAGTGATAGTTTTAAAAATGGCTACCTATATCTCCAAAACTATTGATCGTAGACTAGTAGTTTCTCTACATAAGTAATAGATCTCATCAAGATCTTCGTGTCGAATGACAGCTGTCAAACTAGAAAGTGCTATATCTCTTTTAGACATCCACCGGGCCAGGCCATTCATACCGCCGGTGACCGGGCACGGTAGGTACGAAAACGGCCCGGCAGCCCCAACTTGTAGAAAATTGTCACGGCAAGCCAAGCGCTGCTGCGAACCGCGATGTCACCGTTCTGATAGTCATAGTAGCTAAAGTTATTGTTATTATCAAAAGAATATAGTTATTGCTCTTAAGAATTTGTTTAGTTTCTACTAAAGCTACCAAAGTTTATCTATCTAAGTTGATGAGACAAGTTTAGTATATTAGGCTGTGTAATTAGTTTCTTATTCTAATACTATGTTTTCAAATAGTTACATTAGTATTAGTAATTAACTTTAAGCAAGCAGATCTTTCTCTTTACTCTGTACAGTATTAGTAATCAAATTGCGGGCGACTTCTTAAAGAATCTGACTACTTTCCAAACTTTTTCTAGAAATCCTCTACATCGAGGCATTTCATCGTGTGTGCGCGTGGAAGATCATTTCTATCCTAAACTTAATTACTGAATACTAATGCTTCCTTAAACTTAAATAGTAACACCAATGTTACTATTCCGTTCAAAAGTGAAAATGAACTAATTCTGTATTAAAAACTCATGATTTTGAGACTGATTAAGACTGATTATTGTTGGTTTGCTGGTTTGAAATAAATATTATTCCGTAACCTTGAATCATTGTATTTTTTCTTAATTTACTAAAAGCAACTTTTCATAAAATACTTTCAATGTTTCATCCCAACACATCAACCGGGTTGGCGGCGAATGTTACAGCTGTCATTCGAAACGCAGATCTTGATGAGATCTATCACTGTAAAGAAACTACTAGTCTACGATCAATAGTTTTGAAGATATAGGTAGCCATTTTAAAACTATCACTTGGAATATAGCTTTAAGATTTTGAGTGCAAAACCTTGTCTTCAATTGAACTTGGTTAAAAAGCTATGGTATTTATATTCCATATTAACCCTCAGTGAGCAAATCAGACTCACCCATTTAAGTTTTTTTAACTAGAACAACTTCCATCCTTTTAAAAGTCGGTTAAAAAGGAATAATGTTTAGATCAGTATAAGATCTTCATGAAAACCTCTTTGAGAACACCCTTTTTTAAAGTCGGTTAAAAGCTTTAATATTATCATTTCGGGGCAGTGGTCCAATTGGCGATACAGTTGTACGGCAGGCCCTGTAAATTTCGGTTTTCTAATGTTCAACTATTTAGTTGGACCACGGGGAAAAAAATTCTTGTTCGTACGACCAGTTGGACATAATAGTTGGACGAACGGGAAAAACCCTTTTGTCAGCTCTCAATTTGGTTACCGGCGTAGAAAGATGTCAACAGCAAGTCATATCTCCCTAGGTTATAGAGTATCTCTATAGAGGAATAGTAGAATAAGAGTAGTATGTTGAAGAAGAATTCGAACTAGTGCAAAAAAAGTAGAGTGCATTCGGAAAGCGCAGTGTTATTTTTGGTGTAATTTTTTATTTTTAAAATAGCTTTAAGTAAAAACTTTGTACACACTTTTATTAGAAGGCGAGATGGAGGATTTTGATTTATTCCTCTGAACGCAGATACTTGAAAAATTTCAAGATTGAAGTAAACGCAAAGAGCGCTGAAACATTCTACGATTTTTATTCTCATTAAACAGACGAATCGTTCGGAATATTTGAATTAAGTCGTTTTAAAATAGTTTAGTAGTGAAGTTATGAAAACTAATAATTAACAGATGAAAGCGAATGTTTTAATTTATTGACAGTAAAAACTTAACTAAACCCAATGCTATTAGGTAAGTTAATAAAGTAGAAAATACTTTTCCAAATCAAAAATATAAAAATTTGCATTTTTATTTTTTTACAATAACGTTACAAGTCCAGATAAGAAATATCGAAACGTTGATACTTATTTTGATTTATTTGTTACGTTAATTCCATAAACAATCTTCTTAACGTTAACGTTAAAGTCTTAACGTTACGTATGGGGCACGTAAATTGCAATTAAAACACAAACATAAGCGTTATATAGTCGGTAGTTGTTGGTTACAAATTATAAGTAACATTCCAAAGGAGTAAATATTCTGTGTATAGGCGATACAAGTTTACCCCCTTTAGGTTTATAATTGTAAATTTCTAAATTTAAAAAAAAACGAAAATAGACTTAATAAATACATACTTTCTAACCAAACTTATTCTGAACAAAATCGGTTCACAACTTCTTAGATGTCCAAAATAATGCGCATTTTACGGAACCCTAACTTAATGCATGTTTGTACAACTCGCTTTTGGCCCGTTTGAATTAGTTTGCCGGAACGAGCAGAATTTCAGCCTCAGCTCAGACCACGTCGGCAAAGCGTGACACCGCACGCTCTATCTTCTCTATCTTTTTTACGAAAAAAATAAGCTACTCACCTACTTAATAAAACACTTAAAAAAAAGGTTGGTATGGTTCATGCCGAATGGTTTTAGTATTGAATTTATTTTATAAATTAGTTTATCCCCCTCGTCCTCAATCTACGGACTCCATTAAAGCGTGATAAAAATGTGTAGTGAGGCATTCGTAGGGTAAATAATGGTCCAGGGTGAGCACGGGTTCAGTCTCACCTCGCGCTGTTTCAGGAACCATTGGTAACTGTCTCATGTTGTAATGCAGTTAATTAAAGATATATATAGATATCGTTGACAAAGGTAACATGGTTATGGTAATAATAACAGTTGCCAAACGAATTTTTTATCAAATATTTTATCCCTGAAATTTAAATAAAATAATAATACTTATTTTCTGTAGTAGGCATAAGTTATTTATAGTTCTTGATGCTCAGTTTAACTTAACTCGGGTTAGCTTCGTGTCTGTTAGTTGACCTCGGTAATTGTCAAAGCGCCAAATAAAGTTAAATTCAGAGTTATAGCGTTATTTACCACTTTCTACCTATATCAAATCAAAGAGAGATTAATTTTAAATTTTCGACGTCGTGGATAGGTAAGTTTTAAAAAACTTACTCCAAGTTACTCAATAGTAAAGAAAATTATTTGAAAATTAATTAAGATATCTGAACTCTGATTTAGGCTTATTTTTACGGACGTGGTTACAACTTAATAACACATAAGACGTAACTAATATAACTTAAGCTTAAATCAGAACCAATGCCGAATTTTTAGGAAGACTAATATTAATGTAAAATAAATTATTAACTTTTACATATGATTTCACAAATAGTAGCTACATTCGGCGCTGCTTACAAATATTAATGACATGACCTAAATGTGCAGACAACGTCGTTGCATTATCTATACAAAAGGTCCAAGACAAAACCAAAAAAAGCGGGAACACATAATGCTGTCCGACTCAGACTTTATCATAAACAGGCGGGAACACATAATGCTGTCCGACTCAGACTTTATCATAAACAAGCGGGAACACATAATGCTGTCCGACTCAGACTTTATCATAAACAGGCGGGAACACATAATGCTGTCCGACTCAGACTTTATCATAAACAAGCTTTTGCCAACACAAGCAGCTCCAACCGTCTTAAACATAGTTATCGGCGTGAAATTCCCGTGGCAACTCCCTGATTACATTAATGAAGTTTCGTATCGCAAGCTATTGCTACGGCTAGAGTGCGTTTAAGTGGCATTTAGTGACAGTTATCCTCGCGGAAAATTAAAAAACTTATAACCTTCTCCGTCTCTTTAACTATGTCTGTGCCAAATTTCAGCTCAATTAGATATTCCGTTGCGTCGTGATGGAATAACAAACTCAAACTTTCACATTTATAATATTAGTATCAAGAAAGTAAGTATTAAAAACACAGTAGAATTTTTGTTAAGTAGTGAAGGCGTTGAATTTATATTTTTACTTATTCTTAAAAGTGTCGAGACCAGAAAGTTCGAAGCGCGAAGTTTATGGGAAGTAGGTAGTGCCGGAACTTTATCTGGCGAGAGTTGGCAAGATTGTTGGAAAAGTGATCGGGAACTACGAACCGGATTGGAACCAATGTGAAAATATTTTCAAGTGCGTTTATGATATTTTAAAAACTGCAGCTACTCTGTTACTTGTACTTGTGTTTATATCTAATGTTTTATCTAATTTTAGTTTTAGGATTATGACTTTTTGTTCCGTGTTCAGCTGTTGCGGGCGCATGATTCGTTCATAATAAATTTGTAATGATACGAGGAGCAAATCTGACAACTCTAAACATTGTTTAGACGTAATTATAATACGAACCAATATAACTTTATAATTTTTAAACGCAACGCATCTTGGTCTATGTGTTCGCTTCTTACGAGAATCTTGAAACTTTGTGTAATGGTGTAGAAAATTTAGTACGAAAGTCTACGAGTATCTATAGGCGATATATCTTTAGGCGTTCAAGGATCATTTTTGGGTTTCGTAGTCAAATTTGGAACCCTTATAATTTCGCCATGTCCACTGACATGTTATTCAAAGTCTATATAAAGACTACTTATACCCACCATGACGATAGATATTCACATTTACACAAAACGGCATTATGTTAAGTGGAGATGTAAAAAAACTTTACTTTTAAGTGGGGATGAAATAAAAATTTTATTTTACATCATCGGTTAGGGTAACTTTATATAGGCAATTCTGTTGTAAGGTTTATTATAAGTACTGAGTTTTGAAACAATATTGGATTATTTATTTTCAGAGAACAAAATGTGAAATTTTAGCCATAGCCGTAAGCTTCATTGTCACTTGGCAGTATATTGAAAAAAAGGCATAAGCTGTCCCTGCACATTTAAAATAATAGAACTAAGATGGTCATGGTATATATTACTTGTTTCTTGTAACTAACAAATGACACGTTGTGTGGCTGTTCGTTTTTTTACGAAATTGTCAGCAACATAAAACCTGCGCTTTAAAATGTTGTTCCACTCAAATTGAACCGGTTCACCAACCTCGAAAATTATGTAGATCTCTAAATGGAACGCCGCGCTGGAAATGAAAAACGTCGTAAAATAAATTGTGCTCCCGTAACAGTAAGCGAGCGATAATTAATCTATGCATAATATTCACGAGAGAGTGTTTGTTCGTAAAGGGTTGTGCATAAATCACAACTGTGGCAAAATAACGGTTACATAGAAATAAGAGTTATGTAAGATACGGTATCAAGTATACGTTTTTATGGCTAGAATATGAAAACATAAATTAACTCAATGCTAAACATAAGAACACCAAAAATATCATATATATCTATGCATAATTAGTGAGCTAGGCTGTTCATTACAGATGAGGTTAAGCCGAGTATGTATTGAGCAGAGCTCACGAGTGTCATACGACTGTTTTCAACACACTTAAACCACTGTTAGTACTTATAATAGGGTAGGAGGTAATAATGTTGTAATTTTGATATTTAATGGAATTTTATAGTTTTAATATGTTTTAAAAAAATGCATTTATTTTTCCAAATTCTGTGTTTCCAAAAGAAGAGAGCCTATGAGCTTAGTTCATAGGCTCTCTTCTTGCCAAACATTAAAATAACTGCGAAGTAAAAAGCACTGTAAGCTGAAAACGGTGCAGTAAGGGCTCATTTATAAGCATGTGCGTTACAAAATATTGAAATTTAGCAGTATTAAGTTTTTATTGAATGACTGAGGGATAGAGACAAGTTTCAGCTTATACTCATGCTCCATATATATACATATATATAATCATACAATACTTCGAAAGTATATAATTCTTAATAAATGCAGTAGTTGGTTGTAGTGATGTAGTACGTTCAGCTATTTAGTGACGTCGCTTCGACAGCAATTAAACTGCATCGAGTTGGTTCTCATCGCAACGCCAACTTCATGCTCTCCGACTGCACAATTAACGGTGACACAGTCCAATGCATTAGTTACGCCCCCGCCCTGTGTCGCCCCGGGGCGTAGGGGCGGCGGGGGCTAACTCAGTTATCCGCCCGGGCGGCACGCGACTACTGCGACTTCGCTAGACTGCGCGCTCTGATTCAATTCCAATCGTTTTATCGAGTGAAAATTGCTTTACACGTAGGTACGAGTACAGACGGCGACGACTAGAGTGCTACGGCCGTATACTGTAGCGAATGTAGATTTAGGGATTTTGCTGACATGTGTTGATACTGCATTTATTGGATATTTTGTTACCTACTAAACTTTTCGCGGCTCGTTTTTTTCTCGGTAACAAAATGTTTTGTCCATATTTTGTTAAAGACTCATTGCATAAGATAACACTAAGTTCTATTGGGTTTTAGATTGTGCTAGATTCAAATATACACTTGAGAGCATATAAATCGACCACCACTTACATTTTTTGTTGCTTTATTGATTTACTCCATTTTTTTATTTATAATAGCCTTTCATGTAGCTTACCTTTAGACACTTGGATTAATTACCAATCCCATGATGCATAATTTGAGCATATAGAGAGTAAACACAACCAAGTAGCGGGAGAAAACCGAAAGCGGAAAAATTCGCACGTTATCTCACGACGCGCCTGCGAGCCTAATTAAGGTATAAAAAGGCTGTTACCGGCAAATTTTCTATCAGTTGTCTATCACCGCTGTTTCTGTGAACATCTCCTGCATTGTATCGGACTAACCACCTTGAAGAACGGACACCACGCCTCAAGAAGCCGCCCAAGCTGTTGCATTGATCCAAGCTGGCCGCAATCAATCTTAAGTGGCTTGAGAACTTAACCTGAGCCGATCTGCAGTACGTCGTGTATACCAGAGGTTCCGGATACTGGTGGTTACGTTCGTCGACATGGATCTGGCCGGAGCCGAGCCACCCACCCAGGCTACCCAGCGTGACGACCGCTACCTCGTCAATACTTCTCTCCGGGATCGTCGCATCAACGCAGTTCAGCTGGGGCAGAGACTCCAATCGGCAAGAAACGTCAGTGTGAGTCGGCGGACCATCAGAAGAAGACTCGCTGAAGCTAATTTAAGGGCACACAGAACAGCCAACGGCCCGAAATTGACCGCAGCGCATCGAGAAGTTTGACTTTGGTTTACCAGAGAACACCTAAATTGGTCCATTGAGCAATGGCAAGCCGTACTGTTCTCAGACGACTGCAGAATATGTTTGTTTTGTAACGACGGACGGGGAAAAGTATACAGAAGGCCGGGAGAGCGATTTGCCCAATGCTGCATCTGCGAACGTATTCCTTATGGAGGAAGATCGTGCATGGTTTAGGGTGGGCTTTCCCTAGAAGCAAAAACGGAACTTGTTTTCATCGTCGGAGAGTCCCAGAACCGTGGATTAGGGGGATTGACTGCTCAACGCTACGTCAGTGAAGTCCTCGAAGAGCATGTGGTCCATTGGCTGGATCTATGGCGAGGGCTTCACTTTAATGCAAGATAATGCCAGACCACATACTGCAGCAATAGTGAGGCAATGGATTCAGGTTGTCGGAATTCCAGGAATGGAGTGGCCAGCGCGGAGTCCTGACTCAAACCGATTGGGCATATGCGGGCAGAGCTAAAAAGGAAAAATCGGGCGAGAACTACAGCCCCAACGTGTCTCCAAGAGCTGCAAGAAGCCGTGCTGGAAGAATGGGACGCCATTCCACAGGCATTCATTATTAGGCTCATCAGATCGATGAGAAACCGGATAGAAGAAGTCATCAGGGCAAGGGGAGGGAACACTAGTTACTGAGATTTTTTTTCAATAAAATCTTTATAAATTTACATGTTGTTTACATTGTTTTTAGTCATTTTTGGGTAGGGTTGATAGTTACCGGCTTAAAAAGCTAATTAGTGCTTCTTTATGCACAATTATATATTCTTTATATTTTCATTTGACATCCTATATATTGTATATGTGTATAAAAGTTTTCTTAAAAATCCGAAAAAACAATGGTCGATTTTTATGCCCTCAAGTGTAGTTTATCAGTTTTTAAAAAATTAAGATACAATATGGCGTCCATTTTATTCCAACAAATATATGATTTCGATAACTTCGAATTTGCTGCATTTAAACCAGTGTTTTAAAATTCTAGATGGCTGATTAATAATGGCGCAATATCAAGTCACAAAGAGAAGTATTTAGCTCGTGTGATAGTTGTCGCTGGACCAATTTTTTTGTCTTTCATTTGGCACATTAATGCATAGATCAATTTTTCATTCCTAGAAAATAGGTTGTATGTTCACAAATTTTGATTTGAAATATTTATTACCCTTACCCGATTCCAACCTATTTGTTCGCCTGGAATTGCTAATGGGTGAAACATTATTATTTCCCGGTCTATTATGTAACCGCTTACCGCTTATTACTTTAAAGCTTATTTACGACGTATGGGACATATATAAAGGCACCTTATTCCAGATACAGTGTATCAGAAGTAGTGTTGCAGTGATAGTCTCATGAAGAGGGGAGGTCACGCAAGAGTGGTGGTAGGTGTGCTCTATCTAGCCACTGGTGCCCCCATTCGGGGGATAAAACAGTGAACGACATACATATATATATGTTACCGTTAATTTTCGTAAATTATTTAGAGTGCAGAATAACTTGTAAAGCTGCAGAATATCTGGCCGAGTCCGTGAAAGTGGAAAAAATTGTTTACATTAACTAGATAATCTGCAGACTTCCTAGTTATTATGCAGAGTAATGACCATGACCAAGCAAAACAATCAAATTCATTGTAATTATTTATGATATTTATTAAACGCATAAATAAAGTAATAAAAAATAAAAAGTAGTATGTAATTAAATTAAATCGTATGTTACTCTACTGTAATAACTGATCAATTTAGACCGAAATACCGGACCTTAGATACCGGAATGAATAGAACAATTCATCATACATTGTATGAATCTTTTTTTTTTTTTTTTTTTTTTTTTTTTTATACCACTAAGGTGGCAAACAAGCCTACGGTCCGCCTGATGGTAGGCGGTCACCGTAGCCTATGGACGCTTGCAACACCAGGGGCATCACTCGCGCGTTGCCGACCCTTCAGAAATCTAATAACTTCTTTTTTGAAGAACCCCATACTGTAGTCCTTAGAGAAAACCTTGGCAGGGAGCTCATTCCACAACCCAAGCGTTCGCGGGAGGAAGTTTCTCTGAAACCGCACTGTACGTGCCATTTCGGTTCTAAAGTGTGAGAATGAATTCCCTGCCGATGGCGAGCGGTGCGATGGTAGAAAGTAGCCGTGGACATCATTTCGCACGATTCCTCAGAACACATCCCATTATACAAGCGCTAGAACACACACAGGGAGGCAAAGTCTCTCATCATACTTAAGGGCTCGATACGGCAAGTGAGTTTGGGCTTCACAGAGCCCGTCGTTGAACCGAGTCAAAAGGGTCAAGCTCTGTTGAGTACACCAAGTTTTTTGGACGCCAGTTTCACCTTGTCTAGCAAATGATCTCAGAGCTGGAGATGTCAACACCAAGGATCCCAATGCTTTTGTAGACCACAGTAAATGGGGTTTTTTTAACGGTGAACTCGCAGTCTTGTGTCTTTGTAGGGTTGAATTGGACTCAGTTTTCCCATCCTGAGTCAGAGACTTTGGACAGGGTCGTCTCGATTTAAGACACAAATTCACCGCGCTTTTCCTCCGGAACTGAACGAGGGTTGTTTGCACGACCCGTGTAATAAGCGTCTCCAGTATTGTCATCTGCATAGCAGCGAGGAGCCAAGAGGCGCACCCACTGAGACGGTATATCCATCCGGACGTGTAGTCTGTCCTCTACATCTGGTTTTATCGTTGGAGAAAGCTACCAGCTGAGAGAATCTATGGGTCAGAGCAAATTCATGAACAGATATCCCTGCGTAGTTATGGGTTCGAGAACTGAGCCACTCACGATGGTGGGAGTTTAAGTCTTCCAAAATAACTAGTTCTGCTGTGGGATATTGGTCTAGAACTTTGTCATCTTCAAGGCTATAAAGGCGGCGACACCATATATCCTCCTGGACGAATATACATACACCGGCACGACTCACAAAATTGTGTTCGAGTTTGTATCCGGGATAATGTACTCGATTTATGTATCAGTCTCGAGATGGTGGTGGACTGCGTTAAGATTTGCGTGAATACCCCTGATGTTGAAAAAATCCACATTATATGTGGATGGAGTAGCCGCTGTAAAAACTCTTTTTCTTTTATTTTTTCTGGCCATTTATGAAAAAAGTTACTTAGACTAAAGATGAGAATTCACTGCACAGACAGCTTAGAGCCCAAAAAGATGCGGTGCTAGAACTGCCGAAGCTCGGCACAGATGATACGGTTTCTGGCACGGCGGGCGGAAGGGCCCCTGATCTTCCTCTGTATTAGTAGCTGGGTCCACTCTGGTCTCCTTCTCCGGAACGACTACTACTTCAGAGAATTTGCTCAGGTTGGCGGTTCAGCCTCCCAGAGCAGAGATTAAGTAATTCCTGGGTTAGGGAACCCGTCTAACCTACGGCCATCCGTTTTATCAGGTCTCCCTGACCGCCGTACCAGCACGCCGTGTCTACGCTGATTAATAACAGCAACGAGCACCGCCGATCCCCCGCTGTCCGCGTAGCGAATCCTCAAAGAGCCTTCCTTACCTTACTAACCGTCAGGAACACAACACTACTCAATGTTAGTGTTATTATGACCGCAGTTTTCTGTAAGGTAGAGTTACTGCCCCAGTTCAGGCTGCTCATTCGAGCAAGTATTCGCTGTGCCCTACGTCTCTTGGTCCAGCAGGCAGCATCACTCCTACGAAAGTAGAAAGAAAAGTAAGTTACACATTTGATCAACCAATAAGGTTAAATAAAGACACTAATATGCATTGTCACAACTTACAAGCTACTCAATTACAGCTGTGTAGCTTGGCAATGACGTCGACGTGTTACAGCTTAACGAGCCTTAGCAGATAGTGTGGGTTGAGCTGTCTGAGCACTTTAGACATTGATTATACTGAGTGTTATGTATGACTACTTATAATATTATACATATATCGAGATAATTTCCATCTCTCTGGAAATACAGCATGTCTTAGACGGTTGTTGTAGATGAACAGCAGTGGCTCCACCAGCACTGACCGGCAACTTTTAAACAGGTAGGGTGGAATGCCATCTTGTCCTGCTGATTTTGTCGGCTTCAGTCGTTGGAGGGCGCGAAGCACATCATCCCTGAATATGTCGATATGAACCCTAGCTGCTCCATTCTCACTACCCGTTTGCGCAATTGCTGTATGGACATTAGGCTCGGGCCGCTTTTGACGGTACATTGAGCTAAAGTACATTGCTAACTCTTTGACGGATTGCTCACTACTTAGCACTTCACCGTTTTTTATAATCCTTTTTGGAGTTCTACCACCTCTTTTTGATTTGGTAAACTTCCAAAAAGACTTCGGATCTTTTAACAATTGCCTTTGGGCACTGTCTTGATACTGCCTGAATGCAATCCTTATCATTTCTTTTACTTTAGACCTACACTGTGCAAACTCTTTTACTTTTACTTTAAACCTACACTGTGCAAACTCTTTTACTTTAGTCCTACACTGTGCAAACTCTTTTACTTTAGACCTACACTATGCAAACTCTTTTACTTTAGACCTACACTGTGCAAACTCTTTTACTTTAGACCTACACTGTGCAAACTCTTTTACTTTAGACCTACACTGTGCAAACTCTTTATAATCGACCGAGGACTTAGTGGCCTTATATTTTTTATGCAATGAAGCTTTTAATTTTATTTCTCGGACAATTTCCGTCGTGTCCGTCCGGTGCAGTACCAGTCAGGTCCGGTCCATTACCAGTCAGGATAGACGTACCTCGTAGTCGCATAAGTTTGCTTTTTTTGGGGCACACATTTATCAATTATTGAATACAAAATATCATAGAAGTAATTCAAACTAGTTTCCAAATCTAAATTATACATCGGAGTCCAATCAACGTCTCCTATCCGTGAATATAACGATACAAAATCAGCTTTATTAAAGTTCCACGTTCCTGGCGTACTTTTTTCCGCGCTAGGAAGTGGTGACGGTGGAGACAGTGTTGGCGATGGCTGTGTGCCGTCGTGCTCTGGCTCGAGCTGAGACAAAGAGACACCTCGAGTGGTGGGTGATGCTCGTCCACCGCCACCAGCTGCGCCGCCCCGGCCCTGCCTCTCGCACCCTCACGCCTCCGTCACCCTCCGTCAACGTATTCAGAACTAGATCCAATTGCCGATTGTTACAATTACCTACTTTGTTGCTCTGTGTGAACTCACGATACGTTTCAAAATATTCGTAATATTTTTTTATGTGAGTAGAACAAGTGTACAGGTTAAAGTCTCCTAACACTAACATTTTGTTAAACACTTTACAATACTGTTCTAACATATTAAATAATAACAAGTATTCATTATCATCACTGTTGGGTGGAATGTAAGCTACGCACAACAAAAATAAGAAAATATTTCGTAGGTAAACATAATATTCGAAATTCAAACATTTGTGAGCGCGTCCAGGAGCGCTGATCTTTCAGTGTGCCCTATTATATATGTATATTTTAGTATTTGAATCAGATTGTCGTATGCAAAAATACAAAAAAAAGGTAATTTATTTGCTAAAAACACTGGTAACTTATAGATCCTTCTGTAGTGTCCACCAACCCGTATTAGGCCAGTGTGGTGGACTATGGCCTAAGCCTTCTTTTTTCAAGGTGAGGCTTGTGCTCTTGCAGTTGGGCTTATAATGGCTAATGCAAACTTGTCGATTCGGCGAGATTATGAGGGTGATGGAAATGTAGTCTTAAAATTCCTCTCGGTCCAAAATACAATAGTAGGGCAGAGTAGAATCCTTGGCTTAGTGTGCACGGCATAGTGAGCGTCGGGGTGTCGCCCCGGGCGCAGTTGTGAGACGCGGACAGACTGAAGGGGTGTCAATATGGCACCGATGCTACTCCAATATTTGACCAGACTTCTTTATAACACTTTTCGATATTAAAGTGGGCAAAGAAAAACAGCTTCAGAATATATTGTACTACTTTATCTACTTCATGAAACAGCTTAGAAATAGCTCTAATTGTATTATACAGATACAGTAATTTAAAACTAAGTACCTGTTTTGGAAAGAATCGCGATAACAGCTAATGTATTAAGTTTTTTCCCTTTCAGACTAGTCAGCAAGTGCTTTTTTGTTCAACTTTTTTCAGCTGTCTCGGTAAAATATAAATAAGGTGTCATTCAATTCCGAATCCCGTGTGGATGATATTGATAAAAAATTAAGTTCCGTTGGAAAAAAAAACTGCTGAAAAACGTTGAACAAAAACGTAGTTGTTGACTAGACTATTTGCATTTACTTGCAATAAAGTGTATTTCATTCATTCATTCAAAATAAGTATTCGACTACTATAACTAACTAAACTCTGTGTCCGCTTTCTATCTCTTACACTCGCAAACACTCACAAATAAACACACACACATACTTGCACACCCACATTCTTCCGCTCACATGCATACGAAATCACTTAAAAGCTAATAATCTTTGATACGAAATAATAAAAATGTCTGAAAATATCAAATTTAAATATGGCTTTAGCCCTAATGACGAATAAAACTTGAATACCAAAGTGAGGGGCTTGTTTGTGTTGTAAGTGTGAGACTCCGGCCGAGGAATAGGCACAAAGTTGTGGAAGAGAAGGGTCAGCCCGTCCGTAATCAATTACCGGACTAAGTTCATCAATCTCGTGTGCTAACGTGCGATTACGACATTTATATCATAGACATAATGCATACTTTTATACTGAGGAGCTATATGGGTGGGTTCCTTACAGAGAAGTACCTACATGCTACAGGTACACTGATGGAAAATAGTCTATTCTTAATTTGCCTAATTATTGCCTTTACCTATAAACACCACTTTTCACTTTATAAAAAAACTGCTGATTGAGTGTAGGCAGCAGGCGCATAGGGGTTAGGGGGTAACTACTTGCGGTTAGGGGGGTAACTACTTGCGGTTAGGGGGGTAACTACTTGCGGTTGCACACATTGAAAACAAAACGTTAAGTTTTATTTTTAAATTAAAATAATATGTAATAGCATTCCCTCCACAAAACTTAGAGCGATACATCTATAAATATAATATTAACTAAAAAATAGAATGGAACAAATCTAACAGTAAATATTACAAGTTAAATACGATTCAACCTTCTTTGAATAAGACTGGTAACAAAGAGACCGGCTCCGATCCAACAGCGAGTGAGGCGTTCGCGCGAATGTTAGATCAATATTGTGAGCGAGCACATGTTGTCTGTTTGTCTCGAGTCAAAAGAATTTCGAAATAGATTGAATTTATTGAACGATGCTCTGAAGTGTGAATGAAGTTTAATACAGATGGTTTTACTGACACGTTTCGCAAATCTCAATTATTTTTATTTTGTAGCAATGACATTGTTGAATAATTTCTTATTATTTATGAAAGAACCATCTTATTTTTTTAAATGTAACGACTTGTGAAAATCCACCATTTAAGAGAACGTTTTAGATTTGGTTGTTAAGGATAAATTGGGTAGAAAGTAAAGTTACCTACAAGAAAATTTTAGAATATCAAAGTGACCCAAAATTACAACAAAAACCCTCTGAATCTATCAACTTCGTGTTATTTATATTTTGGTTAAACAATACGCAAACTTGTTTAATAAAATGCTAAACGGTGAAGCAGAGAAGTACCCGAAACCTCTTGTTTGTATTTCCGAATGTAAGGCTTCAGTCAAAGGGTTAAACGGAAAGTCGTTCTGAAAGAGAAGGGTCAGCCGAGTCTCTAATTAACTAACTTGATCAAGCCTACCCCACCGTGCGATAGAGATGGTTATAGTGTAAGTCATTTGTATGATAAAGATAGAGCTATTTGGAAATTTGTCAAAGGAAAATATTTCCTTAGGTCGCCCTTAAATGCGTTAAAAAGTTACGAAAAGGTTAATATATTTTATTTTATGTACGTTTTCGTGCTTCATATATCTAATAAAGACTTTGACTTTTTACTCGACTAGCTAATGTTTGTGATTCCTTCCTTATTTACTTAATAATTTCATCACTCTAGATCTACCGCACTTTGATACGCAGAGAAGAAATAATAATACCGAATGCAAAAACATAGTCTATGAATAACAACACCATGGTGTCCCACGGTAACATTGTTGACTCTTGACAAACACACTCGAGGTACTACTGTACTGCCTTTAAAAACCTTAGTATACTGTACTCTGTATTAGAGTATCGCTACATTAATTTGACTAATTCCTACATAGTTTGTAGGTAGATAGGTATAGTGCATCTACAATATTTTGACACGTCTTACAAATCAATGCAATTTATACGAGTGTGTTTGTAAGTAAGTACAGAGCAATTCTGTCATTATGTATGTGTTTGTAAAAAACTGGTTGCCTGTAAAGTCGGTATACGGGCGAAAGTTTTACGTGACAATGATTTTATGTCTGTCTCTCTCGCTCTTAGGCGGGCGCGTGCCTCTTACTCGCTCTCATTGTGAGCGCATAACGTGAGCGGAGCGTAACGCAGTTTCTTGAAGTGTCACCCGGCAAACCAATTTATAAGACGTTGTCACGTCAAAAAAATACAAACAGTTTGTTTATTTACACTAGACAGTCTTATGAAGTACAGCAGAGAGGCGGGACAAGATTTAAAAGAGAGTCACTCTCCTTTAGCTCATCGCCTCTGTACACGCAAAAATATCTTTTTAAGCATATTGCCTCATTACAGACAAAAAGATTTGCTATTTTTCTTTCTATATCCAGGTCACTTTTTGGTCTGAAACTTGTAACTTGAAATGCTCAACCACTTTAATCCCATCGTACCATCATACACTAGAATTATCTGTAATTTAAAGGCTCTACGACTCAACAATATCATAGTGATGGGCTAAATATGCAATTGGTTGCGCCCCGGGCTCCTCGATCGCCCCGGGCGCAGGGGCGGGGGCGGGGGCGGTGTCACGCGACTGCTGCTGCTACGCGCTTTTTAATTCCAATCGTTTGTAAATTGTTTTACTTGCGGATTTGACTTAGGTACAGTTTAAACTTAAACGTCACAAGCACCAACCAGTTTGTTATTATTTTATATAGTACCGGTTCGACATCACGTTCATTCAAATGTCAATGTTTTGCTAATTGAAATGGCCAAGTGCGTCTCGTACTCGCAATAACTTAGCCTTAAACTTATATTAAAAAAAAAAGAAATTAAAAAAACAGACCTATCTAAATACATTATCTCTACACAATGGGGTGCGCGAAAAATATTTCTTACCAGCTTTGCCCTGCGACTCCGCCCTCGCTACAACAACTTTTTGACAATAGTAAGCTGTAGCGGTAGCTATAATTTTCCCACGTGGAATCGGTTACAGTCATTTCTTGTCCATCTCTTGAACTATCCCTGTGTCAAATGTCACCTCAATCTGATACTCCGTTGCGATGTGAAGAAAGGTCAATCAAACAAATTAAAATAAAACAAAGTCAAAACAAATTTTGAAATTTTTCATCATTATTACATAATAAATCGATGGCAAAATTAAAAGGCTGTGACATATAAACGAACGGGCCTTGCGAAACTATAAGGGTTTCTAAGATTTTTTCCTATTTTTTGCTGATAAGGCCATTACTGCTCCACTAGGCTTTTGGGGCGAGACTCTGAAGAAGCTCACTCTTGGGGTCGTCCCTTTGACCAGCGTAAGCCTCAAACCCGAAGGTGAGTCAGCGCCAGGAGAGGAGTTCCACGTTACGCGGTTGTAATTGCGAGTGAGTGGGGGCGAGAAGCGCCCCAGGACTCTTTGATACCTCGTGTATGAGGTAAGCGTTCGGGCTAAAGGTCTGTCTAGGTCTAGGTCCCTACTAGGGGAGGTCGTAGATACCCCAAGTAACATTTTAGAGTTAAGAAAAGCTGTAGTGGACCCTTTTTTCGGTTCTGCTTAAATATTAAAGAGTTAGCGTATAATTTATAAGAGAGTTATAGAGTTTAATTACACCTTTATATCTTCGATTTTGGCGCAAAATTTAGCAGGTAAAGCCTGTATAGACCCTTTATAGTGGTTCTATATAACCTTTAGTAGAAGTGTATAACAGGTGTTATAAAATCGTCAGTTTTCCGCTCGAACCTTTATTGCACCTTTATAATGGACTTTATTGAAACTTTTAGTTATATAAACTATCTATAACGGTGTCACATAGAACTTGGAGTCGTATTTTGATACCTTATTAATCATTTGTAGCGTTTTTGGGGTCAAAAGAAGATAGTAAAAATTTCTAGTCATAAAATTACAATAATTTATAAATATTAATATTAAATAAGTGCTTATGTTTATTTACGGACTTTGCAAAATTTTCATCACGAAACGTAAGTATTGTTGATTAACAGTGATCTTGAAGTGTAATATTAATTATTAGTGCGCTTGCAAGTTTAATGTGATTGTGTATCATGTTTATCGTCTCAATTTTGACGCGCCTTAAAAAAAAAATATTTTAAGGAAAAAAAAGTAAAACAACTAAAAGTACTAATAACCTAAAGTAGTTTTAAGACATTCAATTTCAAATGTTGGTCAGTTTTAGTGACTGTTTACATAAACTATGTCAAATAATTCGGAAAATGTAGGTACCACCTTATTTAAAAGTGATTTTGTATAAATAAATATTTAGTTGTTTTTGACAGAAAGTGATTAAAGATGGCGATATTTATCTTAAAGATGCAGACTTTTCTTAAATCTATTACGACACTCGAAGAACTACAACGCCTGTAGTCAAGAGTATTATGCGATCAAGAGTATTTGGTTGACATAAGAGAGGAACTACGCACTTAGCGAAGACATCTACCAGCAGTGGAGAGTAAAATACCGGCTTTAGTGTTACCTATACCTTAATTTTAGCTCAGTTCTATAAATGTTTTCATAATGTAAGGTTAGATTATAGACAAAAACTTTAAGCGTTAGAAACATTAAATGGTGTCATTAAAGAATTACCATTTGTTTTACTTACACCATAACCCTTATATCAGGATCGTACGAAATACTATAACTATTTAACCTATCATTGTCTTTCGTATTACAGGAGTAAGCTGTATAAAAGAGTTATACAACGCATGTAGTGTTTGGTGTTACTACACTCTTAATTAACTCCGTTACAGAACCAATGACGTTAATGAAGTTGAACAACAGCCTTATGATGTATAAGCAACTCTGATATAGCAGATTTATAGCAATAAGAATTATAGGGAGTTAATGAAGATCTTCAAATAGCTTTTGACGCTGCAGGCCGAAACAAGCTTTAACGTCATAAGTATATAAGCGTCCGCTGCTGCTACACTAACTGGAAAGAATATATAACTTCGTTTTTACAGTTCTAATACAACCTATAGAGCTAAACTTATTTCATAAGTGAACTGTATCACTCTTAGTGACAACTGAATCCATTATAAATCAATAGTAGTACTCTAAGCTTCAAATATACCTGTAACCAACGCTAAATTGTTTGTTGGGACTAGTGTCGCTGTCCAGAATAGCGAGATCGTCGTCAGGGGCCGTTAGTACGTGCCGAGGCCGAGTGCCGTGGTCGGTCAGGGGGAAGGTCGTTTGTGGATTGCACAATTAATCGGTTCGGGTGATTGGTTGTACGCTCAAAAAGTGGACTGCCAGGACTTTCAAGTATTGGGGAATCGTGGGGAGCTCGAAGTCCCTTTGTAGGTCCGCATTTTGGACGAATCATGGGGCTCCGTAGGCCGCTCTGAGGAAGGTTTTGGAGGGTCTGGAGTCTATGGAGGTTGCGTTTAGACAACGCATAGACGACACTAGCGTATGCTAGTATGGGGCAAATGCAAGTGGTGTAAAGAGTCAGCTTATTTCCAAGCAACATCTTTCTGTACTTTCATATCATGGGATATAGACGACCGAGGATAATGATAAAATCTAATTTACCTACATTGTATTTTTGTCATTTATTGTAAATGCAACCTACTCGAATTGATAAATAAGAAAACAAAGGACCAACGGAACCACATATTCTGCTTGTCATCTCCACAAAACTATCTGCACTATGCTATATTTGCACAATACCATTTGCACTATGCAATCTGAACAATACTATCTGCAGAATGCTATCTGTACCATGCTATATTTGCACAATACCATTTGCACTATGCAATCTGAACAATACTATCTGCAGAATGCTATCTGTACCATGCTATATTTGCACAATACCGTTTGCACTATGCAATCTGAACAATACTATCTGCAGAATGCTATCTGTACCATGCTATATTTGCACAATACCATTTGCACTATGCAATCTGAACAATACTAACTGCAGAATGCTATCTGTACCATGCTATATTTGCACAATGCCATTTGGACTATGCAATCTGAACAATACTATCTGCAGAATGCTATCTGTACCATGCTATATTTGCACAATACCATTTGCACTATGCAATCTGAACAATACTAACTGCAGAATGCTATCTGTACCATGCTATATTTGCACAATACCATTTGCACTATGCAATCTGAACAATACTATCTGCAGAATGCTATCTGTACCATGCTATATTTGCACAATACCATTTGCACTATGCAATCTGAACAATACTAACTGCAGAATGCTATCTGTACCATGCTATATTTGCACAATACCATTTGGACTATGCTATCTCATGTAAAAAATAAAAAAGTTCTAAAGCACAAAAGTTAAATTACATAACTTTTCAAACAACATATAACTTCGTCAACTGTGTTCCGATCAGTTTAAGTCATGGAGTAACAAGCAAGTAACAGGCAATGAAGTCGTTAACTTGTTCGTGTTAATTTTATGGGGTCCATTGTAGAGCCACAAACTGTAGAGCGTTGTCGTCTGTGGGTAGGGAATACTCGTACACATACAGTGTACCTTGGGGAAGGGGGAGGGGGAGCTCTGGGAATAAATGTCGAGTACTGTAAGATTATTTTTGTTGCAATTTGATTTGATTTTATTTAGCCTATTAACGAAATAATTAATTTATAGTTTTGCAGACCATGTGAAGATTCTTGCTGTGAGCGCGCAAAGTTTCTGAACGTAATCTATACTAATTGAAAGCTAAAGAGATTGTTTGTTTTTAAGGTTCCGTACCCAGTGGGTGCCAACGGAACCCTATTATTATGCCAACGCTGTCAGTCTGTTTGTCTGTCTATATCACAGATTATATAATACTATACTAGTAGTCTGTATGTCTGTCCGACCATTAAAAGGCTCTATCTTTTACAAAGTAATAGATAGAAGCCTGAATTTTTCACATAATATGTGTTATAATAGGGGATTATCTAACAAATAATAAAAAGTTAAAAAAATTAAAATTTAAGGGGGTCCACATACAAGAAACACATTTTCATTGTTTTTGCTCTATCGTAAAAACAGTAATACATACAAACTTTAAACTTGCAGTGAAAAATAGTGTGAACTGTAAAGTTTGACAATAAATAATAAAAACCGGCCTACTTTAAATTACCGGAACAGCACCATCTAGCTTATTATTGAAAGAAACAGTAACACATTTGTTTGTTGAAATGATATTCAAAGTTAAACAACGTCGGGCTTGTCGTAAGTGACGTACATTTATATGCGTATTATTAACATCGATCAAGTGCAAGTCTGACTAGCGCACCGTGGGTTCCGTACCACGATTTACGTAATTTACCAACACAAACAAAAACAAAAAGTGTGCTGCTAAGCGGTGACCCATTCAATCACTGACCAAGCCCGACATTGCTTAACTTTGAATATCTTTTCCAACAAAAAATGTGTAATTGTTTATAAACTTCTAAAAACATAGTTGCCTTATCATGAAAACAGCAAGTAATAACGTTACAGCGCCATTTAGTTTACTATTAAGATAAATAGCAACACATTTGTTTGTTGAAAATGATATTCGAAGTTAAGCAACGTCGGGCTTGGTCAGTATTTGGATGGGTGACCGCTTATCGGCACACTTTTTACGTAAATGGTGGTAGGTACGGAACCTTCGGTGCGCGAGTCCAACTCGCACTTAACCGATTTTTTTTTGAACGCGCTAATGTCTTGAACTATCAATCGGATTTTAAAAAATTCTTTCTGCATTTGATAGACCAATTCATGCGGAAGCTATGACTTATTACCCTCGACTGAGCAGGTATCGCAACAACGGAAACGGCAGAACAACGTCAGCTAAGTAAGCAGGTATAGGTATTCAATAAAAGTAGGTAACGATGATAATATTTAATAATTTTGATAATTACAACATTTAGCATAATTACTTGTTAAAATATATCAGAACCCAAAGTGAATGCAAACAAAATCGTGGTCGAAACGAGTATAATAATATTAAAACGAATTGAGTTCGAGGAGAGAATGTGTGTTAGGTGCGAAATAAGCTTTTGAAATTTTAGTAAGAGTACTTTTTATGAAATACACCATATTGGTGTCTGTAAATTAGGTTTAATAATTTTATTATTTTGAAGAGTACAAAACGTTTGTGACATTGTAGGAGTCCGAACAATTTGTTGCGAATATACCTACTATTTCATTTGTACCTACTATGTAATCTGAGGAATAGGTTCAGTAGCCATTAAAAATATATTTTATGGCAAAAGGCTATGAACTGCTGTATCATTGGAACGGAGCGCGTAACGAACATCTTTCGTTCATTTGCGGACACAACATAATTATAACTATTTTTATATGTAGGTAAAATTCTAAGCTTTCCAGATTATTTCTAAGAAGTTAATAAATTTGTTATTTATTTTTAATAGTTTAAGAAGTAAGTCAGACACAAAGCCCCAGCAAATAAACTGTCTCCGACACTGTAGCTCCCTTGTGGCACTTTTCATATTTTGCAGTCAAACTCTGTTTACGTTAAGTAATTTACATTTTTACGTTGTCGGTATTCGTTCGATTACCAGCATTACCAGTGTTTACGATGCTCTAACACACAAACGGAAAAGCTCCATAAATCTTTATGGTGTTTTTAGTTCTTATTTATCCTAAAACACGAAAAAAGAACTTGTATATTAATAGAAAATGATGTAAGTTGTGTACAGACTACCTTTTGGGAATCATAAGCATATAGCATAACGAAAGGTAAAAAACAATTGGTTCAGTAGTTTTTGGTAAGGGTATGCTTAGTATTTCTAAATAAACACATCTGTTTCTAGTTCAAAGTATTAAAGTGTCTACAGAACACACCACCGAACTATATAACACTAACACTAACGTTATTATACATCAGAAAATGAAATCTTTTAAGAAAGCGCTTCCTTGGAGCTACGTTTCTGCTAAATGAATTTGCATTTTTGCTCGATTTCCTTGTACATTGTACCTTGTACCTGCATAACGCAGCGACTACTGCACTGGCTTTACTGAAAACCTATACATTAGGTACTGAGTGTCTGAGCTTTTCAAATTGAAAAGCTTTACATTCTTTTATATCTTTGTGATATTTTATAATTCTAACTTCTTAGCTTTTAGAATTTTTGAGTTTGGTACCACTTGTCTAAATTCAAATCAAAACTAATACTAATACATATTTGTGAAAATCAGTTTGTTTGTTGTATCGTTCATGTAATAAATTAGGATTCGAAGCCCTAGCCAGAGATACCACACATGGTGGGGCGATTGAAAAAAAAAATTTCATCCCTTGTTTTAATATACCCCTGAAAAACTATTTTCTTAATTTTCATAACATTCCTGTATATCTGTATGGCGGCGGTTCACAAAAGAGAAATCTCTGTTAAAAGTCGACCAACTTATAAAATGTACTTGGAGAAGTAAAACTTTCGTACAAATTCCGTTGAAAATTACTTACATGAAGTTTTTGAACTATGTATAGTTATGGAAAAATTAAATCATAACAAAGTTTTTGAACTATGTATAGTTTTGGAAAATTTAATCATAACATCCTTAATTATAGTATTTCCTAAATTAATAACATTGTTTACGTTCGAGTAACACATTGGAATGGGCACTAGGCGGTACTGGGTTCGAACAATATCGTTTTACAAGATTTTCAAATATCTGCAATAATTTTTATATTATTTATACATATAATAAAATGGTAGGCAAGTCAAAACTGTACATTGAATATTTTTTTAAGAGAAGAAGCCAAAAATATAGTTTATAGAATTTTTGTCTGTTTGTCTGTTTATCTGTTTGTCTGTTTGTCTGTATGTATGTTCGGGATAAACTCAAAAGGTGCTGCATGGATTTACTTAAAATTTGGCACGTATATTATTTAGAAGTCGGGTCAACATATAAGCTACATATTATCACGCTATCACCTACGGGGAATGAGCAGTGAACCTTTATTTCTTCAACGCATTCTGTAACAACGTGTTATCTAACGACGCATATTTGACTGACTTCTTAATTATTATACTCACACATAGCCATTTATTTTATGTTAAAAAATCATATAAAGTCATAACTTAGATGTGTTATAATAATTTTTTACCATATAAAAATGTTTCCTATTTGCTGACTAGATGGCGCTGGCGTCGAATTAGATCGCGCTATGGTTTTGTTCACAAAGAGTGAACTCATAGCATAGCGTTCACGCAGACGACGTCGCGGGCAGCAGCTAGTATTTTAAATACGTGTGTGAGACGGACCTGGACAATTAACACGTGACAACTTCACATTGTAAGGATTTCTTCCATTTGCGCGTCGCACTCTCATTTAGGTACTACTGACTATATTATATAACGTGTATAGCTTTGTCTAAAAACATATTAGTAAAAAGTACTCAAATAATATATATGTACCTATAAATTCCATGGATAAGACAGTCGTAACAGTTATACGGAATACGAGTGCAGTCTTCGTTGATTTATGAAGTCAGAGGGAAATGGAGGTAAAATGTAAATTTGTTCAGCACTAAAGTAGCTCGACGAACGCGCTGAAACGCTTCTGGTGGAATATTACGATACATTAGTTGTTGTTACCGTAACACTTTGTCAACTGCACAATTTTGTCGAACTAATGTTTAATTATAGACATGTCACTTAAGATCATGACAATTTTGTTTCTACAGGCTTTCAAGTAAAAATTTAGAGCCAAATTTTCGAGTTAAGAATTAGTTATCGTAGAGTGAAAGATATTAGTGCGAGTGTGGAAAATGTAAGTTGAACTAAAAACTAACTAACTAAGGAATAAAAATAAGTACTGTAGTCCGCAGAAAAACGTGTCACAAGGTTACGAGGTGTAAAAACATCGAAAACCAGAAAATGATTGTTATAATAACCTATACATACCTATATACTTGTAAGTACAACATAATTATATGTTCAAAAGGGTCAAAATTTCTAAGTGTTTTATGTTAGGAAGAAAGGATTTTGTGATATTCATCCTTTAAGGGGGTGAAATAGGAGTTGGAATTTTGCATGAAAGTCCGTCATTATTTCAGTTAAATCAATAAAAACTTATATTTGATATTTTGCCTAAAAATAAAGAATGATGATGGAAAGGAAATTTGTTTGGAGTTTTGACCGCTTCATACGACCAGATTGAAAAGGGTATGTAAAATTATGTACGGAACGGGAAATCTAAAATCGTGAGGACGATAGCAGGGACACATTATATGTGTTTTCTTAAATGTTCACAGTTTTATAAAAAGACTTGTAGTGCTTTTCCTTCAATTCATAATATTCAAATTTTACTCCAACCATTTGCCTTTGTGAGTTTCTTGCAAAAGAATATTTAAATAATTTGATCGTAAACGTTGAAGACGTCCGATGGCTGCAACACTAAGTTACAAACTAATTTGAATACCGAACGAACTTCGACTTTTTGTCTCAGTCGCTTAATATCTTAATATATTTTTAAACGATAACTCAACTCTGTCAATAAGTCCAACTGTGAAACCACTGCATTTATTTAAAAAATCTTTCACTATTTAAGAACTACACTATTTCAGATGGACATCCTACTAGGATATATACCAACGTCTCCTACTAACTATGTATGTTTGTTAGTGCAACTACAACTCGATTACCTACTTAACCAGCCGAACTTTTTTGTATTCAAAATATGTTGTCCACATACAGTTAGTAGTCTACACAGGTAAGATTAAAGATTAGGAGTTAAAGTTCCCTGTGTCAAAATATAATTAACATACAAACTGGGATCTAGATCGACAACCATGACCAATTTGACATATATACGGACTTATAATAACAACTCATATTTTTTATATTTTGTAGGTACATATTTATATTTCAATACATATACATACATACATATACATACATACATATACAATACGTATACGAAGATACAGAGAGTGAAAGTTTGATAACGACGTGTCTGGTCTCCTTGCGCATCATCAATGCCTGTTACTTCAGTTATATTTTCGTAAATTCTGGCCTGTTGGCTTGTAGCCTGGCAGCTCTGCATCAACGTTAATTGTTCATCGACCTCAAACATTTACCAACATCAATTATATATAATTAATTAAGAAACATCTAATCCATCTTATGTTTACTATCTCTTTGCAGTCAATTTTCATATTTATATGATAGCTCTGTTTGTGTATTCATTAGTTTATCGTTTAAAAGTCAAAAAATACTATACGGATAAATAAAACCTTTCCTTGTACGGACGAGTAGCTTATCATTTAACGTGAGTAAAACAGCACGTAACAGCTAGTGCAGAACATAAGTGGTAAACATAGCGTCGTATATACGAGGCTTTTTATCGTTTTTACGTTTATATTATTGTCCTAAAAAGCCTTTGAAAGCGGAACAAAAACAACATTTTTCCGTTTTCTTCATCTCAACGCATCACATATTGTCACGGGCTTTGTATTAAATATAAGAGAAAGTTTTTCGAAATATGTATTGATAAAACCAAAATATATCTTTCCCAAGCCTTTTAGATTTTGCCTGGAAGCTCGTTTGAGAGTTAGAGTCAAAATACCAAGTATCGGAACTAAAGGAATATTGGTTAAATCAGGATGACTACAAAAACTACATGAACTGTTTTTATTGAACGAATATAAAGACAGTGGTTGCTGAATCAGCCGTTATATGTCCCCACTGCCAGGACACAGACCTCTCCTTAGACTGAGGACACCCCAGTGTGGATTGACTGACTTCATCGAACTATCCACATGAGACTGTCAGATTTTCCTAAAGCCTCCTCGCAGCTCCTCCTATAACAATAACCAGGACCGATGGTTATTTAATTGTGTTTATCAAAAAACACAGCTATTTTAGAAACACTTAATTTTTAGAAAAATCTTAATTTAAATTAAATTTCGCTTGTAAAGTCAGCATAAGTTTTAAGGGTTGACTCTTGAGTCCCGAATTTTATTTTGTATTATTGGCAACACCTGCTTAACTACCATATTTATATAGTTGAAGAATAGCAAAGAAAACACAATTCATAAAATTATTTTATTTATTTGTCATAACATAGGTAAGTATGAAGTATGAGAAAGATGATACAACATGTTTATGTATCACTATGTTCTGCCACATATTTAGCGTGCAAATGTTTTTGACATGCATAATTATAAGTAAATTATTATTATCATTTTTAAAATTCAATATTAACAACATATTATTAAGCTATATAAATAAATCATTTTTTAACATTATAATAGCATTTATCTAGTTATATCTGCCTATAGAATAATTTTCATGTCATATATTAAAATAACTAACAGTCAATAAATAAGTTAACCTAAAATTACACAAATTTGTTATTAAGGTAATTACTGACTGAGTAATACGCTTTACTACATAACATTTTCATTAAATTCGTCTTAAATTGATTGAAACCCGGCATTTGTCGCAGGGACTTAAGTAAATTATTATATAGTATCGGCGCCATACCAGTTATGTTTTCTGGAGAAGAGTTGTTTTTGATGGAAGACCTCTTATTATTTCGCTTACCAAGTATGTTAGAGAATAAATTAGGATTGCCTTTAACAAATAAGACTACTTCATAAATATAAAGAGCAGGAAATGTCAGTATTTCATATTTCTTAAAATAGAGTTCATAACTTATCATCAAAAATCCGGATAATCGATTTTAAAGCCAAATCAAACAATATGTATGTATGTATTAAAATTTTAATCAATTTTTATTATGTAAGTATGTAATGGGTTTTAGTTCCGTCGTTTAGACAAGACGATATGAAAAAATACGAGCTACAACGGTAATAAATTACATAGTACCTATGTAATTTAAATTTCATAATGGAATCGGAATGATTTTTAATGTCCGATATTGTAGAAGTTCCACCATACACCATATATTATATTTATTGCACGCCTCATAAGCGGAGCGGTGAGGTAGCGCTCTACTCTCGACATGTCAAAAAACCCAGTCTTTCGAAACTTAAATGACGTTTTTTTTTTAATATAACACTTACAGGATAATATGAGTGCACTAATATGAAGTTAAATAATCTGTCTAGCACATATGGTACATTTTATAAACAATTAATTTGTTTAATATCATAAATAATAACATTAAAACTAATCATTCTTGGACGTCCATGAGTCTGTGTTTATGTGACCATGTATGTGGCAGAGAAATTGGTCGAAAAATTCATCTTACCGGAATACTTTTGTTTTTAATATATAAAGTATTACACTGTGCTAATTCCTAGTTAATATTAGCGTTCTTAGTACTGTCGTTTAATTATAATTAATAAAAAACTAATATACCACTGTATACTGTATATCTATATATATATTTTTTATTTTTATTTTATAGTATATTTTTTCCTCACCTTATTTGTTATTTTATTTTAAAAAACTTGAGTTTTTGTTTTAGATTTTTTTTTTAAATGTGAATGACCGCTATGAGGCGTGCACTTTTGGATTTTTCAATTTTTTTATTATTTTGTCTATCTATAGTCTGTCGGTCTGGTTGCTGCCAATCCAATTTAAAAACGAATGTTATTTTTATATATTTTACACATTTTATTTTTATTTTCTTATCTTTTTATTATATTTCATACACACACACACTTTATTTTTTGTGGATAAGTAACCATGACTGAGAAGAATGTATGTATGTCTGTAGAGGTTTTTTTTTTTTTATTTTGGTCGTAGGGTGCATCTTCCACTCCCGGTATGTAGGTTTGCAAAGCTATTTTAAGTGGTGGGTGTGTCACGTATCCGAAACCTTCAAGGTCGAATCCGTTAACTTTATCATTTTTACCATTTTTCAATATCCCAAACGTCCCATTTTTCTCTTTTAACCGACTTCGAAAATGGAGGAGTTTCTCAATTCAGATTTATATTTTTTTATTTTTTTTATGTATGTTCGGGCATAACTCCGTCATATATAGACGGATTTGATAATTTTTTTATTTGTTTAAAAGAGTATACTTCCGAGGTGGTCCCATATTAATGTGGTGAATTTAAAACTTCAACTTTTGATAAAAAAAAGTAATTGGTTTTAAATTGGAATGGCTGAAACGCCTTATATTGATGCTTGTATAAAATTTTGTTACGAGTATAGATGTTTTTAGTGTACGAAAATATTTATTTGTACTTACTGCCAGATTCATAATTTTTATAAGGTGCATTCTGTTTTCTCTTTCAATGCGTTAAATGTCATAATCCAGCCAAGTTGAAAAGACATGAAATCTGTATGGTACACTCCAAATCTTGGCTCATTGACTTTAGTCAGAGTTTAGGTGACATTAAGCACATAATGTACATTATGTCGGTGAACAAAACGCCACTATTCTCTCTATTATCTTTACTTTGTCTTTAAGAGACATCTCTACTCTTTTCGCTTAGACATTTAAGATTTCCATCGCAAAATGTAAGGCAAAATATAAGAAAACTACTAAGAAATATGAACTAAAGATTAAAAATTTCCCCCATTGAGCCCTCATGAGGCATGGTGCCCAAAATAGAGGCAGCGTTGCCACGCTGTATAGCCAGGCTTATCTTTTGAGCAAAATAGCTACCAGCCCTGTGATCTTTAGTCTCCTGAATGAGACGTTTACTTAATTCGTGGAAAAAATCTTTAGTTCCAGACCCCACGGACCCAGCGTTTCAACCGCAAAAGGCACAAACAAAAAAGCATCACTGAGGCCCACGAATTTGCGCCGTTTGCGGTCTTCGGCACCAATAGCAGCAGCTCCAACCTTTTTCGCGGTTGCTGAAAGATAGGTCGGGGCCAAAGTATCTACACAAGTGGCGTCCCATACAAGAATTCGACCCATCTTCCAGGCAACTAAAGACATCCCGTCAGGTCTCTTGCCATCGTCACGAAGTATGCCAACTGGTTCTAAAATAGCTGGAACGTTGGCAGTAACAAGAGCCCGACGGATAATGTCATTGATATTACTATGCCTTGAAAAGCGGCCTGCGCTTCGGGCACAAGACAGTCCGTGGTGTCCTAAATTGTCCACCATCTCGCCACAGTGGCAACGATGGGGGAAATTTGTAAAAGCGCCCAAACGCAAACATGATGAAAGGCGGAATGTATTGTTGTCCAGAAGTGTGCCGATTCTGACAGAAGGTAGGGCTTGTAGCCACAAACCTGACTCCCACACAGAAACAGCACGGAGACGAGCCTGATCTGCCGTACTGGTAGATGTGTATAATAAATTGTTCCACTCCAGACGGCAAAGAGGCTCATCCCATAGTCTCTGTGATGCAGGAATCCTTGGTATTTGGAATTTTTGGAATTACCATGCCTCATGAGGGCTCAATGGGGGAAATTTTTAATCTTTAGTTCATATTTCTTATTGTAAACATCAAATAAATGTATTCACCGAATAAATGCTGCAATTGTCCATAAAAAGATGTTATCTTTAAGAAGAAAACTACTACTATCAGTTGAATTTTACCAAAGAAAATGAGAGCGGGAGTAAACAGTCGGAGGTGGGAATAAACTCGTAGTAACACGTCTCGTTGCGCCGACAAAACATTTTCAAATCGGCAATAAGAGCTGTGACGAATGAGTCAGGATAATCGGGATTCTACTGTATCTTAAACATATATCTTTAAGCTTCCGAACCTTCGATGTATTGGAGCAATACCCACTTATATTAATAATTATATTATATTATGGCCTGTCATTACACATACCAAAGAAATTAATATTACGTACATATGTTTCCCAGTACCTAAATGTAGATAAGTTATTTGTAGATGTGCCAAATACTTTCTACGACCTTTCTATTTCTTGATTTCAGATATTTTTGCTAACGGAATTTACGTAAATATCCGCTCGTCTATGTATTTGTATGACACATTCTCAAGTTTTTAAATCACATTTTGAAAATCTCAATTTGTTCGCTTATTTATGTATTTGTATATATTTTATTTATTTTTATATAGAAATTTATGTATATGTATCTTTATATACTTATCAATTCTAAAGTATTATTTATTTAAATATACTATGTATGAATTTAAATTTTTTTAAGTCTCGTCCTTGAGATATGCACACCTTACTCAATTTTTGTTTTCATAATTTCTCTTCCCAAAGGTTGTCTGGGAGAAATCGCTTAGTTAGCGATATGATCGCCTTATTGTACTTTTTTATTTTGTAGGTTTTAATATATGTCTCACTTACTTTGCAATAAAGAATATTATTATTTGAATAACCAAATACCATATATAAGTTTTATTGTATCGTTATATTGGTTTATTTTGGCAAATATAAAAAAAAAATCTTATTCCCTGTTTGGCAAGTCACCCAATTTCATTATCTTACGTTCACCAAAAGGGCAAATTATGGAATAATTGCATAGCAAAATTCCAAGTCATATAACTATATTACTACAGAGTATAATAAAATATTTACTACAAAAAAAGAAACTTATTTCCAGTCGCTTTAGTTTTAGTGAATGGGCTACCCCAGGTATTCATAAAAGTAGGCGTAAGCTGTATGCATTATATAAATAAAAAACATATAATAATAGCCAAATATTTAGGGAATATTTGAAAAAATACTCAATAACCTTTAAAAAGGTCTGTCTTGTTGAAAAATCAATTCACCTTAGACATAAATTAAAAAATTCAACAAATAAAATAAAAACTACATGGAACATAATAAATAATGAAACTGGTAAAGCTAGGAATTCTTGTCACGACTTTGAGTTGATGATACTAGTTTTTAAACAAATTCTGAGGTAGCTGTTGCATTTGAACAATTTATTTAGCAATATTCCTTCAAAATAACTTCAGTTGTTAAACTCAAGTCCAATTTTAGAAGAAAAATTATTAAAAACTAGTGTTCCTGAATGTAAAGTTCCCTTTGTATTTAAAAACATTAGTCCTACGGATATCATAAATACATTTAAAACATTAGAAATAAAAAAACACCACAGACCTTTGGGTACTTTCTGTAAAAACTCAATAATTCATGTTATAGCACAACCCTTAGCCATAATTTTTAATAGTTGTGTTGATAGTGATGTGTTTCCTGATGAAATGAAACTTAACAAAGTTATACCTCTGTTTAAATCAGGTGGTTCAACAGATCCTAATAATTTTCGGCCTATTTCAATCTACCTGTACTCAGTAAAGTTTTTGAAAAATTATACTTTGTCAAATGTTATGCCATTTCTGTATTAATGACCTACTCAGTAGTAAACAGTTTGGCTTTATGAAAGGCCGTTCCACAACCGCTGCAGGAGTTGCACTATTAAAAAATATATTTAACGCCTGGGAGTATTCGCATGATGCTCTTGGAGTGTTTTGTGATTTATCTAAGGCATTTGACTGTGTCCAACATGAAAATCTCATCAGGAAGCTACATCACTATGGTATTAGAGGCAAAGCTCTCGACCTTTTGACCTCCTACATGAGTAGCAGAGTACAGAAAATAGATGTCAACGTAAAGTCAAAGTCAATTCTTATTTACATTAATGATCTCCCATATCATGTAAAAAACCATGACATTGTCTTATTGGCTGATGACACCTCTTTACTTTTTAAAGTTGAGAGACGACAGACATGTTATAATGAATTAAATAATGCCCTTTCTAAAATTGTAAATTGGTTTAAAGCTAATAATTTGTTACTTAATGAAAAAAAAAACCAAATGTGTTAAATTTACATTACCAAATGTTAATCAGATACAGACATGTATTATTAGTAATGGCGAGCACTTGTTAATTCAACAGTCTTTCTTGGCATAACGCTGGACTCGAAACTTTATCTTATGTCCTCATATTCATAACCTAGCCAAAAAACTTAGCTCTGCTGAGTATGCGATCAAGAAAATAAGACAATTGACCGATGTCGACACTGCAAAAATAGTATATTTTAGCTATTTCCATAGTTTAATGACATATGGTATCCTATTGTGGGGTAGCGCTGCTGATGTAAATACAATATTTTTGTTACGAAAAAGGGCAATTCGTGCTATTTATAAATTAGATTCTAGGATATCTCTGAGGGATAGGTTTAGGGAAGTAAAAATTTTAACTTTAGTGTCGCAGTACATATATGAAAATCTTTTATATGTACATAAAAATATCAATAGTTTCAGCAAGAAAAGTGACGTTCACAAAGTAAATACTAGAAGTAAAAATAAGCTGTTGGTGCATGATACACGTCTACACAAAATAAGTAACTCTTTTATGGGGCAATGTATACACTTTTATAACAAAGTTCCCAACAATATTCAAAAGCTATCAATAAGTAAATTTAAATCTTTTATCAAGCAGGTACTTTGTAAAAAGGCATACTACAATATTTCAGACTATGTAAATGATAAAAAACCTTGGGACTGAAGATGCTCAATTACAGGATGCATAGGTAAACCAAATTAAAATAGATATAATATAAAATTGTACGGCTAAAATTTTTTTATTTAAAACATTAATTGTATTTTTAGTTTGTTTGTATTAGTGTTTTTAAAAGAGTAACTATCGAGTTTCTTGCCGGATTCTTCTCGGTAGAAATCAACAACATTGTGAACCGGAGGGAAGGTGGGAGTGATAAAAAAAAAGTGATTATTAAATCCTAATTTGAATTAACCATTTTGACTTTGACTTTGACTTTAATCTGAAACAATGTACACATTAATTTTTTTTCATTGATTGGTTTGTTTTTGTTTGAAGTTTAGAAATCTATGAACGTATGCGACGTGCTTCCTATCGCTCGATGCTTCAAACACCAATTTCAGTAGTCTAGAATGTGATGTCTGTGACCTCCTCAAAGAATGCTCTTGTTAAATAATTTACTAAGCAAAGTAAAAATTTATTGTAACTCCACGGATTCAGTAGAGAGGCACGTACGTATGTATACATATACTCTTAGGGTTCAAAACGTATTCGTGCCAGGAACCGGTACAGTAGGAAGCGGGCGACCGTTTATTGGTTTACTATTTGTTTGCAGCCACATCCCGATTTCGACTGCAGCCTGACTGTACTTACCCAGTTAGGCTGCAACTGGAAAACGGGAATGTGATTTACGTGAATACATCAAACTGAACGCGGAGGTATATATATCCTATTTAGACACGATGCGGCCGAATCGTTTGGCTTACCGTTTTTTGTTGTTTTTTTAGGATTCCGCACCTCAAAAATGAAACTCTCATAGGATCTACACCGTTTATCTGTCAAGACCCTTCTTCATGGAAAAACCTATAAACTTGAATATTAATAAATAGGTTTTTCCCATCTTTTGATTTTTAGCCAGCTGAAATATACTTTAATACCTATTAATCATTCCTTGATGAACTTTGACACAATTAAATTATAAAAAAAATTACCTAAAAATAGGATGAGAATTCATTTTTACGTACTTAGCTTTTAGAGTGTAGCGGGAACAAAGCCATGTTAAAAGAATTCCTCTTCATATGAAAATTAATCGACACACCAAAAGATAAAAACAGGAAATGGACTGCTTATATATACAAAGATTGTGATTTTTTACCGGTTACCGGTTACGGTAATTTACTTTTTGTTATTTGAAACAATATGGATAAATAAAACAATATGGCTAAATAAAACAATATGAATAAATGAAAGTACAAAGTACCTATGTTGTTGATTTTGTCGTATACGGAGTTCTACTAACAATATTATAGTAAATCTGATCACAGATTACGTTGTAGCAATGTAAAAAGTTGGTGAGGATGGGTCCGATAGCAAAATAAACTAGATTAAATTACAAAATTGGATTACTGTTCACGTAAGACACCTTCCTGTAAAATGTCATCATAATCAATGTTAAGACAGTAAAATTATAAGGCTTTAATTACACACGGGTGGACAAGATGAAACTAGAGCCGTTCCGTATTTACAATTTGGCTACGGAACCCCAAAACTAAAAGTGGCACGTGAATGTGAGATACCATTAATGAATTGGATCCGCGTCTCGTCGATTGCGCGATACGTTTTATTTTTTATCTGATTTGTTTTCCGGATTTTTCCACTCGAGTGCACAAACGCTCGCAATCAATAAGTAATCAACTCCTCAGTTAATATTTTCCATTTATTGTGAATTCAGCTTACCTACACGTATAGGTATGCCATTTGGATTTTCGACACGATTCTACTTAGTTAATTAAGTTGGGATGTCTACATGATGTTTACGATTTAAATCACTTCATTAATTATGTAAGTTCATACTTGTCTCGGGAATCATAAAGTTATGATTTTAAATTAGAAAAACATACCTAATTAATTATGATTATCTAAAGGAAGAAGAAGAAGGTATAAAAAATGCAGTACCATTTTACATGCATTTATGATTACCGGACAAATGGTTTCTTCCAGATTTGTCAAGAATTCTTACCATAAGTATAATTATAATTATTTAAAATTAAAGATTTGTTTCGTTGTGGCTGATTAAATAAAGGAAGAGTTATAAGGTTCTATGTAAAGAATTTCATGTTTATAAATGTTAAAAAAAAATCACTTAACGAGTTTATTTATTGTTGGTTGTCAAGGCAACGATTGTATCAAGTATTTGAGCGTTCACTAATTAGAGCATTCTTTCTTTTAATTGTAAAAACAAAGATGAAGAGATAAAATTTAAAGACAGAGTATACGGTAAAGATAAGCAATGCCGCATAAACATTCCCAGTTCAGTTATTGCCGCAGGTTGGAAGCGACACTCGCGTATTGCGTTTTATTAGTGTGGTCGCTCGCTTTGGAATTTTGTGAAGAAATTTTGAAAAGTCAGTACTGACGAATTCGTTTGCGGCAGCAAAATTATGTCAAAATTGTTGTTTCGGGATATATCCAATGTCTTGCTCTACCTCTTGTGCGATTACCATAGTTGTATCCTTGTTGCCACAGTTCCACATTTAGTTGCGAAACTACTACTTTACCGACGCACACGAACTGCAATCATGTTTAGCGATTTGTGTTCCGCCTTGTTGGACAGAGTTTACCTAATATTTACATACGAACTTCATTCAATTTATCCCAAAGTGTACATTTAGAATGTCGTCTAACAAAATACTAACAGATACAATAGTAAATCGTTAGAAAAAAAAACGTTGCTAAACATGCTCCCGCAGACAAATGCGTCGGTGTACTAAAACCGTTTATACGTGTGGTAATATGCAAGATAAATAATGCTGTTTAAAAACAAAAAAACTGCTGTTTGTAAGAAAAAAAGAAAGGAAGTCAGAATTAAACAATTAACTTATTAATTTTAATATAAAAAAAGCCATGCCGTGTTTCAAAAATATCAAGTTCAACCATATTACAGTTTATTTAACAATAAGTATATAGTTATGTAAATATAACATATATACTACCGACACAATACGAGCAACCAACTGGCTCGTGTCCAAAATGGTCAGCAAGGAAAAATAACGGAAAGAACGCATCAAATAGGAGCTACACTTATACCATGGCAATAAGAATAAACTCTTGTATGGGATACTTCATGCGTGGATACACTTGCACCATCACACATAAGTTTGACATCGATTAAGTCTGGAACTGCTGCTGAACAGGAACAAACATCAGAACGTTGTAAATATTCCAATCTACCTCCAAATAATATATATTTTTTGCTTTGGCATTTGAAACTCTGGGACCGAACATTTTTTCAGAGATTTTTCTAAAAGATTAGTCCTTGCTGTTGGGGATTTAAGAGCAAGAACATACCTCGCACAAAGACAGTCTGGCTGTGCAGCGAAGTAATACTTCAACCCCCGATCGACCTCGGCATGGTGGTAAAACAATAGTTAGGCGGCCTCGGCAGGTACTAATGGCCCCAGATGACGATCTCGCTATCCGGATAGCGAGATTAGTCTCAACGACCTCCCCCAATAGGGCTTCCCTCCAAACACGACGCCAACGTCCCCGGGTTCGTCGAGGCCCACAAGGATACACGAGGTATCAAAGAGTGCCGGGGCGCTTCTCGCCCCCACTCAATCGCAACCGCACCCGCGTAACGGGGAACTCCCCTCCTGGCGGTGACTCACCTTCGGGTTCGAGACTCACACCGGTCGAAGGGACGCCCCCGAGAGCGACAACCCAAGCCGAGGCTCCCCCCGCGGAGAGCCCTTGAGCGTTGGGCGCTATACGGGCTGAGGCTCCTTAAGAGACTCGCCCAAGAAAGTCCGGTGAAGCAGTAATGGTTCTTATTTTAATTAAGTATATTTATGTAGTTTTTTAAATTATTAAATTTTTAGTGTTTAAATATCTGAAACGAACGAAAAATAGAAAAAAGGTAATTTTGAACATAAAAACTTGCTAGCGTTTATTGCAGGCTAGTTTTTAGGCGGGATTAACTCCCTTGGAAGTGGCCGGCCTTCAGGTGGACGGGCATGCAAAGGCGCTATGCCCCTTAGGTGTGGGTGGGTACTATTGTCCGCCGCGTCAAACAACCGGGTGGCCAGTCTGGCGATAAACTCACCTATCGGCTCTGCCTTTGTGTCCCTAGCAATTGTGTCGTTGCGGACGTAGCGCGGAGCACCCGTTATTATCCTTAGCGATTTGTTTTGGACGACTTGAATCTTTTTCTTTTTAGTGGCGGATAGCAAGGCGTACCAAGCCAGCGCGGCGTACGTTAAACGGGACCTAACGTAGAGCTTGTATAGCCGGATTTTGGTTTTAAGTGGCAGGTCAGACGAAAATAGTGGCCGTAGAGCCGCCCTGGCGCCAACCGCCCTGGCCGCTGCATGTTCAACCATTTTGGACATGCCCAGTCTGCGGTTGATAAAGCATCCAAGGTACTTTACGGTGCTCTGCCACTCAATTACCTGCCCGCGGAATACAAGCTCTTTAGGTAATAGCCTCTGTTGGCTTGTTAAGATGGCTGCCGTTTTTGAAGCGTTTACTGCTATCCTCCACTTGTCAAGCCAGCACGGGAGAATGTCCAATATCCGCTGCATTTTAGCGGCAGCTACATGGGACTTACGGGACGAGCTCATGTACGCGCTGTCGTCGGCATACAATGCTAGGGTTACGTCCTGTATGCCTGGCGATAGACCGCTATCGCTAAGCGTGGGAATGTCATTAGTGAAAATCGCATACAACAGTGGGGAAAGGCAACTACCTTGTGGGACCCCCGCTGAAATGGTCTTAGGTTAGGTTTTATTGTCAACCGAAACAAAGAAACTCCGCCCCTCCAGAAAAGAGGCTATTATCCGCCCATACATAGAGGTTAAGTCGGTCTCAGAAAACTTAAACAAAAGACCGGCGTGCCAAACTCGATCAAAGGCCTTCTCGATGTCGAGAAAGACCCCGACCGTGTACCAGCCTTTGTTCAGCACAAAGGCCATATAGTGTAAGACACGAGTAAGCTGAAGAGTGGTGCTATGATTACTTCTAAAACCAAACTGTTCTGGCCTTAGATTGATAAAAGGTGATACCCTTTTCAATAAAAGACGTTCGAACAGTTTGGCTATGTTAGAAAGTAACGTGATCGGCCGATAATGCTCTGGTTTCTGGCGGCTCTTACCAGGCTTCGGTATGACAATAATTTTGCCTGTCTTCCAGGTCGTGGGAAAGAAACCTGTGCGCAGGATCCCATTAAAAATACGGGTTAAGGCCACAAGACCTTTTCTGGGTAACATCAACAGGGCCGTGTTAGGAATGCCGTCAGGGCCGGGAGATTTCTTTTTGTTTAAAAAAGATGTAAATTTTTTAACCTCCTTAGGGGAGATAAAATCGTCACCTCTAAGTGGGACGGTGGGGGTAAAAAGGAGCTGTTGTATGCGCTCCTCAACCAATGTTGTGTGGGCGTGGTCGACAATGGGATTGGGCTTAAATTGGTCCTCTAAGTGGTCCGCCAGTAAGCCCGCGCGTTCCTCAGCTGAGTACAAACGGTTACCTAGCGTGTCTACGAGGGGGTGTATGGGTGCAGGGGTGTTGGTCATACAGCTAGCTAAACGATAAAGAGCGGTATCATTGTCGCTGGCCTTTGAGATTGTATTATCCCAAGACCATTTCCGATAAAGCGAAATTTGGTGCGATAGGTCACTACCTAATTTTTTTAGCTCTTTTTTAATTGACGGGCAACGAGTTCGGCACCACAGTTTGCGAAGCTCTCGTTTTTGGCTAAGTTTACTACGGAGATGTACCGGTAATAAACTTTTCCCCGAGGCTGTCTTGGCAGATGTGGTGCACTGAACAAGTGCGGAAGCGATAGCTGCGGTGAGCGCTTGGGTCGCTGTTTCCACTTCCTGTGGAGTGGACAGGCCACCGGGGGGGAGTTTAAATTAGCTTAGTAGTTTTTGGTATTTAGTCCAGTCCGTGACGTTTTTCATTGGTGGCAAAGGTTTACCCCCTTATAGAAACTCCGAGGACTAGTAAAATGGGGAGGTGTTGCGAATCAATGTCATGGAGGGTTAATGAGTGGGGGAGCCGGGACCAATTACGACGTAATTGTGCGCCTCGGCATCATTTTTTAAATCTCTACCTTCTTTGGATGAAATTCTTGAACCCCATTGTCGGTGTTTGGCGTTAAAATCGCCGAGTATGAGTGTGGGCGTGTCGTCGGACATAAAGTTTGTAATATCTAAAGTGTTAATGGACGAGTTGGTTTCCATTCGCTCTGTGACAGTGGTCGCTGCTGCTTGCGGCGGCGTCGCTGTTTGCGTAGGTACATACCTTTCTTGATTTGCGGTTGACATCTCCCTGGCTGCCGCGCGGGCTTGCTCAGCAGGGTTTGTTAGCGGGCTCAGAGAAAATGGACGAACATCGCGGCCCCTTGTCCTTCGTGGGTCGCTTGTTTTAAACGCGATCGATGGCGGGTTGTCGCGTGGCGGGGGGTTAAATGGCGTCGTCGTCGTCGCGGGACCCACGCTGGTGGGGCGTGAATGGAAATGTCTGAATTAGCCGTTGAGCCGGTTATTACCTTGTGCAGCGAGACGCCGTTCGATGGAGGAGAGGCCTGGATGGGAGACAGCATGGCGGGAAGTTCCTCGTCTTGAAAGTATTCATACTCGTCACCTGTCTCCGAGGTGGCGTAGCTTGTAGTGCCCGAGCGGGCTGAGGCCATAGACGCAGCCGACGGAGGGCGCGACGGTGGTAATGCTGCGGCGAAAGTGCCGTCCGCGGCAGTACCCTGGCCTGTGAAGAGGTTACGAGCCACTATTGCTGGTGGTTGGTACCTAGACCAAACCTGTCTTCTCCGTACACCCCGGCCCCTATGGCGCGGGTGACGGAACGGGGGGGGTGGCATCTAGTTGGTTGAAGACGCTGCTACACCGACATCCCTCGACGGGCACGCACAGAGGCGGCCGGAACCAGAGCAAATAAGAGAAAACACTTACTCCTATTCCAAATTGCCTACCGAGAGTGAAGAAGACAGCAGTCTGTTGCCTTTTTGCTCGCACACGCTGAGCGATGACGCTTCGGCTCAAACGAGCACCCGCAACACACAAAACGCACACGTACGTACACCGTCTACAAACAAAAGGTTTTTCACGCAGAATGATTTGTTCTTGGGAGCAATTCAGAAAGAAACGAAAGAAACAGGATACTCCAAACGAACAATCAAGCTCTCGACGAACGGTGGATGAGCGAGTGAGCTTAGCTACCTCGTAGCAAAACTTTGAGGAAGCTTACGCTGTGATTTTTATTTATTAATGCGATAGAAACTTTGCTTATGATCTAGCGCTTTAACCTAATTTACAGACATATGGTTAAAGTTACACATATGAGAGTAGTACTAAAATGTAGTATACAACAAGAGATTTTGAATGATACAAGTTACATATTTGTGAGCTTTTGTAGTACAAAGTTATAACGAGAATAGTTTGAAAGTTTTACATTTTTAGTTTTGCTAACTCGTTTTCTTCTTAAATCTATAATTTTTTATGCTAATATAGTAATATCTAGTTATAAGCTACAATAATAAAAAGGTTTTACACAATAAAAAGTAGAAAAAATATAAAAAAGTTGTAAAAGTACAAAAATTGTATTTTTTCCTACAAAACCTATTATACATAGCGCAAAAGCTATTTTTTATGCTTATAAGTTTTCCATATATTTTCAGTGTATGTATATACAGAAATAACACTGATTTAGACACATTATAGTACATGCATTATGTAATTTTTGTAAAATTACCCGAGACAAAATAACATCGCAAGGCTCTGTGCGGTCTCCTACGTTGTTTCTACTGCACATCAATGATATGTTGGACTGCAACAACATACATTGCTATGCAGATGACAGTACTGGAGACGCTTATTACACGGGCCATGCAAGCATCCCACGCTCCGTTGTGGAGGAAAAGCGTAAAGAACTTGTGTCTCAAATCGAGATCTGTCTGTCCAAGGTCTCTGACTGGGGGCGGGAAAACTTGTTCCGATTCAACCCTTCAAAGACACAAGTCTGAGCGTTCACCGCTAAGAAAACCCCATTCACTGTAGTCCCACAATTCCAGAACACTCCCCTCTCTATCTCCAAGAGCATTGGGATCCTTGGCGTTGACATCTCCAGCGATGTTCAGTTCCGAGATCATTTGCTAGACAAAGTAAAGCTGGCGTCCAAAAAACCTTGGTGTACTCAACAGAGCGAAGCAGTACTTCACGTCGGGGCAAAGGTTGCTACTTTACAAGTCGCAAGTCCGGCCCCATATGGAGTACTGCTGCCATCTCTGGGTGGGTGCACCCGGATACCAGCTTGGCCCTTTTGACTCGGTTCAACGACGGGCTGTGAGAATTGTCGACGATCCCAAACTCACTTGCGGTATCCAGCCCTTAAGTCTGAGGAGAGCTTTGCCTCTCTGTGTGTGTTCTACCGCTTGTACAATGGATTGTGTTCTGAGGAATTGTTCGAAATTATGCCCACGGCTACTTTCTACCATCGCACCGCTCGCCATCGACAGGGAATTCATTCTCACACTTTGGAACCGAAATGGTCGCGTACAGTGCGGTTTCAGAGAAACTTCCCCCCGCGAACGCTTGGGTTGTGGAATGAGCTCCCTGCCAAGGTTTTCTCTAAGGACTACAGTATGGGGTTCCTCAAAAAAGAAGTTATTAGATTTCTGAAGGGTCGGCAACGCGCGAGTGATGCCCCTGGTGTTGCAAGCGTCCATAGGCTACGGTACCGCTTACCATCAGGCGGACGGAAAAAAAAATCGCACATATCACCACGAGTTGTCTACTTACTGTGGATGTAGTCATTTTGCACTTTTGTTACAATTTTTAAAGTACGTCATATGACGTCTAAATGCAAATATATGAATACAAATAACTGTTTTAACCTACCTAACTATGAATTACGATGCTACAGAGCTATTTACAACAATATCTATGTTTATTTATAAGATACTTATTTGTAACTTACAAAATATACCTTTTTAATATTAAATAAATTATTATAGATCTGAGTATAGTTGATATATAATAAAGCTTTTTGAAGCTTTGGGACAAAAAAATAACAATCTGTTGTAATAAAATTTAAAAAAAAAAGAAGTAATGCTGTCAGCATTTTGGGCACTATATCAAAAGGCATTAATTTAGATGAGGTATTTTAAATATTTTAAACTTTTAAAATTGTTTATTCTTTCTTTTTAAATAATTTTAATTTATTTAGTTTCAGGTATTTTTTTATTTAGGTATTTATTTGTTTAGTTTAATTTATATTTTATTTACTTGCGTTTTTAAGGTTTTATTTTAATTAAGTATACTTATGTAGTTTATTAAAATTATTTAATTTTTAGTGTATATATCTATGTTTATATATAAAATACTTATTTGTAACTTACAAAATGTACCTTTTCTAATATGAAATAAATTATTATAGATCTGAATATAGTTGATATATAATGAAGCTTTGGGACAAATAAATTACAATTTGTTGTAATAAAATTCAAATAGTTTATTTCTCAAAAGTAGGATACAATATCACTTTTGACAGTATAATATGCAAGGAATTTATAAACTACTACCGTTTCGGAATCAAGATGGCGTCCTGGGGAGAAAAAACGGCGAAAGAAACTCTCCAGCAGTCGCTCTTTTCAATTTTAATTAATTAATATATAGGTAAATTAAGTTACTTGTTTCTTTTAGTTTATTTTCTCTTGTATTTTTAGATATTATTATATTTTCTAGGTAATAGTAAAATCCTATAGACGATAGTTTTATATCAATTATTAAATAAAACGTGAAACTAGTTATCTTTTTTCAGTTCACACAAGCAGTCTATATCAAACTAAAATTACAAAAAAAAAAAAAAAATTCCCGCCAACCATCGTGCATTAGGCAACATGGCGTCTCGTCGAACGGGGGTCGGGTGTCGGGTGTTGGAGCACCTAACTACCTACCTACAACACAAGGCGACACCGCACAATGATGCCTGGTATTTTACTTCATTTTGTGTGACACCCAACACCCGACAACGCGCCGGCAGCTGACATATGTCGGAAATTAAACGAAAACCAGTCTTATTATAAAATAGCTAAATAACTATAACGAAATTCTTTACGGATAGAAAAGATTTTGTTCGAATTAAAAGCCTATTTATTAAAATACGTTAATACTAAATTTTATTAATTTCAACAATTTTTTTCTGGAAAGTACAAATCAATATAATTTTAAGTAAATTTTATAAATTTCATAAACTAATAACTACAAAATAGTTTTATTACTTTCCGAAAATAATAATTTGTACTTCGGATTACAGAATTTTACAAATCCTATAAAACTTTCCTCCAATTTATGAGTAGGGTAATTAATATCAACATATAAAGCTTATTAAAGATTACAAAAAGTTTTATTAAAGTGGGAAGATAAAACACTACGCGTCATGACAGTGAAGGCCAATTTACATTTACAAACACCTTTCTAAGAATTAGTAAAGTTTACTAATAATAAACATCATTTCGTTTCTTTACGAATCAAGGTTGACGTCACGCATCCTACATCGCGCTATTGAAGTTCCTTCGGTAGTTCGCATATATACAAACCAAATCGCAAGTAAAGTTTTGTCAAAGCGGCCACCGGAGCCTCCTGGTACGTCCACAATGCGGACCTACACAGGGACTTCGAGCTCCCCACGATTCCTCAATATTTCAGAGAGCAGGGAGCCAATTCTCATGCGATCGAATTGATCACTAATTCAAAATAAAGTAGGAATTTAAACTTTTTTCAAACGAAAATGTAGTTAAGCAATTCTGGTAAAGTCGAATCCGATATTTCTCGAACGCTAGCCGCTCGAACTGCTTCGAGTGATCGGGACCGTTCGAGACTACATCTCGCATTCGAATCATGGCAAATTTAGTTCAAAATGATTGGGTTCCAAAATTTAATTCTTCTCTTAGCGTAAACTTTATGTTCTAAAATCTAAAGTAAATGTCTAAAATGTAGGTCAGAGTAATTAAAAGGGTGGAAAAAAGACTTATATTACTAAATATGATATTTTTTTACCTTTATTCCATTCCATTATACATTATACATTATAGTCTTTTCTCAATTCATTGAATGGCTGATTTTCACAATTATCAAAGTCGCCTATGACAATAATATTCTTTTATTTCTATTGATTTCCATCATAACAAATACTAGGTTACATCACATACACTGACAAACATGTTTGAGGTCCGGCGCCGCCATCTTTAGTGCTGCGTAGTATTTTGATAATACTAAGTGGCAATTTCATGTGAGAAAAAACTTCTCGCCCCCACTCAATCGCAACCGCACCCGCGTATCGGGGTGCACCCTCCTGGCGGTGACTCACCTACGGGTTCGAGACTCACGGCGGTCGAAGGGACGCTCCTTGAGGCATAGGTCCTTACCTGGCGGGGAATTCCCTTTTACCGCCGCTTCACAGTTGAGGACCCTAAGCTGAACAAATTTGGCGCACCTTCCGCCACAGCCCTTCATCTACCAAGTACACGAACCAGTTGTCAGTAGGCTAAATTGTCATCCTCGAAAGTTTTGACACCGACTTGATGATCTTCCATCATGATGAAAAAATCCTTTCCAAAAAAAATAGCAGTTGAAGTTACACACAACGGGCAGCCATTATATCCTGTATGAGCTATGGCCGGCATCCTTTCATGCAAAAATAAGCTTGAAGAGTCCCTGCAATGCGACGTGACGGTAAACAGCATGCAATTTATTTGTCTTCTTAGTTTGTTATGGATTTTTTCACGTACAACTTTGTCTTAAGTTATTAGGCCCTCAGCGCACGGCGCAAATCCGCCCGCAGGCTGCAATCAATCAGTAGGGATTAGGTGCGGGCCCTATTTGCAAGGGGTATTAAGGCCTTACGGGCTCTCACCCCTAGACTCGCTTCGTTTAACAAAGAAACATTGTTGGCTTAAGATCGGTACGGCTATACCTTCAAATAAATATATTAAACTTTTGTATGATATTTATTACGTATAATTTTGTTCATATGTGATAAATATTCTGTGATGTAAATCGAACTAAATGAAATAATAATTTGAGACTCGACCAATGATAGTGTATATAGTAAAGACATATTTTTTGGTTACATATTGCAGAATTTGCGGCGCTACAGAAACATCAGAAAGCGCAAGGTGCCGGCAACTGATATAGTCTTTTTGCTCTCGCGCTATATAATAGCTTTTGCCAGCGGCTTCGCCCGCCCTAAATTTAGTTATCGGCATAGGATTCTTACGGCAACTCCTCAATTATAAAAAAAAACACAGAAGGTAAAATATTTACCGCCCTTCCCCCTCAGGACTGCCCGCCGGCCTCGCACATCATAAATGCGCGCGCAATACTTGATAATTATTTTGCTGCCACGGTATTTTAAAACTGCGATACCTCCGAAGATATTCATTGAAATCGAATGATGAACAGGGCAATTTTGTTTTAAATTAAATGCTTGTGATAAATAACGTATTTATTTGGATAAAGATTAATATCATGTTTATAAAAACACCTTTACAAATAATGCATTATTTTAGAACAAATGTGGTTAGCATAAAAAAGGTTATAGTGAGCCAACCTTAAAATATAGACATATGCTGTCGCGGACTTTTTTTAGTACTTTTATAGGGGAACAATTTTGTCATACATGATTTTTGCGAAACTCTAACCGTTTACGCAGCGCACGCAGCGGAAGCTCTCAAAAGGATAACAAAACCCCGATTTTGAAACATTTTTCATTAGTACTCCGCTCCTATTTGTGTTAGCGTAATAATATATAACCTATAACCTTTCTCGATAAATGGACTGAAAGAATTTTTTAAATTCGACTAGTAGTTCCTAAGATTAGCGCGTTCAAACAAACAAACTCTTCAGCTTTTTATATTAGTATAAGAGTATAGATATAGCGTGGTTGGACTCTGAATGACAGAATAGAAAAATATGTGATTAGAGAGTATTGCTTAAATGTAGGCTGTGTGTACCTCGTGTGACTTGAGTCCGCGAGGAGAGGTTGAGGTTACTGTTGATAGTACCTGTACGAAAGCATTGATGCAATTGGATGAAGGGAGAGGAAGAAGTGCACCAGTAGTTCCAGAGGTGAGGAACTAGTGAATCTGTAACACAGGTTTATATTTTTTTTAGACACCAGTTCCCTACAATTTTCTAGACTATTTTGATATTATTTAAAGTCTAAGTATTTATTTAATTATTTTTGTACTAATATAAAGTAAAACTATTATAAACATGCGTGAAGTTTGGAGTTAATATACCAGCAGAATATTTAAAATGCGACCCATCATCGTCTCTAATCTGCACCTCATATAAGTTATGAGGTCTGCTCCCATTTTCCTGACAAATCGCTTTAATTTATGAATGGTAAACACGACACCTCGTAAACTAGTGCGAAAAAGTAGGTATATTTACTGAAACCTAAGGCGCCACTGTCTACGTAAACAGGACACATTCTCTATGTGTTTTGTTTTAGTTCAATTGTTTATCACTTTATTAAGCAGTAACCCGGTATTTTATGAGACAATGTAGTTTATGAGGAAACGATCACTATCACCCCATAGTGATCGTTGTAGTGGGTAAGGGCTAAGGGGTAGTCGCCCCCGTTCGACTACCGGTAGTCGCCCCCGTTCGACTACCGGTATTTAGTTTTATGAGTCGTTCAGTTCAGTTAAGTGGTTGTAATTTTTATTAAATGATCGTTAACATTTTAGGGTCAAGTGAATCTGTTGATCAATGTTTTTACAAAGTCTTTTATCGTAAAGCGATAAATAAGCAGACATCCCACCTGATGATGAGTTGTAATGTGTCTACAAAAACACATGCTTGCACTTTTCTATCCTGAGGCCTATGGTGAAACGTATTTACTTGCTATTTTACACATTAATTAATGCGGAATAAACTCTATCTTAAACACTAAATTTAAAAGAGAAACAAAACTTTCATTTAAAATAATATTTATAGCTTTGACAAACAGCACTGATTACTAATCTACACTAATATTATAAAGAGGAAAGATTTGATTGTTTGTTTGTTTGTATTGAATAGGCTCCGAAACTACTGAACCGATTTGAAAAATTCTTTTACCATTAGAAGCCGACATTATCCTTGATGAACATAGGCTACTTTTTACCGCGGGAAAATGCTTCATTCCTTCGGGAAAACGGGTAATAGGACAACTGGTAGTAAGAATTGTCCTTCCGTATTTATCTTATCTTTTTCACATAACTTCTAAACGGCTTGACAGATAGGGTTGGGTATTTCGATGGTTTCACAGACACGAATGTCAATGACATTAAGGAGGAAATATTTGATAGTTTTTTTTTTTTTTTTCTATAATTGAGGCGCTGCCGTAAGAACCGTCAACAACGAAATTTAGCGCGGGCGAAGCCGCTGGCAGAAGCTGGTCATTAATAGCTGAGTGCTACAAGCAGACTCACAACGTGTCTAGGTAACATAATTGAGTGCTACAGGCAGACTCACAACGTGCCTAGGTAAAGTTAACATAGCTAAGTCCTACAGGCAGACTCACAACGTGTCTAGGTAAAGTTAACATAGCTAAGTGCTACAGGCAGACTCACAACGTGTCTAAGTAAAGTGAACATAGCTGAGTGCTACAGGCAGACTCACAACGTTTCTAGGTAAAGTTAACATATCTGAGTGCTACAGGCAGACTCACAACGTGTCTAGGTAAAGTTAGGTGTAGAATCCAATTTAAGTCTTAAACCCGATGTCGTTAGAGAAATTCGTAAAGCAATGACTGCATTTCTCATCACCCTAGGATTTTGCGATGAAATTTCGTTATAGTGTACATAGAAGAGTCAAAATTAATCTGGAATTTTTAGTTGATTTTTGTCTGTCGCTAACATCCAACTATCATAAAAATTATTAAAATGCCGAATTAAAAGTTGCCATTCTGATAACACATACATACAAAGGGGTAGGCAGAGACCATTGACTGCCACTTGCTACGATCCTGGCATACCTTTCTTGCCTCAACTATACGCATCAATGCTTTCATACATTTTCTACGGTTCCGAGTACTCCTGACCTGGCCTTTTCTGAGAACGTACTCAATTTGGTTTACATACGTTTGCCGAGGTCTACCTCTACCGACCCTACCAATTGCTTCAGATTCATAAATTTGTTTCGTGCATCTATTTTCGTTCATTCTTTCAACATGGGCGTAGCCAGCTTTTGGATAAGGCGGGCTGGCTTGGCTAGGGGGGGGGCAGACCTGATAGAAAATGTAATTTTTATATAGTAAACATGTTCATTTTGAGCGAATTCCTTCAGGTTATGGGCACCTAGGGGGGGGGGGGGGGCAGCTGCCCCCCCTGCCTGTACCTCGCCTACCTTAACATACCTTTTTCAATCTTTGTCACCACACTTTCTTTCACACCGCAACGCTCTGATAACACATATACATATATTTGTGTTTTCTGTCAATTTATTTAATTATGACCATATTTTCTCAGTCAGTTACCTACAGTCTTACAAGTTTTACATAATGAGGTAAGAATAACGTCACAATGTCTAATGGGCAGTGACATGAACCGTGACATTGTAGAAAATTCGTATTGTTTTTATGTTGTTTGTGTATGGCAACTCTATAGAACACCTACACACTTTTGCTAGTTTCACAAAATATTTCCGCAAGCTAATTCTAAAAGGCTCCCAAGACTTTGATCGTCGTGCTTGTCAAGTATTGATGTGCTTACCAAGCATTGATGATCGTCGAGGGAGGCATGCTTGTCAAGTATTGATGTGCTTACCAAGCATTGATGATCGTCGAGGGAGGCATGCTTGTCAAGTATTGATGTGCTTACCAAGCATTGATGATCGTCGAGGGAGGCATGCTTGTCAAGTATTGATGTGCTTACCAAGCATTGATGATCGTCGAGGGAGGCATGCTTGTCAAGTATTGATGTGCTTACCAAGCATTGATGATCGTCGAGGGAGGCATGCTTGTCAAGTATTGATGTGCTTACCAAGCATTGATGATCGTCGAGGGAGGCATGCTTGTCAAGTATTGATGTGCTTACCAAGCATTGATGATCGTCGAGGGAGGCATGCTTGTCAAGTATTGATGTGCTTACCAAGCATTGATGATCGTCGAGGGAGGCATGCTTGTCAAGTATTGATGTGCTTACCAAGCATTGATGATCGTCGAGGGAGGCATGCTTGTCAAGTGTTAGCATGGAAACTCGTAGGTGATTGTTAGGCACGTCAAGCATTTCCTACACGATCAAAACTGCCTGCCAAGCTTCAAAAATTCACGTTCTTTACAAGCATTTTTGATCGTCTAGGGGGTCTTTAATTTTGACTTTATTTAAACGCTTAAAATTTGACAGTTCCATTAAAAATGTTTTAGTTGCTAAGCCATTACTTATACCTCGTTAATGTGTATCGTCATCATAAGACATTTCTATCTTGGGAAGTTCTCTATAAAATATATATCCTTAAAGGTCAATATAAGATAGTTTTGTCTTGGTAAGGTCAATATAAGATGAATAAAAACCAAAAATAATGAGCTGCGATGTTACAAGATCACACAGAGACAAGTGAAACCTTCAGACTATAAGTAACACCCTCTTTTTGTGTCGAGGGTTTAAAAAAGGGATAAGCCTCAAGGCGTTCAACAGAATTTACCACAATTCAGTATTAAATATTAATAAAACACAGTATTCAAATCCCGAGTAGTTGGAATCCTCAAGTGGGATTAGTGTAGCACACGCGGCGGTAATCCCGGATCCCGTGCGAGTGTCCCGGGTGCGCGGGTTCTGTTTGCGTTGCATATGGGGCGATGGGAAAAGTCGCACCCGTTGTAAGTTTCGCGTTGCGATAAACAGTAGGTGTGAACATCACACTCGGAATGTTGAATTTAAATTTAAATTTTCAATTAAAATAATAATGTGCAATTACGCGGTCTCATCGCGCCCAATAGATTTCTGTTAGACAACCATACAAGTGAGGAAAATACATATCAGTTTTAAAATAACCTTTTCTGATTTCTTTGTCTGAACAATCACTATAGATTTTGTTATAACAACTTTATATTGTTTGTATATTGTAGTGTTTTCGTGATATTTCAATTATTTAATGTTTATAAAATAACAATATTTTCCAATTAGTAAATGTATAATCACTTTATTATAACACATTTAAAGTAGGAAACATTCCATTTAAATTTCGTACACTTTGTAAAATAAAAATAAATGTATACCAATTCAATATCCGTACTAACCTGTTTATCCTACTGATTGGTTTATGCCTTATGGCAATTGATTTTAATCAAAATATAACAGAAAATTCAATGATTTCTATTAAACCATTTTTTCTATAAACCCAACTAGAGTAATTTACTGAAGCGATACCATAAAATTACTTTAACTTTTGCCTTCCAGCACAATTGATCATGTCAGTCGTCAAAATTTCAGGTATATTAATTTCGATGGAGTGAAGCAACTAACAGTTTATTAATTATAATAATATGTTTCAATAGCATAATTTATTTATTTACTTCAAGATTGTAGTGTGGTACATAACTAAACAATGTTAATAATGTTACATACAATTTACCTGAGACAGGCATGCAGTAGGTAACAATATAAATTATTGCTTTGCTACTTGTTAACTACTTCCCTTTTATATTTAATAAAAATATTATATTAAATAAAGAAAGACATAAGACTTTAATAATACAGGTATGTCAATATCAAGATTTGAAAATTATACATAACCTAACTGTGTAGGTAGGCATACACGATTAGCTCACGTTGCCGCCTTACTTCAGAATTTAAAATAGATTAAATCAAAACAAAATGAGATAGTAAATGTACTAGGGAATTCAAAACCCGCTTAAATTACAACCCGGTTTTTTTTCGGATTTTGATTAAAAAAAACTGCCTAATTTTTGCAGCTTTTCAATTCCTAAATAGAAAGACATACTAATTCGAAATTTCAATGGAATGTAGAAAATTTATTTTAGGTAAAGGTTTACTTGATTAATGTGCCTAAGCTATGTAGGTAGGTACAATGTAAATCAACAGCAAGAAAGCGAACATAAACTATTTTGTGTAATAATAGTATACTAGAAATAATCCATATAAAATTCAACAATATTAATTTTAGCATGGACGCTGACAGTTGCCCAGCGAACTCTGGAAAGGGCTATGCTCGGGGTTTCTTTGAATAATATGATCAGAAATGAGGAAATCCGTCAAAAAACTAAAGTTATCGACATAGATCTCAGAATAAGCAAGCTGAAATGACAGGGGCATGTCATATTTATCGTAGAACCTTTGGTTTCAGACGAGTTTGAAAGTGGAGACCAGCCAGACCCGCCAGCAAGGTGGTTCGATGACCTTAAAACAGTAACCAAAAATGGCTGGGTGAGAAAAGTGGAGGACGGAGGAGATATGAATTTATGAATCAATAGCATTAAAGTGATCGACAGAATATAAACTATTCTTTTTAGGGTTCCGTACCCAAAGGGTAAAAAACAGGACCCTATTTAGTAATAGTTCGTCCGTCCGTCCTTCCATCACCAGGCTGTGATAGTTAGACAATGGAAATTTTTCACAGAAGATGTATTTCTGTTACCCGCTATAACAACAAATACTAAAACACAAATAAAATAAATACTTAAGGGGGCTCCCATACAACAAACGTGATTTTTTGCTCGATATTGATAACGGCAACAGGTAGACGCTTGAAATATTCGCAGAATATTCAGTTATTTATTCACTTTAAAAATAAATAATTAAATTAAAATAAAACTAATATTTAAGGGGAGCTAACATACAACAAACATGATTTTTTTTGCCGTTTTTATACATAATGGTCTTCTTGCGCGAGTCCGACTCGGCCAATTTTTTTTCCTTATTATAAGTACCTAGTGTGAATGAGCCGTACATCAGCCCTCTAACTTTATTTTCAACTTTAAATGGTTACTAAGTTCTCAAAATAAACAATAACCTAAGACTCTTACTCGTTACTTGTAGCTTGTTATGTTGAGTTTGCATTATTATGCATAAAAATGACAAGATACTAGTAAAACTATTTAAAAATCGTGTTTTTGTGAATTTTGTGGTATTTTCCAAATATCAGCCACCTTGGATGTAATAACAGCCTCATGCGTACCAAACATCAGCCTAGCATTTTTTCGTGATTTTAGATGCTTGTGCTCTAAGATTTGATAGAAATATTTTTACCACACATTAAGGTAATAGAAAATAGAAAATTCATACTAATACTAGCTTTCATCTGATACTTCGCCTGCCTGGGATTCTTACGTGAACCTCTGATAAATAGAGTTAAAAAGTATTCTGTGTTAGTCTTTCTTCCTCCATCTACTCTTTACCGAAAACCAAGTAGCCCTTGCATCGTCGACATTTATAAAGCCTCCTAAGTTCAGATATATTGCATTACAAGCAGTGTTGCGGTGATAGGCTCACCTCCTGTCTTGTAGGACTAAAGTAGTTGGTGAAAAGAAACAATGCATTAAATAATGATATTATATATTATATATGAATATATGGGGATAAAAACCGTTAAGGCATAAATTACTACCTCACTATACAAATAACTTAAACAAAATAATGGAAAAGACTTATGGTTGTGATTGTACTTCACAATTAATTTGTTATTATTTTAGTTACTAAACGACGATATAGTCATATTAAAGCTAAGGAAGCTGTTTCTAAAGTAAAGCAATACTAGATAAACATATTTTAATATGGTATAAATAATGTCAAGTACGAAAAAGTACAATCGCAAACAAAAATCGATAACTGAGTAAAAAAATATAAGTGGTAGCTGATATTTGGAACAGTTCCGGTACCAAATTTCAGCCACCCCGGCTGATATATGGCACTCCATACAAACAAATGGACCAAAATTCAGCCTTCTATTAAATTCTAAATCCAAAATATTCATACTTGTTCCCTTAAATTATAAAGATACCTAAGCATCAAAGTAAGTGAAATATCGCTTACTAAGTGTCCAGAAAAATCACGCGTTTTTGTTAAAATTTGTGTGTATCGGCACAACAATCCGTAAAATGTAGATCAAAAGAACCCTAACGAAAGGATAGGAACGATAATTGGAAGATAACGTCGGAAATATATATTCTTTTAAAAAATAGACCATAGGTGAAGATGTTGCTTCTTATTTTTTACAGAAAAAGCACGCCCGGCTGATATTTGGGGGGAGGCTGGTAATAAGAGCATTCACTACTACCTATATACAAGCGCAGCTCTAATCGCAGCGTAGGTGACATTTGTGACCATGGCTCTACTCTTTTTATATATTTATATATATATATATATATATATATATATATATATATATATATAAATATTGACCAATAATTAAAAAAACAAGTCATCGCATTTCTTCATAACAATGTGAAGGAATTGTGTTTTTTCTTACGACTTGATTTGCAAATATTGATATTTTTAACTAAAAAAATATTTGAATCATTAAATTATTTAATCTATGTCACTCGGGGATAATGTATCTTTCTATCAATGAAAGTATTTTTAGAATCGGGTCAGTAACTGCAAAGATTATGCCTTACATACAATCCCTCTTTTTAATGTTAGTAAGGTACCTTTAGGTTTAGGCGAAGGCGAGGCATTAGGGTGAAGCGAGAAAAGTCTGAATAGTATAATATTAGTAGTATAATAACTACTAATTTTTACGCTATGCCTGTAGGTACTCGCATGCATCCACTTGTCCATCTAACCCTAACTATATGGTTACATCTATATCTGTCTTCGTCACAGCTACGCGTAGATCTGTAGATGGCTGTACGCGTATCGATGCAGACAGATCTTGTTACAAGTAAAGTGCCGTTCAGTTGGCAATAATATAACATCAGCCGGAAATGGCGATAAGCGGCAGACCGGAAGCAGAGTGAAACACCAGCGCGAGCGTTGGCAACATCGCGCGCCGACGACCCGAGGACACAGTGCGGGGATTACTAGAATGTAAGTACAAACTTCTACTATAGTATAGTAGATAAATTCGTCTGTGTTAGAATGACCACTTGACCATACACATCATTTTAGTCAGAAGTATAGATAGGCACGGCACTACAGTAGATTGACGCTGGAGCGAAATATTCAGAAATAAACTATTTTTGTTGATATAAATTATTTTATTATTGGTTTACATCAATTATATTAGAGCTACAAACATGTGTCTCACAACTTTGTACGTTTTTACTTGTACGTCAGCCTTAAAGTCCGTATCACAGTAGAGTCCAGTCTGCACGTATTACAGTAGAGTCCGGTCTTGACTGCGCGCGTATTTTTGTTTTATATTTTTTTCTCAAACATGCTACGATAGGCGACCATATCTTGCACAAGCTTCTTTGAGATAAATCGTACTTGCAGTACGGTATCCTTGCGGTCAAATAACAAATTTTAAAAGAGAACAAACTTTATTAAACCCGAACATTGATAACTAAAGATATCTCATCAAGTTTTATTTAAATGTCGGACTAGTTTTTATACACGCATATTTCAGAAAAGCAATATACAAGCCTTAGCCACAACTGAGCATAACCGGACTCCGTGATCCTCATGATCGCCTGGTTATGCTGCGTTTGTGGGCCGCGGCAGTAATGTACTTTTAAATTTAGTTTAGATGAACTGCGATTATATTAAAGTACTAAGAGTGCCCCCCCGGCCCCGCCCGGTAAGTACCTAGATCATCTTAACATTTAAAAGAAATATTTCATTTAAAAAGCCTGTGTATTTTTAAAAGCAACATTGCATATAAAGCACATGTAATGTTTCCAAATGAAGGTATAATAACATTATTCGTTAATCCGTTTTGTTTTTGTAAAGTAAAGGGGTCTCTACACGTCGCGCCGCAATAGACGGTGCGGCAAATCCGGGTAAGCAACTAAAGTGGCGTTTAATTAAAAATATGTCAGAGCGCTGTCGACCGAGGACGAGGGTTCGCGCGGTTATTGGCGGCCGGGGACGAGCGTTAGCGGTTTTCTTAGTTTTCTTGTTTGTTATCGTGTTAAGTGCCATTTTTATTGTTGTCTATAGACTTCAGTGATAAAAAACCTTTTTGCATGGTCTAATGTTTCTTTATGTTTAATTTCGATTCCTGACTCGTAGTCCGACCGTCTTTGTCCCACTCAAATAAGAAATTTAACTTTTTTACATTGGCATGCATGCTAGCGGTCCGCCTGATGGTAAGCGGTCACCGCAGCATTTAGACGCTTGCAACACCTCGGGTGTCACTCACGCGTTGCTAACCCTTCAAAAATCTAATATCTACTTTCTTAAGGAACCCCATACTGTAGTCCTTAGAGAAAACCTTGGCAGAGAGCTTATTTTACGAATTGCCTAAGCGTTAGCAGTGTCGCACTGTAGGTACGTGCTGAAGTACTTTCCTATTTTTTGTTTTGAATAGGCTACGAAACTACTTGACCGATTTGAAAAATTCGGATCATTCTCACTAGATCCATTGTCCAGATCCATAATGGATCTAGTGAGATATTATTTTCTCAATAGATCCATTTTTAAAAGTGTGTATCTACTGAGAAGTATTTGTCTCGCTAGATCCGTTAACCAGAACCAGATTTGAAAGTGTGGGTCTATTAAGGTTTTTCTTTCTCACTAGATTCAGTTGTGGATCTGATAAAAAAATTTGGTGTCGGCTAGGCAAGTTGTCCCCTAGGCTGGGGAGATAACAGAACTTGCTTTCTAATACTATTTCAGGTACTCGTATTTCCCCTGTCATATTCTTATTTTTACCAACTTTAAAAAAGGAGAAAGTTCGCGAATGGTCTGTAGGTACCCATATAAGAGATATTATTAATTCAAAACTAAAAATTAACCGATTTTATAAAAGGAGGAACCATACTAATACTAATATTATAAATTCGAAAGTGTCGGTGTCTGTCTATCAATCCGTTAAATTTTACGGTTGGACCAATTGTGATGAATTTAATATGGAGATAGCTCGAACCGCAAAAGACAAGAAAAATACTGTTTTTCTTAATATATTTTTTATTTTATTTTATATATTAAAAAAAATTAAACTATTGATCTTACACGTGTAGTTATTTTACAAAAGTTATAGATCTCATCAAGATCTTTATTTCAAATGACAGCTGTCAAACTAGAAAGGTCTATATCTCTGTAACTATTGATCGTAGACTAGTAGTTTCCCTAGTAGAAATCATAGATCTCATCAAGATCTTTATTTCAAATTTCATCTGTCAAACTAGAAAGGGGTATATCTCCGTAACTATTGATCGTAGACTAGTAGTTCCCCCATTAGAAATGATACATCTTATCAAGATCTTTATTTCCAACGACAGCTGTCAAACCAAAAAAAGTCTATATCTCTGTAATTATTGATCGTAGACTAGTAGTTTCTCCACAAAAATTATACGTCTCATTAAGATCTTTATTTCGGATGAGATCTGTCAAACTAGAAAGGTATATATCTATCTCGGTAATTATATATTATATATAATAAATTATATCTCGGTAAATATTGATCGCAGACTAGTAATTTCTAGCAATGATAGTTCTCATCAAGATCTTTAATTCGGATGACAGTTATCATCTAAAACCTTTCTATTTTTGGCGTGTCATTTCTGTAGAGAAACTACTAGTCTACGATAAATTTTAGGTACCCGAGTAAGTTTTAAGTTACCGAGATATTTCTTTATAGTTTGACAGCTGTCATTCTGAAAAAAGATCGTATGAGACGTATCATTTCTGTCAAGAAACTACTAGTCTACGATCAATAGTTATGGATATATAGTTTCTAGTTTGACAAACAAACCCTAGGGCAGGGATGGCGAACCTTGATTGATGAATATGCCTTTTTTATAAAAAAAATACTACTGAACCTATGACGTGCCGTCAAAAAATCTTGGTTACTTAATAATAATGGAGAAAAATTAAACAAATTGCTATTAACTTAAAGCTATTTAGATATTTACAGCTCGAAATGTTTACAGCAATCAAAATGTTTAATAATTTATATTTATTCAAATTAAAAAATTTCGTTAATGATTAAGTATAATTTTCGTTAATAATTAGGTATCATTTTCTATAATTACATATTTTTTCAAACCTAATTTGTTTTTAGATTACATTCTATTTAGTGAGACAATATATTATCATTAGATCTAAATTATTTTAACATTATTTTTAAAATAGATCTATTGGCAATGAAAATTCTCATCAGATCCAGTTTATTAGAAAGCAGATCTACTGAGAAAAAAATATCTCACTAGATCCATGATGGATCTAGACAATGGATCTACTGAGAATGATCGAAAAATTCTTTTACCATTAGAAGCCGACATTTTCCCTGATGAACATAGACTACTTTTTACCGCGGGAAAATGCTTCATTCCTACGGGAAAACGGGTAATAGGACGACGGGTAGGTAAGAATTATCCTTCCGTACTTATTTTTTTCACATAACTTCTAAACAGCTGAATCGATTGGGTTAAAATTTTAAATGGGTATTTCGATGGTTTCCTGAATGATTTATAAATACAATTGGGGCCGGTATGTGGCGCTGCTGTCGGTATGTCAACTACTAAACGGCTTGACCGATTGGATTGAAATTTTGTATGTGTATTTCCATGGTTTCACAGACACGAATGTATTATGCCATTTAAGAGGAAAGATTTGATTGTTTGTTTTTTTTCTCTTATTGAGGAGTTGCCGTAACAACCTACGCTGATAACGAAATTTAGAAATTTAGTGAGAAATGAAGAAATTGAAATTATGCTTCAGTTTGACAAAAAATCCTATTTTTACTTGTCTTATTTTGTAAAATTAAAATCAAGAAAACTGTAATGTTATAGGTTTAATATGAATACGTAAATGTAAATAAAAATATTTCAAAAAGGTTTAATATTGTTAAAAAAAAGATATTGAAAATAACATATTTCGATTGGAAACGAGCTGTTTTCTTCTCTACTCTAGCAATATTAACCTACACCCGAAATTAAAGTTCCTTCTGTTCACTCTTCTTCTATCTATTACCTACCCGAATTAAAGCGTCCTACATTTGACAGCAGGAGAGGAATAAAGATTGTGGTTAAAATTGCTAAACTAGGGAGTAAAAAAGAAAACGGCTTAATAAATTAAATAATAAATTAATGTTTCACCTTTTAGTTCTTTTTTAACAATATAAGTAAATCTTGTTATTTAAAAAATATACGTTTATTAATTTTTTATGTGATAGCAAATGTAAAGGATATTATCTCAGACTAGAATAGTTGAACGATAAATAAAACGAATCCAAAGTCGATAGGGTTACGTCGTTTAATTTCAGAAACCCTGTACTCACCTTCCAACTTCTTTACCAGACCCTGGATATCTTAGGCCAGAGTAGGCACTTTTCAAGGCAAATCAAACAAGCCCAAACTTGATAGGATTGCGTCGCTTTTTTACGGAGTTCCTAAAGCCAAATTCCGGCTCCACCATCAGATCAGCTCCAGGGCACTATATTGCTGCATTGTCACCGATGTTATACACCAAATTTCAACTCAATTAGACACCGCGGGAAGTGCCATGAGTCAGACCATGCAAAGAAAATGACACTGACATGTCAAGTCAAATCAAATGACAGTTTCTAAATTATCTTATATGTATGCTCATATTTTTTTAATTTATCTTTTATATTTATATGCAATTAGTTATCATTATAAGTAAGTATAATTATATATTAAACAATACACACGACTACCAGTCTCGCGGATACACCTCCACCATGGGCGTCGCTGAAAATCAGCCCTGTAACACTCGTGTTGCAGCATAAGCTGAGTCGGTGTCCAATTTTGGCATCATAGCACTCACAATACTCTGTATAGTCCTGCTTTTAAATTAATTATTTTTTTGTTCGTATGTTTTAAATTTTTTGTATTTTTGCGTTTTGTTTTATATTGTGTGTGTTTTCTGGTGCCAAATAAATGTCTGTCTATGTCTATGTCTAAATATAGTTCAATCTCTCTGTTTTTACGAGTAACTGTGCATTTTACCTTTTTCATAGTTTGTTGGTCATTTTGAGTTTAAAAACTAAGACAAGTGAGAAAAAAAAAGTAAGTGGGTTACATTTACTAACGGCCTACCAAGGCTATGTGGCATCTATTCTGAGCTATGGTCTCATGTTGTGGGGAAACTCAGTAATCATAGACAGAAAGAGAAACAAAAATGTATCAGAGCTATTTGCGGCGCTCATACTTTAGACAGTTGCCGTCCATTATTCAAAAAGCTACGCCTTTTACCTATTTGCTTGTTTATATATTAGAAAAATTTGTATATTTATTCAACAATATAAAAAATTTGTATATTTATTCAACAATATAAAAAATGTTTCCAACTGCAAGACTGTTTTCAAACATCAAGACGCATCAAAAAACAAATTACTTCTACCGACGATTAAACTAGAATTATACAAAAGAAATCTATTATTATTATAGCCTTTTTAATTCCGTGATGAATAAATTTTAACATTTTACAAAACTAACATAAATAAACATGTATTTCACAATTATTTTCCATTATTATTATTATTTAAACATAAAAGCTAATTTTTCAGATAATATAGGATCAAGTTTATACAATGTAGAAATATGAAAATAAAATAATCATTATTGTAAGTTATTATTATAATTGTCATTATATAATTGTCATTAAGGGTACCTCTTCTGGTAAAGGCCTCCTCCATTTTACTCCACATCTTTCTATCTTGTGCTTTTCTAATCCAGTATTTACCAGCGTCCTGTTTATTTCATCTTTCCGTCTTTCCTTCGGTCGTCTCCCTTGTATATTGTATGTCTATTTTTATTTAATAAACTCCTAAGTTATTTGAAAGAGCTGTCATTGGAAATATTTAAAGTAAAAATAAATGTGTTACTCTAACAAAGTTCTTACTCTGTTGATGAGTTTTTAACCTATAGACTACCTACCTTTAGAAAATGAATAAAATTTACATAAATAAATATAGTAGTCCTTAAATTATGTTGCTGTTTTTATTTTTTATTTAAATTGTTTATTATTTATATTATTTCTTATTGTACTTATGATTTGAATAAATTGATTAGGCTTGACGTAAATTTAAATAAACAAATAGAGATTATTGTTAACTCATTGTTACTTATAAACTTATGTAGGTACATGGTCTTTGCAAATAAATAAATAAATAAAATAAGTAAATTAGTCAGTTTTAAATATTAGAACTAAGGAAATAATGAGTTAGCCCTTCTCCTGTAAATGTTATGTAATTATCTTATCGAGAAACGCAGTTGTTTTTTCCTCTCGTACCTAGCAGCAACAGAACACCAGCACGGCGCCGACACAGCATGGTATCATGCCGGCCGGTCTACTGGCGTGTATCCTTTACAAGTAAGCTACAGACTAAAGTTTGGTGAAGATTTTCTCAGCAGGACATATGTTTACTTTTCCAAGTAAAATATTTTTGCTTTGATTTATAAGTAAAAATAGTTTTCAAAGTTTAAAGATAATGTTCGAGGCTGTTCTGTGTTATAAATACCTATCAATACACTTTCAACGATTTAAAGACAGTGTAAGTTAATTAGAAGTAAACTGAAAACTTCTGGTCCTATTTGAAAATAATCTTTCACATTTAGACTAGGTACTGGAGCAGGCTTTGCCCGCTCGTATCACTAAATAGGTCATATTAAACATAGAATACAAACCCATCGTAAATAAGGTTTGATATTCGCGCAGGGACAACAATTAAGATGGAAACAAACAAACAAAGATGCATCGCATGCATTTTTGTTCAGACTTCACTTTATAGACGCCCTCGTCAGATGCTTGATCCGAGATGGGTCGTTTTGTTTTATATTATGGGCAATTAGAGTAAATTTTACATAAGCATCAACTTTTTGCATATTGAATAATAGTAGATATATCCCGCGTGATAATGGTTGTAATATGTCAGACACTCTCTTGTCTCTCATCCACAGCAACAGGTTGGATTGAGGCAAGATCACCATCTTTCCGTTAAAATTTTGCCAATATTTTCTCTAATTACTATAGTATAGGGTTCTTCAAGAAGGAAGTTATGAGTGATACCCCTGGTGTTGCAAGCGTCCATAGGCCACGGTGACCGCATACCATTAGGCGGCCCGTGTGCTTGTTTGCCACGTTAGTGGTAGAAAACAAAAAAAAAACTGTATGAATACGTAATAAAAACACACAATGAACAGTGCAGTCCCGCAACAGGCGAGGCGGGCCGGGGCGGGTCGACGTTTAGTAAAATCGTTTAATTTACTGAAACAGGTAATTCACAAGGGGTGATCAAAAAGTAGTAATAAATCGATATAAAACATTAGAACAATTTTCATGCAGAAGTTTGGATGACGGCTCTGACTTGACATAAAATGAAGTTTCAAAATGTGACTGTGTGTTAAAATACCTTTAACCTGTACCTACTAGTAAAGGTTTAAGCAAGCTCTCTAATTTTTTTTTAGAAATATCCGATTATCATTACTTTTTGATCTCCCCTCGTGAGTTAGCGAAGTGAGTTTGTTCTCGCAACTCTTGTAGGTAGATTTAATATAGTAATTGATGCGGTTACTTTACTAACAGGGTAGTCAAACTACTTAGTTTTTTGTGAGGGAATGTTGGGATGGGTTTCCCAGTTAAAGGTTCTAAATAGTAGGAATGAGAATCCATATACTGTGATAGATTAGCACACCTAGCTGTATCTAGCCAGGGTGGGCAGAAAACTCGCGAGCTTCGCCAGCTCACTCGCAGGCCGCCCCAGCTCACTCGCAGGCCGCCCGCCCGCCGCGGCACCCGCTTTACGAAACCTCTCGCTTAGTATTATAAAAACTTTTGTGAAATATTTATGATTACACAGCCAATAATTTTGTATATAGTCTGATATCTCGTTTTTATTTCTGTTGAGGCTTTCATAATGTATAATTTTTTAGTATTTTTAACTAAAAGCTAGAATTTTATAAAAAAACCAACCTGTATCGAATTGTGTCGATAAACTTAAACTGTAATAATAATAATCATAAAATAACGTTAACGACTAACGGTTACGTTAAAAATAACGTAAAAGTTAAACAATCATTAACACGTAGTTCAAAACGGACTACATTGTTTATACAAACGACGCATGGCGATGGAGTTATACCTCTTCTCATTGGATACTATAGTATACCTTATGCTTTGAAGAATAAGAGTGACATTCATGTGGGGGGCGAACAGTGGTGAACAATCGTGAGGTGTTCGCGAGGGTAAATATTTACGGGCCTGGAGTGTAAGTGCTGCAGAGGTACCCGAGGACCCGAGGGCTCCTGCCCGCCTGAGTTTACTTTATTAACTTTACGTTTATAATTAGACGTATAGACTTTTACAACTACAAGTTTTTATCTAATCAAAGTTTCATCTTTTTTTTTTATCGTATTATCAGACATTTAACTATATATTAAACTTTATCATAAAACTTCGGATCGCCACAAGGTACAGGTACATGTAACCAACACTTCATTTACTCAATAAATCTCAAATCTTAAATAGGCATACGTCTCATATTTTTTCAACCTTCTATCTCACTTCCTGTCTCTTGTTAATAAAGATCTCAAAACGAGTACAAAGTTCGACACTTTTACAACTTTCTTTCAGCGGCACTATCACACTTCCGGTCGTAACTCTGCGTATCAAAATATTGAGTAAGCTACTTCGAATCAATATACTTTTTTGCACATAATAAATGATGGTTTCTTTATCACAATAGGTTTACCGTAACATTATCTGTACATAGGAGGTAGACGTGCCAAGTCTGCTCCACTCGTCCCGCACGCTAGCGCCCTCTGGTGAAGAGCCCTCGCGGTCGAGCGCTCGCGATTACCGCGCCCTCAATACCTCAACACCATACCTACGTACATCGGTACACTTCGTTGCTTCACTCATTCTTACATTAAAAAAATGTCTTTAAATTAAATCAGTTACTAGCGACGGATTCTATTCTATTATGAGGTACCTACATTTGTTTCGATGACCGGTTTCGATAACAAAACACCACATTAGAGAATTAGTATAAGTAATAGAAGTAATAGAAGTATTTATTTCGCGAGCGGGTTTATGTTTTTTTGTTACTAAATCAATTTTACGTCCATAAGCAAATTTAGATAACTACTTCAAGAGTTCTCATAGTTCTGTGTCCCGACTCGTTTTTGTAGACACCAATAGCTGGAATATAGAATCGAAGACCGAATTAAGATTATACAATTTTTAAAAATAAGTACCTATATCAGTTCTATTTAAATCGTACACTATTACATATATATATATATATATATATATTCCAAGATCGGATCACCACGCTAGTTTCGAACGTCGCTTTTTGCCAGTTTATTTGCGAAAAAAGCTTTGCTGCTGGTTGTCTGAGTACCTATTTATTATTTGTATCTTCCCATAATCTCATTTAGGAATAGCGAAATAAATTTATTTTGAAAGAACTGTAATTAATTTCCTAAGACTCGCAGTGAACACGTTCGAACCCCAATTCGTAACCATACACCATTCACAGCACAAAGATTCACAAACTCGGGCCGGATTAGGATTCCGCTCGCGGGACAATCACGCGGCATTGTGTGGAACCCGGACAATTAAATTAGGGGCCGAGGCCGGACCCGCGCCGCATACATAATGCGGCGCGGCTGGAGCGGCCGGACAGGAAGCAAGGCCTAGCTGTTGACTCGCTGACTCTTTGTACAAGAAACTAGGTAATGGCAGAAAAGAAAGAAACTTGGCAAAAACAATCCAAGATACAAGTTTTCTCGTGTGCCAACATAATTGGTCGTTATTATTTCATAGATAAATATTAATTTTTAAAATGTTATTTTTGCTTTTTTATTTCATACGGATGATTTTAATTTTAAAACCGTTTGAGATCTTTTTAAATCAATTCGTGTTTTTATTCCGCAACGAAACTAATTTGTGCGGATAATGATAAACACAAATTTTAATAAATAGTTATTGATATTATACGTGTAGCGTAATGGTCTGTCATTGTGTCTGCTTCAGCGGTTTAAGTTTTAGTTTTAAGTGGAGTTCAAGGCATTATAATGATTTTGTTCAACTCGTTATTCAATAATAAAATTAAAGAAACTTGGACTTCCTAACATTTTCTTTCGGAATTCTAAATTAATTAAACAGGCGAATAGATAAGGAAAAAGGATTGAAAACTACATGGTTTCGCTTTTTACCACATATCTACGGAACCCGTAAAAACAAGGCACTGTCAGAAAAAATCGCATGCGAATTTCCGTGGTTTGCTACATATTTGTTGCGGTAGGTTTCCGTCATCGATATGGTTCCGCGAGGAACTTTTGCATTCTATGGACTGAGATACTACTACGCAAAATGTTGTCACAAACGCGTTTTACAGATAAAGATTTTTTTCTATTTTTACTGATAGCCTCTTATGCTTTTAGTTAATTTCAAGGCCAATAATTAGTATAAAATAATTTATATTCAAAGCGCATACCAAATTTGATCGTGATCGCCACGATTCTCATTGTCACCTTCGTGGCAGATTTAAGTTTACTACTTATTTGAACTATTTCTGTCAATAGCTTATAGCGCTTTATAAGACGAGTAAATCCATAAGTAAATGAATCTGATCGTGAGTCTCGTTTGGCTGATATAATATTTTGAAGTTCTTGATCCCACGAAAGAGACGCAATAAGCCACGAAAGTGACAAATAAACTTTACAGCCATTATTTTTTCATAATTTAAGTACTGTTTATGAGACTTAATGCTAATGAAATAATTAAACTGGCAAATAGATGATATCAATAAACAAAACTGGAAATTACCAGTTTGGTCCGAAGTTCTTAATATACCCGATGTATTATTGTCAATTTAAACAACATAACTTTAGTAATAATTTTTTATCATAAAACACTGCACTGCAAGTACTCGCTCGAATAAGCCACCCGAAAAATAAAGCGGGGCATAGCGAGTACTTGCTCGAATAAGCGGCCCGAACTGGGGAAGTACCTTTACCTTATAGAAAACCGCGGCCACAATAACACTAACATTAAGTAGTGTTGTGTTCCTGGCGGTGAGTAGGGTTGCCAGAGCTCTTTAAGGATTCGCTGCGTGGACAGCGGAGGACCGGCGGTGCTTGTTGCTTTCATAGCTCGGCGTAGATGCGGCGTGCTGGTGCAGGGAGACCTAATGAAACGGCTGACCGCTGACCGCCCGTAGGTTGAACGGGTTCCCGAACCCAGGGATCACTTAATCTGCGCCCTGGGAGGCTGATACGCGAGCCTGTGTACAGTCTCTGAAGTGATAGTCATGCCGGAGAAGGAGACCGGAGTGGACCCGGCTACTACAACAAAGGGGGATCAGGGGCCCTTCCGCCCGCCGTGCCAGCAACCGTATCATCTGTGCCATGCTTCGGCAGTTCTAGTACCGCACCTTTTTTCCTCTAAGCTATCTGTGCAGTAAATAACCTAAATAGTATATACACCTAAACCTATAAATAAACCTTTAGTCTAAATAACCCTTTCAATAAAAATGGCAAGAAATAAATGAAAAAGAGTTTTTTCAGCGGCCACTCCATCCACATTCAATGTGGATTTTTGCAACATTAGGGGTATTCACGCCAATCTTAACGCAGTTTACCACCATCTAGAAACTGCACAGCCGACCATTCTTTTTCTAACGGAGACGCAGATATCCAGCCTGGCCGATACATCATACCTTCACTATCCCGGCTACAAACTCGACCACAATTTTGTGAGTCGTGCCGGTGTATATATGTTCGTCCGGGAGGATATCTGCTGTCGCCGCCTTCATAGCCTTGAAGACAGGGACCTGTCGATATTGAGGGTAAGCGTAGATCACGGTGGCCACACTCGTATCTATGCGTGCCTATACAGGGCTCATAGCGGTGACACGTACGTAACTCGACTCTTCACGCCCCTGAGTTTGACGACTGACAAAGTTCTAGAGCAATATCCCACGGCAGAACAAGTTATGTTGGGAGCCTTTAACGCCCACCATCGTGAGTGGCTCTGTTCTCCAACCAATAACTTTGCCAGTATATCTGCTCATGAATTTGCTCTGACCTATGGATTCTCTCAGCTGGTATTTTCTCCAACGAGAATACCTGATACAGAGGACCATACGAGCTCCTTACTGGACCTTCTGCTGACTACACGTCCGGACGGATATGCCGTTTCAGTGGATGCGCCTCTTGGCTCCTCGGACCACTGTCTCGTTCGGACTCAAGTGTCATGCACACAACCTAATCCATCTGGGCCAACTAATTGGGGCCAACTAAGTGGCATTATAAGTCGGCAGGCTGGGATGGATTGCGAGAATTTTATGCATCGTACCCGTGGAGGCAGCTCTGCTTTAGCTCAGAAGATCCTGACGTCTGAGCAGCCGCAGTCACTGAGACAATCCTCGCTGGTATGGAATGTTTCATTCCTAACCTGGGAGTAGCTGCCGGCGTCAAAAAACGACCGTGGCTTAATAGGTCTTACAGAGAAGCTAAAATTTTCAAGCAAGCTGTAACTTGGCAAAATATTTTGCTTTTTTTCTTTTCGTTTGAAGTACAGTTTGCTCTTCAGTCGATCTCGTAACTGTTTTGCTATTTTTATTTCGATATACATTTCATTGGCTTGGTACAATGACTCCTCTGGCTTTACTTCTATATTAACGATTTGCTTTAACAGCATTGTGAAGCCCAGGGTTCGCTTTTTTCTTTCTGTTTTCGTTTTTCTGCATTTTTTTTTCTTTGACAGTTTGTGGCATTCTAAGGCACTAACAATAGTCATAAAACTTTACTACCAACATACAAAGATTCACTTTTAGGGCATAAAATCACTTTCGTAGACAAAACGCCACGAAGGTGATGCCACAAAGGTGACGATATATGCCTTTTTTTTAAATTCCTGCAAACTTTACGTGTAACATTTTAAAATAAATATTACATAAATATCTTGCATTTTGGTTGCTTCTATTAGCTAACTTTGATTTCAATTGCTAAAATACAATGCACAAAAATGTTGTCCACGCAAGCGATCGATACATCTATGAATAAATAGAACTCACCAGATTTTGTTGTCACTGAACGTGGATAAGCCGCTCGTCTCACTTCTTCAATACCGGAATACACCTGACGTTCATCCGAATCTAACTCTGTGATTGGTCGCTGCTGTCGTGTTCAACAGCAAGCCTTTATTTGGGCAAATCTAAAGTACTTAAAATCGTGTGACCGACACATATTGTTTTTGTACATATTGTATAATGATAAAAAGATTTTTTTTAGACTATTTTTTATAAACTACATTTAATTACGATGATTGCAGTATATGTAACATACAGATACACTGAAATTTAGTGAAGCAGTAACCAAATGATTTGCTTCAAAGGGAAGTGTCACGCGATGAGAATGCAAAAAATAGCCCCGTTTTCAACAGTTTCGTGTGATTTTTTGTATATATTTTTGCTTCTATTACGACAAGCTTTATTTATTTAGTAGCTAAATAGATAATTTACCCCCCAAATCAAAATTTCTGTTCCTAACTTATACCGTTTAGAAATTATAACTGTGTGACTATTAAATTTAAGCTACGATGAGAACTACCCACGTACCGTACGTAACTTGCCGCTCCAAGTAGACTTGAGTATTTGATATAAATTAAAGCTTGATACCTCGACGCGTTCCTGAGAAAAAAGGTCTTGACAGACGGACAGACGGCCGGACAACAAAGTGATCATGAAAAGGTTCCGTTTTTCCTTTCGAGGTACGGAACTCTTAAAACAGAAATAAAAAGTTATATTGCGTTTACAATCTGCATCAGAGTTACTTAACCTGCGGTCCAAGAACTCCGAAGGGGTCCGTGGACCAGATACTGGGGGTCCATAACAGCTAGAGATATTTGCATTTTTTGGTTAAGTTTTTGACGAGCTTGCCTTCTCCTAGTGAAACGAGTTATGTTGTTGTTAGTACTATTTGCTACAACGTACCTTTGCGAGTAGGGAACCTTAACATTATTGGCCATAAAAACTAAAAATCGAAACCGACTAGACGTAAAAGCTGATATGTGCCTTGCGTTGTCTAATAGTCCAGTCAATTTAGACATTTGAAGTTACCTAAATTCCCACCAAGCTGAAAATCAGTAAGATTGTTTAAAATACTTTTTGAGTCGTTATATCTCAAAAACGGTGGCTCGTAGAAAAAAAAGTAATAATACATTTTTTGTAGATAATTTTATGATCTACAATTTTTGAGAAAGTATATTTATGCTAAAACTTACCGTTTTGGTGAAAATCGCGAAAAACTCATTTTTTTGACTTTTGACCTTGAATAAGAAAAAATCCATACAGTGGAGAACTTTCAAATTCTAGTTTTAATCAAATTTTAAACAATCTTACTGATTTTCAGCAAATTTAAGTAGCTTTACTCTTATTTTTTGGTCTAATTTGACCGGACTACTGAGACAATCTTACAATTTATCACTCATTGTAAAGAAGCAGCGCCAACCATCGCATTCATTTTCTATCGTAATAAATAAAAGTGTATTTTTAAAATGGCTTGTTTTTTACACGTCACGTAAATTGTAAGGGAGCCGTCAGGAGGATAAGTGGTAAATGATTACGTAAAAGGTTAAGAAACCCTGTTCTACATGTATGTGCATAGTAACATAGTTTAAAATAAATATACTTTAATATTAATTATACCATGTGTACCAACATACAGGATATAAAACTCTTTTAGGATAATTCACTAACTTGCCTTATGTGTGTGAATTCAAATGAACTTTATTACTTAGTGATTACGCAACGCAACGTGTGTAAATGTTACAAAGATCAATCACAAACAAAGTTTCACAATTCGAATTTATCAACGATGCCAAATTGTTCACACATCTGTAAATTTCATATCAATGTTCGACAACAATAGGGAAACAAAAAATATTACAAAATGCACCTTATATTACTGCATCAAGAGTATTCGCCTTTGCAATATTGACATGGTGTTATCGAAAACGTATGATGAACGATCGGGTTACTCTCGTTACGGCAGATGGTTTCGATACCCAAAGTTCGTCAATCCTTTTCACTTTTTCGGCATTGAGGCTGATGGATGACGCGAGCACATTGTGTCGCGGCACCGCTTTGTGTGTATTCGTTTACAATGTAAATATTGTGCATATTTTGTTGGAGCAAAATTATTTACAATCGTCGACAATAATGGACGTGCTTGGCATACAACATGTTACAAATTCATATCCGACAAGTTAGCAATTCTCAATTTAACTTCAAATATTTTTGACGTCGCAACTTAACGTCTCATTCTGAACCTATCTCGTATAAGTTTAAAAATATGCGTTACGACACTATTATCTGTTTGCTTCTGGCAAATTTGAATACGTATAATATTTTGTACCATTCTTTTGTTGTTAGTCTAACTATCGGAAACGATATTCAAAGTTAAGCAACAACGGGCGTCGTCAGACATTTGATGGGGGACTGCTCTAGAGGATATTTTGCTCTTGCGTGCATTAGATGACACGGCAAACCGGTGACCTTGGCTGTTGTAACATGATACATAACAAAAGCCACAAATGTTATCGTTACACTTAAGAACATCTACCAAGCCAACCACTATTTGTTTTCAAGACATTAAAAAACGTATGACGATTATATTAAAATGGCTCTATATATCTTATTTATAAAGAAAACACTTGAATAAGTTGAAATAATTTGGACGCGTGTCTGTGCATTGTAAGTTTGCTATGGAAATATGATTTTTGAAATAAATAACATTTTGAATAGCTTATGATTATTGATGATTATTATTTGATATAAGAATTTTTATATTATTTTATTGTTATGTTATTAAAATATGTATATTGTTTAAAAATGACTTGTAGGTAGGTTGTAGGTTTTATCAAAAAAAAATACTTTAGGTTTGACTATACAGTAAGATGCTGATACAGTTAACCATATGACTGTAATGCGCACTGCATTAATGACATCTATTCTATTAAATTAACTCAAAGTTCAACTAGTTGAAATAATTGGATAACAATGAGCTCCTTTCACTCTTTAATAACGTTAAGTACTTACTTACTCTCCTATAAAGCAGCAATCAGCAAACCTTTTTGACCCCCTACTACATGAATTATTAAAAATAATTAAAAAAATTGTTTGCAATAAATAGTACATTGTGTATTTAGGGCGGTAAGAAGAAACTTACTAACGAGAAGCTATTTAGAAGCCTAAGAACGAAGTAAGTCAACTAAAATGTATAAGTGAACGATAATTATTTTTTTTAAATGCATAGTTATAGCAAAGTACTTAGAGCTAGAAAAAACAATCTCGTTCTTGCGAGATCTCGTTCTCTCAAGATCTCGTCCATTTTTCTCGCAAGATTGACGAGATTGAGCGGGAACACATTTCATGTTTAGAAACGCAAAAATGATTTTTCTTTTATCACTATTTTTTTTTGATTTTCACACGTTTATCGTCTAATGTTTTCTATTTTGTAAGAATTAGTAAGATATTTTTAACTACTTACAAAACATATTTCTGTACAGTGACTGATTAGAATTTAAACTTAATAACTTTAAACTTGGGATTTATTGTATCGCTCTATTGATTAAATTAGTAGATTTCTATACAAATGTTTATCTTATGTTTCTAATATGATAATTTCCAAATTACTAAGATATTGTTTTTTTTTTTTTTTTAATTTATTTCCAAAACAATTTTACACCACAAAATTAATATAGATTTCCCGACTTGAAACCTTTCTAGGTTTATGTAGTCAGGAAGTCGCTCTTTACAATAGGTATTTTACTATAAATAAATATATAAAAATATTAACAAAAAAACAATAATAAAAATATTATTGTTATGAGATGTCATCACAATTTATAAATATTAGTGGCGTTTTGTTGACCGACATAATGTACATAATGCGGTTATCCTACCAAAGAGAATGAACCACGATTTGTACTGTGTTATACAGAATTTATGACTTTTGAACTTGGCAGGATTATTTATTTATTTATTTACACTTCTGAACACATTGGTGTACATGGCGGGTTTAATGCTATATATCATTTTCTACCAGCCAACCATAGGGCTAAACAGAGAAACTGTTGGCGGTGTAAATATTTAATTTAAATGTATTTAAAAAAATAATAAAATAACATATACATACATAGAAAATATATTTAACTATAATATAACATAATACTTATAGATACATAAAAATACAAAGATTAGCATATACAAATATAAATAATATATAGGTATATATATACATATATAAATATATACATAATCATATATGTCACATACCAAACATCTTAATTGTGGATGGTTGGAGAGTCAGTTTTCATCTGTAATCTGTTTAAGATAAAATTCTTTGACTTTAAGCTTAAACAAGTTTTTACTCTGTGCTCTGCGAATTTCTGTAGGAAGCGCGTTCGAGAGTCCTATTGCCTGGACGGTGTAAGAATTTGACATTGAATTATGACATTGAAGATTTTTAACCCCTGACGAAAACAAAGGAATGTTATAAGTTTAACGTATCTAGGCACTCGTATGTGTGTATCTGTTTTTTTTAATGTTTAAAAGGTAACTTGTCTTGATCGAGTGTGTTATTTATTATCGTTAAAATGGCAGTATCACCTGGAATCAGCAAGATACTCAACTCCTTACCGACTTACAGCAGAGATACCGTGTTTAGGCTCATTGGAATTGTCTCAATGAATAGTTTATAGATAGTGATCAAGGTCTGATGATGGATCAGTAAAAAGATAAATTTGGTTAGGGGTTTCTAAGCTACTTTAACTCGTGCAATCGATGATATTTTTTTGTCGGGGGTTTTTAAATTTTAAATAATTGCACTTCTGTTGTTTCTACGTATATGTATATGTTTAACGTTTCCGATATTATGGAAATAAGTAGGTAAGATATTTTTTAAAGAGAACTGCTATTATTTATATTATATTATATATTTTTAATGGCCGTCAGAACTAAAAGTCTATAAGAAACTCTAAACTTGTGATCTTATGTTATGAATGTGCCATTTTGTTGATTTCTAAAGCAATTTTTGAAAACGTTCTTAATATTAATGAAAGTAAGGAAGTGATCTAGAATCATGCGAGATCTCATATTTGACGAGATCTTGCAAAATTGCTATTCCTAATCCTCCAAGATAGGGGCTCCGTCTCAATCTCGCGAGATTGCATTACCTACTTAGAGCGCCTATATAGGTAAGTAGCTATATCATCTTACAAACGACTACTAGCGAGTAGTACTAGGCGTTTCATGCAAGTGAAGCGTGCTATTAACTGTTAGGTAAATTAAATCGAAACTAACTTCAAACTGTAATTCAGATCAGATTTTTTAGAAATAAGTATTTATTTTTACCTTTTTATGCATCTTTTTGAAGCCGGTTGTTTTTTTTTATTAAAAAGTTTTTATATTCTAAGTACTTCGGTTAGGTGTGTGTAGTAAAAATTCAATCTGAAAAAAAAAAATGTTTTTGTATTTATATATTATACATTCACCCCTTCGCAAAGTAGCAAGTGAAAACTTCTGTTCTGTCAAAACCTACATTTTACTTAATTGGTTTAAGTGCATTGTACAACCTGTAAAAATTCACTGTGATTCACTAAGTTGAGGCTGTGATCTGTAAGTATAGTATATCTGTAACAGGTGCTTGATACAAGCAACCATATTACTATTGCAGTATCCGATGCACGAGCATTATTACGTAATTTACATATTTCTTATCCGTCAGTCTGTCACCCTTCAATATGACTCACAAATAACCCAAATCGCATACATAATGCGAAAGAAAAGCTGGGGGCAAACCTTTATTAAACCGAACACGCAAGGCGTTCGGAAACTATATTCAACTTATTATAATATAAATCGAAAACTCCCCGTGACTGACAGCCGTATATTCACGCCGGCAATTAAAAGGGGTGGACAGCGAGGGAGGACCTGTCATCCATCACACTGGATTACGGGGACACTATTATTATTAGCGCCGCCGATAACCGGTTTAATTCAGTTTTCATTCAACTTTCGGCAGCTCTATTTCGATCGGGTTCTGCCAATATATGGGAAAAGACTTGTTCAAAATTAACAAACAAACGACGCTGTCACACGGTTACAGATAGATTAATATCTTTGTTCTAAAAGTAATTTTCAAGGCGTCTTGTTGAATTTAAGATTTTGTTTATTAAATGTTCAATAAAAACAATAAGTTTGAATTACTTTAAAATATCTAAGCAATAATATTAAAGCTTAATTTGAACGTCACGGCCGCTGTTGTTTTGGCCGTGAGCCTTATTTGGAAGATACCCACTGCTCAACGTAGGTAGGAGACTTTCCCACCCTGTGTAGGTTGCTTAATTATTAACTTAATAGTATAAAAAATTAGTGTCGGACAACCGTCCGGAATCGTGACAACTTGTGCCTTTTACTTTTTATGTCTGTCTCTCTCGCTCTTAGGCGGGCTAACCATGCCGCGTGCCTCTCACTCGCTCTCATTGTGAGCGCATAACGTGAGCGGAGCGTAACGCAGTTTCTTGAAGTGTCACCCGGCAAACCAATTTATAAGACGTTGTCACGTCAAAATATAAGGTATATAAGTACGATTATTAAATAGTTTGTCAGAAACTAACAAGTATAGTCACTTTAACGGAGTGACGGAGTGTGACGATGACAAAACAAAACAATGTACAAATTACATAAATAACATATAGTTATATAACAATGACGATCGGAAATGAGCATAATTTTATTAAATCAAAATGAAGCAACCTGCTGAAGCGGCACACTCTAAATATTCATTAAGAAGTCACCCGGGCCGGTACAGTATCGCAATTTAAAGAAAAGCAAAAATAAGTCAGGAAGCGACTGTGTAAAGAAAATGTCTCGGCACTTAAAAATACTTGCACGCAATTTCATTGAATAGACAGTAGCGCCACCAGCTGTAGCTATTTCAGTTTGTCGTTCAGTTTTCAAGCTGTACAAAGAGCTGCGCAAAGTAGATTGAGCATTTTGTTTTGCTTTCTTTTTTTGATGCCTGTAAATTGTTTCGTTAGAGACGCGCCCGACGGAATTTAATACTTATTTCGTGACGGAAATTGTCGATCGCTACAGTTTGGTACAAACTAATTGAAACATATGTAGGTACCTATATTTTTAATTTTTTGTGATATGTAGAAATTGTTTAAATAATAAAATTGTAATTTATAAAAAAACTAACGCAGTAACGCACCGGCGTCCCCGCAGGCGACACCAAGTAAGGTTTCAGTCAATAAGAAAGGAACAGAACACAGGAAAATATGGTTCGGATATTGATTCGAAAATTTCGGTAAAAATAATTAAAAATAACGTTTTTCACTTCGTTTAAAAAGTCATTCTCCTAGGAGACTCACGCACACATATACAACATAGATGATAGAAATTTGTGTGGTCTCCAATATTTTTATCGATGGTCATCAACGTGTTTCAGCGTTTTCACAAAAAACTTTATCTGCGTAAAAACTAAAAGGCTTTCTTTTTAAAGTCCACGCGTTTAAAGTCGCGGGCAACAACTAGGCTAAATATATTTAAGCGAAAGCTGCAATTAAAAACCAGTTTGCCTGCCCGCCTTAAATGTAGGTTGCCTTCGCCTTTTTTAGGGTTCGAAAACAGCAAATCGATGTCGTGAATAGCCGTTTGGTACACACGTACTTTAGGTTAAAACAGTAATTTTAAGCTGAAGTTCTTGAAAATGTTTCCTTAGACCTATTTTTGAAGGTATATTTACAAAAAATACTAAGCCGTCGTCTAGCTGGAGGAGCCCAAATTGATATATTTTGAAAGTAGGTACTTCAAATGTAATTCAGATCAGATTTTTGGAAATAAGTAATTATTTTTACCTTTTTAGTGCATCTTTTTGAAGCCGGTTGGATTTTTTTTATGTTAAAAACTTTTTACTCTTGAGTGACGAATTGCTTTTTTCGTACACTAAAAACATCTATACTCGTAACAAAATTTTTATATACAATCATCAACATAAGGCGTTTCACCCGTTCCAAATTAAAACCAATTACTTTTTTTATCAAAAATTGAAGTTTTAAATTCACCACATTAATATGGGACCACCTCGGAAGTATACTCTTTTAAACAAATAAAGAATTTATCAAATCCGTCTATATATGACGGAGTTATGCCAGAACATACATAAAAAAAATAAAAAAATATAAATCTGAATTGAGAAACTCCTCCATTTTAGAAGTCGGTTAAAAGAGAAAAATCGGACGTTTGGGATATTTAAAAATGGTAAAAATGATAAAGTTAACGGATTCGACCTTTAAGGTTTCGGATACGAGACACCCCCACCACTTAAAAAAGCTTTGCAAACCTACATACAAAAAATAAAGTGTGTGTATGAAAATAATAAAAAGATAAGAAAATAAAAATAAAATGTGTAAAATATATAAAAATAACATTCGTTTTTAAATTGGATTGGCAGCAACCAGACCGACAGAATACAGATAGACAACAGCAGACTGTAGTCCAAAACTCAAGATAATAAAGTTCGCAGAAATATTAAATAAGTACAAAGATTAAGTTTTAAACGTTTTTTAAAAAATATAAAAAAATAAGTCTGGCAAACATTACGGCGCCTCAACATAAAAAACGACAACGTCTTAACGACCTAAAAGTCGAAATGCGAAAAAAATAATCGCAAACGAAAAAAAATAATCCCCACAAAATAAAAGGTTTATCATCAAAACCAAAAATAACAGGGCATGGAGAACACTCGGAAAGTTTTGAGAAACTAAAAAACTAATTTCTATGGATAAAATATTTTAATTAAATCTTTTCAAAGAACTCTCCACCAGCCTGTATACAAAATTTCATGCGTCTGAACCAATTTTCGACACATTTTTTCCAGTCTGCCGCAGACACCTCTTCCACGGCCATCTCAAACGCGCGTCTTCCGGCGATGAAAACTTTATCCCTTTCAGCTGATTTCTTTATTTTAGGGAATAAAAAGAAATCACACGGTGCCAGGTCAGGACTGTAAGGAGGGTGACCCAAGACTCTGACCGGTGTGGTGTCCAGGAAGTCCCTCATTTTGAGCGCTGAGTGCGCGGGCGCGTTGTCATGGTGAAGCAGCACCCCGTGGAGCCCGGTGTTCGGTCGCTTGTTGCTCATTGCAGACAAAACTTCTGGCAGGCATTTTGTAGTATACCATTCGGCGTTGATACTGCTTTAGTCTGGTAATGAAATTGAAACCAAATACCTTGTCAAAGTGAAGAAACTAGCGCTCAAAATTTTCCCTGCGCTTCTCGATCGCTTCACTTTTGATTTTAAACAGCCAAACTGTCGACTGACGCTTTGTTTCTGGTTCGTATTGATAAATCCAGTATTCGTCACCTGTCACAATGTCGTAAATTCGCCGAGACGATGGATAAATCAAGTGCGAGTCGGTCTCATGTACCATAGGTTACAATATACCGTATCATCGATAATTTACGAATACAAAATTACAAAAAAAAATATCAGCCAAGTGCGAATCAGACTCGCGCACGAAGGGTTTCGTACCATTATCTACAAAAACGAGCAAAAAAATCACGTATGTTTATTTTTTTCTGTTTTTTAGTATTTGTTGTTTGTTATAGCGGCAACAGAAATACATCTTCTGTGAAAATTTCAACTGTCTTACTATAACGGTTCATGAGACGCAGCCTGGTGGCAGACGGACGGACGGACAGCGAAGCCTTAGTAATAGGGTTCCTAATTACCTTTCAGGTACGGAACCCTATAATAAATGTGCCGCTAGGTGATCACCCATCCAATGACTGACTTCCTTTGCAATCAAATGTTACTGGGCCACGAGTTCCCTAAAAACTGTACTTACTTTTATTTACTACCTCTATTGTACGGAACTGTGTCATGACACATATAATTTAACTTAAAATGGTAATGGCTGTACTCCATCTCACACTTTGCCGGTTTTAGATAGTTGTTGTTATACTTTGAGCTCAAACTATTTTCACTACAAGTTTGAAGCTTGTATGTATTACCGTTTTAACGATAGAGAAAACGTGCTTCTTGTGTTTCCTTAGCCTAGCTTAATAAAATAAATTGATTTATTATATTATAATAAAAGTCCCTGTTCGCACCACCACCCTACCGCCAGCTCCGGATGAAATAATAGCCCTTATATTTTGCTCGAGCAAAACTGGATGTTCCACTCTTAGGTGCTCATGCGTAAAAGGTGGGATACCCTGCTCGCCTGCATGCAAAATTACTTCAACATGGACTTGGACAAAGCCATGGGCATGGACCCTGTAGACATCAATGACGATGATCTCAGTGATTTCGGAGAAGATGAAAAATAAATTGAATATTAATAACTAAACATGTTTATAGTTAATATTACATACTTCACTTAGTGTAAAACGTTTCCAAATGTTTTTGCTGATTAAATCCTACTTTTCACTTAAAATATTTTCTTTTTTTTCAACAAAAACCGTAGATATCTCCCAAAATATGAATCCTATGAGTATGGGTATGGTCTCATTCGATTCAGCGGAAAAAATTACACAGAAAATAATACTTCACTCACCTTGTCGCCAAATTGTAAAATGTGCATGTTATAGATGACCAGGCAACAAATACATATATATTTGGCTTTTTTTGTAAATACATACAAAAATTAACGCTCACCTCGGGGAATTATTTTATAATGAAATGGCATGTTTTTGTGATGAACAGTATTTGCTCTGTGCAGATGTTGAACAGTTAGGTTTACAGTCTAGTACATACACATTTGTAAGCGAAGTTCACTGGTCTAGAAGATGGTTAGACCATTGCCTAGCGACTATAGCGGCCTGGGTATCGATTACAGAGGTGTGTGTAAAGTATGATGTTATGTGGTCATATCATTTTCCGCTTATAATCGAATGTGATTTTAATTTTGATAAAACCAACTTTGATTATAAATAATAAAACTATACCTAATAAAATTGTACGGAGTGAACGAAAACCCGATCAAATAAATTTGTATAGTTATGAATGTAATGAACGTTTAAAATTAATTGATTTTCCCGAACAATTTTGTAAGTGCAGTGATCATATATGTAGTGATAAAAGTCATCGCCTGATTGTATCACCAATTGTATCAAAAAATTGTTTATGCATTATCGAAGGCTGCCACCTTAAGTCATACCATCATAAGCTCAAAAAAGAAAAAAAGATATAGTTGGGTGGAATAGACATGTGAGCGAGGCTCACAGGATGGCTCGTTATAATTTAAGTTGTGGTTATGGTACGGCAAACCTAGAGCTGGAAAAGTGTTTGATGAAATGCGCGAAAGTAGGAGGATTTTCAAGTCACGTTTAAAATGGTGTCAGAGAAACGAATAGCAGATTAAGTTAGATATTATAGCGGTACACCATTCTAAACGAGATTTTAAAAGTTTTTGGAAATCGACTAAGAAGTTAAATAGTGGGCCGAGCTTTCCGAGGGATCAGCGATCGTAAATGTATAGCGGATACGTTTAAATCTAGTTTTACTGTAGAATCACCTTTGGGACCATCACAGTCGACAGAAGTGAGAAGTGAGAGCAACGCATTGCTGGAGCGGGTGGACAGGAGTGTACTAGATTTACAGTAAAAGATGTTGACTCAACTGTCAAATCTATGTTAAGAGGCAAATCTCCTGGTCACGATGGTCTCAGTATTGAGCATCTTCAGCAGGCAGAGCCACACTTACCAAGAGTTCTCGCGACGTTCTACACATTCTGTGTTGGACACTTATATCTGCCGGCTGAGATGATGAAGACTGTGGTGGTGCCGATCGTGAAAAATAAAACAGGTGACGTTGGTGATAAAAATAATTATAGACCAATTTCGCTTGCTACTATAGTCGCAAAGGTACTTGACAGTTTGCTTGGTTCCCATTTAGACCAACATCTAAAATTGCATGACAACCAATACGGTTTTAGGCCGGGATTGTCGACTGAGAGTGCAATTTTGGGTTTGAAGCAGACTGTCAAGTACTACGCTGTTCGCCATACACTTGCTATTATGCTACTTAGATTTGTCAAAGGCTTTTGATCTAGTGCGTTGTGACCTTTTGCGGCAAAAGCTGAAAAATGACGATGTTGCTACAGATATTAAAAATATACTAGCTTTTACCAGCGGCTTCGCCCGCCCTAAATTTGGTTATAGGCGTAGGATTCTTGCGGCAACTCCTCAATTATAGAACAAAAACTTTATCACTCTTAACGTTCTCTCTCTCCCTCCCTCCGTCTCTCTCCCTCCATCTCTCCCCCTTCCTCTCTCTCTTTCTCTTTTTCAAAAATAATAAATAAATAACTACTAAACATTTATTAACTAATGGATAGTGCTTCATACAAACTTTTAACCCCCGTTTAGGGAGTGAGTTTTGGAAAATGCTTTCTTAGCGCACGCCTACCTCATAATAACTATAGGTGTGTTAAATTTCAGCTCGATCCGTCCAGTGGTTGGAGCTGTGCGTTGATAGATCAGTCAGACAGTAAAAGTCTCTTTGGGCTAACGCTATCCTTAACCTGCGACTTTGTGAGAAGGTGAAAATATTTTTAAATAATACGTACCACCCTTTCCCCTCATGACTTCCCGCCGGCTTTGCACATCATAAATGCGCGCACAGAACTTAATCATTATTTTGCTGCTATGTTATTTAAAAACTGCGATGTCTCCTAAGGTATTCATTGAAATCGAATGATGTAAAGGGCAATTTTGATTTAAATTAAATACTTGTGATGAATAACGTATTTATTTAGATAAAGATTAATATCATGTTTATAAAAACACCTTCGCAAATAATGCATTATTTAAGAACAAATTTGGTTGGCATAAAAAAGGTTATAGTGAGCCAACCTGAAAAGATAGACATATGACATCACGGGCTTTTTTTAGAACTTTTAAAGAGAAACAGTTCTATCATACATGATTTTTCCGAAACTTTAACCGTTTACGCAGCGCACGCAGCGGAAACTCTCAAAAGGAAAACCAAACCCCCGATTTTGAAGCATTCTTCATTGGTGCTCCGCTCCTATTGGTCTTAGCGTGATGATATATAGCTTATAGACTTCCTCGATAAATGGGCTAGACTAGAAAAAAAAACAATCGGACCAGTAGTTCCTGAAATTAGCGCGTTTAAGCAAACAAACAAACAAACTCTTCAGCTTTATAATATTATAGTATAGATACGAGTAAAAAAGAAAACTATAAGTATTATTATACACAAAAAAATCAATCATCTAAAAAGTGCATAACCTTTTTAGGCTTCGAAATTTTCAATTGTCGAACTAATATAGTGCGGTGACTTTGGAGACATTCCAATTTTAAGGACTTTTTTGAATAAAATCGGATTGAGTTGTCAAACATGTGTCAAAATAAAAAGTAATTGAAATCAAAAGCACTAAGAAGTATTGATTTCAACTTCCAAGCAAATCACCGCCAAAATAACTGTCTACCCCTATTAGGGGCTGAATTTCAATAAAATACGGAACACGTCTGGCATCAATTCTGTTAAAAAAGGTTTATGCAAAATTTGAAGCAGATTGGATTCAGAAATCACGTTGTCCCATACAAACTTGTCTCCTCTTTTTCACTCCCTTAGGAGTAGAATTTCGGATAATCCTGTCTTATCGGGTGCGTACGTCATACAAAGAACACGCTCTTCAAGATTCAGGTCTCTACGGTCAGCGGTTTAGGCTATGCGTTGATCCATCAGTCATTCAGGACAAAGCATTTTATTTGTATAGATAATAGGTAGAAAAAGAAAACTATAAATATTATTATAAAACACCTTAAAAGTGCATAACCTCTTGAAGCTTAGAAACCTTCAAATGAGGTTCTAAAGACATTCCAATTTTAAAGAGTATTTGCTTATGTTTTTTTTTAAAGTAAGTTCAATCTTTTTTGAATAAAATCGGATTGAGTTGTCAAACATGTGTCAAAATAAAATGCTATTTAAATCAAAAGCACTAAGGAGTATTGATATCAACGTCGAAGCAAATCACCGCTAAAATAACTTTTTCTCCTTCTTTAACCCCGTTAGGGGATAAATTTCAATAAAATACGAAACGCGTCTTCCATCAATTCTGTTAAAATAGGTTTATGCAAAATTTAAAGTAGATTAGACCAAGGAGTCTCGTTGTCCCATACAAACTTTTCCCCCCTTATTCACCCCCTTTAAGGTAGAATTTTGGAAAATCCTTTCTTATCGGATGCCTACGTCATACAGAGAACACACACTCCAAGTTTCAGGTTTCTACGATCAGCGGTTTAGGCTGTGCGTTGATCCATCAGTCATTCAGGACAAAGCATTTTATATGTGTAAATTCAAGTTTTGGTATCAAAATCAATCAAATGTTGTGAAATGCGCAGATGCGTTTTCCGAGGGATTGGCCTCACCCAAACTTTTTAATTTGTATGTAAACGCACTGATAGAGGAGCTCAGCAGGGCTCGTGTCGGCTGTCATATTGACGGAGTCTGTGTCAATAATATAAGCTATGCGGACGACATGGTGCTGCTGAGTGCGTCTGTATTAGGACTTGGAAGTGTATGGTTTTTAAGGTCAAAAATAAGGGGTCTCCTGATGTTCCACCCATCAACCTAAACGGGGTTGAACTAACAGTAGTAACGCAATTTAAATATCTTGGGCATCTGGTGACATCTGAACTTAAAGATGACGCTGATATTGAGCGTGAACGCAGAGCGTTGCCCGTGAGAGCGAATATGATTGCCCGCAGGTTCACACATTGTAGTGATCAAGTAAAGATCACACTTTTCAGAGCTTAGTGTACATCCTTTTACAGAAGCAGCTTGTGGGCAAATTACACGCAAAGACAATACAACGCACTGCGAATTCAATATAATAATGCGTTCAGGATGCTGATGGGATTGTCCAGATATAGCAGTGCGTCAAGAATGTTTACAGAGGCACGTGTAGATTGCTTCTACACTATTATGCGAAAAAGAAGCACATCTCTTGTGCGCAGATGTCAGACCACTACCAACAGCATCCTAAACATGATTGCCAGCAGATTTGACAGTGTGTACATAAATCATTGCTGTATGACTCATCGCAATGAGGGTGTGCTTTATAACATTTAATTTTAAGTGTTATAAAGAACATCTTCTATTAAATCATTATATGTAACTTTTTTTTAATGTGTAATATATGTCAATATTTATAATTTATTTTAATTTCTAATATTTCAATTTTAATTTTATTAACAATAGTTTCTAAGTATTTACTAACAAAATGATTCATGTTGGTCGAAATAAAAATGATTTATTTATTATTATTTATTTATAATAGACATAGACAACACACAGACTCAAGAAAAACACAAAAAAAAAAAAGTTTGTTTTGTGCGGAAATCGAAATCACGCTCTTGACTTGAGCCAATAGAACCATCATATTACCAAATACTTATAATTTTTTTTCTAATCTTATTTTTATTTTAGATTTATTTTCTTACTAAATCTTGAAGTTGTTAACTACGATAACTTAATTAACAGTAAATCGTTTTATGTTCCTTGTTAATATTTGAGACGACTAAACGTCGTATACGTACACGTACAAGTACACGTACAAGTACACGTACACCTGTAACACTACTGAGGAATCCCCAGCGGAAGTATCTCACTCCATCCTTCTCAGTCACTTTCTTGACCTTTCACTAATTTCCCTAGAGGATACCTCCTTAATCTTAAGACGAGGAGTTTGTCCTCACTTGTCCTTAGATTTTACAGAAAAGGTAGCAGTTCTCATGAGTATTGTGTGGCCACACAAGCTTAAAGCACTTTTATTTTAATCTTTATCGCACCAGTTTCCAGTTACCTCGAACATATGGCTACATAGTTTCAAATAAGTAAATAGCAAAAACGAACTCCTTCTCTTAACCATTAAGTTATTTTAAAGTGACGGTCACCGTTTGTTGTCTATTATTGCAGTGTTGTGAGTCGTGTTCCTATGATACAGAACAAACCACACCACATTTAAGAATTAACGTTTTACTTATATATCTCATCAGAATAGCACTTGTTGTTTTTGCGTTATATCTCGACAGACAAACATAATTTTTTTTTTTTTAATTTAAGGTAAAAGTATTCTCATTTTATTGACACCAGATATTTGTTTTAAAATATTTCCCATAGGTTTGAAAGCTGACAGTTAGTCTTGGAGTTCATCAAGAACTGGAAATTGTAATATTATTATGTCGCTGGACTCACATGTTACCACTTATTATTTTTAAAGGTGGTGATTAACGAAATGGGACACAATCTAAAGCGGACTTAGTCTAGCCAGACACACTGTATAAGACGCATTGTTGCGGCGATGGCTCATCACTTATAAGGCAGCACTAAAGTGGTAGGTTGTAAATTAAAAGAGGCTGTCCCCCACATTATAACGTGGTTGTGGGTCCAGACACTGGTTACCCCCTTCGGGGGTTAAGAAACGTGACGATATACTATTGTAGCGGATCATATCAAGGCTGACGTCACGCGTCTTACAACGCGCTATCAAAGTTTCTTCGGTCGATGAGTTTATATAGAAACCAAACCGAATGATAAGTGAACCACGGCGGTCCCCAGTCATAATACCTCGCCTGGCAGGAAATTTTCCCTTTGCTGTCTTTCCACATTGGTGACCCCAAACTGAACATTGACGCACCTTCCGCAGCAGCAGCCAACTCCTTCATCTACCAGGTACACGGACCAGTATTCAACCATACGCTTCGCAGTACAGAGCTTTATCAAGATCTATCGCAGCACTTCAGCGCTTCCTAGTTCCTGCAGCTCCTCTCCGGCGACGCAAGTTACTGCACTACAGTAATTCACCTTCACCACTTCCGGTTAAAGACTCACACTCCAGCGTGGCACTTCCACTTTATAGCATCGCATTAGCCTGTCGAGTACTCACACTCCAGCCTGGCATTCTCTGCTCGTCGCTACTGCCCCTAGCTCAGGCCAGTGTCTCGATTCAAAGGGACACAATGCCAACCATTCTATGGACTCGAACTACTAAGGCCTAAAAAAGATAAGTGGACCACGGCGGTTCCCAGGTATATAACACTTCGCCTGGCAGGATATCTTCCCTTTGCCGCCTTTCCACACTATACTAGACATTCCAACGTTAACCGCCTTTTATCAAATACTTCTTTTGTTTATTATTTAATTTGAAGCTTCACTATGTTGCAAATTTTATATTGTTCAACATTGATCGATGTTCGATCCCGGTACAACACAGTATCTTATTTTAATTTTTAATATCGTCTGCAGTTCACGACGCAGCGGTCCGCGACTTTCAAGACATTTCATTTGCTAAACCTTTTCCGTCCAGACTTCTTAATTTCCGCATCTCTGTCATGCTTAGTGACACTTCTGACTTTGTCATACTGGATTTGGAGAGCAGCCATCGAATAGCATTTTCGTTTCGAATTTAATGTTAAATACTTATTTGAAACAAAGTCAAAGTCAAAACATTTTTATCCAAGTTGGGTTTTTAAGAACACGTTTTCAAATCGTTAAGGACAATTACTATTTAAATTACTGTAAAGCTAATACCACCAAAAACATTTTCATGTAAACTGTTGCTAAGACGAAGTTCGCAATGTCAAAAAGTTATCTAAAACTCAAAATCCTGAAAAGCCTCATACAAAATTCCATGTGATCCAAATGGGGGTGAAAGTTCCAAGTTTTAGAATTGTTTTATTGTTTGTGTACTTATACTAGCTTACATACTTCAGCTTTCTAGGGCTTCAAGAAGTACCCTAAGAATTTTGATAATCATCAGTGAGTGAGTGACGAAAACGAGGTTTTTTAGATATCAATTAAATCTAAAGTGTAAGAGCTATGTAATTGAAACTTTATATATTTAATAAGTCTACTATTGACTTCATAACCTGAGAATTTTGTTTATCTGGTATAATCCAAACACAAGTTATGAGGGTTCAAAAAAAGACGAAGGATTTCGAGAAAAGTTAGGTAGTGTCATTGCGCTTTGCTTGCCTCGTCTTGGCGGAGGTACTACCGTGCCCCCAGATTAACAATGCTTATTTTTACTGAGAAGAGCCGACAGGAAACTCGACACTCTAAATTAATTCAAAACATAATAATAATATACTTTATTGTATCAATATAATAATTTTACAAAAAATATTTAAAGCGGTCTCTTCCAGACAACCTTTGGGTAGAGAAAAAAATAATTTAGTTATTAAGAAGTATATATATATCATAAAATTATATATATCATAAGTATAATTATAATATATATTACGTATAAGTAAATATCAATACAAATAACGGTAGTGATATTATCTTAGTTTTACAAGTAAGGGGCAATAATAAGATTTTTAAATATTGCTTTCGATTTTGTTCTTTTTATTTCTAAAGATAATTGTATAATACTGTGTAAATCAGCTAGTTCGAGACTGTATTTTGTAACTATTTGTTCGAGACACTCGTACTGTATACACTGTGAAACTTAGGCTGCACATAAGATACACACTGACAAACCTTTAGCCAAATTAATAAAAAAAGTATTTTCTATACAAGTAGACTTTTAAACATAACTTTTGAGTCGTCAGTTTAATTATTAATTTTATAGCCTTACAACTGAGCATGATTCAAAATACTATATTACACACAAGATACTATATACACATTGTCAAAATCTTAACTAAGGCTGCTTACCTGCAACTTTACCAGATCAGAGGGTACGATTCGTACAGCACATGTGCAGAGAACTCAGCTAGGTGATTTTTTGTGCAACATCTGTAGTTTGGTCGTGGCAATGGATATGGTATTCAACTTAAAAACAAAATTAAATGGAGGTACACAATCCCCCTGCACCTCTCCAGCACTCACTCCCTGGAAACGAAAATGGAAACTTATTAACAAACTTTTTCAAAATAAATTCGAAATAAACAAGAAACACACCCAGACTTTTGAAATATTACATATTTCAAACTCGTTTTTGAATATTATAAAAGCGTTCTGCGTATCATACTACGCGCAACAACATTATATGTAAATAGGTAATCAAGATATATAAGTACCATCACAATCTACATTCATAGAGCATGTATTTCATCAGATCAAGGACTTTTACAAGGCATATACCGGTAAGTGATTTTTTGACGGAAAATAAGTTGCAAGTATTTGTTAGAAGCGGCGCGGGCCGCGGGGCGCGGGGCGGGAGGATCATATTTCAGGTTGGTATCTCGGCGCTTACTTAGCGGTAGCGGCGGTTGTTTACAAAGGCGTTATTAATGACGCGACGGAGGCTAAAACGCACCTTAAGTGAAATCCGATAGCTCAACGCTGACTGCGCGTTTCTCACACGACTATTTTTCCCCGTTTTCCTTTAGGAAATATGTTGGGAAAATGACTTGTACTAAGTGGGCTTCCATTTGTAAAGTATAAATGGCAGTAATGCTAGGTATATTGTTTACCGTGACTGCCATAGAGAAATGTTGCGTTAAGCTTTGAAGTTATCAACTCGAAAATAAAACACAATAACAACGTTACATTTAAATACAAGTGTTTTGATATAAGTTTGCACTTGCTATCAAGTGTAGTTTAGAACTTGTGTAAAAAGTACCGAACGAGTTGACATAAAAATCTTAACTACACAGTTTAACGAGTATCCACTGTTCGCATAGGATAGGGTCAATGAGGACTTTTGCAAACATCTGAAAAACTCAAACCATGGAAGGGCGAAGATGGGAATTGGAAATGCCTATACTTGTTACTTTAAGCATAGAAGAGTCGACAGATTAAACAAAACGCTAGACATAGATTATATAATATAATTATAATATGATTATATTACGTTATTTCCCAAACGCTGCTCAACCTGGCTGGATAACGAGAGTAGCGTTCCCAACAACAACCGGTATAGATGTGACATGGACATTGGATATCACCTTCGTTTTATCCATGTTCATTTTAAGGCCAACCCGTTGGGAAACTCTACTGAGGTCTCCGAGCATCATGCCACACTGTCGTCGGCAAATCGAAGGTGAGTGATGTACTCGCCATTTATGTTGGTGCTATTTCCTTTCCACTCCAGAAGTTTAAGCACGTCTTTCGACACAGTTGTGAACAATAGTTTTGGAGTAATTACGCTTGCAAATGGATTGGTTTCGTGTTCTGGTCTTGTAGTCGGACAGACATCGTAATTCTGTTATATTAACACTTCAGCACTTCGATGTACCGATAGTCAATGTGGGAGAAACTGTGAGACCTCCCAGGTCTTGATAGAACCGAAGGTATTTTCATAGTCCACGAACGCTACGCAAAGAGATCGATTAAACTCCACTGTCTTCTGTATGATCTGGCAGAGCCTACGTTTGTGGTCCATGGTACCAAAGAAAATTCGGAGTTGGATATAATATGATTAAATTTAGTATATCACAACGGTTAGACGTTTAAAATATTCACAGAATATTTAGTTATATATTCAATAAAATAATTAAATTAAAATAAAACAAATATTTAAGGGGGGCTTCCATACAAAAAACGTGTTTTTTTTGCCGTTTTTATAGATAATGGTACGGAACCCTTCGTGCGCGAGTCTGACTTGCACTTGGCCGATTTTTTTTTAAATGAGATGAACCTGTATTAAATGTCCGTTTCCTAATTAAAGAAATAACTTTGAAAACGATTTGTAGATTTTAACGTTTCTTAATTATCAAGATTCAGAAAAAGTGTACGTTTTTCGAAACAACCTCAGGAGTTTTTTCGCGGTCGCCGCTCCCATTGAGCGATTCATTAAAAACTTAGCGCGTTGCCGCGGGCGTTACTTTCCCTTAATTTAATATCTCTAACGTCCTCATATAAAAATAGAACAGGACAAATATGTATAGGTACAGCTGCTTTTCAAAAAAGTTTTCTGTTTATTTAACAGTTCAACTCGACCTGCGCTAAGATTCAATCAGCTGTCTACACTTAATTATAAACAAATAAGCAAACGGACAAACAGTAGTCACCTACTTATTATTAATTATTCGTAACATATGAGGTTTTGGAACTTGTACTTGTAACTATGTATTTCTATCGCTGAAGTTAGGATTACATCGATTACTGTTGATCATGAGTGTCGCAGAGCCCATACATTAATTGTGGAGAAGAAAATTGTAATCTACTGATTTGACTGTCAGCAGCCTGCGAGTCCTGCGAGTGCTCGGCCACTCAGAAAGTCCAAGGTCAATAAGGACAAAAGGAATAAAAATAAAGGAGTTTAGAGAATGAGCAATACAAGGACAATCTGTGAATATATTCAGACCGGTACACAAGCATGTTACTAGATTTTTTATTTAGTAGGATAATCGGAAAAATGAATATTTGTGAATACCCTAGGATGTTTTCAAACAAGCGGATGATTGGAAAATAAGGATGAGTATTGTAATTTACCGAGCTTTTTTAGGATTGTTACAAAAAAATCGAGTTTGGATCAAAATTTATCGCTGATTGGGTTGGATCAGGTACAATTTATAACATCTTTCTTCTCATTAGTCGGTACATCTTTTTATAAAGAACTATAGATTAAGAAATGTAAGGAAATGACAAGGCTACATATTAAGAGGAAATATTATCGTAAAATAAGTAGATAGGGGCCCACAGTAAAATTTGTCTATCGGAAATGACGTCCGAAGTTAGCATCTGTGGGAAAAAGCAGTCCTGCATGTGAGGATAAAGGTTGTGTGAAGTAATAAAATTCAGAAAAAAATATACATCCTATATTTAATGTTCTCAATATTTCGAAATGACCTCTCTTTAAAAAAACAACAAACTGTCTCACTGCTAGATATGGAAACTCCTAGCTACTGAGGCAAGCTCAAACATGGCTAAAATGCGTTTTCTCTTTTTCAGGATTATAACCTCGTGAGTCGCGACACGGATAAGAAACAAATAGCGGCCACTTACCAGGTAAGGGTATTATGTAACTAATGGCTATTAATTTTCTAAAAAACCAGCTATGAAATAATAAATGAGGGCTTTACAGAAAACTTATTGTTTTGTATGCAGTGTTGCAAAATAAATACATTTAAGAAATAAAATTAAAAATTCTGATAATATTATAAAAGCCACATGGAATGTAATAAATAGTGAAACAGGAAAAATTAAGCCGCGTAACATTCATTATTCACTTACTGTAAATTCAAAAATAATTGATTCAGATCTTGATGTCGCTAACTCTTTTGAGAAATATTTTACTGAAATGCCTACAATTACAACTAATGCATTAAGTTCCCCTCCATTACAATTAGAGTTACTTTTAAAATGTTATGTAAATAAATGCAAGGTTATATTTAAATTTGAGCATGTAACCTCTGAAGACAGCATAAAGACATTTAAATTACTAACTCAGAAAAAAACTGGTGACCTATGGGGTATATCAGTTAAAGTCATTAGCGGAATTATTGATATTATAGTGCCAATCTTGGCCATAATATTTAATAAGTGTGTTGACGAAGGCAAGTCTGGGACTTAATGAAATATAGTAAAATAATACCGCTTTTTAAAAATGGAAGTAAAGATGATCCTAATAATTTTAGACCTATCTCTATACTGCCTGCCTTTAGCAAAATTTTTGAAAAACTTACGTTCAATCAGATGCTTAAACATTTTAACTTAAATAGATTACTTCATCCTCAACAGTTTGGTTTTACAAAAGGGCGTTCCACAACTGACGCAGGTGTTGCCCTTATACAACAGATATTTTATGCTTGGGAACAGTCACAAAATGCTATTGGTATCTTCTGTGATCTATCAAAGGCATTCGACTGCGTGCAACATGAAACTCTTATACGAAAACTGAGTCATTCTGGTATTGCAGATTTGGCTCTTGAGCTTATCCGCTCATATTTGAGTAGTAGAATGCAGAAAGTTCCAATCAATGAAGTAAAATCCAATGGCTCAGAAGTAAAATTAGGAGTTCCTCAAGGTTCTATTTTAGGACCTTTTCTATTTTTAATTTACATAAATGACTTGCCTTTCTTTGTGGAGAAGCTGTGCATGATTGTACTATTTGCCGATGAATCTTCTCTTTTATTTAAAGTTGACAGAAATAAAACTAATTTTGACGACGTAAGTAGTGCGCTTTCTCGGGTTCTTCAGTGGTTTACGGCAAATAACTTACTTCTTAGTGCGAAAAAGTGTTTAAAATTTATGATGCCAAATTTCAGAAACATAAGCACAAAATTATCGCTAAATGGAGAAGAAATAGAACTCTTAGACTCAACAGTGTTTCTAGGTATTACATTAGACAATAGGCTGCAGTGGAACCCTCACATTTCAGTTCTTGCAGGGAAACTCAGTTCAGATGCCTATGCAGTTAGGAACGTTAGGCAGCTTACAGATGTTGACACTGCTCGCTTGATCTACTTTAGTTATTTCCATTCCGTCATGTCCTATGGAATTGGGGTAAGGCAACTGATATTGATACAGTCTTTATTTTGCAAAAGAGAGCAGTACGGTCAATTTATAAATTAGGACCTCGAATTTCTCTTAGGGAACTTTTTAGGAAAATTGATATTTTAACTGTTCTTTGCCAATATATCTTCTCTTGTATAATGTATGTACGCAAAAATTGTCACTTATTTGCTAAAAAAAGGGACGTACACAGTGTTAATACAAGGAATAAGGATAAATTGGTAGTTCCAAAATGTCGTCTTCAGAAGGCACATAGCTCTTTCTCAATACAAAGTATATTTTTCTACAATAAAATTCCAGAACATGTGGTTAATTTACCCTCAAATAAATTTAAAATATATGTCAAAGATAGTTTAATAAAAAAAAGCTATTACAAAGTTGATGAATACATAAATGATAAAAATGCTTGAAAAAATTAGAACTTAATTGATATAAACGTATTAGTATTGGGGCATTTGAAATATTTATTAAATTAAAACATTGTATATAATGTTATTACCTAGTGTAAGGCTATATTGTATTTTAATATGATGTATAAAAGATTAACTGCTGAGTTTATTGCCGGTTCTTCTCGGTAGTAAAGCATTACGAACCTTCCAATCTTCTCCTCTTATATTTTGTTCCTTTACCACACACATTGTAACTAGTACAATCGAAGTTGAATTGGAGTTGCTTGAGTGTGTCATGCTCTCTCAAAGTCTCTGCGGTGGTGGCATGAGCGTCGGGTCGTTGCGTTTCCTAAAACATGGTTGAACGAAGCGATAGCTGATTCATATGTCATACTCATGGTTTGTCATTGTCATGGTTTTTTTTTAAATCTATTGGAACGCTTCATAATTTTTAACAAAATTGTAAGATATTATTCATATTTATACGCGTCGTGATTTGACAAAAGGCCTTTTTTCCGACGTTTCGGCTGGGTTACACCAGTCAAGGTCACGGGCAGACTCGGCTTCGGCTTCGAGTGCAGGCGTCCTGTTGAACTACCCTCACTTTGTCTTTATACTTGTCATAATCACTACACACAACACTAACGGTGTCCTCGGTTGCGTTCGTTGTAGAAACTCAAGAGCTGTATTTTCCTATGACTTGATGGAGGCGACAGTTTGTATCCATCCTCACGATTGAAGTTCTTATGTTTTTGTATTTCAATCACTTCTCGAACCAATCTACGGTAATATTGGCGATCGGTGGATAAAACCGTAGACTGGTGAAGCTCAATCCAGTGGTTGCATTAGCAGATTTTTTAGACACCTGGTGTTTAGTACGGGATTACGTCATTAGGCGTGAGCAGAACGGAACATATACAGTCTTAATGGAGAATTTATTCAGAAGCGATCCAATTTTATCCGTTACTCCTTTGTTATAGGGCATGAACGCTGGCTGTCTGCTAACCTCTGGATTCTTCGTACGTGTGTTACGGCGAACTGAACTTCTTCTACTAGTTTTGTATCCGTTTCTCTTGAGTGCCTCCTGAACGTGTGCCAACTCAGTACCTAGTTGTTCAGGATCACAGAGGTCATGAGCTCGGTTAGTCAGAGACGTCACAACTGATTGTAGGTGACGCGGGTGATGATGCCAGGAGGCGTTCAGGTATCAGTCCATGTGTGTAGGTTTCCGAAATAAAGTATACCCCAGAGAGTCTTCCATTACATTCAATTTAACATCGAAAAATGCCAGTGAACGTTTACTTTCCATTTCATATGTAAAACGTATTTTGTTGTGAATGGAGTTAAGGTGATCTAGGTACTGTTTTTCTTCTTGCCTGGTTCCTTTAATTAAGCAGACACGTCATCAACATATCTCTTCCAAAGTCGAACGCTAAAAGGCCGTGAGCTCAAATCTTTCTCCTCAAAATGTTTCATCCAGATGTTGATACTTTCTCATAATTTCCAAGTTTAACAAGTCACTTACTCCCAATCAAACCCCTTTTTTTGTAAATTATCTATATTATCCCCAATTTGCTATCGCATTAAGTAAGGCTGGCTTGTAACACTGCTTGAATGTTAATTTCGAGGAAACCTTAATTACGCGAGGCTCACATGCACCCTCGCCGCGCCGCGCCGCCTCCCCCCACCTCGCCGGCTGAGCGCAGAGGCAGACTTGATTTACAACCGGTCTACAAGGGAAATTATTCCCTATTTCGTGATTTACTGGCGGAATATTTTTACCTGCAATGGTTTAGCTGCTACAGAAACTTAGAACCTATTCAATATAGATTAGAAATGGTTTCAGAGTGTACTTACCTATGGTTTGCCACTCGATTCTCGTAATTGCATGCAGCCGGTTGTTAATTATTGTTGTGAAGATCGTGCGATAGTCTGCTTTGTTTTTTCGTTTGTCCGTAATAAGTAGTAAGTAATAAGTAGTAAGTAGTAAGAAGCTTTTAACTTAAAGTCGTGTATGTAACTTAGTACTAAAACTGCATTTTGCCGTTTCATACAGATGAGGATGACACAGACAGTCATGATATTTGTTACGCTGTTTTATTATTAGCTTTTTATACGAAGTGAAGTAATGTATTTTTTGTAATCTTTAGGGTTCCGTATTCTGAAACTATTCCTAAGCCTAACCTGTCTTCTATATGTCAGGCTATTAAGGGGCTCTTTCTTTTGCATCCTTATAGGTTAAATTCTGAAATTTGCGCAAAATAGGTATGTTTTATTACTGCAAATATCCTGAAAATTAATAAAAAACAATGTTAAAAATTATGAGGGGTTTATTGCTTTTTTGGTTTTAAACAACCTCAAAAGGTTCAAATTTGAACTTATTGTTGAGCCGCCCCCTTTTTTATAAAATTTTAAAAAAGAAGTTTTGAAATGTGCTAACAACGTCCGTTTCTATTAACATCCCACTTTTTCATTCTCTCGTGTGGCAAACAAGCTTAAGGCCTACCTGACGTGTGGCAAACAAGCTTACGGCCCACCTGACGTGTGTCAAACAAGCTTACAGCCCACCTGATGTTGTGCAGTCACCCTATTATATGGACGCTTGCAACTCCAAAAGTTAACTCACGCGTTACCGTCCCTTTAAAAATCTAATCACTCCTTGAAGAATCCTTTATACAGTATCCTACAATATATTGTAGTTCCGGATGATTTTTCGCAAGATTTACTCGCTGTCTGTCTCCGTCACACTACGCGGCATTTATATACCGCCGTCTCTCTGCCTAAGTCAGCATTTTGTTGGTGAAAAACTGTAAAGCGTTCATATGGTAAAAGAAAAAAATAGAGAACATTATTGTAGGTGCGTGTTATCGTGACGAAAACTGATACTCAGAATTCAGTTTATGATTCTAAGCCCGTTGAATTGTTGTGTCGGTCCGTCTTACTGGCAACTGTATAAAATTACTATTAACGACTTCTTAAACTCCATTTTCTAATAAAAAATATTTTTTATCGTTTTTTATTACTTTATTCCTTAAAATAGTGTGAAGAAAAAAAAGTCTTTTTTTACTAATTTTTCCTTTTTTTCTTAGTCTAGTTTAGATACTTAGTTAGAGCTATTTTGTGCTGTTTTCAGTACAAAAAAACTTAAAAATAAATTTAAAAAAACCTATACAAATTCCAACGCCAAGTTGTTCAAAATTATGTACTGAGTCTATAATATCAATCTGTGTTACAATGTCATACCAATCCCCTATTCAATCTTAACATGGATCTCAACATTTTCATATTATTAACATATTTTTTCTCAACCCTTTACAGACGCTCTAAAGAAATGGTGCTAAATTTCCGTAACCGAAAATACACACATAATAATGAAATAAAAACTAAGCATTCCTTTCTCATACAATTATTTTTGTATAAAAGCTCCACTCATACAACAATACGATATTTTCCCGCCGTAGCCGGAGCCGACTCAGTAGAGGAGCTGGTGAGCATTTACATAAAGAGCGAAGGGAATGCTCTGGTGCGCAACGATGTTCCGGCTAGACCAGGAGCCAGTAACTAGATTTGTATAAGGCTGGGATTAGATTTTTATACAGCTCGGACAATAATATATTAGTTCGTTGTGATACTGCACAGACAGTAAAATATTAGTACGTTGTGATACTGCACAGACAGTAAAATATTAGTTCGTAGTGATACTGCACAGACGATAAAATATTAGTTCGTTGTGATACTGCACAGACGATAAAATATTAGTTCGTTGTGATACTGCACCGACACTAAAATATTAGTTCGTAGTGATACTGCACAGACGATAAAATATTAGTTCGTTGTGATACTGCACAGACGATAAAATATTAGTTCGTTGTGATACTGCACCGACACTAAAATATTAGTTCGTTGTGATACTGCACAGACGATAAAATATTATTTCGTTGTGATACTGCACCGACACTAAAATATCAGTTCGTTGTGATACTGCACAGACAAAAAAATATTAGTTCGTTGTGATACTGCACAAACAGTAAAATAAAATAAAGTGGGTTAAAGTGTTTTTCAACTCTATTTTTAACTTAATTTCATTAGGCTATCAATGTGTCATTATTTAATGAAAGAACCGTACGGCCCTAATCAAGTTTCAATTCTTCAGTTTTTTAAAAAAATACTCATCAAAATGAGTCAAGTCACAATAAATGTTCTTATTTAGTCGTTTAACTTTTGGTCTATAACTTGAGTCGACAACACGCAGCGTCAGGGATTCTCGTCGTGCGTGAGGATTAAGAAACCCGTTTTACGACTGCGACCGAAAAGCCTTCGTTTTTGGGATTTTACGATGAGGAAACGTCAGTCGCAAGAGTCATTATTTAGAATTATCTATTACCTAAAGCAATAGACCGGTCAAGTACTTATTGAGTCAAATGTAATTAGACAGTCCAACATACCAACATTTGCACCAGTGAGTCTAACAGAACTAGGGTTGCCAGGTGTCTGACTTTAGACGAACATGTTTGGCTTTTTGCGGTCATATCCGACCAAATATTAACGTGTAAGATCTGTCCGGCTTTTGTTGGGCTATTAGATATGCTGATCAACGGCGCAGCGCGGCCAAATAATGACAGGTAGGTAAAACTGATTTTTATTACTGTGATTAATTTTGTAACAAAACTGTAGTTCATTAATTTTTTATTGATAAACGACTTTAGTACAAACCTAACCGGTTTTTTTATATAGTATAAAAGTGATGTTCGGTTTCAAAATGGTATGGTTCGGCTTTGTCAGGCATTTAGGGCAAAATGTCCGTCTTTTTACAGCGTTAAGTCCAGCTTTTGTATTTTAGGACCTGGCAACCCTAAACGGGATCCTTATGGGGTATAAGGATGAATGGCTCCTATAATATGGGACTTAAAAAAATGCTTAAAAATAAAATGAATAGATACGGAATGCAAAAGAATGGAAAAAAGAGCGCGCCATGGTAGAGGCTTGTGCCCAACATTAAATCAAAATAAGTTGATATTATGATAATGATGATAAGTGTTGCCAATGATAACTTAGGCCCAGAAACGTGGTCTCGTACTGAGAGTAGGGTGCTTCTTATTTTTCGACTTTTGAAAAATAGCCGCGTCAACCCGCCATTCCTAAAAAACGAACCTGTGGTTTTTCTTTTTTCTTAGATTGGGTCTGAGAGGTCGCTATTACGTGTCAAAGTTCAAAAAAAAAATTTAACATGATAACTTACAACTTAAAGTATGAAAACCAGAAAAAATAATTATTTAAACATGATGAAGCATGGTATCGCAACTCGTCGTCGCAAGATTTTTAGTATATAAATAAATATATAAAGAATAATTTCAGCACAGTTTGTTCAGACCCTGACGCTTTAAGAAGCTATACTACCTAAATTTCATTTTTTAGCAGCGGTTTCTCCGGTACTGCTGAGCAGATCCGACTTAAATTTATGTTCTTAGGGATATGGTTTAAACCCTGTAAAACGTGAATATACGATTAACGCATTTTGTTCGATAAAAAACAACCCCTTATAACTTATTTTTTTTTTTAAGCTTTTGCAAAGAAATCCTTTAAGTTCTAAGTTGTATTAGTTAACGACTTTGCTAAAGCGTAGCCGTGATAGTGCTTTAAACCCTGAGAAAAATCATTTTTTTATGTCAATTAATTATAATAAACTATTAACTTATTACATGAATTTCAATAAAAATCTCAGTGAGTTGACATGTTGCTGCACTGCTTCCGCATGCTCAGATGCATATCGCGTCATCCTCGTTTTTATACAAGTTTTCAGCCACGTAGTACTGCCTCTTAAGATGCATTAAACATTTATCAAGTAGGAAAATTTTATTCGCTGAAAAACAGCTAAATGATTATAAACCTCGGGATAATAACCTGGAGTTGTTGAAACTTACAATCATATTTCCGGGAGGAGTGAACGGTGGATGGTAAAGTGAACGGTGGATGGTAAAGTAAACGGTGGATGGTAAAGTGAACGGTGGATGGTAAAGTGAACGGTGGATGGTAAAGACGATTTATTGCTCTAAGCTTTTCATCTTTCAAGACCAGTTTAAACCGACAAAACGGGAAATCAAAGCGATGACTGAAATTTTTGTTTTCGTTGTTATAATTTATGTAAGATGCTGGCTTCAAGCTCCTGTGGCAAGTTCCGTACCAAGGTACGACATGTGGCTGTTAAAAAACTTTAAGAGTTTTGAAAATATAAACAAAACTATGTCTTTGTCTTGTCGCAATTGCTTTTTTGATGACGAAGTTTGAAAGCAAACAAAAAATGGTGACCGTACTAAATGAGGATGGATCAGACTATAGCGTACAGTATATTATTACCTTGGATATGAGTGACATTGATGAAAAAAAATATTGTGAATTTTGTGTCCAGCAACACGTTAAGATTTTGTGTCCAGCAACACGTTAAGATTTTGTGTCCAGCAACACGTTAAGATTTTGTGTCCAGCAACACGTTAAGATTTTTTACAATCCTTGTAATTTCGACTGCATTTTTACAAAAAGAACCTCGTTTTAAGGAAGAAGATGAAGATTACAAACCTTCGAGAGACATTGTTCGTTCTATGAGAGTGGTGACGACATTACGGAGCGAGGTGTAGCACTGATTGAAGAATACAATAAATTTAATTACCCCCAATGAAAAACAATACCTTCTTTTGATTGTCAAAAAAATCAGGCATAAAGAATCCTAAACTGTCCTATAAAATTCCGATATTTAAAAACTACATTATTGTATTGATTTCCATAGTACATGTGAATATTTATTAACTGTAATATTTTGAACCCTGTATTGAGCTTTGTATTATGTTCACTTGTCTACCGACCCATTTAAGACACCGCAACCTAGGGCGGGTGCTCAGTGCGACACCTTGGTACTCTATTTGGTGTAACTTCTAAACTAATGGCGGTCACGTGTTTTTTTTTTCTTGTGCATTATTAACAAACTGAACGCTTTAATTGAAGTTTTTCCTAACCCCGGGGCTACTTTTAGTAGTAATGTATAAGATCTTAATTTTTTTTAACAAATATGATTATTTTTCATATGCTAGAAGCAACCCCTAAATATTACTTTAAAAATGCAAAAAACATATTTAACTGGTTTTTTGGGTCTTAAAACAGAATAAAAGGGTGAAACGTAAAATATTAAAAAAAAATTTTTTGGGCCAAATAAGAATCACCCAACTGACAGACTTACTTAACGAGCTATTCTCATACTTTCTTTGTGTGACAATAAAGGGGATAACGGAATATAGTAAGAACCAAAGTCACCGAATAGCTCAAATAGTTAGCAAGCTGAAGTGACAATGTTTAGGCTACATATTGTGTCGGGCCGATATCTGATGGAGACACCCGAGAACCTATGTTAAGTTCTGAGGTGGTGAGGTGACACACACAGCTTAGGTTGGCCACCTACCAGGTTACCGTCGATGACGATAACGACCATAAAACTGAACAAATTTAGAGATAAATAAGTAATGTATTTCGTATTTTGTTAGAATTTATAATAAAAAGTAAAAAAATCTGTTATGTAATTGGAAGAAACGCTTTGCATTTGGCTCTTTTTATTGTAACCGCGCGTTCCGATACAATAACGTTACGTTTTCAATTAAACGTCCCACTCGGTCCACACAATGAGAAACAAACATTTCGTCCCATTTCCCAACGTAGCAATATTTCGTAGCGCATTCTACGCCGTAGCACAATGGACTCGTAGTGGTTGTTGACGTAGCAACATAGCAATAATACGTGAAAGCCTTCCTGCCTTATGAAGGCGCCACTGGAGCGACGCCAGCGGAATCAGAACTCGACCGGAGAGAAGATCGATGGAGAGAACAAAAACAAATCTCGTGTTCGAAACGAAAGAAAAGATTTATTTGAAGATATTACGTATTTATTTCTTAAGTAATATTGTGGAAATGAACACAATATCTCACTTAATAGTCACATTACCAGAAAATTTAATATAGAATTATTTTTCTATATAAGGATTGATAGAATATGGGTTGATGGGTTTCTGATTCCGAAATAAATTACGATCATTGGTTAATGTTTGTGGTAAAATAAAATATTTTATTTATTCTTTTATATCAAAACATGAGAGAGATAAAGTGTAATCCGATCTTAGATGTCAAACAAAAGATTAGATACTAATCACCAGCCATATTTACAATGACACGCATTTTGAAAAATCTCACGTATGTTTACGTTAGGGGGGGACTTCGAGCTAAATCTCAGGACATCTCACCAAAGGGGGAGGGGGGGTAAAAAAATCGCCAAAATCACCTCACGTAATATATGGACGCCCGCTTGCTATTTATAAAACTGTTTATCAAGCGTGCCTGTAAACTTGGGAACCAATGAGAATGACAAATTAGCTGGAATAGATATATTTTGTTGCACACTATCTTCATAAGGGAATCGTTACTTGTTAGAACTAAGACATAGGCTTAAACCTCGTTTACACCGTTTTGGGCAAAATTATAATACCCTATTGAGTACTGAAAGTTTTTGGACGCCAGATTCACTTCAAGCTTAAAGACTGAAAAACTATTTGCGCAAAACAATGAGTGAAACCAGACTGAACGGTTTGGCTCTCATGAATATGTACTTTGGAAAAAAAATTAATGCGGATGAAGTAGTGGGTATATTTAAACAAAAAAACCGGCCAAGTGCGAGTCTGGATCGCGCACCGAGGGTTTCGTGCAAACTTATAATATGTAGATAGTTCTTCTATCATGATATATATCAACTCTCACAGGTTTATGCCTTAATTATCAGTTTTTGGATTTTTTCCTATATTTGTGATGTAACATCTTGCTTCTTGCCAAATTTCATGATTCTAAAAACTGATTGTAGCCTAGACATAGCGAAGGCGTTCGGGTCTGGTACCGGGGTCTTCTATCGAAGTTGCCATCTTACGGAGTGCCCGAGGGTTTGTGCATATGGGTGGCTAGCTTTTTGTCCGACAGACGCATACGAACCGTAGTTGACGGTAGTGGCTCTGATAGCATGGACATTAATGCTGATGTCCCGCAAGGCTCTGTGTTGTCTCCTAAGCTGTTTCTACTGCATATCAATGACATGTTGGACACCAAAAACATGCATTGCTATGCAGATGACAGTAATGGAGACGCTTATTACACGGATCGTGCAAACATCCCTCGTTCCGTTGTGGAAGAAAACCGCGGAGAACTTGTGTCTCAAATCGAGACCGACCACACTCTCCAAGGTCTCTGACTGAGGACGGGTAAACTTGGTCCGATTCAACCCTAAAAAGACACAAATGTGCGCGTTCACCGCTAAGAAAACCCCATTCAATGTAGTCCCACGATTCCAAAACACTCCCCTTTTCATCTCCAAGAGCATTGAGATCCTTGGTGTTAACATCTCCAGCGATGTTCAGTTCCGAGATCATTTGCATGACAAGGTAAAGCTGGTGTCCAAAAAACTAGGTGTACTCAACAGAGCGAGGCAGTACTTCACGTCGGGGCAAAGGTTGCTGCTTTACAAGTCGCAAGTTCGGCCCCATATGGAGTACTGCTGCCATCTCTGGGCGGGTGCACCCGGATACCAGCTTGGCCCTTTTGACTCGGTTCAACGACGGGCTGTGAGAATTTTCGACGAGCCCAAACTCACTTGCCGTATTGAACCCTTAAGTCTGAGAGACTTTGCCTCCCTGTGTATGTTCTACCGCTTGTACAATGGAATGCGTTCTGAGGAATTGTTCGAAAAGATGCCCTCGGCTAGTTTCTACCATTGCACCGCTCGCCATCGGCAGGAAATTCATTCTCACACTTTAGAACTGAAATGGTCGGGAACAGTGCAGTTTTAGAGAAACTTCCTCCCGCAAACGCTTGGGTTGTAGAATAAGCTCCCTGCCAAGGTATTCTTCAAGGACTACAGTATGGGGTCCTTCAAGAAAGAAGTCATTGGATCTTTGAAGGGTCGGCAACGCGGAAGTGATACCCCTGATGTTGCAAGCGTCCATAGGCTGCGGTCAACGCTTACAATCAGGAGGACCGTGTGCTTGTTTGCCACCTAAGTGGTAGTATAAAAAAAAAACAATGGGAAGTACCACAAAGGTTTTGATTTATTTGTGAATTCCAAAATATGTGACAAAAATGGCCGTATTTTTTTATTGCGTCGACTTAGAAACATAATTATTTGAACGCTTCAAGGAACCGTAGACCTTATTATTTGATAATAACTTAATACTTGATACCTTCACGCGTGCCCAAGAAAAAGGGTCTTGACAGACAGATAGACAAACAAACAGACAGACAGATGGACAACAAAGTCCTATAGTGGTTCCGTGGGCAAGAACTGGGGCTTCAAGCCCAAGACGACACAAGGCTATATACACAGCAATAATCAGATCGGCGATCACCTACGGAGCCATCGTTTGGTGGCCAAGGATAACGCTAAAAACTCAACCTCCAACGTTTCCAGAGATTGGCATGTATGGCAATAACTAAATATATGAGAACAACTTCCACTGCAGGATACTGAGTAGGTTTGTTTTTAACAAACACTACACCATTGAGCTACATGAAAATCAACAGGATCATCCCGGACTCAATGAGGTACAAGTATACACCGATGGTTCAAAAACAAGGAAGGGTACGGGAGCCGGCACGCACTCTGTTGACCTAAACTTGCACGCATCAACAGCTCTGGGTAAGTTCAAAACGGATGTTTCAAGCGGAATTTGTAGGTATTATCCAGGCTGTAAAGGACATGGCGAGCAAGAAGATCACGGACTTTGAAATCAGAATTCTCTCGAACAGCGCTGCTGTCCTAAGAGCTCTCGATAGTAACACAGTCAACTTAGGTCTACTATTTGAATGTGACCAAGCTCTGACGGTGGGTTGGATAAAGGGCCACGGTGGATCATTAGGTTACGACGTGGCTGATGATCTAGCCAAAATCGGCTCAAGCTCGACGCCGATAGGGCCGGACACACACCAACAACATCAATCAGAATGGGTGTAACCTTTCAATATTGTAAACAGTTAATTGCGAATTAAAGTATGAGTTAAGACAAGTATTATTTTCGAGTAGTACTAGTAAAAATTAGAATGCCCTACTCGTAAAAAAAACATTTTTTGAATGACTCGCTCCGCTCGGGATACTATACTTCTCTAGCCTCGGGATACTATACTTCTCTAGTCTCGGAATACTATACTTCTCTAGTTTCGGGATACTATACTTCTCTAGTCTCGGGATTCAACTTAGCTCCTCGCATGTAATTAGCTTTTTTTTATACTTTTTGTGCAATCTAATGTTATCTATTTTGGTATTGTAATATTCTAATAATTGAATTGTCTACTTGATTGCTTCTTGTACTTAACACAACTTGATCTTGTAGTTTTTGAAGTGTTTAAGTAACCACAAACACATGCAGTTAGATATATGTATGTACGAGTGGACAGATAAGTCCCCGCCATGCGCCACGCGCCACGGTCCACAATTATATTCACTAGCATGTCGAGACGTTCCCCTCGCAACAACTGACTAATGATACGTTTTTGTAACCTCGAGGTGGATATTGAAACTATTCTGAACCATCATTATTGGAAATTGGAAATTTCAATTTCCTGTTCAATATTTCAATACCTACTTAAGTAGTTGGTTTGATTGTTGCGAGGGCTTTGTTTTACGTAAAATGAAACTTCGAACAACTTTTCAATGTTGCAAGACTTGTTTTTCAATGGCTTTTCTGTTGCTTTTAGTTATTTTATTTTAGTTTGTTATGTTCTGCTGATTTCGGACTCTTATTTACCTTGTTATCATATATTTATTTTACTCTCAAGACTTTGTGTTATTTTTAATACTCAACTTAGGCCTTTCGTTATGGCCGCCACAACACTCGGTCCTTCGCCTTTCTTATCCAGCTATCTTTTGATCAGTCCACTAATCCGTGGTCTACACTCTTTCCAGGACGCTGGTATACAGTTTCGGGGACATTACATCGTCCTGTCGTACTCCTCTGTGCAGCTGAATGGATTAAGAACAACTTATAAATTTAATAGCACTCCTGCTCTAAAAAGTACATTTTCTTCCTCAATTAACGTGAAAATAATAGCTTGAACAATAGTTATACTATAATTTAAATTTAGAAAGGGCAAAAACAATAATAAGGTATCATTCCAAAACCCATAATGACAAAAAGTAAAAATCACCCTCGACCGTTCTGTAACTGTAACTTATCCTTACTGTAAGAGAACGCTTACTAAATGGTTATAGTTCATACAATATATGATGAGTTTTGCGACAGCTAACATTGGAATCACGTCTATCAAGTTTCGTATTTTCAGATGGTTATACATATGCATGTCAATGCCATACTTTATTGTTGCATACACAAAAAAACACGTTCTTAATAATAAAGTATTAGTTATGGATTTTGCAAATAAAATCAGTCGATAAAATAGTTACTTTATGAATTTAAATAATGTATTTACGCTTTTTTATCTATATGTGTAGGTAATAATAGGTATATAAACATGTTTGTTGGTATTCGTCCCATTGCGTTGAATTTTTGATGATTTTTTTGTGCCCACGACCGCCGGAAAGGTTTTTAAATAAGTTAATTGGGAGCGAAGAGAGGTTATTTTATTTTTCAATATTTCAATATATGTAGTTATAACAACAACATAATTGGTATTAATGATCAATTATCAACATCGTTCCAGCACTAGGCCTATTACTTTGACGGCTGTCGCAGAACTTAAGCTATATTTTACAAGGTATGACAATACCGGCCGAATATTTTTCGAAAGATATCAAGTAGTTTGGAACAAAAAAGTGCCTACCTAGATTAATAAAAAAAATTCTCTCGCACCAATGAGTCACTCACTCCGCTCAAGGATTACGCTCGTGATAAAACCAACAGAACCTTCACTACTCTCGCCTTTCGACTAAGGTCAGTGGTAGAGTGTCTGCTTCGCATGCTGAAAGTCCTGGGTTCAAATTCCAGCATCTCCACAAAATTTCTTTTTTATTTTAGGTATGATACAATTTCATTTATTTATTTATTTTTCATACGTCGATTTTTTTCATTCCTTGCATCAAATATCCAACTAGTACTAGGTTTACAATATTTAATGAATAATTGATAGTCAATAACAATATTACAAAGAATTTAATAAGCTACCCTGTTCTTTTCGGAAAATCATCTTACACATGTGCACATACAAACAAACAAACCCACACTATATATATATTTATACCACTAAGGTGGCAAACAAGCTTACGGTCCGCCTGATGGTAAGCGGTCACCGAAGCCTATGGACGCTTGCAACACCATCACTTGCGCGTTGCCGACCCTTCAGAAATATAATAATTTCTTTCTTGAAGAACTCCATACTGTAGCTCTTAGAAAAACCTTGGCAGGGAGAACTCATTCCACAACCCGAGCGTTTGCGGGAGGAAGTTTCTCTGAAACCGCACTGTACGTGACCAATACGGTTATAAAGTGTGAGAATGAATTCCCTGCCGATGGCGAACGGTGCGATGGTAGAAAGTAGCCGTGGGCATAAATTCGAACAATTCTTCAGAACACATCTCATTGTACAAGCGGTAGAACACACACGGGGAGGCAAAGTCTCACATCAGACTTAAGGGTTCGATACAGCAAGTGAGTTTGAGATCGTCCAATATTCACACAGCACGTTGTTGAACCGACTCAAATGGGCCAAGCTGGTATCCTGGTACAGCAGTACTCCATACAGACACGTAAAGCAGCAACCTTAGCCACGACGTGAAGTACTGCTTTGCTCTGTTAAGTACACCAAGTTTTTTGAACGCCAGCTTTACCTTGTCATGCAAATGATCTCGGAACTAAACATCGCTGGAGATGTCAACACCAAGGCTCTTGGAGATGGGGATGGAAGGGGAGTGTTCTGGAATAGTGTGATCACAGTTAATGGGGTTTTCTTAGTGGTGAACGCGCAGACTTGTGTCGTCGTAGGGTTGAATCGGACCAAGTTTTCCCGGCCCCAGTCAGAGACCTTGGACAGTGGTCTCGATTTGAGACACACGTACTCCACAACGAAACGAAGGATGTTTGCCCGATCCGTGTAATAAGCGTCTCCATTACTGTCATCTGCATAGCAATGTATGTTGTTGATGTCCAACATGTCATTGATATGCAGTAGAAACAGCGTAAGAGACAGCACAGAGCCTTGCGAAACACCAGCATTAATGTCCATGCTATCAGAGCAACTACCGTCAACTACGGTTCGTATGCGTCTGCCGGACAAAAAGCTAGCCACCCATTTGCACAAACCCTCGGGCACTCCGTAAGATGGCAACTTCGACAGTAGACCCCGGAGCCCTTTAATTGCCTAGTGTGGTGCGCCTTCATCGTTCATATTCGAGTTTAAATCAAAGATACTGCCCAGTAGATTCGTTTTCTCTTTAGCACTATGGCCCAAGTCACCATCGATCTTTTGCAGTGGTGGTAACGAAATGACAAACATTGTTTGTATTGGTATTGATAAGTTACTCGTAATATCAGTAGCAATCAAATAAAAAACGAGTTTTTAACACGAAAAGCGGTAAAAAGACAATTAGTTTCTTGAAACGTCAAACGGTGGTATGAATTAATGAGACGCGGTCAACAAACACCCCACAGTACATAATTATTTATAACGTCCTCGTTAATCTCACAACACACTATTTTGTCAAGTGACAGAGAGAGATACGACCGTGCGTTGAAGCGCTGTGCAGAACAGACAGTCGCACCTCGGCACACCGTTCAGTTACAATGTCTACCGCGGTTATCTCCCGGGGATCGGTCCGCTGCGCTGGAGGTTCATTTCTTCTTTACATAAAGTTTTTCTGTCGAAATCAAATCGAAAAAAATATGAACCGAACTAAATCTCGTAAAGATTATTTTAGTTACAAGTACCTACTTATTGATATACATATTATTTCTAAAACTGTATTCATAATGACCATTACCTTGCGTACACAGTTACTTATTTGAAACATTGAAAGAAGTTTTACTAAATAGGAATTAATATGAAATTTATTTTAAAATGTTCCGTTATTGAAAAACAATTCACCAACTAATTATTTATTATTTTTCATTTTAGAAAAAGTGTCTCTGTGATGTCGTTTATAGAGCTTTTTGCAATATTGAGATAAAAAATCATTAATAATAAAACATTTGTATGCTATGACAAATCTGTAATTGATGCACGAATGTTAATTGTCCTAAATAAATTAACGATGAATCGATAGAACGGTAGAGCTGTGATAGAGCGGTAGATGTCTCTGTCAATATGCTTCATAATTAATCGCTTGAAATAATTCTGTACGAATGTAGAAGTTTAAGTTACAGTTACTATTAGTCTAGTAAGCAATTTACTAACAACCTGTTTGGTAACTTGAGACAACCTGCATACGTTGAATATTATGTGAAATCTACAAACCACAAGGCCCGCGTGATGGGCTATGGTGCAAATTGCCTTTGCTCAAATTGAGGATAGGCCGATGTTCGAATAGTAAGGAGTATGAATTGAATTTAAATTAAAAAGTGACAACAAGAATAAATAATAATAATAAATCTTTATTTAATTAAAGAAGATAAAATGTATATGCTTAAAATGTACGGTGCGTGAGTTATATACAAATATTCAATTCAATTCAATTCAATTCAATATAGTTTAATTCAGATTAGGCTACAATAATTGAGCACTTATGAATGTCACTACGCCATCGGTTCGTAAGTCTACAGGGCGGGAGACCTTGTACTGAGAAGAACCCGCAAGAAACTCAGCAAGGGCATTTCTTTTCTCCCTTTCTTTTACAGCGTCCAATTAAAATATTGGAAAATGCCCTCCCTATCATAAAAGGACACTTTCCATTACAAACATAAAAAAACATGAAATATAAAGCACAAGCACAACATAAAAAAGTATCTAATATAAACAAAAGACAGTTTATGTATTCATCACTAAGAAATAATCAATGTCTTACAGTATTAATAAACAAAACAAAAAAGTAAGACTAAATACTAAGAATACCAAGAAGTTTGCAAGAGCAGACCAGCCTCCACAGGCGGCACCCGTTCACGAGTATGACACATGAATCAGCCATTGCTTCGCTCAACCATGTTTATGTTTACCAATACATTAGGTACGTTATAGCTTAGTAACTCTGTTGTTTGTTTTACGGTTATATAGTCCGAAGCTTGCCTTCCTAAAGTATTACTTTACATCGCTAACAAAAATTATATATATTGGTTAATTATTTATTATTTAAACTAACAACCGAAAACCGTGAGTAGCAATATTGAAAATGACGCGAGTCACGATATGGACCGGTCATCGTCGGGCCCGAGCTCGACGGCGTCCTTTCACTGAACAGCAGGGAGGCAGTTATATTAAACAAGGGTTGTTAATGAGTTTTAAGAATGACTATTACTTTTTATCATAAGATTACACACAAAGTTGGCGCTTTAGGACGCATACCAGTACACAACATTTCGCTGATGCTTAAGTATGTATATGGTATTGTTTATGGTAACTTAAAAGTCACTTAAATTAAGTTTATGCGTTGCAATGCACAAAATTTCCCGCCATTCTATTGTAGAAACAAATTAAAAATGATATCACCAGTGTAGGTACAATACCTATTTCTGTTGATATCTCTTTCTTTTTAATACTTGTGAGAAACAGAACTAGCAGAGACCACAATAGTCATTGCACGTGTCACCAAACAACTATTGTGTAGATCGCAATTGTGGACTTCGATACAATAACGTTACGCTTTCAATTAAACGTCCCACTCGGCCCACACAATGGGAAACAAACATTTCGTCCGACTTTCCAGTGTAGCAATATTTCGTAGCGCATACTACGCCGTAGCACAATGGGCTCGTAGCGGTTGGCGTAGCAACATACACAGCGAAGACATGTAAAGGCCTTTCTGATTACTATGGTATGACGTCACTGGAGCGACGATATCTAGGCGCCAGCGGAATCAGAACTCGTCCGGAGAGAATATCGATAAAGAAAATAAAAAGAAATCTCTTGCTAGAAACGAATGGTAGGCATTCTTAAAAGCTTTACGTGGTTATATATATATATTTCCATCCTGAATAGTGACAGTGCGCAGTGCAGCCACTAAGCCGTCGCATTATCAGTAATATATTCATAGAATTTTTATTAATCACAAAAAATAGACGTATATCTATTTCCTCTCCGTTTAATTAATTGCTTCATGGACAATAATTCCCCTATATTTTTGTGGTAAAATATATTCTATATTAGATTAACGTGTTTCACCGTTATTGGAGAATCATTCCCTTGTGTACAAAATAGGGAATGACACTTTACATGAAAATTTCGATAAAGACGCTTTAAAAAAAGACTACTAGACTGGAGTAGAGATATCATAAATTATTTTTCTTCTGACTGGCTCGGAAAAGCTCACTTTGTCGTTCAAAATCTATTTAAATCTGCGTAGAAAAGCCTACTTTAACTGCTTCTACACAAAAGGATTTTTTGGATGGATGGAACCGTCCGAAATGCGGTTCATATTTATTACTTAATACATAAGTCATCCGTTAATATCAATTTAGTTGTATTTTTGATTTGATTGCGTTAAAGATAATGTTTTGTTTAATGTTATTTAGTATATAATTTATTGTAGTTTGTTAAAAGAATATATAAGTTTTAAGCATAATTTTTTTTAAGAATATTAAATTGGTATGGAGTAAATTCGGAACGCACCTCAAAAAAAAAAAAGAAACATTTACTTAAAAATACGTAGTAGGTACATTATTTTGATTGTTTTTATAAACATATTACTTTTACTAAATAATTAATTATTCCACTAGTGCCGGAAAATACCAAAGTTTACTCGCGAAAGATAGGTAAGTACCTCTGAGGTTGTGATGTGTTGAGTACATGTAGACATACAAAAAGCGCTCGATCTATTTCCGAGACTTATAATGTTGTTATAATGTTATCAATACTTAATTAAAATAAACTTGTTGCATTCAAAAGTAATAAAACTCTAATTATTGTTTTATCTTGTATGTTGTAAATATATTTTCCTCGCTGTACTAAGATGAAAAATTGTATGATTCGCAGGGCTGGAATTTATTTTGGGATTCGTTTGCTCTCGCTTTGCTCGTGGGTTCAATCTTTAAATCTTTCGCTTGCTGGACGATTTTGGAGGTAGACCTGGAAAAACCCTCAAAATTGTTTCAAAAACAACGGAGTTTGTCGAAACCTGCCGAAGTCCGTTAAAAATATTTTGCTGCGAAGACTTTGTTTTCCTGAAGCTATTGCCTCAACAAATTTTCAGTGTGCGCTTTTCTCTATTCTTGTTAAATTAGTTATATTTTGTTTATATCATATTTATTTGTTTTGTTACTTAATGTCAACCCTGGCGGCAGACATTTTATTTTATTGAACCAAGGTCCATAGACTTTCGCACATTCTTCTTTAGTCAACATTATCATCGCCATCATTTATTATTATTATTGTTCTGTCTTCAGGTAGACCCAATTTAAATGTTCTCTCCCATCTCAATCATTTTAAATGTGAAGATACAGGTAAATTACAAATTTAATTAATTGTACTGTACATGTGTGAACGATTAATATTAAAATATTTTTGATTTAAACATTAAAAATACTACATACCTATTTTGTTAGTTAAAGTAGGTTTATACTAGATTGAATTTTTGAATTAATACTTACATCTGCTAATGAAATCGAAAGGTTATATTTTTTTCAAAAATAGGCGCTTATTTGCTAAGTAATCTTTTCTTTCCTAGAAAAATATTGTTCTGAACTGAAAAAAAATGTTCTGTCGAGCAAGAACAAGCTGCAAACCCGGGTAATTTTGTAAATCGAAAAAGGTTTGCACTTTTCTATAAAATAATTTCAACCGAGAGACCTTATCATCAGAGTGATGATCGTGAACAGCGGATTCATTTTACTGATGAAGCAGTTCCTCTTGCAGCTAACCAATAACTACTCATCAGTTTCTGACACTGGACTCTACACTTAGTTATATAATACGAGCTGCGAAACTTTGATAAAACATATGCTCACCAAACGAACACCTCTTACATTTAAACGATACAAATAAATGTAAATCCTTGTAAAAGCAATCACTCTGACTGTACTCTTGCCGTTTTGCGGGGACACCGCACGAATATCTAATTTTGCGTCCCCCGTCCCCCCAACCTGGCACCCTAGCTCCATCGCAGGGCACAGCGCACGCGTCGACCGCCCTTAAGTCCTGGACGACGTTTTGATGGATCACCCTTAATGACAAGCACTGATGGGGCGATAGAGTGCACCACATTATCGATAATCGTTATCGATAAGCAAATGTTATTGTTATTGCATGGAATTAGTTTGATAAGATCTGAATGCAGTGTAGTTCAACATGGTAAATTAATAAAATTATTAATAGATTTATGATAGTTTATTTTAGTGGTCAATATTTTCTTTATGATATAGCTTGATTGATACCAATGCGTACTATTTATTATATCAAATAGCAACCTTAATAACTACTATATATAACAAATATCCTCCACAACAAAAGCTCATTATATTGGAGCCCTTAAAATGGACTTACCTCGTTAAATTATCTACGAGCGTTCCCTTACTGAATGTACACGCAGTGCCATGTACTAATGTACACGCAGTGCCATGAACTAATGTACACGCAGTGCCATGTACTAATGTACACCCAGTGAAATGTACTAAAAGATGCAAAAGTCTAGCTAAAGCCACAACCAACCTACCAAACTATCCATGACCACGACCGCCAAAAGTGTACGACTAAAAAGAAAACTAAAATAACTAAATTGGAAACTCTATAAAGTATATAAACAGACAGATGAATACATTTCGTTACACAAATAATTGGTACCTATATCTAACTAAAGAATATTAGTCTTTTGTCATATTAAAATATTTTTTTCTATTCCATCTTTTCTCAGTTAAATATTATGTTATGATTTTAGGTGTTATATATCTTGTGTATGTTACACGGTTTTTGTAATGTCATTAATGTCTATGGATATATTTGTAATTTATTTGATATGCAATAAATCCTACGGATTTTTTTTTACATTTATAATAATTATTTATTCAACAGCATCAATAGGAACGCTCGAAAATTTCAGTAATTATTAAAAAAACCCAGAATGGTATTTTTATTGAACTATCGACCATTCATTATAGTACTCCTGGTGCATCACTAGAGCTATCAGCATGCCCAACACACCATGTGTGCCCTCCGCAATATGAACACTACAATTGTGTTACACATTAGCACAGACGCACCACACCTCGCCGCTTGACTGCAAAGAAATATGAAAATCATTGCGAGCTTACAACTTCGCTTTTTTCTAATGCAATGTTAAACGATAAAGCATGTTTGTTTCGTGAATAAGCGACTTTTAGAGCGAATTGAATTAGGCGTTGGTTTCCTATTGTTTTACGGAATGGTTGGTAAGGTAGACGTACTTGAAGCATATGAGGAATCTTCAGAGAAAATAAGTGTAAAATTTATACTCATTCAACTAGATATCTAATTTAATTGAGCAAATATTTACTGTAAGGTTTATATTTTTAAATAGTTTGACGTTATTATATCAACTTTTTTTCAATTGTATGTATTAAACTTAAACTTTAAATCTCTTTTTAAATTAATCTTTATCCACAAAAAAGCGGCGCTCCTGATTTTTTTGTATAGACAAATATATATTATTTTACATACATTTCTGAAACCTGTCGAAGGTATAACTACTACTAGTAGGTACACTCAAAGTAGGGCATTAATCTCGAGATCTCGTAATCTCAAAATCTCGGATGATATTTTCGAGATTATAATACCGGTATTTCAAGAGCTCAATATCGAAAATTCGGTATTATACAATATATATTCCTGGGGGCTGTTATTAATGATTATACTCAGAAATCAGAATGTTTTTGGACATTTATCATCACTCTAACTTATTCCCTGATTTGTTATTATGTTTTCTACTACATGATTTTTCATTCAACCTTCACTTCAAAGCCTTCGTTGACAAATTTTAAAAATCAACTGGCGACGTTAACCCCTTTGAGCCTGAAATAAAGCCTGATGAAATCCAGCGCGAGAAATCAAGCGACAAAAATGAGTTGATAGCAGAAAACGGTGGCCTAGAAATTGAACTGTCACGATTTCAAGCGAGGCTGATACAGAAACTACCCACACCTGCACACAGCTGCTGTTAACAAAGTTCGTCATCTGATCAAATTAATAAGAAAGTCTTTTTCGAAAGCATATGTCGTTCAAAAGTTTGGCAAAGACATTACACCGATAGACCGTCAAACTCTTTGGTCTAGTATATGAATGACATAATTGGGTCTTTTTTAAGAATTAAAGATAGTGTTAGAAAGATAGTGATAGTGTCAAACTATTGATTGACATCAAACCGATATATTTTTTACGGAGACTGAAATTCAATGTTTGACTGAAATATATTTGTCTTTGGCAATAGTAAAAGTAACAGTTCTGACGATCATTCGACTTGATACAACTTTGTATACGGCAGACTTATCACCCTACAGTTTATGATTAAAAAGCTTAATCAGCAAAACACATCTATCAGCTTTACAGGCATTTAATTTGCGAAAATGAATTAAAGAAGGGCGACTTTTAGCAGTGGGCGTTCTTTACTACCTAACTGATGTAGAAAATTCATACCAAAAACCTATCGATGACACAATCCTAAGGCTAAACATCATAGTATCTTTGTTAACACGCCTGAAGTACAAGTTGCTTAATTAGATACTACTCAAAAGTAGTATCAAAATAACATATTTTTTATAAGATATGAATCAAATTGATGTCGTATGCATGTTTCTTTGTTGTATGCTTTTCATATAAATTTAAACGAATGAATATTCTTAATTGTACACAAAACAATTAGTAAATAACATTAAATAATAATAATAAAAAGTTCAATAGGCGGCTTTATTGCTAACGAGTCTCTACCAAGAATACTCCTCCTTGTGAATTTTATGAGTAGGTTGTATTTATAACTATCAAAATGCTGAGTAAAACTATAATTTTAATAATTAAGAAATTGTATGCTAGGATCAATAAAACTTTACTTTGAGTAAAGTAAATTAAACCAAGCAATGTTTAAACAACAACTAATCCTTACATTAGCACTGTGTTGCGTGTAATATTTTTACATATTTTTTTTTATCTTAATTTGACGACCTGCGGTCTGTCCGGTCCTATCGTTTATTTTCGTTTTTATGTAGGTATTTTTTGTTGTTATGATTTTATAAGCAATTTGTTGTTGCCTTTCTTAATTTAAAGGTATTTAAGAAAAATTAAGACTCTGAATCGGTAAGTAACGTAACATTAACAAAAATTGTCTATTAGAGCAAAATTTACTATCAGAGACTCTAATAGTCATTATTGTTAATATTGTGTTTAATTAACTCAATTTATCTATTGGAGGGTGTTTGATTTCATTTCGAAATGTAGGTTAATTAAACAAGTGTTTTTTTTTATGGAAATACTGTTTTTTTTATTCATTAAACTAAAAATTTCTTAATACCGATATTAAAACCAAGATCCCGAGATTGAGTTTCAATACCGAAAATAATACCGAGATTGAAAAAAATTCCGAGATTGCATGCTCTAACTACAAGACCCAAGTGGGTTCCACAAAAAGATAAATGGTTAAATTAATAAACAATGAGGCACCCCAACAGCCACCGCGCGGAGCATCACTTATGTATGTATCGATAGTTGATGGAGACCGTCACGGCATACGCGCATCACTACTGTATACGAGTACAACGTATACATTGTGGGAATAATGCTAAAGGCCGGCCGTGTACTACGAGAAGTTTACCTAAACTAAATAAAGAAATAAACGTTCTAGACCCCGTACACTGTAAGAAAATTTCTCGAGACAAAATGTAAGCACGGATTGCGCGTCCGGCGCGTGCGAGATTTTTTCTATCGGCTCGTAATGTGCGCCTGGCCAAGGACTCTTAACGGATCTTTTAATACGATTATAATGCAATAGTACTTTCTTTCTTTCTCTAAACAAAATTCGTGCTTTTTTTTAATAACAAATAAGAACCTTGTAAGAAAGTACATATTTTGAGTTTTCAAAAATTATTACGAAAAATAATAAAATTTTGGAAAATTGTTTTTCGATACTTTTAGGGTTCCGTACCTCAAAAGGAAAAATCACTTCGTTGTTCATCTGTCTGCTTGTTTGTCAAGGCCCTTTTTCTCAGGAACGCGTAAGCGTGAAGGTATCAAGTTGAAATTAATATCAAATACTAAGGTCTACGGTCCTTAGAACCTGTAGTAAAACCAAACTTCTAAGTCAATGCAATTAAAAGGTACGCATATAATACGATGTGCTTCCCGTAGATCTAGAGTCATGAAATTCTGCAAAAAGCAAGATGTTAGATCACAAATATAGGAAAAAAATCAAAACCTGATAATCCAGGCATAAACCTGTGAGACTTGATCCCATGATGAAAGAACTATCTATGTATAATAAGTTTGTACGGAAGCCAGACTTGCACTTGAATGGCTTTTTTCGGGCCTAAACCTGTGGGGTACTTCCCGTAGATCTAGAGTCATGAAATTCTGCAAAAAGCAAGATGTTAGATCACAAATATAGGAAAAAAATCAAAACCTGATAATCCAGGTATAAACCTGTGAGACTTGATCCCATGATGAAAGAACTATCTATATATAATAATTTTGTACGGAAGCCAGACTTGCACTTGACTGGCTTTTTTCGGACCTAACGACACTGAAAAAAAGAACTACTAAAATCAATACATAGATTAATTATCTATCTATAAAATAGCCATTTAATAAACAATAGAATAGTAGATTGTATCACAAGGGATCAAAATAATATTTTACGGCGAACGCTATTTTGAATTTATAGAGTGGAACGAAGGCTTCTATGAAGCGCAGCGAGGGATTTAAAGGACAGCGCACGAGGAAAATGATTTTGCGACTGAGTGATACACTATACTTTTAGTCACCCTTTATGAGAAAAGAGGTAGGTGTAAGTTTAAATTAGAATAGTATTTTTTATTCACTTAAATATTACTACTTGAGAAAAATGCACATTTACAAAATTATCATGATAAATACGAATTTGAGTACAAAATTATCATGATAAATACGAATTTGAGTACAAAATTACAAAGGCGGAATACATTTCACGCGGTTTTTTTTTTGACGTGACAACGTCTTATAAATTGGTTTGCCGGGTGACACTTCAAGAAACTGCGTTACGCTCCGCTCACGTTATGCGCTCACAATGAGAGCGAGTGAGAGGCACGCGCCCGCCTAAGAGCGAGAGAGACAGACATAAAATCATTGTCACGTAAAACTTTCGCCCGTATACCGACTTTACAGGCAACCAGTTTTTTTTCACAAACTATTTTTTACTCGGTCTGCGCGCGGCCATACAGTTTTATTAAACAGGTAGTATAGTACAGTTTTATTATACATACAATGTTTTTGATCGGTCTCTTTGTTGATCGGAACATTTACTAACAATAACCAAATTCTAAATGGAAATCACTTTGCGTTCCTAGGGATTTAAGTGTAGCTTTAATCCCTGTTTACGAGGAACCAACCAGCTCTTTTTGAGTAGATGAGATAAAAAATACTGATTTGTTTAGTAAGATAACACAACAAAATAATTCTTTTTGACAAAATCTCGAGAAACCACCTTCATTTGGTTGACACTTTTGGGAACATCGTAAAATATAAATATATTATAGTCTTTGATAAAAAAAATAATTTGATTGACATCAAAGTATTAAATTTGTATGATTTCTTAACGATTTACCATGCAACAAACTTTTCTGACTCTGCGGTCAGAAATGTAACTACAATCACCATAATAGAACGCTGTAGACCACGCCACACTGGCGACAAAGGACCGGATCAGTTGAAAATAAATCACATTTACAACAATGATTGTATTTATACATTACTAGCTGGTGTTACTATCGCGAATTGACTTTTCATGCGTAAAGAAGGGCAGGGGAAAGTTTGTATAGGACTTACACACCCTTTTACCGCCAAGAGGTTAAATTTCAAAAAAGCTTAGCTTGTTTGCCACCTTAGTGGTATATAAAAATTAATATATTTTTATATTTTTCTACAATAAAATTCCAGAACATGTGGTTAATTTACCCTCAAATAAATTTAAAATATATGTCAAAGATAGTTTAATGAAAAATAGGTTTTACAAAGTTGATGAATACATAAATGATAAAAATGCTTGGAAAAATTAAAACTTAATTAATTTAAATATTTTTTGAAATATTTTTTTAAAAATTAAAACATTGTATATTATGTTATTACCTAGTGTAAGGCTATATTGTATTTTTATATGATATATAAAAGATTAACTAGTGAGTTTATTGCCGTTGCTTCTCGGTAGTAAAGCATTACAAACCTTCCAATATTCTCCTCTTATATTTTGTTCCTTTACTACACACATTGTAACTAGTACAATCGAAGTTTTATTGGAGTTGCTTGAGTGTGTCATGCTCTCTCAAAGTGTCTCTGCGGTGGTGGCGTGTGTGTTGGGTCGTTACGTTCCCTAAGACATGGTTGAGCGAAGCGATGGATGATTCATGTGTCATACTCGTGAACGGGTGCCGCCTGTGGAGGCTGGTCTGCTCTTGCAAACTTCTTTGTATTCTTAGTATTTAGTCTTACTGTTTTGTTTTGTTTATTAATACTGTAAGACATTGATTATTTCTTAGTGATGAATAAATAAACTGTCTTTTATTTATATTAGATACTTTTTTATGTTGTGCCTGTGCTTTATATTTCATGTTTTTTTATGTTTGTAATGGAAAGTGTCCTTTTATGATTTTCCAATATTTTAATTGGACGCTGTAAGAGAAAGGGAGAAAAGAAATGCCCTTGCTGAGTTTCTTGCCGGTTCTTCTCTGTACAAGGTCTCCTGCCCTGTAGACTTACGAACCGATGGCGTAGTGACATTCATAAGTGCTTAATTATTGTAGCCTAAACTGAATAAATTATATTGAATTTGAATTTAATAGTTTGAAAGAATAGTAAATAGTATCTGTATATGTAGTTTATAAGTTGGAGGTCCAAATAGTATCAGTAATGTAGTTTGTAAGTTGGAGGTCCAAATAGTATCAGTAATGTAGTTTGTAAGTTGGAGGTCCAAATAGTATCAGTAATATAGTTTGTACGTTGGAGGTCTTAATAGTATCAGTAATATAGTTTATAAGTTGGAGGTCCAAATAGTATCAGTAATATAGTTTGTAAGTTGGAGTTCCAAATAGTATCAGTAATGTAGTTTGTAAGTTGGAGGTCCAAATAGTATCAGTAATGTAATTTGTAAGTTGGGGGTCCTAATAGTATCAGTAATATAGTTTGTAAGGTAGAGGTTCAAATAGTATCAGTAATACAGTTTGTAAGTTTGAGTTGCAAATAATATCAGTAATGTAGTTTCTAAGTGCGAGGTCCAAATAATATCAGTAATATAGTTTGTAAGTTGGAGGTTAAAATAGTATCAGTAATACAGTTTGTACGTTGGAGGTCTTAATAGTATCAGTAATATAGTTTATAAGTTGGAGGTCCAAATAGTATCAGTAATATAGTTTGTAAGTTGGAGTTCCCAATAGTATCAGTAATGTAGTTTGTAAGTTGGAGGTCCAAATAGTATCAGTAATGTAGTTTGTAAGTTGGAGGTCCAAATAGTATCAGTAATATAGTTTTTACGTTGGAGGTCTTAATAGTATCAGTAATAAAGTTTATAAGTTGGAGGTCCAAATAGTATCAGTAATATAGTTTGTAAGTTGGAGGTCCAAATAGTATCAGTAATATAGTTTGTAAGTTGGAGTTCCATATAGTATCAGTAATGTAGTTTGTAAGTTGGAGGTCCCAATAGTATCAGTAATATAGTTTGTAAGTTAGAGGTCCAAATAGTATCAGTAATATAGTTTGTAAGTTTGAGTTCCAAATAATATCAGTAATGTAGTTTCTAAGTGCGAGGTCCAAATAATATCAGTAATATAGTTTGTAAGTTGGAGGTCCAAATAGTATCAGTAATATAATTTATAAGTTGGAGGTCCAAATAGTATCAGTAATATAGTTTGTAAGTTGGAGTTCCCAATAGTATCAGTAATGTAGTTTGTAAGTTGGAGGTCCCAATAGTATCATTAATATAGTTTGTAATTTAGAGGTTCAAATAGTATCAGTAATATAGTTTGTAAGTTTGAGTTACAAATAGTATCAGTAATGTAGTTCGTAAGTGCGAGGTCCTAATAGTATCAGTAATATAGTTTGTACGTTGGAGGTCTTAATAATATCAGTTATATAGTTTGTAAGTTGGAGGTCTAAATAATATCAGTAATATAGTTTGTAAGTGCGAGATCCAAATAGTATCAGTAATGTAGTTTTAAGTTGGAGGTTCAAATTGTATCACTGAAACTGTGATTCTCAGATAAGTAGAGTATTGATCGCGCCAGGATACAGAACGATATAGAAAACATAAACATTATTCCAAGGGGTAAGAGTTAAGTTTTAAATAGGCAGAACCTGCAGAACCCCATGGTGGGCGATATCGAAAAAAATACTTTGAGTTTGAGTTTGGAAGACGAAACTGTCTTAAGTCGTCTCGGGGAACGGAAGTGTTGGCTGCTTCGAATACGCGCAAAGGCACGCTGCAGCGACAATGCGCGCAGTAAATCGATCGACGCGCGCATTTCGCCGTCATCAACCGACATGCGCGACGCGCACCGCACGTGTGTACACAATACGATAGATTTTTTTTTTTTTTTCTAACTACTGTCTACTGTTGTTGGCCGCAGATGGCCTTTACAACTACACGCGGACTAACTTTTGCTGCGTTGCTGCTTGCACTCTTCAGCGAAAAGTTGGGGTGGTTTGCGCAAGGGTGTCCTAGACACGAACCTCGGCTTGGGCAACCGCTCTTAGAAACTAAAATTTGTATCTAACTAAAATTCACCGCCGTTTCGGAAAATAGCAAAGGCGTTCTGAAGAGAAGAAACGACAAGAAACTCTTCAGCCCTCGCCTATTACGATTTAAATCTAACTAGTCGAAGCGCCCGGGTATATTAGTGAACCTAGTATACCCGCGCGCTCGAGTGTGTGTGTATGTGTGAAAACTAAACTGTCTAGTGTTCCGTCGCCGCCGGCGGCGACGTATTCTGTATATATTTGAGTAAACTGTGTTCGCGGACGCGGGCGCAGAAGGCGCTTGAGCTCTGAGCCAGCTGGTGATCTCATCATCTGAATCTATCAGTACGTGCATCGGATATCTGAAAGATCCTAAGGCCCCTCTATTGGGGGCGTAGTTACTAGATTGCCTAATTAGGGGATTGGGGTGGAGGGCTGCCGACTCAAAGTAGCGTTTAGACACAACTTTGATGAAGGCTTTTATGGTCGGAAGCTCGAAATCGCTATGGAGATCGATGTTACGCATATAGTACGGGGCGCCGACTGCGCCTCGCATAAAGCGATTTTGTATGACTTGCAAGGAAGTAGTGTCGGTGTGACCAAACGCTACGCTCGCATATGTGAGTATGGGCCGAATACATGTTTTGTAAAGCGTCACCTTATTTCTAAGAGACATTTTACTGTACTTGTTTAACATTGGCTTAACGCGACCGAGAACAAAGGCTGCTCGATCTCTTACTCTTTTAATGTGGGCTCTGAAATTAAGACGAGAGTCTAAAGTGACCCCTAAGTATTTGACCTTTTTAACCCACGGAATGGGTTGGCCATATAGGTGGAGTGGGGTGAGTTGCCTTGTGGCCTTTACCGATGTTTTGCCCCGGGCAAAGTGCACTGCTGCACTTTTCTCGGGGTTAACCTCGATTCTCCACTTCCGAAACCAATCGCCTAAGGCGTTGGCGGCAGACTGGAGGGCCAGGCAATACGATAGAGTGCGCATGTAGAACACACACAGGGAGGCAAAGTCTCTCCTCAGACATAAGGGCTCGATACCGCAAGTGAGTTTGGAATTGTCAAAAGCTGGTATCCGGTTGCACCCGCCCTGAGATGGCAGTAATACTCCATATGGGGCCGGACTTGCGACTTGTAAAGCAGCAACCTTTGCTCTGTTGAGGACACCAAGTTTTTTGGACGCTAGCTTCACCTTGTCCTGCAGATGATCTCGGAACTGAGCTCGCTGGAGATGTCAACTCCAAGGATCCCAATGCTGTTGGTGATGGAGATGGGAGTGTTCTAGAATTGTGGGACCACAGTGAATGGGGTTTCCTTAGCAGTGAACGCGCAGACTTGTGTCTTTTTAGGGTTGAATCGAACCAAGTTTTCCCGTCCCCAGTCAGAGACCTTGGACAAAGTGATCTCGATTTCAGACACAAGTTCTTCACGTTTTTCCTCCATAACGGAACGAGGGATGCTTGCACGACCCGTGTAATAAGCGTCTCCAGAACTGCCATCTGCATAGCAATGTATGATGTTGACGTCCAACATGTCATTGATATGCAGCAAAAACAGCGTAGGAGACAGCACATAGCCTTGCGAGACACCAGCATTAATGTCCATGGTATCAGAGCTACTACCGTCAACTACGTCTATACGAGCCGTCTGCCGGACAAAAAGCTAGCCACTCATTTGCACAAACCCTCGGGCACTCCGTAAGATGGCAACTTCAATAAAAGACCCTGGAGCCAAACCCGATCGAACGCCTTAGTTATGTCCAGGTTACATCCCAATGCCTCCCCGTGACTCTCAATGGCTAGTCGTGCGACCGTGGCGAAAAGCCATATTGACGCTCGCTGATCGTGTTTTTCTAGCTATCTTACAAGCTGTTTGTTGACGCTTTAACACCTTGGAGAGAGGTAATAGCGATAGGCCTGTAATTCGATGGATCTGATCTATCGCCCGTTTTGTGCATCGGGTGCACATATTGCCTAGTATGGTAGAAAAGCGCGAAGAGGCGCGTGAGTACAGGGCATAACTCAGGAGCTCACTGCTTAAGCACCACTGCTGGTATACCGTACCGGCCCACTCGACTATTGAACGTCTAGAGAAAGCAACGCCGGCCGGACCTCCCGCTGTGTTTTGGTGATTTCCGGCATGGTCTTAACTCACCAAGTTATACTATATTATATCTAAAAAAATAGCATAAAAATACTCATTGCGGGGCTTATCAGAAAAAAATATTTTTTATATCGAATATACTTTTGAAATAGTGAATGGTACCTAATTATTGTCACTGAAATTTCGCTCTTTCATTTAATATTCGACTTCAGCATAATTGCTAACCTAATAGTTTCCAATTCTTTGGTACTCCGTATCTTGTAAATTTTGTACTCAAATCATATCTCCGTAAGCTCCAAACCGACTTTATCGTGTTCGAACTCAAATAATCTATTAATCTTAACTACTCGTGTGCCAACAATCACACTACTCAAGTTATCGTTGGACTTAACTTTTAAGGTTATAAACACTGACTGACTGAATGTTGAAAATTGGGATTACATTAACTTAGTTTACCATCCACCATCACCTACATAAAATCACCAAAATGGGATGACAATTATTTATTATATATGTTTTTGTGGGTAAAACCATTAACATTGAAATGCTTTACCGTTACTCCCCTACGTTAGTTAGTAGTTAAATATAAATTACATATCTAAAAAATCGCTTTCAGTCCTTTGGCGTTAGCGCCTCACTATAAAATCTAATCTAATCTTTTTGAACAAATCTACTCCTAAAGATTCCTTCACATTCCTCTCAGTTTAATTTTTTTTTTTTTTGTATGAATGTGACTTTAGATAATATTATATTAGAAGGTATGCATATATATATATATATATATATATATATATATATATATATATATATATATATATATATAATAGCAATGTATTTTTTGTTTTAACATTTAAAAAAATTACTAACGTACAGAAATCCTAGCTGTAAGTTCTTCTACCCCGGTTAGTAGCATATCATACTAATTGTTAACTAATCATTTGTTTTATAGAATTTCCTATAGGGTCATCTCCTATATCAGGTTGGGATTCCTCCTACTTGGGTAAGCCAAAAGCTAGATAAGTCAATTGAAAAAGAGGTGCCTATATCTCTAATAGACTCTCTTCTTAAGACCTCCATTATACATAAACTACCATAGTTTAAGTTACAGCTGTGAAGAAACAGGTAAATCAACCATTGCATTTCGTTTTGTTCAATACCGTTTATTTTTTTCTCTGTATTTATGTGCGATAAAGTGTATTTCATTCAATTGATACAAATTTACCCAACTTGACCTTTTTGCCGCATTTAAACGGAACTACCATTAAAATATTAATAAATTCTAGCATTTGTTTTGGCTTGCGTCCCCTAATATATTGATTATAACTTTCTAAAATAGGCTGAGTTAAGTTAAGTTAAGATCGTTATTTCAAACTAGCCATTGAAACAGGAGAAATCCGATTCAATCTAAACAGCGTGGGTGGTCCACTTTTTGCTTTGCATTTTGCAACACTGTAAATGACAGCTAACCACAAAAATTTAAAGAGACTAATTTCGTGCTATTGCTTTCAGTGTTTTAAAGTTTGAAGAAACACGGAACGCTATCTATTTGTTAACTCCAGCACATAACTAATTTAATTACTATTAACAGTAAGTGACACTTTTTAATACGGTTCGCTCGGGTTATGTTACAAGAACTTACTCTTTAAAACATCTTGGTAAAATTAATACTATTAAAAGTTTGGTTCCTTATTTTAAAAATTAAATTACAAAAGTATAAAAAACATTTATGTAGCTGCTTCCCCGCGGTGTAACCCGCGCGAGTTAAGTTTTCCCGTGTCTTATCGATTGTCGAAACTCCTATAAATATGCACTCTCTTCTTCTTATCTTTTGACTAAAAGTTTATTTTCTTTAGTTCTGTTTACAACCTTACCAAGTAGGGAATGGTATAGGGAGGGGATGGATGTATGGGGATTCATTCATTTTACAACTGGGTGACAGACATATTGTCGTAGTGTAGCCAAAAGGTATTGAATTTTGATAGGTGCTTGGCAGGTAGCCAACAATTATGATAGGATTTTCATAATATTACCCCTAAGGCTTTTTGTCTGGCATATAAAGATAAAATAAAGATTAAATTATACAAGTAATACCAGCAAGTTTATTGGAAACAGTCACAGGTTCTGTCTGGCTCATGATTTTGTAAGTAAAATGTATTCAAGTATCATTTACGGACTTTCACAGGGAAGACCTACTTGCTTACATTGTTCTTGCGAATCCCTGATTCTGGGACGCTTGAAACTTTTGCAATAACCTCCCACGTTCAGAGGGTCCAGTCAAACATCAAGAACTGAAGAAAACATTGAATGAGCTGACATCAGCCTCCAAGAAAATCCACGCCAGTCCGTGCGCCGCAGAGCATCAACTTTGGGAATTCTAAAAACGGTAATTCCAAATTTTAAGACCTAATATCAAACTTCACCTATTTAAGATCCAACTAGTAAAGGGTTTAAATCCTGGTGATTACAAACGCGCAAAAAGTTTTGTGTAAGAATGTTAAGGCAATTTCAAACTGTACACACAATTTGGTTTAGCAATAAAGCAAGTTTCCACCTAAATGGATTTTTTAATAATCAGAACTGCCACTTCTGGGCACCCAAGGGACAAAACTCATGAATAAAACACTAACAACACTGCATTTTTCGAAAATTTACATAAGTGACTACAACTTTTGATGGTAATTCGTACTGCCGTATAATCGAGGGATATTTTATGCTCAATCTCAAAGAACACCCATCGTATAGCTTTGGTCCACGTGGTTTTGACAGGAAGGCGCCACAAATCATACAGTAAGGGTCTCCATTATTCCGTAAAACGCCTTCGACAAAGTCTGGCACAACGGTTTAATTCATAAACTATACAACTATCAGTTGCCCTGCCGCCTCGAACTCATCATACGCGACTATTTGTAGAACCTCAGCTTTCGCTATAGAGTCGAAAGAACCATATCTTCCCCTCGTCCCATACAAGCTGAGTCCCGCATGGGTCCGTGCTCGCCCTTATCTTCTACCTTTTGTATACGAACGACCCCTAAAACGATAGGTAACCAATTAGCACTATTCGCGGATGATACCGCTATTTACGCCACCGACATGCAAGTGAGTCGAATCACTAAGAGACTCCAATCCGCAATCACCACCCTAGGCGAATGGTTTCGGAAATGAAGAATAAAAGTGAATCCCGACAAAAGCTCTGTCGTTCTCTTCACCGTTGGCCGCCCTCCGTGACCATCGACCCTCTCACTCTTCGCCCGTGCAATTCCTAGGCAAAACAAGGCCAAATATCTCGGTGTGACCCTGGATAGGCGTTTTAACTTCCGCGATCACACCAAAATAGTTAAGAGACCGAGCCTCTTTTAGTTGTCTATATCCCATGATAGACAAGAACAGTAAGATGACGCATAGAAATAAGCTGACTCTTTACATTACTTGCAACCGCTCAATACTAGACTTCAGACCCTCCAAAACCGCTTCCTCAGAGCGGCCACCGGAGCCTCCTGGTTCGTGTGGAATGCGGACCTACCAGGGACTTCGAGCTCTCTACGATTCCCCAATACCTTAAAGATCTGGCAGTCCGCTTTTTTGACCGTACACACAAAACCAACCGAACCGATTAATTGTGCAATCCACAAGCTGTCATCCCCTGACCGACCAGTCGAAAAACTATTTTTATGTGGCCTCGGCACGTACTAAAGGCCTCCCCTAATAGCCTCCCCCCCCTCACACGACACTGACGTCCCCGGGTTCGTCGGCGAACGCACGGGGGTATCAAAGAGTGCCGGGGCGCTTCTCGCTCCCCCGCCCCACTCACTCGCAACCGCGTAACGGGGAACTCCCTTCTGGAGCTGATTCAAATTCGGGGCCCAGGCTCACGCTTGTCGCCCCAAGAGCGACAACCCAAGCCGTGGCTACCCTTGCGGGGGAACTCCTTCAGTCCGGTGGAGCAGTAATAGCTGCATCAGCCAACTGCATAGTCCGTTCATAAAAAACACCCTAGAAAATAAATACGTAACTATGGCGACATCCCATAACCACCAAGTTCGCCGTTTAATCCCCATGGACTTTTTCTATGGGGGTATCTTAGGCCATCAGTGTACGATAGCAATCCGACCACTTTATCGGCAATAATAAAAAATATTGTGATGGAAGTAAACACTATTCCTCAATCAGCTGCCGTGAGGCGTGAGGGAGCGTAACGCTATTGTAGGTAGGTGGGCTAGCGTAAGGTATTGGCAATCGACCGAACGGCACAATAAGTCTGCTACGGAACATTGGTAATCGATCGAACGCCACGATAAGTCTGCTACGGAACATTGGCAATCAATCGACCGGCACGATAAGTCGGCTAATGAACATTGGCAATCGATCGAATGGCACTAAAAGTCTCCTACGGAACATTGGCAATCGATCAAACGGCACGATAAGTCTGCTACGCAACATTGGCAAGCGATCGAACGGCACAGTAAGTCAGCTACGGAACTATGACCGTCGATCGAACGGCACGATAAGTCTGCTACGGAATATTGGCAATCGATCAAACGGCACGATAAATCGACTACGGAACACTGGCAATCAACCGAACGGCACAATAAGTCTGCTACGGAACATTGGCAATCAATCGAACGGCACGATAAGTCTGCTACGCAACATTGGCAAGCGATCGAACGGCACAGTAAGTCAGCTACGGAACTATGGCCATCGATCGAACGGCACGATAAGTCTGCTACGGCTGCTTTAGGCTGAACAAAATGGTATGCACCAACCAGTCTTTACCTATGTGGTTTGTTTTATGTTTTTCTTTATAACTATCACTGAACGTAACAATAACAGAGAAAGAGCTTTGAACACGCTGTAGATAAACGAAACAGATGGTACTTGGGTGGAGAGTTTGTGGAGCGTCCACAGAGAAGTTCATTGAGTATGAACAGAGGTGGCTTCGTTGAATCATCTCGTCCCTCTCTCACATAATACCTTTATCCTCGGAAGTAAACATGAGCAAAACCACATGTTTTAGCTAAGGTCATATGTATAGTGCAGGATTTACGAGTGGGAATGTGAGAACAAACATCCTAAAACATTTTTTTAAGAGTGCGCAACATAGACGCAAGCGCAGAGACAGCACCAAACAATGTGACCGCAACAGCCAACGGGGAAATCTTAATAAAACTTCATTTAAAAAAAACTTTGATAGTTATCAAAAAAACTGGTTAGATAATATTAAGATATTTCCTATCAATCGTTTTAAAATAATCGCTAAATAGCCTTTCGTTATAAAGATTCAACAAACAATATGTGCGAAACAAGGTTTTTTTGAAAAAGAAATGTATCGAGTAAAATATAAAAAATCGTATTTCAGAGTTTAATCGATAAAAGATTAAGAGCTCAAGTTTCCTGTGTCTAAATATTAAAACCATAAATAACATACAAACAGAGATCTAGATCGACAAACATATTCAATTTGACATATATACGGATCCTTAAACATCCATACTACTTATCTGTATTCTATACTAACATTGCACAATGCCAAAGTGTTTATTTGTTTGTCCTCCCTGCACGTCGCATCGTAACTGTGCATTTATTTGAGCTAAAGTTTAGCAAAGAAAAAAAATTAAGTGACGGAGAATGACAAAAGCTATTTTTAAAGGCTAAATTCAAAGGTTCCAGCAGGAATGACTATGCGTAAGCGAATTCCTCCTAAGTAGACGATCTATAGCTACAGCTTTAGCTTGCTATAAGAAACTTTTTTGCAGCACGGATTGTCGACCTAAATTCGGTTATCGGCGTGGAACTCCTTAATTATTTATACTAATGAAGTTTGCTATAGTTTGCTACAGCTATAGTTCGTTTAACACTGTTATAGTCATTTCCGCGGTTTTTTTTTCGGGATAAAAAGTAGCCTTTATGCTATTCCAGGACCTAACCTATATGTATGCCAAGTTTTATCCCGATCCGTCTAGTGGTTAAAGCGTGATTGAGTAACAAACATCCATCCATCCAGACATACTTTCAAATTTATAATATTAGTAGGAAGTAGGATGTTTACTTTTACGTGCGTACGTACCTGAAGTAACGTCCAAAAGTATATAAACTATTATTTAACTAATCATATTAAGAACTAAGAACTACTTGGACACGCAATGGTTCCGTAATAAACTTTTATTAACTAATTGCACATTTTGTATTCTGTTTTCTTTCTTAAGGCTACTTCATTAATTCTTTGAAAGGTTAAGAAAATCAGTATGACTAAGTATTAGGCAGTGAGTTAGTAATTTCTCTGAAACGGTACCCAGCTTAGTTAGTTCACAAACACTTTGGCCTAGCTTGGCATCAAAGAGACGACATATTTATGTGTTTGTGTTAAACAAACATCTTTTTAACCGGCTTCAAAAAAAGGAGGTTATCAATTCGACCCGTATATTGCCCGTATGTATGTGCCAAATTTGTAAAGTGTATGTATGTTTACAATAATTCTTTTTTAGTTAGACTAGGTATAGGTTAGGTTAGGTTAGGTTAGGGAACAGTGCAAGTTTCATCATAATCGGTTTAGTAGTTTTTGAGATAGAGAGTTAAGTGTGTATCAGTCACGAGGAAAACGTGTCGTGATGGCTTATCAGCGTAATTCTAAAACATGTCATTACGCACTTTGTTTCAATGTTTGCATGCAGTTAGGCTCGAGCTTAGCAATTAAGATGAATATTTCAAAACTGGCTTAGCAATTGAAAAAGAAAGCGTGTAATCGTTAGATGGCAACACTTTATGAATTATAGCAGATACTATAAGTTTTATCTAAAACTACACGAAAAAGGCAAAAAATTATTCAAATTTGCTCTACTTTTTTAAATAGTGTAGTTTTCAATCTTGTTACTATTGTGAATAAAATGCGGTCTGACTATGGATATGAGCGAAATAGTTACGCACGCGCACCTCGCGCGGTCGCGCGTATGTGTATGTTAGTGTGTGTAACTCGACACACGTGTTGCATACTGCACTCTTTGATCTACGATTACGACAACGCACTCAGCTTGGACACTGTACCTACAGCAAATATAATATTTCATTGTAAAAATGTTTGTGTTGTTATCGTTAAATAGAGATATAAAAATCATTGTCGCACTCAAACCATGGTTGTAATAGTGGCTATGAAACTCTACATCAAGCATGGCTAATTTGCTTTAGACCTGTTTTTTTAAATTCATTTAAGAAATAATAATTACATTGTCAAAATGACCTTAGCCCAGAAAAAAATCTTAAAATTAAAAAAAAACATGGTAGGAGGTTTTTAATAATAACATCACGCCAGATTCCCAAAGGAGTAGAGATATACGTGTATGCACGTTCGACATAGGAATGCATACACGTTCGAGAAATTACAGTATCTACTCTTGTCGGCACCATTGCTGACAACTGACTCATTTTGACCGAGATCCCAACTCGCCTCGACATCCCAACCACTTTCACACACCTTTCTTAATCTTTATCGCTCTACCGCAAAGCTCCCGTATCACACATTTTCTTATACTTATTGTCAGTTAGGGTAAACCTACACATATTTCTCAATGCCCTCATTTCCATGGCAATAAATTATTATTTGATGTTTCGTTTGTTTACCCAACATTAACTTCTATACATCAGTGTAAGTAACACAACCTTAACTTGCCTTTTCAGACAACTTCTGACTGGTAACAAAGGAATGCCACGTCCGATCCACCTCATCTCCCGCATCTATTTATATTTCAAAGACATTCTTACATTGTGAATATATTTATTTAAAGAATATTGGTCTTCTCATACTGTTTTACGCTCTCTTTTCTTCCACTATAACGAAAGCATTCTTTAAAATTTTTATTCCTTTCAAAAACCATAACTTCAGTCTTGTACTTTTGAATACGTTCTAATTATCCAATATATTTAATTTATGTTCATTCCGTTTCTTTTCATTGGTTAGTGTTTTCTGTGGTAACTTCATTGTTACCGTTTCTGGTATATCTCCTCTCCTGCCGATGATGCAAGTATTAAAAGCAATGCTCAACGGCAAAAAACATAATGAGAGACCGTAAAAATTCAATGCATTAGCTATATACGTAGAAGCCATTTGTTATCGGTGTCACAGGGAAACGAAACCACTTGACTTGGCGACGATACGAGTCGGTCGGGTCTGGCAGGTCGTGACGTTCGACCACTCGTTTGTCGCTCGTAAAAAATTAACACCGAAAATGTTTTAAATATCAATTTGCTCTGAGATGTGTTCTGAGATACAGACATGACAGTTCAAGTGTTCGCTGATATATAATTTTTTTGCGATTTCCTGCGTCTTGGGTGGTTAGGTGGGAAGATGGTTTTAACACTTTTGACCTCTCCTCTACCTAACTGTAAAGCGTTAGTCAGAGAGCGAGCTATATCACTAAGCCTAAAATGATGTAAAAAGTACCCATTTAATTAAGGTAACAACTTTATAACATTATTTGATCCCTTAAATATTCGTTCCAAGGTGATATATTATTTTGTTTGCGAATAAGTTGTCGATTAAAAGTTGTGCAGTGCATACGTAAGTTTGTAATTTGGTTTAAAACTACTTTCCGACTTACAATCTGCAAAGATTCATTAAATATCCTAATTCAATCAGTAGAACTCAGTCTACTACATAATCTTGACATTTTGTCATCATAATATAATCTTGAATGAGTCTTGAACTTAGTCAAGATATCAGGTTTACAGACCTGACCTGTTAACATGGTCAATGTATGGGTTAATTTTTCTTCATAAGTTATATACGGTATTTTTTATACGCTATAAGTAAAATAGTAAACGCTCGTGATTTTTTCAACACACTTTATGTATGCGGGAAAATATTTAAAATCGGTAAACAAGTGCAAATCTCTAGCACCGTTGGGCAATAAATAAGTTTGTTTATAAAGTAAAATCACGTGGCCGAAGGAAATGATATTTCATTTCTTTAAGATTATTTTTACCACTGCCACACAATCAGCATAACATACACACTTAACACACCAAAACATACACACATTACACACAAAAACATATATACACAATTTACACACAATAAGTTCTGAGTTAGAATTGCATTGATTGTGTATAGATACAATAGCATTGCGTTAAACCGACGATGTGTTTTTTCTCTAGTGATAAGTATACACTAAACTAAGGTCCTCTTCACAACCCAAGCCACAAAACCATTCTCATTATATCAATGTTTCATCTGGTAACATCCTAGGGCCAAACCTGCTAAACAATCAGTTGGTCTCCAATCAGCAGCTGCCCAGCAGAACAATTTTAATCTCGGATAAACTCGGCAAAGGATTTGGTTTACTTCTTAGCAACCGGTTAAAACATTCGGTAACAAACAAACATTTGTACACCAGGTGTTTCAATTGTCATATTGTTTGGTGATGGCTCATTATTAAAGAAGAATGACATCATACAGGGAGTAGGTACCTTGTTGGAGTTACACAATAAAACAAGATGTAAGTTTATAATAAGCGGTTTTCCATATTCTTCAAGCTCCACTGCTAAACTAAATAGGCATATATTTGACATGAATGTACATCTGTACAACTTGACTCATCGTCATAGCGATGCAATTTTATATTTTGACATAAATAAATTTATTTATAATTTTAGACTGACACCGGCTGGTATGACCATGCCTATGAAATGTAGACGAGAAATGGCTACGTTGTTAGCTTCTAATATACATGATTTAGATTTAAGTAGTATTAAGGAGTCTATTGACCTCTCTAGCGTTAGTGCTATGTCTTATAGTGCTGATGTTATTAGCTGCACACAGTCAGTTTCTATTTTAGATCATACTTTAAACTGAGTTCTTTGACAACAGACAATGCCTGTTTTTTTAACATTGTTCATCAAAATATACAAGGCATTTCTGGCAAAGAATTGAAAATAGAATTATTTTTAAAAAGTCATAATATACATATGTTGTGTGTAACTGAGCATTGGCTAAGTAAACATGAATTAATGTTTAGTTTCCCCAATCATTATTTGTCCAGTGCCTTTATTCGAAAAAATGCTATTCGAGGGTCATTAATAATTGTTAATAATAATATACAGTGTAAAGACCGAAAGGATATAGTTAGCCTATCACTTGAACGCATAATAGAATTGTCTTGTATAGAACTTAAGAATTATATTATACTTTGTGTGTATCGCCCCCCTTCTGCAAATTATAATTCTTTTGAGCCTGTAATGGAACAAGTTCCCAAACAAGAGATAGATTTATTAACTTATTTACAAGTTTTGACTTAAATTATTTGTTTCTGGAACCAACTAGAATAACATCGACTTCAGCTACATGTTAAGATAATATTTTCTGTAACGTTGAAGTAAAAGATAAATCTATTATTAACAATTTGCCGTCCGATCACTGTGGTCAAATAATAAAAATTCTACACAACTATAAAAAAAAATCTCAACTAGTAACTTGTAGACCTGTGACCACTGCTCGATTAAACAATTTTAAAGTTAATATTGAAAAAAAAAATCCATTTTTACATTTCATGCATGATAATGCTAATAATCTTTATAATATTTTTTTTGATTTCTTAAGTAATGAGTTTCGAGCAAGTGTTTAAAGTAAAAACTTTTAGGCCAAATAATAAAATGAAATTCAAGGACTGGGCTACTGTAGGAATACACCGAAGTCGAACTAGGTTGTATGAGTTGTATGAAATGAAACAATATAACCACAGTCCCATATTCACCAACTATGTCAAAATGTATTCAAAAATATTTAAAAAAGTATGCAGGGTTGCAAAATCAATACATTTAAGTAACAAAATTAAAAATTCTGATAATAAAATAAAGGCCACATGGAATGTAATAAATAGTGAAACAGGAAAAATTAAACCGCGTGACAATCATTATTCACTTACTGTAAATTCAAAAATAATTGATTCAGATCTTGATGTCGCTAACTCTTTTGAGAAATATTTTACTGAAATGCCTACAATTACAACAATGCATTAAATTCCTCTCCATTAGAATCAGAGTTACTTTTAAAATGTAATGTAAATAAATGCAAGGTTATATTTAAATTTGAGCATGTTACCTCTGAAGACATCATAAAGACATTTAAATTACTAACTCAGAAAAAAACTTGTGACATATGGGGTATATCAGTCAAAGTCCTTAGCGGAATTATTGATATTATAGCACCAATCTTAGCCATAATATTTAATAAGTGTGTTGACGAAGGGATATTACCAGACTTAATGAAATATAGTAAAATAATACCACTTTTTAAAAGTGGAAGTAAAGATGATCCTAATAATTTTAGACCTATCTCTATACTGCCTGCCTTTAGCAAAATTTTTGAAAAACTTACGTTCAATCAGATGCTTAAACATTTTAACTTAAATAGATTACTTCATCCTCAACAGTTTGGTTTTACAAAAGGGCGTTCCACAACTGACGCAGGTGTTGCCCTTATACAACAGATATTTTATGCTTGGGAACAGTCACAAAATGCTATTGGTATCTTCTGTGATCTATCAAAGGCATTCGACTGCGTGCAACATGAAACTCTTATACGAAAACTGAGTCATTCTGGTATTGCAGATTTGGCTCTTGAGCTTATCCGCTCATATTTGAGTAGTAGAATGCAGAAAGTTCCAATCAATGAAGTAAAATCCAATGGCTCAGAAGTAAAATTAGGAGTTCCTCAAGGTTCTATTTTAGGACCTTTTCTATTTTTAATTTACATAAATGACTTGCCTTTCTTTGTGGAGAAGCTGTGCATGATTGTACTATTTGCCGATGAATCTTCTCTTTTATTTAAAGTTGACAGAAATAAAACTAATTTTGACGACGTAAGTAGTGCGCTTTCTCGGGTTCTTCAGTGGTTTACGGCAAATAACTTACTTCTTAGTGCGAAAAAGTGTTTAAAATTTATGATGCCAAATTTCAGAAACATAAGCACAAAATTTTCGCTAAATGGAGAAGAAATAGAACTCTTAGACTCAACAGTGTTTCTAGGTATTACATTAGACAATAGGCTGCAGTGGAACCCTCACATTTCAGTTCTTGCAGGGAAACTCAGTTCAGATGCCTATGCAGTTAGGAACGTTAGGCAGCTTACAGATGTTGACACTGCTCGCTTGATCTACTTTAGTTATTTCCATTCCGTCATGTCCTATGGAATTGGGGTAAGGCAACTGATATTGATACAGTCTTTATTTTGCAAAAGAGAGCAGTACGGTCAATTTATAAATTAGGACCTCGAATTTCTCTTAGGGAACTTTTTAGGAAAATTGATATTTTAACTGTTCTTTGCCAATATATCTTCTCTTGTATAATGTATGTACGCAAAAATTGTCACATATTTGCTAAAAATAGTGACCTCCACAGTGTTAATACAAGGAATAAGGATAAATTGGTAGTTCCAAAATGTCGTCTTCAGAAGGTACATAGCTCTTTCGCAATACAAAGTATATTTTTCTACAATAAAATTCCAGAACATGTGGTTAATTTACCCTCAAATAAATTTAAAATATATGTCAAAGATAGTTTAATGAAAAAAAGCTATTACAAAGTAGATGAATACATAAATGATAAAAATGCTTGGAAAAATTAGAACTTAATTGATTTGTATTGGGGCATTTGAAATTTTTTTTTTTTTTTTTAATTAAATCATTGTATATTATGTTATTACCTAGTGTAAGGCTATATTGTATTTTTATATGATGTATAAAAGATTAACTAGTGAGTTTATTGCCGTTGCTTCTCGGTAGTAAAGCATTACGAACCTTCAAATCTTCTCCTCTTATATTTTGTTCCTTTACTACACACATTGTAACTAGTACAATCGAAGTTTTATTAGAGTTGCTTGAGTATGTCATGCTCTCTCTAAGTGTCTCTGCGGTGGTGGCGTGTGTGTTGGGTCGTTACGTTCCCTAAAACATGGTTGAGCGAAGCGATGGCTGATTCATGTGTCATACTCGTGAACGGGTGCCGCCTGTGGAGGCTAATCTGCTCTTGCAAACTTCTTTGTATTCTTAGTATTTAGTCTTACTTTTTTGTTTTGTTTATTAATACTGTAAGACATTGATTATTCCTTAGTGATGAATACATAAACTGTCTTTTGTTTATATTAGATACTTTTTTATGTTGTGCTTGTGCTTTATTTTTCATGTTTTTTTTTGTTTGTAATGGAAAATGTCCTTTTATGATAGGGAGGGCATTTTCCAATATTTTAATTGGACGCTGTAAGAGAAAGGGAGAAAAGAAATGCCCTTGCTGAGTTTCTTGCCGGTTCTTCTCAGTACAAGGTCTCCCGCCCTGTAGACTTACGAACCGATGGCGTAGTGACATTCATAAGTGCTCAATTATTGTAGCCTAAACTGAATAAATTAAATTGAATTGAATTGAATTGAATTGAAACAGAACATGTCTTGAAAACTACTAAACCAATTTTTTTTAAACAATGAAACAATCACTATATCCTAAATTAAACGATTAAAATAATTGTAATTCGATTTCTAGTTTTTAAGGAATACGTAGATAAACATCTCATATACAAACAAACACTTATGTAATTTAGCACACCTGCCGGTACAAAAAAAGTTTATACTTTGACAGATTATACGATGAAAAGTAAACAAATCATAAAAGTAAAATTAGATTTTGAACTGAAATACTAAAACCCCATTTATTTTGGTCCCACAGCTCCAGAACACTCCCATATTTATCTCCAAGAGCATTAGGATCCTTGGTGTTGACATTTCCAGCGATGTTTAGTTCCAAGATCATTTGCAAGACAAGGTATAGATGGCGTCCAAAAACACTTGGTGTACTCAACAGAGCGAAGAACTGCTTCACGTCGGGGCAAAGGTTGTTGCTTTACAAGTCGCAAGTTGGAGTACTGCTGCCATCTAAGTTAAAGTCAAAGTCAATTTTTTTTATTTAAATTAGGTTTTTACAAACACTTTTGAATCGTCAAAGTTACGAAATACTATTTTTTGAATATTATTAGGAACTATTGATATTCTTATGTACAGTGCGGTTTCAGATAAACTTCCTTCCGAGAACTCTTGGGTTGTGGCATGAGCTCCCTACTAAGGTTTTCTCTAAGTACCACGGTATGGAGTACAGTATTAGTTTTCTGGGTACGTTGATCGCTTACCACCAGGCGGACCGTAAGCTTGCTTGCCACCTTAGTGGTATTAAAAAAAAAATTGTTAGAAGACAAGTATGTCCGGGACGCATCGCCTGTCGCCTGGGCATCCTGGCTTCGACCACCGACTCATACAAGTGGAGTCATTCCACGAGCACCGCTGCAGTTATGAGTGACCATAAACAATATTTGCTATCTTTATTCAAAGTTGTTGGAAGTAGGTCCGCAAAACGCACAACGCGGGTGCGGCATTCATTGACAAATTCTTTTAGGAATATTGTATGTAGGAACAATCAGTGGCAACGATGGATACATAGCTTATGGACTAAACTCGCGTGCAGGCAATTCTGTGGTTCACTTACTTCCTCATTAGCCAATATAAAGCCTAATTCAAAAAAATATGTTTTAACTTCGTATTTACCAATAGAATTTTTTATTTACTGTGTTTCTCTAAATATCTATTCAATACCTATTGAAGATAGTACCTATATATTGTAATTAAGCCTCTAAATGTAATGTAAACTTACACCATTTCAAAACAACTTTTGTCCTTACTCTTGATAGACTCATTAATTTTGCACTGATCAGTAGATCAATTCAAATATTCTAACAATTTTACGTATACTGTAATCCTAGCTATTATTAATACCAACATTACAAATGTTACTGTTTTCAATGCAGCACTCCAGGTATCTTAGCTATTGATTATTGTCAAGGACGCGATGATACTCTGCCGTAACACAGTTTTTTAAACTAGTACGGAGGGTCCTAGTCAAACTCCCTACAGTTGCCTAGTAATAAAACCAGTCATACTGGCAATTTAATTATCTTCTATCTGATTTACGAAACAAGCTAAATTTATGTAGTTACATAATGCATTACCTAATTTATTAAACGAAGTGAAGGAAACCATACCTAGGTATGATCTTTTAGTATTTCTACATATTAAATTAAATTAGAACAGATTTTTATTTTCTCAGTGATTTTCTTGGCAGGTATTTGTGCAGAGTATGTGTGGCTACGGCTAGGTAGTTAGTTCATTAAATAGAAAGCATAATTTTCATTACTTAATGCAAATAGACTAGTCTTAGTTACAAGCTTTTTTTATACTTACCTACTATGTATCTACTGTGTGATTCTAACATTTAATTGCTTTGTTTTATTGTATTCAATTCGTTTCAATCCATAATGTTTTACACAATCTTTTATTTTTTCTCTTTTTTACTTTTTTTTAATTTTTTTGCGTGTACCTACTCTCATATTGTAAACGAGAAAAAATAGGTAACCTTTATAAGCCTAGTACTAGTACTGTCTGGGAATTACAGTTATTTTATTTATTTATTAGAATCAGCAACTAAAAGTTCAAATGTCTTCCTATCTAGCTACCTGGTATAATTTGTCACCAATAAGGCAGGTACCTGTTTCTTTGTGATTTTTGTTTTTGCTATTTTTTTTATCTGTTTAAGTTTTCTTTTTTGTTTTATTATGTAAAAGTTTTGCTGTTTTTGCTTACAAGAAATAAACTTTATTATTATTATTATTATTATTAGTATGACCGAGTCTACTAAAACAATTTTCTTTGCTGAATGATTGTCCTCATATCTTAAGTTTGTTGGAAATATCCAACGACCCAATCAATAGCTGTCGTTCAATGTAATGTTTTTTTCGTTACACAAGACATCTGCTCGGAAGTGCGTTCTGTAGACGCAGACGGTGTGACATTAGTTACCGATGGTAATAGTGCAATAATGGTTTTTGTTTAATGATTTACTGTTTTTGTTTGACATCTATTTATAGGACCACATTGAGGTCTTTTTATTGTTATTTTTGCAAGAATTAAAAAACAGAAATTCATGAAACAAAAGTTTTATTAAAATTTTATGACAAAGGTAGGTAATGGTATGAAACTCATAACGTAAAACCTATTTCTTTTTAAGTTGAGGATTCCCATTAATATTAGTTTTCGCGAGGAAAAGATGATTGGAACAAAATTACAACTTAACTGGTATTTAAAATGATTTCTTCTTAAATTATAGCTGTATCCCGCGCACACAACAACGTTTGTCTCTCTGTGTGTGTGTGTGTGTGTGTGTGTGTGCTTCGGTAAACTGTGGTATTTGGCTGGTAACAGTACAAAATATAAGGTGCGGTAAGTTGCGCATCGAACAATATAAAGACGAAAATGATCAATGAACTGTCTCGTGGGCATAAATTTATTCCTTTCATTACTTTAACCAATACAAAGCCCATCTAGTGCCGTGATAAGTTTGTTCTGTTTGTAAAATACCCTCTAGCTAAAATATTCTTGCCGTTAGCACTGTTAAAAACTTGGGTATCATCGTGCAACAGACTTTTTCATGGCAACCATAATTAAAAGAAGTTAGCAGAAAAAAAAATTGCATCAGCCAAATCTGTTAGCGGATTGCGTAACTTCCTACCCACGTCCCCCATACTTACACTGGCTAGATCCCTTCTTCTTCCTGTTCTTGACTATGCAGATGCTATCTTGACCTTACTGAGATATTTGAGTTATATGTAGTATAGTATAGTATGTAATATAGAGTTATATATTGACCAACTGTCCAAATAAGTTTGTAAGGTACGGCTGTTGTAAATAATGAACGACGAAAAACGATATGCAGTCATAACTTAACTGAGCAAACTATGGGAAGAGGCACTAGCTGGTTCATATATTTATTTAATTGTAAACTAACAGTTAACCCAAGGCGTTAACAAACAAGTTAAAATTATAAATAATTAATTAGTTTATATACACTTACAGACAACTAAGACTAAGCTAAACATAATAACTTAAAAAAAATAAAAATAAAGAAAACTAGGCCAAACATAAAAACATACAAAAGAAAAATGCTAGACCTACTTACTATACACCATCATAATACCTATTAAATAATATGTAATAAGATAATAAATAAAATACAGCAAAAAATATAAATTATTATTACGAATAGTCTACGTATTCGCGAAGTGGACACGTGCCGCAGATATGATTGTCCCTATGTTGTCTGCGAACAAATCCACATCCTTTGAGGACACCAGTGAGTTAAGGAGTGTGAAAGTGCGGCATGTTGGCGCACTCCGCGCGGCGCTGGTGCGCGTGGCAGCAATGGCTAACAGCGGTCGCCGTCGCCGAAGGCCATACTCCACATCCGCACCACGCATTGCTCCACTAGGAAAATCTAGGTGCACTTCTCTTAACGTAGACGGATTGTCCACTTTGTCATGTAATAAAAGGCAAAATGGATAATTGCCAAACTTTTTTTTGTATATGTAACGACATTTTTTTTTTTTCTGAACTGACTATGCAGTTGGCTGTTGCAGCCATTACTGCTTCACCGGGCTTTTGGGGCAAGACTCTGAAGGAGCCTCAGCCCGTATAGCACCCAACGCTCAAGGGCTCCCCGCGGGGGAAGTCTGGGCTTGCGTTGTCGCTCTCGGGGGCGTCCCTTCGACCGGCGTGAGTCTCGAACCCGAAGGTGAGTCACCGCCAAGAGGGGGTTCCCCGTTACGCGGGTGCGGTTGCCATTGAGTGGGGGCGAGAAGCGCCCCGGCACTCTTTGATACCTCGTGTATCCGTTCGGGCACCGACGAACCCGGGGACGTCGGCGTCGTGTTTGGAGGTAGGCCCTATTTGGGGAGGTCGTTGGGACTAATCTCGCTATACGGATAGCGAGATCGTCATCTGGGGCCGTTAGAACGTGCCGAGGCCGCCTAACTATAGTTTTACGACCGTGCCGAGGTCGATCGGGGGGATGATACGTTGTAGATTGCACAATTAATTGATTCGGGTGATTTTGTGTACGCTCGAAAAAGCGGACTGCCAGATCTTTGAAATATTGGGGAATCGTGGGGAGTTCGAAATCTCTGAGAAGGTCCGCATTGCGGACGTACCAGGAAGCTCCGGAGGCCGCTCTGAGAAAGCGGTTTTGAAGGGGGTCTGAAGTTTGTGGAGATTGCGCTTGGATAACGCAAAGACTAATCTAGCATAAGCTAGTATGGGGCGGATGCAAGTTGTGTAAAGATTCAGCTTATTTCTAAGCGACATCTTCCTGTACTTGTCTATCATGGGATAAAAATGACCGAGGACAAAAGCGGCTCGGTCTCTGACTATTTTGGTGTGAGCGTGGAAGTTCAAACGCCTATCCATGGTCACACCGAGATATTTGGTCTTATTCTGCCAGTGAATGGCACGACCGAAGAGTTATACTCAAGTCGGCTACGGACATAGGCGTTATACAGCATAATGGCCGGTCTGCAATCGTTAAACATGTATGTTTGATGCAAGATGAAACCAAGTGTTCTACTCGCCCTCCTTGTTATGGTCTTATATATATCTTTGCGCCCACACAATGCATTAAATTTTACATAATAATCATTAATTAAACATAATAAGTTTTTAAGGTAAATTGTTTTGTTAAACTAGTAAGAAACTAGAAAAATAACGATTTACGATTTGGATTACATGATGCTAAAGCATAAAACAGAATTTACGGATTGTACTATAAATGTTTTTCAAACATATGAGAGAAATTTCAGCTGTTTCAAAATCGACAGGCACCACTGAATATAATTAAAATCCAGAATAGCACTTTGAAACACATGATATAAGCACGCAGTAAGAGCAAAGAAGATACATAACAGTAAATAAATTTATTTAACTAGTCTTTTATAGAAATAGAACAGAGTGCCCAGTAATGGCAGAATAAAAGAGCCCATTTTAGCAAATCAGCTGTTTAATAGCTGTTATATAACTAAATAGAAAAAATATTCAGTCTCTTTACCTCAGCGCTTTTCAAAAATAGTATAAATGCTATAGCGTAGTGCTGGCAAACGTTTATTTGACTTCTTTTTAGCATCATTTAGTGAAAACTGCCAATACAAGTATCATATGACTATTCAGTTTTCTAATTACCTTAACTTAGCTATCATAAAACTATAATTATCTAAATAAATTCAGATTCTTTTTATTCAAATTGGATACTGCTACAACTTCCTTAACAAACTAATTATAATACTGTTTTATTGAGTGCGTCCAATAGGTCGTCTTTGTAAAATCACAAAAGAAAAATAATATTATAGTGAATCAACTGATAAACACATGTTTTGTATTGAAACACTTAATAAACAAGATTTACGAAGTAAATAGTTTAATGGCATATAGGCAATTGCCTATTGTTTTTCAGATTGCATAGGGGGTGCACCATGTGATACGTTAAAAGTCTTCAATTATTCTGACGGGACGGGATTTAATGTTACTTTCGAGAAAAATATATGCATATAACATATAATATTACACAGCGGACGTACATATACATATAAATACACACCTACATATTTACATTTTACAAACATTTAAATAAATAAATCAATAGGAATTCATATACATATTAAAGATAAAATAAAATACACATACATGCACATATTCATATATACACACTTAGACATATATTAATAAATATTATATATAAATATACAAATACATATAAAAGATATAAAAAAAAATCTATATGTTAATTAACTTATAGGTCCTATCTGATGCAATCCTCGTTCGGCCACCCGATAGCGGACACAAACACGCACATATACATAAATGCACACACATATTCAAACAGACGTTGCACATCATTTAAACTACCATCACTTCAGAAACTAGCCTAAGGGGAAAAGAAGTGAAAAGAAACTCCCGGATGTACACCTGTTACCAATCAATCATGCAGGAACCAAGCCATCAAGTACACAATATCTATCCAAATATGTATATACATACAAACACGTACGTACCTGTGCGCCACACCCCCACACATCCAAAACCCGACCAAAACCAGGCAACCAAAGGCGGATTGCACATGGTGCATCCCCTGGTAGCTCGCCACCAACCACTATATAGTTAAGAACAGAATCATAACATCGCTACTTAGCTTGGTCTTTAGAGTGCTCCTTTAACTTATCAATCGTAAATTATATAAGTTTGAATAGAAAATCTAACATTAATTAGGCCTATATACTAGGCCATAAATTTTTTTCTTTCAAATATTCATCGACATTATAATATGCTTTCTTACATAGCAGATGTTTAATATAAAATTTCAACTGTTTGTCACCTAAGTTAAGAATTCCCACATATAACTATTATAAAATTTTAGACCGCTTGTTATGTTGTGACCATAACCATTGTTTACAATACAAACATGTACTTAGGTAATAAGCTAGTAATGTAGATTCGTAATAGACTAATTGTAAATGTTATAGCAGTTAAGTAATTATCTAATTGTCTAATGTCTCATCCCTTAACATTATTTGCCTTTCTCATTCCTTAATATTGTTTATGCTTCTCATAGTCGTGAACCTTGTACCATTAGAAATAAGCTACCTCATTAGTAAATATGTAAACATCCCATTTTGTTCCTTTATATACCACTCCTCTCTCCAGAGCTCAGTCACTTCTCAACTCTCGTCTCGATCACTAGTTCCTTAGAATATTTCTATATCTGTAATACTTTATAATAAATTGTGTGTTCAATAAAATTAGTTTTTAAAAATACAAGTTTTGTTCTCACTGCGTAACACGCTTCCCATAAATAATTTGTTGGCTTTATAAGCCTAAACTTTGACAAAGCAAGTTTATTTTTTTATTCAGATAAATTATTTCTTAGTTGACTGTTTTGCTGTTGGGTATTTATTTAACTGTTTTGCTGTTGGATAGATATTTGACTGTTTTGCTTTTGGGTAGTTATTTGACTGATTTGCTGTTATTAAACATTTAGATGTGCGTAAATGTTATATTTAGTTCAATTATTTAGCATATTATTTTATCATTAAGACTCAAATATATACACTGCATCCTTTTTGGTCGCGCAGTTTGTACAGGGTACTTATGAAATAATGTCGCAAGGAACTAAATGCGAGATAAAGTGCACTCGAGGTCTGGTCAGGCGCGACACGACACTTTTAGTTTCAGCTTTATGTTTGTGCCCCCGCACTGCCCGCACGCCGCCACGTCGCGCCGTGTCATAGCGCAACGATTTCGTATAGTATACGTGTAGAGATGATCTTCATATTCTTTTTAGTAACCGTACCTATATCGTAAGATATGTACGTAGGACCAGCCCTTGTAATTGTTTCTACGTGTTTTTCCCTGCTTCATTTTTTTTTCATATTGTACTCAAAGCTGTTGAGACTAAGTATTGATATTTTAGTAGCTAGTTTGAATTTTGGCCAACATAACTTAACTAAACATAAGTTGCTATCTGTTCTTTACGCTTATTAATAATTTGATAACAATTAAAATTAAAAAGGAGCATCGTGACCCTTGAGGATCTCTGACTGAGGACTTGTATAAGCTTGTAATAGCTGATGTTGTTCTGTCCCGTTGATGCCCTGTAGTGCTATCTAGTGGCGAGTTCTGAGCAAGTTGGCGAGCAAGATTATCAGCGAACAAAACCTTCTCCATTAAAAAAATCGGCCAAGTGCGAGTCGGACTCGCGCACGAAGGGTTCCGTACCATTATCTACAAAAACGAGCAAAAAAACACGTATGTTGTATGGGAGTCCCCTTAAATATTTTTTTTTTCTGTTTTTTATTATTTGTTGTTATAGCAGCAACAGAAGTACATCTTCTGTGAAAATTTCAACTGTCTAACTATAACGGTTCATGAGACACAGCCTGGTGACAGACGGACGGACGGACGGACGGACGGACGGAGTATCTATTAAACAATTTTGATATTAAACAAAACAAAATGCTGTGAATATTTAAATAGGAACTTAAAACTGTGACTTCTGAAAAAAAACGCACTAGTTGGCTTAATAAGAATATAGTTCCGTCGCCTCTCACTTGCACCAAACTATAAAATATTGGCGCCATTTTATTATCCTTTTTATGTAACGCTATATCTGCTCGTAAAAAATAAGACAAAATACTATGCAATACTTTATTGCAATTTTACATTTACTATTGCCATTATACTGGCCAGGCCATACCGAACTCTGTGGCGTTAGCTTAAGGCACTGGCTGTTTAAATTAATTAGCAGTTTTAAACATATTCACTTGCGGCGTGAATTGGAATGGATATTGAAAAGTATTTTGTTTGGTTTTCAAGCAATATTTTATGGTTTGTAATTCAATATGGTTTCGTTATTTCTCTGAATGGCTTTGTGGACAATTTACGACGTAATGTTCGACGTTATTGGTGCGAGCTTTTTATATATGTGTGTTAAAATAACCTAAATATAAATTAACAAATTTGTTTTTAGCAAATTTAAAAATACTAATAATTTGAAATAAAAAATCAATTGAAACAATAAATTTTCATATTTGAAATTTTTTTTCTTCTCTTTATTATCTTTATTAAATCTTTATTATTGATAGACTTCAAAAGGAATTCCCTAAATAGGTTCTAAATCAGAATACCTACAGTTTTTATGTTACTTTTCTAATTCGGATCTAAGTGTTTTTTTTCCTATGTATACTCACAACATAAGGTACTTTTACCAAAATAGTAAATAAATCTGTCCGAATACACAGTGATATACAGTTGCTGTTTTTTTTTAGAAACTGGGTAAGGCCGTAGACTTTGCCACTTTGTAGCATAGAGTAGCATAGACACTTTCATGTTACATAGCGTAAAAGTAACGCGGAAGTAACGCAAAACTTTTTAAAGTTAGGCGAGCGAGGACGACTTTGCAGGCGCTTGTAACCCTAGTGGAGCCGCTGTTGTTGCGGGGCTCAGAGCAACCCCTCTTCCACTAAAAAAACACGCACACAAAGTCATTTTTACGAGCACAAATGTGTCAGTGTCGCTTCTTTACGTTAAATGCATATTCTTTGCTATCTTTCAAATTAGACACATAAAGTTTAATCCAACAAACAAATTGCAGACTGAGAAAAGTCATGTCGGGAAAGCGGGGGGTGGGGTAGATAACCGGGTAAATCTCCCTGATCCCGATTGGACCGCGTCCGCCGATTTATCAGCTGAGCCCGGCCGGAGGTGAGAGCGTTACAAATAACCGGTTATCCGGTGAAAAATGGCCGCTTCGGTAGCGAGTTATGTTGTCCGCTGTGATCACTGTAGGTGTACCTACCGGAAATATGGTTGTTAATTTATTTCTGTGGCAACATTACTAACTTTACTAGTGATGCAACAGAATCAAATATTTAATAAGAATAGTCAAAAAAGCCGATTTAAAAAAAAAATTGCATGGGAGGTAATAACATTTTTATTCGACTTTAAGCTACTTGAAGTCCCTACTAATAATGCCATTTCTTGATTTTATAATATCTGGTATCTAAAATAGAGCATAATGGAGCCGAGTGTCAATAATATCCTAACGTGTCATACGTCATTTTTCAAGACATTTGCAAAAAAAAAAAAAAAAAAACTAGTGTGATAATGCAAAGAATAACGCACACGTGTTTTATAAGTAGCATTATAAACATAAAACTGTGCACCAGAATAAGAGCCTCTTACACAAGCAAGTGTGTAAAAACAAAAAAAAAAATAACAAAGTCTATCAAGTAATTCTTTTGATTTTGATCTGACAGTTTAAAATCCTCGTGTATGAGCGTGCATCTTGACCTTTTTTCACAAGCTTTTATTTAACGTTAGGTTATGTACCTACCTTTAGGTATGGTAAGTACAAATCCTATAAGCCTAATTTAACACTTTCCAGCGTTCAATTGAGTTAAAAGGTACACCTATGTAACTTGGATGACAATGCATCAATATGGTATGGTATGGTATGATGACGGAGTCGGAAGGTTGTCATAGGAACTAATGAACGCTACAAGATAACCCCATCGTGTTTGGGATTCTTTGCTTGGTGTTGATGAGTGAGTACAATACCCCTAGGTGACATTCAAGGTCTAAGGATAATGACGTAAGGTGGCCATAGGTACTACCCACTAAGAAAACCAAATTTGCAATATCATTGCTAAACATTACATGTTAGGGCTTGTAAGTTTCAAATGAACGGTTGCAACATTCCAGTAAGCTTCCAGCAACCCCAAAACAAAGCCCTAAGCGTCAGAAGTATCCCCTGTAACTTGCCCATTCCTGATCACTGAAATTTTTTAAAATGAAATTTTGCAAAATTGTAACGTTTGAGTAAGATACTAAGTAAAGTTTCCGTAAGTTTAAATCAAATATTGACACAACTTTTAACATCGCGAAAGTGATATGCATAATCTTTCGTAAAAGAAGATAAGGTAGCTGTAAATATTTTTTAACAAAATTTGTAACGTTGCAGAGGAGTTAAAATAATTAGGGTGTTTGTTAAACTGACTTTTACTTAATAGCATTATTCTCCTCTGAAAAATCTACATTGCACTCTGAATTACTAAGTGAGCCACCATCAATGCGTGTCTAAAAAATACTATCTTAGCCACTATGTATCTTCGATGTAAGCTACAGTAAATACAATTTGCATGGTAATTATTTTAAGCATCTAGATTTGTAACGATATAATATTGTATCGACATCTAGTTTTATAACTTAGTATGTTTTTAAAAGTATTTAAAAGAGCATTTCGAACATCTCAGTTACTTACGGTCTTGCTGCAATTCCTTACTTAAAATACCTTAACATACCACTCATTTTTTGACGTGACAACGTCTTATAAATTGGTTTGCCGGGTGACACTTCAAGAAACTGCGTTACGCTCCGCTCACGTTATGCGCTCACAATGAGAGCGAGTGAGAGGCACGCGGCATGGTTAGCCCGCCTAAGAGCGAGAGAGACAGACATAAAAAGTGAAAGGCACAAGTTGTCACGATTCCGGACGGTTGTCCGACACTAATTTTTTAGTTAATCTTTTACAGTGAAAGCTACTCAGCTACGGAATTCACTTCCTTCTCCTATTTGAAAAGCACAGTCGCCCTCTGTGTTCAAAAATCTTATAAAAGTTCATTATCAATCTCTATAAGTCTCTTCTGCTTGCATTTTTCTGCTGTAATTTTAACTCTACATTTTATTATAGACTACTAATAGCTATATTATTCATTATCTATTTCTTTTAATATATTTTATTAATTTATTATTAATACTTATGTAAGTTTATAATATTATATTAGAATTGAACATAAATGTACACCCTACCTGTTACCATTTTCATTATTTTTCTTTGTTATGCTGTTTAAGGTTGTCTGAAAGAAATTGCCTACAGGCGATAAGGCCGCCTAATGTACTGTTTTTTTATTATTGTTTTAATGTTACTTTTTTGTGCTTTGGTATTGGTATTATATTTATTGTATGTTTAAATTAAGTGAATAATAAATAATTCATAACTCATCATATAGTGTTTAAATATCAAAATATACCTAAAATTATCATCGAATAGTAAATTATGGCAACTAAATGTTAGGATCTATTGAGAGGAGACAAAATAAAACACTTTATTAAAGAAAATCACTTTGTATTATGGCATACTGTTATTATGTTTTAGTAATTAAATGAAAGATAAAATATTATTGTATTATTAATGCAGCTCGCGCTTTAGATGGCCTTTCACGCGTCCTTTTGAACCATTGCCTCTGATGGCTGAGTCTCAAAATCCGTTCTTCGTACTCACGTTCGTCATAACAGGAACCTTTTTACTGAATTAAACACAAAAATATCGAAATTCTCATACAAATTTTCGTCTCCCATTTCGCCCTTTAGGGGATGATTTTCGAAATTTTCTAAGTTCAAAGATTTTCTAAGTTTTAGTATGCATTCACGGAACAATGACGGACTTCCATACAAATTTGGGACCCTTATTTTACCCCCTTAGGAGATAATTTTCGCAAAATCCTAAGTATCCTAAGTCCGCCTAAGTAATTACAAAAACTTCGTTTAACCCCATTGTTATCTTGTTAGTTCCTATGGCCATCGAGCTCTTTGGATTGGTCTTACTGTTACGAGTACATAAGAAAAGAAATGAAGATGTAGTTACTTGAATTGAAAATATTAAGTAATATTTCTAATCAAAAAGCCGTAAATAAATTAAAAGTAAATATAACATTAAAAATAAAATGCACAAAAAAGAAACAAATACATAAAATACTTTTTTGTGCATTTTAATTAAAGCTTGTTTTAAAACATATTTTTTACTTCCGATTTAAAAATATACATAGCTAGCTTATGCAAGCGGCTCCGCCCGCCCTGAATTTGTTAAATTATACAAATTAAGTTTCCTATAGCAAGCTATAGCTGTAGTTGTATTTCCTTTAAGGTCAGTCATTCCCTAAATTTTGAAATTTCCGGGACAAGAACTATCCTATGTCCTTCCCCGGGACTCAAACTATCCATACCATTTTTCATCTATTGACCCAACAAGCGTAAAAAGGTAACAGAGAAACAGACAGGGTTACTCTCGCATTTATAATATTAGTATTCACTTATTAATTGTATCAGACTATAAAAAGGTGGAGGTTTTTCTAACTAGATGCGTGCTAATTATTTTATATGTCCGGGTTCTGAGCTCCTCAATTCGGGGCTTTCACGCTGCTTGTCCCGCACCTTTATTCAAGTCAGTAAAAACCATCGGGTTCCGAGATGACTGTAACATGTATTGTCTGTTTTCTTATTTTTTAATGAAAAAATGGGTTAAATTAGTTGATGGTTATATCCTTTTTCATTCGTGTAGGTCATTGCTGTTAAATCGTTATTCTACATATTTTTTTCATTAAACCGTAAAGTAAATGGACAATGCATGTCACAGTCATCACGGAACCAGATGGTTTTTACTGACTTGAATAAGGGGGCTGGTCGCTAGACTAACTATATATAAACTATACCTAAAGAGCTGTCTCTATTTCCCAATATTTGTTTCGAACTCGTTAACTAAAGTACCTAGATATATAGCTAGGTATATAGCTTTTCGAGTTCGGAACATCAAGAACCCCTCTTTGAGAAGTTCTTTAGGCTCGTTAGACGCTGTTTGACCGGAGCATTTGGTTCTGTTAGTTGGGATTTTAAAATAATTTACTCAATAAGGTTATTAAAACTTAGACTATATTCTATATTTATTCAGGTATATGAATTCCAATCAATTTCCTTCTATCCCTCATCCTCCTCGAGTTCACAGGTGGCCTTTAAACATTACCGGATGATTCGGCTGTTCCGGATAATAGAACCATTTGCACGCGCCGCCCGGTTAATCCGGTTCTTAGGTGAAATTACATCGTTATTGCTATGATGGGCATTTTGAATGGCTCTGTGTCTATAATAGTCCAAGTTATAAGCGATTTACATCGATAAAAAATATAAGAATCTAAAGAGTACAAAAAACAAATATTTTAGAAAAAACCTCGTCTATCTGTTCATTCCGCAACCTAAGCGTTCGCAAGAGGAAGTACTTCTGGATCCACACTGTATGTAATCATTTGGATTGTAAGGCGTGGGGATGAATTTCTTGCTGATGGCGAGCGTTGCGATGGTAGAAAGAAGGTAAGTGTTAAATCCATGTGCGTACCATCAATGTAATAATGGCTTTGGTTACGGTGTACACTTTTTTGGCAGCACAGTACAGCTACCCCACGTGACTCTATGTTATGTAATACATATAAGAAAATACTTCCGCCGGCTCCGCTTGTATCTTGGACCACACACATAAGGAGACGCGATTGTACCGCGTGTCGTAATATAGCTGTAATCACCGCTACAGGGATGTTTTGGTGAGCCCGTCTGTGATCAGATCACTCACAGAATAAAGAACATAATTCATAATAAACATTTTTAATTTAGTTAATCTTCTAATAAATCCTATATACTCACATAGCAAGTACAAGCATATATAATATATGTACACAGGTGTTTTGTCAAACCTACAAAGATAAAATAAAGTCACTTAGCACTATAGTACCTTAATTTGAATCAGTTTCATGTTTCGGAAACACGAAAGTCAGACAAAAGTACTACATTTTTTAAAATTTTACAGTACTATATTATTAGAAAAAAATATATACATTAACAATATATTATAATAAATAAAATTAGAAATCGTCCAAGTGCGAGTCGGACCCGTGGATTTTTGTGCTTTAGGTGATATTTTTAAGCTATTGCATAGCTTTTATCACGGGCTCTGAGCGCGGCGACCGTATCAAGTAATTCCGTAACGAAAATAAAACATAACAATCGTGTAACGTTGTTTCAGTTCGGCAGACTTCGGCAGTCCGGCGTCACTCTTTTTACCAATAATAAAGAAAGTATTATCCTACTAAATACAGAATCTATTTTTGAAAACATCCTGTTTGACTTAGCAGGTATATATATATGAATGTATATACCTTTTTATTCGTGAAATATTAGTTTTTTATTAGGTTTTGATCTCTTCGGTTTAATCAATATGAATCGCAAGTCAAGACGTGTGTTAAGTGCGAGGTGTGTTATCTGTCAAAGAAAAACAGTGACATATTTTTAGCCAGATTTCCGTTACACGTAGATCGGTATGTAATTACATTGTTTAGAGGTAAACTCTTTGAGGATTCGCTGCGCGGACAGCGAGGAACCGGCGGTGCTTGTTGCTGTCATTACTCGGCGTAGTAGCGGCGTCCTGGTCAGGCGGTCAGGGAGACCTGATGAATCGGCTGACCACTGGCCGCCCGCGTTCAGCGGGTTCACGAACCCAGGGATCACTTAATCTCCGCCCTGGGAGGCTGATCCGCCAGCCTGTGTACAGTCTCTTAAGTGGTAGTCGTGCCGGAGAAGGAGACCGGAGTGGACCCGGCTACTACAACAGAGGGGGATCAGGGGTCCTTCTGCTCGCCGTGCCAGCAACCGTATTATCTGTGCCGACCTTTGGCAATTCTAGTACCGCACCTTTTGCCTCTAAGCTGTCTGTGCAGTGAATCCTCATATTTAGTCCAAGTAACTTTAAAAAAAAATGGCTACAAAAATAAGGAAAGAGTTTTTTCAGCGGCCAATTCTATCCACATTTAATATCCTGCCCGGCCGATACATCATACCTTCACTATCTCGGCTACAAACTTGAGCACAATTTTGTCAGTCGTGCCGGTGTATGTATGTTCGTCCGGGAGGATATCTGCTGTCGCCGCCTTTATAGCCTTGAAGACAGGGACCTGTCGATATTGTGGATACGCGTAGATTAAGGCGGCCACAATGGTATCTATGCGTGCCTATACAGGTCTTATAGCGCTGACACGGACGTAACTCGACTCTTCACGCACCTGAGTTTGACGACTGACAAAGTTCTAGAGCAATAGCCCACAGCGGAACTTGTTATTTTGGGAGACTTAAACGCCCACCATCGTGAGTGGCTCAGTTCTCGAACCAATTACTATGCAGGGATATCTGCTCATAAATTTCCTCTGACCTATGGATTCTCTCAGCTGGTACTTCCTCAAACGACAATACCAGATATAGAGGACCATACAAGCTCCTTACTGGACCTTCGGCTGACTACACGTCAGACACACGTTCCATCATGAGAATATATTTACTTTCATGAGGACTCCAGACCACTGAATTCGTCTCTAAAATACTTCGTACTAGAGCTGAGTATAGCGCGCAGGTGGCTTCAACAAAAAGAGGCGAAGCATTGCGTATCACAAAGCCTAGCCGCTGAGACGCTGCTGAAGTTACTTTCTGTACGTGCGTTCGGAAAGTGAGGTGTGAGTCAAAGTAAACACCTAGGTCTCTAACCTCTTCTACTTTGATGATTGCCTGGCTTCCAATTTTATACTGAAACTCTATTGGAGTTTTTGATCGCCCGTACGTCATCTTTTCGCATTTGCTGATATTAAACTCTAACCTGTTTTCTAAGCTCCACTTATACACCGCGTCCAGATCGTTTTGCAGCAACTTGCAATCACTAGAGGATTTTATTACTTTAGCCAGTTTTACGTCGTCGGCAAACAACAATACTTGTGAATATTTGGCAACTTCCGGGAGATCGTTGATCAGTACAATAAACAAGAAGGGTCCTAAATTAGAACATTGACTTATTCCTGACAGCGTAGAATATTGATAAGATTCGTAAGGCCCATACCTCACAAATTGTTGCCTTTCGCTGAGGTAGCTTGACAAAAGTTTAAGAAGTCTAGGTACAAAACCTATCTTACCTAGTTTTAATAATAGCTGGTCATTGTCTACTCTATCAAAAGCCTTTTTGAAGTCCAAATAAATAACGTCTACCTGATTCACTGCATCGACTTCGACCGACAATAAGTCGACCAGCGTAATCAAATTAGTGGCAACAGATCGTTTAGGTAAAAAAGCATGTTGTGCACCGGTGACGTAAGGCTCACATTGATGTAGTAAGTCAGTATGAAGGACCACCTCAAATAATTTTGCTAAATCAGATAAGTTAGCTACAGGTCGATAGTTTTCAACCATGACTCTAGGTCCAGATTTTGGAATAGGAGTGACACGTGACATTTTCCATATAGTTGGATAGACTCCGGTACTAAGAATCAGGTTGAAAATGAAGACAATAGGGTCAATCAACTCGTCTATACATCCCCTGATAACATACGCAGGTATACCATCAGGGCCTGGGGAGGCATTTGCCTTTAACTTTTTGACTGCGCGACGAACATCATTAACGGTGATAACACTTATATCAACGCGACGACAGAAATGGTCGCGTACAGTGCGGTTTCAGAGTAACTTCCTCCCGCGAACGCTTAAGTTGTGGAATGAGCTCCCTGCCAAGGTTTTCTGCAAGGACTACAATATGGAGTTCTTCAAGAAAGAAGTTATTAGATTTCTGAAGGGTTGGCAACGCGCAAGTGATACCCCTGGTGTTGCAAGCGTCCATAGGCTACGGCGACCGCTTACCATCTGGCGGACCGTTAGCTTGTTTGCCACCTTAGTGGTATAAAAAAAAAAATTGTATTTGCATGGTATTTTCCGCACTATGCGAAATTGTACATATCCAGTAAAAACATCATATTACTTCCATGTAAATACATAGATTATAAGGTTGTTTGGTTACTTTCCATTCGTTGTATTATATACGTTTACAACGAATTGAGTATTTAAGTAAAATAAAAAAGTATTGACAAGAGGAAAAACCTATTGTATCATATCAGTTTATATTGGTCCACTGCTGGACATAAGCCTCCTCTATGGCGCGCCATTTCTCCCGGTCCTCTGCCTTCCGCATCCAGTCACCACCAGCCACCTTTTTAAGGTCGTCGGTCCACCGGGATGGAGGGCGTCCCACGCTTCGCCTTCCCATACGCGGTCTCCACTCTAGGACACGTCTGCTCCATCGGCCATCGGTCCGCCGACAACTCTGCTATAATAACAATGTCGTCGGCAAACCATCGGTGTGCGATGTATTCACCGTTTATGTTTATGTCCCGCCCAGTCCAGTCCAAGGTTTTGAAGACATCTTCTAGCGCATTGGTGAACAGTTTCGGGGATATAACGTCCCCCTGTCTTACACCTCTACGCAGCTGGATGGCACTTGTCCTATGGTCCTGGAACTGGACAGTCATCGTAGCAGCGTTGTAAAGACATCGCAGCACCTCAATATGTCGCCAGTCTATACGACATCGCTGCAGAGAATCTAGCACAGCCCAGGTTTTGATGGAGACAAACGCTTTCTCGTTATCCACAAACGCCATACACAGCGGCTGATTGTACTCTTGAGTTTTTTGTTTAATCTGCCGTACAGTATGAAAGTGATCTACGGTACTGAAGCCTTTCCGATATCCATCCTGTTCTGGTGGCTGAAACTCGTCAAGTCTTTCAGCGAGACGATTCGTAACGACTCTAGAGAACAGCTTAAATACGTGGCTTAGAAGGGATGCTGGTCGGTAGTTCTTAAGTAGAATTTTATCTCCTTTTTTATAGAATTATACCACCACGTTTCAGCGCCACGCATCCGGTGTAGTTCAGTTATGGATGACAACATTAAAAAGCTTTGCTAACTCTTTAAGGACTGGAGTGCCGCAGATTTATAGAAGCTCAGTTGTAATACCGTCATCGCCCGGAGCTTTGTTGTTTCTAAGCTGTTTCTAACCAGAGCCGCCCTAATCTCACTTTGGTCAACGTACGGGATATCCTCGGTGAAGTGACGCGTCAGTTTGGCTCTTGTATCTTCGGTTATGAGGGATGTGGGCCTAGCCACATGTGACGTGTGACGTCCACAAAACCATTCGGCTTCTGCTGAGATCTTTGGTTTGGAGGTGACTATTTTGCCATCTGCAGTTTTTAGTCTTGTCAGATGGCTCTTTGCAAGCTGACGCGCAAAAACGTTCGACCCTTTATTCTGTTCAATCACAAGCTCAATGCTGCGTGTGCTGGAGCGTCGTAGGTCACGTCTAGTCATCTTACGTATCAGCCCGTTTAGAGATCTTGCATCTAACAAAGACCTTTGTGTTGATGGTATCTCTCGTCTTTTCCTCATAAGTTCCAGAGTCTGAGGCAAAAGTTTTGACCCTCTAGTTTTGTTCTGCGGTGGGTAGAATTTGCATTCCATTTCTTTTACCGTCTTTACCAACTTGTGGTTTGCAGCGAATCGAATCTATTTTGAAGTTCCAGGTGAAACTTGTCGTATCCTACCGTAGCTTGGGACTGTAAAGGTCTAAGAGTAGACTTTATTAGACGATTTCTTTCGGCCTTGTAATTTATATTTAGAGAGCCTTTAACAAGTCTGTGATCACTGCTGGTATTGAACCTTTTGATCACTGACACATCTCTAAATATGGTCCGTATATGTGCCATAATAAAATCTATCTCATTCCTAGTCACAGCGTCGGGACTTCGCCAGTTCCACCTTCTATGGGAACTCTTCTTGTAGAACGAGTTCAACAAAAAGAGCCCTTCCATTTCGAGAAAGTTTACCAGCATTTGTCCCCTGTGATTTCGCTAACCCAAGCCATAAGGACCGATTCTAGATTCGTCGCGTTCTTGTACTCCCACTTTGGCGTTAAAATCTCACATCACAACGTCATAGTTAGCCTTGGTGGTGTTATGAAGGGCCTTGGTGATATCTTCATATGTGGCTTCGGCTTCTTCATCAGAGTGAGACGAGGTTGATGCATACACCTGTATCACCTTCAGAGAGTATCTGTTAGTGAGCTTTAGGACAAGGTATGCTACCCGAGTCGAAACACTACTGATTTCCACAACGTTGTTTATGAGCGTTTTTTTTTTTAATTAAAACATTGTATATTATATTATGTTATAAGGCTATATTAGTATGAAGTAGAAAAAATATAAAAGATTTACTTGCTAAGTTTCTTGCCAGTTCTTCTCGGTAGTAAATCATTCCGAACCGGTGGCTTTTTTATTGCACATATTCTTAATTTTTCAAAATATGCAGGCCTTGTAGGTTTGCAGTCAACACTATGGGTAATTATAGGTTCTAGGTATCCGTACGTGTATTTGTCATCTAACACCTCCTAAACGGCTGAACGATTTGGGTGAAATTTTGTCTAAATATTTCAATGGTAGGTAGCGCAGCTGTCGGTGTGTCACTGATCTTCTCCTAAACAGCACCTAGGGAAGATTTCAATGATATTTTTTGTGTATGTTCGAGTGGGTCCTGCAAGGTTTGAATTTACAAATCGACCCCGTACTTTGCGCTGCAGTCGGTGTGTCACTGATCTCCTGAAGGACAGGGATGATTTTTATGAAATTTTTTGTGTACGTTCGAGTGCGTCCCTGCAAGGTTTGAATTTACAAAAGGACCCGGTAGGTGGCGCTGCAGTCGGTGTGTCACTGATCTTCTCTTAAATGGCAAAGATTGAATGTACGACAATGATTTCAACATTCGCTGCATAGAATGCGACTCCATTATTATTATATGCCACAACTTCAATCATTAAGAAATCTGTGGCTTGGAAACGACACATTACATAGAACGTAAAAAATTCGACTTCGCAGGAATACTAAAATTCTCACTCTTTTGTATACTTTCCTTAATAATCCCTTTCGCACCTGCTACTTGCAGGAGCTCTTTAAATACCAGTCTAATACTTCACAAAGTATGATTTTAAGGTCAAAGGTAGGACCAACTTTAACTGCTCCACCCCTCTCCACTACCTTTTATGGCTATACCATTTAATTATAATGCACTATAAGAGTTAAATAAATAAATAAAAAACTCATCGAAAGGACTAGCTTAAAACCAAAAGGATTTAAAGAAAGGCTTCCCGCCAATACTTCGACCATGAAATTTCAAAAGAAAATTAAATAATTAAGACATAGAGGTGACTCAACCATAGATTCGTTGGAAGTAATTAATCCTGAGAAAGGATATAATCTAATTGATAACGACAAGCGTGAGTCGGTTTTTTTCATGAATTGAGGAGTTGCCATTGAAATTCTACACCGATAATCGAATTTAGTGCGGGTGAAACCGCGGACAACAGCTAGTACATAATATATAGCTTGTTGACAGTTAACACGTTGTAACGACAACAGTTGTGTTAATTCAAGGAGCTGTACGTAATGGCGCCGCCGACGTGTCAGTATCACGTTGAAACGACTAATTAATTAGAGGTAATGCGATCCGCGACATCTCTCCGACGCGACGCGACGCGACACCGCACCGTAAACACGTAGCGTATGCGTAGGATAAAAAAACAGCCAAGTGCGTGACGAACGTGCATTAAATTACGGTTTAGACTGAGAAATTTTGTTCAAACCCCGCTTCAATGCGTTACTCAAACGTGAACATTTTTAATTTAGTAGTTATTATTATAAAGGAAGTAATGATATTATTTTTCTATAATATTAGATATTTCATAAACATATATTTACTACCTGTTTACTGTTTACTGTTTAACTCAACTAACATCTTCATCTAAGTAATTTTCTCCGGAGAACTACTCGTTAACTTGTAAACTCTATTTAACTGCGATAGTTTTTCTTTTACATAATTTCGATTTATAAGTATACTTACTACTGTCATGATTTTTTTACATATCAAAAAACAACCATTTAGTTCGCAGTGGGGGGAGGGGGGAGGGACAGTTCACTTTAATAAAAATTCACACAAAGCGTAATATTTTGCAAAAGAAGTTTAAATCGAAATCGAAAACATTCGTTTTAGTGTGTCTCCTCAGATGCCTACCCTAAAAAAAGATTTTATTTCAACACTTTGTCGGCGTTATTAATATGTAAAGCCGCACCAAATATACAGCTTTTAGTAGTAAGGGTATTTAAGCTAAGCCGCGGACATACTGAGGCTATATGTATTCTTTGTTTACTACGGAACCCTAAAAAGTAAAATAAGAATCATAAGTTTTGCCAACGTTTTTTTGTATCGTAATGTTTTAGTGTTCTTTCTTTTGTCGAGAACTTAAATTTAAGACAATAACTATTCATTATTTTGGTGTTTTATTCAAAAGTTGAACGGAACCCATTCAATTTGGAAGAAATAAAGAACGGATTAATTTATAAGGTTCCGTTTTTTGTGCCAAAACGGTTAAAAGGAACAGCATGGTGAGACTTTGGTCACAGAATAAGGTATGTCACACTTCGGTGTGTGTGTGTGTGTGTGTGTCGGTCTGAATTTATATATATATATTTTTAATATATAATGGAAACTGAAAAATTATCGATGAATACAGATGTTAAACTTGTTTGCAAAACAAAAACATAAAAATAGTTTTAAAGTTACTGAAAATAAGTTTGTATTGGACGGCTGTGTTTGTATAATTATTATATTCAACTGTATTGATTCCTGTTTTTTTTTTAAATTTAATCAAGTGTAAGTGTGCTTACCTAATAACTTTACTTTGTAGTACGTTAATATTATATGTAACTTAGATAGCTTATACATGGAGAAAAATGACAAATTGGATTCATGTAAAATATCGTTAAGATTCATATTTTGTTCGGTTTCGTATTTTTTAGTATATATAATAGATTATACTGTTCCTGTATTCTATTAAGTTGTCATAAAGAGCTATGATGTTTGGATATTTAAATAGTCGTACCTCCGTCATGGTAAGTTTTATCGCTAAACTTCTGATCAATAATAATTCATGACGAGTTGACAGTTAACTATTTCGTAGATACAGTGTAATAATTCTCATATCCGTGCGTATTTATTGATTAATTATTTGTTATAAAGTATTTATTTAATTAATATATTCACACTCACAAACTCGACAATACCTACTTACCTACTATTCAACATTTACCCTTATTTTAAGCATAGCAATTAGCTATTGCCACACTTTAGTTTTACACGCCATACTACGTCATCCACTCACACAAACATTGATTTCATTCCTTTTTAACTCCCTCACTATCTTATATGGTAACGAGCGCCGTGAATCGTTTAACCTCGACTTTTCTTCGGCACTTACACCAGTTAGATATATTTTTTTCTACAAGGCGTCACCGATCTAACAAAACAAGTTGCGCCCTCTGATTCGTCGCACATGAAAAAGTAGTTGGAAGCGAGCACGTTGTTCCAAAATATTTAATTTTAGAAATTCTTGAACCCCAGATCTGGGTAAGTACCATACACACACACTCCGCCTTTTTACTGCTTTTCATTTTTTTTATATTTTTTTTGTGCAAATTTATTTTATTTCTGCTTTTCCTGGAGGCCAGGGCCAGTGTTTTAGGCAGGGCAATAGAAGGAAAGCAGATCGTGGCAAAGGTCAAGATTAGTTTCCTACGGGAATCTGATACCGACCTTTGTTTCAGGATTCTTCGTCAAGGTTCTTCCTTTCTTCGTTCCTCGTTTACATTTATTAAACATTCAAAAATCTTCGCCTTCACATCCGACACCTACGCTACGCATTCGCGCTGATCGTGGACTTTAACATCTACACCTGGACAATCCCCTTTCTGGTACCGACACCGAGTTTTCAAGTTAAGACATACTTTACTCTTTTCCAGAAAGAGTGGAATTGCTACACATTTCTTATCTTTTTTCCGATACTTCTTTTTTTTATTTATTTTAATTTTAATTTTATTTCAAACCTTTTTTTTCTAATGTGCACATTGTTATTTTTATATAAAATTTAAATTCAATTTAATTTAATAAATATTAGTTTTATCTGAAAGTCGTGTGTTCATATTTATGTCCCCTTCTGTGACAACAGACCATTATCAATTAATTAAAATTTTAATGAATACTAGGACCAATAAACGATTTTTGTCTCGTACCAAAAAAAAAATTGACGAACGCTTAATAAATCATGACTATCGTGTTAATTAAACTGAAACTGTAGTTACGAAATATTAAAATAAAGAAATATGGCACCGCGTCGACATTTTTACGTTCATAAGAATTGTACGTTAGACAACAACTTAGAGAATAAAATTCATAGATTATTTCATTACTAGCTTTTGCCTGCGGTTCCGCCCGCCCTAAATTTGGTAATCGGTGAGGTATTTTACCGCAACTCCTTGATTATACTAAATAAATTTGTTATAGCAAGTTATGGTTCGATCGTGGAATTTAGTTATAGTAACTCCCGGGGTACTTTTGAATTTTCCGGGATAAAAAGTAGCGTTTGGCCCTTTCCGTATCTTCAACTATCTCTGTGCAAATTTCAGCTCAATAGGTTGCTCCGTTGCGCAACAAACGTTATAATTATGACCCCGGGAACTTTTGAATGTTTTAAGCGTGATTGAGTAACAAACAACTAAACATCCAAAATTTCGCATTTAAAATATTAATGGGATAGCTGGTAATTAAGGATAGCTGCGGTAATTAATGAATTTTGGCAGCAGCTCCACCTGCCCTTAATTTGGCTATCGGCGTGGGATTCTTAGTCAGCTCCTTAATTATACTAATGAAATTTGCTATAGCAAGCTATAGTTCGTTTAAGCTCGGTTATAGTTATTCCCGCAAGCACTTCTGATTTTTTATGATAAAAACGATCCTATGTCTGGGAAGGACTGAAACTATCTCCAGACCTAATTTTATCTAAATCACTCCTTGTATAAGTTGCTTATGAAGTAACAAACAGACAGACAGACAGACAAACAAACTTTCGCTTTTATAATATTTATGGGATCAGAAACATTAATGACAGTTTTGATAACAATATACTGTACCTTAATTCTGGTTGGTTTGGTTGTCAATTACGGTAACAATGGGTATACACCATAGGTCCTGCGTTCGATTCGCAAAGATATCATAACAAAGAAGTGAAAATTTTAATGATCACAATGGACACAACCCCAAAAAACATGTGGCGCTCTCCACAACCCAAACTTAAGTTCTACCAGAGCCACAAACATCTCATACAGATTGGAAGACAAACCATTTTATTAATGACATCGCAATAGCACAGTACAAAAGTAGGTATCATCATTCGGTTTGTCCACGACACAATATTACATATTGTACCTACCATTAGCGGTATCCGTACAGTACATTAAGTATCATCATGAGTTAATCCTGACAAATATTTTGAAATGCCTATTAAAACCAGAGTCACGCTTAGTTTCTATGAGCGACGAAAGAAGTCACGGCTGCGAAGCATTAGCGAGTGGACCGGTATCGTACTAAACCGTACCAAACCGTACGTATCGTATCGTACTAAACCGTACCAAACCGTAGGTACCGTAATAAACCGGTATCGTAACTGCAGTCAGATTTGCATAGCTGATGGCCAATCTTTAGTAATGGGGACAAACCTAAAGAACTAGAAAAAATAATATCGTTGATAGTTACCAAATGCAGTGTATGCCCGAGCCCCTTCTGCTTCACTCGCTATGCTCCTGGTCTGCATTGAGCACTACTGGCATAAACATGATTGATGAAATCAATTCCTGAGAAAGGACTCAATTTGATTGATATAAACTTACATCTGAAGATAATCGGAACGATTAAAGCAATGCAAGCGGTCAGCACTCAGCATTCAGCACTCAGCACAGCTCATAAAAGTGTAACGCGTATGTACTTCCCTGATTATGCACACATCCACAAAAACATAAAATAAATTTTTATCGCAACTGTAGAGAATATTTGTCAATCTGTCAGTTCAAAGGATATGAGACATTCACGTCACAGCGTACAGACACGGATCACGTCACAGCGTGCAGACACGGATCACGTCACAGCGTACAGACACGGAATTAGAGATAACATTTTATTTTAAAGTTTTTTAAAGGAATAAGCGTTACTCATTCATTGATTCAAATGTAATATAGAGTGCAACAACTTTTCTGACTGTCTCACCTTGGGTGTCTGGTCACAGGTTTCGTTGTAACTTTTCGCCATTTTAAAATGGCGACTGTAGTTTTGATTCTTGACTACCGGGTCAGAAAAGATAGTTGCGGTTTATACACGAGTATTTATTTGTCTGAAGAAAACACTGGCAATAAATAAAAACTTACCTACCTCATGTTTACGAAGTTTTGTAAGTATAACAAATAGCTAAGTAAAGTTATAACAAATAAACTTGTGAGGTTATACTCGTACCTTTGTAGAAACTTATTCTAAACTAGCTGTCCCGGCGAACGTTGTTCCGCTGCCGTCCCTCTGTACCCGGCGAAAGTTGGTTTTTACCTATAGTGCCCGAGTCCGGCTCGCACTTGACATATCGAGATAAAAACTATCCTATCTTTTAAGTTGAATCAAATAACAGATATTTACGAAGTTTGATCAAAATCGGTTCAGTAGTTTAGGAGTCCATTGAGGACAAACATTGTGACACGAGATTTATATATATTAAGATTATTATTTTTAATGAATTTAAACCATTTCGGATAAGAATTCAGAACACACAGAAAGCAACTTTTATTTCTACAATCCATTATCTTTGAAGCCGAGGGCGATGTATGTTCCAGAACCCCCGAAAAAACATATAAACCAAGGTCTAACCATCCGAAGTATAGCTGATACATAAAAACCTTTCAGAATCGTTGAACACACCTACTCTATTTGTTAAGGATTAGGTATATTTAGGCGTTGAAGCATATGATGGGCACTTACGGAGATTTTTATTCAATTCCGCCTTTCAAAATTATTATCATGGTATTATCCCTTACCGACATTCGATCGGAAATAAAAAAAAAAATAATCAAGTTTGTACGACTCAATCAAAAACTCAATTTGAATTGATTTAAACATTATTCCAGTTTTATTGTGCTCTATTTGCAACGCGTGGTAAACTTTTCTTTCTCCATACTGTACTGTACTCGCGATAATGGAATCGTTGGGTTTCCCGTTCCCCGTTTCCCATTTCCCGATGGTTTCCCGCTGACACACCACAATGTAACAAACTTTTCAACTCGAACGGGAACAAATGAATTTGTGACAAAGTTGTAACGAGCTCGGTTCGACATCAATCTGTGGCAACCCTGACGACGCTCCCCGATGCGCGATGTGTTGCCGCTACTTTAATTATAACTTTACAATTAAATTCTAAAATTCTTTAATGGAATTTGCAACAATTTGCAGAACGGAATTGTTTTAACGCATCATTAATCCTCTCATAATAGGCACGCTACCTCATCCTTGCTTACAAACTGTGACTGCGTGCTCACAAAAGAATTCAAATTATATCCAACTAGCTTTTTCCAGCGGCTTCGCCCACCCTAAATTTGGTTATCGGCGTAGGATTCTTACGGCTACTCCTCAATATCTCTACCTCTCTCTCTCTCTCTCGCTTCAACGTTCTCTATCTCTCTCTCGCTCCATGTCTCTCTCTCCCTCTCTCTCTTTCTCTTTCTCAAAAATAATAAATAATTAACTTTTAAAAACTAATTAACCTCGCGAGCATCATACAAACTTTGAACCCTTTCTTAGCGCACGCCTACATCATATGTGTTTCAGCTCGATACGTCCAGTGGGACGCCCGTGTGCGTTGATAGATCAGGCAGTCAATAATAGAGTAAAAGCCGGATAGTTGCTTCGGTGGGATACATGCCCCGGTTGTTAAAAAACAATGTTACACGGACAATTATCAATTTCCTTTTTAATAAGTGTAAATTCAGCTTTACGAATACACAAATTTCAAAAATGTACAGGCTAGGCAGGCTCAATATTTTTAATTTAACAAATAGTGTCTTATATGAGTACATAGGCCCCACACTACATATCTTTTGTAATATGAAAACCCTATTTATATCTGAGGAGTTTCCCCATATGATAAGGCTATAGCGCAATTCAGAGGCAACGTATGTATCTAAAGTACTTTTGAAACAAAACATACTTTTGAAGAAAATTCAATATTCTACAGCTTTTTGAAAGTCATAGTACACATAAAACACTTAGTTTAGGAGATATAAACAAAAAACACCGGCCAAGTGCGACCCTGGCTCGCGCACCGAGGGTTCCGTGCAAATTCTGAGTTCACGGGAAGTACCCTGTAGGTTTTGATTCCCTTCCGAGTTTGGAAAATTTGCGGCATAAACAGCCGTATGTTTTGATTGCGTTGGCTTAGCAGTTTGATTTTTTCACAGCTCTAAGGGACAGTAGACCTAAGTATTTGATATAAATTTTAGCTTGATACCTCTACGCGTTCCTGAGAAAAAGGGTCTTGACAGACGGACGGACAGACAACAAAGTGATCTTATAAGGGTTCCGTTTTTTTTTAGCACAAGGTCCTCGAGGTCTAAAACTAAGATTCTAGGCCCCAGAGTATTCCTTAATTACATACCATAATTTCATTGACTTCGGAGTACTTTCCAGATAGAAAGTGGATATCGAGCTTGACCAAGCTAGTACAGACAAAAAACTGAAGGGTTTATAACTTTATAGTATGGGAATAGGGTCCCATGGTGGGAATGGTAATGATTACATATAATAATTAAAAACAAAGAATATTGAAAGCTAATAAAATCGCTTGTTTCTTAGCCACAGTATCAATTCGAGAAAGTAAAGTGATAGAAATAAACCTAAAAATGGATAAGAAATTGATAAAACGTGTCACCGGGTGTTGGTAATAGATCCAGACATTTCACCCAAATTCAATTTGTCCACATCGCAGCGACATCGACGCAAAAATGGCGGCTGATGCGGGTCTACGGATCCTTCACGTTACGTTACGAAAATTACTTGACAAGATCGGGTTTGCGCTAATAATTTTGTGACGAGGCTATTATATACGTGTGAAATGATACACCGTTTTGATTGGACTTAAATTAGTATACTAGTAAGTTAAAATAGATGGTTATTACAAAAATAAACTAATCTCTCCCGAAATATAAAAAAAAAACTTAAAAATAATGTATATACCTACCTATATACAGTAATATATCTTAATAAAACTAATTCAACAATTGTGTTCGTTATTTATCTATTCTGAAGATACAGCTATGTTTATAGGGCCCTAACTCTGAGCACTGCCAATAAGAGAAACAAAAAACACAAGTGTACTTACTACTAAGAAAGAACAAAATTACGAAAAAGCGAAATCCTTATAGTTTCGTCATGTCCGTCCGTCCGTCCGTATGTCACAGCCTTATAATTCTACCATCTTTGCAATTTTACAGAAAGGTGTAGTTATTATAAAAAACAATTTTAAGGGTAGCTGCAAGAAGCATTGAACTGAGTGACCACAAACCAAAGTCAACGAGTGGGGTATCATAAATGCAATTTAGGTTTCTAAAAACAATAATTCTCTAATATGTAAAATTTAATTGAAACACATAGGTTTCGAATTATTTGTCTTGAAAGTTAAAACAACTCTTTCCAAGTTTTGAACCGTGAGTAATAAAAATTCAGAAAATTACGATACTACGGCTTTATGAACAGTACAAAATTGGCTTAAGCAAAATCGGCTCAAAACTTTTTTAAATAACGCACTTGGCCTGTTTAACATTAGCAATTAAGAAACGAAAATGCGGGTGTTTGAATTCCGCTACAAAAGAATGAACTGAAGCTACTAAAATAATAAAAAAGCTGCCGCAGCTAAACACCGTTACTTAATAAAACGACCGAAACAAGACTTGGAATGACTTGGAATTTTAACATTAAATAAAGTAAATTAAAAATTCTCAGTTGCACTGTGCAAAGTAGGTATTTTAGTATTTTTGTACTTAACGTTTAGTTCCTGTACTGCGCAATAAACCCCAAATGACAGTGTTATGCGTGCGCAGAGAGGTCGCGACGCAAATAGACCCTGCGTCGTCGGACACACGCACACCGCACCGGCCACCGGTCACCGGTCACCGGTCGCGTAGGGCTGCAGACCAGTCCACGTGTAGACAAGACATAAACTAAGTTCGGCCAAACTGCTTGTTGAAAAACACTTTTATTTTTTAACAAGCAGTTGCTTTTTATTTGACTAACATTCGATCACAGTCGATCGCAGCTAACTAACTAACATTCGATCACAGTCGATCGCAGCTAACTAACTAACTAACAGCTCGCGATTTTCTATTTTATTACCACGTCTTTATAAAGCACCTTATTTGTCTGTCCGGTACAAATTTTGCAATTGATTTTGATCCAATTTCTCGATAAGTGAGAAACTTGAAACTTAAACCATAACTCCGAACCAAAAACTATTCAATAGTTTTATTTTCAGGTTTCATTGAGTTTAAAGTAACAAAAAAAAACTCAAGTTTGTAAATAAAAAAAAACATTGCAACACTATATGTTTTATTTATTTTATCAACTATATATATTTTACCCATTATTTTATCAACTATATATATTTTACCCATTATTTTATCAACTATATATATTTTACCCATTATTTTATCAACTATATATATTTTACCCATTATGTTATCAACTATATATATTTTACCCATTATTTTATCAACTATATATATTTTACCCATTATTTTATCAACTATATATATTTTACCCATTATTTTATCAACTATATATATTTTACCCATTATTTTATCAACTATATATATTTTACCCATTATTTTATCAACTATATATATTTTACCCATTATTTTATCAACTATATATATTTTACCCATTATTTTATCAACTATATATATTTTACCCATTATTTTATCAACTATATATATTTTACCCATTATTTTATCAACTATATATATTTTACCCATTATGTTATCAACTATATATATTTTACCCATTATGTTATCAACTATATATATTTTACCCATTATTTTATCAACTATATATATTTTACCCATTATTTTATCAACTATATATATTTTACCCATTATTTTATCAACTATATATATTTTACCCATTATTTTATCAACTATATATATTTTACCCATTATTTTATCAACTATATATATTTTACCCATTATTTTATCAACTATATATATTTTACCCATTATGTTATCAACTATATATATTTTACCCATTATTATTACAAACCTAAAGCACCTTTATACTTCATGAAATGAACATCCGAAAAGACATGTAACAGGAACATCAAAATCATCAAATCAGTTTCGTGGTTCCTAAATATTGTCAACGAAGTTACGCTCTTTCATTTGACCTCGACTGATCCTGCTCATGTTTATACTTAAAGTTCTCTAAGCTCTAACTACTCGTGCACCAAAAAATATGAAGCTTAGAGCTACAGTAATCAAGTTATTGTGGAACAAACGTTTTCATTACAGACACAAATTTCGCATTTCGCCACTTACACCTCAAACGCTTGGCTCACTCGGTGAATTACTATATACATTATTAAAAAAAATCACCTCCTTTTTTGAACATATTATTGGTGATTATGAGAGGTTGGTAAAGCTGTTAATGAGCCAAAAATTTACGATTATATTGATAAAAGCTTTGATTAAGGATAAAACTGGCTAACTCGAGTTGTGCAACGTTTACCCACCTAAACAATTTGTTTTTTATTATTAATTAAAAAAGTTGATCACTTAATGTAATGTTAGACTTAAAATTTGGATTATTTTATGGACACCATAAAGCAAATGTTTAAAAGTTCTAAGGATTGATTGCAATTAAAATGGATTTAAATCTACCTATTTAATCGTACACAAATTCACGAATAAGATTTATTATCAGACTTTATAAATGATGAAATTATTAAAGTTTTTTGTTTTTATTAGTTAAGCTGTTCATAAGAAGTATATACAAAACTGTTATCATTCTTCGGACTAATATTTACCGACAAGCACTCCATGTAGAAACACACCACAGTAAAAATGTTGAAACAAACAAAGTCAAAATAACACACAAATTCAAATGATGCAATAAGTAAGAATTTGAAGAAATGACGAGGTGTCGAATAAGTTAGTCATTAATTACCCATATCATGACAAAATAATTATTTATTATATTACTATGTAGTATCAGGGTAAAAAAGCAAAAAAAGCCAAAAGCACAATAAATGTTTTTTCTTTATTTCTTTTCCTAAGTCACTATCTTGAGAATTCAATAATGAAACGTAGACACACTGAAGAACTATTTTCTTCTTGTGCTTTCTAAAAACTTATCCAACCATCATAAAATGTTGACAATAGTAAAATAAATATTTTAGAACATCTTATATTAAGCGTAGAAAATATGCAGCACTTAGTAACGGCTACATTTTTGAAGCTTTTGGAGTGGAGACCATGGGATCTTGGGGACCGAGCGCCTATCGTTTTTACAAGGATTGATTATATATAAATATATATATATATATATAGAAGCGATTGATCTCCACTTTAAAAAAATCAGAAGGCTGGTTTATATTTTGGACAGCAAATAAGCGTTGCCATACAACGTGGTAACGCTGCCAGTCTTCTGGCCGCTTCGTGACCTGGCAGCAACATCCAGGGCTTTTGCTAATAGTTTAGTTATTTATTGATTTTAATTGTTTTTAATCCAATATAGTTTAAAGTTATTATATTTGTAGGATTTATTTACGAAAATTATTTTTATGAAAGACCCACAAATATGGAAAGCATATATTCGGATACCGTAACCATAGAGAACTAGGCAGCGCATTTCCTAGCCAGCTCTGAAAAAAAATGTCGCAAATGTGTAAAGTGTCGGTGACTTGTCTATGACAAAAGATACCACAGGTTATCTTAGTCTCTTTCTGAAGTGTGGGCAATTTCGTGAGCCTATTGCGCAGTCCATAGAACAGATTGCAGAACTCAAAGTCTATGTTGGAGACATTTTATGATCCGAGGCTAGTTTACGTATTTTTTGTAATTGTGTCGTTCGAGCTGTGACAAACGGACACCTCGCATCAAGAACAAATAGAAACTGTATGGTCAGTTGTTAGATCTATGGCACGCCTGCCAGCTGCATCTGTGCAGAAGCGAACGTGATTGAGTCTACGGTTTACGTCCAACGCTGCACCTTGTTATTTCCACACCTTAAACTTTGCATCCTCGCTTTAATAATGGCTTAAGTTTCAATTATAACTTCAATCAAATATATCTTCTACTACTTATACCTTAATGTATGATTTAGACTGCATAGTTGTGGTGTAGTTAAATCAAGGGATGTGGTAGGCCATTTGACAGGTTTATCGTGTTCTCGCCTAGCGCAGGAAATAAAGTATTTATGTGTCTTTCAACTGCATAGCGAATAGCGTAAAAAGATATCGCTGGTTTTGGCAAATTTTTTTTCAGCCTCTATAGTTAGGTTTTGGATCGCGAGGTGGTTGTTAAGCCGCCTTCCATTCCGTCAGAATTTTTGAATTTTTGACTCAAAAATGTGGAGATCTGCTCTTGAAGGTTGACGTAAAGAATGCCTTTAATTCAGATGATAGGGGTGCTTTTTGACACAAACTAAAGACAAAATTCCGAAATTATATGGTTTTATTTATTTTATTTATTTGGCAACCATAAGGTTCTTCTTCAAAGTTGACTTACAATGGAAATGAAATTACTTCCGCTGTAGGTTGTTAACAGGGTGATCCTCTGGGCCCTGCCATTATTAGTTTGGCCATTCATCCCATCATACAACGTTTGAAATTCAAACTTAATGTTTGGTATTTATACGATGGAACATTGGGTGGTGTCACAAATATTTTGACCTTGCCCTTTTGATCTCTGAATTTCAAACTATTGGTCTCAATTTAAATTTTTCAAAATTTGAACTTTTTTTCCAATATTGTACCCGGATAAGGATTTGATAATACAAAAAATTAACTTATTAGCCCCTATAATATCAAAATAGTCGACAATAGTTATCTTTCTTTGTTGGGTTCACCTATATTTGACGTATATTTCCCTTCATTTTTTAAAGAAAAAATTCAAAACTTTTTGCATGTTTCAGATCGCTTAGCAAAAATCAATACTCACATGGCATTCACAATTATCCGTTTCTGTCTTCTTATACCTAAATTCACTTATCTTGTTAGATGTTGTCAACTCTGGAATCATAGCAACCTTGTTCAGAGTTTGGACAACATCATTAAAAATACTTTAATTTCTATTGAATGTAAATTTAAATCATCGAGAATGGTTACGTTATGCGAGTGCGGGTTGGAGGTTTAGGTATCCGTTCAATTTCAGGTGTTGCTCTCCCGGCTTTCCTTTCCCCTGTTCATAGTATTCAAAATTTAATTAATAAAATTCTTTCAAAATATTCCGGAAATTGTTGAAATACCTTTCATGAACGAAGCCAAGAATACATGGACTGTAAATGCCCAGATACCGATTTTCCAAAATATCCTTTCTCACAGCGGTTGTGGGATGGGTCGATCTGCGAACAAGTGCGGAAGCAACTCTTTAATACGTACTTGAACTCCACAGATCGTGCCCGTTTACTAGCTGCTGCCGAGTGGGAATCGGGTTTGTGGTTGCAGGTCCTTCTTTCACCAAAATTAGTAACCCTTCTGGATTCTTCCACTTTCAGAATTGCGACCTCCCTCCGCTTGGGTACACCATGTTGTGCTCCACACCGTTGCTAGTGTGGTGTTGTTGTGGATCAGCGCGGTCATTACGACCTTCCTTGCACAAAGAATGGGGGCAGGTTTTCTCCCCATGCCAGCCTTAATGATATAATACGCCGAGCTCTTGTCTCCGCCAATTGCGCGGCTGTTCTTGAACCAAACGGGCTTATACGGGACGATGGTAAGAGACCAGATGGCATGACTGTCATACCGTGGAGGATGGGGCGGCCCTTAGTATGGGACGCTACTTGCGTCGACACCCTGACACCGTCACATCTTCAAGGAACACACAGAATAGAGCTGGTGCGGCGGCGGACTCTGCAGAAGTCCTCAAAAGGCGGAAATACACTACTCTAGACAGTGGGCTTGTAAGTAGTAGGGAGGTACGGGAACTGGCTCAACTTTGAGGGGGCCTGTGAGGGGGTTATTGGGGGCCCGCGAAAAAGCTCTCTACACACTCGCGGATCATATGTGAATCAACTTTATTCGCGGTCTAATTATTTTAATTCGCGGTCCAATTACTTTAATTCGCGTGTGGATCTATTTTATTCGCGGTCTAATTATTTTAATTCGCGTGTGGATCAATTTTATTCGCGGTCTCATTATTTTCATTCGCGTGTGGATCAACTTTGTTCGCGATCTAATTATTTTAATTCGCGGTCCAATTATTTTAATTCGCGTGTGGATCAACTTTATTCGCGGTTCTATGAAATGTTCTGCGTGCAGTGTCAACAATGGTTTTTAACAACAATAGATAATTCATTATTTAGTTTCTTTCAGTTTCTTTTATCTACGAGGTTTAATTTTTTGTAAGTCTCTGTGGGTAGCAACGATTTCAATGAATTGTAATAACAATAAGACGTTGATTTATTTCTTAAATGCCGTGGGAGGTCCCTGCTAACAGGTTGATACATGTTTTACTACGAAGAGGCGTCATCTTTAGAAATTTTTTCAATTGAAATTATTTATTTAAGCTCTGTGACAAGCAAATACAGCTACTTACAATGCCAATATGGATTGTGATAACAAAAGATAACTTATTGTTTGGTGTCCTTTATTTTGAACTTAAGCTTTAAAATTAAACGGCAGATTATTTCTTCAATGCACTTCCGAGGAGGTCTGTTAACAATTAGACACATGTTATCTATAGAAATATTTTCTATTAAAAATATTTATTTAAGCTCTTCGTCATGCAAACATTCCGATACCAGGTACTTACAATGCCAATATGAATTGAGTGATAACAATAGATGGCTTATTGTTTAGTTTTTTTTTTCCGACGTTGATTCATATCGTGTGAGGTCTCTGTCATATCCTGTTGGAACACGCAAAGACATGTAGGCTATAACCATATATATAAGGAACCACAGTAAAATTCACACTGCAGTCTTATTCGTGAGTTTCAAAGTTATACCTACAGTGTTTTGTGTTCATATTCCATCAAATGGAGGTAAGTTTAATTACTTAATTTTCTCGATAGTGTATGTTTTATTGTTTTTTCATAATGTATGTGTGTAATTGTTTTATTATTGTCCTGTTTGGTCAAATGGTTAGTGCAGCTAACTGCGGAGCCAAGGGTCACGGGTTCGAATCCCACAAGGAGCAGGTGTTTTTTGTGATGATTAAACATTTGTTACTGAATCATGGATGTTGTTTATATGTAGTCTATGTACTGATATTCTATGGTTGTTGTTTCTGGTTACCATAACACAAGTTTAATACTTAGCTTGGGGTCGGAACCATCTATGTGTATACGTTTATGTATATTATTTTATAACGGTATTACATAATTAGCGTCTAACCAATAGTTAAAGTACTGAGTTCCAATATTATTATTTTTTTTCTCTTATGTGCTTGTAACAGCAATTAATGTGTGTTAGTATATTATTCAATCGAATCAAATAGTGAAGTTTGTTTGTTTATTGTTCTTTAACCCAGCAATAGAGATTATTAGCACTATAAGGAAATTTTATTAATACAATTTTATTAATTTCATTTTTATTAACTTATTGTTTTATAATTTTTATTGTTCCAGCCTTTATCCCCGGAAAATTATACGTTAAAAAATTATTACTTTCCTTTGGATATGAGTCAAGAAGAAACTAAAGACTGTACTATTCAAAAAAATTTGAAAAGCACAACAAAGCGGAATATCAAAAGTATTGACGCATTTTTTGAAAATCCTAAGAAAAGAAAATCTCAAGCAAAGTCTTCGTGTGTCAGTCAAGGCAATGAAAATGGAATCTCTTATATTTCTACCAATAATGACGACACAACGTCTGCAAGTCACCTATTAAAAATTGAAATATATAATATGAAAAAGATAAAGGACATACCAGCTGAAGATCATTGGAAATACGCAGACTTAAAAGTTAAATATTATACACAATCACATGACGACCAGCATTATCTAAGTACCCGGGATTCCATATATAATATTACAAAACAAATAGCAATGAACTGTGATTGTAAAAAGTTCTTCATTGAAACTAAAGATAAGCGGGGATATTAATTTCATTCATTCATTTACAACTTCTTAACATTACTTAACAGGGAACGCCAAAGCTTAAAAACAACAATAGATTTACCCCCACGCTTCATTCAATAACAAGTAGCCATTGTCAGAGTCAGTGTATTTAAAGACGGGCAAAAGACTTCTAGTCAATATTTTCTCACCAGCAAACACCATGGATGTGTTCAAAGATCGTGAATACGACAAGGATTTGCTTAACATGTGTTTTGAAGCGGAAAGAAAATATTTGTTACTCAATAGTGGTTACTCACTTCCGATATCACAACCATACGAGGAACGTAAAATTAATATTTTGACGGTGATGGACCAGTTGGAGCAAGAAAGACTTGAAAAGGAAATGTGCATTTCATACACACAAGAAGATTTATCACCATCTTTCTATAGTCCTCAAGATTATGTTTAGCTTAAGAATGTAAAACACTGTTTATTAAATAAATAAATGTTGAATTAAAAATATCGTTTTTTTATGTAATAAGTTTCCAACAAATAAAACACATAAATTCATAAATCTATAAGTTTATTTTAAAAAAATTGCTTTATAAAGTGCTCTTAAAATTAGATCATTATACAGAGTGTTATTTGAAAAAATGTTTACAAAATCCATCATAGAAATACCAATAGATCTCATAAATAGATACACTAAACAATATTCACCACAAACTGATGTATAATAATTTTGTATCATTTTTGCATTAAAAAAATATTTTTTAGCGTTCCTTTGCATAAATATTTTATGATATCCAGTTGGTTTTCGGCCATATGAATCGAAATATTCACCGAAACCATTTTTGTCTATGTGAATAGCAATCCAATGAGATCCTGGTTTAGTGTCAGGATCTAAGTTACTTACAATATATGATGGATACGAAATGAAAACGGGCATGCGATTTGAAGCAAAAACATTGCATTCTGCTAATGGATTAATTTTTTTTAATAATTTACGTATTTCATAAGTATCCATTACACCTCTCGTAACTACAAAAGTTATTTTCAGAATGAATAAAATAATAGCTTTAGAACAATATATATGTTTTTTTAACTATTATAATCTACACTTACATCACGATTTTTATTAATTTCTATAATGTTGTCAAATTCTGCATATATAATACAATTTACTGTAGTTTTTAAAGAGTTTTCGAAGCGGACTTCCAATCTAACACTTCCATGTCTTATTAGATTCCAATGCGATTGTGAATTGGATGAAAGATCTGGGGTTAAATCAAAGGCTAATAAACAGTATCCATTGGCAAATTCTTCTCTAGATATATCATTACCTTCATTCAAAAAATGAATACCAGTTCCCGAATATAAAGTGTGATATGCTGATGTAAATAAACTGCTATCAAATGAAGGTTGCAATGTTTTAGAAGGTATTTGTTGGCCATCTACATATAAGCTAAACATATTTAAATTAAAGTTTTGAAAATTATATGGGTTCATATTAAAACTTCCATTAAAGGCTGAATTATTTACAAAACCAACTATACATCTTTTGGGAACTTGACCTAAAAAAATATTATCAAGTGTTTTTCCTTGGATTCCTGAAGGTAACGTCATAACCTTGACTTCCGCACGCGTTATAGGGTATTTGGCAGTAGTGTTGGCTAAAACTTTTTGATGAGCTAATAACACAGAAGGACTTATCCTAGCCCTTCTTATTAAAAGTGTTGCATCATTGATTTGCACTTTTAACTTTAAATCTGTACTAGATGACATTAAGTTAAATGATTCTTTGGTACGTACTAATTTAATACGTAATTCAACACCGTTTATCAAAAATTTGTCTTGATTAAATATATCACCATGTAAATGACCAATCAATTCAACTTCCTTGCTATCTTTCGTAAACTGCTGTCTCTTGGTGTAGCCTTCATTGCTTTCATCAGCAGAATCCATTTTGTTTGAGGTATCTTTATACCACAAACCACATGTAAGATGAGATTTTTTTGCAGCAGGACCATAATTTAATAAAGTTTCAATATAAGAACGATAGGCATAGGTGTTGTTTGGTGGGGAAACAAGCTTTTGATTTAGATAAACATCCATTTGATTAAAAAGAGAATGTAACCAGTTATTAACTGGGGCAACACTTGTCGCTGCAGTTAATACAGTTGAATCATGATTTAAAACTCTAACTTTTAATTGGAGTAATGTATTAGATAAGTCAATATAGTCTTCTCCTGTACCAGGAACTTGAAATTCTATGGGACCTTCATCACTCAAAGATGAAATCGGTTTATAATGAATCCACTGACCATTCTCTATGCTTGTTTGTGTTGTTGGTAATGCAAATAAATCTAATTCAGACTTAGCACATTCACATGAAGTATTATGTAAGAACGACATTATTATTTGTTTGATTTAAGAAAAAATATCACAACTATTCTTATTAAAAACTTTTTTAGTAGTTCTTCTTTTCGTTGCTTTCAGAGCAATGGCTGATCGTTTATTACGTCTCTTGTTTTTATACCCTGATCCAGTCATAATGCTATCAATTTTACTATCTGCTTTCCGTTTTAAATTACTTGTTGCATCTTTCATGCGAGATTTAATAGAATCATTCATAGGTTGTGCATTCATCATATCAGACAGGAGACCTACACCCATATTCAATGCTTCTTTACTGACTGCCTTTGCTCCACTCGATAGCAACGGAAGTACAGATCTAAACAATCCCCCTAAAAAGCTTCCGATTCCATGGCCTCGTTGATATGGGACACCTTTGTAAATGATCCCCACTCCTGAACCAGCTTGATGAGAATAATAACTTTCATATGGGCAAATACTATGATTACGATTATGAGAATTCATCTTATTCGTTTAAAATGAAGTTTAGCACACGCAGTTCCAAATTGAAATGGTATTGTTGCACCTGTGTTTGTCCTTATATCTATTTCTATAGTATCAAACTCACGACGCATAACAGGTATATAGTGAGCTGGTGTAAACACATTCATTTTATAACCACCGTAAATATATTTTGTTGGGTCTAATGGAACTATTCGTAATAGTGATGTCATTACATCACCCACAATTTGAGGTTGCACAATATCAGAGTACAAAAAAAGTTGTGAAGGCAATCCTAAAAACAAATTAACAGGACGTTTAGCTATGTTGTTTGCAATTAAATTAGTTTTTGGTCCAAAACCAAGTTGAAGACTTAGCTGTGGTGACATCCTTAAAGATAAAATGTTTTTATTTTGGGGTGTTAAAGAAAAGAGTTTTGATGTCTCATCAAAACGAAACTTTATACAATCTTTTAAAAGGGGATTACTGTTAAGGGCATTTAGAAGCTGATCAATGTCATCATATGTTGTAGCGGGTATGTGGGTTTTATATTCTGCAACACTTTCAATGTTGTCGACCAATATTTTTTTTCTAAGATATAGAACATTTTCATGTTCTCTGACATTTAAAATACTAAAAGGGTAATGAAATTCAACTAGTCCTACCAGCCACTCCCCTTCTAATTTAACTGTTTTAGGAAGCTTCGTCAAAAAGTTTGTTGTTGTATTGTTTGGGAAATAGGTCATTGAACTGTTACTTAACAGAGTCAAATAAAAGCTTTCTTGACTCATATTAATTCAATGTTAGATGTTGGAATCCAGGTATTGAATTTTGATGGATAACCTTTCCACTTGACCAACACTTCTTTTCTGCCTCTAATATACCTAAAACTTATGATTTTATCTATTTTGTGCTTAAGGGTGGGGTCGTATAAAACTTTTTGTAGTTCTTTAGCATAAAATGTACCTGATATTGATTCTCCTTCTAAATCATTAAGTGTATAAACTTTATAAGGCGACCTATGAATAATTGATGATATAACAAATACTTCATCACTCCAATTAGTTTCATAGCCTTTTTGAAATATATGTTTATGCTTAGTTATTCTTACATGGTCACCAATTTGAAACTTAGGAAGCTCTGGATATATATTTTGGTTTTTATTTTTCCTGTCATATAAATTAGACCAAACAGTCATAATATTACTAGAATTGACGTCACATGGACACATTTTTATACTCGAATGGTAACTGTGATTATATGAATACATCAAATCTTGCAAAATATCTACATATCTATATGTATTTTTGTGAGTGAAATAACGCCACATTTTCATCTTAAGAGTTCTTTGAAATCTTTCTACAATACTTGCTTTAATATCTGGATTATTCGTTGTGTAGTAATTTATGTTTTTACTCTTAAAATACCTTCTAACATCTTTTGCAACGAATTCACTACCCTTATCAGATTGTATATGTTTTGGAGTTGCGTTAGCTTCTGTAAATATACTTTCAAAGCATTGTATTGTAGTTTCTGAATTCTTTTTTTTCATACATCTTGCAAAAGCATATTTACTAAAGACATCAATGACACAGATAATATATTTATAATTATCGTTATATTGACTATAGGTTCGCATATCGCTTAAATCAACTTGCCAAAGGTCGTTATAGTTAGATAAAATGTATTTATTTCTAGAAAACTTTCTCTGAACAGGTCTATGTAAAGTATATGTTTCTTGCGCCTGTAACCATTTTTTTACTTCTTTTCTATTCATCTTTCCATCCATAGCTTGGGTTAACTTATCAATACTACTATAACCAGCTGGATTAGAAACATCATAATATATTTTGTCTATATCTAATACGGTGACCATCTTTCCCAGTCAATTTTCTTGCTTTTTATATCTTTTAAAGACGTTCTCGGTGTTTCACTACTGGGCGTAGCATGTTTTTCAGGGGGAGAAGTTTCTTTAAATTTCTCTATATGTAGTTTCTTAACATACTCCAATGTTGTAGGATTACCGATACAATATAAAGGTAAACTTATATCAGTTAATAACTGAGAAAATTCTTCCCACCCCCTCGGTTTTGGACGTTTTAGCTGACGTAAGGTATCATTAATCAAATCTACAATATTGGTCCCAGGTATAACCTGCTCATTTATAGTGATTCTCCCTTGTGTATCCCATTTGACTTTATCATTATTTTCTATCAACGTTTTAATTAGCAGTTCACCTTTTTTTTTAAATGTCCTTGGAATTAATCTCATTAAATAAAAATAAGAATAGGGCTTATTGTAAACTACGTCCCTCTCTTTGGATGGTGACTGTGTAAGTAATGGTTCAGCTTTAATCTCTTCTTCTTTATATTTTTCTGTTAATTCACTGTCATCCGACACCAAAGGCAATTTTAGTGGTTGTCTTTCTTCACCAGTAAAATACAAATATCTTTGTAATGTTTGTGAATAGAGCTTCCACTTCTCACGGTCTTCTAATTTCCTACTAAGAATATCCCGCATTTCCTTATCTAGTCGCGACAAGGAATCTTCAGGAATAATTTCTCTACGTTTGAGCCTTTCTAAGACGTTAGGTTCAATTAATAACATCTTTTTAGCGTTCTCCATTTTCTTATATGACAGAATTGAGCAAAGAACTAAGAACTGCACCCAAAATTACAGGTAAGAATGCACCACCTTTCTGTATAATTATCTTTTTTCTGAATTTATTTCTTCCTTTAGAAACTAATTTCCTGAGAACCACTTTGTGTTTTTTTAATTTAGACTTTTCTTGCTCCTTTAAAGGAATTTTACCATTTAAAACATTAAAAATACATTCACAGAGACAGTTTATTTCTTGTTCGTTACAACTTTTTAATAGTGCCTCACAATACTTTGGTTTAAGTGTATGTAAAGCTTTTAATAATTCTTTATGTGCCTTAACTCGTCTCATTATTATTAATTATTAAAAACATTTGTTTAAATAAATTTTGATAAAATAACTGCCTATAATACTGTTGACACTAAACAATTTAAATTCAGGGACCTCAGTGAATATCTCTTCGTTTTTTTATTTGTTTTTTCTTTTAAATTAATTTTTTCTGCTAAAATAAAATTAAGCTGTTTACAAATATTGTTTAATTCTTCTTTACTAGTTGTTTCTTGTAAAGTTTTGCAATACTTTCGTTTCAATACTTTTAATATTACACTAAATGAATTATTATTACACGTTGTTACGGTTCCGTGCATGATGTTGAACTAATTGATATTTGATCCTTCATATTACATTTAAATCCTTTTTTTGGTATGTAAACAGTACAAAAAATATTATTGAGTGGAAATATATTACTTTTAAAGCGATACATGTCATTTGTTTTTTGTTTTAGATCTATCATCAAATAACCATGCGGATCACTAGTGGCATCTTTATAGGCTTCCTCTACAAATTTGGAATTATCAGGAAAAACTTGTCGTGCTAAATGGCGTATTTGAGTTCTGTCCCGAGGATTTTTGAAATAAATTATATAAGAAGAGTTTAGTGAAATATCACGTTGACCTTTACCTTGATGAAATAAATTTTGAGTTATATAGAAAACGCTTAAATTTCTGTGATGGCTCCCTTTAGTAAAAATATCAACAACTCGTCCATCCGATTCTCGCATTAGGTCATCTATAACCAGTAATTGAGGTTCATTACCATCAAACATATTTAAATCTGGAATTCCTTGAGTGTATATAACATTACTAATATTATACAGTGGCTGCATTTCATCGTAACACCAAAATATATGCTTAAAATCTGTGTCACATATTTTTTTAGCGCAGTTTATAAAATTTGTAACAAAATTAGATTTTCCACATCCACTCGGACCTGCTACTATAGCTGTAAAAGGGTGTGAGAAATGAAACATCGTTTTTTTTTTTTAATACGTGTTAGCTTCATAAGGATTTTAAGTCAAATGTCATTTGTTCACATTGAACATTAGTTTTAAATAAAATACAGTAATACTATAAAAATCATTTATTAAATATTTTAAATAGTAAAATGTAAAGTTGACAAAACAAATAATTAGGGTTCCTTTTTCTTTTTTTTTTTATTAAATTAAAACAGTTTAATTCAGGCACAGAGAAAACCAATATACATTGTTAGACATGACTCATCAATACAAAATTAAAACAGTTTAATTCAGGCACAGAGAAAACCAATATACATTGTTAGACATGACTCATCAATACAAAATTAAAACAGTTTAATTCAGGCACAGAGAAAACCAATATAAATTGTTATACATAACTTATCAATACAAAATTAAAATTAAAATCAAGTCAAATTAGATGAAAATGAACATAACAGTTCAAATTAAAATTAAATAATATTTTAACATAATACAAAAATAATTTTACAACTTCTTTACATTTCTTAAACAATAATATATTTTTTAATGAAACACAGTACTTTTTAATTAGATTTATAAAAAAAATAGTTTTACAAAAAACAATTCAGAAAGTTTTTACATTATTTTCTAACTAAACATTTTTTAAGCTATAATGACCCCATGCCAGAGTATCGGTAGAATTTGGTTTTATATACCTTTTGCTATCATTGTAAGATAAAGAAACTTTATTACATTTTTGAGTAAAAATTATATGTTTAATAGATTTAAACCGAAGCATTTTACAAATTTCATTAGTATTATTAAATAAACAATTTTTGTAATTGTCAATTTTAAAGTTTTTGACAATGCTTTTGTTTACACCCTTTGCTTTAGCAACAAATTTATCTTCCACGTCAATCGCATACATTTTTGAGCGTAGTCCTACAAACTCTCTAAATATTTTACCATTATTTTCATCTTTAAATAATCCTAATTTTTTTTTATTTAACAAAGGTATACCATATTTATTGTTAATTTCATAGTCTGAGGTGTCGAAATGTATGGCAACATCTGATTTAATATCGGAATAAAAGTTTTTTGTAAATACTTGATAAACTAAACTATCTGTATCTGTGTAAAGTAGTTTTAACCTATTCTGAAACTTCACGTTCATATATTCGTAATGGAACTCATACATTAGCGTTTTTGATATATCTAAAATACAAAAACCTAAATAAATTGGTTTGTTATATAACATTTTTACCTTTTTTAATTGTATAGCAACTAATGACTCTGAAAAGATAGATAAACTATGAAATTCAGGTCTTGCTAGCAGTGATTGAGCACCTTGAACATTTCCGCGATTCTCCCAATGAGTCACCAGCTTTACATTTACTCTTTTTTCAATATTTTCCATAGTTTTACCGAAAACAGAGTTATTCATTAATTTATAAAAATCCTTTTGAAACTCAGAAACCGCCGATGCACGCAGGTTAGTATTTAAATCAATGTATTTTTTTAACCAATCACTTTGTTTAAATTTTAAAATTCTATGCACTTTTAGTAATTTTAGTCCAGTTTGTAAACATTGTTTTAAATTTCGATAATGTATTATGTAGTTATTTTTATTGTTTAAATTTAGAACTAATTTTTTTTCTTTTGTGTTACCAATACATACCTGATCAGGACAAAATGGAAAATCTGAATGTAAGTCATGTAAATGATCTGGATATTCTAAATCTACTTCCAATATATAACCATATTCTGAGTTATCAGGCACTTGAAAATTAGTATTTATGTCAACCCATTCAAACTCACTCGTCGGAAGGTATTGTGACATAGCCCAACCATATAGATTATTAGCATCAAGGTAAATTAAATAAGAAGAAGGTAAGTCACTATTATAATTGTCCATAAAAATATTGTTAGCTTTTGCATAACGGTTACTACATTGAGAAACCCCACCTCTTATTCCTTTTTGGATAAAAGCAAGTTTATCAAAATCTGTTAAAAGTTCTAACTTTTGTTGAGTATGTTTTAACATGGAATCCCAACTCAATCCAGGTGCAGTATAATACTGTGCAGCATCAAGACCATATGTTTCAAGACATAAATTTCGAAAGTTTTCAAACACATCAGCTAATAATAATACATCAGTTTTTAAATACAGATTAGAATAATCTAACATATTTTTACAGTTAAAATGATTCCAAACATCATTTGCATGTGCATAGTCCTCGTCAGATACATGCTCGTTATTCAAGGAACTAAAAAAAAATTCTTTTGTTGGTAGTGTCGTGTTTTGTAATTTTTCATAGGATGTCATAAACTCATAGGGATAAATGCCTTTACGTGTTAAACGGATGAAATCTTCGTTATTTGAAAAATTTTTACTAAGTTCATGAAATTGATTTGTATCAAGATTTTTTGCTAACTGAGAAAGACTACAAGACATGAATTTGAAAGAATCTACAAACCTTAATTTCATAGTATAATTATTTATTTGAATGCACTTTGAAAATGATATGTATTTTTCTTTATTTTGAGGTATTATTTCTATTGCTCCGTCTACACTGTTCAGCGCATGTACTATAAAGTGACTATCATAATTACTCAAGTTATGCAAAAAAATTGGAACGAATCGCGGGACTTTATAATTTGAAGAGCAAATCGAATGAGCTATTCCTCTATATAAACCCGTGTGTGTGTCATAATCTATAACAGACTCATTATTTAAATCTTTTTCACAAATGTAACAGGTTTTACTTTCTAATATATTTCTCTCATTCTCGACCGATAACGGTTGAGGACTTTTATGGAAACTGTTTTTTTTAGCAATTTGTTTTAAATCATCTACTAGAGACTGCATAAAAACCTTAGCACAGTCCTTTCCAGTATAGGTCCTATAAGTAGACAGACTATTATCGTACGAACATTTAATATAATAACCGAAGCTATATACTTCATGTTTTTGAATATTATTACTAAACGATTTGTTTGGGTCATTATCACAACTATGAATTGGTAATAAAAGGGCTTCAAAATCAGCATAAATGACAAATGGAATTTTCAATTTTCTATCAAATTTATCAAATGACAATATATTATTTAAAATTGGTTCACCAAACCACATCTTTTTTTTGGGAAGTGAATTAGGTAAATCGGTTTTAATGTGATTACAATCAAACCTTTGATGGTTAGTTAATTCATTTTGATTTCTAAATATTAACAAGCACCCGTCACAAATATGAACAGCTTCATTTTTTGATGAAATTTGTTTACTCACTAATCTAGATAAATTTTTAATGTAACAATAATGATAATTAGAACCGGTATTAATTAAAAGTAGATTAATGTGTTTTTGTTTTCGACACTTTGTAAAATGAAGCGGTCCTACTATTTTTTTTTTTTTATTATTTGCATCGTACTCTAAACCAAAGACATTAATACTTACATCATTTAAATTTTCAAATTTATTTATATCCTTCAATTTAACGGGAAATGGAATATTATTAAAATTTAATTTATTTTGGTGACTAAAATATGAACAGACTCTATCAGCGTTATTATTTACTGGATATAAGGCTGAAAGCACAGCCCATTGAAAACATTGGTGGTCATAATTTTTCACATTAATTACCGCTTTTTTGTGTTTAATATCTAATGGTAAATCTATATACGATGAACCACGTAAGGGATTAAATTTATTAACATTCATATCTATATGTTTAATTGCACGTAAGCTCCAGCCGCTATCTTTTTTTTCAAAATTGGAAATCTTATTTGTTATCTCATTAATAATCATTGAAAATATTATTTCAAAATCATCTCCACGACAATACACATAGTTAAAAGTTTGGAAATCGAAAGTATTTTTTAAGTTTTTTGTTGGTTGTATAAAATCAGCATTTAAATTAAAATTTACTTTTATGACGGTTAATTGATTAATGCAATCACTTATTAACTGAAACAAAGTTTCTTTAATACCTTGGAGAAACGAGTCAGGCGTCTCGAATTCTACCTGGGCTACAGTTTGTTTTGGGGTTATTCTATAGGTTAATATGCGTGCTCCAAATGCAGTTTCAATTAAATGAACATTTGAAAACTTTTCATGACATATTATTACATTGTTTTTATGGGAATTACTTTTTAAATGACTAGTAAAATGTTTTTTGTGGATAAAAACTTTACATTGGGGGCATTCAATCTTATCAATATTTGAACTTACATCTAAAAGAAAAGTAGACGATGCAGCTGCTGATGATGTCGATGGTACTGCTTCAGGGCCACCCCTTGATGTAGTCGCTTGTGGTTCTGATGTACGAAGTCGTTTTTCCAGTACATTACATACATACAATACATCTAGAGCAATTTTTCTTTTTCCACCAACTTGGCTGTAAACAATAGAAAAAAAAAACACAATTATTATAAAAAATAAAACAGAAATATATAATTAGAAATTTAGAACATTATAAATAAGTCACATAAAAAAACCATCTCACGTTTATTTACTATTTTTACAAGAGGTGCAATATGCTATGACCGGTAATAATCCGTCAATTTCATCACCCCCACTGATTAAATGCGTATTACATGGCGTATAATACGGTTTAAAGTCTGGATCCTCAATCATTGATTTAGAAAGTTTGCCATTTATAAACCAAAATCTAATATAACGATGGAATCTACTTAAAATAATTGCTTTGTCGAGTAAAATTATTTCCTCACTAGTAAGCGACCACATTTTGTCAAACTAACAGTAACAATAATCTCAAACCAAAATACATTCTTTTATATGATCCACCCCTCCAATGCTATACAATAAGTTGTTACAAATAAAACAAGTCGAGACAAGACAGCTAGTAAACCCAAATACTTACAATGTCTGTTCTTGTTTGTTGCACTGGTGATTTTTTTCTTCGTGTAGACATATTTTATAGAGCAATTGATCGTATTCATCAATGAGTTTTCTTTCTTCCTGTATACAAAGTTCATACAGTTGTTGGTCGAAGTAATCGTTTTGTAAATCTGAAGCGTCCATGATGATGTTAGTTTGTATAAGAGTATTGAAAGTGAACGAGGTATCGCTTAAATATAACTTGTAGCCTAAGTACCTGTGGACGAAGGTGTGAGAAATCTATTGTTGTTTTTAAGCTTTGGCGTTCTCTGTTAAGTAATGTTAAGAAGTTGTAAATGAATGAATGAAATTAATATCCCCGCTTATCTTTAGTTTCAATGAAGAACTTTTTACAATCACAGTTCATTGCTATTTGTTTTGTAATATTATATATGGAATCCCGGGTACTTAGATAATGCTGGTCGTCATGTGATTGTGTATAATATTTAACTTTTAAGTCTGCGTATTTCCAATGATCTTCAGCTGGTATGTCCTTTATCTTTTTCATATTATATATTTCAATTTTTAATAGGTGACTTGCAGACGTTGTGTCGTCATTATTGGTAGAAATATAAGAGATTCCATTTTCATTGCCTTGACTGACACACGAAGACTTTGCTTGAGATTTTCTTTTCTTAGGATTTTCAAAAAATGCGTCAATACTTTTGATATTCCGCTTTGTTGTGCTTTTCAAATTTTTTTGAATAGTACAGTCTTTAGTTTCTTCTTGACTCATATCCAAAGGAAAGTAATAATTTTTTAACGTATAATTTTCCGGGGATAAAGGCTGGAACAATAAAAATTATAAAACAATAAGTTAATAAAAATGAAATTAATAAAATTGTATTAATAAAATTTCCTTATAGTGCTAATAATCTCTATTGCTGGGTTAAAGAACAATAAACAAACAAACTTCACTATTTGATTCGATTGAATAATATACTAACACACATTAATTGCTGTTACAAGCACATAAGAGAAAAAAAAAAATAATATTGGAACTCAGTACTTTAACTATTGGTTAGACGCTAATTATGTAATACCGTTATAAAATAATATACATAAACGTATACACATAGATGGTTCCGACCCCAAGCTAAGTATTAAACTTGTGTTATGGTAACCAGAAACAACAACCATAGAATATCAGTACATAGACTACATATAAACAACATCCATGATTCAGTAACAAATGTTTAATCATCACAAAAAACACCTGCTCCTTGTGGGATTCGAACCCGTGACCCTTGGCTCCGCAGTTAGCTGCACTAACCATTTGACCAAACAGGACAATAATAAAACAATTACACACATACATTATGAAAAAACAATAAAACATACACTATCGAGAAAATTAAGTAATTAAACTTACCTCCATTTGATGGAATATGAACACAAAACACTGTAGGTATAACTTTGAAACTCACGAATAAGACTGCAGTGTGAATTTTACTGTGGTTCCTTATATATATGGTTATAGCCTACATGTCTTTGCGTGTTCCAACAGGATATGACAGAGACCTCACACGATATGAATCAACGTCGGAAAAAAAAAACTAAACAATAAGCCATCTATTGTTATCACTCAATTCATATTGGCATTGTAAGTACCTGGTATCGGAATGTTTGCATGACGAAGAGCTTAAATAAATATTTTTAATAGAAAATATTTCTATAGATAACATGTGTCTAATTGTTAACAGACCTCCTCGGAAGTGCATTGAAGAAATAATCTGCCGTTTAATTTTAAAGCTTAAGTTCAAAATAAAGGACACCAAACAATAAGTTATCTTTTGTTATCACAATCCATATTGGCATTGTAAGTAGCTGTATTTGCTTGTCACAGAGCTTAAATAAATAATTTCAATTGAAAAAATTTCTAAAGATGACGCCTCTTCGTAGTAAAACATGTATCAACCTGTTAGCAGGGACCTCCCACGGCATTTAAGAAATAAATCAACGTCTTATTGTTATTACAATTCATTGAAATCGTTGCTACCCACAGAGACTTACAAAAAATTAAACCTCGTAGATAAAAGAAACTGAAAGAAACTAAATAATGAATTATCTATTGTTGTTAAAAACTATTGTTGACACTGCACGCAGAACATTTCATAGAACCGCGAATAAAGTTGATCCACACGCGAATTAAAATAATTGGACCGCGAATTAAAATAATTAGATCGCGAACAAAGTTGATCCACACGCGAATGAAAATAATGAGACCGCGAATAAAATTGATCCAGACGCGAATTAAAATAATTAGACCGCGAATAAAATAGATCCACACGCGAATTAAAGTAATTGGACCGCGAATTAAAATAATTAGACCGCGAATAAAGTTGATTCACATATGATCCGCGAGTGTGTAGAGAGCTTTTTCGCGGGCCCCCAATAACCCCCTCACAGGCCCCCTCAAAGTTGAGCCAGTTCCCGTACCTCCCTACTACTATTGTATTTGAGCCTTTTGGGGTCGAAACCTTAGAACCGTGGGGTAAAGTGCCAAAAAAATTTTATGTTTGCGTCTGGTTGAAGCTTCTGGTGACCAAAATGCTGGCCTTTATTTTGCTCAAAGAATTTGCATTGCAATTCAAACCAACAATACCAACTGGCAACCGTCACTAGATATTTAATTAATTTTTAATTTTTAGTTTTTATTGTAGAATATATCTTTTCTTATATAATATAGCTGTTATTCTGTTATATCTTTGTTAATAAAAATTTATTGTTATATAGTCACTTTCCTGGTAATAAAATATGAATATACGTATAAAATAAATATGTTTGTAATTTTTGTTATGACTTAATTATATTAAAGTATTTATACCTATTGTCATACACCTCACTTATAAAAAAAATATAACATTTTACTAAATTTAATGCACATATAAGAAAGAAAAGTTTTTACACTATTTAACGCAAATAAAATTATTGACTTTAATTTATCTATTAGTAGTCAAAGATCGAATTTGACCATTTTGCGACGCGTTCCGACTCTGACTGTCCTTGTCTTCCTTCCTTACAGATCATCCAAAAATCCTCAAAAACCCTTCCTTCTTACTACTCCTCCTCAAAAATCAAATATCAAATGTAAAATTCATGCATTGGAGTGGTGTCACTATTTTTTGCTTTAAAACGAGGCAAATGCTTGCAACAGAAAAAGTTGAAAACACGACTTTGGTTGACGTAAATTGCAAGTTATAGACGTTTTTCATATGGTGATACTAACATATTAATAGGGTTGTCACAACTTTTTATGATTTGAAATTCAAAGTTCAGTAATTAAATCTTAAATTCTTCCTTGCAGAATACTTCTGAATTTCCTCTATTTTAATAAATTAACCTTTAGATTTGATTTATACTTCAATTTGTATAAAATTAATAACTTGTTGTTTATTTAATCTTTTGCAATATATTTCAAATATTAAATAACTTTATTCTATGTAAAACATTTACTATTAATAGTATTAATATTTACTTGAAATTTTTTAATTTTCGTCTTAGAAAAGCAAGAAAACTACAATTTTCTTGAATTCTCTAAAGACAGTTTATATTTAACTTTCTGATTTAATCTTCAAAATTGATAATTTCTGACAGAAATTATATAAAATATATCAATTTAAGTTGTTGCTATCCCTATTTGCCAACACACTTGAAGGCCTAGTTTCGATATTACGCTAAGATTTCTAAACACGTCAAAATTTATCGAATTTATTTCTAATAGAAATAAAAAGAACCGATTAGGTTCATTTTTATTTTTATCTACAAGTTTGAACACTATATTTAAATAAGAATAAGTCTTATGTCATTTCTTTCCGATGCCTATGGTAAGTTTGTCTGTTGCAACGTCTTTTGTATATAATATATATAAATATTTCTCGCTCTTTTTCTTTAATGTGTCATTTTTAAGACAAACAAGGAAAGGAATATTATAGTTTTTTATAAGTACGAAGTTGCTATGGAAGAAACCACCAGAATAATCTAAACCCTTGTCTTTTTGGGTTCCTTGCCTGAAAATAAAAAAGGAACCCTTATAGGATCACTTTGTTGTCCGTCTGTCTGTCTGGCTGTCTGTTTGTCTGGCTGTCTGTTTGTCTGGCTGTCTGTTTGTCTGGCTGTCTGTTTGTCTGGCTGTCTGTTTGTCTGTCTGCCAAGACCCTTTTTCTCAGGAACGCGTAAAGGTATCACGTTGAAATTAATATCAAATGCTAAGGACTACGGTCCCTTGAAGCTGTAAAAAAACCAAGCTTTTAAGTCAACTCAGTAAAAAATACGGCGGAAAAACGGCCATTTTGTCGCATATTTTGGCCTTTACAAATAAATCAAAACCTATTGGGCACTTTGCGTTGTCCTAGCATCATGAATTTTGACATGAAGCAAGGTATTTTCCCTGCATCACAGATATAGGGAAAAATCAGAAATTTAGTAATTTGTAGTTATAACACATTAAAAAAAATGACTGTCTGTCTGTCCAGACCCTTTTACTAAAGAACGCATGGAGGTATTAAGTTGAAATTAATTTCAAATTGGAAAATCAAACGTTATAAAAAAAATAAACTTAGTCAATGTTAAATAAAAATATGCCCAAAATACGATCACTTTGTGATCACTGTCACACGTACACTTTCAGACAAGTTAATTTTTTTTGGTATTTCATTACATTTTAGGTTGATACATCTGTTTTGTATTGATTAGACAATTCATATACTCATTATATTTATTTTAGGACATGTAATGACTTTATTCAACTTATCAAAAATGATTTTCTACAGTAACATAATTTTCGTCACACTTACTCGTAAACAGTGGCATTACGTGCAGACAAAGCGGGTGCTAAGACCCTAATTACTCCCACGGGCTTTTTCTTTGTAAATTTTACTTTTTTTAAAACCAAAACACGCTTCCATAGAGATTCGCAGTATTGATGCGCCTATTCTATCAAGTATGAATAAAAGCTGTCTATTCAACATATGAACTACGTGCACACTACCAGCGAGCAATTACAAATTTTAACTTCATATCTAATGCTATCTGGCGGTGGCGTTGTTTTGGTGAGTTTGTTTATTTATTCACCTTATATTTTTATATTTACTTACACCTTATATTATTAGATTTTGTCTATTATGTTTTGTTACTCTAGTACCAAAACATGTCTTATCTCTTTCCTAAAACAGAAACCCTGATTATTAAAAAGCTCTCATTTTAATAAATAAACTGACATAGAGTGTAACTAAGATACCGCTGCTCTGTTGACCATGTTTTGTCACGTCATTAGGCTGTCAGCACACGGCGGCGTCTTGTTGCAGCGCAGCTCGATGCGTCGCGTCGCGTCGCCCGCAGCGCGTGATAGATCACTTCCTACGTCTCGTGTCACATCGACTGCTATCTATCAGGACAAGGAGGTTAAACAGGAAAGAACAAACAAATTTTGACACTGTATAAATGAAAGGGTTCTGGCCCACACGCATGTAACCGAATCACTCCTCATGCGTTAGGGCTGAGTCATCAAAAGCTAACGCTACGCAACAATGTTCGGACAGTCCAGGTAAACTACTGAGGCACGAGTCCAACCTAGAATAGGTTAGGTAGTCAACACCACAGTAGTTTTTCTGTGGAAATTTCCAATCATTTTAAGCTAAAATTAAAAATAAAGGTCGAAACAAAATAAATTACAAAATAAGATCAGAATCGTCAGAGATATGTTGACAATGCTGATTAAACCTAAAAAAGTGGAAAAAACTAAAAATGAACAACTTAAAATTCTTTCTAATCAAGTCATTTATATGCAACCTGTGTAGTACTCGTAGGAACTAGGCACAGTTAATAGTCTAGAGATAAAACATATACCTTCCTATGTGTGCGAGTAACTGCAGCATACATTAAGAATGTACGGCACTTCTAGATTTTATTTTATATAGGTATTGTGCCTTTTTAGATATAATAATTACTATCAATTAAAAACAATACCTAACATTGCGTAAAATATTGATTAATTTCGTTACAATTTGCTAGACAAGTGTAATAACAATCGAGCCGCGGATGTTTCCCATGCCATGGCATGACTCAGGTCGTACTCTCGGATACAAATTAGGATGTATTTACACATTGGTCACCGAATTAGTGTAACACACGGACGACGCGACGCGACTCCGCCGCTAAATGATGGATCAGCGCGCGAGAGTCGACACCCGACGTACCCGTACTAACTGCGCCCAGCTTGTCCGCTGATGATCGATGGTCATGTGACCTCGTTAAAGCTCGTTGCTTCATTCATTCCTTCTTCAATTGGACAGATAATGGATCCGTACATATTCTTGTGACACCCAATTGTTTAATTCCATTATTACATCATTTATTTCCTACTGCTCACAAAAACTAAATGAAGTTTTTGGCCACGTTTTTATCAACTCGTTTTCTTTTCAATATACAACAAAAAATATATAAAGTACAGAGAAACCTCAGAATTCTGTCTTTTATACAACAATTTGGAAAATTACTACATATATATACATATATATATGGAAGACTTAACCCCCAGATTGGTCCCATTGAAATTTAGTAAGGACCTGTATAAAAAAACCAGAACCAGGTAAGAAAATGTCTTCAATTATCATCATTTTAGTGTTTTCCTTAACCTTCTAAATATGTCTCTTTACACTGTGCGTCGCTTCGTAAGTATCTGCGTGGCGGCAAAGTACGTAGAGCGCGCCCCACCCGATACTTATGTGTAATATCTTACATACAGGCGACTGTTCAGGAAACTCAAAATACGGTAGGGCTGTCGAATATTTTGTCTTGGGATATTAAACAAACTTTGTGATATTGTCAAAGATAATCCATCCCCACCACACCGCCTCATCACACTTTTGTCGCCTTATTTTTGCAAAGTAAAGTATATTATAAGTGCCTTATTGGCGGATGTGCCACAGTATATAAGATTAAAAAAACAATATTCGCTATTTATCGCTCCAAATTTTAGTTTGTGCAAACTCAGAGGAAGTACACTCTAGTTGAAAACTCAACATTCTAAGGCTGTGCTGCGAGTTGTGATTTCCATAGGCCACATCATATAATTGGTAGATCAATTGGTAAGTACATGGACGGTAAGGATTGTTGCATTTATGTTATATTTTCTTCGAAATCTCTAACCTTCAGGGAGTCTCAGACAGAAGAAAAATTCAGGAGACAGAAGAAAGATTATTTATGATGTATATCTTAATTCTATAAAGATATGTGTACTTGTAAGAATGATTTCTAAGGAATTGGGAATTAATAAGTTATTAGTAGTTACAGACGTACATATGGAAATACGCTTGTCTGGTCAGCGCCATCTAGCTGCACGTAGAGACGAAAGCGTGGGTGCATTGGACGGTAACTTTGTCGCCATGATTGATGAAAGTGGTCTGTGGACGCAGAGAGGGTGCGTTAGTGACCCCACACGGTAAAAAGTAATTTGAACGCCTAAAAAAGGTATAAAGTTCTTTAATAATATACTTTGACGACCTACTGAAATAAGTTTAATAATAGCCAACTACTAAGTAGTAGGGTAATAGTCTACTCGTAACCAAGACTAGTGTAACCCAGACGAAACGTCGGGAAAAAGGTATTTTGTCAAATAACAACGCGTTTAGTCCCGTTTTTTTTATTTTTAAATAAAGGAAAGTGAGCCCTAAAGCAAACTTACGAATAAAACATTAAACTACATGTTTTATTCGTCTTGGAGACGATTTCCAAAGCCCCTAAAGCAGACACACTGACAGAACATAAAGCAACAGTTTCTTTGCCCTAATGTCGGACGCCAACAGAAGTTTTTTACCTCCTAAAATAGTATTAGAAAGCAAGTTTCGTTGTCTCCCCAGCCTAGGGGAGACAACAGTACTTTTAAAATCCTGATGTCTCCCCCAGGGGAACCACCAGGGGGGACACGAGACCGACACCATTTTTACCACAAATTTTTAGCAATCGACTTCAAGGTTAGCAAAGCATGTTTTGTCAATAAGTCTGCTTTGGGCATATTTTTTACTTTTTAGTTGTATTTTTTATCATGTAAAATCATTAAAAAGACAACCCAGGCTATTGCTTAGAAGATTACGAAATACAAAAAGTGTGTTATCTTTGCCAAGCGAGGCCGATTGGCGGACGACAGATTTATCGTGTCTCAGCCGATACTCACAACACAACCATTCAGTTCGACGGAAGTTCCAAAATACATACACTAGTCAAATACTACCGACCCCGCTTATCTTGTTTACAGGATCCATCAATCTGACAGTCCAATGCGCGGCCGCATACCCCGCATACGTATGCACGCAAACAGATAAATTTGTCCATCGACGCCCGTCGCTCCGCACTCTAAACAAACAACCCTGACAACTTCAATAAATAATCAACCGTATTACAAAGTGAAAGAGTATTAATTTTGTTCAGAGTTGTAAAGAAAATAGTAACAGTTTTGAAACGATATTTTAATTTCAAACAATATTATTTTTTATTCAGTAATCATAATCTGTTCTTTTTTTGAAATTACTTCATAATTCTTCAGTAGCTCCTTTTAAAAATGAACATAACAGCGTTCTTAATAGAGTAGTATATCAAATGATGAGGGTAATGGTACGATTTGTTTTGTTAACTGCGGCTCGTATCGTATCGCAGAGCGGACGCTGCGGCTGCACGGGCTGCACGGTCGCGGCCGGGGCGGTGCGACTCAGAATAGAATGCGTAATGCACGCACATATTGGAATGTGAACGGATGTGTGTACGAGGTGTAATATTGCAGTTTATTTTACGACTAGCAACCCCTCATAATGTCATTGCTAATGCGAGCTCCAAATTAGAATAAGTCGCGTGTCAAATTGCCTATATTAATAAATATTATTTCAGCTGGAAACATGATAATTGATTTTTCATTATAACTAGATATGTGTACACTACTATTGTTTTATATTGTATATATTACTATGGTATGTGTCATTGTGCTACGCTACATTAATAAAAAATGATTTATGAAAAGTAATTATAATTTGGCAACTGATTTTTCCAGAAACAAACTTCATATGAACTTATTTTTTTTCATTAATCACAAGAAGAATACAAACGGTGATGTACAGTAATAACTTAATGCAAATCTTAAAATATCCTAAATACATGTTTTCATACATCCCAACTGTTCCGCAAACATCTTAAAATATTACAGTACGTCACATGAAAAAAAAATCAGCCAAGTGCGAGTCGGACTTGCACACGAAGGGTTCCAAACCATTATCTATAAAAAAGCCAAAAAATCACGTTTTTCAATATTACAAACAATCAATATTATTATTAAGTACTGTATTTAGGAAAACCGACTCCAGTTGTACGACGCTACTTTTTTTTAATTTAAGTAAATGAAATGGTTTTACATTTATTGTAGCTTAAATGAATCTGGTTAATTAAGCAATAATTTTGTAAGGATATGAGATCCTTTTGCTGAAACTCACACTCACTACTATTACCTACTAACAGTTTTATAGATTTTTTAATTATCTGCACATATTACAAAATTGGAATTTTTGATATATTTATTTATATAATTTATAAAAATAGCGAACAGATTTGGCCCCAAAACTGATAAAACACAAAATGGCTCCTCCGATTCTTTACCATTAAAAACATTATAATTATTTTTTTTATTTTTTTTATACCACTAAAGTGACAAACAAGCACACGGTCCGCCTGATGGAAAGCGGTCACCGTGGCCTATGGACGCTTGCAACACCAGAAGTATCAATCGCGCGTTGCCGACCCTTCAAAAATCCAATAACTTCTTTCTTGAAGAACCCCATACTGTGGTCCTTAGAGTAAACATTGGCAGGGAGCTCATTCCACAACTCAAGCGTTCGCGGGAGGAAGTTTCTCTTTAACCGCACTGTACGCGACCATTTCGGTTCTTAAGTGTGAGAATGAATTCCCTGCCGATGGCGAGCGGTGCGATGGTAGAAGTAGCCGTGGGCATCATTTCGAACAATTCCTTAGAACACAACCCATTGTACAAGCGGTAGAACACACACAGTGAGGCAAAGCCTCTCCTCAGACTTAAGGGTTCGATACGGCAAGTGAGTTTGGGATCGTCGACAATTCTCACAGCCCGTCGTTGAACCGAGTCAAAAGGTCCAAGCTGGTATCCGGGTGCACCTGCCCAGAGATGGCAGCAGTACTCCGTATGGGGCCGAACTTGCGACTTTTCCAACATGAAATCGAGCAACATGCTTCGTGTTCGTCACTAACAGTGTGGTGTGGCCGCATCCACTCACTCGTGTTCGTCACTCACATTCTGATGAAATGTAAAATTAATCGTTCACGTGTTCCGGAATTAAGATATTAGTATATCGGTCTCGGAATGACGTGAATTCATTGCCGCGTGTCGTCAGCTCGTGAACAGCTCGTGAACAGCTCGTGAACAGCTCGTGAACAGCTCGTGAACATGCTGGCGACAATCACTTCGTAGTCGCATCGAGTGTTGACGGCCTCATTGTTGTTGGTGTTTCAATAGGTAATTCTCTTAATTTTGAACTTAATAAAGTATTTAATACGATGGTCAAATCATTTGGTAAGAAAAGCCGTTAAAAATGTTTCTATTAGGTTTAAAACATATTCATATAATTTCCTAAGATCAGTAGTATCATTCTAATAGATTCTTGATTGTTTGTCTGGCAATTAGCATAAAAAATAACCTTTGAGTCAGGCCAGGAAAAGTCATTAATCATCATCATCATCATCATATCAGCTTATGTCGGTCCACTGCTGGACATAAGCCTCCTCTATGGCGCGCCATTTCTCCCGGTCCAGTGTGTCACAAACTATCATAACTGGAATTTTAAACAAATACCTCTTTGAATACGATATCTATACTTTTAATAACAATTATATCACTTTACCACGAATATTGAATTATACTTAGTTCTTTAGTTTAATTCCTAAATATATATACCACGTAAGTGCCCATGAATCAAACGTACTTTAAAAATAATTATTTGGCAGATACATCACTTGTAGCTATAGCTTTCGCCCGAATTGTGCACTTTCTCCATCACAAATGCTCTGTGCCTATTTGCAGCGCGCCTCCATATTCTGTGCCGTATTCATGTATGGAATGCACCGTGGCGCGTGGCGACTCTTTTCAGCGCAAAACACGTAGAACCCAGACACCATGCACGCACATGGTGTCTGTGTGACGTTCCCATGATAAAGCGCTATCAATTTGAAAGCGTGCATGGTCGATAGAACTTTGGTCAGTCCTTTATCAATCACCTTTATTTTAAGAATAGGAGAAATATTACCACCTTAATTAAATTTCTTGAAGCAGGTCTTGTTAAGGTTGATGGCTAAGCCATTTACGTTTAACCACTCGTTCCGCTTACTGGCCACTAACGCGAAATTTTGGTCGAATATACGGTGGTACCAGCGCCGCTGCGTCATCTACGTACATGTAAATGTCTGCCCATGCTATCGACTCTCAGTACGTCGTTCGGGAGAAGATTTCTAGCGTATTTGTCAGGCAGGATCCTTGCAGTACACCTGCAGGTACACAATCCGGTCGGTTGTGCTGTATGCTGCTGATAGTATTCACAACATCGTGTGTTTCGTGGCACGTTTATTCTCACAATGACTGGAGGACAGGTGTGTGCATGTGTGTCAAGTCACCTAGGTTGCCCCGTCCACTGTGTGCCCTAGATTGTCCCTGCGGCAGGCGTGTGAGTTCCGCCGGCTGGTAAACATAAGTAACAGCCTTTAAACGTATAACTTTTATTAAAGAAGATTATTTTTCATGGGCCTGTAAATAGTTTTAACAGCATACAAATTTAGGATTAAATATAAATGACAGTTGAAATGAAAATATTTTTATTTTCCATAAAACTTTTTTCATCCCAGCCTTCTTAGTTTTTAAGCAATTCAATTGTTTTGATAGACCACGGGCAAACCTACTTTCCCGTGGCTTAAGTAGAAAAGCAACTCGGCTCCGTGTCTCAGCGGGTAATGACTCGACTGCTAAATTAAGGGGCGTGGGTTCGATTCCGGCACAAGACAGACATTAATGTGATACACATTTGTTTTTGTATCGAACCTGGGGGTGTTTTTCTATGTATGACATGTATGTATTTACAAAATAAAGTACAACTATGTATTTGTATCCGTTATCTGTTATCCATAGTACAAGATTTGCTTATAGTTTTGAACTAATTGGCGCTGTGTGCAATATCCAAAAATATTTATTATATTTATTGTTTATTCTGAGACGGCGAATAAATATACAAAAAATAATAATTAGAAAATATCTTTGTTTCGATAGTTTTACCGATTATACCTTCTCGTTAAGTCTTCTTTATGACAATCAGCAAATTGACCCAAGACGGTGCCACCTTCGATTTGACTCCGAAGTCGGATGTTCGGCTGTTTTTTTCGGCCAACGGTAATATCAATTGCTCTATCACAATTACCCTCGGGTGGAGGTCTATATTTACTGAATAGCCCTGCATGAAGCATGATGCACACGACACACACGATCCTGTCGACAGTCGGGACTCTCGTAATCGTAAATAACCGACCGAGCGCAATGAATCGTGGACGCTTCAAGGATTACTGCGACGTTGACAACACTATTGTTTATAATTTGTTCTTCTGAATTACTGTTTTTTTTTTGATTCGGTACGATTTATAGAAGATATAGTGACATATATAACAATGAATGAATGCCCTTTTGTTTTTAACTGAATATCTTAGATTTTAATTAAAATGAAACCTACACTTTAATATGAGTATGTCATCGTGTTGATAAATATAAACAAAAAAAACGAATTACAACTACTTTCAAAATTTATTTGTTAATTTATAATTTTCCTACACACATCCCTAGTGTTGTCGGTGGACTGTAGGTAAATAAAAGACATGCTTCTGAGATGCTGGTTACCTGGAAGGCTCGAGCTAAGGATATTTTATGAAATTAATTTAATAATACAAAGTACCTTAAAACTATTACATATTCAATAAGCTGCTGACACCTAAAATAAATAAAATTTAATACATTTTGTTGCTTAGAAAGACGATCGACGCAGCAAATCCACATGTGAATAGAATTTTCCCTCATAGAAATGTTATTAAATTTAACGCCTCAAATCCGTTCCTTTCTTTTGTGCGGGTGTTGCAGGGGTGAGGTGAGGTTGCGGGGAGGGGGCACAGGTAAGGATTAGGGAATAAAGTGACAATTCATAAGAAGACTGCCCTTTTATACCGAGTGAATTTGATTTAATGTACCGCAAAAAATGTTACTTGAAGCTCGTAGCGCGTTTCCACTGTCGAAAATAAATGCTCATAAAATAATATATTACTTATATACTTATTAAATTATTTTAAAGCTTTGAGAAGCTATGAAATAGTATTTTATGAAACTATCATATAATAGGGGGTATCAAAACTCAATATTTTTATACCCAGTTATATGCTGTTTCACACACTATTTTATCTACACTCATGTTATAGGTCAAATAAAAGAGAATCAGTACGCAAAAAATATTTTTATAAGCTTTCATCAGATCTTATTTATCATTTAAGACCAGAGTACTTGTCAAGACAAATGAAACAAGATCAAATTCGATGGGGTAGGTAGAGTATTTGAAGCTGCGTCTAATATGTCTGGTGGAGTGAAATTTACCTCCATATCATTACTAGATGAGTCGTCACTCATTTTGTGTTTAGACTTTTACATAACACATTTCAAAATTATAACCTTGACGCAAAATCGCCAAGAACCTCTAACATTTAACTTACACGTTTAACTTACACGTTTAACTTACACGTTTAACTTACACGTTTAACTTACACGTTTAACTTACACGTTTAACTTACACGTTTAACTTACACGTTTAACTTACACGTTTAACTTACACGTTTAACTTACACGTTTAACTTACACGTTTAGGCCAAACGTCAGAACTTATGTTTACCTAACCTGTATTATGATAAATTTAAATTGCTACTTTTTCATATTTTTGGGCATATCACACGCAGCGTCTGGAACCAAACTAAAAATCTGCGCCATATCGTTGCTATGTACGGAAAGCTTGATGGATACCAGACAACGGATAAAAAAAGTAAATACTTATACTATATTTATACTTTTTGTAAATACATACACATATAAAACACCCAGACCCAAGACAAAAACAAGTGCTAATCACATAAATGTTTGTCCTGTGTGGGAATCGAACTTATGCCTCTCGGTTCAGCTGGCAGTTCATTACCCACTGAGCCACCTTGCCTGGTTGATTTGGGCTCAGTACGGTACATCTTTTTTTTGACGTATGCAGATTTTCTTCACGATGTTTTCCTTCACCGAAAAGCCAGTTATGTAAGAATTAATGTACTTGAAAAATTAAGAAAAAATATTCATTGGTACAAGAGTCAAGGTGAAATCGAAATTTCTAGGCTACCACTTGGCCTGGCCACCACCAACCCGACTGAGCCGCACGGAGCAGATAAATTGCGCAACAATGGAAACAAATGCAAGCAACGCAGAATAACAATATGCATTAAATGAAAGAAACGTTTAAGTGAGTGAGTGAGTGGTGTCGAGCGTCCCTTAGTTTATCGATACATTGTGAGTGAGCGATCGCAATATTGTGATTTGATACGTGCAACGAACGACGCTGCGGCAGTCGTCGGGCGACGAATACAAATTTTGAGCACTACTTATTATTATTTTATTAGTAGAATAGGGGTTTCGTTTGTTGACCAATACTTATTTTATTAATACATTATCAATTAAATAATAATAAATATCAATAGGTATAGATAAAAATCTGTTTCTCACCTAACTACGTTACGCGAATATATCACTTAGAGCTACTTATATATCCCACCAGGAACATTTTCATTTAAAATGTTACCAAAACGAGAGTCTGGCTCGCACTGTCAAAAAGTTATTAGATCTCATGTAGAGCTAAGATTCGAACTCTACACGCCCTAACATCACAAACGCTACACCTTAGTCAAAATATGTGGCTTGGCAGTTTCTTTGCTACAAGAACTATTTTATAACAGTAAAGTAATGAACAGTGAATACATTTTTCACCTTACACCGCTGTGTACGGTAACAAAACGGCCAAACCTCAAATTTTAACTAAGGTGTAGAGTTTGTCAAGTTAGGGCGTGTAGAGTTAGGGATCGTAGAGTTAGGGCGTTTAGAGTTAGAAGCTTAGCTCAACTCTCATAACTTTTTTTAGATGTGCATACTCTGTCTGAAAGTTTTGTGCACGCCACACGTATATACTTTTTCTTTGTACCCATAGAAAACACTCAGACCCAATACAAACGCAAATGTGTTTTTTTGGGGTGTATTTCTTACTTATTGTGTATACGCACTATCTTTGCCTTTTTTCTTTGTTGGTTTAGGTACTGTTTATAATAAGCGATAGATCGATTTTTATCTTTCAACTACCAAGGCCTACACCATTATGATTATTATTTATAATTTTTGTTATTATTATTACCTACTTGTTACCACACTTTAATTTTTAACGAACTACATTAGTATACTCATATTATTCATATAATAATGTAGTAATATTCTGAAACCCGACGAAAGCCCAATATTTACACTTTTATCCCCTAATTTAGGGGTTGAGGGATGTTTTTTTTTCAAACCTGTAACAAGTATTTTTTAATTTGTAATTAGAAGTCTGTGTAGTTGTATAATAATTAGATCTCTAGCATAAATTTAATTTTAAATGGGAACACCCATACATACTTCCATCCCTTAATTTAAAGGGTGGGGGGTGATTAACTAAAATTCCTGAAATATGTGTTTTATTATTTATAACAAGGAGTCCTCTTTTCAGACCTCTAGAATAAAAATTTAGAAAAGTCTCACACAAATGTCCATCCCCTAGTTTAAGGGATTGTGGGGTAAAAGTTCTAGGCTTTAGATTTTTTGTTGTTTGTGTACTAATACTTATTTTCTTAGCTTTCTAGGACTTCAAGAAGTACCCTAAGAATTTTGATCAGTAAGTGAGTGAGTGACGAAATCGGGGTAGTTATCAATAAAATCTAAAGTATAAGCGCCATGCAACTGTATATGTTTAATAAATACACTTTTGACATTATATCCCGAGAATTTTGTTTATCTGGTATAATACAAATTTAAGTTATGAGGGTTCAAAGAAGCAATAAAGTGTTTTGGAAAAAGGATAGGTATAGTGCCCTTGCCCTTCACATGGCTCGTCTTGGCATCTGCCTTGCCCGCAGATAATTTGTGACATAATATTTAGATACAACGGTTAAGGGCGCGTCGCCAGTTTTATCATTTTACTATTTTATGTTATCACCTTTATTAAAATTAAATTATATATAAAATATTTTTAATTTTATAAAACTCAATCGGAAAACTCGTTCTAACAACGCGTCATCTTCATTTTACGAGTATATTATTTTGAAGTATTATAAAAAATTGGTGTTAAATGCTGGCTGAAACCCACCTTTACCTAAATTAATATCCTCTTGGATACCGCCAGCTGTAAGACCGACGAAAAGGGTCCCCCGTCACCGTCAGTGTCGCTTTTGTCCGAACTTAAATCCAATAAATCCGGTCCGGATCGCGGGAGGACCCTTTCGTTACTGAATTTACATTCCGGTATTCGCGACAGACATCGGTAATTCGCATTTGAATTCCGCGATGTGGAATTAATTAGTTTACCTTTAATAACCCGCTGCTGCTACGTAACCGTATACTTTAATTTAAAATTATATTTTATTATAATATAGGATATAAAAAACTCCGGCCATAGACTGGCAGCCCCCTTATTGTCTATTTCACTCATAATCGGAGTCGGTTTTAAATCCAACACCAGTATGTTTCCATTGCCGCGTGCTTATGTATGTGGAATGAAAAATTCTGGCCCCATATGGAGTACTGCTGCCATCCCTGGGCCCGGATACCAGCTCGCCGTTTTGACTCAGTTCAATGACGGGCTGACAGCATCGTCGATGATCCTAAACTCACAAGCCAGGAGAGTATTTGCCACCCTGTGTGTGTTCTACCGCTTGTATAATGGTATGTTTTCTGAGGAATTTCTCGATATGATTCCCATTGTTTTTTTTACCATCTCACCGCTCGCCATCAGCTGGGAATCCATCCTCACACATTAGAACCTAAATGGTCACGTACAGTGCGGTTTCAGAGGAACGAGAGGCAGGGAGGTTATGGAATAAGCTCCCTGCCAGGATATTCTCTTATCAACAATATAACTAAGGTCAATAAAGCGCGAGTGATGTCCCTGGTGTTACAAGACTCCGTAGGCTGTTATGACCGTTTACTATTAGGTATATCAAAATATTTAAGCAGATCTATACCACAGATAACAAAATACAGTTACGGTATCAGTACCTACATAATTATGATTGCTTACTGAGAAATAATCAAAGGTCCAGCGCAAAAAAAGTTTTATTCATATTTTCGTAATGAAGATTGATAAATTAATTTATACATCTACCAGCTTTTGCCAGCGGCTTCGCCCGCTTTAAAACTGCGATATGTCCTAAGTTATTCATTAAAATCGAATGTTGTAAAGAGCAATTTCGTTTTAAATGAAATACTTGTGATGAATAACACAAAAATATTTATTTGGCTAAGGATTAATATCATGTTTATAAAAACACCGTTGCAAATAATGCGTTATTTCAGAACAAATTTGGTTAGCATAAAAAAGGTCATAGTGAGCCAACCTTAAAAGATAGACATATGCTGTCGCGGAACTTTTTCATAGAATTTTTATAGGGAAACAATTCTGTCTTAAATGATTTTTGCAAAACCGTTTACGCAGCCCACGCAGCGGAAGCTCTCAAAAGGAAAAAAAACCCGATTTTGAAACATTCTTCATTGGTGCTCCGCTCATGTTGGTCTTAGCGTAATAACTGATAGCCTTATAGCCTTCCTCGATAAAAAGGATATCTAACACTGAAATATTTTTTTCAAATCGGACCAGTAGTTCCTAAGATTAGCGCGTTCAATCAAACAAACAAACAAACAAACAGCTTCAGCTTTATAATATTAATATACATATATAGTATAGAAAAATATTTGCTTATATCAACTTCGAAGCGAATCACCGCCAAAATAACTTTCTACCCCGTTTTAATCCCGTTAGGGGATGAATTTCAATAAAATACGAAACACGTCTTCCACCAATTCTGTTAAAACAGGTTAATACAAAATTTGAAGGAGATTGGACCACGGAATCACGTTGTCCCATACAAACTTTGCCCCCCTTTTTCATCCCCTTAGGGGCGAAATTTCGAAAAATCCTTTCTTATCGGATGCCTAAGTCATACAATGAACACACCCTCCAAGTTTCAGGTCTCTACGATGAGCGGTTTAGGCTGTGCGTTGATCTATCAGTCATTCAGGACAAAGCATTTTATATGTATAGATTATATACAGAAACCGGTAATAGATTATGTATGTGTATGTATTGCGAAGTTATGGCAAGATACCTTGTGATCCTGCCGACTTTAGATTCAATCAAGCATAGCCACAGTTATATCTACAAAACCGTTGCAACTATCGACACGGAGTCTGCACTCAACTCAGAGTTTACACCATATTTTTCAGGTGTGTTATGAGTAGTAATCGGTTAAAGTCATTCAAACTTTAAAAGTTCCCGCAGGTTTCTGTCACTGTCAATATCTGTCACTATCTATCCTTATATCTGTTCTAAATTCCAGCTTAATTGTATGCTCTGTTGCTGCGTAATTGAACAACAAATAAACAAACAGTCAGAGACATTTTTGCATTTAAAATATTAGCATAGCGTTATAACTACTAATTGCTCTGCTATTTAGCTCACTAATAGTAAGCGACCTTATTTGTCACGGCGCAAAAAAATGTGTCAGGGTTGTCATCCAAAAAAAATTTGCAAGAATGTTCCTACAGATTAAAATATTTGTACTATTTGTATTGATACTATAAATATATTTTACTGTGTATTTATGCAGGCACTATGTTCAATAGTTTAAAACAAAAGACTTGATGAAATTATGTAATGTACCATACTATATTAATAATATAAAATTTACCCTAAATTATGGTATGAATTGACGTAGTTACAAATATGTAAATTATCTGATTTGAAAACAACGAACACATAGACACACATAACAACCATAGATCAGGTATGTAGGTATAGTAAACCTCTAAACTACGTAGTAATATTATAATTTCTTTGTCTTAATGTTCTTCGGGAATATATTAATATAATAGTAATTGCGTATAAACATACAATAAACGGACAGACCGGGGGACTTTATTTTACATATTATGTTTGTGGCGATTTTTAGGTACTGACCAATTCACACCTTTTGAAAATTAATGAAGTCACAATTTTCCATCAAGACATCGACAAACAACCGTATACTGCACATGTACACCGCATTTTAAAGAAATAAATCCTGTGTCGCAACAATTATAAAATTTAATTAGCAATAACGACACGCGACAAGCTACTTAGACAGTACCCGCGGCCACTGAAGATCGGACGGAGTGGTTGCCTACGCAAAAGGGGTGGGGAGTCACCGCCCTGGACCGCACCGCAACCCATCGTTGCCCTGTCTAGAGGGCCGAGTTACCTCACTATTACCAATTCTGTTCCCTTACCTCAACCACACCGCTATTCAACTACACCGCTACTCAGGGCAAAGGGGCTGTCGTTTCGTCATTGATTATTTATATATAGATTATTCTGTATAAAAGTGCCATAATGTATAGAAATTTCCTAAAAAACAATTTCAAAATCCCCACAAATTGCAGTTTAGAGTTACACCAACCGCATATTACTAAAATAACCGTCTAACTTTACTAATATTATAAACCGTCAGTTAGTGCAGCGCCTACTTAACTCCGTCGCTTTGGCTCTCGGCTGAGTTGCTGTTAATTACATATGTTAACGTGATTGCCGCTGAGTGGGCACCAGCCCGAGCTGAGCCAACCTGAGCCCGCCGGCCGTAGGAGGATCATAATGAAGTTATAGACTTGACTGTAAAGTCAGCTACAACACGAATAATGATAAACAGCTGATTAGAGCGACAAGGTTCGTTCGTTTCCACCTTAAATACTTTTCACACTTTAAAAACGCCAGTTTTATCTCCGACACTCATTCGGGTTACTAGTTTTAAAACGTTACTATCAAAATTTTACACACACACACAACGAAAATAAGAATAATTTATCCCAAAACAAACACACTCTTTATAAATACAAACAAAGTGCCTTATAGTCATATTATGGTGACGCGCATGTGACGCGTACGAAAAAATCAAACGTCAATTTTTGTTCAATGAAATAGTATTAACATTTTGATTTGTTTCTCAAGTTTCCGTAAGTAGATGGGTTGCAAGTTGTAGCCTGGACTCCGGACGCACGCTCTCTCTACGTGTTACTGTTTAACTTTTGTGTTGAGTAACAGGGATGAGCTTTTCAACTCGGCTGAGTTCACCAGTGTCTATTGTCACTATACAGATCTGATGTAGAATTTTTATCTATTAAAAAAAAACAAATAAGTACAATAAATTTGAATCCCGAGAACGCGAGACTCGAGTACTCTAAACATTTTGCCATAAGCTCTCTTAACTTTGTGTAGTGACACTCTACGACCACTACAGTATTATAAACCTGAAAGTGGCGCCAGTCTTTTATGTATTCTCTTTCATGTATTTGCACTTTGGAACATGAAAGCCAAGTACATACAAAATCATTAGCTCATTTACGTCGGAAAAACGTTAACATAGGAGCTCGGTGCTCGGAAACTTATACGTTTTAACGTTTATAATAATAATAGCTTTTGCCAGAGGTACTCCAATATCAATTTTATATTTCGGCGGTAACTCCTTCATTATAGCTGTAATTCGTCCTCGTGGAATACGGTTATAGTTATTCCTGCAGGACCTTTCGAATTTGAATTTTCTGGGATAAAGTGTGCTTGTCCGTCTATAATTATAATAAAAATTATTATTATGTTTCCAGATATCGCCGCTGAGCAGACGGACAGACAGACAGCTGGTCTACGTGTACAGGTGAGTCTTTATTATTGTTCTCGTTTCATAACTGTAAAATATAATCTACAGGGTGATGATTTTATTCAACTTCTCGTTATTGTATTGAGCTGCAAAAATCAATAGATTTTTCCGATTGCTGAATTTTTTTTTTGTCATTTTAACTATGTTATCTATTAAAAAAAAATTTAAATAAATAATAAAAAATCTGAACAATACACACAGTGTAAACTATGTAAACTCTCGTAGGGGTGTTTTACACTTACTGCGGAAAGTGTTATATAAGTGACGGACGGTCCCTATATTGAAAGCAAGTCTGATAGCAATACTACTAAACAAGTCACGAGTTTGTGGTCTTTGAAAGTTTAATGTAATTTGATACAAATGTCTACATAATTTAAGATATTGATCGTTTCTTAATGGTCCGCGGTCATCTCAAGTAGGAAAATAAATAAATAATTGAATTCGCCGAAGTAACAGAATTGGATTAGTCACTAAACGTATTGGAGCCCAAAGGTTGACATTACGATACTCGGTAAAGCGATTAAAATGTGCAATGACTAAGAGGAGTGAACACGCAGTAACGACAATAACAGATGCAATCCAATAACTCTGTCACATGTGATTGTTTATTAGTGGCTGGGCGTGACGTGGCGCGTGGGTGCCGAGGATTGACACAGATTATAATATTGTGACTGAACCGAATAGAAGCGACATCTCCAACAAATTTAAAAACACATCAGTATTGTTTAATTTATTGCATAAAATTAATCACATCATGCCTTGATTAGTTCTAATTAATAATAGATATATATTAGGTAATACTAATTTTTAACACGGTGATAGTTACACAATAGCATAACACGAGTATTGAAAATATTTGCATACAATAGTTTTTATACGGCCAAGAAAAATATAATAATTAAAAAGATTTAGAGAAGGCCTTTTATAGATAAAAGCTTTTTACTTCTATATTATTGTCAGAACTTTGCTGACGTGTCGTGGGTCACGTGTCGTGGGTCACGTGTCGTGGGTCACCATAAAAATACGCGTAACAGACAAATGTGCTTTAAATTACTCATTGATGACATTAGGTTCACAATTTCATATTTTATATTCTCACAAAAAGACGAAACTGATGTTGTAGCTTGCTTAGTACCTACTTGAACTTGCTTAGTACCTACTAGAACTTGCTTAGTACCTACTGGAACTTGCTTAGTACCTACTAGAACTTGCTTAGAAATTTGTTGGAGATGTTGCTAGTCGCATATCATAAAGCGTATTGTTCGACGTGAAAAATATGTCATTAATAGGCGTAACTTAACTTTCGCCTGTTTGTTAAATAAAATTTCTTGTTGCTAAAAAAGTTTTAAAACTATGGAAAAGGCATAACTAGAGAACTTGAAAGAAATAAAAACTTCCTTAGGAAAAATACATTCAACAGAAGGTCTGGTGAAAGCCGTAGAGGTTGTGTTGGGTATCAGTCTGCTTGACTAATAAATGATGAGAAAGTTCGTAATTATATCGAAGAACATATAAACTAATATCCACGTACAGAGTCTCAATAAATTCAAACATGCTCAAAATGTATCGTTCTGTTCTCGAATAGAGCCATATAACTACAGTCAAGTCTACAGTGAAATGTGTTTATGAACAACGACAAACTAAGGCAAAAGGTCAGCAAATTTTACACTTAATCCTCGACCTTGTCCCGAGAAAAATGAGACCTTTTGTTTCTTTGTAATGATAATGTTACAGTCATAAGACATATGTCTTTTTGTAATGGTGATATTCCAGCCATAAGACATATGCCTCTTTGTAATTGTAATGTTCTAGTCATAAGACCTCATGTCTCTTTGTAATGGTAATGTTTTAGTCATAATACCTCATGTATTTTTGTAATGGTGGTGTTCATGTCATAAGACCTCATGTCTCTTTGTAATGGTGACGTTCCAGTCATAACGTCTCATGTCTTTTTGCAATGATAATGTTCCAGTCATAAGGTCTCAGTCTCTGTGTAATTCTGATATTCGAGTAATAAGACCTTATGTCTGTTTATAATGGTGATGTTCTAGTCATAAGACATCATGTCTTATTGTAATGGTGATGTTCCAGTCATAAGACATCATGTCTCTTTGAAATTGTGATGTTCCAATCATAGAACCTCATGTCTTTTGGAAATGGTATGGTGATGTTCCACTCATAATATCTAATGTCTCTTTTTGTAATGGTGATGTTCCAGTCATAAGACATCATGTCTCTTTGAAATTGTGATGTTCCAATCATAGAACCTCATGTCTTTTGGAAATGGTATGGTGATGTTCCACTCATAATATCTAATGTCTCTTTTTGTAATGGTGATGTTCCAGTCATAAGACATCATGTCTCTTTGAAATTGTGATGTTCCAATCATAGAACCTCATGTCTTTTGGAAATGGTATGGTGATGTTCCACTCATAATATCTAATGTCTCTTTTTGTAATGGTGATGTTCCAGTCATAAGGTCTCAGTCTCTAAATTTTATTTTAATTTTTTTTTTTTTAACTTGAAGTAAACATTGCTACAGCTTGTAGTTAAGGCTTAAGTTTACTTTTCTATTTTAATGTATAATAACCCTAGTAAACATTCACATAGTTCTACATTCACCCACCACATATTCCTTCATCAACATATTAGTTGATATTCAGTCCAATGCTGAATATTAGTGTCCTTTATGGCACGCCAGTTCTGGTTTTCTTCTCCCTTTCCATGCATATAGCAACTATAATCTACTACTGCCACTAAAGCGCACTCAATCTGCGAACTATTTTGATAACTTTATTACCCTTCCGAAATTTCTTATTTCGGATTCGACTTAGAAGTTGAGCACGTGGACTAGCCCTGCTCTGGTTAAAGACCTTCGTCTTCAGACTCTGCTGAAGACTTTACAAAGCTTGCCAAATGCCTTGACTAACTGGGTCCTCCTTCGGCTTACTTCTCAAAGTTTCTTTCGGCCGATTCAGAGATATAAAGGCCTTCACTCGCTTAGGAGTGTAATCGGTAAGTTTTGATAGTACTAAACAAGAGTTTAGTCTTCCTTTTTAAAAGATAATACCACTACACTTTCGTTTCAAATCTCCAGTGGTACTGCACTTACAGATGACGATATTGAAGTGCTTTTCTACCTTTTGAAGCAATTGGAGCTTCACAAACTTTTACAAGCTCAGTCGTCGTAATCCTTTCGTCGCCTGGACTTTGTTATTCTAAGAAATTCCAGAGACACCGTAACCTTGCTTTGGTCATAGTTCTCAATGAAGTGGTGCTTCAGTTTAGCACTTAGATCTTCGTTTCATGGGATGCATACCACGCGACAACGTGTTATTGGAACCGTTGTCCTTAGATTATATCAGCTTATGCCGAGATATCTGATTACGAGGTTCCTAGATTTGAAACGGAACAAATCTGGTGTGAGGCAAAATAAATTACTGTTCAAGTACCTCCTCTATGTTGATAAGTTGGTGATCCACGCAACGACAGTGGTGAAGTGTCAAGGAATAGTACCAATTATGTAGGGAAGAAGGAAATGAATATAAATTAATATACGAAGGGAGATCAAAAAGTAATGATAAGCGGATATTCCTAGTATTCACAAAAATCTAAAAAAAAATAGAGAGCTTGCTTAAACCTTTACTAGTAGGTACAGGTTAAAGGTATTTAAACACACAGTCACATTTTGAAACTTCAGTCAATTTATATCAAGTCAGAGCCGTCATCAAAACTTCTGCATGAAAAATATTCTAATGTTTTATATCGATTTATTACTACTTTTTGATCATCCTTTGTATGTTTCATCTTTACATTCAGTCATGGTTTTTAAAATGAATAAAAGTGTCACAGAATGAAAAATCATGAAGGTTTTATGAAATCTTGTGAACAGGGCGTTGCATACCTCTCATAGTCAGATGTTTTTGATAATACACATTCAGGTATTCATGTTTCATGGGATGGGATGTATAGGAAGAAGACGAGAGTAGAATTAATGCTGTGGAAATAAGAGCCTTGAGAAATGCATGTGGGCACATTGACAGGATAAAATGCAGAGAGATACAAGAGAGCTGCGGAGTGAATGGATGGAACGCTACTTGAGCTTAGATGACTCCCCCCCCCCCTTCCCCCAAATCTAAGGCTGCGATCGCGCCTGCCCTGTGGGGAAGTAGCAAGCTAAGCAATAGCCAGCGCTGGCACCAATAGTACACTTCGACACACTTATTTTATGTTTATGTATTTGTTCTGACTATACATGCGCCTAATTAAGGGTTACCTAAATCCCTTAAGATGTAAGTATAAGTAGACATCGGGTGTCAGTAAAATATTTTCCCCTTATTACCTATTCATAACTTTTTTGTTACTCGCTGGTATAAATCTGATATCAAAATAGGTCTACAAACGACGATATTTTCAGAGCCAAGTACTTTGTTTCCCAATTAGGTATTTAAAATATAGTTTCCACCCTCAATGCTAATCCCACAGCAGTTGTCTATTTCCGCAAATGGTTACAAAAGTATCATTGTACCGACCAGCGCTGCCCATCAACAACTCCTCGTCCCATAAACTTTATGTCCCGCTCGTAAACTGTCTCACATCCACGTCCCGGTCCCAGGCGCGATGCCCGCGGTCAAGTCTCTGCGCAAACTTAATGAGTTGGTAATTGTAGTCATTTTGTAAGAATATACATATGAATCTATTTCGTAATAGCTTGTGCCCTCGTTATTAGCCACAATGTTACTTTTACCGTCTACTACTCTCTACTAACTTTTCATTCCTCTTGATTTCCTTAGAGATTGAATTTCGATAAATTCCAATGAAAAAAGGAAAAACCTGACGGAGTTTCATATAAACTTCATTCTTCACTCTTAGGGTTTATAAATAAATAACCAGTGTCGTATAAATTACCATTTATAAACGCTAAGGTTGTGGAATAAGCTCCCTGCCATTTTTGAAGGGTTAGCAACGCACGAGTGATGCTCCAGGTGTTGCAGGCGTCCATAGGTTGCGGTAACCGCTTATCATCAGGCGGACCGCAAGCTTTTTTGCCACCTTAGTGGTATTAAAAAAGTCGCAGCCTTGTGTGAGAGAAATGATATTATAGGCTTACTGCTGCATCCGCTAATGGTTTCAGAGTCCATTTAGAGCAGCCCACCAGAGCCATCTGGACCGAAAGTTCCACTCCCTACGAACTCCACGACTTGTCGACCTGGTCGATCGTTGATGTCTCTTAGCTTCATGCTAGCCTGGCTTTTCCGACGCTACTAAGCTCCCTTGGTAGAATCAAAGGCTAACTTAACCTAATTAATATATAAATCAAAATGATTTGTGAATTCAACTCTCCCGAATTAAAGGTCTTAGCGCTACGGCCTTGTGAAGTTGTATCCGACAGCCAAACAGATTGGAGAAAATCATTTTTTATTTTCTGGTTAAAATAACGACCTTTAATAAAAAAATCCTCATTCCATATTTCACAGGCGTGTTGCTATTGAACGTTTAAAATCGAATTGATCGCGACCTGCATCTCGAGTGAGTCCCACCAACTTATGTGACGTGTCGCGGGTGGCGGTACTATATATGCAACAAAGCAAAAATACTACAGAGTAAAATTACATTTTTAAGTTGACGGAGGTAGTTCTGCATTCAACCGTTTGATATATCAAATCGGTGAGGCTCCACGGGAACCTTCGACGAACTCATTAGTATGCGAAGTGGGGAAAACATGTCGATCGTAAGTTGTGTTACGTTTAAATTTAAGTATGGACAAAGAATATATATTTGTGCAATTTGAAATTATTGGATTGTAATAGTTCGTTAACGGATAAAACCCGCAGTTCAGTGTTCCGTAGCCAAATGGCAAGAACTCCGGCTGGAACCCGACTAAGTTGTATTGTATTTATATCTTCCCAGTTTTTATCCCAAGAAGGGGGTAACCAGCGGCTGGATACACACCCATATCATAATGTGGTGGAAAGTTTCTTTGCTCCAACCACTTTAGTCCTGCGTGTCAGGTGGTGAGTTAATCGCCGCAGCGCTGCTTTTGATGCAATGTATTAGATTAAGATGGGTTTACATATGTATTTCCCATGCATCGTAGCTTTAAGATGGGTTTACTTATGTATGTCCAGTGCGTCGTAGCTTTAAGATGGGTTTACATTTGTATTTCCCATGCGTCGTAGCTTTAAGATGGGTTTACATTTGTATTTCCCATGCGTCGTAGCTTTAAGAGGGTGATATAGTGCACGAAGCTTATTTTTTTATAATTATAGGTAACGATGTGCATGTAGATGTACTATAAATCATTACACAATGTCATATACATTACTATGGGATATATTCGTTCTATGTATACTTTTTAAGTAAGTTATGTCACAATGACGCCTAGAAGCTTTTAATTTTTGTATGGAATTTATCGTATTTACCGTTTTGTAGTTACATTTTTTGACCTTTTGCTACAACTTGAACGTGTACCCACAGGCAAAAAACAGGGACTGTCCTTATAAACTGATTTTAAGAAAAACGCAATTGAAGTTTAGAAGTTTTTATTATTTTATTGAGATCAACATATGCAGTAACTTTTACTTTGAACTAAAAAAACGGCATTTTAGAGACATGTGTTTACTTTCTTTAAAAGCTTACGGTTGGAAATTGAAATTAATATTTCAAAGACAAAGATTTGCTTTCAATAGAAAACAAAAAAAAAATGGCATTCCCTGTTTTTTGCCTGTATTCTTCATTATAGTCAATGCAATAGATAACAAACAACTATTTATCTATTATTTGATCAACTTTCATAACAACTAAATGCAAATCAAGCTTTAAAAATTTGCACAAGTTTAAACAATTCCAGATTTTTTTTAGTATTAAATACAATAAATGGAGTCAGTAAGGTAATGCACTAGATAAAAGCAAGTTATATAACACATATATTTTTTGAGAGACGCAGACAGACACGAAGTCTTAGATAGTAGACTCATAGTCCGCCGCAGACAGACACGCAATTAGAAACTATTGATATAAAAGGAAACATCAAACTTTAGGTAGGTAAGTGTAAGTCCTTCGCGTAAAATATGTACGAATTACAAAAAAAAATTTTATATGATTTTTTGTTTACATTACGACATTATTTTAATCTTCAGTATATATGAAAGGCAACCGTTACCGACTGACTGATCTATCAATGCACAGCTCAGACTATTGGACGGATCGAGCTGACATTTAGCACAGATTATATATAGCTATTATGATGTAGGCGTGCGCTAAAAAAAAAAAGATGAAACTGGAGTTTAAAGTTTGTATGGAGCACCGAGATCGCGACTTTAATGTAGTAGTTAATTAGTTATTATTTTTGAGATTGCGAGAGAGAAAGAGAGAGAGAACTTCAATCGTGAGTGGGTTTTTCTTCTATAATTGAGGAGATACCGTAAGAATCCTACGCCGATAACCAAATTTAGGGCAGGCGAAGCCTCTGGCAGAAGCTTGTCTAACATAAGGTAACAAGTTTTATAAAGAACAAAGTTGGCAGGTACGTTAGGTTTTAAAATATTTAAATCAACTTTAATAATAATTAGGTGCTGGAAGAACAGATGAGCCATACCGCAACATCCGCCTCCGCCCCTCCCCGCCGCCCCGCCGCCCCGCCGCGTGCATGCCAATCTCGGATTGTATTAAAATCGTTAAATCGCAACAATCCTGCCATTGTTTTGTATTTATTACACATTAATTCTAAACACTCGCCACTCACGTTATGCTACGTGACCGCGAGCCTGGAAGTTATGTGTCTATGTAAATATAAGTAAGTACTTATTTCCGGAGATTATAACGACGTACACTTCACAAAAGAATAACTTCATGTATATTTAGTGATCTCTCTCTCGATCTCCCAACTCGGCTTGTCACCTTGTTACAACCCTCCAACGTGCCAAAAACTCTACATCTGCACATGAATGATATTGTTAAATACTCCTTGGAAAGAATATGACTTCATTGGCCTAGCTGAAGTCAGAAGAAATGGCAATAGTATTCTTGAGGACGATGACCACATATTTTGTTACACCGGAGAATCTAAAGGACTCCATGGAGTTGGATTTTTAATTAAGAAAAAACACAAAAATAACAGAAAACTAAATAGGCTTATCAGAAAGAGTCTGCTTGCTAAATCTGTGCTTTACGGCAACGAAACTCTCAATTATCCAAATTTACGCCCTCTCACCTCTGATGCAACTGAAGAAGAGATTGATGCCTTCTATGATCAAATAGAAAAAGCCATGAGTATCGCAATCGGGAAAGTTATACTAATGGGAGACCTGAATGCGAAGATAGGTCAAAGAAAACCCGAAGAAAGTACAATACTAGGCTCATACTGCTACGGTAAAAGAAATTCCAAAGGCGAAAAACTTGTCCAATACGCTCTTAAAAATAAATTCACAATAATTAACACAATATTCAAGCAAAATATAAAAAACCTATGGACATGGATTACACCAGATAAACAATCAAGAAACCATTACATACAATTTTGAGTAACTACCCACAACTCTTTACCAACATAGAAATCCTTAACAAACTCTCGTTTCCAAGCGACCATAGACTCTTGAGAGGAACAATAACTTTAGACAACCGAAAGAAAAGTCGATCTACTTTCGACTCAACCCCAACAGTCACTCTATCCGACGAGAAATCACAAGAAACATACCTCTCTGCCTTAAGAAAGCAAGTACAACGAATCAACTGGGAAGCTAACGATAACATAGAGTCATACTACCTCAAAATAGAGTCATCCATTAAGGAAAATTTAAAGAGCCTTACGCTTATCAAAACAAAGAAAAAAATAATATCCGAAGAAACTAAAAATTTAATAAAAAAACGCACAGAACTACAACACAAATCTTCAAAAAATAAGGTGGAGAAAAAGGCACTTTCATCACTCTACAAAACCATAAATAAACTACTTAAAAAAGATTATGAAAATTACAGAATGGAAATAATTGAAACACCTACTAGCCACTGGAATCCAAAAGAAAGCCTACAGCTAAATTCAGAAAAAAAAATGGATTCCGACACTGAAGGCGCAAAAAACCACAAAGAAGCAACAAACTAGAAAGGACGTTGTAAAAATTGCCTCCGACTTCTACACAAAACTATACGACGATCAATCTCCCACAATATCCCAAATGAAGCCTTGATAGTTGGAAAACATCTACTGATAGGCCACTCACTACTCTCTACACAAAAATACTGGAGGAACAAGAAATCCCTATCAAATGGGCGAAATCACGGATATCAATAACTACCAGCCTATTAATCTATTACTAACAATGTACAAGTTATTTGCAATGTGCCTGGAGAAAAGAATAGAGCCAACTATAGAAAAGAACCAACCAGTGGAACAGGCAGGTTTTCGTCAAGGTTACTCTACGACTGACCACATACACACCTTAGAACAAGTAATAGAAAAATATGTTGAATATAAGCAAAACCTATACATAGCATATGTCGACTACGCGAAAGCGTTCGACTCCATTTCACATAAGAGTATATGGGACGCATTAGAGCATCAGAATCTTCCACATATATACATTAACATTCTCAAGGATATATACAAAAAAAGTACAAGCCGAGTCAAGTTAGATAGATTAGGCCCAGAATTTAATATACGTAGAGGTGTGAAGCAAGGAGATCCGCTATCACCAAAAATGTTTATAGGTGTCTTACAAAATATAATGAAAGACCTAGCCTGGGACAAAATAGGAATAACTTTAGAAGGAAAAAACCTCAGTAACCTACGATTTGCCGACGATATAGTCCTTTTCGCTAAGACATCAAAACGACTAGAGAAAATGATAACAGAACTAAGCGCTGCTAGCGAAAATATAGGTCTTTAACTAAATACCTCAAAAACAAAGGTAGCTACCAACGGTACGAAGAATCCTATTCTAATAAACCAAACACTTATCGAATACGTAGAGAGCTATATCTACCTCGGAAAACAAATATCATTTAAAAACGCAAGACACCTAGATGAAATAGACAGAAGAATCAAAATTACCTGGAAAAAATACTGTAGCTACAAAGAAATATTAAATCAAAACTGTCAACAAAACTAAAGAAAAAAGTGATGGACTCGAGTCTACTGCCCCGTCTATCGTACGGTGCCCAAACCTGGATCTTTAACAAAAAGCGTTTGAAGTGGAAATGGGCAGGACACATCGCCCGCTCTTCTGAAGATAGATGGGCTAAACGAGTAACAAAATGGACAGGTCCGGAAGGCAAATGACAAAGGGGCAGACCAAAAGCTCGCTGGATAGACGACATACTTCAATTGGCAGGAAGAGACTGGATGAAAACAGCTAACGACAGGAAAAAATGGGGGCAACTGGAGGAGGCCTATACCCGAAAGGGGCCTTGACATATATAGATTAGAAATACCTACCTTTCTTATACATATTTTTGATGTCATGGAAATAAAAAAAAGGCTTATTGCTATTATTATTATTATTATATTTAGTGAAGTAATCCTATGATTACTACTTTATGTAAATATTTGAAGATTTTGAACAACTTGAACAAATTGCACACGTGCATCTCAGGTAAGGCGTAAATTGCACAAGTGTACATCAGGTAAAGTAGACCTGACATGCTTGTATCAGAATCCTGGTTAAAACCTTGTCTCCCTTCTACGTCCTACTCTTTACCTGGTTTTCACCTGGTGGGTGGTGGAGGTGGGGTTGCCATTTATCTTCGATCTAATATACCTTTCTCTGTATTAAGCATGTCAACTCAGTCTTCCTTACCTGCTGCGGAACACCTTCTTATTGAAATATCTCTATCGAACATTCAAATCCTTCTTGGCGTATATTACAGTCCTTCACTTCACGTTAACTACTTTTCCTCATTTGAATCTCTACTAGAAACCCTCTCTATAGTCAATCCATTATAATGGGTGATTAAAGTCACAATTGCCTACTAAAAAAGACTTTCGTGCTAATCAACTTCAGACGATAGTTGAGGCTTGTAATCTGCACTTATTACCTCTTAACGCCACGCATTACTTTCCAAATTGCTCTCCTTCACTGTTAGATCTTATTATGGTCTCTTCACTACATCCCGTCAAACAGTCGTGGGTGCGGGTGGCACTATAAAATCGGACGAGGAGATTTCCACGTTAGGGGTTCCGCAGGGCTCTTGTCTTTCCAACACCGTATTTTCATTGCTACTAAACGACCTACCTGTGAACGTGCCGGGTGCGGAAATCTTCATGTATTCTGATGATGTAGTGGCACTTATCTGCGCACCAAACGTTTCTACCTTGGAGTCTAGCTTGAGTCAAGTGGCACGTGACTTGAGCAACTGGTTCCTTGTAAACGGGCTCGCGCTCAACCTGGAAAAGACTTGCTATTTGCACATCAACCTTACTAATCAACCTCAGAATCTCTTGTCGATTATTGTTGACGGTACTGTTCTGAAACAAGTTTCAGAAGTGACTTTGTTAGGATTTGTAATTAATAGATCCTTAAGTTGGGAACAACACATAAATAATATTAGTACCAGACTGGGTCAAAGTTGTTACGCACTAAGCCGACTGGCAGCGACAGCCGCGCCCCACGTGGTAAAGAGTTGCTTCTATGCGACTGTCCAGTCACTTATTATGTACGGAACAGAGCTGTGGGGAAAAGCGGCTGACTGGGAACGAATATTTATTCTGCAAAAAAAGGCAGTTCGCATTGTTGCCCGTATATCACCCAGAGATTCAGCGAAGCAGCATTTCATTAAATTAAAAATACTGACCCTGACTTCGATATTTATTTTACAAATAGCGACATTTGTCCACAATAATATAGATAAGTTTAAATTCCTAGGTGAAAATCACCACTATAAAACCAGAAATAAACAAAAACTCCAGTCAGCAACCCACAAATTTAAAAAATCAGAAATGTCACCCTATATTTTAGGACCGGTCGTGTACAACCGGCTACCTAGGCAAATAACAAAGTAAAATGTATTTTGTTATGTATAAAGAAATGTATAATGACCTGTAAATTCAACAAATTTACCAATAAATATATCATATCATATCATATCATCATACTACTGCAAATTTTCTTTAGCATTTTCTTACCACGACTTAATCTATTTATCTTACAAAATTCGTCCACCTAAAGTGAAGTCTAAAACACTTATGCAGCGTAATTTTGCAACATGAATGTAGATAAATTGCGCGAAGACGCCTCTAAAATTGATTGGTCTAGAGTTGTGAGTGCTAATACAGTCGACGAAAAAGTTCATACATTTAATTCGCTTATTACTGAACTGTATGACACTCATGCTCCAGTAAGACCAATAAAAGTAAATCACTTTCCTGCACCATGGCTAGACGATAAAATTAAAGCCCTTCAAAAAATAAGAAATCGAGCTAAGGCCAATCTGAAAATTAACCCTACTGAAGCCAACATAGAAAAGTATAAAATTTGCGACATCGCTGTAATACGATGTGTCGAGATGCACAACGACGCCATATCCACAAATCCGTTGAAAACGGAGATCCATGTAGAATATGGAAATTTCTTAAGTCATTAGGAGTTGGTAAATCTCAGGCTACACCAATTTCAAAAGATCTTTACTTAGATTTACTCAATCAACATTTCACTTCTGTACCTGCTATGAATAGCAGTAAAAAAGCAATTACGCTGCAAGATCTTTCAATGACCTCAACTCCTGACTTCCTCCCTTTTAGTTTTCGTCAATTTACTGATTGTGATGTTAAGAAGAGTATTATGTTTATATCTTCAAGTGCTGTTGGTAGTGATTGCGTAAGCCGTGCTATGATTATTCCAGTTATTAACCTCATTATTCCTATAATTACTCACATTTTTAATTCATCCATTGCATCTGGAGTATTTCCTGAAGCTTGGAAAGATGCTTACTTTATACCGTTGCCTAAAAAATCCAATCCAACTTCTTTTTCCGATTATCGACCAATTTCATTATTACCATTCCTATCTAAAATCCTTGAAAGGCTCGTTAATCAACAGTCAAACCTTTTTCTAACTCAAAATAGTTTATTTAATACCTTGCAATCCGGCTTTCGAACCGGTCATAGTACTGTTACTGCTTTCACTAAGATCATTGATGATATCCGTTATGGTATGGACAGTAAGCAAGTCACTGTCTTGTCTGCTCTTGATTTTAGCAATGCTTTTAACACAGTGGATTTAGACATTTTGTTGGCAATCCTAAGTTTTCTTATATGCAGACGATCTCCAGATTTATGCACATGGTCCAATAGAAAATATCGTAACAACAATTCAATCTATTAACTCTGACCATGATAAAATAGTTGAATGGTGTGGATATTATGGACTTCGACTTAATCCTCTTAAGTCGCAGACCATAATTATAGGTAGCCCAAAACTAATATCGAAGATTAATTGGACTGATTTCACCCCCAATCAAACTCGATGGTATCATTATCCCTTTTAGTGACACAATAAAAAGTCTTGGTATTTATATTGACCGCACGTTATCTTGGACTCCACAATTAAGGAAAAAAGGCCGAAAAATGTTTGCTTCGGCCGGAACCCTGAGAAGATTACGGAATCTTTTACCTGTGTCAACTAAACTTGTGCTTGCTCAGTCTTTACTTCTACCTTTACTTGATTATGCTGACATATGCTGTACTAACCTGACAGAGGAACAACTTAATAAACTGGAGCGTCTACAAAATCTTTGCATTCGCTTCATTTTTGGACTTCGAAAATATGACCATGTCTCAGAATTTCGTTCACAACTCAAGTGACTTCCAATCCGACTTCGCCGAATTGTACATATTCTTTCACTCCTCTATAACGTGATATTCAATCCATCTACACCATGTTATCTAAAAGAGCGGTTTAATTTTATCAGCTCGCCTTGTCTAACTCTTCGCTCGTCTACTAGTCTTCTTCTTAAAACACCTGGACACAGTACAGTTATGTATTTGTTTAAGTATTTATATTAAGTATGTATATGTATTTTATCTATATAATACGTACAAAGGTATTTATGAGTATTGTAATATTCTTTATTCTTCCTTATAATTTTACTTATGATGTTTTATGTATCACCTACCTCTTCCTGTCAATGTTACTCTACCCAAAGGTTGCCTGGTAGAGATCGCTTTTTAGCGATAAGGCCGCCTTATTGTGCTATTTCCTCTATTGTTATTTTTTTGTGTATTTTAAATTGTGCAATAAAGAATATTGCATTGTATTGTATTGAAAAGTGTAAATTGCACAAGTGTACATCAGTAAAGCGTAAATTGCACACGTGTACTTTAGGTAAAGCGTAAAGGAACACTGTTTTCTGAGTCATAGCCACAGAAGAGAAGTGTAAAAGCTTGTTTACAATTGTATAATTCATAATTTTTCGGAAAGAATTGCCTAATAGTTCAGTTGATATAATTAGATATAGGGGGATATCCGGAAAGTATTCCGAAGTTAATGCAATTTTAGCATGTCATTTGGGGGTAATCTAGGGTATATAAGGTCTGACTTTTTGAGCTCGCGGCCCCTGTGCTAACTTTAGGGGACAAAAAACTTTTCGGACTCTTTTCAGTTTTCGTTCATATCTCCTAAATCTCCAGTAGAATATTAAATTTTCTTTAATTTTCACTAGTCAAACGAATGTTTATTTGCAAAACTATCTAAGATACTACAGATCAAAGTTTGAAGAAAATTTCGTCATGGGCGCGCGCGTCTAAAGAAAGTACAAAACACAAAATATTTTTTTATAGTATAAAATATCAATTGAAAAAATTAAATAAATTATGGTATATTTTACCCATTGAAAAGAATAAAGTCGCGTTTTACAAAATCCTTTAAGTTTATTTTGTAAAATGTTTTTAATTAGTTATTATTTTTCGATCTTCGGTTTGCTTAAGAAACGAGATAATTATTAAAATAGTAGGTCTAAAAATGTTTCGCTTCTTGGAGCCCTTCTTATATATTTAATCAACAAGAACACGTTAAAAAAATTATTAAAAATTTGTTTGTTTGTATGTTACAATTTTTTGAAATCAACATAAAATGCAAAAAAACCATTTCAAAAATTATAATAAATAAAATAAATAGTTTTAGTAACTTTTATATTGCAGTTTCTATAAATATGGTAGTTCTGTAAGTATAAGAAGGGCTCCAAGAAGAGAAACATTTTAGAACTATTATTTAAACATTAAAGGTTGTCACATACGAGTTAGATACTTTCAAAAATATCGCTCTCCATATAAACCAATAGATGTGCACACACGGGGCGGATAATATATATTTCATCTTCCAACATCGGCGTCTGCTGAGCGATATTGACAGACTCTGTATCAGTTTTTCGCAAATAAATACAGGTTGGTGTATTAATTGACCGCGCGGGTGTGCCAATAATTAGCATTTATTTTCAACTTACGTCAAAAAAGAAGATTCTGTGTTTTTTTTAACGAACGGGTGTATCATTAATTTTACTATTTATTATAAATTACCTTTTAGATGACATGTACATGTCCTACATTATCTGTACTACTATCTACTGTGTTTTCTCCGTATATATTTTTGTGTGTTTGCGATTTTCTCAGCAACTATCACTGTTATAATCTGTGTAATTAGCATGTGCTTACAACATTAGTCATTGTTTACTTCTTTGTAGGTTAGGTTATAAGTTACTTTGAATTAATATACCTACTAATGTTTTGAAAAAAATTACAAAAACGTGTATTTATTACACATATACCATCTCCAAATATAAAATTTATATAATTAATATATTTTTTTTAAATATATTTACATTTTAATATTAATATTTTAATTATAATTTATATAATAGAAAAAAAATGTGTATGTACTGAAGATACCAATTCCTAAAATACGAAATGTTAGTAATGGCAGTAAGTAAATTTATCTGCAAGCTATATCTGTAGCTATAGGGATTTTGTTTAATTATGCTTACGAGTATTATAATTTTAATATGCTAATTCAAGAATTAAGCTATCTCTATTCTAAATTTCAACTAATCGGTACAGTTGTTTTGACGTGAAAGCGTAACAAATACTCACAAACTTTCGCATTTGAAATCGTTTTTATTATTTTTGCAATACATTTGTTGTAAATCACAGTTGCACTCACAAGCTAAGACGGCCCTGGAATTTTTCGGTTTTCATTTACTATTACATACGTCGCATATTTCCCGTGTGTGACATCCCGCAGGTGCTATAAATATTCATATGCAAAGCTCGCAGACTAAAAAGTATATTATATGCCTCGTATGTGGCAAGCTTTAAATGTTTTCAATGGAACCAGAAGTTCAAAAAATAAAAAATTATTAACAAATGCCTAAATTAAATAAAAAAAAATTGCAAAACGCAACTTTGTTATTTATAACGTGTAGAATATACCATAATTTACAAAAAAAAAATTAAATTCATATTTAATACTATAAAAAAATATTTTGTGTTTTGTACCTACCCTCTTTAGAGGCGACGCCGAACGGCGACGGCTGACGAAATTTTCTTCAAACTTTGACCTGTTGTATCTTAGTTAATTTTGAAACAAAACGTTTGACTAGTTAAAATTTAAATAATTTAATATTCTACAACTTTCTGAAAGACATAGTAAACATAAAATACTTAGTTTAGAAGATATTAACGAAAAACTAAAAAAAATTTGAAGTTTTTTTGCCTGAAGTTAGCACAGGGACCTCGAGGTCAAAAACTTAGATTTTACGCCCCAGAGTATCCCTAAATGATATACCAGAATTTCATTAACTTTGGAATACTTTTCACACAGAAAGTGGATATCGAAGGGATAGTGAATTATAATTTATTATAACAAAAAGAATTGATTACCTAAGGGCGGAAGGAGAAGAGAACTGAAAAACTTTTTAACAAAAAAAACAACCGGCTTCAAAAAGATACACTAAAAAGGAAAAAATAATTACTAATTTCCAAAAATCTGATCTGAATTACAGTTTGAAGTTGGTGTCATGCAAGCAAAGTGTGTTATAAACTGTTACATAGGTACATAGACACCAACTTCAAACTGTAATTCAGATCAGATTTTTGGAAATTAGTAATTATTTTTACCTTTTTAGTGCATCTTTTTGAAGCCGGTTGTTTTTTTTGTGCAAAAGTTTTTATTTTTTGCTTTTCAGTGACGAATTGCTATTTTTTTTTTCTTGTACACTTAAAACATTCATACTTGTAACAAAGTTTTATACAATCATCAACATAAAAGGCGTTTCACCAGTTCCAAATTAATATTAATTATTTTTTTTCTTCAAAAGTTTTAGTTTTAAATTCACTATAATAATATGGGACCACCTAGAATGTATAACCTTTTAAATAAAAAAGGAATTTCTCGAATCGGTCCAGGCGTCTTCGAGAAATCGGGTAACATACAAAAAAAAAAAGATTCGGTCGAATTGAGAACCTCCTCTTTTTTTTGAAGTCGGTTAAAAATATGCACCGTTTGTAAAAGAAGTCATCACAAGTGAAGTGGAAAAAGAAAAGTGGGCTATTGTTCCGCGCTGGCAGTGTCGTGCCGGTCAGCGGTCAGTGTCAACAGTCAACACAGTAACTCGAGGTCGGGACCGGCCACTGCTGTCACAACACAACGCCGGTCATCGTCATATTATGTCACATATATCTACTGTTACACACTTCCTTCCTTGCCTGTTGTTTAAAAAGTAACTCCTACATTTTTAAAACAATTTTTTGGGTTTATATAGGGGAGAGGCATACAAAATGACATACTAGTTATAAAACCAGTCATCAAATCTTTAGTTATCAATAATATTAAACACTTTAAGTGACTATGTAATCTGTCATTACCTTATAGTTAAAATTATGCAGATCAAGAGACTAAATACAAAAACAATAGAATTACTAAGCATTCCTAAAAACTTGAAAATGACACACGTGGTGTGGACAAAGTGGAACACCAAATTTTAACTATACTCAGTCAATTACAAGCAAAGTTCACACGTAAAACACTTCGGAAATATCTGCACATGATGCATGAGCCCATTTATTACAGGTTGTCTGTCGGTCTGTCTTTTTCTCAGGATCGCGTGAAGGTATCATGTTGAAAATAATGTCAAATACTAAAGTCTACAGACCCTTAAATCTGTAAAAACATCAAACTTCTAAGTCAACGCAATAAAAAATACGACCGACATACTGCCATTTTTGTCGCAAATTTTGGCACTCACAAATAAATCAAAACCTATGGGGTACTTCCCGTTGTCCTAGAATCATGAAATTTGACACGAAGCAAGATGTTACATCACAAATATAGGAAAAAATCCAAAAACTGATCATAAACCTACCAGAACTATCTACATGTTTGTACGGAACCCTAGGTGCGCGAGCCAGACTCGCACTTGGCCGATTTTTTTTATATGAGAATAGGAAAGATATAAATGTAGCTAGAAGGTGTGCGTGAGTCCAGTAATATAGTGCCTTATTTATAATCTATTAATATATTAAAGAAGACATAACATCTATTATATATATATAAACTCGTATGAAAACCAGCACCGAACATAAGTTTCACTATCAATTAGGTAAGTGAATAGAGATGCCAGGGGTGTCGCTGTCGGTCACGACGCCGCGAGCCGCCACGGCATGCGGCAGCTGAACAAGCACAGGGTCGTACCACGTCACTACCTCGACACGCGCCTCACAGCCACTTAACCCAGACGCGATTTTATTTAACTTGCAATCAAATTGTTCGCATAATGATAGGGTCATCAGACTTTTGTAGTTATTTTATTGAAGAACTATCTGACCGGCGAACATTGTTTCACTGACCGGCGAACATTGTTTCACTGACCGGCGAACATTGTTTCACTTTAGTTGCTCTCCTTTATATACGAGAACATATAACATATTGTGGTTCGAGAGTCTTTATTTTCGAAAAATCATTCGAAATTAATTTAAATTATATAGTGTAGAGTAGTAGTATATTAATTTTTTTTTACGTGAAATACTGTAGATAATAAATTTATTTCCATTTATGTTAACACCATATCGACCAAAACAGCTAATTATATAATAAACGATTTTAAATCAATATTTCAAACATTGAAACTGATCTCTGTGATTTATTTTTAGAAGATAGGTATATAAATTGGCAATACATTATTTTTAACTTTTGGCGCAGCTCACGCCGTGGCCACTTTTTCTGACTGATTTGAAAAATATCATTATCACTTTAAATATATAATATATATGTTTATTTGGAATAATGTTACTTTCAAATAGTGAAAGACCTACGCCTCTCATGTAACTAACGCTGTGCGTTGAGACGTTGTAATGTACTGTACATACCGTTATGATGTTTTCATCTCTGATGCTCTGAAAAGTCGCGCTATCCACGCGCTAAAAAGTCGAAAGAAAAAGTTAGTTAGGTAGGTTTTTTATTTTATTTTTAAGATAAAATTTTGGTTAGCTGATTTATTTGTTAAAAAAGGTATTAGAAACATAATCTGAATACAAAAATGATGAGTTCAAGCGATGATGATTAGGATTTGACGCTGGAATCAATGAAAGTTGATGCAGAGCCAACGTACAAAATCTGTTACCCCAACATCAAAAGAAGGTTATTTGAAAACGTATGACGATTTTACTAAATGGTGGTCTGAACATCAGTTCTTTTGTTTATTCTGGTTTCCTTGCAGACGTGATAAAAAGTAATGTATTTAACTCAGGTGTAAGTGATAAATTCCATCCTCGAGCTAGAAGCACCCTCGCTTGCTACGCTCCTTCGTGTGCCTAAATATCTCGTGGTGTAATTGATGACCTACATCGCATGTTTAACAATCTTCTGTTACAGCATCATAGTCTACATACGCTATGGTGACAAAAGCAAGTTTTGTTTTTCCATAAAGCACTTCACTTAAATCTAGCAGGTACATTTCCGGCACCCAAAACATCGATGTAGATAATATACCACTTTTTAAACAACAATTATAATAAATTATAGTATTAAATATGTTCAGCCCTAAGTGTTAGTGCTAGGGTTGGCGGCTCTGCGCAGAAACCCGACACCTCGCAATCGACAGCACTTTGCCACCCCTACATACCGCGTTAACTCCGGCTAAATTTCTTTATCGCTTCGACGGAAAGAACACATATAATATTACCGCACAGAATAGACTCGTGTTGACTTTACTCACACCATACACTATCTCTATGAACGAATCACTATCTAAAAACAATATCTTATATCATGTTATGTATGACGAACTAATAAAAGACGTTCATTATTGTTTTTATCGCAGTCATGACAAGAAGAGTCAGTAATCAGGATTTTATACTTTGGCACAATTATTTTTATGAATAACGATTGCATATGACTGAGTAGCGGTGGTATCTGATCGTATCAACTCATACGAACTTTCTTTCGCTATTCATCATAAGAAAGAAAATTATTTCTTGAGGGTGTAACCCCTAACAAACCATTTGCAACTAAAGGTCTAAATGGATTTTCATGGTTTTATTTTCGAAAATAAACATATTTTGATTTCCTATTTTACCGCTAGGCGATGATTTCGTAAAATCGGATTATCTATTACTTTATTCCTTATTTGCACGCAAAAATCAAACTTAATAGGGAATAAATTTCTCAAAATCCTTTCTTAGTGGATCGCTACGTTACAATTTTACGTTTTCAGTTTCAGAGTCAGTAATACCATATTTTATATAAAATTATATATAGTGCCAAGTGCGCGTGTTAGAAACTAGTTTTTTCGTATGTCACAGTTTTATTTTTTACTTTAAAAACTACATTGCTACGTCGTAAATGTAAATGTACTGAATTTAAAAATTAAAACTAATTTTGCAGCATGTAGCTTGATAGTTTGTATGCTTTAGGGGCTTAGTGTTGACTTTTTACGAAATTTAGCAAAAGATCATTTATTTGACGCTGCAAACACATTTACATCTTATAATTCACTAATAAATATACTTAGCAACATTATAAATAAATAAACTAGAATATATAATAAAGCTATAGGTACCACAATTTTAATGCTGGATGCATCGTCAAAACAGGTCGTTTGAAAACGGATTAATGTTATTGTTTAAAAATTAGTTTATTTTATAGTTGTAAACCGTTAAATAAATTTTATTAGGTTGTCAAAGTCAATAAAAAAGAAACTCAGAACTTTCTAGCATTTTTATTCGGAACCCTAAATTACACAATCGGACGAACAGATAGACATTAAAGGTTAAGGATAGACATTAAACTCTAAGGGTTCGGTTTTTACAGATAATACGAGTACGATAAAACTATATAAGGTGTGGTTGTGGTGTGGCTACCGTTTTTTACCCTAAAATTGACAAATAGACAAACGGAAGGAGATGAAATTCGTTTTTACCGATGTAACCCTATTTGACAAAAAGATGGACGCACAAATAAACTGTCATTAGGCTCAAGTCATATTAGTGCAGAGTCGAAGCGAAGCGACGCGTCCATGCGTCAGGCTATTAAGCATTATAGTACATATATTTAACCCTATTTCTATTAAGTACCGTATAAATTTTTGTTACATAAAAATGAAAACGCGTGTCGCCGCGCGCTACTCGGGCGCAGTGGCGCGTCATACCATAAGGCCGGCGAGACGAGCGCGACACGGCGCAGTATTCCCTCCTCTTCAGCTTCAGATATTAGCGCAATCATTATAAGATCCACATATACACTGTCGAGCACGGTTCACAAGTGTTCAAAAGTCTCTGAAAATCAACTGATGCCACCATTAAGATCCGGACGTACAGTTTGTACCTAATTTGACCTTCGTTTCGGCCATCCTCGTTTTATGTAAGATTTTGATGGGTTTACCTACAACAAATCATACTAAGTAACACCTGTTAAGATATGTTCGTTAATTTAGGAGATAAACATTTTTTTCTGCAAGTAACTTCTTAAATTTGTTTTTATCTGTATTTTCAGACAGAGAGAAAGCTTTCTTAATAAAAATAAACAAATTATCTATCGATCTAAAATCTATAAGGCCTGAAAATTGCAAGTCGCTAATTTAATAGAAAAGCGAGAAAAAAAAATATATTATAAATAATTAAAAAAAAACTTTTTCCAAGCAACGGTCGATTTTTTTTACCACCAGAACCCACTACTACTGTTCTACCACCAAACTGAGAAAATATAAAATATTTATCTTGCAGAATCTTGGAGATATTGCATTTCTAAGTTTTTTTAGATTTCTATGGAAATAGGGTTGTCACAAAATAATTAAATAAAATGATAAATACCAACAACAAATTACCTCTTAATTGACGTTACATGTGTAACCTATATACGTTTTATACATAGAAATAAAAAAAATATTAAACTTAATAAATTAACTTATGTACTTGCAGTATGAAATTGTATGTTTTTTATTAGGCGAACTTTTCAGTTGTATATTTTAAACGGCGATTATTTGTTTATTGTTGTGAGGACTACTGACGCAGATAAAATATAAAGTTATAAGCTGACTTAAATGTAATTTATTTAACCTTAGACCATTAAGAAAAATATAATTTTATGGTGCAAAAAATTTAAACTAGTAATTGTAGATTTACACTCAATGTTGACATCAAATATAATATTTTTTTTAAATAAAAACAGATTCCTAAAAAAACACTTTTCCTTAAATTCAGTAATGAGCACTAGAAAAACTAAAATCTATTAAAAACTAAAGACCAAAATAATAAATTTGCTATGTTAATATTGCGATGGTTCTAATAGGTCGGGGAAAAAGTCATTTCGCATATAATATAGTATGTATAAACTTGTAATAAAACCTCTTAGGCTGTACTATTTGTATCTGTCTGGTTTTGATGACATTAAAACATTAAATTTCAAAAAAGAAACAAATTAGTAAAATGTTGTCCCCATTTTTTTCATTTGTTTTTTTATCTGTCGAAATGAGTAAATCTTATGGAGAAATTCGATATATTTTAAAATTTTATTACAAAAAAGGAAAAAATGCAATGCAAGCCGAAAAAAAAATGGGTAACGTTTATGAACCTAATGCAGTGTCAGTAAGAGTAGCACAAAGTTGATTTAAGCGTTTACAGTCCGGGAATTTTGATGTCAAAGATGCACCTCGCTCTTAAGCTCTCTTAAGTTTTCATATGAAATGCAAAGAAACTTTTTCCCCAACCTATTTATATTAGTAATACCTCTTTATTAAAAAGTATGAGAGTGCCAATCGAGGTAAATGATTACTTAGTAGGTGTGGCTAACGTATTTAACGAGTCGCTGCTTCCTACCTAAACTAAGTACTTATGTAATCAAACAGCTGTCGCGAACAACGTTTGCAATCGACAGCATCTTATTGAAGAAAAATCGTGAAAAACTGTAGAATAGCCTAAGGATATGAATGTTGTTTTATAATAATATCACTTGTGTCGCTTGTAACGTTGTTCGCCCGACACATTCTTATGGATTAATAGTCAGATGTTAAAACTAATGTTTTCATGTAACTATGCAAAAAAGAAGAATGGGCATTTTTGTGTGAACTCAGTTCACAATCTCATGTATGTAAACTGAAAAGGCATAAAAAGGGTAACAGGGTACCGTTAAGGTATGACAATAAATCTGTAAAACCAGCTACATGGCTGCGGACGTGGTTCTTTCTTGTTATAGTGAACCAGACGGACGGAGTACAGCCAGTTTTAAAGTTATTTTTCTGTTTTGTTGCACTTTAACTCACTCTTATACACTTGTATATCATGTCGAGGTATTCTTGTAGTTCGTAATATAGTTCATATTGTTGTCAAATTTCATTTTGACTAATGTTTAAAAGTTATTAAAATTACTTTTTTCTAAAAATCTTCCCAGATTTACTGTGATACAATGAAATGTCACATTTTTAAAGTACGCTCAATTGATATATATTATATACATAGGAATCTGCTACAAAGGTTTGTGCAAGGTTCGTATTTAGGATATTATTCAGTTACCAGTTTTTTTTTTCAACAATTGAAAACAAAATATAGTCAATTTCATGCGCAGTTAAATACAGCCATTCAAATTCTTAATGAATAAGAAAGGAGGTGCTAGGTCATAATTAGCAACGCTTTCATGTAAAATATTGCATGTTGTTAACATGTAGGCACGTACTAATAACATTGCCTGACAACAAACACTAATCAAAAATTTTAAAATTTAATACTTCAGAAATTACTTTGTTCGTAGCATCTGGTTATCTTTATGGTAGTATTTATAACTTTAGTTAACAAATACACATTAAAACAAAATGCCACCATGAAGAAATCCAAAAACAAATCCACCAGAAAAAAAATATTTTCAAAATCATAGATTTTATTATTTAGGGCCTAGAAGAGCATGATGATGAAAGTTTTTATGAATTTATTTGTGAGATTAAGGTATTTCCTATGATACCATGACATATTCAACGAAAAAATAATCTAGAAAAGAAATAATGGGTTTCCATGCATTTTCTTGAATTTCTAAATATCTTTAAAACTATGAAAAAACGATTTATTAGGCGTTAAATGGGTAAGTCATTTGAACTACTTATCAAAATTAAAAATCTTAAACCTCTAGTAACTTTTCTTCAATATCTATGTATTGTCATTGAATGAAATATCACATTTTAAAGCCCTTTATTATATTTATTTGTCCGTCAATTATGACTACCTATATTTCGATTGCAGTCAAATATAGCCATTGAATTCGATCTTTATGCAGAAGACCAGCTAAGTCATCTTGAACAACAATTACATGTTAAATCGGGGAACTCCCCTCTTGGCGGTGACTCACCTTCGGGTTCGAGACTCACGCCGGTCGAAGGGACGCCCCCGAGAGCGACAACCCAAGCCGAGGCTTCCCCCGCGGGGAGCCCTTGAGCGTTGGGCGCTATATGGGCTGAGGCTTCTTCAGAGTCTCGCCCCAAAAGTCCGGTGAAGCAGTAATGGCTGCAACAGCCAACAGCATAGTCAGCTCAGAAAAAAAAAAAAAAAAAAAACATGTAAAATATAGCAAGTTGTAAACATGTCCCTATTGATAACAGTGATTGACTTTGACTAAAAAAATTAAAATTCTATATTTCCGAAATCCTCTGTTTGTAGCGTCTGGTTTTTTTTTGGAGTAGTACTTATTACTTTGGTTAATAAATACACATTAAAATAAAATGCGACCGTGAAGAGATTCACAAGAAAAAAAATATTTTAAAAAGCATAGATTTTATTATTATGCAATATAAGTGTTTAAATTTACGCGTTCCAATATTAATTTAAAAATAATAAAACGGGATTAAACGCGTCATTTGGCGAAATACCTTTTTCCCGACGTTTCGGCTGGGTTAAACGTGACGTACATGATCCCGTTTCATTATTTTTAAATTTATTATTATGCGTCTAGAAGAGCGTGATTATTACAGTTTTTATAAATCTTTTAGTTAAATTTGAGGATTTCCTATCATACTATTACATATTTCATGAAAACACGATATCAAGAAAGGAGATAATGAGTGTTTCTGGTTTCTATAATTTTTTCTTATTTTTTTAATATCTTTGAAACTATACAAAATAAAGCCAGGACAGTTTTATTAGGAGTATGAATGTTAACTTTCCAAAAAACAGAAGTTCCTCTAAGAGGACCTAAAGGAACCCTAAACTGCAATGATTTAATGAATCTGAGGATACATAAAGAAAGGGACAAGATCTAAAACAAGTATAATAATACAAATAGTAAAATACATCCTAATATGACCTATGCCCTGCTGATTTGCAACAAGGAACTGGTGGACTTCTCGTAGATACTGATCAGTACCCTGTTAATTGGTGCCGCAATCCGAATGGATGATATTTGGCAATCCACGGCGGCCAACAATGCGACAAAGTCAGGCAATGAAAGCCTCAGTGGAAAGACAGGAAACTACCTCAAGGTGGACAGCCTTCGTAACAAGGCATACAAATACACACAAGTATACCTTGACCACCTTGGCGTTGCGCTAGGACCTGCAAAACAGTTCCAACTTTAGAAAAGACGCGAGCGGGGTTTACTCGATCTGGAGACAAGTCGCCCATTTGTGGCTGAGTCAAAGTTGCCTTGAGCCTAAAACAGGGTATGCACTTAAAGAGCACACTCCTAATAACCCTTCGAGCCGAGACAATCCAAAACTCTCGTTGGAGTATAGAAAGAAGCCTGCCAAGTCCCTTATAGTTTCTTCAATGGCGGTCCTGAAAAAAACCCTGTCGCGACCCCTCTTTTTCTTTGTGATGCCTGCTTTTGGTCAAAATGATCTTGGCTTATCAGTATGCAGGTGAACCAAACGATGACACCGGCTTAAACTATTCTTCCCTAAGTCTGAAATTTTTAGCTTATCAGTAATCAATTTCTTTGTCTTTTTTGTTCTGGTATGATATGGACGAACAAGATTTTTCGTCTCACCCTAATTTCTAAATCATCGCAGCTCTGAGCAAGGATCTTGACTTGACTCTGGAGTCCACCAAGCGCAGGCAATACATTTTTTATAAATTTCAAGAAGTCGTCAGCTAAGTGCGACATAAGTATTTGTGTTACCTGGATGAGTGGTTTTGTTTTCGAGGTCTGCCTGGAATTCATTAATTGTTGGTTAAACATAGTCATCATGTCCGCCATTGATTGTATATACTCCATATTTCAGTGAGAAAATAAAAGTGAAACAAATTTTAAAAAGGAAAATCTTTCTGCCAGCAGATGGAACAAGTTATTATTTATTAATAATGCATTTAATTATATTATATATATTCAGTAGGTTTTTTCAATTATTTTTTTTTAGAGCTTAACAGTATAGGTGCTGACAGTTGCACACCTACCCACTATACTCCTGATGATTGACTCTTCTTACTGGAGCGGGTATTGAGACGTTACGGACTCACACATGGTGGATGGTGTCACATCTTTTTCGTACCTTAAATGTGCATTAGAACGCTTCGTTAACTCCATTTATGATGTTCTGTGCTTACCTATGTAGTTGGTATACAAAAACGAGGCTTATTTGTCTAACAATATTTGCGCACAAAACTCTCGACTTCGTCATATTGTTTTAGCAAATGCTGTGCGCAAATATACACGTAACTGTGGAGGCAGGAAGAGCTTCTGTCATACTAAGTAGTAAGTTACAACGTACGGACTTGCACGTCGTTGACCCCAAAATACATTAGCAATAAAAGGTTAAATCTTTACATATCTAACAAATTCGTGTAACTATGATGTTTTCCTTACTAACGCTATATGGGTAAATCTAAATGCGGGTGTGTTTATTTATAGTGTATCGCTAAGCGAGTTTCAATCTCACATTTTGCACAGACTACGACCTTGACAACCACAGAGTAAAGAGAACAAAAAGGCTTCGTTCGTCTTATAGCGCATTGCAGATAGTCTACAACGGGGCGAAACACTATTAATCTAATAAAAGTCAACATTTAATTAGAACCTAATTTATTTAAATTTTATTAACATAACTTTGAAACTTTAACACATAATTTTAAGTAGGTAACTGGCACATTATTCGCATATATAATCTTCGTCAGCATTAGAATCGATTACATTAGAATTGTGCGATGGTGGTACTTATCTTCTTGAAAAGGCGGCTCTTCACAATTAACACTTCGCATATTCTTTCCAAGGGTCTTTCGAGTAGGTGCTGCTGTGCTGTCGCTAATTGTTTTGACATGCCAACCTTTTGAAGATCTTCGACTTTAAGTTCTTGTAGGCCCTGAATCCTAGGGTCCTTTTGTATCAGTGCAAGGGAAGGAATGTTTTATATTAAGTTTCACGATTGGCTATTTAAACAAACTTTTTGATAATAGGATTCTTTTGTAGTTTTCGGTATTTTACGTGTTTGATAAAAAAGATACTATTATTATAGGTATTATGGATATTATGGAGTGGCAAAAGTGTGACAGAGACGAAGGGAAACTGTATTGTCTTGTCTATAAGAAAAGATACCACAGGTTAATTTTATCTCTTTCTAAAGTGTGGCCAATTTTGTGAGGCTGGACAGATTATAGAATTTATATTTTTATTATTATTATTTTATTTAGCCATTTACTATATAATTTTAAAAATATATTAGATATAAGTTACCGACACACTATAGTAAAAAGTCACTGCAATGAATCCTTTTATGCCAGTGAGACGCCATTTTGGATGTAATTTGATGAAGTATGTACAAACTTTAAGTTTTTAATAATGGGTAAAAATGTAAAATCGCGAGGTCTCAGTTCGAAGCAATCGACTAGTTAGTTGTTATTTTTGACCATGGTGGTATGGTGTTTCTCAAGAAAAGAGTGATTACATTATTAAGGGTCGACAACGCGCGAGTAATGACTCCGGTGTTGCAAGCGTGGTATTAATTAAAAAACTACAAGTTTAGATATTCTGCCCAATTGTAGGCCTAAGACATAGGTCCGTAACTTTTTATCTCGTCGCAAATTCCTTTAGAGACAAGAAAATGTCTGTCTGTTTCATTATTTACGCTGTAAGTGTAGCTGCTCTGCTGACAACACCTATTTATAATTATAAATTGTTTAAATGAATTCTATCTACGCTGAAATATTCCGAGTGTAAATTGCGTAAATTCATAAGCAGAAAGCTGTACGTTCAGTAATTTTACAGGAGCAACGAGCGGGGCTAATGGAACGATCTCTCTGTCTCCTGGTGCTCGCATTTTGTGCTTGGAAAAGTTAAATATGAAACTTCCTAACTCAATCTGTAAAGCTTTCGTTTAATTTTCGTTCGACAAAAATATTTTGAGTTAAGTTATTAAAGTGAAAGTGTTAAGACCTCGTCAGCGGATGACGAGATGACACACCACTCATTGAAAGTTTCTACTGTTTTTATTAACCGACTTCAAAGAAGGAGGAGGTTCTCAATTCGGATGTTTATATTTTTTTATGTATGTTCGTGCATAACTCCCTCATATATAGACGGATTTGTAAAATTCTTTTCGTTTCGTCGTTCGAAAGGGGTTTACTTTGCAATAGTCCCATTTAAATTTCTAATAGATCTGATGATGAGTTTTGGATACAGACAACGGAACTAGTTTAACAGTAAAACGGGATTAAACGCGTCGTTATTTGGCAAAATACCTTTTCCCCGACGTTCGGCTGGGTTACACCAGTCTTGGTCACGGGTGGACTGCAGGTGCGCGGCGTCTTCGGCTTCGAGTGGAGGCGTCCTGTTGAACTACCCTGACGTCGTCTTTATACTTGTCATAATCACTAGACACAACACTAACGGTGTCCTATCGGTTTTATTTAGAGGGAGACTGTCTTTTGTAAAATTGACCTTCAAAAAGATTTTTAGCCTGCTTGAATAAATCACTTTATGGTGATTCTGCTGAATTAAGTCATAAGTTGTGACTAAAGCAGATGGAGAAAATAATGAATAAAGAATACAGAATAGGGTAAATTTACATACTTATAGGACCTCTCGATAAACAACTTTAGTGGTTTGGCTCTCCGCAGCCAAAATGTAAAGTTTTCTAGGCATTTTGATTATTTTAAGTTTGAAAGATATCAGAAAATAATTTACACACTCAGAATTTAGACACATATAATGATAGCTAAGCAGTAGTCCGATTGAAGTTTATTTAAGTAAATATTTATTTATATTTCAGGAATATGTATATTGTTTTCACGTTAAATTCGACCAAGCACACGATAAGTTATAGCAACGCAGGTAACCCCAGTTACTGTAAGTTAAGGTGGCGACAACTGTACTCATAAGATCACTTTTTGTAAACGAAACCATAGCGCGATCTTATTCGACGCCAACGCCATCTAGTTAGCAAATAGGAAACATCTTTATATGGTGAAAAATTATAACACATCTTAGTTATGACATACATACAGACAAACAGACAAAAATTCTACAAACTATATTTTTGGCTTCAGTATCGATTGTAGATGACACCCCAAGTATTCTTTTAAAAAAATATTCAATGTACAGTTTTGACTTTCCTACCATTTTATTATATGTATAGATTAGTAATGGAATAATTTAAAAACTCATATGCCAACGGAACTCTTAAAAAAATTACAGAAAATCAACCGCGATTGTTGCTATCGCATAAATATGCATTGTTTACGCAATCACACAACATAAAATCACTCCTGAACACTCGACAGAAATTCTTCCCTCAAAAGTAAAAAAAAATAAAAACAATTTAACAAAAAATAAACCAGATTCAAAAACATGAAAATAATAATTTTTACTAGAAAGTAAAAATAATTAATTTATTCCAAAAATCTGATGTGAATTACAGAATTAAGTGTGGTGTCATGCAAGTGAAGTGTGTTATGAAACTGTTAGGTACATAGACACCGACTTCAGACTGTAACCTTTACCTTTCAAGTGCATCTTTTTGAAGCCGGCTGTTTTTCTTTTGTTAAAAAGGTTTTTTTTTTTTTCTTTTGTTTCCTAAACAAAATTTTCAGAAGGCGAGAAGTAATACATACAAAACTACTCACACAACCACATTTTTAAGTCATACGCTATGTAAGAACTCACACTGAAGAACAGTCTTAAACGCACACTTAGACACCTGGAAACCATGTTTGTGCATTAAATTTGTATATTAAATTGTGTTAGTTGATGTGAAGAATCAGAGTTTAGGGATTGACAAAATAATTTCGATATCGATTTTGCATAGGTAGGTAAGTGTAGGTACGGTCAGAGTACTGGAGCAGGCTATGTCCGCTCGCATCAATAAATAGGTCGTTTTGTACATAGAATACAAACCATTCGTAAATAACGTTTGATATTCGCGAACCTAATTCAAAGAAGGTGCAAGGATAAAACATAGTAACATGGGAATTAGACCACATAGTGGATGCAGCAGTTAAATGGTCTAAGTATTACAGTATTTTACGGTGTGATAAGAAAGACTCTATTACATAGCTGTAATTTATAGTAGGTGTCTGTTATTATATTATGTGAAGGCAGCAGTTGCATTCATAATCATTATCACACAATGTATGTATATATAAGATAAAATATCTTGAACTGTTAGAATGAATAGAATAGACTAGACCGGCACTACTGGATTATTTATATATATTCACTTCTTACTTTATTGATACTTAAAATTATGCATTAATTAACATACGAGTAATATGAACGACTTTTTGCTGATAAATATTTATTAATATTAAATAAGATAAAGTTTCGATGCACTGAAGATAGCGTTTCGCAGAAATCGTTAAATATCGACAATAATAACTAAAAGTCACATCGGTCGTGTCGTCTCGATAACCTCATTTTTATCACAAGATATAATTATTAATAATGAGTTCTTATAAAAACTACACTAATACAATCATATTTTAATTTACAAAAAAAAAACTTATCTAAGTTTTTTTTTATACCACTAAGGTGGCAAACACGCTTACGTCCCGCCTGATGGTAAGCGGTCAACGTAGCCTATGGCCGCTTGCAACACCAGGGGTACCTATCACTCGCGCGTTGCCGACCCTTCAGAAATCTAATTACTTCTTTCTTGAAGAACCCCATACTGTATTCCTTGGAGAAAGCCCTGGCAGGGAGTTCATTCCACAACTAAAGCGTTCGCAGGAGGAAGTTTGTCTGAAACCATTTCGGTTCTAACGTGTGAGAATGAATTCCCTGCCGATGGCGAGCGGTGCGATAGTATAAAGTAGCCGTGGGCATCATTTCCAACAATTCCTCAGAACTCAACTCATTGTACAAGCGGTAGAACACACATGGGGAGGCAAAGTCTCCCCTTAGACTTAACGTAGTATAAACAATGTGCACGGTAGAGCAATGTGCACGGTAGAGCATAGTGCACGGTAGAGCAATGTGCACGGTAGAGCAAAGTGCACGGTAGAGCAATGTGCACGGTAGAGCAATGCTAGGCTACAGCTTCCTTTTATTGCCTATTCCATATAAAGTATGAGTGTCTGTGAAACCTTCGTGAACTAGATCTTAGGAAATCGTGTTGTTGTAATTCGATAATGTTATACAGGAAACGTAAAGTAGCATCCACGAAAAAAATCTCTGACCGACTTAAGAGTTGTTCTAGCAAGTATGATATTTTTAGTCTGTATTAACTAAAAATATCATACTTCAGTAAATGCCCAATGGCAAAAAACATAGCCAATGGTGAACAGGAAACAACCGTCACACAAAGTCCTGCTAAATGATGTAGCACGCATCTTGCTTACGAAGTGGCAGTCTCAGTGCATGCGCCCGCGCCGCCGGTCGGATGATCTAACTAGGATTGTCATCGACATCGTACTAACACTGCAGTTTACTTTTTCTTTAAATTCTGAAATTAACACCGTGATAACAACTTAGAAATAAAAATTTATATATTCACCGTCGTCGTGTTGTTAGTCACTATTTATTCTTTTATTATTATTTTTACCATATGCAGGCATAAACAATATTAAAGGGCGCGTTCGTTCTGGGATTAAGAGTTCCCACGAATGAAACTTTTCACACTTTTGATAACGACAGTTTTGCCACCGACACCTACCGTTCGTTTAGCTTTGAAACGTTACTAACAAAATTTTTGGTTACAAAACCTGCAAAACGAACGCTTGACGTACACACACTACGATAAAACACACACACACTACCATAAACAATGAATATGTATAGGCAGTTTGACAGATTAACACAAAAACCTCCAGACATGGGTCTAAAGTTTCATTTTTCGGTGGCAAAAGTGACAAAAATAACAAAGATATCGTAAACGAACGCATGACAGTTTGTCACAGATGATACTAAAATTTTGATACTTTTGATAAAAATGCTAAACGAACGAATGACAGGTGGCAAAAGTAATGAAAATAATGATTCTGCATCCCAGAACGAACGCGCTCAAAATGTTTAAAAATAACATGGACGCCCTCAGTGGAGATTGGAAATTATTGTTGCATGCAAAAACTACCTAGAACTAGAAATAAAAATCTATGATATAACACAGAGTACATAGCAAATATTTATTTGTTCAACAAGTGTGCAACGTTGTTTTTTGTGAAGTGTGCCAACGATTTAAAGGCACGAGACCTAAAATAATTTGCTCTCGTGTGAAACATACAACTTTTCATCTCTACTAGCGCGAAAAAATAGGTCTTAGGCAAGGAACACACTGAAGGCCATATTAAGCAATAAGTTCGCTTCGCTATGTCCAAGCTACATGCAAATGCCTCCCCCTGACTCTCAATGGCTAGTGCCCATCATTGTGTAAGGTAAACTAGAAGGTCACCGTCAAGACACCGTGGTGAAAGCAATATTGACGGTCGCTGACCAGCTCGTGTTTTTCTAGGTATCTTAGACGCTGTGTGTTGATCACACGTTCCATCACCTTGGAAAGGAGAGAGGTAATAGCAATAGGCCTGTAATTATATGGATCTGTTCTATAGCACTTTTTCGTCACCGGGTGCACATTTACAGTATTCCATGAATACGGAAATCGCCTAATGTGGTAGGAGAGCGCCAAGAGGCGCGTGAGTACAGGGACACAACTCAGGAGCACACTGTTTAAGCACCACTGCTGGCACCTCTGGCCCACTCGACTTATGAACGTCTAGGGATAGCAAAGCTCGCCGGACCTCCCGCTGTGTTATGAAGTTTTCCGGCAAGGTCATACCGCACCACGGTATAGTCGGTGGCTCAACGCCTTCGTCGTTCATATTCGAATTAAAGGCAAAGTGACTACCAAATAGATCAGCTTTCTGTTTAGCACTATGGCCCAAGTCACCACCGGTCTTTTGCAGTGGTGGCAGCGACGACTGGCAAAAGTTTCCTTCGGCAGCTTTAGCAAGCGACCAGAAAGCACGACTCCCAGAGGGATAGTCCGCTAGTCGCCCACCTATTTTGCCGATGAATTGGAATTTAGCTCTGACGTATGCTCGAGGCATTTAATGTGCGTTTTAACTCAGAAATATTCGCATCCTTAATATTACGAGCCATGGTCTAAGCCTCATACGTAGATTGCTTGAGAATTTTATCTTATGTGCAAGACCGATTAAACCACGGTCGTGTTTTGACACTGGCAGCTACTCGCGGGTTAGGAATAAAATATTCCATACCAGGGAGGACTGTCTCAGTGACTGCGGCACCAGCACGCCGCGTCTACCGTTCCCCTGCTGACCGCGCAAAAATCCTCATGAGCTCTGGCTACCTGACTCATCGCCAGGAACACAATACTACTCAACGTAAATGTTATTTGGCCGCGGTCTTCTGTAAGATGGAGGTACTTTCCCACTTCGGGCTGCTCTTTCGAGCGAGTACTCGCTTTGCCTATCTTTATTGTTCAGGAGCGTCAGTAGAGTGAGTACCTCTCTTAAAAAATCAATTTATTATACATAACTGGTAGCTCCATCCGTGATAAATGTGGTTATCGGCTTGGAACTCCTACGGCAACTCCTTGATCAAGGAAGTTTGCTGTAGCAAGCTTTAGCTGTAGCCATAGCATTCACGCTGAATTTTGTTATAGTTAGGTATTCCGGTAATAAAGGTAATTTTTGGGGATAAAGCAGCTTTCCTTTTCTTTTTCCGTCTCTTTGACTATCCTTGTGCCAAATTTTCGCTCAATGGTGAAAACAAATAATGAACTTGAGAAATTAAGGAGAAGACTCATTTGCAGACACGTCTGACTTAAAACTTCGCCCCTCAGCACGCAAGGCAGACAACGTGTCTACTTTGTCTCAGCATGCAAGGCAGACTCCATGACCAATAGGCCAACACCATCTAATGTAAGCTATGAGCATGTGTGTACACGGATGAAAGTGTATCAATAAGTGCGCCCGGTGACAGATTTACCGTGGGACGCGAGAGATGGGTTTCGCGTCTGGTGATCACATGTGTGCTACATATTAACGTATCTGTGCAGTCTTCACTGATGTCACTCTTGTTTAAACTTCACACTCACTGAACCATGTGTACTTACTTATTCCGTGTAATGCTCAAATCGAGAAACTGCTGAAAAACAAATTATTACTATTACTTATTGCACGTGGGACGGCCCCCCGCTAAATGGACAGATGACCTTTTTAAGGCAGCGGGGAGCCGTTGGTTACAGGCGGCACAGACTCGCACGCTTGGAGAAAGTTAGGTCAGGCCTATGTCCAGCAGTGGACGTCAATGGGCTGATATGATGATGATGACTTATTATTATTTGCAAAATCTGTAAGTAGTACAAAAGTCTTTCGATACCCTTTTTCTTAGAATCCTTTTCATGTAGGAACGAGAAATTTAGCGTAGAATTAATGACTCACATAGGCCAGCACATTTTTATTTTAATGGGAAATATATCTTTATTGGCCATTACCTAAGACGCCTGTCATTTGAGAGCTTATTAAATATACAGTAATATTACTAAGAATTAGGATGTTTCAGTCAACCTGATGTTAAATAGACATTAATATGCTAAAAAACAATGGCCCTTTTGTACTAGATAAAAACGATGATCAAGTCTTGAAATGAGAGTCCTGCCTTGTACCTACTACTAAAATATAACTTTAAATTATTAAATAATTGTGATTTTTGAGTACTATCAAGTTATTTTTGAATGTTAGGGGAAATTTAGATTGTAAAAAAAACACTAGGTTGGCGATTAAACACGTAGAGTATCTACCTATTAAACACGTAGAGTACCTACCTATTAAACACGTAGAGTACCTACCTATTAAACACGTAGAGTACCTACCTATTAAACACGGAGAGTACCTACCTATTAAACACGTAGAGTATCTATACTTATTAAACACGTAGAGTATCTATACTTATTAAACACGTAGAGTATCTATACTTATTAAACACGTAGATTACCTACCTATTAAACACATAAGAGAACCTACCTATTAAATTTCAGTGACAGTTAATATTTACTTTCCATTTATTTACTCTCTTAATACTTACATAAACAGTGTCATTACATGCAGATAAAGCGCTATTCCTCATCCAGCCATCACCAGCCACCTCGTTAATGGCGCGCCATAGAGGAAGCTTATGTCCAGTAGTGGACCAATATGACCTTATATGATGAAAGTGGGTGCCAAAACCTTAATAATTCTCAAGGGCTTTTTCTTCGTAAATTTTTCTTTCTCAAAGCAAAGCGCGCGTTCATACAAGTCACGGGCAGTAATGATGCGACTATTCTATCAAGTATATAGAAGATGTCTGTTCAAAATATGAACTACGGGCACACTTCAACCGAGCAATTAAAAGTGTTAACTTCAGCCAATACTTTTAATTCATAATTCTCTAGATATTGCCATCTGGTGGTGTCGTTATTGTTTCTACTTCTATTCCCGCCATTTAAGTTGTTTTTTAGTTTGGGTTTATTTATGTATTCACATTGGGTTTATATATGGTACTCGTACACACAAAAATAACAAACACCACGAATAACAAGTTAACAATACGATTAATTCGTTATCCTGCAGTTATAAAGAAGCAAATACGTAGATAATATTTAATTACATTTTTACGTAAAATAAAGTCAATTATTGTAACGATAACCTAACAATCGCACTGAACAGTACCGCCCAGCTCGATCGCACAGTATGGGTATATGCAGCCCCATAAATCATTGGTTATCAACGTTTTTTCCTCGGGTTTTTGCATCAATTAACATAAACCTGCCACAAGTGATAAAGTATTTATTTGCATTATAATTAGTTTTTTCTCATATTTATTGCCCTATTAGTTGTTAGTAGTCTGTAGATATTTATTTATTCACCCTATATTTATATTTATTTACTCGCAAACGTGTTGAAAAACATTATATGTAACACAAGCGGTACGGAAATTACAAAAGCGAGGGTTTAGAGTCTCTAAAACTGTTATTAATGTCCATACTCAACATAACAATGATCACATAGCGAGCTTGTAGATAAATGTAGGTAGTAAAGTGCAATACGAAGTAATAGAGACGTTGAATTAGATTCATTATAATTGTAATGTTCGCTCAAGGGAGGTATTCGTACTTACTCTACTCTACTCCTCCAACATTATAGTCTTGAACAATACTTAAATATTGTGACAGTTTGACGGTTTTATTCGCCATAGCGGTTACAGTTCAATATGGTGGTGTTATTCTTGGTTTATAGACTCATATTTTCCCTTTATAACAGTCGTTCTCTATTGTTAGCGGACGTAAGGTTGAGGTTTATTTGAAAATAAGGAGTATGAATTCACAATCTTTGTTCAAGTTTGTTCAATAGTTACATTACACATTTCCTGTGAGCCCACTCGCGGCACGAGCTTGTTAATGTCTTAATGTCGGTCGACATTTGCAGATAACTTAGACAATATTGTCAGCCTCCTATCACCGACTTCGTGCTAAGCACTAAGTTATTTACCAAGCATTTATGATACAACATTCTGCTTTGTGTCGGATTTCAGAAAATGTTTATTCTGAAAATCGTCCAATCCTTTGCAAATATCAAGTTGCTAAAATTAAGTAACCTTTAAATACAGTTTTATTTCTATCACGTGTGACATTAAAAGGTTTATGTAATGATCAGTCTGTAATGTAAATATGTGAAGAGTATGTTAACACTAATAATTTATTTATTTTTTATCACACTTAACTACTTGTAAATAGTCATTACACGCAGGCAAAGCAGGTGCTAAGATCTTAATTACTCCCACGAGCTTTTTCTTTGTATATTTTACTTACCTTAGAAACGATATTCAAAGTTAGGCAACTAATTGGATGAGTGACCGCTTAGCGGCACACTTTTTGTTTTTGTTTGTGTTTGCAAATAACGTAAATGGTTACGGAAGCCTCCGTTTGCGAGTCCGACTAGCACTTGTTTTTAAAAAAGATATTTTTGTAAAATTTTATTAGAATTAATGTTAAGATGGCGGAACGATAACATTAAAGCATCAAATTTAAGCAAAACTAGCACGCTAATGACGCAAACACCTTGCGCTACGGTGACGCAATAGTGACGTTGTCTTTTTGCGCAACTGTAGTGCAACGCAAAATTCTAAAGCGTAGAATATTCAAAATTTGACAGGCAAAAATACACAATAAATTTATAATATTTTTTATAAACTTGCCTTTATGTAGTAGTAATAGAGCCATCACAGTACCACCCAAGTACAAGCTTTAAGTTTCTAATTACGGTAAATAAATACAGAGAAATAAAAAATCACTAATAAACAAATGCATTTGCATCCTATTTTGGTAGCGCAATAGTATAGTGATGCAAAATTAACGTTTCCCTTGTAAGCCTTGCTACATGGTATGTCTACAAAAGACTATTCCACTCAAGTTTAGAAATGTCCACAGTCGTAAAGTTGCGTAAATTAAATTAAATGAAAATGGAAAACTGTAACGAGTACCCAATTACTATAAATTCATAAACATGGGAAATTCTAAGGGTCATATTTATATATGATATCCTATTATAATTCAAACTCGCGTTGGCGAATAAAGACACGATCATACAAAAGGATCGTTTGTACTACAACTCGATCCTTTTGTGTGATCGCGACTCAACGACTCCACACGCCAACCAGCTCGTAATTTAGTAAATGAAAGAAAAAATAAACAAAACACAACTAGCACCGAGCACCGAGCACCGCTGCGGCCCGGATGGAACACTGCACCACTATCACTAAAGCACCCACAGAGCCCTTTATTTCTGGATGACTGCATGGCATGGCGTCCCTTTATTTACTTATTTTAATATTACAATTTCATATTATAATTGCTATCGCGTGCTATAATGTATTTTTTAATGAAATTTTCTATTTATTTCTTGACGAATTCCTTTTATAAATAGAATAAGAATATACGATAACATCGAACAAAGTACTTCGTCAATATAACCACGACGAGTATAAGTAAAATCAAATCACTTTTTTGGAGTCTATAAAATTAAAGTTACTAGTAACTATCGTTCTAATATCAAGAAGGCATTCTAGCAAGAAGAAACGACGAAAGAAACTCTTTAGCAGTCGCTTTTTAAATGTAATAAATTTATACATATTGTTATGTAAATTATGATGTTAACAAAAATATATTTAATCCCATGCATTTTTATTATCAAGGTAGTATTTAATTGTGTAATAAGCTTTTTTGACAAGTTTCTATATAATAAGATTTTTAAACTTTTTAAAGTTTTATCTACATACTTCTGCCGGGACTTTATTGTAAGAAGGATACAAAAAACTAAAATAACCGAATGCAAAGTAACCAATGTGAAGTCGTATGGCGCAAGCTGTCGCAGGCCTATGGCAAGGCCATTTATATGACGTCACCAACACTGACTTTATGAAAAAGAAAGATCAATTGTCAAGTGAAGGCTACAGATATTATTGAAAAGAAGAGAAGAGAATTATTGCAAAGGAAATTAAAATAATATGTCGTAGATTCATTTTATTTTAATTTAATTCTGAGAACAGACTAAACAGATCGTTTATTTAAGTATTGTGAGATGAAACCATAATGATCGAATCCGACTCGCACTTCGCTGGTTTTTTTTTTATTAATTCTATTGAAAATAGAGTCTTTATCTTACAAAACTTATATTTACAATAAAATGCTGTACACTTACAGTTCACTTTATTATAATCCTCAACAAGAAGCTAACAACAAACTCATCAGAAATGTCATGATAACTAATAGGTGCAGTAAAAAAAACCTATTCGCTATAAAACGTTAATATCCCACGTTCACAACATAAAACAGTGACAAATAGCCATCTACCGATTCCCAACCGGGGCCAGTACATCTTAATTCAACGATAATAAGTCAATAAAGGAATGATTGCCGGTAGTAATGGCGCCATTTTGCACGTCGAGTCCTGATGGGAACAGGTGGGCAGCAGCGTCGTCACAGACTATAGAATCGCTGATGTCGTGTGTCGCCTTAAGTCGCCTACACAACACGTCTGAGGGTGGCGATATGACACTACCCGGTTGTTCTTGTGAACTTGCTCAACCATCCGGTTTTACCTGTTAATAAAATAGGGTTGTCAAAGAATACAGCAAACAATATCAAACACTTTTTCGGTAATATTTTTTTTATTAGAAATATAAAAAGTAGTAAAGCTATGGCGACGCTTGACAAATGTTATAAGTGGTCATTTTTTAATACAAGTTATAATTTTATTGGTTACAAATTAAATATGCACCAATAGTTAGTTCACCAGTCGTGTCGAATTCTGACAAAGGTACTTACCTCTTTGTTATAATTGGATTTACAAATAGGGGCATATATTTTCTGTCTATACTATATACTATGGTCACCATATATGGTGACCATAGTATATAGTATGGTTTTACCTTTTTACTTAGATTTTACCGCATATTACTATTAAGCTGATATTTAGGTATGACTTATGCGACATATATATACCACCTTAGTCCAAATACTCTGCATCAGAAGCAGTGTTGAGAGTATGGGCTCACCACCTGTTGCTGACATACAGGAGTACAGCGGTTGGTGAAAAAGTCAGTCCCCGACATCCAGCCACTAGTTAACCCCTTCGGGAAAAAACCGTAACATTATGCATAAATACATTAAAATGGAGTTATTATTATCTACTGCTAGTAAAAATACTAATGTTCTAAATACATATGTATGTGTATCTGAACAATGTTACACACAAATGATAAAGTTCTGTTCTTTTTCCCTTGCCCGTAAAAGATAATACCATATCACACCCAGTCAAAGATAATACCGTATCACACCCAGTCAAGGATAATACCGTATCACACCCAGTCAAAGATAATCCCGTATCACACCCAGTCAAAGCATGGTATATTGGCAAATACTTGCATTGTGACAAATCCATTGATGTCGCCAATTCGTGAATAGCTATGTATCGGAAGCTTGAACTAACACCAAGGGCAACCCATTATTCAGTGAAAAATTCGAAAAAATACCAATTTTTATTTTCTGCTTAATACAATGCAATAGGTACAACGTATATCAACGAATTATATTTTTAATAATGCAACTTCAGTATAATCTATAACGAAAAAACACATCTCTCAATGCTAAACGTTTGTAGACAACATTTCATTTAGGTAATAAAAGAAGAAATATAAATCCTTGCCAACCGAATATATTATTTCCGCAACCAGACAGACTTTCTCACAAATATTTCTCCCTGAGTATTACAGTAAAATAGTGTTGTTTTTTCCACTTACGGTTAGTAAAAAACTGAAAGTTAGGATCATATATACATATCCGGAGAAAATAAGCACTTACAAGTGCTGTTTGGGTAAATAATAAAATATTATTGTCCCCTGACCCCCGGGGGACGGAAAAACTTGGCTCGATTTAACAAGATACAAATCCCCCGTTTACTGTTGAAAAACCCATTTATTGTAGTATTTACAATTCCAGTACACACCTTACCCCTACCATCTCTAAGAGCATTCGGACTCTGGTGTTGGAATCTTCGGTACCTATTGTCCAGTTCAAATATTAGTTTAGAAGGTAAACTTGGTATTCTTACTAAGCAGACCGAACTAGCACTTCACCATCTCGATACCAGAGGTTTCTGCTTCATAACTCGGAAGTCCGGCCCCACAACAACTTTGATTATGTTGGTATCTAGGTGCACCCGATAAAGGCCAGCTATGAAAATAGTTGACGATACTTCGATCTTTTTCTTCCTTTTATAGTATCTTCAAAAACTCCACTTTCCACTACAAGTCAATTAAAGTATTTAACTACATAATCATCCGATGTGTCGACATGAATAACATTAACATAATACTTACTTGGACAAAACCTTGTTTTCTCAGTAGTTTCATTGCCATCTAACTTATTTATATCTATCTTATTTATTTGAATTTCATCATTATCATATCATCATCATATTTTTAAACCACTAAGCCAATAAGCTTACGGTCCGCCTGATTATTCACCGTAGCCTAAGGACGATTGCAGCACTACGGATGTCACTCGCGCGTTGCCGACCCTTCAAAAATCTAATAACTTCTGTCTTGAAGAACCCCATAATGTAGTCCTTAGGGAGAACCTTGGCAGGGAGCTCATTCCACAACCCGAGCGTTCGCGGGAGGAAGTTATTGAGAACAGTCTCGAGCTATTCGTACTCTGGAATTATGTCTGGAAATATGTATGCCAGTAGACTCACAGATTTCGAGATGTAAGTCAGACTTCAATACATTTTTGTCTCGAAATCCAGAGTCCGAATAGCTCGAGATTGTTCTCCATAAGGTCCTAGTTACCATCGGCCCGGCACCGGCCCAGCATCAAAAAATACTTTATAACGTGAACGTGATCTTAACACCGGCCTCAACTTAAAGTATAGGTACCATTTCAATCCTTTGGCAGATTTGTTTAATATCACTAAAATTACTAAAAAATTTAATTATTAAAACAGGGTAATTCAGAGAAGTTATTAGATTTCTGAAGGGTCGGCAACGCGCAAGTGATACCCCTGGTGTTGCAAGCGTCCATAGGCTACGGTGACCGCTTACCATCAGGCGGACCGTAAGCTTGTTTGCCACCTTAGTGGTAAAAAAAAAAAAAAAAAGCCCATAGATGTTTAATAGTGGATAACGAGATAATAATAAAACTTAAGACGGTTCAAAACCCCAATAGTACTCTTTAGTCTGTGGCCCTCTGTACATTTAGGCAGCAGACGATACCAAATAATGTTACGTAATACGAGTATGTATGTGACAATCGTAGCCACAAGCAAAAGCGATTCATTGACATGTCGCGACGAGGTATAGTGTCCAGTCCGACTTACGTCTAGAGCTGTAGTCTAGACTAGACTCAACACGTCTCGGCACGCACTTGGCGTGGGTGGCCTCAACGAAATACAAATAGTCTAATGTTTATTATTACTTATTCAGTCGCTATATACATGGGGGCTTTGATAATAACGTAGGTATAAGAAGCACTATGAAAATTAAAATAGGTACACAACACATATGTAACATTTATGTTTGAAGCTAGACACATGACTAAGGACGCATGTAATTTTATTCTCTTGTATTCGGTTCGTTTTCGTATTTTACGGCCGTAATAAAATCGAATCTACATCCTTGATTCGTGAATTTTTTTATCAATATACCTACCCATTATATTTGAAAACATTTTGTATTTTAAGTAGCTGTGCTTAGTGGTTTCACTCTGACATATACAAAGCCTAGAAATAAATAAATTATTCTATGTCTGTACGTTTTCTTAATAGTTAGTGCACATATTTGTACAGTGCACGTCTGAAAATGTCATGAAACAGAGACGAGTTTTCGGACATTTGCGGGCCTCATCCATTGATATGAAAGGCATTTATAAAAAAGCAGAACATACAGACATAGTGACTGTGTATATCGATCATATATAGCCAAGCCAAGATCCAGGAAAAAACAGGGGAATGGGGAAAAGGTTTTGTCTGCAAAGTCGGTTTTTTATAATAGCATATAAATAAAGTGAGGTAAAAAGCGCGTCACCAGCTGTTTTCTTTCTACCTGGCTGTGCTGGGTGCTTCTCACTTGTCACACGTTACAAAAAACGTCTTTAAATGTCCCTTATCGTGTTGAGCCTATCGACAGACATGAGCCGGATGTGACCGCAAAAAGGCAACAAGGCAAACGTTGGCGAGCTCTGTTAAAAGTCAAACTGTTGATCTTTTGACAAGGCAATAGACATTTTATTTAAAAAGTTTTTCAAGGAATTTATGACAAACCAAGTTATAGGTAAGTGAAGCGAGTCTATAGCTACGTGATATAGCTGAGACTTTACAGGATTTTTTTTAACAATCGACTTCATAAAGATGGACTAAAAAGAAAAAAAAAAAAATTCAAAAAATCTGATATAAGTACTGTAACGGGCTGTGAAAATTGTCGACAATCCCTAACTCACTTGCCGTATCGAACCCTTAAGTCTGAGAAGAGACTTTGCATCCCTGTATATTTTCCACAGCTTGTAAAATGCTGATGTGACACGGCTACTACCTACCATCGCACTGCTCGCCATCGGCAGGGATTCATGAACTTTGAATCTAAATGGTCACGTACTGTGCGGTTTCAGAGAAACTTCCTTCCGCGAACTCTAGGGTTGTGGAATGAGCTCCCTGCCAAGGTTTTCTCTAAGCACTACAGTATGGGGTTATTCGAGAAGGAAGTTATTAGATTTTTGAAGGGTCAGCAACGCGCGAGTATGGCAAGGTATTGCAAGCATCCTTAGGCTGCGGTGACCGCTTACCATCAGGCGGGCCGCAAGCTTGTTTATGTAAAAAAAAAAAAAAAGGTAAACCCAAATAAAACACAGGCCATCATAATCGGAAGCTAAAGACTGATTACTAAAATTGGAAACAGTTACCCTTAATTACGTGTAGTAGGTAATTTTTGCGTTTCATTCAACGAATTTGTGAAAAACTTAGGTATTGACATTTATCGCACGTTGTCCTGGCACCATCAGCTGAAAAAAATTAGCAGAAAACTGTTCGGTTGATCATTAAGAAGACTTCAGAACTTCCTACCAATTCCTACTAAATAATAATTAAAATAATAAATAAATAATATAATACTAATTGAGCAATACAATCAATACTCCTTCCGGTTCTCGACTACGCCGACGTTAGCTCCTCGATCTCACAAAATTTCTTCAAAATTTATCCATACGGTGCATATTTGGTTTACGCAAATATGATCATGTATCAGAGTTTCGTTCTAAGCTCAAATGTCCCTTCAGTCGCCAACGCCGGAATACACACCTTCTCTTTCTACTTTATTTCGTTCTGTTTATACGTTCATCACCAAAATATTTAAAAAATCGCTTTCAATTCCTCTACAGAACCTAAGATCTTCTACAAATCTACTCTTAAAGATTCCTTTACGGAATGTAAAACTTAGTTTTACAATGATTCTTTTACGGTAAAATCTATAATAGTAATGAATACTTTACCTCTCACCATCAGACAAGCGTAATGCTTACACTGCTTCAAAACACAGGTTATAAATTATTATCGGTCACAATAATATTCATTTTACGATAAAGAAATGTTATTTTGTTTAAGTATATTTTATGTACGTCTATGGACTAGGTATATTATTTAAGTTTTTTTTGATATAGCATTTAATATGTTGTAACGTGTATTATATATTTTAGTTATTATATATCATTAACATAATTAAGTAACAAAACTAAAATTATCTTGACTAAAACCTTAAAAATAAATAAATAAAACATAATTTAAATTTAAAAACCCCAGACTCATAAAAAGAATATTTCATCCAAAGTAAACCTATGTGGTATAGTACCATTGACACTGGCGGCATTACCTCTCTGCACAGCCAAACTTAGCCTTTGAGAGAGGTAGCATCCAGCCCTTAAATCACGCAAGAACAAGTCTTTTAGATAAGTCCTAAACAAAAGACTTCGTATCCGATGACCAGGGGCCGAGTGTCTCAAATATTCTTTTTAACGTGTATTATGTTTTAATATTTATTCAATATATTGAAGTACTTGCATGTATTTATGCATATATATAACCAAACTTTCCTTTTAATGAAATTTTGCATTTTTGCACCTACTTACTTTAAAAATTTTATTGTATTAGATTTCCTCTACCCACAGGTTGTTTGGAAGAAATCTCTTAGTAGCGATAATACCGCCTAAATTGTTGTACCAACAAATTATACTTTTCTATAAATTTTGTGTAATAAAGAATTTATTACATTACCTCGTTTATGACAGCGGTTAAGTTTCAAGGAATAGTAACAAATATGTAGGAAAAGGAAATAAATAAAATCAAATTTTAGTTACGTCACTGATGTATGGAAATGTTGGATACGGCAAAAAAAGCATGAGAGTAGAATTCATGATGTGGAAATGTATGTGGGCGTGGTACTCTAAATACCAGGATAATATGTAGTGTGATAAGAGAGCGTTGCAGGAAGACAAAATATGTAGATAGGGGAGCTGCACCGTATATCGGATAGTTGCGCGATTTCGGATAGGTAGTCGAGTGTCGCGATTTTTAAAATAGTGACATCTAGACAATCATAAAACAGGGCAAAGGCAGAAAGTTAACCTGTCTGAAAAAAAAAAAATGGCGGCACAGTGAGGCACTTGGCTTGGCTATGTTAAATTTTAATATCGGATACATATGCGATCCTAATATCGAATATCCTATATTTTCAACATATGATCAAATTCGATAATAAATTATGATATCTTGCTTGCTATTCTTCTGCAGAAAAAATGGCAAAAGGTATTAGTTTGGAAGGAACAAAAGTATCTGACAATTGGTGACTCTCCCCTAGTGATAAGGATTTAGAAATTAATGTTTAGGTCTTAGGCATGTTGAAATAAAAAACAAACAATGTTATAAAAATCACTAGCGGAAGTGAATGTAGTGGAAGAAATGTGCGTGAATCGTAGCAAGTGGAAGTCTGCCGTAACTGACTAACTGACTACCCATCCGGAAAACAAGCGTGATGTCATGTATGTTTTACTAGTAAAGTTTACCCATGTAACGCTAATTTGTTTTATAGGAAATCCACCAGATTAAAACATACATATTCTATAAAAAACCTTTGGTCGGACAAGCAAATACACAGCGAAGGCCTGAATAGGGCTTCGTTGGCTGGCACCCTTTGGGTACGTAACCCTAAAAGCAGTCACTATAACGATTCCGTGCTGCCCTTGCAAGACTCCGTAAAACTTTTTTTAACGATTTTACACTAAGCATATTTAATCCCAGGTAGAGACCGATTGTTGTGACATCTGTGACGGCTTAAGAAGATCACGAAATGTCGACTTATGAATTGTTACTTCACAAAGGACTTCACAATCGTTTTGTGACGGCTTTTGTTCGGGCTTAAAGAGAAATGTCAAGCCGAATATCCAATACAGATTTTTGATTATTTCCACTCATTTATAACCTTTTTAATTGTTTTTTGTTCAATTAATGTATACGCTTTGTGTTTGGAGGTTCCGCGAAGTACCTACAGAGCACTTTCCCAAAATAATACTGAAAAGTATATAAATAAACTCCTAAAGCAGATAAAACTTTGAGTGCTTTGTTTTTCTTAAAGTGGAATGCCAAAAATTTGCAGCACAAACAAGACAATTAATTAAGTGTTAAATGGGATTATCTTCCAGCATGTTCCATAATTTTTATTTAAATTTGTAAATACATCGAAATCTGAATTTCTGCTTTAGCAGTAGCAAAAAAAATCTATGCCCAACAGTGGGGCGTCAACATTATTTCCCATTACTACGTCCTAACTTTTATTGTGCCGGTATTTATGTAGTGGCGCAATTCACGCAATGACTCACTATAATAATACCTTAGAAGCCACAATTGGCAGTCAATTCGACGGTCTCTTAACTCTAACCGCCCATAAGGTGGGTCCGAGGCGTCTTAACTACCGGCGCTACGGTCATTACCAAGTCATTTTATGGGCCCTAATAAAACAGCACCGTCGTTGGACACAAACTTTGCTTACATAAGTGTTTAATTAATCTTTTTGGGTAAAACTAATTTGTTAGATATTGTCGTTTTCGTATTTGATTTGAGTCGTTGTTGTAAATTTAAGGTGTTTCATTAATTTTCTTCGGTTGCAATAATTCTACTATTATAGTAATAATATGAGTTTTGTGACATTAATGTGTGAAGTTATATTTAAATAAAGCTTAAATTATTCCTTCTTAATGATTAATATATAATAGATTTTAATAGAAATTTGCCTTAAAAAGTTCTATAAATATCCGTGGGCTGAAAAAATCTGCAGAAACAATACAATGCAAGAGGGAGTACTGAGTTGTAAGGCATACCTTTAAAAACAATATACAATGCGGAAGACAGTTCTAGGTTGCGAGTCATACTTTTAGATACAATATACAATGCAAAAGGCAGTCCTGGGCTGTAAGACATACCTTCAAATACGATGCAGGAGGCAGTCCTGTATTCTGAGAAATATACCTTAAATTAAGACACAATTTACTATGCAGAAAACAGTCCTGGGTTGCGAGACATACTTTTAGATACAATATACAATGCAGAAGAAAGTCCTGGGTTGCGAGACATACTTTTAGATACAATATACAATGCAGAAGAAAGTCCTGGGTTGCGAGACATACTTTTAGATACAATATACAATGCAGAAGAAAGTCCTGGGTTGCGAGACATACTTTTAGATACAATATACAATGCAGAAGAAAGTCCTGGGTTGCGAGACATACTTTTAGATACAATATACAATGCAGAAGAAAGTCCTGGGTTGCGAGACATACTTTTAGATACAATATACAATGTAGAAGGCTGTCCTTAGATCTCTACTCTATCGTTTCTCAACCTTTTTATATCGCGATTCACGAAACTAAATTAAGTTAAAAGTTTCGCAACCCCTTCACTAAAAATTATAATAATATATTAATGAATAGTTTATTTAGTCGTTAAAACTGTTATGCCTACTTCAGACACGCTCTAATTTGCTGCAGCAGCGTGTGGTCATACATCCCAACCTTATGTATGATTATATGCGTCCTAATACAAACTGAACTAAGAAGTACTAAGAACGAGTATCTCAATATCGCAGATGATCAAAACGCTTTACAAATATAAATTATCGCGCGTGTAAATCATGCCTGTCCGAGGGTGCAACTAAAATCATACCTGCCGCGCCAGGACTTACTAGGGCTGGCCACACTTTGTAACAGGTTCCCGATTGAAAAGTTCTCGCGCGCGCCGGACGGGCACTTCCTGTAAACATTTTGTTACGAGAAACAGCCCTTTTTGAAGAAAAAGAGGGATCAAGAGGGGTTTCTTGACCCTCTTATTTAGTGGGTCATAACCGTCATTAAAATGAGAAATCCTATGACTTCTTTGTGAAAAATAAGAGGAATCGCAAGAGGGGTTTTTGTGTTCCCTCTTTTTTTACCCTCTTGCGCCCCTGCTTACGTACGACATTATGTCTATAGAGAGATTCAAAGAATACAAAAAACTATTCAAACGCAAACGATATCCGCCATGTTTTTTCGACATATTTAGATCAAACTAGTCGATCTATGGACTAAAATAGTTACCGCGATTCACTAGCCATGAGTAAATAAATTAAAAATATCTCGAATTCGACATTATCCCTATCAGCACGAGAATCAGGCCCCAGGGCGTACGAATAATTTTAGACTCCTAAAAGGCGACTTTGTACCTAACAATAGCCAACAATAGAGGGGGAGTTGCATATTGGCGTGAAAAGATGTTAGTGGCAAATAGAAATCACTGATCGAGGTCTAACTTCAGCAGTGGATAATTTCTTAAGGTAAGGGATCGTGGATACATTCTACTTTCTGAAAATCTAAAGGAAACACACTTCAAATGCCTACAACAGTATAAAATTTAAACCAAATTGTAAACGTCATTCTGAATAGTAGTTTGCGAAATGAGATAAGTAACCGGTGCGGGGGGGTGAGCAGAGAAGAAGGGGGAGTGACTTGAGAGATAGCCTGCAGCGAGCCGCAGCCAGCCGGGCCACCGCTAGCGCTGGGTGCTAAGTGGCAAAGAGTAAGGATGAGATCAGATAGGACAATATTTAAAGGTCAGGGTTATACATATAGTCAAAAAAACATCGCCCAGATACATCGCATGATATTATCTTTAAAATATTAGAACTTGCAGCTCACCTTGCAATAACCCTGTTATTGTTTTTTATGTCTGAGTATATAACGTCATGGTCACGGGTCTCTACCTTATAAACGGAATGATTCATGACTCATAAACAGACCTGGAGCTTAAACTTAAAAACTTTCCGTAGAATGAGGTGACAAAAATGAAAAAGAAACCGGGAAATATTTAATGCGTTTGTGATATTGTAGCGAAAAAGCTAGAAAGCCCCCTTTAAGACATAAAAAACCGAGCTCTGTTTGGACCATTGAGTACCTCCTAAACCAAAAAAAATATAAAGGAAATTTAGCCAATAAGACTTTGTGAAACAATAGTAAGTTCTAGTTTATAGTAAAATAAACTGACACTTCTTCGTAGAAAACCTTTGATTTCTATCCGGTACATCTATCTGAAGATTTATATAATAGTTGTTACGGTTCTCCAAAGTTCTCGTTAGTTGTTCTTTGCGAGACCGAGAGCGTTATCAGGTCCAGAGCATCGGGTCACCAGTTCTGTCCTGACTGCCACATTTAGATCCTGATAACGAGGCAGCTGCGCTCGTCAGCGAATGGTCACAGATTAACCACAGATTTACATAATCACGTTCGAGGGACAGATTACACATTTCTAATGTCTATAACAGATAAACAAAAACACATTTTTAAAGTTTTTGAATCCAAATCGATTTGAAGACAGACGTGTTTAGTGTATCTCGGGTGAACAGACACAGTATGTTTCTGTAGTAGCAGGCGTGAGCATCTGTAGTTCGTATCTGGCAGACCACTTATCCCTTGGGATATGTGTAGGTAACGCTTATATGACTTAACTCTAGATTATTCGTAATAAGCTCCCTGGTCCAAATCTCAAATACAGCTAAGTTTGGTATCCGAGCTCAATAATAAATAATCATAATAAAAATAATAAATATTTTTGGACATTACACACAGCGCCGTCTGGCCCCAATGCAAGCAAAACTTGTGTTATGGATACTACACCGGATACAAATACATAAATAACACTTTTTTTTTCTAAATACATAAATAAATACATTCAGACTCAAGACAAACACAAATGTTTATTTTATGACATAAAAGTTTGTTTGTCTAGTGCGGAAATATAACCCAAACCCTGTGCATAGCAGCTGCGGTCACACTATCGACTAGACTGCAAGGGAGTTAATATCGGAGAAGCTTATGTTATAAATAAAATGCCTACTTAAAGGTATTTCTACAACGCGCGTAGGTATATTGTAACACCTCAGGAACTCGAAGTGCATAACAATAACATAAGGAAATGTTATCTATCACATCTCGGATCGCTTGCAGCGCGTACAGCACGTGGGAGGAGGACGCATCGCGATATCGATCGGAGTGAGACATATTGTATGCGCATATTTACACAGTTCGGTTGTTCTGTTCCACATCACGTCGAAGCATTGACGACATTCCTGCGCGACAGATTGTATCTAGTTCTGGAGAACTATAGAAAAACCTACCAACCAATCCGGTAGAGAAATTGGTGAAAAGGCTCGGCGTTTCGTTGTGCTTGTGGTTTAGTGATTTTGAGATTATCATCCTTATAGTATCTATAATACATATTACTTTCAGTAGTTTCACACTGTTTTCCGTCATTTGTTTGTTTTTATTAATTTCACACTTAAGAGAATACACTTCGCGGCGCCCGCGCGCTTTTACATTTTTGCTAAAATGTTGCTGTACCTATCGAACACGACGCGGGCGCGAGACCCCCTTACCCCGCGCCGCGCGCCGTATTTATCGTATAGCTGGAACGTCAGTATTCTGATAAGCGATATGACTTTCACCCAAAAATACTATATTCTGAGCATTAACGAAGTATAAATGAATTAACATCATTAATTTTTCAATTTAATAAGTATTTAATGTGCTGCCATATTGTTTATTCGATTGCGATAAAACTATGTTAATTTATTGCTACCACTTGCGCAAAAGTTATAGGCATGAAAGAATGTCATTGGTTGTAATGGAATAGGTTAAATACTCAAAGCATTGACCAGCATCGGAACGAAGTGACGGTAAAACAAAACAATCCTATACTTTTGTCATCGAGTGTTTGCCATCTGCAATCAAACTAATCAATCATTCATGCGATTTGCTTAATTCCTTAATAGGTATTAGACGTTCTGTTCGGCGCGCTTTCTGAAAAAATATCTAGGTACCTACTTATACAAACTTACAAAGGTTATGCGAGTTTTTTTTTGAAAAATTATTTATTTATAGACAGGAATGAATATTGAAATAGGAGGAGGTTTCTAAGCTAACATTCATTTATCTTTTCACGGAGACCAGCAAGGACGATAATAAAATAGGTAGGCAACTCGGTACCTCGTAACATTCTTACCCACACATACCGTTTTCAAAATTCACTTTCAAATCATAATAATGTTTAAAATGGTAAAATGTAAGTACAAATATTTACTTACCTTTAACTATTTTTAAATTTTTGAAGTGAAAACTTCTTTAGCGGCGTTGTGCACTTTTTTTGGTATGGGTAAAAAATTAAAAACTCGCGTCAGGTCACGTGTCCTAATCGTGGAAATTCGTAAGTCGGAAACCGTAATGCCACGCCTATTATTTTTTTTATTTTTTTTCTATTATATGTGTTTTTCTCGTGGGGGTGCCTTACCCCTTGCATATTTCGATGGCTTAACGTCCCCCCCACCTTTTTTTTTTTTTTTTGAAGTGAAAACTTCTTTAGCGGCGTTGTGCACTTTTTGTGGTATGGGTAAAAAATGATAAACTCGCGTTAGGTCACGTGTCCTAATCGTGGAAATTCGTAAGACGGAAACCGTAATGCCACGCCTATTATAATTTTTATTTTTAATATTCGCGATTATGAGTAGTACAGGGAGGTTGGATATGGAATTTTAATTCTATGACAGATTGCGATGTCAAATATACTACGTCAAAAAAGTAAATAAACAAACATTATTATTTCTTAACAATGTCAAAGACATGTCTAGTGACATATTTGAGTGATAAGAGCGAATCATGTGTAAAGGTTTTCACTTCTGCCGGCACTCCCGGAGTGGAACTCGTTTTACTTATATATTATAGGTACTTATAGGCTACTTAATTAGTATTTTTCAAAATAATTGTACGTTTCGAAATAACGTTACGAAATTGTTGATGAAGTTAAGTAGTAAGTTGTTACTTTTAAAAAACGTGTACACTGTCTACTGATTGACTAAAGAAATGAAAGGTAACATAAATGTAACATTGGCGGTCAATAGATAATTAATTATACCAAAATAATCTATAATCTATGAAGGTAAACAATATTCGTAGTTAATATTTTTTGAAATGGAGTAGGGTAAAACACCCAAATGTCGGCCAATTAACGTTAAACGCAACTTTCAGTCCTAACCATACCTGAACCTTGAAGTTATCCACCGTTAGATTTGCATTGCCGGGCTATTTGACATTTACACTTTATGTTATTGAGTCTATATAGTGATTACAAACATCTTAAATTACGAGACAAAGAATAATAAGCGTTTAAAGTTTAGTACGGCAAATTTCCCTAATATCGGCCATCCTTTACCTAACTACGGCCTTCTTCTATCCTAATGTCGAATCGTAAAAAGGGCAATATATCAATAGAAATTATTTATATGTGTTGAAACTTAACCATGCATAACTTTAACTTTTTATAATACCTTTTAAAATAGAAATTGTAATAGGTTATATATGTATTCTTGTTTTTCTTATTATTTGGAAATTGACCAATAATAAATAAAATAAAATAAATTGTTGAAATTTCCAACGGTAACTAGTTTTAATGTGATAAACAGCATTGTGTTTTTCAGCAAAAAAATATAAACACACTGTTCTACACAGTTACATGAATAGACTTATTTAGTTTTATAACATACTGTATTTCATGGAAACAATGAATAGGTTGTTAGAGCAGCCTAATTTTGCCGTGATTTTTATAGTCTATTAAAAAAGTATAACTTTTGAGGCGGCCGAACTTTGGTTACTCAATTAACGGTTTATAAGCCCTAACTTAGGATACTAATAAATCCATTAAAATATAACATTGCTATTTAACTGTCCGGAATTAGTAAGAAAACTATTGTAAGCTATTGGTGGACAAAAAAACATATTTCCAGAGTGGTATCCGTTGACGTTTTTTGCCAAATTAGAGACAGAATTGCACTGTACTGCCCCTCGCCGGCTTTAAATAATCTTTATCATAACCTTTCATTTCATCATTCTATCAGTGGACAGTGAATTAATTTTTTAAAAACTATAACGCAGTACTTAACTTTATCAACAATTTCGTGACGTAATTTCGAAACGTACAATTATTTTGAAAAATACTCATTACGTAGGTAGGTATTTACAATACATAAGTATAAATTTAATAATGGTAAAAGGTAAGTGAATTTATTATATTTTATAGTAATATATTTAAGTTAATTTGCTAGATTTTATAGTTATATATTACTTACCTTTTACTATTATTAAATTAATACTTATATATTGTAGGTACCTACCTACCTAATGAAAAGTATTTTTCAAAATAATTGTACGTTACGTAATAAAGTTACGAAATTATTGATTAAGTAATACGAAAGTATTGGCCGCTTAGCCCTCTTGACTCGGTTCAACGACGGGCTGTGAGAATTGTCAACCATTCCAAACTTACTTGCGGTATCGAGCCCTTAACTCTTAGGAGAGACTTTGACGCCTTGTGTGTGTTACACAACCCATTGTACCGCTTGTACAATGGGTTATGTTCTGAGGAATTGTTCGAAATGATGCCCACGGCTACTTTCTACCATCGCACCGCTCGCCATCGGCAGAATTCATTTTCATATTTTGGAACCGAAATGGTCGCGTACAGTGCTGTTTCAGAGAAACTTCCTCCCGCGAACGCTTGAGTTGTGGAATGAGTTCCCTGCCAAGGTTTGCTCTAAGGACTACAGTATGGGGTTTTTCAAGAAAGAAGTTATTAGATTGCTGAAGGGTCGGCAACTCGCTAGTGATACCCCTGGTGTTGCAAGCGTCCATAGGCTACGGTGACCACTATTACTGATACTTATAGTACTGATTGGCTGAAGACAATAAAGGTTATGATAAAGATTATGAAATGCGTCATTGAATTATAATTTAAATATAACAGTGGCGGTATGTATTCAGTATGGTGTCTTTATGTCGTACGCTCCAGTGGTATAGTGTATAGAAGCCGGCGGCAGCAGTGCAATTTTATCACTAATTTAGCGGAAAATGTCAACGGATACCACACTGGAAATATGTTTTTTTGACCATAAATAGCTTGCAATAGTTTTCTTACTGCTTCCGGACAGTAAAATAGCAATGTAAAAGAATTTTTATTTTATTTTAGTTCTTTACTTCAATTTGTTACTTAGAAATAACGGGGCCCATTATAGGATTCTTATTTTATTACAAAACCCTAATGTTGGCCTGCGGCCGAGACAAGGGGGAAGACAGCAATTTTATAATTTATTAGTATCCTAAGTTAGAGCTCTTAAAGTTTATTGAATACCCGTTAATTGAATGACCAAAGTTCAGCCGCCTTTTAATGTTAGTTATTCTATTTAATTACACTATAAAAATCACGGCCGACATAAGGCTACTCTTACAACCTAAGCTCGGCTATATTTACCAGTTCTAATGAAATATAAGATGTTCAAAATACTAAATAAGTCTATTCATGTAACTGTGTGGAACAGTGTGTTTATAATTATTTGCTAAAATACACAATGCAGTTTGCCACATAAATAATTTATTTTTTAAAAATAATATAATAATTTTATTATATTTTATTAATCATTCGTCAAATTCAGTTTTTACATGAAAATCATAAGAAAATACCTATATAACCTAATATCATTTCTATTTTAATACAACTTTCAATTTTAAATAACAGTGACTAATAATGCCTTCTTTTGTTTACGATTTAGAACATTCTTTACTGGCCGATATTTGAGTAAAAGAAGGTTGTATTATGGAAATGTTACAAGCGTCCATAGGCTATGTTGACCGCTTACCATCAGGCGGACCGTCGGCTTGTTGCCAATTTTTAATATATAATATTTACTTTTTATAATATTCTTTTTACTTAGGAATAATTGGAAATCTCTTTGTAGACTTTCAATCTTAGTGACACATTGTTCACAGTAGAAAAATAGGTATCATACGGCAATTTTTTAAATAGGAAGGTATTCATTATAAAAATCCATACTAATATTATAAATACGAAAGTAAATCTGTCTGTTTGTACCTCTTGACGCTTAAACAGCTGTACTGATAAAGATGAAATTTATCATGGACATAGTTTGACTCCCGACAAAGGACATAGGCTACTTGAAAACGTCAAGTGTGAGTCGTTTTTTTATAATTAAGGAGTTTCCGTTGAAATCTTACATCTATAACCGAATTCAGAGCGGGGGGAACTGCGGTCAAATTTGGCATGGAGATAGTTTGAGTCCCGAAGAAGGACATAAGCTACTTGAAAACGTCAAGTGTTAGTCGGTTTTTTATTCTATAAGTGAGGAGTTGTCGTTGCAATTCTACACCGATAACGGGGGCAAAAGCTAGTAGGTATTATATAAGAGTGAGTTATACTCATGATCCTGTCTGATCGAGGGTCAATAAATTGCAAATCAAATGGTAACACTTTTAATTTTATTACCTACTTTTATTTTGCAAGCTCTAGGCAGTGCTCTTTATAGGTATTACTAGCTGACCCGGTGAACCGTATTTCTTATTTTTAACTGCCGCACCAACCTATTGTGAAAGGGTTGTACTAATTCAGAAACCTTCCCCGACATGTGCATAACAACTTACCAAAATTTCATTAAAATCAGTTCACCCTTAAAGTGAGAGTCCGACTCGCACTTGACCGTTTTTCTTTCATAAAAACCTTGCCCTAACACTATCAAACACAAAAAAAAATTACCCAAATTGGTCCAGCCGTCTTCGAGTTTTCCTTAGTGCGCGAGTCCGACTCGCACTTGACCCTGGGCGACCAGCACTTGACCCTTTTTTCTTTCTCAGAAACCTTCCCCGGCGTGTGCAAAACAACTTACCAAAATTCCATTAAAATCGGTTTACCCTTTTTGCGCCAGCCTGACTCGCACTTGACCTTTTTTTTCTTTCTCGGAAACCTTTCCCGGCGTGTGCATAACAACTGACCAAAATTTCATTTAAATTGGTTTACTTTAAGTGCGCGAGTCCGACTCGCACTTGACCGCTCTTTTCTTTCATAAAAACCTTGCCGTAACACTATCAAACACAACAAAAAAAGTCTCAAGCCCCCCGTGTTTGTCAAGCGAGCCAGCATCATGATAGACTTCGATTTTTGCAAATTTGACTAATGATTTTTGTGTTTATTCATTTAATTTAGTAAGAATGACAGTAAAGTTTTTTTATTTAGAAAATTTATTATATTATCTAGGTCTGTGGTGCTTTAAAATTATCGGGAACGTTTTTGTTATAGTGTATAATAAGCGCGAAGTTGCAGCTGTTTTGACCTTAAATTACAAGTTTTTGCACTCTAATAATTTTAGAACTACACAATTTAACGTAAAACTGAAACACCACAGACCTAGATATTAGTTGTCTGGTGTTATTTAAAGAAAAAAAAATGAGTTTGAGAGATTGATATGCATCATAGGAGAAACATCCTGTTGTATGGAGCGCGCTGCGAATCTGATACTCTTAAAATTCTTATATTATATGCTTTGGAGTAGGCAGTTGTATACCCACATACCACATATGTCTGTATTGTGTTACTATTTTGTAAACTCAGCTGACTATCACTTTCACTCCCACTCCCTAGCGTCACTTTGGTAGCAGTAGCTGTGCAAGATTGTAATATTTGCAAATAATACTTCCCATTTATTTAAAGTTGACAGAAATGAAAATTAATTTAAAAATTTAAAAAAAAACCCCTAGCGCAAAAAATAACATTTAATAAGTCAAAAATACCTCCCTCGCAGCCTAGTTGGTAGTGTGACGGATTGCCGTGCTGAGGGTGTGGTTTCGATTCCCGCACTGGACAAACATTTATGTGATAAACATTTGTGTTTGTCTTGAGTCTGGGTGTACTTATGTATGATTACAAAAAAAAAGTAATATATATGTATTTATATCCGTTATCTGGTACCTATAACACAAGCTTTGCTTACTTTGGGGCTAGACGGCGCTGTGTGTATTGTCCAAAAATATTTATTATTATTTATGGGTTTGTTGTTTGTTAAGTGTAGGAGCGTTATGAGTTTGCAATCTCCCTTATTTAGTTATTTAGTTATTGCTTTAAACTAAGCGGTAGCGGTAGTACAGTTATGTCTATGTCAAAGTATATATATTACAATAAAAAATATTTTACAATAAATAAAATTTTGGGAACTATACCAACTGGCAACGGTCATTTAGATATTTAATTAATTTTAAATTTTTAGTTTTTATTGTAGAATATTTTAAAAAATGTATAATATTGTTTATAATAAATTAAATAAATTCTAAAAAGTGATAATATTACAAAGTTGATGAATATCATCAATAATAAAATGCTTAAAAGAATTAAAACTTAACGATTTGTATGTGTATTGGTACATTTGTAATACTTTTTAAACTAAAACATTGTATATTATGTTATTACCTAGTGTAAGGCTATATTGTATTTTAATATCAGGTTGAAAAAATATAAAAGATTAACAGCTCAGTTTCTTGCCGGTTCTTCTCGGTAGTAAATCATTTCGAATCAGTGGTAATTTTTAAATTAATAATTAAACTGACGATTCAAAAGTGCTGTTTAAAAGTCTACTTGAATAAAAAGTTTGAGTTCGAGTTTGCGTGTACAACGTTAGGGTTGTGTTGAAAGTTCAACAGACAAAGAATCTTGATCAGAGTTGTCTATCCTTTATGCTCGAATCGTTTTTACGTTGAAATATAATATTAAAAGAGTCTTTCTCTTAATATAATATAATGCCCGTTGGCGAGTAAAGTGAGTAGCGTGTTACGAGACGGATCCAATCGGGATTCAATATCGAGGAAAGCCTTTCGATATTATCTGGAACGTAATCCGCTTCGGCGTATTGTCGAACTGTAATTTCTGTCGACATCGTAATGCTATCGTTCTCTGAATCTTAACTCCGTTCTTTCTTATCGTATTTATTATATTACCTACCTACAATATTTACTTACTTATATACATCAACCATCATTGCGAATGATTGTTTGATGAGTTTGGTATCTTTAAGACTTAGGGAACCAACGTGTACTATATGGAGACTATTGGAGACCTATAAGACACAACCCGCACCTTGCACCTTTGTTTCTATTGGAGGCCTCCCTGTGAGTGTTCTACCGCTTGTACAGTGGGATGTTTTCTGAGGAAAAGTTCGAAATGATGACCACGGCCACTTTCTACCATCGCACCGCTCGCCATCGGCAGGGAATTCATCCTCACACATTAGAACCGAAATGGTTGCGTACAGTGCGGTTTCAGGGAAACTTTCTCCCGCGAACGCTTGGGTTGCGGAATGAGCTCCCTGCCAAGATTTTCTCTAAGGACTCCAGTATGAGGTTCTTCAAGAAAGATGTTATTAGATATCTGAAGGATCGGCAACGCGCAAGTGATACTTCTGGTGTTACAAGCGTCCATAGGCTACGGTGACCGCTTAGCATCAGGCGGACCGTATAGGAATGGGGTTTTCTTAGCGGTGAACGCGCAGACTTGTGTCTTTGTAGGATTGACTCGGACCAAGTTTACCCGTCTCCAGTCAGAGACCTTGGACAGTGTGGTCTCGATCTGAAACACAAGTTGTCCGCGGCTTTCCTCCACATCGGAACGAGGGATGTTTCAACGACCCGTGTGATAAGCATCTCCAGTACTGTCATCTGATTAGCAATGTATGTTGTTGATGTCCAACAGCGTAGGAGACAGCACAGAGCATTGAGGGACTCCAGCATTAACGTCAACTACGGTTCGTATGTGTTAACGACTCTACTAGCCGACGATAACGTTATCTTTAGGTATAAGCTAGCGAAACTTTATAAGTATAATAATAGGTATAAGTTGGTATTATTTGGTCGTACAGTTTAAATAGAGAACTCGTGCAGACTGACATACATATTATATTAGTAAACTGACCATTTATTTTTTAACTCAAAACGGGACATCGGTTTATTTATGGCAGTAAGTAAGTTTACAATGAAAAAAGCAACTTCTTAATGTTCATTATATAGAAAAAGTTAGTTATTTGTGTTGACAATCTGTTAAAATGAAGGGGACGATAGACGCCACTTTAGCAAGTCAAGTATAAAAAAATATAAAATCCATCTTAAGCCTGGTATTATATAAGGTTGAACTTCGCACATCACGTTTTATGGCGCTTACGCATTAGAGCACGTACGTTTTTGGCTAGTTTTTTCATGTTTTTAATTAATAAAAAAAAAAAAAACTTTGCATAGAAATTCTAGCCGAATTTATTTTAATATGAAAAAATATACCTAATTCATAAATTGAAAAAATAATTGGGTTCCCTGACAAAAAATCGAGATCTAAGACAAGTAAATTTAATTTTCAGAACTTTTTTGTGATTATTTAAGAATTACTTTCTTAATTTATGACCATTTTTTTTAAACCTGTACAATTTTTCTTTTAAATAACTTCTTTCCCTAACCTCTGCATTTTTCTGTGATTTGTAGTATGTACTACTTCTTCAATCTGGAACAAGTAAGATATTTCTATTTTGTGATATTAGGGTGAAGGGTCTTAAAATAATTAAATAAATTATATGCATCGCCGAACATCGACAACAAGGTCTCGCACCACTCGTGTCTGGCGGCGAGCTCCATACTTTCTGGAAAACGGGACTCTTATGAGTCCCGGAGCTTTGTTTTGGGGCAACGGGACAGGTAACCGAAAAAAGGGACAGTCCCGTTCAAAACGGGACGTATGGTCAGTTTATATATTACTGATATTTGTAGGCTAAGTTTAGGTACCTAAGTTTCTTATTTGTTTATTTATTGTCTGTGTATGTAGTATATTTAATGTTTTCTTTGTATAACTTGTCTCTGCCCTGGCGCGTAAGCGCACATGTTGTTACAAGGCATCGTTTATTTTGCCCGCACAAGGTTGTGCTGTTTGCATAGCTACAAGACTTGACCGACTCGACAGTTCGACATTATTCGAGAAGCGAGCAACACATACCCTCTGTATTGGTTGTGCTATTGTATCCACAGATTAAATGTGATATAAAGAATTTGGCTGTCGCCTTTTTAACTTCGTCTTTAGAGCAATAAACCCTGCGCCAAAAATTACTATTTTACAGTATGCCTGCCGGACAAAAAGCCAGACACCATTTGCACAAACCCTCGGGCACTCCGTAAGATGGCAACTTCGATAGAAGACCCCGGTGCCAGACCCGATCGAACGCCTTAGCTATGTCCAGGCTACATGCCCATGCCCCCCCCTGACTTTCAATGGCTCGTGCGACCGCGGTGAAAGCCATATTGACGATCACTGACCAGGTCGTGTTCTTTTAGGTATGTTAGAAGATAATGTGTTGTGATCACCTTGTAGAGGAGAGAGGTCATAGCGATAGGCCTGTAATTCGATGGATCTGATCTATTGCCCTTTTTAGTCACCGGGTGCACATTCGCAGTCTTCCATGAAGACGGAAATTGCCTAGTATGGTAGGAAAGCGTGAAAAGGCGCGTGAGTACAGGACATAACTCAGGAGAACACTGCTTAAGCACCACTGCTGGTATACCGTCTGGCCCACTCGACTAATGAACGCCTAGAGAATGCAACGCCCGCCGGACCGAAATGATGCTTTCCTCAGCTTGCGACCGCCCGTTCGGGAACTAGCTGTTTTGGTCTAATCAGATTTGTTTTTTATGTATGTTACTGCATGGTATGGTGTGAAATACAAATTGGTTGATCGTTTCAACTAGTTTTGTGGAATTTACACGTCACATTGCGACCAGCAAAATTCATAGAATGTCTCATAGTCTAAACTCATTTTAATTATGTTTTAAAGATGGTCGCGAACTGATCAGTTGACGACCATTAATTTTGTTTCATACAAAAATATTCATTTTTGACGGTCGTGAACTGATTAGTTAACAAACACAGCAATTTTTTATTTTATTTGCTAGATTTTAGTGGTCGAGAACTCGCTATTTTCCGTCCACGGCAATTCAAATTTTTATTCATTAGGTTTTAGTGGTCGAGAATACACTATTATGCGCCCACAAATTGATATCCATTTTAAACTGTGGGCAATTTTTAACTCATCTGCCTGAGAGTCCTTGAATTGCCTTGTTTTATCCACTTCTGCGTCAATATCCACAATTATTACTATTACATTATAAGAGATATAATCCATCTGAAGATCTTTATGTTTTATCATTTTTTTCATGATTATATTTTCGTTGAATGGGGTTGATGATTCACTTAACACAACTGTAGTAGGCGCATCTGCTTTTTCTTACTGCACATGATGGATTTCGGCTGATACTGTAAATGATCTGCACTGATTTTCAGACCCAGACTGTGTGATTTATTATTATTTTGTGACACTTCTAATTCATCAAACATCATCAATGCTATATTGTTGAGCGACATATATGACTCGCAATCAGGAAAACTTATATTTTCAGGATTTCCTTCAACAAAATGAATACTGGCATCAGTAATTATTTCAGTGGTAAGAATGTTAAGGTTTTGTTTAGAGAGAGACAAGGACCTATATGGCTCGAGTGATTAATGCTCATTGCTAGGGATTAAACATCATTACAGTCCAATGCAACTTCTTCGGCAAAAATAGCACTTTGGTTGCAAGTTGCAGAAGTTAAAATTATAAAATGTAGTGAATGTTCCGAAGATTTGGTCAGCGACATAGAGGACGACTTAGAAAAAAACATTGGATGTGATCATTGTGAGAGATGGTTTTATTTGAAATGTACTTATTTAAAAAATAATCCATATGCAGAAGCGGCACAATTCGAATATGATTGCCCATATTGTAAGTAATAAATATTTATCAATCTCCTGCGTTTTATTTTTGACCTTCAGTCAATGACTTAAGGCCCTATTTTCAGTGGCTTCAAAGTGTTCGAAAATGACGAAAAATATGGGCATAAACTGGCTGTAGGTGTCCGAGAACTAAAAAAAGGCATTTTAAGATTATTAACCTTTTTTTTATTGATAGAGTGAAAACTGTAATATTATTCATGAGATAGCGTTTATTTAAAGTATACTGTATAACAAATTATTTATAATTTCACAAAAATAGACTCCTAGCTATGGAAAATATAAGTTTAAACAATACAAGTCCACTAACTGGTCGTGAACTAACATATTCACCCTACATAATTTTCTCATATTGTTAACTCACTGGGTTAAAAATTATTTACAGCAACCTTATTTCTTTTTAGAAAGATTATGCATATCACTTTCGTGATGTTGCGGAACATTTTTTTTAAGTCTAATAAGATCAAATCAAATTAGAAACTGAATCACAGCATTCGCCAACACAGATAAAAAGGATTTCTCTTTACAATATTATATTTTCTCAGATTAAAAATATATTTTTGTTATAAAATTACCACCTGTCTGTTTCTGATACATTTTTTTTCTTAGATTTTTTTGTAATTTTAAGATAAATATGCCTATTTTGTAATTTAGTTTTATTTCAGTAAAAAAGAAGATTTATTTCAGAAGAAAAGAGAAGATAAATAGAAAGAAGACTTCTTTAAAATCAAGAATTTAATCCTTTTTGAGATAAACCTAAATAATATCAACAGATGGTGTTGTACAGTTATTGACACTGAGCTAGAACGCGCTATTTAGAATTATTATGATTTAATGACTATTTTCATAATTACAATAGTCACAGATACTTAATAAGAACGCAGTTATATCTCTTAGCAGGTATGGTGGTTTTGAATCGTCTTTACTGTGTATAAGTACCTTTCTTTGTTATTGCACATTCTCAAAATATTTATTATCTACTCTGAAAAATCTATTAATCAAATCTAATTGCTAGAAAAAAGAATAATATTTCTTATTCTAACAAAAAAATCCTTAATGGAAATCGAAACTTCTTTCACTCAAAAATAACTTATCTTTGACTCGATTCATTTGTTTAATTGCATTAAATATTTTTTGTCGTGATACATATAAATATTTTGTAGATTTTTTTTTACTTTTACTAAGTAAATATTGTCTTACGTCTATAGGGAGAGGATCATTTTCTTGAAGTTAATGAATTTGCTTTGATACAAAGCATTTTGCCTTTTTGCAAGTAATCTGTTTTTACCGTGAAGGATTCCAAAAACAAGTGTACAGGAATGGGCTCCGTAGCTCAGTCGGCTGCCGCGCAGGAGTATTTTTTTCGTTCTGTTCTATTTTATTTATTCTTCCTTTCTTATTATTTTAAATATTTTAAAACATTTTCGAAGTGGTTATTTGAATATTATGAAACACTAGCTGACCCAGCGAACGTTGTTCCCATTTTTAAAACAACTATCGCGCCTCCTCTACTTATTTAGAAACCTTCCCCAACGCGTGTACAAAACAATTAACTAAATTCTCATTACAATCGATTTACCCTTAGTAGGTACGCGAGTCCGACTCGCACTTGACCAGTTTTTTTTCTCTCAGATACCTTACTCGGCGTGTGCACAACAACTTACCAAAATTTCATTACAATGGGTTTACTCTTAGTGCGCGAGTCCGACTCGCACTTGACCATTTTTTCATTTTTAGAGTCCGTTCCCGGCGTGTGCACAAGAATAACGAACACAACAATACGGACACAAAAATAACGAACATAACAAAAAAAAGAATTATCCAATTTGATGCAGTCGTTCGGAAGTTATGGCGTGACCAAGGCAATTAGGGATTCATTTTGATAAAGATAAAGTGCGAACGAAGCACTTCGGCCAACATTTCGGCTTTCGGGAGGATAACAAGTTTTAAATTTATTTAATAATATTAGATGTGAGCTTCGTGGCTCTTTCTTAGAGCAGCCAGCTGCCATGCACGAGCTCACAGGTTCGAGTCCCAGAAGTTCTCTTATTGATTTCTTCTTATTTGGTATTTATTAGATTTAATTAAGGTATGTAGTTGTATGTTCAAGAGATATTGTTGGTTACACCACCTTACAAATTCGACTTTATTTTAGAAATTTTAGACTTTGTGGCAATAACTGAATAAAGTTTTCTCGCATGTTATATAAATGTTAGATAGATGTAATAAACGAATCGCAACTATGAGGGGCGATAGAAACATTTTTACAATAATTAATTCAAAGCTTACAGTAAAGTTTTATTTCTGTTACTTTACAAAGTTGTATCAATGTTGACGAGTTGTTTATGAGATATGTTTTTATTTATTAATCAAAAAAACTCTCCACACTCAATTCAGACTGAAAACACACAAACTGCAGCTCAACTACAATCAAACTCTAATTTATTGAAACGACTCCATGGAGCCATCCATTGTAAGATGGTTGTAGTTAGACATAGTATATAAATTTAGACACCTTTTCACCGCCGTGCGCATATCTCACCAAAGTTTTACCAATTCGCCATCCATCGGAAATACGCGGAAGCATGGAAGAACGTTATCCCACGTTCGCCGTCCCATCAATAACAAATTTATACACTTTCTTTTTAATAACTCGACCGCAGCGCCACCTTTCGGATCCAAATTTTGGGATAACATTCTTCGGCACTAAACTAACATACATTTAGTGTGAATTAGAATCATTATGCTACATAAATACAAATTTATTAATACTTGACCCCAGTGCAACCTACTGGGTCCAATTGTGAGTCTAAGGCATCCAGGAACCCACTCAAACGTACACATCAAAAGCCGTTTAGGACGTGTTCAATTTCTACATTGCTTAGTGTTGTGTTGTGTGTAATACACAGAGTTAACATGGTATACTTTACAGCAGGGATACACAATTGTTACAATAATATTCTTTCTACTTATGCTCCTACACTTCGTACTCGGTACTCCGCCGCGCCCGCGCCGTCTCCAGCCCACATAGAGCACACATTTTACCCACACGACTGACACCACCCTATATAACGACATCGACATAACTTACCCAGATAGTACGGAATAGTTTATGTCGCCGATAACATAACAGTAACTACTTTGGAACAGATCGAGTATCTCGCAACTCGACTGCGTTCAGCTTTCGACGCAGCCCCGCGTGTTAAGAACGTGTTCAACTGAAACATGCCACAAGCTATAAGCTATGAGGCAAATATTGCTTCGTTATTCATAATTTCTTTCTAATTCTCGTCTACTCTCAATTGTGTAGTTATTAATAAGATGATAATTAGTTGTCCGATCGGGCTGGAGATCAAAACACTCGACAACCAAGTAGTTTGGGCAATTGCAATACTGCCTAAGCCTAAGGTTGGTGTATCATTTGTTACATTACTATGACATTTAGGCGGACCCGGCAGCGGCACGTAGTACCTTCTTGAAACTGACAGAATCACCCGACATTTTTGTCAACAAAAATGTATATAACCAATTGAGACAAAACTTTTAAATAAAATTTAATTCCAGCCTTGTACGTGGCTCTCTGCTACCATTTCTAATCTGAGTTTCAGAAGGCAATTCCAGATTCTCTTCTAAGATCTAAATCTAACATTAAGAAGCATAATATAGCTGATAGTCAATCAATACAGGAGCAGTTATATGTGGAGCTATCGGAGTCGAGCCAATGCCCTTATTCCTAGCACAATACTGAGCTCCAGCTGGCGAGCGGCCAGGATCTGGGCCTTTGTTGCGACTTGCGACCACAGCACTCATAGATAGCCATCTCAGCGAAAATATTATGCCATTTTATTCCACTCTCGTTTTATGCCTAAATTTTGAGCTCAGGGGTAATAACAAAATTACATCATTTTCAAACTTGTTTTAAGTACAGTTCTAATATAAAAAAAATACTTATAATGGCAGAAAGTTAAGCTTTTCACACAGCAAGCACTAATACAATGCTTACTAGTTTAGTTACTACATACTAATACAATGCTTACTAGTTTAGTTACTACATACTAATACAATGCTTACTAGTTTAGTTACTACATACTAATACAATGCTTACTAGTTTAGTTACTACATACTAATACAATGCTTACTAGTTTAGTTACTACATACTAATACAATGCTTACTAGTTTAGTTACTACATACTAATACAATGCTTACTAGTTTAGTTACTACATACCAAACATTTAGAAGAAAATGGTCTTGCTGTCTCAACGATATGGGCTACCCATACGTCTGTAAGAATTTCTGTATTTGTATAAGTACATATACATTCAGTTCAATTTCTCTTGTTATTTTCAGTGATAAAAATATATGTAACTGGCAATTGAAACTTAAATGAAAATTTAAATAGATCGTTAACTTCAATGTGGAAGACAAATTTAATCAATAAATCAATACAGTTACAATTTGTAAGTAATCTAACATTAGTTTAGTTTCCGTGTGTGACTTAATTATACCTTACATATGTAAGTGCAAGTAATTAACATAGGTTAGTTTCCATGTGTGCCTTATACTTCATATACCTATGTAATTAACATTTGTTTAGTTTTCGTGTGTGACTTATACTTTATATAATGTAAGTATTAAACATTGGTTTAGTTACCGTGTGTATCTAACATAAGTTTATTTTATGTGTGTGTCTTTTAGTTTACATATGCAGGTAACTAACATATTTTAGTTTCCGTGTGTGACTTATAAATTTATAATTTATATATGTAAGGTTTTAACAAGTTTAATTTCCGTGTGAGACTTGGCTTTATATATGTAAGTATTTAACATTATTTAGTTTCCGTGTTTGAATAATATTTTACCAATTTTGGTTACACATTAATAACTAAAGGTAGGTAACACATATTATGTTTTCTTTATCAAACTAGAAATCCAATAGAGTTAGTGTACGATCACGAGTATGTTCTTATTTGGAGGTACTTTTTTCGCAGCACTAAGTCTTCTATTGACTTCTATATACCACTGGTAATGAGAAGTCATTTCACACACGTGGAACTCAACAATTATAAGTAATGTCACACCTATTCTGTGAGCAGGAAACCCGACACGAGACATGGTGTCATTGGCCTGTGTCATTACCGGGAGCGAACCCAGGACATTATTTTGTTTATATCCAGCCGTGAGCGAAAGCTTAGGTATCGTGTGACACACACACCGCAATTATGCGACAAGAATCCGTTATTCTAATTAGCTGTTTATACAAAGACCTACAAAATAGATTATTTAAAATATATCACCACTACTGTAATGGCAAATGTTTTCCTGGCAAAAGTGATGTCTATAAAAATATTACTCATTAATGTGTCTTTCATTATTTTTCTCTTACGTAACTTTTGCTCACAGCTGCCTACATCTTCATTTCATCTGAGTGTCATGGATATGTTTTAATTGTAAATCTTTTAGTTATATTTCTTGATTCCAAGCTCGATTAATATAAAATAGCGGTGTGAGTCGGCAAGCCCCCGGGTTCCGCCGTGCGTGACTTACTCGAACCATCACGCTTCCCAACAGTCCCGCAGCCCAGATTGAGTTATTCCGACTGCTCCAACTGTTATTGTTATTAATTATTTATTTATTGAGCCCGCCACGCTTACTGAAAGAAAGCCGAGGTTACTTTGAGGAAGTTTTAGCGTTTAAAGGAGATGATTGGAAAAAAAATGCTGCTTACTTCCGCTCGTGTCAGACTACATTACAACTTTTTATCGTTGCCACTTCAAGTGTTCGGTAAAAAGACAGGTTACTCTGATGGAACAATTAAGGATGCTAAGGATTCGAAGGGCAGAAATCAACATGCTGTCAATAAAGTCAAAGTCAAAGTCAAAGTCAAAATGGTTTATTCAAATAAGGATTTTACAATCACTTTTGAATCGTCAAAGTTATAAAATATTATTTTTTGAACCCTCCCACCTTCCCGCCGGTTCACAATGTTGTTGATTTCTACCGAGAAGAATCCGGCAAGAAACTCGATAGTTACTCTTTTAAAAACACTTAAATAAACTAAAATACAATTTAAAGAATAAATGATTTCGAGGCTAACACAACGACAGCTACCTTTTAATTGTTAACGTTCTGGCTAGATTGTAAAATCAGTTAGCTCCACAAGGCTTGTATTAACCACTACCATTCTTACATAACATATTCTAACTTATCTTTTAAGCAATTTACAACAAAAGTTTTTCAACCACGCCCAAGACGTTAACAATTAAAAGGCAGCTGACCGTTAGTTTTGATTTATGTTCCTGAATGTAGAATAGCAGATTACCGGTCCGTACTATTACTGAACTAATCAAACACTAAAATTAATATTAATTATACGATTGCTTTGGTTAGTAAAATTGTTTTGGATGGATAGTATATAAGTAACAAACTGTCGCGCTCGCTCCCGCGTCCTCAACAAAGTCTCACCCTCAGCGAATTGATACAAATAACATTTTGACAAGCCGAGTGAGTTGGTCTGACGGCGGTAATGGGTTATAAATGAGACCGGGAGACGGAGGTGACACAACTGCACGGATTTATGATCTCCAGATCCTTACCCAATAAAGTGGTGACTTGCAGAAGTTGCAAGAGTTCTTATAAATCCAATAAGAAATCAAGTCACTGACTTGTAAACGTTTATATCCCTCAGACCTTGTTGCGGACACACGCCTATTCGTGATTGATTACACTTGTAATTGAAAACTCAAAATATTTTTTCGGTGACATATGTGTCTTGTACCTACATAGATTGATTACCTCCTTACATGATATCAAAGTGCTTAGAGCGCGCTCCTCATTTTATGCTTAGGTCAGATATTTTCCTTTTATTAATGTTGTAACTGGCAAGTGACACAAACAAACATAGCATCTCCTTGATTTATTCTAAACAAGTTGCTTGTAAGTTTCTCATACAAACATCTATCACCAAGTTTTGCAGGGAAAATGTCGCTAGAGGCCGCCGAGGGAACCATATTCAACTTGAGATAAGTTATCCGTAGGCTTCGCGAAGAATGGTATGTAATAAAATATAGGCAGAGTCACTTACTTCTGAAATATTTCTTCTATTTTATATTTTATTTACGTAACACGAATGGACCGAGATTAAACCGACGACCTTAAACATATACTTTGATCGTTGGATCAAACCCATATTCTTCGTTGTTATGTAATATTTTGTTTTCTTAATTGTGCTACGTAAACGCATACAACTCTTTAAGTGCGATTGTCTTAGACCCTGGATTTCATCTTAGACCAGAGTTCGCTTGTCAGAACCAATCAAACGAGCCCATACTCGATAGGGGTGCGGCGACGTTTTGTTACAGAGTTCCTGTAGCAATCTTATAGCTCCATCATCAGGGAATGATGATATCCAGCATCATAACATTTAAGTCACATCAAATCAAACGAGTCCTAACTCAATAGGATTGCGTTGTTTCATTGCAAAATTCCTGTAGCCTTCCGGCTATAACAGCACGAAAAAAAGGTCTTATCTTGATATGGTAAGAAACGAAACTGGAAATTATTACTATTCCTTAATCGAATTAGCAAATAACGTAAATAATTCCTTTCTTTTAGCTGCACTTACAGTAAACGCACCAAGGGCAAGCGTCGAGCGAGCGACACAACACTAGCTACGCCAGGCTACTTCGCCCAGCAATGTCTCCATTCACCTTACACCTTTTAGTTAAAGGGAAATCTACAATTTTATGACTCATCACATAGCATGTAAAAATACTTCTGACTTCTACCAACTGTCAACAAAATTAATAAAATTACCCCTTCCGGCATTTATACACCAATCGACAAAAATTTTCAACTGCTTAAATTCAATAGGTCTATACCCAGAAATCCTAAAAAATATGAGAGTAATACCTATCTTTAAAGGAAAAGGTTTCACGGAAGAATTAAATGGGTACAGGTCAATAACTATTATTCCATCTGTTGCAAAATAATTCGAGACAGGTTTAACACAACGGATTTTTACAACTTTTTAGAGAATTTACAGCAACTCAGCAACGAACAGTATGCATACAGAACAAGACGATCATGTTTTGCGGGTAATACGCGAATTACCGCTTAAATTATTAGTCAATAAAATTATGCAGTCGAAAGAGTCAGCAAACCATATACCTATTATGTGTGTGTACTGTGCAATATGACTAGGGATTTTGATTTGTGTGATCACAAGCTATACCACACAAGAATAAGAGGTTCTGCATAACAACTAATGTCAATCTTTTTACCTTCATCAGACCCTGGAATCATTTAAGTCCAGAGTACTTGTCAAGACAAATCAAATGAGCTCAAACTCGTTGGGGTTACGTCGTTTCGTTTCAAAATTTCAGTAGTCATCTTCTTGCTTCATCATCATACCCTGAATATCATCTAAGACGACACTACTTCTTACAACAAATCCAACGAGCCCAAAGTCGATGGGATAACGTTGTACCGTTACAAGGTATCTGTAGCCACGTTTCGGTTTATCCTCTGACCCTGGATATCATCTAAGATCAAAATGCTTTTGCAAGCAAGATAGGTCCTCAAAACATAACAATTTTTGTTCTTCGCTTGCAAAATTGTTACGCTTGATTTTTTTTACTTTAATGAATTAAAATTCTAATCAGTTAAAGTGAAAAAATCAACTTACTTATGATTTTTTGAAGTGAAAATTTCTTTAGCGGCGTTGTGCACTTTTTTTGGTATGAGTAAAAAATGATAAACTCGCGTCAGGTCACGTGTCCTGATCGTGAAAATTCGTAAGACGGATGGAGAGTAGACAGCTGGCGCGGCGTAGGAGAGGGAGTATCCCCCTCTCTTTCTACGGCGCGGCGAAAATGTATGCCTGCGCCTGCTGTTTCGTTTAGGCGGCGCAGGGCGCTTGCGCGAATGGTCGTGTGTGTTTATGTTATAGCGTGCTACGCGCATCCATGGATGGTGACAGCTGATGGCTCGACCGTCTGTGTAGTGGCCATACTGCTGTGTATTCGTAAAATTCGTGTATAGAAAGTGTTTAAAATATGGAAATTGAACAAAGTGCATCTTTGTCTTTGTAAAATACGGAAACCGTAATGCCACGCCTATTATAATTTTTAGTTTTAGTATTCGCGATTATGAGTAGTACAGGGAGGTTGGATATGGAATTTTAATTCTATGACAGATTGCGATGTCAAATATACTACGTCAAAAAAATAATTAAACAAACATTATTATGAGTTTTGGCGCGAATCTTAAGAAGGAGTGGTGTTTTTTTCTGTTTAATTTTTCTAAATTCATTTAGTGACTTTCGATGTATATATTTTAGCAAAGTTTTACGAAAGCGTGTTAAGAATTGTGCAGCGAAGGCTCATGAATAGTGAATTATGAAGAAATAAGCAGGACATGACGCGCAATGTCTGAGGACGCGCGTTAACGCCCGCGCCACGATACGATATAATATAATTGACTTTGACTCTGGCAAATGCATAAATGGTCTGCTAAGACCGTGCGAGCCCATTATAACATTAAAAAAAAAAACATTATTATTTCTTGACAATGTCAAAGACATGTCTAGTGACATATTTGAGTGTTAAGCGCGAATCGTGTGTAAAGGTTTTCACTTCTGCCGGCACTCCCGGAGTGCAACTCGTTTTTTTTAACAGCATTTCATTCAAGACAGCTGAACATGTTAACTCAAGTGTAATTGCTGCAGAACAGTTAATAATAACTAATTGTCCTAAATTCAAAGTTCCTTTTTCATTTCAAAAGATCAGTCATATGGATATCATAAATGCATTTAAAACATTAATAGTAAAAAAACATCACAGACGTTTGGGGACTTTGTACAAAAACTATAAACTCATATAATAGCACAACGCTTAGCCATTATTTTGAATAGTTGTGTTTATAATGGTGTATTTCCTGATGAGATGAACTAAGTAAAATCATACCCCTTTTCGAATCAGGTAGTTCAACAAATGCCACCAATTTTCGGTCTATTTAATTCGGCCCATGCTCAGTAAGGTTTTCGAAAAATCATACTTTGTCAAATCTTAAGTTATTTCTGTATATTAACTTATTCAGTAGGTAGTAAACATTTTGGCTTATTAAAAAGCCGTTCTACAACCGATGCAGGAGTGGTACTATTAAAAAATATATTTGAACACTGGTAGCATTCGCACGAGGCTCTGGAAGTGGTTTGTGATTTGTCTAATATGTGTATATGTGATATTGAGTATGTCCACCATAAAAATATTGTACACGACACGATGCATTGTTGTCGCGATGCGAAACAACTGACGAGTAGGATGGATTAGAATAAGTTAAAATATGGGAATTTTTTGTTATTGTTTTAATGACGGTTACCATTTCTTTTTATGTTTCTCACTATCGTGTATTTTACAAAAATATCTCGACAGGTACGCACAGCAGTTATGTGAACTTTATAAGCCATAAATATAAGTATGGAAGTTTACGTTAACGATATCCCCTTCTTAAGATTTTCTCTCAATCGATTACATCAAAGCTAATAAGGAACATGATACCTTATCAGATAACACAATATTCTTAATCTTACTGCTGAGGATCTAGTCTACATATATACTCCCACGTCGAGGTGTAAGTTAAAACACAACTTTTTAATAATTTTAAATATTAAATATGCATTCACTAACCCCACTCGAGACACGGGACCCGACTCATCGATTTTATCGGAAGATCGATGCTCATACTTTCTGACATTATGTTTGTGGTTTTATATTTCGATCCTTAACCTCTACCAAACATTGTTATACCTATTATATCGTTTATTTTCCTTTAGGTAGTATACATTGCTGTTTTGATGGACTCGTTTTTTATTTACGGTACACAAAGAGCAATGGTTTGTAAAGTATATATAACATCAAAACTTTAACCTGTTTTTTGGTAAGTGGCAACGGTTTTGGTGGGTGCAGTACCATAACTCAGCAAGCTGTCGCGATATATCACCGATAGCATCGTTGGAGCGACTGTTTGTTTATTAATAATTTTATAGTCGTTTGGTGACATTTTTCTGAGGCGAGGGAATGACGGTTATTAAGGCTTATCGATTTATCTGCTCCGTCGAGAGAATGGTCGCTGTATCCGTTAACTGGGTATGTAATCGTATCATTGCGTAAGTGTCAGATATAATACAATACTTTAAAGAGTTTACAGATCCGAGATGACGACCGCTGCGTCCATACTTGGTATTACTATTACTTTGTACACAGTGTGTCCCTACAAATTGCAACAATGCTAAATTTTCCATGAACTTTCTTCTATTTGTGTTGATTCAAAACGTATTTTGTGTAAAGTATTTTGATGGCTACTGTACCATACAAATTTTTATTGTTTTGTCAAGTAAGTATAGGTTATCCGACGAACTTCACATCGTATAATATAACATTGGCAATAAAACTATTGTATTGTATTAAAAGCGTTCTGATGACCAAATTTAACCGCGTCTTCACTGTACTACTTCTAGAGTAAGTGCAGCCAGTGCGTTGAATTTCCACCGGAAGTGCCGCCATTTATGCTGACATAAGCCCATTCATTTTTTGCAGATAGAACAATCTAATGCGCGTGTATGAAAAAAGGAATTATGATTAAATGAAATGAAATTTTAGTTTTGTGTGCCCTCGCCAGGCAGGCGTCAAGTTCCGAGTTCCCGCCATCCCTGTCTTTCAAATTAAAAAACTTCATTTGACAAAAGGAAAGCCACATAAATTTAATGAGAAAAGCCAAACGTTTCTTGAAGAAACCAAAACTTTTTTAAAGTCTCGGCTTATTAAAACCCTTTCCTTGGCACAAGCCAATGTCGTTAATTAACGCCCGAGCCTGCTCAATTAAGGCCCAGCTATTAATGAGCAATGCGCCCTTGAGGACGGCCTCTAATTACTAAACGACTTACGGCGCCTTCATTAAAATTAACTATTAGACATATGTACAATATATGGCACTTGGTTTGAGCTTCTACTGCAGTTTAAGAAAGCACTTGTGGTTCAAAAATACTTTTGTCTGAATTCAACAAATCCGAAGAAAAAAGTGACATCTGCAAATGAAAATATTCGCAATACTTATCATTATACTAACACTTACTTGATGCTTGGCTGTGTGTGTGCTTGTGCATGCTATCCGGTTAACCAAAAAAAACGGATAACCGTCCGATATAATCATCGACTTTTTTATAAATGTAAATACGGTTTTTATTCTGTGTTGATGGGTTTCTTTATTTAATAAAACGACAAATGCAGTGAAACTACTCAAAACTTGCCGCTTCTGATCCTATCAACTGGTTTTTTTAAAAAAAAAAATAAGTTCAGTAGAGGCAAGAAATAGGAGCATATAATGATAAAATTTGATAACAATAGAATTCCTATTTCTGTGCTACACACGACAAATTGTCTTTTTTAACTTTTAAAATTATATCCAATTGAGAATTAAGGCAAGTCAGTAGAGAGACCACTCTGTCCAAGGCCTCTGACTGAGGACGGGAAAACTTGGTCCGATTCAACCCAACGAAGACAGAAATCTGCGCGTTCACCGCTAAAAATCCAGAACCCTCCCCTCACCATCTCCAAGAGCATCGAGATCCTTGGGGCAAGGTTGCTGCTTTACAAGTCGCAAGTCCAGCCTTATATAAAGTACTGCTACCATCTCTGGGTGGGTGCACCCTAGTGATGAGCAAAGCAAGACCAAGACCAAGACTAGAACAGTCTTGGTCTTGGTCTTGGTCTTGCTTGTTCAGTCTTGGTCTTGGTCTTGCTCAAATCTGTCTGGTCTCGGTCTTGGTCTTGGTCTTGCTTACCTAGTCTTGGTCTTGGTCTTGCTGTATTTTGTTTGGTCTTGGTTTTAGTCTTGGTCTTGCCATAATTTCTTAACGAACATCTTTCAAAACATTTTGTAAACATTTTATTTTTATTCAACAAACATTTTTAAACCTAAATTTACTATCTTTGAATTAAAATCATATCATTCAAACTAGTTTCTTAAAAAGATCAAAAGTCTGTATTGGACCTATTGTGGTAAGAAGACTAGAAATTTCAGAATTTGCAAAACAAGTTCCAATGTATTTTGTAATAAGAGATTCTTCCAAAGCTTATTTGTTCCGTTTGATTCTGTTTTTTATAAGGATTGAATCTTTGTATGGGATCTGTAATATAGGTCATATAAAAATCAATATAAAAAAGGCATATAATCATTTCAGGACCTGAGCTGAAGCCATCAATCATTCTCAGTGAACTGTCAATGAATGGTATGTAAAAATTAGCATAGAAATTAAAATGTAAGGGCTCCATTTATTAGTATTCGCCATAGAATCAAGTTGCTTTTAAAACACCTTTTCTTTATTTCTTATTTTCTTTCTGAAACAATTCTCAAAAAAATAAATCTGGTCTGATGAACCACTAACTTTTTATAGTATTTAAAATATATATAAATTTTCACTGTGTGAGATGCCAAAGGTTTTTTTTTTAATATTGTGCCTTTTAATATGTAAATACATGAATGCATGGTTAAAATAAGTTCTAACATTTTGCCTAGACTGACTTGATCCTGTTCATCTAACTGACTACACTCGAACTTCTATGTGATCCCACTCTTATCTTCTTAATAATGGGCTCTGACTGTTATAGTGGCTATGTTTGCATTAACATTTATTGTTTGTTTACGTAGGTATCGATCTAGAAAACAATTCACATGGTGTATTTAGTATTGCTAAATATAATTCTAGATTTCAGAACTTTTTTTCCTTCTTTAGCAGGCGGGTATTTTTTAAATATAAATATTTTATCTCACATAGAAAAAGGCGAGTTACTGTGAAAAAGAAATTTTGGTTGAGTCTTGCGTATTTAATCTTGGTCTTGCATAGTCGGTCTTGGTATTAGTCTTGTTCTTGTCCATATTGTCTTGGTCTTGGTCTTGCAAGTCGAAGAATGGTTTCGGTCTCGGTCTTGGTCTTGCTTTTTCGCAAGACCAAGACCAATATTGCTCATCACTAGTGCACCCGGATACTTGCATGGCCCTTTTGACTCGGTTCATTGACGGGCTGTGAGAATCGTCGACGATCCCAAACTCACAACCCGTATCAGCGGTAATATACCGCTTTAAAAATGGGATGTAATCTGAGGAATTGTTCGGTTGAAAACTTATCCTCACACCTTGGGACCAAAATCTTCCCGTACAGTGCAGTTTTTGAGAAACTTCCCGCGAACTCTTAGGTTGTGGAATGAGCTCCCTGTTGAGGTTCTCTCTGTGGACTGTGCGGTGTGCATTCGATTTTTTGGTGAATTTATTACGGCTTTTCTTGTATAAAGAAAGATATAGCTCACCTCAACACATACCTACAGGTTCTAGACTTTTGTCTTTAGGCACTGGACTATTTTGGATGAAAAAATGTAATGCAATTTCCTAAATGACGCCTAGTCGAGTTCAATTCTTTGATTTATCTTTTACTCAAGTTTGGACTTGTACTATTTGGAAGTAGCAATTATGATTCGGTTCCAGCATTTTTATCTTGTTTACACACAACCATATTAGTTTTGAAGCTCAAATAGAAAAAAAAACGAAAAAACTGAAATACCAGTTACCCGGTTTCTGTAAATCAAACACCCGAAAATATTTGTTTGGTAAACTACCCGGTTTTTGCATGCCCAATGTACGACAAGTTTTTATTGCTTTTGCTCGTTCAAACGCAAAGCAGTTGAAGACCGATTGAGAAACTATGTTATATACGTATATATGCAGTTTAAGTTTCTGAATATCATCTGATATTTATTATAGAATTTCCAATATAAGTTTTAATCAAATAAAGATGTTAAACAGTAAGTGATCACTTTAACCAGCCAGTATTTGGTAGAATACAGTCAGCTTCCGCAACGCTCCTGACGGAATGAGTCCGTAATCAGCTGATATAATCTGTGGAGCGATTATCTAGCCGTTCACCCGAGACTAACACAGTAATCTCGGAAATTCTTCAGCATTACGCTGGTCAAATACTTAATAGTCTAAGATAACATTATTTGAGGTTGTTATGGATTAAGCTCTGCCACTCATTCTTGCCTTTTGTGTCACAGAGAAAGGTCTGAGTACCTACTCACTATCTGACTACCTAATTTAGTCATTTTTGTCAATTTAGACATTAGACGTTGGGTTTTTTTAGCTCAATTTTAACATTTTTTTTAAATAGTCGATAATACGCCACACACAACTGTTAACCATAAGCGACTACAAAATTCTGGAAAATAACAGGTAGTACCTTGTTTTTTACAGATTAAAGAGAAATCCATACTAATATTATAAATGCGCAAAGTAAATCTGTCTGTCTGTTACCTCTTCAAGCATTAACCGCTGTACCGATTAAGATGAAATTTAGCATGAAAAAAGTTGAAGCCCCGGGGAAGGACATACGTTACTTAAAAACATCAAGTGTGGGTCGGTTTTTTGTTTCTACAATTAATTGCCGTTAAATTCCTACACCGATCACCATATATAACACCACAGTACCATATATATTTACATATAGAATCAGATGGACATATCTCTTGCTTTTTTTGACGAAAATCATGTAACATTTTTTAATTGCAGCAATGGGTAAGGCTAGGTCTGCTTTGCATAGGCAGCTTGTAGTCTTGTATTCATGCTTAACCTTCTAACACCTGAACCATCTTAAGCCTACTCTCATTAAAGTTTTTGGCTGGTTTTTTTATGTTTTTAATTTATTAAAAAGTACTAGACTTTATATAGAAATTCTAGCCGATTTTTTCTTTAATATGAAACAATACCTAATTAATGAATTGTAAAAATAATTGGGTTCCCTGACAAAATATCGGGACAAGACAAGTAAACTTAATTTTTAGTACTTTTTTATGATTATTTAAGAATTATTTTCTTAAATTGATGATCATTTTATTTTGCTGTTTAATTTTTTTTAAATTAGTTCTTTCCCTAACCTTTGTATTTTTCTGAAATTTGAAATATGTACCACTTCTACAATCTAGAACAAGTAAGTTAGACTGTTTTGGGATATTAGTGTATATCACCGTCTTAATTGTCTATAAATCGAATACAAACGGAAAGAGTATAAATTCGATTGAGTCACGGACTCGCAGAAGTCGACAGTGAGATAAAGCGAGTCAGTTCGCTAGTCGCAGAATTTCACGACTCAAAACCTCGCCAAACCAAGATTTAAGATTAACCAGCTATGTTGATATTGTTATTAAATTAAAAGAGTCAAATTAGTTATAGATAGAAAGTAACTACATAGACAGGTCCTGTTTTATTTAAACTAGCAAAATCATTAGGTAATATATTGTTAAAGAAGTTCATATAACAAAATTAGCCAAAGTACTTATTCACGTTACCTTAGTAAACTCGTTGTAATTGCTGAAACGGTTCCAATTCCCTTACTTATTGTTAGAGCAATAACTTGGCGTTCAACGAGCCGATTCAAACTTACCCGTTCATTTGTTAAACTTTAACTTAAGTCATCTCCAAAAATGGAAATTCTGAGAAGCAATGGTCAGTGCGACCATTTCGTGTTTCTGCGCAGTTTTAACTGTAACCAAGATGGCGTCCTGCCGTATGCCAAAATAAAGCCAATGCACGTGCGCTTTAAATCGAGCTTTTCCCGGAGCTTGTTTACTAAGCATTTGCTGGTTTGAATCTAAATGTAAAACAATTAGGTACTCACTCGTATTCAGATCGTGTTGGTATTCAGGAAAAAACTTTCCGAAGTAGCTTTAAGAAAAGTATACACGCTTACTCACCCATATTAGATCCTTTTCGTCTTTTTACGTATGTTTAATCGACCAAATTACCCTAAATTTAATGTGCAATTTAAAAAAGTGATAACCTAAGACTAGCGCGTGCTCCACGCCCTTATTTAACCAATTGCAGGAAACATAGTATTTCGCTATTACTTTACTCGGCATTGCTTATTAATTACAATATCTTCAAAAAAAAAATCTTAAATCGAATATCAGTTGCCAATTTAGAGCGCGTCCATTAATTACGTGAACTGATTTTAGCGCTTCTTAATCTCACGTGAGGTTTTTCAAAATGTTTATTTTTAGTGTAAATACGTTAATCTCGCTTATTGCTGGATTTATTTAAAAAAATAATTTGCTACTTCGTGGTGTTTGGAAATATTATTGTGTAGGATGTTATAAATATTACGTGACATTTGCCGAGACCGACTGCTCCTCTGCCCCACGTCAGATTAAGTTCCTTAAAAAAAAATTATAAGGTTAGGGGGAGGGGGGGCACATTGATGCACGGGGCACATTTATACAGTACCTATATTTAAAAACTGAAAAACACTACGCAGTCTGGCACGTCACTAGAACGCTCAAGTACATGCGCAAGAATGACAGTTGTGACGCCGGTCGCCACTAGTTCGTCATTGGCCTTCAGCGGTCACAAACGTGTTTATGCTGCTGCCAACTAAAATTTCAGCCAATTTGTGATCGTGTCTCAGCACCGTCTTATTAGTTTTTTTTTTTGTTTTATGTTGCCAAAGGCAAGTAAATATATTTAAAAGTGTTTTTAAATATTTTTTAGAGTACAATATTAATAAATAATTTTAAAAATTATTTGTTTGTGGAAAAAGTCCATTGGGCACTTTGATTCAGTAAGTTGCGGGGTACAATGATACGTATTATTGATAGGAGGTTTTATTACGTTATAATATATTTGCATTAACCATGTTCAAGTTTAATGTCTGATTACTGAGTAGTTAGGTATATAACTAATTTGATATTTAAGATAGTAATAAAGTCTAGTTAGATGATGACAATATTGTTTTCTTGTTTATTTTCTTTAAGAAACGTAAGAGACTGATTGTAAGTAATGTTTACACGCTTAATAAAGTATTTTATGATCTCAATTAATAATATGGTTTATTTGTTAATTTTAAGTAATTAAACAATTTAGGTTACGGTATATATTGCAGTTTTAATGGATTTTAAATAAGCATCAAATTGCCCTACCCTTATGTATCAAAGTACCCCTCTGGTGGGGTACATTGATGCAAAAACGTTTTTTTATTAAAATCAGTATATCTCTATACCTAATTACTTTTAGCGGCTATTTCGTAACCAAAATGTAAACTGACATATTGGCCAATGCACACGTCAAAATAAATATTCAAATATGATGCTTTTTGTCCATTAAAAAAGCGGTTGAATTTTTGTGCATCAATGTGCCCCCCCTCCCCCTACAGAGAAAAATTTAAATACGTACATAATGATATAAAATACAAACTTCATTCATTTATGTTCATTATTATTCTAATAGATATCATTGTACTATTTGGTTTCGACATCTTCACTTATTAGTCGAACAGTTTTTTTAGACGTTTTTGATAGCTTCATCTGCAATCGATTTATTTTATAATTAATTTTTAACATTACCATTAACATAAACAAATAGTTCAAAATATTTTTTTTATAATAGTTACCACACAATATACCAAAATTAAGTTATTCATAAGCTAAAAAATATAAACAATTTAAAATTTGCTCCATCTTCAAATCCTAAAAGGCTTCCAGTCCTCCATTTCTTTATTTTCCCACGAATGCACATTGAGGAATGCAAAAGCTATTCGAGCTCGAACCCAATTTAAAATAATATTCATAGGATTTCGCCATCGATCTGATAAGACTTCATATAGGTTTTTTATAAAACAGTTTGTACAGGAGCCTAAAACCCTATCAACTAATATCGCAATTGGAGTAAAGGCAGCATTCACTCTTTCCACGCTTTGTACAATATAAGTGTATTTACTTTTCTTCTCCTCTTCAGCAAACGTTGCAGTTGGAACTAACTGCCGACAACAATCCTAATTTCAATCATGTGGCAATCATAAAATATCTAGTACTAGACTTTGCCAGCGGCTCCGTCCGCCCTGAATTCGGTTATCGGCGTGGAAATCCTTAATTATCTCCTTAATTATACTAATGAAGTTTGCTGTAGCAATCTATAGCTACAACTGTAGTTCTTTAAACTCTGTTATAGTTATTCCCGCGGGAACTTCTGATTTTTTCAAGATAAAAAATAGCCTATATGCTATTCCAGTTTTCATAAAAATCCGTTCAGTCGTTGGCGAGTTATAGAGTAACAGACATCCATCCATACATTAATAAAATTAGAAGGATAAATGCAAATAATTGTGAATACATATTACATTACAATTATGTTAAGTGGTGTAAAATATTGATAATGCAATATGATTTTGGGGTTAAAAATATGTTATAAGTAGTTTATTTGATGCCAATATCCCAGTGAAATTTTTTGAGCGTCGAGTTACCCCACTGGTGATGGAATCACCGAGCTTGTATAGTGTAACGGTGATTTCTATTTATAGCAACATCCATAGTAACAATTTTTCATTAAAACTAAAACAAAAATTAAAATAAACCTGGTATATTAATATGCACATAAAGGTGATGCCCTCAACCAGTGTATGTAATGACTCCTTTTCAAAATATGTGTACGTCATGAAATTGTGCGTAAAATGTTTCGTTAGGAAATGTCAGGAAATTGTAAAAGTAAGTCTGTATTTAGAATCAGGTAATATAATAGAAGTGATGGTGTTATATTTATTTTCAGACTTTAATTCGTGAGAAATATCTTTATAAACTTTAGCACTTAGGTACATAAGTAGAAAGAAAAAAAAAATGTATCATTGTTTTAATACAAAAAAAGTTGCATTGCTGACCATAGGATCAACTGTAACTAGAAAACTAAAAAATGTAAAAAACAAATTAAAAAAATGCTGTGTCTTCCTCGTTGGAAACTCCTGACGTTCATTCGATATTTGTAACAATTTAACATGTTTAACAATACAATCCTGTGGTACTATATCGATATCTTTGGTAACTTTTGGCTTTGTAAATTATAAATTACCTTTTTGACGGATGCTTCTGAAGTAATTAATCTTATAACTTTTAGTGGTATTATCAATCTGTTCAATAGTACCGATATAATATATCCATGTTTTTTTAATGCTATATCTGATCAATACAGTATTATTTATTTCCCATTTGTTTCTCTCGGTTTTCTCGTCCTGAAATCTATCTTGATTTTCAATGATGGGTTCAATTTCAACTTTTTTACGGGTATTATTTGTATAATGCCTGTTTTTTCATTTAATATCTCCGTTGTTGAGTTACTAATGCTAGTGCTTTCATAAGGAGGTGAGTTATCTTTCTGATTGATTAGATTTATCATCACCTTATCATCATCAGCCATTTCCGGTTCTTCGTCAACATTCATCTTCACTTCACCTTTAGTTTTTACTCTCAGCTCTTTTGCACGACTGTTTATCAATTGAGTATTGTACATTTGCCCTTTCCTTGCTTTTTGTTTCCCTTCTTTCCCTTTTTTCTTTAGGTCATTATCTAAAATCTGATCGAATTTATTTATAGTGTTTATTTCCAGGTCATTTTCAAGTTTCAAGTATCTCTTCAAGCATAGCATCTTCTTTATAGTAAGTACTGTCATCTGAATCTGCATAGGGAATGCCGTCACTGTCATAATCATCGCTGTCAGACGAGTTTGACCTAGATTTTTTATTATTTATGTGTTTAAAAGTTTTTTTGGGTTTTCCGCTTTTATTTTGTGTTTTATCTGATTTATGGGTTGATATTAAGTCATGTGTTTTTGGTCCATACCATGCACAACAACCCTTTTTTGGGCCACAAAAGCAACTTAAGTCTCGATATTTAACAGAACCTTGCGTTGCAGTAGTAATAATCTGATGAATTCTCATTGTACCTGGCAACGCAATCAACTCATCGGGAACTTTTTTTTGCATTTCTCTTATTTCTTCCTCTGATATAAAAAACAGTTTCACCTTTTTTTCGGATTCCTTCAACATCTTGAATGCGATGATTGCATTAGAAATGTCTGTTCCGCGAGTTGCAAGATCATCCAAAGTTGTTTTTACTGCACACACACCCACTCCAACTGCCGCTACTTTCCCATGGGATGCTTCAAAGAAGGACCAGCATAATCCAAAGACCTCTCCTCAAAATTTTTGATGGCGGGGCCATCAGAATACATGTGTACAGCTTTTAAGGAAGGAACTATTTGTTTTGCATACTCAAAAATTGGTGAAAGGTGAGCCCAAATCGCTCCAGGATCGTGGTCACAACATGGAGATACAGAGCAAAACGATGTGGGATTATTGTTCTTACTATAAATTACTCCTCTTTATACGAAAGAGAAATTTTTTCTCTATTTCCACCGAAATGAACGGATTGTATTTCCTTATGTAATTTTCCGACATAATTTTTCGAAAAATCACAAATTATGACTATTCATCCTCAGATAGGTTCCTTATGCAGTTTTGTAGAGCCTTATGCTGATGACCAATATTGTAATAGTGTTTCTTGAAAACACTTAAGTCTTTGTTAAATTCTTGAACTAGCTCGCCAATGGTACCACTTTTAATATCCTTTCCGACTGTTTTGGTAGTCATGCGTTTTCTTTCACCAGTTTTTAAAATCTTTTTATACTCATGCCTTTTAACCCCCACTCAAGCCAAGTGATATTGATGTTATCGGTATTATCTTCAAGAGAAACTAGAATGGACTTTGACATACAAGATGGGCATGTATTATATACATATTATATACATACATTGTTTAGACTCAGGGTTGCAAGATAGTTCCGTGACTAAATCGGTGAATTTGCAACTCGGTATTATTTTTAAACCTTTGAGCTTTTCGGCCTTCAGTATCAAATTGCTGTGTTTAACACAAGCACAAGTTTCGCGATCGTTAAGAGTAGGATTTACTACGTAAAATGGTCTATACCGTGTAAATGTAGTGTAAGAGTCTTTTCTACCTTCCGATTTATATTTGGCGTGTAAATTTTTCATAGAATCTAAAAAAAAACGTTTCTGTTCTCTATCTTTTTTAGCGTTTTACATTCTTTTCGGCCTGCCGTGGCACGGCTGACGTCGTCGCGTTAAAAGAACTCCTTAAATTTTTTAATATTATCTTTTTCTTTGGCTTCTTTCACTGTATCATCATTTCTAATTCGTCCCTTTAATCCTAAAGTTGTTGTTAGTTTGGTAGTAAAACTATATTTCTTTACAAGATCGTTGTTAACCACCTTTTTGAGTACCCTTTTTTCATTGTTTGTATCTGCATTGGTATACTGTAGTTTTAATGATTCTGAAAGTACATTTAATTCGAAAACTTTTCGCTTTACTTTTTCTTTATCCTCTTCTCTTACAACAATCTCTTCGACAAAACTGCTTGCTTTTGACATTGGAGTTGCTTTTTCTAATTCTTTTTCTTCAGGAAAATTGCTTTGTACAGGCTGGTTATCTGTGGCTATGACTGGATTTTGGTTTTTAGCTTTGAGATTTTCAATACATATTTTGCTTCTGTAAATGCTTTTTTTCATTACAACCATTCTTTTCAGCATTCTGCTCACCTTTTCGTGATTTTTTTTTATTTTCCTGCTCAAGTTTCGTGTTTTCTGCTTTCAAGTACAGTACTCGTTTAGCTGCATAGATTTCTCTTTTTCGTCTTATACCTTCTTCGTTTTTTAGCTTTTCTGTTTGCTTTTTCTTTTCTTTTCTTCTATCATTAGCTTTTTTCCATTTTTGCCTTCGAATTTTTTTTTTCACTATCAATTAGATCTGATATTTTTCTTTGTTTTTGTTTAACTTTCTCCAAGTGTTTTTTTCTTTTTTCTTCATATTTTTCAGGGTTTTGGTCTTTAAGTTTTTCAATGTACTTTTTTTCCGTTCGGCACCGGTCAGCGGCATTCTAAAACTAAATAAAGCTGTTGGATATCGTTTTAATAAAACTAAAAGTAAGTATCGCTAGTGTGGGTGGGAAATCGATCAACACTAAATGCAATAAGGTAAGCGTTAAAAATATCCTTTTTTCTAGACAAAGAAAAATTTTTTCATACAAAGGCCAATTTTCCATGCAAACAAAATTTAGTATTTTTTGGCACACAAAAACTTTGAAAGGCAAAATAAAATCAAAACTGATTAATAAATATTTAGACTTTTTGTGTTGTGTAGCATTAAATCAAAAATTAGGCATTTTGTATCCATGAAAAAATATTTATTTGTTGATTTAATTTTGCGTTATGTTATGTAAGTTATATGGAGTTATGTACGTAAAAATAATCTGTAAACATTTATCATTTCTCTCCTTTATTTTCATTCGTTACATATAACACACATTTTGATACCTTATTTTCATACTTAACACATGAGACCACAGCTTTACCGTGTACAATTTACTGACGTCAGTAAATGTCACGAAATTGTTCGTCACTAAACATGTAAAACTTAACCTAAAAATCTTTTTACACAAATATAAAATCACATTTACTAGTAGATTTATAGCGTAATCTATTGTTCTTATTATAATTTAAGTATTTTAGAATTGCGGTTGGTGAATTCTTTAAAATTTACTTACTTTGGTTGAAAAGACCTCGTCAGGAAAAGGTAATTTTTTTTTTCACAATTAAACCACAGAACTTCTGCTGTGTTTCAACGACATACAAAATGGCGGGGCGTCATTGTGGTGTTTTGTTTCGTGTCATGACCAGTGTTGCCAGTGATTAAAGTTAGATTTCTACTCTTTGTGGTACAAAGAGTTGGTTAATTACGTCAATAAATCAGTGTCACGAAACTGTTACGATAGGTAAGGACATTTTTTTTAATTTTTATTCTCAGTTTATTAAAGGTAAATTTAAATAGTTTATTTATCTTTTATAACACATAAAAATTGCTTTTTAATTATGGTACAAAAAACTAGTAAGTTTCGTACAAAAAATTCGATTAAAAAATATGTTTCCAATGTCGTCCATTTAGGGGACAGTAATAAATGTATGGTGTTTTTTGTTACTTTATTTTCACATCAACTTATGCAAGAATTTGAATCGCAATTCATTGCTTTTTATCAGGAATAATATGCAGCTATGTTTAGGTTAGTCTGTGAAATTAAAAAATGATTTATTTTAACTCAACCCATATTTTTTTTCGAAGATTTTTTATGAGGACAAACATTTAGTTGTAATAGTACACATATTTTGAAAACGACTCTAATAGGTATATATTTAATTTTATAAAAATATTTGTTTCCTTGGTTCAGGGCTGTACTGAAAAATTATTAAACAAAAAAAATAAAGGATATAAACTACTGTAATACATCATTAACTAATGACCTACTTTTATAGAAGTCCAAAGACATTTTCACTCGACATTTAAAAAAAAATGAAGTTTGTGATCATAGGCGCATTTCCTAGACTCATGTGATACTTTTGCAATCATTTTTTTGGTTACAAAAGTATGACAGAGACAAAGTGAAACTGAGGTGTCTTGTCCCATTCTAACTTGTTTTAATAATCATAAACAAACAATATTAGATAACAATATATTAGATCTAATGACTTACTGAAGGTTAGTTTGCATGACAGATAATTGGACATTGTCGAGCAGGTGGTGTGAAAAAATAATGTTTCCTAAATATTCGTAATAGACATTTGCAAAGGCAAAGGAAGTCCCCAAAGTCGTGTCTATAGCAAACGCCACAAGTTAAACGCCTAAATAAATACAAATGCGTATGTTGGTGTTGGGCTGTAGTGTAACTTACTGTGAGTGAGAATTGATATTTATGATCGAAAAAACGACATCCCGCGGCGAGGCAGCTGCAGCCTGCCTGGGACAAGACGAAAATACCAGAAAGGTAGACCCTTATGAATTAATGTCGAAAAAGCTCGACTCCAAACCGGTAGGTCAGAATTTAGATGCGAAGTCGAAATTGTTATTAATCATAGCAACATTTTATCTAATTACTTACATGTAGGTACAAGTTATTTATCATTATATAACAACCTACCGCTTTATAGCAAATATCCTTTTGTTAAGGCTATGGCATACCCTAGCATAAGCGTGCCGTATCGACCAGTGTAAAAAGACATATTACACTATTGAAGTATACAAAGTGCTTAAGTTCCACGTATGATAGGCGTTATAGCATGTGACCGCACGTTGATAATCTCGATTTTGTCGGTATAAAATGCAAATATTTATTTAGAACTATGAAATTAGCAAATTCACTTGGTCATATCAATATTTATCTAATGAAATAAGAATTAAGAGAATTTTACTCTTAGTTTTTCAAACAATTTGAATTAAAGCCCAAAAGTAGAGTGTCAGATTTTTTTTTTTCAAATGTTTTAAAAACACATTTTATATTATAATATAAGCAAATTAATTAAGTTAATCAAGGTTTGAACTATAACATATATTTTTTTCACATCAAAAAGTGTACTCAGGACTGTAACAAAATTAATCAAATTCTTGCAAACTTTACCTCGATTGGGTGTGTGCCATCACCTTAAATATATTTTACAATTGAGACGAATTATTTGTTACAAATTTCGATATAATACCTTTAAGTAGTAAGGTATTATTATATTAATAAATGTTATTTTCTTTTGTTCACAGATTATGAACAACTGAAGTTACGTTTCGCTCTCGGTGCACACGATTTGTTTTTTAAGCATGTAAGTTGTAATTTCATGACGTTTATGGTGGTTAAGCCTACGTAAGTAGTTTATTTTGATTTCCTATTGAATTTCGTTTCGATTCGATTATTTAAAATACATACGATGGCTATAGCATGTGAATTGAACTCGATTAAGTAAGGTAATCTGTGTCTTTAAGCTGCTGGCTGCAACTGATTATGTACAAGCTTTTTACTTGACAAAATAAACAATCACCCTTATCCTAAGGCGAGATAGTATTCAATGAAATAATGCTAAATATTGCGAAAATAAAGCAAATATTAATAAATTACAGATAATAATGTAAATTAATAGAATCGGTTGCAAGCTGTTTTGGCCCCTACCTAAGCTATGCATGCATTCAATTGCCCTTGACTGTACGTCGGTGTGTTATTATATAATAACATATGTGTTTTGTGTAGGTATACCGACACCCCACACCTAACCCTACCTACTCCTAAACATACAAATCGGTAGGTATAGATCTTTGCGGCAGTTCTTAGATACAGATTGGTAGGTTATTTATTGCACCATCTAATTATTCACACAGTCGTTTCACAAACACTTCAATTTACATGCAAATTAATATTATCAAAACTAATGAATTCCCTGACACTACCATGTTGACTCGAATCAAAATATTATACGCACTTTTTATTTTTCCATTGGGGTTTATGTAGGTACCTATGTAGTTTTAAACCTCATATCGTAGGAACCTAAAATTATGTACTTACCCTAAAATTACACTTGATTATTTTATTGAGTATCACAATGGACCTTTGATAAATCTCTTACGAGTATATAGGTATAGGTTTTAAGCATAGATACCTCATCTTATCTTAAATGAGGCCATCGTTTTAAATCCCAACTTTACTTTGCATCAGGCTCTGTAAGACATTACAACAAAAACTACCTATTTACAGTTTCGATCATCCAAAACAAAAAATTAAAATTTAATTGTTTACAGACTCTATATAACAGTATGATGATCTTGTAAGATGTAAATTGAGAACCCTTAGTAGACTTCTACTAATTTTTATATTCTCACGGTCCCGCCCTCTGGCGAGCTAGTATGGTGACTAATGTTACTGGTTCCATGATTGCGAATATAATTAAATAAGTAAAATCTTTAAGCCGGTGCCGAAACCAAGTCTGCAGATCGTAAACATGTCTGCAAAAAGGTTAGATAATATCTAGATAATAAATAAATATACCTTATTATAATTTTTATAGAATAAAGTAAGTAGGTGCCTAGTTACAAAACAACAAAAAAACTGGCGAGTATAGTTAGAATTACCTACCTATATATTGTAACTACTGTTATTTTTTATTTTATTAGTATAAATTTGCCTGGACAAAAAGTCTTTCTTTCTTATAAAGTTCACGTACGTACAGGGTAATTTGTTATGTATTTATATATACGACTAAGTGTGTATGTACGTACATATGTGATACACTGTGTATGTAAGTACATATTTGCGCTGTTTTCTGTTTAATTATACGACTAATAATAACAGTGATAGGTAGACGACGCGAAAAAATACAAGCAAAATGTTATTACTTTTTTTTATTATATAATTTATGTGTAAGTATTGTATAACATAGTCTGTTAGTCTGCAGAATTAATACTGGCTGATTTCATAATTTATTAAATATGTATTTTATTGTTTTGTTACTTCTGTCACTTAGTTTGTATGAACTGAAAAAACATTTTTTTATTTGTAGAAATTATTTTTAATTTAACATCATCATCAACTGAGTTCATATATAGTACATAAATCAAAATATTATACATATTATTATATAGTTGTAAAAATTAGAGGGACCGAAAATGATGAGGTAAAGTGATACAAGAATTGTAATCTCCCCTTTCGATCGGCCGAGGGCCGAGCGCAAAGGACTTCATCTATTCCCAAATAAATCTCAATAAAACAATGTTTCTATTAATTAATTGTTTGCTCTGTTCGAAAAGTAATGGAGCCTTTAGTTAGACTATCGAGGGGCTGCGTGTTGTTCCAACTACTCAGGTTAGAGTATCGAGGGGCTGCGTGTTGTTCCAAGTACTTAGGTTAGACATATCAAAATATATATTATTATACTATCTATAGGTTGTTGTTATGCTAGTACTAATTATGAAATTGACAACAGCCTAGAAGTGTCGAGTATTTATTTCGCAAATCTTTACAATAAAATCTAAGCTAGAAGATAGAAGTAGAAACTATTATACCAACGCTCTATGTCTATGGCAAACTGCGACGTATCTATATATCGAAAAAGAAGGAATTTTATATATGTATAGCACAGTATACAAGTGATGCAGCACAGGATCCTTTTTTTATAAATGCATTCATTTATATTCAAAAATGTTTTTTTGGTTAGGTTAGGTTTCTTTTATAATCTTAAGGCTGGGTTGCACCAACAAACTTTGACGTTAACCAGTCGCCAAAAATGGGAGCGTATTAAAATTTCTATCGTCAGCTATTTTTAAAGTTAAAAAGCTAACCTGAACTTTGACGGACCGATTAAGTTTCAAAATAGCTGCCTATGCAAATTTTCATACAATCTCCCATTTTTGATGACTGGTTAACGTCAAAGTTAGTTGGTGCAACCCAGCCTAAGTGTACCGTAGTCAGCAGTAGTAATTAATCAGTCAGTCAGTATTTTAATAAACACTCTCGTGTTATCGTCATTACCTACATAATAGTTGCATAAATATCTATTTTAACAATAAACTGAAACAAAAGAAATAATGTTTATAAAATGTTTTCTGGATTATTTTAATTGTACAACATTACTTACGACAGAATTTATTGGTTTCTTTACAATTTAAATAAAAAATGCTTATATAATAAAGTAAACATGTCATTCAGAGACCGGGTTTGTTTCCCGCCACGAACCGTGACGAACGCACTTTTGGAGAACAAAAACAAACATCTGCGACCAGAGACTTTTTTTTTTTTCACCCACTTTACACAGAGAGGATGTGCCTCATAAAAATAATAAAATTTAAAATGTTACAAATGTTTTCACCTTACTATGAGTCCTCATTAAATTTTCAACAATTTTGGTTGGCTTGGTTGCTTTGGTTTCCAACAAATTATAGTATCGCTGTTATTTATTATTATGTTACCTAGACGGTATTTTTGTTTGAAAAATCTTTAAATCGCGTTTTTAAAAGAAAAACAACTAGGTATATACATACATAGGTAAACTCAAAGAGTAAAACCCTATCTGAATACAAAATTTCATCCAAATCGTTAGATCCATTTCCGTGATACGCCAAATATACAAAAAGCAAGGAACTTTTATTTAATTAGAAAATAAATCGAGTTTCGAACTCCGAAGCAGTGTTTTATTTATTCTCCATATTATGGTGAGTGAGTTGTAGACAGTTAGTAAAGGTATGCCTGTGAAAAGACGATGACAATCACTTTCTCAAGGGGACGGCGCTGCAGTAGAAATTAGACATAATAAGTGATTGTGTCGCGCCCACCACGTCACGCCACGCCACACCACGCATTTCTTACAAAAATGTATGGGGCAGTGCATTGATTTTAAATTCAAATCTAAAGATGGCGAAATTATAAAGCAATGACATGCACACATTACGAAACTATAATAATTTCGCTACGAAATACTAAAAAGGAAAACACATAAAGTAAGTACTGCCGCTATAGTATTACCAAAGCATAACCAAATTTACATTGTGGTAGTAGGTAGGTACCTCTATACCAACTACAAGTATCCAACAAAATACAATCTTAAATTTTAATTGTACTTAGATAGGTACTTAGTAATTTTTAATACTCAGATAAAATTCACGACTACATTTAAAAAAAATGGCAATCCGTACACTTTACAATCTATAAATCTTAATAAATTTTGATTTTATTGTTTGTCTATATCCAGGTATTGACTTTAGGCTGGGACTTGATGCATCCAGAATTCTCCGGACCCGCTAAAAAAGGGCCCAGCTAAGACCGGATTTAATCTGTCGTTCAAACAAACATTTGAATTTACCTGCATCGACTACATAGAATCCGGAATTTTTTGATCCCGGATTTCACCTTTGTAACAATCGAATCATGCTCTCGATTCTTAGAGCGCTCGTTACGCATTTTTGCAAAAGTAGGTGGAGCCAATATCGTATGTAGTTGTATACAACTGACCACACGACACCGCGTTCCGAATTCCGGGCACTTGCCGATAAATTTTGCACTAGTGTGGCTGCGGATGACAGAGTCACAGCCATTGGACGCATACGAGCAATAGTGTAAAAAAAAAATAATGGATACTTCAGATTTTTATACTTTCTGTTTTTATTAGTTTGTTTTTTATTAACGGTCACATGCAGCTTATTACGAAAACTCGACTAAAGATAGCGGTGTAATTTTACAACTATTTTTATTGTTTTTGGAACACTTCTGTAAGCTTTAGTTTACTTTTCACCAGAAATGCCAAATAAAACTCACAGATGTATTTCAGGAACAACCCAAACGATTTTACTAGAACTTATGACAGGTATTACAATTTCTGTGTGGTACATTTTTGAAATAACTCTTGTACGAAGAGGAAACAAATAATATCTAATGGTGGCGCTAGTTAGCTTTTATATGCGCCTTAAGAGAAAAAGTATAAAGATAACTATTTGGCGCAGTGCTGGCGGCTGACTGAGAATATTGAGATGAGTTGATTTCTCGCCGGATCCAAACACAGTCACATGTAGTCGAAAGCATGACGAAATTCTCTGAAATTCCGAATTTATTTCTCAGACCGGGGGGATTTCGGATGTGTTACGAACACGCACAGCGGCGACGGGCGTAGGCTAGCTTCCTCGGTTGCTAAAACGAAGCTACGACAACGAAGCGCCGTAGAAATTAGACAACCGTACGGTAGCTAGCTACTAGACTAGGCCACTGACGTGTTTATAGTGGACTGTATGTTGTGGGCGACCGTATTGCGGGCCGGACGGGTGAAGCCGGGTGTCGCACTTGTGAACCGCTGACCACGAAGATTTCTTGAGCGCAAAATAAAATAGCCGAAGTGAAGCTGAGTCTTCTTGTGAAGAATTTATTTACACTAGAGCACTTATTTTACACTTAATTTCTAGCAGAGTTTCTTCCTTTTTTTTTTTTTTTTTTTTTTTTTTTTATACCACTAAGGTGGCAAACAAGCTTACGGCCCGCCTGATGGTAAGCGGTCACCGTAGCCTATGGACGCTTGCAACACCAGGGGTATCACTTGCGCGTTCTGAAGGGTCAGAAATCTAATAACTTCTTTCTTGAAGAACTCCATACTGTAGTCCTTGCAGAATACCTTGGCAGGGAGCTCATTCCACAACTTAAGCGTTCGCGGGAGGAAGTTTCTCTGAAACCGCACTGTACGCGACCATTTAGGTTCTAAAGTGTGAGAATGGATTCCCTGCCGATGGCGAGCGGTGCGATGGTAGAAAGTAGCCGTGGGCATCATTTCGAACAATTCCTCAGAACACAACCCATTGTACAAGCGGTAGAACACACACAGTGAGGCAAAGTCTCTCCTTAGACTTAAGGGCTCGATACCGCAAGTGAGTTTGGAATCGTCGACAATTCTCACAGCCCGTCGTTGAACCGAGTCAAAAGGGCCAAGCTGGTATCCGGGTGCACCTGCCCAGAGATGGCAGCAGTACTCCATATGGGGCCGAACTTGCGACTTGTAAAGTAACAACCTTTGCCCCGACGTGAAGTACTGCTTCGCTCTGTTGAGTACACCAAGTTTTTTGGACGCCAGCTTCACCTTATCTGATAAATGATCTCGGAACTGAACATCGCTGGAGATGTCGACACCAAGGATCCCAATGCTCTTGGAGATGGAGAGGGGAGTGTTCTGGAATTGTGGGACTACAGTGAATGGAGTTTTCTTAGCGGTGAACGCGCACACTTGTGTCTTTGTAGGGTTGAATCGGACCAAGTTTACCCGTCCCCAGTCAGAGACCTAGGACAGTATGGTCTCGATTTGAGACACAAGTTCTCCGCGGTTTTCCTCCACAACGGAACGAGGGATGTTTGCACGACCCGTGTAAAAAGCGTCTCCAGTACTGTCATCTGCATAGCAATGTATGTTGTTCATGTCCAACATGTCATTGATATGCAGTAGAAACAGCGTAGGAGACAGCACAGAGCCTTGCGGGACACCAGCATTAATGTCCATGCTAGCAGAGCAACTACCGTCAACTACGGCTCGTATGCGTCTGCCGGACAAAAAGCTAGCCACCCATTTGCACAAACCCTCGGGCACTCCGTAAGATGGCAACTTCGATAGAAGACCGCGGTGCCAGACCCGATCGAACGCCTTCGCTATGTCCAGGCTACATGCCAATGCCTCCCCCTGACTCTCAATGGCTAGTGCCCATCGGTGTGTGAGATACACTAGAAGGTCACCAGTCGAGCGACCGTGGCGAAAGCCATATTGGCGGTCGCTGAGCAGGTCATGTTTTTCTAGGTATCTCAAAAGCTGTGTGTTGATCACACGCTCCATCACCTTAGAGAGGAGAGAGGTAATAGCGATAGGCCTGTAATTCGATGGATCTGATCTATCGCCCTTTTTGGGCACCGGGTGCACATTCGCAGTCTTCCATGAAGACGGAAATTGCCTAGTGTGGTAGGAAAGCGCGAAGAGGCGCGTGAGTACAGGACATAACTCAGGAGCACACTGCTTAAGCACCACTGCTGGTATACCGTCTGGCCCACTCGACTTATGAACGTCTAGAGAGAGCAACGCCCGCGTTTCTTTCTTGAACCTTCAATTGAGCACTTATTTTCTTGCAGAGTTTCTTCCTTGATTGTTGGTTCTTCCTTTCTTGATTTCTTGCTGCGAACTGCGACTGCGAACTGACCATGACCTTTTCTTTTTCTTTTTTTCTGAGCTGACAATGCAGTTGGCTGTTGCAGCCATTACTGCTTCACCGGACTTTTGGGGCGAGACTCTGAAGGAGCCTCAGCCCATATAGCGCCCAACGCTCAAGGGCTTCCCGCGGGGGAAGCCTCGGCTTGGGTTGTCGCTCTCGGGGGCGTCCCTTCGACCGGCGTGAGTCTCGAACCCGAAGGTGAGTCACCGCCAGGAGGGGAGTTCCCCGTTACGCGGGTACGAATGCGGTTGAGTGGGGGCGAGAAGCGCCCCGGCACTCTTTGATACCTAGTGTATCCTTGTGGGCGCCGACGAACCCGGGGACGTCGGCGTCGTGTTTGGAGGGAGGCCCTATTCGGGGAAGTCGTAGAGACTAATCTCGCTATCCGGACAGCGAGATCGTCATCTGGGGACGTTAGTACGTGCCGAGGCCGCCTAACAATAGTTCTACGACCGTGACCGGGTCGATCGGGGGGACGATACGTTGTGGATTGCACAATTAATCGATTCGGGTGATTTTGCGTACGCTCGAAAAAGCGGACTGCCAAGTCTTTAAAATATTGGGGAATCGTGGGAAGTTCGAAATCTCTGTGTAGGTCCGCATTGCGAACGTACCAAGAGGCTCCAGAGGCCGCTCTGAGAAAGCGGTTTTGGAGGGTCTGGAGTTTGTGGAGAGTGCGCTTGGACAGCGCATAGGCTACGCTAGCATAAGCTAGTATGGGGCGGATACAAGTTGTGTAAAGATTTAGCTTATTTCTAAGCGACATCTTACTATACTTGCCTATCATGGGATAGAGACGACCGAGTACAAAAGCGGCTCGGTCTCTAACTATTTTGGTGTGAGCTTGGAAGTTCAAACGACTATCCATGGTCACACCGAGATATTTGGTCTTATTTTGCCAGGGAATGGCACGACCGAAGAGAGAAAGGGAAGTTGGCCGCGGAGGGCGGCCTAAGGAAAAGAGGACGGCAGAGCTTTTGTCGGGATTCACCTCGATTCTCCATTTCCGAAACCACTCGCCTAGGGCGGTGATAGCGGGTTGGAGTCTCTCAGTGATTCGACTCACTTGCCTATCTGTGGTATAGATAGCGGTATCGTCCGCAAAGAGGGCTAGTTGGGTTTTTAGGGATATCGTTAGTGTACAGAAGGTACAAGATGGGGGCGAGCACGGACCCTTGCGGGACTCCTGCTTCTATGGGACGGGGGGAAGAGAGAGTGCCTTCGACTTTGTAGCGAAAGCTACGATTCGACAAATAGTCTCGTATGATGAGCACGAGACGATCTGGCAACTGAAAGTTGTACAGTTTAAAAATTAAACCGTTGTGCCAGACTTTGTCGAAAGCTTTCGCTACATCGAAGAAGACAGCGCCCGTGTGACGGGTCTTACCTAACGCTGGCTGAAAGCCTGTAAGAATATGTTCCGTTATGCGGAGGACTTGATGGACGCATGAGTGTTTGGCACGAAAGCCGAACTGCTCATCTATTAAAATGCCTCTGGAAACTATAGCGTTCCGTAGGCGAGCAAGGAGGAGGCGTTCATAGAGTTTACCAAGGGCCTTTAGTAAACTTATGGGGCGATAGGAGGACGGCTCGGTACGAGCTTTACCTGGCTTATGGATGCCTATAACAATTGCATCTTTCCATTGAGAAGGAAAGATGCAATGTTCCATAGCAGCGTTAAAGATCGCTACTAGGAGGCAGATAAGGGGAAGAGTGAGGCGCTTTAGGATATCGTTAGAGATACCGTCAGCACCGGGGGCCTTACGGGGGCGTAGGTCTTTGATGACCTGTACGACTTCGTCGACAGTGACAGGGGGCAGGGGGTCTTGTGGAGGCAGAGAAGTTCTGCGCTCCACTTCGCCGTCTACCTCGCGCACGTGGTCGGGATCGAAGGGCTGTGTGCTTAAGGCACATTGGGCTTGGAGGCTAGACGCTAGGCAATCCGCTTTTTCGTCGTCGTTGAACGCGGGAACGCTGTTGTTGGGACGAGTTAACGGAGGGAGAGAGTTCGCGGTTTCGGTTTTTAGAGCTCTGGCTAAGTGCCAATAAGCTTGGTGAGAGGGAGAAATGTTCTCCATAAGATCGTCGAAACGTTGGGCGCGGAGCTCAGCTACAGCGGTTCTTACACGGCGGTGTAAGTCGTTGAAGCGAGCTTTATTATCGATAGTGGGAGCGCGATCGCGAGCGCGGCGGGCCGCGTTACGCTCAGTCATTAGCGACCTGATGTGCTGAGGCAGGATTAGGTGGTGATAATCACCAACCGGCACTTGTCGTGAGCATTCGCCAACGGTGGCGGTCAGGTGGCTAGTGAGAGAGTCGATAGCTACGTTTAGATCGGTCGCGGAAGAGATTACGTTTGGAACGCGGTCTAGATGTGGCGAGCTGGGATTTTCGAGCAATTGCCCAAATTTATCCCAGTCCGTCACGGTTCTAGTGTCGGGAGGAGAGTCCGAAGGGAAACCTAATCGGAGGACGACAGGGCGGTGGTCCGAGTCAAGTTCGTCAAGCACCTCTATAGAGCGAAAGCTTAGCCTTACGTTCTTTAGAAGTGCTATGTCCAGAACGTCGGGGTTGTTCCTAGTATTGTGGGGAAAGAAAGTGGGCGTCATGGGAGCGATAATGTCAAAGTTTAGTCTGTCAACTAAATCGTCGAGGAGTCTGCCTCTTTGTGAAGTTACAGAAGAGTTCCAGCGGCGATGCTTGCAATTTAGGTCGCCGGCAAGAATGACGGCGTCGCCTAAACTTAAGAGTGACTGAAGGTCGCTCTCGAGCAAGTCTTTTAGGGGAGAGAGATAAACCGATGCAATGATGATCGGCTGATGGCCGGTCATCGCTAAGCGGCAGACGGATGCTTCTAAATTCGTAAGCGGTGGAGGATCGATAGGGGAGCAATGCAGGGAGCGCCTGTAATAGATGCGAGTGCCTCCGAGATTGGAGGAAGTTTGGAGGAAGTTCGAAGTTGGAGGAATTGGAGGATCTCATATTCCTTTTTCAACTTTTTGTTTTGATCCAGCTTCTTTTCAACGATTTCCAATCTCCTGAAGGCTTGCTTGCAGTTGTTTGGAAGAACTTCATCTTCTTTCTTCCACAGAAGCCCAGTTTCGTATTGCCCATCAGGCAATTTCTTTGTTGTCTTCTCCAGGACTTCCAGGGCTCTTCTGTCGCTGTCATGGCTCGGCAGCTTGGCTTCGATCCCCAGGGACTCTAATTTGAAGAAGTCTCGAACGATCTCATTGATCTCCTCTTCGTTCGAGATGCGACAGTGGTTGACAAAATGCACTGCTACTGTTGAAGCAGCGTCACAGCCATGTAGCACCCACCCGAGACTGGTGAGTGAGGCTACGGGCTCAGTCTTCTTTCCCTTCTTCAATCTTCTTGTCACTATGAGTCCCCAGTTGTCTTGCCCGATTAGAAGCTTGGGCTCTTCTTTATCGTAGACCAGCTGATCTTTAATGGCGCTTAAATGCTGGCAGTTACGGATGTCCTCTATTGCCACCTTCTGTTGCGACAGCTTAAGGTCCTCCATTGTTCGGAGCTCTATTGCCCTCTTGTCTCTTCTGTAGGCCCCTTTAATTTTAATTTTCAGACGTTCGGAGCTATTTTTCTTAATTATTTTTCCGCCAACGGTTTCTATTGTCAGAGTCTCTTTCTTCCCATTGACTCCGATTTGTTCAGCAACCTTTGAGTCCAATAGTGACACCGTTGAGCCCTCGTCCAGAAGCGCCAAGACCCTGGCATGCCCCTTCGGTCCATATACGTCTACTGGCATTATTTTTAAGTAGACCTTTTCGTTACTTATTGTTGTATGGATTGATGCGATTTTTTCTTCAGCTTCTTCTCCTTCTTGCTGGCCCAGTTGGTAACACTGACTGGTGCCTGGTGCTTCTGCTCTGTTTGGCGGCTTCTCTGAATGGAGGGACGTGTGATGCCATCTGCCGCACTTCTTGCATACCGGCGCTTTGCAATTCAGTCTTGAGTGCCGGAAGCGTAGGCATTTGAAGCATGTCCTTGTTTTCTTCGCTATGTCCCATTTTCCATTCAAGTCAGCCTCTTTAAAAGTTTTGCAGTCAAGCAAGTAATGATCGCCTTCGCATCCCGTACAGGCAATTTTCTTTCTTTCTTGAGGCGGCTCCCGTACGTTGTTTATTGGTTTGTGCTCTGGTTCCCAATTTCTCTTCGGTACGCTTGTGGGTTCCCAGGGCTTCCTTGGTTGTGGTGGAACCGCCTTGTAAGTCCTCCTCAGCTCTTCAGGTGGAGCAAAGTCCCCACAGATGTCGGCTTCTAGTCCGAGGAATGCGTCCAGTAGGATGAGCTCAGGCATTTCTTCATCCCTTCTTTCTCGATGGTACGCAAACCAACGGAACTTCATAGAAGACGGCATCTTTTCAGTTAGGCTCTTCAATGTTTCAGGAGAGCTGAGGTATTGACTCTTCTTCAGTGCTTTGATGCTTGCTACTGCATTTCGGACCCGGCTTGCAAACTGGCAGATGTCGCTTGGGTTTTCATTGACCCTTGGTAGACTCTTCATTTTTTCTAGCTCAGCTAAGGCCAGGGCTCCAGGTCTTCCGAATCTTGCTTCCAGTCCCGTCATGACTTCCTTCGGATCTTCGGCGGTGAATAGCAGGCTTTGTACAGCTTCCCTTGCCTTTCCTTGGACTGCCCTTCGTAAACGTGCCAGATTCTGCACGTTGGACAAGGATGGAGCTGTATCCTCAAATGACCTTCTAAAAGCCAGCCATTCTTCACAATTGCCATTGAAGTATGGAAGTTCGGTGAATCTGGATGCTGCTGCTGTGTCTGGAGCCTTTTCGGTGAGCTTAGCGATAGCTTGGGCCAGCTCTTGGATGTCGCTCTTCTTTTCTTTGGTTGGAGCTGGCCTTTCGTGATGATGTCTTCGCTTGTCCTGCCTCTCTTCAGTTTGGACAAGCCATTCCTCCACTTCATGTGTCCTTTCGAAGATCTCAATTTCTTCTTCTTCTTCGGACTCGGCTTCTACTTCTGCTAGCTTTAGTTTGGCTTGAGCCAGCTCGACTTCTGTACGAGCCAGCTCCATTCTAGCACGAGCCTCCGCTTGTCTTTTCTTGTTTGAGCGGACGGACTGCGTGTCGATGTCACGGTTCCTCCTTTGGACTTGACCATTCGTTGTACCCTTTTCTTTGGGCAGCGGTGCGGGCGGTGGCAATGCAGGCCTGGCTGGTACTGTGTTGTTGGTGTCAGCTACGATATTCAGCTCCCCGGACTCTTCTGCACTGGTGCTGGGGGGGGCTGTCCTTATTGTCTTCGTAGACTGACTGGTGACGTCAGTACTAGTTTCGGTCGGCGTGCACTGGCTCCAATCTCTCGATGTACCGCTGCTCTCTCCAGTAGTCTTCGTCTGGGTTGACTCGGTCGTCTTGGAACGCGATGACTCGGATCTTGTGGTCGGCATGTTGACGGCTTCTTTTTTCCCAAATCCGGCTCGACAGGACCAGAAAATTGTTACGAACACGCACAGCGGCGACGGGCGTAGGCTAGCTTCCTCGGTTGCTAAAACGAAGCTACGACAACGAAGCGCCGTAGAAATTAGACAACCGTACGGTAGCTAGCTACTAGACTAGGCCACTGACGTGTTTCTAGTGGACTGTATGTTGTGGGCGACCGTATTGCGGGCCGGACGGGTGAAGCCGGGTGTCGCACTTGTGAACCGCTGACCACGAAGATTTCTTGAGCGCAAAATAAAATAGCCGAAGTGAAGCTGAGTCTTCTTGTGAAGAATTTATTTACACTAGAGCACTTATTTTACACTTAATTTCTAGCAGAGTTTCTTCCTTTTTCCTAGCAGCGTTTCTTTCTTGAACCTTCAATTGAGCACTTATTTTCTTGCAGAGTTTCTTCCTTGATTGTTGGTTCTTCCTTTCTTGATTTCTTGCTGCGAACTGCGACTGCGAACTGACCATGACCGCTGGATCGCTCGAGTTTTAAACAATTTCGAACAAAGCGGCAGGCCATAAAATTACCGTTACGGTTGTAAACTATAGCTAGACTACTCTTACAATTCTTGCTGTCCTTGTCTACAACTCGTTTGTATGGAGGTACATGTTTTTGTTATTTTAAAATATAAAAATGAATTTTCTCTACATTACAATTACTTTCTACAGATAGCTATTAATTTTACAAACATCATGAAATAGAATTCATACAGATATCTCACAAACTGTGGCTTTAAGAGCCAAAAAATGCAAAGGGCGTCTCGCAAGCGTATTGCTTATAATTTCAAAATTCACGCCCGGCCTAGTAGCTCCACGGCAAAGTGCGCGGGAGTTTGTTGAACTAAGCAAAAGGTTAAGAGCGTAATCCACAACGTATTGCTTATTTTGTAAAAATTCACGCTCTTACTTTTCATACAATACACAAATACAAATTTTACACTGATAGATTTTAACTATTTACGTATTATTAAGAATTATTAAGAATTTAACTCAACTCTGCTTGAGTACATATCTTACACTACATGTTATTTACGCCTAAACTATTATTTTACATCGTATATTTTATTTTTGACAATCCTACATATTAAATCCTTACTGACATTACCTATAGTTACTAAGTTTACACGAGATATTATTTACGAAATACATGCGCTTCCTTAAGTTATTTCTACGTTATTTCTTATATATCTTACTATTTATTTAACCTTCTTACTTAAAATGTACATAGTTGAGCAAACCTTATGTACTCTATCTCACATTGCAACGACATACTTCTATCCTAGTTGTTGTGACTTTATTTTTCGTCACTTGCAACGTTACAACTTAGTATTATTTATTTATCATATAATTCACAAACCTTACAACTTACTAACTTATTATTTTACGTATCGTTTTAGAGCTACCCTATTGTGTCAATACGACTTTATTTATCAAAAAATCCTTATTTAAACATGTTTACATTTTAATCCTTATATCCTATCCTATCCTATCCTTATTTATGTGTTTCGTGTGGTCCGTCGCTAACAGGATGCATGAAATCCCACCCTTACATCAATGTATTAACTTTTGAATCTTAACTTATGAAGTTAAATGCAATAGATTGCTATTTTTATTAAAACTTGTTTATCTAAATCACGTATTTTTGTTTATATTATTGTATTGACTATCCCATTTAATCCAACAACTCGACTATTTCGATATTTACATCCTACGGATATTTACGACATGCAATATTTATATGAAATCTGTATTAGAATCTGCATGCAAATGCGACGAGGTGAGATCTGTGATCAGGCTGCACGGGCGCGAGCCTGGCCGCCTGGCCCACGCACACCTATTGTGCGTCAGCCCACACTCATTGCTTCTATTTACCATTTTACTTTTACCATTCCCATATCGTTTTACACCATATTTCCAAGAATTAAGACTGAAAGTAGCTGCATATTTATTTGGCACAAATCACCAGACAATTGCAAGTTCTTTACTTTAATTTTATTAATTTCTACCTTATGCCCTAGAAAATAAAATTGAAATATTGTGCGTAATAAGATTTATGGGTTAATGTAAACAAATGTGAACATACACCCATACACGTCCTGTCGAGTGGCGTCGAACATAAACATTGCGTTACATAAATCATTTGGAGACATGTTTTGTGACATTTCGGTTTGTATTTTTTATGTTTAGTTTTTTGTTTCGTGTCTCAATTTAGATTTTTAATGTGGGTGGGAGGGTGGTGTCTAACGTTGGGAATCATGGGAAAGAACACATTAGTGGCATTCTTGTGCTAAAGCTATAACATAATTCAATTTCTAATTTACTTTTTGGTTTTTTAGTAACAGGTAGGTCACCCTGCTACGTATAGGTAATGATGGTGTAACCTTCAGCGGCATGGGCAAAGCTGAATTTTTTTTTTTGCGGTTATTCGATTTCTATGGAAAATATGAGGGAGCTTATTGCGAACATTCTCGAGTACGCCAGACTCTGGTATTCCAGTAAAAAATTTACATTTTTCAAGTACTTTCACGGGTCTCAGTAGACCTACTTGCATACATTCTTCTCACGAATTTCAGAGTCAGATGTACCTACTCGAGAATATTTTCAATAATCTCATATGGACCTGATTACGAAAGTCTGTTGTACCTACTCGCGTCTCGCGTTCTCAGGGACAAACTGTATCCAAGTACTTCTCATCTGTCGCCAACCCTGTTTGCTGTCTCGAGAGGTGAGATGTACTTCCATACATTTTACTCCGAATACGCAAGACCGAATACTTCCTACAGACTTTTTCGCAATCAACTCCCAAAACGTGTCCAAAAAAAGGTGCTTCACAAAACATAGTTTTGCTCCAATTGTTACAATGTTTTGCTCCAATTGTTACAATGTTTTGCTCCAATTGTTACAATGTTTTCCCTTTCACGTCCGACGAAAATCATATTACACCGCGCGGGTAAATGGGCAATGGGGCCAGGGCAATTTCTAGTTCTGTGACTGTGTAATCTTCTATTTTTTTTTATTTACGTGACATTTGGAGCAACGTAAAAAGGTATCTATACTGAACTATTGTTTTTTCTTAAATTGTTTTTTCATATCCTTTATTTAAAATCTTATATTGGCACTCACTCTCGTATCTGAATTATTTCAAATTACGTTTTTAGGCAGTGTTAAAATATTCAACGTACACAGAAGATGATAAAAATGTATGTTTAGTTACACATAGTTACCTATGCCAGTAATTCATAATATTGCATAGAACACCTCTTGTTTTTGGGAAGAATTTGTTCACGTTAAACAATCTTAAATTATTGATAGAATCAGGCGTTACTTTGCGGAAATTCATTATTATGATAAAATATTATTACCTTGCAAATCCGCTGAAAAATATGGTGTAATTCTGCACATGAGTGCTACTGAATTGTTTTCACCTTATCATTTCTTTTAGGTATCTTTAAGCGCGACAATTAACTGACCGAAGCGAGCTAGTCTTGTTGTCTTGAGGTAGATTTATAGACAATTCACTGTCTATAAATATGTCTTTGACTCATATTGAAATGTAATTATATTAGGTAAGGTAGTAGCAATGAATGCACATAATTTTACTCCAGGAGACTATGAGATGGGTAACATCTTATTCTCAGATTTTATTTTATGGCAATATCTGTTTAAAATCCAAAATCATGTAATGGTTTACTTCTTTGTCAAAGCTGTCCATTGCTGAAGTACTGGATAATTCTTTTTTTTTTCTTCGCTCAATAAGTGCGTGCACCGCATCACCTTCTGACTGTCAATGTCCAATTTGGGAAAAAAAAATGATGGGGAGAATTCTTAAAAAGATTCAGAGAAGTGTCCTTTTTTCCATAGCCAAACCAGTAGGGATTGCAATCCCGCAAAACGGGATTACGCATTCCCGTGGGATCCCGTGGCTTTTATTAATCTGCGAATGTTCTAGCGCCAAATTTAAAATTTGCTGGATCCCGCACCTTTAAAGCGCGGATCCACGGATCCCGCAAATTTTAAATTTGGCGCTAGAACATTCGCACAAATCGCGAGTACGACGAGTGCGACGTTTCAGTTGTTCATAAATTCATAAATGGCACTGCACTGCGCCCGCGCACGTCTTTCTGTAGGTGACAAGTGTTTTGTGTTCGTATTCACCGTCCGGCGTTTAATATAGCGATAGCGTTTTTTCAAAAGTTATCACCATAGTTTAATGTCATAGTAATAGTATCTAAGAGAAAGTTGTGATTTAATTAGTCATTATATGAATAAGACTGAATTAAAAATATAAAACTGTTAGGAGTAAGGGTAAAATTAAACAAAACTAATTAACTATGCCAAACGTTTAAAGATGAATATAAGAAAACAGATTACTAATTACTTATGCTCAATTAATAGAAAAGAAATTATTTCTATTGCTTAATGTAAGAAATGTTTAATAATTTAATAAAAGTTGATTTTTACACAATAACTGTAGTTTCAATTTGATTTTATAATATAATTTCAAAGATGCAGGATCCCGCCTGATCCCGCGCGGGATCGAGTAATCCCGCATATCAATCCCGCGGGATTGAATGAGCTGCGGGATTGCAATCCCTACAAACCAGGAACCCTTGTTAGACCGTCGCGTAGTCCATCCGTATTCACAGCTATTTTATTTTTTTTAGCTACAAAGCTGAATTTTGGCTTTTTTACTATACCAACTACATTTTTTTTATTTTTAATTATTATTTTTAGGTATTGAAGCCAATGCCACAACTTAGTAATCTTACTGGATTAATTAACTACATCACGCACGGGTCCCTCTTCCTAATACCTACAGGCTCAGTTTAAAAATCATATTTCTTTTTAATTTTGCGTCGGTCGTCGTTGTCGTAAAACAAACCCAACCACAATGGCGACCGCCTGCCATACGGCACGAAGTTTTTGTTCAGACATCCCTAGACCTTTTTTATTTTTTATTCATTTCTTTTCCATATAGCAACACTATCTTTTTGGCGCGGCTGGCTGGCGAGACGTCCTCTAAGTGTCGTCCTTTAGATGGAGTCACTCGATAGTGAAGTGCATGCAAACCGAATCGGTAGTGCTAGGTAGTGAATTCCTGCTCTATGTGACATTTATTGCCATCCGGGGACGAGAGTTATGTACGAAGAGCCCCGCAGAAAGTTTGCGTTCTTACTATTTATTGGATATACTCCAAGCGCGCAAGCCAGTAAAGAAAGATAGATGCGTGGAACTTGGAAGTGGAATTGTCTGCGTATGGATGTTTAATTTTTTCATTGCTCAGCTAAAACACAAACATTTTTCTTTATTTTTTTTTCAAATAAATGCCGAGAACCAGATTGGATTTCTTAATAATAAACATGCGAGTGTCGAATAAAATGTAATAAAAACTGTTAAAATCTATCAAATATAGATTTTTTTCAGAAAAAAAAATTAACTTTAAACAATTAGGTTTATTTGCAACGGTCGGCTCGCGGCTGTGTTACGAGTACAAGCAAAGTGCAATAACCATTATAGAATATTCTTTAAAGAACTTTACAAAAAATCGCAAATCCCGCTTGTTGTGTCAACATCCGATGGATGAATCAAACGGAACGCATTCGTAGGACGCCATCATTGTTTTTTTGTCGGTATAGTTTGGCGGGAAGATTTATGAGCATTGACTAAGTCAATTTCATGGGACGACACCTTACCAAATGCCTTTGTGATGGAATTTGGCATGGGCTTTTAGCTCAAATTGTCTTTAAGTAAATATTTTACCTGTCAATTGTGATGAATTGCTTACGCCATTGTTGATGTGAAAGCTTTTGCCCTGTCCACTTTAACAATTCAATTTCTGCTTAAAATATCCGTCCATTCCTTTTAGATATCTTTGGAGCGAAATCTTTTCAGAATTAGTAATGCCTTCGCATTTAGATCGTATGTCAAAGAAAACGGAGGAAGGTAATAATTTGAATAAGTAATAGGTTACGGATAGTACCTAAGCAAGTACTTTCTTGATTTAGTACGAACTTAGGTACCTAATTAGGTATCTACTTACTTAGTAATAGGCTTAACATTCTGACTTATGTTCTGACTGCTGTTATTAGCCATTAGAACTATCCACTAGTTGAAACTTTGGCAAATACATGTGATGTTTTTGTTATTTACGAGTATCTACTAAAGCTATTTATGTTTTAAGCTAATAATAATAATAATAATAATAATAATAATGGAGCCCCGAAATATCTCAAAAGGTAATTTTAAAAGCAATTTAGTTACAAATTGTATACCGGTCGGTAATAATTTATACATATGTATAAATTATTACTGTGTGTGTGAGTGTGAATTATTTAAATACCGTGATCAAAATCACTTTAAGGTGATATTTTGTTAGAGAATCGTTTGCCATTACAATAAAGACCCGTCCCATACCTAATAATTGCTTGAACATTAAATTTGTTTTAAACAAACAGATAGCTTTTATTTGAACGATACGAGACGCATATTTAATACTTATTTAAATTAGTAAATACAATATTAACATTAGTGTAAATTACTAAAACATTTTATGAACGTTTGTAATAAATAAATAACACAGTATTTATAAAGGTGTGAGAACTTGGACGATAAACACAGTTATTGCGTTGTCGCCATCTGATCGTAACTGCTTATGGAAATAGATAATAAAATGAACAGTTTATTGACAATTTCTTCAAAGTTGAATCTTTTACGGATTTCTATCACATATTTGATTGGGCCTCTTTAGCAATAAAAACATGCAAAATAAGATCTTACTGCTCTGCCTTCGTACGTTAGAAGAACCTATTTAACTATTCGCTATATATTTATTTACCTATTTGGACAGGGGATAGGTATTAGATAGCTACAGAGGTCAGTCATCCCCTAAACATGACCTCTCTTTTGTAGGTACCTCCTCACACTAAAACTAATTTAAATTCTTAAAATTTTTCTTTGCTCTCCATCTTTTTTTGATTGTTATTTCTATTCGTGGAAGATACCGATAGTTTTATTAAATGTTAACTTTTGCCTACGATTAATTCGCATGGACTTTGAATAAATCGATGGTCAAATTTATTTTAATTGCCTAGTCAGCCTACTTAGCGTCCCGTCGCCAAGTCCGGAATGCGGGGGAAATATTAAAACGCCCGGAATTTTGAAAGAGGAAACACTTTAACAAACGTTTTACTAACGTATGACTAACGGCGGATCCAGGGGGGCTGAGCTGGTTCCAGGACTAAGGTGTACCACTAATTGAACACAATGATTTTATTTATATATTTTGTCACCATACAGATTTTATGTAACTACATACCATCAATATTTAATTAATTTAATATAATACAATAAACTTTGTATGATGGCAAACGTTTGGCATCGAAAATTTGAATTTTACCGCGCCACACTAGCGCGCGCTTGTCGCCTACGTAACGTCTAACCAGACCTAACCTCAATCGGAATCGGAACGACTTAACTTCAACATATCATAACATAGTTCTAAGTTAAAAAACTAAAATTTCTTTCTACCTATAATGTGTTTATAAGTGTACCTTTATAAGTATTCTTAACAATTGTTGCTGCAAATTCATTAATTACAAGAAATAATGAATTTGTAATCAGTTTCTCATTATTCCAGTGCGTGTGTTTTAACTTAAAAGTTTGTTGTCTGATGTGGGATGTGACATTTGCATGGTTTTGCTTTGTTTGTGAGATAATGCGCCTGCGTCACCAGCCTGTACTATAGCGAATGTGGGTGTTTTTATGTATATATATTTAATATGTATTTTCAACAGTCTGCTGTCTGTTGTGGGGTGTGAAATTTGCATGGTTTTGCTTGCAGGGTGATTCTAAGGGAAAAGGAGATGGTAGTAGTAGATTGAAACGTTCAAAAAAAAAGAGCTTGAGATTGCTCACTCGAAAAATTCACCTACAACAACTACAGATGAAAATAATCGCATGCTTCTTCTTCTACAGCTACATTGCCTACATTAACAATAGATGAAAAAAAACCATGCTCTCTTGTTACTAACGATATTCAGCCTACAATATGTACATCGACTTCTGATTCTAATCAGATAAAGACTTCACTTTCTCAACCAAAGTTTGCTTTGGATATTGCTTGTTATATAGGGGAAAATATAGATGATACAACTAAAGGTACGTTGCTTGAAAAGCATTGGCAGCCTCCCCCTTATTTTACTTTCCCGCATTGTGTTGTTAATAAAAAAGGAAAACAAACAAAAAAATATGCTCAGAAGTCAGAAGAAAAAGCGAATATAGTAATGAAGACATTGAAACTGTGAAATAACTAGCTACCGACTATACATTATTACTAGATAACACTCCAGTTTCTGTCATTGTAAATGAATATCGGCTGTGGATGGTGAAGTAGCAGGCGTGGCAGCGGAGCCAGGACATACCGCAGTCGATTTCTGATTTTATTTTAAATTGTGACATCGATATTTATCCTAGTATAAATTTTTATGTGTTATGGCTACACTACCTGTCAGTGTAGCGACAGCAGAAAGGGCATTCTCTCCGTTGCGCAGCATTAAATCGTGGCTAAGATCTTCAATGGTTAAAGATCGCCTAACCGGACTGGCACTTCTCCACGTTCATAAAAACGTACCCATTGACGTAAATAACGGAGAAGACGTAAAAGAATAATTGATTTTGTTATTTAAATTTATGTATTTTGTCTGTTTCTATATTGTTTGTTGAAAACCCTTGTCGAACCCCCTTTTCACTTTTGCGGAGTTTTGCGTCATACCCCTCGACATACCTCTAGCTGTTATGACAAATGATTCACCACGGTTATGGAATATAAATAGGCTGCCTCATTCCGTGCGTGATAGTGCTTCTCTGGATGTCTTCAAAAGAAGATGGCAATATGTACGTGTACATGTACGAGTTATTGTGTGTTAAGTTTTTCAGGTGTACAATAAAGATTAAATATATTTTTAAGCACAGTTACATAAATAAAATACCTACTTTTTACTTGTATCTATTGTCATCAAAATTAAATTATAAGTTCTTGACTTGACCACGACTATGTGAGCCCCTCCTGGCACCAAAGCTGGATCCGCCCTTGCGTATAACGAAGGCAAGCTGTAATTATTTATTGTAATTTAAATATTTATATTTCAGACACCTAGTACCAATATCCTGCAACAGATATTTATATGTAAGTTCTTTTTTATTTTGTAATTTTTTTTTTGCTTTTATAACAAAAAGTCTATATTTTTTGATTTTCGTATCAACGGCAATTGCCGTAGCAGCGGCACATACCGATACTCGTATGTGCGTCCGGAATTTTCAACAAATGGCAGAAATTTTATCCGAAAACTGTGTTATTGTCGTTAGTGATCTGGCAACTTCGGTCAGCCCCTATTCTATGTAGCGCAGTGACACCACTATGCTGTGTTGACACTTTCTTTATATTTAAGTAATCTATATGTAAACTGTAAATTGTAATAAACTGACTGACTGACTACGTTTTGCAAATAAGGTTCTGTTGTAACGTAGACAAGCACTACGAAAGGATTTACAATTTTTTTTGTCTTACTTGTCTTATTTTGTAAATTTAGAATCAAGAAAGCTATGATTTTGCCTGAAAATATATAAAACGCGAAACACGCTAATCAACTCATATAAAACCAGAAAGATTTAACTTTATCCTATTTAGTGATTTCTTTGAGCCTAAATCATAGTTTTCTTGTTTTCAGTTTACAAAATAAGATAAGTAAGAAAAACAGGGTATAGATAATTAATAAAGAATTAAGGAGGACCAAATGTTAGGTACCTACCCGACGCCTTTTACTCCTAATAGACATATATATTCTTTTCTAATATAATATGGTATAGCTATAGGGTATATAGCAGCTACCTAGTATAGCAAAAATACCTACTACAACTCACAGATATAGTCAATAAATAATACGAAATGTTCTAAAAAATATTTATGACTAGTTTTATATTTTCAACAACTGGATTCTCGAAATTCGCTTCTTCGAAAATTAAAATATCTAATGGCGGCGCTAGACTAGGTAGCTGTAAATTACCCCGTAAATTAGATTCAACGTTCATCCTTGTTGTTGTTTGACTGTTTGTGCTTTCGTTGTCTATGATCACCAAATATAAAGCTGCTAACTTGTATAGTTTGCGACAAGACCAATGATGCGGATGTGTGCGTTTACCTATAACAGAACATAACCAAAGAACGAGTCTCTTTCTTGATTCTACTTATTTCTCCGTCTATTAGTAATTAATATGTCAGCAAGGCGGGCTCCCTCCCAGAAACGCAAGGGTTCACGGAAACGCACGAACAAGGCTAATATTATCACGACAAATATCTCACGTTCTCGCTACTTCTTCTCAGAAACTGACATTGTGTTTTTGTCTCCACAAAGTTGACAGTTTTACGCGCTCTCTCGCTCTCAGATTAATATTTCTTTTAAAATTTTATTTTGATTTGATAAATGGATGTTATTTATTAATTTCGTTGTTAGTATGACTCACCTGTTGCCTATCTGGAACAGACAGCACACAGAAAAAGATCTTCGATTTACAGTTAATTAAAAATCGTCTGTTTTATTTTTAATATGTTTTTATTTATTAAGCTATTGCATAGCTTCTATCGCGGGCCTTGAGCGCGGGACAGCTACTGTAAGATAATAAAACCCACATGTATTGTAAAATAATAAAAATATTTTAAACAATATTAACTTTTTTTATTTATTTAATAATAGAAAAATTTGTTTTCTTATCGGTCACCACGCTCAAAAAGAGTAACTTGAATTAATATCAAAGAAAAAAAAATACTGCATGAATAAAATAAATAAATAAAATTATAATTGCATAAGTTGATACAAAATGCTATGCAATAGCTTTACCGCGGCAGTTCCCGAGTGCCACACGTCTTTTTTTTTTTAGTTTAACAACTAAAAATAAACAACAACAAACAAGTCTACGCAAATTCTCAAACCTTAGAACTTTAATAATGACACACTGTGAGGTTTCAGATGAGTTTACTTACGCAAACGCGTACGTTGTCGAATAGGCTCTTCGTCGAGGTTTTCTCTAGATACTATAGTATAGGGTCTATACAAGAAAATGACTAGATGTTTAAAGATGTTTAAAAGGTCAGTAACACGCAAGTTATGTAACTGATGTTGCAAGCGTCCATAAGCTATCACGCAGACTGCTGGTTGCCACTTTGGTACTAATAAATCGATGAACACGTCGACTTCAGACCTGTAGTAGCGTCACAATAGAGCTGTCTCGAGTACTTTTCCATGGGTCAGACAATTACGCTATGTAGAAACCACTGCGATAAGGAAGCATACAGAAGAATTCAGTTGGACTCAACGGCATTCAGAAAGTTACGCCAAGTTATGTAGCTATACCTCATTGTTTGAAAACGTTCTTCAATCAATGCGTCTTGCCTGTCGTGAATAGGTACTCGTTATCTTAGATGTGTACACTGACAATAGCCATAATCCACAAATTAATAGTAGCTGAACAAGCTGCAAAAAGGTTACGCTCGGACCCTCTTTGAGTTCACCTGCATGCACCCCCATAGTACAAAATGCTTTCGCTGTATCGCCTTTTGCTCAGTAGTCTATAAAGTTTATATCGCAATACTTAGGTTATTTGTATTCATTCAGGGACATTCAGGACATTCAACGAAAAGACCCGGTTTCGTTTTAAACCGGTGACAACCGGGACGTATAGCCGACATCGTCTACCGATAGGGCCAGTTTGGAGGACTATGGTATAAGCCATCTCCAAGAATAAGCCTGTAATGAGTAGGTACAAACAACATCTGACGTAACTTACTATTGTAGTTAACGCTGTTTTGAATTGTTTATTACATATCTTGTGTAAATCAGAAAAAGATTGTAAACATTCGTGAGTTTCAGAGTAAATCATCAATCTTCTATATTATAATGAGGAGATCCCGTGATAGTGACAGAGACAGACCGAGCCGAGTGCGCGCCAAAACGTATGGCGTCTGACGCCGGGCGTGGCATGTGCCAAGTGGCAACTGGCGCGACTAACGAGCTCTTTTGCCTCCTAAACAAAAACAGATAAAGAGTAAGATTGTTTTCTTAGTGTTCCGTGCCAAAATTGGTAAACGGATCACTTATGGAATATGTTTTTCGCTCTTTCTGTCGCAGGCAATTTTCTAGCTAACCAAGTTGAGTTGTTTGTGATGAAATTTAATTTTATTATTGCTGGTGGATCTGAAATAAAAAAAAAAAAAAAAAATTGAAAAACCACGCTTTTTTGCTCCGTGTTGTATGGGGACTTATTTTCTACTTTTTAGTTCATTTTTTTTATAAACGTGGTTTTTATGATATTTTTTTATTTTTTACTTTTTAGTCTTGATTATTGTACTGTCACCGAATTCTGAGTTTGCCAAAAAACTTTTAACGTTATAGCCAGTCAGGAAGTGATCGAAATTACGACTGCAATATTTGACCCAAACAGGGTAAACTATATATCTAAGCATTGCAGAAAGAAATGTGTAGAGTGTATCAAGTGTAATATTATAAAATAATGTTATATTTTCACATCTTTTTAAAACAATTTTAATATCATTATTTCTGGATGTTCGAATTTTCTCGATCGAAAAAAAAGATATAATACTCTAGGGGTAGACTGTTAGTTTCTTGGACCAAGGCCCACAGACTTTTACTCATTATTCTTTACAAAAAGGTAATAATTAAGATTTTTGAAGTAGGAAGTTCTCAGCGATCAAAATCAATCTTCATGATTGAATGTGATGATCAAAATGATGACAGAGTACCATTATTTTACTTTTGTCATCCATAAAATTATCGAGCGCGGTGGTCCCCATCTCGTACACCGTACAGGCTCCCTAAGTCAACATATCTCGCTGTGCTTTTGTTGTGACAACACCATTGTCCTTGCGAGTAGACACAGTCACCAGTCACTAGACCTACATCACGGACCCACCGTAGATGCCATTATGAAAAAATGTTTAAACACATTTAGAATCATAAGCCTATTTAAAATGAAAACCGATCGTAAACCGAGCCAATAAAGTTTTGTTTTTGCAGGGATCGGTCGGTACGTGGTATTTCGTGCCAGAATTTTATTTTATGACTTTGCATTGCATTAATAAAATACGTATGTAAAGAGAATTAAAAAGATCGTCGACGTCACGAACGAGCTCCGGCCACTCGTAACAAAACGCCATTTCGCCCGCAGTCTCCGCGGTAAAGTAATATTCTTTGAAAATATGAAACCCTTTTCACGCCGCTGTTTGTTTTTATTTTCTCGAACTGTTAACGTAAAGAGCCAGCATATTCTGATTAAATTTATGTTATTATTATATATTTTATTGGAATTGTTAGTTTTTTCATTGCTTGTTATTAAAGCAAAAACTTTAACTGTTTCATGCAGACCCGGTGGTCAAAAATCAAAATTAAAGTCGCCATATTGAAGTGGTGTGAACTTTTAGCGACCAAACACCTAAGGTCAGAAAAGTTTTTCGCACAGTACACGTCTATGTCATCTGTGGATTTTTGTACAGTGTCAATCTCGTCATGTCAGGGAAAATACTATGATAATACAACATAGACAGAGAACATGCGAAGTAGACTTTAGGCATCATAGATGTAGAAGTCTTCTACATGCATGGTAGAGATTGATATACAAAGTAAAGAATACAGATATATAGTCAAGTAAATGTTTTCAAGAAAAAAGCGCGGGAAACGTTGAATTTGGCGGGCGTCTTTCTTGGTTCTGATTTTTATTTAAATGTTTAGTGGTAAATTGATCGAGTGAGGAGTGTAAATACTTTTATTTAGCAGCCTAGTTTATATAGTTTATTTATACTTGAACCACTTAGATAAGTTTTTTATCTATTACTATAAATAAGAAACAATTATGAACAATTATCCTGAGGCTTCCGAATTTGTGACAGTTGATTCGAATGCAGAAACAGATGGATCTACCTGGTAACCATCTCTGAAACGAGTATATTTGACCATGAGGTGAAAAAATGTAATAAAAAAAATCAGGAGATAATAAAAGCTGTAATTGTTGTGATGAAATGGTCTCATCTCCTCAATATCCCATAGCTCAAAGTCATATTTCGAATTCTACTTAGGACCAACATCACAATACAGCTCAAAACCCTGCTATAAATTCTAATTCAGTTCCACCACATATTGGCAGATTTTTAAAAAGCAATTTTATCAAAAATATAGTTAAAGGCAGTGTAAAACGCTTAGGTAGAAACAGAATTGCATTGGCATTTATAAATTTCATTGATGCTAATTTATTTATCAACAATTCAAATTTAGCGGTACAGAGTTTAAAGGTTTTAATGTCACAAGAATGGGTATTGTGCGTAACATTCCATCTGAATGGTCACCTGAGGAGGTAAAAGAAAATATTTCCGCTCAAGTAGGTTGCGGTGAAATTTAAATAATTAGAAGAATGAATTACAAGGCAATTACAGCAGAAACTCCTACATAGAAACCATCCCAAACCGAAGTCCTAACTTTTGATGGACAAGTCCTTTCGTAAAAGATGTTTATTTGTTACAATTCTCTTCCAGTCGACTTATATCTGTATACCTCACCATACAATGCTACAATTTCTGTAAATTTGGCCACACTAGAACACGATGCAGTGCTAAGCCTCATTGCTACAAATGTGGTCAGGATCATAATGGAGATTCATGTGATTCTGAAGAAAATGCATCCTGCTGTTTATGTTCAGGATTGCAGCAAATCCTGTCCTGAATTCTCGAGACAGAAGGAAATTAGGTCATATATGTCTCATAACTCAATTTCCTATTTTGAAGCATTAAAATTATTCCCCCCATGCTCTAAATCATTTGCAGATGTGACTTTATCTCCTGTTAATGGATACATATTAATATTAATAATTTCAATCATAGTAGACAACAACCTTTCTTATAAAAACAGTAATGACAAAACCTCCTTCATGTCCCAAACAAACGGGATATTATAGAGAAGCTCACAATGCCATTATAAAATATATAATACTCCTTCACCTTCAGTTGGTTGTGCTTTGAATATAAGCAGAGAGATAGACAAGAACAATCTGTGTCTGATGTAATTATTTCCCATATTACAGCATTATCTCAATCCAATAATAGGTATTTCACCGTCCAACGCTAATCTTTTACTAAAATGATTCCAAACAAGTTTCACTACAGACGACCCAGCCACACTTCTACAATGAAATTGTATCGTATCAATAATGTGTTTTGTATCAAACTTAAGTGATAATGCTGTTTCTTGGATGTTATTAATACAGTTATGATAACAGGAAACATTCCCACCTCATGGCAATTACAAACTGTAATTCCATTTTAAAAAACCTGATAAGTATAATACACAAGAAAAATTATTTAATTTATCTTATAAATAAATACAATCCCATAATACTTACACTGCGTGATGCCAGGTTAAAGCCTGATTATAATTTTAACATACCTGATTATTCTTGTATAGGAGAAGACAGAGCTGATGGCCATGGTGGCGTTGCCATATTTATCAAGAATTCTTAAACATTTTCCCGTATAAGCCTCCACCCATAATGATAATATTTCAATTGTTGCAGTTAATATCCTAAATATCTGTTTTGTATCCATATACGTTCCACATCCTTCTACCATATACACTTATATTCTCTGAGGTGATACCATTGAACGTACGAAAAAACTCTTGAGGAAAAAAAAAACAAAATGGTGGAAGTAATTATGCACCTCTGTCTCCCCTGATATTTCTCAATCCACTGTTCGGCATCAGATTCTCTCTTCCTTAACACACTCATTTATGGATAATTTAGCCCCACCATATGTACCAGAGAATTATTGTACAAATCCACTTACATTATAACACCTGACAGGCCTTAATGCTCCTTTTACCATGTTAGAATTAAAAGGTGTGCTAGCTCATGTAAAAGACTCTGCACCAGGCTATGATGAAATTCCCTATTCTTTTTTATCAAACTTAAGTGATAATGCATTACTCTATTTCTTGGATGTTATTAATACAGTGATGATAACAGGAAACATTCTCACCTCATGGCAAATACAAACTGTAATTCCATTTTTAAAAACCTGATAATAACCCATCTGATATTTCTGCTTACCGTGGTATAGTTATTTTTTTAGTCTTGGTAAAAATAACTGAAAACCTTTTGAAAAATAGACTAGAATGGTTTATTGAAAGTAAGAGGGTATTATCAAGATACCATTTTGCATTCAGAAAAGGGAGAACCACTTTGGACTATCTCAGTATTTTCACTACTGGTATACATTGGATTTTCTCAGAATGCATCAACCATTGCTGCTTTCTTAGATATTAACTCAGCCTATGATGATGTCCTATTCTTAAAAAAAAATTGAATGACCTAAACGTCCTACAAATGACAACTAATTTCATTATAAATATCCTATCCAAAAGAGAAATATACCTTAAGGTTTATCACAGGGCTCGGTCCTTAGTCCTCTATTTAACATATATACTTATGATTTAGCTGCTTCACTTCAAGTCACTGTTAATGTCCTTCAATATGCTAATGATCTTGTGTTACATGTGATAATAATGAAGACCAAGCTTCCACTACCCTAACATCGTCCATGGGTCTTCTTCATTTTTGGCTAAACCACAATGGTTTACTATTATCCATTTCAAGAAGTACTATAGTATTATTCTCTAGATTAAGAACTCTGCCTGTAATTAAAATCTTGTATAATAATGCTGTAATACCTACTTAAGATAATGTTAAATTTTTAGGCATTTTATTAGATTCTAAGTAGACAGGAAAATTACATTGTGAATTTATTGCCACCAAATGTGAAAAACGCTTAAATATGCTTAGGTGTTTAACAGGAGTCAAGTGGGGCAGCCGCCCCTTTCCCCTTAAACTTACATATGTATATACAATGCAATGGTCTGTAGTTTGATTGATTACGGCTCTTTTTTATTAGAACCATGCAATGTTAGTGCTCTAAAAAATTAGATGGCATTCAATATAAAGCCTTAAGAATGATTACTAGAGCCATGAAATCTAGCCCTGTTGATGCCTTACATGTTGCAAAATTAATAAGGGAATACCTTTCGAACAGATTTCTGTTTTTAAGTAGTCGTTATTAGTTAGAAGTAGTTTATTCATACAGTAAATGAAATGTGGCATTACATATTTAGTGATGCTTCAAAACTTAAGTCTGATAAATCTGTTGGAGTGGGTGTTTTCCACTCTCAGTACAAAATAATACAAAAGGTTAAACTTCCTCCAGAGACTTCTATTTTCTCTGCAGAATGTTTCGGCCTCATAAAAGCTATAGAGTATATTCTTTTGGTAAAATTAAATAATGCAATCATATTCTTTGACTCTAAAAGTGCTTTACAAGCTTTAGCTAAATAATATCCCTTTTATTTAAAATCAGATTATTTAATATCTTTTTAAATGTTACTTTTAAGATGCATAAGAAATGGTTATGTTGTGGAGTTTGCATAGATACCAAGTCATTGTGGCATTTAGGGAAATGATATAGCAGACCATCTGGCAAGGGAAGCAATTGAAGTATTGAAGCCAGTGATATGTTTTCTTATGAAATTTATTGTCATGATTTAACTGTCTTACGCAAGATTTATTTAAATGATTCTTGGAATACATTGGATAGTTAGTAGTCAGTTAAAAGGTAAAACTCATTTTATCAGATACAACCAACAATCCTTTTCAAGCAACACAATTCTAATACGTATGAGACTGGCACATGTTTGCACTCACGCACAGCTATCTAAATTTAATATTATTAACTCTAATGTTTGCTCTTGTGGGTTTGATGTAGGTGATTGAACCGCCTTTTCTTTTCACGTCCCCTTTATGACAATTCCTTCTTTTTTTATGGTCTGTTATCAAACCGTGTTCCCTTCCCAACTAACATAATGTGTTTACTGAGCTCGAATGATCCTGTTATTTATCGAATAATTGCCTATTTTTTTTACCATAATAATATAAGAATTTAATTTTGTTTTAAGTACATATTTTGTACTATAATGTATAATAAATAATAAATAAATTTGATGTATTATTTTTATCTATCGATAATGGACTTGCACAGCTTGTTGCTGTGTCAAGTTTTATAAATAAATAATAAAATTCTAAAACAACCTACTGCACTCCGTTTATCCTTTTCTGATCATTTCACCCAAAATTACAAAATCCTAAATCCTAGTTTGGTGAACAGAAAGATTTCAATGCCTATGCGATGTCATAGCTCTCAATCAGGGCCGTTGCTAACCTTGTAATACTAATGCCCTACCATAAACTAAGGTATAATATATATAAATTGTTTTCCCGTACTATAAATTAATACCATTTTGCTTTTGTTTTCCCGCGATCCCACCCAATTACCTTCTTCCTTAATTACTCACGCTCACAAGCAGGTAAAATAATGAAAAATTGCTTGCGCCGTACCCGTGCATGAAACCACCGCTGCCCTACCTTAGATTCAACTCTAGCTACAGCCCTGCTCTCAATGCCGTCAATAGAACGCACCTACAGTAAACTCGCGTAGGTACATATTGAATAAAATCACGTTGGTCACGCTACGTGGTGTATTTTGACATCACCGCGGAACAGAAAGCGCATACACTTGTAGACGCTGTTGTCAGGTCCTTTTATTTACACACAATATCAATCAATTCTCGTTAACATAAAGTCAAAACTGGCACTTAAGTGTAAATTTTTAAACCATCCCAAGTAATCCCAACTCAAATGTTGACTACATATGTTTTTCACTAACTTATGGCGATGGCTCTATTCAAAATAGCGGATTATGCACACCGTGTAGAATATATGTATACCTGTATACCTACTGTAGGAACAAAAGTATTTTTTTTTTGTATTAAACTTTATCCATCTGCGATCGGTCGTCAGACCATAAGCAAGTTCTTTGTGAGTATAGTTAGGCATTATAGGGGAGCGGCCATCGTCGCACCCCCCAATTACAGTATGTGGTCTCTTATTAACCATCGGACCACAGTTGACACGTCTAACAACTCGGCAACGAGTGGGTTTGGATGCAAAGTTAAGCGCTCTTTGTGCAGTTTTTTGTAACGCTCTATTTCAGATGCAACTGTCGGCATTTCGAGGTAACTATGTATCTCGCAATTTTTTGTAAACCAAGGGGCATTGGTTATTGCCCTCAGAATGCTATTCTGCACTCGTTGGAGGCAGAGTATGTTGCTTTTGCTGGCGATACCCCAAAACTGGATCCCGTACGTCCATATTGGTTTAAGCACTAAGTTGTAAATTAGGAGTTTGTGGGAGTACTCCTGTTTTAACAAAAGTAAACAACAATTATTTTATACGCACTCTTATGAATACGAAATATTTTAAGTAGGTAAGTACATATATTTATTTACATCATGTAGTGCTATTGAAACATACTCGTAATACGTGTGCACACCAAAGAGAGATTTGTTTCAATTTCAATGTGATATTGTAGCTATAGAATCAAACAATCGCTAAACAAACCAATTTTAGAATATTCTCTATCCCTTTCACAGAGCACTCTCCCAGCATTATCTTGTTTCTTTTCACATAGTACTCTTCCAGCATCATCTTGTATTCTTGTATGTTTTCACAGAGCACTCTTCCAGCATTATATTGTATCTTTCCACATAGTTCTCTTTTATCCTCATCTTGTATCTCTTCACAAAGCCCTCTTCCAGCATTATCTTGTATCTTTTCACATAGTACTCTTCCAGCATTATCTTCCTTATTTTATTTATGTAACATTCCATACAAATAAAAGTGCGAAAATAATCTGTCTGTTTTTCGGCTAAATGACTCGTTTGGCAAAATGGCAAATCATTTAATCGATCTTTATAAAAAGGCAGGTAAATAGCTTGTATCTTATGAAATGGCAGAGATAAGCAGCTTTCGTCACATCAAAGACACTAACTACATCGTTGATTACGTAAAACGACAATATCGTAGGTATCCAAACAACCATAAATAAAAATAGAATTTTAATAGTAAATTTTACAACGGTCGGTTTCTTGTGATGCCACAATAAATTGAGAGATTTATAGTTTTTATTCATATGTTGCCAAATAGTTTTTTTTTTTTAATCAGCAACTCAGGAAGCGTTAAATTATGTATCTCTTACTATTAATAATTTACGACGTCTATATTTTGATTATCTCTTACACAAATGATTGTAATATTTTATGACCATGTAGGTTTAAGACGAACCAAAAACCATAAAACTGTGTTTCGCCATACGTATAAACAATGTTAGTTAATGTTATGGTTTGGCCTTATTTACTAGTTAAATACCATGTCGTGCTAACAAAACTGTTGATTTCTGAGTAACGGTTAGGTCAAAAGTTATGTATCCAATCAATAATACATAATAAGAAGTATCGTTTGTTTGTTTAGAATTTGACCATCGACATTACGAGAGCGCATTTCGCAGTCTGCTGTGAAGTAAAAAGAGTTGCAAAAGTGTGACAGAGACAAAGCGAATTTGCAGAGAATTAACTTTGATTCTTTGCTAAAAGTGAATAATTTTGTGAGGCCATTGCGTAGTCCATATAACAAAATTCAGAGTGTATGGTTTTGCTACAAAGTACATACAAACTACTTATTTGATTTAAGTAAATTTTGAGCATAAGACATGGTTTTACATTGCCATAAATTATAGGTAGGTATAGTAATATATAACAATAATTTAACTCGACGCTACACGCAACGCCACGCCGCCGCGCTGGAACATATTAATTTATGGGTTAATATATTAGCAATAAAGAAATAATTTTTAATAACTTGGAACCCTTAATTAACGGATCTGTAAAATAAATAAAGATTTCCTTTATTTGTTGCTCATTTTGCGATTTGTGAGCCTAGTATTATAATTAAAGTTTGCTTAGAAAACTAAAGAAATCTTGTATAGAAAAATAAGGTTTTATTAGCAACACTATTTCTACACTAATGTGCAATTCAGTAAACTATTTCGTCTGCTCGTAGTATCGTTCGCAGCCTGTACTTAGTTTACTTACCTACCTACTGTATTACTTACTATAAGTTAAGGACAAAAATTAAATTAATTTGGTAACTTCACTATGGAATAATTAATTACAAACCATCCATGCTTTAACGCATTCATACAAAACTTGCGTTTGCGTCCTACCGCAGCACAGTAACAATGTAGCAAGCATTGCGTTGAACAAACAGTCGTCGGGTAAAACCGCGTGTGTTTGTGAACCGGTGATTAAACAAATATTGTCTCATTAAACCCGACGACTTGCTTGGACCGACCTGTGTCGATACACAGAGAGTCGCTACTTTTCTGTTGATTTTTAAGTTGTACTAATTTTTGCTGTATATTTACAGTACCTCTGTCTGTGAAGTCGTTGAGTTACAGTTTGGTGATAAAACTGCGGTCAATTTAAACTAGATTTTTTTTTTTTTTAGATGTTACTAATATTATAATTGCGAAAATGTCTCTGTCTATCTGTCTGTTGGTTAACTTATACGGTTCAACCGCTAAAACGATTTTTCATATCTATAGATATCACGCAAGGTGATAGCTTCGGAAAGGACATAGGCTACTTAAAAATGTCAAGTGAGAGTTGGTTGTTTTGCTATTAATTAATTTATTTTATTTTACTGATAATTAATTTTACTGATGAGGCAATCGAATATCAGGTTTTTTATCTATCTATTTACAAGAGCATGTCGTCTAACTAAACAATAAAATATCATCAATCAAATTTTTTTGTAAACTTTAGTGTTTATCAAACCTGCCCTTTTTTATAATCAAATTTTTTTGTAAACTTTAGTGTTTATCAAACCTGCCCATTTTATAATCAAATTTTTTTGTAAACTTTAGTGTTTATCACACCTGCCCTTTTTTATAATCAATTTTTTTTGTAAACTTTAGTGTTTATCAAACCTGCCCTTTTTTATAATCAAATTTTTTTGTAAACTTTAGTGTTTATCAAACCTGCCCTTTATTATAATCAATTTTTTTTGTAAACTTTAGTGTTTATCAAACCTGCCCTTTTTTATAATCAAATTTTTTTGTAAACTTTAGTGTTTATCAAACCTGCCCTTTTTTTATAAAACAATAAGTCACGACACAAGCTGCTCTTCTAGTGCTCTCCCGACTTCAACATAAATGGAAGCGGTCTCATGGAAACTAATCTCGGTTGCCCGGTGCCGGCTGCACGCTACACGCTACACGCTGCACGCTGCACGCTGCACGCTCGAGCGGCACTATATAGAAGCAGTCGCGCTTATCACAATTACTTGTGCCATCGACACGACAGAATTTAGTCCAGTCAATCTACCTCATCTACCATGATTATAAAAAAATATTATAATCATGATCATAAAAATCAGAAAAATGCAATCTAAAAAAGAAATTATTAGTAAAAATCCTGAAAATTACGTCAAAAGTCAAAACAACTCAATTCAGATGTTTATATTTTTTTATGTTTGTTCGGACATAACCGTTATATATATACGGATTTTCAAACACAAAAATTAAAGTTTAAAGTTGGGTTAGATGTAACAGTTCACTTACATGAAACCAACTTAAAACTTAAGATTTCAGTCAGATTTTTAGAAATAAGTATTTTTTTTACCTTTTTAGTGCAACTCTTTAAAGCTGATTGATTTTTTGCTAATCAAAATCAAAGTTGAGCTCGGATCGGAAAAAGTTAAATCACGAAATTGTAAGTACCTATTAAAATTTTTGTGTGGTGGGTTCCGTGTTTACGCTGGGTTAGTGCACTACACAGACCATAGACTAAATGGCGAAAAAACGTTAAAAATGCCGTTTTTACAGTTGCTCATATTTTTTTAAACGCAACGTACAAATTTTTTGTTAGCTAAATATCCATATTTTTAGTGCGACATTTAAAATAATGTTTTTGATTTAAAATTTTAGTTTTTGTAAAAAATATGCTTTGAAATTTACTCGAGGGACCTCGAATTATTGTGTTCAATAGGAAATTCTCGTGACACAATGCTCAAAAGCTCGAAATATTTTCAAGTTATAAAAAGTAAACGTTGATAAGTAACCCGTAAAAGTTGTTTTTTTTTTAATTTTTGTTTTTGACGCTATCTTCACTAAAGTTATGTTTTTCGTTGCTGTATTGATTTTTCAACTTTGGAAGCTAATAACTCGCAACTTAGAGTAAAAAATACTTAAGAACTACTGCAGTTTTGAAGACGTATCCAAATCGTGTCTATTATTATGGAAATTTACGTGACGCAAGAATTAAATAGACGGTCCCCTTCCTGCAATATAATTAAAATCTATATATAAGCTGAGTGAGTACGTATGAAGAAGGAACAAAGATTATTAGCAGACGGGGTCCTACCAGGAACTCAGAAACCATGTGGCAGTCGAATATCGAATCGCAGTCGTCCATTACACGCGACTCGTGAGGTGTAAACGAGAACCTAATTATCATATTGATGCGAATAAATGGTGCGTTCACCTCCACACACCTACACTCCACGAGGTGATATATTGTATTCGATCACACAAACGTTTCGCAGCTTGTTTAATACATTGGCTATTATTAGTTAAATAAATAATGTTTAAGTGTTAAGTTGTTATTATCAACGGTCTAATAGATTTAATGGTTAACATTAGTTGTTTTAGGGTTCCGTATAAGAAAAGGTAATCAGTAACCGCTGAATAAAGTATTTAATGGAAGCAAGGGAAGCTAATTAAAAATGAGGTATAAATGGAAAGTTATCATCTAAAACTACAACAAGGTTACAATGGTATCAAATTAAAGGCGTTCAGTTGGTTATACTTATATGTACATACAAGTTCAGTGGGTTATATTTATATGTACATACAAGTTTAGTTGGTTATACTTATATGTACATACAAGTTCAGTTGGTTATACTTATATGTACATACAAGTTCAGTGGGTTATATTTATATGTACATACAAGTTTAGTTGGTTATACTTATATGTACATACAAGTTCAGTTGGTTATACTTATATGTACATACAAGTTCAGTTGGTTATACTTATATGTACATACAAGTTCAGTTGGATATACTTTTATGAACATACAAGTTCAGTTGGTTATACTTATATGTACATACAAGTTCAGTTGGTTATACTTATATGTACATACCAGTTCAGTTGGTTATACTTATATGTACATACAAGTTCAGTTGGTTATACTTGTATGTACATACAAGTTCAGTTGGTTATACTTATATGTACATTTTCAACTTTAAAGAAAAGTTTAGTGTGTGTGGCAACTTGCAGACTCGACTTACCAGAAATACATGTATATATTATAATTATTGCCGCAAGTCGTTTTCATCAGAAATGATCATTCAGGCGTTTTCTACTATATCCTATCAAGATGAGACTGAGCCAGGAATACGTCCCACAGTAACACCGTGCACCCGCTTTCTTAGGATCAGTATTAACCCATCAGGCTGCTCGGAAATTAAAGGTTGTCACTTGTCGCTTCTTGATTTAAGGGTTTCGAGCTCAAAAAATATGGGTTTTCGATTTTTTTACGGGAGACAAATTAATGAGGGCTGAAAGTGCTTAGAGTAGTCATGAGCGCAAATTGAAACGCATCATCCGTCCCCCTCCCCCAACGGCAAACAGCATAGCCGCCAAATTTAAACAGCCGCGCACAACACGCTACATAGAATGAATACGCTACCGTAACCGTTAACCGTAATTACGGGAATTTTGTTTACCCTGTATTTCATTTTGCTACTCGTAATTATGAGTTTCTATTTTGTTAAGGCCTCAAAAACGGGGTAAACCTTAAATTACGGGGAATCTGGCAAGCTTACTCAGAATATCTAATTGGTTACCAGGACAGTAGGTACATGATGCTAGCAAAGATGTCCATGGGATGACAATCAGAGGATTACAGCGTTGAAATGTTGAAATCTACCTATGCCTTTGCACCATGAAAGTCTATACTGGTAAACGTCATTGCGACATGCACATTTGTGAGAAACGCACGCCTTCGCTTCAATACTGTTGCGAAGCCTGAAAGTTCTTAGCATCCAACTGATTGCCGGGATTTGAAGAGAGCACAGCATACGCACACAGGCAGGCAGCCACTGGATACATTTTAAGTCAGAGTCCCATTTTCTGTATGCACCGCAGTAACGGGGTGTCCTTAATTTTTTGTATATTTTGATTGTTATGAAACATATTTTCGACTAATAATCATAGGCTTTCTTAGGTTCTGCAGCAAGATATAATTAAGCATAGGCTTTCTTAGGTTTCGCAGTAAAATATAAATAGGCATAGGCTTTCTTAGGTTCCGCAGCAAGATATAAATAAGCATATGTTTTTAGGTTTCGCAGTAATATATAAATAGGCATAGGCTTTCTTAGGTTCCGCAGCAAGATATAAATAAGCATAGGCTTTCTTAGGTTTCGCAGTAAAATATAAATAAGCATATGCTTTCTTAGGTTCCGCAGCAAGATATAAATTAGCATATGCTTTCTTAGGTTTCGCAGTAATATATAAATAGGCATAGGCTTTCTAAGGTTCCGCAGCAAGATATAAATAAGCATAGGCTTTCTTAGGTTTCGCAGTAAAATATAAATAAGCATATGCTTTCTTAGGTTCCGCAGCAAGATATAAATAAGCATATGCTTTCTTAGGTTTCGCAGTAATATATAAATAGGCATAGGCTTTCTTAGGTTCCGCAGCAAGATATAAATAAGCATAGGCTTTCTTAGGTTTCGCAGTAAAATATAAATAAGCATATGCTTTCTTAGGTTCCGCAGCAAGATATAAATAAGCATATGCTTTCTTAGGTTTCGCAGCAAGATATAAATAAGCATAGGTTTTCTTAGGTTCCGCAGCAAAATATAAATAAGCATAGGCTGTCTTAGATTCCGCAGCAAAATATTTGGGTAGGTCTGATATAATACTAGAAATTAATAATGGAAAAATTCATTAAATTTTGATGAGTAAATATTTAGTTTTATATTTTATAAACTTTTTGTGAAGTAATCCAAAAATAATATTGTGTTTCACTTAGTGTCTGTGCTTATAATCCAATAAAGACAGACATACGACTCGCCTGCGCTATTAATATCTCTAAATATCAGACGGCAGCTACGTGCGCAGGAAACGGAAATAAAAAATATCAGGGTAACATATTTTAGAACTTCTGCCAGTAAATATCGGTGAAAGCGAATACTTGAAGCTAGTATCGATTACTATCTGCTGTACCTACCTACGCTACACGACGCCTCACTCGCCTCCAGCTGCGTTGTGCTCGCCTGGTACTTGGTACCCTTGAACATGGACTCTTTACAGCGTACGATACTTTAAAAAAAATATAATAATAATTAATAATAATGAGAATAATAATTATCGATCATTTCTTTCACAAAAACTTTTTACAGTATTTTAATGATTTCTCTTAAAATGCTGCAGGTTTATTGATTTTAAATTAAAAAAAAGACCTATTTTTTACGATCTTTATCGATAAAAAGTGATCATTACATTGTAGCAAGCACAAATTTTAAAACTGTCGAACTCGACTAAGCTACAGTGTAAGTAAAAGATAAAGTTGGCGCCATACCGTAATACACAGCAGTCACTCTGCCTGCACTGAATCATTTCTAACTTTAGCCACGCGATAACGATAAATAAACACCCACAAAGTAAATATGTGCTAAATATTTGATTGCCACGTTGTGTGCAGATACCTCCAGATTAACTTTAAATACGTCGCACTAAGATTTATGCAAACGCACAGACACTAACATGTAATCCTGTTAACTTTATCCATTTACCTTTTACGTTTGGAAACGGTTGTGATATATGACCTTGACTTAGCGATAACAGTGAACCCAAATATGTACAAATAAATCACTTCTAACACGTACGTACATATAGACGTTATCTTATACGTACAAAGTACGCGGGGATTTACGAGGTTAATAAAAAAAAATTATATTTTTAAACTGATTGATTCTGAAAGATTTTCAAAGCTAGTATTTTAAGTTTTTGTTTGTTGTAATTCATAATTAACTTATACTGAGTCATACACTTGGGCGTAGCGAGGTGCAGGCTGGGGGGGGGGGGGCAGCTGCACCCCCCTAGGTGCCCATAACCTGAAGGAATTGGCTCAAAATGAACATCTTTACCATATTATAATGACATCTTCTATCAGGTCTGCCCTCCCTAATCCAAAAGCTGGCTGGTATATTTACAATAGTTCGGCTATAGGCCGCAAAATGACATCCTAAAAAAACTGACAGCAAATACGTAAATCTGTTATAATTTTTTTATTTAAAAACCAAACCGTAATATCCATACGTGATGCAGTAGTTCAAAGTTTTTTTTTTAAATTGGAGTAAAATCACTTTGTTTTGCTACCTTCGTAGTGTTTGTCCATGAAGACACTTTATAAAACTGTGTGAGAAAATGTAATTCAAAAAATTTTTATTCAAGACAATTTTGAATCCTCAAAATAAAAAAAAAACATCATTTGCTTTACAACCTATTTATCTTTATCAAGTAATAGGTATGTACTACAAATTGTAATATATAAGTTACTGCGTAATACAATAGTTACCTGTTTGTAATTATTGTATTACGTTATATTAAATATTATCTATTTTGTACGTTCCTATACAAGTTCATATTTTAATTGACAATATTTTTAAATTTGGATAAGAATTATAATAGGACATTGAGCCATAATAATTATATGAGAAATATTAGTAAAACTAGGTAAAAAAAGGTAAGTAGATTGTATCACAAGGGATCAAAATAATATTTGTACATTTATTTATTTCACTATCACTAATTGAGGAGAACGCACTATTTTTTTATAAAAGTAAATAAATACAAAGGCAAAACACATTTTACGCGACCGTACGTCGTCCTTTTTTTAGTTCCTCGCTCCACTCTGAATTCAAAATAGCGCCCTCCCTTGTAATACAATCTACTATTTAACTGTACGAAACGACCACAGTTACGTCTCTTCGTATCAAAGTCGTACCGTAACTTATAAAATTGTTATGTTATTTATGATAGAAATTAGTTACACAAATAAATGAAACCATTATCGGTTGGCAGGTTGCTCATTGGGTACTTTAATAATTCAATTGAAACTTATGTATAGTAATATTGAAACTTATGTTGTATGTAATATATTTATTACATGAATGAATAATACCTAGTCATTAACTAATTTAAAACTAAAATAAGCACACGCATAAGATATACATAACAAACAAGTATACAAATATGTTTGTACGAAAAGGTTTTTCTTTTGACTTATATTATAACTTTGAGGCAATATTCGACATCTGACCATATGTACTAATATACTTAAAAATAATGAGATTATAAAATTAGTTGCTGACATTCGTTTAGAAGCTTATTAACGCTATTAAGGTTTATATTTTATTTCTCACTTTTCAGTTTTTTTCGTTGGTTTGATTTTTTGATAAAAAAATGTGTTATGTAAATTATTTTCTTGTAATTAAGTGTCCCCAAATCATGTCAAAATGCCTTTCATTGTACCATTCTTGTTACGTACGATTGGACCAGTCCATTGATGGAACCTACTTCAAATGAACCTTTAACTTTTATTCAAATTATCAAAGATAGCCCTTTCCAATAAAATGAATAGAATATTAAAAGTAAAACACAATAAAATTAACTGCTTAATTTCGCAAAATCAATACGAAGCAGCCTAAAAAGCGAAATTAATAAAACTAGATTTAAAAAACAAATAATATTAAATCAGTAAAAAAATGTTTACGCATCGAGAAAGAAGAGGAAAAGAACTGGTTCTGTATATAAACTCACTATACGGTATGCTCAGACAGAGTTCTGAAGTGTTAATTATATAACAGTATATTTAAGTAATTTATTTGGAATTTCTTATATGTTTTTTTTTGTTCTACACATTTATGTTATTTATTTGATTTTAATGTTAATGATTAGAATAGCTATTCAATATTAACAAAAAAAAAATGTATTAAAAAATTAATATATACCTATTCTAAAGATTTTTTTGTCTTATAATATCTTAATATATATAAATCTCGTGTCACAATGTTTGTCCTCAATGGACTCCTAAACTACTGAACCGATTTTGATCAAACTTCGTAAATATCTGTTATTTGATCCAACTTAAAAGATAGGATAGTTTTTATCTCGATATGTCAAGTGCGAGCCGGACTCGGGCACTATAGGTAAAAACCAACTTTCGCCGGGTACAGAGGGACGGCAGCGGAACAACGTTCGCCGGGACAGCTAGTAGTATATATGTATGTCGATACGGTTTTCCTCTTCAGAATGGGGATAACCAGCGGCTAGCGTGCATAATCAACCACTTTAGTCCTGTAATGATAAATGTCATTCATAACCTATTTTAATTTAAAATATCTTAACTATCTTAATTACCAATATTATTAATAACTTCTGTTTTATAAAAATAAAATCATCAATATACATTATAATGTTTTTATTATACTTAAACCAAATCCGCTACCATTGCACCGTGGTCCAATGATGGACTTTGTGTGGTCCAAAGAAAACGCCAGATATCCAATGAAAGTGTCTCTCAAAAATTAATAATGCATTTTCTATGTGGTTTCATGTCATAATAATCATATAATTTATTTAAATAAAACAAAATTAAGTTCCTACATAATAAGTTTCATAATAATAACGTTAATATATCACCAGATAAGTTAAGTGGTCCGATGGTAGGACCTTTAGCTTAATTTCATTACGACCTAATAAAAATTAACCCACGTAATTCATAGAAGCGATTACAGCTTCCTACTTGATTTTAACTTCGAGGAACAAGCTATATCTCATGCAACCCGAGCCGCAGAGATCGGAATGCTCGGCGCATCCACGCAACGTTAACACCTCGCCCGTGGGCAAAGTATCCGTGGGTGTCTCTTTATACCTTCCTGCAGCAACCACAGGCACAGGGTCACTAAATACAACCAATAGAGTCAAATTACTGATAAAATTAAATATTTTTTTTAATTTTAATACGTACATACAAGAAGTACATATCTTCTGCTTATAACTTTACAACAACTTTGTAAAGTCTCAAATCCAGATTTAAAATCCCTTAGTCAAATAAGTTTATACTTTAATGTGCTCCGGCACAAATATATATGGATATATATATATATATTGTAAAAACAACTGTGGCTTAAAAACTGGTAGATAACCAAATTCATAGGGCCCAGACAAAAACGCGTCACAAGCAAGAACACGTAACAAGCGGGAAAACGTAACAAGCGGGAAAACGTAACAAGCGGGAAAAGGAAAATTACAACTTGTGTACTCATTTTGTGTGATTAATTTGCAAATTCCATAACAAGTATTATAAAATATTTAGAATGGCATTAATTAAAGTTATCACATGTACAACAAAAATTGCCCTATATATCTTACATTTTTTACTCTGTTATCAAAACAAAAGGTTCTTAAAGTTTTTAGGAACTTCTAAACCCGTACTATAAAAGAAACCCTGTCCGGACGCTCCCCGGACGCCCTCTAAACTAGGACCAATCCGGGGAAACCCGGAGGGATGGCAACCCTAATCATGAGTTACATGAAACTTGAGTTCAGTAGCCTTTTTTTATTTGATAGGGGGATTGATCGATAGTATAACTATGAGTTGGCGCGGCACGGGGGGTGTGCGTAAGCGGCCTTCTTGGAAAATGCAAAAATTCAAGATATCTTTTTAGGACTTCACATAAAAATAATTGCTACTGTAACTTCATGCAGATAAAAAAAGCCCTACCAAATAGAGTAGTTAGTCTGTCACTTTATGACTAAAATACTTAACAATAATAACTGATTTATTGTCTGTATGTAGATACTACATTAGGTTTAACAAACATTATTCAAAACGAACCATTACGAAGTATTATAATCCCATTAGGTCTGCACAACAACTGAGGTCAGACCACCATGTAGGGCACTGTGCACACTGCCCATTATATCTTACTTGCTAGGGTTGTCTATTATTTTTCTATTTATCTTAACCATAAGGATAAAACTAATTATTGTGTTATTTTCACATAAAAATTACTGATTGAAATTTAAAAACTTTAAAAAATCCATACTAAGGGTTTGGTTTTTATCAGATATGTACGGGACCCTAAAAATAAATTATTGGAATAACATGACGAAACTTAACGTACCGTTTGGCAACGTAGATATACATACCTATGATATGACGATGATATATACAGATGATATGATGGAACTGTATAATCGCCTTGACCCTAAAATTGACAAATAGAAGAACGGATGGACATGATGAAATCTATTTTGGCCGTTTTAAGAAACTCTAACGTTTTACAGTGATATATAGAGGATTCTAGTTTTTCATACAAATGGTCTCCTTTAAGATTTTGAGTTAGTAAAAACATTTTTCAGGATTTCGGAAAAGCATAAAATAAATGGAAAATTCGTTTGTATGAAGCACGCTCCGAGGTGCCACGAATACTTACTGATTATTTAACGCAAACATTAATAGGTACTTAATAATAATAATGATTTTGGTTTCGTATAGGTCATCAGCAACACATTACCCGTGTGATGTATTTCAATTGGATTAAATACCGAAGTCAAGTAACAAAGGAACTATATTGAGACAACCAATAATTTAATTATTTGGTACCTAAATGGGGACAACCCTATAAATAGAAATACGTGAGTGACATGCGCGTGCGCGCTGCGGGGTCCGCAACTAGTTCAAGGCAGTGTTGCCATACTGTGGCACTGTATACTGTATATACTGTTGTATATCATAGTCAGAACACAAGTATTTTTAGTACAATCATTGTTGGTAGTTACACTTCATTAGCATTAGTAGCGTTACCTCATCAGGGAAATACTATTTGTTGGTATCTATAATAGCTACATTCATTACGCTTGCTCTAGACTACTTCTGTTTTCAGTATCTATTGTTTGACGTGTTTTTTCACGTTGCGCGTTGTCTCTATCATTATTCTAATATTACAAAGAGCTACAGGAATAATACATCGTTATCAAAGGTGATACAGATGTCATTTTTTTAGGATAGCTTCTTTTGGTAGTGTAGGGAAGCACTAAAAGAGACTAGCACTAGAAGTCAAAGTTCAAATTGGGGTTAAGGGTCAGCAAAAATAGAGATCAGAGGAAATTAAAGGTGCGTTTTGTTGATAAGCATTATACGCATTGAGTGCGCTCTATGCTCTATATGGTGTATGTTGGCTGCACATGCTTGGAAGGTAGAGTAGCGGATGCGCTGTCAAATAGTGAACAGCCCTATTGTTTGTTTACATTTGGCGAACGGTTTCAATGCCTATGCGATGTCATAGCTCATAGTTCTCACTTGATGCTGTCACCAAAACGCACCTCAAATGTATCATTCATGACGCAGCGGCTCAGTCGGCATAACATAAGTGAATCCGCTTTGCACCAGACAGGTTTTTTTATTAACTTAAACCTACTAAAAACAACAAAGCAAAATGTAATTAGATAATGCTACACTGACCACAAGCAATACGAATAGTCCTTGACCAAGAATATCTTCATATCGAATTACTTAAGAATACATACACTGGCTAGGAGTGTGTCGGGCTCGTCACGGTAGGGTTCCGTAGCCGTTTTTTGACCTTATCTCAGGCGTACACACACACACATACACCTGCCTACATTATTCCTTCTTGTTACAACAGAACCACGGGCTCAGCTGATTTAAGGAACGGACTGAAGAGGAAAGAATAGAATATTTTTATCCAGATCAATTTTTCCCAAGGGAATTATTTCTTTTGCGGAGCACTAGTCCTTACATCGCCGTCGTAACGGAATAAATGTGACTTGAATTTAGGTATAGAAAAGGACAAAGAATACTTCTTCCGAATCCCGATCAAGAGTTCCCACAGAAATATGTTTTCCTGAGGTTGAAACCGTTCGGCACATCTACGTCAAAATAATTTGTTTTAAAATAGTCATTAAAATCGACGAGAATATCGAAATGGCTCTTATAAGCATTTCAGAGTGTCTAGCCGAGCTGATGGACGGACGTATATACATGATGACATTCTAAAAGGTCAACAACAGACTTCCTCTACGGAACCCTCCAAATATAAGTACCCGAAGCATGTTAGCCGCTTCGCTGCAATTGCCCCTCGGCTGCGGTTGCGTGCGGCGTCGCATGGGCCGCGGGTTCGTTCTCGGCTGCGACAATACTCATCAACACTCACGCGTATCGCGTTACACAACACGACACATACAAATACTTGAGTCTTCGTTTGTACAACTCGTACAACAGTAGCGCGGATAATTGGAACAACTGTTACAATAAAAGACCCCGGCACACTTCCCGCTCCCGTATTTCTGGGTCAAATTTATTTCTTACTTATTCGTACTTATCATAATTCTTGTAAATTAAGAATCCGCTTTATTAATAAGAACGAGGTCTAGTATCTATTTTTCTTATGTGTGTTACATAATATTTATGTCAATAGTGAGCCCGTCTGCGTCCGCATTAAATTTTCAAAAATATGTTATTAAAGAATTGTCAAACAATGCCTTCAAGTAGTAAACGTGTTTTCGCTTCAAGTCACTAAAATACGACGCAAATATTCAATTGGAGACAATAAAATACCGTTTTTGGATTATTTACAATATTTTTATTGTAGCTTTTGCAAAAACTAAGAAAAATCTTAATTAAATTGGCTATACGCATTTGAATCTATCTATGCGTTCTTAACTAAGTATAACCACAAACTACCTTCGAGTATCTGTTTAAGTCTCTATTTGTAAGGCACGTAATATCGGAAGATTTTCATTTCCGATACACTCAATTCTCAGTCAATATTTGTTGGTATTATAATTTTGAAATGGTCAAAATTAGCGTCTACAGACAAAGCTCACTTATTATTTCAGATTTCACTGTTTCCATCTCAAGTTCTTGATCAAAAGTTATCTTACACCTTGTAGCGGTTTTGTCTCAACGCAAATATCAATTGGACCGAAATCTTAATTTTTTTTAGTTTTTTGTTATTTAAAATAACAGCAGAGCTACTAAACGAATTAGAATTAAATAAAGTAAGCGGATACTACAGTTCGCGAGGTTTCTTGCCAAACAGCTCAGCCCTTTGGTATCACTGCACTACTGTAACGCAGTCGATTACCTTCTTATGGGTCTACTCTAACAAAAAAACGGGCGAAAACCAGGCGGGGCGCCGGCGCGGCACGTGGTGTGGTGTAACAATGTAGGTAGGTAGTTATTACGTTTATGCACTGCATTTCAAAGAGCTATTGTCAAGGCACTGTCTTTCTTAAGCTTTAACTTCCTAAAATTTAAATGAGTAGTAGTAGACTGTAAACAATAGTAATTTAGTAATTAATGTCATCGCTTGAAATGCGACGAAAATTTAAGGATACACTGTGTGTACAGCTATTCAGTCTATCAATCAATATCATTTATTCAATTTAGGCTATAATAATTGAGCACTTATGAATGTCAGTACGCTATCGGTTTGTTAGTCTATAGAGCGGGAGACCTTGTACTGAGAAGAACCGACAAGAAACTCAACAAGGGCATTAAGTCAGTGCCTATTGGTTTAGTGAACGGTACTAGTCAGTGCCTATTGGTTTAGTGTACGGTACTACTCAGTGCCTATTGGTTTAGTGCACGGTACTACTCAATGCGTATTGGTTTAGTGCACGATACTTCTCAGTGCCTATTGGTTTAGTGCACGGTACTACTCAATGCGTATTGGTTTAGTGCACGGTACTACTCATTGCCTATTGGTTTAGTGCACGTTACTACTCAATGCGTATTGGCTATACTGTATATTATTTTGACAACTTTGTGGACTTTTTTGTTAAGTATAAGTACATAGTTAGCACATTCCCATTACAAAACAATGTGTAACCGCTGCGCTCGTAACCTTCTCTAATCCCAGCTAAGGCGGTCGTCACACTACGACAGCGATAAGGCCGTCCTGTCACGGGCTTACCTACTCCTACTTACTCCAGACCGCGTTCATGGAACACTCCTAATCCTAGCCCGAAACCGGGATCAAGAACAAATAATAACTTATTTAAAGTTATACTTTGGTCTTTTTTCTTCGTAAAATGTCAGTTTATTCGTGATTAAGTACTCTTTGTCGACTTAACACTTAAACTGAGCTTAAAATGAGATCAAGCACCTACTTAGTTATTTAAAAGAGTAGAACATCATCACACAGCACTTTGTTACTTTGATTCCTTGATGCCTTAAGTTAATTGTTGATGTACTTCAAACCTACCAAATACCTTAATACCTTCTAAACTTAATACCTTCACTCGTTCCTAAGAAACAGGTTCTTGACAGACAGACAAACAGACTAATCAGACAGACAGACGGACAACAAAATGATACTATAAGGGTTCCTTTTTACCTTTTGAGGTACGGAACCCTAAAAAGCTCGAAAATGGCGGAAAATTCCTGTGCTTTTTATATCTTAATGCATTGTTACTTTAATTCCTTCTCACTGTTACCATCACAGAGTACATTACAAGAAATAGTCGATGAATCAATATACCAAAATATATCAATACGTTAGCTTCGCTTTCATCCTAAGATTTTCAAAATACTATGTTAGAAACCAGGGAGCTTATTGCGAAAAGTCTTAATTAATCCTAATCGGGTCTAACGTTTAAATAAAATAAAAAAAAATCAAAATCTTGTAGTCATATTTAATAGCAAAAAACTTTCTCTTTCATATAAAATAAGTGCAGGCCGAATTCGCGCACTGAGGGATTTCCGTAAATCAGAAGACTTTTGGTCGTTTTTTTCGATTATTGACAAAAAAAAACACTGAAACATCGAAACTAAGAAATAAACATTTGTTTTTCATTTACCAATAACAATAACAACAACTATAATTTGTTGGACAAATCAGTGTTACATTTAGTAGGTATTCATTTACACCGCATTTTCGTGAGAATTATTCAAAGATTCATCTTTTGTATTTCTTCATCTAATTTTACTTTTGTTACATAAACGTGTATCCTCCGCGCCATTATTCAAATAGAGCAAATTGTCACCTATAAGGAGAATCTTTGTATACTAATAAAACAGCAAAAGATAAGTCTTTCTTATTCGAAGTAGGTAAGTGACAATAATACGTTCCATTGAATAGAACCATGAAATCGTCCCAGGTTTAATATAACGGTTAACAGATAACCGGCCCTATAGCGATCAGATTGTCCCCGACTACGACTGACTGATTTATGAACCCCGTTCGCCTACCCGCATGCCCGCCACCCGCCGCGCGGCGCCCGTGGGTAGCAGGCTTAATTTTTTTGTGACGTGTTCATTGTCTTTGCAGAGAGATATAATATATATGGACTGAGTGGAAAAAATAAGGAGTAAAAAAAGTAAAAAGGTGGTCTATTCTATTACTCTATATCCGTTTGTATTACTCCAGTTATTAGAAACAAACTTTAAAAAGAACCTGCCAAGAGCGTGCTTGTTTCTCATTCCATATTTATTTATCTAGTAGGTATTCTTTGTTGTTTCTTACCATCTCTTCTCAGTAGAAAAATCATTCTAGAGAGCTGGTAAATTAAAGTCTTGATACAAACATAGTTAAATTGACGAAAAGAAAGGAGCTTTCCTCAAACAATCTTGCACAAGCTTCTTTGGGTTAAATCGTAACTTGCAGTACAGTATCAGGGAGCGACCCGCAATGTTTCATATTTGACTGCTGGAGCGTGCGAGCGGTCAAATATAATTTAATAACAGAACGAAATTTTTAAACCCGAACATTGATTGATTCATAAAAAAGGCACAAAAAAAGAATGCGCCATTAAATTGATTTAAAAAAGTTAAAAAAAGAAATCGACATTTAAACGCGGCGTTTTGGCGACAAAATTACCTTAACTTATTTTATTGTTGTCAATAAATTTGTCAGTATTATCAGTGTTTAAACACGCATGTTTGAGAAAAGCATCATACAAGCTTGGCCACAACTGATCATAACCGGACTCTGTGATGCGTGCCTCGGCTATGCCTCGTCCCGCATACTCACGATCCCGGTTATGCTACGTTTGTGGTACTATTTCAAAGCTTACTTAAATAGAAATAATAATTATCAACCACTAACATAGGTACATACGGAAAAATCAGCGTTTTAGTTTACAAAACTGATTGAACTGAACAAAACTAATATAAGTACTTACATAATAATGAACTCATCCTGGCAAGAATAATCTCTTTATTCTTCTGTTTAGTTTTTCCTGTTTCTGGGACAGAGGGACAAAATTCCGAAGATGGCAGGAAAATTCCTGTCGACTGTTATTTCATAATAATATGTTAGTACTATACAATTATACATTAAATCGGTTATTATTAAATCAAATTATTTAACTAAATTTATTTAAAGTACCTTGGCGAGCTAAAAATTATTTTTTTTTTATAAAAAAAAGGCGTTTTTACAAAAAATACAACTATATAAATAAAAAACAACTACGTATATATTTAAACTTAAAAAGCAAAACCCTATCTAAAAACAAAATTTCATTCAAATCTTTAGAGCTGTTTCTTAGTTCAGATTTAGAATTCCTCTTTTGAATATATACAAATAAAAAAATGCAGGTAAGTACTTACTTATGATGCAAGGCGATGTAGGGCTACCCACGCGCCTCACCGAGTCATAGGGCCTGCGTAGTATTACCTATTCCTTACACATATATCATAGGCATAGGGAGCTCAACAGCACCCACCTTTGCTTTGTTTATGGTTTCGTCCTCGTATAGCTATTTCCAAGTCGCAGTCAATTTTCATAATCCGTCGTTTACCAAAACCTAGTTAGCCAAAGTTACTGCATGTCTTATACAGTCTGATTAAGCTAAATTCCTACCTATAAATATAATAATTTATTGCTGGCCGTTTTGTACATTTTAAATTTGTAAAATATATTCGTGTGTAGGCAGATTTTTATTGAACAAATTAAATTTAAAGGTGACTATAAATAAATATCAAACCTTTTTATATTATTAAAAAATATTCTAAATTAAAAAGTAAAAAGTTTTCTAGACTAAGTATGAGTACACATATCAAAAGGCAGGAGATACACATAGCAGAAAAGAATAAATATCTATCTAAATAGCAGTATGTAAAAAAGCTTGAAGATTCATTATTAACTTATATTAAAATTTTGGTACAAGAATATAAAATACTCAGTGATAGTTTTATTCTATTGTTACTTTTTCAATGGATCTACCGTTGCGAATATTTAATGCAATATTTGATGCTATAGCACGGACTTACCAAGTTTCAACAATATAGTTCTTATAGTTTCGGAAAAATTGGCTGTGACATACGGACGGACAGACAGACAGAATATATACGGGTTCCGTTTTTTGCCATTTGGCTACGGAACCCTAAAAAGTAGTAATTTCTGATGACAGCGGTCGGTCATCGCATCTGTGCGAGCGCGACGGCAAATAATTATGCGCGTGCAACAGCGACAAATAGTGACCGGTCATTGAACGACATTCTTCCTGCTTCGCGTCCGTGCTATACCTATGTAACTACCTAAGTACCTACCTATGTAGGTACCACTAAGTCTGACTGTAGCTCCTGCCGATACATATATTTGGCAATCAAGTGATGGTTTAAAAAATTTCACTCAGGTCAGGACACTCAGAACTTTAAAAAAAGGTTTCGTTTTGAATGTGGGTATATCCTAAATGTACTTTTGAACTTTTCTAAGCCTATCGTGGGCGGGGACATTAGGTAAAAACACTAATCACATTGACTGCAACGTGCAAGCACAGAGATAACTCAGGGGCACATCGTATGTGAGTGCTCTGGCCTGGCGCTTACACGAGACACCTACGTATCGGTTATGTGTACCTAGTAATTTGATCTATTACTGTGTCTAGTATTGATGTTCTACCAAGACAGCTCGGACTATGATGTGGACAATGTAATACAATCGCAAAGGTTTCTATTGGAGAAGGAGGCTTAGCCCTCTGACTTGGTTTAACCACTGCTGTCGTTTGATAAGACAACATATCGAAATGTTACATACATATATACAGTCGTAGATAACTTATATAGGGATATTAGCTAAAGTACGTAAGTAAGTATTTTCTTTTAATCTGTGTAAGTAGCATATTCGTGGACTTTTGATGTTGAGTTGGTACTTAAATGACAGTGCACTTAGTTATTCTTAAATAACTGTAAAAATAATTATAATTAGAATAGATTATTTTTTTTATTTCCACATTTTTTTCCAAAATTCACTCACTAAAGGGGTGAAAAGCTTAGGGGATTCAAAGTGTGTATGAAGTTTTTTAACCAAGATCGCGAGGTTAATCCATTAATTAATCCGTTAGTTAATTAGTTTTTTTTGACTCCCTCGGAGCCGAGTTGGTAGTGTGACCGCCTGCTGTGCAGAGGGTGTGGGTTCGATTCCCGCACCGGACAAACATTTATGTTATAAACATTTGTGTTTATCTTGAGTCTGGGTGTATTTATGTTTGATATGTATGTATTTACAAAAAAAAAGTAATGTAAATGTAGCTGTATTCGTTGTCTGGTAGCCATATCACAAGCTCTACTTACTTTGTGCCAGACATATCACAAGCTCTACTTACTTTGGGCCAGACGGCGCTGTGTGTAATGTCCAAAAATATTTATATTTATTTATTTCTTTATAGTTCTTAGTAGTTAATTATTAAATATTTTTGAGAGAGAGAGAGAGAGAAAACGTCAAGTGTGAATAGGTTTTGAGGAGTTGCCGTAGCCGCTGGCAAAAACTAGTTAGTTATAACCATTTGGCATCGATGATGGCAATTGAATTGTTCCGGAACGTTGAGTAGCAACTTTCTTCTTCACTTCAAGCCACATGTGCTCTATCGTGTTGAGGTCAGTACTGATACCGACCTCTTTGTTAGGAATGTTTTAAATGACCGTGCTGTATGCTCGAGGTCGTTATCATGATGAAACGTCCAAAAAACAAGTAGATTCCCTTCAGCATAAGGCAGCATGGTTTTGATTAGAATTTGTTGGTATTGATGTTGATCTAGAGCACATACCTTAAATTTTTCTTACAGGTCCTACGCCAAATCCCAAAAAACAGCCTCATACTTTAATATTATCGACTCCATGTTTCACGTGCTTTTTAGTTTACTTTGGGTTAATTGCTGCATTTGTGGGACACCGCAAGTACAGCTTACCATCAGATTCATTTTTGTCTCGTCAGAAAATAATCAAATCTCCTTTAAGCGTAGGTCCAGTGTCCGTAGTCTCTAGCACACGCTGATCGCGCTATGTTCATTCTTCTATAAAGGAACTCTTCGAGCAACTGTTCCGAACAGCTGTGCCTTGAGGTGCCTCAACTAAACTTCGAGGATTGTCCTTGCTGAAATGCCGTTACCTGGATCTGCGCCAAAACTTTACTTTTTATAAAGACGGAACCTTTGAACGGTTCTTTCTTGGGTAACACGACTATCCTACGATTCTTTCTAGATAGATTTTCAGTCGTGTTATGCGTTTTATAGTATTGGACTCCATTGTAAACCAGCGTCTTTGAACTATTAAGATGATCCGCTATCTACCGATCTGACCGTTGGGGGTCATAAAAATCCACTATGATTTTTCCCGCTGTCGTGTCACAGCTTTTGTTTTTACCTATTTTTCTTTCCAAAAATAATAAAATATTTCTTGTGACAAAATGTACAAATTCTGAAATGGTGCCAAAATAAAGCAAGAAAAAAACAAATATGTATATTTTTTTTAATTTTGAAATTAACACAAACTTTTTTTGTCCCTTATTAGAAGGCCATACTGCAGTATTTCGATGCAAAGTACTTCCTGTTCTCTTAGAATCATAAAATTGACCACAAAGCAAGTTCTTATATCACAAATATAGAAAAAATCATAATATTGTTAATTTGTAGTAGTAACACACTTAAAAAAAAGTTTGGCTGTCTGCCTGTGAAGACCCTTTTAATTAAGAACGCGTGGAGGTAACAAGTTGAAATTTGCCAATGTGAAAAAAATATGCCCAGAATACTGTCATTTTTATCGCATATTGTGTCACAAATAAATCAAAACTTATGGGGTACTTCCCGTCTACCTAGGAGACTTGATCTCATGATGGAAGAGCTACCTACATGTATTAAGTTTGTACGGAAACCTCGATGCGCGAGCCAGACTTGCACTTGGCCGATTTTAAGGGGCTCCGTACCCAAATGGTAATTAGCGGAACCCTATTACTAAGACCCCGCTGTCCGTCCGTCCGTCTGTCACCAGGCTGTATCTCATGAACCGTGATAGTTAGACAGTTGAAATTTTCACAGAAGATATTTCTGTTGCCGCTATAACAAGAAATACTAAAAAAAAAGAACAGTGGCACTTGGGGCCTGCCGCGGTAAAGCTATAGCATTTATGCAATTATAAAAACAGCTGATTACGTGTTCGTCCGATTTCGCTCTCAGTTGTTGAACCAATAACTACAAAGGGATATCTGCTCATGAATTTGCTCTGACCTATGGATTCTCTCAGCTAATACTTTCTCCAACGAGAATACCAGATACCAAAGACCATACAAAAGTCCTTACTGGACCTGTCTGCCGACTACACGTCCGGACAGATATTCCGTCTCAGTGGATGCGCCTCTTGGCCACTGTCTCGTTCGGACTCATGTGTCATGCACACAACCCGATCCACCTGGGCCAAAAAAAAAAGAGTTGCACTCCGGGAGTGTCGGCAGAAGTGAAAATCTTTACACACGATTCGCGCTTAACATTCAAATATGTTACAAGACAACTCATACGTCATATTTAATTGTACAGAACCAATGCCCTTAACACACAATTCGCGCTTAACACTCAAATATGTCACAAGACATGTCTTTGACATTGTCAATAAATAATAATGTTTGTTTATTTACTTTTTTGACGTAGTATATTTGACATCTCAATCTGTCATAGGATTAAAATCCCATATCCAACCTCCCTGTACTACTCATAATCGCCATATACTAGAAATAATTATGAGCAGTTAGCAGCTAGTCTACACGCATACGTCTAGTCGCACGCACACAAACACCGTGCCGAAGTCTGCCGAACAGAAACGATGTTAGCCGATTGTTAGGTTTTTTCGTTACTACGGATTTCGTTACGGAATTTCTTGATTAGGTCGCCTCTCTCAAAGCCTGCGATAGAAGCTATGCAATAGCTTAAAAACAGAATAAAATAAATATTAAAGGGTGCTCCCATACAACAAACGTGATTTTTTTGCACGATTTTACTCGATATTGATAACGGCAACAGGTAGACGCTTAAAATATTCACATTAAAAATCAATAAAAATAAAACAAATTTTTAAGGGGGCCCCATACAACGAACGTGATTTTTTGCCGTTTTTATAGATAATGGTACGAACCCTTCGTGCGCGAGTCCGACTCGCACTTGGCCGATTTTTTCTTCGTGTTGAGGAACTCAAATACCTAATTATCTCTTTTTATTCAGTAAAACAAAACACTCATCATGAGATGCGGCTTTTTAAAACATGACTTAGTGACTCTATCTACGTATGAATATATGTATTAATTATAAATAAGTATAACTATTTGGTTTTTGGCCCAAACTAATAGCTTTTAGTCCAGGATCGGTGTTATTAAATAAAGTTATCGTCTTCGACAAGGATAAGGTCTGTAGACCCCTGACACTCGTGTCATGGCCCCTAAGGAGAGGAGTCCATGGATACCACTTTAAACACTTTGCTTTAGATCTATCCATATGGCATCTAGAAATTATGCATCATGATTTAAAAAATAACGGTTTCAAAATTTAACTAAACATATGTACTTTCTAACACTTATCAAATAATCAGTGTCTCGGTACGCAGATACTACACAGAGGATGTGAACAAACTACCTATATCAATAATGTTACTTATAACGCTTCTCGGTTCATAATTGAGTTGATCTCCGTCCGTCCGTCCGTCCGTCTGTCTATCTGCCAAGTTAATTATAAATATCGTTAGTGTTTCTGATATCTGTGTTATTAATTAAAGCAGAAAATCGTAGAGTACAGCCACTTAGCGAGCGGCGCTCCTGGGACAGATGTTTGTACACATATTTAAATAAGTAGTAGTGCGGCACAAATATTAGCGCAACTGACAAATGTTCAAATATCAGTGCCTCACTGTGTGTTCAAATGTTTGGAGCTATGTCACGTGCAAGTTCGTAACGGAGCCGGCGCAATCACCTATGTTTATAGAAATATTTAAAAAAAAACAATAAACCTGATTGCCAGTCTGAAAAGTACGAAATAAGTCCTAAAATCTACATTTCTTTTCGGGAACATTAAAGAGCCCATGTGATATATCGATACATGCTACTGGTTATATATCGGTAATCAAGTATATATTATATATATATACTAGCTGTCCCGGCGAACGTTGTGGCCCTGCCGTCCCTATGTAACCCGGTGAACGTTGGTTTTTACCTAAAGTGCCCGAGTCCGGCTCGCACTTAACAGATCGAGATAAAAACTATACTATCTTTTAAGTTGGATCAAATAGCAGATAGTTACGAAGTTTGATCAAAACCGGTTCAGTAGTTTAGGAGTACATCGCGGACAAACAACGTGACACGTAATTTTAATGGGAAACTAATTAAGCATTCTTTAGCTATTAGCGGGACTCAAGAGTTATTAGCGGAAATAGGGAGGGAGCGGGAAGTGCCACCCCTCAGAACTGATTTTGATGATGTGTGTGCCTGTAACAGTTTATGAAAAAAATGCTGTTACAGGTTTTTCATGGCTTTTATTTTTTTTTGACCTTCACCGAATGGACTACCTATTTTGATTCTTGTTAGGGTTCAGTGTGAATTTTAGCAAGCTAATAGATAAGGTATGACTTAATTTTTTAGATAAATAAAATCTTCATACGATGGCAATAGTTAGCCCAAAAAAAACTATCTCTTTTCAGTTTTATAATGTGTAAATGAAGCGCTTTCATTTGATACTCATTAGGTCATATTTTTAACAGTAGGTTTTTCGTCTCCACGCTAGACCACTTTATCTTGAAAACATCCTAATTGAGTCTGGTCATTATCAAACTCAAACGAATAAACTTTAAAAACTGTAGACTTGACTGATATTTAATTAAGTTCAAGGTCCCTTAAAAGGTTACAACTAAAAGCTACGTCACAAGAATCAAACTCACTCAAATTTCTATATAATTTTATTCGTAAACAAACAAGTCGATATCTGGGAGCTCCCGATAGCAGCGCTGGTAATTGATTTAAAGGGTCCGCGCGCGCCCGCCATATATCACTGTTATCGGTTCTATCGCTACGCTATTGTTTATGGACCGAGCACCTATCATCTATCGTAATTCGTTTAGTGTTGTACCTACCACAAAGAAAATGTAGCACACAAAAAATATGGCGTAGCCTGTACCATAGTATAAGGAAAAATACGCAGACCCTTCTTATGTCTGTAGTTCTGTACACTCAAACACACAAAACACAGTACCACTGGGCTGAGTCTATTATATAACGGGAAGGGAGATCCGCAATGCTTAAAAACAGTGTATGAACGTAGGTATGTAGATTTAGCGTCACAGTTTTTATCCCCTGAACCTGGGTAACCAGCACTGCCTGGATACACATCCACATCATAATTTGGAGGATAAATCTCTTCCCACTTGGTTTTCTTTAACGTTCCTTGGATGATTTATCAACCTAATCTTAAAAAAAAATCCAGGTTTTCATCTTGGCAATAGATTTTTCCTACACTATAATTCTTGAAGAAGATGGAAAAGGTAGTAACAAGGCTTACTTCAACACAGGTGCTTAAAAATTCCAAATAATTTCAAACAATAATTCTGCGTTTTGGCTATACATAACTTACAAAAATCCCCTATCTCCGAAGGAATTGAAACATGCCATGGGTTATGAGGCCAAGAAACATATTTAGGTAGGATGATTCCTTAAGTGCGAGGTCGTTTTTAGCATGAAAAAACTGTTATTAATAATGTTCGATAGGATAAAATTAAAATTGATTTTAATTTATAGGAAGGCTTTTACCGTTTACTCTACGACTACAACTATAGCGAACACACTTGAGTTTTCACATGATAGAGAAAATAAAACTTTTGGGAAAAGCCGACTAGCGCCATCTATTACCGATGGCCGCATAGTTACCTCTCTCGCCCTTCGCACCGCGTCCATCCCGCTGCCCCATTCGTTCATTCAATCGTCTCGTCTCCTTTCTTGCGCTTTCATGCCTTCTCAGTTCTCCGTCAGTCAGTCCCTCTCCGCGCGTCGCGGGTTATAGACGTGTTGTGGCGAGTGTTTATTTTTCGAAACTTAATACCGAGGATATCAGAAACAATCGCTCAGCTGATCAATGACATTAAGTTCCTACCTTTCCCTACGTAAATGAAAATTGAGTGCCATTATTACACTGTGAATTTTAGTGTAAGAAGCTAAATAAAAGAGCATTATCGAAAATATCTCGTCAAATGTAAAAATATCGCGTGGTGTCGTGAAGCGAGAAGCGTTCTCGCGCGTGTGACTGTTCACTTGATCGATACTTTAAATGATAACATGAATTATGGATTGAACTTCGTGTAGTTTTAGAAGAGTGCAAGGTCAGTGTAGTTGGTGGTGGTGGTGGACTCTCCCCGTCCGCGCCCAGGGTCGAAAGGTAGGTAACTCATCATAAACAAAATCGATTGTATACTGTGAGCTTGGGTATGAGATAACGGAGGATTTGTTTTCAAAAGATAAGCGCAGTCGGATGATGAATTATTATGAACCAGTACGATAATAATACTTGATAAATCAGCGTTATATCAAAGGCGTTTTAAATAAAGTTATCTTTGTGTTTTTTACTTTATTATTCTTTTACCTATTGACATAACTTTCTCTTCATCCTCTTGAGGTTTTATTAGAACAAATTTAAGTTATTGTTACTAAGTAATGCCGGGTCTCCCGCTCGTTTCTTGCCGAAAAATTAAACAGAAACATCTACACAAAACATGTTTTGTTGAATGCACGTGTTGTCTCCTGCTGTGGTATTGTTGTTTGATGTTTTTAAAAACATTATAAAGAGGAAAGATTTGTATGTAAGTATGTTTGTATTAAATAGGCTCCGAAACTACTGGACCGATCTGAAAAATTCTTTTACCATTAGAAGCCGACATTTTCCTTGATGAACGTAGGCTACTTTTTACCGCGAGAAAACGCTTCATTCCTACGGGAAAACTGGTAATAGGACGACGGGTAGTAAGAATTATCCTTCCGTACTTATCTTTTTCACATAACTTCTAAACGGCTGAACCGATTAGGTTGAAATTTTATATGGGTATTTCGATAGTTTCCGGGATGATTTAAAAATACAATTGGACCCGGTAGGGGCGCTGCTGTCGGTATGTCAACTACTAATCGGCTTGACCGATTGGGTTGAAATTTTGTATGCGTATTACCATTGTTTCACATACACGAATGTATTATGCCATTAAAGAGGAAAGGTTTGATTGTTTGTTTTTTTTTTCTATTATTAAGTTGCCGTAAGGACCTACGCCGATAACGAAATTTAGGGCGGGCGAAGCCGCTGGCAGAAGCTAGTGATTTATTAAATACCTATACTAAAGTATGAAGAAGGTTTTTTCAGCTCAAAAAGTTATCCGTCTCCAAAGTAAATATTTACCATGAAATGTATCAAACGTGGGAAATTTTTACGTCTGTGAAGTTGGCAGGGCTATTTTTTCTCCAGGGTTATGCAACCAATACCAGAATTTGCAGTTCAATTCTAAAATTTGCAGTTGTTATATTTTTTTGAATATAGCAATGTCCTGCTAACTTCATGCGAAGTTAAAACGCCACATACACGTCCGACGGAAACGGGTCATGTGTGGAGGTTGTACCTATATAATACAGGAATTTGAAGTTTTTTTGCAGTAGATAGGCCTATTCCGAAATTTGCAGTCGTTAAAAATAGCTTCACATGAAGTTAGCACGCCACATACACCTCGGCCGGTAACGGGTCATGTGTAGGGAGGGGTTATACCTATATAGCACAGGAATTTACAGTTTTTTTGGAGTCGTTATTTTTTTATACCTACATCGAATATAATTAGTTAGCAGGCCAGATACACGTCTGACCCCGTTTGAGTAGCGCAAGAAAGGAGACGAGACATCTATGGGTTTTATCTATAGATAAGGAATATGCAGTTTTTCGAAAGGCCTATTCGTAAATTTGCAGTATTATATTTTTAGGTGTGAAGTTTGTAGGTTACTGCTATATTTTTAAAAATATAACGACTGCTAATTTCGGAATAGGTCTATCTAAAAACTGCAAGAAAACTGCAATTCCTGTATTACCCATATACAATTTCCACACATGACCCGTTTCCGTCAGAGGATTATCTGACGTGCTAACTTCATATGAATTTAGCGGGCCACTGCTATATTTTAAAAATATAACAGCTGCAAATTTTAAAACTGAACTGCAATAAAACTGCAAATTCTGGTATTGGTTGCATTACCCTGGACTTCACAGACGTGAACTTGTTATACCAAAACGAACGCGTCCCAAGGTGGCAAACATTGTTACCGTTCGCATTTATACGTCCCAATACCAGCTCAGGGTAAAAATAAAATGTCCAATGTCAGCCCCTTAACGTAAAATGTAACTCTCAATCCTTACCAAACCAACACCATGTTTTTATCTTTTGTGGTTAGGTAGGTACGTTTTAACTTTTTTCGAAAACTTAAGAAAATAATCTACCTATATCCATATTTTATGTATTTTTTATTTTAATTTTAAAAAAGATTCCATCCACATAAGATCGCCTATTGTACATTTACATTGTTTATTTTGTGCAATAAAGCATAATTGTCTTGTTCTTGGTTTGAAAATATCGATCTTGCTTGTATACCAAGGGCGCGTTCGTTCTGGTATTAAGAGTTCCCACGAATAATACTTTTCACACTTTTGATTACGCCAATTTTGCCACCGACACCTACCGTTCGTATAGCTTTGAAACGTTACTAACAAAATTTTGGTTATATAACTTGCAAAATGAACGGTTGACGTACACACACTACCATAAACAATGAATATGTATAGGCAGTTTGTCAGAGTCACACAAAAACCCCACCTCCAGACATGGGTCTAAAGTTTCATTTTTCGGTAGCAAAAGTGACAAAAGTAACACAAATACCTATCGTAAACGAACGCATGACATTTGTCGCAGATGATACTAAAATTGTGATATTTTTGATACCAATGCTAAAAGAACGCATGACAGGTGACAAAAGTAATGAAAATTAAAAAAAAAAAAAAAAATTAAATAAATTCTGCATTCCAAAACGAACGCACCCCAAAATACGCCTTTCGGTTGCCGAGAACTAACTATTGTCGTTTATTAGGTAGGTAATATATATACCATAAAAGTAAAAAGTTCAGAGAAGATCGACGGCCGGAATATATATTCAATTAATATATATATTCGGCCATCGATCTTCTCTGAACTTTTTACTTTTAATGGTATATATATTACTAGACTTTGCCAGCGGCTCCGTAATTAATATTCGTTATAGATACCAATAAATTGCTATAGCATGCTTATAGGTGCAGCAATAGTTCGTTTAACTCTGCTATAGTTATTCCTAAGTTATCCTTATTTTTAGGGATAAAAAGAATTTCTAAATCGTTAAATTCTTATGAAGCGTTATTAACAATCTTGACGGCCGAAAATGTGTTAATTTTTTTTAATGAAATTTGTCTATTTTTTATGGAAAATTAATTTTTTATTTCAAAGATTTTTAATTATTTAAAAAAAAACTGTTTGAGTAGAGGACTACATATTTACAATTTGTTACATCAATAGGTATAGCTTATGCTGCTGGCTCTAGTCTGAGGGAACTTTGCTCAGTCTCGACTGCACAAATTGGCCGACAACCCCCCAATTTACTCTACGTGTCTGACTGAACTTTTGCTTATATGTCGAAATGAAAGTTTGCATAAGAATTCCTACGTTTGATACAGCGAAGAGATTTAATTAGGTTGAAAAAGTTTGTATGGTACAGCCAAACCACTAATCGAAATTCGTATTCAGATGGCACGTAAAAAGGCCCTGGATTTGTATCATATGACAGCAGTCGTCTAGTAGTCACTAGATAGACAACGTCACCAACCCGTATTAGGCAAGCGTGATGGACTATGGCCTAAGTCTCTTTGTTCAAGGATAGTCATGTCCCTTTACAGTGGGACGCGTAACGGAACTAGCCGGTAGTTTCACCTACGTACATTATGTATCAACATTTACCTAGGTCATCGGTAGGTGCTATTCTTTGTACTGTGGTACTCGTTACTTACTGTAGGGATGCATTTCATCTGCAGGCGAAAATAGCTCGAACCCGACGCACCGTGAGCTCGAACCCGACGCACCGTGAGCTCGTGAGTCAGCCGATATTTACGAGGTGCCGCTTCACCTCCTGTCGATGCACTCGCGACTCCCGATATATCTTACCGTTGCCAGTAGATTATGTTGAATCTTTATGGGCCATTTTCATGAGAATCGAACGATAATAATATCTAAAATTCCAAATAAAGTTTTGCAATCCTTTTACTAGCTACACAACTTAATAGAAAAATAGGTTCGTTTCAGTACTATTTCAGCACAGTGGGTTGTACACAAATGAAGTTATGCATTCAAAATGTTTCGAGTTAGTTACTTTTTTGGTTATGTCACGAAATGAAAGGTTTTTGGTAATTTTAAGAGGTACCTACTGAAATTCGTAAGAACATAAATAAAGATCTTCGCAAGGCCATGTTTTAAATACCTTTAAAAAACAAATAATTTGTTAAAGTTAAGCTGAGATGTGAGATTAATTAATTAATGCTCAGTAATTAATTACAGTTAAAAATAAAACTTTTTGTAAAAAATAATACAAGTTTTGGTAAAAATGTAAAATTTTGGTTGCTTTTTATATACATGCGAAAGTAATTTTGTCTGTTTCTTACCTCTTATCGCTTAAACCGTTGAACCTATTTAGATGAAATTTGGTATGGAGATAGTTTCAGTCCTGGGGAAGGACATTGGATAGTTTTATCCCACAAATTCAAAAGTTCCCTTAACAACCAATAACGTGTGTAACAAAATCCGGCCGCAATGGATCATCTAATTGTGCTTAAATTTTGCACAGAGATAGTTGAAGATACGGAGAAGGACAAAGGCTTCTTTTGCTTATTTATAAAATTCAACAATTCCCACGGGAGTAACTATAACTATAACTGTAACTATAACTGTAACTATAACTATAACCGAATTCAACGAACAAACCATAGCTGTTGCTATAGCTTGCTATAACAAACTTCTTTAGTATTTTCAAGGAGTTTCCGTAAGCATTCCTCGCCGATAACTAAATTTACTGCGGGCGAAGAACTTTTGGTAAAAATGGTAAATGTTTGTTGTTTTACTTTACATTATTTTTAAAATAATATTTTCGCGCCCCCCATCGTGTGAGGTATCGTGTGAGGTATCGTGTGAGGTATCGTGTGAGGTATCCTTGGATAGGGCTTTTAAAATGCAATTGAGGTTCTTATCAAACTCTTTCTCCAAAATTTAAATTTTGGGAGTCATTGGTTTTAAAAGCTGAATAATATGTGTGTCCCCTCATACCTAGGTACTTAAATATTCTGTTGTCTTAGCAATAAGAGATACACACCTAGGTAGTTAAATATTATGAACTCCTAGCAACAATAGTAACATAATAAGATTCTTAAATAATATAAACTCTCAGCAACAATAGTTACACACAAGTACTTGAATATTCTTAACTCTTGGCAACAACAGTTATACCTTATTAGGTACTTGAATATTCTGAACTCTTGGCAACACAGTAACATCCCCACGTACTAAAACAAGGCTTTTCTCCAGATTTCGGTATTATTTTATACAAATAATAAAAAAGGACATAGTAATTTTTAAAAGCTGTTTCACCGAAAACGTTTTAAATCCCTTTTTAACAAAAAAAAACTTACAACGCTACATTACATCACTGACTGACGGACGGACGGACGGCAAGACTTTAGAAATACAGTTCCGTCGTCGTTTCGTTTGGGTACGGAAAACTTTCTTAATGCGCCTTGTTTGATAAAACAGTCACGTGGCACATGGTGAAACAAGAGAACGCTACAATCCGAATCTGTTTACAGTAATCATTAGATAGCTGATCGTAGTTATAGCGCTGGCGCGGCGCGTGGGAGGCGATGGGGAAAACATCTCATAAAGCGTATCGCGAGCGTAAACATGCGCGCTGACGAAACTACGAAACAGCGGCGCAACGCAACGCGCCCTGCCACCTCCTAATTACAGGTAAACGCATTAATATAATTAGTGCGTATCGACGCGGGTTCGACGCCCGCGCCAACGCAACGCCGCGTTCACGGACAATACGCTTTGTCTACGTTCTTCCTGCCACTACACCACAGTTTAAATCACTGCGATTTTTGTGTTAATCTTTTGAATGTTCATAAATGCTTCCCATTCTAAAAACTACCGTTTTAAGGTCCTATGAAAATGAATAGCGGTAAATCTATCTACCTAGCTCATTGAAACGTTCTCACTTGACCAAATAAAGAAGATATTTTTGATATATAACCTTATTACCGAATATAAAAACTGGTTGCCTGTAAAGTCGGTATACGGGCGAAAGTTTTACGTGACAATGATTTTATGTCTGTCTCTCTCGCTCTTAGGCGGGCGCGTGCCTCTCACTCGCTCTCATTGTGAGCGCATAACGTGAGCGGAGCGTAACGCAGTTTCTTGAAGTGTCACCCGGCAAACCAATTTATAAGACGTTGTCACGTCAATATACCACCTGTCTATTTGGTCGCGTAACTATTCTATGGTTGCTATAAAAGGGTCGAACTTTGAAGCAACTTGGTAATTCTATACTTTAAAAAACTAATAAGCGGCTCGTTAGCATATTTAGCATTTCGGGGAGGTAGGGGGTTTGAACTTCCAAAACCACCCTTGCCTACGACCAGCTGTGCACTTTACTCAGCTTCTCATCACAAAGCTTGCAGTTTAAATCTTTTCAAATCTGAAACGAGCCGCCTAAAGCTGTGACTATTTACAAATGCAATGAGCCTTTTTTTATGTAAAATGAGTAAAATAAAGGAATCTGGCGGTCATTTCCCAAACATCCCTGCTTGCGCCGCACCCCGCCGCGCTGCAGGCCGGACATTTATCAAATTATTTATAGTATAAATTTTATACTTACTCCCGCCCGGCCCGTGACCCGCGCGTGGCCCACCCATCGCTTGCCTGCCATCGCCTTCCACGTGAAATTTTAACTTTACAATGTTTTTATAATGGTAAAAATAAACGCCTAATTTTACGTTATTAATACTAATGTTTGTGTGTAATAGCTTTTACACACAATTTTGTGAACGGAAATATGTAGTTAAATCTTTGTAACTCAGTCCAAGTAGGTATCTAGCAGCTAGTAGGTAGTAGCTAGTAGGTACTCGTAGATGCTTTACTGACCCTAACTTCATTTATGAGTTTAGGAATTATAACTAATATTACGCAAACTGGTTAAAATTTGCAGCGTAAATTTAATTCTTTTAAGTATCCTCTTTTTATATCTAACCGAAAACCATGTTACCTTATGTAGAGACCGCGAGGTAATTTGACAACACTTACAATTATTACGTAGTACTAAGTTAATAGCAGTAGCAATAACTAGGAAATTGCAATAATAACTAAATGATTGACCTAAGCTTGAGCGGTCAGAAAAAATGCCATCTGATTGTAATGATTAAAGTACTTACCTTACAAAGTCTAGCCTTGTGCTCACCTACCACACCACACGTTGATCGAGTTAGCTGCTAGCCTCGGTCTATAACTTGTACTCACCCACCACGTCACACGTGGGTCGACTTAGCTGCTAGAGGATTGTGTAGTATTAGTGGGCCGCAAAACGGAAAAAATACTCATTGTATCAACCATAATACTAAACACCTAGTGCAATTTTTTTAACAATTACAATCTCGTTTTAGTGTATATATATAAGAAAAAAGTACCCATCTTTTTTTTTTCAATGTATGAAAACTAAACTGAGGTATTTTAAGGCTTTTTGTTAAATGACTAATTTACATTCCAAGCTAGGTATGTGTGGCGCGTAGCCAAATCCATAGAGGGCCCTCTCAGTTGACTGCATCATTCAAATACGTAGTGCCAAAAACTCAAAAAATGATGAAATTATAGGATTGTAAAAGTGAATGCTCGACACTTCAGCTACTGTTGAGTGAGAACAACTTGTAACAATCACAGCTATGTATCGATATCGTAGGTTATCGCGCGTTATCGAGCAATATCAATAAATCATGGAGTCGATAACGCGTTTCGTAATTAAACACGACCGTGATCGATCATTGATAAATTTCGGTGTCGCCTCACTATCGCCACCTATCGTCCTCAATGTACATACACGTGTTCATAGACTACTGGAAAGTATCGAAAAAACGTAGGTACACTCAAGTACAGCAGTCATTAATGTTTATTTAAAAATTAGACCAAAATTATTAAGTATCTTAAATTGATAAAATATATAGTCAATATTTAGTGTTGTCAATTTCTATTATAATTTCATACTGAAAAGTAACCCTCATAATTTGATCTCGTTCTTTGGTCTGTTAGTTACATCATACAGGGCAAAGGTACTCACAACACGAACATAAAATGTTGCATGTATGTATATATACAATAGGAGAAAAAGAAAAGTTCGTCACATTTCACCATCTCGTCCTATCATTTGCATCGTGAAATTAAGGTATACTAATATTGAAAATGACTTTAATCTTTATAAATGTAGTCCCTTTCTTTATATTCTGCTACGGATTACACACCTACATACAAAACTTGACATATGCCAGAAGCTAAGACGGATGCCAAATATTAAATTTGCGTCCCCATTGAGCAAAGTAAATATTCAACTAGTCTTTTAAAATAATGTTAACAGTTGGAAAAATATTGAGCTTTAAGATGACATAAATTTGCAACCCTCCTGTCTAAAGGAGCAGCTACATGGGCAATTAAAATTGCTCATTCCTGGGCAATTTCTGTTTGTAATGACGTTTCTCACGACACTCACAACATCGGGCAAATTAGTGCAACAGGAACATGTAATAATTATTTCTAGAAATACCGCCACACTTTACCGAGCGATATGGAGCAATTTCAAAAAATAATTTTATACACCTTCAGCAACAGTTGCCTGGCTCAAAAAATCCTTTAGTGTTTAACAAAGTTAAAATAAATCAAATAATAATTAGCTTATTTTTAAAGGTTTTTTCCCCGAGAGTACTTTCGTAAGGATGTCACGTACCAGCTTACCTCCGCACCACTTGTGTTGATAAAGAAACAGTACTTTCGTACTCGACTCGATATCCGTCGCTATCGGCGCGCTATCGCGTATTAACACACGAAAACTTGTAAAACATTCCTTATTACTTGCCTGTCTACATTTGTAGATATGTGCCTCGAGCCCTCGACTATTTACGTTGCAAACAAACAGAACTTTGCGTGAAGGTAACAAACCCGGCAATTTTACGACAAGTTTTCTCGAAATATGAGGCTAGGCTTTTGCTTGATGCATTTCCTTTTTCATATCATGGTGTTATGTTGTGACCATAACCATTGTTTACAATACAAACATGTACTTAGGTAATAAGCTAGTAATGTAGATTCGTAATAGACTAATTGTAAATGTTATAGCAGTTAAGTAATTATCTAATTGTCTAATGTCTCATCCCTTAACATTATTTGCCTTTCTCATTCCTTAATATTGTTTATGCTTCTCATCGTCGTGAACCTTGTACCATTAGAAATAAGCTACCTCATTAGTAAATATGTAAACATCCCATTTTGTTCCTTTATATACCACTCCTCTCTCCAGAGCTCAGTCACTTCTCAACTCTCGTCTCGATCACTAGTTCCTTAGAATATTTCTATATCTGTAATACTTTATAATAAATTGTGTGTTTAATAAAATTAGTTTTTAAAAATACAAGTTTTGTTCTCACTGCGTAACAATTTGGCGCAGTCGGTAGGATAGATTAGGGATTCGCGTAAATCCAAAAGACGAAGTACAACACGTTGTATCGTGGACAAGCATCGCCTGAAGATCAACGTGGTAGCTGAAGGCTTTTAAACGACTTCGCCGGACCATGCGACCCATCATTGTATTGTTATTGTGGTGAGTTGCTTAACTTGTTTGCTCATTTTTATACCCTGTGTCTCCTTAACCTTTCTATATCCTTATACATATCTATTATTTTACTTATTTTCGTGTGTGCAAATTTTAATATTGTGTTTACCAAAATTTTTAATGTCTTTAGAAATTAAAAGTGAAACATCGCCTAAAGAAACCAGTATGTCTCTCGAAATTAATACACTTTTACAGCTTATCCCAAACTTTGACACTAATGAAAAGGATCAAATATATAGATTTATTAGATCGTGTGATTCAGCATTTAGCCTAGCGTCAGAAAATCAACAATCTATAATATTAATATACGCTTTGAATAAAATAACAGGAGTAGGTGCATCCGATGTTCACAGTAGACAATATTCTGATTGGCATAACCTCAAAAATTATTTAATTCAAAAATTCTCAAATATAAAAACAATTTCACATTTAATGTTAGAATTACAGTCAATGTTCCAAAAACCACAAGAATCTCTCATTGATTATTTTCATCGCGTGGATTTGTGTCGCAGCAAAATCATTGAAAAATTAATTGCAGAAATCTCAGACAACACGTTGTTAGGTAGGAAAGCAACTACCGAAGAAACAGCACTAAGTGTGTTCATAAATGGCCTAAACTCAGAAATAGGGACTATGCTTAGAACTAAAGAGTTCACAAATCTGTCAGATGCTGGCAACTTCGCTATACAAGAAGACAAAATAAAGCGAATGAATGCAGCGAGACAATCATTATATAAAAATACATTTAATAACACTGTTAGTAGCAATCGTCGTCCACCATCGCATTCAGGTGTTCCAAAGCCATTTCAGTCGAATTTATATAGAAATAACCCAATAAACCAAAGTAATAGAATTTTTACTCCACAAACCACAAGTAAGTTTTGCAATTATTGCAAAAATCCCGGTCATCTGATTTCAGAGTGTCGTAAGAGAGCATATAATAATAACCTACGAAACTCTTTAACAACGAACAATCAAAATCCACGTGCCTTACCAAACATCCCAACCAATAACATCAATAATTTAAACTCGCAAGCGACCGAAGAGTTGGGCATCTCTCCGGAAATCGCTTCAGCCCATTACTCGAATCAGATCGAGTCATTAACCCACGATGTGGAAATAGTCCAACTCGACTCTTAAATAGAAGTATGAATAATAAGTCACAATCTAATCCAGTCCATCGGGGACAAACGCAAACATTACATAATTCGCTAACTCAAAGTGTGCAACCTCTAACTACACCAGTCTATCGGAGACAATATAGAGATGCATGCACACAAACAGACTCTTCTACTTCTAACCAAATCAATCTCACTGAATCAATTCCTAAATCAAAAAGAAAAACGAAATCTACTAAATCAAAATATCAAAATTCAAAATCAATTCAAAATCCACAATCAATTCAGAATCCAAAAACAAAATCAAACTCTTTTACTAAGTTCAACAACTCAGAATCAAATAAAACAACACCAAAATCTACTACATCAATGAAATCATTTACTATATCTTCCCTAAACGATGTCCCTCCTGAAAACTTGTTACATTGTACTTTCCATATCGAAGGCAAACCCGTCACGCTCTTAGTCGACACGGGTGCAGGATGTTCAGTAATTAGACGTGACAAGATAGGTACATCACTAGTAAACGAATCAGACGTCGTCTCAATCGTAGGCGTCTCGAGTACTCAATCCCCAACTAAAACTTACGGAACCTCCGAAATCTGTCTCGATAATTTTCCAAAGTTTAAATTCCATATTGCCAACCTAAATATCAAAGCAGACGGTATTCTAGGAAATGATTTTATGGCTAAATTTAACGCTCATATCTATATCCAATCTAAAACAATGCGAGTTCACAATAAAACCTATAGACTCTATTTCCTTGGAGAACAAAATTCTCATATCGAAAATAACAAGCAATTACTTAATAGCCGTTCAGAAACCATTATCACATGTAACACAAATACAATTATTTCCGGTGACGCTATCGTAGAAAAACAAACCATCGGAAATGGTATCATTATCCCACGCGCATTAGTTAACGTTAAAAATAACTCATTTGTAATTACTTGTATAAACACTAACGATACCGATATGCTAATTACCACTCCTTGTATCACTGTCTGCGCATATAATATTAAAGACATTCAAATAAACAACTTTAATTATCAAAATAACGATAACAACAATGACAACTCATTAGACCGACAAAACAAAGTATTCGACCTTATCAGAAAAGAACATTTAAATGACGAAGCAACAGAATCCTTACTCAAAATTACTTCTGACTTTTCAGATATATTTTATATAGAAGGTGACGCACTAACTTTTACAAATCACACAAAACATACAATTCCGACAACTACAGAATCTCCAATACATACCAAAACTTATCGTTTCCCACAAGTTCATGAGAAAGAAGTAAAAACACAAGTGCAAAAAATGTTAGAACAAGATATAATCGAACCCAGCGCCTCTCCATGGAGCAGCCCAATATGGGTCGTACCAAAAAAAATGGACGCGTCTGGTAAACAAAAGTGGCGACTTGTTATCGACTACAGAAAACTTAATGACGTAACTATTGGAGACAGCTATCCACTTCCAAACATAACAGACATCTTAGACAAACTTGGTCATTCTCAATATTTCACAACTTTAGATTTAGCGTCTGGTTTTCACCAACTTGAAGTAGATCCTAAAGATACCCCAAAGACAGCTTTCAATACACCCTATGGGCACTATCAGTTTAAAAGAATGCCTTTTGGCCTGAAAAATGCTCCTGCAACTTTTCAGCGCGTAATGGACTCTGTTTTATACGGTTTACAAGGTGAAAGATGCTTTGTATACCTTGATGACATCGTTGTCTTTGCATCAAGTATTCAAGAACACGAACAAAAACTCAGAGAAGTATTTTCAAGACTCAAACAATTCCACTTAAAAATACAGCCCGATAAGTGTGAATTCCTTCGCCGTGAAGTAGCCTACTTAGGACACATTATTTCAAACGAAGGCGTTAAGCCTAATCCTGAAAAAATCCAAGCTGTTGAAAATTTCCCAATTCCAAAATGTTGTAAAGACATTAAAGCATTTCTAGGCCTTACCGGCTACTATCGTCGATTCATCTCCAATTTCAGTAAAATCACTAAACCTCTCACAAGCCTTTTAAAAAAAGACACACCCTTTATATGGGGTGAATCTCAACAAAAATCTTTCGACGAATGTAAACGTCTTCTCACAAACCCACCGATTCTCCAATATCCCGATTTTCATAAAGAGTTTATCTTAACAACCGACGCTTCTATCCACGCCATTGGTGCTGTTCTATCACAAGGTGAAATAGGTAAAGATTTGCCAATCGCCTACGCATCTCGGACTTTAAACAAAGCCGAGACAAACTATTCCACAATTGAACGCGAATTACTAGCGATCGTTTGGGCGGTAAAACATTTCAGACCTTATTTGTTTGGCCGCAAATTCAAAATCGTAACCGACCACAAACCTTTAACTTGGCTTTTTTCTATCAAAGACCCAGGTAGTCGTTTAGTCCGCTGGAGACTAAAATTAGAGGAATTCGAATATGAAATTATTTATAAAGCTGGAAAAAATAACACAAACGCTGACGCACTCTCACGACCTCCTGTCATGAACACAAACCTTATCGACTTGACAAATAACGATAACTCTATTCAACAGCACTCTGACGATTATTTACAACTTAACTTTGAACATTTCTCTACGAACCCTGATTACAGTTTCGACACTTCAAATCTTGAAATTTCAACAGACCGTCTTTTAGACCCACGTCATAAAAACATATTTATACCCATGTCATGCGACCTTTCTGACAAAAACGATCTTTTCAACGAAGCTATCGGCTTGTGTTCCCAAACTAACCCATACTTAGAAAAACCCAAAACACTTTATGACACTGACTTATTAGTTTCCGATAAAAAACAAAATATCGTTTTCGCCTGCTCGCGTCCCACACACTTTGACCCTTGGGACTCTGAGAGTTATTTTAAAACACTTTTATCTACTCTACAAAGTAATGACTTTAAAACTCTTCACATTCCCGACCTTAAACAAGATAAAACTTGCAAGTTGAAAGGAAACGAACAGCTACACATTACAGCCTATTTAGCCGACGCATACAATTGCAAAATAACTATTTGTGAAAATAAAGTTACTTATCCTACATCAGACGAAATTCCTTACATACTTAAAATACACCATGACGAACCCCTATCCGGACATAGAGGCATCGTAGAGACAACTCGCAAAATCCGAGACAGTTACTTTTGGAAAGGTATGACTGACGACATAAAAAATTACATAGAAAACTGCCAAACCTGTCAACAAAACAAAATACAAAGAAAAACTTATAAAGCTCCTATGGTCATTACATCCTCTGCTACAGAACCCTTCGAACGAGTTACTATTGACTTAGTATCATACTCTGACATAACAGGTGACTTTAACAAATACATTTTGACTTTACAAGATGACCTGACTAGATTTGTCCAAGCATACCCAATTCCAGATAAACAAGCTTTAACTATCGCCAAGACACTTCTAATATTTTGCCAACATTTCGGAATTCCTAAGCGATTCCATTCCGACCAAGGAGGTGAATTCGTAAATAATATAATTAAACAATTAATGAAATTACTTGGTTCAAGTCACACTCTAAGCACTTCATATCATCCTCAAACTAATGGCTCGCTAGAGAGATTCCACGCTTGTCTACGAGACCACATACGCATGTATCATAAGCGTAATAACTCTAACTGGGATCAAATTGTACCACTCGCAATTATGTGTCATAACACGTCGTTAAATCAGTCCACTGGTTTTACACCTCATGAACTACTATTCGGATACAAACCTCGTTCACTGTATAGCTTTAAAGAAAATAACGACTATACGACCAATGACTACCTTAATGACTTAAACGAAAGACTCAAAATCTCGCGTGATGTCGCTCAACGTAACGTTCAAGCCATGAAAGAGAAAGCAAAAGTTCGCTATGACGATCACATTAAAAACGTTGCAAAATTTAACTTAGGAGATAAAGTAATGTTACGCATCCCGAATCCAAATAATTTAGATAGTAAATGGGAGGGTCCCTTCAATATTGTAAGGATTGGTTTTAACGAAAACTATATAATTAAAAAATCAGGAAGAAACCATTTAGTTCATGCAAACCGTCTTAGACCGGTCAATGACACAAACTCTCCTTCAACATCTAAATAACATATATATATTTTTCAGCATATTTCGTGGAACTATGGCCTATCCCAATTCCTCTGAAAGTCCTGAACGTGTAAATAATTTTTATAAAATAATTAATAATCCTTATCTTAGCTTTATCGTTTGTTCCATTATTAAAATAATAATCTATATAATAGTCTATAAGATTTATATAAAAATAAGAAAATACTTTAGGAATAAGTCAAACTCTCGCGAAATCACAAATCAAATGATATAGTTCTTTCTTCATTCCAGGTACTCCGCAACCATTGTTGCTGGGGATACCCTTACCCAACCTCTGCCTTCTAAATCCGGACTCTACTTCCAGGAAGAAGGCGAGCTCGTTGTATCTGATTCCTCTTGGAAACTTGTAATATACAAAAACTTAGAACCGTTATTTTTATCTCGCGACTCTCTAAAACGATTAGCTAATAACTACAAAACTTTAATTAATAGTAAACAATACAATACTCACAATACTAAAACAACTAGTTCTTTTCTTAACATAAACATTAATCGTATAGACTCTCGGTTAGCAGAGCTCTCCTACTACACTTCTAATAACAGACGTATGAAACGTGAATTAATAGATGGTCTCAGTTCCGTACTTAAATGGCTAATAGGCACACCTGACGCGAAAGACGCTTCACGTTATGATAAGTGTATAGAGCTTTTAGAAAAACAAGAATTAGAAACCTCAGAAATTCTAAAACAACAATTACAAATAATTTCGTCTACTGTAACAAATTTTAATGAAACTATCATAAAAATATCATACGATGAACACATTATTAATGAAAATATTAACCGACTTAGTACTTATCTAAACAATACGAGTAAACTCATTTTCGATTTAAAAGTTAGTGAAGAATTATCTACAATTTCTATTCAAATCCTAGAATCCATAATGTCATTAGAACAAGAAATTGATGACATTTTAACAAGCATTCTATTTATTAAATCAGGTGCTATACACCCATCAGTAATTTCATCAGAAAAAGTTTATAAAGAATTATTAGCATCTAATCACGTAAGAAACGATAAAAATCTTGTAGCGCCTATAACAATATCTAATATACACATAATCTTAGAATCCGCAACTCTAACATCTTATATTTATATGAATAAACTAGTTTATATTTTAGATTTTCCACTTATTAAAAATGATAAATTTTATAAATATCATATATATTCTATTCCTATACCGCATTCCAACTCCTCTATTTACTCCACTATCCTTCCTGAGCAAACATACCTAGCGACTAGTTCCACTCGTCAACAATATGTGATGTTCAGCACAATGGAGACCTGTAAAACATATGCGCCGGAGAAAGCAGTCTGTAAAAAACTACCCGTCTACAACTTCAACACGCGTCCAACATGCGAAATGGCCGTTTTACTAAGTACAACTAAAGAAATACCCAATATCTGCGAAATAACTACATTTGCTGCATATATCAACACATTCCAACCCATCAGAAACAACAAATGGATATACATCTTAAACCGTAAGACACCAGGTGTTCTGCAATGTGGAGATACTACCAGTCATCATCAATAACATGGCACCGGTATATTAAGTATTAATAAAGGTTGCAAATTATATACTGGATTTGTAACACTGTCAGCAACAGAAGATATAACAACAAATATTACCCATCCTATAATCACAGTGGATATCGACGAAAACTGCATCGAATTCACTAAAAACGAAGAACCACCAGAACTCATACATATTAAAATGAACGATCTTCCTCTCGACTCACTTCACACAATGAAACAAGAGATCAAAGAATACGCTCAGCGCCTGAAAGACAACGAAAAATCTTTTATGCAAAAACACAGCAATAAATTTTCTGCTTTCAGTTATGTCATGGGTTTAATCATGCTCAGCTTCATATTATACAAATGCTTCCCATGGCATTACCTTATACGCCAGTTTCGACAACGACATCCGGACGAACATAGAAATGGTTGCATACAAATATTCAACAACTGCTTTGGCCGATCAAATAGAAGACATCATGTATCAATACCGTTAGAAGCAATCCCGCAAAATAACTCATCGTGCATATCAGAAGACGAAGAAGAAGCCAGAGTTACTTATAACTCAATTAATCAAAGATCGGGTAGACAACCCCAATCTTTATTCTAAGGGGGGAGGTGTTATGTTGTGACCATAACCATTGTTTACAATACAAACATGTACTTAGGTAATAAGCTAGTAATGTAGATTCGTAATAGACTAATTGTAAATGTTATAGCAGTTAAGTAATTATCTAATTGTCTAATGTCTCATCCCTTAACATTATTTGCCTTTCTCATTCCTTAATATTGTTTATGCTTCTCATCGTCGTGAACCTTGTACCATTAGAAATAAGCTACCTCATTAGTAAATATGTAAACATCCCATTTTGTTCCTTTATATACCACTCCTCTCTCCAGAGCTCAGTCACTTCTCAACTCTCGTCTCGATCACTAGTTCCTTAGAATATTTCTATATCTGTAATACTTTATAATAAATTGTGTGTTTAATAAAATTAGTTTTTAAAAATACAAGTTTTGTTCTCACTGCGTAACAATGGCACCAATATCAACATCTATTCATAAATAGGTTATAGAACAGCGTTCGATTGATTCGTAATATTTAAGCGTTCGATTAGCCTAATTTGCCGGTCATAGGATTGACCAAAACAACTGATTCCATCGATATTAAACAGACAGACCAATTCCTTACAAAACTGCAAACAACTGTTTATTACGTCATCGTGATCGTGATATCGCAAACAGGAATCCTTTTGAAAATAATGATAGTGTACATATTATATCAAACGAGCGATGATGCCTCATTTTAGTGCCTCTATAAATTCGTATTTAAATTAAACAAACGCGTTGTCCAAATATTTCGCAGGAAACGCTACAAGCAGGCATTCGTGCTCGGGATGCGGTTTTAACACCACTCTTGTTTCAAATTCAACCTTTTTCGCTGGTTATAGAGCTTATTTTTGCACGACGAATAGTACAGTCAGAAATCGATTATTCCTACAAACAGAGGCAGGCAATAAATCATTCGCCGCTGCCGCCGGTTACCTGCTTGGGATCGATAGTAGGAACCTGGCTTAGAAACAAAAGGGAGGTGACATTTCCAAGTCGAAGCGTTTTTGTCGATATTTAAAATTTCTAGTTGGTATGTCATTGTTACACTCCGGAGTCATCGGTTCTGCGTGTTTTATTTGATGAGTACTGGGTGTTACTAAATAGAAGAAACGAATAATTAGATATATTTAATCGTTCTCCTTATTTTCAAACCAGAGTTGTTTTTTTGTAAACTTTATTGTCATTGATAGAGCGTCGAATGAGGAACTAATCGCTTAAGAGCATAAGTGTTTTTAAATTTCGATTATCAATATCCGTAGGCATATTTTCAAATCTAATTACCTGATTGGATTACTAGTTCAATTAGGTACTTACATCTACATCTATTTATCATTGATACGCTTGCTTTATTTTATTTATTATCGATTTAATATTATCACAGTATACAATGTTAGTCTTCGAAAAAAAAACATTTTTTACGATGAAAGAACTAAAACGATTTAACTTTTAAACTACACAATGAATTTTACCATCAGTTAGTTCAACGCGGTGTAGAATAATAGGAAGTAATAATAAAGGTTAGTAAAGTAAAGGTATGTTAAAGGCTTTTATTGAGAAATTGAACAATTAAAGTAAAAATAAAATGTAATAATGAAAACCCTGATTTTTGTTAAAAAACATTTTAAATCTCTTGAAGGCGATTTTTTTTATCATTTTTTTAAGTTATTAGGACGCCCTGTTACTTCCAGTTGATATTTAGTTTGTTTCATCGTGATAGATCATCAGTGCAAAAGTTACATCGTTTTATTTACATTGAGGTCGCAGTAGCGTCCTAGAATTTAAGAAATACCACAAAAAAATTAAAGAAATAAATTTTATGTATTTTTCATTGCTAAAATTACGTATAGTTTTCCTCATTTTCGACATGAAAATCGCAAAGAAACGTAAAAAAGCTTAACAGTTTAAATAAAAGCATTTTTCCACTTGCTGCTAGTAACTACATTATCTATGTTTTTACTTTATTGAGGCATAGTACCCCAACAGTAAATTTTTTTGCTCTTAACTTGCTGCTAGTAACTACACTATGTTTTAACTTTATTGATGCGTAGTACCCGAACAGCAGTGTTTTTGCTCTGCATTCGCTGCTAGTAACTACACTAATATACTATATACTATACCTTTAGAGCAATTTAAAAATAATAAAACGGGATTAAACACATCGTTATTTTGCAAAATACCCTTTTTATTATTTTAGTAATGGAACGCGTAAATTTAAAAACCTACACACAGCAATGTTTTTGTTCTCCACTCGCTGCTAGTAACCAAACTATGTTTCTAGAACAATTATTGATAAGAACTACTGCTATATACTCGTAGTTACAATGCAACATTTCTGTCGCTATGTCATATGGTCGCTAGTGTCGTCTGAGTTCTCAGTATGGCAACTGTTTTTATTTTTTGGTCAGCAAAGTTTGTTGCAGTTGCTCCTGCACTATCCTTGAATCCTGACTGTTGCTTAGAATTAATAACATAATTGTATTATTTATTTGTCTGTCCCTTTGCAGAATTGCTTCCTTCTTTTATTACTGGTTATAAAAAGTGTTTAGTGTCTTTGTTGTTTTTGAAGAAATAAACTTTCAATTTTTTTGCCGTTCAACATTATTTAAACTGTTTGCAGTGTTAAACCTGCCTGCCTGTATTTTTTTGATGCTAAAATGTAAAGATTTTTTTTTTTTGAATTTGCTTATGACAAAACAATACATACAGACGTTTGAAGATAATGGCAGAAAGCTTTACACCTCAATAAAAGTTCCAAAGAAATACATACAAATATATATTTCTCAGAATACCTCTTTTGTTTCACCACACGTTTCGACCGAATTGTATCAATTATATCTTATATTATATCCAATATAATATTTTCGCTATTTTAAAACATAATATGTATTCAATTAAAAAAAAATCCTCGGAAGACTTTAATAACTAATTTCCCACATTTACATCACATATTCGTTTTTAGTTAATAGTTATAACTAATAGTGTGTGTAGTAATAGGTAGTTAAGAGTATTATAATTATATATATATAATTATTAATTATCGTAATACAACCATTAATATCATTATTTGACATCCTAAATATCTGAATTACTATTCTTCTACTGCTTGTATAATGGGATGTGTTCTGGGGAATTGTTTCAAACGATGCCCAAGGATACTTTCTACCATCGCATCGCTCGCCATCGGCAGCGAAATTATTCTCACACCATAAAACCTAAATGGTCACGTACAGTGCGGTTTCAAAAAAACTTCCTCCCGCGAACGCTTGGGTTATAGAATGAGCTCCCTGCCAATAAGGTTTTCTCTTAGGACTACAGTATGGGGTTCTTCAAGAAAAAAGTTACTAAATTTTTTAAGGGTCAGCAACGCGCGAGTGATGCCCCAGGTGTTGCAAGCGTCCATTGGTTGCGGTAACCGCTTACCATCAGGCGGACCGCAAGCTTATTTGCCATCTTAGTGGTATCTAGTCTCATTACAAAGTCTCGCTAATTTTCAAAATAAAATTGTGGAACCCGCTCGTCAAATCTTTAGTTAACTCTTATTACTTTAGGAGTACCTATGTAAACTAATAATAAAATTTATTATTTTAAAAAAAATAAGCCAAACAATAAGGTAACATTTTTTGCTTACTTTTCTGGAAGTAAGATTTCAAGAAACAAATTTTATTAATGGTGTTATTTTCCAGCCTACTTCTTAAAGAACTGCATTCATACCAGGCTGCAAGAAAAGGCTCTCTCTCTGTCTTTACGCAGGTTGGTTTGAGAGTCATTAAATAATCATAAATTAAAGTTTTCACCTCTTTCATAAATGGCTTTCATTTGGACGTGTTTTCGCGCGGGAAAAAATAGTTACTTATTTTTATGTGATTGCGGATCCGCACCGCTGGAATCAGGGCCAGATGCCCAAAAATGTGCTAGATTTAGCTGGATTGCCAGATCATTGCACTCCCTAAAACCAACTACATTTGAATGAAATCATGATAAATATGTTATGCACTAGGTAGTATTTTAACATTTGGAGCCTTATTAGGGTTCTGTAGCCGAATGGCAAAAAAGAACCCTTATAAATTTGTCATGTCCGTTCGTCCATAAATCCGTCAGTCACTATGTGACAGCCTCATTTTCCGCCGTCTTTGCATCGATCATGATGAAATTTTACACAAAGATGTCTTTTGTGAACCGCTTTATCTATATTTGTTATAAAAATTGATATAAATAAAAATATTTAAAAAAGAAAAGAAGTAATTTAATTAGCAATAAGCGCAACACAAGTACATTTTTTCAGTTCATTAGTTTTTGCGTAGTTAGGTTTGAGGTTTTAGGTTCGACTCTTCGAGGCATCGCAGAACGTCATGGTTTTTTTAAACTGCTGTTTAGGACACTAATTTTATTCCTCAGAAGTCATATTAAATATGTGTTAAAAATTACGACAACAAATGCCTTTTGAGCTTGAAAACTCTAGCCAGTCGGATTGAGACTGCACAAAGACTGTTTTTGCCAAAATTTTGCACTTGTGCATTTGTTTTCTTTATGAACAATTTCAAAATAAGTTTACGGGATATACTGGCTTTGTTATGAATATATATAGAAATGTACGTAACTCAAAAATAATAACGTTTGTATAGTTCGATCGAGGCGAGATAAGGCGCGCAATACGCAGATCACGTAATCACTGGTGAGTACGAACGAACGCACAGACGAACGGAGCAAGTTTAATCATAGATTACTAGTGCAGAGGGTCTACTACTTTTGTTTTCCTTCTATACTAATATAATAAATGCGAAAGTTTGAGTGGATGAAATTTGGCACTGAGACAGAATATATCTAGTCTGAATGTGCTATACATAGCGTTCTTTAGGGTTACCTATAACCGAATTACATATAACCACAGTTGCAGCTATAGCTTCCTATAACAAAGTTGTCTTAAGAATCCCACGCCGATAACAAAATTTAGGTTGGGCGGAGCTTGTAGTTGTTCTTATAGGGAAGTCCTGTAAATCTATTGGTGATACCCTTAACTAAAACTATATTCTTACATGATATTATGTAAAGCACCTAGCCTCTTATACAACACCTATTTGAGCGAGCTATCTCAGATCCGTATAAGCAATAAACTTAGTAAACTTTTCTGAATATACAGTTTCTATGTTCTGTATTTAAAACACATTATGTTTTAAGCCTGTATTTTTACATACACGTTTGAAACACACGTAAAAATGTTTTAAACATTGTCTAAAAATATTGTTAATGCGGACATGTTGTAAATTCCAACAATAATCTGATTTGCCAACAACGAGGTATAATGTCAGTGGCGGTGTCGGCGACCAATCTATTCGCTGGGCTCCTAAATCAGGCGGCCGGTCAGCGCACGAGTGCATCAATCACAATTTATAATTCCTAATTTATACCTTAAACTGAGCTTATAAATGTATGAAGCCTGAGCCTAAATTAATTAACAATGTATAACAGACAACTTTGCGAATATTCGAACGAGTGGCAAACGCTGCTGTGTAAACTTCAAAAAATTTAAAACTGTTCTCCTTTAACTTAATAAAAGTTTCAATCAACGATTGGTATTCTAAATCACATAGTCAATCATGATGATTCATACGAGTATTTAACTAACATACTCGTGTGTGCTAAACGAAGGTGCTGGGTGATAGGTACTAGGTGCTAGGTAACATTGTTCAATTAATGATATCATCTTTATTAGTATTTATATAAGTTGGTAGTAAAGTAGAATAACAGGTCAAAGACCCAGATTCGGTTCTTCAATTTATTTAATTAACATGTTATATCGCTATCATCGTGTAACGTTTACGTTTTGACTTATTTTATTTTAATCGCACAAACAATACACGATTTTATTGCATTTTGACACTTCTATCTTAACAAATCCGATACTAAAAATAACCTAGTATATATTAACAGGACAAGCAGTAAGTATAGGGTTAGAAAAAAATATACAAGTACTTAATTGTAAATAATTAACTTATAATAAAACATTTAACACGATTAAAATTGCTATGCAAAAAAAAAAAAGTATCGATAGTTTTGTGTAGTTTCCCCGAGTGTACCGTACTTAGCCCAGCGCTGCGGCCCTCTTCGATTGGAAAGTTGTCTCTGTGCCGTACGCGCGAGAGGAATGCGCCGAGCGCCGAAACAACAACCGCGACTTGTCGTATCACCCACTTATTTCACTGTGTCGTTCTGTCATCATCTCTTATTAAATACAATGCAATTTGTTATACCTATATATTATTTTATTTAAAGTCGGTACGTTTCAGAATGTTTAAGTTTCTGGCTTACCACTATTGGTTTGTTGAGTTCCCGATATTTCGGCACAGTTGCATGCGCCATCTTGACGTGTGAACTGAGGAAGTAAATCGCTATGGAGAGGGTCAGTATCAGGGTCTCGTTTGTTTTCGACGACTGCGTCCCGTTGCATACTCTTGTTCGGGCGGTTCACTACTACTCGGTATACTCCACATTCTGTAACTCGTAACGAACTCGACACACTACGCTGAACGTGTCACTAGGTGCACTCATTTAAGGCTTTATAGGTACGTTTTTTGCACAATCTCACCACTGGATTCCACGTACTTGACAATTTAAACCCGTCTCCGCGATTAAAATTCATAATTCGTTTTGTTAGTAATTATAATATTGTAGATATATTATACTGAAACTAGTCAGAGCTCCCATGAGCGGTAACAGTTTCATTATTTTATCGGAAACGATTTGCGGAGTTGTAAGTAATGTCGGGAGTGTTCATTCATTGGATTTGTGACGCGCTAAGTGGCACATTTGTGACTAACGCGTCACAAATGTGCCACTTAGCGCGTGTGCAGTGGCACATTTTTCTAAGCCTTTTTTTCGCGTCCAGCTTTTGGGCAGAAGAAGACCAATAAGATCTTTAGAATAATTTCAGATATCCACAAGAATGCGTATAGGACTCCTATTAGGACATGCTCTTAGCCGAATCGATTAGTAATGGTGTTACAATAACTAAGGCCATTACTTCACTACTAAACTCAAATCTATGTTTACACTCACCACCTGCAATCGCTTGCTGAGTACATTATACAGTACAGAGCAGGCTCTTTTTTATATACACTTTTACCTTTTAGGAAAGTTTATCGCTCGATGAGTCAGCGTGAGCGATTCAAACAAAGAATGAACGGGAGTCGGCAAATTATCGTTCTCACTGGGCCGTAAACTGTACGACTGCTAAGTGCTAACTGAACTGCCGAACCGAACGCACGTCTCGGAAACATAACAACGATTCAGTTATACCTACAATTACAATAAACTATGGACGTGGTTTAATTTGTCGGTTTTTTTGCTATTATATATCCACGGTAGGTATGTTAGGAATTCACGAGTTGTTATTACGAGAGTTGTTATTGGCTACGGTTAAAACCAAGAAACCCCTGTTATTTGGTCATGTTTGTCCGCTCGTCCATTACAGAATTGAACATGGTTGTAGATTTTACAAAGTTAGTTTAATGACCCAAACATTAAGGAAGAATAAACAAAACAATATTTGGCACTGCCTAGAATTCTTTCTTCTCTCTCTAGAGAGCTTTCTTTTTCTTTGAGTCTACGCGGATGAAGTCGCAGAAATAAACTAGTAACTAAAGAGAATACAAATTTAAAGTAGCTGAAAATAATTCGGCTGCGCAGTTTAATTCTAACGCATAAAACTTGCGACTAATATTCATAGAAATGTTAAACCTATTTAAATTCTGGCTCTACGATCATCTTTAACATATGGCGAAGTAAGGAAATACGAAATACGAGTATCTATACATTCGCGTGTCGATCGCGCGCGCTATGCTAACTGCCGCTATAAACTGCGCATGCTATTGCTAACTGGTTACTGCTAACGACTTGCTGCCATGGCCTGCCTGCTGCCTGCTGCCTGCTACCTGCTGCCTGCTTGTAGCCTGCGACGTGCCACGTGCCACGTCTATCCGATCACTGACGACGGTATTTCATTAGTGCGGTAACGATACAGCGTGTGGTACCAGTGATGAGCTATAGCGACATAAACCACGTGGTTATTAAAAGTTTATAGATAATTCCTGCACGAACTCCCTATTATCTGTCTCCTTTCTATCTATAAATATACATAAAACAATACACACTATTAACATGGGGATTAAATAACGTATGAATTGATTGTGAAATAAAAGATATGGTATATTATGGTATCGAATTCATTGTGTAGTAGTCAAAAATCGACCACACGGTCTCTTTCTGAGAGCAGACTACACGTGTCAACTTATTATGTCATTGTCAAGCAAGTTTCGTGACGACAATCCGTGTTTGAAATAGGCAGAATCAACCAAAAATAGTCTTTTGTTGCTACTGAAACTAATGGGGGTTTAATAATAGAACAAGCAACTGTATTACACAAATTGAAGTATTTGCAATTATATATAAATTAGATGTTAAGCTACTGAAATTATGAATCAGCTTCGTCAAGATTGAACAGAATTTTAATGATGAAATTGTCTAGAAATAAGATTTCTAGAAGAGAATTTGGCGCGAGGCGACGTGTACCTTAGTAGGTACTAAATACTTTGATTCTACCTACACCTAAATAATTAATACTTCGTCTCTTACTAATTAGGTAGGGTGAACTGCCCAAATTCCCATAATTCCAGAAAATTCCCTTCTCCATCTCCAAGAATATTAGGATCCTTGGTGTTGACATCTCCAGCGATGTTCAGTTCCGAGATCATTTGCAAGACAAGGTGAAGCTGACGTCCGAAAAACTTGGTGTACTCAACAGCGCGAAGCAGTGCTTCACGTTGTGGCAAAGGTTGCTGCTTTACAAGTCGCAAGTTCGGCCCCTGCCAAGGTTTCCTCTAAGGACTACATGCGGTTCTTCAAGAAAGAAATTTATTAGATTTATGAAGGGTCGACAACGCGCAAATGATACCCTACGTTGGTGTTGCAAGCGTCCATAGGCTACGGTGACCACATACCATCAGGCGAACCGTAAGCTTGTTTGTCACCTTAGTGGTATAAAAAATAATTTATTTAAATTGTAAGATTGCTGCCATATCCCTTGTCTCGGCCGGAGGCTTTCATTAGGTTTTTGCCATAAAATAAGTAGTTTACAATAAGTTTGTTATTTCTTCATAACGAATTAAAATAAACAATTAAAAAGAAAAATATCTTTCACGGTGGTATTTAACTGTCTGGAAGCAGTAAGAAAACGCTTGCAAGGTATTTATGGTCAAAAATACATATTCCCAGATTGGTCTCCGGTGTCGTTTCCCGCGAAATCAGTGATAGAATTTCATTGTGCTGCGCCTCGCCGGCTATTGCACACTAAACCATCGTAATTTTAATAATTAAGCTCTTCAATGACAAACTGAAAACACCAGTTTCTCTCACTTTACGCTTAGTTGGTGCTATTAACTATGGCTTGTAACTTAAGTAAGTAAGTAAGCTAATTACGCTGCGCAGTACTGCAGCGTGCGAGGGCGTGAAGAAGCTACTTCTACCTATTTCTTACTAGGTATCTGGAATCTCTGCTACTAATAAAAATACGGTATTGGGAGATCTTTTCTATATTCAAATGCTCTTTTATACTGCCACAAGAATAAACATCATTTAAGCACACCTTCTACCTAGGAGAATTAGTATACAAAAACAACTTAGCTGATCTATTTCTTCGGTTATTAGGTCGTCCTCGGGTCGTCTTTCCATTACAATTGGTAACTTCTACATTTAGTCGCAATGGTGGCGATGCGTTATAAATATTGGATACAGGAGTATCTTTTCCTAAGTCTACTGGCAATGTAAAGCCATTCTACATATTCTAGGGCTCCCTGATAGAGACAGGAATCGGCCCCCCAAACCTATATAGACTTGTCCGATCTATATTTTTCACTGGAATCTCAATCAATATAAAAATAATGACGAACTCTAAATTCCGATTGTTTTTATTTAAAAATACACTTACACCATCTATTATATTTTCTTAAAAACACTACGTAGTATTTGCTGCGTAAAAGCGTTCGCTGGCATATTTACTTCCTTTACACTTAACAAGAGGTCGTAACCTCTACAGTACCTAATAATTTTCGATGTTTTTGAAAGCATCAGCAGTGGCAGCCGAAGCACGGTGGCGGCGGCGGCCACTTACATAAGTATAGGTAGAGCAAGTGTTATATCCGTAGAAGGTATATCATACGTGTGCGTACAGATTCGTACTTATCTTACATGCAAGGTAGGTACATTTAAGTGCAGAATTATTTGTTAAGTTGACTTTAATTTAGCTGTATTTATTTTTGCTGTTGAATATTCTGACCAGCTCACTGGGTATCCGGCCCATCTGGCATTTGCCCTATCTGCGCGTATGGCCAGTCCGGGTCTGGCATAACCTCTAAGGTCAGATCAGATTATGACATTGTTTTCCGCTCGCTCAGCCGCTAATGGCTTGTCCCAGTTTCATAGTTCTATAAGTATTAGAACAGTTGGCGCGATGCCAAATGATCGGGCGTCAACCTCCGCAAGTATACCTGCCAATTCTGAGGCAAACAGTCCACCTAACGACACTAGGTGACAGGGCCTGTCTTGTATCGACTTACGATCTTGTTCTCCGAGATGACACCGGAAACACCACGGAAAAAGTAATACAACGAGGCTAAAAATAGTTTATTTATCTATTACTCGTAATTAAAATAAATTAACACTTTAGGAGATGTACCCGGGATGTCTTGCTATGTTGCTGGCTTCGTGCAGCTATTTTCTTGAACATTGAATTATAACTTTCAAAAGTTAATAGTTACTAGAGCATAATTCACTTATAATGACTTTATTTATTATTATATTTTAATATTCAATTAACATAAATTTGACCTTTCATGTTAGAAACTTTGATTTGATTTATATCAATCAATGACATATTTTAGTATGGCAAAGCACAATGACGCAATGTCAGGAGTAAAAGCCACCTTTGTCAAACAACATTTACTGGCTCACTTAAGTAACAAAGATGTTAAGTCGCGCCTCTCACCGACCGGACCGTGTTTGCAGTTTGCAGTTTGCTCAACAAATGGGCGTAAGCTCATTGTTTGACTTGCTATTTCCCGGAACCAAATCAAGCCTATAAAGCTAAAACCGTCCTCTATATATACCTCATTGGTTGTTGCTGATGCAGTGTTAGAGCCGTAGCGGAAACCGCTTGCTGTGCGCCGCACCCTGACCGGGCAAAACACACGCTCCGGCAGTGAGTGTCGCCTCGACTACAACTTTTGCTATTTCCATTGAACCGGAATGAAATGAGAGGTGGGTGCGCTTTGCCAGCGACAAGTCAAGCGTTTTGCTGAAAGAAGCAACCTTAACTAAAAATCTGTGAACATGCGTTCATTTACTACATTCGCAAAACCATTAAAAACGACTACTTCCTAATTCTCCGGTAATTTACAGTAAGGTTACACACATACCCACCCTCACCCACAACACACACACACACACGCACACACACACACACACGCACGCACGCACAGACACACATACATACATATACACACACACACACACACACACACACACACACACACACTGCTTAGAACCGCACAAAGCGACTAGATAAAGCAGTTCAAAACCAGATATTGTGGATATACGAATATAGGAGGGCCTATGTTCAACTAACGAGTTCTTTCGACAGAGATGATGATGGCAGCCTTCATGAATTCGACTGAATTGAGATTTTTTAAACAATATCAAATCAGACAGTAAATGCTCAATATGTCAACAATATCATGCTATTTTCTATCTTTATCTAACCCTAATAAAACAATAACAGATCTCTTCTGATTTTCATTAAAAAATAAACAATATCTGATTGACTTCGTTCTCCCGCTGATAGTGCGACCACGCACTGCGTTCCTATATGCGTCTATGCTGCGATTATATCGTACGAGGGACCTTATTCTCACTTCATCTGAGATAATTACGAATCAGAGATTGTCTAAAATACACATCTCGACTGTAAAATTTCTTATCTTCGATCTTCGATATCATTTTCTCGTTTTGGATATTCTCACTTGTTCGAAACGGTGTAATGTTGCAACTAAGAACCGGTTACGGTGTGTTTTTTCATTACTAATAAAAAGTAAAATAAATCCCTATCCCGAGTAACTGCTATAATCTTTAAACGGAACGTATTTGCACATTAATAAAAAAAACTCTGTTTGTTTTTTTTTAGGTTTTTTAAATTATTAGTTATTCTTATTGTTCAAAGGTGTATTTGTGTTTATTAAATTTTTCTCACATAAAATTACCACCTAGTAGTACTATCTAAATACTAAACAGCACTAAAAAGGGCGGCGGGCGAAGGAATTAAAACATTTATTGTCAGTGTATGTGGTGTAAACTAGTGTTTGTTAAGATATATATCAATAGAAATAGAAGAATATTATTATTATGGGCGACTTTATTAAATGCGAAAATTGGACAATCAAAACTTGAGGAAAGGCTTATAATGTAAATTGAAAGGAATAGAGGTAAAAAAATTATGATACTTCCCAATATGTCTTCTCTGCCCTTTTAATTACTCTGACCAACATTTTAGGCATTTGCTTTAGATTTTATAAAATTACGCTAAGAGTATATTTAATGTTTAGAACCCAATTATTTTCGAAATTCATGATTCGCAGATGTAGTCTTGAACGGTCCCGACCACTCGAAGCAGTTCGAGTGGTTTGCGTTCGAGAAATGTTTGTCATACTTTATTTCGAATTCGTGATTAATTCGATCGCTTAAGAATTGGCTGCTTGGTAGAGCGCAAGTGAACGCGTTTCATTTAACAATAAACTAGCACATTACTGTGGAGTGCGAGCGGACTGAGCCCTGCGTCTCGTACTATTTTCAACTTAAGTACAAATAAAATATCCTAATAAATATATTACATATTTCCTTTTGAAAATGAGTCTAGTTCGCGAGCTCATAAGCGTGGGGAATGGGAGCAAGTAAAACATAGGACAATAATTTTTATTCTTAACCCAGGTTAAGTAACTTTACGTTACAAATTTTTATTTGATTTAATTAAAACTCAAAAAAATTAAATGTATTTTTTGAGTTTCATAGAAATTTATTGTTATTTGTCATTTGCCCATCGTGTGTCAGTTGTTGTCTGTTCTCATAACCTATTCTATTCTCATTTTTGTCGCAATAAATTCTGAACGCAGGACAGTTTGTTACAGATGATACTTAAATTTTGATATTTTTAATACCATTGCTAATGGAACGGATGACAGATGACAAAAGTAATGAAAGTAATGATTCTGCATCTCAAAACGAACGCGCTCTTAGTAGGTATTACGCTATGACATTGGCACGACACTTCCATATATATGTATCTGATAATAGCTTTAAACGCTCCTGTCTGTTTTCAGACGTTAGCTGTTAGTCGTAAAATTAGCTTGTACGGACATTCAACCATTTAATTAACACATAACTTGCCCGCTGCAGCCGCAGAACAATCAAAGAAACTGACACCGGATTATATAGGAGCAGAAAGTCGGGCGCAGCCGCGTGGCGAGCCGATATCGGGTGTCGTTAAATGTAAGCGGCGCGTTCGACGATACACGCTGCCACACGGATACCCGCCATAGACTATAGCAATATACTGCACATGTACACAGACAGTCCAAACAATATACGGGTGTAAAGTAAGTGACATTGTAACGCTTACTGATAACATGATTGGCTGTTCTTTTATGCAATACACGTAATGTATTTATTTACATTCTTCTAATACTTAAACTTGAAAAATTATATTTTATTTGGTTGAGAACAAAAAACATTAAATTTCGGGTAATAAATAACTAAGTCTTTGAGAGTGTATCGCAGTATAGAGTATAGGTACAACAAACTTTAACGCAATTACTTATTTCGCGACTCGCAAGTCATCGCCAGTAATTTTAATGTGCACTTTTGTTTTCGACGTCTGGGAGCAAAATTTTTGCAACGTCGAATGTTTTCAAAATTTAATAGGTATTTTTTATATCTAATAAGCTTTTTGCGTGATTTACCGGTTTTAACGTAGGTTCTCGTATGTTGAGGATAACTGAGGAATGAAACTCGACTCGTATGTAGCCGCGTAAATTATAGCGCATTTCACATTGAACATAACTGTATAAGGTAGTTAAAAAAATGGATAACTGGTTTTGGTATAAGTATTCGTGGTTGCATTTTGACACATGCATCTAACTAGCAATTATATGTAAAACGTATGCTTATCCCTAAGTAATATCACAACTTCTTTTGTTTCTATTAATAATCTTTATCTAAAAATAATTCGCCCTCTGTGAGGACAACATTTAGACGCACCCGTCCCATCAGCACAGTATCGCATCTACAGTTACCTCCCATGTCGCACACCTCAGCTAATCATCGCTTTATATTTAAAGGCACATGTGCAGCCCAAAATAAACAAAATTAAAACTATTTAACTTAAACTAAACTAATTCTATCCGTCCGTCCGTTCGTCGAACCTCCGCACCGGCCATTCTAAGAAACTTTCGTTACATTTTATTTCGTGCATTCGTACAGGGCACAGGCTTTGGTAGTTTCGTCAAACAAATCGACTTTTTTATTAGAACTTGCATTTGTTTAAGACGTTTAATATCGTTTTTTTAATTACTGTTGCTTTAGATCTTAAAAATAAACATTATTTAAACGTGTCTGAACTACTCTCTTCTAGTTTGTCTGTGAGTTGCTAATTACTTCCTGAAATCTGTCCAGAAATATGTGAAATACTGAAATAGAAATTTAGTTTGATTTTAAACTAAACACTATCATAGGTTGTAGGCATCCACATAGTTACTGAGTTCGTGACTAAAAGAAGGTGAAAATAAAGGAGCCAGCGGTCTTGTTACGTGTAGAGGAAATGAAATGAGATGCAGGCCTCGGGATTCATTACGGTCGACGAACTTCGGATTGAAACTTTATTTGTTTGTGCTTTCAGACTCTGGGGTTTATTTTTTTTAGATATGATATTTTATATTACAGAGTCTGTACCAATTGTTAAGACATTTCTGAAATATTGTTTTTTGGGTCCGAAATATACTTTTTGACTAGCCAAAATTGCCAATAAACCTTCAACTCTATTATACGTACCTACACAGTTTACTATGACTTTACACAAGATGGCACATGGTGTACGTAAAGCTTGAGCAAATAATAACTAGGTACCACAGCCTAAACATTTAATTTTTTTATACAGTCGGTCATCGCCTTTGATGTTTAAGAAATCTCCGACCATATCTAGAAAGTCATGGCGCCGCAAACAGTAGCATAACGCTTGCCTATAACAATATGGATGATTAAAATGGATGATTGACCTTTTTTTTTTACATTCGATTTACCCGCATTTTGTATAATACCTAACAACCGTTTCTTACAGGCTAGATTCTTTTGCAACGAGTTATATGAAGTGATTTAAGTTAACCTATTAAGGCTATGGCATACCCTAGCAAAAGCATGTCATTTCAATGTGTGTCAAGCTGGCAGATCATATATATAAATTAGGTTTCCTATTAGGCTAGGAATTTGTAAAAAATTGTAGTAAATTTGTGAGTTATGAGTTAATCATAATTTTTGGCATTTTACTATTAATAAAACACAAAAGTTACAATTCCAATTTGTAAGGTATTTCTTGGTCAGTTCTTTATAATAAAAGTATTTCGCCAGCTTAAACTAGATTTATAAAAATGTCAGTTAAACGCATAACAGAAGTTACGTATAAAATACTTATACATTACGTACCGAGGGAAGAAACGTAAAAAATCTCTCAGACCGAATGATGATTGAGCAGCATGCGGTCTGAGGGATTCTCTTATCCTCCCGTGGTGCGTATACGATTTTTCATCAATCCTGCCTTCTTGCAGCACTGTGTGTTAAAAACAATTTCACTAAAATTATTTAATAACCTATCTAAATCTATCTTTATAAATCCAAGATACTAGTAAATTAGCTATCTGACAGCTTGATATAAAGACCACCGATCTATCAGTTTTTCCATTCTTTTGCGTCCAAAAAAACTTACTACAAATTATCTACAAAATACTAGTTATTCGCTTATTTGCAAGCTATATGTATATTAGCTACTAATTATGTTGTTTGATTTTCTTCGTTATCGGCCGGGGATCAAGTACAATCTTTAAATGACCTGCTAGCTTGATATCAAGTTAGCAGATCTACCGATATTTCTGAACCGGTTGCCTCTACAAAATTAATTATTTCACTACCAATGTACTACAAAAATTTCTACAAATTCCTAGCCTAAAAGGAAACCTATTTTCTTTTAAACTACCTTTTATATGATCTGCCAGCTTGACACACATGTCATTTCAACTAGTTTACAAAGACATATTACACTATTGAAGCATATAAAGAGACACAGTTCCACGTACGATAGGCGCTCGCACGTGACCGCATGTTGAAAATCTCGATTTTCTCGTTTTTTTGTCGGTATAGAATTCAAATATTTATTTAGAACTATGAAATTAGCAAATATAATTGGTCATATAAATATATATTTTATAAAATAAGAATCAAAGAATGTCTGTCTTCATTTTCTAAATAATTTAAATTAAAGACCAAAAATTGAGTATCGGATTTTTTTTTTCTAAATATTTTAATAGCCAAATTATTATTATATTAGCAAATCCGCTTAGTTAGGGTCTGAACTACAACATATATTTTTTTCATGTCAAAAAGTGTACTCAGAACTTTAACAATATTGTTCAACTTTTTGCTGACTTAACTCGTTTCGGTATGTGTAGTATGTAGTATGTAGTGGCCATCACCTTAATGTGTAGCGTTTCGTTTCCAGATGCGGGTAGTATAGGCGGCGAGATGTGGTGGCGGGTGGCGGTGGTGGTGGTCAGCCTGGGCGCGCTGTGCTGCGGGCTGCAGCCGCGCTGCGAGGAGATCACCATCCCCATGTGCCGCGGGATCGGGTACAACCTGACCGCCTTCCCCAACGCGCTCGACCACGACACGCAGGATGAGGCTGGACTCGAAGTTAGTATACATAACGTTACACCTATTTGCTAAAAAAACAAACAACACTTACTTGAACAGCTCAGGGATAGTTGGTTTTGGATGATGAAGAGAGAGAACGAAGTTAGCACGTTTTGGAATCGATGAAAAACTCACCTTGTCCCGACTTAAAGGTCTGAGTTTAATTTGTTCGATTCTTGATCGCGGATATAGTCTCATCATTCACAATTTACATGGTTCCTTTTAGTCTATGTGTTTGTAAAATATCCGTCACCAGAAATCCTACTTTAAGTCCTTGTTGTTTTTCTTTCTTATTTATTGCACTGAAAGTGTTTGTTTTCATAAAAACTCGAGACTCTCCTTTGCCTCATGCACGGACTTTGTACACTTGGGAATCACGCTGGTTCAAAGTTCGACACCTGGATTTGAGTGGATTAAGTTCTTTTTAGATTTGGCCAAAGTTCCTATAGTATCTCATATAAATTAAAGTTTCCATATTTGGGTACCTATTCCATATTAGGATGCCTACTTCATAAATCGATATATAATGTTGGTTTTGTTTTTAAGAAAATTTTATACTTTAAACTGTTTTAACTAATTTTAAACTGTTGTTAAGTCAAGCGCCAATGTATTTTATAATTACAAATAAGATTTCGATAGTATCTCTTTCTATGTGTATCTTTTTGATGTCCAATATTATATTATTACAAATAAGATTTCAATGTCACAACATCAAAATGGTGTCTCAAATTTGGTTATTTCCTGTTTCGCTCTATTGAGTATGTATACCCATTATTTTGGAGGCCAGCTTCACCTTGATTCACTTAATAGTTTCGGAACTTAAACGTCGCTAGAAATGTCAACACCAAGGATCTTATTGCTCTTGGAGGTAAATGGTACTCTTACCATACCCATGTATGTTCTGGAATTGTGGGGTCACAATAAAATGAGTTTCCTTAACAGTTGAACGCGCAGGCTTAGTAGGGTTGAATTGGACCAAATTCACTAGTCCACAGTTAGAGACCTTGGACTGAGTGGTCGACACAAGTTTTTTGCGGTCCACAACTGAACGAAGGATGTTTCAAGTCGAAGTCATTTTTTTTATTCAAATTAGGTTTTTACAAACACTTTTGAATCGTAAAAGTTATGAAATACTATTTTCCAAGCCTTTCACCCAACCGCCGGTTCACAAAGTTGATTTCCACCGAGAAGAGTCTGGCAGGAAACTCGATAGTTACTCTTTTAAAAGAAATCATTAAAAATACAAATACAATTTTATATTATTTCCATTTTAATTTAGTTTACCAATATGCGTCCTGTAATTGAGCATCTTCAGTCCCATGGATTTTTATCATTTACATAGTCTGAAATATTGTAGTATGCTTTTTTACAAAGTTGTTGTTTGATAAAAGATTTAAATTTACTTATTGATAGATATTTTAAATATTATTAGAAACTTTGGTGTAAAAGTGTATACATTGCCCCAAAAAAGGGTTACTAATTTTGTGTAGACGTGTATCATGCAACAACAGCATATTTTTACTTCTAATAATTACTTTGCGAATGTCACTTTTCTTACTAAAACTATTAATATTTTATGAACATATAAAATATTTTCATATAATATGTACTGCGACGTTAAAGTTAAAATATTTACTTCCCTGAATCTATTCCTCAGAGATATCCTAGATCCTAATTTGTAAAAAGCACGAATTGCCCGTTTTTGTAACACAAATAATCTATTTACATCAGCAGCGCTACCCCACAGTAAGATAACATATATCATTAAACTATAAAAATAGCTAAAATTTACTATTTTTGCAGAGTCTACATCGGTTAGTTGTCTCATTTTCTGCGAATACACAGCAGAGCTAAGTTTTTTGGCTAGGTTATGAATATGAAGACCCCATTCAAGTTTGTAGTCCAGCGTTATTTATTTATTTTTATTTATTTATTTAGGTAACAAACAGTCTAATACAAAAAAATCAAGCAGACATAAAGTACCCTATAATTATATTGTTAAGTCTTAATTCAAGATCAGATGTGGAGAAATTCTTAGTTTTAATTAAATAATTCAACCTAATTATTAATTTGCCTCTTATACCATAGTAATGTAGCTTCGTGATGAGATTTTCATGTTGGACACAGTCAAATGCCTTAGATAAATCACAAAACACTCCAACAGCATCATGCGAATCCTCTCAGGCTTTAAATATTTTTTTAATATTACCTCTGCTCTTTTGCATCAGTTTTAGAACGGCCTTTCATAAAGCCAAACTGTTTACTCACTCAGTAAGTCATGAATACAGAAATGGCTTACAATTTGACAAAGCATAATTTTTTCAAAAACTTTAGTGAGTATTTACAGGTAGTATTGAAATAGGCCGCAATTTATTAGGATCTGTTAAAGTACCTGATTTAAGAGGTATAACTTTGCTTAGTTTCATCTCATCAGGAAACACCACTATCAACAGGTTTTTAAGTATTTTTTTACATATTCCCTAAATATATGACCATTATTGTATGTTCTTTATATAGTTCAAACAGTTTACGCCTACTTTTATAAATGTCTGTGGTAATGTCGTCTGCATAGCATTGTATGCTTTCGCTATACATTATACCTTTGATACGCAGCAAAAACACCAGAGTAGTCACAGAACCTCACACAGCAGCATAAAACATTGATATCAGAGCTACTACTCTTGTAATACAATATAAGTGCCTTGAGTTTTTCATGAGAGTATCTTTTCATGCAATCAGTTCAAAACTCTTAACAGTGTAGCACTCAGAGTCGCCAATGCCGGCTGGGCTGACTTAATAGATTAGGACCCAAGCTTTTCGTCCAAGTAAAGTCAACAAAACATAGTTATCATTTAGGGCTAACAATGTAGATATTGTATTCTATATTCTATCTTCCTTCAACCGGACTTTCATTTTCCAGGTCCACCAGTACTGGCCGCTTGTCGAGATCAAATGCTCCGCGGATCTGAAGTTCTTCCTGTGCTCGGTGTACACGCCAATCTGCATCGAGGACTACCTGAAGCCGCTACCGGCGTGTCGCAGCGTGTGTGAACGCGCGCGCGCTGGCTGCGCCCCGCTCATGCAGAAGTACGGGTTTCAATGGCCCGAGCGCATGGCGTGCGAGCGCCTGCCGCGGCTTGGTGACCCTGACCGGCTCTGCATGGAGGAACCCGACCGCGCGCAAGAGCCCGCGCCGCCGGACCCGCCCCCGAGAAGACCTCACAAAAAACTCTGCAAGGATCCAAAAAACTGCGAAAGCGCGGCCGGTGCCGGCGGCGGCGGCGCGGGGGGCGAGTGCGCGTGCCGGTGCGGCGGGGGGGGCGCGCCCAACGGCACCTGCGCGCCCCCGTGCGCGGGCCCGTTCTACTCGCGCGAGGAGAAGGAGTTCGCCGGAGTATGGGTCGCGCTGTGGAGTGGCCTCTGCGCCGCCTCCACGCTCATGACGCTCACCACCTTCCTCATTGACTCGCAGCGGTTTAAGTACCCCGAGCGACCTATCGTCTACCTTTCCGCGTGCTACTTCATGGTGTCCGTCGGTTACCTGGCGCGGCTCGCGCTTGGCCGCGACGAGATCGCCTGCGACGGGCCGCTGCTCAAGACGACCGCCAGCGGACCAAACGCGTGCACCCTCGTCTTCATTCTGATTTACTTCTTTGGCATGGCGTCGTCTATCTGGTGGGTGGTGCTCTCGTTTGCTTGGTTCCTCGCCGCTGGCTTGAAGTGGGGAAACGAAGCGATTGCGGGCCACGCCCAGTACTACCACCTAGCCGCCTGGCTAGTGCCGGCCGCAAAGACCGTGGCGGTGCTTCTGGCAGGAGCCGTCGACGGAGATCCGGTCGCGGGGATCTGCTACGTGGGGAACTCCTCACCGGATAATCTGAAGAAGTACGTGCTCGCGCCGCTGATCGTGTACTTCGCGCTCGGAGCGACGTTTCTGCTTGCCGGGTTTGTGTCCCTCTTCCGAATTCGGTCCGTGATTAAGCGGCAGGGCGGGCTCGGCGCGGGCTCGAAGGCGGACAAGCTGGAGAAGCTGATGATCCGTATCGGCGTGTTCAGCGTGCTGTACGCGGTGCCAGCGGGTGTGGTGATCGGGTGTCTCGCGTACGAGGCGGGCGGGTATACAGGTTGGCTGCGACGGCACTGGTGCGGCGCGGAGTGCGGGGACCGCCCGCTGTACTCCGCGCTCATGCTCAAATACTTCATGGCGCTAGCGGTCGGGATCACGTCCGGGGTCTGGATTTGGTCCGGCAAGACGCTGGATTCGTGGCGGCGTGTGTGGCGTGCGCCCCGCCCCCCGCCGCCCGCGCACCGTGCGCTCGTCAAGGGGCCGGTGTGACGTGCAGCGGGGGCGCCTCCGCCTCTGCCTGCGCCCCCCTCCGCCGCCGCCGGCCCACCCCCCGCCGCGCCCTCCGCGCGCTCTGGACAGCCGCTCTCTGACTACGGACCGGTGTAGTTCGGTCCTGACCTAGTGCCATTCGACTGTGCAAACTGAAACTGCCCACGTTTTACCTTGTGATACTGTCCGCCCTTGCCGTGGACTCTGGACTCTTTAGTGCCGTTTAGATTGGATGTATCTGCCGCGTTCCGTCTAGTCCTAAAGTTAGACGCCGCTACACTCGGGTGCGCGGTAACTCATATACGTAAATAGATTGTAAGTGGTTGAAAATCGAGATGGGCAGTATTTGCGTAGCTGAGCTTCTCTGAACACTGCCAAAAAATACTGTTACACGTTTGTTATTTTTTGTATTAATCATGTCGAAATTTTATGTCGATCTCTGAAATCATCAATTGTATTTATTTTTATATTGTCCAGTGAGAAATCTATTCAAATCTCAACAAACTAATTGTAAGAAGTCATCTTTAAGATTAATTTAATTGTTGATTTTACCCGACTATTTTTGATTTCGTACATTTTATATTCTGACTAACATATTAGTAATTTTTATTATTATATCTCTCAACTAACAAAATAAAGAACAATTCATACTTGCCAATATAATATAAAAATATAAAGTTACTGATGTGTTACGTTACATTCTTGACAAACGACTATAACTACTCGTTGGGGCTTATCATTATTGATTTTATCATTCTTTCATTAATCTAAAAAACTAACATATTCATATTAATTCGGATAAGTCCCTATGATTAGATTTTGCTAGTAATAGTATAATTGTAGCTTATATCTAAAATTGTAAATAGCGCCATCTATGATTAAGTAGAAATAATACGTGACAACGCCATCTATGTTCGAGTAGAGGTATTGTAAAGAAAAACGCTTTGTAAAAATAACGCACGAAGGATACTCGTAAGTGTAGGAATTCTGTATGTATACATATTGTATTTATTGTGGTAATATTGTATTAATAAAAGTAAAAGAGGATTTTTAATGTATCCGATCGCCGCAGCCGACTTGCGTCGGAAATCAATATATAATTTATTTTATATCTAACTGTAGATAACAAATAAATCAACAATTTTATGTACGATTTAATGGGATTTTATTTCACTATAAAATATACCTATATATTCATAACTTCACGCCTGTTTCCCCAGGGTTAGGCAAAGACCTCAGAATAATACAGTGATTTCAGAATAAGCAATATACTCGTTTATTTCTATAAAAATACTACGCTTCCTTTGTAGTATACTATTGCATAGTAGGTAAATAAATGACGTCGGCATGCATAGACGAACCAGCTCTGAAGATTCTCTGGGTAATGCATCCCTTTTAGGAGGAAGATAAAGTTTCGATTTCGTCTTACGTCAAATATATAAAGTTAAATAGTTGTTTTCAGGTTTATGTTATGTTTTGAAACTTCGGAAATCAAAACATATGCTTGTCTTCATTCCTATCATATATATATATTAACATATATAGAGTTATTAAATAAAGAAAAGGGACAATTTTATAAAAGTAATGTATTCGTAAAAATTAATACAATAGGTATCTAGTTAATAGTAATTAGTGAATATTGACGACAAAAAGTTAAACCAATAAGTAGTGAACATGTTATTCCTTGGTAAAATTTCCTCGTGAAACGAATAAATAAAAAGACATTGATCTAACCTTAAACTAGAGAACTGTATTGTGTGCTCGAATACAACGACGATCATACAAAGATATGCTCAAACTGGGTTTGAGTCCAGGACCGTCGCGTTAATATTTAAGGTCGAACGCTACAATACATATAATAATCATTAATTTCAGTCACAAAGTTATAAATGAATATTGTTTGGTAAAATCAGTTCATATGCGAAGTTACTGGATTAGAATCATTTGATGTCTTCCAAAAAACAAACAACTTTACTAATTAAGTTTTGTTATAAAAGAACTACCGAAGATGCTCAATACGTCATAGGACTGTCCTAACTTTCGCTGTCAGTAAAAGACATGAGAGGAGGTGTTTTTAATTAATCATTTGTTTTAGTATTTAGGAATTCACCACTCAGAAATTCCATTACAAGAGCTTTTACTTATCAGCGGCAAGCGTCACAAATAATTAAAAATGGTTTAAAACCAATCAATTTTTATTCATAAACTTATTTTTTTTTATAATTCAGTGTTACCTCGTAATTTGATCAGCCAATTAAGTCAATTAGTTTGTTTAAAAAATAAAGGTGAATGCCAAAAAGTACTATAACAAAAATTGTTCAATGTTAACACTCTCTTGTTTACTAACTGTTTGCTACTTAAACTGTTTGCTACTTAAACTCTTGGTATATCAGTTGATCTGTGCTTGAGGTCTTTTTAGAATTGTTCTCCAGAATTGTAAAACAAAATCGTTAGATTCCGGAATTCCGATAGTTCCACGTTTCTAAATAAAAAAATGTAACATCGAATATTTGTAAATATCTACTAGACTAGAAAGCCCCATGGACAGCGTGGGGGGTCCTATTGTACAGTCGGTCACGGACTCCGCCGCTTCGTCAGTCTTGTAGTTTTGAGGGTGCAGGTGAGCCGAGTGGTACCTACCGACACGCACCGACGTGGCGAAGTCTCCGACTGTACGCAGGTAACAAAGCAAAGGCAAAATTGTGTGTGTAGTAAAAAAACACTAAGATAAAAAAATTATACAAATACAGGAAAAGTTTTAAACAACATTAATAATTGTTTCTCTTATAACTACAGACTATCACATGGATTACGTATTTAAGTTACCAATTAAAATTTTAAATTGGTCAACCGAAAGTCTAATAACAAAATACAACTTTACGACTATTCTACCATATGGTTTAGTTACCTCAGTTCAGCCGATGGGAGCTTACATAAGCTTACCTTCAACCAAACAGCCGCACGCCTAAAGAAATCTTCGGCAGTCTGACTGTCCAGCCGTGGCGGACCGACAGTCTGACTGTCCAGCCGTGGCGGACCGACAGTCTGACTGTCCAGCCGTGGCGGACCGACAGTCTAAGTGTATCTAGCAAACTACTAATTAGAATCTTAAGTTCTATATTTTTAAACTAATAAAACAATAAAATTATTTGTTCTATCAAGTCGTCGAAAACTCCGAATCATATAAAACCGTGGTAGAATTCCGCTACTACCTGCTAGAAGGCAGTTCAACATCTTTATTTAGTAAGTACCTAATGTATTTGTTTAGGACGCCTTTAAAAGCAAAAAATACCTATGTTTATAACAGACGTCTAGTTTGATCAGCCGAAGAACCGACTCCAGCAGCGCATATCAAACGACAGTAATGCTTATTAGTTCCCATATGTACATAATCTTATGTCGCTACCTTGGAGAAGTAGGAAGTAAATTTTTAATTGGATAAATGTTGTTAGCGTTTCAGTAAGGTACGTAACGCAACATATCGATCAATTTAATTTGACACAAGGAGACAATACAATAGTCACTGCTCACAAGAAACAGCGAGCGAGCGTTACCCCTGCTTAACTAGTGGTGCCAATTGATATTTCAAATTTCCTTTGTAAAAGCAAATTTTATAAGCGAAAAATGTGTTTCTACAGAAATATATCAGCTAGTCATAGTCGTAAGCTATTTTTAGAACGTTTTTCATTGGTTCTTAATCTATCTACATCTCGGAGATTTATCCTAGAAGCAATACAAAATTATATTTCTCTACAAGCATATTTTGAAATTCGGCTAAACATAATATGATAGGATATGAAATATTGGCAGCGCTAGTGGACGTCAGGAGCCCCAGGAGTATAGTTTTCTCGAGATAGATCAATATATCTATATCTATCTATTCTATAGTAATAAAATGAAGCGTTTATTAGTTGTTTTTTTTTTTCGGATTTGGATTTGACAAAATACCCTTAGAAGAAACCTAAGCAAAAACGTAGGGGAAGGGCAGACCAACGTCTGCCACGTGCCACGTCAGATAGTGAGAAATAAGATAATAACTCTCCTAATATAAAACACCAGACAAAGCGTGTTCTGCCTCCGGAATTATGATCAGTCCATTAACATTTCGAAATTGACTTATTGCTTTTTAATACACACTTACTATGCAAATAGTTACTATATTCCTAATCAATCAAATCCAATCATCTCACAAATCGTCAAGAATCCCTCTTGTACCCTTGTACATTAGCGGGATAAATACTAAACTCTCAGCTGGAGACCACACTACTGCATCCCTGGTAGTATTGACTGTATTGGTCGGCAAATACAACATTTTCATCCAAATGTTCGTGTCTGTATGGAGTTTGTGTGTCATTGAGCGTTGCGTGGTCGGAGTTGTGGACGGTGTGGGGTGGCATCGGGGGTTGGCAGTAAGGCACCATGTCTGGGACTTGATTTTGATCCATTTCGTTATTTTCTGGCGTAGTGTGCTGGAAGACTTGAGAGGTATCCTGTAATATAATGTTAAAAGAAAATACGTTAAAATACACATCTCTTTTTTGATCTACAAATTAAAAGAAAAAAAACCGAAATCCGTTTACACATAAACACAGACTTTTTTACCTAAATAACGGTTATAGGTAGCATTTTTTTATATACCACTACGGTGGCAAACAAGCTTGCTGCCCGCCTGATGGTAACCCAAGTAACACACAAGCATGATAATAGTACACATTATGCTCATAATACAGATCAAGCATGTTTAACGTTTGTGTAATAGCTGTGGAAACAGCCAAAATCTGTATTCTAAGGAGTTTGTGGGCTATTATAATTCTAAGCTTAGAAAGTTCTGTATAACTATTATACTACAACCATTTTACAATAGTTGAAGCGTAAGTTGTTTAAATAAATTTGAGTTTTTCTTATAGTTGCGCTGTGGTTAGCGTCTTTTCATTATTAATTGAGCGTGAAGAGTCAGAAACAGGATATGGGGATAGGGGGATGGGGATAAGGAAGAGTTGATAAAGGTGAGATAGGATTGAGAGGGAAGATAATGAAGGTATTGTATAGTACAATTTATTAGTTAAGATTCAATTTACAAGTTAGGTATATAGTTTAAGTCATCGCGAGACAACGTACTGTTAAGGAGACCGTCCCTGTCTGTCTTTGAAAAAAAAACTTCACACAAATTTTACTCAGTTTATTTTATTATTAAAATAAATGAAAGTCGTTTAATTTTCATTAGTCATAAAATATAAAACAATTATTAAAATTTAAATAAAAGTTACTAAGTTATAAGCTATAGAGCAATGACAATACAAACTAAGAGATTTAAAAGCAAAGATAACTTATACGTCATACCGTGTGCGAGACAACATCAAAGGGAGTATAGCGAGACATTTTCCTATCAATATGTAAGTAAATCAGCTAATACGACTATCATTTTTACATCTGTGTGCGTAATTTTGGTGTTACCAACCTTAAAGTGATTACCCCGAATTGGAGAGTTCTTACTTTTTTCAGTACTACAATTTATTTCCACTTTTGATGACCCCCTGTGTGAAGAAACATTATTTTGAGATAAAAGTAAGCCTTTTCTACGAAGGTAGCAATCTGTTGACCATGGCCATGTCATGCATGTTAACCTTAAAGTATGTTCCAAATGTTTATACTGTAGTCCTAAAATATAGATGGGTGTACAAAATAAAATCCGTCCTTCACTATCATGGCATCCGAGCGCATCGTGTACGTTAGAGACATGTTTTGTTGACAAGATTTTTTTTAACATAGAAAGCTATCGCATCACAGAGCAATTAAAATAATTTTGTTCGCCAAATGTCAACAAACAAAGTAGCCGTTTACTATTTTTAAAGAACATCCACTGTTCTACAGGGGGTAGACAATGCGTTAAATGTGGACTGTAAGTTCCGCCAAATTGAACATAGAGCGCATTCATTTTTATTCAACAGATAGATGGAATGCGCGCGTAGAGAGCATAGAGCACAATCAATGCGTAAATATTAGAATTACTACATTTTTTTTTGCGAAAGCGATATTGCCGATATTGTTAAAGCGCAGCCCCGAGAAATCGGATCACAATGCTATTGTTTAAATGTGTACAATTTTCTCATATAACATTTATTATGAATTTCATTCTAGTCAATTTTGTAAGTTACAGTGTCATTTAAATATCACCGGAACTACGGCGCCTATTTTAAAAAGCCCTCTTAAATTTACATTACAAACATATATAACACATATTCTAAGAAACTTTCAGGCTTTTGCCTACTTCGAGCTCTTTAAAGGTTAGGACCCTTCGGGTAAGGAAGCAATTTTTGGAAGAGTATTTTAATCTTAATTTACATAGAAAATGTAAAGGTTATATATAATATGTTATTTAAAAATTAATCAATAAAATTAAAAGACAAAAATTATTATAAGTACATTATATTTGTTTTTCTTAAGACCTCACAAGTCTTGACGTCTCAGAATATTACACAAACAATGCAAAATTATTACACCCGCCCTATAATTTTACACACCCAATTGCGCGTGTGCGTACACCGTCTTGCTAATAAAGTACCTAGTATTAGGTAACTAAAGTTGAAATTTTATGTAAAGAGTCCAAAGCGTGACGTTAACGTTACAGTTCGCTGTAAAGAAAAGATATTTTTTTAAACTATTTCTGTATTTTAAAATACGGTTATATAATTAATTTCGTATTTCATAAAAGACATGATATGTTCTACTTTTTCTATTGATATTTACATCTAACAGTTATGTTTTTTATTTAAACATTGCACAAGTCCAGTGTAAAGGTTATGTTCTATAGATACAATGTGTCACTGGGGTCAACAATACATAAATACTGTATCAACCTAAACTTTACACATGTATGTAAGTGACGTTAGGCGAAAAATATGTATTGTCGTTTCAGTATTCGCCTTACTAAACTTCGGATGGGAAATGAAGGTACCTACAGACTTTGAGGTAGCGGGGCTTCGTCAGCACTATTCACGTATAGGGGTTGGTCATAACAAATCTCCTGGACAGCTAGTTTCTTATATTTTAGTAAGACATACCGGGGCGAGATGTCGGTACCGCTTGAACCGGCCGTAGAGTGAAGAGTACGGCAGGTTATAGTGGATGGCTGCCTGGTTAATGGACATCTGGCCTACCCTGCATCAAAAAAATATCAGAAAGTTTATACAAAAATAATAGCCAAAAACAATGCCACAAATCAAGTAACAAGTACACACTTAGTGCAACCGTCACAGCATGTGCAGCTGACCACAAATCATGATGATGATGACCATATAAAGATCAGCGTATAAGCGGTCAACGACCACTAACATTACCTGACTGCTTCCAGCGCGTCCACCATGGCGGCCTCCGACCAAGGTGCGGGGCTGGAGCGAGACAGCTCAATGCCCTCTCGCTTGCATCGCCCGTAAAGTGTGCCTGGAACAAAAAATACCTCCCTCCAGTATTACAAACACATGATTACGGCCAGGGCCGCAGAGAGAAAATCAGGGCCCGGGGGTATCCATATTTAGGCCCCCTCCCTTCCCTTCTAATAAATCAGCTATTTCCAACATTAATTTTTATGGTGAATTTTCTTATTTTGTAATTTATCGTGCAACGAAACACCCAGTATAGCTCGCTGAACAAAATCAAATCAAAAATCAAAAAATTTTTTATTCAAATGGGTTACTTAGAAAACTTTCGAATCGTCAAGTAAATTAACTACAAATAGCTTTACAAACTAATTACAATACTGTTATATTGCGTGCGTCCAATAGGTAATCTTTGTAAAATCACAAATAAAACATAATATTATTGTGTTTCAACTAATAAATACATGTTTTGTATTGAAATACTTAATAAGCAAGATTTACAATGTAAATAGTTTGATTTTAAAAAAAAAACAAGTAAAATTTAGGTACAATTTAAATTGCTTATTGATTTCAGATTGCATAGGGGGGGCACCATGTGATACGTTAAAAGTCTTGTATTACTCTGTGACGGGATTTAAAGTAACTCCCGAGAAAAAATATATGCATATAACATATAATATTACACAGCAGACGTACATATACATATATATACTAAGAATACAAAGAAGTTTGCAAGAGCAGACCAGCCTCCACAGGCGGCACCCGTTCACAAGTATGACACATTAATAAGCCATCGCTTCGCTCACCCATGTTTTAGAGAACGTAACGACCCGACGCACATGCCACCACCGCAGAGACACTTTGAGAGAGAATGACACACTCAAGCAACTCCAATAAAATTTCAATTGTACTATATTCATATAACATATAATATTACACAGCAGACGTATATAAATATACGTTCGCTGTGTAATATAAATATATATATTTATATTATATATATATATATATATATATATATATATATATATATATATATATATATATATATTTATATACAATATATATATATACATATATACAAACATGTAAATACATAAATAAATAGGTATTCATATGGATAGATAAATACTTTATTGAACACCAACATGTTATCATTTACATAAAGCGAATAAAAGTAGACAAAAGTATACAATTAGGCGGTCTTATCGCTTAAAAGACACCAGACAACCTTAGGGCAGAGGATAATAACAAAATTAATCAGAGGTAGGTGAACCAAAATAAAAATTAAATAGTTACAAGTAAAGGAATATCTTAAACTACACTTTAATATCTACATACAATATCAATACATATATACATAAAATAAATACATATAAGTCGTATATAAATATCTATAATACAAATAAATATAATTTTATATGCTTTAATAAGGCGTTTAAAAGTATTAGGAGATTGGGCTTTTCTAATAAATAAAGGCAGAGAATTCCAGAGTTTGATGGCTTGAATAGTAACAGATTTGTTGTAAAATATAATAAAAAAATTTATACCTATTAAAGATAATATAAAATACTTATACATGCACATATTCATATATACACATACAGACATACATTAATACATTTATATAAATATACAAATATATATAAAAGATATAAAATAAAACTATATGTAAAAGAACTTATAGGTCCTATTTGATTCAATCCTCGTTCGGCCGCCCGATAGCGGCAGGGCTCCGAACACGAGCGGGTGCTACACACAAACATGCACATATACATATATGCACACACACATTCAAACAGACGTCGCACTCCCGAAAGTGGCCCAGCCCCTACACAACAGCCCGGCAACAAATGCACATCATTTAAACTACCATCACTTCCGAAACTAGCCTAAGGGGAGAAGAAGTGACAAGAAACTCCCGGATGTACACTTGTTACCAAGTCATGCAGGAACCAAGGAATTACACAATATCTATCCAAATATGTATATACACACATACGTACTCCTGCGCCACACCCCCACACATCCAAAACCCCACCAAAACCAGGCAACCAAAGGCGGATTGCACCGGTGCATCCCCTGGTGAGCTACCACCAACCACTATAACAACAGAGTTGTTATAACACTAAGTTAACAACAGAGACATAAAATCGCTAATTAGCTTGGTCTTTAGAGTTCCCCCTTAATTATTTTTTTTAATAAAAAACCTAACATTAATTTTGAGTGATACTAGGCCATACAATTTTGTCATTCAAATATTCATCTACATTATAATATGCTTTCTTACATAGCAGATGATTAATATAAAAATTAAACTGTTTGTCACTTAAGATAAGAATTTCTAGAGGTAACTATTATAAAATTTTACACCGCTTCCCATAAATGATTTGTTGGCTTTAGTAAGCCTAACTAGCTAGCTAGCTAGTTGGCATAACAAGTTTATTTTTATTTCTCGTATTTAAGTTGTGCTTATCACTGTTCCTCGGAAACTGGGATATATTTTTAAGGACAAACATAATATTTTCATAGATATATTGACCGGTACCACCGTTAGAATATTTATGTCTTTAAAAACATCCCTGAGAGAATCTCGGCTACCTAGCTCATAAATGCTTCGTACAGCCCTTTTTTGTAATATAAATATGGTTTCAATATCAGCAGCAGAACCCCATAGCAAAATACCATAAGACATGACACTGCAAAGTAAACAAGTATCGCTGTGGTTATGTCAGTCAATTGCTTGATATTTCTCACCGCAAAAGCAGCAGAACTAAATTTACCTGCTAGAACTGTAATTTGTGGACCCCACTGCAATTTTGAGTCAATAGTTATACCTAAAAAGTCCGTTTCATCAACTAATTCTAATTTTTCATTATTTAATACCAGATTTCTATTAATTTGGATTACATTGGGTAGCGAAAATTTAATGCATTTTGTTTTATTTGCATTAATTACAAGATTATTAACAGTAAACTAGTTTGAAATTTTTATAAGGTGACTATTTATGTCGTTCGAATTGTCGTGTTTCTTGTTCACTTTAAACAATAATGAAGTGTCATCCGCAAATAATACTATCTCTGTAAACTTTTGCACCATAAAGGGTGTCATTTATATGTACTAAAAACAAGAAAGGCCCTGATATTGACCCTCGTGGTACACCTAGTTTCACTAGAGATATCGCCTTCGATAAGTCGCAAAAAACGCCAACCACATCATGGGAACCCTCCCATGCCGCGAGAATGTGCTTCATAAGCAAGGCTCCAGCATCAGTAGTTGAGCGTCCCCTGGTAAAACCGAATTGTCGATCACGTAATAGATTTAGTAAGATTTTTTCAAATATCTTACTAAAGACAGGTAGAACAGATATTAGTCTAAAATTTGAGGGATCTTCTTTGTCACCAGATTTAAAAAGAGGTATCAATTTACTGCATTTCATAAGGTCTGGAAATACATCATTATCAATGCATACATTAAATATATCAGCAAGATAGGGAGCAACAACTGAAATGATTAAGCTAATTAACTTAACAGACATCCCCCACAGATCTTTAGTATTTTTCAGATTAAGTGTTTTAAATGTTTTGATAATTATTTGGGGATTCACATGTTTAAATTTAAAGTTAACATTACACTCAGTAACACTTACTCAACTTACTCAACTCAACTTATAGGAGATCAAGATTTAGAGACCAAGTAACGTAAGGTATATTGGCTTTCGTCTTTAGGCACTGAGGTATTTGTCGAATTGTCTGTAAAACAGATGAAATACTGCCAAAATGAAATAGGTGTATTTACCAGTGGGTATCCCGAATTGGTGCGCTGCGCGCTGCACGGAGGCGGCGCCGCAGCGGATGGCGTGCAGCGCGCGGTCGAGGTCGGCGCGCCGCCATGACGTTGGCGCCGCGTTAAACGGCGGCGCCAGCCGGATGCCCTCCCGCCGCGCGATCTTGTACAGCGTGCTGCTCGGGATACCTGCACCACAACAGAACATGGCCACAATTAAATGCGCCTGCATCTTTTCTATACAGATCTAATTATCCTCATCTAACAGTACGTTTAAAACAGAGAAGAGGTATCAAAGAAGTAGTTATCAAGGTCGGTCACCGTAAGCCTTGCTGGCTTTGTTGGCGGAGATGGCGCCGGCCCTGAGCGCGTGCAGTGCTGCGCGCAGCTCACTGGCGCCCCACGCGCGGGCCACGCTCTCCTTCTTCGGCGTGTCAATGCCGAGCCGGTGCGCGCGCTGCCACAGCGTTGTCGAGGGTATCCCGTAACGCGCTGACGCCTGACACGTTCACAAAACTTTACTGCGATTCGCTTTTATAGATTTTGGTTAGTTATACGCATTTCAGTTATATTCGTTTGTAAGGCACCTTTAGTGAAGGTATAATAGCTTACTATTACGCTATAGAGGTACAATTAGGGATTTTTTTTAAGTCGGGTAATTACCAATCATAATCCTTACCTTCTGTATAGTGAACAAGTGTGCGATCGTGTAGTTAGGCAGAAATAACTCGTAAATAGAAACACTAACTAAGCTTACATTAACACAATAAAAATAAATGTCAATAACTTGTAAAAACTTCAGCGTACCTTAGTGAGGCTCATATTGTGCTTCCTGAGAGCCTCTAGCGCGTCCTCCATGTCCTGCTGCGTCCAGCTCTTGGGGCTCCCTCGTCGGGAGTCCCCCTGCGCGCCGCACGAATCACTCGTGTCCTCGCCACTCAGGTGCTGCTGCTCTGTAATGTGTGTATACACAGCCATGTTCTCACACTTCCGTTTGAGAAGGTATACATGTCGTTCTAGGAACCTGATTTGTCTTTTATCATTTTACCTTGAACAGAGATTGTTTAATGCATGCGGTAGACCCAAAACAGACTACGTACCGTCAAACTAAATGCACACAATGCATGCGGCAGACCTATGACAGACTACGTACCGTCAAACTAAATGCACACAATGCATGCGGCAGACCCATATGATGTCAGACCACGTATCATCGTACTCAATAGAGATAATTGTAGGTACCTCTATTATTGTATATCGAATATTTAAGTGCCTTTAGAATTGTATTGTAAGTAATGTTTTTAATTAAGCTGCGATGCAATGATGGTAAAATATCTTATTTAAACAAAAATCAAATTAAGAAACGGAAATCAATTGTGTACCAAAACATACACAGTAGTACAATAAAAAAAAATAATTTAGTACCTCCTTCAGACAAGGGCTCATCCTTGACGTTCAAGAGCGGTGAGAAATCTGAAGAGTCTGGCGCCTCGTTCACCATGGTCAAGTGGCGGTCCATGAGAGCGGAGCCCTGCAAAGCAATTAGCTGCTTTTCATATAGAAATTCATTACAGCCCCGTTGGCTTAAACGTACGGCTCAATAATAGGATTCCAATTACCTACATATATAATTTTTTTTATTATATACCACTAAGGTAGCAAACAAGTACACGGTCCGCCTGATGGTAAGCGGTCACCGTGGCCTATGGCCGCCTGCAACACCAGAAGTATCACTCGCGCGTTGCCGACCCTTCAAAAATCTAATAACTTCTTTCTTGCAGAACCCCATACTGTGTAGTCCTTAGAGAAAACCTTGGCAGGGAGCTCATTCCGACACCCAAGCGTTCGAGGAGGGAAGTTTCTCTGAAACCGCACTGTACGCGACCATTTCGGTTCTAAAGTGTGAGAATGAATTCCCTGCCGATGGCGAGCGGTGCGATGGTAGAAAGTAGCCGTGGGCATCATTTCGAAAATTCCTCAGAACACATCCCATTCTACAAGCGGTAGAACACACACAGGGAGGCAAAATCTCTCCTCAGACTTAAGGGTTCGATACGGCAAGTGAGTTTGGGATCGTCGACAATTCTCACAGCCCGTCGTTGAACCGAGTCCAAAGGTCCAAGCTGGTATCGGGGTGCACCCGCCCAGAGATGGCAACAGTACTCCATATGGGGCCGAACTTGCGACTTGTAAAGCAGCAACCTCTGCCCCGACCTGAAGTATTGCCTCGCTCTGTTGGGTACACCTAGTTTTTGGACGCCAGCTTCACCTTGTCTTGTAAATGACCTCGGAACTGAACATCGCTTGAGATGTCAACACCAAGGATCCCAGTGCTCTTGGAGATGGAGACTTGGGATGGGGTTTTCTTAGCGGTGAACGCGCAGACTTGTGTCTTTGTAGGGTTGAATCCCACCAAGTATACCCCCCCAGTCAGAGACCTTGGACAGTGTGGTCTCGATTTGAGACAAAAGTTCTCCGCGGTTTCCCTCTACAACGGAACGAGGGATGTATGCACGACCCATGTAATAAGCATCTACAGTACTGCATGTTGTTGATGTCCACCATGTCATTGATATGCAGTAGAAAGAGCGTAGGAGACAGCACAGAGCCTTGCAGGACGCCAGCATTAATGTCCATGCTATCAGAGCAACTACCATCAACTACGGTTCGTATGCGTCTGCTGGACAAAAAGCTAGCCACCCATTTGCACAAACATTCGGGCACTCCGTAAGATGGCTTCGCCCTGACTCTCAATGGCTAGTGCCCATCGGTGCGTGAGATACACTAGAAGGTCATCAGTCGAGCGACCGTGGCGAAAGCCATATTGACGGTCACTGACCAGGTCGTGTACTTCTAGGTATCTTAGAAGCTGTGTGTTGATCACACGCTCCATCACCTTGGAGAGGAGAGAGGTAATAGCGATAGGCCTGTAATTCGATGGATCTGACCTATCGCCCTTTTTGGGCACCGGGTGCACATTCGCAGTCTTCCATGAAGACGGAATTTGCCTAGTGTGGTAGGAAAGTGCAAAGAGGTGCCTGAGTACAGGACATAACTCAGGAGCACACTGCTTAAGCACCACTGCTGGTATACCGTCCGGCCCACTCGACTTATGAAAGTCTAGAGAAAGCAACGCCCGTCGGACCTCGCGCTGCGTTATGGAGATTTCCGGCATGGTCTTACCGCACCACGGTACAGTAGGTGGTACAGCGCCTTCATCGTTCATGTTCGAGTTCGAGGCAAAGAGACTGCCCAGTAGATCGGCTTTCTCTTAAGCACTATGGGCCAAGTCAGCATCGGTCTTTCGCAGTGGTGGTAACGACGACTGGCAAAAGTTCACTTCGGCAGCTTTGGCAAGCGACCAGAAAGAACGACATCCAAAAGGGTAGCTCGCAAGACGCCCACCTATTTTGCCGATGAATTGGAATTTCGCTCTGGCAGTTGCTTTCTTGCTGAACCTCGAGGCAGCATTTAATTTTTACCTTTTACTTCAGAGATATTCGGATCCTTATTATTACGAGCCGCGGTCTAAGCCTCATATGCAGTTTGCTTAAGAATTTTAGCTTCTCTGCAAGACCTATTAAACCACGGACGTTTTTTGACGCCGGCAGCTAGTCGTGGGTTAGGAATATAACATGCCATACCAGCGAGGATTGTCTCAGTGACTGCGGCTGCGCAAGCGTCAGGACCTTCTGAGCTAAAGCAAATCTGCCTCCAAAGGTACGATGCATAAAATTCTCGCAAACCATCGCAGTCTGCCGACTTATAATGCCACACACGACGCCAATTAGTTGACCCAGATGGATCGGGTTGTGTGCATGACACTTGAGTCCGAACGAGACAGTGGTCCGAGGAGCCTGAAGGCGCATCCACTGAGACGAATAATCGTCCAGATGTGTAGTCAGCAGGAGCTTGTATGGTCCTCTTTATCTGGTATTCTCGTTGGAGAAAGTACCAGCTGAGAGAATCCATTGGTCAGAGCAAATTCATGAGCAGATATCCCTGCATAGTTATGGTTCGAAAACTGAGCTGTGTGAAGAGTCGAGTTACGTCCGTGTCACCGCTATGAGACCTTTATAGGCACGCATAGATACGAGTGTGGCCGCCGTAATCTTCGCGCACTCATAATATCGACAGGCCCCTGTCTTCAAGGCTATGAAGGCGGCGACAGCAAATATCCTCCCGGACGAACATACATACACCGGCACGACTGAATGAAGGTATGATGTGTCGGCCGGGCAGGATATCTTCGTCTCCGTTAGAAAAAGAATGGTCGGCTGCGCAGTCTCGAGGTGGTGCGTTAAGATTTGCGTGAATACCCCTGATATTGCAAAAGTCTACATTGAATGTGGATGGAGAAGCCGCTGTAAAAACTCTTTTCCTTTTTCTATTTCTGGCCATTTTATATAAAATTACTTAGACTGAGGATGAGGATTCTCTGCACAGACAGCTTAGAAGATAAAAAGGTGCGGTACTAAGACTGCCGAAGCGCAACGCAGATGATACGGTTCCTGGCATGGCGGGCGGAAGGGCCCGTGATCCCCCTCTGTGGTAGTAGCCGGGTCCACTCCGGTATCCTTCTCCGGCACGACTACCACTTCAGAGACTTTACACAGGCTGGCGGATCAGCCTCCCAGGGCGGAGATTAAGTGATCCCTGGGTTCGGGAACCCGTTCAACCTGCGGGCGGCCAGCGGTCAGCCGTTTCATCAGGTCTCCCTGACCGCCGTACCAGTACGCCGCGTCTACGCCGAGCAATGACAGCAACAAGCACTGCCGGTCCTCCGCTGCCCGCGCAGCGAATCCTCAAAGCGCTCTAGCAACCTTACTCACCGCCAGGAACACAACACTACTCAATGTTAGTGTTATTGTGGCCGCGGTTTTCTGTAAGGCTCGCTATGCCCCGCTTTATTTGTTCGGGCGGATTATTCGAGCGACTACTTGCAGTGCCCTTCTTCTCTTAAAGTAATATATATAGTAAATATACAACCCCTTACTTTCCAAATAGTGTTTTTTATTTATTTATTACTAGCAATACAGAATTGATGTCCTTCCTTCTTGTGTTCTTTTTCCGATTGAATTTTAACTTTTACGCAATTAACGTCTGCCGCAGCTTCTAGCTTGTAACATGTTTCTAATGTTTGAGCCACAGAACATTGGAACAGCATGCTGTCGCACATGCGGGCCGTGTTGCTCTATCGTACAAAATGTACATTACAAATGTACGTACTGGCACACATTGCTGTTGACCTACTGGCACCTATTCGATCATGGCAATGATGTTGTCGTCGGGATTTATACGGGTTTTGGAGCTTTAAGTTTTTCTTATACGAATTGTCCGTAACTGACCTTGGCGTTGCTGTAGGGCACTGGCTCCAGCGTCTCGAGTGTGGCAGCAGGCGGCGCCTCCACGGGCTCCTGCTTCACGAAGACCGGGATGGCTGTGGGAGCCGCCGGCGCCAGCGGTGCCAAGTCTTCCAAACCATCTGATGACTATCACACAAATGTATATAGTGTAGGTAGAAGTTGTTGTTGACTAAACGTTCAATTTCCTGGCGATGGCGGTTGAAATACGGATTAATAGGTTCCGTAGTCAATCAAGATATTACCCAGAACGCATTATCGCAAAAATGTGAAGATATCTACAATAAGTATTAGTATATAGACTGAAATTACTTTCTGTAAACACTCATCGAGCCGGATATTTTTTTATGTATTTCAAAACATTGTTGGATTTCAGGAAGCGCGATATGATATGATATGATTCCTATATGCGATATGAAGCCTTCCATGATATGATTTTAAACATAGGGCGTGACGGACTTACTTGTGTGGTGAGGTAGGCGTGTTCGTACTGCGACGTTCCGTCCCGGTCGTCGTCGTCGGAAAGCGGCTCGCGCTTGACCGCTAACGCGCCGGGCCGTGGCATATCCTAAAGAACCATCACACTTATCAAAACCTAAATTAGCAACCAAATGGTCCAGAAGGCAACAAGCTACTCATGAAAATGATTCGTTTCGCCATGTCCGTCCGTCTGTCTGTTTGTCTCACCGCGGTTTAGCTTAGACACCATGAGTACTATAAAGCTGTAATTTGGAATGGGTATATGTACATATTAATGAGGCAGACAGTGGCAAAATAAATTTTAAAAAAAGTACCTCCCCTACACGTAAAGTGGGAATGAATTGATTTTCTCTTCTACCCTATAGAGGTCCCCTTTACGACTGCGGTGGGTGCGTTTGTGAAAAAAATCATGGTAGTAGCATATTTAACGAAATTAAAAGGAAAACTATCGTAGCTATGTAGGCTTTACAACATAAAGAGTAATATTCGACTTACTTCAAAAAATTTGTCGAATAAGGTAATAATCGTATAAATTTCATTAAAAGGTACTTAGATGAAGTTGGTACTTGTTTTAAACAGGTATTAAATATAAGTTTATGAACCTATTTTTACGATGGAGCAACTCGATTATAAAGTTTGCACTAGTGTCCGACCAAAACACGTTTTTTTGCCAAAACCGAAACCGTACGTTCGGATTTATTGTAGGTTCGGCCGTTGGTGTTTTTTACCTAAAACAATAATAGCACATATTAAATCAATTAAACAGAATATGTCAAATTTAACGTTTTAACGAGATCTTGAGAAAATGTGCTAATCTTCTGTTTCTTTTAGAAAAATGCAATTATCCAACTACAACGACTGCCTCCCGCATTCATCATGGAACTAGCTTGATCAATATCTAATTATCGGAATTATCAATATCAAGACTAACCGTAAACGTACAAAATCGTCAAAATTCTTTCTTAAATTGACATTATCTAACTTCCAAAATGTGATCAAAGCAATAAAATGAAATTACGTTACACGTCAATATTATAAGAAATGCTATAAGTTATTTATTCGCCCATTATTTTATTACATTTTCATTATGTCATTAGATGTTACATACACGCAACTAAGACGAATTCTAAACCCTTTTTTTATGAAATAAGAAAATTTCCGCACTTATATCATAAATAATCAATATATCCGTCAATCTGTTTGTAAATTATGAAAATAAGCGTTAACAATTACACTATGGCATGATAAATTCATAACAACGATTATTCGGGGAGCAAACTGTCACTTCACTGAGCAAAGTGATTCAGCGGATGGCGGAGTCAGCTCTATTGCTATATTGCCAGCCGTGCCGAGCGCACCCGGCCCGAAACGTTAACTGAACGCGACTCGAAAGTACGATATAGTAAGTTTCGGCCGAACCGAAGTTTCCGAAAGATTCGGCTGTTATTTGGCCGAAACCGAACCTTTGGCCGAAACTGAAACTGAAACTTCGGTCGGACACTAATTTGTACAATGTACCGCCAAGCGTCGCGCCCCGCCGCGTGCCCACGCCTAGTCCAAAGCGTTATTCGAACATAAATATTGTTATTAATTTAAACCAAAAAAGGGAAAAATTAAACTTATCAATTTTAACGTTGGCGGGCAACATACGAAAACACTTTGTGCGTGAGCACGACTAGCCTTTAACCGACTTTTATTATTTGTTGCTTTACTATAGAGCTTACACTTTAAACTTTTGTGTTACCGTTTCTACGATAGAGCTGAAACTGAGAATCAGTAGCTCCATTTGGGTAAGGAACCATAAAAATCCAGGTACGCTATGTTTTGAACGACAGCTACCAAGGGTTTCTTTATGAATTTCTATACTGGTCTGATTTCAGAATATTTGTTGCTTATCGATGGTGGCAACTGCTCTCCGCACATAACCCGCGGGTGTTCAGTCGCAACCCGCAAATAATCCGCGGGTGTTCAGTCGCAACTCGCTGATAACCCGTGTGGATTTCGCAGCATTTTGCTTCGAAATTAGCTGTGGTTTTTTTTTTGTCCTATTATTAATGATAACAATAATAATATATACTCCGTTTTGTACCGTTGCTATCAGGACCGCCTCACGCACGGACAATCGGACCGCACCCTAGAGGCATTACTCTGTGATCAGGTCATTACGTTGCAAGAGGGGGTTAAGTGAGGATTTAAACAATGGAGACGTGTTTTTGCTTGTTTATTTTTTTAAATTAGTCCAGTAGATTTCGACGACAAATTTCAGCAGTGTTATGAAGAACTGTGAAGAATTATGCATCGAAGACTTATAGAGGATGAATTGAAAACAATGAGCAAGTAACGGTGAGCAAAGTTGTGATTTCCACTTAACGCTCCCGACAAATGAAGATTTTTGGCGCCATTATTGGCGTCATAATATATTTATGCTAGGCTATATGGATTTCAACAGCCTTCCGGAGCTTCTTCAGGGGCCCGGACCATTAAATAAAAATTACGTTGCAATGTTGTGTTTTGATTAATTAAAATTATTTTCGCTTATACATACCATTTCTAGTATTGCGTTGTAATAAACATTGAGTGCCAAGTGAAACGGACGATCACACATACTGTAGGTGGTATCGTTTTTTTTTTTATATTTTAAATATAAGTTGTACAACTTGTCCCTATTTTTATGTACCCTCAGATTAATTAAATCATTGTAATGTAGGGCTCCCTTGGCACAGATTATATAATACTATACTAGTACCCTTGGTTTCCCTTAAAAGAAATAAGGACAGACTGATGTGGTCCATATAGGTACAACAAAGTATAAGCGTAATGGAGAATAGGCAGAAGAAGAGATTGCGCAAGAGCAATGTTAGTGGAAATTGGTAGGCAGATGCACAACCTGCTCAAAGACTTACCCGAAGATAGTGTTCGATCGATAAGCATACCCAGATTTTTAACTGTGTCTTTGTAAGAAACAGAAACTCCTTTTATAGTTACTAGGAGTTCGTCCAGTCAATCTTGGATACAAGTCTAGAACTGCCTACGATGATTGGTTGTGTTTTCGTAGGATTAACAATGAGGCCATAGGTTTTACTCCATTCCACAATTTGAACAATGTCTCAATTAACAATTGAGATAGCATTTGTCAATTTACTGATTGGAGTTTGTGTGTAAATCTGAATATCGTTTGCATAGAGATGGTAGAGAAAAGATAATTGAGATCTTATACAATTAATGAAAATAGCAAACAGGAGAGAAGATAAAACGCGACCTTGCAGGAACACCAGCGGCCGTTTTGCACCAGTCAGATAGAGAATCATCGACCTTTATGCGCAGCCGGCGTCCTCGCAAGTTACTATGAAACCAATCGATAACAATTGGAGAAATGTTAAGCAATTTAAAAATGAGAAGCAGAATGTTCAGATCCACGGTGGTACATATTTAAATCTAAGAGTATCAGAACTGATATTTCTTTATTTTCCACGCCAAAACGTATATCGTCAGTTATTTTGATAAATGCAGTAATTGTACTATGACCGGAACCAAAACCAGATTGTAAGGGATTCAAAAGGTGTGTTTTTTGTAAGAAAGTGGGACAACTGTTAATAAACAAGCCGCTCCATAACTTTTGACACGAAAGAAAGAATGGATATAGGACGACCGGAAGTCAGAAAAGGAGGAAGGATCATATTTCTTTGGTAAAGGAATTATATTAGCCTCCTTCCAGGATTCAGGAAAAACACCTGTGGAAATGGAATAATTTAGGATATTGGTAATGACGGGAGTTATAATATCAAGGATGGGAACGATCATATTATTTTGCTGGATCACTGTTTTTAACGGATTTGTGGATATGTCGTCTTTGTGCATCTCTTCATATCCTAATGCAGCGATTCCTCAAGAGTGTGTATTTTGTACGATTACTGTCGCAAGGATAAACCTAGTATTTTGCCTTGGCACGATGTCGTTTTGTCATCAAAGATTTTATTTCTTCGGTGAGCCAGGGTGCCGGAACTGTGCTGTTGCGCTGGGCGGTGTGCTGCTGCAGGGCGGGTGGCCTGTCGAGTTTGCGTCGCGCATGCTCAACGAGACGCAGGTGAGGTATGCGCAGATCGAGAAAGAGATGCTGGCCATTGTATTTGCTTGTGAAAAGTTTCACCAGTATATATTTGGTAAGGCAAATGTAATTATTGAAACAGATCACAAACCACTTGAAAGCATTTTTAAAAAACCATTACAGTCGGTCCCAGCACGCTTACAAAGAATGTTATTGAGATTACAGGGTTATGATTTATGTGTTAAGTATAAGCTAGGAAAGTTTATGTACATTTCTGATGCGTTGTCTCGCGCGCCTATTTCAGAAATTTACGATGACAAAATAAGTAAAACCTTCATGTATCAAGTGAATTTGTTAGTTGATCATTTAAAAATGTCACAAAATAAATTAAGTTTAGTAAGAATTGAAACTGAGAAAGATAATTAATTATGTCGGCTTAAAGAGTTAATACAAAATGGTTTTCCTAAACATAAATATAAGTTACCTGATAGTTTAAAATAGTATTGGTCGTATAAAGACCAACTTTTTATTGTGGATGGCGTAATTTTTAAAAATAGTCTCGTTTTGATTCCGTATGCCTTGCGACAACAAATGTTAAGTATTGTACATGACGGTCACTTAGGCATTGACCGCAATAAGAGACGAGCTCGAGAAGTGATATTTTGGCCAGGAATGACACAGGATATTGAGCTTTATGTTAAGCGCTGCAAAGCTTGCCAGGAATGTTTAAACATACCTAGTAAAGAACCTATGATTCCAGTTGAAATGCCGTCGTTACCATGGAATAAAATTGGTACTGATATATTCGAGTATCACAAAAAGTGCTTTTTAATTTTAGTTGTTTTTTTTTTGGATTTATTGAAGTTGCTGGTCTTAAAGATATCACGTCTAGTTCTGTGATTAATGTTATGAAAGAAAATTTTGCTAGATACGGTATTCCTGAAACTGTAATAAGTGATAACGGTACTCAATATATGAGCCCTGAGTTTAAACAATTTTTACTGGACTGGGGCTTTACGCATCTCACGTCTTCCCCAAATCTTACTCAGGGCAAGAGTATGATGAATTGTTAAATAAACAAGTCAAAAGTAAATTTTATTTTGATAAACTTAGTAAAATATTGCCGGAATTAAATGAAGGCGATCACGTTATTATGTGTAGTGAAAATAACAAAACGCGTGGTACGGTGATAAAAAAATGTTCGTATATAGTAGAAAATAATAAAGGTTCTAGGTATAGACGTAATCGCCGACATTTAATAAATTGTGAGGCAGAAAGTCCTACTAGTAGCCAGTCTACTTCTGGCACTGGAAACAGTGATACCAAGTGCACTGTACCTACACTTGAGGCGAGCTTTTCCACTGAAGGCTTGTGCTCTGAGCCTGAGAAGGGAATGCCAACCGTAACCGCTCTACTCTACTTACACGTAATAGAGCTAAGTCAATTCAAATTGGCCTTAATAATGTTCATTAAAGTTTTATTTTGATTGATTGGTGTGTATTAATCTACTTTGTATATATATATATATATATATATATCTTTGTTGGAAAGGTGTTGTGGATAAATCTTAATTATGTTGTAACCTACCTGCTTTTCTAATAAAGTCAGTTGTCGTCTTAGTCGTGTGTTTTAATGACATAACATGAATAACATTCATGCTCCCATACGTGTGTATGGGAGCATGAATGTTATACAAATCGATAAAAAATACATTAAATAATCTTACGTCTTCATCAACAGTAGGCGCATTGATGACCATAGACCAATCGATGTTACAAACATCGTTAGACAAGCGTTTAATATCCATCCTACTAAAATTGTGTTACTGAAGCGTTCTCGATTTGATTTCAGGAAGACAAATCTAATATAATAAGTAAACCAAGTCGTGGTATAAAAAACCGTCAACAGCGCACTGACCGTGCTTAAAAACGTGTGTTGGAGAAGAGACTATCATGAGGCCAGAAGTGAAGGGGTGCTAGCAATGGGGAAAAAAGTGTTACACTGTTTCTGATGCAGGTCAAAGGTGTCTTACGACGTTTTCCGCATAAATCTTAAACATAATTTTTTTGGCATATTCTCGAGAACTTTCTATGACTGGGTATTAAATATGGACCAGCGAGCTCTATTATTGACATAACATTAACATGCATTAAGCTATTATTACCTATTACGTTGCAAACAAGCACACGGTCCGCCTGATGGTAAGCGGTCACCGTGGCCTATGGACGCTTGCCACACCAGAAGTATCACTCGCGCGTTGCCGACCCTTCAAAAATCCAATAACTTCTTTCTTGAAGAACCCCATACGTAGTCCTTAGAGAAAACCTTGGCAGGGAGCTCATTCCACAACCCAAGCGTTCGAGGGAGGAAGTTTCTCTGAAACCGCACTGTACGCGACCATTTCGGTTCTAAAGTGTGAGAATGAATTCCCTGCCGATGGCGAGCGGTGCGATGGTAAAAAGTAGCCGTGGGTATCATTTCAAACAATTCCTCAGAACACATCCCATTGTACAAGCGGTAGACATAGGGAGTACACAGGGAGGTAAAGTCTCTCCTCAGACTTAAGGGTTCGATACGGCAAGTGAGTTTGGGATCGTCGACAATTCTCACAGCCCGTCGTTGAACCGGCTGGTATCCGGGTGCACCTGCCCAGAGATGGCAGGAGTACTCCATATGGGGCCGAACTTGCGACTTGTAAAGCAGCAACCTCTGCCCCGACGTGAAGTACTGCCTCGCTCTGTTGAGTACACCTAGTTTTTTGGACGCCAGCTTCACCTTATCTTGTAAATGATCTGGGAACTGAACATCGCTGGAGATGTCAACACCAAGGATCCCAATGCCCTTGGAGATTGAGAGGCGAGTGTTCTGGAATTGTGGGACTACAGTAAATGGGGTTTTCTTAGCGGTGAACGCGCAGACTTAAGTCTTTGTAGGGTTTACCCATCCCCAGTCAGAGACCTTGGACAGATATGAGAATATATGAGAATCTCATTACGAAGCTATATCACATAGTGATATTAAAGGCAAAAGGCGATCTTTTGACCTCCTTCATAAGTACCAGAGTTCAGAAAATATATATCAACGGGAAACACTATAACGGAACGACCGTTCAGGTGGTCCGTCTCCGGTAAAGGACCGTATAATGTAGGAAACGATGGAAGTTTCTAGATATCCACTCTTAGGTCCATTACCAGCGTTGTGATTTTAAATAAAGAGATCAAGAATCTCTGTGAGTTTTGACACTGTTAAGTCATAATATAATATTTCGCGTTTAGCTTAACGTGGATCTGCTCAGATATTTTTAAATTAAACTAAAACTTAAATTGAATATCATACTGCAATACTACTACCAACCTACGAACATCCTTTCACTGATAAAACCGTGCGAAACGGTATGTTTATGTTAAGTGTTCGTCTTATGTGCTGTGATTACTGTATTATTGGTAAGTCTCTAATCATTATATTTTCTGTTCACGCAGGATTTGGAGTATAGAGCACTCCAGGCCTCCCTCAGTTCTGACATCGCTGCTAGAAGGCTGACGCGCACTGGTCCTCGCAGTAATTGAGAAGAGTAGTCTTCTCCTAGACACCAGTTACGGCACAGAGCCGAAAGGTGACAGTTTAACAGTAGCTAAAGAAAACAGCACGGGTTTTAAGGCCTTCAGTGCTCTATACTCCAAATCCTCGGCAGTACTTCAGCCTGAGCACCGCTGATCACCGTAGCTACGGAGCGAACTTCTGCCACGTGCGGCATTGCGTTGTGCCAGCCACGTGCGGCATAGCATTCTGCCGGCTTACTAAAGCCTTGGCCGTACACTACTCACTACACGTCGGTAGGTCACCTAAAGTCAGTTTCGTCCGCGTCTACCTACTTTGACGCTGATCGGGCTCTAGGCCGAAGAAACTATTGTATATTCTATCGTAAATATATACTTAAAAACCGCACACTTAGCAATCTGTGTAGGTAGGCTAACGGTTTTTCTATCTTTCTGCTTAGTTAGGTAGTTCTCTGCTAATGTTAAAATAGATAGTTATTATATATTAAGGTTTAAGAATCACCTTGAGTGATTACGATTAGGTTACTACTGACCATTATATATTGTTATGATAAACTGTGAAAGAGTATACATTATAACCTGCCTTACCCTTGAAAAGTATTTTCTTTACTTGCCTCTGAACCTAGTGTACCTGAATATCTATCTCCTGAGCACCTAGCCGGTGCATCGGTAACAGAATACTCCTACACTATCCTGTTATATTTCCTGCTTATATTAAATAATCTCGCATATAATGTAGAAACTATGACATTGTACTAGCTGATACTTTTTACTATTTAAAGTTAAAATACAACAGATATGTTATGATGAATTAAACTATATGCCCTATCTAAGATTGTGTAATGGTAAAATGCTAATAATTTATTACTCAATAAGAAAATCAAATGCGTGAAATTTACTTCGCACAATGTTACTTAAATCCGTTTTTACATTAATGCCCCCATTTTCAATCTTAACTTGTTTACTCATTATTCTCTCATGGCATAGATTCCAAACTTTTATGCGGTCTTCATATTCATAACAAAGTCAAAAATATGTAGTGCTCCGCAGTGCGTACGATTAGCTTTGCTTAATGCTTACCTCTTCAGTGTATACGATTAGCTAAGCTTAGCTCTACAGTGTATACAATTAGCTTCGCTTAGCTCTGTAGTTTATACGATTAGCTTAGCTTAGCTCTGTAGTGTATACGGTTAGCTTAGCTTAGCTCTGTAGTGTATACGGTTAGCTTAGCTTAGCTCTGCAGTGTATACGATTAGATAAGCTTAGCTCTGCAGTGTATACGTTTAGGAAATTAGACAGTGACCGATGTTAATGCTGCAAACAAAGTAATTTTTTTTAATAGTTTGATGACATAATGTTGTGTCTTATTGTAGTTAACGCAGCTATTGTTAATACAATATTTATTATACTTAAAATAAAGCCTCAACCGTTTAAAAAATATTAAAGTTTAAAATATTGAAACAAATGAAAATATTCCACCAAAATTCGGCAAAAAAACGCCAAAATTGCAGATTCATTACAATAAAATAAAATCCTGTTAGATTGTAGGTTTTGAGTTGTTATACTAAATTACTGCCGCGGCCCGCAAACGCAAATCGTGAGTATGCGGGCCGCGGCACGCATCACAAAGTCCGGTTATGCTCAGTTGTGGCCAAGGTACTATACAATAGTGCTTTTCTCAAACATGCGTGTAAAAAAACTAATTACATTGACAACTTTACTGTATTGACAATAATAAAAATAGTTCAGGTGATTTCGCCGCCAATTCGCCGCGTTCAAATGTCGATTTCTTGTATTACTTTTTTTTAATTAATTTAATGACGCATCCTTTTTGTTGTGCCAGTCCAAAACTTAAATAAAATTTAATGAGTTATCTTTTTGTTATCAATGTTCAAGTTTAAAAAAGTTCGTTCCATTTTCAAAACTGAGCGGTCAAATATGAAACATTGCGGGTCACTCTCTAATACTGTACTGCAAGTTAATTTTTTTTTTAAAGAAGCTTGTGCAAGATATGGTCGCATATCGTAGCATGTTTGAGATAAATTAATTAATTTTATTCGCTTTCTGTCATTTTTTGTATTTGACACTACAAATATGCAATTTACAGAAAAAATACTGGTCTACATAATTAAGGACATAGGTTTACATTATTCATATGAAAAACATAGGTATATCAATTATTACATTTTTTTTGGTATTACAATTTTGCACTCTTATATTTTTTCTCTAAAATCTATGGATCTAAAATGCGAAAAACGTAAATGCAATGAAATATTCTTGCAATGCAATGATATAAATCTCCATTTAAAATTAAATTATCTTCGCAAATGAAAGCGACGTTATTGTGTAGAGCATAATGTGTAAATTCGTACTTATCGTAAACGATCAAACGATCACATCACCTGTCGGAATAGTGCCTGTAGTTACGATGTCAACCCTTTCCCGCTGCACGCTGTACACACGTATGTACATACAGAGAGCTTTGTCACCCGTCATCGCTCGTACCGTGCGTCGGTCGTCGCGACACGCCACACGCGACACACAAGCCGATCGCGGCGTACGGAAACACATTCACTTTTACAGTCTTGCTTGACGCGAAGGACGGCGCAAAGAGGACGCGAAAAAGACGAGGGCGCGAAATTCACTCAACTTACCTCCTAGTCGGTCAGCGCCAGCCGGCCGCTGCACGCGCCTCGCACCAGCACACCCGGTGCACGCTGACCTTCGGGAGACGAGATGTCCCAAATGAAAGTGAATCCGACACACACCCGGCGACGCCGCGTCGCTGCGTGGCGCATGTTTAGGAGGTGCAGGGCGGGCGCGTGCTCTTTTTTTCTGAGGAAATAAAAACAAACACTTTTTTGCTGAGAACCGGCCGCACGACGCGACCCTCTCGTCTCGTAGTCGCGTCCTGTAATGCAAACATAGCGCCATAAAAAGTTTGTTGTTGTAAAGTTTTGAGGTTAGATTTGTTATTAGTAGAAAGATATATGATAGACCAATTTGTTTATTCGATTAGAACAAAAATAACGTCTAAATTGTAAGGGGAGGCAGATGAGTGCATTATACACCATAATGTCTATAGATATGGCGAAGTGGAGGCTCGGTGGAGGCAGGGGTGTCGCCAGGCCGGCGCCCCGCTCCCCAGCGCCTTCTCTCTCCGCTCCGATTGATTTTTATTACAAGAATTTCGCTTGTGTTTTTTTTGTGTTTCCTGCACACAGAAATGCCAGAGACGCACACAACGAGAATCGTATAATTCGTTTGTACGAACTTACTAATGCTATCGATTTTTATAACGAAGCGGGAACTCGGAGAGCAAATGAAGGCTTTATTTTTTATGGAAGTCGTTTTATGCTTCCTCAATCGTTATGATTGCAAATTATTTTAGTAGGCACTTATCTATACCTACGTTATCAATGGAGATTTACAATAAAATAAAAACTTGCTATTATTGGTATCTATCTACATATAGCCTATAAGTTACTAGCTGTTGCCCGCGACTCCGTCTCTGATAAATTGGAAATAAAAAAAAATATTGTTTTCAATATCTTTTGTATAAGCACTAATGGCTCACATAATAATCCCACACAATAAAATTTAGTTTTCGTAGCACGAAAAAAATGTCACGGCGATATTGTTTTCGTATTTTACATAAGTGTATAGGAACGAGTGTACGTTGGGTTGAAATAGTTCGGATCTATCATCTAACACCAAAGTTGAAAATTTAAGGTTAATAAATTATACATGTCACTGCTCTACCAACTTTGACGTCCGTAACATCAAAAAAATAGGACTTTCATATAAACTTTTAACAGTTTCAACAAACTTTTAGCCCTCTTAATAGTTTTAGTCCCTGCCGTAAAAATCTTACGCAAGTATTCATTTAGACTAAACATAGGTTTATAGAACACTAGCTTCCCCCGCACGGCTTCGCTCGCGATGTCTATAATAGTTTATGCCTACTATAGTAAAAAATTAAACCCTTTTAATATTTTTTTTATTTTTATCGTAACTTCTTTGAACTGGGCTCGCCCACGCTCCTAGGAGTTTAATTTTGAACAAAAACCAGATAAAACACAACTTATAAATAGCTTTATACCTATGTATATGCCTACACTTCGCTTCGTGTGGAAATAATCATAAACATTGTTGTGTAACATTATTACCTCGCATCCCGCGCAGCTAAACGCACTTCGGGGTTTGTTTTTAATAAAGAATCTTATTTGAACAATTCCTACAAAATCAAATCAACAATCCCTACCCCAAATTTCTATCTCTAGCAATTGGACTCGATTATGATGGGTCAGTCAGTACTTTGCTTTTTACATTAAACTTTTACGCACTTTCATTTATTGAGATGAAAATCATGTATATATACCAATTTACAAGTAATTTGATCATAAAAATAATACTTTTCACACAATCTTCCCACAGTTGCCACCACTTTTCTTCCCTTAGCAGTTAAAAAAACCTCGATATTGATTTACATATGTATTAATTATGTTGGATAGCATAAATATTAAGTTTCAAGTTAATTTTAACATACAAATATTATTTTCCAGACAAATTATATTTATTGTGTTGAAGAATATTAATAACAAAGTTTTGTTTCCCAATGCCAAACAAATGCAGCCATCCCCTTATCGGCTTAGGGGTTCAGAATTAAAAAAAAACGGGAAGCACTCCCTTCTTCTTCTTTCGATTCTAAACTTGAATATTAACTATTCTGTCATAGAATTAAAACTTCATATCAAACCTCCCTGTACTACTTATAATCGCCATATACTAAAAATAAAGATTAACCTAATGTAAATAAAAGTCACGTGTCCTGACGCGAGTTCCATCTTACGAATTTTCGATCAGGTCACGTGATCCTTCCATTACAAAAAAGTGCTCCACGCCGCTAAAGATGTTTTCACTTCAAAAATAAACGAAACACGACGTCAATATGGTATATTAATTGACCATAGAAATATTTTATCCAAGACAAACTTTACCACCTCTTTTCTCTCCTTTGCTGTATTTAAAAAAAACTGACATATAAGTGTTGTTGAAACAAATAGCATTACTGGAATGTATGCTATTGCAATGCTATTAAGTCAAAATTGTTTGCTTCAAGTGACGATAATGATAAAAAGATTTAAGGAGTTATAGGCAAAGTATTGTTACTAGCTAGGTGACCAAAATATTGCTGTAATAGTTATTTTTATATAAATAGTTTCGTTGTTTGTGTGTTCAATTTTTGTAAGTAGTTTCAAAGTATTTTAGGATTAAAAAAAATTGATAAAAAAAAATTAAATTTATTCTTGCATGACTAAGTAGTATCCACTTACTGAGACTCGACGTGACTGTTACCTCCCTCTAAAGAGTTGTAGTCCTCCTTCAGCTGGAACCTCGTATACTGTCAGGAATAGATAAGTCTTGATATCCTCGGCCGTCATCAGGAAGTAGTAAACATCAGGGTTCCCGCGTGAATGACACTGTAGCCATCACACTATTTAATGTCGTTTGTCACTTTTACTTTCAAAGTCCATAAAAGTGAATTAAAACAATCGCGACGCGTTAAAAAAATTAAAGGTTCATGTATAGTTTAGGGAAAGAATTGTTGTAGTTTGACATATATAAATATTTTTAAATTAAGGATATTTAACATAATACGAAGTCGACACGTCAAAACAGGAACCGGCGAGAGTCAAAACCATCTTTTGTTATTCTTATTGTGAACATGAAATAAGATCTAAGCGATTTATATATTAAGATATATCTAGTTATAACTAGATATAGAAATTTTTACCCTAACCGAAACTTGTTTGGTCACACCAGCACTCCATATAACCAAACCCTTTCGGAAGTCAGAAGACAAGACTTCCCCATCAGAACCAGCTAGCAGCACTAAAAAATTCTAGATATTCAAACCATCCCTCCATACTAGAAATAAGTCTAAGCATCCAAATCTCTCATTTACTTTTCCTTAAGCACATACTAGTCTTAAATCAACTTTCTTACAACCAATCAATCCTGCAGAAGTCTTAGTTTTAAGATTTATTTTAGGTAGTCTTTAATTTTGTGGTTGCAGATGAAGTGTGTTCTAGAAATTAGGTTGCTTCGATATAATTAGACCTCCTCGGCTAAGTAGTCGATGCTAAATAAACTACATGTCCAAAAATATGAAGAATCATTTCTAGAGTTTATCCTCAATGTTTGATATGTGTTTATCTAGACTTAGTCCAGATATAGTATGCCGTGAATATGTAGCGAAGGACCGTTAGCGAAAAAGTTTTTTAGATTTCCCTTTCGACTGAAACTCCATTGAACACACAGATTTTGGCGTGTGAAACTGATGTTGTGAAGTGAAGGTTTTATTTTCTAGGACAAATAAAAATCTATCCGGATCGGTCAAAATTTCACTATCGCAGAGCTCATAAATGGCTTTATAATAACTTTGTCTTTGATTTAGATTCTTTCGTTTATTTGAAACTGAAAATAAATTGTCACTCCTCCGTAGAATAAAATTGAGAAGTAATTTAGATTTCTCGTAGTTTAGATATGTAGTTGTGGAACTCATAGATTTTCAGTGATAATTTTAAATTTATCTCAGTTCAAATTCAACTCTTACAAAGATAGTTGATGAAGACAAGGTAGAATCTTAAAAGAAAAAAAAATAAGGCTGAGCTGTAGATCGAATTGTTTGTGTGTTCTAGAAATTAGGTTGCCTCGATATAATTAGACCTCCTCGTTTAAGTAGTCGATGCTAATTTAACTACAGGTCCAAAAATACCAAGAACCATTTCCAGAATGTATCCTCAATGTTTGATATGTGTTTATCTAGACTTAGTTCAGATATAGTATCCCGTGCATCTGTAGCGAAGGACCGTTAGAATCTTTTAGATTTCCCTTCCGACTCAAACTCCATTGAACACACAGATCCTACATGAGTAGCAGAGTGCAGAAAATAGATGTCAACCTAAAATCGAAGTCAAAGTCAAATCTTATTTACATTAATGATCTCCCACATCATGTAAAAAATGACATTGTCTTTTTGGCTGATGACACCTCTTTACTTTTTAAAGTTAAGAGACGACAGACATGTTATAATGAATTAAATAATGCCATTTCTAAAATTGAAAATTGGTTTAACGCTTATAATTTGTTGCTTAATGAGAAAAAAACCCAATGGTGTTAAATTAACATTACCAAATGTTAGTCAGGTACAAACATGTATTAATATTAATGGCGAGCAATTAGAACTTGTTGATTCAACAGTCTTTCTTGGGATAACGCTAGACTCCAAACTTCAATGGGGTCCTCATTTTCATAACTTAGCCAAAAAACTTAGTTCTGCTGTGTATGCGATCAAGAAAATTAGACAAATGACCGATGTCGACACTGCAAAAATAGTATATTTTAGCTATTTCCATAGTTTAATGACATATGGTATCCTATTGTGGGGTAGCGCTGCTGATGTTAATAAGTACAATATTTTTGTTACAAAAACGGGCAATTCGTGCTATTTCAAAAAATAGTATTTCATAACCTTGACGATTCAAAAGTGATTGTAAAATTCTAATTTGAATAAATAAATTTTGGCTTTGACTTTGATTTTAATGGCAACTCCTCAAATATTATAGAAAATAAACCGACCAAAACTTGACATTTTCAAGTAGCCAATGTCCTTCCCCGGGATTCAAACTATCACCTAGCCTAATTTGCCCAGGGTTCCACCCGCTCTACATTCAGTTATCTGTCTACACAGGATAGTTGGAATGATTTCAACGGCAACTTCAAAATTATAGAAAATTGGATATAGTTCGGCACTACATTATTGTGTTTGCATTGTTGGTTAAACCAAATATTTTGAACAGCCATAGGATGTACTTGGGTAAGTTGAATGTAAATTTTTGTCTGTTTCCTCATTAATGGCATAAAGTTCCCAATAAATTCGAAATACCCATATAAAACTTCAACCCAATCTGTTCAGCCGTTTAGAAGTTATGTGAAAAAGATAAGTACGGAAGGATAATTCTTACTACCCGTTGTCCTATTACCCGTTTTCCCGTAGGAATGAAGCATTTTCCCGCAGTAAAAGTAGCCTATGTTCATCTTTTTATAATATTAGTGTATATAAAACGGGTCACACTTGACGTATCAAGTTGCGCATTTATAATATTAGTATTTTTTTTTACATATTTAGTATTTTGTTTGTATATATAAGTGAAAAATTCACATAAAAAAAGAAAAAAAACATACTGAACCCTATCCTATGTTAGTAAAGTAAATAACAGTAGGAACATTTTTTACCTAATCGCACCAGTGGACAGTCACTGGTGCGATTAGGTAAAAATCCACTAAATCCCTTTATATTGGGCAGTCGAAACCTGCCAGTTAAAAGTTCTATAAGTGTCTATTATTATTTTTATTACTGGTATGCGGTTCGACGTAAAGGAACCCTTATTTAGGTGGTTTTCTAGGACGTTCTACGTTACGTTATGGAATTCCGCATTTTAAATATATTTACTTTTACTTAGTGTGTTTTAATTGATAAATTATAAATTTTATAAAAATATAAATTTTTACCCTTAGTAATTATTAGCTTTCCCATAAATTGAAGTTCCACTATGTCACGTAATTATGTTTTGATAAAATAATAATCAAGCCTGTAATATATATTCAAAACAGCATTTATTAATTGAACCTTTATCATAGCCAACCTTATTTAAAGTATCAAATAATTATTTTGTATCCACAAACACGTAACATGTTCCAAAACTACAGGATAACGTAACTTATTGGCACAAATCTCTTTAAAACAAATGGATTTATGTGGTTAATACCATACGTAATGATAAATTTTTACTTTTTATTTTAAACTTGTTTGTTAGAAACTTAAATTACACATATACATGAATTAGAATTATTCAGTTGTAAATAGTACAGCCAAAGTAGAGGACGTGACGGTAATGAAAAGTGACGTGACGTACAGGAACTATAAAGCATCGTATTATGGTATACACATCGTTTTTAAAATGGACAGCAAAAACGCTTATCAAAAATTAAGGCTGCTTTTTTCTAACACGCTTTTAAGTGCCTCTACAAATATACCTTAAATTTCTTCAAGCTTATTTTCAATTAACTTTATATTTAAAATTTTAGATGCCAAAAACTAGTGGCGCTTGGCGGTGGTAGTGTGAGGAGAGCGCAACCTTAAGCCTGTAACGAACTACATAAACATTGATTAAGACGACGATCTACGCCAATTTTTCAAAAAGGGTTTATCTTACCCATTTTAGATTGAAGAAGTGGCACTTATAACAGAGCTGAGAAAAATACAGAAGCTGAGGAAAGGCATAACCTAAAGAAAAAAGCGATCAAAATTTTGAAAAAAAAACTATAGAATTCATGAAAAACGAGGGTAAGGGTAATATATTCTTTTTCTAATGCACTAGAAAGATATTTTTACATAATAAAGAAATTAAACAGAATTTTAATATAAAGTTAATTGAAAATAAGCCTAAATACGAGTAAAATTATTTCATGCAATATAAATATAATACAGGCGTGATTTTCAATGTTGAACCTTATCTGAGCGCGTGTGAACTGAGTTTAGATTGCATATGTTCGTCAGTCTACGGGCTGCGCTTATAACTAGGAGTCGTGCCCCGGACGCTCTATTCTCTTTCTTACTGCACCGACCGACGCCTGTGTTTTGCGCTACGTAAATTTGTGATAAGAAAAAAGCGCTTTATTTCAATCTGTATTTAGTGCCTTACTGTGACAGGACACTTTTAGATTTTTTAGGACCTATTTATACTTTTAATTATATTATGATTGCGAATGGACGCTTTTGAAGTAGATTATTTTACGTACTAGTATGTACTAGTTATTTGGACAGTAGGTTTTTGGGTATAGTGATTATTAAAAACAGTAATAGGACAAGTCTTTAAATATAACAACCATCGCTAGGTACTTTACTTCTAAAGTACTAAAATAAATCGTTATCTCTACATTGCTGTAGGTGTGTGTGTGTGTGTGTTTGTGTGTGTGTGTGCGTTTGTTATATATAACAGATTCATCCACTTTTTTATAAAGTGGATGAATCTGTTAATCTTTTAGGGTAAAAGTGGGATAGGACTATAAGAGTATAGATGCCCCGAAACTTGTGTTGAGAATCTCAAACATAAGATGATCGCAGTTATTACTTTTTATTCAAAGGTTGGACCCTACCCTCAGTTCGTGTGCGTCAGCTGCATGCATCTAACGTGGAGTTTATAGTTAAATAAATTTGCCGAACTCGATCACCGACGATGTGAATTATGAATTCCACAAGTAAAACACTAAGAAGTATGGTAGATACCCCTTAGGTCACTTTTGCACCGGCTAAGTTCTCAAAAAAAGGGTTAGTAAGGATAAGGTTCAGTTATAATAAACTAATTCAACCTTAATCAACAAGTTATATTTTGATTAAGATTACCTAATCACTTAAGGTGATTCCTAGGCCTTAAATACAGAAAATGAAAGAAAATATTATACAATCTTTCCCTACTAAGCTAACAATAAGTAAGCCTACCTGAGAATATGCGATGGGAGGTTTTACACAGGTTAAATATATTTAGGGATAGAAATACAATGGTACCGTTCTTCAGTCTAAGGCCCGAGGCACGATGTCTTTTTCCAAGTAGGCTGCTAGATCAGACCCTCATGAGACATTAGAGAAAAGTAGTACGCAAAGTATTACGACTCCCCGGCGAGCTTCTAAGACAAGTGACAAAAGCCTACGGTTGGATATGTGGTGTATAATGGTAGGTCTCGAGGACCACTGGTGACCTGCCAAATTTATGTACGGTTGCTGTAAGGCTCGGTGTAGTTGCTGCAACTCAACCCAAAATATCAGCAGACTGTGCCGAGGATCTGGACTGTAGACAGTATACTCCTAGAAGCCTCGCAACGCAAGTAGCGTTCAGTACACGCACGCAGTAAGTCACGGAAGCCAGTAGGGAATGGGCCGTTTCAACTACAATTGCATCAAACCGGCACCAGACGTACTTCAGGAGTCGAGAGGTCGTCAGATTTGCTGCAGATGCAGACGTTTTCCCCAAGGAATAAACCCGACTTTGAGACCCGAAGTATCCTCAGACTATTGGGTTTTTGAACCTAGCGTAGGTATATCTAAACATGCCCCACGGCATATAAAATATTTTAGCACTTATTATTAAAGCTTTCAGAACGTAAAGTTATTACCTGACAATATAGGTGTCAGTTGATATTTTACTTTTTAGGGTTCACTATTCAAATATCTGAAGCCGACCATGGCAGTTTGCCAAAATAGTTTGCCTTAAAATGAAATTCCGACGTAGGTGAAAATGCAAAACTTTGAACACACTGGCTAAGAATTCCATTGCGTCACTTTTTGCCATTCTGTTATGACGAACCCCTATACGTGAATAGTGCTGACCAAGCTACGCTACCTCAAATCTCCAAGTATTTTACAGTAATATATAAGGAAATGGCCATGCTTTTTCCCCAGTCGTTTCCCCGCTTAATATATTATAAAATAGCGTTTAACACTACATTTAGATTACTACTATACTATCGTACTGATTATATCTCATAACCGCGACTCATCCCAATTATAATTTGGACAAGGTCCTTGTGTTTGTTTGGAAATTTGTGATTTTCTATTTTGTAATAAACTGTGTAACATTTGTGTGAAGTTTTTTTTTAAAAAGACAGACAGGGAAGGTTTCCTAACAATTCTATTCAATTTTATTTCTTAAGGCTCAAACGACACGAACTCACGAGCCCCTGTAAGTCTATCAAAGTTAATCTCGTGGTTAAGTTTCTGCCGCCAGCGCAAGCCTGCGCCACGCGCACATCTCAGTGATCGACGATCAGTCTCTTCTCTCCGAGCGAGCCCGCATCACGCTGTACACCAGAACTACCAGGTGATCGACGCGTCAGACTTTGCTGCCAGGCCAGGCGAAAAGCGTAAGCCCGCATCACCTATCACGGTTCCTACTAAACATCGTAAAATTTTCACACGTCGAGCTGTCGCCGTCATATGACTCCCTGGGTCGCCGAGTCGCCGCCGAGATTTAGGACTTCAAAGTAACAAATTCCAGTGATATTCCACTTATAAATATTTTTGTTCCAGATTATGATTAGGTCTCTATAAATTGTTTTTTAAGTACATAATACTTACTTTTCTTTTATCTTTATAAATAATTTCTATGTCTTGTGTGTTTTTAGAGTAAATTTTTATTTAATTATTTTACTAAATATGTGCAGATATTTAATATTTACAGTAATTTCAATTTTTTTTTTCATATATTTTAATTTAGTGAATTCAATATTTACAAAATATAATTAATATTTTACAATACAATTTCAGTGTTTTACTATAATTTTGAAAAAAAAAAATTTTTTTTTCAAATTCGATGTTTTCAAATATTTAACAATGATTTAAATTTTAATTTGACAAAACTGAATTTTTATTTTTTTTATTAAGTAAATAGGTAGTTACTGTTTATTTGCAATTCTTGTGTGATTTATTTACTATTTTTGTGTTTGTATTTTTCCTTACTCTTTACAGCTATTTTATATTTACTGACTTTCTAAATCCATATTGTGCATTATTTTTTTGTTTCTTTGTGCTTAAATTATAGATATGTTTACAAAGTCCGAAAGACTCGAATCGGCCGAAAAGGTCACTTTAATCATGTTGCCTAAATTCATATAACCCCATAATTCGCTTGCAGCCTAGTTGGTAGTGTGGCCAGCTACTGTGCAGAGGGTGTGGGTTCGATTCCCGCACTGGACACAAACACTTATAGTATAATCATTTGTGTTTGTCTTGACTCTGTGTGTATTTATGTATATATATAAAAAAAAAGTAATATTTATGTATTTGTATCCGTTGTCTGGTATCCATAACACAAGCTTTGCTTACTTTGGGGCCAGACGGCGCTGTGTGTAATGTCCCAAAATATTTATATTTATTAATTATTATTATCTTTGGCCTCTTCAGACCAACAGAGTACTTTATTTAAATTTATTATCTCTCAATTAGAAGGAAAAGCCCAAATTTCATGCAATCTTAGAACTTTTAACAATTAAACTGAATTAAAATCGTTTTTGAAAACAACCTATGATAGATTTACAGAACTATAAATAAACTCCCCCCCCCCCCCCCCTAAAAATCAAATGTAGCTAGCCGCAAAGCGACCAAAGTGCGAGCAATTGACTTCCTTACCCATTAATAAATTCCGCATAGCATGACAAAACGTAAATTAATTCACAAGGTTAAATTTATGTTATAGAAAGTATTGAAATATTCAGAATAACATCAAGATTTTAAAATCGCCACCATTTTCATCACGACTATATCAGATTTGCCAGCCAAAACCATCGATATGAAAAAACAATAGATATGTCCAAAAAGCACCGGCAGGCTAGCCGCCCATAGTCTAATTTTTAGACTATGTTGAGTAGCGCATCGATTTGACGCAACAAACACAAGGTCACCCTCGGCGAGTGAACATCTAAAGATATTTTGTTTGTTTTATTTGAATAATGTCGTATTGTGCTGTAAAAAGTTGTAAAAACTATAAAAAAAAGGTAAATAAGAGTTCCAGCGACGTAACTTATCACACTTTAGTATTATTTTTTCATAAATAACCGATTTAATTTAATTTATAATAAATTACTTTAATAGAGGTGCACTATTTTTATCGAAATCATGTTAGTCATCACTGTAATCTTGTTCATAAAAAGTGTTATTTTTTCAATTTCATGGCATAATTTTAAACCTTTCTTTTTATTTGTGATAAAAAGAATAAATTACACTTGAACTGTGACTGTTTTTCAAGATTATTAGGATATTGTTTCATAAATTCACAACGAAAATAAATCGAAGGCAATAAAGTACCTCACCTCTATTTGAGTAGAAATTGTTGTGGAGTCTTTATTTCGAAAAATTATTGACCTAAGCTAAACCGTATTACAATGACATAAAGAATAAATTAAATATGTGATGCGCCATCTACCCGTGAGTAGCTAAACTAATATCTATATCGCTTAGCGAAATAGCTTAATTTGCTTAGTGTTGTACGCATGAGATAAAGATATCGATGTTTTTTACCCGTTGTGGTCAATTTACACCTGTGGAAATGAAGTGAATTGATGCTTGTAGTCAATGGAATGTTTTAGGGTTGCGTTCAAATTTCAAAAGCGTTGGAATAATTGAATTATTTTTAAAAAGTTAAATAATTCTGTCAACCTGTGGGTACAATCAGTTAAATGAAGATTTAATTATACATTTTAACGCGCTTATTTAATGCAAAATACATCTAAAAATACTGCTTTTCATCCGACTAATATTTTAATGCGAAAGTTTGGATGTTTGTTACTCAATCACGCGTCAACCACTGGACGGAGCGGGATGAAACTTGGCACACATTTAGGTTTAGTCCTGAAATAGAAAGAAAATAGGCTATTTTTTTATCCCGGAAAATTCACAAGTTCCCCACTTTTCACAAATTCCACTTGTACGAACTACAGCTTTACAACTTTCATAGTACCATCAAGGAGTTTCCGTAAAAATTTCCCGCCGATAACTAGTTAATTTAGGGCGGGTGGAGCCGCTGGGCAAAATCTAGTCAGTAAGAAACTGTTGTATAATATTGTGTCAAAGTACATATAGTTTAAGAGAATTTGTCTAGCCCCAAGCTTTCCTGTGATTTATAGAAGTGTTTCGTTGTTTTATTTAATATACAGAATGATAGACTTGGATAATGTTTTTATTTCGCTTATTTGTTAAGCTTTATGTTATGTGATCGTTAACTTTTGCATTCTTTTGCGAGACTTCTTAACGTCTGGAAAATAATACAACGAGTAGTGTATGTGGAGTAAAACCTATAACTAGCTTTTGCCTGCTGCTCTGACTGCACTAAATTTGGTTATCAGTGTTAAATTTCTACGGAAACTTCTTGTTTTTAGAAAGAAAGTTTGCAATAGCAAGCTACAGCTGAAGCTATAATTCGTCCGCGTGTAATTAAGTTATAGTTATTTCTACGGGTACTTTGGACTCTCGGTATTTTATACTATCTCTGGGCCAAATTTTAGGTTTATATGATGCTCCAGGGCGTTGTAAAGGAAGAACAAACAAACTTTTACATTTATTTTATAATAGTATAGTAAGTATAGATTACTTTTCAAATTTCAAATCATATTATTAAATTAAATTAAATTAAAACTCATATTATTTATTATTTTTATGATAAAACTTTTAGCGTTCATCTATATATTTTCATGCCATGAATCAAATTCTATAAAACAAGCCGAGGGTAAAGTTTAAATTTTGAACTAATTTAGCCGTCTTAACGTAATGCGTGTTCATACAAAGTTAAGTTAAAGAATAAAGGTACAAGTAAGGTAAGGTAAAGTATATCTATATTCCAACTATGTACTATCTAAATCACAATATTATTTGCTGTTTTATATGTCCACTGCTAATTAGAATTAAATTATTTAGGTTCATTCATAATTTAAGTATATTTCATTAAATTAGACTTTTAAAAAGCCTAAAATCGCCAGTTTAATTAACGATTTTATAGATTCAGAATGATTTTACTACCGATAGTATAAAAATATGTGTTGATAGTTAGTTAGGACTTTGAATTTTCCAAAGATATTTTTGATCATCAAGCATCATAGTAATCTATCGATAATTTTATTCATATCGCCACAGGAACAACACTGGGTCTAATGTAAAGTTAAAGTACTCCTACTCATCACAAGATGTCACTAGTGTCAACGTGTAAGCCTTATGTAATGAACATAAGGTTTAAATTGGAAAAAAAAATGTGACTTTCTTGCCCCACTTCACCTACTCCACCCCCCCTATCAACGGCTACGCCGGTTTCCGAACCACAGTGTCATGTTACCATATCTATTGTTTTTTCATATCGATGGCCAAAACGCAAGGCCATTAAACAGTGTAAAAATATGTAGGTAGAAGGTGGGTATGGTGTGTGTGTGCATTGCATTTCTTTCTACGATAGCCGTTCACCAGCATTCACGTTAGTTTTGTATAATTTGTATGCGTCATGCCTAAAGTAGAAGTTATTGTTACTAATATACAATTTAAATTGGTTTTGTGGACAATGCCATCTGTAAGTGTTCATAAGAAACACCTTCAGTTGAATAAATCGACCACAATCCTTGTAAAACCTAGTATTGCTACTCGACGCTAGATGGCGCTTGTTCAATGAACTCTCTGGAATTTGGTAGCAGTTACTAGACCAGGTAGAATGTTACAGTACATTCTAGTATGATTTTGGTTTGGGTGTATAAAGACGTGAGCCGGTGAGAGCGAGTCACTTATTAATTGGAAGCGATCAACGATACAAGCTAAACAAGCGAATTAGAAAGCAATTATAAGCTACCGGCTTGCCTGTGTTAGCCAATATTGATCAAATAATAAGATCTCATCATCTCAGTGTTGAGTTGTGAAGTTTCTAAATATTCATCATGTTATCAAAATGGACATCAGAAAGTTTTTTGGTAAGTTATGTACTTTTTAATATTTCCAGACTTTGCGAGACAAGATGGAGTGAGAAACACAAAACCACCAGAGTTTTTAAAGAAAATCTTCCAGTAATTCTAGAAGCCTTACAAACATTATCTCAGGAAGGAATTAGTGCAACTCGGAAAAGTGCCTACCAACTGCATGCGGCTCCAGAATTTCTTTCATTCTTGGGATTATGTTGGTAGCCAAATACTCGGCTTTGATGGAACCCGTTGTTAACGTACTCCAATCTGTAGCTTTGGACGTGGTCAAAGCCTCGGAACTCGTTAAAATTATTTTTCTTTTAATTAAAAACTACGTGAAAATCCGGAAAAAGTGACAGACGAAATTATAAAGGAAGCTGCTGCTGTTGCGGAGAAAGTTCGACTGGCGGAGGACATTACATCAATGCCGCGTATTACGGGGAAACAACGTCATAGAAGCAATCATCCAGCAGAAAGCTCTTCAGAATACTGGAAAAGGTCTTTAGTAATACCATACTTGGATTCAATTATCACCTCCCTTGAAGTACGTTTTGCTGAAGAAAACACACCATCATTCGCATTATCTAAGTTACACCCGGCGCAGATGCAAAAGATGACGACTGAAAATCTGAAACAAACTTGTGAATCTATTGCCCAGTTTTAAGATTTACCGAGCATAAAGAATGAAATCGAACTTTGGCAGCAATTGAGGCACGATAGGCTTAATCAAACAAATCTTACAGTTGTTGATTTCCTAGAAGAAACAAATTCCTTCTTTCCCGAAACCGAAAAGCATTGAAAATTTTGATCGCTTTACCATGCACGACCTGTACAGTAGAGCGATCCTTTAGCAGCCTAAGAAGACTAAAAACATGGATAAGAAGCACCATGGCAGAATATAGCCTTAATGGTCTGGCCATAATGAGTGTACACAGAGCTATAATAAATAAAAACCTAAATAATTTTAATGATAAAGTGGTTGAAAGTTTTTGCTAAAAATCAGGTTATGTTTTAATAAAATATTATTTTTGCTAACATAAATAAATATTACTGTGTTTAAAAGTTTGATTTAGTTATTGTGCTGTAGAGGGCTTATGAAGTTTTATACATTGACTAGCTGCTGCCCGCGACGTCGTCCGCGTGAATGTATAACATCACTTTTTGTGAACGAAGCCATAGCGCGATCTAATTCGACGCCAACGCCATCTAGTTAGCAAATAGGAAACATTTTTATATAGTGAAAAATTATAACACATCTAAGTTATGACTTTACACGATTTTTTATCATAAAATAAATGGCTATGTGTGAGTAGAATAATTAATAATTAAGAAGCAAGTCAAATATGCGTCGTTAGATTACACGTTGTTACAGAATGCGTTGAAGAAATAATAGTGGCAGGTGTACCCCGGCAATTTCGCCCGAAAACTGCAAATCGATGTAGAGTTTAGCCGTTTGGCACACAGGTACTTTAGAGCAAAACAATAATTTTGACCCGCAGATCAATTTTTTGTCTGGGATTTAAAATTTTTTTTTTCAGAAACCAACGTGTGGGTTATCAAATGAAAGGGCTTGATGAGCCGGTTCTATAAATATACCACACTATTACCTTTGGGCTACTTTTTTTCTTAAAATCCAAAAAGTATTTTCAAAACATACCAAGTTTTGGCCCCTCTAGGTAGAAGACTTTTAAAATCCCAAAATTTTTAAATCCCATACAAAAAATTGATGACACCCCTGAGGGAAATATTTTGAGGAACTGCGGCTCAAAATTATGGTTTTGGCCTAAAGTACCTGTGTGCCAAACGGCTAAACTCTACATCGATTTGCAGTTTTTTTTTTGCGTACACCTACGGCTATAAAGGTTCACTGCTCGTTCCCCGTAGGTGATAGCGTGATAATATGTAGCCTATATGTTGACCCGACTTCTTAGTAATATTCGTGCTAAATTTGAAGTAAATCCATGCAGTACTTTTTGAGTTTATCCCGAACATACATGCAGACAAAAATACTAAAAACTATATTTTTGGCTTCGGTATCCATTGTAGATCTCACCCCAAGTATTCTTTTAAAAAAATATTCAAATGTACAGTTTTGACTTTCCTACCATTCTATTATATGTATAGATATCAGAACCGTTCTTATTACAATCGTCATCGAGGCAAAGACTTTCAAAGTGTAACGCTTCATGCTTTCGACTGTACCAGGCGTTCATATTTTTTATCCCATAATATTGCCCCATCCCCCCGGTCATAAGTTGACGACGCCCTTGTACTACCCACTGGATTGGCTGCTGACGTTTTTTGTGCCTACTTGAAGCGCTGTAGGCAGATACGAAAGTCCAAAGAACTAAAATTAGTGATTTCCGCAAGTCGACATTATATCTGTGATATATCGATAAATAATGTTTTATATATAGACAGTTTTTGAACCTTGCAACAACAGAAAAACTCTTTGGCGGTTTTCGGAACATTCAACAGTGTTGCCACTTACCACTACCTCTAAGTTTTTTAACTAAAAAAATTATGTTGGCGAGAATACTCGATGATACCTTTCGATTTGATTGAACCTTTTGATGTGGTCCGACCTGGACCATATTTTTTTTTTGGTTAGTACTCCTATATGTGAAGGAAGTATTGTAATAGTCCGGAAAGAAAATTCCGTTTTTCATAAAATCTATTTATTAAAACCCGGCACTTTAGAATATTGTAACTTTAATGGATAATATATTATGTATACGTAACGCCTGTCGATTGAAATAGGTCTGATCGCAGCATGCCGTTCCTCATCAAAGAAATATGATCCCAGTTTGACCTTGTCAGCCTTCTAGCTAGAGAAATGGTTCAAACTGCTTTATGATGAATGGGGTTACACCGCTAAGAAAACCCCATTCACTGTAGTCCCACAATTCCAGAACACTCCACTCTCCATCTCCAAGAGCATTGGGATCCTTGGTGTTGATATCTCAAGTGATGTTCAGTACCGAGATCATTTGCATGACAAGGTGAAGCTGGCGTCCAAAAAACCTTGGTGTACTCAACAGAGCGAGGCAGTACTTCACGTTGGGCCATAGGTTGCTGCTTCACAAGTCACAAGTTCGGCCCCATATGGAGTACTGCTGCCTGATGATGTATTTGTGGGCGGGTGCACCCGGATACCAGTTTGGCCCTTTTGACTCGGACTTGCCGTATCGAACCCTTAAGTCTGAGGAGGCTTTGCCTCCCTGTGTGTGTTCTACCGCTTGTACAATCCATCCCGTCAACACATCCCGTGTTCTGAGGAATTGTTCGAAATGATTCCCACGGCTACTTTCTACCATCGCACCGCTCGCCATCGGCATGAATTCATTCTCACACTCTAGAACGCGAACGCTTGGGTTGTGGAATGAGCTCCCTGCCAAGATTTTATGTTCATGTCCATAGACCACGGTAACCGCTTACAATCAGGCGAACCGTGGGCTTGTTTGCCACCTTAGTTGTTTAAAAAAAATGATAAAAAGTACCGTAGTTCTAAAACGTTTCGTTTACAGATTTACAGAATAATTTCAGCAGTAGACTTGTGTCAAATTAAAACTCGCATTTCTCATAAAGAAACAGTTTATTCAGAATTCAATGGGATTCAAGAGCAAATTAAAATATTAGTGGAAGATCCAGAACTTCATTACGTCAAACGCGAATCCTTCGACAGCCAATTTTTTCAAAGGGCCTCATTTGCTAAATGCCTGTTAAAGCATGGTTAACGTAATTTTAAAAGAGACAGTTCTTTGTTGCCGTAGAGCATAGCTTCGCAGATGAGTTTTGTAAGCCGACCATGCACCCCCAGGACCCCTGTAGAGACAGTCAGATGTTCATTTCCAGCGTGTATGTCATGTCTAGTTCACCATCGTCGATTCACACCTCTGATGACTACGAGAAGGGCCGTTCCACGGATGAGAAGGTATGTAAATCCAATATAATACAGCAGAATCCTGTAACAAAAGGTTTTGAAACTCATAGTTGTGCCTTGAACCCAGTGATGGATAACAGTGACGTCAAGCTTTATGCTATAAAACCACATTGATTTAGGGGCCGTTATGATAAGTGGCTTGAATTTTACGATAAGTTAGTCTCGCTAGTTCCGAATAACCCGCGTATAAAAAAAACTATATTGAAATCTGTTTATCGATACATTTCGAAGCTACGATGGCACAGGCAGATACAAAAAAGGCACACAGACAAAGGCTTCATATATTTTAACATCCTGTTTTTTAAGTCGAAGGTAAGCCAGTATCGAAAGAGAAGACAGAGTGCGTTTTCAGTCTAAATAATAAATCTTAATAAAACAATTTCCATGTCCATACTGGCCAACTTTCTAAATATCGATATTAAAATTATGACCACTTTGAATCACTAGCAAATTCTTAACAAGACAAATAAATATCAATTTTGCCCTAATTCAATATTACACTGCTAACATAGTATTACAATAACAATTTCTGATTGAATCATATGGTTTACATATAAATTTTACATCAATTTTGAATAAAAAAAAACACTAAATGCACGTTCCTGTGAAACGACGTGTTACTCCCCTTTTTGTAGCAACGTTTGCAAAGACACATTTCCTCATATTGATAACCTCGATAGTACACAAATAAATTCAAAAAACTCACTTAAACACCGACAAATGAAGATAAATTCAGCAAAGTTTTATGATTATTCCAATCTTCCAAGACAACCATATACAATATACGTCAAATTTAGTTCCCTGAGCTGTTATTTGTATAGAAAAGCCAGTTCAGTGGGTAGTATTAGAGGTCAGTGTATTTGTTGGACAACGCCTCTTTTAAAATGCCAAAATTCTGTTCCACTTGTCAAAGACGAGGTCATTCTTCTTCAGAATGTTTTAAGAATGGGGAGAGCAGTGGTATTCAAAAATCCTATCACGTTAATCCTCAACCTCCAATACCTAATTTCCGAAATAATAAGTCTCAATCTTACTTTGTTAAAACTTTTGCATATTGTAAATGTTAAAGGTCACACCATAAATGTATGTTGTAAGCGAATCTAATACCTTTAAACGAAAAATTCTTGCATACATGTATCGATATACCTATATACAATTTTCATGAAATTTAGTATGCTAGCGGTTTCGGGGGCGATAAATCGTTCTAGCTAGGTTTCATTTTTAGAAAACATAATTTTATCCGTGTTTTTAGGCAATGATAAACTGCAAAATATCACTCTTCCTGACACCTATTGGCGAGTAGTAGATAATACTATTATTTTTACCGACACAGCAACACTAAAGCTACTTGACAATAGATGGCGTTGTTAAGAACAACGAGTGGAGCTCGGTCTACCATGTACATGTACTACTATTAATGAGCGCCGCCGCTTCGAGTCCAACGCGCAAGTACAACCCGATCCTTGTCTTTCCCGCGCGCTTGCTAGTACGACTGCAAATGCACCTGATAGTGCTGAAGTACACATTTGCGAATTACAAGAAAACGACGATTCATAGCACGTCAACTTAAAAAAGCCCGATTTAAACTAAATGTGATTTCGAATACGTGACTACCGAAATCACCAACTTTAGGCACAGATACTAAATCTGGTTTTAGCTCTTATAGAAAATGTGATTCTAAACCTTATAAAATTACTAAATCTACCACTCAATCTTATCCTAAATCTTATGAAAAATATGACTCTAAACCATATATTAACTCTAATGCCAAATCTTATACTAAATCCTATGCAAATGTTGTCTCAAAATTTTTACTAACTTATGTGATATTTTTTCTCCAAACCACAATGCTAAATTGTATACAAATATACATTATTATTAATTATATTATATATTATTATTATATTATATAATATTATCCTAAGTTATTCTAAACTATTATTCTAACTCTTATCCTAAGTCTGACTCTAAATCTTGTGCGCGATGCTATTATAAAGTTAACTCTTATTTGCCTACATCTTTTACGAAACAAGAAACTACTCTTAGTATTAACTCTTTTAATCAATCTCATCATCCAATAAACCTTTGTAAAAAAACGCTAAGTCAACCTACCTGCTACCTGGCCACTTAAGTAGACCTCTTCACGAGAAAGAGCACTCGATCTTAATAAATATTTTGATTACTCAACTACCACCCCTCGAATCTAACCGCAAAACGTCACTAAATCGCTGATTTATCCTAAATACTGCTCTCAGTCCAATGAAAAGTCCCACAAACGATATACCTTTTAATTCTAAAAATAAATCTATACCTATCCATGAAATCATGAGAAGTAATCACTCGTTTCTACCTTTTACGTTTTTATCTCTATAGTCATCTTAGCCATTACACATACTTGCTGATATTGGTTTAGCGTTTTGAAACGGTCATGCCTAAGTAGCAAGCCTGACCTCTTTCCTGAGATAATAAAATTAAAGGGCATTAACAAAACCGACTCTTACTACAAACCTTAGGTACTCTTTACTTAACCTTTCACGTATCAGATTCAATGACGCTGGATTTCAAGTTTCATGCTGTCGGTGATGACGTCAATCTCGAATATGACGGAATAATAATAATGTTAGCAGTGACTTCTTAAGATATTTTGACGCGAACATAGATTACAACACGAACCTAATCGAAATACAAGGTCATTCTCTACCGAGTGTTAATAATCTACTTTCGTGATACCAGCTCGTTCCGAAGCCTTAATAGAATGCACAGTCTCAAATAATCTCCGATGAAATACGTACCGTAAAGGAAGTGCTTATACTAGATCATGCTCTATGCGATGGCGTATACGTAGCAAATTGCATTGTCTCTTTAAAGTCTAATAATAAGGTACATGTTTCTATTTTGAACATAACCGAGTCAGATATAAAAATAACAGACTATCAAGTTCATTTAACTTTGATTGATGATGGATGACATTTTAAATCAGTCTGAGTCGCTGTTTTCAAAAATATTTTTAACGTGTCTTTTCCCACTTCCGATAGATTAGATCGTATGCTAAATCAAATTCTTTGCTCTCATCTCAATCCTAAAAAGAAAAGAGCTCTTTAAGACTGTTGTTCCTATTATACAGACATTTTTTATCTTGAAGGAGATAAGCTTACATGCACCAATGCTATTCAACATTTGATTAATACGAGTGATAATCGCCCAACTCATGTCTAGTCTTATAGATGTCCTGAGTGCCACAAAGATGAAATTGAAAAAAAAATAAAAGGATGCGTGCCAAAAAATATTTAGCCTTCTATTTCCCTATAGAATAGAGCGCCCCTGTGCGGGCTGTCCCAAAAAAAGCAAGACGCTTCTGGCCAAAGAAAATGGAGGTCACTCCAAGTCTTGCTAGTTGATTTCATCAAATCCCTTTAAATACTGCTGACGCAGCAAAAACTTCACAGTTCACAGTGACGGCAAATGATGTGTCTGGGCAATATCAATATTTTCATATGCCTTTCGGCCTGAAAAAAGTTTCAGCGCCTCATGAATATTGTCCTGTCGGGCTTACAAGGTCTCCATTGCTATATCTACCTTGATGACTGTATAAAATATAGCTACGACCTTGAATCTCGTATCCAAAAGCTCAATCTTGTTTTCGACAGATTTCGCCAATTCAACCTCAAATTACAGTCTGATGAGTGCGAGTGCTTCCGATTTTTCTGAACTTTTTTTCAAAATTAACATACACTAATGTATACAACATGATTGAATACATATTCCACAACACTTTCATCTAAATTCACATTTATAAAAATAAAATGATTTATCCTACTCCCGCTGAAATTCCTTAAAATCTTAAAGAAACCATGATTCCAGGTATTAAACGGATGCATAATCGAATCAAGGCGGCATACTACTGGAGAAGTATGCGAGCCGACATCAAAAAATATGTCAAAAGCTGCAAACTTTGTCTAATAAACAAACCTTTCCGGTCATAACCGCTTCTAGCACAAAGCTTTCGAAAGACTAGCTAGAAGAGCTGCTAGTAGGCAACCTGCCCGAAGCAGGCTACCAAAAATTCAAGTTCATTTTGACCTCACAAGATGACTTACATAATTTTCATGTGCGTATAAATGAAGTAGCCCGCAATCTCGTCCACTGTATATCTCTTTTTGGAATTCCAAAAATGATTTTAACTGACTTAGGCACTTGCTTCACATCTGAACTTTTCAAACAAATGACTCAAATCTTCTAAATCAAGTCTTTATTCGCAAGCCAATACTATCCTCAAACAAATGGTGACCTGGAAAGGACCCATGCCACTCTTAATGAATACCTAAAATCATTTGTCAATGAAAACTAAAATTACAGGCATTGCTATTTGGGCAAAAATACTTTTTAGTGCCTAAATTAGAGATATTTTTTTTACAAAATTGTAGATGTGTCAAAATACTTTCCTAGTTTTAAATTAGTTCTCAACCGGGCTTAATGTTTATAATGAATTTAGAATTGAAAATTGAGTAGTCCTATTGAAATGTCAGAAGTACATTCCGAACACGCAGATCAGATATCAGTGAGCCTTTTTCGGACTTTGACTGCTTTAGAACTTATTTTTTATGGCTTTATAATAGAATCATAGAATCATTTCAATCATTTCAAAGATATTATCGTGCTCCATATTTATTACATCAAGTGTTTTAGGAAATAGTTTTACTTGGTTGTTGCTCTTGAAATTTGAGACAATCCAAGCGGTCGCACAAGCTGGCCGCAACGCCTTGTCAGCGGACCTGTGCCAAAATTATATATTTTGCCTTTTACGTTATATAAATAAATTATATATCCGGAAATACTGGAAAAGCAATATGAATGTGTCTATAAAGGGTATAGAATTTGCAAAATTGTTTGTGTTATTGCACCAGTCTCATAAACTGCACCATAGTGTAGAAATCAGTAGGTACGTCAGGTTTTGCTTTTTAGAGTTCGGTAACAGAAAGTATTGTAAACCGGTATGGTAAGACTTCAATTTCCCTATGTCATAGCGGTTTTCAGTAAGCTTAAAGTAAAATCAACATAAAATTTAATACATCCGTAGAACATATGAACATATGAAAAGATTTTGGTTGCATGTGCAACAATTTTTTTTATAAATGACAGTTTCGACTAAAACTTTAATGTTTTAAGAACTGGTTTTTTTTAAACTTTAAAAAAATATCACCTTTCAAATAATATTTTAATGCATCAAATTATAATAAATATGTCAAATCAAAGAAATAGGTATATTTGAAAAGATATGGATTTACATAATATGAACCACTAAAATTTTATACTTATTAAAACTTTTAATAATGTAAAGTTGTTGTATACTGACTTTAAAAGGGTCAGCCTTCTCGATGCCGGGGTGACTGTGCGTGTGTTCTATCGTCAGTAGGGACCTCAAAGGGATTTTACTTTTAGGTTTATCAGCGCAAAAGGGGTGTAGGTATATATTAATAACTGTTATATGTTATATTATGTTATCACCGATGTCGCCGCCAGTCGCCGTTGCAATTCATAATTAAATTTTATTAGATGTGATGTTAACGTTCATAAGAACTACACATTTAACATTTTGGTTTACTATCAAATACATAATATAGATTACAATTTGTACCTACCTATATTCGTAATCCGAGTCCCGCAAGGATCTAATCGTGGTCGTTTACTTTTTTAAACTATGGAAATAGCTTAAATATACTATTTTGCAGCGTAGACATCGGTCAATTGTCTTATTTTCTTGATCGCATACACAGCAGAACTAATTTTTTTTGCTAGGTTATGAATATGAGGACCCCATTGAAGTTTGGAGTCCAGCGTTATGCCAAGAAAGACTGTTGAATTAACAAGTTCTAATTGCTCGCCATTAATATTAATACCTGTCTGTATCTGACTAACATTTGGTAACGTAAATTTATCACATTTGGTTTTTTTTTCATTAAGTAACAAATTATTAGCGTTCAACCAATTTACAATTTTAGAAAGGGCATTATTTAATTCATCATAACATGTCTGTCGTCTCTTAACTATAAAAAGCAAAGAGGTGTCATCAACAAATAAGACAATGTCATGGTTTTTTACATGATATGGGAGATCATTAATGTAAATAAGAAATAGAAAAGGACCTAAAATTGAGCCCTGAATGAATCCCATAGTATTTGCTGATCCCGGAGATCTTGCACCGTTGACATCTATTTTTTGTACTCTCCTACTCATTTAGGAGGTCAAAAGGTCGAGAGCTTTGCCTCTTATACCATAGTGATGTATGTTCCTGATCAGTATTTCATGTTGAACACAGTCAAATGCCTTAGATAAATCACAATCTCCAAGAGCATCATACGAATCCTCCCAGGCGTTAAATATATTTTTTAACAGTCCCACTCCTGCATCGGTTGTGGAACGGCCTTTCATAAAGCCAAATTGTTTATTACTAAGTAGGTCATTAATACAGAAATGGCTTAACATTTGACAAAGCATGATTTATTCAAAACTTTACTGAATACAGGTAGTATTGAAAATATTAGGATCTGTTGAACTACATGATTTAAAAAGTGGTAATTAAAAATTATGGCTAAGGGTTGTGCTATAACATGAATTATTGAATTTATAGTTTTTACAGAAAGTCCCCAAAGTTCTGTGGTGTTTTTTATTTCTAATGTTTTAAATGTATTTATGATATGCGTAGGACAAATGTTTTAAATATAAACGGAACTTTACATTCAGGAACACTAGTTTTTAATAATTTTTCTGCTAAAATTGGACTTGAGTTTAGATTTTCAGTTGTTTTGAATGGAATATTGCTGAAAAATGTTTAAAGGCAACTACTACCTCAGATTTTTTTTTAAAACTAGTATCATCTACAATCAACTCAAAGTCATGACAAGAATTCCTAGCTTTACCAGTTTCATTATTTATTATGTTCCATGTAGTTTTTATTTTATTTGTTGAATTTTTTACTTTATGTCTGGGGTGAATTAATTTTGCAACAAGACAGACCTTTTTAAAGGTTTTTGAGTATTTTAATTATTCCCTAAATATTTGGCATTATCATATGTTTTTTCTTTATATAATTCATACAGTTTACGCCTACTTTTATAAATACCTTGGGTAGCCCATTCACTAAAACTAAAGCGACAGGAAATAAGTTTCTTTTTTGCAGTAAATATTTTATTATACTCTGTTGTAATAGTGTCAAGAACAGTATTGTACATATCATTTGGGTTGCCATTATAAAGCAAATCTGGAAGTGTATGCTATAAGTTAGATTTAAATTATTCAACCCGTTTAGTTGTTATCGGTATAAATTTAATTTTCTTTTCAGTAATACTATTCTTTCTTTCTAAAACCACTAACTGTCTACAATGATCTGACTCTAGATTTCTTATAATTGATTTTTGAATTGGTTTTATGTCAGTAAATATATTTTCGATGGAAGTGGCACTAGATACAGCAATTCTAGCTGGTTCACAAAACAAATTATTAAAATTAAAAAACCGAAATATGTGCTGAATGAGCTATTTTCTAAAATGTTTATATTAAAGTCTCCACAAACAATGATTTGTTTATTGGAATTGCTGATTTTATTCAGCACTTATTCCATAACTAATTCAAAATTGTCATACATTGCACAAGGTGGCTTGTATACACTCACAACAATGGGATGCTCAACTTCTATACAGGTCAGCTCGGCAATTCGCTCAACTAAGAGGCTCACAATGTCTTTACGTTCCTTAAACTTTAGCTGTTTATTAGCTAAAATTAAAGAGCCACCATGGATTGCATTAACTCGGTTGAACGAACTTCCCACCTGGTGATTAGTGAAATTGAATATAAACTGATGGCTGCGTAGCCAGTGTTCAGTGATACATAAAATGTCAATCTTTTGGCAGTTTATAAACAATTCAATTTCTAGTTCTTTCTGAGATATTCCTTGTATATTCAGATGCACCAGGTTCAATGGAATATTATTTTTAGTATGACAAAGTTTTTTTTTTGAAGTGAAAACTTGTTTAGCGGCCTTGTGCACTTTTTTTGTGACGGGTAAAAACTGTTAAACTCGCGTCAGGTCACGTGTCCTGATCGAAAATTCGTAAGATGTCACTCGCGTTAGGACACGTGACCTTTATTTACATTAGGTTAGTTTTTATTTTTAGTATATGGCGATTATGAGTAGTATTGGGAGGTTGGATATGGGATTTTAATTCTATGACAGATTGAGCTGTCAAATATACAACGTTAAAAAAGTAAAAAAACAAAAGTTATTATTTTTAATAAATAAATATGGATAAGAAGTGATGGGAAGTAAATAGCGAGTATGTTTTCACTTCTGCCGGCACTCCCGGAGTGCAACCCGTTTTTTTTTGTTTCTGTTTGCATAAAACTTGAGTAGACATAGATTGTTTAATATAATCATTATTACTGTTGGAATTATATAATATGCCAAAGTAGACTTTGTTGTCTGAAAATTTAATTTAAATTGTTACATGTCAAATTATTATACTGCTCAATAGAAGCAGGTTGTTTAGCTAAATGATTAGCTGAAATGTCAATTACACTATTATAATTGCACTGCTCAATAGAAGCAGGTTGTTTAGCCAAATACTTGGCTGAAATGTCAATTACACTACTATAATTACACTGCTCAATAAAAGCAGATTGTTTAGCTAAATTATTGGCTGTGGTATTGATATAAAATGATAGCGACAAGGCCAACAACCTGGTACAATGGTGTATGAGATAATATTTATGTCTTGTCCTTATATAATTATGTCTAAAAATACTGTTAGTATCCATCACATGAAAGTTTTTGTTATTGCTAGACATAGTATGCAAAGCTAAATTTAACTCACATCTAAGGTTGTTTTCCTCCTGTGGCAAACCCTTACAATAGGGAAATGTAAACATTACATTTTTTTTACTTTAAGTGCGCTTATACTATTATAATATTGTCTTAATTCACTTTTATTTACATTACCCCTGTTACCGATAAATTTTACTAACGTAAAAGATGGAGTGATTTTATTAAACTTCTCATTATTATAACATAATTAGCATTTGGCATACTATCATTTAAAACCGGTTGTCCTACACTTGAGCTGAGAAAGTTTCCAAAACCTTTTCCCATTTCATCGCAAAACATTACTACATTGCCATCGACATTACATTTTTGTGGAACACTAGTTGAGTGAGAACTGTTGTGAGTATATGATTGTTGCTCCGATTCCAAACTGACACACATTGATGACTAAGGTGTTGGTAAAGGTAGTAACAAGGATGCAGAATCCGGCTGTGAATCGCTGAGGCGTTTACAATCACACATACTGTACACATAATGACTCAAAACGCTCTGCATTATATTTACTTAATTCTATTAGCTCATTCATAGCCAGTGTGTGCTCCTCCATCTCTCTCATACTTGCAGGTCATCATCTGCAAGGATGTATGTTAATCTTTTATTTGCAAGTCGAGTAAATGTGTATCAGTTTTATGTTGTAGCCTACTGTTTTCTAATTGCAACTTACATACTTCCCGATGTTCCACTAACTGTATTTTTTCTTTGCAGTAATTTACATTTCTACTAAATATTTTTTGCTTTTTGATAATTTTTTCAGTTTTTTTTTATAAATCTGTTGATTTTGATGTATTTTTTTATCTGGTTTCTACTGCACTTAGCAAACTTCACTGATTTTGAAGAATTTATGGTGTTATCACCTGCAAGATCTATAGTGGTACAAGATTAGACTTTATAAATAGAATAACAAAGCCGTTTAAGAGCACCGTTACCTTAAAAAATTACATTTTAGTTTTGTAACACCTTAGATTTTGGATTAGAATCCTTTCTACCAAATTAACATCGCATCGCATTGAAAAAATCCAAAAAATATTTCTTAAAACCTTAAATTACCGAAATAATAGTATAAACTCATCATATATTGTATTGCTCCGTCACAATAAAATTCTGTCTCTGCATGCACGTCGTAAGCAATTTGATCTAGTTCAAAATTCTGAACAACAAAATTGATTAACCTACATTATTTATATTATCTAATATAAATTTCATAGCAAAAGCTCGTACTGTTCGTTCCTCGCGTAAACTCAAAATTTTTGTACCTCCTCGTTTGCGCAAAAATTATACTCGCACTGGTTTTAATTATCGCTGTGTAAACTATATCAAAAATGATTTTCACGACATTGACTTTTTCCAGAATTCTATTAAGTCCTTAAAATCTAATATTAATAATAAACTTTGCCAGTAAACGCACAGCCCATATTTGTTTCCTTTTTGGTTTTTTAATGTAAAAAATATTTATATATGACTTATATGTATTACTTTAGTAGAAGAATTAATAAAACTCTACTATAGGACGGGAAAACTTGGTCCGTTTCAACCCTACAAAGACAAGTCTGAGAGTTCACCGCTAAGAAACCCCCATTTACTGTGGTCCCACAATTCCAGAACACTCTCCATATTCAAGAACATTGGGATCCTTGGTGTTGATATCTCCAGCGATGTTCAGTTTCGAGATCATTTGCTAGACAAAGTGAAGCTGGCGTCCAAAAAACTTGCGGTACTCAACAGAGCGAAGCAGTACTTCACGTCAGGGCAAAGGTTGCTGCTTTACAAGTCGCAAGTTCGGTCCCATATGGAGTACTGCTGCTATCTGGGTGGGTGCACCCGGATACCAGGTTGACCCTTTTGACTCGGTTCAACGACGGGCTGTGAGACTGTCGACGATCGAAAACTCACTTGCGGTATCAAGCCCTTAAGTCTGAGGAGAGACTTTGCCTACCTTTGCGTGTTCTACCGCTTGTATAATGGTATGTGTTCTGAGGAATTGCTCGCATTGATGGTCACGGCTACTTTCTACCATCGCACCGCTCGCCATCGGCAGGGAATTCATTCTCACACTTTAGAACCAAAATGGTCGCGTACAGTGCGGTTTCAGAGAAGTTGTGTAATGAGCTCCCTGCCAACGTTTTCTCTAAGGACTACAGTATGGGGTTCTTCAAGAAAGAAGTTATTAGATTTTTGAAGGGTCGGCAACACGCGATTGATACCCCTGGTGTTGCAAGCGTCCATAGGCTACGGTGACCGCTTACCACCAGGCGGACCGTAAGCTTGTTTGCCAACTTAGTGGTATAAAAAAAACAAATAGTTTTTCATTTATAGTACAAAAGAGTCGAAAATGTTTTATATTGTATATTCTGTATTTATTGGGTACTTTTTGTCTTCATATTAAGCAAATTAATTTCAAACTTGTTTGTTATATGACTGTTTGTACCAAAATAAAGTAAACAAAAATAATAAATAAATAAATACTTGGAATAGCTTTAGATGCGGAGCAAGATTTGATACCTATTTCGTCAAGTACAGTTACTGATAACTAAATTGCGGCGCACGATGATCGCGAAAGTGCACCGCGTATCGCACGATTTTACTTCTGCTTCACCCCCGCAAAAACCTAATGTATCTCACCTTAAGGATTTTTAATTATTTTAAATCGACTACAAAAAGGCGGAGGTTGTATGTTCCAACGATATATTTTTTTTAAATATAAACTATATTTTTATGCAAGCTAGATATATGCTAGATCGTAGAGTTGTCATATTATGTGAAAAAGGACTCTGTCTCAATTGCTCTTATCTTATTGAAGATATAGCTCTGTCGTAATGGAGAAGGGGGGGGGGAGGGGGGGGCTGTTATGACCAACCTCTATGTATACGTGAATAGTGCTGTGCTGACCAAGCCATGCTACCTCAAATCTCCTCGTAATTTTACAGTAATATATAAAGAAATAGCCACGCTTTTTCCCCAGTCGTTTCCCCGCTTTATATATAATAAAATAGCGTTTAACTCTGCATTTAATACTTCACCAATATAAAAAAAAAACTTAATCATTATCGACAATAAAGTAATCGTAGTAGGTATATTTTTTTTAATTTTAGTACCCATAGACAATATTTTTTTTGGTAGTATAGTAGTTTTCCGTCCTCCGTCATCATTTATTGAGTGCGGCAACCCTGTCAAAAAAAAGCAAAGTTTAAGTTTTCATGATTTTTCACATGCAAACAGTTCTATTTTAGGTATCTATTTCTTATTTTTCCAAACTAATTAAAAATCCTAATATCTTAGCTTCAGAATTTAAGATTCATTCATTGATTTAACATTACGGGGTTACATATAACAAGAGCTTATTTTGTTTTGATCGTTTGACATTTCATAAGTTGCTATAAACTTCTGTGGGTGTCTGTCTGCTTATTGTACCTTTCTAAACTTGCAACATAGCAGCAACGAATGACTTCGTCCGACTTATTAGTGGGTGTTTTCATTCAAGAAAGCTGGCGGGTGTGCAAATGTGATAAAATATTTATAGTGTTAGTGTTAAAATTTCTTGTTAACTAATTTTACAGTTCCGTTGTAATAATCTAATAAATAATTCACTACAGTTAATGAAATAGGCGAAGTAAGTATTTTTCTATAATTATCTTACAAAAGAAATCTGATAAGCATTTTACGAATATGATACGAGTTTTTCATCTTGAAAATTTCCATTTGTGAACTTTTGTAATAAAGTTTTTTAAAAGTTCTATTGATTACTTCAAACTTTCAACAAGTTTAAAACATTTTGTGTTATGATTGAACATAATAATGGTCATGGTATTGAGTAAAGTCATTCTTGAAAATTGTAAAACTTAAGATTTTCGTCGCCATTTTATTTTTTGTCGCGCTGGAAAAGCGGCCATTTTCTTTGTGCCGCGTCGCTTACTACAAGTTTGTGGTCTGTAAAGTTTTATTTATCCAAGTTAAAGTATGATCTCATAAAATTATTTTATTAATCTAAATCCAATTTAGAAATAAAAACACCCGAAACGAGTTAATCGAATTCAATGTGAAGTTTCTACAATGGCCTAATTACTGTTATAATTGCGACGTAGTGTTGATTTGGTGCTTTGTTTTGGTGTCATAGGATTCAGGGCGCGGCGAGTGGCACGACGGCAACATGGATGATGACCAACAGTTCTGCCTGCGGTGGAACAACCACCAGTCAACTCTGGTGTCTGTTTTCGATACACTTCTGGAGAAAGGGATGCACGTAGACTGCACCCTGGCTGCAGAAGGACAAACTTTGAAGGCTCACAAAGTCGTTCTGTCGGCATGCAGTCCCTATTTCGAGGTTGGTAGCACTTAAACGCGCTCACGTAATGTAGGTCAATTGCTATCGTGATCGAGTTACTTACGAGCCAGTAATGTTGTGCTCCAATAAACAAAATATTTGTTTTATTTTACATTTTTTTATATTAGTGCTTATTAGATTGGTGAATAGATGAGGTGGCAACAGAAAGTTGCTATTACTACTTTTACATCTATAATACACCTTCATTACCTAATCTTATCCTAAATGAAAGTTATTAGCTGATGATAGTTCATAGTAGTAGTAGTTTTAGAAAGGTTCATAAACAAGTAGGTTATTACTTTAAAATAAATGTTAATTACTTAAAAGTTTGACGTTAATTTCTGTTTTCTAAACCAAACTTAAGTAGATTGGAATCATTCATGCTGTAGGTACCTACAAACACTGCTGCTGGTTGAGCCTACCTAATTTATATTGCGGTATCCCAGAAATTATACAAGATAAAATAAAACAAACCTACACAGATATCTGCCACTTGAAGAATCATAAATATTTTTTTTTAATTTATTGTAATGGGTAACTTAGTAGTACTAATGATTTATTTGCAGGTGCTTTTTGGCAAAAATTAATATTGTTTAGATTGTATTGAGGATTCAAAAGCGATTTAAGAAATCTACTTGAATGTTGTTTTGATTTATCGATTTGATTATATTAGTTACTTGAATTCATTGTATAGCATAAATTGCCAATGTCCTGTGATATCACTGTACATGATGCACACTACACAATGTATGGTTTAGGTGAACTTTCAGAATGGAAAAGCCCTAAAACATGTCCTATAGCTTAAATATCAAAAAGATTCTTTTAAATACAAAAAAATATGTTTTCTGCATTTAATACATCTTTATTTTATGAGGCAATATATCAGTAATGCTGTAGCTGTAAACTAGAATTGATTAAAAATATGTATTTTTTAAAAGACAACTTCTATGCAGCGTGTCTAGGGAATATAATCCTAGTATCTGGTCACTATACTGGTCCCGAAAACCTGTTACAGAAAAACCATAATCCTGGGCAAATAGAAAAGTGGCTTGTAAATCCTTAAATTATCACTATGTGTAGGTTTGGGAGCATTTTGTTTTACTAACATCCTGATGTCATGGCTGCAATCAGCAGTCGAAGTCTCAACACCGATGCCCTGAACCACAATGCAATAAACTTTCAGTATTTCATTGAAGCTCTTCTGACCATACAGATTAAAGAAACAAATATGAACTACAAAACTTCAAAAGAAAAAACTAAAATGGGAAATAACTTTTAGCTAAAGGTCCCCCTAATGGTAAGTGGCCACCATAGCTAATGGACACTTTCAACCACAAGCATCACTTGTGTGTTTTTGACCTCCAAAAATCTAATAACTTCTTGAAGAATCATTTATATTATAGTCTTGAAAGAAAAGCTTCACTTAGCAATTTAAGGTCCAAATACGAAAAAAAAAACAATAGTTTATTACAATTTCCTTCAAAAAAAATGAATCCAAAAGAACATTTTCTGCAGTGCTTGAATTTAAATTCATATCTTCTGAAATAAACTATTCAAATAAGTTTAGAAGTATTAATTAAATAAGCAATTTGTGTTGACAGTATTCTTATGTAAATTAAACTTCTATAAAACCTAACACATAAAACTTTCAAAAATACCAAAAACTGACTGAGATATAGACAAAAAAAGTTTTTGGAAAAATGCCTGACACGGGGGAAACAAATGACTGTCCCACCAATTTTTACAAAAATATCAATGAATTTTGTGGAGTTGCATACAAGATTTTATCTGCAACAATAAAATAAAACACATGAAGGAAAATAAGCATATTAATAAAAAGAAACAAGCCATTCATCACTTGAAAGTGTGACAGCAAGGGATAGAACAGAATTTGTCGGCTATCAAGCTGAAAGATAAATGGCAACTTAACCATAAGAGGTATAACAAAAGCTACAGATATACATGATGTGGTCCTGGTTGGATAACTTAACCAAAGACATAACAGAGTACCCTGGAGATGGCAAACTAAATGAGTTAAAAACGTCAAGTAATGGTAGGAAGGGCATTATTGGTTATTGAAATGATTATCTAAGGGCTGAAGAAAAATTTCATAAGTCTGAGTTGAAGAATCTGGAAAGCCTATGTCTCGGGACAACCTGACTGCGTAGCTGTTACCAACAGTAGTAACTCAAAATTAGTTTAACATAGATAGTACATGAGGTGGTCCCGGTTGGATAACTTGACCAAAGACATCAGAGTACCCTGGAGATAGCAATCTAAATGAGTGAAACACTTCAAATAGTGGTAGGATGGACATTATTGGATATTTAAATGATTACCTAAGGACTGGAGAAAAATTGCACAAGACTGAGTTGAAGAATCTGGAAAGCCTATGTCTCAGGACTAGAATTTTTTTTAAAGACTATGTTCATTAGAAATAAGCTACTTAAGTTTTCTGTAAAGGGCTCCTATAGAAAAAGCTAAGGAAGAAGATATAAATACATTTTGCAGTGAATTGGAAGACGCTATTGAAAAATCATATAAGAATAAAGTGATATTAGAGAACTTTAACGCTCAAATAAGGACATCCTAAGCTGGAAGAAAGTGTGGCCGTTGGAAAATATGGATATGTGCATAGAAGCCCAAGAGGTGAAAGACTGGTAAACTTCGCTTTAGAACAAAAACTAAAAATAATAAACACCTTATAAAAGAAAAAACTAAAAAGGAAAGGGATGTGGTTATAACCTGACAAAACAACTAAAAACGAAAAAGACTGCATGCATGCATGCCTGCACTTACGATTTCCACCATCTTTTTAAAATCTGAATAGAGAAATATCAATACAATAGCGATTGCATGATAAGAACAACTCTAATACTGAATGAAAAAAAAAACCTGCCAAGTGCGAGTCGGACTCGCGCACGAAGGGTTTCCATACCATTATCTATAAAAACGGTAAAAAATCACGTTTGTTGTAAGGCCTTAAATATTCTGTGACTACATCAAACGTATACCTGTTGCCATTATCAATGTCGAGCAAAAACAAGCAAAGAAATCACATTTGTTGTATGGGAGCACCCTTAAATATTTATTTTATTCTGTTTTTTAATATTTGTTGTTATAGCGGATATATAGAAATACATCATCTGTGTAAATTTCAACTTTAACAATCACAGTTCATGAGATACGAACGGACAAACAGACAGTAACTTTGGGTACGGAACCCTAAAAAATAAAAAATAAAACATTTGAAAAGAAACTTGACTACAACTGTAACAAACAAAAAAGAAGAAAAATTAGGAAAACTACATACAGACGTAAACTTGGTATTCTCCAATAAAAATAATTTGAACAAAATTATTTGCGGTTCCGTACGGCAAAATATCACGTTTTTTGTATGGGAGCCCCTTTAGATATTTGTTTTATTTTAATTTAATTATTTATTTTTAAAGTGAAAATATTCTGTGTATATTTAAAGTGTCTATCTGTTGCCCTTATTAATATTGAGCAAAAACGAGCAAAAAATCACTTTCCTTGTATTGGAGCCCCCTTATTCAATTTATATTATTCTGTTTTTTAGTATTTGTTGTTATAAAATTCAGAAATACATCTTCTGTAAAAATTTTAACTGTCTAACTATCACAGTTCATGAGATATAGCCTGATGACAGACTGACGGATAGCCGAGTCTTAGTAATAGGGTCTCTTTTTTTACCCTTTGGGTATGGAACCCTAAAAAAGACAGGATAAGAAACATAAATAAAAAACACAAAAGCAAAAATTTTAATATTCAAAGTTATACCTAAAACAAAATTGGAAATAAGAAATGTTCACAAAGCATACAACCAAAAAATTTTGTAGAGGAAAATCTGGTAAAGTAAAAAAAGCTGAGAAAAGCTAAACAATGTCGAGCAAAATATACCAAGTCTGAAAAATAAAAACAGATCAACAGAAATCAATTTATAACAAATGCAACAAATTTCTACAAAACTCTGTACTCCCACAATTCACAACTATAAATGACAATCACACAACTGGTCATAATATACCCATAAAACTATTTGAACTAGATGAGGTGAGGAAGGAAATGTTAAGATTAAAAAGATAAAAGAACCTAGGTCCTGACAAACTGAAAAACGAAACATTACTATGCACTTCAACAAAAACCTACAAAATAAAAACCATACCCAAACAGTGGACAGAAGCGCACATATCATTAATTTATAGACCCATAACCCTGATGTTGAATACATATAAACTATTCTCATTGACTACTAAATCATATCAGTCCACACATAGACAAAAACCAACCACTTGAACAAGCTGTATTAATGAAAGATTTTTCGACAACAGACCATATCCACAGTCTTAACATGCTAATAAAGAAATATAATGAATATTAACTACCATGGGATTTTTAGACTATAAGAAGGCTTTTGGCTTTGAATTTCACATAAATAAATTTGGCCAGCACTGACAGAACAAGACGTACGCCCCGATTATACCAAAATATTCAAAGCCATCTATGACAATATTACAGCTCGAGTAAAATACAGAAGTTGGCGGACAATTTTAATATCTGCCGTAAAGTGCGCCAAGGAGACGCAATGTCACCAAAATTATACTTTGCTGTGTTAGAATCGATTTTTAAAAAAATCAAATGGAATAATAGAAAGAAAAGAATCTCAATAGGAGGGGAATACCTTTCAAACCTAAGATTTGCCAAAGACTTGGTCATTTTAGCATCAAGTGCTTCAGAACTTTCTAATCTATTGCAAGAATTAAATTAACAAAGCCAGAGCTGGATTACAAATGAATGAGAACAACACAAAGCTTATGACAAATTCTATAGAAAAACCGGTCTAAATTGATGGCACTACCCTCGAATATGTTACAGAATACATATATTTTGTAAATTCAATGTCTTTTAAGGATTGTACAAAGAAATAGGTATTACATGGAAAAAATCTGGGCAATGAGGAACATATTCAAAGGTCTCATCCTAGTAATATTATAGTAATATTATAGGAAAAATAAAATTAATAATATCATCTCCAACATAACAAAAAAATATTGAACAAGATTTCAGTCTGTCTGATTTTTAAGGTAGACCCAATACAAACAAAGTTATAGCTTATTGAAGGTAAGCCATATTTTTTTGTAACTACAAATTTACAGATTTTAACATTGAATTACGAAAAAACGGTACGTTTTACGATGAAAGTGTTCAGAATCTTTTTTAAAGCACACTAAAGAACTTTTGAAATGTTTTTTTTTAAAGTTCACTTGCATAAAAACTAACGGAGTTATGATGAAAATAAAGTTGGTTTTTATTTTTTTTTAAAGTTCACTTGCATAAAAACTAACGGAGTTATGATGAAAATAAAGTTGGTTTTTATTTTTTTTCGAGAAAAAGCAACAATGAAACGCATCTCATTATTACCCTTATTGGATTAAATGTCACAAAGGTACAAATGAGTTTATCTTGACATTATAAATATGATCCAAAAGTTTCACCGATTTAAAATGCTTATTTTTGAAAAAACAGCCGTAAAGTGAACTAGGTATTTTTGAAATATTAAAAAAAATACTTTTTTCAAATTAACTCAGAAAATAAACCATATACGTAAAAATTGCTAGATTACAAAAAGTTAGCATTTTCATTCAAAAATATTTTTACTGTAGCTTAAAAATTCTTCAAGATATGGCTTGTAAAACTTAGCATTGGTACGAAATCAGTACCGCCTTTGAGCCCTTTCACCGTTGACCTTTATAAAATTAAGGGTTTGAGAAATATAAAACTTACATGAGCTTAAATAGGCGATGGAATTCCCTACAAAATCCTTTTTTTTTATCGCTCTAGGCCAAAATGCATCTGAGGAAACTTAAAAAAAACAAACGCATTTTTTTTTATTTCGGAGCAGTTAGATTTTGATGCAGAGAAATGCGTATACTAGACATGTATACTTATAGTGTTCTTATCATTGGCACCAGGTGAACTCCTTCAGAGTCTTGACCCAAAAGCCCGGTGGAGCAGTAATGGCTGCATCAGCCAACTGTATAGACCGCTAAGAAAAAAAAGCATTTGGTCTACAACACAAGAATTAATAGTATTCTCATAAGATTTTTTTTATTACCCATAAATTGTTGATTTTGTAAGTTTGGGTCACAGAAAGCCATATGTGTACTAAATTTTATACTTAATCGGTTCAGTAGATTCTGTCAGAGTAAATTAGCTGTGTTGGACGGACAAACAGACGCACGAGTGATTCTAAAGGTTCCGCCGTGTTTTTACGAGGACGTACGGTATACAACAAAACAAAAATAATATTTACATAATAATAACTTTTTTATGTAAATTTTTAAATACCTATCTAAAATAAATTAAAGGGAAAAAAACGGGACCCTATTACTAAGTCTCCGCTATCCGTCCGTCTATAACCAGGCTGTATCTCATGAATCGTTATAGTTGGACAGTTGAAATTTACACAGATGATGTATTTCTGTTGCCGCTGTAACAATAAATACTAAAAATCAGAATAAAGTAAATATTTAAGGGGGCTACCATACAACAAAACGTGATTTTTATGCCATTTGCTTAATTTTACAATGGAATATAATTGATATATTTTAAGTTTAAGCTTAAGAGATAGACAAGATATTTAACAATGAAATTGATATACACATAGGTATATTTATACAAATACTATTGAATTAATTTCAATAGTAACAACGTACATTCCTGCGTATCACAATCATCAAACACATAATTATTTACAGTGTATTTTTCTAGAAATGTAAACATTGAGTATGTACGTATTCACGGTGTGAATATTTGTACCTAATATTATTTAGCCTGGTGGCGCCAGTTTACTGAAAATATCAAACTACAGTGAGCTACTGAGCTCTGATAATCCCGATACATCGAAAATGATATCCTATTTAGAAGTACGGAGCGCACGGAGGAATATTTAACTAAGTAAAAACAGCTCCAGGCGCACGGAGGAGTATTTAACTAAGTAAAACAGCTCAAGGCGCACGGAAGAGTATTTAACTAAGTAAAAACAGCTCAAGGCGCACGGAGAAGTATTTAACTAAGTAAAAATAGCTCAAAAGTCGACATTCGAATTTTGATATTTTTCATTACATTAAATTTATCGACACAGCTTAATAGCTGTGACATATCTGTATGGTAATTTTAGTTATATACGCTACTTCCTTTTATAATCATAACATCAGTCGAAACCCCAGTTATTGTGTTTATCGCGAGATGCTGATAAATATGCAGGCAAATATCAATTCTTTAATGATTTAATCATCTTTCGAATTCAGACTATGTATCATACGTTAGGATTATATTTATTGAATAACTAGCTGACCCCGCAAACGTTGTTTCTCTTTTTTGACACAACTGGTGCGCCATCTATTCTGAAAGGGTTATACTGATTCAGAAACCTTCCCCAGCGTGTGCACAATAACTTACCAAAATTTCATTATAATCGGTGTACCCTTAGTGCGCGACTTCGACTCTCACTTGACCCTGTTTTTTTTTTCGAACAACCTTGACCTAAGAATAACGATCACAACAAAAAAGAATTGTCCAATTTGATGCAGTCGATCGGAAGCTACGATGTGACCAAGGGCAGCAGGGATTCATTTTTAGTGTTCTGTACCCAAAGGGTAACAAACGGGACCTTATTACTAAGACTCCGCTGTCCCGCCCGTTTGTCACCAGGCTGTATCTCATGAACCGTGATAGTAAGACAGTTGAAATTTTAACAGAAGATGTATTTTTGTTGCCGCTATAACAACAAATACTACAAAACAGAATAAAATAAATATTTGAGGAGGCTCCCATACAACAAACGAGATCACGTGTTTGCTCAATATTGGTAGCAGCAACAGGTAGACGCTTGAAATATTCACAGAATATTTAGTTATATATTTACTTTAAAAAAAAAAAAAAAAAACAATCATTTAATAATTATTTACATACAACAAACGTGATCGATTCGCACTTGGCTGATTTTTAATTTATATATATATCGATTCTTTCATTTATAGTATAAAAGACAAATAGAAAACAGGTAAGGAGGTGAAGACTCAAGAACATAAACATATGTAGCAGAAAAAAAACAGTGCATGTATATAATTTGAAGAGAAAAGAAGATTGGTGGTAGATATTCCCAAACATAGTTTTGGAAACAGTAATGACTGAAATACTACAAGAAGACTTCTCGTATCCCAAAAACTTCACACAGAAGTTAACATCAACCCTTTGAAAAATACAGTGTGTTATTCAAGATTTCGCCTAGTACGCTCAAAATTTTAAAAAGTATTTTTGTAATTTTATGACTAGCACCCAATGACACCTACTATGCACAAAATTTTTAATATATGTCCACAATAATTGCCCACGCTATACTGTCAATTAGATAGCATTGGAAGAGTCGTTTGTGACTAGGAATAAACAATTTCGCATCTTTAGGCTTAAAGAGTTTTTTTTGCAGAAAGAGGGCTTCCAAATTTGTTAATTCCAATTCATGAAAATTTACTCATTTTGCTCAACTTTTAAGGCAAAATTTTTTTAACTACAAAAATGTGTAAATAATGTAGTGAAACACGATTAGTACCTATGTTTGGCACTTTGCATCTATTTCGACTCGGCTACTCATTGTATGTCACCAGCTCATCATGCTGCTGGTTTTCTTCTCTTCCTAGTGGCTGAAAGTCCTGGCCACTTTATCAACCTGCCTGTCCAATGTTTGTCATTTAGTGAGCCACATGGCCTACCGAACGCCATTTTAACTTAAATGAGTTATTAAGGGCATCATTTGCATAAATTGCTTCTCTAAGCGTGGTTTATTTTTTGTATTTCTTGGATCTTCATCAATCTTCTTTCTATACTTTTATGACTAATTTTATCCATGACAAGAGGAGGTTATCAATTCGATCCATATGTTTGTAATATTGTCAGAAGTGCACAGTTTTTGTATATGTTAGTCTATACCAGCTTCTAAACATGTGTGCCAAATTTCATAAGTGTCGGTATGTATGTTTGTTTTTCCGCGCATATCTCAAAATCCATAAGTCGGATTGCAAAAATTCTAGTTAAGTTGTACTAGGAATAGTCCAACTAAGGGAACAGTGCAAGTTTCATTAAAATCGGTTCAGTAGTTTTTGAGATAGAGAGTTAAATGTGTTTCACGAAGAAAACGTGACGTTGGCTTAACGTAATTCTGAAAGTTGTTAGTATTATGCATGTTGTTTCAATGTTTGCACGCAGTGAGGCGCTAGCTGATGAACGTAGACATAGACTACTTTTTACCGCGGGAAAATGCTTCATTCCTACGGGAAAACGGGGAAATAGGACAACGGGTAGTAAGAATTATCCTTCCAAACATTTCTAATTACTTAATTACGTAGTAACTTCCTTTTTCACATAACTGCTAAACAGCTGAACCAATTGGGTTGAAATTTTATATGAGTATTTCGATAATTTTCTGGATGATTTTAAATACAATTGGACTCGGTAGGTGGCGCTGCTGTTGGTATGTCAACTATTAAATGGCTTGTTGGGTTGAATTTTTATATGTGTATTTTCATGGTTTCACAGACACGAATGTATAATGACATCAAAGATGAAAGATTTGATTGTTTTTTTTTAGTTATATCCTACAGTTGAGGAGTTGCCGTAAGAACCTATGCCGATAACGAAATTAAGGGAGGGCGAAGCTGCTGGCAGAAGCTAGTATTAAATAATTTAACAAACTACAATAAATTATCTAATAAATTACATTAAACAAAACAATTACATTATCTTTAATGCAATAGTAATAAAAATTAAATTAAAGTGTTATTAACGGATCACTAATATAATAAAGTAGTAAGGTTTTGTAGAATTGAAAAAAAAACTTTTGCGCGCAAGCAAGTAAGGACAAAGTGATCCTTTCCAAGCCAGTGAGATGAAAAATAAATTGTTCATTGTTACAGAGTGTATTATCGCAGCAATACGACAAGCATCCAATAATAATCCTGAAAGACGTGAAGTACGCTGAGCTGAAGGCAATGATGGACTACATGTACCGGGGGGAAGTGAACATATCGCAGGACCAACTGGCCGCGCTGCTGAAGGCGGCCGAGTCGCTGCAGATTAAGGGCCTGTCGGACAACAAGCCCTCGCGCCCGCCGTCGCGCCCTCCGCCGCCGCCGCACCCGCCCCGCGCGCCGTCTCCACCCCCGCAGGTCAGTGTTGCCATCATTAGTTGGTTAACATTCCTGTCTTACGCTCTACTATAATTGCGAGCCTTCGCACGAGGTAGTAGCCACGTAGTAGTGTGTACAGATGGGCGACCGAGCGCGTGCATGTGATGACGCGAAATCGGAACACTTGTATTAAGAAATTTTACTAGTTCTACTGCATAAGGAAAGGCCGATTAGTCTTAAGTTCTACGCTTAATTTTACTATTTTAAGAGAGCACGGCTTTTGTTAAAACTAACAGAAAAGTTATCAGATCTGCCGATAAAACTTAGCTAAAAGACTGATCCGGAATAAACACAGCTCAATAATCTTTATTATTTTATTTTCTTTGGCTTAGACTAAGAGTATAGGGCCGTAAATAAAATACTTTTTACAACTACATTATTACTGCAGATTTGTGATGTTCCTCTCTGAAATCTAATAACTGCCAGCAATAATTAGCAATACATGACTTAACCCTATTTATTGATTGGTTTTTGGTTCAACAATGTCATTTTTTGTATCAGTAATTTTTTTTCGCAAGAATTTTATTAATTTGAGGGATGAATCCTTATTTAAAACAATTTGGCAAAACAATGACGGAGTATAAAAATAAAGAGAAATTACCAATATGTACCAAAAAATAAAATGTTCATTTCGTTGAGATAGGTATTTTTGTGTTCGACAGGTCCGAGATGGAAGTATAGACAGTCGTGAAGGGTCAGTGAGTCCGACTCGTCGTCGAAAGAAAGCCCGTCGCATCTCGACCGAGGGATCCGTCCCCCCAATAATGTCCCTCCTGCCGACCTCAGACAACTCACAAGGAAATTTAGGAAATGGAGATGAACAGTTGGATTGCAAAGACGAGGGACAGAGAGACAGTGTCGAAGACCTGACTATAGACGAAGAGGCTGATGAAAAACCGACCGTGCCACACAATGATGTTGTTCGCAGTGAGTATTCATTTTATTGTTTGTTTATAACAAGGTATTGCACACTTTATATCCGTTACAAATAATCACTTCTAATCAGTCAGATTATGTAAAGTAAACACTTATCCATTATTTTATCTAGCAGTCATACAGTAGTGGCCTTAGGTGGGCATTTCTTTCCGGGCCTCTTCTAAATCACGAGAAGTCCTACTCCGTCACATCTATAGTAATATTATAAATGCAAAAGTGAGTTAGTCTCTTATGTCGCTGCATTACATTCGATTAAGCTAAAATTTGGCACAGGGATCATCAAAGAGACTGTAAAAAGATAAAGGCTATTTCTTTTTCTGAAAAAATCGAAAATTCCCGCAGGAATAACTATTACCAATTTTCACGTAGAACCAACTTTAGTGCAGGTGGAGCCGCTGGCAAAAACTTGTTTGGAATAAACCCGAAATTGTAGGTACATCAAGAAATAGTTATGAGGCCTCATTCATATGCAAAAAAATTGACGTAGGCAGGTACTTACTACTCGGTCGGGCTAACTTGGCACCTCGTTAGAATGCGACCGCCTTCCCGCATCACTGCGCCCCGCCTCGCAGTTACCCGTTTAGCTTCGTACCAATTTCAAAGATTTAATTAAAAAATAGTTTATTACAATATCCTTGTAACGGTTGTATCTTGCATACCCTTGTATAGGTAATTTTTTGCATTTTTTAGGGTTCCGTAACTCAAAAGGTGTTGTCCGTCTGTCTGTCAAGACCCTTTTTCCCAGGAACGCGTAAAGGTATCAAGTTGAAATTAATATCAAATACTGCGGTTTACGATCCCTTGAATCTGTAAAATAATCAAGATTCTAAGTTAACGCAATAAAAAAATACGGCGATATTTTTTTTTCAATAATGTGTAGTAAGATTCGATGACATATGTAGCAATGTTAATGAAGACCAGAGATTTGCGAAAAGTATTGATACCTGAGTATACTTTTGTTGCGATGCTAAACAATTTGGTACTCAATATATTATACTAAGCATTTATCAAACCATAATTGAAAGATCTTTTCTTCACTACATTATCATTGTCCTGACCATAGTTTTATAAGGGTTTTAGACTGAGTAGGGCCCTGTGAGGTATAAGGAGAACTTGTAGTGAAAAGCAAGACAACTCAGTCCATGATCTCCGACTGAGGACGGGTAAACTTGTCCAGTTCAACCTAACAAAGACCCAAGTTTGAGCGTTCTCCGCTAAGAAAACCCCTCCAGTCCCTCAATTCCAGAACACTTCTTTAACCATCTCCAAGGGCATTGGGATCCTTGGTTTCGAGATAATTTGGAAGACTAGGTAAAGCTGGCGTTTAACTAATTTGGTGTACTCAAAAGAGCAAAGCAGTACTTCACCTTGTGACAAAGGTTATTGCTTTATAAGTCCCAGGTCCGATGAACCAGGAGTACTGTCGCCATCTCCTGGCAGGTGCATTCCTTGGCCCTTTTGACTCAGTTCTACAAAGAGCTGACTTTTTTTTTGTTAAATCCCAAACTCACAGCGCTCGCTATGCAGGGAATTCACCTTGAAAGCTGAATGATCACGTACAGTGCTGTTTTAGAGGAACTTCCTCCAGCGAACGCTTTAGTTGTGGAATAATCTTTAAGTATCTTCAATATGGGCCCAATTAACACAAATACTGTATAAGAAACGAATTAAGTACCCATTTTTAGCTGCAAGAAATACTATTGATGTATAAAGGTGTTTGTAGTTACCACACCCTGTTTACCAGCACCGTATATAGATTACGCAGCTTAAACCTGCATAAAACCCTTTTAGATTCCGTTAGGAGTTCTAACGCAGGCATAATGTACTCACTTATACAGTTTCTTACACAGCTTTTGGTATCGTAATAAGCTTAAGGCTTAAGAAGAGATTGAAAAACGGTTTTAGCTGGTTATCAGCGGTATTAAATGCTTAAGTAGAAATGTAAACTGTACAATTTCGTTTCTAAGAGTATAATCTATGTAATAGTGTACATTCATGCTCTATTAACACCAGCTGTAAAGGGGTATATTTGTGAAACTTAGTCCTTGCTATGTATTATAAAGGCTTTTATACTCCTTATGCTGAAAAACATCAGATTCAACTACACACACATTTTGACGTTTGCAATCGACCGCCGCCGCCATCGGTGGAACTAATTTAATAGGAAGGAAAATTAATTCCTCAATTCGTCAGAGTGAAGATTTTCATCGTAAAATAAATTAGACTTTTTCAATATCAACAAAGCAGCCTATTTAGAACTATAACCTGCATGTATTGACAATATTGTACAGTTCTAATGCTGCTTATGGTTCTAATGAGGTTGATTTGTTGATATTGAAAGCTTGTTTGTAACAGCAACGTATTCAACCACCCTGCATCAAGTCAAGCGCCAATATTTTCTAACGTGATAGGTCCCGTATGTTCAACTTTGTGAAACGAACTTGTTAATTATAATTTTAGCCCAATTGAGCCGGATTCCTGTATTACCTCTGATCTAGAAAGTTTTCGTCAGATTCTAGTTTAAAAGATAGCAAGGAACTAAATTGCACAGAAATCATAATCATAAAAAATTGGAGCATTAAAAGAAATGTTTCTGACATTGCTTAAAACTTCAACAGATTTTCAGAAATATTTCGTAACTATCCAAGAACAATTTTACAAACTAGGTACAATACAGGTTTATATAAAACGTATGGGTCACTTAAAATACTGGCATAATGGTATCCGCAGCCCTTTCACTAAATTATGAGAAACCTCTAGCGAAATTCTAGATGGTATAATATTAAACATATATTTCGATAATCTCGTAGACTGACATGATGTTACAAACAGTGCGCCATTATCCTTTGTTGCTCAGCGGGTAATGACTCTACTGCTGAGTGGGTTCGATTCCCGCACAAGGCAAACTTTACATTTGTGTTTGTCTTGAGTGTGGGTAGTTTCTATGTATAATATATTTACAAAAAAAAGTATTATATTTATTCGCATCCGTTGTTTAATCAACGTTAATATTTAACAACTGAGCTGCAATTTTTTTTTAACGTTCACGCACACACGTTTCATCATTTTGAGTTCTTGATTAGCGGTTTTGTATGATGGTGATCATAGTTTTAATGTCCTCGGCATGACAGTAGGGTATCGTACCTCTCCGTATCGACCTTACTTAATAGTTTCCACTATCTTGAAGGGCATTTTATTCTGGAATGGAAGCATAAATAACAATCAAACCATGTTATTCTTGAGTTGAGTATAGAATCACGATATACTATGGCTGTTTTTTTTTTGTACTGAGTGAAAATGCCAAGCTAATTCTGTGGCCGAATAAGGCATGTTGCCCTAACAAAAAGTTTAATGCACAGAATTGTACCTACGTATAATGATAATTTATTGATTACAGTTTGACAACAAAATCGGAATAGGTAGGTAACATGCTAAAATCATTAATTTGAATTTCATGACATGACATAATCTTGATATTATTTATTATAGTGATTATTATCCTACCAGAAATAAAGTACTGAACCCTTAAACAGCTGCAAAGTTTAGTACTGCTCTAAGGTATTTAAAAATAATCGCTTAAATAGATAGTCTTGTTTGCAGGCTGCCAAAAATGGTCTAATACAGCCTTCCTGCTTGCAGTTGTTTTAACAACCTGTCGCCATCTTTGACATTTATCTATATTATATTTAAATGAAAAACTACAGTTTTGAACCACCAATAACAGCAAAAACAAGTTTATTTATTTCATACTTGTAGGAAAAATAATAGAGTTTGAAAGTAAGAGTTATGTACTAATAACCTAAAAAATGTTTACTTGTTCACAAATCGGCCAAGTGCGAGTCGGACTCCGTACCATTACCTATAAAACGGCGAAAAAATCACGTTTGTTGTATGGGTTAAATATTAATTTAATTTTTTATTTTTAGAGGGACTATATAACTCATCTAATCTTGTGAATATTTCAAGCGTCTACCTGTTGCCGTTATCAATATCGAGCAAAATTTATCAAAAAAATCACGTTTGTTGTATGGGAGCCCCCTTAAATATTTATTTTATTCTGTTTTTTAGTTTTTATTATTGTAGCGGCAACAGAAATACATCTTCTGTGAAAATTTCAACTGTCTAGCTATCACGGTTTATGAGATACAGCCTGGTGACAGACGGACGGGCGGACGGACAGCGAAGTCTTAGTAATAGGGTTCCGCTATTTAGCCTTTTTGTACGGAACCCTTAAAATGTGGAAAAGAGTAATTAAATTCCATAAGACGCGTTTCTATGACGAAAGATTCAGCCTTTAAACAGTGTTTGGTCATCCTTTAAACAGCTTCTGTGCAGCTGTTCAACAGTCATTCTACAGGGCCAGGCTGTATAATTTGTGCCCCTATAAGAGTTATAAGGTCTAGAAACGTTTCTACAGCATTAATTTGCTTTCTATAACAACTTAGAGAGAAGAGGAAACCTGGTATTCAGTTTTTTTACAGTTTCTTTGTGCTACTTGGGGGGTTCTTCAAGTACAAAGTGGTTGGATTGGTTTTTAAGGGTCGCCAACTCGCGAGTAATGCTACCGGTGTTGCAAGCGGCCACCGTAGGCTGGTTTCACATTAGGCAAACCGCAACCTTGTTTGCCAATTTGGTGGTATAAGAAAAATTAGAGGGTGCGGTAGCATAACTTCCTTTTTTCAAAACTTAATAAAACCCATTGTATGAATCAGAAAAAAAAATACTAAAAAACTAGTTTAGTTTTACACAGTTTTGAAGATTAAATTAGATAGGTGACGCCCCCTATTCTCCATACACTGAGTAAACCGAATGCAGGTGTTATGTTGGCAATTTCTTCCCTGATGTTCTTCAACTGTAGGGTCCTTGGCCGGCTCACATAAACACGGGATTTCAAAAAAAAACATAGAATATAATAACAAGAGGCCAAATCGGGAGAGCGGGCGGACTACTCCAAATCTCACCTAGTTGAGATGAGGCGCTCTGGGAAGTGTTCCTTCGAAACAGGTAGTTCCTGTACAAACGCCATCTTGTAAGAATGAAAATGAAGATCATCATAAAGAATGCTCCTCACATAATGATCGGAAAGTCCAACGGCAGAAGCATGTTTGCGAGCAGAACGCCAAAGTGATCGCATCATTGAAGCTCTCACTGCCTCAATGTTATCAGGTGATCTTGTCGCACCTGCAGTTTGTCAGAACGTATTGACCCACGTAACAATCAATTTCCGGTCCAGGACGGGGCCAACGGGGCTAAAATAAACCGATTCCGAAAGGTACGCTGGGTTGCCATCACAGAACATCCACTCCAAAAGTAGGCCTCACCGGAAACGGCACGCATGATGGGGATTTCGAAAAAGACCACACGGAGAAAAAAAATATGTTCGAATTAAAAAACTGTTTTTTAAAATGCGTTAATACTAAATTTTATTAATTAAAAAAAAAAAAACTGGAAATTACAAAATAACATAAATTTAAGTACATTTTATTCATTTTCGTTATTAATAATTTGTACTTCGGATTACAGAATTTTACAAATCCTATAAAACTTTTCTCGTATTTATGAATAGGGTATTTATATCAACATATAAAGCTTGCTAAAGATTACAAAAGTTTTATTAAAGTGAGCAGATAAAACACTACTTGTCATAACAATGAAGGCTAATTAACGTTTACAAACATCTTTTTAAGAATTAGTGAAGTTTACTAATAACAAACATCATATCGTACTGCTACGAATTAAGGTTGACGTCACGCGTCTTACATCGCGCTATCGAAGTTTTTTCGATAGTTTGCATATATACCGACAAATCGAAATGCAAGTCAAGGTATTCTCCAGGTATAACTCCTCACCTGGCGGGGGATCACCTCAGGATAGTAAGCCGAAAAGATTGACCGCATTGTCCGCTGAAGCCCTTCATCAGTTATTAACAACTGTACGCTTCGCATCACAGAGATTCATCAGGACCAATACGTATCGGTGTAATTAAACGCTGATTGTAAGCGTGTTAATTATTTGCATTCCAGTAAATTTTACTTGTTTTTAGTAAACAACACTGTTATTCCAACAAGACTAGTTTTATTCCAGTTAGTAAATACAATAAGTAAAACTCATTAGTAACCGTCAGTGTAATTTACTTGTCCTATATTTATATAGGATAGGGTATTAGTATTATTTGCTTGTAGCTACTAAAATTTTTTCTCCGTGCACTAGCGCTCTGCTGTGCGTAAAATTTATATTCTTAACATTTTATACATTTTGAGCTGTATAGAAGTTAGATGTAGGAATCTGACAATTATTCTAAACTGAAATATGGAGAAACTGATCTCTAAAGAAGCAGTATCTTAAATTTCTACAAAATGAAGAAGCAATAAAGGAAGTCGGGCCCCTGCTGCATGAGTCCTTACCAACATTTTGCTATGGCAATAAGCCTACTTACTACCTTCGTAGATGTCAACAAATCCATTCAAAATTTAATGATACTGAAATTAATTAACCGTATAAATGAAAATAAGAAGTGCCCTTATATACGAAACACACACACGGGCAGCACACAAAGTGCTTACCGGTTATACTTTAGTTAGTTACTTACTACATAAGTACCACTTTGTAGATCTGCCAATATCTACTTAATCCTAACTAATAAATTCCTAACTTTTATTTTTATAAACCAACAGATGGTTTGATTGTTATTGCTCTGCATCGCAAAGGAGCAATAAAGTGAGCTGATTATAGCTGATATTTGGCACGGAGATGTTGAAAGGGCGAAGAAGGTTACGTTTATCCTACGGGAATATTTATTTCGTATGCGAGGCACTATTACTTCACGTGACAACTGGCAAGGGAACAACGGGGTTACCAAATGTTTTACTAAAATAACAACGGTGTTACCAAATTTTTTACTAAAATATAGCTGAAGGAATAAAACAAATAAGAATAAAAATATCTGGACATATCTAGACACGCGGTAGCGTGTCAAGCCAAGTTCAAGTAACAGAACTGGCGAGCAGCACCGTGTGTTATATTACACGAACCATTCGAAGCCACTTTTGACCCCCTCATTACTCAAAAACTATTTCACATAAACGTGTCAAATTTGGCTATAATATTGAGACTTGCGAGATAAATATGTGCTCCAAGTTCCAAGCACATCTCAAACGGTTATTTAGATATTAACGTTCAAAAATCGTCATTTTTTTCACTGACTGACCTATAGATCAAAACTCTAACCCAGTTCCAGATGACCTAGAAATATCAAATTTGGCATGCAGATAGGTAATTAGGTGAATACAAAGGAATAAATCAGAAACTGGTAAATCTTTATTATAATTTTTCACTTAACCTTTAAGCGGGCGCGCGGTCATTTGTAACGACAGCGGTCGCGCGTAACCTTAAAGTAAACCGTCAAGGTTTTAAAGAACTTAAAAGCCAAATTATTAAATGATTTGAATAACAATGTACTTTAACACATTCCCTTTAGATAGAATAAAAAAAAAATTTGGCAGAAAACCTTCAAAAATTTATATTAAAGCACTTTTACGAAGTGCGTCGCGCGAATCTTCAACGACGTCAGGCGCGCGTTTACTTTGCAAAACCTACGCAGCATGCACAACAAAAGATATAATTTAGATTAAGCAATGCGCACAGAAAGGAAGAATCTATTGTTTTGAGTTCACAATGAACCTATGAGAGGCTACTAATATTGGCAAACATGAGTGATGATAATATACGAATTTAAACCGAAAATAGGGTTAGGGATTCGACACCGCGCGACCGCTTGAAGGTTTGATTTTATTAAGAACACTTAACTTATACTTATAAAATCTGTAATATAAGAATCAGTAATCAAAACTTATGACAGCCGGTCTTTCTGCGGATTTTAAGGTTTTTACGTGAATATATAACGAATCACCCTTAATTTGTTTTTCATCCAAATATTTCCGTTTTAGTACTTATAACTAAGAGTATAGTCGACTTTCGAATTTATTACGTTATTAACTGGGATTTAGTATTAATTATTGTTTCAATATTTAGCGCACATCAATAGTGTAAGATCATTACTTATAAATAATTAAATAATAGGCATTTCGGTACACGGCGCGCGGTGTGACGTCGGAGCAGCGGGGTGGGAGCGGAACCTTGACGCGAACGTGTCCGAGCGAGTGGCTCATAAGCGAGCGCCGCGCTGCTTGCTGTCCGGTTGTCTCTCGATATCTGACCTATAAGGTTGCGATTTATGCTACGAAATTCATAGGTTTTCTTAAAAAATACTTATATATTTGTGGTTATATTATTATTACAATTCTTTAAGTAAGTTCGTATGGTATATGCAATAGTTTAAACCAAACACTTTAGTATAGTCATAAGAGTTATATGTAGGTATTTAATAATTGAATGTGCAGAATTCATTATTTAGATTTGTTTGATGTAGAGGTGCAGGGTATGAGGGGCGCACCATTTTTCAAATCATCACCACTTAGGGTCACAAAACTGGTTTTACCGAAATTGAAAAAATGGGTGAACCAGGTTTATACTTTTTATTTTGAATCATGTACTATGTTTGAGATTTGTCAAAATCGAATTTTATTCTATCATGCATTACATTCCAAAAAAAATCTACATGTATAAAAAAATGTGTTTCTTTTTTTATTTCTACAATATTTATCTAATTACCTTGAAACTTTGGTGAGTTTAAAGAAACCGAATCCTGATCCTCTGCATCAAAATTGTAAAACCGAATTTTTTACATGCCTCCGGATTCATGACCTCTAGTTCTGACGCGTTTTGCACTAGACTATAGCAAGTTTTATATATATATATATATATATATATATATATATATACTCAAGACCTAGTAAAACAGCTTTATAATATATATATATGTTATATAAAGCTGTTTTACTAGGTCTTGAGTAAGCCAAGGAAGTAATTTTGGTCTTTTAGAGTTCACACTAATGAAAAACGATCTACCTAGAAATGCAAAATACTTATTATTCGCCGATGACCTAAACCTGTATCTCACCGTTACAAGTATAGAAGATTGTCAAAAACTACAAGAAGATATTGATAGAGTACCTGAAGCAAAATAAATGTATTGCAATTTTGTTTCAAAGTGCATGAAAATACCGTTGAAAACGTAGCCGTGCGCGAAATCCAATCATATAAAATTATCAGATTGAAGGAATACCGATTAAGAGAGTCACAGAGGTCAAAGACTTAGGGGTGAATAATTTTACATCAAAACTAGAATTTCGGGAAAACATTATTAGAATATGTAAAAAAGCTTATAGGAAACTAGGTTAAATGCATCGTATGGCTAAAGGTTTCACAAATATTAAAGCTATAGTCACTTTGTATAACGCTTAGGTTCGGTGTCAATTAGAATATATTGCAGCCATATGCCAGCACGAAAATAAGTATATTTTAATGACAGAGCGAGTGCAAAATAAATTTATTAGGTTTTAATTTATATAAAACAAAATATGGCGTATTTCTATTGTTCCTAAATAAGTATCCTACCCTATTCATTTTAGGTGTGGTGGGATATCAGAAGAGAATTGGCTCTAGTTTTAAATATTTTTAAAGTTCTGAGGGAAAGACATGTAACCCGCAAGTGTTAGGGAGTGTATCTTTTCATATTCCGCACAGTGGAGGAGGCGGCGGCCGCGTCTGCTGGCCGTACCGCGGGGCCGCATCGCGCTGGTGAACGAAGCGCCTGTCATGTGCGCGCTTCACACTCTGAACCGCATAGCGGACGAGTTGGACCTATTATGTTGTGTTGTTCTGAGTGAATTCACAAAGATAGCATTATTATCTGTTACTGTTGTTAGTAGAAGTAACTTATTGGGGATATAAAACCTGTAAAAATAGATGTAAGTTTGGATGAAATAAATAAATAACTTATATATTTTCTTCAATCCTTCAGATGCTTTTTTAATTGTGTTATAAAATTTGCACAAAAACTGTATTTACGCGATCTAGCCTAATGTTAAATATGTTTTTACAATTGATACATAATAGATTATATTAAAATATCTGCTATCATAAATAAATAACTATTGCGTGCGCGACAGTACTCATGCGCAAACATGGTCTCTAGGTTTCACTCACCGCTAGACTTATGTGCTGCGGCGCTCGCGACGTATACCAAACTAAGGAAACTTTGTCCCTGACAATGGATACAAATGTTTATATTTTATTTGAATACATACTGTTCATAGAAAAAATTACTTACTTAAGACACTCTTATGTTTTTGGATTGTTCTGACAACAGATAAAATTAGTTACATATCTTTAACTTCTCTTAAGGAAAGTTATAATAATTGGTCCGAAAATCGAAATCGCTAAATTTGAGTTTTTAACTTTTCTTGAGAAGTCATTGGAATAGGTTCGAAAATCGAAATCGAAAATTTTGTGTTTTCTTTACGTTTGAAGACTTGGAGAAACATTTGCAATCATTTTTAGAGTGATGTCTGTGTGTTTGTGTGTGTGTGTGTGAGGGTGTGTGTGTACGTACGTATGTATGTATGTATGTAGACATATTTTGGCTTTCGATTCCTCAATAACTACTGGACCGAATCGCTCTGATGACATATCAATCGATAAGCCATGTCATGACTTAGATCTGAAAGGAGTCGGAAATAAATCGGTCTAGCGGTTCGTTTTTTATCCGTAAAAAACTGACTTTTTATGCACGCAAAATAAATTTCAGGTATCGAGGGGTAGTAAAGGCTTTTCGAGGGTGCTGATTTCGAATTTTTTATCAGTTTTTTAAAATTCAAAATGGCGGATCCAATATGACGTAATTTTTTTTTTTTGTAAAAGAATTTTTCTCAAGAGAAGTTGCATGTACGGTACTTGCTGCCGAACCATATTTTTTATCTTTACATTTTGAGACCTGGAGAACATCATTTTTAGAGTGATGTTTGTGTCCAAGTCCAAGTCACCATCGGTCTTTTGCAGTGGTGGTGAGGTCGACTAGCAAATGTCCCTCTGCAGCTTTAGCAATCGACCAGAAAGCACGACTTTGAAAGTGATAGCTTGCAAGTTGCCTACCTATTTGCCGATGATTTGGAATTTAGATCTGGCAGTTGCTTTCTTACTTAACTTCGAGATAGCATTTGATTTGCTTCTTTAATTAACTCAGAAATCCTTATTGTTTCGAGCCGTGATCGAATCGAAGCCTATACGCAGTTTGCTTGAGAATTTTAGTTCTCTGCAAGACCGATTAAGCCACGTTAGTTTTGTGACACCGGCAGCTACTCGATGGTTAGGAATAAAACATTCCATACCAGCTAGGATTGTCTCAGTGACTGCGGCTTGCAAACGTTAAGATCTACTGAGCTGGAGCAGAGCTGCCTTCACGGGTACGATACATAAAATTCACGCAATCCATCCGAATCTGCCGACTTAAAAAAACACACACGACTCCAATTACTTAGCCCAGATGAAACGGATTGTGTGCATGTAGATGAAACGGGTTGTTTGAATAAATGCTTGGGTTGAGTCCAGACCAGACAGTGGTAAAAGGAGCCAAAAGGCGCATCCACTCAAACAGTCTGCCCGTGTCAGTAGTCCATTAAGCTTGAATAGTTATCCATATTTGGTATTTTCTTTGGCAAAAATACCAGTTGATAGAATCCATATGTCAAAGTAATTGTTTCTGCGTTCTCACCGAGAATACTAGCCTGCAGTGAATCAGTTATATCTAAATCTATGTCAATAATGTCAAAATCCATCTTAGAAATCAATCACGCAAAGATTACTTATACGTCTAGTTACCATGTTCAGGCACACAAAACGAGCCAATCCGTGTACCTGATTTTTCATGTACTTGCCGTCAACACTACATCATACGTAATCTGTGCGTCAACGCGAACTGTGCTCCCGCGAAAAGTTATAAAAATGGCAGTCTGTGCAATAAAATTGTGTAGAAACTATTGGCAAAAAACACTTGATGAAAAATAAATCACTTTTCACAAGTTAGTACACTTATCTGCTTGTTATATTTGAGTAACGAACGATTTTTTCAAAATTATTATTCGCCAGAGTAGCAACAAATATTTTTCTGTCTGTGTTGCCAAGTCAAAAGTCTGTACCTTAAATTCCCAAGTTCAGTAAGGTGAACATTAAAACGAAAATATATTCTTTTTACCTAACGTCACATACCTACGTACATTATTTCAGGTTGATAAAGTATTTCTGTAATGATGACCCCTGTGACACATTGTGTTCATAGAACGTAATTTTTCAAATTTTACTTTAACACAAACATAACAGATGGATGTAAATCACAATGGAAAAAGTAGTATGTCTAATGTATTTAATTGACTAATGTATTAATTTATCACCGTATCTTAATACACATTAGTAGTTCAGTAAAAATCTCCTGTCTTCACAACGAAAGGTAACGTCACACCTTGAACTCTTTGTATAAAATTTTAAATTTAATTACCTACTACTACTACTACATTAGCAAGACGGCATATGACCGGTAATGACCACGCGCAATTGGGTGTGTAAAATAATAAGGCAGTCTCATTGTCACGTCACGTCACGCTTCCGCCGCGTGGCGCCAGCGTCCTACCTATCTAATCGGCCGGCGCGGCAGATCAAAAATGCGCAATCAGCAGGCTACACGAGTGCATTAAGGGCGCGAATTAAGAGTTCCCACGAATGATACTTTTCACACTTTTGATAACGCCAGTTTTGCCTTCGACACCTACCGTTCGGATTTGAAACGTTACTAACAAAATTTTTGTTTACAAAATTCGCAAAACGAACGGTTGACGTACACATACTACGATAAAACACACACACCTATACATATGTATAGGCAGTTTGACAGATTAACACAAAAACCCCACCTCCAGACATGGGTCTAAAGTTTCATTTTTGGTGGCAAAGTGATAAAAGTAACAAAAATATCGTAAACGAACGCATGACAGTTTGTCACAGATGAGACTAAAATTTTAATATTTTTGATACCAATGCTAAACGAACGGGTCGCGTTGGGTTTGGGATGCAGAATCATTATTTTTGTCACCTGTCATCCGTTTATCCCAAAATGTTTAAAAAATAAAACTCCACCTGTGCAAAACCGGGACGGGCCGCTAGTACCGAATAAAGGTAAAATTTCTCCAATTTGGGATAATCACTTAAGGGTTGGTAACACTGAAATTACGCACACAGATGTAAAAATTATAGTCGTATTAGCTGATTTACACCAACATGGCTACGAAAATGGCTCGCAGTGCTCCGTTTGCTGTTGTTTGGGACACGGTATCTAGACGTATAAGTAATCTTTGCAATCACGTGATTACGAACAGAAAGACGTGCGCAATCGTACGTATTAGACTGGATGACCAGAGATTTGACGCCTAAATAACGGAAATGCAATTTTCTACATCACAGCGTCATGTAGGACACCGGTGACTTCATGGGGTTTTTGGGTTTATTTTATAAACCACACGCGATTTAAGCCTGACCTAGACATAAATCCATATTGTGGTAAACTAAATCAAGGAATACTATGGAGGTTAACGTGATATGCATTTTGACGGATATTTAGTGGTTTGTTTGTATCGGTCGCATAGTTTTTTTTCTATAGGTTTTAACATAAACGAAGGTTTATTGGTTTGTGTAGTCGCTTCTGCCAGATTTCGGTAGGAAGATTACCACGAAGTTCCATATTAATGTATTTGTGTGCGAGGCAACCTCTTTTAATTTTCTTCGTCAATAAGGTTTAGACCAGGAAGGTTTGGAGCGCCTAGACGAAAGTTGGTATTTAATTTATAGTAGTGTGCATACTTCCTCGTCTGACGTGTCTATAGGTGCCGTTATCATTCATTGGTGAGCTGAAGTTATGGTGGTTTTCGTTTACCCTTTCGGATTTTACTTACCCTTGCAGCTTTGTTTTGATATTAGATACTTTTACAGAAATGTCATGCTAGCATTATCTCTTACGGGGTCTGATGCGTTTCTTGTATTCGGTTGGCGCTGTCTTGTAGGTTACCAGTCTTGTTCGGATCGTTATCGTGTTGAATTCTGACAGATGTAAGGTTGGAACAGAACTGGGTTAGTAGCACACCTAGTATGTGTTTGGGTATATATATGCATGGGCGTGGTTGGTCTACGGTATGTTGGGTTGTAACTTTACCCTCTATATAGTCAACTCCTGGTGTCAACCGCTGACTCTCCTTGTGTCAACCTCTCTATTTTGCTACGTGCCGTTTATGGAACTACTCGGAAGTCAGGCCATAGTCGCCATCCGACTGCGCCACCATCCCCGTATTTCTGCTGCCGTCTGTTGGGTGCTGGTTGAACGACTGACTTTAGTGGAGGGAATTGCTATGTATTTCACCGCCTTCACATTCCAGAATACAGCATAATCAATAATGAAATGCAATGCAAGACAGTCAGTTTATGGCAAAAATTGAAGTTCGGGCGGCATCTTGTTTTATGGGCTTAGTAACCAAAACCCTACTTGTCAACCGTTATGTTCGTAATCTGCAGCGGGAGATTTGGTTTAGCAACCTTGATTGCCAAAATGTTTTACAATATTTTGTTAGAAATTAGAACCGTGCTTTGTCACTTTGATTTCATTTTATGAAAATACTTACTTATTTTTTCATTGCATTATTAATTTATTGAAGAAATATTTTATATTTCAATATTTTTTTGGACAAATAACACAATACCACCTGGACTAAGCAAGGCTTATGTATTATGGATACCAGATAACGGATAAAAACACATTTTTTTGTGTAATACATGCATATTATACATTTAAAACACCCAGACTCGAGACAATCACAAATTTTTACCACTTTTTCTTTTAATGAATTACGGGAATCGAACCCCCAATGGAGGGGCCATTCTGCAGGCAGGTCATTTCCCACTGAACCACAATGTTAGTGCCTGTCGAATTTTTAACTCCCACGGGGTTTGATTCCATTATAATCAGAGTGTCCACTTTCTGGAAAGTGAACGAAAGTCATGGAATAGTTAGGAAAACGTAAAGTGGACAGGGAAAGTCATGGAAGCTCATGGTAAGGTCAGGCAAAAAATGGTATTCAGAAAAAAGTCGTAGAGTTTGCTAGGTTGCTGCCTTACAAGTCGCAAGTCCGGCCCCACATGGAGTACTGCTGCCATCTTTCGGCGGGTGCACCCGGATACCAGCTTGGCCCTTTTGACTCGGTCCAATGACAGGCCGAGAAAATCGTAGACTATCCCCAAACTCACAGGCCGTATCAAACCCTTAAGAGACAGTTTGCCTCTCTGTGTGTGTTCTGCCGCTTGTACAATGGGCTGTGTTCTGAAGATTTGAATTGGTGTCCACGAATACATTCTATCGTGGTACCGCTCGCCATCGGCAGGGAATTCATCCTCACACCTTGAGCCTAAATGTTTACGTACAGTGCAGTTTCAGAAAAACTTCCTCATGCTAACGCTTTGGTTGTGGAATGAGCTCCCTGCCAAGGTTATCTCTAAAGACCGCACTAGTACAATATGGCAAGGAAGAATTTATTAATTTTTTAAAGGGTCGGCAGCGTGCGATTGACGCCATAGGTTGCGGTGACCGCTGACCATCAGACTAAGCTAACTTGTCGGAATATCAAAAAAATATAAAGCTACTGAAAAATGCAATTTGCTCGGCTGCCATACGATAAATAAACTGATATATATCAAGTTCTCAATTTGATTGTTTTGTTTTTGTGTACGATATTGATACGAGTTCATAGTTGAAATCATTAAATAAACAAATAGAAACAGACAAACAAAGAACCTCTTATTTTAGGGTCGGTTTAAAAGTGTGATAGTTATATTTATAAATAATATCATTTTCGGTCGGGGAGTTTTGAAGTTATGGTCAGAGGTTTTTTTTTTAGGATGAGTGGACACAGTGATTATTCAAAGTTAACTTCAATTTTCAGAAATTCGTCAGTATTATTGAATTCATAAATTTTGTTCCCAGATTTTCAATGGCATATGGAAAGATCTCAAGATGAAATTATGAACTCTAGTGACGGCATTCGAGAGTCGCAAGGTAAGCGTCCATTATTGTACTACACGCTCCATTGCAGGGATTGTACGTAATATCCTGTTTCTGCTAGATGTTGTACGTTAATTAAACACCATCCCTGCAATGTGACAACACTGATAAACATTTTGCGTTGATTGTTACACACAATTTTTTGATATAATTTCTTTTATTAATAATTTAACGCAAGATGTTACAACTGGACTGAAGATTGATATTCTGGAATAACTAATTTTGATACTTTTTTATTATTTATTTTCAACCGGCATTCATTGTGTCGGGTATGAGTATGAGTGAAAATTAATTGTTCCAGACATACAAGGAACGGATGAAATGCGCAATGTCTTCCCATAATTTGAAATGAGATTTAAAAGAAATTGCTTCAAATAATCTATATATTATGTTATAATTAATAATATATGAACTATTATATTTAACGAGGACGGTTACAAGAGTGCTAGTGTTTTCACATGTGAAATTCCAACCTTATATTAATTAATAAGTATCTTATATTAATATCATAAATACTAATCATTATTTGTCAGATGTTTTAAAACAGTGGAAACAGGTAAAGGTAATGGTTTTGAAGGTATTGTTTCTTTCAATGTAGCCTTGCAAAGGTGAGGTAAAATAAAAAGGTAAGTGATTTTTACTTTATTTTACACACAAAAATTGTGATCTGTCTACATGTATGGGACGTAAGCGGGCTATTGTAGATATTTTGCATGATATATTATGTAGTATTTAGTGAGTTACTGTTTACTTACTTTAATGAAAGGCGTAACGGTTGATAATTTTAACATTATTTGCATTTTTAAACTAACTTTTAACATTGTGGTGTGAAATTGCTCACTATGTATTGGTAAGTAAAATTTAAACATATTGTAGAAAGCATACATTTATGTATTATGTCATGTAGGAAATTGTATTCAATGTGCACTACACTTCACTTTCACCAAATTTTTACGCGGGTATTCACAGAAATATTCCTTATACAATACATAAACCTGAAACCGAAAGACGTTGTTTATTTCTGCACAAATTCTGCGATCGTTTTATGTGAAAAAATGTACCAAACAAAAATGGGCTGTGATTTCAACGTGACAACTGGACAAAGGTAAATTTTGTTTTGTTTTTTTTTTTATCGTAGTTTGATGGTAATATGGCTTATTGATATAATATTTTTTTTTTGCATTCACATGTGATTTCACTGCCGATGTCTTTTCCTAGCAATTCATGTTTTTTACATATAAAATTTTAAACTGCGGAAATGCTTTGACGTGCATGTAAGTACCTTAAATAAAAAAAAACATATTTGAATATGAATGCTAGAAGTTCCGAGTGGATGCGCATTTCATTTTCAATAAATGAAAAAATAACTGATGTGTGAATTAGTATATAGTAATGTACATAGGTCAGGAAAATGAAATGAATCGCAATGTTAAGTAAACAAGTCAAGGTAAACATCAATGTAAATTCCCTTCCATCCCGCTGTCTCCTGCTTACCCCAATGTTTGTTTTAAATTACTTAATATTACCATTTCTAAGCTTCAGTTTAACTCGATCATTTTATTTGCACACACTACTCATTTTGAATTCTTATTTTATTTTCTCTGCGCCTACATTTTTTACTCTATTGTCTATGCTTTTTACAATCTACATCATATTCTCGCTTTTCATTCTTTTACCATTCCAGAAGCATTCGTATATTTCACTCATACTCAGAAATACGCTAAAGCTCCTTTTCCTATAACACGTGGATTAATAAAAAAGATCAAAACTGACGAGGGCAGTGAAATTGGTCGTAAAAAGGTAAAGAAAGTAAAAAAAATAATGAAGAAGGTTATAAAACGAGGGCCAAAAACGAAAAGAAGAATTGATCTAGCGTCTTCTAATGGTAGGAGAAAGTTGGACCCAAACAACAAGGAACAAAGATATGTTTGCTCCATATGCAAGAAGAAACAGTATAAATATAAAAGAAACAAACTCAGGCATGAGAAGTACGAATGCGTAACTGGGCCACAATTTGTTTGCGAAAAGTGCGGTAAAAAGTACTCGCAGAAAAAAACTTTAATTGCTCACGTTGCTCAAAAGCACGAAAATCATATAAATAAATAAGTACAAGGAAATTCCGGAAGAAATCTTTGTTTTTATAATTTCTTTGGATCTTTATTTTTTACGTTGTTTTCTTGAACTTATTATTTTTGTTTAAACATGAATTGTTACGAAATACCTCGTTTCTCTTTAAAGTTTGTTAAATTAGTTATTGACTATATTTAGGAGTAACTAACCTTAAGCCCATTTTAGAAGTTTTTTTTGTTTTGTTTTTTAGTTATATTTACTATAGACTACTGAGAATATGTTCTATATTTTGTTTTACCTTTATTTTTGTTTTGCTTTTTTTATTATGTAACTTTTTTTCTATTAAATACAAATATATATATATTTGTTGCCATTTTGGTTTTAATTCTTGCTAAATTGTGGTTTCAGTTCGATGTATGATAAAAAACGAAATGAAAAACAAACTGTACTGTTTTCTTCATTTCAGGTCAAAAAGTATCGCCGCGAAATAATATCGTGACCCGGAGCAAAAAAATTGTTGAAGAAAACGAAACTGCTACTTTTGCAGTTTTAAAAAACGTGAGGTCTAACAACGTCCCCACAGAAACAAAAGAGAACAAAAAACAGACACCGAAATCGACACCAAAATCGTCATCGGAGCAAGTGGAACGTAAATCCACGTCCCCGTATAATATATTTCCGAGCCGAGACACGGAGCGTCTGCCTTGCTCCCAATATAAGACTGAGAAAGGGTACAAGTGTCCCAACTGCACGCGCTGCTACAACGCGCGCAAGAACTTGGTGAGGCACGTGACGCTGGAATGCGGGCGCGAGCCGCAGTACAAGTGCCCCTTCTGCACGTACAGCAAGCACCGACGCAACGAACTGAAGAAGCATCTGTTCAAGAAACACCCTAACCACTATCCGAGCCCGCCGCCCAAACAGAGCCCGTCGACGGACAACGACACTCCGCCGGCGACTAAATGATCATAGAATCGTCATCACATCCTCTACAGACAAACAAAATATACAGTGCTTTTTACTAGTGCCTTAACTTTACGACTACTCGATCTTCCTTAGTTGATATTGAAGTTACATAAATTTTATAAGACATTTACATAATATGTATTAAAAAATGATTGATATTCTCTATTTTTAAACTATTAAACGACTTAACTAGATAAATGGGCTTTTGATTTAATTTTTAAATTTTAATACCCAGCCCAGCGCCTAAATTGTTTATGGGAAGATAAGATTACAGTACAATACAAAATTCAGTTGGATTGTGCATGTTTGCATGGACTAGAAGCTTTGCCTTTTATGATTTCTAACAGAAATTATATTTTTTTTATTATAACGCATTTCTTTGGTTCCTTATTTTATTTTAGCCTTTGGTAGTATTAACAAATGACTCCTTACGTAGTTTCGCTTAACTTATTATTTGCAATACCCGTCATGTGTTGTATTTCAGAGTTACCCAAGGATACCCACCTACCGTCGGCACTGCTCTCGCTGCTCTCGGCGCAGCACGCGCGCGCGCAGTCGCAATCGCTGGCCGCTCTAGTGCCCTCCTGCATACAAGTCACCAATATCATGAAACCCGCCGTTACCAAAGATCTCGTCCCCTACCCGACACCCCTGCACATTCCCAAACTACCCATCGACTCTCTCAACGCGATACCCGAGAACATTAAAGCCCATTTACTGCAACAGGCCTTCATGCAGAATAACAACTCTGTGGCCCAAATCGTAGAATATAAGTCCTCGAAACAAGAGGAACCAGACTCTGATATCGAATATGACGACACGGACGACATCGTTCTGCCCGAGGATGCGGACACCTTCTACGATAGCAACAGCAGCTTTCAGTCCAACTCCGTTAATATCAACTCGAATGACGTATTCGAGAACAGCCTCGATGCGAAAGGGCACTACGGGAAGAGAGACGGGAACAGTTCTGATGATGCTAGTCGACAGTTCGAATGTAGACACTGCGGAAAGAAATACCGCTGGAAGTCTACGTTGAGACGCCACGAGAACGTGGAGTGTGGCGGCAAAGCGCCCTCGCACCAGTGCCCCTATTGCTCGTACAAAGCCAAGCAGAGGGGCAACCTCGGCGTGCATATCCGGAAGCACCACAACACCGAGTGGTACATGTACGCCACAAACAAAGTCAGGCGTAACAAAAAGACATCTATTTAGTTTTATTTATAACATTCGACCAAAGTAGACATACCTTACCAAATCGGTACTGCAATAATATTATTTACTTTTACATTAATTTACTATTTTTTTTTTTTTGTTAAAAGACGTTATTATAATATATAATGGTGATAGATTTAATGTGCACATTCCCGAAAGGCATTAGCGTTTATTTCGTTGTTTTTGTTTTAGAGTTTATTATTGTAGTTAAGACTGACCTTGAGTATTTAGCAAAATTATTAAGGCCAAAGGTCAAAATATATAGGAATACGTTCGTTTAATATACGGATACTTTCGACATTGAAAGCGCTCTGTCAGGCTCAAGGTATGCCTCCTAAATACAAAAAAGCGCTGCGTTGGCCAATAAATATATTTTAAAGCTTGTAAAGGTTGGCAAAAATAAGAGTCGTTGACAAGTATTGGTACAGTTGCTTGTTGGTAACATTTGCTCGAATTTGTTTAGCTTAAGAAGCCAGAGTTCTCCTCTAGATGGTTTGAATAATTCCAAATTCAGTAACTTTAGTGCAATGATATTATGATTAGGTGATATTTAGTATCATATAATTTACCTTTCTATGGGGTATCTGATGAGTCTTTCTGTCACGGGTAGAAAGTTCACTTTGCGTATTTTTAGTTTAATATTGTAGTTGATTTTATTATATTTGAGTTGCTGTTGCTAAGTGTTTATAAACTATTTATAAATCTTGTTTTTTTTTTTCATTGATTCAATGTTTTCATGTTGAGGGACCACTTTCTTGTCTTCCCATCTTATTCTGTAACAAACCCAAAGTTATATTTAAATCGTTTATTTATTAGAATAATGTTAGAGGACTGTTAATAGTCCACATAAGAATCCATATAGATGCTTCAAATTTCTTACTTGAAATACACAAATATATAAATTGGAATGTTTATTTTGTCGCAATCACTAAAGAAAGAGCTTATCAAGATAGAACTTTAGCTATTTAATTTGGGGAAGGAGGAAAAGAGAATGCGCTATAACATCCTTTTAAGGTGAATCCTGTTCAGATTCATCCCATATAAAACTTCAGTGCACTAAATATCTAACTATAAACATTTCTCCGCTTTAAATGCGTTGTTATCAAATATTCCCTGGCATTTTATTGATTTTGCTATATTTGCTAATAGCAACACATTATAATAACGCTTTTTTTATTAGCGACATGATTATAGTATTTTCCCGCGACTTCTTCCTCGTGGACTTTTAAATATTTATTATACCTAGAAAAATATCGGAATTCCCATACAATATTTCAACACCTGTTTTGTCCCTTAGGGGATAATTTTTCAAATACGTCGATTTAAATTTTCAACCTAAAGGCAAATTAATGCATTTAGCTTCCAGCCCCCATTTTACTCCTTTAGAGGATGAATTTCGCAAAATCCTTTCTTAGTAGATCCCAACATGCCAAATTTATTTAAGGCCCAGTGGTTTGAGCTTTGCGTTGATCTGATCTGCAAAATCTGATTCGGATTCACCTTAACTACATAAGGCCTTTAGGTTCAGACATGAAGAAATTTGATGCAGCTATATAGTTAGTTAAAGAGCTCATCCATAATGTGCCTACAATGTTACCTGTAGTAATAAAATTAAACCTATTTAACATTTTTTTTGTCTTGATAATATTTGTTTGAATTGTTGTATTGGTTTTTTTTAAGAACGAAAGAAAAGGTTTAAAAAATTGTGTTCAAAATTCAAAATATTGTTGATATTAACTGATATTTATTCGCAATAATATTTAACATATTGACTGTTAATATTGTGTTAAGATAAGATAACAAAGCTGTTCGACCAAAGTCAGTATTAGTTTACTAACGTGATGATAAGTAAGAAATGTTATTTGTTGAGACAATCGAGTCATTGCTAAGCATAGGAACTATGTTTTGATATGCAATATTCCCTTCATATCATATTCTATGTATATTTAAGGTACTGATATATGAATTAGGTTAAAAGTTTGGATGTTAAAAGTTTACATTGTTTGTTAATGTTATTTGAGAACTAGTTATTCCATTAGTGTGATTTTATATGAATATATTGGGGTTCACTTGGTAGTAAAGTTTAAAATATAGAAGTATATATTATTTTGAGTTTTTTTTTTTTTTCAATTCAAAAATATCCCTTTTTATCGGTGAGTTAATTTTTTTCTTTATACATGTTGTCCGTTTAACCAAGCATGTAACACGAGCTAAGTTTAACCAAGCATGTAACACGAGCTAATTTTTAACGCATGAACTTTTTTTTTAGTTGTCTTTTTTTGTTAACTAATAAGATTACTAATTTCAGGTAGACGAGAAACCCCACGAGTCGGGAGGCTCTACTACATTCATTAACAAATTTTGATTTAGCTAAGCATATTTTAGCCAAGTTAAATGAAATACGGTATGGAATATCACTGTGCGATATACTGGCTGCATTCGGATAGCGATAGCTCCCTGTAAGCAATTCATACAAAATAAATGTTGTCGTTGATTTTTGTTCTTTTTTTTTCTTTCCTTTTTGCAACGCTTTCATCACAGCACTCGTTGGAAACTCACAGTAGAATTCAGTATACGTATGTATATGTATTTTGTTTTTATTAATATGTATATCATTTAGTATGTATATAACACGTATACGTATCGCTTGTAACTTGTTAACCACACGGGAATGTTGAATGTTGCGTGTTTGTGTGCGTGATCGCGTTTTATAGTTTTATGAACTTGTTTCGCGATTTCAGGCGGGGGAGGTGGGAGCGACGACGTACCGTTTACGACCATCGGAGGGTTACCGTGGGACCAGTGGTCGGCGAGGCTCGCTTTGCCAATGGTCGCCAGCATGAGGCTGACCGCACCAAACCTAGCGCCCGGGCCCGGGGAACCCAGTTTCAGCTGTCCCGACTGCAACAGAGTTTATAAATTGAAATCGTCTTTGCGCAACCACCAGAAATGGGAGTGCGGAAAAGAACCCCAGTTTCAATGTCCGTATTGCGTGTACAGAGCTAAGCAAAAGATGCACATCGCCAGACACATGGAGAGGATGCACCGCGAGGTCCACATGAAGCCGGAGCAGTACATCCGGCAGGACAACGTGGACGCGTACACATAATGTGCCCAGTCGAACTACTACTAACATCAACTTAGTCACTATTGAAATACTCCTTTTACATAAACGTATCTCGCCATTTTTGAGGTTGCATTTTACATATCATTGTACTGTTTAGAGTTTCTTATTGGGCACTTTGTTTGATGAATTTAGAACAACATCCAGTTTTTTTTACCTATTAATTTTATTGTTCGGTGTTAAATCATGATTTAAAAATTGCTAGTTTTTTCCTGATTGTGATAAATGTGATGAATTCTCATATGTGATAGTGGCATCTGACTGTCACGTTAGATGTAATCGCCTCTCGCAAGGTCACAACCTGTGCCTTAAAGGTTACCTACTCGAACCTAATGATGACGTAATTTAGATAAACATGTGATCTGAGTCTTGTTAAAGACTATTCAAGTTACCGTTTTCAACAGTGCTACCTTAATCTAAGAATATAGTTTCAATTGCATAAAAAGGGAGTCAATATCTAAATAAAAAATTACGGAAATTGAACTAAAATGCGTTATAATAAAACCGTTACTAACTTATTATATCTAAAACTATGCTTCTTAATAAATTTTAGAGATTGGCCAAAATTTTGACTGTGTGTATAAACGGCGGGCAACCTTTGCCTGTAGTATGATTGAATTTAACTGGACAAGGTTTTAAATTTTACATAATTGCAATAGAATAAAAGAACTGATGGAAGGCAAACCCAATTGCGTTGGCTCACACCGCTGCCAGCGGGCCTGGGTATGGGCAACCTTGTACTGAACGGTTTTTGTAAAGGAAAAATTAAGTTTACTCCCCGAACATAGAGAAAACAAAAATGCTAATAACAGATTTGAAATTAGGTCTAACATAGTTCACTAGATCAAGTGCTAATGATTTATTAAAATATTGTGTCGTGTCTGACTGTGTCAAGCCGGACGTGGCACAGTTGTATGTGGCGGAACTTACGTGGCACTGTTGAATACTTCTTGAAATCTCATAGTATTGACACTGGTCGCAATTTTTTTGTGGCAGTGTAAGTAACTGTTGCATTTATCCCGTACGTTAAGTTGATAAGTGATTGTATCTGTAGTTACGCTTTTATATTTTTTTATATAATCTTATGTACAGACATAGATGTATAAAGTATCATTCCTCGATTTACAATTTTGTAGATTGTGAGTCTTATATTGTAATTATTTGTGTTAAATCTCGTTACCAAGTTGAGTTACTATATCATCTAGAAAGTTCTTAATACCTAGTGAGAAGAGTCTACCAGAATGTTCTAACGCGATGTACTATGACAGATCTGAGAGACAGCTTGCCAGATATTTTTGTGTGAATATGAAATTTACACTTGGGGTATATGTATGTTACGTTAGTGCAAAATGTATTTTGATTTTATGTAAATGTTAGTTTTAATTTAAAATGAAGCTATTTCCGCTTACTTAGCAAGCTCTAGTTCTCTGCCATAATGCATGTTCCATTATTATTGTAATACTCATGTAAGTTATTATTTCAATTATTTTTAGATCTCTTTACTTTATAATGCATTTATTTTTTATATAGAATTAAGTTTTTTTTATGCAATCACCAGTAGTGCTACTAAAGCGAAACAAGTGAAGTGTTTTTTATCAATTACTTTTTGGGGCCAAGTTATTATTAAGTCATATCAATGGTAGGTTAAAGTGCCTTACTCGAAATATTTTTTAAAGTTAATTGTTAAAAATTAGCAAAATTAATGACACTGCCAATAAAAAAAAAAGGTTTTGCTAAAAAAAATGTTTAAAAGTTAAAAGTAATCTTCCACGTAGTTGTAAGTATTTCAAAAAAAATTACCATTTAGATTTTTTATAAGAATTTTTATTGGGTTCCTTGTTATCACTTGCTCAGTTGCTCTGATAAAACCCATTAGTCCTAGGTGTACGCAAAAAAAACTTGGTATGTTTTGAAAATGCTTTTTGGAATTTAAGAAACAAAGTAAATCCCATACAAAAAATTTATGACACCATAACACCCCAAAGGGAAATATTTTCAGGAACTGCGGCTCAAAATTTTTGTTTTGCCCTAAAGTACCTGTGTGCCAAACGGCTAAACTCTACATCGATTTGCGGTTTTCGAGCGAAATTGCCGTTGCACACCTACCACTACATGGACTGAGCAAGTGATGACTTGGCGCTTATTATTGTAGTTATGTATGATCCGAGTTACCAACGTACAATCAATCAATGTAAAGTTAGCAAAGTACAACCATACAAGTCTCGTCAATATTAAACTAAGTGCCTTCAAATCTTTAGTCATTAGAATTTAAATATTTCAGCTCCAAAATGAAACTCAACTTGCTGTCATAGCTTTTTATTGTAAAATTTCTAAGTTGTGAATTGCTGTCTGAAAAATTTTTATCAATGGAGTAAACTAAAATATATTATAAACTTTGATTTAAATGAATTTCAAATTGCAGCAAACCATTACTTTGTGTAACAATATTCAATTTAATTAATATAAAACAATAATACAAAACTGTGATACCACTATACTCAAAAGTTTTATATCAAGTTAAATATATATTCGATGCATATAGGATAACATAATATAATATACTTAAACAAAAATACTAAATTCCGAGTACACTTCCTACACAAGTTAAGGTATGTTACTTAAACGACCGAGCGCCTGTAAAAAAAAAATAGTGGGACTGCACTTCTTTTATCATATAATTCTAAAGTTATACTGTTTTACATCCAGTGTACACTGTACTGTACCGTGTAGTTTCCATCAGTGATTAAACAGTGAAAGGTGGAAATCATTACACATTCATGTGTTAAACCATGTCGTCCAAGAGTTAAAATAAGTAAGGTCTTTTATTAAATAATTAAACAAATGTACCGACTCACCATCACCGGTACGTATATGAGTAAAGTAAGTTAGGCAGCAAATAGTGTCGTTATATTGTATTTACCAGAAGTACAATTCAACAAAATAATCCAAGTGATGTAATGAACCTAGTTATTTTTATAATAAGGCTCGCTAGAATATTGTAGATAGCACTTTGTAATTTGACAATAAGATGTTGCCGCGATCAACACGCAATTGATTGTATTTTTATAACATTTTTGTATTTTAAATAAAGTTGCTATTCCTGTAATTTATTTTGGTTTTATATTTTCCCAATTCGTCCATCGTTGTAATGAAATAAATGAAAGGTACCAATCTTACTAACATTCATGTTTTTTACATGTAATTGGGAATAGTGGACTAACAAACTGCATGCTCATTCGATCGGTGTTAACACGTAGATATTTGAAAAATCGTCATTTTAATTGATTCATTCGTAGCATTTTATTTGTCTCATTTTAGGAATTCTTTATTACTGTCAATTGTTTAATACCTTAATCATGTATGAAGTATGCCTTACACGGATGTCTCATATTTTTTTTTGCAGAAATCGTGTTCCTAAAATGGATCAAAAATGCATGTGATACTGGAGGTAGTTTAAAATATAACCTGTAATTTTATGCAAAACAAATTACCGGGAGACATGGTGCATTATCCAACGCTTGTACACGGTAGCACATATTATTTTGATGAGGTGGCTTGGCTTTCTAAATAAAAGTAACGGTGGTAGCTTTGGTATTTTTTGCACGTTTTATTTTTATTTGCATTTTAATTTCAGTTGCACTGTACACACCTTATATATTGGGTTACGGTGGTCCCGGGTTGAGCAGCGGGAAGGTCAGTTGGACCCTGTACGAATGCGTCGACTGCGGGAACAAGTACAAACACAAGGGCTCGTTGCAGCGACATATTAAGTACGAATGTAGAAAACAGCCCGGGTTCAAGTGTCCGTACTGTGTGTACCGCGCCTATCAGAAGCACAATCTGTTGCTGCACGAGCGCCATCTACACAAAGACTTGCCGGAGAAGGTCGACTTTGTGTTCGAATGACCGTCGCTGTGCCCACGTCAGTACAGAAGAAAGACTAGCCTTGTCTCACTAACAGAACTGAACTTTAAACTGAGGGAGATTTTACATGCTAATAACCGACTAATTCGTATTTACTACGCTTCATTTTTTAAGTTGTTTGTTGGGTTTAGTAGATTTATACTTACATATGTATTATCCCACAGTAGTGATTTTGCACTTAAATAGTAACAGCATGACACTAACATTGGTTTCGTGGAATTTAAAATGGTTACAGAAAACATATTTTTCAACATATATTTTTTTTAAAAAAATACCAAACGTGTAGCAATTCAGTAACCATTTTAATTTCCGAACGATCAACTATATTACTGAAGCTACTTTCTGTTGCAGCGAGAGCTGTTTGAGGTATGTGGCCGGTCCGCATCACTCGAGAATTGAAGAAATTATTTCCCGAATGTTGCGAGGAGGAGGAATCAAGATTAAAGAGTTTCAGAGTTGTTAGTTTTTTAAGATATTTTTGCACGCATCCTAAGAAAAATGCCAAAGATCCTCAAATGGAATAATTTTCAATTTGGCTTATAATAGGCAATTTATATATTATTTTCTTGCCATTTCTGTTAAAAATAAGCATAATATGCGTATGTTTAAAGCAATGTAGTCAGGTATTTTATAGATATTAAACGTAGAAGATTTTAAAGTCAAGTTATCTAATGGTTCAGAGGAAATACCGGTTATACTAAGGCCATGTTCACAAGGGATCATAAGTTTTCGCCCTGAAGAATAAAGTAAGAAGGTTAGTAGGTACACTGCTTGGGTTAAATGTCGCTTTGTCTATAAATATTGACGCACAAACAATTACTATAAATTGTAAATAATAACGATATATTTGCAGCTTATGATACCTAAACATCGCTTTAAAATTTCTTGTTCTTATCTTAAAGACACTGAAATAAATTTGTAGAATTTTATTTAGAGATTTAAAGTGACACATTTAATACATACTGCAGTGCCTATTCATTTTTTAAGAACTAAATGTAAATATTTGTAGGTACTTGTTCGGGCGTAAAAAGTATAAAGCTTGCTGCGAAACTAAATTAGACTCGAATTGGTATTTAAATTGATATAAAGAGCTAACCTACTGTAAGGAGTTGCTAGTTTTAAAGACTAAATTGGTTAAATAGTTTTCTACTCATCCTACTAAAAAATGTGAAAGAATGTCTGGATGGAAGGATGTTTGATACTCAGTCAAGCTTTCATCACTGTACGGATCGAGATGAAACTTGGTAAAGGTAGAACATAGGCTACTGTTTGTCCCGTAAAATTCAAAAGTTCCCGCGGAAATAACTATAACCAAGCTTAAACGAACTATAGCTACACCTATAGCTTGCTACAGCAAACTTCATTTTAATTAAGAAGTTCCAAGCCGATAATCGACTTTAGGGCGGGCGTAGCTGCTGGCAAAGTCTAGTTGTTGATAAATGGACTTGTTCAACTTTCAACCGAATACTAGTGGTCTTTTATGGCTTTGTACGGCCACAATTAGCTTTTATTTCTGTAGACTTTTCAGATCTACAATTTAATGTTTTGCCAGCGTTTGTAATGAAAGTGACTGGACCACCTAGTTTTTCTACATTGACGTAATATACAATTGTATTAAATATATATACAATAATGTAGCCTGTAGAAATCAAAACCTATCATATAATATTTTTTTAGAACTTTGAACAAATTGTGAAAGTTTTAAACCTTGATTGAGAAAGGTATTGGCTTGATAAATAAACAAACTTTCTGACGATCTCATTCCTCTTGGAATCATAACAACTCGATAATGTGTTCTCAATAAGGAGAAATTAATAGCGGATACGTCTCGAGTCATCGTCAAAAATCATCGCATTGATGTCGCTCCGTGTGAACATGGGCTTAGCTAGTTAAGATTTTATAGCACGAATATCAAATGCAAGCAAAGGTGACTAAATTCATAATTATTTAGTAGATTATTAATTCAATAATAAACCTATTGTACAGTTGAAATTCAGATGTATATTATATTAAACAACTTAATTCTGAGTTATGCGCTTTGTGGTGCGTTTTCTCCTCTGTTGTAAATTCTGAACGCAGCTAAACTAGACATACACAAGATGCACTAATTATACTTTTTTGTAGTTGAACCCATATTAACAGGTTTTTGTTCTGCAAATTTACAATCACCATAAACATACAGCAACTTCCTGCATTTTTTAAAAACTTTTGTTTACATATTAAAAAAAAGTTAAATCGTGGATTCCACTTTTTAATTAATATCATTTTGTCAAGGATATAAAGTGGTTACTCATTCGTTTTCGCGCCTCTTGTTTTTAATTGTTACGGTAAATAAAAAAGTATGACAGCTAAATATTATATTTGATAATACAAAATAGTCTTAAGTAATTTACTAAAGTATATTGTCCAAAAAAAACAATACATACTGTCTGACAACGGAATCCGAAACAAAGGTTTCAATAACTGATTGCAGTTTGAGCTTACAGATTAATTAATATATTTTTTTTTTTTTTTGTTTTATTAACTGGCCACACTTGCATCATTCGTTGATTAATAATTTTGTAAAAAAATGTTGCTAAGGTCTACAAAATGCCTGCCCGTTGCGTTCCTTATCTTTGCTAAGAAATATCGAACAGATTTAGCAGATTGTGAAGAGACTAAAAGTATTTTTGACATAATGTATGTAATAGTTACGTAAGATAAGTACGTTTTGAGTTTTATATGTTAAGTAGATACATTGTTATTTTTTCTTGTTCTTGTTATTATTAATGTTTGTATAGCTAGTGTGTTTCTTGTTGCCAAAGAAGTTATAAACTAAACAAGTGCTGCAATGTGAAAACATGTATCTGATACAATATTTATATCCAAAATTTGTATAACTTTTGCATTTGTTAATGTTATTTCATGTTACCACTGAAGTTCAAATTCATGCAATGTTCTAAACCAAAGAATCTTCCAGTCGATTCTTAGATGTAAGATATTAGTGCCTTATAAATAGTAATCCTTGTAAGTAAATTATTGTGGCTATTTTTAATAAGTTTATATAACAGAAATGCTATTAGGTGAGAAATAAGAAATAGGTTTTCTAACCACCTCGGACTAACAAAAAGGTCTGAGAAATTTATAATGCATTATTGTTTTTATAATTATAACTAACTTTAATTTTGGTTAATGAATAAACTTAGAAAAGGAACCCACCAAAGTGTTAGGCAAGCTATGTAAAATAATTTCAATATAATAATATCCTAAAAATCTTTCTTATCTTTTGTGCGCACGCGCACGTGTGGTCAAAGTGTGTGGTTTTCCGTTTGCTCTGTTTTTTTTTTTATTTGCATTTTAAGAGATAGACTTTTAGAGAGAAAAGCAACAAAGCAGCTTCATTTTTATTTGTTTTTATATTTAATAGAGTTTTACTAAAGATTTGTACCTTTCCACGCAGAAAGACAAGTGTTATAAGCACAGTATTAGGTTGTCGCTAGTGATTTCAGTTCCTTATTAGGCTACACACAGTTTAATGTAAACAGTAGACCATCTACCCAACAAATACGTCCAGAACCACTTAGTCTGTCTATACATTATGTAATGGTGACTAAAAGCCCTGATGAGCAATGTATTATTGTGCAGTCAGGGCCTCCGTCGCTTTGTCAGACTTAAGAGAATACAATTCGGAGCGCCTCTCAGTTTGCGTGATAGAAATGAATTTCTCACTTATTTTTGACACTTGCTAATCAAACACCACGAAATATTGAAGACAAGTTCTAGGAATAAATATCTAGGTCTGCAGTGTGCCAGTTTTCTATTAAATTTTATAGTTTAAAAGTTATATAGGATTCTAGTTTTGCATATATGGTTTAAAAAATATTTCTAGTTGATAAAAATATTTTACAAGATTTTGGAAGACCGCAGACATAGATATTAAGCCTGAATCGCTTGCATCTTCGCGCGTTGGCGGCTCGGCGGCTCGGGGCGTCCCGATCGATACCTTTACATCGATCAGATTTCGGATTACTTTTTTCGATAGCAGCTAATCGTGAATGTTAAGTAAATTGTATCGGGGTGCCGAGAATAAGTTTTTACTATTTTGTGTAAACGAAATCATATGGAAATGAACAAGCAACAGCAGGTACATTTAGGATATTTTTTTCCAACAACTTAGGACTTATGGAATAAAACGCCGTGGTTAAGTAAAAAACTCACAATAATTAAAGTTAGTGACGTAAAGTTACTTTACATTGAGTGACGTTCCCTGTCACACGCCTGCCAGTCGTCCCAAAGTAGCCTGTGTGATGGATGGTAAATATTTAATAGATAGTTATCAATTTGAGTGTACCAGCCACTTCTAGATACTTGGTGCTTACGATTCGTGCTTAATGGTTTATCTGTTATCTTTATGGAAATTATCTGTTCTTTGCACAATTCAGTTGTAATATTAATGAATTTATACGACAGCCCTTTTAACATCGAATAGTTTTATCAGAATGAAATCACTAGTGTTAGGTAGTACTCATTGCTGTAGGTAAATACCTAGTATAATATTATATTTATAAATATCTGAATTGTTTAAAGGCAGGGTGCTGAAATTGTTTTCTTTTTAATTTTATTTCAATAAGATAAGTATTTGTCCGTAATTAGTTGAGGACCTTTATAAATATTTTTATTTTCTTAAATATGGACGAAGATAGAAGTTGCACAAAATATATTTATTATAAAGATAACTGCAAAGTGTCTTCTATTTAGATTTTGCTATCCATAAGCATGATAATGGTGTAACTATTGGAGAATATCATTTTAATAAATAGCCAATAATATCCATTTTTCCAGTAAACTATTTCAAGAATATTAAAATACTCTTATCAAGCGCAGCGTAAGTAATTTTGCTACTGGATTATTATTTAACATTAATTATTTTCAAAAAATTAATACACTGTATATAAATAGGTATAAGTTGATCTCTCAAAATGTATATTTCAAACAGAAATGTGATTTGATGTCAGTCACAGATAATAGAGTTACAAATGCCTTAAAGTATTCCGGTCTGGTCCATTAGGCCCAAGTCCCTTAATGTCTTGCACACGTGACTATCACAACCAAATTAATCCAATTCATGATAATATAATTGTAATTTTTAATGCAGAACGTTTTGTCCTGTTCCAAGATATGACGAAAATTTTAAAAATATGTACCTACCTAAAAATAATCTGCTTCAAGTTTACTATGACCAGCTACTCCGGTATTGTTATAATATCATTGTGACCGCAAAACAGCAGAACGATCCGATTTTGAAGCTGAGTTTGAGTACAGATAACTAAATACTAAATTTAATAGGTCCTCTGGACCGCGCTGTCTGTGTGTGAAACTAAAGATACATATTGTTTAAACGAAAATAGTTCAGTTTTAAGATTTATCAAATTTAATTAATGTCACTCGGAAACTTGGAGCAGACTGTATGTGAACCTTTATTAGGTATTTCCAGTGTTAAATTTTAGGTATATTTTGCTGACTCTACTTAATAAGTGTTTGAGGAAGTTTAAAGCAAGTCTGAAGTTACAGATATCATTCTCTTATTAAAATAAAATACGTGTGTATTATTGGAAGTATTTTAGTGCCTAGTAATAAATTTTCTATCTATTATGTACGTAGATGATAAAGTTAAGCAGAACTTATACATAGGTATAGTAACAGGATTGAGGATATCAGCTTAGTTAAACTAGCTAAAAGTGCAAAGCAAAGCAGTATTCCATCTTAACTTAAGTATTAACATTTATGTACGTAATTTCTTGCCAAAAATGGTTCAAAGCACATACTATCGCTTTCAAAAACCTAATAAGTCGAAAACATAGCGTAATACAGCATCCTTACTTATGATTGAAAATACCAATGGGTTAACTTAAATTACCTAAGTGTGTTCAATTGAAATTGCTCTAATTGCTAAAGAATAAAAACGAAAGTTTATGTGTATGCGATTATTTTACAATATGTTTAGCGCCGCTGGCTACCACTGCTGGCAATCTGGTTATAATAGGTAAATAAATAGAAAAGATCGCTAAGAAACCTACTGCTAGAGCTAATTTCGAATAAATCGGCAGAATAAGTGGGCGACTTCCAAAGTTAATGGACGCCAAATCTAAATCCAAAAATACAAGTGCTGCGGTGTAATCGATGGTACCACTTCGGCGCCATGAAGAAAATCTATAACATCGGGAGGTTCGGCGGGCGTTTCTATCTCTAAACTTACATCAGTCGAGTAGGCCAAACGTTATACAAGCAGTGGAGCTTAAACAGTGTGCTCCTGAGTTGTGTCCTGTATCCGCCCCTCTTCGCGCTGCGAATGTGCATCTGGTAAAATGGTGTGGTATATCAACTCAATTCAATTACATGCCAAATGCTATCATCCCCCCACCCCGTTGCCAAGGTGATTGAGCGTGTAAATAACACAAAATTTCCTAGATACCTAGAAAGTCACGATCTAGTTACCGATGGCTAGCTTTCTGCCCGGCCGCGACAGACACATACGAGCTGTAGTTGACGATAATTGCTCTGTATTAGTGCTGGCAAGGCTATGAGTGTACACTGTTTCTACTTCATATCGACAACGTCTCCTACGCTAAGTTTTTTTTCTCGGGTATTTAATTACCATGAGTTCTAAATATCCAAAAGAAAATAAATAAATAAGTAGGTACAGCTTTATGAATAGATGCGACGCTACGAATATTATTATATACGAAATTTAAATTTTTCAGATATCCGCACTAATTCTTATTTCACGTTTGGTTCAGTTAGGTTAAGAATAATAATGCCGGCTGGACCGAGAGGTAAGGGTACGTTCCCCGCACTGGACAAACTTATGTGAATGTGAGTAATATATCTTTGTCTTTAGTCTAGGTGTTTTCTGTGTATAATATGTTTACTGAAGATAAGTATATAATATTTGTTTAAGTAGTCTGATGCCGATAAAGGGGCTTTCACGACCAACGTAGTAGGTAGGTATGTAGCTTCAGAAGATGTTATAACTACTAAAGTGTAAATAACATAGTAGCGGGTGGTTAAACGATAAAAATCTGCCGATTGTCAGACCTATTTTAGATCGTTTTCTATTTCAGTTTGAAGATCAACCCGCAGTGATGCAAGTAGGAACACCTTGTGGTGCCCAAAAATATGTTTTTAAATACCTACTAAGAATGATAATGTTACTTTAGACTTGCAAACACATTTGTGTAGTAATTGATTTTGTTGTGATTGTGATAGCAGCACAAATATGAGCCATATTTAACATTTTCTTTAAAATTTGTTATCATAAGGTATGATGTGGTTTTTTTATTATTTTTTTAATAAATTGGCGTGTGTTTCGTTTGTTCTTTTTAATTGGATGACAAAATGAATAAATGTCTTAATAAGAACATTTTGTTTAATTTTTGCAGTTTCAGTCTTCTAATATAGAAACAAAGTAGGTACTTATGCACCTACCTATATGCATTTTGATCTTATAAGGAATACACGAGTGTCACATATTTGCCAAAACCATAATATTAAATAGACAATAGTATTGTAATAACTAGAAGTAAACTCAACCAGGGGGCATTGTCGGAGCGAAGAAAAAATATTTGGTAGTAAAATTATTTAGAATAGAACGATTGTTTAGATTTTATTACTTTGTAAAGGACTGAGTGAACAGCTGCCTTTATTAATGCTTTATGAAGTAAGCACATCGCAACACGAAATACCGTTCTCATCATCGCTCAGTAATCTTGCGATTTATTTATGGGCGCGCGAGCGTGGTCCTGTATTTTGTTCCCGCATAAAAAAAAGTTAGGTGGAGAAAAAACCTAACAATTACTATGGTGAGAAAAATATATTTGGGGTAACGTTAAAAAATAAATTGTATGGAAAAAAGCTATGCATGAACAAATTTCTTGAGGCTGCGCCGTATACCCAGCCGTACGTTTCAATTTAATTTCATTGATTGATTGATAGGTAGGTGGCAGACCGGGGACAATTAAAACATTTTTATTTTAACTTTTGTGTAGTGAAGTTTCTTTAATACACACGAGCCGAATTTTTTCATAGTACTAAGTATCCTAATCTGGCTTCTAAATAAAATATATTCTATTGAAAACTCAAAAAAAAAATATTTGAGGCGTCGTTAAGATATCAAAGTTGTACCAATCACTAAGGTTTTACAAATTTGACATAGATTTAATATATCACTAAGCTAGAACAGTAAACACTAAAGAAAAAGGCATTGTCGTGGCCCATAGATACAAGCCTGACCTGAGTTAAGGCACTCGTTGGTTTTTTATACTTATTTTAAACTATCGAAACAAATGTAGGGATTTATTTCTACTGTAAATCTTAGCCAAAAAAACATCGTTCTTAAACCTTCTAAAAATAGAAAAAATTAAAACTTAAAAGAAAATTTACACTAATTATCTATAATTAATACATTTTTAAAGATTCATAGCAGAGACTTAGTTGACTGTGGCTTCTGTTTCTTAATTAAACTGAATTAAACATTTCTGCAGTCTTTCTAAGCTATCTTCCTGACAACACTTCTTCATATACTTGCTGTTATGAAAACAAGTTCTTTGAAGCTTGTTCGGTAACGTGCTTTCATTTTCTAGGCATTTGAAAGGGGAAATAATCAGGTCAGTCATTCAATTAGAAAAATATTTAGTCACAGAAAAATTAGCGCTGATCAACATCTTAAATTTCAGCTTATCGCTTATAAAGCAAATGTAGGGCGTCCTGTCAATTTGTCTGCGAAATAATTTAGTATAGTAGTAGTTAGTACTTACCTTCTAAGTTACGAGTTTGGTATCAAACTTCTAAAATATTTGTTACTAAGGTACCTTTAAAAAGTTTTCAAGCAAGTAAACTTAGTTTTGCAGGTTGCATAGAGATTGTTGAGAGACATTTCATTGTTACAGGTGAAGTGGATTTTTTTAAAATAATGCATAATATGCTGCCTGTAGTACCAATGAAGACAAAAAACTACTGGTCACAATACAGTAGCTATGAGTGCGAAACGTGCAAGAGGAAATATCGACATAAGAGCACATACAGAAGACATGTCACGTACGAATGTGGCAAAGAACCCATGTTTAGATGTCCCTTCTTAGACTGTACGTACAAAGCGTATCAAAAAACACATACCGACGCACATATCAAGACAAAACACAAACTAACATTGGAATCTAATCGATGATATTAACTTGATCATTCATCAATCTTATTGTGATATTAAATTTAAAGATGTATACTACATATTAAAATTATTAAAAAGGTACTAGTAGTTTATTTTTTATATAATTAATTAGACATTAGATAGAAGCAAAATTGGGTTTTGTATTGGATAAATAGACGAGATTTTTTGAACTCGCGGTTTTAAAATTAGAGGTTTTTGTATATACTTAGAAAAGTATATATATTTATATATATATATATATATATATATATATACAATCTGTTAGGGAAATGGTTATTACAGCCGAAAGTGGTAGATCGGTGTTGATTTGTAGAGGTTCGGAAAGATATCCTGAAGTCGGAACATGTTCAAGTTTCCCAACAATCAGCAAATTTCCTTTTGTACCTAAAACGGTAGAGCGAAAGCCCTGAAACAGCTGATTTCATTCATAACCATAAATGAAATCAGCTGTTTATTACTATGACCGCTGACCCCAAAATACCAGGCGAAATTAATAAAAATACAGATAGATAGTTTTAATCACTTTATTTCTACCTAGTCTCATTCTGGCAAACCGAGATATCAATCCTGTAAATTCCTATTTTATTTTATCGTATTTAGTTTTGGTTTAAATATGATATTTGGTTTTAAATTAATTTAGAATAATTATCATAACCATTTTAAATTTTAATACATAATTTATGACTAACCTATTATCTTACGTGTTCATTAATACGTAAAACCCAAAAAAATCTGTTCTTTTTTTCAAACTATTGACGTACGACAGTAACTGCAGTGTAACAACTACCTATTTCGTTAATTTGAACCATATGAAGTAATTTGTACCTACTAATTTTAAACTGTAGGCAAAAATGTTCGCATCTGCGGCCCATGAGAGTGCCACAACTCTCACTGACACATACACTCAGCGTAGGTACTCGCACACAAGTTAAATTGAAAAAAATGGCAAGGCTTTATTTATCTCTTTCTTAAATTATGAAGGGTTTTCGATAATTACAATTATTTTTTATCTATTTTAGTAATAATGTATTTTTTATCTATTTTAGTAGTCAAGTAATGTATGTGATTTTGTAATATTATCAAACATATAAAAAAATATTATTCTAACGCCTACTTGCTTTTTTTTACTCCTAGATACCTAAGTCAAAAACAAACTAATTCTCTAATAATCTCTTCTAATAAATCTATCCATAAATACTATGAAATTATGCATTTCTTTACAACTAATTACAACAGACAAACAGTACAATCCTACTTTTACTTATCTCAGTACGAAATATTATCAACATCAGTAAAAAAAACTGAACTTAGGGGTATTTACGTAGTAAGACTGCATAAATAAGAACTAGTATTTTCAAATAAGGTCAAATAAGCTAACAACGGTACCCTAATTTTCGGGGAAATTACCCTGAGCACCTGAGATTTTTTCTCTTTCATAAATTATGAAGGGTTTTTGAAAATTAATTTACGTATTTTCGTGTACTACCAGTGTACTGGTACTGCTCAAGTAATGTATGTGATTTCGCCTCAGTTTCTATGTATCTTTTTATGTTCTTTGCTCACGGAATCTAAGACTTTAGTTCACAATGCAGACTAAGAGCCGGCGGACGTAGATACTATCAAAAACATTTGAATAAATATTATTTTGATACCTAGGTTACTCGCTATTTGCAATTTTTTACTCCTAGATAGGTATTATTCAAATAAAGTCGAAAACGAGTTTTTATGTCCGAAATAACTATGAAATCGACCATTTCATTGCAAGTAAACACTAATTACAACGTACAATAAAAACACTTAAGCAATGCCCCTAGTGATGCAAGTAGCCATAGGTTGCGGTAACCACTCAGCATCGGGCCTTATTCTTTGTTGTCTTCGTGGTATACAATAAGTGATAGTCAAAAGGGGGCATTCAAACTATTATAAAGGCGAAAGTAACTCTGTCTGCCTGTCTGTTACCTCTACGCTTTAACCGCAAAACCGATTCAGATGAGATATGGCATAAAGATAGTTTGAGACCTGGGAAAGGGTATAAACTTGACAACGTCAAGTGTTCGTGGGTTTTCAGGTTTCTGTACCACAAAAAAAAAAAAAAAAAATTATAGGATCACTTTGCTGTTCGTCTTTCTGTCTGTAAAGACCCTTTTTCTCAGTAACATGTGCAGGTATCAAGTTTTAATTAATATCAAATACGGTCTACGGTCTCTTAGACCGCAATAAAGAAATACGGCCATTTTTGTCCTCTTGTAGCAGTAGTCCGGTTGACCGAACTACTGAAACTTTTAAGTTGCAATGGTTCGGTTGTGACAAAGAACCGAACTATACCTTTTTAGTAGCAACAGTCCGGTTAGTTAATAATTTAAACAAAATATATTTACAAACTATTTTATATTAAAAAAGATCCAGTGATAATATAACATGTGTTAGCAAAATTAACGTTAACTTAAAAAAACAAATGAGTGTCGAAAAACAAATAAATGACAAATTTTTTTATCATAAAAACCCTTTTTAGGAAACTTTTCTTTAATTTTTCTTTTTTTTTATCATCATCAATTTTTAGTAATCATCAATCATAAGTAAAAAAATGTTTTTTTTTGCGGTAAAGTTAGTCCTAATCGTTTAAACTTAGTTTGACAGCTGTCATACGAAATGAAGATCTTGATGAGATCTATCACTTCTGTAAAAAACAACTGGTCAACGATAAATAGCTTCGGAGATATGGGCCTATTTAGTTTGACAGCTGTCGTTCGAAACGAAGAGCTTGATGAAACCTATCACTTTTGTAAAGTAAAATTTTCAAAGAAAGAGCCCGTGTGAGCAATTAAGGTTTTGCCTGCCCGTAATGACACTGTTTACGAGCAAGTGTGATAAAAAAAATTATGGTTTGACGATTAAGACTAACATTACCATTTTACAAAAAAACATTTTTTTACTTATGATTGATGATTACTTAAAATTGATGATAGTAAAAAAAAATAAAAAAATTAAAGAAAAGTTTACTAAAAAGGGTTTTTATAAAAAAAAAATGACATTTATTTGTTTTTTAAGATGACGTTAATTTTGCTAAAAAAATGTTATATTACCACTTGATCTTTTTTTAATATAAAATAGTTTGTAAATATATTTTTTTAAATTATTAACTAACCGGACTGTTGCTACTAAAAAGGTATCAATAGTTCGGTCCTTTGTCACAACCGAAATATTGCAACTTAAAAGTTTCAGTAGTTCGGTCAACCGGACTACTGCTACAAGAGGATTTTTGTTGCATATTTTGGCATTAATAAATAAATCAAAACCTATGGGGCACTTCCCTTTGTCCTAGAATCATGAAATTTTACACGAAGTAAGGACATCACAAATATAGGAAAAAAACCGAAATTCGTGATTGTCGTTATAACTCATTGAATAAAAATTTGTCTATCTGACAATACTCTTTTACTCAAGAACGCAAGGAGGTATCAAGTTGAAATTAATATCAAAAACTGAAGTCGGTAGTGGCCGAGGGGTTTAAATTCCACTTCACGTCCCAAGTGGTCGGGGTCGGTGTGTACCAATGAGTCTTTTCTTAATTTCTCAAGTACACTGATGTATTTATTCACACCACTGGCTTTTCGGTGAAGGAAAATATCGTGAGGAAACCTGCATACGCCAAGAAAAAAAAATTACGTATGTGAAGTCCACAATCCGCACGGGGCAAGCGTGTGGCCTATGGCCCAAATCACCCTCGCTTATGAGGGTAGGCCGTGCCCCAGCAGTGGGGACGTATGAAGGCTGGCAAGTAAGTAAGTAAGTACTAAAGTCTACAGTCACTTTTTTTTAGTTTAGTTAGTTATAAAAAAATCAAGCTTCTAAGACAATGCATTCATATAAATATTATAAATGCGAAAGTAACTTTGTCTGTTACCTCTTCACGGTTAAACCGGTGTACCGATTAAGATGAAATTTGGCATGTCGTCAAAACGTCAAGTGTGAGCCGGATTTTTTTTTATATTTGAGGAGTGGCCGTTGAAATTCTTTATGAGCAATCCGCTAAATTCTCAATACGCCAGATTCGCAACTCACCAGATATTGTACAGTCATTGTCAGATAGTAGAATTGGAAACTTTTTCTTTTTACCCGCAGCTCCGCTTTTGCAAATTTTCAAATATCCCCTAAAAACCAACTGAACGGCACAACTAGTTAGTCAGTGGAAAATCTAGCGTTTTTAGCGACGTTTCCTCGTGGACCCATTGAATTAGTAGACCCAAGTAACATTTTAGCTTTAAGAAAAGCTGTAGTGGACCCTTTTTTCGGTTCTGCTTAAATATTAAAGAGTTAGCGCATAAAGTTATAAGAGAGTTGTAGAGTGTAATAACACCTTTATATCTTAGATTTTGGCGCAAAAAACTATTGGGCACAGATTATACAAAATTCACCCACGGCGGACAGAAACGAAATTCATGGATTACATGCATAGATGGCTCTAGTATACAATGATATGAGTCACACCTCTGAGCTACGGCAAACTTGACAAAAAAATATCAAAGTAAGATATAGTTTATATTTTTGTACCTACTGTTCCTTTAAGATGAGTTTGGGTAAGAAGAGTGTAAGTCCTATCAACTCATACTTGAAAACGCAAACCTGATATGGTTTACAAGTGTAAAAATGATCAAGTGACGAAATAGGTGTAGGTAACAAATAAACTTTTTTTTAATTTAAACATTAATTCACGTAATCGACAATAATACCGTCCAAAAATGCAGCTGGTGTATCTATATTTTCTTGGTGCCTTGCCCATGAAAGATAGTATTTAAAATTAGTTACCTACATGTGCGCAGCTACCAACTGTACGGCGTCCGTTTATACATGAGCAGTAATATCCTACAATGGATTGTCTACCTTGATGTGTAGGGTCAATTAAAATATACGAATAGTACTGTCTCATTCTTACACGTCGCGACTGAATACGACCTCTGATTATGGTGTTGTTGTTTACTAATTGAGGGTGCCTATAGACTTTAATTGTATACACGCCATTTGTCCTCAAATGTTCGTGCACATATGACCTGGCTAACCTCAAATGATAAGTGCCCAATGTAAAAAAAATTAAATCCTCGTAACTCAATTGTGGATACTGTATTTCCGAGGCTCCCAAGCGCTCAAAAGTTGATCTCGGCCTGCTAATATTATTATTATTGACGAATTCTGCCATAGTATTTTCAGAATTTATGTTGCGATTTATTGTTTCCAAAAACTACTCCGCGTATTGGCTGTCTTCGTACGGTCGTTTTGTTGCATTGATAATTGCAGCAGTTATTCGAAAATCAGGCATCATATTTCGCATGGAGACATTGAAGTAAGTATGCCTAAAAATCTTAAAATCTTTTTCGAAACGGCCGTTTACGGCTTCGACTACCCAGCGACATATTGTTACTAATGGCGACTTGTTGGCGTCAACTGTTGATAATTGTTGTTCCCCTCGCCATCTTGTTGGCGGCATGAATGCTTTAGTAGCCACATTCTTCTATGCGCGGGATAGAATCCCTAAAGCCGCGGTCCAGTATTAAAAAGCCGTGTATTTTCCCTTCATCTTACATCAAACCATTCATGATAGTAGCATCCGATGTTGTCGCTGCATATGGTCCAAACACATCTACAATGTGGCCGTCTGTACACACTGTTAAAAAAGGTTTGACCAAGTTTTTAAACTTATGCAGGCTGTAAGTCTTCCTCTGAAACAGGAAGTTTGAACTTTTCTGCAGGAAAATGTACGTACCATCAAATATCAAAATAAGTGTTCTCTGTTCATGACCAAATATGTTATTGGGTATTAATAAATTCCTTCGTAAAACTTCCTCTCTTGTTATATGATTTACACCCAAATAACGGAGGACAAAATCATTTGATAAGCAATTTCTAGCAACGCTTAGGTGTCTTTCTAGAGTTCTTCTGGACATACTAAATATTGTTGCTAAGCGTTCGTTAGGATTGTCAGTTCTTATCTTGGTCAAGTAAATGCCCAAACTCGTGGCAGGCAACAAAAATTGCTGACTAAGGGACGGAGTTTCCCCTAAAATCAATCTAAATTGATTTTTGGTCATGACTGTCCAATAATGTAATTCATTATCTTCTATTTCTTCAATATTATCAAAATCCAGAAGATTTTTTCTTTTCATTTTAATCATATTTATAACATCCAGAACTTGGGCACCATCAAAATCTTGGTGAACACCTCGGGTCAGTTCTTCCCATTCATTCCTTTCTAAATGAACTTGACAAACTCGTGCAAGTTGAGCAATGTAAAAGTAGAATTCATTCAACAAATGTAACTTCACGTATGTGGGCACAGCATGTAATGACGTATTTCGACAGTTTTGAGATACGACATCGTCTTGATGTATTCGATGCTCGTGAATAACCAGGAATAAAAATAGTGCCTTGTGCTTGTGCTGATGGATCTGGTACTGCAGTGCCTGCTTCACGTTGTTGTTGAGCTTGTAAAACACGATCAATTCTTTGCCAGCGTGGGTGACATAATGATCTTGTGACATCTAAAGCAATCTCTAAGAAAATAAAAAATACTAAAGAAACCGAAGTGCAATAAATATTATAACATGTTGTAATTGTGTTTTAATTAAATAAATAAAATAAAAAAATATACAGCGCTTCCACGGATTCGGACAAAAAGAGTTATTATTTTAGTCTTCTCCGAAATGCCGTAGGATGCATGACGTCATCATAAATAAATCAAATACTGTGCTAGCAGCCATTTTGTCTTTAAGTAGGACTTTACATTGGAGTGAAGTGTTTATTATTTATATCAATAAGATTGTTTGTATGTAACATTCATCTTATTTATATGGTGCGTATAAAATGTACCTATGTTAATCGGACTATAACAAGTAGATATTAGATATAGACATTTATTTATCATAAGCCCAGTAATTTAGGCGCTACATTAAATCATATATAAACATAATCTTAAATCACAAACTTCCTTTTGTCTTTACTTGCTTAAAAAAGGGCTTTGCTTACCTCTCGTGGAAAGATTTCTAGCAGTAGCAGTTCCGTGTGGCCGCTGTTTCTATCAAGAAACAATTGGGTGAGGCTATTGTCTTCGATGTCTTAACACTGAGCGACTACACCTTACACAGGAGTTTTCCATTTCAACAGTAGTCCAATTCAAAAGCAGAAACTAAGTCAGGTTTACACGCCAATCCGATCCAGAAGCAAAAACAATAATCCAGTTAACACGCCAAAAGTAGTGGTATGAGATCCAATTCACAGCAGGGATACAAAACTATAAAACAGAACACAACTGAAAGACTGCGACTGAATGGGTAAATGCATAGGCACCTTCAGGTCCAGTAAACAAAACCGGTTACCCAAGTACCTGCCGCTGCCCTACAACGCTTCATAAGTTTTTTTCAATTTTTTTTAAAAAAGTTTTGGCATTATTTAATTATCAAAACATATAGTCTGAAATATTAAATCAATTTTTTTTAAAAGTTTTCCTATGCATTTTCGAAAAAAAAAATAAACACAGTTAAAAGTTAGTATTTTAACAATATTTTAGAGGTATAACCATTCTTGTCCGCAACCCGGATGTAGATAAGTTGCTTTGCTTGAAGTCAACCTTGAAGGGCGAACCCTATAATATTATCAATGGATTGTAAGCTACGAATAAAAACTATGCGATAGCCATTCAAACCTTAGAGAACATGTATGGCAATCAATCGCAAATTATCGCCGCACATTATAGCGCGTTCAATAAAATAAAACCAGCCGGCGTATCAATAAGTAAATATCGCACTACGTTAAATGAAGTTGAACGTCACCTTAAAGTGTTACAGTCTCTAGGAGAGAATACCAGTCAGAACCATTTAATGCATCTCATAAGAGAGAAGATTCTAGGAGACATCGTTCATGAGATGAGAGAATGAAAAATGATACTGTTGAAAAAATGAGAGAACATTTAGAAATAAGAGAAAATTCTTTGCGAAAGAAGAGATTAATATCATAGATCTATCAAAAACCTTGGCCGAAACTAGAACCAATGCGCCGGGAACCCTACATGATATCGACAAGGAAAGAAGAAAATGGTCAAAAAGATGGACTCGACAACAGGAAAAAGAATGAGAACTCTATAGAACAGAGGTTTAATAGAACTGAAGGTTCATTAAGAGATCAGCTTTATAGAAGTCAACCTCTGAAAAGAAGTTACCCGGGCAGTAGAAGTAATTCATTAAGGAAAAGGAAATTAGAACTACCTTACCGAAAAAACAGCAAGTATGTAAAGAAATGGAGACTAGACTCACTATGTATATTCTGCAATGGTGGACACCTCCCAGAACAATGCATCAGACAGAATTACCTCGGAGAAAAAAGAAAAAGGATAGCAAATCGCTGTTACAACTGTCTGAAGCTATAATTACGAACGTCGCTATAGCTACGACTGCAAGTTACCGTCAGCATGTCACCACTGTCAAACGCAAAGGAAAAATCATCTTACCTTGTGCTCGCAGGAGCACAGATATAATAACAAAACTTCATTGACTGCAGTCGAAGGGACGACAGTGCTACAAACAGCCATAGTGACATTCAAACATGGGAAGAATCAGAAACAATCCTTTAAAAGTAGACTGCTACTGAATTCAGGATCTCAGAGATCATATATAACCGAAAAGTTGTCTAGAAAACTGAATTTAGCTATACAAGAAGAAAATAAACTATCAGTCTTCAGTTTTGCCAGTGAGGTATCAAAAGATTATGAAAACCTCCGAGTCAAACTAGAAATAAAAACATTAACAAATGAAAAGTTAACACTGTTCGCCAACGAGGTACCCATAATTACTAACGGAGTAACATCACCGGACCCCGATCTGAGTAAATGGAATAATAGCATCATGGCAGATGACTTGGACTTGGAGATAGAGTCGACATATTGGTCGAGAATAACTACTTCTTTGAATTGATTTCTACTAATAAGATATCCATACAAGAAAACTTATAACTAATAGAATCTAAATAAGGATGGAGTGTCTCTGGTAAAATAAATAAAGAGAAAGAAAACACCTTGTCAGTGTTCACCTATTGCCAGAACCGCAATCCCAATTGTATTTATGTCACGCAATCAAGCACGATCTACCTGTTAAAAATATGTAATCTCATTCCTGTGGTCTCTAGAAAGCATATGGATTACTAACGATCCTAAGACAACTCGAGAGGAAGAAGCGATAAAACATCTAAAGAGTACTATAGAATATGCAGGAGGAAGATGCAATGGTGAAATGGCCTTAGGTCCATTATCCACCAGAGATGCCAACTAACTTTCGACTAGCCTACGGAAGATTAAGAGGCTTAGTACAGAGACTTAACAAAAGATCCTTGATAGAATATCAAGAGATTCTTAGAGAACAGATGAAAAAGGAGATTATAGAGATTGTTATTCCTGAAGAGAATTTATGTGGTCTCTTTGGTCCCTCCTATCCATTATCTCCCAAGCCACATGGTGAAACAGAGTGGAAAACAGGACGAATTGTCTATGACGCCTCTGGAAAGCTAAAAGGCTGTTAAAGTCTAAACTAATGCCTGTACAGAGGACCTTTGATGATCACGTTCTGATAGCGTTGCTTATCCAATTTAGAACACATAAAGTTGCAATTATACAGCTGATGTGGAGAAAGCATTTCTACAAATAGGCCTCCAGACAGAAGATATAGATGTGACCCGATTCATTTGGGTGAAAGACATGCTCAAACCACTGTCAACAGACAACATTATCCACATACGCTTTTGCAGAGTATCATTCGGCATCATCCAAGCCCGCAAGCACAAGAGCTCCAAAGCAAGTTCACAAGGTGGTGAACAAATGCTACGTAGACAACTTTGTCACCGGAACAAACTCCATAGGAAAAGCCATACAACTTTACGAAACTACTTAAAGGATCTTCAACAAGATAGCTAAGAATATAAGAGATTGGACATCTAACGATGATACTTTTCTCAACTTTATCCCAAAAGAATATAAAGCGAAATACACTTAAGAAACAAAAGTATTGGGTTTAAAGAAAATCACAGATTTACTAAAACAAAACTTCAAATTAGAAAGTGAAGGTAAGACGACGAGCCTAGGTAAAAACCTGAATGTATTTTAAAATATTAACGGTATTCTGAGGTACAACGGACGTATGATGAATACAAACTGGCTTTTTAACAAATGCAAGCACTCGCTCGAATAAGCCTGCCGAACAAGTAAAACAGGGCAGAGCGAGTACTTGCTCGAATGAGCGGCCCGAACTGGGGAAGTACCTCCACCTTACAGAAAACCGCGGCCATAATAACACTAACATTGAGTAGTGTTGTGTTCCTGGCGGTGAGTAAGGTTGCCAGAGCTCTTTGAGGATTCGCTGCGCGGACAGCATAGGACCGGCGGTGCTTGTTGCTGTCATGCTCGGCGTAGACGCGGCGTGCTGGTTCGGCGGTCTGGCAGACCTGATGAAACGGCTGACCGCTGGCCGCCCGCAGGTTGAACGGGATCCCGAACCCAGGGATCACTTAAACTTCGCCCTGGGAGGCTGATCCGCCAGCCTGTGTAAAGTATCTGAAGTGGTAGTCGTGCCGGAGAAGGAGACCGGAGTGGAACTGGCTACTACAACAGAGGGGGATCAGGGGCCCTTCCGCCCGCCGTGCCAACAACCGTATCATCTGTGGCGAGCTTCGGCAGTCTTAGAACCGCACCTTTTGTCATCTAAGCTGTCTGTGCAGTGAATCCTCATCCTTAATCTTAGTAACTTTTTTTATATATTATGGCCATGAGCTACAGCTAGCAGCTAGTTTTTACAGCGGCTACTCCATCCACAAATAATGTGGATTTTTGCAACATCAGGGGTATTCACGCAAATCTTAACGCAGTCCACCACCATCTCGAGACTGCGCAGCCGACCATTCTTTTTCTAACGGAGACGCAGATATCCTGCCCGACCGACACATCATACCTTCACTATCCCGGCTAGAAACTCTAACACAATTTTATGAGTCGTGCCGGTGTATGTATGTTCGTCCGGGAGGATATCTGCTGTCGCCGCCTCCATAGCCTTGAAGACAGGGACCTGTCGATATTGTGGGTGCGCGTAGATTACGGCGGCCACACTGGTATCCATGCGTGCCTATACAGGTCTCATAGCGGTGACACGGACGTAACTCGACTCTTCACGCACCTGAGTTTGACGACTGATAAAGTTCTAGAGCAATATCCCACAGCAGAACTAGTTATTTTGGGAGACTTTAACGCCCACCATCGCAAGTGGCTTAGTTCTCGAACCAATAACTATGCTGGGATATCTGCTCATGAATTTGCTCTGACCTATGGATTCTCTCAGCTGGTACTTTCTCCAACGAGCATACCAGATATAGAGGAACATACGAGCTCCTTACTGGACCTTCTGCTGACTACTCGTCCGGACGGATACTCCATCTCAGTTGATGCGCCTCTTGGCTCCTCGGACCACTGTCTCATTCGGACTCAAATGTCATGCTCACAACCCGATCCATCTGGGCCAACTAATTGGCGTCGTGTGTGTGGCACTATAAGTCGGCAGACTGGGATTGGATTGCGAGAATTTTACGCATCGTACCCGTGGAGGAAGATCTGCTTTAACTCAGAAGATCCCTACGTCTGCGCAGCCGCAGTCACTGAGACAATCCTTGCAGGTATGGAATGCTATATTCCTAACCCGCGAGTAGCTGCCGGCGTCAAAAAACGACCGTGGTTTAATAAGTCTTGCAGATAAGCTAAAATTATTAAGCAAACTGCATATGAGGCTTGGACCACGGCTCGTAATAATAAGGATCCGAATATTTCTGAGTTAAAACGCAAATTAAATGCTGCCTCGAGGTTCAGTGAACTTTTTCAGAATTGTGAACTCAATAACTCAATAGCTGGCAGAAAATATGATAAAGACTGTACTATTATATTATTTGTAGGCAATAGTTTTGGAGTTACAAAGCGGGACTTAATTTAATCTTATGATCTACTCTCAAATTTAGGAGTCAAAAAAATTGTTATTTGCACTTTTCCTTTTTCAAAAAAACTGTCACATAAACAAAACCAACATATCCATAAATTAAATAATGTCTTGTACAATTTGACATGTACAAATGATACTTTTTATTTGTTTGACATAAATAAGTTTATTTCAAGTTTTATATTGACTAAAGGTACATTGTATCTATCTAAGTATTGTAAGCAACGACTGGCTACTTTGTTCTTCGTCTGTAGATATCTACTTGGACAACACTGATACTGTTAGTAGTGTTACTAATAGTGAGGTGGCTCTTAATGCTTTAAACTGATTTCAGTCAATATTAGGGCCTTTCCTGTTTTTAGTATATATAAATGACTTACCCTTTATGGTGCAAAAATTTACAGAGATAGTTTTATTTGCAGATGAAACTTCATTATTGTTTAAAGTGAACAGGAAACACGACAATTCGAACGACATAAATAGACACCTTATAAAAATTTCAAACTGGTTTACTGTTAATAATCTTGTACTTAATGCTAATAAAACAAAACGTATTAAGTTTTCACTACCTAATGTAATCGAAATTAATAGAAATCTGGTATTAAACAATGAAAAATTAAAATTAGTTGATAAGACTGTCTTCTTAGATATAACTATTGACTCAAAATTGCAGTGGGGTTCACAAATTACAGTACTAGCAGGTAAACTTAGTTCAGCTGCTTTTGCAGTGAGGAAAATCAGGCAATTGACTGACATAACCACAGCAAGACTTGTTTACTTTGCTTATTTCCACAGTGTTATGTCATATGGTATTTTGCTATAGGGTTCTGCTGCTGATATTCAAACCATATTTATATTACAAAAAAGGGCAGTACAAAGCATTTATGAGCTAGGAAGCCGAGACTCTCTCAGGGCTGTTTTAAAGAAATAAATATTCTAACGGTACCGTGTCAATATATCTATGAAAATATTATGTTTGTCCGTAAAAATATATACCAATTTACGAGGAACAGTGATAAGCACAACTTAAATACGAGAAATAAAAATAAACTTGCTATGCCAAAGTTTAGGCTTACTAAAGCCAACAAATCATTTATGGGAAGCGGTGTAAAATTTTGTAATAAGTTAACTGTAGAAATTCTTAACTTAGGTGACAAACAGTTTAAATTTTATACTAAACATCTGCTATGTAAGAAAGCATATTATAATGTAGATGAATATTTGAATGACAAAATTGTATGGCCTAGTATCACACAAAATTAATGTTAGGTTTTCTATTCAAACTTAAATAATTTAGGTTTGATAAGTTAAAAGAGCACTCTAAAGACCAAGCTAAGTAACGATGTTATGTCTCTGTTGTTTACTTTATAGTGGTTGGTGGCGAGCTACCAGGGGATGCACCATGTGCAATCCGCCTTTGGTTGCCTGGTTTTGGTGGGGCTTTGGATGTGTGGGGGTGTGGCGCACGAGTACGTAGGTGTATGTGTGTATATACATGTTTGGATAGATATTGTGTACTTGATGGCTTGGTTCCTGCATGACTGATTGGTAACAGGTGTACATGCGGGAGTTTCTTGTCACTCCTTCTCCCTTTAGGCTAGTTTCCGAAGTGATGGTAGTTTAAATGATGTGCATTTGTTGCGTGCAAGCCGCGGTCCAGTATTAAAAAGCCGTGTATTTTCCCTTCATCTTACATCAAACCATTCATGATAGTAGCATCCGATGTTGTCGCTGCATATGGTCCAAACACATCTACAATGTGGCCGTCTGTACACACTGTTAAAAAAGGTTTGACCAAGTTTTTAAACTTATGCAGGCTGTAAGTCTTCCTCTGAAACAGGAAGTTTGAACTTTTCTGCAGGAAAATGTACTTACCATCAAATATCAAAATAAGTGTTCTCTGTTCATGACCAAATATGTTATTGGGTATTAATAAATTCCTTCGTAAAACTTCCTCTCTTGTTATATGATTTACACCCAAATAACGGAGGACAAAATCATTTGATAAGCAATTTCTAGCAACGCTTAGGTGTCTTTCTAGAGTTCTTCTGGACATACTAAATATTGTTGCTAAGCGTTCGTTAGGATTGTCAGTTCTTATCTTGGTCAAGTAAATGCCCAAACTCGTGGCAGGCAACAAAAATTGCTGACTAAGGGACGGAGTTTCCCCTAAAATCAATATAAATTGATTTTTGGTCATGACTGTCCAATAATGTAATTCATTATCTTCTATTTCTTCAATATTATCAAAATCCAGAAGATTTTTTCTTTTCATTTTAATCATATTTATAACATCCAGAACTTGGGCACCATCAAAATCTTGGTGAACACCTCGGGTCAGTTCTTCCCATTCATTCCTTTCTAAATGAACTTGACAAACTCGTGCAAGTTGAGCAATGTAAAAGTAGAATTCATTCAACAAATGTAACTTCACGTATGTGGGCACAGCATGTAATGACGTATTTCGACAGTTTTGAGATACGACATCGTCTTGATGTATTCGATGCTCGTGAATAACCAGGAATAAAAATAGTGCCTTGTGCTTGTGCTGATGGATCTGGTACTGCAGTGCCTGCTTCACGTTGTTGTTGAGCTTGTAAAACACGATCAATTCTTTGCCAGCGTGGGTGACATAATGATCTTGTGACATCTAAAGCAATCTCTAAGAAAATAAAAAATACTAAAGAAACCGAAGTGCAATAAATATTATAACATGTTGTAATTGTGTTTTAATTAAATAAATAAAATAAAAAAATATACAGCGCTTCCACGGATTCGGACAAAAAGAGTTATTATTTTAGTCTTCTCCGAAATGCCGTAGGATGCATGACGTCATCATAAATAAATCAAATACTGTGCTAGCAGCCATTTTGTCTTTAAGTAGGACTTTACATTGGAGTGAAGTGTTTATTATTTATATCAATAAGATTGTTTGTATGTAACATTCATCTTATTTATATGGTGCGTATAAAATGTACCTATGTTAATCGGACTATAACAAGTAGATATTAGATATAGACATTTATTTATCATAAGCCCAGTAATTTAGGCGCTACATTAAATCATATATAAACATAATCTTAAATCACAAACTTCCTTTTGTCTTTACTTGCTTAAAAAAGGGCTTTGCTTACCTCTCGTGGAAAGATTTCTAGCAGTAGCAGTTCCGTGTGGCCGCTGTTTCTATCAAGAAACAATTGGGTGAGGCTATTGTCTTCGATGTCTTAACACTGAGCGACTACACCTTACACAGGAGTTTTCCATTTCAACAGTAGTCCAATTCAAAAGCAGAAACTAAGTCAGGTTTACACGCCAATCCGATCCAGAAGCAAAAACAATAATCCAGTTAACACGCCAAAAGTAGTGGTATGAGATCCAATTCACAGCAGGGATACAAAACTATAAAACAGAACACAACTGAAAGACTGCGACTGAATGGGTAAATGCATAGGCACCTTCAGGTCCAGTAAACAAAACCGGTTACCCAAGTACCTGCCGCTGCCCTACAACGCTTCATAAGTTTTTTTCAATTTTTTTTAAAAAAGTTTTGGCATTATTTAATTATCAAAACATATAGTCTGAAATATTAAATCAATTTTTTTTAAAAGTTTTCCTATGCATTTTCGAAAAAAAAAATAAACACAGTTAAAAGTTAGTATTTTAACAATATTTTAGAGGTATAACCATTCTTGTCCGCAACCCGGATGTAGATAAGTTGCTTTGCTTGAAGTCAACCTTGAAGGGCGAACCCTATAATTTTATCAATGGATTGTAAGCTACGAATAAAAACTATGCGATAGCCATTCAAACCTTAGAGAACATGTATGGCAATCAATCGCAAATTATCGCCGCACATTATAGCGCGTTCAATAAAATAAAACCAGCCGGCGTATCAATAAGTAAATATCGCACTACGTTAAATGAAGTTGAACGTCACCTTAAAGTGTTACAGTCTCTAGGAGAGAATACCAGTCAGAACCATTTAATGCATCTCATAAGAGAGAAGATTCTAGGAGACATCGTTCATGAGATGAGAGAATGAAAAATGATACTGTTGAAAAAATGAGAGAACATTTAGAAATAAGAGAAAATTCTTTGCGAAAGAAGAGATTAATATCATAGATCTATCAAAAACCTTGGCCGAAACTAGAACCAATGCGCCGGGAACCCTACATGATATCGACAAGGAAAGAAGAAAATGGTCAAAAAGATGGACTCGACAACAGGAAAAAGAATGAGAACTCTATAGAACAGAGGTTTAATAGAACTGAAGGTTCATTAAGAGATCAGCTTTATAGAAGTCAACCTCTGAAAAGAAGTTACCCGGGCAGTAGAAGTAATTCATTAAGGAAAAGGAAATTAGAACTACCTTACCGAAAAAACAGCAAGTATGTAAAGAAATGGAGACTAGACTCACTATGTATATTCTGCAATGGTGGACACCTCCCAGAACAATGCATCAGACAGAATTACCTCGGAGAAAAAAGAAAAAGGATAGCAAATCGCTGTTACAACTGTCTGAAGCTATAATTACGAACGTCGCTATAGCTACGACTGCAAGTTACCGTCAGCATGTCACCACTGTCAAACGCAAAGGAAAAATCATCTTACCTTGTGCTCGCAGGAGCACAGATATAATAACAAAACTTCATTGACTGCAGTCGAAGGGACGACAGTGCTACAAACAGCCATAGTGACATTCAAACATGGGAAGAATCAGAAACAATCCTTTAAAAGTAGACTGCTACTGAATTCAGGATCTCAGAGATCATATATAACCGAAAAGTTGTCTAGAAAACTGAATTTAGCTATACAAGAAGAAAATAAACTATCAGTCTTCAGTTTTGCCAGTGAGGTATCAAAAGATTATGAAAACCTCCGAGTCAAACTAGAAATAAAAACATTAACAAATGAAAAGTTAACACTGTTCGCCAACGAGGTACCCATAATTACTAACGGAGTAACATCACCGGACCCCGATCTGAGTAAATGGAATAATAGCATCATGGCAGATGACTTGGACTTGGAGATAGAGTCGACATATTGGTCGAGAATAACTACTTCTTTGAATTGATTTCTACTAATAAGATATCCATACAAGAAAACTTATAACTAATAGAATCTAAATAAGGATGGAGTGTCTCTGGTAAAATAAATAAAGAGAAAGAAAACACCTTGTCAGTGTTCACCTATTGCCAGAACCGCAATCCCAATTGTATTTATGTCACGCAATCAAGCACGATCTACCTGTTAAAAATATGTAATCTCATTCCTGTGGTCTCTAGAAAGCATATGGATTACTAACGATCCTAAGACAACTCGAGAGGAAGAAGCGATAAAACATCTAAAGAGTACTATAGAATATGCAGGAGGAAGATGCAATGGTGAAATGGCCTTAGGTCCATTATCCACCAGAGATGCCAACTAACTTTCGACTAGCCTACGGAAGATTAAGAGGCTTAGTACAGAGACTTAACAAAAGATCCTTGATAGAATATCAAGAGATTCTTAGAGAACAGATGAAAAAGGAGATTATAGAGATTGTTATTCCTGAAGAGAATTTATGTGGTCTCTTTGGTCCCTCCTATCCATTATCTCCCAAGCCACATGGTGAAACAGAGTGGAAAACAGGACGAATTGTCTATGACGCCTCTGGAAAGCTAAAAGGCTGTTAAAGTCTAAACTAATGCCTGTACAGAGGACCTTTGATGATCACGTTCTGATAGCGTTGCTTATCCAATTTAGAACACATAAAGTTGCAATTATACAGCTGATGTGGAGAAAGCATTTCTACAAATAGGCCTCCAGACAGAAGATATAGATGTGACCCGATTTTTGGGGAAAGACATGCTCAAACCACTGTCAACAGACAACATTATCCACATACGCTTTGCAGAGTATCATTCGGCATCATCCAGGCCGCAAGCACAAGAGCTCCAAAGCAAGTTCACAAGGTGGTGAAACAAATGCTACGTAGACAACTTTGTCACCGGAACAAATCCATAGGAACAAGCCATACAAACTTTACGAAACTACTTAAAGGATCTTCAACAAGATAGCTAAGAATATAAGAGATTGGACATCTAACGATGATACTTTTCTCAACTTTATCCCAAAAGAATATAAAGCGAAATACACTTAAGAAACAAAAGTATTGGGTTTTAAAGAAAATCACAGATTTACTAAAACAAAACTTCAAATTAGAAAGTGAAGGTAAGACGACGAGCCTAGTAAAAACCTGAATGTATTTTAAAATATTAACGGTATCTGAGGTACAACGACGTATGATGAATACAAACTGGCTTTTTAACAAATGCAAGCACTCGCTCGAATAAGCTGCCGAACAAGTAAAACAGGGCAGAGCGAGTACTTGCTCGAATGAGCGCCCGAACTGGGGAAGTACCTCCACCTTACAGAAAACCGCGGCCATAATAACACTAACATTGAGCTAGTGTTGGTGTTCCTGGCGGTGAGTAACGGTTGCCAGAGCTCTTTGAGGATTCGCTGCGCGGACAGCATAGGACCGGCGGTCGCTTGTTGCTGTCATGCTCGGCGGTAGACGCGGCGTGCTGGTTCGGCGGTCTGGCAGACCTGATGAAACGGCTGACCGCTGGCCGCCCGCAGGTTTGAACGGGATCCCGAACCCAGGGATCACTTAAACTTCGCCCTGGGAGGCTGATCCGCCAGCCTGTGTAAAGTATCTGAAGTGGTAGTCGTGCCGGAGAAGGAGACCGGAGTGGAACTGGCTACTACAACAGAGGGGATCAGGGGCCCTTCCGCCCGCCCGTGCCAACAACCGTATCATCTGTGGCGAGCTTCGGCAGTCTTAGAAACCGCACCTTTTGTCATCTAAGCTGTCTGTGCAGTGAATCCTCATCTTAATCTTAGTAACTTTTTTTATATATTATGGCCATGAGCTACAGCTAGCAGCTAGTTTTTACAGCGGCTACTCCATCCACAAATAATGTGGATTTTTGCAACATCAGGGGTATTCACGCAAATCTTAACGCAGTCCACCACCATCTCGAGACTGCGCAGCCGACCATTCTTTTTCTAACGGAGACGCAGATATCCTGCCCGACCGACACATCATACCTTCACTATCCCGGCTAGAAACTCTAACACAATTTTATGAGTCGTGCCGGTGTATGTATGTTCGTCCGGGAGGATATCTGCTGTCGCCGCCTCCATAGCCTTGAAGACAGGGACCTGTCGATATTGTGGGTGCGCGTAGATTACGGCGGCCACACTGGTATCCATGCGTGCCTATACAGGTCTCATAGCGGTGACACGGACGTAACTCGACTCTTCACGCACCTGAGTTTGACGACTGATAAAGTTCTAGAGCAATATCCCACAGCAGAACTAGTTATTTTGGGAGACTTTAACGCCCACCATCGCAAGTGGCTTAGTTCTCGAACCAATAACTATGCTGGGATATCTGCTCATGAATTTGCTCTGACCTATGGATTCTCTCAGCTGGTACTTTCTCCAACGAGCATACCAGATATAGAGGAACATACGAGCTCCTTACTGGACCTTCTGCTGACTACTCGTCCGGACGGATACTCCATCTCAGTTGATGCGCCTCTTGGCTCCTCGGACCACTGTCTCATTCGGACTCAAATGTCATGCTCACAACCCGATCCATCTGGGCCAACTAATTGGCGTCGTGTGTGTGGCACTATAAGTCGGCAGACTGGGATTGGATTGCGAGAATTTTACGCATCGTACCCGTGGAGGAAGATCTGCTTTAACTCAGAAGATCCCTACGTCTGCGCAGCCGCAGTCACTGAGACAATCCTTGCAGGTATGGAATGCTATATTCCTAACCCGCGAGTAGCTGCCGGCGTCAAAAAACGACCGTGGTTTAATAAGTCTTGCAGATAAGCTAAAATTATTAAGCAAACTGCATATGAGGCTTGGACCACGGCTCGTAATAATAAGGATCCGAATATTTCTGAGTTAAAACGCAAATTAAATGCTGCCTCGAGGTTCAGTGAACTTTTTCAGAATTGTGAACTCAATAACTCAATAGCTGGCAGAAAATATGATAAAGACTGTACTATTATATTATTTGTAGGCAATAGTTTTGGAGTTACAAAGCGGGACTTAATTTAATCTTATGATCTACTCTCAAATTTAGGAGTCAAAAAAATTGTTATTTGCACTTTTCCTTTTTCAAAAAAACTGTCACATAAACAAAACCAACATATCCATAAATTAAATAATGTCTTGTACAATTTGACATGTACAAATGATACTTTTTATTTGTTTGACATAAATAAGTTTATTTCAAGTTTTATATTGACTAAAGGTACATTGTATCTATCTAAGTATTGTAAGCAACGACTGGCTACTTTGTTCTTCGTCTGTAGATATCTACTTGGACAACACTGATACTGTTAGTAGTGTTACTAATAGTGAGGTGGCTCTTAATGCTTTAAACTGATTTCAGTCAATATTAGGGCCTTTCCTGTTTTTAGTATATATAAATGACTTACCCTTTATGGTGCAAAAATTTACAGAGATAGTTTTATTTGCAGATGAAACTTCATTATTGTTTAAAGTGAACAGGAAACACGACAATTCGAACGACATAAATAGACACCTTATAAAAATTTCAAACTGGTTTACTGTTAATAATCTTGTACTTAATGCTAATAAAACAAAACGTATTAAGTTTTCACTACCTAATGTAATCGAAATTAATAGAAATCTGGTATTAAACAATGAAAAATTAAAATTAGTTGATAAGACTGTCTTCTTAGATATAACTATTGACTCAAAATTGCAGTGGGGTTCACAAATTACAGTACTAGCAGGTAAACTTAGTTCAGCTGCTTTTGCAGTGAGGAAAATCAGGCAATTGACTGACATAACCACAGCAAGACTTGTTTACTTTGCTTATTTCCACAGTGTTATGTCATATGGTATTTTGCTATAGGGTTCTGCTGCTGATATTCAAACCATATTTATATTACAAAAAAGGGCAGTACAAAGCATTTATGAGCTAGGAAGCCGAGACTCTCTCAGGGCTGTTTTAAAGAAATAAATATTCTAACGGTACCGTGTCAATATATCTATGAAAATATTATGTTTGTCCGTAAAAATATATACCAATTTACGAGGAACAGTGATAAGCACAACTTAAATACGAGAAATAAAAATAAACTTGCTATGCCAAAGTTTAGGCTTACTAAAGCCAACAAATCATTTATGGGAAGCGGTGTAAAATTTTGTAATAAGTTAACTGTAGAAATTCTTAACTTAGGTGACAAACAGTTTAAATTTTATACTAAACATCTGCTATGTAAGAAAGCATATTATAATGTAGATGAATATTTGAATGACAAAATTGTATGGCCTAGTATCACACAAAATTAATGTTAGGTTTTCTATTCAAACTTAAATAATTTAGGTTTGATAAGTTAAAAGAGCACTCTAAAGACCAAGCTAAGTAACGATGTTATGTCTCTGTTGTTTACTTTATAGTGGTTGGTGGCGAGCTACCAGGGGATGCACCATGTGCAATCCGCCTTTGGTTGCCTGGTTTTGGTGGGGCTTTGGATGTGTGGGGGTGTGGCGCACGAGTACGTAGGTGTATGTGTGTATATACATGTTTGGATAGATATTGTGTACTTGATGGCTTGGTTCCTGCATGACTGATTGGTAACAGGTGTACATGCGGGAGTTTCTTGTCACTCCTTCTCCCTTTAGGCTAGTTTCCGAAGTGATGGTAGTTTAAATGATGTGCATTTGTTGCGTGCAAGCCGCGGTCCAGTATTAAAAAGCCGTGTATTTTCCCTTCATCTTACATCAAACCATTCATGATAGTAGCATCCGATGTTGTCGCTGCATATGGTCCAAACACATCTACAATGTGGCCGTCTGTACACACTGTTAAAAAAGGTTTGACCAAGTTTTTAAACTTATGCAGGCTGTAAGTCTTCCTCTGAAACAGGAAGTTTGAACTTTTCTGCAGGAAAATGTACGTACCATCAAATATCAAAATAAGTGTTCTCTGTTCATGACCAAATATGTTATTGGGTATTAATAAATTCCTTCGTAAAACTTCCTCTCTTGTTATATGATTTACACCCAAATAACGGAGGACAAAATCATTTGATAAGCAATTTCTAGCAACGCTTAGGTGTCTTTCTAGAGTTCTTCTGGACATACTAAATATTGTTGCTAAGCGTTCGTTAGGATTGTCAGTTCTTATCTTGGTCAAGTAAATGCCCAAACTCGTGGCAGGCAACAAAAATTGCTGACTAAGGGACGGAGTTTCCCCTAAAATCAATCTAAATTGATTTTTGGTCATGACTGTCCAATAATGTAATTCATTATCTTCTATTTCTTCAATATTATCAAAATCCAGAAGATTTTTTCTTTTCATTTTAATCATATTTATAACATCCAGAACTTGGGCACCATCAAAATCTTGGTGAACACCTCGGGTCAGTTCTTCCCATTCATTCCTTTCTAAATGAACTTGACAAACTCGTGCAAGTTGAGCAATGTAAAAGTAGAATTCATTCAACAAATGTAACTTCACGTATGTGGGCACAGCATGTAATGACGTATTTCGACAGTTTTGAGATACGACATCGTCTTGATGTATTCGATGCTCGTGAATAACCAGGAATAAAAATAGTGCCTTGTGCTTGTGCTGATGGATCTGGTACTGCAGTGCCTGCTTCACGTTGTTGTTGAGCTTGTAAAACACGATCAATTCTTTGCCAGCGTGGGTGACATAATGATCTTGTGACATCTAAAGCAATCTCTAAGAAAATAAAAAATACTAAAGAAACCGAAGTGCAATAAATATTATAACATGTTGTAATTGTGTTTTAATTAAATAAATAAAATAAAAAAATATACAGCGCTTCCACGGATTCGGACAAAAAGAGTTATTATTTTAGTCTTCTCCGAAATGCCGTAGGATGCATGACGTCATCATAAATAAATCAAATACTGTGCTAGCAGCCATTTTGTCTTTAAGTAGGACTTTACATTGGAGTGAAGTGTTTATTATTTATATCAATAAGATTGTTTGTATGTAACATTCATCTTATTTATATGGTGCGTATAAAATGTACCTATGTTAATCGGACTATAACAAGTAGATATTAGATATAGACATTTATTTATCATAAGCCCAGTAATTTAGGCGCTACATTAAATCATATATAAACATAATCTTAAATCACAAACTTCCTTTTGTCTTTACTTGCTTAAAAAAGGGCTTTGCTTACCTCTCGTGGAAAGATTTCTAGCAGTAGCAGTTCCGTGTGGCCGCTGTTTCTATCAAGAAACAATTGGGTGAGGCTATTGTCTTCGATGTCTTAACACTGAGCGACTACACCTTACACAGGAGTTTTCCATTTCAACAGTAGTCCAATTCAAAAGCAGAAACTAAGTCAGGTTTACACGCCAATCCGATCCAGAAGCAAAAACAATAATCCAGTTAACACGCCAAAAGTAGTGGTATGAGATCCAATTCACAGCAGGGATACAAAACTATAAAACAGAACACAACTGAAAGACTGCGACTGAATGGGTAAATGCATAGGCACCTTCAGGTCCAGTAAACAAAACCGGTTACCCAAGTACCTGCCGCTGCCCTACAACGCTTCATAAGTTTTTTTCAATTTTTTTTAAAAAAGTTTTGGCATTATTTAATTATCAAAACATATAGTCTGAAATATTAAATCAATTTTTTTTAAAAGTTTTCCTATGCATTTTCGAAAAAAAAAATAAACACAGTTAAAAGTTAGTATTTTAACAATATTTTAGAGGTATAACCATTCTTGTCCGCAACCCGGATGTAGATAAGTTGCTTTGCTTGAAGTCAACCTTGAAGGGCGAACCCTATAATATTATCAATGGATTGTAAGCTACGAATAAAAACTATGCGATAGCCATTCAAACCTTAGAGAACATGTATGGCAATCAATCGCAAATTATCGCCGCACATTATAGCGCGTTCAATAAAATAAAACCAGCCGGCGTATCAATAAGTAAATATCGCACTACGTTAAATGAAGTTGAACGTCACCTTAAAGTGTTACAGTCTCTAGGAGAGAATACCAGTCAGAACCATTTAATGCATCTCATAAGAGAGAAGATTCTAGGAGACATCGTTCATGAGATGAGAGAATGAAAAATGATACTGTTGAAAAAATGAGAGAACATTTAGAAATAAGAGAAAATTCTTTGCGAAAGAAGAGATTAATATCATAGATCTATCAAAAACCTTGGCCGAAACTAGAACCAATGCGCCGGGAACCCTACATGATATCGACAAGGAAAGAAGAAAATGGTCAAAAAGATGGACTCGACAACAGGAAAAAGAATGAGAACTCTATAGAACAGAGTATTAATAGAACTGAAGGTTCATTAAGAGATCAGCTTTATAGAAGTCAACCTCTGAAAAGAAGTTACCCGGGCAGTAGAAGTAATTCATTAAGGAAAAGGAAATTAGAACTACCTTACCGAAAAAACAGCAAGTATGTAAAGAAATGGAGACTAGACTCACTATGTATATTCTGCAATGGTGGACACCTCCCAGAACAATGCATCAGACAGAATTACCTCGGAGAAAAAAGAAAAAGGATAGCAAATCGCTGTTACAACTGTCTGAAGCTATAATTACGAACGTCGCTATAGCTACGACTGCAAGTTACCGTCAGCATGTCACCACTGTCAAACGCAAAGGAAAAATCATCTTACCTTGTGCTCGCAGGAGCACAGATATAATAACAAAACTTCATTGACTGCAGTCGAAGGGACGACAGTGCTACAAACAGCCATAGTGACAGTCAAACATGGGAAGAATCAGAAACAATCCTTTAAATGTAGACTGCTACTGAATTCAGGATCTCAGAGATCATATATAACCGAAAAGTTGTCTAGAAAACTGAATTTAGCTATACAAGAAGAAAATAAACTATCAGTCTTCAGTTTTGCCAGTGAGGTATCAAAAGATTATGAAAACCTCCGAGTCAAACTAGAAATAAAAACATTAACAAATGAAAAGTTAACACTGTTCGCCAACGAGGTACCCATAATTACTAACGGAGTAACATCACCGGACCCCGATCTGAGTAAATGGAATAATAGCATCATGGCAGATGACTTGGACTTGGAGATAGAGTCGACATATTGGTCGAGAATAACTACTTCTTTGAATTGATTTCTACTAATAAGATATCCATACAAGAAAACTTATAACTAATAGAATCTAAATAAGGATGGAGTGTCTCTGGTAAAATAAATAAAGAGAAAGAAAACACCTTGTCAGTGTTCACCTATTGCCAGAACCGCAATCCCAATTGTATTTATGTCACGCAATCAAGCACGATCTACCTGTTAAAAATATGTAATCTCATTCCTGTGGTCTCTAGAAAGCATATGGATTACTAACGATCCTAAGACAACTCGAGAGGAAGAAGCGATAAAACATCTAAAGAGTACTATAGAATATGCAGGAGGAAGATGCAATGGTGAAATGGCCTTAGGTCCATTATCCACCAGAGATGCCAACTAACTTTCGACTAGCCTACGGAAGATTAAGAGGCTTAGTACAGAGACTTAACAAAAGATCCTTGATAGAATATCAAGAGATTCTTAGAGAACAGATGAAAAAGGAGATTATAGAGATTGTTATTCCTGAAGAGAATTTATGTGGTCTCTTTGGTCCCTCCTATCCATTATCTCCCAAGCCACATGGTGAAACAGAGTGGAAAACAGGACGAATTGTCTATGACGCCTCTGGAAAGCTAAAAGGCTGTTAAAGTCTAAACTAATGCCTGTACAGAGGACCTTTGATGATCACGTTCTGATAGCGTTGCTTATCCAATTTAGAACACATAAAGTTGCAATTATACAGCTGATGTGGAGAAAGCATTTCTACAAATAGGCCTCCAGACAGAAGATATAGATGTGACCCGATTCATTTGGGTGAAAGACATGCTCAAACCACTGTCAACAGACAACATTATCCACATACGCTTTTGCAGAGTATCATTCGGCATCATCCAGGCCGCAAGCACAAGAGCTCCAAAGCAAGTTCACAAGGTGGTGAACAAATGCTACGTAGACAACTTTGTCACCGGAACAAACTCCATAGGAAAAGCCATACAACTTTACGAAACTACTTAAAGGATCTTCAACAAGATAGCTAAGAATATAAGAGATTGGACATCTAACGATGATACTTTTCTCAACTTTATCCCAAAAGAATATAAAGCGAAATACACTTAAGAAACAAAAGTATTGGGTTTAAAGAAAATCACAGATTTACTAAAACAAAACTTCAAATTAGAAAGTGAAGGTAAGACGACGAGCCTAGGTAAAAACCTGAATGTATTTTAAAATATTAACGGTATTCTGAGGTACAACGGACGTATGATGAATACAAACTGGCTTTTTAACAAATGCAAGCACTCGCTCGAATAAGCCTGCCGAACAAGTAAAACAGGGCAGAGCGAGTACTTGCTCGAATGAGCGGCCCGAACTGGGGAAGTATCTCCACCTTACAGAAAACCGCGGCCATAATAACACTAACATTGAGTAGTGTTGTGTTCCTGGCGGTGAGTAAGGTTGCCAGAGCTCTTTGAGGATTCGCTGCGCGGACAGCATAGGACCGGCGGTGCTTGTTGCTGTCATGCTCGGCGTAGACGCGGCGTGCTGGTTCGGCGGTCTGGCAGACCTGATGAAACGGCTGACCGCTGGCCGCCCGCAGGTTGAACGGGATCCCGAACCCAGGGATCACTTAAACTTCGCCCTGGGAGGCTGATCCGCCAGCCTGTGTAAAGTATCTGAAGTGGTAGTCGTGCCGGAGAAGGAGACCGGAGTGGAACTGGCTACTACAACAGAGGGGGATCAGGGGCCCTTCCGCCCGCCGTGCCAACAACCGTATCATCTGTGGCGAGCTTCGGCAGTCTTAGAACCGCACCTTTTGTCATCTAAGCTGTCTGTGCAGTGAATCCTCATCCTTAATCTTAGTAACTTTTTTTATATATTATGGCCATGAGCTACAGCTAGCAGCTAGTTTTTACAGCGGCTACTCCATCCACAAATAATGTGGATTTTTGCAACATCAGGGGTATTCACGCAAATCTTAACGCAGTCCACCACCATCTCGAGACTGCGCAGCCGACCATTCTTTTTCTAACGGAGACGCAGATATCCTGCCCGACCGACACATCATACCTTCACTATCCCGGCTAGAAACTCTAACACAATTTTATGAGTCGTGCCGGTGTATGTATGTTCGTCCGGGAGGATATCTGCTGTCGCCGCCTCCATAGCCTTGAAGACAGGGACCTGTCGATATTGTGGGTGCGCGTAGATTACGGCGGCCACACTGGTATCCATGCGTGCCTATACAGGTCTCATAGCGGTGACACGGACGTAACTCGACTCTTCACGCACCTGAGTTTGACGACTGATAAAGTTCTAGAGCAATATCCCACAGCAGAACTAGTTATTTTGGGAGACTTTAACGCCCACCATCGCAAGTGGCTTAGTTCTCGAACCAATAACTATGCTGGGATATCTGCTCATGAATTTGCTCTGACCTATGGATTCTCTCAGCTGGTACTTTCTCCAACGAGCATACCAGATATAGAGGAACATACGAGCTCCTTACTGGACCTTCTGCTGACTACTCGTCCGGACGGATACTCCATCTCAGTTGATGCGCCTCTTGGCTCCTCGGACCACTGTCTCATTCGGACTCAAATGTCATGCTCACAACCCGATCCATCTGGGCCAACTAATTGGCGTCGTGTGTGTGGCACTATAAGTCGGCAGACTGGGATTGGATTGCGAGAATTTTACGCATCGTACCCGTGGAGGAAGATCTGCTTTAACTCAGAAGATCCCTACGTCTGCGCAGCCGCAGTCACTGAGACAATCCTTGCAGGTATGGAATGCTATATTCCTAACCCGCGAGTAGCTGCCGGCGTCAAAAAACGACCGTGGTTTAATAAGTCTTGCAGATAAGCTAAAATTATTAAGCAAACTGCATATGAGGCTTGGACCACGGCTCGTAATAATAAGGATCCGAATATTTCTGAGTTAAAACGCAAATTAAATGCTGCCTCGAGGTTCAGTGAACTTTTTCAGAATTGTGAACTCAATAACTCAATAGCTGGCAGAAAATATGATAAAGACTGTACTATTATATTATTTGTAGGCAATAGTTTTGGAGTTACAAAGCGGGACTTAATTTAATCTTATGATCTACTCTCAAATTTAGGAGTCAAAAAAATTGTTATTTGCACTTTTCCTTTTTCAAAAAAACTGTCACATAAACAAAACCAACATATCCATAAATTAAATAATGTCTTGTACAATTTGACATGTACAAATGATACTTTTTATTTGTTTGACATAAATAAGTTTATTTCAAGTTTTATATTGACTAAAGGTACATTGTATCTATCTAAGTATTGTAAGCAACGACTGGCTACTTTGTTCTTCGTCTGTAGATATCTACTTGGACAACACTGATACTGTTAGTAGTGTTACTAATAGTGAGGTGGCTCTTAATGCTTTAAACTGATTTCAGTCAATATTAGGGCCTTTCCTGTTTTTAGTATATATAAATGACTTACCCTTTATGGTGCAAAAATTTACAGAGATAGTTTTATTTGCAGATGAAACTTCATTATTGTTTAAAGTGAACAGGAAACACGACAATTCGAACGACATAAATAGACACCTTATAAAAATTTCAAACTGGTTTACTGTTAATAATCTTGTACTTAATGCTAATAAAACAAAACGTATTAAGTTTTCACTACCTAATGTAATCGAAATTAATAGAAATCTGGTATTAAACAATGAAAAATTAAAATTAGTTGATAAGACTGTCTTCTTAGATATAACTATTGACTCAAAATTGCAGTGGGGTTCACAAATTACAGTACTAGCAGGTAAACTTAGTTCAGCTGCTTTTGCAGTGAGGAAAATCAGGCAATTGACTGACATAACCACAGCAAGACTTGTTTACTTTGCTTATTTCCACAGTGTTATGTCATATGGTATTTTGCTATAGGGTTCTGCTGCTGATATTCAAACCATATTTATATTACAAAAAAGGGCAGTACAAAGCATTTATGAGCTAGGAAGCCGAGACTCTCTCAGGGCTGTTTTAAAGAAATAAATATTCTAACGGTACCGTGTCAATATATCTATGAAAATATTATGTTTGTCCGTAAAAATATATACCAATTTACGAGGAACAGTGATAAGCACAACTTAAATACGAGAAATAAAAATAAACTTGCTATGCCAAAGTTTAGGCTTACTAAAGCCAACAAATCATTTATGGGAAGCGGTGTAAAATTTTGTAATAAGTTAACTGTAGAAATTCTTAACTTAGGTGACAAACAGTTTAAATTTTATACTAAACATCTGCTATGTAAGAAAGCATATTATAATGTAGATGAATATTTGAATGACAAAATTGTATGGCCTAGTATCACACAAAATTAATGTTAGGTTTTCTATTCAAACTTAAATAATTTAGGTTTGATAAGTTAAAAGAGCACTCTAAAGACCAAGCTAAGTAACGATGTTATGTCTCTGTTGTTTACTTTATAGTGGTTGGTGGCGAGCTACCAGGGGATGCACCATGTGCAATCCGCCTTTGGTTGCCTGGTTTTGGTGGGGCTTTGGATGTGTGGGGGTGTGGCGCACGAGTACGTAGGTGTATGTGTGTATATACATGTTTGGATAGATATTGTGTACTTGATGGCTTGGTTCCTGCATGACTGATTGGTAACAGGTGTACATGCGGGAGTTTCTTGTCACTCCTTCTCCCTTTAGGCTAGTTTCCGAAGTGATGGTAGTTTAAATGATGTGCATTTGTTGCGTGCAAGCCGCGGTCCAGTATTAAAAAGCCGTGTATTTTCCCTTCATCTTACATCAAACCATTCATGATAGTAGCATCCGATGTTGTCGCTGCATATGGTCCAAACACATCTACAATGTGGCCGTCTGTACACACTGTTAAAAAAGGTTTGACCAAGTTTTTAAACTTATGCAGGCTGTAAGTCTTCCTCTGAAACAGGAAGTTTGAACTTTTCTGCAGGAAAATGTACGTACCATCAAATATCAAAATAAGTGTTCTCTGTTCATGACCAAATATGTTATTGGGTATTAATAAATTCCTTCGTAAAACTTCCTCTCTTGTTATATGATTTACACCCAAATAACGGAGGACAAAATCATTTGATAAGCAATTTCTAGCAACGCTTAGGTGTCTTTCTAGAGTTCTTCTGGACATACTAAATATTGTTGCTAAGCGTTCGTTAGGATTGTCAGTTCTTATCTTGGTCAAGTAAATGCCCAAACTCGTGGCAGGCAACAAAAATTGCTGACTAAGGGACGGAGTTTCCCCTAAAATCAATCTAAATTGATTTTTGGTCATGACTGTCCAATAATGTAATTCATTATCTTCTATTTCTTCAATATTATCAAAATCCAGAAGATTTTTTCTTTTCATTTTAATCATATTTATAACATCCAGAACTTGGGCACCATCAAAATCTTGGTGAACACCTCGGGTCAGTTCTTCCCATTCATTCCTTTCTAAATGAACTTGACAAACTCGTGCAAGTTGAGCAATGTAAAAGTAGAATTCATTCAACAAATGTAACTTCACGTATGTGGGCACAGCATGTAATGACGTATTTCGACAGTTTTGAGATACGACATCGTCTTGATGTATTCGATGCTCGTGAATAACCAGGAATAAAAATAGTGCCTTGTGCTTGTGCTGATGGATCTGGTACTGCAGTGCCTGCTTCACGTTGTTGTTGAGCTTGTAAAACACGATCAATTCTTTGCCAGCGTGGGTGACATAATGATCTTGTGACATCTAAAGCAATCTCTAAGAAAATAAAAAATACTAAAGAAACCGAAGTGCAATAAATATTATAACATGTTGTAATTGTGTTTTAATTAAATAAATAAAATAAAAAAATATACAGCGCTTCCACGGATTCGGACAAAAAGAGTTATTATTTTAGTCTTCTCCGAAATGCCGTAGGATGCATGACGTCATCATAAATAAATCAAATACTGTGCTAGCAGCCATTTTGTCTTTAAGTAGGACTTTACATTGGAGTGAAGTGTTTATTATTTATATCAATAAGATTGTTTGTATGTAACATTCATCTTATTTATATGGTGCGTATAAAATGTACCTATGTTAATCGGACTATAACAAGTAGATATTAGATATAGACATTTATTTATCATAAGCCCAGTAATTTAGGCGCTACATTAAATCATATATAAACATAATCTTAAATCACAAACTTCCTTTTGTCTTTACTTGCTTAAAAAAGGGCTTTGCTTACCTCTCGTGGAAAGATTTCTAGCAGTAGCAGTTCCGTGTGGCCGCTGTTTCTATCAAGAAACAATTGGGTGAGGCTATTGTCTTCGATGTCTTAACACTGAGCGACTACACCTTACACAGGAGTTTTCCATTTCAACAGTAGTCCAATTTAAAAGCAGAAACTAAGTCAGGTTTACACGCCAATCCGATCCAGAAGCAAAAACAATAATCCAGTTAACACGCCAAAAGTAGTGGTATGAGATCCAATTCACAGCAGGGATACAAAACTATAAAACAGAACACAACTGAAAGACTGCGACTGAATGGGTAAATGCATAGGCACCTTCAGGTCCAGTAAACAAAACCGGTTACCCAAGTACCTGCCGCTGCCCTACAACGCTTCATAAGTTTTTTTCAATTTTTTTTAAAAAAGTTTTGGCATTATTTAATTATCAAAACATATAGTCTGAAATATTAAATCAATTTTTTTTTAAAGTTTTCCTATGCATTTTCGAAAAAAAAAATAAACACAGTTAAAAGTTAGTATTTTAACAATATTTTAGAGGTATAACCATTCTTGTCCGCAACCCGGATGTAGATAAGTTGCTTTGCTTGAAGTCAACCTTGAAGGGCGAACCCTATAATATTATCAATGGATTGTAAGCTACGAATAAAAACTATGCGATAGCCATTCAAACCTTAGAGAACATGTATGGCAATCAATCGCAAATTATCGCCGCACATTATAGCGCGTTCAATAAAATAAAACCAGCCGGCGTATCAATAAGTAAATATCGCACTACGTTAAATGAAGTTGAACGTCACCTTAAAGTGTTACAGTCTCTAGGAGAGAATACCAGTCAGAACCATTTAATGCATCTCATAAGAGAGAAGATTCTAGGAGACATCGTTCATGAGATGAGAGAATGAAAAATGATACTGTTGAAAAAATGAGAGAACATTTAGAAATAAGAGAAAATTCTTTGCGAAAGAAGAGATTAATATCATAGATCTATCAAAAACCTTGGCCGAAACTAGAACCAATGCGCCGGGAACCCTACATGATATCGACAAGGAAAGAAGAAAATGGTCAAAAAGATGGACTCGACAACAGGAAAAAGAATGAGAACTCTATAGAACAGAGGTTTAATAGAACTGAAGGTTCATTAAGAGATCAGCTTTATAGAAGTCAACCTCTGAAAAGAAGTTACCCGGGCAGTAGAAGTAATTCATTAAGGAAAAGGAAATTAGAACTACCTTACCGAAAAAACAGCAAGTATGTAAAGAAATGGAGACTAGACTCACTATGTATATTCTGCAATGGTGGACACCTCCCAGAACAATGCATCAGACAGAATTACCTCGGAGAAAAAAGAAAAAGGATAGCAAATCGCTGTTACAACTGTCTGAAGCTATAATTACGAACGTCGCTATAGCTACGACTGCAAGTTACCGTCAGCATGTCACCACTGTCAAACGCAAAGGAAAAATCATCTTACCTTGTGCTCGCAGGAGCACAGATATAATAACAAAACTTCATTGACTGCAGTCGAAGGGACGACAGTGCTACAAACAGCCATAGTGACAGTCAAACATGGGAAGAATCAGAAACAATCCTTTAAATGTAGACTGCTACTGAATTCAGGATCTCAGAGATCATATATAACCGAAAAGTTGTCTAGAAAACTGAATTTAGCTATACAAGAAGAAAATAAACTATCAGTCTTCAGTTTTGCCAGTGAGGTATCAAAAGATTATGAAAACCTCCGAGTCAAACTAGAAATAAAAACATTAACAAATGAAAAGTTAACACTGTTCGCCAACGAGGTACCCATAATTACTAACGGAGTAACATCACCGGACCCCGATCTGAGTAAATGGAATAATAGCATCATGGCAGATGACTTGGACTTGGAGATAGAGTCGACATATTGGTCGAGAATAACTACTTCTTTGAATTGATTTCTACTAATAAGATATCCATACAAGAAAACTTATAACTAATAGAATCTAAATAAGGATGGAGTGTCTCTGGTAAAATAAATAAAGAGAAAGAAAACACCTTGTCAGTGTTCACCTATTGCCAGAACCGCAATCCCAATTGTATTTATGTCACGCAATCAAGCACGATCTACCTGTTAAAAATATGTAATCTCATTCCTGTGGTCTCTAGAAAGCATATGGATTACTAACGATCCTAAGACAACTCGAGAGGAAGAAGCGATAAAACATCTAAAGAGTACTATAGAATATGCAGGAGGAAGATGCAATGGTGAAATGGCCTTAGGTCCATTATCCACCAGAGATGCCAACTAACTTTCGACTAGCCTACGGAAGATTAAGAGGCTTAGTACAGAGACTTAACAAAAGATCCTTGATAGAATATCAAGAGATTCTTAGAGAACAGATGAAAAAGGAGATTATAGAGATTGTTATTCCTGAAGAGAATTTATGTGGTCTCTTTGGTCCCTCCTATCCATTATCTCCCAAGCCACATGGTGAAACAGAGTGGAAAACAGGACGAATTGTCTATGACGCCTCTGGAAAGCTAAAAGGCTGTTAAAGTCTAAACTAATGCCTGTACAGAGGACCTTTGATGATCACGTTCTGATAGCGTTGCTTATCCAATTTAGAACACATAAAGTTGCAATTATACAGCTGATGTGGAGAAAGCATTTCTACAAATAGGCCTCCAGACAGAAGATATAGATGTGACCCGATTCATTTGGGTGAAAGACATGCTCAAACCACTGTCAACAGACAACATTATCCACATACGCTTTTGCAGAGTATCATTCGGCATCATCCAGGCCGCAAGCACAAGAGCTCCAAAGCAAGTTCACAAGGTGGTGAACAAATGCTACGTAGACAACTTTGTCACCGGAACAAACTCCATAGGAAAAGCCATACAACTTTACGAAACTACTTAAAGGATCTTCAACAAGATAGCTAAGAATATAAGAGATTGGACATCTAACGATGATACTTTTCTCAACTTTATCCCAAAAGAATATAAAGCGAAATACACTTAAGAAACAAAAGTATTGGGTTTAAAGAAAATCACAGATTTACTAAAACAAAACTTCAAATTAGAAAGTGAAGGTAAGACGACGAGCCTAGGTAAAAACCTGAATGTATTTTAAAATATTAACGGTATTCTGAGGTACAACGGACGTATGATGAATACAAACTGGCTTTTTAACAAATGCAAGCACTCGCTCGAATAAGCCTGCCGAACAAGTAAAACAGGGCAGAGCGAGTACTTGCTCGAATGAGCGGCCCGAACTGGGGAAGTACCTCCACCTTACAGAAAACCGCGGCCATAATAACACTAACATTGAGTAGTGTTGTGTTCCTGGCGGTGAGTAAGGTTGCCAGAGCTCTTTGAGGATTCGCTGCGCGGACAGCATAGGACCGGCGGTGCTTGTTGCTGTCATGCTCGGCGTAGACGCGGCGTGCTGGTTCGGCGGTCTGGCAGACCTGATGAAACGGCTGACCGCTGGCCGCCCGCAGGTTGAACGGGATCCCGAACCCAGGGATCACTTAAACTTCGCCCTGGGAGGCTGATCCGCCAGCCTGTGTAAAGTATCTGAAGTGGTAGTCGTGCCGGAGAAGGAGACCGGAGTGGAACTGGCTACTACAACAGAGGGGGATCAGGGGCCCTTCCGCCCGCCGTGCCAACAACCGTATCATCTGTGGCGAGCTTCGGCAGTCTTAGAACCGCACCTTTTGTCATCTAAGCTGTCTGTGCAGTGAATCCTCATCCTTAATCTTAGTAACTTTTTTTATATATTATGGCCATGAGCTACAGCTAGCAGCTAGTTTTTACAGCGGCTACTCCATCCACAAATAATGTGGATTTTTGCAACATCAGGGGTATTCACGCAAATCTTAACGCAGTCCACCACCATCTCGAGACTGCGCAGCCGACCATTCTTTTTCTAACGGAGACGCAGATATCCTGCCCGACCGACACATCATACCTTCACTATCCCGGCTAGAAACTCTAACACAATTTTATGAGTCGTGCCGGTGTATGTATGTTCGTCCGGGAGGATATCTGCTGTCGCCGCCTCCATAGCCTTGAAGACAGGGACCTGTCGATATTGTGGGTGCGCGTAGATTACGGCGGCCACACTGGTATCCATGCGTGCCTATACAGGTCTCATAGCGGTGACACGGACGTAACTCGACTCTTCACGCACCTGAGTTTGACGACTGATAAAGTTCTAGAGCAATATCCCACAGCAGAACTAGTTATTTTGGGAGACTTTAACGCCCACCATCGCAAGTGGCTTAGTTCTCGAACCAATAACTATGCTGGGATATCTGCTCATGAATTTGCTCTGACCTATGGATTCTCTCAGCTGGTACTTTCTCCAACGAGCATACCAGATATAGAGGAACATACGAGCTCCTTACTGGACCTTCTGCTGACTACTCGTCCGGACGGATACTCCATCTCAGTTGATGCGCCTCTTGGCTCCTCGGACCACTGTCTCATTCGGACTCAAATGTCATGCTCACAACCCGATCCATCTGGGCCAACTAATTGGCGTCGTGTGTGTGGCACTATAAGTCGGCAGACTGGGATTGGATTGCGAGAATTTTACGCATCGTACCCGTGGAGGAAGATCTGCTTTAACTCAGAAGATCCCTACGTCTGCGCAGCCGCAGTCACTGAGACAATCCTTGCAGGTATGGAATGCTATATTCCTAACCCGCGAGTAGCTGCCGGCGTCAAAAAACGACCGTGGTTTAATAAGTCTTGCAGATAAGCTAAAATTATTAAGCAAACTGCATATGAGGCTTGGACCACGGCTCGTAATAATAAGGATCCGAATATTTCTGAGTTAAAACGCAAATTAAATGCTGCCTCGAGGTTCAGTGAACTTTTTCAGAATTGTGAACTCAATAACTCAATAGCTGGCAGAAAATATGATAAAGACTGTACTATTATATTATTTGTAGGCAATAGTTTTGGAGTTACAAAGCGGGACTTAATTTAATCTTATGATCTACTCTCAAATTTAGGAGTCAAAAAAATTGTTATTTGCACTTTTCCTTTTTCAAAAAAACTGTCACATAAACAAAACCAACATATCCATAAATTAAATAATGTCTTGTACAATTTGACATGTACAAATGATACTTTTTATTTGTTTGACATAAATAAGTTTATTTCAAGTTTTATATTGACTAAAGGTACATTGTATCTATCTAAGTATTGTAAGCAACGACTGGCTACTTTGTTCTTCGTCTGTAGATATCTACTTGGACAACACTGATACTGTTAGTAGTGTTACTAATAGTGAGGTGGCTCTTAATGCTTTAAACTGATTTCAGTCAATATTAGGGCCTTTCCTGTTTTTAGTATATATAAATGACTTACCCTTTATGGTGCAAAAATTTACAGAGATAGTTTTATTTGCAGATGAAACTTCATTATTGTTTAAAGTGAACAGGAAACACGACAATTCGAACGACATAAATAGACACCTTATAAAAATTTCAAACTGGTTTACTGTTAATAATCTTGTACTTAATGCTAATAAAACAAAACGTATTAAGTTTTCACTACCTAATGTAATCGAAATTAATAGAAATCTGGTATTAAACAATGAAAAATTAAAATTAGTTGATAAGACTGTCTTCTTAGATATAACTATTGACTCAAAATTGCAGTGGGGTTCACAAATTACAGTACTAGCAGGTAAACTTAGTTCAGCTGCTTTTGCAGTGAGGAAAATCAGGCAATTGACTGACATAACCACAGCAAGACTTGTTTACTTTGCTTATTTCCACAGTGTTATGTCATATGGTATTTTGCTATAGGGTTCTGCTGCTGATATTCAAACCATATTTATATTACAAAAAAGGGCAGTACAAAGCATTTATGAGCTAGGAAGCCGAGACTCTCTCAGGGCTGTTTTAAAGAAATAAATATTCTAACGGTACCGTGTCAATATATCTATGAAAATATTATGTTTGTCCGTAAAAATATATACCAATTTACGAGGAACAGTGATAAGCACAACTTAAATACGAGAAATAAAAATAAACTTGCTATGCCAAAGTTTAGGCTTACTAAAGCCAACAAATCATTTATGGGAAGCGGTGTAAAATTTTGTAATAAGTTAACTATAGAAATTCTTAACTTAGGTGACAAACAGTTTAAATTTTATACTAAACATCTGCTATGTAAGAAAGCATATTATAATGTAGATGAATATTTGAATGACAAAATTGTATGGCCTAGTATCACACAAAATTAATGTTAGGTTTTCTATTCAAACTTAAATAATTTAGGTTTGATAAGTTAAAAGAGCACTCTAAAGACCAAGCTAAGTAACGATGTTATGTCTCTGTTGTTTACTTTATAGTGGTTGGTGGCGAGCTACCAGGGGATGCACCATGTGCAATCCGCCTTTGGTTGCCTGGTTTTGGTGGGGCTTTGGATGTGTGGGGGTGTGGCGCACGAGTACGTAGGTGTATGTGTGTATATACATGTTTGGATAGATATTGTGTACTTGATGGCTTGGTTCCTGCATGACTGATTGGTAACAGGTGTACATGCGGGAGTTTCTTGTCACTCCTTCTCCCTTTAGGCTAGTTTCCGAAGTGATGGTAGTTTAAATGATGTGCATTTGTTGCGTGCAAGCCGCGGTCCAGTATTAAAAAGCCGTGTATTTTCCCTTCATCTTACATCAAACCATTCATGATAGTAGCATCCGATGTTGTCGCTGCATATGGTCCAAACACATCTACAATGTGGCCGTCTGTACACACTGTTAAAAAAGGTTTGACCAAGTTTTTAAACTTATGCAGGCTGTAAGTCTTCCTCTGAAACAGGAAGTTTGAACTTTTCTGCAGGAAAATGTACGTACCATCAAATATCAAAATAAGTGTTCTCTGTTCATGACCAAATATGTTATTGGGTATTAATAAATTCCTTCGTAAAACTTCCTCTCTTGTTATATGATTTACACCCAAATAACGGAGGACAAAATCATTTGATAAGCAATTTCTAGCAACGCTTAGGTGTCTTTCTAGAGTTCTTCTGGACATACTAAATATTGTTGCTAAGCGTTCGTTAGGATTGTCAGTTCTTATCTTGGTCAAGTAAATGCCCAAACTCGTGGCAGGCAACAAAAATTGCTGACTAAGGGACGGAGTTTCCCCTAAAATCAATCTAAATTGATTTTTGGTCATGACTGTCCAATAATGTAATTCATTATCTTCTATTTCTTCAATATTATCAAAATCCAGAAGATTTTTTCTTTTCATTTTAATCATATTTATAACATCCAGAACTTGGGCACCATCAAAATCTTGGTGAACACCTCGGGTCAGTTCTTCCCATTCATTCCTTTCTAAATGAACTTGACAAACTCGTGCAAGTTGAGCAATGTAAAAGTAGAATTCATTCAACAAATGTAACTTCACGTATGTGGGCACAGCATGTAATGACGTATTTCGACAGTTTTGAGATACGACATCGTCTTGATGTATTCGATGCTCGTGAATAACCAGGAATAAAAATAGTGCCTTGTGCTTGTGCTGATGGATCTGGTACTGCAGTGCCTGCTTCACGTTGTTGTTGAGCTTGTAAAACACGATCAATTCTTTGCCAGCGTGGGTGACATAATGATCTTGTGACATCTAAAGCAATCTCTAAGAAAATAAAAAATACTAAAGAAACCGAAGTGCAATAAATATTATAACATGTTGTAATTGTGTTTTAATTAAATAAATAAAATAAAAAAATATACAGCGCTTCCACGGATTCGGACAAAAAGAGTTATTATTTTAGTCTTCTCCGAAATGCCGTAGGATGCATGACGTCATCATAAATAAATCAAATACTGTGCTAGCAGCCATTTTGTCTTTAAGTAGGACTTTACATTGGAGTGAAGTGTTTATTATTTATATCAATAAGATTGTTTGTATGTAACATTCATCTTATTTATATGGTGCGTATAAAATGTACCTATGTTAATCGGACTATAACAAGTAGATATTAGATATAGACATTTATTTATCATAAGCCCAGTAATTTAGGCGCTACATTAAATCATATATAAACATAATCTTAAATCACAAACTTCCTTTTGTCTTTACTTGCTTAAAAAAGGGCTTTGCTTACCTCTCGTGGAAAGATTTCTAGCAGTAGCAGTTCCGTGTGGCCGCTGTTTCTATCAAGAAACAATTGGGTGAGGCTATTGTCTTCGATGTCTTAACACTGAGCGACTACACCTTACACAGGAGTTTTCCATTTCAACAGTAGTCCAATTCAAAAGCAGAAACTAAGTCAGGTTTACACGCCAATCCGATCCAGAAGCAAAAACAATAATCCAGTTAACACGCCAAAAGTAGTGGTATGAGATCCAATTCACAGCAGGGATACAAAACTATAAAACAGAACACAACTGAAAGACTGCGACTGAATGGGTAAATGCATAGGCACCTTCAGGTCCAGTAAACAAAACCGGTTACCCAAGTACCTGCCGCTGCCCTACAACGCTTCATAAGTTTTTTTCAATTTTTTTTAAAAAAGTTTTGGCATTATTTAATTATCAAAACATATAGTCTGAAATATTAAATCAATTTTTTTTAAAAGTTTTCCTATGCATTTTCGAAAAAAAAAATAAACACAGTTAAAAGTTAGTATTTTAACAATATTTTAGAGGTATAACCATTCTTGTCCGCAACCCGGATGTAGATAAGTTGCTTTGCTTGAAGTCAACCTTGAAGGGCGAACCCTATAATATTATCAATGGATTGTAAGCTACGAATAAAAACTATGCGATAGCCATTCAAACCTTAGAGAACATGTATGGCAATCAATCGCAAATTATCGCCGCACATTATAGCGCGTTCAATAAAATAAAACCAGCCGGCGTATCAATAAGTAAATATCGCACTACGTTAAATGAAGTTGAACGTCACCTTAAAGTGTTACAGTCTCTAGGAGAGAATACCAGTCAGAACCATTTAATGCATCTCATAAGAGAGAAGATTCTAGGAGACATCGTTCATGAGATGAGAGAATGAAAAATGATACTGTTGAAAAAATGAGAGAACATTTAGAAATAAGAGAAAATTCTTTGCGAAAGAAGAGATTAATATCATAGATCTATCAAAAACCTTGGCCGAAACTAGAACCAATGCGCCGGGAACCCTACATGATATCGACAAGGAAAGAAGAAAATGGTCAAAAAGATGGACTCGACAACAGGAAAAAGAATGAGAACTCTATAGAACAGAGGTTTAATAGAACTGAAGGTTCATTAAGAGATCAGCTTTATAGAAGTCAACCTCTGAAAAGAAGTTACCCGGGCAGTAGAAGTAATTCATTAAGGAAAAGGAAATTAGAACTACCTTACCGAAAAAACAGCAAGTATGTAAAGAAATGGAGACTAGACTCACTATGTATATTCTGCAATGGTGGACACCTCCCAGAACAATGCATCAGACAGAATTACCTCGGAGAAAAAAGAAAAAGGATAGCAAATCGCTGTTACAACTGTCTGAAGCTATAATTACGAACGTCGCTATAGCTACGACTGCAAGTTACCGTCAGCATGTCACCACTGTCAAACGCAAAGGAAAAATCATCTTACCTTGTGCTCGCAGGAGCACAGATATAATAACAAAACTTCATTGACTGCAGTCGAAGGGACGACAGTGCTACAAACAGCCATAGTGACAGTCAAACATGGGAAGAATCAGAAACAATCCTTTAAATGTAGACTGCTACTGAATTCAAGATCTCAGAGATCATATATAACCGAAAAGTTGTCTAGAAAACTGAATTTAGCTATACAAGAAGAAAATAAACTATCAGTCTTCAGTTTTGCCAGTGAGGTATCAAAAGATTATGAAAACCTCCGAGTTAAACTAGAAATAAAAACATTAACAAATGAAAAGTTAACACTGTTCGCCAACGAGGTACCCATAATTACTAACGGAGTAACATCACCGGACCCCGATCTGAGTAAATGGAATAATAGCATCATGGCAGATGACTTGGACTTGGAGATAGAGTCGACATATTGGTCGAGAATAACTACTTCTTTGAATTGATTTCTACTAATAAGATATCCATACAAGAAAACTTATAACTAATAGAATCTAAATAAGGATGGAGTGTCTCTGGTAAAATAAATAAAGAGAAAGAAAACACCTTGTCAGTGTTCACCTATTGCCAGAACCGCAATCCCAATTGTATTTATGTCACGCAATCAAGCACGATCTACCTGTTAAAAATATGTAATCTCATTCCTGTGGTCTCTAGAAAGCATATGGATTACTAACGATCCTAAGACAACTCGAGAGGAAGAAGCGATAAAACATCTAAAGAGTACTATAGAATATGCAGGAGGAAGATGCAATGGTGAAATGGCCTTAGGTCCATTATCCACCAGAGATGCCAACTAACTTTCGACTAGCCTACGGAAGATTAAGAGGCTTAGTACAGAGACTTAACAAAAGATCCTTGATAGAATATCAAGAGATTCTTAGAGAACAGATGAAAAAGGAGATTATAGAGATTGTTATTCCTGAAGAGAATTTATGTGGTCTCTTTGGTCCCTCCTATCCATTATCTCCCAAGCCACATGGTGAAACAGAGTGGAAAACAGGACGAATTGTCTATGACGCCTCTGGAAAGCTAAAAGGCTGTTAAAGTCTAAACTAATGCCTGTACAGAGGACCTTTGATGATCACGTTCTGATAGCGTTGCTTATCCAATTTAGAACACATAAAGTTGCAATTATACAGCTGATGTGGAGAAAGCATTTCTACAAATAGGCCTCCAGACAGAAGATATAGATGTGACCCGATTCATTTGGGTGAAAGACATGCTCAAACCACTGTCAACAGACAACATTATCCACATACGCTTTTGCAGAGTATCATTCGGCATCATCCAAGCCCGCAAGCACAAGAGCTCCAAAGCAAGTTCACAAGGTGGTGAACAAATGCTACGTAGACAACTTTGTCACCGGAACAAACTCCATAGGAAAAGCCATACAACTTTACGAAACTACTTAAAGGATCTTCAACAAGATAGCTAAGAATATAAGAGATTGGACATCTAACGATGATACTTTTCTCAACTTTATCCCAAAAGAATATAAAGCGAAATACACTTAAGAAACAAAAGTATTGGGTTTAAAGAAAATCACAGATTTACTAAAACAAAACTTCAAATTAGAAAGTGAAGGTAAGACGACGAGCCTAGGTAAAAACCTGAATGTATTTTAAAATATTAACGGTATTCTGAGGTACAACGGACGTATGATGAATACAAACTGGCTTTTTAACAAATGCAAGCACTCGCTCGAATAAGCCTGCCGAACAAGTAAAACAGGGCAGAGCGAGTACTTGCTCGAATGAGCGGCCCGAACTGGGGAAGTACCTCCACCTTACAGAAAACCGCGGCCATAATAACACTAACATTGAGTAGTGTTGTGTTCCTGGCGGTGAGTAAGGTTGCCAGAGCTCTTTGAGGATTCGCTGCGCGGACAGCATAGGACCGGCGGTGCTTGTTGCTGTCATGCTCGGCGTAGACGCGGCGTGCTGGTTCGGCGGTCTGGCAGACCTGATGAAACGGCTGACCGCTGGCCGCCCGCAGGTTGAACGGGATCCCGAACCCAGGGATCACTTAAACTTCGCCCTGGGAGGCTGATCCGCCAGCCTGTGTAAAGTATCTGAAGTGGTAGTCGTGCCGGAGAAGGAGACCGGAGTGGAACTGGCTACTACAACAGAGGGGGATCAGGGGCCCTTCCGCCCGCCGTGCCAACAACCGTATCATCTGTGGCGAGCTTCGGCAGTCTTAGAACCGCACCTTTTGTCATCTAAGCTGTCTGTGCAGTGAATCCTCATCCTTAATCTTAGTAACTTTTTTTATATATTATGGCCATGAGCTACAGCTAGCAGCTAGTTTTTACAGCGGCTACTCCATCCACAAATAATGTGGATTTTTGCAACATCAGGGGTATTCACGCAAATCTTAACGCAGTCCACCACCATCTCGAGACTGCGCAGCCGACCATTCTTTTTCTAACGGAGACGCAGATATCCTGCCCGACCGACACATCATACCTTCACTATCCCGGCTAGAAACTCTAACACAATTTTATGAGTCGTGCCGGTGTATGTATGTTCGTCCGGGAGGATATCTGCTGTCGCCGCCTCCATAGCCTTGAAGACAGGGACCTGTCGATATTGTGGGTGCGCGTAGATTACGGCGGCCACACTGGTATCCATGCGTGCCTATACAGGTCTCATAGCGGTGACACGGACGTAACTCGACTCTTCACGCACCTGAGTTTGACGACTGATAAAGTTCTAGAGCAATATCCCACAGCAGAACTAGTTATTTTGGGAGACTTTAACGCCCACCATCGCAAGTGGCTTAGTTCTCGAACCAATAACTATGCTGGGATATCTGCTCATGAATTTGCTCTGACCTATGGATTCTCTCAGCTGGTACTTTCTCCAACGAGCATACCAGATATAGAGGAACATACGAGCTCCTTACTGGACCTTCTGCTGACTACTCGTCCGGACGGATACTCCATCTCAGTTGATGCGCCTCTTGGCTCCTCGGACCACTGTCTCATTCGGACTCAAATGTCATGCTCACAACCCGATCCATCTGGGCCAACTAATTGGCGTCGTGTGTGTGGCACTATAAGTCGGCAGACTGGGATTGGATTGCGAGAATTTTACGCATCGTACCCGTGGAGGAAGATCTGCTTTAACTCAGAAGATCCCTACGTCTGCGCAGCCGCAGTCACTGAGACAATCCTTGCAGGTATGGAATGCTATATTCCTAACCCGCGAGTAGCTGCCGGCGTCAAAAAACGACCGTGGTTTAATAAGTCTTGCAGATAAGCTAAAATTATTAAGCAAACTGCATATGAGGCTTGGACCACGGCTCGTAATAATAAGGATCCGAATATTTCTGAGTTAAAACGCAAATTAAATGCTGCCTCGAGGTTCAGTGAACTTTTTCAGAATTGTGAACTCAATAACTCAATAGCTGGCAGAAAATATGATAAAGACTGTACTATTATATTATTTGTAGGCAATAGTTTTGGAGTTACAAAGCGGGACTTAATTTAATCTTATGATCTACTCTCAAATTTAGGAGTCAAAAAAATTGTTATTTGCACTTTTCCTTTTTCAAAAAAACTGTCACATAAACAAAACCAACATATCCATAAATTAAATAATGTCTTGTACAATTTGACATGTACAAATGATACTTTTTATTTGTTTGACATAAATAAGTTTATTTCAAGTTTTATATTGACTAAAGGTACATTGTATCTATCTAAGTATTGTAAGCAACGACTGGCTACTTTGTTCTTCGTCTGTAGATATCTACTTGGACAACACTGATACTGTTAGTAGTGTTACTAATAGTGAGGTGGCTCTTAATGCTTTAAACTGATTTCAGTCAATATTAGGGCCTTTCCTGTTTTTAGTATATATAAATGACTTACCCTTTATGGTGCAAAAATTTACAGAGATAGTTTTATTTGCAGATGAAACTTCATTATTGTTTAAAGTGAACAGGAAACACGACAATTCGAACGACATAAATAGACACCTTATAAAAATTTCAAACTGGTTTACTGTTAATAATCTTGTACTTAATGCTAATAAAACAAAACGTATTAAGTTTTCACTACCTAATGTAATCGAAATTAATAGAAATCTGGTATTAAACAATGAAAAATTAAAATTAGTTGATAAGACTGTCTTCTTAGATATAACTATTGACTCAAAATTGCAGTGGGGTTCACAAATTACAGTACTAGCAGGTAAACTTAGTTCAGCTGCTTTTGCAGTGAGGAAAATCAGGCAATTGACTGACATAACCACAGCAAGACTTGTTTACTTTGCTTATTTCCACAGTGTTATGTCATATGGTATTTTGCTATAGGGTTCTGCTGCTGATATTCAAACCATATTTATATTACAAAAAAGGGCAGTACAAAGCATTTATGAGCTAGGAAGCCGAGACTCTCTCAGGGCTGTTTTAAAGAAATAAATATTCTAACGGTACCGTGTCAATATATCTATGAAAATATTATGTTTGTCCGTAAAAATATATACCAATTTACGAGGAACAGTGATAAGCACAACTTAAATACGAGAAATAAAAATAAACTTGCTATGCCAAAGTTTAGGCTTACTAAAGCCAACAAATCATTTATGGGAAGCGGTGTAAAATTTTGTAATAAGTTAACTGTAGAAATTCTTAACTTAGGTGACAAACAGTTTAAATTTTATACTAAACATCTGCTATGTAAGAAAGCATATTATAATGTAGATGAATATTTGAATGACAAAATTGTATGGCCTAGTATCACACAAAATTAATGTTAGGTTTTCTATTCAAACTTAAATAATTTAGGTTTGATAAGTTAAAAGAGCACTCTAAAGACCAAGCTAAGTAACGATGTTATGTCTCTGTTGTTTACTTTATAGTGGTTGGTGGCGAGCTACCAGGGGATGCACCATGTGCAATCCGCCTTTGGTTGCCTGGTTTTGGTGGGGCTTTGGATGTGTGGGGGTGTGGCGCACGAGTACGTAGGTGTATGTGTGTATATACATGTTTGGATAGATATTGTGTACTTGATGGCTTGGTTCCTGCATGACTGATTGGTAACAGGTGTACATGCGGGAGTTTCTTGTCACTCCTTCTCCCTTTAGGCTAGTTTCCGAAGTGATGGTAGTTTAAATGATGTGCATTTGTTGCCGGGCTGTTGTGTAGGGGCCGGGCCACTTTCGGGTGTGCAACGTCTGTTTGAATATGTGTGTGCATTTATGTATATGTGCGTGTTTGTGAGTAGCACCCGCTCGTGTTCGGATTGCTATCGGGCGGCTGAACGAGGATTGAATCAGATAAGACCTATAAGTTCTTTTACGTATAGTTTTATTTTCTATCTTTTATATATATTTTATATTTATATATATGTATTAATATTTGTCTGTATGTGTATATATGAATATGTGCATGTATGTTATCCTTAATATGTTATGAATACCTATTTATTTATTTATTTTCATTTTTGTAAAATTTAAATATGTATGTATGTGTATATATATATATGTGTATATGTACGTCTGCTGTGTAATGATATATGTTATATGAATATAGTACAATCGAATTTTTATTGGAGTTGCTTGAGTGTGTCATGCTCTCTCAAAGTATCTCTGCGGTGGTGGCGTGTGTGTCGGGTCGTTACGTTCCCTAAAACATGGTTGGGCGAAGCGATGGCTGATTCATGTGTCATACTTGTGAACGGGTGCCACCTGTGGAGGCTGGTCTGCTCTTGCAAACTTCTTTGTATTCTTATTATGTATATATGTACGTCTGCTATGTAATATTATATGTTATATGAATATATTTTTCTCGGGAGTTTCTTTTAATCCCGTCACAGAATAATTATAATCGGCAGACTGGGATGGATTGCGTGAATTTTACGCATCGTACCCGTGGAGGCAGATCTGCTTTAACTCAGAAGATCCTGACGTCTGCGCAGCCGCAGTCACTGAGACAATCCTTGCTGGTATGGAATGCTATATTCCTAACCCGCGAGTAGCTGCTGGCGTCAAAAAACGACCGTGGTTTAATAGGTCTTGCAGAAAAGCTAAAATTCTTAAGCAAAATGCATATGAGGCTTGGACCACGGCTCGTTTTAATAAGGATCCGAATATTTCTGAGTTAAAACGCAAATTAAATGCTGCCTCGAGGTTCAGTAAGAAAGCAACTGCCAGAGCAAAATTCCAATTCATCGGCAAAATAGGTGGGCGACTTGCGAGCTATCCTTCTGGGAGTCGTGCTTTCTGGTCGCTCGCCAAAGCTGCCGAAGGGAACTTCTGCCAGTCGTCGTTACCACCACTGCGAAAGACCGATGGTGACTTGGCCCATAGTGCTAAAGAGAAAGCCGATCTACTGGGCAGTCTCTTTGCCTCGAACTCGAATATGAGCGATGAAGGCGCTGTACCACCTACTATACCGTGGTGCGGTAAGTCCATGCCGGAAATCTCCATAACGCAGCGGGAGGTCAGGCGGGCGTTGCTTTCTCTAGACGTTCATAAGTCGAGTGGGCCAGACGGTATACCAGCAGTGGTGCTTAAGCAGTGTGCTCCTGAGTTATGTCCTGTACTCACGCGCCTCTTTGCGCTTTCCTACCACACTAGGCAATTTCCGTCTACATGGAAGACTGCGAATGTGCACCCGGTGCCCAAAAAGGGCGATAGATCAGATCCATCGAATTACAGGCCTATCGCTATAACCTCTCTCCTCTCTAAGGTGATGGAGCGTGTGATCAACACACAGCTTCTAAGATACCTAGAAGTACACGATCTGGTCAGTGACCGTCAATATGGCTTTCGCCACGGTCGCTCGACTGGTGACCTTCTAGTGTATCTCACACACCGATGGGCACTAGCCATTGAGAGTCAGGGGGAGGCATTGGCATGTAGCCTGGACATAGCGAAGGCGTTCGATCGGGTCTGGCACCGCGGTCTTCTATCGAAGTTGCCATCTTACGGAGTGCCCGAGGGTTTGTGCAAATGGGTGGCTAGCTTTTTGTCCGGCAGACGCATACGAACCGTAGTTGACGGTAGTTGCTCTGATAGCATGGACATTAATGCTGGTGTCCCGCAAGGCTCTGTGCTGTCTCCTACGCTGTTTCTACTGCATATCAATGACATGTTGGACATCAACAACATACATTGCTATGCAGATGACAGTACTGGTGACGCTTTTTACACGGGTCGTGCAAACATCCCTCGTTCCGTTGTGGAGGAAAACCGCGGAGAACTTGTGTCTCAAATCGAGACCACACTGTCCCAGGTCTCTGACTGGGGACAGGTAAACTTGGTCCGATTCAACCCTACAAAGACACAAGTGTGCGCGTTCACCGCTAAGAAAACTCCATTCACTGTGGTCCCACAATTCCAGAACACTCCCCTCTCCATCTCCAAGAGCATTGGGATCCTTGGTGTCGACATCTCCAGCGATGTTCAGTTCCGAGATCATTTACAAGATAAGGTAAAGCTGGCGTCCAAAAAACTTGGTGTACTCAACAGAGCGAAGCAGTACTTCACGTCGGGGCAAAGGTTGTTACTTTACAAGTCGCAAGTTAGGCCCCATATGGAGTACTGCTGCCATCTCTGGGCAGGTGCACCCGGATACCAGCTTGGCCCTTTTGAATCGGTTCAACGACGGGCTGTGAGAATTGTCGACGATTCCAAACTCACTTGCGGTATCGAGCCCTTAAGTCTGAGGAGAGACTTTGCCTCACTGTGTGTGTTCTACCGCTTGTACAATGGGTTGTGTTCTGAGGAATTGTTCGAAATGATGCCCACGGCTACTTTCTACCATCGCACCGCTCGCCATCGGCAGGGAATTCATTCTCACACTTTAGAACCTAAATGGTCGCGTACAGTGCGGTTTCAGAGAAACTTCCTCCCGCGAACGCTTAGGTTGTGGAATGAGCTCCCTGCCAAGGTTTTCTCTAAGGACCACAGTATGGGGTTCTTCAAAAAGAAGTTATGAGATTTCTGAAGGGTCGGCAACGCGCCAGTGATGCCCTTGGTGTTGCAAGCGTCCATAGGCTACGGTGACCGCTTACCATCAGGTGGGCCGTAAGCTTGTTTGCCACCTTAGTGGTATAAAAAAAAAAAAAAAAAAAAATTGAAAACTTTTAACGTATCACACGGTGCCCCCTCCTTTGCAATCTGAAAAACAATAGGCAATTGAAATATCACATAAATATTGATTGTTTTTTTTTAAATCAAACTATTTACAATGTAAATCTTTTTATTTAATGTTTCAATACAAAACATGTATATATTAGTTGATACACTATAATTTTATGTTTCGTTTGTGATTTTACAAAGCTTACCTATTGGACGCACGCAATAAAACAGTATTGTAATTAGTTTGTAAAGCTAGGTGTAGTTAATTTACTTGACGATTCGAAAGTGTTCTTAGTAACCCATTTGAATAAAAAGATTTTGATTGATTTTTTGATTTGAGTAAGAGTGCAACTGCCAAAGCAAAATTCCAATTCATCGGCAAAATAAGTTGGCGACTTGCGAGCTATCCTTCTGAGAGTCGTGCTTCCTGGTCGCTTGCCAAAGCTGCCGAAGGGAACTTTTGCCAGTCGTCGTTACCACCACTGCGAAAGACCGATGATGACTTGGCCCATAGTGCTAAAGAGAAAGCCGATCTACTGGGCAGTCTCTTTACCTCGAACTCGAACATGAACGATGAAAGCGCTGTGCCACCTATTACACCGTGGTGCGGTAAGACCATGCTGGAAATCTCCATCCGGCGGGCGTTGCTTTCTCTAGACGTTCATAAGTCGAGTGGGCCAGACGGTATACCAGCAGTGGTGCTTAAGCAGTGTACTCCTGAGTTATGTCTTTTACGTCTTCATGGAAGACTGCGAATGTGCACCCGGTGCCCAAAAAGGACGATATATCAGATCCATCGAATTACAGGCCTATCGCTATTACTTCTCTCCTCTCCAAGGTGATGGAGCGTGTGATCAACACACAGCTTCTAAGATACCTAGAAGTACACGATCTGTTCAGTGACCGTCAATATGTCTTTCACCACGGTCGCTCGACTGGTGACCTTCTAGTGTATCTCACACACCGATGGGCACTAGCCATTGAGAGTCAGGGGGAGGCATTGGTTTGTGCAAATGGGTGGCTAGCTTTTTGTCCGGCAGACGCATACGAACCGTAGTTGACGGTAGTTGCTCTGATAGCATGGACATTAATGCTGGTGTCCCACAAGGCTCTGTGCTGTCTCCTACGCTGTTTCTACTGCATATCAATGACATGTTGGACATCAACAACTATGCAGATGACAGTACTGGAGACGCTTTTTACATGGGTCGTACAAACATCCCACGTTCCGTTGTGGAGGAAAACCGCGGAGAACTTGTGTCTCAAATCGAGACCACACTTTCCAAGGTCTCTGACTGGGGGACTTGGTCCGATTCAACCCTACAAAGACACAAATGTGCGCGTTCACCGCTAAGAAAACTCCATTCACTGTAGACCCACAATTCCAGAACACTCCTCTCTTCATCTCCAAGAGCATTGGAATCCTTGGTGTCGACATCTCCAGCGATGTTCAGTTCCGAGATCATTAACAAGATAAGGTGCAGCTGGCGTACAAAAAATTTTGTGTACTGAACAGAGCGACGCAGTACTTTACGTCGGGGCAAAGGTTGTACTTTACAAGTCGCAAGTTCGGCCCCATATAAAGTACTGCTGCCATCTCTGGGCAGGTGCACCCGGATACCAGCTTGGCCCTTTTGACTCGGTTCAACGACGGGATATGAGAATTGTCGACGATTCCAAACTCACTTGCGGTATCGAGCCCTTAAGTCTGAGGAGAGACTTTGCCTCCCTGTGTGTGTTCTACCGCTTATACAATGGGTTGTGTTCTGAGGAATTGTTCGAAATGATGCCCACGGCTACTTTCTACCATCGCACCGCTCGCCATCGGCAGGGAATTCATTCTCACACTTTAGAACCTAAATGGTCGCGTACAGTGCGGTTTCAGAGAAACTTCCTCCCGCAAACGCTTAAGTTGTGGAATGAGCTCCCTGCCAAGGTTTTCTGCAAGGACTACAGTATGGAGTTCTTTAAGAAAGAAGGTATTAGATTTCTGAAGGGTCGGCAATGCGCAAGTGGTACCCCTGGTGTTGCACGCGTCCATAGGCTACGGTGACCGCTTACTATTAGGCGGACCGTAAGCTTGTTTGCCACCTTAGTGGTATTAAAAAAAAAAAAAAAAAAAATATATTATAAGTAAATGAAAATTTACAGAAAACCTGGTTATGAAAGTACATAGAGAAAAATTTCATATGGGAGTAAATCAAACGCTGAGTAAGATTAGGAAGCTATACTGGATTCCGAAAGGCAGAAGTTACATTCAAAGTCCACTAAGGAAATGTCAAGAATGCAACAAACACAATGGAAGACCATTGAAGTTACCTCTGACACCTGCTTTACCGCCAAAAAGAGTAAAATACTCTGCCCCATTTAGCTCTTTAGGTGTTGACTACATGGGACCCTTCCTGATCGGCAATGGACAATAAAAAAGATAGATATGTTTGTTCACCTGCCTAGCAGTGAGAGCCATCCACATTGAAACCGCGCAGGACCTCACAGCGGAAGAAAACTTGCATTGAGGAGAATGATCGCCACAAGAGGAATACCAACGAAAATAATGTCAGATAATGCACAACATTTCCAACTGATGGCAGAAATATTCTTAAATCAATACTGTATAACAAAAGCAATAAGATGAAAATTTATAACACTACTGTCGTGTGTTACACCATGGACAGGTGGATTCTACGAACCGATGATAGGAATTTTAAAGAACTGCTTAAGAAAAACATTAGATAAACACCTATTAAGGAATAACCAACTTTCAAGAATCTTTTTAAGAGATTGAAGCTGTGATTAATTCTAGACCCCTTACCAACATTGACTCTGAACCTAACTATATATCCATAATGTGTTAGTGTTATATATATAGTCGTGCCACTACGCGGAGTGTCAGCTGCCTTATTATATGTGAGGAAGTTTAGGTTAGTGATTTTACGGTGTGAAATACTAACTGAACATTCCCCACATTTCCGCGACAGATTTTTCATTTTTGTTTAACAAACGACAAGAAACCACGGATAAAGTTGGTTTAAGGTGTTTCATACCGCAGATCAATAGATTTAGAAAACTGTTTGATCTTTTTAAATTCATTCAAAAACTTGTCGTAAGCCTTTTACCCAAATATTAAGAAATAAATCACTGACTTGGTAGTATAAGGAAAGTCTTTGCCTTTCCTGAATAGGAAAATTTAATGAAGAAAAATACGAATGAAAAACAATTATCAAAGACGGTATGGTCTAAGGCCATAGCCTGTTCTTAGAAAAATAAAAAAAAGAACTTATTGAGGTTATGTTATGATTTTTTTATAGAAAACGAAAATAATATATTACTTGAAGAAAACGTATACCTACGTATTTATTAAAATGGATTATTTATTAGATAACGTCAAATTTATCTTATAATCAAGCATCACGTACTACAGTTTCAAAGCATATTTTATTTTACATCTTATTTTTCCACATTCAAAATGAATCGTCTATTATCAATAAATAATTGTTGTTTTAGTAATTATGTTAAGCGTTTTGCATTTAATTTACAATTAGTGGGCCCAGCTAAGTCTACACCCAATATATGTTTTGTTAGAACTCTACATGACCAACGTATGAAGAATCGGTCCACATTGAACTATTTCATAGCCCTCGGAGTTATGACAGTAGGCCTAAGTTATGCAGCTGTTCCTTTGTATAGGATATTTTGTCAAGTAAGTAAATTTCAAAGTGTGACTTCCAACTTTGACAAAACTACAAACAATTTTAGCCAATAGCCTCTTTTGGCTAAATTGTAAATTATAGCCTGTTACAGTGTTTGTAATTTTTGGTCAGATAAAATTAATAGGCCCCCCAAGGTTAAAGAACCTGAACTTAAAATATTTTACATTTTTCACTTAATGCTTTAAAAAAATCCACCAGAAGCCGCACTAGTGGGGGGATACATGTAAAAATGGTATTAATGGATGATGATGTATTATTATTATTGAGATTATAGAGAAGCAGCACAAGTCACTTGTGTGTCTATATCATGTTATAGAAATGTCCCAGTCCTTTTCACAACAATATTGTTCACTTAATATGTCACTCTAATTAGGTCCACACACTTTTAAGTCTTTAAACCACTACTACTACTCTAGTCTATTTTTAAATGAGTTTACTGAATTGGCTGAAACTACGTTGGCTGGCAATCTGTTCCAAATTTTTCACAACATGATTACTCAGGAAATGGTGTGCAAGATTGGTTTTAGATCTGATGTGTGTAAGAGTAAGATGGTGTCTTCTTGAGTGTCCACAAGAGTTTCCATCTTTCAAGACAAACATCAACAACAATCCTGACGATTTTATATGTCTCGATAAGATCACTCCTCATACCCAGAGCAAAATTGAAATATTTATTAAAGAATTGAAGAATGCATTGTATCGAATATAGAAAAATTAAACTTCTGTGTTTATTAAATTTTAATACATTAATAGATTGATATCTAGAGCATAACCTCATAAAATAAACTGGTGGTGGATAACAGATTTGAATTTTTTTTGCTGGACCATTGGGATAAATAAAATGTTTCGTACACACATTTGTATTTTTTTTTATTTTTCACTTGTTAAATCGGTTCACGATAAATGAATTCACTCCAAACACCTTTTTGTGTCAACTTAGGTTTTATAAATAGCACTTGGATAATAAGCACATACTTGGATAATAAGTTATAGTTTAAAAAAGACAAGTGACTAATTATATAGTGAGACTTGCTTCAGTGCTATTGGGATGGGAAAATTAAGTAACATAGTTTGTATAAAATAAAGATGTTTTTATACACCTTAATGTAACATTGCTCTTGGGTTTATTACAGGCTTATAGCTATGGAGGCACCACGGCACAGGTGGAGCCTGACAATACGGTTGGGAAAATGAATGCTGTTAAAAATAGGCCAATTAAGATCCGTTTCAATGCTGATGTTGCCTCTTCTATGCAGTGGAACTTTAGGCCTCAGCAGGGAGACATCACTGTGAGTTATATAATTTACTTAAAATCAATGAATTTCACTTTAGAAATTTCCTTTAGCAGACTAATATTATTTGTTTACTAAACAGTTCTTTGATTTGTTTCAATGATACATAAAAATATCAATAGATCAATAGTCAGCAAGAAAAGTGACGTTCACAAGTAAATACTAGAAGTAAAAATAAGTTGTTGGTGCATGATACAGGTCTACACAAAATAAGTAACTCTTTTATGGGGCAATATATACACATTTACAACAAAGTTCCCAATAATATTCAAAAGCTAGTAAATTTAAATCTTTTATCAAACAAGTACTTTGTAGAAAAGCATACTACAATATTTCAGACTATGTAAATGATAAAAATCCTTGGGACTAAAGATGCTCAATTACAGGATGCATAGGTAAACCAAATTAAAATGGAAATAATATAAAATTGTACAGCTTAAATTTTTTATTTAAAACATTGATTATATTTTTAGTTTTTATGATGTTTTTTAAAAGAGTAACTATCGAGTTTCTTGTCGGATTCTTCTAGGTAGAAATCAACAACATTGTGAACTGGATTTCAAGTATTTTATAACTTTTGACGATTCAAAAGTGATTGTAAAATCCTAATTTGAATAAACCATTTTGACTTTGACTTTGATTTTGATATTTACCTTACACATAAAAACAATTTTATACTGCTATTATAGATAATATTTTCATTGTAGGTAGTGCCTGGTGAAACTGCATTAGCTTTTTATACAGCACGCAACCCCACAGACCAGCCTGTTACTGGCATCAGCACGTACAATGTGATCCCCTTTGAGGCTGGCCAGTACTTCAATAAGATACAGTGTTTCTGCTTTGAAGAACAGCAGCTAAATCCACATGAACAGGTAACCTGCTTCACATTATCAGATCTGATAATACTCAAACTCAGCTGTGATGTGGGACAAAACTAGCTATACTAGAGTTATGCATACTACTTATATATTTAAATAGCAATTCTTCTACATATATATATATATATATATATATGTATATATACATATATATCTCAGAAATGACTTAACAATTTGGATGAAATTTTGTATTTAGATAGGGTTTTGCTTTTTATGTTTACCTTATATAGTTGGAATTTTTTTAAAATAAAATACCAAGAAAAGCACTGTTGCTCAGGTACTACAATTAAAATCGCAACTTAATCTTTGCTGTATCGAGCATAAGCACAGCTATGAAAACTGTTAAAACACAATGTCGTATTTTCTTGCATAGTCGGGTTTTAGTAATAAAATTACTTGTTGCTCATTGACAGTGTAGGTAATTGTTACAGCACAAAACAGAAGTCACACAGGTTATTCTTACAGCACAAAACAGAAGTCACACAGTAGTGATATTTACATAGAATTATGTTTATCATTATATCTAATCATTTAGACCAAATTTAGTACTTAGTACACTAACTGCACAAAATCCCAGAAAAGGAAATAAAATACTATTCAATTGTAAGTAAAATCAGCGCGTTTAGAGCTAAAGCATAAAGCAACAAAATAAATATATTGATTGCCGCGTGTTGCAGTGACGCGGCAGTTGTACCGACCTCTCCTGAATTTGTTTTTTAAACGCCATCACACCGCTAAGTTTGTAGTGGTCCTTCTATATCTATTTATTCTGTAGGAAAGCACAGGAAATCTAAAATGCTTTAACATGAAGTAACTTATGTTTTAGGTTGATATGCCAGTATTCTTTTACATTGATCCAGAATTCACAGAAGATCCGAAAATGGAATTCATAGATGAGATAGTGCTGTCTTATACATTCTTTGAAGCCAAAGAGGGGCTGAATCTGCCCGTACCCTCATATGTGACCAAATGAACACTGGACAAAATGGAGTAACAAATTAAAGAATATTGTGTTTGTCAGTATTGTAAAGTACTTGCCTAGCTAGCTAGTTTGATAAAGTGATAAGGCTCAAGTATGTTCATGGTTAATTATGTTTCATACCTATAATAATTAAGAGTCAACCGCTAGGAGCTTATCAAATGTATGTTACTAGAATGTTAAGTTGTAAATAAATTTTTATGTTGTTAAACTTTCCTTGGTTTTACTAATTTTATTTGAAACTAGCTTTTGCCAGCGGCTTCGCCCGCCCTGAATTTGGTTATCGGCATAGGATTCTTACGGCAACTTCTCAATTATAGAAAAAAACGTAGAAGGTGAAAATATTTTTAAATAATATGTACCACCCTTTTCCCCCTCATGACTGCCCGCCAGCTTGCACATCATAAATGCGCGCGCAGGACTTGATCATTATTTTGCTGCGATGTTATTTGAAAACTGTGATATCTCCTAAGATATTCATTGAAATTTAATGATGTAACGGAAAATTTTGTCTTAAATTAAATACTTGTAATGAGTAACGTATTTATTTGGATAAGGATTAATATCATGTTTATAAAACACCTACGCAAATAATGCATTATTGTAGAACAAATTTGGTTAGCATAGTTATAGTGAGCCAACCTTAAAAGATAGACATACGCTGTAACGGACTTTTTTTTAGAACTTTTGAAGGGGGACAATTCTACGATACATTATTTTTGCGAAACTTTAACCGTTTACGCAACGCACGCAGCGGAGGCTCTCAAAAGGAAAAAAAACCCCGATCTTAAAACATTCTTCATTGGTGCTCCGCTCCTATTGGTCTTAGCGTGATGATATATATAGCCTAAAGCCTTCCTCGATAAATGGGCTATCTAACACTAAAAGAATTTTTCAAATCCGACCAGTAGTTCCTGAGATTAGCGCGTTCAAACAAACAAACTCTTCAGCTTTATATATTAGTATAGATCATATATTAGTATAGATGTTTCTGATGTTAAAAGTATCAAATCTTTTACCAAGTGTTTTGTCCATCCTTCACCATAAGTAATTTTCATGCCTAAAATCATTGACCTTCTATAAAGTCATACCATCACTCTGCTGTAGCGGAGCCCTTGGATTTTTACATTATGATAAAAATAGGAAGTCACGTTTACTACTACATGTTTTAAAATTTAATGAATCATTTCCACACCATAGGGGTTTGGCTACGTATTTGATGTGAACTTTTGCAATATTTATATAAACTGACTTGTTTACATTCACTGGAACCATATAAACTATATTTGTTTATACAAAATGCATACCCTAAACATGAAGAAATTACATATATAAACTTTCAATCACATATTAGTCACTTTAATCCATCCCTGTCGTAAAAAGTTTTATAAGTATTTTTTATACAAAACTTACATCAAAAATATCGGTACAATTTAACCACGTGTTAGACTCCTTAATCTTCCATCCATAGCTGGGCATTAACTCGTTAATTAACGAAGTTAACATTTTGATTAACGGATTAAAATTTAAGTTAACTTTTAAAAATGTTAACGGACACGTTAACTTTAGTGATGAGCAATATTGGTCTTGGTCTTGCTGTCTTGGTCTTGGTCTTGCGAAAAAGCAAGACCAAGACCGAGACCGAAACCACTCTTCGACTTGCAAGACCAAGACCAAGACAATATGGACAAGAACAAGACTAATACCAAGACCGACTATGCAAGACCAAGATTAAATACGCAAGACTCAACCAAAATTTCTTTTTCACAGTAACTCGCCTTTTTCTATGTGAGATAAAATATTTATATTTAAAAAATACCCGCCTGCTAAAGAACGAAAAAAAGTACTGAAATCTAGAATTATATTCAGCAATACTAAATACACCATGTGAATTGTTTTCTAGATCGATACCTACGTAAACAAACAATAAATGTTAATGCAAACATAGCCACTATAACAGTCAGAGCCCATTATTAAGAAGATAAGAGTGAGATCACATAGAAGTTCGAGTGTAGTCAGTTAGATGAACAGGATCAAGTCAGTCTAGGCAAAATGTTAGAACTTATTTTAACCATGCATTCATGTATTTACATATTAAAAGGCACAATATTAAAAAAAAAACCTTTGGCATCACACACAGTGAAGATGAACTTTTTTTAATTCAAAGATAGTAAATTTAGGTTTAAAAATGTTTGTTGAATAAAAATAAAATGTTTACAAAATGTTTTGAAAGATGTTCGTTAAGAAATTATGGCAAGACCAAGACTAAAACCAAGACCAAACAAAATACAGCAAGACCAAGACCAAGACTAGGTAAGCAAGACCAAGACCAAGACCGAGACCAGACAGATTTGAGCAAGACCAAGACCAAGACTGAACAAGCAAGACCAAGACCAAGACTAAGACTGTTCTAGTCTTGGTCTTGGTCTTGCTTTGCTCATCACTAGTTAACTTCCGTTAATACACAGAAGTCCGTTAATCGTTAATCCAATGCCTACTATTTGCCGTACGGCGCGGCGCGAATAACAGGTTCAGACAAATATGAAACGACAAGTACAATATGAAACAAAAACAAAACTAGATATATTTTGCCGGCGCGTGCGAGTGAGAAAACTGCGAAGATTGGTCAGAGTAACTAAAAGGGGGCGCAAAGGAAAAAATGACCAGACTTAGGAAATTTTCACGAAAAGTCTTTTTTCTCAGCGCCCCCTTTTGTACACCAACCGTTTCGTTTGATCATTTCAATACTTAGCGCCGGTGCTTAGAGTGACGAGTGTTTTGTTTGTTGTTATTATAAATTCCTGTCAGTGATCATTTGCGTGTTGATAAAAAAGAGTGCAGTGTAATTTAGTTAGGTAGAAAAATTGTAGTAATTAAAACCATATCATGGAAGACATGGAATCGGATTCCAGCGGTCCTGATGAGAATCCATGGCCACATTTGACTGAGTACGCGGAATTTGTATCCAGATCGGGCCAGCAAATACTTTTTGCGTGTAAGCGATGCTTCCCGAAAGACACCAAAATAAAAGTTCATGTATTAAGCCTGAATAATTTGAGACAACATGTAAGAAGGGTACATGAGTCACAATACGTACAGATTGAAGAGATTGTTAAGGCGGGCTCTAACCAGGGCAAGACAAAAAGGAGAACTCATTCTGACAATATTGATGATGGTAGCACACGTAGCAGTAATCCTAATCCCGTTAAAAGAAGAATACAGGGTTTTCTATTTATTACTGGGTAAATCCTATCACAAAGGCCAAAATGCATGCAGTATTAATGTGCATACGTCTAAAACGTCATCATACATACGTCATCCTGGCCCAAGCAATGATAGATATTCACTATGAATTTCACATAGATAAAAAAATCACAAGGTCAGTTAAGTCTATTTTTCGTTTTTTTTTAATTTCGTACACGTACAAGTGAAACCATGTACATAGGTGATGTGGATCTGTTACAAAATCCTTACTTAACATTATAAATGTGACTGTGAGTTTGTTCGTTTGTTACGCTTTCACGTAGAAACTACTTAGCCGATCAACATGAAATTTTGTACACATATTCTCAAAGGTATTGCGAAGTACATTAGTTATTATTATAAATTATTTTTTATATAATGTAATAATCTTTATGATGAATCAGCCGTAGGCTAGCTTAAAAAGCTGGTTATTTTTTTTATAAAAATAGTCAATAAAGTAGTCTAAAGCGTGTTTTTATCTCGACGAGACTTCAACTATCAACATTTTTTTCGTCATATTAAGGGTTAAAATCTTTTTTTAATATGAATGGCTTAATTTTATTTTAGGTCTACTACTGATTATGGCAGTAACTTTCTAAAGGCAATTCGCCTCGGAGATCGACATACTTCCAGAGTTGCCATCATGTGATTTAGAGTCTGAGTCTGATCCTGATATTGACAACCTTTTAAATCCAAACTCAGCACAAGATGATGACTTACAATTTATTTCAGTAGAAAACATACTAAATACTCCTGAGCGTCTCCAGTGCAATGAAATCAATGAACAGATATTAGAAAACTTTAATTGCCAGTTCACATGACAAGTCTGCGCGTTCACCGCTAAGAAAACCCCATTCACTGTAGTCCCACAATCCCAGAACACTCCCCTCTCAAACTCCAAGAGCATTGGGATCCTTGGCGTTCACATCTCCAGCGATTTTCATGTCCGAGATCACTTGCTAGACAAGGTAAAGCTGGCGTCCAAAAAACTTGGTGTACTCAACAGAGCGAAGCAGTACTTCACGTCGGGGCAAAGGTTGCTGCTTTACATGTCGCAAGTCCGGCCCCATATGGAGTACTGCTGCCATCTCTGGGCGGGTGCACCCGGATACCAGCTTGGCCCTTTTGACTCGGTTCAACGACGGGCTGTGAGAATTGTCGACAATCCCAAACTCACTTGCGGTATCGAGCCCCTAAGTCTGAGGAGAGACTTTGCCTCCCTGTGTGTGTTCTACCGCTTGTACAATGGGTTGTGTTCTGAGGAATTGTTAGAAATGATGCCCACGGCTACTTTCTACCATCGCACCGCTCGCCATCGGCAGGGAATTCATTCTCACACTTGAGAACCGAAATGGTCGCGTACAGTGCGGTTTCAGAGAAACTTCCTCCCGCGAACGCTTAGGTTGTGGAATGAGCTCCCTGCCAAGGTTTTCTCTAAGGACCACAGTATGGGGTTCTTCAAAAAGAAGTTATGAGATTTCTGAAGGGTCGGCAACGCGCCAGTGATGCCCTTGGTGTTGCAAGCGTCCATAGGCTACGGTGACCGCTTACCATCAGGTGGACCGTAGGCTTGTTTGCCACCTTAGTGGTATTAAAAAAAAAAAAAAAAAAAACATACGTTCAATTTGGTCGCTAGCAAAGATGCAGATGCTGCTCTACAAATAACTGTTTTCAAGACTCCTTACAGAGGTGCCTTAGCCAAGGCACGTACTCTCTGGAATCAGCAATCACGTAGTACGGTAGCAGCAGATAGCATTCACGCTGAATTAGGCAGACGACTTGTCCTTCCAAATACGACGAGGTGGTGGTGACTCTCTGTATGATGCTATTGTCGTTCTATATTGGAAACAAAAAGGCCTTCTCTTCACAGGGTTATGACTAACACTAAATTCCAACTTTCAATGACCAAGATGTGAATGTAATGAAGAGGTATGCAAAGGTAAATTTATATATGTATATAGTTTAAAATAAAGTTTTAGTTTAGAAAAGTTATTTTCTTTCCACATCATATCAATACTTATTTACAGGTTATGGCACCTGTTGCGAATGCCCTCGATCGTATCCAAGGAGAAACTCAAGCATATCTCAGATAACTACTACTGACGATTGCAGCAATTGTCTATAACTTAAAACATTTTAAATCTAAGGACCTAGTAAATTGCACAGCTTTAGCCAATGCCTTATTAAATGGCATAGAGAAAAGGTTTGAACCACTCCTGAATGATGAACAGTGCCAACTTGCCACGGCATTTCACCCAAATTTCCGGTTGATATGGCTGGAAACGTATGACAGTAGTAGAGTGGAGGCAGTAAAAAGTGCATGGAAAAAAAGGTAGAAGATGCCGTAGGACAAGAAGCAGCGGAAAATTCGAAGGACAGAGATAGTTTAAGTGGCGGAGGGAGCAATACGACTTACAACGATGATGACGAGAAAGATTTTTTGAATTCTGTCACTCATAAAAACCAAAGAGCTCCAACTCTTTAAAGAGTAAAGCGCAAAGTCTCGTTAAAATGTGGTTGGACATGAGATCAAAAGACTCATTCAACGTTGCTGCATTCCTCGGGGAATAGATATTCATTAATCTATTCATTAAATACAATACTGCTATACCCTTTAAGAGCTGCAGTTTAACGCCTGTTTTCCACGGGTAAAGACATTTTAACACCCTAACGAGCCTCGCTTTCACACGAGAACTTCAACATGTAAATGTTCATAAAGGGGAATATGCACCTTATGCCCGACAATTAAATTACACATTTGGATTATACAAGTATTTTGTTTTGTTCCTATCCTGTTAACTTCCAGAACCTAAACCAGCAGGTAGTATAAGTTCACTAACGCAACGATATATAAAATGCAATTTTACACATATTTACGGATTAATGATTAACATTCACTTGCGTTAATTCTTCCGAAATGTAACGCTTAAACATTTAACGAAGTTAACTTTTGTTTTTTTGTAGCGGATTAACAAAGTTAACTATTTGATTAACGGTGCCCAGCTATGCTTCCATCCCTTTTGTAAAAAGGTTATAATAGTATTTATACGAATTATGCTGTTATCCTCTGTACTAAAATTATGCCCTAAACATTAAAAACTTCATCCCCTGGTCGTAATCGTAATGTAATTTTTTAAATAATCTTCTAATACCTTAAAACGAGCAATTCTTGTATAAGTATTGTTTATTTATAAACTGAAACTCGGAAGCGGCTCCAATGATTTTCATGAAATTTAGTGTGCAGCAAGTTTCGGAGGCGATAAATCGATCAAGCTAGGTTTCAAATTTAGAAAACTTCATTTTATCCGTGTTTTCAGGCAATGATAAACTGGAAAAAAAAAATGACCACCTGACATCTATTGGCGAATAGTAATACTATTATTTCTACCGACACAGCAACACTTAAGCTACTTGAAAATAGATGGCGTTGTAAAAAAAAGCTAAGCTCGGTCCTCCAGGTACTGAGTCAGTAATATGTAGATATTTTTCTAAATAAATTCAATCAAATTGATATTGGTATTAAGTAACATGTATGTAGGTCAATTACATACTTATACGTATAATCAAATACACAAAAATCTATCATGCGAAATCAAAGACAAAAAAAATATTTACTCAGTATAATAGCGAAAGCTACTCCACGAGTATTACCGCTTTAAACTGCTATTGCTTGTAAAAATAAATCCTTGTTTCCTCCCCTGTCGATCCTCCGCCACTAACGAATATAGAAGCCCTCTGCCTATCTAATGGAGAACATTTCTCCTTTTCACCAAGCTTATTGGCAATTAGCCATGGCTTTAAAATCAGACACCGCCAACTCTCTCCCTCCGTTAACTCGTCCCAACAACGTTCCCGCGTTCAATGACGACGAAAAAGCGGATTGCCTAGCGTCTAGCCTCCAAGCCTAATGTGCCTTAAGCACACAGCCGTTCGATACCGACCACGTGCGCGAGGTAGACCGTGAAGTGGAGCGCAGAACTTCTCTGCCTCCACAAGACCCCCTGCCCCCAGTCACTGTCGACGAAGTCAAACAGGTCATCAAAGACCTACGCCCCCATAAAGCCCCCGGTGCGGACGGTATCTCTAACGATATCCTAAAGCGCCTCACTCTTCCCCTTCTCTGCCTTCTAGTAGCGATTTTCAACGCTGCTATCGAAAATTGCACCTTTCCTTTTCAATGGAAAGATGCAATTGTTATAGGCATTCACAAGCCCGGCAAAGCCAGTACTGAGCCGTCCTCCTACCGCCCCATAAACAAAAAAAAAGGCCCTTGGTAAACTCTACGAACGTCTCCTCCTCGCTCGCCTACGGAACGCTATAGTCTCCAGAGGCATTTTAATAGACGAGCAGTTCGGCTTCCGTGCCAAACACTCATGCGTCCATCAAGTCCTCCGCATCACGGAACATATTCTCACTGGCTTTCAACCAGTATTAGGTAAGCCCCGTCACACGGGCGCTGTCTTCTTCGATGTAGCGAAAGCCTTCGACAAAGTCTGGCAACACGCTTTAATTTATAAAATGTACAACTTTCAGTTGCCGGACCGCCTCGTGCTCATCATACGAGACTATTTGTCGAATCGTAGCTTTCGCTACAAAGTAGAAGGCACTCTCTCTCACTCACGCCGGTCGAAGGGACGCCCCCGAGAGCGACAACCCAAGCCGAGGCTCCCCCCGCGGTGAGCCCTTGAGCGTTGGGCGCTATACGGGCTGAGGCTCCTTCAGAGACTCGCCCAAATAAAGTCCGGTGAAGCAGTAATGGCTGCAACAGCCAACTGCAATGTTAGTTCAGAAAAGAAAAAGGTCCTTGTTTCCTTCATTATTTTATTTCTATGAAGAGGATAACCACTGCCTCAGAGGTTTGATTTCCGGTAAGAGGAACAAAAAGTCATATTTCGTGTATTGTAAAGAGTGTACTTAATGAACAGCGACAGGATCACCGTTACTGCGTTTCAGACAGAATATAACTCCCATCGGTAAAAGGTGGATCGTTAGCGTTTAGTTGGTCAGAACCACCAGAACCAACCGTCATAATGGTTTTCATACGATTCCTGGTAAGTGAAAGTATGAAAACCATTGTAAAAATAATGTTTTGAACATTAAAATTTAAGTGTTAATCATTAAAATACAGAAAAATAAAGCCAATAATTTTTGAAACTCAAACTTTTAATTTTCTAGCAATCCAATCGTTTTAATAGAATTTAAATCCTCTAAAATATGATGTCATTTAATTACCCTCATTTACTTCAAAAACCTAGGCTTTTATAGCCGCCGTGACAGGGTAGCCTCGACGCAATCCCATGCATTGGTCCCTGTCGATGAACAGCGTTGTGGTCTTGTTCCGTAGGTCCGCTTCTAGACCAGCCCTGACTCCAAGTAGTGTCTGATGAGTTCCCTCAGCCGTCGCGATCTTGGATCGTAAAGTTTCCATGGTTTCTTGCAAGTCGCACACTTCTTTAACTAATCTATTTCAAATGACAATAAATACAATATGGATTAAGGCTAATGTGTATACCTATACATTGCTACTTTTGGACAAAAGTTGCTACAACTTGCTATAACTATATATATAACCAGTGTACTAATGTTTTTTTTTCTTCATTTTTCTAGTCATTGATTATTTACACCACTGGCTTTTTGCTAAAGGAAAACATCGCTAGGAAACCTGTGCACTGCACTGGGCCCGGGTGAGGACTATGTGCCGTGCCCCTACAGAGGGTATGTATGAGGCTGAAATGGGAAAATGACAAATAAGTGAGTCCACACGGCATTAGCTTACCAACAATAATATGCAGTATGAAGGAGAGCGCGTCTCCTTCCTACTCGCAACATCTCTTACTCAGAAACATGATTGTGTGTGCCTAGTGTGGTTTGAGGACTTGACATACCTACATATATATCTTAATTTGATAATGTCAAAAATTTAAAGTATGAAAATAATTTCGATAAAAATAATAATCTGCCTTTCTGGGAAATTGTATTGAAAGATATAAGTTTATTGAAAGGAAAGTAAAATCTTGTATTTTATGCAGACTTACAAGCGCCCTGTGTTATCTTTAAGGTCATCTCTCGGTGGTACGACAGCGCTGCTATAGACAATTTTGTTTACTGTTCGTAGAAGGTGTTTTTCAGATATTTGAAATATAAAACTAGTTATAAGCTATTTTCAGAACGATTGCCATAAAGACAAAATGCTATCTTGAGATTTTATTTTTCAATGTGGTCATTTATCCATTTATCAATTATTAGTTATTTTTTTATGTAGATTGATTGTACTAGAAAGCCAGTATTGTACTGGTCACTGATTGAATAAGTAGTTTTCTTCCAGGTATCATAGGCTAAGAACTCACGGAGCAGTTTGCACCCGAACCCGCCGCGGTAGCGGGACCGCAACATTCGTAGAATTCGACCTCCGGTTTTATGACCTCTAGTTACGACGCGTTATAGACTTTATTAGTATGTGTACTGTGGTGGCCACAAATTCTTTCACATAAAATTATCATGTCAAAGTATTGTAGTAGTAATATTTTATTTAGTATTGTGTATTGTACTGTGTTTTCCACAATATTATTATTATTTAGACCAAAAAAAATTTTCAGATTTCGTTTTAATTTTAAAGAGAGCGAGGAAATAGATAAAGTTTTAAATAGGTTAAAAACAACTGAATGAAACAACTACTAAAACATATTATAGTGCACCAAACTTTTCTGATCTGGCGCGCGGTTAAAAATTCATATATTCACATCACATACCTACACTACAGTCGCCATATTGATATGAAACTTACAACACCCGAGGTTAGAAAAGTTTGTTGCACTGTACCAAACTGTACATAATTTTTTAATTACATAATACCTTGAATTGCGACAGTTGTTTATTAATAGGCCGATATCCATAGAATATATTATAATAAAAAATATAGTTTTGCCTTGTCTGTTCATATGTTAAACCGTTAAATTATATTTCCGTCATATTCGCACCGATTTTAAATCAAACTGTGATATAATTTCTTTACCCTATTATGGGGGGCATCGGCGATTAGGTGTTAAAAATCATTTAAGATTTACATATAGCTTTGCTCTCATGTGCACACTATACAAATTATTATCTTCTTTTTACTATTTTTTTATCGTGAGTTCTAAGAATCTGAAAAATTATTATAAAAGAACATTTCAAATACATTACGATCTGATGTATTTTCGTCATACTTGTAATTAAAATTAAAATGACGTCTTTAAACTTTTCGTATTTTGTATGGAAATTGACGTTTTACTGTTTTAAAGTCGTGTTCAATTTATTTATGCTTAATATTTGATGTATAACAAATTCCAAAGGTTTGACTAACTTTTATAATGACTCATTTCTTTGCAAAGGTGTTGAAAGAACAATTACTTCCAGATTTTTTTTAACATTGAATACAATAAATAAAACTAAATAAAGTAATGGACTAGACAATAGCAAGTTTTACAATTTATATATTTTCAAAATCCTTCAGATGCTTTTTTCAATTGTGTTATATAATTTGCACAAAAATGCGTATTTGCGCGATCTTGCCTAATGTTTTATATTTTTTTACAATTGATACATAAAAGATAATAACACAAATATCTGCTATCAAATATTAATAACAATTGCGTGCGCGTCAGTACTAATAAAAAACATCACCTACACGTTTCGCTCACCACTACACTTATGTGCCGCGGCGTATATTGTGTTTTTGAGGAGCAGTCTCCTTTTTCCCTTAAAAGTTCTAAATAACTAGGTAGGGAGAATTAAAAATAATTAAAGAACTTTTGTTTGTGCTTCTTCAACTCAACCAAATAATCCATAACGATCTCTGTCCTGAATTAGTGGATGCACTCCGAACCTTTTAGACCTCCTTTTTTTTAATTCTACTGTAAAGTATTACGCTACAGCTCGTTTCTGGTGTGTCCATGGCGGTCTCTGGAACTCAACTTTGAGGTATATATATTGTAGTCTTTGGACTCAACTGGACAACGTAAATAACCGCTCGTCTTACGATTATCACCCGTCTAGTTTGCGGGCGACAATCGCTACCGCGGTGGCTGCGTAACCGCACAGAGCTTCGGTCTCGTTAGTTTTAAAACAAAACGGCGGTGCTAACCGCTTTGAGTTCTTAGCTTTATCATTTGTGTGTAGATACTTGATGACCTTTTAGTTAATCGATAGGTAATAGAGATTGGCTTGCAACTAGGCGCGTTATCGAGTCATATGCCTCGTCATCATCGCATGCAATTTGTCTCAATACCCTATTTGTGTCAATAGCTCAATGAATATTTGTCTCATGGCATACCATCGATATGGCAAACAAATATCTCTCACTACTCCATAAATTTGTGCTGTTGCCCTTACAACTAACAGCAGACAGTATACCTGTTCTGCGCCTCGTCGCGACACTTCTCGAGGTGCGGACGGTTGGTGCGCGCCTGCAGCCGCGTGTGTGCCACTTTCATCGGCTGCAGCTTGTCCTCTATTGCCTTGTTCAGCAACTCCAGTGTCTTTTCCACGTCAAAGATTTCTTGCTGGATCTACAAAACATTATTAAACGTCACTTTCAGATCCAAACCAGATTTTGCGCCAGAAAATCCAGAGAAACTTACACTAAGGCGAACTCTAGTCTTACTATGAAATATAATGTTGCGTCGCGCCACTGATGAGGTACAAGTCCAATACTAACGATTGAATAGAGAGGATTGTGGTGTGTTTGGGGGGGGGGGGGATAGAGCTGCTGCAGCTGTTAACCTTGTGTAGGTGCAGTTGCAATTTGTTTTTGATCTCGATGGTCTCCGCGATGCGGCGCGTGAATGCGCTGTTGGTGTTGCTCCACTGGTCCCAGATCTCCGTCGCCGAAACGTTGATGAGATTCTCTGTGTCTGGATAATAATATCATACAACTTTAACAGGTCGTAAGTACCTAATTAGCTGTATAGAAAATAACATAGTAGAATTATCTCTATTGACAATGAAGCAATGAGTACCTGAGAGCATCTGCGTGGCTTTGGCGCGCTCGGACTGCGAGCGCTGCAACGTGGCGGCGCTGGCGGCGGCCCAGCGCTCCGTGTCACACACCGTCGGGTCGTAGCGCTCGATACCCGCGTAGAATTGCAGACCCTGTATCGAGGTATTGCGTATTAAGTTATTGTAACTTTCAGATTAAATAGAATAATAATACAGTCAATCCTTGGAGAACTAGAGAAGCGGTCCATGGACAGCTAAATTAGCATTTAGAAGAATTAGGGGTGCATGCATGACGCGTTCACCACGAGGCTAGCGTACACGTAGATATATTTGTATATCTCACCTTAGAGTAGTTGTTCAGCTGATGGCACATCGAGTCGATGCCAAGCGCGTACTCCTTATTCCGCATGTCGGACTCCAGCTCGTGCTGCGTCGCGCGACAGTTCTTGGACTGCGCTCTTACCTGCCGAACACATGCCATTTAATTAGCAAACTACTTCATTTGGAACCCTTATCAGCATCGACAGCCAACTTGACTATTGGAATGACTGATCGGGCTAGAGCCTAGCAGTCTACGAATTCTAACTTTTTCACATAATGGTAATTCGAAATGTTTGCATTGGCATGGCATGCATGACCGTACCCCACCAGAATATCCGCCCGTGACTAAAAGTTGGGAGTCTTCCTCCTTTAGTAGAAAGCAATAAGGTCGTCCATGTGCCATAGTAGTTTTATTTGAAAATGCTTTTGATTTTCATTTTTCCACGTAGGTACTATTTGTCAAAAAAACTAGACCCTAAAATTGCAGTAATGTCACCAACCTTTTCGAGCATGTTCCGAAACTTATTCTGACACTCCCGAAGAATCGACACTTCTTTCAGCAAGGATTGTTCCACTGAATCGTGCACTTGTTCGAGACCTGTACCAAACGAAGCATATAAGTAAAGCATTAAATTACTTCGCTTGAAAAAAACATTCGTAGATAAATTCACCGACACAGAAAACTAGGTATGACTGTACTTATACGTTAATCTTTGGAAAGCATCTAGCAGTTTGGAAACTTTGTGTCAGCCCTTTTGTTGTTATAGTCAAATGATGCGTTTGTTGTTTGTTAGTGCGTGATGTAAGTATACGGTAAAGATTTGACGGCAGTTTTGCTGTCCAAAAAATTTAACGTAACGAGTTTGTTGGGTAGAGTCATAGAATCTATTCGTAAAATCGTTCAAAAATAAAACTTATCTTTTTAGAGCCAGCACAACTAGAAGCATATTATATGTTTTAGTTATGACATTAGGTACTACATAAACGACACAGGAACATTGGTCAGCAGTTGATTGTGTAGAACAGTAAGCACTCGCCCTGTCGCTTCTCCCGATGGTAGAGGCACTCCTGCACGATGTGCAGCGGCCCTTCGATCCCGGCGACGGCGCGCTCCAGCTGTCGCCTCGTGTCGTTCAGTTTCTCACACGTCGCCACTAGCCGCTCCATCTCTATTGAGACCTACAACATTCTGACTTGAAAACCACCCTCTTAGGTATAATATTTTGCTGCGGTACTGTTTGGTATATTAATGTCAATCATACTTTGTCAAATGCTAAGCCATTTCTGTATTAATGAGCTACTTAGTAGTAAACAGTTTGGCTTTATGAAAGGCCGTTCCACAACCGATGCAGGAGTGGCACTATTAAGAAATATATATAACGCCTGGGAGGATTCGCATGACGCCCTTGGAGTGTTTTGTGATTTATCTAAGGCATTTGACTGTGTTCAACATGAAAATCTCATCAGGAAGCTACATCACTATGGTATTAGAGGCAAAGCTCTCGACCTTTTGACATCCTATATGAGTGGGAGAGTACAGAAAATAGATGTCAACGGTGAAAGATCTCCGGGATCAGCAGTCACTATAGGAGTCCCTCAGGGCTCAATTTTAGGTCCTTTTCTATTTCTTATTTACATTAACGATCTCCCATATAATGTAAAAAACCATGACATTGTCTTATTTGCTGATGACACCTCTTTGCTTTTTAAAGTTAAGAGACGACAGACATGTTATAATGAATTAAATGATGCCCTTTCTAAAATTGTAAATTGGTTTAACGTTAATAATTTGTTACTTAATGAAAAAAAAACCAAATGTGTTAAATTTACATTACCAAATGTTAGTCAGAGACAGACATGTATTAATATTAATGGCGAGCAATTAGAACTTGTTAATTCAACAGTCTTTCTTGGCATAACGCTGGACTCCAAACTTCAATGGGGTCCTCATATTCATAACCTAGCCAAAAAACTTAGCTCTGCTGTGTATGCGATCAAGAAAATAAGACAATTGACCGATGTCGACACTGCAAAAATAGTATATTTTAGCTATTTTCATAGTTTAATGACATATGGTATACTATTATGGGGTAGCGCTGCTGATGTAAATACAATATTTTTGTTACAAAAAAGGGCAATTCGTGCTATTTATAAATTAGGATCTAGGATATCTCTGAGGGATAGGTTTAGGGAAGTAAAAATTTTAACTTTAGTGTCGCACTACGTATATGAAAATCTTTTATATGTACATAAAAATATCAATAGTTTCAGCAAGAAAAGTGACGTTCACAAAGTAAATACTAGAAGTAAAAATAAGCTGTTGGTGCATGATACACGTCTACACAAAATAAGTAACTCTTTTATGGGGCAATGTATACACTTTTACAACAAAGTTCCCAATAAAATTCAAAATCTATCAATAAGTAAATTTAAATCTTTTATCAAGCAGGTACTTTGTAAAAAGGCATATTACAATATTTCAGACTATGTAAATGATAAAAAACCTTGGGACTGATGATGCTCAATTACAGGATGCATAGGTAAACCAAATTAAAATGGAAATAACATAAAATTGTACGACTAAAAATCTTTTATTTAAAACATTAATTGTATTTTAGTTTATTTAAGTGTTTTTAAAAGAGTAACTATCGAGTTTCTTGCCGGATTCTTCTCGGTAGAAATCAACAACATTGTGAACCGGCGGGAAGGTGGGAGGGTTCAAAAAATAATATTTTATAACTTTGACGATTCAAAAGTGATTGTAAAATCCTTATTTGAATAAACCATTTTGACTTTGACTTTGACTTTGACTTTAATGGTCATACTTGCCTCATTCCTCCAAAAGGTTGTATCTGTAATTCTTTCTCCGATTCTCCGACCGGAGTCCCGCTGACCCTGTGTACCGATCTCGTCCGTTTCCCTAAACAAGTAAGCCGAATTTGTAAATGCAAAACGGCACTTGTGTGATAGCCGAGGCTCGATTCGACCTAAGATAAGTACATGTGTTAATACTTGTGAACATTTCTCCAGTGGGTGCATGTGGACTTTGATTAATTCGTAATTTAAAAAAATATTTAATATTTACTTAAGCATGGGCCATGTAAGTGACTAAGCTATGTCATGTCTACCTTTTTAACGCATTGCTTATGGTGTACTTGTGCCCACCAGAACAAGGCCATAGGATATGTAACTGCAACGAATGTCATGTCATTGTCATTCAGAAAACGGGTAAACTAAAACTTACCGGAGCATCCTCGTGATGTCGTTCCTAACTCTCTCAGAGAAGTTCCTTTTGGCGTCTGACTCGTTGTAGTTCTTGATGCTGTTCTGGTTCCACTCGTGCTGGGTGTACCGCGTGTAGAGCGCGGCGCGGGCTGCGTGCTCGGGGCTGCGGTCGAACCCAGTTACCAGGTTGGGGAATCGCAGGGGCTCGGCAGCCATGCCCGCCGGGGTGTAACATGGGTCAACCATCGTGTTGGTTATCGGCTGAGACGGCCTGAACAAAATGGCAACCTGCTAAACTTCATTTAAACCTAAAACCCTAAAAATACATTGAGAATACAAAAATGTAGAATGCAATATGTATTGTCAACAAATATGCATTGCGATTTTAAAGCATAGCACTAATGGTAATAACATCCAATCTAGTGCGACTTTATTACATAGTAAACATAAAAAAGTTAAACAGACTTCAAAACGGTAATTTATTTAATTAAGTAGATAAAATGGGAAAAGTTTTATCTTTTAAAAATAAAAAGTAAATATGCCAACTATTTATTTTGAGGTCGGTACCAGCCTTAATATTTAGAATAAACGTTGTCACTTGGTAGTCGTAGTATGTGATACAATACTGTTGTATACACCACATACCCCGCCTACCCCCCGAACTCGAACGGGCATACACGTGAGAGCACACGACGTTTCATGCGGACGCTTCTGAGCGGCACCGATCTACAAAAAATTTTTTGCAATCCCACCTTATAGTTTTTAAGATATGCGCAGACAAACATACATACAAATACTTATGAAATAACGTGTTTAGAAGCTGACATAGACTTACATATACAAAAACTGTGCAATTCTGACAATACATCCATACGGGTCGAATTGATAACCTCCTTTTTTTTAAAATTGGTTAAAAAGTTAGTTGAAGTAAATTGGTGAGTTTCGTCTTCCTCAATTTCTTACATATAGGTATGTAGAATTTATTCGTAAAAACTTACATAGGTGTAACTTCAATCTCTTCGTAGCCCATGATGGGTCTCCAGGGATGCTTCTTTGGTGAGTGGAAGCAATAACCTACCTGCGGAGGGACGCTCGGCGCTCCGGCTGTGTCCTTCGCCGGACTCCATTGTTGGAGTTGCTACAATAAATGTTTAAAGTTAGGTATAAATAATGTTTGTCTAAGTTGATAAAGAATGTGGCCTTACAACGTATGTGTAATGGGGAGGGAGGGGTACACGGATCTAGGGGGGTACCTACAGACGTCCGGCTTCATAAAATAAATATCTGTAGCGCCATCTATCTAATGCTATTAATTATGTATTTAGGAAAACCTGTTAATCTGAAGTAATTTGCAAACACAAGCAAAGGGTGTGCCGCTAAGCGGTCACCCATCCCATAACTGACCGGGCCTGACGTTGTTTAACTTTGCATATTGTTTCCAACGGACGGATGTGTTTCTGTTTCTTTTAATAATAATAGCTAAATGGTAACGGTAATTTAAGATGGTAAATGGCTCGGGCCCGTCTGGCACTTTTTTGTTTTTATTATTTTGTTTTTCTATTACCTGCAATAAAAAGTTCTAAAGTTCCATACACACTCAGTTTCGAAAATCGAACTTTTTGAGACCCCATTGCGAAATAACTGCCTGGTCAGTTCGAAAAACCGTATGAAATTGCATTTGTTTGTATGTGGCCAGTTATATTTTTAGCGCGGCCGTAGAAGAAAAATATGACGTCAGCGGGCGGCCGAGAGACAGGCGAGAATGCTGCTTCTCAGTATATATAATGTTCTCTGTGAATGCTGCTGCCTGCTTCGGGCCGCGCCGCGTCGTATGGTCATTCATTTTAATAAAAGACATTAATTTCGGCGGGAAAACATGTCGATTTTGTCTATCTTCTTATTTTTTTAAATACGATATTGGACTAGTAGAATAAGTAACGTTCGTACCGAGTTCAAAATGGCTTTTCTTATCCTGGGAATAAAAGCTAAACTAGCTTCTTCCCTTGGATAAGAACAAAGTCATTTTGTACATGGTACGAAATATGCTATTCTTTATCTTTATATATTTTATTCTACTGTACGTGTGTATGTCACTGTACTCCTCCTAAACGGCTGGACCGATTTGAATGTTTTTTTTGTATACGTTTGGGTAGCGCCCTGGATGGCTTAGATTCACAAATCAGCCCGGCAGATGGCGCTGCAATCGGTATCATGCAGGACAACGTTTGCCCGGTCAGCTAGTTTGTTATATAATAATAAATAAATAAATATTTTTTGGACGTTACACACAGCGCAAGCAGACAACAGATTCAAACATTATGTATTTCTTTTTTTTGTAAATACATACATATCATACATAAATACACTTAGACTCAAAACAAAACCAAAGGTTATCACAAATGTTTGTCAAGTGCGGGAATCGAACCCACACCCTCTGCACAGCAGTCGGCCACACTACCAACTAAGCTGCGAGGGCCATTATAACGAATATTCTGTAAAAATTTCAGGCTTCTACCTAGTTTGGTCTAAAATATAGAGTCTGCTAATAGTAGGACAGACATACAAACAGCGTAAACTTAGTGGCACCCTTTGGGTACGGAACCCAAAAAATAAATAAACTGTAGGTTTTACATGGGTTTTATTCACTCGCTTTGGTCCGTGGCGAAAAACATATATTTGATAACGAAGGTAATATTTCTTTAGAACTGACTAATTAATGTAGTGCAAACACACATGCATTAATTTAAACATACAAACATTTTAATCAGTAGGAGCGTACTTGCATTTTTTTGTAAAATATAGTATTTCATAACTTTGACGATTCAAAAGTGTTTGTAAAACTTAATTTGAATAAAAGAAAAATTAGTTTGACTTTGTATGTTTAAAATAATGCATGTGTATATAAAGTTGGTGGTGGCCGAGGGGTTTAAATTTCACTTCACATCCCAAATGGCGGTGGTTCCAACCCCGGGGTTTGCGTGTACCAATGAGGTTTTTTTTTAAGTTCTTAACTGATTTATTTATTCACACCAATGGCTTTTTGGTGAAGGAAATCATCGTGAGGGAAACCAGTATACGTCAAGAAAAAAAGGCGTATGTGAAGTCCACAATCCGCACTGGACAATGGCCCAAATCACCCTCGCCTATGAGAGTAGGCCGTGCCCCAATAGAGAAACGAAAGGAACAGAAATCGCACTGTATAAGTCATATACGTTAGGTTAGGTTCAGTTTCCCTTTTGTAAACGTAGAAGCGGAGCGTTCCAGCCAAGCTTCATATAATAATCTGTTGAGATATATGTTAATTTCTATTCCATACTTTACGATCTGCCTAGCCATATTGTAAAACGGCGAATTCTACGATTTACCTGCGACATATACATACCTAATACACGTTCTTGGCCGGTATTTTTGACCCTTTTTTTTTAACATGTTTTTTGTGGGATTTCAACAATGGTAGTTAATTAGTTAGTTGGACTTATTTTTTCCGCACTTAGCCTCACGATAGGGCCATTGTACGTAGGTAACCAATACATGTCATTGGTTACTCATACCATCCCAACTCCGTCGAGAAACCAAGGAAATCTGATGTTATTCAGCGCCTCTCTCATGGTTTGTGGAATCTTAAGGAGCGTTGTCCGTTGGTCGCTCACGCTTTTGCAATGAAGAACCGCTATTGAAAAAGTGTTTTTTTAGCGGGCAGTGACCTGTTATTATGTCAAGTATGTAGCGTAGGTTTTTCCTACTAAGTTTTAATAGTTTGTGCGACAGATTTGCGTCCAAGGATGTAAGAACATTTTCGGTTTGTCTGCAGTCCGTTTGCTCTGCCCACTGTTTGTTGTGTAAGTGTAAGGTTCTGACACGTAAACACGTTTTGAGTTGGGTGAATGGTATCGGTACAATTGGTTCGTGTCCAATCATTTTAGTGCCCGATCCTCTCTTTGCCAACTGATCTGCCGCCATTGCCTAAAGACCCACTATGACCACGTATCCATTGAAGAGTTCTTTGAGTTGAAGGTTCTTCAATGCAATTTTTTGCAGTTCACAGTGACACATACATATAAAGAAATACAAAATAATTATTTATCAGTTAGGTAGGTATAGTATACCTCTAAACTATGTAGTAATATTTTATTCTCTTTGTCTAAACGTTCTTCGGCAATAAATTTTTATAATTAGTAATTGCGTACAAACATACAATAAATGGACCGACCAGGGGACTTTATTTTACATATGTTTGCGGCGGAATTTAGGTAGATAGTAGGTACTCGGTACGCATCTTTTCTCATCTTTATCATTACTGCTGTAACGCTGTAAGACGTCGACAGAACACCGTATTGCACTGCACTGCACATATAAGTACACCACATTTTTCTTTAAATGCTTTTTCCTTCTCTATCCTTGTGCCGAAAACCAAATCACCTCTTTATGCTATTTTAAAATGATTAAAATTAGAGAAGCTATTATTCTTATTCGCCCTACGAACCTGCCTTATCGATGAACGTTCGTAATAACTATCATCGAAGAGTGCCGGGGCGCTTCTCGCCCCCACTCAATCGCAACCGCACCCGCGTAACGGGGAACTCCCCTCCTGGGCTCCCCCCGCGGGGAACCCTTGAGCGTTGGGCGCTATACGGGCTGAGGCTCATTCAGACTCGCCCAAAAAAGTCCCGTGAAGCAGTAATGGATGCAACAGCCAACTAAATTGTCAGTTCAAAAAAAAAAACTATATAAAGGTACCTAATCATTAATACATAATTACCGTGCACATTGTTATTTCTTTCGCCATCTTCAGAAAGTGTAACAATATAAATTTAGAAAATAATGTACATTTGTTTACAGAAACTCATAAATTAATTCAAAATTTTGTACATCATTCGGTTAGTTCCGGTGATATAAAAAGTCATTTCAGTGTCATGACAGCGAGAGTCAGGTCAAACGATTTGACATCGGCCGGTACTCCACCATAACCAGAAATATAGAAAGACTGTACCATGGATGTTATCGCAAGCCTGAGCTGGAAATCGACCCCGGGAAATTTTTAAAAAAGCTGTGTTTATTATTTCAAAGGTTCATATAGATTACTTTTTCTTAATAATATAGTATACAAGAAGCTTATATATGGATGTCACTGGAGAGTCACTGCCACAAGGAACCCGTTCGTCTGTCCGTCGAGAAAGGCAGGGTTATACACATTGATTAAGCTGACAAAGTGGTAGAATAAAATCTTTGAAAAAAATTTTTTTAGGTTTCCTCCCCTACACGTGAAGTGGGGACGTTATTTTTTTCTCGTCTGCTCCATCGTGTGAGGTATCGTTGGATAGGAATTGGCAGTAACAAACGCATTGGCAGTATACAAAGATCATTTTTTGATTTAGGAAACATTTAGCTTTAACGTACTAAAGTTTTGTTAGAGTCAAGTGCCCCCCCCCTCTACCAGCGAAAGTATAGTTTTTGGAAATCTAAAAAAAATACGGTGGTAGTGCATATAATGAATTTAAAAGTAAAACTTTCACGGGTAAGTACACTTTACAGGCTAACGAGTAATAGTCGGCCGAGTTATAAAATGTACTTGCAAAAGTGAAATTTTCGTACAAATTCCATTAAAAGTTACTTATATGAAGTAGGTACATCTTTAAAACAGATATAAAATATAAGTAAATGAACGATGTATAATTATAGAAACATAAAGTTATAAAATTCTGTAGACTATTCTTCTTTAATTGATAACAATAGTTACGTTCAAATGACGCATTGGACTATCCGGCGCGCTTGGCGCAACATCGAATCAAGCGTGTGACAGGCAGCTGCGCTCATAAGCGCGCATGTTGTTTGGCTGTCTCGAAGATGAAGAACGCCTAGATAAATTTGCAATTTTCGCTTTGATAGTTCACTTTTTAATGATTTGATTTGATTATCATTTAAAAAACTTTAATTTCAACTTGGCCCTTCCTAAAAAAATTTAGTTAATTATTCTTTAAAAGATTGAACTTAGTCGTTTTTTTTTTAATTAGACATTTTAAACGTACGTACTCACGTACTCGAAACCTACCTACATGGGTACCTAACTCAACTACCTACCGATTCGCTTACTGCAAGTAGGTTCAAAGCGTGGGTCTTATATCAGCAGTGGAGCGATTAAATCTGTTTATACTACGTACCTGAACATTGTGTGTCCCCCCCCCCCCCTCTCACGAAACCGTTAAACAACCTCATAAACGTTGGTTTATGAGGCTACTACGGAATCTTATATTGCGCTTGGCCCGACACGCACTTGGCCGGTTTTTTTTGACCTTTTTGGGTTGTGGGTTACCAACATTCCAGATAATTTTCCTAATTCATAACTACGCTATTCAACCTGACATCACGCACATAATAAACACATGTACCTATTTCGAAATCAACTAACCCGGATAAACTAAAATTAGAAATAATAAGACCCTTTTATAAAAATGGCAGTCTCCGCGACATAAATAACCAATCCAATAACCATAGTATCATGTATTAATAAAATAATTCAGAGGTATTTTGGTAACAAAATAAATAAATATTTAATAGATAACAATATTATCAATCAAAAACAGTACTGTTTTAAGAAAAACCGGAGTACCTTCCATCTCCCAACGCGTTTAGTTATGATATTAACAAATACTTAAATGAGAATATACATGTTTTACTATCTTTATAGACTTTTCTAAGGCATTCGATTTTTTAATTTATGAAACCATCTTTTCTAAATAAGAAAAACATTGAAAACAGGGCCCAACTTTAAAATGGTTTTGAAGGAAGCACAAGCTATAATGCAAAAAAACTACATCTTACATAAATGGGCACACGACATTGGTCTAGCAGCTATCAATGCAAATAAAATTAAGCTTATGCACATACACGATCCACTTGATGGTAAGCGGTCACCTTACCAGGGGTATCACTCGCGCGTTGCTGACTCTTTAGAAGTCTTATAACTAATAATTTTAATAAAAAACTATATGGTCGTATGCGGCTTATAAGGTACCCAAAACTCGGATACAGTAAATTTTTTTTTTCATTGTCACACTGACTCGACTGTGACTTTTAAAATGGAAGATGTTTGTTTTGTTTACATCAATTTCCAGTTTTCCTGTAGAACTCTGTGTAAAATTTTAGAGTTGATTATAAAAAAAGGAAAGTGGTGTATAGTTTGTAGTTGCAGAAGTGTATGGAATGCAGGTTATGGCATTAAATTCATAGGTTTAGACTAAGTTTACTCATTTAAATATTTCATGTTTTTTTTTATAAATAAGGCTTTTTACTGTAAAATATCACGTTTAACACGTTCCTTTTAACTTTTACAATATTGTAGAATCCTTAGATGTCTTTTAATTGGTCTCCAGCGTTTTGTTTTCCATAAGATTTCTGCTAAAAATCTTGTGAAAATATTTAATCAATTATTTATTATAAAAAAAACATGAAATATTCAAATGAGTAAACTTAGGGCAAACCTGTGAATTTGATGCCACGACCTCCTTTTCATACACTTCTGCAACCACGACCTATGCAGCACTTTCCTTACATTTATAATTAACTCTAAAATTCACACAGAAATCTACAAGAAAATTTAAAATCGAAATAACACAATAAACACATGTCATTGACATTTATAACAGTCGAGTTGGTATTACAATGTAAAAAAATAATTACTGTACCCAAGTTTAGGGTATAATATATGCACTATATGGCTCTACTGTTTGGGGCCGACCTACTCTTACCGAGGGTGATTTAGGCCATATGTTACCGGCCAAAAAGATTTCAGGCCAAATTAGTTTATCCTGAGCCAAACGGGTTCATCCTTAGCTTGTCATGATATACTACTTTAGCCCAGGATAATCTAGTTTGACCTAAATAATGTAGGTTTAACTAGTTTGGCCTGGGCCGAACAGATTTCGAAATTAATTTTAAGTAAATTAATGCTTAAAATTAAAAGGCAATAAATTAGATGCGCAATATCTATTCACACATAGTCTACCTAATAAAAAAAAAATCGGCCAAGTGCGAGTCGGAGTCACGCACGATGGGTTCCGTACCATTAACTATAAAAATGGCAAAAAAATCACGTTTGTTTTATGGGAGCCCCCCCTTAAATATTTGTTTTATTTTAATTTAATTATTAATTTAATTTAATTAAATCAATAATTAAATTATTATTAAAATTAATTATTATAAATTGTTGTATGGGAGTCCCCTTAAATATTTATTTTATTCTATTTTTTATTATTTGTTGTTATACCGGCAACAGAAATACATCTTCCCTGAAAATTTCAACTGTCTAACTATCACGGTTCATGAGATACAGCCTGGTGACAGACGGACGGATAGCGGAGCCTTAGTCATAGTGTTCCTAATTACCCTTCGGGTACGGAACCTTACAAAACAGGATTGAATAAAAGTTACACAACACTTGTACAAAATTATAAAATAAAATCAGTATTTCTTAGTTCTGACTGACTACCATAAATAATTTTGCCAAAAAATATGACTTCTTCAAACAGTCATGCGTTGATTTTGTGAACAAAATACAAATACTATGTTTTCAATCACTATTCAATAAGACTGGCGCTTAAGACTGACATTTACGACTACGTCTACGAGACTGAATCTAATATTGCTGTATTATTCTGATTAACCATAGTGACTGCCAGTCTAGCCGGGAAGGAGTGACTGTCAGTCTGTTCTATCATCGGTAAGGGGGCCTAGCTAATTAGAGGAATTTTACGTTAAGGATATCAATACAATGGAATAAGGGAATTAAAAAAGAAAAAAATTGTAATGTCATCCGGTCATCGCAACGCTATCTCAGGTTCCATACACGACGAGATCATCACCCGGAATGTCTTATGTAGTATGTACGTATGTATAACCTCACTAAATGTATCAATAAAATCTACCAAACACGCGTCGATTGGTAATTGCCAAATTGGTATTTCCAATCAATCACGAGGATATAGGAGTACGCGTGTGCAGTCGTGCGCAACTATTCTAGAACTACTTGCACTACGAGCGCGAGCGACGCATGGTCGCATGGCAATTTTATAATACCATTTATTTAATACTTACTTAGGTACTTAGTGTATGTCTATGAAGTAGTAGATTTAACGAGTTCTGGGTTTTACCTAATTACTAATCTGTGGTTCTTTCTGCTCTGAAATCTCGTTGAGGATACTCGGAATGTTTTCTAAACTGGAAAATGCAGAGAAGAAGTCGAATAAAAACATTTTAGCAAAAAAGATGCATTAAAAAGGTTAAAATAATTACTTATTTCCAACAATCTGATCAGAATTACAGTATGTAGTTGGTGTCATGCAAGTCAAGTATGTTATAAATTGTTCCTTACATAGGTAGTAGACACACTAGACATCATTTGATTTGTTTTTATAACACTAAGGTGACAAAAAAGTAAACGGTCCACCTTACGGTAAGCGAGGCAAAATTAAATGGAATGGTCGATGAAGACCTCAATGAACAGAACTCGATATAGTGGAGTGTTCTTAGATAACGTGAAGTGGAGAGTACGTTAAATTCGACAAACGTTTTAAAAGCACTGATGGAATTGAATGATGTGGGCGAATCGTAGCAAGTGGCAGTCTTGTATGTTTTTTTATTAATTACTTCCGTGGGATTCCTACGGAAACTTTTAGATTACCTACACGAAAAGTATTTTATATTATTTTCCATTTCTCCAGCTAACTCTGTGCGACGTGAAGGAATGATATTGCCTCTCGGTTTTATGCGCTCTAAACTCTTTTTCAATGGTAAAATAATCCTTCTTTATTACTCCATCCAGCTACAACGGCCTTTTAAATCAATTAACAGCTTTCTTCTTTTCTGTGTAAAGGAACAGTGGTCAGTGGTCTAACACAGAGAAATAATACTCCCGTAGGAACTTCAATCGGAAAAATTAAAAAGGTCCCTAGTCCTTTTCCTCCAATATATAACTAACTCGGTGCCAAAACTGTAGTATATTAAATGCTCCGTTGTAAGGTGAAGGAAAACTTCACTGTAAACAAATTTATTCACCTTCAGTTCCCCTACTAATTGTTGATCGGGAAGAAAGTATTTTATGTAGTTCTCCGTTTTTTTAGTAAAAAATTACACCTTTTTCAATGTTTGAAGCATTGAATTCTCCATTAAGACGTAATGGAATAGTAACCCTCGATAGTACCTGTAGTAAAATATATTCCCGAGGAAATTTTAGAGCGGGAGAAAAGTATCCTATTGTGTTCCACGTTCCTTCTATTCACTATCTTGGTGCCAAAAATCGGGTCAATTAGTTGCTTTTGTTACATTGCGACATCAACAAACTTCCGCATTTATGTATTAGTTAGAATTAATTATGGTTACTAGGAAAAGATTTTTCAGTTAGTAATTTAAACAAGATTATTTTTACTTAGCTCCTATTAAATAAGGTTATCGGTTGCGGGCCGCATCAGACTTGGAATCGGAAGCCCGTGGGCCGCAGTTTGACGACCACTGCTCTAGCTGTTAGAGAGTGCGCTGTCCATTTCTCTATGTCTATGGTCAAAATATACTCAGAATATGCGTAGTATCCCTATTTAGTCTAAGGAATAGTCCAAAATGTAAAATCCAATGGTTTCCTTCCTTCAATGGAGCTACTACAATTTTTCTATCGAAAATTTTTCGTAATGTGCGCCCGGTTAAACCAGAATTTGCCCTGTAGAAAGCATTACCAGATTGGGGTTTTGGGATTGGGAAAATTTTTGGTTGGGCAAAGTTTGAGTACCGCAACGTAAACTTTGGGAAAATTTGTGGAGTAAAAATGACAATATTTTTCAGAATTTTGGGGTTAGTCAAAGTATAGAATGTCTTTACGAGTATATTATATTCTTAAAGCAATCATTTAACATATCCGAATAGCTGAATGTAATCACTATAAAATATATAATTATTAATTATTTAGATTTATAATTATTTAGATTAGTGGTAGAACTGTAACTTGTGAACAAAAAAAAGTCCATTCGACCATAAACCTAAATAAAAATAAAAAAAAACTATACCGAAAACCTTTACTTTACTGGAGACGAAGAGGACGAGTTATTAAGTTTGTTTCGTCCTGAGTAACCATCTAATATTTAATTTTAGGGAAAATAATTATGAATTTGTGAGTACACTGCCTGTAGACTAGCAACATCATCAATTTAAATTATTTTAAATCTGTACACACTGTTTTACTTTATCTTTGTATAGGTGGGGAGCGTTTGTTTATCAAATTGTCTTTTAAAATTATTATTTACTTTTATTAAAACCTGCGCTTATACAATTAATTATATTATGTGTGATCAGCCATTCTTGAAAAAAAAATATAATGGATAACGTCCCAAGAAATGCCCCTCAGTGTAAGTAATATTCACAATTGACATGAAGAGATAAATATTGCTAAAAAAGCTAATTATAATTTCTCGTATTCTAGATTGCCCTGGAGTTCAAAGCGAAGATGCAGGTAAAGCATCAGCATGTGCTGGTTGCCCAAACCAAAACATATGTGCGTCTGGTGAGTATCCTTTTTTATATTCAATAAGGTCTTATTTTGAGTTCTTACAAAAAAAATAAAACGCATATAAAAGGCTGAACTGTAGTCTATCTGCTATTTTGTTCTGGTCAATTTTGATAAGAGTAACTAGGACTGTATATAAAATTGATGAAAAAGGCTTTCAATAACAGCATTACCCCTTGTCTAACATATGGGGCGCGTTCGTTCTGGGATTAAGAGTTCCCACGAATGATACTTTTCAGACTTTTGATAACGACAGTTTTGCCACCGACACCTACCGTTCGTTTAGCTTTGAAACGTTACTAACAAAATTTTTGGTTACAAAACCTGCAAAACCAACGCTTGACGTACACACACTACGATAAAACACACACATACTACCATAAACAATGAATATGTATAGGCAGTTTGACAGATTTACACAAAAACCCCACCTCCAGACATGTGTCTAAAGTTTCATTTTTCGGTGGCAAAAGTGACAAAAATAACAAAAAATCGTAAACAAACGCATGACAGTTTGTCACAGATGATACTAAAATTTTGATATTTTTGATACCAATGCTAAACGAACGGATGACAGGTGGCAAAAGTAATGAAAATAATGATTCTGCATCCCAGAACGAACACGCTCATGGGTGTCAAACATGGTCAATAACAAAGGCTGCGTTCTGCTTTGGATTATATCGATCACAGTGGTCACTTTGATATTGTCCATTCCAAATTGATAATAGTGCTTACATCATATTTAAAATGGAATGCACTTTGAGCATTGTTAGTCGTTTATTTACATTCATTTGAAGTTATTATTTCAGTAATTATATACAATACACTGAGAAATTATTCAGTTTGCTAAAATTGAAGTGGAAATAGAGGAAAGAGCATTATTACCCTTCCTGTACTCTTGTTGAGAACTGAAATTGCAATTTTAGGTTGTTTTTGTGTTTCCATTTTGTTTTTATTGTCAAGCACAGCTGGTTTATAACAGAGTTCACAACAATTACGCTCCGAGGCAAAATCACTGTGAGCGCAATATAGCGGATGTAATGATGTCATCGGTGACGTCACAAGAGCAATTGTTGGGGCGCTCATAGCAAATCGGAATGGTTTCAGAATGCAGGGAAAAACTACTAAACAGGATTTCAACTGTCAAAGAGCCATGGAAAGAAGCATTCTGAACATAAAACTTAAAGACAGAGTCATAGCTACTGAAATAAGGTAACGGACAAAAGTAAGGGATGCAGAAAAATTTGTCTTTACAATGAAAAGTCAATGGGCTGGCTACATTGCAAGAATGGACAAACATCCACCAATCACAATGTGGAACCCACAACTGGGAAAAAGGAAAGTAGGAAAACCGAAAAGAAGATGGGCAGATGTCATAATTGATGTAATAGGAAAGAAATAGATGGACATAGCAAAGGACAAAAAAAGGTTGAAAGAAGAGCAAAATAAAAACATAAATAAAATATTGAGATTGGAAGAGGCTTAGGTCATCAGACCTCCCGCAATACATAAAAACATTTTTCTTTTATTATTTAATTATATATTTATCTGTAAATGTAAATTAGTGGAATAAAGGCTTATGTTATTATATACTATATTAACTAGGACACTAATCAACCCATGGCACCTCCAAAATTGTGTTATACCGACAGCTGTATCTTATGCTAGCTGCAACTACTGCTCGTCGGGACACCCCGAGTTAGACAGAGAGTGAGTGTGTACATGGTGCTCTTCTGCTATCTGGCTTTGCTATTTGCGCCCAAGTCAAAGGGTGTTGTTGCAGTTTGACTAATACCCATGAGTGTGTAAACGGTATACTCTTGCCGTTAGCTTCTCACTAGAGACTTTTGGCGAGATGCTCTCGTTGAGTGTGTACAGCCGGCATTAGCAGTTACACTGAAAATGTCATTGAAGTGATTGGGGTATGTAATAGGGGGCGCTTTATTTTCCCTTGCTTACTCTGAATGTTCTCTTTTCCATGTTTTAGTATTAGCTCCCTGCAAATTAATTATTTTTATCGCTTTTCTTTTTTTTATATATGAATCATTGTCTTTACCCTGTTGGGGCAGATGTCACATATAAGCCTCCCACGCCAAGCTGTTCCATACTGTTTATTTGTTAGCTTTGTGGTTTTTTTTATACCTATCGGTAGGAAGTGGCCTCAGGTGAGCAAATACTGGTGGGCCAGTAGTCTCGATGTGGTAGATACATTGTGAGGTGGAATCCCTTTAAATGACATCGGTTTAATGATGTCTGGGAATTGCGTGAGTAGTTCATGGTAGGGGTTACGTGTGTTCAATGACGTTGTGTCGCATCTCACAAGCAGACAGATTTTTCACATCTGCTTTAACAAAATTCCATAAGATAAGATAATTTTTATTTGCACGAATATGGTACATTATGGTCTTAACATATTAATCTTAGAACTATCATATTCTACCAAATATTTTAGATGTGCAAATCTTTTGTTTTGTAGTTTTACACAATACAAATTTCATTAATTTTATCAAGTATTTCATTAATTTAAAATATTATATTACAATAAACAACATTATTAAGCAGTCTTTATTTATAAAAAAAAAATATTATAAAAGTAAACATAAAAGAAAAAATAATGAAAAATTAAAAATAATGTCATCAAATATAATAAAAATCAAAATGCCAGGATTATATTAAATTTAAAATCAATTTATTAATAAGGAATTCATTTACAGAATAATACATTTTTTGAGTAAAAGGTCAAATAATCGTTTCTTAAAATTTATGAAATGTTTCTTTAAGTCATCTGGTATATGATTATATATTACTTTAGCCATACAATACAATTTTTTTTTGTAAATAGTTAGTCCATGAACATGATTGGTGGAGGTTTCGGCAAAAACTTTAACCAAATGTCTTGATTTCTGTGCCGTTGATGGCATAAAGTTTATATAGGCTAGGCCTTAGGTCACAGCGCACTAACCTATAGCTTTTAGGCAGGACTGAGATACACGACCCAGTTTCGACGAGGTACCTCAGTCGTGACTCCTTGTCGCGAACGATGAGGCGGCTATTTATCGGGGGCGCGCAGTCGTTAGCCTTGGATTGCACGGCTGTTAAATTTCCGGCTGCACACGCGCCTTCGCTGCTGCTGGCTGCTGCGGGCGCTGCTAGTGCTGCTGGTGGGCCTAGCTACACGGCTGTCGGCAGTACCGAGCGGCGGTACTAAATCGGGCGTGTGGGTTACATAGCCCATTGTTATTTGGCTGTATCAGGTCTCTTGCATTGATGCCTCCTCTTCTTGGTGCTGACTGCCGGTCTGGGCGTCTGCTCAGTGACCTTGATCTCGATCTTGTTTTGTTTTGTCGTTCAAGTCGGTCTAGTCTGCTCTTTTGATCTATTGCATCTCCCTTAACATGGCGGTGAAGTCGGTGGTGGCGCCGTTTTGAGAGATCGTGGGACCTCTAATTTCCTCTACTTCACTCTACCTCCAGGATTTTATACGCGGTGGTTGCGAGTTTGTTCAGATCCTTGACTTCCATTACCGCTAGGACTCCCTTGACCAATTTTGGTAGTACTTCCGCCACATTATCCTTAGTGTGGTGTCGTTCACCTTGTCCCTGGCGAGATCTCTTATATACCTAAAGAGTTGAGATGGTTTCAGTCGCCTAGCACCATCTCTCCTATGAGCTACAGGATCTTTCTGGTTTCGGACTCTTCATAGATCTCCAGCAATTTAGTCTTTATAGCAACGTATTTATTCGGGTCCCGTGGATTGGCTGGAATGACGACAACTTGGCCGATCGCCTCCTTCCCTAACTTGGACACGACGACGTTATATTTGGTATCGTTGGCCCGTTACTGGGGGTTCAGTATAGCGTCTAGTTGTATAAACCATACTCTGAGCTGGTCCGCCCAGAAATCAGGAATTCCTAATGTGACTGAGATCTGCACCATGTCCACTTGGGTTTCTGGTTTGCTGGTTATTTTTTATGTGCGCGTCGGTAAACGAAAGAAAATTGACCAATTACTCAACGAAAATAGAATAGATAATGTTTTTTAGGAAACTGGATACTACGCCTTAAATTTGAGTGTACCGCCTGTGTGCGCTCACCGTGGAAAAGTTCTATATTTTCTTTCGTTGCCAAGTCACTAACTCTTCTTCTGAAATTTTCTTCTGACTGCAAATTCGAAGGTCAGATCACCTTTTGAAAGTTGTATTCTAAGTCGGGGTCACGAATTTAAGGTGAGCCCTAATTTCTTCGAAAAACAAATTCTTGTCCCCGTCTTCGCGGTTTAGATCACGTTGGGGTCACCAAAGTTACAGGTTTAGCTTATAGTAGCTAGGCCCTAGTACCCAGTACGGCTACGCGACGGTGACTAGCGTCACCGGCAAGCGATTTCGGCGAGAAGTGGGGCTAGAAGCAGCAACTAAGGTTAGGGGTGTCGCTAAAAACTAAAACTTTCCACCAACAAGAAAGAACAGTAAATCTATACCCTAAAACCTTTTTGGCATAAGTCTGACTGTCACCCAAGAGGTCAAATATCTGGGGCTATTTTAGACAGCAAGCTAAAATGAACCAACCGTTTTAAAAATAAATTAATTAAATCTAGTATTACCCAAATCTAGTATACCAGTGTAAAAGGCTGATAGGGCTTAAAGGTTATCTTGATAACACAGTGGCTATACACAACAGTAATTAGACTGGCTATTTCTTACGGAGCAATTGTATAGTAGCTGAGGACAATGCTAAAAACCAAAAACTTTATATAAGATCTACAGCTTTGTAATAGTGGATTGTGTAGGCATAATGTAAGCTGCAAAGGAGGTGACTAGCAAGAAGATTAGAGATTATGAAATAAGAATTGTCTCGGACAACGCCACTGACCTGAAAGCTGTTAATGTTAACACAATCAACTCCGGGCTACTACTTGAATGTTAACTCCAAGCACAACAGGTAATTTCATGCACTAACACGATGACACTTGGATAGATGAGGGGCCAAAGTAGCTCACTGAGCAATGACGCGACTTATGATCTAACTAAAATCGGCTCCTTTTCAACTCCGATATGGATGAACCAATCATACCCACAAATACCAATCAATCGACTATGATTCTGGCTTAGAGAGGATACCCACCAACATCACTCTAAACAAAATGGGCGGGTACAACAGGATGCTGACAGGTTAAAGAACAACCTGAGGACAAATGCCTGCAGCTGCATTGCGTACAAGTCGGAGACTACAGGGCAATTCACATAGGGACCCTAGAGGCACTCCAGGAGGCTTGCTGCAATGTTGGTCGCTTGTTGAGCTTCTTGAGGAAACTAGTCTTGCTACAGTAGCCGGCTATTTACTACGCACAAAGCCACCATACTGTGGCACCATAAGTGTAGAAATAATCCCCTAACAAGAAGACAGACTCGAAAAGTGTGGTTACTGTTGGAATGGTACACTTTAGTAAGCAGGACACATTAAATGTAATATTATTAGTAATAGTCTATATTAAAACTGTTGCATTAAATGTAATATTGATTTAAATTTTATTATTAGTTCAAAACTATTGTTAAAATGGTTTTGAGATCTTAGCTGTTTGTTTGTTCTCTACTAAGGGTGGGTATTTTTCTATTCCCTAAAACATGGTTGAGCGAAGCGATGGCTAATTCATGTGTCATACTCGTGAACGGGTGCCGCCTGTGGAGGCTGGTCTGCTCTTGCAAACTTCTTTGTATTCTTAGTATTTAGTCTTAATTTTTTGTTTTGTTTATTAATATTGTAAGACAATGATTATTTCTTAGTGATGAATACATAAACTGTCTTTTTTTTATATTAGATACTTTTTTATATTGTGCTTGTGCTTTATATTTCATGTTTTTTATGTTTGTAATGGAAAGTGTCCTTTTATGATAGGGAGAGCATTTTTCAATATTTTAATTGGACGCTGTAAGAGAAAGGGAGAAAAGAAATGCCCTTGCTGAGTTTCTTGCCGGTCCTTCTCAGTACAAGGTCTCCCGCCCTATAGACTTACGAACCGATGGCGTAGTGACATTCATAAGTGATCAATTATTGTAGCCTAAACTGAATAAATTATATTAAATTTGAATTTGAATATTGCAGCCAGGCTAAAATGCGTATAATGCCATATCTGACGCACAAAAACAAAATTTTTTGCCACGTGTAATAATAATATGTACTTACTTGTTAAATCAATTCAATGGTCGAAAGCCTAGCAGTCAGAGATGGACATTAAAGGCGGCGACCATTAATTACGCGAGGTGATTTTGGCGATAAACCTACCCTCCCCCCCATTGGACGCCCTCAAAGCCGACAATAGTCAGGAACAGCTTAATTCTTAGTCTTTGTTTATAGCTTTATTGAGAGGAACAGCTTATCTTGCTTATTTCATTATGCAATGGAAAAAGAGATATTAGGTTATTTTAACCTGTCACTCCAGATAATGGTGTCTGTTTTACATGAAGTTATCTAACAACATGGTTTGACATTTAAACTTTATTTATCATGTACCACTATTGTCCACTAAACACACATTTCTTTGAAATCGTGCATAATCAGTTGAGGCGAAGAATAAATATTATAATTGTTATACAATAATACAACGGTATTATAATATAACATTCCAGAAACCATAAACTAGCTTCGTTCTGTTGAGTACACCAAGTTTTTTGGACACCAGCTTCACCTTGTAAATGATCTCAGAACTAAAAATCGCTGTAGTTGACCCAAGGATCCCAATGCTCTTGGAGATGGCGAAGGAGTGTCCAGAAATATTGGGACCGCAGTGAATTTTTATTTTAGGGGTTTTTTTTTAGCGATAGACGCGCACACTTGTGTCTTTGTAGGGTCGAATCGGACCAAGTTTTCCTGTCCCTAGTCAGAGACCTTGGACAGAGTGGTCTTGATTTGAGACACAAGTTCTCCGCGCTTTACCTCCACAATGGAACGAAGGATGTTTGCACGGCCCGTGTAATAAGCGTCTCCAGTACTGTCATCTGCATAGCAATGTATGTTATTGATGAACAACATGTCATTATTATGCTGGAGAAAATGCGTAGGAATCAGCACAGAGCCTTGTAGGACACCAGCATTAATTTCCGTGCTATCAGAGCAATTACCGTCAACTACGGCACGTATGGGTCTGCGGAACAAAACGCTAGTCACCATTTGCAGAAACCCTCGGCATTCCGTAAGATGGCAACTTCGATAAAAGACCCCGTTGCCAGACCCGATCTAATGCTTCCGATATATCAAAGCTATATGCCAATGCCTCCCCATGACTCTCAATGGTGTGTGAGATACACTAGAAGATCACCAGTCGAGAGACCGTGGCGAAAGCCATATTGACGGTCGTTGACCAGGTGGTGTTTTTCTAGGTATCTTAGAAGCTGTGTGTTGATCACAAGCTCCATCACTTTGGAGAGGAGAGAGGTAATAGCGATAGGCCTGTAATTCGATTTTGGGCACCGAGTGCACATTCGCAGTCTCCCATGAAGACGGCAATTGCCTAGTGTGGAAGGAAAGCGCGAATGGGCGCGTGAGTACAGGACACAACTCAGGAGCACACTGTTTAACCACCACTGCTGGAATACCCTCTGGCCCACTCGACTTATGAACGATTCTGTGCTGTGTTATTGAGAAATTTCGGCATAGTCTTACCGTACCGGTATTATACCGTACGGTATAGGAGGTGGTACTAGTACTGCCAAAGCTCGGCACAGATAGTACCCTGAGCGCCCTCTGTTGTAGTAGCCGGGTCCACCCCGGTCTTCTTCGGCACGACTACTACTACAGAGACTCTACACAGGTTGGCAGTTCAGCCTCCCAAGGGCAAAGATTATGTAATTCCTGGGTTCAGGAACCCGTTCAAACAGTAGTCGGCCGTTTCATCAGATATTCCTGACCGCCGTAACAGCACGCCGTGTTTACGCCGAGGAATGACAGCAACGAGCACTGTCGGTCCTCCGTTGTCCCCGCAGCGAATCCTCAAGGTCTTTGACAACCTTACTCACCGCCAGGAACACAACACTACTCAATATTAGCGTTATTGTGACCGCGGCTTTCTGTAAGGTGGAGGTAATTCCCCAGTTCGGACTGCTATATTGAAATAGATACTGCAATCTCTGAATCTAAGCTAATTCGGAAATAACAATGGGAGTCTTACATAATACCCGCGATTCATCATTATTAATATTCAGTTCTATTGCACGGGATATTGTCGTATGTCCTCACGACTTTACTAAAATTCGAATTAAATCAAAACATTCCTGTGTAAAATAGCTTGCTTTTCACTTTTTCGTTCATTTTATAATCATGGTAGTCGTCGTGTTTTTTGTTATTTATTTTTATTGCTTACTTTATTGTTTAGTTTGCCTACTAGGTAGATAAGTCATTGTAGGACTTGAGATTGTATTTTTTATTATTATATACTTACCATGTTGCAGCGATTTCTAAACAGCTTGTATTTTTGTAAATTTTATCGCAATATTTTTTAGGCTTTGAGCTTAGATTTAGCTCTTCATTTTACGGCTGTAATCATTTGATCCTATCTGTTTTTCAAAACTCCACAATAATCATCAAACTATTGAATGAAATAATGAGTATTGAGTGTAACATGTACCTACTTAGGTTATTTTAGTAATTTTAGTTTGGATTAGCTACGAAACTTTCTTATACATAATTTAAATGTTTGTGATCAGGTGATGCGGCTGGTCCCGACCCGACCCTTTTTTATACATAATTTAAATGTTTGTGATCAGGTGATGTGGCTGGTCCCGACCCGACCCTTTTTTATACATAATTTAAATGTTTGTGATCAGGTGATGCGGCTGGTCCCGACCCGACCCTTTTTTATACATAATTAAAATGTTTTTGATCAGGTGATGCGACTGGTCCCGACCCTGCGATAGAGATCATCAAGAATCGCCTCGTAAATGTGAAGCACAAGATCCTCGTCCTCTCCGGGAAGGGCGGGGTCGGCAAGAGCACCGTCACAGCGCTGCTCGGGTACGGGCTGGCTGCCAAAAACCCTGATGTTAATGTAAGCTAACCGTACTATAAAAATACATGAGAACCTTAAATGCATTTTTTAAGGCCTTTCTATGAACACACGACACAATCGTACACGAAAAATATTTTTCATCCATCAGTTCAATATATGGTGAACTACTTACACTTAAAAAAATACCTTTCAGTAAAATTGCATCTGAATGGAATTATGCTGCTGTGACATACAGTCAGACATGACAAATTTTTTTAACTACTCCAGTAGTTAAGCTCCACCCGCCCCCCCCCCCCCCTCCTTCAATTACTTACCTATTTGAACGTTAGTGACTATTACAATAAGGCTGTTCGAAATAATTGAAACTCGAAGTACCTACTCATCAATATCTAACTAGGTTATCGTGTGGCTTATTTGGAAATGTCAAGACAGCACTGCAAACATACGAATTCAAACCTTCATATTGCAAAACCGATATCGCACGCACGCACACACACACACCCTACATTAAGTGTAAGATTAATTGCTAAGTAAAAACTATAATAAGACCGGTTTGAACGCAATGATACTATAGGTATTTGACTTTAATGCTGTCAACACTTAATTGTGCCAACTACAAATCACAGGGTAATTTATTAATTGAACTGCGCAACTTTAAAAATAATAGATTTTAAAGATAATAGATTTTTGAATAAAAAGAGAACTTTGAACTGTTTAATGTTTTTCCACCTACAAAATATTAGATCATACAAATTTCACCCCCTATTTTGCTCCCTAGGTGATGATTTTCCAAAAACGATGAAACACGTCATTCACGTAAATTTAAATGGGATTAAATACATTGACCACCAAAAAATACTTTGCCACTCTACAAAAAATTAATCACGTGAGGCTCGAAAGGGGGGGAGGGGATTCCGCGAAAATCACGAAATATCACAACAGAGGAGGGTGGGTGGAGTAAGATATCACGTGTATTTATTTTTAAGTCAAACGCGCGATTTCTAAACCGAAAACGTCGTGTATAGTGTGACCTTAAGGCTGCGCCATACTTGAATGTGCAGTTTTCTGCTCGTTTTTAAAATTGATTCCACTGCGCTATAACAAGTTTACGACTGAAAAAAATAACATAGCTTTCTGCATTCTTTAACTAGCAAATTACTGTATTTGTTTTAAGATATCTGTTAAAACATCGCTTTAAAAAAACACACAGCAGCCGAACCTTTCGTTTTTCTATTTTTAATTTATAACTTAATTTCTTATCAACTAGCGGGAGCATAATTTATTTCATGAAATGTTAAGTGACAATAAAGCTAGAAAATTACTGTAATAGAATTTTTATATCTTATTACACTTACATCACAAGTGTAATTAATTATTGTGCACTTTTTACGCTAAGCTGTACGCCTATCCTATCTATAATAATTTTTTACTACTAATAAATGAGCTCTATCGGAGATTAACATTGTCGATTTCAGGTTAACGCCCATAAAGCAAATGTATATACGCGTTGGGGCCCTCTTAACGACCCCGCGCGCCGCGACGACCGGGCTCGGCTTGTCCCAGTTGTTTTGGCGCCGAATACATGTGATAACCAGTACCTCGTATGTTTTGCATTAAAACAAAATATGTCTAAACTAGGTGATCTGTATAAAGACCTATTTGCAGAGTAAAAATAAATAAAGGAAAAATCCTAATCCGAGCAATAATAGTCTAATGCATGCTCATCCTTCACGCATTCTCACGCGACGATCGATCGGTAGATCGAGAGAGATTCTCTGCGTAGAACACGATAATGATGACGCCGAGTGGCTTGATGAAACCGACGTTGATATTCAACGAAGCACAGTGCCAACAACTAAGGGTCGGCTCATACCGAGTTGCGACGTAAGCGACTTGAAGATGTTGGGACGCGCTGCGCGGCGTCTCATGTCACTACAAGCCACGGGACTTTTTTTCTTTTTTTTTTCTGAACTGACAATGCAGTTGGCTGTTGCAGCTATTACTGCTTAACCAGGCTTTTGGGGCGAGACTCTCAAGGAGGGGGAAGCCACGGCTTGGGTGGTCGCCCTCGGGGGCGTCCATTCGACCAGCGTGAGCCTCGAACCTGAAGGTGAGTCAGCGCCAGGAGGGAAGTTCCCCGTTACGCCGTTGCAGTTGCGATTGTATGGGGGCAAGAAGCGCCCCGGCACTTTTTGATACCTCGTGTATCCTTGCGGTCGCCGACGAACCCGGGGACGTCGGCGTCGTGTTAGGGGGAGGCCCTATTCGGGGAGGTCGTTGAGACTAATCTCGATATCCGGATAGCGAGATCGTCATCTGGGGCCGCCTAACAATTGTTTTAAGTTGTGAATTGCACAATTAATCGATTCGGGTGATTTTGTGTACGCTCGAAAGCGGACTGCCAGGTCTTTGAGATATTGGCCACGAGACGCGGCGCGTCTCGCTATGAAACGACCCTAACTTGAAAGATGCTTTTCCAGTTGTTAGTGTTGAAGAAAATCTTGCTAATCCGTGGTCCGAGGACAATGTACATTAAATATGTTTATGTACTAGTACAATATATGTTTTTTGCATGATTACACCATTCCTTTGATATTATTATTATTATGCCAGTCAAAAACAACCTGCAACCTTTCTGTGTAGACATTTTTATCATGGTCCTTAATTTTCTAGAATAAAATTAGATATACTTTATTTAAAGATAACATTCTAAAAATTTTAAGATTCTTTGCAGGTACTTAAAAATACACGTGATTTTGGGTGGGGGGGTTTAGTCTTAAGCCTCACCAAGTATCACCAAGGGTGAGGGGGGTTAATAAAATGGTAAAAAATACATCACGTGATGAATGGACGGCCCCCTACCTAAATAAACCTCTATGATTGCCAAATTATGTAAAATTTTGTGTCTTACAAGACTTTTCAACTATGAGTTCAATTTTTGAGCATTGTGAGCAATTTGTGCAACGTAGACATTAACGGCGGGCCTGGTCCACAAGTTCAAAGTTGAACAGCGCAATGGAGTGAGCTTTGTTCGGAGTGTCTCTGAGGGATCGAATCCGAAATGAGGACATCCGGAGGAGAACTAAAGTTTTAGCAAGCTGAAGTAGCAGTGTGCTGGCCACGTTTGTCGGAGGACCGATGGCCGATGGAGCAGACGTCTCCTAGAGTGAAGACCGCTTATGGGAAGGCGAAGCGTGGGACGCCCTCGAGCCCGGTGGACGGACGACCTTAAAAGGCGGTAGCTGGATGCGGGAGACAGGGAGACAGAGGACCGGCAGAAATGGCGGGCCATAGAGGAAGCTTATGCCCAGCAGTGGACCTACATGAGCTGATATGATGATGACAAATTTTGATTGAATAAACGCTCAAGAAATAGTTTAGACTTTAAAGCTCAGATTTTAGTGAACATTTTACAATAAAAATAGAGTCAAACATTAAGAGCTCATTTACTATGTTTGGGTAAACAATGATTTATCTAGAGTAATTTACTTTTATAGGATAGCAAGATGTTAAATATTTGGATAATATTTTAAATTAAAATATAGTAGAAAAGTTGGTAGGAATCTACTATTTTTGGGTTCTGTATATAAGTTCATATTAAAATGGGGTTCAATTTTTGGTGATCATTTACTATATTAGGCAGTAAAAAAAATTTTTTGACGTTTTATTTTACTATATCTGGTGATAAGTTACACATAAGCCAATTTAAAATATGACGGATTTCTAAACTGCCACTCAGATCAGTCGCGCGTTGCCGACCCTTCAAATAATCTTAAACTCCTTTCTTAAAGAACCCATACTGTAGTTCTTAAGGAAAACCTTGGCAGGGAGCTCATTTCAAAATCTAATAAAAATACATCTAATAAAAAGCAATATTAAAAATGTTGAAAAAGCACACGCCGGATGTTTAAACGTAGTCGAAAAAATAGGATTTTTTTACAGTAAAATATAAAACGAAAGAAAAAATAAAAAAAATCCTTAAAAAGTGGTTGATTCGTCGCGAGTTCTGCTATAAAAACAACTAATTATGACTTTCACAATCCCTCCTACCTATACGTACCTACACGGAGAAAAAACGTTAATAGCTACAAGTAAATAATACTAATAACCAATAAAATATTACACGGAAAAAAAAGAGTTTCCAAGTTCTATTCCACCAAAGTAATTTGCATTCAGTCAAGAAATCCAACTATTTTGGACATATTTTGTTCACAGAAGGCAATATTATTTCCCAGAAAAAAAATCATTTTATCAATCGAAATTGATAAAATTCTTTTCGTATGAACAAATTTTTTTTTAACCAAATAAATGTTCGTTTTAGATCAACCAAACTTAAATTAATTACCCTAAGACAGTTAATGTTCTTGTATAAAATAAATACATTTTTATATGCAACATTTTATTTTTCTTCGTTTGAAAAAAAAATTTATTTTGCTTTAATATAATTTATTTTGCGCCAAAATCATGGTTTTCTTAAATCTGCGACGTCACTTATTAAAAACTATATTTTTCGATGAAAATAATTGTATCTTAAATCAAAGCCAGTGAAATGTTCAGTTAAGATAATATTGTTTTGAATTAGAGAAAATAATAATTTTAACAGAATTTGTTAGATTCTTGACTCAAAATCTGATATTTTATGCTAAAACTATTGTTTTAGTCGAAACAAATAAAATACCTGTTTTAAAATATTAAACATTTTCGTTGAAATTAATCAACTAGTATCCCTTTGAACGAATTTTCTTTTCGTTTAAGTAAATACTTGCATTTTCAAAATTGAATGAATCTCATCACTGTCCTTCATAGGATTTCGTGTTGGCTTTTAATTTTAAATAATTGTTTATTGTAGGGTTTTGTGCGTCAAATTAGTATCAGTTTATGCGAGAAACCTACAGTTAATTATTTTCTGAGAATTGTAAAGCTTGTAGCGGATCATATCATACCGCTACAAGCAAGGCTGACGTCACGCGTCCTACATCGCGCTATCAAAGTTTCTTCTGTCCATAAGTATATATAGAAAACCGAACAGAATGATAAGTGGACCACGGCGGTCCCCAGGCATAACACCTCGCCTGGCAGGAGATCTCCTCTTTGCCGCCGCACCACAAGCATCTAGCAAACAGTCGCAATTCGTCTATCAGAAACGATAAGCTAAGTTAAGCAACGTCGACCGTGGTCAGTATTTGGATGGGTGACCGCTTTTCTTCCATGTTTAAGAAGGACCGTTAAATAGTCATAACAATTATAATTAAACATAACGCTGTATAATCAGCTAAAGGCGAGAATAGCTACCTTAGCTCGACAAAGTCCATATAAAGGCAGTGCGGGTAGACTGCCTATATGGCCCAAGCCTCCAGAAAAAGAGGCCTGTGCCTCTGCAGTAGGGCACTACTAGCTCGACAACGTCCGCTAAGACACACTAAGTCAGTGCGGTAGACTGACTCTATATGGCCCAAGCCTCCAGAAAAGAGGCGTAGGGCTTTTTAAAAAAACTTTATTTAATCTTGACGGTTAACTATGTCATTTTGGACCGAAACATTTTTTGTTTTAAACTAAAATATAATGTTATTAATTTAAGAGCTGATGTAGTCTAGTTAAGAGCACTATTCTCTTGTGTGAACTAGAAATTTCTTCCGTGCAATAAAGCACGAAGTTCTACGCCCAAGAAAACTAAGTGTTTCAAATAAAGAAGCATATTTTTCTTCAATGAATTAAATATTGTTTCAAATTGATAGAGTTTTATTTACTGGTTCAATGAAATTTGATCTTGTGATAACTTCATATTATTTTAAATATTTAAGAGAAATAATATCTTAGATGAAGTAAATATTCGTTGGTGCATATATGAAACGATATTCTCTTGGCTCAACTAATTCTTTTTTACCGTGTAGTAATTCCGAGGACAAGTAAATTACACTGACGGTTACCAATGAGTTTTACTTATTGTATTTACTAACAGGAATAACACTAGTCGTTGTTTACTAAAAACAAGTAAAATTTACTGGAATGCAAATAAAGTATAAAACACGGTTACAATCAGCGTTTAATTACTCCGATACGTATTGGTCCTGATGAAGCTCTGTGATGCGAAGCGTAAAGTTGTTAATAAGTCAGTGTACCTGGTAGATGAAGGAAGGGTTTCGGCGGATAGTGCGGTCAAATCTATTCAGCTCAGGATTACTATTCTGTGGTGATCCCCCGCCAGGTGAGGTGTTATACCTGGAGAACGCCTTGACTTGCATTGCGGTATGTCGGTATATATGCAGACTATCGAAAAAACTTCGATAGCGCGATGTAAGACGTGTGACGTCAACCTTAATTCGTAGCAGTACGATATGATGTTTGTTATTAGTAAACTTCACTAGTTCTTTACGAGAAATACGAGGAGAGTTTTATAGGATTAATTACGGAAATGAATAAAACTATTTTGTCGTTATTATTTTATGGAATTAATAAAATGTACTTAAATTTATATTGTTTTATAATTTCCAGATATTTTTTTTTAAATTAATAAAATTTAGTATTAACGCATTTTAATAAACAGTTTTTTAATTCGAACAATATTTTTTTTCTGTGTGTACCTATTTTTTTTTTCGTAGAGATAGACACGGAAATAATATCAGATATAAGTACTTCATATACCAGCCCACCTACTGATCTAATAACAAATCTAAAAAACTTGTTTTTATAACTTTCACACATTTCTTTAAATGACCAAGGTGGCATGTAAGGTTGCTGCCCGCCTGGTATTACGCGTTCATCGAAGTCTATAAACGTTTGCATTAAACACCGGGCAGGGACATTACTCGCGTCTTTTTAAAATCTAATTATCTCCTTAAAGATTACCCCCTTAGATGCAGTATTCCCTAAACACGAAACTAGAGACAACCAGAGGCGACATGACATACTTACATAAAACATTTGTTCCTATGTATTTGTTCCTTAATAAATAATTCCGAACCGGTGGTAAAGATTATATAATTTATAATTAAACTGTCGATTCAAAAGTTCTATTTGAATAAAAAAGTTTGAGTTTATGCCTCGCAGCGCGCTTCATACAAACGAATTTGCCACTTATATGTGACACTTACAAATCAAACACCATGAAATTTTTAACACGTGCTCTAGGATTAAATATCTATGTCTGCAGTGTGCTAGTTTTCTATTAAATTATAAAGTTTAAAAGCTATGCAGGATTCTAGTTTTTCATATAAATGATCTCGAATAAGATTAAAAGTTAATAAAAACTGTTTTTAGGATTTTGGAAAACCACAGACATAGATATACAAAATTTCACAGTATTCGATCAATAAATGTCCAAAACAAGTAGGAAATTCGTTTGTATGAAACACGCTGCGAGGCGCCGCGAATCCGATCCTCTTAAGGTGAAAACAATACACGCTACACCCACCATTGGACCTGTCGTGTAGCCTATGTCCACGTAATAGGGGTGTATCTAAATATGCGCTTATTACGAGTAACTATATACAGAAATTAATTTCTAAATTGAGGAGCTCGAGGCCCAGTGACATTCGTTTATCGGAAACGATATGCGTAGGCAAGCAACGTCGGGCTTGATCATTACTTGGTGGCCCATTTTTCTGAGCTCCTCCGTGTTTCGGAGGGCTCGTAAAACCGCCGCTTCTGTCTGTTTGTCATATGACAGCAGTTGTTTAGCCAAGTCAGAGAAACTGTCGAGTGGCCAGTAGCTCGAAAACGTCCGCAACCTAGCCTAGTTCAGCGTCGTAAAATATGGCCTAAGCCTCCTTAAAGAAGAGGCCTGTATTAGAAAATCTTATCAACCATCATACATTGCAAATTATAAAGTAAACAATACAATCGTGTTCGAAAGTGTTTTCCATTACATTAATCAGTGTGAACACAGCTATTTCCTCGTACTATCAGCACATTACGGCTTCTTTTGATAGAGTCCGCCATTTGTGGCGTAGTAATTATGTCTACAGTTGTTTATTGAACGTTTGCACTTTGATTGCTTGACGTTCAAGAGGTCGAGAGGCCAGAAAGCTAATTTCTATGATACTAACGAAGTACATGTAAATGTACTAAAAATCATTACACAATTACTATGAGGTGTTTTTGTTATATATTTCTAAAGTAAAACCATAATAAAGCCTTGAAACTTTTGATATTCTCTATGAAATTTAACGAATTTATCGCTTTGCAGGAACGCCCATCACAAATACCTTAGATCATTATTTGTAAATAGCGTGAATTGTCCTTCTTTGTTACACAAATATTGCATTTACATCAGCAGCGCCACAATAAGATACCATACGACATCGAACTATGAAAATAGCTAAAATATAGAACACTATTTTGGCAAAACACTGTCAACATCGGTCAACTGTTATCTCATTTTCTTGATCGCATACACAGCAGTTATTCAAATCTTACCCTATTGTATCTCGATCTCCTTTCATAAGCATTGCCGAATTCCATATCCACTTCACTAGGTACAATAAAAATCACAATTTCAGTTTTGGAAGGGCAAAGGTCTTTTTATATTTAACTCACAGTGGCCTGGACGCGTTCTCGTTTATATTTATAGATAAATTAAAAAAAAGTTACATAAGTCCTGGGTACACGTGTATTGATCCCAAGGCCTCGCGAGCTACGATTTCGCAAGGTTCTGTCGAGGTGCAGCCGCCATGGCACCGGGTGGCACCGGCTAGCTTCCTTGTTTACCTCGTTGTATGTAGGTCAGGTTTTATCGGAACGCCTTTTATGTGAAGCTGCAGTTGAAGTATTTGAAGTACCTATAGATATTAATCAATGCTGTTTGAATGCGACTATGTACTTACTCGACCGAAGTTATTCTAACAAAACAAGCTCACATCACAGTTGCTTTTTTACTCGTCTTAAAACAAACAACATTCTAGAAAAAAAAATCTCTATTTTTTCTGCTATAAAAATTGTTCTCTTTATTTTTCTGCTACACGTACATACATAACGTACGCCTATTGCCCAAAGGGGTCGGCAAAGACCACAGACTTTCTCTTATGGCACATTATGTTAGAATATGGCCAATCCCTGTTCTGATACATACATACATAGTAATTTCAATTGCAGGTAGGTATCCTCGATGCTGACATCTGTGGGCCGAGCCAGCCGCGCGTGCTAGGCGTGCGCGGGGAGCAGGTGCACAACTCCGGGTCCGGCTGGTCGCCCGTGGTAAGTGTCGAGATCATACATATACTGTGTAACTGATATCAGTCAAACACCTGCAGGACTATCTGAGACTACTCAAACTAAATTTATAACATTGGGTTTTTAGGGTTCCGTACCCAAAGGTCATTAGCAGAACCCTATTACTTAGACTCTGCTGTCCGTCCGCCCGTCCGACTGTCACCAAGCTGTATCTCCTGAACCGTGATAGACAGTTGAAATTTTCACAGAAGATGTATTTCTGTTGCCGCTATAACAACAAATACTAAAAAATAGAATAAAATAAATATTCAAGGGACTGCCATACAACAAACGTGATTTTTTTGCTCGATTTTGCTCAATATTGATAACGGCAACAGGTAGACGCTTAGAATATTTACAGAATATTTAGTTATTTCTTATTGTTCCTATTTTGTAAAATACCATGAATCGTTATTGCTCATTAGTAAAAGTCTTTTTTTCTGTGACAACAATAACTCTGTCTGCTCTGTCGCGACTAAGCCGTTCTAACTTTCTACCAATTAATATAATATAAAACATATACGTTATAATAAATCCTTTTCCTCTGTTGTCAAGGTTGTATTCTAGATATAGGCAATTTCGCAATCGACCTTCGTCTAGCCAATTGTAACGTTTTCAGTTCGTGAATAACAACCTGTCGCTGATGTCCATCGGGTTCCTGCTGGGGAGCCCCGACGATGCTGTCATCTGGCGAGGACCCAAGAAAAATGGCAAGTACTTTTTTTTATGGACTATGCTTTACTTTGATCTTTTTCATTTATTATTTTAAAACAGTTACAATGGAAATATATATAACTATGAGTGTACCACACCACTGTACCTACATATTTACGATATCAAATAAAAAAAAACTATATAATGTGGGAGACAACCACTTTTCACTGACCACTTAAGTCTTGCGTGACAAGTGGTGAGGCCATCGTCGCAAAATGTATACGAGTACACCTTATTTTTTTTTTACTCGTCTTACAAAACCAGGTCTTATCAAAATTCCGAGATTCAGTCACTAAATATTTCCCACAAAAATTCATTTGCGGCGCCACACAAACACATACAAAACATACCACTTCAATTTTAAATACAATATTTTTAACAAAATCCATTTCCACAGAGTATAACAGATTCAATATTCGTAAATCATTGTTGTCTATGGATCTTAGAGATGGGAAGAGTGTACGCATAAAATAGAATGATTTTTGATTTTAGATCTTTCATTACCGTATCTTTAGATTAGACCAAAGACTACCGTATTAAATTATTTGAAAATAAAATACTTATTTTTTACATAAAACAAACGTAAAACTGATGCACCGACCTCACAATTTACAATCCATGTATCGGAATTAGAATACAGTGATGATGATGAATCTGACTAGAAATAAATATAATTTATTTTTTTTTCAAAACATAGTTTTTAGGATCCGATCCTCAAAAGAAAACCTTATAGGATCACTTTGTTGTCCTTCTGTCTGTCTGCATGTCAAGACCCTTTTTTTTACATAAATTTCATAAAATTAAAATAAATATCAAATACAAGCACACATTGTAACTATCGAAATCATTAAAAAAACAGTCTGTAGTGCAGCGTGCGGGGGCGTAAATATGCTGCTTCTACCTATTTCTATCTAGGTATCGGGATCTCTGCTAATAAAAAGACAACATCGGGAGTTCTTTTCTATATTCAGATGTTCTTTTCTATCGCCACAAGAGTATACAACATTTAGGTTCATCTACTACCTAGGAGAATTATTATACAATATTAAACTTATCTGCAGTACATCTTCTTCTATTAGGCCATCCTTCAATAGGCCTCGGATCGTCGTGTCGATACATTGGATAAAATATACATTAGGACATTAAATCGCGATGGTGGCGATGCTTGGAATATTTTGGATACTGGAGTATCTTACTTTAAGTCTATTGGCATTATAAAGCCATTCTACCAATTCTAGGGCTCCCTGGTAAATACAGGAATCGACCCTCCAAATTTATATAGACTTGCCCGATCTATATTTTACACTGGAATGTCAATTAATAACAAAATAATGACAAGCCCAAAATTCCAATTGTTTTTATTTAAAAACGCACTGACACCATCTATTATATATTCATACAACTACTACGAAGTATTTGCTGCGTGAAAAACGTTCGCTAGCCTATTTACTTCCTTTACACTCAACAAGAGGTCGTAACCTCTACAGTAGTTAGATAACCCACCGACAAAAGCCTAAGAAATAATACATTCGCGTTCCTTGCATTAGTCGTCTTTATCACATAGCGTAAATATCTACTTTTCTCTGTTCCTTGCGTGTGTTACCAACCCTTTTCAAATTTTGAACAGACGAAAGACGTTTATAAGTCTTATGATTACGGAAATATTATACGGCAATATAAAAGAACCGATGTCAGTGATGATAATGTTCGTGTACCTGATATTATATGTGGAGATATAAACAGAGTAGAAGTTTCGTAGGTAAGTAGGTACTTATAATCAAAACTAGTTTTTTTTTAATATTTTACACGAGTAACGATAAAAAATATTTTTTATTCAAAGTGGTGTTTTATTTATTAGCAAACTTGCAACAGTTGATTATATAATGTAAAATATATTATAATCTAGCTCTTTTTTTAACCACACTTGTCTAGCGGAATCTAGCGCTTTTTACAAACTGATCTAGCGCCCAACACTAAAACATACCTGGCAACCCTGATCGTCACTGCTTATTTACCATCTCGCCGCTTGCCATCGGCAGGGAATTATTTTCTCTCGCTCAAAAGGCGATTTCCCAACACAAAAATTGTCTCTGGTCTCCAATGCACCATTGTTGTTTACATGATAAGACAAGTAAGAACTAATTAGGGAAACTTAGTTCATGTGACTAAGTAATTTCTTTTAATCTGTATAAGTAGCATATTCGTGGACTTTTGATGCTCAGTTGGTACTTAAATTACAGTAGGTACACTTAATAACTCTTAATTAACTGCAAAAATAATTATAACTCTTTTAGAATAAAAAAAAATATTTCCACATTATGTAATGACGCTCTCGTCAGATTGATTGTTAATGTTAATTATGTAAATAAAGCAGAGGGTCATATTAAAATGCAATAAACATTAATAATTTGTCATTGCTTTTAACAAAAAAATAATTTCAATTTTTTTTAATTGATATTTAGTAACCTGTGTGGTTGTCATTATTAGTTACCTATAACCGTTGGCATCGACGAGGCGAAGATGCTATCAGATTCCGGCTTGTCTCTACTGAAATACTGTTCCAGCCAGACTGAAACTAGTCATAAAGCTGTTGAATTGTTCCGGAACGTTGAGTAGTCTATCGTGTTGAGGTCAGGGCTGTTAGCAGGCCAGTCAAGTACTGATACCGACTCCTTTGTTAGGAATGTTTTGACGGACCGTGCTGTACGCTGGAGGTCGTTATCATGTTGAAACGTCCAAAAGTCCAAGTAGATTCTCTTCAGCATAAGGCAGCATGGTTTCGTTTAGAATGTGTTGGTATTAACGTTAATTTAGACTACCTAAAATTATGCTTACAGGTCCTGCGACAAACTCTGAAAAACAGCCCCATATTTTTTAATATTACCGACTCCATGTTTCACGTGCTTTTTAGTGTACTTTGGGTTCATTGCTGCATTTGTTGGACACCGCACGTACTGCTCAGTATCAGATGAAACCAGTTTTTTTTTTTTCTCGTCAGAAAATAATACGAATCTCCATTAAGCGTAGCTCCAGTGTCCGTATTTTCTAGCAAACGCTAATTGCTCTATGTTCTCTTCAATAAAGGAACTCTTTGAGCAACGAACGACGAATTGTCCTTGTTGAAATGCCGTTACCTGGATCTGCGCCAGACTTCACTTTTTATAAAGACCGAACCTTTGAACGATTCTTTCTTGGCTAACACGACTATCCTACGATTTTCTTGAGGTGTGGTTTTTCCTGGTCTTTTCTTTCTAGATAGATTTTCAGTCGTGTTATGCGTTTTATGGTATTGGACTGCAGTCTAAATCAGTGTCTTTGAACAATTAAGATGAACCGCTATCTTTATTTATGACCATTGCCGGCCATAAAAATCCACTATGATTTTTCTCGCTATCCCGTAACAACTTTCTTTCTAAAAATACTAAAAAAATTATACTAATGAAAAAATTTACAAATTCTGAATATTTCCAAAAATTAAGCAGCAAGAGAAAACCAAATATATTTTTTATTTTTCAAAGTAGAAGAGAACTTCTTTTGTCCCTAATTAGATGACCGTGCATAAAAATGCAGTATTTCGGTGCAAAGTGCTTTATCTCCAATGCATTCACCTAAGTAGACTTAATTTCATAAAAATTTCACATCACCAAAAAGAATATTTAGTAGAGAAAACAACAAAACATATTAGTTTGTTAAATATTAGTTAGTTGTCATTTTTACTATAAATAAAAAAATACATGTTACATTGAATACAATGTGTCCCTAATTAGTTGACCATACTGTATACTAATGACCTGCATCCAGCCTCCTTTTAAAGTCGTCGGTCGATCGCTCTGGAGGATGTTCCACGCTTCGCCTTCTGTACGCGGTCTCTAGGACACGTCTGCTCCCCATCGGTCCTGTAACGGACGTGACCACCCCAAACGCACGATCGGTCGCCATTAGCGAAGCTTTTTCGAATAATAATTAATAAGTTTAGCATTTAAAACGATATTTTGGCCAGAAATAAGAACTCGAGATGTGCTTTTCGTTTGTTGATTTCATTATAACAATATGTAACTTATCAGGAATGATCAAGCAGTTTTTGAGTGAAGTGGACTGGGGAGAACTGGACTACCTGCTCATAGACACGCCACCAGGTATTTTATATCTTATATGACTTTGTAAAATAAGTTTATTATTATTCCTAGCTTTTTCCACGGCTACGCCCGCGCTAAATTATGTGATCGGCGTAAGATTCTTACGGCAACCTTGATGATAGTAGTAAAGTTTGCTACAGCAATCCATGCCTGAACATTGAATTCGGTTATCGTTATTTCTGCGGGAACTAAATTTCCCGAAATAAAAAGTAGCCTGGGTGTGTGTGTGTGTCCTTCGAGTTGCAGAGCTCAAACTATCCCTGTGACAAATTTCAGAGTCGGATCCTCTGTCGCAACGTGAAGGGAGAACAAACACATATTATGTGTTATATAATAGTATGGATTATCTTGTTCACAAACAAAAAGCGGCCAAGTGCGAGTCGGACTCGCCCATGAAGGGTTCCGTAGCAGCAAGTAACATAATATAAAAGTTCTTTAGTTCGTTGTAACTTTGATTGATGTTTTAATAATAGTGTATTTTTTTAAATAAAGTTAATTTGTGACATTAAAAAAAATCTACTTACTAGATCTCGTTCAAACCAATTTTCGGTGGAAGTTTTTATGGTAATGTACGTCATATATTTTTTTTAGTTTTATCATTCTCTTATTTTAGAAGTTACAGGGGGGGACACATATTTTACCACTTTGGAAGTGTCTCTCGCGTAAACTATTCAATAAAAAAAATGATATAAGAAACAAGTATAGTTTTGATAAAAAAAAAAATTTTTGAGTTTCAGCTCTAAGTATGGGGAACCCCCAAAATTTATTGTTTTATTTTTGTGTTTTTGTGTGAAAATCTTAATGCGGTTCACAGAACACATCTATTTACCAAGTTGTGGTACTAACAAAGAGGCTGTGACATAACGACGGACAGACAGACATTTTTGCCATTTGGCTACGGAACCCTAAAAATTGTAATGCGACGAAGGTTTTTTGTGTCATCAGCGTATAGATACTGAGATGTTTGTAGGCCAAGACTGCGTTGTAACCGCCAAGTAGTCGTTCGGACATATATTGAACTGAATCTACATTAGAATTATTCGCTACGTTCTGGTTTATACTTTAGAATCCTGCGCTACGTTATGGATTCAAAATAGCGTGTTCGCCGTAAAAACATTATATTTATTATTTTGCTCCCTTGTGACACCAACTTCTGTTTTATGTTTGTGATTGACTGATAATAATATTTTTATATCGAGACATTGAATAACAGCGATTTAAACAAAATATTTTACATTATTAGCATGAATAAAAATACGGGAAAACTTATACCCTCTGCTGCAATACCTTTTATAGTGGTTCAGTGTTCTTTGCGAGAGGCAGGTCCACCACTCGAGCTCAGCAATAGGGAATGTGCATGTACATTTTTCTATTTTCATAAATATTAAAATTGCTATTGTACGATAAAAAATTGCTATTAAATGGCCTTAAAAAAAGCAAAATATTTGGTATAAAAAAAAAACAAACCAATCAAGGCGGCTCAAACGTCGCCCCGTTGTGGGCGCTTCCTGTTACGTGAGGGTCTTTGTAACAATTAACCTTTTTTAAGTTTTATGTTGTAAGTAACTAAATAAACATCATAAAAACTACACTATGAGAGCGGTCTAAGACCCTTAAACAAACGACAATTTTGACTACAAATGACTAAATGACGTCAAAACCATAGTCCTTGAACTTCAATCTAAAATAATCCAACTTCGAACCAACTCACTCACAACAAACAAATGCAGGTCTTAGCTTCGTAGTTGTACGTCAGCCGTAAATGTAAAATTTTGATTGCCGGTCCACTTGATTTAATACGGTAAAAACAACTTTTTTTGTGGTCGTGGTTACGGACCGCTACCTTTAAGTATTATATTGTATCTTAAGTATAAGAAACCCAGCTAATGGTTTGAAGTCACAATCGAGCTGACGATTATCGCTTCGTTGAATTAATGAAACAAATAGGTACCTCAATATCAAAAGATTTAAAAAGTTGTTATAGGTTTAATTTTATGGCAATTAAGATTGCATAAAAACATGTCTATATTCGAATCACGTGCGTTTATCCTATTCCCTGAGCTAGAGCAGAGCAGTGACTACTGTATATAATTATTTTACTAAAGTAGTGAAACTAGTGTTAAGTATTCTGTAATTGCGGAGGTACGTCGGACGAGCACCTGTCGGCTGTGCAGTACCTGTCGGGGTGTCAGGTGACAGGCGCCGTGGTGGTGACGACGCCGCAGGAGGTCGCGCTGCTCGACGTGCGCAAGGAGCTACACTTCTGCGAGAAGGTCGGACTCAACGTGCTAGGGGTGGTCGAGAATATGGCGCTCTTCGTTTGTCCCAACTGTCAAGTAAGTCACACACACACACAATGACCTGCCCGCGAAATCGCATGGTGTGGGTTCGATCCACGCCCAGGGCAAACATTTGTTTTTGTCATTTGTCTGGGTCTATGTATGTATAATATATGTGCGAGAATGTGTTATATGTATTTGTATCGGTTATTTGGTATTTATATAACAAGCCTTGCTTAGTTTCAGACCAGACGGTGCTTGTAATGTATAAAAGAAATACACTATCCTCATAGCCATAGTGTATATAATTAATAAAGGGCCGTCCATTAATCATGTGATATTTCGTGATTTTTGCCGGACCTCCCCCCCCCCCCCTTTCGAGCCTCACGTGATTAATGGACGGCCCCTAAGCCTTTTCAAAAATTATGTTATCACTTAAATTTTTTAGTTTATTATGTTAGGCGTCCCCCAACATTTATCAAAGTTTTTTATCATTTGCTTTCTCTGTCCAGTTGAATCTACCAGTAATCTACAGTTGGCTCTACTTCTATCGCTTAGTCCTGGCTGTATCGTTGCTTTATTGGTCCGTCTTTCAGCTGTTATTCTTGCTTATTTATTGTCTTACCCAATTCCATTTTAAGCTCTTGCTACGCTATAGAGCATCTTATATGCTAGTTTGTCTTTTAATTTTATATTTAGTATAGGTACTCATTCAACTGTGTTCTAGTGTTGCGCCTTGGATGCGACAGACGTTGGTAGGGACGAGTAACGAATTCACATGAGATCGATACTACAGAACAGTTCTAAAGATATTAGCTACAATATTGTTAAAAGCCTAAACATTTATTTAATTTAAAGAGTTTGTCATCGCCTTCTGACTATGTCTAGACGGTCATGGCGCCAATACCAAATGTATGACAGGCTAAACAGTTCCCGAATGGCCATATGGGACGACATAAGCTATAGTCCCAGCGCGACTATTGTACGGCGCCCTAGGCAAAACGCGGTGAGACGAAGGGCGGAGTAGCCGTGTTCGCCATATGCATAAGAGATAAAATATCCAAAGATGGTTCTCCCAGACATCCAATCCAATCAACAATCATTTTTAGGGTTCCGTACATCAAAAGGAAAAAACGGAACCCTTATAGGATCACTTTGTTGTCCGTCCGTCTACCATCCGTCCGTCCGTCAAGACTCTTTACTCAGGAACGCGTGGACATATAAAATTTATATCAAATACTCCGGTCTACTGTCCCTTGGAGCTGTGAAAAAATCATACTTCTAAGCCAACGCAATCAAAAGATACAGCCGTTTATGCCGTAAATTTTCGAAACTCGCAATGGAATGGAAAAGAATCTTGAAATTTGATACGAAGCAACGTCTTATAGCACAGATAAAGGAAAAATTGCGAAAACCGTAAATTTTTAGTTAATCATATAATAAAAATATTTTTAATAATATACACCAACATATAATAAGTTTGCACTTAAGCCTCGCTGCGTGAGCCAGACTCGCACTTGGCCGGTTTTTTTATGGTTAGATGGCTTGCCCATTTGGAACTCATGCTCATACATACTCATATATATACTAATTAGACATAGACATTTATTAAATTTCACATTACACATCAAACAAAAATAACATTTAGCACAACAATACATACAGAAACAGGGAAAGAACACAAACAGACAGAAATATACACTTAACCTAATAAATTTATGTCTCTGCATCGTGGGGGCATATGCTGCAACCAAAGCTACAGCGCTGATTTTCATGTAATACATAATTTAATCGTATACAGTACACGAAAACATGTTTTGTAACATTTTTTTTTCTCATTCTTCATATACTATGGTTTCGTTACGAAATAACCGTTTTTACGCGATCTAGCCTATTAAGCCTTGAATGAATCACTTGATGCTAGTTTTTGACAGCTATCTAAAAAAGTAGGTATACTGACAGACTCGTCAACTTCAAATGGGAGAAAATGTTTTTTACATGAGTGTTATCCACAACTTTGTTCATACAAAGTAAAAGACTCGAGAAACATTATCCCACAGAGTCGGAGCGAAATATTCCCGGCGACGACGGGCGGCGCGGCGCAAATGTGCTCCGAGCTCAACGTCCCACTGCTGGGCAACCTCCCGCTGGACCCGCGACTGGCGCGCTGCTGCGATGAGGGGCGGGACTTCCTGCAGGACCTGCCAGACTCGCCTGCGGTCACCGCTCTCTTGAAAATTGTCGACAGTAAGGGGTTAAATTCGATATCTCAGTAAACTCGTGGATTACCAGAACAGACGCACAATAAAGACCAACATGTTAAAAGCGTTATGGGTTATAAAGAAAAGGAAGTAGATTTTATGGTTTTCAAATCTTTTAAGCCATACTGCAACAAATAAGACAAAACAACCTATATACAGTTTAAAATATAAATGTGCGTAACTAGTTGCGTAAAAAATGTAGATATGCGTAACTAGTTGCGTATAATAGAAAAACGCTTACATCGCAACTAGTTGCCAAAGAATAATAAAATCTGGTTGCGAAACTGAGTCGCTATGGCTATTGATGCCGCTATCGAACGTTTGACGTAGAAGCTGTCGCACACTTGACCACTAGTGGCTGCGCTGCGACTAGTAGCCGTCACAAATAGTCGTTATACATACAGCACACGACACGCGCTGGGTATCGGATGAACCGAGTAACGACGACAAAATTGCACATCGTTGTCTCGTAATGATTTCTTTACTAATGGCGATTGGTATACTTCACAGTTATTCAGTTGTATATATTTATTTGTATGTATTTGTATTCTTAATAGTGCTATCATCATTTTTATCGACAAATCTCAAACTAAACAATACATTGTTACAGAAATCGTGTCCGCTTGTGAAAGTTCTTCAAGCTAAGGAATGTGATACTAATCGGATAATACTTAATTTATAATTTTTTATATTGTTAAATAACACGCATATAATTAAAATGGGATAGCATCACCTACAAGTACTTCTTGTAATATTAATATTATAAAAAAAGTAATTTTACTGATTTTAAAACCTATCAAACAGCGATTTCTTGGAAGTTTATTTGTTTTTGTTATGTACCACCAAGGTGCAATATTATACGAAATAAAATTGCATTCCCTGATTCTTAAAGTTTAATTTAGATGAGAAACAATGATTATATATATATATAGCAACCTTGTAAAATTTAATGCAGTTCTAGGTGTTATTTCAATCTAATTATATGTTATGTTATGTAATATGTGCCTAGTCGAGAATAGTGTAAAGATTAACTGTTGCCTGTACGGTACGTGTTATATTAATTGTAAGTAATAAATTGATTTTATCAAAAGTGTGTTTTCATTTCTCTTTTGGTTGTTTTTGTGCAGACTGTACAGGTCTGCCTTTAAAAAGTTCGTGTTCTTACCAGTGCCGGATTAGCCATATAGCAGGAGTTGTAAATGTTACGGACCTCGCGCCGCGACAAAATTAACATAGCTTGATATATTATTCTTAATCAGTTACCATACTAAAACTACAAATAAAAAAACTCGTGGTTGGTGGTAGCGAGAATTGCTGGCTATTATTTGTATACTCTGGACTGAAAAAACGAGCTCCACGGGCATTTGTTTATTTCTATTATGTTAATGCTGGCTTTTATTTCAAACAAACAAACGTTGTGAACACTGATATGGTGGGTTTCTACTGCCGTATATCATAATTAAAAACATTACATACATAAATACTGAAAGTTGATTTCCTTTATTTTCTTCCTATAAAAACAGAAATTGGAATGTGATGTGCTTACGGTGAATCTAAATGAAACTTTTCCCACTAACTCTAACACGTAAAACTATCATCACTAAATATCTATAACATTAAAATACTTGTTGCTCAAAAAGCATTATGATAAGATATTGCTATTTATCATTGTCGTAAAAATCATATTTAAATGTTAATCTAAATGCCAGGGAATTATGAAATAATCTAATATTTTGTTGAATTCATACATTTAATAAATTCAATAAAAACTTTGTTGTCACAGGCATTTTATGGATGAATATGTGTTTTGCTACTACATATTGTAAATAGCGCTTATGATACAAACATGTTTTGAATAGTGACATGTCTATAGTTATAACAACAGTTTTTAGCAAAAAAAATATGTTCGGTTCGGTTTTCAATTACTATAAGTTAATTTTATGGTTGAACATAAAAAACGAAAGTATGTAAAAAGTTATTTCGCAATGATATTCTTGGGTCGTTCTGCCATATACCGTAAGAAAATAAAAAAAAATGCATGTTGGCAAATTTTCGGCTGATTTTTGCCAGTAATTATTCCACATGACAGAAAATTTCTTTTTAAATTGTTTTATGTTAAATTTAAAGGTGGTCTAACTTTCCGATGAGCCCAAACACTACTGGAAGTTGAAAAGGAGTTGGGTATCTTGCAGAGTCCAGGTGATGCTGCAGCATCAGGTCAAAGTTACTATATTCCTGCAATCATTGAAGTAACAGGATACCAAATTTCTAATGGATCAGACCTGTAGAAATTGCTCATATCTCTTTATCAAACTAGAAATAAGCTGATGATCTTTAAACGGCAGAACCCATTTTCTTGAATAAAAGCCAAGCAGACTCATTGAAATCACCTTTTAAACAAAAAAACTACATTAAAATCGGTTCATCCACTTGAGTGCTACGATTTTACTTTATTTTTATTTTATTTAACTTTTAACTTTTTTTCACTCGCATTTTGGCATGCTTATTTATATGTAATTTTTATGAAAAACTTACTACCTCATAAAATTAGGTTGGTTCGGGGAATAAGGCCTAGCTAATATCAAAGTCATTTATTCGATTAATTATGTAGTCTTTTTAAGCTTCGTAACATTTTTATGATGAAGCTGCAGGTTCTCGAAAGAAAACTACATGTTTAACTTGTTATTTTAAATTTCTAATTGAATTCGAAGAATAAATAACAGAGTGGCTAAGATAAATTTTACATGATCTTGTGATGACTCGTGGAATTACGATAAGTTATTTAAAGTGAAAAAGAAACTGGCGCTGAAAAAGTTATAAACAAGTGAGTTTTAGCAAAAAAATCAATAATCTTCCAAATGATGAATGAAATTTTAAAATCTATGATAATAAATTTGATTTTTCTTTCTTGTTTCTGAGACTTAAGAACATTTTGTAATTGTTTTCCATATTGAGATATTTTTTGCACTTTTCTTATTTTACCCACAGGTAACTTACACATCCTTTTATCTTTAGATATTTTTTGTTACTCAAGATGAAACGTAAACGTAACGCGGCTGAACGGAATCAGATGATGAAGATCAATCCCTGGATTATTACCTAATCCCTAAATTTGTCAATACTAGGTAAATCTATAAAAGTTGATATCAAAGCAAGAGCCTGGTCAACATTTGCCTAGACCTCGCGTTATCTCAATCCGGCACTGACCGGATAATTTCTAAACACGTATGTACACGCGGCGAAATGTGGCGGGGGGCGATATGCTCATAGCCTATATATTCACATGTGGTTATTGGGGAGTAATACGTGGCGTCGCGGCGCCATAAATGTCAAGTCGTTTTCGGATTTTTCAACGATGACCGATTACTTATATGAATGTTAAGACGAGTGGTAGGTTTCCGTACGCAACATTCTTAAAAAAATACGGTGTCAATTTCCTACCAGTACCTAAGTATATTTTTTCGAATTGGAGTGCCGTCCTCGAGTAAATCTTTCGGGGCTCTATTGTAAAGAATTAATTTATTTTTTTCCACTTTACTGAACTATTGGCTGGATTGGCTCTCGACGCGGTGCGGTGGTGGGATTGGTCAGCCTTGGGTGCTGAGCACGCAGGGGCGACAATGCACAGGCAACTTTATTTGTCTTAGTTCGCAGTGCAACACATAAAAAAATACTCGCTCAGTCATGATCAAGCGCGGCAAACTGGGTGGATGGCGTTTGTAGGCCATTGGGGGTTTTAGAGAGGTGTCGGAAATGATTTACTTACTTTTAGTAGTTATCATGCTATGCTTAAACTATGACGTGAACGCTCTAAAAAAGTCGCATGCAGTCGTGGCCAGCCGGAGGCGTGTGAGCGGGTGCCACGTAATGAGCAGGTGGTCTATATATTTAAATATTCACTACAGATATGTTGAGTGTTCTACTGTGGGAGCGTTGTTTCATGTGTTATTTTCGGTACAGTTTTTTTATACCACTAAGGTGACAAACAAGTCTACGGTCCGCCTGATGGTAAGCGGTCACCGTGGCCTATGAATGCTTGCAACACCAGGGGTTTAACTCGCGCATTGCCGACCCTTCAAAAATCTTATAAAAACTTCTTGAAGAACCCCATACTCTAGTCCTACGAAGAATTCTTCAAAACACATCCCATTGTACAAGCGGTAGAACCATAGTGAAAAAATCCTATGTCTATGGGTAGAACATACTCAGAGAGGCAAAGTCTCTACCATCTACTAGTACTTTCTAGTTATTAATTAGGAAAATTACCCGGAATGTTGGTAACCCACCACCACAACCCACTCATGGCTACGTTCACTTTGGGTGTGATTATCGCCGTCTGTCTTTCGCCCGGCGATCGCCGGACTTTAGTCCGATTTACGTGACTTTTGAAACTGAACGGCTTTGACAAGAGCAGGGGTTTGAAAATTACCGCTAACTTGCAAAACAGTCAATATAAATTGAGGTCATAAAAAGATTCTATTTATGAAGTATTGTGTTATTGTATCCTCATATCCTCCTTCCTCATTAGTAAGTCAACAAAAAGTACTCTTTATCAACTAAAGTCGTTTAAATCTAAAAAATAATTCTTTTTAGCTTCCAAAGTGCGACTTTTACCCTCGTAGCCCAGGGCTACGTTCAGTTTCAACGCCGTGTGATCACCAGAAGATAAACTTGCCGTTCAGTAACTCGGAGTGACTCACACGGTGAACGCACTGTATCGTTCAATAAGTTGGTAAATATCGTTAGGCGATCGCACTAATCACACCGTGAAATAGTAGGGTGAAAGTTGCACTTTGACAGTTAACGAGAATAAATTTTTGGATTCAATGTTACTAAAGCGACTATGGGTGATAAAAAGTACTTTTTGTTAACTGACTAATAAGATAAGATGATAAGAGGAGACAACAACACAATAATTGATAAATAGAATCTTTTTAGAAACTGAATTTACATTAACTGTTTTGCAAACTCGCGGTAATTTTCAAACCCTTGCTATTTATTTTCTATTTGACAATTCAAAGCCGTTCAGTTTCAAAAGTCACGTAAACCAGACCGAAGACAGGCGATAGCCCAGGGCTACGATCAGTTTCAACGCTGTGTGAGCACCCGACGATAAACTTGCCGTTCAATAACTCGGAGTGACTCACACGGCGAACGCACCGTATCGTTCATTAAGCTGGTAAATATCGTCGGGCAATCGCACTAATCACACCGTGAAATAGGAAGGTGAAAGTCCCACTTTGACAGCTAACGAGAGAAAAATTATCTTCAAGTTTTTGCTCGTAGTGCACTTTCTATCTCCAGCGACATCCATATAAGCTTTGTGATTTTTAGTTGTATAACGGATTTCTAAATTTTGGTTTGGCAATACTTGTGTCAATTGTCAATGTCATTTACAAAAGTCAGCGCTCGACTTAAAATATTTGTTTTTAGTGTTTATGTTACTGTTTGTTTCTAGTTTGTTGAAAGTTTGCAATGAGTAAATCAAAGGTCTCTGCGGAATGGAAGAAACGTGTAAAATCGGAGTATATGAGGCTTCGTCAAGTTAAGGTAAAGCGTTTGTTTACACAGTAACCTACAGTAATTCTTCGGGTATCAAAATGAAGTTAAATGTTGTTTTAGCGCTTCAAACGTGCAGACGAAGTGAAAGTGGCATGGGCAAGGAATTTGAGAATAATGTCGGAGTCACTCGAGTGTCGAGATCCGGTGCCCGGCGATCGTGGCCGTAAGCCCACTTGGCCACCGCCGGCACCTACTCCAAGTCATGAAAGTCTGATGAAACGCGCTGAAGCAACTTATACAGATTGTAAGCAAACAAAAATATTGTTATGAAATAATTATTAATAACCAGAACCATAATAATTAATAAAGGGGGTATAAGTGACAGGACTTAGTCTTTTTTTGTAACTAAATGCTGCCAAAATCTAAACCACTTTTCTGAAAAATTGGTTTTTAAAAGGGGCACTAAGAGAAAAACTTGGAAAACAATTTTAAAAAGCTATAAATAGAATTTTGGTAAATATTTACTTCTCTGCAACACAACATTTTAACCTGAAAAAAATCTTATTCAATAGAGTAGTACTCCCTGATATAGAAATGATATATGAAAGTCGGTGCCAAGTAATAGTTTTCGATAAAAAAAATATTTACTACCAGATTTTTTTCTCCCGCCAAATGGTTGAAATAACATATAAAATTGACTTGCTCGGCATTATAGCAGTTCAGATTTCTTGTAGCTGTCCAAATCATCCTTTACACACTGATAAAATTAAAGAATAGGCTAAAAAAAAACACAATTTACACTTAAAAACCCTGTAATTACACTTTTTAAGGCTATGTTCCAAATCACGCCGAGTAATTATCGCACGGTAAAGTTGAAAAATCAACCCGTTCTGGAACAAGTCTTTGACAGTTAATTTTTACACTGACAGGAGTGAATTTCAACCTTTTCTATGGCAGTATAAAGAATTCAACTTGACAGTTGGAAACAAACAGAACAAACTTGTACTTATTTAATGTAGTCAGGGCGTCCCACTTGTAAACTTGAAAACTGGCGCGTAAAACGAAGCGGAGCACATGAAAGTTAGCGCGCGAAGCCGAGCGGATTATATTATGATTGTAAATTGAAATTTGTAAATTATCTGAATATATATTAATATATAATAAAAATTATTATTATATAAAAAAGAAAAAAAAAGTATAAAAAACATAATAAATTTTTTAATTTTTATTAAAATTTATAAGAGTAGGTATAAAATATTCCATAAATTATATTATGATTGTAAATTAATATTTGTAAATTATCTGATTTAAACAAAGAGCACATAGAAATACAAAATATACAATAATAAAGGAGGCTAAACTATGTAGTAATACTAGTAATATTAATTTTTTCTTTGTCTAGACGAACTTCAGGAATAAATTTGTATAAAAGTAATTGTGTACAAGCATACAATAAACCTAGAAACCAATAAACGGACAAACCGGAGGACTTTATTTTTCATATGTTTCAGGCGATTTTATTTAGGTAGGTAAGAGGTACTAGGTACCTGCTCAACCATTCTCATAATCGCAATTCTCCATCATTACTGCTGTACGAGGAGCGATCAAAAAGTATTTGATATTTGAAATAGTTATTTGACGTTCTTTCTTTGGCAGTTGTCACCGTAAAGTGTAACATTGCAATTGCTTTCTGTGCTTCAAAATATTTTTTAAAATTTGTGAATCGTGGTTCTAAGCCAAAAATGGAAAAACCTGAAATACGCGCAGTGATAAAATACATCCTACTGAAAAAAATGTCAACCAATATTTCAAGTACTTTAGAAGAAAATGCTCTATTGTAATTCATGGTTCAATTTTGGTGTTCTGAATTCAAAAGTGGAAGAAAAAGCTGCAAAGATGTAGATCATTGTGGAAGACCATCCACATTGTTAACATAGGAAATGTAAAAAAAGTCAAGTTTGTACTAAACTATAGATGAGTAACCATTTGTTACATAGCTGAGAGTCTAAAGATTTCTTTTGGGAGGGTATAGTTAATACTTTCTGACTACTTAAACTTCAGAAAGGTCTCCACGCGTTGGGTTCCATTAATTTTGACGCAAGTACTGAAGGAAAAGCAAGTAGAGATTTCCAAATAAAAAAAATCTAGCCATTAAGAATGCAGGGTTTTAATTGATGAGGTTGATGGAACACCCACCATATTCGCCAGTCCTCTCTTCTTGCGATTTCTACTTATTCACTAAGTTATAAGAACAGATCCAAGGCACCAATTTCAAGAACAATGGCGAGGTCATGACTGCAGTGGGGGTTTTTTTTCTCTTTAAAATGTAATATTTAATTATCAATAACGACACGCGACACGATACTCAGACATTATCCGCGAGCACTGGCGGTCAGACGGAGCGGACGGAAATAGGGGTGGGGAGTCCCTGGACTGCACAGCACCTTATCCAGCCGTGTTAACTCACTATTAGTAGTTTTTAGGCTCTGAAATAACCATATATATTGATGATAAGTATTCATAGAGTACATCGTCACGAGCAACATTTATGTGGAGCACTTTTTTTTGTGACAGACAGCTGGGGAGTTCAAATTTCTTTTCAAAAGGGTCCATTGCATGGAAATCCTAAAAATTACACTTTCTAAAGATATTGAAAAATATTAGCTTATGATTACACCAAGTTTATTACATGGTAATAGGTAAATTAAGAAAACTCGGTGGAGGTGCAGGTGATGTCTGCTGCGTGGCGCATGTGTACTCCTTGAAAATAGATAGTATCTTATTTTTTCGAACAAAAAGGTTATATTAGAAAAATGGAAATTGAATAAAATGCGAAATTGTGTATTGCATATAGATGCTAAAATGGAAAGTACCTAGGGACCGAGCTTTGCTCGTTGTTTTTTAACAACGCCATCTATTGGTCATGTAGCTTTAGTGTTATTAAACAACGCCATCTATTGTCAAGTAGCTTTAGTGTTGCTGTGTCGGTAAAAATAATAGTATTACTACTCGCCAATAGATGTCAGGAAGAGTCATATTTTTCGTTTATTATTGCCTGAAAACACGGATAAAACGACGTTTTGCTAATAGTGAAACCTAGCTAAATCGATTTGCCGCCCCCGAAATCACCCACATACTAAATGTCATGAAAATCGTTGGAGCCGTTTCCAAGATTTAGATTATATTTATACATGTATATATATATATATATATAATTTAATAATTTTTTTCCCCCACCTAACGATGTCTAAGGTATAAGCAATTTGCTTAGAAGTTACAAAAGTGGCGTTTTTTTGACAAGCATTGAATGCATATTTTTGTTCTTGTTCCAGCATCAGGAGTTGTAACAACTCAACAAGTACCAATCCGTATAATTAACTCAGTGAATCCTATACCAACAATGTATACTTGGGCACCTACACAGAAAAACTTCATGGTGGAAGACGAGACAGTTCTGCACAACATACCATACATGGGAGATGAGGTCCTTGACCAGGATGGCACATTCATTGAGGAGCTCATAAAGAACTATGATGGAAAAGTGCATGGTATTTTAGTTTTACTTTATGAACGGCCGCATATTACGAGAAATTTTAAATAAAATAATTGACGCGTGCGCTGGAAGGCAATCCGATTAATTCATTTTCATTTTGTACACTTTTCTTTAAGAAAATTTTCGTGACAAATTGCATGCAGGTAGTGCCCGCCCAGCGCGCGCAAGAATTTTTCTTTCAGAAATTTCTTGTAATATGTAGCTGATTTTTATATTAATTGCTCCAAATATAATTCCCTATGCTATGACTCATAAAGCACTTGCAAGCTCAACCACAGTTTTTCCCAGACTAGTACCACCAAAAACATTAATGGGTTAATATTGAATGCATACAAAGTTATTTCCCCTTTATTGTATTAGCTATCACCTTATTAACTATTTTAAGTAAAACATAAAGATTTGATATGGAATTAAAGTTCACTTACACATGCCACACTATGCAATTTCTGTCTGTCGTAAGACAGCAAATAATCCAGTGAACAGAAAGGGTGATAGACCAGATCCATCATATTACAGGCCAATCGCTATAACCTCTCTCCTCTCCAAGGTAATGAACCTTGTGATTAACAAATAGTTCCTAAGATACCTAGAAAAACACAATTTGGTTAGCGACCATGAAAATTGCTTTCGGCACAGTCGTTTGACCGGAGATCTTCTAATACATATCACACATCACACACCATTAAGCTTCAATGGAGGCTTTCAACTTTGTTTACTCAACGCGCGAAACAGCACTTCTCTGGGCAGACTACCTAAATACTAGTTTGACCCATTTGACTTGGTTCAATGATAAGCTGAGAGATTTGTCAACAATTCCAAAACTCACAAGCATTTTGCAACCCTAAAGTTAAGGACATTGTTTGACTCCCGGTGTATATTGTAACTCTTGTATATTGGGCTGAGGAATTATTTGAAACGATGACCCTTTCTACTTTCTACCATCGCACTGCTCCATCAACAAGGAATTCATGCTCATACTTTGGAACCTAAATGGTTATATTGTGAAATGAGCTCTCTGCCAAGGTTTTCTCTAAGGACTACATAATGGGGTTCTTCAGGAAAGAAGTTATAAGGTTTTTAAAGGGACGGCCAGTGAGTACTGCCCCCAGTGTTGTAAGCGTCTATAAGCTACGATAAACACTTAGCATCAGGCCACCTTAGTTGCATTAAAAAAAGTTTACTCTAAATAGGTCACTGAACATGAAGTTTATTAAGTGCTTAGTTATATTTTGAGTAATGAACTTATAGTAATGATATAACAGGTGACAAGGAAGGTGGGTTCATAGACGATCAGTTGTTTGTGGAACTTGTCCACGCACTTATGACATATCAGACACGGGATGAGCTTGTTGAAGAAAAAAGGCGCTACTCCAAAGAAGATAAAGATGTAAGTATGTAGCAATTTCAGCCATTTGTCCTCATGCAGGTCACATCCTTATGCAGGTTGAGTTCTCCCTTCACATTAAAGATTACAATGTTTTGATTCACTAAATCAGTGACAGAATCTATACTTAGGAGACTTGTCCCGGCAACAACCCATGGGATCCACATTTGGCTTTTGGCTGTATGTATAGTGCCATATGCTTGCGTCCTCACTATCACTACCATGCCATATTCCTATCAGTATTCCTAGACGATGGACCGCAGCGTCTCCCAACCAATCTTGTAAGCATGGGGATTTTGGCGAATGGTGATTATTGGTGAACCCAATTAAAAAACGATCCCTATTCCATGGCGGTCCTGCTATTCGCAACCGGAAACTTACATGGAATAAAAATATTGCCAAAATAAATTAATTGCTTGGAATAAATATATCAGAAAACCTTATAACTGTCAAAATTTAATTTTCATAAAAAATATTTTGCAGAAAGACACGGGAAAAGAACTTAAAGATATAGGAAAGGATAAAAAAGATGCAGGAAAGGATCCAAAAGATACAGGAAAGGATCTGAAAGAGACAGGAAAGGTTCAAAAAGACACAGGTAAGGATCAGAAAGATACAGGGAAGATTCAAAAAGATCCAGGCTTGGATCAGAAAGATACAGGAAAGGTTCAAAAAGATACGGGGAAGGACCAGAAAGATACAATGAAAAATCTCAAAGATGCGGGGAAGGTTCAGAAAGATACAGTAAAGGAACAGGAAGATACAATAAAGGAAGAGAAAGATATAGTGAAGGATTACAAAGGTACAGGGAAGGACCACAAAGAGACAGGAAAAGAACAGAAAGATAAGGAAAAAGAGACAGAAGAAAAAATTATTGATAAAGAATTACACGACAAACAGTTCCCTATATTCACAATATTCCAGTCTATCAGCAGTCAGTTTCCTGACAAGGGCACTGCTCAAGAGTTAAGAGAAAAGTAAGTTATATCTGAACCTAAATTCATGTTTATTTTGTGGGTTCTGAACCCAAAAGGAAACAGAATTTTATCCAGAGTCTATGCCATTAAGGTAATCAAAAAAACTGAGTTTCTTACTAGATCTTGCCATAAAATATGGTCCTTGGAACCCATACTTATGGAAACTTCTTTTTATCCTAGTTTATTATTATATTGATATGGAACTATATTCCCGAAGGAATAACCCTGCCTCCCTATGGGCTTAGAACGCTTAGATATAAGGTGACATAAAGCAAACTACTAGTGGTAAGAAATCTCTTTCGACTGTCTTTAAAAAAAAATTATGTGCCTGCGCGGTATTAATAATTGTTTAACTAAATTCGACATACATATAAAAATCTAGTTATACATATTTATTTAATAACATAGAGTGTGTTTATTGTATTTTCTATAAAAAAATAAAAGGAACTTTTTATTGTTAGATATATTGAACTAACCTCCCGGAGTGATCCCAACGCACTGCCGCCAGAATGCACTCCCAACATCGACGGTCCTCTTGCCGAGTCAGTGTCTCGGGACCAGACCATGCACTCCTTCCATACACTCTTCTGTCGCCGCTGCTTCAAGTACGACTGCTTCCTTCACCGTAAGTTTACTTCACTTATACACGTAATGTCAACCTAATGTAAAGTCTAGTCTACCTATTGTTATAGAAGTCAATGTCACAAAGCTAGATCCTCTACATCACACGCTCTAATGCCGTCTCTCGCACTGTACGTAAGTATAATTCTAGGTTCAACAGGAGTACCTCAAATTTTAGGGGTTAGTGTCTCAGGCCAGATCCTGTTTCTACAAGCTCTTCTGACGGCGTAGTTTCAAGTACAACTGCTTCTTGCACCGTAAGTATACATTACTCCAGCCCAGACCTAGCACCTCTTTCGCACGTTCCTCTGTCGACGTTACATCAGTTACAACTGATTCCTGTACCGTAAGTGTACCCCACATATATTTTTGCATATGTGATGTCCAGTTTACCTAACATGATGCAGTCTAAGAAATTATTTAAAAGCAGCCTATGTAATGTATACATTCCTGTTGTAATAGTTATTCCTAACTTCCTATTTGTGTTGATATCAATGAAGAATACTCTGAAATATATGCTAAGATTTTAGTTTAATTAACGGCCCTATTCGAGTCTTATATTTTTACAGGTTTTAATAATTTTTAAGCTATTGCATAGCTTTTATCGCGGGCTCTGAGCGCGGTGACCGAATCAAGAAAGCAGGGCTTTTTGAGTACAAAAATTATCTTTTTAATTTCTGAATATATAAGTATCTAATGGCATTAGATATAGAGTGTATGTATGTGCATGTAATTTGTAGTGTGTGTCTGACTTTGTCTTATTCTGTTTGGCTGACAGGATGTCAGACGGCAGGTAAGGCCGTTGTCACCGGACCATTATCATCATCTATCATCATTGTCATTTAGCTATCTCACGGCTCTACGATCACTTCATCATTTTAATTTTATGCATATCATGTCTTACTGATGTATTCCATGTTTTTTGCTCCTATGCAATGCTATTGTTGATACCATTTTTTGGCATAATATCAATTAAAACTAATTTATATAACTTCGGTCAAACAAAGTCCATAACAGATGTATTTTATGTATTGGGCATGATGAGCACTTATTATTTAATACTTAGGTAATTCAGAGCTTTGATGAACGTTGCAATCTACTATGAAGCGAAGTAGCCTGGGTAGCTACAACCGCTGCTCTAGGCGTATTACATACTTACACAGCATAATGCTACATCCCAGTAATGTAAAATAATAATTTAAAAAAAAATATATTTAATAGTCACATTCGTCTTTTATGGAAATGGAATACATCTGTATATTTTCCATTTCATCTAGTTTTTCATGTTGGTGTTAGAATCAAGTACTTACACATTTTTTACATATTTTAATTTTATCTTTTATCATTAATCATATTATAATCCCACATATGGATAATATTTAATTCTCACATAAATGCACAACACATAACAATTGGAAAAAAATCAAGACAGCTATTTACAAGACTAATGATATTTGTACTAACGTGAATATATCAAAAAGGAAAGTCCAACATCTCAAACATCAGCATATTTATTACATACTATAATTCTCCATGTGATCCATTAAAAACGTTCTAGACGTATTTGTTGACTTAAGACTTTAGACGTTTGATATATTAATGTATAGTTGACCGGGAACTGTTACAAATATTTTTACGGTATTAACAAAAGCAAACATGAATTGTTAAAATTTTATTCGAAAAATATGCAGAAAATTTAAAGATAAGTGTCCATTTTTCCTATGCAAGTACTTATATGTATAACATTAAAAAAATACTTACCACACGTCTAGCTGGACTAATGAGGTTGGAGAGGGTGTCCTCCACATTATATGGTGTGTCTCCACATTACATGTGTAGTCACCTCCTTCTGGTGTTATATTATGGAGATCTAATGCACTCACCATATACCGTGATATAAAAACACGTATCAGAATAATTACCATTATAACGTTAGGTATTCATTGTTTGAATACAAATAATTTTGATTAGAGTAGTGATTAGTTTGATTAGAGAGGGATTTTAGTTGAAATATCAATGTTTTTTTAATCAAGTCGGTAGAAAAAAGGCACTATTCATTCAAGTCGCAACGAAGCAGGTGACCTGATTTTTGGCACAGGTGTAGGAGGAACTCAAAAGGAGATAAAATACTTTTTTTCTACCTTCAATAAAAAGTTCAATTACATACTTGATAATAGTTTCGAAAACTTTCTGAACCCCGGTACGAAATGACTGAGTCGAAATATTAGTTGAAATTTCGTACTTTGTGTGGCCAGTTACTAGCGCCGCCACCGCCGCCGGCCGACAGACCGGCGCGCGCACTGTCGGAATGATACCGGCTACTTTGCGCCGCATCATTATAAAGGTTTTATAATTTGGCGGGAAAACATTCAAAATATAGCGAATTTTCTGTAGGTGATTGTGATGATTAATTAGGATCGGATTTTCAGGTAGTACTTAGAAGAAGTATCATTAATACCGAGTAGAATGGCTTTTCTGACAACCTTCCTTTCTTCAACTAGCTTCCTTCGTCGGGTAAAGAGAAGTGTCATTTTGTACTCGGTACGAAATAAAATACCTCATTCCGACGGACAGGCAATAATAAATTGCATTATGCCTGACTGCCCATAATAAATTTGACTTTCACTTTGCACTTTGCAATTGGCATTAGATAGGTGTGTAGCGACAGAGAAGGACTATGAATTATTTTACTCCGATCTAAAGTTCCCACGGGAATAGGTTTTTCTACAAGTGAAACCGCGGGGCTCGCCTAGTTACGTATAAAAATTTTTTATCAAGTATTAGGTCACCTAATTCTATAGCTTCTTAAACACTTGATCACAAAACCACACCACAACCGTCACAAGATTCCTCACAGTCTCACGCGAGGGCGACTGCATGTGCATCTCGAGTTAAGGGCGTCATTTCGTTTCTTTGTATATCGCTTTGGGCTTCGAAGTCATCAATATTAACAACACGACTCGATGCTATTTCTCTGCTATTTCTAGAAACGAAAATACGTCAGTAAAATTTATTTCTTTCTAATGAGGATGCTTCGATTTGCCAAAAAAATTTGATTGAATAGCATTTGTAAAGTAGAAAAATATATAGTATGGGCTCAAATAGGTTTTGAGAACGATACAGTGGGACTCTCATCTCGGACATACCTACTACTGGTATGTATTTGTTAGGCACGTTCTCCTGAATACCAAAAGTGTGGTAGTAGACTTTATAAGTGGTGGATACAACGTATCAAAGATGGCGGCCGTGCCTATGTTGTTGAGCGGTGTTGCTCGATAACTACTGAACCGATTTACTTGAATAAGGTGTCAAATTAAAGTGCTTGTAATGTGAAATAATTAACTTGATACATTGTTCCATGTACAACTTTATTAAAATGAGTTATTACAAAAAAACTGACTTTTTGAAAAAAATAAATCTTTTTTCTTATGTTGTATCCTAACCGGGTGTGATATTATCAGCGCATTGTCAGATCTAACTTGGGAAGAAGCTGGCTGGTTGTTGTCGAAAATCTGAGGTATCACAGAATCAGTTTTAGTAAGTCTATTATCCTCATGTACGCAAACAAAAAAACTGCAACCAATAAAAAACTTAGGTTAACCTACCGGTCTCGATGTTCCAAAACAAAAGATTTTGAAAAATACCAACGTACTGTCTGATCTTATATTAAAAAATAATATTTTAACCTTGTTATTTTATTATTTTACCAATCCACATAACTTCCTCTCTTCTTCTAGTATTAAAAACTAGCTGGTTCTCTACAATTTTCAACGCTAAATTTAAATTTTCCCGCCTCATACAATATTTCAAAACATTACATTCATATATTAATAAACGGTTATATATACAAAAATATCAAGATACCTAAACAAAGTTTCAGTTGCTATTTCACCCCCCTACAGAATGATTTCCAGAAACAGTGAATCCAATAAAGGTAAACTAAAAGGTCATGAAAATTTTACGAACGTCCGAGCACTTAAGAGACAAATTTTTTAGTAAAATAACAAAGGCCTAACTTCAAATTTTCTCGTGAGTTTTTGCGGTGCCGCGCACGTAAATGGCTCGAGATACTTTGTTTGTCATTTTATCGGAGTGATTTAAAGTTTATTGGTATCCTGACAAATTCCGCAACGGACTTAATTTTTATTAAAAATTCTGGTAATTAGCGAGTTATCCAGTAAAGAAAAAATGGTCAAAAAATGGACAGATAATGTCGCTACAGACTTTATGTCTGATAAATATGTCAAAACCCTGATAATAAGCGAGTTATTCAATAAAGAAAAAGGATATTTTTTTGGCTTTTTGTAATATCTTATTTTTCTTAAGTTGTACATGGTTATGAATTAGTGTATAAAATACGCTATTCTATTAATCTTTATTGATATCCTGATAAATGAGAAAAATGAGAATACACTTTATTTCAAGCCAAAATGACAAAATCCTGTTAATCTAATAACTTTAAACGATCAATTCTTGTATACATGTATAAATATATATATAATCTGAATCTCGGAAACGGCTCGATTTTCATGAAATTTAGTAAGCAGGGGGTTTCAGTGGCGATAAATCGATCAAGCTAGGATTCATTTTTAGAAAACGTCGTTTTATCCGTGTTTTCAGGCAATGATAACCTGAAAAATGGCTCTTCTGACATCTATTGGCGAGTAGTAATACTATTCCTTACCGACACTGCAATACTAAAGCTACTTGACAATAGATGGTGTTTTTAAAAAAACTAGCAAAGCTCGGTCCCGAGGTACTTACAAAGTTATTCATTGAAGAAGAAAGTTTTTTTTTTCTCGAAAAGTCTACTTTTTGTAATAACTCATTTTACTTAAGTTGTACATGGATCAATGTATTAAGTTAATTATTTTACATTACAAGCATTTTAATTTGACACCTTATCAAGTAAATCGGTTCAGAAGTTATCGAGCAACACCGCTCAACATCCCTTGGGCCAGCCGCCATCTTTGTTACGTCATACTACCTCCTCCACCACTTTAAGAGTTTCGGTATTCAGGAGAACGTGCCTAATAAGTATAAGGTCCTTACATATGAAATTGTTGTTTTATAGAACTGGCCACTTTGATCTCAAAATGCCGGCGTTTCGTTCATGACATCAGCTTATATTGGTCCACTGCTGGACATTAGCCTCCTCTATGGCGCGCCATTTCTCCCGGTCCTCTGCCTTCCGCATCCAGCCACCACCAGCTACCTTTTTAAGGTCGTCGGTCCACCGGGCGTCCCAGGCTTCGCCTTCCCATATGCCGTCTCCACTCTAGGACACGTCTGCTCCAAAAGCGTTTGGTTAAGAATTCCAAATTCAAATTTTTTTCAATTTTAAGCTTGTCTTTTTGTTTTGCGAATTTAATTATTCATTTGTTTTCGCGTCATTTAATTTTACTTTGACATCGTTCTGTGCTTAATATGGAAAACATAAAATATAGCATTATTTTCGAGTACGTATTCCATCGTGGCACTAGCTCTGCAAAAACAGCTCGAAGGATTAATGATATGTACGGAGAAGCCAATGTAAAAGAAAACACAGTACGTTTTGGTTCCAACTATTTCGTTCTGAAAATGTTGAACTCCAGAACAAACCTCGTGGTCGGCCGAAGACCCTAGTTGTCAATGTGGAATTGAAAGTGATCGTGGAATCGGATCCGTCTCAAACCACGTCAGAGTTAGTTTGGACTTCGGTGTGAGTGATATAACCATTTTGAATCATTTGAAACAAATTGGAAAAGTGAAAAGCTTAAAAAATGGGTAGCGCATGAACTAAGTGAAGCAAACCAACAAACACGCGTCGACTGTTGCGTCGCTGTAACACAATAACGAAAAGATTTTGAATCGTATCATTACTTGTGATGAAAAATGGATCCTGTGCGATAATCAGAAACGCTCATCACAATGGTTAAATCCAAGAGAACCGGCTAAATCCTTTCCCTAGCAAAAGTTGACTCAAAAAGAGCTACTGGTTAGTGTCTGGTGGACCAACATTGGTGTCATCCACTACATCTCCCTAAGATCTGGTCAGACGATTACGGCAGATCTGTATTGGAAACCATGATGGAAAAGCTAGCCGCTAAACAGCCGAGATTGGTCAACCGCTGTAGCCCACTTCTGCTTCAGGACAACGCTAGACTACACACTGCACAACAGACGGTGGCAAAACTAGAGGAGCTAGGATTGGAATGTCTCCGTCACCCACCATACTTCCCGGACCTTGCTCCAACCGAAACCACTTTTTTCGGAATTTGGATAATTTCTTAGTTGAGAAAAAATTCAATTCAGATGAGGCAGTCCGAAACACCTTCAAAGATTTTGTTGATTCTCTCTCCCGCCATTTTTTCAGCAAAGGAGTCAATGAACTCCCTATAAAATGGCAAAAGTGCATGGATCAAAACAGTACCTATTTTGATAGATTAAATTAAAAAAAATGTAAAAAAAAAAAAAATAGTTTTGCTTTTTCCATATAAAACATCAATTTCATAGTAGGTATGTCCGAGATGGGTCCCACGAAAATCAGTATTTGATCACTTTTTTATAATTAAATCCCTTAATAAATGGGATTTCTGGTTCTTCTTAAAGTGCGGTAAAACATACAAATTCAACAACTTTGTATTTTTGTTGAAAGTATTAAAAATACACTAAACATAAAACGATTGCTAGAATAAATAATAAATGGAGCTTATTAAATAAACCAGTTCTTATAGGATAATTCTTGAACATTTTTTTTTACATCTCCTTTCAAAAAGATTTTCTTTAACCTTTATATATGGAAAATAAAAATACGTAAAGTTAAAATTAAATCAATGTAAGTACATAGAAAAATGTTAATTGTCAAGTAATTCGTGAGAGAATGTTAGTATACACAATCTGAGCATCCCCGGTCTGAGAATAGTAAACGAGTGTACATGAGGCTGCCCTATTCACCATCACCCGCCTGGCGACCGTGCAGTACTGAGTAATGCCCCAGCCTGTAACATACTGCCAGGTCTGCAGGCGTGCCATCCCGGACCAAACTTGACCAAGCGGAAAGGACCGGACTTGAAGCCCTTCTCTGAACCCTGCGGACCCAACTGCTACATGCATCTGGTGAGTTCTTTACGTTATTACGTTATATATACTTAGATTTATAGTTCGCAGATCTCATTATTCATTATTGTCTCTAATTAAGAAAAAAACCGCTTTTTCTGAGCTTTTTTCTGTAATTTACATTAGTTAAATAGTTAATGAAAAAGTAGAAATCAGTAGTGACGGCCCTATTGTATTGGAAGCAGCGTATTATATATATTATATGTACATTTGTTTATAAATATAATGCTCCTTTCGTAATTTGTTATAATTATTTTTGAGCGTGATATTTATCTTTAAATTTCTAAAGCCATAGATTTCATTTGGAAACGGAATTTCCAAATATATAGGTATTAATTAAATAAAATTTAAATAGGAAAAAATTTTGACTTTCATTATTTTTGAGTAAATCTGAATGTATTATACCGACTATAAATAAGTTTCCTTGTCCCTTTCGATGATTAACAACAGTAGTTTTTGAATGGTTTTTTTAAAGATAATTGTGTGAAAAAGGAAAAAAACCTCTTTTTTGGTCCTCTTTGTGTCTCTTGCAAGGAAAACAAATTACATTGTCTTCCTATTCAGCGCTCAAAGTAACACATCAAAATAAAACCACAATAACATTCGGATTTTTAAAATGAATTTAACAAAATCTATTTTCTGTCATTTTTATGAATTAACTTTGATGATGTTTTAAGTGTTTTGTTATGTGCAGGAAGGAATGCGAGAGAAGATAGCTCGCGAGAAAGCAGCGGGAGAAGAGGACAAAGGGAAAGCCCTGGAGTCGCCCAACGACGCATCTTCTGAGGACAGCAACGACAGCAACAAGTATCAGAAAGGTAAACACAATTGCTTGTTTATCCCACAGATCCATACCTACAACAAATAAAGTAAAGTTTTGTAGTAGGTCTGCTTAAAATATTATGGGTCTATGGATATTGGATAGATAAAATATTATACTAATAATTTCGGCATCTTCCATTTCCTATCATGCAATTTTGGTAGCTTGTTGAACTAATTTTTCAGTAGTGATACAGTATAAGAGTTTTAAATAATCTATGTACTCACTCTTGTGTCAGTAAAAATTAGAAAGTCTTAATCGTTTGAAACCTGCTTTCATATAATACTTGTACGTACAGCCCCTGATGTGATCAGTATTCAGTATATCGCTTAACCAATGTATTCTATCCAATCGTGCCTTGTGTTAAGCTACAAAATTTTTGTTAATATTTATTGTGTCAGGCAGCAACAGTAACTCTAGCAACGGGAACATCAACTGGATCCACGGCGAAGGCAGCAAGCCGGCAATCGACCAGCCGGCAACCGACCAGCCCGCCACAGAGCCCGCCTACAACACCCTGGGTCAGTCACCTCACATAACATTCTCATTGTAACGCTACACATGTCACGAGCTATGTCACACTGGTGCTATATTACCGTTTGCATTTAACACGTTCTGCAAATAATATTCCCCTTAAATCAGTAATTAAATCTCTTGATTTTATATAGGTTACAATACAGAAGAATTTAATGCCTGACTACAAGCGCTTAGTAAATGCCACTCTTTTCTCCTCACTCACTTAATTTATTCTACGATACACTATTTAGCATTTAAGGCGCTTAGTAAAGACTACGCAACACTACTAATTAACAATCTTTTGAATTCCATTTTAATTTTAAATTTTGAATGCATAGCGTAGGTATCTAATGTTAAACGCTGCCTTTCCAAACATGAACAAACATGATTTAATAGAACATCAAGTTCTATATATCTATATACTCGGCTGGATAAATTGTTCCTTAGCCCTAACTATTATAGGAAAACTAAAAAAACAACTGTTTTTTAAATATGCGTGAATTTATTTTATTGAATGGTAAAGTAAGTAATATTTTGTCCTCACAAGTGTATTTGGTAGTTTGTGTTTGTTTAGTAAGGTTTTTTACGGTTTTATTCGTGTTCGTAATTATTACTTATTTGTTGGCTTATCTGAATACTTACTGGTTATCAAAATATGTACCAATAGTCCCGTCCCATCAATCTTTCTATTATTTTATCCTTAAAAATATTTTATGACGTAATGAAAAAATGAACGATAAAAGTAAGTAGCTAGTATAGGACATGGTTATATCGATTTTTTTTTTCTCAACACACAACACTATGAATTTTGTACCTAAATAACAATAACTTTGATTATTAAAAAATAATATTACTTTTTAGTGGTAAACTTACCAATGACATTTATTACCTATGTTTGTGTTTCTTCAACATCCAGATCAATTGTCGAACCATAAAATACTACTGGAAGGGATTTTGTTATTAAAAACTTGAGATTCTTCTTGATCGAACGCACAATGACAAATATCGCATCGAATTGCCCGATCGGGTGGCGTTCGGCGAGGGCGCTGATAGACAGTGAGCGAGGGCTCATACATTCCCACTTACTTTAGCGGTCTATGCTACTCTAATGTTTTTGTTTTCAATATTTAACCTACCAAACTTAAAATACACACTGCACACTCCATTATTTTACGCCATTATTAGTGCTACCACCCTTGTGTAAGTTATTTAGAAATACTTATTGTCAACGACACGCTATCTATCCATTTATACTACAATACGATACAACTGCACCGATCATAAGACTATCAAAACAAACTCAGAGATCTGTCCACTTTTGGAAAAATCATTCAGTTTTCATAATGCAGTGTTCGTTTTCAGGGCTGTGCGTTGGCGACTTAGACTCTGAGTGGACGGGTTCGGACCAGTCGCTGTTTAGAGCTCTGCATAAGGTCTTCCCTTCCAACTACTGCTCCATCGCGCAAGTGATGCTCTCCAAGACTTGTCAACAGGTGGACACTTTTAAAGTTAATTATTATTAAAATAAACCGTGTCTGAAAAATTACTTTTTTTCTGGAAGGTAGGCATACATAGCCATTTTATGCTCTTAAAGTTTTATTACATTAATAATTCAGATTATTGCTAATAAATGCTGTAATCTAGATAAAAGTAATTGCCTTACCTCTCTGCATTTATTATCATCAATTTACCGGCTTTTAAGTCTTTTATAATGGACGGATCCATAGATTTATGCACAACACAGAATATAGATGACATAGTTGACATGTTTAAATCCAGGCTGGGTACATACGTCCAGAAGTTGCAAAAGGCTTTGGTTTCCCTAGTAAGTGAGTTTCATGAGTTTAAAACTTTACCTGGAAGAGTCTTTTAATGTGAAAGGATCAGATTTAATTGCTACAATTAGGCCTTGTTCGTCATGAAACCCTATCACGTAGAGAGGTTCTACTCCTACATGCCATTCCTGAAATATCAGAAGAGAATACTATTAATAAAATTACTAAAGTGTTAACCGAACAATTTCAGATGTCAGTTAGTTTAGTCAGTCAGTAAAGAAGAATTCAATGATGTACATTGTTTGTGACCTAAGAAAAAGAAATCCAGGCCCATTCTATTGCGTTTCAGTAGCTGTAATACTAGAAATGATATTTGGGACTGTAGAAATTTATAAAAGAAACAGGAATAACAATGACAGAGTTTCTACACTAAACATTTTGGCATGGGTAAATCTTGCAGCAGCGAAAGTAAAATCGTCATGTTGCTTCCAAACAATTCTCGTCGTAAGATATAGGTAATGTCCGATTGCGTTATACTGCTATAACACCAGTGAAGAACCACCCAGCCAGCCGGCTATCGCTAATCAGCCCAAATCAACTATACAAACAAGAAAAGCCCAGATGCGGCAGAATTCAAAGTAAACACTGAAGATTTTATTCGTTGGGACTTACCTGTTTTCTTTCATATGTGCTATGTGCTCCTATACTGCGTATTTTAATTTCGCGGTTTATATTTTGTTAGTGTAAATGAATTCATTAGGCCACAGACAATCAAACTAACCACAGACTTGTCTATGGTTGGACGTGATATTTTTTATATTTTTCGAGCAACTGTCATTGCACTGATTGCACATTATAATAATCAGCCTGCTGTTTCATAATTTTTGTATCATGCAACACATCCATATATATAAGCTTTTTGTGTGAAACTAACTTTTATGACCCAGTGGTCAAAGCTCAAAACTATGCTCATAACTACGTAATTTCGCGGCAAAGAAATTAACTCATTTTAGGCATCCAAAGCATAGAGAAGTAAAAGTACTTTATTTTTTAAAGCCCCTTGCACATGAAGCGTTTTGTCTCATTTTTTTTACTTTTATTTTGATGTTTTTTCTTGAACTTATTTCAATTTGTAATTATGAGTCAAAATAATTTTCTTACATTTTATTAATGTGTCTATGGACACGAGAAGTTTTGTAAGTCATTGTTTTTTTTTTTGTGATGAATGGCAGAGAGGGATGGGCGCTGGTTTTGTTCAATCTTTATTGTATTAGAAACTTATACTTATTTTATTCAGTATAAATATTAGTAAGTATATTATATTTATATATTAATTTAATATTTTTATATGTTTAATATGGACTTTTTAATAACTCGTTTGTTACGTGCTCCTCAGAGGAATTTACCAGTGCAGAGATACCTCACTTGACACAAATTTACTATCACTGCATGAACAACTCAAGCAAGTTATTTACTACATTTCAAAAGCATTTTACCTTAGTCCACATATATGCGTATGGATGAAATTCTAGTGTCTGTGTCTTTTTTAAAGCCATCTTTACCTTCTACCATGTATAGTTTCCCTGGATTTAAGCTTCTAAGCAAAGATAGAACGGAGAAAGTAGGAGGCGGTGTTGCAATCTATTTGCGTTTGCTATAGCGTGTACAGTAGTAAATAAATCAAAAAGTAAATGAAAACGGATGAAAATCTTATTCTGTAAATTACTTTAAATCATAGCAAAATCCTTATTGGAGTTTACTACAGTACTTCGCTCCATGTTGACTATTTTGACTCCTTCGAAAAACTCTTTGAAGTCATGTGTCCGCTGTACGATCATACTCTAATTCTCGGTGACTTTAATGCATGCCTTCTCAAGAATGATTCACGATCCACTAAATCAATATTCGGTATATCGTCAACTTTTTTTTTTTTTTTTTTTATACCACTAAGGTGGCAAACAAGCACACGGTCCGTCTGATGGTAAGCGGTCACCGTGGCCTATGGACGCTTGTCACACTAGGGGTACCATTTGCGCGTTTCCGACCCTTCAAAAATCCAATAATTCCAATAATTTACATATCCTCCTTTTTTTTTTTCTACACATTACTCACCTAACTGTATCTCCTCACTTTTAGATTTAATGATAATCTCGGATCCTGCTGAAGTTGTAACACATGGACAGCTAAACACCCCATTCTCATATCACGATCTCATTTATCTATCCTATAGATAAGAATATAAACTTAAACGTCCTAGGGCCGTTCCAAAATTTCTTACACTTCACAGTTTCCAGTATATTGATCTCAGTGCGCTTAAGCGAGATGCAGCTAACTTAGATTGGTCGACAGTAACCAGTAACCAGTAGCATCTATTCGTACAAAAGATTCGTACATTCAATAACACTCTCAATGGATTCATTACAAATTTAAGATAAACATTCTCCAAAAAAACGCATTAAATTAAAACACCTACCTACCCGTTGGCTTACATCAGATAATCTTAAAACGATACAGTTATGCGACAAAGCCAAATTGAAACTTAAAAAGTACCTATCAGACACAAACTATTCTCAATATAAAAATCGCTGCAATAGGATTTGTAGGGATGCCAAAGAACGCCACATTCGCATATCTCTCGAGAATTCAAACCCAGTACAGGTCTAAAATATTTCTAAAAAACTTGTGAATGGCAACTCCAAAAATGATAGCTCCTACAATAATGTAGACATTAACTTCTCTAATGATCATTAAAGTTTAGCTCCTACGACGCGAGACTCTCAAACTAAATCATCTACTCTCAATGCCTTAAAGATATCCCAAGACCCGTAAAATGTTTCAACTTCAACACTTTTACTACGTGTGACGTCAAAATCTTTTCTATCCATATCCTCCCATAACCTGTAAAAGTAATGATGACATTTGTTCCATCTTGAATGAAATTGCACCGATTATCACACATATATTTAACTACTTGCTTATTTCCTGAAGAGTGTAAAAAAGCCTATGTGATCCCACTACCTAAAATTTCTGTTCCTATGTCTGTAACTCACTTTCGCTCCATTTCTAATCTACTTATCCTTTCCAAACTGCTCGCAAGTATTGTATACAATCAATTCTCAATCTTCCTTAACAAACATGGGTTATTGAGTCCATATCAATCTGGTTTTCGCCCTGCCCATATCACCACCACAGCATTAGCTAATGTTACTAATGATATTCACACAGCGATGAACAATCCAAATCTTACACTATTGATACCGTTAGACTTCAGCAGTGCCTTCAATTCTGTAGATTTTGATATTATGATATTAGACTACTAGTAGTAGAATGGTTTAGTTCCTACCTTAATGGCCATTTGCAGTTTGCACGAGTTGGCGAAACGAACTAAGAGGGGTATACACTTACAGCAGGAGTACCTTAAGGTGGCGTTTTATCACCTCTCTTATTTTCAGTTTTTTTTAATGCAGTCACCAAAATCATTTCTGCTCGCTTCCATCTTTATGCAGATGATCTCTAAGTTTATTTTTGCTTTCACTATCAAGATGTTGAACTAGCTGTTCAATAAATCAATCAGGAGCTGGTTCAAATTGGGCCGAATCAATTGGTCTTTTGGTAAACCCAGCCAAAACAGAATGCATAATAATAGGAAGTCGATACTCATTAAACTGTGTAAACAGAACTTCAGTGTCTAAGGTAACATTCCACGGGGTAGACATCCCATTTTCTGAACATGTCAAAAATCTTGGTCTATTCATCGAAAGCAACCTTTTCTGGTCAGTTAATGTCAACCAAATTAGTAAAAAAATTTATATAACACACTGCACTTACTTAAGCGACTGCGTAAGTTCTCCCACTAAAAACCAAAATTTCACTAGCACAGTCTCTTCTTCTTCCCCTTCTAGACTATCCCGACGTTTGCTATCCCGACGCCACTGAGGAGCATCGGCATATGAACGCGGCGAATTGGCGGCAAAATTACCTTAAATATTTTTATTATTGTCAATACAGTTGTTAATATAATTAGTTTTTTAAATTAACATGCACGTTATAAATGTTATTGTTTTAATTTACACGCATGATAAAAGCCTTCGTCACAACTGAGCATAACCGGACTCTATGATGCGTGCCTCGGCTACGCCTCAGCCCTCACTCTCTAATCGCCCGCTAAGCTGCATTTGCAAACTTGTATTTCGCGGGGGTAATAATGAGCTGGTTGTTGTCTCGAACGCCGAATTTCAAAACGACAAGCCAGCACAGCGTGTCTAGCCAACACCTACTTACATAAGATGCAGAATATGCAGATAAACACAAGCATTTATCATACCAATGTTTGTCTTAAACTTTTAACTGACGATTGTAAAATCATTCCTAAGTTATATTATTTTTAGTTATTATATATTTGTTGAGTTTAACTTAGTATGTAAATGTAATTTAGAGTAAAAATATCTCAATAAATATTGTGCATGTTTAATAAAGTCTACGTATTACTATTAACACGTATTGCTGAGTTCGTCGTTGGGAGGAGGGGTAAAATCAGTGATCCTAGTTAGATCATAAGGGTAACGGACCTAAAAAGGTTAAGAACCACTGTGTTAGAACGAATACAAAACAAATTCATTAGGTTTTTATATATGAAGCAGTACGGTGTATAGCCATACTATCCCTTAATGTATCCAACCCTATTTGTATTAGGAATGGTTGGATATATTCAATTTCAAGTAAGGAGAGAAGTAGCGCTTGTGTCCTACATTGTCAGGTTAATTAGAGGTATCATTTACAATTCGGATATACTGAGCCAAATAAATACCTACGTTCTGGATAGGTATGTCTGGCATCGCCGGCAACCACAGCTACTGGCTGTGCCGCAAGGGAAAACTAATTTGCTTAACGAGGGACCGCTGCGCACTTATAATACCGTTGCTACAGATCTGGATGTGTTCTGTTTCACTGAGGGTGAATTCACAAAAATAGCATTATTTGTGGTGTGTTATAAGATTTAAAAATGTAATGTAATATTTGTAATGTAATGTCATATTTGTAATGTTATGCAATGGAAACACTTGCTGTGCTAACTATCATCACGTGCATTAGGTTGAAAACCCAGTAATGATGGTGTAAAAGTATTTTAAAATAAATAAATAAATGTTTTTTTAAATATCTAATAATTTATTTATACTAATGTTCGTTTATCAATTTATCTCAACGCACATACTATCTTTAATTAAAAACACCCAAAGGTTACCTGGGAGATATTACTCCATAGCGAAAAGATCGTCATTTGTACCTTTTGTCAATTCTGTTTTGTGATTTATTTTGAGCAATAAAGTGTTTTATTATTATTATTGTTATGTATGTCGTTGTCTGGAATCTGTATAAAAAGTCTTCCTTAGTTTGGAACCAGACGGCGCTGTGTACAAAATAGTAGATTGTTCACCAAGGGGTGAAAGTGACTGATTACCGACGAGGGTGTAGCTTGAGGCCCGAAGCGGAGCTGAGGGCCTTAAAACACACGTGATGGGAATCGCCTGTCATCCCGAGTGATACGTAGTGCTTTACACTACAAATGAGAGGATACTAAAATATAATTAATTAATGTTTTAATTAACTTAACAAATAATAATTCACTTTTTATAAATATAGATGGCGCTGTACCAAATAATTACAAGCTATGATTATGTTTTCTGTTTGTAAATAGTGAGTTATTTTTTTCAAATTGAACCTGGTTCGCTTAAATAATCACAGATGGCACTGTACCAAATAAAAAGAAGCTATTTAATTGTTTCGTCAGCTTTTATTTTATTATTATTTCTTGCCTCTAAATGGGCAAGAAAGTAAAAATGTCTGCGAACACGAACCCTATTTTTGACTATGCATGAAGGTTTTTTCAGAGCATGTGTAGTGTAAATATCATTATTGTTCTCTAAAACAGGCATAAGTTTCATTATCACTGTCTTATAATAGGTATGTTGTTTAGTTTGAGGTTTTTTGTTGGGAACTTATGAAATTATATAAATGTGTTTAGGTATACACGTACTGGATCAAGACCGGTCAAGAGGAGTGCCGCGTGGAGGCGGAGCTGACGCCGCCACGGAAGAAGAAGAAGAAACACCGGCTCTGGTCCGTGCACTGCCGCAAGATACAGCTCAAGAAGGACTCCGCCTCGCACCACGTGTACGTTTTCACTACTATACTATTATATATGTACATTTAATTGTTCACCGTATCACCGTTCCGGTGTGGCATACCGGTAGGCAAAGCGTGAAAGTTCGGTGGGTGTCAGTGGAGGTGGCTGGATTCGGAAGGCAGAGGACCAGGGGAAATGGCTCGACGTGAAGGAGGCTTTTGTCCGACAGGAGAACAATATATGGTAAAGATGATGACGACCTTATCACAAGTAAACTAGTGCATAATTTGGAGCTATGCTCTATGTATCATCGAATCTGTTACAAAAATCGGTTACAGTCTTTACTAAAAGTAAAAAAAAAATCACTTGAACCCTTTTATTTAAGTTTTAAACTCTATTAACCGCCACAAATTCTATCAGTTTTAAACTATTTATATTAAGATACATCACGAGCCATCTTTACTGCACCACCTACCCGGGCGAATTATGAACTAAGTGTGTAGTTATCAAACGCATTTTATTTGCCAACGACCTCGAAGTTTATAGAAATAAACTGTGTTTAATTTCGTACATAATTTATATATAAGTTTCAATATGTAGGTCAGTGGTGGCCTGAGGGTTTCGATTTTACTTTGCGTCCTGAGTGGCGTAGGTTTAGGCCTGTATTGTACCAATGAGTCTTTCTTAACTTCTCAAGTACATTGATTATTCACACTACTTTCTTTTCGGTGCAGCAAACATCGTGTAAAAAACCTGCATACGTCAAGAATATTAAAGACATGTGTGAAGTCCACATTCCGCACTGGGCCCGCGTGTGGACTCTGGCCCAACACGCCCGTTAAGGGTAGGCCGTGTCCCAACAGTGGGAACGTATGAGGCGTAAGTTAAGTAAGAAAAGGAGTAAGTTGGTACCGTGTCTATGATCGTCGAATTGTTAATGTTTGTGCTGTTTTCAGGTTTAACTACACCCCTTGCGACCACCCGGGGCAGCCGTGCGACAGCGCGTGTCCGTGCGTACAGTCGCAGAACTTCTGCGAGAAGTTCTGTCAGTGCACCACCGACTGTGAGTACAAGTACATACAATCATAGTGTTATGACAAACCAATGATAGGGTTAGATAATAAATGTTAACTACACAAGGAGAGGCCTGTGCCATGCAGTGGGGCGTACAACAGCTGAGGCGTCATTATCACATATTATGTGAAGTTTTGTTTTGTTATTTTTTATAACTTTAACAATGTTCTCGTTTTGGGTTACAGTTCTACCTTTTGTTTTTTTTTATTATTTTACTTTATCATTTATTGTCATTTTAATAACATTTTTTTTTTGTATTTGTGAATTTTTTATTTCTTTTATTTACATTTATATCGATTTAAACCTGACTCAAAATCTATTTGCAAGTCTTAAACATAACCTAACTTTACTTAATGTTCACTTTTTCTGGTAATTTAATCATAAATCATTAATTAAAAATTACATGATTACCTTCATTGTCACATTCTTTAACTGGTTTTCAAATCACGACACTGATTAAACCTAAAATCTACAAAATTCCAAATTTACGATGAGAAATATTGTACGTATTTATGTATATGTTGCATAGATTAACAAAGCGAAAGACGCTATTATTTTCAAAGATGATTCAAGAATGATTCGCAACGCAGTAGTGCTGTTAAGTCGAGATTTTTTTAAATCTTAGCAAAGAAAGAACATTTGGTTTCCTCGCAAGTGGATTAAAAACATCGTATGAAATTCGTGGGCGTCCATTATTTCCTCTTAGCTCCATTACGTTTCCGGCTGCAATTCTACCTAGTGTGTAATGCCTAACATAGCTAATCATCATGTTATATTAATGTTGTGTTATTTGTGTGTTGGTTGTGTGTGTATGTGTGTGTGACATTTTCAGGTCAGAACCGTTTCCCTGGGTGTCGGTGCAAGGCGCAGTGCAACACGAAGCAGTGCCCGTGCTACCTTGGCGTGCGCGAGTGCGACCCCGACCTGTGCACCGCGTGCGGGGCCGACGCGCCTCACCCACTCCACCAGCACCAGCCGCTCTACTGCAAAAACGTCTCCGTGCAGAGGTAACCAACCCATTATTGGGATGTGGCATATTTACGCAACCAAGTTTCTCCTTCAAACTACACAGCCCTGGTTTTAGTTATTGCAATGATCTTATATCATATGGGTCTATGAAAAGGGTTGTGACCCCCAGCTTTTCATCCATGTACTGGAAATATGTACGGCGTTAATGGGTAATGTATCTGTACAAGTATAGAAAATGAATTACACAAATGCCGTACCGTAATAAAATAAATGAACTATATTGCTTCTACAATTATTATCGGCGAATTAAGTGTACTGACTGCCGGTACCACTAACTATCGGTACCACTGACTACCGGTTCTACTTGCTACCGGTACCACTGACTACCGGTACCACCTACTACTTTTGAACAGCACTATGTTTTTTGTCATTTGTTTTTAATGATCTATCATCTAAAAGAAAGCTGTACAAGAATAATTAGTCGTAATTATTCATTTGCACTTAAAATTTAAATTTGGCTAAGAGTTATTTTGTGATACAGTAGCAGCCTCTAAACGTTATTAACGGTGGGTCATTCTCATTACAGAGAGTAATTGTTGCCGTGGGCCTGAAGTGTATAAACTTAGTCGAGAGATAATACTTAGTAAAGACAGGTATTTGATATCTGCAGTAAAATTTTAATAAATAATGAAATTACAAAATTGGTAGATAAACCCGCGCGACACCTCATTTTAAGTGCACATTTCCGCAATGTATTACTTCGTCACAGGAGTGGGGGGTGTTCCAAATATGTTTTTTTGTGTTGTCGTCAAATCAGAGAAACATGCGGTTTCAGAGAAACTTCCTCTTGCGAACGCTTGCGTTGTGAAATGAGCTCCCTGCCAAGGTTTTCTCCAAAGACTATGGAGTTCTTCACGAAAGAAGTTATTAGATTTCTGAAGGGTCGGCAACGCGCGAGTGATACCCCTGGTGTTGCAAGCGTCCATAGGCTACGGTGAATGCTTACCATCAGGCCGACCGTAAGCTTGTTTGCCACTTTAGTGGTAATAAAAAAAAAAAAACTTGACAATGATATAAGTTTAATTTTTTTAACTTCAAACTTTTGGTGTAAAAACTTTCTAATATACATGTTCATTACGTTATTACGTGTTTCACTGCACTGGCTATATTACGATCTGTTGTATGGGTTCGCAGAGGCCTCCACAAACACTTGCTGCTGGCTCCGAGCGACGTGGCGGGGTGGGGGATTTTCCTGAAGGAGGCTGCGCACAAGAACGAGTTTATCTCGGAGTACTGCGGAGAGATCATCTCACAGGTATACCTGTCGCCCGATTACTTTGTTTCTTACCGGGGCCCGCACCTCAAATTTCTATATCTGTATGTCATACTAATTATACGTAAAACGACCACATTTACATAATTTGCATGCATTAAGCACCTGACAATTAGTGAGTTTTAAAATTGTGAGTTCAGGAGAGAAATACCTACACATTAACTGCAAATAACACTTGTCTCTCACACCACTCAGTAGTATCATACTTACCCGTACTAGTATTATAAATGCGAAAGTAACTCTGTGTGTCTGTTACCTCTTCACGCTTAAGCCGCTGAACCGATTTAGATGAAATTTGGTATTTACTGTATATGGACTACAGTATGGGATTCTTCAAGAACGAAGTTATAAGATTTTCAAAGGATGCGCGAGTGATGCCCTAAGTGCTGCAAGCTTCTATAGGCTGCGTTTTTATACAAAAAATTCAAAGGTTCACGCGAAAATAATTACCGAGCTGAAACGATATACGAATAATGATATAACGACTATAGCAAACTTCATTAATATAATTAAGGAGTTGACGTACAAATTCCACGCAGATAACAAAATTAGGGAGAGTGGCGCCGCGGGCAAAAGCTAGTCTTAAATAAATTTAATATTTACGGTCCGCCTGATTGTAAGCGGTCACAATAGCCTATGGACTCTTGCAACACCAGGGGTATAACTCGCTCGTTGCCGACCCTTCAAAAATCAAATAACTTCTTTCTTGAATAACCCCATACTGTAGTCCTTAGAGAAAACCTTGGCAGGGAGCTCATATCACAACCCACAAGCGTTTGAGGGAGGAAGTTCCTCTGAATAGAAATTTGTGTATTAACCACCACCCAGTGAGGAGAAAGTCCCTAAAGAGTGACTATTTAGAAGCCTAAGACCGAATGACTCAAATTTGTCTGTACCGTCCTGTACACATATAGTTCATTTCATTTGAGAGGAAATAAATAAAAAAGAAGGTGAATAAATAAATAAACTCACCAAAACTCAATTAAAAAAGATAAAACTTCTATAATTGCTCACTTGGTGCGTAGTACATATTTTGCAGCTCAGCTTTTATGCATACTTGATATATAGAATAGGCCCGACATTACCGCCCGTGGGTTCTATAAACGCGCTTTGCCTTGAGGGAAGTAAAATATAATAAAAAGCCCGTGGAAGTAACCCGCTCAGGATCGGCCGTTGTGGAGATATAAAGAGTAAATCTACGTTCAGCAGTAGACGTCTTCCGGCTGAGATGACGACTTTCTGCTTTTTTATTTGGATGTTTATTGGGTGGGTGCTTGGAAGAAAAATGTACCGATTGGTTTGTTTGTTTGTGTAGGACGAGGCGGACCGGCGCGGCAAGGTGTATGACAAGTACATGTGTTCGTTTCTCTTCAACCTCAATAATGGTCAGTGAACTGAAGAATATTACTTATTTTCTTAGCATACAGGCACCGGAAATATCATCAATATTATATTAATAATAAAAAAAATTGGAAAAATTTCACAGCGCCACCTGGTCACAAACTAAGCAAAGCTTTAACTAAGAATACCAGACAACGGATACAAATAGTAGTACATGTACCTATATACTTTTTTTTGTAAATACATACATAATATACATAGAAAACACCCAGACTCGAGTGGAAACACAAATATAAATGTTTTTCTTGTGCGTCAATCAAACCCACACCTCAGGCTCAGCAGGCAGGTCACTAACCACTAAGCCATAGAGGCTGTCATTTTTCGAATCACAAGCATATGTTATTAATATGTTATTTTCGGTCTTATTGAACTTTTAGTATTTTTTAGGAGTTAAACATGGTAGCTTATTATATCTGAAGATAAATTGATTTATTTATTGCGTAGACTTCGTGGTGGACGCGACGCGTAAGGGGAACAAGATTCGGTTCGCGAACCACTCGATCAACCCGAACTGCTACGCGAAGGTGATGATGGTCAACGGAGACCATCGCATCGGGATCTTCGCGAAGCGCGCCATCCAGCCCGGGGAGGAGCTGTTCTTCGACTACAGGTGAGTGACGCTCACGCCGAGTATCAATAGGGTAGTCAGTGGATCATCATACTTCTCTATTATATATTTAAAAGAGTAATTCAACTGATATATCAATGCCTAATACATAAAGAACAGTATTTGGCCTTTTGGTTAAAAATTAAAATTGAACCTTGAATTAAATTGTTGTAGGTAAAATTATAAAGCGTTAAATGCTATGTTCATTTACGAGGATGAAGTTGCAGGCATAAGCTAGTATAGGTGTAAGACTGCGCACACTTCGGGTTTTGGCGATACGGAATTAGGGCACCCAAAGACGCCAATTCCTAACGTTCGATAAGAACACAGACAGAGCGTGTCGGGTAGAACCGTACGGTCAGATGACCGAAACCGGTAGGTAAAAAGAGCAAAAGTTAAAAGAGCATGCACGCCCGATTCTCCAAGAATAAAATGAGCAACGTTTGACTTCTTTGCAAAAATTGGCTAGTAAAGTAAGAACCTTTCAATATTTACTCGAAACGGTGGCTTCTGCTTATTATCAACTTAGACTTTCCATGGATACAGCTATACAGGAAGCAGCTGACTGACTCCATACATCGTTTTGTAGTCGCAAAGCCCTAAATAACCATTATAATATGAGCTCAAACTCTATATCTATGTACATACATTATATCTGTGTACATCCATACACTCCATTTAAAAAGGGAACCTCTCTTTTTTATTTATTATTATTTGATAATCTATGGAAGTGCCGTTAAATATAAAGGGAAAAATTTCGATTAAGCACATCATGGATAATGGAAATTTTACTGGCTTACTTGTTTAGGATAATGTTCAATACCTTAAAACCTTCCCAGAAAAATATGTTGATTATACTTATACTAAACACTAAAACTTAATACCTAAACACTAAGTTACGCCCCATAACCTCTACCACAGCCTATAAGTGTAACTCTACAGTGTAACAAACTTCTGAGGTATTAGTGTCGTTGTCCATACATCTAAGTCCATACCATTTCAATATGGTGACTGTAGTTTTGTTTTTAAACCACCGGGTCACCATGTTTACTGTACTATACCTACCTCTACCTTCAGGCAAGTTTTGCCGGAAAAAGTTAAGAAAAAAATAAATACACTGGAGGGCTGTATATTTTGACATATATGTCACAAGACAATAACATAGTACAGTTGACCACCACAGATTTGAGAGTAACTTAAATTTAAGTAGAATAATAGACTCATTTTAATTCGATCACTTTAATACTTATCGTGCGTTATGTCGAACGCAGTCTGTGCGTCGTAAGGGATGACGTCACATTTTACTTTCGACAGTTCATAGTGATCAAATATAATTGCGTCTTTAAATGGCAAATACATTTAGTAATATTGGTTTTTTGTCGAAATAAATTACAGTTTCTAAAAATTTATCAACAACCCTATTGTCGCTTATAAAAATAGTAATGAATCATACTGTTCTGTTGTAGATATGGTCCCACGGAGCAGCTTAAGTTCGTAGGTATCGAGCGGGAAATGGAGTTCTTATGAGAGCAACCCAAACCGCGGCCCCTGCAACCCGCCGACGTCCCCGACCACTGCGAGGCTTAGGGCTCTGAGGCTCGCAGTACACATACATTGAACGTTTCCAGATATCTAAAGATCATATTAACAGTAATGCGTTCTATTAAAGTGTAATAGAAACACGAAGATGGCGGAAGGCGTGGCTCTCAAGTTGTGTTAGCTAAATTTACAATGAACTGAGACTCGTGTACGTAATATCTATTCTGTGATAGAAGTATGTCTGTAATAAATACAGTTAGGTAGTGTTTTAAAAGTGCCTTTAAAAGACTCGTGAGATGTTTTTTGATACTATTTGATATAATCCGCGCCCGTTTAGAATGGGATGCGACCTTTCGGAACTGTTCTCTACTGTCATTTTCAGTTTGCTGTGATAGGTTTCGTCCCTTTCTGTATGCCCGCGGACGATTTCAGTAAAAAAAATTGCTATGGCTAATCCGTGATTTCATAGTTTTTAAAAAGCCCTAACACAGATAAGCAGACAGCACACTTATTTTTTTATGGTACAGACCTATCAACTTATTTGAGATCTGTCAGCTTGCGGAACTATCAATTTTGGAGTTATTTATCTCCGGAGATAATGATGATATTAAGATACTAATAGTACGAGATCCCGCTGCAGGATTGGTGTGCTCATCGACTTTTTGTTTAAAACCAAATTTTTATGTTTATTTATAATTAAGAGAATATATATTTACTAGGGTGCCTATCAAAATTTGGCCGCCATTATTTTTAATTAAATTATTTTTAATTGATTTTTGGTAAAAAATTTCGTTTATTTATTTTTTAAATAAAATAACGTCTACATCACGGTAATTAATATGAAGATTCTAAAAAATCACGGTTGCCGTTGCGCACCTGGCCGCACCTCTTTGCAGCCAGGTGTAAACAGGTATGATTTCGATAAATTTATACGTTTATAACCTATTTTTATTAATTATATGTCAAATTGAAGCTAATTTTTTTTTATTAATTATCATATAAAGTTGCTTAATTAAATCTGGCCGCAAATAAGGGTTACTGGCTGTTAAAGATAATAAATATTTAAGGTAGAGTGAAAGAGAGTTAGCGCGTAACATCATTTGTCAGACGAGGACAGCGATTGCCGGCTGTGCGACGCTTTTAAGCCATTGCGCATGCGTCGAATGTTAGTGTTCTCAACTGAACAGATGCAGCATTTTTATTCTAACATAAAAACCACGCTTTGATGCAGTCCAAGAGTTTACGTGCCTTATGTATGGAATCCCAAAGTGTCAAAGTGTAAATACCGCAAGATTTTTATTATTTAACAAAATGTACGCTTCAAAACAAAATAATGAAATTCACCGTGCTGGAAATCTTTGAAACAAAAATTGTTGCGGACAATCTTTGTTAATTCGATGTGGTTAAATGCCACTGAACCAGACTGCATCAAATTCAGCCCAGAAAATAATCGCTGGCTGGTACTAGATGGTTTTTTAAAACCAACATGGTTCCTGGGAGACTCAACTCCAACGGAAGTTAATAGTGTGCTATGTGAATCCACGAACAAAGCTTCCGAAAACGACGATTCTGATATTTGTAGCGATGAAAGTGATAGCTCCGGTGATTCAGATTTTTAAATAAGAGTTACGGAAATATTAGAATTATAAGATAATTTTTTTAATTTTTTAATTTGCTTAAATGTTTAATTAATATGTAACAGACAATTAAATACTTGAATAAAATCTAATAAATTTTTTAAATTATACTTTCGCAATAAAATTTTCTTTTACTTAAGTCACCTTGGTTTAATTTTTTTATTTTTTAAATTAATATTAAATATCGACGTTCTAATTAGCAAATTGTCTAACTCCATTTTAGAGAATCTTTTATTTGTACGAAAAAAAGAATTTCTTCAAAATTTATTATCATTTTAAGAAACCATTTAATATCTTTAATATCTAATAGAGATATAATATTTAAGTTTGAATCATTCAAATAATTTGTAATTGGATTATTGCTTCATCAAAATGTTAAAAAAATCACCCTCTAAAAAATAAGAGACAAATTGCTAATTAGACCGTCGATATATCAAATCAATATTAATTTTTTGTTGCAATTTTTAAATTTGTCATTTTCAAAAAAATTACATATTTTTTGGAGTATTTATTATAAGTCGTCTCTATTACTCCCCGGTGGTTGAGAACACTAACGTTCGACGCATGCGCAATGGCTTAAAAGCGTCGCACAGCCGGCAATCGCTGTCCTCGTCTGACAAATGATGTTACGCGCTAACTCTCTTTCACTCTACCTTAAATATTTATTATCTTTAACAGCCAGTAACCCTTATTTGCGGCCAGATTTTATTAAGCAACTTTATATGATAATTAATAGAAAAAAATTAGCTTCAATTTGACATATAATTAATAAAAATAGGTTATAAACGTATAAATTTATCGAAATCATACCTGTTTACACCTGGCTGCAAAGAGGTGCGGCCAGGTGCGCAACGGCAACCGTGATTTTTTAGAATCTTCATATTAATTACCGTGATGTAGACGTTATTTTATTTAAAAAATAAATAAACGAAATTTTTTACCAAAAATCAATTAAAAATAATTTAATTAAAAATAATGGCGGCCAAATTTTGATAGGCACCCTAGTAAATATATATTCTCTTAATTATAAATAAACATAAAAATTTGGTTTTAAACAAAAAGTCGATGAGCACATCAATCCTGCAGCGGGATCTCGTACTATAAGTCGTTCGGAACGCATGTTTTTATTTTTACAAATTTTAACACCATAAATAATAACGTTGAATAGGGCCATACTGTTGATGTCACAAATGTTAGTGTTACCTTTGCTTATATATAGTGCCAGGCCTAAAACCAGTTATCTTTCGGGTAATTTTTGGGTTGTGTTGTATGTAGCCGAAACACGTTGTTGGAAAACGAAGTTACCGAACGCAGCCCGCACATATTTTATTTGTTTATTATTTTTATCAACATTAGCGCCACCACTCAGATCTCTAGTAAGTTGGTGTTCCTGTAGGTAGGTAATAGGACCGTAATTATATTCGAATAATGTGTAAGCCTCATGTCTCTAGCATTTATGATAATAATACATTGTGATCTTTGAATTTTGTAAGTCTAACATAGTCTTGTACATTACATATGTACTGAAGAAGGAAATACATATGAATATTGAGCTTGATCCAAACATTAGATGAAGCAATTTTTTACACACAATAGTGTAATAATTACACTTTGTTATTAATAGTATAATGATTACACTTTGTTATTAATAATGTAGTGAAGTAGGAAAACTGATTATTTTAGCATGAATGGAACGTTTGATGATTTTTTTAATTACAATATTTTTATCAAAAATTGTAACTAAAATGCATGTTTCATTGTAATTACCCAATTTCAGTGCAGTATCGATCGATGCCTTGCCAATAGCCGCGTCTCCACGGGCGCACGCGAGGCAGTCTCGGTAGTTTGCCAGGCACTCGAGGCAGCCTCGCGAGGCAGGCTAAGCCATCACAACTCCTCAAGCATCAAAAATTTACAGTTTTGTGATTCCTCCTGTAACTGCTTCTATAATAGCTTACTGTATAAGAAAAAAATAACGGTCACGCTCTAAAAAAATACCTAGATGCCTGTGGATTAAACAACTTTATTAGCATCGCAATGAATACAGTAATAAACTGCAAAGGAATTTGAGATGTGATAAAACTGTGCATAATTTTACACATGTACCTCCAAGAATTTGAAAGTTTATGTGTCTGAACAAATTCAAAAGTTCGACACAAATTACAAAAGGCCAGGGATGGAAAACCTTTATTGATGAATGTGCCATTTTTTATGAAAAAAACAATACTGTACATATGACGTATAATGGAGAAAAATTAAACGAAATGCTATTAACTTAAAGCTATTTAGATATTTGCAGCTCGAAATGTTTACAGCAATAGAAATTTTTAATATTTTATGTTTATTAAATTAAAACAAAAGATAAGTATGATTTCTGCTGTTGCAAATTAGGTGCTCAAAATCTCACATTAGGGTCGTACTTTGTTACTAAGCAGAATAGAAGCTAAACTAGAGTTCATTTCTAAAAATGACATGCAAGCATAGGTAGGTGGAAATAGAAATTTCATAAATTATTGGCGTGCCCGAATTGATTTGTCGCGTGCCATGGGTTCGCCGTCTCTGCAGTAGGCAATTACTGTACGAGAACGAGTTTTAATTACTTTAAGTTTTTTAGCAAGCAACGACTTTGATACCAGCTTGCTAATATTATACTCGAAGTATCGAAGCAGAGTATCTCAAAAAAAATTCCAGAAGGTTGCGATGCTGTTATTGCGGCCTTGCGATTACGTAAAGGTAAGTAAAATAAATATTCTTTTTCTTGATTTATTTTACTGTAGGTATTTTATAAAAATACAATCAAAACATTTTTTTATATTTATTACAAATTTGTCATGTTGCCTTGGGTTTCCAAATCAACATTAGCAGGAGATTGTGTTACTGCAGGGTTGGTGTCATGATATGTGATGAAGATGATGTTGATGGTTGAAGGTACTGATGTGTAAAATAATGCGGAATAATTTGTTGCATTTGCCTAAATCGGCCTCAAAAATTATATTATCAATAGCATTTTTTACAGTTGGTAGTGTGTGGATCATATTTCCTTAGTTCATTAGCAATGTGTCTTCCAAAAGAAAGGTACGGATCATTAACATCTTTAGAAGACTTTTGTAAGCAATCAAGGGCTTCTGCAAGCATGACATAATGGTATCTGACTGGGGCTGTTGTTGAGAATTTGGACAATTTCGTTTATTTTTATGTGCAGGTTCTTATGTTGCAGGTGTTTTTTCTGTGTTTTATTGTCTGAGATGCTATGTTCAACTGCGACGTTTATTTGTTTTATTTAATTAAACACTTTATTGCAATAAAGGCATTATCTACCAGTCGACCTTAGGGTCATGCAGGAAGCTTAAGGTAGTTGTTTAAGTAGGAACGATTAATATCTATTAACATTAACGTAACATACAGTATAGGGTTTGAATACATAAAGTTAATAAATACATATATGTAAATATATATTAAAATATACATACATACACATACATAAATATATATAAATACGTTTTTAAATAGGTACATAAATAATTATAGGTAGGCATATGATAAGTCTACAATCCGCACTGGGCCCGCGTGTGGACTATGGCCCAAATCACCCTCGCTTATGAGGGTAGGCCGTGCCCCAACAGTGGGGACGTATGAAGGCTGTAAAGTAGTAGGCATATGATTAATTGAAAAGTATTTATTAAGGTGAGCCTAAATAGTATTTGTTTAAGGCGTTTTCTTTATATTTTAAGGAAGCTCGTTAGTGACTGCTGCATTTTCAGTCGCATCTACGACTGCGTCAATTTAAGGAGACTGCTCTCCTCCTGAAAAAAATATTTGTATATAAAGTGTTATAATTTTTGCACTCAGATTAAATATAAATTCAATTAAAAGTAATTTTTTTTCTTCTAGATTCCGTCAACAGAAGAAGAACAGAAGTCGCAAAATCAAACGAATTCAAAGAAAATTAAATTTTCCCCACGTGATTGGGGCAATGGATAGAAAACACGTAATGCTGCAAGCACCGGTTAATAGTGTTTTTTTATGTGAACGTAGGTAGCTTAGGACGAATCTCTAACGGTGGAGTTTTTAAGAGCACATTATATAGATTGTTACTGCGATTATGAATAAGTGGACTGTATAAGGATAGCTGGTATGATTTGAATCAAATATGAGAACAATATACGAGCCTTTAGATACGGGACTTAGAAATACGGGATAGAATGAGCTCGCCTACCTGGTGTTGGTGTTACGTCGTTCACGAAAGTGCGCTCCTTACGATGACGTGGAAGATGGCGTGCTTCCGAAGCACGGATTTCACCACGTGTACACGGGCACAATATAGTCAATATAAACTGGAATTTATCACGTCTTTATTAGTCCTTTGTTATACTGCGGTTTTGGAATAGATCGCGGCGGATGCGGTGGTCAACGCTCACACTTGACCAATACAGTGCTTCTCTTGCGGTTATCTTGCAACAACTGTGTGGTAGGCGAGAGTGGAGGTGGGGAGGTTGGACGCTCGTAGAAAAGAAAGGTGTTGGTTAATTAACTATAGTAGTGAAGTCTATTTAAAATATATATTTGTTTCAAAGTATGGATAGGTGGCGTTACCATAGATAACTAGAAAATAAGGAATTAAACGTGCCTTAGGAGACTATATTGCAGATGCCATATGTAACTAAAGAACCCTATTTTATTTTGTCAAATAAAGCCTTTGCACTCAATGAATTCACCATGAAACATTTTGAGGGTAGCCGCATAAATGGAGACGAGGAAAAAATGCTTGACATTATCCCAATACCACGAATCGGATTCAGTTACCTTGTCACTAGCCACTCCTCTACTTCACCACTGCTTGTTTTTTTATGAGTACCTAAGACCTAATGTAATTTTTATCTATTCCTTTAGGCGTTGTTTTATAATATTTTTGACAATGCTATTTACGATGCACATAAATTGTATTGAAAGTATATATTTGAAAGGACCACGAATGCAGCAGCGGCACAGACCACCCTTTGAATGTTGATTGTAGGTGGAAGATCAGAGGTCAGGAATTTTGGCCCTGTGTAAAAGAATAGGTAAAGTTTAGGTTTTCAGGAAATTAGTTTAATGTAGGTTTTAAAAATTATAATGTTTATTTTGGTATTTTGGTAACAAAAAAAAATAAGAATCGAGTCTCAACAAAAATGGTGAATTGTTATTAGTTTCCACCATATTGCAAAATTATTTGTAATGTTGTGTGTGTTTGTCTTGAGTCTGTGTGTATTAATGTACCTATGATATGTAAGTATTTACAAAAAAGAAGTAAATTTGTATTTGTATCCGTTGTATGATTTTCGTAATAAAAGATTTGCTTAATTTGGGACCAGATGGCGCTGTGTGATATGTTCAAAATTATTATTATTATGACACTGCCGAATTACCATTGAATCACTGACAGAGCCATCCAATCTGCATTTGTTACGGACCCCCAGATATTAGTTGGATGACACGCAGACGTAGGTATCTTTTCAGTAACGCCATAGGCTGTATTATATTCCAATGTATCCCTATCCCAAATAAATTCCAAGCCAAGATCATCAACCCATATTTCTGGTAATTCTGGTGTAGGCACCCCGACGTTCACTAGCGCCGCCAGTTTTATTTCCAATTTGGACAAAGCGAATTTGAAAAAATGTGCACTATTATTATTATTATGGACATATCACACAGCGCCACCTGGTCCCAAACTAAACAAAACTTGTATTTCGAAAACCAGACACCGGATACAAATACTACTTTTTTTTGGAAATACATACATACTTATTATACATAAATACACCCAGACTCAACACAAACACTAATTTTTGTCCAGTGCGGTAATCAAACCCACACCCTCTACACGGCAGCTGGCGAAACTACCAACTAGCCTTATTAATAGCCAGTAGTTATAAGCTATTTTTGGAAATAATTGTATTGTTTCTAGGATAAATCTGCAAGTTGTAGATAGCATATCTGCTTGAAAGTGGCAATTTTTTCCCTACAACTCGGAGATTTATCCTAGAAACAATTCTTTATATACTACTAAGGTGACAAACAAGCTTACGGTCCGACTGATGGTAAGCGGTCACCGTAGCCTGTGAACGCTTGCAACACCAGGGGTATAATTCGCGCGTTGCCCACCCTTTTAAAATCTAATAACTTCTTTCTTGAAGAACCCTATACTGTAGTCCTAAGAAAAAACCTGGGCAGGGAGCACATTCCACAACCCGAGCGTTCGCGGGAGGAAGTTTTTCTGAAACCGCACTGTCGGCGACCGTTTCGGTACTAAAGTGTGAGAATGAATTCCCAGCCGATGCGAGCGGTGCGATGGTAGAAAGTAGCCGTGGATATCATTTCGAACAATTCCTCAGAACACATTCCATTGTACAAGCAGTAGAACACACACAGGGGGGCAAAGTCTCTCCTCAGACTTAAGGGGTTGATACGGCAAGTGAGTTTGGGATCGTCGACAATTCTCACAGCCCGTCGTTGAACGGAGTCAAATGGGCCCAGCTGGTACAGTGAGATAGCAGCAGTACTCCATATGGGGCCGAACTTGCGACTTGTAAAGCAGCAACCTTTGCCCCGACGTGAAATACTGCTTCGCTCTGTTGAGTACACCAAGTTTTTTGGACGCCAGCTTCACTTTGTCTTGCAAATGATCTCGGAACTGAACATCGCTGGAGATGTCAACACCAATTATCCCAATGCTCTCGGAGATGGAGAGAAGAGTGATATGGAATTGTGGGACCACAGTAAATGGGGGATTTCTTAGCGGTGAACGCGCACACATGTGTCTTTGTAGGGTTGAATCGGGCCAAGTTTTCCGCGTCCAATGTATGTTGTTGATGTCATTGATACACAGTAGAAACACCAGCATTAATATCCATGATCATTATCATCAGATAATAAGCATCAGAGCAACTACCGTCAACTACGGCTGTTATGCGTCTGCCGCACAAAAGCCACCTATTTGCACAAACCCTCGGATACTCCGTAATATGGCAACTTTGATAGAAGCCCCCGATGCCAGAACCGATTGAACGCCTTCGCTATGTCCAGGCTGCATGCCTATGCCTGTCCTTGACTCAATGGCTCGTGTGTGAGATACACTAGAAGGTCAACAGTCGAGCGACCGTAGCGAAAGCCATATTGACGGTCGCTGACCAGGTCGTGTTTTGCTAGGTATCCTAGAAGCTGTGTGTAGATCACCCGCTCCATCACCTTGGAGAGGAGAGAGGTAATGACGATAGGACAACGCACTATGGGCCAAGTCACCATCGGTCTTTCGCAGTGGTGGTAACGACGACTGGCAAAAGTTCCTTCGGCAGCTTTAGCAAGCGACCAGAAAGCAAAACTCCTAGAGGGATAGCTCGCAAGTCGCCCACCTATTTTTCTGATGAATTGGAATTAAGCTGCTTTCTTACTGAACTTCGAAGCAGTATTTAATTTGCAAAAATTTGTTAAAATATTGAGATCGTTATTATTACGAGCCGTGATCCAAGGCTCATACGCAGTTTGCTTAAGTATTTTAGCTTCTCTCCGAGACCGATTAAACCACGGCCGTTTCTGGACACCGGCAACTACTCGCGGGTTAGGTATAAAACATTCCATACCAGCTAGGATTGTCTCAGTGAATGCGGCTGCGCTGATGTCAGGATAAAGCAGAGTTGCCTCCACGGGTACGATGCATAAAATTCACGCAATCTATCCCAGTCTGCCGACTTATAATGCCATAAAAGACGCCAATTAGTTGGCCCAGGTGTATCGGGTTCTGTGCATGACACACGAGTCCGATTGAGACAGTGATCCGAGGAACTAAGAGGCGCTTCTACTGAGATGGAATATCCGTCCGGCCGTGTAATCAGCAGAAGGTCCAGTAAGAAGCTCGTATGGTCCTCTTTATCTCGTATTCTAGTTGGAGAAAGTACCAGCTGAGAAAATCCATAGGTCAGAGCACATTCATGAGCAGATATCCTTGAGCAGTTATTGGTTCGAGAACTGGCCTACTTACGATGGTGGGCGTTAAAGTCTCCCAAAATAACTAGTTCTGCTGTGGGTTATTGCTCTAGAACTTTGTCAGTCGTCGAAGTCTAGCTACGTCCGTGTTACCGCTATGAGTCCTGTCAAGGCACGCATGGATACGAGTGTGGCCGCTGTGGTCTACGCGCACCCATAATATCGACAGATCCCTGTCTTCAAGGGTATGAAGATAAAAAGAATGGTCGGCTGCGCGGTCTCTAGGTGGTGTTGGACTGCGTTAAAATTTGCGTGAATACCCCTGATGTTGCAGAAGTCTACATTAAATGTTGATGGAGCGGCCGCTAAAAAACCCTTTTTTTTTTTAATTTACCAATATTCTGGATATTCAAACATCTTTATTACTTTATTTATTGTATGTATGTCTATGTATTCATATTATATAACCATTTATTTTATGTATTTGTTTAAGTATTTATATTAAGTATGTATATGTATTTTATCTATATAGTAAGTACAAAGGTATTTATGAATATTCTTTATTCTTTCTTATAATTTTACTTATAATATTTTATATATCACCTCCCTCTTCCTGTCAATATTACTCTACCCAAAGGTTGCCTGGGAGAGATCGCTTTTAAGCGATAAGGCCGCCTTATTGTGCTATTTCTTCTATTGTTATTTTTTGTGTATTTTAAATTGTGCAATAAAGAATATTGTATGTATGTATGTAAATATGAGGATTCACTACACAGACAACTTTGAGGACAAAAGGTGCGGTACTAGAACTGCCGGAGCTCGGCACAGATAATACGGTTGCTGGCACGGCGGACTGATCCCCTTCTGTTATGAAGTAGCCGGGTCCATTTCGGTCTTCTTCTCCGGCACTACTACTAACTTCAGAGACATTAAACAGGTTGGCAGCTCAGCCGTTTCAGCGGAGACTAAGTAATCCCTGGACTTGGGAACCCGTTCAACCTGCGGTCGGCCAGAGGTCAGACGAGCAATGACTGCGACGATCACTGCCGGTCCTCCGCTCATTGAATTCTCAAGAGCTCTGGCAACCTTACTCACCGCCAGGAACACAACACTGCTCACTATTAGCGTTATTGTGGCCGCGATTTTCTGTAAGGCGGAGGTACTTCCCCAGTTCAGGCTGCATATGCGAGCGAGTACTCATTATGCCCTGCTTTTGTTTTTCGGGCGGCTTATTCGAGCGAGCACTCGCTGTGCCCTACCTCTCTTAAAAACATTACAAAAACGTTCTTAAAATAGTGTATAACCAGTTGAATATTTTGCTAGATGCACATTTTTTTAATTAGCTTTGTACAAAGAGAAAATATAAGTATCAATTGGCGGTGCAGTTAGCACGGGTAACACTCTTAATAAGAAATCTCTTAAATTAAATAAATATCTTTATACAGCAATAAATTTTATTAACAGGCAACTGTACAAAAAACACTTATTATAATATACACTGTTCTGACATTTTATAAAAAAAATGCTCAAAAATACTATCACAAAAAACTGGTCAGTGCAATCTTATAGTATATTTTGACTACACTACATAACAAATTGATTAATTAAACAACTACAACTAAACAACTTGAATGTATGTACAACTAAATAAAATTAAAAAATACAGCAAAAATGTTGTCACATTACAATATAGAAAGGACACATTGACAAAGTATTATTATAAATATTGTATAATACTAAGTAGTGTACAAAATATTTATAGATATTTATGATAAATTTTGAAAAAAAAAACAAAAGATTGTTTTAAAACTAAAGATTTATCATTGCCTGTTAATACAGGACTCAAGGCATCAAAGAACCATGTAGCATTTATGTGAATTCATCCACTCTCTGCAGTTTTTAACTTTTATCTTGAATTTGTTAATAGTTAGCACAGTTTTGTGTTTCTTTTGAGGAGCCACTCTCACTCATAAGCAGCCAATGTTGATATAGTTTCATTAATAAGAGCAATGGGTAACTGAAATTTTTCTTTAACTTTGTGACATAATTTATATGTGTATGACAATATTTTTGCTGACTTTATCTTTGCTAATCACAAGAACCATCCAACCAGCCATCTTTCCATCTTTCGTGTACCTTGCTACAGTCGAATACTGGTTTGCCCAGTTTAACATTTACTGTATTATGTCGTTCACACAGCCAGTTTGCAAGTTCATCTCTTGACTTTGTCTTGGGAGGATTTTGTTTCAAGCTGTTAAAAAAAACAAAAATTTTATTATGCCATGATAGGCATAACATAACATAACAATCATATTATTGATAAATGCTCATTCTTAGATTTTAAAGCAATCTTTTTGCCTTCTTTTAGTTCCACATTAAATGGGAACAATGTACATAGATTTAATCCACGCATGTTTGGAATATGATACAACCTTTTAGAGCACAGAACACCCGCTATACATATAAACATGCAGTGCAAACAAGGTTCCAGAATAAGGCAAGCCCAATTTTGTTTTTCAATACATATGTGCACGAAGGGTTCCGTATATTGTTATAAATTTTTTATTTTTATATTTGAGTTGATTGAATGAAAGGATCTTGTTCAAACCAATTTTCGGTGGAAGTTTGCATGGTAATGTACATCATATTCTTCATCATCGTTTAACAACTTTGGAAGTGTCTCTCGTGCAAACTATTCAGTTTAGAAAAAAATGATATTAAAAACCTCAATATCATTGTTGAAGACCTATCCATATGGGTTAGATGAAAAAAAAATTTAAGTTACAGTTCTAAGTATGGGGAACCCCCAAAATTTATTGTTTATTTTCCATTTTGTGTGAAAATCTTAATGCGGTTCACAGAATACAATTACTTACCAAGTTTCAACAGTATGCTCTTATAGTCGCGGAAAAAAGTGTCTGTTTGTGTCACATACCGACGGACAGACGGACAGACCGTAGACCATAAGGTTCCGTTTTTTGCCATTTGGCTATGGAACCCTAATGAAGAAAGAAAGTTTATGCAATTTACAGACATATATTTCTGCGAAAACGAATTTTTAAGATTTTACATACATCATATCCATAACACACCTTAAAAATCTTCACAAAGGACAATTACATTGTTGTACATCACACCTCAAAATACTGCAAAATAGTAATTAAAGAGAGTGATTGAAATCCATATTGAGCCAGTGTATGGAAGTGAGCTTACAAGATAACGAGATATACACAACATCTTGGTCTTCCTACTGTGAAGTAGTGCCACAGGTTAGTAAATAGATAGGTTGGTCAGATACCAACAGTAGATTGGAAATTATGAACTTTTAAATACTTGATAGGCAATAAGTTCCTTTTATGTGAATATTGTATGCTTGATCACGCATTGACAAGCTAGGCTTTTCAGCTTGTATGGAGATACTACCACTGCACACATGAGACATTGTCTATTTTAATAATGCCTAAAAGTAAAATTAGGAGTGATTGCACAATACAAGATTGAATAAATACATGTTTTTTTTATAACCTTTTTGGTAACAGCTCTGGAACTGTGTTTTTAATTTATTTTCACCTTTTTGATAACCCTAATGCACTCTGTTACTGTGTTTTATTTTCACATGGTTCCATCCCATTCTGAATATAAAAAACAATGCTCAAGATAAATTGTTCTATCACGGCATTAAAATTACTGTTATGAAAACGTTGATGAATAGTATATACATAATACCATGGCTCGTCCTGCAAGGGTAGAGATCATCTACTTCTACTTGCTACAATCCTGTCATCCTTTTTTTTGGCTCTATTCACTTGCAATAGTTTTGCTTACTTTGCCTCTCTTAAGGCTGTATTGCACAAACTAACTTTGACGTTAACCAGCTCTCAAAAATGGGAGATTGTATGCATATATCAAATTTGCATAGTCAGATATTTTCAAACTTAACCAGCCTGTCAAAGTTTAGCAAACCACGAGCTTAAAAGTAGTAGCTGACGATAGAAATTTCCATACAATCTCCCATTTTTGTGACTAGTTAACGTCAAAGTTAATTGGTGCAACCCAGCCTAAGAAAGTACTAAAATTTGGTTATATTCAACAAGGTAACTCTAAAGGGGACAGTCCCTTCCACACTTTTTCCTCATACAGTTCCTTGCTACTATTTTCATTCATTCTCTTAATATGCCTTTAACTTTAAAATATCTGTCTGAATCTTTTTTCACTACATCCCTTCACTTAGCAATACTCCTTTATCATGAATTTCACATCACACATACTCCTCAATGCACTCATTAATTTCTACTTACTTGTTTTGTTTGTTTTACCCAACAATCACTTCCATAGATCAGTGTTACACCCTACACATGAACAGCCATCATTCTAAACCAAGGATCATTGACCAGCACAGTAAAAGGAAAGTTTAAGTAAACATTAGTGTGGCCTTATTATAATTGATTGGAAATGAAATAATCCCGGTCAGACTAATTAGAAAATCACTTGTGCTAATAAATAGGCTGATTGTAGTTTTTGTTCATGGCAATACAAAGTAATGTAACAATATACTTACTCTTGTTGAAAGTCCAGGGCACAAGGTTCACAAGGATAAAACTGAGCAAAAATATTAAAGAACCTTGCCATGTCCTGTGACTGTGATTGCGTAGGTTGCTCGGGAAAATAAGATGCCATTGTATGCAAGAATCCCCAAGTTGACCGCCCCAAATCATCTTTATCTAATGGACAGTCAGTTGCTTTCGGTTGCTGTGTCTAAAAATAAACAATTGTTATGTATGATGTAAACAGTAAAAGGTCTGGTATTCTGCCAAGTTTGAAAATTACTTGATGCCTTTAATAAACATTAGGGTAAGAGGTGACTTTGGAAGTACTGGCCAAAAACTGGCCAAAGCTAATGTTCGTGAACTTTTGTATGAAGTTGGATCATGATAGAAGCAGATTCACTTATGAGAAATACCTTTGTTCTAATAATGTAGATTGCAATAAACTAAAAAGTAGATTTTTGGAGGACTAGGACAATCCAAGAAAGTAGTGTTTAATACCTTTGTGTTTCAAATACACTCATCCCTAGTAAGCAAATATGCATTGCCATTGGACCATTTTGTGCAAATTTCAATGAAACCAATGAAAATGCAGAAAAAAAAATCTGGTACAATTTTTACTACCAATATGTGACTTAAACATTTAACGGGTTGTCAACATGAATCATATGACGTATTTATAAGATTTTTTTTCTAATACTTGTTTTGTATCTCAACCTTTGCCCCAAGGTAAAGTACTGCTGCAATCTGTTCTGTACTCCAGATTTTTTGACGCCAGCAAATGATCTTGGTACTGAACATCGCTGTAAATGTCAACACCAACTTTAAATCTCGCCTAACTACTGTTTTCCCCTAAAATCATATAGGGATATTTTAGTTAGAATTCAACTATCTAATTTATTTTCCTAAATCTGTCTAATCTATACATAATTGTCCATGAACAATCGATCATATTTCAACCCTGTCTTTAATAGTTGAAGAGTTGAAAACGCACCGGTTTGCCTGGAGTTGTAAGTGTTGCTTGTGTTTGTTGCTTAGCCCAAGTCTTAAAGTCCGAACACGCCCTACAAGGCTTGTCTTCTTCATCAGAGCCATGAGAAGGCATTATTTCTTAAAATAAGGCTGTGTAAAACGATATTATGTTGTGCAATCTCAGAATACACATAATTATGATAATATTGCACGAAACATGCTCTGCTACGAGCTCACCAACTAACAGCTTTCAAATAAAAATAAGAACTACGAATAGTAATATTTTTCAAAAATAAACACAGGGCACATATAATCCATTCTATTTTGTGATAAACACCACAGATCACAGAACATATACCCATAAAGGATGTTTTTTTCGAATCAAAGTTGTTCCTTAGGCTTGGGTACAAATATATCGATAATTTTTCAGAAAAAAAAACGAAATATATTATTGATATTTTTTATCTCGATATATTGATATTTGATATTTGTCTCCGAGTATCCAATTCGATATTTTTTTTAATGCTGTATATCCGATCCGATTGTCTGTGCTATCAATAAATATATAAGTTTCATCATCCGACTTCTGACCGAAAGACCAGTCCGTAAAACGTAGCAGACTTTAACAGACAACGTAGCAGACAAGAAACCATGGAACTGGCTAGTTTTATTAGTTAATCAGTCGCCAAAAATTGAAGATTGTACTAACGTTAGCTATTTCTAAACTATTTTCATGAATTTTAGGATGCAGAGGGTTTCGCGGGGGATTTATCGATCTAGCTAGGTTTCATTTTTAGAAATCATCGATTACTCCTTGTTTTCAAGTAGTTATACTGTTATTTTTACCGACACAGCAACACTAAAGGTACTCCGCAATAGATGGCGTTGTTAAAAAAAGCGAACAGAGCTCGGTCTTCCAGGTTTTGCTTATTTCGTAGTCCCAAATTAATTTTTTTTTTGTATACCGACATAAAAACCGACAAAAATCTAGATTTTTAACGTGCTCTTTTGTTTGCAACTGTATTTGATCAATTTCTGGATTATTAGAATTACTCACAGTCTGAGGACATTTTAGAATTTTTAAATTGAAAGACTTGAAATACTTTAAATTGAAAGATTTAACGTTAGATTATCATTTTTGGCGCTTTGTTTAATAGATTAAAAATTATGATACTTTAGCCATCGCTTTTATGAAACTTTCGAACTTTCGTAAGTAAAGTTAGGTGGTGATGAGCTCTAAGGTTGCTTTTATAAACAGCGCACTAACTAAGCGAAGCGTGTCATTGGAACCATATTGCCACACAATGTGAGCTAATAATCTATACTAATATCATAAAGAAAGATTTGATTTATTGTTTGTTTGTTTGTCTTGAATAGGCTCCGAAACTACTTGGCCGATTTGACAAATTCTTTTACCATTAGAAGCCGACATTATCCCTGATGACCATAGACTACTTCTTACCACGGGAAAATGCTTCATTCCTACGGGAAACGGGAAATAGGACAACGGGTAGTAAGAAATATCCTTCCGTACATTCCATTAATAATTACTTAATTAATTACGGCTGAACCGATTAGGTTGAAATTTTATATAGATATTTCGATGGTTTTCTGGATGATTCAAAAATACAATTGGACTCGGCGCTGCTGTTGTTATGTCAACTATTAAACGACTTGACCCACTCTGGGTTGAAATTTTGTATGTGTATTGAAATTTTGTGGTTTCACAGACACGAATGTATTATGCCATTAAAAAGGAAAGATTTGATTGTTTTTATTCTATAACCTGCCGATAGCAAAATTTAGGGCGGGCGAAGCCGCTGGCATAAGCTAGTCTATTATAAAGCTTTTACATTTTACATATATAACTAAAAGTGAATGTTTCAAAGATAAAAGAGGTTTAGAATAATATAATACTTATTTCTAATCTAAATTAGGTTGAAGAAGTAATTATCCTAATTGCCGGCAACCTACTAAACTGCAAGAAAATATCATTTGGTGTGTATTATATGTGTATATTAATAAACATTGCTAAAAAAAATTAAAAAAAATATATCTTGAGGTTCCGCAGAGTTTGTTATAATTGAAAAAAAAGTGCTTTTTAAGGTCTTGTGCTGATATGATATTCAGCGATCTTATTTTATGATTTTACTCTTAACTTCTTTTTAACAACTTTAAAAATAATGACAAAACCCAAATTATTGGATGTCGGATCGCGCCGATGCAACAATTGCTTCAGCTGTCCTCAGCGACTTCAAAATAATAACACCAAGATATAATAATCGAGTCCGGTTAGTAACCAAAAATAAATTAATTCTACAGAAATCATGAGACAAATATCCAAGTTCGGGAACTGCAGGGTTCTATACCCGAAGGGCACCCAATGGACCCATATTGCTAAACCCACGCTATCTGGCTGTATGTCTGCCTACTTATTTGCTTTTCTTTTTGGCTTGTCAGCAAAAGAGTCGCATACAAAAGTTTCAAACTTAAAACGGTTATAGTATAAGCTCTATAGTAAAACAGCCAATAATAAAAACTGGTCAAAGTGCAAGTTGAGCTCGTGCATTATCTACTGTTGCGGAACACGCGTCGTAAGCTAGCACACTTAGCTGGTCTCTTTTTAACATACATTCAATGCAGCATCGAATTCACGATTCTTCAAAGTTAAGCGGCCGTGGCTCAGACTTCACCCACCCTCCATTTTTTTCCCTTAAACGAACCCATTACGATCGTTTCATGTAATCAATTATTACGGATCAGAAGAATATTTATATGTTTATTGATAATATTATTAACTTACTAGTATTCATTGGTTACGTATTTAAATAATCATCATGGTAAATGCTACTCAAAAATTTTCATTTCATCAGGATGTAACGTTTCCCAGTGATGAATATGTACTGGTGTTAACACCTTTCGGTGTTTCCTAATAATTTTAGTAATTTCAGTCACTTTTTTGAAATATTATTATATACAATATAATTTTAAATAACTTGAATTAATATTTAATTATAGATTTATATAGACATATATAATAATAGATTAAGATTATCATTTTGTAGATTAGACTGAACTTTTAACGATTTTTGAGTAAAAGTTCAAGATGGATCCGTTTATTTCTTGCAATTTATGCACTCGAAACAGGAGGGTTTTGCTATGTGTTTTATAAAAAATTATCTAGCAGGCGTTGGAAGGAGAAGTCTAAGAGAACATTATTGTACATGTCTCACCGAAAAACGTACTCCTTGGGTGCTGCGTCCATGTTTTGTCGATAGTTTGATATTTTGGTTGGGCACGGCACCAAGAATCTCTTCGACTCACTGCACCTTTTAATCCAACTTACCCTGAAAAATATATACATACATACATTTTATAGATATGATTGAGTATCTTCAAAGTTGATTATTTCATCATCTAATTAAGTTACAGTTTTGGCCTATAGAACTATTTTTGAATATAACAAGCTCTATTCAATGGCATGGGTTTGGTAAGTGGTCGCCACCAGTACTAAAATGCCCATTCTGCTTTCCTTTGGTATAAGTTTGCTGCGTGAATGGGGATCGTGAGTGCTTAGTAGAATTTTCCACAGCGTGTGCATATTATTACTGAAAGAATACGCTTTACATTTCTGTCTAGGTACGTTTAGGTATGTTTAGGTGTGATTTAAAGATGTTTTACGACAAAAATATTTTAGGCAAAGATATTGTGTGCATCAAGAATCTTATATATTAATGACACGTACTAATTAACTCCTCAATTTTGACATTTATAAATTGAAAAAAAAAAACTGATTTTGGAAGACTTATTTTGTACCTATCCTCATAAAAGCAACCCAAGTGAAAAATATCAGTGGCATAAATAATATATTCAAAAGCGTAATAAAAATATAAACGTGTACCTACACTTCCTAAATCCTAAAACCAATGATAGTGTTTATATTAACGAGCCTAAAACATAATATGCAACCATAGAAGATAAATTTTCTTACATTTTTGGACAGCGCCACCTGGTTCCAAACTGAACAAAGTTTTTCCTATGGATACTATACAATTCTTAGCATTGCACGCACTGGATACATATATATATATATATATTTAGTCTATCCGGTATTTTATCATAGGCATAGATACTAGACAAGACAGGGCATTTCCTAGACAGCTCAGAATCATAAACGGTAGCAGAAGTGATAGAGATACGAAGTGAATCTGCTGTCTCTTGTCTCATTCTAACGTTATATTTTTATTTTACAGGAAAGAGATAGAGAGTTGAAGCCAATTGAAGCACATTATTTTCTGTTTCTAAAGTGGTCAGCGGCTCGATTCCGTAAAATGACAGCTGAAAATTCTCGTTTGAAATCCATAGAAATAAGATATACATTGCGCATTTAAAATGACGTATTAAATTTATCGATTATCACGAAACCGCAATGTATTTCTTATTTCTTTCAAAAAAAGTTAGCAATCTTTTACGGAATCGACCCGCAGTTTTGCGAGGCTTTTACGCAGTCCATACGACTGATTGAACCAAGAAGCTTATATATGAAACATCATTAATAGTTCATAATTCATACATCATAATTAGTTTCTTAGATTGAACTGAACTCAAAGTCAATGTTCTTTTAACCGATTCCGCATTTTCACGTGTGCTCGTGCTTCCAACGCTCAAGTATTTGTTTACTCTATGCTCCCAACCTGGTAACACTGTGCCGAAATCGATTTGCTGCCATTTTATGTTGAAGTACGTACACATCGGTAATAAATAGAACGAGTTACTTGACTATTCAGGTGAGCTAGAAACAATGCGGTACAAATTGTTATGTTTTGAATTAACCTTAGCCATTTTACTATCACAGGCATGCTCATTTCTATTTGTTAAGTAGATTTGGATTACGTAATTTTTAAGCTGTCTTCGCCCTAAAATTGTATTTATCTGTTGTGTAAATTGAACATTTGTACATATCAAAGGTGATTCTGGTGAAAAAACTGAATTGTTGTCTACACAAAAAAGTTGTTCTGTTTGTAGGTGAGTGCAAACCTACAAACTGCCGCAAGTTATGCGAAGAGGCTTTAAAAAGTATGTCTTCGTATCGCGGCCCTTGGGATGGTGGCCCGCCAGGTGCCGAGCAGGATTACGCACCCCCGACACCAGCGCAGGCGGCTTACGGGCCCGCTCCGCACGCCGCGCCGCCGCTTCATCATGTTATGCCCGCTACCGATCCTTGGACCGGTGTCAGCTACAGTCAATACAGCCAGCCCTCTTCCTATGACTATGGAGCTTATAATGCTCCAACTTATAATTATGCTTATGATTCCAGCTATTATCAGGCATCTGATAGTAGCTATTATGGGAAGTACCCTGATACCTACTCTGTGCCTCACAGTAGTAGTTACGTGTACCCAGCAAAAACTCATTCCAAGTCATGTTCACCGGTGGTATCAACTAAGCGTTATGAGAAGAAAAAATCATACAGATCTGGTTCTAGAAGTGTATCTCCATATGAAAAAAAAGGAAGGCCTTATTCTCGGAAAAGAGACAGCAGTTATGAAGAAAGTGGTCATAGAAGGTCAAGGAGCAGATCCTTGAACCGGAAACATTCTAAGTATTCTTCAAGTAGCAGGTCTAGCTCACAGTCAAGGTCTTCTTCCCGTAGTATTGTTACTAAAAAGAAACAGAAAAGATCAACATCTGGATCTGAAAGTTCTTACAAAGGAAAGAGAAGGGCTCGCAGTCATTCATTTACACCGCCATTAAAAAAGAAAGACTCTTATTCTAGCAGTAGATCTAAATCTAAGAGTTCTTTAAGTGAAAGAAGTTCAAACAGTATTTCACCTAAAAATCTTAAAAGTGAAAGGAAGGGGAGAGATATAAAGAAGAATAAAGATAAAAAACAAAGAGATGAAAGCACTCCACCGAAGAAATGGAAGAAAAGATCCATAACACCTACAAAATCCAAAAAGTATGATAGATCATTGATTACTCCACCTAAAAAGCATAAAAAGTCTGATGATTCTATGACTCCACCTAGGAGGTACAAACGTAAGGGACGAAGCAGTAAAACTCCTCTAAGAATAAAGCAAAGTTCTTTGACACCACCAAGGAGCTATGCTGTAAAACGTTCAATGACAAATTCTAGATCCAGATCTAAAACACATTCCCCTCAAAAACCACAGCATTCTTCACAGACACCTAAATCCCGGCACACAAGGTCTCACTCTGTATCTAGCAGATCTTCAATCTCTTCAAGAGCCTCAAGGTCCAGGGTTAGGCGAGCTAAACGCAAGTCTACTACTAAACACAGATCTTTATCAGATAGTCATTCAAAATCTCGTTCAGTCAGTAGGAGCAGGTCAAAATCTCTTCAAAAAGTTAGATCAAAGACCAAACTTAAATCGCGAAGTCCAAAGGTTAAATCTTGTTCTCCTTCAAAAGACCTACGTCCCTCAAGTAACACTCCAAGTGATGAAGAACGTAGAGGTCAATTTACTGTGAGTGACAGAAAGAGATATTGGAGAAAACACAGAAACTTGCAGCAGGAGAAAAAGGAACCAGAGAAATCTCCACCTAAAGAAATCAAACCTCCTCCAGGGGCTGTGCTACCTGATGAAGTATTTTCAATTAACTATGGGGATCCACCTGAAGTGGAAGGACCTAAGTTTGATGAAATTTTGCCTTCAGCTGACCAAGTGCTTTCAACAGCCTCTTCAACTTCTAAGTCTAAACCCATTCCAATTAGAAATGATGGTAGCTTTTTAGAAATGTTTAAAAAGATGCAAGAAGAAACAAAAAAAGAGGAAGAAGTTAAAAAACCAGAGATCAAAAAACCTGCCTTACCTTTTATTGGAAAAAGGCGAGGTGGAAGGGTTCTCAAGACTGGCATTGTAAAGAAAGCAAAGGCTATTGATGAACAACCAGCGGACAACAATCCAAAAGATGCATGGTCTCTCTATATGCAAGAAGTTAAAAAATACAGGGAAACTTCATGCGAAGAGGAGCGGAAAACAAGACCACTTGTAAAATAAAAACCATGTCAGATGCAATACTATACATTAAACTTTAGGAACTTAATAATTATCACTTTAAAGTCACATTTATTAAAAACTAGGATTAAGTTTTTTATTGTAAACATTAATGTTTTTTCTTTTTGCTCTATCCATATGTTTACTTCTAAAAATAATAGAACTATCTCTGTTTAGTCTCTATTTTTTATTGTTGATAAGAATTGTGAATAAAAATGTGGAACTGAATGCGGTATTGTGTTTCTTTACAGCAAAATGCCTGAGATGCTCAAATCGCCATCCGATCTCAAAACAGCACCTTTTGATCCACGCTTTCCTAACCAGAACCAGACAAGGTAATATATTTAGATAAGAGTCACTCTTAGGTAATATGGGCAGGCCATCAACCCTCTGCCGTAAGTGGGTTGCTCATAGCATAGCCAATCCTAGCTGAATATAGCCTGGGCTTATTATGGACATGACATCAAAGAGTTTATTATAAGATAACCATTGACTAAACAATCACATAAATAAATTGTATGAAAATTTTATTTTTTAGTCAGTCTTTAATTAATAGTCAAAGCGTTTTACAGAACCTCCTACGCTTCCCTGTCCCATGCTATGGTTTTCCATGACCATGAAGCACCAGTAGTATAAGATTTTTCTTCCATCTGGAATATTTACCTCTTTATGTTTCTGGAGGGCCCGTTTTTTTTTTTTTTTTCATGTCACTAAGGTGGCAAACAAGCTTACGGTCCGCTTGATGGTTAGCGATCACCGTAGCCTATTGACGCTTGCAACACCAGAGGTATTACTCGCGCGTTGCTGACCCTTCAAAAATCTAATAACTTATGTCTTGAAGAACCCCATACTGTAGTCCTTGGAGAAAACCTTGGCAGGGATCTCATTCTGCAACCCAAGCGTTCGCTGAAACCGCACTGTACGGGACCATTTAGGTTCTAAAGTGTGAGAATGAATTCCCTGCACATCTAAATCCTATCTGACTGATTAAAATAATAATAAAAAGTTTGTTCTAAAATCCGATCGGGTTTTCTTCTGCTTTGTACTAATATGAAACTTCAAAATTATTTCATCATTTTTAGGGTGCTCTAGTCAACAAGGAACCCTTATAGTTTCGCCATGTCCGTCCGTCAGTCTATCTGTCCGCGGCTAATTTAAAAACTACTAATACGAGAAAGCTGCAATTTGGCAGGGACATTGATCAAGCCGACAAAGTGGTCAAATAAGACCTTTGAAAAAAAAATTTTTAGGGTACCTCCCCTACACGTGAAGTGGAGACATAATTTTTTTTTCTCGTCTACCCCATTGGCGGTATGCAAATATCATGTTTTGATTTAGGGCTCCGTTTGCGAAACATTTAGCTTTAAAGTACTAATTTCTGTTAGTCAAGTGTGTCCCCTCCTCTCCCCCCCCTCCTCTACCAGCAAAAGTAAAGTATTTGGAAATGTAAAACTACGGTGGTAGTGCATATAATGAATTTAAAAGTAAAACTATTACGGTTAAGTACACTTTACAGGCTAACGAGTAATAGGCGACCGAGTTATAAAATGTACTTGGAAAAGTGAAATTTTCGAACAAATTCCATTAAAAGTTACTTATATGAAGTAGGTAAATCTGTAAAACAGGTATAACATATAAGTAAATGAACGATGTATAATTATAGAAAAATAAAATAATAAAATTCTAAACACCTTAAATTGATAACAATAGTTACGTTAAAATGACGTTCGATACGGCATGTGAGTTTGGGATCGTCGACAATTCTCACAGCCCGTCGTTGAACCGAGTCAAAAGATCCAAACTGGTATCCTGGTGCACCCGCCCAGAGATGGCAGTAGTACTCCATATGGGGCCGAACTCTGCCCCGATGTGATGTGATGTGATGTAGTTTTTTTGGACGCCAGCTTCTCATTATCTTGTAAATGATCTCGGAACTGAACATCGCTGGAGATGTCAACACCAAGGATCCCAATGCTCTTGGAGATGGATATGGGAGTGTTCTGGAATTGTGGGACTACATTGAATGGGGTTTTCTTAGCGTTCAACGCGCAGACTTGTGTCTTAGTAGGGTTGAATCGGACCAAGTTTACCCGTCCCCAGTTACTCTGTACAAGGTCTCTGCCTCGTACAGTGTGGTCTCGATTTGAGACACAAGTTTTTCGCGGTTTTCCTCCACAACGGAACGAGGGTTGTTTGCACGACCCATGTAATAAGCGTTTCCAGTACTGTCATCTCCATAGCAATGTCTGTTGGATAACATGTCATTGATATGCAGTAGAAAAAGCGAAGGAGACAGCACAGAGCCTTGCGGGACACCAGCATTAATGTCCATGCTATCAGAGCATCTACCGTCAACTACGGTTCGTCTGCGTCTGCCGGACAAAAAGCTAGCCACCCATTTGCACAAACCCTCGGGCACTCCGTAAGATGGCAACTTCGATAGAAGACCCCGGTGCCAGACCCGATCGAACGCCTTCGCTATGTCCAGGCTACATGCCAATGCCTCCCCCTGACTCTCAATGTCTAGAGCCCATCGGTGTGTGAGATACACTAGAAGGTCACTAGTTAAGTGACCGTGGCGAAAGCCATATTGACGATCACTGACCAGGTCTTGTTCTTCTAGGTATCTTAGAAGCTGTGTGTTGATCAAACGCTCCAATACCTTGGAGAGGAGAGAGGTAATAGCGATAGGCCTGCAATTCGATGGATCTAATATCTGATCTATCGCTCTTTTTGGGCACCGGGTGCACATTCGCAGTCTTCCATGAAGACGGAAATTGCCTAGTATGGCGCGTGAGTACAGGACATAACTCAGGAGCACACTGCTGGTATATCGTCTGGCCCACTCGACTTATGAACGTCTAGAGAAAGCATTGCTCGCCGGACCTCCCGCTGTGTTATGGGTATAGTAGGTGGTTCAGCGCCGTCATCGTTCAGAATCGAGTTTGAGGCAAAGAGACTGCCCAGTAGATCGGCTTTCTCTCTAGCACTTAGCCTTGGGTAACTCCGAGCATAACTATATCTTTGGATATATATGCGAGGCCGGATATGTTACAACTCCTTCACTTTGCGTGAAATAAACGTGTCCTATATCCAGGGAGTGAACGAACTAAACCAAATAAACAGCGGTATTTGATGTGTGTTTTTTATAAATAATTATAATCGTTTACTTTCCTGGTAGGATTTATTTGTGTATAAGTACTAGACTGTGTTAATATTTACACCCATAAAAGTTTTGAGTTAAAATTGCGTATTGTGAATAAATAATAGTTTATAAATGTTACAGTCATAGTCTGAAATTGTATCTAACCTAAGCGGTGTCTATTCAAACAAATCCCGGTTCATACCTATCACAACTCATCACCAAAAATGTTTTCGTTTCGAACAAAGCATTGGTATTTTGCCGATGAATTGGAATTTTGCTCTGGCAGTTGCTTTCTTACTGAATCTCGAGGCAGCATTTAATTTGCGTTTTACCTCATAAATATTCGGATCCTTATTATTACGAGCCGTGGTCCAAGCCTCATATGCAGTTTGCCTAAGAATTTTAGCTTCTCTGTAGGACCTATTAAACCTCGGTCGTTCTTTGACGAAGTGAAGTATGAAAGAAGATAAATATAAATATAAAATCTTGTTTCTAATAAATATTGTTTTAACAGCTTATACAGTAGGAAAAAATAGAGTAATTTGATGATAATTACTTACAATTTCTGTACAAATAATAATGATATCCAAAGGTGGATCCAGGAATTTTTCTAGGAGGGACACAAGGAGCAGACGGGCAAAAATAATCACGAGAAGTGTTAAAAATCAACTTGTAGTATTTATATAAAGGTTCATTAAAGTATGAATAAAGTAGAAAAATTACATGTTCAAAAAGTCAGTTTTCTTTTATGTTTTCTGCTAAAGATCTCCAGCATTTCATTAGCGTTCATTTTTGTCGCAATGTCTTGATGCATATGCATTAAACCCAGTCCATTCAAACGTTCTTCTGTCATCCTGCTGCGAAGTTATGACTTTAATCGACGTAAGGTGGAGAAAGATAGCTCGGCAGTGCTTGTAGTCACAGGCAACTTGCCCCTAAAATCCGCCCTAGATGATATCCAATCAAAGTCAGATCTTGAGTTTGTATTTCATCCCCAAGTAAAATAAATGCATTGTGTAAATAATTGTTAAAATTTAAGAATTTCTATTACCTGTCAAGTAGCAAACATTGTAGTAGTACCTACTAAGAAACAAAAGGTTATATAAATTAATTTTATAATATTGTAGGTTCTTGTAACTAAAATTTACGATTTACTACACAAAACTTGTTACCCATAGATCTCAATTCTTTTGTCGGTGAAGTCGACAACGACGCATGTTCGTAATATTGAACTTGGCTGTCATTTTACACTTATGTTGTTAATAGGATCATTATTAGGTACCTGGAATATTTTCATAGGACGGTGTTATAACCAGTTCTAATAATAGCGTTTAAACGGACTGTAAGGAAGCTTTTCTAGGTAGCTCTTTCAAGGCCTGTCTTATCAATTATATCATTTATATCAAATCCAGCCATTTTTATTTCTCGAAGAACTTCTTTCGGAATGGCAGGCTTAGTAAATAAAGTTAAAATCTTGACTAAGTTTACCATTTATGTCAGTTACGTCAGTTTGTGGATCAGCTTCGTTGGTAATAATCACTTTGGCTATATGTTTTCCAAAATCATCAGCATTTTCTTGCTTGGATCGTGCCCACTGCGGAGGGGCCATTTTAAATAAAGAATAAAAGTACCCAGGGGACGTCTCTGTGGCCAATTTTAGTTTTACACTATTTTGATTAAAATGGTTTTTTATAATAATATTATTATATATTATAAGGTCTTCAACCTAATGGGACGGTTTTAATCATAAATATTGTTCAGATAAATTAAAATTTATACTTTACATATAACTCTGTTTACCTTTAATTTGAAGTGTCTTCAATAATAATGTTTAACTGAAGCACGTCTAACCTTGCTTCTACCTAGTGCCACATGCTGTTCGTGTTAGTATATACTTATATGTACCAACTTCGCCGACCACTTCTGGAGTGTCAGCAAATCACTGCATTGGTTCAAAAACGCCGCTTGCAAGGGTTACGTGAACTTAAGCCGTTAAGTCGTTTTAAATATACCTACCCAAAGGTTCCGCGACAGAGATAGCTTTTAAATAATACGGACCCCTAATTGTATTTGTATGTGTCCTTAAATTGATAACACTAACTTAGGTATGCAATGAAGCATTATATCTATAACTACTTACAATCCAGGTTAAACCATGGCGATCGCGATGTCCTAAGTTAGATGAAAGACGTGTTCATGAAACAGCGTTTTATATCCGCAGGTACTGCTATCAAAGCTACTTAGACTTCCACCGGTGCCAAAAGGTCCGTGGAGAGAAGTACGAGCCGTGCAACTACTTCAAGCGAGTGTACACTTCTATGTGCCCCATGGACTGGGTCGAGAAGTGGGACTCGCAGCGCGCCGAAGGCACGTTTCCCGGAAAGATATAGAGACGCCACGAGTATTCCATAGTCTTAGCTATGTAACTGTTAATTTATGTAATTTGTTTACACTATTAAGTGCTGTAATAGGTAATAAAATGATTTGTTAATGACTTTTTTGTTTCAATCTTACTGACATAGCTTACAAATAGAAAACCAATGGAATTAGAGTGGGAAGGTATGATAAGTGCCCAGCTCAGGGCACTAGTGGTACCCGGGGAGTATCTGTTAACCCGTGTACCCATGCATTTAAGTTTTATTACGGCGGAAAATAGTAGTGGCTTACTTTTATTTATAGATAGTCTACCGGAATTAGGAAAAAAACGTTTAACTGAATTCTAATAAAATGAAGCTTACCTAACACCTTGATTAGAAAATATGCTAAGTGCAGTCTGTTAAGAGGATTATATCCACACCCAAGACCTGACACACCAGCTAGGTCAAAATAAGGATTTTACCTTTTCTGAGTGTTTAGAACTTAACGTTTAGGCTATTCATACAACAATTCCGAGACTCTTCAGTTAGTAAAAAATAGTGTATGGGTATTTGTATAGACTAATACCTTCTTTTTTCAATGGAGTTTTTTATGAAGAAGAATAGAACAAACCCTAACCCACTTACGTCACCTCATAGCCTGCTGATAAAGTTCGGTCAACGTTTGGTGTTACTGTCGTCACCATATCATTTTCTTTTAAATGGTTAATTCAAAAGATATAATTCCAAAAAACTGAACAGTAAGATAAAAGAAGGACACGAATATTTCAAATAAATTAAAACTCGTCAGGTTAATACTGCGACCATGCATAACGTGGGGCCTTTTTCCTTTTTATACGTGACAGTAATAAAACATTCAATTGCTAACACAATAATCACAAGTTTCTAAATCTATTCGTAACCGCAATGGGTGATTTATCTCTTTATCTATAACCCCTTTAGGGAGTGTAGTACTAGAGATCCCACATCGATTCTTCATCACCTATTACTTTAACGGAAACTAATCCGGATCTCACACAAGCAATTTTGCTATCCAAATATTACACAAATAATAATTTAATATGTTCTATATTTCTTTTAGATCCGGGTTAGAATTTTTGTCTACGGGTGCTTCTAGTCGTTGAAGGGTTTAAGAGTTAGGGTTTTCCCTGGAAAATCCCGGCAGGACGAATCCGATCAGATGCCTGGCGATCTGAGAGGAGGAATCTGGTTTTAGGGATAGGGATTTGGATTCTGTGTAGGAATTTGGATTTTGTGTGTGAATTTGGATTTCGTATAGGGAATCGGATCTCCCCTGGAAAGTCCCGGCAGCCCGAATCCGATCAGATGCCTGGGAAGAAGAGCGGAGAGGTATTTCATTTTCGTATAGGGATTAGGATTTCGTATCCGAGTTTGGATTCTGTGTAGGAATTTGGATTTTGTATAGGGATTCGAATTTCCCCTGGAAAGTCTCGGCAGCACGAATCAGGCTTAACTAAAAAACTCTTCAAGCTTTAATTCAGGCGATAGCTTCAGAGTAGCGACCTGTATCTCCAAAACAAATGATTGTAGCCCAGTAGTTTTTTTACAGAAGTGACAGATCTCATAAAAATCTGCATTTTTGATGACAGCCGTCCAACTCCGTAACTATAGATTGTAGACTAGTAGTTTCTTCTCAGAATTTTTGCATCTCAACAAGATCTTCATTTCGGATGACAGCTGTAGATTAGAAAGGGCTAGGTATATCTCCATTACTATGGATTGGTTTCTTCTCAGAAGTGACATATATGTCGTAGCAGCCATCTGATTTTAGCCAGTTAATTGGACGCCTAGGGCAGGTTGTCCAGTATGGAAAAGAAAGAGACAGAAATGGACCTGTAAGTCATGTATGTTGGGTTGGGTTCAGTTTCACATGTGTCAACGTAGATGCGGAGCGAGCAAAGCGAGCGGACATCTCCAGTCAAGTTTCATATAATAATCTGTTCAGTTATATGATAATTTCTTTCCCATACTTAACGATGTGCTTAGGCGCCCAAGTAACTGGCTAAGTTAACCGGATGGCTGCGACATATACATCTCAAGATTTTACTTTCGGATGACACCTGTCAAACTAGAAAGGGCAATATCTTTGTAACTAATGTTGTTAGACTAGTTATTTCGTTACAGAAATGCTAGATCTCATCAAGATCTTTATTTCGGATGACAGTCGTCAAACCAGAACCACGGAAACTTTTGAATTTTTCGGGATAAAAACCTTGTCCTATTTTCCTATGTCCTTCCCCGGTATTCAAACTATCTCCATACCAAATTTTATCTAAATCGGTTCAGCAGTTTAAGCGTGAAGAGGTAACGTACAGACAGATAGCCAGACAGAGTTATTTTCGCATTTATAATATTAGTATGGAAGTATGGATTGGGATGGATTAGGAACTAGTTTTTCCTGCGGCTGCGTCCGTTTGTTTTTCTAGTTGTTTATGAGATTATTGTTTGTCTAACTTCGCCCGCGTCGTGGTTATATTACTCTTTTAAACTATTAAAATATGCCCATATTAAATACCGCCGCGCTTTAATGTCACTTTTTTGTGCATGGCTACCGCAACTGAAGACGTACCTATTAAAATTTGAAATGTGTTAGTAGTAAAATATCGATTTTTCAAAAGTAAGTCAAGTTTCTGCTACACATTACATAAAAATAATTAAAAATCAACCAAAGGGGACACTAAGCATTGTCCTATACCTACAGCTATCTACACGAGAAATACATTGAGTTTGTGTAGAAAGTTATTTAATCATATCAATATACCTACCAACATGGAGTAGGAATATAAAAATCAAAAAAGAAAGTTAAAAAATCCCATAAAAAATCATAAAAGAAAATGTAAATTCCATAAAAAAACTACTGAGTATTGGTAAGAACGGAGGCCCATATGAGTAAAAGATATAAGAGTCAAAAATGGTTACATAAGATAATTAATAAAGCGTGTTATTAATAATCGAAAACTGGTCATATAGGTCCAGGAAACGCTTTCTTCTCGCGCAGCTCGTCCCAGTGTTCGATCCAGAAGTTTGGGCAGATGGTCTCGAAGTACCGCTTGAAGATCTTGCAGTCGTCGACGTCACCGAGCAGCCGCGTGCACTTGTAGTAGTCACAGTAGTTGTCGTAACACGCCCTGCAGTCAGGAAAGTAGAAAATAGCATCAGTCGAACATGCAATAGTAGGACTACAGGTGACAGAGCATTTTAATAGGCATGGGCGTATCTTGTTTTTGGTGTATTCAACTCAGTTTAGATGGGGTAAACCAGTCAAAGTATTTTTTTATATATATAATGCTATTGTACGTGTGTATGTCACTGTACTTCTCCTAAACGGCCGGACCGATTTAAATGATTTTTTTTGTATACGTTTGGGTGGCGCCCTGAACGGTTTAGATTACCAAATCAGCCCGGCAGATGGCGCTGCAGTCACTATCATGCAGGACAACGTCTGCCCGGTCAGCTAGTATATAATATAATCAAAAGTGACAAGCACTACTGGTAGCAGAGAGTAGGTACCCAATAGAAAAGACAGGTTTATAAAAACCAAAATCTAACCATTCCTCGCACCACCGTTACGAAAGTCCTATCCTAATACAACTGAATAGTAACAGATAAAAGTAAAATATACTTACTTGGTTTGGTTCTGAAAAGGATATCTGGGGTCCATACGTATAGTTCTGAATTCCTGCTCACACATTTTGGATTGCTATTTGTAAACAACGTATAAAAAATCAATAAGCAATTATTTAAAAGATTTACCAGTCTTTACATTATGTCATATAGGTAATGGAACATTGATTCAAAAATGTATATAGTACAGTGAAATCCGATCTTTTTTATTCTTTGTCTATTGTAATTTGAACAACGTTAACGCCATAGAAGTAGAAACATGCTTTATTGATTCAAAAATACATTAGAATATAATGTTAAGTAAAATGCTTCCAAATATATTTATGTGGGCATATTCTCGTAGTCATTAAAATTTGGCCAAAATTCATTTTGTCAAATAATGTTAGACTTTGAAATTTATGTATATACAAAAAAAGTTAGTTTTTTTTTGTTTTTGTGTGGCCCAGGTCCAGGCAGTCCAGGGCGGGGACTCCCCAACCCTATTTCGCAGGCGACCGCTCCGACCAACCGCTACTGCGCCAGGGTACTGTCTAGGTAGTGTCGCGGGCCATTATCGCTTATTAAATTTTACAATGGTTGCGACAAAGATGAAAATCGGTGAGTACCTGCCTAAATAAAATCGCCCTCAAATTTTATGTAAAATAAAGTCCCCCGGTTGGACCGTTTATTGTTTGTTTGTACGCAATTACTATTATACTAATTTATTTCCGAAAAAGGATAAGACAAAGAAAATATAATATAATATTACCACATAGTTTAGAGATGTACTATATACTTACCTGATAAATGATTATTTTGTGTTTCTATGTGTTCTTTGTTTTCAAATCAGATAATTCACATATTAGTAGCTATGTCAATTCATAACATGATTCAGAGTAAATTTTTTATTATTAATAGATATACGAATAGATATATGAAAATTATCAGTTCTTTTTTACACATAAGGTACTTAAGGCTATATAGCTTATAATACTTAAGCCTTAAGGCTATAGTTATGTACCTTATGTGTAATAAAGCACTGATGATTTGCATTACACTTACTCGTACAGGCAAAGCAAAGATGCTAAGACCTAAATTACTCCCATGGGCTTTTTCTTTGTAAATTTTACTTTCCTCAAGGCAAAGCTGAGGCTCATAGAACCCATGGGCGGTAATAACATATGAAACCTATTATGTGCACCGTGCGAGCTCTACGTACTGTTTATTTGTTAAGTACTGTATCTGACCCCGCTAACGTTGTTACTCTTTTTTAACAACTGGCGGTATAGAAATTTCAAACTCGAGTCATATTTTAAATAGCCTTTCATTATAGTCCTAGGGTTTAGCATAATTAAACTGCATTTTATGCAGAAAGCATCCAAGAGTACAAATCGTCTGTTTCGTAAATTACTGAAATCGGTGCATTCGTTTTGATTGATCGAATGCATGCATTACATACGTGCATTTTTTGTAATTCTTATAGTTTAAAATCTACTCGACGGATTGTCAAGCATTTTTTTATTTTGTAGATAATAAATATTAGGCCCTATTTCGATTAAAGAATATGAGTTCATAGATTAGAATATTTAGTTGTTATTTTCATTAGAACAAAAAAAAAGAAATGTTCACAATATTTTTCATAATATTTGGCCACCATCTTTTATGTCTTAAACGGAATTTTTTCCTTTGATTACAAGTGTCAATACAAATCGATTGACATCGGATTCACTAAAATTAGTGCAGCCGTTTTGAGTTTATAAAATTTTAAAATAATGCAGCCGCCATTTTGGAAACGGAACGCTATATTGAATTTCAGTGGATGGAATTTTCATTTCCTCGGATGAAATCATTCATATAGGTCTCAGTATCACTGGGTAAAGCGGTTTGCTTTTTGCATAAAATGCAGCTTCCGATGTAAATATCGCCGTAAGCCCTAAGAATATTAGTATTTTTTCCTAATCATCCTTAATACTTATTTATACAATGTATTATAGTATTTCTTTTAAAGTTCGGGTTAGCAATAAAATGTATGTCTTAGTTAGCTAGTAACTTTATTTTACATCTATCTAAATAAATCTTTATAAATTTACAATTTTTTTTTAATTATTATAATTATTAATAATTTTATACAAATAAGCTAAAAAAATGTTTTCTTTCTAATTTAGGACGAGTATAAGTCGCAGTTTAAGGGTTTCTTACCCAAATAGCAGAAACGGAACCTTTATAAGTAGGTAGTTTCGACACTTTTGCGTCGGCTCTAATAGAAATGTATGCAGAAATTAAGTATTTGTTGATATTGAGAAAAGGAAAAATTGATAAACACTTTGATATTAGCTTCCAAAGATGAAATTTGTGTGTCCCTATAGCTCTAAGAATATAAAAAAACAGGATAGTAAAGCTTTTAAATGCATACTTCCAACAAAATGATTTTTAACCAAATCGGTTAACAAGTTTTTATATCCATATAGTAATGATTCTGCGGAACGGACTTGGCCGGTTTTATTACTCTCTTCTAATATACTAAGCGCGCTAAATTTTACCCTCGTACACCACTGAAACTCGCGGCGGTACTTAAAATCGAGTAATTAGATCATTAATGGACCTTCTGTACCTATTTATTTCGTGGTATTTAGGTTGGTTGTAGATGACCTTTAGACTGAAAAAGTGGAAAGGGCACCCTGGATCCTTTAGTAAGGGGCCTGGATCCTTTAGTAAGGGGCCTCGGCTTGGACAAACGAGTTTTTTTTAAAAATCTAATTAATAAGTGAAGCTCCTAGGTATATTGTTATATTTATTATTGTAAGGGAACACAGTTAAAACAATTTGTTTAATTTTTTGTAACTAAACCACAAATCTATAAATTAATTTTAATATTTTTAACCCCCGACGAATAAAAAGGGGTGTTATAAGTTTGACCGCTATGTGTGTGTGTGTCTGTGTATCTGTCTGTGGCACCGTAGCTCCTTAACGGGTGAACCGATTTGGATGCGGTTTCTTTTTATTTGAAAGCAGGTTTTTTAACAGCGATTCTTAGACACGTTCCATCAAATTCGGTTCAGCCGGTTCAAGGTTATCAGCTCTGTTGTTAGCTGCGGTAGGGATCTTAAGACGCATTGGGTATTTACTTTACTTTCAAACATATGTGTGACCTAAAATTCGAAACACCCATGTATTGCTACATGACTATGCAAGATTATGGAATTCTTGGTCTGATATCCACCACACCAGTACACTCTTGAAAAATCATACCAGATATGTCGTGTTTGGATTCGATTTGACCAGATTTTTAGCCCCCGACGCAAAAAGAGGAGTGTTATAAATTTGACCGCTATGTGCGTGTGTGTCTGTGTGTGTGTGTGTGTGGCACATCGTAGCTCTTGAACGGGAATACCTAACTCGCAATTCCTCAGCAACTTACAGCAGATAACAAACTGTACTGTAGCGCTGCACACATATATACATTCTTGCGAAAACGTATACGTTTGAAATCATATCATATGAAACAATTAAAGTACGAAAACAGCTTTTATGTACGAGTTGTCTTATATTTTGATTTTCTTTTATTAGAATAAGGAGTAGAGTTGGGTTCATACCTGGTCAATATTAATAAATACTTACCTAGTTTTACATGGGCTCAAATATAATAGCCACCAGGCCGAATATAGTTCAATCTCTCTCAGATAAAAACAATCTGCCTGTGCGTTTCGCGTATTTCATGTTGAGCCAAAATCATATTATTCTTGTAAAACCAAGTTAACAAAATAAGACAAGGAGGAAAAAACTGAGATAAGTATACATACTACACACCATTGCTAAGTTTCTAGGTGTGAATGGAAGTTTCATCATATTTGGTATTAACAATAAATACTATTTAATTGAATTTATACAAAAAAAAAACAGGCCTAGTGCGAATCTGTCTCGCGCACCAAGGATTCCGTACAAACTTATTTTATGTAGATAATTCTTCCAGCAAGTCTCACAGGTTTATTTTTTCCTATATTTTTGATGTAACAAATTTCATGATTCTAGGACAACCGGAGGTACCTACCCCATAGGTTTTGATTTATTTGTGAATGAAGTCACCGTAAGTGAAATTTATATGCGACAAAAATGGCCGTATTTAGGCTGTATATTCTATTGACTTACAAGATTGATTTCGTTTCGTTAATATAAATTTCAACTTGAAACCTTCACGTGTTCCCGAGAAAAGTGGTCTTGACAGACAGACAGACGGACTACAAAGTGATCCTATAGGGGTTCTTTTTTGCTTTTGAGGTACGGAAACTGAGACTGGCTCTTTCCTCGCACAAAAGATTAGCATCCAGTGGGGAGCCGCAGCCAGTGGGGAGCCGCAGCCAGTGGGGAGCCGCAGCCAGCATTCTTGCCACCACCTTTCCACATGGACATCAGCTATATTTTTAATATAATTTAGTTTATACACTGATGAACAAAAATAACTTTACCCTTACCTAAACGACGATATTCCATGAACAAGTAAAGATATAGCTTCATGGAACAAAAAGTATTATAAAAAGAGTTTTACTTTACACATAAATAATGAAATAAGTGCTTAAATACGCTTCAATGTTCATTTCTCATAAACAAGTAAAGATATAGCTTCATGGAACAAAAAGTAATTATTAAAAAGAGTTTTATTTTACACATAAATAATAATTGAATAAGTGCTTAAATACGCTTTAATGTTCCTTTGACTTCATAGGTAATATTGTCGTCTTCGTAAGTAGCTAGTTATTTTTGCTCGTTTTTCTTTTAATTTATTTATACATATAAATGTAATGTTATTGTTTTGATTATAATAATAAACGCAACATATGTAAAAAAAAACAAAACTGAAATGAAAACGGTAATAAGTATAATAAAATTATCCGAGTTAAATAATAGTCTAAGATCCCGCCGCATGATTGCTACGTTTATCGAGTATTTGATCAAAATCATTATTATATACAATTTTAAAAGGGTTTAGTTAGATTAATATCTATTAATCGACTTTTTGAAAAAATGGATTCACTAGTTATTAAAATAAACTATAATATACTTTAAACAATTTTTCTAGTAGGTGTGAAATGTTTTGGCCCCAGGTCAAACAACTCCTTTCTTAATTTTTGTGGAGAATTTAAAATTCGTTTCTACTATCGTTTGCTCTTGAAACTCCTACAGTTGGCTATTGCCATCCTTGTCTATCTATTGATTTAGCGAGATAACTCTCTTTCACGCAGAACAGTCTTTAACAGCTAGCAATCCCTACTTGCGGCCACAATTACACAAGATACAAAATACAATTATAAAAGAGGCAATTCTTTTATAAATGTATATAACAAAAATATATTTTAAATAAATACTCGATAAACGTTGCAATCTTGCGGCGGGATTTTAGACTATAAGGGTAATAGCTACCTAAATAAAAAGAAGAATTTGGTACTTTACAATATTGGGCCATATTATGTTTACACTGGAGAGGACGCTATTAACAAACGTCACGTCACCGATGAAATACTAGTTACTAACTGAACTGCAGCCCATTCAATGCAATTTTCGTAGCAGCGAGGGTAAGTGCGGTGTCTCCTCTAGTACGTAGTTCAATTCAATTCAATTCAATATAATTTTATTCAGATTAGGCTACAATAATTGAGCACTTATGAATGTCACTACGCCATCGGTTCGTAAGTCTACAGGGCGGGAGACCTTGTACTGTGAAGAACCGGCAAGAAACTCAGCAATGGCATTTCTTTTCTCCCTTTCTTTTACAGCGTCCAATTAAAAGATTGGAAAATGCCCTCCCTTTCATAAAAGGACACTTTCCATTACAAACATAAAAAAACATGAAATATAAAGCACAAGCACAACATAAAAAAGTATCTAATATAAACAAAAGACAGTTAATGTATTCATCACTAAGAAATAATCAATGTCTTACAGTATTAATAAACAAAACAATAAAGTAAGACTAAATACTAAGAATACCAAGAAGTTTGCAAGAGCAGACCAGCCTCCACAGGCTACACCCGTTCACGAGTATGACACATGAATCAGCCATCGCTTCGCTCAACCATGTTTTACATAATAACTTACTATTTACAATATAGCAACAAGGCTATTAAGGGGTAGCCCTAAACCTTACCATTAATGGATATTTCTGTAACTAAATACCAAAACTGTATCGTTGCCCGTATCTATGACCTTTTCCTTTCACATATAAATTACTTATCACGTAAACGCTATTATAAAGTAACTTTAATGTTATTCTTTTTCTTGTGGTGACATCCCAATGACGGAGAGAGAAGGTCAATGTTCTTTCGAAGTGTTGGAAGCGCTGGTGACGGTTGCGTATTGCTGCTGGCGATGCAGGATGCCCAAACACTGTAGTAGGCACTGCATGCTGGCCGCTGACGTCGCCTGAACCAAGCAATGTAACTTCACCTCGCGAAGTTTTAATTCTAGTTAAAGTGATAGGTTATGGTAGTAAGGGAAATCACTACTCGTAGGAGTTCACGCTTCATACCGAACTATGTAGCAGGCCTCCTCGCCTTCGTCTATCTTACGAAACTCTTAACTTTTTTAGAATGAAACGTAGTTAAGTTTCGTATAGTTCCTCATCGCATTATCGCGCACAAATATACTAACTTTATTATTTATATTAGATTAGTCTATAAATCTAGCTCTTCCTTCTTTAAATGATACACAAAACAAGATCTTAAAACAATAGAGTTACTATTCTAACTCTATAGCACAGAGTTGACATTCGTAATTATCTTTGATGGAGAACGGGAACACTTTGCCTTAATTCCGATTATAACCTTTTAACTCCAAATTTGCGGTACTTGGTAAATTTAACCGACCTTCAAGAGCAGCAAATCAGGATCTGTGTGTGGGAACGGTGAGTCAGATGACTCGATGCACCGGGCCAGCGCAGCGTCGCTGCAAAAACACACGATTTATTATTGAAAGGGGTTATTTTTAGTCAAAAGGGACGACCTAATTTAAGTGTAACCAATGTAGTTCGATCATTACTCAAGAAGCAGGAAAAGTAATCCAATTCGCTGTTTAAGGGCCAGTGCTACTTGGAAGTAACTTTAAGGTGAAGCCAAGGACGACGTAATATGAAACGTCGACGACGTAATATGAAACGTCATCTACGTGGGCCTGTATGGCAACGAGCAATTCGTCAGGTATAAAGTGAGTAAAGAGAGAAATCAATGTTTGATATAGGTAATACTCATACATACACATACCTAAGTTCGGTTTGTTGCAGCTGGTGTCGGGCGGAGGCCATGGCGTCGTGTACGGCGAGCTGTTCGCGCGGTTGCAGCGGCGGGTTCGCGCCCATCGCCTTAACAACACAACACTTCAAATAACTGTACAGCCACAATATTAGTAGGTAATAGAACTAACATACAAAGGACTCAAAAATACAAAAATTTACCTAAAATCACAAACGGAATATCTTTTAGGATGTGAAAGCAAGCCAATATGTCCCCTATGTCAATTAAACCACCATATTACACTAAACCACATTTCTCATTTCGGCGAGTGAGAGCTATACACTGAATTTGGGTGCCACCATCTGGCAGCAAGGTCGTAGTTACGCTTTCGTACCTAAACTTTATAGTGCACCACTCTATCCCTATCTTTATACACAAGTGGATGATTTTAGGGAATTATTGCACATTTCCAAAAAATTAGTTAGTACAGAAGGTAAGTTCATGTTTACGAGAAATGCATATTCACGTCTACACAAAATTAGTAACTCTGATATTGGGCCATGTATACCTACACTTTTACAATAAAGTAGAGTCCGACCGAAACTGGTTATCCGGCCGAAACCGAATTTTCGGCCGTGGCTTCAGTTTCGGCCGCAACCGAAATTCACGTGGTCAAGTATAAAATTCCTTAAAATACTGAAATTTGGTGCATTTTACCCATTATTCTGCATTAATTAGGACAGGAAATAGAAACTCAGTATATTAAGTTTGTTGTAATCATTTATTTAGTATAATATTAAAAATATTAATAATATTTTTCAAATGAAGTTTTTATAACAAAATGTTTATCAGTTATCAATAATCAAATCTCTAATTGTTACTGTTTCATTAAATAAATATGCTTTTCTATCGATTAAAATTAGAGAAAAGTAAAATCGATTGAATCCTGTGTTTATTTTTTTCCTTAGGCTGGCTTAGTATTTTCGTGAAAAAAAAAAAGTTTTGTATTTTTAAATGTTGATGTGTAATAGCGGATTTTGTATGAATCATTTTGTGACTTGATTATTTAATTATTTAATTAACTATATAAATCATTCAAGTGCAGAAACGAAACAAAAACTTACATGTAATCAGTTCCATTAAAAAACAACCTCTAAAGAATGTTTGCTTGGGGCGATAACGCACTGACTAAGTTTTGTTGTCACAGAGCTATCCGAACGGCGCACGACAATTCCCGAACAGGGCCGCCAGCGTCCGCCAAAGCGTTGCACTAAGTTAGGCGAGCGTGCACGACAATTTCCGAAATCAGTTTCGGTTTCGGCAAAATTTTTGGCCAATTTTGGCCGAAACCTGATTTTTGGCCGAAACCGAAACCAAACTTATAAATAAGAATACCGAACGAATAAAGTTCCTTAGAATATTCAAAAGCTATCAATTAGTATATTTAAACCTATTATCAAACAACAACTTTGTAACAAAGCGTACTACAAAATTTCAGATCATTTATATAACTAGCTTTTGCCCACGGCTGCACCCGCCCTAAATTGATTATCGGCGTGGGGCAACTCCTTTATTATACTAATGAAGTTTGCTACAGCAAGTTATAGTTCGTTTAAGCTCGGTTATAGTTATTCCCCAGGGAACTTCTGAATCTTCCGGGATGAAAAATAGCCTTTGTCCTATTCCAGGGCCTAACCTATATGTGTGCCAAATTTCATCCTAATCCATCCAGTGGTTGAAGTGTGATTGAGTAAAAAACAACCAAACATCCATGATTGAGTAACAAACAACTTTCGAATTATAATATTAATGGGATAGCTGGTAATTATTAAATTGCTCCACCCACCCTGAATTTGGTTATGGGCGTGGAACACCTCAATTATACTTATAAAGTTTGCGATAGCAAGCTATAGTTTGTTTAAGCTCAGTTATAGTTATTTCCTTGCGAACTTTTTGGGAGCATTTTTCGGGATAAAAACTATGTCTTTCCCCGGGATTCAAACTATCTCCATACCAAATTTCATCTAAATTGGTCCATGTATGAGTGACTTATAAAGTAACAAACAGATAGACAGACAAACAAACTTTATGCATTTATAATATTCATAGGGTAAACATACATGGAACAGAAAAGGCTCAATTACAGGATGTATAGGTAATCCAGATTAAAATGAAAATAATATAAAAATGTATGGCCTAAAATAATAACATGGTGTTTTTAAATTGTGTTATTATAATAATTTCTTTTTTTGATTTGAAACATTGATGATTGTATTTGTATTTCTTCCTGAGGTCATTTGTACGCGTCATTAGTCTGCAGGGAGAGGGTTTATGGCATTTAGTATGCACGGGTCTTTCTGTATGTATTTATTCTCTACCTTCCTCCTAACTCTAGCCTACAAAAGATATTTCCGTTTCCTTTCCTAAGTTGAGCCTATTTTAAAAAGATTTTAATTTTATAGTTCCAACAGCCTTCCGAAACTTGATGAAGCCTGGTCAAATAAAAAAAAAAAAAAAATCTCAAAAAAATAATATATTTTCGTAAATAATAACAAAATGTTAAAGAATACGGGGTTTGGAAGTTCACAGAAGCCGCTATCTGGACTACTTTACAAATACACTAATGTTATGAAAGGTTGGCAACAAAGATGGTTTGCAGTAGATTCAGAGACTGGAGTGCTGACTTACTATCTTTTTGATGGGCCAGGGGATACTATACAGCCAGGCCAGCCAGCTAGAGGAGAGGTAGGTACGATAGAAATTTTGCTTAGTATGTATTAAATACACACCTCTGGGGGCTGCCCTCCGCTTGTGGAAAAAAAACGTATCCTAACCTAGCAGAATACCGAACGAATAAAGTTCCTTAGAATATTCAAAAGCTATCAATTAGTATATTTAAACCTATTATCAAACAACAACTTTGTAACAAAGCGTACTACAAAATTTCAGATCATTTATATAACTAGCTTTTGCCCACGGCTGCACCCGCCCTAAATTGATTATCGGCGTGGGGCAACTCCTTTATTATACTAATGAAGTTTGCTACAGCAAGTTATAGTTCGTTTAAGCTCGGTTATAGTTATTCCCCAGGGAACTTCTGAATCTTCCGGGATGAAAAATAGCCTTTGTCCTATTCCAGGGCCTAACCTATATGTGTGCCAAATTTCATCCTAATCCATCCAGTGGTTGAAGTGTGATTGAGTAAAAAACAACCAAACATCCATGATTGAGTAACAAACAACTTTCGAATTATAATATTAATGGGATAGCTGGTAATTATTAAATTGCTCCACCCACCCTGAATTTGGTTATGGGCGTGGAACACCTCAATTATACTTATAAAGTTTGCGATAGCAAGCTATAGTTTGTTTAAGCTCAGTTATAGTTATTTCCTTGCGAACTTTTTGGGAGCATTTTTCGGGATAAAAACTATGTCTTTCCCCGGGATTCAAACTATCTCCATACCAAATTTCATCTAAATTGGTCCATGTATGAGTGACTTATAAAGTAACAAACAGATAGACAGACAAACAAACTTTATGCATTTATAATATTCATAGGGTAAACATACATGGAACAGAAAAGGCTCAATTACAGGATGTATAGGTAATCCAGATTAAAATGAAAATAATATAAAAATGTATGGCCTAAAATAATAACATGGTGTTTTTAAATTGTGTTATTATAATAATTTCTTTTTTTGATTTGAAACATTGATGATTGTATTTGTATTTCTTCCTGAGGTCATTTGTACGCGTCATTAGTCTGCAGGGAGAGGGTTTATGGCATTTAGTATGCACGGGTCTTTCTGTATGTATTTATTCTCTACCTTCCTCCTAACTCTAGCCTACAAAAGATATTTCCGTTTCCTTTCCTAAGTTGAGCCTATTTTAAAAAGATTTTAATTTTATAGTTCCAACAGCCTTCCGAAACTTGATGAAGCCTGGTCAAATAAAAAAAAAAAAAAAATCTCAAAAAAATAATATATTTTCGTAAATAATAACAAAATGTTAAAGAATACGGGGTTTGGAAGTTCACAGAAGCCGCTATCTGGACTACTTTACAAATACACTAATGTTATGAAAGGTTGGCAACAAAGATGGTTTGCAGTAGATTCAGAGACTGGAGTGCTGACTTACTATCTTTTTGATGGGCCAGGGGATACTATACAGCCAGGCCAGCCAGCTAGAGGAGAGGTAGGTACGATAGAAATTTTGCTTAGTATGTATTAAATACACACCTCTGGGGGCTGCCCTCCGCTTGTGGAAAAAAAACGTATCCTAACCTAGCAGAATACCGAACGAATAAAGTTCCTTAGAATATTCAAAAGCTATCAATTAGTATATTTAAACCTATTATCAAACAACAACTTTGTAACAAAGCGTACTACAAAATTTCAGATCATTTATATAACTAGCTTTTGCCCACGGCTGCACCCGCCCTAAATTGATTATCGGCGTGGGGCAACTCCTTTATTATACTAATGAAGTTTGCTACAGCAAGTTATAGTTCGTTTAAGCTCGGTTATAGTTATTCCCCAGGGAACTTCTGAATCTTCCGGGATGAAAAATAGCCTTTGTCCTATTCCAGGGCCTAACCTATATGTGTGCCAAATTTCATCCTAATCCATCCAGTGGTTGAAGTGTGATTGAGTAAAAAACAACCAAACATCCATGATTGAGTAACAAACAACTTTCGAATTATAATATTAATGGGATAGCTGGTAATTATTAAATTGCTCCACCCACCCTGAATTTGGTTATGGGCGTGGAACACCTCAATTATACTTATAAAGTTTGCGATAGCAAGCTATAGTTTGTTTAAGCTCAGTTATAGTTATTTCCTTGCGAACTTTTTGGGAGCATTTTTCGGGATAAAAACTATGTCTTTCCCCGGGATTCAAACTATCTCCATACCAAATTTCATCTAAATTGGTCCATGTATGAGTGACTTATAAAGTAACAAACAGATAGACAGACAAACAAACTTTATGCATTTATAATATTCATAGGGTAAACATACATGGAACAGAAAAGGCTCAATTACAGGATGTATAGGTAATCCAGATTAAAATGAAAATAATATAAAAATGTATGGCCTAAAATAATAACATGGTGTTTTTAAATTGTGTTATTATAATAATTTCTTTTTTTGATTTGAAACATTGATGATTGTATTTGTATTTCTTCCTGAGGTCATTTGTACGCGTCATTAGTCTGCAGGGAGAGGGTTTATGGCATTTAGTATGCACGGGTCTTTCTGTATGTATTTATTCTCTACCTTCCTCCTAACTCTAGCCTACAAAAGATATTTCCGTTTCCTTTCCTAAGTTGAGCCTATTTTAAAAAGATTTTAATTTTATAGTTCCAACATACTTTATTTAGACAAAGGAGAAGTATTGAAAACACTAATTTATAACGTAGTCTGGAAGCTAGGAGATAGTGTTATTTAAAAATTAGATTAAGCATCGAGATTTGTGATTATCAGTAAAAACTAGCTATAGATAATAAGTTGTCTATGCATGTAGTTAATAAGCAATAAAAGTATAAATACTTTAGTATGTATTTCAGCTATAGCTCTGAGACCGTTGACCCACTCCTGACGAGCCCTGGCGTCAGTTGCTCTTAACTTGAGCATATCTCCAGAGGCACAGTTAATTGTGAAGGTTCGAGAATCTTCATCACTGGGACACACAACCGCTGCAGCCAGATGAGCCTGAAAAGAAAATATCCAAATTTCAATAATTATACACACATACATTCAGCTGTAAAGGATGCATATCTGTAGCTTAAAAGTTATACAGATTAATAGTTAAGAGGTTTGAATACTGAACATTTTTAGTGGCAGTTGTCATGTCTTGACATATATTTGCTGCATTAATTCACTTTACAAAGTTTTTAGTGAGGCTATAGCTTAGTCTATTTATTCTATACCTAGGGTACCAATTAAACCAAGGGTTAAGAGGAAATATTGGGCTGCTTTTCCACATACATATTCCTGGATTTTGGCATTACATCTATCATTATTTTATGTATTTTTGCTTTTTTTAAATGCCATTTGTAAAAATAACTGGAGCACTGCCAAGTCCAAAAAATTTATTATGACACTTTCAGTCATACTCTGTATGAATATGTAAACTAATTTTTAAGAAACTAAAACATAAACATAGAATAATATTTTAACTTCCATGATGATATCTATAGACATCGGTATAAAACACCAATTTTGATGATTTTGACTCTCTCTGCGCAGTTATATTTGGGTAAAAAAAAAATATTGATAGAGTTGCACAACAAAAGAATAGTTTTAAGAAAAAAAAATCAAAACAAAGTCGATACTGAAACACTAGTGCTAGGTTAGGATACGTTTTTTTTCCACAAGCGGAGGGCAGCCCCCAGAGGTGTGTATTTAATACATACTAAGCAAAATTTCTATCGTACCTACCTCTCCTCTAGCTGGCTGGCCTGGCTGTATAGTATCCCCTGGCCCATCAAAAAGATAGTAAGTCAGCACTCCAGTCTCTGAATCTACTGCAAACCATCTTTGTTGCCAACCTTTCATAACATTAGTGTATTTGTAAAGTAGTCCAGATAGCGGCTTCTGTGAACTTCCAAACCCCGTATTCTTTAACATTTTGTTATTATTTACGAAAATATATTATTTTTTTGAGATTTTTTTTTTTTTATTATTTGACCAGGCTTCATCAAGTTTCGGAAGGCTGTTGGAAATTGAACCCATATAGCCTAGCATAAACACATTATGACGCCAAAAGTTATAATTTCGTCGGAGCTTTAACTGAAAATTTTCACAATTTCGCTCGCGGTTACTTGCTTATTGTTTTCATTTCATCCTCTATAAGTCTCAATGCATAATTCTTCACAAAATCTTCGTAGCATCTGCTGAAATTTGTCGTCAAATCCTACTATACTAAATTTAAAAATAAAAAAAGCAAAAACAATCGCATATTGGCAGGCAATGGCCTTGGTTCATACAGCCTTATCTGATGTCTTTTCTTTTCATTATAGAGCTGCGAGCATATGGAATTTGTTCCTCAGCCGCAGTTGACCTTGGCGATCTATATAGTAATTCTCTTATTATCAGCCTACTTCTTCACTGTTGGGGCCCGGCCTAGCTTATTGAGGGCGATGGCGATTTGGACCATAACCCTCACGCGGGCCCATTGCGGATTGTGGACTTTACATACGTCTCGTTTTTTACCGATATAGGTTTCCTTTCGATGTTTTCCTTCACTGAAAAGCCAGCCAGAAATTAGTAAAAGACTCATTGGTACACGCTGGTCTCAAACTTTCACTACCGTAACAGGTTGGAGATCTGGTAGGACTTTAGGGGAAGTGGAAGAATTGTAGTCTCTTATTAGTAAAACTTCCGCGTGTCTATGGTTAGGTATTTTTGAAATACAGAAAAAGAAGTTTGCTTCTCAAAATTAAAACATTTTGGCAGGAAAAAATACAATGTCAGAGAAGAATAGAAAAATGTAATTTTACTTAGAAATAGTATGACTGCCATTCATTAAGAAAAGAAAGAAATTACATGGTAAACACAGCACGAGCCGAGTGAAGCGTACCGCGGCAGAGGCCGGCGAAGTGCCAGAAACAAATTGTTCTAATTTAGAATTGTTTGGCAGGAGTAGGGGGGGCAGGGTAGACACTAGTTTATTGTTCTGAGTGACACAGGTACAGCGGCCGGCTAGTGCCAGAACCAATTTGTACTTATTTTGTGTAATTGTCGCGCGCTAATTTTCATGTACTCTGCTTGGCCTCGCGCGCAAATTTTCATGTTCCAAAGTGGGTCGCCGTGACTATACTAAATAAGTAGAAGTTGGTTCTGGCGCTCGCCGGCCGTTGCCGCGGCACGCTCCGCTCGGCTTCGCGCGCTAATTTTCATGTGCTCCGCTTGGCTTTACGCGCAAGTTTTTATGTTCCAAAGTGAGTCGCCGTGACTATACTAAATAAGTAGTTCTTAAAATTTTACTTAGATTTTTTTTATCGATTATTACTTTACAGAGTAAATACTCGATTGTTGAATACTAGCAACATGTTATGTTTTTGTTATTTTCTCCTCTCATGCGTTTTGTTTTTGTAGATATTTATTGTTGTGTAATGGCTGATTTTGTATGAAATTAATTTATTTATTTTCCGAAAAAACTTGTGTCCTCCGAGAGTTTCTGATTTTCATCTTTGTATATAAATGTGGTATCCTAGCAATGGAAATTTTTATTACGTAAAAATCTCACGTTCTTGGAAAGTAAAGAATTACCGAATAGCTATATCCGATGTCAGGAGCGAAGAAATTGGAATAAAGCTATGTATTTAATTTAATATTTTATTTAAGATATACAAATTATCTACGGTGTAGTTAGTAGCGTGTCTTAAATCGAGATCAGTCTGTCCAAGGTCTCTGACTGGGGACTTGATCCGATTCAACCCTACGAAGACACAAGTCTGCGCGTTCACCGCTAAGAAAACCCCATTTTGGTCCCACAATCTCAGAACACTCCCCTCTCCATCCCTCAGAGCATTGGGATCCTTGCTGTTGACATCTCCAGCGATGATCAGTTCTGAGATCATTTGCTAGACAAGGTAAAGCTGGCGTCCAAAAAACTTGGTTTACTCAACGGAGCGAAGCAGTACTTCACGCTGGGGCAAAGGTTACTGCTATACAAGTTGCAAGTCCGGCCCCATATGGAATACTGCTGCCATCACTGGGCGGGTTCACCCAGGTACCAGCTTGCCGCTTTTGACTTGGTACAACGACGGACTGTGAGAATTGTCGACGATCCCAAACTCACTTGCGGTATCGAGCCCTTAAGTCTGAGGAGAGAATTTGCCTCCCTGTGTGTATTCTTCCGCTTGTACAATGGGTTGTGTTCTGAGGAATTGGTGGAAATGATACCCACGGCTAATTTCTACCATCGCACCGCTCGCCATCATCATACAGTGCGGTTTCAGAGAAACTTCCTCCAGCGAACGCTTGGGTTGTGGAATGAGCTCCCTGCCAAGGTTTTCTCCAAGGACTAGTATGGGGTTCTTCAAGAAAGAAGTTATTAGATTTCTTAAGGGTCGCCAACGCGCAGTGATAGACCTGGTGCTGCAAGAGTCCATAGGCTACGGTGACCACAAACCATCAAGCGGACCGTAGACTTGTTTGTCACCTTAGTGGTAGAAAAAAAAGCGGGGTGAATAAAACAGTAAGTTACACCCGAATACTGATTGATTCGCCTCATATCAAAGATCATCGAATATTACTATGATAAGATTAATGGTCCGCCCCCTGTACCTCTTAACAGCGAAGTAAATATTACGACGGCGAGTGAGATTACACCGAAAGAGTTTGTACACTACTTAGGACGCAAAGTGAAATCGAAACCCCTCGGCCACCACTGACTTGCACCGCCACCGATAGTACATTTACTTGAAACTGTGGACATTATAGGTTGTAGGACGCTGAATTAACATTCAGCGTTGTAACGGCTAAGACAAATTTGGATTTGAATGTTTTTATTAGACTCTGACGTCCCGGACAGTGTGTACAGTTTGCGGTCCTAAGTTCTAAGTTATTATGACGTGGACTGCGCGCATGTTCACACGTTTAAAGTATACGATGGTTAAAAAATTCATAAATGTGATCGTGATTAAGCCTATCTACATAAGTCTATATGCCTTTTTACGAGCTTTTTATTAGCTTCACCTGTATGTTTGTATGTATGTTTGTAACCGACTTCTTTGGGCGCGATTTTGACCCACTTGAAACGGCCAGATTTCGTTCAAACTTTGTAGATTTATTGAGGACCGATGACAATACACTAATTTGATAAAATTATTCCATTTTTCAATTTGCAAAATATGATTTTTGTTAATTTATATAATTTTCATCTATAGTCGATAAGGTAAGAAAATAAAGCACTCTCTGATGCTTCGCATCATGAGTCGTGCAATAGTTTAAAATTAAAAAAACAAGCTATTATAAATAATCCAAACTAAAAAGTAGAAAATAAATAATAGTTGAAAAAAAACTAAAAAACACGCTTTTTATAGAAAACCGAACTAAAAAATAGAAAATAAATTTTAATGAATTTAAATTAAGAAAATAGTGTTAAAAATTTCAATGAATATAAATTAATAATAGTGTGAATAAAAAAAAAAATATTTTATTTTAAAAAAAGCGTGGGGTGCTTTTTAAGATATTATCGAAATGATAATCACTCTACTCATATCTGTCAATAAAATATTTATAACTATTGACACCATGCACCCCACGCTTTTTTTAAAATAAAATAATTTTTTTTATTCACACTATTATTAATTTATATTCATTGAAATTTTTAACACTATTTTCTTAATTTAAATTCATTAAAATTTATTTTCTATTTTTTAGTTCGGTTTTCTATAAAAAGCGTGTTTTTTAGTTTTTTAAACTATTATTTATTTATAATTCTGGATAAATGTATGAAAATAACCAAACTCGGGTCGTTTTTAGGGTTCCTTGCATGTGGCGGATACTGACTTTTTTAACACTGTTGACGTCTGAAATCAGTATAATCGTTTTTGCATGTCGTGTTACGTTTTTTTTCTGTTAGTTGGATCTGCACTGAGTAGGCTGCTACTATGATCAGATGATTCGAGAGGATGCCGTTTTGTCAAGTCGAGTGAGTCCTCCAATGATGTCTTACCTTTTCAGGCCATTTTGATAGCTGCTAACAAGCTGTTAACATAGAAGGCAGGGTGCATCTTCAGTCTGTCACGGTATTTCTGCGTATTATCAGAGATTTCCTCTTTAACAGTTTTTATTCCTCATCTCATCTCATTGCTGGTGATATACCATGGCACGTTAGCCACGTTTTGCAAGATCATATTTTGCAATCTCTGCAGGATAGAGATGTTTGAGTTGCTGTACCGGATGCATAGTTCTTCTCTCTTTGATTGATGTGTTGCGCTCAAGTAAGGTGGCGATCGAGGTATATACCTAGATATCTAACATAGTTTTGGTGTGGTAGTGTTGTGTTATCTAACAGCACTGGTGGGCAATTTTTGTTCCGCAGCGTGAAAGTAACTTGTACGGATTTGGACGCACAAGCTTTAATTCTCTATCTTTGTAACCATTTAGTAATTTTATCTAGTCCCTTTGTAAGGTTTGTGATGCTACGGTTGGGTTTTTATCTCTTGCCAATATGGCGATATCATCGCCAAATATAGCAGTAGTGACACCATCCTTTCCGGGCAGGTCGGCTGTGTATATAATGTATAGCACAGGTCCTAACTAGGGCATGCAATCTCGGAACCATTTTTAATCTCAGTATTGTTTTCGGTATTTAAACTCAATTACGGGATCTCGGTATCAATATCTGTACTAAGAAATTTTCATTTATATTAATAAAAACACAGTGTTTCCATACAAAAATCACCCATTTAATTAACCTACTTTTGAAATTGAAATAAAACACAGTATGAACAAAAATTGTCTAATTAGAGTCTGTGATACTTGTTAACGTTTAGTTAAGTCTTCGATTATTTTTAAATACCTTTAATTAAGAAAGGCAACTAAAAATCGAAATGAAATTAAACGATAGGACCGCAGGTAGGACAACCAATCTTGGTATACCGGGATCTCGATATACCAGGATCGCGCATGAATTCCTGATCCTGCAAGAAGCGAGATGTACGAAAAGTCTATCTAGAAAAGTCTACTGCAAAAGGAAAAAGACACAAATTTGTCCGGTCCCTACCCTCTTTTGTCCATCTTCTTGTTGTTGTGGCAAACAAAATAGCACAATATGATAACGAACTTAATGATAAACCGCGAGTTTTATCACTGCAAGAATTTACGCTGTCCTCTGATTTTTATATAAATCAATTTCATATACTTATAAATGAATTCCATTGAAACTATAATAGAAAAGTATTTAATAATCGCATTTAACGCCCCTATGTTAAATATACCCACTAGTGGAAAGGTTAAAGAGTTTTTTTTCTGTTGTCAGCTATTCTATTTAGCATAACATATCGAAGCAGCTTGTCAGACGAAACCTTTGGCAAATTTTTTTGAATTGCTTAATTTTCCATATTTTAATGTTGAAGATTTTTGCCATAAATAAAAGTACACGATGGCTCTACAAAGGCTATTATTTTTACCCGACTGCGGTGAAGCCCAAAAGGAGGTTTATGTGTTTGACCTGTATGTATGTATATATGTACGTCCGTTTCTATGTCCGATCGTATTTACGCAACGGCTCAAAGGATTTTGGTAAATGATGATACGTCATTAATAGAGTTTTTTTTATCAATTTTTTTTTAATTAAATCGAGAAACTTACACACTGCCTCTCGCAGTAGAAAAAGGAGGAATCCCGCAAATATCTGGATCTTTCAGGATCGAGAACATCGATCCCGCAAATTACAAAAACCTGCTTTATTGGATGCCCCAACCACAGGTCGTCACAAAAAATATACATTTTGTCCTATAGACTACGCAATAGTTTTACAAAAATGACCACTGCTTAGAATAGTACTAAACTGCGTAGAAAGAAACAAAGTGATAATTCGGCGTCAATGCGGCGACTTCAAATCGCTTCGTCCCTTTACTCACATCTTTACTTCACTCACAGATATGGACTGCGCAGTCTAGGCTCTATTGTTTATGACCTGAGCTGACTGATATTATCATCAGTGTTCCCATTTTGACTTCTTAACACTGAGACTGAGGTGAAACTGCAAGCAATGCCATGATTAATAAGAATAATAAGCTACCAAACAGTTTCATACAATCGATTAACTTTCTAAATGTTGTCTAAATAGACCTGGTAAGAAAAATATGCCTAAAATTTAAATTTCTGCTTATTTATAAGATCATGGAGCAGAAAACAAAATGAAAATCATTGAATAAGTTACAATAATTACAACTGTCCAAAAACATCCTGATTCCCAAGTATAATGATTAATAACAACGCCCAGGAGTATTTTTCGTGTAATACCGAATTTTCGATATGCTGCTCTTGGAATACCGGTATTATTATCTCGGAAATATCATTCGAGATTCCGAGATTACGAGATCTCGAGATAAATGCCCTAGTCCCAACACCTTCCTTGGTGAACACCAGCATTTATTTCATAGAATTTGGCTGTTGGCGTTCCGATAAGGAGAATCTCAGTAAAAGGATAGTTTTAATTTTGTACAGAAGGCCGTTGTGCCACACATGGTCAAAAGCCTGTTGGATGTTCGAGAAGACTGATGCATAATATACTTTGTCTTCTAGTTTCTGTTGTGGAGTGATGTTGCCTAAATCCAAATTGGTGGTGAGGTATCATATTGTTTGACTCTCGGAGGGGCAGTATTCTGTGTATAATTTTTCGAGACTTTCGATAGGAACGGTAGCAGGCTCATAGGCCTCTATGAGCTTATTTTATGGGGTACTTTTCCTGGTTTGTGTATCATTATGATTTTTGACACCTTCTACAATGCTGAGAATGCCATTATCTCATGTTGTAAGGAGTACAATAGCAAAAAGTTACGTGTTGCCCTATTTAAGTTTTTCACAAACAGGTGTTTTAAAGTGTCGTGTTATGTAGGTAAAACTTTTGAGAAAATTTTAACGACTTGTGTAGAAAGTTTTAATATAATAATATAATTATCATGCTTTGGTTTTTTTCCGTAATGACTTTTCTACAGCCGAGTGCAAAGCTTCGCATAACAATTTATAGTTACATGTATCTCATACACAGCGATGGGCACTAGCCATTGAGAGCCAGGGGGAGGCATTGGCATGAAGCCTGGCATGAATGTTATGAAAAATTTATTAAATGAATAAATAAATAACAGAATAACAACAATAAGTTTTATAAAAATTAAAAATTAAACCAGTAAGTTAGTTTGTGACAACCTAATTGAAAAAATCAAGATGATACTTGATATCTTGTTCATACTCAAATATTGTCAAGAAGAAACTGAAACTTCAATGGAAGTTTCGTGTTCTCTTGGCCCTACATTGGTTCTACAAAATAAAATATGGCCCTTAAAATGGACAAAATTCCTAAAAGTGGGAAACATTGATTCAACTTGACAGCTGCAACTGGTTAGCCGTTAAAAATTACCTATTACTTAGACAGGAACCCAATGACTTAATTTTTTACTCAAGTTACTCGTTTCTGAACGCAACCCAGCTATGATAATCTTTTAATGTTTATTTACAAATATGCGCGAGACAAAATAATATTGGAACTATTTTTATCAAAAATGGTGTTTAAATTAGTGAGATGCGATACTACTGAACCTTGTAAAATACAGCTCCCTACAGGAACTCATTTAATAGGAAGAGGAAAACTTCTTGATGTACGTATGACTCATATCATGTCTCTATACCTATTATCATGTAATTTGAAAAAGTGGCTAAACCGTTTGCTTCTTCCGGACTAATCACATTATGACTATATCACATTAGGACTATATCAGTGGCAGGTAGAAGCGGCTCGTCATAAGGAGCGCTGGTGCAGCACACTCCCATAAATAATTATGTATTTGAGAAACGATATGTTTTAGATTCCACTTAAAATAAATAATTATTATGCTTCAATTACTCTATGATAAAAGAGAATTTCACTAAAAACATTCTGTACATACACACAGCTTACGCAATATTTAGTATGGGATTGCACTGAGGAGACTGGGTCACTTAAGCGTAGGGCTGCCATCCATCTGGGTTTCCCCGGATTTGTCCTAGTTTGCAGGGCGTCCGGGGAGCATTCGGGTGGGGTTTCAACTGCAGTTAAAGTCTGGATTTCGGCTCAGCTTTAGAAAGATACCTCCTCGCTAGCTCATTCAAACTTTTATGGTAGATAAATATGATGCCTTTGACCTCAAATCTTAAATTTCAGTTCACGTGATCTATGGCCAGAGATTTGTTTTTAGGGACAGGAAAAATGTATTGATACTTTGGGGTATCGATAGATTGGGTAATCGAGGACTTTTTTTCAATTTTGATACTCTTCTACAGCAGTATTTTGTCAAAATAATGCAAGTTTTTTTCAAAAGCCTTTGTGGTTATTTTTTTTATTTCTACCCAATAATCTTGTCAGGGCACCCCAACACAGCCGGGTTAGGTTAGAAGGTTAAGGCAGGAGCAAAGCAAGCTCCTGCCTTAGCCTTTGTGGTTATTTTTTTATTTCTACCCAGTAATCTTGTCAGGGCACCCCAACACAGCCGTGTTAGGTAATAAGGCTTGCTTCGCTTCGCTCCTGCCTTAGCCTTCGTGGTTATTTTTTTTATTTCTACACAGTAATCTTGTTAGGGCACCCAAACACGGCTGTGTTAGGTTAGAAAGTTAGGGCAGGTGCTCAGCCTTGGTGGTTTTTTTTTTATTTCTACCCAGTAATCTTATTATCTTACATATGCATTTCTATCCGACAGCCAAGTTAAGAATAACTGACATCAAGTCGCAACCGCTAGTGGCAGGTGTACAACGGCAATTTCGCTCGAAAACCGCAAATCGATGTAGAGTTTAGCCGTTTGGCACACAGGTACTTTAGGGCAAAACAATAATTTTGAGCCCCAGTGCCTCAAAATATTAACAGAAGCAGCAGGGTACAGTACAGTTCCACATAAGTCTCATAAAGATCTGAAGTTTAAGGAACCGTCTCACATTGCAATATTCAAAAATTCAAAAAAAATACTAAATTTTAATATTTTCCAAATTGCTTGAGGAAAATATTCTGAGGAACTGCGGCTCAAAATTATTGTTTTGCCCTAAACTACCTGTGTGCCAAACGGCTAAACTCTACATCGAAATTGCCATTGTACACCTGCCACTAGCGGTTGCAACTTGATGTCAGTTATTCTTAACTTGGCTGTCAGATAGAAATGCATATGTAAATATAGCATAGGTAAATGTTGCTTACTAGACCCCCTAACCACATGACTAAATAACCCACCAGACTGATAGCTTAGGACAACGTTGAAAGAATCATTCCTAAGCTGGTAATGTTTTCAACTGACACATTTAGTTAATTAAATCAATATATAGCTGATATCGATTTCGTACCTCAGTTTAATGTATGGAGCTACCCCTAAATATTTTTTCTTAATTTCATTACAAATCTATTTAGTGGTTCACATAAGACTTTCCTGTAAAATTTCATCACAATCTACATATGCAAAGATAGCGGAATTATAACGCTGTGACATACGGATAGACATAAGTATATGATGGATCTATAACGCACCTTTTTGCCATTTGGCTATGGAACCCTAACAAAGATCTCTGATTTAATTAGTATTAATAGGGAGGTACCAATAATATAATTATGCATATACATTAATATAAATGCATGTTTATATGTATCATTATTATCGTCGGTACCTACCTACGTACCCACGTTTTTTAAGATTCACCTTCCTAAAGTAATTATTGAGCCAACTTAGAATAAAAAAAAAACGAGTTGGACTCCGGGAGTGCCGGCAGAAGTGAAAACCTTTACACACGATTCGCGCTTAACACTCAAATATGTCACAAGACATGTCTTTGACATTGTCAAGAAATAATAATGTTTGTTTATTTACTTTTTTGACGTAGTATATATGACATCGCAATCTGTCATAGAATTAAAATTCCATATCCAACCTCCCTGTACTACTCATAATCGCGTATACTTAAAATAAAAATTATAATAGGCGTGGCATTACGGTTTCCGTCTTACGAATTTCCACGATTAGGACACGTGACCTGACGCGAGTTTATCATTATTTACCCATACCAAAAAAAGTGCACAAAGCCGCCAAAGAAGTTTTCACTTCAAAAAAAACGGGTTGCACTCCGGGAGTGCCGGCAGAAGTGAAAACATACTCGCTATTTACTTCCCATCACTTCTTATCCATATTTATTTATTAAAAATAATAACTATTGTTTATTTACTTTTTTGACGTTGTATATTTGACAGCTCAATCTGTCATAGAATTAAAATCCCATATCCAACCTCCCTGTACTACTCATAATCGCCATATACTAAAAATAAAAACTAACCTTATGTAAATAAAGGTCACGTGTCCTAACGCGAGTGACATCTTACAAATTTTCGATCAGGACACTTGACCTGACGCGAGTTTAACAGTTTTTACCCATCACAAAAAAAGTGCACAGCGCCGCTAAAGAAGTTTTCACTTCAAAAATATAGGTATTTACCCGTCAAGATCTTTTAGGTATGTAAAAAAGGAAATTTCCTTTTGATTCCTTATTCCACTGACGCGCGCCGTGTCAGTTACAGATCACGCAAACATACCAGTGCTTGTAGTAGTGCTCTCGCTAGCGCCGGTTGATTGAAGCTATCTGTAGGTTTAGTCATGTGCCCTAACCAAATGTGCATTTCGACGATAGTTACGTTATTTTACGGAGTCTCGGGCAAAAGCTAGTAAAAAATATCTCAGGAATTTTAGATACCTAAACATTCAAACACATTTCGGTCTCCTTATCACGACTATTTTGTACGTATTATTACATATATTTATGATAACACGAATTCATTTTAAAATTTCAATCTCAACACCCACTAAATACTAGCAACTAACACAAAAACATAGGATTTTCAAAAAATAATTTGATCACAAAACATCTGTCATTTAATAATAATTTAACCTTTGGGTTTTTTACATACTGCTCCTAACTTTAGCGTTTTAGCTTTACCTACCTACTTTTACATATTTATTAGGTACCTACCTAGTAATTTTTTTAACTTGCATAGATATCTGCATTTCGGATCGTTGCCGATTGGTTATAAAAAAAACTGTAAAATAATAGGTAGGTATATATTTTCATGACATATCTTCTTTAACATTATTATTTTAAATTTGAAAAACTAGTTGAAAAAATCTTATTTACTAACTACTAACATTACCTAGATAATATTTAATTGACTGAAATCTCAGAGCTTATTGCGGGGGGCAAATTTATGGAATTGCAACACACCTCTTAAGACCTTTTTTTTCTAAATCTTGAGAGGTAAGATGTACTTCCATTTACATTTACATTCCCCAGAAAAAGGCAAGATCCGAGTACTCGAGACTTTTTCGCAATGTTTATTGCGATAAGCGATGTTTTGTCGTATGGCTCGATATGTAGCTAGGTATAAGACCGCTATCTATTGACTTCAAAGAACCAGTTAAAAGTATAACAGTAAGTATTCAACGAGAAACGCTAGATGTCGTTTGCTAATATTTTCGACCCGCTGCTTCTTACGGCATCTAGCGGCTAAACAAAATAGCCCGAGTTACGGCGGTCCCATTTCATTGTATGGGATGAGGCATCTGTACTAGTATAGTATTATATAATCTGTGTAATTATTATCGTGGTTAATTTATGTCATTGTTCTCTTATCACCTGGTAATATAATTACCGAATATATACCAAAATGTGATAAATATTAATTTTAATATAGTAACTGAAAAGTAAGTAAAATTTAGTACTTTTTATTTTCTCGCAGTCAATGGTTAAAATTAGAGTATACAAACAGGTATCGCTCCGCTAAGGATTCTACTAAGTCCCTCGAAATAAATCTCTTATGTTGTATTATCACTATTATTTTATTTACTTAAAGGAAGAAAAAAAAGTGATATTATTATTAAGTAAAAAGTCTTATTATTAAGGAAAGAGATATCTATTAGTGGTTTTGAAATACTGTTTATGTTAAAATACTTTTTAACTTTTTTAAAAGACTCTAATACAGCTACAAGTTTCTTTAGTTAAGACGTTGTTTTGTTGAATTTGATTAAATTTAGTTTTTAAAGACGTTTTGTTTTATTACTTTAAGTATTACTAAAACATTTTAAAGTATTAATTATATAAAAATGAAAGACTGATTTAATTTTGTTGATTAGTTCTATGAACTGTTTTACTAGCTAATTGTATTTTGTTTGATTGTAATATAAAGAAATAAACATGTACGACTGCTAATAAATAATTAAAGAAATAAAAAAAAAAAAACAGTCCTTAGTTTCTCAGTAATAAATAATAAATAACTTTCTGATTTAGGATTTAAGAATTAAGAAAAAAATACTTAAATATTAAAAAATGAAAACTTTTATTTTATTTTACTAACTGGTTAATTGATATTAGGTTTATTTATTTTATTTATGTTAAGTGATGGTAAAAGAATGAGCCGAAGAGGCAAAGATATTAATTAATTAAAAAAAATACTCTATAACTCACAAACACCTTGCTATAACGAGTAAAACACCCTACTTTATCCGAAAAAAGCCTTAAAATTCTATGTTTTTTTCAATCAAGTAGGGAGTAAACCGCGAACGCGGTTACGGTGATGTAAGTCGTTAACGCGAGCTTTGTTTTCGGTATAGGGAACAGGATCGCGTCTTCGGCTGGCTGCTTTACGCTTAGTCATTAGAGGTGCTGAGACAGGATAAGGTTATGGTAGTCTGTGTCTTGAGCAGTCGCCAACGGTGGCGGTCATTTGAGTCGATAGCCATGTTTATCGTTCGCGGACGAGATATTAGCGGGAACGCGATATAGATGTTACGCGATATAGCGAGCTAGGATTATTGAGTAATTTCTCAAATTTGTCCCAGTCCGTGACAGTTCTAGTGTTGGGAGGAGTGTCAGATGGGGAACCTAATCGGAGGAGGAGAGGGTGGTGGTCCGAGTCAAGTTGGTCAAGCACCTCTATGGAACGAAAGCTTAGCCTTACACTCTTTAGTGCTATGTCAAGCACGTCAGGGCTGCAGCAGGCGTTATGGGGAAAGTAGGTGGGCATCATGGGGCGTCTGTCAACTAATAGTTGGTCGAGCAGCCTGCCTCTCGGTGACTCTTCAGTTCCATCGACGGTGCTTGCAATTTAGGTCGCCGGCAAGGATGACCTCGCGCCTTAATTTAAGAGCGACAAAAGGTCTCTCTCTAGCAAGTCTTTTGATGGTGAGAGATAAACCGATGCAATGATGATCGGCTGATGGCCTGATGCTTCTAAATTAGAAAGGGACGGAGGATCGATGGTTGTGGAATGCTCTTCAGATTATATTAATTTCTAAGCCTATAAAAGATTTTATTCAAAACTAGCTCAAAAATCTCACGCCGCCGGCGTTATGCCGCCGCCCTGGAATTTTTTCTGGCGCGCCGCCGACGGTTTTTTTTTAATCGGCGCGCACCTCTACTCCAGACATGAAACTAAAGTTTCATTTTTTTGCTGGCAAAAGTGGCACAAATAAACGTAAACCGTAAACGAATGCATGACAGTTTGTTACAGATGAACTAAAATTTTGATATTTTTGACACCAATGCAAAATTAATGGATGACAAATGACAAAGTAAACAAAAATAATGATTCTGCATCCCAAAACGAACGCACCCTTTGACAGTAAATGTTTTTAAAAAAATTAAACAGCAATACGAAAACATGTTTTGTGTAGATGATTTGTGATTTGAAAAACACGAGTAGGAGACTCAGCTTAAGTGGAGCGCTAGCAATTGCGCTCCTATGAAACGAATTCCAGTACTCTGTCTTATAGCTTAAATCAACGAGTGTGAAAGAGAAAGTTCGACACAGTCTCACACGTGAAACAGAAAATTTGTATGAAAAATTACAAAATGTGGAATGCCTCCTGGACTATGTAAGAAAAATACTGTTAATAAGCTTGACCCCCGCCTTCGGTTCGACGACGCCGCGCTGCTGCCGCTCTTATCATAATAAATGTTTTATTCATGCGCGTGAGTTTTTATTTCTAAAATAAATAAGTGCATATCTATATAAACAGTTTTCTTAATGTCTTAGAAGTATAGCAAAATAAAATGTGATTATTTTGATGTGATAGACAGTGCAAAAAGATTTTAGTAATTCAGCTTGATATAAAGTCAAAGGGTGACAAAAATTTGACACGAAACAATATTTTGTGAATATAAATATGCGAATGAATTTGAGTTATAAATAGAATAACAAAAGGTTAGCATTTAAGGAATGCATCTTTCGTTTTTTTTTTTGGTTGTCACCCATTAAAATTTTCACGAGCCGCCTCTGGTGGCAGGTCGTAAACTAAGCTTCCTTTCTAGCAATCTTGTGGATAAAATTGTACTTCATGGCTCGTTGAATTACAAGGTGCGGGTAGAAATTCTAATCACCAACAAGCTGACTACCCAAACGCAAGGTGTTGGTGGGAGGTCTTTGAAGTTAGCACACCATTTTTAGCCAAACGCAAAATAAAGTATATCCAAATTTGCCGTTTTTTATCCGATATTTATCCGTTATATTAAAAAATTTGCCGTTGAACTATTTTTTTTAAAAAAGGGTGGTCGGCCACCTATGCAAAATGTTACTTGCAGGGGTGATACGGACCTGCAATATGGCTTAGAATTAGCCGGCTTACTTCGAACACCCTTTTTTTTCTAAAAAGGAAGCAGCGGCAAATTTTTTGTTATGGCAGCTTAACAACGGATAAAAACGCCAAATTATAAGCCATATTGCAGGTCCGTATCACCCCTGCAACTACCATTTTGCATAGCTGGCCGGCTAACTTCGTGTGAAATTAGCCGACCACCCTTTTTTTTAATATAGTTCAACGGCATTTTTTTTAATATAACGGATAAATATCGGATAAAAAACGCCAAAAGGTACACTTTATTTTGCGTTTGGCTAAAAATTGTGTGCTAACTTCAAAGACCTGTTGGTGGGAAAACTGGCATTTAAAGTGTAAAAAGTATAAAATTTTGTGTGATAATAAAAGTTTTTATAACCAAACAAACAATCCCTGTAAATGTTTTTAAAAAAGGCAAAAACCGAATGGAATTTTATCCTTTTCAAAACCCATTTTTTTCATCATGACTGGCTTAGACTTCCAGCTTTATCGATACCGATTATCTTGTGCCCTCTTTTAGTCACTCTGATTCATTAGGATTATACCTTTAAAATCATTATATCAATGTTTAAAATATAAAAAAAAACTTATTTTCCAAGTTTTATATATCGAATATTTTGATAATGATTAACTATCTGATATATATATATATATGATATATTTAAAAATAGGATGCTACATAACCCTACAAAAAAAAAAAAAAAAGATTCTGTTTTTCTGGCATAATTTTTCATAATGACTGAACAAGGTAGGTATATAGGTTAGTCAATGACTGATAATTATGTTATTTGTCATTGTTCTTTATGAAAGAAATAAAAGTTGAAAAGTATATTTATGAAAAAAATATAGTCCCTAATTTGAAACCAAATTCCTAATTTTTTTTTACCTTCTGTTCCAAAATTTGGCCTGTTGTACCTGAGAGCACTAAATAAACCCTTTAAGAGGCGATATAGGCCAGAAAGCTAATTTCTGTAATACTAACTTTGTATATGTAAATGTACTAAAAAGCATTACACAATGTCATATACATAACTATTAGATATATTTGTTATATACTTCCTTCGTAAATTATTCCGTAGTGACGTTAACGTTTTTACCGTTTTGTAGTCACATTTTTTTAGTTTTTGCTACAATATAGAGTCAATGACGGCGCGTTAATGTAGCTTCCATAGGGCGCTGGGGCGCAATAAAAAGTAAGGTGGATGAACTATTAAAATCAATATGCACATACACAGAGAAAGGAGGATGAGATCTCAAAACTGCTGTGGAAGGTTATTAAATGGAGCAGTATGAAAGGATAAATACCTCGAAAATAATGGCGGTGCTTCTGGCAGATCTGCAGACCCTTAGATTTACGTCACAAATCCTGGGTATTTTCTTCAATAGTTTTGGCCACCGTCAACACCAACAGCGCAAAAGGCAGTTCTGAGGTCACACTTATAAAACACCAAAATTCATGGTTTATTAAAAGTGGATGTGCATAGCATCGTTGTCTTTCCTTGACTGTTCAATTCGGATGTGAAAGCATCCGCCCTCTTCTTGCATAGGAGAGGTATGGGTAGGAGAAAAAGGGATAGGAGATCACAGTAAATGTGCAATTTTATATCATTAATTACACTACTAAACTAGGTGGCGCAACCAGTCAATGCACTAGATAATAAGCTATTCTTATTATTTAATCAACTTTCATTACAATAAAATCCAATACACACTTTAAAAATTTGCACAAGTGTTGAAACAGTGGTCGCTTCCAGATTTTCTATTGCATTAAATACAATAAATGAAAATCACTCAGATAGGTAATGCACTAGACAAAAGCAAGTTTTAGAACATATATTTTTTTCAATCCTTCAGGTGCTCTAGTTCAGCCACAAAATTTGCACAAAAACGGCATATTTACGCGTTCTAGCCTATACCGCAGCCTTAATGTTATTTTGCGCGACTTAAACCCAAATTAAATAAAAAAAAATTTAAAGGAGCGGGGTTCTCCTGACTTGTAATCTAGCAATTAATGCCGAAACAGATTCACCAAATAAACGTTATTTTAATATATGCATATTAAACATATTTGAACATCCACTTTATAATCTTAAATTTCAGTGTGATGACAAGAGAGTGTCTAGGAACCATGGGGAGCTGGAAGTCACAGAAGATTTAGTGACAATTAAAGCTGTGAGTCTTTTATTTATTCATGATAATTATAAGCAACATACTACCCAGTCTCATTAAACACACCTCTCACACCATTCAAAACATGATATATCAAGGAATTCTTAAGGATTTAGTTATTAATATGTATTAGAGTATGGTAAAAATCAATAAACATTAAAATTTTAATAATATTTTTGAACAAAACCACATTTAAACAGTTTTATTTCTTAAAGGTTCCATAACCAAAAAGGTAAAAGAAGTCCTCCTATTGGTGAGACTATAGTGACTATCTGTCTGTCTCATGATCAACAATTGATTTTAAGGCTAAGCTATAGCTATTAATTGCAACAGAATCACTTCTTGCCACATCATTAAATGATCCTATCAGGGTTACTCTATTAACTAAGTGTTTGATTAATGCTATATGGTATTTTGTTTAACATAACTAATCATTAAACTATTGCATTATACAGCTGCATCAAAATCCCTGTTTCTATTTAAAAAAAGGAATCTCAGAAACGCAAATATTAAGACATAATTGCAACGTTAATTTATGCCATGGGGACAGATTTGGTTTATTACCAGAGTCATACTGGTATGAACTACTGCTATGTAATATGCCTGATATTAGCAATCAGCCCCTTGAGACAGATAGAGAGGAAAATGTTAGCGAAAAAGTGAAAACTGTAGAACAAATTGTAGAAGAAGCTAATTCTGATAAGACTATATTTAGCTCAGATTTAAATCCCGAAGAGTCGGAGAAAGAATTTTCAGAAGATACTAATGCTGATATGACCAATAATTTGATTGATGCCGTTGAAAAAGATGATATACCTAATTCTCCTTCATTACTAAGTACGTAAGTTTCCTGTAGCCATTTATTGGATTTATATTTTATTCTAAAAAAAATGCATTTCGAATACATTTATATTATGTGATAAATAAAATTAACAGTTGTGTAAACCAAGCGACATTAATTTTGGATCTGTGGATTTATTCCAGCTCCAGAAAATCAGTCATCAACTCAAGATTATGACATAAATGATCAGCATGTGTCAGCAAATTCAACTGAGCAGCCTGACGTGTCCAAGTCTCCTGCAAAACGAACTCACAGCTCAGAAGAAGCCTCTGAAACTGATGGGACTAAGAGAGTAAAAGTGGAATCAAATATAAAGCAAGAATCAGAAGATGCAGAGGCAGGACCTAGTAATGATAAAGTAAGGAACTATTTTTAAATCCACAGGTTAATCACCCAATCTTTTGTTTTTTTTTTGAGATTGTCTTTGGCTTAGGTTGAATGAAAATAGTTTTAAAAACGAAAATTGTGAAGGGTATAATTTACTATTTTATGATGTCGATGCTTTAGGGGGATAACTCCTGCAACAAAGGAAGTGCATCTCCACAGTCACCAGCCAAGCCTGCGAACAACGAGCCACTGCGAGAGAGATGCATATATGGTGCTAATTGTTATAGGTAAGAACAGCTTTACTTAAATGATGGTAAAAGGTCAGAAGGATGTGAATAACAATATTTTGCTACCGACAGGGTTTAATAAATATGCGCTGTACATATAATTCAAAATATTTCTTGAAAACCTAGATTAAATAATATTTTTTGATTGATAACTTTGATTATGTTTGCAATTTATTTAATGATTGAAATAACACTACTGGTGTTTTGAGAGATATGCGTGTTTCAACACGCACGAGGTAAAAAGGCGCCACGCACCCCCGTGCCGTGCGTGACGAAATATGAATATCTCTGTCTATGAAAGACCTACCTTTACTTTAAGCTCCAAATAAATGTTATTATATGTCAGAGATAGTTTAATGGAAAAAAGCTATTACAAAGTTGATGAATACATTAATGATAAAAAATTTTGGAAGAATTAAATCTTAATTAATTGGGAGGCATCTGCAATTTTTTTTAATTAAAACATTGTATACTATGTTATTTATTTATTTATTCAGTAAGTAGGCCTTAAGAAGGCGCTTTTACATGTCAATTTTTAAATAAAAGTGGTAAATTAAGCTCCAAATAAATGTTATTATATGTCAAAGATAGTTTAATGGAAAAAAGCTATTACAAAGTTGATGAATATATTAATGATAAAAAATTTTGGAAGAATTAAAACTTAATTAATTGGGAGGCATCTGTAATTTTTTTTAATTAAAACATTGTATACTATGTTATTTATTTATTCATTATTCAGTAAGTAGGCTTTAAGAAGGCGCTTTTACATGTCAATTTTTAAATAAAAGTACATGTATCTATGTACTTAAAAAGTAAAAGAATACAAATAAAATTAAGAACAATAAAACATAAATAAGTAGGTAATACTACCACAAAAAAAACTGAAGTTTAAATACATAAAATAGCAGAATCTTAAGTCAAGTTACAAATATAAAATTATGTCAAAAAAAACTATTATGTATTTAAATGTTGCACGAAACATGTCAAAAAAAAAAAGGTTGTTAAGTTCAATTATTCTTGTCATTTAAAAACTCGTCAACAGTGTAATACCCTCCCTTTATCAAATGACATTTAATTGTAGATTTAAATTGATGTAAAGGCAAGTTCAGGGTAGTCTGTGGGATCTTGTTATAAAAGCGTACACACTGCCCGACAAAAGAATTGTTAATTTTTTGAAGACGACTAGTAAAATCTATTTATTTATGTTTATTTCTTGTATTAACCCTGTGTAGTACAATTGCAAGTTTCTACGAACATACATTATATTTGCATAAATATATTGCGATATCATAGTTAAAATGCCGATGTTCTTAAAAACTTCTCTGATGGAATCCCGAGGTTTCAAGTTATAGATAGACCTAATAGCTCTTTTTTGTAATATGAAAATTCTATATCAGCTGCTCTGCCCCACAACCGAATTCCATATTACATGATGCTGTGAAAATAACTAAAATAAACTAAGCGGGCAGTTTCAGAATTAGTTAATTGTCTGACTTTCTTAACAGAGAAGGCAGCTGAGCTAAGTTTTCCAGCAAGTATAGAGATATGTGTATTCCATTGCAGTTTGGGATCTAATCTGACGCCCAGAAACATAGTTGAATCTATCAAATCTAAACTGTCTCCATTTAAGATTAATTTAGTGTTAAGGTCTCGAACATTCGGTAAAGCAAATTTGATGCACTTGGTTTTTTTTTGATTGTTTACTTCAAACCAATTAAGTATTGCCGATAAGGCGTCATTGACATCGTCATAGTTTTCTTTTTTCCTATCAACATTAAATATTAAGGGCGTGTCATCAGCAAACAAAACGACTTGACAAAATTTTTCAGCAAAATAAGGCAAATCGTTATTATTACATACTGTAAGACTATATTGTATTATTTTTAATATGACGCTGAAAAAAAATAGATTAACTACTGAGTGTCTTGCTGGTTCTTCTCGGTAGTAAAATAATTCCAAACTATTAGTAAAGTTTATAAAATTAATAACTAAACTGACGATTCGAAATGCTGTCTAATTGATTGAAAAATTTTGAGTTCGATTCAAGTGAAGTTTTTTTTTCCCTGTATGATAGAAAGTAATTGAGTTGCAGAATATAGGATTGGTTTTTTTTCTATCAGGAAGAATCCCCAGCACAAGGTGCAGTTTAGTCATCCTGGGGATAAAGATTGGGGTGTAGGCGAGCGCGGGGTGTGTCCGTGGGGCGCGGGGTGCAGGCGGCGTGATCCGCGGCACTGGCGCGACCACCAGCACCCGCCGGGCGTGGAGCCGCCGCCCCCGGGAGCGCACAGGCCAGGTCTCGATTCATCACAAACAATATAGTTTGCAACCAAAACTTAAATGGTCTGAGTTGCAGCTGGAACCTCACCCCAATCACTCTTTCATATAATACTTCGTACTGGTTGTAAATGCATTACAATAATCTTGAAAATCTCACACAAGTACATTGAATTACACGGTGTGAAACTCTTACATGACTTGAACTTTAGTAGCAATTACCGCTGCGGTACTCTGTCATGACAAGATACCGTATAGGCAGTTCTCTGTCACTCAGTGGTAGTTACCTATATCATTTTTTTGACCCCTCGGTCTTATTTTAGAGGTACAAAAATCACTGGGCTGTATGTGGCATATGCCTGTCGTTATTGTCGCGTATAGCGAGCGTAGTTTGATGTTTGCCACAAGGTCAGAAAAGTTCCCCAACAGGGGCCTTATCATGTCCAGCCAACCAGACCACAAACGCGACGCGGTTCTTGATATCGCTTGATCGCGTCGGACTGCGCCATACATAACTTTATTACGTTAACGACAGAGTATTCAAGCTTTGAAGTTTTAGTAGAACTTCTTAATTCTGTGGTCCAGGTTACGTTGTTTTGTCGTAACCAAGCTTATTATGGAGGATTATGAAGTAATTATATCTTATATATTCTACAATTTATTTGAATTTAAAAAAAAATGTGAAAGAAAATATCGTGAGGTATTCGGTGAAGGAAAACATCGCAAGGAAACCTGCATACGTTAAAAAATACATGTGAAGTCCACAACCCGCACTGGGCTCGCGTGTGGACTATGGCCCTAATCACCCTCGGTGAGGGTAGGCCATGTCCCAACAGTGGGGACGTATGAGGTTGATAAGGAAGGAAGGAAAACTCTTAAAATTAATATAATCAGGAAATGCTGTCGAAATCTTAAAACTTGTTTTATTAAAACAGTTATTTTGTCACGAGGCATGCTGCAGGTAGAATAGAATAAGTTTTTATTTGAATATTTCAGTAGGTACTTAAATTGCGCAGCAAAACAAGCCAGGTGTGTTACGCTACTTTATTGCAGTAGCGGCATAGAACGGCTTAGGTACAAACGACCTAGTTTAAATGTCTTAAAAGTCGGGGGTAACTCATTTATACTTTTTTTTTACGTCATTAATGTAATAATTTTGTCAACAGGTATGCAAGTCGTCCAAAGACACGGCAACGTATTCTACATCAATGCACATACTGTTAACTTTCACGATGACCACTTTCAAGTCGAAGACTCGGACGGAGACAGTGTGGACTATGATTATGAATTCTAAGTCAATGTCATAAATTATGTTAATTTTATATTGTTTCTTAAGTTATAATTATCTTGGTATCAGGTAAAGGGAGAAAGAACACGAATCAAGTGAAGAAAAGAAAGGATCCTGAATTGTCTCCGGAGTCTAATGTCATCTTGACAGGGAAAAGACCCAGGAAAACTGTCAATAGACCGAATTGGAGTGGTTCAGAGTCTGAAAACGAATATGATTTGGAGGATCCTTTCCTTACAGATGGCTCCGACGAGTGGGAGCCTCCAAGCGATATTTCTGAAAGCCAAGATTATTCACAAAACACAGAAGATTAAAGCTGTAATGTAAATGTGCTAATAATTTAATGTAAAATAAAGTATTTTGTTGTAATATTTGCCTTCTTATTGACGAATGATTATCATTAATCATAATCCTGCTCCTAAAATTATAAATGTGAAAGTTTGTTGTTTGTTACTCAATTTCGCCGCAACAGAAAATCCAATTGTGCTAAAATTTGGAACGATAGTTGAAGAGGCGAGTATGCGTATATACTCTGTATCTCGAAAAATTTCGCCGGCAATAACTACAACCTAACTTCACTTCATAACACTCAATGACGCCGCAGCTTTGCATCGGATTGAGCTGGAATTTGGTCTTAGTTGAAGAGACAGGACATGGGCTACTTTTTATCCCAAAACATTCAAGTTACCGCAGAAATAACTATAACCAAACTTTACTAGAACGAACTATAGCTTGCTACGGCCAACTTCTTTAGTATAATAAAGGAGCAGCCGACAGAATCCAACGCCGATGACCAGATTTAGGGCGAGCGGAGCCGCTGGCTTAGTTTATTGTACGACAGTTTAACGCCACTGACCATCTCCAAAAGCATTAGGATCCTCGGTGTCGTTATACCTGGCAACCTTAGTTTAGTTTCGAGATCCAATAACGTCAATCTGGCGTCCAAGAAACTTGTGGTATTCAATAGAGCGAGTACTTTAACAGTAGGCAAGTGGGTTGCTATGATACTTTAAAAGACGCAAGTCCAGTCCCATATGGTATAGAGTACTGCGCGGGGTGCACTTGGATTGGTATAGCTTACCGTTTAACCGGATTAGATCGGACGATCCCAAACTCAAGTGATGAGGTCTGGTGGGGTACAATGTTACACTGGGTAGGTACAATGTTACAACGCAAATATCACATTTTTTTTCTGAACTGACCATTCAGTTGGCTGCTGCAGCCATTACTGCTTCATCGGGCTTTTTGGGTGAGTCTCTGAAGGAGCCTCAGCCCGTATAGCGCCCAACGCTCAAGGGCTCCCCGCAGCGGAACCTCGGCGTGGTTGTCGCTCTCAGGGGCGTCCCTTCGACCGGCGTGAGTCTCGAACCCGAAGGTGAGTCACCGCCAGGACGGGGTGAGTTTCTATTCGGGGAGGTCGTAGAGACTAATCTCGCTATCCGGACAGCGAGATCGTCATCTGGGGCCGTTAGTACGTGCCGAGGCCGCCTAACGATAGTTTTACGACCATGCCGTGGTCGGTCTGGGGGATGACCGCAATATAGTGTCTGGGACTTAGTTTTGTCCAGCACACAGGCCGCAATTTTAAAACAGTCGTCATTGAGAACATTCCAGTAAACAACAAACAAGGTACCTATTTTGATGCTCTAACGAAGTAAAAACCACCAAACATTTTTTTATTAAAAGTTGTCAGTTTAGGGTATTGATGTTTTTGCTCCTTAATATCCATAGTTAATATGGGAATACTATTTGAATGTATGTTCCTTAATTATAATTTTTAAGTTTGTATTGATTTGATATGGTCAGTTAGGCTATGGTCAGTTAGTTCGAATTCAAATAACTAAAGACATGTGTAAGGCAAAAAAAAATTGTTGATTATAGTGACTCTAATACTCGGTATAATTTTATTTTTTAACGCGTTCAGTGAAGACAATGGCTCAATATTTACACCCAAGACTGTCTTAGTTAACAAAAGTCCATAGAAGTAGAAAACAATTCTACGAATTATATAGCGAGAAAATGTAATTTTTTAATATGTATAAAAAATATTCTTAATTGTTTAAACTTGTCTGCCACAAGCTAAATCACGTTTTCTAAGCGAAAAAATTTAAAACAGTATTGACAAAATAAAAACAACTTGAAATATTAATCAATGCTGAGACAAGAATATCTAAACCTCTTTAAACTGAAAATTACCCAGAGGTTAATAATTGATCTATTCCTTGCCTATTTTTAGGTCAGAAATAGAGATTGCTTCAGTATTTGCTAATTCTTTTTGGATATTCTAGTCTTTACTACTAACTCGCTGAAGTCTTCACTATTATTAGCAGAGGCACTGTTCAAAAAAATGTAAAAGAATGCCCAAAATATTTAAATTCACACATGTAAACCATTATATGTCATTAAAGCATTCAACTCATTAAAATTAAAACACTGCTTACCTTTACCCTTTCTGTTACCTTAGTTAAAACTATAATTTCAGTATTTGCTCCCCAACTAGCTTTGATATTTAATAAATGTATAAAGTGTGGTATATTACCTGGTGTCAAGAATTACAGTAAAGTTATACATTTTTAAATCAGGTAGTACTACTGACCTCTAACTTTAGACCAATTTCTATTCTACCTGTTTCTAATGTGTAAACTGTCATTATTAGCAATTTAAAGTTGTGTGACTCAAGTTTATAATGTTAAAATGAAAAGTTATAATTAAAGATAATATTTATGCCATTTTAAAGTTGACTTAAAGAAAATTTTGTGTGTTTGTGACATTGTGCCCCACCTTACCCTAACTATTAACTCTTAAAGGGCCCGCAGCGCGTTCCATACAAATTAAGTTTACGATGTATTTTCAGTATTTGTTAATCAAAATCAAACTCCATTAAAATACACAAAATCTAAAACTTAATAGGTATGTATTATTAAAACTTGTGTGTGTAAATCTCAATATGAATCGGATTTATATTTTGTTCCTTTACTACACACATTGTAACTTATACAATCGAAGTTTTATTGGAGTTGCTTGAGTGTGTCATGCTCTCTCAGTCTCTGCGGTGGTAGCATGTGCGTCGGGTCGTTACGTTCCCTAAAACATTGTTGAGCGAAGTGATGGCGTACGTTATACGTGTACGTATAATCATTCTCCATAGTGCATAATCCTTCCAAAGTTTAAAAAAGTGTATGTGCTTCAAGAGATTATTTTCTGTAGACGGCGGACGTGCGCGCACAGACGAGACTAGGTGTTGTTCGTGTTCTGCGTGTTTGCGCCTACGAGTAAAGCGCTTGAAGTTAGACGGGTGCCGCTTTTTCAGCGGCTTTTCGGACAATTTTGGTAAGCGCTTTCATATTCATTTTTGCTCGGCGATTCACTTGCCGCGGATCGTTAGGTCGTCAGTTTCTCAAGGGCGGCCCCTCCGCCCCCCCCCCCCCCCCCACTGCTGCCTGTCGACGTAGAGATATGTTTTGTGTAGTTTTATAACTTTTAAATAATGCCGCCCCCTGTAGCAGCTCCCCCACCGGTACGCAGAGGTGGCGTACGCAAACGAGGAGTATGGCTACGCTCCCAGCCCTCAGCCGCCGTCGTGGCGCGTAATTTGTTTACCGGCGAAATTTCTGCCGCGGACCGGCCCTTTTCGGTCGCGTTCCCACCCTCCCGGCCCCCATCAAGAATTTCTATGGCCTCGGCCATATCACAGTCGTCGGTGTACTCGGCCTCTGAGTCCGGCGACGAAATCTTTAGGGATGAGGACCTCCCTACCCTCCCATCAATGCTCTCTCCCATAGAGGACACTCCGCTCCACCCAGACCCGAACTCATCCACCTCAAACAAGGGCAGTCGCACTAGTCAGACCAGCAAAATAACTCCCCCAATCTCGGCCCCAATAATTACCAACCCGCCATCAATCCCATTGCCGCGCAGAGACCCAAGCGTTCGCAACAGGGACGTTAGGCCGAGGCCTTTTTCTCTTAGCCCTTCGAAGGATCCTGCCGAGCGAGCACGCCTCGAGGCAAGACAGGCCATCGCAGATCGGCAAAAGGCTCTCGCCAACCAGCCGTCTACATCAAAAGCCGCCGTAGAGGCTACCCAAGACCCCCCCCCACCCGAAGGGATGGAAATTTCAGAACCCCCCCCCCCCCAGGTGGTTGCACCCCTGACGTCAGCGTCGCCTAGCGGACGCTCTTACGCGCAAGCGATAGGCTTCCAACCCACTATAGCTCAGTCGTCGCAACTTATCGCTCAGCCAGCATGTGCTAGTGCCAATGCCACTGAGAGCAAAAAAGATAAAAATAGTCATCCCCCTATAATAGTGGAGTCCCTTCCGCAATCGTCAACGCACATGAAAAAGCTGCATTCCATATTAGGCCACGCACCCAACGCCCGGCCGTTTGGCAAAGGGGTACGATTCTTCCCAAAGTCGCCAGAGGAATATCGTACAGTAGTGGCCTATATTGACGAGCTGTCTAAGCTGGATAGTGCCGTTTCATGGTACTGTTACAGCTTGGACAGCGACCGTCCGCAGAAAATAGCCATTAAGGGGCTCCCTCAAGACACCTCGCTTGACGAGATAGCTGAGGACCTCGCTTTTGTCAATTTCCCTGTGTCGCACGTTAGGCAAATCCCAGCAGTTAGGGGTCGACCAAACTGCATTTATTACGCCCAATTGCAGCACAGGCACACTCACGCCGAGCTACAAGAGCTGTATGCAATCAGTGAGTTGCTCAGCATGCCTGGCATATCTATAGAAGCCTGGCGCTCACGCCCAGGCCCCGCGCAATGCCATAGATGCCAGGCATTCGGCCATGCTTCATCAAACTGTCACCGGCCGATAAAATGTGTGCGCTGCGGCGGCGACCACCCTGCGTCAAACTGCGATCGGCAAAAGGTCGCAGTAAAATGTGCCAATTGCAGGCAAGCGCATACAGCCAACAGCCGCTCTTGTCCAGTCCTCAGGCGTGAAGCGAGGCGTAAAGGGGTGACTATTGCTCCGCCACTACCGCGCAAAAACGCCCAACGGGCTACAAATTTGCCCCCACCATCGCCTACCCCCCTGCAACAGCTACAGCCGCAGGAATATGATCTATCTGCCGGCGCAAATTTAATGCCCCCTGCCAACCCCCCCACCGATAGATCCCAAGCTCTCGGAGGGAAGAAAAAGAGGCCTCGACGTAAAAAATCCGCACCCCAGCCCACAACAACAGTTCCGGCTAACATTCCGACAGCACCGGACACTCAATTCGCCCCATACATTTTTATGCCCCCCCCCCAATTTGCGGACCCCCCACAACTCCCTAAGCCATTGTTAGCGCAAACAATCACAAATATGCAGCCGCAAGCGGCCGCTAAACAACAGACGCAACCTACCACGTCAAACCGCCCTAGTGGCATGCTACACACACAGGGCCCACCCCGCATGCAAGCTGGTGCACTAAATGTTGCCAGAGCCGCAATAGCGGCGCTAAACGCGGCCATAGAGGCCATAGCTGCCGGCCAAAATCCCCTTTTTAACGGCTTGGCACAACTCACCACAATTCTTACGTGGGAATTTAATGGGGCCTCATCGGGGCCTTAAATTAAGAATTGTGTATTGGAACCCTGGGGGCATAATCGGCAAGACAGCCGCCCTCAGAACGTTAGTCCAGGAACACGATGTTCACATTGTGTTACTGGGCGAAACGAAACTCCGAGGTGAGAATGAGCTCCGCATTCCAAATTTCTTCACCTATAGACGAGACGAAATTTCTCCCGCTAATATGGCCTTCAGGGGTACGGCTGTATTAATTAGACGTGACCTTATTCACGAACTACTACCCCTTCCCCTTTTTACATACATTCGGTCTATAGGTGTAAAACTAAAGGTCGGCAATGCGGAGCTTAAAGTCTTCGCCGCATATAAGCCACCATCAACCCCCTTCGATCCAAGTGACATCGGCAATATCTTTTGCGATGCCACCCCCACACTTATTTTAGGTGACCTCAATACCAAACACCAACATTGGGGTTCACGAATTTCATCCAAATCGGGTCGTGAACTAAAAGCAGATGCTGAGAGCAAAAACTATTTAGTCATCGGTCCAGGATCCCCAACGAACTACCCCTCTACGGACAACCACGCGCCGGACGTATTGGACATCGCCTTAGCCCATAAGATTAGCTGGTCAATGTCGTTAGAGGTCCTCCACGACACTGACACTCAGCATCTGCCAATCTTATTGGTCCTTGGAGTGTCCGCAGCTGGTAAACCGCTCCCCAACCCCCGCAGAATAACAGACTGGGCCTCTTTCCACCGCGCCATGTTGAACTATCAACTACCGGCTGGTGGCATTTCCACTCCCTTAGAAGTCGAAGAGGCAGTTAGTACCTTCACAACTGCCATTGCACAGGCTCTAAGGGAGTCCTCCAGTGTCTCAGCCACAGCTTCTGGAAAGCAACTTTTACCGGCGCACCTCCGCGCAAAAATTCAAGAAAAGAGGGCCCTACGTAAACACTGGTGCCAAACACGTTGCCCAGCTGCAAAGAGGGACCTTAACAAAATTAGCGCCGAACTACGTTCAGAAATCGCCAATTACAAGCAGCACTCGTGGGACCAACTGATTTTTAAAGCCAGTGAGGACGACACGGCACTGTATCGCTTGGCCCGACAAATAACTAAAACCCCCGCCCCAATTTGCCCTCTTATCGATACCGCTGGCATTCGCCGTTACCACGCAGCGGAACGCACGGAACTTTTTGCGGACCACTTTGAGGACCAATTTCAGCCGAACCCCATTATCGACCCTGTCCACACGTTAGGAGTTACAAAACGCGTAAAGCAGTTTCTCGCGGCCCCAGCCCCACCACTCAGAGGAGATTACTTTATCTCGCCTAAAGAGGTTAGGAAGGAGGCCTCTAAGCTTAACAAGCGCAAATCACCCGGTCCCGACGAGATTCCAAACACAGCGATTATTATGCTGCCTAGGAAGGGTCTGGTGGCACTCACCCGTATCTTTAATGGGATATTGCGCACTGGACATTTCGCATCTTCGTGAAAGATCGGCAAAATTATTGTTCTCCCGAAACCAGGGAAAGATCGTCATCGCCCAGAACATTACCGACCGATTACACTGCTGTCCAACTTAGCCAAGTTGTTCGAACGCCTACTTTTACTTAGGATATCCCCGCATATCCAGCTTAGGCCTGAACAGTTTGGTTTTAGAGACAGCCACAGTACCACTCTTCAGCTTGTACGAGTGCTCCATCACATGGCCTTCGAGCTAAACAAGGGCAGGCGCACAGTCGGAGTCTTTCTCGATATGGAGAAGGCTTTCGATCGAGTTTGGCACGAAGGCTTAATACACAAGCTGTTAGAGACGGACATCCCTCCGATGCTCGGGCGAGTAATAGCCTCGTTTCTGGACAAACGAAGCTTCTATGTCTCGGTCGAGAACAACCAGTCAGCATGTAAACCCATTAGAGCAGGGGTACCTCAAGGCAGCTACCTATCGCCACTGCTATACGCGTTATACACCAACGACATCCCCACTCTCAGTGACTCCGGTCTAGCTGAAGGTGTTGAAGACGTCATCCTAGCCCTTTACGCGGACGACAGCGCCTATATGTCCTCCTCCCGCAAAGCTAGTTTAGCAGCCAAAAAAATGCAGCGACTATTGGACACTTTGCCTGGCTGGCTGGACAAGTGGAGAATAGCCGTTAATGCCAGCAAGACATCAGCATTATTGACCGGCCTGCAAAAGTTTCTCCCACCGAAACTTGTGTTCGAGGTCAAGTTATTGAGTGGCAACCCAGCGTTAAGTACCTAGGTTGTATTATAGACCGCCCCTTGCGCATGCGCAAAATGCTAGACCATGTGTCAGCAGGAGCGGTCGCGTCACGGGCGTGCCTTAGACCGGTGCTTTCCTCTGACTTGCCACTCAGAACCAAAATTCGCCTGTACAAGTTGTACATACAGTGACTGACCTATGCAGCCCCTGCTTGGTACGGTCTTCTATCTTCTACCAGCAAATGTAAGCTCCAGGCAGTCCAAAATAAGTCGCTGAGATTTATCACCGGCGCGGGACGCTACGTCCGCAACTCCACCATCGCTAGAGACACCAAAACCGAGCCACTCGCAGAGTTCATATCTGGTTTGTCGAAACGATTATTCACCCGCGCTGACAACAGTCACCATACACACCTTAGGGGCATAGCACCCCTACACGCCCGCCCGCCGGAAGGCAGGGCTCTCCCTCGAGAGCTTATTCCTGTGGGTGAATAAGTTTACTTATTCACCCTCCTACCTCCTTACCCTCCTCCCTTCATTTAATTTCATCCCATTTTTATTGCCCATCTCGCCTCTATTTTATTTCTGTTTTTATTTCGCTTTTATTTTATTTTATTTTCATTTTTTGTTTTGTTTTTTGCTTCGTTTTTATTTTATTTTAATTTCGCTCTTTTTCTTTTTTTTTGCTTTGTTTTTATTTTGTTTTATTTTGTTTTACTTTTTTGTTTTTATTCTGGCGTCTACTCTCGTTTCATTTACTGTTTTTCTTATCGCTTATGGCGATAATATATTAGCCACAAAGGGGCCTGAAAAGTATGCCTCCTTTTTTAAATTTCACCGGGGGTGTTCAGCACCCCTGAGCTTCTGCCCGGGTCATGGTGGGAGGTAAATTCCCCTCCCCCGACACCCGCACCTCAACACCCAGAAGGGTGAAAGAGAAGATACCCGCGAGTGATGGCTGATTCATGTGTCATACTTGTGAACGGGTGCCGTTGTGGAGGCTGGTTTGCTCTTGCAAACTTCTTTGTATTCTTAGTATTCGGTCATCGGTGTAGGATTTAAACGGCAACTCCTCAATTACTAAACGAATTGCTACTTGACGTTTTCAAGTAGCTTATGTCCTTTTCCGGGACTCAACACTATCTGCATGCCAAATTTCATCTTGATCGGTACAGTGGTTTCACCGTCAAAAGGTAACAGACAGATTTACTTTCGCATTTATAATATTTATTATTATATTATATTCATGGATAGTATGGATAATTTTAAATATATGTAAATATATATATGTACATATGATTGTGCAAAAATATAATTATGATGGTCCTAATGCCACTAGTACTATTAAATATCGGAATTATCTTAAATATCTAAATTCCTTCAGTCGATTACCGATATTTGACATGTTTTTGGTAGCTTACTTACAAATTATTTATGACCTATTGTATTGGTACATATTGTATACTCTTAAGCTAATTATCAAAGTATTGTATTACTTCTTCAGATGGAACTTCTTGCCAGCTCTTTTTGGCAGAAATAAACATTGTTTACATTGTATTGACGATTCAAAAGTGTTCTAAGAAACCTACTTGAATAAAGTTTGATTTGAGTTTGAGTTTGAAATAATAGTACCTAGGTGGCCGAGCTTTTCTCGTGTTTTTTTAAACAACGCCATCTATTTTCAAGTACCTAGCTTTAGTGTTGCTGTGTCAGGAAAAATAATAATATTTCAACTCGCCAATAGATGTCAGGAAGTCAGTTTATTATTGCCTGAAAACACGGATAAAACGACGTTTTCTAAAAATGAAACATAGCTAGATACATTTATCGCCGCTGAAACCCCCTGCATACTAAATTCCATGAAAATCGTTGGAGCCGTTTCCGAGGTTCAGATTATAAATATTTATACATATATACAGGAATTGCTCGTTTAAAGGTATTAGGTATAATCTTTTTTCGTTTTATTTCAGGTTACTATAACGATACCTGAGTGCCTAGTGTGAATTTTTAACACTACTTTTGCGTTCGCATCTATGAAGCAAATGAATAGAAATAAAGGAGCGCTCCTAGCGACATTGAAGTCCTAGAAAGATTATAGAGTATTGATTGCGCCTACAATATACTTCTGTTCTCGGTAGGTAAATGTGGTGAATTGGTCCAAACAGCGTTTGTGTGGAGCACGCTGTGGACGCTAGGTTAGAATATCCCACTAATTACAAACAACTTTGCTAAATAAGCAGACAGAATTAATTAAATTATTATTATTATTGATATAATAGCACCAATATTAGCCATAATATTTAATAAGTGTGTTGACGAAGGGATATTCCCAGACTTAATGAAATATAGTAAAATAATACCACTTTTTAAAAGTGGAGGTAAAGATGATCCTAATAATTTTAGACCTATCTCTATACGAGTACTGCCTGCCTTAAGCAAAATGTTTGAAAAACTTATGTTCAATCAGATGCCTAAACATTTTAACTTAAATGGATTACTTCATCCTCAACAGTTTGGTTTTACAAAAGGGCGTTCCACAACTGACGCAGGTGTTGCCCTTATACAGCATATATTTGCTGCTTGGGAACAGTCACAAAATGCTATTGGTATCTTCTGTGATCTATCAAAGGCATTCGACTGCGTGCAACATGAAACTCTTATACGAAAACTGAGTCATTATGGTATTGCAGATTTGGCTCTTGAGCTTATCCGCTCATATTTGAGTAGTAGAATGCAGAAGGTTCAAATCAATAAAGTAAAATCCAATGGCTCTGAAGTAAAATTAGGAGTTCCTCAAGGTTCTATTTTAGGTCCTTTTCTATTTTTAATTTACATAAATGACTTGCCTTTCTTTGTGGAGAAGCTGTGCAAGATTGTACTATTTGCTGATGACACATCTCTTTTATTTAAAGTTGACAGAAATAAAACTAATTTTGACGACGTAATAGTGCGCTTTCTCAGGTTCTTCAGTGGTTTACGGCAAATAATTTACTTCTTAATGCGAAAAAGACTAAGTGTTTAAAATTTATGATGCCAAATGTCAGAAACATAAGCGCAAAATTATCCCTAAACGGAGAAGAAATAGAACTATTAGACTCAACAGTGTTTCTAGGTATTACATTAGACAAAAGGCTGCAGTGGAACCCTCACATTTCAGTTTTTGCCGGAAAACTCAGTTCAGCTGCCTATGCAGTTAGGAAAGTTAGGCAGCTTACAGATGTTGACACTGCTCGCTTGGTCTACTTTAGCTATTTCCATTCCGTCATGTCTTATGGCATTTTGCTTTGGGGTAAGGCAGCTGATATTGATACAGTCTTTATTTTGCAAAAGAGAGCAGTACGGTCAATTTATAAATTAGGACCTCGAATTTCGCTTAGGGAACTATTTAGGGAAATTGATATTTTAACTGTTCCTTGCCAATATATCTTTGCTTGTATAATGTATGTACGCCAAAATTGTCACTTATATGCTAAAAATAGTGACCTCCACAGTGTAAATACAAGGAATAAGGATAAATTGGTAGTTCCAAAATTTCGTCTTCAGAAGGTACATAGCTCTTTCGCAATACAAATTATATTTTTCTACAATAAAAACACCAGAACATGCGGTTAATTTACCCTCAAATAAATTTAAAATTTATGTCAAAGATAGTTTAATGAAAAAAAGCTATTACAAAGTAGATGAATACATAATAAAAATGCTTGAAAAAATTAGAACTTAATTGATTTGTATTGGGGCATTTGAAATATATTTTTTTTTAAATTAAAACATTGTATATTATGTTATTACCTAGTGTAAGGCTATATTGTATTTTTATATGATGTATAAAAGATTAACTAGTGAGTTTATTGCCGTTGCTTCTCGGTAGTTAAGCATTACGAACCTTCCAATCTTCTCCCCTCACATTTTTTTTTTCCTTTACTACACACATTGTAACTAGTACAATCGAAGTTTTATTGGAGTTGCTTGAGTGTGTCATGCTCTCTCAAAGTGTCTCTGCGGTGGTGGCGTGTGTGTTGGGTCGTTACGTTCCCTAAAACATGGTTGAGCGAAGCGATGGCTGATTCATGTGTCTTACTCGTGAACGGGTGCCGCCTGTGGAGGCTGGTCTGCTCTTGCAAACTTCTTTGTATTCTTAGTATTTAGTCTTACTTTTTTGTTTTGTTTATTAATACTGTAAGACATTGATTTTTTCTTAGTGATGAATACATAAACTGTCTTTTGTTTATATTAGATACTTTTTTATGTTGTGCTTCTGCTTTATATTTCATGTTTTTTTATGTTTGTAATGGAAAGTGTCCTTTTATGATAGGGAGGGCATTTTCCAATATTTTAAGTGGACGCTGTAAGAGAAAGGGAGAAAAGAAATGCCCTTGCTGAGTTTCTTGCCGGTTCTTCTCAGTACAAGGTCTCCCGCCCTGTAGACTTACGAACCGATGGCGTAGTGACATTCATAAGTGCTCAATTATTGTAGCCTAAACTGAATAAATGAAATTGAATTTGAATTTGAATTTTGAAATTATTTTTAAAATTACGTCAGGGCTTAACGTCTCCCATACAGCAATGTTTACTTTAAGAGCCCAATATGGGTGTAATAGAACAAAAGTAACCGACATAGCTCACATAATAAGCCGCTTCTTACCCTTTTATAAAAAAATCCCCCGTGGTACTACCAACGTGCCTGGTGACTATTTTTTTAATATTTCTATTACTACCATGAATTATTTCATTTTCTCTTTTTAAAAAGATAAAATAATTTTATATAACTTACAACTTCAACAGGTCTTGTTAAAATAAAAATCTAAATCACATATAAAACATATTTAGCCCATTAATGAGTGGCCATATGGCAACGTGGGTATCTTTCTTCTTTTGGGTGTTCAATATCATAAACAAAGCACGATAGCAACAATTTGTTACTTGAAATTTGTAACTAGATAAATAACCTACACGCTCCCACTACATGTCCTGGGCTTGTTGAATCTGGGAGCAGGGAAATTGCTTTAGCCAGGTGGACTGGTCGCGGTTCTGACTGACCTGGGATACACTATAATGGGCCCAGCACAACCATTAGTGCCTGTACGTTCGTCGGATCCTACAACTTGTGTTTGTGTGTTGATTCAGCGGTTTTGGGAAGTGGAGGAGCCCCCAAGTGCATCTTGTCAGAACCCTGTAGACCAAGCGATCTTCGTGAACGACATAGCTAGGCTCCAATCCGGTCATTTTCTGACAAGCCATTTCGTCCGACAGGCCTTCTTTGGGTCACTCCAGAAAGCTAGCTGAAACTAGACTAGCATCCATGGAGAGACGTATGACCCGAAATACGGAATGTAAGCAAAAAATGTAGCATTCCTTAGCTCACTACCTGAGTATCCATGTAGCGAAACCACCGTGAGCTGGTTGACGCGTTTCGAACTACTACAGCAGATGTCGCAATCCTTTTGGAAACAATTCTCACTGGAGTATCTTCATCTTCTGCAGCAGCGCGTCCGGCGGTCTGATAAAACGGAACCTCCTAAGGTCGGAGACCTTGTCTAAGTATAGGAGGCGAATATGCCGCCTCTTTGGAGAAAGGGTCGTATATTGCAATTGTTTCCAGGGCAGGATGGAGTTCCTCGAGTTGCTGAGGTGTTGGTTAGTGACTCCATTCTGAAACGAGCTGTGGCGACCTTGTCCAGTCTCCCTGTTTGTTAGGATTCTTATGTTTGAGGAGTCTCAGCCTCTGGCTTGATTTGGTTTTGATTCGATTTCATTCGATCTGGCTGGGGGAATGTTCGGTAAAAATAAGCGTTGTCTCGCACTTCACTTGGTGTGACATTGACCTTGGTGTAAGCTCGCTGGAACGCACGTCGGTCGTGCGAATATTCTAATTCAGTCTTTACGGCAGGTTGAAAGCGACACTTGCGTATTGCGTGTTACTGTGTATGCTCGCGTTGGAATTTGTAAAGAACCTTTGAAAAGTCTTCATATAGTCTTCTGATCGATCGGAATATCCAACGTCGTGGTATCGACGCAAGTTTGTTGGAAACAGTGTGCTGGAACCGTGATTTGATCAGCCCCTGGATCTGGATATAGCAGCTGCGCGGAGCATCATTAGTACTAGGAACCGCCACGGTGACACACTCAAAGTTTTGATTAAACCCTACTTGTCTATTTTGTAGCAGATTCCTAATGTTTTAAAGTAAGTTTCCTTCCCTTAGAGTAGGCCCCTTCGTAGATAACATTAAGCACAGACTGACGCCTAGTATACGGATTATACAACACCCACTATAATATTGTATCCCCCCCCCCCTAAAATAGGGTAAAACTTAAAACTCAAATACAATACCTGGGTTCGTTGGTAATAGCACTTCACCCCGTAAGTCTAAAAAATAACAACAGATTACAACACTTTAACCGATTTTTTTGATCATTTGCAAGTTTTCATCCGCAATAATTCTCGTTTTATGAAACCTTAACTTAATACGTTTACTTATTAATTTGTCCGGTTTTTTTTTATTATGAAAAATATTTATCCTTAAAAGGCCTTTTGAAAGCTTTTTTAAATCGTCAAATTTTATTTTACAGCTATCAATTCACTTTTTTGATTTCTATTGAGAAGAGCCGGTAAAAACACTTAGGTACTATTCCAAAATGTCTTATTATCAACTAATAAAAATCTAAATTATGAATATCAGTCTTTATTTAAGACATTATAACTTAATTCTCAACATACAATAGTTTGTCTTAAAATTAAAAATCGCCTGCCAGAAATAGTGAGCTATCTTAAACAAAAACCGGCTAAGTGCGACTTGGACTCGCGCACCGAGGGTTCCGTACCTACCACCAGTTATGTAATCTACAAACAAAATCAAAAATATTTTTATATTTGAGTTGATTGAATGAAAGGTAAATTGCGGTTTACAATTTATGACCTATTAAAAAAAAACTACATACTAGATCTCGTTCAAACCAATTTTCGGTGGGAGTTTGGGTAGTAATGTAGATCATATATTTTTTTTTGGTTTTATTATTCTCTTATTTTAGAAGTTACAGGGGGGGACACACATTTTACCACTTTGGAAGTGTCTCTCGCGCAAACTGTTCAGTTTAGAAAAAAATGATAATAGAAACCTCAATATCATTTTTGAAGACCTATCCATAGATACCCCACACGTATGGGTTTGATGAAAAAAAATTTATTGAGTTTCAGTTTTAAGTATGGGAACCCCAAAAATGTATTGTTTTTTTTTCTATTTTCGTGCGAAAATCTTAATGCGGTTCACAGATTACATCTACTTACCAAGTTTCAACAGTATAGTTCTTATAGTTTCGGAAAAAAGTGGCTGTGACATACCGACGGACAGACAGACAGACATGACGAATCTATAAGGGTTCAGTTTTTGCCATTGGGCTACGGAACCCTAAAAAAAGCTTCACTATAACAGTCACTCGAACCGTGACCATAGTACAAATAAAAAGTAGATTATCTCCATACGAAGTATGCAACTCAGCACGGCACACACACACACACGGCACACACAAACCTCAACTAAGCTACAAAATTACTATTTAATGTTTAAGCGTAGCATTAAAAACATAAGATATTGACACTATTTATACATGACGTTCATTTGTGGTACAAACAATATTTCGTATGCTCTATTTCGATCCAGTTATTGTCACATGTATTTAGTTGAGGGACATTCTCGACTTCTTTTACTGAAGCAGCACTTACTATACCAAATTAATAGGTAACATTGTTTAAAGGTTTCACGAAATAGTTGAAAAGGTAGTCTTATTTAAAAAAATCTTCTATTAGAAGACCTTGTCAACAAACTTATTCGCGTCACCCTACAAACTAAAGCACCAAAGAGTATAGAAATATTCGTATGTGGTCAGGCAACCTCTCGCCGGACTAGTAATATCCTTCGTCATCAGAGAGTGGCGTGTCGGTCTCCCACGGCTGCGGCGTGGGCACTAGCAGTGTCGGCGGTGCCTCGCCCCCGCGCACGCGCAGCGCGTACACAGCCGTCTCCACTTTCGACACATTATTACGCGTTGTCGACAACTTGCGACACAGCTCGCGTCCTGCGTTAGAAACACCTGCAACATTTATACAAAAACTTACAAACTACATAATCAATTAAGTAAATACCTACCATACCCTAGGTAATACTGTGTCTTACGCGCTGTTTGTGGTTTATTGCAGCCTTTTAAATCTTTATTTTGACTATGGTCATCTCATCCCTATGCAATGCAATGTGGTTTTGAGGTTGAACTATATATGTACTGGGTAAAGGCTATACAAGGGCTTTAATCGTACTTCAGTGATTTTGGTCGTAACCACTAAGTAAGATATACTAAAATAGGGTTGGCAAATTCATTAGAATACATGAACATAACGCGACGATAGTACAAAAATACCTTTTTCGCCTATGCGTCGATGTGGTTTTTTGGAGTCATTCCAAATAGTACACCCAATTAATTAGTTCAACCGTTGAACTAATGAGAGTTTTTTGTTGCAGTAGTTCAACTATGTATATTTTTTTTAAGAATTGAACTACTGGGACAATCTAGTTGAACTAACTCACAGGAGCTGATTCAGTTGATTTAAAAGATGAAATTTATATATTTGTACTTAATCTTATTTATTTACGTTAACAATTCATAAATTTTTCCTGAAATAAAACAAAAAATTAAACACCTGTTTATTTAATAACAAAATCATTAAAACCTCATTGGTCAGTTACCTTTTCAGGTATAATGCTATACAACTATTACTCAGGTATTGTGGTACTACAAGAATTGTTTATTAAAGTCATTATACAATGTCATTTTATCGAAAAAAAAAGTGAAATATTTAAATGCATTACCAATTCACGGACCTAATTTAGGTCCGTGTACCAATTTAACAATTTTTTTTCAATACTATTTATTTTAAATATTCTTTTATTATTGGTAGGAGTTAATTCTTATTTACTATTTTATATTTCTTTTAAATAAGTATTTTACAATTTTTGATATTTTTTACAATATGTTATATTTTTAATTTTTTATATTTTAAAATTTTTCTCAATCTAAATCAAAGTATTAAAAAAAAATACTATTTTGGATGACAGCTGTCAAACTATAAAGGACTATATCTCCGTAACTATAGATAGTCCAGGAGGAATCGGCGCATGAGTACCGAAAACTATTCGACCTCAATTTTTTTATGCGATCCTCTTCAAATTGCCCTTCTAATGATATAAATGCATGTTGCCATGGCGCAACCCGGTGCCATATTGTTTAAACCGAAATTGTTTAAACAATTGCAAAGAATTGTTATTTTTCAACCGGACAATTTTTTTTCATATTCTTTATTGAAATACCAATAAAAAAGGTCCTATGCGTACCCAATATATTTTTATTATTTTTAAATAATTGTGATTTAAAAAAATAGTCAAATACCATTATATCTTATTATTGTTGATATAAATGCAAAAATTTGCTATGATAATAACAAAAAAGTAATATAAACTAATAAAAAAGTAATTTTAATTACATGTTTCGATTTATGCTTAAATAACTTTTGAAAAATTGATTTCAGAAAAAAATTTATTAAAAACAAATTGTAGACAATTTAATAATTAATAACATTGCTCTCTTTAACAATCTTGACAAGGTTGATAGTTTTTAAGATAAATGATAAATAATGATTCGAGACACAGAGAGGCCGACGCAACGCGTGAGTCAGAGAGAGACAGCGATACTAAGAGGTAAGCGACGCATACTTGCGAGCGCGCGGAATTAACAATTAAAAAAAAGATATTATAAAGGAATTTTTTAAAATCTCTTTTAACAATAATATTAACAATTGTATAAAGAATTAAAAAAAAATATTACTTAGACATTATGTTTTTTTTTAATATATTTTTCATGGGTCGAAAGTACACAAATTTGAGATTTTTCGAACCTTTAAAAATTCATATCTTTAAAAATATTAACTTTATCGTTAAAAGTCATAGGACCTTTTTTATTGGTATTTCAATAAATATGAAAAAAATTTGTCTGGTTGAAAAATAACAATTCTTTGCAATTGTTTAAACAATTTCGGTTTAAACAATATGGCACCGGGTTGCGGCATGGCAACATGCATTTATATTATTAGAAGGGCAATTTGAAGAGGATCGCATAAAAAAATTGAGGTCGAATAGTTTTCGGTACTCATGCGCCGATTCCTCCTGGACTAAGATGAAAGGCTAGAAGTTTCTGCACAGAAATTATAACTCTCATCAAGATCTTTATTTCAAATGACAGCTGTCAATAATAGGCTATATCTCCGTACCTATTGATTGCAGTCTAGTAGTTTCATTACAAAAGCGTTGGATCGTATCTATCACGATCTTTATAACATATTACACATCTTCATTACATTCCTATAACCAAATTTAGGGCTGGCGGAGCCGCTGGCAAAAGCTAGTAATTGTCATATTTTTTTCCAAAGCGAGCTCTAATAATTGTTTACAAGTTGTATTTGAATACCTCTTATGTACTCGTCTATTTTTATATATCGTTAACTTCTTTTGTTCGTTAGTTGGCTTGAAGTTTCTACGGACACCTCTCGTCGCGTCGCCTCGCTTTTTAATGTTTTTAACAGACGTATGAGCGTCACAGGTTTTTTCAAATTCTTATTAATTTTTGAATGCCACGATAATGGTTCTGTGACGTTTGTCAAAAAAACTCAATATTTTTATCAAATATATAAAGTACCTACATTTAAATTTCATCTTTTAAATTTACTGAATCAGCTCCTGTGAGTCAACTAGATTGTCCCAGTAGTTCAACTCCTTAATAAATTATACATAGTTGAACTACTGCAACAAAAAAATTTCATTAGTTCAACGGTTGAACTAATTGGGTGTACTAGTGGGAATGACCCGTTTTTTGTGTCGGATTTGTCGGCGCTAAGTCGGCTGCTAGCGCTATCTCGCTCCATTCGTTTTGGACCAGACATGTTGCTCAGGAGTTCACACACTCGGTATACTCTGGTTTTAGTTACTTAGTGTAGCTAAACCTTTTTGAAATGATTATCTTAGTTTCTTACTTTAGTTTAGGTTTTAACATATAAAAAAATAAGCCTTTTTATTACCTAAAAAGCCAGTGTAAAGATTTCTAACAAACTCGCAGGATTGGTAACACTCATTGCTCTCTCCACTTGAAATACTATTGATGGCTCTTCGCATCAGTTCCCCAGTCAAGTCCGCTAAACCTAACATGTAATCTGTTTGCGGTAACATAGTATCTACGTTTTTTTCAAACTCCTCTTCCGTCTCATTGTTTTTTTCTACAACTTTATAACACAGTTCCTTTTGAACATCTGTCCATGTTATGATCTCTTTCTTATCCATTAAAGAGCATAAGGTCCTTGCTTCTATAAACTCTTGGAAACCAGCAGTGGTTGCTCTGGAGTGCAAATATGCCGGACTTTTCTCAAGCTCTAAGCCAATATTTTTTAATGGACCTTCTATTAGTTTTTGAAGTCTCTCATTAGCTTCTTTGACAGCCTTTTCTGTTGCATCATTACTGCAAAAAATTACTATTCAATTTAAAGACCAAAAATAGTAATTTATGATATTAGTGCGGTAAGTCGGTTATTACAAACGAGTAGAGGAATATAGTCCAGTTTGAAAATACCAATTCCACACGAATGTCTTACAACGTTTTTCAGGACATTTGCGAGAAAACAGTATAATTTATAGGTAATTAAATTAACTTGTTCATTCGACTGTTTTTAATAGCAAATAAGGAATTATACAGATAGTTCTTTACTTTTGGAAATCAATGGTCAAATTTGAACAATTATTGAAATTTAGTGAATCTTGCTGCTTTGGAAACATATCTGACTGACTGATACTTTTAATTTCACATGTATTATGTTGAACGGGAGAATGAGCGTAGAGAAAGAAAATGCGAATCTTTCGTCTCTTTTTCTTTTAGTATTAAAATGAGTCAAACGTTTAGATCAAAAGCGCTTCCAAGGAGGTTCATCGAAATTAAAAAGTAACCGTTAAGGATACGCATGGCGCGGCGCCACATAACGGAGCGTGTGGTAAAATAGGTAGTTATGTGAGAGTACCTATTTTACCGCACGGTGCCATACAACGTGGCGTGCAGTAAAACAGGTAATCATGTGAGAGTACCTATTTTTCCGCACGTTCAGTTGCAGGGTGCGTAATTTTGAACTTTCGAACAATGTATACAACTCCGTAAATGCATTTTTTAGCAAATGTGTTGAAAAGGTTTTTTTTTTATTATAAAAGCAACATAACTTAATTTTTAGTGTAATATTTTAACAAAAACTCTATGTTTTCTGATAATTTAATCCACTAGCTGCTAATTATCATTGATTAGCATTAGCATCCCATCGAATTGTTTACAAGAGAAATTTTTAAAAACAAAAAAAAAAAAACAATTTTAATTTCTATTTAATATAATTAGACAATTAATTAATTTTTTACATTTCAGTTATTAGTTTAAAGTAAAGTTTGTTTTAAAATATATATTATCACATTTATTGTATTTGTGTGCTTACGGGCAATAAGTACACAGATTTTTATCAAATTACAGTTTGCTTGTTATTGGCAAAAAAATATAGAGTAAAACCACGGTGATAACACTAGTTGGCTATCTTCTGTATATATGTATAAAAGAAGAAACTGACTTATTTAATGACATATCATGCATGCATGCATCATCACCGCTGGGTCTCGAAACTTTAAATTTGGCATGTAGGCTTCCCTATGTGACGTTTCCACTAAGAAAGGATTTTGCGACATTCAACGTAGACGAAGTTGCGGGAAAATGCTAGTTTATATATACAACTCAGTCATTGAATAGGTGCAAAAATAAAAATCTGCTATTTCATTGATATAGGTTCATTGGAACGATTAAAATCTGAGCTCTACATTATAGGTACAGTTCCTAAAAACTTAATAGCTGTATGTCTCAAACTTACGTTACGGCAGAATGAAGTAAGAAAATAATTCTCTTGCTCTCAATGGTTATGTCTCTAGACAATTTAACAAGTCTCTCGTGTCTGTCCTGACGATCATTCAGAGTTAGTGCGATTGACTTGAACATAGCCAGCACAGGGCTATCCGGAGGTAGAGACGCTGCTGTCTCTCGGGCCACAGAAGACAAAGTTTGGTGATTGCGATTGCGATTACCTCGATATCTGCCTAAAATATATAAGTAATTAAGAAAGGATATAAGGCAGCTATTCGCAATTAATTTTTTGAAGCTGTTATAAGAATATAAAACTTGTTTTCTTGGAATAACTTGCATTATTAAAGCTGACAGGGACTTTTTTGGACAGAGAGGTGCGATTTTTTATCCACGTTATAGAAAACTGGGTCCTCAGTATAACCAAAGTATTTATAAGTAGAACATCTCTGCGAAAAACAGAAGTTCCCTAAATATTCCATACAAACCCTTTTGAACCTAACGATGGTTGATGTATAGATTATGTCAGTGGTTGACGTGATGTACCTATACAGCATGACTTTGAATTGAGACTTTAAATTTCGTGAAGTAATTCTTTTAGAGGACATCATATAAAAAAATCAATAAACTTTGTGATCTTACTAAAAAAATATAAAATAATAAAGACTATCAAATAAATAATTCTAAGTATCATCATTTCTTGTATGAATGAATAGCCAAATCAAAAGGAGAAAGCAGCAGGCGCAGGCCACTGACCTCACCCGAGCCAAACAAGCGCTACACGTAGTAGGCAGAAACTTTAGTGTCTACCTACCTAAAAAAAATTTGCATAACCAACTTTTCCTTCATACTTTGAAGGCTTAGTACGGTCAATAATAAGTAAAGTGAAATTCACTAATAAAGATTTCGGTAGGAAATTAAAGTTTATTTACCATAAATAGGTACCTACCTATCTATCGTATTTCTGGCGTATTTAAAAAGTTTGAATCACAATTTTTACAATTAAATGCGGATTTAAAATAAGAAAAAAAACAGTAAACTCACTGTTCCAGAAAGATTTATGACTCGTCGGTCGGACCGGCGTGGTAGTTTTAATAGGATCGTCGCGCCTACTCTGTGTGCACCGGCGCCTCAGTCACTTATAATCTTTAACAAGTCGCGGCTGCGTACGTTGTTTTTTGAGCTAATTTTATATAAAGTGAATAATAGGTAGTGACACAAATTAACACAAACACCCCTTTTTATACAAAATGATCAAAAACATCTGACGCCAAAACCGGTAAGTCATTGGAATTTACTTTACGACCCAATTAGTTAAGGCCTACGTGTGGCCTTGTTTTAGTAAACACTCACATTCACTCACTCACACAAAATTATGTGTATTTTAACAATTGTTTAAAATGGCCACCTCCTTCCAAACACAACAAAGCGAGACGTCGCAAATTGTTTTTAATTTTACGTAGCACAACTGTTCGTGCTTTAACCACTGCAAAAGCACCTACGATTTTGTCTTTTAAGAGAGATTCTTGAAAGGTTCGACAAGACACTAGGCGCCATCACACATGGATTTATCCAAGAAAGAATGATTTTTCAAAATCTTTTGGAAACCTTCCGATGCATTAATTCTGTACACGTGACGTCGTCCGGAAGTCTTCCAGAATAGAGAACAGAAAGGACGTTTATAAGGCCCAGAAAACGGCGCTTAGGGGTATTCTACGTAAAATTCCCCCGTTCATCTGTTTTACAATAAGGTACTGTCAGGCGCACTAAAAGAACAAGGGGGAATACACAATTTCTGCCCTAAGAAATATAAAACGGGAACCACATATAGACCTTTCAATGCGCTAATTAAACAGCCAAGGAATAAGGATTACCGAACACAGCGGCAAGCTCCTAACACTCGAGCCAAGAGAAACAAGCCATTTCACGCCAGAAGTGGCCAGAAGCAGGACCGTAGTAAACCCCCATGAGAACATAACCTAGAAGGCCAAGCCAGTAAAAAATGAGGTGAGGGTCGGAAGTGACTGGCAAGTTGTAGGTCACCGAAAGCACTACACAGCCAACTGGCTGAAGACGCCCAGAAGCTTGCAAAAGATTTTACGACGTTACAGAATATCTTTCAGAAGCATACCGCCCATAGCAAAATTCTCAAAGAATTTTCGAAAATTCCAGGAAAAATACTTAAAGGCAATATCATGAGAAATAAACAAGATAATGCAGTCAGGCGCTCTGCAGCTCAGCTAAAAAAAATCAGGATTCCTGCCAACATATTCCTCAGGAAAACGACAAATGGAGAAAATTTACCATCTTACACTTAAAGAGTCTAATATTGACTGATAGGTCACTACAGCATCCTATCCCACTTACAGAAGGCAGACTTCATGATGAAACTAGATATCTCACAGGCCTACTTTTACGTTCCAGTGAGTCCAAACCACATGTGCTCTGATACCGAGAGTGCTATAGCACGGACGCTAAGCAGGAAGAATTTCATTCAATGACCGGTTACTATTTGTCTCTGTTGCACGCGCATAATTATTTGTATGATAAATGAAAGATGCGATGACTGCTGTCATAGAGGAGCGCAACGGCAAATAATTATGCGCATGCAACAGAGATAAACAGTGACCGGTCATTGAACGAAATTCTTTCTGCTTAGCGTCCGTGGTATACGTCACTTACAAACATCGGAAGGCAGGTACATTCTACTAGCTTTTTGGGTACCAGACCTAAACAGAAAAAGAGATAAACCGCCTCCTCAGATTCCATACCTACATTGTAGATCTTCAGATAAACGTATTACCACCTGGGATAGAGGGTTTAAAATTAGGGGTCTGGCTATTACGGCATGGGCCAATCAAGTTAGAAATTGGTAGTAGTCAGAAATCAAGTAAGGGGAACTAAACTTGTTAGAGTCGTCGTGGAGGATATCCATCATAAAATAAGCCTGGAGAAGATGGTTAATTAGGGCAAATACTACTGGGACTCTACGAAACGATCCCACAGCAAAAGACAGCTAGATATCTTTCTCATTTATGCAAAGTCTTTAGACTAGTTCCTAAGACAATAGCAGTGCATAAGTCAGTGGTAGCAAAATTTAGTTATCTGATAAGAGCACAAGAGTTATGTTCCCACATCCTGGAAAGACAAGTCCTCAAAGGCATATTCAACTGTGAGCCTCTAGGCAAAAGCTATATTTTATGGAAAATTGAAGATGAGATAGATTTCTTGATGTGCTACCAATTAGACGCAGAAAACCTTTTCTCGTTGTCAAGACACAAGGCTCAAGAGTCCATGATCTTATCTTGTCCATAATAGATGGAGCATCTGAGGACAATGACAGTGAAATAACCTACTGGCCTAAGGTGGGATCGAACACAGACTCAAGTTCTTACAGGCAGTGGGGTTGGTTATTCTTATTGCTAATTCTAAAACATTTCCCGGTGCAAGACATTCTGATAGATTGTTCATCACAAGGGGCACAGTGAAGAATGCATCACGTACAGTTATCGCTGGGTGGATAAAATCGTTGTTCAAGGAAGCAGTAAGTGCAGGAGTTGCCACTCACAACTGGACCAGCAAACAGCATAGATGACATCCTAAAAAGAGGAAATTGGATGTCAAAGGGCACCTTCTTATGTTACTACTTTAAAGAGATTTAGGTGAGTGCAGGGTTCAAAAAATACAAACACACTTAGAAATAATTTCTCTGCAATATAGCATAAGATTTAGGATGAGGGTAGATTTCAGGCTTTAAAGATATGATTATAGATGGTATTACCAAATAATTAGAAGCCATTTTATATATAGAATCCCATCAACTTACTAAATCAATAGTCCTTTCAGATTCAGGGATGTTTTAATGAAATAAATATTCTAATGGTACTGTATATATCTATGAAAATATAATGTTTGTCCGTAAAAATATATCCCAATTTCCGAGGAACAGTGATAAGCACAACTTAAATACGAGAAATAAAAATTAACTTGCTATGCCAAAGTTTAGGCTTACTAAAGCCAAAAAATCATTTATGGGAAGCGGTGTAAAATTTTATAATAAGTTAACTGCAGAAATTCTTAACTTAGGTGACAAACAGTTTAAATTTTATATTAAACATCTGCTATGTAAGAAAGCATATTATAATGTAGATGAATATTTGAATGACAAAATTGTATGGCCTAGTATCACACAAAATTAATGTTAGGTTTTCTATTCAAACTTAAATAATTTAGGTTTGATAAGTTAAAGGACCACTCTAAAGACCAAGCTAAGTAACAATGTTATGTCTCTGTTGTTTACTTAATAGTGGTTGGTGGTGAGCTACCAGGGGATGCACCATGTGCAATCTGCCTTTGGTTGCCTGGTTTTGGTGGGGCTTTGGATGTGTGGGTGTGTGGCGCATGAGTATGTACGTGTATGTGTGTATATACATGTTTGGATAGATATTGTGTACTTGATGGCTTGGTTCCTGCATGACTGATTGGTAACAGGTGTACATCCGGGAGTTTCTTGTCACTTCTTCTCCCTTTAGGCTAGTTTCCGAAGTGATGGTAGTTTAAATGATGTGCATTTGTTGCCGGGCTGTTGTGTAGGGGCTGGGCCACTTTCGGGTGTGCAACGTCTGTTTGAATATGTGTGTGCATTTATGTATATGTGCGTGTTTGTGTGAAGCACCCGCTCGTGTTCGTAGCCCTGCCGCCATCGGGTGGCCGAACGAGGATTGAATCAGATAGGACCTTTAAGTTCTTTTACGTATAGTTTTATTTTCTATCTTTTATATATATATTTGTATATTTATATATATGTATTAATATTTGTCTGTATGTTTATATATGAATATGTGCATGTTTGTGTATCTTATATTATCCTTAATATGTTATGAATTCCTATTTATTTATTTATTTGCATTTTTGTAAAATGTAAATATGTATGTATGAGTATATATATATATATATATATATATATATATATATATATGTGTCATACTTGTGAACGGGTGCCGCCTGTGGAGGCTGGTCTGCTCTTGCAAACTTCTTTGTATTCTTATTATATATATATATATATATATATGTACGTCTGCTATGTAATATTATATGTTGTATGAAAATAATTTTCTCAGGAGTTGCTTTTAATCCCGTCACAGAATAATTGAAAACTTTTAACGTATCACCCCCCCTATGCAATCTGAAAAACAATAGGCAATTGAAATATTACATAAATATTGTTTTTTTTAGATCAAACTATTTACACTGTAAATCTTATTTATTTAATGTTTCAATACAAAACATGTATTTATTAGTTGACACACTATAATTTTATGTATCGTTTGTGATTTTACAAAGATTACCTATTGGACGCACCAAATAAAACAGTATTGTAATTAGTTTGTAAAGCTACTTGTAGTTAATTTACTTGACGATTCGAAAGTGTTCTCAGTAACCCATTTGAATAATTAGATTTTGATTTGATTTGATTTGAGATTCTAATAGCTGTCTTCAAGCTGTTATAGCCAATCAGTTTAAAAAAAAATTACTTTCCCAATTATATTAAAAATAAAAAAAAAAGTCGTTAACGTGTCACCATGAAGGAATTGAGTTTGTCCTTGCCAGTCCTTGTCCAGGCCACAGTGGAATAGAATGCAATGAGAAAGCTTACCACTGGGCTAAAGAAGCAGTTCAGTCAGGTGTACAAAACTTTAATAAAATTTCCTCTTCAGACTTACTAAGTTTAGCTAAAAGGCAAATGGCAGTAAGAGTAGACAAATACAACCCATTATCCCTACAAAACCTTGGTTCTTTCGGTTTCAATATTGTGACAAATTAGTTCGTCGACCGTATGCCATCTCAGAGTGGGACATGCATGTACTCCAGTATTTTTAGCTAAAATTAGAGTAAGTGACCACTCTATTTGCGAGTGGGGCAGTGGCATACAAAGGTACTGTAGATCACATATTTTTCAGCTGCCCCCAAATACCCTATATCACTATATGCAACCTCCACCCGAAAATTCCTCACCCTGTCAACATGCAGTATAAAGGTTTGGTTAATACCCCCTTCATTAAATGCTTAACAAAATTCATCAAAACCTTTAATATTAAACTATAACTCTTTTGCATGTCTCTCACTCTCTCTCTTGTTTGTTTGTTTTATATGTTGTAATGTCCTTTTTTCTTTTTGGTAAAACAACCCAGAATATCCCAGCTGGAGAACCCAATCTTACAATTCAATTTTTAAATTAAATTTTTCAACATGTGTCTCTTTCACTACTGGCAAAATGTTTTGGCTTTGACCAAAATGAAAGTCATTCTTCAAACAATTAATTAATTACAAAAGATTGTTTCTTGCTAAACCTATGTATCATTCACAGGAGGTTTATATTTAAAATGTTTTACAGAGTTGTTTATTCTTTTTGTTCTCTAATTATAATAGGATAATAGTAGGTTTAAAGCATTACGAATGGTACATTTATTTGATATAATTATATGATAGTTTTGAATTATTGTGACTGATTTATATTTGATATTTATTAAAGTTAATTATAATAATTGTTGTGTTTCCATACGCATTTTTAAACTATCTATACATCCTGTAGTGATCTCCCAGTACTCTTACTAGCCTTACCAAAGATGTTAGTGGTGCCAATAAACACATCTCTAAGCCTATGCTCGAAACCCTATTTAGAATTGTTGCTTCAGTACATTATAAAGCCAGCAAGGCAATTTAAGTATAGTTCAAGCTATGGCTGAAACCTAAATATCCGTTTTAAATTTTTTATTGAAAAATAAAATAACCATGTTTTCCCCTATCCCTCTGTTCCCTGTTTTTCCTTTTTGCTCTCAATTAATTTATTCAGAAACCTTCCTGGTAGCCGTTGGCACAAACCAAACATTCAATACAATCCGACAAATACAAACATGAATGTTTATATACCTATACATATCTAGATAAAAAATATCCAATATATAAATTTATAAAGTAATTATTGTTTTATTGATTGATTTTATCTACAACATCGATAACTCATACTTTATAGTTAAGACAATCCAGGGAATGTCTCTCTTTTTGTGCTCACAACAATTTTCCTTTGCCATTTCATACATTCAACTGATGTAGTCAGACCAAAAAAAAAAATTTGCAATTTTACAATGTATTATCAATGTTCATGATTTTATTTCTGACAACCTACATAATTCCGGGCTCTGAAACTTCGCACAGTTAATATTGCAAACTAGATCTATTAGACAAAAAATTACATATACCCAACTCGACGGGGGATTTACCGGCAAGACCACCCCCAGTACCACTCCCCCCCGCAGTGATGCTTACTTTCAGAGATATTCCATTAAGAAGTTTTAGAGGTTATGTTAAATAAAATTAAATAAGAATACAAAAAATGTGTAAAACATAACCAATTTATTACATACCTCGTCCTGACATATTAAATTACTGCTTCAATTCTCATATATCAATAAAGTTAATATTATTGTACTCTTTGCAATAGAGTTAATTTTTTTTTTTGTGGCTTTAATTAAGTCAGAAGACTCAACTATTTGCCAATGTCAGTTTAAAACGAAATAAATAAGATGCTGATGAACGGTTTCTATTGATGTAATTAAATCGAGTTATTTATCTATGTTTTTCTTTTGTTATTTTTTGATTTCTTTTCTTTTGATAATGAATGGTAGTCATTCTACTTATAAGCATATTTTGCCAGCATCATGTCATGGAAACTAAGTTAGTTGGATATCGAAACGAGATTTAAGTCACGTCTTATTTTCCTGTCCAATTTACAATTCCTTGCCTCTCTATCACTGACCTCTGCTACTACACACTGGACTGGCTGCTGTCAAACGTTTTTTGTGCCTACTTGAATAACGCCATTTTGGCGCTGTAGGAAGATATGGAAGTCCATAGAACTAAAATTAGTGATGTCCGCAAGTCGACATTATATCTGTGATAAATCGATATATTGTGTTTGTATTATCGATATAGACAGTTTTTTAACCCAACAACAACAAAAATACTCTGGTGGTTTTCGGAACATTCAACAGTGTTGCCACTTACCACTAGCTCTATCTTTGTTGGCGAGAATTCTCGTTGATGACCTGGACCATATTTTTTTGTTTCGAACTCCTATATGAAGTGAAGAAAGTATTGTGATCGTGCGGAAAAAATCGGGTTTTTTTTAAAAATGTATCAATTAAAACCTGGCACTTTAGAATATTGTAACTTCAATGTATTGTTTCTATGTAAATATGTGTAATGCTTTGCCAGTAATACCGATACATTCCAATTTTTTCAAAAGGATTTTGTGACTTACTGTGTTAGAGGCTTTTTTTAAATCAACGAAAATACCCAAGGCTATATTCCTTTGGTCTATGTTTTGCTTTAATTTTGTGACAAGATCGATAGTAGCTGTTAGTGTGTTGCTTTTGGACCGAAAACTGCTCCACCAACCAACCAAAATACTGCTGCTCAGAAATGTAATTAATGCTTTTCAATCTGGTATGTTTTATTTTATTGCTTTTATACTGACTTCATCTAAACGTACACTGCAGTTTGGATCTAATTTATTGATAATATTCAAAATTTCCGTTTCAGTACATGGTTCAAAACATGATATTGAGGAATTTGATGCGGTGGATCGCGGTAAAGCGTATGTGAAGACATCGTGAAATTGTGTTAGTATATCATACGCTAATAGTGTACCGATGTTCGAAAAATATTCGTTAAATATGTGGCATATATGAATTGGGTCTGTAATTTCTTGAGAATCAACTACTAGTGCTGAAGGGGCATGGTTTTGTGAAATTTTGTTAGTAGCTAAAGTATTAATTCAATTTCACATATTCTTTGGATTGTTGCTGCATTTATTAAATTCTTTGTGGTAGTATGAGTTTTTTGTATCTTGTATGAGTCTAGTTACATGTTGCCTTTTCCTGAGAAATTCTTCCTTTACTGTATCTACGTCTGGATATCTTTTATACTATGTCCAAAGAACATTTCTATTGTTTATTTCTGAGATCACTTTTTGGTTTACCCAGTCTTTTTGCGGTGGATTTAGGATCTTCATCTTCTTTGCTTTACTGTTTTTTACACAATATTTTATTTGTTCTTCTAATGTTGTTTAGTCTTTGTTTGCTATTTGTGATTTTATTGGTTTTGCTGAGTCGTAAAGTTTATTGTAGTCTATGGCTTCATACTGGGAATATGTCTTTGGCGGTGGTTTTAAGTTTTTCATTTCCATATAAATATCTTTGTGCTTCGAAAGCGAAGAATTAACCAATGTCATGTGAAAATTGTCATTTATCAGATTATTGCTTACATGATCTAGTATAGATTCTCTTGTAGTTCCTGCTCTTGTACTGTGTGTGTTTGTCAATTTTGTTGATAATTTTGTGTCCAGCCCCTTTTCGTAATTCTGAGTACTGCTTTGTCTTTGGTCAGTAAATTAATATTGAAGTCTCCGAAGACTATAGCTCGGCGCCTGCGCTCTAATTGTGATTCATATATTTCAAGGAAATTCTTGAAATCTGTATGTCCAGGGTTGTATATAATCCCCACTTCAAGTCCACATCTTTGTAGTTTTATCCACAAATAATTTTATCCGCCCTCGTACCTAGTCTCTGAGATGCTGTGCTTTAAGTCGTTATGTACGAAAGCAGATACTCCACCTCCACTAGAATCGGTTCTGATGTTATAGTAATGTGTGTAGTTAGGTAGGTGGAACTAGTGTGCTTGCTCCTCTGTACGTATCCAGGTTTCTGTCAGTAAAATCATATGTACTGTGTTTGGTATAGCTTGTAATATGCACTGCAGTTCGTCAAACTTGCCTTTTTTACATATGCTCCGATATTAAGATAAAGAAATGTTAATCGAGACTTATTTAATGGTTTTTTTATATAATTATCTAGTATTTCGTGGGTGTTGGTAGTGTTAATAAAAAAAATTGGATTTATTACCTGTAGTTTTTTGGAACAACTTTTATTATTGCTGGCGTTCCGTTAACATATTTAATGATAAGGCCACTCTCACCGTTATCTTCACGACGTTTAAGTTCATCTTTTAAGTATTTTAGAAAATTTTGCTGAGCTGGAGTTTGGTCGGAGTACACCTTGAATTCTTTAGGTAGCTTACTCTTAATCCAAAGTAGTGTTTTAGCAGGTCCGTGTGTATCGAAGCATACCTTAATGCTGCGGGGTCTGCCTGGAGTATATTTGCCAATTCTAAAGATTTTGTTTGGTTTTTTAATTTCTGTGCTCAGTTGTGAAATAATATTTATTTCGTCAGCTTCATCCTTTACCATTCTATCTTCCACTTGAGCGTCAGTTGATTCTGACAAACCCACAAGAATGAATTTTTTTTCTCTGTGATTTCGGTTTTGGGCTTCTTTTATAAAGTGCTCACATAAAACTAATTGCTTCTCTTCGTTGTAGGAAACAGTCTAAACTGATTGTTTTAGGTTGCTGAAGTCAGACTCAAGTGATTCTATTTTATTTTGACCTGCAATAATGGTTAGGTCAAGTTTCGCTACATGGTTTTTCACCTCTTGCTGTTCCAATAATACGCTAGGGGTTGAAGACTTGATTTCGTCAATCTGTGTAACCCCATCCACATTATTTCGGATCTCGCTGATTGTTTGCTCGTTTGAGGACTTCATATCAATTAGTTGATTCTTTATGTCGGAAATATTTTCTTGCATGTTTTTCGTAATGAGTTCATTCGAGCCAACATATTTTTCTAGTAAAGAACTGATACGAGTCATTTCTGAACGTATTCCAGTGATGTCACTGGAGCATAGGCATTCATTAGACCACTTACGTTTTGAACGCTGAGTTATGTTCATATCCACACTAGAATTGCTTATCTTCGACAGGTCCGGTTGCGAACCGCCTGCACCTGTAGTAATGCAGCGGGTCGATTCCGTAAAAAGATTGCTAACCTTTTTGAAAGAAAATTTTCGCGACAATCGATGAATTTCATACGTCATTGGAAATGCGCAATGTATATCTTATTTCTATGGATTTCAAACGAGAATTGTTAGCTGTCATTTTACGGAATCGAGCCGCCGATCGTTTGCGTTGGTGATATCTGAACATTCATTTTTTTTTATTAGTATGTCACATTGCCAACAACACTCTGCAGTAATAACACCGCACACAAGTGTAGAAACAAGCCGTCACGAGCGTGAGCTGGTCAAAAATAGCAAGCAAACTGTTCTCGTGGTGAAGACGGGTCGCGGGCCCAGTAACTACAATACAGCGCCGGTAAAACATAGGATTGTAGTGAACTAATTAACAAACACTGTCACAGCTATTTAAGTCTTTATTGTGAAAATTAGTGGTTTGAAAGTTGATTAACACTTTATTTGTTTTATTTGTATTTTTTATTAAAAAATTGAGACACGTCTGCTTAGGATGACGTAAGCGTAAAACTTTTACAGTAAACGAATCACCGTTTTTTTTTCGCAAAAGTATTATTGGCGACGCAAAGTCTGTTGTAGATTCCCGTATTATTTTAGCTTGTAATAATTCATAATTTTTTCTTTAATTACTACCTTTCTGTGTGCGCAAGTCTGAAAGGTTTTCTATTGATCTGTTTTTCGATCATAAGATTAATTTTCATTTCACCCAGATTTGTTAATACTATTTCCTCTAAACTACTAGCAAAACAGTCTTTATGCGATGTCAGTAATTTTATGAGAGCACGTTTTTTATCCTCTCCAATAACACCAATGTTAATTTTACTTAATGCCATTTCTATCAAACACAACATGTTAGGACTAACCTGTACAATTCCTTCGCACGCTTCTACCCTGGTGATAGTTTCACCCGTCTTCCATGTGATGGAGTTGGACCCTATATTGCAGACCCTCACGTAACCGCTTGCTCCATGAAGAATTGAACTAGCCACAGCATAGCAAACAGCACCCAAGCTGTATTGTCGAGGTTTCGTGCATAACGGTTTTGTTGGTGCACCGTGACCTTGACTAAGCTGTCTGACGATATCTACGGCAGCACCTACCACAGCTCCCGCACCGCAGGCTGAGGAATCACAGGCCGAAGGTAGCAAAGTTTAGTCTGAACTATTTAATTCTTTGAAAATGAATCTCGACATCAAAGATTTCGTAAATTTAATTAGTACCTGTGCTAAATCTAATCAGTTCCATAAGTTACGTTTTGACAAAAACATTATTCCGGAGTTCAATCCTTCAATAAAGAGTCATATAATAGAGTGCTGGTTATCCAAAGTAAGAGAATGTGTACAGATATACGGCTGGACTGACCAGCAAACTGCTCATTTTGCTCTCCCTCGGTTAGTAGGTAATGCTAAAAGGTGGTACGAAAGTTTACATAGCATCAATCACACATGGGTAGAATGGCAAGATATTTTTTTAAAGGCGTTTCCTTCCCAATCCAACTATGGGGCGCTTTTGTTTGAAATTTTAGGAAAGCGACTAAAAACCGGAGAATCGCTAGACGACTATTATTATGAGAAAATGATTTTGTTAAATGCTTGCGATATATCTGAGAAGAGGGCAGTAGATTGCATTATTTACGGATAAGAGGACCGTACCATTCGAGCAAGCGCTACTTCTGCTCGGTTTACTAACCCAGAAGACCTATAAGGATATCTTAAAGATACATATCGCGATCAAAAAGATAATTTTTTCGAAATAAAAACTCATACCAAGTTGCTAATGTCTCGTGTACATTTTGTTAACAAGTGGGACTTTTCGCCCAAAATTGCAGGACAAACTTTTGTTATAATTGTAAACAAGAACATCGTTCAAATCAATGTCCAAAGCCAGTCAATAACTGCAAAAATTGATGTAAATTAGGTCATAAAACGGAAGACTGCTTTTCAAACAAACTTATTAAACCCACAGAAAAGCGAGTATTAGCTTCTAAATCTTCAACATCGACAGGAAATTCCAAATTTTATAAAAGTCTAAAACTTAATAATTTTGATGAAAGCATTTTGTAATTTATAGATTTTGGTAGCGATTGCACATTAATTAGCAAGAAATAGTTGAAAAATTCTCCTTGGTAATTCTAAAAGATGAGATACCAGTTATAAAAGGAGTTGGTGAATGTACTATAAAACCTATAGGTAAAACGTGGTTTAACCTTCGCTTAGGTGATGTGGAAGCGTATATTGTCGCTTATGTTGTTTCTGAAAAACAATAGGTACCTATTTTGTTTGGTCAAAACTTTACTGAATTACCCCATGTATTAGTTAAAGACCAACAAATCTTTGGAAATACTTGACCGTTCAGTACCAACAGACTTACCCAATATTGACCACGAATTGTCTTCATTAGTCAAATTATATGCCAGTGAAGATGTGACTCTATATAACACTGGCGGTGTTACCTGTCATGCTACTGATAAGAGACAGGGCTGTCTTTTTGTGCCTGGGAGCTACCGTAATCTAAATAATTTAGAATATTGGGTACAAGAAGGGGTATATACTTTAAATAAAGGTATTTGTACTATTATATTGATAATATTCAAGGGCGCTTATGATATAAAACAAAATACTTTATTAATTAGAGCTGAAATCATATCAGATGTAAACTCTGAACAACAAACTTGCTTTAGTATATAAGTTGATCGTGAAAAAATAATAAAATTGTATGACTTAATAGATTCCTATCGTGTTACTTTTGCGCAGAATCTTTCAGAATTGGGTTTTTAATACTTAGTAGACGAGGGAACGTAATGACAAGGCAGAGTCTACACGGCAACTGGTTTATTAACATATTATTTTAGAAATACCCCACACAATACTTGTAATATGTCACACCTCCCCCCTTAAATTAACAGCAAAAAAAAAAAATGTTAACTTGAAATATTGTCAACCTATACAATTAACATAATAAATCATATAGTAAACTATGTTTTGTATGTAGTACTTTGGGCCGACAAGTGCTACTAGTATTTCATAAGCAAATAGGGGATTATTTATATCTAATTATTATTATCTTAGTATAATATACTTAAGTAATAACTTAGATTATACTATTATCTAAGATAAGTATTAAACAAGCTAGTAAGAAAGAAAAAAAAATTATATTATAACACAGGTACATTATTCATTAGAAAACATAAAAACAAATGAAAACTTATTTTACCTGAAAAGAACAAAAGAAAAAAAACTAACTAACGTACATGATAGATAGTAGTTACTATTTATAATTTTTGTTTCCTAACCTACAAGCACGCATTGGGCGTGTGATTGTACTGGGTACATTTTCACCTTCTGACTGATTCGGATCTGATTGAGTATCACAAACTAGGTCTCGGTTTCTAAAATTGTCAGCATCGGTTTTAGACTCAAAAGTTGAAATTTCACCATGGGTAATTTCGTTACTTTGTTCAGTTTGGTTACTGGTGCCATCATGTAGTTCCTTTGGGGTCGACGAAAACCGTGTAGTGGATTTTGGGACCGTTAATAACTGATCGACATGTCTTTTCCATTCCCCTCCGGTGGAAAGCCGCACCTTGTAAGTGAGAGGTGCCGCACGCTCGACAACGGTCGCCGGCGCCCACTTATCGTGTTGCGCGCGATAATCGCGCGCTAATACATCGTCGCCCAGCTCCATGCTACGTTCGGCGCCGGGCCGAAGCCGGCCCGCGCGCTCCTGTGCTGCCTCTACTTCTCGGCTCGTGTTTGGTCTAACTGCGTCAAGCCTACCCCGCAAACGACGCCCATACATAGTTTCTGCAGGAGATACGCCAGTCGTTGCATGCTCGCAGTTTCGATATTGAAATAAAAATTTTGTTAAGGCTGTCTCAATATCTACTCCTTCGTGTATCGCCTTTTTCAGTGTACGTTTTACCGTTTTAACTGCATTTTCGGCAGCTCCATTGCCTGCTGGTCTATATGGGCTTGTGATGGTATGAGTGATACGGTTCTTGGTCATGTAAGCAGAAAATTCAAGTGAACTAAACGGCGGACCCCCGTCGCTCACTATTTGAGTCGGTAATCCGAAGCGTGCAAAAAGTTCACGTAATTTTAGTATTGTATTTTCTGCCGTAGTTCTATTCATTTTCTGCACCTCTATCCATTTGCTGTGAGCGTCTACCGTAACAAGATAATGTTTACCATGTAATTCCGCAAAATCTACATGTATACGCTGCCAAGGGCGCGCCGGGAACGCCCACGGGTGCAGTGCGGCGCGTGGCGGTGCGTCTCGCTGCTGCCGACACGCAGTGCATTCGCGGCACAATCTCTCTATCTCCGCGTCTATTTGCGGCCAATACACGTAGCTTCTTGCTATATTTTTCATTTTGACAACCCCTAAATGTCCTTCATGAAGCTCATTTAATAATTGTTTTTTGAATACATCCGGTATTACAACCCTACAGTTGTACAAAATGCAACCTTTATCTATAGACAGGCTGTCTTTACGGGTGGCGTATGGTTTTTCGGCTTCATTAGACAGTGAATGAGGCCAGCCATTAATAATATAGCCGTAAACCTTTTTTAAAACTACATCCTTTTGCGTCTGAGATGCTACTTCCTTTGCACTAATGGGAAAATTTTCCTCGACATAGTTTATATATGAAACTGTACCAGATTCCGAATCGCATCTGCGTTCATTTGGCAATGGCAAACGTGATAATGCATCTACGTTGCCATTATCTTTGGACTTAACAAATTCAATTTCAAAATCATAAGCTGCTAAACGCGTAGCATATCTTTGTAATCTGCTAGCGGCGGTCTGAGGCAGACCAAATTTAGGACCAAAAATAAAAATCAAAGGCTTATGGTCCGTTTTAATGATGAACTTGCGACCGTATAAATACTGATGGTGCTTAACTACGCCACTAATTATAGCCAAAGCTTCTTTGTCAATCTGACTATAGGACCGTTCCGCAGAGTTTAATGTTCGTGAAGCGAAACAGATCGGTCGTTCCTCACCATCTGGAAAGCGATGCGATAGCACGCTGCCGATGCCATACGAACTACTATCTACAGATAGTACTAACGGTAGCTTAGGGTCATAATGAACTAATATTTTCTTACTTAATATTGTTTTTTTTATACTCTCAAATGCTTCATCACAATTTGCACACCAACACCAAGAAATATCTTTACGCAATAATCTATGTAGTGGAAACAGTAGATGGCTCAATCGCGGAATGAACTTAGCATAATAATTCACTAGCCCAAGAAAAGATCGTAACTGTGTGACATTATTTGGTGCCGGAGCCTCGACTATAGCTCTTACTTTGCTGGGGTCTGGATGTAGACCATGTTTGTCTATAACATATCCCAGATAATTTATACTGTCTTGCATAAAAGAACATTTTTCCAGCCTAATCTTTAAACCGACCTCACGTAAACGGCTGAATAGGGCTTTCAGATTAGAAATATGGGCCGTTCTGTCCTTTCCTGTGACTGCGATGTCATCAATAAATACAGCAACGCCCCGTAAGCCTTTTACCGTTTCCTCCATGAATTTTTGAAATTTTTCAGGGATACAACTCAAACCAAAGGGTGGCCTTTTATATACGTATGTTCCTACATGCGTAGTTATAGTTGTACACGCCTGCGAGCTTTTTTCTAAGAAAAGTTGTTGGAAAGCGTTTGTGAGGTCGATTTTTGAAAATTGTTCACCCCCACTTAAGGCTGAAAACAACTCCTCGATTCGTGGCAGAGGGTACGGCTCGCGAATTAATTTTGGATTGATAGTTATCTTATAGTCACCGCAGATGCGGATATCACCTGATTTTTTAATTACAGGCACGATTGGTGTCCCGTAGTCTGAAGATTCTACACTATAAATTATACCTTCAGCCACGAGTCGCTCTAATTCTAATTCCACAGGTTTCCGCAAGGCAAGCGGCAACGGTCGAGCCTTAACGTATACAGGGTTTGAATCAGTTAATCTAAGTGACAATTCTTTAGTACAACGTCCTAAGCCTGGAGAGAACACAGTCGGAAATTCTCGTTTTAATTCATTACCAATATTGACGTCATTAATATTTAGGATATACTCATTAATTTTTAGTTCGTTAATTTTTTATATTCTTAACCAGGACCTACCTAACAATGGTGGGCCACCGTTTTTAATAACATATAGCTTAAGGTTTCCACCTAAGTGCTCCCCAATAGTTGCGTGGACAACGATATAACCCAATGGTTCAATGATAGGACCCGTATATGAACGTAAGCAAATTATATTGGGTAGTAACGTGTAATTCAAAAAGAAATTTTTGTAACAATCATAATTAATTGTGGATAACTTACTGCCAGTGTCCAATTCGAAGGTTAGTATCTTCTGGTCAATTACTAACTCGACTAAATATGGCTTATCTTCCTTACTACTCACGCTGAGGTTATAAAAATCACACTCTGACTCATTATCATTATCAATGTAATTATGTCGACGTGGCTTCATAAACTGAGGCCCAGTTTTATCTCCCGTACCGATTTCTTTGCACATTACTTTTATATGGCCTTTCTTACCGCACACATCACAAGAATAATTTTTAAAACGACAATATTCCGCACGATGTTTTTTTCCGCACCGCCAACACGGTCGCTGCCCAAATGATGTACGACGGTTGCCGTCGCCAACGCCGCCGCCAAAGGCCGAACCTACGTTGCCCCCGGCGATGCTGCTGCCACAGCTCGCTGCAGTGCGCGGGCTGCCCCGCGCTGCTCCCGTCGACACTCGATGCAGTGGTTCTGTACTCGTACTTATTTGACTTGAGCTTGTTGCACCACTCTCAAAACTAATACCACTGGCCTGTGAATGCCTTTCAGCTGCTTCGAGTGCCAAGGCCAATTCCACTGCTCTTTTGTACGTTAATGTCGGTTCCGCAAATATTCGTGATCTCATATCGTCCATAAACCTGATACAAATTGGTCACGCAAGTTTTCTTCCAAACTATTTTTAAAATTAAAGGTACTAGCAAGATGTTTGAGACTTTGTAAATATTCACTTAACGGTTCACCGACGTTCTGTCGCCGCTGTCGAAAAACATGGCGCTCTGCAATTTCCGAACGCTGCGGTTCAAGATGGTCGCCAACAATTTTCACCAATTCTTTGAAAGATTTCGATTCTGGATTGTCGGGTGCGCATAAATCGCACATTAAATCATAAGTACTGTCGCCAACTAGTGTAACAAGGGTAGCCACATACAAATCTTCTTTTATTCCGTTCAACGCTATGAACTGTTCAACGCGTCTTACATACGCCGACCACTTTTTGCTAGCTATATCAAATTGTTCCACTTTTCCGATAGGCATTTTGTACACTCAATTCCACGAAACTGAATTATAACAGTTACAACTAATAAACTATGATTTTCGCGATTATTCTCGTCGCCAGTAAGGTTTTTAATACTTAGTAGACGAGGGAACGTAATGACAAGGCAGAGTCTACACGGCAACTGGTTTATTAACATATTATTTTAGAAATACCCCACACAATACTTGTAATATGTCACAGTAATCTAGATGAAATGGTTATCCAATTATCTGACGAATTGATTGTGGTGTATAGACCATACCGTATTAGTCATAAAGAGAGGGAGGTTGCTCATAGTAAATGAGCTGATTCAAAATGATATTGTGGAAGAATCGTGCTCACCATATGCAAGCCCTGTTTTATTGGTTTCTAAAAAGAATGGGGGACAGCGTCTTTGTGTTGATTATCGAAAGTTAAATAGCAAAACAATTGAAGATCACTTTCCACTATCTCGTATAGGATCAAGTAGTACCGTTTGCGTGGTAATAAATATTTTAGCTCTTTTGATCTTATGAGTGGGTATTACCAAATCAAAATTAAACCAGAAGAAATCAAAATTAAAGATATTTAACCTCTTTTGTCACTCCTGATGGTTTATATCAGTTTAAAAGGATGCCTTTCGGTGTGGCTAATGGTCCATCCCAATGTCAGAGAACGATAACTAAAGCTATAGCTCTAAATACGGGATTATCCCCTGGTAAGACTGTTAATAGTTTTGAAAATAAGCCAGCTACCGCTTATATGGACGACATAATAATAACCAGTCAAGATTTCTCAGAAGGTTTAGCAAAATTAGAAGAGACTAAATTTGTGAAAAATTTCTCCTTAATTGCAAGACCTTTGACGGATCTAACAAAAAAAAACGTACAATGGAATTGGGGCGAGAAGGAAGACATAGCATTTACAAACTTTAAAGAATAAAATAATTGAGCGCCCCGTATAAGCTTTGCAGTGCTCCCCGTGCTACTTTTGTCAAACGAGATTGTTGTAAATAGCTCTGTAGCATCGTAATTCATAGTTAGGTAGGTTAACACATTAATTTGTATTCATATATTTGCATTAAGACGTCATACGACGTACTTTAAAAATTGTGCCTGTCTGTCTTCTCACATCTCTCCTTCCGGGGAAATGGGGAAACTGCTTTTGGGCTCTGCCCATTTGCAGTAGTTTGGGTTCGTAACTCCTGCATTGAGAGTTGGTGTATGTGTGGGACTCTTTCGGGTCTTGTGGGGTGTTTCCGAAGAAATTTTCTTCGCCTGAGCGATAGTTTTCCTCTTTATATGTGTCTCAAACTCATTTAATTATTCTGCCTCTGCAGTGATAAGGTATCGAGGGTAGGCTTTTCCTTCTGGAGGTCGCGCATGAAGCGAAGCCAGTCCTCTAATATGAAGCCACGCCGGCGCTTTTGAACATTTTTGTGGCGAGACGTCTCACGAAGTCGTCCAGTGCTTCAATCCGAACATCTCTTGCAATAGTGGTGTTTCTCACGTAGTGTGGAGCCTTTACATTTGAGCGCAGTGTGTTGGATTGAGTCTGACGTAGCCTTTCGCCCTCTGATGCACTGATAACAGCGTACCAGGCAGGAGCAGCGTACGTCAGACGAAATCTGAGATATGTCTTGTAGATACCGATTTTTGCACGGACTGGAAGATCTGAGGAGACCACTGGACGAAGTAAGGTCCGTGCGGCTCTTGTTTTGTTTATCACTGCAGAGACTTGGTGTTTCATGGAGAGGCGGCGGTCGATGATCACTCCCAGGTAGGTGACTTGGCTCGACCAGGCGATGCTCTGTCCTTGCAACTGGAGAGGAGGCGGTAGTGTGAGGCCACGAAGGAGGAGAATGCAACGTATTCTGCATTTTTGATGTGGCATGTGTAGCTGATACGGAGCTAGTAATATACGCCGCGTCATCGGCATACAGTGCCAGCTCTGAACCTTCTGGATTTGGGAAGTCGTCCGTGAACCGGGCGTAGCAAATCGGAGATAGGCAGTTCCCTTGGGGAACCACCGCTGCGATGGGACATTCCGTTGACAGGGTATCCTCAACTACCACCTTGAAGTTCCTGTTTTCCAGGAAAGAAGCAATCACTTTGGTAATTTTTCTTGGCAACGGCGACAGTTTGTGCAGCAGACCGTGATGCCACACCCTATCAAAGGCTTTTTCTATGTCGAATAGCACTGCGGCCGTATGTTCCTTTTTGTTCCAGGCCACAGCCATATGGTGCAGTACTCTCGATAGCTGGAGCGTCGTTGAGTGTCCGGCGCGAAAACCGGATTGCTCCGGTCTTGGCGCAATGTGGCGATTAATGTGCTGTAGCAGGAGTTTTTCAAACACCTTCGAGATATTCGAAAGAAGAGTAACTGGCCGATAGCTCTCTGGTTTCAGTATGTTCTTCTGTGGTTTGGGGAGCATTATAACGCGACCCGACTTCCAGATTGAAGGAAAGTGCCCCGTTTTCATGATCCCATTAAACAAGCGCGTCATCGCCGCTATGGTTCTGGAGGGCAGGTGACGCAATGCTGAGTTGGTGATCTGGTCATTTCCCGGGGCTTTTCTTGGCTTTGTTCTTCGGATCTCTCGCTCGACTTGACTCGGGGAGAAGACTACTGGGTCTTCCTCGGGAGCTATCGGCTGGGCGAAATATTCTCGGTGTTGATGGAATGACTATTCATGCGCATGATCACTGGTCGGATTTGGTTTGAATTGTTTCTCCAGGTGTGTGGCAAAGATGTCAGCACGGTCTACTGCTCTGTACCTCGGGGTCCCGTCTTCTACCAGAAGGGGACGAACTGGGGCTGGGGTGTTTGTAATTTGGTTGCATAAGCGGTGAATACCGGCCCAGTCGTCTCCAATGGATTCGATGTGCCGTTCCCAGTTTTCTGTCGCCTGTTCGTCGATCATTCTTTTGATTATTTCGGTCATGGCATTCAGTCTTCTCTTTTGAGCAGGGCACCGGTCACTCTGCCACACCTTAAGAAGTCGCCTCTTTTCCATAATGCCATCTTTTATGTTCTTTGGTAAAGTAGGGAGCCGACCCCTTGCAGTTAGTGGTCGTGAAGTTTCCTCCATAACCTTCTGTATGATTGCAGTCTGTAAATTGGAGGTTTATAGATTGCATAAATCCTCAGGGCTTTGCCGGCGATCCATTACTCCACTCCTAAGGCAAAGAAGGAGGTCGGTAACACCGAAGGAAGTTGCTGATGGACCACTCTACGCTTTACCAGCACCGCTAGTCCTCTGAGGCCATGCCTGTAGACGAAGAAGTTGGGAATTTTCAGCTTGTCACCGGCTCTAAGATGGGTCTCACTTATGAGGCCCACGTCTATATCTTGCTCATTTTGGACGGTCACATGCCAGTATTTTTTGCTAGGCCGTGGGCATTCCAGTAAAGTACTCTTAGGGGCTTATTGTCCATTATGGTTGTGGAAAGCCAGGATTTTCGCTTAGCCATTTAGGGCCACGGCGATTGGATCTACCTTGTTTCGGAGAGCTTTTACTATATCTTGTACTACTTGTATCGCCACCTCGATAACTTGTAGGTTCAGGGAGTCTGGAGCTATTTCTCTGGGTGGCACAGCTTTCTGTAGTTCTTTGCTGTGTGTTTGAACCTGTTGTCGTTGAACCTGTGTGACAGCAGACTGCGTACTGTTTGGTCTCAATAGTTAAGTAAATTTAAACAAGTTTTTTAGACGGATATATTTTTAATTCTTGTTAACTAGTGTAATATTACAATATATTCTGTGAGTGTCAACTATAAATTAATGATTCTATAAACTATATTAACTAATTTCTGTGTGAAATTACCTTCATATTGACATAGTGATCGAATTATACAAAGTAACAAATTTATTTGTGACTTTGCAAAAAGCGACATCTAGCTACAAAATCACATAACTCGTTGTGCTGTGTCTTTGTAAATTACCTAGGCAGTAGTCATGGTTAAGTGCGGCGCTTGCGGAAAATTTGTGACGGCGACAGATGGCGCCAAGTGTTGCAAATGTGCTACGATTTACGACCGAGCGTGTGTAGCTCTACCTGCCTCTGGCCGTATCATAGGCACATGGGTTTGTCCGAACTGTTCGTCTAAATTGCCTCGAGACAACAATGCAGACACACCAGTAAAAGGAGTCGCAGCTAAATCATGTGTGGTCGATGATGATAAGACCGCCACACTTACCAACATTTCTGAGCCCACTTCTGAAGCGGCACAGTTGGTGTTACAGATAAAGTTGCTGCGAGACGAGTTAATGGAATTTCGTGCAGAATTGTGCAAAGTGAGAACCAGTATTTCGTCCTGCGAAGATCGTCTGAGCAATATGGAAGTACGTGTAGATAATCTCGAGAAAAAGGGGTCCTCTGGCAATGCGTGCGATCAACAAGTACATGAGTTGATGGCCACAGTATCTAGGCTACAGGCTGAGTTAATTGACAGAGACCAGGATATGTTACTAAATGACATTGAAGTGGCTAATTTACCTGAAGAAAAGGGGGAAAATCCTACTCACCTAGTAACACTAGTAGCAACCAAACTTGGTTTTTGTTTGGAGGAACGAGACATAGTTAGCGCGTTACGAGTAGGCCCGCAAAGAACTACTCAGAGCGTCGACGATAGCAGCACAGGTCGCGTGAGACCTCGGCCGTTGGTGGTACGTCTCACTCGCCGCGCTATATATGGGACTGCAACAGGAGCCTCGGCGATTCTATGTGAATGAAAGGCTAACAAGACACAATCGTCAGCTTTTTAATAAAGCAAGAGATGAGGCACGTCAACATAGTTGGAGATATGTATGGACGAGAGAGGGGCGCATATATGTTAGACAAGACCAAGGCAAGCCCTCTCATTGCATTCGATCGGACTCTGAAGTCGCCAATATTTTTAAGATTCAGTCAGTTGGACCTAAAATTAACTAGTTTTGTAAATAGTTTGCTACAACCAGTAAAATTAAGTAGCTGTGTAATAGTATTTTTGCGTCTCAAAAATATCTATAGTTATTTTAAGTTAAAAGACTTTGTAAGACTTAGTAGTATAAGAAAAAATCATGTTTTTAAGCTTTATTTTCTTAAAATAGTTTACAATTCAGCATATTTCATATTCTTAATAGGGGTACATAATGAAATAAAGGTTTGCCTAATAGGCTAAAATTCATTTTGTTACATTTATACATTCATGATCATGTCTTATGTATCTATGTATGTATTTATATCGTTGTTATTTTGTACAAATTACTGCCATGCATAAGATGAAATATTTAAAAGTTGGGCTCTATAATGCAGGCTCTCTAGGCTCTGGTCATGACGAGTTCATAGCAAATATGGAAATCTTAGCATTAGATGTAATATGTATTAACGAAACGTGGTTAAGAGAGGGTTAAGTGAGGGTGAAGAGAGCCGTGCTCCAGTAGTACCAGGATACCGATTACGACATACACCACGCCCAACGTTCTAGGTGGTAGAGGTGGTGGAGTAGGCTTTTATTTAAGAAAAGGGATATATGCACGTAATTGTCCCCATCCACTCACACCAAATGTAGAGCAAATGTGGATAAGTATAAAAATGGATACTTTTAAAATTATTATTGGCACAGCATACCGTCCTCCCTGGTTAGATTTTAACCTATTCCTGGATGCTTTGAGTGAGTGCTATGAGTACATTTTCTTCAGCGGACTACATAATTTAGTATTAATAGTGGATTTCAATATCAACATATTAAGCCCAGGAGAAAACAAAACAAAACTTTTACAGGAGTGCTTGACCTCAATAAGTGTAAAACAATATATTGATAAACCAACACATTTCACAGCCCATAGTGAAACCATAATTGACATTATATGTACCAACGCCCCTGTTCGTCATGTCAGTGTTGCACACATTCCAGAGCTGGGAAACCATGCTTTAGTACATATTGAGCTTACTCTAAAAATAGTGAAACCTATACCACATAGCATCACATACAGGCATTTAAAGGACATTATATTTGAAAATTTTTACAATGACCTAAATTTCATCAATTGGCAATACATTGAACAATTGGATGATGTGAATGAAATGGTATTAGCATTTACCAATGCTTTAATATGGCTATTTGATCTCCACGCTCCCGAAAAGATAATATATATTCTGTTATGACTAACAGATATAAGAGGACATTGCAGGAGTCCCACAAAATTTTCTATAAAGAAATGAAAGCATCTGTTAAATCTGCGATACACCAGAAGAAAAAAGTGTATTTTGAGAGATTTATAAATGGCAAATTAAACAACCCGAAAGAATTGTGGAAGAACCCAAAAAGAGACATTCTGAGTAAGGAAAATAATAACACCTTTTTGTCAAGCAAATTCACTGACCCAAACAGGATAAATGGTCATTTCTTAAATATACCTGAGAAGAATGAAGTAGATATATCAACACTATCTTACTATGAGTTTCATAGGTTTGGGTGTGCCACCTTACAATTAAACCCTGTAGATGAAGACTTAGTAATGAGTATAATAAAGGGCCTTCACTCTAATGCTCAGGGTACGGACCAAATATCATTGCAGATGCTAATGATGACCTTACCACAAACTTTGGGTGTAATAACAATGATAATCAACAGATCAATCAGTAGATCTATTTACCCTGATATGTGGAAGATCGCACTTGTTAGGCCTATTCCAAAAAGCCTAATCCCAGCAGTGAGGAAGATCTTAGGTCAATTAATATCTTATCATGTATCTCTAAGATCTTAGAAAAAGTTGTTTGTATACAAGTCCGTAATTTCATTGAACATACATTTTACCTAAAACACAGTCAGGATTTCGGAACTATCACAGTACAACAACAGCATTAATAGATGTTATTGACAACATTTTGTATTCACGGGACAATGGAATGGGCTCTATATTGGTATTATTAGATTTCTCCCGTGCATTTGACTCTATTAATTCTTCTCTTCGTTTATCCAAACTATTTTACTATGGTTTTGACTCTTCTACAGTAGCTTGGTTCAATAGCTATCTCTGTAATAGATCACATTTTGTAGAAATAATTAGGGAAGATGGCACAAAGAATACTTCTTCTATACAGCCAGTAGAACGAGGTGTACCACAAGGGTCAATCCTAGGACCACTTCTCTTTATTATTTATAGTGCAGATATCTCCACCTGTTTGCACCACTGTAACTACCATCTATATGCTGATGATCTGCAAATTTATCTGCCTCTCACTCCAAGTACCACACCAACATCTGTAAAATACATTAATGAAGACCTTAGTAGAGTAGTTTTATGGTCTAGTAAAAACAATCTGGCTTTGAACCCTACCAAATCGAAATTTATGATCTTAGGTTCCAAGAAACAAGTCCAGGATATTTCCAGGCATCTGCCTACAATAACTGAATCTGTTGAATGTGAAACTGAGGCACGGAACTTGGGACTTGTTATGGATGGTCACCTTCGAGTTGAGACACATGTTCTGGAAGCTGTCCGTAACTGCTTTTAGAGACTTAGATTATTGTATAAACTGCGGCCATACATTAGTGTCAATACTAGAATCATGCTGTGTGCGACTCTAGTTTTATCTAAACTAAACTATAATGATGCTGCTTACGGACCATGTTTACTGGCTAAGACGCAGAGTCTCATACAAAGGATTCAAAATGCATCTGCACGTTTTTGTTTTATAATTCTCCCAAGAATGCATGTAACCCCTTATTTAAATAGTGGTAATTTACTGAAAATGACAGCACGCAGGCTATTGCATCTAGCAACACTGATGTTTGGTGTAGTTAAAAGCAAAAAGCCAATTTACCTTTATGAGAAATTGTCATGGGCGAGAGACAGGCATAAATATAGGACCAGAGCATCATCGTTTCTAATCTTATGTCCTCGCCATAAATCCGCGGCTTTCCGTGGTAGTTTCAAGTTTGTGGCAAGTCGGTGCTGAAATGACTTACCACCGTCTATTCGTGCTGCTAATACGAAAAATACATTTATAAGGTATTATAAATCGTTTTTATTAAAAAAACAGATTTCCTAGCGAGAGACTAACACAGGTCTTACCTGTACTGTGTACACGTATCTTAGGTTCCTCCACGGACTGCCGTAAACATCCTTCTACTGCTGAGATAATTTGATAACCAGACATGTCCAATTCCATCTAAATATCTCCAATCTTTATCACAGTTTATTAATTTTTAGTCTTTCGGTAACTACTAATACAAATTCTTTTGTAACTCACACAATTTATAATTAATTAGCATTTTAAGTATTGATACGTAATTGGTTTTCTATATGTTACTGAGAAATGTTTGATATAGTTTTTTTTTTTTTTTTTTTTTTTTTTTCCTGGCTTGCATGGGTTTTTCGCATGCTTAGCCAATTAACTAGTTAAAACGAGGAAACGTTCTTTTATTTTAAATACAAATTTTGGATTTTGTCATTTAGGGCAGGAAATGATCAGGAGAGGATAAATGGAGTGCAGTAGGTTGTTTTGGAGTTTTATGTATATAAAATTTGCTGTACATATTTATAAAAAAGACTTGACACTGGCAACAAGCCGTGCAAGTCCATTATATTAATAAATAAAAATAATAAATCAAAATATAAACAAAAATTGTACAAATACATACTTTTTATTTATAAAATTAAATCCTAATATTATTATGGTAAATAAAGTAGGCAATTATTCGATAAATAACAGGATCATTCGAGCTCAGTAAACACATTATATTAGTTGGGAAGGGAACACGGATTGATAACAGAGCATAAAGAAAAGAGGAATTGTCATACAGAGGACAGGAAAAGAAGAGGTGATTCAGATCACCTACATCCAACCCACAGGGGCAAACATTAGAGTTGATTATATGAAATTTAGATAGCTGTGCATGAGTACAAACATGTCCTAATCTCATACGTATCAGAATTGTGGTTATGACCTTGCTAAAATTAATTTTATAGAACCATGGTTTAGAAGGAATTGTTGGCTGAATCTGATAAAATGAGTTACCTTTTAACTGACTGCTTACTTGCCAATGTGTATTCCAAGAATCTATTAGATAAATCTTGGGTAAAACTGTCAAATCATGACAATAAGTTTTATAAGGAAACATATCACCATCTTCAATTGCTTCCCTTGCCAGATTGTCTGCTCTATTGTTTCCCTCAATGCCACAGTGACTTGGTATCCATGCAAACTCAACAATATATCCATTTCTGAAGCATTTCAAAAGTAACTCCCGCATTTGAAAAATGATTAAATAATCTGATTTTAAATAAAAAGGATATCTAGCTAAAGCTTGTAAAGCACTTTTAGAGTCAGAAAATATTATTGTATTTTTTAATTTTGCCAAAAGAATATATTCTATAGCTTTTAAGAGGCCGAAACATTCTGCAGTGAAAATAGAACTTTTTGGAGGAAGTTTAACCTTTTGTATTGTTTTGTACTGAGAGTGGAAAACACCCACTCCAACACATTTATCAGATTTAAGTTTTGAAGCATCACTAAATATGTAATGCCAGCCTTGCCACATTTCATTTACTGTCTGAATAAATTTTTTTTTAACTTCTGTGGAGTTTTTATTTAACCCTATATTACTATGAATCACAGGAGATATTACTAAAGATTCATAGCTAAATAAAAAGACTGGAAGTTTTTGAAAAGAATATATTGGAGTTTCCATAGACAAAAATTTCTTGTAGCTTAAAACCAGACAAGGAGGTATTTTTTTAGACCAGTAGTGGGAGGCTCTAGTGGAATCTAGTAATAATTGTAGTTTACATTTTAGTGGGTGATTGGAAAATTGCATATTTCGAAACAGATATCTGTCTGAAAGATATTGCCTTCTTAATTTTAGGGGAGGGTCCCCACATTCAACTTGTAAAGCATTAACAGGGCTAGATTTCATGGCTCCAGTAATTATTCTTAATGCTTTATATTGAATGCTATCTAATTTTTTTAGAGCACTAACATTGCATGGTTCTAATAGAAAAGAGCCATAATCAATCAGACTACGGACCATTGCATTATATATAAGTTTAAGGGAAAAGGGGTGGCTGCCCCACCAGACTCCTGCTGGACATCTAAGCATATTCAAACGTTTTTCACATTTGGCGGCTATAAATTCACAATGTAATTTTCCTGTCAACTTAGAATCTAATAAAATACCTAAAAACTTAATGTTATCTTTATTAGGTATTACAGCATTATCATACAAAACATTAATTACAGGGGGGGTTCTGAATCTGGAGAATAATACAATAGTACTTTTTGGAATGGATAATTGTAAACCATTGTAGTTTAGCCAAGAATGAAGAAGACCCATAGAAGCTGTTAGGGTAGTGCAAGCTTGGTCTACATTATTATCACTTACATATAACACAAGATCATCAGCATATTGAAGGACATTAACTTGGCCTTGAAGTGAAGCAGCTAAATCATAAGTGTATATGTTATATAGCATAGGACTAAGGACCGAGCCCTGTGGTAAACCTTTCCAGACAAATCTTGATAACTTGTTAGGTTCTTCAAGGGATATTACTCTTTTAGATAGGATATTTATAATGAAATTTGTAATCATTTGTGGGACATTAAGATCATTCAGTTTTTTTCTAAGAATAGGTAATAGGACATTATCATAGGCCGCGTGAATATCTAAAAAGGCAGCAAGGGTTGATGTATTCTGAGAAAAGCCAATGCGTATATCAGTAATGAAAACACTTAGATTGTCCATAGTGCTTCTCCCTTTTCTGAATCCAAACTGGTCTCCTGATAAAAGCCCCTTACTTTCAATAAACCATTCCAGTCTATTTTTCAAAAGGTTTTCGGTTATTTTTACCAAGACTGAAGAAAGAACTATACCACGGTAAGCAGAAATATCAGATGGGTTTTTATCAGGTTTTAAAAATGGTATCACAGTTTGTACTTGCCAAGAGGAGGGAATGTTACCTGTTATCATTACTGTATTAATGACATCCAAAAAATATAGTAATGCATTATCACTTAAGTTTGAAACAAAAGAATAGGGAATTCCATCATATCCTGGTGCAGAGTCTTTTACATGAGCTAACACACCTTTTAATTCCAACATGGTAAAAGGAGCATTAAGGCCTGTCAGATTTATAATAGGTAATGTGAGTGGATTTGTACAAGAATCCTCTGGCACGTATGGTGGGGCTAAATTATCCATAAATGAGTCTGTTAAGGAAGAGGGAATAGGAGGAGAGGTATTACAATAGGAGGATTTGAATCTTCTTATCTGACGCCAAACAGCGGATGGGGAAGTATCGGGAGAGATAGAGGTGCAAAATTTCTTCCATCCTTCTGATTTCTTTTTCCTAAGAAGTTTTTTTGTATGCTTAATAGTATCTGACAATATTTGAAAATTTAGAAAGGACATATCTGAGTTATATTTTTTCTCTGCTTCTTTTCTAGATTTTATAGCAATTGTGCATTCTTTGTCCCACCATGGAGGAGAAGGTATTTTGTTAGATGACCTAGGTTTTGAAGGAAAATGTTTATCAGCAGTTTCTATAAGGAGATCACTCAATGCATTATTGCATGTGTTCTCCATTCCAGAATTAGATTTAGGCAACATTGATATTTTCTTTTCAACATAGTCTCTATATTTTTCCCAATCTTCACTTTTATTAGGAAGAATATATTTTAAATGTGATTTTCGAGGAATGACTTTAACATTTTTAAATGGAAGTGTAATTAACAGGGGAAAATGATCACTACCAAAGGTGGAAGAGAGTGGATGCCAAGAAAGGGAGGAAGCTAGATTAGGTGAACATATTGTAAGATCAACTGCACTTTTACCTTCATGTGGAGAAGACCTTCGAGTAGGATCACCAGTATTAAGAATACAAAGGTTGTTTAAATCAAGAATTTCTAGGACTTTTTCTCCATTATAATTTGTAACAGAACTGCCCCAACACTGATGATGCGAATTAAAGTCACCCAGAATTATGACTGGTTTTGGTAAAACAGAAAAAATATGATTAACCTCAGAGAATATAAGTGTAGAAGGATGTGGAATATATATGGATACAAAACAGATATTAAGAACATTAACTGCAACAATTGAAATATTATCATTATGGGTGGGAAGGCTTATAGGGGAAAATGCATGAGAATTCTTGATGAGGATGGCAACGCCACCATGACCATCAGCTGTCTTCTCTTATACAAGAATAACCAGGTATCTTTAAATTATAACCAGGCTTTAACCAGGTTTCACACAGTGTAAGTATTATAGGATTGTATTTATTAATAAGATAAATTAAATCATTTTTCTTGTTTATTATACTTCTACAATTCCACTGTAGAAGTGTGGCTGGGTCGTCCGTAGTGAGACTTTTTTTTAATCATTTCAATTAAATGGTCAGCGTTGGACGGTGAAATAATATTGGATTGAGATAATGATGTAATAAGGGAGATTATTACATCAGACACAGATTGTTCTTTGTCCATCTCTCTGCTCATATTCAGAACACAACCAACTGAAGGTGAAGGGGTATTATAATCTTTTATAATAGCATTGTGAGCTTCTCTATCATATCCCACTGTTTGTTTAGGATGTGATGGGGGTTTAATCATAACTGTTTTTTTATAGGATTGCTTAAAAGGTTGTTGTTTGGTATTATTGAAATTAATAATATTATTTTGTATTGGAGAGTTAACAGAAGATATGGTCACATCTGCAAATGATTTGGAGCATGCAGGGAATAATTTTGATGCTTCAAAATAGGAAACTGAGTTATGTGACATATATGACTTAATTTCCTTCTGTCTCGAAAATTCAGGACATGATTTGCTAGTTGCATAATGAAACCCAGAACATAAACAACAGGATGCATTATCTTCAGTATCACATGAATCTCCATTGTGATCCTGACCACATTTGAAGCAACGAGGCTTGGCTCTGCATTGTGTTTTGGTGTGGCCAAATCTACAACAATTGTAGCATTGTATGGTGGGATATATATATAAGTCGACTGGGAGGGAATTGTAACACATAAATATCCTTTTTGGTAAGACTTGTCCATCAAAAGTTAGGACTACAGTTTGGGAAGGTTTCCATGTAGAAGCTCCTTCTGTAATTACCTTGTAATTAATCCTTCTAATTTTTAAAATTTCACCGCAACCTACTGGAACTGATATATTTTCTTTTACCTCCTCAGGCGACCATTCAGATGGAATGTTTCGCACAATACCCATTCTTGTTACATTAAAAGTAGGTATAAAGGCCTTTAAACTCTGTGCCAATAAACTTGAGTTATCAATAAATAAATTGGCATCAATGAAATTTGAAAATGCTAATGCAATTCTGTTCCTACCTAAGCGTTTTAAACTGCCGTTAACTATATTTTTTATAGAATTGTTTTTTAAAAATCTGCCAAATGCAATTGGATGCAAAGTTGTACTATCATTAGGTAATGTTTGCAATTTTTGCACATGTACTACATAAGGAGACACATCAGTGGATTGGTACAAGGTTCGGCCTATGGGAGTATGTGGTAGAGCTGAATTAGTATTTAAATCAGGGATTTGAGTTGTATTGGGAGTTTGGTCCAAACTAGGTTTCGAAGTACTACTTTGAGGTATGGGATATTGAGGAAATGAATCCATTTCATCACAACAATCGCAGCTTTTACTATCTCCTAATTTATTTTTCCTCTTTTTTTTATTACATTTTTTTTTTTTTTTATTTACAGTATATATATACAAAACTTACCTATGTGGCTAAAATATAAATAAACTATATAAACTAATCTACTAAATAAAAATATTTACACTCCTCACTCGATCAATTTACCACTAAATATTTATAATTATAAATACTGAACCAAAAAAGACGCCCGCCAAATTCAACGTTTCCCGCGCTTTTCCATTTGATATAGTTTTAAAGTGAGGTTATATTACATAGTACATCACAGATAATAGTATATGTCCAGGGACAGATGGAAATCAGCCAAAGCCGCGGCGAGGTCATTATAAAATAGTTCCGGCATATGATTAAATGAGAAGGAGGGCTCGCTATTTTAGGGATGACAGTCACATTGAAACTATATCGGCAAATAGTGGTATACTAGGTTATAATATATCGATATGGACATTTCACCTATTTTGACTTTCATTGAAGAATTGAATTAAATAAAAGTAAAGTGGAAAGGCAGCATAAATAAAACTAATTTAAATTTCATTAAAAACGTATATTTCAAAGTGTAAAAGTGAAACAGTTGTACATTCAAGGTTTTGATTAAAACAAATTTAGGAATTATTTAATATAAGCAAAAGTCTAGCAATATTTAGTGAATACAATAATTTGACAATAAAATTACCATAAAAATCAACTATAGATTTAATAAAAAATATATATTAGAACTGAAGTAAGCTTAATCATAATATAAAACTAACTCAATTTATTTAACATATAATATACTTCAAAGTGTATAAGTGAAACAGTTGTACATTCAAGGTTTTGATAAAAACAAATTTAGCAATCAGTCGTTTGTGCATAATTAGTATTTATAATTAACAAAATAAATTAGTATACGCAACAGTATAGTAATATTTATTGAATAAACTAATTTGACAATAAAATTACAAAAAAAAAATAACAATAGATTTAATAAAAAATATATATTAAAACTGAAGTTAATCTAGGAGCTTAATCATCATATAGTAGGTAATAAATACCATACTTGATTAACAAACTTTTTATCTTACAACAGATGGTAGTGCTCCTGCCTGCTAAACCAAGGAGCGTGGGTTCGATTGCGCATAAGTCAAAGACTAATGTGATTTACAATACAAATATTCGTGTTTATCCAGAATCTGGGACTATTATGTATGTATGTACTCACAAAAAATTATGTAAGTATGTGTATACATTATCTGGTACCCAAATCTACTGCACAATGTTAGTATTACAGAGATAAGCTATATCGCCCTCTCGACGGAGCGGCGACGCGGTTGGTCACATGCGGTTTTGTGTTTGGCAATTTATGCAAATAAAGCATCAATAAAGAGTAAAAATACCGGTTTCCGGCCGTTTAAGTGACTTGTAGACCAGTCTTGCCAGATCAGAGGATTTACCCCTAGATTTAGGGGTTTGTCAACCGAGTTAGGGGGAAAGAATATTTGCGGGTTTTTGTAGGGGAAATTTCAAAAACACGCCAAATACAGTTTTTTGCTATTGTATATCACGTTCCTGACCTGATGTTTCGTAATGATCTTTTTTCACCATCTTTTGTTACTCGAGAGTACAAGTCAGCAGTCAGTCAACCGGTCGACCAATGCTGCCGCCACGAGAGAATTACGGTGAGAATAGTAAGTTTACTAGAGAGACAACTTCACGGAAACTTCGACCAACAGTACATCGGTTAAATGACACTTATCAAATAGTAAAAGGGTTGACAGTAGTATGAAATTCAAACCATAAATTGATTCACAATTAGTGTTTTATTTGTATTAATTCAATTTGAGTGCAGGTCAGCTTTTACAAGAAAATTTTTATATAAAAGTAATACACAATAAGAATTTTAAAACTGTAATAAATCTTAGGATATACGTGTTATGCTTTTTTAATAAATTACTCAAGTTATGATAAATTTAACACTACAAAGAAAGTACAAATAATAAAAACAAGGCATATTCTATTACCTAAAAAATAAATGAACAGATTAAAATCGAAATTAAAAGTAATATCTTTTGGTCAAAGAGTAAAAAAAACACGATCATATTAAAATAAAATTCAAAAATAATATAAAATTCTATGATCAGTAGAACAAAGTAGGTACTTCAGACGAATTAAAAAATGATTAAAAATAAATGTTTCAGAAATAACATATCTACAAAATATAATATATTTATACAAGCAACAATGAATAAAATATTAACCAACACAATGATTCATAGGTAATTTACTTAATCAGTCAGTATTGTTATTGAAAGTCTTCAAAACTTGTCTCTTTGCATGTTGAGCAGTTTCACACAACATACACACATAATATAATACCATAGCTGCTTCATCGTAAGATAAATTCTGTAGTTTTGTGTATTTCAGGTGATACAATCGAATGCATTGATCACAGCTAATATTCTTTTCTTCTTCTTCTTCACTATCAATTATAAGATCAAGGAGACAAGAACCACACTTAATTCGGGACTGAGTTCCTTTTACTTTCTTTTTCTTTATAATCGCCGTCTTTACATTCAGTCTCATCTTTTTTGTGGTGGTTCTTTTTTCTTCAGCTCCCTTTCAAGTTTTCGTCTTTTGTTTTGTTTTCTTTATCCTGTTTAACTTTTTTCTTTTTTTTCATGATATTGTTGCCAAGCTTTAGATGCTTAGATGCTATAGTACTTGGAAACAGGCTTGATGTACGAATTCCTTTATTTTTGTTGACACAGGAAATTTGAGGCGTTTTTGAAATGGATCCTCATTGAAAAGCGTTGCTGGTATTTCAAGAGCTAATGCTATTAATATGTTTTCTTTGTCATCTATTTTGTTTGTGTTTTCAGATTTTTTTTATATGTCGTGTTTAAGGATTCTGTAGAAAGAATGAGTCCATTTTATTTTAAATTAAAATTACGTTATAATGTTGTCAAATTGCACTTACCTTATCAGTTTCTACCATCAGCAATGGTATTTGTATTTTTAGGAGACGTTTGCTTAATTTCTTTTGAAATAACTTCTTTAGATATAATAGTTTTTGATTTTGTGCTTCTTTTGATCGATGGTTCTATTTTTCCATCAACCCCTACAGAAACTACAGTATTGAGTTGCCAGTCTTTGTCAAGTGTTGTTGATCCTCCACTTGTTGATCAACATCTTGAACCAACTCATTTATTTGGATATTTTCTGTTGAAGCTTCTGCACGATCACCATCTACAGCAATGTGGAAAAGAATATCAATATCATTACTAACTTGACATATTTCTAATAAATTGATGTCACTGAATGGTGTTACAGAGATATCATCAGGAGATACAAAAGAACTTATATCTGGAATGTGAATAGAGTTGTACTCACTGTCCTTAACGAAATATTTTACTGAAGTTTGTGGCTTGGGGCTTTCAGAATTGTTATCAGAAGATTTAACCTTATTGGATTCTGAGGGTCTGGGGATTGAAGTAGGTTTTAAAATTTTGTATGTCTTTAATGCAGTGTCAGAAGAAATTTTTTTAATTTCTAAAGATTTTGAGTGACGAATGGATTGTGAAGTTCGTGGTGTCTTTGATTTTAATCGCCGCTTTTGTAAAAATGTCTCTTTTGTGCGATCAAGTTCAGGTTAAATTATAGCTGGCTTAATTCCTAGCCTAGCTGTAGGTGACAGTATATAGATTTAGTAATAGAATTATACTTTGTAAATTTTTATGTATTATTTATGATCAAATAGCTAGGCCATATTATGTATATAATAATGTTAAAGTTGCGTATATAGTTGCGAGGTGGCGCTGCGGTGCCCCGCCAGTAGCCTATTGGTTAGATGTTGGCCAATAAGAACAGTCTTGCTTTGAACCGAATTCGAACAGCAGCCTAAGTTAACTTCCACGTTTTTCAGTGTCGATTTGTACTTTTCAAACAGTTTTCAAAACCGTGTGAAAATACAGAAAATATCTTTCTTAAACCTCGTTTCCTTAAAAGGAAACTTACGCCGGCTACACTAGGTATATTCTTTTCCATGAGATAGAACACTGGCCTGGCTATCTCAAAATGCCTTTCGATGAGAGTTTTTTGTGAAATTGTAAGAGCAGCAGTTGCATTTCGTATCTGAGCGTCTTTTTGAAAAGTCCACCTGTTCTTCGTCAAATGAATACAGACCGCATTTACAGAATACATTCTCGATTATTTGAGTCATCTCCATGTTAAGCGTCTCTTTGAAAACTTGGCAGAAGTTTGTTTTTGTTACGTATTTATTTAAATTTTCAGATCGAGTCTACCAATTTTTTACGATGCGCTTCCATTCCTGTTTAAGAGGTATGAATACACTAACATCAGCTGGCTGTAAAATATGAGTAGTGTTTGGCAGCAAGGCATACAGAATTATATCATTGGCGTTGCAGAATTTATTCATTGGCATGGCATGGTGACAATAGTACAGGCTTTTTCACGTTTTGTTTCTCCAGCCAAGCGTTGAATCCGTTAGACATGTACTCAAAAAATATATCTGACCGCATCCACCCAGTCTCGGATTTTCCAGAAATCCACATATTTCTCCAAACGCAGTCATTACCACCAGAACTGTAAAGTTCTCTTTCTCATTTCCTTTTTTGACTACATAGACGTTTTTGTAGCCTTTAGGTGCTAGAACCTTTCCTGATTTAGGAGACAGTGATAACCCAGTTTCATCAGCATTTAGAATGCGCCTTGGATCATCTAAAGCATCTAATGCATTTCTTTCAGCCAGAAAATGATGTAAGTCTGCAAACCATTTTTGAATCGAACTATCCTTGATAGATTCTCGCGCCTTGTTAATAGCTTCTGGCTCTCAGATGCTTATATTGTGATGGCATTTGACGAAACTGACGTACCATCGTATAGCTGGTATACCTTTTGGAAAGCGATGGTCTATGCTTCGCAAGCTCAGTTACCGTATCCAGAAGGTCATATTTGTGAATAGGAATTCCGGAGTTTGCTAACTGTTGATTGGAAATTATCTCTATCTATATTCTCTAATATATATTGGATAATTTCCAATCAACAGTTAGCAAACTCCGGAATTCCTATTCACAAATATGACCTTCTGGATACGGTAACTGAGCTTGCGAAGCATAGACCATCGCTTTCCAAAAGGTATACCAGCTATACGATGGTACGTCAGTTTCGTCAAATGCCATCACAATATAAGCATCTGAGAGCCAGAAGCTATTAACAAGGCGCGAGAATCTATCAAGGATAGTTCGATTCAAAAATGGTTTGCAGACTTACATCATTTTCTGGCTGAAAGAAATGCATTACATGCTTTAGATGATCCAAGGCGCATTCTAAATGCTGATGAAACTGGGTCATCACTGTCTCCTAAATCAGGAAAGGTTCTAGCACCTAAAGGCTACAAAAACGTCTATGTAGTCAAAAAAGGAAATGAGAAAGAGAACTTTACAGTTCTGGTGGTAATGACTGCGTTTGGAGAAATATGTGGATTTCTGGAAAATCCGAGACTGGGTGGATGCGGTCAGATATATTTTTTGAGTACATGTCTAACGGATTCAACGCTTGGCTGGAGAAACAAAACGTGAAAAAGCCTGTACTATTGTCACCATGCCATGCCAATGAATAAATTCTGCAACGCCAATGATATAATTCTGTATGCCTTGCTGCCAAACACTACTCATATTTTACAGCCAGCTGATGTTAGTGTATTCATACCTCTTAAACAGGAATGGAAGCGCATCGTAAAAAATTGGTAGACTCGATCTGAAAATTTAAATAAATACGTAACAAAAACAAACTTCTGCCAAGTTTTCAAAGAGACGCTTAACATGGAGATGACTCAAATAATCGAGAATGTATTCTGTAAATGCGGTCTGTATTCATTTGACGAAGAACAGGTGGACTTTTCAAAAAGACGCTCAGATACGAAATGCAACTGCTGCTCTTACAATTTCACAAAAAACTCTCATCGAAAGGCATTTTGAGATAGCCAGGCCAGTGTTCTATCTCATGGAAAAGAATATACCTAGTGTAGCCGGCGTAAGTTTCCTTTTAAGGAAACGAGGTTTAAGAAAGATATTTTCTGTATTTTCACACGGTTTTGAAAACTGTTTGAAAAGTACAAATCGACACTGAAAAACGTGGAAGTTAACTTAGGCTGCTGTTCGAATTCGGTTCAAAGCAAGACTGTTCTTATTGGCCAACATCTAACCAATAGGCTACTGGCGGGGCACCGCAGCGCCACCTCGCAACTATATACGCAACTTTAACATTATTATATACATAATATGGCCTAGCTATTTGATCATAAATAATACATAAAAATTTACAAAGTATAATTCTATTACTAAATCTATATACTGTCACCTACAGCTAGGCTAGGAATTAAGCCAGCTATAATTTAACCTGAACTTGATCGCACAAAAGAGACATTTTTACAAAAGCGGCGATTAAAATCAAAGACACCACGAACTTCACAATCCATTCGTCACTCAAAATCTTTAGAAATTAAAAAAAATTCTTCTGACACTGCATTAAAGACATACAAAATTTTAAAACTAACTGCTTGTAAAACTAACTTGATTGGATAATTTCCAATCAACAATTTGTTTTTTCTCCATCAAAACCAAATATCGGGTCTGGACCAACTTTTCTCTTTTGTTAAGCACACGACCGGAAAGCCTGTCTTGTACAGTGGATCTTGGAACCCCGTATTGTCGGCTTCTCTAATGCTTCGAATGACACCACGTATATCTAAAAGAGATTTTTTTCGTTTTTCTTGCCTTTCAGATGCCATCTGAAAAACATAAGCAGAGTTCCAACACCAAGCACCTAAATTGAAATTTATAACAAATTACTTTCCACCTCACGGCATCGTCCACGTTAGAAATTTTTCCTGTTATAATATTTTTAGAAAAATCACACAGTGCCGTTTGGTTACAAAATAATCAAGGCTTGTACTAAAGGTACCAGACAACAACGTATACAAATACTTAAATGTTCTTTTTTTGTAAATATAATATATTGCACATAGAAAACACCCAGACTCAAGACAAACACAAATGTTCATCACTTACATGTTTATCATGTGCGGGAATCGAACCTACGCGTACCCGGACAGGTCATGAGCTGAGCCACTAAGCCACAGAGGCTTTACAAATAAATATATGGTCGCAAACCGGTTTAGTTTTTACTAGATACCAGCCGAATTTTATGTCCTAGAGCTGAAAACAGGTTTAAATTTTACTAGTTAACAGCCGTCATTTATTTTCTGCGGCCGAAAACAGGTTTAACTGTTACTATTTACCCGCCGCTAAATATTTAGCATTTCTAGAGGAATCTCTTAGGAATTATCTTATAAAATATGAAGTTTATTGGCGGCCGGAATCTGGTTGTAAATTCACAAAACTCTATTTTTTCATAAATACAATAGGATACTATAGTGACTTTGAGGTTTCCGCAATAAATAACACAGAAAAAAGTTACAAATAGCTGATTTGCAACCTGCAGGTCGCAAATTAAATTTGCAATAAATCGTTACCGTGTATAACGGCCATTTAAAAATCACCAATGATGAAAGAATATTGAGTTTTTCTTCTTGAAAATTTAAATAGAATATGTTAACTACCCAAATCTAGCAACCGCCCAATTAAATATCAGTAACACTTAAAAACTTACCTTTGAAAATCAATTCACTAGCTATTTTTTTTCTAAATTTGGCACGCGTCCACACAGCAAAGAAGACGTTTCAGGAATGTATGGAGTTCCGGTCTGGACATTGTACACTACTAATTTAGAAACCTCAGTATATTTTAAGTGACTTTTAATCATCAATTTGTCGTATTTCGGTGTGGTTTTCTTGTACAATAGCATTTATATAAACATATTTAGCAACACCTTACTTTAAAAAAAAATGGCGTCAGTCAATTACATATTACCACAGACTCAGTACGTACGTAGTAATACTATATCTATGCATATTACATAATTGACGTTTTACCTAGCAATGTCATTCACAAAGAGGTCATTCATTTGACAACCTGTTTGGCCGAGTGGTTAGTACCTGACTACGGAGCCGAGGGCCGCAGGTTCAAATCCCGCTAGGGGCAGATATTTTTGTGACAAAACATTTGTTACCGAGTCATGTTATTTGTATCGTTTTTGTTCCTGGTCACCATATAACAAGTTTATGAGCCTGTGGCCAGAACTATCTCAGATCTATTCTGTTAAAGTATGAAATTAGTAAATAGGATAGGAAGGAATATAGGGCTTGTGAAATAAAAAAACAGTTTACATACATTTTTGAATGTTTAATTTAATTAATGTTTAAGGCATCAATATAATTACAGAATCGCTGAATCGAAGACTTCAGCAGAGTTTCCCAGCAGGTGGGTCTTAAAATGAAAATAATGTTCAGTGTTCTTGTCGCATCGGTTGTAATTGAAAACGCTACCCTTGAAGTTGTTGACGAATATACATACCTAGGGAAAATGCAGTTAGGTAAGTCCAACTTCGAAGAAAAGGTCAATCGAACAATTCAACTCGATTATATTTATTTATTTTATATATTATATATATTTACAAGCATGGGCATACAAATCTAAGAATGTGCTCAGACAATATTATTAAGGTAAGCAAGCACAGCTGTTTAAAATAGCAAAAGTACAAAAGACCGTGTAGTTTCTGGCAGAGTAGTAGAAAGAATTTGCCCCTACCTGGAGTGACCTACTCTCATCGGGGATGTCAAATAAGGCGACTAAGGAAATACCTGTATTTAATTCTCCTCAACCCGTTTGGCCTGCGTTGGGAGTGTAGGCCAAATCCTCCGTCTGTCTCCGACAGATGATAGAGGGTTGTGCTCGTGCAATGTAGACTTAAAATGACATGATTATGAAGTGCAAGAGACATTTGTAAGTATGTATACAATGATATTCTCTTTGGCTTATTGTAAACACAGAATGACAATTATAATATGTAAATAGTTTGACGTTTACCTACGTTAAGGAATCACACGTCGGGATGGTCGATGGTCAGGAGCCACAAAATGTATCTTCGATTAATATGAAAAAGTTAAAATATAATTAAAGCTGAAATTTTGTAAATTTATAGTTAAGTTAATAACTTAAACGAAAAAAAATCCAGCTTCATATTTAGTGGGGGAAAAGTGTCCAGCCGATGCAGTCAAAGACGCTGCTCATCGGCATGCGCTCGGGCGCGTTGTATTTTTAATGCATTAGCTGGATACTTTCCCCTTTTAAATAGATAGCTGGATATTTTTTATCAGTTTACTCATCGCGCATTTTTCACTTCTTTACTTGAAAATCTGGGGCATAATCCCCCACTCTACATTCGGCTGGATACGTTTTTTCTTTATTTTATAACACAATGTAAATGTTAACAAAGTTTCAGCTTTTGCGGTATTAGTTTTTTTTAATTATTATTTTACATGTGTAATGTGAGGCTGCCTTAGCTACACCCCCCGGAACTGCGCAAGCTGGAGGTCCATTCACTTACTAGTAATACCAAATAAGGCTTGGAAAAAATTTTCAGCTTTGGTGAAATGACCACCCTCAAAAGGTCGCTGGCTCCCGGACTATAATGGCGTACCTAATTGTTGCCTGTTTAGCAATGTGGTATAGTAAAATATTGCTTTGTACACAGAAAATACTGCATTTATCGTAATTTTAGTATTTTTTTTATAACATCTAGATTTTTCCTCGATTTTCTGAAATGTGTGTTCACCTCGAACCCGAAGGTGAGTCAACGCCAGGAGGGGAGTTCCCCGTTACACGTGTGCTGTTGCGAGTGAGTAGGGGCGAGAAGTGCCCCGGCGCTTTTTGATACGAACCCGGGGACGTCGGCGTCGTGTTAGGGGGGAGGCCCTATTAGAGGAGGTCGTAGAGACTAATCCCGCAATCCGGACAGCGAGATAATCGTCTGGGGCCGTTAGTATATGCCGAGGTCGCCCAACAATAGTTTTACGACCGTGCCGAGGTCGGTCGGGGGGTGCGAAAAAACAGGCCCTATGTTTTTACTTAATCTTTGGGCTGTAAACAAGAAGCCGTAATAAAAAAAATATATAGTTTATTATCAAAGAGAATATAATCACTAAAATCAGTACCACAAATCACAGACTAGTATTGTACCTCACAAATGATATATGTCGTACCAAATCACTACGTTTTCGTTATTGTCCAAAGACAATATATATATTTATTATCTTTGTGAGAAATAAAATTTTAGAAAATAATTAAATGTTGCAGTTATAGTGAGATATTTGTTGTAAATTTGATATTTATTATAGGAATTGGAATTTCGCGTTGACTGACCAGAGTCCGCGAATTTCTGCTAATCAACTTTATCGGCGAGTGTTTTCATCGATATTTTGTGTTACGAAACCACCGTAAGTGTATCATAAATATCTGAAAAAAAAGGCTTTTAGTATGATTAGGTATACTGTAGAGCTAATCATACCTATAGAAATTATGTTTAAGTAATACCTACTCATGTGTCTAATGGGCGTAGGCACGGTGCAGCAAGACTTGCGGTGCTTGCCCCACCCTGGTTGGATCATGCAGCATGACGTTACCTCTTGTAGTCAATATGAGATAAAACAAAAACTTAAAGATTTTAATATTTTCCCTGGGGGGCCTTTTTAGTTGCTCTGACCAGTTGTTAAATTAGTGGCTTTTATTATTGTTGAGAATACGATTTGCATTGCCTCGCAGCTAAGGTTATATACCAGGCATTTTAGTACTTGATCAGGCATCCAGGTCGCATTTTTCTAATTTAGGCTATGTTCCAAATCACGCAGAGTAATTATCGCACGGTAAAGTTGAAAAATCAACCAGTTCTGGAACAAGTGTTTTACAGTTAATTTTTACACTGACAGCTAAATTTTTACATTTCCACCTTTTCTATGGCAGTGTAAAGAATTCAACTTGGCAGTTGGAAAATTACTCTACCTGGTGCGTCCCAAAACCTTTTTTAACTACCTCGTTGCGATTTGGAACGCACCCTTCGAAGTGATTTTTAGCGTCAAAATTTTATTCACCATTGACCACTCAAAAGTGGAAAGAATGTACTATATTGCCCATTGATTCTGGAGATAGGAGGAGGGGGAGGGGATATATCTCCTTGTGTACAGTTTAGGTTTCGATTTGGTTAAAATTTGGCTCCTCTTCGCTCCTGCCTTAACCTTCTAACCTAACCTGACTATTGTTGAGGTGCCTAGCTCCTAACAGGATTTCTGAGATGACTGCATGCTCTCCACTTGAATTTATTCAAATTTCCCTATATAAGCCAAATAATTTCCCCAAAATGACACTATGTCAGAAACTTTTCCCCAAATATTTTAATTTTTACTATGTAACTGTTTTTAACTTATAAACCTACCTAATTATTTTTTATGATTCACAATATCATGGAACTTAGATAAAATTAGCATATTTAACATTTAATCTGATAAACACATCAATGTAGAGCTAGGCAATTAGGGTTCCATACTGAAACAACAGAAAATGTCTGTATTTTTGTTGATTTTTAATCATTTATAATTAAAAAACTACAATATTCTGACCATTGAAACATTACATCAATACTCTACATACCTATACCTTTTTGTAAAAAAAAATACGAAAACTGAAATAGATGGGCTACATAGTACATTTTATCTGATAGAGCTAGTGTCTAGCACTTGTCAATATTTATTTGGAATTATTGGACATAATGCCTACATGTAAGCAACTGAAAAAGAAATTGGCTTACCATCAAGTCCATTACAGCCATTGCAAGCACGCAAGTAAATTTTGAAAGAAGGAATTTTATAAATATGTCTTGACATAAATGAATGATATAAATAAAATTTTTCTGATGATATTTTTCTGATGAAAATATCATCAGAAAAATATCATAAAGATTTATTCCTTTATTGTGAAACTGCATGTTTTTAAAATAAAATATGCACTTCTTACTTCAGCAAAATGTTGTTGTTTGTTGTTGATATTTACTGATCAAGCATTGTGGACATGATCTCAGACTGAATATCTATGCAGTTTTCCAAATTCCTAAGAAATGGTTCTTATTAATTTTCAATCTCATATGAGATCATTAGTATGAAAATCTAGAATCCTGAAAACTTTTAAACCATACAATTACAAATCAAACTGCACATTTAGGTATGAATTCCTAGAACAAGTCTTCAAATTGCATGGTGTTTGATTAGTAAGTGTCAAAAATAAGTTGAAAATTTGTTTGTATGAAGCACTTTGCGAGGTCTGCAGTTTGGTAGGTCTACTCTAGATTTTAATTTTTGCCTCACTGTTATTCAAGACCTGGCTATGCTCATGTACCTATTCCTAATATAAAACCCCTAATTGTTACAATTTCTATTTGGATGTTGCAGAAAACAGATATGGCTCAAACCCTGACATTTGGTGACTCATGTGCTCCAATTACATGTCATGCATGGAATAAGGATAGAACCCGTAAGTAACAACTTATATTAGGCAACGTCTGTATTTGTAAAAGAAGGAACTGACAAGCTGACTTGATGACATACAACACTACAACAGCTCTAACAGCGTGCTATAGGACCTTGAAATTTACCATGTGTTTACATTATGTGACGTAAGACTGTACTTAGAAAACATATTAACTACATAATTCATCTCCTAAGGGTTTCTCCTTTACAGTGAGGGCTTAAAAGTTTAGATTTCTATTTAAACGAAGTTTAGTTTAGAAATCTGTGATTATTGAGCCTAATGCATGGAATTTATTGGTATTTGATCTTAAGGTTGAAAATTAAGCTTCGGGATAGTCAATATATAATATTATATAAAAAGGTGTTCCCCAGAACTTTCCATGCATCCCTGTCCCGTGCTATGATTCTCCATGATAGGGCCATTGTACCTAGGTAACCAATACCTGTCATTGGTAACTCATACCGGCTTCCATACAGCCCCTGCATAGAGGACTGTCGGTAACGCCAATATTGAACAAGTGTTTGTTTAGAGGGCAGGTTTCAGGTCATATTTTTCTTTCTTTCTTTCTTTGGTGTTGTCTACCTCTCTTTTTTTTTCCCGTTTCTAGTTCCCATCCCATCTGTGACGTCTTTGTAATTTTTTTTTGTTTATTACCTGTAAATGTGTCCAACCTATTTTAATTTCAATTTTTGTAATATCTTTGACTTTTGTGTTGTGCCTAATAGTTGTTATCTTGATTTTGTCCTTTTTCCTAATATTTAGAATGCTACGTTCCATATTGTATACATACTTTTAACTTGTTGTTGTTTTTCATTGTCAATCCCAATGTTTGACAACTGTAACTTAGACATGTATATATATTTTATGTTATATTATAACATATATTACTATATTAAGCATTTTGCACTTAAATGTTATTGGAACATCATCATTTTTCATAACTTCATCTATCAATATATATAATTGTGTTTATGCTCTAAAAATCAGTTGAAGAAATCAAAAATGACTTCTGTCTCAAGTATTCTGCTACCCTAGAGAAAACCTACAATTCCATAATAGTCATGGAGGATTTTAATGGGAAGATGAGAATTTAAAGACAAGGAGAAGATAATACCTACTTACAAACGCTAAATAGCTAACCTTGCTTTAGAAAATAACTAAGTACATCTTAACAGCTTTTTCAAGAAAAAGCATTGGAAAAGATGGAGCTGGACTTCCCCTAATGGAAAATTAGAGAGATCATATATTATACTGAAAATATAACGCCAAAGCATTTACTGATATTGGCACTATCAACCACTAACTTGATACCAATTGAACTTCAACACAAACCATGGATAATTAGAGGACTACTAAAAGCCAAACAACCCCACTAAACAAGGAAACACTTCACACAAACAACAAAATCTGACTAATTTGCAAATATCCTCAAGGAAAATTAAGCATGATTAATAAAATGAGTAATGCAGCAGTAACAAAACACAACAGTTAAACAACAAAGTAGTTAACACCATCTATCCCAGACCTAACAGTAACTAAAGAAATAATCGCAGTATACACATGAATAGACAAAGAAGGATAACCTGCATTAATTATCATATTTACAGAACAGGGGTATTCAGAAACCTGACATATGACAGAATAGACTAAATGACAAAGCTATATAGATACCAACACAAAAAAATAGCAACAGGAAAATCTTAGGGAAATCACCAAGATTGACGGCGCAACAATTAAAGCAAATGGGAATGGGCAAGTAGTTGGCGGAACCACTATGGACGAGACTGTCGCAGGATATAACTACCTGAAAAGAGATGGGGCCTACGCACGGAGAGGTGTGTAGTTCTGGATCGTAATAGTTCCAGGAATTATGTCTAATAGTTCCACGTGTTCTTTTAACTGTCATGTGCGATGAAATTGAATAAGCCAGCGATCGACCACAGCTTGATCGCGGAGCCGACCGACACCGATCGACCTAGTACTTCCGAACCGAATCGGCCTAAATTTTGCCCGAAATAATACGAGTAGATAAAAGCTTACGGCATTATAGTTGGGACGTTATATCTACTGCTATGCTATTATGACGACTGTTATGCTCAGCATTAAGAACTACAATTAAATGTTTTTACTTTTGCGCTTGCTCATGACCTTGACATCCGAGAACAACACCAATACACCCTTTATTATTTGTTTAAAACAAATCATAAAGGTAAATTACCTTCAAATCAACTGACTAACATGACTAACATGAATAACTGACTAAAATCGTTTGGAGACCGTAAAAGGTACTCACTAGAGCGTTTTGGAATAAAAATAAAAATCTTTTAAGTTGCGATTTAACGCGAGCCTATCAGTATATTAATATTATTACACAATAATATACAAATAAGATATATATTATATAAATTAGATATATTATCTAAATGTACATGTATAGTATAATGTGTTAAGACTTTCGCGCGTCATCCATTCTTCATTCTAATTTACCGAGTAGGTTATGAATAGTGTAATAACTTGAAATATGTGTGTATGTATGTATGCGTGGCCATGCTGTGTACGTGTATAACATATAAATACATAATATAGTATGTTTATATATTTTTTTTATATGCTTATTTTTACAACTATGTACATATTATTTTTTCTATCATTTAAAGCAAATGGTTTATTTTAGGTACAAAATTAACCCGATTTGGCTTAGTAAAAGTTTTATGAAGTTTAACTTGTTAATCTGGTCAAACCTACTTTTTTTGGTTCTAAAATATAACTTATGTAGTGTTATAGTAAAGTTTATTTATTAGTTTACTTTTATGATTTAATTATGTCAGAAACGTGATAAGTTCCTGTTTTTCCGGATTCCGTATCTTCTAGCAAATACGTGTTATCAGTGATTTTTTAATAACTTTTTCCTTTATGAATTTTGGCGATAATTTCGGCGAAAAAAAATCTATGGCTTTGGATAGGTAGTGTGACCTTCTCCACACAATGTCTCCAATTTTATAATTTACCATTTTTCTACGTAAATTTTATCTTTCTGCATTCTTTTGGTACGCTAAAGTTAATGATTTTTGCACATTTTCAAAAATATTGCTTAATGTTTTCAAGTTTGTTGCGTATTTAGACCTATCCTCTATTTCTGATGTATTTAGTTTATCAAAATGTATTTTGTGGGATTTACCATCTAGAATTAACTCTCTACCATGCATTAAAAATTAGGGTGTGTATCCGTCAATTTATTTTTATTTAAGAAAATAACAACCGAATTTAATTTATAAACACTACTAATTTATACTTATTTTTTTTTATGTTTAATTTTACCATTACACGGTTTTAGTTCTAAAACTGTAGAAATTGCCTCCTTGGCTATGGATTTCAATTAAAACGAGGGACTTTACCTAGGGACCATTTAACTATAGGATCTAATAGACTATACCACTATGTTTAGAAGATGCTTTTTTAATAAGCGATTTGCGATTACAGTATTCTTAGGTAAATAAAACTTTTTAAACTGCACTCTTTCACTAAAAAAGCGAACTTGAAACTGCTCTAACTTTGACAGTTATATCGTATGATAATGTTATTTGCTTCAAAATTTAGGGTTTTGAAAAAATCTTTTCATATAAAAATAAAAAAAAATTGGGGGAGTAGTCTATTGCAAGAAATTAAAAATCTGAATTAGTGAAACTAATAGGGTTGACCCTGAAGTAATGATAATATTCGGATATTTGTAAAGCACATAAAAATATGAATATTTTAAGTTTCCTCATATATCTATTAGGTCACCACAAAAAAATCATTCATTTGAATACGAACATTCGGAGTGAAAACATCAAAATGGAGAAAATCGATATCAGAGCTGTCATCAAGTACCTCTGTTTGAGAAAAATGTCTACCAAAGACATACTCAGCGACCTAGTGGAAACATGGGGGGTCTCTGCTTCTCCATATTCCACACTTGCGCACTGGGCAAAGGAGTTTAAGCTGGGTAGAACATCCGCAGAAGATGAACATCGCGAGGGAAGCCCATCCACATCCCTCACTTCAGACAATGCAAAAAATTTTGAAGATGTCGTGTTGGCAGATCGAAGAGTGACCATAAGGTATGTAGCTAGAGGCCACAAGGATTTCATATGGCAGTGTTCAAAAAGAAAATACGAGTCGACATTTCGACGTCCGAAGTTAAGCGGATCAGGATCGACGAGACCTCTATCCACCATTTTGATCCGGAAACCAAACAGCAGTCAATGACTTGGAAACGAGCCTCTTCAAAGAAATTCAATGTGTCAAGTTCGGTAGGAAAAGTTATGGCGTCCGCTTTTTGGACGCTGAAGGAATTATTCTGGTGGAATACTTGAAAAAGGGAGCCACTTCTACGGGCTCTTACTACGCAGACCAAATAAGAAGATTGGAGGAAGCCATCAAGAAAAAATACGAGGTTAACTGCGAGCTGGAGTGTTGTTTCACCAAAACAAGGCACCGGCTCACAAAGCCGCAGTCGCGATGGCTGCCATTCAAGCAACGGATTTGAAATTGAACGTCCACTCTTTTCGCCAGACCTGGCTCCCAGTGACTTTTACCTCTTTACTCAGCTCAAGGAACACCTCCGTAGCAAAAAAATTGACGACGATAGCGAGATGATGAGTGATGTAAACGGGTTTTTGGAGGGTCAAAGCAAAGAATTTTTTTTAAAGGGAATTATGGGCTTGGAAAAAATGTATTAACTTGCCAGGAGACTATGCAGATATTTGTTTTTTGGGCACCTGCCCAGAGATGACAGCAGTACTCCTATGGGGCCGAACTTGCGACTTGTAAAGCAGCAACCTCTGCCCCGACGTAAAGTACTGCCTCGCTCTGTTGAGTACACCTAGTTTTTTGGACGCCAGCTTCACCTTATCTTGTAAATGATCTCGGAACTGAACATCGCTGGAGATGTCAACACCAAGGTTCCCAATGCTCTTGGAGAAGGAGAGGGGAGTGTTCCAGAAGTGTGGGACTACAGTGAATGGAGTTTTCTTAGCGGTGAACGCGCAGACTTGTGTCTTTATAGGGTTGAATAAGATTAAGTTTTCCCGTCCCCAGTCAGAAACCTTGAGCAGAGTTGTCTTGATTTGAAATACAAGTTCTCCACGCTTTCCTCCACAACGGAACGAGGGATGTTTGCACGACCCGCGTAATAAGCGTCTCCAGTACTATCATCTGCATATCAGTGTATGTTGTTGATGTCCAACATGTCATTAAAATGCAGTAGAAACAACGTAGGAGCAACACGGAACCTTGCGGGACATCAACATTAATGTCCATGCTATCAGAGCAACTAAAGTAAACTACGGTTCGTATGCGTCTGCCGGACAAAAAGCTAGCCACCCATTTGCACAAACCCTCGGGCACTCCGTAATAAGGCAACTTCGATAGAAGACCCCGTTGCCTGACCCGATGAAACGCCTTCGCCATGTCCAGGCTACATGCCAATGCCTCCCCCTGACTCTCAATGGCTAGTGCCCATCGGTGAGTTAGCTACACTAGAAGGTGTCGAGAGACCGTGGCGAAAGCCATATTGACGATCACTGACCAGGTCGTGTTCTTATAGGTATCTTAGAAGCTGTGTGTTGATCACACGCTCCATCACCTTGGAGAGGAGAGAGGTTATAGCGAGAGGCCTGTAATTCGATGGATCTGATCTATCGCCCTTTTTGGGCACCGGGTGCACATTCGCGGTCTTCCATGAAGACGGAAATTGCCTAGTCTGGCGTGTGAGTACAGGACATAACTCAGGAGCACACTGCTTAAGCACCACTGCTGGTATACCGTCTGGCCCACTCGACTTATGAACGTCTAAGCAACGCCCGCCGGACCTCTCGCTGTGTTATTGAGGTTTCCGGCATGGTCTTACCGCACCACGGTATAGTAGGTGGTACTGCGCCTTTGTCGTTCATATTCGAGTTTGAGGCAAAGAGACTGCCCAATAGATCGGCTTTCTCTTTAGCACTATGGGCCAAGTCACCATCGGTCTTCCGCAGTGGTGGTAACGACGACTAGCAAAAGTTCCCTTCGGCAGCTTTGGCAAGCGACCAGAAAGCACGACTCCCAGAAGGATAGCTCGCAAGTCGCCCACCTATTTTGCTGATGAATTGGAATTTTGCTCTGGCAGTTGCTTTCTTACTGAACCTCGAGGCAGCATTTAATTTGCGTTTCACCTCAGAAATATTCGGATGCTTATTATTACGAGCTGTGGTCCAAGCCTCATATGCAGTTTGCTTAAGAATTTTAGCTTCTCTGCAAGACCTATTCAACCACGGTCGTTTTTTGTCGCCGGCAGCTACTCGCGGGTGAGGAATATAACATTCTATACCAGCGAGGATTGTCTCAGTGACTGCGGCTGTGCAGACGTCAGGAGATGCATAAAATTCTCGCAATCCATCCCAGTCTGCCGAATTATAGTGCCACACACGACGCCAATTAGTTGGCCCAGATGGATCGGGCTGTGTGCATGACACTTGTGTCCGAACGAGACAGTGGACTGAGGAGCCTAAAGGCGCATCCACTGAGACGGAATATCCGTTTGGACGTGTAGTCAGCAGAAGGTCCAGTAAGGAGCTTGTAAGGTCCTCTATATCTGGTATTCTCGTAGGAGAAAGGACCAGCTGAGAGAATCCATATGTCAGAGCAAATTCATGAGCAGATATCCCTGCACAGTTGATGGTTCGAGAACTGAGCCACTCACGATGGTGGGCGTTAAAGTCTCCCAAAATAACTAGTTTTGCTGTGGGATATTGCTCTAGAACTTTGTCAGTCGTCAAACTCAGATGCGTGAAGAGTCGAGTTACGTCCGTGTCACCGCTATGAGACCTGTATAGGCACGCATAGATACGAGTGTGGCCGCCGTAATCTACGCGCACCCACAATATCGATAGGTCCCTGCCTTCAACGCTATGAAGGCGGCGACAGCAGATATCCTCCCGGACGAACATACATACACCGGCACGACTCACAAAATTGTGCTCGAGTTTGTAGCCGGGATAATGAAGATATGATGTGTCGGCCGGGCAGGATATCTGCGTCTCCGTTAGGAAAAGAATAGTCAGCTGCGCAGTCTCGAGATGGTGGTGGGCTGCGTTAAGATTTGCGTGAATACCCCTGATGTTGCAAAAATCCACATTATAAGTGGATGGAGTAGCCGCTGTAAAAACTCTTTTCCTTTTCGTTCTTTTGGCCATTTTATTTAAAAAAGTTAGTTAGACTAAAAATGAGGATTCACTGCACAGACAGCTTAGAGGACAAAAGGTGCGGTACTAAAACTGCCGAAGCATGGCACAGATAATACGGTTGCTGGCACGGTGGGCGGAAGGGCCCCTGATCCCCCTCTATTGTAGTAGCCGGGTCCACTCCGGTCTCCTTCTCCGGCACGACTACCACTTCAGATACTTTACACAGGCTGGCGGATCAGCCTCCCAGGGCGGAGATTAAGTGATCCCTGGGTTCGGGATCCCGTTCAACCAGCGAGCGGCCAGCGGTCAGCCGTTTCATCAGGTCTCCCTGACCGCCGAACCAGCACGCCGCGTCTACGCCGAGCAATGACAGCAACAAGGACCGCCGGTTCTCCGCTGTCCGCGCAGCGAATCCTCATAGAGCTCTGGCAACCTTACTCACCGCCAGGAACACAACACTACTCAATGTTAGTGTTATTGTGGCCGCGGTTTTCTGTAAGGTGGAGGTACTTCCCAGTTCGGGCCGTTCATTCGGGCAAGTACTCGCTATGCCCCGCTTTATTTGTTCTGGCGGCTTATTCGAGCGAGTACTTGCAATGCCCTACCTCTCCTTCTTAATGGCAATTTATCCACCTATTACTTTGTAACAGAAAATATAAAAATAAACTCATAAGTTGTACCCTACACGCGAAAAGTTAAGGTTCCGTAGAGTGAGAGTTATTGCTAATATCTATCTGAAAAATTTATGGATCGATTATATTTTCATTTTTTTTATGGAAATTTAAAAGTTGGAATTTGTGTAAATTTTTCAACTCAAAAAGTTATTAAAATCCTAAGCAGTTAGTTCTGAAGATCTATCCTTCGAGAACACTCACAGTTAATCCCCTTAGTTCAATGTATGTACGAATAGGTATGGAGAGCTAAGAAATACATACCTCAAAAGGAAAAAGGAAATCTTACAGGATTACTTTGTTGTCCGTGTGTCTGTCTGTCAAGACCCTTTTTCTCAGCAACGCGTGAAGGTATCAAGTTGAAATTTGTATCAAATACTAAAGTATCCGGTCCCGAAGCTGTAAAAAACAAATTTAGCTCTTAGTAAACGCAATAAAAAAAAACGGGCATTTTTGTTGCATATTTTGGCATTCAAAAATAAATCAAAATCTATGTGATTTCCCGTTGCCCTAAAATCTTTAAATTTGACACAAAGCAAGTTGTAATATTTGTTATAACACATTAAAATATCCTTTAAGCCCCTTTTACTCATGAAAGCGTGGAGGTATCAAGTTGAAATTAATATACAATACTAAAATCGTGGTCCCTTAATTTTTTAAGGGACCAAGCTTTATATGCCCAAATTACTGTAATTTTTGTCGCATTTTGTAAATTTTACGTGTCCAATTTTGCCATTTCGCTACTAAACCCTTGTATTTGTTTCAAGTGTTCGTTATCTTTAACTACACTAGTTCAGCCTATGTTCAGCAGTGAACTTCTTGCCGCTAAGATGATGATGATGAGACTGCTGATTGCACACGCCATAGAAAATAACATGAAGCTTAGCCAACATTTTTGAATGGCGACATAGATGAAAGCATTTACATGAAAAAACTGAAAGATCTAGACAAACATTTAAAATTAAGTATCACTAAAGGAAATGATAAGGAATTAATTGAGAATGCAAAAGAAATGCTAATCAATTTAGATAAATATAAGAATTATGGAATTAAAAGCTCAACGGAATAGTGATGGATACCAAATACAAGAAAACAAGAATGAGAAAGTAAACCTGTGCGAATCAAGTACATTAGAATTATAGCATCGTAAACTTGGCCATTTAAATGAAGGTCAAATGAAGACTGCTCTAGAAAAGAAGAATATACAAGGTTTAGAATTAATTTTGAAAGACACAGTGAAAGACTGTAAAATGTGCATTAAGGGTAAATGTACAAAACTACCTTTTATTGAACAAAAAGAAAAAAATAGAACAAATAAGTCACTTTAGATAGTACACAGTGATGTATGTGGTCCGATGCGAACGAAATCAGAGGCGGGTTCAAAATATTTCATAACATTCATCGATGACAATACTAAATATGGAAGAATATGGAATTTTATATAATATATAAAAATAAGCAGAAAGAGCCACTAAACGAAAAATAATATATCTACAAAGTGATAATGGATCAGAGTATTTAAATCAGATTTTCGATACTTATCTCAAAAACCATGGAATTAACAGGAGGTTATCAGCGCCTTATACGCCTGGGCAGAACGGGTTGGCAGAAAGAAGGAATAGAACCTTATTAGACAAAGCCAAAAGCATGTTGATTGACGCTAACATGGATGAACAATTTTGGGCAGAAGCTATCAATACTGCCAACTACTTGACAAATCGAAGCCCATGTAGCAGCATTGAAAATGCGACTCCATTTAAAAAGTGGGTGAACAAAATTCCGTCCGTCAGGCATTTACACATTTTTGGATCGAAAGCTTTTGTTTTAAATAAAGGCAAAATAAAAAGCAAATTCGCAACAACTGGAATATTTTTGGGATTCTCAGAGAATCATAAAGCCTACAGATTTTTTAACCCAAAAACAGAAAATGTTATCATAAGTAGAGATGTGAGAGTACTTAAAACAATGTTCTATGAAAAAGAAACGAGAAAAGAATCAAATAATAAACAAAATGCTGACAGAGAATTAGTAGTATTCCTTGTTAAAAGAAAAATGACATTATAGTGTCTGAAGATAATGACGAAAACATAAATGTTAATGAAGAACCATTATCAAACAGCTTTGTTGATACATCTTTAGAGACTTTACAAATAATGAATTGTTTGAAAACTTAGAAAATGAAGGAGAAGAGCCTGAGGAAATGTTAGAATGAGGTTTCATATGTACATATTGCCATAATCCATATTTGGTCCACAAAGCTTTTGCTTGGATTTTCCAAGTGTCATAATTTTCACTTTTCAATGGCTGAATGTATGTAATGTTTTATATGTACATATGTAACCTCATTATAACCCATGGCCGTTATATTCCACTATGGCGGCCAGTCTAAAAATCGTTATGGGAAAAAGTTACAGCTTAAGGAAAAACGTCCGTTGCTTTATTTTAAGATTTGCATCGATATTGACCTTTACATTGATGTCAGTTTGACAACTGGGCGACGGACTTTTCTATCCTACGATACTAATTTAAACGACATTTTACTCTAATAAACGATTTTTGAATAACATGATACAGGTTTTTCTTTAAGGGTCAGCAACAGAGACGCGACGCGACATAAAGCGGCTTGAAGATGCGTCGCGCGACGTTTCTTAAAGCCGCTTCATGTCGCGTTACGTCGCATCGCGTTTCGGTGTGAGCTGACCCTTAGCTGTAACTTTCTTCCTACAGCGATTGGAATTTAACCGCCATAGTAATAATAAGTAACAGTAACGAAAAGAGATTTTAAACGACCTATATCTGGTTGTTATTGATTACTGGAGACGCGTTCCATACATTTTTGTCTGTTCTCCTCTATAAGTATATTTCTTGATAATTATATTAAGAGCTTTTTGGCTAGTAGTGAATGCTATTCGATATTATAAATTGTTGTCTAGATGCGCTGTAAAAAGATACAAAATTAAATTTAGAGGTAGGTATTTGAAAAACAAAATGTATGATTTATGTGTATTAAATAGTAATTTAAATTTTGTAATAAGTAGTACTCTTTTGAATTAAACAGAATGAAACGAGTTATTTTCTATTAATATTCAATCACAAAAACTTGATTTGTTGCAAAAAAACTACTAATCTTGACCCAAAATATATTTATAATAACTTTTGTTGTACACTTTTCTATCAAAGGTACAAAATTTGGTATTTTATTTTCTAAAATTTCAATTTACCTTTACAGAAATCGCGTTTTCTCCTAACAATAATGATGTCCAAATCTATCAGAAAGATGCTAATGACTGGAAGCTGGCCAACAACCTCGGTGAACATGACCTTAGAGTCATGGGCATTGACTGGGCTCCCAATACCAACAGAATTGTTACCTGCTCTGTGGATCGGAATGCTTATGTTTGGACCCAAGGAGATGACGGTAAATGGGCCACTACTCTTGTACTTCTCCGGATCAACCGCGCTGCGACATGCGTTAAGTGGTCACCAATGGAGAACAAATTTGCTGTTGGTTCTGGTGCACGTCTCATCTCAATTTGCTACTTTGAGAAGGAAAATAACTGGTGGGTGTCCAAGCACATTAAGAAACCTATTCGTTCTACTGTAACAGCACTTGACTGGCATCCTAACAACATGCTTCTAGTAGCTGGCTCTGCCGACTTTAGAGTAAGAGTTTTCTCGGCTTACATCAAAGATATTGAAGATCAACCGGGACCAAATGTTTGGGGATCTAAGCTTCCACTTGGACAGTTACTCGCAGAATTCGAGAATACCCCTGCAGGAGGTGGCTGGGTTCACAGTGTTTCTTTTTCAGCAGATGGAAACAAAATCGCTTGGGTAGGACACGACAGTTCCATTAATGTTGCGGATGCTACTCAAGGAAAGGCTGTGATAAAACTGAAGACTGAATATCTGCCATTCTTGGGATGTAATTGGATCTCTAATAACTCCCTTGTAGTGGCAGGGCATAGCTGCATTCCATTGCTGTACTGCGTCGATGGAGACGAGTTGAAATTTGTTGCAAGGTTAGATAATACTCAAAGGAAAGAGTCTGGAGGATTGTCGGCGATGAAGAAGTTCCAGTCTTTGGATCGTCATAGAATTGAAACCAATGATACTTTTTTAGACTCTATACACCAAAATGCTATCACTTGCATTAATCTATATAAAGGCACAAAAGCAAATGCAAAGCAATTAAGCACTTCTGGTCTAGATGGTCAGCTAGTCATTTGGGATTTAGATACGGTAGAGAGGTTGTTTGAAGGCCTAAGGATTGCTTAATGAAATGCTACCTTTATCATTAAGAATAAAGCACAATTTTCTGTTAGCGTAATAATTTGAAGTCAACATGGAAGATAATTTGAAGTCAACATGGAAGAAAATAACTAACATAGCTGTAAAAATATTATGTGCAACACTGATTGCCAATAAGAGTGTGAATACTTTTTACAATCATCTCTGTAAGGACTAATAAATCGTATGTATCATAAAATAATATTAATGTTTTACTCATTGCTTTTTTTATACCACTAATATGGCAAACAAGCTAGGGGTACGCCTGATGGTAAGCGGTCACCGCAGCCTACGGACGCTTGCAACAACTGGGGCATCACTCGCGCGTTACCGACCCTTTAAAAATCTAATAACTTCTTTCTCGATGACCCTCATAATACTTTAGTCCTCAGAAAAGACCTTGGCAAGGAAGCTCATTCCACAACAACAGCTGTCAATATTATACCTCTTCCTTTCCATCCCTTCCGCTCCTTTCGTTACCTTTCTCTTTCTTCGACTGCCTTTCGATTCGTTCCATCCCTTTTCTCCCTGCCGCTCCCTTTTAAAGTTTTTCTTTTCCGTTTGCTCCTTGTGGTACTTTTCGCTCCTTTTTATTTGCCTTTCACTAGTTTTGCTCTCTTCTAACCTTCAAAACCTCTACTTCTCCCTTAGAATCCTTATTGTTCACCTAATTCCCTTCTGCTGCCTTCAAAACTCCTACTCTCTTCCGCTACTTTCCACTCTTTTACTCCCGAGCGGCAGAAGAGGAAATGACCCCGCATGATGTAATAGCTCACGTCGTCGAGGGTTAAGTGCCTAAGATTTAATGGCCTCCCCGCTAGATATGCTATTAGATAGGTTAATTTCTGGGGTCTCTTTAAGTCGGCCCTATTGTGGACCAGACGGAAATCGGCGCATTTGCGGAATCTGTTTAATCACATCACAATAAACACATTTTATTTTGCTATACTTATCACTCAATTAAAAACTGATTATGTAGGTATGTACTTATTTAATTTGTTAATTAAAAACTCGTGTGTACGAACTAAAACATTTGTTATGATAAGAGCGGCAACAGCGCGCCGCCGTCCGGCCGGACCAAAGGCAGGGTTCAAGCTGGCAACGGTATTTTTATTACATAGCCCGGGGCGGCGCTTCACATTTTGCTTATTTTTCATACAAAATCTTCTGTTTCTCGTTTCGAATTATCTCTTTCACACTCGTTGATTTTAGACAAATTTGCTGTTAGTTCTGATGCACGTCTCATTTCAATTTGCTATGCTAAGAAGGATGATAACTAGTGAAGATCCCGGCATATCAGGTATTTGTTCTATCTCTAGCATTAGCATTGCAACAACATGGTTCTAGTAGTCGCTCTGCCTACTTCAGAATAGGAGTTATCTCTGCATACATTAAATATATTAAAGATCAGCCAGGACTAAATGTTTGGGGATCTAAGCTTCCACACCTAAAGGATGTGGCTGCGTTGTTTCTTTTTCAGCAGGTGAAAACAAAATAGCTTGGGTAGGACAAGACAGTTCCATGTTGCGAATGCTACTCAAGGAACGGCCGTGATTAAACTAAAGACTGAAATATCTGCAATACTTGGGATGTAATTCGATGTTTCATAATTCCCTTTTGGTGGAAGGACATAGCTGCATTCCACTGTTCTATGATATTTGTTGCAAAGTTAGATAACTCTCGAAGAGAAGAATCTGCTAATTTGGCGACCATAGATTGTCATAGAATTAAAACTAATCATAGCATATGCTTATATTGGCATTTATTTTGATGAAGATACTCAAGAAAATGCTAAGATATTTAATACATCTGTTCCAGACGATCAGTTGGTCGTTTGGGATTCGGACGTAATGATGCTCGAGAGATGGAGATTAATGGCATTAAGATTGTTTAATGAAATACATCCTATTTATAATAATTTTATTTTTATGAATAATGTAATCGGTTTGCGTGCAGGTCTGAAGTCAACCTAAAAGAAATACCTAACAAAAGCTGTGGAAATGTAATTTGCAATCACAGTCTTATCAGTCTAGCTATAAATAAATATAAAGCAACCATGGCGGTGAGTGATTTCAGCTACATCTATAATAATAAAAACATTCAAATATACAAAATAAATAATTAATTTATATAGATACATTTTGTTTTTTATTGTAACAAAAATACTTTAACCAAATAATTATTTTTATAAGGACTTCGTATGTAATGATAAAATAATACTAATGAAGTACTCATTGCTGTCAATATTACATTAAAATTTAAGATGTCAACAAAATGTAGTTTTATTTCTTATTAACAATTAACATCAAAGTCATATTTTAACCTACAGAACTATAAGGCCATTTTTCGTAAATAATAGTTATTGTACGTTGGAGACGATGTTGAACACTGGACCGATTCGGATGAACACCCTGCGGAGCACAGAGCGCAACTCCGGCTTCAGGTCGAAGCAGGTGATCTCACACAGCAGAGGATAGTAGCTAGACACGTGCGCCGCAAACTGAAATCAACGTGAGATTAGATATAAAGTGAGATATAAATATTCAGAACTGTCAGTAAGGTAAAGTGCAGTTCAGAATTAGGCCGAAAAATAGGAAATTTTGCGTGCAGTTTTAGCCAATAAATTAATTTCACTTGACTTTCTTTTTAGGGTTTTGTACTCAAATGGCAAAAACGGAACCTGCAGTTTTGTTTGACGAATATGCTTAGGTATATTTCAACGTTAATTTCCATCATTTTTATGAAATTAGAAATAGCATAAAACCGACAAAAGAAAATGAATTTCTGCACCCCTCATTTTTTAATACTATTAGAAATTAATGCGTATATTATGTATAACGCGTATAACTCCTTCATTCGTTAAAACAACACCTTTGTAATTTAAGTTAGTTTACGTTCTAATTTTTAATATACGCTACTCTTCGGGCGGGGAGTGGGGGATCCCCGGCCGTGGGTTTGCTTTCGTCACTAATAATTACTTAGTTATGACCGTGACCTTATTCCGCTTTTATGTCCGTTTTTTTTTCGTTTATTGACCCGGTCGCGTGTAATCATCATCAGAATTTAATGGTCGAAAACATACCTACACAAGGTAAACAGAAGTATTTTAAACCATTCTACAAAAACAAACATCACTAGTATACTCTGGTACTATTTAAATTATTAATTAATTGGTCGTATTGGTGTCATAAACATTTTTGGGGTAACTTTAGCGTAAAAGACTTAATTACCTATACAAATTTAATTAAATGATTCAAATATCTTAGCATTAATTTTTCGATTTTTTTTTTTAATATGGAGGATCATTCAAATGTAACGCACTATATAGGTATCGAAAACCTGTGCCGGCCAAACTTGTTATCCTGCATCCAGATTAGGCTAAGACTATCGCGGCTATTTAGTGGTATTTTACGTAGATATACCGAAATTCCTTAAGCGCTGTGTACTATCCACGACCCTCGTACCGCTAGTAAAATTGTTTACCCATCCTAATAAATAGTTACTTTTAACTTATCATTAAACTGGATGTAATGCTAGTCTATAACTAAATATTCTATCCCCATTTTGTGATGGAGAAGCCGGCCCCGGCCTTCAATGGCATTGAAACTATCTATTGAAAAAAAGTTTATACTCTTCATGCTACGAAATTATAATTTAATGCATGTTCAAAATCGACTTAGCCGACTATTTAATGTAGCAAATTTAAATACTCACTCTTTCATCGGGCATCTTCAATATTCTGGTGAGAATCAGAAGTAAAATTGATGTCCATGAATCTCTGTGGGCTTCATTTGTTACTCCAGCAAAATACTCCAATGCTTCACAGCAGACGCTAATAAGACTTTTCTGTACAGCAGGCCAGTGTTGTCGTCGTGCTTCATCACTATACATTTTAAACAGTATTCGTAGAACGCAGGCTAATGACTGCGTTTCTTGTTTCAACATGTTAGGTTTCACGGACCCTTTAAAGTTGGCTTTCCAAAGTACATTCCGTTGAGCATTGTTCGTGTTGAATGTTTTTGCGAAACGATGACTGCACATCAAGCATTCGACGAGCCGCAGCAGGTGTGGCGAGGTCAATAATCTGTACATGCCTTGTTCTTCACGCTGACACTCTTGCTCTAGACCTGGACTTCCTCCTGTTAATTCTGCGGCAGCTAAAGCCAAAGTCTCTGCATCTTCTTTTCTCGACGTAGCCGGATAAAACACAATGTTGTCGATCGTTTGGATCAACTCTAGCTGTACCACACATTTAATAAGAAGGCTATTAAAAACTCTATTTGAGGATTTAACCTCGTCGCCCCCTTGTGGTTTTTTTAATATACCGTGACGTACATGAGGCGCGTCGCCGTCATCATCATCCGGCTTCCACGTTAGTAATGTAGTCGGGAGGGTACTGTTGAATATATCTAACATTATCTGGCAAGTTTTGCTCCAAGTGTCATCATGGAATTTGGTACCGTTTGATATGACTAGATTCTCCAGACAGTTGGTGCCAGATCTTGCTAGTTGTTCGTTATCCTGTTGGACGCACCAATGCAACTGTGCATAGAGTTGCTCCAATAATAAAGTGCCAAGAACGTCAAAATACTGGGTGAATACGTCTACGATCGCATATAATGCGTGATTGCATGTCGTAGTCATCCATTCATTTTTTTCTAACTGATGCTCGGGTAACTTCATATTGTCGAATATTCTGAATAATATATTGAACAAATCTCTCCACCAGTGAGGACGGAATGAATCACCGTGAGTTTTAATAATCTCAAAAAGTACTGTTAGACCTCTAGTCCGGACATCTAGCTTGCAGCGGCTCACAACGCATGAAAGAGAGAACAATAGCGGAAACCATCCCCTGAGCCACACTCTGTCTTCTTCTAGGGCGCCAGCTTCTCCTTCTAGACCGGCATGTTCTATAAACAGGTGTGGGGAAGCGCCGACGGCCGAGGCGCAAGACCTTACTAGTCTTATAGCTTCCATTGATGTATCGGGAAATTTGGCATTACAAGCAAATTCAGATAAACATTTTACAGCATCCTGGAAGGAGTCGATCATTGCTGGAAATTGTTTTTCATATAATTCGTTTATTATTTTTCCTGTAGTCTGGAACGCCATATCGACAATCGCTTCTTCCTGATCACTCGCTGCTAAGTGAAATACGGAAAATATATTTTTCCAGCCAGATCTTATATTTGGGGCTTGAGAATTTACCATTTGCGCGATACATCGAACAACCATATCTCTTATTGTTGGAGAGCTATTTTTTTTCATAATGTGTTCGAACGGTCTCAAAAAGTCTTTTTGAAACTTAAAATTTGCGAATTCACCTTTTTCTATGAATTTCATTGAAAGTTGTCTCAGTGAGTCAACTGCGAAAAAAGCTATATCTTCATTGCCACTACAGCCTACTTTATTGAAATGATCACCCAAAACTTGCCATATTCGAGACCACTGTAACCTGATCCGACCCATGTTGTAGTAAGATATCTCGACAATTTTTTGCAGCGAAAACATACGGGGGTTTGTTGGGTGACTCAGTTCATCTAACGACACTTGACACAACGCTTTTACAAAATCAACAATGGCGTCACCATCGAGCCGTGTAGAACCTGTAAATATTCTATCCACAGCCACTACAACACTTTGTGAGCTTGTTTCTCCAATATGTTCTTTTACGCTAGGATCTAATATAAGGCTGAATTTCAATGAATCAGGTTGAGGTTTGATACCAGATCCAGACAAAAATTGAGGCCGCACACCAGTACCTATCAACTGAGCTAATTCTAGCTGCGAAATACATTTTACCACATCCAGCCAACTTGGTCCTAAGTAATTACCATCTGTATGTGCAACTGTGATCAAAGTTTTGATAGTTTCAATATTCTTTGCTTTCATTTCTGTAATAGGAGAGTTTGCTGTGAGCAGGGTAAATCTTGCAAGAGCTTGCACGTAAGCGTCTCTTTCAAGAGACATGTGAAAAACGCAGGTAATACGAACGGCGCATCGGATTCCATCTAAACACAATGAAGCTATTTCTGGGTCGTCACAATCTTGTAGTCCTACTGAAAATGCCGCTAAAAAGGGTGTCCAAGCCATTTTAAACATAGGACGTACGTGCTCTACATGCTTGGCTGTCGTAAACGGGGTTTGGACATGTGATACTGATTCCATTAAATTTTTAGCTGCTGTGGATATTTGTTCCATTTCCATATTCCAAATTAGTTTTCGTTTCTTTTCATTAGATATCATATACTTTCCAGGCTTTGAAGTGCTTTTCATTTTGATTTCATGGCCAGCAATTTCGTCATAAATCTGCGATAAATATTCGCGTGGCAGATCATTGTTGTCGCTAATTCCGCTATTTAGTCTAATATATTGTTCCTTTGTCATTTTATTTTTAACTTGTGGAGAGTGTAAATCTGTTGTCAACATTATAATAGAAAATGCTAGTACGTAAACCGTATCAGCACTAGTGAATAAGGTATTGTTTGGATTACATTCACAGTAACGTGCTGCAAATTTTTCCATTAACCTATCAATTTTTTGTGCCTCACCTGGCAGTCTAAAACCTTCTAAAAAGTGACGAAGAGCAGCAACTATATCCATGTTTAAAAAATTCATAGAGTCTACATAAGCGTACATCACTTCCTTAGAGTGATCGTCGTTTTCGCCTAAGTACTCGCCAATAAATGTTTTGTCGATTCGCTCATCAGTCAATAGCCATTCAGCTATTTCTTTAGTAGATGTCCCTAACAAGCCTTGTTCTTGCAAAAAGGAAACTCCTTTTTTCGGCTTTCTGTTAAAAAGCTCAATACCAGTTTCCCAAACTTCTTTTTGCTGTTTCAGTACTTCGAATTGTTCTGGAGAATCTAACGTTTCTCTGTTACCCATATTACTCGACTCTGTTGACACCAGGCTTAAACTTGAACCTCCATGAGACTTGATACTTTGATGATCTGTGTCATCTTTTATTGTTCTTTCACCTAATGTTGTTTGCAAGTTTGGATTTATGTACAGCTCTTGACTCCATTCCACCATACATTTTAGAATAGAGACTAGACATTCGAGACCTCTAATGCGCATTGATTTTTCTTGATTTGGCGTGGCACCTAACTCGAAAGCTTGCCGGCCTTGTGCAATCTTTGATACATCATTTACAAGTCTTTGAAATAAGTTTGCAGCAGATAAGTCACAGTCATAATTAACATATATGTCCACAACGCTTTGCGCATCATTACAAATTCTTGCTAGAGCTTGAATTACCATCCATTTATGGTCGAAAGTTGAACTCGACGTTTCTAAAATGTTCAAAAAGATTTCTTTAAAGAAAACTTCAATTTGCTTTTTAAGATGAACTTTGAAATTCTGAAGGAGAGCCAAGAATATTGCTAACGATAATTCAAAGACTTCAGGCACAGAACTGACGCCATTTTTAGACAAGGCTACACATAAATATTGTTTGATGGCAGTTATGAACATTTCATTGTTTCTAAAAACAGGGCCGGCATTCTGAAGAATGGAAAGAAGTAAATGCAGTGATAAAATTTTAGATCTTAGTTCATGTGATTTCGGATCAGGGGTGCCTTCCGGAAGGGGTTTCATCGAGAGCTTGCAAAGTGCTCTAAACACTAAGAAAGCATCTTTTTGTAGTACATGAGTAAATTTAGCAGTGACTGAATTATCATTTTCTGAAGCTACGTCTACACTTTCTTGAGACGGGATTCTCGTGATTGAAGCTTCTCTTGCAGGCTCATTGCTATCTTGTGAAATGCTTATATTGTCTTGAGTATCTGATGGATTTTCATGATTTTCAGGCTCACTTTGATTAAGTTCTTCAATCGTTCTTTTTGACGCGATCGAGACAGCATTATCTATGATGTAATCTACCACTTCTTTAGCAATCATTTTGGCTTCTAATACATCATCTATTTGAATATCTTCTGCTATTGATCCATTATTTTCTTCGTTTCCATGAGTAATATGTGAATCTGTTGAAATTACGTTACCATTTGGTATTTTGTGTTGGATTTCCGAAGAACTACTTGGGTTAGTTTCGGGTTCCAATGCTTGATTTTCCATTTTCGCAAAGATGACATTAAGCATTTGTGTTAAAGTTGCTCTTGCTGTTGTTTGATTTATAAGGTTTTTGCTTGCTAAATATATATCGTAGCAAGTTCTGACAGCAAGAAGTACTGTTCTTTCATGAACTTCAACATGCTGACTTGTTATTACTGTAAGAAGGGCCTTTATAATTTGAAGTTGCACACCTTCATCTGTTTGTGGGCCGGTGAAGCAACCACAAATGGTTTCAACTATTCTGTCAATTAAAAGTTTCCCTGGTGTAGTTGAGTCTGGAATATTTCCAGTGAGGTGACCATAAGCAATTAACTTCTGTAAACAGTCAAGTGCAGTGACAACAATCCTGGAGGCTTTGCTTTGGCAAGCCAGTTCAAATGGGAGAAAATATTTTTCAGCAGTGATAATGTTAGCAGCATCATTTTTAGGTAAGGGTAATGTTCCTGAAGTTGGATGATTTGATGATTCCTGCTGTCCTCCATCCTTTAACTCAGCTTTGATTTCCTCTGAAATAAAAAAGGAAAAAATGCAGTATATTAGTATTCTCGAAATCCATATTTGAATGAATAAATACACTTTATTGCACACAGTATTAAATACATAAAAATCTAAAGAAAAATTTGAGATTGTAAAAATTGGCGGCCTTATCGCTAAAGCGATCCCTACCAGGCAAATTTTAAGTAGAAGAAACCACATAGGAGTCCGTAGGTGGTGAATTTAGAAATAAATGGATGAATACAAATTTTACCAATTATATTAACATTGGTATAGAATATAAATACCAATTAATACAAAATACAAATAAATACATGAAATAAAAAAATTATACATAAAATACAATATACAATATAAAATACAAAAGTAATAAACAGAATAATTTAATCAACTGAAAGTAATTTTGTATTAGTGTCTGTGAAATTAGAAGGAAAATAAAATTAAGAATTTTGGTAAAGAAAATGCATTTTTAACTGATTTTTTAAAATAGCAGCCGATTGTAAGCGTCTAATAGACAGAGGAAGTGTATTCCATAATTGAATCACTTGGACAGTAAATGAACGACTGTAAAAGTTGATACTATGTTCAGGTGTCCCAAGTAAAATACTAGTGGAGGTGCGAACAGTAAGATTGGTGGAACTAATAAAGTTAAAACGTTATTTCAGGTAACAAGGAGTGAACGGATTGAACAGCACATTGTACATTTGAGCCGAACTTTATATTTGGAGATATGGTCGTATTTGCGAAGTCCAAATATGAACCGAATGCAGATATTTTGGAGACACTCAAGCTAGCGTCGGCGTGATCAAAGATAGGGAGAATTGCATGAGTGGTTTATGATTTATCTAAGGCATTTGACTCTGTCCAACATGAAAATCTCATCATGAAGCTACGTCACTATGGTATTAGAGGCAAAGCTCTCGACCGTTGAACTCTTTTATGAGTTGCAGAGTACAGAAAATAGATATCGTAAAAGATCTCCAGGATCAGCAGTCCCTCAGGGCTCAATTTTATGTCTTTTTCTATTTCTTATTCACATTAATGATCCATATTATGAAAAACACCATGACACTGTCTTTTTTGATGACACCTCTTTACTTTTGCAAGTTAAGAGACGACAGATATGTTATGATGAATAAAATAATGCATATTGTGAATATCTTTAAGCTTTTCTAATAATTAAAATAAGACCAAAAAATAATAGATATATTTATAAGTGTCTTCAGTAAATTTTATTACCTTTTCAGCTTCATACATCCCCACTGTTGGGGCACGGCCTACCCTCACCCAGGGGGATTTGGGCTATAGTCCACACGTGGGCCCACGTGCGGATGGTGGACTTCACCTATGTATGTTTTTTTTGAAGTATGCAGGTTTCTTCACGATGTTTTACTTCAATGTGTGAATAATCAATGTATTTTAGAAATAAAGAAAAAGACACGCTGGTCTCGAACCGTCACCACTCCGGACGCAAAGTGAAATTGAAACCCTTTTGGCCACCACCAACTTTTATTTTGTTACAATAATTATAAATAAAATAAATGTATAAACTTTGTCAAAATTTCAGCTTTTAGTTCTTTTGCTATGACAAATTTTGGGGTATGTACCAGTTTATTATGCTAATAAGCTTAAAATAATGAGTTGTTTCTGACTGTAAACTTATGTTGATTGTTAATTTTTTTAGGCATTATCTGATTGATCACAATCAAAATAGTGGAGGCTAGGGTTAATCCGCTTCAAAACAGGTGATTTGCACAGGAAATAGCTGAATCTTGGTGGGTGTGATCAAATTAATGTTTTTTGATAGCTTTATCTTAAGCTGTGGGTATAGCAGATATACTTATTCAGTAACGTCTCTGTCTAAATAAATGACGCAACTGATGACTCGACCTGAAAATAGATTTATTCATTGCCGGTTTTGTCTGATTACAAAAATCTTGTGATATTTTATTAATAAACATCACTTAGATTTTTTTATTTAACCACAGTTTCTTATATCGTAACACCACTTATTAAATTCCAAACTAACTTTGATTTTTAAGGTTCGGTACCCAAAGGGTAATTTGTGGATCCCTATTACTAGGACTTTGTCCATCTGTCTGTCACAAGGCTGTACCTCATAAACCATGATAATAATGCTAATGGTAATTAGCGGAACTCTATAACTAAGACCCTGCTGTCCGTTCGACTGTCTGTCACCAAGCTGTATCTCATGAACCATGATAGTTACAGTTAAAATTTTCACAGAACATGTATTTCTGTTGCCGCTATATCAACAAATATAAAATAAAACAACAATAAATATAAAAAAAAGGTATAAAATAAATATTTAAGGGGGCTCCCATACAACAAATGTGATTTTTTTGTTCGCTTTTGCTCGATATTGATAACGGTAACTGGTAATCGCTTAAAATAATCACAGAATATTGAGTTTAAGAAAATTGAACAGTTTATACATAAATACCAACAATACTTATTTTTACTTATTATACCTTGATTTTTAATTACATGGACTAAAATGACAGTTGCGATCAACCTTTTTTTTCAAATGTGTGTTTCATTTTGTCTAATGTATATTAAACAAAAATATTAGCTTTTGCTTTGCCGGTGCTTTTCATAGGGACTCCTACATCCACATAATTTTTCAAAAAGGGGTACAACATTTTTTCTTCACATATTAAAATAACAATTATAGCTACTCTGTGATTATAGCATTATATTATATATCATATAAGCTGTTCTTATTATAAATAAGAAATCAACAATTAATTAAATGCTAAGTATATATGGTCAGTTTTTATAACACGTAATTGGCCCACAAATTAAGCAATCATGTGACACTGAGGGCAGCATAGTAAATTCATATGTCAAAAAAACAGTAAGATACTGCAAGAAAGCACATGCAACCACAAAAGCTAAAAAATGGTACCCATAACTACAATAGAATGTAATCTGACATAAAATAGCAAAAATTCATTGATTTACAAATGTAATTTTATTTTATATGGCAACAATCTTGTTTGATTGATGATTCCTATTTTATTCACTTTTACCCTTTTTCTGAGAAGATATGGATTCTATTGCCAGTGTAAATAATTACTATTATAAATATGGTAACACTCTAGGCATCCACTATTTTGTGCATCACAAGATTCCCCAAGTGTCACATTTTTACTTGTTTGCTGTTAAGTTTTTGTTCTATCTTTCCTTGTTACATTGTTTTATTTGAGTGTTGTTGTGTCTGTTTTTTGTGAAACAACATGGAAGATGATCAACTCAGCAACTCAAGTGCTGTTATCTCTCCTAGGAAAAGAAGGTGCTCCACTTCTCTGAGTGTCACAGAGAAGACAATGGTGCAAAATGAATTTAAATATGTTTTCAACAAAGAGGGAAACAAATTGGATACGCAATTATGTGAAAAACCTAACAAGTGCCACTGTGCTCAGAAAACAGTGGATATTATGGGAATCCGAACTGCCACTGTTTTAATGTTCTAAAAGTTTTTTGATTTATTTATTTTTATTACAGCTTTTTAGTTCAACTTTTTTTAAACAACCTCTTGACTATTTTATCAACCCTTTAACATTCGGGAGATGAATACATTTTTATTTTTATATTACCTTATTATAAAAAAAAATGGATCAAAAAATAGTTGAACCAAACAAAAGATTGAATCATTCAGGTACAACACTATTCTTACATTATCATAAGGTGGCAACCATCAAATTTCATTTTAGTCTATATTATTAAAAATCAAGGTTTACATCAGATTTAAATAGACTATAGCAAGGCCTTTAATACTCTGGAACATGAGACAGTATTATAAGCACTCAAAACGCAAGAAGTCCACAAAATGTGTTTATAGAATACACTTTTTTCACTAACGCAGAAGTTAGGTTGAAACGACAGGACCTGAATTTCTAATAGCTTGAGGTGTCCTATCAAGGAGATCCTATCTTACCCTAACTTTTTAGTACTTGAAATGATTTTTAGAAACCTAGACTGGGAAAAATGAGCTAACTCAACTAACTCACTTATGCTTCGCGAACAACATTGTGTTTTGCAACCCATCTAGAGAATATGCTTTAAGAGCTTAAAAAAATAGTAAAAAAGTACCAAAATTTCCAAAAACATCCCACATCTATAGGGTTCATCAATGAAAAGTACTTTACTTATATTTGCACTGCCAAAGCTCTAGTATCTCATAGTATTTGGACAAGCGTCAAATTAAGACAATTTACATACTTAATTATCTAGTTTCATTCTTTTTTAACACTTTATGATGTAAAATAGTAACCAGATAAGCTTGAAGGTAATTAGACAAGCTTACTTTCATTTACAAGGTCAAACTAATAATGTATTAAATTCATTTACCTACAATGATAGGAGTGCTTTTTTAATAAATCCAAAGAAATAGATACTTTTTAACTTACTAATATTTGTCGCATTATTGTAACTCATCCTCGCAGCTCTCGATTATAATATTAGATTAGGTACGCATTAGTCGCATAATATAAGGTAAATCGACCCAGAATACACAACTTACCTAATGCTACTTCACAGGACTTCTTCAGCTGACTATGGTATGATCTTTTGATATCCTTATCAGCTAATATCTTCTCCAATGCCCTGACTATAAACATTTCTTTAGTTTTCAGATTAGTTTGCATCGTTATTTCATAAGGAAACCATTTGTTCCGCCAGCAAATAACTTAAGTGTTGTAGTTTTCTACTAATGGACCGATTTTTAAACATATATTTATTTATACTCTTTGCAGCAACATTAAAGTTCACATTTAACAAGAAACTTTTGGCAATCTATAGTGCATTTACTAAAACATTTTTTTATAATTTGCCATTATGCACACCTCACCACAAACATGTCAATAAAACGAATGTTGCCAGCCAACATTCAGTGCTGCCAGAGACTGAAATAGAAATGCGGAAACGTTGCTTTAAAACGCGGGCCAATAACGGCCATTCTAAAACCCGCCGAGTAATTATCGCCCGGTAAAGTTGAATAATTTTACACTGACAGAAGTAAATTTCACCCTTTTCTATGGCTGTGTAAATACCAGATAGTTGAACTTGACAGCTGGAAAATTACTCTACCCCGGGCGTCCCAAACCACTTTTTTAACTTCCTCGTTGCGATTTGGACTACACCCTTAAATGAAATATTATTCAATAAAATAAACCCAACTAACTTTTTGTCCACAAATCTGTAGTCACTGAAAACGTATTTTAATTTAAGTTTCATCGAAAATGTTGTGGATTATATCTTCTGTCAAATACTTTTTACTCATAAGACTGGTAAAACGAGTGTTTTCATATATATAGATATACTACTAGTAGAGGTCAGTATTATACACGCAATCAACTCTCATATTGACACACTTTTTTCTCTAAAGTTTGTAGGGCATTCCATCTGAGCCGCGTTGCAATTTATTAGTAAAACCTCATTTTAGCACTAACTACTGGTTCCGTCTCAGCGCATCTGATAATTTCAGCAACGGTATTATTGTTTGAACGAAATGCGTTTTGCGTTATGTTTTGACAGTCCCGTGTGTGTATAAATTTTGAGTTTAAATTTTTTTTTGTAGATACTAACAAAGTAATAAATACTAATTTCTTCTAAAAAGTAATTAGATGGAACGCCCTATGGATGTGACTCAAGAATCTGAGTTTCTTGTTTCTGCATTACTTATGATCAGTGACCTCTATTAAGTAGCAGAGGTCAGTGCTTATGATAGACATAAGAATGCATAGACATACGAAGTTATAGAATGCTTAATTTTTCTATGACATTCACAGACAAAGTGTATTAAAGTAGAAATTCTACATTTTTTCATGATATTGTTGTCTTCAATATAATACTAGGAGGTAAACGTAAGTATAACATTACAGCTCAGTACATCATAGTATAGTTACAATTTACTTTTGCTACAATTTTGGACGATTTTCATTTTTCCGAATTTTTAAAACAATGGATATCAACCATTTAAATAAACCTGAGCTGGGTAATGAATTAAATGTAGGTACGATAAATTAATTTTGAGTCTACATCCACAGTTTCTGATTTAATGAACTTACTTTACTAATTCTTTTGATCCTACTAATAAAGAAAAAGTAAGTACATACTTACAACACGTCGCTCAATGGCCAGAAAAGGTAAATAAGTCAACTTCAGAACAGTAGGTACGTAAAATATAATGATATTAACTTCTCTTGAGAAGTTATTGGAATAGGTCCGAAAATCGAAATCTAAATTTTTGTGTTTTCTTTACGTTTCAAGACTTGGAGAATCATTTGCAACCATTTTTAGAGTGATGTCTGTATGTGTGTGTGTGTGTGTGTGTACGTATGTATGTATGTATGTAGACATATTTTGGCTTTCGATTCCTCAATAACTACTGGACCGAATCGCTCTGATGACATATCAATCGATACGTCATGACTTAGATCTGAAAGGAGTCTGAAATAAATCGGTCCAGCGGTTCGTTTTCTATCCGTAAAAAACTGACTTTTTTATGCACGCAACATAAATTTCATGTATAATTTTAAGTATCGAGGGGTAGTAAAGGGTTTTCGAGGGTGCTGATTTCGAATTTTTTATCAGTCTTAAAAGAATTTTTCTCGAGAAAAGTTGTATGTACGGTACTTGCTGCCGAACCAATTTTTTTTAATCAATTTTCATCACAGTCAGACTAATTCACAATTGCCTCATACTAGTTGCTTAACTTTAGAATTGCTTACTGAAAAACTGTCGAATATTGTTGACAATAAATCGATAGATATTAAAATATTGAGTATTAAAAGTGAGACTTGTCCTATAGATTTTTTACAAAAAGTTGAAGAATTTGCTATTTCTAGGAATATTGACCATAAATTACATAAGCAAATTTTCGATTCTATAGGGCACGTAAGGATTCTTTAAAATATTGGTTAACATTTCGAGATTTTCAATTACGATTTTCAAACTTAGAAAGACCATAGACAGTCGCAAACAAAGACCAAATGAACGGGTCTACGGGAAATGTAATTTTTCTTCAATAGAGACTATTTTTGCTAAACTCAGAGAACCAATGTCAGAAATTTAAAAAATTGAGATTTTGCGTCGTAATCTTAGCCTTATTTATAGCTCTAGCTACTCAACTACTAATCTAATACTTTACTACCTTCTGCCTTATCGTCAGTCAATCAACTATTATCTTCAGGCAAATGGTGAGAAAGTTGCAATGTAAAATATGATGAAATAAGTCCTTTCTTTTTGGTACCACAATTAATAAACCTGGACCATCAAAGGCTGTTCAAACTTCGACCTCTCAAACACCATTCATCCCTAAATTTCCTTTTCCTAAGAATGTTTCTCAGTCTTCCCCTTCCTCTCTACAGAATATTAGGCAATTCACATGTCCACTCTGTAGATCGAACGACCACAGCTTAGAATCATGTACAAATAGTAATATAGTATGTTTCCGTTGTGGAAAACAAGGTGTTACTTACAAGAGATGTAGTAACTGACAATCGTTTCAAAAAAACTAGAAAGTAGGCAAAATAACGTAAGTAAAACTTCAACCTATGAATAAAATTTATGATTGAATACTGTAAAATTGTTTATGCGTTCCTTCCTATAAAACAACTTCTATTTTTCTGTCACTTCCTTAGGACGCTAGACCTTATCTCACAATTAGTGAACATAACATACAATTGTGTGGTCTTTTAGATAGTGGCAGCGCTTTGGCTATTAAGGAGATAATTCTCATAAATTATTATTACAATTCAATAAGAGAAGCTAAAGCATTAGCATTTTGCTTAGACAGAAGTGGGTACAGCTTATGGCACCAGATGACTGATAAGGTGTGCCGTCAGCACGGCTTATATCTGCACAGCTCTGTATAATTTTTGTGAAATGAGAATAACGATAATAGAATAACTAGACACAGCTGTTGTGACTAAGAAATATCATATGACTGCGTGGCGGCAAAAACTTAAAATATTTGTAAAGTTTCAAAATTAGCGGAACCGCGTTAGCATTAAGCGGTAGGCAGATCCATAGGCAAAAAAAGGCCAAGGCTCGCGCACCGAGGGTTCCTTACTAACTGATAGAATCTACATCATGAGATTAAGTCTCACAGATTTATGCCCTTAATTATCAGTTTCTAAATTTTTTCGTATATTTGGTATAAAACGTCTTGCTTCTTGCCAAATTTCATTATTCTAAGTCAATGGGAAGAACCCAGGGCTGTAGCTAGAGTTGAATCTAAGGTAGGGCAGCGGTGGTGTCATGCACGGGTACGGCGCAAGTAATTTTTCTATCTTTCATTATTTTACCTGCTTGTGAGCGTGAGTAATTAAGGTAGAACGTAATTGGGTGGGATCGCGGGTAAACAAGAGCAAAATGGTATTAATTTATAGTACGGGAAAACAATTTATATATATATAATACCTTAGTTTATGGTACTTTTAAGGTAAGGCATAAGTATTTCAATTGCCCCACAATGCCCCCCCTTAGCTACGGCCCTGGAAGAACCTCATGGATTTTGATTTGTTTGTGTCACAATATGAGATAAAAATGATTGTATTTTGGGCATATTCTTTTATTGCTTTGACTTAGAACCTCGATTTTTGTAAAACTTTAAGTGACCGTAGATATTAATTTTAACTTGATACCTCCACCAGGTAAAAGGGTTGTGACCGACAAAAAGACAAACTTTTTTTTAACGCGTTAAGTATAAATTAACGAATTTCAGACTTTTCCCTATATTTGTGATGTAAGACCTTGCTTCGTGATTCTAGGACAATAGGTTTTGATTTATTTTTGAATGCCAAAATATGCGAAAATTGAAAAAGCCGGCCAAGTGCGAGTTGGACTCGCGCACCGAGGGTTCCGTACCTACCACCATTTACGTAATTTACAAACACCAACTAAAAAAAAATGTGGGCCGCTAAGCGGTCACCCATCCAAGTACTGACCAAGCCCGACGTTGGTTATTAACTAATATCGTTTCCAGGAAACAAATGTGTTACTGTTTCTCTTAATAATTAGCTAGATAGCGCAGTAACTTAATTTAAGATTGTAGATGACTCGGGCCCGTCTCACTCTTAGCCGGTTTTTATTATTTGTTGTCATACTTTAATTTTTGAGTCGCACGCTGTGAAGAAAGTTAGATGAGGCCTATGTACAGCAGTGGGCATCAATGGGCTGATATGATGATACTTTATAGCTCACACACACTATAGCTGCAATATATAGATTCTAAGATAAAGAGCCTTTAAATGGGCAGACAGATAGACGGACAGACAGACAGACGGACAAACAAACAGACAGCGTAGGCTTAGTAAAAGGACTCCGTTAGCACCCTCTGGGTACGTAACCTTCAAAATCGTGTATCCATAAATTAAACAAAATTACGATCCAAAACGCAACGCAAAGTTAGAAAAGTGGATTTGGAACGCCTCTTTTTATTTTACCCCATTTACCTAGTGATTTTCCAACTATCAAGTTGAATGATTTCCATTTTTAACGCTGTTGACCAATTAAAAGACATGTAAGGATTCTGCAATATAGTAAAAGTTGAAACACACGTGTTAAGCGTGACATTTTACAGTAAAAAGCCTTATTTATCAAAAATAAACATTAAATATTCAAATAAGTAAACTTAGGCCAAACCTGTGAATTAGATGCCACGACCACGATGCTTTTCATGCACTTCTGTAACCAGGAACTATGCTGCAGTTTCCTTATTTTTATAAATAACTTTAAAATTCACACCGAAATCTCCAAGAAAATTTGTAATTGAAATAACACAATTAACACATTATGTCATTTCGACAGTCACAACAGTCGAGTTAGTATGCCAATGTAAAAAATCAGCCAAGTGCGAGTCGGACTCGCGCACGAAGGGTTCCGTACCATCATCTAGGCAAAAAAATCACGTTTAATGTATGGGAGCCCCTTTAAATATTTATTTTATTTTATTTTTTAGTATTTGTTGATATAGCGGCAACAGAAATACATCTTCTGTGAAAATTTCAACTGTGTAGCTACCACGGTTCATGAGATACAGCCTGGTGACAGATGGACGGATGGAAAGCGAAGTCTTAGTAATAGGGTTCCGCTAATTACCCTTTGGGTACGGAACCTTAAAAATGATGGTGGTAGCATATGTAACGAAATTAAAAGGAAAAGTATCATAGCGACATAGGTTTAACAACTTATTGAGTAATAGTCGACCAACTTAAAAAATGTAGTCGGGAAAGTAAAAATTCCAGTAAAAGGTACTTGGATGAAGTTGTTTCTTGTAGAAAACAGGTATTAAATAAGTAAAAGTTTTATACTCCCGTACTTTAATTTTGAAATTATGAAATCAAACCTCGTATTATATTAGTTGTCTTTTCAACAACACGTTGCATAAAGTATGTACTTGTAACATTAAAGCACGAGCACGGCTCGTAATAAAGAATATGAACCACAGATACAGTACGATTCTGATAGATGGTGTTGTATTAAAAATAAATGGCACATTTTTGCCGCGTATTTTGTTTGAGCACATATTTATATTGATAGAATAACTTACTAACATAGGTATTTAAAATTGTATAATATAGTGAAAACGATAGCTAGTTTATCTAAATCTGCCTAATCCAGAATTGTACACAGGGCACTGCTTTCGCTGATCTTCTGCTACTATATAAGTTGATGCTCGCGATGACTTAACAACATCAAAACGACACGGAGGGTGGAAATCATTATCTGTAGCCGAAGGTTACATTGACGACTCTATACAAAAAAAAACCGGCCAAGTGCGAGTTGGACTCGCGCTCCGAGGGTTCTGTACCTACCACCATTTATGTAATCTACAAACAAAACAAAAATATTTTTATATTTGAGTTGATTGAATGAAAGGTAAATTGTGGTTTACGATTTATGACGTATTAAAAAAACTACTTACTAGATCTCGTTCCTAATTTTCGGTGGAAGTTTGCATGGTAATGCACATCATATATTTTTTTTAGTTTTATCATTCTCTTATTTTAGAAGTTACACACATTTTACCACTTTGGAAGTGTCTCTCGACCAAACTATTCAGTTTAGATATTAGAAACCTCAATATCATATTAAGATAAGATAGAGGACCTATCCATAGGTACCTCACACGTATGGGTTCGATGAATAAAAAATTTTTGAGTTTCAGTTCTAAGGAACCCCAAAAATTTATTGTTTTTGTCTATTTTTGTGTGTAAATCTTAATGCGGTTCACAGAATACATCGACTTACCAAGTTTCAACAGTATAGTTCTTATAATTTCGGGAAAAAGTGGCTGTGACATACGGATGGACGGACAGACAGACAGACATGACGAATCTATAAGGGTTCCGTTTTTTACCATTTGGCTGCGGAACCCTAAAAATAATCACTACTGTATTTTTGTTTTTACTGTAATTATACTGTAGTTTTGTGTGATATATGCACCTTATCAGCCTCATACGTCCCTACTGTTTGGGCACAGCCTACTCCCACTGAGGGTGATTTGGACCATATGTTGCCAAACCAGACTTCAGGCCAAATTAGTTTGTCCTGGCGCAAGCGGGTTCAGCCTTAGCGTGTCATAACATACTTGTTTAGCCCAGGACAATCTAGTGTGGCCTAAATACTTTAAGCTTAACTAGTTTGGCCTAGGCCGAACCGATTTTGAATAATTATTTAAGTAAATTAATGCTTTAAATTAAAAGGCAATAAATTAGATGCGTTATATTTATTCACACACAGTCTACCTTAATAAAAAAAAAACAGCATTGATTAAAAGTGACACAACACTTGCACAAAACTTTAATATAAAATCGGTATAAGAAAGTTTTATGTATTCCTGACTGACTAACATAAATAATTTTGCAGAAAAATATGACTTCTTCAGACAGTTATGCGTTGATTTTGTTTACGTGTACTAATGTGTAATAAACTAAACCTAAATATAAAGAAAAACTATGTACCTTCCACAGTTTCAAATAAAATGAAAAAAAAATCCCTCCATCTTAATTCCTCATGGTCACCCTATACATTTAATACACTCAAAGCAATTTTAAGGTCAAAAAATTGAGCCTCAAAAAAATATGCATACTGTGCTCTCCAGTGACATCAAAATATAAGCTTCTTGAATGTGATGATAAAACAAAACGAATTTTTGATGACAGCTGTATGGATCAGTCCGTGGCCTTTTAAATTAAAAATCATCATCTTACCTTTTTGTTTTAAGTTATCGACAGTTTTCGTAGTTTTGTACAGAGTTGTGTGTTATTTATTATTTTTACCCATTAGTTAATTTTATCTAACAAAATTGCTTCCACAATGACTGTGACGCGGGTGGCGGAATCCCGCACAGAATTTAAACTAAAAAGTTTACCTGAAGATGCCATTTCCAGTGTAAAATTCGCCCCAAAATCTAGTCAGTTCCTTCTTGTATCATCATGGGATTGTTCTGTACGATTATACGATGTGAGCGGAAATGTTGAACGACACAAATATACACACGAACTACCTGTACTGGATGTTTGCTTTAGAGTAGGTACTTTTTTATTTTTATTATTAGCGACATTTGATAGCGGGACCAAGGGGCGATTTGATTATAACACAGGCCAACAAGGTTTTTGTTGCTCTGAAAAGGGTGTTTTTCCCCTTCAAAAGGGGGGCTGAGAAAACTTGTATACTTAGATATTTCAAATTTGAAAATTTTGAGGTTATGTGCCCTAAAATTTCTACAGCTACTAATTCAGTTGCTCACCCATATCAAAAACTGTTTATAAAGGCAACCTAACATATTCTCCTTGCCACCTAACTTGGTTTTGTGCTCAAAATAATCTTCAGTCACTATACTTAATTGTTTACGGGGTTCAAACACAGTTGAAAAAGACAACCAGGCTTGTAGTATATAGCTATAATTAAATTAAAGAGAAGGGGATGTGGATTTTATAAAAGACAACCTGAAGCTTCTGACATTAATCTGCTGCCACCGTAAAGATTATTTTAACAAACTTCACTTCTGCTTTATCTCCGGCATTGCGGGAATAGCAGCCCCTCCACCCGGACCTAACACAGCCTCAGCTGCTATAGGTCGCGCAGTCCCTGCCCCTTCGTTACAGTGGGTGGGGGCAGTTCTACCTCCGCGCCTCCAGGCTCTAAAAAACACTCTAGGGGCATAGCAGACCAAGACTACGGCATCTACTTTCTTTTTCACTACTTATGGATTTGTGCTCAAAATTGTCTTTGGTGATTAAACTCTTAATTGTGAGGTAAACACACAATGACTAAGTGACAAATAAAGAACAAACTTGACCCAACCCAGGTAACACTGAGAGCAGGATAGCAAACACATTTTTTCATAGTACAGAAAGAGACAGCATGAAACTTACCCAGTTAAGCAATTAATTTAAAAAAACTTTTTATTTCCTTAAGCTGAAACTTTCCAGTTAACCTACTAATAAATAGACCTTTCTACAAAAAAAAACATAAGCTATATAATTTTAATAATTGAGCACTTATGAATGTCACTATGCCATCGGTTCGTAAGTCTACAGGGTGGGAGACCTTGTACTGAGAAGAACCGGCAAGAAACTCAGCAAGGGCATTTCTTTTCTCCCTTTCTCTTACAGTGTCCAGTTAAAATATTGGAAAATGCCCTCCCTATCATAAAAGGACACTTTCCATTACAAACATAAAAAAACATGAAATATAAAGCACAAGCACAACATAAAAAAGTATCTAATATAAACAAAAGACAGTTTATGTATTCATCACTAAGAAATAATCAATGTCTTACAGTATTAATAAACAAAACAAAAAAGTAAGACTAAATACTAAGAATACAAAGAAGTTCGCAAGAGCAGACCAGCCTCCACATGCAGCACCCGTTCAGGAGTATGACAAATGAATCAGCCATGGCTTCGCTCAACCATGTTTTAGGGAACGTAACAACCTGACACACACATGCCACCACCGCAGAGACACTTTGAGAGAGCATGACACACTTAAGCAACTCCAATAAAACTTTGATTGTACTAGTTACAATGTGTGTAGTAAAGGAACAAAATAAAAGAGGAGAAGATTGGAAGGTTTGTAATGCTTTACTACCGAGAAGCACCGGCAATAAACTCACTAGTTAATCTTTTAAACATCATATAAAAATACAATATAGCCTTACACTAGGTTATAACATAATATACAATGTTTTAATTTAAAAAAAATATTTCAAATGCCCCAATACAAATCAATTAAGTTCTAATTTTTCCAAGCATTTTTATCATTTATGTATTCATCAACTTTGTAATAGCTTTTTTTCATTAAACTATCTTTGACATATATTTTAAATTTATTTGAGGGTATATTAACCACATGTTCTGGAATTTTATTGTAGAAAAATACACTTTGTATTGCGAAAGAGCTATGTACCTTCTGAAGACGACATTTTGGAACTACCAATTTATCCTTATTCCTTGTATTAACACTGTGGAGGTCACTATTTTTAGCAAATAAGTGACAATTTTGGCGTACATACAATATACAAGCAAAGATATATTGGCAAGGAACAGTTAAAATATCAATTTCCCTAAATAGTTCCCCAAGAGAAATTCGAGGTCCTAATTTATAAATTGACTGTACTGCTCTCTTTTGCAAAATAAAGACTGTATCAATATCAGCTGCCTTACCCCAAAGCAAAATGCCATAAGACATGACGGAATGGAAATAGCTAAAGTAGACCAAGCGAGCAGTGTCAACATCTGTAAGCTGCCTAACTTTCCTAACTGCATAGGCAGCTGAACTGAGTTTTCCTGCAAGAACTGAAATGTGAGGGTACCACTGCAGCCTATTGTCTAATGTAAAACCTAGAAACACTGTTGAGACTAATAGTTCTATTTCTTCTCACTTTAGGGATAATTTTGTACTTATGTTTCTGACATTTGGTATCATAAATTTGAAACACTTACTCTTTTTCGCATTAAGAAGTAAATTATTTGCCGTAAACCACTGAAGAACCTGAAAAAGCGCACTACTTACGTCGTCAAAATTAGTTTTCTTTCTGTCAACTTTAAATTAAAGAGATGTGTCATCAGCAAATAGTACAATCTTGCACAGCTTCTCCACAAAGAAAGGCAAGTCATTTATGTAAATTAAAAATAGAAGAGGACATAAAATAGAACCTTGAGGAACTCCTAATTTTACTTCAGAGCCATTGGATTTTACCTTCTGCATTCTCAAAAGCCAAATCTACAATACCATAATGACTCAGTTTCGGATTTCGGATACAGATTTTTCTCAATATGTAATATTTTATTTTATCCCCTTTTTTTAATAAGTATCCCCTGTTATTTACCATTACTGTTTTTATTTTATCAGGATATACCTCTTAGATCAAAAGTTATAACGTTTTCTTTGCAGTAAGTCAACAGAAGGTAATTAAAATATAAAAAAATCTATAAAATATAAAAAAAAAATTTAGATTTTTTTTTATATTTTTTCCTTCGATAAAAATGGGTCTAGTTTCACCCATTTTCTTATGTGCACTTTATGAAGACACACCCTATATAATGAAAAGAAAAAAGTACATAGTTCAAAAATAAATCCTAAATATGATTAAAATTGTGCTTTTTGCATCATTTAACCTAATTATTAGTGAAAACTGTGTGATGAAAAAATTTCAATGCTTATTTAATATGTAAAATTGTACACAAATCCATGCTTTGTTGGCCTGTGTAATTTAATTAGCTGCCCCATGCCTATGCTCTCAGGGCTCATACAGATTTTAACAGTGTTAGAGTCCGATGGTTATCCATTTGCAATTAAACTTTGCTGACAACGCTGTGCCCTTTGGAAAAACTCTTGTGTGTTGCACCACCAGTGACAACACTGTTGTGTCAACCTTGGTGGGGCTGTGTGGCATTTCATCCCAGGGTTAGTGTTCCAAGTCATTCGGAATCAACCCCAAGTTAGTCGTTCGGAAACTCTTGCCACTATTGTTTTATTTATTAATTATAGTAATAAACAATAACTTCCTTGTATTATAATAATAATAATAATAAAGCCTTTTATTCCCCAAGTTATTTACAGTACATACATTAAAAAAAATTTACACTACATTCCATTTTATTGGAGTGTCCAATTTTGGATGAAGGCCTCCTCCAGCGCATTCCATTTTTTTCTGTCGGCCGCCAGTCTTGACCAGGTCCCGCTTGCCACCTGTATAATATCGTCAATCCATCGACGCCTGGGACAGCCTCGAAGACGCTTTTCCTCTCGAGGCCACCAATGAAGCACATGCTCACTCCAACGTCCATCAGAAGCACGTGCAACATGACCTGCCCATCTCCATTTGTATCTACAAGCCATCTCGGCAGCATCTTTCAGCTTAGTTCTGTTTCGTATTTGTTGTGTTTCCCACTCTTTGGCTAACTTTGATCCCCAGCATGCTCCTTTCCATTTTTCATTGGAATACTTGAAGCTTCCTTGGTTCATCCATACAGTAAGATGGTATTGTCAAAGGCTTTCTTTTTAGCCTGATGGGTAATTTAGACTTAAATATGTGTTTAAGCATCCAATATTTACTTCAAGATATTTTGATGCATCTTTCTACTTCTTTCAGAGTTTGACTTTCGTCTGTGTGTATGTGTATTTGTCAACGTAATTCAGACTTTGTTGATCTATCTTAATAGGTCTTCTGACTGTGTTTGTCATTATGCATCATCAACCTACTCATTCTATTGTTTTTACGTCATAAGAGGTAGCGAAAATAAATAAACCAAAAAAATAGCAAATTTTTTACTTTACTAACAAATATATATATGTAAATATAATATTTTTTTTATTACTTACTACTTAATTTAACAGAACACTAGCTTTCTAAAACTAGTTTAACAATCTAACACCAACACATAAATTCCAAATAATAAGTAAGCAAAATAAACATATTTGTTTTTAAATTAATTAAAATCAAATAAAACAAAAAGTAATAAATAGAAAAAACCACTTTGTGTATAATAACACAACTAATTTAATTGACACTGGATGTACAAGTCCTGAGAATGATTGAAATTTTATAAAAAAAGTTATAGAGATATACAAAAAAATATCTAATTGAATAAATATTTTTTTAATGATAGCAAAACAAGATTTGAAATACAGACTCCAATTTGAATTGATTAATCAATAGTTTATTTTCGTAATAATTATATTTTCGTAGCCCTGAGTACAGTAAACTAAAAAAACCTGTCAGTTTTTGTTGAAGTCAAAGTCAAAAAATTATTTTTTTCAAAGCCAAAATTTTTTATTCAAAATTCAAACACTTTTAAATTGTCAAAGTTATGAAATACTATTTTTGGAAGCCTCCCTTCGGTTTACAATGTTGTTAATTTCTACTGAGAAGAATCCGGCAAGAAACTTGATAGTAAACCTTCTTAAAAAAATTATAAAAACTACAAATACAATCAATGTTTTAAATAAAAATTTTAAGCCCTACAATTTTATATTATTTACATTTGAATTTTGTTTACCTATGCATCCTGTAATTGAGCATCTTCAGTCCCATGGATTTTTATCATTTACATAGTCTGGAATATTGTAGTATGCTTTTTTACAAAGTAGTTGTTTGATAAAAGATTTAAATTTACCTATTGATAGCTTTTAAATATTAATGGGAACTTTGTTGTAAAAGTGTATGTATACATTGCCCCATAAAAGAGTTACTAATTTTGTGTAGACGTGTATAAGTATTTTTTAGGACATTACACACAGCGCCGTCAAGCCCCAAAGTAAGCAAAGCTTGTGTTATGGGTACCAGACAACGGATATAAATACATATATATTACTTTTTTTTTGTAAATACATACACATCATACATAAGTACACCCAGAATCAAGACAAACACAAATGTACACATAAATGTTTGTCCAGTGCGGGAATCGAACCCACACCCTCTGCACGGCAGTCCATCACACTACCAACTAGGCTGCGAGGGACCATTAGCTTATTTTTACTTCTAGTATTTACTTTGTGAATGTCACTTTCTTTGCTGAAACTATTGATATTTTTATGTACATATAAAAGATTTTCATATATGTACTGCAACACTAAATTTAAAATTAATCCTTATTTAAAAATAGCATGAATTGTTTTTGTAACAAAAATATTGTATTTACATCAGCAGCACTACCCCACAATAAGATACCATATGTCATTAAACTATTGAAATAGCTAAAATATACTATTTTGCAGTGTCAACTTCGGTCAATTGTCTTATTTTCTTGATCGCATACACAGCAGAGCTAAGTTTTTTGGCTAGGTTATGAATATGAGGACCCCATTGAAGTTTGGAGTCCAGCATTATGCCAAGAATGACTGTTGAAATAACAAGTTCTAATTGCGTGCCATTAATATGAAAACATGTTTGTATCTGACTAACATTTGGTAATGTAAATTTAACACATTTGGTTTTTTTCTCATAAAGTAACTAATTATTAGTGTTAAACCAATTTACAATTTTAGAAATAGCATTATTTAATTAATTATAACATGTCTGTTGTCTCTTAATTTTAACAATTAAAGAGCAAATCATCAGCAAATAAGACAATTACATGGTTTTTTACATGACATATACATAAGTGTTTAATACTGTGTGCATTTACAATCTTAATATTGCTCAAAAACTAGACAATGACTGCATCAGCTTAGAAATTTTTGACAATGTCTTAATAATAAATAATGTTAAAGAGTGCTCTTATTTTCTGGTTAAAAGTTCTCATAACTATAACAAAAAGTTTCTATCCATATTTACACAAGAAAAAATAAATGAAATATTTACATAATATCAAATATTTTTTTAAATTTCTGAAATAAATAAATAAAATATTATGGTTATTAGTTATACTTAAAATATTATACATATAATAAATTTTATGGTTATTACTTTGTTATTTTAAAAAATATAACAAAAAAGATGTTACATGTGGTTGGTTTATGGTGTATGGTTGTATGTGCACTATGAAGTTCATTGTTCTTTTATTATGTGAGTTAATAACAAAGTTATCTTAGGACACTGAATTTTTAATATTATATTTCCCAAACACTAAGAAAGAAAAGATTCCCAAAAAGATAAAATTTAATTAATAATTAGTGTCAGTAAGTTCAATCCCCAGAAAAAATATGCAGTTGAAAAAATGAAATTACACTGCAGCCAAAAATTTGACAACGAAGCAACCAGGTTGAGGTTGAGAAAAGGGGGTGCCAAGAAAATATGGTAATTTTTTACTTATCTGCACCTTGTCATTTTTGCGTTAAAACTAGAGATGGGCCGACTAGTCACCGACTAATCACCGGCAAAATGTGCCGATTATAACATAAATTAAATATGTAAAATAAATATGCGCAAAGTAAATGAAATTTATGCTTCTATGATAATTTCTTAAAAGTTTTCAAGATATCTAAAGTTACAGTCTTAAAACTGTTTAAACATTTGCAAAATCAATAAGGTATACCAATAATATAATACCTAGGAACTTAGGAATCAGCCAGTAATTCAGTGAACAATTTCTTTATTCTAACGTTTTTTAATTTTTATTGTACTAATTAGGGTGTTTTGTGCTAGTGATCGATATAGGTCCTTAACCTTTTTCTCTTGAATTAGGGGTATGTTGAGCTGCAGGAATGTCAATGTTTCAGCTCGATCAGGGAGTAAGCGATTCCTTTTCTTCTGGTAAATTGAGCGGCTATAGACAATGCTGGCGGAACAACAAAGGTGTACTTTGGCCATATGAGACATTTCAGGATATCTGAAACTATTCTGGCCACAATATTAATGGATCTTCATTTTGTTTTATGCCAGACAATGTGCAGTAACAGTGAAGTTCGTGAGCTGAACTAGATTTCTTGTCGTCAATATTGTGCACTTTTCGCGTTGCTTTCCAAAAGTTGCCATGTACTGTCATTTCTATCTGTAGTGTTTGTAGGTTAAAATGAAAATTTAAACAAAACATATACAAGTTACAACATGCTCAGCGGCCGCACGGTAACTCATGCTTACGCGTGAATAAGCCGAGTGGTGACGAAAGAGCCCGAACACCTCCAAAAGACGAGTATTGAAATGATTAGTCGGCTAGTCTACAAATACCATAGTCGGCCCATCTCTAGTTAAAATTGTCTTAATTAATCAAGAAGCATCCCCTTATACCCAATTACAATTTAGTAATCAGCATTTTTTTGTATATGGGATTTAAAAAAAAATGGTTTTGTAAATATTTGATGGTTATTTACTAAACAAACCCTGTGTGTGTTGCCATCGCTTCGTTCACAGAGGTTACAGATAAAGGTTCTTCATACAGACGTTACTGCTGACAATGTACTCTATCGATTCTCATCATCAAATTTGTAAGTTATAGGAACACTCTCACCTTTGAGAAAATCTTTGAACCCCTATAGCAGAACCCCCGTTCACAAAAATACTGCCGACAATGACAAAATATAAGGTGTGAACACCATAAATTTTCATATACAATTAATTTAAAACATAACTACAACTCGGGCGAGTTAACATGACACCTGACTGCGTGAAGTTTATTCAATGTAGAGTGAAAAAATGGTCAGAGTAACTAAAAGGGGGTGCAAGGAAAAAAAACAGATTCAGAATATTTCACGTTTTTTCCTTTATTTTGGTTATGATAAGGGTGCAAAAAATTTTTTTTTCAGTCATCGATTTTTATGAGGCTTAGAATTTTTTTTTTAGAAATTTTGTATGAATATTTGTAGTGTCCCCATAACTAATAAATTTTGATGCTAGGAATACATACGGTACATCGTCAGCAGCAATGTTTGTAACTAGCACTTTTGTGTGTGACCCCTCTAGGGAGCTACAAATATTTTTTCAAAAGGGGGTATGTCCCAACCACAGACCTAGGATTTTTTCGCTACGCTAAAGACCAACACAGCGAGGAAAAGAGATATACTTATTATATGAACGCTACACAAGAGAAAAATAGACAGATAACCATATCTAATATGTCCACTATTTTTCGAATAGAAACCCATAAGCAACCAGCTTGTTTTTGACATTACTTGTGTACATAATTATCACAAGAATCCTGATAACAAAGGACTAAAAAGCATTGGTGTTCTGTTGAGTAGCTTATTGTTACGTCACAGGAAGAAGTAACCCGGCAATCATACGTTTCACACGTAAATACTAAGTTTTCATGTATTTTTTTCAAACCATATTTTGTCGAATTTCTGTTAAAAATTTGCTCAGTAAACTGTTTTTACGTAATTATATTGCTTTACTTTGTTAAACGTGGTATTATTTCATATAAAAAGGGTCTAATTAATGTTATTTTAAGTAAAATAGTAAAATGTTTGGTTACGCTAGGGCTTGACAAAACGATGACGTCATAAGTATCAGTATATCGATACTTTTTCCCGTAATTATTTATCAACATCCAGAGTAATTTAAATTTAATAATGTTTCTTACAAATATTACTTGAGTGCACGTGGTTAATATTTATTTACCCTGTTATTAAAGACTTACAGGGGAAGCCCCCAAACGTCTTCAATCAAGTTACAGAATTTATTATCTTATATATATACTACCAACTAAAAGAAAAAAAAGAACAGAAAACCTACTCTAAACCAAATACTGACTACTACCACTACGCTACAAACTAGAAAAAAAACAAAATTACCTAAATATAATATATAGTTAAAAAATTAATATGTGTATATCGACGTAGTACATACACTTACATGCATAAATACCTACATATTTACGCGGACATTTGCATTGTTTTTGGACATGATACTAGTCAGAGACACAAACTCCTAGTTAGGTATAGGTGTGCTGCCCTAATAACTTGTAGTTTATTCGAGAACAAGTCCAAATCTTGAGAGGATATGAGTGAGTTAAGGAGCGATATTGTGCGTGCTGTTGGCGCGTTTGCACTGGCTGCGGTACGGGTTCCCGAGCCAGCCAGCAGTGGTCGCCGCCGACGCGGGCCACCAACCGCAGCCGTACCCCGCATCGCTATACTTGGAACGTATAGGCTGATATCAGCTAATGCTGATGGATTGTCTGTTTTGTTATTAAAAAGTAATCAATATTGGATAATTGCCTGTAGTTTCCTTCGCAGCTCCAAAGTGTCCAGCCCTATCATGCCCATGACAAATAGTGAGGGATATAGACGTGGGTAGTACCCGTACTTTTTCTTACAGACGAATCAGCAAAATTTTTTGTGGATTTTTTCGTTTATCGTCACATATTTACTCTATCTAGGGTCCCAGATCAAAGCATTATATTGGAAATATAATGGAATCGAAAATAGTCTTCTTTTATAGGGTTCTGTAGATAAATGGCAAAAATCGACGCTTGTAAACTCGTCATTTCCGTCCGTATGTCATAGCCTTATAATTTCGCCGCATTTGCATCGGTTGTAATAAAATTTTCGAGGAAGGTATCTTTAAAAAAAATGGAGAATTTTTTTTATTAGGGGTAGCATTTTCAAGCACCCTACCTTCTAGGGTATCGTTAAAAAGGGCTTCAAAAATGCAATTGAGGTTTGTTGTTGATTGTCCCGCTCTTATTTTAACTTTTAAACCTCGTATTATTTAAATCTGAAGAAAGGACGATAATAGGTCTTTTTAATTTCAATTTAAATTGGCTGAAACTTAATCGGTTCATAAGTTTTTAAGATATTTGCAATAATTCCGATTCCACGGAACCCTAACTAATGCGTGTACAACACGCACTTGGCCGGTTTTTATTCTTTTACTTATACATTTTTTTTGATTTATGACAAATATGTTACGCCACAACTAAAAATAACTATTTTCATATGGGTATAGTTACCTGCGTTATGCGGATTGCCTATTATATCCGTAAAGCAATAAATAATAATAATATCGTTTCATAGGCTCCTCCATCATTAATCAAATTATTTGACTCTGTCTTTTTGAAGTAGAATTAAAAAAATGTACATTAAAGAAAGTTAGGAAAAAATAAAAGTGGTTTTCAAAAGACGAAAGAAACCATTTGAAGTGTTTTAATTTTTATGTCTGTTAGTTTGTGCGCGGTGTCTCCAAAATAGCTTGATGGATTCTGTTGCTTTTTAGGGTTCCGTACCCAAATGTTAATTAGCGAAACCCTATTACTAAGACTCCGCTGTCCGTCCATCCGTCCATCCGTCTGCCCGTCCGTCCGTCCGTCTGTCACCAGGCTGTATCTCATGAAGCGTGATAGTTAGACAGTTAAAATTTTCATAGAAAATGTACTTCTATTGCCGCTATAACAACAAATACTAAAAAAAAAAATATTAATCACGGTAATAGTACCGTGATAGATATCCACAATAATTTTCGTTCTACAAAACCATAACTTAATACGACATTTTCACCGTCAAATCACATAGCTAACCATAACAGGCATAAATATATCGATAATAAAACACTTACGCATGTTTTTTTGGTATCATCACTTAACTGACATTGTGTACCTTTTACATCCTATATCCATGGTCCCAACAACCTACCATTTTGATGATGCAAATCGGTAGAGTGCATTGTCGCCAGCAAAGTCTGTATGAAGCACTTTTCTCTGTCACCCCCTCCCTGGATCGCCTTTTTAGTTTCTCTAACACCCCTTTTCTTCACCTCAACCTGGTTGTTGGTCCAGAATTAATTTTATTTTCTTCAGTGCAACCTTTTGCACATCCCAACAGCTTCACTAGTGTTAATACCATTGACAGCAACCTTGTGCAGGGTTCATACCTGTTCAGACTTCACAAATATCAAAGTGTAGTTGGCTTGTATAAAATGACATTGGCTTGTATAAAATGACATTGGCTTGTATAAAATGACATTGGCTTGTATAAAAATGTCAGTTCTGAGACTGGTTATCATTTGGATATTGTCTGCACAGATATGAGACAAATAATATGATGTAATTATGTAAATATCTATTAATAATGTATTACAGGATGCTGTTCATTCATATAGTGGTGGCCTTGACCAAACATTGAAGATGTATGACTTAAATTCTGGGACAGAGACTGTAATGGGTGAGCACAAACTAGCTATTCGTTGCATGGAGTATGCTACTGAAGTCAATGCTGTTCTAACTGGCAGCTGGGATGGTACAGTTAAGATGTGGGACGGCCGAGTACCTAACTGTGTTGGAACATACAACCAAGGCAATGAAAGGGTATTTAGCACTTTTAATTTACTTTCATTTTTTAAAGGTTGTAATCATATGCTTGACACACTTTATGAAAATGTTTTTGGATTCTTAGATCATATTTTCAGCTTTTATATAATTTAATGTAACTGCCAAATGTCAAGTTTACAGGAAAGGCAAAAGATAAAATTACAACTATGAAAAATCGTTTACACCGCTTGTGCACTTATTTGTGAATAAATATTAACAAAGTTGTTTTATGTGTTTTTCATTGATCAACTGTCAGTGTAAATAATTTATTTTGGTCTTTTTCAGGTATACACAATGAGCATTGTTGGTGAGAAGTTTGTTGTTGGTACATCAGGTCGCAAGATATTTGTGTGGGATGTAAGAAATATGGGCCACGTGAACCAAAGGAGAGAGTCCTCATTAAAATATCAGACACGATGCATTAGGGTGTTTCCCAACAAACAGGGCTACGTGCTAAGTTCCATTGAGGGAAGAGTTGCTGTTGAATACTTGGACAGCAATCCTGAGGTTCAAAAGAAAAAGTATGCATTTAAGTGTCATCGGATTAAAGATGGTGGTATGTATCCTCTTACAGCATAATTTTAGTTAAAGATTTTAATTTTAGGGCTTCATTAGTGAGTTCCGTTGATCTTGTCTGCATAAAGACTTATAATTGGGCCATTGTATGCAGGTAACCGTTTTTGGTAATTGGTCACTCATAATTTTTTTTTAAGTATCATTAAAAATATAAATAAATAAATATAAATATATTTGGACATTACACACCGCGCCGTCTGGCCCCAAAGTAAGCAAAGCTTGTTTTTTAGATACCAGACAACGGATACAAATATATATATTACTTTCTTTATTGTAAATACATTCATATCTTACATACTTACACCCATACTCAAGACAAACACAAATGTTTTGTCCTGTGCGGGAATCGAACCCACACCCTCTGCACAGCAGTCAGTCACACTACCAACTAGGCTGCGAGGGAGTCGTTTTAGCTTTGTTCGCCAGTTACAAACTACAAGTCAGATGTTACTCAGTTCCAGAACATGATTTTGCGTTGCAGAACATTAGTAGGCTCCATGGCTCAGTGGGTAATGACCCAATTGCCGAATCGAGAGGCGTGGGATCGATTCCCGCACAAGATAAATATTTATGTGATAAACATTAAAATTTGTGTTTGCCTTGGTACTGAGTCTGTCGTTTACAAAAATATTGTAATATTTGTATCGTTGTCCACAGTACAAAATTCTCTTAGTTAAACAACAGAAAAAAAATCGATGCAAGCTATATATAAGGAGACTGTTTAATGCTAGCTTGGAACAGTATATTTCGTACCGTGTACAAAATGACGCTTTTTCTTACTTGAGGAAATAAGCTTGTCGAAAACTTTTATTTCGAGGGTATGATAAGCTATTTTGCACTCGGTACGAACTACGTTACTTTTTATAGTACCTGAAAGACCAATATAGTATTGAAAAAAAATGTAGATATTTATAAAAAAATATTCAAAAACTACAGTTTATTAGTATGAATGACCATGCGACGCGGCGCAGCACGAAGCGCTCTATCGACCGCCCGCGACGTCATATTTTCTTCAAAGCCTGCGCTACTCTGATACCGGTATTTGTCACTCACGTTAAAAATAAAATAATCTAAATGCCTCATATATGTGTTAAATTTTTGCTAAAATGATTTCTTTTACTAACCTATTTATCTGATTTTTCAATTTATGGCTTTACAGGTTTGGAAAAAATCTATCCAGTAAATGCAATAAGCTTCCACTCAGTGTACAATACGTTTGCGACTGGAGGTTCTGATGGATATGTCAATATTTGGGATGGATTCAACAAAAAGCGGCTATGTCAGTTCCACAGATACAATACCGCTGTTTCATCCTTGAGTTTCTCCCACGATGGGTCTGCCTTAGCCATAGCATGTTCTCAGCTGGATGAGACGCAGATAGAAGACCCAAAACCAGAAGATACCATTTACATCAGATATGTGACAGACCAGGAGACCAAGCCCAAATGAGAGATAGAGTGATTTCTTAACAGACTCATATGCTTAAGTTACAGCTATGTTTACTTTAATTTTTAATTGAATCAAGTAAGGTTTCAAATTGAAATCTTTATTTGTGACTGTTAATTAATTTTTTTAATGATATCTGAATGTATGAGTGATTGCCGGAAAGTAGGTGTTTTTAGTTTATATTATGTTCTCATTATAATACAAAACTTTAAAAATATTTAAGACAAAAGTATTTTTAAAAGCTTTTTATAGAACTTAAGCATTTACTGATACGTTGGGGCCATCCGTTAAATACGTCACTTGTTTAGGGGACAGGGGACAGCTGTTTTAATATTTTAAAAAAGTTCGTGACTTACAGTCAAAGCTCTTTCGTTATTCGCGTTTTCAGTATTCGTGAATTAGAAAAATAAGGAACATATCTTTATAATCCTAAACAATAACCTTTTCGTATTCGAACAATTTCCTCGCGAATAAGGAGGTTTTACTATGATATATAGATGGCCTCATTCGTGTGTTTCTTTTTAACGTACGAAAGTTACTCAATTATGACGGGGTTTTTTTACCAGAAGCTTAATAATAAGGTTAGATACAGAACAGGATATTGTCTAGATATGTGAAGTGGTAAGCAAATAGTAAGTACCAGTGTAGTGTGAGACCTAGGGAATACGCTTAAGGACTCTTTACTATGGTTTTGTTGACTTCGAACTGCAGTTCAAAATCAAATTTAAAGTGAAGTAGTAGGCATTTGTGTTCTTTGTTTTGAAAAATTAAATAAACTTAATAGATATTAAAGTACATATTTTCTATAACAGTGAATTCATTTTGATTCTGCCTGAGATTTAATATTAAGTGAGCTAAGTATATAACAAAGCAAAAAGTGGAGTAAGTTGACAGAAATAGGTATTTTAATTTTGTGGAAATATGATTTTATTTATCATGATTTATTTTTGGGACACTATTTCTTTGCGAAGCAACGGAGCTGCAAAGATACCTGGTTTTTGACTCTTAAAGTAATACAAAAAGACAGAATACTATTTATCCCAATCGAGAGTTCCCACAGCAATGGATTTTTTGTTTTCTTTCGGTTCTGAATAGCTTTATAAAAACTTGGACCAAATATTGTTTTGAACTAAATCGGTTCACAAGTTTTTTAGATACCTTCTGCAATAATTCTTATCCTACGGTACCCAATAACTCCAAATCGCTCGCAGTATTCTGTACTAGGTACAATATAGTTACGATAACTAGAGTCACCATTTTTTTCTACTTAGATGATGTCTACAAGCTTAAGGGTAGAAAGGGTAAAAGTAAATACCTATATCACTCACCTTCGAATTACTGGCAGAGCAACTCAGCAGTTTCCAACAGTTAAGGCGTTGAATGAATAAAGCGAAGTTATTATTTGATCTCCCGTGTCGCTACACCGGTTGTTGGAAACTATGCTGTCGAACTTGTTAAAGAACACAAAGGTAAGTAGTGCCAGTTTAGGCAAAGTAAGTCAAACTGAGAAGGAGGCTAAACGAGTAATCAACTTCAGTTTAGCAACTTTTGCTATATCGCGTTACAACTTAGAGGCCAAAAGACGTAAAATTACAAGCAATTGTTACCAGTAATGGCTGAACGTGGTCTCTAATTGTAGGTAATTCTTATAAGCAAAAGACATGACAATTATTTATTTTCCTTCATAACACAGACAATAACAAGACAAGCATCTACAAAACATTGGCAGATACACAATTAACGGAAAACAAAATAAAACAAAAAAAAAATAAACTAAAAAAACTCCGCCACCTGTTGTCATCAAAGACAAAGGGGACTGGCCAAACATCGCAAATGCAATGAAGGCCAAGCGTATTAATTATACGCACGCCCGCAATGATACCGAGCGCGGCATCAAATTGCAGGTCCCGACACCGACGGATTTCCGCAATCTGACGGCCTTTCTTACGGCTCAGAAATACGAGTACCACACGTACTCGCTGGCCGCAGAACGCGTGCTCAGGGCAGTCATAAGGGGAGTCCCTAAGGAATTCTCCGAAAAAACTGTCCAGGACGACTTAATCGTCCAAAGCCTCCCCGCCAGGAAAGTAAACAGGATGTACAATGGCCGCAACAAGTCAGAGTGCTACGACATGGTGCTCGTAGTGCTCGATCTGACTAGGGAAGGCACAGCCATCTTTAATATTAAAGATGTGTGCAGCCTCAAGCGCGTCCGGGTCGAGACTCCGCATAAGCGGTCGACCCCAGGGCAATGCCACCGCTGTCAGCTTTATGGTCACGCACAGCGCAACTGCAAACGCAGACTGCGCTGCGTGAAATGTCTGCGCGATCACGCCACTCCGGACTGTGATCGCGATCGTGTTAACGCATCCGACCCGGTCGCTTGCGTACCCTGTGGGAGCGAAGGCCACCCTGCGAATTACCGCGGGTATCCCAAAGCACCTAAAACAGAACCCGCGTAAACCCAAAAAGGGTAAATCGCGTACCCCCGCCCCCCACCAACAGGCTCCGCTCGTGCCTGCTCCCCTCCCTGCTGACAACGCCTGGAGCCGTCCTCCAGCGCTAGTCGACGCAGCTAAGTCTAAAGAGACAGACAAACTTCTGTCTGCTCTCCCTGGGCCCGTCTCAGTCACGGGTATTCCCTACCCCGCCCCCCTCATGTCCCGGGACATCCCGCGACCCCCGCGTCCAGCACCGGCGCCTAGTGCTCCTGCACTTCTTGCGCAAACGCGCCTTGCCCCCCCCATGCCCTTCCCTAGCGCTGCCCCGCAACGCCGCTCAGACGGCCGAGCAGTAGCAACATATCAGCATTTTCGCTGAGATTTCTTGGGCCCTCGACCCAGCCTACTTTGAGGTCGTGTACGCCGAATACGTATAGATCCCCGACCTCAATCAAATGCTCAGCTTCGTGGCTAAGCATCGCGATTTCTTCGTCGCCCTCCGCAGGGTGGCCCCCAAACCTTAAAAACCAAAATGGATTGCACAACCGCGCGCGAAAAACCCCGGTCCGTCTCCATCGGCTATTTTAACGCCAACGGTCTTCGAAACCAAAGAGGAATTATCGCAATTCCTCTCGTCCCAAAAACCGGACGTCTTCCTCGTCCAGGAAACGTTCCTAAAACCCGCTGTCCGCACCCCTTCGACTGCGAACTATCGCACCGTCCGTAATGATAGAATTGCCTCCAATCTCGGAGGCACTCTCATCTATTACAGGCGCTCCCTGCATTGCTCCCCTATCGATCTTCCACACCTTACGAACTTAGAAACCTCCGTTTGCCGCTTAGCGATGACCGGCCATCAGCCGATCATCATTGCATCGGTTTATCTCTCTCCCTTAAAAGACTTGCTGGAGAGCGACCTTCAGTCGCTCTTAAATTTAGGCGACGCCGTCATTCTTGCCGGCGACCTAAATTGCAAGCACCGCCGCTGGAACTCTTCAGTAACTTTACGGAGAGGCAGACTCCTCGACGATTTAGTTGACAGACTAAACTTTGACATCATCGCTCCCATGACGCTCACTTACTTTCCCCACAATACTCGGAACAACCCTGACGTACTCGACATAGCACTTCTAAAGAAGGCTAAGCTTTCGCTCTATAGAGGTGCTTGACGAACTTGATTCCGACCACCGCCCTGTCCTCCTCCGATTAGGTTCCCCTTCGGACTCTCCTCCCGACACTAGAACCGTGACGGACTGGGATAAATTCGGGCAATTGCTCGAAACTCCCAGCTCGCCACATCTAAATCGCGTTCCCGATATTATCTCTTCCGCGCCCGACTTAAACGTACAGCTGTCGGGACAGCGAGATTAGTCTCTACGACCTCCTCGAATAGGGCCTCCCTCCAAACACGACGCCGACGTCCCCGCGTTCGTCGGCGCCCACAAGGATACACGAGGTATCAAAGAGTGCCGGGGCGCTTCTCGCCCCCACTCAATCGCAACCGCACCCGCGTAACGGGAAACTCTCCTCCTGGCGGTGACTCACCTTCGGGTTCGAGACTCACGCCGGTCGACGGGACGCCCCCGAGAGCGACAACCCAAGCCGAGGCTCCCCCCGCGAGGAGCCCTTGAGCGTTGGGTGCTATATGGGCTGAGGCTCCTTCAGAGTCTCGCCCTAAAAAGCCCGGTGAAGCAGTAATGGCTGCAACAGCCAACTGCATTGTCAGCTCAGAAAAAAAAAAATTTGCAATCCATACGCTATGGATTGTTGTCACCTTAGTGGTACAAACAACTGGATTCAATGTTCGATTCGAATTGGTCCTGTGGTACGGTTATTACAAAGTCAAAATTTTTATTCAAATTAGGTTTTAACAAATACTTTAGAATCATCAAAGTTATTTAATACTATTTTTTGAAAATCCGGTTCCCAATGTTTATTTCTACCGAGAAGAATCCATCAAGAAATTCGATAGGAAGTTACTCTTTAAAAAAATCATTAAAAATACAAATAAAATCAATTTTTCAAATAAAAAAATTAAGGTTTCTGACTTTTGAATTCGAAACAAGAACGACTTCGGATTGCTATCATTTTCGGCAGTTGACCTGCTATGGTAAAAGCATCAAAAAGACAACTGCATGTAAGCGGTTTAAGGCCATTGTGAAGACATAGGGAAGAGGACTATGTTCAACAGTCCAGCTGTGAGGACGTTAGGTGGCCCGGAAGCTGACATAGTATCGAAATTATGCCGAGCTTTCAAAATTCACTCATAAAAACAAATAATTTGCCTGTGACGTTATATACAATGCCTTACAGAAAAGAAGAGCAAAGTGTACATTTTCATGGTATTTGCGCACAAATTAGTAAATTTATTAGGATTACCCTCTTATACGTCTAAAAGGAGTGGATTTGCACACCATGTAAGTAAGCATCAAAACTCGTATTCCAAACATTGAAAATTAGCACATTGCGGATACGAGAGAACCCGCACAGGGCTCCTCAATTTAATTTAAGAGCGCAAAAAGGCATAAAGCCAACAGAACTTTGCGGCAGTCATCGGCTTTATACTTAAAGTAGTAAAGTGTTAATTTGTTGTTTGATTTGTTTAAGAGTTTGCATGCATGAAAGTTCTTGGGCTTTGCCTGGTCCAAATTGGTGCTCAAACAAAAGCGTGCTAGTGTTTGCGACCACCAGCTTTCTTGGAATAGGTACCTACCTACCTACCTACTCAAAACAAACTCGAGGCAGATTTTGTTTGCAAATACCGTATGCGTTTATGTTAATAGTATCAGCCACTTTGCGCTAATTGAGGAAGTAACTATTTATTAAATAGGTACGGAAACCTAACGACTTTCTGTTAGTTAAAGTTTTACTTTACCGAACACTTGTAGATTACTAATACTGGATACTTACTAATTGGTAAACTAATGGTTAAATAGACTTAAGTACGTACGACACAGAAAAGTAAGCACTCACGAATTGATTTAGCTTACATAATACTACACTCGCGAGCAACCAAATCGACTCAAGCGCTATCTCTACACAGGGCTGTAGCTAGAGTTGAATCTAAGGTAGGGCAGCGCTGGTTTCATGCAGGGTACGGCAAGTAATTTTTCTAACTTTCATGATTTTACCTACTTGTAAGCGTGAGTAATTAAGGTAGAAGGTAATTGGGTGGGATCGCGGGAAAATAAGAGCAAAATGGTATTAATTTGTAGTACAAACTAATACCATTTTAAATTTTTTTGGGAAAACAGTTGCACGCCTCATAAGCGGAGCGGTGAGGTAGTGCTCTACTCTCGACATGTCAAAAAACCCAGTCTTTCGAAACTTAAATGACGTTTTTTTTTTAATATAACACTTACAGGATAATATGAATGCACTAATATGAAGTTAAATAATCTGTCTAGCACATATGGTACATTTTATAAACAATTAATTTGTTTAATATAATAAATAATAACATTAAAACTAATCATTCTTGGACGTCCGTGAGTCTGTGTTTATGTGACCATGTATGTGGCAGAGAAATTGGTCGAAAAATTCATCTTACCGGAATACTTTTGTTTTTAATATATAAAGTATTACACTGTGCTGATTCCTAGTTAATATTAGCGTTCTAAGTACTGTCGTTTAATTATAATTTATAAAAACCAATATACCACTGTATACTGTATATCTATATATATATTTTTTATTTTTATTTTATAGTATATTTTTTCCTCACCTTATTTGTTATTTTATTTTAAAAAACTTGAGTTTTTGTTTTAGAATTTTTTTTTAAATGTGAATGACCGCTATGAGGCGTGCACTTTTGGATTTTCCAAATTTTTTATATATATTATACCTTAGTTTTTGGTACTTTTGAAGTAGGGCATTAGTATTTCAAGGTAGGACATTGCCCCACAATGCCCCTCCTTAGCTACGGCCCTGCCTCTACATTCAAACATTTAAAATAAAATAATATGTCATTTGAAAGCTTGAAATCTAAACTTTAAAAAAAACATAAACACCATTAAATAAAACAAGTACCAACATGTTAATTTGCGCAATTACGGCGTTTGGGATAAATTACTCACTACGCTACCTGCCAGTTGCGATACCCTCTACCCCTATAAAACCCCGTTACCCTTCAACCCTTCAGTCGCTTACCAAATACTGAACCAATAAATTTTATACTTCCTAAGAAAAAAAACGTGGTTTATTTGTGTCAAATCTTTACCTCCTTTACCCAAAATCCCATTTTTCCCCCATTTCAGTTCAGACACCAATAATAAAAAAAATATACATGGATAATGATGACATCTCATAAAAGTTGAAGTTTTAAGCTTTCAAATGACATATCATTTTTATTAAAATGTTGTATACCTTCAGTTAAAACAATGTTTGAATGCAGAGGTAGCGCTTGAGTCGATTTGGTTGCTCGCGAGTGTATAAGGTACAGTAGAGGTAGATACTGAATGTACTGAAAACAAGATTCGGTGGGTCATTCGCTTAGCGTGAAAGCTGGTAATCAATTTTGAGAAGGTCCCAGGGATGTTAGATACCAACTCAAAAATTATGACACTATAAAAAAAATATGATACGGGTTGTATCATTCTTTAACGCACTTAATTTTTTATCTCTCATAATCTAAAAGTAGACCATATACTATCTAAAAAGCGGATGGTAAGTAGCAAATGTCAGTTTTAGGGCTAAAAAGTAAACAAAGAAAAATTCAGTCACATTGGGCGAAGTCAGTCACCTATACAGCCACACTTCGATTGATACTAGGTATATTTATTCTTAACTTGGTTGTAGATTTTTGTTTGTAATGTAATTTAAGATACCTGGTTATACCAGATATGTGGTTTAATACTACCGGAAAACCGCGTGTAATTTAATTTAGGTAGATCATGACAAATTAAAAAAAATATAATTTTTTGTAAGTTCTTTTCATCTCTGAAACGAATTTAACGCCTGATTTAATTAGAAAAGAGGCTCAAGCTGTGGATGAAAAACCATTTTCATATTTGGCTTGTGTTTACTTTCCTCATATTTGAAATAATAGGTAGAATAATAGTAAGTTCTTTTCTATATTTGGTTTGTGTTTACTTTTCTCATATTCAAAATAAAAAGTTTAATTCGGGTGAAAAACCCATTTCTGACGATTTTTATATATTTATATATTCCCGTGGAAAAACTTGTCAGTCAGCCGCGTTACATGTAAAAACTTCGTAGCAAATTTGTTAGCGGTTCGGGTTTCATTAGCTTTAGGTAGCAAAATCTAATGTTGATATTTAGCGTTTTGCTACAAAATATCTTTACCAAATACCAATGATAGTCAAAGTCAAAGTCAAAATGGTTTATTCAAATAAGGATTCATATCACTTTTGAATCGTCAAAGTTATAAAATATTATTTTTTGAACCCTCCCACCTTCCCGCCGGTTCACAATGTTGTTGATTTCTACCGAGAAGAATCCGGCAAGAAACTCGATAGTTACTCTTTTAAAAACACTATCAATAATACAAATAAACTAAAATACAATTAATGTATTAAATAAAAAATTTTTAGTCGTGCAATTTTATGTTATTTCCATTTTAATTTGGTTTACCTATGCATCCTGTAATTGAGCATCATCAGTCCCAAGGATTTTTATCATTTACATATTCTGAAATATTGTAGTATGCCTTTTTATAAAGTACCTGCTTGATAAAAGATTTAAATTTACTTATTGATAGATTTTGAGTTTTGTTGGGAACTTTGTTGTAAAAGTGTATACATTGCCCCATAAAAGAGTTACTTATTTTGTGTAGACGTGTATCATGCACCAACAGCTTATTTTTACTTCTAGTATTTACTTTGTGAACGTCACTTTTCTTGCTGAAACTATTGATATTTTTATGTACATATAAAAGATTTTCATATATGTACTGCGACACTAAAGTTAAAATTTTTACTTCCCTAAACCTATCCCTCAGAGATATCCTAGATCCTAATTTATAAATAGCACGAATTGCCCTTTTTTGTAACAAAAATATTATATTTACATCAGCAGCGCTACCCCACAATAGGATACCATATGTCATCAAACTATGGAAATAGCTAAAATATACTATTTTTGCAGTGTCGACATCGGTCAATTGTCTTATTTTCTTGATCGCATACACAGCAGAGCTAAGTTTTTTGGCTAGGTTATGAATATGAGGACCCCATTGAAGTCCAGCGTTATGCCAAGAAAGACTGTTGAATTAACAAGTTCTAATTGCTCGCCATTAATATTAATACATGTCTGTCTCTGACTAATATTTGGTAATGTAAATTTAACACATTTGGTTTTTTTTTCATTAAGTAACAAATTATTAGCGTTAAACCAATTTACAATTTTAGAAAGGGCATCATTTAATTCATTATAACATGTCTGTCGTCTCTTAACTTAAAAAAGCAAAGAGGTGTCATCAGCAAATAAGACAATGTCATGGTTTTTTACATTATATGGGAGATCATTAATGTAAATAAGAAATAGAAAAGAACCTAATATTGAGCCCTGAGGGACTCCTATAGTGACTGCTGATCCCGGAGATCTTTCACCGTTGACATCTATTTTCTGTACTCTCCTACTCATATAGGATGTCAAAAGGTCGAGAGCTTTGCCTCTAATACATGTTTAGATAGGAGGTGGGTTGGGTATTTTGCGCTACTTTTGTGTGTAAATGAGGTTTTACAATTATTTAGCAACGCCGCTCAAAATAAACGCTTTTTGAGGCATAAAAGGCTATAGCTATGTATGCATAAAGCGATAGCGACCAAGTAAAAAAGTTATATTTAAAGTATAATTTCGCCAAGTAATGTGCAACTAACATACCTACTTGGTCGGATACTGACGTTTCTGTAATCGTTTTTGTTGTTTTTCTTACTTGGCTAGATAATACGGAAGAGTTCCTTTCGTCGTAGTGTTGTGTGGATTCATAGGTACTTAATTTTTAATTTAACAATAAACTCTGCGTATGGCACAGATTATCAACTGCTAAATTGGAACTGATCGTGATTAATTTTATGCAGATTAGTTTACTACTGAAGTAGAGAATGTAAAAAAAAGAAATACGCAAACCACAATAAAGGAAAAATATAATTTGAAAGAAAAGCAATATAATAACGTAAAAACTGTTTTCTGAGCCAATTTTTAACAGAAATGCGACAAAATATGGTTTGAAAAAAATACGTGAGAATTTCGTATTTACCTGTGAAAAGTATGATTGTCCGGGTTATTTCTTCCTGTGACGGAACAATTAGGTTTGTAACAAGTCACCATACCTAAGCACTAAACTTTTAAGTCCTTTATTGTCAGGATTGACCTAATAATCAACGAAACCCGTGATATCAACAAACAAACAAGATACTATGGGTTTCTAATCGAAAAATAATGGACATATTAGATATGGCTATCTGTCTCTTTTTCTCTTGTGCAGCGTTCATGTAATGAGTATATCTCTTTTCCTCGCTGCGTTGGTCTTTAGCGTAGCGAAAAAATCCTAGGTCTGTGGAAAATACAATAATCGCAAAAGTGTTACAGAGACGATGCAAAGCGAAGGTCTCTTGTCTCTTTCAACCTTATTTTAATAAACATCAAAATCAAAACGGCGGACGGTGACAGGAACAGAAACGAGACCGCAGGTAGACTTAGTCTCTAAAGTGCGGCAAATTTTGTGAGCGTGCGTAGTCCATAGGAAAGATTACAGAACTCGAAGTATGTGCTAGGGACTAAAGTATTTTTTTTAATGATATTATTCTTTGTGGAACGCCCAAGGACTGAGCCATATAGCCACGTCTTTATTGCATGCATTATATTGTCAATATATTGTAGACATTTTCAGGAGTTTTCTTGATGTTTTCTATAGGTAAACTTTTGTAGGTAAGATTTCATTTATAGAATGTTCCCACATTGGTCGTGTTCTTGTAAATCTAATAAATTAAATCCGAAGTCTCGGTGGCAAAACGATTATTTTTAAAGACTCCGATTTTCACTGTTATTACGAATAATTTCTTTTTTTTATTTGAATCTTTATTCGAAAATATAACTGTAAAGAAAAGTGAAACACACTATTGGATTTGCGTTACTTCGCGATCGTTGGATGTATGCGTCAGTAGGTACTTTTATCAACAAGAATAAAAAAATAAAAAATGGTAAAGCCGCGAAATCTCTAGATTTTTACTGTAATACAAATTGAGGTGAAGGTGAAATGAACGTGACTATTTATTAAAGAATGCGTGAAAATAAGGATCTTACTACTTCAAAATAGCTTTAATACACAGATCAATTTGCCTGAGAAAGGCACTTCGTTGAATATTCGAAATTATTGTAACTAGTCACTTTTTATTTAACATAAAACATACCGTTTTTTATTATAATTATTTTATTGCACTCGAAGTTAACAGCAGGGAACTAAAACCCATTTATACTAGATTTTATAAAATTCCTCGCTCTTGCTCGGGGGGCTAAACTTCTCGTATGGGAACGTATCGTAATGGGTCGTTTTAGTGCCTTGATAAACAATCCACTATTAGGCACCATTAAATTACTTTAATTTTGTACTTTAGCAACTATATAATCCAAAAAATAAAAATCCTCAATTTTTTTGGACGGTTATAAAGTATGTTCTGAATTAATCTGCTATGAATAAAAGCGAAATACCATTTATTCACTCAAGAAATCTCAAAAATGGCTTGACCTGCGAAGCTGAAATTTAGCATGTGGTGCGGGATCTAATAATAATAAAGACCTCAAATACCGATTTTATACTTGTTAGGCACTTTCTTGTGAATAGCAAAAGTGCGATAGGGGTATTGATGTAACAAATGGGCAGTGTTGCTGAATAACTACTGAACTGATTTACTTGGTAGAAGGGCAAGCAAAGTATTTATTGTCAAGAAATTAATTTAGAATTACATATAAACTTTTAACCTTATTTCCCCCTTCATTCGTCCCTGCTGTAAAAATCTGTTATTCATATTGAATTTCTAAACTAATGGATTTATCAGCTCTCAGGCTAGCTCGTGTTTGTCGAACGTTCTTCAAGGTAACTGACAATTTATTATAGTAGCGCACAAAGCCCCATGACCTAGCACATCGTGATAAGAACATGAACCTTGAGACAGATGTTTATTAGGTAAAACCAAGTTGATTTAGCCAGGTTACCCTTGGGGTGAGGAGGGGCTTGCTCGAAAAGCGCCCCTGCCGGGCGCCGGAAAGTAAATCTACAAGATCCAAGCAAGCTATTATGATAATACTTATTGGTATCGTTTTCGTGTAAATAAATGACAAGGAATTCATTTAATAGGTCTAAATTGCATCTGCATAGTAAATTATGGAGAAATTAATAAAAATAGATAATAGTAAATAACTTCAAATAACTAACGAACATATTTAAAAAATGAATAGTAAGTAAAACTTTATGTATTTTAGATTATTCACAAAAAAGGCAACTCAAAAATATTCCGCCAACAGCAGACGCGCTGTATCAATATGTGTTACGTGCAATTTATCAGGGTGTAGATATTTGGCGCCAATTGACCACACCCGAACAAAATATTCCCGATCCCCAGGAATGGGCATGGACGAAAAAGAAAAACATTTGGGTGCCAACTTTGTCTATCATACCCATAGCATTCCAACTTTTCCTCGAGCTTATAAAGTGCCGCCGGCGCATCCCGCGCAATGTTTAATTTTTTTTTAGTTTAATTTGTAAAATAACTGTATAATGTAAACATTTTTTAATACCAGATAAATGAGGCTTTCTTTTAGATTTTTTTTTTAATTCGTAAATATATACCCGTTTTTTACCTAGAGCTCTTTGAGCGTGAAAAATGTTTGTATCACATTTTTTTATTAATTTTTCCATAGATTGGGTTAAATGAATTTTGTCATTTATTTACACGAAAACGATACCAATATTGGCATAGTATCTTGCTTGGGCCTTGAAAATTTTTTTTTCGACGCCCAGCGGGTTCGCTCTTCGAGTAAGCCCTTCCCCACCCTAGCAGGGGGGAACCGAGGGTAACCGGGTTTAGCCCAACTTGGTGTTACTAATGAACATCTGTGCCAAGTTTCATATTTTGAGCACGATCTGCAAGGTTTCCTTGATAATTGACTCTTAGGGTTTCCTTGAAATTGACTACTAGAGGTGAATAGAGTCTTAGGAATAATAAATAATGCGAGTTTAGATTTAAGAAAATTTCCCAGTTTGGCTCGTCGGGGGCCAATAACGAAATTGTCACCATAAACCGTCATTGGTCCTCAAGTAAAAACTATAATTTTTATTACAGTTCAATTTAAATCGTATTAGCGAGTCCGTCGGTCTGTTTGTGTTTCCCACAGTCCCACACTGGGGACAGGCTCGATGACTTTATAACGTGTCGCAATCACTCGCCATTAAATGAAAATTATTATTAGAGTAGCGGTGTCAAATTGTCTAAATTGATTAACTGTCCGGGCAGTAAGTGTTATAACAATAATAGTGTTTCTGCAATAGGTTTTGCTATTTAAATAAATAGATTTAAAGGAACTAATCCTATAGCAATCGCGGAGAACTGACACCAGGATAGCCAATGGTTTTTACAATAGTAAGAGAGCATGAAACTAAGTGGCACCAAAGTAGTTTAGTGCCCCGCTTGTTAACAAAAGCTTAAATAACTTTAGGTCAATGTATTATTTCCTCTATCTATCCTAGTACCAGCTACTTTGTCACCATTGCAATGACAATTCTTAAAAAAAAAATAAGCCAATTGCGAGACTCGCGCACCGAGGGTTCTGTATCTACCACCACTTACGTAATTTACTAACACAAACAAAAAGTGTGCTGATAAGCGGTCACACTTCCAATTACTGACCAAGCTCGACGTTGCTTAACTTTGAATATCTTATCCAACAAAAAATTTGTAACTGTTGCGCTTAGTAATAGGTAGATGGCGCTGTAACGGTGATTTAAGATGGTACTTAAATGGCTTGGACCCGTCTCACATTTGGCTGGTTTTTATTATTTGTTGTTATAGTTTTTAGAGCTCACACACACTATGATCACTGCACTATTAAATCTTCTAGGTATGTGTTACTGTTTTACGGTAGAGCATCTAGATTATTAAATTTGTACACTGTAACGCCAAGCACCGCGCCCGAATTCGTACGTAAATATTGTTATTAATTTAGTAAAAGTATTAGTATTCAGAATATTTAATTATTTTTTTCTGTAATGTTACATGGTTCATAAATTTCTATTTAACACCTGTTTTACACAAGTACTAACTTCATCTAAGAACGTTTTAATGTAATATGTTTTTTTAACTTTTCTGACTACATTTTTGAAGTTATAAATAAAAAAAAATAAAAAACCACACACACACTACAAATGCGAGGATAACAAAATATAATTATTTATAGTTTTAATTTACTTAACAAATATTAATTCAATTTTATAAACATAGATGGCGCTGTACCGAATAATTACAAGCTCTGGTTATGTTTTCTGTTGTTTATAAATAGTGAGTTATTTTATCAAAGTGAAATTCGTTCGCTTTTACAATCACAGATGGCACAGAACCAAATAAATAAAAAGAAGCTATTTAGTTGTTTCGTCAGCTTTTAAATAGAAAGTGCTTATTTATTTTTACCCTCTTCTCTCTAAACGGGCAAGAATGTAATAATCTCTGCAAAAACGTACTTTCAACCCTATTTTTGACTATGCATGAAGGTTCTTTCAGAGCATGTGTAGTGTAAAATGGTTTAACACACCTTTATTATTTTTAAACGACCTATCCAACGACACTCTACACTATGGGGTAGACATCTTAAATTTTTTTTTTTTTAAATTTGTTTTACCACTTTGTCGGCCTAATTGTATGTATACCCATGCCAAATTACAGCTTTCTAGTACTAATGATCTGTGAGCTAAGCTGCGGACTACGTGAGGTAGGTAGGTACATGCATTAAAAGAATACGATTCGCGGCGCCTCGCAGCGTGCTTCATACAAACGAATTTTCTATTTATTTTTGACATTTACTGATCAAAATCAAAACTGTGAAATTTTGTAGACATAATCTCAAGCCGATTATCTATGTCTATGGTTTTCCAAAATCCTGAAAAATGTTTTTACCAACTCAAAATCTTTATTGAGACCATTTGTATGAAAAACTAAACTCCTCTATAACTATTAACGTAGGTATACAATTTAATAGAAAATTGGCACACTCTAAATCTAGATATTTTTTCCTAGAACCCGTCTTCAAAATTTCGTAATGTTTGATTAGTAAGTGTCAAAAATAAGTGGAAAATGTTTTGTATGAAGCACGCTGTGAGGCGCTGCGAATCGTATTCTCTGAAGTAAGAGAGAGTAATGAGAATTATTGCTGATATTTGAAAACTTGTAGGTTGGTAAACCGATTTCGGTCGAAGCTCCACTTACGTGAACTTGTTATTAATTTAGGAATTATTATTATTACCTAAGGATGTTATTATATAATTTTTTAATAATTTTACATGGTTTATAAACCTACATTTTTATAGACTTACAATTTCATCTTAGTAATTTTAAATAGAATTTATACGTTTTTACTTCTCTAAGTACATTTTATAAGTTTGTCGACTATTACTTTACTCATTCATTTGTAAAGCCTTTTTAGCTAATCGAAATATTGTTTTCCGCAATATTGTTAGACGACTTATCCAACGACACCTAGAGGAGGATAGATGAGAAAAAACTAAGTCCATCATATTAGAAAATTAGTTCACGGATTGATTGACGTGATTGACTGATTTCTACTTAATTATGATTTTCATATAAAATGATATTTATATATCTACTTTTTAACTCTAAGTTATTTTATACCACTAAGATGGCAAATCAGCTTATGGTCCGCCTGATGCGGTCACCTAGCCTGTAAACGCTTACAACACCAGGGGTATCACTCGCGCATTGCCTACCCTTTAAAAATCTGATCACTTCTTGCTAGAAGAACCCCATACTGTAGTCCTTACAAAAAAACCATGACAGGGAGCTCATTCCATAACAAAACCCCGGTGCCTAGCCCAATCGAACGCCTTCGATATGACTAGGCTATACGCCTCTCACTGACTCTCAATAGCTAGGGCCCGTCGATGTGTAGCTAATGAATGAGATAAAAAAAAAACCAATTACAAATAGATTTAATATAATATACTGATTACAATCGGCTGTTGCCGAATAGTCGCAGACTATTAATGATGCCGAATAGTCGATTTTTCCGACTAGTCTGCCCATATTTAATTTTAGGGGTAGGTCTAGGTTACTCTTCAAACTTTTAAGTTTTTTTTGTAAGTTATTAGTTATTCGGTTCCGAAATTTAAAAAATTGTCTCACTCCTCCAACTTTTAAATCGCGTGTCTCTAGGCTAGACACCTCCGGCACCTCGTTGCCTTACCAATTCCTTCGTGGTTCCGAATAACACTTGACCGCTTACGGCTTTCAAAACCTGAACAATATATAACCAGGAAGAGCATGTGTTCTCCTCTCTACAACACTGCAGATACAAATACCAAAGTTCAAGTAATTTCATTCATACACACAAAGCGCAGTCAAGTGGTAATACGGTGACCATCGCTTCAGTTTTTAAAAAATATTTTCAGATGAGATTTATTATTTCACAAAAGAAAACGCCTAGTATTTCGTTATCTGTTTTTCAGTTTGTTATTTTTAATGTAGTTTCGAGAAAAAAAGGATGTGTGCACCTGTATACTGTGAACTGTATACTGTACTGGGTTGACAAACTTTTATGTATTGAACATTAAATTGTGTAAGGGCTGTATTATCTGGACTAGTGTCATCTAATTTAATCCGTTATGGAGTGAGTACGTAATTGTACATTTTTATTTTCTTTCCGCTTTTTGCGCTTAATTAACTACTTTTTTGCACAAAAACTTTTGAAATGATGAATAAGTAATTCTGAAAGCAATAAAATTAGTTTTCTTCGAAATAGCAATTTAGCATAGCATTTTCTTAAAAAAGGAAAAATAGGTTTTAGGAAAAAACTGACAAATGCTTTTTTGCGCGCGCGGAGTTGACTCATCCAAGCTCTATATACAAAACAATAAGGAATACCGAAGTAATAACTAATACAAAAGAGGAAAAGGATTTTTCTTTTATGTTTAATTCTCATCCCACCCATTTTGATTTTTTTTTATAGTAAGTTTTTGTTTAAGAAAAGTAGGTAGGATTTGCTCGAAAAAATTGTTTATTGACATTATTAATATTCGCGTTAATAAGGTGTACATACTGTATACAAAATATTGTCAGCCCGAGCGCCCATCCACTACACTGTACTTCAATAGACTGTGTTGTCTTAATTGTATAGTTTTTAGGGTTCCGTACCTGAAAGGTAATTAGGAACCCTATTACTAAGGCTTCGCTGTCCGTCCGTCCGTCCGTCCGTCTGTCACCAGGCTGTATCTCATGAACCGTTATAGTTAGGCAGTTGAAATTTTCACAGAAGATGTATTGCTGTTGCCGCTATAAAAACAAATACTTAAAAACAGAAAAAAAAATAATTAAGGGGGCTCCCATACAACATACGTGACGTTTTTGCTCGTTTTTGTAGATAATGGTACGGAACCCTTCGTGCGCGAGTCCGACTCGCACTTGGCCGATTTTTTTATGTATGTGATTCGCTTTGGTTGTTGTTTAGCAATTGAATTATTTATTTAATAAAAATTAATCAGTTAGCTAAATAATTAAGCTTTAATTAATTAATAAGGCTTTAATTAATTAATTAAAGCTTTAAATGAAATATTTTTAAATGCAGAATTAAAAAAACAACGCTTTTTAGGTTAGCTCGAACAATCACCTCAAATAGTCGTACCGGAGGCTATGAAATTAAAATCGATTCTTAGCGAGTCAACTCCAAAAATAACGTAGCGTATTAAAATTATAGTCACCCTACTATTTCCGTCGAGTCATCTCGTCTGGGAAACCACACTTACTCGCATTACTCGATCTCGAGCGGCTCTCGAAGAGATTCGAACTCGCTCTGAAACAGAGAGAAGTGTCGAATCAGGCTATACACCACAAACATTCCCATGGGCAAAGAGCTCTCGACGCGGATTTGTAGTGAAAAGAATATCAGGTAGGTACTGGAGATGGTCGCGAGCGTGGGAGGGGGCTGCGGTGGGAACACATCCTAGACTCTAGAGTTTAGTGAAGGATTTACGAATATAAGATTTGATTACTTAATTAAAATTTTGTAACGAGTTAAACGAATAAAATATTATGTTACGGGTGAGTACACCCAGCATCTGCCATGAATGCTTAAAAAAATCGTCTTCATCAGTGGCTGGGCACACACCCACATTATAATGGGGGACAGCTTTTTTTTACTTACCTGCGTGACAGGTGGTGAGCTCATCGTCGTTATGTGTGTAATCTACTTCGAGACTACATAAGGAAGTTTCAATATATATATCCCATATGACGTTGATATAATGATTTCAAATTCCCCTGTTTTGAAGACAGAGAAGGACAACAAAGTGATTCTGCAAAAGTTCCGCATTAAGCCGCAAATAGAAATGCAGTATTTACTAATGATTTGAGATTTTTCTCTAGCGCAAATTCTACTACATACCCAGTAGTACTGGCCGTGTGGGCTGCACCACCCACGGGAGTATTTGTCTATGGGAAATTCTTCCTCTTAGGAAAATTGCCATCGCTTGGTGAAAATACAAGAGTTTGTAAGAGATCATGAAAAACAAAGTAGTCAAGAGAGAAGTCAAGAAAAAAAATATATGTAGTGTTGATATTGCCGTGTATGACCTATGGTAGTCAAACTTGGTATCTTAGGTAAGAAGATGATAATAGATTAGGATGTTGCCAGATAAAATGTAACGTTTTAAACTGAAAAAAGAAAAGATTCAGAGTTATCACAGAGCAGGATAGAAGACAAAAGATGGACAAAAAGAGTAACGGAATGAACACCCGAGAGAAGGAAAGAGGAACCAAAGAAGACGAAAATTTAGTTGAAGTGATGTATTTCTGCAAACAGTAGGCACTCGCTGGAACAAGTAGCATGACACAAAAAGCGGTGGAAAGTACTAGGGTAGGCCTACGCCGAGGAGGCGACTGCCACTTAGATAGTAATTATTAGGTATTTGCAATCTGTTGGAATCTTAATTTTAATTCTTTTTAACTTTATTAATGTAAAAGATAGTGAAATAATTATTTAAAATTTGCAAAAGCATTAGCATAAAGGGCGATTTTTCTTTTGTTCTATAATTATAATGACGTGATAATTATAATGATTTTACGTAGGTAGGTATATATTTGACTATTATTCAAAGTAATGCCTCGGAAATGTCTATAAATCGACTCAGTAGTAAAAGATAAAACATTTCTTGCTGTTGAAAAACAATAAACCACTTTCTCACATCTGATGACAAAGTGCTAGTGAATTAATAAATACTGCAGCGACTTGGAATAGATAAATCAAACGCAACGGGGTCATTCTGGTCCAGTTTTATTAGCAAAAATATAATGCAGATGTAATAACCATAATTGCGTGATCAATAAGGCTTAAAACGCTCCGAATGAAAAGAAAATAATATCCGATCATTTGCAAATTTATTGTTGCATAATTTGAGATCTTATTGCATTTGCAATAGTGTGTACAATTACAAAAATGGCAGAGCGTTATATTATTGTTTATTAGTGTTAAATATAAGCAGCCTTTGGAGGATGTTATTGCTCAGTGTCTTTGGGAGAAGTAGTGATGGGAAATATAGCATTATAAACAAAGTCTTACCCATTTTTAACCGACTTCAAAAAAGGAGGAGGTTCTCAATTTGGATGTTTGTATTTTTATGTATGTTTGGGCATAACTCCGTCATAAATAGACGGATTTTCAAATTTTTATTTAAAAGGGTATACTTCCGAGGTGGTCCCATATAAATGTATATTATTAATAAATAATTAATTGGTGTTCATTTGGAACTGGTGAATATAAAAGGTATATTGATGATTATATAAAATTTTGTTACGAGTATCGATGTTTTTAGTGTACGAGACAAAAAAAAGCAATTCGACACTTAAAAGTAAAAAATAAAAACTTTAACAAAAAAAAATACAACCGGTTTCAAAAAGATACACTTAAAAGGTAAAAATAATTGCTAATTTCCATTAAATTACAGTTTGAAGTAATTTGAAGTTTATTGCGTCGGGATTTCAATTGGTTCTCTTAATAGGGACAAAAAGTCTGTTTTCCTTCTGCATTATAGATGCCAAGCCATAGCTAGGGCCTGACTATGGTCATCTCGTTGCTCTATTGCGACCGCGAGGTGAAGCGGTTTTACCCGAAAAAAAAAAATTAACCATGGGTTATCTTAATAGGGATAATTTTTTCTCTTCCTCCACTTAAGCCTGTGCCAAAATTTAGATCAATTGTATGCTTCGTTGATACGTTAAGTATCAACAAATAAACAAGCGTTTCGCTTTTTGACTTTTACATTTACGATTTTTGTAAATGGTAGGTAGTTGAGATTAGAATGAAGATGACGTTTAAAAATTTTGCCTATTTAACGAAAATAGGACAATGAAGTATTCATATAAAAAAATAACTGCGTCTTTTAATATAATATTTGTTTGTTAGGTTTCCCAACCCTAGTGTTTGTTGTCAGCTCACAGGGTGTTCCTGTAACTAATACGCACTGAGCCCATTACATGAACACATTGCACCATTGTACAGCGAGCTCTGTCGGAGGCTAATGGTTTCACTAATTTGACTAATCGGCGGACCTGTCCCTCGTCGCTAGTGGTTGCCGAACAGTATTGAATACCTGATAAAGGAGAAATAATTTTTTTACGACACTCTAATATTGTAATTTCAAATTTCAAATAGTTTATTTCTCAAAAATACGAAACAATATCACTTTTTTGACGTCAGTATAATATGCAAGGAATTCATAAACTACTACCGTTTCGGAATCAAGATGGCGTTCTGGGGAGAAGAAACGGCGAAAGAAACACTCTAGCTGTCGCTCTTTTCAATTTTAATTATAACGATTGTTACATTTCCAAATATAAGTACTATGATAACAACATTTTAGTTAATCCCATGCGTTTTTATCTATAAGATTGTCTTTATTTGAATAGTAAGCTTTTTTGACAAGTTTCTCTTTAACAAACTTTTTTAAATTCAGTTTCCATACTTCTGCAGGGATTTTGTTGTAAAAACGGACACATTGTCCTTTAAATAATTTATCAATTTTTTAAGCCTTGTGTGGATCAGAGCCAGTTTGTGTTTATTTCTTGTGTTTAGATTATGAACATCACAATTATTTTTTTTAAATATTAATATTCTTATGAACATACATTAAATTATCAAATATATTGACCAGGTAAAGTTAGTATATTGATGTCTTTAAATTTATCCCTTAAAGAGTGTCTGTTAGATAAATTGTATATTGCTCGAATAGACCTCTTCTGCAGTACAAATATTGTATGTATATCAGCTGCGTGTCCCCATAATAAGATACCATAGAACATCACGCTATGAAAGTAACTAAATTATACTAGCCGGACTGTGGCTTCGTCTGTAAGTTGACGAATCTTTTTAACCGCAAAAGCTGCGGAACTAAGTCTATTCGCCAATCCAGCTATGTGTGGGCCCCATTGAAGTTTTGCATCTAAAGTAATGCCTAAGAATACAGCGCTATCTACAAAATCTAATTGCTCCCCATTTATAAGTACACTGGATCAAACCTGACTAACATTTGGCTTTAAGAATTTAATACATTTAGTTTTCTTACTGTTTAAAAGCAAATTATTCATATTGAACCAGTGGACAAATTTAGACAGACAGTTGTTTACATTATCTGGTTGTTAGTACAGTTGTTTACATTATCTGGTTGTTAGTACAGTTGCTTACATTATCTGGTTGTTAGTACAGTTGTTTACATTATCTGGTTGTTAGTACAGTTGTTTACATTATCTGGTTGTTAGTACAGTTGTTTACATTATCTGGTTGTTAGTACAGTTGTTTACATTATCTGGTTGTTAGTACAGTTGTTTACATTATCTGGTTGTTAGTACAGTTGCTAGTAAATTATCATTATGTAGCTTGTGATATTTAGCGATCATTAAACAAGTTTAGGTCTCATGTTACCTTGATATTGAAAAAGAAAATATTGATACAATGTTTGTTTATATTTATCATACGAGAAAGTTTTCATAGAAAAATGGGTATAAATGTAAACATGACATCTATGTAAATTATGCGCTTCTAGTCTAAGTACCTACAAAAATCTCATAAACACATAAGACTTGCACAAAATCAATAAAAATATAATAAATACACATTGGTACATACCTACATTGTAGGTAAGGCGCATTATCTACTACATATTTTTAAAACAGAGGCCAAGAAGAATCGGACTAGACGCATACCGCCCAGGTCTCCTCGACCGAGTTGAATGCTTTTTTAATAGTTAAAGCATGGACTAGCGGTAGATTTTCATATCACCGGTATTATTTCTATACTATTTCCCAAGAGTGACAACCCAAGCCGAGGCTCCCCCTGCGGGGAGCCCTTGACCGTAGGGCGCTATATGGGCTGAGACTCCTTCAGAGGCTCGCCCCAAAAGCCCGGTGGAACAGAATTGGCTACATCAGCCAACTGCATAGTCAGTCAGAAAAAAAAAAAACTATTCTACTATTTCAAAAACCGGTTTTAGGTATCTTTTCAATATTCCTCAACAAAGTAATCGTTTTGAAAAAAAATGTTTTAGAAATAAATGTAGGTTTTACCTAAACAACATAAACAATCAAATCATAACCAGACAAGATAATAACAAATTAAATACACCTAAATATTTTTTCACTTTTTAAAATTTATAATAACTCAACACTCGGCTGAATTACGCCTTCACCTTCGGCAACTACAACCTACAACCTCATCTGTAATGAGCAGCCTAGCTCACCTGTATCATATTGTTAATGTGGTATAATATGGTATGTACTACCTAAAATATTTTACCACAGGTATATAATTGCAAATGTTAATATTTAAGAACATTGGCAATTGCATAAAAATAAATAGCATAGGTAGCAGAGTTATTTACGTGTTAGCAAGTTAGTTGGTATCCTTCGTTGAATCACACCTACTAATTAATTATATAAACAGTGAACAGAATTCGGCCAATTAGCGAGTTACAAAAATAACTTATTAGGTACTTGATAACTTCAATTATACCTACCTACATATACCTATAGCTACATATTACTTATCGATCGAGTAGTGATTCACAGTTATTTTTTGTATGCGATGGGAACCCTAAATCGGTATAAAAGATACTTAACCTATGCCGTACATGTCAATTTCATGATAGCAAAATATGTAGTTGGCGATTACACCGAAATATAAATAATTTGATTTTAATCCCACTGTTATAATCCTAAAAACTAAAAAAAAGATCTGCAGTGCTTAGCCTGCGTATTACTAATGCCTAACTAATTATCAAACAAGCCAAGGATTTCCATTAAACATAAACGAAAAGTTGAAGATGTAACTGTAGTCGGAAAACTGAAAATTCCATTGTATTCGCAGAAATCGTAAAAAATCATCACATTTCGGTATTTGAGTAGAGCAGACCTCATGAGAGTAGAAGTACCTACTGAAAAGTCGGTAGTTGTAAGATTACTTACTGTCAGTTATTGTGCGGCAGTTATACTGGTCTTATCCTACTGGAAATCGGTGTTTAGTATTCCAGTAAATTGAGAACCCTGAGACAAGTCGACATTAGGGTTAATCACGTCGACCTAACCTGTCGCTATAGGTGGTATACAGTAGGCGCAAATGAACATTCATCCATAATCTACCAGGTAAACGAACGCTGCTTCTGTCTTGCATTTGCTATTGTAAGTATATGCGTAACGATACTATCAACACAGTGTTGTTGCAAAGAGTTGAAAGTTGAAATCATAACGATGTTGATACTCGTAGCGTAAAGGCTAGTATAGTATAGCATAGTTTTATAGTAAGGGTCTCCGGTAAGAAAGTCTCCGGACTACCAGCCTCGGTTAACTGACTTTTACCTGTTTCTTGTAACTATTCGCTCACTATATAAAAGGTGACAATTTTTTAAGCTCACTTTTGCTATCGTATAAAGATTTAATTTCTTAACAAAAATAAGTTATAATTTATTAGCTAGCCGGATTTATAATTAATGACATAAAGTCTTTAATTTTGTTGTTCCCATGTTTTTTTATACCACTAAGGTGGCAAACAAGCTTGCGGTCCGCCTGATGGTAAGCGGTCACCGCAGCCTGTAGACGCTTGCAACAGTAGGGGCAACACTCGCGCTTTGCCGACCCTGCAAAAATTTAATAACTACTTTCTTGAGGAACCCTATACTGTAATCCTTAGAGAAACCCTTGGTAAGGAGGCTTTCACTCGCTAGCAAGTAAGGTTATCGATTAAGCTAGGAATTTTACTAAATATCTCAGATTTCCAGTTAGACTAGACAAATGTTTGATTTGTCCTTTATTCTAAAAGGTATAAACTTAATAAGGAAGTATTAATTATCCTTTCGTTTCGAATTCAGATGAGCCTGCCCCTTTTCCTAAGGAAAGATCTCTTTTGCATCGTTCATGAAACCTTCTCTTTGGCAATCATACTTTCTTATCGAAAATAAAAAAATCAAAATTTATATCTAAAATCACAATAAATGACCAAACAATTCATAAAATCATAATACTAATGTCATATTTACACAATCATATAAATTCCATAATCGTGGGAATCGCCGCAGCGCGCCGTAGCATGCGTCATGCTCCGTGCTCCGCCCACGCGCGCGCTATAAACGCGGCGATGTATAAGCGGTCTAATAGACACTCAACACGGAAAATCAATTTTTACATGAAATGTATAAAATATAGCGCGAGTCGAACGCTTCTATTCAAAACGTACGCGTAATAGGAGACGGAGAAAGTTTATATCGAGTTCGGTAAATTTACGATATAATTCTTTCAATTTTCAAGAAGTATTTTTATTACGTAATACATACACAATAAAGAACACGCTCGGGATTACTTTCGTCGTTTTAAAATATAGGTAACTGCACATAATTTGTCTCTTCTACAAAGGGACAAATTGAAAAAAATCTTTTTTGAGTTTCAATTTCTGGCCGTAGCGAATAGAAAAATTAACTTATGACATCAAAAGCAAAGGACAGTAGATTAAATAATAAATTAAGTAGGTAAATAAAAATTGCAATTTTTGAATAACAAGTGGGTAAACGGCACCAATGAGAAATGCGTAATAAAGGAATATGCTTGAGTAAATTGATATCTTGATGTAAATAATATAGCAATAAGGGAAACTTAATTTAGTTGCCTTGTGCGTTTAGATAAGTAAGGCTGCTTACAGATGTTGTCATTGGTCGCTTCTACTTTAGCTATTTCCATTGTGTTATGTCTTATGGCGTTTGCTTTGGGGTAAGGAAATTGATATCAATACAGTCTTAATTTTGCTTTGAGGTAAGGCAGCTGATATTTATACATACTTTATTTTGCTTTGAGATAAAGGAGCTGATATTGATACGGTCTTTATATTGCTTTGGGGTAACGCAGCTGATATTGATACAGTCTTTATTTTGCTTTGGGGTAAGGCAGCTAATAATCGATATTTTCCAAAAACGATTTTTTACGGTCATTCTATTTATTAATTGGGATAAGGAAATTAGCTTAAGGAACTCTTTAGGTAAATTGATATTTTAACTGTTCCTTGACAATATATTTACACTTAAAACAATTACAATTAATTTGCTCAAAATAGTGACCAACACAGTGGTAATATGCAAGAAATAAACATAATTTGGTAGTTTCGAAATGTTGTCTTCAGTCATGGCTCTTTTGCAATACAAAGTATTATATTTTTTACAATAGAATTCCCTAAATAATAATATAAAAATCATAATCACATTAATTTGTAATTTTTATGGAGGTACCAAATAAATTTAAAATGTTTGTCAAAGATTAGTTCAATAAAACCTACAAAGTTAGGTAAATACCTACATTAGGTAATAATAATAATGCTTGGAAAAACTTTATTATTTATTATTATTATTATTTAGTCCAAGATTATATTGTATTATTTTTAATAAAAATTTAAACGGTTAACTACTGAGTTTCTTGCCGGCTCTCTCGCTAGTAAAATTATTCCGAAGCCGTGGTGAAGTTTATAAAATAATTGCGTGTAGTTAAATTGAAGATTCAAGAGTACTGTTGAAGATTTAATAGTCTATTTGAATGAAAATGCTTGAAGTGCTGCCAAAACGGAGAAAATTTTCCTAGGTACCAATAGGAATTCAATTCATTGATAGGTGCCATTAATTAATACCCTACATAAAAAAGGAAAATTTTTACTTTACTTGCCTATTTGTTATTTTGCTCTATCGTAAAAAAAATGGCCATTGTATGATGGAGCAAATCGCGCTTGTCCGCTATATGTATTCCCTAAAGAATTGCAATATATAAAAAATAGTTTATAACGCACATTTGTCATTCAAACCATTTTTTGAATAGTATAGAATGAAGGGGTTTTGTTTTCTAATTGAGTTAATTGTCCACTTACCAACTCCCACGAGAAACGGTAATAAAATAATAATAAAGTAATAGTCAAGTGATTTGAAAACTTCTGGTACATACACCGGTAAATTTTTTTTTAAGAATAAAATCCTAGGTAATTACTAGTCTAAAATATTGAAATAAGGAATAACGTCTTTTCTCAGGGTGTCAGGAAAGGTACTTCCACCGGTAGTAATTTCAAAGATCGATTGAATTTATTCACTTCTCTGTGTGAGTTTAGTTTAAAGAAAACATTATTTCAAATGAATACATTTAAATGATGTCTTTTAAAAACATAAAAAATATGTTATTCAAATTCTTGAAGATTTGAGAAAGTAATATTTTAAACGCGCTTGTATTTGAACATTCTTGATATATCCATTGGCTATGCTTTTGATGAAATTTTTGAAGCGACGAATTGTCGACAAACGGAGAATTTAAATTTAACATTTTAATTTGTATGCAAAGTTTTGATTTAAAAAAATATCTCTTTGACAACACTTTGCTGTAGAATAAGGTATTTACATCCTACGACTTGTTGGATGATGTACATAAAAATGATTTTTTGCTTTAGCAATTGTATGAAATACATAGTAAACTTCTCTATTTGACAAATTCATTTTATCTTTGTAGGAGATTAGTTTGTCGCTAATGAGTAGGAAAAACCGACGAAGATAAAATAAAAAAGATACGCTTACGGAAGAATATCTAGTACACATTCATTTTAGGAACCATAAGATGAAGAATTAATAAATAAACTCACCAAAACACAATTGAAGTGGCGGAAATAGAAGTAGAGAAAATAACGCCAACGCCAGATGAATTTAAAACATATAAAACATATTTTAAAAAACAGTAGTACAGCTTCTATACATTCTTTAAAGAATAGGTGCGTCATTACCGCCCACGGGCTATATGAATGCGCACTTTGCTTGGAGAAAACAAAATTTACAAAGAAAAAGCCCATGGGCCTAAAATGACACGGTTTACGATTAAGTGAGATGAAAAAAAATTGAACGACTAAGATAGTAGTGTTAAATCATAAACCTGTAATGTCGGATGCGCGTCGAAGTCGTATCTGACGACCTAAACTGAACATTTTAACACATCTACGAAACAGTCCCGTAACTCTTTAATTGCTTCATCATTTTCCAATGAGGTGGTCTAAGCAATTCCAACTTGAGTTATTTATAATATTGATATTGTTTATGGGACAAATCGGCTTTTAATGGCAAGTAATTAGGAACATATAGTTTATAATATTGTTTATACAAACTTTCTTTATATTAAGTCAATAGGCTCTTGCATATATTTGCATACGATCGACAATTAGAGGACCCCCTGTCGTTCGATGGGTCACATATGTTTTTTTTTTTTATATTTGATATACGTATATTATATCAGTTTTTGGACGGTCGTTTGTCCAACAGTTCATTTAGTTAATGGCCTATAGATGTCGCTGGTGTGGTCATGTTTATAGTTTTTATAAAGTAGGATGCTGTGCCAATTAATAATAAATACCTATAGTTGGTACAGATGGCGGTAATGGCTTGGCTAACGCACAGTTCCGGGTTCCAAAGTCGTCAGCGTCACACAATTTATGGTTTGGGTCATTTAATTATTTTTTTGTAACTGATTTGTATATGCCTATACCTTCCTGTGAGTTATCATATTTAAAATGCCAGTCAATAATGAAGTAAATAGAGTTTATTTTTAATAACTTAATGAATGGATTCAGTAATAACTCTGGTCATTTTATATGAATATGCTCCGACCTATGGATTCTCTCAGCTGGTACTTTCTCCAACGAGAATACCAGATATAGAGGACCATACGAGCTCCTTACTGGACCTTATGCTGACTACACGGCCGGCCGGATATTCCGTCTCAGTGAATGCGCCTCGGCTCTTCGGACCACTGTCTCGTTTAAACTCAAGTGTCATGCACACAACCTGATCCATCTGGGACAGTATATTGTCAGTATTTACTGTCCTTTAAATGTGTTGAAAACAGTCGTATGAAACTTGTGAGCTCTGCTTAATACAGGCTCGGCTGAATAACGCCCTCGCTTATAGGTCAGGCTGTAACCTACAACCTCGTCTGTAATGGACAGCCTAGCTCATTTGTATCATAATGTAATGTAATCACGTAATCGCCTTTGTATTTAGGCTAAAGCATCATTGCAATGCCGACACATGCTTTTTAGAAGATGCCACTATGAAAAAACAAATGACAGTCTAACAAGTTAAAAAGATTTTTTTTTTATAACATCATACTTCATCGCAAACAGTGTCATTATTGCGTGCAGCCAAGCGGGTGCTAAGACTTTAATTACTCCCACGGGGTTTTCTTTGAAAATTTTGCTTTTTTCAAAGTAAATCGCGCGTTCACGTTCGTGACCTCACGGCGGTAATGATGCGCCTATTCTATGTAGTATGCAATCTGACTGTTGAAAATATAAGCTATGTGCACACTACAAGCAACCAATTACAAGTTTTAACTAAAGCTAAAACATTTTAATTCATTAATTCTCTAGATATAAATATAATCTCTAGCGCCATCTGCCGACGTTGTGGTTTTCTTTACTTCTATTTCGCCATTTCAATTTTGTTTTGGTAAGTTTATTTATTTATTTACTTTATATTTTTATTAATTTACTCGCAAATGTAATGAAAAACATCGTGTGTGCGGTACGAAAGTTACAAACTCGAGTCATTAAAGCCTTAGGGTTCTAAATAGCCTCCTTTTAGTAATTTTCTTCTTACCACCCTTAATACTCAATGTACACATGTACTCGTACTATAATATTTATATGGTGAGATTTTGAGATGTAATTGGTTTTCAAATTCTTTTGTTATAAGTTTGCCCCAAAAAGAATAAAGTGACTAACTAAATATCAACGCACGGCCCAACTGGGCTAGAGACTTAAAATTTTGCACAAAGGTTTTACTTTTTTAATATTTGTTATAGTGTACGAAGGGATATTGCACAGTTCATCTCCTAATTAATCCGAGTAATTTTTTATTGATTTCTCTTGAGGCAAGTAATTATAATAGGTCCGAAAATTAAAATCGCTAAATTTGCGTTTTCTTTACGTTTTAAGACCTGGAGAATTGTTTGCCATCATTTTTAGAGTGATGTATCTGTGTGTGTGTTACCTTTTCTTTGCCCCTCCTTTTTTTTGCTCCTCGATAATTCAAGAACCAATGGACCATGTTGCTCACGTGACCATACCATCTATCTTCATGTATAAATTCTGAAACATAAAAAAGAGAAGTTGCTCGTGCCGTACTTGCTAACGAACTAATTTTTTTTATTAAAATTTATATCAATGTCCATATTTGTTAGTAACAATTTGTACTAAAAACTATGTTAGAAGTATAGTTTTATTACATTTTTACGAAAGAAAAATCTATCTTAAATGTTTTCTTACGCAGCTCCTTAGTACGGCATCTTTGTTTACCTTTTTTTTTTTTTAATACCGCCATGGTGGCAAGCAAGCACACGGTCCGCCTGATGGTAAGCGGACACCGTAGCCTATGGACGCTTGCAACAGCAGGACGTTATGAGCGTTTTGACAACGTTATGAAAAGCATCTATTTTACAACGATCTATTTTACAATTGCAACGACCGGCCATATGTGTAGGCAGTCAGTAGACGTTTCTGTATTTGTTCTTTGCGTTTCGTTTTGTCGGTTTTGTTCATTTGTCGTTTCGCAACTGTCAAATTACAAAAATAAACAAATGCTTTATTTATTATTTGTAACAAGAGCCTATTTATATACTTTACCTTGGTTTACGGACCTGCCGTATAAATATCTACCTAGTTAATTAGTCCGAAATTGTGGGATGGATGACGCGTGCAATCAAATTATTAGTAGTTAGTTAAATGATTGGTTAGGTACCTACTTCGTCCCGTGACTCAAGGTGACAAAGTGCGTTATAAAATAAAAGCATCAAAAGTTGACCTTATATCAATATAATAAGGTATACCATAGCGGAATGTAAACGGTTTTTAATCCCGAGCGCTACGAGCGGGTGCAAAACAGATAAGAGATGCGACCTTGTGGTTGCCGTTGTTATGACAACGTACAACTTGCCACATTGTCGCCGACACTCCAACAGGCACAACGCACAACGGGCAAATAGACGGTTTGGAAAAATAGATCGTTGTGAAATTCGCACATAACGTTTGCGTTGGCACTCCGAGCAAACGTTTTAAAAACAGTCTGTGTTACATAACGCCCACGCCTAGAAGTATCACTTGCGCGTTGCCAACCCTTCAAAAATCCAATAACTTCTTTTTTGAAAACCTCATATTGTAGTCCTTAGAGAAAACCTTGGCAGGGAGCTCATTCCACAACCCAAGCGTTCGCGGGAGAAGTTTCTCTGAAACCGCACTGTACGCGACCATTTCGGTTCCAAAGTGTGGGAATGAATTCCCTGCCGATGGCTTAGACAGATAATGTTTTCAAGAGACTGTTAGCGCTGCCACGTGCTCGGCTTTTTAGGGACCTAATTGGGAACAGTCTCGAGCTATTCTGACTCTGGAATTCGAAACAAAAATTTATGGGAGTCTGACTTACCTCTCGAAACCCGTGAATGTACTTGCATACATTTTACTCTCGAATTCCAGAGTCCGAATAGCTCGACACTGTGCCCAATTAGGTCCCAGGGAGGCAGTTCTACAGCGCATGAAGCTGTGAAAATGTTTGATTCGTGTTAGTACGTACATCCCCGACGCACTACACCCACGTATCAGTCCCACTAGCATCCTGAAAGCATAATAATATTGTATTCTTAGAGCACTATATGATTTTTGAGTATAGTGAGCCAACAGACTGCATGTATAAAACGATTGACAATATGCCCTAAATACCTTACCTTTACATTCTTTGAGCTGTTTGCGAATCTACAGGCTTGCTATTATATATATATATAGAATTTAGCAAACTGCTACTGAGACTGGCTATACAGTTGAACTTTTGATTGTATGACTTTTTAGCCAGTTTGAAACTAAGAAGCGCGCTTTTTGTCGCAATATACCTCGGACCATGAGTTTCAGCATACTTCTCGCAGATCTCTACCAATTTTCTCATGGCACTGATAGACGGACTGAGGCCATGTCATCCGCGTAACTGATATTGTTTATCATTTTTACATTTAACAGGTGGTCCATAAGGTTGAAGGTCAACAGGTTGAAGAGCTTGGGTGATGTCATTTTTCCCTGTCTTACCCCACATTCCTACCTGTATGTATCCAACATTGAGCCTGTCAATCTGACTACATTCGTCTGGTGCTGATACCAATATTTAAATATAGTGATGAACCTCCTTTGGCAACGAGGTGCTTAGAGCCAACTTTGGCAACGAGGTGCTTAGAGCTAACTTTGGCAACGAGGTGCTTAGAGCTAACTTTGGCAACGAGGTGCTTAGAGCCAACTTTGGCAACGAGGTGCTTAGAGCTAACTTTGGCAACGAGGTGCTTAGAGCTAACTTTGGCAACGAGGTGCTTAGAGCTAACTTTGGCAACGAGGTGCTTAGAGCTAACTTTGGCAACGAGGTGCTTAGAGCTAACTTTGGCAACGAGGTGCTTAGAACTAACTTTTTTTCAAGATATTGTATTGCACCAGGTCATATGCCTTAAAGTTTAGGTAGATCAAGAAAGCAAGTAATCTCTGGCTTTCTATTGTACAGTGTCCTTAAGGCAGTAAATAAAATACTGGTCGAAAGTTTGTATAGCAATCTGTCATATTCGAAGCTAAATGTATGAAAATTGGTATTAGGGTTTTGGGTTGAAATTATTTATTTTAGAAACAAACAGTTTTTATAACAATCGTGTTTCACCATTTTTGAAATACATCCCCTAAAGGGGAAAATATGGTATAATATACTTTGCTAAACATTTCGTCTACCTAAAAGACAACCAGTCAGAGAGTTTATTCCTTTCCTTTAGTGCCCGATATAAATAACATTTATAATTTTCTCTAACTTGCTTGGAGTCGATGTGACCCTTACTTCCAGAGTCATAAGCTGTTTTAGCGAACAAAGATATCTCGACAGAGACACTTTTGCAATTAGGAGGTGACTTTGTAGATCTCAAACTACGACTCTTGGGTATTTTGTTTCAGCAAGTCAGAAGAATTAAGTTTAAGGTGATATGCCTCACAGTTCTGTATCTATTTGTTTTCGAGATCTAACGCGCATCTTAAATTACATAATCTACGTTTCGCAACTTTTTGTCTGAGCTTAAAGACGTTTCATTAAATTTACGTCAAAATTTTAGACTACTTACCGTTTATTATTAGTGTATCATACATTATCCTTACTTTACATAATACTATTTAAAAACCGGCCAAGTACGTGTCGGTTACCGCAATTTGTAGGGTTCCGTAGTAACTGAAATTTAAATTAAAAACGGAAGGTCAGTACCTATATTAAATTTAAAGTTTTTCAAATGATAACCAAACCTTAGAAATGCAAATCACAAACTTATCTAGGTATAGGTAGCTAGACACATCCGAACTGCATGCACTTATGAGCGCAGTTGCCACTCGATGGATTTGTTACTTCGACTAGCTGTCGCCAGGCCCCTATTCCCTGTACCACCAAGCGCCGCACCTAGATGTTATTAATATAGTATTAGTAATTAGAATCTTATAATTTTATTTTTCTAACATAGCTCATAATGGTAGTTTATGCAATTGTTCCGAAAGTAAGTACTTTTTAAAACGAGTGCTGGTTTGTGTAACAAGACGCAGGCGAGTTTTCAATAGTATAGCACGAGTTTTAAAAAGATATCGTTCGTGCAATTGTATACACTACTTTTTATCGACTAGAAAAAAAAATATAAATAGATTTTAATAAACAATATAATAACAATGCCCAAAACAATTGCTCATTAATTGTTAAACCTACTTAGCTATGATACTTTTTCTTTCTATTTAGTTGTATATGCTGCTCCCATGATTTTTTTATACATCCAAGGTAAGCCATTTAGCTGACAGTTGGACACTGGGCTTAAACAAAAATTTGCCCTTATAATAGCTTAATATTTAGCAAACGCATCGCTGAATCGAAAAATGGTTTTATACACCCTTTTTTTTGTAACAGAGTTATCGAACGACATCCCACGCTAAGGGGTAGACTTTAAAAAATGTTCAATCCCACGTTACATTTAGGGAAGGTACCCTAAAAACATATATTTTATTTTACCACTTTGTCGGCCTAATTAATATTTAATGTTCGTTTCTTGACTACGGAACCCTAAAAACTATTCTTAAGAAATCTATACCTTACGCAATCCTGCCTTACATTTTATAGATCGTACAGAGTAATTAAAGGGAGAGAAGAGATTGAAAATCAATTGTTTTGTTGTATTTATTGGTTAAATGGGATATATGTAATGTAGTAGAGTGGCCACACCAAGATATCGGCAACACCACATTAACGAGTGAGTTGGCAGAATTATTGAATGTACCAACTTAGATATTAATGATTTTGTAAAACATATAGAAAACTATAAAATATAATTAGAGTTCCCTAAATTATTGTTGAAATACTACATTTAATAGAAGTAGAATTTTCCCCTTTGAAAGCTAAGTTTATTTGTTGTATGAGTAAGCCAGCCCTGCTCATACGTCACCTGTGACTGAATAGGGTTTTTCAAATCTTCATTAAATTTTAGAGTATGAGGACCCCACAGACCCGACCTAAACTTATACTATTGTACTTTTTTTTACTTACAATATATAAATTTAAAAATTTATAATAAATACATCATACTTTAATCATTTATATAACCTATTAGTTATCAATTTATTAAAGTCTACAAAAAACCAAAGTTGTTTTAGTTTTTTGTTAACTTCAATAAATTATAAAATGTTATAAAGTATAGTTTTAGCTAAATTGAAATGTGTAATGTTTCAACTTATATGAAAACTTCATCTATACCTACTTATTATAACTCATTGTCCGATGTTGTTATTTTCACGGCTACGAATAAAATTTAGCAGTGTGATAGCTTGCACATTGAGGAAGGACATAGGCTTAAAAATGTCAAGAGTGACCATCCGGCGTACAGAGGGTTGAAAGGAATGAGGCTAAACACTGAGTCAAATTTACTAAATTTAATGAGATGAAGAACATACCTACTTAGAAAAAAGGTCAAGTGGAAGTCGGATTAGCGCGAAGATCATAATCAGAACAACAGCAAACTTTTGGACTATAATCAAGGAGTTGCCTTAGGAACGCGAAACTGAATTTAACGGGGACGGAGCCGTGGATAAAGTCTTGTTAAGTATATAAAAAAAAACCTAGAAATCTTTTTTCAGCCGCATTTTATTTCTTTTAGTATCCGGTTAGTATCATATTTATTATGTTTTTATATTTATATCTATTATTTATTAATAGTCTAAAAATAATTTGTACGTCAAAATAAATAAACATCGTCGGCTATAACAAAGTTATGGAACATCGAATCGTAACAAGCGAAGAAGAAGAAGGATAAATATTTTCAACTTTAAATTAAAATTATCAATAGTATAGGTAGAGATACAGTTCAGTCAGCTAGGACTTTTTTGTTGGGAATATCTTTTACTTTAAACGACTTTTTAAAATTTTTGATTTGTTTAAAGAAATCTTATCTTTTAAAAAATTAGTGTCGGACAACCGTCCGGAATCGTGACAACTTGTGCCTTTCACTTTTTATGTCTGTCTCTCTCGCTCTTAGGCGGGCTAACCATGCCGCGTGCCTCTCACTCGCTCTCATTGTGAGCGCATAACGTGAGCGGAGCGTAACGCAGTTTCTTGAAGTGTCACCCGGCAAACCAATTTATAAGACGTTGTCACGTCAAAAACTTAAACGGGTTTTTAAACGTTTGGTAACGAAGCAAGTCGTGTTAAATCCACAAAGCTGAAACAATAATCCTAAATGGGCTCAGGGCCCACAATATGACCTCTAAAGTAAGAAGGAAGGTATCAAGGAGAGAAGATAATTGTTTTGCTTATAGTTTAAAATAAATTACTATAGTTGTATATGCGAGACTTTCTTTGTACTAGTCGTTTCTTTATGCTCCAAGGGAGCATTTAGCACAGAGATAGTTAAAGTGACGAAGAAGGGCAAAGTCTTTTTTCCTGATAATTCAAAAGTTTTCGCAGGTATAACTATAACCCAATACCATGTGGACGGAGTTTCTGTAGAAATTCGACGCCAATAACTAAATTTAGGGCGTGCAGAGTCACAGGCAAATGATAGTATAAAATAAAAACAATTTCTTTCTTTTTTTAATGTATTACTTTCATCGGATGTAAAGACTAAAATATTTAGTATAGATCTTAGTGATAAAAAATAAATGTAAACGAATTGCTTTGAAATGAGTGGCCGACAAGAAAATTATGAAATCAATTAATCTCAATAATGTGTATTAATCAATAATTCGGAATATTCCTCTAATACTAGGTAACCATTACTGATGAAGGGGACAAATTAGTAAAAGACACATTAAAGCATTACTGTAACGGTGCTGGAGCTGGTGCTGGTAACATTTTTTTTATTACTCATTTACTGTAAGTAGCGTTTGTTTGTTTGTACGTTTCAATAAATATTATATGTAATTAGTCACTGCCTTTTTTCGGCTTGTTTGTTGGCCTATTTCCTAATCTTGCAATGTACAGTAGATCATATGTTATTTTAAATACAAGTGATTATTATGCATATAATTTTTTTGACATGTCGTTTTGACATTTGTAAACGGCCCCATAATTGCCTAAGTTAGTTTCGATATTCCGATTCCAAACTAATGTGAAAGTCTGTTTATTAGTTTCTTTGTTCCGAATTTCTCGTAGACTAATTATAGCTTAGCAAACTATCTTACAAACACTTGCTGTAGAAATATGGTTTTTATGTTTTTGTCTTCTATTCAATGTATCATCTTATTTTGGTCCACTGCTGGACGCAAGCCTCTTTCAAAGCAACTTTCTTTGCGGCTCTCTTTCTTTCCCATCCGTCTACTATTACTTTATAATAATAAAGAATATTCATTATTTTTTTTTCATTTATTCCGAAATCGTCTTCGTTATTAAGTAAATACACTAGGTGTATATGTAATGTCTCCGGTATTCCTAGGATTGCTAAATGGTGCACGTTTAATACACTAAAAAGTCAAATAAAGTATTATATATATGTGTACAAATAATACCAAAGTGTTTGTCTTGTCTTATAAAGTGCAAATAAAGGTTTAAAAAGTCCACCTTAATAGATAAGTAATAAAACTTAATAACGCACCTGCTATGTCCAAACAACTTCTAGATAATTTTAAATGAAACTTGAAAATAAGAATTTAAAAATTTCGCTGCGTCCCCACCTGAATGGCAGGGCCTAACTACTTAGATTGCAAGTTCTATAAGATAATGACCGAGGCGGTTCAAGCTATGAAACACTTTGCCACCCAGCATGTGCAGCTTTTGTAAATTTACAAAAAAATAACGAAAGGTTGAAGAGCTCAACCCAGCAATCCCCATTGTACCTATGCTATACCGAACTTCGCGCTTAGTTATCCGAAGGAGAAAGAGATGAACGAGAGCACTAAGAAAAGATTTGGAAAATTTGTTCTCTAAGGAGGTAAAATGGGGGTTGAAGGTATGTATGGAAAACTGAAGCTTAATGGTATTTGACCTTTAAGTTGAAAATTAAGATTGACGCGTTTCACCGTTTTTGAAAAAAACCCTAGTTGGCCAAATAGAGGATGAAAATTTGCATGACAAGATTATAATAAAAGGTTAACAAAATATAGTATAACTATATAGTATAACTACCCCCATCACCTGTCTACAAAATCAAGCCACCACACTACAGGCTATATTTTCAATAATAATTGGTAGTACCAGGTTTCTCTTAAAGTCAGCGATCCATCAACCTGGACATCAACTACAATTTCCTTAAGTCTTAAAAATTAAAGTGTGGGTTTAGAAGACGTCCTATACTATATATTTAAAGATTTTTCACTATGCCACCATTTTATCAATTTATTAGAGAAGTATGCACGTAATAGACTTATTTTTCTTTAGAAATAATCGTGTAAAATATGGCAACACTTAAGACATTTTTGCGTCTCTCGGGTGCAAACTATATCCAAAAGAAACTTTCACTAACTATGAATTATTACATTTTTGTTACCTGGATGAACAACTAACTACCAATGTGATATTACGGTCGCTCATTTAAATGTAACAGTTGTCATTTATTATTTCGTAAAATGGCTCAAATCCTTCCAAACCGTAAGCCATGGAAACAATTAATCTCATGACTTACCGTTGGAAAGTTGGTTAACTGAATACGTTAGTCATTTTTATTGACAAGTTATTTTGACAAGTGTATGTAAGACATCCCACAGTTACCGTCGATGGCACATTAACATAAATTTAATTAATTGATTAATATATTTTTCACTGGCAACATCGTGACGTGCGAGCGAGAAAGCCCATCGTTATTACTGTTCATGGGACATGGATATTGGAAAATATGTTATTGATATAAGATATTTTTCTATTCAATGTTCGAAGTTTAAAATTAAATGGTGCGTACATTGAAACACGACAGTCTTTTATAAGTGAAGTCGTAATATATTTGGAGACATTGACTACACGTTTATGAGTTTTTTACAGCCCGTACCATGCTTAATTATTTGTAAATTAGTTGTATCTTTTCGTAATTCATATTAATGTTTTTATTCAGCTGTAATAAACCAAACTGAAGATTAAATGTTTTGCACATTTGTATTTAAAATTGTAAATTCTATTTTATTGGTATAATATAAAGTAATGGATAGAAAAAAATGTCATAAATTTTATTTATGATGTTTATTTTTGTTATTTATTAATATGAAAGAAAGTGGAAGACAAGTTAATATTTAAGTAAGTTTATTCTTCATAAGTTTGAACACTAGGAATGTTGGAAGTAGCAGAATATCTTTTGATAATTTTGTTTAGGGAGTAATAACGCAGTATTCTGCCTCCACTTTTTTTTTGCAAAAAAGTCCGTGTAATCCCAACTCTTCGACGTGACGTCACAACCACAAAACAGCAAACCTAAGTTAGTATAATTGTCATAGAAAAATATAATTGTCATCTCCTTACGCTAAATTATGATAAAACTGAAAAAATGTTAGCTATATTACAGTAATGACACACACACACACACATACACACATACATACACACACACACACATGCACAAACACAACCTGAAATAAATGATTTCCTATGTTAGTTACCATTGTAATAAATTATAATTGTTGTAGTATAAAGAAATACAGGGAAATATCTGATGTCATTAAAGATAATGTACTGTATGTACTGTAACCCTACTTATACAGGTTTTTTTTGGAAGAGGGAGAGAGCAGAGCTTTCCAGATGTAAAATACATGTCCATACTAATATAGCAATCGTTACAGGTCTAGAACTGTACATATTGTTGTTAATATTAGTGATGCACAAATAAAGAATATTATTACTAAAAAAAGGAAGGTGTGTGGAAAGCAAACTGCTGCACTAAGACGAAGTCCGATTACAACTCTAAAGCTTAAAGAAGAATGAATGGTGTGAAGCCAGTCACAAGATTCTTTGTCTGAGATAGCATGATAGCATTAGGATCTTCAATCTGGTTTAGATAAGCTTTCTGAACCAACGGAGACGGTATGTCTTCGCTGGGAAAGAAAGCCTACCAAGCCTTAGTAGCTTCTGATACAAATGGCATGATAATAACATCTCTGTGTTAAAATAAATATTACTAAGTTATAATGCGCTGGTTATGCTTAGAACGATGGCTAAGACAAAGAAGCAGGTAAAGCTACACTTGAAATTGCTTAAAATAAAATTTTAATTTTAATATATATATTTGAATTCTAGTGACATAAGCTAAATATTAAAAATAAAATGTACTTACGTAAGTTCTTACATTAATAATTAAATTTTGATTGGTAGAAACTGCATGTCAATCATGTCAGACAATAGTTATATCAGAGAGTAATGCTAAAACTTACCATTTTTTAATAAGCGGTTGGTAAGTGCTACAACCTGAAAGGCTTCAGAAGCCGAGTGAAATAAACCGGCCAAGTGCGATAATCTAAATGATGGCCTGCCATCAAATGTCGGATGGATGGACAGACAGACAGCATAGGCTTAGTAATAGAACCCTGTCGGCACCCTTTGGGTACGGAACTCTAAAAACTGCCGGCTCTTTTCTTATAAAAATAGAACCGGCTACAGAGGTGGCTTTTTAAATAGCTTTCTAGGAACCTAGAAGAAGGTTTCTCGTCTGACTCTTCTACGTACAATACAACTTCTACTTCTTTTTTATATTTATGAAGGAAAAAAAATTGAATAAAAATAAATAAATTCCTGAATTGCTACGTCGCAAGTAAAAGACTTAAACGCGCGCGAAACAACTGTTATAATATTCGTCTATCAGCGACGTGTTTCTGTTCTATCTTTTATATGCGCCAGAAAAGAATAGACATTCCATAAATATATTTTAGTAACAGTATATTTGTGGCCCCAGATTTAAAACTTACCAGCAGCTTCGAACCTTTAAGTCTGAGGAAACTTTGCACCCTCATGCTGTGTGTCCTGCCGTTTGTTAAAAGACCGTGTTTTGAGGAATTGTTCAAAATGATACTCACAGCTATAACTATCTATCATCACGCCTCCGGCCATCAGCAGGGAATCCATCCTCATACCTTTGACCCCAAATAATCGGTCAGGCATTGTGCTGTTTCAGAAATGTAGGTATTTCCCCTCGGGAACTTAAATGAGTTCATATTGAGGTTTTCATTAGGTATGAGGAGTTTTAAGTAGGGAATGATTTTAAAAGGTCAGTAACTCGTAAGTTATAAGTAATGCACATAGTTTTGCGAGCGGTTTTTAGACGTTTCAAAGGTTAAAACGAGCATTAACCTTGTCAAGCAAATTCAAAAAGTAAAAGTTTAATATCTTTATAGGTATAGGAAGTATTATGTAAATTATTTTATAAAGTGTTTCAAATGTATAATATAACAAGCAAAAAAACGCAAAACCCATAACAAGTGTTTTAATAGTAGTGGTTTAATAGTAGAATCCTGAACGAAGCGAGTTTTGAAATTAAATTTTATTTTATCTCAAGCACGCTGCTTTTTACCATCGACTGAGATGTTTTTTTACATTGGTGAACCTTAACACACATTGGTGACACATAACAACTAATAAACAACAACAAATAAATATACTTAAAATATACGTATTGGAAACAAAGGTGAGTTTTTAAACTGATGGAACATGACTAAACTGAACAAATTGATGTACTTTGGCGTATATAAAAATTATTATTTACCAGTAAAACATTTTTTTTCTTTTCTTTTCTGACCGGACATATATTTATATTTTAAATCAATTGTTCAAATGCAAAATGTGTTATTACATAAATAACTTGGTAGGGAACGAGTGACCTCACGCAATCTGATTGCTGTTTATTTAAATAAAATAATGGTGCTACTATTGGCTAAACACTTGCAAAATAAGTTTATTAACGTTATTTTTAGACAAAAATGCTGCCTTTAAACTAATGATTTTGTAGATCTAGACACGCGGTAGCATGTCAAGCCAAGTTCAAGTAACAGAACTGGCGAGCAGTACCGTGTGTAATATTGCACGAACCATTTGGAGCCACTTTTGACTCAAAAACACTCATAACTCAAAAACTATTTCACATAAACATGTCAAATTGGCTGACATGGCTCATATATTAAAACTTGCGAGATACATATGTGCTCCAAATTTCATAAGCACATCTCAAACGGTTATTTAGATATTAAAGTTCAAAAATCGTCTTTTTTTTCACTGACTGACCTATAGATCAAAACTCTAACCCAGTTCCAGATGACCTAGAAAGTTCAAATTTGGCATGCAGATAGGTAATTAGGTGAATACAAAGAAATAAATCAGAAACTGGTAAATTTTTATAATTTTATTACAATTTTTCACTCAACCTTTAAGCGGGCGCGTGGTCATTTGTAACGGCAGCGGTCGCGCGTAACCTTAATAACCGTCAAGGTTTTTACAAAAAGACAAACAGAATTAGAACTTGCGAATAATATAATTCATATATGAGAACTAGCCAAGTCAGACCTTAGGCTACAATATATTGTCCTGGGTTATAAGAAGAAATGATATTAACTTCTCTTGAGAAGTTATTGGAATAGGTCCAAAAATCGTAATCGAAAATTTTGTGTGGTCTTTACGTTTCAAGACTTAGAGAATCATTTGCAATATTTTTTAGAGTGATGTCTGTGTGTGCGTGTGTGTGTGTGTGTGTGTTGGTACGTATGTATGTATGTAGAAATATTTTGGCTTTCGATTCCTCAATAACTACTGGACCGAATCGCGCTGATGACATATCAATCGATACGCCACGTCATGACTTAGATCTGAAAGGAGTCTGAAATAAATCGGTCCAGCGGTTCGTTTTTATCCGTAAAAAACTAACTTTTTTATGCACGCAACATAAATTTCATGTATCGAGGGGTAGTAAAGGGTTTTCGAGGCTGCTGATTTCGAATTTTTTATCAGTTTTTTAAAATTCAAAATGGCGGACCCAATATGACATAATTTTTTTTTGTAAAAGAATTTTTCTCAAGAGAAGTTGTATGTACGGTACTTGCTGCCGAACCAATTTTTTTATGTTATTATAAATAAATTTCAGGACTGACCATTGAACTTGGCACCCATTTAGATCTTACTTCTTTTGTCGTTGAAGTCAACATCCAAGGCATATATCATAATATTGAACTTGGCTCTCATTTCACAATTTTGTTTTTGATAGGTATCTTCTTACTGGAACAGTTACGGAGATATAAGCCATTTCTTGTTTGACAACCGCCATCCGAAATTAAGATCTTGATGAGATCTAAAACTTTAAGGACTAACGGCTGTAAATACTTACGGAGATATAGCACTTTATATTTTGACAACTGAAGGAGGTAGTTTTAACAAGAGAAAATTGTTGTAATTCAGAAATAATAATTTTAACAAGAGAATAATATTTTTTTTAATGTGATTAAGATTTTGATTTTAACCAGACCAACAGATCTTGTTGTTATAATAAGTTGTTAGTTATATAAAAGCAATAAGTAACAATAACAGATTTTAATTTAAACAACAGAAAATTAAATATTCCGCGCTTTTGTTTCTCCGCTCCGCTGCTGTTTTTCACCACTCGCTACTACAGGGCCACAGGCTTTTCTTAAATAAAGGAGGTTTAGGCCACACAGCGTTCATTGGCAAACGCTGTCTTTTTGAAGAGATGTGCTAACCAATAAGAAGAGAGATGTTATAAATAGTCCCTTATCCCACCCAATCAGCGATTAAATTTCGATTCGTCCTAAACCAAACTCGGTTTTTTGAAATGATCATAAAAGCAGCTCAGAAGATGAAGGGAGAGAAGAAGAACTCGCTCTTATTTTCCAATTATCCGGTCGTTTGCAAACGTCCTAGGATTTTGAGAAGATCCGTTTTTTTTAATTATACTACGACACATTCTTCTATCGTCGCGCCATCCGGCTGGTGGACGCCCCACACTATGTTAGAAAGATAGAAACTTTTAAATTTCAAGCTACCTTAATGCTGCCCATCCTAAATGGATACTCTTATCGGCTTCTTGCTCGACGTTGTTTTTACCCAACTGTACAGATAAGGACTGTATTTTTTTAAAAAAAGCGGTATTAATTTTTTTTATTCCTATATAAATCAAGAAAAACATATTTAAACATTGCCAAATACCAGATTTTGTACCAACTGATCTTTTAACATAACATACGCCAGACACAGACATTTTAAGAATTTATGAAGTAATATTTATGAACTAAAATTCATTAAAAACTCTCACAATCTTTGTGTAACTCTTCACAGGAAATAAAATTTTAAATATAAATTGAGATCGATATTTTGCTTTCACTAATCTTTTCAACAACCAACGCTAGAGATGGATCGTTACTTATCGATATTACTAGAACATACGACACTAAAGATAAAATACACTGTTTCACACTTCTACTGGTTGAAATGCAATATGGCACGCGTCCGGCATTTTAAAACTAGACTAAACTTCCGCCTTGGCTTCTCTTGCTTTATACTCACTAACATCTCACGCTCTCGCTTCTTTATGATTAGCATACGCATAACTATCATATTCGGTTTTTATGCACAATTAGGAGCTATCAAAATATCATATAACTTTTCTACTGACAGAAAGATTTCGGAATAAACATAACAGAGAGACGCACGCTGGGAAATTTGATTGTATTGTGAACATTTGTTAGAGTCACATGTGGAGTATATGTTAAAAGGCTTAGGCAAGGGCCAGCCAGGGGGAGATTAATAGGTATTACACTTTTATTGTGGTTTAGGAATGTGAATAATTTACCGTGAGCTAATTTAATGACTCTTGCAACATCAAATTTAAGTGGAATTAGGAAACCAATGTACATACACATTTTTTAAATCACTTTATGATTTTAAAATGCAACTTCACAAAGTACTTTTACTGGAAAGATTTTAATGCGGTATTTGATGTCGTTTTGGAAATACCATGTACACCCCTTTTTTCTTCTTTGTATTATTTTGTATAAACTTAAAACTATAATTTTGTACCAACATATAAAAAATGCGAAACACACGCACAATCAGATAAAAACAGAGAGCTTGAACTATGTACTACCTCGCTGCTTTTCTTATTTGAGCCTAAATCCTAGTTTTCTTGGTTTTAAGTTTACAGAATATGTCAAGTAAGAAAAAACACGGCTATGTATATATATTCAGAGTTTTTGTCCCTAAAAGGGGGTAACCTGGGGCTGTTGTAATACATGTTTGATTAAAAATTATATTAAAATTATTACATTTGTTGAAAGAATTTGACCACGATTTGCACTAGATTTAACATCAAAATTCAAGTGGCCAGTAACATTTTTGGAACACGTTTTTAGAAAATACCATCGATGTTGCTGTTCAAAATTCCGTTCTGTCGTATATATTAGAAAGTTTTAAGGATTAGAGAGTGCCGGGGCGCTTTTCGACCCCACTCACTCGCAATTGTAACCGCGTAACGGGGAACTCCCATTCTGGCGCTGACCCACCTTCGGGTTCGAGGCTCACGCTGATCGAAGGGACGACACCAAAAGCGACAACCCAAGCCGAGGCTTCCCCCGCGGGGAGCCCTGGAGCGTTGGGCGCTATATGGGCTGAGACTCCTTCAGTCTCGCTCCAGAAGCCAGGTGGAGTAGTAATGGCTGCATCAGCCAAACTGTAGTAGTCATACAGAAAAAACATTTCTTGAAACGAAGATGGGGCTTGTATGCATGTCGCAGCCATCTGGTTAAATTTGCCAGTTAATTGGATGCCTAGGCAGATCGTCAAGTATGGAAAAGAAATTAACTGAAATCGCTCTGTATAAGTCATGCATGTTGGGTTAGGTTTAGTTTCTCTATCGTCAACGTAGATGCGGAGCGAGCGAAGCGAGCGGAGCGTTCCAGCCAAGTTTTGTATAATATTCTGTTCAGTTATATGATAATTTCTTGTTCATACTTAACGATCTGCCTAGGCGCCGAATTAACTGGCTAATTTAACCAGATGGCTGCGACATATACATTTCGTAGAGCGCACGCGGTACGCACAGGGCAGGTTTCATGTCATTATCAGTCACCCGTAGGTATAATAGGTATGAACTCTCATTTTGCCTGCCTTTAGGAAAGTAAAATTTTCAAAGAAAAACCCCTTGGGAGTAATTTAGGTCTTAGCACCCTCTTTGCCTGCACGAAATGACACAGCTTACGAGTAAGTGTGGTGAAATAAAACTTGTGTTACATTGAAACCAAGTCGGTTTTCACTTGTAGGTCATATGACAAGACTTTATTTAATTTAGGTAGTGTCCGCCATTTTTAGGGAACCGTAAAAGATGCGAAAAACCAAAGCTTTGTGCTTTCGGTAGACATCGGTAAAACCCTTAAATAATCAAAATGTTTTTAACAAAAACTTATATTATGACCTTTTTAAAACTATAAGTTATTGTATTTATACAATCGTGTAAGTATCGTCAAAAGTACTTATACGAAACTTTAACATGACAATACGCTATGTAAGTGGGAAATTTATGACCTTTATATGATTATCATGTTGAAATCTATCTATAGTCTTATCAAAGGAATAAATGTGACCTATAAACGTTCATCTTGTAAGAGTCATTTAACTGTCAAAAAGTCATAAAGTAGTCGTAACGATGATTATTAACACGATGATCATATATTTTTCGTTTAAAAGACATTAAGTTGCAAAATAGGTTCCTTTAAGGTCACCACTGCGACTGTTATAAGATGATTAAATAATTTAATCGTGTAAAAGTTTTCTGGACTGAATTGAATGACTAAAGTATATTACGACTAAACTTTGTATAAAATACTATAACACAATTCCTTTTATAGGACAACTTTGCTAGTTGGGTAGGTCATCTACCATTTCAATATATATCAACATATAATGTGTCTGGTTAAAACAAATCTTCTATAGTTTTCAGTGTCTTTAGAAACTATAATTTAATCTCAATGAATTTTAAGGCTATTAATTGTTAGAAAGCAAATATTTTTAATGTCATATTATTAGTGTATCTAAATGAAATTAAATAGTTGAGATTAAATTACAAACAAAAAATAAGTATTAAATTATACAGTTTTTCGCGTTGGGACTTATAATATACCTGTCTTAATAAACAAAATGGTATCAAATTTATTAATTATAAAATAATATTGGAAAATATGGTAGAAATAGACAATTTATCATAAAAATCGGCACAGCCAGCGCAGCGTAAGCCACGAAGTTTGTGTTGTATAATAACCACATTTGGTACCGGTTCCTCTGATTAATAGGAAATAATTTGTTTAAATTTTTTAAATTAAATATTAACAACAAATTAACAACGTGTATATTGATTTGGCGGGACAAAGTTAGATTTCACACTCAGGTAGACAAGATTATATTAAGGGACATACATGTACTTCTCTAGTTGTTTACATGTTTACATGTAGCAAGCAGCCAACGCGCCGCCAACGAAACTTTCTGATTTTCTATTAGTGTAAATCGGATCAATTTAATTAAAAAAGTTACCGCTGTTCGTTGTGAAGCGATTCACCCACAGCTAGACCGATTTGGTCTTCTTTCTTTCTTTAAACATGTTTGAGTATGAATAAGATTTTAAGGGATAATGAATGTTAAATACATAGCTTAATTGCATTTACCATAAACATTTTTATTAACATTGTACACTTTTATGTTTCATAATAGGGCCAACTGACATTAACATAAACACATACGTATTAAATTGTTGTAGTTATTGAAGGGTCAATATTTAATGGTAGCGAAGAAATCCCTAAATGTCACTTATATTAATTAAGATCGTTAGTTAACATTAAAACACGTATACCGGCCGTGGCGCCCGCACTTGATCACAATCTTTGAACTTTAAATATACCCGTCTCTGTCTTTCTTATGCTTTGCCGAGCAGTGGTAATGTGAATTTATTATTTCTATTTTCGATAACTGACCGAAAGGTCGTCACAAAAATATTATCTATCAATAGTTCAGAAATGCTTCAAAATATTATGTATCAATAGTTCAGAAATGCTTCGTAATATTATCTATCAATAGTTCAAAAATGCTTTAAAATATAATCTATCAATAGTTCAGAAATGCTTCAAAATAAATTGTCGCTTTTATGTATTAAATCGAATTTGTAATTTTTGAGTTTATTTCTTTAACCCAAATTCAACCAGATATTTTACAATTTTACGCTGTCTAAACTATAAATATTTTAAGTGGATTCAGTGCTCTCCCCTGTTTCTAACATGTCCACTTTGATTTAATCAATGCGGATCTGCTTCTTCGCTGATGATAAAAAGTTCTTCGGTGACCCGATAACTTTGTCAGGACAGTTGTCTTTTCTTTCTATTAATAGCTTCTTTTTATTTGGTACAGTATCGGTAATCGCTCACTTTCACCTCTCGGTGAACAATGTACTATTTATATATAGGTATTGGCATAGGATTTCTATGGCAACTCCTTGGTTATAGTAACAAAGATTGTTTTAGCAACAAGCTAAAGCTGAAGCTATAGTTTGTCTACGTGGAATTGGGTTACAGCTAATCCTGCGGGGAATTGGGTTACAGCTAATCCTGCGGGGACTTTTGAATTTTCCGGGATAAAAAGAAGCCTATGTCCGTCTCTGTATGTTCAACTATCTCTGTGCCAAATTTCAGCTCAATTGCAGTTTATATTCAATTGGCTGTGTACAAAAAAAAATGATTGGTATAAATTTATTTTGATAATTTACTTTTCCGTCCGATGAACCCTTGTTGGAATGATAAAACGAAAGCTGACTCTTTAGAACGTCTCAAACTAATAGATGCTTTTAAAAAAAATATCATCCGTAACACAATATCTGACGACCCGCCGCTATTAAACATAGTATATTGTTGTATTTAATTTTCATAATCGATATTGTTTGTAGTTAAATTTCTCCATTATTGTATCGTTAATTGGTTGAGGAACACGCTTGGTCAGTATTTGAAATCTTTTAAAGATTTTTCAAATTACTTTATTTATTAATCACACTGGATACGTCTTTATTTAATTATACAATTAAATTATAATGCTGACGATTATTCTTAGTGATGTGCCGTGATTAACAGTTACGCGTTATTTCTTAATTCGTTTTTCGTTTGTCAGTTGTTGTTTTAGGCGCTTTCACACTAGCCGATAACGACATCGACCCGATACCGACCCGATATCGGCGGACAGTACTAAATGATTTTACTTTGTGTCGATATTGTTGCCGAGAGCGACCGACACCGATATTTGACCAATAAAAATATGTTAATAGGTAAAATAATTTTATTTTAATTAATGTTTTTCATTCTTTCACATATGCTCATGTACCTGTTACTGGTGCTTAGAGCCACATTTTTAACAAACTTGTGCTGTGATTGTTAGGCATAATTAAGGTACTTCGGCGTAAAAAGTAGTTGAATATTCCTAATATAATCGGTACAGTATTTGTAACACATTCAGCAAATTATTTTTCTAACACATTCTGCTTTAGAAGTAATGCTGCATTTACGAGTAGTTCACGTAGATTGAAAAAAAATTGTTGAGTTTAAAAAACAATTTTTTTTAACAAGCTCCAGGTCAAGACTCCACTTTAATTAGTTTGTATAATCGTACAATTGTTTAACACTCCAAGCAACTCTAAACAAAACACGCACTAGTAGAGAATGCACCAAAACGACGCCATATATTAGTAGTCCGAGACCAGGGATCACATTGGGAAATGTCTTGAGCTATTCGGACACTGGAATTCAAGAGAAAAATGTATGCAAATACATTCACGGGTTTCGAGAGGTAAGTCAACCTTAAATATATTTTTGTCTCGAATTGTCTGTTCCCAATAAGGTCTAAGAGCTGAAAACTGCGCATCGTTAATTGTACGTGCTGTTCTATACGTGTGTGAGCAAATCACTAGTAAAGATTTTAAAACCACGTATGCGCGCGTTATAAAATCATAAATATTTTTCCTTATTTGTATTACATACTTATACCACAGGCATATAGGTACACACCATTCTTACTATGTAGTTATTTTACTGTTTAATCGATATTTTTCGCTACCGCGTATTTACTTAATTATTTATTTGAATTTGTTGCTTATAGTTTTATTTTTCCTATTGATCTGTTTTTAAGGTTTTTTAGAACGTACGGTCATTTGCAATAGTCCATACATAGTATAAAGGTTAAATTGCGTGGAGCCATTCTGTGAATATCGCACTCACACATTAACATTATCAGAACTGTCAATAATATTAACTTTAATACGACAAAATTAGGTTTAGTTTTCTTTATACTAACCAGTTTATTTAAGGGGCTCCCATACAACAAACGTGATTTTTTTACTCGATTTTGCTCGATATTGATAACGGCAACAGTTAGACGCTTAAAATATTCACAGAATATTTAGTTATATAGTTACTTTAAAAATAAATAATTAAATTAAAATAAGACCAAAATTTAAGGGGGGGCTCCGATACAACAAACGTGATTTTTTTTGCCGTTTTTATAGATAATGGTACGAAACCCTTCGTGCGCTAGTCCGACTCGCCTATTTAATATAACCTCCATTATTTTCAATTACAGCAAGCAAGCGCCGCCGCATAGATCCGACTATATTAGAACAGATTTGTTCCTCTAATATTGTCCCAAATTTCTACACAGTGAGCCCTAATGACTCTGTAGTTCTTTCATTTCGCATGTCCCATCTTTGCACCATCAAACTCCATAGGTTTTCTATGGACCTGCCGCAGTCTTCCACCATTAAGTCAATCCACATATTAAGTGATCTCCGTCCAGATTTCATATTTGGGACAACATTTTGTTCTGCATAACGGGCTCCATTTCTGCGTCACAAATAAACCCTCTCGTTTTCAGATGATACAAACGACTTTTCATCGGTGAATAAGGTGTGCTCCCAGTCAAAATCTAAATACTCCCTTGCAAACAACAATCTATTTTGTTTATGGGTATTAGTTATAAAAGGTTTTTTAACTGGCTTTCTATGATGCAATCCTTCAATATGCAGAGCTCGACGAACAGTGTGTATTAAACATGTTCCCAAACACAGCAGTCGGTATGAAACCATTGTTCCACCATAAATCTTCTTTAAGTCACATCAATGTGCCGCGGACGTCCACTTCGAGGTCGAGCTGATATATTCCCCTCCTCTTGGTTGCGTGAGATCCAACGCTTTACGGTAATCCACTAAAAACCAAATAGCCCGATCAAAATAAACATTTTTCATACTACTGAACTTTATTTTAATTTTTTTTAGATTATAATATTTTGATATAAGAATTATGATTAATATTAACATCAAATAAAATACTTACGGTAAAAGATATATTGTAACCCATATTATATAGTTCTATAATATGCATCCTCTCTTGAATATTAATATTGGCCTGCATATTATTTTCAGCAAAAAAAATTTAATAAAAACACCAAACAACCTTATCAACACAAGCAGTAACATCCACAACGACAAAAATAAAATGGCTACCTATGTTGTGACCGCATCTAAATTAATATCTGAATAAAAACACCAAACAACCTTGTCAGCACAAGCACCCCCAGAAACAAATCGGCAACGATAAAAATAATATGTCTACCCACGTAGTGTCCGCTATTAATTTATTTTTAATTACTTAATAGCTATTAGAAAATTGGTCTTAGCTGTTTAACTGAACAAAATATTCATAATTCGTAAAATGTAACAAAAACAAAAAGAAGGGCATAAGGTGAGATTTGAATCCACAACCTGCATTGCACTGAGTACATGAATTAAGATGTGATACGTCTATCCACAACCGTAGAAGATACGATAATTTTCTTAGTGAAATTATTAAATACAATAATAAATGAAATGAAATATTACTCAGGTTCTACAAGACATATTACTTTATTTCTTTCAGTGTGTGAGTGACAACGCCTTGCCATTCTATTTTGTTTTGCAACCGACCGTACATATGAGTTGAAGAAAAGTTTTATTTCTAGTCGCTTCTTGATTCCTATGCTAATACTTGACGATGTCTATCGCATCGCCTAGTGTGAAAAGAGCCATTATCATCAAGTGGCCTTTTAGTGTCTAAACTACAGCCAAATTGTATACAATCTACTACAGTCGTTTAGTGTTTCCGATAACATATCTAAGGAAAAGAAGAAAATACGAGTGCTTTATTTACATTTCTGTGGTACTACATACTACTACTTACATACTACTAGTTTTACCCAGCGGCTTCGCTCGGGCTAAATTCGGGACAGTTATCTACTGTAACTCCTTGATTATAGTAAGAAAGTTTGCTATAGCTGTATCTATAGTTCCTCTTTGGGGAATTCGGTTATAATTATTCCTGCGAGAACTTTAAAATTTTTCCGGGATAAATAATTCTATGTTCTTCTCTGTCTGTTCAACTATATGTTTTCCAAATTCAGTTTAATTCGATGCTCGCAACGAAGCATGTGAAGGAAAGTAAACAAACTCACTTTCGTACTTATAATATTAGTATAGGTTAACCTCCCGTCATTTATTGATATCGTTTTGTCATAGTTTTAACAAAAATAAATCATCATAACTCTAATTTTGAACACAAAACTTAATGTTTATTCGTTTTTCATTGGGTGTACAATCTATTAGATAATGTTTATCGGATACATAGATTGCACATAATGTCACATCTCCCACTGCTACTGCAAACGTTCGGAAACGACGGAATATCGAAAACCAAAGCAAACGTATCGTGGTAAGACCCGTTAAACTAGGTACGTACGTATTAAAATAAAAAGTACATGTACATACATGGCTTGTAAGTTATTCAATTGTTCGTTGTTTAATTTAATTTCGTTTTAATTTTTCGTATCAACCTTTTTAAGGGCTGCGTTCAGAATAAATGACATACTTAGGTACTAATATCAACAACGTATATATAGTAAATGTTTAGAAAACGTTCAAATTTCAATAGCGCGAAACGACTTAATATTTTTAGTAAAACACACAAACATTTGATACGACATTGCTTCATAATAGCTTAAAAATTGTATCGTGATCAATATCAGAATTACAGAGCAAGAATCGTTAGCAATAAAGATGGCCGTGCGCACACATAACTCCGCAGGGACATCTCATTTATACGAACCCGGGTAAATACTGCCGCTCCAAAATCTCATTAAGTCTCAGATCACGAGATAAGGTAAATATACTCATTAAAACACGTATTCCCTCTTATTACAGGATCGGGAGGCATATTAGTTATGCGGTAGTTAGTACGAGGCTCGTGTCGGATCTAAATCGTTTTAATTGTTTACATTTTTTATCGTACTCTGGCAACACCGCCTATGTATTAAAAACAGTTGTGAAAAAATTTATCCATTAATTACATACTAAGGTAAGTTAAATTTAATGTGTTTTGCAAAATGACCAGTAGGTACCATAAGTAACTGAATTAAGGTGGCTTTATATGTCACCAGCACAGAGAAACTCAGGCATTTGTTTAAACGTAATTTTTTATGTTTCTAAAAAGTCAGAAATAAACTTATTTTAAGAATCAAGCCAATTTTGGTTTTTTGACGCGCAACACAAAACAATGGACAAAATAACGGAGGAAAACGGACCGACGGAACAAAAACACAAAGGAGTACCTACATAGTGTTTTTCGGTGTTTAATTTTCTAAATTCGACTCCCTCGCAGCCTAGTTGGTAGTGTGGTCGACTGCTGTGCAGAGGGTGTGGGTTCGATTCCCGCACAGGACAAACATTTATGTATTAAACATTTGTGTTTGTCTTGAGTCTGGGTGTAATTATGTATGATATGTATGTATTTACAAAAAAAAAAAAGTAATATATGTATTTGTATCCGTTGTTTGGTATCCATAACACAAGCTTTGCTTACTTTGGGGCCAGACGGCGCTGTGTGTAATGTCCAAATATATTATAAAAAAAATAATTATTTAGTGTATTTCAATGTGTATATTTAGATTATGTGTTATATATGTATATGTGTGTATAAGACAACAACTATGTAGTTTAGTAAATTTTATTAATGTTATATTTTTAAGTGTTATATTTCATTTGTGTTTTTAATTCGTTTGGACGACCCAACATCAAGATGGCCAAGTGCTGAGGGCTAAATTGTAATAAAAGCGTCTTTCATTTGATGGCAGGAGAGAAAGAGAGAGATCTTATTGTGGTTATGGAATGAGGTCAACAAAAAGTTTATGATCCGGCTTCATCGCTAGACCCTGGATATCATCTAAGACCTTGTCTATATGTTACGTCAAGTCAATCGATTCATCGTTAGATTCTGGATAACATTTAGGACTCAGCAACAGATATGGGACAAGTCCAACTTTTTATCACACACCCACAGACACCGCGACAGGTGAAACTAAATTAAAGCTTGTAATACACCCCCTTTGCTAGATTTTTCGCCGAACTATAAGAAGAAGGTAACTCAAGATTGGGCAGGCAGGGGGGATATTGACAACAATAGCTTTACCGCGGCAGGCCCCGAGTGCCACTGTTTTTATTTATTTGACAATGATAAAAACTCCGTAAATATGTCTTATACTTATAATTAACTTTATTTAATACAATTACCTAGGAGAGATAGCTTTGTCGATAAGACCACCACTTTGTACAATCTCAAAATTGAGCTTTGAATTCTGATGTATATAATAATGTGTACAATAAAGTGTATTCATACATTCATTACTAATACTATAATAAAATATCTATGGCAATTTAGAAATTTCAAAGTAAAGTCAAAGTCAAAATGGTTTATTCAAATAAGGATTTTACAATCACTTTTGAATCGTCAAAGTTATAAAATATTATTTTTAAATAATATTTTATAAAATATAATTTAGTTACATATAGTGATTCCTACGGGAACTTTTGAATTTTCTGGAATAAAATGTAGTAACTATGTGTTTATTCAGGGTAAAAGCTATCACCATTTCAAATTACTTCATATGTAACAAACGTACTAACTGACTAATATTCGCATTTATTATTTTAGGTGACAATCATAACGTCTGTCACTTTCAGTCGTAATCGAATAATGTTCGATAGATATGGCAATTATTAATCAACTTATCGATGATATTAAGTACAAGGTGCGGCGCGAAAACTTGCTGGTTTATATTTCGTACCAAGCGTCATGGTAGGGTCGGAAAAGGACGTGAATGCATTGGTCCAACGAGTTGCACGTGTTTGCCGTCGAAGCTTCCCTTTTGACTGGCCGTTCCATTATAGCCACTCAACGAGCGTTCCGAACTCGTTTTAATGTTTGTACTGTAGATCTAGTTTCAGCAATTCGTTGCGTCGTTGCGGGTGGACACATTCAGCGTGAGTGGAAGTGTGAAAAAAAGGCGTTAAGAGGTCGGCAGACTGTCACTACACCTGAAAACATTGAGAGAGTGAGGCAGTCAGTCATATTTACTCTCTCCACGGCGTTTAAAACGTAAACATGCTTCTGCTTTGGGGTTTTCGGATTTGGCTCCTTGTGAATTTTTTTATGGGGTTATCTAAAATCAATTGTTTAAAATGACCGTCCAAGGAGCCTACCTCACTTGAAAACAATATACGCCAAGCCATCGCCAACATACCCATCAATATGCTTAAAAGAGTTAACCAATACTTTAGAAATCTGGTAACTCAATGCATGGACGATGAGGGCCGTCATTTGACCGATGTCATCTTCAAATCTATTAAAAAAATTGGTTAATGTATTTTACAATAAAATTTAAATACAGTAACATCTCTACTGATTTTTTTTATTGACCTTTCAAATCAGTAAGTTTCCGCGCCTGTTTTTTCATCACAAATATTTTATGCGTAAATTTTCACGTCTGTTTTCTTAAAATTAATAAACACATTAATAATATACCTATTTAAGAAAAACATGCACCATGAAGATGAAAAATGGATATTTGTGTATTGAATGACGTGCCTAATTATGGACAGTGATCCTCTATGAATAATTATAAGCAATTATTTATTTAAAACTGATTGACCGATAAGCTTTAAGACATCATACACGTAGGTACAACTAGCAGTAAACAGCGCGTTGCCGCCAATAGAATCCATTAAAAGAATAAATTTCTGATCATAGGCAAAGGTATTCACACGTTCGACCTCGTTTTAGTATATAATTTATTTAATCCAATTACCTAATGTTAATTAATGACGACTTTTACGGTCACAAACTTAATGTATTACCGAATATTGTCGATTGGTTTTTTGAACGTCTCTGATTATTAAAAAAAAAGGAATAGCATATTTTTCTCATTAGGTATAAACCTTTGATCATTTCTTAATAGCTTTAAAATAAGCGCCGATTGCACGAACGGTGATTGACTCCAATCAAAATTATTAGCAAATCAATCCAATCTGTTGCGTTACCATTCACCAATAATTAAAAGGCCAATAATTAAATATTTATCCGGTTCCATTAAAACCGAATCCGAAGTATTACATCGAATCAATTTTAAAGCGTGAAATTTTAAAAATTGCTGGCAATAAAAGTATAAAATAACCGCGAAGAATATCTTTATTGTTCATTGAGTACGATGTAGCTTTAGTTTTTAATAGCGAATAGACCAGTGTGTGAGCAGAAGTCACAGAATAAATAATACACACGATGCTGTCTATTATTATAAGTTCTAATTGCTTCCTATTTAGTTCATACGGGTCGCAAAAAAAACAGAAAATTAACAAAAGTAAACTATAATTTCACTACAACAAATTGACTGCCACTGATTCTAAAGGTAACCTATCGATGTTTCGAATTATTTGATCCGAATTTCATTTCGAATTCCGAAAACAGTTCGCAAAATTTTTGTCATCCAGATCTTTTGTTTTACATAAAATTTACAATGCCATCGATTCATTTAACCACAATATCATTTGCCAGAAATTTTATAACCAGAGTTACAATATCTAATTTTAACATTTGACAACTTCATCATTTACCAAATTATCATAAACTCGACTTTACGACAAGTCAAAGTAATGTTTTCCATAATTTTTGTTTTCCGTTCCACCCCCAAAGGTTAACCTTTAAGTATGTTTTTTTGATAAATTAGGAATTCGGAAGACGTTCGAGAACGCACCGATGACACTAGAAACGAGATAAATCTCACCATTGCGGCTTGCAAAACGAGTAGACGCCGCGTTAGGCTAGATGGTCAAGTCCTGCCTTAGCCTACGTGGTTTTTTTTTTATTTCTACCCAGTAATCTGGTTAGGGCACTGCAACACGGCTGTGTTAGGTTTTATTAGTTAGCTTAGCCTTCGTGGTTATTTTTTATATTTCTACCCAGGAATCTTGTTAGGGCACCCCAACACAGCCGAGTTAGGTTAGAGGGTTAAGTCAAGAGTAGCCTTTGTGGTTATTTTTTATTTCTACCCAGTAATAATACAAAAATATTTGTTAGTAATATTGTACAATTTTATTATTACACCAATTTCGACAACTCTTTTAGAAATTTAATGTGGCTCAATTCGTTTTTCTTTTGAAAAGAATTTCAATTTTTTCTTCTTTTAAAGCGTATTTTTTAGGTTTTTTTTCAGTTGCTGCACCGCATATCATTTTTTCTATTTAGGTACTAATATTACGGATTTATGTTTTTGTTGTAAAATAAATTATTTGGCAAACATTCATTCGGAAACTCAGTGAGTTGGATTTTGAATTAATAACGAAATAAAAAAAAAGTGTTTAAAAATTCTGGAAAATGAAAATATAGTAAACGAACTTCGGACAAACAATAATATAGGAAATAAAAAAAAAAATCGTTTTCGGGAATTTAATATTCGGAATTGAATTTTTCTAGGTTATGATAGGTAACCGATTCTAAAACTATGCCTTTATCCAACGTGAATTGAAATTTTAAACCATTGACTTGAAAAATAAAAGTATTTGCATATTTAAATTGCACCATACTAAAAATCGCGGTAGGCTTTGTTGATAACCGTATTTAGTCGCATAACTATATGGACAAAACGTTTGCGCTCAGCCGGATACCATATCAGCCATAAATCACAACTCTTGACGGCAGACCTGCGCATCTCTGCCTCCACCTTCCCAAGTAGATCCACAGCGAAGATAATTTGTAGTGACGAATCGACTGTGTCGGTAACCCACTCGCGACGATACAATCGATTCTACAATCGATGCTCGATTGCACGCGACGCGATGTCCGATTCAAGTCTTGCATGCGCGCAGTCGTGTCTTAGGTTTGATTCGTCCTTTGATTTTTGAAGAGGTTTCTTACCTCTAAGTATTTTCAAATCCATTTCTCGTACGCGTTGCCTATAGTGATATTATACCTAATTGTATTTCATTTGTACTCATTTTTACCATAGACTTTCAAACTATGAATAATTACAGTTAAAATCCATTCAATCCTATATTCCACTATTACCATAGTAACGTGGAATAATTTTGTGCGTCTAGTGAAAAGGGGTTAAAGTCACGCCTGCTAAACCCATGTATATGCATTGTTTTAAACCGTATTGCACGGAAATTCATATCCCAATTTCCGTGCAACACGGGTTAAAACACTTAAACCGCTTATTAATTAAGTGGACGTTTTTGTCTTTAATTCAGTTGTTTGTTTACGTAAGTATGTACATACTATAAAATAGTACTTACTACAATAGTTTTTAGTATCACCTCTGCTTTGCGACGTGCGCGTGAATATCTGTTAGAAAAATAAAATATAAGTGTCAATGATTACTAGTGTATTTGATGTGTGTTTTTTATAAATAATTATAATCGTTTACTTTCTTGGAAGGATTCGTTTGTGTATAAGTACTAGACTGTGTAAATATTTACACCTATAAAAGTTTTGAATTAAATTGCGTATTGTGAATAAAAATTTTATTGTTTATAAATGTTATTGTCATAGTCTGAAATTGTATCCTAACCTAAGAAATTACTAGTCAAACAAAGCCCGCTTCATACCTATCACAACTCATCACCAAAAATGTTTTCGATCCGAACAAACGAGGGATACACTAACGATTTGTGCACTCGAGATTGAAAGGTACGAAATCGATCCGAGGATTCGTTCGTCCGCGGTGTGCTAGAAAATTGCATATTTCCGCGGATATGGATATGCGAAGCGGATAAATATCTTTAATCGGAATGATATGTGACACATCCAATCTTTGTCCGGAGTTACTTAGCCCATGGGTACTTACAAATAAATTTTAAATGAAGCCTTAATATTTAAATAATCCTCTTTCACGGGGTAACAAAACTAAAAAAATAAGAGTTATATCCAAGCTAAAATGTGCTCTTAGGAATGTAACTGAATTAATACTCTTTTTATCCATAATACCTATACTACCAAGGGATATAATTGAATTCATACTTCTTTTACCTTTATCATAAAAGTGAAAAGGGACACGCAGTTCGGTTTATTTGAAATTATATCTTTTTATAAAGGTAATATACATAAATAACCCAAATAAAGAAATATCTGCCTAAACCTATTTCACAAATCTGCTTATCCCACAGCAGAACTAGTTATTTTGGAAGACTTTAACGACCATCATCGTGAGTAGCTCTGTTCTCATACCAATAACTACGCAGGGGTATCTGCTCATGAATTTACTCTGACCTATGGATTCTCTTAGCTTACTTTCTACAACGAGAATACCAGATATAGAGGACTATACGACCTCCTTACTGGACCTTCTGCTGACTACACGTCCAGATGGCTATTCCGTCTTAGTAGATGCGCGTTTTGCCTCCTCGGACCACTGTCTTTTTCGAACTCAAGTGTCATACACACTACTCGATTCATCTGGGCCAACTAATTGGCAACGTGTGTGCCATTATAAGTCAGCAGATTGGGATGGATTGCGTGAATTTTATGCATCGTACTCGTGTAGGCAGCTTTGCTTTAGCTTTGAAGATATTGACGTCTGCGTAGCCGCAGCCACTGGTACAATCCTCGCTGGTATGGAATTTTATTTTTATTTTATTTTATTCAGGATACATACAGTCTTACACAAATTATTTTCATAATAGATTTATAATTACACCTAAAGATCCGTTAAGTTTTAACAATAAGAAATCATATTAAAAAGCACCAAGTGAAGGTCGCTAGTAGATGCCGGTGTTAAAAAACGGCCGGTGTTAAATCGGTCTTGCAGAGAAGCTAAAATTCTCAAGCAATCTGCGTATGAGGCTTCGACCATGGCTCGAAATAATAAGGAGCCAAATATATCTGATTTAAAACGCAGATTAAATTTTGCCTCGAGGTTCAGTAAGAAAGCAACAGCCAGAGTTGAATTCCAATTCATCGGCAAAATAGGCGGGTGACTAGTGAGCTATGGGAGTCGTGCTTTCTGGTCGCTTGCTAAAGCTAAACATTTACCAGTCGTCGAGGTTTTCTCTAAGGACTACAGTATGGAGTTCTTTAAAAAAGAGTTATGCCCCAGGTGTTACAAGCGTCCATAGGCTGCGGTTATTGCCTACCATCAGAGGACCTATAAAAAACACCATACTTATGGTTTCATATCTATATTTCTGAGATTATCATCATAAAACCAACTTTTACCTTTTTGCACACAAATAATTAACCATGTACTTTAAAATAAACACACAATTTTACCAATGTTTTTTTCGAAGTTATGTCTATTTTCTGCAACTGGCATTGTAAAAAAAGATCTATTTTTTATTTTTGTATTACATAAATTACAAAACAGGCAATATTAGTAATTAAAACTTTAAGAACTAAATAGTTCTACTCAATAATCTAATAAGAAAATTTGAAGCAGCTTTCTTCAGCAATCATAATTAAAAAGCTCGAGAACAAGACATTTTATTCAATAATCATTTAAGCTAGTCGCATAAAATTTATTTCCATTGAGTGGTATAAGTTGACTTGCTCCAATAAAAATTTAACATTTTAGAGATTTTGTGGATATACATAGATTAATGTCGAGTTATTTTCAAGAAGTATAGGTATATTGCTAGTGTACATTGGTATAAGTAAACATTGATCATTTAACACCAAATTTCTCAAAAGATGCAATTCGACTTATAGCAATAATGTTTAACATTTAGTCGTGAATAAAGATTGATGTCAATTTGTATTCTATAAAGTATATAATATTGTTTTATAAAAAGTTATAAGTGAACATCAATCTTTTGACATTGGATATATCAAAGGGTTAAAGTGATTTTATCTCGTCTAACACAACCAAAATTCAAAACTGTGGAATGTAATCTTTAATTGCGCCATTTTTCACAATATAATTCGCCAGATATACCATTTGGCACAATCTTAACTTTGTAATTTTAAGAATTAACTTAGCTCCGATTACACCAAAAGTTTTTGGTTTATACAACGCAAAAAGTTCATAAGTCTACTTTAACCCAATTTCACCCTCGTTTTGAGCGCTGTTCAAGACACAAACTTAACTTAGTTCTATGTATTCTATCTTTCTGAAATAAATTACTGAATTATGATTACCTGCTCGCCATGTAGGCCACAACAATTTAATATAAAATCTTGAAGGAGATGTCCAATGAGATAGACACGCTCCTCAAATTCCTTAAATAGAATATGGCGTCAGTTACTTTTAGTCGAAGGTTGGTTGTCATTATGCCCATATATTATCTTCGCGGGGAACCCCGCTCGGATTCAGATGTTTATTTTCGTCATAAAATGTTTAATCGGAATAATAAGATAATATCAGGTTAGACTTAATTTCAATCAACGACATGTTGTTTTATTTTTGTTAAGAATATTTAAAATTTTAAAAGTCCATAGGTTATTAATTATGACGTATAAGTCATCTTTGTATGTGGTATTGAAAATCAAGGATCAAAAGAATTTTGTAATGTTTATAAAAATCTATGTCCATGGTCAACACAGTCAGTCAGTGCATCAAAGATTTTTTCCGCGCGATCATAGGAAGAAAATGAATTAAGTATTTATGTATCTTCTTATCTTCACTTTTACTTATTTGGTTTTTGATGTTTGAACTCCGGCCGGAGCGAGGGCGATGTTGGCTACCAGTTTTGGGATATTTGCATTCCGACTTACTTGGATATTTTAACATATCTTTTTTTTTTTTTTTTTTTTTATATATACCACTAAGGTGGCAAACAAGCCTACGGCCCGCCTGATGGTAAGCGGTCACCGGAGCATATATGGACGCTTGCAACATCAGGAGTATCAATCGCCTGTTGCCAATCTTTTTCCTTCGATGAACATTTCATGAACTACAAGTTCCTTAATTCGTTCGTTAAGAAATCTACGTTCGTTACTATTATCTACTAGCGGACCCCTCGAAGTTGTTTCTCTTTTTTAAAACCACTGGCGCGCCACCCATTGTGAAGAGGTTGTACTAATTCAGGAACCTTCCTAGGCATGTGCATAACAACTTACCAAAATTTTATTACAATCTATTCACCCTTATTGCGCGAGTACGACTCGCACTTGACCGTTTTTTGACCGATGAAACACAACAAAAAAAATTAACCGAATTGGTCCAGCCATCTTCGAGTTTTCCTTAGTGCGTGAGTCCGACTCACACTTGACCATATTTTTCTTTCATAAAAACCTTGCCCTAACGCTAACAAACACAACAAAAAAAAAAACCCGAATTGGTTAGGCCGTCTTCGAGTTTTGCGTTTAGCATCAAATTTTGCGATTCATTTTTATTTATATATAGATTAACAAGAAGTTACCGTAGAAATCCTACGCTGATAGGCAAAGGGTAGTACCTTATGGAGTATGGAAAAAAATAATAACTGGTACTGGTACTGACTGGTTTTTGTCTGTGTCTAAAGGATAAGTGACCTTTCATTAGTAGCCGGTGTCGACAGTATATTTGTTCAGCCTTAGTTAGTACCTACTACGTACTAGTATATACGAGTAACATGACATAGCCTTGCCTATTTATCCCAGTCAGTATAGTATCATTGCATGTATTTTTTACGTTCATATTTGAATCTCTAAATACTAAAAGTGGACATGTCACTAAGGTAACATTGAGTGATATCAGTTGACAGATATTATTTGTAAAAATAGAAGTCCTCTGCTTTAAAGTTGCAAAAATGTCGAACGAACGTTTTTGATAAATGTAAAAAAGGGATACGTCCAAGACAAATTTTTTTTTTTGCATTTGAAAAAATAAAACGTAAACTCAAGAAATCTGATAGGTATTTTACTGTTATTAATATATTCCTGACAATTTTAAGGTGGTTTTAGTTGAATTATTAGTGCATGGATGCATTGAGAATGAGTTAAGCAAACGCGTTCTCTAGTATCTAGACGTGGTACTTCCTCTAAAGAAGAAACATTTTTGATTTCTAAGTATCATTATTTTGAGTTTTGATGAGTACATTCCCCATGAGAATAAAGCTTTCTGGTATAAAAAAATCTCTTTTAGTATTTTGTGATTTATTAAGAAGCATAATATTTTATTGCTTCATTAACAAATCATTAAAAATATTAGAGCATTTAAACCAGGTATGTCAAACTTTTTTAGGCCAAATGCTAGATTATAGCATCAGTGGGCTGCAAAGCTCTCAAACAATGGGATTAATCGTAGTCTTGAATGGCTAGTATGACTTTGTAACTATAACTTGAATGGCTAGTATGACTTTGTAACTATAACTATTTCGTTGAAATCTCTCGCATATGATATATCAATCATCTTTTCTCATATCGGAAATAAATCTATTAAGAGTAAACAATGCCCCTAGTGGACGTATTTTAATCCTTTTTTACTCAAAGGACGTCGACGTATTACCAAGATATTTTTAAAATAGAGGGTCTCATGTGCCTTTAGTGTGATATGCCTGATTAAGGCGGTATATATCCAAAAGTTGCAGGTTGCAGGGAATGAAAGACAGAGAAAGAGGAGTTGTGTGTTTGTTAATTGTTATTTTATCGTCTCCTACAGTAAGAGCCAATAACCATATAGGTATCTGATAAGTCTGGTGAATATTTTTTTCATATGTTTAAACTACAAGTTTACCGCTTTCAGACCAAATGTGTCGCCATGGAGCGTGGTGTTCTCAGCATAAGTTAGGATCATATCTGGTGATCTGTGAAACGTAAGGCGCTCGGCGGGCGTCCGCATACCGCTGGACGGACCAAACTTATTGTCATTGTCACCACACTAATGTAATTATTTTAACCAATAGAACTAGTGACACGAGTGGAGTGGAAATTAAACTTTTAATTTTTTTTGATGTGTTTTTTATATTTGTATAAGTCGATAGCTTGTTTAAGTTTTGAGAAAAACCGCTGTGGAATGCAGTGAGACAGACAGGCTAGACCCGCAAGTCAATTAAATTTTAAGTTTGACTATTTGTGTTTCGAATGTAGCCTGTGTTCCTAAATTACCAGTACGGTGTGACGTAATTATCTAACGTTATACTTCTGTATTGTTCCGAAATATGACCGAAATATTTTGGCTTTGACATCGTTCTGTGCTCAATATGGAAAACATCAAATATCGCATTATTGTCGAATACGAATTCCATCGTGGCTTCAGAAACAGTTCGAAGAATTAATGATGTGTACGGACTCCATACTACGGAGAAGCCACTATAAAAGAAAACACAGTACGTTTTTGGTTGCAACGCTTTCGTTCTGGAAATTTTGACCTCCAGAACAAACCTCGTGGACGGCCGGGGATCCTAGTTGTAAATTAGGAACTGAAATTGATTGTGAAATCGGATCCATCTCAAACCACGTTAGAGTTATCTGCAGGCTTCGGTGTGATTAAAAAAACCATTTTGAATCATCTGAAACAAATTGGAAAAGTGAAAAAGCTTGAAAAATACCCACCGCATAAACTAAGTAAAGCAAACCAACAAACACGCGTCGACTGCTGCGTTACTCAACCGTCACAATAACGTCGGTAACGCTCATCACAGTGGCTAAATCCTGCCCCAAGCGAGGTGGGGACTTCCCCGTTACGCGGGTGCGGTTGCGATTGAATGGGGGCGAGTAGCACCCCGGCACTTTTTGATACCTCGTGTATCCTTGCGGGTGCCGACGAACCCGGGGACGTCAGCGTCGTGTTAGAGGGGAGGCCCTAGTAGCTCTAGAGGCCGTTAGTACGTGCCGAGGCCGCCTAACTATAGTTTTACGACCATGCCGAGGTCGGTCAGGAGCATGACACGTTGTGTATTGCACAATTAGTCGATTCGGGTGATTTTGTGTACGCTCTTAAAAGCGGACTGTGAGGTCTTTGAAATATTGGGGAATCGTAGGGAGCTCGAAGTCCCTGTGTAGGTCCGCATTGCGGTCGTACCAGAAGGCTCCGGAGGCCTATCTGAGAAAGCGGTTTTGGAAGGTCTGTAGTTTATGGAGATTGCGCTTGGATAACACATAGACTACGCTAGCATAAGCTAGTATGGGGCAGATGCAAGTTGTGTAAAGATTCAGCTTATTTCTAAGCAACATCTTACTGTGCTTGCCTATTATGGGAAGTTTTTTTTTTCACTACGCTAAAGACCAACACAGCGAGGAAAAGAGATATACTCATTACATGAACGCTGCACAAGAGAAAATAGGAACAGATAACCATATCTAAAATTTTCATTATTTTTCGATTACAAGCCTATAGCAACCCGCTAGTTTTTTCACATCACGTGTTTCCTTAGTTATTATGTCAATCCTGACAATAAAATTAAAAGTTTATTGATTATGTATGGTGTCTTGTTGCATAACTAATTTTTCCGTCCCAGAAAGCAATAACCTGGACAATTATACTTTTCACAGGTAAATACGAAATTCTCACGTATTTTTTTCTAACCATATTTTGTCGCATTTCTGTTTAAAATTTGCTCAGAAAACAGTTTTTACGTTATTATATTGCTTTTCTTTGTAAAACGTGGTATTATTTCATAAAGAATCGTTCTAATTAATGTTATTTTAAGTAAAATTGTAAAATGTTGGGTTACGCTAGGGCTTGACAAAACGGTGACGTCATAAGTCAGTATATCTATACTTTTTCCCGTAATTATTTATCATCATCCAGAGTAATCTAATTTTAATAATGTTTCTTACATATATTACTCAGCTCAGCACGTGGTTAATAGTCTTCTTTTATATAATTCGTCGTGTCCGTTCAGCCGTCACAGCCTTATAATTCCACTGTCTTTGGGTAGATCCTAATAAAATTTTACAGAAATGTGTCTTTTGCAAACCGCCCTACACATATGTTAGATAATTGAGAAAATATTTTTTAGGGGTAGTTCTCCATACATTGAACCGAGGTTTGAAAACTTTTGTTTCATACACCTCATTAGATAGGGCATTAAAATGATTTTGAGTCTGTTGAAAAACTTTTTTAAAGTTTTATATTCTACGAGTTATTGGCTATACAGTTGTGTACCTCTAACATTCAAACTGCATCAACTAAAAGTCTGCAAAAAATTACGGTAATAGTACCGTGATAGATATTCGCAATAATTTTCATTTAATAAAACCCTAACTTAATACGATACGCACTTGGCCTATTTTTGCCTAGTCTAGAGTTAGATCAGAAGCATTACACACAAGACACGTGCTTACCAAAATGAATCCAACTTTGGAATTCCAATACAATTCACTATTAACAATATTTCAGTTCTTGGATTCCCCTCAAATCGTAAAGCATTAATTTAATATAACTGCTTATCTATTTGGTTTACTTGGGAACATGCCCTCAACATTTTCAATGTTTGCAGAAATATTTCCACCGTCAAATCACATCGCTAACCATAACATGCATAAATATATCGATAATGCACAATGTCGATAGTGTACGCAGACAACACTATTCTCAACCCACACAAAGACAGTTACTAACACTTACGCAATTTTTTTTGGTATAATTACTAAACTGACATTGTGTATCGGTGACATCCACTACAGCTGGTCAGACGATTACGGCACATCTGTATTGCCGACAATTGGAAACCATGATGGAAAAGCTAGCCGTTAAACAGCCGAGATTGGTCAACCGCTCTAGCCCATTGCTGCTTCAGGACAACGCTAGACCACACATTGCACAACAGACGGTAGCGTAACTAGAGGAGCTAGGATTGGAATGTCTCCGACCCCCACCATACTCCCCGGACCTTGCTCCAACCGATTACCACTTTTTTCGGAATTTGGATAATTTCTTGATTAGACAAAAATTCAATTCAGATGAGGCAGTCCAAAACACCTTCAAAGATTTTGTTGATTCTCGCTAACGCAATTTTTTCAGCAAAGGAATCAATGAACTCCTTATAAAATGGCAAAAGTGCATAGATCACAACGGAACCTACTTTGTTTGATTAAATAAAAAAATGAAAAAAAAAAATATTTTGTATCAAATTTTGCTTTTTGATATAAAACATTAAATTTCATACGTCGTTTAATATTTCATAAGGACCTAATAATATATAAAAATATAATAACTAGATAACGAAACCGTGACAGAGATGCGTCATTGTATTGGAGTGTCAGTGAGTTTTTACCAAAATGTAAGAAAAAATCCAACTGGATTAAGGCCGAAATTCCGTAGATTATTATTATTCATTTATTATAATTACCGTACGTCTGTATGCAAGGCCTGAAATCCGTAGATATAAGTACGGATTTTCTCGTAGATCTGGCAACGCTGCGACACAGAAACTCATATTGAGTCAAATATACGAGTATACTGACACAAATATCAATAACATTCCTCTTAAGTCAGTTGCAGTCTTGAAAAAGATAATAATAATAATAAAAACTTACTATTGTATAAAGTATGTACCAAAGGCTGTGTTACTAACGCCAAGAAGCGATTTCTGCCACACAAAAAGATATTAATTATTATATTTTATTTTTCTTCAGAAACGCTGGGTAGAGTATCAATAATACGATTTATCTACGAGAGCTAGAACAAATTGATAAATTGCAATTTTAAATCCTAAACGTAATATGCAAATTGAAACACAGATAGTCGACTCCATTACTCCACAACACATGACACGCGGCAGGGTTGCCACTACAATTACAAGTTGCGTAGAACAACGTCGTGTAATTTATGCCACCTGCGAGCGGCAACCCTGGGACCGCGGTGTGGGACGCTGTTTACCGGGATTTATTGGGACGAGGTGAAACGGGCTCTGACCAATAATGTCCCTTTTTATTATTTATTGATGAAGTTGAATGTATAATTCGAATATTAACTTTGTTTTCAAAATACATTGTTACGTAACGTATAATGTTAGGTACCTGAGAAACTGTTAGCGATTTTTAGGGTTCACATTTCGTTTTGTGGATTATGAAATTTTAAGATGTGTTTGATTCGATTGATGGATATGGCTGGAATTGTCGACGCAATAAAGAGAAAGATCATTAATGATAAAAATTTCAACTAACAGATTTTCTGTAGAATTCGCGTTAATTTTTCAGGATATTCATAAATCGAGTCCAATTATCACGACTTTTGAAAAGTTGTTATTTTTATAGAAAACTAGGTTTGTTAGTTTTAATTTTAAAGAAATATTAAAAAAGAAATAAAAGTAAGTAGAAAAATTCTTTCTAAATACTCTTATGTTATAACAAAAATGTGTGTAAAATTTCAAGTCTCCAGACACAAAAATATCGGAATTCTCATACAAATGTACATCCCCTATATTGCTCTCTAGGATATGATTTTCCAAAACGGTGAAACATGTCAATTTTTATGCATTTAGCTTAAAATATTACTAATTTCCGGAGAAACTTCCAACCCCCATTTTACCCCCTTAAGTAATGATATTTGGAAAATCCTTTATTACTGCTCGTCAACGTTATAACAGAATCCTCTGTGTAATTTTTTAAGTCTCTAGGCTCAATAAATTGAGCCGTGGGTTGACATATCAGTCAGGCCGTCAGGTAACTTATTATATATATAATTTTAGATTATTTTTAAATTAAAACGTATTAACCTAGTCTTTCATCCATAACACCTAAAACAATTATAAAACTCGTAAAAATCAGATTAGGTTTAGGAAGAGAATAATTATTGCGTGAATATTAAATCATGCAGCTCACAGAAATCACACAGAAAAAGTTTGAAACAGAGAAGATACCGAAAAAATAATTTCTTCCTAAATAGCCAAAAACTGAGAAAACTTATGTAATTCGCGTTTCGAAAATTTTATTCTATCTGAATGTTGAGCAAAGTGCATTAAATTATATTTTTAGTAGTTAAGCGGCAAATTGACTTAGTATTCCAGTTTATAGGATGGATGTGTAATGGCCGATAATTGTCATCAGTGCGGTTTGCCCTCGTTGTCGATAGATTTATGTCTGCATTTTGGTCACGACGACAAAGTAATTGTCGGAGAACGTCCTTAACTCTGGATTTGCTGAGGCACGACGTTAGTCTGTTTATTTTTACGATACATCGTGACGGGTCTAAATCGGTACATCGGTACATGATTTTTTTTAATTACAGTCAAAAATCGACAAACAAATAAATCAGCCATAGCCGACCATCGACTCAATGGCTCGCAAAATCACTGGATTGAACTTCACGAATCTAAAGTCCTCTCCACTGAGCGCCACTATTATCCACGGCTTGTATTGAAATAAAGAAATGCGACAAAAATTTTAATAGGGAAGATGGATATAATCTTTCGAAGGCGTGGAAGCCAGTGATTCATAGGTTTAAACCGCGCGACAGTAATATTGGTGATAAACGCAATATGGACATCGTTAGTGTAGTGTGTAGAGACCATTTAAACAATGTGAGGGTAGTGGAAGAAACTGCACGAGCGGCCAGAAGTCGACGCCGCGCTCTTCAGTCAGTACAGCCGTGACCACGATAAGGTGCACTCCTTGTCGAAACGTCCGCAACCAATACAGGTACGTTTCCGTATATACGTACTTACGTGCATCGCGTTAAGACCTGATTTCTATAGTAATAATGAGTGAAAAACGCGAAAGTTTTAAATTAAGAAGAAGAAGAAAAAAATTTATTTTGAACCATACAGTAAAAAGTCACATAATTTACACAAAATATCTATTGTAATATTTGTACGGTAACAATGCTTCAACGGGTTTCCCACTCAGCATAATGCTGTAGCAACTGCAACAGCGCTGATTTTCAGTGGGAACCCTAATTGAGCACTGTGACATACACTCACTTATAGGTACATTATATTTTCTTATGCCAGTTAGAATTAAATAAAAATAAAAGATTAAAAATTTAAACAAAAACTTTGACTACCCTACACATACTACACACACACACACACAGACACATTATTCTATAGCTATAAAGAAATAAATAAATAAAAGTCAGTCTGAAAGAAAACAATTATGTTGAAATGAGTTTGCAAATTTCTACCTGACGAGATCGAATGAATTGAAATTTATCATTCACTTCCTGTTCAACCAGAAAATCAATGCTAGACTTTCTTGCAAGTAAAGTAATTACGCAACGCGGGAGCCGCAGGAAGCCGATGGGCTTGGAGAGACATGGGGGAGGCCTACGTTCAGCAGTGGATGTCTTCCGGCTGAAACGAACGAATCACTGCTAATATGGTGAAATTTTTAACAAGACAAGAAAATTGGTAAAGCTTGTTACAAATTTTGAATTCATTCGATCGACATGTGGCGCCGTACCCACGTGACAAATGATCTGTGATAAAAATAAAAATAGCTGAAAACGCAGCAACGACCCATACCGTGCATGTCGAGCAAAACCTACACTAAAATAATTTGTTAATACGAGCATAATGGTCGTACTATATTAGACACCTTGCACTTGTACTTGTCTCCATTACAACTTTCCTGTTTGTTTGTTAATGTATCGTGAAAAAAAACAGCAAGTGAAATTTTGATTAGGATTTTAAATTAAAATATGGCCCGAAATTACTTGTGTTTCAATATACTTTATACATAGCAGTAATAATTGCTAAGCTATAAATTAAAAACTCGGGACGTTCATAAAGTTGTACCTAATATGCTTATGATTGCCTAAGTAAGATCGTTTCAGCTAAACATGCCTTCTGGGGAACTGTCACCGTTGCAAACATGACAATGTTAGCTCATAAAATGACTTAAATTTATCGGCTAAGGGCCATGTTCTATTGACTGGGTGTGACCACACACAAGTTTTGTAGAGGTTTGATGTATTCATTATTTGTTTGTTCGGGTACAAAACTGATCGTGTAACCAAATATATACTGTTTATTCTAGGTTAATCGTACACTAACCAGAAAATTAATAGTTTTCGTGAAATATACCTATTATTTTCTATAACAAGAGTGTCTTAGTCACTTCCTATATAAAGCCGTATCATTTTTAGTGCAGTGTGTTGTCCAAATGTTCCAGAAGGAGGCCGCGGAGAAGGAGCGTAAGGAAAACCCCCTTGCGCCGCCTCTTCGCTGCAGATGGACGGATAGAAGAAGGAGGACTAATTCTTCGGTTTTGCCTAATGACTCTATCCCCGGCCCAAAACCCTTACGCACGCCACTATATAGTGAAATCGCTCCCGTCTGGTGCGAACTGTTCTAGAGGTCCTCTGGAACAGTACGAGTAGCGCCCAATTTTTGGCGTTGGGCAGCCCGGAGGCGAACTGGTAATATCGAAGCCTAGCCAGCTGTGGGCAGGTCCGTAAATAAATGAATTTCTCTTTGATAAAAAAAAATGCTGATCAAGTGCCGCCGCCGCCGCGCCAGGTCAAAAGTGTGCGTTAATCCTAAGTGCCTTCTTACACGTTCCTGCAACCGGATAGCCAACCCTGGATACCCGGCGGCGAAGTGAACGTGTGAAAAGACACTAGCTAATTCAGTACATTTCAGTCAGCCACGTAGTTCGTCCGCATCCTTTTCGTAGTATTTATGCGATCACAATTTTCTTCAGTAAGTGTAGTGTTTACTCTGTGGTTTTAATGTTTGTCGATGATCGCGACATAATAGCTGGGTCGGTCGTCAAGTGCGAGAGCAAAGGACACGGGTTTCTCAGCTACGCCGGCGCCCCAGGGCACCCAGCTTGCGGCCTGTCTGCTGATCCATCATCGCGGGTCACAGGTCGCTATTACGCTCTTCACATTGGACTACTATAAATTGTCTTTGCTTTATAGCTATATTCGTTGCCCTCGGGTCTTTGAAGAAAGATTAGGATAATTATTATTAGAAAAGTTTTTTGACATAGTAGCGTGTTTGTGATCGTGAATAATAAAATAAAGGGAATCGCAAAGTATTGTATGTTAACCATTACAATATGTTGGTAACTAGATTTTGCCAGCAGCTCCGCACGCCATAAATTCGGTTACCGGCGTGGAATTTCTACGTCAACATCTTAATTATATTAATGAAATTTGCTATAGTAAATTATAGCTGTTTTCGGGATAAGAACCTAATATGTTAGCCCAGGACTCAAACTATTCTCATACCCAATTTCGTCTAAATTGGTTCAGTGGTTTAAGCGTTAAGATGTATCAGACAGACAGAGTAACAGAATTACTTTCGTATTTATAATATTAGTATGGATTCTGCTAAAAGCAGACTGTGACAAACGTTTAAAGTGTTTAGGCACAAAGATCTTCTGCTTATTGGCCGGCATGTGATGTGTGATGTATACCTAGGTATCTTATTCCACTAACGTAGTTTTAAAGCAGCCAAACACGTATCCGCACCAAACGAATCAAATTTAAGATTTGTTGTATGAAGTTTTATACCTATGCGCGCTGAACCAAGCAAATGCTGGCTTAAATAATTCACATGCAACTTCGGCTCTGACTTCGCTTCGGTGCGGATTAGGGCGCGTTTGTACATCTACAAAATGTACAACTTACCTAACATGTCCAGCGCTTTAGACTAAGCGTTTGTCTTGTTCCCGCGGGAATTACTATAGCCGAGTTTAAACGAACTATTTCATTAGTATAATTAGGGAGTCATTAGTATGATTAAGGAGAAGACGTAAGAATCCCAGCCCATAACTAAATTTAGGGTGGGTGGATCCGCTAAGCAAAATTCACTAATTACCAGCTATCCCATTAATATTATAAATGCGAAATTTGGATGTTTGGTTGTTTGTTAATCAATCACGCTTTAACCAACCACTGGAGGGATCGGGATGAAACTTGACAAACATATAGATTAGGTCCTGGAATAGGACATAGGCTATTTTTCATCCCGGAAAATTCAAAAGTTCCCACAGGAGTAAGTATAACCGATTTCCAATAACGAACCATAAATGCAGCTATAGCTTGCTATAGCAAACTTCTTTAGTAATATAATCAAGGAGTTTTCGTAAGAATTCCACGCCGATAACCAAATTTACTACGGGCCGAGCTGCGGGCAAAAGCAAATACCTTGCTATGCCTGTACAAAATTAAAGCCTATTGTAATAATTCATATGTTTAGCTCAGCAAAATATATTGTTTTTTTCTGTTAAATTTCATGTTATTTAAACATTTCAAAATAGTTATTAAGTTTCTTTACCAAAATAAACTTTTTCGACATGTTATATAAGATATGTGTGACTTGGTAGAATTGTGCTGCAAATCTTCTCTTTGTTGTGTGAATTTTTTTCTACTTGTTCGTTTTATCAAATTTTCGAAATATGCTTTTTAAAAATAGTAAATAAAAAATTATCCGATGGCGGCGCTAGTGGACTAGCAGGGCCTTAATGGCCTTAATGAGACAATCTAAACAGATTACAATTTTATTTCCTTAAAATATTGAATAGATCTCAAATATTATTTAAACACTTTAATTATAACATTTTAAGAGTTTTAAAAAAGTACATTTTAAGTATCGCTTAGTTTCAACACTAAGTTACCCATCTTCAGTGAACCGTGTCTCCGATCTCGACCTTTCGCGACCGAACGTTCTCACCACAAATTGGACCCCAAATAAGGTCCGAGGGCAGTAAAAATAATGCTTCTCTGGGGCTGCATTACATCTTTTATAGGAGTAGATCTAAGACGAGGCAATTGCGGGCCGAATTTGGTATTGTCATTTGTTAGAGTACACGTGGGCGTTAAAAGAGCTAAATCTTTATAGCGAATGCTGAAATATAACATTATAGGTAAAATTAATGTCAAAGGTTAGTTGAATTCGGTTAGTTGGTAAAAATTTACGTTAAATTCTCTCAAATTAACATGTTTGTTAAGATTTCATAACAAGTTAGGAATAACTTAAAATAACATTTCACATGCATGCATGTGTTGCTTTTTAGTTTTGGTGATAGATCTAGTCTGATATATTTGGCATAATTGTTGCATTTTTTAAATTAAGTACCTACTAGCTGCTATTTAACCGAAGTATAATAGACTTATTTTCGTTTGTATTTTTTTGCAAGGTACGTACTGCGTATAAACTGTATTTTGCCTTTTAAATAAAGAAAAAAATTGTATTCCATATACAAAACCACACCCATAATTGCTTGTACTCCAAAGGCTTGTATACAGATTTAATTTACAAATTTGAAGTGTAACTTACAGCGAATAAATTAACCACAGTCACAAATCATCAAGGATCATTAGTCGGTCGCGCCGCGCCAGCCCACGTGATTTATGGACGACATTTTTCATCAAAAACAAGATCAGTGCAGTGAAGTCAGCTGCGTACCGCTGTACCAATCTGAACTATAACCTGATACATTTATAACTTAATTATTTGAATACGTATCTATTAAAATGTGAACGCCTTATAAACAAAAGCTGGTAAGTATAAATATTTAAAAAAAACTGTACCTAAACAAAATCAATATATTAACAAAGATTAGGTATTCGTAAGATAATCGAAAAAAAGGATTATTGCAAAAATACTAGGACGTATTACCTATTCAAACGAGCGGATGATTGGAAAATAAGAATTGATTTTGTAATCTTCCGAGCTATATACAGGCTCATTGCAAAAAACTGGGTTTGATTCAGGACGAATTGAAATTTTAGCGCTGATTGGGTGGGAAAGTACGATTAACATCTTTTTCTGATTGGTCAGCACCTCCACGGCTCTTCTTAAAGAACTATAAAGTTAGAAAAGTAAAGCAGAGAGCAGACAAGGCTACATTAGTTCTGAGGAAGTAGTTTAATTTCAAAATATTATCATAAAATTGGGAGCATCCATTTTTTGGAAATGACATCCGAAGCTTCGTCGCGCGCATCGGGAAAAGCAGTCATAGATACGCAGGTAGGGAATGGGTGACCGCCTAGTAGCATATTTTCTGAGCTCTGCCATGTTTTTTGGAGGGCACGTTAAGTTGTCATTATAAGAATTTGGTATCTCCGTGGTATGTCTAAGGAAACCATATTATTTATCGGGATAACAGTATTGTACCTAATGCTATTCTCTGTCCTCTGTCTGAAAGTTACCTCTGCGGCTTAAAATAAAATCGACCTGTTGCATACATTGCGACGTAAAACATTGTTTTGAGGTTTTACCTGCGAAATAATCAGTGAGTACCCACGGGTTTTCTTCATCGGGTAATAATGTATTCTGTATCGTTTTCTGTCTCTCCAGCTATCCCAAAATCAAGTTAACTCGTTGGTTTGTTCAGACGTGAAAAAAAGTGGCTTAGAAAACGCTCTACGAAGTCTTGATATAAATAAAAGTTTTCATCCTTCTTAGTACTTTCAGCTATGTCTGTGCCAAAAATCAGGTCACCCCATTGAAAAGAATAGTGCCATACTTTATTAAACACAGGAAAAATATTCTTGTGGGAACTCACGATATCGACTATCCCTTTGCCCGATATTGAAGTCAATTGGTTGCTCAATTGCGACTTGATTCTAATTATTAAAATAGAAAAAAAAGCTCAATAATATTCAAAATAACCCAGAAATAACACAAAATCACACTTGAACCATTTTACGTCGTACGAAGAATTTTAAAAAATAAAGTTACATCGCTGATAGCGCAATCGATCTTCAGATACGAGATCTCTCATGAATAAAAACTTCATTAAGACGATCAAGTGTTACAAATAGTTCCGTATTATGTAAATAATTACGTGTTTTTGGATTATTTTATCTATATGAAGTTGTTGGCGTCGGACAGGGATATATATCGATGTACAACTCAAACAAATTCCAATTTAATGATGAAGATTCCGAAAGGTCCTTAACTAGTATGTTCTACTAACTTGTAGAACATATTTAAATGACTTATATTTATTTATGTAGCTGCTTTCTTGTGTGCTATTCTACTGTCAATGTGAAAAAATATTTTAATAGTAAAGATATAAATATTTTAATATTAGATTTTGCCAGCGGCTCCGCCCGCCCTAAATTTGGTTATCGGCGTGGAACTCCTTAATTAACTCATTAATTATTATACTAATGACGTTTGCTATAGCAAGCTGTAGCTATAGCTATAGTTCGTTTGCGGGGGCGGGAAAATAGAAACAAATTTACACTATTTTGAATACGTCACTTTGTTACAGTGTATAAGACAGTAGGGCTGTACTGAACTTTTATTTATAAATTTTAAATCATATGGATAAATAAAAATAAAAATATAGCAGTACAAGGAATAGTATTAAAACGCAAGTGAATATATAGAGTAGTTATAATCTTAATTATTACTACAAAGTAAGTATAATTTTATTTATAATTTTTACAAATTCAACAAAAACTTATTACGATGATATTTGTTTACAAAGTAAAAGCAAGGCAATTATTTTACTTCACCAACAGATTATATAAAATATTTACAAACAGTAGTACATATCCAAACCAACACTTACACAAAATTAGTTATATATTAAAAGGTCTTATGCCTTTTTGCTAAGCAACAATTTTGTTAAATATACACCCAAAATAAGCAACAAAAAAAATATTACAAACCATCATCACATAAGGATATGTAAATCAGATCCGGCTATAGCACGGACGCGGAGCAGGAAGAATTTCGTTCAATGACCGGGCACTACTATTTGTCTCTGCTGCACGCGCATAATTATTTGCCGTCGCGCTCGCATAGAGGCGATGACCGACCGCTGTCATCAGAAATTACTACTATTTGACCACGTAACACAGGCTTAAAAGTAAAAGGTCAATGTGCGAAATTCTTTGTGCTTCGCGTCCGTGCTATAGTGAGCTTGGGATCGTCGAGCTCTCAGCTCCTCGTTGCACTTAGTCAAAAGGGCCAAGCTGGTATCCGGGTCCACTTCGAAAAAACATCGATGTTTTTTTCGATGCGGTATATCGGAACTGAGCATCAATGTCTTCCGATGTATTGGTTAGAAACATCGATGTTTTCTGAAAATCGAGTACTTTTTCTATCATCAGGACACTCCATTCAAAAGTCTATTTATAATTATATAGAGTAATGTCACCAATAAATGAACGACTAACAGTTTTTAAAAACTTGAAAAGCGTTCTTCATACAAACCATCGCTGATTCAAATGTAGTTTATTTAAAAAAACTTAAAGCCATGTATGAGAATAATCTTTATTATAGTATTATTATTATAAAAGGTACAACTGAAATAACAATCATCTACAATTATGGACACTCCGGAATTATTGTCGATACTTCGATTGTATCAAGAGTTTATCAAAACATCGGATCAATTCGATGTATCGTATTGCAAATATCGAGTGATTTCGATGCATCGATGTATATCGAATATCTCTAGTGCACCCGCCCAGAGATGGCAACAGTACCAATATGGGGCCGAACTTGTGACTTATAAAGCAGCAACCTCTGCTCCGACGTGAAGTCATGCTTCGCTTTGTTAAGTACACCAAGTTTATTGGAGGCCCAGGCCAGTAGCTAGCTAGCCCATTTGCACAAACCCTCGGGCACTCCGTAAGATGGCAACTTTGATAGAAGACCCCGGTGCCAGACTGATCGAACGCCTTTGCTATGTCCAGGCTACATGCCAATGCCTCCCCTGTTAAGATTAGTTGGTGATTATCGGTTCAGTTGCTCGAATTGCTACGAATTACCGGACTATCAAATCTGAGTCGTAAGCTAGACTTTTTAGTAATTAATTACAATTATGAAGTCGGTTTAATTTTTTTTAAATTACTTTTTTATTTCTTAATTTTTTTTATTTCAGTTGTAAATTGAAAATAATTACTTCATTTTATTATTTTTTTTCTTTTACGAGTAGTTTTAGATGCAATAAATATTAGTATCTACTATGATATATGATCTAACGATTGCACGATTACTTTTTAAATAGCTAAGCCACTTTTTGAAATTTTTATCGAAATTGTTTAGCTAGAGCACTAACTGCATGCAATAATTAAAACAACATGCATAATGACATGTTTTAGAATTACACTGTTTAGCTAACAACACCTTTTCTTAGTAACTGATACACATTTAACTCTCTATCTCAAAACTGCTGAACCAATTTTGATGAAACTTTCACTGTTCCCTAAGTTGGACTATACCCAGCCCAACTTATAGTTTTTGAGATATTCGCTGACAAATATATATGAAAATATGTATGTTCGTAACATACATACATATATACATTACCAAGAGTTAAAGCTACGTAAAGCTGAAGGAAGTAATTATATTTTAAAAGTTCGGCAACGCGTGTTTAATGCCTCTGGTGTTGCCAGTGTCCATAGGCTACAGTGACCGCTCAACATCAGGCAGACCGATAAGTGGTTTGACATTTTGCTGGTATAAAAAAACGACCGTTAAAATGTATTAGTAAAACAGTAAATCTTTAAGAAGGTGCTGTGAGATGTCCCATTTTATATCGCATTATGTTTTAGTAGATCCGTTTAAATAATTCAGAAACCGAGGAATTTGACATAAACGCTGCCTTTTAGGAAATTATTCTGTTACTACATATATCCAAAATGCCTCACTGATCTAAGTTGTAAGCCAGTGTGTGCTGTCAGTGATACCTACTGAGACCATGGTTCATTTATATCATAGGTGTTCCACTCACATAGTATTATATATGTTCAAATTAGCTTTACGGGATATAAGAAGGTATTTTCTTATGTTTTTTTTTTTTTTCAAAAAATGATGTTGGTTAAAAACAAATATGCGCAAAATAATACTGTGTGCTTTCTTATTACCCAAAAATGCTTAATCAGCGGAGTACACTGTAAAAAAAAATAGTGTCAATGTGGACAAATTCACACATTCAAAAACTCACAACGGGTCTTGGGACTTACGGTGTAGATTTTCTTGTACAGGCAACCTCAACCTCACTTAAACCGATAAGCAGGTACCCACCCCACCATAAATTTAAAACATCATGTTATTTTAGTAATGTTCATTCCGAAATATAGATATAACCATATTTTAGCGTCCAACTACGTCTATTACATTACAACATTATTTTACAATATACACACCGGTTATATTTTTTTTTTTTTTTTTTTTTTTTTTTTTTTTTTTTTTTTTTATACCACTAAGGTGGCAAACAAGCTTACGGCCCGCCTGATGGTAAGCGGTCACCGTAGCCTATGTATAGTTTAATAAACCTTGTTGTAAAAAAACATAGTTCCCGCTGTGATTGGAAGGTAAATATAAAATAGTTGATAATTATTAGTAAATATAGAAAGAGCAGCAAACTCCATACAATTGTTTATTTATTTATATTTGATTCATTCTAAGTTTGCAATAACTTATTTTATTTGAAGTGAAATTAAATAAGAGTGTGTACAGATTGGATATTCTTTGTGATTTGTGATGTTTAAGTTTTAGGGTAAGTAGATCGTGGATAAGCAATCGGAAATGCAATAGGAAAGTATAAGTAAGGACAGTTTTGGTTAATACTAATGTAACTTCTGTTATAGTTAACTTTAAAGCTTTTTTTTAGTTAAGAAGAATTTAGGTTGTATGGAAAGCATAGTTCACGATTCGTTCTGAAGGGGACGTCCCGTCCGCCTTACTGCTTTACCACCCACTCGCGGTGACGAGAGCTACATTATGGGCATTTTAATTACAGATCTTTGAGACACGTCTACATATCGGACGAGGTTCTTAAAATGTTACGGATGTGACTTAAGGCTACGAAATCGTATCGTGTGTACGACTAAGGACATGGCCACAGTTCGTATTTTTGTTTTAATGGTTTATTGTCGCTCGCTGTTTAATGTAAATACATATTTTTTCCGTGCAGACCTCTTTTAAATTTTACATTTTCATAAAAAATAAATCAAAATTTATGTTATATGCTAAGAAATACATATTCTGTAAAAACTTAGTTTACCTTTGGTCAATATAGAGATAGACAGGAGATAGAGCCCTTTATTTTTCGGACGGACAGACCTAACCAGGCCAATACGTTTGAGCAAGGCCTAACATGAATTCGGCCGTAGCAATCACGCGGGCCCTGTGCGGATTGTGAACTTCACATCCGTCTTTTTTTTAACGCTTAAACCTCCGCTCATCCGGGCGCGAGGCGAAATCGAAACCTATAAGCTACCACCGAATTTTAGGCGAAATCGAAACCTTTGGGTGCGGAACATTGAAAAGAATGTCCCGAAACATTAATTGATAAAATGTATATTTAAAGCAAAAAAAAGTGTTGTAATAAGATCGTAGCAAGAGCCAATCTTTGATCTCTGCCCATCCCTCTGGCAAACCGGTGTGTTATGACTGTATGTATATATTTACTAACGGTCCGACGTTGATTTGCTGCTGCCAAATCCTCATCCTAGTCTGCAAAGACCTAAACAACCTGGCCTATCTACATCGTCTTACCTACATCTTAGGCAGATTTAATAGGTACACATGAGAATACCAAGAGACAGATATATAGGTGTGTACTTATCGTTTCAACGAATAAAACATTTAATTATATATTATTTTAAATGAAAAATAAGAAAAAAACATAAGTATTTGAAATATTTCGATATATTATATCGTCTTCAGTCAAAACAATAAACATATAGTAAATAAATAAAGTATGGTTGACAGATGTCATATATATGTAACAATAAGTTTCCATAGAAATGAAATGTGTGCTGTATCTTAAATCTATAAAAAAAGGGCGTGTGTGTGTGTGTGAGTGTGAGAGAGAGGGTGTGTGTGTGTGTGTTTGTGTATGTGTGTGTGTGTGTGTGTGTAAAAAAGGAGAAAAATATACCTAGTAGTGCTTTCGTGACAGTAGTTTCATAATGTACTTTATTTCGAATACTGACCCCACACTTGCATTTATTATGGATAGTCAAAGTCAAAGTCAAAATGTTTTATTTAAATTAGGATTTTACAATCACTTTTGAATCGTTAAAGTTATGAAATATACATTCTTACGGATCATAATTTCGTTTCTTGCAAAATAAAAGTCACCGTTGTATTTTCTGCATACGCAGTGTTCAACTGGAAAAGGACTTGAGGCAAAACCAGAACTTTAGGGGCCTTAAAAAACCTTTAAAATTTCGAATGAACATCCCAAGTACCTACCGTAACCTAACCTTTTATTGTCAAATGATAGATTTTAATTAAAACAAACAATCTCAAAAATTAAACTACACTTAGGACAATAAATAAAGGTGTTAAAAACTCTTTTGTACAATTTTGGCTGAAAATTGCTTAATGCGAACATGAAAAGTTGTACGCACTCAGCCTCAAAAGAGCATCTCCGCAGATATCCGATGATGCACATAATTAATATCTGAGAGGGTCAGCAGGCACAGGGCATGCGAAATTACGAAGGTCGGAATACTGAGAGCGGGGACGGCATGGCTATTACAATCTGTAGGTATTGTGTGGCATAGCATGCAGTCATTAAGAGTGGTCTTTAGGGACCCGTACCCAAAGGTGGCTAACGGAGCCCTATTACTAAGCCTACGCTGTAAGTCTATCTGTCTGTCCGTAGTACTCTTAATAGCACGTGCATTAAGGGATACATGATTTGATAGACTGTAAAAAACTCGTTGATAAAAAATTTAACAAAATTAATAGTTATAAAATTAAATCTTAAATTATTGAGTTTATTAGCATTAACAGACCATTGAACTCAATAAACACGAATCACGACAATCTCATAAGTTAGTTTACCACTTACCACTTAATTACTAAGTAGATATAACCAAGACGATATAAATTACTTAATATGACCTACATTGCCGCTTTATATCATTATTCGACGCATACAAAAAAGAAGACATAGCTAGTTAACTACTGATATATGTAAAAAGAGAAAGAGGCGGTTAATTAAGCCGCTTAAAATAAGCAAGGTAAGGTGAAAAATAGGCAGGCTGTATTTGTCGCAGAAACGATGGCTGTATAATATAAGTACAGAGTTGGTTGCCCTCCAGCCAGGTGGACCAACAATCACTCAGCCAGCTGGATTTTTCTGGATGAGAAAAGCGGAGTGGAACGGGTTTGTTGGCGTTCATTGTCAATGTCAAAGTCAGATAAGCCAAAATCCAGTATCCTGGATTTTTTATTAAAAATCGATGATAGCTTGCATCAACACTCATCTGTCGCAATCGAAATAATTTTAGTAAGTTGTGTAATGGAATAATGCTCTTTTTTGGTTTTTCAAAAGAGTACAGAGTATTGGTATTTCAAATTAAAATGATGTGTAGGGAGGTAACCTAAGAATTAGTTTTTCTAAATTTTTTTTTATTACGTTGTTGGCGTGAATAATATCCCACCAAAAACATTTTCATGTAAAATGTTGCCAAGACGAGATCATATGGTTTGCACTGTCAAAAAATTATCAGATCTCATGTATTGCCAAGCTTCTAACTCTACACGCCCTAACGGAACAAGGTCTTACTTCCCAAATCTACACCTGAGTCGTATTATGTGGCTTGATCTTTTCGTTACGACAAGGAGTATTGTAAAACAGAAAAGTTATGTACAGTGAATAAATTTTTCATTTTACACCCATGTGACGGTAGCGAACGGTGGCGTCCGACGAAACAAAAGGCCGGCGGTGTAATCGGCGTGAATCTCGATATTTAAAAAAAAAACTAAACATTTTTGTTTAATTCAAGAGAAACAATAAGATTTTATTGAAAAAGAGAATGTCGCAAATCCAAGTTTTTTACTTTTCATTGGCTGAATTTGTCTTTTATATGCGTCATAATTATCGTGGATAGATATTATTTTTCATCACACTTACTAGTAAACAGAGTCATTACGTGCTGATAAGGTGGGGTGCTGTACATTTTACTTATCTCAAGGAAAATACATATGACCGCACAACGTGCGCTCTATGTGTACTGTCTATTCTATCAAGTATGTATAAAAGGGCCATCTATGGTGCAAGATAGAACAACGCGCCAAGCGAGCAATTATCAGCTTCAACTTCAGTCAAAACTTTTTAATTTATTAATTCTCTAGATATCTAGCGCATCTAACTGTGGCGTTGTATATACTTCTATTCCCGCCATTTAAATTGTGTTTTGGTGAGTTTATTAATTTTATCACCAAATTTTTTTTAATTAATTACTCTTAAATGTGATGAAAACCATTGTTTTGAACATGGGAATGACATATATTACAAAATTTAGTCGTTAAAGCCTTCGGCTTTAGGCTTCTAAGTAGCCTCTCCTTGACAATTTTCTCCATACCACCCTTAACACATAATGCACTATTATTAACGTTGCTGCAAGAAAGTTTGGATAGCTTAGCGAGTATGGGTAACCCTGTAAATAAAAGTCTCGTCTGCTTGGATAACATACAATTTTTAATCTGCCTCCAATAATGGAGTTTGCCACCGTCCATCAAATCATCCGCACTACATGCACCAAAGTACTTCCAGCACTGTAGTTCTACAGGATCATCAGCTACAACACCAGCATCTGCTGCAATATGCCAGAAATAATTCTAAGAAAGTTGCGGCTGACATTGTGGCTGATGATCCTCATGATCCACCCTCGGAGACAGACAAATTTCAATTGCTGAAAGGTCCGTGACTTTTATCTGCTCTTTTAAACATCGAGCAAGGCGGCGGCGGAGAGCGGGTGATAGGTAGAGAAATCGAGTTTTGTGGACTAGCAACGAGGCGGTGGTGGCTGCTGCGCAACGAACATCGCGATGATTAAGTATAGCATGTCATTTTTAAATGCCTGTACAAAGTTGTAGGTCCCGCAGGCGAGTGCTCAAGACAGGTGCCGGTTGGTGATTATCACCACCTAATCCTGCCTCAGCACATCAGGTCGCTAATGACTGAGCATAATGCGGCCCGCTCGCTTCAACGACTTACACCGCCGTGTAAGAACCGCTGATCTGATTGAGAACATTTCTCCTTCTCACCAAGCTTATTGGCACTTAGCCAGAGCTCTAAAATCAGACACCGCCAACTCTCTCCCTCCGTTAACTCGTCCCAACAACGTTCCCGCGTTCGATGACGACGAAAAAGCGGATTGCCTAGCGTCTAGCCTCCAAGCCCAATGTGCCTTAAGCACACAGCCGTTCGATCCCGACCACGTGCGCGAGGTAGACGGCGAAGTGGAGCGCAGAACTTCTCTGCCTCCACAAGACCCCCTGCCCCCTGTCACTGTCGACGAATTCATACAGGTCATCAAAGACCTACGCCCCCGTAAAGCCCCCGGCGCGGACGGTATCTCTAACGATATCCTAAAGCGCCTCTCTCTTCCCCTTCTCTGCCTCCTAGTAGCGATCTTTAACGCTGCTATCGAACTTTGCATCTCTCCTTCTCAATGGAAAGATGCAATTGTTATAGGCATCCATAAGCCAGGCAAAGCTCGTACCGAGCCGTCCTCCTATCGCCCTATAAGTTTACTAAAGGCCCTTGGTAAACTCTATGAACGCCTCCTCCTCGCTCGCCTACGGAACGCTATAGTCTCCAGAGGCATTTTAATAGACGAGCAGTGCGGCTTCCGTGCCAAACACTCATGCGTCCATCAAGTCCTCCGCATAACGGAACATATTCTCACTGGCTTCCAACCAGGCAAGGCCCGCCACACGGGCGCTGTCTTCTTCGATGTAGCGAAAGCTTTCGACAAAGTCTGGCACAACGGTTTAATTTTTAAACTGTACAACTTTCAGTTGCCAGATCGTCTCGTGCTCATCATACGAGACTATTTGTCGAATCGTAGCTTTCGCTACAAAGTTGAAGGCACTCTCTCTTCCCCCCGTCCCCCTTTCCAAAAAGCCCGGTGAAGCAGTAGTGGCTGCAACAGCCAACTGCATAGTCAGTTCAGAAAAAAAAAAATAGGCCCCGCAACTACTTTTGTGCTAACGCCGATATGATTTTGGCGATCGGCGCGCTCTCCTGGGATGACCCAATATTAGTGAGAGCATTATTAAAACTTAGCCCTTTGCTTTCAGACTTTGGTAGAAGGCGTTCGCACTTTACCATTTTTGAAGTATAGGTCGATAAAGATATGTGTTTAATTGTGTTTTTGTTGTTTGTTATAAGAAGTTTGTGTACTTGTATTATCTTAAGATCTCACACATGTAATTAAGTTTGTATTAGAAAACCCATACAAACTTCCATCTCCTAATATCCTTTATATTGGAGGGCAATGGAGGGTGATTTACTAAAAATCCTGAAATATGTATTTTATTATTTATAACAAGGATTCCTTATATTTATTTTCAGACCTCTAGCATCAAAATTTGCGGAAGTTTCAAACAAACTTGCAACCCCTTGAGGTTGGGGAATAAAAGTTACAAGTTTTAAATTATTTTGTTATAATATCTGTAAACCACCACAAAGACATCAATTTGCAATTTTAAATAACAAATTTATCAATAGAATATGTAAACCCCTTAAAAAAAATCCAAACACGTTTGATTGTTTATTTCTCATTTGTCAAATCTTTGCTAGAGAGTGGTGTAGTGTATAAATTTATTAATTTGTTGAACTATCATTCCAACATACAAACATAGACAACTTACATAGATTCCAATAAAATAAAATAAATTCTTAGCCTAGAAATTTAGGTTCAAAGATATTTATTCTCACAAAAGATAAAACATCACTTACTTGAGAAAAGATCTTAAAAGTAGGTACAAATTGCACTGTAAATAATCGTTAAACACTCTATAGATAACAAACAATTCATTACTATAACAAAACTTGCAAATTTAACATGGGATTGAAACTGTCATTCCAACACAAGGTTAGTCCAATAATAGATTTAATATTATGCATTTTCGTGATTGGTAAGAATATGCTCAGCTAATTGAGATTTGAATTGATTTAGCGACTTCGTTTTTTTGATACCTGAAGGTAGGCGATTATAAAGTTTGACTCCCTCGTATGTAAACATTCGCTTTTCGTAGTACAAGATAGCTGGCAAATTTATCATTTATATCATGAATAGTTTGTATATCAACAATAAAATCGACTTTGCGTATTTACTTTCTCAAATATGAATGACGTCACGCGCAACTATCAGTTCCACACACCGTTATACAAAAAATTATAATCTTATTAATAGCTTTCTTTATACCGCGATCCTTAAATTCCTACAATAATCAGTTTTCTGATTTGGATGCCTTTGGGAGTGCTTTATATGACTACAAAAAAAAAATATTACTGAAACTTAAAACTTAGGTCAGTGTTTAATTTATTTATAGATTTACCTTCGTCATATCCGTTTCAATAATTGAACACGTATAGTACTTTTATTATTCCTTATAATCTCGCTCTTTTTTAATGCTATGTTAACTTAATATTTATATATTTGTAATTTTCGGCACTGTTCAGTCATTATTGTAAAAAAAAATTCTTCTTATTCTGTTTCATGACTTGCCAAAATAAAATAAAACTAGCTTAACTAATGTCTTAGTAAATTAAATTGTCTTCTTAAAACTTCAATAATGATTTAAAAAGAGAGAGACAGCGGATTTTGTATGTTTATTTATATGTGAAGGGTAATCTTAATACGACTGCAATTATTTGAAAGATTCCTTCATTATTTAAAAGGTACCAAATAGACATACGGGTAACCAATCGATGTTTCGAATTATTTTTATCCGAATTTCATTTGTCCGAAAACGGTTCACAGAATTTTAGTCATCCATATCTTTTGTTTTACATAAAATTTACAATGCCATCGATTCATTTAACCACATTATCATTTGCCAGAAATTTTATAACCAGAGTTACAATATCTAATTTTAACATTTGACAACTTCATCATTTACCATCTTATCATAAACTCTATGTTACGACAAGTCAAAGTAATGTTTTCCATAATTTTTGTTTTCCGTTCTACCCCCAAAGGTTAACCTTTATGTATGTTTTTTTGATAAATTAGGAATTCGAAAGACATTCGAGAACGCACCGATGACACTAGAAACGAGATTTATAGGTTACCTATAAATTACCTATAAATCTTACCATTGCTGCTTACAAAACGAGTTGACGCCGGGTTAGGTTAGAAGGTTAGGGCAGGAGCCTTTGTGGTTATTTTTTTTTATTTCTCACTAGTAATCTTGTTAGGGCACCCAACACGGACGTGTTAGGTTAGAGGGTTAAGTCAATCGACCACTAGTGAGTTTAGTTGACGAAGTTAGTTGCTGTAAGTATTAAATGTTAAAATGATAGTGGGTATATAGATCGATCAATGGTATACGATAAACGCTATTTCGATTATATGTGTAACTTACCCACACTCTTCTTTGTTTGTTGATGTTTGTCTTATGAATAATGATTTTCAAGATACTGATATTACGGATTTATGTTTTTGTTGTAAAATAAATTATTTGGCAAACATTCATTCGGAAACTCAGTGAGTTGGAGTTTGAATTAATAACGAAATAAAAAAGAGTTTAAAAATTCTGGATGATGAAAATATAGTTAACGAAACTTAGGACAAACAATAATAAAGTAAATAAAAAAAAACATTTCGTTTTCGTGATTTAATATTCGGAATTGAATTTTTCTAGGTTATGATAGGTAACCAGACATAAGCTATATATGACGTATATTAGGGACAGGAACTATAGTGAAACCACGTTTCTAGTCTTGAAAGCCTTTTTGTTTTCGCAAGATACAAGAGTGAAGATGCAGCAGAGTGTTGGTAGGTCGTATTAGCAGCGCTGGTGTGTTCGTTCTTCGCGCATGCACATAGTACAAAGTCAACTTCTCGCTCATGAAGTATTCTATTATGGTATTCTATAGCTGAGAATTCCTAGGCAAAACGATAAACCACTTAAACTTAGCACTTAGCAACGTTGTATTGTAATAAATAAGATCAACGTCTGTCAATAAAAACATAACTATGATTAATAACACCTATCTCGATGAATACCCGAATTGACTGAGTTACGTATTTCCAAAACCAAATTATTTTAGGTTAATATCCGCAATATCTGGTCGCCATTAACATCAATTCTATAATTTAAAAAATAATTTGTAGGCGCAGGTCCGAAATACAACATTGTTAATATTCCAAATGAGGGCCATAACTGTGAGTTATCGTGCGAAGAGAGATCCGAAGTGGATAGATTGTACGAATAAAATTAAATTATATTGTTAATTAATAATTAAGTAAATACTGGAATCGCTTGATACTTAGTTCCTCTATCAAGCTAACGGTGAATATATAATGGAGTTTTTGTATTTATGGCTCTATGTTATTAAAAACCAAGTGCGTGTCACACTCATTTTATTTATTTAGGTTTGTCGAATGTGTATACATTTCAATTTAGTGGATTCAAAGTACTGAGAGTGCACCACCTATTCTAAATACTTTGATGGATTGTTGCTGTTGAAAACTATGAATTGTGGTTAGGTACCTAAAATCTGTTTAGACAAGTTTCTGGTCGCTGGGACGCAGCAGGCATGGACGCAACGGACATGGTGAAGTAGGTGACTAACCACAACATTAGACGTCCATCCGCCCAGCAGAATACAGAACAGCCAGGCAAACAAGCAAGCGAAATAAATCAAAATAAAATTCGTTAAGAACCAGAATTCGGTGCTACTATATTGTTTTTTTTTTTTTCGATTTTTTTACTATAGTCAGAAAGTTACACATATTATTATGAAACTACTTTAGGTATTTGTATTGCATGAAATATTCGTTGAAGTAACAAAATGTTTAATATTGTAACATGTGTCTAACAAAACCCTACCTAACCTACACCATGGCATGTGCAAATACATCAAACGGACAGACGCACTCATTAATTTCGAAATGAACTCTGTGGTGAGACACATTAGGATAACGGCAGATCAGGTAAGGGCATATTTGCAAGTATAGTGCTTTAAAAGTTGCTAATAACTGAAGTTTTCGAATCGGTAATTAAGAAGTACAGGACCCTAGTCAACGCTGTCTGTCTCTCTGTCCGATGTTTAAAGAGCTTGTACTTTTGAATCGTAATCAGAACTACTATAATTGTGTGGATTAGAGTAAGTTTGTGTCTATTTCGAGTGTTACGATTATGAATATCGCTATTCTTTTTAAAAAAGTCAATATTTTCATGAGCATAAACTAAATTATCAAATAACTCTTATTGTCTCAGTAAGACGGTAAGGATGAGTAAAGAGAGTTAAATGTGTCTCTTAACCTCTAATTTCACCAGCAACACTACCTTCAGAATCAAAATTGAGCAATAAAAACTCCACGCTTTCTGGCTAGTTTCAGCTGTTTCTACATTCTACGAGAGCATCTACCTACCGTTTTTAAACGAACGAATACTAAAAACTAGAAAAGCACAACATGAGCTTGGTAAATAGTATTGCTCTATTAAAAAATGGTCTCGGGCACGCGGAAATGCTTTTTTATAATTATGAGAATATTAAACCGAGGGTAATGTTTTTAACAGTTTATGTATGTGTTTGCATGTTCTGTTTATGTGTTCTCGTATTAGCTGCCCCGAATATTTTAATAAACGAGGTGTCGTTAGCTTCATCTTAGGGTTTTGCAGGTCATAGGCTATGTTAAGTCCCATAAAATCCATACAAATAATATAAATGTGAAAATAACTCTACCTGTTCACGCTTAAACCGCTGTTCTTAGTAAGATGAAATTTGGCATATAGATAGTTTGAGTCCCGAGAAAGGACATAGGACATTTATTGAAATAAATTACGACAGCAATAACCGAATTTAGGGCGGGTAGGACTGCGGGCAAAAAGCTAGATATAACTTGAGTAGATGGGTTTAATTTTTTAAACTTCACTTGTAAAGATAGTGTGTTAGGTATATTTTTTTTGGCAAAAGATATGCAGCAAAGTTCAACAAAGATCTAGGAAAATAAGTGTAAATCACATGTTGATTACTGTCACTATCACTCGATTGACAAAATAAGTGTAAATCACATGTTGATAACTGTCACTATCACTCGATTGACAAAATAAGTGTAAATCACATGTTGATTACTGTCACAATCACTCGATTGAGAAAAAAACTTTTTAACAAAACAAAACCACCGGCTTCAAAAAGATGCACTTAAAAGGTAAAAATGTTTACTTATTTTTAAAAATCTGATCTGAATTACAGTTTGAAGTTGGTGTCTATGTAGGTACCTAAAGTTTATAACACACTTCACTTTCATGACACCAACTTCAAACTGTAATTCAAATCAGATTTTTGGAAACAAGTAATTAATTTTACATCTTTGGTGTATCTTTTTCAAGCCGGTTGTTTGTGTTTGTTAAGAAATTTTTATTTTTTACTTTTGAGTGATGAATGAATTGTTTTGTTTCTCGTACACTAAAAACATCGATACTCGTAACAAAATTTTATACAATCATCAACATAAATGGCGTTTCACCAGTTACAAATTAACTATTTTTTTTCCTTTTACAATTATTTGTTGTTTTTGACCAAAACTATAAGTTTTAAATTAACAATATGGGATCACCTCTGAAGTTTACCCTTTTAATTAGAAAATAAATTTTAAAAATCCGTCTATATATAAATAAAAATACAAACATCCAAACTGAGAAACTCCCTCTTTTTTGAAGTCGGTTAAAAAATAATGTACACTAAATCAGAGATAGTAAACAAACTTTTTAAAGATTAAGAATATAATTAATAATACTAATAGGATAAGAATAATTTGTAAACGCATTACCTTCTTCGCGTATGACAATTTTGTCGCATCTGTAAATTACGTATTCATCCAAATCCGCGGGAGGTTGCTTAAGGCGATGTTCAACAACTAATTTACGACCGAACGCGAGCATTCAAATTGATTTAAAAAATATATTTTGTAAAACGATACGCGAAAATTATGTTCTGAGTAATTTATTTTCTATTGGTTTAAGAAGCATTGATTTAAAGATTAAAGTTTGTTAACTAACGAAATGTGGTATTTAACTAACGATCGTTTCTATTTATTAATATCGGGAAAATTAAAGGTAAAATTTTCTATGATTTGGCTACAAGAAAATGTTCAAATCTCAAAACAGAGTTTTGAAATAAAAACCTACTTTGAATTAATAAAACAACCCAATATTTTTTAACTCTCATTAGAATTTATTATTATCCACTACTAGATTAGATATTTAATAATTTAACTTAGAATAGTTATAATTTAGTTTAACTTTTTATGTATATTATAATATATTTTACATTATCAAGATAAGTAGATAAAGTATTTTCCGTATGAGGCGGAGATTACGTTTAGATTACCTCAAGTTTTCAATGGTTAGTTTTGAAGTTTTTTCAATAAGGAAGAGGTAAATATAACGGATACGGCACTAGCGAGGTAAGTACAATATGCTTGTAGTTCATATTTTTAACTAGCTTTTGCTCGCGGCTTCGTCTACACTTAAGTCGGTTATAAGCGTGGGATTTTCTCCATGTGAAATTCGGATATAGTTATTCCTGTAGGAACTGTAGGAGTCTATGACCTTCTCCGTCTCTTCGCCAATCTCTGTGCAAAAATCAGCTTAATTCGGCACTCCGTAGCAACGCTAAGCAAAAACAAACAAACAAACTACGAACTTGCCAATATTTTAGTTGTTTAAAAATAATAAAACGGGATTAAACGCGTCATTTGGCAAAATACCTTTTTTTTCCGACGTTTCGGCTGGGTTACACCAGCCTTGGTCACGGGTAGACTGGCGGTGCGCGGCGTCGTCGGCTTCGAGTGGAGGCGTCCTGTTGAACTACTCTCATCTTGTCTTTATAATTGTCAAAATCACTACACACAACACTAACGGTGTCCTCGGGTGCGTTCCGTTAGTGTTGTGTGTAGTGATTTTGGTAAAACTCGAGAGCTGTATTTTCCTATGACTGGATACCACGCAGGCGACAGTTTGTATCCATCCTCACGATTGAAGTTTAATCCCGTTTTATTATTTTTAAATTAGTAATGGAACGCGTAAATTTAAAAACTTATAATATTTTAGTTGGTTATCTTTTAAGATAGATATATAGATATAAACATTGTTTGTGTTTAAAAATTAGCTAGTTGTGAATTGGACTCCAGCTAATTGGATTTCGTATCGCATTTCGTAAAAATTTTAATTATATCAATGGTATACCTATTTTTTTTATTATTTATTAGGACCTTAATCTAAGGCTTTAATCCCCCGAAGGGGTAGTTAGTGGTTGAACACACAACCACATCATAATGTGGTGGACAACCCCTTTTCACCATCCACTGTAGTACCGCGTGACAGGGGGTGAGCCAATCGCTGCAACACTGCTGTGCATTCTGTATGTCCTTTGTCGTAAACCACCATCTTTAGAAAAGTAAGAGAAGAGGGACCAGGGACGCATAATATACACCGTTTGCCAGTTCTTCACGAACTATAAGAAGTAGGTCAGAATTGGACAGTATCTCTCTATATGTAGAAACAAAATTAAAAAACTATCCATCACAATTTAATACTAAGCAACGTCGGGCTTGGGTAGTAATTGGATGGGTGACCGTTTAGCGACACACTTTTTGTTTTTGTTTGTGTTTGTAAATACGTTAATGGTGGTAGGTACGGAACCCTCTATGCGCGAGTCCGACTAGAACTTGGCCGGTTTCTTACTTTTTGTTCAATATATTATTCAATAGGATATCTGTCGTAAAATCATATATTTTGTGCAAATATTAGCATTGTTGTAATTAGCACGGGCGGAGCCGCAGACATATCTTGCTTCAATAATACCAAGTCAGATGTTCCCTTTCCTTTTTGCGTTGTCTACTAAAGATTCGTTTAAAGTTCTGTAACCCTGGCGTTACAGAACCAAAAAACATACAACAAAGTTAAATAAAACATGAATAAGAAACATATAAACATATATACTTAAAACAAGTTAATTAGCGATACAGAATGTGCTCTAATGTGCATGAAACACGATTCTTATCTTATTTATTTACATTGCTTTAAATCTAAACTGCCAAAATGCTAATTAATTAGTTGAGACTTAATAAATCCACGGAGCACCTTAATGATACCGGGCTCTAGATACGTCATGTCTTATGTCGACGCAGCGGCTGTTATTTATGCACTTGGTTGTTAAATCGAAAATGTAGCTATATGAATACATTAGTTGCTAATTCTTATCAACAAAAAGGTGTTTACAACTTTATTTTCCGGCGCAATTGTGACGAAACGACGTCAACTTTGATATAATTGCTTTTAGGCTAAGCTTAAACGTAAGTTTTTTTTACTGTTTTTGTATACTAATGATATATTCACTTAAGAGTCAGTGATTTTCTTTTTTATTTGAATAAAAAAATTGCCTAATATTTATAAAATTCGATTAAAAAATTGTAGAACAAAAACAAGTACATACATTGTTCGTTCGTAATATACTGGCTTTTCAGTAAAGGCATATGTTAAAGGTAGTTCACAATTCGCGCTGGACTGGACCCCACCTAACGGAATGGATCAAATCCCCTCTCCTCGCCTAGAGCTACCCAAGGCGAGGGAAGGCCGGTACCCTAAATATGTACGTATGAAGCCTGGCGATAATAAAAAAATTCAATCATTGCTATAAAGAAGAAGGGCTGAGAAATATAGGTACCGAAATGATAATACCTTGAAATCAGTTTATACTTTTGTACATAATGATTTTGAATAGTAGGCCTTGTAAATAGGTATGTAGTATACGCACTTAATGAATTTTAAGGATCCGTATCCAGAGGATGCCAACGGAGCCTTATTACTAAGCCTACTTTATCTGTCTGTCCATCTGTCTGTTTATTTTCGTAAATTACGTAAATTTACATACGTATTATTAACATCGGTCAAGTGCAAGTCAAACTAGCTAGATAATAGAGAAAAAATAAAAAAGTAATTCGAGAGCACCTTTGCGAGTAATAATAATTATAATTGGTCTCCAAAATGCATTTGAGCTTCTCAAGTATTTTTTTTACTTAGGTGCATACCTACCTACTTGATACTACGTAGATACTTGGCTGATATTTTATTTCTTTTAAATCTTACACGTCTCAAGGTGGCAGAAGTAGACAACATTGTGGTGTACAAAAAACTGAGTTGTAGTGACCCGGGGTCGTAGACGCGGCACAATACTAATAGCTTGTGACATTTCCAGTATCTCACTTATAAACCCTCAACGCTGTGCCGCTCGCGATGTCGCTTGCGCAACTCTAAAGCTCTGATTCTGATTTGTCCAAGGAACATAGCTAGTATGCTGATAGAAAATATAAAGGAGATGGAATAAAGACTGCAATTCTTACGCCCATCAGCGCCGCCGATAGATGTTTCCAATTTCCCTTTGTACAACGTGAATTCCAAAAATTAACCTCTAAATTCAATTCAAATTCACTTCGTACAAACTCTGCGATAACAAAGTGTGGCCAGTTAAAACTGCACCTCGCTGTGTACATATCTTACATTTTTATACATACCTTTTTGCTTGACAATTTTGATATCTTTTCTATGCCCGACGCGCCGCGATATCTCGGCTGACAAGGCAAGGTGTAGTTCCGTTGTGTATGTGTGCCTGTAGTTGTGTATGTGTACGACGAGGTGTAGTTTTAATCGGCCTTACTTCGTTGTCGCAGAGGTTGCATCTGAACTTTTTTATTTGATCTGAGTATAAAAAAAGGAAATAAAAATATTTTCTGGACGCGCTAGTCGACATCACGAACGCTCTCAAAGTAGTAATTACAGTGTTAAATAAGTTATAGGTAAACGATACTAATCAATAAATAAAATAATACACTATAGGATATAGCATATAGATAAACGTAGCCTAATATCTATGGGAAATATGTCAATTTATTACAATAAAAATCATAAAAAATGTATTTAAGCATATAATATTGCGACTATTTTGGCCGTTATCAATGCTTACAAATAATAGAAATAAAAAAAAATAACATTATGTTACTTAAAATAAATAGTGTCAATGTGACGTTTGATCATAATTACAGATGATAATCTAAAGACTAAAAACTAACAGGTAGACTCAATGAATAACGTTTAGACCGGGATGATTTCTATAATTCCGGGATGATTTCTATAATTCCGGGATGATTTCTATAATTCCGGGATGATTTCTATAATTCCGGGATGATTTCTATAATTCCGGGATGATTTCTATAATTCCGGGATGATTTCTATAATTCCGGGATGATTTCTATAATTCCGGGATGATTTCTATAATTCCGGGATGATTTCTATAATTCCGGGATGATTTCTATAATTCCGGGATGATTTCTATAATTCGCCAAGACACCAAATGTAGGAAGATTCTTATGAGGGTCTTATGTTCTGAATTTCGTTGGTTCTTTTTATTTTTGCTAAAAAATTTCCGCTAGTAGTGAATGAGTAGAAAATTTGATTTGATTCTGCCCGAAATTTTAGATGTGGCGGCGGAAATGACTCATAATCTATAAAGTAACGAAAGTCAAACAAAATATATGATTAATGCTATCACGACTTTATGGCATGGAAAATGCAAAAAAAGGCTACAACGTTTTCGGAAAATATTTCTGACTCTTTGATCTTTTATTTGAATCCCAATAAAAAAGTAGATAAATTAGTGTATGAAACTGCACATAACTAGGTATTAAAATACTCGTGTGACTCGTGTTTAAAATTCCTTATTATGCAACAGCTTTATAAACTACTATAAGCTACCATAATTTAGCAAAATATACTATTATTTAGTTCCGTTTCTAAAACTATAAAAACATTAAAAATATAAACTCCTGTCAATGAAATGCAGTTGTAAAAAGTAAATATTTTGTATTATTAACATTTTTATTATTTATACGTGCAAATCGGGAGTTTGTATGGCAGGTTACCAATAACACTCAAGATTAAAATAAAAAAATCTTAGTCAAATCTAAGGAAAGATTATTTTGTTACACACATAATAAAGTTGGGATTTAATAAAGGTATCTGAATAATGGTAGGTCGATATGTAATTTAATAAAGACAAACTTTTTGTTACACATTTTTTGTTTTAATACACACAGTATTAAAACAAAAAATGTGTGTGTGGTTTAAGAATTAGGTTCGTATTTTCATATTTGTTTAGTTAAGAGTTTTCAATTATCTTTGCATTACCTATATATTTCACAAATAACATTGAAATGTATTTATAATATTTTTTGTTGTTACATACTTATTTGTTTCCTCATTTCGAATTTAAAAGTTAATAAGAATCTTCCGAAACAATTTAGTCCAAAATCTAAACAAAATCAATATTCATTAACAAAATGCCATAAAGTTTCGATAATGCGCGGTCCAAATCGCGACCGGCGACCGGCGGCGCGTGATATACGCGCTGTGTCGCAGTACATCAGCGCCCGCTGCGCTCACTCATTATTCGCAAAACACCACACTTTATAAGGCAGTGTTGCCGCAAAAACTTACTATATAGATGTAAAAAGGCCTTACCCGTAGTAAAACGTAACGATCGGTGAGATTCCGGCCGTATATGCTCGTATATCTCGGAAATTGATTCCGATTGTGGCAGCACTGTGGTTGGTTTGATGTCTTTTAAGTTGATAATAAAGAGTCTTTATTACGGACTCCATTCAAAACGATTTAAGGAGATATATTGGGTTTCTATTCAGCAAAAACACGTAGTACATATATACATAATATAACGTACTCGTATAACTTGATTGCCAATATCTATGAAAACTTATGAAAACTTTATTTCCTAAGTATCGTCAGACTCAAGGTATGGGTTGTAATCATAAAAATGTAATTAAATACGTTTTGGATTTGGAAACACTTCGGTTACCATCAAACCAACGCCAAAAAAACGCCCTATATCTACCGTGATCTTTGGGTAATTGTAACAACTACTGAACTTATCTTCAGTGTTGCTTAAACAGCTGACACATAGCTTTTTAAAAGTTCCACAACAAGTAATAACACTAAACGAAGCTTTGACACAATATTGCAAAATTTAAAGCAATGCTTAATATCCCGATTTTATTTTCTTAAGCTTTTATTTGTTTGCGACGTAAAATTGGCAAAGGTCAATTTAATTTTATGTATCATTGTGTAGCGAGGACGCTACTGAGCTACACAATACACGATTACCGCTAATATCTAAGAATATGACCCCGTGTGTGTTCAGTTGACAGGAGTTCTTTGGACGAGCATAATTTAACACATCAGTCGGCTGCAGGCGGAGACAGCGGCTTAACTACGTATTCAGGCACGCGGACGAGCTGTAACGTGGCAGTTATTGTGCTCCGAGTGTACTACTGTTACACAACTTGTATCCACTCGTGCTGTGGCCAACACAAGGAAGTATAGTAAACCTAAAAGTGGTTCGACCCCTAATCTTTAGGGAAATAAGAAGTTATTACAAAAATGTGTCACTACATGAATGAAAGCTTACCAATTGAATAGGTTATAGAGGCTTAAAATTATTTGTGGGATCTGCGAATTTATTTCTTAAGAACTAACACCGTCTTTAACCCCTCATTTAACATTTCACTTTTAAAATGTCCTTTCAATGAGCACCGAGAAATCACATTTAGTTTCAACATCACTTTTAGCGACGGAAGTAATATCCCTTGTAAAATGTCCTTTTAATGAGCACTGAGAAATCACATTTTGTTTAAATATTACTTTTCGCGACGGAAGCAATATGCTTTGTCAAAAACTGTTTGTACGTATATCTGGTAAATTATTTGATTATGATATTAACATATCGTTTTTGGAGGCCACAATTGAGGACCCAGAGTCAGTATCATAAATATCCACTGACCACACATCATTTTTGAAAACTGAATAAATTGAACTACGTCTGAATGGGTGACCTAGTGGCATTTTTTTATGAGCTTCTTCATGCTTCGGAGGGCATCTTAAACGTAGGTCATGGCTTTGTTGCCATAAGACAGTGATCGCTAAGCCAAGTTAGAGGCCTTTGCTACCCATACTCTAATAGTGGAATCGCCACTAATTCGACTAAGGGCCGCCAATTTGCACAGGGCTGATACAGTAAACTATGGCATCCAAGTAGAGAGGCACAGGCACAGTATTATAGCCTTTAGCACCTGAGGCACACATACGCATTATACACATATTAGTCTGGATGTCAATGACATCAAGTATGTACTAAATGAATAAGCGATAAAACTCACATACGTGTCCTTTAGACCTTCGTAGATTTGTGGACCAGTTTCCACCTACCCACCCAGTGCAATTCTTTTTTTTTTACCCATTTGCAAACTCGGAAGGAGGGGAGGGGGAAAACTCAGACCATATGCTGGGGGAGCCTTGGGGGGGGGGGGCTATTAGGCGAGGTCGTTGAGACTTCTCTCGCTATCTGGGGCCGTTATTACGTGCCGAGGCGGGGGTCACTGTAAGGGTTGCGTAGATCAAACAGACTACCGTTTATAATTTAACTTCATTTTGTTAAAGTACAAGTCAACCGTGTTTTATCACGTAATCATTAAATGCAAAGTTGAAGCTAATTTTGGTCCCGCATCCCGACTATGTATAAGTATTAACAACTTTAAGGGTAAAGTTTTAATTCCTGTAGTTTCCCGTAGACAGTTTGGTAGCTCATCTAGTACGCGTACTTCATTGTCTGAGATGCGGGTGTCATCGGGTCAAGGCACACCGCTCACATGCGACTGAATTACCTATTAAACGCAAATACGTTACCAGTATTATATGAAACGCTCGCTTATGAAAACCGATCTTTGTGATGGACGATGAACCTTAAATATAAACTTGCTTTCATAGACGCGATGTTTCCTTAACTCGTTTTTGTACAAAATTGCACAACACTTAATTACGAATAAAATCTTTAGAAAAATTGCATGGTTTATTTTTCCGTAGACATATGGTAAAAATGGAACCTTTATAGTTTCGTCATGCCTGTCTGTCCGTCCGTATGTCACAGTCTTACAATTCCGCCATCTTCGATAGATTCTAATAAAGTTTATGGGGGTGGACTAAGGGATTAAATCTTTTTTTCGCATGGCATTGTCTGTGATATCGTTAAATATGTTTTTAAAAAGTATTTAATATTTTTCGTCTTAAGTGCCTTCCCATGATAGGCAAGTATAGTAAGATGTTGCTTAGAAATAAGCTAAATCTTTACACAACTTGTATCCGCCCCATACTAGCTTATGCTAGCGTAGTCTTTGCGCTGTCCAAGCGCAATCTCCACAAACTCCAGACCCTCCAAAACCGCTTTCTCAGAGCGGCCTCTGGAGCCTCTTGGTACGTTCGCAATGCGGACCTACACAGAGACTTCGAACTTCCCACGATTCCCCAATACTTTAAAGACTTGGCAGTCCGCTTTTTCGAGCGTACGCAAAATCACCCGAATCGATTAATTGTGCAATCCACAACGTATCGTCCCCCCGATCGACCCGGTCACGGTCGTAAAACTATAGTTAGGCGGCCTCGGCACGTACTAACGTCCCCAGATGACGATCTCGCTGTCCGGATAGCGAGATTAGTCTCTACGACCTCCCCGAATAGGGCCTCCCTCCAAACACGACGCCGACGTCCCCGGGTTCGTCGGCGCCCACAAGGATACACTAGGTATCAAAGAGTGCCGGGGCGCTTCTCGCCCCCACTCAATCGCAATCGTACCTGCGTAACGGGGAACTCCCCTCCTGGCGGTGACTCACCTTCGGGTTCGAGACTCACGCCGGTCGAAGGGACGCCCCTTAGAGCGAAAACCAAAGCCGAGGCTTCCCCCGCGGGGAGCCCTTGAGCGTTGGGCGCTATATGGGCTGAGGCTCCTTCAGAGTCTCGCCCCAAAAGTCCGGTGAAGCAGTAATGGCTGCAACAGCCAACTGCATAGACAGCTCAGAAAAATAAATAAAAAATAAGTGCCTTTGTGAATGCATTCGCTTCGAACCAAAATTGTTTTAAACAAATCCGTTTTAAGTTTTTAGATCTCGCAATATTTCTTATTCTACGGAACTTAATGAGTGTACCTACGACATACATTTAGGTGTCTATAAAGCTGGCGTAGACTGGACTCCGTAGCCGTATCTCTGGACTTATTGCACCTATCAACATGGGGTTAGTACCCTACTTTTTTGCTATTACTTTGCCTAAGAACTGATGTTTTTGCTCCACCAGTTTCCGAGATACCATGGTCCTGCTAGCTTTAGACTAAAGCTAGTCCTGCTAGCTTTAAACTAAAGCTAGCGTAGCCACCATCGTATCTCCGTACCTATTGCACCTATCAACATGGGGTTTGCACCCTATTTTTTTGCTATTAGGTACTTTGCCTAAAAACTGATTTTCTTGCTCCACCAGTTTCCGAGATACCAAGGTCCTGCTAGCTTTAGACTAAAACTAGCGTAGCCACCATCATATCTCCGGACCTATTGCACTTATCGACACGGGGTTTGCACCCTAATTTTTTGCCTTTTTTTACGCTTTCGGTGATAACTAGTTTTTACCCGCGGTTCCAGCCCACCTAAATTCCATTATCCGTAAATGATTTCAACGGCAACTCATCAATTATAGAGAAAAAAACCGACTAACACTTGACCGTTTCAAGTAGCCTATATGTCCTTTCTCAGGACTCAAATTATCTCCATGCGAAATTTCGTCTAAATCGGTTCAGAAGTTTAAGCGTGAAGAGGTAACAGACATACGGACAGCGTTACTTTCGCATTTATGTAATACTTGATTTTGCCCGCGGTTTTACCTACCCTAAATTCGGTTAACGGTATAGGATTTCAATAAAAAAATATTCATTAGATATTATAGAAAAAAAACCAGCCAAGTGCTAGTGGGACTCGCGCACCGAGGGTTCCGTACCTACCAAAATTTAGGTAATTTACAAACGCTAACAAAAAAAAAGTGTGCCGCTAAGTGGTCAGCCATCCAAGTATTGACCGAGCTCGACGATGCTTAACTTTGAATATCGTTTCCAACAAGTGGTGGTAGGTACGGAACCCTTTTTTTTCTATAATATTTAATTAATATGTTTTCTATTGAAATTAAAATTCTGCACCGATAACCGAATATATTAAAAAACATAAATGCGATAGTGTCTGTCTGTCTGTTAACTCTTCACGCTTAAACTGCATAACCGATTAAGACGAAATTTCGCATGAAGATAGTTTGAGTCCTGAGAAAGGACATAGGCTACTTGAAACGGTCAAGTGTGAGTCGGATTTTTTCTATAATTGAGGAGTTGCCGTGAAATCCTACACTGAAAACCGAATTTAGGGAGGGTGCAACCGCGGGTAAAATCTAGTTGTAATATATCACCGACAGCGTTATAAAAAGGCAAAAAAAGAAAGGTACAAACCCCGTGTCGATAGGTGCAATAGGTCTGATGATACGATGGTGGCTACGCTAGCTTTGGTCTAAAGCTAGCAGGACCGTGGTATCTCGGGAACTGGTGGAGCAAGAAAATCAATTCTTAGGCAAATAATAGCAAAAAAATAGGGCGCAAACCCCATGTTGATAGGTGCAATAGGTCCGGAGATACGATAATGGCTACGCTATCTTTAGTCTAAAACTAGCAGGACCATGGTATCTTGAAAACTAGTGGAGCAAAAAAATCAATTCTTAGGCAAAGTAATAGCAAAAAAAATGGCAAAAAAATAGGATGCAAACCCCGTGTTGATAGGTGCAATAGGTTCGGAGATACGATGGTAGCTACGGTAGTTTTAGTCTAAAGCTAGCAGGACCAAGGTATCTCGGAAACCGTTGGAGCAAAAAAATCTATTTTTTGCCAAAAAATTAGAAAAAAAAAAAAAGATAAAAATGTGGTATAAGACGCATCGTGGCCTTATGACTTGGCTACGCCAGCTTTATAGACACTACACTTAGCCAGTTTTTTGATTTAGGAAATAAGTTATTTTCCGCGTTTTCACTCGCATATAATTAGGATTGGTACCTACTTCGATCGATTCCTGCGTCTATCGAGTCTGCCCTTTTTCAAGATGCAAACTTTAACCTTGCCAAATTTCATCAAGTTTGGTTCAGCAGTTTTGCCGTAAAAAGGGAAATGGAAAGAGCCAGTCAGAGCCAGTTTTTTTTGTATCGAAACCAACCAGATTAAACTCAGAGTAAATCGATAAAAACATATTAATACAGTATAAAACTGGACATTAAAGTTCCTTCACCATCTTTCCATCACCGAGAAGCCAGTGGTGTAAATAAACAATGTACTTGAGAAATTAAAAAGAAAGAAAACAAAGACTTATTAGTAGGTTTACGCTGTGCTCAAACCCCCGACTTTCAGAACGGGAGGCAGACACCAAAACCACTTGGCCACCTTCGACTCTACTTCGACTTAGGGTCCAAAGCGGAGCTTTGATTCGTGCCTCAAACTACACACTCGTTAGTAATCGGTCACTTTTATCCCTCGAAGTGAACTGTGTGAATACTATTGGGCGAAAATTTGTACAGGATTAGGTCAGGGAGCAGCCTATATATCCGATTAAACAAATAAAATTTGCATCGATTGCCAAAGAGATTCAGTTTTGTGCGTGTTTGTACGATGACGATAATTTAACTGGTTGATGTGTAAACATATAGAACTGTTTGTGCACAACGTTTGTTAGGTTAAGATTATTTGGCAATACGAAATGTCATGCGGGGTCAGTGACCCTCATCACTAAAGAGTATGTCTCGACCAGTCGTAAAAATATATTGAACTTGTTATGAAATATTTGTTCACACACTGGCGACTCGCTAAGTTAGATTTTTTTTAAATAAGTAGATGCATTTTATTTCACACCAACGATTACCAAATACTACAATGATGTTAAAGTATTACCAACTTGTCTTTACAGACAGTGGGGTCGCTACTGATCGTTTATCCATATTAGTTAGTCAAAGCACGTATACAAAATGTGTTTGTTTCTCTATTTTCGACTCTATAGTTAAGTTGGTAGGTCTGTACCGCTAACGACCTGTCCTGTTTCACGCTCATGTCAAATTTAAATTTGAACTTTGAGTTCAAATAAATATATTTTAAAGAATATCGATATATTCATTAGTATTTTTACTAAACGACGTGAGAGAAAGTAGGAGGTTTTCAATTACCTTATAACTTCGTCATTTATAAACCGATTTGATTTTTTTACATATATGGAAGCGTTAGCACACGGATTGGTCCCATTCAAATTAAGTAAGAATTGGTCTAAGAAAACCGTAGCTAGATGAGAAAAGTATTCAATTGTATAATATTTCAGACTTTGATTATTTAGACAGCTTTTCACCGGACTTAAAGTAACGTAAGTTTCTGTGTTAGTTGTGTTAGAGTTCTAGGTCTATACAACCCTTCTAGGACTCTAGGCTTCTAAGGCTAGGTGTACTGTGGTGCGACGAGTTGCACCTTGAGGAGTTGACCAAAACATTAGGCTACATTTTCATTGCCGTAATGCTGTAAAGTAATGTCGGATGCCAACAGAACATTTTTATTTATATTTACTTGTCTTTATTTTTGCCAATTGGCTTTAAGGCAAAATAAACATATAACTAAATGCTTTGTCATTAAGTTAGCTGTAGTTGCGTTTTCTAGTGTTCCGTACCTCGAAACAAAAAATGAACCCCTAGGATCACTTTGTTGTCCGTATGTATGTCTGTTTGTCAAGGCCTTTTTTCCCAGGAACGCGTGAAGGTATCAAGTTAAAATTAACATCAAATGCTTAAGTTCTACGGTCACTTGAAGCTGTAAAAAATCAAGCTTTTAAGTTAACGAAATAAAAGATACAGCCGGAAGTGCGGCCACTTTTGTCGCATACTGTTATGACACAAATAAATCAAAACCTATGGGTTAACCTAGAGTCATAAAATTTGGTAAGAAGAAAGATGTTACGTCACAAATATAAGAAAAAAAACAAAAACTGATAATTAAGGCATAAACCTGGGAGACTCGACCTCAGGATGGAAGAACTATCTACACACATATAATAAAATTGTACGGAGCCCTCGGTGCGCGAGTCAGACTTGCACTTGACCGGTTTTTTACTTTTTAGTGGGTTTAAAGAAAAAATTATGTTCTTGTTAAAAAAATAGTTTATTTATTACCAGTTAAAGAGTGTTGTTTTTAATACGAGATGTTAGCAAAAACTTTTTGCCCTGGCGTTTGCGTGAGAACTTCGGGATGAAAAATATCTATTCAAACACTCTGATATACAAATGCAACATTGAGTTAAAATTTTAAGTCAATACATCAACTCATTTTCTAGTTCGTGTTTAATTTTTACATATAAATATTTTCTTATGTATGTCTGCATTCACTTTACCGATGACCGTGTTCTGTTTTTCACATATGGCTAAAACATTTTGGATAACACACGGATTTAGAACAGGCATTTGCTTAGAAATATTGTAGATATAAGATAGACTGGAGATCCATATAATTTACTAGGTTTTTACTTCGAAACTAAAATTTTACAGCGTCACAAAAGGTTTTTCGTAATAAATAAACTGCTTATATATTTTATATTAGCTTGCGTAATTTCCATTATGCCAGCTCATAAAACTAGATAGACCGCGGGTCTAATAAAGATTATTATTGCTAAGCCGTAACTCATATCGGCAATTAAATATCTTGTGTGCATGGAATTATCTTCCCAATTTCAACAAATATCTGACTTTGAATGATTCGTTTGTCTGGTCCTACTGCTGTACGTCTTTGACAGTAGTGGCCAGCCAACTGCACCAGTCCATTGCCACTTCAGCTTGCTGATTTTATGAGTTCTCCTCCAGATGTCCTTATTTCGAAACTCCAAGCTATCCGTCACTGAGAAAATTTAAGCTCCTGGAGTAGTCCTGTTGGCAGCGTAGGCCGTGCTTCCCCCACGCACTGGTCCTTTGTCTTTAGACTCCGCGGAATAGGCGACGTCAAGACATAACGAAATAGATATACCTACATTTAGTCCGATATTGAAGGCATAGCTAGACCTAGACTCCTCGGCAGCACGTCACCACAAGCGGATCTCGTTCATAAGAAACTTGTATGTCAAGTGGGTTCGCCAAATCGTTACAGCCCGTCTATAATGTATTTAAATCTATTTAAACATAATAAAGGTTCGTTAGATTTCGTTTAGCGCGGTAACGGGCACGGATTGAACCCCTGACACCGCATACGATCCGCTCCCGACAGCCGTTCAAATCAGTAATTGTGCATAATTGATATTACGGTTTAGTTGTGCCATCATTGATCTCTACTCTACTGTACAATACTGTACATGTGTCTGTAGGTACACACAGTACATCGCATCCTCGCGAAACCCTCGATTCACTTTAACCTTGACCTGAGGGTCAGGAAATAAATTAAAGATGTTCTCTTTTATGTAACTTTTAAGGTTATTAACAAATTATGTTAATACTGGCTTTTGTCCGCGGAATTTGCGTACGTTGCGGGATTTCTAGAATTAACCCCGCATTAAGAGGCAGTACTACGTGACAGAAAACTTGAGCAAAAACAAGGATGATGCGATATGTAACTGAGCGTGCGTGAGTAGTGCAGCTACATCTCAACTCACTGAGGTTTTCATTGAAATACATGGAATAGATCAATAATTTATTATTCATCATTGTTATCAAAAAATGGGTGTTTTTCAGGGTCTAAAGCACTATCACGGCTGTACTTAAGCAAAGTTGTAAACTAATAGCACTTAGGACTTAGGAGATTACTTTGCCAAAACTTTAAAAAAAACAGTGAAAAGGGGTCAATTTAGCATGTTTTGCTATCGAACTAAATTACATTGTGTATTCCCGTTTTTCACGGTCTGAATCATATCCCGAAGAACACAATACTTAAATTTTAACCCGATCTGCTCTGCGGATCCGGAGAAACATTTGCCTAAAAAAAATATTGCGGTAGAATAGCTAGTTAACTGGGATAAAATATATGTTATTTTCCAGTAACCACATCTAGTCATAGAATATAGCACTAGAACAGACTTTTCACTAAAACACAAACTTCAAAGCATAATTACTCTGTCGTTAACGCAATTAGGAACAATTTCGTTTGAATGCGTGCCATGTACGAACTTATGTATAGCATAGATGAAGCACCACTTACCAAGAACCGTGTTGCTATGAAAACAATACGGCCTGAGAGTGCTTGTGGTTTGGTTGACCTGACGCGATAAGAATGTTGGCAAACTTTTTGGCAAAGCTTAGAACAACACTCGTCATATTTTAATGCTGTGAACTAAGACTAAACTAAGACCAAGAGGTCGAAAAATTTATGTAACTATCTGACCTCTGCGAAAATATAAATCAAGCTACGTCGTTGCACAGTTTTACCCGAAAAATCTTTTTCGACGGCAACTCTCGAAGGGGATAAAAATGTATCCTATAGATATCCTTTAAATTTCTCCCAAAATCCCTGCGCTTAAACCAGGTCAATCGACTGCTCCTTAGCGATGTTTAGAAATAACAAACAAACAGATTTACGCATTTATAATTACATAGTTAGGATTGGCATAACGATTAGATTATTATCTTTGTGCTAAGCCCGTCATACGTTCACCTGCTCATCGTAGCTCGTACCAATGATAACTTGTTTTGTGTGTATTTTTAACCGACTTCAAAAAAGAAAGAAGGTTCTCAATTCGGATATTTGTATAATTTTTTTATGTATGATCGGGCATAACTCCGTCATATATAGACGGATTTGCGAAATTCTTTTTTGTTCGAAAAGGGTTTATTCCAAGAGTTTTAATTATTTTTTTTGTTAACAAGATATTATTTTTAATGTGTTGTTGTTTTTAAGTTTCGCTGGTTTTACATCGAAATAACATTAGGGGCATTGCCTTGGATGTAGAGGAAACTATGAGCGAGGAAAGCGCCAAAAGAGCAAGGATCATGGACAAGCTAATGCCGTCAACCGTGAACAGAGCAGCAAGTTGACAGAGATGATAAACTTTACATTTATATTTTTTCTCTTATTCAAAGCTTTACGTGTCAAGTCGTAGTTTGTAGCTTTAACATAATAGTCACAAAATCATTAAGATTTGAACTACATCGTCTTAAGTCAGCAAATACGTCGCAATCTCAGTTGATTGAGGGCTTTGCAACCCAGCGCTCGTATGAATAAGTCATCGGTCCGTTGAAAACGCGCAGGATTTACGCAAGGACCTTCTCCGAAGCTGCGTTCTCCGCACAATGGTGCCTGCGACGACTCAATTCGGTCATAAGACTTATAAAATACAACAAATTAATGACTGGAGTCATTAACTAAACCGTAAATCGTGTATTGATCGCGGACCGCCGACCGAGCACCGATTACTGTGATTATTAGAGCGCTGGTACAAGTGAGGAGAGGCAGCGGGTGGTAGGGCCGTGATAGGTAACTGTGTCTCACGGAACAGGATGTTTTTTTTTTGTATTTCTTAGTGGATATTTTAAAATTGTCGGTTTTCAGACGTAATAGCAATTAGCTGTTGAAAGTTTTACCGTAAATTTTTGAGTCCAAAGAGACCCCAAAAAAAAATATTGCGGTAGAATAGCAATAGTTGTCTGTCAGCCCAAGGTTTATAAGTATCTAGAAAATAAAATGACATGTTCTTTATATTTATGCGCAAGATAATTTTTTTATACTACATTTGAAAGTAACTTAGTTTTTTAAACAAAATTGTTGAGTAGTGTTGTGGTGGAGTCAAATCATAAAACACTTTTTGATTAGAGCATAAAATAGACTTTTTATTTTATGTTGTTCAAAAAAATACGAAATTGGTAAACCGCTCCATTAGCTGTTTCTGGACTTAATGGTAATGGTTTGGGTTTGCAAATTGTTAAATTTACAAATCTAAACTAATTATAATTTTATTTTATTTACGAAAAGGACACACGTAGTATATCGCTATTGTTTCCGCTGCCACCTCCGCTTGACCTCTGCGCCGCTGGTGAGACGCGCATCGCACGAGCACTGTGTCAAATTCGTGCGCGCCCGGGTGTGGTAATTTTTGTCGGTTTAGGTCACAGGTTGTTTTTGTACCTGTTAATTTATTCCGTAACTAGACGTGCCCGCTGCTCTGCTCAAACCTGACCTTCCTGCTCACACCTTACGTCATTACGCGTAATGATAAATTGTCTATAACTAATATGAATAAGTGAACACAAAGTACCGCATTTGGCTCAGTGGGTCGCGCTAAAGGTCTCAGCTCTTAAGCTATTTGCTTACAAAAAATTAAAAACAAAACGTAATTTGTAAGTAGGTACCTAAACCTTCTTTTTCTTCTTCTAAAAGATGTGATGTTGACTGAAAATTCCGAACAGTAATAATAAATATTTATGTAGCTAAGTGGCTGCTTTGTAATTTAGTACGGATGAGTTCCTTATAATTATTGAGTTAAGGTGTCATCGTAAAGCGATTTACGTTCTGATTTTGTTCTTATATTTTATATTATGCAAAGACTTTATGGACAATTGGAGTCCTTAGAATAACTATGTCTAATGTTTAGATGTGCGGGTCGAAGAAGGTAGGGGTCAAGCTGTCTCAGCACGTACTAGGAGACCTGTGTTTAAAGGCCATGTTTCGTGTTAGACACTCAGTATACATAGTAAGTACAGAAAACTTGTGCAGTGATTGAATATAGACTGTCTTCTTATATAATAAATGAAAAGTTACGTTATTTACAAATATAAAAATGTATAAGATATAAGAAGAAGGAATGGAACAAAGATTTTAGATTTGAAGCTTTCAAAATTATACACCAGGTACCTACACTATATAGGGATACCCTTACTAATGAAACCGACTTTTCGCGAATACCTACCTGAGTACAGTTAGGGTTACCAGATGAAAAATTTAAAAGTCCGGAGAAAAAAACTTGATTTCCTTCATAAAATCCTTTGAATTTGTTGCAATATCAGATTTTTCCCAAACGTAATTTAATTTTTTTTTATGTTTCTACATATCCACTTTTTACTTTTTAATATGACTCAACATGCGAAGCATTTTTTTAAACTACAATTAAAGAAAAAAGCTTTCTTAGGTATGATCGCAAAATAAGATACAACTGATTAAGTAGTTGATAGATAAATAAGTGTTAATTTTATTTGTGCAAAACTAACATGACCAAAGCAAAGGTGATTTTTAATATTAAGTCTATAGAGTGTATGAGAAAGACACATAGGTGTATAAATAAGATTATTTTTTGTTTTTGTAACTTCTCAATAAGAAGATTAAAAAAATCATTTAAAATTCTTAAAAACCTGATATTTCCAAAATCTGGCCGTAATCCTGAGAAGAGCGTAAAATCCTGAGATCTCAGGACAAATCCTGAGATATGGTAACCCTAAGTACAGAAGAATCCCGATTATCCGAACATCTGATTATCCGGACTCATTTGTCACAGCTCTTATTGCCGATTTGAAAATGTTTAGGCGCAACGAGACGAGTTACTACGAGTTTTTTCCCGCCTCCGGCCGTGTACTCCCGCTCTCATTTGTTTGCACTATAGCATTAGTTATTGTTTCATTTTCTCGGGTACCATTCAACTACAATATAATAGTACTAAAATGAGATTAACAAAACAATGAACAATAGATTTATCGCTCCGCATTTTGATACGTGCAAACTTATATGACGCGCACACTAGTTGTCAACATTGTAAGGCTGGGTGCATAGCGGGCGGCGCGGCGTGTTGCGTAACGCAACAGATTTGGTGCGCGCTTTAAATTTGAATTGTACAAAATTTGATAGGGATTATTGGCCTTAAAATAATAAAAAATAAAAAAACCCTTTATCTGTAAAACGCGTAGTGACAACATTATTTACTTAACCCCGTTTCAAGCACTATTGCGGCGATCAGCGGATGTTTTTGCGTAGAGCCGGGGGTTTATTATAATTAAGTGCATAGTGTGCAATTTTATTGTGTCATTTACACCTAGGTATAACAAATTAGATGACCATTTTGTCATTTCGTGCATTTAACATTACAAAAATAAATTGATTCTGGCTTTGTAATTTTAAGGGTACCGTAGTTAAATGTTATGTAGTTAATCAATCAATCAATCAATGTAGTTAATATTAAAATGTTAATTCTTCATATCTGTTCGTCCAGCTGTTTGACAAATATATCCATCCGTTCATCCACATTAGGGTAGACTGGGTACGGTTGTGACGATTTTGGTTTGGTCGCCAATAATTTTGTTAATTTACTAGTTAGCTGGGAGAAAAGTAACTTGAATCCTAATGTGTGCACTTGTCTATGTAAAAATACTAACATATTGACTATTAATACGCTCTGTTAGTTGTAGGATCAAATTAGAAAAAAAAGGGAAAGTGTCACAATCGGCCACACCCTAAGGACGGTTGTGACAGTGGTTGGGGTCGGTAGTGACAAGCAGAAATACACACCAAAATGTGTCATAATGATCTTTATTGTTAGAAATATGTAACATTACACAATATAATATTCTTCTAAGCAAAGTTAACATTCATACAGCAAATGAACTAAAATCTGCAACCACTTCCATTCTTATATTTAATAGGGCACTGTAACATAAAATTTAATCATAACAATCGTTTTTAAAATCAGTCAAAATGTTAACTAAACTGACATTACCGTAACTATGACAACGTCCTTAACAAATATTCTTAAACTGTAACATCTATCATTATTTTAAAAGTCTTTCTAGAATCAGTCAAAACGTTAACTAAACTTAAATTAATTGAAAGTAAATGGAAAAAGTTTAACTATATTTTAACATAAACAGTTTACAATAAAAAAATAATAAATATTTATAAATGTATGAACATAATGCGATCTAGTTGTCAGATTGATCATCACAATTGTGACAAATGTAATGGTACCATCACCTGCGCATTCTACGTGGGACCAGAGTCCACATGTCGCTTGGCACTGGATCCATATTTCACCAGCCCTACTTTCTATAAAGAAGTCCCGCGTTTCACTTCTTCGTATGCATTTTCATATTTACTAATATCAGATCGCCCTCTTCCGGTCTTCCGCAAACGGTTTCTTATATGTCACAACCGTTCCCAACGCATACTTTAGAAAACAATAAAATCACTAATCGACTTCAAATCCACTAAAAAGTAAAAAATAAGCACCTAAAGAAGACTTATTGACAGAAAATTCAGCTACATATTTTTTCGCCTTGAAATCAGTTGTCACTGCCCCTAAAGCAGACATACTCGTACTAACAGAACATTTAGCTACAGTTTCTTTGCCTTAATGTCAGATTCCAACAGAACCTTATTACCTATCTTTACTTGTATTTCTTTTTAGTAATCAATTTCAAGAGGAATACAACACGTAGCTGAATGTTCTGTCAATAAGTCTGCTTTAGGGGCTTATTTTTTACTTTTTAGAGGATTTGAAGTCTGCTTATGTTTTAATTAAAACATTTGTTTAATGTAAATGATGCTAATATATTTCCTTATTGCTTGTGATTTAAATTAAAATATAGTTTATTGTTATTACGTAAATTGTCAAAAATTAACTTGTTCAATTTATTAAAATGCTAGATCAATTTCAAAGCTGTCATTGAGGCCTTAAAACTAATCACAAAAAAAAACAAACGATTTTTTTGGGCGATCACAATATTTCCTTATTACTTAAAATGTAATTAAAAAATAGTTTATTGCTATTACGTACATTTTCACAAATAATAATTAATATGTTAATTAACTTCTTCAATATGTGAAGATGCCAGATCATTTTCGAGGCTGCGTTGAGGCTTTGTTGGTGGCTTAAGAAACAAGTACCAAAAAAATACACAATTCAATTTTAATGGCCGATTACAAAACTTTTTTTACAAATTGCTATAATATTTTTTCCCTTTGCTTTTGACGTAAAGGTAGTTTATTGTTATTACATAAATTGTCACAAACATAATCAATATGTAAATTAACTTGTATCCTAGTTTTTGTGTAAGCCGCTTACCTATATATATCACAAATGTGAAGGTTTGTAATAAATTATTGATTCTTAACAATTTCAATTAATTGAATTAAAAAAATAACTTTAACCAAATTTCCTGAGCCATCAATAAATTAAGCGTAAGTATAAGTGAGAATACCTTGTCGTTTTTATGTAGTTTTGCAATATTCCCTTCCTGATTTATTATATTGGTACACAATTACCGAATAAACAAACACAGGTCTTTATTCCACGTAGGTACCTATATGTTGTTAAGAAATCCGTCAAACTTGAGGAGAACACCCTTTCTTTAGGAATAAGTGCTTAGGACCTGGACGCATCCGCCCCATACTAGCATATGCTAGCGTCATCTGTGCGTTGTCTAAACACAATCTCCTCAAACTCCAGACTCTCCAAAATCGCTTCCTCAAAGTGGCCTCCGGAGCCTCCTGATACGTCCGTAATGCGGACCTACACAGGGACTTTGAGCTTCCCACGATTCCCAAATATCTATAAGACCTGGCAGTCCGCTTTTTCGACTGTACACAAAATCACCCAAATCGATTAATTGTGCAATCCACAACCTACTATCCCCTCGATCGACCTCGGCACGGTCGAAAAACTATTGTTAGGCAGCCTCGGCACGTACTAACGGCCCAAGACGACGATCTGGCTATCCGGATAGCGAGATTAGTCTCAACGACCTCCCCTAATACGGGACTCACACGACGCCGACGTCCCCGGGTTCGTTGGCGAACGAGGTATACGAGGTAGTCAAAGAGTGCCGGGGCACTTCTCGACCCCACTCAATCGCAATAGCAACCTCAACCGCGTAACGGGAACTCCCCTCCTGGCGCTGACTCACCTTCGGGTTCGATGCTCACTCTGGTCGAAGGGACGACCCCAAGAGCGACAATCCAATTAAAATAACTCAGTTAGGTAATGCACTAGACTAGACAAAAGCAAGTTTGATAACATTTATTTTTATTATAACTCTAAGGTTGATTATAAGCGGTCACTGCAGCTTATAGACGCTTGCAACAGCAGTGGCATTCCTCGGCGTCGCCAACCCTTAAATATCAGATTACTGCTTTCTTGAATATTTTTGCCACGACTGGTGGTACTACTGGGGGTACCACGAATAACAAAAATACATAGTGTAAGGGATAGCTTTTTTATTGCTATAAAAACTATATGTCCTTACTACTTTATACATTAGTGATCCATTAATAACACTTTTGTTTATTTTTTGATATTATTGCATTAATGTTATTTAATAGATATAAATAGATAATTTATTGTATAATGTTAAATTATGAAATTCAACAAGATCAAATAAGTTTTAAGTATAATTTTTGTGTTAATAATTTTAAAATTGGCATGGAGCGTAAAAGAAAAAGGAAGAAGTTGGTTGTTTTTACTATAAACATATTACTTTTACTAAATAAACTTAAAGTCAATAATTAAAAAACATGAGTCACTCCACCAGTGACGTAAAATACCTAAATTTACCTGCGAAAAATAGGTTAGTACCTCTGAGTGTGCGATTTGTTGACTACAAAACAAGACATACAAATACAACCTATTTCAGAGACTTTATCATGTTATCAATACTAAATTAAACTAAGTCATAAATAATAATAATAATAAATAAGTATACTGGTTCCATTCATAAGTAATCAAACACTAATTATTATTTTTCTTGTATCTTTTATATATATTTTCCTTGCTGTAGTGAAATGAAAAATTGTGTGTTTCGCACAGCTGGATTTACTTTTGGGTTTCGTGCTTTAGAATCTCTTGCTTTGCTTAGGATTCAATTTTTGAACCACTCGCTTCGCTCGTGGGTCTTATCTTTGATTCCTTTTCTTGCTCGGTATTCAATATAGGCACTCACGCCAAAAACCAACTTTCCAGCCTTGCAAAACAAATAACTATTATTTACCATATAAAATACTTAACAGAATATGCAGTGTAAAAAAACTTGTACAGACAGAACCTATCAGTAAAATATTTTAGCATACAGTTTGACAAAATTTGTTTAATATTTTTATCATAAAACTTTCGACAATACCACTTTTTAACGGACTAACTAAACATTTAATTTATGTTCTAAACTTAATTACAAAATTGTTAACATAAATAATAGCTATCGTTTTGCCAGTTAAGGCCCGGTTTGCGCAGCTTACCTTGATATTACTAAGTAGCAGATTTTGGCCTCGTCGGTCACTTCTTGTGGTGGATATCATAAATCAAACGATTATGGCGGACATTCAAATTGAATAATATACGATTTGATTTTATGACGAATAAATATCATGTTGTCAAATCCGCTTGTTATATATTTTGCCCTAGTAGTAAAAAAGAAAAAGTGCTCAAAACGTTCCACTTACTAACGTCACTGGTTGACAACATTTTTCCCGCCACTGCGAAGTTGCCTGGTCAAAATATTATAAATGAATGATTAGTAAAATTGTGGCCTACAATAAAAGAAAATAACATTCAAAAGGTTTAATTAAGATCATTCTCTGTTTCAAATTGGAACATTAATTTCACGTACTGGACGGTAGTGATTTTCTAAAAAGTTGCTGAGAGTAAAATAAATAATTGCTGATATTAAAAGTAGTTAGTAGAAAAATACATAAGTTTGACGATTAAAAGTAGCTTTTTAGGGTTCCGTACCTGAAAGGTAATTAGGAACCCTATTACTAAGGCTTCGCTGTCCGTCCGTTTGTCCGTCCGTCTGTCACCAGGCTGTATCTCATGAACCGTTATAGTTAGACAGTTGAAGTTTTCACAGAAGTTGTATTTCTGTTGCTGCTATGACAACAAATACTTAAAAACAGAAAAAAGTAAATATTTAAGGGGCTCCCATACAACATACGAAATTTTTTCCCTCGTTTTTGTAGATAATTGTACGGAACCCTTCGTGCGCGAGACCGACTCGCACTTGGCCGATTTTTTATAAAGATATTCTGCCGCGGCTCCACCTGCGCTATATTCGGTTACCGGCGTGGGATTTCTACGGTATCGTTGACTATATATTAGGCAAGCTTACTACAGCAAGCCATATCTTTAGTTCATGTGAAATTTGGTTATAGTTATTCCTGTGGAAACTATTAAATTTTTGGGGATAAAAAGTAGCCTATGTCCTACTCCCTCGCATCTTAGTTGGTAGTGTGGCCGGCTGCTGTGCAGGGGGCGTGGGTTTGATTCCCACAATGGACAAACATTTATGTGATTAATATTTGTATTTGTCTTAAGTCTGGTAGTAATTATGTATGAAATGTATGTATTTACAAAAAAATGTAATATATATGTATTTATATCCGTTGTCTAGTACCCATAACACAAGCTTTGCTTACTTTGGGGCTAGACGGTGTTGTGTGTGATTGCGAATTGCGAGTTTTAGCTACATTCCTTTTTAAAATTTACTTAAAGTTTGACTCCGCTAAAGTGAAATTACAGTAGACCTTTGCTGCTTCAACTCTGTCAACAAACCTGAGTACGGTTTCCAAGTTTATGCTTATCAAAAACTTCCCTGCAAACTGTTTTACGAACGAGCTACTATGGACTTTTGAATTTAGGTAAATAACTAAATAGGTACCTACCAGTACCTACTGTAATCGTTAAGAAAATCAAACTGAGGCGGTAATAGAGCCTTGAAACTTAGAATTAAAAAAATATATCGTGTACGTGTGTGTGTGTGTGTGGATGTTCTGTATAAAGTATATTTAGTGTATGGATTTAAAAGGTGAAGCTCTAAAGAAAATTTAAACATTTTCCTAACTGAAAGTAGAGTGGCAGGTATTCAAGAAAATGTTTAATAAAGTAGAGTGGCAGGTATTCAAGAAAATGTTTAATAAAGTAGAGTGGCAGGTATTCAAGAAAATGTTTAATAAAGTAGAGTGGCAGGTATTCAAGAAAATGTTTAATAAAGTAGAGTGGCAGGTATTCAAGAAAATGTTTAATAAAGTAGAGTGGCAGGTATGCAAGAAAATGTTTAATAAAGTAGAGTGGCAGGTATTCAGGAAAATGTTTAATAAAGGCTTGTGTTTTAAAAGTTTTATAACGTATATTTTTGTACTTTTAACTATTCTTACAATTAAAATATGATCAGAAGTATTTAACAAATTAAAGTTATTATTAAAATTTTAATTTGATGTAAGAACATACTTTGCTCAGTGAACTAGGACGGGGTCCTTCTGTAGTTTTACTTTTTAACCTCATAGTATTTTTTTGGTTGTTTTAAAACGATACTACTACTTTCATTTAATCTCATTTAACTATTCACATGTTTATAAATATTTTTCATTTTCATTTACACTATATTGTTGCATGGTTTTTCCCTTAAATTTTATAGCGTAGCTCTTAAATCATAAGGTCGTATAATGCGAAAACTCTATTTAGCGACACATCACAGCTTCCCAGTAGCGAAGAGTTTTGGACTTATGTACACAATGGCATAGTCAACTGTGTTGCCTTGCATTTTGTGGACAAGATGATGACTATAATATCAGGAAGCCGTTTACTGGTGCCGTAGCTGTACTATTAAATATTTGATGTATAAAGTAAAACAGTATCTAAATCTACGGAAGAACCTCAGCCTTAGTCATTGGTCAAAGGCTGAACATGACATGACATGAAATTGCTCTTTATTCAAGTATGTTTTTAGAAAAACTTTCGAATTGTCAAATTTCCAAATTGTTATGCGTCTTTACCACTGGTTAAAAACGCTGTATTTAGTGAGAAGAACCAGCAAGAAACAGCAACTATTACTCTTTAAATATTAACAATAATTCCCTCTCTCAGTTATAAACCACTATAATTTCATGATGTTAATATTAAATTATACAATTATATGAAGCAGCCTGTAAAACTACTGAATTGAATTAATTAATTAAAATATAGTAAGAAAAATATAAATAAGGAAGCTGGAAAAACCAAAGAGTGTAATTCAGTTAATGATAAACTTATGAGTACCTACTGACGCTGAAGTTGCCAAAGCTTTTTATTTTTTCTTTAGTGATATTCCAACTACCACCACTACCAAGTCTTTGAACTCATCCCCCACTCTCGCTAATATGCTTCTCGAACAAAATGTAGCAGTTCGCAATGACATATTTCAATTCATAAGTGCTAAAGACATCATAGAAGCTTTTAAGTCACTAGAAATGAAAATGACTACTGACCTAGTCGATCTAACTGATTGAACTGTTTCTCCAATATTTAATTATATTCTCCAATAATTTACGTTACCTTATGTAAGACAGGTTGACACAAAAATTGTTGTTAAAGACGAGAAACTGGACATAGTGGACACTACTAAATTCCTAAGTATGACACTTGATTTGTGGATTGTGATTGTGCTGTGGATTGTGATTGTGCTGTGGATTGTGATTGTGTTGTGGATTGTGGATCTGCTGTTTATGCCATCAAAAACATTCGCAACCTAACTGATGTTGAAACTGCACGTTAAATCTATTTTAGTTATTTCCACAGTGTAATGGGTTACGGGATCTTATGTTTGGAAACGACACGCAATTTACAAACTAAGACTTAGATTTAAAGAAATTAATATTTTACTCTGCTTCTATTGAGCAGTTCTTATTTCTGAGAACTTTGACAAATAATAATTTAAATTTAATTGTTAGACAACAAAGGACCACTTTGGCAAATTATATAATACCAACATAAATATAATATTAAGCAATTTATGTCTACTAAAGTTTTATGCAAACAGAAACAAAAAAAAAACTTTGTCATACTAAAAATAATATTCCATTGAACCTCAGAATATACAAAAATGTCTCATCAAGAACTAGAAATTGAATTGTTCATAAACTGCCAAAAGATTGACATTTTATGTATCACTGGCAACACAGCCGTCAGTTTATGTTCAGTTTCACTAATCAAGTGAAGTTCAAGTGGGAAGTTCGTTCAGCCGAGTAAATGCAATAGCCGAAAAAAAGCTAAAGTTTAAGGAATGTAAAATGTTTTTTTAATTTTTTTTATTGTTATCTTCTTGTTTGGTTGAATGGTTTTTAAAGGCCACGTCTCCATCACCAAGTTGAAGAGTCTAAACACGATGTGATTATGTTCTTTAATCATCCCATCGAACAGGCACAAGGCTCAAAGTATTCCCCTTTGGTTGACACAAAGCGCATTTAAAAATGTGTGTAATTTCATAATTTATTTTAACTGTACCGAAAAAATCTATCCTGCAGAAATTTAGATATAATGCTGTACATCCATACTAATATAATATTATGAATGCAAGTGTCTATTACCTCTTCACGCTTACACCGTTCTACCGATTAAGATCAAATTTGGCATGAAGATAGTTTTAGTCACCGGAAAGTACATAGTCTTCTGGAATATTTTTTTTGTTTGATACTAATAAGGTGGCAAACAAGCTTACGTTCCGCCATATGGTAAGCAGTCACCGTAGCCTATGGACGCTTTCAACACCAGGGGTATCACTCGCGCGTTGCCGATCGTTGGTGGAAGTTTCTATGAAACATTAAGTGTGATTAAGTTTTTTTAATATAATTGATAAGTTTTCGTTAAAATCCTTCACCGATAACCGAATTTAAGGCAGTTGAAACCGTGGGCAAAAGCTAGTATATAATAAAAGTTTTTATTGCATAATTTTTGTGCTATTTCATTGAAAATATTCATTGCCGATTTATGTCGATAAACCTTTACGCATTCTTGACTTCTCTTGAGAATGTTATTCCTCATCCACTAATCTAAAGGTTCTATAGTGTGAGAATGAATTGCCTGCCGATGGGAGCGGTGCGATTGTAGAAAGTAGCCGTGGGCATAATTTCGAACAATTCCTCAGAACACATTCCATTGTACAAGCGGTAGAACACACACAGGGAGGCAAAGTCTCTCCTCAGACTTAAGAGCTCGATACAGCAAGTGAGTTTCGGATCGTTGAATATTCTCACAGCCCGTCGTTGAACCGAGTCAAAAGGGCCAAGCTGGTATCCAGGTGCACCCACCCAGAGATAGCCGCACTACTCGATATGAGGCCGAACTTGCGACTAGTATAAGCAGCAACCTTTGCCCCGACGTGAAGTACTACACAATTTACACTTTACAATTAACAAATAGTACCAGTATGGTTGCACCTTTACATGAAATCGAACACGGGACCTCTGACAGGGCAGCCGCAGCCTCTACCAATGCGTCACTCGGACCTCAACATCCTCGGTAACCCAGATGGGCTAAAAAATTCGTCTGTTAGTTTAATCCATTGCCATTCGCACAGAATGGTCAAAACATAAAACCTTTCGTAGGCAAATAGAGGGTTATTTGAATTTCTAAATAAAAAACCAAATAAAATTCGAGTGCATGAATATTTAATTTTGTACATGTTCTTGTATGAACCGTTACAAACATCTTTAATAAAAAAAATCTACCTAAACTTTATATTTACAAAAATAACTGACAACGATATTCATTATATTTGAGTATGTGTAATTGTGACTAATTTCACTACGTTTAATTACGTTGAGTATATAGAAGTTTTATATATAAAAAAACAATATTGAGCAAAATATAGGAATGGTCATATTCGAATATATTTCTTGGAATGTAAAATTGATTAGGAAGATTCTATGAATATATAAAAACAGTCATTTGGCATAAAAATATAAGCTTACAAAACTTTATGTATAAGTAGGTACGTTAAAGATTTAAAATAAAGCTATAGGTTTGACAGTGCACCCGACGTAAACACATTTAAAACTCACAAACAACATTTCAAATTCTACTAAATGATAAATTATGATTTTAATTACACAAAAAAATATATAAAGGTAAGAATGCTTAAAATGGAATGTTGCAACACCCGGCTGTATCCATTTTTAAAATAAAACCGTTAATATCCTAACTCTTACTCACAAAAATAATTTAAATTTATTTACAAACATTTTGTACAAAACCATCAACCGGGTCTTCTATTTATATTATATTCAATTATTTAAAAACTACTTAAATATAAGTATTTGGATAGACTCTCTCAAGCGATAACAACTCACACAACAATGCCGATTGGTCTATTCGTTGGTCTACTTATTTTTAAAAATCACAATCCGATTTACTGGCCTTTAAATTATGAAACTTTCACTGATGTTAAAACTACAATAGTACATGTAAAACGGCACTAAAGACGTGTTAAGGATGACGTCACACTTTGGTGGTAAGATCGAGGGGGTGGAGCTTAATTCTTTTTATTTGGGCGTAGGCCATATCCTCTTCTTCGCTGGCTGACGCTGCTCCACTAATAGATTCATTGTCCTCATTGTCTGGAGCAATGATTTCACTGTCATCAGATCTCCGTCGAGCCGAACTTGATCTACCGTCAGATTTGACTGACAAGTCCATTGGATTCTCTTGAAATGGAGATTCCGATCTCCTTCTCTCAGCTGGTGGTGTTGGGACAAACTCAGCCTCCGAATTAACGTCTTCTTGTGGTGTTGCCGGCGCAGACCTTTGTTGTTTTAATATTTCATCTAAGAAAAACCGTTTCGAGGAGTCAGCGTTGTGATCGTCAATTCTTAAATCATTATTGTTTTCAGCAGCCTGTCTTAACGCTGCATGATCTAGTAGGTGTCTCGAGTACAGTGGATGGAAACCGGGTGGGAATAACAAAGGGTGATTTGCAGCAAACGGACTGAAGGGCGGTGGTGGTAAGAACGGCGAATGCGGAAAATGAGGCAAGGATGCTATATTAGCTAAGGGAAGATGGACAAAAGTTTCTCTAGGAGGTGTCAGCTGTCTATCGGAAGGACGTGAATGAGTTAGTCTCGTCTTCTCGTCTTGCTTTGGAGATGAGCCGCTACGGTGTGAATCTGGAGATCCTGAGCAGGGAGGTTTGTATTCGTCAAGGCCAAGTAACGCTAGCTCCTCCTTTGTCCGAGGCCGTGCCAGCCCAGGGAAGAGATGTGGAGGGAACGGAGGAGCTAAATGATGTGGAGATTGAGGTACTCTCGGAGGAGACCGTGACTGAGCCGCTTGCTGCTGCTCTTGGAGTAGACAGTGGATCTTGAACCAGTTTGACCGTCTTCCGTATCGGGAACCAGATTTGGACATGCCTACCATAAGGCACTTGCGAAGTCGACACGCTTTGCAGGCCGTCCGGTTTTTCTTGTTGATGACACATTCTCCGTTATTCTTGCACTCAGTTATAGAGTTCAGGTTGTTGTAGGATCTTCCGAAGAATGACTGGAAAGAAAGAAAAAAAAACACGGTTACATTTTGGTTTCAAATAATGAAGTTATGAAAGTTTTCTTTATGTTACAGCTTATTGATGAAGCAATTATTAAATTGCTGCAAGTTATGTATATCCGTACTAATAATGCGTGCCAGCCATTGCCACTGGGTGCAAATCTATGACGTGATAAACCAAAGGGCTAAAAACGTATTATGGTTAGTATATACTTATGAACATGTGCCAATCAAATCTGATTTGAAAATTAAAAAAAGGAGTTCAAGTAAAGAATCATAAAAAAACCTTATTTTGATAATTGCCGGATATGTGCCATTGATACTTGTTGGATATAGAATATTATCTTTAAACTATCTGTCATTGATTTTATGAACTATGTATAACATAAATGATATATATACACGGTTCATATAATTAATGATAATAGGACTTCAAAATAGTATTTATTGCTCTTTAATTAATACTATAGCACTCCACCGCTACTATCTTACCCTTCATCCGCCCGATCGACCCGGGCACGGTCGTAAAACTATAGTTAGGCGGCCTCGGCACGTACTAACGGCCCCAGATGACGATCTCGCTGTCCGGATAGCGAGATTAGTCTCTACGCCCTCCCCGAATAGAGCCTCCCTCCAAACACGACGCCGACCCAGGTTCGTCGGCGCCCACAAGGATACACAAGGTATCAAAGAGTGCCGGGGCGCTTCTCGCCCCCACTCAATCGCAACCGTACCCGCGTAACGGGGAACTCCCCTCCTGGCGGTGACTCACCTTCGGGTTCAGAGCGACAACCCAAGCCGAGGCTGCCCCCGCGGGGAGCCCTTGAGCGTTGGGCGCTATATTGGCTGAGGCTCCTTTAGAGTCTCGCCCCAAAAAGCCCCGTGAAGCAGTAATGGCTGCAACAGCCAACTGCATAGTCAGATCAGAAAAAAAAAATATATCTTACCCAACCCTGAATTTGCAAGACAATTCTATCAAAAAATGCCTGGTCTCTAAATTTAATATATTTTTAATTCAAAGCATAGGACCGTTTCAGCACCTTTTCATTTGAACAAGCGTGCACCTACGTTGCGTTTGACGCTAGAAGTCGCGCTTAACTGTAGTTCCAACTTTCGAAGTGCAGTTTCAAATAACGAATGAAATATCTTATCTATAACAGTTCGTTCACTCAACTAAGTCTCCTTCACATAACGATTTGATCGCTTCCTTTACCTGTCATTTTGGACAAATACCTATCAATTCTGTTTTAAATGTGATTGATCTTGAAGATTCACATATTTTACAATCAGCGGTTTTACGAGGTGATATATTATCGAAGAGTCGTAAAATATATCTATTTGTGATCGAACTTGTTTCCTTATAAGGTTACTTGCAAGATTTATAATCTTAAAATGCTAGAATTCTGTCGAAATTTATCTTAAAGTTGTCGAGCTGGAGTATCCTATTTCCGATCGCAGTTTTAAAATACAACGACTGTAAATGTTTTTGTCAGTGCTATTTAATAATTACTATAAAAAAGCTTTTAGGGGAATAATTCTTTTTAGTGCCAAAAATAGTAGATGGAAATTTAAAAACACTTTTACAAAATTGTAGATGTCTCGCATTATTTTCCTAGTAGTTTAAAGTTGGCCTCAACCGGACCTCAAAGTTTACTATGAATTTCCTCAACAACCTAAGTTTTTTATTACAAAAAAGTCTCATATTCTACTCAAATTACCACTGCGTTACCAGACCAAATGACCAGCGCATGCATCCCGGTTCACCCGGTTCTCTAAAAGTTTGTTTTATGTTTTATTAAGATGAATGTGAATGAAAAACTATTTTAGTCATTTCCATAACATCCGCATAGTATTTTTTAAAACCTTTTATTCAACTTGCAATGTTTGTATGCATGTATGTAAGTTTAAGTTAAATCTTGCAAGTAAGTTTTAACGAAATTATTCTCAACAGATTGAAATGCAACGAATACTTATCTATGTGACGTCATTCTAAATCTAGTATGGTGGACGGCCCAAGATGGCTGACTTGTTATTTTTTGTGCGTTTTCATGATTTGGGTATTAAATGAAAGGATTTACTGAGAAGAATACGAATAAACTGACGCCTGCGTTTAACCCTTCGAGGAGATGGTGTGGTACTGCCCGGCTAAACGGTAAGACTTAGCGGGGTCGTGTCTTAACTAATATAAACCTAAACCTTAGGCAAATAGCGGTGGTAATGGTGGAAAATCATATGGCCGCCACACCAATTTTAAAGAGTTATAACTCTGCATAGGTTAGGAAAAGTTGGTGGTCCTCGAAAAAATGATGTAGGAACCGACAAGGGGCAACTGTTGGCGAAAAACTTTAACTAAAGGTCAACTAAATATTAAATATTAAATCAAAAAGAACAATAAGAAAGAGAAAGAAAAACGGGCTTTTGTTTAAATGCTAGAGAAGAAGGTGGTCTTTGAATTGAGTCAAACCCATCGGTTTATTGCATTGCACAATTTATGTGAAATGGAAGCTTTTCGCGAGATTTACCTGTGTAAATAAAAAAGAATAAATGTAACTGATTTGACAAAAGTAAGTAAAATGAGAAAAATGTATGTAATTCATAAAATCTCGCGACAAGCTTTTATATCGTACAAGTTGTGTAGCTCTTTCAGTCACGTTTTTTTTCTAAAAGAGATAAAATAATTATTTTTAACAGAACTTGAATCAAAACTGAAATTGAAAAAGAAATTGAATTGAAATTGAAATTTTTGTTCTTATATTTTCTGAAAATACAATTTATATCGAAAAAAATATAAATTATGCTGAAGCTGAACGGCATACACTATACAATTATTTTTTACAAAAAAAAAACGCAAAAAAATATTTTTAACCAAAAAAACTCAATAAATTAGGTGGTTAGTTACGCTAACCACCGAGACTGAAAGAGGTAGTGTAGTGGATCGAGGCCTTTGATTCAATTTAAATTTTGTGTTATTTTTTTTAGAATATTTTAATGGAGGCTTGTTTTTTTAAAATATTTTTTTTTTATTATTAATTTATATCTAAATTTAAACAGTATTTCAAAACAAGAGATGGAACCGGGTATACCCGGGTTACCCGGTTCTGTTCCTGAATGGAACCGGGTACTAAATCATGGAACAGGTACCCCTCTCGAAATAATGTCCACTGCGTTACCAAACAAGTTATTTTTGCCCAAATATTTCGATAAAAGTCATCAATAGGGTATGTCAATCTGAATTATAAAATAATAAGTTTTTTTTGAAGATTATCCGATATGTAAAAAAATATGCGTTAAAACGTACAAGAGACGTTTTTAAACGCCTCAAAAAGTATATCGACCCTTTAACTACAGCTTCAGTTGCGTGATAATAAAAAAACAAGATCTATCGGAGGCGATGCTCTATACTTAGAGAGAGAGAGTGAGTTGTGGAGGCGTTAGCTGGAAACCCGGAGAGAATATTACAAACGCAAAAATTCCAAATTCCACGCAGATATGATACCAACTATTTACATATAATATCACATATTTATAAAGAAGACCGTAAAGTATGTGTATTGCGTTTTCTATACGTATGTGTTTACTACAAGTAATAATAGACATGTTTTATTCCTTTTCCCTTTGGGAATTCCCGCAGGAGGATCATTTATCATGATTCACATTTATGAATGTGTCTGGTGTAAAAATGCTAGTACCCCATTGACCTAAAGCTGTGTTTACACGGTCGTTGGGCACAGGTCGATGCTCGAGTGCACAGTTCCGATAGTGAAAACGCTTACATGTCGTGTTTACGGCTCAAGACGTCACTTCCGGTGGAAATGGGTCACAGGTTCGGTGCCGGTCTGCTGACGGCGTTTAATTATGGTTTTGTTTTCAAATGACCTTGGAATTTCGTTGATTCGTTATGTCACGTCGGGCTATTGTTAACAACTTTTGGGTTAAACTGGAAAGTAAATCACTTTGGCATTTGGTGTTTTTGTTTTTTAGTAATAAAATATAAAAGCTTATAAATATCCTTATAATATCGATGGAAACCGCAGAGGGAGTAGAGTTTACATAAGTAGGTTTTATTTACTTGATTATGTATAAAGTATGTTGTATAGAATATGCAGCCTACTGAAGTAGATCATTTTTTGTCTCACTTACAAATATATTATAATATACTTTTTGAGTAAGTAGGTACATCATCAACTCAACTATATGAGAACTCCGTAAATGCAGTATTTTGGCACAAAAAAATCCCAAAACACGTGATTTTTGCGATTTATCAATTTTATTTATGATAACGCAAATGCATGGTTGTCTTATATAGGAATGTAATTTTGGTTCGAAACCCTGGAAGTGGAATATTTGGAAACGAATTTAAAATTTCACACATTTCTGTTTACTAAGCACGAGCAATCTCAACTGAGATCACCTTAACAACATTGAAACATACATACTAATAAACGTAACAGAAAATATTTTGTAAATATACTAAAGTGATTCACACGTACCTACTACCATGTGCTGTGTTAACTGCACCAAATTACCCAACGTGTCTTCTCCTACTGTGAAAACCAAAACTATAATAGACAGTGATATTTTGATTTAATGGAAATTGTTTTTAAATATATAATAGCTATTTCTTTTTATCAATCATGAAAGTAATTTGTTTTATGAAAAAAAAATAACAAATATTCTTTCTTCAAGGAATATGAATATGTGGTGGCGCCAAAGTGTATGTACTCTCATAAATTTGTCACACAGTGTGTTGATTGCCAAAACTGTTGCGAAGTTGGTCGTCGGGTGAATGACAAACGTGCTGCAGCGATAGCGTCATAGATGAAGAATTTGAACTGAAACAATACCATCTTCGAACGCGTGCGGACGTGCCGCGAATATTACCGCTCTTACTCTAAATATACCATTTTAGATTTTAGTCTTTGGATCTGTACCTTACACCGAATTTAGGTATTAATTATTTTTGAATGGGTAGGTAATACTTTGAGTACAAAAAGAGTTTTATTAGTGTCCATTACATTTACGGCTGAACGTCGTAGATTTTTGATTTGCCATAGACAAAAGTTCCCTGAATTCCTCTTTTTTTGGTTTTATGAGATTTAGTTTGGCCATACTTTTATGAAGTTGCTACATACAAAAAAAAACTGTTATTTTTGTAAAAATATTAAAAATAAAGGCTTATCAGGATTTCGAAACGCCTTGGTGGCTTATTGGGAACAGTCTCGAGCTATTCGGACTCTGGAATTCAAGACAAAAATGTATGGAAGACTGACCTACCTCTTAAACCCGTGAATATACTTGCATACATTTTTCTCTCAAATTCCTGAGTCCGAATAGCTCGAGACTGTTCCTTATAAGGCCCCTGGGCTCTTTTTAACAAAATTATAAAGAAAAAATAAGAAAAAAAATTATATATAGATGGTATAGTGAAATCGCTAAACATACCTATTTCTCAACCAGTTCTCCCCACGACTTCCTCCTTTACTTAATGTCATATAAAGATCTCCTTATGCGTATTGCTTATTTAGATTATGTTATGGTTATATATATTTTTTTTAAATAGAAACAAAATAAAATTTTATATTAAAGAACAAAAAGTAAGATTTTAACGATTAAGATATAATTAAAAAAATCGAAGGTTGTGTATTATAGAGATCATCACTTTGCATAATGGTTGTGATAAAAAATAGTTATAACTTGTAAATCATATTTATTATCTATTAAATCAGTTTACGAGTTATTGTACGTCTGATGAATAATTAAATTTGGTACAATTTGTTTATAGGAATTTAATTTTAGCGTTTATTGTGCAAAAAACATGAAAAGATTAATGAAGTTGTGCTTAATTAGTTTTTTTGTATGAACCGGATATAATGATCACTACGTGTAGTGATGTGTCAGAGGAATCTCGCCTAAGAGTTACTCACTTACTGTAGGTATTTATTTTATTATAATTTACGCTCACATTTTTTACCTTATATTGTAACCCTGTTTCTTCAAGTTACATAAGCTATGTATGTTCTGGTTAAACGACTGTTGATTGGATAAAGTAGCAACGTTCAAAAAAGTATTACTTTTTCACTGGGATAATAGATAAATGTATATACAGGGGACACTATGAACACACATAATGTTACAGATAAAATACTAGTAAGTATGTCACGTGAAGTGCCATACCCACTTACCAGCCAGTATCTACATATGCGAGTGTCATCTGTGGCGAGTTCACCGCAGTAAAGTTAGTACATAATAGCTATATGTGATCTTTTAATATTGGTGACCTGGTAGACTAGCACTAGTATAGTTATATAAATTTTAGAACCATCGGTCTATTTATAGAGGTGAGAAAATCACCGGGCTGTGCTAGACACAGAATTTCGTTACTGCCTGCTTTGTTACTGTGGTCTTAAACCTCTATGTGCTTATACGTAGGTAACTTACGTCATATATTATTCGCCATGAAAAATATAGATTTATGGGATTTGTGTGACATCATCTATAGTGTCTTGTATTTACTATTACGTCAATTATAATATAAAGATTGACTTTTTCACTATATTAATAGATATAGATTTATGGGATTCAAGTGGCATTATCTATAGCGTCATGTATTTACTATTACGTCAACTATACAATAAAGAACATATTTTTCATAGATTTATGGGATTCGTGTAAAATCAACTATAGTGTCGTGTATTTACTATTACGTCAATTATACAATAAAGAACATATTACTCATTATTTTTAATAAATATAGATTTATGGGATTCGTGTGAAATTATCTATAGTATCGTGTATTTACTATTACAACAATTATACAACAAAGGGCATTTTGAACCGTCAGTAGGGCAAGATCGTTTTTTTTTAAATATGTAGCGAAAAAAGTTATTTGAAAGAAATAAAAATACACGTAATTCAGGAAAAATCTTATTTTTTTTAATATACTTATTTAAAAAAAAAACAAATTTTAACGGAGTTTGACATAACTGTCACACTGCACCATAAAAGTAACTTAACTTTGGTGAAATTGTTTGAAACAATGGTTGTGTTTATTATAGTACAGAGCAACGCCACATTTCTCGCACATAGTTGTGAGACACCAGAGCATTTAGGAAATTTGGAGCGTATTCTCTTTTCTGTCCAAACAGGTGAATGTCCTGTCTAATCTTGCCTGGTTGCCATTGGGGGAATATGTTGCGCTGGACGTTTGTCGTTTTGCTCGCATTACGTTTTCGATAGATTGACGGTTGGTCTTCGATGCTGCATAAAGTTGTTGCTACTTCAAGCCAAAAATCAGTCGAGTTCAAATGTTTATCCTGCAAGCCATTTGCTGTATGAATTCTTTTGTGAAGAAGCCATGCGTTTGGGTATATTGTTTTTATGTATTTCCACCGATATTTCCGTCAATTGTGAACCGATTTCAAACATTCTTTTTTTTTTTTTTTCGAAACAGTATGCTTCTGAGGTGGTCACATATTAATGAAGTGGATTTAAAACTTAAACTTTTAGAAAAAAAAATATTGAGATTAAAAAAAAAACTGATGAAAAATGCTTTTTATGTCGATGATTGTATAATTTTTGTTACAATGTAAATGTTTTTAGTGTACAAGAAAGAAAAGCAATTCGTCACTCAAAAACTTAACAAAAAAAAAACAATTGGCTTCAAAATGCTGCACTTAAAAAGTTTTTGGCAAAAAAAAATTATTTAGAATTAAATGTAACATAAAAATGCACTTAATATCATCACTAATGATATAAATTGTCTAATAAATTTCTGCTCTCGCCAAATTGCAATTCAAACAAATAGGTAACATTCATATAAATTTGAAGGTGCTTAAAATAAAAGTTAATATCTAGCAATAAGTTTTCTATAAATATGGGTCTTACAAAATTACTTTGTCTCTGTATGTCGATTGTCACATTTGGATATTTCTAATTGATATATGACGATATCGAAAATATTTGTGTTTTTTTTTTAAGAAATCGGTGTTGCCAACTTATTAGATGTCAATTACAATGTATTATTAATTATAAGCTTTTTAAACTTTTAGAATGGTGTTAGTTACAAAATAACTTCTGCATGATTCAAATATTAAACTCATTAATCTTTATAAAAAATACTTCTTTGAAAAAGAGTGAGCCACAAGTTTAATGTTTATTATTTATTTTCCTATTTGTAAGTGCTAACTATTTTTTTACAAGAATCAAACGTATGTTTACTTAAATAATTACATGTATTAATAAATGTTTGATCGTGTTTTTTTTTTATTATGGTTAGATCCTTAATGATTTTACGACCACGTACCTATTTGCTACCTTCACGTAGGTAGTGCTGCCACAGGGTTACCAAGAACAGTTACACGGTTTACTTCCACGCTGTCGAAGAAGAATATCTTCCGTTGGTAATTATGTAATTATATTGATGATTTTGACATTTTTTAATTTGTTTGTTTTTCAAATGATATCTACAAAACTGTGTGCAGTTAAGTGTTCCATTTTTGGCTATTGATGTTATTTAATAACAGTCAAAGCGTAAATTAGGTAAATCTGTAAACAAAACTGTATAAGATAACTATAAATTCTTTTTAGCAGAGCTAGTAATATATTTATATAGCAAATTACCTGTCGATACTGTGATAAAATCATGCAAACAAATAACCATTTTATTTGAATTTATCTTTAAGCTCGACATAAGTGTCCCAACAAAGTAACCCTCGTAAACTGTGGTACAAATTTGCAGCAACCCTATTAGAAGCCCATAAACTAGGCAGTAAAGCTTGTAGTGCGTTTTACGACGGCACATTGTTGCGCACCTACCGCAGTCTCCTAATAATTACGATATTAAATTGTAACAACCCTAGAATATTAATCATATTACCCAATAACTTGTACAATAACCCGTATTCGATTTTTAAGGTTAGAAGTAGGTAGCTAGAAAGCGAAAGGGATCCAGGGTAGAAAAATATATCCAAGTACAATTTTGTCGATTAGGTTATTCGATTTACTGTAAATAAATAATGATGTCATGGTGCCGAAATTCTAGCTTTCGCGGTTCGTTTATAAATTTGGTTATTGACTTGGGGTTCCTACGGCAACTCCCTAATTATAGTAATATAACTGACTCAAACTTGACTTTTTTAAGTAGCTTATGTTCTTCCTCAAGCTATTATATTGCCATAACTTTACGAAATCGGTTCAGCGGTTCAGCTGTGAAAAGGGTACAAACAGAGACACTTTCGCAATTATAATATACATATATACCTATACATATAAACTTAATGTATGAAAGTCAGTAAAAATTTATACATAAAATAATCAATTGATACAAAATAAAATGATCTAAAAGCCTTACTGATATGTCTACAAAACACAAGCATCAGAAAGGCAATTAGATCAAAACCGGCGCCGGCGTGAGAATATTTAACAAACCCACTGAACTTTATTTTTTCTCTCTCCCGACTTCTGTAACATCACGTCCTACAATTTATCGTTACTTCTTAAATAATTGCAAATGATCGTTAATATTAGGGACGTAAGAAGTGTAATTGATAAAAATCTGTGTTGAGAAAGGCAAGATAAAGTTTGTTTTAAAGAATGCGTGCGCATGTCATCCCGCATTTGCATTCGGAAGCGCTGACCTGATGACCTGAACAGAGCGACCGATGTTTTGATTGCGTCTGACATTCGAAATTCGAATACAATCAATTATGGGAGTTATTTGATTCGCACTTGGCGTAACTGTTTTGTATCGGGGGGTGTGTGAGTTTGTCTGCTGTTTCGTCCTGTATTCGATTCTCAATATATGGACAACTAAAAGTTACGATTTTTGTATAGTGAAAAGTGGTCACTAGTAACATTTGTACCCAGTGGACGGCGGGCGGCGATGGTAAAAAATGTGTTTGGGTATAAAATTTTATAGGTTAATTTAATATTTTTGTTAAGTTTTTATATGTGCTATGAGTTTTAAATAAATAAGTAAAATACAGTCCAACAAACTTTTCTGGCAGTCTGAATTAGGGTGTTTGGTCGCTAGTGTCGTTATAAGTGCATATTATTTCAATGTAAATAGACTATAGTTTTGAGGGTCAGAAAATTTTGTTGCGTCATACATTGGAGTGACCGAAGCAAAGTGGATACCGCAAGTGTTAAGATGTTTGCTCAAACTGTTGATGTTGGTAACATCTGTGATCAATCCCTAGAGGGACAAGTATCGTGATTATTATCGATTAATAATTTATACTGTTATAAATATCATATATTTATTATTCTATTTTCATATATGATTCTTGACTTTTTTTATAAGAAATAAATCTCAAACGATTCCCTACCTACAGTAATTCAAATTATAGTAAGGAGAGTTACTTGAGTATTGGTGGATATAATAATAAAGTTGGGTGAGCAAACATTTATCTTACAACCAACAATCTAAATGTTTTGTACAAGCATGGAGTAGACTTTCAACTGACATAACCATAAAAAAAACACGTAAGAGCCCCAGTAATAAACATTGCGTAGCGGCACACAATGCCTAAAACAATTCTAATAAGACGGAAAGTCCCGGTTGTATATACCTACCTCTGTTCGAGCTCGTACAGTTATGTATGCACTATACTTTAAACTAATCGTTCAACATGTCGCATGGACATGGACGCCGCTGCACATTTCGTGACAAGAATAAAAATTATTACTATGCTCCAATAAGTCGACCGGTGTGCTAACTTGTCGTTGCGTCGATTGACTGTTTCAAAACGACCTCTATAAGACAATGACAATCATTAACCGCCAGGCTGACTAATCAGCCAATTCGTCGGCTATTGTACAAACAATGTTAATAAACATATACCTAGATACAGCTTATCTGTGTACTATGGATGCACCGGTTAGGAAGTTATTTAAATTTCGAATTGACAAATAAAACAAGACCGTATACGCAAAAGTGAGTAAGTGCAAAATTAAATCGATTGCAGGTTTGATCGAATCGAGACGAATCAATTTAACCCCGTTAATAGTATTGGCAAATGATTAGTTATTGTTTCAATATGGCGATGGTCGTTGCGTCAAATGAACCGATTAATTTTGATCTAGTTTTATGAACAATACCAAGGTTAAACAATGCAAATTTCGAAAATAATATTAAAAATTACAAGAGCATTTGCCTAATGACGGAATGTAATCAAACCCAATTACATAATGAAAATTATTGTTACTGTAAATAAAAAATCACTTAATTATAAAACACGCAAATAGCTCACTTAATAGCGGGTACATTAAAAAATAATAATAATGTTATTGCAACAGATATTAATAATTACGACAGATATGGTGTTAATTAGTAATTTCTAATTGTCAAATTAATTTTATTCCAATATAAAGTACAGTTAATCAATTTAAAACTAAATATTAATTACATTTTACTCATTGTTTAAATGGCAATATTTAAAACGAAACAGCCACCAATTAGAATATAACAGCCCAATTAATTAGCTTAAATAAAAGAAGGTCATTAAAAGACAAAACTTTGTTACGTTCAAACTAAAGACTATTGTAGTTGACAAATTACAAACGGCGGCGGCTTCTTTAAACTACCAAGGTTTTCCAAGTCGACCGCACAATGGCAGCGCAGCGCCACAGTCGCGATTGTCTCCGCACAATGCCCGATTACACACACAGATAATTCTCTCCAGAAACCTTTAAAAACAAATTAGAAGCGATGATTTATTGCGGGCTGGTATTACGAAATAAAACGTCTTGCTTTTAGCCTGAATATCTTTTTCCGTTGAACGTTTTCCGTTCGCGTGCGTTACTGCAATTTGAATGTAGTCTAAATTAGAAAATAATTTGTGTCGGCCACTCGGTGGTGCGACTGCAGAGAATTATCGGATATTTATATAATAGTTAAGTCGCTTTGACGAAACTTAGGTAAACATAATTCGCAGCCTTTGCCGAATCGAGTGTTTATACTCGGAGTATATGAGGCAAAACAACTTATGCTCGTGTTTGTTTTAAATCTGATGAAAGTGAATATCTAAGGTCATCAAAGAGTTAACCCTTAAATCATTTAGAACCCTACCTAATCATTAGCAAAAGAGTAATCAGATGAATTTATAAAAAGGGATGCATAATGTGATGACTACACATTTGTAATAAGGACAAGTAATGCTCAGAAAATAAAAAACAGAACAGTTTGAATCAGAACAAAACCATTTTAAAACTCAACTCTACTAATAATGTTGATTCAGCATGATTTGTGTTATACACATCGAATCACCTTAAATCAATAGTTACATTGTCCATATTTCGACAAAGTTTTATTTTCGCGTGTTAAATTTAATGCGACATAAACTAACCTCCGCACTCCGCACAATAAATCATTAGGAATCTCAAATGTAGATTTTACGAGCATCTGAAATCATTGGAAGCGACTGCACATTATGTCATGGTCGCATCGTCTCTTGCAAAAGTCACTCGTTTCTCGTGTTTACTTGAATTATGCAATAAATGGAGCACTGGTCAATGTTCACACGTTTTTGTTGAGTACAAACTGCGGCATCAATCACGCCGGTCATTACAGAGATTGTAACTACTGGACGGTTGAAGCGCCGAGCTGTTCGTGGCGCCGAATGTTTTTGTCTCGGTGAAGCCCTTTGAACTTATTTATATTATAATACTATTTAGATTGCAATCAAAAGTGTTGTAGAAACGTGCACCGGTTTAATTTTTTTTTAAAAGTTAATGTGTTAGAAATTAAGGCATTGGCTGTTTAAAGAAATCCCCCACAATAATATAGGTACATTCTGTAAAAATAATTCTTTCGCGTAAGTGATAGTGATAGAGCACCATAAGTCAGACCGACAGGCAGTCAAATAGACAGATTGTTTAGGCTTATCAATAGGGCCCTATTGGCAACCTTTGTGTATGGAACCCAAAAAATTTTGCTAGGCTATATTTTGGACTACAGATGTTAGAAATTTGTTTTATAAATTTCTATACACCCCCTTCTTTGATTATAGTTTTTTTTCCGCCAATCGATAGCGGTGACTTCTCAGTCACAAATTACCCGTGTTGATGTCGGGCCCTTTTTCTTCAAAATTGGTCGCAGTTTTTTTTCGGTCGGGTCTAGTGCGGATTGTGGACTTCACATACTTCTTTTTATTTGACGTGTGCAAGTTTTCTCACGATGTTTTCCTTTATTAAAAAGCCAGTGGTGTGATTAATCATTGTACGTAAGAAATTAAGAAAAAGACTTATTGGTACACGCCGGAACGCCACGAAATCGGAACCCCTCAGCCACCACCGACTTAAGATGAACTAAGTTTAAGGTGATATACCTACTTCACCTTGTTATATTTTCTGAGATCTTAGGCGCCATAAGTACATAATCTGCGTGTCGCTTCTTATCCCAGCTGCAATCATAGTTTTATAAAATATGAAAACTATAAAAATAACGTCAAAACTTAACTATTAACATTAAAATATATTTAACTATTAACATTATATCAATATTGTGACTTATAAGTAAATTGGTATAGATATAATTATAGTTACTTTCAGACTAAATTAATACGTATAATTAATCAATAAAGTGTATTATAGTGCCCAGTCTGTTAATAGTATCTAGTATGCGCGCGTCGAAGCGGCGCGCATTTACATACAACGAAGCGCGGGCTCAGCGCGCGGTTAATTACTCCGCACAAGCAGACAAATTGACGACTTTGCGTCGGTCGGTGCGCGGTCGAATGTGTCCATGTGCCAGTACCATTGTGTGTGTCCATGTGCCAGCACCATTGTGTGTGTCCATGTGCCAGCACCATTGTGCGTAACAAGCTTCCTCTCCTTTGGATAATAAATTACCCATACACTGAATAAAAACCTTATACGATAAGTCTTTAAGATTGTACAATTTAATGTTTTCAGTTGCAATTAGCAGTTGACGAGTCCTTTTTTAAGCTTTGTGTCTTATTGAATTTTGTTCCTTGTTTTATGATTCTTAAGAAGCCTTTCAAAACACCATTAATTGATAAAGACGGATAAATTTTTTGCTGCCCTTCTGTCGTAACTATTCAATTGTCACTCTTTTTAGACACGTTACAACATTTTGATCTCTAATTACGTTAACAGCAACTTCATTATCATTTTAAGTAACCGTGTCTTATTTATTGTTTTCCCAATACTCCCTAAAGTTAGCTCGGTGACTAAGATGCTCATCAATGGTTTCCGATATTTCGCGTTTGGTCATTTTACGGCCGCTGAACTTAATTCTGTAACTGCTATAGTTTCTCAACGAATCGTTTTCGAACCAAACACCATGACCGACCTTTTGGTTTTCTATGCTGATGGTCTCTTGTGTAGTGAGGTCATTATTATTGTTAAAGTAAATGGGCTGTGCTATTCAGAGCAAAAGAATTTCAACATTTATGTGATCAAACATAAAAGTATAACAAACAGGCGTAAAAACTTGATTTACTTATACAAATAAATATTTGTACATGTTTTAACATCGCAATTGAATAAGTAAATGAAATTACACTTCTGATTTATTCGAAAACACACATTCCATTAGCATCTGATACTTAACATAAGAGAATAACTTCCATATACTATCTATTTGCTATTAGGAGAATAATTTTGAAAATAAATTAAAACTAGGTTAATGTTGGCGTCACTATTGTCAATCATCCAGTTGACCGGGTCTCCTTACATCCTGCCACATTTTGCATCCTCTTTGGCAATCTGTCCGTTCCATTGTCGTTCTGTTCTGTTCCACTTGCTTTACTATCAATTGCTCTCTTGCATAATTTGATTCGAAGGAAATATTAATGTACTTGTATTTATTCCACTACTGTTTGTATAAAATAAAGTAAATATATTTTGTTAAATTTATAATCTGAAGACAGGTTTAGTTCTGGTGTAACAACATTTATATGTTTGGAATAGATACTTAACTGTTTTTTTAATAATAAAGCCCAGTTTTGTTAGTAACTATGAATTTAAGTGTGTATTACTTTACGTTTTTCCCCCAGAATAGCGTAATCAGTGGCTGGAAACACACCCACATTTTAAAAGGGGACAGCCTCTTTTCAATACTCACTTTAGTTCTGCGTGTCAAGTGGTGGGTGAGTCTTGCTGCCGATTCCGATACTGCTAAATTAGCTTAAAGTATGATAAATGAAAAAATAAAAGACAAGGGGAAGGAATATATACTTCCTTTGCCAGGTTTTGACGAACTATAAGGATTAATATGGTAGAATTTTATCTTTTTTTAAATTATATTTTTGAAGATACATATTGGTAATACGTTATTCAATTAGCAACTATATCTAAATGCGATAAGACAAACAAAACAAAGTTAGCATCATACGTTTTTATAATTAATTATTAGCGTACATTTACGTCGGAATAATATCGATTGTAGTAATTACTATCGATTACGGATGTTTATGTTACATTTGTAACTTTACAAACGTAAAGGTTATTTCTAAGAAATTTTCCTTTACGAATTCTTCTGTAGTTTTGATGCAAAGTAGTGGTAGTTAACACGAGAATTAATTTATAATATATTAACCGCATAATTAACCTTGCGGTTTAAGCATTACACTGAAGGTGCAGGGTCACTGGTTTATGTGTTTGTGTATATAAGTAATCTGAATTACATAATATTCATATATTTATGTTTTATTAATAATAAAGTATTTATGCATATTCCTCCTTCTAGGAAAAAACTAGTCACAGTCACTTCATCTAACGATACAAAATCACTCACGTTAAAGTTTCTTCATATTACTTTTTATAAGAAAAACATTGGAATTCTTTATAAAAATATACAATCCACTGTTTTTTTTTTTTCTATTCACACAATTGAACCTTATAATGAAACTGTAAATAGAAAATATGTAAATTTCGTAAGTATGAAATAACACAAATCCTTGATTCTGATGTGTAATGCATTAGTTCCGATTTTACCTCGTTTGCCCTCATTACCTTTCCTGATGTTAATTATGTAGTTTCAGAGCAACAAGACCGGATCACACGTATTATGTTCGTACTGTTTACTTGTTTTGGACAATCAAACAACTACTTGTAACTGAATATCATAGACTTCGAGTTCTGTAATCTGTCCTATGAACTTCGCAGTAGCCTTACAAACTAGACCACACTTTAGAAAGAGATAAAGTGAACTTGCGGTCTCTTTTCTTTTTCTATCAACATCCGCTATTTTATTTGTTGATGTTTATGAAAACAAGTTAGATAGTGACAAGAGACCTTCGCTTCGCTTTGTCTCTGTCACACTTTTGCGTCCCTTTTTAACCGATTACAAAAAAATGAGGAGGTTCTCATTAACCGACTTCAAAAATGAGGAGGTTCTCAATTTGGATGTTTGAATTTATTTTTATCTATATTCGGGCATAACTCCGTCATATATAGGCGGATTTTCAAAATTCTTTTTTTATTTAAAAGGGTATACTTCCGAGGTGGTTCCATATTAATGTAGTGAATTCATCTTAAATTTTTGGTTAAAAAATATTTGGTGTTAATTTGGAACTGGTGATACGCCTTTTTTGTTAATGATTTGTATTTAATTTTGTTACGAGTATCGATGATTTTAGTGTCCCAGAAAAAAAGCAATTCGTCGCTGAAAAGTAAAAAATAAAAACATTTTACCAAAAAAAAGGCTTCAGAAAGATGCCTGTGTACCTAAACTTTATAACATACTTCACTTTAATGACACCAACTTCAAACTGTAATTCAGATCAGATTTTTGGAAATAAGTATTTTTTTACCTTTTTAGTACAGCTTTTTGAAGCCGATTGTTTTTTTTTTGTTGAAAAGTTTTTCAAATACGGTGTCCAGTTCTCTACGTCTATGGTGAATATATGTATATTGATAACTCTGAAGGAGTCTCAGCCCATATAGCGCCCATCGCTCAAGGGATTACCGCGGGGGGAGCCCCGGCTTTTTGGTTTTTATAAATGGTGAACTGCCGAAGAAACTTTGATAGCGCGCTGTAGGACGCGTGACGTCAGCCTTGCGGAACGATAAAATCCGCTACAAACTTATAAACAGATTTTATCCAAAACTCTTTTCGTTGGTAATATATATAAAGCCCTAAGGTTTTTTAAATTTTCAGATGACGTGACTTAAAAGTTAGAGGGGAGGGGACTAAAATTGTCCTACTTTAGAAGCCAATAACTCGCAAAATATATATGTCAGAGAAAACTTTTTTATAAACCTTGAATGCATTTTCAAAGCCTTGTCCAACGAAGAATGCACAAAAAGATTTTTTTCTCAATTTCCATATCATATCTATATGGCGGATCATCCGAATCATCATACCCAGACATGGCGGATTTAAAAGACTGTTACATACTGACAGACGGATAGACTAACATGATGAATTTATAACGGTTGAGTTTTTTGCCATTTGGCTACGAAACCCTAAAAAGCTAAGTTCCGTTTATCGTTTATGCCTGTATGTCTTATAACTTTTTAATTTTTCCTTTGCCGTAAATAAGTAACATGTACTGAAGTCAAGTCGTGAATTTTTTTTTTAAGTATTTATAATTGATTTTATTAATAGTTTACTAAAAGATATTAAGTAATAATAAAGATTTATTGTACTTAGAAATATAATTAAGCGTCTTTTTAGTTTGTCAAAATAATGTACTGACTGCGTTATTATCGTTGTTTAGGTATGTGTTGTATTATAAGATAATTATATGTATAGTACTAACAAAAAACTGCAATATTTACCTTGCATCCTTCACAGGTAAATGCTCCGAAATGAAAGCCAGCCGCTGGTTCTCCACAAACTTTGCACTTTTGGTTCATCTGGAAAGCAAAAATATTTATGTAATTTTGTACTTAATTACCACCAAAAGTAATATGTTCCAAAACAAAACCGAAAAGCAAAAGTTCCATTCTTATTACAGTTTATTTAAAATTTATAAATTGAGATTTTATAATTTTTAATGCAAAATGAGAATGCGCCTATCGTCGGAGGCAACTAACCAATATCGTTGTTCTTATCGCTCGATATAAATGAACACGTAAAAGAAAATCCGCCACAGAAACCCAATTCACTGTTAATATGCCGTGACCGAGATCGACCATTTTCCAATCAGTCATTTAGTTGTTAATTTCGAGGACCACGGCGCATGTTATTGGATGGATTCGCGATAAATCGAAGCATGTATCGATTAGCAACATACGAATGTATCGATTTAAATTAATCTGTGGCACTTTTTTTTTTGTTATAGTGTTTTGAATTTTGCTTAAATCTTATGTTTAATGATGATTTGTTAAAACTTGTATTTTTGTACCTAATTTATTTTCTCATAATCCGTGATCTTATTGCATACTTACACATATTATAATATCATAACTCAGATTTAAGATTACTAAGGAATAAGGATGTAATAAATTATTAAGATTCACTGAAAATATAATATGTGATTATATTAATAAGCATAATAATATTAATAATGTTCATGCAGAAAGATTTGGTAAAATGTTACAAATTTATTTCTTTCTGCAGTTACGAAAAGTGATATTTAAGAACTTTTGGCATTTAAACGCAGTTGCAGTTATTCTTTAAAATATGATAATTTTGTAGCAACGAGATGGATGCTATCTCTTACGAAAAAGATAACAATCAAAGATTAATCGACGAAAAATTATGAAAGAAATAAAATAAAATGACGGTACTTATAAGCCGTTAAAGTGTTTTATGGAATTCTTGATAAAATACCCCGTTACTAATAAATATGGCACGTGTATTCAATACCTGTTCACAACGCAATATATTTGTGGTAATGTTTTAATTATGTTTAGATCCTTGTAGAGTTTAGATATAATTTATAACTGAGATGTAATATGATTTAACCATGTCTAAATTATAGCGACGAGGTATAGAAAAAGCAAATAAAAAAACGAAGTAAAATCATAAGTGAATTAACAGTTAGTTTTGCATTTTTGCCAATGTTATTACGTGTAAACGCGTAAATTTATTTCTAAACTACTCTACACCCAGTTATGTGTTTGTATTAGTGTAATTCTAACTCAGGAACGGAGTTGATATACATATACCTTAAGAGAATATAATAATTATATGAGAATATAATAATGATAACTAAATGAATAATTTATACAAGGATAAAGTATCAATTTTCCAAATTAAAAGTAACTTAATTCAACCCCTGCCAAAGAATATATGTATTTTCGGCACAATCTTGACTTACTTCTTGTAGTTTGTCAGGAGCTGGCAATGGGAGCATATCATTCTATTCTAGGTTTTTTTTTACTTTACCGCTACTACATATAGCAGGTAATTTACGACGTATTGGACATATATATCATTACTTATACAATACTTGATGACTGCCATTGATGAAGATATAGTGTTCGAAATGGAGAATTTAGAAAATATTCAAACGTCTACAAAGTCAGCGCTAGTTAAGTGAAATTATAATTTTGTAATGCCAACACAAGGATTACTTTAGATTAATTTTCAATAATACAAACATTCTATGTAAAATTAAAACAAATATAAGTAAACTAATCGCTTATCTAAAGCCAACGACAACGACCGAACGAAAGGCTGTAAGCATCAGCCGAGATACAGGTGCAAGTGCAAGGCGCGCATTATCAAAATCTCCTTGTTTTTAAACTGCTTACCAATTAGTGAAACACCAAGGAATTAAGAGCTCCGGTTCAGTAGGTTATGTTATGTAGGCAAATCAACATCAAATATTAAAAGAAAAAGCTGACTTTGGAATTGTCAAAGGAATTTAAAAATAAAACTCTTAAAAAACCTTTTTTAAAACTAATGAAAATATTAAACTTTCATCCTGCGATCATGGTGCTTGCAATAGCAGAAACCCCGTAAATCATTATGTTTTTAATGAAAATAGTAATTAAGTACTCATTTATTATATTTATTTTTATTATTATTTTAAACTGCTTACTTTATGAAATAATTAGTCAAATGAATTGTCAATTTATCTGTTTATTAGCGACACGACGCATCAAAAAATGTTTCTTATAACATTGTAAATAGATTAACAATACTAACGTATTTAATATTTTGAAACCGAAAACCAAATGTGCATATATAAATATGTTATACATTTGCATCCATCAAATCAATAAAATCAATAAAAAAAATTAATACTTAAGAAAATGCTGTTATAATAGATACTTTTTAGTACAGCAATTAATAAAATTTAACAACTAATAATTTTGTGGCGCCTGTAATAAATATCTATATATCTAAATATTTAAACGCGAATTGTAGGTACTTAAGAAAACGTACTAACTTAATATTTTTAGGTTTGAAGTGAAATATGATCATATTTTATAATGATTTACTTTTGTCAAATATATTTTAAAAAGGAAGCAATTATCTAGAATGATATGATAATTTATAAAAACTACAACTGCAAGTTAGAAGTTGAGTAGGCATTCGAAATACGCAGTCAGAGTATCAAGTAAATCACGCAGCGTGAGGCCGGCCCGCGTCGCCTATCGCGCCGCTCATCTCCCCGCCGCCCGCTCTAAATTAGAGCTGACATGGTTCCTTACAAGCCTCGGTCTTGTTTTTAAAGGAGATACAACGTCGCCCAATGATTTGTCGTTTTTATGATATCGGTGTTCGTGAGCAGTTTGTAATTTTTAACGGCATTTCTGACATGTCGTTAAGTATCTTATGATATTGATATTTGATTCTTTTTACGTAAAATAACGGGTTGAGCTTTGAATAATTGTGTATTATTTTGAAATGGTAGTGGAAAGAAACTAAAATACGTAGCTGACATATCTGTTTGTTTATAGTGCTTTTATAAACTGTGCTTTTATATGCAATTTGACCTCAAGTAATCACAGCAACAGTTTTATTTTGTAAACTCGCATTATATGATTAGGATTTATTGTTCTCGTGCTACAGGTTTTTCCTTCAATATAAACTATAAAAATGTAGGCTTAGAAAAAAATAATAGTAAATTAATAATTTCTTTTGGTCATAACACAGCGCTATCTGGACCCAAAATAAGCAAAGCTTTTGCTATAACTACCAGACAACAGATATATGCATTTACTTTTTTAAGTAAATGAATACATATTGTACATATTAAACACCCAGTATCAAGACAAACATGTATCAAACGTTCATTACATATATGTTTGTCTTGTGCAGGAATCGAACTCTTTTCTGCACTTGTATGATCAATAGTGATTTATATTATAAAATTTGCTTACTGAAACCGTTAATATTTATCATACCATCCACTAGCTAGGCTATAATGTAAATAATAAATATGAGCCACTTTACTTTATCTTAAAATTAAAAGCAAATAATACTGCGCCTTTACTACCTTTTTAAAATTAAATAGGTATCTTCACCTGCATCGTTAACAGGGGTATAAAATTAATGTTACTCTCAGGAACTTATACTATGTTTGTCTCTTACTGTTGTCCCCCAGACACATAGGACACAGGCAACATACAAACTTAATAAATATTGTATAGGATCGTTGATATTTTTATTTTTAACACTGAAGTGCGAATTTAATTTCCAAATTAAAATAAACTTCACAAGAAATATTAAGTGTCAGTGACCTTACATTGAAACGCATTCGCATCGTTGCATCGATGACACGTATCGTGTATTCGAGCTTATAACTCGATATTACATATTCAATTCCGCGCCCTCACCACTTAATTAATTTGTCAGATACGCGCTTTTTCGTTAGGACCGCGTGCTCTGAATTTTTAAACAAACGTGTCATTTAATTGTGGACTTTCAAAACACGAGGATAGGGTATATAACAAACGAAAAACTGCTAGAAATTATTTAACCGTATGATTATGAACTAAATTTTTATGACAAGATTTGGTTCGCAAAAATCAAAGAACTAAAACGAATGTCGTTAAGGTTTATATTATTTTTATCTCGCATGCAATCTGGGGTATTCGTACATGTACATTATCATTGAAAAGTATAATATTAATTATTATCATATTGACTTTATGATCATTTGTGAGTTATTTGTGGCGTTTGTAACGAAAGTATTTCCAGAGCATCCAGAGCAGTGCGTCGATAGCACAATTGGTAGTGTACTTTTACGGAGTGTAAGGATTGTTAACAGCAGGTTCAACTTGTTCAAATCCTGGTCCGAGGTTAATCTTTTGACATCTTTGCTATAAAAATATTTATTTACATTTATAAATATCACATTGATAATACTTAAATACAGATCTTAAATAAGATGGCAGGCATTAACGTCAGGAGCTCTTTTTTGATTATTTTCCTAAAAAATAAGAATGATTGCTAGCAAAAGTAAGATATAGATAGCGAATCCTGTTAAGGTATCTTCATTTATTACTATTGTAAGCGACACTTTCTCTGATTAAAAGATATATAACGTTACCTATGTTTTGCTTTCATTAAAGTATAGCAATCTCTGGCTATAGAATAACATGGACTGTCTAACATGGATCTTATTCTTGACAACGAAACAGCAAGAAGGACGGTGAAGGACAAAGGATACTTTTTATTATAAAATTCCGACGGCCATAGATTTTTTCGAGTCGAACCGCAGGACACTATGTCAACTTTGTCGGAACTTTGTGACCTAATTTTGAGAACAGGTCGAGCTGGAGGAACAGATAATTAAATGAATCCGACAGCTACAAACAAATAGCACTCGAGCGATGCTAGTTAATATTGGTTCTGAGTCATTAAAATATATCAGTCATATTCAAAATACATAATCACAACCGTCTTTATAAAATAAAAATCGTGTCAGCGTCTATCACAAATACAATCGTTAGTCAGGAACAAATCAAACTATATTTTACTAGATTGATGAGAGCGCCGCCCGCGCCGCGCGAGGCGTGTGAAAACCGCTCCGCACTCTGTCATTTGCCGCGACCGGCGTTATTGGAGGCAGGCGATGACTCGCGACCTCCGTGGGAACCTCTCTGGGACCTATGGCAGCCTGGTACATCGCAACGGTAACAGGTGTATCTATTCCACATGATATTTTGTTTTAGGAGCTTAAAATTGAATCTTCTATGACAACCTGAAGCTTCCGTCATCATAGCGTTCCAAAAACTGGTCTTGCATAAACATATCAAGTTATTTCTTTATTTTTTTAAACACTAAGATTCATGGGATTATTTTATCTAATTAATTGGTAGCGAAAGATTATCTTGATTTATTTAGTCGAATAAAACGTTCTACGTCGTGTAGAAGTTTCAATTACGGAGCACAGTTGAACTCCCTTCATCAAACCGTGCCACAGCAATAACGGTAATTACCTACTCAATTTAATTTGTAATTAAAGTTAATACTACGCTATTCTGATCAAGCAAAGCGATATTGTAACAGGAACATCTCACAAATATCCGTCAAAATCAAGTCGAAGACAAGCGCCGTCAAGTCCGACGGCCCACAGATTAATCTATGAGAAGAACCTTGCGATATTTTGACATTCACCCGTCATAACCTTTCAAAGCACGGTCGAGGCCCGATTGTGAACGGGGAGGCTATTCTCGGAGTCGTTAGAAACATCTCGTAAGGACTGCAATTACTTAAATAAGTAAGAATAGGTTTGAGGTTCACTGGGGTGTAGTCACAGTACTCCAATTTAAAATTTCAAAAAACCCATCAAACAACCTTAGAATTTCATACGTTTTACTTCAGAGGACTGTTCAATAATTGGCGATTTTCAAAAGGTGCTAATGTTAAAAGAATAGTTAGTAACTACCTATTGCTTATTTTCTGATAGGAGCAGAGTATAGTAGGTAGTATTTGTATATTAGAATAAACTTATTATTTAATATGGTCTTCAGTGTGTCCCTTGCCTAAGATTTATTTTTTCGCACTGGTAGAGGTGAAAGTTGTATGTTTCAAAATTGTTTCAGGTCCCGTGCCTTTAAATGCCTCGGTGTGCTCAGTAGTCTATATTAGAATCACTCGCTACTTTGCTAGGTCGAGATTTAAAGTTGGCACTCTTTACAAAGCAAAAACTTTGCTCACTTGTTAAACAAATAACTATAGCTTTACAGGACTCTCTTAAAAGCAGGTACCTACTAAATATGCAGCCGTGCGCAAAATCAGAACTTCCAATGACGTATAAAGACTGTACAAAATAGATAATAACCATAGTTAACTTTTTATAGATATGGCTGATATTTTATTAGAAGCTTTTAACTATGCGAAGATATTTGAAGGATTTTTTTGTAAATTCTTCAAAGGTACGAAATATTTGTGTTGTAAAAAAACCCAGAGCGGTTTATAAAACCTTCTTGCCTTTTCTTCACATGAATATCAAAAATCATCATTTGGAAGCGGCTGGTTCTGGTCCTTATTGCTGCACAGTCGCTATTTTCTGTATAACCGTTCTGGTTATACTGTTGAATTCGATTTTGCTGGTATTTTGGTATTACTCTACCTTTCTGCGAACCATTGCAAAAGTAAAAAATAAAAAAATTATTATAACTTTGTAGATTTTGCTTAAGATAATATGTTGTTGTTGTGAAAATAAATAAACAATATTATTATTATTTAACTGTTTTAATACTCTCCAACTAATAGCAAATTTTGGAATACAAATTTCAAAATACCTCTTTCTTTCTTTGACTTTAAAGAAATCTTAAAAGATTATTTCTGAGATAAACTTTTCTGTGTTTATGGTTTTGCGTTGTGTCAATGATTAACATGTTATAAAATGAAATAATAAAAAACTATATGTGCTATAAAAAGTTTGTTTACATCATAATGTGTGTGGATGCCTGTAATAACAGATATTTTATCGAAACTGTACAAAATAAGGCTCTAAAGAAGATCTGCGGAGTTCTCATAAAACGCGATCGCGGGCGAGCGGCGAGCGGCGAGCGGCGAGCGGCGAGCGGCGAGCGAGCGCGACCAATGTGTAATAGGTAATAGCGCGGGAACCAACGTACTGGAAGTGCACGTTGGTACCGTACAGACAGCACAAAAATACTTTTAGATTATTCGAGACGTATTTGTAAAACATTGTTCATTTAACAAAAACGCCTTAAAGATTACTACCTATCTAAACTATTACCTTTGTTACACAATTATCTCAAAAAGAAATATTTTTTTGACAAATAAAACATAAATTTTGATAATTGTCAAATAACTTTAGTCTCTTCCAGGAACGTCTCAAAAGGCAATTTTTTTATAAGGAAGTCTTGTATGAAGAAAAGTTACAAACAGACAGACTCCTTACCTACTAGGCCAAAATTCTGTCGTTATCTACTGACTGTACTCACTCGCACGTTGGTACGGGCCGGGCACAAACTCATGATTTCGTTTTGATAGATGATAATTTGATATGCTTCGTGGTTGATGAGTGTTACCTCTGGCAGCGTTTGTAGTCACCTAATTTGAGCATCTGCGGATTAAGCGTAATATGTTTTTGTCCTAGGTTTTTTTGTTGTTTAATTAATGTCTAGGTCTTATCCCGATACGGATTCAACAGTCAGTCAATTTTTTTTTTATTAACAAACAGTTTTTTTTTTATTAAATTTGAAAATGACAGATTATTTATCATTATTTGATTATAAAAGTAAAATGTAACGGCGATTAAATTTTTAAATTGCTTTTGCCCGTGACTTTGTTTGCAATAGAGAGATTTAATGCATAGGGCAGAGTTGAATGTACCTTTTTAATTAAATCTGATCAGAGGATGACAAGGTAAGTCCATCAGGTTCATTATTATTTAATTTTCACCGCCGCCGTTTTCTGTTTTCGCACATACAGCCATACTTGTTGGCTAATTAGTAGGTATTATAAAATGATGCTAAAGGTAATTACTAATCTAAATGTAAGTAGATTATTTTTGGTTTGACACACAATTTGTTGACCTATTACTGTTTAGTAATTTTTTTTTGTGAATGAAATGAAAAAAATAATGTGAACCAGTGGCTAGTATATATGTAGCTACATATACTTAGTATTGTAGCGACACATTCAGTAGATATTAGGGATAGTTAAATATTTTATCTAAAATTGCTATTATTCGTTACCTACTGATAATCTGGTACTTTTTTGTTTTTAAGTACTACTGTATTTTGTATTCTTTTATGTGGATAATTTTATTATTTATTAAGTTATTCGGTTATACTGATTTCAGACAACTTTTACTGTTATTTGCTTTAATTTTATTTTTTATTTTTAATCTATTTATATAGTTTTATCTATGAGTGACAATGAGTCGCTATCGAGTAGCAACGCATAATTCTCATCTTCATCAGGTGAGTCCAGTAGTGATAATGATTTATCAGACTACTCACTTTCCTCACGTCTAGCTTCTTTCTACCTTTGAAAATCTTGCTGACAACTTCAATGTTTTACATATTAACGCTCAAAGTATTCCAAGGCACCATCCAGATAGGCTTACGTCTTTGTCGAATGATAATATTCATGGTACCCTTAACTCAGAGTCTTGGCTCAAGCCATCTCTTCAATCAGCTTTCTAACCTCTTCCTGGATTTCAATTAATCAGAAAAGAGTGTATAAATAAAGGTGTTGGTGAAGTGGCCATCTATTTACATAATCATATTACTTGCACGTCCACTTCAGTGCACAAAAAATTATAATTTGTGCTTACGTCATATAGTTTTAGTAAATGTACTGTAAGAGTTAAATAAAATGGAAAGTCTGTCTTTTTGATTGCTACGTTTTCTTACAAGTTACTGCGAAATTACTTAATCAATTTTGGTGTTAATGAGTAAAAGGTTAGCTTGAAACCCGGAATCTAACGTAGTACGTGACGTCATTATCCGTCAATAAAATAATACAACAATTCCAATTACAGTGAGACGAATCATTTCCCTTAAGAGAAACACTAAGTTTATACCTGCAAATAGCTTTCATTAAATTGAATTCCGTTTAAGCATCCGCTAACTATAATTGTAAGCATTAATTAATGGTATTAAGTTAGAGTTAAAGTCAGATACTAATGTTTAAACTGGGCCTAAGTAAACAACTGAGATAAACCCAACGAACGTGTATAAATACCCAATTAAAATGATGGATCCATTCACTCACCTATTTCTAACCAATTACGCGACTAAACTACAACGACCTTTCAATTAACCGTTAATTAAAATTATTATAACATGAGAGCGGCAACCCTGGGGCAGTTATTTACTTTAGCAACTATATTCAGGCTTTATGACTTCTCATAAAAGTGACTATATTGTCAAGAATATAGTATAGGCTCTTATACCGTTAAGGGCCAGTACTATCAAAACGTTGCTTCAAAAAATAGAAGTGATTTTTTAATTAGTGTTACTTCTAGTGTGTTTTTTGTGTTACGTAGTCAATGATAAAAACGTTATCCTTATAATTTCTTCGCCTAATGATTATAATTTGCATTGATTCTGATAACATTTAACAGAAATGAGAACCGCCGTATGTTTTGTTCTGTAATTAGGGATGTTAACACTTTTTTATGGGGTGAGGAATGTCGATTGTAAGTTAAATAAAAATGTAAGATTTATATTTTTTGAATTCCAAAGTTTCAAAAACTGTATCCGCCTACTGTATATATCATGTTCAAAAATATGAAAAAATTACGATACTACAGCATTTTATATACTTTTAACGATCATTGTTTTGAACAAATCGGTTCACAAGTCACGTTTTTCAGATGTTTATTTAAAATTAATCATTAACGTGACGATTCAAAAGTGCTGGTTTAAAGTCTATTTGAATTAAAAAATTTGAGTTTGATTCTTATTCTCCGGAACCCTAACTTAATGCGTGTAGGATACGCGCTTGGCCAGTTTTTTTTCATATTTCAAATTACAAAGTAAAGTAACTGAAACCAAGTAAGAGCTTTGACTCATATTTCTTTGATGAATTATCCTTAAACTTTAAAATAAATTTTATTTTAATGAAATATTGAGACAGGGAAGTGATTTACTCATTTTTGGACGTAATTGCTGGTAATCATTAATTTATGATTTTCTGTTTTTTAAATAATTAGTATTTGTTCTTAAAATTTATTACTAAATATTGTCTCATAAATTTATCTGATAAATCGATTAACCATTCCTGGCTGAGCTAACGCGCTTTTTCTTGTGTTTTAATGGCTATTTCAGTGTCTAGATTTTTTCTACTAAAGTATAATAAATCATTGAGAACTAGAAGCATTTCCTGCATTAGTGTTGAGTAATATATAATTATTACTAAATCTATATTTATTTTTTAAATTTACCATCAATATACCTACTGACGCATTATAAATTAATTGCATTAAATAATTAATATGATAGATATATTCATAGATTATGTTTTAAACTTGAATGTCTTTTAAGAAAATAATTAAATTGTTCAAATGATTAATGGCGTTGTTTGGAAATCGTGGAATAACGATTGTGTCAAAAACATTTAATTATTTGGTTTAGGTAGTTCGAACTCATCGTTTTTGTGAATATCTTCTTTACAGAGGATTTTTCAAATTAAATTCAGGATATCATATTATTTAAAGTTTTTTTAAAATTTGATGGTTGTACATAAAATTAGCTTGGAGATAAAATTTTAACGTTATTATTTAAGTCATGCTGCACCTTAACAGGGTTGAATATTTCTGTGTATTATTATTAAAAATGCAAAATAGTTATCTCAATAATATGTTGTCTTTATTTCAATAATTAATTAAATTGTAGGTACATATATTATTCGATTATGCAAACTCCTTTTTGTACATTTATTAATTTTATATTCAACCTTATTTTAAACGATTCGTTAAATAAGTACTTGAGTAGGTTATAGATTGTTTATGACAAAGACAGGTTATATTATAGGTATATAAACAACTAGTTAACCAGGTTACAGCTTTTGATATTTTATTTTGTTAGAACATGTTATATCTTTAATATCTTATTTACAAGATTAACTCTACAAGGATTCACCAAAAAAAAAACATCAGACAATGTTTACGTTTCACGGTCAATTTAACGTTCCGCCGCAGTGCACGCGCGTCGGCGTCGGTTTCTGGATCACGCGCCGTTAACACTCCACTAAAGGCAGTTAAAGGAAAATCAAGAAAATAAAAGCTTAGGATATAAACTCTGCGTCAAAGATTACGTAATGAATTTTCATGAGCATTTTTGAATACTATCTTTATTTTAACTTAGTTTCCTGCATTTGACAATGAGCTACAAAAATGTTTTTATTTATTTTTTTTGCAGATAGTACAACCTTGTTCCGTAATTTTTTTAAAATAAAGCGGAGTAATATGATATGGCTATGAGCAGATAGAAAACTTTTTTTTTTACAAACACTCGCCCATATATTTTGTCATTTGAAAAGGGCTTTCATATTTACAAGGAAAGGATTCCGTTAGTCGATCGATTATCAAAAGAGGAATATGATTTATTGTGCATAATCGGTATAATTCTCGCGATCCCCCCCGAGAGCTGGGTCACGCGTCTCGTCATCGTGACATGACACTTTCGTGACAACCCGTGACAAATTGTTGTGACAAAATATTTCAACAGTTGTATCAATTGCCTTAAACCAACCCTCGTCAATGATTAAGGTATTTTTACAAAAATAATTTTTCCGAACAAAATAGTTGAAGTTCTTTTTAATACGGTTCAAAATGGGATTTCGTGGCATTTTGCTAGAGTTGGTTTTACGTTTAGGGTTGTGCAACGCAAGTAATGCGGGAAACGAATGACATTGCGTTCTCGATTGAAATTGTTGAATTTTAAATGAATGAATTCGCGTTCCGAATGTAAGAAATTGTAATTTTAAGTATTGAATGGATTCTTTTCGATTCGTTCGATGACTTGACATTCTGAAAATATTTGAAACAGCTATGCAGATGTGATCACGGTGTTTTGAGAATTTAAATGCTAAAAACATCTGCTGATTCTACTGTCATGACTTTAATCTAAAACAACATTTTCTGATATTCTGTATAAGGTGAGAAGGTACGTAATTAACATAGATAATGTCAAACATTAAGACATCAAATGTATTTTTATTATATTTGCTGTTACTTACACAAGGAATAAATTACTTGTCACGATATGCAATTATACTTCGCGTTTAAGTTGTTATAACTTACTTAATATTATAGAAGCAAAAAATACAGCTAAATCATTTATTTTAACAGCTCAAAAATCTAATTAAACTGATCTTATATTATTTCAATGTTATCAAACAAAAAGGTTGATTAATTAAAAAAAAAATACTATCAAAAGTCAAATTGTCAATCACAGCAACGATATATCGAGTTAAAATTTGTATTCAATTGATTCCATTATTACGAGTCCAACACAATATGGCGCGCATTCCTCTTAAAATTAGATATGGATATAAATAACAGACCAGATTAGAGCTTTCTACATCAATTATATGATTGTAAAAGTCCCGGCCGACCTCCGACCCACAAATCAAACGTCTGATGACTGGTCAATACCCCGGCACAATGGTATTAAGATACGACGACGAGCTATCACCTCACTTTTTTTTGTATATAATACGCCTATTGTTTGTGTTGTAAGCGATACTTTGCACTCAGTTGGGTTAATGTACAGTTCTATTCATGCGACTTGTATTATATATCGTGAATTATATATCGATTGCATTTTTTAATCATTTTTTGACCATGATGACACATATACAAATTATCAGTTTTAGGTACTAGTAAACCCATCGTGTTTTGTAAAATAGAACATTTATCGCGATATATTATATTTAAAAAGAGGTATGTCTAGGTGTAATAATTTCTTGTTGCTGCTTGTAACAAAGGCCATACGAGTATGTACGTATTATATTAACTTTTTTCGACAAATTGTTGAACCTAGGAATTGTTGTCAATTTTGTATAATGTGAGTAAGGTTAATTCTATGTTAGAACGCCTCGAAAATAAAAAAACACTAATTAATTTTTAGGAAACCATGTTGGCAAAGCCGTAGCTGTTCGCTGATGAAAAAATCACTAACAAGTTTCTGATAGGTTTAAATTATAATAATGTGTTAAAATATAAACCCAATTATCTATCCATATCTCAATTTCAGTATTTTCGCAACGAAAATGCGACTAACGCATTAGAGAAACTATAGCTTAATCTCTGTCTATCGGCGTTCTGCTTAGTCACTCGCCTACTTCCCATGACAACCGCGACCTGTGTCACTCGATCGGGTCTCTGTCTCGGATCCTGCACCTTTGTGGATCATTTATAACGTTCATTACCGAATGATTTATGCGATTTGATAGCGCATGTGCGCGCATTAATTGTACGCTTTTTAAAGATCATGAATGTTCCATAAAGATGTCATTTCATAAGCAGTAGGTGCAGTGTTCATTTGCATTTGTTCTTCAAGTATTCAAATTATGCAAAGTATTCAAGTTTATGTACTTTTTGCTTCTATTTACATTGACTAGTTCTTATTACAGGTTACAGGTCTTTACTTAATATATAAGATAAATAATTAGATTGTGTATATGAATATTATATATATTATTTATCTATATGTAAGTATATTAAATTGAAACATAAATGTTTTTTAAACTAACGAGATTGTTAGACTAAAGTGTAAACTAAAGTATTTAAGCTATAACAAAATTTCTGTAAGTACTGCTTACAGTCTGTTAAATTCTTTCATAACGTCCCTACTACAGAAAAGACTACTGTGACGAAGCTGAACGCCCAAAAACTTTAATTAATTCACAGCTAACCAACGATCGTCATTGGCGGCCACAAAATCTATTTCATGAATATTTATATCCAACATTAAATTTCCAATAGAGACAGTTACGCGTCAAACGTGCCCTTACATCACTTAAAATAGCTCCCGTTTAGCCGAACCGCTTCTCATTCGAAAACAATCCATGCACGTGACAGATCCGAAAATAAGCTCATTCTTTACCGTCACTATTGGTTTGGAATTTTAAATTTTGAATTATACGGTTTCCACACATTAAATTAGCGATTTACAGTTTACAAACCAGGCGACTTATACATTAATTTTAATATAAGTAATTTTTATATAAAATTAAATATAAATAAATATAACATCACGACTTTTTACGACACTTATTCCCGAATATTCATTTTTAAAACACGTTAGTATGAACATATAAGGTTGTGTCAGTTTAATTAAGGTAGATATGTATGTAATATTATATATGGTCAAAGAATGCTGCAGAATGTGTTGTAAGGTAGGTCAGTCAGGTCTGACAGACAGACAGACAGACAGAACTTCAGTTCAGGCTTCAGCCGTAGCAAGCGAGTTAGATAAACCTTCAAATTAGTTAAGAGATTCTAATAAATTTATTCATGTGGCATTGTCAAAATTGAAGATAAAAAATTAAAATAATAAGTACTGATGATTGAACTAAAAAAAAATATTGAGACCTAGTGTAATAAATCTTTGAATCTTAAGAATTGTTAAAGATTTCGTTTTCATAGGAATTTCTGGAAAAACCTATTAATTTTCATATAAAAATTATGATTTACAATGTCATTTGAAGTAGTGGTCGAAAAAAAGAATGAATTAAGACCTACCAACCAACCTAGTTTAGTACTTACCTATCCTTCGTCCGGGACAGGAGCTCAGTTATCAAAATTAAAATCATTAAGAAAAAAGGTTGTAATTTTGATAACGAAAACATTTGGTACCAGAAATATGCACAACATAAACGTGTCTTTTTTACAGATTTTAAAAGTATGAAAGTAAAAAAAAAAATACAAATGTGTAAACTTCGTAAACATGTTATCTGCCTACGCCATTATTTTTGCAAAAAACAACAAAACAATTGCAAAAAATATGTTTTGAGACTAAAACGTGCCACTAGAATTACAATTAACAACAAAGAAGAGTGCAAACTTTATCTCATCACCATAATAAATTCAGGAAACAAACCTAAGGGTGGTCCGAAATGCGCACTATCGGTGTTGAACAGAACCGAGCCTGTAGACAATGGCCTAAAACATGCGAATAGTAAAACGTTTGCACTAAAAAGGTTGAACAATAACTAATTGCAAGGTTTAAATAAAAATAAAAAGCTTGTCGGCGCATGAAAGCGCTCAAAGCGCTCAAAGCGCTCAAAGGCGCCGCGCACCGAAACAAAACGCGTCGTAAAACAGATCTATTCGAAGAAAAGAAATTTTGCACAAGTTTAGAGCTTATTGTGCGTTTGTGCGAGTATGCGAGTGTGCGAGTGTGCGCCAGAACGCGTCTAGGAACGGAGCTAGGGTTCTGTACGTACACAACCTGACACTACAAACGCATAAATTAGTGCAGTTTAAGTTTCTTCTTAGAAAATAAGATACTGAAGAATCTGAAGCTTTTAACCTTATTCGGTTATCGGTGTGGGATTCCCAACGTCTAGGGTTATCGGTGTGGGATTCCCAACGTCTAGGGTTTCGGCTAACATTTTGTTACACGTTTTTAGCTAGTTTCTAGCTAATCAACTATTTTGTTGCTAGTCAACTACTTTGTACAGGTTTGTACCTATGTAGACGGTAATATAATTAACTTCTATTGTTTAGTCTATTTGTTAGGTAGTTTGAGCATCAATTACTATTTGTTGCTACAACTTAGATTTAAATAAGTAAGATGTTACAATTTTCTCTGCACTTACAAAAAATCTCTATAGACACTGACGGACGATACACCTAAGTAGTGAAAATAGCTGTAAAAATTGGTTAAAAAATTCCTAAGGGAATATAAATTACAGACTGATAAATAAATTAACAGCCGTTGCGTTTTATAACAACTATGATGTTGGTTTTAACGAGATGTATGCATACGACTTATTAGTGTGAAGTTGATAAGTGATTTTGCTGACGTCATACGCGGAAACGAAATCGTTCAAGTTCGGGAGCGCTTCGAGTCGGTTCGACAATGATTTCAATATGGCGCGTCGTACAGATAAAACACCCTGTACGTTGTAACTAAAAAAATCAAGGGTTCTAAGAAAACGATATCTACTGCATAAACACAAATGACGTGAAATTTTAATTTGATTCATGTATTGTCTGCTTGCTCGCAACTTTTGCAACTTCATAGTGTTGGTTTAGACATGAAACATATGGGACACATTATTAACACAGAAATCAAATCAAATCAAACAGTATTTATTCAAATAGGTTACTCAGAACACTTTTGAATCGTCGATACAATGTAAACAATGTTAATTTCTGCCAAAAAGAGCCGGCAAGAAGTTCTGTTTAAATTAATAATACAATACTTTGATAATTAGCTAAAGAGTATACAATATGGTTTATATTGTTGTGAAACACTTATTTGATAATAAAAATAAGTTAGTAAGCTACTAAAAACAAAGTCAAACATGTCAATTATTTTTTTTTTGTTTGAATGTAGCATAGGGGGCGCACCATGTCAAGCTTCAAATATCGTCAATCGAGGCGAGGAATTTAGATATTTAAGAGTATTCCGATATTTAATACTACTAGTGGCATTAGCACCATTATAATTTTATTTTTGCAAAATCTTATGTACATAAATATACTTATAACTATCCATACTATCCTTGTATATAATATAATAATAAATATTATAAATGCGAAAGTAAACCTGTCTGTCACTTCTTCACGCTGAACCTGCTGTACCGTTCAAGATGAAATTTGGCATGCAGATAGTTTTGAGTCCCGGAAAAGGACATAAGCTACTTACTTGAAAACTCAAAGTACCTATTATCCGTTTTTTCCCCATAATTGAGGAGCTGCCGTTACCAACTCTCCAATTTTGTATACAATTATATATTAATAAATATCCACATAAGTACCTCAAATACATACCTAAATTCCCTTATATATTCATATCTAACATGTCGCAAGCGGATCTCTTAAAAAATCTAAGTAGGTATTACCCTGGGAAAAGGTTTATTTTTAAGGGTTTTAGCTATTAGGTAAGAAGGTAAGGTATGCTACTAAATTGTTATGTTGCTGTACAATTATTTGATGTCTATTAATACCTATTTACTATTTGTAAGTATCATTCTAACGAATTAAATTTTAATACTTAATGAAATAGCTTAATACTGCTGAACCGCTTTTCTATTTGACAACAACAATGTGGCAATAATAGATTTTACATAAATGTCTATTGATGGCTTTATTTACATTATTTATTTAGTTTGGTCGTAGATTAAAGGTGTTTAACGTACGGGGTCCGCGCGTGCGTGCGTCGCCATAGTTGATTGGCCGCCGTCGCCCCGCCTCTGTTGCGTCACAATACCTACTCGCAATACCTATCATATCTACATATGTGAAGCAATTAGTGTTGAGAATTGTAACTAGTAGGGTACGCCTCCCAGGGTTGTCAAATATTAACCTATATTTTGTTCATCTAAACGCTACAGGAAGTTTCTTTTGGAAACTAGATGAAAAACTAATGAATGGATGTTTAACAGCAAATTAGATCTTAATTATATCATAACAAAATAAGTATGTCTATAACGGCAAAAAGTTACCTACACGAGTTTATACCGTTTACACCAACTTACAAGAAAAAAAATTAAATATGTTAAAGCGTTGATGTAGACAGCTTGGTGTAGGTCGGAACATAGATTTAAATATAGAAATAAAATAGAACTTTTATTGTAAAGCAACAAAAAATAGACAACTCTCAATAAATCGATGCTTCCTGCGTCTTATATCAGCTGTTTTAAAATGCATTCAATACAGTAGTGCAGTGAGAGATTAGGGTTGGGTCGCGATCTGGATCAGACAGCGCCGCCGATGCAATAACTCATAGATGTATGCGCACAAGATGGACGGTTCAATATGGATGAAGCGGCGCGCGCATTCAAGTGTCAACCCTGTGTCCGTCGTCCGCTTTGCGACAGATCGGACTCGATAACCACTTTGTCGGTTCTAATATACAAATCCATATCTACCATTGAGAACACACTATATAGATTGATAGGCGCAAAGGAAACTCTACTTAAAAAAATATTTATAAACCATCGCTTTATAATTTACTCCTGCCACAGTAGTAGTGGTTGTCATGGCTGCGTTCCAGGATGAAGCGTAAACAAAGTCAGAAAAATTTTATGTCACGTTTCAAAGATATGCCACCACAATCCAGATGGCAGGCTCAATCCACACAAACTGCCACATCCGTGACCATACTGATGGTTTTCGCAAACTGCTTACATCATTTGACGGACAAGTACCCAGAGCATCTGTCAGAAGACCGATGCCTGATGAAGCAAACGTGCCCTAGAGTGGACGCGTTCGGGAAGGCGATGCGTGTGGCTTGTACGACAAATCAGCAAAGACCTTAATAGGATGACCAGTGGTGGCTGGATGCTGAAGGCAGAGGACGAGGAGGCACGCCATGGAATAGGCTTATATCCAACAGTAGATGAAATAAGCTGATATGATTACCTATATCTTTATATTTGTCCATCCACAATGAAGTAACATCCCCGCAGTACACATACACACACACAAGGCGACCTGCGACTCGCGAAGGCTATAATTTGCAGGCCTTGGACTCTGTCTACCTGCGCTGCGTTAATACCACACTATCAAATTCGTATTACGACATTACTTTACTGCGGTCGTATCAATTTGGTAGGTTTATTACTAAGGGACGCTCACGAGCACGACGGATGTTCGAGTCGAGTCGAGTGCCTGCACTCACAACCAAACACTTGTACCTGTTTGACAAATGTGGACAATTTTATATCGCAACCGTTTATGTTTACGTTTCCGACCGCATCACTTACATATATAACATATACAAATTTTAAATACTAGCTTTTACCCTGTCCCCTGCCCGCGCTAAATTCGGTTATTGGCATAGGATACCTACGGCAACTTTTTGATTACACAGACTATATTACATACTAGTTATTATAGCAAGAAGTTTGCTATAGAAAGTTATAGCTTTACAATGTATTTTCCCGGATAAAAAGCAGCCTATAACCTTTTCCGTCTCTTTAACTGTCCCTGTGGCAAATTCCAGTTTAATTGGTAAACAATCAAACAAAAAAACTTATTAGTTTGGATCTGAAGTTGTGTTGTCGAAATAATAGTGCCTAATAAAGTAAAAAAATTACAATACGATTTTACAGTATTGTTCTTTAATATCTTTACAGTACATTAAATTCCATTACAGTATTGCATTGGATTGCAATACCCGACATTACTTATTTTTATTTGAGATTGAAGCTCGTACAATTAGAAACTGAAATTTGTAAAACATTTGCGTTGCAGTCGCGCTACATTATCGCGATTTAGCAAATGCGTATATAAGTCACAAGTGTACGTTAACCATTATGTTAATTAGGTAAATGACTATATATTCTTGAATGGAAAGTAGGTAGAGGTTTTTATATAGATATATATAATAAGAACAATAATAATAATAATATATGTTTATTTCAGCGACAAGGAATTTTACAATTTGTAAGTTAATGCAATACAAATAAATAGTAGGATTTTTCCTGTGTGAGACTCTGGTATCTGAACTCTCTGGTTTGTTCTTGTAATTTAAGATAACCAGGCTCCTATTTTTGGATGAAATATATAATAGGGATTATCCCCAGTCAGTATTGTACTTTAACCACAAGTGCAATTGAAAAAAGTATTTAGACGGAATCTAACCTGCAAGGTTCAAGTATCATTGCCATTGATGTAAAATAATTATTTATGTTTATAATAAAAAAATTATAGGTATTCGCATGACACACATAGTAAATTGGTAGGTATTAAGGAGTCTGTTGTGATTGTTGTAAGATGTGATGATAGTTCGACAGCAGGTCAGGATGTCCGTCCGAGTCCGGAGACGCCGCGACCGAACACGGTCATTATGTGCAGCAGATAACGTGCTGTGTATTGTGTGATTTACAGGATGATTCTTAATATCGTCAATTTTCTCACAAGCTTCAGCACGCGGCTTAATTTGTGCTTAATTTAAGTTATCCGTCTTTGGGAAAACACTTATGGGATAAGCGATGGCTAAAACCAGATCAAAATCCGAAGAGAAATTGAGTTGATGGCGGATGGATTTGAAATAGATTATGTATCCAATGTTTTTCACGTGGTAACTTATTTGTTTCTTATACTTAAATTAATGTAGTGTCAAGTTTTATGAAAATTCCCATAATATAAAGTCATATGATCTAATAATGGCTCATCAAATCAAAGCCAACGTAAGCTAACTGCAAGCGTTATTTTCAAGTATTTTTCCTTTCGTTTCGAACTCTGTTGCTATACGTAACAGTTCGTCTGAATGGTCAAGCTGTATATGAAGGCGACGACACACGGAGACACGGTGGCCGCGCGTGCCGGTGTGGCAACACCAGCAACATCCGAGGCGCCAGCCCCTCGGTCGAGGACGGCTATAAACGTGTCACTCAGCGCATTGGGTGATGGAAACGGTACCGAGGTAATTCGACAAACTTATCATTTGTTTCTACATAAATATTACAGTCGCAGATTGTTTACTCGGTATCAATAACAAGACAGAGGCGCTGATACCCTAGGTATGAAATCATGCAAAATCCAATGTGTTTGTATGACTGGCCATCGGCTACCAGTCATAAAAAAATATTGTGCTAAAAGTTGTTTACGCTAGCTTTAAAGGTTTCCAATCTAAATATCCAGTAGAAGAAGCCAAATCTTGTAAATAATTTACTTTTCCAACATGGAAAGGACTGACCGTATGTGACCATTATTCTGACACATATTGTACATATTTTTTTTACTTTCAGTGATGAGTAAAAAAACTTTCACTATCAAATCTGAAGTTGGTACCAACATAGATTTTTAGTAAAGACTTAATTTTAATAGTGCTAAGGGTGAGAAAGAGAGACGTATCGTTACATAACAATATAACATTTCATATATTAAATCTACTAATGAAATTAATTCGTTTGACGCTAGACCTGGGGAACCCGACTTACTTTCTAGTTCATTTACTAAATCAATTACATTCAACCTTATCACTATTAAAAGAGAATTCAAATCTGTTTAGGACTATTTCTTGCTAAAATACCTATTTAAAAACGCGATCAAAAGGAAATCAACTTTATTACACGATGATAAGATAGCAAATATTTGAGCAAAGTCGAGGGCTAAAACTACTAAATAGTTGGTAAGGTGCACTTTCTGCAGGTCACGGGATGAGTCCAACCTTTCACGAAAGGTTCGTGCCACAGTGGGTGCGGTCTCTGAGGTATTTTACGGGTTTATTGTATACTGTTAAAATGTTAGGGGCGTTTTTGAGCCTGATATTTCAATTTAAAATATATGTATACGTAGATAATGTATAGTAGTCCATAAAGCATCTAGGGGAATTTAGATTTATGTTAGGTTATGCTCCAAAGTTTACCATAAACAATTGTTTCACCTCAAAATGTATTGCGTATTGGCGTAGTAGCATAGTGTAGTAGTTATTACGAAATGGTCGTATTATCTAGGTACCTATTCATATTTAAGTCGAGAAACCATATTCTTAAACTTTATACTCTTATAAAATAAACCAATGAATGCTGATTAAAATGTATATAGCTATATTGCTCACCTAAAAAATCGTGTTACTTCCCCACCACGGGTGAGGGCTAGTTTTGGGACAGAGCCCATTACGGATTGCCCCTTGCAAAATATGGACTTCACATAGGTCTTTTTGAGGTATGTAGGTTTCCTGATACGATGATTCTCTAGTGTAGTGAACGAACGATATACTTGAGAATTTTAGAAAATGATTCATTGGTAAACGACCACCACTAAGCTACCACCAACAGGTTCAGAACGCAAGGCAAACGACAAGACCACTAGGCCATTTAACAAACACTGAATACTTAAAAACAATTAAACAAAATTTGCCATTTTTAAAGAATTACATAGGTACCTTTAAAAAGAGCTAATATTGTTTACTAAAAATATTTTTTTTTTCAATAAGGTTACTTAAGTAATATATATAAACCTTATCCTTATGAACTGTTTAAAATAAATGAACACAAGCGTAATATTTGCATCAGAGTTTAGTTTGCATTTGCTAAGAGCAGAAGATGTTGTTAACCTGTTTGAACAAACCTGCGACAGTCAGTAGATATTTTGTGCAAGTCGTTTTGAATATCAGAGTAAAATAAATAAAAATACATATTGACGTACTTTTAGATAAATTTACTTGTCAAAACTTAGTATTTTTTTTAATTATAGGGGCTTGTGAGATGTATTTCATTACATTAATGCATTCGTTGTTTTTAAGTTTAGTTTAGAATCCCACTGTGGAACAGCCAGAACTGTTGGCATTTAGGGCATTTCTCTCATCTTGCAGTACTTAGCTACTTTTATTGAAAATCTTGTCTTGTAGTAAGAATTGTATGATAATTTAATGCTGTTTTGCCGTTTGTGGATGAAGCAACAACATAGTATTGTATATTTGTCGGATCCTTGGCTCAGTGGGTAATGATTTGACTGCTGAATCGAGGAACCCACGCCGGGTTCGATTCCCACACAGGCCAAAACATTTATTGTTTGTGTTTCTTCTTAGGACTAGGTGTTTTCTATGTTTAACAATATGTATGTATTTACAAAAAAAAAAAATGTATATGTATATGTATCCGTTGTATGGTATCTATAGCACAAACTTTGCTTAGTTGTGTGAAATTTCTCACTTACAAATTGGTATAAACTAAAATTGTTCAAAGGATATTTTAAGCTTCCTTGTCAAAAAAAAAAGGTTTTTGATCTACATTGCAGCTTCACATTGTTGTGTTGGTATCAATTTGTTTCATTGTGGTCATGATTTAAAAAGGGAATCTCGGAAGAAGATGACCTGGTTTTTTGGCTATAAATTCATGGAAAATCGGTCCCAAGTAGTTGACTCATTTTCTGTCCATGTTTCGCTAATTTTGGATGAGCTGCCTTGTTACGTCACGATAATTTAGTAAGAACGAGTATGTACCTAGACACAAGTATGTATTTGTACCTTTTTTTGTTCAGAATATGTGAACTTTTAATATAAATAATGAGTAAAATCCAGTTTTTTTTAATCTACTTAACTATTTCTCACCATTTATTTCTAATTGAAAAATAAATAAAAAAACCCATAGTTTTTCCAACTTGAATGCGTTAACGAAGGTACAAAATAACGCTCCTTTACCGACTCACTATAATTCCTGAAATAATTGGCTTTAAGATTTACAATAACTATGGTAACCAGCGACACCATGCGGTGCAGCCACAACTCAGTTGAGTTACAAGGCGCCGAGCGTAAATTTGCCGTGGCGAATAAGAAAACCACTATAACGACTAAAATTTTAGTATGTAACTTTCTTATCTGTGTAGATGGTGGCGACACTGAAGACTTGGCACTTGTGCACAACAACAATTTAGTGTTGCACTTTAAACTCGAGCGTTTATTTAACATATATTATAGGTACTCGTGGTGTTAAGACACCTGCACGGCAGATAAATACTAAAATATCATCCTTTTATTTTTAAAACTTGTCGTTTTTACTATAAGTATGTATAAAATATCATATTTTAAACTTCATTTTGTTGGAAGTGTTCGAAATTCATTGTGATTTTGGTTATATTTTTTTCCATCAATTTTCTCTCCGTAAATTGATTCAGACTTTTATGCCCTTTAAAGGTAACGACAGCATAACATTACAATGTTGATTTTATTTTCGTCTCCACTTTACCATTTTATTTTACAAGGTGAGTTTATAATCATCTTGTGACGTATTAATTAGTATTTACTCTGTAGTTTATTTTTTTGTGTATTTTTATTATAAAACACTAGCTTGTGCGCCGGCTCGACTTTGTTCGCACCGAAAGTGATTTGGTTATTGATTTTTTTTATATTTTCAATAAAAAACTTATCAGCTGTGTTTGTATCCCAAGTATTATATAGTATATTTCGTACCGAGTACAAATTAACGCTTTTTCTTACCTAGGGATGAAGCTAGTTTTTATTCCGAGGGTAAAAAATGCTATTTTGTATTCGGTTCGAATGATACTTTTTCTACTTCCTGAAAGTCCGATCCTAATTCATTAACACAAGCACTTTCAGATAAAAGTAATGGCCTGTATAATTTTGACAGTCTACCACCGTCTCAGTCTATCGGCCGGCTTATTATGTAAGTGGCAACATCGAGTATGAAATGAAATATCAAACGTTTTGTCCTGGCGTATGAGTTATTTCGTAGAAAGTTCGATTTTCGAAACTAATTTCAAGAATTTAATAGATTTTTTTTATTGAAGGTAGTAGAAAACGTTATTTTTAGGGGTGTTTGTGAGTCAATATTTGCCATGATATTAGTGTAAAAAAGGGAACTGAACTAAACTTTACGTAAATTAAGCTATCTGAGAGTTTTGTGTCCAAAACACTTATTCCTTTTGTTGCTTAAACAAACTGTCAAAAATAAGTTATATTTTTAGAAGCCAAAATCTTATTAGCCTACTTTTATGAACGGAAAAACGGTTTTATGAATACATGAATGGCACTTTATGTGGGTAACAAGTTTGTTATTTACTATATTACTTAGTTTAATTAGTATAAGTATTTCTGCATAACCTTTTAAATATATTTTATAAATGCAATTTTTTTTTATTTTTTATTTTATCAGACTTTAACTAATTAAATAGTCGAAATAGTCTTTATCTGGTATTGACCGAAAGCTGAAGATCGCGACGCGTTAAAAGAAAAAGGGATTAACAGCTTCCTTAGGAGTTGCGGCGGCGCTTTTTGCACAAGTTAATGGCTAAGTCAAGAGTCCCAAGCGCAGCTTACTCCTGTTAAGATTAAAGCTATTTAGGATGTGGGATAAGAGTCTGGAAACAAGCGATTAATGGACCAAATCACTCGCTGCTCAAGATCATGACTTGTATAGAATGCAATTAAAGTTAATACTTGCGTAGTCTTTTACCATAATCATCCAATAAACTCCCGCTATCCTGACCAGATAGTCGGTCTATCTAAAGAAGGTCTGTGTACTCTGTATCTCTCTCTTCCTGAGACATACAAAGTAACCAGAAATAGGCCACATTTTAAAATTAATTAATGTCAATTTCATTATTTGGTTTTTTATACATAAAAAACTTGTTATTTTTAAGCTTCGTAGGTTTTTGTTTTTTTTTTTAATATTACAACGATTAAATATACATGCGAGCGATTTATTCAAAAGAAGTGCTACATACAGCATAACTACGTATAACAACATAATTATATTAACAAATCGCTTGAGCTTGTCTTAGAGACCGCAACATAAGAGTCTATATGCAATCTAGTGTACAAATTTTACTTTCGTCTGACACATCACACGATCCCATTAGATTGTCATTGTAATTGAAACCGTGATCTGTCGCCGAAGCCAAAAGGTAGCCCAGCAGTAAACAGTGATGGTCTTTGGCCTAACCTGATCACCGGCTAAAGGTCACCAAAGTCCTGACAAGCCACTAGTAAATGTTTTACCTAGTATCTACGTAGTAGTCAACAGATTAACAAACTTACCTGTTCGTGTAAACGAGGCGTTAGCATCTATTCAAAGTCAATGTTTCACATTGTTCTATTTGATTCCCATCTGTACGAGTAAGATTGCAGTCGAAGTCACAAAATCGAAGTGAGGTCGAAATGCTTTCCGATTCAGTTAAAGTTCAGTTAAAAACACGTATCAATAAGGTAACATTTTAAAGCTTACTTACTTTAATAAGGCATATGTTCAGTAGATATAAAATAAAAACTTATCTGATACAATGACGCAACAAAAAAGGTGTAACCCTATAAACCCGCATTGTACACTAATTCTCAACGATCCCCGCGTACATATTTTATTGTTTATTTTTATTTATTTCAAATTTCATCGCGATATTATTAACTTTATTGCGATTACGATCTCGAGAATTCATTTTTGACATTTTTATTCCAATTTATGCGATTCCCTTGGGTGTAACCAGTTTATTTTTTCTTATGATAATGCATGTTATGATTCTTAATTCCTTTAAAATTAAGTATAATATTGAATGACATGACCTTTTTATAAAGGTAAAATAATTTGTACTGAAATGACGTCGTGTGACCGTTCTAAGATTTTATTATTTAAAACATTGATATTTTATTTTCGGACTGGGTTGCTAACGCTCCCAGCGGGTGGCTGTATCCTTGTTGTTAAACTTGAACCTTATTACTTTGAGATTAGATATTATTTCAGCTTGTCGCAAATATATTATAATTTCAAGGAATCGCTTCTCGCATGCTGTTTTAGAGTTTTGTTTATAAGAACATAAAGGACATTTCGAGATGATCTAGTATGTTAGCTTGACTTTATTTTTAATGTCTAATATTCGACCTCGACATTGCGCATTAATTAACTAGTAGGTAACTGTTAGCATATTATTGTGACTTTTCATAGCAAATTAAAATTTTTATTTTCATGGAAAAGATACAGTCAGTCAATTTGCGACGTTTTCAATTTGTGTAAGTGCTCCGGTAATTATATTATAGGAATGCATAAGCTCCCTAGTGATTGGGTTTTTATAAATATTAACATGCATATGAATTATGAGGTTGTCTAGAAATTATAATTTTTTTACAAATTAAAATTGCCAATCACCACACAACGTAAAGTCAACCATTTCGGTATTGGTACAGAAATAAACCCATAGTCAACCATTCCAGTATTGGTCTAGGAACATATTTAGATTACTTATTGAGGTTTTTTTTTTCTTACAATAATTACAAATTGATTGAATCCTAGAACATACCATTAATAAAGAAAAATCTGTTAATAAGATATATTTTACGAGTAAGGTGTCAAATAAGTCTAAGCTTACGTTCGCAACACTAGGGGCATTACTCGCGCGTTGCCAAGACCCTTTAAAAATCAAATAACTACCTTCTTGAAGAGCCCCATACCGTAAAGAAAATATTACCATTTATAATTAGATATTTATAATATAACAAGAGAACGCGTGTACGATACTCAGTTTTTTATTTAATTTAACTTACTATTACTAAAATACTAAAAAAAAATACTGGAAGAGAATCCGTCAGACACGTGGTTCCGTGCGCACGCGCATGACATAAAGTAGTCCGCGCGACGTTAACGATCGGCTACCATCGGCAATCTCCGCCGTCGATCAGCGGCTCATCAAATATCAACACTATACTTTATACTTATATCATAAACACTTACATATTGCAGCTGAGCTATGATGGTCTGGCTTTTACCGACTTTAAATAGGCAGAAGGATTATTAATCTGAGTGGTTTTTAAATTTTGTAAGTTTTGTGAAAATGTAAATGTTTCCTTGTACCTACTCGGTGTTATAGTGAATGAAATTGTACCTAAAGAAAACGATATTTCTAAATAATAATAGGTAAGTATGTATATTTGTCCAAAATATTATTTTACTATTTTTAAGGCTACATACGAAATAATGTGTTAAACTGGCTGCTTAAGGTGCAACAAACTTTTTTAAACTTCCGTCCTTATGTGTTCAGTCGCTACTGTGTCTTTGTATGTTCACACTATTCAAATACGGCGACTGTAGTTTTGATTATTGCCCACTGGGTTTTGTAGTTTTGATTATGACAGCAGTAAGAGGTCTTGTAGGTGCTAGCTCTACGATCTCTCTCAACGGCATCAACAAAAAAAAATGTTTTGGATTACATAATAAATACGTAGCTGACACACGTGTCCATTGCTGCTTAACAATTTTGTTCATTAATTTTTCATTGAAAATAAACTGTTCGTGCCTTACTAGATGTTTTCCGCATTTGAGGATATTGTCGGTATTTGTTGCAGGGTCAGAGTTTTAGAGCACTCGTAATAGTGTCTGGTACCTGGGTCTGGGAAGCGGTCGGTGCCGCAAGCACTTCGTGGTCCACACACACGCGCGCGATCCACGATGCAGGTTGTATGGGAAACGAAGCGTAATTGAGGATTCTGGACCTACTTAGTGCTAAGTACTGACTTTGGTAACTGCGCTGGGGGTGAGCTGTGGAGGAAATGGTAATGGACTGTCTGGACGTAGTCATTGATTGAAATGGCCCAAGATTATTTTTTGAATGCCCTTGGCTGATAGTGGTGCATTTTTTTAGCTCAGGGTGGTACAATTCAGCCTCTAAACTCAGTCGGAACCCAGTTATAAAGGTTGGAAAGTCGACAAGAAACTGTCGTAATTTCTATAGATTTCGTTTTCTTCGCTTAGCCATCAATCAAATCTTTTTATTTTTGTTACGAATACTGCAATGAACAAAACATAGTTTAACATAACACTATCTCAAAACTCAGTCGGAACTTAGTCAAAAATAGTAAAGTAGACAAATCGATGCAGGAACCGCTCCAGATTCAGATTTATTTTTCGCTTTTTGTTTTGTTTAGAATAATGCAACGAATTATAAGTAACTGTTAGTTTTACACGTGCCGTTTAATGCGATTGATTTGAATAATTAATAAAACTTGATACAGTATAATATTATAACTCGGTACGTAATGAGGGTATGCAGTGGAATTTTTTACTACATTTCACTTCTAATAAAATGTTCGTCGTCCCTTTCGTGTCGAAAACCGTGTGGGGGGGGGGGGGGGGCAAGTCACAATTATATTCGGTATCTGATCATCGTCATCAGATCGATATCATTTTACGGTCGGATCCTACAACCATGTATAAAATGATCTGGTATTCTTGTCTTCTTGAATATCATAATCAAAATTCATATTGTATTATACGTTTGTTATCAAGATATTTATAACGAGTTGAATAAGAGGGCTGGTCAGCGACAGTCAATATGACCTTCTAGTGCATCTTACACATCGATGGGCACTAGCCATTGAGAGTCAGGGGCAGGCATTGGCATGTAGCCTGGACATAGCGAAGGCGTTCGATCGGTTCTGGCACCGGGGTCTTCTATCGAAGTTGCCATCTTACGGAGTTCCCGAGGGTTTGTACAAATGGGTGGCTAGCTTTTTGTCCGGCAGACGCATACGAAGCGAGTTGACGGTAGTTGCTCTGATAGCATGGACATTAATGCTGGTATCCCGCAAGGCTCTGTGTTGTCTCCTACACTGTTTCTATGGCATATCAATGACATTTTTTCTAACAACAACATACATTGCTATGCAGATGACAGTATGGAGACGCTTATTACACGGGTCGTGCAAACATCCCTCGTTCCGTTGGGGAGGAAAACCGCGGAGAACTTGTGTCTCGAATCGAGACCACACTGTCCAAGGTTTCTGACTGGGGACGGGAAAACTTGGTCCGATTCAACCCTGCGAAGACACAAGTCTGCGCGTTCATCGCTACGAAAACCCGATTCACATTTGAGGGTCCAGAATTACAGAACACACCCCTGTCCATCTTCTAGAGCATTGGGATCTTGGTGAACCTTTATAACTCAGTTCCGATTGAGTTTAGAGGTGAACTTCCATTGTATAATAATTTTTTTTCACTGTATCATTTTGAACAAAACTAAAAAGGTTTGGTTGATCGCCGCGCAAAAAATAAAAGGCACTAACCTGTGATAAAAATTCCGGCATTGCCTTTTGTATGGATTGCAAAACTAAAGTAGTTTTTTTAAAACATGTTATTGTTATTATTTAGTCTAACTAAAATTTAACCAAAAAATACAGTTGAATTAAAATGTTGTATGCATTTTTAGTCAAAAGTAAATTGAAGGCTCGATAAGGAAGAAATAATTGACTCAGAAAGCTGTAGTTGCCTATATAATGTGTTAATCGAATCAACTCAAAGTTAAAATTCTCCAAAAAAAGATTATTAATATCGAATAAAAATATTATATCGATTATATGTATATATGTGTATATATATCTCGAGATTAATTAAAGAACAGGTATATTAAAAACAGGACTTTCAAAGTGTGCTAAATTAAATTCGTATCTCAAATTTATTCAATAAATCCTGTTGAACTACACGTAAAACTACCTAAATCTTGAGTAAGACATAAAAATACAATTGAATTGTTAAACTTAAAGACACCAAATAAATAATTACTTTAAAACCGCATTCCTGTACAAAGAATTTACTAATAAAGAATTTTAACACGGAATTACTAAAGAATGCTAAGCATTTTCGTGTAAAACATATCATTACATAAAGTCCAGTGGTTAAGATAACATCTATTCAATAATATATAATGGGGACGACTCAAAGAGATCAATTCGTAACTTACACCCGTGGAACCAATCGTGGTCACCGATTTAATTTCTCATTGCCAAGTACCTACTATACCGGTTATGTGGATGAGATAGACAGGAAAATGACATTGTGGTAGGTATAAAGCATTTGTATTTATAAACTACATAACTAATGTATATTAAAAAAAATGTGTGTAGAAGTCTGTTTGTGTTTTATTGCTTGCCGTCGCAACGGAGCAAACAATTTTCATTGTGTCTACAAATTACCCTCATTATATAAATGCAAATGCTTTATACCATAATGTAATATTATAAATTTTTATTTGTGAAAGTCTGTTCGTTGTTTGTTTGTTATTGCTTGAGGCTCCAATGGAATAGATTTTTATTTGTCCTAATATTAGAATAACAATATAATAAATTACACTTGGATGTTAACACGAACACGATTGATTATTTTAATCTACTTTTAATTCGTCACAAATCAATAAAATGCTATTATCTATGTACGCCGCGCACTTAGTGTCCTGCCGCAAATTTTCGTGAGCATCTATTTGCCCAAGTGCTTGTTTCTGACGTCACACAATGTTAGTGCGTACGTATTATGAATCTAGAACGCTCACAGTAGAGCTAGCTCAGTTTAAACCGTAGCTACAGAGTGAGGTAGAGCTTTAAGCTGTGCGCAGGGCGGGCGGCGCGTGGGCGGCGCGTGGGCGGCGCGGCGTGGGAACGGGAACACTGACTCACTGCTAGTAACTTACATCAAACCTTCACTTATTATTTTAGTCCAATGAAAATTACCTTCAGTAAGTGCAATGTTTTTTTATTTAACCAATAAGTTAGATATATTGATAGTTTTAAATTAGATTTGCTAAGTTTCTAAGCTAATTAATCAGTCATCAATAGGAAATGTAACATTCCTTTCCATGGATACAAAGCATAACGTTATTTATGTATTTGTTGTTGTGTGTGTAAGTCACTTAAAATCTTAATGTTTTGAGTATCTATTGTACATTTCCGAAAGGGGGCGTCGAATATTATTATACAGGTTCACCTAGTTCGGTATTTAAAGCTAACAAGGGAGTTATAGGGTATCCAATTACCTTTTTACCTTTTTACTGTACAACTATAATTCGCATTGTAAAACACCTTATATCCTATGTTTTAACGTCTGTTATGCAAAAAAAAATCTTAATTTCTAAATTTCTTTCTTCTCCTTACAACTGTATCAGAATTAGAACACAACTATTGTTTTCTTTCCTTGTATCATACTAGGTAAACAATATTACTTTCTGAAATAGCGGATAAGCTGATTTGATTCAAACAATAATGTAGTGCAAATAAGATAAAGTAAGTGAATGACACATGTATTTAATGTTTTTCATCTTTATATCGTTATCTTCACTATTAAGGTTATTAGTAGATGGTTTTCTTGAGCGTTGACGCTGTATAAGTACTTTTTTTGCAGATATGAGAATCCTACTATTAATGTAAAATTGCTTAATTAATTGCTAAATTGCTTAGTTAGTCGATTTTTTTATGTATTTTACGTATCGAATGAGAACTTTAGCAATACACTTTGAAATTGCTATGAATATAAAGTTAAAAACCGATTTCTTCAAAATATCTAACTGACATGTCTGTATTCTTTCATAAGTGCTTGGAGCTTTAGAAATAGCTTACACTCGCTAATAGTATAAATATATTCGTAGATAGATTATCGCTTCGCAGATAACTCGGGAACAATGGGAAATAAATGTTCGTAATATTTGGGGCGAGCGTGGGCTAAAGGCGTTTAGACGGTGAATCAGATCGCACTATACTTGTTGTCCCGGCTTCGTTTATTTAGTGTTATATTTGTCATTTACATATTAATTGTATTTCAAGGCATTCGTTACACTTGTTGCGTAATCATTTTAGCGTAACTTCAATGCAAATAATAACATACATATATCTCTAGTTGTTGTTGGTTGGTTGTGTTTTGAGGACTTGTTTGACGATGCCCGCAGCTACTTTCCACCATCGCACCGCTCGCCATCAACCATGATTTAACGCACAGTGCGGCTTAAAAGTAACTTCCTCCCGCAAACGCTTAGGTTGAGGAATGAGCTCTCTTTAGAGGCTTTCCCTAGGAACTGCAGTAATAGAAGTTCATAAAGGTGGGCCTAATTAGGTACACTTTTAAAGGGTTGGAAACACGGAAGTAGTGCCCCTAGCGTTACAAGCATCTACTGGCTACGGTGACCGCTAGAGGTGGGTACAACATCAGGTGGGGCGTCAACTTGTTTTTCACCTGAATGTTATAGGAAATATCTAAATCTCAGGAAAGAGTTACACTGAAAGTCTGTTGGTCGAAATGATGATGATGATAAAGCACTACGGAATCTAGGTAATCTAGGTAAATAGAGCAGAAGCATACGCCCTCGCCCCCGGCCCCGCCCCCGCCGGTACGTAGTAAAAAAATACAGTAAAGACATTAAATACCTGTACCTGTGTACATTTTGAGTTTTAAATTTTAATTTAGTATTATGTTTTCTTAAAAATACTTTAAATTATTGTTAACACACTATTTCTCTTTATCTGATATTATTTTCTAAATATCTTAAATGTTGCTCATTACGTAAGAAAAGAATCTGCTTAAAAGAAAAGAAAAAAGATAACGTTTATTTATATCACCAGACACCTGTGTGGTTGTCGATAAATAACAGTCGTGCCTTTATCTAAGCTTAGATAATAGTTTAAAGTCAAAGCAAACATTTAAGTTAATTAAAAAGAGGGGCAACACACACGATATTTTGTTAAACTATAATTAAAACTCCCGTCGTAATCGCGAGTAATCAAGATCAGAGAGAGACATTACCAGTCGCCCTGAGCTAGCTTACTACCAAGGACAAAATAAACTGCTAGAAGAGACACTTTTTACATTGATACTTATTTTTAAACCTAACGTTTCTTAGTCAAAATGTGTTTTTTCTTTTATTTTAGAGTTTTTTTTTTATAAGTGTTTAGGAATTTAATATTTAAGATTTTCACAATTACTGTTATGTTATATGAACATAAATTTAAATTAGCAAATATATATAAAAAACTCAACTATACCTATAATCCCTAACCAATTAATATAATTTATTTTTTAGTAAGTTATTTAAGTCAAAAAAGGTCTCCCATTCAGCTTAAGCAGCGACAGCGAGTACTAAAGTAAATTAATCAAAAATATTGCATCAAGAGACAGTAAATAAGAAGAATAGTGAAAAAGTTGTCGAAACCGTACCAAACCGGTCTGAAAAGTCTGCTTAACTAATGTTTTAAGTATAACCTAAGTTTAGGCAGTGCGTGGTTGAGGCTGCTGATTTTTTTGCCACATCCAGTGAACGTTGGAAAACAGAATGAAAGCTTGGCGTGCTCATAATGGTATAGAGATATTAAATTACGAGCAGCCCCGGGTCACAAGCGATTGCTTACAATTACATCTTGATTACAGTTTAACCTTTATATAATTACAATGCGAGGAGTTATTGGCCATTTTCAAGATATAGTTTTTAATTAGTGTGCGAAAATTGCTATTTGTTTTGTAACTTGTAATTGTGTATGTGAGTGATATATATTAATTTTTATATGCGCGTCATTATTTTTAAGTGTCATTATGATGTTTAGTGATAATGGCTATAGATAAAAACATATCATATGTAGGTGTGTATATATGTAAGTATCACTTCACGGTTTTTATCCCTATGAAAGGGATAAGCAGTGGCTGGACACACTCACAACAATTCCTTCTTTCACCAACCACTTTAGTCCTGTGTGACAGGAGGTGAGCTTTCAGCCGCAACACTGCTTATAGTGCAGTGTATCTGGACTAGGGTGGCTTCGGATATGTCCCATAAGTCGTAAAAAAAATGACCAAGGATAGAATAATATCCCCCGATAGCCAGATTCTAGTTTACTATAAGAAGTAAGTCAGGAATTGAACTTGTGATAACAGTTGTAAGCGCCGTTTTTAACTAATTACGTGCTAAAATACTTATATTAAATTATATTTATTTTTAACACAACCCAACATACATTTCACATAGAACTCTTTTCCTATGCTTCCCCTTCCTGTTCGTTAACAAAAATATCGAACCCTAGGTGGTCAAAACAAGCAAAAATATCGAACCCTAGGTGGTCAAAACAAGCAAAAATATCGAACCCTAGGTGGTCAAAACAAGCAAAAATATCGAACCCTAGGTGGTCAAAACAAGCAAAAATATCGAACCCTAGGTGGTCAAAACAAGCAAAAATATCGAACCCTAGGTGGTCAAAACAAGCAAAAATAGCTCGGCAACCGCAGCCATATTGCATGGCATGCCTCGCGTCTGTTCTGTGATAAATAAATTATTAAAAATATATAGAACGCATTTTAGAGACAAATTAATGTGTTGAGGATTCCTATAAATTAAGTGAAAACTCAAAAACTCTAATTTGTGAGTGTTTGTGTGCAAAGGGAAACCTGGTGACCCCTGACCATTTCCGATTTACTTTTTATTCTGTATGACTATTTTTATGATTGTTTGGCTGATGCAGCTATTACTGCTCCACCGGGCTTTCGGGGCGAGACCCTGAAGGAACCCGAAGGTGAGTCAGCGGTGAGCGTGCGGGCTGAAGGTCCTTACGTTCGCCGACGAATCGTGGATTGCACAATTAATCGGTTCGGTGACTTAATTCAAATATGTAGTTCGTCAAGAACCCCGTATATACCCCCCACATATAATTCTGTCCAAAAAAACCATTTTTTTATTTTACCACTTATTACGTAAAACCTTAGTCCATATAAACTTCATCAGAAATAGTGTTGCAGCGATGGCCTTACCCCTATAAGTATAACTTTTTGTTGCCCCAACCGAGAATCAAACCCACGATTTTCGAATTATCACCATTAGTTTTTTAAATAAAATTTTAGTTAGGTAGGCAGGCTAACAAATCTGTATCTCCCAGTACTATACCTATATCACAAATAAATCACGCTGAAAAATGTTCAAAATCAAAGACATACACTACTACCTTTTATAAACACAAAACTAAAATATGAATAATATATAAAATAAAGCGCGTATCTCTCGATGTAATCTATATTATCAGCCATTAAGCTTGGAATCTGGCTTAACGGTAATAGTGTTGAGACGTGTCGACGTAACTTCACACTTCGTTGTGAGATCGTAAAATTGTATCGATTACTGATAATAAAAGATCAGACAATCGCATCGATGAAATGTTGACCGACCGTGAATTTGCTGATCTTTATTTTTGATGTGATCTTTATTTTAAAACTATACTAAATCTGAAATAATAATAGAGCTTTATGTTTTGATATAAGTTACAAGTGAAAGATTTGACTTTTAGGGATTCCAAAATATAGTCCGTTATTATACTGTTAGATTTTTACTCATAATCTTAATTTTTTATCATTAAAATTGATTTATTTACACTGGCCGCTTAAGCATGGATTCTATTAAAATTTTACATTTCAAATAAAAATCCAGTCTTGAATTTTTTTCATCAGCTATGGTTTTCAATAAAAATTAGGTTTAACAGTGTAAAAAGCACTATTTTAGTTATATATATTTACGATTTATTATTTAACCAAGTTCTTTTTTCTTTTAATCACACTCACAATAAAGTTTAAATTTACTGCTTCAAAATTATTTTTTATACCACTAAGTTGGCAAGCAAGCCTACATTCCGCCTGATGGTAAGCGGTCACCGTGGCCTATGGAGCTATAAGCATTTCATATTTTAGTTATTATTATATTGTTTCATAGTACTATGAGCGCCGAGAAAATATGAAATGTTAGTAAAGAATGTGAGGAAAAAAAAAATTTTGGTAAAAATAATAATAAAATTGAAAGAAACTGTATCAATTTAACAAATAAAGAAATATAAGAGTTCTTCTTTACCATCATTTTATCAGTTTTTTTTTGTTAATTACAAAATATTGAAAATGACCAAAACGATTATTAACTAAAAAACTAAAATATAAGCTAACAATAATTTTTCTTGGTGTTTATCGGAAAATAAAGACTAAAATTCATGAACAATAAGGCATATCTTAGGAGCACCAAAATCTTTGTTGGCATGTGTTATTTGTGGTGATTTACATGTACCTAAAAGATCTAGAATTTGCGTTTATATAGTGTTTTCCAATGTCTTCAAATAAAGAATGTGAGTGAGTTTAAATTTTCGTTCTAAAGATTTTAAAAAGATAAGGAATATAATATGTGTATTTAGCCTTTGGTAGCAGTACTCATAAGAACTGTCATGTCATATAATACATTCATTGTCATTAATTTATTTTCTTTGGTGCCATTATAATACTGAAGGAGTATTTAAAATAATAAATTGAAAACCAATTTTGAAATGTAACACAAAGCTGTTACACATTCTCTACAATAAACTTTTAGAACAATAATATTTCCTTTATAAAAAAACGAACAAGAGTCGACCGCGGTGCGAACGCAACGTTAAAACAATTGAGGCATAATTCTATCGGCGTCTATGGTGACCCGCGTGACCCCGAGTCGACCCCATCCGAGCCGAGTGGAGCACGCCCATCCCTATTACGAATTATTGAGCTAAATAATAATAATTTGGCCATTGAATGGACGTGCCTTTTCGCAGATTAAACTAATTTTTAATAATGGTTAATCCTAGAGAAGATTTAAATTAAAATAAAGCAATTTTTTGCCTTGACTCTGGTGTTCAGGTCCTTAGAAGAACACTCTTCTGGATTAACAATAAAGGAAAAACAATAAAAAAATTACCTTCTAATTTTAAAATTTAACTTTTAAGACATTAGTGTTATTCAAATTAGTGGCTGATGTCTGGCACACATGTTTTATAAATATTACATTGCAATCATAGTCTGTAAACGTAGAACAAAATCGTGTACACATGGTTTGATAATTATATTTGTCTTAAGATTAGAAAAGTGGCTCAGCGGAAAAAAATTGCAAAGTTATTATTAATAACATTCAGTAAGTAAGTAATGCACCAATATGTTTGAAATAAAATAAATACATACACAGGCCAATTCTTTACATGATATTTTGCCAGTTCATACCATATTTATGACTGCATCGCAGACATTCAACTCGTAATTACCTGAAACAAATAAAAAATACTTAATTATATTATGAAATATTGCAAAATTTTGTCTAAAAAATAACTGTAGTGGTCTTTTTTTAGTATTGATGTTATGGCCTAATTGACCTAATACCTAATTCAGGCGCATTTTTACATTACACACATATTTAGTTCATAAGCTTTCCTAAATGATTTTTACTTAGTATATTTCAAAAGTATTTGTAAATAGTAAGAAAACAGTCAATAGTTGTATAGGAAGAATTAAAATTTATCCGAAAAAACTAAAACCGCAAAATACCATAACAAAAGTCTACTTAAAAATAAAATCATTGTCAATTAAAAGATTATGTGTCCTCATTCGGGTTGTTGACGAAGGATGACGGGTTTATGATCCTTTGTATTATTTGACTTTTGTTTGTTTTGTGTTGAGGTGGTAGCAGTGACAGGATTTAGCGGTATCATGGATTTGACAAGTTTACTGCAAAGGTTCTAAGTAAAGAGTTGCATTGACTCATAGAAATCTTCTAGTTATTTAGGATAATATAGTGGTGAAGAAATTGTGTTGGGATGTTTTAAGTTCTTTTATGGCAAAAATTTTAATGTCAGTAGCATTATCTTAAAATCGTTTTGATAGACAGACTTTGTTTTAGTTTCAATAATTATTTCTTATTTATCAATTAAGTTTATTAGGTATTTTTTTATGATATAAAATCAATTAGTGTAATGTTTGCGGATAAAAAAATAATAGTAGTTTTGGAATACCTAGTCCTGATACTAGATAATGTAGAGTAGAAGTTGACCATTTCAGATTATTTTGCCCTTTAAAGGTCGGACGGGCAGACCGACAGGCGACAGCGTAGGCTTAGTAATCTTTGGGTTGTTTTAGACCAAAGTAGATAGAATCCCGATGGTTTCATAGAATAAGTGTTGTACTGACGAATATCCTAACAAACAATAGGAAAAACAATAAGTAAAAATTTAAGGGCCCGGTCTCCATACAAAAAACATACATGTTTTTTACTATACATCATAAAAATGGTATTAAATACAAGCTTCAAACTTAAAACAATTTAAGTATAGGCTTTATAGTAAGACAAAAAAAAATAAGAACTGGTCATGTGGGAATTGGGCTCCTGCATTTTATGGTGGTACGGAACCCTCGGTGTGTAAGTCCCTCTCATACTTGTTCGGTTATTTTTATTTACTTTCCGATTTACAGTTGTTCATATATTAGAACATTTTATAAAAGAAGTAGGTAAAACACTAAGTCTTCTCCTAATTTAATTTGATTTCTTTTACTGGCATCGTTGAAAGGAGGTGAGAGAGTTAGACACAGAGACATTGCGAAGAGTAATAAAAATGTTTACATATAATTTATTGTATATTAGTTATTGTTAGCCCTCCCGTCCAAATATCAAACTCACAAGTGTCGGCGCCGAACACCCACCACCCACCACCCACCACCCACCACCCAACCGCCAAAGGCTCTAATAGTTTAAGTGCCACGTTAACACACCGCAGAGCGCGACACCATTCACGGTCGGTTAGCACAAAAATGATCGCACAAAGGACACAGCAATGTTATGGCCCCGTTAATAGAGGGTACGTGCGGTGGCATTCCGAGGTGGTAATAGCAGGGCCGAGGAGAAAGGGCCACTCAAATTCTGGTGTTGGACTTGAAAGCTGCATCTCCGAAGATGGGAAAGAGAGGATGAGAAATACAGGTGTCGTCTCTAGATCGTCTATCAATTAAGTAAAATAGTTTTAAAAACTAAGAACTAGTTATTAATTTAGGTAACTAGTTTTTAATACTACATTCTTCACCATGAGATAACGAAGTGTACCTAAACTACGCACTAAAACAATTTTAGTGGATTTACTGCTTGCCATTAAAGAGTTCCTATGACCACATTGACCACCTCCCACCTTCATCATCATACGAGTGCGAGTGTTCCATATTGTTGTATTGTCAGAATTATTAAATTGCTAAAGTTTTCAATGGATACTTTGAGTGAAATATTGTAAGATTTTCTTAAATGTAAGTATTTTATATCTTTTCTTTACTTTCTCCAATGATGACTGTTAAGACATGTAAAGCTAACAAAGTCTAAATAAATTGTTTTAGAAACAGTCTAGAGCTATGGGTACCTACATCATCTGTCACGCAAGACTAAAGTGGTGAGGAAAAGAAGTTGTGATGTATGTTACCCCTGCCACTGTTTCCTCCTCTTTGGGATTAAAACCGTGAAGTTATAAATACATAAGCGAGTTGAAATACCGTAATTGAAAAATCGTGTTTATATTGTTAAGTGGTATCAAACATACCTACATGCTTTCGCATTAATAATTTTGGTAATATAAATTTTTTATCAATTTGATTTGTATATGTCCTACTTTTCTCAATATCTTATGTCTTAGCATTTAATTTTTACGAGCTGTAGTGAGATATTAAGCAAGCTTTACTATTATTATGTTTCTTTTAACAAAATATATGTTGAAATAAATAAACACCATTATTCAAATTGTATTTGAATTGTATTTTTAAATAGCTATTTATGTAAATATTTAATACAATAACATAAAATTAATGTCTGATCTGGTGTTATAAAAACCATTACCATACATCATACAAAAAATGTCGTAAGTTATAACCGGATACATATTACATGTCTAACTACTAAGTACTAAATACTTTCGTTAAATAAATTTTATAAAAAGTTCGAAATCACCATTCAAAATTATAAAAATTGTAAAAGTAGGTAAAAGAATTACTATTTAATGACTTTAAATATCCATAAAAAATAAGCCCTTACAGCACGTGAAAACAAAGACATAGGAGTTTTTTGTGCCGTCGGAAGCCAACAAAGAGGGCACCTTAGTTCACACCCGTGCCTGGGCACGTGTGGATTGTGGACTTCACATACGTCTTTTTGTTTTTTGCAGGTTTCCTCCGCGATGTTTTCCTTCACCGAAAAGCCAGTGGTGTGAATAATCAAGGAACTTGAGAAATTAAGAGAAAATCTCATTGATACATGTCGGGCTCGAACCTCCACCCCTCAGAACGCAAGGTGAAATCGAAACCACCAGCGACTTTATACAAATATATATCATAATACCTCTTTCGTTTGTTTCATTATTCTTTTTCAAAATGAAGAACATGTTTGAAAAGAAAGTAAAACGTTTATTTGTGTTTATTATATGTTACCAAATTGTGTGAAACAGATTTGTCGTGCCGTGCGTGGCGCGTGACGCGTGACGTGGTGTTTGTCCTGCGTCATCGCCGGCGGGCGCGGCGGCCGGGCCGTGTGGCCGTGTGGCCGTGTCGCGTATCGCCGAGACCGATCGCGGGCGAAAGTCGTCGGTTTCCAAATTAGCGCGAGGAGATGAGGCTCGGGCCATCGATAGTGGACGAATTAGCGGCTTTTGTTGGCCACACTCGCGTTAGGGTTGCTACAATCTAGGAAAATTGTATTTTGAAGATACATTTACATTTGTATTGCATTTTAATTACAGGTAATAAGTATTTAAGTTTCTAGTCTTGTTTGTGATTTTATCTCTTAGTAAGATGAATATCGTGTATAAATTGATCACTTAAAATATCTGGACTTATTTTTAAAACTAGGTTTTAATAGAAAAAGTATTTTAATTATGTGCATTGGGTATAATGAATAATTAATTGAAAGCTCAGATTACCAATTATTATTAGATAAATTATGTTAATAAAATCTTCCATAAAATATTTTATAATTTATCAAGGGATGGAATTATTTTTCTTTTTTAAAATTATACTATAAACTGTACAATGAAGCAGGGTTAGGTAAGATTAAGATAAATAATATATAACATATTATTAAGTACCTAAGTAAGACGCAATACAGTCATCTCTTTATGAGTAATTATTAGTTGCATTTATTAAAAAAATTATGTGTGTAGCTATCTCGCCGAAATCACGTAGTCTATTTAAATAAAATAATAATTATGTATAGATTACATGAAATTCAATAAAAAAGGCTGATATTACTCTCGCCGGACGCAGCCCTGCGCGTGCGCACCATTTAGCGCTACACATTACACGCGGTTCCGGAACGATTGTGTTAGCGCCCACTTTTACACGCTCGCTCGATTTACCACTCCACTGATTTACACCGTTCCATCCGTATTTGAATTTTGAATTTGGAATAACATCAACATCGTTTATGTAACGTTGGCATCTCTATTGATGCTGGTACCAGTAGCTGGTAACTAACGAAGGTACTAATCGTTTAAAGGTACTTTTGTTAGCTAAGTACACCTTCGTAATTTTTCTATCCGTACTTTTCAAAGATCACTGCTGTGAGATAGTGGTATTATATCAATTGTATCTATTGTTTTAATGTTCTGTGTATGTACACGAAATTATAGATTACAGATAATAGTTACCAACTAGACACTGACATACTCGGTTCTCTGACTTCCTCATCCAATATTTTCGCGCTGCCTTTTTGGATCGTCGGTCTGTTAAGCGACATTATCTCACATTAAATAGATGTTTGTTTACTTATTTAAAACAAAAACATTTGATACTATACGGGTAAGATTATCTAAGATCTCTAAAATGTCTCTCGAATACATGAACAGTATAACATTTTCGAAAATAAATGTGTTGATAACAGTTTTATATTTACAGATCGTAACGTTATATTGAGGGGAATGCAAATAACGTGTTAAATTGTTATAATGATAGCGCTTGCAATTTTAATTACAATTATACATTTGTATAATTATTAATATCGGGCAATAATATTTTTTTCTCACTAACCTAACTTTATAACTAATGCATGGAGATACATATCCAGGGCCTAAAAACAACGAAAACGATAATCGAAACGTTAGTATTGGACCAATTATGAAAGTTGCTCATTACTTGGCGCAGTTATACATTAAAGATAACTTCTTTACTCGGTCGGGTGTTAGCGTTTCTATGAACGCTGTCGCTTTTGTGCGCACATGGTTAAAGTTAGGGCTGCTTTAAAAGCTTCGTACGATGTAGCTACAATAACTCGGGAATAACTTAACAATAACCAGTGTTAGAACTGTCCTTTCATATACCCATCGTCACTTTCACATTTGTAACATCAAACAATATGAACCCTGTCCGTAGTTGGTGTCGCCGGTGTTAACATCGGTGTCGTGACACAAAAGTTTCTGAATGGCTTAGTGTCAACCGGGGTTCATTTCGTTCAGTTGGAACACTAACACTAGCGTTAAATTCTGAACGCCCCCCTGTTTGTCAGAGTTAGCGTCTAAAATTTGCAATTTGCTTGGTTTTATTTAAACTTAAAAGTCATACCGTCTAGTGCGGAACGTTATTGACGTTATTTTCAACCAACAGGTAATGGACAGGACGATTTTTTCGTTTACAATGTGAGTAGGTTTTCCTTGTTTTAAACATTTGTTAAGATAAGTAACGTTATCGATTTCCTAAAGTCAAGGACAACATATTGAAAGTGTCCGAACGCCGCGGGTCGTGGGAATTTCATACAGCGGCTAATGCGCGTGGTTTTGTAAAACTGAGTGTAATTGCAGGGACCGATGGCAAAACAATTGCAAAAATGTGATGTAAATTGTTTTGAAGCAAGGTATGGATCGATCAGAAAATAAAAAAGTATTTATTAATTTTAAATTTAGAAAGATATGTGTATACCTTGTACCAGATATAGATTACTTTCGATGTTCCGATTGAATATTAATTTTTCATGCTGCAGGATTAACAAAAAACATTTGAGAGTTATTGAATTATTTATAGAATTATAAATTATAATTATAGAATAATTACTGAGTCTAGTAGGCAGTGTAAAAAATTGCAAGCTATAGAGATTAAGTATCACTTATTTTATGTACCACTTCACTTAATATATTCTTTTATGTAACAATTATTTATCTTAATTTAATCCCAAATGATATTAAAAGCCAAAGAGTTACTTTTTGTAGTATTTTGGGTAAGCAACTCAAAAGTGCATGCTTTAAGGAAAGAATTTTTTCGTATTAAAACTAATTAAATAAAAACAAACTAATTCAATTACAATAAAATATGAGAGTTAAATCATGAGAAAACAGTGACATTTGAAATAAAAACTTTATTTTAAACTATCTTTCATAAATAACCAATTAATAAGAGACTTACCATCTAGCAATTAGAAGAGTTTATGGTTTTTTGATTGACTTGTGGTTTCATTTGATCAGTTGATTACAAAATAGGAAGCTTACATTCTGAGCTGCATTACCAATATACTACATGAACCTTTGTTCCCAAATATGCATGATATGTCTTTACAACTTTTATTCCTAGAAGGGAGTACCAGTGGCTTGATACCTACACACCCACATCATAATGTGGGGGACAGCCTATTTTGCCAACGCAACCAATGCTGCGTGACAAGGGGTGACCCTATCGTCACAAGACTGCTTCTGGTCTTGGGTATATGGACTAAGGTAGCTTTATATATGATTCATATTACATTATTTGAATAATTTAAAGTGATATGCGGTAAAATACGAATCTGGGACGGAATAATAAACCGCCATTTCCAGATTCTGACGAACTATCGTATAGTGAGACAGCGCTGGTCAGCTAGTTCTGTAATTAAAAATAGGTAGATTTTCGTTTACAATAAAAATCTTTAACATTAATTATTTTTAAATGTAGTATTTTTTTTAATTTTTATGTAGACTGTACACGCGATAATCTCGATACGATAACATCTCACTATTTATAGATGAGGTCTTTCAATTCAGATTTTAAAAGTTTATGTTTAAGCTTTTCACATTAGTAAAACCATTTTACTCGCACAGAATAGTTAAGTAAATTATTTGTGGCTTTTAATTCAATGTCAAAGATACAAATACGACAATTTGAGGTACGAGGAATTTATTAATAAATTAGTAAGTTAGTTCATTTCCCGAAAACATGGGCGTGGCATAGATGTAATAGTGTATCTTTAATGCTTTTCGATAATCAAGTGTATATGCAACCAAGTTCTGGTCAAGTAAATGAGTAAACTTTAAAGTATGGATTTACTTAGCAGTTCAATTTGAACCACATATCAAATGAACAAAGTCAACTAAAGCCCAGATCAGCTTTGGTGTGTACTCACTAATTATGAAGAGCCATGATGGGGGCTTACTTAGCACTCGCTTAGCACAACTTTGCCTATGTCTTAAGTAGTTGTGCTCAGTTATTGGGCAATGTTTCACAGTTAGTTTTGTTGATAACCTTTTAATAGGTACTTACATACCTCTACAAAGTTTTAATATTTGTTATTTTATAACCCTAAACATACCAAGCAAAGTCTGAGTGTAAGCCTTGTGCAGATATTATAATAAAGATTATTATAAACATATCAGTTTATTACCTGGATATTAACCGAACAACAAGCGTCAGAAAATACTTAACATTCAACACTAGTTCGTGCAAGGTCTTTGCCGGGTTGCGGTCTCGTCTTCACGACCAACAAGTTCACTTACTGCTCTTGAAAACTTAGAAAGTAAATAAATTAGTCTCACTTTTATATAAAAAGGTCAACAAAGCAAATTAGTCTCACTTTTATATAAAAAGGTCATCAAAGCAAATTAGTCTCACTTTTTTCTAAGTAGATCATCAATATGGTAAAAGGCGAGCGTACCTCGGTTTCCGTATACGTTTAAAACAATTAGTGATCACAATTTTAAAGTAATTTTATTTTTATTGGCTTATTCCATGATAGCAAATTCTAAAAAAATAGGAGTTTAAAAATAAACGAGATATATAATATATACTATGCCTACGTCTATTAAAGCAATTTGTTTCAGTAAATACCGTTTGCTTAATATAAAAATGAAATGAAAATTGGTAAAATATACAAAAAAAATGGCTAAGTGCATGTACATGTTCTGTAAAAATGTGATCTGTGTCTGTGTGTTGGGTACGAAACCCTAAAAATACTGCAAAATTACTTAATACTTAGTCGTAAGGTAATTTAACTTTATAGTTTGCTCAGGCTTGTACATCGTAATCATTTCCCGCCCTCATTAGAACTCATTAAGTGCATTCGTGAGCTTTAATTAACAAACAAACGCCTAAGCTATGAACTTTTAGTTACCTACAACTATGTTACCCAACTTTGTCTACTTATCTGTAGCTAAATGGTAAAGCTACGTACAATCCGCTTCGATCTTGTTTACTTAAAACTTCGACTGATGTCGTGGTTCGGGCCTTGTGTGTTTTTGTTTTAGGCAAAGTTTAGACATATTCCGATTGGTTTACCATTTAACGTATCAAGTGCAAAACGGTCTTTGTTTACATTTACGTTCGTAAAATCCGCCATTATGGTCAACTGTGTCTTCGCTTAGATCTGAGTTATTTATAGGTCAAGAGTTGTGGTTTTGTCATTTAGCATTTAGATTTTTTTTGTTTTAAATTGTTTAATGGATTAGCGGTATGCCGATATCCGTGAATACATTAGATATTAGCTAAAATAATTTTATTATTTTAATGAGATGATCGTTTTATTTGGTATCGAAGTAAGATTTATTTATTTCTGGTACCATGTTGAAGATTTGGCAGATATATGAATAATTTAACTAGAAAATTTAAGATATATGCATTTGAGTTCTTCAATCAGCTACAAAATAAACGCCTCGTGTATTTTTTTTCAAACAATTAAACAATTATATTTTTTTTTTGCGCTATGAAACATAATAAAATTCAGAAAAGCCTTAAATCTATTCCACCTATATTATACTTACACTATAGATTATTACCAATAAAAGAGAGCCGGTATACGCGTTTACTATTTCCTCTACAGTTAAGAATAACGGTGTAAATTTTATTAAATATAAATTTGTGTGTACCTAACACTTAAATATTTAAGTCTTACTTCAATTACCTTAACGACTATACTGTGCCTATATTTTGTTTCATTTTAATAATATCGTAGTTTTAATACCTAACTATAGCAGTTTACGGCAGTACTTGCGATTTTGTGCATCATCGTGTATTGCTATATACTGTAACCTCGTACTTAGGCTTTCCACCATTTCAGTAAAGGAAATTGAATTCTATTACTTTGGCGCAAAAATAACTTTCTAAAACAAACAAAGAAACTTTTAAGGCAAAGAGATAATAATTAAAACTAATAGTTGGCAAATAAACTGAATACGACAATTCATAACAGTGGTACAACTAATACCGCACACACATAAACTTGTCTCTGGCAATTTATTTAGTGATTCCTTGCTAAGTTCAACTTTGTTCCAACATAACGTTTGCGCGCGTGTTTCCATTCCGACATGCTACACGTGAGTAAATATTAAACTGGCCGTTGCTCGCGACTTCAACTGCGTAGATGTGGATTTAGAGATTTACAACTACCACTATAACTTGAGCCGTTTTTCGTTGTCGCCTTTTATCATATATAATATTACTATATTTACGTTTAGGATATGCCAGCGGCTCCGCCAGCTCTTAATTCGGTTATCGGCGTGGAATTTGTACTTTAACTATTTAATTATACTAATGAAGTTTGCTATAGCAAACTATAGTTCGATTAAGCTCGGTTATAGTTATTCCCACGGATCCACCTGACCTATGTTTGATCAGGCTTAAATCGGCTGTCTTACAGGAAAGCCTATTTTGTAGCAAAGAATTCTTTTTTGCGATAGTTTTGTGAGTGATGTTAGCATAAATATAAGTTAAAAGGTTAATTCACTTCTTAACAGCGTTTATATTTTTTAAAGACGCTGAATATTTTGAAATTTTCATCAAAATGGGTCCGATATGTGATAAGATTTTCGTTACATGGGATAATCGTTCTTTTAAAACATCGACTACAGAGAAATAGTAACTAAATTCAGATATTGTCTCAGCACAAATAGTAACTAAATTCAGATACTGTCTCAGCACAAATAGTAACTAAATTCAGATATTGTCTCAGCACAAATAGTAACTAAATTCAGATATTGTCTCAGCACAAATTGTTACTAAATTCAGATATTGTCTCAGCACAAATAGTAACTAAATTCAGATATTGTCTCAGCACAAATAGTAACTAAATTCAGATATTGTCTCAGCACAAATAGTAACTAAATTCAGATATTGTCTCAGCACAAAGAGTAACTAAATTCAGATATCGTCTCAGCACAAATAGTAACTAAATTCAGATATTGTCTCAGCACAAATAGTAACTAAATTCAGAAATAGTCTCAGCACAAATAGTAACTTAATTCAGATATCGCCTCAGCACAAATAGTAACTAAATTCAGATATTGTCTCAGCGCAAATAGTAACTAAATTCAGAAATAGTCTCAGCACAAATAGTAACTTAATTCAGATATCGCCTCAGCACAAATAGTAACTAAATTCAGATATTGTCTCAGCGCAAATAGTAACTAAATTCAGATATTGTCTCAGCACAAATTTACCTAAAACGTTTAATTTTAATTTGAAATCAGTGTTATTCGAAATAAAGCTTTTGTTTTAATTTAATTTTAAAATTAATTTAGCTGCTTCAATTGTTGCACTTGTTTATACTTGTTTTTTTACTTAATTGCTCGACTTTGAAATTAAATTCAAATTAAATACAACATTTGTCAATGAAACAATATATATACAATATTTTTGACTGCAAAATTAACAAAATACACAAAAAATAAAATAAAAGAAATCGCACAATAAGGCGGCCTTATCCCTAAAAAGAGATCTCTACTAAGCAACCTTATGTATTAGTTGGGTGCTGTAAAGCCAGTCCTTCATTTTATAGCGGTGCCATTAATCTCTGGACGATGTCGGATTTATCAAAGGCTATGACTGACTAAATGTTTCAACTGTGGTAATAGCACAAGCAGAGTGTTATGGTAACGAACTAACTTGACACAGCGTACATCTTAGTACAGGATTGCACAACACTCGACTGAATAATTGTGAGGGCGTCAATATCTTTCTAAGCCATCAGTTTCTTCTTCTGTTCTGAACATTTTTGGAGGTTCCTTACGTAGTTTAGACTTTAAGAATGAGATGGTACAGAATTTGGTTTCCCGATTGTAACCCTCAAGACAAGATCAATTAAAGTATGCCAACTAGCACCACCATTAAATGTTTTTGATTTCTATAACTAAGTACAAAATAAATTTATGAAAACACATACACTTTTGGCTAAAGTTATCATGTTTGCTAGATGTGGTTACTTTTAGCATAGATTATATTACGCTAACCTTGATTTTTTTGTGTGTATGTTTCGAAGTACATAAATGAGCTTAAAGTAGCCGTACTCTGGTTACAATTTGTTTTCAAAGTTTTTTTTTCGATTTATGTTTGTTTTTCTTTTAAACCCAAACTTAATTTTGGATTCTGTATAAATGACAATATTTTACCACTTATATTTAAGTGTATTGCCATCTGATTGTGGTTTTGTTGACTAGTGGTCTTGGTTAATCAAATTAATTCAATTGTGGTTTTACTATAATAACACTCTCACTCGCGAATAGATATAAAGAAATATTCGTATAACAATAAATATATGATAATGTACCTACATGAAGTAATCGGGGTTATAATAACTTGATGAGTTTACTATATGTTTGTTTGTTTGACGTTGTTAGACAAAGAAGGAACAATAGGGACGACTAGAGGTGACCCTTAATGTTAGGTAACGAAAAAAAATGGTAAGTTCGCGCTGGTAGGTGACTGTTAATTAGGTTCTGGGCCTTAGCTACAAGCAATAGCGAAATACACGAAACAAGGGTAGAAACGTACGGAAGCGACAGTTGGTTACTAGAAAATACGTAGATCAACTCAATAACACTTTCATTCTCACATATTTTATCGAATCTGGAACTCTTTATTTTTTAAGTATTGTTTTAAACTTACTTATTTTTTGACTGGAGTTCGAATATTATAGTAAACCTGGTACTATTGATTTATTTGTAAATGTTTTGTAAGTTATTGAGTCAAAACCGCTTACCTGATCTAATTTACTCTTTGACGCTCCGTGTGTTTATCTGTTTTGTAATGAAATTTTCCTCAGTAATTATTGATTTATATTTCGGATCAAAACCATATTATTTTATACAGTTATCTACCATATTGAGATCAGTAGTACTGTGATGGGCGAATGTTACTAAGTACTTACCTACCTTCTTCCCGATAAGGTGGCCAAATTTTACGAACTGGAGGGGGAGGAGGCAAATGCCGTCTAAGATTATATCTATTTAAATGTATATAGTATTATGATAAAACTTTCTAAAAATTCTTTAAAAAATATTGTGTCGCAGTTTAACTAACTAAGGAACTTTAGTGTATCAGAAACGTTTAGAGAAGTTAAGCAACGTGCGTCGGACGTCGTCAATACCTACCGAGATGGGTAACCGGTTAGTGGAAATTATCTCCACCGTGCTTCAGAGATCACGATAAACCATCGCTCATGGCTGTTGTCACATTATGATGGCAGTCGTCAAGCAAAGTCTGATGCCCTATGGGCGGCTTGAAAACTTTAAAAGTCGAGTAGCCACTAGCTCGACAAAAATCGACTATGTCTCCTTCCCCATGAAGAGGCCTGTGCCCTTGCAGTGGCGCGTATAATGACTGAAGCAAGGCAAGCAAGTTCAAGCCTTACAGGTTTGTTAGTAAAGATTTTTGTAAATTTTTAAACATAATTTTATTGAAGTTCATTACTTTATATTTAGATTAAAGTATGAAAGTGTTTTACGACATCGTAATTGTGTTACAATGACGAACAGGTTACCGCAGCCGCAACACGACATTATTGAATAAAAGTAAAAAGCACGCTCCAGTTCTTGGAGCGTTAATGCGAGGAGACGTCATTGGCTACCTTGTGGAGCATGTTTTAAGAGGTTAGCGATTTATTCACTTGCTACTTACACTAAAAACGATCCTTGATCCAAGAATAATATAACAAACCATTTAAAACATTTATTAGGTGGAAGTATATGGATGGAAAAGGAGAAGGACTGAGTGTGATGGCGTTCATTAGCAAAGCCTATGTCCAGAAGTAGACTGCTATAGGCTGATTGATTGTTTACAAACAATAAATTTATTTTAGTATGACTTGCACGAAATGGGATAAGGTAACTAGCATGAAATGAGTATTATTTTGTGTGGTATGCTATTTATTGCAAAAGTCATAAAAGGTAATAGAAATTTTGTTGGATTACTGGCGACATTATTTTGCTATCTTGGACTGGTTGTTTTTCAAAAGAACTCAAAGCAAGTCCTTATAAATAAGAATAGATACAGGCAATTTCGGAATCGTTATGTAATGCTATAGTATAATCCTAATGTAGTCTTAAATGTTGTGATTTTAAGATGCTTTTAAAATTATAGAAATAACCTTCTTTGGCATATACACAAAAGACGACCCTATTATCTACACAGGAATCGCGTTTGTATTACTTTTGATATGTAGGTTTAGTTAATGTCGCTGTCGCTTGTCGCGTGTACTTCAATAACGACGTCTACAGCCTTGATCTTGTGATGCGTAATTGACCGCGGCTGCAGTCGCTGCCGATAGTTGTGTTCACGACGTCATTGCCACGTCACTGCTACGTCACGTCGCCGACAACGCTATTGTGCTGCGATTTAATTAGAGCATTCATGTGCTTTACGAGTTATTCTTTAACAGATATGTGTATGCAGTGAATTATTCATACAGGTGACCTATTTCTATTGTTTCAGTTGAATGATGTACGGAATTCTTTAATGTTATACTTGTGTAAGTGAAACGATTATGTATGTGTGTTATGTTAAATGGATGACGAGTGTTTTAAACTTACAGGAGGAGTTGGGGGACAATACTCTTTAATTGAAAAACAGGGAACACATACTACATAAAATTAACAAAGAAACCATGTATTTGATTGATTCGTTTATTCATTATGTTTCACACAGTTTATGTTTATCAGGAAATGTGGAAATGAATTTGTTTGCCACAGTTTATTGATACAACGGCAGTTTTATCCCAAAAACTGACTGCATACTTTTAATACTAGACAACAGATGCCAGCAAAACAGCAAAATAAATGAAATTATTTTCTAAGAGCTGTCTATTCCAAAGCTACCCGAGCGTGTGTGATTTAAAATTACTATAAGTTAATAGTCAATAAAAAGGAAAGGTCGGTCGCTGGTCCAGCGCACGCGGGCGAGCTCTGTGCGACAGACAGCACAATAGCTCTGGGCTATTTGCAAAAATCAATCATGCACCGGACGAAACGGCTCGGCCGTAAAATTGAAATTCAATAGTAGATGTCGCTAGTTATTGCTACTTACTACGTTAGAGTAGGAGCTGCTACGGCAGTCGCCGACGACACGTTTTCGACGCATAGGCTTTGTAGCTGTAAATACGAGCGAGCGTGATGATTCAAATCAGAAATGTGGGGTTTTTTTTTAGTTACGCAAGGCGTTTAGTGTATGTATATAAAAGTAATCACCTATCTACCTATGGGTTTTTTATGTAAAATACAAGCTGACCCGGCAGCCGTTATTTTGCCATTTAAGTAAGTTGGTGTGCTGCGGCGCCCGACTGCAGCCTCTTAATGGTTCTAATTGCAAATTTAAACCAGATCAAATTCAGGTTTAGACCACCAATTCAAACATAAACAAAAAATTTCATTAAAATCGGACCGGCCATTAAAGAGGAGTTTAGTGACATACACACGTACGTACAGAATTATATATATATATGTGTATATGTATGTATATGATTGAACCCTCCGTTACCGTCTGACCGATCATCATGAAAGTTGGCATGTGGAAGTGTTTTTTTTATAAAAAGTAAGTAAGAAGTTTTTCTATAATAAGCATAATTAATATACAATAGAAAACATCAAAGAGGTTTGCATTTGCTTAGAAAACTGAAGTTTTGCTTTTTATGCTGAATTTATTTCAATTTAAAAAAAATGTTTTTTAAAAATATGTCATTAAAATGAAAATAACAAAAAACTCCTCTTGTCTTTGGTATGACACGTATTTAGATAAGATATCATTGTTAAAATGCTTTTTTATATATTTTATCATAACCATAAAATATTTAAAAGTTTTTTTGAAGTGTGTACGTCTACATATATGAAACTGTCTATCCTGAATTGTATCCAGATAAGTACTCTGAAGTTCACATTTTGTTGTAGATGGATACATAAGTTAGATTGCATATATGAAAAACATAATTTTATATTCTAACAGTTTCTTTATGCAATCACGAGATTTACCTACTATATGTCAGTTCTTAGATCCTGGTCAAGTTTTTTCTATTTTATTCTAACTATATTTTTACAATATAATTGCAATCCAAAGTCACTTACACGGCTGAAGTATAAACGATAGAGCACTTACGTTATTTTTATTTCTATAGTTACAAGTTGAACTTTCGCATTTTGAAATGGAACAATCTTTTCAAACATGATTAATAATTGCACGTTGCAAAAAGACGAACACCATCTATTACCACTCCACTTATCGAATGCACTTGCTAAAAAAAACGGTATTACAATAACAAGCCTGTCATCGAACACTTACACATTAATTACTTAACTAGAAATGTCAATAATGAACCTTATTTTCTGCGTCATAAGATTGCGGACGCGGTTAAGAAAGACATAGTTAAGTCAGTAAGTCATGTGAGGTGTGAGGATGTGTGTATGGATTATGGCACAGACTAATTGCAATTAGAGACCGAATATTGACGCAAGGGGTCATGCGAACGAAATTATAGAAACCGTTCTGTACTTTGATCTTGGTGGTGCATAAATATAGCTGAAGCGGTTATGATAATTTTAATTTTTTTGTCTTACAAAAATTTAAGAAAAGCTCGAAATACTAATATTGTACATGTAAATAAGTCGACGTAAACTCAGTAAATTTTATACACTTATGAAAGTAAAGGTATCTTCCGTTAAAATATCTATGATTTAATGTAATGGATCTTTTATTTACTAGTACGACGTATTCTAAAATACGGAAGAGATATTTAGTTATCCTTAGGTAAACTGCTAGTTGCGTTTTACTTATGTGTAATTATTATATAGTCATTAGATTTAGATTTCGTTTAAGACAAAATTAATTAATCATAAACATAAATTAAGTCATTTTCCTATACCATAACAGGTACTAGTAACTTTCCCTATAGAAAACAATAATAAACGTTAAATAATCGCTAGAAATACGTTATCACACTCGCTCCCCGCTCGTCTCTCGTTACTTTCTCCGCAAATTAATAACATTCGTTTAAAGTTAATTAAAATGAATAGTCGTTAACTGCCGACGCTATTGTAATTAATGATTTATAAAACTCCACCGGCTACTTGGGGATGACTGGTTGTAATAAAAACTAATAACAGATTACTAATAGAGTGCTGGGAGAACTGTTATTGTTTTTAAATTATGCGTGCTTGTGATTGATATTGTTTCGTTTAAAAACACCTTTCTAGATTTTTTGTGTTGAAGTTAGTGATGACAAAATGTTATTTATTGTTTTTGTGGCACTTTTTATTTTTCAAGATCTATAAAAACTGGTGATATTTATATGATTAATTTATTTAAGTAATTTGTACCGTACCGGTGTCTTGCCAGCTAGCAGTGACGCTGCAAAGGTACAAGAGCTGGACCATACTGTGACAGAAAGTAATATTACGGTTTTATAGAGCAGTCATGTATACGACTGCAAATGTCTTCACAGATGATGATTACAGAATGGTTGGTAGGATATCACCAAAAGACATTCACGTTGTCTTCAGTGTGAAATTATGACAGGATCAAAAAATAGCACTCTCAGTGTCATGATCTACACCCAGTCGTAGACACTGAGAAGCCACGTAGATAGAATTAGACATGTTAGGGCATGCTCTCATACAAACACATTGGAATAACAGTAGGTACTTGGAATCAGCCGGTATGCTGGCAACCTTTATGGGAACGGTATAAGATACATTCTATGCACATATAAAAAAGTGTGTCATAAAATGAGAGATAATTATATTAATTCGGCAGACTAAAGACACTAATGTTGTACAATACTATGCTCTTACTGACGTAAGTGTTTGCTTAAATATTATTTATTTATAAAAATCTTCACTTTCTTTTGCCCGCGGTTTCACCCGACCTAAATTCGGTTATCGGTGTAGGATTTCAACGATAACTCCTCAATTATAAAAAAAAACCGTCACACTTGACTTTTTCAAGTAGCTTACGCCCTCCCCCGGGACTCAAACTATCTCCTATTTCACCTTAATCGGTATAGCGGGAAGACGTAACAGACAGACAGAGCTACTTTTGCATTTATGATTGTTAGTTAAACAAAAAAAAATAGAAGACCCTGGAAAGAGCATTTTAGAAAGCTTTCCAATTAGTGCGATCATTTAAATTAATCCGAATTTGCACTTTACAGGGTTTTATAGGTTTATTCTTTTTTTCAATTAAAATTATACAATAAAAAACATATAAAAAGTAACATATAAAAGGTTTTTTATAGGTAGAAATGAGTGCGATTGCGTTATTCGTATACCTACTCAGAAATGCCATCAAAAACAGATACTTAGTACTTCATCATACATCGTACTTTACGAAGTTCGACATACTTATTACTGTAGTACACATATGTGGTGCATCACTACACAAAGTCGACTTACCAGTCTGCTTGTAATCCGTTCTATATCCGCGCATACAACTTATATGACTGAATCATAGGTCCATTTTCATTCATCCATTTTGCTGATATCCGCCCTAAGCTCGACTTGTCGAAGACTTAATTTATGGTGTACAATAAATACGAGCAGATCACGGAAAGCTAATAAAATATTCTTTCAGCGACATAAAGTTAGGGTTAAGCCCGCGACATCATCGCAGCGACTTGTCGCGTTGTCGCGCGCAAGGAACGCGCACGACTCGCTCGGATAGAGATGTTTCACCTATATCGGTATTTAGCTTCGTCTGTTTGTACTGACTTATGGCGCAAAAGGGGTAACGTACGTTTCTACTCGCAAACATTTTATCATGCTCTAAATTATTCGACATTTACGGGAAATGTAAAGTTTTCGACATATGCGCCACTCTGTGTTTCTCATGATATAATAAAGCGAAACTGTGTGTGAATTAACATGTTTGTTAGTCCTTTACGCCAAAACAACTGAACCAATTTGGCTGAAATTTGTAATGGAGATAGCTTTTATAGCTAAGGTTTATTACGCAGAAAGAACTATAACCACTCACGTGGACTAAATTGTTATTATTAATATGAGGTAAACTTAGTCGCCAACAGATTGTTAATAAAAGAAAGGTTAAACTTTTTATATAATTTAGATAAAGTAAGAAAAGGTTTGTGATATCATAAACAAGTCTTTTAATTATGCCCTAGCTCTCTAATGCTGCTGTTAATTATCTAGATCTGGTTCTCTCCCGCAAGCCCTTAGGTAAGCTCTTTTTTGCATAAACTCAACTATTGATCTTCCAAGAAGGACCTTTATGAGCCTTGATGATCCAGTTCGTCAACAGAGTTTCAAAATAATGTAAGAATTGAACTACAGGGCGCTTATTACTAACAGTATGGAGTACTCGGTATTCGTCTTCTCGTGGGTAAAATTAATGAAAGTAGGTAAATCTTGCTAGACCTAGTTTATAGGTCACAAAAGGCGAGATGAACTTCCGTACATACTATGTTATATCTAGACTTGAGCTTCAGTTTAATGAGCTTTTAGCAAAGAATATGGTATTCATCGAACTCCTAGCTTATCTTATCTAAAATTAGTGCATTAAATGGATATAAATATTGATTATTTCTATACTAAAATTCATTAAAAAAAAAACATTTTTATTAAGAGGTAAGATTTTTTTTATTATTATTTTCGAGCTTAATTTTTCAGTGATTTTAAAGTGAATTTTGAAACTTAAACCTTAAATTCGATATAAATAAATAAGTAGGTTAAGTTAAAGTGTTTTTGATCGAAACACCAGAATTTCTTATTGGAAAATTAACTTAATTCAATTAACACAGTCGGATTTAAAATTGAATACATGTAATAAAGTTAAATTATACTAACATTACAAGTTGTTCTATTAAAACTTAATAAACTTTCGAAACCAATAAATTTTGCGAACAGACCGAACCCAGAATTTAATTAAATTCATAAAAATCATGTAACTCAGAATTGAACACTGACAGATTTAGCGTATTGTTGTCATAAATTGAAATAAAAACTAATGGAAATTCTATATTCTTATATTTTTACGACACGGACGGCATAAATTCTGAACCGTAATTAGAACGTTCCGTTATTTAACTTAATAACAACTACATTTAAGAATAAAAATTAGAGTTAGATTGAAAAATGGTGTATAAATTATTTGTGCTGAATGAAATCAGTGAGCTGATTACCGACAATCTACACTTTATTGGCCTCGCTCTCTCATTTCCCACTCCCGCTGTATTCTCGTAGTCGCGCGGCGCCACACAAACACAAACGACGATTTCCATAATTTCAATATTTCCGATTAGCATACAGTTTAACCAGATTCTAATTTAAATTCTGGCGCTTAATCTAAATTATGTTTCATTATTTCTTAACTGATTTTTCATACTTGGCAGAGAACACCTAAAACTGTTACCTTTAGCTCTGTTCTGTCGTTGAGTTGACATTAAAGCTAAAACTTTTACAATTATTAACGTCCGAGTTGTTTTCAAGTAGATTTTTTTTCGTTGTTTAAACCTAACTTAACCATCCCTTGTCTTTTTGAAATATGCTGTTTTTGGATTGATATTCGATACAAATAAAAGCTTTCCAATAAAAGAATATAGTTATTGTTTTATTTTTAAAGTTAAAAAATAACTTTGTATTGTTATTCCTCTCCACTTGTAGTCTGAATGGCTGAATACTGTCTCTATTGTATTCCCATAGGATAAGTTACATCATGCGGGTAAAACCGCGGGGCATCGATAGTTAGTTTTAAAAACAGTTTATAGTGTTGTCGAATGGTTCAGTACAGTGTAATGTTCAAGAGCTGTTATTCTTATATTATGATGGCTGTCTCTATTAGGCGGCATTAGGCGGAAACGTGGGAACTGGACTGAGGCTGCCAGAGACACAGTGTACCTGCAAATAGTACACAAAGAAACATAAACGTGCCTACACATCATTTCCTAAAAAAAAGAGTATAGTAGTAAGGAAAAGTGCTGCGAAGCTCTATGTCTATATCACGCTTTAATACTAGTCTAACCTACTTAAAATTTAAATCGAATTAACTGTGCTTTAATTTATTTCGCAGTAAATACACAAAATTGAAAATTCCTTTTCCCATTTTCAATTATTTTAAAATTTAAAAAATTAACTTAAGTGATGCATGGGCTACCTATCTACTTATTAATCAAAACATCGAGCAATTTTTTTTAACAACTTATTTGCTTGGATTTGGGGTTATCCACGTGCCTATATATGTACAAATGCTTTTTTATTGATACATAGTAAGTATTGATATTTGATTGATAGTACGAACAGTGCCTATGTACTGTACTTACTTATAAGTTTACTGTGGCCATTGAGATTGCCTAGGATACCGTTTAGGGTCTATATTTGACGCCAAGTACAACAATTGTAGTCATGTGTGATACATTGGGGTAACGCACACTAAGCTATCATGGATATTTTAAGTAAGCGATGTACGGAATCTATGAATGAGGAATTCATATATTTGTGACTAGTACCTCCACTATGCCTGGCATGTAGCCAACTAACATTTGTGGTAGGTCCTACAAATACACTGACATCCTGAAGCCAAAGATGTAATGCCTGGTGTAGGTATATTTATTTCTAAGTGGATAATACTGATTCTAAAAAAATTATTGCGACATGTCTGATCAAGTACTTTTATATAGTAAATACACATTTCTTGGTGTAAAAGAAGTTTTAATGAACAATGAGAGACATTCAAAGCGTACGATACGATATAACTGAACAGACACTTTTAATAAATAATTTGCAACTATCATTTTTAAAAGGCAGGCATGTTTTTTATTTGCTAAGTATTTTAGTATATTTTTAATAGCTCTCAATGAAAATTTTAAATTTTTCAGAATATCTATCAAATTCGTTTCACAGATAAACTAAATTAATTCAAACTGTTTTGTTATGTTGTTGGTAATAATGCCGCATGGCCTACCTACCGCTATCAATATCTTGTAGCATGTATTAATATACATACATAAATATTTTGCAATAATGTTTGGTTTTATACGTATGTATTTTCTACCAATAAAAAAATTACTAAAAATGTCATGTACGAAAAAGTTAATAATATAAATAATTTGAAATGCTGTTAATGACGTGAAGATATATAATATCTAATTCGGTAATATTTTATTTTACTATCGCTTAGAAAGTCGTATGCAATAATTAGCATTACAGCATCCTTACATACTTAAATGATTAGTCTTTATTACCGGGCACCAGAGTTCATAATCGATATGTTCGGCAATCAATAGTAAACCACTATTTCCCAGTATTAAGAGTATTTTTTGCATTAGATAGCAATTTAACGTTAATGAATGTGAATCATGCCCCAAAGATGGCGGGACAGGCGACGAAAAGGAGTCGCGAACAGACAGACCGTTTAATTAATGATCACGCATCGGTTCAAGCTCGGTTTTTTATAAAAAACCGGTAAGTGTGAAGCGGATTTACGCAACTGGGGATTTTGTTCAATGTTGCGAATGAATAATTAAAGGTGCCGTAAGAAATAAAGTTTGTAAATTAAAGTAAACAATATTTTTTACAATTGTGGTGTTTTGTGTTCGGAAATCAAAAGAAGTGAAATTATTTTCGTTTTTTTAAATAAATAGTAAATGCTATTATGAAACTTCTAGTAGTGTTGAGTTTGTTTTAAAAAATAACTTCATTTAAACACAAAAATAGGAAATTTGTAATTTTTATAAAATAATGACTTAATGCATAATTTTGTTCTGACTTTATCGTGGAATTTTGTTCCCAGTTTATTGATATAACCAATCCATAAAAGACTTGAAGAAATAGTTAAAATCAAAAACAAAAAATCTCAATCGGCAAGTACTCATAACAACCAACTAGCAAATAGCAACTAGCATCGCCCCTATTCTTAATAGCAGTGTTGTTAATTTCCTCTTCGTTCAAACCGTATTTTAAAATGTTTTTCGCATATTTAACAATACACAAGTCATAAGCTATTTCCAAAACGTTTTGTATTTTTACTGAATTACATCTATGAGTTTCAAAAAAACATTTCTGCTAAAAGTGGTCGATTTCCAACCTCTATTCCTCCCTTAAGACAACAAACATTTTAGATAAAAGCTTAATCGGTACCTAAGTAAAATGCTGTATACTAAGATATTAAAATGTATCTTTAGATAAATGATTATTGTTTATATAACAGAAAGGTTATAGTTTTTTCTACGGAACCTTAGAGAACAGGTTCTAAAGAAGTTCTAGGAGATCCAGATCTAGATCCTCCGTAAAGCTTCACATTTCTGAATATTCAAATGGAGTTGTCGGAACTTCAAGTATGTATGTGTGAGTACCTCTTATTAACAAAGTTGCGTTAAGTTACATACAATTTTACTTAAGTTTTTATACTTATATTAAACCTCGTTCTTCTTATTTTATGTTTAAAATTGACAAAGTTGCGATAAATTACGTCCGTGTACCTAAGAGGTAGAGGTAGAGATACCAAATTAGTTTTTAAACTTTTACAAAATTGATGTGTGGTTTTGAAGTCAAGTTTATATAAAATCAGTACCTAAGGAGTTTCTTTCATTCATAAATAGATGCATATGCGAGATTAACTGAATTATACTACTGGTAAACTAATGTTAGTGAAATTTATTATACAGTCTAGACGGGTTGGGAAAAACGTTTTGTCTAAGTCTGTTGGTTAACGTTAAATTTTGATTACGCATTTTTAAACACTTTTAAATAATCTTGCAATAGTTGTTATTTGTTAAAAACAAGATTTATCGTTAAAATCAATCCGGCACACACTGTCTGAGGCAGTGGTACTGGACGATGCTGATACCTTTAGTACCCTGAGTTGTAGGTAAACACTAAAATAATTTAGATTTTAGAAATTATTTTTTTTTTTGCCAACAAACTTGATAGAAAAACTATTTCTCTTTATGTATATATTGTATGCCAGTGTGTGTGTGTGTTTGTTGCTAGACAAATAAATTTATATTCAACAAGATAATTAAATATACAGATACCTAGAAAGGGGAATATTTTACTATTTACTATTTTACAAAATTAAACTACAAATAAAATTAAGTTTAATTTTTGACTGTTCTTTGCATTTTTGTCAAAAATAAAACAAAAACTTCTTGATGAATGTTAACCTTATCAAATTTAATTGACGCATTGTTAAAGCTAAAAACTAATATTTGTTTAGACAGCACAAACTCTCCACGCGCCCACTATAGCCTTGATTGCTTTATTAAAGCACTAAGTATCTGTTTTAAATTTTATTCAGTGTCCTCACGTAGCGTCACGTTGTGGCGCACTCTTAACAAGTTGTATCTGTAGCACTGTTCATTGTTATATTTTGTTTATTTATTTTTATTTTTTTCCATAAATGCATTGTTGCTGAATGGCGGGCTCAATGCCATACAACATTTTCTACCATCCAACCTAAGCTCTTAAATAAGTATGTTCAACTTAATTAATTTTGTATTTTATGAACTTTTTGCAATTTAAAATATACATTACTAGCTATTCCTAGCAGTAAGCAAGAGAAACAGCGTTTAGTTATACCCTTAAAATACGACCTGTCTAAGACAAAAAGAAGTTTTCAGATCAGACTGTAAGCTATAAAAACTCGTTCAAACATACAAAGTCATCATACTTTGTTTATTTACGTATATGTACAGAATTATATTGTTGGCTATTTCTCTTTTTTTACTAAGACCTGATACGCTTATTGTGTTCCGTTAATTTCGCTATACCATGCAAATAATAAAATAAATACCTATGTGGATACCTTTGTGTAATCACAGTTGGTTATAAGATAACTGAATCGGTGTGAATCCTAGTTTGCTAAAATGAATAGTAATCACCCGAGTGATGCCCCAGGTGTTGTAAGCGTCCAAAGGCTGCGGTGACCGCTTACCATTAGGCGGACTGCAAGGTTGTTTGCCACCTTAGTGGTATAGAAAAAGGTATATACTACTGTAGATCAAAATAGTACATTTTTCGATTTGTTCCAAATAGTCTAACCACTAGGCCATGACTGTAAGTCCCAAAATTTTATCATAATTTCACAAACCACGTCGAATTTTCCTTGGTTGCGATATTTTCGGAAGGCGAGCATTTATTGCTGGGTTTGTTGACGTGTCGCAAGAACGCGGCAACTGTTAGCGATCAGTAGTTCGGATCGGCATGCGGCAGCGCGAAACATTGCCACAACTGTACCATAAGGAAAAAAATACGATTTTTATAGTAGTCTTTGGATAAAGGCTTCAGATATAAAGTAAGTATTCCTTGACGAGGACAATATAGGTAAGTAAGCTAATTTCTGTAACATTAGGTAACTCTGTTTACTTATTCTGTACCTACTAACAGTAATTACTCAATATGAAATCTTGAAATTTCCGTTTTATTAGACCCACAAAATGCACAAATGTTTAAAAAAGTCACTTCTACTTCTTTCTCGCACTTAATACAATAAATGATAATGTATGTGCACTATAGACTTACAAAATTTTATTTACGTATATTTTCAGTCATATCGCTCGAAACCAATCTGGGGGCGTATTGGGAACAGTCTCAATTACGAAAAATGTATACAAGAAGGTTTTACCTCCCGAGACCTGAGGAAGTACTAGCATACATTTTTCCATTCTAGACTCTGGCGTATTCAAGATGTTCCCAATTAGCTCCCTGATTGTTTCAAACTTTGCATAAAACCTGCTTTCTTTCTCAAACCAAGACCTCCGATTCAAGCTCGTTGTAAAATAACTACTTTTAATGAACTTAAATGATAATAAAACATTTTGTTTAATTCTGTTTTTAATTTGTTTAATTCAGTTTCATATTATTCATTATATATTCAATATAAACAATCACACTTTTAACATACGTATGTAGTTGATAAAGATTTTGATAGATGGCGCTATCAGTACCAAGCTTATTACATGAAGATTTTCTCTATAAGTTATTATGTATTTAACGTTAATAAAGCTATAGCCTATCTAACATTTATTGATGGTAGTGCCTATGTATGTAAGATAAGCTAGTTTGTGAAGTACCTACACAAATTACTAATGCAGGGTTTGCACCAACTCACTTTGACGTTAACCAGTCGCCAAAAATGGGAGATTGTATGAAAATTTCTATCGTCAGCTATTTTTAAAGTTAACTAGTAAGTAGGTTGCTGAACTTTAACAGGTTTAAAAATAGCTGACTGCAAATTTTAATACAATCTCCCATTTTCGACGGTTGGTTAACGTTAAAGTTAGTTGGTGCAACCCAGCCTTAGTAGATCACTATCATTTTTTAATTTAGTTTTTTTTAAATAACTTAAAAAATAATAACTTCGATTCACTTATCTATAAATAACGTCATTATTCAATCACATCACATAACAATGCGAAGGTTAGAATTATTTTTTTTAGATTTGAAAATAACTAATACCACCGGTTAATTATTACTTACCAAATTTACACACCTAAAGGGTCACTGAAAGATATTGCATAATTTGGTAAGCTCGCTTTTGTACACAAACTAATAATCATTTAATATTAAATTTTGCCAGCGGCTCCTCACGCCCTAGGCTCAGTTATCGGCGTGGAACTCTTTAATTAAACTAATAAAGTTTGCTATAGCGAGCTGTAACTGTAGCTATAGTTCGTTTAAGCTCGGTTATAGTTATTCCCGCAGGAAATTTTGAATTTTTCGGGATGAAAAGTAGCCTATGTGCTATTTCAGGACCTAATCTGTAGGTGTGAGATGTTTGATCCCTATCCGTCCAGTGGCTGAAGCGTTATTAAGTAACAATTATTATTATACTAATATGATATTTATAGTAATAGTAGGATAATTTTCCTTGTATATAACCGTATGTACAAAAAGTGTAAAATAAATAAATGAAATGAGTCTACGCTATTAGTGTAGTCTTCCATAACTTCGCTGATCAGCGGCACTGCTTCACAAATAATTGTAAACGTGTCTTTAGAAAGATCTTTAAAAAAGGTCACTACCTAACATCACCTAAATTACGAAGGCATATTTAATTTAGTTTTAAGGGTCATGGACCTTATATAAAGTTTATAATACTTAATTAGGATAGATAACATACGTTAGTCACGTATCTACAGCAAATTCCATCTAACAATAGTTATTGTTGGTCGCGCCGTCCGTCTGTCGCACACATTATGTGTTTAAGCCTATCATACGTACGAACTTTACCCGTTTTTGTTCCTAAACTGTGCATTATATGTGAGTTACCGTGGGACATGTTCCCACGGCCAACACATTGTTTTACGTTTTTATCGTATTTTTTAATAAGTTTACAAGTTATCAAGATAATAGTCAATTGTTCAATTGAATTTCGATTTTTAAAAAGAGGTCAGTGTTTGTATGGACTTGAATTTATTGGTAATTGTATTTGTTTTCCTGTTTGGTCTCTCTCTGTTTTTTTATTTAAAAACATTTCTAGGATAATATTAGTCTAAACTTTTGATTTTTAATGTACACCAATAATTTTGAATATTAACATAATATTTATATACCTACATAGTGCTCTTTTTATTAATGAAATAAAATGGCTTAGTATTATAGGTATGTATTTGAAACGATCGACAAACATACGGAAATTATCAAACACAAAGGAAGTAGCGAAGGGAAAAAGGAAATGATATCTTTGCTTTCAGATTATCTTTAATCAATTAAAGTAAATTAATTGTTTCTTTCAATGTAGCTAATATAAAAAGTGATAGTAGAAAAAGTAGAAATTAACTTCGAAGGGGCTTAAAAAATTTGGCCAAATGACAAGTATTATAACTATATGCTAATGCTCTGTAATATTTCTATACTATTTTTTCAGTTATAGATAAATATTACATAACACATATCGCTATTTGGTCCTAAATTAAGCAAAGCTTGAGAATAGCAGACAACGGATACAAATACATAAACATATATACTTTTTTTTTAAAATACATACATAGAAAGGCAAATCAAGAAACACAAATAATAAATGTTTGTCTTGTGCGGGAATCAAATCCACGCCCCTCGACTCAGCAGTCGGGTCATTAACCACTGAGCCACGGAGCCGACAGAAGTTATGTTTCTTTAGGTATGGCTTACATCGACTGTTTCAAGTACCTACTATATTTTTTCAAAAAGCAATGATGTATGTGCGAAATTTCAAATGTATTATCTAACTACATCTACGAAGTGGTAAGATTAAAAATAAAAAGGAAAAAGTGTTTAGAGACGTGTGACACAAAAGTGCTCAGACATGTGTGACACAAAACTGTTTAGTGACGTGTGACACAAAACTTTTTGGTGACGTGTGATAAAAAAATGTTAAGTGACGTAGACACAAAAACAATAAATAATAACAAAGCTCTGTCTTTTTACAAATGCAAAATATTGTCGTTGAGCAATTTTTTGGCAGTGAAAAATATTTTTTTTATAAAGTGTTTTAATTGCAATAGATATGAACAAAGTTAACGGAATTAAATTATTGTTGGCAAAAAAGTTTTTCTTTATTAAAGAATTTTTAAGCAAACGAGACTCGCTCGTACTGAAACTTGTGTAGAACTTTTACGGCTGTGTCTACACAGTAGAGATTTGTTTTAGTTATATTATGTTATATAGTTTTATAGGTTGTAAAAGCGTGCTTTTAGCGAATCATTTGTTACTTTTAGCGAAGATGTGTCGAAATAAGACTCTAAATCTAAACTATCACAGATGACAATAAAAACTGCCCCACCTTAATAAATATGCAAATTATATAATTTAAGAATTATTTTGAAGTATGTAACTTTTCAATAATTCAAAAATTTACTTAATTTATTATAAATACATTTCCTTCTTTACTTAGGGCCATTGTTATTTATGTAAGCTCCAAGCACACAACCCGACACACAACCCGACGGCACGGACTAAATCCTAACACACAGCGAATCTGCATCGTTACTTTTTACCCATAGACTTGGATATTTCACTACGTTTTTTGTCATAAACTGTGAGTAATAATAGGGAAAGTGAGTTAACATGGGCTAATTTTATCCCGGAAAATTAAGTTAAAATTTTTGCAATTTCATGAGAATGAACTATAACTAATGCTATCAGTGTGATTTAGCAAACTTTCTTACTATATTGTTAAGGAGTTGCCGTAGAAATTCCACGCCAATAACCGAATTTAGCGCAAGCGGAGCCACGGGGAAAACTAGTTCTTTAAAAATATTTTTTATGCCTATTATAAATGTTGCATTCTTATAACGTAGGTGTTAGGTTCATTGTCTATGCCGAACAGGTTAATACCATCGCTTTAGTTATTTAGCTTCGAAGGCTGAAGACTAAAGATGCCAACACACACAATGTGTTACATATCAGATCAGTCCGTAGACTGTTTACAACCAGCTGAAATTAATGAAATAATATGTCAAGCTAATATTATAAAAATATCAAATTGTATTAACGTTCATCGTTTCAAGTATTTTATTATATTGAGTACTAGCTTTTGACAATCGGTTATCGGCGTGGGATCCCTGATTATAGTGAGAGTGTTTGTTAGCAAGCTTAACACACACACACACTCACAAACTGTCGCATCCTGATTCTAACTAATATATAATATATGTGTGAAAGTCTGTTTTTTTATTATAGCTTGTCGTCGCAACGGAGCAACGAATTGAGCCGATTTTTAGTACAGCGTTGGTTAAAGAAACGTACAGGCATATATGCTACTTTTTATCCCAAATAATAAAAATAATATAATTCCACTTGGACGAACTGTAGCTACAGCCACAGTAGTTGCCTTAGAAATCCCACGGTAATAAAATAGAATTTAGCGCAAGCGGAACCGCGGGCAAAATCTAATATATAACGTTAGAAGGATAAATATAAAAGTCGAAAGAATTAGCGCCATAGCATTGGTCAACACTAAACCGGTGAAAAACATATACTAAATATAAAATTATCATGATATTAAAATATGTCTGTGTGTAAATACGCCGATTACTCATATTAATGATAACTAATTTAGTTGATCTTAAAATCTCCTTATAATCGTTACTTCTTGTCATATAAAATGCCAACCCGTATAAAAGTCCATTTTTAATATTTAAGAGGTATTAAGTGGGTATATTATTTCTACAGATGAAGCTTAAGCCGTATCGTGTTTCGGTAGGATACTCAATTACACCCATATTATACCTACGTGTTTTTGGCTAATGGGTTAAGTATTTTTTGGGTGTAACAAATTAGTTCATTGACACCTGTTTACGGTGCGTAGGAAAGTAATATGAGCTGTGCACTAAGTTGAGATAGGTATTGATTAAGCAGTGACTAAAGTAATTTGTCAGGAACTAAAGGTGGGATCACACTAGAGACTAAAGTATTTCTTACGTTAGTTTTTTAAGCAGATGTAGGTACACGCACATTTACCTATTATATATATTTTATTACCATACTTATTGGTTCTTATACTTGTCGGAATTATATATAGTTATGCTACCTATATTTATAATGAAAGAGGCCGCGCCCGGAACGAAGCCGAACGAAGGATACAACTCGTATCATATTCTTATTCGTAGATCTTTTTGAGATCTTTATTTTTTCTATAATTGTTACTAGTGTATCTATAACAGTTTTCCGGTGTTTGTTATTGAAAAACCAGGGGGATATTCCACTATGAAACTCCGCAAATTCGCACTCTTCATTCTGGATAATACACAAAGCGAAGAATTAATAACTTTTTCTCATTATGTGATTGTTCAAAAGATTCTTGGAACAGAAAACAGAAAGAAGAGAGGTATTTGTTGAGTGAAGATTTGGCGAAGAGCTTTGTGTAATAAGCCCCCGGTGCACTCTTTTTATCTACAAGTGAATAGGACGTAATTTTCTGATTATAGCACGATCCAAAAACAAGGAGTTGGTCAAAAATTATTTGAAAGATTTTCACAGGACACAACGCTAGACCAAATGTCATGTAATTCGGCAAGTAGATATTTTTTATGACTCACCCATAGATACACCTTCCTACATTTTTTAATTGTTTTTATTAAAGGTTTGTATACAAATCAGCTGGATCTAGATAAAGCCACAGCACCATCTTTATTTTATTAAAGTCCACTGCTGAGTATAGGTTTCTCGTTACAATTTCCACTACCGACGGTCCTTGGTCGTCTGCATTTAACAGCTTTTCTGACACGCAATTTTTTTTAAATCGTTTTATTAAATTTTATGTATAATACTGTATTGGGTTTAGCGGAAAATAAAAATAGCCAAACAATCATCTGGTATTTAGATATATTCAGCTATTAGAATTTCCTGATTCATTAAATGTTTTTATTCTTTTATTTCCAAGATTACTTAACTGATAAACTATAAGTTTTCTATGTACTTTTAATGAGTAGAATTTAGTTTTTATTTATGTTGACAGAATTAGTTTTTTGGAGTTTTGGCGCGAATCTTAAGAAGGAGTGGTGTTTTTTTGTGTTTAATTTTTCTAAATTAATTTAGTGTGTTTCGATGTGTATATTTTAGTAATGTTTTACGAAAGCGTGTTAAGGATTGTGCACCGAAGGCTCATGAATAGTGAATTATGATGAAATAAGCAGGACATGACTCGCATTTTCTGAAGGATTTACACCAAAACTCCCGCCCTATATTGGGACATGTAGACGAGGACGCGCGATATCGCCGCGATAAAACTTGAATATGGCGCTTCGCCAAATGATATGCAATAATCCGAAATCTGGTCTCCAAATCGAAGAAAGAAGAATAAGAATTAATTTTATTAATCCTGAGTACCTACCAGTTATAGAACTTCCCATTATTGTTATTGTAGAATTATGTTAGCTTAACTTTAATATATATTTGAGTAAGTCTGTGTGTGTTTGTTTGTTATTGGTTAAGGTCACAGCGGAATAAAAATGTAGCTACAGATATACTTAGCTTGCTTCAGTAAACTTACTTAACTTATCATTTTGTTGTAGTATAAGTATCAACTTAAGTGAATTCTTTTAGCGAGGAAACTATTGGTAGGTATTGTATTATACAATTATCATAAAATTTTGATATATGTATTACTACCTTTTTTAAAAAAAAATCGAAATAAGGTAGGCATACCTGCTGTTTTTGCGTTGGCGACGTAAATGCTAAGTAGGTAGATATATAATAGCTAGCGGCTAAAACCGATATTTAAAATTTTAATTTTTTGACCTTTGAAATTAGAACGAAACATTTGTTTTTTTTTTGTCTAAAATTAAGAGCAAACATTTTATGCCGTTATTTGAATTATCAATTAATTAAAATATTATTTCCATAATTAATTTGTGTTTGAATAGTTATAAAATACATATTCAATTTAAAAAAAATATTTTAATAAACTTAATTTAAGTAATGCAAAAATTCTTTGATTTGTATTAAAAAATACAACAAGGAAGACCGGACACCCGTTTAAGTCTTTTGTATAGGAAGAAAGTAGCAGCATTCGCTCATAAAATTTAAAATCATTTTTTATTATATCTTTTAGGTAGAAAAAATTACGGAATATTACAGATCGAAAGAAAATTATTTTTAGAACATGTAAATCCTTTTAAATGACTCAACAATGTTTGTAAGAACTCAAGAATGTGTTAAACAAACATGACTTACCTTAATCTTTGGTGTGAATTCAGAGAAGTAAAAAACCCACAAAACAGCTGACGGTTTCCTTATAAAATCCCAAAATAACACTTCACAATTCAATCAATTTTTTTCAAGTCAATACGTAAATAAATAAAGATCACGTTGTCGCGTCGCATCGGCGATGATTCAATTACGAATACTATCGGTTTCAAAAATGTCACGGTTCAGTCACTTTCACTGAAAACAAACTGAATTGTCGTTCCGTTTCATTTACAGGAACTATCTAACTGAAAACGCAAACTGAACGTTCGACGCTAAACAGACGAACTTGTATTGTCTCCATATATTGACACTGCATTTAACAGTCAGTGAAAGTTTTAAAATTCCAATTTTAAATATATATTAAAGAGAATAAAACACTGGCAGTTTTATGCGAAATCGAACGCGCGATTCCATATTCGAATTTTCGAATTTGGAATACACTGTTTGCGTGCTGTTTGGTCGGCGCGCACGCACGAATGCCCGTGGAGGAGGTTTCGGAGCTTCGTGTACTGAAGGGGCGTGGCTAATTTCTAACGCAACTTCTATCTCTGTTGCTGTCTCTTTTGCACTTATTAGGTTGTATGTAGAGCTGTCCCTGTCTTTAACCTGTGCGTTACTGGTACGAAGGTATGCGGTGGTGGTGGCGTGAACTTTGGCAGTGCGCGGGCGCAGTTACATCGCGATTAATAAATCGATACGCGACGTTGTAGATCGCGACGCGATTAGCGCGAGTCTGCGGCTAAGTTCGGACGCATTTTAATGCAATACTTGGCGTTTTTATTATTTTTGTTTTCATAAGATTTATTTACAATTTTATTTCCTAAGCACTTTATATAGACAATAGATGGTGGAAAGCAATTAAAAAATAAGTAAATTAAATGATGGACTTATGCATACAGTTGACTTTTTAAAGTAGTTTTTTTTTAATGGATAAAAGAACAAATGAAATAGAAGGTTCCAAAGAAAAAAACAAAAAGCTGCTTTAACAATGGCGCCTTAATAAAACTTTCTTTCTAAAAAGCAGCCATAATTATTTCAAAACAACAATGACACGACAGACGTTTGCAACATCCATAATGTGAAGGCTTTGACAATATTATTGAGTTTTTAAGTATTCCGTTAAGTGTAAGTTTTTTATAACACCGACAACAATGACGGAGAAATGTGAAACGAAATTTACGTAAATTGTCCCACATTCTCAAATTTATTGGTCTTAAACAGAATCACTGCTATTTCCGTTTTTGCAACACGATTCTTAAGTCGTTTACACTTTTTACAACTATGTGCCTACGTAGTACCTACAAGATATTCAAAAATACCTACAAAAAAAACCGTTGAAATCAAATTCTTTAAGTAAGGCCCTAGTGTATAGCGTAGTGAATCTATTCATGTAGTACGTAGTAGTAATAAAGCGCTATAGTATGATACACCTACACTGACGAGCAAACATAACTAGTCACTAACATACACGACAATATTTCCTAAACAGCTCACGATAACTCTATGAAGTCAAACGAACGTTGAAGCGTATTTCATCACTTATTTATCTACTGCTTACAATCGCCTACTGATAGAGAAGTTATTTTCATTTTTACTAAATAGCATTTCCAAATATATTAATATTTTCAATAGACAAAATTATTCATGTAAACCGTACAAGAAACTGACTCAAAGGCAAATAACACAAATATCTGTATTTATTAGCGCCATTAAATAACGGTTACAAAAATAAAACAGCAGTTGCCAAAATAACGTAACGTGATTTTATTAGCAAATCCATTAAAATAAAAAGAGAGTTATAAAATTTCTAAGCTCCAACCCTAAAAGAAACAATAAAAAAAAATTCGCAAAGCTCGCCGATGTAAGTTAGAACAATAATTTCGAAGAAAAGAAATTTTGCACAATCTTTTAAAAAGGTAAAAGTTAATTTTAATAGTTTTACAGCTATAATATAACTGTACCCCTAGTTACCGAACTGTACCGACACGAACGGTCAGTTTTTTTTCTTTTTTGTTTGTTTTTTTTTTGCTTTGTTGAGGGTTGTCCGGTTTTGGTTGTAAGACCGTTATTGGGATCCCTTGACGTCACAAATTTTTTTATTTTATTCTTACGGATAAAATATTTTGAGATATAAATGAAAATATATTTGATTAGAAAACGATTTAGTTGTTAAATTGATGTTGGTTATTGATTGTCTATTTAAAATATTTATATTTTAACAAAACTTTTGTAGGATTTTAGCGCAAGGAAGTTAAAATGTATTGTTTTGTTAATATTTAGGTATAGGTACCTAGCTAATAAAAAATATTGGTAAAACGTCATTGTACAGTATTCAATGAGAGAAAAATAATAAATATATATTATTTGTCGTTATTTCCTAAATAAATAAGTAAAGCTAAATACTTTTTACACTTCGGTACTGAACACGGATAATGTGTGTATAATAATGACAATGTTGAAATTAAAATACAATGATTGCAGTTGTTTATTAAATTTGAGTGGACCTAATAATTGTTTTAGTAAATTAATACTTTTTATTTCCTATACATTTTTGTTAAAAAGGTACCTACCTCATTATATTTATTGTAATTTTTATTGAACTTTGGCTCAGCAGTACATACCTACCTACTTAGTTATGTAGGTACGTAGGTACCTAAACGCAATATCAATCATGAAAACATAGTAACCCAATTCCACTAGCCAATTTCTTGTTTATTTAAGTTTTCTGACTTTTGAGTTTCTAAGTGAACAAAACATGCCTTTTTTTGTTAAGTGATTCTTAAGAACTGGTAAAAGAGATATATTATTGTGTCCGGTCATTTTAATAGTTGCTAGGTACGCTTAAACTGGTCATTAATGACTTATAAATAATGCCACCTTAGTCCAGATACGCTACACCACCTGTATCGCTGGACTAAAGTGGTTAGTGAAAAGAGATTGTCTCCTCTGTGGGTGTATTTCTAGGCATGCTCCGGTGAATGTATGATTTAGGCAAAATAATTAGAATGTTTCGTACATACCTACGATATATATATAAGTGTTATCATGTTAACTACCTAAATAATTAAAACTTACCTAAATAACTACAATGAACAAACATAAATGGAAGGGTTTTTGAAATATAGTTAATTTTAATTAGAAAAATAGGTACATACACATTCTTATACTTGTCAACGGGAACAAAAGAGAAAGTGCCAATTGGTCCAAAAAGCTAACGCATAGCGCATTTGGAAGAGTGGTTCAGTAAAATTATTTTTCGTTTCAGACCATCAAAATCTATAATAGCAGAAAATAAGATAAATTAAAATAAAACTATTCACATTTTTTAGTAATTGTATAACAATATGTAATTGTTCTGTTGGTTACAATTTTTACTTTCCAACACAACTAAGTGATGTCAATTAACTACTCTTCTATGTAAATGCACGATTTGTGAACCCTAGGGGCAGACCTCTAACTTCTTGGACCCAGCTCCATAAAATTTTGCCAAATGTCCTTATCGATACAACTTCCGAATTTTATTGGCTTTAAAAACACAATTAATCAAGAAAAATATTATTAAGCATGAACAATATAGAGAAAAATTTTACCCAATCGAAACAGAATAAAAGTCCATTAAAAAATTAATAGATCCCAATAAACTTTGTATTTAGTAATTTAAATAAATGTCTATAAAACTGAGATATAATTTCAAACCGATCGCGTAAGATTTCTTATCTCGCCCACAATTAATTTCTAATTCCCGAAATAATATATCTCATACGGCACGCACTTATCAAGCAACATATTTATATAAGGGCTAATAGAGACAACGCTCTAGAGTTTTTTAAATAAATCTATTCGGTACATAAATCTTGGAGGCAGATTAGATCTCGTTTATGTCTCAATCGTACCTAAATTTATTGGTCCGAGTGTACCTCGAGTACGATTTATTAGTACAAAGTGGGCTGACTGTACGAAATATGCGTCGCGTTAGATAATACCATACGTATTGTGTAACGGGAATCTTTTATATTTATTGTTTTATTTTGTAATAAAGTAAAGATTATATTACAAATTATTATTTACAATTCGATTCTCGCACAAGACAAAAATTATGTGATGTACATTTGTGTGTGACTTGAGACTGGGTATTTTCTTTGTGTAATATGTAGGTATTTACTAAAAAAAGGTAATATATGTATTTACCTCCGTTGTCTGGTATCCATAGTAAAAGCTTTGCTTAGTTTAAGATCAGATTGCGCTGTGTGTAATGTCCAAAAATATTTATTATACAGGGTGAAAACGCTAAGATTATTTTTAAACCATACATGGTACCACTAGATAGAGTTCGTGAAGCACTTTCAGGATCAATAAATCAGTATTTCGATATCGTGTATGATTTAGAAATAATCGAGTAAGATTACTTGGCGTTTCTATGGCCCGCCATTTCTCCCGGTCCTCTGCCTTTCTCATCCAGCCACCACCAGCCTCCTTTTAAGGTTGTCAGTCCACCGAACTGGAGGACGTCCCACGCTTGGCCTTCCCGTACGCGGTCTCCAATCAAGGACACGTCTGCTCCATCGGCCATTCAAACCTCCAACAGGCAACACATACTATAAATATAATTGCAAACACTGATGTTTATAAATATTAACGAAACGCTGGTCCTCGATATAGGAAATTTGTGAGTCTGGGGAAGGCACTGCTTCTCTTAAGTAACATAAATTGGCAATCTATAAAAAATTAAACAATAGTTTTCCAACTGCAAAGTTAAGTTTGTACCCACAATACAGTTTATCTTTTCTTTAGAGCAATGTTCGGTACTTTTATTAGTTACATAATAATTATTTTAGAGAATGTAGCTGCACATTACCTAACTGTTTACACTGTTATACGCACTTATTACTATGTTACGGCATTTGTCATCCATTAAATATTTTCCCGTGATGGACGAATTATTTACATTCTTACAAGTTTGAACGGTACCCTTGGTGCGCGAATCTGACTCGCACTTGACCGTTTTTTTTATTTTAACTAAGGCAAAGTACTTAGAGCACGGTAAAACAACTACAAATAATATGCAGGCAAAACCGAAAGACATCACTACTATTAAAATGTTAATGATATACATTATAAGGGGAATGGTATTCTAAGCATGTTTTGTTACATATCATATAATTCATTTTGACATATACCTTAACTACTTTATACTACGTCTCTACCTAAAGCACAAGCGCCACACCACCAATAATCCGACACCGGCTAGAAGCTCGCTCGAACGAAACGGAGTTTTTTTGATAAATGGTGCATTATCTTAATATATTGGAAGCTCGCTTACGTTAAGCATTTTTTATGGAATATTATTAATGTTACTAATATTCTCGTTAACCACTGGAGCTTTTTATTTTATGGAAGCTCGATGTTACATCCGCGTAAGACGTTGGAATTCATGAGTAAGCGAGATGTATTTATTTCCTTGTAATTAAGATTTTGTTTTCAACTACCTAGAGGCATTGATAACCACTTTGAAATGTTTAAAAAGTATGGATTATGAGTCAGGTGACTTTTGAATTATTCGATTTTAACCAACTTGGATGAAGAAAAATCTAAGAAGAGCAAAGCCAGGTTCCACTTAAATGAGGTTTAAACATAAAATAAAAAACTTTTTGAGGTTAAAAGTATTTTTACTTAGTGTTTTAAGAAAGACAAAATAATTTTACGTCATCTTACATAGATATTTATTCACACCTATAAGTATAGCTTTAATAGATAGATAACAGTTAATCCAAATCCTGTTATCTCCATCATAATGAAATATTGAAAATCGATTATAGTACCACGCCGGTCCTAAACCCAGTTCTAAAAATTACAGTGTCACTCCTTAAGCAAGTTCAAAATACAAAGCCACAGGTTCCTTCTTACAAATTATGCGTATAATCTTTTTATTTCTCACTTTTGAATAAAAACAAAATAAAGAACGGATTAAGACGACACCCTACTGTTCTGTCTGAGACAATGCACGGTTAAGCGTGCCTTAAGGGGTTGTTAACGGACCTGGAGACGAGGACGACGACAAGTAGACGCCACCCCGAAGCGATTGTTCGTTGATTCATTGATAATTTATTTATTTCTGCAAAATCTTCGTGGGAAGAGTAATGGTATCTTTTTTATAATTAGCGAAATTTTTAAGGAAGTTAAATATTTTTCTAGAAATTTTTTAGCCTTATTATTCTTATTAAAGCTTTTAAGCTTGCACACGCGGCGTCCTATCCCTATATGTCACGGGATAATCGATATTTTGTTAGCGTTATTGTATTTTTTATTAGTTTTCATTCTATTCTGTCTAAGGTTTCCAATGAATACGTACTTCAACATATTGAGTGTCATGCTTAAGAGTCTTTCGTTAACGCCAAGAGATGTGTATCCTATATGTGAATTTGTGAAAAATTGTATATGATGTCTGATTTCTTGAAATTAAGAACGGTGTTGTAACTACCCAAACTTCAAATGAAATTTCGTTAAAAATGACAAGAAGATGTCGCTAGTGTTTAGTTGTTAACCACAACAGTTGACATGCAGTATACCTGTGACCTTTGAAGCTCGTGTCACAATAGTTGTTGATTATAACATGACGATGAACTAACGAGGATCTAACGGTGTGACCAACACTTGTAGCGTTCGAAACGATTATTATTTAACACTTCGAACTTAACTCAAACCTGTAGTATTCTTAAAACTAATTGCCGTGGTTTACAGTTTTGAACCGGCGACCCTGACCCTCGGCCCGGGCGCTAGTTAACCGCAGCTCGGACATTTTATCTGGTTATTGATAATTCCAAGTTATTACTCTATTATGATTAAGCGCTAAGATCTTCCCTCTATCGCTAAATTATTTGCATAGATAATAGTTTCCGTTAGCTTTATTCAATTTTATGTAAGATTCACAGGATTATTGTGCATGTGTGGTTCGTACAACCCAGCGGTTTTTAACTTGCAAATTTTTCGGAAATGTATACCTACGTCTAAGTTACCTAAAATACAGTTATGTGGTGTAGTCTTTTGTTTGACAAACTGACCTTTTAAAAAACTTAATCACTTCCTTCTTGAAGAACCCTAAGCTGTCTCCTTTTCAAAAAAGTACAAAAGTTAGCCTTATCACCTGTAGGTTATTACTTTTAGAACACCTATAACTGCAATTAAAAAAAAATTACACTGGAACGGTAGACATCTATATTTTTGATTAAAAAAAAATGTAGGTAGTATAATTTTACACACAAATATAAATAAACAAAGTAAAATATATAAAAATAAATAAATAGTTAATAATATAGTTACGACTATAAGAAGTCTGAAATAAAATTTAGGGTTGACCAAATAGAATGTAACTTATTAATATTACGGTAGAAAAATGCAAAGAAACATATAGCGATTGATAATAAACTTTTATAAGATCCTTACACTTTGACAGTGCTTTTGTAAAACAAGAAGGAAGCGAATCCCATAGCTGAATAGCTATTTAGAATACTGTAAAAGATTTACTATAAATCCAGTGTGGATTGTGGACTTTACATACGGGTTTTGATTTTGTATGTACAACAAATGTATGTAGTCCACAATCCACAACGACTACAAAAAATACTTTTTTTATAAAAAATTACTGAATAAATGCCAAAAAAACATTAAATTATGAGTGTCTTAGCTTTAGTGTTTTTTGTATAATTTACATTCTTGTCAGAAGAAAGCGGTAATACGGTTAATAATTTAAAGTATAACTAAGACTTAATAAACAGTAAAGTTATAAAAATAGTTAGTATGTAAATTAATAATAAAGTTACTTTCACAACTGATGAGTTAAACAAAAAAAAAAATAAGAATATGATATTTTTAATTTTCCAGTTGTGAGGTAAAAGCTTGATCACTACATAAATAAAAAATTATTTATATTTTACAAATTACAAATTACAAATATAATTTATTTCCATTTTAACCAATAACTTTATTTTCTCAACGATCTTTTGCGGAATTACAGCCGATGAAATTTCGTATTAATTAATAAATATGACAAATTATGGAAATTGAATTAGAGATATCGTTAGGTTCGTGTCTCGTTCCTCGGACACGATTTATGTCCCTCGCTCTTAAGTACCATTAAATATCAGATGTAGTTCTAATAATGGTTGGTGAAAGGGAAGATTAGAGTAAAAGTTGTTTCGTAATTAACAAGATATGATGAGATTATTTTCTTTCATCTGGAGTCTGCTGTTCCAGCTCCGTAGGTTTTGAAATATGGCTAACTTTGTAGTCCTTACACGGACGTCAGAACAGTCACAGGTTCAAGTCCTGGCTCAAGGTTAATCTTTTGACTGCACTTTGCTCTGAGCGCGACCTGAGTCGTCACCACCGCTACCTGCTGGGCATCATGTATTTAAAGGGACATCGACACGAAAAGGAGAAAAAGAGGACTTCTAAATACCTGTTCAATTCGTTTTATACTTCGGCAAGAACTTGCAAAGGGAGCAGGTATATTTTTCTAACCTGGTCTTTTATTTTACCGGTTATTTATTTTAAAGATTGGTAATTTATAAATAATAGGACAAACATGTATGAAGGCACTAGATACACAGTATAAAAGGATCGTTGCAGCGATGGACTCACCATCTTTTAAAAGTAGTAAGTAAAAGAAGGCAGTCCCGCACAATATGATGTACCTAAAGTAATCGTGTATCTGTCGTAGGAAAATCGAAAAAAACTGATCTTTGCAAAACTCCTACGACGTTCGGATGATTGGAAAATAAGAATGAAGTTTGTAATTTTCCGAGTTATAATTAGCATTGCTGCAATAAACCGAATTTGATTTAGGATGAATAGAAATTTGAGTGCTGATTGGGTGGGATGAGTTACGATTTATAGCATCTTCTTTCTGATTGGTTAATACCTAGATGGATCTTCGTAAAGAACTATGAAAGCAATTTAATTTTTTTTCAAAAGAAGTAATTTAATTATAAAATATTAACACAAAATTGGAAGCTCGTTGCCCAGTAAAGTTAATCTTTCAGGATCGACATACGAAGCTAAGCATCGTTAGAAAAAGCAAGCCAAGGGTTGGGTGACCGCCTAGTAGCATATTTTTTGAGCTTTGCCATGTTCCGGAGTTTATACGTTAACCTTGTCTGATTGTGTTTAAATAAAACCAGTATTAGAGCTTAGTCGGATACCTTATTGGCTGATTAAGAAATCGGAAAATGACTACATACTAAGAAAAAAAAAATATTTTCAGTAAGAATATAATAAAATTTTTGCGTTATCTAAAAATTGTCTGCAATCCAATCCTTTTTTTTTTTTTTTTTTTTTTTTTTTTTTTTTTTTTTTTTTTTTTTTAATATCACTATGGTGGCAAACAAGCTTACGGTCCGCCTGATGGTAAGCGGTCACCGTAGCCTATGGACGCTTGCAACACCAGGGTTATCACTCGCGCGTTGCCGATCCTTCAAAAACCTAATAACTTTTTTGTTGAAGAATCCCATACTGTAGTCCTTAGAGAAAACTTTGGCAGGGAGCTCATTCCACAACCCAAGCGTTCGCACATTTGTTTGTTGAAAACGATATTAAAAGTTAAGCAACGTCGGGCTTGGTCACTACTTGGATAGGTGACCGCCTAACGTCACACTTTTTTGTTTGTTTTTGTTACATAAATGGTGATAGGTCTGGAACCCTCGGTGCGCGAGTCCAACTCGCACTTGGCCGGTTTTTATTAGTATATTCACTTTTTTATGTAATGTAAGACATTGTGTCATGATCTTTTTGACATTTTCCTTAAAAATCAAATTCATTTCCGGAAAAACAAGTTTTGCTTTACGAATAAAACAGTTGCGTTCCGAACGCTTGCTTGTGTCGTAACAGAGTGTGCGGCGTATCTCAGGGTGCAACTTTAATCCTATACCATTACAGAGGTGACACTTATCCCACGAATCGACTAAATATTTTGATACAATCGCCTTCAGATAAATGTAGTCTATTTATCAAAGGGTTTCAGTTCTCCCATCCCGCCCGATCTCGCTCTGATAATTCCCGTTTGCCGCTATTTATCTTAGATTATCTGAGACGTCTTTATTTTGGTATGATTTTTTAAATGTGTTTTATAGATTTTGATGCCATTAAGTATCATCCGGTTCTAACGTGTTGTGATTTATCACGGGATTGTTCATAGGTACATGGTTAAGAACATATTGCCTAATGTTTTTATTATTAAAGGGATAGCTGTACTAAAGTACTACATTACGTTACATCGGTAAAAAATGTTAGTTTATAGTACAACAACAATATCTACAGCTACGGCTAAAAACTATGTAACATAAATAAAAACGTTTATAAAAAAAATTATCTTGGGTCTAATTTTTACAACCCTGTAAGCGGCAAAACCAAAAAACAAAAACAAAAATAATTAATACTTACATTAATACAACCTTTTGAACTTTGGGAAACTTTGGAATCATGCTACCCAAAGACTCACTTATCCCGTAGATTTTCCAATAATGTTCTTGCATACAAACTTTGTCCTGACAATTACACACACAACAAAAAGAAATACATCCAAATAGGTCGAGCCGATCTCAAACTGATGCTCCGTCATACATGTGGCAATTGATTTTTGTTAGAGTTCCGTATCCTACTTAGCCCTATAACTAAGCCTAGGCTGTTTATCTATCTGTCCAACTTTTAAATAGTTCAATCATTCAGACCAAAGTAGGTAGAAGCCTAAAATTTTCACAAAATATGTGTGTAGTTACGTATGGGACTGGGTGGCGCAGTGGCAGAACAAAAGAACAAAAGAACTAATTGGGAGTATGGATTGTACCAGATATTATTAAAAAAAACAAATTAAGTATCAAAGATGACAAATTGAATGTTGATCTACATAAAATCCCGCACAAAACATGTTGTCAAAAGGTCAACTTTAATTTTTTTTCCAATTATTTCCATGTTTAATTATGTTGATGTAAAAATATTATACAAAATCTAATTAAAATATAATATACAAGTAAAACCTGCTACGTCACATTACCAAAGATCCAGTAATTTTATCTTTGACAACTTAGACTCGAAAATTTCCTAGAAACGGCTCGAATTCCAAGAAATGACTTCATAGATCAGTAACTGGCTCAGAACCGGTACTCGATTCTATTTGATGGTATATTAATCGCCTCGTCCTAATCAAAATCCCGCTTGTGTCAAGTATATAAATATCTAGTGTATTTTATTGATCGTTTTGGACATACCCTAATTATAAACTTAATTAAACTAGATTGTTATTAACAGTAATATTGTACGCATAAATAATCTGCATGTAAAAAAACATCATTAGAATTTGAATTCTAACCAAAGTGAATAGGGTTTGGATTTGTTGACGCTTTAAAGGAAAGATACAGGTTGTTGAAGATTTAAGTGACATGTAATATGAAAGTTAAAAACTTGAAGTATAATAAAGCGCCTTGTTGTCTGGTGGACACGTTACACGTTACGATTAGACACGTTGATGTGTAAGCTGTTCGACGTTCCGACGTGCGTGTAGAGGGTTCCTTATGTGTAACTATGAACATTGTCTACAAAAAATTTTTTTTGGAAATCCTATTTCTTCTCAATAAGATTGTCATTTAAGATAGTATGCAACAAATTAATTTTAATTATTGAATTCTTCGAAACAAAAATGGAAAAGAATACCATATTACAGACAATATTAAAGAATAAATCAAAAAACTATCAATTACCCACAGGTGTGCGTACTTACACTTAGGTACTTAGCCATTCTTTCAATAGCAAAAATATGCAATATATATTAAATTGTTTATCAATATATATGCATAAGCAATTTGAACTATGCACCTGAAAAGTATTTCAGTTGTCAGAATTTGTCACTCATGTTTACTGTTTGGAATAACTTTTCACAATAAGCTCTGTGTTTATAAAAAGGCATGTAATCTTTCAAGAAATTTGCACCGAGCCTGAGGTCTCGAACGTCGAACTGCGAAATCGGTAAACCTAATAGTATACTAGCTGTCCCGGCGAACGTTGTTCCGCTGCCGTCCCTCTGTACCCGGCGAAAGTTGGTTTTTACCTATAGTGCCCGAGTCCGGCTCGCACTTGACATATCGAGATAAAAACATCCTATCTTTTAAGTTGGATCAAATAACAGATATTTACGAAGTTTGATCAAAATCGGTTCAGTAGTTTAGGAGTCCATTGAGGACAAAAATTGTGACACGAGATTTATATATATTAAGATTAGCATGCTAATACCGGTATATTTGTACCCAAAATCAAAATACAATACATATACTATATAATATAGTATGTTTGTCTTTCACTGATGTAATACAAGGTCCTGGAACTCCTTAGTACAACTCTTACAATAGAAATAACTAAAAATTTCTTCCCAGTCGTTTAAATAAAGTTGTAGGCAGTAGATGTTCTTGTTCTATACTTGTTTTCACCTTCTACTTGGTTTTTTGTCTGACCGTATGTTTCACTTGACGATGATTAAATTTTTACATCAGCTTGAAAAAAGTGAGAAGGTTTTCATTTCATCACCTCTGTCAGTTCATCCGTCCGTCAGTATATCGCAGCCTTATAATTCCGTCTTTGGGTAGATTGTAATGATTTTTTACACAGAAGTGTCTTTTGTTAACCGCAATACAGATATATATGGTAATTGAGAACATTTTTTTTTAGAGGTAGCTAAAACATTGATCCGAGGTCAAAACAGATCACATATCAAAGTCAAAATTTTATTTTATTTTATCGGTAATAATAATGAAAAATCAGTAGATTACAGAAATCAAAGGAAATCACTTCCTTCTTGAATGACACTGCAATCCCTAGGGACAACTTTGACAGGGAACTCATTAAAAAAGATAAGCATTGCGGAAGGAAGTTCTTTTAAAATCGCACTGTGCGTGACCATTCAGACCTACACGAATTAAATTTACGTCCTTGCTTAATGGAACTATAGAGTGATAAGTAGTGTAGAGTAGAGTAAAGTAAGTAAAAAAGGGCAAGGGCTAAGGAGTTGTTACAGAGCAGTTGCCGAGTAGAATAGTCATCGTAACCTAACCTTTGCCCCAACTTGCTATAATTTGCTTCGCCAAGAGTCCAACGGTCTCTTCTGTTTGGTCATCGAGACCCAATTACCACACATGTAGTAAAGAGCTAGAACCTTATAATTTTACGAACAAGGCCGAACTAAACGTGGTTTATTTTTCTAAATATTAAACCCTAAGGTGACACGAAAGACTAAAAAGACTGATTAATAAACTTTGTGTTGTGGTTAGCGGCAAACCTTGGTCTCGACGAATACGGAACGGTTTCTTTTTATGAAATTCATTCACTATGATATTTGAAAATTCAAGTATGTAATACAATAGTACATATTTAAACCACAGTTCTAAGACATATACATTTTTCTGAAAGCTTTTGATTGATATAAAACATTTAAAATGAACCCATTACCTTAGTACAGATCACACAGTTTCTTAAACTGTAACCATAGACAATCCGAAACTTTGTAGACATAACCACAAAACAAACTAGAAAAAAGGATACAATTAAAAATTTTATAATAAGCTCAGTGAGCTTAATGTGAACAGTAACAGAGAGATTCGATTTCTATAGATGTTTTTGGGAACTCTAAATAGTCTAGTGACCAAAACAACAAATCACATTGACCCCACAGCTACATGTCTAACGCCGATGTGCCAAATTGCTTTATTCTAGGGCACTCAAAATATAGATATACCTGTCATATGAGAAATAAATGGCAACAATGTCAGTTCAGGACGCCAGGTGATGGAACTAAAAACATATTTAAACAATTTTTAAAATGTGTAGATTGTGTCGCCAGTGTTAGAACATTATTATATTTGCAATATTATATGAGTTGCAGTCTAGAATAACGAATCTGCATTCCAGGTGGTCTTTAAACAGTATTAAAAGAAAAAAATATCGGCCAAGTGCGAGTCGGATTCGCGTACGAAGGGTTCCGTACCATTATCTACAAACACGAGCAAAAAAAATCACGTATGTTGTATGGGAGCCCCCTTAAATATTTTTTTTTTCTGTTTTTTAGTATTTGTTGTTATAGCGGCAATAGAAATACATCTTCTGTAAAAATTTCAACTGTCTTACTATAACGGTTCATGAGATACAGCCTGGTGACAGACGGACGGACGGACGGACAGCGAAGCCTTAGTAATAGGGTTCCTAATTACCTTTCAGGTACGGAACCCTAAAAACACAGTTAAATATTTTAACTTACTACTTAATACTCAATTGTACTTTTATTGAAACCATGAATATCGCTTTATTGTCAGTAGTACCACCGGTAGTACTAATGGAAAATTCGATTCTCAGTAGTACCACTAGGTATTTATTGTAACTTATCGTGAAAGATCACATGAATTAAATGTATAAGTAAAAAAAAAATCCTTTGTAATCGTAATCATATTATTTATGTTGTATACTAACCTTCACCCGCGGAATTGGTCGTGATCGTGGATTTGTCCAAAAGTTATTTATGTGTAGGTATATATTAATAATTCTATGTCATTTTATGCAGTTGATCTAATCTTCTTCTCAAAACCTAGTCACCGCGGTGCAGCATTGCGACGTGGACATGGAAAGTCTCCATCGAGGTCAATGTATGGTTCGTCCTTTTTTAATTCTTCCAGCTATCTCTGTAACAAAAATAAAGTCACCTTTTGCTTAAGGCCACATTGGCAACACTGTTGCTACGTAAAGGGTAGTGCTAGAGTATTAGTAAATCTCCGTAAAAATTTTAGAAACGTTTGAATAATTCGTTTTAAAAGTTAAAATAAAACTTGACTTTCTTATAATTCAAAGTAACCGTAATGTAAATATTAACAGCGTTTGATTATTTAATGACAAATTTAAGTATGTTTTTTTCATCATCAAAAATTATTTTACCAATTATAATAATGGAAGGTTATGGAAGTTGTCGCTAATGTTATTCATTAAATTTATTACAGATTGTCACGATAATAACAGAAAATAACATATAAATTAAAATAAGTACCAGAAAAGCACATGGACCGTAGCAAGTGTTTTTTTGTTACTTTTTATCTCTCATGCAATTCATATCTACTTATATTAGGCGGCTCCGTGGCTCAGTGAGTACCTACTGACCTGCGTGGAGGTTCGATTCCAGCTCACGGCAAACATTTAATGTGATGAAAATTTGTGTTTGTCTCGGTATTTTCTATGTATAGGGTATAATGTATGTCTCTCAAGAATAAGTACAAATATGTTTTTGTATTCGTAGTCTGGCATCCATAGTGCAAGCTTTGCTTAGTTTGTTATTAGTTGGCAATATGTGTGATGTCCAAAAAAAAATTATTTATTATACCATTTATTATTTATTAAAAAAAAAAATATCGAACCACTACATAAAATTATTTGTTTACCAAACTTAACAAAAATAATAATATACTATAAAATAATAATAATTTAGGTAATCTCTCTTTAGTTCTTATTCCACGCAGAATTCGGTTGCCGCCAGTAGAAGTGCTATGAGAACTTACGATCTTACTGCCAAGTATCCCAGCATCATGTTTATCTCTGTGTCAAAATAGTGGGCCGCGGTTTCTCTCGCGGATATATTTCTGCTGCGGGAACTTTTGATCGGTTTAGAACTCCCATGACCTTCTCCTGCTTCAGGTTTTTCTGTGCCACAAATATGATGAACCGCAGCTCTGTTCTGACATAAAGAAATAAATGATAACTAAAAAGCAAAGCTTTTAAAGTGGATAGAACTTTAAGCTAAGCGTTTTCTTCTGTTAAAAAAAGGATGAAAATGAAGATAGAAAAAAATCGTTTTTTGGTATCCGACCGCAAGACCACTTAGCTCTATATTTTGGCCTACTAAATGATTTTTTGTTTACCATTAAGTAGATACCTACTAGAAGTCGGTTAAAGATTTTTGTTGAAATTTTTTTTTAAAAATATCTAAATTATAAATATACAATAACCATAAATAAATAAATAAAATAAATAAATAATATATAAATATATTTGGACATTACACACAGCTCCGTCTGGCTGCAAAGTAAGCAAATCTTGTGTTTTGGATACCAGATAACGGATACAAATACATATAATTAATTTTTATTTTGTAAATACATACATATCATATATGTATGATATGACCCAGACAAACACAGATGTTTATCACATAAAATGTTTATCCAGTGCGGGAATCGAACCTACACCTCTGCACAGCAGCTGGCCATACTCCAACTAGTATGCGAGGGATTCAAAATAAGCAACGTGACGGTGAAAGTCTCATCCCCAGTCACGCAGAAATAAAGTGGTTGTGTGTGGAGCCACTGGTTACTTCATTAAGTGGGAATTAAAATCGTTAAGGATATACATATATCAAGATTTTTCAAGGTACTAAAGCCAATATTTTTATCAGAAAGACTCTTCCAGCTCCAAACCGCACTAAATCCTCAACAAAACACTGTTAATATATTCTTACTAGCTTTTTCCAGTGGCTCCACCCGCGCGTAATTTGAATATCAGCGTGGTATTTCCATTTCAACTTTTTAATTTATTATAAGATATATATATTTGTATCAGGCTATAGTTTGTTCACGTGAAATTCGATTATTGATATTCTTGCAGGAACTCTTGATATTTAAATTGTAAATGAATTTTGAAATTTCTGGGATAAAAAGTAGCATATGTCCTTCCACGTCTCTTTACTAAATAAAATAAAAACAAAACTTAAATCACAGCTCAATTGTATACTCCGTTGCGATGTAAAGATAACAAATGAACTCACTTTCACATTTCTAATATAAGTATGGATTAGTGACAGATTTGGTCATTAGTGTCCCCAAAAATAGTGACTAACTGATAATTTTAAACCACGGATCAGATTAACTAAATCTGTTCTGACAGAAAACTAGGATTTATCATTGTTAAGGTTGTTCCAATGACAAGATTCTCAAAGCTAATTTAATGAAATCTCAAAAATACACTCTCACTACTAACTGTGAACTCTTACTTGTGAGTTATTTTGTTAAATACTTAGTTATTATAAGTTACTTTTAGAACGCTATCTATTATTGGTTACTGGTTATACTATATACTGGTTCAAAACCTAGAGGGGGAGGGACAACAAACTTTCAACTTCTGAACGGAACTGGCAAGGTATTCTCTTGGGAGAAAGTTACATTCATTGCATTTTTAAGACCAAAAAAATTTACTTCTCAGTTTACATAGTCATTTACACGAAGGAAAACAAAAAGCGTGTCGCTAAGCGGTCACCCATCCAATTACTAACCAACGTTGCTTAACTTTGAATATCGTTTCCGACAAACAAATGTGATACATGTGGTACAAATGTGGTATTGCTTAATGATAGCTAGATTGAAGCTTATATGTGTTACTGTTTTTACGATAGAGCAACTAGATTTAAAAGTTTGCACGCTGTACCGCTAAGCGCCGCGCTTGAATTCGAATGTATATATTGTTATTAATTCAGTAAGTGTTAGTATTCAGAATGTTATAACTTTATTTTTGTATAATTCTACTGATATTATAAATGTGAAAGTTTGTCTGTATGGATGTTTGTTACTCTTTCACGCATCAACCACTGGACGGATCGGGTTGAAACTTGGCATACATATATGTTAGGTACTGGAATAGCATATTGGTTACTTTTTATTCCGAAATTCCCTCGGGAATAACTATAACCGAGCTTACACGAACTATAGCTATAGCTACAGCTTGATATAGCAAACTTCATTGGTGTAATTAAGAAGTAAATTACAGTCGCCGATAATCGAATTCAGGGCAGGCGGAGCCGCTGGACGGATCGGGATGAAACTTGGCACACCTATAGATTAAGTCCTGGAATAGCACATACATACATACATAACATCACGCCTGTTTCCCAGAGGGGTAGGCAAAAACCAAAGTCTGCCACTTGCTACGATCCTGGCATACCTCTCTTACCTCATCTTCATACATTTTCTACGGTTCCGAGTACTCCTGACCTGGCCTTTTCTGAGAACGTACTCAATTTGATCTACATACGTTACAAATAGCACATAGGCTACTTTTTATCCCGAAATTCCCTCGAGAATAACTATAACCGAGCTTACACGAACTATAGCTATAGCTACAACTTGCTATAGCAAAAGTCATAAGTATAATAATTAAAGAGTTAATTAAGGAGTTCCACGGCGGAGTCACTGGCAAAATCTAGTTTTACACAATTCATAAACTTATGCCTGTTTTACACAAGTACCAACTTAATCTGAGTACCTTTTAATGGAATTTGTACGAAATTGTTACTTATACGACTACATTTTTAAGTTGGTTGGTTATTAGTCATTAAGTTGTAAAGCTTATTTACCTACGACAGTTTTCCGTTTAATTTCGTTGTATACGCTACACCCATGATTTTTTTCACTAACCCAAAAACAGCTATTCTCTGGCAGTCTGACACACTGGGTTCTAACAAAAATTTGCAATTTAAAGCTTAATATTTCGCAAACGCATCTCTGAATCGAAAAATAGTTCTCATGCACCTTCAATATTTTTTTTAACGAGCTATCCATCGACACCCTACATTATAGGGTAGACAAGAATATTCATCCCGTCTTTACGTGTAGGGAAGGTACCCTAAAAAAACTGGTTGCCTGTAAAGTCGGTATACGGGCGAAAGTTTTACGTGACAACTTGTGCCTTTCACTTTTTATGTCTGTCTCTCTCGCTCTTAGGCGGGCTAACCATGCCGCGTGCCTCTCACTCGCTCTCATTGTGAGCGCATAACGTGAGCGGAGCGTAACGCAGTTTCTTGAAGTGTCACCCGGCAAACCAATTTATAAGACGTTGTCACGTCAATATTTTTTTATTATACTATTTTGTCGGCCTTATTCCATCTTTTTAGTCCTAATGGACTCTGAATGAAGCCGCGGATAGAGAGACGGACGCACCTACGACACTATAAGGGTTCCTCGTTGACTCGTTGAAAATGGTCCTAGGTACATTTTGTACAGGGTTGTCAGTAGTCGAATCTCAAAAATTAACATAAAATAAAGATTATTGATTACACAAAAAGATAATTTACTATATCATTATTTATTAATAAAATTTATAAAAACAAGGCTTCTATTGAGAATATTTTCTAACTATTTATTTGTTTAACGACGTGGGATCTTTGTCAAAGAATGTTATGAAATCCCACCAAAGGGCGTATCAAATGTATGCCCCATATGTGGGGAATGAAAAAAAAAAGAGGGGTAAAAAATTAAAAGACATTTATTTAATGTTAATATGTTAATTAATACCAATTACCATTTTACTATTTACTTACAAAATAAATTTGCACGTAGGAGGTCCTACAGAAATTTTCGTTTACACAGCTTACGTGTTAAGAACATTTTTTATTTTAATCTTTACGCATTTACAAGTAATTAATCCTGTAAAAGGTTAGATACAATACTACTTATAATATTACTTAGTAAAAATGTTTTATTATAAGTTTAAAGGTTAGCTTAGCAGTAAGTAAAAGAAACCATTCTCACTTTATTATTATCATAATAGTATAATTAATTAATGACGTGGTGTCAGTAGCGCTGTCGGCGCGTTTATGCGGAACCCTGGGTTTTATTAACTGCGCTTTAATAGTTCCTCGCTCCTGGTTTTATTTTTTATTAATTATAGTTTTAATTATAAGTTACAGATGGGCGTTGTACCGTCGCGCCGGACTGTGAGTGAGTGAATAACGACTTACTCCTACGGGCCTACGTTTATACTGTTATTTTATAATAATGTCTAAGAGCTTCTACATTGTTTTGGTATTGAATTAGAAAGGTGATTTCTGATGATCAAACTATTATTTAATTATTGCGTTTTGATCCCAGATTTTAAATTAACGAAAACAGATTTAAGTTCAAGAATGAATTTAATTTCAACAACGACTGAACGGATGTAAAACTATTTTAAACATAGGAAGTTACAATATCCCTGAAATATTTGTTCATCATGTAGGATGTTTTTTTCCTTCACGCCAATACAACAACGGGTCGTTAGCTTTGGCACAGGTAAAGCTTAAGGGGATGATAGGTGTAGATTACTTTTATATCCTGATCATTCACTATAATATATTGTACTAGCATTTTTGCTTCGTCCCCGTGGGTTTTCGAATGAAACATAGCTTTTAACTGGTTACGGTGTTACCTACAAAAATACCGGAATTCTTATACAAAATTTTTATACTCTGATTTGTCCCCTGATTTTTTAAAAACGGTAAAACACGTCAGTCATAATTTACAACCTTAAATTGACGGATTTTCATACAAACTTCCAGCCACCATTTTACCCCTTTAGGGGTGTATATTGCAAAATCCTATTAATTAGAGCCCTAAGTCAAGTAAGGAACCCACACGCCAAATTTCAAGTGTCTAAACCCAACAGATCGGGATATGCGTTGATATGTATTTGAATCAGTTAGTTTCTATATATAAAGATTATATGATACTTGCACGCGACCGAATTTGTCATCGGTGCACTTTAATTCGCGTCGTAACGGTGATTTAGCAGAAATAGCCGTAGGATAGAGAAGAAAAAAGACTTTTTATCCTAATCGATAGTTCCAATATTCGCGGTCAAGGCGCGGCCCGGTTGTCGGTACGCATTGGCAAAAACGTGCGCCATTGAGCGCTCTACGAATATATGCGTCTAAATTGTTTTTTTTTTTTTCTGAATGGACTATGCAGTTGTCTGATGCAGCCATTACAGCTACACCGGGCTTTTGGGGCGAGATTCTGAAGGACTCTTGGCCCATATAGCGCCCAACGCTCAAGGGCCCACCGAGGGGGGGAAAGTCGGCTTGGGTCGTCGCTCCTGGGTTCGTCCCTTCGAGCAGCGTGAACCTCGAACAAACTATATTGATTCATTGTGTTTGTTTTTAACCCCGGACGCAAAAGAGTAGTATTATAAGTTTGTGTGTGTGTGTTGGATGCGTTTTTATTATGTAAAAGCATGTTTTCTAGCGGTAGTTCTTAGGCATGTTTTATCATAATCGGTTTAGCCGTTAAAATGTTAACCCGTGACGCAAAAAGAGGAGTGTTATAAGTTATTGCAATTTGTGTTTGTGTGTCTGTCTGTGGCACCGTAGCTCTTGAACGGGTGAACTAACAACAGATATCAAATTGTACTGTAGCACTGTACATACATTCTTGGGAAACGTACTTTTGAAATCATATCATATCATTGGGTAGCAATAAAGTAAGAAAATAGCTTTAATGGAGTCTAGTATTTTGTTTTTATTATGGATTACAATACAGCCACAATATATTTGACGTACGGTCTTAAACATCCTTGGCCATATCACACTTGGTCATAAACCTATGACGTGCATTGTTGTACTAACAAAATCCTTAGTTAATATGTATTTCAGAAATTGTTGTTTAACTAATCTAATAAGCGGATTTTGACAAGCAAAATCTTCTGTTTTTTGTGTTTCGTCCCGAAAAGTATTCACGTAAATATAGAGACCGAGCGCTGTTCGTAGCGTGACTACTTATAAATACTTTTAAAAGTCTGAAATAAAAATTGAATTTGGAATTAAAAAAAAACCCCGACACAGAAAAACTTTTAAAAGTAAACAAATAAATAATATGCGTTTGTTTACCTTCAAACTGTATTATAAGTACCCGGTATTTCGATCCAAGAGACGTCGCGTCGGGGGATAAAATTACAATAGAATTCAAAAGACGCTTAGTAACTATAACCTATAAAACTTTAATGTATGTATTCAACAATAATGAAAATACTTCTTTAGCAGTGCCTCAATGTGACGAGTCTAAAGTTAGAGGGCGAAAGAACACATATTATTTGTTTACTTTTAAAAATTTTCTGTGTCGGGAGTTTTTTTTAATTTCTTTTTAATTTTTTTGGACTATATAAATAACAAGCTGCCCGGCGAACGTTGTTTATCGTGGTAACGTTCCCCGTCTCATTTCATATACTTAAAATACAATACACTCCCTTTTTTCTGATAAATCGACAACAGCGTTACCTATCGGATCCAAATTTTGCGATTTTCTTTTTCGGCACTAAACCAAAATTTATTGTGAATATGAGTTTTCTACTCCATAAATATTAAATTATTAAAAATTTGACCACAGCGCCATCTACTGGATCCAATTGAAAATCGAACAATACAAGGACTCACTAAAATTTACTACACATAAAAAATAATTAAAATCAGTGCAGTCGTTTACGTTTCGTGACGTCTGTACCTACACACCTACAGAAAAAACATTAATTTTATTAATGAGATTTTTGATATTCAGGTCCAGTTCTATACTCGTTATTAAATAAATTGGACCTTTTTAATATAAGTTTTGATATCGTCAAAGACAAACTCCAAGTCCTAATAGTTTTATGACGAAACATTATTGTGTTAAAAAAAGTTTTTATTTCTAAACAGTTTTATCCAACAAATAGAGGTAGCGATAAATCAGTTTCATATTATAACAGTTATAACAGGTAATAAATACATTTTCGTTGCAATTCTTTTTTGGAACACGAACCACTTATAAAGAAAAATGTACTATACTCATTTTCTGATTTATAAAACAACCTGGCAGTGATAAATTTATACCCTTCAGATCTGTAAAAAATACAGATATCGTCACGTTACACACACGTATATATGTACTTTGTTTGTATGTTGTAAGTAAACGTTGTCACCCGACGCCGTCCCTCGGTCCACAAACCTCATCTAAGATGCTAATTGCACTATATTTAGAGTCCGTCTATCTGTCGGTGCGATCTGAGCAAACAAACCTATTCGAAACGATATTTATCCGCGACGCTCACCACACCGCACACCGGCGACCATAACGTACCCACGTTTATAACGCTACTACACTACTAGTGATGGGAATAATCTTTTGTATATAATAATTAAATATTTATTTACATATACTTTGTATAGAAACTGACGAAAAGTGTCAAAAATTTAACTTACTCTCACGAAAGAGATTTTACATATGTCATGAAAGTTATATGAGGATTCGGTCAAAATGTACCCTCTTCCTTTGTGCCTGCAGGCCCCTGCAAAGGGCATACCTATTGCAGAGGCATAGGCCTCTCCTTAGACGTAGGCGACTTAGGCCTATTATATTGGCTGAGAAGTGATTGACAATGAATTTATCAAGTCACCCATATGTCATATGACAACAGATAGGACGAGCGGCACGTTACTGACAGCAGAGGTAGCTGCGGCAGTCGCCAACACGAGGCGAAGGCTGCAGTAGCTCTACCTTTGGTAACGTGCCGCTCGTGCGTTACAGCACTAATTGACCACGGCCAACGTTGCTTAACTTTAAATATATTGTTTAGAATAGACTAGACTACCGCAGTTGGACTACGAGCTCCTTCGAGTCCAAAAATTAGATACTGTTAGGTATTTTTTTAAAGATAATTCGATAGGTGCTCTTCCCTAGAAGGTAATTAATGATATAATATGAAGTGGTCTGTCCAGCGCCCGCTGTGGTCAGAACACGGCTTGATATGATCTTTGCGAACTGGATTCCGCGAATATGTTCTGCAATAATATCTAAGTCTCACCACATGTACAGGTAAGTTCAAAAGTGTTACAGCTAGATAAATCACTTCAGGAAACATTTGTAAAAAAAAGGTAAGGCTCTTATGAAACTTTTATTAAGTTAAGCATCAAAAGTTAAAAATCAAATAAAAAAATGTAATAAAATTTGTATCACTTTTAAATATATCTTATTAACTACTATTACAAACTAATATCTGCAATAAAAATATATTATTTAGTAATAATTTTAAGACCAGATATTGCGCTTTGCACTATCTTGCCTGGGGGGGTAGGGGTATGGCTATACACTGCGTGAGAAGCAATGTTGCAGCGTTGGGCTCACCAACTGTCACGCAGGATCAAAGTGGTTGGTTAAAAAGGCTGCCCCCCACATTGTTATGTAGGTGTGTATTCCATTCTCTGGTAACACCCTTCAAACCATGGCGTTACACATACATATACATACGCACAACTTTAACAATTGTTATATCGGAAACAGCTATTTTTTTTGTTTTGACTATGACTATGTGTCCTACGCACGAAGTCGCACGGTGCGCATTGCGGTCTGTGTTTGATGTATTGGGGACAGTCGGTGTCTAAAACAAATTGCTTTTCTAAGGTAATCAAATAAAACAAGATACAAGATGGTATGCAGATTCTTTTTTCATGTTTTCGTGTCTACAAACTGACGTTGACAGTGATCCTGCTTGCTGTACCGAAAACGCGGTTTTGATCCCTTCTTCCTCTCCAGTGTGGGTATTTTCTACGTGTTTTATGAATGTATATATGTATCTACAAATAAAGTATTTGTAACAGTTTTCTAGCAGTTGCCCATAGTACAAGCCTAGCTTAGTTTGTAACCATAAATATCATGACAAAAACGTCCAGACATTTATTTACTGCATTTTATAATATACTTTGACAATGTTAAAAAGGTCATAATACCCGATAAATGTTGTTTTTTTAAAAAAAAATTATGACAGAACTTGCTTTTTCGTAAATTTATCTTGTATACATTTTTATTTCCAAGTCAATTTGATTATATAGCAAGTTATAATAATAACAAAAATATATATCATACAAAAAAAAATAATTAATTATCAAATTGTAGGCCACAATAAGCATTTATTGTGACCCAGCTGTTTACGACCGCCGCGCCGAAACTTGAGAAATGGTCTCCAACTGAGAAAAAGACTCAAAACTTAACAGTGGGTCTTTCTTCAATGTCTCAGACGCTGCTTAAATTTACATAGATTGCTTAAAGTTAAATATCTTGTAGTATAAAGAAGAATTTATTGTGTGAACCCGACACGGAAATAAGTTAACTTCTAATGTGTGGCCGCAGGTTACTATACTGTACAGTGAGTGAGCAAAGTTACGTAGACCATGGTTGCGACATGACTATTGTAAACACGAATCTGATTCTCAACTGTACTCAGAAATAGAGTTTCACACGTGGATTTTTGGAGTTTCGTGCCCTCGAAGAAAGCCCTTATGAGATGACACACTAACATTATTGTCTGTCCGTCCATCACTCTGTCACAAGCATTTATCTCAGATACATCTGAGGTATACACTAGCATGGATATAAATCATATTGATCCACAAAATATTCTAATATTAATACTCAAAATAAAGTATTAAAAAATGACAAAATGTTTAAATTGTGAAATCGTAAGTGTATATGTAAGCTTATATGGAAGTACGCAACGAGTATCTATATCCTTATATTGTTTATTTGTAATATTGTGATACTCTTAACAACCCGATATTGACGGTTATTTAGGTTCGAAGTTTGCGATCTGTATAAATGTAAGATAATGCGGAAGGATTTAGTATTGTCTGCCGGGAATTAAATTTAGGTATTTAACGAACGAACGCATATTCATAGGTCTTAAAAAAATAATTGAGAAATAGTTTTCGTTGTAAAAAAGAACAAACACTCGTTTGACTCGCACTTGACTGGTTTTGCATAAATATTAACTGTTTTTGATTATTAATTGGAGTAATTTTCAGCAGTAGGTTTAATATTGTATTTTTTAAAAATATTCTAGAATCGAATTTTATTTCATTTAACCTATTATTAAAACCTTAAAGACTGCACTACATAACACGATAGCCTGTACTAGAGTTGCCAGATTTATTTACGACCGAAAATTGAGATTTTTCAGTTTTATTTTACCGTTTACAAAGGGTGTATAGAGCCCTGGAAACTTTGAGTTTGGAAGAACATATTATGCCCCGGGTGAACGTCTTATTAAAAGATAAATATCTCGAATTTTGCGTTATTTCTATTATTCCAAAATGCCAAAATCGGGACGTCTGGCAAAACTGATCCCACTGAATCCCCTTCTAAAAAGCAAAAGGAGCATCTATAGGTAGGTACACCTAAACAAGTTTGCTGGTGACAGTACCTTCCAGCTCATTATTTTTGCGTGTACCCATAATGCCAACGGGTCCGATCAACCTAACCTTATGTCGAGTTACATCCAATAATCGCAGTCTCTATGACGACGTTTAAATCGATTATTTATTCGGAACCGTACGCAATAGACGTCACTCAACCACATTACGCCCACTTTATTCGACCTCTGAGTCGATCTTTTCACATCCCTCTCTAGTTTCTCTCGTTTCTATTTATAAATCGATTCCAGTTGGATTTTATTAAGTTTAAGTTAGTTGTTAAGCGTATCGAATTGATATTAACTGGAGATATGAATATAATATGGAGTTATGGGACTCTACAACGACTCTACAACGACTCTACAACGACACTAACTAAACTAAATTAGTAAAAATACGTAAAATGTGAACGATAATCGAGTTAAAAATTAAGGCTATGTGATTTATTAATATCGAATTATTGTGTGAACTAAATGGCATTTTATTTTTATCATCATTTTCATTTTCATTTTGTCATTTGTTGTGACCTCTTAAGCTGGGTCTCCTGCTCGTTATTTTCGAAATTTTACACAAAAAAATCTACACAAAAAATGTTTTGTTTATGCACATTTTGTCTCCTGCTTTGGTATTGTTGTTTAATGTTTTTAGTATTTATTTAGTGTCAAAATGACTTCAAACGTAGTAGATGTATTTTCAGTTTTAGAAATAGAAGATTTAGTAGATTCGGTATCAACAAGAAGACACAGATGTCAAGTCAGACCGATTCCAACAGAGAACGAGACTATTTACTGTCTCGAAACTTTGATATATGTTTAGATATTGTTGTTAATTTTTTTTTTATTGTCTAGGCTTCGTCAAAAGCTCTAAAAGGCTGTTGGAAATTTAATCCTTATAGCCTAGCATAAACACGTTATGACGCCAAGGGGTAAATGTTTAGATGTTTTCCGTCGACCGCGGAAAGCAAAAACATAGTTTCCATCAACAAAAACTAGACGGCGGTGGACGGTGGCGGGGCCCCATCATTAATTTAGTTTGTATATATGATCTATGGTAATCAAATATCTTCTCCTTGTTGATACCGAATCTACTAAATATACTATTTCCAAAACTGCAAATATGTCTTCTACGTTTGAAGTCATTTTGAGCGCGTTCGTTTTGGGATAAAAAGTTCCTACGTTTGATACTTTTCACATTTTTGATAACTCTTGTTATCGCCATCGACACCTATCGTTTGTGTAGCTTTGAAACGTTAATAACAAATTATTTGGTTGTAAAACAAACGGTTGAGGTACACATACTACGGTAATAACAAATATACTACTAAGAACAATGAATATGTATAGGCAATTTGACAGATTAACATCAAAACCGCACCGACAGACATGGGTCTAAAGTTTCATTTTTCGGTGGCAAAAGTGACAAAAATAACAAAAATATCGTAAACAAACGCATGACAGTTTGTTACAGATGATACTAAAACTTTGATATTTTTCACACCGATGCAAAAATGACAGATGGCAAAGTAAACGAAAACAATGATTCTGAAACCCGAAACAAAAAAACATCAAACAACGATACCAAAGCAGGAGACTTAATCCTCAGCAGGAGACAACACCTGCAGTAAACAAAACATGTTTTGTGTAGATGTTTTTGTGTAATATTTCGGAAAAACACGAGCAGGAGACCCGGCTTTAGTCTATTTGTACGTGGCAAGTAAGTCGCCAAAATGTGACGCACCATCGTAAACGTCGCCAAAACGTGATGCACTATCGATGCACACACAAAGTCGCCGGTCACCGATGGTAAGAGGGTCGTGTCTGCTAAGGCTCTCAGTTATTATTAAATGATGTCCAGAATAGGCCATGACCTTAAGAAAACATTTTTATAATTTTGAAATTGTCCAACAAATTAGCAACCCTTTTATACTATACAAACATTTTCCAACATAATAATTAAATATGAATGATAAATTTAGAATTATCTCTGGATTTAAATGTCGTAAGGTTTAGATGCTTATTAGGTAAACAAATAGATTGTAAGCAAATCATACTTACAGTATGAAGAGAAAATATTTGTTTGATGAGTTATTTAGAACTCAATCAATATTGATTGACTTGAAAGCAGTAAAAGAAATGTATTATAACTTATTATAATTAGACATAATGGCTATAAAAAGGAGATAATTTGTCGATGGCATCAAATCTTATACTTCCGACACAGAACTAGCATATAGATGAAACGTAAACTTATTATTGCGAAATCTGACGCCGACATATCATGAGGCTTTGACACGGTTGACCTTGGCGCGCCATAGTTCACACAGTCCCTTCACTGAGAAAATGTGGAAAAAACTGTACAATAGCTCGGCCCTCGCGCGTGTTTCTGGACAACACAATTGATTACCGTCGTTTGTCTATCGTTTATTGGTTATTGTCAACCAAAGACTGAATTGGGAAATAGGAGTGCTTCAAGGTTGTGTCACGCGCCCTCTTCTATTAATGATAATTCATTTTCCGTTACACTGTCAGATTTTAATTAATTACTAAGACTTAGGCTAATAGAATCTTCCTCAATTCGTATTTGAAGATTTATTTAAAAGAATTCAAGTTTCCTTTTTCCGTTTCATTATTTTGTTTGTAAATTAGTCTTATTAATTAAAACCATTTTCAAACTTTTTCCTTAAGGTATTTTTTCTTGATGTCTAATTCAAACAATAACAAAACACTAAAAAAGTAACAATATCAAATATATATATAAGTTAAAGTGCTAATTGACAAAAAACTGCGGGTATTTCTTTTTCCGGATTAACATTTGTTATCTATTTATGAAGTGAGAAAAATATTTGAACAAACTCTTTATCCGCACCCAAAGCATTAAAGTTTTAGCAATGAAAATTATAAGACCGTAGACAAACATTCCGATAATCTAAACTAGGAAGTCCATAATTGGTGTTAAATCAAACATGGGCGAAAATTCTGCGTGAATGGAATCTGAGTATCGGAGATGACCGCGGGTTCCGCAGGCGGCGATGGTATCGCTGAACACCTAGCCCTCGTCAAGGAACGAAAAGGCACTAATGGAGACGGTATCTGTAAGTTTAGTATTTGTACACATTGTAATTTATGTGTGACTGATTGTAAATTTAATAAAACATATACCTACAACAATATTAACTAGTTAGTTTAATTATTTCAACCTGCTGCTGAATATTCATAATAAGTATTTAAATACGTAAATACACACACATATTTTAACAAACATACATAGACAGTAGATAAATAAACTTAAATGCCTGAAAATGTTCGAAAATAAATTGTCGTATTAATTTGTCATTTGTATCAAGCAAATGTATAAGAGGAAACAGATGTTAGATACATGTAGATATTGAGCTAAAGATGAGTGAGATAGTGGTTCCGAACGAGCCGTTCGAAAGAATCGCGTTCTAATAGACTTAGTAAGATCATTCCAGAGTCTAACTGTTGCAACAGCAAAAGAACTAGTTAAAAACCCATTAAGATGTAAAGGATACTGAGTAATAAATTTGAAGAAGAGCGAAGATGTTTTTATGAGTGGGGATAGGAAATGAATATGTTTTTGAGGTAAATGGGTGTTCTATAGTCAAAGCGGATAGAGTAAAGAAGACAAAGTATTCAAAGATTTCTGCATAATATTATGGGTAGCCATTTTAACTGACGTCGAAATTCCAAGACGTGGTCGTATTTACAGAGTCCTTGAATAAATTTCCTTTTTTTTGCCTACATTTAGTAAGCGGTCAAGCTTAGAAAATAGTCCCTCAGAGAGATCGCCATAGTCAAGAATAGGTAGAAGAAGAGAGTTAACTAGAATGTGCTTACTAGTAGTAGAAATAAAGTGTTAAAGGCATTGTAGAGAATTCAGAGAGGCATAGAATCTGCGTGAAATCTCCTTAACTTGAGCTGTCCAACTCAGATTACTGTCTGACACCTAAATCCTTTACGGTTGATTCGAAATGTATAACACAACCTATGTAATTTATGGTTAGTAAGGTGCTAGAACTAATTTGACAAGCTGAAGAGAAATGCATACTATTATAGCTTGGTATTTAGTGGGATTGGATGCAATGATTGGATTGAAGCTTTGCAGACCAATCTTGGATGAGTGCAAGATCGACATTTATATGTACATCGGCGTACAGATAGTAGGGACTAAGAAGTTCATGTGTAATAGAGTAAATAAATAATGCTGATAATATGCCACCTTGGGGTACTCCAGTTTTTGAATCGCACCAATTTGACAATAGTGGACCATTCCGAACAGCTTGCCGGCGTCCACGAAGATTTGATAAAAACCACTGCAGAACAGTGAAATTCATCAATTTCTGGACTTTTCTGGTTTCTGACTCTTCATATACTGACAATAATCTATTTTTCGGTGTGTCGTATTTCTTGATTTCAAGCGGTCTGATGGGGATGTCTGTCACTTGCTGTATGGCACCTTTTCCTAGTTTGGAATTATATAGACAATTTACACTGCTTGCTACTGTTTTTCACTGCTTGTTTGACTGACGGTACTGTCATTTTTTTTGATTTGCTTGTTTCCTGCTTGACTCCTTGCTGAAGTGCAGGTGCAGGTAGTGTGGATTTTTAGTATAGGTCTGTCAGTTTAGTACTCTGTATGTCATCAGTGATGGTGATATAAATTTTTTAACATCTTGCCAGCCAGTGCAAATTTTATTAGGATGTTAATGTGAACTCTTATCAGAAAGTGAAAGCTTGCTCGCCTTCGATAAGTTTTAAGTCTGATTTTAATTAAATAATACCTACTTACGATAAGTATTTAAATATAAAAACCAATTTTTTTTGGATTACGGAAAAATGTCAAACTTACACTTGATTTTTTATTTTTGAACTACGGTTCTGATTAAGTCTATCTGCAGGTATTTGGAATAAAAAATATTAAAATGATCAAGAGCAGAATAATAAACTAAAAAAGAAGTAAGTCAGGATTCTGCAGAGGCTTAGAAATGTTACCGCATCACAAGTTTTTCGCAGATCTGTGCGTACAAGTAAGGAATTTAACGCCAAATCGTGTGTGCTTGGGCGCAGCGTAATTGCGCTTATCTGTGCATTGTTCGTTCGCGAACCGGCACAAGGCTGCGGTGCGCTGCGCTGACGTGTGAGCGGCGGACGGGCTCTGTCCTGACTCCTGACTCCTGCTGACTGCAGAGTGCACAGACCAGAGTATCCGGTCCCGCACTCTGCTCTGCGACAATGTAACCACTCCATACTAATATTTACTTATGTAAGACAACATCAAACCCAAAAGATATTATACTCGCGCTATACATTTTCAAATGATATTCCATGACGCCACCAAAATTTTTACCGCAAAAATAAAAAATAATTGAAGTAAATTTTTTTCTGGTCGTATCGAAAGCATTGTATGCAATTGCATAAAATTTGTCATTTTAACACTCGTACTGTGTGCAAACTATGACTCTTGTTGAAAAGTATGTACTTACTGTTGCAACAATTGCATAAATAGAAATTCATATTTTTCTACTTGCATAATTAATAAAAAATGATGTTAGCTTTAACAAATAATTTTGAATGTCTACAACCTATAATTTTATTGCAGCGTATAACGATGAATATCTTCAAAAACTTATATTAAAAGAAGAACCCAGTTCCTTTAAAAAAATCGTCGTCCTTGTCCACTGCTGAATGTAGGCCTCCCCCACCTGTCTCTACAACGATCGGTCCTGAACCGCCCGCGCCCATCGGCTTCCTGCGGCTCTAACCAGGTCGTCTGCTTATCTGGTAGGAGGCCGTCCCACGCTGCGTCTTCCGGTCCATGATTGCCACTCGAGAACCTTTCTTACCCATCGGTTATCGGTTTGACGAGCGATGTGGCCTGCCCATTGCCACTTAAGCTTGTTAAGTTTTTAAGCTATGCCGGTAACTTTGCTTCTTCGGCGAATTTCCTCGTTTCGCAAAGCATGGCTCCTTCCATAGCTCGCTGAGTGACTATGTGCTTATTGAAGAGGCCAAGAGTTAGGGAACACTTTTCTGTACCATAGTTTTTTTAAATGTTTGTTATAAAAAATCATAGAGCGACACACATCCAAACACACACTGGACCTCCGGTTTCGGTGGCCGTGTTGCTGTGTTAAAATTAGCAATGTTTGTGTAAAAGCTACTGAAGTGTAACAAACAAGCTTATATTTGTTTCTAATTTGATTGAACTGTAAATTTATAACAACGTCGCACATTGCAGACTATAAAATTCAAATATTTATCTATTGGTTGCTTAAAGAGAAACAAGTGTTAACTTGAACACTGTAACGTGCTGATAGATAAAAAGGCTACATAAACAATTACTTAATCAACAAAACATTAAGTTCTTAATTATTGACCTGCACTTAATTAGTGTAAAGAAACTAAGCTGATTTTATTGTAACACTTTATACGACAAAGAGTTTCGAGAAGTACTTGGATCCTTTCAACAATACCTATTTAATAAATAGATTTCACTAGTGTTCGTAGAGTTACATTTCGAATTGGTAACTAAATGCCTCGGCTCTTATAGTGTAAGACCTTCAATATGAATTAGCAAATTTAATTTATAAACTTATCTTTCTTCAGATCATAGACTTATTTATAACAATACCTACCAAATTCTAAAATAAGAGTGCTTCTCAACTGTCAGCGAGTGAGCTGCAAAATAAACTAGATTTAGTGCAAAATAATTTAAAAATTGTAGACACGTTACGTAAATACTACTTACAGTTTTGTCACTTGTCCTATTTGTTAAAACTTAGGCTTTTAGCACAAACTGGAATTGAGGTACGGGCTATCAAAATAGACTTAAAACGATTAAGGTAAATGTTGTTGTGTCCGGTAGCGCAGCGCATAACTGAGTAGTGCGCTTCATAAAAAAATCTTGCCAAGTGCAAAGCGTTTTTTTTATTATATGCCTTCCGTGTTTTCATGCTGTACAAAATAACAATTCAAGAATTGTTTTCGATTGGATTTTATTAATATATTTACCACAAAAGCATTTTAAATTTATGTTTAGTACATTTATTTTCATGTCATCTGTAAAATAAATAAAATATTATTGTTTGTATAGTTGAGCATTGTGAGAATTTTTGCTTTTTTAATTGCTTCCATTTTTGCCTGTAACAGACGAACAGACAGACTGACTGGTAGACATCAAGGTGATTTTCTAAGTGTTTTGTTTTTAGTCTTAACTAAAGAACACCGAAGCTTATCTCATCATTGGAATATCAAAAATTAGGGGTAAACCTAAACAATGTTACTAGCTGCAAATAAGTAGTCCAAATAAAAACCAAAATACGACCTTTGTAATAAATCATGACAGTATGTTCGTAAAAAGTGTTACGCTTACGAGATATTTGAGATAAAATCTGCAGCAGAGTGCAACTGCGTCGGAATTTTTGCATCTTTATATCTGCATCTATTAGTACTCGTATTTTTTCCCCTGGAAGTCAGTAGCATGGAACGGTGGGAATTTCTTGGTGTATTTCAAGGTGGTTTAGTTTTTTGTGTCTGGCAACAATGGCAGGATATTAGGTCAAGTTGCGTTTGCACTGATATACTTGAAATTATTTAATTTAGTGAAGGTGACATGTCTAATATGAACGTAACGCTGTGAGTAATTTATACCTAGTTAGAATGGTGGTAGCCAAGTTGTCTCGGTGTCTGTGTTCTGAGGGGCAGGCGTACAAACCTGTCGGCGTATACTATTGAATTTTTTACTAAACTTCTTAAGTAGGCATTTTTTTTAATTCACTGGCTTTTCGGTGAAGGAATCCATCCCGAGGTCTTTCAAAGAATATAAATATTTTCAAATACCCTTCTAACGTTTGTCTAGGTCCTTACGGGTAGATAAAAGTTCCTGTGACTATAACATATTTTTTTATTTTTAATTAAATATATAAAACTGAATCATACATGCTTCTGCTGTTGGTGGAAACACAGTGAGATCCGACAGCCCTTTGTTTCCCCAGCTCATTAACATTATTAAAATAACAATGTTTTCTTATTGTCAGATAAATTATTATTTGTAAAAGTAGGTTTAATAGTGTATTAGGGGTTGTGTAATATTGATAGAATAAGCACGTTATTACTGACCGTGGGTTCTATGAACGCACTTTGCTTTGAGAAAAGTAAAATTACAAAGAAAAAGCCCATGGTACTAAAGGTCTTAGCACCCGCTTTGCCTGCATGTATAATACCACTGTTTTCGAGTAACTGTGATGAAAAGAATGTTATTATGATCATAGATTATTATTTTATTTTCTTTCTTTTTTTGAGTTTGAGAAAAGAAAAGTTGAGAAAAGTTAGATCAGGTGGGTAACACCGAGATAAATCAACCTGTATAAGTTATGTATACAAAACAGGCGACATGGGACGGTGTTGAATTAAATGAGAAACGTGTAAAATTTGTTTTATGATAATATTGTTTTATATAAATATATAAGTTACGATTTGATCTGACCAAGTTGCACTGTGGCTCGGAGGCAGATCACTAGTTTTAAAGATCGATATATTATAAATAGCGTCATATATAGACGATTACTTTTTTTATTTAATAATTAAATTATTTAATTAAATTTGTATCGTTTATCACCCAATAATACTTTATGAAGCTCAGTTGAAACGATACTTCAACTTCGATTTGATGAATTCCTTAGACAACACTGTAAATTAGATTTAGTTAAATATGATATTTGACACTTTATTGCCCGAAATAAATATCTGTATCATGTAAAATAAATCTGTCTAGACAGATTACGCCGTCGAGCTTAGATGTAGGTGTACATATAATTATTTAGGGGATTACGAGTACAAATCAACTAAAAGAGGTTTATGGGTTTATTTTGTCAAAAATGATACACAGTTGCAGTATATTAAATTATTAGAAGCAAGCTTGTGGTTAATTTTATGTGTGTGATATATCAGATTTTTTTGGTAATTTTTATCTATAAATTTTACTTTGCCGTTTAGTCCAATAAATTGTACGAGATTCTTTAAAATCTGATAACGGAAATCTAAAATAAACACCTATTAGTATGAATTATTATCCGCAACGACAACTATCATATATTTAACTCAAAAGTATGCTATATCGTTAATATGGTCTATAAGTAATCTAACAATTTTACAAATGTTTTTATATTTTTTATTTTTATACTAAGCCGACCCTTAGGACGCTAATAACATGTAAAACCTAATGTAATAGAAAAATTACTTATGCTCTAATTTATTTCCAAAACCCTAGCCTGCGATACTGCACACTATTGGCTGTGTAAAAATAATATTTTTCATCTTTAAGGTCAATGTATGCGCTACCTCTACTGTATAGCGCTTCAGAGAAGACACCTTTCTGTAAAATTTCATTAGAACCGATGTAAAGACAGTTGTGACATACGGACGGACGCACATGACGAAACTATAACGGTTCCGTTTTTGCCATTTGACTACGAAACCCTAATAATACACACATATATTATTACATAAAGCCACATACACACACACTCGAGTATAGAATCATGTAATTTTTTTATTTACAATTTTAATTTTAATTTATTTAGTACTTTTTAAAGGTATACAAATTGACTTCATTAAATTGATTTCATCATCATTAAAATGAACTTATGAACGTACAGTTGGAGTCTAGCAAATAATATTCCTTAGATCCAGGAGTAGTAGATCCGAACTTCATAAGTCATCACCATATTCCTGTGATTCCTAAACAGCTGCAGATGGCTGTGAGTAATCAATGTGAACTAAATTAAATAAAACTAGTTTAAAAAAATTCACACAAATTGTCCTTTCCGCAGTTGGTAAAAATTAAATTAAATATCAAATACAACTCAACTCGAGTTAAACTTTTTTTATTCATGAAGAATTTTTAACAGCACTTTTGAATCTAAAATTAATATTATAAACTTTGCTACCGGTTTGGAATGATTTACTACCGGGAAGAACCGGCTAGAAACTCAGCAGTTAAACTTTTATATTCATTTTATATCATAACTTCATATTGAAATACAATATAGTTTTACACTAGGTAATAACATTTTATATACAATGTTTTAATTTAAAGATATTACAAATGCCCCAATACAAATATAAATTGATTAAGTTCTTATTCTTTCAAGCATTTTTATCATTAACGTATTCATCAATTAAACAATCTTTGACATATATTTTAAATTTATTTAGAGGTAAATTAATCACATGTTCAGGAATTTTATTGTAAAAATGTATAATTTGTATTGCAAAAGAACTATGTACCTTTTAAAGACGACATTTTGGAACTACCAATCTATCCTTATTGCTTGTATTAACAAGCAAAGATATATTGGCATGGAACAATTAACATTTCAAATTCCCGAAATAGTCCCCCTAAAAATTCGAGGTCCTAATTTATAGATTGACCAACTATTTTTTTGTTGCAAAATAAAGACTGTATCAATATCAACTGCCTTACCCCAATGCATATTGCCATAGGATATGATGGAATGGAAATTGCTAAAGTAGACTAAGCGAGCAATGTAATCATCTGTAAGCGGCCTAACTTTCTTAATTGCATAAGCTGCTGAATTAAGTTTCCTGGCAAGAACTGTGATGTGAGGGTTCCATTGCAATCTATATTGTTTAGCGAAATACCTAGAAACACTCAATAAAAGAGAAAATAAAAGAGAAGTGGCATCTGCAAATAGTATAATCTTGCACAGCTTCTCCACAAAGAAAGGCAAGTCATTTATGTAAATTAAAAGTAGAAAACGACCTAAAATAGAACCCTGAGGAACTCATAATTTTACTTTTGAGCCATTGGATTTTATTTCATTAATTTGAACCTTCTGCATTCTACTACTTAAATATGAGCAGATAAGCCCAAGAGCTAAATCTGCAATAACATAATGACTAAGTTTTCGTATAAGAGTTTTATTTTGCACGCTTTCGAATGCATTTGATAGATCACTCAAGATACCAGGCATTTTGTGACTGATCCCAAAGCAAGTATCAAATATATGTTGTATATGTTTAAAAATAATAAAACGGGATTAAACGCGTCATTTTGCAAAATACCTTTTTCCCAACGTGTGTTCACCTGCGTCAGTTGTGGATGGCGTCAGTTCAAATGAATGGTTATTCTTAAAATCTTAACTTCAGTTTTTTAAACAATTTGCATCGACTTTGCATTAATATTAGGAATATATTCCATTTCAAAAACAATATTTAAATATTACATTTGTTTCAAGATTGCTTTGAATAAATTAAGTTAAGTCCTTAACGTTATTTTTCAACCCTGCAAGAAATATCTTAATATATTACATGTAAAAATATGAAACTAATTGTCTTACACAGAAGATATATATTAGCATGACAAATAAGGAACCGAAACACAATGAATCGTCATTGAATGAAAGGATTAAATGTAATTTAAAAGGCGACTTTTTGTATGATTGAAGATAATATCATAATATGTTTATAATAAAAGAGGGTTGAGTCTAATCTGTAACTGTCTGTCTGTTTGTAGCCGTTTTGTCAGTTTTTTGGGTTACATTTCGCACCTTTTAGGAGGTTATTCTGGGAGTTATAGGGATTAAATATAATCTATTAGTCTGAAGTTTCAAAATAAGGATTTTTTGAGATTGAAATTTAACTACTAAATTAGACTACGCAATAATTTTTTAGTGGTCAAATTAAGTTAGTCATTTATTTTAAGAAAATACGATTCGCGGCGCCTGCTTCATACAACCTGCTTCATACAAACGAATTTCCCACTTATTTTGACACTTACAAATCAAACACCATGAAATTTGGAAGACGTGCTCTAGGATAAAATATGTAGTCTGTAGTGTGCCAGTGTTTTATTAAATTATAAAGTTTCAAAGCTATATAGGATTCTAGTTTTTCATACAAATGATTTCAAATTAGATTAAAAGTTGATAAAAACTTTTTTTAGGATTTTGAAAAACTACAGACATAGATATTTGGCTTGAGATCATGTCTACAAAATTGCACTGTATTTGATCAGTAAATTTCCAAAACAAGTAGGAAATAAGTTAATATGAAACACTCTGCGAAGCGCTGGGAATCGTATCCTCTTAATCGAGACCATGAAAGTATGCCTTTGCTGAATGAGTAGATTTTGAAGCACGAACCGTTAGGTGAGACTGTTATAATATGAATCCAGGAATGGCCTCACGCCCTAGACTTGTGTAGAAAACGTATAACAAGAAACTCAAAATAAGCAGAAAATAATCAAGAAACAGAAATTACATAAAACCAAAAAAAAAGATATGCCACGTTTAGTTTTAAAAATTCAGCACCTTGGCGGCTCTTGCCGTTGGTCTGTCATTGGCCAGTTCGATATTTAAAATTATTTGCGTGTTTATCTTTATTTGCGTGTTCATAATATTGTTTTTTTATCAATAAAAATATTTCTGAATACCAACGTTGCAAGCAAGCAAGCAAGTTGCACATCAGATTAGTATACAAGAGCATTGTCGTGTTTCTAGTTCTAAAAGTAAATCGAACGGTATTAAACGTGGTGATTTTTATCTTTATTTTATTCTTTCTAGTTAAAAAATTGTTAAAAGTTAGAAATAGATTTTGAAGATAATAATATTTTGAAGATAACTGATATGATTAATAGTTAAAAATAGTTTAAGTTAGTGTTTGCAAAGAAAATGCCTAGATATTGCTATAGTGATAGTCGAACAGCAGAATCACACCACCCTGAATCATTCCTGACTATCGCTTGATTTCTCACGTCACGTCGTATGTATTTGAGAATACACCCCCAGGAAGCGTACGTTGAACATCTTTATGCCATTTGTATTGTAAATTAATGCGACACCACGAGCCGAGTGCTGTCTGTGAGATGCAGATACAGATCGGATGCGGGTCTCACTCGTAGCGTTGTCGCTCACGTCACGAGAGTGCACGAGTCTAACGGTCTAGGGAGTTTTTAACATTTATACAAATCATATCAAGATTTTATCTATTTTTTTATTTGGTGAGTAACTTTTTTGGTAAGCTTTTTAAATTTTTTCGGTTGCTGCAGTGCAATACTCAATTGCAAGAACTCAAATTTAATAATAAAAAAACATCAATACTTTCTAGGGATCTGGGGGTACGGAAGTGGAAGAAGCCTTTTCTTGATGCGCTTCGTCGTTTTTTTGTACCCTTATTAACTTGTGTTTAGATTATACTAGATAAACAATTTCTATAATAATTCTTGGGATATAATGTCAATAGTAGACTTATTAAATAAATAAAGTTTCAATTGCATAGCTCTTACACTTTAGATTTTATTGATATAAAAAACAACCCCATACTGTAGTCCTTAGAAAAAACCTTGGTGGAGCTCATTCCACAACACACAACAATAGCGTTCTCTGGATTAGGTTTCTCTGAAACCGCACTGTACGCGACCATTTCGGTTCTAAAGTGTGAGAATAAATTTCCTGCCGATACCGAGCGGTGCGATTATAGAAAATTAGAGATGTGAAAAATATACAAGTACGCAGACTTTTAGAAATTGAAAAATACGTGTTTCAGGTTTTTAAACAAAATATCCCTCAACCTCTTACATGGGGGTGTATATGGGGCTTTCGTCAGGTTTCAGAATTGTACTACATTATAATACGAATATTATTACTATACTTATGTAATTCGTTAAAAATTAAAATGTGGTGACAATTATTTACAAAATAAAATTTCTATGGTGATGGGAAATCACAATGATGTAGGCCGCCAGTTGGTGTAAGATAAAAATCGTAGTAAGCTGTATCAGAGGTCGGATTTAAAAAACTGATGACATAGCAAACCAAAAGACTTTGCGATTATAGTTTTTTACAATATAACCCTTTATAAACAACGAAAAACACAATAAATGTTTCATATTCAAATTGAACAAAACCTCTAATGTGCAAGAAATACACCGCAAAAAAAGAAAGAAAAAATTTACGAAATAAAAAAAAAAATTGTCATAGCAACTTACAAAAAGAAGTGAAACCCCATCAAAAACATTTTCATGTAAAATTTTGCCAAGACTAGACTTTAATAATATGGACCGCACTTTCATAAAGTAATCAGATCTCATGTAGAGCCAAGCTTCTAACTCTACAATACCTAACTAAACCAACTCTACACATTAGTGGCTTGGCAAAATATGTGGCTTGGCCGTTTCGCTATCGTCACATGGGTGTAAGGTGAAAAATGTATTCACAGTTCATTACTTTTCTGTATCACAATAGTTCTTGTAGTGACGAAACGGCCAAGCCACATATTTTGACTAAGGTATAGAGTTTGTGAAGTTTTAATTTAAACTATTTTTATCGTAAATTTAATTATTTAAGATATAATTTAATTATATCTAAACAGTCGGTGGTGACGTAGTTTTAATTTTACCTTGCATCCTTGGGGGCGGAGGTTCGAACCTGGCGTGTACCAATGAGTCTTTTTTTAATTACTCAAAGATTTTCAGTAATGGAAAACATCGTAAGGAAACCTGCATACGTAAAAAAAATGCCGGGAGTGCCGGCAGAAGTGTAAACTTAAATATTAAATATTTATTTATTCCTATAATAGCTATTTACTTCCCATCACTTCGTATACATATTTATTTAGTATAAATAATAATTTATTTACTTTTTTGACGTTGTATATTTGACAGCTCAATCTGTCATAGAATTAAAATTCCATATCCAACCTCCCTGTACTACTCATAATCGGCATATACTTAAAAAACATACAACCTGTATATAACATTTAACATGTGTAATCCGCACTTTCATCTTTTCATCAACCCAATTGTCTCTTACTTTTTATTCGTCCTCTAGAGTTTAACATTTTTTACCCATCACAAAAAAGTGCACAACGCCGCTAAAGAAGTTTTCACTTCAAAATCAATCTTTTTATTTTGCCAATCATCCTATTGTGGCGTGGCATTATGGTTTCCGTCTTGCGAATTTTTATGGCGTGGCATTATGGTTTCCGTCTTACGAATTTTCGATCAGCCAGTCGCGAGTTTATCATTTTTACCCATCACAAAAAAGTGCACAACGCCGCTCAAGAAGTTTTCACTTCAAAAGACGTATGTAAAGTCCATAATCCACACTAGGCCCGCGTGTGGACTATAGCCCGAATCGCTTTCAGTGAGGAATACCGTACCCCATTAGTGGGGATAGATATCGTCATTGTGTGTAAAACTACTTGTGTGTGTACTTTTGAATTCACAAACAGTAGAGGATAATTATTAGCTGGGCCGAAATACTTTTTAGTGTCTAAAATAGAGATGAAAATGTATAAACACTTTTACAAAATTGTAGATGTCTCGAAATATTTTCCTAGTAGTTTTACGTAAGTTCGAAACCGGGTTTCAATGTTTATTATGAATTTCCCCACCCTCCTGGGTTCTTATCACAAAAAAGTCTCATTTGGTACTCAAGTTACCACTGCGTTACCAGTCCCCATGACCCCTCAGAAATAATATCCACTGCGTTACCACAGGACGTTTTTATAGGCTTAAAATAGTTTTGATCCAGCTAATCACAGTTTCAAACTAGGTGATACTATTCTATAAGTTGGACTTACAATCTACTCGCTACCTTTATTTTCAAGTTGGACTTACGAACTACTCGCTACCTTTATTTTCCTAATTAACTTCAATTGCAGTACAGTATGAGCGCAAGTTCCGCTACCGAATTAACAGTTCGTACACACTTATACTACTTATCTAGTAGAGAAAATATTAATAGGAATAACACATTTTTAAAAACTATATTTTTTCGATAGCCCTAGACATCCTTGTTAATTTTGAAACTTCTTTCAGAATAGATTCGATGCAGACATAATTTAACTAGCATTAAATAAGGTCACGTGATTAGGTACTTTTACAAAACCGGTTAAGTGTAAGTTGGACTCGCACATTGATGGTTCCGTGATTAAAAGCATTCTTAAAAGTTTTTTTAATTACCCAGACACAGTTGATTTTTTGATAATGATTGAGTCTCATCGTATAAACGATTAGCATCGTTGCGGTTAGGCGGTGAGGTGGGGGAGTAGGTGGGCGTCCACCACACAGTACGTAAACTGGTGGAGTCCTTATCGAAACTAGGGACGCGCGCGCCTCGCTGCTGCTACGGTGGCGGTAGTCGTTCGCACAGGTCATGCGCATTTTATTTGTGATCTGAGGATTGAAGTTAACCTACTTACTTTGCCGTGACTACGAGGAGGTGCAATTCTCATCAAAACGTCGGCAATCAAACTGGTACGTTTTCGTCCTTCCGTACACAAATCGTCGAGTTAAGACCCGATCATTATCAAATCAAAAATGAGTGAAAAACGCGAAAGTTTAAAATTAATAAAGACTATATAATTCTCACAGGTTTTGCAGTAATTAGTATAAACCAAGCGAAAGGGGTTTCGGAGATAAACTCGTAGTCAATTTTCATGTATTTTATTGAATAGCTTGTGTATATGGATAAAATGTGTATATCAAAAATGATAAAAAATTCAAGTTAAAACCCTTATAACAAGCCCTTTTATATGATATGTGACACGGTACAATTTGCATTATATTTAAATTTCCTATTTTACCCTCCAAAAGTGACCCCGTATTAAAAAAATATTTAATTACATTATACGTCCGTATTTGGGTTAGAGAAATTTAAATGTGGGCCGCCATATTTCAATTTAACCGGTGCAGTAGATTTGGAACGAATTGGATGAGACGGACAGACAGATAGATCACAGAGTGATCCTATGAGGGTTACACCGTTTTTTTTCACTCGGCTAACGTACGGAACTCAGTGGTAGTTAAAACATTATTAAAATGAAACAATAGAACACCTGAAAGAACACAGAAGAGTTAATGGATCACATATAAACGTTTTATAGTACATTACTGCCGCGGCCTGCAAACGTAGCATTACCGGGCGATCGTGAGTATGCGGGACGAGGCATTGTTCGTTAAAAATATCAGATGAACTCTTAGGAAGCTAACTAACTAGGAATATCTCGGCAATGTTTTTGCGCGAATGAAACCGCGGAGCATGTCTAGTTTTTAAAAAATGTAATTTATTCGTCAGAAAGCATTTTTTCAAGGCAATGTCCATACAATAGGTACTTTAGTTGGTCAGTTCATTTTTTCATTGTTGCATCGCATTATTTTTAACAAACATAAGCAGACCTCATTTATTTGGTGGTTATGGTAACCTATAACTATAGGTTATGCAGACTCAGCTTAAATTTTCGGAATTGACATGCCAATTTTATTTTCAACATGCAGGTTTTCGAGTGCAATATTTTCTTTTCCTAAGTCAGTTGAAAAAGCCGTACTAAAGAAAATATGCCCCCCCCCTGCGTTATGTTCACATTAGTGTGTGAAAAGACTTTGCGATGTATAACGGACACATTTGTTAAAACTGGGACAGTACCTCACGTGCCTTACAATGTACGCACACCGGTCACAACAAACAAGATTAAAACCTTTCATCGCGCCGCCGCTTGTTTATTTTTCCCGCTCAATATTCCTCTATGACGTTTCAATTTTAACGGAACGCCCGACCGCGCAAAGGGAATAAAGGAAAAATTGTATAATGCACCATAGCCACCTTATAAAGAACCCTAATTTTTTAAATAAACTGAGCTGAAATGTGCCACGATATGTTGGGTGTTATAATGATGTATGATGGGATAATTCGTATTTGATTTAAACCAATTAGTGATGCTTACGCGCGAACCTTGTGTTACTCGGATTGAGATGTGAACTTTATCTTTCTTTCGCCTGTTAAATTATAACGAACTGAACTGAATCTGAAAAATACAGCTTAACAAATGGATTTGACTCACTGCGTTTTCAAGAAATTGAATAAAGTATTATCTCTTGTACACAGTTTGAAAATTTGTTTCATGCCTTCAACTTTATGCAACATTCGTAATAGAAGTAGAAATCTAAGTTTAAAAAAAAAACATTAAAACGACTTACTACAACACATAAGTGGCGCAAAAATTTGTTAGTTAGTCTATAGTCGTTATGAAAGTAAGTTTAACTGCTTTTTTCATCATCAGGTACAGTAAAGCCCCAGTAATATCTTTCTGGGACATGTACCGCATTTTATTCCGAAACAACATGGACAATAACTAAATAAGATCCTGGAAATCAAAATGCAACAAATTGTATCTCAATTAGTTTTCTATAGAAAGTGTATTCCGAATGCCCTGGCAAACTGATTGTCGTAATTCAGTTTCTGAAATTTTTATTTATGACGTACATTCCGAATATATAATAATATATTTGCCAGAGTTAGGTTCACTTAGCTGCTGTCGCGTCGCCGCCACGTCCGCAATACAGTGCCGTATGTTTACAGAATGTTGTAATTAGAAATCGCTCGTTACTCGTAATTCGGTACAGATATAGTAAGCTTCGTACAAAATTGTCGAATTAGCTTTTTTACTAGCACAATACTGCTTAGTTATTTATTAAATAGCCAAGTGCGAAGCGGCTGTGTTACAACATAATATTTAATAATATCCGCCTGAGGAAATTCTATATTTTTTAACGTAAAGGTATTGTTCTTGGCAGCGTAAATTAAATTTCTTACTGCTTTATAGTTTTACTAGAAGTAAGTATGATATACAATACGTACTAGGTTAGGTCTGTGAGGTACCTACCTATGTTAGATTTAAATCTAAAGTCTGTTACACACGGAGCTGAGATGTTTAATAATATGCCAAAATATATGTATACAAAACTAAATCAAATTTATAGTTGCGTGTGTGGTAATTTCAAGTTTACTATTGAAAGTATATATGGGCTTGATTATGTTAATTTAAATTGCTCTTGATAATACTTTTATATTGTTATTTTTTAAACGTACAACGGTTAAAATAGTAACAAAAACTTCAATACTTTTAGTGTTTCGCAACAAATGTACTACGAATAACATACTCCTACTTATGGATATACGTAGGTTGCACTTTATATATTTATTACCTATAATATGATCCGGTTAAGTGCGAGTCGGCTTCACGCACTTTTCTTATTATCAAACAAAATTTGTAAAATTTTACCTTGTTATTTTAAAACCAACAACTTCTAGTATGTTTTTCTGTAAACTTTAAGTAAAATAATATATTCTGTATTTTGTTTAAATTTCAATTTTCATCTATATGCTCAAATAACTTATTATCTATAATTATATCAAAATTATAAAATTAATCAGAGACCCTCACGACAAGCCCTTTCATTTGATATGTCACATAGTAAAGTTTGCAAACTGTTGATTTTATATGTGTGTACCCAACTTAAGAGGTTTACTGTGTTAAGACCATGTTAAGACCAAGACTTTTCATAGGTTATCCTTTATTTTTGAGAAAGAACTAATTTCTTAGAAATTTTAGGCTCAGTAGTTTCGGAATGTCATCTATTTACTTAAAAAACTTTAAATTTTTTTTTTATTACAAAAATATTTTATTTTTAAAAGTGACCGAGTGAGTGCGGGTGTCGTATTTGGGTCACAGACATTGATATTCAGCTTATTCGGTCCAGTAAGTCCGAAGCGAATTGGCTACTACAGACGTACAGACGTACAGACGTACAGACGTACAGACGTACAGACAAACGCACGAGCGATCAAATAAGGGTTCAGTTTTTCATTCGGACGTACGAACACTTAAAAAGGTACAAATTGTAGTTCAAGAGGTATAATGAAATAAAAGGTTAGAAAAAATACTCATATGGATTTCCGATTTCTCAACCGATTTCTAAAATCGACAAATAATTTAATATGCGTTATTTCGGTACCTTTATTGAGATGACAGATTGCCCGCTCTGGTCCCGGAGTAAGTTTAACTTGATAATAATGATGAATTACACGTAAGGTACTTTAGTAGTCATTATTTAACACTTAGGTTAGATGCTATTTTGTGATTACAACGATTTGTTTCTGATGACTCACTTTAAGTGTCTATTTGGCTCAGATCAAAAAAATATCATCATAAATACTATGTTATGTTATCTTATCATTTTCGCTTAACAGTAAAAATAAAGGCTTAACAGTAACTAGACTTCTTATAACTTCAACAATCTCCAATAATTACTGTTTTCTTGGCAAAGGCCAATAAATAATTGCCTTCTATCTTTGTTCGTGGCAATCGACTTTGATTTGTTAAACCAAGGGGTGCGGGTTCAATTCCCGCACAGGTCAAACATTTATGTGATAAACATTCGTATGTGTCTTAAGTTTCGATGTTTCCTATGTACAATAATGTATTTACAAAAAAAAAATATATATGGTTTTGTATCGGTGGTCTAGTATCCATAGTGCAAGCTTTGTATCGGTGGTCTAGTATCTATAGTGCAAGCTTTGTATCGGTGGTCTAGTATCCATAGTGCAAGCTTTGTATCGGTGGTCTAGTATCCATTGTGCAAGTTTTGTATCGGTGGTCTAGTATCCATAGTGCAAGCTTTGTATCGGTGATCTGGTATACAAGTAGGTTATAATTGGGGCGTCTGGATCAAGATCCGATCTTGGTAGGATCGGATCTTGATCCAGACGCCCCAATTATAACTTTGAATCTATTCAACTAGACCCCGGAAGCATCATTTTTTTACTTTTAACATTAGAGGACTGTTGAAGAGGATTTATTGTCAATTGTAATTAATAACTCTTACCTTCAAATAAAGCTTGTATTTTTATAAAAACTAAAACTATTTTGTAAAAACTCATGTATGATCACGTTAATTTATTCAGCAAGGTTCCTGTAATTTATTAAACTAAATAACTCTACTCAACGACTGATAAGCAAAGTACATAAATATTACATTTATTTAAGGAAATGGTTCGCTGCGCTGAATCGTGCGGACTCAACGGTAGCGCTACACCTAGCTCCGTTCATGTCACTGATATCAATAACAATATACGTACCATATCTATTCGTATTTATACATTCATCGCATACAAACATTTTATCTTTTTTAGGCTGGAGTCACAATGAGCGCGTAATTAATTAAGAGGTTAAATATACGGATTTATATGCCTAAGTAGGTATTCAAAAATGTGTTCAACTACCAAAAAATTTGTACTTTAATCTATAATCTTCTACAAATGATTCTTGGAAAAAGTATGCGTACGTCGTCTGAGTTCAGCCTTTCTCTCTTTAGTAATTTGATTGGCAGTGATGGTAAAATAATTAGGTTTATTATTATTATATTTCTTATAATCCACGGCTTCGAGGGAGTATAATTATTCAATAAAACTAAAACTGAGGACACTGTATATTTTATTGAAACTTTTGTAATGTTACAGTTATTCATAAACGGTACCTTTAGGTAAATACTAAAATATAATAAAAGTAGATTCATATCTTTTCTAAGCTCTGTTGAATTTTCATCATTAAACTTTTTGTTGAATTATATATGTCGTCAAAAAAAATACTATCTACATCCACAACGTACTGCATACATATGTTTGCATCACATTTACAAAACACCGAATTTTCGTTTTTTTAAAATTTTTAGACATCATATATTTCCAACCTTATTATTTTTGAACCAAGCTTAGGTATTTTTACATAGGAATACGTTTCAACTTCCTTTTTCTTCTTTGGAGTACTGACACTGGCCGAGTGGTCATTCTCATGCTGCAAGTAGTGGCTTACGCGTTGTGTAAGAACAGATTGTGCTTTGCTTTATTTTAACTTACTGACATTGTGGTTGTCACTCAGGTAGAGCAGGGAAACTTATTGAATGATGTACTGCAGGATATTGTATTTTCCCCTGTTTTATATAGTTTTTTTAAAACAGTCAATAGAACTCAAAATCGTATTTGCATTTCGTCAATCGAATACTTATACGAAAATGGTATGGTGAAATACGATTTTTATGATGAAACAAAGACAGCGCTGCTTTGTTAATACACAGTCTAACAATATGTCAAAGCGATGACTGTAGGTACTGTATTATTCAAATAAATGTTTGGACTGTGGTTTTTAGGTTCCTTCATAAGTTAAACAATCAGAATTTATGTATGTGTATTGAAGATTTCCTATACAGATTTACATTTTCAATATTCTAGTTACAAAACTAAAACCATAGGTAAAAACTAGTATGTGAGTTTGTCTATATGAATATGTTTCGATTCGACTCTATAGTTCCGAGGTAAGGTTGAAAATTAGGCATAATAGTTTTATGTGTACTAAGCAGTTTTTGTCTTTGAAGCTGTTAATCTAAGTCAGCACTTTAGTCCACGTGGACTACTTATTTGGTGTAGTGACGTAGATTTCTTGTGGTATTTAAGTGGACCAAAGTAAGAGCTTAGCATCACTGCACTTTCCTGACCACATCAACAACATTGAAGAGGAACTAACATTTACATAATTATAATACCTTCGGAAAATGTAAGTAAAAAATTTTAGTTTATATTATATAGTTACCATTTTTTGTACACCACCAGGTGGCAAAAAAGCTTACACCCCATCTGATGTTAAGCGGTCATCGTAGCCTATGGAGGTTTGCAATACCAGGGGCATTACTCACGCCTTGCCGACCCTTTAAGAATCTAATCACTCCTTTTTAAAGAAAACCTCGGGCATGGAGTTCATTCCAAAAGCTTAGCGTTCGCGGGGTAAGCACCTCTCAAACCGCACAGTGAGCGACCATTTAGGTTCTAAGGTATGAGGATGAATTCCTGCTTATGGCACGGCGGTCCGATGGTAGAAAGTAGCTGTAAGAATCATTCCAAACAAAAAAATCCCTTTCACCATGTGAATAATATAGACTACATTTGATAGCATTCATCAGGTCAGTCAGGTTAATCATGCAATGTTCACCTGATTATGATCAGATGGATAACAAAATCATAAATTGATTAAATTGACCCCTTACCCCCCCAACAGACTTAAGTTTAGCTAGCCTAAAGCTGATAGTATTAAACGTTTCTATAAATTTTTACAGGTCTCGCACTCAAGAAAACGCGGAAGTCTTATTTCCTTCAGATGATGAAGTTCCTCATGCGCCAGCGCTGGAGAAAAAACAACGCAAAAGAAAATTGTCTCCATTGCCGAGCACGTCAAGATCGGTTCATTCTTCTGCACGTCAAGGTGCATCTTCTACAACGGGTAAGAAGAAAATTTTCACCCCCATCACTTCCAAAAAACCAACGGCACTCGAGCTATTTGGGAGTGACAGCGAAGAAGAGGGCGATACAACCAGCCATGCCAAAAGCCAAAAGCCTCCTACTATTATTTCAAATATAACACGAAGGCTTGCGAACGGGTATTCCCGTCAATCTGCAGATGGGAAACCGGGGTCATACTTTATAGACCTCCGGATTTATAAGAGTGACGAGATTGAGAATGTGCAGCCAATAAACAGATGGCGTCACGCTATCATAAGCGTGAAAAATCGCACTGACGATAATTCAGAGGCAACATCTTACCGATTTTATTAGGGAAACGAGAAAGGAGTTCTGCAAAAGTGTGCCTACTTTTATTAGTAATTATTATTAGATTACTTTTATTTCGTTACTTTTATTAGCATGGCTGGCCTACAGGCTATAGGCTCGGTACAGATTGAGCTAATCAATAGCGTTGACCTGTCCTCTACAATAAGCAAAAGTTTAAAAAAAAATATGGTGCTTAAGCAACAAACCCTCTTTTTAGTATGTGTAGGATATTGTAACCATCAAGTATTATGACTATTTTTATAATTTTAATGTTTATACTTAGCTATTTTCAATATTTAAATATTGTAACGATTTATTTTATTTTATTACTTTTGACTCTAGATATTTTTAAGAATAATATAAAGATTATGTACATAATATATCCATACCAATAAGTCCTAATAAATATTATCATTATTTAATTTTTTTTTTACAGTACCCCAAACTCCCGTGTCCAGACCAGATTCTATTAATGTAAAACGATGTGAAAATTGTAAAATTGAAATACCAAAGAATAAATACCAAAATCACTTAAGAACAAACTTACATAAATCAAATTGCTTATTACAGTCAGAATTTGAAAATGTTGATATTATAGCCACTGCTTTTAAAAATAGAAGTATAACATTTCGGCTAAATCCATCGGAAGAATACTTGTCACTAGAATCATTCCTATTGGATAGCCTGAACAATGTTGTAAAAATAATAAGTAACTGTATAAATAAACATAATTGTGTAAAAGTAAACTTTGAGCTGTTTGCGTATTTTGTACAACCTAAGTCAGGGGAGCAACAGCTAAAGTCCTTTATTACGAAATACGAAGTAATATATCGCAATACAGATATCAGTAAATTGTTTAAAAATGTTATTAGCAGTTTTGATAGAAAAATATGTGAACTTCAAACTCGTGAATCAGGCTGGTCATTTTTTTTTATAAATCATTTAGAAATTAATGTTAACAAATACTGTCCATTAAGAGGTGGTTCGTTCATAGATTTACCAAATGCAATAAAAAATTCAAAAAGTTGTTTAAATTTAAAAAATAATGATAATCACTGTTTTTTGTGGAGTATTGTAGCGGGTATATATCCTCAAATCAATAACGTATGTCGAATAAGTTCTTATCCACATTATTCTATGGTCTTAAATATAGATGGTATGTCTTTTCCCCCATCACATAACGATGTTAAACGTTTTGAAAGTATGAATCCTGATATAACATTTACGGATTAGACGAAAAAAACAATGTTACTGGTCCATTATATATAACTTGTGCGAGAAAAATCAATCATATCAATTTACTTTATTTTGAGAAAAATAATAAAGGTCACTATTGTCTTATAAAAGACTTTTTGCGATTGGTTAAACGTCAAATAACTCGTCACAAAGGCAAAATGCATTATAAATTTATTATTATTATAAAAAATATTAAGTAAAATAAAATACACTTCTCATGAATGTAATAAAATTATAACAGTACTACCTGCGAAATATGCTGTTTTGCAATTTCAGAACTATGAAAGAAAACAAAAAATTAATTTCGTTATATATGCAGACTTTGAAACCCTACTTTTAGATCACAACGAGCAACAGACTGAAAGTACTCGATCTTATAAAATGCATAAACCTGCCTGTTTCGGGTATTACATTTGTTGTTCGCATGATTCTCGTTTGAATAAATACGTTACATATAGAGGACCAAATTGTGTAAAAATATTTATTCAATGGTTGTTTAAAGATATAAAAAATATTCATGAAATATTATCTATTAAAAAGCCTATGAGTCTTATGTCTTCTGAACAAGAAAAAAGTTATAAAAGTGCAACAAGATGTCATATCTGTAATCATTTTCTGTTTAATGACAAGGTCATGGAGCACGATCATGTTACAACACGATATCGGGGCGCAGCACACTCACACTGCAATCTGATGTACAGAGTCTGCCCATTTGTGCCTGTTATTTTACATAATTTGACAGGTTATGACAGTCACCTTTTCATTACCGAGTTAGCAAAATATGAAGGCTATTTTAAAATAATACCTCAGACGAAAGAAAAATATTTGTCTATTACAAAAGTGATCGAATCTAAAAACACGCCAAGTCCAATCCAAATTAAATTTATTGACTCGTATCAATTTCTTAGCGCAAGTTTAAATGACTTGGCTGAAAATTTGAATGCAGAACATTTTATTTACCTGAAAAAAGAATTTCATGATTTGGAGCACAGTAAATTATTGTGCCGTAAAGGAATATATCCGTACGATTATATGGATTCTTTTTCTAAATATGAAGAATCTGATCTTCCTGCTAAAGAACATTTTTATAATAGTATTAAATGTGAAAATATAACACATGAAGAATACACACCGCAAAACGGGTATGGGATATGTTAAATATTAAAACACTTGGTGAATACACAGATTTGTATTTAAAAACAGATGTATTGCTACTTTGTGACATATTTGAAAATTTTCGCAAAACTAGTTTAGAGTATTACAAACTTGACCCAGCTTACTATATCACTGCTCCAAGTTTGAGCTGGGATGCGATGCTGTTGTATACAGGTGTCCAGTTAGAACTTATTAATAATTTAGAAATATATGAGATGATTGAAAAAGGCATTCGTGGAGGTTTGGCACAATGTTCCCTTCGTCACGCTAAAGCAAATAATAAATATTTATCAGATTTTGATAAATCTCAACCATCAACTTACTTGATATACTTAGATTGTAATAACCTTTACGGTTATGCAATGACAAAAAAACTGCCAATATCAGATTTTCGTTTCTTAACCCCAGAAGAAATAGATAAATTTAATATAACGAACACCTCAAACAACTCCGATCATGGCTATATTCTAGAAGTTGACTTGGGTTATCCAGAGTATTTACATAATACTCATCGTGATTTACCTTTTGCACCTGAAAAATTTACTCCGCCAGGGGGGAAGACACCTAAGCTAATTGCTAGCTTATATGATAAATATAAATATGTTATTCATTATGTTCATTTAAAAGAATGTTTACGGAATGGCCTGATTTTAAAAAAAATTCATCGAGTAATTACATTTAGACAAGACAAATATTTGCAAAAATATATTGACTTAAATACTCGCTTGCGCCAGGCTTCTTCGTCTGCTTTTGAGAAAGATTTTTTTAAATTATTGAATAATGCTATATTTGGAAAAACTATCGAAAATAGACGCAAGCAGGTCAACATAAAATTAGTAACAACATGGAATGACACCCAAAACAAAACTAATAAACAAATTGGTGCAGAGAAATTAATTTCAAAACCGAACTTAAAAAACATTACTATATTCTCTGAAAACTTTGCAGCCATTCATTTGACCCCGGAAAAAATAACGCTTGACAGACCTATATATCTCGGTTTTACAGTTTTGGAATACGCAAAACAACATTTGTATAGATTTCACTACGATTTCATTAAAAACAAATATCGAAACAAAGAAAGATTATGTTACACAGACACTGATAGCCTTTTATATTACATAAAATCAACAGATAACAGAACAAGAGATATGAAGGAGGAAATATCAAAATTCGATACTAGTAACTTTGAAGTAGATAATATTTATGAGATACCTAGAATTAATGCGAAAATTCCAGGAATATTCAAAGATGAACTGGGAGGTGATATTATAACCGAGTTTATTGGATTAAGAGCAAAATTATATTGCATAAATAGTACGAAAGTTAAAATTAAAAAGCTAAAGGTGTATCTAAGACGGTAATAAAGCGTATGCAATCAAATAATTACAAAACTGCGTTATTTACTAATAAAACCTTCAAATGTAGAATGAATGTAATACAATCAATAAAACACATACTATATTCTCGAGAAATAAATAAAATAGTGATGAATAAAAACGATGATAAGATTCAAATACTTTCAAATCAAATTGAAACTTTACCTTGGGGTCATTGTAATACTATATTTTAGGGTTAGAAATTGTGATACATGTTCAAAGAAAAAAAATGTACTACTAGTATTTCTCTGTCAAAATGTTTTTTATTAAATTGTTATAAATTTTATATTTAAAATGTATTTACGCAGTGTAAATAAAAATAATAAATAAATAAATTCATGTATGGATTATGAGTTATTGTAAATACTATCTGTTCTATAAAGTATTAAACTTAACATTATACATATGTGTACTGTAATAACATTGTTTAGTGATTTATAAATACATCCATATTAATATCATTTTAAAATGTTTTATTTCTCTAACTTATTCTGAATTTACATCTATATAATAACTATACACTAGTTATCAACACACAGTGTACGACTCACAGTACACAATGAAGTTCGTTAAGCAGCCCTTGACTTTAGAAGTAAATAACATAAAATTGGATAATTCATTGCCCTTAATTAAACACAGTGTACTATTTCCCAACACAATCCGATGTTTAATCTGCGGTCCATCTAACTGTGGAAAAACTAATCTCATGCTTAATTTATTGCTTCATAAGAATGGTCTCAAATTTAAGAATGTTTATTTATATTCAAAGACAATTTTCCAACCAAAATACCATTTCTTAAGTCAAGTAATGGCGGAAATCCCAGAAGCGAAATTCTTTATTTTTAATAATCATGAAGAAGTTCTACACCCTAACGATGCACTGACTAACTCAATAATTATATTTGATGACGTTGCATGTGAAAACCAATTAAACATTCGCAATTACTTTTCCATGGGAAGGCATAGAAAAATAGATTGTTTTTACTTGACTCAAACATATTCAAAAATACCTAAACAACTTCTAAGAGATAATGCCAATTTATTGATTGTCTTCAAACAAGATGACACGAATTTGAAACATATATATAATGAGCATGTCAATACAGATATGGATTGGCCTAAATTTAAACAGCTTTGCTGTACAATATGGAAGGATCAATTTAACTTTTTGTTGATAAATAAAGATTGTGCAATTAACAACGGGAGATATAGACAAGGTTTTGATACATTTATTATTTTTTGATATTGTGGAATTCTAATTTAAGGTAATAAAATAGAAGTTTTTGTTAAAAACAGATCACTTATTGATTAATCTCTGTATACCTCACTCGCTTATCAATTCTGACAAAAAATGGAAATTAACATAAAAGAACAACTTATAAAATCAGTCGATAGCATAAAAAGTAAACTGAAGATGATTCAAAATGAAGAAGATGCGGCAAATCTTAAATACAAAAAAGTCTTTAAACCAATAACTGACCCTCTAGAAAACATGGTAAAAGTTAATGTAAAAAATTATCCAGAATGTTATAGACGTATAGTCGATTCAAGTAACAGATTAAACGATTCTGTAATAAAAAATGATGCAATGAAGGAATTGGACTCTTCTGTGGAATATGAAGATTTCAAAGACTTGATGAAAAATAATTCTAATGAAGATTCAGAATACTATGATTACACGGATGATGATGAAAAAAATGTTACATGTTCACTAAAAGAAAACAATGACATATTGCTGACCCTTAAGAAAGAAGCGACATCTATGGTAACAACATAAATGTACCCTTCGGTATTCGTTGCGAAAATAAAAAGTTTCTTATGGGACACTCTGCTGTTAATTTTTCACTTATAAATAATTCTTCTGATGTGGAGAAGGTATATGTGGTAACTATAAATAATAAAAAATATAAGTTAACATCAGGTTTCAAAGAACTTGTGTTATGCAATAAACCCGACCTTAAGTTAGTAACCGAAGAAGACAAAATTGTGTATAAAGATATGCTTAATAATACAAACGCTCACAGGCGAGATTACACTTCCAACGGGCAAATAAAAGGTGATAAAGGATTAAAATACCGTGAGATAATTAAACCCATGTTTTCACAATTGAATGATGCTAACGAAAAGTTTTGTGAGCAGTTAACTAAATCTAAAGTAGGTGGTTATTTATCTAAATTAAAGGAGTATAAAAGCAATACAGATTATATTTATTGGGATAATCCAAATGAGTTAATTGAACGGCTCAAACTGTTAATCGCGTCAAAAAGTGCTGGTAATAGTAATCATGATAACGAAATTGTGTCAATAATGGAAGAGTTAAAAGAAGCTGGTATTATAAAAGAATAAAAATGTATTTATTTTTTTATTAACGCTGAATACCTTTAACATGAATGACGATGTATTTGGGAATATAGAGTCCGTAAAAGATAATTGTGAATCAGACACGAATTTTTCTAAGGATTACATTGATAAAATTATGCAAGAATGTTTAAGTGAAGTTAGAACTCTCAGCAAGGTAATTTTGAGTTTGACACAAAGGATAAAAAAAATTGAAAGTGATATTGTAACTAAAGATCTGGAAGGAAAAATAAATAAACACTATGAGCAAAGTGGACGTCGTAAATGAAATTCACAGAAATGCTAGATTGAACTTTCCTCGAAGAAATGTAATTTTAAAAGATATAGACGACCTTTGGCAAGCTGATTTAATAGATATGCAAAAAATATCTAATGTAAATTCTGGTTTTAAATACATATTGGTAATTATTGACTGCTTTTCAAAGTATGCTTGGGCTATTCCACTTAAACAAAAAACTAAAAAACTCGTGTCTAAAGCGTTTCACACTTTATTAACAAACGGGCGTGTTCCCAAAAATTTACAAACAGATATGGGAACAGAGTTTTATAATATTTTATTTAGCCAGATTACTCAAACATATAAAATTAATCATTATTCTACATATTCTACGAAAAAGGCTTCAATCGTGGAAAGATTCGTAAGAACACTAAAAATGAAACTTTACAAGGATTTCAGTTTAAAAGGAAATTATAAGTGGAATGATGGTACGCTTGAAAAAAAAATTTATGAATACAACAATACATTTCACAGAACATTAGGAAAACCACCAGCCACTATTAATCATAATAATAAAAAAGCTATTTTTGAGAGATATATTAACAGCAATAATAAAATTCCTAAATGTTGGAGGTTCAGAGTAGGAGATTTTGTTAGAATCAGCAAGTATAAAGGATGTTTTGAAAAAGGTTTCACACCTAACTGGTCTACAGAAATTTTTAAAATAACAAAAGTACAACATACTAACCCGACAACTTATTTATTAGAAGATGGAAAATGTAGACCAATTTTAGGAGCATTTTATGCACAAGAAATCCAAAAAACTAAACACCATGATGTATATCTGGTAGAAAAGGTTTTAAAGAAAAAAGGAAGCAAATTGTATGTTAAATGGTTAGGTGTCCCTTTAACTGAAAACAGTTGGATAGATAAGATAAATGTTTTGACTTAATGACCGTTTAATGCAATTCGATTCCAACTAGTACTTGAGATTATTAAAAATTATTTTAAATTTGCTTTCCTGGTTCCTTTGTTCTCATTTGTGTATGATTCTTTGAGTAATAAAGACCTCATTCAATTTTATAGTACTAATAAAAATATAAAAAAATAAAAAATGGTGAAAAAACGAAATAATGTTATTAAAGAAAAGAAACGAAAAATATACAGAAAAACTTCTGAAAATAATATTCAAGTAACTTCAGGGGCTGGTCTGAAAAAAACCTTTAATAATATTGTTACACATACAAAAAAACATATTCGTAATTTAAAACCCAAATGTAAGAAAATGTTAATGGAGCTAGCATATGCAGCTGCTCGAGAATTGGCATCTGACTTACCCGTGGAAATACCTAGGGTAATACCAGTACCTAAAACAGGTGGATTTCTACCATTAATATCTATATTTGCTGGACTATCAGCTACTGGCAGTTTAGCTGGAGGTGTAGCAGGAATTACAAAAGCTGTCAATGAATATAAATCAGCAAGAAAACAGTTGGAAGAATTAAAAAGGCATAATAAAGAAATAGAAGCCTTATGTATTGGAAAAGGACTACATCTTAAACCATATAGAGATGGTCTAGGAATTTATGTCACAAAGGCAAAAAACTAAATAGTCGGCTACCCAAAAAAGCTTTAACGAATATTGATATAATCAAATACTCGAAAAATATTCCCTTTTTTCGAGGTGTATTTATGAGAGATGAATTACCAGAAAAACCATTCTTAAAAGAGTGTGGAGTCATTAATTTAGATTCTTCTGAAAATTCTGGTACTCATTGGGTAGCGTATGGAAAGATAAACGATTATATTGAATACTTTGCTAGTTATGGTGATCTTAAACCACCAAAGGAGTTCATCAAATATTTAGGACAAAACATTAGATATAACTACGATAATTTACAAGGAAATTTATACAAATGTGGGCATTTATGTTTGAAATTTTTGAACTCATTTTGGATGACTTATAATAACTAAGTAGTCATCTATTAATATTTAATTAACTTATACCAAAAATGTAAATAAATAAAATGACTCAGTACATCAAACGCTTATTCTCCAACTGTCTACAGTCAGGACAGAATGTTACTTGTTTTTAATTCAATTGAGTAAACATATTGAATAAAAATGATTGTTTTCAATAAAAGCCTGGTCATCAAAAGAAAACTTCATATTTCACCTCCAATATCGAAAGAAAGAGGACGTTTTAGATCAACTAAAAATATAACGAGGAATAATAAAAAAATTCTGCAAGCACTTGGTTTTAAAATATAAAATGCTTGAAATTAACGATTTACCGCATCATGACAATTCCATAGAAAGTTATGAGATACATAGTTACAATCCATATAACAACAGCTTTAAAGAAAACGATGAAATCAGGATACCCATCCATCAGCAAGACATGTATGTACTTCCATCTGCTAGCTCCCTTTACATTGAAGGATATGCAAGTGCTAGCACAAAAGATGCAACAGGAAAAATCATACAGAAAGAAATTAATTTTATAAATAATCCAGTTTCATTTTTATTTAAAGATATAAGATATGAGTTGAATGGTATCGAAATAGATCATCCAAAAAATGTCGGCATTACCACTACAATGAAATCTTATATCTCAATGAATCAAGGAGAAGGTAAATTTGCGGCACTATGGGGTTGGAATATAAATGGAACTAAACAAAATAAAGGACATTTTAATATCATTATGCCATTAAATAAAATACTGGGGTTTGCGGAAGATTACGACAAAATTCTCATAAATTGCAGACATGAACTTATTTTACATAGAAACAGTTCTGTTTTAAATAGTGTGATAATGGAAAAAAACGATAACATAAACATAGATATTCAAAAAATTCAATGGCGTGTACCTCATATCAAAGTTTCTGATCGTAATAGACTAACACTACTTAAGCATTTAGAAAAAGATCGTCCTATACAGTTGGCATTTAGAAATTGGGATTTGAACGAGTATCCTTTATTACCTAAAACTACAAAGCACTCTTGGTCTATTAAAACTACTACTCAGCTAGAAAAACCAAGATTTGTAGTAGTTGGGTTACAAACTGACAGAAAATATAATAATACCAAGAGTTCATCCGTATTTGATCATTGTAAAATAACTAACGTCAAATTGTTTTTAAATTCTCAGTATTTTCCTTATGATTCACTTAATTTGAAATTTGAAGAAGGTAAATACAGTATATTATACGAAATATATGCTAATTTTCGACACTCGTATTACGGCTCCGGCGTGGATCCCTTGCTTGATTTGCACACATTTAAAGAAAAAGCCCCGCTTTTTGTAATTGATTGTTCAAGACAAAATGATTCACTGAAAACTGGTCCAGTGGACGTTCGTTTAGAAATCGAGTCTTCTGAAGACATAGCAGAAAACACAGCAGCTTACTGTCTAATCATTAATGATCATCTGTTCGAGTATAAACCATTAAGCAATATTGTTCGAAAATTATCATGAATGTTATTGTAGATATACAAGGTTTCAAAAGTGAAGACAATAAATTTATATTAAAAGAAATAGCAATTCGGTCTGAAAAACATGTCTATGTGTTACTGATTAAACCACCATACCCATTCTACAATTTAACAAAAAAAGAACGTTTAAATGTAGCTTGGATAGAGAGAAATAGAGGTATTTTGTGGACCGAAGGTTATGTCCCTTACTATAATTATAAAATTTTATTTTATGATTTTTTTAAAGATAAACACATTTTCGCTAAAGGTTTTGAAAAAGTACAATGGCTTAAACAAATTCTAGGAACTGACAAAGTTTATAATTTAGAAGACCTGAATTGTCCTAAATTGGTAACTCTGCATGAAAATTATGCAATGTCGTCAAATATTCAAAATTGTATTTACCACACTAATGTATGTGCTTTAAAAAATGTATCATGTTTGTATAATTGGTTTTTAGAAAATAATGAAAAAAAGAGAGTTATAATAGTATGTATTTTTGTTGTGATGTATAAAACTAAATATATAAACTATACAATTATGAAAGACTTTTATTTGTGTAAATTAAGGCTTTTAAGGGGGCTTAATAAATAGACTCAAAGTTATAATTGAGGACTCTTGATCGTATTAGATGAATAAATTCTTTGATAAAGTTTTACAAAATAGTTTTATTTGAAGGTTAGAGTTATTAACTACAATTGACAATAAATCAACAGTCCTCAAATGTTTAAAAAGTAAAAAAAGAAGCTAGTTGAATAGATTCAAAGTTATAATTGTGGCGTCTGGATCAATATCCGATCCCACCAAGATCGGATCTTGATCCAGACGCCCCAATTATAACCTACTTATACATCGTACATGCTTTCCTTAGGTAGCTAGCTTGGAATCAGATTGCGCTGTGTGTACTAATAAAGGTGGTTATTTAGCTGTGATAAAAGGGCCATTTTTTATTTAACCACTAGACATTGCCAGCGGCTCCGCCCACCCTAAATTCGATTATCGGCGTGAAACTCCTTAATTAACTCCAATTAATTAATTTATTAATTAGTTGTACCAATTAATTGCTTATAGCATGCTATAGGTGCAGCAATAGTTCGTTTAACTCTGTTACAGTTATTCCCGCAAAAACTTTTGAATTTTTAGGGATAAAAAATATATGCTATTCCAGGACCTAACCTATATGTATGCCAAGTTTTATCTCGATCCGAAGGTTGAAGCGTAATTAAGTAATATATAAACTTTCATATTTATTATATTACTAAAAAGGTAAGGATAAATACATATGTAAATAACATAAAAGATACAACTAAAATTCAAAGTGCTACTTTAGTTAATCATAGATACTAATATGACTAAAGATCGCGAGTGATACCGCAGGGCACAGTTAATCTTTTAAAGTGTAAAATATATGGTAGCAAAAATTTAAAAATCCGTAAATATTTTTAAACTGAAAATACACATTCTATTTACATTGAAAAGATACGTTACACTTTTTGGTGTCTTAATAATGATAAAATCAATTTTATAACCGAGTTCTAAAGATCATTCTTCAGCAAATGCATCACATTTAGATTCTAATCTCGTTAAAAATAACAGCCAACAATTTAACATATCAATTTATCGCTAAAATTTATCCGACAAGCCATTAAAAATCGCATTGAATAGTAGAAAGGCTGAATCGGCTTAGATACGGCCGATCCATCAGCCGATATAGTAAGGTTTGAAAGGATTACCTTTTGCCTTTTTCCTAACACGTCGTCTGCCAGCGCGTGTTTATTTATCAATTTGACATAGTCGTCGGGTGTTGTTGCAGATTTGAAATTGATTTACGTGAGAAAGATCGGTCGAAAAATGTAGTCGATGTTGTTTAGCCGCGGGCGATCTGTCTTAGATTAAATGTCTAGGTAATAAACTGTGAGGATGGGATTGTAAAGTGAAAGTTGAGCAATAGTGTAAAAGATAGTTAGCCTAATACGAGCGCCTGAACATTTGCATTTATGATTTTTGACTCGTGGTCCCACATTGGCGGGAGTCCTATAACCTACTAATCATTTAATTACTACACATTCCGCTTTAACATAATTGCAAATATACATTCTGTAATGTACTGATACAAATGGAAGGAAACTGGTACTTATAGCACAGGAATTATTATTATTCCTAAAATAAGTACCGGTTGTTTAATATTTTTTTTACAAAATGTATATAGTAAATAGAAAAAGGTAATAAGGGATAAACGTTGTAGCTTTAATTTCTAATTAAATAGTAAACTTGGTTTGAATATCAGATTTACATTAACAATAACATAAAAAATAATAAAAGACATTAGTACATAGCTGCCGTAGTTAAATAAATTAAAAATTTTAACAATATCTTGGATAGATGCAGACTACATTACTTAGAATTTATACAATTAATAAATTTATATTTACAGTTGGATTTGTCACATTTAATTTAGGTCCACAGTTTTAGTAATGCTCAACAAAACAAAAGTTTGTACCGATATGACGTCTGCCGCATTCAGTAAATGTTGCTATACCTTAGTTTGACACATATTGTTTACCTACATCTGGTTCAAAATAACCTCTAACACAAAATATTACGATTTCCTTCCGATGTATTTGTTTTTGACGTGACAACGTCTTATAAATTGGTTTGCCGGGTGACACTTCAAGAAACTGCGTTACGCTCCGCTCACGTTATGCGCTCACAATGAGAGCGAGTGAGAGGCACGCGCCCGCCTAAGAGCGAGAGAGACAGACATAAAATCATTGTCACGTAAAACTTTCGCCCGTATACCGACTTTACAGGCAACCAGTTTTTTATTGACATTGTAATGTCACATCCCCCGGTGCTAGGGTAGGTCTTATTGTACTGTTTAGCTATTTATTGTAATAAGCAGCGATTAAGGCTGAAGCTGAGACATCAGTGAAATTATGTTGTTTTATAGTGATGAAAAGAGTCTACTAAAGTAAGTACACTGTCCTAGACCCATGTTATACTGTTGTACAAATAGTGTTATTTCTTGATTCTTCTTTACCAAAACGTTTAAATATCAATTTTTATAGGCACTAGTAGACAAAGTATTACTGAACTTTTGCTACAATGTTATGTAACTTTTACTATTTAGAAATAAGTACCTGTGTACCTACCTATCCGAGTTTTCATACAGTAATAGCAAGTTGCTATTACAAGAAGGTTATAAAATAAAAACTAAACGTTATATGCACAAGCTATTTAGTATTTATTACAGTAAGGAAGTCTTAAATAGGCAATGATTTCATCAGTTTGTTATTTCCGCAGCCCAAGTGCAAAATGCAACCTAATCACTGTTACTTTGACGTTTGTCTGTTCAAGTTTGTCACGGGTTTCAACTTTGCAAAGAGAATGTTTTACATACTTTAAATTTAAGTTATTTATGTAGTACACAATGCTGAATATTTGATCAGAGTGACACTTTTTAAGAAAGAAGACAGATTGGATACAAATACCAACAGAGCAATAACATTAATTTCAATATAATTAATAATAAATGACCTTATTAATATTTTCTAACAAAACATAATGTTATGACAAAACATATTGTTATAACAAAAAATAATGTTATAATCCCTGAAGGATACGTATTTAAGAAAGAAAATCCACAACTCTAGCTAATTTAATGTTACTTACTGAAAGTATAAACAAAAACAAAGAAACAACAGCCGTATTTTTGACATGTGAGAACCTGCACTAATATAGTTAAAACGTTATCTAAAGCTGATAAAACAAAGCTTTGAAATATGACGAACTAATAGCCAACTTGAAAAGGTAGACTTAAAATAACCTTATAAATACAAAAATTTTGGTGTGCCGCAGGGCAGTATATTCCAATCTCTAATTATTCTTTTATATATAAACAATATACCAGCAGCTACTCAAATTAATGAGTATTATTCGTGGATGACATGCAGTAATTATATTAAACAATAACGAAATAATATTTTATAATAAACTGAACAACTGAAAAATAACAACGACCTGAATGTAAACTTATCAAAAACAAAATATATTCAATTGTTACACTGTAAAGGAAATTTTCTCATTTGAAAGCAGTCGGCGATGGAACCATTATTAAAAATACGAAACCTATAAAAAATCAATCGATTTGTTTATGCGCTGAGAACTTCGCAATTCAATTAGTGAACACTTCTTTAAGGTTTAGTTTCAAGGATTAAATTATAGGATAATATATTTTTTTGGAGTAATTTAGAGATTCTTAGCACAAAAACACCCTCATGCAGACAAATCCTAGAGGCGACTGAAGTCGGTAGTCACGGTTGTTGTAAAATTCTCAATATTATTGATGGAAGGGAGCCGAGTGACCCGATTACCTGATACCTGGTTTGCTGGGTTTGGTTGAGTTGTTAGTGAGATACTAATATACCGAAAGTACATTAAAACATAATAGTTGATTTTCGCGAGTAAGACATTACGTGTCTATGGATACCATGTCAAAAAAGCATATATGCGGACGGCCCCATGACAGGTGTAGAGAGGATCTGGTTAAAGCCGCCAGAAGTTTTTAAGGCTGTTGTGGATGAGGCCTACAAGATTCCCTTAGGTTGGTAATGTCATCAAAATCTTTTTTTTTTTTTTTATACCACTAATGTGTCAAACAAGCACACGGTCCGCCTGATGGTAAGCGATCACCGTTGCCTATGGACTTGCAACACCAGGGGTATCACTCGCGCGTTGCCGACCCTTCAAAATCTGCTCAGAAGTTCAACAAAACCCTTATTTACCGCCTCAGTGCCACTTCGACTCATTAGTTGATGTTTTACTAGCTTATGTCTTCCGAGATGCAAGCTATTACATAAGCTATAACCTTTCATATAATTGAGATTGGTTAAGCTGTAAAAAGGTAACAGACACTTTCGCATTTATGATATTATAATATAAATATGAAGTTTGTACTGTATATGTATATAGTAATAAGTGGTGGGGGTAAATTTGCCCATTATTTTTTATTAGGCCATTGGGAAATTTTCGCTAGCAGTGGCAGTTAGTAGTGGGACCACTAGCCTTAAACAAATTGGACCATGAGCCCAGTGGGACCACTAGCCTTAAACAAATTGGACCACGAGTCCAGTGAGACAACATTAATAATAATAATTTGTTGACAAAATTAGAGGTTAGGTTTTTATTAAATTATAATAAAATAATAATAATAAAGTTTGGACACACAGCACCATCTGGCCTCAAAGTAAGCAAAGCTTGTGTGCAAAGATGGATACTACAACAAAAACAAATACATAAATATTACTTTTTTTTGTAAATACATATATATAATATATAAATACACCCAGACTTAAGACAAATACAAATGTTTATCACATAAATGTTTGTCCAGTTTGGGAATCGAACTCACACCACCAACTAGGCTGCGAGGGAGTCATGGTTGGTACACAGACTAATATTTTCTTAATGACTACGACGTACATATAGTAATATCTATACATGAGATCATGAAGTACATAATTGCCCTTATTACGATAGGCAAGTTTTTGTAAATAAATGCATATTCCGGAAATTCCGCAAATAAATTCAATTGGCTACACGTTTAAATAAAATAAAAAAATACATGTAGCGCAGGCACCCTTAAATTTGCTTCTACAAAATTTTAATACACGTCTTTGTGGCAGAAATAATTAGGTACTTATCTATTTCTACAGGAAACGACACGTGAATTTGTAAATTTATAAAACGTCAAAAAATAAATACGCTTCTTCCTATATAGATACACGACTAAAAGTAAACTAAACAGGTATGTGGAAGTAGTTGAATAATTAGGGGTCATTACTTACAAGATTTTTTATAATTAAGGAATACAATGCGGCAAATCTATAAAGACACGTTATAAAAGGCCTAATTTAATGATAAATTGATATACGGAAGATGCACTAGTTAAGTAATAAGGTTTAATTTGTAACCTCTGTTGTGGCACGGGAACTAAAAAAACTTCGCTTATTTACAATGAGCAAATTAGTTTGATTTATGCGTCTTCCTCGAATGTGCTCCGAAAATAATTGATAAAAACAAAGGTAAGTGATAAGATCATTGAAACAACTACAAGAGCGCGGTCGTACGGAGATGTGCGGATGTGGTGCAAGGCCATGTGTAGTCTGTGTGCCGTCTGCTTTATTGTCATAGGGTTGCCGCACAAAAAACACTTTAATAAAACCTGTAAATATTATAAATGTGAAAGTTTGTTTGTCTGTCTGTCTATCAGTCCGTTTGTCCGTTAGTATTTTCATGAGTCACTGTACATACATGGACCGATTCAGATGAAATTTGGTATGGAGATAGTTTGAGTCCCGGGGAACATAGGATAGTTTTTATCCCAAAAAAATCAGAAGTTTCCGCGGGAAGAACTATAACCGAGCCTTAACGAACTATAGCTTGTTATAGCAAACTTCATTAGTATAATTAAGAGAAGTCATTAGTATAATTAAGCAGTTGATGTAAGAATCCCACGCCGATAGCTAAATTTAGGGAGGATAGAGCCGCGGGCAAAATTTATTAATTACCAGCTATCCCATTAATATTATAAATACGAAAGTTTGGATGTTTGTAACTCAATCAGGCTTCAACCACTGGATTGATTGGAATGGAACTTGGCACACATATAGTTTAGGTCCTGGACTAGGAGATAAGCTATTTTTCTTACCGGAAAATCCAAAAGTTCCCAAAGGAGTAACTATAACCACATTCCACAAACAGACCATAGCTGTAGCTATAGCTTGCTATAAAAAACATCTTTAGTATAATCAAGAAGTTGATGTAAGAATCCCGCGCCGATAATCAAATTAAGAGCGGGCGGAGCCGCAGGAAAAAACTAGTAATACAAAAAATTAAAAAAAAAACTCCTTAATATCTCACCGGTGTCTTTTCGGCTGCACTGAAGAGGAGCCACCAGATCATTAATCTTGCAGTGAAAACGTGAGCAATCAATCGGAAAATCTCCTGAACAACGCGTGTGCGAGATCCTTCGTATCATCACAACCAGTGGATTTTTGGTCAGTGCTGCAATGATATGAATAAACTATAGAATATACAATATTTCACGCCCCGATTTCAATAGGTGCTGAACCGAGGGGCGTAGGTTCGAACCCTGAACAGGATAAACATTTTGCGGCAAGTGGCTGGATTAGAAAGGTGGAGACTTGAGTCGGGCTTAAATATTTCACTTAATCCTAAAGTCCTAAATAAAAACCAGATGTTTTGATGTCCAGTGTGAACAGTGATTTTTTAATATTTTGTGGACAAGCTTGAATTTGATGATTGAATTTTTGACATCATATTTTTGATATCTCTGTAAGTAACCCTTTACAATCTTTACAATCTTTACAATCTTTAAATTCGGCATCACCAATAGACACATTTAAATGATTCAAAGAATTTCTTCTTCACATTTTATAATTCCAAATGAAAATTGCCTTTACCTTAAATTCCTAAATGTTACGTTCTTCTAATACTAAACCTAAGTGTTAATAAAAAACGTTAAATTAATTAATTTTAATCAACCTCGTGAGATTTTATTATAATAGCGCGAAAGTTTAAATTTACATGTAAAGTATTCGTGTTTATGATGTATTTTGCTGTATGCCATTTGTTGATTATGCGTGACGAATTTTATAGTACCTAATGATAAGCGATAAATATAAAAGTGATAACCCTGAACTACATATGATACACAGACTATTATAATTAAGCTTCCATTAATATTGACGGCACTTTTGACCTCAGGCTTTATTACTGATTCTTTAACAATATGATTAACTGTGTTTTAATTAAAATTGACTCATATTTTTAAATTATTTTAATTAATTCAGACAATAAAGTTTTTTTCTCATAACTATGACATTTGCGATGAATAGGTTTTTTCTATGATAAATTATTACTTATGCATTTTAAATTTGAGTTACTAAAAAATAAAATAATTTGATATTATATTAGTGCATAAGGTATTGAACAACCAATCAATATATACAGCAAGTTTATTTGGTGGCAGTAAAATTGAAAAACTTAACCATATCTTGAAAACTTCGCGTCGCGATTTAAGACGTGCAAAATTGGCTAAACTAAAAGGTCAGACATCATTATCAGTTTGAATAAAGCACTTCTGCTTACATTTTGAAATTAAATATACTTCCCACAAAGATAAATAGGATACTAACTGTAAGACAATGAGGCTATACAAAAAAATAATACCGAAGCATATATATTATTATTACACTAATAATATGCTAGCAAGGTCTGTCCAAATTAATGTAGGTCACGGAGTAAGACCTTTTTGCCCGCAAAAGACACCACGTGGGAGTCCAGCGTAACTTGAGCCGAGATAAAACGGTAATCAGTACAGTCAAATTACGTTAAAAACCTTATAAAACTATATTGCTCCCACTGTTGTGCCAGATTAGTGCATTGTTAATTATTAGCAGCTATTCATATATTTATGAGCATGTACTAAGAAAAATGGTGAATGTATTAGAGTCGTAGTGACTCCCACACCTTCTGTATTGTGTTTATGGTAAGAGCAATGTTTGAATTAGTTCATGGACAAATGAATCATAATGTCGATGATATAACGTGAGTTCAACACTTAATACGACCATGTGTTTAATTTACAATAGATAAGAAAAGTAACCACCTAAATTTTTGGACTTCTTTAAAGAAGGTATGAAAAAGTTTTTACTTTATCGGGAATAGTGAGGGTAAAGGATTCTACTTTGTTGTATTTCATTTACTCCTTTCTTCCTTTACTTCCTTTACTCGTGTATTCTGTCGTGTAGGCATCAGGTGTGTCGTGGTATTCTAAAGGAAGTTACGATAAATTTAATTTGAATAAAAAAATACGAGAGTTCCCACGCAAATCACTTTTCCACAAATGGAATCAGAAAAGTATAAAATTTGTAATCATCTGCATCTGAATATACTATTAGAACCTAAATATCCCGCAGTTCCATGGGAAATCTTCCTTCCAATAGGGATAAAAAATATATAATGTCTTTGTTTATACTTCTAGGTCTGTTACCCTGTTGCTCCGCTACGATGAAGTGAAGGCATAACAAATAAAAAGACAGACGAGCTACCATTACCTCGAGCGTGAATAACTTGTAATTAGAACTTTCACAGCAGAATATTCTGGTTTTCCCTATATATTTGTAGACAAATCACAATACCAACAAAAAAGCATACATCTAAGAACCATAGCTCACAGTTTTATTTAAATTACTTTATACAGTGATGGAGAGCAATCTTCTACCAGCGCTTGTCGGTTCCCCAGCAGTCGCCAAGGTCGGTGCGACAAAGTGGCTCCCGACCCGACAATGGTGGGAACTCACGATCATTGTTACACTGTGACATAATTCGCGGTAACCGCGGAATAATAGTGTGTAACCGTTATTTAGTGCAAGGTCTGCTTAAGTCGAGGCCGTGGCTAATGTTGCTTTAGTCCAAATTAAAGGTCTCTGCATCAATTTTGTGTTTAGATGTTCTATTGTGTGAGATTATGCGGTTTCCTTAAGTTAATCGACGGAATATTTTTTGTATATAGTCTATTAAAATAAGTGATTTGTGTTAATAACCTCTTCATATAGTGCAATTAGTGCTATTTAGGTACGTTTAAGCTTCCACCAAATTTAAGCCACAATACCGTACCTACTAGCAGCGCAAATTTATTTATTATATTTATGATTATAATTATAATATATTTATTATTTTTGTTCTGAGCTTTCGTAAAATAAAGAGGCTTTGGGATTTTGCCCATCTTGATTTTATATTTAGTGTTGTAAAGTGTAATCATTAACTACACATATATTTAAACAAAGTAACCAAAGGTAATCAAGGTCGTAAAATTGTTTGTCATGTTATTATTGCAATAGCTGATAGCGGAGAGGTAGGTCGGTTACTGGTCTAGCGGTTTTGGTGTCTGCCTCGCGGTTTGAAGGCTGGAAGTTCGAGTTCAGCTTATACTAACGAGACTTATTCTTAATTTCTTAAGGAGGTACATTATCTTTTAACACAATTCGCTGAATGGTAGAGGAAATCATCGAGAAGAAATCTGTAATCAAAAGAGATGATGGACCCAAACCAACAATTAGGACGGATAAAGTTTTGTAAAGGATACCGCCTCATGTTGGGACCAATTTTTAATATAATTTTATGAAAGAGTCTAAACTTTGTTTAAAAGTTTATTGAGGTTGTGCTAAAAGAGTACTATAACTAATAACATATCTTCTTGCTGCCCACTGCTGAATGGGCCAACCTAGGCATTCTTTAATTTTCCTTTGAATGCGTCATAATGTGCAGTGTAGAATGGTATTCCATAATCGATCCCCATCGTATGGAGTGACGTTTACTTAAAATAAGCGATTGTGTAGAAAAACTAACAAACGGACAATACTATTGAGATTTGCTGACACTTTTCTCATGATCTACGTTATTTGTAAAATCGAAACATTTGTAGCGATAATTTTTTCCCTCCAGTGGTTCCCTAGGTGAAACGATTGAAAAGGACCAGGAGAAGATAGGGGAATTTACCAGTTTTTGTGTTAATTTGATGCTCTGACTAAGCCGATATGTTACACGCATCAATCGGTCTACCGAATGTGGAGTTTATCTGTCTTAAAGATGATTTTTTTTGACTCAGGATAATATTCTATAACACTCGGCTAAGAACTTCCTCATTAAAGGAGAATGAATTCAAAAAAAATATTTACACCTTTTCAGTATGTAATTACTCGTTTTATATCTTATTTTTAATACTATAACTAACGTAAACTATAGTTTTTAAAACTATCCAGTACAGACGAAGCAATCAAGAATTTTGATTAAAACTAAATTGAAAAACCATATCTAATAATAGTTTGGCAAAACTAGTGAAACTGTAGAAAGTCGCCGGCCATAACGCGGAAGCATTTAATGGTAAACGATATTTCGAAGTTTATAAAAAGTTACATCTCTATCAACGTTACATAAAATCGTAAAATCTATAAATGTTCTGAAGTGTTCCTCATGTCCGACTTTACGGTGAGTTCTATGATTGTTCATTTCTAAATATCGAAACGTGTATCACAATAAAATGATTGTTGATGTTTGTTTCCAATGCTTCTCATTTTCGAAGGATTCTTTAAATTTTTGACGTCATACGTTAAAACTGTTTTAAAAAGACATATAACTGATATTACTAAATTTGATATTGCTGATATCAATAAATATAAATAAATATTATACTACTGGTATCACTAAATTTAATGTTACTGATATTACAAAATTTTATACTGCTGATATGGCTAATTTTTTTTTTCTTCAGAGTACCTTAATTGTATATTGGATTGTTTAAGTTATTAATTTAGTACCTGAACATATCTGTCTATCTTCGTACAGTCGGAAATTGTTAAAGAGCTCAATTCGAAATATTCTGTATCATTAGAACTCCAAATCTCAATTGGAAGTCTCTTTGAATTCATAAATTATAAATTTAGTGTAGATACAGACGTGATTATATCTTCGTGCAGAAATATCAAGTTTTAGAAAAGAATATGTACTTCTTGTTTGACTAAGACTCAAATTTTTAAAGCTCTGTTAAGTGGAGTGTGGAGTAAAGTAGAGCTGCATATTTTCTCTACACTGAAATACATAGAAAACAAAGTGATAAGTATTATTTTGAGTGATATTGTAAACGTTTTCCGAATTTATCGTGTAGTAGAGTAACAGTGAAAACGCGTATGCACAATGTAGCATGTAATATAGCGCTTTGGTTATCGTCTACGTAATTGAGTGCGGCTATTAATGCTCGGTCTTCGTTCTCGATTGGCGCCATTTTCCTGACGAAATAGGGGCCAAAGTGTGTTGTTGTCAACTTCTATAGCAATAAAGAGAAGATATTTAGGACAAATTTCATGCTTCGATTATTAATATTTTAACAGAAAATATACAGACTACGAAACTTAATGCTTGAGAAAATAAGTGAATTAATTTAAAAATCAAAATCATTGGTTTTACGACAAAAATGACCTTCCCATTGCCATTTCAGGTTGCGTATTCTGTAGCCTATGTAGGTGTTCTTCGTCGGATCACTTTATTTTTGATCATATCGTTCAAAGAAACTCTGAACATAACTCTTTCCATAGGTCGCTAAGCAATTTTAAACTTGTAGATCAGGCCAAGTGTCAGTGTCCACGTTTCTGCGCTATAGGTTGTGACCAGAAAGACGCATAGATTAAAGACCATCATCTTTAAGCATTTTGGTAAGGGGAAGGGAAATCCTGATGCAACTCCTAATGTTGCTAGCCTGACTAAATGCTTTTGTTTGCTTCTTTATTGAAGTTTTTTCTACTAATCTCACCTAGTTAGACATGTTGTGCAACAGCTTCGATTGTAACATTACCGATGGCCACTAGTCTAATGTCAACGTGTGTCTTAGACATGAACTTCGTCTTGTCTACGTTCATCTTATGACTCACTATTCTGGACGAAGAGTTGAGGCTGTTCAGCATTTCTCCTAACTCCTGCAGCGCATCAGCCGCATAATAACGATGTTGTCCTCGAATTGATGGTGGGAAATAATTGCACCAGAGATGTCACGATTTTTCTATTCCAGCGTTTTAAGGACCAGTGCGCTGGTAAACAGTTTCGGGGATATGACTTCTTCCTGTCATACTCCTCTGCGCAACTGTATGTGCTTTGTCGGAACATCAAAAATTTTTAACTTTGTAAACTACATTTTTTTCTGCAGGAAATAACAAAAAAAAAATAGTATACTTTGCAATTTGACAAGTCGTAAAAAATAAAAAAAATTGGACGTCACGTAAAGCATAATTTGTGTCCGAAATTATTTTATATTTTATTAATTTTTGAATCTATCGATATTTTATAAATTATTGATCGATTTTAGAAATAAATTTATTACTTTTTCTGAAAACATTAGATTTTAAAGAAATAATAGAAAGAAATAGAATTCATTCAGATTCTAATCTTGTTTATTCATTATTCAAAAATATAACATCAAAGGTTCTGAATTTTTTTCCTCAGAAGTTTCTGATTTATCATGAATTTCATCTTCAGAGTCATTCAATTCGTCAGTGATTTCTTCATTCTAAATAAGGCCTGGCGATGCTTCTGTGAAGTTGCACAAAGAGCTGCGGTTACAGAAGATGTAGTTGCCGTTAGCATGGCCTCTGGCGAGTTACTCACACATATGTTTGTATTTCCTTTGTAATATAACCAATATTAAAAGTTTTACTTTGACCAAAATGGAAAGTGAATGTTACACTAGGTATATACACATATCGGAAGAACGAATTAGAGAAAATGCAAAATATTTCTGGTCACATGTGAAGTCTAAAAGTGGCTCTGGTCTGATTCCTCAAAATATGATTTTTAAAGGCCAAATTTTAACGGATGGTAATGAAATCTGCGAAACATTTAAAACACACTTAGCTTCTATTTTTGAAAAACCCAGAAATATCACATCAACGACTCACTGAAATCATGTGCTAGTAACAATGTTTTTACAATCAACGCTAATTTAATAAACTTATATATGGATGAGATATGGATGAACAAGTTAATATTCATAAAGGAACTGAAGCGGATACACACTGTTCTTGTCTCCAAGTGTACTCAAGAACTACTGTAACGTCCCCCCTTCTGGATTATTAAAGTGTTTTAGGAAACTTCGCAGCCTCAACCCCACTCACTTAACGAGTAAGAGAAATTAAATCTAAATAAATATTTAACAGTGATGTAGATAATTATCTTATTTGGCCAAGCGTGATCGTTAAAAGTGGTAGGACCCGAAAACCGTTGTGTTAAATAAGTAGTAACCCAGTTATTTTAAGGGTACGTCAGAGTAATACAGCAAACAATAGTATACAAAAAAGCGTAAAAGAAAATAATCAAGAAAATAAATATAGCTAAATCTACGATCATAAATAATGTCCACTTTGAATTTTTACCATTTCTAAAGTCTGTACAAAAACACCTAAACCAATCAAATACTTGAATATCAGGACTAAAGGAAACAGGAACTAAAGAGATTATATGATTTTCCGTCAACCCTACACAAAGGGACCCTAATTGATGCTACTTCCACATTTGAAAGTAAAATCCATACAAATGCTAAATCCATTCGATTTGTAGTGTGGGCACCAGGTAGCTAGCGTTCAGGACTTGCGACCTGAAAGTAGGTTTAAGGGGCGCCCCCTTACGATGCACATCAGCGCTCACCTACACTAGCTAACCAGCCAAAATAGTTAAACCCTACTAACGCCGCTAAGGATGGACATGGATTACACATAGTAATTACTGTATCTCTTGGCAGGCCTAGTTCTTTAGTGGGCTATATAATTATTATGGCTGGTATAATTTTAGTTCCCACTTCAACTTTTATAGAAATCTTATCTTTACCTAGCTGAAATTGTCCTAGAAACAAGGACCATCGATGTATTCCTTTCTACTGAGGTGATTGAGATTTCTTTCTACCATAAATTTCTTATCGGCAAAAAAGGCGAACTCGTCGTTACGATGCTTTAACATTAATTTAGATATTTTTAAAACAAATCCTAAAGAATTTGATAATTTACAACATAAAATATAATAATTTGTAATATAAAAGAATTTACTAACCAGTAATGGTGGCACAATCTAGCTGTAGTTTAACCCCACGTGGTTCCTAGGTAACTTCTATTAACTCACAAGCGTAGACTATGGTTTTCTCATCGGGCAGCGTCTCGACAATTTAACCGATGGCAATTGAATGTTCTGTATGTTTTTTTTCTGAGTTGACTATGCAGTTGGCTGTTGCAGCCATTACTGCTTCACCGGGCTTTTTGGGGCGAGACTCTGAAGGAGCCTCAGCCCATATAGCGCCCAACGCTCAAGGGCTCCCCGCGGGGGAAGCCTCGGCTTGGGTTGTCGCTCTCGGGGGCGTCCCTTCGACCGGCGTGAGTCTCGAACCTGAAGGTGAGTCACCGCTAGGAGGGGAGTTCCCCGTTACGCGGGTACGGTTGCGATTGAGTGGGGGCGAGAAGCGCCCCGGCACTCTTTGATACCTCGTGTATCCTTGTGGGCGCCGACAAACCCGGGGACGTCGGCGTCGCGTTTGGAGGGAGGCCCTATTCGGGGAGGTCGTAGAGTCTAATCTCGCTATCCGGACAGCGATATCGTCATCTGGGGCCGTTAGTACGTGCCGAGGCCACCTAACTATAGTTTTACGACCGTGACCGGGTCGATCGGGGGCTATTCTGTATGTATGGGACCACGCACTTTTATCACCACTAACCCCTCTCTAACAACGTTCTCACCCCACATTTCAAACACCCCTATCCTGTTTTTTATTCCGGACGGATTTCCAGCCTTAATTAAGAAAAAAGAATATCTTTTAAGTATAAACCTAGTTATGTCGGTTGGGGTACTATTATAGGGTCCTGGATTAATATTAACGGTCTAGATAAAACAGCCTAATTATCCTAAAAAAAAAAAATAATAAAATAAATAGTTCATAAAGTTCCAACAAACCCCGGGTAATTTCAAATAAACTAACACGTCATACCATTATACGAAATACGTGAAAATCAAGACAACTACCTTTTATAATTGTTAGTATTTTTATTGTACGAGGCTACCCTAATGGTTGTTAAACGACTGACTTAGTAAGTCTCGCGGGCGTTTTCAATATTATAAAAGTTCTAAGTAACTTAAACTTTCGCGGTTATATTCAATATTATAAAACTCCCAATCAGCGCTCTTAAAACTACCACCAATCACAGTGCGTTCGAAAAAACCAATCAGCGCTTGCTTTAAAACATTCTCTCCAATCACTTTAGTTCCAAAAAAACACCCAATCATAGTTAGCTTTAAACCATTCATTCTCGCGCCACAGAATCAAAATTTTACGCAACTTTATTTTGTCTAGAGTTCGAATTCATAAATTGGAAGTTAGATTTCTACCTACATTTAACAATTAATTCCGTGTTGATGTCTACTTAATATTTTACATTTTAGTCATTTATAATTCTATTTTGTTAGCTTTAAACCTTTCATAAAATAAATCATAACTTCTCATCTAATGTATAAAATAACTGAACTTGAATATTTGAACGCGCCACTGTAATTTAAAGATGCATTTTGCTATTGGTAGTACGTCCAATTGTTTACTAATGAAAATCTTCGCGCTAAAACTTGAATAAACACATTGTATTACGAAAATGTTAAGGCATAAATATGGTATCGTCACACTACCTAAACCTATTATTATAATATTTAATTATTCCATTAAATCTTGAGTTTTTCTTAATCTCTGGAAAATCTCTTATAACGCCGATACCAAAAAAAATGTCACAAAGAACAAATAACACAGTATAGAGGCATATCAAAACTGTCAATATTTGCTAAAATACTAGAAAAGATTGTTACTAGGCAGTGAATATAATATACGCAGTTCGACACCACATTACTAATAAACAACATGGTTTAATTAAAATGCATAATGAAGATACAAATATGTTAACATTTGCAGACTATTTAATTGAAGCCATGGACTCAAATCAAAAAATAAATGTCGTGTATACGTAAAATTAATCACACTTTACTTATTAAAAAGTTGGATATAATCGGTATACATGGCAGTCTTTTTGATGGATAGAATCCTATATACATAACGAAGTCCAGCTGTCTGTTTAAAATGATACTTTTTCTAGTTTTTACCAGTGATAGCAAGGGTCTAATCTCGATCCCTTACTTTTTTGCTTTATATAAATGACTTGGGACTAGAATTGGGGAGGGTTTTTAGTAAGTATTTACTATATGCAGATGATATGAAACTATTTAAAATTGTCTTTAAAATTAACCAAATTTAAATTAAGAGTCAAAAAGGTTATATAATTGTGTAAGTACTACTTGGGTACTCCTTGTCTTTGTTATAGGTGAACTTTAGCTAACACTTGTTTGTAACTGACTGTTTTTATCTTACTTGGAAATGAGTTAATATACCGCGAGAGGGTCTGGGTTCAAGCGAAATCAGTCTGCCATGTTATGGTACTTTTGCCTGCCTCAGTTTTTTATTTTAGCATCTAGTTTTCTGATTCAGACCATTATTAGGTCTTTTTTGTTTGGTTTGTCATCTAATAAAGTAATTCATATATCTAAAAAAGAAATGATACTACGTCCGACATTTTTCAGACATTCCGGAATACATGTACGAGATATTACAAACTTTTTTTTCTGGCGAACATTTATCAAAAAAAAGATGAAATAAAATGAATGAGTGAATAAATCGTACACAAGATTGACCGCAAGATTAACGCTGCATTTGACTCTGTTCTTAACGCGGATTGGACTTTTGAAGGTGACGGTACCTTGAAGCATTGGATATAGGTTCTACATTTTCTATTCAGATCAACGCCCTAAATCGTACGAAGGAATTTCTCTTAAAAAATATAAAAGTTGCATACGATCGCAATAAAACCAGCATCGTTTACATTAGTGTTTAAAGAATTTCTATCTATTTATTAATTACAGTCAGTACAGAAAGTCTCTGCGCCAGGAACTGTCGAGGACTGCCCTCTAATATTACTTAAGCTTAAAATAGTTGTTGAAATAGGTAACATACAACACACAAGTAATTAAATACTGAATAATACACTAACTTTATTCTCTACAGGCCGGATTCCAGTTCTGTCCAGATAGTTATTAGTTAAAATTCTAATGTCAGCCTGTTTGCTTTTATAAATAACTAGGGATTTGGTACCTACTGCTTTTATGGAAACTTGGTCTTTCAACCTTAATTAATTTAAATAAATTTCATTTCAATATCTGTAGGGTTCCGGAGATATCGTCTAAAAACCTTTATAACTTGGGTAAATTGAGGAGTAAGTATTGACCCGGAAAACGATTGGTGTTAAATAATAACATACCTAAGTTAAAGAATCTCCGTGTCCTACGTGCGACCTTCTTCCGAATTAGACATTTAAAAAAATAAAAATAAAACAAATACAAAAGAAACCCATTGATTTGGATTCAGTGCTGTGTATCTAATTTGTCAGCTATCTCATCTGTGTGCCCGTCGATTAATTCGGACCGATTTCGTAAATCTCAACAACATTTTTCTATACAGCTGAGTAAATCGCATTAAGTTCTTATTTTACAAGTTGTTAGAGTTGAATTTTATTGATTTTTGTATATTTAGGAGAAAATATATATAGTGACGCCTCTTGGGCGTTGTCTTGGGTGTATTTTTCATCTCTTTATGTACATTTTGGTTTTATAATTCGATGTTTCAACACAAGTGTTAATGGTTGTAATCAATTTGATGATGTATTTCCCTTTTGACGCGTCGGGGTTTGGTTTTGTTATTTCTTTACAACACAAGTCCATGTGACAGATGTTTACGTATTCCTACGTACGTACTTTTAGAGGTATTGACTTTTAAAAGAATACAACTCGACCATACTGTACTTTTTGATGTACCTATCTACTATCTGCTTTTATTTAGATATAGACATTTTATTTAGATCTATTTAGATGTGTATCACCTCATTAATCACCTAATCGCAGTTGACTGTCGACTCTAGCTTCACTATACTCGTTCCTCCGTCTTTGTTATCCATCACTTCCGGCTACCCTTAATCAGTCATCGGTCCACGTGGATGGGGACAACCAACCCCTGCCTTATTACGTAATAACGCCCAATCAAATTTGGCACACATATATGCCAATGCTGGATTAAGGGTACAATAGTACGAAGAACCTTATATAGGTCATCAGGATAGCTAATAGGTGATCGTCCCACCTTCGACACTGATTTTCTAGGATAGCAGTCTCTACTCTAGAACCTCACTTCCCCATCGCATGTTCTAAACATTCCCACTTCAGCTCACTGACAATCTCTGAAATAAATGTCGTTTATTCTAATTATTTAACATTTATATTATTTCTAATATACGACTCCCCTGGGCACGAAAGCATATTGTTTCTATTTTGAAAATAGATCATTTAGCAAAATAAACTTAACTGGTTAAAACGTAATAACAGTGGTCTTCGTATATACGAGAAGGTATAGAATTTCTGTTCCTCGCTAATATGCGTTCAAATACTACAAGTACAGTGTACATAGTTATCGATTTAAAAATGTTAACTAAATAAAAGTAAAATTTTAAAGTATAAAAATAAATATCGCTTTTGCAAGTAGGGTTGCCTCTTATACTTTTAGGCGAAATATTATAAAGTATTTCACGAAAGCTGGGGTAAAAAAATATATTTATTCATATGAAAAGATTATAAAAATAGATTATTTTAAAGAAAAGTCTAGGTTCTGATTTTATCACATAAGTGACTGATAGATAAGATTGCGAAATTAAAATTCAAAATACATTCAAATTTTACGTACGTAAAGTAGAAACGTAAAATAAAATTTGAAGATAATAAGAAGTTATGGATATAAATGAGAGGGCCGGGAGATATTTATTAAGAAATGTGTTATCTAAAAACAAATACAGTAAAATTCTAGTAGAAAATTAAAACACATGGTTTTCCCAGTTTGAGACTTGCAACAGGAAAGTTGAGTCGAATTTAAAAAAGACGCAGAAAACTGCATACTTGGGTAAGGCGGAGCCTACCTACCTTTTACAAAACAAGTAAATTTACAACATAAATGCTATGTTCATCTACGACTAACAACCCTACGTGCAACTTAAGCAATCTTGTCTGCTTGTCTTTTTTTATTAATTTTTAGTAAAATACATGTTTACATTATTTCGTTACAGGGTCACTGAGGTGTTCTGTGATCTATTATTTTCTGTCTATCTGTATTTAATGCGTTTATTTATTATGTCATATTGATACGTAAAATACTTTAGAGCGCAGACATTCTATACAAAATACCATCTCCAGAATTCTACCAGACGATACAGAGTTATAAAACTCAATTATTTTCGCACAATTTCACCATAAATTTGTCTGTTAATGCAGAATATATGTCTTGATACCTTTGCCTCTCTAACAAATATCACTAATAAATCCAAACAAAAGCAACAAATGACAACTTTCTATTTTCGCACCGATATGCTCTTTTTGTCAAAGTGTATTAAAATGATACGGATACACATCATCATTTATTATGAATTCTATTCTATTTCTTTGACAAAAGGTTCATAATCATTTGGGAAAAGTAAATTTTTCAATAGACATTATGTTGTTGCTATTATTTATAGATTTGTTAATAAATTTATGAGCTCACTCGATGCAAATGGAAGCCAGATGTTTTATTAGGTGTAGAGAAATCAAACCTTTTGAATATTCTCTCTCATATTGTGTGAAAGATTAGATTATCTGTCCGCGTGTGACAAGTGTGGGATGCTGTGAAAGCGTTCATTATTTTGTTTGGTTTGAAATGTCAGAAGGTGAGCGGACGCGGGTCAGCTGGTGGAGATCGCTCGTGGCGTCGAGTGTCGCATCTATCATTGATGTAACACTCATTACTCTACTCTGAAACGGCTTCAAGTTCTTTATTGGTTTCCTGTATGTAATTGTCAGATGTAATTCTTTCCTTGTTGTTATTATGTTATTTATATTATAGATAATAAATAAGAGAATTTTAAATTATAAATTGTGTTACAATAGCTATTTATGCAATTGTTGCGAATGTAAGTACTTTCTAACACAAGTAGGGTTGCCAGGACATGTTTGACTTTTTACGGTCATGCGCGGCCCAATATTTTGGTGTCCGGCTTTTATTAGGCCGATGGATGTGGATATATCGATCCACAACGCGGTGTGACCAAATGGTAATAGACATAAGTAGAAATAGTTTATTGGTAATATCTAGTGTTACGTAAAATATACATTTTACAAATACAAAATTTGTTATTATAAATTAATATTTACCTAAACTTAACAAAAAAATATATTTAAATAACAGTATTCTGTGTCTTCAGTAAAAATAGATTAAAAACATTAATTTAATAAGATTCAGTTATTAATTTTGTGTCAAATGAAAAAATAAACAAAATAAAAATATATCTTATTTTATATTTCGGCTCGAAAAGCCAGCGTAAAACGTCTTTTTTTTAAGCAATTTGTTTTTGGTGATTTAATGACGCTTTTTGGTAAGTTGCTGTACACCGTTGTCGGTCCTATCACCAGTTTTTTCTGTTTGGATGTCTCCAGACTGACTGAACCAGTGCACTGTTTGAAGCTTTCTACGGTTTCGGGTTTTGTAGTGGTGTCTGTCTTATTTAAAAAAAAACAGATTATTTTATGTTTTATAGATGGCATTAGAAAAAATGAGTATAGAAGGCAAAGTAGGGTTTCCTGTCGAGAATTCTTGAGGCCAAATTCACGAGAAATTTGTCGTTTAAGAAGAAGGAAAAAAAACTCAACGCCTCGAAAACTCGAGAAATCAATTCCGTGTGTAACTAAAAAATTAGTATTGATTAATAATGATTTGTTTTATTGAAACACTGTAATGCTATTAACATAATAGTTTATAAATATAAAAGGCATTTTTAATTTAAGTTGGTAGCAAAATGTTTGTTTTTTAAAACATTTTTTTTTAATATTATTAAGGTGGCAAACAAGCTTACGGTTCGCCTAATGGCAAGCGGTCACCGTAGCCTACGGACGATTGCAACCGACCCTTCAAAAATCTTATAATTTCGTTCTTGAAGAACATGGAGTACTGTAGTCCTTAGAGAAAACCTTGGCAGGGAGCTCATTTCCTAACCCAAGCATTTGCGAGAGAAAGTTCCTCTGAAACCGTACTTTACGCGACCACTTCGGTTCTAAAGTGTGAGAATGAATTCCCTGCCGATGGCGAGCGGTGCTATGGTAGAAAGTAGCCGTGGGCATCATTTTGAACAATTCCTCATAACACGTCCCATTGAACAAGGTAGAACACATACAGGGAGGCAAAGTCTCTTTTCAGACTTAAGGGCTCGATACGGAAAGTGAGTTTGGGATCGTCGACAATTCTCACAGCCCGTCGTTGAAGCGAGTCAAAAAGGCAAAGCTGGTATCCAGGTGCACCCGCTAGGAGATGGCAGTAACACTCCATATGGGGTCGAACTTGTGACTTAGGATGTTTTCCTTCACCGAAAAGCCAGTAGTGTGAATAATCAAATCCGAGTATAGTTGGTTTGATTTATTTTCCATTTGATTTAATTGATCTCATCTATCAGTCTTATTTGTAATAAATCGAAAAATTTTAATATAAAATTGTGTAATATTAAAATTTCGCAATGTCTCGCAATACTCGAGAAATCCTTGTCGAGAATTCTCGTACATCGACAAATAAAAAAAGTCTTTTTTTTAAATAATAAAGATAAAGTAAAGGTAGTTCAACAGGACGCGTCCACTCAAAGCCGACGACACCGCGTACCGCTAGTCTATCCGTGACCAAGGCTGGTGTAACCCAGCCGAAACGTCGGGAAAAAGGTAGTTTGCCAAATGACGTATTTAATCCCGTTTTATTATTTTTTTATAAGTAATGGAACGCGTAATTTTAAAAACTTATATATTTATATATGTAGGTATGTTGTCTGACTCAGTTTAACTATGGCTCTAGCTCGTTTTTGAATCCTGATCACGAGCAGCCAATCACGGATAAGTCAGTAGGACTTTTGTTATTGTTGTGATGATTTTGAAACAAAAATATTAATTAACAACTTTATTTGAATCAAGCGAAGTTTATCTTATCGTAAAAGTGATTTCCGGCTTTAAAAGGGCATCTTTGGCTTCTAAAAACTATATGTTCGACTTTTAGGGAAAAAATTCTGGCTTCATACAGCGCCAAGTCCAGCTTTTGTATTTTGGGACCTGGCAACTTTAAATAAGAGTGATACAGTTTGTAAAACGACGGGTAACGGAGCTTCACAATAGTATAGCACAAGTCTTAAAAAGATAATTTCGTGCATACAATATTTTATAAACATACGACTAGAAAAAATATATAATAATATACAATAATTGTAATTTTTATAATTCAGTGCCATCTAGCGGAAGTTTTCGAACTTACTGGTTACTGGCGCTTTAATGTTTCAAGTACATATTTTATGAAACAAGTTGCTAAAAAGACTGTTAATATAATGCTAGTTTTGAAGTTTTTGAAAGTTAATTTGAAAATTTTAAATCCATGAAAATAGGTATTGACCATTTGGTTGATAATTAATAATGATGTCTGTCACCATTTGTAGAAAATCATGTCCTAGGACAAATAGTTGGGTATAAAATCGTTAATCCGTTCATAGTTAATTGACGAAATTGCGTTAACTTTTGAATTAACTTTATAAAAAGGTTAACGGGCTCGTTAACTTCTGTTAAATTTCTCCAAGCCCGTTAATCGTTAACGCAGCACCTACTTTTTACCAAAAAGATACCGCACGCACAGCACCTCACCGCAAAAAACACGTTCTGACCACTTCCGGATGACGGAAAGCGCCAACTTGCCGAGGCTTTTCACCCGAAGTTCCGGTTGATATAGCTGGAAACGTATGACAGCATTCGAGTTAATGCAGTAAAAACGTGCATGGCAAAGAAGATAGAAGGGGCGTTACGACAAGAAGCTGCAGAAAGTTCGAAGGACAGACATAGATCATTTGGCGGAGGCAGCAACGCCAGTCACGACGATGTATTTTTCAGGTATATCACTCGGTCTAAAGAAGAACCCAATACAAACAACCACAAATATTAAAAGAGTAAAGCTCGAAATCTCGACAAAATTTGGCTAGGTATGAAATTAAAAGACTCGTTCAACGATGCGGCATTCCTCGGGGAATAAATATGCATAAATCTGTTTATTAAATATAATAGTGTTATACTCTTAAGTGCTATAGTTGAATGTTTAACGTTATGTAACGTTTTTCCACGGGCAAAGATATTTTAACACCAAATCGAGCCTCGCTTTCAGACGAGAACTTTAACTTTAACATATTATGTTCAGGAAGGGGAATATCCACATTCTCTCAGATATTACACTTCAAGTATACGAGTTGTTTTTTTGTTTATAGAAACCAAACCAACAGTTTTTATTAGTAGGCCACTAACGCAATGATATAAAAAATGCAACTTTTAACGATTAACGTAAACTTGCGTTAAATATTCCGAATCGTAACGTTAAATGTTTAACAAAATCAATACGGATAACGGATAAGCGATTAATGAAGTTACCTATGTAATTAAGGGTGCCCAACTACGCGTATGGGACAAAATTGGGGATGAAAATTTGCATAGATACCACTGTTTTATGCGACGGAAAAAGTGAAATTGCGCGGGTAACACTGCAGAGAACCAGTTAGCTATACATGAAATAGTAAAACAGAGACTAATAGCATTTTCTTAATAATTCATTTATTAAGATTAAAACGACCCGTAGGCCGATAGATAGTAAAAATTGAAGTGGTACAAAAGAATTTTAATTTCATTAGAATTTCCTAGTTTTATTCTTTCTGCGCTAAGGTAAGGTACAATTAGGCCCTTTGCGCATGTGTCGCCTTGCGCACGTCTAGCGACATTGCGCCGATACCGATCGCGTGATTTACGCTCTCCGCGCAGATCGTATCGCACGCTACACGCTAACGCTCGCGCTTTTCGGTAATGAGCAAGTTAGGCTACTGCACTATTCTGCTCTATTTTATATTACTTTTAGAATTTTATTATCTTTTCTTTTGTTTACATTTTACTTTCGAGCGACTTAAAGAATAAAACCGTTGTGATAGTTAAACAAGGAGAGCTTTGCTTGGTGTTTCTATTTGCTATAAAATTTGTAATATAAAAATTCACCGAAGAACTAAAGTTACTGATATTACGCACATTAGCGAGTTGAATAGACAGTGGGAAAGCCATACAGTCTCGTCAAAACGATAACTACTCGATTAAAGAAGAAGGACTCTCTGAGAAATGACTATATACGGGCTGGAAGACGTAACCTGCAACGACCTTCTATCAGGTGGATAGACAATCTGCTTGAATCACCGGTCGTTGCGGTTATATATGGGGGACAGTATACATATACATATAGGAGACAATAGACAACAATAGATTGAGAGGATGATAATGATAGGTAAAACAAACAACGTAGGATAAAAAACAAAAGTGTTTGATGGAAATTGGTTTAAAAATCTTAACATAGTATTCTAAAAACTGGTAACCAAGAATATAATGTGTGCTCTGGCTGGCAACTAAGCAGATAGCAGTCTTAATCCTTACAAACTATCTTGGTACCTGTCATGGCTCTACACTGCACTATTTTGAGAACTTTTAGCTGCTATCACCTCTACACTGTACTATTTTGAGTATTTTTGAATTAGGTACGTTATCAGCATTACACAGTATTATTTTGAGAATTTTTGAGCTTCATTATCTTTTTTACATTATACTAATTTGAGTATGTTTTTGGGCCTGTTTTTTTAGCTTGCAATTTCACGCGAATTTGGCAATAGTGTCACAGTAAGAGACAGCACGACAGCAAATGCTAAATAAAAAATCATGCCCTTTATCAGTATAGTTTGCCCTTATTTGAGTATTTTTAAGTTACGTTTTACTCCCTATATAAACTGAACTATTTTAAGTATTTTTGAGTTACTTTAACAAGTCGACGAATATTGTAACGTTCCGTTAAAAAAGTTAAATAAATCCGCGTAAAATACTACAAAATAACAAATACACGTATTACACGTACACTCGAATCCACTTATAATTCCTACAATCCCATCCTTTTGTTTTCCTAATGCTACACTAAGTCTTTGAACTTTCAATTTTCTTATAAAGGTGCTATGAGTAAGCCTCGTACTACGGCCCATAGTGGGCAGTGCTATCTGTCATCTGCACACTCAGAGGTGTTAAAATTCATCGCGTACACTTTCGGTTTCATCGTAAAAAACCTTTGTCCGGGGGTGAGTGCCCCCAGTGTACGGTAATCTTTGTGTTTGTCCCGGACAATGTCACGCTGTCTCATGTCTTACGTCCATGGTTACTTTACGTTAACTCACTTTGTTAATACCACTTAAGCTTTGAACTTTGGAAAATATGCACTTTTTTATTTTTAATTTGTTAAAAATTACGGAAGATAGGGAAAAGTTAGAAATTACAGACCACTCAAATTGTATCACCGTCATATCTCCAAAGGTAATGTTTAAATTTTTCAGTTGCAATGCGCAATTGAATTGAACGTTCATCAAAAACAATTTTTATTTTCCGCTATCACACAGTGATGAATGTTTTGCTAGCTTACTTGAATTTTATTTTTTACTTTTTTTTCAATTTGGAACATTTTATGTAATTTTTGGTCATAATTTTAAGTGTGTTATCTCAGTTAAATATAAGCTGATGTCACCCACATTTGTTGTATTTGTTACCTATTTACATTGTTAATTGCTGAGAAATAATGCTGGCTTTTTAGCTTTTTATAAAAATAAATAATTTTGTTGCATTTTGTTTTCTTGGATTGGGTAAAGTTTGAACTGGTCCAATTTATGTATATTTCAAGTGCGAGTTAAGAATTTAAAAAAGCATAAAACTTTATTTGCTTCTTATTTCATGCATGAGACCTATAAAAAATATTTTTTGAATTTCTAATAAAAAGCGTACGTACGTAAGTACTTATATAAATTTTTATTTTCCCAGATGGCATATATTCACACCAACATCATAATGTACTGACAAACTTTTTTAACCAACTGATTTTGTCCTGCGAGACAGATGGCCCATAGCCACAAAACTACTATTGAAACTGTATAGTATCTATCTAGACTAAGGTAGCTTTATGTTTCACAAGTCTTAAGGCTCTAGAGAATAAGTGCCTTAATGAAAGACCAAGTACAGAATAATGTGACCTTTTGTCAGTTTTTGACAAACTATAAGAGGAGAGGAAGATTGGACGGGGAACAACTTAAGCGACGATTCTGTAACAATCAGAGTTTTAGATTCTCAGTTAATTCAATCAATTAATGCAAATTACTACCAACTTCCGTATGTGGAAGTAAACATCGGAGTAACCTTGACTGCTGCCTCCATAAGACCATGGGGCTGTCATCGCCATGCCTTTCTTCGTCGAGGTCGAAGAAACAATGGCTGTCGGCTATCTGCCGTTCCTGGCCTTAATGCTTAAAACTAATTGGCATATTTGCGGGACTTAATCCATTCACGGCAGATCCGAATATCAACTCTAAAGTCTTTGAGCTGTGAGTTCAAGCTCAATAGACAATGTAAGCGACTGTTGTGTTGTTTTGAAAATTTTCTAATATTCAAATGAGGAATTTGGAGGTCGCGATTGTTCGACCGGTAGATTCGCTCAACAATATTGGATTCGTTCCAAAGAGTGGTGCATCGCCGCGGCCGGGACAATGCATCTTTGTTGCCGGTGCGAAGGTCGCCGCTGTTCCTTCGCCTTGAATCACTGGTGTTTCCGATTCACGGGTGGCGGGCTTAAAAATAGAATAGGCTTCGGAGTAAGAATGTTTAATTGTGGAATAGTTGGTGGCGCTATAGAATCGAGGCGCGGGTTGAGAACCACTGAGCGTGTCTTGAGCTAAGGATATCAACAGAATCCATCAATTTGTGATAATGTTTCCAAACGAAATATGTATCCACAAGATCTACCGTTAATAATTGGCGTATGGGAGTGTATTGACTCCACTCCAGACCCTCGGCAAAGCCTGCACTGCTCGCTGATGTCTTGGGGCGAGCTGCAGCTACTACACCAAGCATCACAGCAACCGCACCTGAGTACCTTGACTCGGCGGGTTGTCGGTGTTTACCGCTACCTGCCATTGCACTCAACATATCCGCCCGTAGGCTCTTGTAACTTGACTAGGAAGCTCGCCGGGGAGTCGCGATACTTCGCGTACTACTTTTCGCTGATGTCTGATGGCAAACTAATCTAGCAGCCTTCTTGTAAAAGGACATCGTGCAACACTAAGGCCTTAAGCTGGAGAACGATATCACTGTATTTCTGTACCTAAAGATAATAAAACTTTGCAAAACCTCCCATCGCATTCGCTTAGGTAGGTTTTTATCTTTCTTGATTATATTGATAGGGAAAAATTGTAACATATTTTATATATTTTTCTGTATTTAAGGGCAAGGAATCACCGTAAGCAATTAGGGTTACTAACACATTCGAATATTGAAAGAAAACCTACTTAACAGTAAAGTTTAGATTACGTACGTTATCAGTCTTTATTTCACAAAAATTTATAAAGTATTACGGAAGTTATGACCGTGAGAGGTTGAGCACTTTTTAAATTTCCAAGATTGCGCGCGCTTGACTCGTGACGTCAGGGTTCCCCAGTCGCTCCGCTTCGCTCGTGCCCCGCGATCTGCCGAAAGTTGATTGCTGGATGGTGGCTCAATATTTTATAAAAAATAAAGATTTTACGTCTGCCGAAATGCGTGGAATAAAACTGAAAAGTTACTACCTCTGTCTTTAGTTTAAAACACTATAAGTTACGTGCGCAGTACCTAACGACCTAACGAAGTGACATTTTATACTTATAATTACTTCGGAACTTACGTAGGTAATTAACCACATCATGCCAAAAGCACGAATACTTTTCACTTTGCACGACCCTTATGTCGAGGGCATAACTTTGAAGTATGCTTATCAAAATCAGGAATAATTAACTTACGGGCCGCAAATACTTCGTTAAAATAAAGTATTTTGATGGTTATGTAGGATGTATGTACCTATGACGAAATCAAAAGTAACCAATTTACGGCCCGCATATAATTATTAGTTTGAGTTTTGTTTACGTACTACTTCACTTTATTTATTTTAATATTGTGGTGTGGTTATTTAAGGTCAGTAGTAGGTACTAGGTAGGTAGGTAATAATCACGAGAAAAGGATATATTATATAGTTAAAAATCATTGAAATGATCTTCACAACAAAATGCAACAGTCTTCGGTCCTATTAATCCTGTCTCCGTATTGCGGTCATCCATTTCTTCCTTATTATAGGATTTTTAGATAGGTATATTAAAAAATAGTTGGAATTAAAACATTTAGGCACTGCACAGTACCTATTTGCTATTCATGTTTTCGTAATAAAACCGCAAGTACGAGCGACCAGCATCGGTGATTGAAAGAATAAAAATGCCCGATCTCCGGGCCGGCGTGCTTCGTTGTCGCGTTGACAGGAATCGTGACGTCACAACGCGATCAAACGCCGAGTTCGTTTTAATTATGGGACGCGCGAAAATGCACACTTTGATTGCTATTATCTCGGCCATCTTTGCGGATATAAAAAAAGTAAAATACAGATGTTCTTGTATTTTCGTCTAGATTACTTTGGCATATCTAGAATAAAACATTGGCCAGGTTGATTAGGTAATACTAATTAATATGTATTTTGTTAAGTAAGCATGAATGAGTGTATTATAATTGAAATTTTTCCTTGCGAATTCTTTTTTTTTTTCTGAACCCTCTCTCTGATCACGTAGACGGTGACCTTATACTATACCTCTAAGTGTTTCAAAATTAAAGAAATGAATGCTGCGTAACCTGATTATAACGAAGATGATTTCTAGTTTATTTGCACATTCTTTAACATAAACCAATGAATAAAGCATTTTTCATATAATCCCTGAACTTTTTTGGAAGCTGGTTATTTGTTGTTATAATATATATTTGGATATGTACATTCTGTTCCATATTACTATCTGACGTGTACATTTTCAATCATTAAACAAAAAAAAACCTTTGTTCATTTAGCGATCAGTTTTATTTATGTAACAATGTAGAAATTTATTTACATCATTTGAATGCAAAAATATTGCACTATAATTTATCTAATCAAGATAGATAGTAAGGTGTACATCCACTTTTGAGGTTATAAAACGAAATGGTAGAGTTCGACCATAGGGGGCGCTGTTGATACATCAACTTTTGATGAAATATCATTGTTTTCGTAAGTTTTTTTGCTGTAACTATTTCATTTCTCTGCAAAATGGTGACATCGGTTTATCAACGCGGAGGCTCGGTATTGTCAAGCTGGTTTTCTAAGTTCGCGTATTCTGTGTTTATTACGATATTTTTAATATATAAATTCCAATTAACATATTTAATGTCCCAGTATTGTACCCAGTTAAGTAAATATTTATCTACAATAATAAGTCTTTTCCAATACCTACCTGAGCTTAGATACTAGCTTAGGTACATGCTAACTTTCCCCTATTACACATTAAAAGTAGCTGAAAAATAAAAATGACTTTTATTAAAAAATTAAAAAATAAATTGAGTGTAATTTTTACTTTGGGCCAATATATACCTACCTTTATCGATCCAATGCAATAAAATTATGTATAAAATTGTATTACACCTACTCAGAAAAGTAAACGCAGGTGTTAAAAACTCGGAAAAAAGAGATAAAATTTGTATTAATCGCTACAAAAGTGGATGACAGTACATAAATAGTGTAGCTCGACGGTGGCGTATCTGCGCTGAGTGCGATCCGCTCGCGACAATAAGTAAGCGCTATCGCCATGCGCTTGCGCAACTGTAAATCAGGGATCGCAAAAGTGTTATACTTTCATAGTACGTTAATAAGATAAAAGTGCAACATTATATTGTTATCACATGATAATCATAATGTTGACATTTCTAACAATAAAACCCCAGAATAGGATAGAATAGGTGATACATCTGTATGATGTCGCAATTATCATCACATAATTTTTTTTGTAAGTTGACAACACACACACACATTCACACATGTCAAATTTTGAAATCCATACTTTTCCTTGTTAATTTCCAAACCTCGAAACATATAAGTACTTATTAAATGGTCTTGAGTACTTCATTTTTTTATCAAATTATAAGGGGTAATAAAACTTGTTAGCCCAAAAATATTAAAACTTTTACTAGTCAATTTATTTATAGTGCTTCATTACTTATAACTGTTATATAAAATGTCATAATAAAATCAACCAACGTTATATTTAAAGGTCAAGTTGAAACTAGTTTTTTTTAATTTATATAAAACCATCATAATTTAAGCTACTACAATTTTCATATATTTTGTAGCTTTATCTACTTTAAAAACCGGTCAAGTGCGAGTCAGACTCGCGCACCGAGGGTTTTGTACAACCACAGAATGCATGAGCCTGGCTCGCGTTTGACCGGTTTTTATTAGTTTTTGTTGTATTATTATAGATCTTGGGACTTGTATGTATGTATGACGGTGAGCAAAAGCAACATAAACACTTTTCTCGTATGAGGACCACTAATTATAATCTTGGTTTTCCTTATTATTCATAAATCCTCCGTAATAACACATATTTTGTGATTTCAGGTTTCTACCTAAATCGGTTTAAGAGACAGAGACTTTCAAAGGTTGGACAGATATACAGACAGATAGGTAGGCAGCGTAGAGTTAGTAATAGGGATCTGTATGAAAACCTTATATATCAACTGCTGCAAATTCTATCTGCTTAAAAAGTTAACGTAGTGAAAGTTACACTGTTGTTTAGTGAAGGACCAATACGCGATCCCGAAGCGATAGTGACGCGACATCGCGCGTCCCGCATCGGTCCGAGATCGCGTCGAGCAAATCACCGGGACGATGCTAATTGATTTTATCTATGCAAGTCAGGGCGGAACGGGAAAATAAAAGTGTCCTATTTGGTTTCAAATATTGTATAGAAAATACTAGAACGATTTCTGGAAATTTTGCCTTTTGTGATACTTTAGCGTTGTGGAGTGAAATAAAATGTGATAAGGATTAGGAATTAGACGGTAAAAGGTGTCCAGTGTGGTCCATCCACTTATGGACAAGATTTGTTAGATATCTCTGATCTTTTGTCCTTTGAAGTGTCTGTATAAAAAACTGTTGCAAATACATAGTGCTCGAAGTGTCTACGTTACTTAAAACCTATTACATTGCCATTAGACTAAAACAATCAGAGAGCTGTACCTTTTGGTAATCTAGATGAAGAAAAAAGGAAATACATACATTACTATATATATAACAAAAAAAAATATATACAGTGATCATAACCAGAATTTTGTAGGTTTTACAATTTTTGCAGTATATTTTACGACTATTCACTTTTTCTTTCGTGTAAGGACGATACCTATGTCCAGTAGGGATTTCTTTTGGCTGATATACCTACAGTTACAGTGCAACAAACTTTTCTGGCTTTCTGACCTTGGGTGTTTGGTCGCTAGTGTCGTTGTAAGTTCACACCATTTCAATATGGCGACGTTTTGATTTTTGACCACTGATTTTGGAAAAGTTTGTTGCATTAAATTCACAATTGTTTCTTTAAATCAGTTGGTATAAGAGAGCAGCAGATGGTTTAGATTCTTCGTCCCAGTTTTCAAGCATATTTCTCTACCTTAGACATAGATGAATGCATTGCTGGTCAGGCTCAATGAATAATATTCCATAATTTGTACAAAAATTAAATTAAAGATTAAAAGATTAAATTACGATACATAAAAATTGAACTCTGAATATCCTTTAGGTATCCCAAATTTTAATAGTAGCAATATAAATTTAAATGGCACCAGCGGTCGACTGACCTGCAAGTTATGATACAATTATACGAGTACGTATAACTCAGCAGGGTGCTGCGGCTTTTATCTGTCACGTGTGTAGACGAGTTTTACATATATTTAAAGCTTCATTATTAGATTTTCGTATTTATATGACATGGAGTTATGTAAAGTAAAATCTTATATTCTTAGAAAAATCTCAAATTAAACTACATATACCTAATAAGATCGAATTAAAATCTTAAGAACGTAGATATCATATTTTAAAACGAACTGAATTTTACCAGTTAGGTATAGCCAGAATAGAGAGATACAGAAATAATATATATGTAGACATATACTGTATTTTATTTTATTATTTATTTTTTGTATGCATGTATTATGTGCATATTTAATAAAAACAAACGTTAGAATAATAAATCCACTCATTTTTATCTGGAACGTAGATTAAGTACTATTGGAGCACGATTTTGTATTAAAGCTAAAAATATATTACCATGTTTATTATTTAAGATGAGGTAATCAAGGAATTTTATAGAAGGTTATAAATTATAAATGATAGCTATACAGTAATTTACTTACGTATTTGAATATGCACCTTTAGTCAATGTTGACAAATGGAAAGCGAGAACAACCAATAAAACTACGTCAGAACTAGAGATGTGATAAATTATTATAAGATAAAAAATGTAAAATACAATTCGTCTAAGGTCAAAGGATTATCTTTATCAGAGCGTAGACATATGGGGTACAGCGTACAGTGTACAGCGCGTCGAGCTTAGGAAATACTACAACTGGGACTCAGCTCTTTAACGGAATTCATCAAATATTAAAAAACAACCGTTACTGTTTGAGAATAGGTTTAATATACTTGGCATTTATGTTTTCGTTATTTTTTTTTGTAACTGGTTTACATTTTTACAGATTGTTACAAAAAATAGGTATGTTAGTGAACATGAACAAGACTCGCTTGAGTCCTTTTTGAAGTCGTTTAAAAGTTACAAAATGTAATCCTATGCTGAATAACTTATACTATCCGTGCAGTACCACTAGCCCAAACGAAACGAAAACAAACGACGTAAACGAGTCCATTGGGACAACATAGGTCAATACATTTTCAAAAAACTGCCAAATCATGGTAATGTTTCATTTATTAAAAATACATTTATTTAACAGAATAATAAAATTAATATATTAATAAATAAGTAATTAGATTAAATTCTTTTACACAGATTGTAAGAGCTTAGGACGGACTTACAAAAGTATCGTTAAACGAGTAGGATTAACTTTGAAATAAATATTTTTTTAAAGTTAAAAGGTTACTACATACGAGACATGTAATGTAATATTTTATCTGCGAGTTTGATCTAACTATGACATACATATTATCTGAACCGTGTGTCTAACTCTATTGGTACCTCATTAAGAGCGATATCGTAAGACACGCAGTCTGATACAGATATCGTATATAATTCGATTCGTGTGTGACAACCTTTAGTCGTATAGCAGTTATATATAAACTATGATTGATTGAAATCTGCGTGACTAACTTTATTATGAGAACGTTCTTGGAACATCACCGAATCCGTGATGGATATATTTTATGTATGTTACTATGAAATAAATCTTAAAACCAATAGAAGACGGCATTCGACAGGTTTTGATGTATGCTGTTACGTATATTTACATAAGTATATTATTTTTAAAAAAACACGATTAACAAAGTAATTAGCTCGATCATTTTAAGTATTTTATAGATATTTAAGACTGCCTGGTCAAAGAACCTATTAAAATGAATCCTGTCGCCTATTAATAAAATTAACTCAGAATCTTAAAACGACGGCGAAGATATCACGGTTTATATTTAATGTTTATTTTTGATTAAACTAAAACACATAATTTACTAAATAAAATACTGGTTTTGATTCTGGCATCTAATTATGTAGCCGAAGAAGTGTTCAGAGAGAGACGTTAACTGTTGCGAAGAACAGCCAACAATGCTCTTAGCATCAGCGTTAACCGATGGTGTATCGATAGGTTTTGAGCCTATTTCCGAACCAGGGACAATTTACAAATTGTAACAATATTGGTTACCCCTGTCGGGAATCGCACCCAGAACCTTGGACATGGCAGTTAAAGGTACTATGACTACTCGCCCAACTCAGTCGCTTTAATTTATGTACAGCGTTAGTTAAGCTAAGAATTGTGGTAATAAATGAATGATAGTAGGTATGTGTAAAAATTATCTTTTATTTTTCATTACACACTTAGGAGGAAACTTTAGAATAATAATTTTGTATATTTACAAGAAATTTCGATATTTCTTTATGTTAAACAATGCTTTATTGAACACCATACAGGATTACGATTAAAGATAAGAAATGAAAATAAAACTAACAAAATTGGATATATGTTGATGAATATGGTGTACTTAATAATAATAATAATAATAATAATAAAAACACTTTATTGCACAAAATCAAACATAAAAACAGTATTTACTATATAGGTACAAATGGCGATCTTATCGCTATAGAGCGATCTCTCCCATATAACCTTTGGGTGAAGGAATTTTAAAAAACGTTAATAGTTCCAGGATAGTGTGTGCTTTGAGATAAATTGATAAAGAAACATAAGTGTTGATTAATTATTAAACAATGTAATATTAAAAATATTTATATAATATAATAATATACATAAATATTAAATAACTATATATACCTACATATACATATTTAAATAAACATATGTAAAATATATCATATATATATACATACATAAGGATAGAAATTATACTAGCGATGTTAATATACTAGTTTATAGCTGCATAAGATTTCAAGTTTATATGGCATTTAGTTTGAGAAAGAGTGACAGACAGATAAACAGAACGAAATTGACAAACGTCAGTGAAATTCCGCATTTTTCTGGAGAATTCCGTATTTTTTCCGGCGATACAGAACTTCAAACTTGGTTATGTTTATGGATTGGATCTAGGACCCTTCACCAAGATCTAATCAGCAGCCATTCAACGTGTTTTTTGATTTTCACGTGTCAATTCTGAGGCCCACCTGTTCTGAAGCTTTACAGAGGCTATCCAGCATTGTGCCAAGTACCCGCATGAACACAATATCGTGATGGTGGTGATGTACTCGCCATTTGAGTTGATGACAAAGTGACCTTATTCGGAAAGCTTAAATACATCTTTCAACGCAGTTATAAACAGTGTCTGAGATATTATGATATCTTCTCTCACACCTTTCTGCAGTTGTCAGTCGCTTAAAAGTTCTAATCCTGGAGATAAACTGACACAGTGGCGTTTTTGTGCAAGCACCTTTATACCTCGGTAAACCGATGGTCAATTCGGCATCATTGAAGAACTTGTTGCACGGCCCATGTTTTCACTAAATCTAACACTTTCTCATAATCCAGAAGCGCTAAGCATAGGAGGTGATTATACTACTTAAACTTTTGTATAATCTTATATTTTCTTCTCTTTTTCTTTAGAAAACGGTTTTTTCGGGAGGCTGGAAGTCGACGAACTTACGAATAAGACGATTCATGATGACTCTCGGAAGAACTCTCGTATAAATATGACTCCTACGCGTGATGGGCCTGTTGATCTGTAGAAGCATGTGGTTGCCTTGTTAGAAGAGCATACCACATCTCTGAGCCATGCTAGTAGTGGCATAGTACCATAATGTTAACGAGCTCCTCCATCAACCTGTGCCTTATTGTTCGTAAGCTGTTTAAGAATAATCTTGACTAAGCTAACGTTCAGGATATACTCGGTATAGAGCCGACTTATTGGATCTTTGGATCCATGGATCCTTATTTCTGCTTCTTTGTCTCCTTAATTTGCCACATATTAAAATGACGTTTGTCACGTATAAGTGATTTTAGGATCATTCAAATGCAATATCTTGTCCCTTTTTTTATGAGTGTTATCATTTGGAAGAAAAGTCTCTTTGTACCAATCTATCTCTACGGTGTGTTTTAAAACAAATATACCCGATTGTATGGACAGTGTCCACCAACTTGTTGTTTCTATCGTCCTCTGTCATGTCTTCCTTAATGAAGATAAATATATCGACTCCAATGATCTCTAATGAAAATTAGGTACTTATTTTAAGATGATTTGAAAAATCTTTCCGATGAAGAAGTTTTGGAAGTTTATAAAAGTAAAGTAATGTTTTCAAGTTTAATGGTATATGGACAGTTACAAAAACGAATCGTTTAAACGATTTTAACATTTTTTACTAACATATTCATTCCAAAACTGTCGATATACGTCTTTGTTCGACATACATTGCTGTCAACACGAGGCGTCTATAACAGAGTATTGTACACGTGTATTTTATTCCAAAACAAACATTTCATATTGTTGTTGGACATAAATTACCCTATCGTCGATGTAATGTAGCCCAATTACCGATTATTATAATGGCTACGACACGATCCCGAATGCGGTAAAGATCATTATAAAAAGGCAACAAAAAATTAATTCCCGGTCGAGAGCAAATTATTAGAGTCCCGGGATCGTTATCGCGGGATCTTGGTCTCCACAGTAGCCCGGGATAAGGTATCTGTTACATTACATCACTAAAATAAATTTAGTGCCATTCGCGACCCCGGGTTAACAACGCAGAGCGTCCTGCACTATTTCTCACTGATGCAAAGCGATATCGAATATATATTGTGTTGGCGCTTACTTTTATAGGGTTCTGTGTTAAAAGGCAATTTTTTATGTATTATATGTTTATTAAAAAAATAACTCTTGTCCAAGGTAACTGAGATATTTTGATGGTCAAGTTACCATAATGAGGTACTTATGGATTTACGTAATGCCGTAGATTATTTATGTTTAGGTCGATAGATTAATATAGCTTGAATACCAGGTAACTTTATACTATTATGTAGGTTTATAAAAAAATATGTTATATTATGTTAGTCTTCCGTGAAGTTTATATATAGTAACTATTATCATTTATTTAAGAAACATATTGACATATATAGAGTAAAGTATAAAAGTAATCAGATATTACTTGACAGACTTAACGCTTCCTTCCTTCTTCATAGGATTCCGGCTCTGTCTTCGCAACTAAGGGATATAATGTGTCTTCTTGTGCCTCTTACTTAATCTTATGGAATGCTCTTATTAGAAATATTTGTACTTCCATTATCATGCTTTTCCCCATTTCTCGTTTAGCTTTGATGCAGTTTTTTTAAGAAACTATTATATACAGTGCCTAATTGTCTAATGCTACGTCGCATAAGATAATTAGTGGGATGAGTGACCCTCTTAAGTCTTCAACAGCAAGATCACATTTTAAATGTTTTTCTCTACTATTCCTTTGTGCAATTTTCTTTTATTTAATCAACATAATTGGTTTCACGTTCAAAATATAATGTAGCTAAGTTCAGTAAATTCTGTAAAGTTCCATAGTTATGTTTAAGAAAGGCAATTTTAAAATAACTACGGAACCGAAAATATATTGAAAATTGCTCAACCGTTTTTTAATTGAATACCATATTATGCTATTTTTGAACATCGATTTAGAAATCTCGTTTCTGGCGATGATTACAAACAAGTAGTTGTTGTTAGCACAGCCATTAGATTTAGAAAGTTGTAAGAAAGACGAGTGATTTACGTATAAAGATACCTGATTGGTATTTTTAATAGTAGAATGAATTTATTTGTCTCCGTCGAAGACTACCAACATATTGAAAGAATATAAATCTATATTGACATGTTGTAAATTGAATATAGATATGCTTTCGCTCAGAAAGAAATTAAATATTTCACCAAACACAAGATTAGGTAAACGATGATTGTTTAATTTATCAGTTTTTTTGTAATATTAAGCCTAATAGCTTTAAAAATATTAGGCTATTTAATGTTTACGACTTTTTGTAATGATTTGCGATTAATAACTTTCTAATTAATGATATGTGTTTGAACATGGAAATTAACCATTCATCTGCTACTTTTGTAGCTTCGAAAAACATTTGTCTATATTAAATTTGTTAAAAAAAATATGTAAGAAATGTTGTAAGTGTTAAAATAATAAAACTAGGCAAAGTACGAAACTATCTTAAAACGGCAAAGCAGTTTAAGCTGTTTTAATATAACTAGCGACGCAACCTGACTTTGCTTGTGTAAAATTATATTTATTTACTGTAGACATTTTGAAAATCGTCGATTATGGCAGTTATATCTTTACCCACGTTTGGCATGCGAAGGCCTATCCAGCGATTTTTCCCCAAATACCTTTATTTTATACTCAGTGGTATATATATATGGTGACAAACAAACCAGCGGTCCGCCTGATGGCAAGCAGTCACCGTAGCCTATGGACGCTTGCAACATCAGGGGTATCACTCGCGCGTTGCCGACTCTTCAGAAATCTAATAACTCCTTTCTTGAAGAACCCCATGCTGTCGTTTTTAGAGAAAACCTTGGCAGGGAGCTCATTCCCAACCCCAGCGTTCGCGGGAGGAAGTTTTTCTGAAACCGCTTTGTACGCGACCATTTTGGTTCTAAAGTGTGAGAATGAATAATAAAACCTCGACGTAGGTATGGTTATATTAGAACAAAGGTAATATTTGCTAAGTAGGTACATAAGTATATTTGATATTTCGCAAATATACATTGTGTATATTGCAATCTATAAACGCATATGTCTCCTAGGCTAGATATGGTAATTTGAAAACTTTTATCATAATTGTTTGTCATTTGGATTAGTTTCTAGTTTTAAGAATGAGATTTGAACAAACCAACAAGCACACATATTTATATTTCTTATGGTATTAAGTATGATAGAAGAAGAGAAGGGCAGCTGACTGATCACAAGAAAACACCAGGTAAAGCTGTTTGTGACTCTTTATGTATATATAAATGAAATAGGAACTTCTAGTACATAATACATAAATGTACTAAAGAACTCGCACTTGTAAAGCTGACTGTGCTTTTAACTTGTAAAGCTGACTGTGCTTTTAACTTAAATACCGGCCAGAAAAAGAAGTTTTTGTACAGTTATACTTTTTCCGACTTTTTGTGGATTTAATAATGTCTCATTTTGTCAGAAATAATTATTTAAATTTGCTTTGTTTTGCATATACCCATCCTGCGCTTACCACTGCACCCAAAATAATTCAGTTGATACATTACGATGAAAAGAATCAACACATGTTCATATAACAAATATCTGTTCAAGGCTGCTAAAATAATAACTACTTTTTGTCTTCGTCACTCTTCCTGTTCTACCTATCTATTACGCGAAACAACTTCTCTGCAATAATTTTGGAGCACTTTATTCTTTCGTCGTCCAGCTCGTCTTTTATCTTAAGTTTTTCCCAATATTATAAGTTTAAGCAAGTGATATATGTCGTGTCTTTTAAAGATCTAGATGGAACAGCACATGAGGTAAACAAGCATTTGATTTATTTTATAAATTAGTTACCTTAACTATGAATATATTATAAAGATGTGTTGTTAAACTTTTTATATAATTCTGACAGAAATATCGTTATGATTTTATTCAAAGCTGTAAAATATCAACGTCCTAGTTGTTTTATTTAACTTGTACATTAATATATTTAATAAAATCATTTCTAATCTCGGTTTGTTAAAATTTATTAGTATAAAAAAAGGAAACAAAAAATAGGGCCAGAGCATAATATATTTTTCTACCTAAGTGAACGCAAGCCAGGTCACCAATTCATATAAATTTCAAATTAGCAACGAAAATACGCTTGTATTATTCGTAAAGTTGTTTTATTATAACAACTATAAATTCAAATCTCTAATCTGTCACCCAACAAAACGGAACGTAGATCTAATTTGTCATTTGATTTAAACTTAGAAATATTGAAATATAAGTCCTAAATCATTTAATTTACAAGACCATATAGATGCAGGAGATTTCTGGGCTGGGTTTATGGCCAATTCTTCTTGGAGACGACAAAAATGTGGGAGATTTACGGTATCAGCTTGTGAGATGCGCGCGCGCAGTATGGCCGCGAAAATATGGCGACCGATCGACGGATACGTGCGGAGTCGTAACTCCGATCGGATTTTCATTCGGATATAGATCTTTCGGATGTTTTGTTTCTTATTTATTTTAGTTTGTGTTTGTTATTTATTTTGTACTGGATGCCATACAGCCATTGCGTGAAAGTTTGGATTTTAGATTGTTTTGGGGTTATCTGAAACGTCAAGAACGAAATGAAATTTTTATTATGTAAGGTTTTTCAGATTCATATAGTTCGGCTTATTGGCTTAACATGGGAGTATTAAGGGAGAGTGTGGTAACACCGGAAAGTTAAAAACATTTTGGTCACAATATAATGTTTAAAAATGGACATCACTTATTAATGATTATATACACACCGGCACAATTAGCGGAACAGAAAAAAAAGTGAGACTATGAGAAAATAACGCATATATTTGACGAAATCATTCAGATTGTTGGGGGGTGGCATTCTGGATTTAACCCTTCTTTTTAGCAAGTCCCAGACATGCTCTATCGGATTCATATCGGAGGAATTTGCTGGCCACTGCATCACCGGTATACCTACGTGGCTCAGATATGCCTGTACCGATTGTGCACTATTAGCACGAGCATTATCTTGCATTAGAATAAAGTCGTCACCAATTAATTGGGCAAATGGTACAACATGTTCTTCTAAAATGTCTCTGATGTATCGATCTGCAGTCATGGTCCCTCCTGTGACTATCACTAACTCCGTGCGAGCTCCCAAACATATCCCTCCCCAAACCATAATCGAGCCGCCACCATAAGCCACTGTGTGTTCAAAATTAGACTGTATGTGGCGTTCTCCTTTGCGTCTTCATATTCGCTGTCTCCCATCGATCTGTTTTAAAAGAACTCTGCACTCATCAGTAAAGAGAACCTGCTGCCATTCGTTCAAATCCTTTTTTTGTGTTCCGCCAATTGTGCCGGTGTGTATATATTAGTTATTACTTAGTTTGTAAAAATAAGCTATACGTAACATTTGTACAATATACTTATATATATCCGGGTTAACCGTTTTCCCGATACCACTCCGTTCAACCGTACCCGTACCCCACAGGTGCCATGTTTCAAATAGTATTTGCTAACGCATTATTTTTAGACTTACAGCAACAATTGATGTAGTTTTACTAGCTTTCTTATTCCTGACTTTATAAAAAAAACACAACACTAATCTGATTTTGGATATATATGTAGCTATATTTTTAACTTTTTGTAACATAATATTGGAAATAATTGTAAAAATAATGACTGAAACAAACGTGTTAATAATATTTTATGAATCCTACCGAAACACGATTTTCAGCCGAAGATTAATTTTAAATTCCTACAGCAATCGAGAAAGTACTGGTAAGAACTTTTTGGTAAATAAGTTTAAGGTCCGGTCCGCCTGATTGCCACCGTAGCCATTTGTCAATGACAGGGATGCACTATGAATAACACTCAATGTCAGGGATGCACTATAAATAGCACTCAATGTCAGGGATGCACTATGAACAGCACTCAATTAAGTTTTTTTTAGGTAGCCAAAAACAAATCCGTTACAATTAAGAAGTTACCTATACTGTTGACGCCTTCGTGTTTTGTTAAAAACTGCCTGTTTATCGACAATTAATAATCCGATCAAAGAATTCAGCAAAATTATTGTGTCGATCTGCATCATACATCCATCTCTAAGAATGTCTTTTTCAAACACGTAAATTTTTTCAAATACGTGAAGAATCAGGCATGTAGATATACTATCCATTTTTGTTCTTATTAAGAGGCGCTTCACACACACGGTTATTAAGATGCGCTCCATCGGTAGCGTGCTTTGATTTTACACATATGGGAGTAGTCAAAATACACGTAAGTAAAACAAAAAAATAATGCCAATAGATGAATGTCCTGGTGGTGACCGTAAAATATACTGAAGCGTCTTTTAATTATTTATATTGTCGTATAAATTTAGCTATAAAAATGATAAAAGGCTCGGACGGCCAGCCGGTCGGTAATAGCCGATAATTAATTTGATTACACCGCGCTGCCTAGATACTGATAACAGTTTATTTCTTTAGTTTAACAGAGTAACAGCGAGTTCTTTAACTCGAAGAATTTAATATCGCTTCTTGACTTTCCTTTACTTCGCTTTCTCTGACGTGATTGAACATTTAATTGTTATGTCTCTGGTGTTGATAATTTTAAACTCTTAGATTAACTCTAAAACCTCTAAAATTTTAGACAATCTAAAATTTTTAATGTATACATTTAAAAACATCGATATAAATATTTTATAGGTATTATAACTAATAGGTAATGCACCGTGCATTGATCCATCACCAGTCCTTACCAAAAAGGTGTAAATGCTGAAATGTGTTAAAAAATTTGTAGTAGGGTTTTTGAGTAAGGATAGTTGTCTTGCATTCTTCACAACTATCTTTCCGCTTTCCTATGATAAGTTAATTACCAGTATAAAAATATATTATAGTGACTTAAAATACATATATACAATCCTAAATATATAAACTAGAAGAAGCGCTAACATATAATATAAAACTACACAAAAATAAATAAGCGAACATTTTTCAGCGTTCAATGAATTTTTGGATCTCGGTAAATATAATAAAGAACACCTACTATCATTGACTAATAGTAAAATCTGCAGTTGTTTAGTAAATACGTTAGGAAAAGAGAAAATAGAAAGAAATAAGGAACAACTATTAGTAACAAAAAAGAAAATTATATTAACTGAATAATAGTACCATTACTTCCAAAAATGATATTGCGGCAATATTTAATAATTACTTTACCAGTAATTTATTACTCAATCTCTTAATTCATCTCCCAGTACTGCTGAATCCCTTTATAAGGGACTGCGTTAAATGGTGTCAACAGATTTTTAAATTTATTAAAATAAAACCAAGGGATGTAATAAAAGCGTTCAGATCTTTTAAATCAAAAAAAATTATAAAATATATGGGGAATATATCTTATGAACAGTAACTGAAGCCTATTAAATTATTAATATTATAAATGTATTTATGTTTGTTCGTTTGTGACATCATTATAAAAACAAATTGCAACACAACATATATCGCGCTTGTTACAGTAGTAATGTTTTAAGGTTTATGTTAGCCATTCTAATATCCTTACCAGTCTTCATACGACCCCACTGTTGGGGCTTGGACTACTCTTAGTTAAAGTATGGATAGTTTTAAGTAAATGAATTATGATGGCGCTAATGCCACTAGTACTATTAAATATCAGAATACTCTTAAATATCAGAATTCCATAACACGATTGACGATAAATGACGCTTCACATGGTGCGCTCCCTATGCTACATAAAAACAAAAAAATAATAATTGATATGTGTTGGGCTTTGTTTTGAGAAGCTTACTAACTTATTAGTATTACCTACTGAGTGTTTCAATACATATTGTATACTCTTTAGCTAATTATCAAAGTATTTTATTATTACTTTAAATAGAACTTCTTGCCAGCTCTTTTTGGCAGAAATTAACATTGTTTACATTGTGTTGACGATTCAAAAGTGTTCTTAGAAACCTATTTGAATAAATATTGTTTCTTTTGATTTGACTTACCTTGGGCGAAGATGATTTAGGACATATTCCGCATGCAGGCCCAGTGTGGATTGTGAACTTTACATACATCTCTTTCACGTATGCAGGTTACCTCACGATGTTTTCCTTCACCAAAAGCCAGTAGTGTGAACAAACTCAATATACATTATTGAGTAATTAAGAAAAAGATCATTTGCATACGCCTCGTTCGAAACTCCAACCCTCAGAACGAGAGGCCGATCACCGAAATCTCCTTGCCACCACAGATGATTTTTTTGGTTATCTTTCCTTCCTTATCCTTATCAGCCTTTCTTACGATGATTCCATAAAAACCTGTGGGGTAAATATTTAACGTACATGAGAAATTAAGAAAAAGATTAATTGGTACACGCCGGAGTCGAGCCTGCGCCTCTCAGGACGCATGGTGAAATAGAAACTTTTGGTTATTAATGGACACAAAAGGTCACCAGTGTAGAAGCGCTACGTCAGACGGCCGGACTGGAACGTGAAATGCTGCAAGCCGACAGGATGAGGAAAGGAAAACACATTAATGTTACGAGCTCATGCATCTCATCATGATGGGCAAGATCATCGGAAAAAGGCACACCCACAGTCTGAAAGCAAGTCCTGGTTGCGCAAAATTCGTGAGTGGACGTCAAGTGAGAATCCCGCTCGGTTGTTTTGCCGCGCAAAAAGCCACGCCCACAGATCATTGTCTGTAACCATGCCTAATATGTAGAACTGATTGGAGTTGGAGAGGCACCATAACAAGAAGAAAATTTATGTTAAAAGCGTGTGGTTTTTAGTGATGCAGACGCAATGCTTGAAGCCAAGACCTGGGTTTAAAAAAAATTGACGCACCTTATAGAGCGGACTCATCTTGTAGTGGTAGTTGTGTTAGTTGCGTGCCAAAAAACTTTTTGTCAGAGCAAAACCTCAAAAAGGACATCTGCGCAAGCAAAGTCGTGGGTAATAGTTAATGTAATTAATTAAAACTAGTCCAAACATTCTATCTATTATAATGTTTTGAGAAGTTTGATACTGACGATACTTGTGCTGTCAACCCTTTACAGTTATGTTTTCTGCAAAAAACTTTATTAGTTTATTAAGTTTTTAAGTTTGCAAAATGTATTCTGTGAACAACTTTACAGAATAAAATAATAAATTTACTAATTTCACGTTTAATGTACGATTTATTTGGAGAATTTCTGAAAGCATCTTTGACCTATTTGTAACTGTGTACAAAACGAGAAAATAAGAAACGGCGAACAACCTTAGGGTACGTTTTGATTTTGAATAAAAAAAATATGGTTGCCATATTGATGACATGAGATAAATTACTTTGGCACGGACGCGAAGCAGGAAGAATTTCGTTCAATGACCGGTCACTATTTGTCTCTGTTTCACGCGCATAATTATTTGCCGTCGCGCTCGCACAGATGCGATGACCGACTGCTGTCATCAGAAATTACTACTGTTTTGACAACTGACACAGGCTAAAACGTAAAAGGTCAATGTACGAAATTCTTCCGTGCTATACAAGATGTTTACGAACGTTCATTTTGATCTTTATTTCGAAATAAAATGCTAAATAACTAAGTAGTCTTATTTTTAGTCGATTATAGTTCAGTGGATTTGGTCTTTACGTTGCGCTCTGAGGGGCGGAGGTTCGAAACAGGCATACCAATTAGTCTTTTTCTTTTTCTCAAGTAAATTATTTATTTATATAACTGGCTTTTAGGTAAGAAAATACCTAGTCAGGACTTGGTTTAGTAAAAAAGTTTAGTAAAACATGTACCATTTCTTTACATACAAAACGTATTAAAAATATGTAGATTATTTCACTTCTAAATTTTTAGTTTGATTGTGTTTAAACTTTTTTTCTTTTTTTTTTAGTAAAAAACAGCATTTTATTATTTACAATTGTAAATGTGTTGTGAAGTTAAATATTTTTAACTACCTATTTAAAAATATTCTTAGAAAGTTTATTAAATGAAAAGTTTTAAATTTGAGTTTTATTCAAAATGTTTACTCATGTTTTATATTACGATCATAGTGCTTTCACTTTTACATTTACATCGAAGATAATAGTTCGTTTAGTATAATTAATTAACATGTAAATATTGCCTGTTTATTTCCGTTGAGGATCACTAAAGCTTTTTCTAAAAGCCACTGAGAAGCTTTTTGGTCTAACTATACAGTTGGAATGCATTTTATCTCCACCATAACTTACCACCATGAAATTTTAAGAGTTTTTCATTAAGTTGAACGCAGATAGTAGGTAGTGCGTATCAGGTCGCTAAATAAAGCGGGTCGAGGCGGACCACCCGGGTCGCGCGTAAACCTACCGATTTATGGGCGCATCGCCGCGGCCCAGCGCGCGCGTGCGCCTAGATAACCTGCGCTTGCGCCCGACCCAGGACCAGCCTGCTACACGCGCACACTTACACATGTCACTTTTTGACCGTTGATTTGATTTAATGACAGTTATCATAATTCTGACAACATGACCTAATAGATCTTTACCTACGCCTACAGCGCGACATATATGAAACTGTAGACTTTTATGAAGCCAATTCTAAATTTTAATATTTAATTAGCTTATTTCTGTGACATCGTTGGCGTGGATTTTTCGAAAAAAAGGAAGGTAACCTTTAACTTTTTACGGTTTTTTACCTGCAAAAATAACGGAATTTAACGATGAAACCGATTAAGTTAAAGTATTATTGTTTTTTCTACACCAAGTGTTTGGAATTAGGAAATCTTAGAAGGATCTATATTTTAGAAACCCTCACAGAGGACAAACATTTATGTGATGAACATTTTGTGGTTGTCTTAAAGTGATGGATATTCAAACGAGTTCAGTTTGCAAGAATTTAATTAATTTTGTTACAGTCCTGAGTACACTTTTTAGTTTAAACCTTAATTAAGTAAATTTGCTTATATTATTGTAATTTGCCTATAAAAACTGATAGAAAAAAAAAATCGGACACTATTTTTGGGCTTTAATTCAAATTGCTTGGAAAACTTAGAGAGATATTCTCTCCATTTTTATTTCATGAAATATATATTAATGTGACCAAGTGCTTTTGCTAATTTCATAGTTTTAAATAAATATTTGAATTTTAAACCGACAAAAAACCGCGAAAATCGAGATTATTAACGTGCGGTCACATATCGTACATGGAACTGTGGCTCTTTGTATACTTCAATAGTGTAATGTATCTTTGTACACTACTTGAAATGGCATGCTTTTGACGATTCAAAAGTGATTGTAAAATTCTTATTTGAATAAACCATTTTGACTTTGTCTTTGACTTAGGGTATATCATAACCTTAAGCCTGGGTGTTTACGATGTTTAATATGTAGGTATGTATGTATTGTATGTAGGTGTGTAAAAAAGTATGTACATACAATTTGTATCCGCGGTCTGGTATCCGTACAAGTCTTGCTATGTTTGGAACCAGATAGCTCTGTGTTATTTGTCCATAATATTTTATTACTTTCCGAAAGCACTGACATAAATAATTTTTTAATCCATATTTTTCTTTTCTCGTAAGTCGCTTTTTGACGCTTCATTAGTTACTAATTCTTTTTATTCAAAATCTTTTAAAAAATCTATAAATAGGTTAACAGCCATTGTGACAGAACACATCCCTAACTTACAACAACTTTAATGTACTAAACACACCCCTGGCTTCCATTGTTTAAGTATTAAACACATCCTTGGATTGTAGGTACAAGACAATTTATTTATTTATTATATATATATATATATATATATATATATACGTGTATATAGATTGTCAATTTTGTTGGATAAGATTAAAACATTTCATGCTTAAGTCAGTCATTCGTTTGCTTTTGGGATTTTAGTGCACAATTTTATAAAATCGGCCAAGTGCTAGACGGACTCGCGCACAAAGGGTTCCGTACCATAATCTAAAAAAAAAAAAAACACATTTGTGGTATGGCCCCTCTTAAATATTTGTTTTATTTTAATTTAATTATTTATTTTTAAAGTGTATATATAACTATCGTAAATATTTCAAGCGTCTACCGTTATCAATATCTAGCGAAAACGAGTAAAAAAATCACGTTTGTTGTATGGGAGCCCCCTTAAATATTTATTTTATTCTCTTTTTTTAGTATTTGTTGTTATAGCGGAAACTGAAATACATCTTCTATAAAAATTTTATCTGACTTTTTCAATTCGGTTCATGAGATACAGCCTGGTAGCAGACGTATGGACAGCGAAGTCTTAGTAATAGGGTCCCGTTTTTTACCCTTTAGGTCGGAACCCTAAAAATGAGCAAACAACAGGTCTATTAGTAAAATGTAATGGAACTTTAGTACAGAAATATTTTGACAACTTTTACTAAAAACCCCATCATGTAACACTTGCCGAAAATAAATGTATATGCCGCTAAACATAATAACGAATTTTATAAACAAAAATAATTTTCATACAGTAGTCAACATTAATTAACTTAAGTAGGGAATAAATAATATTTCAATGGTTTCGTGGTCTTAACGATCGTTTTAACTTAAACCAACAAATAAACTCCTACAGTGGCGCCGCATCAAACTTTACGACCAAACAAAAATAAAATCACGAAACGACCTAAAAAATGCGACCAAGAAGCAACCGTAAATTATAAAGTCAGCCATCAATGTCTAGGAGTCACTAAATCGTGGCTTATACAATAAAACTTGATTCATTCGTATCTGGACAATAAATTAACTGGACACTTTTAATACATACCTATTTTGAACTATTACACTGGCATAAACTCTGAACAACGTTTTCGAACGGAATTCAGATCGTAAAATCGTTGAAATCTTTTAAAATATATCTAAAATGTGATAGATGTAGTATAGCCACGAAGTTGGGGGAAACAAGAAACGTCTGTAAAACAAAGCAGCATCATTTTAAGATTTATTTTTGTATTTTCTACTTATATTTTTTTGCTGAATTATTGAATGCCCGCAGTTATTGCTAATTACGGTAAAATATTTGAATGTAGATATTATAAAACCTGCTTAAGCTTGACTTGGATGAAAAATATCTCTCGTGGAAGCAAAGTTGTGGTGAAATTTACGGGAACTACTGTTCTGTTTACTGTTGTTGTGTTAAATAAAATTCACCCAAAATAATAATAGACCATGTTGGAATTAAACACGTACCCCGCCCAATCCTGTCTTACTTCTTATAGTTCATCAAAACGGGCAATAGGGGGTGTATTAATCTGTCCCAGGTCTTTAATTTTACCAATATTTACTTAAAAGCTAGTAACTTACGATATATGTGAGTGAAGCCACTGTCGCCAGATATTTTGCATGAGAAGCAGTGATGAGGCGACAGGCTCCTGACACGCAGGACTGGTCATTAGTAAAAAGAGGCTGTCTACCACATTATGATGGTAACCGCTGGTAGCCCCCTTTCTGAGGATAAATACTGAATATTACCGAATACCGAATAATCCTGTTTCTTGGAGTACGGTATTATTATTATCAAACTTTATTGAATATTGTTGTTATGCTTTCAGTTTTATTTATAAGTGGTGGTAGTTAATAAAAGATAAAAACCTTTTATTTCAGCCTAAACAAAGAAGATGCTATTTTAAGTTTTACACCTAACTAGTTTATTCCCCATTGTTTATCAAAAAAATGTGTAAAAATCGTATCGTAATAGAAAACATGAAAACAACGCTAAGAGAAAAAGGAGTGTTATCCTAATTATCCATAAAATAATAGCGCCACTAGTGTCTAAAAGCTGTTGGGTAATTGTTGTGCGTTTGTCCTGGTATCGTTGCAGTGATTCATGGTCACCCGCTATCGATGTGAGTGATCAGCGCGCTTTACTGTGGGAACTTTATGTGTGTGGCCCGATATAACTGCTTTATAGGATTCTCTCATTTTATGAGATCCTTGTCCCCCTCAGGTAGGACTTACTCTGAAATACTATTCAGACGAATGAATTAAGAATCAAAGTTATTACATATTTACATTGTAAGAAACAAAGACATTAGAGTAGCATAGACTGCTTATGATTCTGAAAATGTATAAAAACCACATCAACCAATTTAAGGGGAAATTGGGCGGGGGTAGCACTGAAAGTTATACAATTGGTGAAGTTTTCACATAGGGAAGTGTTGCTGATTGGCAACCAATCAAAGCGCTGCTGCAGTACAATATCTTATGACGATTAACTAGTGACGTACGACGTAAGATCAAATATGATAAGTATCGGTACATTTATTAGGCTGTGTATTGCACCGCACCCAAGATTAAAAACCCAAAATTTCAACCGCTAAGCCTTTGTTAATGGGCAAATGCCAATGCAAAGTGGAAAAAACACCTACCAGTTATATTTAATACCTATCTTTGTCTGTGTATCTTGACTATTCATAATAATTTCTGTACCATTAAATAGTAGGAAGGAATTCTATTATCAAAGACTCGAAAACATTTTTAGTCGAACGCAGAATGAGAAATGCTGCATCGAGTTGCCAGATCGGCTGGCATTCGGCAAAGCCGTGTGAAGCTTACATTTTCGCTTACTTTAGCGGACTATGCTACTTTAATGTCTTTGGTAAGAATATACTTTTATTTATTCATTTTTTAAATAGGGGTAATTTTTTTGTTACTAAAAATATGCGAGTTTGGCAAAATTATACAGCGGTTATTATGTATCAACAATAATAACTAAAATAGTAAAATGATGATTAATGAATGAATTAAGAATGATGTGCAAGTAATTGACTGATGATGACTATTTTTTGAAAAGATGCAGTCACGAACACTATACTTAGCAAATAAATACGAAGTGGATTTATCAAGCCTATTTTGTCAGTATTAAATAAATATCTGGGGGCTAGAGGTAGTCAAGATGAGTCAAGCGAAGCACAAGGGCACTACCTACCTTTTCTTAAAGCACTTCATCGTTCTTTTGAACCCCCATAATTTGGGTGTTGGATTATAAAATAAATTACAATAAATAATTTTTTGGACATTACACACAGCGCCGTCTGGCCCTATAGTAAGCAAAGCTTGTGTTATGGATACCAGACAACGGATACATATACATATATATTACTTATTTTTGTAAATACATACATATCATACATAAATACACCCAGTCTCCAGACAAACACAAATGTATATTACATAAATGTTTGTCCAGTGCAGGAATCGAACCCACACCCTCTGCACAGCAGCCGGTCACACTACCAACTAGGCTGCGAGGGGGTTTGGGATTATACCAGTAAAACAAAGTTCTCGGGATATGATGTCAATAGTAAACTAATCTATGTACTCTAAACTAATATATAAAGCTGAAGAGTTTGTTTGTTTGAATGCGTTAATCTCAGGAACTACTGGTCGGATTTAAAAAATTCTTTCAGTGCTGAATAGCCCATTTATCGAGGAAGGCTATAGGCTATATATCATCACGCTAACATAAATAGGAGCGGAGCACTAAAAAAAATGTCTCAAAATCGGGTTTTTTATCCTTTTGAGAGCTTCCGCTGTGTGCGCTGCGTAAACGGTTAAAGTTTCGCAAAATTCATGTATGACAGAATTGTTCCCCTATACAAGTTCAAAAAAAAAGTCCGCAACAGCATGTGTCTATGTTTGAAGGTTGGCTCACTATAACCTTTTTTATGCTAACCATAGTTGTTCTAAAATAATGCATTATTTGTGAAGGTGTTTTTATAAACATGATATTAATCTTTATCCAAATAAATACGTTATTCATAACAAGCATTTAATTTAAAACTAAATTGCCCTGTTTATTATTTGATTTCAATGAATATCTTAGGAGATATCGCAGTTTTAAAATAACGTGGCAGCAAAATAATTATCAAATATGACGCGCGCATTTATGATGTGCGAAGCTGGCGGGCAGCCATGAGGGGGAAGGGCGCTACGTATTATTTAAATTCTATGCCGATAACCAAATTTAGGGCGGGCGAAGGCGCTGGCAAAAGCTAGTTAAACATATAAAGTGTCAATTGAATAGCTCTTATACTTTAGGTTTTATTGATATCTAAAAACCCCGATTTCATCACTCACTCTGATGATCATCAAAATTGTTAGGGTACTTCCGAAAGTCTTAGAAAGATGAAATTTAGTATGTAAGCTAGTATTAGTACACAAACAACAAAAAAATACTAAAACTTTTACCCCCAACCCCTTAAACTAGGGGGTATAAATTTGTATGAGATTTTCGCAAATTTTGTTGCTAGAGGTCTGAAAATTGATATAGATCCCTGTTAGAAAAATAATAAAATACATATTTTAGGATTTTTAGTATATCACACCCAACCCGTTAAATTAGGGGATAGAAGTTTGTATGGCTTTTATCATACAAACTTAATTTCATACTATAAGATGTAATACCTAATTATGCAAGTCACACTTTTCATTACAAATTAAAATTACGTGTTTCAAGTTTTGAAAAAAAATTATCTCTCAACCCACTTAAACTAGAGGATAAAAGTATATATCGGGCTTTCGTCAGGTTTCAGAATATTGCTACATTATTACACGAATAATATTACTATACTTATGTACCTACTTCGTCAAAAATTAAAATATGGTGACAAGTATTTACAAGATAAAACTTCTATGGGAATGGGAATCCACAATGGTGGCTATATCAGAGATATGCCTTAAAATCTTATGACATAGTAAACCAATCGACTTATGCGAATATAGTTTTTTATAATTAAACGCCATTTATAAATAACAAAAAAACACAGTGTGGTTAATATTTAAATTAAACAAAGATGGAGAAAGAGAGAGTGGGCTATGAAAAATGGCACTTCTTATGTGCAAGAAATACACCCCAAAAAAGGAAGAAAAAATTAACAAAATAAAAAAATATTGTCATAAGCAACTTATAAAAAGAAATGAAATCCCACCAAATACATTTAGGCTTGTAGAGTCAGGGCGTGTAGAGTGAGAAGCTTGGTGTAGAGATCTGATAACTGAGTAACAGGCAGGCAAGACCTTTTAAACCTCAAAATTGAAAACATTTCGAATAAGTTGTTCGTGTTTATATTTAAGTCGAAAACTGTTGGATTTTCTAGTAACCAAAAATGAATTTAGGAGTGACTGACGGTTCTGGTAAGGGTTAAAAAGCTGCTGAAATTAATGTGCATGGTTTTCGATGAAATAAATATTTTAGCAGGCATGTATGTATGTATGTATATCTTCACGTTATTTATCCCCAGAAGCCCAGCGGCTGGCTTTACAACACTAACATCATAATGTGGTGATGAGCATCTTCTTATCAACTATTTTGATCACCTAAATTAAAATCGGCTTGCTTTTGCGAAGATGTCGCTTATTGCACACAAGTTCCGCGTCTTACGCTAAACACGCGCCTTACGTTAAACATGCGTCTTACGTCAAACACGAGTCTTACGTTCTATACACGTCTTACGTTAAACCGACGTCGTTTTTATTCTCGTTTTCAACCAGCAACACGTAATAGTCAATATCTTAAAAAATACTGCACCTAATTTTGATAAACGTGGACTGTTCACTAATTTTAACGAAACTTCATCTTATCTTCATACATGGTCTCAACCCGAAGATACGTCGGCTCCAACGAATTTTGGTCCTTCGATAGATATGTCGGTGAATTACTTCTCTTCGGGATCACCTTATTTTGGATTCGATCTCTTAGAGGAACTCCAAGCACAGCTCGTTCCATCGCACACTGAGCAACTTTAACCTTGTGTACTAACCCCGCTGTAAGTGTCCGCGTTTCGGCAGCGTAAGTGATGACAGGTTAGAGGCACTGGTCAAAGATTTTTGACTTTAGACACTACGGTACAGGCGACGAGAAGACTTGACGATGCTTGCCATCAACGATACTTAATCCAATAAAAACATTAATAATTGCAGTCCGATTTCTATTTTATAAGATAGAGCAGAAAGAAAAATATCTTGGTAGGCATCTATCTTGTAATTCTTACGATAGATTCTTCACTTTTGTAATACCTTTAATAAATTTAATTGTTACTTGTAATTAACCTCGTATTCAGTATTGCAAAATTGTTAGGTACGATAGATGGTCTATTGATCCTATATTTAAAAAGCGGCTACAGGAATCAGCTATTATTTATTTACCCAAAAACAACTATTTTAACTTACAAACAACAATTTCAACTTAAAAACAACAATTTACAAACACCTATTTTTTACATTTGACACATAAATCCGAAAGTATCTTTTCATTGATTACAGCCATACTCGTTTGTAATTAATTAAGCTTTGATATCAATTAGACACATTATTAAGACATAATTTTATGTAACTATTTCTTTATAAGAAAAGAATCCGTTATTATTCTTATAAAAAGAAAAAAGGGTTTTACAAAAGGATTTCATTCACAAACTGTAATATCTCTTAACGGCTAAACCTTCAACTCTAAACACATGTCCATGTGCATTACAATTTATTGGCACCAGTTACCCATTGTCTATTTGCCGATTAATATTTTTGTGTAGGTCAAAGTCTTTCTTTCTGTGAGTAGAATTGATTAGATGACTTCTAAACGATATGTGACTTAATTTTTGTTTTAGACGGAACTTGAGAGATGGAAAAACCTGTCATGCGAAATAAAAAATGGAATGTATGAATATATTAAAAAGGTTCTATATTATATTCTAGATCTAGATTTAGATTTACGTAATTCTTATTCTGATATTTAATCTAAAGGCGAGTTTATACAGTTGTTATTTAATCAGGATCCGTGGTGACATATGTGAGCTCAAATAATTGGCACACAAATAGCGGGACTATTTTGTGTGTCAAACTAGTTTTTATTGCAGGCATTTTGTCAGAAACAAAAAAGCTTTTCTAAGGCTAGGGCTTTCTGGGAATCATTGAGAACGTAGAAATTATCTGGGAAAGTAAAATATATTAAAAGAGTGTAAAGAGCTGCGGTATTATTTTGCGGTCACTATATTTAGGTATTACTTTCTTGGTTATGTTTTTACAATTTCATAACTAGGAATTGTTTGTAAAATTTGGTTTTAAGTCTTTCTTCTTCATCTCTAATTTGCATAAAACTTCTACAAGTTGACAGATTTAAACTTACTACAGGTCCTATAACCTATACATAGTTAAATATGGCGACGTAGTACAGTAAACAATGCACTGGTCTGGTTCATATCGTAACAAACGTGGCAGAACTATTACAAATATATTATTAGAATTTATCAAGAAGGTCTGCAGAAAACAAACTAAGTTACCGAGTAGGTACGGTTTTCACTACTACTTCTGCGACACATCGATTGAAATTAAATTCATAAAATATTTTAATTTATTTAGGCTAAACAGCCCTTCAGAGATAGTAATATTTCTATTTCAACTACTGGATCTCACGTGTAACTAAATACAAGTTATAAAATTATAAATTATTGCCCGATGTTACTAAAATAATAAAGTTACACGACCGAGCGCTCCGTTGAAGTCTCAAATTACCTTAAATGATTTGTATAAACGTATTCGATTATAATCATGTCCAGAATCGATTTTACATCAGATTAATCTGTCAGTTAGTGTCCTTACAAAAGATTAAAATGACAAGTTATTATCGTCTTTAGTCCCTTGTAATAAGATGTTTTAATTGTTATAGACGTCAATAAAAACGGTAACATCGATCCATCACTACTTGAATACAGTGTTTAAGTCAACAATCGATTTAAACTGATCGATCATTGACGATTATAATTCGTGTCAGATTTTTATGACAAAGAAGTGTTAAATTTATAATCTATTTCCTTCCGGCAATTTTATTTTAGATTTTAAAATATAAAAAATTTACACTTCTAAAAATAACCAAGAATCGACATTGACTATGGGGCATACTTAAATACTTAAAAAAATTGTTCTCAAGGATCATTGTTATTGTTGGAACGGACATCACAAACACACAGTGTCTGTCTGAACGAATCATTTAGAAATTTTGAGTCTGACCTTTTGAGTGCGAAATTAGAAAATGAAAGGTGAATTTTTTTAAAACTAAAATATATCATAAAATCTTGAGCAGGTCAAGGTAAGAAGGTACGAATACGAAATTAATTTAAATAAAATCTTGTATTTCTTTTGCAAAATGATAGATGATTGATAATTTTGATTATTTATCTTCACGGTTTCTTTCCCTAGAGGGAGGTGAACCCACATGCACATTATAATGTGGCAGACAGCCACTTCTTACCAAACACTTTAGTACTGCGTGACAGGGGCTGAGCCTATTGCTGGAACACTGCTTTTAATGCAGTTTTTGATTTAATATTCTCAAAAACATCTTCTGTCGTACTAATTACTGTCTAGAAATCAGAATTCACTTACGTATATTATAATTTGAATAAGTGGATAATTTTTTTTCTCATAGTTTAAAACCTACAGACGTTGATTACGTTTTCAAACATTTACAAACTATTTTTAAAATAAATATCTTCGTCGTCATAATCTGAAGAAATTCTGTAAAAAATTGTTTCTCTATACAGCTAAAAATAATTGTTATTAAATTGTCAATGAAATCCATAGACATAGATAACACAGCAGCAGATACAGCCTATTTAGTAGCCAGATGTGAAAAAAAAATGGTCACAAAAGTGTTACAGAGACGAAGCGAAACTGAGGTATCTTGTTCCATTCTTACTAGTTTTAATAAATATAAACAAACAAAATGGCGGCAGTTGATCGGAAGAGAAAAGCAACCACTTTAACCATGTCAATTTGTGAGGCTAATGCATCGTCCATAGGACAGATAACAAAATTTGAAGTCTATGATTCAATCTTTAAGTAATTGTGTTTATTGTATACTTTAATAATAAACCGGCCTATTCCTGCGAATTCGTCCGCGTGAATTTTTTAAAAAAGCTTTTAATTGTTTATAGTTTTACATCGGAATTCTCTTACACATTTTCATCTTCTATTTTGCCTTCTAGGTGTTGATTTTTCAAAACCGGTCAATCATAATTTTAAACCTAAAGGCAAAATACCCACCAATTTTATGTGGAGTATGGATTTGTTTACAAACTTATGACTCCATTTTACCCCGTTGGGTAATCGAAAACAGAACTCCTTTAAATTCCTCATGTCCATCTGTCCGTCCTTACGAATGTCACAGCCTTATAATTCCGCATCCGTCTTTAAGTAAATGTATATTTTGTGAACCGCCATATGTTATAAAAATTGGAAAAACATATTTTTAAGGGGTAACTCTCCATACATTGAACCGAGGGATGAAAATATTTTTTTTCGCCCACCCCATTATGTGAAGTATCATTTGGTGGAAAAATAATAGACCATTAAAATGCATTTAAAAAGAATGTAAAAAACCTTATTTCTAAAATTTATATTTTGCAAGTTATTAACTTTTAAGCCGCGTTATCCAATAATCGGAAGGTTTTACATATACCTACATAGAAATATACTCACACATATTTTTATGGAACAACAATCCATGATCAAAGATCACTCCAAATAACGCCCGTGATCCATGATGCTTTAAGGAAAGAAAAGATTAACCACAAAATTATTCAAATTTACACAAATAAATTCCCATGCGGCGCCTAGACCGCGCGCATGCGTCAAATTTGTTTAAAGAAAATATTGTTTTGTCTTCGTTGTTTGTGTGAAATATTAAGCCAAATTGTCGAATGCCTGTCTCAGTGTCGGCTCGTATGAATATGCAATAGTCCGGAGCGAGGAGAGTTTGTACTACAGACGTGTCAGGCGTCAGGCAACAGGCGGCGTCAGGCGTCAGGCGCGAGGTGAGAGGCCAGCCTATGTTTGTAAATGCATAAACACACGTACATGGTTTAGATTTAGAGATTTTTAATTTGTACATTTAACTTTAACTTTGTAGACAAATAGTTATTATAAAGACTATCTCTATCTAAGCGATTAATGTAATATATGTATGTGGAGTACAGGTAGGTCTAGATTAATGTAATCTATGTATGTGGAGTAGAAGAAGGTTTAGATTAATGTAATATATGTATGTGGAATAGAGTTAGGTCTAGATTAATGTAATCTATGTATGTGGAGTAGAGGTAGGAGTAGAATAATATAATACTTATATGTATATGGAGTAGAGGTAGGTCTAGATTAAATTTCATTAGGTTGGCTTATTTTATTTTAGTACCTACTTACAAATGTGTTATAACGATTGAATTTTGTATAACATTTTTTTTTTGGTTTTGTCTCGTACTAAGCGATTTATGGAATTTATAGAATATATAAGAAGAGGTACAGACCGGTCTAGATTGAATTTGTCAATATCACTACTGTCGATAATGCTGGCTGATAAGTGCTTACAGATGCACAATTTTTTTTTTTTTTGAATCTTAAAATTACGTTATAACCTTTATTTTTGTATTTTAAAAAGGCTTCGTCGAATCTTCTTATCACCTATACTATACAGTCCAAAGACTAAGGTCTTTGACCAGTAAGTCGTACCTATTATGACTTACGCTGCCAAAACGTGGACTTTTACAGCGGGGCTAGTCCGTAAGCATAATGTTGCTCAGTGCGCGATGGAACGAGCTATGCTTGGAGTTTCTCTAACAGATCGAATCCAAAATGATAACATCTGGAAGGGAACTAAAATCACCAACATAACTCGTAGAATCGGCAAGTTATACTTTAGCAGTGAGCCGCTCCGTCTGTCGACGGACCGAAAGCCGATGGAACAGACGTATCTAAGAGCGGAAACCGCGTTAAGGTAAGTGAAGCGTAAGAATCTATCAGCTTTTTGTATCGATGACATTATGAGGGTGGCCGGGGATGGCTGAATGCGGAAGGTGAAGAACCGAGAGAAATGGTGCGCCAAGGAGGAGGCTCATATCCAGCAGTGGACCTAAATAAGCTGATACGATGATGATGATTATTTAAAACTGTAAGTTTGTATGGAAACAGTTTGTTAGCACACATGTGACTTCGAATACATTTCGAAATACGCGATTTTCGGAATTAATGTAAACTGAGGACATGCAAAAACGTATCAAGATTGGGACTGTTAACATTATTATACTAACTTAAAAATAATATATAACAGCTAGTAATAAATAAATAAAAAATGTTGTATTTACTGTTTGTATGAGATTACTAGAAAATTATATAAAAATATCTTTTTCAACACACTTGCTCATAAAACCGCCTTGTTTACAATTTTCGCACAAGTGTCTTTTACTTTACATTTTTTTTTAATTTTCTAGCAAGAAGAGAACCTATGAACTAAGTTCTTAGTTTTGGAAAAAAAATCCAACGTGTTTTTTAAAAATGTACCAAAACTATTAAATTCCATAAAATATCAAATTGTTTACACCGTTTTAACACTAATATACTGTGCTACAAGTATGTTGAAAACTGTCATATGACACTTGAGAGCTTTGCTTCGGGCTTGCAACCCGCAACCTCGTCTGTTATGAGCAGCCTAGGTCACTTGTATTGTAAGAGTAATTAATTGACGAAATGGTTTTGATATTAATTACATTTTAATCGACTGAAAAAAAATAGGAGTTTCTAAATTTTACAAAATTTTTGGTACGTTATATACCTACTCCGTTGTCTCAGACTCCTTTTGGATATACCTATTCTGTTTAATCTGTAGGAAAATCAGATTTAGAATCAAATGTAAAGAAAATTAAATCTCAATTGTATTTAAGGCTTTTTTAAAATTGTGGCGAGAAAGGAATATCCACGAACTCAGATAAATACATTTCTTAGGTCTTTCAAACAAACTCAATACATCTTTCTCACTTGGTGCGGGGCAGTGGCTGTGGACCTGCATTAGCCCGCGCATATTGCACCCGAGTCGCATTGTATGCAAATAGGGGACGTGTTTATTTCAAATGAAAAAAAAAAAAACCCGTACACTACCGAATCGCATCCGAGAGCCGTTTTATTTTATATTATCTCAAAAACATAACACGAGCGCGGGACAAAACGTCTCGCGTCCGTAAAAAACTGGGCGCGAAGTCACGTTTTTGAGTGGAGGAAGTTTTATGTTTTGTACGCTTATTTTTGAGTTTTTATGTAAAACACCTAAAAGTTTACCGGCTTTCGAAGTCACAGTCACCAAAAACAACGAGAAAAAGCTTTTGGAAACAACAAATTGCTGTCATAAAAATGTACCATTTCCAGACCATCCCCCTAATTTCAAATACCGATATTAGTATGGTCTGCAATGCTGATTTTCTATTTATTAATTTTGTGAGTGGTAGGTATTTCACTTATGTATAGGTATAAACATTTTTAAATACAAATTATTACCTACCTACACATAGGAATAAATGTCACAGTACCATGGTACTAAACTAAACTAGGTACACAAATTTCCAGTTTCAAACAATGTACGTACATGTTCTATCATATATTGAATATATATGTATGTGTGCTATAAGAGTTTTTTGAGATATAGAGTAACAGAAAAAAAAATGGGTGCGCTGTGGTACACCAGTAGGTAGGTACTTTGACGTTCCACTATCAGTGGCGTGCACGCAGGTTTTAGTCAGAGTAGGCAAAAACAATAAAAAATCGATGCACCAAAAAATTGCTGCATGTTGTCGTGTATATTGTAAATGTTAATTGTGGCATGTCATTTGAAACCTTAATATCGTGTCATACATATTATTATTATTTGTATGTTTACACGAAATTAGCCAGTGAAATAGTTACCTATTGTTTTAAATTAATTCTTTAGGTACGTAGCTGGTACTAACAGACGGGCACTCCGTGCATACATTTTGTCACGAGATTTTTTTTTTACAGTTTGCGCGGGTCTAGTTCAAAATATATGCACCGAGTGCGCGTCCGTGATCTTTCTATCGGAAATTTCCCGTAATGTGCATTCGGCATTAATCAATTTAAGTAAGTAGGCATGATACACGCAACGAAACAAAAAAAAAGTGCAGATTTTTAATAAGTCGAATAATTACAGCCATTGTCATATCCCGGTACAATCGTAAAACTTTCGGTCATGTTCGACAGTTGTATCAATGCCAGCTGTTCACGGAAAATACACGTAATTCGAGATATTCATCGCAGATATCGGCAGATTTTTGTTATTGTGCATGAATAGCTGACTTTTGATTTGGGGCACTAACTTCAAGCTGAAGATAAACAAAACCATGCAAATGTTGAACTAACGTTTATATAGAGAGTTCCAATATTTTTTCTCGTGTTGCGTAGACGGTAGTGACACTGCCTGTGCAAAGATATACTTGATTGTCAGCTCGTCCTTTGTGCATGTGTGAGTGTATTTAATAGGCAATATAAGAGTCATTATTGTGTGTCTTTGCCACGGAAAAAAGTTTCTGAGCGGAAAGTGTAAAACAGTTTTATTCAGAATTATTAGTGCAATATCTATTGGTACCAACTAAATGAAAACACGAGACGGCGTTTATTTGTCTGATATTTTATACTAGGTACGTACTATTATGTTAAATGTTAAAAGTTAAATAAGTGCCTTCTGCCTATACCTATACGGACTGCACGACACTGTCCACTATAGCTATATTAAATGTATACTAATATCATATAATATTTTAATTACAATTAAATACTTAATAGTTATAATATGTTAATGTTAGTTAATCACTGTATATAATATTTTATAAATGATATTATGATACTTAAATATTACAGTTAAATGAAGAACAGGGTTTATACCTACATAGATAAACTACCACTCAAACTAAACAAACAGCAAAAATAATCTTGCTGTTTGCTAATTCATTGAACTAACACAAACGCCACAGTTCAAAGGATTTGATGAACGGTAGCGCTACCGTGACGTAAGATGAAGCTTGTTTTATTAAATATATCTTGATACAATAAACGCCCACTGGCATCCGTCACTTCATGGAGCCATCCCACGTGTCACGCTGATGACACTTTTACGATAATAGCCGAAGTGAGCCGAACTCCGACAACTGGGACAAGTGAAGGCAATTTGATCCGGAAGCGCTTGACAAGGAAGGTGGAGGACTGTGGGGGAATTTTGATTTATGGTGTAAATTGAAAAGTGTATGGGTGAGAGAGAGGAGTGGGAGAGGCAATGGTGATAAATAAATACACATAAATTAGGTTTTGTATTCCTTTAATTCAGTGAGTGACAACAGGTTGATTAACTAGGTCAAAAGTTTTAGATTAATAATTTATTAAAAATCCTGAGTGAACACATGAAAATAACATAAAACAAATGTAAAAGCAACGGCCAACTCAATCTCTTTAAGAGATTAATAAAAAGAAAAGAAATTAAAGAAAGAATTTATAAAAAAAATTAATGTGTTACAAATTATATAATAAGAAGAAAAAGGTTAACGTATTATTACAGAATACGTAAATATAAAATATATAACTACTACATATATCTACTTACACATTATATCATACAATAAAAATTACAATAAAATACTATTATATATATAAATGTAAATATATACAATTTACATACAATAGTAATTTATGTTAAGTCAGATGTTCATTATTATATTCGTTATTCTTTTAATAAAAATTTGTGCTGCTTTCTTTATTTTTTTAGATCTGTCCCAAATTATGTGAAGGCTTTCCATAAAAAACACAGCGCACACTATAAAAAAGGACTTGCAGCAAAATCCTGAATTGTGACATGGATCCGTGTCTTTACTTTATCTTTACTTATTTGCAAACGGCAAAAACGGAGCCCTCATAAATTCGTCGTGTCCATTTGTCCGTTTGTCACAGTCTATAATTCCGTCTTTGGGTAGATTCTATTAAAATTTTACGCAGATGTGTTCCTTATAAATCGTCTTACAGATAAAAAGATATTTTATAAAAATTAAGAATTTTTTCGTGGTAGTTTTCTATACATTTAACATAGGGACGAAAAAATCATAATTTAAAATTTATGTATGAATAATTTAATATTTTAATGGCATAATTATTCCGCCTGCCTGAATCTCGTACATAAATTTTATTTACATGTAGTTTGTGGGGCAGAAATCTCTCTACGACGATAACACCGCCTATTATATTCATAATAATTATGTTATTTAGATTAAATGTTTTATGGTGTACAAAAAAACCTAATTAAATTAAATGAAATTAAATAGTTATTTATGCAATTGTTGCTAATGTAAGTAATTTTTAACCACAATAGCATAGCAAGAGTGTTAAAAAGACAAATTTCGCGCAATTGCCTACAATTTTTTTCGTCATTGCAAACAAAAAACCTATAATGAAGCTATCACATAACTCAAATTATATTTATGTTACCCTACTCAAATATGTAGCTAGAAGTAAATCAAAAGCAAAATATGTGGTTTAACGAATCTCAACAACCGGAAGTGCAAGAACACATGCAGGTCGAACCTCGCAGACTTGTTTTACGACGTTGCAAATATTACGGGCACCTAAACTAACGTTTTACTGCAGAGCTTGCGACGTGCAAGCGCGCATCTTCACTGGGAAATGTGCTTTTACAAACTTACATTACCGGTCGCAAGAACTTAAAATACAAACATTCTATACACTAGTAATATACTGTTCTAAACTAGTGGTGCCACCAGTGATCAGTTCTGTTGTTGTAGTTCAGTGCCAAAGGTGAAGAATGGGGAAGTACTTGCAATAAATAATGTAGATGAAAATCGTCAACTGTGCTCTTTGCTGGAGCAGTGGCTGATGCTGAGGGTCAGTGCCCGTTTTCATTTTCTTGTCAATGATTTCAATATACAGTTGCGTAAAGTTAAACTAAGTTTAGTACCTTTTGTAGAATACAACTTATTCTATTGTTTATGGTAGCTACACAAGTATAGGATGTGTGTAATAATAATTTTGGGTACGTGCAAACCAGACTCGTGCACCTAGGGTTTCACCACTCACTTTATGACCAATAACCACTTTGCTACAGTTAGGAACTTCTTTATACGCGCCATTTAGTTTTAACTTTACTTACTAACTAAACTCTGAATCACAATGTTGCCACTGAACAAAGTTGAAACAAGAGTCTACAGACGTTGAAGACAGGTCGGACAGGTCGGACAGACATGTGTGTATAAATGAGTTTCTGTTGGCACCTTTTTGGTACAGACATCTAAAACTAATGTTGTGCCTAAAATATTAGATATCGGTGTGTAGTGAGCGATCGTGCAAACATGTGTGTGCGTATGTGCTAAGTATGTAAGTATGTGTTAAGTGAACGATTTCTTATTTATAGTCCCTTTAAGGTATATTTTTTTAGTAAAACCCCCAAACCTATATTAAAATTTTCAGACTTCTTTAGGTATCAATTATATAGTAAGTAAATACCTACTTCGCTTACTTACTAATATATGTTGCCTCTTCTTTATTATTTTAAGTATATATCAACCTCACTTATACACACAAATATAAAACAGTTCTTAAAAAGCTAGATTTAAGGTACAAGTGGTAAAACAGATGTAATTTCTATGGAAACTTATTGTTACATAGAAGAAGCATTTGTCACCTATAATTTAGTTAGTATGATTGAATTTAAATAAAAACCGGCCAAGTGCGAGTCTGGCTCGAGCACCGAGGGTTCCGTGCGAACTTATTATATGTTGTTGTATATTATTAAAAATATTTTTATTATATGATGTAACAAAAAATTTACGGTTTTTGCAATTTTTCCTATATCTGTATTAGAGGACGTTGCTTCGTATCAAATTCTGAGTGCACGGGAAGTACCCTGTAGGTTTTGATTCCCTTGCGAGTTTCGAAAATTTGCGGCATAAACGGCTGTATCTTTTGATTGCGTCGGTTTAGAAGTTTGATTTTTTCACATCTCCAAGGGACAGTAGACCTGAGTATTTGACATGAATTTTAGCTTGATACCTCCACGCGTTTCTGAGAAAAAGGGTCTTGACAGACGGACAACAAAGTGATCTTATAAGGGTTCCGTTTTTTTCTTTCTAGGTACGGAACCCCAAAAAAATCAGGAAATGCTGGAAATCTTTACGTTTTATGAACTGCGGAATCATTTGCGACTATTTTCAGAGTGATGTCTTGCGGATGTGCGAGAGGTTGTGTGTGTGTGTGTGTGTGTCCATACCGTACGATATGTCAGTCTCAAATCCGAATATTCAAACCCAATACATCTTTTCCATCAGGAACCGTGCACTAGGTTATAATCTCATAAAAGAAAACCTTTTACTCAACATGAAATGTTCTTAATTACGTACCAATATTAACCAAACCCATCAATTTTAGAATCGAAAAAAATGGTCATTCACATATATCACTAATAGAAATCCCGACACGTTCTCAAAATGTCAATAAACAAGGCATGAATCCTGTTTGTACCAAAACATGCTTAACTCAACCTTTTTTCTTTTTTACTTGCTTTTATTTAACTCACAATGTTCCTTTTTTCATTTTTATTTTTCCTTCCATCTTGTGGTGGAATTTTGCAAGCTTAATTAAACATACTTCCTGTTATCACCCTTCGATGAAATTTTGCTTACTTACTAAGCTCGGATGACAATACAATATTCCACAGTTACTTTGACCAACAACCCCTCCCAGAGTTGTACCAGGGGTACAACCTAGAGGTGGAGGTGAAAAATTTAAAAATCTTCACAATGGGTATCCGGGGGTTTTGAGGATCGCAGATCATGAATTTGATGTTCATTTTGAGGTTATCACCTCTTGGCATATGCAGGAAGTGCACCTGAAGGTGGAAATTAGAGTGGAACGTGAAAAATTAAGTGAAAATTTAATTACTAATTTATATTGAAGATTTCTCTTTTCTCTTCACCCAAATAATGAAACTTGGGCAATAAACTATAAAAAATCAATTAAATCATCACTAAAAAATATATAATAAAAAAAAGTAAAAAAAGATTTTTTTAAAAACTTGCTTTTTTAAAACATTAGAATCATATAAAAATTCAATCTAACCAAAAATTGTACTCAAAAGATATGTGATTTATATTTCTAAGACTAATATGAAAAAAAATCAAGGAAGAGCGCGAGCGTGTCCCCGACATTCACGTATCGGTAACGCTATGCGAAGCTAATAATAAATAAATCATTTATTCTATGTAGGCATAAAACAATTAAAATCAATAAATAACTAAACTATTAACAAAAGCCCTGGTGCTGCCAGGTGATAAAGCGGCCAGAAGACTGGTAGCGTTGCCACGTTGAATGGCAATGCTTATGTGTTGTCCAAAATATAAACCAGCCTTCTGATTTTTTGAAGTGGAGATCAATCGCTTGGTTATTTCCTTATAAAAACGATGGGCGCTCGGTCTTTTCTTGCAGTCGTAGGTGGATATAAAAAAAATGTATTCATTTTGCAAAATTATTTTTTACTTTTTAGTACCTACAATTTTTGGTTAGACTGAATTTTTATATGATTCTAATGTTTTAAGAAAAGCAAGTTTTTAAAAAATTCTTTTTTTACTTTTTTTTATTAAAATAATAAGCTAGTTACCTATTAAAATTTAAATAAAAAAATAAAACTCTAGATAGCCTATTTACGATTTCTCACGACATTAACATGTGTTTCGTGTACCTAAACAGCAAACACTATAGTATTTAATTCCTCGCTTGTAGTGTGCAATGTTACATACTTTAAACACGCAGCTTACAAAAATACTTAATATGATAGGCGCGTCATTGCCGCCCGTGGAATCTGTGAATGCGCTCTTTGCTTAGACAAAAGTAAAATATACAAAGAAGAAGCCCCTGGGAGTAATTAAGGTCTTAGCACCCGCTTTGCCTACACGTAATGACACTGTTTACAAGTAAGTCTGATGAAAAATAATATATTTAGTATAAGTAGCACATATCGCAGTCGTACGTAGGTTTAAAGTTATCAATATGACTCCAGTTTCGTATTTAAAATTACTAACTATATTTTTATCGCTTTTCAGGCAATGATGGAAGTCAGCATATGTGGGTCATAATCAGGTAATAAAATAAATAGCCGATGAATTCCCTTCTGTAAATATTATTATTGACTTAGAGTAGGAGGAGTTTTGCCGTAAGTAGATGTAACGGATAAACTCCAAATTGTGGCACTGACAATTGTCTGCTATATTTGTTTGTGTGGGCAGAGCGCTGCCGGTGGCACCAAATATTGTGGACCACCGATAAACATCGCAGATATTTCAGCAATGGTTAAGTAAATGCCCAATATTGAGTAGAAAGTAAAACTAGTGACGTCACAACTGCGGGCGAAATTTGACGTTTTTATAAAACTATATATAAATTTTAGTGCAACTGTACTAAAAAAATCTTTATTAAAAAAATGTTAAAGCAATATTTTTTCAATACACTTGCTCAAAAAGTAGCTTTTACTGCACCGTTTTCGGCTTTTTAATGGCGGAAAATGACAATGATAATAACCTCAGAAGTGCCTTTTACTTTTACTTTTACTTTACAGATTTTTTAACTTTTGGCAACAAGAAATTATGAACTAAGTTCGTATTTTTCGAAAAACATATCGATACACACCTAACTAAGGTACAACCGGGTGACAAGGCCCACCTTTTAACAAATTGAAATAAAACCTTAATTTTACCAAACCAAAATAAAAGAGGGTTAACAGTTAAACCTATGATTATTTTAAAATTTAAATACATTTAGTTTTCAAAGTTAAAACGACAACAAGTTAGTTTTTTACACATTTTTAAAAACCATAATTTTGTGCTTTACTGAAAATGCAGTTGATATCAAAAGTAAGCATTAAAGATCGCAAAGATTTATAAATATTAACATCTTCATATTCATGCACTTAATAACAGCAAGCGTAAAACTAGAATCATCAATATTTTGTTAGATAAACACACTCTTCTTCTGAGTAAGAAAACAGCCCAGGTATTGAATTTTTAGGTATTAAGAGTGTAAATGTTAGTATTTCACTTAAAAATATTGTTATTTTTGCCAGAAATAAGTATTTATTTGCAAGATTTTTGATTTATAATTTTTATACAACGGGCTTTATTAAACATATTTGTTTTAGAAGGCCCTTATGATGGGTTACAAGGCCCTATTAAATTTGGTGCTGAAATGTAAGTAGATCAGTACTTGTATTTGTTTATTCTTTACTATTAATTGGGTTAGGTTATGGGAGGTGAAGTATTTTATAATAAAAAATAAGTATTCTTTTTTAAGCTGATCTTCTCCAACTCCCCCGCTTCTTCGGGGTAGACATAATCTATGAACGAATAATAAATTTATAAATACTAGTGGCTCTGTGAGCTGTAATTCCGCGAGTTAGTTTTTTTTCGCAAAAGGAGGTAGATTAGATTTTTAAAGGGTCGGGAACACGTGGGTGATGCTTTTGGTATTGCAAGCGTTCATAGGCTACGGTAACCGTTTAACATCAGGTTAAATAAGCAAGGTAAACTTGTTTGCCAAATTTGATTGAAATCCGTCAGTAAATAACGCTACAGAAAACTTCCCCTTATTTTCCCCCCAATCAGAAATCCCAATCATTAAATAAATCAAGGAATGTGTATGCCAAATTTCGCCAAAATATGTTAAGAAATGCGACCTGTAGGGCGAGAACATACATCCTGACAGACGGCCTATAGCATTTTCTGGCCAATGTCGAAACTGAGACGCTTCGCGCGCTCAGTCAATAAATGTGTTTTTTAGTAATTAGTAAAAAAAACTTTTTTAAATTTTTCACTCATTTTATAAAACACTAAGGGGCCTTATTAGACCGCAGTAGCCCTACTGGCCCTTGCAACAACTATGTTGGGCCTTTCTAAAAGACGTGTGCTTTGCAACGCAAAATGTTTATTTTCGAAATAAATAGATATAAAATCGCACATGTTAATGTAAATATCTAAAGAATAATAATCCAATAAACACACTTAGCAAAAATCTACTTAGAAATCGCAGTATAAAAAAGTAAAAAATTTAAGCAAAAATTAGTGATATGAGTGTCCGTAACTAAAGTCAGCGAACAACCGGGCATCTGGCAAGATGGCGGTCGCACGCTGCCGCGCTGCTGCGTTCCTGCGTTCCTAATGGTCCGTTTCATAAGTACTATGAAGTTGGCGCGATTTAATTGTATTTTACTGGGTTTTCTGCGCTTGGGCTTTTGAAAACTGTGGGCCTTGTCACCCGGTTGTACCTTAATAGTATTTAGGCGTACCTATGTTTTCAACATTAAGCTTTAAAATTTGGACATTAGAAAAAAAAAACCGGTCAAGTACGAGTCTGGCTCACCCGCACAGAGGGTTCCGTACAAACTTATTATATGTAGATAGTTTTTCCATCATAAGATCAAGTCTTATAGATTTTTGATCAGTTTTTGGTTTTTTCCTATATTTGCGATGTGATGTGATCTTGCTTCTTGCCACAATTCATGATTCTAGGTCAACAGGAAGTACCCCATAGGTTTTGATTTATTTATAAAAACTGGGTACTATATGTACCTATAGTATTGACTTAGAAGCTTGATTTATTTATAGCTACAAAGGATCGTAGACATAAGTATTTTATATTATTTTCAACTTGATACCTTCACGCGTTACTGAGAAAAAGGGTCTTAACAGACAGATATCACAGAAGGATAATGCTCGAATTCATAATCTTAACTTGGTAGCAGTGGAGCTTGAAGAATATAAAAAACTGCTTATTATGAACTTACATCTTGTTTTCTGGTGTAACTCCAACAAGGTACGGTCTACTCCCTGTATGATGTGGTACTTCTTTAATAATGAACCAACTCCAAACAAAATAACAATTGTTGTAGTACTATTTAGTTCACTGATAGCCTGGTTTACAAATGTTTGCTACCAAATGATTCAACCGGTTGCTAAGCAGTAAACCAAAGCGTTTGCCTAGTTCGTCTGAGACTAGCTTCTGCCAGCGGCTTCGCCCGCCATAAATTAGCCTATGTTCATCAGGGATAATGTCGGCTTCAAATGGTTAAAGAATTTTTCAAATCGGTCCAGTAGATTCGGAGCCTATTCAATACAAACAATCAAATCTTTCCTCTTTATAATATTATTAGTATATTAGTATAGATAGATAATATAAAATTGTTCTGCTAGGCAGCTGTTGATTTGGGTACCAACTGATTGTTTGGCAGGTTTTGCCCTAGGATGTTGTTTGGCAGGTTTTGCCCTAGGATGTTGTTTGTCAGGTTTTGCCCTAGGATGTTGTTTGTCAGGTTTTGCCCTAGGATGTTACTAGACTTCGTGACTTGGGTTGTAATGAGGATTGAGATGAAAGAGCCCAACCACAAAAGAAATTATATTTACTAATAAATCGAATCTATCCGTATGTATGAATACATTAAATTTGTATTAGCAACCAGCTTTTTTAAAACCAAAATATGCTCATTTATTTCATTCTTTGCACTTTCATACTTTTTACTTATTTCATTTAAATAAATCTGTATCATCACTTTTATGTATAAGCCTATTTTGCTTAAGTTTTACAGAAATTATTTTTAATTAACTTATTATTTCCATTCTCTCTTTTCTTAAAGTTCCATGGTGTTTGATTAAAATTGTTTGCTATCAACTTAAATTGACAATTTAACTGTTGACTATGAAACAGTTCTTCTTTAGGCTCCACTATACTTAAAACTATCAATAATACCCTGCTAGTAGATCACACATCAAAGTCAAGATGATGACTCGCAAGGCTGTACTTCAGAGTGTTGAAGAAAAGCTGAAGGTGACTCTTAACGAGCTCAAGATGTCAAAAGATCTGTGTAGTAAATTACTACAAGAACGGGAAGATGCCAAGGAAGAGGCAATGAACATTATAAAAAACACAGATCTCAAAAGTGTATAAGCCAGTTTTATTTTATTTTCATATTTAGTTTTTGTTTATTCTGAGTGCAAAGTTTACATTTATTATTAATAAAGTGTATGACTTTCAAGTAGTGTACTGTATGTACTTATTTTAAATAAAATTTATGAATTATGAAATAGGCAGACAGACAGACAACAAAGGAATTCTATAAGAGTTCCTTTTTTTCCTTTGATGTACGAAACCCTTAAAACAAAAAATACAAAAATAAGGCTTCATTTACTAGTAAATACTTACTACGAAGCCAACCTTAGTAGTTTTCTTTGTGACGCAGAAGTGTGGCACTCCGCCGTCCACACAATTGCGTAGCGTAAGCGGGGCGTGGAGCGTCATGCCTTTTACCAGTGACAAACAATGCTCTCCAGCAAATAAGTCAATTAAATATTTGCCGAGCGGTCGGTGCGACAAATTTGTGTGTCGGAACTGTCGGCCCGTGTGTCGCGCTCTCACTTCGTCCGTGTTTGTGTGGGAATGTTGGGGCTTCGGACAGATTTGTGCACTTGAACCGTGGCGTTGTGCTACTTAGATGAAGGTACTAACTGTTTGTCTAACATTATCTAATCTACGAGCGGTGCTTTCCAAATTTTTCCGATCTCATATAAACAAAAGTAATAACTGATGCTGATCTTATTTAAAAGTATTAAATCTAAATTTTAAATTTTAAATTTTAAATTTTAAAAATAAGTTCATATTACAGACCATTGAAACAGTATATCAATTGTTCACATAAGTTTTTTTTGTAAATAAACATGGATACAACAAAGTATATGTCATAAATAACATTACTATGATCTATAAGTTACACGTTTGTATATTTGCGCTGGGATTACTGCCCCAAAGTTATAACTTTAGTGTAGTTATATATTTGAAAATCGTTTACTGCGCCATATTTTTTTATTCAGAATACCTCAGTGCTTATTGATGAGTCCTAGGGTTCATGCCCGGGAATTCTCGGCTCGAGAATTCCCGGGAAATCGTTGGGCTTTGTTCCCGGGAAATCAAGCTCGAGAAAAGTCGAGAACTCGAGAAATCATGTTTCTATGTAGAAATTAAATCGCCGTTTGCTGTGTTGCGTGGCGGCGTGGGCCAAAGCACAACGGCACCCTTTGAACTCGCTGCAAGCGCTCTGCGGCGTCATTTTTACACGTTCATTCGTGTTTCGACTCTAGCCAAGTATATTTTACGTAGTGAGTGTTTCACAGATTACGCGATAAATTGAAATTAAACAGGTAAGTGTTTTCAGTTTCATTGACTCATCATGGATTTATTATTCATATTATTTTTATCAATAATATAATCTGAATATGATCTTCAATTTTACTAGGTACGAGTACCTATCATGTTCTTTTCTATTAGTTTTTAGTCAAACTTTATCACATAAAATAACTAACGATACATTAATTATACTACTTAGTCTAATTAGATTTCCTATTTTTCTAAAACAACAACACACAAGCTTAGTTTTTAATTATTCTGATATGTTTTTCTTATGTAAGTAATTTGAAATTAATTAATGTGTCATTTTAAATTTGTGAGACGAATATTGCCAGTTGTGTTGTGTGTGTATCACATATTAATCCTAGGGCTTATTATCAAATTGAATTGCGTTTGTTATAGATTTTACCGAAACGTCACTATAACAGTAAAGATGGAAGCTTCAAAAGTATGGAAATATTTCAAGAAAAATAAGGAATCTGCGAATGCGCAATGCCTAAAGTGCCCAAAAACTATTGCTTGCAAAGGTTCAAATACTAGCGGGTTGGTGAGACATTTAGCACATGTGCATAAAATTAATATTACTAAATGCAGGACCCAAGAAGAATCCGAATCTGAAGCATCTACAAGTTCAGGTGTGAGTGCACCGAAAAAAAGCAGACCTGGGTATGAAAGTATGCAGCAACAGAAACTAAACTTCAAAACTCCACCGATACAATCATTGGGTGAAATATTAGCGAGGCTGGCCGCAAAAGACGGCTTCACCATAAATGGAATCACAAAAAGTGAATTCATTCGTGATTCACTTTCTGCTAAAGGATATAAACTGCCCATGTGTGTTAATGATGTTATGAATCTAATACTAAAATACTATGAGGATAAGGAAAAAGAAATGATAAAAGAACTTTCAGATATTTGTTCTTCAGGTAACCGGCTAAGTGTGAGTATTGACGAGTGGACAAGCATACACAACAAACGCTATTTTAGTGTTATTTGTCATACTACAGAAACAACACATTATAATTTGGGGTTAGTCTATATACCCGGTAAATGTGGGGCCATTGAAGTAAGACAAATAGTGGAGGAACGCTTGAAACATTTTGGAGTGAAATTTGAGACTGATATTGTTGCCGTAACAAGCGATGGGCCAAACGTAATGAAAAAATTTGGCAGAGAAAGCCCCTGTGAAATGGTTCTATATGTAAATCATGCCATCCATTTAGCTATTCTTGACACATTTTGCAAAAAACAGTCAGAAGTTACAGCTGCTAGGAATGCTTTACATAACGATGACGAACACAGCAGCTCCGATGAAACCAGCAGCACTGATAACGATGATGAATCTTATATATCCAATGAAGAACCTAGACCTCAAATAATTGATGACATAAACTATGTAATGACTGAGACCCGATCGATTATAAGATTTTTCAGAAAGAGTCCTCTAAAATCATTCACACTGCAGAAACATGTAGTAGCCGAATTCGGAGTAGAACTGGTTTTGTTACTTGATGTCAGAACTAGATGGAATTCAATGCTGATAATGATTGAACGTTTCTTGAAATTAAAAAATGCAATCAAAAAGGCATTGATAGATTTAGATAGCTCACAAAAATGGAATGAAGATAATATTACTGTCCTACAAAAACTGCAGATGATATTAACACCAACAAAACTTGCAGTAGAGGCGTTGAGTAGGCAAGATGCCAATTTATTGACTGCAGAGGCTATAATAGACGTATTGCTAAAAAAATTAGAAAGTATCAATGATCCTTTGGCCCTTAAATTAGTAGATTCACTTAAGTTGAAAATATCAGAGCGCCGTAATACGTCTCTAATATCGCTGCTAAAATACTTGAACAGCCCTGACAATTTCATGAACAATAAAAGTAGTTACTTCATTGATAACAATAAGACATTTTTGATCGGATACGCTGAAAGAGAATATAATCGTTTATACCCTGCCATCACAACTTTGACCGAAAATGAATCGGGAGTGGTAGAAGAAGTAAGCCAATCAGAACCTGAACCCGAAAGCTTCGAAATTCAATTAGAAAAAGCAATCAAAGGCATTTCAACTAATGAGGAGGCAAGTGCAGTGGCACTGTCAAAATCTATAGTAAAGACAGAGTTCTTACTTTTTGAACAGACTGGGAAGAGGTCGCCAAATTTAGAATCGATGTACAAAGCATTGCTTTCAGTTAAGCCTACTTCAACTGAAAATAAAAGAGTGTTTTCAATTTCAGGAAATATAGTTAATAAAATAAGAAACCGGCTATCTGATAAAGCTATAAATGCTTTAGTTTTTCTAAAGGCATATTTCATCAGACAGAGTAAGCAGACATAATTGTTATGTATCTGTCTGTCTGTATGTTCAGCTCCTCAGCGTGAGATGTTCCATTGGTCTTGCAAAGTTTTCATTTGTTTTTATCCTAATTAACATGTCATAAATGGTACTGTGATTGTAATATAATTATAATTTACATTTATTATCAGGTAGAACCTGAATTTAAGATATTAAAGTTTTCTTTTATGTTATTTTTTTTGATTTATAGGAGCTATTTTTGTTTACAGGTTTTAAATTGTTTTTTTTTTTTTTCTAAATAACCAGCCAAAATGGTGCTGTGATTGTAATTTAAGTATGAGTTAAGATATTAACGTTTTCTTTCATGTTGATTTTTTGTTTAGTTTAATAGAAGCTATTTTTGTTTATAAGTTCTAAATAACCAGCCAAAAATGGTGCTGTGATTGTAATTTAATTATAAGTTAAGATATTAACGTTTTATTTCATGTTGATTTTCTGTTTAGTTTAATAGAAGCTAATTTTGTTCATAAGTTCTAAATAACCAGCCAAAAATGGTGCTGTCATTATAATTATAAGTTTAAATAATATTATTTCTGTATTTTTTTTAAAAAAGTTAATTAGCTTATTAAGATTAATATTTTTGAATATAATCAATAAAAGTTTTATGATTAATTTGATACTTTTATTTGAGAGAAAAACCACTGAATTTGTTGACGTTATTGGAACCAAATAATATGAGAAAACGTACGTGAATGTAAATTTCTCGACAACCCGAGAAGATTCGAGAAATTAGCCTCGAGAATTCTCGAGACCCGAGAAATTGAAAAGCTCGAGAAATCATGAACCCTAATGAGTCCTTTCTAGTGAATTATTACGTCACTGTGATTTGTCAGTTCTACAACTGTTAGTCTCACGCAAAATGTCATTAACACTGGCTTATGAAAAGAACTATATGCTTAAAAAAAACCGATCAAAAGTCTAGTAAGCTAAAGTGGCAACGGGCGGGCCATGTAGTTAGCAGTACCGATAAAATATATAGTTGGAAGGTCCTGCAAAACGTAGGGTCTCATTTCATGGTATAATTATTTTGTCTATGTTTTGATCGTGTAACGCATGTCTACACATATCGTTTAAGATTTTAATTATAGGGTTAATTCAAATTGGATAACAGCAGCAAGCAGCATAAGTAGCAATATAGATATAGCAATATAGAATATATAGAACAGCAATGTAGATCATAATAACCTTGAAATAAGATTATTTTTTAATGCTTTGATTAGGTACTCACACAACCAATATGAGGTGGGCTGGCAGTTTAAGACGAGAAATTAATTTTTATGGTTATGGATTTTCAATTTCCACCAGAGCAATACATTAAATTATAAAATGTTACAGAAGAACTATAAGAATATTTATGAAATTGTTCATTATGTCATGTCACTGCGATGTTTTATATGTATTGTCATATGAGTTTGTTTAGTAAATCCTACTGATGAAAATATATTACTGCATTACAGTTTCTGCCAGTTAGTATTTTAGAGGTAGATAAGGTAGAAAAATAATTATGCTGATTCTTACCTATTAAATTTTTACAGGCAGAGCAACGAAAACTTTATATCTAGTCTATAGACTCTTACCTCTCAAAATGTCGGATATATGGCGTTGTCGCAACAAATATTTTGGCTCCAATTGGATAAACCCCATCTAATACAGCAGTGCAAAATAATTAGTACAGCAAAAAATAATAACTTAAATTGAACTGCATTTTAGAACCAATAGCTTATGTGTATTCAATAATGGCGTAACTACATAGTATTTTATCAGTGATATAGGTCTTATTTGGTATTGTTTCTCCTGCACTTAACTTTGTGAGGTATTAGGTACTTAGTAGATACCTCTTAAGGTTAAAACAATCGTAATGCTAAACAATGCGTATGAACAATATTTCAAATATTAGATTTCACAGTGCAGTTTAAATAAGTTTTGCACTTAAAACTCCATTTACGTATGTACATGTAAGTACGTGTAAGTACCACTGACGAGAAATGGAAGACCTACGATGATCTCAAGAAAAGGCATTTAATTCCAATCGTGTACGTAACTCATTACCGAAGCTTAAATTACAATGACTATATACAATTCAAATTCAACTTTCAGATGTAGCTTTTAAGAAGGAAAATCGAATAATTATGTTGAAGCAATTTCCTACCATCGAATCGCTGTAATGTCAACAGCGCTACCGTACGGCTACTTAATGCTTTGTCAATACGTACTGTTAGCACAACCCGCTGCGCTTATAGAGTGTGCTCGCTACCTTACTAAGGCCGTTAACAGACTAGCGATACGGTGATATTTATTTTATGCCATTTTATTTCTTTATTGAATACAGAGATATGACCTTACCAGCTTTTGCCAGCGGCTCCGCCCGCCTTAAATTTGGTTATCGGCATGGAATTCTTACGGCAATTCCGTGTGGCAAATACTAAACAAATTTGTAAGCTGAACTATAGCTCGCTCAAGTGGTATTCGGTTATAATTACTCCTGGTGACAGCCTTTGTCCTTCTCCGTATCTTCAACTATCATTGTGTAATTTAATTTCAGTCACATGCGGATGCTCCGTTGCTAATTAAGTTTGCAGGTTAAATGACGAACGTTTTTGTTATTCCCGCGGAAATTATGACTCACTATATAGGATATTATGTATGAGTAAAAACTAAAGTGATGTCCAAATGGCGAGCTTATATCTAAAAGAGATTTTAAACATCAATCCAGCGAGAGTAAAAGTGGATGTTTTGAAGCAAACGTCTGAAACGACTTAGGTATACGCTTGAGTAAACTAAAAATTACATTTTACTGCTTCGTTACAGGCAGGTGTCTTATGTGAAACGGTTATAAATTAAATACATTGTCAACCACGTTGTATCAATTGTCGTTTGATGAATAGGATTAATTTGACGTAAAATGCACATACGTCACATGCAGAACCTTGTGCCTGTATCTTGTTTTCTAGCAAGAGGCTTGAGCCTCGACAAAGAAGTGATGTTTTGTTTACATTTTCCATTTAACAAAGCATTTTCACTTACAGGAAATCGATTAGGGACGGAACCAGGGTCCATCCAATATTTATTATTGTCGTAATGATATGAGTGTCGTATTTTTTATGACAATCATATCGCTTATGTCTGTCGTAAGAAACTACCTTTTTTAGTCGTAAGGAATATTGTGTTTCAAAACCACTTCGTTTCTGTGTCTTCGAGCGAAGCAAAGCAGGCCACGACGAGCGACGCTACAAAAATTCCTAGGTCATGATACTCACTGTCAAAGTTTCGTGTATTTGACTTCATTGCCTATATTTTGGGTCTGCATTGATTAAATTAATTTCTTCGTCTTAATCCTAAAAAATCACAAGCAATAATTGTAGGCAGCAGATACATGCGTAGCTTAGTAACGTCATCTCCTCCACCAATTATATACAAAGGTACACTTCTGCTATACACAAATTGTGCCAAAAATTTAGGAATCCTAATAGATCACAATCTTTCCTGCGATGCTCAGGTCAATGAAGTTAGCAAACGCACACATTTTGCTTTTCACAGTCTAAAGTGCCTTCAGAAGTTTTTACCTATAAATACGCATACAGTTTAACGCAATCTCTTCTTTTTCCTCTTCTTGATTATGCTGACATTTGTTAAATTGATGACACAGAGGAGACTCCAAAATTTAATAAAGACAGATTACATTTCTCAGTATAGGAAAAAGCTCAAGTGGCTCCCAATCCGTCTTCGCCGTAAAACTCATGTCCTGTCTTTACTCTATAATCTTCTTTGCAATCCCTTAACCCCAAGCTATTTACGTGAACATTTTAATTTTCTTTTCTCAAAAGATAAACCAGCCAGATCGCATACCACTCTTATTAAAAACCCCCGTCTCATAACACCACTTTTTACGGTAACTCTTTTACTGTCCAGGGTATTATCCTTTGGAACTCACTGCCTCATACTCTAAGAGTCTCTATCAATGTCAATCCATTGGCATTTTAAAAAAAAAACTTATAGACTACTACCTTTACCTTTCACTTCCTTAAACACTATGTTATTTTACTTTTTTTTTGTATATATATATTTACTATATTAGTTGAACACTGTATTGTTATATGTACTTATAAGTAATATTATTTGTATTATATGTATTATTGAAAGTAGGTATATAAGTTATTATTATGTATGTATATATTTAACTATACATAATTTATATATTTATTTTGTAATCTCAGTGCACATGTGTTACCCGCTCACTTTGTACAGCTCTCACTTTCTTGGGTCAGCTGTAAGAGATCTCAACTATAACTAAGCTTGACCTATGTACATTGCTATTTTTGTAATTTATATTGTGTAAGTGTAATATAATTGTGTACTTGAAATTAATAAATAAAATTAAAATAAAATTAATCATCACTTCTCTTTATATTATAATTGGCACAATAATATGTTTACACAATTTGTGCATGGTTAAAAGCGGAACAATTAAATCGTGTGCGTCCAAAACGTCTTATTGTGAGCGTAACATCGCGCCGGGCTGCCGCGGGCGTGGCTAGTCACCATTATCTTTGATAGAATTAAACAAATATCGGCGGGTTGAATATGTGTAATAAATATAAGTTATAATGTTTGTCCATCTGTTATCTTCGGTTACGATCGCGGACGCCCGCGTTCTCTCTCTCAGCAAATTTACAGTGTTAAACATAGAGTAGTATCTGTCTAGAGACAATTATTCCTAACGCGTAATTCTGTTAACATATAAAAAATGAAAAAAATAAAATTGAATATTATATTATGTATTATTGTTCAATGGATTATGTACGTGTCGTCAACTTATCAGGAAGGTGCTACTTACAGGCAACAATCATCACTTAACGTACCCTTTAACGGAGACACAGTACACTGTGATACTACTTTAACTTAGGTAATAAGAGTAAACCCATAATAAAACTTATTTTTCGGCACAAATTCCATGAATGTGTCAAGAATCTAAAACTTTAGTTTTTTTTTATTGTTAAGTTACTACCTCAATTTTACCAAATTAAAATAAATTTAGATTGTTTAGTTAAAAAAATATTTACTAAGTTTTTTTTTAAATAATTTCTCAGAGTTTTAAAATTAAATGTACACACAGTTCATAAGAATAAGAAAACAGGAAATTAAAATAACAAATGGGCAGTTAATTGCTCAACTCAACAGTCACAGAAACGAAGGGATTTTGAAACAAGATATTACTTGTTTTTTGACAAAGAATGTATTACAATATATACGTTATGATTTTTTTATTTTTAACTATAACATTTCAATAGTCACAAAGAAAATGTCATACATTTCGTACTTAAATGTAACTACCTACCTCAATTTATAGATGAGAAAAGATTTCATAATTAACTTCTGCTATAAGGATAGATTGTGGTTTGTTAAGCACTAGTTTACTTACCTACTTAGTAGAACCTACATAATATAATATTAAAACAAAAAATATTTTCATAATAAATTCAGGTAACAAAATTTTATCATTGTTTTAAAAACTATGCCTTTTGTGCGACTTATTAAGTTGGTAGGTACTCTGTGTGAATCATGAGAAAAAATAAAATGGTAAGCGTTACAGATGACCTGGGCAGGCGTAGTCAGGTTGTACAAATATATTATATCTCGTACTTAAGAAATTAATAATTAAATATCTTATTTATGGCGAGGGTGGGGCCCAAGAATACTGCCCGACTAATATATATTTTTTGATAATTATTGCTTCGAGTGCAAACTCAACAGTGTTGTGTAATGGAGGTAAGAGATAAATTAAAAGTAGGCAATCGGTATGTTATTTAGTTCTCAGAGTTAACGAATCTTGCCAAGACGAGACAAGCGAAGCGCAGGGCACTACCTAGCTTTTCGAGAAGCGTTTCGTCGTTTTTTTGGACTATAAAGTTTCAATTGCACAGCTCTTATACTTAAGATTTTATTTATGAATATCTAAAATACCCCGATTTGGTCACTGACTCACTGATGATCATCAAAATTTTTAGGGTACTTCCTAGTCCTAGAAAGCTGAAATTTGGTACGTAAGCGTATTAGTACACAAACAAGAAAAAATCCTAAATCTTTGAACTTTTACTCCCAACACCTTAAACTAGGGGATGGAAGTTTGTATGAGACTTTCGCAAATTTGATGCTAGAGGTCTGAAAATTGATATAGGGACTCCTTGTTATAAATAATAATTTACATATTTCAGGATTTTTAGTATATAACCCCCCCACCCATTAAATTAGGGGATGGACGTTTGTGCTTTTCCCCCATACAAACTTAATTTCTTGCTAGAGATGTAAAAATTTTACAAATACACAGACTTCTTTTTACAAATTAAAAAATACATGTTTCAGGTTTTAAAAAAAATCATTTCTCAACCCCTTCAATTAGGGGATAAAAGTGTATATGGGGCTTTTGTCAAGTTTTCAGAACATAACTCCAATGTAATACTTATACGGATAATATTACTACACTAATGTACTTCGTTAAAGATTAAAATGTGGTGACAAGTAGTTACAAATAAAAACATTTGTCATAAGCAACTCAAAAAAAGAAGTGAAATCCCACCAAAACATTTTTATGTATAATGTTGTCAAGACGAGACCATGGACCATGGACCGCACTGTCAAAAAGTTATCAGATATCATGTAGTGCCAAGCTTCTCATTCTACACCCCCTGGCTCTACAAGCCCTAACTTCACCAACTCTACACCTTAGTCAAAATATGTGGCTTGGCCGTTTCGCTAACGTCACATGGGTGTAAGGTGAAAAATTTATTCACAGTTCATTACTTTTCTGTTTTACACTAGTTCTTGTAGTAACGAAACGGCCAAGCCACATAGTTTGATAGCCAAATAGTTAAATATAATTGTTCATTATACGAAGAGCCGGAGCAGGTACTAAAGTATTTGATTAAAAAATGTCAATTTCCTGTAAAAGAAACACTAAAATCGTAACATAATATTCAGCTAGTCAGTCTAGAATACAGTTTTGTACTAATATCCTTAAACTTATCTTATGCTGCCTTTTTCTGTTCCAGGAATATTTTCTTTTCAGCTCATCGGTGCATCGCTTAGCGCTCCAGTTAAGAACTCGGCTATATGTATATTGTCAATCCTTCAACATTTGTGACCTATGCAAAACATTCAAAGCCTCTTCTATCTGATTAAATCCTTCACAGAAATCACGATTTGCTTTGCAATAAAATAAGCTATATTAATTTAAAGAAAAATATACTAAATTTAGGCTAATTGCAAAACTTGTCGAAATAGTCATCGGTCATCTAACATCTAACATCTAACATCTAACATCTAGACCCACCCATTCGTAATCCATGCATTAAAACGTCTTTGTCTAAAGTCAAAGACGCAACATATTCTTTAAAACCATCTTTGATCTCACCTTGACTGGACTCGCTTATGAAAACAAAGCAATCGCTCATCGCGACCGATATAATATTACATCGAACAAATAAGACCCATTTCCGATCGTAATCGATTCCCATGCGTTCTCGACACGATATTATTTACGCGCGTGTTAACATCATCTAAAATAATCGATGTATCGATATCGGTGAGTCCGATCGCGGCCGACACTTCAATGTGAATAGGTTTTTGTTTTAATCTATTGTTTTGTTCTTGTTTTTTTTTCTTTGGGGTTTTTGTGACAACAGATGTAATGTTGTCATGACGTCAATTGGTGCGGATGTTATGACAAATATCTACATATGTAAGCTTAACTTCAGTTCTTGTTAGACATATACATGTGTAGCTTGATCTCAATTGTTTTTAGACAAATACATATGTAGCTTAACTTCAGTTGTTCTTAAACAGATACATGTGTAGCTTGATCTCAATTGTTGTTAGAAAAATACATATGTAGATTAACTTCAGTTGTTGTTAGACATATACATATGTAGCTTGACTTCAATTGTTCTGAGACAGATGTATATGTAGTTTAACTTTAATTTTTGTTAGACAGATACATACGCAGCTTGACTTAAATTGTTGTTAGACAAATACATATGTATGTAACTTGACTTAAATTGTTTGTTTGATAGATACATATGTAACTTGACTTCAGTTGTTGTTAGACAGATACATATATAGCTTAACTTTAATAATTGTTAGACAGATATATATGTAGCTTGACTTTAAAAATTGTTAGACTGATACATATGTTACTTGACTTCAATTGTTGTTACTTAGTGAATAATGAAAAAGTTTGAAGTATCTCTAGAGCTAGTTCTACAGGCATGAGAAAATCCATTTTTTTTAAATACCACTAAGGTAGCAAACAAGCACATGGTCCGCCTGATGGTAAGCGGTCACCGTGGCCGACGCTTGCAACACCAGGGGTATCACTCGCGCGTTGCCGACCCTTCAAAAATCCAATAACTTCTTTCTTGAAGAACCCCATACTGTAGTCCTTGGAGAAAACCTTGGCAGGGAGCTCATTCCACAGCCCAAGCGTTCTCGGGAGAAAGTTACTCTGAAACCGTACTGTACGCGACCATTTCGGTTATAAAGTGTGAGAATGAATTCCCTGCCGATGGCGAGCGCTGCGATGGTAGAAAGTAGCCGTGGGCATCATTCCGAACAATTCCTCAGAACACATCCCATTGTACAAGCGGTAGAACACACACAGGGAGGCAAAATCTCTCCTCAGACTTAAGGGTTCGATACGGCAAGTGAGTTTGGGATCGTCGACAATTCTCACAGCCCGTCGTTGAACCGAGTCAAAAGGTCCAAGCTGGTATCCGGGTGCACCCGCCCAGAGATGGCAGCAGTACTCCACATGGGGCCGAACCTGCGACTTGTAAAGCAGCAACCTCTGCCCCGACGTGAAGTACTGCCTCGCACACCTAGTTTTTTGAACGCCAGCTTCACCTTATCTTGTAAGTGATCTCGGAACTGAACATTGCTGGAGATGTTGACACCAAGGATCCCAATACTCTTGGAGATGGAGAGAGGAGTGTTCTGGAATTGTGCGACTACAGGGAATGGGGTTTTCTTAGCGGTAAGCGCAGACTTGAGTATTTGTAGGGTTGAATCGGACCAACTTTACCCATCCCCAGTCAGAGACCTTGGACAGTGTGGTCTCGATTTGAGACACAAGTTCTTCGCGGTTTTCCTCCACAACGGAACGAGGGATGTTTGCACGACCCGTGTAATACACTTATGACACTTCTCAAGTACTGTCATCTGCATAGCAATGTATGTTGTTGATGGATAACATGTCATTGATATACAGTAGAAAGAGCGTAGGAGACAGCACAGAGCCTTGCGGGACACCAGCATTAATGTCCATGCTATCAGAGCAACTACCGTCAACTACGGTTCGTATGCGTCTGCCGGACAAAAAGCTAGCCACCCATTTGCACAAACCCTCGGCACTCCGTAAGATGGCAACTTCGATAGAAGACACCGGTGCCAGACCCGATCGAACGCCTTCGCAATGCCTAGGCTACATGCCAATGCCTCCCCATGACTCTCAATGGCTAGTGCCCGTCGGTGTGCGAGATACACTAGAAGGTCACCAGTCGAGCGACAGTGGCGAAAGCCATATTGACGATCACTGACCAGGTCGTGCTCTTCTAGGTATCGTAGAAGCTATGTGTTAATCACACGCTCCAACACCTTGGAGAGGAGAGAGGTAATAGCGATAGGCCTGTAATTCGATGGATCTGATCTATCGCCTTTTTTGGGCACCGGATGCATATTCGCAGTCTTCCATAAAGACGGAAATTGCTTAGTATGGTAGGAAACCACGAAAAGGCGCGTGAGTGCAGGACATAATTCAGGAGCACAATGCTTAAGCACCACTGCTGGTATACCGTCTGGCCCACTCGACTTATGAATGTCTAGAGAAAGCAACGCCCGCCGGACCTCCCGCTGTGTTATGGAGATTTCCGGCATGGTCTTACCGTAACACGGTATAGTAGGTGGTACAGCGCCTTCATCGTTCATGTTCGAGTTCGAGGCAAAGAGACTGCCCAGTAGATCGGCTTTCTCTTTAGCACTATGGGCCAAGTCAACATCGGTCTTTCGCAGTGGTAGGGTAACGACGACTGGCAAAAGTTCCCTTCGGCAGCTTTGGCAAGCAACCAGAAAACACGACTCCCAGAAGGATAGCTCGCAAGTCGCCCACTTATTTTGCCGATGAATTGGAATTTTGCTCTGGCAGTTGCTTTCTTACTGAACCTCGAGGCAGCATTTAATTTGCGTTTTAATTCAGAAATATTCGGATCTTTATTGTTACGAGCCGTGGTCCAAGCCTCATATGCAGTTTGCTTATGAATTTTAGCTTCTCTGCAAGACCTATTAAACCACGGTCATTTTTTAACGCCGGCAGCTACTTGCGGGTTAGGAATATAGAATTCCATACCAGGGAAGATTGTCTCAGTCACTGCAGCTGCGCCGACGTCTGGATCTTCTGAGCTAAAGCAGATCTACCTCCACGGGTGTGATGCATAAAATTCTCGCAATCCATCCCAGTCTACCTACTTATACTGCCACACACGACGCCAATTAGTTGGCCCAGATGGATCGGGTTGTGTGCATGAAACTTGAGTCCGAACGAGACAGTGGTCCGAGGAGCCTAAAGGCGCATCTACTGAGACGGAATATCCATCCGGACGTGTAGTCAGCAGAAGGTCCAGCAAGGAGCTTGTATGGTTCTCTATATCTGGTGTTCTCGTTGAAGAAAGTACCAGTTGAGAGAATCCATAGGTCAGAGCATATTCATGAGCAGATATCCCTGCATAGTTATTGGTTCGAGAACTGAGCCAGTCACGATTGTGGGCGTAAAAGTCTCCCAAAATAACTAGTTCTGCTGTGGGATATTGCTCTAGAACTTTGTCAGTCATCAAACTCAGGTGCATGAAGAGTCGAGTTACGTCCGTGTCACCGCTATGAGACCTGTATAGGCAGGCATAGATACGAGTGTAGCCGCCGTAATCTACGCGCACCCACAATATCGACAGGTCCCTGTCTTCAAGGCTATGAAGGTGGCGACAGCAGATATCCTCCCGGACAAACACACATACACCGGCACGACTCACAATATTATGCTCAAGTTTGTAGCCGGGATAATGAAGGTATGATGTGTCGGCCGGGCAGGATATCTGCGACTCCGTTAGAAAAAGAATGGTTGGCTGCGCAGTCTCTAGTTGGAAGTGGACTGCGTTAAGATTTGCGTGAATACCCCTAATGTTGCAAAAGTCCACATTAAATGTGGATAGAGCGGCCGCTGAAAAACTCTTTTGCTTATTTTTGTAGCCATTTTTTTTTATTGAAAGTTACTTAGACTTAATATGAGGATTCACTGCACATACAGCTTAGAGGACAAAAAGTGCGGTACTAGAATTGCCAAAGGTCGGCACAGATGTATTATCTGTGCTGTGCTGGCACGGCAAGTGGAAGGGCCCCTGATCCCCCTCTGTTGTAGTAGCCAGGTCTCCTTCTCCGGCACGACTACCATTTCAGAAACTTTACACAGGCTGGCGGATCAGCCTCCCAGGGCGGAGATTAAGTGATCCCTGGGTTCGGGAACCCGTTCAACCTGCGGGCGGCCAGCGGTCAGCCGTTTCATCAGGTCTCCCTGACCGCCGGACCAGCACGCCGCGTCTACGCCGAGCAATTACAGCAACAAGCACCGCAGGTCCTCCGTTGTCCGCGCAGCGAATCCTCAAAGAGCTCTGGCAACCTTACTCACCGCCAGGAACACAACACTACTGAAAGTTAGTGTTATTATGGCCGCGGTTTTCTGTAAGGTGGAGGTACTTCCCCAGTTCGGGCCGCTCATTCGAGCAAGTACTCGCTATGCCCCGCTTTATTTGTTGGGGCAGCTTATCCGAGCGAGTACTTGCAGTGCCTTACCTTTCTTTAAACAATAAAGAGCTAATTATATGAAAAAACTTAAAAACGACAGTATGAAAAGCAAAGAGGTGATTAGGTTAATATTATATTGCTAAAAAATTTTTGGTTACAGAAATATTTCGGTGTTTGGAAACTAAAAAAATAGAAAACACAAAATCTAAATTAATATAAAAAAAATAAGGAATTCTTTATAAGCTCGTAACATTGAAAACTTTAGCGAATGCTTTGATCTATTATTTCTCAATCTTGTCAGAGCCGTGAGATATGAAGCCATCAAAATATAAATACTATTTCAAGCAATAACATTAAATAGGAAAAGGCTTTAGTGCTAGACGGGCACTAATTTTATATCTCAGGTCACACGGAAAAGGTTCGAACATAATGTGTGCACTAAAACATAGAGGCACAATTATGGCCGACAACTAACAGAATGAACGTAATAAAAGGTGGCTTCAATGGTACATTAGTTTCTGTGTTAATTGTAGTAAAGATGAGTTACAGGAGAGTTGAAAGGGTACGGGTCAGGCTGGGCAGTACATTCTGTGTCAAACTACAGTAAAGTTAAGGCATTAGCTGTAAAAGAATTTATATTTTGGGTCTGTATCTACAAATAAATGATTGGACCGTCCACGTCTATCTAAAAAATTGATAGTTGTAAATTTTAAAGATATTGGTTTGTGTTTCGTTATCTGCAACGCGCTCCGCACGTTGTCATGTCGTTGTCGTTGTCCATGCGTATAATAATCTAACGCAAATACAATTATTTTTTGCCGTTCAAACTAATTAAATCATTTTTCTTCGCATAAGGCTTATACAGTAGAATTATGTTAGCGAGTTGTTTAACTTTAAGGTGATTTAGAATTTTTAGTGTTTCGACGAATTACGATAGAGGTGAAGTAGTTTGTACTTTTTGTATATTTTAATTTAAGGTTTTAGATCCCGTACCTATTTTATGTTCCTGACATATTCATTAGCTGTAATTTAGGGTTACCTATTGTTCGTAGTCCTACTGCAGGTTGTCCAACCCCCGTATTCAAGGGTACGTACGTACGTCAAGGGTACAACCCAGAAGTGGCTGGATATGAAAGGCCTTCTACCCAGTGTGGTGGTCTTCATTAGGAAAGGCCTGCGGCCAACAGTACACTATTACAGGCTGATTGGTGATGCTTGATGTGAGAAACGAGGTATTTATAAAATCGATGGCGTAATCTAAGAAAATGTTCAATATTGATTAAACGATAGCAAAAATTACCACATATTTTTTTTTTTCTCTAAATCCATAAAGTTGCTACATAGTCTCGTGGAACTTGTTTTATACAATAAATTGCTCGGTTGACGTAAATGAAGGCGTAAAATTAATCACGCCATAAAATCTCCCAACATTCAAGATAAATCTCCTGAGATTGTCTCACATTTGCTATATTTATCTAGATGATCGTTCCCTGGCTCGTATAAAGACCCGGTTCGGGGCAAAGGTCCAATATATGCAGCTTTAAAAATGGCAGCTCGATAGTGCTGGTGACACCTGCAGCGCAAATAGTCACAGTAAAACTGTAAGACAGCAACGTTACTTTGGACAATATATTTTTTTTTTTTTTTTTTTTTTTTTTATACCACTAAGGTGGCAAACAAGCTTACGGCCCACCTGATGGTAAGCGGTCACCGTAGCCTATGGACGCTTGCAACACCAGGGGTATCACTTGCGCGTTGCCGACCCTTCAGAAATCTAATAACTTCTTTCTTGAAGAACTCCATACTGTAGTCCTTGCAGAAAACCTTGGCAGGGAGCTCATTCCACAACTTAAGCGTTCGCGGGAGGAAGTTTCTCTGAAACCGCACTGTACGCGACCATTTAGGTTCTAAAGTGTGAGAATGAATTCCCTGCCGATGGCGAGCGGTGCGATGGTAGAAAGTAGCCGTGGGCATCATTTCGAACAATTCTTCAGAACACAACCCATTGTACAAGCGGTAGAACACACACAGTGAGGCAAAGTCTCTCCTCAGACTTAAGGGCTCGATACCGCAAGTGAGTTTGGAATCGTCGACAATTCTCACAGCCCGTCGTTGAACCGACTCAAAAGGGCCAAGCTGGTATCCGGGTGCACCTGCCCAGAGATGGCAGCAGTACTCCATATGGGGCCTAACTTGCGACTTGTAAAGTAACAACCTTTGCCCCGACGTGAAGTACTGCTTCGCTCTGTTGAGTACACCAAGTTTTTTGGACGCCAGCTTTACCTTATCTTGTAAATGATCTCGGAACTGAACATCGCTGGAGATGTCGACACCAAGGATCCCAATGCTCTTGGAGATGGAGAGGGGAGTGTTCTGGAATTGTGGGACCACAGTGAATGGAGTTTTCTTAGCGGTGAACGCGCACACTTGTGTCTTTGTAGGGTTGAATCGGACCAAGTTTACCCGTCCCCAGTCAGAGACCTGGGACAGTGTGGTCTCGATTTGAGACACAAGTTCTCCGCGGTTTTCCTCCACAACGGAACGAGGGATGTTTGCACGACCCGTGTAAAAAGCGTCTCCAGTACTGTCATCTGCATAGCAATGTATGTTGTTGATGTCCAACATGTCATTGATATGCAGTAGAAACAGCGTAGGAGACAGCACAGAGCCTTGCGGGACACCAGCATTAATGTCCATGCTATCAGAGCAACTACCGTCAACTACGGTTCGTATGCGTCTGCCGGACAAAAAGCTAGCCACCCATTTGCACAAACCCTCGGGCACTCCGTAAGATGGCAACTTCGATAGAAGACCGCGGTGCCAGACCCGATCGAACGCCTTCGCTATGTCCAGGCTACATGCCAATGCCTCCCCCTGACTCTCAATGGCTAGTGCCCATCGGTGTGTGAGATACACTAGAAGGTCACCAGTCGAGCGACCGTGGCGAAAGCCATATTGACGGTCACTGACCAGATCGTGTACTTCTAGGTATCTTAGAAGCTGTGTGTTGATCACACGCTCCATCACCTTAGAGAGGAGAGAGGTTATAGCGATAGGCCTGTAATTCGATGGATCTGATCTATCGCCCTTTTTGGGCACCGGGTGCACATTCGCAGTCTTCCATGTAGACGGAAATTGCCTAGTGTGGTAGGAAAGCGCGAAGAGGCGCGTGAGTACAGGACATAACTCAGGAGCACACTGCTTAAGCACCACTGCTGGTATACCGTCTGGCCCACTCGACTTATGAACGTCTAGAGAAAGCAACGCCCGCCTGACCTCCCGCTGCGTTATGGAGATTTCCGGCATGGACTTACCGCACCACGGTATAGTAGGTGGTACAGCGCCTTCATCGCTCATATTCGAGTTCGAGGCAAAGAGACTGCCCAGTAGATCGGCTTTCTCTTTAGCACTATGGGCCAAGTCACCATCGGTCTTTCGCAGTGGTGGTAACGACGACTGGCAGAAGTTCCCTTCGGCAGCTTTGGCGAGCGACCAGAAAGCACGACTCCCAGAAGGATAGCTCGCAAGTCGCCCACCTATTTTGCCGATGAATTGGAATTTTGCTCTGGCAGTTGCTTTCTTACTGAACCTCGAGGCAGCATTTAATTTGCGTTTTAACTCAGAAATATTCGGATCCTTATTAAAACGAGCCGTGGTCCAAGCCTCATATGCATTTTGCTTAAGAATTTTAGCTTTTCTGCAAGACCTATTAAACCACGGTCGTTTTTTGACGCCAGCAGCTACTCGCGGGTTAGGAATATAGCATTCCATACCAGCAAGGATTGTCTCAGTGACTGCGGCTGCGCAGACGTCAGGATCTTCTGAGTTAAAGCAGATCTGCCTCCACGGGTACGATGCGTAAAATTCACGCAATCCATCCCAGTCTGCCGACTTATAGTGCCACACACGACGCCAGTTAGTTGGCCCAGAAGGATCAGGTTGTGTGCATGACACTTGAGTCCGAACGAGACAGTGGTCCGAGGAGCCAAGAGGCGCATCCACTGAGACGGAGTACCCGTCCGGACGAGTAGTCAGCAGAAGGTCCAGTAAGGAGCTCGTATGTTCCTCTATATCTGGTATTCTCGTTGGAGAAAGTACCAGCTGAGAGAATCCATAGGTCAGAGCAAATTCATGAGCAGATATCCCAGCATAGTTATTGGTTCGAGAACTGAGCCACTCGCGATGGTGGGCGTTAAAGTCTCCCAAAATAACTAGTTCTGCTGTGGGATATTGCTCTAGAACTTTGTCAGTCGTCAAACTCAGGTGCGTGAAGAGTCGAGTTACGTCCGTGTCACCGCTATGAGACCTGTATAGGCACGCATAGATACGAGTGTGGCCGCTGTAATCTACGCGCACCCACAATATCGACAGGTCCCTGTCTTCAAGGCTATGAAGGCGGCGACAGCAGATATCCTCCCGGACGAACATACATACACCGGCACGACTCATAAAATTGTGTTCGAGTTTGTAGCCGGGATAATGAAGGTATGATGTGTCGGCCGGGCAGGATATCTGCGTCTCCGTTAGAAAAATAATGGTCGGCTGCGCAGTTTCGAGATGGTGGTGGACTGCGTTAAGATTTGCGTGAATACCCCTGATGTTGCAAAAATCCACATTATATGTGGATGGAGTAGCCGCTGTGCAAACTCTTTTCTTTTTCTGTCTTCTGGCCATAATATATATAAAAAAAAGTTACTAAGACTAAGGAATAAGGATGAGGATTCACTGCACAGACAGCATAGAGGACAAAGGGTGCGGTTCTAAGACTGCCGAAGCTCGCCACAGATGATACGGTTGCTGGCACGGCGGGCGGATGATCCCCCTCTGTTGTAGTAGCCGGGTCCACTCCGGTCTCCTTCTCCGGCACGACTACCACTTCAGATACTTTACACAGGCTGGCGAATCAGCCTCCCAGGGCGGAGATTAAGTGATCCCTGGGTTCGGGATCCCGTTCAACCTGCGGGCGGCCAGCGGTCAGCCGTTTCATCAGGTCTCCCTGACCGCCGAACCAGCACGCCGCGTCTACGCCGAGTACGACAGCAACAAGCACCGCCGGTCCTCCGCTGTCCGCGCAGCGAATCCTCAAAGAGCTCTGGCAACCTTACTCACCGCCAGGAACACAACACTACTCAATGTTAGTGTTATTATGGCCGCGGTTTTCTGTAAGGTGGAGGTACTTCCCCAGTTCGGGCCGCTCATTCGAGCAAGTACTCGCTATGCCCTGCTTAGTTGTTCGGGTGGCTTATTCGAGCGAGTACTTGCAGTGCCCTACCTCTCTCATATTCTCATATAATTTAAAGGTATATTATAAGCTGCCGCGCTACATTTTAACTTCAAGATAACGGTATCGTTTAGCATGTAATATTTTTTATTGTTAGTAAAATAAGGACACTAATTAAATCAATCGAGTTCAAAATGACAACTTTAATTTTAAAAATTAAAAAGAGACTACAAATAAGTTATTTGGACTATGTGTTACAGTAATTTTAGTTAGAAGTATTTTACAAGTACAACTCAAATTAGTAGCCAATTGGATCTCTTCATTTTTACAACGATAGAATACTGTCTAATATTATTTTGACAACTGACGCGGGGCGTGAATTTGAGTGAGGTGAGACAGAAGCGAATCGAGCTCTTATTATTGGCAAAAATTTAAGTTTACTGACTCAATTAAAGCCAAAAAAAATCTATGTATAGTTATGTACAAGGATGATTATAAATGTAGTTGTGCCTGCTCTAAGGGTACTTAGGGTCAAAATGTAAATTTGTAAGGCCTTTAACGTTTCTTTCTTCATCCCCCCGACCGACCTCGGGCCGGTCGTAAAACTATTGTTAGGCGGCCTCGGCACGTACTAACGGCCCCAGATAACGATCTCGCTATCCGGATAACGAGATTAGTCTCAACGACCTCCCCTAATAGGGCCTCCTCCCTAACACGACGCCGACGTCACCGGGTTCGTCGGCGATCGCAAGGATACACGAGGTATCAAAGAGTGCCGGGGCGCTTCTCGGTTCCCACTCAATCGCAACTGCAACTTCGTAACGGGGAACTGCCCTCCTGGCGCTGACTCACCTTCGGGTTCGAGGCTCAGGTTGGTCCAAGTTTATTTTCCAGGTCGTGATGACGTTTGCAAATCTAGCTGGTTTGCATATAATGCCTTTTCATTTATGTCTGATAGGAACGAGCCACGCCAGGGATACTATGGGGAATGTAAGTATATAATATTTTTTGTGGATCTTGCCATGAGATAGTTTTAGATTCGTAATAAAATATCTTCCTAGGTGCTCACGTATCTCTTTACCATTATTTCCTCCACGTCGTGGTATTTGTTGAATTGTTATTAATGAAGTTGATTCTGATTAATTTAGCCAACTTACCTGTCATTTCCCACCGCATAAAAAAAGCCGGGAGCTGCAAAGTTATTGAAGATGTTCTCCATAATATAAAAATATAGTACAAATATATTGATGCTAAGACTACTTTTGTTGCTTGTTCCAGTTTCAATAATATTGGTTTACGCAAAACTCTATAAACAAAATTTAACACTCCGAAAGCATTTTCTACAATCCTTTGTGCTCTGGAGAGTCTATAACTTTTTGTTTCTTTAAACCTCTTTGTGGATTACCCCCGTAAGGTCTCATGGTGTATTCATTTAGCTGAAAAGCTTTGTCACCTAATATATAAAATGGTAAATTGTTTGTGATGGGATGTTAAGTTCTCTTTTTTCAAGTTTTTGGTATAATTTCGTATTTTTAAATACACCTCCATCAGTAATCAGTCCTTTACTCACATTTACAAATATAAAAGTGTAATTATCATCTACCAAGGCAAACAAAACTATAATTGAAAATGATTTGTAATTATCATAGTCATTGGGATTGTCAAACAACGTGCTTGCCATCCATCGCTGCTACAGCATGTGAAAAATGCCATTTATTTAGGAATCCGCTTAAAATTGCAAGTCACTCTTGTTCTGTACCTGGCACCTAAAATAGATGTTAAAAAAGTATATATCATTTTACAGAATGAAAACAATGCTAACGATGAAACAGTAACCGCACTCAAGTCGCTCAAGACGCTTCGCTTGAGAACGACAATATTCAAGTTATGGAAAATCAGCAACAACAACAAGATGACACCAATAACCAATAAAACACAAGACCAGAGATCCAGAAAACAAAGCAAAAGAAGACCTGCGAAATACACAGATGATTTATCGGACGAAACTCCTTACGAAGCATTCAGCATTCTCCAGCAGTGCGCACAACTACAGCCAGCCCCACAGCCGCCTTGTGACTCATACTTGGCCTTTGGACAATACATAGCCAATGAATTGAGAAAATATGATCCAGTAACTCGCAGTGCACGTAAAAAATATATATACTGAATAATAATTTAAGCTAACATAGGAGCTTATCAACAATATGGCTATTATACATAGAGCTATGCTAGGTCTACACAATGTCCTAGCACTCATGCTTCATCTCATAACGATCCGCTGTCTCCGTCACCACTACCTCCTCCACCATCTATTACCCCCGTTCCGATGATTTCTCCAATTCAATAAGAGATTCCAGGTCCCTCTTCCCCTCCGATGACTTCTTAAAATCCATCAGATATTCTTCCTCCCCCTCTGCCTCTTGCCTGCTAATCATACATAAACATAATGCGAGCGACTAGTTAAAATTTATTTCACCTTTTTTTCTTTTTTGTTTATTTTAAAGTTTTGTTAAAGTGATTGGACTAAATTGACAAGATTTTTTTTTCACTGACCTTCACATAATCCTTTAAATTAGGTATGGGCAACCTTTGACATGTTGAGGGCCAAACTTTACCTTGCAAATACGTTCGCAGGCCGCGTTTAAAAGTACTTAGTGCATTTTAAAGCAGTGATAATATTTTTTGCGATAGATATTAGACATGAAATAATACGACAATGTTATTATAGTACAAATTATTAAAATAACAAAATGAAATTTTAAAAAATGGTACATTATAATCAAATCGTTAAATTTGCAATTGTTGCAAACTACGAAAGTTAAATACACCAAAATCAATGAGAAATTGAGCTTGAATTTGGGAAACTAATCCATCGATATTTGGATTAATTTCACTCATACAAAGACGTTAAGAATTTTCCAAATTATCGTCAGTCAGTCTTGTACGATGTGTTGATTTATTAACTTTCATCAATGAAAAGAACTGTTCGCATTTATAAGTACTGCCAAACTCACAAATCAATCTTCTTGCGAATTTTCTAAGCTGCGGAAAATTGTTTTTTTCTTGGTATTTTTGTAGAAATCGCACAACTCTACGTCTTCAAACTTGAATCTCGATCAACTCCATTTGTAAGTGTATTGAAGCATTTTTTACATTACATTTTGTAGGAGTAGCAAATAAACTGAAACAGTCTTCCATGTTTTTGAAGTCGCTAAATCTGTTCGAAAATTGTTCCGACAGTAACTTGAGTTCTTCAGCATATTGAGCATAAGCAATATTTTCATACGCAGAAAGCGTGTTGAAATGGTAACAGTTACCAGACAGCATCTGTGACTCCCACAAGCGTAGTTTGATCTGAAACGCTTTCAAATGGCTGTACAAATCATTTACTAACTGTTCTTGTTTTTGAAGTTTCAAACTTAAATCATTCAAATAGCCTGTAAGATCGGCCAGAAAGTCACATATCCATTTTGATTCACTTAATTCAGATAGTCATTTCGATACTCGTAAAACCGTTTCAACATTTTTTTTGCTCAGCCATCTGACTTTAAAATAACTTGAACTGACGATGGTTAAGCCCTCGGGATCGAATAAAGTTGATGTTCTTTACTACCACATTCATAACATTCTGGAGTCGAATGGACTTAGAACACAAGTTCTGTTGGTGGATAATGCAATGAAGGACTATCAAATCATCTTTTTGCACATTTAATTCTGTTGCTTTTGCACTCAAAATTCCGATAAAACCTTTAAGTAAGCCGACCATAGAAGGTGCACCATCAGTGCATACTTCAATTAATTTTGACTATGGCAAGCCAAAACTTTTGAATACCTTTTGATCTTCAATAAAAATATCCTATCCTGTAGTGGTTCCTTTGAGCAAGCAATTCCTCAGTAACAGTGAACTCCTTATCAACACCTTGAATAAATATAACCAGTTGAGCTGTGTCTAATGCTATGGAAAATGATTCAAAACCAGCCATACGGTCGGTCAATATTGTTTTTATATAATTATCCATAATTTCTATACGTTGAACAACAGTTCGTCTTGACAAACTAATTTTTTCAAATTTATTTTTATTTTCAGGACACAAAATACCGCAAACTTCTAACATACACTTCTTGATAAATTCTCCTTCGGCAAATGGTTTTAATGCTTCTGCTAATTTTGAGATTCTGGATTTTGTCTGTTCTTAATTGTCCTGTCAGTAAGGGCAGCGTAGCATGCTTAGTTGAGTAATGCCTCTTTTTATTGAATTCTTTCATTACTGAAATGGATTCATTACACAGCAAACACATAGGCCCGTTGCCGTTATCAATATCGAGCAAAATCCAGCAAAAAAAATCACGTTTGTTTTATGGGAGCCCCCTTAAATATTTATTTTATTCTATTTTTTAGTATTTGTTGTGAACATCTTCTGTGAAAATTTCAACTGTCTAACTATCACGGTTCATGAGATACAGCCTGGTGACAGACGGACGGACGGACGGACGTACGGAGAGCGGAGTCTTAGTAATAGGGTTCGGCTAATTATCCTTTGGGTTCGAAACCCTAAAAAGTATCTTTTCTCTCACGGTTGTCGCTCAACGCCAGTTTGTATCATTTCTTCGAAGTTTGCTTTGCAAGTTTGAACACAATAGATCCTCCTCCTCTGTATTAATGGGTGCAAAATGTTTCTCCACTCCATCATTAATTAATTCTTGGTACAGTTCATTTACATCATATAATAATCCGTTTTTGTATAATGTCTAAATCCAACATCGTCTTCGTTTAAGTTTTTGTTGTCTTCTCTTTTTTATATTTGATAAAAGCAAAACCTGCCACCACATCACGTACGTGTGGTGCCATGATGTCTTATCTAAACTGTACGAACGAACAGTTTCTTCGCACGGCAAATGTTCGCTCTGTGTGGACGTAGCAAGGGCGCAAAGAGTTATGAAAAATAAGCGGATCAGGTATAACACCGCGGTGCTCTACTTAGACTGATTTGTTGGCTGTAAAGCGCAGCCTTCGTCTAAACTATAGGCATTTACAACCTTATCTTATTTAATTAAAAAAAATGATTACCTACAACGACTGTCATGCCAAGAAGCTTATAATCTTTTAAAAGCCAGATAATTGATTAAATTTTGTGTTTTTATCTTATATTTCCCTGTATTTTATCACCACAAATTTTATATTGCTACGAAATGAGACAATTTAAGAACCTATTTTTGTATCTTATTATTTGAAATACTTACCATAAATCATAAACTCTCTTTCTATCTTTTGCACATACCCACACATGGACACACACACACAACCCTTCTAAATTCTTTTATTACATTAAGATTATGTTTAATGTTATTGTAATGTTTATTAGTAGTTATAGATTATAGTTATAGTAGATTATTAGTTATAAATAAAATTGATTTATGCATTGTTGAATAAAAGCATATATACATATATTGGTATGGTGCGTCTATATAAATATGTATCTATAGCTGTAATAAACCTTTAGTCACCTCTTTAACACTTTAGTACAGTGTACATGCATTGTGTTTTGCTTCATTCATCATTATTGTCACCTTAATAGGAAGGCACTGACTGCCAAAACCCAGGAATAATTCGTTCGGGAGCTCAAGTGGCGTTTTTTTATATATTTCGATTTGTATGATTTGTTTGTCATTGGTTTATTACAATGAAGGTAATTGTTGTAGTTTGTTAGTATTTCGAGTAATTTTAAGCAGTACAAGAAATTAATTCTTATGGCAGTATCGTTTGTGCTTCTACTGTTCTTTAGTGTTCTGTGTCTCAGTTCGCAAGTCGCGACGATGCGTGCGGCCGACCTGCGTCTGCGCCGGTCGGCGTTATGCAACAGGAAGGCATTCATCCTAACATGACACATACCACTAGCTCTATTAATACATAGGTGTCTTAGATACGTTTGCTGGTAACATACACCACACCGAAGGTAAGTGATATATCAAGAAATGAACACTTGTTTGACTTATGCTTTGTTTTACGAAATACTACTACATACAATGTTTGGTTTCATGCTGAGCTGATTTTATTACTGAACATACAATTCCAAACAAAATAACAGTATATTACAAATGCATTAAAATCTTATTTTGTCACAAGATATAAATTAATTATAATTCTATATTCATCTTTAGCTTCATTTCAAATTAGATAGCCAGTTTGGTCCAAGCCATCAAGGTAGATTAATAAATTCTATAAGGAAAAACTCTATCAATTTTCAGTAATTACGTAGTTCAAGTAAATAATCGATTGTAATTATATGTATAAAATTTGACGATAATTTTTTTGTAGTGTAAAAATATTATTTGGCTAAAAAAACACAACGTTTTGACAAAAATACCTTTATAAACCAATTTTTAAAATGTGTCTTAGGAAATAAGCCTTTACCTTTTGTATAACATAAAACTTTCTGTTTCCATTTTATTGAATGCGGTTATGTACTATATTTGGAATATTTTTTTGTCATATTTATTAAAGTAAACCACTGCAATAATTTTCAATTACTAATAACTCTCAATGCCGTCAATAGAACGCCCCTAATACAGATATTCGTACATTGTCAGCTGGCTTGATCATATTATGAACGTGATAAAATTAATGCCTGTTTTGATAATCCTAAGGTATTGTGCTGTTTAGTAAAAGGTGTTGCCACTTTTTTACCCTACTGATACTAGATCAGTACCACAACTTTTGATTAATAAAGCTAAAAACTCAAAGTCGCTCATTGGGCTATACAAAGCTATAGCTACGCTCGGTGTATGTTACAAGAGTCATAATTAGAAAATAAGTTAAGAACTATAGTCATTGACGGTTTTTATAGGATAAGTAAGTGGTAATGAACAGGGCCCACACTTGATCATAAGAAAAAAAGAAAGAGTTTAGAACCGTTCGTTTTGGAAATTTAAGAAAAAAGCATATGCCCAGCAACTACGTCTAGATTGATTTAAAATCGTCTTGATTATTACAGAGTAGTCACAAATTAGTTGTTTTTATAGTTTAGTTTATAAACTCTACAAGATATCTAAACTTACAGTATTGTCAGTACTTATGCTTAAACTTGTTTGTATGTTCTTGACTTGGTTTAGTATCTTCAACTTTGTTTTTTATCCTAATATATCTGAAGGATGCATATCTCGTTAGTAAAGAGTATATTCTTAAATTATGTCCAAGAAATTTCGACAAAATTAGCAACTCTGTAGGTAATTACGTCACACTTTCTTGGTAATAATTGCATGAACATGTTTGGTTTTGTTTTAGCTAATCTTAGTGTTGGGCCCAGGTTGAAATTCCCCACGTTAGTAAAATAAAAATATTCAGATTACTAGCAATTTATTTTAAGAATATCAGCATTAGCTAACATGGTTATTTTTGCATAAAGATGACCTAGGTGTGAGGGTGCTACGCGTTTAGTGAGCGACAAATGCGTGCGGTCGCACGGTGCGCGCGCGCCTAGTCTCAGCGCGCAACAAATCTGACTGCGAAAATGTTTGCACGCGCTGACTTATCGTTCGTTCGCGGTGACAAATAATTCTTTGTGGCGTTGAGTATGGTGGTCTTTGTAGTGACTGATCATCAAGGTATACTGCGTAGATGATTGGTTACATTCTACTGATGGAAGGCCGATGAGTAGGTACTGGCGAGGTTTTTCGTAGTTAATTTTGTACTTTAACTTTTTCTACAGCCCTATAAATAAAATTAATTAAATTAAAATTAAAATTAAATAAGAATAAAAATTTACAAAGAAAAAACCCGTGGGAGTAATTTAGGTCTTAGCACAACGGCGTGGCTACGTGACCAAAAGGCTCAGGTACAAAAAAAATGGGGCTCTAACTTAACTGTTTAGGTTTTATCAAATTAAAATGTAAATATATATCCCTTAAAGGAGCAAAGCTACTTTATCATAATTATCATCCACTCTTGGTCGAGCACTGCAGGGCACAGCAATACTTACTATATGTATGTGCGTGCACGAGTGTCTGTGTGAGGTTTAGTGATCGCCTATATTCTAAAGGTGAAGAGTTTAGAAACATATACTTTGATTAATAATATTGGCAATATTAAGCAATAAAACTAAGTAAGTCAAAACACTTTATTGGACATAAAACACGAAAGCAATTTATATACACATAAGTCATGAACAAAGGCAAATTTATGCCTAAAAGGAATCTCTTCTAGTAATTATATGAAAGTCGGAGCTACCTACTATACTGACGTGTATATAGATGTCACATTCCAGAGCCTTTAAGGTTGGATCCCCGAAGTTAAATAATATTTAGTTAAATTTTGCCATTTTATTTACAATCATTTTTAGTTTCTAAACTTCTTTTTCGATAACGAATAGTCGTTACCTTTCGTAACTGAAGCATTACTTTGGTATTAGGACCCTCAAACCAATATTATTTATATTATAATGCACCTCTTCAATACCATATATGGTAACAAATCCGATTCGAGCACCGCATCGATTCACACACACGCACGTCACCTTTCTACACGCGCGTCACCGGTCTCATAAAATCATTTTCGACTGGGCACGCCTCATTGCAAATCAGCTGTTCGAGGCGGACCCACGCCTCTCAATCTTTTATAAAATTTTGGTTGTAACATATAATTTCAACGTGGAACTACGGAACCCGAAAATTGGGTAAGTCAATATATCTGAATCGTTTGGCAATGGCTCTGTCCCCTTTTCTTTGTATTAATAATTTCCCTTTTCAGCACATAATTTTCCTTAGCCTATTTCTCCCCCTTTTCAAAATTTGTTTTCCAACAAATTTCACGCGCTGCTTTGCTTGGGAAACGGACAGCAGATCCGAGACGATAAAGGCTAGAAAGCAGGGTGTGTCATTGGTCGCGATTGGAGTTTCCTACGGAACTCTAATTTTATTCTTTGTTTACATGGTTCCAGATCTAGATATAGAAGTATGAAGTCCAGATTTCAAGAAGAGGATTCAGTTACTGAAAAGGATTCCAAATAGAAGTTCCAAATTCCAGAAAGAAGGTTCCCTGGCTCCAGGCGAAAAACCAGATTCTAGATCCTACCAATTACATATCGAAAGCAGGACATACTCCAACAGATTCGTAGCTTTTTGTCCAGGAATGACAAGACGACTGTCCAGCTCCCCTTTTTCGCGTTTGCGTTTCTTATTCTTATCTTTCATTAGCAATTAGTAAATCCTTTTTATTTTTTTGTGTGCACATATTTTTTTGATAATAATTCTTTCTTATATAATTGAAATTTTATTTAATAGTTTTGTTTTGTATTAAGTTTAATTGCTTAAGTTGTTGTTTCTTTAAAATTAAATAAAATTCAATGCTTTTTTATTTTCTTATTTTATTATACTTTAAGGCATAATTCGAATTTGATACTAAGTATATCAATCCACACAGTCAAAATGACACACACACACACACACACACACACACACACACACACACACACACACACACACACACACACACACACACACACACACACCACACATAAACAATATCGTAATAAAATTATAAATATTAAATTCTGTAACGATATCTAAAAGAGTAAATATTCCTAGTTGTTATTGTTACCTAATTAATTATAAGCACTACTGGAAGAAGACACTGATTCCCGTAACACAGGTTATAACCTAGCACGGGAATCAGGGACGTCAATAGGTATTTTGTCATATATTTTTGGTCAATAAACGATTATTATTATTATTTCCAATTTATGTCCCCTGTTTCGTGGCGTGCAAGGTGCAAGACACGGTGCATGAATTCATTTAATATTTTGGTTCTAATACTTTCTGCTAACTACGCTCATCTTTACTGGAATTCTTAAGAACTATTTTCGACAATGAGTTGATTATATCGAAAAAACAGTTTTATTGTAGATATTGTATTGACCCTACTGGATCATATAGTCGGATTTCGTTTTCTTAAAGTCATGTTCGATTCACCAAGGAATTTTGATAGCAAATCCCAACGTTTAATGCTATTTCCGAAAAAAAAATAAAAATTTACAATGTTGCGAAAAAAATCTGTAATTCCACACAAGTACAAACGGCAAAATATAAATTATAAGTGGCGCAATGTACGTACTCCACGTTAGGCTGGATATGCTGAATAGGCCGCTAAATGTGACGGCCAATCTTTCAAGGTGGCAACACTGCAAAACCAACCGGAAGCATTTAGGGGAATTCAACAAGTTTGGAACAGAAGTTGATTTCTCTGTATTGTATGATGATTAATGAAAAAAACAGTATTTCATAACTTTGACGATTTAAAAGTGTTTGTAAAAACCTAATTTATATAAAAAAAATTTACTTTGACTTTGACTTAAGTCATGTTGCAACCTATTTGATTTACATTCCGGAGGTGGGAGAATTTTTAACTAGTTTAATATGAGGTTTGCTGGCTCCTGAGCTTGGGGACCCCGGTGCGCGGCACCTGCTTTGCCTGCACGTAATGACACTGTTTACAAGTGAATGTGATGAAAATTATTTGCTGTTGTACTACAGAGCTTAAACGAAAATAATTTCAAGTTTGAAGCATGTATATATGTATGTATTTGTTCTATATAAAACATAAACATGTTTATAACAGACCCATTAAAATTTTACTTTTTTTTTTATTTGTTGGGATTGTCATATTCTAAGAAAATCTCAGACTTCTTTTGTCTAAAATTGATAATGACAGACATACAGCGTAGGCATGCAACCCTAAATATGATCATTAGCCATCACAAATGAAACGTAAGAAACTAGAAGACTAATTGACTATAAGTACAGTGCAGTGACATCTGTCGAGAGGCGAGACTCTTAAACAAAGTGCAACAACCTTGAGTGCATCAAAACCACAAACTCCATATTTGTCATAACTTTATGTTCCAATAAACGTGTGAGTAATACCTACAACATTAGCATTAGAGCTGAAGGGCGTTTATGTATGTTCGTGTAGCTCTTGTTTAATATTCATTGCAAATAAATGTATTGTTTATTTAAATACATCTTCTGTTCTTAAATCTTAGTGTTTTGATAATTTTTTTTAGCCTATGGTATCCTAAATATTTTTTTTTTATTATTTTTATTATTGAATTTTCTAAAGTCATAAGGAGTCGGATACTAACTGAAATTAATATAAATATACTCAATCAACAATATCATCTTGCTATTATTGATAATAACAAAAAAACTGCTACATTAAATTCGTTTTCGAAAATAGCTAATCCTGACTTCTCTCCTTTTATTTTAAGTCGAGTCGAGTGTGTAATGAATTATTCTTTATCTATGTCTTTGTAATATTAATAATATATGCAAAGGGCAAGCGTACACCGATTTTCAAAAGCTTTCTTTTAAGGTAATCCGTCGCAAAATGTTTTTTATATTTATTTAATTTATTATAGTATAGGCAATAGCATAATATTATGGCAACAGTAGCTTTTATTAGAAAACCGTAATACTAACATATTTATAATCTCTAAACTAAATGTACTAACCATATTATATTGATTTTTTTGCAGATAAAATAATATTTTTTACAGTGGATTTTTGAAATTAATTTGTAAACTGTTTCGTAGTTCCGACGACAAACACTAGGTCCTCACTGAGATTCAGTGCTGTGGCTAACTCCTGCAGCTTTATACTGAGTGAGTTCTTTTTAGCTTAACGCAACAAATGCGTTACTATTTAGTATTAGTATAGCAGTAGAGCATTTAGTATGTACTTGTGTTGCGCTTAACAATTAAACATTTTGATTAACAAATTAACGTACATAAACAGTTTGTTTATTGTCTAATAAGCTACTATAGCATAATAAAAAGTGTAAATTGTGATGTGATTAAACAGTGCGAAAAGATTTTAGCGATTCAACTTGAAATAAAGACAAAGGGCCACAAAAATGTGGCACGAAACATAGACGTGCTAATGAAGTTCGCTTTACAAAGCTGTACCTGTAGCTATAGCTCATTTATGCTTGGTTATGGTTAGTCTCAGCTTCAACTTCAACTTTTCAATTTTTGAATTTTTCGGGATAAGAGCCTAATGTCCTATTGTAGAAACTAACCTTTATGTGTTCCAAGTTTCATCCCGATCTATCCAGTGGTTTACATTTATAATATTAATAGGATTCTTTAATAAAATGACTATCGACATAGCGTACACTGATTTTTGTCAATAGTTTAAAGTACAAGCCACTTTACACTATACGTGAAGAATAAAAGGAAAAAGAAAAGTAAAGAAATAATTTATTCGGCAATAAGCGCAACATAAATACATACTAAATGCTCTACTAATACTAAAGAGTCACGCATTTGTTGCGCTAAGCTAAAAAGAACTCACTCAGTATAAAGCTGCAGGAGTTAGCCACAGCACTGAATCTCAGTGAGGACCTAGTGTTTGTCGTCGGGACTACGAAACAGTATACAAATTAATTTCAAAAATCCACTATGAAGACTATTATTTTTAAAAATATATATAATATGGTTAGTAAATTTAGTTTAGAGATTATAATTATGTTAGTGTGAGTTGTCGTAATTGATGTAATAATAAAATTGTACAATATTACTAATAAATATTTTTCTTTTTTTACTGGATAGAAATAAAAAATTCGAACCCAACCCGGCTATGTTGGGGTGTCCTGACAAGAGTGTCCTGAAAAAATAACCACGTAGGCTAAGGCAGGAGCGAAGCGAAACTTCTAACCTTATCCGGCGTCTACTCGTTTTGTTAGCACCAATGGTGAGATTTATAGGTTAGGTAAGTATGGACTTACTTAACCTATAAATCTCGTTTCTAGTGTCGTAGTTACTAGTTACATATGTTTTTATAAATAAGACCTATAATTACCTTAATTTTAATTTTACATATATTTTTTAACGAGCAGCAAATAAATCAAAAATAAAAATAATAATAATTTAAAATCGGCCAAGTGCGAGTCGGACTCGCGCACGAAGGGTTCCGTACCATTATCTACAAAAACGAGCAAAATAATCACGTATGTTGTATGGGAGCCCCCTTAAATATTGAATTTTTTCTGTTTTATATTATTTGTTGTTATAGCGGCAACAGAAATACATCTTCTGTGAAAATTTCAACTGTCTAACTATAATGGTTCATGAGATACAGCCTGGTGACAGACGGACGGACGGACAGCGAAGCCTTAGTAATAGGGTTCCTAATTACCTTTCAGGTACGGAATCCTAATAACAGATAACAAAAAACTAAGTGCGAGGTGAACTTCTGTCACAAAAGTTCTGCACTCTATAGAAATTTAAAGCCTTTTTGTTTGATTTTTTTATTTTTTTATATTTAGAAGTAATCTTATGAATCATTGAATAAAATTTATTTTTTTCTTATTTATAATTGAATAAGAATTCGTACATTTGGAGATATTGATCAGCTATTCTTTTAGTTATCAGCTATGTCAAAAAAAAACATAACATGTTCTACTATCCGAGACTGCGAACAAATGTTTACTGCGACATTGTCGCTCACGTCTACGGGGCACTCGGAAAATAGTTCTTAGTTCAACAAGTGGGCAAAGTTGTTTTTTGTGAAAAGTGCCAACTTTATTCTCTGCTCCTATCAAAAAATAAGCAATAGGTCGGTTCTTACTTCTTTTCAACATTAGCACCTTTTGAAAATCGCCGATTATTAAACAATTCGTATGCTTTAAGATATTTTTCACGTTGCTTCTCTAGTTAAAAGCTTAGTTCAGCATAAGGCACTTGTTGTCTTAGCTCTTCTGGTGTCAAAGAAATATCTTAGTAACTCGAGTCACTCATTTTTCAAAAAAAATATACAATTTATAGGTAAATAAACAATCTAAGGTTAAAATAACTAATTAGTTTCGCGCCATTTCGCTTTCTTTTGTTTTAGACATGCGTTTAGAAATTTCCTCTGACACTTTTATCGAAAACAAAGCATATTTGTTTTTTAAATAAACGCTATTAATTATTAGTAGGTATTTAAATCATAAATATTAAGTACGTCAACAAAAAAAAAAATGCAATTTAGTTATGATTGCTCACGCTCGTAGCAAAAATGGATTTTGCCCACTGTTTTTGATAGAACAGCAAATCCACCCTTTTGGTGCTGGAGAGGTGAAATAGTTATTTGTTCAATAAGTGGGCAAAGTGCAATGAAGCATAAGATTTCATTATTATATATACTAGATTTATCCCATGGCTGCCCTCGCAGAATTTGGTCTTGAATCTTTCTATTCATTGACATTTTGCATTTGAATTTACAAATAATAGTAAAATAGTAATGGAAATAATATAGTGTTGTGATTCCACTTTTGGAAATTATAAAGTTCACACGAGTTGTCAAAGTCGTGGGCAGGTGCCTCAGCACGCGGTGCTGCAGTGAGTGACCTGGCTTCAGACAGTTTGTTGAGATAGGCATTGGTGATAATGAATCATTCTGGTCTTAGCTCATAGACGTCTGATGAGAAGGCATCCTTATGTTTAATAGATTAATAACATCTAGCTATGTAGTTCCTACGGGACTACAATATAATATGGGGTTCTACAGGAGGTAAGTGATTGAATGTTTGAAGTGTCGGTAACGCGCGACGAGTGTGTGTGGGTGCTATAGGCGTCTATAGGCTACAGTGACCGCTTAGTATAATGCGGGCCGTAAGCTTGTTTGCCAGCTTGGTGGTATACAGTTGTAAATTAATGTTACAAATAAAAAATCCTTAAGATAGTTTTTTTTATAAATTTCATATATCAGTTCAGATAATTATATTTGGGTGGTATTCAAAGGTCAATCAATCAATCGATATCATTTATTCAACTAAGGCTACAATAATTGAGCACTTGTGAATGTCACTACGCCATCGGTTCTTAAGTCTATAGGGCGGGAGACCTTGTACTGAGAAGAACCGGCAAGAAACTTAGCAAGGGCATTTCTTTTCTCCCTTTCTCTTACAGCATCCAATTTAAATATTGGTAAATGCCTCGCTATCATAGAAGGACACTTTCCATTACAAATATAAAAAAACATGATAGTTTAGAACCAGTTGATTCTATACTATTACTTGTGTAAAATATTCCTAGATTGTTCAAGTTGAAATCTAGAAAAGTAATATGCCTATAGTGTATTCAGATAAAGGACAACCCAAAAGTCGCCCTATTTAATAAAAACATTCGACATACATGATAATTTATAGTCTTTTTTTATATTAGTTGCAAATATTTTTATGAGACGGACTAGCTGCATACGTTATGAATAAAAAAATCTTTTCTGCTACTCACTAGTAGTATATCGGCGGGGTGGGTTCCGAAGCTACAACCGAACTGGGTCGTACGTGAAAACTATAATAAGATTCCCATTCACAGATAACTAGAGAGCGGTCAAAGTCATGGATTTAAGGTCCATGGTGAAAGTTTATCGTTTTACCTTATTAATACTATATGGTATAATAATAAGGTATAAGCTTCTTGCTATCGAGAGTAAACTATTATTGCACTTTAAGCGTTGTTCACACTCGGCGTGTAGCTTCTAAGCGCGCCGTCGTCTTGAAGTAGATTAGGGATGCCCAAACGATTGTAATCGATCTTTTGAATGAATTCCATTACTATTATTTGCACTTCCTTTACGGTAGATTAATAGATAGGACCAAAGCTAGACCCTACGCCTATTTACACGGCTATAATAACATTTAATAAAAAAAATAAGATTATATTATTATTTTTAAATTAGTGCCAATAAGTAATCATTTTTGAACGATGATTTTTAAGCGTTTTGTTTATAAACGACAATAACAAAACTTAATGTGTTGGTTTGTTTGGACATACCTACAATGTGGACATTGTAGAGAAACACCAATTTTAGGTTATGATAGGTAAGATTTTTTTTAGCTCCGTGAAACCCTGGTGATAGTGTTTTAATACTAAATCGTTCGAAATTAACCCCGTGGCAACACTGCGTAGTTCGGAAACCCTAGTGTCACGACACGGGTGTTAACAACGTTTCCACCCACCACGAGCAGGGTTAATCTTATGACATAGGTATAAAAAACATATTAAAGATACCTTATATGAATTATTGTACATGAAGGTAAATGCCAGCTACATGCTAATGACAAAATCCAAAAATATCTGCAAAAAAGTGTCTTGCCATAAACATACGTAGGTACATTTTTATTTTTACATTAATAATAAGTTATATGGTTTTTTTAATTTTTAAAGGTATAACTATCTTAAAAACCACTAGAAAGCTATAACAAAATGATTTTTACTGGATTAAAACAGTTCAATCGAGCCGTGGAAAATATACGAACCAACCGAAAATTCATGATTTTTTTTTTATCTTAGAACTATTCTTCAGCTAGTCCGCTACAAAAATAATATCTTATGGGAACTGAATAAGGATTAAAAATACAACACATGATTTTTCTTTGTCCTTGGTTGTAAGGCTAACAGTGTATGGACGCAGAACAATGTTCTTTTATATCTCTAAATAAATTGATTCAACTTTGGTAGTTAGGTAGTCAGAATGGAAGCCAACTTAATAAAGGTATTCGTTTAATTGTTTACGGATATTTATAAAGTTGTATAACCCACTCAAGTCATTCCTCTGTTCCGTATATCAATATATCACTAGTTATTCAACGCAAGCGGATCACAGTTCTGAGTAGGCAAGTAAAAATATCACGTAACACAATTTCTACTTACCGTGTCCAAATAAAAAATTACCTGTAATTATCTTTTTAAATTGAAAAATTGTCGTTCAACGCGTTATTAGTGGTAGTTTGACACTTTGGGTTAGCGCTGTACGTGTACGCCGGTGCGCGTACCGTAAAGTGTAGGACGCGATTACGTCCACATATTTATACTAATTATTTACGATATTTCATTTTTTTGTAGTTATTTTTTTTATTATTACGATGAGTAACAGGTTGACAAGTAAGTAAGTACTTAAGCTTACTTTCACATTGATTTATAGGAAGTAAGTTAGATTGAAGTTACTGTTAAAATTAAAGATAAATGAATATTGACGGATTCCGGACGCAAATATGACTTAACGTTAATAATGCACCCGTAAGAAGCTTTATCATATTATAACTCAATATTTTATGAATATTTAGTAAATGGGAATGGTAAAAGTAATTTTTATTTTTATTGGTAATATATTTGATTCATTAATTAAAATATTTAAAAGACGTTTCAATATACAAACAATATGAAATATCACTGTTACTTATCACTGACTATGAAATTTCAGGAACTATACATTTTGCAATTTCAAGTTTGAAAGTTAACCCTAAATGGGTGTTAAAGTTTATTGGGTGGTAAGAATGATTACTAGCACGAGCCATAAGTAGAGTTGTATGGTACCACACATATGGCAGAAACACAAAAAACATTTCACTTTTTTTTTGGATAGTCCTGTAAAAACAAAAACATTACAATACCAAAAGACATAATCTGAGTTTAAACAGTTTTAATACATCATACTGTATTAAAACTGTTTAAACTCTGACGGTTAATATTCTATTGTTTAAAATAAACTAATGTGTGGGCTTGAAGCTTGAACAAATCTAAATAAGTACTAGGGAAGGTTCATAGGTATTGTCTTGTGTAACGATGCAAATCCATCTCGAGAACCTTGGTTTACCCAAGTCAAGTTATCAGATGAAATTAATTTAAAAGATAAATTATTATATTGAGATTTTATCATTGAGAATTTAACAAAATGGAGGTTTAAATATATACCCAATCGATCTGCAGTAAAAATATTACCACTCTTTGTGACTATACTACACGCGCTAATTAAATAGTTTCTTGTTAGAAAAATTGTTGATTAGATACCAGAGTTACCGTTTTTTTACTAGTGGCTGGTTTAAGTAAAGTTTATATTTGTTACTGTCTTTTGACATATAATTTTAATTAAAACTTTAGATATTTTACTTAGTGTAAAACTGCCAACTGCGTAAAAACATAGCGTGCTTGCTTATATACCTTTGAATACAACTTTGTTCACGAATAAACTTATCCTACGTATTTTATTAAAAGAACATGAAGTGTGGATCGTCATACAAAGTTTGTAACTTGGACGAGTCATCTATTAACTTACATGTAATTTTACTTAATTTATTTACCTTAATAATATTCAATGACTGTTTGTTCTTCCATCACTGTGTGTATCTTATACATAAAACGCATAAACATCGTATTACTGTCATTGGAGCTCAGTGCCAAGACGTTAGGGTTTCCCTAGCCGCCATCTTTAGATCATCAGTGATACGTACAGCGTCTGATTGGCAGCACAATGTGTCGCATGCAAATGTGATAGAGGGCGCAACCTGCGTGCGACGTGCGCCGCGCCGGCTGTAAGTACAGACAGTTAACTTGCACTTAAGTGTAAGTACTATGTGGGTTAGTTTACTTTTGCGTTTTCGAAGGTTAATCAATACAAAGGTCAGGGTGTGTGTCATTGTTTAATTTTATGTGGGTTTCGTTTTTCTGACAGGATTCAATATGTTATTGCGTAAGAAGCAGCTATTGTAATATTTGAGGTTGTTTCTTTAATGGACTAACAAATAAACAGACCTTTTTTCTAAAGAATATTTGTTTTATTAAAAATGTTCCGAAGCAGAAGTCGAGATGCTTAAAGGTAAATAATATTACTATTTTTACTCGATATGGCACGGCTTGACCGAGTAAGTTTACCTTGCAAAGTACGGAGATATTTGTTTTCTGGAGAAGTTAAACAAACAAATAAATCGACGGCACTCGAGAGGCTTGTTTGAACTGATTTTATTGAAGGAAGAATATTTAAAAAAAATATCAAATTTAGTTTAATGAATTATTATCAACGGTATCAAATTTATAAATGTGTAAAACAGATTACAATTTCACTGAAGGGGTCAGGTAACTACAGTATGGGAATTCTTCAAGAAAGAAGTAATTAGATTTTAAAAGGGTTGGCAACGCGCTAGTTATACTCCTGGTGTTGCAAGCTTCTAAAGGATACGGACCGTAAGCTTGTTTGCCACCTTAGTGATATTAAAGAAAAAATTAGGCGCAAAGATATATTTGAAGTCTGATATGATATGTTTATCATGATTTTCGGTAAAAGAAAACAATGTGTAACAATAAACCTCCATACGTCAACAAGACGTATAAGTCCAGAATGCGCACTGGGCCACATGATGGACTATTGTCCAAATTGCCCTCGGTCAAGCTAAAGGTAGGCCGCGCCCTAACGGTGGGGGCGTGTGTCTATGGTTCTCTGGTGTTGTAGCACAAACCATCGCGTTGTTGACATAGACATGTGAAAGTTTTCTTAAGGAGATGACATACCCAAACGAGTTAAGTTTGCAAGAATTTGATTAATTTTGTTACAGTCCTGAGTACACTTTTTGACGTGATAAAAAAAATATATGTTGTACTTCAAACCTTAATTAAGTGTATTTGCTAATATAATAATAATTTAGCTAATAAAACAGTTAGAAAACATAATAATTTTGACACTCTATTTTTGGGCTCTAATTCAAATTGTTTGTTTGGAAAACTAAGTACTATATATTTTGACTTAACTATATATTTTAAATTACAATATATTTATAATATATGTTATCAATATGATAAAAGAACATTCTATACAATTAATACAGTTTATCTCTTAAACTCTCTAGTTCATTAGTAACCTAATGAGGCCTGATGGTGAGTCATCTCACCTGAGATTGAATTTCACAACCTTGCTCCCACGTGGTCTGCTCACGCCTGCACCGACTCAGATCTGATCTGCACTGCGTTAATATTTAGAGAGATCTCATAATATATCGTTCTAATTAATCAATAATGATTGCTCATATAACTAGGTTATGGTTAAAGATTACCACAAAAGATAATAATATAACTATGATTATATGTTTTTCAACACAAATTAATTCTACATTCACTGTATTTAAAATATATACGAGTAATTCGTGTTTGCATTTTTAAAATATTTTTATAAATTATAAAATTTTAGGTTATAAAATAATACTTACGATGCCTTAGTTTTGTTAGTAAAGCGGAATCCAGAACTTGGATCACTGCGCCAGAAATCTATTCTTACAATCACAATTTCCGCAGTTGTATGAATATCTCAGAAAGATAAATATAGAGGCTATTTATACCACAATGCAACTCTGCAAATATTCTCTCTATAAAAGTACTCTTTATTTTTTATCATAATCATCATAGGTTTGGCTAACGATTTACAATTTGAGTCTTCTAAAAATAGTGTTCCTTCCTCAAGATTTTGTAGAATTTCCTTGAATAAGGCCATGGAGAAATCATGATAATTCAGGATAAAATATCTCATGTTGCAGACATAGTACATATGGGGTATTAAAGTTAGCTAAATGTTTATTTAACTCTGATAAAGTTAAATATTAAAGAGAATATTTTGTGTTATTATTTTGTCAAAAAATAAACGCTATCGCGGTGTATATGGAGTATCGCGCCATCTAGTAAAAAGGTATTAGTCTATATATTACCGCAGTCGATTCTTAAAAAAGGCTGTAAAAAGGCATCATTTAAACGCATAGTTAATAAGATATAACGATTTTAATTGAGCGCGTCGCGTTGGAAAACTGAAAGGATAGGTGAAAGGCGCAAGGCGGCGGGCTTTTTAGGGTTCCGTAGCCAAATGGCAAAAAACGGAACCCTTATAGATTCGTCATGTCTGTCTGTCTGTCCGTCCGTATGTCACAGCCACTTTTTTCCGAAACTATAGGGACGTTGAAACTTAGTAAGTAGATGTATTTTGTGAACCGCATTAAGATTTTCACACAAAAATAAAAAAAACAACAAATTTTGGGGGTTCCCCATACATAGAACTGAAACTCAAATATTTTTTTTTCATCAAACCCATACGTGTGTGGTATCTATGGATAGGTCTTCAAAAATGATATTGAGGTTTTTAATATTATTTTTTTCTAAACTGAATAGTTTGCGCGAGAGACACTTCCAAAGTGGTAAAATGTGTGTCCTGTAACTTCTAAAATAAGAAAATGATAAAACTGCACCTTAAATCATTAATTAAAGTTTCAAGACGCACAATCCCGTCATTAATTATTTTCGAGTAAAATAAAGCAGCTGTTTTAACTATTTATGCAGCGCACGCCATAAGAAGTCTCTTGCTTGATGTTACACAGCCTATGTTTCTTCCCGTTAACTATAATATGTAAAGTAAAAAGATTTTTTAGAATTGATAAATTACAATCAAACCAACGAAATTTATATGTATAGGTTTTTCTAAATGAAATAAGTTAACAAATAAGTATATTTACTTACTCACTCAAAAATGTAATGCTTCCGTTTTTTCTTGATTAACCGACGACCTCCGTTTGCATCTTCAGTTGGGTAGGGCGTTAAGACACTGCTGTATCTTGGAGACTGCTCGATGGCGGTTTATAAATGGTATGCAGCGTCGACTGCGTATAGCGCCAGGATGGCTCTGCTCTCGTGGGTATCTTCTCTTACACCCTTCTGGGTGTTGAGGTGCGGGTGTCGATGGCTCTGCATTATTAGGGATATCTTTGGTGAATAAAGAGCAACACTTTGGGGAGAGTACGCTTCCCTGTGGGGTCCAGTTTGTGCTTGGTGCTCCGTCCGTTTAATTGTTAATGTTACTAATTGTAACATTATAACGCCATACTTCAAACCTTGCATTATTAATTAAATTTGTGTATATTTAATCTTTTAATCATTAATATTACGCACTATAGTTAAAAGTTTCAATTAAATCAATCGAAGCATTATAAAGAAAAATTTATTTCAGTTAAATTATATGAATTTTATTATATCTAAAAGTAAGATTGGAAGATATCAAAGTAATGTTTAAAGTCGATATTGGAGAACAGTTGACAATATAGCCCATATTGCTAAAGAGAAAGCCGATCTATTGGGCAGTCTCTTTGTCTCAAACTCGAATATGAACGACGAAGGCGCTGCACCACCTACTGTACCGTTGTGCGGTAAGACCATGCCGGAAATCTCCATAACACAGCGGGAGCTCCGGCGGGCGTTGCTTTCTGTAGACGTTCATAAGTCGAGTGGGCCAGACGGTATACCAGCAGTAGTGCTTAAGCAGTGTGCTCCTGAGTTATGCCTCTTCGCGCTTTCCTACCACACTAGGCAATTTCCGTCTTCATGGAAGACCGCGACTGTGTACCCGGTGCCCAAAAAGGGTGCCCAACAGCTTCTAAGATCCCTAGAAGAACACGACCTGGTCAGTGATCGTCAATATGGCTTTCGCCACGGTCGCTCGACTGGCGACCTTCTAGTGTATCTAACTCACCGATGGGCACTAGCCATAGAGAGTCAGGGGGAGGCATTGGCATGTAGCCTGGGCATTGCGAAGGCGTTCGATCGGGTCTGGCACCGGGGTCTTCTATCGAAGTTGCCATCATACGGAGTGCTCGAGGGTTTGTGCAAATGGGTGGCTAGCTTTTTGTCCGGCAGACGCATACGAACCGTAGTTGACGGTTGTTGCTCTGATAGCATGGACATTAATGCTGGTGTCCCGCAAGGCTCCGTGCTTTCTCCTACGTTGTTTCTACTGCATATCAATGACATGTTGGACATCAACAACATACATTGCTATGCAGATGACAGTACTGGAGACGCCTATTATACGGGTCGCTCAAACATCCCTCGTTCCGTTGTGGAGAAAAACCGCGGAGAACTTGTGTCTAAAATCGATACCACACTGTCCAAGGTCTCTGACTGGGGACGGGTAAACTTGGTATGATTTAACCCTACAAAGACACAAGTCTGCGCGTTCACCGCTAAGAAAACCCCATTTACTGTAGTCCCACAATTCCAGAACACTCCATCTCCAAGAGCATTGAGATCCTTGGTGTTGACATCTCCAGCGATGTTCAGTTCCGAGATCATTTACAAGATAAGGTGAATCTGGCGTCCAAAAAACTAGGTGTACTGAACAGAGCGAGGCAGTACTTCACGTCGGGGCAGAGGTTGCTGCTTTACAACTCGGTTCAACGACGGGCTGTGAGAATTGTCGACGATCCCAAACTCACTTGCCGTATCGAACCCTTAAGTCTGAGGAGAGACTTTGCCTCCCTGTGTGTGTTCTACCGCTTGTACAATGGGATGTGTTCTGAGGAATTGTTTGAAATGATGCCCTCGGCTGCTTTCTACCATCGCACCGCTCGCCATCGGCAGGGGATGCATTCTCACACTTTAGAGCGTGTGCTTATTTGCCACCTTAGTGGTATAAAAAAAAAAAAAGGATGCCACCTGAGGAGAGACTTGTCCTACCTCTTGAATGTTGTGTTATGTTTTGAGGAATTGTTTGCAGTGTTTGTAAAATGTGGAATTTTAAAGGAAATATCTGATACAATACAATATTCTTTATTGCAAAATTAACAAAAGATAACAGTAAAAGAAATAGCACAATAAGGCGAAATTAATGCTAAAAAGCGAACTCTACCAGACAATCTTTGGGTAGAGTATTTTGACAGGAAGGGGTAGGTGATACACAAAGGATCATAGTAAAATTTTAAAGAAGAATTAAGAATTTCACAATATACATATATACCTATGCACTTACTATATAGATAACATAGATATAAATACAAATATAAATACTTAAACAAATTTCTAAAATAATATAGATACACAAACATACATACAATTAATAAAATAATAATGATACATATCGTTTAAATCACCAGAGGTTGGTCCAAATTATAGAAAATTAGAAAGTAGTGCGTAACTAATAAGGTTTTAAGGAATTCTTGAAAACAGGCAGTGACTGTATTTGCCTTATATTTATCATCAGATAGTTCCGTAGACTAATGGCTTTTACAGTAAAAGAACGATTGTAAAAATTAGTACTGTCTCAAGGTGTTTTAAGAAGAAGACTTGTAGACGAGCAAAGAGTTAAACAAAACGAGCTGATACTCGTAATATGAAACTGCTCTTTTAGATAACATGATAAAGATGATAGGAGTGAAATAATATGTGCATTCCGGCGAAGTCGAATTGGAAGCGACATTAGTTGTGAACGAAATTGTGTAACATGGTCATATTTTCGAAGTTCAAAAATGAAGCGAATGCATATCAATATATTGGTATTTATTGTTTTAATATATGTAATAATACACATTATCGCCAAATTTCAGGTTCATAGATAAATGGAAAATTAAAAAATTCTTCAGATCAAAATTTGGTAAAAAAAACTGACTTTGGTGGCTTCTGATTCCTTTATTTTCCAATATTTTTAAAACAAAAATAGAGTATTTATATACTCTACGAGTTCTAAACAAATTACTAGCTGTCTGGGAGCCCCCCTTAAAAACATTTAAAAATATTTTTTTATAATTTGTATGGCTTTGGGTCAACAATTTATTTATATGTACTATTAAAATTTAAAGACTGTAGCTCCAACCGTTAGGCTATAAAACCTGTGTGACAGATAAAGGCCAGAAAGACATGTGACAGCAATTAGGCCACCTTTGGACGCTTCAGGCACGGAACACTAACAAATACGTTGCACACCTAACATATTTACTAAATGTCTTGCTACAGATAAATCGTTGGATGTAGGACGGTTAATATGGGGGTGTACGTACTCGTACAGAAGCAATTTACTGTTTATCGGTTCAGTAAATCTTAGGTCGTTCAAGGCTCCATTTGATGAATGAACTAATAACTAAATAATACTTTTCTTTCTTGTTCAAAGGTTAAGTTCTGTGTTTGTGGGTAGCTTAGATTAATTGTTAGTTGATTCATTTCAGAAGAGGCAATCAGTATCATTTAAAGTGCACGAAGAGCAAATCTTCAAGCAATAAAGTAATGACATTTAGTCGACATATACATTTTTTAAAACTCAGGATATAAAGGAAAGAATAATTTTAGGCTCGTGTATACATTGCATTGTATTGTAAGTATAATGTGTATTTTATTTTTGGCAAGAAATAGTATTTTATATGATATCATAATAATGTTAACTAATGATATTTACTATAGTGTGGTATGGTTGTATTTTTATTTGTATTATATTAATATTTTTATTATTTATTTATAATATCTTGCATTATATATAGACAATTTAGACATTTGTGTAAATTGTTAAATGTTGAATATGCTATTGTGTGCACTACCTATTTTTTATTTTTAAGTCTGCAAGGTGGACTGGTAGAAAATGCCACTAGGCATCAAGTCTGCCCTTTGTACCATTATTATGCAATAAAGTTTTTTAAATAAATATATGTTGCCAATAATAAGTAAACAGTTCAATGTCATAATGCTGAACACACACCCATATCACAATGTGAGAGATAACTCTTTCTACCAACCACTTTAGTCATAAGTAACTCAGACAAGGCTGAGCCTGTCACCGCAACATAACTTCTGATGCAGCAAAAAAATAATTTCCGTTACCAGTTGTGAACAACTATAAGAAATAGGTAAGTCAGAACTGGACATTTCAGTAAAAAAGATCTACTTAACAAAAACCAACAATATGATTTTTTTTTAAATGGAGATCGATCACAGACCACAACATGGGAAGAACCACGGGATGCTCTGGACATTTTTAAAACCATTCTAAAGCTTTTAATTGTGTAGAGCACTTGATATTTGTACTGAAATTAAAACATTATGGTGTTTCCATTATGTTTTACATTCCATTGTGCTATGGAAATATTTGAATTCTAATTAACTAACAGAATTAAGTGAGTTGAAATTAACGGTAAGTGTTGTGTACCTCAGGGGTCAATTTTAGGTTCAGTTTTATTTATGGTGTATATTTATGATTTTCCTGATATGATTGGAAACGAGGGTGAAATAGAGTTATATGCTGATGATACATCCCTAATATTACCAGAAATACACTTTCTAGATGACAAATTCATTTATTTAAATTGTCTGCGTTTTACTACTGGGATTTGAGCTCAACCACTATCAATAGTTATTTCAATTGTAATCTTATTATTTTAAGATTAATTTTTTTTTCAGTTTTACTATTAATTACATTTTATCTAAATAAGTAGTAAATATATTTTAGAATATGGCACCGCAATTATTATGTTAGTTAGTGCCAGCTTTTTATCACAAATTACTAACATTAGACAGTAAACAAGTTACGCCTGTTTGCGTAATTCGGGTTTCTGTAGCTGACAAATTTGACACTGACAAGCGTCAACTGCCACAGATGCCATGATAATAAAATGGCGGAGGTAATCTAATTTAAATTCACTTGGATGCGGCGCGCACGTGCGCGGGAGTGGTTGCGGTTTGGAGTCGGCGCACGCGCATCGTCCGAGCAGTAGGGATGCCACGATTTCTGTTCTGTAGTTTAAACCTATACTTATATTTAACTTACTTTATTTTTCTAGTATTACTAGTATTAGTATCTCAGCTATTATTTGCGCTTTTTAAGAAGTATTTCTGTTTTGTAACGTGTACGTTCTGCTTGAAAAAAAAAATATGAAAAATCTGCTTTGCAAACTGCGCGGTGTGATATATCAAATAAAAGAGCTTATTGTGAAAAATATATAAAAATTTACCACATAAAGAAAATAGTTTGAAACTCTATAAGTATGTAGTCTTAACGGAACCCTCTCCGGGCGAGTTTACTTCGCACTTGTCCGGTTTTTTTCATTTTAAGCGGTGGTGTACCTAACTGAATTGAATTAAGCGTATGTCAACCATACTCCACCGTATTCACGTACTTGTGTGTCGTTGCGGACGATACCTGTGCGTATTTATTACTATTTCATACAATTTTGGTGAATTCGAGTCGCGCAGTTGGCTGCATTTTAATAGGAATGCGTCAACCTGGCCAAGCGTGATACGCACTTTGAAGCAATTATTTTAGACTGATGGTAGTATGTGTATGCCTAAGGTACTTGTATTTTGGCTTTTATTTAGTAACATTCCTTTAAGCTTGGCTTGTTTTGGTTTTTATTGTCTACATTTTTTACATAAAAATGACATTATTGCACATCCTATGTTGTCAAATTGTGCAAACTGAACAAATTTTTTTATAGGAAACTAGCTTTTGTTGACGGTTCTGCCCGGACTGAATTTGGTTGTTGTCGTTGAATTGCTGCGGCAATTCGTTGATTATAGTAAAAAAAGTTTGCTATAGCGTGCTTAAGATGTAGATATAGTTCGTATACGAGGCATTCGGTTAAAGTTATTCCTGCGGAAACTTTTGGATTCTTCGGAATAAAAAGAAGCCTTTCTCTGTCGCCGTCTCCTCATACTTCATACCTGTACCAAACCTCAGCTTTATTGGATGAAATGGACGTGAACGAAAAATGATCAAACAAAAAAAAATCAATGACTATGTTAACAATTCTACAGAAATACAGATTATTTTGCCCTAGTAGATATGTTTATGTGACGTATGTTCGGTTCATTAGGAGGGAATATTAGGTCATGTTAAATTCGGCTATGGTTGTAACTATAAATATATCAGACTTAATTACCCAATTCTCCAGTGAAAAGTAAGTCCCTAGAGCTAACAAAACATTAATACTTGCAACTTTATGTTATTGAAGACAAACTTAGTTTGTATTTAGTTTCATACATTTTTTACAATGAAAACTATGTTATTCGATAACATTTCCAACAGCACTTATGTTCTATACAAAATAGTAATTTACTCCAATTTACTGACTCCGGCTACACACAAATAGACAGACTAACTCATTTTGGATTTTTTGTCGCTGATCGTCTGTAACGATAACTTTAGAAAAGTCAAGGATTTTTTTCTTTAAATAACAAATCCCTCCTCCTCCTACTTCTACTACAATGTGCCTAATTATATTATGCTACGTGGTTTACTATCGATAAAGTAAAAACTTTTTCTGTGCACATCTCTACGCTGACGTGATTTATTTTTATTGCGCGAGTCCGACTCGCACTTGACCCTGTGTGACTCGCGCTTGACCCTTTTTTTCATTCTCAGAAACATTCCCCGGCGTGTGCATAACAACTTACCAAAATTTCACTACAATCGGTTTACCCTTATGGCGCAGGTCCGACTCGCACTTGACCCTTTCGGAAAATCCTTTCTTATCGGATGCCTACGTCATACAAAGAACACAACCTCCAAGTTTTAGGTCTCTACGATCAGCGGTTTAGGCTGTGTGTTGATCCGTCAGTCGGTCATTCCGGACAAAGCATTTTTTATGTATAGATAACGGTTTTATTAAAAGAAATGCGTGTTGGGATAATATGTATGGCTTTGTCGATATCTTATTAGTATAGAAATATATAGATGGGACTTTATATGGAGGCAAACGTAATGTGACACCTTATCTACAAAAGTGAGCTGCTATTGATAGTGAAATAAATCAGAGTAAAATTTCATCCCAACACAATATTGACCTTACTTTACTACCTACAGTAGATATGAATTCGATATCAATCAGCCAACAAACACACAGACGAAGCGAAGAACTGAATAAAGATATGATATTAACATTTTATTGACTCACGTTTGTCATATTAGGTTAATCGATTTTTGCTGGTAAACCACGACTACTTAGCTAATTTTTCCTAGACATGCATGAAAAGTTGTGCCAAGTTTTAGTCAAATTAATCGTTGCGAAGTAATTCTTTGGCTTGGAGCTGACTTGGTACTACCGCGTCCACGATGCGTAAGAACGAGATAAAAATATTTTGACGTTTTATATTGGCTTAGTTTAGACTCGGTATAACTTGAACTTCCGATGCTTCGAATCGAACGCAGGCAGGCTCAGCCTTCATCTTAGCCGTCTAACGCTCTATCATTGGGCCATTTTAGTCGTCTGTATAGCTACTAGTAGATTATCTTATGTGAGATATATTATGTGTTTTATGCAAAGGCCATAAAGTTTTGTTATTTAATTGAGAAAAATATTAAGTGTAGCTTTCCCACATTTAATTAAGGGATAACTTTTTTTCGCACACTCTTTAGCGTGGAATGTCATTATCGTTATCAGTTCACAAATTTATCAGATTTCTGAAAAAAATCCTTAACCTAAGCAAATCGTCAATTATTCGTGCACGAACTTGGCTGGTTCTTCCCCTTACTATTTTGTACAACTTTGCAATATTTTCAAACAATATCACATTTTTAATCAAATTCAATTAATGGAGTCGTTTAAACATGTACTGCTTTTTACTGGATCTAGCTGTTTATGATAAAATAACGCAGTAAAGTTGTCAAAATAATTGATTACAGTTACAAAAATCTATTTAACATTCCTTATTTAAGTCAATTATTTAAACAGCATTTTATGCAAGACCTAGATATTTTTATAACACACTAATTTTGTAAAAGTAATTAGTTAAATTTCAACACGTATAGTGTTACAGTTATATCTCTTTATTAATATTTCTAATTTCTTTATATGATTTACGATAGTACGATGTGTTTTTAATATTTTATCGATCTATCTTTATCTTGATATGAACAAATTTAGTAAAAACAATTGATACATTTTCTTAAAAAGTGATATATTACGTAGAAGTTTTGCGTGTGAAAAATTGATAATTACATACTAGTGATTTTTACTTTATCAAATAAAAAAACTGTCAAAATTTATTTGACATCAGTCGGAACTTCGTACTTGTGATAAAATACTCAGAGCTATAAAAATTAGTTTTTTTATGGATTTTTTAACCAACTAAAAAAAAATTCATCATTGTCAGCATGTATGTTTTTGTTTGTTTAAAAGTCGATTTTGAAGATTTTTACATATCTATATGGAAAGAGTTACTTTAACAATGGTCCCATTAAATAAGGTCGGACTAGGAAAACCAGAGTTAGGCTAGAATATGTTTTCAGTTCATAATTTGGCTAGATGATCTACTGAAGGTCATACATATGTTTAGTATTGCGAAAAACATTGATTTTGACAGTTCGGTTTTCAGGAGGCCGTGGGCAAAAGCAAACTCCTATTGTATTGTTATGTTTGTCCGTCCGTCCCTTTGATGATTTAAATTCGCGTAGCTGGATGGCTTAAACCAAACTATTAAATCGTAATATCCGTTATTTTGACTATTTTAGGTAGGGTAGGGTTGTTTTTTCATGTCTGTCCGTATGTTCGTTTAGTGGTTTTCAGGGTTCCGTACCTTAATGGTAGCACCGAACCTTCTATCGTTACACGAATTTGAGCAAAAACCAGAAACGGAACTTTGCTTTGCGTTTAGTCTTATCATATCCGTCAGTTTGTTTGATGATTTTTGTGGCAACGAAAAATTAAAAATAAAATAAAATTTTAACAAAAACTAAACCACGTAGCAATATTTCTTACGTCGCAACGAAGCAATGAGGTGATGTCATTTTAAGGGCAGAGGCAGGGGCATTTTCATGATAGCTTTTCTATTGGACGGGACACCACAGTTACGCTTCGTCGCCGTTACACTTTTGCGACCACTTTTTTTCACATTTAGGAAAGGACATTGTTTACTATCTTTTGTTATGTTACTACATTTGTCATGCACTTTTTTAAGGTCGGTGTTAAGGAAGGTTGTTTTTAATCTTGAAGCACCAAAACAAGACGTGATAAAAAATTATAATTGTATTCCTCAGACTTATGCTTAACGTGACGCTTGCATACAATGAATTTGGGAACACATTAGTCTAACCCTTTACAAGTGTCTATATTTCACAAAAATATTGCAAATTGAACCCTATTTGTTAATCACAAAGCTAATGAACATGAAATGATAAATTTGTATTCAATACATTTAGAACACATTAGATTGTAGACAATTTAAATTTCTTGTCTAATTTATTAAATGTGAACCTTATTCGAATCAGGTTAAAGATTGTAATGATAGCATAAATATACAAGTCAGAAGTGTATTCGGTTGTGACTTTGCCAAGTGTAGACAATGACTTGGTACACCTGAATAGTTTAGTTAAAGATCTATGAAGGAAGTTTGGATGAGGATTCAAAAAGTTATAATTAAAAAAAAAATACTGACAAAATTCTAAATCCAAACTGTATACAGTTCAAATATTGTGAAGACTAAGCTTGACACGTTTTTATTTATTCCTATTATTTTTCCCACACAGCTACGAACAGCCATTTAGCTGGCAGTAGTGGGGGGGGGGTACTGGGTTCTAAGAATAAATTGCACATTAAAGCTTAATATTTCGCAAACGCATCGCTGAATCAAAAAATCGAAAAAAAACTTTACGTGTAGGGTAGTACTATAAAAAAATTCTATTTTTCTAATTTTATTTTAACATTTTGTCGGCCTAATTAATATGTTTACCCATGCCAAATTACAGCTTTCTAGTTCTAATGGTCTCTGATCTAAGCCACAGAGAGACAGACAGACGGACGGACGGACATGGCGAAACTATAAGGGTTCCTTGTTGACTACGAAACCCTAAAAAGTACTATATTTATTTTCTTAAATATTAATTTTCTGTTCTTGGAATACAAAGTGTATGTATGGATAGAGTACCATACACGCGTCGTGAATGTCGGTGCGAACTTATTATTATGAAATTTTAAGAAATATGTAAGTCTGACTACATCAATCAAATTTATTTGACACTTTCACATGCCCTTTTTCTAGTTTTACCGCAATCTAATTTCTGTATCCTATCCTATCTTAGTATCATACTGCAAATCAAGATTGAGGCAAATAAGTTACCTGAAGAGTAATTTCTTCTAGTTGTTCAACTCCCCAAATGAAAACTAAACCACTGATTAAGGAAACTAAAAGTAATGTAAAAAATGTGGTTTTTAGATTTGTTTAAGGTATAGGTATTTGGATAAAATCAGTTTAATAGTTAAAAAAAAAATACTAAAGAAAAAAAAAACAGTTGGAATCTCTAAAAAAAAGAGTCAATTATTAATAGCTAGTGAGTTAGTTAGAGCTAGAAGCCGTTAGTGCCTACAGCACTCAGTTAAAGTTTTATTCATTCAGTTATTTTGTGCTGTATGTCAAAAACCTTGTCCAAGTCCCCTTACCATCGCACATCCTGACTCGACCTACATAATCTGTGTAGTCGGAGCTCCGCATGGTAATCACAACGTGACAAAGGCTGAGGGGCGCACGGTAGCTACTACACTACACAGCTTACTAGTTGCTTTTAATTATAACAATAATGAAAAGTTTTGACTTGTTGTGGTTAACATGCAGGTCATATTACTAACAAGCGTTTGCTCGCGGCGTTACTTGCATAACTACTTATTATCGATACGAAATACTTAACTGTAAAGCATTGAAGCTCTTAAGTCAAATCTAAATTGTATGAATGTATGTAAGTATACGTATATCACGGCTTTAATGGCTGGATACACAACCTCATCATTATGTGGGGCACAGCCACTTTTCACCAAATCTAATACAGCGTATCTATACTAAGGTTGCTTAATATATGTCCCTTAGGTCAAAAGTTATCAGCTCTAGAGTAAAAAGTGGTAAAATCAAAGACCAGGAACAAAATATTGTTATATAACTTTGTTAGTGCTTAACAAACCATTAAGAAGTAAGTCACGATTGGACTTATTTTTTTTTATTGGATTGGAATAGATCAAAGTTATAGTCTTGGGTTAGGGTCATAAGGTAACTGAAATCAAATATTTTCATTTAAGATGCTTAAACAGTATACTGTTTTAACTTTACCACTAGTTTTTAATGTTTTTGTTTTGTAAAATTGATTATAGTAGTTATAGTAGGTAAGCACACAATATAAATAATGGACCTACGGTACTTACCTAATAACATCGGCGATCTTTAATTGATTTAAAAATATACGGTACTACTTATCAGTATGATACGCATATATAGTTTGTATCACATATTTATACGAAGTAGGTACTTACACATAATGTCTAAAAGATAATAATTTTCTTAGTTGTCAAATACAATTTATTCAACTACTCACAAGCGATGACTTGAAACTTTCCGCGCAAAACAACAAAAGTCACGCGCAGGTGCTTGTCAATAAATCCACGTTTTGAATTAAATAAAAATGAAGTGTACAGTAAATATTTGTGCGTAGCGAGCGGTCAGCGCGTGCCGTAGCCGAAGATTATCGAGTTTTGCCGAACGTGAGCCGCAAGCCGAGTGGCGAGGTGGCAAGGTGGCAAGGTGGCTAATTTAACTTGCTCATACTAGCGCTCACGTATAGTGAGTCTTTAACTTTTCCATTAGAGGTCAATGAACTGATATTATTTTTAAATCCGTAGATAACACGTGTGTTATCAGATTAGATGGTGGTACCATCAAATCTATTCATACACGGGTACCTATGTCTCTTGATAGAAAGACAGAGATTGAAAGACTTGCAAAGAAAAGAAGGTATAATAATCGTTTATAAAGAAGAAAAAGAAGTATTGTAGTTAAGATTTTGATGGGAATTCTCAACATACATACATATCATAATTTTTTCAAATATATAATCCCAAACAAATTAAAAACTCAAGGTAGTATCTAGCCAATCTATCAGTGGAGCTTTAAGAATATGGAAAACCGCTTATTATAAACTTACATCTTGTTTTATTGTGTAACTCCAACAAGATACCTACTCCCTGTATGATGTCATTCTTCTTTAATAATGAGCCATCACCAAACAATATGACAATTGTTGTAGTGCTATTTAGTTCACTGACAGGTATGTTATTGACAATTTGACCAAAGGAAACACCTGGTGTACAAATGTTTGTTACCGAATGTTTTAACCGGTTGCTAAGAAGTAAACCAAAGCCTTTGCCGAGTTTATCCGAGATCAAAACTGTTCTGCTGGGCAGCTGCTGATTGGAGACCAAATGATTGTTTAGCAGGTTTGGCCCTAGGATGTTACCAAATGAAACATTGATATAATGAGAATGGTTTTGTGACTTGGGTTGTGAAGAGGACCGAGATGATAGAGCACACATACAAGAGTAATTATTTACTAATGAATCGAATCTATCCGCATTATATTTTGTACCAGCAACCAGCTAATTTAAAGCCAAAATATGTTCATTTATTTCATTCTTTGCACTTTCATACTTTTTACTTATTTCATTTAAAGAAATCTGCAAACCTTGTATATTATTTTGTAAACGGTTTGTCTCCCTATCATGTATAAGCCTACTTTGCTTCAGTTTTACAGAAACTAATTTTAATTTACTAATTAATTCCATTCTTTCTTTCCTTAAAAGTGTGTACTTATGCAAACTTCTATGGCGTTTGATTAATTTTTTGTTTTTTTTTTTTTATAAATTTGTTCAATTTAAGCATTTTTTTAAATTGTTTATGACTAAAAACAGTTGCTGGGGAGTGACATGGTATGAAAGAATTTGATTCGGTAAGATCAATTGTTGTTATAGGTTTGCGGTTAATGTTAGTGAGTGAATCGCTTGCTATCAACTCATCAAACAGATTATGAGCATCAGCTGCCATGAGACTCTTTTTTTCGCCCTCAAGTTGACAATTTAACTGTTGACTATCAAAAAGTCCTTCTTCAAGCTCCACAATACGCTTTAAAGCTTGTTCATGGGTGGCCGTACACTGCTTAAAACTATCAATAATATCCTGCAGACTGTCACGTTGCCCTAGCATATCTACATATTTTTAATGCAAATTGGCTAATTCACTTTTGAGTTCTGTGTTTTTTTTTTATAATGTTCATTGCTTCTTCCTCAGCATCTTCCCGTTCTTGTAGTAATTTATTACACGGATCTTTTGACATCTTGAGCTCCTTAAGAGCCACCTTCAGCTTTTCTTCAACAAAAAAAATTTAAAAGGGTATATTACCGAGGTCGTCCCATATTAAGAAGTTTTTCTGTAATGTTTCGGCGAAATACGAGCAGGAATCTCGGCTTTACATTTATAAACTTGAATGATTTTATTCATCTAATTGAAACATGATAATCCTGAAGAATTCTAATAACTCCATGATCAAAACAAAAACTCTATTTTAAATTCGTTCGTAAATTTGTCTGTTTGTCAAAATAAACATATACTCATCAAACACAAAATCAAATCAGCAATTACAATCAAGTCACATGCAAATAAATTTGTATGATCAGAACGCAATACTTTGACAGTATATTTTTAGCCATACAATACGTCTTCTCCATAAACGGTCCGACCATCAAACAATTTTTTGTAGACGCTTATTGAATTTTGAACACAACCCTATCGAGTACAATTGTTAATAACGTGGCGAAAATAGGAACTAAGGTAATGTCTATTTTCATAGCGTTCCTTCATACGCAGTGGCGCCAGTAAATATATAGTGAGTCATATTTGTACAAATGTAAGTGTGTTCGTTTGGTGTTAACAAACCCAATAATGGCCCAGCGATCAAATCTGCATTTCAGTTGTTGTCTACATTGTTTTTTATTGTTATATGTAAATGTTTTTGTTAGCGAACTTCGATGTTATTTGCTTTGACTGATGGTAGGCAGAGTTACAGAGCACTTGCATCTATCCTGTGTTTTTATTTAAATAATCTTTCTGTCATTTGTTTATTATGTTATTTATTGTTAGCTATTACGTAATTTTGTGTTTACCCCAGAGACTTGCAGTATGGTATTCTTCAAGAAGGCAGTGACTAGATTATTGAAGCGTGGGCAACGCGCGAGTAATACCACTGGTGTCCCAAGCGTCCATAGGATACAGTAACCGCTAAGCATCAGGCGGGCCGTAAGCTATTTGCCACCTCAGTGGTATAAAAAAAACTGTTAAAATTTGTTTCTGAGAAAAATTAAAGTAAACGGCGAGATTAAGAGAAAAGTATCAGAAATAAAATTGTATTCCTCTAAGTGAGAATCAGAGCTTAAACTTTATAGAAGGAGAAAACAGCAACGTGCCTGGGCCTACATAATACGTGACTGGGCCTACATAAAACAGCAACGTGCCTGGGCCTACATAAAACAGCAACGTGCCTGGGCCTACATAATACGTGCCTGGGCCTACATAATACGTGCCTGGGCCTACATAATACGTACTTAGTACTTACAGGTTTGGGAACTAAACAACCTGAACTTATTTTAAAACTAGATCTACAAAGAGACTACAACATCGCATTGACTACAACATCGCATTGACTACAACCTCGCATTGACTACAACATCGCATTGGTCTCAATAGGATAAAAGGCGTTTTCGCAGTTCACAAATAGTAGTAAAGCTCTGTCTTCTGTATAATCTTGCAGAGTGTATGTAAGTAGGTATGTCTAATCTCTGATAATAAAATCTTTTCGAAACCCGTCTTGTTTGATTAGGTGGAAGTTGTCAAACTTAGGTGGAATTCGGGATTTTTGTTTTTTTAAGAATTACTTTTATTTTATAATTTATTTTAATTTTTTATTCGTATCGTATAGGTTCAAAATAGCAGGGTTGAAGTTAGCAGGGTTGAAGTTAAAAATATAAAGAATTCTGTTATCTCCATCTTCAGTGTAAGGATCGAGTAAACTGGTTAAGATTTAAATAGCAAGGTCAAAAGTTAAATTATATCAAAGAATTTTGTAACTTCTAAACTTTAAAGTAGATAAGTAGGTACGTACTTATCTTAACCTGTATGTACATACAAAGTTCTATAAAAATCATGGTTTCCGTCTGAGTCGGTGTCAGCTGTCGAAGCTAAGTCAATTATATTAGTTGCGGTTTTCGCATATCACTCAAAATCAGGTACTATTAAATTTAATCAAAACGAACTTCAAAAAATTGGCCAAGCGTGAGCCGTTTTGATAGGAAATACAATAACATAATATTTATAACATTATAACTTGTGCTGTCTCTAGCTTTCATTTGTTTTTAAAAAAACTTTTGAAGATAGAAAGTGGTAAATTAAAATCAGCCAAGTGGATACCGTTACTCTACACAATTTACAATCAGCTGTACGTACAGCAAATTAAAAAAAAAAGCCTGCAGTTGGGGACTACCCATATTATATTATTTACGTATTTTTCCTAACGCTATCTACTTTTAACTGTGCTAATTAAACTTCGAAAACATACTATTTCTATGTAAGTTGAAAGACTGATTTGCTAAATAATCTAGTTTATTTGAACTAGATTGCGCTAATTGTATTTAATTTTCAATTATAGTGCGACCCCAACTTACACTTGACTGGTTTTTTTTTTTTTTTTTCAAATAAGGATTTTACAATCACTTTTGAATCGTCAAAGTTATAAAATATTATTTTTTGAACCCTCCCACCTTCCCGCCGGTTCACAATGTTGTTGATTTCTACCGAGAAGAATCCGGCAAGAAACTCGATAGTTACTCTTTTAAAAACACTTAAAATACAATTAATGTTTTAAATAAAAGATTTTTAGTCGTACAATTTTATGTTATTTCCATTTTAATTTGGTTTACCTATGCATCCTGTAATTGAGCATCATCAGTCCCAAGGATTTTTATCATTTACATAGTCTGAAATATTGTAATATGCCTTTTTACAAAGTGCCTGCTTGATAAAAGATTTACTTATTGATAGATTTTGAATTTTATTGGGAACTTTGTTGTAAAAGTGTATACATTGCCCCATAAAAGAGTTACTTATTTTGTGTAGACGTGTATCATGCACCAACAGCTTATTTTTACTTCTAGTATTTACTTTGTGAACGTCACTTTTCTTGCTGAAACTATTGACATTTTTATGTACATATAAAAGATTTTCATATATGTACTGCGACACTAAAGTTAAAATTTTTACTTCCCTAAACCTATCCCTCAGAGATATCCTAGATCCTAATTTATAAATAGCACGAATTGCCCTTTTTTGTAACAAAAATATTGTATTTACATCAGCAGCGCTACCCCATAATAGTATACCATATGTCATTAAACTATGGAAATAGCTAAAATATACTATTTTTGCAGTGTCGACATCGGTCAATTGTCTTATTTTCTTGATCGCAAACACAGCAGAGCTAAGTTTTTTGGCTAGGTTATGAATATGAGGACCCCATTGAAGTTTGGAGTCCAGCGTTATGCCAAGAAAGACTGTTGAATTAACAAGTTCTAATTGCTCGCCATTAATATTAATACATGTCTGTCTCTGACTAACATTTGGTAATGTAAATTTAACACATTTGGTTTTTTTTTCATTAAGTAACAAATTATTAACGTTAAACCAATTTACAATTTTAGAAAGGGCATCATTTAATTCATTATAACATGTCTGTCGTCTCTTAACTTTAAAAAGCAAAGAGGTGTCATCAGCAAATAAGACAATGTCATGGTTTTTTACATTATATGGGAGATCATTAATGTAAATAAGAAATAGAAAAGGACCTAAAATTGAGCCCTGAGGGACTCCTATAGTGACTGCTGATCCCGGAGATCTTTCACCGTTGACATCTATTTTCTGTACTCTCCTACTCATATAGGATGTCAAAAGGTCGAGAGCTTTGCCTCTAATACCATAGTGATGTAGCTTCCTGATGAGATTTTCATGTTGAACACAGTCAAATGCCTTAGATAAATCACAAAACACTCCAAGGGCGTCATGCGAATCCTCCCAGGCGTTATATATATTTTTTAATAGTGCCACTCCTGCATCGGTTGTGGAACGGCCTTTCATAAAGCTAAACTGTTTACTACTAAGTAGCTCATTAATACAGAAATGGCTTAACATTTGACAAAGTATGATTTTTTCAAAAACTTTACTGAGTATAGGTAGTATTGAAATAGGTCGAAAATTATTAGGATCTGTTGAACTACCTGATTTAAAAAGAGGTATAAATTTGCTAAGTTTCATCTCATCAGGAATCACACCACTATCAACACAACTATTAAATATAATGGCTAAGGGTTGTGCTATAACATGAATAATTGAATTTATAGTTTTTACAGAAAGTCCCCAAAGGTGTGGTGTTTTTAATTTCTAATGTTTTAAATGTATTAATGATATCCGTAGGACTAATGTTTTTAAATACAAAGGGAACGTTACATTCAGGAACACTAGTTTTTAATAATTTTTCTGCTAAGATTGGACTTGAGTTTAGATGTTCAGTTGTTTTGAATGGGATATTCCTAAAAAACTGTTCAAAGGCAACTGCTACCTCAGAATTTGTTTTAAAACTAGCATCATCTACAATCAACTCAAAGTCCTGACAAGAATTCCTAGCTTTACCAGTTTCATTATTTATTATGTTCCATGTAGTTTTTATTTTATTTGTTGAATTTTTTACTTTATGTCTGAGGTGAATTGCTTTTGCAACAAGACAGACCTTTTTAAAGGTTTTTGAGTATTTTTTTAAATATTCCCTAAATATTTGGCTATTATTATATGTTTTTTCTTTATATAATTCATACAGTTTACGCCTACTTTTATGAATACCTGGGGTAGCCCATTCACTAAAACTAAAGCGACTGGAAATAAGTTTCTTTTTTGCAGTAAATATTTTATTATACTCTGTAGTAATAGTGTCAAGAACAGTATTGTACATATCATTTGGGTTGCCATTATAAAGCAAATCTGGAAGTTTATGCATTAAGTTAGATTTAAATGATTCAACTCGTTTAGTTGTTATTGGTATAAATTTAATTTCCTTTTTAGTTATACTATTCTTTCTTTCTAAAACCACTAACTGTCCACAATGATCTGACTCTAGATTGCTTAGAATTGATTTTTGAATTGGTTTTATGTCAGTAAATATATTGTCGATGCAAGTGGCACTGGATACAGCAATTCTAGTTGGTTCACAAAACAAATTATTTAAATTAAAAGACTGAAATAAGGCAAGCAATCTGGTGCTTAATGAGCTATTTTCCAAAATGTTTATATTGAAGTCTCCACAAACAATGATTTGTTTATTAGAATTGCTGATTTTATTCAGCACTTCTTCCATAACTAATTCAAAATTATCATAAATTGCACAAGGCGGCTTGTATACACTCACAACAATGAGATGCTCAACTTCTATACAGGACAGCTCGGCAGTTCGCTCAACTGAGAGGCTCACAATGTCTTTACGTTCCTTAAACTTTAGCTGTTTATTAACTAAAATTAAAGAGCCACCATGGATAGCATTTACTCGGCTGAACGAACTTCCCACCTGGTGATTAGTGAAATTGAACATCAACTGATGGCTGCGTAGCCAGTGTTCAGTGATACATAAAATGTCAATCTTTTGGCAGTTTATGAACAATTCAATTTCTAGTTCTTTCTGAGACATTCCTTGTATATTCTGATGCACCAGGTTCAATGGAATATTATTTTTAGTATGACAAAGTTTATTTTTTTGTTTCTGTTTGCATAAAACTTGAGTAGACATAGATTGTTTAATATAATCATTATTAATGTTGGAATTATATAATATGCCAAAGTGGTCCTTTGTTGTCTGAAAATTTAATTTAAATTATTACATGTCAAATTATTATACTGCTCAATAGAAGCAGGTTGTTTAGCTAAATGACTAGCTGAAATGTCAATTACACTATTATAATTGCACTGCTCAATAGAAGCAGGTTGTTTAGCCAAATACTTGGCTGAAATGTCAATTACACTACTATAATTACACTGCTCAATAAAAGCAGATTGTTTAGCCAAATTATTGGCTGTGGTATTAATATAAAATGATAGCGACAAGGCTAACACTCTGGTACAATGGTGTGTGAGATAATATTTATGTCTTGTCCTTATATAATTATGTCTATTTTTAGACATTTTCATGTTAGTATCTATCACATGAAAGTTATTGTTATTGCTAGACATAGTATGCAAAGCTAAATTTAACTCACATCTAAAACTCACATCTAAAGTTGGTTTGTTATCACTATAGTTTCTATACCTGACTACTGTAAGTTTAAAACTAGTATTTATTCATGTTTTTAAGAATAGAATATACTTTACTAGGTCAACTAAAGGCTTTGAAGAGAGAATTAAGTTGCGAATAATACCAATAAGTATAATTTCGTCGTATGAACATTGACAATGAGATGCAGGAATTCTTGGCTGGTGAACGATTTTATTCTAATACATTATAAAATAATCCTTACCTTTAAATTCAACACAGTAAATCTCGGTGGTCGCGCCATGATGTCACACCCGCTTTAAATTCCGTCTTCGTACTGAACCCGGCCTAATGCTGTCGGTAGAGTTACATTGTGCATGTGGCTTCCAAAATACCTATATTAGAATTTTGTTCACTTATTAATAATCTATTTCTTGTTTAGGAGCCTTAAAGTCAAAAGTTTATTTTCATTGCTAGCTTTTCTTCAACGAATGACGTAACGATAAACAAGTATGTTTTACAAAATGTAAACAGTATTTTATTATGCTGCGGGTATGAATATGTCAGTGTTAATTAACAAAATTTTGCCCGTTCATTCGATGCATACAGCCTTTTAATTTTGCCATCTTCCATCGATTTTGATAAAATAACCGACATCTTAGGAATATTCTTTTTTATTGAAGTTAATTAAAAGAAAATTTTGAAGGATGTTTCTTGTAAACTGTTGTTGAAAATTTTGCTGTGGCCACGACTGTCGGCAATAAGTCAAAGTGTGGAAATTTAGAAATCAAAATCATAGTCAGTCCACTTGGATCGATGTAAGGTGGGACGCGCACGGGCGACAAATCAATCGCGCACGTGCCACGTCGGGTGACAGGTAGATGCGCCTGCGCATGGAATGGTGGCCGATAAACATGCGTATTGCGGCTGGCTTTTTATTAAAAAAAATATATTTTTTTGTATGTGTTTTAGATATAGTCGACATCTTTTAAATCCCTTATAAGGTGCATAACGTAAAAAGGTCCTAATGTAAAATGAAATTAATTCATTTCATAGTACAGTCCTTTAAAACATTTACACTTATAATATTAAATTACAAAACAAATAGGCAGGTGAGAAATAATTCAGCGAGACAAGGCCTATGTTTTAATGAATAACAGAATTACTGAACTCAGTAACTTATATAACTAGTGTAACTGTATAACTATATTATGTATGACTTATACTTATGTTTATTAATTAAAATTAAGAAAAAATCCATTTATGAATATCCCGAATCAGTAAATACATTGCGGAAAAGCCTCCTTGAAGGTGAACTTACAGCTTAGTTAGGGTCGTGGAAAGGCAAGGGATGCAATGACTCCGATTTTTTTTATTTTGTAAGTTTATGATCAGCAGCAGAAGTCTTGCTGCGATAAGATATGATAAAGAATTCTGTGAAATGTTGTTAAATTTTGCTGACGCATTAATAACCCAAGTGACTATCATTTCACCAGTGGTATTCCGATTTTTTTTTTTCATTTAATATCAAAAATATTTGTCAGACTTTTTTATTTCAAAAATTTAAATAAGAAGGCTTTGTCATCAGCCTAAACCGTCCCCACTGTTGGTTCACGGCCTACCCTCACCGAGGGTGTCTTGGCCCATTGTCCACTCACGGGCCCTGTGCGAATTGTGGACTTCACATACGTTTTTTTTAACGTATGCAGGTTTCCTCGCGGTGTTTTCCTTCACCAAAAGCCAGTAGCATGAATGGGAAATTAAGAAAAAGAATCATCGGTACACGCCGGATTAGAAACTTAGGACACAAGGTAAAATCGAAACTCCTGGGCCACCACCAGTCGTAAATAAAAAGGCTGCATAAAACGTAATAGAAAAGATAGAATTATGGACATAATTAAATCTGGACCAACATTCAGTATTATGTATCTTAGTATTTATTAAGGTAACAAAGAAGCATACGGCCCACCAAATTTTACCTTCTGAGCGTAAGGACGCTTACAACACCTAAAATATTTCGCGTTCTAAATCCTATAGAAGAATGCCTTACTATGGTAGGTATCTATTTAAAACGTTTAACTGAAGTATTTCGGGATAAAGCTGCTCTGAAACCTGGTCTAATACTGGTCATGCCATTTAGATTTGAAGGTATGAAGATGCTGCCTATACCGATGCGATGTTACAAAATGCCCAGCTTTAATCTAGCTATTAATCTTTAATCGAGCTATTAATTCGAAAGCGTAAAACTTAAATTTATTTACAACTTGAAACACATCAGACAAAATGACGTCTTATCAAACTTATATGATCAAAATTATAAGTAATAACTTAAACCCTAAGACGAAGATATCTTTTAGTACTTATTATTAGTGAAAGATAATAGTTGTTATAAAAGCTACCGCACGTCAGAGTTCATAGAAAGTTGGACATTAAAACTAAATGATTGTTAATTGGTTAACAGTTAATTGTGATTGAAAACCATTTCGATGTTGGCAATAAAGCAAAAAGTTGATAGCAAATTATTAAATGGACTGAAAATTGGCTGCCTGTGCCGGGGTAGATTGAGGTTCGACTCTAGCAGCGTTGGAAGTTACGAAGCTCTTTTAAGGATAGTAACTTTTATCGACTTCGGACAATGTGTAGTAACACCGTCTGCATCTCGGAGCTTATAGATTTATTACCAAATAAGATGCGAATGTAGAAACAATATAAAGTTACTTGACCCAAATAGGAAACTTATAAATTATTATTAGTTAAGATTTATTATACGTTAGGCCCCAGATGCGGGGTCAGTACCTTCAGCTCGCACGTGTCTACTTCTTTACTTCTGACCTCTATACCATCTAAAATATCTATAATGAACGTAACATCCTGGAGGTGAAATCTGCTAGTAAGAGTAATTTAGCTGTTAAAGTTGTTGTTAATTGGAGTGATTTTTTGCCACAAACACAATTTGCAGTTTACTTTAGCACAATTAGAGTTGCGCCGAATATTAGTTTTACAGGTAACCGAGAACCGAGTATTACTCAACTTTAAGGGTCGGTTCTAACCCGCGCGCGAATGAACATTACAAACAACGGCGAGATGTGTGCGTGATCGGCGCGTTACCGCACACATATATGTTTACACAGTGGGTGCTACGAGCGACAAAATGCGAAAACATGCATCTAAAATTATTTATTAGGTTTGGATACTATTTCGTTTTTGATTGCATCTACAGATACATAAGATAACACCTGTTTGGAACCGCTTAGCCGAGGGATGAGATTGCTATTTCTCGCTGTATTTTACCATTCGATTTCATTTAGGACGAATCTTGGCTACAAGGTCTGAGTAAAAACTTTTGCTAAGTACATATCCACAATTAGCTTCATTACCATAGACACGAGACAAGCCGGCAGAGGGCGCGCGGCGCGTCGGGTCGACCGACTCGTGCGGAGATCGCGCGAGATAACGCGCGCGGCGAGATCGCAATGATACCACGCATTCCCACTGGACCGGACCAAATTGTCCACCATAGAGGGTTTACCATACTAAATAGAGGATTAAAACACGCTTGTGTTTTATTACTTGCTTGGTGATTGAAGGTTATCAATTTGATAAAGAAAATGGTCCTTTCCATCAGTATATTTGATTATTTTTGTACCTTAAGTGGTATGGGACACATATAAGTAAATCAACCTTAATCTAGATACACTGTATGAACGAAAATGTAGCATAAGTCTAGGAAATAATACGCAGTACTTTTTTTTCTTATGGTAACGGCGATTGGCTCACTAAAGTGATTGGTAAGAAGAGGCTGCCCCCACATTATGATCTGGGTGTGTACGTATCCAGCCACTGCTTCTCCTTGAGAAGATGAAAACTTTGACGTTATTAATTTCATTATTTCTTCTGTTGCTTGAGTCTTGCTTCATCCTTATCAACTTAGTTTGTTACCAAAATCAAATCTCTACATCATAATATTTTTTTTATCTCGTGTAATTTTTAGTCTACCGGAAAAAGCTCGGCGTGTACCAATGAGTCTTTCTTAATTTCTCAAGTACAGGGATTATTCACTTGATTGGCTTTTTGACAAAGCAAAACATTGTGAGGAAACCCACATATAACAAAAAAAAGTCGTATGCGACCTATAATCCAAATCGCCATCGTCAAGGGTAGGCCGGGCCCTAACAGAGGTGACGTATAAGACTAGTAGGGAAAACCTAAGTCAATTTTCAGCATCGAAATATTACATTTCTATTTGCTATTTGAGGGGGGGGGGCATACAAAATTCATACACATCTGCTCATTGACATATAAGCTTGTTTATTCCTTATCAGAGTATATTTGATATACCCACATCCAACACCACAAAAAACACAATTAAACTTTCTGTCTCGTATATTATTTTTTTATTTTTGGGAGTAGGAAACGCTGTAAATAAATAAATATTCTTTTATTCGGACACAAGTTTAGTAGTGCTTGTTTCAGCTTGGAATTAGGTGACGAGTCGTAAAGATAAATCCAGTACCTACCATTGAGAAGATTTGGAACCCTCGACTCCATTGTTTTCTCATTCAAACTGCGTATTGCTTGATCACCGTGGGATTTTACGATCAAAATTAGTTGTAGGAGTAAGACTGCTGAGGTTGAAATCTGGCCACGAGCGTAGATCTGTTTACTCTTTGCCAAAATAAACATCCTAATTTTACAATTTACCATAAAAACTTTTTTTTTGTGTTTGTTGTTTGATGACTATTGTCTGATTTTTTACATTAAAAATTGTATGAGACGAGGATTTTAGTTAACAGATTAAGTACATATAAAGATATATTGATGACATCGAAACACTTAGAGACGTGAACCGAAAATGTGTAAGAAATTGATTAGGCACGCGGCCGACCTTAACAAACTAACAATGGTCTTAAAGTAAATATTTTCCTGTTACTGATTAAAGGCAAAAAACCTGAAATCCGTTACATTGAGTACGAGTACATGATCATCGTGATCATGTTCAGCTTATTGATGTCCATCAAATGATTTCCACATTGTACGGTCCTGAGCTGTTTACATCCGCGAACTTGACCAAATGATATGTATAAATGATATTCTTAACTGTGCAAATTGGTAAAAAAACCTTTCCCCCAACTATGTATTTATGGTTTGTAGCTTTGGATATGTCCGCCTATAGCCTCTCTTTTCTATTGTTAGGTATTTTAGATACCCCTTCTTCGCAAAACAGTCCCCTGTCTAATCTTGACCACATTTTCATAGTTCGTCAGGAACTGGCAATGGTGTATTATATTATTCCGTCCCAGATCATTTGCAAAGCCACCTTGGTCCAGATACACTGCATCAAAAGTAGGGTTCCAACGAACTTCACCACCACGAACAATCACCCACCAACATTATGGTGTGGGTGTTTCCGGCTACTGGTTACCTCCTTTTGGGATAAAAACCGTCAAGATAAACATACATACTTGTTTTTTAAAAATGTCAGGGTTTTACATCTTAATCTGGCAATATAATAAGTGCAGTTTAAAACGTATTAATTTATTAAGGAATTTAATTTGAACAAGACACCGTTTCCCCAATGTCCAAGTCCTAAAAAAAATTATGATTTACAGTTAGTTTTATTCTTCTCCTCACTCCCGCTTGTTTTTCTTTTCAATTCACAATAGAAGAGTATTTACTGCACAGTCCTTATCAGGTTTCCATAAAACATAGATAAAATTAATTATCTAAATTCACAAAATTAATTTTGATAAATATTTTTGGGGTTACCATCAAATGATTTAATTTTTAACTACCGACTCATCTTACGATTACAGCTGGTAGAACTATTTTTTATTATAGTTATCAGTAAAGCAAAATTTCGAACATTTACTGTTATACGCTAGATACTTACCTTTTTTCCTTATCAGCCTCATACATCCCCACTGTTGGGGCACGGCCCACCCTCACCGAGGACGATTTGGGCCATAGACCACACGCGGGCCCTATGCGGATTATGAACATCACTTAAGTCTTTATTTGACACATGTAGATTTCCTCACGTTGTTTTCCTTCACCGAAAAGCTAGTAGAGTAAATAATCAATATACTTGAGATATTAAGAAAAAGATTAAGAAAAGATTATGTAGGTACATAAAACTCACAACTTAAAGTTAATGCTAAAAACTAGGTTACAACCTAATAGGTCCTGATATAAAATGAGACTGCGAGTCTACGTTTGATCACTAACTCCTAACTAGGTTTGTCTGTGTCATCGATACGTGCCATGCTCGTACCTCCGTCCCTGAGGAAGCGAGGATTAATTGAAACAACTATGCCACCACTGACTCAAACTACGTATTCTTTTTCTGTTGTCACATAACTATCAGTATCTATATCAATCATTTTATGTCAAAAACAAAAGTTGGTATCTTAAAAACTAAAACTTATTATATCCTACTAAAATTAAAACTAACCCCAAATAAACTGTGACTAATTAAAAATATATTTGACGTTATAAAAGGTCATCGGATCTCCAAAATGCGTCGATGATACAAAATCAATAAAATCATCGTTCAACAATAGATGAGAGGCCGACCAGCAGGAGCTGCAGATTACTTGTTGGGTTCCGTTTGAATTTATTTGATACCAGTTTTTTATTTATGATTGTTTCGAAAGAATCTATACTAACTTACTAATAACAAATTCTAAGTTAAAAGTAAACCTATTTTATGGATACAGAAGTGAACCTGTGGACGCTTGCGACAACAGGGGTTTAACTCGCGCGTTGCCGACCCTTTAAATATCCAAAACTTCTTTCTTGAAGAACCCCATACTAGGACTACATCCTTAGAGAAAAATTTAGCACTCCCTGCCAAGCCTTTCATTCCACAACCCGAGGGTTCGCGGGAGGAAGTTTCTCTGAAACCGCACTGTACGTGACCATTTCGGTTCTAAAGTGTGAGAATGAATTCCCTGCCGATGGCGAGCGGTGCGATGGTAGAAAGTAGCCGTGGGCATCATTTCGAAAAATTCCTCAGAGCACATCCCATTGTACAAGCGGTAAAACACACACAAGGAGGCAAGGTCTCTCCTCAGACTTAAGGCTTCGATACGGCAAGTGAGTTTGGGATCGTCGATAATAACGTTATAAGGTTGCATCCAAATAGTAACATGGGTTCTGTTGCTTGTAAATACCAAGTCGTACGACGGATACCTAAAGATTTAGTGGTAGTGCGGAACCCTGAAAGGTAAAATGAAGACGGTGCTATCGGGCCTTTGATGTGGCCCGCTTTCGGCGCCTCTTTGATATCCAAATAATGCGACCAAATTAAGTCAAAAAGCACTAAGTGTGTGACGAATCGAGATATCAAAGTATTTCTTATAGACGAGTCGACGGTCGAGCTTGATTGCGAAGTGGACGTACAGGGTGATGTGTGTTAGGACTAACGGTTATAGTAAAGATTACAAGAAAACAGATTTTTCCTTCTTCTCCGGTCCTGTGGCTTAGTGAGTAATGAACTGCCTGTTGAACTGAGGGGCATCGGTTTGATTCCTGCACAAGATAAACATTTATGTATTGAAAATTTGTGTTGGTCTTGAGTTTTCTATGTAAATTATGTATGTAAATACAAAAAAGGATATAAATGTATTTGTATCCGTTGTCTGTTCATAGTAGGTGTTTTGCTTAGTTGGGGACTAGATGGCGTTGTGTAATGTCCAAAAAATATTTGCTAATTATTATTATCATTATTTATTTCCTATTAGTTATATTTCGTGATTTCATTTGATATACAATGTATAGACATAATTTTTTTTGTTTACTTTTTAATTATACATATTAAGACGTAAATAAAACATGTTGTATAGCAATATAGAAAATGCACAATTTCCAACCTTTTTACTAATTTATCAATTTTGTTTTCAGTTAGTAATTATCTATGTCGGTATATAATAGTATAAGTTCTTACATTTTTTAGGTAGATTAGAGTTACTAAATAAAACAATTCTTTCGAATATCTAAAAAAATTGTGAACTTATATTCTTTTAAACCATTTTATTGACAGTATTTATAAAGCTATATAATTGCTATTTTTCTAACATTTTCAGAAGGCGTGGTTTAAAGGTATGAGGGAGGAGAGACAGTTAACATAGAATTTTAAACTGGTAAAATTTACACTTTAGAGAATAATTACTCAGAAATACCTCAAACCAAGAACCTCAAGTTCATATCCAGTTTCCATTCAATCCAAAATGGTTTGTTAAAAAATAATCAATATGTAAAACAGGTGCTTGTCTTAGCTGCTATGCTTTTATATTTTTAATTAAGTTTTTATTGATTATTTATTTTAATGGAGCTGCCTGTATACCGACCACTTAAGTAAACTAAGATCTAAAAATGTAAATGTCAAAAGTTCTAAAGTTCGCCAAGAAGTATTATCGAATTTAATACGTTATAATTACAAAATGATATTGTCAGTAATTATATTAAATGAACAAGCCGGGTCCAATAGTTCATTAAACATTTTGGTGAACTTACATCCTTTTGCGTAATGCATTCGAAATTTCGAAATTAGGAATCCAAGTGGGAGAACAACAAAGGACTTAATTAAGATATCTTCTGTTTTTTTTTAAGTACTGAAGTACCCTTGAAATATAGGATACATTAAATTGATAATTATATTGATAATAATTAAATAACAGAAAAGTGTAGATAGAGTATATTGTTAACAATTTTGTAACTCAGTGGTAACTGGAGGTGGCAACGTACGCTTGAGTATAAAATCCCCTTATATAATTAATAATTAGGGTCAATGTAAGGTGCCAACCGGACTTACTGTGGGTTTGATTCTGCAAAGCCTTACACGGGAAGAAAGAAGATAAAATGAACTAAAGAATACAGTAAAATACAAAATATATATTAGTTAAAATTTTCAGAAAGAAAGAAAATCGTTAGTGCATTGAGTTGTGGCCAATAGTAAGATAGATGACATGATAAATAGATAGAAAAATGGTAAATAAAATGTCTTACTGGCGAATAAACTTACCTACTGGCCAACTAATTTTGAGAGAAAACTGCCAGCGAAACCTCGCGGAGATTGAACGTTCGTTTTGTTTTGGCTCCTTAGTTTACAAAAAAAAAAAATAGGCGTAGGTAATTTTGAATTAAAGCTCGATTTTAATATTTATGTAATCTAAATTATGTCGGGCAAAGACATAAACCCTAACAACACACAGTAAATATTGATGCATTTGTTTCAATTATTCCATAAACAAATTGAACACAAGTAGATAATTGACATGGGAGTAGGTTCGTATGTATTTGTTATATTCAGTTGTTTTAACATGTTACATTTACATACTCTCAGATTGAGTTGTAAGTTTTGTCTACTCAATATTTTTACAATCAAATTTTAAACTATTTGATATTAATTACGTCATGAATAATTTGGACCAGCTAATTATACTATTTTGTAAGAAGTTTACCTCAAACTTTAATTTATCCGAAAATCTACTTTTTATTACGGTCTGGAATAGATCCAGATTTGTTTTAACAAATACAGAAATTTTAAAATATATAGTGATGGATTTTGCAATCCTAATCTTGAAATTTTCCGTTTGGAGTCTGAAACCCGGGCGGGACTGCAATTTTACGTTATAACGTTTCCATGTTAGTAGACAAACAGAGGAAAAGGGAAAAAAACCGGGTCTAGGCACTGACATTGATAAGTTATAAACTACTGAACGAACGAAAGAACAAAACTACTGAACGAACGAAAGAACAAAACTACTGAACGAACGAAACAACAACATCTTTGTAAATATGATGATATTTTTACGGTTTGTAAGTTTTGTTTTTTTAGTTGTTTATCGAAAAATATATTATTTAAAAAATTTTTTTTGAGGAACTATGCATTATACACGGGGGAGTTAACATCGCATTTAGAAATCTTTAGTAAAAAGGGATGTAATAGAATAAGCTCTCATTAAACATTGTGCGCTGCTCAAGACAAAACTTCATTGGATAATTGCCTTGCCGTCCTTCGGCCAAAATTAACGCTGAATTTTGAAAATCAAAAATGTATGAGTGTATGAAACTTTTTAAATTAAGTGCAGCTTAGCATGATAACCATAAGTCTGTGTGTATTTATAGTGCTTATACGGATGTGAATGAAAGGATACAGAATCCACATTTTAAAGATTTATTCCGAGTTGGTACCTAACTGCCATTGTAAAAATATATATGAGAGAACCATGTTTCACAAAAAACTTTTACCAACTGATATAATGAATTACAAACTCAAAACTTTATATGTCACTAAGGTCCGCCTGATGTTAAGCGGTCACTTCAGCATATGGACGCAGGCATGACCAGGGGCACCGATGTAATTAGTCAAGTTAATTAATCAAAACCATACTAAAAATATTATTATTCCCCTCGTTCAAAGGATTCCAGCTTAAAGCCTGGATCACTATTCTATAACATTAATTATTTTCGCTCGAAGTCCATTAGAAGATTCAACACTGTGTGTTTCACCTAAATACGTCGCCAATCAGTGGCTTGTTGTTACAACATTGTTACAAGATTTAATAAATGAGTTATATCTAAAACCTAGTGAATATCGGGAATATATAACCTTAGGAACTTTGTCGCAAGTTGTCGCGACTTCCTTACACAGTTGCGAGCTGACAATTATTTATGGGTTCCCGAAGTATTGCGTGACACCGAGACGCGCGAACGTCTCGCACTTCGCCGATTGCTAGATTTATTTACATGTGAGCAGCTATTTGCGAGAATAACATTATGCAACTAAAATAAAATGGAAAATTGATAATGTTCTAAGTTTGCGGAAATTTAAATTTTGTCTTTTTTGATTTCGGATTCTCTTATTTAATAAATAATTTTAACATAAATAAAACCAAGTTTGATTTTAGTAGGGGTAGGCAGGCAGTGACCATAGACTTCCACTTGCTACTATCCTGGCACACGCCTTTTGCTTCAAGAGGTCGTGGCATTAAGCTTGTATACGCGTTATTAGATTTCGGTTAGGTCAGATACTCTACGATATTACAGACAAACACAAAATATATAGTAAGTAGCAATTCTGAAAAAAAAAAACATTTATTTGGATGTTAGCTAACTTTGAAATAGCCCTGTCCCAAGCATTATTACCTATAATAAGAAAAAATATTAAGAGTCTTTGAATCATAGATATTTGTTTTGGTATTGAGTTAAAAATAGCTAGCTAGCTTTTTCCCGTGGCTGTTGGTCATCACCGTGGGATTTCTGTAAAAATTTTTTTCATCATCCGAAATAGAAAGTATACAGTCAAAAAAAATACCAAATCAAGTTTTTGTCCGAGCTAATCTACTATTAAGAGGGTTCCTGAAGTCCACAAAAACGGCTTTTAGCAGAAGTGCTATCTATCTACAACTCATTTTTTTATCTTAGACACAGTACCAAACGTTCATAAAATAGCTTATAACTAGTAACATATTTCTGTAGACGCACATTTTAGTAATTCGCTTTGTACAAAGAGGAAAATAAAAATATAATTAGCGGCGCTAGTAAGCTTTTTGTTTTAAAGACTCAGGTAAATAAAAGTAATATAATGTTTGAGTGCATTCATAATGTGGGTACTTTACTTATACAAATAGATAAGTAATATAAAATCGACGTTGACTGAGCTCTGACGTTACAATATTACAGAACTGTACCTTAATTGAACAGGTATTTAGTCTAAGTCGGGCACTCTCGTTAATGTGTAGATATTTGGTACGTGATTAATAAAAACGGATATGTAAAGTTACAGATGCAGTTAACAGACAGTTACAGGCACGTTATGTTAAATAGTAGTTGTTTTTATAGACGATTTTATGAAATTGATCATCGACTAAAAATTGAAATGTGAATTGAATCATTTTACTTTACATCTACAAAAATCAATAAGATAATAATAATAAATAGATCTATTAAATCAAGTATATACTGATCTTAAATTTTTTTTAAACCATTTTTTTTTTATACTATCGGTGCGAGTAACCTTAAAATAAAACAACAAGTTTAAATTCGCATACTAAGAATTCATCACTAGTTAATTTGTAAAAAAAACTGGTTGCCTGTAAAGTCGGTATACGGGCGAAAGTTTTACGTGACAACTTGTGCCTTTCACTTTTTATGTCTGTCTCTCTCGCTCTTAGGCGGGCTAACCATGCCGCGTGCCTCTCACTCGCTCTCATTGTGAGCGCATAACGTGAGCGGAGCGTAACGCAGTTTCTTGAAGTGTCACCCGGCAAACCAATTTATAAGACGTTGTCACGTCAAAAAGAGCAGCCTGTTTCAACTTTTTAAAAATTTATACTTTCACGTGGTATCTAATCCGCTGTAATTACTGAGAGTGCTACCCCAGTAATCGCATAAGCAGAGTTCAGCGGCGCGCGCGCGGCTCCGTCTAATAATGATCAATGATCACAGCCTCTGCCGGAAAAACGCCAAATATTCCATACATCACCCGTGGCTTGGATATTGACAGCTTAACACTGCTCCGCACACCGAAGACTAATAAAAATATTAGATCTGATATCGCTAATTATAAATTAAATTCTTTGTTGTTTTAAGATTTTTTTTATTTATTTGCTTGAAACAAGAAATAATTAAGATGTTAAATTCGAAGTGTTGCATATTCGGTGGCTTGATTTCTGTACGACTGACTGTTACCAGGTGTATTATTACATACATTTACAGTACATTTTTTCTTGCCTTAGGCTTCTTTCTGTGACAGTAATTTATAAATATGTATCATAAACTTTGTCGGTGTTGAGCGAAATTGAATTTCGAATAAATTATAATCCCTAAATAAACTTTACCCAGTTGAATTGTGATGTTGCTCGCATTATTCGGCGGCTTCATGGGTCTGTTAGTAGTAGTGACGATGACAGGAAAAACATTTAAGTGATGAACATTTGTGTTTGTCTTGAGTTTCTTATCGGTTACTTCTACATATAACTTGTATTTAATAATAAAAAGTATTATTAAGTATCTGTATCTGTTACCTGGTAGTATCCATAGTACTTTTTGCACAAGTTTTGCTTAGTTTAGAACTCAGATAAGGCAGTAAAATTTAAAAAAATAGTTATTTTTATTGATCCGATGGATGCAGAGCACGATTTAGATTTGGCGCACCCATCAGGTTTGACTATTAGGTTTACAGATTCGATTAGCAGATCAAGGCAACCGGAGACGTCAATTCCATACTAAGTAACACCTTACCGCACACATTCGATTTGTTTCATTAGGTTAAAAACCTAACCTTCGGTCAGACAGCAACGACAATGCTTAGGGGCGGAACGTTCAGTCAGATGAATTTATTTTTTATGCATACACTATATTTTCTTACAACTACAAACAACTACAAGGGTTTTTTTAACCAACCATTAAGTAACAAATTCTATAGTCAAACAAGTCCATTAACAAAAAAAACTTCTTACCTATTACTTATTTATAGAACGTTGTGTATTGTTTTTAAAATATATTTTGATTTCTCGATCGCACGTATGCTAAAGTTGCCGCTTGTTTATTTTTGTTTGTTAACATTTTTAAGATACGCTTTGCTAGAGTAAATTCAAACTGTCTAGTGGCGGTGCTTATTAGCAGCCTTAAGTCAAAATTACTAACATAAATCGTATAGACGCGTAATAAAATCTTAATTATAAATTAATTGCTTTATTTTTATGAATTAAATGTTTAGGTATAATCCTGTTCGTTTATAAATGAATAAATAAATAAGATTTTTTTTAGAAATTGCGTAGCTACTTCTATTCTACGAGAATTCTAAGTCCACAACTAACATAAAGTTCAAAATCGAAAACTTTAAAAAACGATTGGCGATTTAACATGAGAACACTTTTGATTACTATTTGTAACATTTATATTAATACATTTGAATGGTACTGACAAGCCGTGCTGTGATTGACGTACCATGTAACGAGTCTATTTTGTTATAGAGTCGAATACGCACGTAGCAATGGGAGTGACCCCCTATCATAGACTATGTAATTTGCAAAGAGCGGCCAACAAGTCTTTAGTCATTTGGCCTTTACAAATGTTTGAGTTGTGATGATAATGAACAGGAAACTACGCGATATATTTGAAATACCCATAAAAATCCTTTTGCTTACAATTACATCCAGTTACTTTTTATTTTTTCACCACTACATTATTTTGAATATACCTACATATATTATATTTAGACGTTGTGAACACTAGTATCTAAATAAAACTAAATGCAAAGTATTAAAAAAAATAATTAAATTAAACAAAAAAGAAAAATCAAACGCGCCGGTTTAGCTTTTGTTGTGTGCGTAACATTTAGTATTTGGAGATATTTATATTAACGACTGTAACGGTTCTAATTAAACTTACTTGGTTCTAAAGTCTCAGTCAAAAAATAATAATGTCCACATAAGTCCATGTCGTTAAAATGATGTTCAATATTGTCGTACATAGTGTTAGGCTGGTACTACACATATTAATAAAGTGTCGCGTCTGCCTTATTCATCACTAATCTATATTAAGTCGCATATTAACAATATAGGTGCGCCGACAAAGCATTTGACTTTACACGACCTTTAGCTTAGCCGCTCTGTACTCTGTAACCGACGCGGCTCATTACGACGCGCCGTAATGACGATGGTAAGAGTTGTCTGTCGCAACATTCCCACGATTATGCCGACGACATTCTGTTAATTATATTATATACGAATATGCAAAACGGAAGTGCAGTCAAGTTTATTAATACAAATATTTGGTACAAGTATAAAGTTAAAAATCAAGACAGTTTATCATTATTTAATATTATAAACGAGAAAGTGAGATTGATTATTTACTTGTTTGTTTGTCCTTGTGGGACCATGGACAAACTACATTGACAAGGTATCTCTGTACCACGAAGCTTAGGCCAGAATAATCAGTATTAGCAGTATGAGACTCACCTTCTCCTCGATATTCATCAGTCTAGGAAATCTAAAAAACTAGAGGGATAAGGACACTGAGAATTGAGTCTAGCCACGTGTATCGAGGAAGATCGAAGGTTGAGATTTAGCAGTGATGCACATAGACTGATGGTAATAAAATGTGGAGCTGACCTGAATTACCTACTATATTTTTAAACAGTTATATTGAAAGTGGCTTGGTTAACGACCTAATAACGATCACAATACAAAACTACTTATATACCTAACTTTAATTTAGCTATTCCATACGTTTTTAATATAGGATTTAATCCCATTTAGGTAACTTTAGGAAGCTTAAATAAATCTTTTTATATCTGGCACTAGCACATCATTTATATTTTTTTTGTATTATCAACTTAATATTTACATAAAATTTAGAAACATGGTGATTATTTTCAATCCTCAATTACTTCGTAATACGTCAAGAATTGGCATAAAGGAAGTATATTATATTTGGATGGTTTTTTAGTGATATAGTTTTTATGAGACACTCTTTAAAGCCACCTTAGTCTAGTTGCGGCGTTGAACTCGCTACCGTCACACAAGACTAAGATGGTCGAAGAACAGAGGTTGATGAATAACGATAAAGATATTATAATGTGGTAGTATATACACTCCCTGGTACTCGGGTAAATAAAACCGTGACATTTTAGATGTATATTTGTCTTTAAATATTGATAAAATGATAAAATTTTCTGAAGTAGACGTAGAATACCAAAAAGCATGATTTAATACAAGACAGCAGTCGTTATAAATTTAAAGGAGTAGTGACAGATATTTAAAAAAAAGTAGATTGACAAAAATGCAAATTCGTTTTGTAAACTTAACAAAAAAAGATATATGTCAGTTTTAATTTGAATTTTTGACAAAGCAAAGGCTCAAACGTATCAGAACAATGGCGCAGACACAGACCGACCACGTCTCGTCCGACAGTGACACACTCCCCACTGTTCTTGTGGGTTCTCCCTCATTATCACCGTGACAAATGTTTTGGGAACCGGTTATAACAAAAAATTAGTTTGGGAAGTCAAAACATTTTGTTTCTCGGAAGTTTGATGGGGTTTTTATGTAGCAAATTCAGATGAACCTTTTTTAAGGTACAGGCTGTTTCTATTTTAGTATTACCAAAGATACATCACTCTCATGTCTGAAGGTATCATCATCATGATACACAATACAACCACTATGGTCTATGAATGCATGATTTTGGTAGAAATTATGAATCTAAAATTAGCAATAGCTGAAGGACATAAATATATTTACCCAAAAAAAGTAAACGCGATAAAAACAGCATTATTAGTCAAAAGTGATAAGAATGTTAATAAAAATATTTTATATGGGAAATAGATTTTGAATTTGAAACTGAAATAATGCTTGTGCAAATATTATGTTTAAATTTAAATATGTAATTAAAAAAAAGAATTTTTAAATACCTATGTATTGCTTATATAAATAATTTTTAGGTTTTTTTATTTATGAATAATCTTAAAAAAATTACACAGTGTAAATCTAAAATATTATAAATTTCTGCTGAAAATCTAAAATTTTGCATTAGCTTAAAACTAACTAAATATAAAAAATGCCCGTACTGTATATTACCTAGTTTGAAATTCACGCGACAGTCGCAGTGCGCCCGCGCCGCAGGCTGAAACCAAAAAAAAACATAATGAGTCATAAATATTCTATAATCCGTCATAAGAAAGGTAGCTTTTTCTTGTCATTGAGATATCTCGTGAGAATTGTTTGTTTTCTCTGCACACACTACGAAAGAATTAAAGTCAGTTAAAATTTAGACTTTATTTGTTAGCAAGAAGAGCACTATTTTGTTAGTCAAATTTTGAGGATTTAATTTTGTGAATGAAAAGCATATACATTGTTGTGGTCACTTGACTTTTGTGTAAATATTTCTTAGTTTATTTGTAACGAAAAAAGTTAAGTTTTTATGATAATTTAGTCTGGGCACATCTGGGTTTGTTTAACAAATATGCTAGGAAGCCAAAAAGAAACAATACCTATCAATTTTAACGTACCAGTTAGCCTTTTCTGCATTCCTTTTATTGCGAAAAAATACAGTTGCATGAAATAAGTATAAGATTTAGGTGTCAAGCAAGCATACAGGATCTTGAGCGGCTACCGATGTTTATAGATGCTTGTTCTTAGGTCATTACCCGCATATTAGAATCTAATCACTCCTTCCTTTGAGAAACCTTTAATGTAGTCCAGGTAAACAACAGGTTGCTCATTTTACATTTTAGGCGTTTGCGATAGAAAGCTTAAACCATCTCAAACAAATGTAATGCGTAAGCTTTTAATTTAGATTAGTTTTGTTAAATATATGTTTTTGTTAAGTATATAACAATACGTGTGTCGGTCTATACTCTTCATTTAGAGTCTAATAGTTTGTAAACATTGAAGTAACATCGTTATTACCTAACTTGTAAATTTAAATAGGTGTGGCGTTATCAAAAATATCACAAAATTGAACGAATACTTGCGATCTTATATCAAGTTTCATCTCCTTTAAAGTTAAACTCGTGATATCACAACAAGCAATATGTTTTGAATAGTCAACTTAAGATTTTTACATTTTTGCAGATGTAGATATATACAACCGAAAATTCCTGGTTATCAAAAAATTAACATTTTATATTGTCACAATCTCATCTTTATTATGTTAACCTTATTATAGTCATTGAAAACTCAATCCTACTATTAATACGAGTATTATAAATGTAAAATTGAGTCTGGATGGATGTTTGTTACTCTAGATAACGCGCCAACGAATGGACTGTTTGGGATAAAACTTAGTACACATGTAGGTATTGCGCTTGGAATAATGATAACGATATTTTTTTTATTTGCTAGAATATTAGTAACATATTAGACTTATTATTATACAATAGGACATAGGCTACTTTATATTCCGAAAAATTCAAAAGTTCCTGAGGAAATACCTTTAACCGAGATTAAAGGAACTATAGCTACGGCTATAGTTTGCTATAGCAAACTTCATCATCAAAATGAATATAATTTAGGAGTCAATTAATAAGTTCCACACCGATAACAAAATTTAGGGCGGGTGGAGCCGCTGGCAAAAATTTAGTGATTAATAAAATTAAAGGATGTATACCCTTAATAAAAATAAATTTTATCGTAGTCAATCACTAATAAAATTAAATACTATATGTATAAGAATAATATCATTAAAGTATGTACCTTTGTCATTAAACGCCATGATTGATAAATTAAAGTGTATGTCGAAGGTAGTAACTGAAACGACAATGATAAATAAAATTAAAGGTGTATCGCAGTCATTAAAATGACAATGATTAATTAAATAAGGTGAGTATCGTAGTCATTGAAACGACAATGATTTATAAAATAAAGGAGTGTATCGTAGTAATTAAAACGACAATAATTAATAAAATTCAATTGTGTATCGTAATCATTGAAACGTAAATCATTATTAAATTAAGTTGTATATCATAGTCATTGCTTTGATAATGATATAATTAAATTAAGGTGAGTACCTATCGAAGTCATTGAAACGACAATGATTAATAAAATTAAGGTGTGCATCATAGTTATTAAACCGACAATGATTAATAAAATTATAGTTTGTATGAGAGTCATTGAACGACAATGATTATTAAATTAAGGTGTGTATCGTAGTCATTGAAACGACAATGATTTATAAAATAAAGGAGTGTATCGTAGTAATTGAAACGACAATGATTAATAAAAACTAGGTTTGTATCGTAATCATTAAAACGACAATGATTAATAAAATTAAAGTGTGTATCGTAATCATTGAAACGAAAATAATTAATTAATTAAGGTGTATATCATAGTCATTGAAATGATAATGATAATGAAGTTAAGGTGAGTATAGTAGTCATTGAAATTACAATGATTAATAAAATCATATTTTGTATCGTAGTCATTGAACGACGATGATTATTAAATTAAGGTGTGTATCGTAGTCATTGAAACTACAATGATTTATAAAATAAAGGAGTGTAACGTAGTAATTGAAACGACAATGATTAATAAAATTAAAGTGTGTATCGTAGTCATTGTAACGAAAATCATTATTAAATTAAGGTGTATATCATAATCATTGAAATGATAATGATAATTAAATTAAGGTGAGTATAGTAGTCATTGAAATTACAATGATTAATAAAATCATAGTTTGTGTCGTAGTCATTGTACGACAATGATTATTAAATTAAGGTGTGTATCGTAGTCTTTGAAACGACAATGATTTATAAAATAAAGGAGTGTATCGTAATCATTAAAACGACAATGATTAATAAAATTAAAGTGTGTATCGTAATCATTGAAACGAAAATCATTATTAAATTAAGGTGTATATCATAGTCATTGAAATGATAATGATAATTAAGTTAAGGTGAGTATAGTAGTCATTGAAATTACAATGATTAATAAAATCATAGTTTGTATCGTAGTCATTGAACGACAATGATTATTAAATTAAGGTGTGTATCGTAGTCATTGAAACTACAATGATTTATAAAATAAAGGAGTGTATCGTAGTAATTGAAACGACAATGATTAATAAAAACTAGGTTTGTATCGTAATCATTAAAACGACAATGATTAATAAAATTAAAGTGTGTATCGTAGTCATTGAAACGAAAATCATTATTAAATTGAGGTGTATATCATAGTCATTGAAATGATAATGATAATTAAATTAAGGTGAGTATAGTAGTCATTGAAATTACAATGATTAATAAAATCATAGTTTGTATCGTAGTCATTGTACGACAATGATTATTAAATTAGGGTGTGTATCGTAGTCTTTGAAACGACAATGATTTATAAAATAAAGGAGTGTATCGTAGTAATTGAAACGACAATGATTAATAAAAGTTAGGTTTGTATCGTAATCATTGAAACGATAATCATTATTAAATTAAGGTGTATATCATAGTCATTGAAATGATAATGATTATTAAATGAAGGTGTGTATCGTAGTCATTGAAGCGACACTGATTAATAAAATTAAGGTGTGTATCGTAGTTATTAAACCGACAATGATAAATAAAATCATAGTTTGTATCAGAGTCATTGAACGACAATGATTATTAAATTAAGGTGTGTATCGTAGCAATTGAAACGACAATGATAATTAAAATAAAAGTTCCTCTATGTATAAGATAACTTCATTATCGGGGAGCTAGTCAAAAATAAAAAATAAACGAACGTATTGCATAAATCATAAGATTTATTTTCACAAAAGAAATAGATCTGTTCTATTACTTGAAAAGATAGTCATCCCAACCGTCATTCTTCAGTGTTTTTTCTTTGCCTTAAACTGAAATCAAACCCGTTATCACCGTCACGACAGGCAGCCGCACGACCATTCGATGCTTGGGCTGTCAAGGTAGGTACGTTTTCAATTACGGAAGCTGAGCGTCAAGCCTTTTAAGTTTAAATCTAATTTCCCATAATGGAAGCCATAAGTCCACAAGAGCAGAAATAAATGTAAATTTCTAAAGTATCAGGCGTCTTTCTAGATAATCATCCACCGTTAAATGTCATCAAGCCGCAGAGTCTAGTTTCTACCCTGTGTCATTACAATGAAGAGAGGGGGAGGGGGGGGGGGCGGGGGAGGGGGGACAAATGTTTAAAATAGATTATATTTTTACACTTCCGCGGTAACTCGGTAATGTAACCGCAATGATGTTATGATATTAGCTCTATGAACGGAATAAAAAATTTGATACTTGAAATGAGCAATTATATTTTTCATTATTGTATTGTATTTACAAACCACATATCCTTAATAATAAATAAGAAAAACTGTCTTTTTTTAATCTATGTGCTGTAATTTGGCACTTAGATAATTGAGGTTTGAAGATTAATATAAAATATTTATTCCAGTCTGTCATTAATTAATTTGCCAAAGGAATTTCGGATGAAGTTAGTAAGATATTTTAGAATAAGAATTAAAAATAAATGATAATTATTGTAACATACCTAAGAAATAGAATGTTATAAAATGAATTAACAATTTATAATATGGTTAAACATTTTTTTTTTATTCGAATTCAAAAATAAATAAATTTGAAAATACATTCATTTCATCCGGTGATTTTGTTATGCATTATTTCTACGTAAGAAATTTATGTAGGATATTTATTGTACGACAAAAATATTTTATCATTAGTAAAGGTTCGCTTGGAAAACATAAAACATTTGATTGTTTCATATTTCAAAATAAACATGATCGCGTTTTCTGAACTTCTAAAAAAGTAAGTGGGGTTATTTACAGACCCATTAAAAGTAGAAATGCACAATTCCATTTAAATTTTTCTTTTAAACTGTTGAAGTTAAATTTTGTCAATAGGTAATTAATGACATTTTATAACACTATGTGACTCACGACTCTCTTATCGAACTTTCCATTGAATAAAACTAACATTTTATAACAGTAAAACATTTATTTATCAAATTAATACTAGTACTAAAACGAGTAAGTCGATCTTAATGTTAATAATTTATTTGTAAGCGTCTCGTTGTCAAGTTGTCGGCTGAACCGCAGACGAGCACAATCTGCAGCCTCTGGTCGCCAGTTCATCTCCAGTTCATCTCGCTAAGAGCCGCTCCCTCGTCAGCTACCGTCTTGTTGCACTCTATACGATGGCGTCGTGATAAGACAATCTAGTCAAGAAGGTAACGAAGAACATTTACACCTATATAGATGCAAATGTAGCTATTAAAGTATGAAGACTGACAAACAAATAGGTTTAAATATGTCGCAGTCAAATGGTATGTTTCGCTGTTTTACATAGGCTAGCCATTTTAAAGCTTAAATAATGGCGGATATAAAAAATAATAATCACAAACAGTCAAATTATACAGCTGAGCAAAAGTCCGCCGTGTTGTATCATCAGCGCTTTTCGTTCTTCAATGCTGCTAGGTAAGGCTAGCCGAACTTAAATACGTTGGACACTTAGAAAGTTTTAAGAAAATAAAATATTTTAATTAAATCTTTTTAAAGAACTCTCCGCTAGCCTGTACACAAAGTTTTATGCGTCTGAACCAATTATCGAAACATTTTTTTCCAGTCCGCCGCAGACACCACTTCCACGGCCTTTTCGAACGCTGTTAGCGCGTCTTCCAGCGATGAAAACTGTATCCCTTTCAGCTCATTTTTTATTTTAAAGAATAAAAATAAGTCACACGATGCCCGATCACGACTGTCAGGAGGGTGACCCACGACTCTGACCGGTGTGGTGTCCAGGAAGTCCCTCGTTTTCAGCGCTGAGTGCTCGGGCGCGTTTTCGTGGTGAAGCAGTACCCCGCGGAGCTCAGTGTTCGGTCGCTAATTGCTCATTGCAGACAAAACTTCTGGCACCCATTCAGCTTTGATGCTGCTTTGGTCTCGTAAGGGAATTGAAACCAGATATCCCGTCAAAGTGAAGAAACTAGTGATCAAAATTTTCCCTGCGCTTCTCGATCGCTTCACTTTCGTAGGCGTTGGTTCGTTTTGACACACCCAAACTGTCGAATGACGCTTTGTTTCTGGATCGTATTGATAAATCCAGGATTCGTCACCTGTCAGAATGTCGTGAAAGAGACGAGCCTGTTTCAAATTTTTGAGTCATATCACGGCACCACTCCACACGGGCCTGCTTCTGAGCTTCGGTGAGGTTGTGCGGCTCCCAGCGCGAAACTATCCTCCTCACGCGAAGGTCCTTCCCGAACCAATCTGTAGTGTCTGCTGAATCTCTTCTTTTGTAGTTCGCCTGTTTTCTTGAATTATTTTTGAAGTGAAAACTTCTTTAGCGGCGTTGTGCACTTTTTTTGGTATGGGTAAAAAATGATAAACTCGCGTCAGGTCACGTGTCCTACGTTCGTTCGTTCGTTCGTTCGTTCCTTCGTTCGTTCGTTCGTTCGTTCGTTCCTTCGTTCGTTCGTTCGTTTGTTCGTTCGTTCGTTCGTTCGTTTGTTTGTTTGTTTATAAATAGATCACACTGTGGGGCCGTGGCGAGCACTTTTTTTGTGATGGGTAAAGACTGTTAAACTCGCGTCAGGTCACGTGTCCTGATCGAAAATTCGTAAGATGTCACTCGCGTTAGGACACGTGACCTTTATTTACATTAGGTTAGTTTTTATTTTTAGTATATGGCGATTATGAGTAGTACAGGGAGGTTGGATATGGGATTTTAATTCTATGACAGATTGAGCTGTCAAATATACAACGTCAAAAAAGTAAATAAACAAAAGTTATTATTTTTAATAAATAAATATGGATAAGAAGTGATGGGAAGTAAATAGCGAGTATGTTTTCTCTTCTGCCGGCACTCCCGGAGTGCAACCCGTTTTTTTTTTACTTCCAGCGCACTTTCTTCCATGACAGCCGTCGTAGGACGACCACTCCTTTGTTAATCACCCAAAGTAAGGTAATCGCGCTTGAACTCCATATGCCAACGGACGCTTTTGAAGGTCCTTCATTTTTACAAGCCATTTGAAGTCGATCAAATGACTCATCAGGTTGTAGGCCACATTTAAACTCGTAGAAATCATCGCAGGAAAATGTTCTCGATGCAGATCCATAAAATCGGACACGATAATTTAATTTAACTCTCAAAGAAATGTGGATGGAAATTCGAAATTCGAACAATGGCATTTTTAATTTTAAATAACCAAATTTTTCTAAATAATTTCAAGTAGCCAAACTTTTTTCGCAAAACTTTCTGCGTGGCCTGGTAGGAGTAATTATACAGACCATGAACCACCGTTTTGGCAGTATCTAGTTCCAATTAAGTTTTATTAACCAATTAAAATTTCTAGGCAGTTCGCATAAATGAAAAAAAAAACGTTCCGTTGCAGTACTCGTAACGTACAGTACTAAGTTCACCATGAGGCTATTCGATTATGGCACTTGCCAGCCATTGCTACGTCACGCTTCGCTCAGCTCGTGCACTATTCAAAAATACAGCAAAACAATGGGTCAGCGCTACACTCCTCGTCACCTAAGTTTGTCCTGGATTTTTGTTCTGAAGATACATGTGTCTAATGCAAGTTCATTAAAATTTAGCTAAACGTGAGTCGCCGTATTGCATGACAATCCAGCTTAACATTGATCCGCCGTAGATAGAGAGATAAATGAAACAGCTCTGTATTATAATTTTAATTTGCATTAAATACCAATTTAAAGCCTTAAGCTTAAAAATTGAAGGATTGTCATATAAACTTTTAACCCCTATTTACAGACAGCTTACATTTTTTTATTTTCATTGTTTTATTTTATTTATTTGGGAAAGCAAACAGTTGTTTCAATTCAATTTAATAACTCATGTTTAAGTAACAGTATCATAAGTTGAAAAACCCATACAGCTTTACATAAGTTAGTAAAGCCAATTTTTCGCTATAACATATAAAAAAATGGTTAGCAGTTAGGTAAAAAAAAAATGTGCTTACAACTCCGTAACAATAAAATAAACAAAGGCGTTGGTCGACGAGTTGGTACGGAACCCTTTCTGCGCACGCCCAACTCGGGCTTGACCGGTTTTAAATTAACTGATTTAACTCTACAATTCTAAAACATACTCAGTAGACAATTTTGCTACCAAAAATCGCAATCATAATTTTCTACGCAGCAGGCTCCACTGACGTTTGAGCGTTTTTTTTAAAACTTTCATGTAAAAGACTTCAACGCGCGCGAGGTGTTTTTTCACTATATACACGAGTATATCATCATAGAAGAACACTCGAAAAAGGGCATCCATATTCATTCACTCAGTCATTCAGTTAATAAAGCTCATTTTCACTCACTGAGTATATAAAAACATTATAGTGAATTACACTCACTTTTACTCACTAAGTATATAAAAACATTTTGCATTTGAAACTATTGTCAAATTGTATACTTGTTATTGTGGTTGTTTTATGTCATTTTTCTCTTATCACCCAGTAATAATTACCGAATATGTTCCAAAATGTGATAATAGTACTTTTTATTTTCTCGCAGTCAATGGTAAAAATTAGAGGACACGAGAAAAAAAATCATCTGTGTACTTTGTAGCCCTCGCTCCACTCAGGATTCTACTCAAGCATCCTTTGCTTCTCTAGGGAGCCCACTTAGCCCTTCGAATTAAAATGTGTATAAAATGGACCTATGAAAAAAATAGTTTTTGTTGAACAATAAAAAACAATTACTAAAAAAAATAAACTCTATGTACTGTTTTTATATATTTCCAATAGGACACTTTTTCCCAAAGGGGTGGTAAGAGATGTTACAAACGTATGAAAATCCAAGTTTCACGTTCCTTCACCCACATGATTAGGTGTCGGAGCTCCTACTATTTAGCTAATTTTGCATAACGTGCAATTTTGGATTCTATTCAGCTCAATGCCTACAAAGCAAACGTCGTGCGGAATAAACAGTCGTTTGGTTATTTTTGTAAATTTGTAGTTGGCGCGACTGTATCCCAAGCTATTTGTATTCTTATTTATATGCACTAACGTAACCGACTGTACATTGTAACTGAATTTAGTTTCTTCAGTACTTTAGTTCTCATTACCTAAATCTATTTTACTTTTTAAAAATGAAGTTAAGCTCTGACTCGGCTTTGCCTGACCGCGTGGCGTTTGGTCGTGTCCATGGGTATCGTATGGAAACTCCTTGAAAAGTATTATTTTAATTTGTACAAATCTAGCCAGAAAATATATCTTAAAACTAAAAAAAATTATGTGAATAAAATAAACAGCTGTTGAAGTTTGTAGAAGTACAGACATATATACCTACAGATGCTACATTTAATTTTGATAATAATGTAATGATAATAACAAACATTAAATCAAACATATATATTACATATATATATATATATATATATATATATGATGCCTGGGCCCAAATAATCATGGACTCGAAGCAAAGATTCTCGGTATTTCGTTAAGGCACAGGTCGCTAAAAATAAAAAAAATGTAATACTTACACATATTAAAAAGGGTGCTAAAAATTCTTATTAATTAGTATGAAAAAACCCAACATTAGGTGCCTACTCAAGTATATTACATATGGCGCATGACGCATCATTTGTAAACAAATTCCAAATACAATTAACATAATTTTATTAATTTTTAAACATTACGTCATTCCCAAATTCGTTGGTGGCTTATCGACAGTTTCGCTGCAAACCACTAAAAAGATCATAAACACAATTATTTTGAGACATTCTCACAATGCCAGTAGCAGACGCTAAATACTTTACCGCTTCCTCATTCTTAATCCACACACCAAACAATAACAATAGACCTCCACCCCGCTAACATCCTAAGAATTATCTGAGTTGTAACAGAGGTAAAGTTACGTTGGTTACGTTAGTGCTAATTCGATGGTATTGAGTTATGTCTGCCATTAATATGGTTAACACGGTACTGTTCCCGTGTGAAGGGTTCTGGATACGCTGGGTTTGACAACGAACAATTTGGAAGATCAGAACACTGTAGTTGATTTTGTATTACTTTATAGCTTTCTTCCGATTAGTTTGATTAAATTTTTATAAAGGTGAAGATTTCATAACCGAAATTTTAGATGACAATAATTTATAAAGGTTTTATGACTTTAATAGAATGAGCCTTAATAGACTTCAAGGCTTTTGTGCTAGTATAAAATAACTCCTCGTTTTTTTTTTACCAACTTTGGGGTATTTGTGCATCTTTCAATACCTACTCGTGCTGCAATAGAACTGGTAATGTACCTGAGAACGATTACCAAAAGAACGAACGAGAGTTCCTATTGGGATGTATCTAAACATATATAAGTGTTCTACGTTGTCTAAGTTGGTCAAGTATCCAAAATGATTATGTAGTTATAAATCATGAATTGAATAAAAAAAGTAATCAAATGTTGGATAAGACAATCTGTAGACCGTCTTTGAGTTACTGAACAAGGACAACCCAGTAATGACTTGTTACAAAAAATAATGCAATCACTCCTTAACCTGTTTTTGCATAGACAACCAATCAGAACTAAATTACTAAGAAAACTTATTTCGACCTACAGACATACATTGAAACCTTAATATATTTTGTTGTTCTAATTAAAAAAAAATGTGTAGTGGGTCCTACTATAAATTCTCGATACAATATCCTACCTCACTATCGTACTTGCATAAAAAAAATTGTGATTGTTTGTGACGATGTTTGGATGTTTTTTTCTCAATCTCGCATACACGTGGGCTGAATAATTTTGATGAAATTTGACGCACAGGGAATATGGTTTTCAAAATCTTTCATAAGGGCTAGCTAGTACTTAATAAATCATACTAATACTAGCTTTTAAAGCTAGTGCATTTAATTTGGATGTTGACGTTTGATTCCTACGGCAATCACTATAGCAAGGAAGTTTGCTATATAGCCATTTGAGAAATCGGTTCGGTTGTTGTGGCATGAAGGAAAGACAAACATACACTCTAACGGTAACCTATCGGTGTTCCAAACATCATTACAACACGTCCAATTAAGACGTTCTAAATGTAGCTTATAATATTGAAAGACTACGTTTAGAACGTCTTGTATTGTTTCTGGAGCACATCTATCAGCATTGGTTAACATTATTGATAAAAGAAGCCAATAGTGTCGAAGAAACCCCGCGGATGTATTTGAGGAAAAATAAAAAACTTTTTAAAATAGATAATGACTAGTGTTGTAACTTCTTTGTAGCAAATTTTAAAAAAATTGCTTCGAACACGAAGACTAAATTTAAAATATCTAATGGCGGCGCTAGTTAGCTGCTATTTATGTCTTTTAACTTCTTAACCATAATATCATTTTCCAGACAGTCTATATCCAGAGTTACGTTATCTAATTTTAACATCCGAATACCTATTTACTAACTTATCTTCTAGCAAAATCGATATAAAAGTCGGAAGTGGGTATATTTCCGAAGAATTTTTATTTTTTGATTGAACTCAAAAGAAAGTTATGTGTTATTACGAGCCGCGTAAGGTTCTGTCTGTTAGCAGCAGACGAGCCCAGCGAGCAAGCGTGCCGTGGAAGCGGCCAGCTGTGTCACTCAGATCAGGGTTAATATTTTGGTAATGATGTAATTTTATTTTCAAATAAGTCCACGATCCGCACTGGATTTTGTTGGTTATTGAATCATTGATGAAATAAAGAAGTGGTCCTTAAAAAATCTGGCAAAAAACTAAAGTAATTAAAAACAATAATATGGAGAACCAAAAAAAAATGAGTTCTAATATTCGGGATGATTAAATTTTTCGAGGTCAATGATAGTTAATCCATACTAACAGACTCACAAACTTTTGTATTTATTATATAACTAAGTAGCATAATATACAACTATTATGAATGCAAAAGTTCGTCTGTTATCACTTAACTTTTCAAAAACTGTATGAATTTATTCATATGAATAAATGTATATGAACTTGACACTTACCTAGATTTAATATCTCGATAGAGTTTTGACAGGAATAATTTTTTTACGCACATATAACCTGGGGTACCTACATCTAACGCACAGTACATAGCAATATAGCTTACATACATACGTTATCTATTCTTTCCTACTTATAAATATGGACGTTTGTTTTTCAATCACGCTTCAACTACTGGACAAATCGGGGTGAAACTTTCCACACATAGGTTAGGTCCTGAAAAAAGACATAGGCTACTTTTATCCTTCAAAAATTCAAAAGTTCTAGCGGAAATAACTAAAACCGAGATTAAATGAACTATAGCTTGCTATAGCAAACTTTATTAGTAAAATTAAGGAATTTCACGCCAAATACAGAATTAAGGGCAAATTTTGTAGCCGACAAAAGCTAGTAATATATACGTAGATACCTATGTTTTTATCATACAATCTATAGGAGTTTTTTTTAGATTAGAGGATATGGTAGAAATCCTTTAATAGCGATAACACTGCCTTTTCCATATTTAAAGTGCAAACATAATATTGTGATACAATTACGCGTGTAAAATATACCAGCTGTAGCCCGCGGTAACACCCGCGTGAAAAATATTTATAGCTCATAGTGATTTGGAAATTATGAGCTATAGGTACCCAGTTTGATTAATCTGTTCAGTAATTCTTGCGACAAACAAACACACATACAAATATTTCCTCCTTATAATAATTTGTTATTCGAGTTTCCTTGGTAGTCTTGTTAAGCAAAGCGAAAAACTAAAATGCAATAAGCGATTCATTTTTATTTGATGCAGGTTAAGGAAAAAAACTCTATTATACTCGAGTCGTGCAGTCCAAAAAATATAGGTGATGAGATTAACTTTAGGAGAGGAAAGGTCATAATTACATATATGAATATAAACACTTAATATGTATGTAGTTCCCTAAGTTAATACTAGTTACAATTTTATTGATAATTCAATTAGGAGCTTAAGGGGCTCACCAATGGAAATTGACTCTTCAAAAATGGAGAAAATCAAAAGTAGTAGTCAGTATTTTAGCTTCAAATGTTAATCCTATATAAAGAATATCATACCTAATGGTTTTTACTACCTAATCGTTAATTTGCCTTTACAGAAATAAAACCGGCCAAGTGCGAGATTGGCTGATCACGAGATCAAGTCTCACAGTCTTATGATCAGTTTTTTTCCCTATATTTGTAATATAACATCTTGCTCTTTGCCAAATTTCATGATTGTAGGTCAACGGGAAGTACCCTATAGGAAGGTTTATTTGTGACACAATATGCGACAAAAATTACCGTATTTTGAGCATATTTTTTTCTTGCATTGACTTAGAATCTTAATTTTTTTACAACGTTAAGTGACCGTAGATTTTAGTGGGTATTTGATATTAATTTCAATTTGATACCTCCACGCGTTCTTGTGTAAAGATGTCTCGACAAACAGAAAGACAATTTTTTTTCATATGTTTGATTTGTTTGTGAATGCCAAAATATGCGACAAAAATGGCCGTATTTTTTTATTGCGTTGACTTAAAAGCTTGGACACCTAACACGCTCCTGCGAAAGAGGTTCTTGACAGACAGATGGACAACAAAGTAGTCCTATAATGATTGTTCTTTGACTTTTCAAGTATGGAATACAAAGATACCTCTAAATTTTCTGTTTTTTTTTTTAGTTTTTAACCACTATCCGTTAACTCATTACATTTGACTTTATATCAAGGTCAGATAGCTAAATGCCCCACGGATGCTTCTACTAAATTCTAAGAAATCGAGTTTGGTTTAAAGTAAATAACTAAAATCAATTTGGACCTTTATTTTGAATTTATGAAAAACACTGTGGTGCCGTATCTCGCTTACACGCACGTGCAAATAAATACCAACAGACACAAACACAAATGTTTATCACATAGACGTTTATTTCGTGCGGGAATCATACCCACGCCCCTTGATTTAGCAGTCGGGTTACCCACTTAGCCGCGGAGCCGACTAATGTTACTAATATTCAATTAATTGGAGGATTGTTACTTATGAATAAATACACAAAAAATACACATTTAGCTGTAATTTGGCGTAGAGACATACCATACCCATATCCTACATTTACACGTCTGTGAAATTTAAATAAATTTTATTAAAAACAGATTATAATAAAAAAAATAATTTAATTTAAGTTGTAGCCGTTTTAGTAATATTTTAAAAATAAGTTAAACTAACTACAAGGTAGAACAATAACTATTCTTTTATATCATTGGTTTTTTTGGTTACGTAACACACATGACGACCTATATTTATGTAAAACAAGCTTTACTAAAGCGTAAACTTTAAAGAGCTATACATTTTTACACACATTTATATTCTACGATTTACTTTAATGCAACGTAGTGTGACTACGACCGTGAAGAGGACGTTGTTAAACAAATATCGTGTAATTTACACGGTTAATAAAACCCGAGAAACAGATCTGTTTATTTAAATCTAGACGAAAACGTAACACACCGGAAAGTAAACTACAACAGAATAATTTGTATAAAACGACCAGTTCGGGAAGGAAGATTTACATCTCGGTAAAATGTTATAAACTTTTGTTAACAAGTACGTACGTTCTGTGAATTGTACATGTTTTATTCAGAATAAAGTAAAAGCACATGTTTTTTGGTGATTAAATGTCTAGTGATTGAAATATAAATATTTTTCTTTAAGTAAACATATTAACAGCGCTTTCTAATTGTCAAAAACAAATTTTTTTTTGTTATTACTATTATTTATTTTAAGAAGAAATATTCCAAATAGTTTTAGTGTCAAAAGTCGTTCCAAAATCTAACTCTGGCTTTTCTACAGTTAAACCCTTTTATTTTAAAACGTTTTTAGAATAAAGTCAAAGTCAACGTCAAAATGGTTTATTCAAATAAGGATTTTACAATCACTTTTAAATCGTCAAAGTTATAAAATATTATTTTTTGAACCCTCCCACCTTCCCGCCGGTTCACAATGTTGTTGATTTCTACCGAGAAGAATCCGGCAAGAAACTCGATAGTTACTCTTTTAAAAACACTATCAATAATACAAATAAACTGAAATACAATTAATGTTTTAAATAAAAAATTTTTAGTCGTACAATTTTATGTTATTTCCATTTTAATTTGGTTTACCTATGCATCCTGTAATTGAGCATCATCAGTCCCAAGGATTTTTATCATTTACATAGTCTGAAATATTGTAGTATGCCTTTTTACAAAGTACCTGCTTGATAAAAGATTTAAATTTACTTATTGATAGATTTTGAATTTTATTGGGAACTTTGTTGTAAAAGTGTATACATTGCCCCATAAAAGAGTTACTTATTTTGTGTAGACGTGTATCATGCACCAACAGCTTATTTTTACTTCTAGTATTTACTTTGTGAACGTCACTTTTCTTGCTGAAACTATTGATATTTTTATGTACATATAAAAGATTTTCATATATGTACTGCGACACTAAAGTTAAAATTTTTACTTCCCTAAACCTATCTCTCAGAGATATCTCAGATCCTAATTTATAAATAGCACGAATTGCCCTCTTATAATAGTTGCCGAACGTTGTTTTTTCAAGAGTTGTAATTACAAAATGATAATTATCGCCTCGTAATTGCCATTTTTTGACATCCAGGTGGTACCTTAAGTGAATCAAGTATTAGAAACAACGAAGAGTTACACATAGCCTTCTATAAATACTTCCTATATATTTAACAGAAATATTGAGTCAGGCAGCTGTTTGATTGTTATCAATAATGATAAAATTCTTCCATATTTATGAAACTAAGTTCTGTTAGGTTTTCGAGGGTCCTGAATTCAAATCCTTTCATCAGTTTTTAATAATTGAAAATGGCGGATCCAATATGGCGTTCATTTTGTGCCTTAAATACTTTGATGATGACGAAATTAAGTTCTGTTAGGTTTTCGTGACAGCTTACATTGAAACATTTAATTATTAGTATCTTAAAATTCAAGTTGGCTGATCCAATATGGCGTCACTTTTTTCAAAAAAAATATACGATAAAGAAAGAGAAGCTTCTCTTGCGGTATGTGCTGCTAGACAGTTTATTTATAGTGAAGTGATAAAAATATTTAAGCTCTGTTCCCGTCAAAAGATCAGTCTGAATTTCTAGTTACGAGGTTCTAGATTATTTCTGAAACACTTTGTTAAACAATAAGAAATAAATGTTACAGTATGCTGCTGCTGTATTTGAATAAATAACTAGAAACTTCTCGATTTTATCACCTGTTCAAATGATAAATGTTATAAAACAAGTCACCCACTAGACTATTAGCATGAACAAAAACGTCTTGACAAGGCTATAAAATTAAAAAAAAACTGGCTAGACGCCATGTCAGCCATTCAAACGCGTTCGAATCCGATTCCAAATTCGAAATCGTATCGCGTTCTGACGTTTCCTCTACGTGCCGTTTCCGTTCAGCCACGCGCTCGACGGAATTCGTAATCGCGCGCGCTTTTATATTTTTCTTTTTTTTTCTTTTTTAAACTATATGTATCCTGTGTTTTGATTGATAGAGCGAAGATACGCTGTTGAAGGGACTATTAAGAGTCCAACCTCATAGGGTCTTACTGATAAATTAGTTGTCTGTATTCTCGGCGGCTGGCAGCCATCTTAGTATCGAACTTACAATATAACCTCAAAACCTAAATATTCGAAAAATCATTTAAATTTACTTCGTATGTACAAAGAAGTTATCAAGTGCGTTTCCTGTTTATTACCTACTCTGGTAATTTTTTTTTTTTGATTTCTTATAACGTATGCATGCCACAAAAAAATACTTAAAAGGAAAAATGAAAACTCGATAGAATCACTTTGTTTTCCGTTAAGATTATTTTCCTAAAGAATGGGTAAAATAAGTGTTACTAATGAAACTACGCTAAGGAGTTTGTTTGTTTGTTTGAACATGCTAAGCTTTAAACTATCAGTTGAATTTGAAAAATTCTTTTTGTATTTTTGACAACTCAATTCTCGAGGAAGATTAAATACTATTTAACATCACGCTACGACCCTAAGAAGCAAATAATAATGTGGTTACAATAAAATAATCTACAATTTCTTGGAGTTCAAAATAAACAAATAATAAAAAACCGAAAATTAAGTTAATTTAGGCGTTTCCGTAGTAATCCTACGAGCGTTACCAAATTTTTTGCACACTAAACTAGTAACAAAAAACTTGTGATAATAAATGTATTTTTATATTATAGGTACTAATGTAAAAAGCTTCACACAACAGCGTCTACTGTTAACTTGTTTACTAATTACTCAATTTTACGCACTAATTTTTAAATAGAATTTTGCGAGTGACGTGCAGTTTAATATTTTAATTTTATAATCTTTGGTTATTTTATACCCACAATGGTTCTATAATACAATGCTGTGTAGCGTTGACATACCAACAGTTTAAGAAAAGGCAAACAATAGGTATAAATATTCTCCGTTCAATTTTTCTTTATCTAAATCCAACCGTGAAATATATTATGAGATACAATGACTAGTACAATGGCTTTTTCCTTTCTAAATAGTGTTAGGTAAATTCCAATAAATTTATCAATGAACATCATTGAGTGCTATTCAAACAGTTTTATTACTTAATTTGCGTTCAAAGACTATGAAATCATAGAGCAGTGCACAAACGACCGAACTGATTCTAATTCCCAATCGCTGCCTAATTGTCATGCGCGGCACGAGCCTGTCGCTGCCGATAGGGGGCGCACGCTAACCGCTCGACAATACATATGATCTATATACGAGCTGTACACGAGCTCCTGAGCGCCGATTGAATCGTTAAGCAGTGTCATGTGTGCTGTCATAGATTAATTAAATGGTTGAATAGCTTTTAGTTTTCAATTCCGTATCAAGAATTGCTTTCACAAGTTACGAGTATATATGCTTCTTGTACCTTGTATGAAACTTTTAAAGACACGATATGTATTGGTGTTATCGGGTAATATGGTAGAAATAACGTTTTACAACTGGACCTAATTGTTACTATTTTCAATTACAAATACAAAGAATCTAAAAATGAATACTTAAAAACCATTATTTCTGTATAAGACAGATTTTTTTAAGAGTAGTTTCTTATTGGCTTAACCAAAACAATTTTATAGAAATAAAAGCTTTCCTTTGTACAATAAAACTAGTGTGGTTATATTTATATTAGTAACTAAAAATAACAAAAGTTAACATTGATTGTCTTTATAAGACGCTAAGTTTTTAGTTTCATGTGTGTAAACTTTTTATTCTTTGACAATAAATTCTAAACCTCTTATTCAAATGTCACATCAGAAGTTAGAGATAGCATCTTTATAGACAGGATTTCCGGTGTCTGCCAACGTCGGTAAACAAACTTCATCGCCAAATCATACACAACCCTAAATAATAGAAGGCAGCATAAAACCCAAATATTAATAAACAAATAAGTAAATTACTTAATGAAAGGATTTTTTCATAGTTATAATTAACAAAACTATAGACTAGAGAGAAGATAGAATAATTAAAAAAACGTAAAGAATATAATAATAGATCATAGATAATAGAATTGTATATTATAAAAACAGGTAGCAAAAAAGCACAAAAATTCTAATTCTAATTCAAAATTCAATATTATTCATTTAGTTTAGGCTACAATCATTGAGCACTTATGAATGTCACTACGCCATCGGTTCGTAAGTCTATAGGGCGGGAGACCTTGTTCTGAGAAGAACCGGCAAGAAACTCAGCAAGGGCATTTCTTTTCTCCCTTTCTTTTACAGTGTCCACTTAAAAAGTTGAAAAAAAAGAGCCTTAATTACCAACAAAGAGTGGGTCCTTAAACTCAAGGACAAAATTAGACTGTATACTAAATGAAGCTACAGAATTCTGAATTGAGAAAAATAAATGTGACGTAGATTTTATATAAGACAATGAACAATAGCCAGCTAAGTAAGAAGTTGACATAGCAATTAAAGCACTAACAACACAAAAAAAAATCGAAATCGACAATATTCCAAATGAAATGCTGCTATACAAAAAGAGACAATTGTTTTCAACTAAATACTAGAAACTGAATACATACTAATCTTAACCATTATTAACGACAAGCCTGTCTGATGTCCGACACCTAAAAGATATTGTCTGAAATTTTGCTAAATTGATGAAGCCAACATGTGAAAGACCACATATAATTATGTTGCAAAAAAGATCATAAAAAGGTAATAAATACAACTTAACACTATATTTTTCCTTTGTTGACTATATCAACTTTCTTAATATGGTAGGCATTACAAGAACAAGGCTTGAAAAACAAATATATTATATCATCTTATTAATAAAACAATCACTGCAAGAATCCTTCTGGAGAAAAAAGGGTAGTAGTATAAATATCAAAAGTAGTGTGGTGTCTGTCGACGTGACACAATATCACCAAGACTTTTCTAAGCATGCATTTCGACAGCTTACGTAGGTAAAGTGATTGATATAGCAAGACTAACACATTAAAGATTTGCAAAAGATGTAGTCTTAATTGCAAAGTCACTAAAAGAATTAAAAACCATGCTGGAGATGAGTTAAGGAAAGCAAGATCGTAGGACTAATAATGAATGCTAAAAAGGCAAAACTTATGTCTGATTGTGACAGAAGCCAAATAAAAGTTAACAAAGAAAAAAATTAAATATCAGGATGAGACCTAGCTCAGTTTATAAGATAGTCGTGTAGTCGACGCATGGTAGTGGAACTGATTACTTAAATAGGTCACAAAAAGAAAATCTTTAACACAAAGATAAAATAAAATACTGTTTTATGCACTGTATATTACCTGTACTAACTACTCTACAACTAAATACTCTAACAACTGGCAATCCTGGGCTCTTACAAGAATACAATATGTTAAACTTTCAGTTTGCCAGCGAGCAAAAGAGTTATTGCTTTGCATGTTGGGCCCTTAGAAGAAATTACAAGAATATATTTAAATATATTTGTTTTACACAGTTAAACAAAAAGTTATACTCTTACTATGAATCTTAAACTCCAACAATAAACAGTTTTATGTTTAAGGTGTTTTTGAGACTAATTTTAATGACTTCAAAAAATTAAATAGAACAAAAAATTAAACAAAACTCATAAAAAGAGAAGCAACCGGAGTAAACGTGGAAATGGGCTGGCAATAAACGGTATAGATAAGTAGAGCAGAAGCGTAAAATACCTTGCAATTCAAGAGTATAAAAGGCCCAGAGCCAATTAGTAAATACAGGTGAAAAGTTGTGAAAAAGACTGCGAAGGATAGAATATTATAGAAAAAGATGGCGGAGGCCTATGCTAAAGGGCACACAGATCAATAACCAATTACCGATTGAACACTCGTTTCAATTACTTCTAAATAGAATTAAAATATTTTTTACATAAAACTAGGTTGTATGGAATGGTCTAATAAAATGTTCATTTTTTTATTTAGTTTAAAGTCCTCATTTTGCTTATGATCATAACAATAATTACCAAAACGCAGTTTTGATCTTAAGGTAATAGAATTTTTTGCCTTTCTCGGTAACGCGGTAGACTAAATAATTTATTTTTTAAAAAGGTTTGTATCTTCATTAAAGACTTGGCATTAAAACATTGATTAAGTAAATAAATCGTGAACTGTACAAAGTCTTCAAGACTTACTTAATCTGCAACAGCGGACGCCCATAGATCAGTTCTCAGGACGGTTGCGAACGAATTTGTGATCCAAATTTAGTAATTAGTATTGCGTCCCGGGCGCGTCGTGCCGCGATCTACAAGTATAAGTATAGCTCTAGTCCTGTGACTGAACATTCGATTTGGATCGTCGCGATCTATTCTTGGAAACGTGTCATGGAGTCATAGATTAGACAATGACTTTAGAAAAGACTAGATATTATCTACAGTAGGTAGATGCGCAGATAGGTAGAATAGTTGCATTTCTGATCCTGGGATAATGTGACAAAATTCAAGTATTAGTTTTTTTTATTTTCTCAATACAGTGATGTGACATCCTTATTTTCTTCATAGTTTATAATTACAGCATATTTAATACGAATATTCGACTTTCGTCGATAAAATAATTAAGTACTTTTTAAGTCAAAAATGTTAGAACTATGAGATATCGCAATCGCTTAACGAAACTGCGTTGTAAATGTAAAGTCCAAAGAATACATAATTACTCAAAAAGTCTTAATTTGTCTTAAAATAAATAAAGCTTCGAAATAGACTATCGTAGCAATCACATTAGGTAAGAATGTTTAAAAAGATTGGCAGTACTAAAATGTTAATATGTATGATTAAGGAACTGAGAAAAAAAAACTTTTTATCTCAGCTAAACTTCAGAATAACTAGTAAGTATCTTAATAAATGAAGCCATAGATTATGTCTCTTAGAGACAGTACAAAATAGATGTAGTGATACTGATTATTGCCTTGTTGACCGCTCTATGTGATCTATAATTGTATTATGGATAATCTGTACGATGCGCGTGGGCGCCATTGAAGCGTGACCACGCATATGTATCGATTAGTATCATGGAATTAGTATAGCGTGCGCCTGCTCTATGTATCACATCAACTATACACATGCTTGGTTTTGTTTAATTTTTTGCAATATGTACTAAGACAGGGAAGTATTTTATTGTTTATAATAACGTTAACAACAGTATTGATGTTATAGATGAAATATGTTTGATCTGGATCTGGAATGTAACTGATAAAAAACAGAACTAGACTTAAAAAAGTTTCAAATCAAGATATAAGATATAAGTACTCCGAAACATATTTTTTGATAGTTTATACTATTATTTACAGCACACTGTTTGGGCTGCAAACGTGCCTCGTTGTCTCTAATGACCAACTTACCTCACTTGTATCATATCAAATTTCTTTTCTCATGTTTAAAATTTTTAAAGAAATTTCAAATTTTGGGTTAAAGAGGGCGACATATGCCAGAAAGTTAATTTCTGTAATACTAACTAAGTGCATGTAAATGTACTAAAAATCAATACACAATGTTATATCATTACTTTAAGATCTATTTCTTATATAGGTAATTTATGCCATAATGACACCTTGAAACTTATTTTTTTTTTCATGAAATTTGTACCGTTTTTAGTCACATTTTTTATTTTTTGTTTAATCTTAAAGTCAATGCACTAGATAAAAAGCTGTTCTAATTGTTTAACTTTCATTACAAGCCAATGCAATACACGCTTTAAAAATTTTAAAAGTGTTAAAACAATTGTCACTTTCAGATTTTTTATTATTAAATACAATAAATGAAAATCATTCATTAATACACTAGACAAGGGCAAGTTTTATAACATATTTTTTTCAATCGGTGGTATAGTTTAGCCACAAAATTTGCACAAAAACGACATATTTACTCGGTCTAGCCTATCTTAATTTATATAAGCATCGATACTATAAAACATATTGTTGTTTATTGTAGACCTTTGCTAATGACCCAATGACGTAATTGATGAGTAGGAGGTTCATAATGCGAGTTGCAAAGGAACGAAACTGACCTATGTAATATATTGTAACACATCCCGCCACGTCGACTTCAAATCCATCTTAACATTTTCTCTGCTCGTCAAGTAATTCATCACATAGATGTATCCACAAATACCATAAAAGAAAGTAGTAAATACTTGATACTTATCCGTTAACATTAAACTCTAAGATTAACTTGCAAAGGATAGAAAATTGTATGGTGATGTGTAGGTTTTAGGTTAATATTTCGACGTAAGTTTTGACGTGAGAGAATCAAGTGGTGTACGTAAAAATATTGGTGTTCACATTTGCTCATCCCAACTCAGCACTCATTAGCGTGCGGCGATCCATCTCGCGCGCAGTCTGGTGATGGGCATATTTCATACCAACTAGTTACGGTCTTATTTCATGAACATGATTCATTGCCTGCTGTGTATTGATGATATTTTTATTTATTTTTGCATATTTAGTTGGCATTTACACGTCTAATTGTTAGCTTGTGGGTCTATTTTGATATTTCAGTCGTGTGGTTTTAAAATCAACTGTTTGTTTTCATATGTATTATCTAATAAGGGAATTAAATAGGGGTTGTAAGTTGTATGTCATTCTGTGAGCTTTGAAATTAAGTTCATCAAAATTGGTATTTGGACTTTTTGATAAAAAATAATAATGACTTGTTTTAAAAAATTACGGTTCATTTAATTATCAGATATATTTGAGTAATTCTTCCGTATTAATCACCTTACTAAGACCTTAACAAAATCTAAAATCAAAACTTTTTTTAAAGAGTAGTAGAAAATAACGACATTTGATAATTTAAAAGAGTCCTCAAAAGCCTTGAGTCTTATAAAACAAAAAAGGAAAATGCTCATATAAAATAAAAACCCAAAAAATAAAAAGAAAACCAAACAATGATTCTTAATATTTTGACTTATTGTTATGACGTTACAGAAAACCAAGTTATTCAAATCGTCTATTTTAAAACGTCCTTTGAAAAACGTAGATTAATTAAATCTAATAATTTACACCTGACACGACCTCCAAAATTCATCAATATTATGAAGAAACAGAAAAATAAAATACAAAGGTTATACATAAAAACATCGTGATGGTGGAACACAAAATTCGTGACATGATATCCGGGTAAGGTCAAAATATCGTCGGATTAAGAATCGATTCTCTGACGGGATCGATTTGTTTACTGAATCGAATTCGAATGTCGATGATCTAATTTACAATGACGAATATGTGATATAGACTTATAAACGAGTAGAATTACTTTGAAAAATATATGTTTGTACATGATATGTATGTATAAAGACTAAGGGGATTTTGTATATTTATTAAATTACATATAACAGGGTTAAGTCCCTAGTAATCTCCAAAACTAGCAACAGTCCCAAAAGAAGCTATAAGAAATAATACGCAGCTGATAGTCGCGAATTAGTAACAATTCAGTTGCACTTCACCAACTGTGATTCTGTATTTTGTGGTTGCAGCTACTAAATTACGCCATAAATTTATAATAGAATCTAATATGATTTTATCACACGCATTATCCATCAGCTTAAAGATATATTAATGAATTTGTATAAAATTATAGTGATTTGTCATATCCAATACGGATTGTAAAATGTAAGGCTGCACGAGTCACTACGAGTCGCTACAAGTATCACACATCTTTCTCCCCCTGTCGCCAATTCTAATTGTTTTTACACACGTCGTAAATTTTAATAATTTCCCTTTTTTTATAATTTCTAAAAAATTGAAACTCTATGGTTTTTCAAGGAAGGTGCGAGATGTAGGTCATTAAGGTGGACACGATCTCTTGAAAATTACGTCAACGGATTTATGCGGTCAGTCTCCTTGTACCTCTGGTTTGAGTTATAAATTATTTTCCCATTCACATGTTACTTTTAGCAGGTTTTTGTGTTTGGGACAAAACTTAGTTTTTTGTTTCTTAAAGGTTAGGTACTAGCATTATCTTGCAGTTTTAGGATCTTGATTAAGTTGACTTGATATTATGTGATAACTCACCGACTTTTAAGTGATAAGGAAAAAAATATAGTGTAACCTGTTTGCCAGTTCTTGACAAACCAAAGAGGACGAGACAGGATTAGAGCATTCAAAAAATTAAATCAAATATATTTATTTCGTGTACCAAGTTTTTTAACATTGTTTTTTATTTGAATCCATAGGCTCCCAAACTAGTAAAAACTGTATTATAGGCGCCAGTGACTTAAAATTCTATCTAGAACAAGATTTGTCCTACATTAACTACAGTGAAAATAAATGAAAGTAAAATTTTAAAAAGATAAAAAGTGTTTTAGCGCGCGCGTGTGTGTGTGTGTGTGTGTGTGTGTGTGTGTGTGTGTGTGTGGGTGGGTGTGTGTGTGTGCGTGTATGTGTGTGGCTAGTGTGAGAGGGTGAATGTTATTGTTAAAAGTAGAATTTCATAAACATATTTTCAATATAAAGCCATGAGATAATTATTTTTTTTATTGTGTAATTATTATACTTTTATATATTATTCTCTTTATTCAATTTATTATATAGGTTTGGAACAATAACATTAAAGTGCTCTTGCGCATACCTAGTTTTAACTCGTGGAACCGGACATCTATCTACTCTTTTGGTCACTTCAGGCAAGTTTGGTTTGAATTTAGTTGAATTAGTAGTTGAAGCATTGAACGTTAGTTTTTATTTAATGCAATCTACCTTAATTTAAATAATGGTATCTACCGTAATTGATAAAGGTCTTGTTTTCCTGCAAGCTTATTTAGATGATTTTAGTTTTAGATAAGTAGTAATAACATACAATTTCTTTAATTATTATTAAGCTCTGTCATTGAGGGGGTGCGGGGCTGTTATGATATTTCAGAAGTCGCCAGCAAATCCGCTATTTCTCTTTTTTTTTTCTTTATCAGCCTTATACTTCCCACTGGTTCCGGCACGGCCTACCCTCACCGACGGTGATTTGTTCCTTAGCCCACACGCGGGCACAGTACGGATTCTAGACTTCACATATATCTTTTTATTTTTATGAACAAACGTAAAAGACAGATGTCCGGTTGACCAGTAGGTAATTTCAACGTACTAAAAAAATTTACTTCAATCATTATCATCATATCAGCTTAGTTTTGTCTACTGCTCTATCGGCCACTCTCTTAAAGTAATTGTTCTATCGGGCTGGAAGGCGTTCAACGCTTCGCTTTCTGCTACGTGGACTCTCCACTAGGGCACGTCTGCTCTACCAGATGTTGGTATTTTGAAGGACAGTTCTTTCACTTCCGCATGTTCTCATTTCGAATTCGATCCATTAAAAAAACTCCTAGCATAGCGCGTTCCATCACACCCTGAGTAACCATAGTAATTACAGTCGTTACTTCAGTAATTTATTTAAATTGAAATAAATTACATAAATTTCTCTTTATTCATCCGTATGAAACCAAATGTCATTTTAAAGTGAACATTTCATTCAGTTAGCTAAAAATAACAAAAATACGAATAAATAAAATATGCGAATATCTATCGGAATGTGTGCTAAAAGCTTTTTGAACGAGATAAAGTTGTTCCATTTAATGAAAATGTCATAGTAACTTATTTACGGCAATGACAACATAAATTATAAGACCCTCGCTAAAATGACTGATTTACAATGCTAACACCAAATTAGTACGATGTTGGGTTTATCTTAATTTCAAAGGTTATAGCCTATCTGTCTCAGATTTATTAATGAGGTAAATTTTAAAGACATATCTAATTTTGTAAGTGATTAAGGAATAAGAGAAATAAATCTATACAATCAAAGTTGCTGTCAAAAGTAACCCTGATATTTTGTATTCGTGATGAGTATAAATATGTAGATATCTATTTTGATGTATGTTTATATATGCATATATCCTACAAATATTATAAATGTAAAAGTTTGTAAGTTTAATCGATTGATTATTTGTTTGTTTGTTTGTTACTCAATCACGCCGCAACGTAGCATTCAATTAAGCGGAATTTTGGCACAGATACAGTTGAAAGATGGAGGTCATATTCTTATTTTTATCCCGGAAAAGTCTCCGCAAGAATTACTTATAATAGAATTTAACTTGATGAAAGATATCTTTCATCAAGTAAAAATTTTGATGAACGAAGCTTCAACGATATCTTGCTGTAGCAAACTTCTTTACGTAGTTAGTACGTTTCGAGTAAAGTGTACTGTAAAGCACCACCTCATGCGACACGCTCCCGCTAGATGGCGCCCTTTGATTAAAAATAAATTTCATTTCATTCCTTCCATTCCTTGCTTGATTTGCGATTAAGTTTATAAACATGTTAACATATCATAATCATATTATGATTACCATATATTATGGTATTTTTTTCCAGGTCGTAAAAAAGCCTTATATACGATTGCACGTATTTGTAATTTTTACACGATAGATATTTTATGCAAAAAGGCGCAACTCTGTTTCGAAGCAATTGCAGAAATAGTTAATATTTTCACATTCGTACGTACATCTTTATAGTAGTAGTACCTACCTACCTATCTAACCATTGAGAAAATGTTATTATCTTTTTTTGTAACAAAACCTTTGTGTTTTCAATTTTTTTAAATAGAAGACGATCAAAACTAGACATTTTGAATAAAACAGTTTCTGCTGTACAATGTCGAAAAAAAAACAGTTATTTTGGATAATATATATTCATAAATTTTATATTATGCACTTAATTTATACATTGAAATATTTACTACTTATAGGTATTCAAAGGAGACTTGAAGTAAGGAGATTCTGTTTCCGTGATTAGCTGCAACCGGCCAACAGTTCGCCGAAGTGGGGCACGCGTCGGCCGGCGCGCGGCGTGATGCAGATATCCATCGACCACCATAAAGTTATTAATTCCTATCATTTTATGGCTTCTAATATAAAATAAATATTGAGCTCGTGGCCAGCAGACGGTTCCCAAGACTTTATTGAATTACAACTTTGCGCGATCGTATTCTTGTTTACGACGATTGAGATGTCTTGGTCTTCGTTAGTAGTTTACGATGAAAGGTATTTATAAAACGTTATTGCAATAAGAGCAAAGTTCGACGACTCAATTTTTTCGACAGAAAATGATAAATAAATTAAAATTTCAATATTTGTAAATTAAGGTAAGAGCCTAGCTTTACGACTGAATACCTCTAAATTTACTAGCAGATCTGGTACTTCCTAAACGCTTTCACGTATGAAAGAAAGAGAAATCACTTCAATTTATACTTTAATTTTTTGGACGTAAGTCTCAAATTATTAATATTTTTAAATAATTTAATAAAGTTAGAATCTCAAAACTGAACTACCAGAAGTTTAAAATACTGATATTTTTTGCCCACAATATAAATTTACTCGTAAAGACGTTGAAGTTTAGCAATGCTTAAGTATATAATCAGAGGTTAGTTTGAAAATAAAAAGTATGTGTCGAGAAAATTAATCAAGTCACACGATAACAAAACACTCTAAAATATTAATTAAAAAATCTATAATGAAGAATTAAATCTGCGGTATATGACCTAGGAACAATCACAAAGCCCCATTTTTTTTCGATGTAGTGTTAGTAAGTTTTAAGAGTTCATTTTAACGTTGCAAATAAAATCATTTATATGTAAAAGCATCAATGATGATGATCAGTGTATAGAGCAGAACTGAGGAAGAGCTTTAGCAGTTCAAGCTTTGGTAGTAAAAAATTGAAATATAATAAATCAATTTAGAGATTATCCATCGATCTGCGGCCGCGTTGTTCCACGACTGACGCGCTAAGTATCGGTCGTATTGATATATGTGTGTTAGTTTTTTTTGTGTTACGTTTTTTTTACTGGATAGAGAAATAAATGATTGCTAACTATATAATCTAAACGCCTGTTTCGTGCTGTTTCCATTATAAAAACTACTTTTTTTTAACTAGTTACAGGTGTAGCAAATAATTGATATCAGTGTTAAGTTTATTTTAAGTAAAGCGAGGTAGCTTGAAAGTTTATAAACCTGCTTTAGATTTTTTAAATAACACTGAAATTTGAAAAAATAAAAATGGAAAAGAATCACATCTACGGTGCTTTTATCTCATTTTAAATCTAAATTTAGCGTTTGTTTTAATAATAATGATCTAATTGGTACGAATTTATGTAGTACCTGTAGTAAGAAATTTATTTGTACGTATCATATTATCAGAGCAGCTAATTTATTTGCATGTATCATAATATTAGAGCAGTTAATTTTCATAGTAATACAAAAATAAGTACCAGTTTTTATTGGTTTTGCTATTATTTTGTTTTAGTTAGTATGGTCCGAGCTTTACTCGCCTGAGCCGTGTCGTGTCTGTTTGCTCCAATCCGATCAATTCCTAGTGATATTACTTATTTATTTATCCGATCATTAATGTCGTGATTTATGGCATTGAATGCTAGGTCAAAGGGTAAAGCAACGACTTCTTAAATGTTTAGCCGGTTTTTTTTTAATTTTTTATCGAGTGAAAGCAAACGAGCGAGTTGAGCGATTCGATAACTAATTGGGCGACGCGTTGACGAATGGCGTTTGTAATTGCACAGTTTGGTGCTTATTAGAATTTAATTTGGAAAGAGGTAAGAAGGTTTGATTTATTTGCGTTTGTCAATTGCGATAAGGTTGGTTTAACTGCCATTTAACCTGTGACATTTTAGATTGATGTTTATATTAAGTTTTTGAATGCTATGTCAGAAGTTTTAATCAGCCTAGTGAAGAATACTTATACAAAATGTACCTATGTAGTAATATGCACTAGTTGATACCTGCAGCTTTGCTACCGTAGTTTTCGGTAAAAAATATAAGTACGCTATAATGATGATGTATGACGTTATAATATGATACGTAAAAAAGGCTTAGGGCTTAAATATTTAGGGCTCTTATCGATTTGACTTGATATGAAATTTTATTACACATATATATTAATTGGGTAATTTGCAAAGAAAATTTTAACGTTTAGCAAATTTTTATGACAATACATCATGGGAATTTCCAAATTTGTATTGAATTACTCCATAACACATGACATGACTTGCCACATTTAAGTATATATTTTTAAACTTAATCAACGTTTCTTCCTTGTTTAACCGTAATGAAGCTTTCTAAGAACGCGGCTTCAACAAGAACAAACATGTCCCACAATGGCATCGTATTTATTGATCGATCTCCGAGCACTCGAGTGGCTCACAGATTATTTTTCGGAAGTGACCCGTTCAGCCCAGTTGTGGCGAGCGCTCCGTGACTCTTGAGGACCCTTGGACAAACAATACGGTTCCGCGTACTCGGTTTTGGATTAGCACCCAGATGTATATGTACGTAGTTTTGGATGTGATACTCTAATGATCTGCAAAAGTGACACGGTTGGTGTTTGTGTGGAAATGGGAGATCGATACATGAGGATACGGTATACTAAAGTCGCAGGTTCAAGTGCTTTGTCATTATTCTGAAAATAAAATATAATATACATGTCGCATAAACCCAAAGGTACGGCAATGTTTATCTTATGAGATACCTTAACTTAACTTCAAAAAGTCTGAGAGAAGATACATTATATATTATATATGTATAATTGTTAACCACAATATTAACTGATTTATAATCTTTCTATATACTTTACTAAATTAAATCTTTAAAATAATATATTTCTAAATGTTTGACATTTGTTGTCCCTACCTGGTCAAAACCTTTTTAATTATGTATTTCTAGTGGTACTTATCTTTTATAACAGTAAGTTACCTAATTATATTTGAAGATGTTGATTAAAATTTTTTTTAGTCTATTTCATTTCTTCGCTAGGGGTGAGGCTGAAGGGTCATCACTAACTGTTTTGTGTCACGTATATTTTTAAAGAAGAATTTTCATCTTTGTAAATATTTGTAGATATCTGCACACATGTAGACTTTGAGAATAAAATAATGAGCCCCAACACTCATTCAGTAAGTTTTGATAATATTCTTGCTTGTTTGCCACCTTTGTGGTTTAAAAAAAAAAGAAGACTAATAATTATTTTATTTAATGATTTGAATTTGAAATCATTTATCTTGATGATTAGAAATATTTTTTAAAAGCCTATGGTCTACTCGCAAAAAATGTTTTATTAGGTTTTTTTCTTTTGTCATGGAACTATAGAACAAATTAGAATTTCCATATCAGCTGCATATTTACCCACTGTTGGGACACGGCCTACCCTCAACGAGCGTGATTTGGGCCTTAGACTACACGCGGGCCCAGTGCGTTTTATAGACTTCACATACGTTTTTTTTTATTTTTCGACGTACGCAGGTTTCCTCACGATGTTTTCCTTCAACGAAAAGCCAGTGATAAAAATAATCAAATTTCATGAGAAATTTTAATAAAAAAAACTCATTGGTCCACGACTAGCTCGAACCCTACGCCACTCAGAACACAAGTTTAAATCGAAAATCCCTAAGCCACCACCGACCCGACCGAAATTAGAAGAAAGCCTCAGATAACAAAAATTGCCGTTGATGAAAATTGTTATAAATGATAGAATTAAAAAGTGATACACAAATTAATTATATAGACAATTACTAATTAATTATACTGTAAAATTAATTAAGTTTACCATATTCATTAATTATACATCTTGGTCCAGTTTCTCAAATAAATTCGGTAAGCTAACGCGTGGGCACCGTTGTTATCTTAGAAAGCAGATTGGAATGCTGCGTGTAATACCGGAATCGAAACGATAAACACCGAATTATGTTCGGGTTCAGTAGTACTATAAGGCCATTTGGCTCTTTCTTATTTAACGGCAGCACTGTCTATTCAAATGTCTAAAATATTATAACTCTTGCTTAGATCTATTGGTTCCTTGTTTCATCACTGCCAAAGCTATGTTAGCTGCACCTTTCGGGTGCGCGGGCGCATCTCTCATGTTTGTTTTACTACACTGTTTATTCTGGTGCAGATAATTGTAAGAGAAGTGTTTACCGAGATAATACTAAATTGTGGAAGCTTCTTTAAAATAACAGCCTAATTCTGTTATAGACAGAAGTCGAGTAAAGTTGGAACGCTCTATTTATTAAGATTGTCATTGGGGCATGGCATCTATATTTTATATTCGTTGTAAATGCATTAAAATAAAAGTTTGGTACTCCTAGAAGAAAATTATCCTGCGCTGGATGTTTCTTTGCGCGAAAAAATTTGAAGTGAGGAAACTCGCCGAAGAATCAAAGTTACCAACACAGCTCAAACAGTTAGCAAACTGAAGTGGCAAATGGCAGGCTACATTACTCTTTCAATAAAAATAAACGATGGGGAAGAAACATGCTCTGATCGGAAAACGCAGACTGGTATACATAGTGTGAGTTTATGTGACTTTTCAACTCTACAACCAGGTTCACGTATTTAACAACAGACCTATGAAAAAAATGTTCTCTCAACGCGTCCGCTGTTGGCCGCTGCTTCATTTATAGATATTCATTTCGTTGACGTGAACACGATAGTAGAGGTATAATCTCACACTAAGGCTGGGTTGCACCAACTGACTTTGACGGGCCGGTTAAGTTTTAAAAAAAGGTGCCTATGCGTATTTTCATAAAATCTTCCATTTTTGATGGCTGGTTAACGTCGAAGTTAGTTGGTGCAACCCAGCTTAAGCACTAGCTTCATAATCGGATTAGCTTCGTTATAGGTGGGTACAAGCGGGTCGGGACGTTGTAGAGATTTATAAGGGACCTTACCTTCCGTAGTGGACTTTTTCTGGCTGAGATGATGTTGATTTTGAAGAATGCTTAATCCTTTAGCACTAACAATTTTATTTTCTTATTTTTTTTAGGGTCGAAGAAAAATTGATTTCGCATTTCATATAGTATTTAGAGTAGCGACGCATTCATGGTAGAATATAATATAAACAGGAAGTACCATTTATCATTAGATGAGCAGTTTATCTGTCACCTTTTTGGAAGTCAGCACAGAAATAGGCCCAGGTGGCGTCTGTCACCCTTGTTTATGGATTCAAGCAGGTCCATATTTTATGGAGTGATTTGTTAACAAATATTTAAAAAATATAAATGGACTTACTACCATGAGTACAATTTAAACCAGAGCAAAGCGTGATTAAACTCGCATTATGCCAAATTTTTTATGTCAACAATTTACATAGTAAATTCTGTGATTATTTATTATAGTTTGTTGGTTTTTCATTTTTATACATAAGGAATAAACAACTCCTCGTGACTTATAAAGTCCTAGTACCTACATCAATCTAACAAATACACAAAATTTTCATAGAATTAAGAAACACACGAGGTACAATTACATTATTATAAATACAGACATTAAAATATTTTTCCTCGTTTATGCCAAGCCATGTCTACGGCTACATCATCAATGCAAATCTTTGAGTATGGTCTAAGATGTAAACGAATATTTTCATAGCAAAGATGCAGTCTAGAGATTAACCTCGACTCAGGACTTAAACCTGCAACATTATTACATTTTATGTAAGTGCTCTACCAAAAGAGCTATCGAGGTACAAGTATGGCTGATCAAATCCCAGCTACGTTTTTAATAACAGGAAATTAATTTAGTTTATACTGCCATGTAAAATTTAGTATGTTAAGGTGCTCCCTGCTCCACATACCAGCACCCCTTAAGCTGTTCCGCGCTCACGCTGTATCCAGAAACCTATCTACGCTCTTTCCTGATGATCTCTCATTGTTCCAGAGCTGAGACAGACAAAAATGTAGACAATTGTGGAGATGAGAGTGCTGTGACCGCCGCTGGCTGCACTATACACCTTAATTAGGTCACCAGAACTTAGATGATTTACTTTACTGTTTATATTTATATTATCCCTTGGCAGATACATCTGTGCTATTACCGGCTATCGACTAAGTAGGACTAAGAAATTCTACATTTTTTGTGATTAAAATAATGTTTTGTGCAATAATCCAAGACTTGTTCAATCTAAATAACAAATTTGATCGCAATTCGTTTAAAAGCTTTTTGCTATTGAGTATTAAACATCAAAAAATCTTAATCTGCGCATTTGAAATATTAGTAGTAGTTATAAAAACAATAAATGAATGGAAAAATTGTACACAAAATAAGATAAGCAATAACAACAAGTGCGAAATTCTGAATATTTGATTGTTAACTTCTCTTAAGGGAAGTTATTATAATAGGTCCGAAAATCGAAATCGCTACATTTGCGTTTTTTTTCGTTTTGAAACCTGGAGAATAGTTTTCCATCATTTTTAGAACTAATTTAATAGCTCTAATAGATAAATTAAATAACCTAAATACACATATGAATATTTGAGCACCCGCGTACCTATACATGAAAACAAGTAAAGCTATCTAGAACAACCTAACATTGATATTGATCCAGATTTTCAGTAGTTCCTAGTGTATGGGAGACTATTCCTTGCCGTTCGCGCGCTCTCGTGCGCTGTGCGCTGTGCGCTATTCACCCCTGTGACTGCGCATATTTCTCGCTACATTTATCACGTATTATGCGCGCTGTGAATATTCCTCTGTTAGCGCGCATGCGCCCATACGAGCTTAATTTATTAATTGTACCGCGTGACCTCAGACTCTGGGCGATTTATGGGCCACACTTATTACAGGCCCTACATTGATTCATTGTTAGCCATTTCGCCCGACTCTTAGCCATTTCGATTTTCAATTATTCCCATTATCGCCTGTTTCGCTTATTTCTCAACGTCACTAGTTCGTAATCTTTTGCTAAAATAGTGCAGTCATACAGGATCAAGGTAGTGGGTCAAACGCTAAAGCTGATCCAGCTATGAATTTTAACCTTTCTGTATACTATTTTTTTTATTTTTTATTGCTTTTTTTATGCTCTGAAAAGAATGAAACATGATAATTTGTTTCAATTTCTTATCTACCTACTGTCTAATTATTTTTCATGCAGTAAGTGCCTAGGCTGTAGTTTCAATTTGACACATAATAGGTCAGGGAAGGGAAAAAAGGGTTTCTTCGCATTTTATATAAAAGCTTAAGAGCGAGGTGCATCTTTGACATCAAAATTCCCGGATTGAAAAAGCTTAAACCAACTTTTTAATGTCATCAAAACCAGCCAGATACAAAAAGTACACCTAAAGAAATTTTATTACAAGTTTATACATACTTTATGCGAAAAGATTTTTCCGGACCTATTATAAAAAATGATAGAGAATAGCATAGCAAATAACAGTAATCAAGTAATTATTATAATAATTATTGAAAAATTATTAAGTTACACATTGTAGACCACCGGTTTTGTTAAAAGCTAGTTGTTGAGCTTATCCTAATCTTTGAACAACATTAGCTGCCATGTTTTGTTTCATCGTACAATGTAGGCACAGTATGCACTTAGTGTCAATAATAATAGAGATGAGCCAAAAAAAATATTTAGTTATGAATGTGTCATACAGATGTCTTTTGAACCTGACTAGATATTGACGTTGAACGCATTAAGTGGTAAACCAAACACGCCTATTGCTGTAAAAATTGACATATATTTGTAATTTCCTTGCCTAGTATTTCCTGTTCATACATTAACACACACACGTGTACGAGACAGGCAGGCCGGTGAACTGCGAGAGCGATTCAAAGGCAACCATATTGTCGGTCGGCGGTCCTAGCGTCGACCATTAAACTGTTATGAGCTTTGCAAGTTTAACTTTTACCGCGACTGTTTTATTCTACAGCCTTTTTTGGAGTCTTTAGTGCTTACGATACGATATTGTATTTTGCATATTTGAGTGTTAGAAATGCTTATGTAAATATTTGTGTTAATTATTTTGTACACATAGAATATATAGATAAGTGTATGTAAATTAAAAAATAAACTATAAAAAACAGTAAAAATAAGAAAATATTCATTAGGACTAAATGAAAATAAAATTGAAGTTCAAAATTAAAAATCTTACTTGAGTTTTGTTATTGTAAACACTGATAGAAACATTGTATTTGTACGTTTGTGAATATGGTAGGTATGTGATTCTATGTCGGTGAAACTTTTGGGATTTCAAAATGTCTATAAATGATTGCTAGTTCTGGCTTCATTAATTTTTTCAGATAAAAAAATTATATATATGACTCCTTAAACAGTTTTTATTTATTTTTTGAAAAGTCACAATCTCCACACAGATAACATTCTACAAAAATAATCTCGATTTTATTTGAGTAATGTTATAAATTCTGAAGTGTCTAAAAAAATCGGATTTAATTTAGTATTTTTATAAATATCTGAGAGTTTGAAGCAGACTTAACACATTACGTCCGGTTCACGTAATGTTGCAAGGGTAGTAAACCGGCAGAAGAGGCATTACGTAGCTCCGAGTGATACCAGCTCTAGCTCTAAAATATTAACCTGCAGAGCAAATAGGTGTGCCGGTACTCGATAGATATTCTTTATTATTATGTGCAAATAGTTATAGTGTTGCCAATCGCCAAGTGTCCTTAAATAGTTTGTACGGTTATTTGTTTTATATCTATTAGTTTTCTTGTAACATTTTATTCTAGCTATGAAATAGGAAATAGTTGTACGATGAAAAGTATTTTTACTTTTTTTTATGTAAGTTACTTTCCGTTTCTTGTAAATTTTCATTTTAAATTAGTATAGATGGAGAGAATATATCTAGAGCTAGCTGATTTATTGATCGATTTCCATAACTAGTATACAATACTCACTACCGTACCGTGACATTATCGTAAGCCGTAATAACAAAGTCAAAATTGTAAATGTTAAGATATTACTAAGTTTTGTAATAGACGTCATACTTACGTAGAAGCCACAGATAAGTGAAATATGAAATAAGCTTAGTTAGTCTGCTTGTGCTCTCTTGAAGCTGTCTACTAATACTAAAACAATATTGACCGCTTTTTATAAACTATAGTAGATTGTACTTTACGGTATGGTATAATATTTTTGGGAAGGAAGCTACCTAAAAGAATTCCGTTTTTAGGGCACAAAAGTGATGTATAAAAGCAATGTCATGTATAATATAAAAGACAGTTGCAAACCCATCTTCAATTTATTTTATATTAATAATTATAAATTTTGGTAAAAACAAAACTTTTGTAAAAAACATTTTTGTATCGCAATATCCGAACAAGAATTCAACACAATAATCCTTTGCTCACATACCGCACCGCACGCGATTGGTCGGTCTAGATAACTTCGATGACCGACTGAAAAGATAGTAAATATATGGTATTATCATAGCGGTACTATGGCGGAAGTTACCTAGTTATATGAGATCTGCATGCTGATTATTTTCCGCACAAAGTCAAATTAAGAAGATATAGGAATTTTTTTTTTTAAAGCTAAGTTACATTTAACGAGAAATTAACTCTTTCTATCCCAAGCATTTATAATACACTGATGTGCAAAAAAAACTAGTCACTAACATAGACCACAATATTTTCTAAACAACTCATGATAGCTCTATGAAGTCAAACGAACGTAAAAGCGTATTATTTATTGACTTTTATAATTATATATGTGAAAAAAAACTCTTAATAAACCTACTTTTTGTTTTATGAACCTATCTTAACTAGTTAATGAAATATTATCGTTTATGCAAGTGACTAATTATTTTTTCTTGTCAGTGTAATAAAAAAAGTGATATATTGTAGCGTAGGTTTGTAAGGATTTATTTTATTTAGCCCCTTGTTATCGGCCGCGCTACTACGCAGATAAAATTACAGTTATATATTAGTCTACAATCGAAAGAATTGCAACTTAAAAACGAAACAAGGATATACGCAAAAAAAATATTTACAAGCAAGCTTTCATTAGACCTTGGTTATCGTTTAAGACCAGAGTACTTGTCAAGGCAAATCTAAAAAAGCCCAAACTTGATAGGGTAGCTTCTTTTCGTTACAAAGATCCTATGGTCACCTTTTAGCTCCATGATCAGGTCAGATCTATGACATCAATATATTGCATTGTCATCCGATTTATGTGTGTATGCAAAATTTCAACTCAATCTTTCATTTTCAATTTCAATTCAAACTCAATCGAACACCGGGAAGTGAATCACATTTAACTTACAAGATTTGATTACAGACACAGGACAGGTGAAACTAAAATAAAAGCTCTTAAAAAAGCTTTTAATAGAAGCACCAGATTTGCTCACTTGTATAGAGTGTATACAAGTTTTTGGGTCATAATGTTAATACGATGGTATAATTATGCCATAAATGAGTTATAGATGTTATCGAGTGTTCTGAGTTAGATATTAATCTATTGGTTTAATTTTGTCCAAACAATAAAGGCTACAGTCGGCATTTTAACACATAGTGGATATGTCTGCGTGTATGTGTTGTTGGAGGCTGAGCTTGTGAACTCTACTAGCAGTACGCGCCGTGACCCTGGCCTCGGACTCGCGTGGACGCGTGGGATTTTTGAGACAAGGAAGCGTAATTAGAACTGCTTTCTATTAAATTTTACAAACATATTTGTTTATGCAAACTAAAGAATAATCGGCTGTTAAGTGGGAACATAAATCCAGACAAATTCTGCACACCACGCGGAATATGAACGTAGCATGGGCGAAAGTATTAAATATTAATAACTTACAACTCTTAGTGACTTATAAAGTCCTAGTAGATCAATCTTATAAACAAACAAAATCTTCATAGAAGTAAGAAATCTAATATACATACATAGAAATAATCTCTCTTCTTCTTTGTACTAGGACTTTATAAGTCACTAGGAGTTGTCGCTCGTTACGAGCGTATTTCCAGAACAAAGATGTAGTTAGGATTTTCATCCGTCAGATATGTGCCTTGGTAGCTCAGTGGTAGAGCACTTACACGGAATGTAAGGGTCGCAGGTTCAAGTCCTGGCTCTGGGTTAATCGCTTGACCTGTATCTTTGCTATGAAAGTATTTATTTATATTGAAAGTATAAATAACTCGTATATTTGCATTTATATTGTAAATTTGCTACGAACAGCCCTACATTTTGTTTTAAGGAATATATAATAAAATCTCAGCTAAATTAAATGAAATAATCTAGATCAAATAATTAGATGAACCGTTATGAAAATAAATTAAAAGAAATTAAACAATAGCAAAAACTAACTAACTTTGGTATTTTTTCTATAAAGAAAATTTTGCATTATGTTTTTGCTAATATTAGATCTTGAAGTTAGAATTTAGTATCTTTTTATTTTTTATTTATTTATTTAGACTTGATTTACTCACTGAAAATTCAATTCACCCCTTAGAAATGTGATAGCTGACTGGGCTTGAGTATATTCATTCACTAGAAAAGGGTCTGATTGGGCAGCCTTATAAGTACATACTTTTTCCCTATTCATATAAGTGACACAACTTGGGCCATACAACCTTATCTTCTTCAGTTTTTTTTGAGCCATGGATAAAACACTGTACTGAATTTCAGAGTGCGCCCTTTCCATCTGGCGGACCGTTAACTTGTTTGCCACCTTAATGGTTTAAAAACCTACCTTGTAAAATATATTGGCATTTTTTATACATATAACAATACCTAAAAAAAACAGTTATAAAAATAACTGATAAATGTTAAACTATTCTTTAAATACCTACAAATATACATATCCTACTAATATTATAAATGTGAAAGTTTGTTTGGATGTTTGTTTGTTACTCAATCACGCTTCAACCACTGGACGGATCGAGATGAAACTTGGCATACATATAGGTCAGATCCTGAAATAGCATATAGGCTTTATCCCGAAATTCCCCCGGGAATAACTATAACCAAGCCTTAACGAACTATAGCTATAGCTACAGCTTGATATAGCAAAATTCACTAGTGTAATTAAGGAGTAAATTACAGCCGCCGATAACCGAATTTAGGACGAGCTAATTAAGGAGTAAATCACAGTATTAAAACTGTGATTAAATAAAGGAGTCCCACGCCGATAACCGAATTTAGGGCGGGCGGAGCCGCTGGCAAAGTCTAGTATTCTTATAAAAAGAATGCTGATTCCAAAAAGCTTCGAAGGGCTGTCCAAAAAATTGATTCAAGGGACATTATAGCTGGAGCTTATCTCTCACAAGGTATTAGCACAGGCACAGCCTGAACAATTAAACTTATGTTTCTACGATTCAGGGAGGTAATGCTGCCAGTGTAATGGGGACAAGATAACGTTGTCAATATATTAACTTTATTAAAAGATTGAGACTAAAATACAAATAATCCCTGTGCTGATATAATATATTAGGTTCGTAATTCTAATAAACAAACAGGTAGTAAAGAAATAAAGGTAACGGTAAGGTCGCGTCGGCCATATTGTCCGACGTCGCGTCGCGCTTGCGCACTGACCGCGCATCGCAATATATCGCGCGCACGGGTCAGGCGGCGACCTGCGCGCGCATCCCTGCTCATTAGTATTGCTCGTGTCAGTGAGAAGCGCTAAAATGTCTGTCTCAGGTGAACGGATTAAGTTATAGATATCCATATTATATTAATCAGAAATCATGTTTTTAAATATCAGATATTTATTGTAATCTAAAATTGTTAAATTATCTATACGAAGATTTTTATGGTTGCGTTCCCGCAATGTGTCAAGAACATGTGTCCCGCAATAGCAATGTGCCAAAAACATCAGAATCGGAGAATATCTTATTGGTTTCTTCTAAAGAATGAGCAAATAAACGTAATCCATCCACTGTATGGTCCCGTTACTCAATGTTACGCAGCATGTTAAATATTAAGCATCAAATAGACCACAACATTATTTTTTCGAAATATGTATTTATTTTCTCATTCGTAGATAAAATCTTGTATGTATCTCCATGAAATAGGTAATTTAATATCTTTAATACTAGTGGCTAAATTAAAGCGGTGCAAATATTAAAACTGCCTTAATTTCATGACCGTGGTATTGTGAAAAATGTGAAATCTGAAAGAAAATTTTGATCACAATTTTTTTTGTAATGCAATGAACTACACATTCCTCTTTAGAAGCCATCTTATCGCTAACTGACTAGCTGAGCTTTTAGTTTAAAGCTCGCTGTAAATAACAGGTATTGTATTTATGTGTAATGTAATTTTAGTCCGCGGCTGCGAGTGTAATATGTAAGTCGATACGAGCATACACGGACGGACAAGCGGTTATGGCTTCGTTGCCATAGATCCGTCTTTATGGGTACTGCCGATGGATCGGTAAATCCAAGTTTAATTAAGAATCTACTTTATTTTATTATTGTTTATTAATATGAAACTGGAGAATATACGTTTAGTAAGAAGTATCATCATTATTTTCTGGCTACTAGGTTTTGTCCACGGCTCCGCCCGCGTTAAGTTTAGTTTTCGGTGTGATATTTCTACGGCAAATTCATGAATGTTTGGTAAAGCAAGTTAAAGCTTACCTATAGTTTGTCCACACAGATTTCGGTTATAGTTATACTAGAGGATTATTTTTGGATAAAAAGCCTTCTTTTTTCATCCCTTTAACTATCTCTGTACCGAAATAGCTTTACTGGTTGCTTTGTTGTCGCTTTAAGCGATAATTAAATATAACTTCTTGCCAGCTCTTTTCGGCAGAAATTAACATTGTTTACGTTATATTGACGATTTAAAAGTGTTTTCGTTCTCGAGAAACCTATTTGAATAAATATTGTTTGATTTGATAAACAAGCAAATAGACTTTTATACATATATGTTGGTTTGGATAGAAAAAAAGGCTAAATTTGGAACCCCTTAAAGCGCTACCAAGTGCCAAGGGCTTCGTAGTAATAATTTGTTAACATATGTGGACGCTTTCAAAGCTTTCCTGACTGAATCATCATCGCCCACCGCGAACCGCTTAATTTGAAATTTGCAGAGGGTGTTGATTTTATGTTTCCCTTAGGGGGTAGAAAACTATTTATAAGAAAAATATTCGATGATCAATATTTTTCGTCAAAATTAATAAAACAAGTGTTTCGGCGTTTTTAAAAATTCATCTCCGAAGTAGAGGAAAGGGGTTTGTTTGTTAGAATTGTTTGTAAGAGAACCCCTTTTTTATTTGGTTAAAATTATGATAATTAATATTTAGACCTTTGTTAGGAAATTAGGATCCTGCATTTAAGCATTTTAAGAAAATCGTACCTAAAAGGGGTCGGATGCTAAGGGGATGAAAGTTTGTATGGGTATCCCTTTATTTAATTAGACTGACTGACATATTTAGAAAGTATTCAGCTTCCTAATATGTTTAAAATTTTTCAAGGTTCAACCCCAAAGGCAATAATAGGTGGTGTAAATGTTTGTAGTGACAGGCAAATCACGAAGATAACACTGTGGGAAACCTACTAGTTAGCTATACTAAAATGTATTTGAAGGTTTTGATTTGTTTGTTCAAACTGAACCTATTTAAATGAAATTTAGCAAACAGAGAGACTGGATCTGGACACGTAGAATACCTTTAAAGTGTTTTCTGCAGGTGAAACTGCATGTCACATATAGTATTATATATATTGACCTGTTTATTCGACAGTTTGTAAATTAATTTTAGTGTTACGGAATCTTTAAACAGATATTTATGTCTACCATCTGTTAAAGTAGACAAACGTAAGAAAAAAATATCATGTTACATGAACAAGATCTCACCTTTTGTTATAAAAAGCAATAAACAAAAAGCTAGTGATGTCGCAACGCAATTGAGCGATCTATCGAATCAAGTGTCTTCAACGAGGGTTATGTGTGTCGATAGTCGAGAAGCTCGAGTGCTGAGCAAACTCGACATGTGAATAAATTAATTTATTTACGAAACTGTTTTAGACAATATGAACTAATGTTAGAGACGTTTGAAAGCAATAGTGATTTCGTAAATGACTGTCTGTCATAAAAATATTGTAATGCTATAAAGAAATTATTTCATAAAAAAGGATGACTATAATTTAATATAGCATGCTGATATAGCTGTTATAAACAGAGAAAGCTAGTCAGTTGATCATCTTGACTAACAAACGTTTTTTGTATTGAATTATTGTTGTTTTTTATAAGTATAATATTAGAGGTAGTAAATTATAGTCGTATTTCATCTTTACTAAAGAAAAAAGTGATTAACATACACTTTTATATATTTTATTTATTTTCACATACCTATTTTAAGTTATTTCTATGCATATGCATTAAGATAACCATGGAACATCAGAAGAATCAGATGAGACTGTAAATTGTCTTTACACTACACTCTGAAAGAACCTTCATGCATAGTCAAAAATAGGGTTGAAGGTACATGTTTGCAGAGAATATTACTTTCTTGCCCGTTTGGAGAAAAGATAAAAATAAAAAGCACTTACTATTTAAAAGCTGACGAAACAATTAAATAGCTTCTTTTTATTTGGTACAGTGCCATCTGTGATTATAAAAGCGAACCAATTTCACTTTTTTTTTTTAATGAAATGCATGTAAATAGACCTGTAAGGTTATTATTATTAGGTTTTGAATAATGATGTCCTTCAAATAATGGCCTCCAGCGTCCATGTAAATTTGATCCCTTTTAAAAGTTTTTCATCACGCTTCTCAATACTTCCGGTGGATTGTTTTGAATTTTTATGACGAATATTGGTTTTTAGGGTTACTTTAGTTCGTGGTTCATTCACGTATAGCAATTTTAAGTAACCCTAAAGAAAAAAGTCGGTACAGGTCTGATCAGATGACCTCGCGTGCATGAGCAAATTACCAAATCGGGAGATAACACAATGGTATACACAGCATGATGGTTAAAAGTACCACCTGTTATTTTGATTACGGACAGTAGTGCAGTGTACATTACGCCTTTATATCCTCTCAAAGTTACAGTGTGGTGCGGCGTATGTGCTGAAACAGTTATTGGACCCCACTTTTTCTAAAACAAAATTGGCAACACGATTACCATCAATGGCCATCATTATTTGAACGACACCATATTCAAAACCTAATTGTGATAATTTCACTGGCTTATTTACAAGCATTTCATAAAAAATGCATTTTCTTAATATTAGGCCTCTTACTTCGCTTAACCACTGCTGTCATATGACAGCAGTAGTTAAGCGAGCCCTCCGAAACATGAGGAGCTCAGCAAAATGTACCACTAGGCTTGTTGTACATCACAATGTACACATCCAAGTAGTGACCAAGCCCGACCAAGCCTGCTTAACTTCGCATATCGTTTTCGGTAGATAAATGCCACTGGACCACGAGCTCCTCCAGTTTAAGAGTACTGACGAGTCATCGGAGGAATAACACAAGCACAAATCCTAATGCTTATGATTGACCGTATTTAGACGTTACATAGTCGATTCTAGATATTAACAGTGATGTATTTAGTTTACAGTTATTGTGAGAATATGAGAAATTTTGTATTGAGATATATTGAGTTACAATATATAATAATGTGTAACTTACTTAGTAACAGCTTGTTAATTAGGAGTTGCCATTATTTAGGCATAAACAAGTTAAGATGCTACATGGCTGAGTAGTTAAGCATCTGAGAAGCAACTTAATAATAAATTAACTTAATCTAAATACATTGCTAATGATACATGCAATTCTCTCACTCCGTGCTTATTTGTCTCTGATGCAGTAGTGGAGGTTGTAGTCAGGCTTTGTAATATTGCTAATAATTTTATTTCCTGATCTACATACCTACGTGCTACTATTTACAAACTCTACACAACAAATAGTTTAAACTATTGTCATTAAAGTTTTGTTTATTCTTAAAAAAATGAAATTATTAAGCTGTTTTTTATAATATTTGAAATCTAATAAACTTGTCCATTATGTTAATTATGTACTTTCGTCGTCGACGTCCTCTCAGCCGAAAACGTATACAATTGAACGTGACTCTACATCCATTACCTGTCCTACACCAAATATCCTAGTAAGAGCTTATCCCAGGCGGCGTCTTCCAGTATGCGGTTCCTATTCGAAAAACTTCTTTCTCAACGAGTATCAGTCCAACGAGCAATGTATGAGATATGTTGGGTATTTTGTTCTAAATATATATATTATGTTTTAATTTTAAAGCAATTAAAATTTAGAAAAGTAAGTACAAACGCAAAAAAAGTTTAAGTTCTTTATAAGTACCAAATAAAATAACTTATTTTATATGATAGCGAACACATTTATAACCGATTACAAATATTTTTCCAAGCGCAAACAAGTCATTATAATAAAACAATCGTTAAAATAACTTGATACAACTTATTTGCGAGACGTAGTGCAATTAAAAGAGAAAGTAAAAGTGAAACAATAATCATATGGGATGTTAATTTTTTACGACAGATGTACGTTCGCTTTTCGAGTGTACGACTGTGTGTTTGATGATTTATTGACATATCATTGACACGAATATGTGTCGATAGGAGTGTGATTAAGTTTATCGATATTTAAGCTATCGACTTGTAGAATAAACGTTTACTGTGTCGCAGTATTTTAGATGTTCATATAAAATAGCAATACTAATTTTCTAATTATTTCCTTAAGACAGCTGGTAGTTGTCAATGGCTTTGGCTTTCCCAACTCAATACTACTGCGTTCGCGGGCACTGTTCGTTCACGTCACACACAATGGATTTTCGGCAAGTTGGAACATCAGAAAATAACGCTGAATACTATTAATTCTGGTTAATCCAGGGGTTCCCGTACAAATCCCACGGTTAAATCCAAATTTAACGTGGGATAATATTTTATTTTAATTTGTTTATGAACGTAAACTCAATGCATATCTGTAGCTGCAAATTAAAAAAGTGTTAATGTTAATAAAAAGTTGGAATACACGCATTTATATGGTTAAAAAATCTATACTAATATTATAAATGCGAAAGTAAAAGTTTGTTATCTCTTCACGCTTAAACCGCTGTACCGATTAAGATGAAATTCGGCATGGAGATAGTTTGAGTCCCGAGGAAGGACATAGGGTATTTAAAAAGGTCAAGTGTGAATCAGTTTTTTTCTATGATTTAGAAGCTGCCGTTAAAATCCTACATAACCGAATTTAGAGCGGGTGGAACTGCGGGAAAAAGCTAGTATTATATAAAAATTTCTTTTGCCGTCCACAATGCGTCGACATGTGCTATAATACAAAGAGTTCCATTTTAATGGTTTTTTTTTTCAATTTTAGTTTTTTTTTATTTATTAGTGATATTGAATAAATACAACTTATTATTTACAAAATCCTATGAGTTATATTTGTCATAATAATAAATCTTGTTTAAGATGGAAAAGTAGAAACAGGCAGGGTAAAATTAAAACTGTATGTTAATTTAAATATCCCTTAAGCAATTCCCAACAATAAATCATATTTCGCACCAGGATTTTAAGGATTAGATTAAATAGAGTACCAGTAATATATTTGTTGTTCGCCTTTACCAGCGGCTCCACCCGGCCCTACATTTGGTTATCGTCGTAGGATTCTTACGTTATACTAATGAAGTTAGCACGCTATAGCTGTAGCTATAGTTCATTTAAGCTTGGTTATAGTTATTCCTGCGGAAATTTCTCGCTCAGGATAAAAACTGTCTAATGTCCTTCCCCAGGACTCAAACTAACTCTATTCCTAATTTTATCTAAATCGGTTTAGTAGTTTAAACGTAAAGAGGTAACAGACCGACAGAGTTACTTTCTCATTTATAATATTACCATGGATTATTAAGTTATAGGAAAAAAAAGAAAGACAATAAAGGTATTATGATAAATTATTACAGCGTTGTGCATTTTTTTTAAGTTTTCAAAGCTTTGACCACTGCCATGGAATTTGTTAAAAACAGTATTTTACGCTTAGACAAGTTACGATAAAAATATTAAGTAGCAAATTATGACTGAACTTTATTCTGGTGTGGTCTGACCGATCTGATACTACGATTAATAAGGACACAGTTTTTTTAACAGTCTTAATCAATCAGTCCGCAGCAGTCTAGTATATGAACGCCACGTGTCACCACATTCATTCTCCATCTTTGTCATTCAGCTTTTTCCAGCTGACTTTTTTAGGTCATAGGTTACCTGGCTGGGGGAACTTACGCTTTGCTTACCCATCCATGGTCTCCATCCTAGAACACGTCTGATCCAGTGGCCATCAGTTTGCGACAGACCTGCGTATGAGGACTTCAGTTTGCTTATTGTTCTGTGGATACGCGTTAGTACTTTGCACTCTCATTGGGTAACAAAATAATATACATAATTGTGTGACAATATTCTTATTTCTAGGTATTTAATCTTAATTTGATTTATTAATTTCTGTCCACTTTATCACCTGGCAGCAACATCCAGGGCCTTTTTTAATAAGTGTTATAGTTTAGTTATTAATTAAACGATTGTTATTTATAAAGAATATATATTTAATCATTAACATGAAATCCAAAGAATGAATAATGTGTTTTAAATCTATGAATAACTGACCCATTACAAAATATTCAAAATTTTATCTATTTATTTATTTTCTTTTTAATTTAATTTTGGGTGATGTGAAGCGCTTGTACACACTTGACCTTTTATTTGATAAATGCGGCGCGGTTCGCAGGTCAAAACATGTGTGGCCACGAAACACGCTAGTCACATGAAGCTATCTAATATCTACCCGCGGCCAGTTCTATTAATTGACCTTGTGGTATTTTTCGTAATAATAAAATTTAATAATATTAATAAATATATACATATTATCAAATATGTATGTAACAAAGACACATTGCCAAGTCTCTAATTCTTGTGCTAGGAAATACCTAAGTTACAAAAGTTAGTGCCCTCTGTAATAAGAATATTATCTAGAGCGAGCGAGCACAAAGCGCAAGCGAAGCGTTTCCGTTTCAGCTTGGGTAAGAATGCTTTCGTATGTCTGTTCGGATTTTCTCTGCTACAGGTAGCATTTCTCAATTGATTCTCGAAAAATTTTGTGAGCAGGTTCGATAATTATATGGATTTTTTCTGTCGATTCAGTTCTTGGAATTTTTTAAATATGTCTGAGACATAGGTGCTGGAAACGATAAAACATTATATTTTAACAAAATGTTCAAAAATGTCACAAAACGTCAAGGGGTCTCCGACTGAGGGGGTGGGAAATAATGAAAAAAAAAAACGCAAATGCTCTGTGTCACATCAAATCAGTACGCGATGCGAGGTCTACAATTCACATAGTCACAAGTAAATTATTTATGCATAACTGTGAAACTATACGTTATTACTACATTGTACTTTTGCCGATTTTACATTTAATGATATGATAATAAATATACTTTCAAATTTAAAACTGTAATGTGATTATACCATTTGTTTACGTTTTACGATGGACACATTATATAATTTGACTGGTAAGCAACCGCTCTCGTAAATATTAGAACTTGACATGCTGAAATTAAAATTCAGTGTTTCATCGAAAATTAGGTCTTATTGACCGGATAGCTTTCATAATATTATTAAAAATAACTATAGTTGAGATCAACAAGCTAGGAAATAGCTGATGATTTCTTCCTCTGCAATACCCGCTTTTTCTGTGACCTTAATCTTGATATTTAATCTACAAAACAATATCGATATGGATGAGTAGGCGGCCCCAGCTCGCCCTGCTCGAATAAATATTTAATTAAACTTAACAGACCTCACAGACACAGGCTCGAGTTTCGGAACTTTCTTATAGTACTACATACTATATTTTTACAATTTGAATATTTTGTGGGATAACTGCACCATTTCCACTTGGATCCAGCATATTGAACTTGACTTTTAAGCTATGATTATGCAGCTAATTTATTTGTAAGGTACTTACCTTAACTTATTTATTCTATTCTCATTAACAATACCTTATAACATCTCATCTGACCCCCTACTTCTACAACAATTTTATTTATCAGTATTCGTGGTGAATATTTCTGCATGTATATTGTATAGACCATCGTTTCATATCGATGGTATAGACGCATGCCATGACACGCAGGCATGTTCAGTTCCCATGTACCGAGGGGGTGTCGGCTCAGTAATTAATACCCGCCCACATCTGGCGCTGGACCGAACCCCGACCTACGGACCACTCTACACGGTGCAGCCACAATATTAACGCGATTATTTTTATTTGAAAATTGCTTATCGTGTAGGGCGATAAATCTAACACGAGCCATTTCCGTGTTATTAAAGAGGTAATTTCAAGCAGAATATCGTAACGAGATCATAGAGTTGAAATAATATCAATGTGAGTTCCAGTAATGGCGTGAGTAACAATATCAGCGTGAGTAACTATATTAGTGTGAGTAACAACGTCAGTGTAAGTATAATTATTATCAGTCTGAGCTGGGAGGATAGCTCCCAACAGTAGTAGGCTCAGTTTTTTCAATACATATTTCGCAACGGAATAAATAAAATTGCATCGTAATGGGTATGATATTTTTAGTTTTAAAATATTTATATTTTTATCTATACTTGTGCACTTAAATGGACTCAACCCATCTTAACTGGATATAAAATAAATGAGTAAATAACTTTGTTTGTCTTTCTGTCCATTACCTCTTTACGCTTAAACCAATTAAGGTGAAATTTGGCATGGACATAGTTTGAGTCCCGGGTAAGGCCCTATGGCTATTTGAAAATCAAGGAGTTGCCGTTAAAATTCTACGCCGATAACCGAATTTAGGGCAAGTGGAATCGCGGGCAAAAACTAGAAAACAATAAATATCAAATCAAAATATATTTTCATTAAATAGGCATTTAGAGAGTTCTTGTAAACTGTCAAATATACTTATTCATTTGTTTCCTACCGTTTAACAGCGTTTTTTTCTACTGAAAAAATATCAAAATATCTAATATAAAAATTTAATAAGAAACTTTGTTAATGTATTTGGAAAAACCATCTTTATTGCACACTATGCAAATTCTGGAATAATTTCATTAAAACTAGATATATTTAAGTAACTGCAAGTTAATAAAACTTAAATTAACCGTAGGTTATTAAACGAAGCAACAAATTTAAATCGACGTTTAAACATTTAACTCTTAACAAAGACTGAATTAAATTAACTATTAGTATTGCGCGTACTTGTAACTGTAATTGCGGTCTGCACTTTCCGCCTAAGGATCCATTAAGGGAAATATGTGTTTTCAATTATAGTACAATTTAACGTCCCTGTTAGGGTGTCATAACGCATGCTAACACTATCTAGAATGAATGTTTATTGACGCTTAACTTCGAAAACTTAACGGGTGATTGAAAAAGGAATAATAGTAATTTAAAGTGTCTACTTGTTTATCTTGTCGGTAACAGGTCTCGTAACTTCTGTTGTAAACTATAAAAGATCTTGATTGGATAATTGTAACCGGTGTTTTACTATATACACATGCGTGTATGTCAATGTTGTCCGGTGCAAGGGGAAAATTTGTAGATGATTTGATCTAGACCAGGAGTAGAATCTGATTCTGATGAGGAAAATACTATTTCATGCAAGATGTAGCGCTGATCAGTAAATAGCTGTCGTTGATCGGCTGCATGGCTCAGTGGATAATGACCCGACTGCTGAATCGAGGGGCGTCGGGTTCGATTCTAGCTCAAGAATCACATTTATTATTTGTGTTTGTGTTGTCTTAAGACTGGGTTTATTCTATGTTTAATTGTTTGTATGTATTTACAAAAAAAGTATATTATATGTAATTGTATCCGTTGTCTGGTATCTATAGCAAAAGCTTGCTTAGTTTGGTACCAGACGGCGCCGAGTGTAATGTCCAGAATATTTATATTTATTTACTTGAGTAAAATAATAACTGTAAAGTTAACTATATTCTAGTTATCGTTACGATGTGTATTTAAAACATTACAAAAAATCAAATAAAATTACAAAGAATCTAGTAACTTCTACTAAAATGTAGTGTTTTAAAACACTGTTTCGTTTCTGGATTATTAACTGTTAAGGTGTTGAAAAAATGCTGATGCTAAGAAACGTGTGTCCGTACTTTCAGTATGTAGGTACGTCACTGTTCAGTATGTAGTTACGTCACTGTTCAGTATGTAGGTACGTCACTTTTCAGTATGTAGGTACGACATTGTTCAGTATGTAGTTACGTCACTGTTCAGTATGTACTCGTAGACGTCACTGTTTAGTACGAACTGTTGATTCGATTGTCAATAAGCCTTGGACTTGAGGATTGTAACTTTGTTTGTAGGCTGTTCCGGAGTCCACTACTGTCGCGATTATAAATAAAATTTATGGTGAATTTCAGATATCATTTGTAAAGTTTTTTTTAAATAATCGAAAAATGATTTATAAAATTATAGCTGCATATGTAATAATATTGCTTTTATTAATGTTTAATTATCATTAAAAAACGTCGCTTAAAATACATATAAGTGCTCTTTTATAATCGAAGTAGGTACTCGTAGGTATTCGCTTTAAAACTTTTGGTTTTTAATTCAAGATATTAATGTTACAATAAAACTTTTGTAAAATGAAAACAAAAATTTTAACTGTATTTTTTTTATTTAATTCTATGTATAATTGTCTATGGCTAATAAACTAATTGCAATTCAAAATTACACTTAAGTGCGTACTTTAGTGATTGCTAAAACCGGTACTTTACATAGTTGGTTGTCTGCCCTGCGTAAAAACTGCAACTTCAGTTCTAACCAAGCTCTCATTATCAGAGTCAGTTACAATTTCGCATGCACTTTGGATGCACGTTACTACAACACATAAAAAAAGCACACAGGTACATACAAGCCCGACTCACACTTGACCGGTTTTTTATATTTCGTAGTAATATTGCTTAAACTTAATAGCAATTCGTAAATCTATACATATAAAAGGCTTTGTCCTGAATGACTGATGGATCAACGCACAGCCTAAACCGCTGATCGTAGAGACCTGAAACTTGGAGGGTGTATTCTTTGTATGACGTAGGCATCCGATAAGAAAGGTTTTTCCGGAATTCTACCCCTAAGGGGGTGAAAAAGGGGGGGCAAAGTTTGTATGGGACAACGTGATTGTTTGGTCCAATCTACTTCAAATTTTGCATAAATCTTATTTAACAGAATTGATGGAAGACGTGTTTCGTTTTTTATTGAAATTCATCCCAGGGTTAAAAAGGGGTAGAAAGTTATTTGGGGGTTATTTGCTTCGAAGTTGATATCAATACTCCTTAGTGCTTTTGATTTAAATTACATTTTATTTTGACACATGTTTTAGAACTCAATCAGATTTTATTCAAAAAAGGTTGAACTTACTTAAAAACATAAACAACTTCAATACTCTTTAAAATTGGAATGTCTCGAATGCCACCGTACTATATTAGTACCTCATTTAAGGGGTTTCTAAGCTCAAAGAGGTTATGCGTTTTTAGGTGTTTGATTTTTTATGTACAATAATACTTAAAGTTTTCTTTTTCTACCTATCTTATACATATAAAATGCTTTGTCCTGAATGACTGACGGATCAACGCAGAGCCTAAGCCGCTGATCATAGAGATCTGAAACTTGAAGGGTGTGTTCTTTGTATGACGTAGGCATCCGACAAGATAAGGTTTAACTGAAATGGTGAAGTGCGAGTCGGATTCACGCAATAAGGGTAACGCGATTGTAATGAAATTTTGGTAAGTTATTATACACACGCCGGGGAATGCTTTTGAAAAAGAAAAAAAGGGTCAACTGCGAGTGAGACAGGGTTAAGTGCGTGTCGGACTCGCGTAATAAGGGTAAACCGATTGCAATGAAATTATGGTAAGTTTTTATGCACACGCCGGGGAAGGTTCCTGAGAAAAAACGGGTCAAGTGCGAGTCGGACTCGCGCAATAGGGGTAAACCGATTGTTATGAAATTTTGGTAAGTTGTTATGCACGCGCCGGGGAAGGTTTCTGAATTACTACAACCCTATTAGGTTGTTTTTTTAGAAAAAGGCTAAAACTTGGCTTAAACGTTAAAAATTAAGATTCACGTGATTCACCGTTTTTGAAAAATTATTCTCTAGACGGCAAAATAGTGGACGAAAATGTGTATGAGAATTCCGATGTTATTGTAAACAGTCAAAAGCTGTTTTTTTTTAAAAGTTTACGCAGACGAAGTTGCGGGAATACGCTATAGTAGTAACATATATTATGTGAAAATTGTAGGTTTCTTCCTACTTGAGTCTTAAAGTTTATACAGCCAGACAGTGTAGGAATTAAAAGGAAAATACTAGTGGCAGGAATTCATTGCCCCCTTCGTGTTCCTTTATTAGTTTCAGCCAGAAGACTGCTGAACGTAGGCCTCCCCCAGATATCTCTACAACGGCCAGTCCTGAGTCACCCGCGCCCATCGGCTTCTTGTCTCTGCGCCATGCCGATACCGCGTTTTTCCCTTTGTGTACGGAACTAGAAATAGGTCATCTGTTTATATCAAATCTTTTGTTCAATATCATTTTTCAACCCAGACTTTTAATTTAAGGCGACAACTCATTACTTTTATTTGTACACAAAAATAAAACTAGTTGTTAAACAACTAGGGCCAACTGGTTTTGAACGGAGATGTACAATCAACTGATACGTACCGGTGAATGTCTAATTAGCATCTGAAGATAGCGGCTGTTCGTCGCCGGGCTGGCACTTACGCGGCCGTGTCGATGAGTTATCGATTTATCGATTGTTTATTTACGATCGACTGTCAACGTTTACGGCGCTTTTGACATTTTTTATTTTCAACTTGCCAGCTTACTTTGTAGCAAGACGTACGGCTAAGGCGGTTGTAGCTTAGAGATGTACAGTCTGTAGACACTTCTCTTGCCTACAGTTTTCTTCCGTATTCCACAGTCTGACGAACTTAAGACTGTTGCCAATAAGCTACCTGAGCTGTTTTAGGCATTTCGATTTGCGCGTACTGACGCTTCAGCAAGGTACTAGAATAAAAAAACACAGACAGTAGACATTCTTGTATATTCAAAGAATTTATACAGGTTCTTTAGTAAATCAATAATATAATACATAACTTCCTCCCAAGTTTTCTCTTTTTCTAATTATTTTATGTGTACACTTTACATTTTTCCATTAATAAAATCTTCATAATGTTTATTTTCTCCACGTACCCCAAAATGAATGTTTGAAAGGAACTAAAACCCTTCGGCACTGTAAATGTGCCCGCCCGTTCACTGTGATGGCCGGTGCAGACCAGATGCGTAGCGTGACGTGACGTGCGCACGCACCATTTGTGATGTATGAAACTGTAAAAATGGTGCCAGATCAATGCGTGACGTGCGCACGCAACACGTATCTACTGACAAACCGAGTCCGTGCGCGTGTTTAGCGGAACGGCAACGTCGCTCACGCGCGTGCTGTGATGACGTTCTACAATATTGCGCTCCTTGTTAGATGCCAGACCAGGCATTCACGCACACGCATCGGTCAGTGCTGCAAGTTCGCACACACGGCAGGTTGTATTTATTTACAAAGTTTGAATTTTTTTTTCAATAAAATCATAGAAATATTTTGAAAATATGAGTGTCTCTACAACACTAAACATGAAGAGTACAAAAATAAAAATTATAAGTTATTATTGCGATCAAATGCTCTCAACTTCAGTATGGCTGCACGCATGCAGATGTTACCTGTGTGACGTGTGCCGTACCGCTTTTGCCGGTGTGACAGGGCTTACACGCGCGTGCGCACGTCACGTTACGCCACGCATCTGGTCTGCTCCGGCTTTGAATGAGCACAAGGGTGAAAGTGGAATAGTTGCCCTAGAAGTATAGATGCTCCAAAACTGTTTTGTATCTGTATTGAAAATCTCAAATATAACAGGTTCCCATTTATACAGTGCACGGACATCAGTCGTATTCGGACGTAGAGTGCGTAGTTAAATAAATTTGCTGAACTCGTTAACGGACGTCATGAATTACGAATGCCACAGTTTTTAAAAGGGAGCATTTTTTTATTTTACAAGGAATTTAATTTTATTTATTGATTATTGCAAGTATATGGTTTTATTATCAATATAGAGTGGTTCTTTAAGATTTTACTAAGGATTTTTTTTTAAAAAAGGGTTTTTTTTTTCAAAATCCCTACTAAAAAGGATTGACGCCCCGAATTTTTTTTAGATTTATTTATTTCTTATACACAATTATAGGACACTTACAAAATATACAATATAAAAATAACTATGTGTAATAATCAAATCGATTGTTACGTGCCATTGATGAAAATTAGAAATCAACATAAGTAGTAGTAGCCAAAATACTAGAGAGGCTATAGTTGCGTTCAGTTCAAGCGCAATTCAAAACGCGCAAGAAACATCTCATGCGAACAAGCTCTATACCTACCGCGAAGACTTAGACAAAACCGTTTAGTCTCTGGTGTACACGCGCTTTATCAAGGTGCGTGTTATGATATGATCTTACTTCACTATCAGCCTAGTACCGCTCAAGTCTACATGTCAACGCCCAGTTGCTTACCATAATTGAATATACTTATAGGTATGTGTTATTCCGATTTTACTGAAAACCTGCTTAGAAAGATAGATCGTCAGCTTAAATCAGGCATGCGCTACATGAGTCGGTAGAAGAAGGAGCATACATTTAGTTCAAAGTAGAAGCAGATGTAAATTCATTATTCCAGCATGCGTTCCCTTTCCAGCATTCACCTTCTTACAAGTCTATATGGTATCATGAATAAATAACCCTTGTTGTTCACTTTATTGAAACTAGAAGTTTGAATCAGTTCAGACTCAAAAAACCTGCATGAAAACTAAACGGTTGAAACTACTACGCGGAATTAAAATCAAAGGTTATTTTGTGTGAGACGTCCCTATTATTGCACTTTTAAGACTCCTGAATTAATTACTCGCACGTTTTCCTCTACAACAATTTAAAACAAATGGCGGTCAATCTTTAGTATACCTAAATAAACATAAAGACCTAATTTCCTAGCCAGCTGTGTTTAAAAAAGGGTCGCAAAAGTGTGATAGAGACGATACTAACGCTTTGTGTCTTGTGTATGAAAAAATATACCAAAAGTTAACTTTATCTCTTTCTAAAGTGTGGCTTATTTCAAGAGCCCATTGCGCAGTCCATAGGACAGATTACAGAACTCGAAGACAATGAGTCTATCTACCACTATATTATAAAGAAATATGCAGCACACACTGTACCTTGATCTTATTTTTTATAAGTGTCTGTTACCAGAGACTTTGCTTAAGATGTCACAAAGCTTACGTTAGCAAACACAGGCGTATTATGTATTATGGCTATTGTGTGATAAAATAGCATGCGATAAGAATACGACTATGTTGACGCCCTAATGTTAGACAGATTGCCTCGAGTATTTGTAACTCGTGTAACAGTTCTGTCAGTCGTAGATTCCAAAAGGTGTATTGATACATACATTTTAATGAAGAGGATCCTAAAATTATCTAAGTTCATAATTTGACAATACCAAACCCCAACTCCACGGCTCCCGGTTCGCATCCACAATCTAATCTTTAGCCGCAACACTGATTTGCGAAAATAAAACGAGACCGTATTACAGACGGCGCCGGGTAATAGGGTAGTGATGGGACATTTACTTCAGCAGAATGTCGATGTTTGTGTTACGAAGATTTCTGAAATAAAATAGCGCATGAATATGGTCTTATTTTAGATATAGGGCTTTGTGTTTTAAAATTTCAGTTTCGTAGTTAAGCAACTCATACCATAAATTGAAAATCATTGTGGCCTATTATATTCTATACAATTAATAGGCCGTGTCTATTAAAGCATCACAACAAAATGATTGGAAGTGATATTATCCTGAAAATTACAAAAGTTTCCGCAGTAAAAAGGCACATGCCGATAATCGTATTGAGCCTCGGATAAAAGCTAGTTTAGTACATATTTTAAAAGAAGAAACTTTTCAATCGATGATACCTCCATACTATTTTCACGTAACTTCCTACAAATATATAATTAATAAGTATTGAAATCAATTTGTATGGAATCGTTATACTTTTGAAAACTTAAGATTAAAAAATATTAACTGAAAATATTAACTACTCATATTTATGTATATAACCTTAAAAAACAAAACGTATTTTTTTAACTGTTATTTATTATCGATATAATGTTGCCATCCCTAAATGACCCGACGGTTCCACAAAAAGTAATCATTTGTCTACTTGACTAAACTGAATTATATTATTTTTTATTATTATTTAATGATGGCCGCAATAATTGAAGGCTGCGGCCGGCTCCCGGTCTAACGCAGCTCGCGGCTCGACAGCGAATTGGAATCATCTTTGTTAAGGGGAAGTACATACCACTAGCGTATTATTTATTGTTATTTTGTATATTTCTTTAAAAATACTTAATTTTTTAGCACTGTTTAGAAATTGTTATTTTGCCTAATTTGATTATCTGCATGTACAATCATCTGGGTTTGAAAAAAACAGAGAGAGCATAGGTCCTAAAGCGTTGTGATGCTGTTCCTAAGAGATTCGTGAACTGATTCTAAGTTTAATGCTGTGTCTACATAACTTAAACTGTAAACTCCGTTTAAGTTAAAATTCTCTTCGAAGCCCTATTAAGATAAAGCAGGAGTTTCATGTATCTTTCTCATTTATACGAGTTTAAACTAAGGTACCTACTATGATATTTAAAACATTGAAATAATTTTAGGAACATAAAAAAAATTAAAAATTAAAAATGAATAAATAAATTATTTTAAGAAGTAGAAATAAGTATCCTTTGTGCGTGATTCCGACTCGCACTTGGACGATTTTTTTTTTTTTTTTTATATTACTTCTTCTTCTTTTATTATAAGTTCTTTTTCTATTTCTCTTTCTTTATTTAAATTCTCTGAAATATTTAAAAAGCTATAAACACAAACGAATTGTAACATAGATACAAAATAATAATAATAATAGTTACTACTATAAAACGTAAATAAATATAAAACTAACACAGATATATAACCTGAAAGAAACCCAGATGAATCAACTAGTGTACCTCTCTGGTCATCCCCTTAACGTATTGTTATTAGATTACGAATAAGAAATGATGAGAGGTCGTGATTCGTCGGGCGGTTCGCACGGTGTTTGTTGTTACAGTACAGTACAGACACACAGACAGCCGCTGTGCGTGACTGACCGATGTCTAACGTACAATTACATTATATCTTAATTCATTTGGCAATGAATTTGAGCAAAGTTAAAATGAAGTAATTTTATTTATGAGTAATATATCCGCATAGGATACGTAAAATATAGGAATCAGTAAATCCGGAAGCTTGTTAACTTTCAGCCTCCAAACCAGGCCAGGTTTTAAAAAGGCCATAGAACCGTACATACTACTTTTACACCTGAGGTTAATTATACAAAAAATTATGAAGGTTATTGTTCACTAATATGACTAGTTACGTATGTTTATACTTATATATCTACTACACCATACTATAATTTCCTTTTTTTTTTAAAGTTAACTAATTCCTGATTAATTTTAAACTAGTTTTTTACATTAATCTAATTACTGACAAATTTTCGAGGATAAAAAAACATTTGTCTCGTTCGTCTTTTAGTTTTAAGTGTTTTTTTAACTGATCTCCAATGACTGAAGGGTGATTCAGTAAGTATTTACTATTTTCAAAAGCAGCTAATATATAATAAAAGTTCAGCTAGTCAGAAGGAGTTACTTGGCCACCAACCGAACATAGGTGTTAGATAAAGCAACTGCTTGTACAACAAAAGATAAAAATATGTTTTCAAACCATACTTTTTTTTTTCGATACGTAAATTAACAATGTAAGGTTAAAAAGCCAACAAACATACACTGGCGAGCAAAAATAACAAGTCACTTACATAAATGACCACATTCCATAAACTAGTAAAGTGTGTATGTGTGTGTGTGTCTTATTGCTTAGTGAAATACCCATTGTATTTAAGTTTTAAATTTGACACTGTCTAGTTACTCTTCAAAACTTAAATTTTTATTAAACTAAGAGAAGTAATCGTGTAGTGCTTTCTGCGAGTTGCCAACAGACAAAACAATATTTTAGTTTGAATGTGTGGTGTATATAGATCAATCGACATATATTTAATATTCAGGCCCTTATGTTATAGTTGCATTATACTAACCTATACATAAAAGAGAAGTCTATTTGTTGTTTTGTTACTTCCGGAGTATCTTGAAGTATTGGCACATGAATAACTGAAAGGACATAAAAGAGCGTAAGATACTTTTGATCCCAAACGAAAGCTTTTACGAAAATATATATTACCATGGGTGAATCTGCAAGATTGCTAACTTGTTTTTATTATATTTTTCGTACAGAATAAATATATATATATATAAGCTAAAAGGAACGAGTATACCATCGTTTTTTTTATTCCTATTTATTAAGGCATTTCCGTAGATTTTTTATTCCGGTTTTTCAAGGAATGACGCGTACACGAGGTAAAAAAGTGTCAATTTTAATTTCCCTTATTATCTATGGTAATAAGCCAATTACACTTAAAGACAAGCATTTTATTAAAATTGGCATTTCCTAAACGATCGACCGACCTTTACGTAATGATTCCTTATTTCACGGATCCCAAATTGTCGGCCCATTAAAAACAATAAGCGATCTTCATCTCGTAATGACTGCTTTTAAATTGATTTAAGATTTCACAGACCATTACTTAGGCCATGTGTAAGTGTGGCCCTGTGGGCTCAGATCTGTTGGTGAAATAGGTTATTGGAAATTGTGTAAAAGTGCTTACGCAATTCATATATAGAAAGATTTGTAACGCGCCATAAGGAGCTTCGGTGTGAAAATTATCAACATATTTTTGGGATTATTTGATAAGCTTTTACATTTTCTAATATCAAATTTTGAAAGATTATTTATATTTGCAACAACTTTGAGATCGATACGTTGTATTCAGTCAGGATTTATCATTTAGTAGTTATTTCTTATCAATTTTGAAAGACCATTTTCAATATGACAGGCAGCGGCAATATGACTTGTCGCCAAGCTTGTGAACTTACCGACGCGACGTGTGGAACTTACCTACGTGTGAAACTTACCTACGTGTGGAACTTACCTACGTGTGGAACTTACCTACGTGTGGAACTTACCTACTTGTGGAACTGACCTACGTGTGAAACTTACCTACGTGTATAACTTACATACTTGTGGAACGCATAGCATTATGTCAACGAGCCTAAAAGTATACCCAGCTTAGCATTTGTATGTGGCCTTTATAGTAATGACTACTGAATAATACCTAAAATTAGTCTCGATCTAATAAGTGACTTATCATAATTTAGTTGGTCGTACGACAGAGCGGAATAATCCGCTTCGTACAATAAAAGTATCCACTGTAACACTTAAGCATTCTGAAGTATTTTTTTCTCGACCAGACGAACAATAATTCAGCACAGTAGTCTTATAGTTTGCTGTTTACGAACACATACTTAACAACAATTTGCTGTTCACCTACATATACTTAACGACAGTTTATACTTAACGACAGTTTTGCTCTGTATGTACTTACTAACATCCACACTATTAAAAAACGATTTTGTAAACTGTCTTATACATTAGAATTTCCCTGATCTTTCATTTTCCTACTTTTTACTCTACTTCAGGTAACTACCTTAGTCCAGTCAGACTCACTGTATCAATCACGCAGGAATAAAGTGGTTTGGCAAAGAAGGCTTTCCCCCAGAGTATGATGTGGGTGTATATCCCGCCACTGTTTACCCCGTTATGGTGATTAAAGCCGTGATGTTATACATAAATAATGTAAGTTGTAGTTCCTATACACCCCCATGGAATGCATTTAAGCCTTCTAGTTTATAATATTCATGTCTCATTTGTTTTTATCTCCGAAGTTTATAAAGAAAAATATCTAAGATCCTTTTCTTGGGTGTGTTGTACTTAACATGGGTTTAGAATTCAGGGAATAACTAGTTCGTTTCTGCGGTGTAAGAAGGGCCAGGTTCTTATTATAGCTAAAACTATATTGTTGTCAATTTAGATCGAATAACTGGATGCAGAATAGTTACGACCTCAGGGCACAAGTCGACTTAAAAAATAGTTAAACATAACTTTCCTAATCCAGAGCAGACTTATTGCTCCGCTGTCAACAGGGTAACAATTACTATTTGATTTATAATAACTAATTATTTATTGTCTAAGCTTATTCGCTTTTTAATTGTCAGAACAGATATAATCGATTATTTTTTCCTTTAATAGGACCACCCAGTGTGATCTCGTTATGTTCAACATTAGTTGTTCGATGTATCGATTTATTGGTTTCGTGAGGTTAGGTAATGCAAGGTTTTGTAGCAATCGATGTTGGTTTAGATATAGATCATTTAAAAAAGAGGGCACGTGAGTCTGTGTTTACATGTAAAAGAAGCGTGAAGTTTTAATCTTTGGGTAGGTCAAAACTTATCTTTATTATAGGCTGATAAATTCAATTAAAACTTAAATAGACCTGGCCCACGCCAGGTTTAAATACGAAAAACCTTTTGATTAAATGGAAAGGGCTTTAGAAGTGCTACTTTGACTATCACTATACTTTTTTTGTCAGTAAAAATGTCTAATATATTATCCTAAGTTATAAGAAGAAATGTTATTTTATGTTCATTTCATTACTTTTTGTACATAAATTATTAGTAGGTACTTATTTATAACAAAATTTATACCAAATGGTTTTCGTTAAACTACTGTATATTCCTACGTTTACGATATACATACTCTACTATAGTCTCACGCAACCTATTAGTTTGTTGTATATTACTATACTCAAACAAAGAATATGCAATCGAATGGAATAGGCAGCTTCCATCTGGAGGCATTAGAATAATTCGTTGTAAGGTGTGTTACCCACCCGTAATTCTGTTGTACGACTCATTGTACAAAATACGTAATAATAAAATCCGACGTCGCACCGCGCGCTGTGTACCGAAATGCCTATTATTTAATTATTAATAAGTAATGATCTTACACTATTGATGTGCGCTAAATTGAAACTAAATCCCAGTTAATAACGTTATAAATACGAAAGTCGACTATACTCTTAGTTATAAGAACTACGGAAATATTTGGATTAAAAACAAATTAAGGGTGGTATTCGTTATATATTCACGTAAAAACCTTAAAATCCACAGAAAGACCGGCTGTCATAAGTTTTGATTTCTGATTCTTATATTACAGATTTTATAAGTATAAGTTAAGTGTTCTTTATAACCCTATTTTCGGTTTAAATTCTTATACCATCATCACACATGTTTGCCAATATTAGTAGCCTCTCATAGGTTCATTGTGAACTCAAAACAATAGATTCTTCCCTTCTGTGCGCATTGCTTAGACTAAATTATATCTTTCGTTGTGCAAAGTGAACGAGCGCCTGACGTCGTTGAAGATTCGCTTCGTAAAAGTGCTTTAATATAAATTTATGAGGTATTCTGCCAAATACTTTTTTATTCTATCTAAAGGGAGTGTGAATAATTTGTCTTTTAAATTTGACGGTCATTAAGGTTACGCGCGACCACTGCCGTTACAAATGACCGGTTAAGTGAAATATTATAATAAATTATAATAATAAATTATAATAAAATAACAAATATTTACCAGTTTCTGATTTATTCCTTTGTATTCACCTAATTACCTATCTGGAATTGGGTTAGAGTTTTGATCTATAGGTCAGTCACTGATAAAAATGACGATTTTTGAACGTTAATATCTAAATAACTGTTTAAGATGTGCTTATGAAATTTGGAGCACATATGTAGTCGCAAGTTTCAATATATGAGCCAAATTTGACACGTTTATGTGAAATAGTTTTTGAGTTATGAGGGGGTCAAAAGTGGCTCCAAATGGTTTGTGTAATATTACACACGGTGCTGCTCGCCAGTTCTGTTACTTGAACTTGGCTTCGCGTGTCTAGATACTAGCCCTAATAGTTAACAATAACCGACAGGAAAGATACCTTAAGTAAAAAATAGATAAAATATTCCCACAACGTAAATAAAAGTATTGTATAGTCTACACACAGCAGCGCCAGGTAGTCCTTAACAAAGCAAGGCCTAAAGTAGCGAACAGACAAACACACAATATATATATAATAATAAAATGAAAAAAATGTACAGGAGCTGTCTGTAAATTTTATAAAACAATAAAGTTTTTAACATGATCTGCAGCTACCGAAAAGAAAAGATAAGGTAAAAATTAACGTTCTTATCAAGTCAAATAGTATGCTACGCACACAATTCAAATAATAATAATAAAAATATATACTTATAACGGGGTAGTGCGTAAAATGACGTAAAATACCTTTTTCAGCACATTTGCTTAAAATATGCATTTACGAAGCTTGTATACATAGTTCGAAAGTTCAAAATTACGCACCATACAACGGAACCGGCGTTTTACCGCACGCTCCGTTGTATGGCACCGTGCTTATCCTTTACGGTTTTTCTTTTTAATTTCGATCGAACTTCCGAGGAAGCGCTTTTGATCTATACGTATGACTCACTTACCATCAATAATACTTACAAAAGAGACGAAAGATGTAGTTCTTTAGCCTCATTTGAACTCGTTCAAAATAATACATGTGAAATTAAAAATGTCAGTCAGTCACTTATGCGTCCAAAGCAGCAAGTTTTACTGAATTTCAATAATTGTTCAAATTTTACTATTAATTAACAAAAATAATGTCCTATCTGTATAATTTCTCATTTCCTATTAAACACAGTCTAATGAAAAAGTTAATTTAATTACCTATAAATTATACTGTTCTCTCGCAAAGGTGTTGAAAAACGTTGTATGACATTTGTGCGGAGTAACTATTTACAAACTGTGGTGAGCCAGAGACGATTTCTCTTTTGTAATTACCAACTTACCGCACTGATATCATAAATAACTATTCTCGACGTTTATAAAAATGGAATGTAGCAAATAATAATAAATATTATTTTTTAACAAGAATGACATTTAAAATTACACGTAAACAGTTTTTTTTTATAAAATAACCAAACCGCAATATAGAATTTAAGATAATTTAAACTTAAACCCTTCACCCGTGAACTATGACTAATTGTCCGTCTCGGCAAAGTACTTTGGTGCTCGCTTTAAGTACCCTGGTCTTGGGCGCGCTCCACATACATTTTATACTTATTACTTCGCGAACATTCTCATGAATCAGACAACCACTAACCCATTATTAGTGTCAAAAGAAAACACTAGATAGTGTGTAATAAAATACGCTAGAGAATCCTGCTTTATTGTGTTACTGCTGATACATTGACGAGTGGATACAGCTTGTTTACAACATAGACGTTATAGAAAAGTTAATGGATAAAGTATTCAGTTGATACTTACCAAGATATTAAACGTAAGAAAGACTTTGGGTATAGACATCTTATTGTTTAAATACCCATATAGGTAGGTACATATATTTTTTTATTTAAAAAAAAATTATGATCATTAATTATGTCCAAATGAGGACTGTATGTAGTAGTTATTTATAGGGTTCCATACCAAAAAGGCAAAGCTACTTAGCCTAAGTAGGTACTAATATATTAAATTCATTCATTCAGATATTATGTACAATCTTGTTAGAACAATTACATGGAGCTATGTTAGTACGAGTATGTACTTGTATTATACTCAATTTAGAACTCAATTTAATTTATTATTATTATTATACCAATTGTGGGTCGCTGGCACATTCAAAGTCATCCAGTGTCCTAAAAACGGGCCATCCATGCGGTCGGTGACCGGCGCTGTTGGTGACCGGCGCTGTCGGTGCCCAACGATGATAATACCCAGTTCACACGCGCTTCAGCAAACATCCTCGACGCGCTGCAGAAGCGACTTAGCCTACGCTGTCCGTCTGTCTGTGTATTTGTATGACTTTTGAAAGCTCTATATTGTGGACAAAAGTAGATAAAAGCCTGGAATTTTCACAAGATATGTGGGATATATTTAATGGTGGATTTTCTAAAAAATAATAAAAATATAATGGGAATACATACAAGCTTCAAGTTTAAAACGATTATAGAGTAATCTCTATAATAAAACAACAAAGAAAAAATCCAGTCAAGTATGTCGGTAAGGAGTCGGGCATTCTATGATATATACGGAACCATCGATGTGCGAGTCCGATTCGCACTTGGCACTGACCAAATTTGTAGAAATACTCTCGTCCTTTATCTGTCTGTCAGCCAAATACATGGAGTGTCAAGGCCACTAATTTTTTTTGAAGTGAAAACTTCTTTAGCGGCGCTGTGCACTTTTTTTGTGATGGGTAAAAACTGTTAAACTCGCGTCAGGTCACGTGTCCTGATCGAAAATTCGTAAGATGTCACTCGCGTTAGGACACGTGACCTTTATTTACATTAGGTTAGTTTTTATTTTTAGTATATGGCGATTATGAGTAGTACAGGGAGTTTGGATATGGGATTTTAATTCTATGACAGATTGAGCTGTCAAATATACAACGTCAAAAAAGTAAATAAATAAAAGTTATTATTTTTGATAAATAAATATGAATAAGAAGTGATGGGAAGTCAATAGCGAGTATGTTTTCACTTCTGCCGGCACTCCCGGAGTGCAACACGTTTTTTTTATTACGAATAACGTGTTGCGGTAACTGCCCATTTTTTATTTTTATTTACAAAACAATTAGGTAGTATTTATATTCGTACGGAACCCTTAATGTACTCCCGACTCACACTTGCCTGATTTATTTTCGTAATTAAGAAGCAGTTATGAATCACTTACACCCGAAATTCAATCTAATCTTCTGTTTGGATTGCTGTTAATTATAGTCCATGGAATTAATTTTTATAAATCACGTATCACGTCAATAATTAAGAATAATGTAAGAATATTTGTCTAAAATTATAATTTTAATTAATTCTTCTTAGTAGGCGAGCGACAAGAAAAGGGCGTGGAAACTTGATCGAAGAACATGTTATATTATTTGGAATAATCGATTATTAATTTTTAAATAACCTTAAGCTATGAATACGTATTGTATTCTTAACGTTTCGTAAATACAAGCTGTATACGTGTATCTGCTCGCAGCTTTACGTCAGTGGATATTTTACAATTAATGATTGTTTTTCTACTGATATAGGTAATATTTTCTCTGTTTCATTACGTGCTTTTGCCATCAATTAAACATGTTGAAATTTTTTATAATCTTTACATATAAAATGCTTTGTCTTGAATGACTGATGGATCAACGCACAGCCTAAACCGCTGATATTAGAGACCTGAAACTTAGAGGGTGTGTTCTTTGTATGACGTACGCATCCGATAAGAATGGATTTTCTGAAATTTTCTGGGGGTGAAAAAGGGGGGCAAAGTTTCTATGGGACAACGTGATCCCTTGATCCAATCTACTTCAAAATTTGCATAAATATTTTTTAACAGAATTGATGGAAGCCGTGTTTCGTATTTTATTGAAATTGATCCCCTAACGGAGTGAAAAGGGGTAGAAAGTTGTTTTTGCGGTTATTTGCGTCGAAGTTGGTATCAATACTCCTTAGTGCTTTTGATTTAAATTACATTTTATTTTGACACATGTTTGAGAACTCAATCCGATTTTATTCAAAAAAGGTTTAACTCATTTAAAAACATAAACAACTTCAAAACTTTGTAAAATTAAAGAGATTATGCACTTTTAGGGTGTTTGATTTTTTTGTGTTAAATTATAATACTTACAGTTTTCTTTTTCTACATATCCATACTACATTTAAAATGCTTTATCCTATATGACTGACTGACTGATCAACGCACAGCCTAAACCGCTGATCGTAGATACCTGAAACTTGAAGAGTGTGTTCTTTGTATGACGTAGGCATCCGATAAGATAAGGATTTACTGAAAGGGTCAAGTGCGAGTCAGATTGGGTCAAGTGCGATTCGGACTCGCGCAATAGGTGTAAACCGATTGTAATGAAATTTTGGTAAGTTTTTATGTTCACGCCGGGGAAGGTTTCTGAATCAGTACAACCATATTAGTTTGTTTTTAAAAAAGAAAGAACGTTCGCCGGTTCAGCTATACGTATATAAAAGAAGAAATTGAGTGGCTGACTGACTAATCGATCAATGAACTGCTGAAACCGCTGTGTCTAGAAGCATGACTTTTTGCACAAATGTTCCTTAAATGGCATAAGTGTGCACTAAGAAGGGATTTTTGGAAATTAATCCCCTAAGGGGGTAAAATATGGGTTGGCAGTTTGCATAAAAATGGCTAAAACTTGGCTTAAACGTTAAAAATTAAGATTCACGCAATTCACCGTTTTTGAAAAATGAACCCCTAGATGGTAAAATAGGGGATGAAAATGTGTATGAGAATTTCGATATTATTGTATGTAAAATAGTAAACGGTCAAAAGCTGTCTTTTATTGAAAAGTTTACGCAGTCAAATTCGCGGGAATAAGCTAGTTACATATATAAAAGTTAATAAAATTAAATTATGTTGAAAATGTCTAAAAAATTTTACATGACCGTAAGTAGATATTAACTTTTGAAACTCCTATAGATTTGTCCTTATAATCATAATAAATCAGATGTATTATTATATATTTAGACACATTATACAATTTTTAAATTCAATTCTTTTTTTTTTATTTATATGAATACCTTTTTTAAGTCTATATTCGTTTTTTTTTTAATTATATTAAATATTTTTTTTAAATAGTTATTTTTAAAATATATTTTCGTAAAGTAGTAAGTAAGTAGTTTTTTATTTGAGAGTCTAAGACGTGAAGTTTTCATTATAGAAAAAATCTGCGAAGCACTCAACTAGCTTTATGTCGTTAAGGGGGATACAATTAATTTGACACGAAGATGGTTGTAGGCACTAAGAAAAAAAAATTATACTTTGCGGGTGAAACCGCGGAGCACATGTAGTGTGGTAATAAATAGTTTATTCACAATAGGATCAAAGACTAAAGGATAAATATAATAGTTTCCTTTATACAAGTTTTTATTCATCCATTGTTTTTGGACAAGCGTATTTTATAATGGTATCCATTATGCGTCAAATTTTGTACATACGTACGTAGCTATCTACTTCAGTTTTATTTGTTGTATTTGTATTGTATTTGTCTCCCAAAAGGGGTAACCAGTGGCTTGATACACTGCTCATAATCATCACAAAATCATAAGTACCTGGAACACCGAGACCTTGCTCGTTTTTTTTAACAACGCCATGTGTTTTTTTTTTATACAACTAAGGTGGCTCTGATAATAAAAGATGGTAATGGCTTGAGCCCGTCTCACAGTTGGCTAGTTTTTATTATTTGTAGTCATACTTGAAAGCTCATACTATAACCACTCCAAAAATTGAAGTTTGTTTGTATTATTTTAACGATAAAGCAAAAACAATGAAAAAAAAACAACCCCCTTAAATTTTTACTTTTGAACTTTTTATTATTTGTTGGGTTTCGCCATTATAACATATATTACATTTTTAGGCTTCTGCTTACTTCGGTTAAAATAAAAAAATCAGGCAAGTGCGTGTCGGACTTTGCACATGTAGGGTTCCGTACAGAATGTAGAATATAAGCCGTCCGAAAAGCAGAATTATCCATTATCTCTTTTGTGCTACGCACTTGACCGAAAAATCAAGTTGGTTGTAATAGGAAGTTTTTTTTTTTATTTTTAAGTTTCAGTGATTGAATATAAGGTAAATTGCGGTTTACGATTTATGACGTATTAAAAAAAACTACTCACCAGATCTCATTCAAACCAATTTTCGGTGGAAGTTTGCATGGTAATGTACATCATATATTTTTTTTAGTTTTATCATTCTCTTATTTTAGAAGTTACAGGGGGCGGGGACACACATTTTACCACTTTGTGTCTTTTCATTCAGCTTAGGAAAAAATTATATTAGAAACCTCAATATCATTTTTGAAGACCTATCCATAAACACACGCATGGGTTTGATGAAAAAAAATTTTTGAGTTTCAGTTCTAATTATGGGGGACCCCCAAAATTTATTGTTTTTTTTTTCTATTTTTGTGTGAAAATCTTAATGCGGTTCATAAAATACATCTACTTACCAAGTTTCAACAGTATAGTTCTTAGAGTTTCGGAAAAAAGTGGCTGTGACATGGCATGACGAATCTATAAGGGTTCAGTCTTTTGCCATTTGGCTACGGAACCCTAAAAATAGAGCCCTTTAACGGTCCGACAGACAGACGCAATCAGCGTTACCTTAGTAATGGAGCTCCGTTGGCACCAATTGGGTACGGAACCCTAAAAATAGGCATGAAGGTGTTTGAGTGATTGCGTTAACATATTAAATTAAAAATAATTTTATGGTTGCAATACAAAACAGTAATCATCTTGTCAACAAGTTACACAAAAAATGGTATAGTTTTTCGAAAACCGATAAATGAATGCTGTTTCTCACGAAAATTAATATTTCTGCTTGCTAAAGCAATAAAAAAATATTCTTATTACATACCATTAAGTTAAATATTTGAATAAGTTTCTGCAATTTTTGTTCCAGATTAATAAATTACAAAATTACTTAAATTATTAATAATTTGTAACGGAATTCAACTTTAACTTAAAGAAAATAAAATATTTACTTTTGGTATATACTCGTAAGTTGTTTGACTTGTATCTTCTAACTTAACTTCTGGCTATTTCGTTGCAAAGAAAAAAATAAATATATTCCGACCTAGATAGATCATGAAGTTCAAGGGTCAATTTCAGCGTTGATAACATCGGTGACACACTAAAGAATAAACTCCCTTATTACTCAGTTCGGAAAGACCCTCCCTTCTATGCCGATGGCACCAGTTTGATCTTCGTACAGGACCATCATATGTGATGAAAATTTATGTTTATCTTAAATATAGATGAATGTACAAAAAAAGTAAATAATTATTGTTTTAGTTGTTTGTTAAGTAGGTACCTATAGAATATACAAACCCTGTTTAGTTACCAGATGACACTCTGTAAGACGCGCAGAATCGAATCTAACTTTTGACTAACTGTATCACTTTAGCCGTGTTTAAAAAGACGTGCGATAAAAATATGCAAGCCTGAAGAACAGTGAAAGTCAGTTCATCGGACGAGTTACAAGCTATGTAATAATTTTGTACCAGTAGGCATTATGGTATTATTTATTTACTTAATCATTTATTACTTTAAAAATTCTTATTGTTTATTAACTCTTATTTTTTTTTTGTATTTGTATTTTTAATTTTGTATATTGTTGCTTGTAAAAGTATTTTGTATGGGATTAAATAAAGATTTATTATTATTATAAAGGGTAATTTATCTCTTCTGTTAAAAAAAAGTATTACTTTAGCGCACTGGCCAGGAACTTTCTAGTGCTACGACATGGCTTAGTATAGTGACCTTTCTTATTGTCGTGGGGCACATACTACCTCTTTTACGTATATACTTAACAGAACCTGTGAGTAATAGATTGCTCTTAAAGTATTTTGGTTTGGAATTTCAATAGCACTTTGGTCCGTGGCTGCGCATTGTCGATTGTAAAGCCTACCTCTTCTGTTGGAAATGTTATAGAGCTGTTCTATCAAAAAAGGTACCACTTCAATAATTATCTTTACACTTAAGTTGAAATTACTTTTAATTTAATATTAATATTACCAGTGATGTTAATAGTTAGTATAAAAAAAAATCTTATAAACGAAACGACAACAACTAGTGCTTGGTTTTAAAAAGTATCCTAAATTGTTTTGAAAACATAAAATGACTATCAATTTTTCTTGTTTTGTTGTATACACTCGATATTAACGATAAGTATTCAGTTTCTTCTTTAAATTTTTACGATAAATATTTTTTTTGTACCATTTAAGTAGAATAATAAAGTAGTAAAGAATCTTACAGTCCGCCTGATGTCAAGCGGTTGACTTGCCTTGCCTTGCTGATCCTTTAAAAATCGAAACATTCCTTTATTGTAAAATATTCGCTAATATTGCCATATATTTTTATATTTAAATAGGCTAATATATAAATATTGGCCATTCATAAAGCATTTTGAATCAAAAAAATATCATCGTGTTTCTTAAAAACCATCCACTGATATACATAAATAAAGTTCTTTTAATTCTACTCGAGATTTAGTCTATAATAATATAGAAATTTAGATACATTTTATCCCTATCAATCAAAATAAAAAACTATTTTATTTTATATATTCTGCTTTTATTTTATAAGGATAGCATTGATTAAATTATTGATAGTTTTCTTATATAAATCATTACTACAATTTTATACACAGCCAAAATATAAAAAAAAAGTTGTGTACAAAATCAGTTTTAAAACTATACTTACATTTGATAGTTTCACGGACATACTACAATGATTGTTTGTCACACTATTGGCTACATTTAAATGTACGTGCCTCAGAATAAATAGCATTTTAAAATAATTTCAACCATATTCTTCTGGGTCTAAAGTTTCAAATTGCAGAGTTATTCCAAGTATTGTCTTAGTTCAAAGTTCTTGTAGCGAAATAAAAATGGCCTCGAACGGAAGCTTGAGAAGAATCTCAGCCTGGTGGAGGACAAATCGCTAATTTACATATAACAAATGCTGTAGTCACGTTTTCAGCTACAAAAATCGTAAGTCTTTAGGACGACAGACGTCGGACTTTAAGGTCTTGTGTCTGTTAACACTCCATTGTGGGGAGATCTGCATTTATTGCTGGAATTACCTTTTGCAGAATAGATCCAAATCTTGAGATATTTATATAAGGTAAGTACAACCATGGGATAACCTCATTGTAAAAATATCCAATTCTCATCTTGGAATTGGCTTGTGTAATAACCCTTAATATGTCATCTTTGTTTTTTGGTTTTGTTACGTTTTCTTAAAAAAAACAGACAAGTGCTAATCTAACGCGGGTCCGTACAAATTGTTAATAAATATTGAAGGAAAACTTGTCTTTGTAATTAAAAATTGTTTTTTTGTACCTACATCAATATACATTATCAAGGTCAATTCTCCAACGGCAAATATAAGTTTGTAATCGCAAAAAATACTTTTTATGTGATATAACTGCAAATTAACAATTTTTTTACTTTTTCTTGCGAGTGTCAAAATATGCGATATTTTTTTAATGGATTGAAAGAAACTTTTCGTTTAGCTTTTTTTGACTCCAAGATACCATAGATATATTTTTTTTGTCGATGGAAAATGCTAATGCATATCACCCAGCCGCAGGGGCAGCGAGATGGTAATTTTGGACTCTCACCAACTAAAACCCACCGGTGTACATCAGACCACTCAAAATCGCGAGTAAGTAACACCAGGTGGGGGACCTAACCATAGCTACACTAAGCCGCAAGCAGCCTCCACCCACACGCGCCCATGTCGTAAGCTCATTGGAGTGCTCCTCCGGTCCAGGTTATATTCGTAAGTAATTACTTGAACAATGCCCAGGATACACCGGCCAGGCTCGCCGTCCTCCAAGGACGTATCCCTGAAAAGACAGGCGAAAGTACGGCTCACGAGGAGGTTACTTGGCACGTACCCCAAGGGAAGGGTAGATTTGATGATAATTTCAACTTCATATCTCCTCTGATATATTAGAAAAAGAATTTTGACAGACATACAGACAGACGGATAAGAAAGAGATGAAGTGAAGCATTTTTCCTTAAAAAGAACTATATACTAAACAAAAACGACAGTTATTTATGAGTATTTTACAAACAAGTCGTTATTGGATTTAAGAGTAAATTAGTTTTCTTAATAATAAAAAAAATCATAAATAATAAATATTTTAACTTTAAACAAATAATACGGTAGAACAGTACTTAGTCCTTATATTTATAAGCCCATGGAACTGTCGAGTCTGTCGATTGTTGGATTAATGAGACTCAGGGTCTGGAAATTAAGAGAACATATTTACATATGTGCTTTTACACACATTGCAACTTATTTACATGTAGTATAAGTATAAGAAGCTACTCAAAACCAAGGTTTCTTAAGGTAAATAAACTAACCTGACAACTTAAAATACTGTTCAAAGCTTCAAAACTCTGCTCTGAGCTTAAATGACCAATTTATATATTTGTAAATTTTCACATCCACATACAAATAAAGTCATAGCTCAATGGTATAGGGTTATGCGCTAATTGCAGCGCTGGTGCGTCGTAAGTTGGTGCTTATACTGGACCAGAGCTACTCTGCCCCTCTCTGCCACCTTCAGCTTATACATTTTAGACGGAAAACCAGGGGAATTATGAAGGTGGGGGGGTGGAAATATGGGTCTAGAAAGAGTGGTTTGTGTAGGGTCACTCGCGGATCTTTAATGGCCAATCGTAATGCTTTGGTTATACTGAGCAGCGAAGCGATACGTTTTGTATTGCTTTTTATTCGGTAATTTTACTGTAAGTGTAAGTATGGTAATAAAATACTTTTATTTTTTGCAATAATGCAATAAATGTTTTTAACAATTTGCTGCAGCAGTTTAATATGAATTGTGACCAGAGGCAAATAATTTGGTATTAATTTTAAAACTTTAAAATGTCAAATGCCTTATTAATCTGGAAATACCCATTAAGCAAAAAAATTTCGTAATTAGTATATAATGTATACATATACGTATCGTAGTTTCTAGTTTAGCCCTAAGAGCATTTTTTGTGGAATCAAAGTAAACATTCACAAATTAATAGAAAAATGTGTATTTCATTTAATATATCAAGAAATAGGGATATATGTTTATGTCATATATAGTAAATTTAGTATAATATATTGGGCGCTTTATGATTTACCTAATCCTAGACATTTTATTACCTACCGACACTTTATCCTGTACATTTGTATGTTGACTGGCAGAAAATGCTACTAGCATTAAGTCCGCCTATCGTACTTTTTTTAGTATGGAGTTCAATAAATAAATGATACCTTAAAAGACTTGTAAGCAGACAAAATTCAAGATCCAGTTTGACAGCTTTTGGGAAACTGCTCAACATTTTTTAGTGTAAATATCTCAGGGTCCTAAAGACAAAATTTTATAAACAATGTGTGTTGCCAGTGATGACTTACGGTACAGAAAAGTCTTCTCTAACTTTTTGCCTCTTAAAATAAGTTCAAAGTCGCTTAGCGAGCTACGGCGAAAGCTATGCTTGGTGTTTCTTTACATGATAATATCCGGAAAAAGCAATTAGCCAACGAACTCAGCTAGGGTGGCAATGGGCAGGCGCAGGAATAGGGAAGGAGTCACGGCCATGGATCGGAAAATTCAGCGTACGAAGTCCTCCAACCAGGTGGACAGACGACCAGGAAGCCAGTGGAAGCAGGTGGCTCAAATTCAACTATTTTGGAACCAACAGTGGACATCTTTCGGCCGAGACGACGACGAAGCAGATAAACGGTTGATCGTCTCTGTAGTAACCAAAAACAAATTACGATTTTTATACAATCGAATATTTTAAATATTGAATTCTTACAGTTGCGGTAATTAAAAACAAAATGAAATTCAATAAAAAGTAGTTTAGAAGTTATGAGGGAGCAGATGAACATTAATTCATACATATTGATCGAAATCATAACACTCTTTTTGCTTTTGCCATCACAATTATTTTTATTGTCATCCAAATAGTTTCGCTTCGATCACAATTATTTTTATTGTCATCCAAATAGTTTCGCTTCGATGTGTGACTGAAGCCTAATACTCATTGTGGCGAGTGTCAGGTGTTTGTGAAATATTTTCTAATACGTTAGTCGACCTTTTGAAACGTTGGACCTGGGGTCAGATTGCTTTATCACTAGATTATTCGCAATATTACCGCCGCCTCATCGATGTTATATTAGTTTACTACGTTATCGTTATTAGAGCTCATTTGAATAAATTTATTATGCATATATTTATCGTGTTATTTATTTATTAAGGTATGATATTCAATCATCACAAGAGGACATGAATAAAGAAAAATAATCGAAAGCGTTTTTATTTTGAACTTGGCTCTTTTTAATAATTACGACATACCTAACTACATAACTACTTTTGTATTAGCCTTACCAACTTGAATTAATAGTTAAAATTAAAATACGTGTATTTTTTGAAGTTTTTGACCTTGTAGGAGATTGCGATAAATTTTTGGAACGACACACGTTTTGAAAAACTTTAAAACTTATTTTAGGTGGTGGAAAAGCGGCTGATGAAACTACTTAACTCTTAGATACACAAAAAATTATATAACTATTTAGGACAAACCTAGCCAACTCTGAGCCACACCCGAATCATTTCGCTTATGATCTTCGTGTTCAGCGTATCCTACAGCTGCATCTTCGTGTTCAGCGTATCCTACAGCTGCATCTTCGTGTTCAGCGTATCCTACAGCTGCAACTTCGTGTTCAGCGTATCCTACAGCTGCATCTTCGTGTTCAGCGTATCCTACAGCTGCAACTTCGTGTTCAGCGTATCCTACAGCTGCATCTTCGTGTTCAGCGTATCCTACAGCTGCATCTTTGTGTTCAGCGTATCCTACAGCTGCATCTTCGTGTTCGGCATATCCTACAGCTGCATCTTCTTACAAAATTAAATGTAGAAAAGCTTTTTGCCACGTATAAAATAATTTAACTCCGAAGAAAATAAAATTAGGAGAGTAATGGTGACTTAAATTTTTTTTATACTTCTGAGGTAGCAAACAAGCATACGGTCACCTGATGTTGAGCTCAGTTAAGTCTATGGACAATTACAAAACCAGGGGTATGCCTCACCTGTTGACGACCCTTTAAGAAGCTAATCACTTTTTCAAAGAACCATCATACTGTAGTAGGTACCTAGAAACCAAACCAGACATACCAAACGTGGAAGGTATCATTTTGAATACTACAAAAATAACTGAAATGTATTTCAATTTCCTCTAAGCAATTATAGGGCCCCGCAACATAGCATATCCTTCTTAGCTAAGTCACCTGTTTCTTCATATTTTAAGGTTACAACAATTAAAAATTAAGTAAACCTCTCAACTACAGAGGTTATTCACACATGTTTTTAAATACTTATCACCAAAATAGTGCACGAGTTGCGAAACCCCACGACCCCTCCCACACTTCCGCCATCAAGATCCAACTCAAACATCATACATTTACCAATTAAACCATTACTAAAGATCGACCTTCGGTTAGATTAATTATTCCTATTGTACAGAGCACTTGGTACAATTTTGCGTACTTAACGCGTTAATTTGAACTTTAATGTGCCAGTTTTAAGATTAAAATGAATATTAATGAGTTGTATTTAAAGTTTGTTATAGTTCAATCCAATAACACGTGTCGGACGAGGCTGTCAGAGTGCTTACGTTGAGTTTGTGTGCCTATCGGGGGCTATTCCAAATTTCTGATTGAAAAGAAGAACAAACCGAAATCTCACGTAGCTGTTGGTTGAATCTATCAATCAGTGATTTTTATCACTAAATTTTTATGAATACGTCATGCTTATATAAATTTTGTTTGAATTGTTGCTGTTGAAAACTAGCTTCTTGCGATGGTTAAAATTTACATAAATTCCAATTTACAAGTACATCCTCAATTATTATTATAATCTTAACTATACAAAGTTTACAAATATGTGTATTGTTTATAATTCAATTTTATCCTGAGTCCTGTTTTAGAATAAACTAAACAAGCCCAAACTCGGCTAAAAATATTTTTCCAGGATTTCATCATTAATCAAACACTGCGATGTGCCAAAGCCAATGTGGCACCGAGAGACTGTCATACCGCTCGTCTCAGGTCTCGATATCGCGTAGAAAATATGTCAAGTCTGTTTCAGGTAAGAAGCTTCGCCAGATTTAGATGAACTGTATGCCCATGCCATAATGCATAAAACATATTTAAAATTGTTAAAAAGTCGTCAGAAACATAAATCCTAAAAATAAGTTAATTCTATGACATTTTTTTAGGCTAGTAAATTATAAAAAATAAAAAAAGGCTTTTTAGACTACAAAGTATTTTTAGACAAGTAAAATGTTTAACAAGTAAAATGCAAGCAATTGTTTATTTTTTTATTGATGTCATATTAAACGTATTTATAACCAATCACCGAAAACAAAAATTAATTTAAATTGCAAATATGAACATTACAGTCCCCGATAACCCATGATTTATAAAGAGCACTCAAAGGGTACTTAAACATCTTCAAGTTGAGCTTTCGAGTCGCGTGGGCGTGAGCCGTCAAGTGTGGGCTCCAGACCTTACTAATTGCTTTCCAATTGGTACAAAAGACCTGATGAGGAGCATGAAGGTCTTGCCCTAATTAGGCTTTGACTAATGAATTATATTTTTGCTAACTGTAACGTGGGTTTTGCCCTTGCCGTGATTTAACTATTGTTAGTCAGTTTTGGATGTGTTGCAATATTAAGGTTAGATTGCATTGTGATTACTATACTGATATTAAATATTGTAAATTAGGTTGTGAGGTCATAACATTTTTGAATCACTTAAATCTTAATAGAAATCTCTTGCTGTAATTGTACATAGGGCTGTGGTGGTACAAGCCCTGTACCTAAAATAGTGAAGAACAAAATAAAAAAGGGTATAAGATAGTAGAAGGAAGTGGAAAATGAAATCCAAACCCAACGCATTATCAATGTAGGCAAAGTGTAGGTAAAGAAATAAGACATGTTCAGCAAATAACACAAGACATCTTAAACGAACTGTCCATGGTAGCTTAGCTATTTGTGTGTACCAGCTTCATCTGAAGATAGATTTAAATCACACAAATGACATTCATGTCAAGAAAAAATTCAAATGATATCTTTATCACGGGGACGGGGGAGAAAAAACATCTACTTACTTCTAATTTGTTATTAATGCTATTTGTGCATACAAAAGTAAATAATTAACTAAGGATAGGCATAAAATAAACACCCTTTTGCAATATTTTTCAGTTTCCGCTCCAGGTAAAAAAATCATAGTAGTAAATCTTAGTATGGAATTAAGTTAAAATTATAGTACGAGTGTATTAGATACTAAGAGAATACTTGAAATGATGGTACGTGCAGTAGGTACATAGGTATCGATATTGACTAGTATCGATTAAAAATACGCACAGTCGGTAGGTACAAAAATATAGATTGTGACTAGTTTTAATTAATGGTACATACAGTAGGTAGATATAATAGTATCAAACGTAAATAATATTAATTGATGGTTCATACAGTAGGTACATAGGTGTTGATAGTGACTAGTATTAATGAATAGCACGTATAGAAGGTAGGCACAAAATACGTACGTACTATAGGGACATAGGTATCGACAGTAACTATTTTTAATTGCTAATAAGTACAGTACGTAGGTACAATAGTATCGATAGTAACAATAAGTGTTATGTATTAAAAGAGGCTTGCAAAAACTGAAGCAGCGAAACGTTCCGTGAAGCGAGTGAGACGTTCCGTATTATCTACATATTTTTTTCTGATTGACTATGCAGTTGGTTGATGCAGCCATTACTGGTCCACCGGGCTTTTGGGACAAAACTCTGAAGGAGTCTCAGCCGATATAGCGCCCAACGTTCAAGGGCTCCCCGCGGGGGGAGCCTCAGCTTGGGTTGTCGCTCTTGGGGTCGTCCCTTCGACCAGCGTGAGCCTCGAATCCGAAGGTGAGTCACCGCTAGGAGGGGAGTGCCCTGTTACGCGGTTGCGATTGCGTTCATTAGTTGTTTAAACCTATATGCTACGGTTAGTACGTATAGGTAATAGCGGATCAAAATTAGATTTCGAACAATATGAAGGTGCCGTTTTTTTATTCAAATATCATTGGATAGTAATTAAATAAATATATAAATTCATAAAGACTGTTAGACGCAAATATTGTTTAAAATTTGTACAAAGCTATTATATTATTTTCGTCCCATTTATTCGAAAAGAGGCGAAGGGTTCCTCGCTAAGTGCGAGCAAAGTGGTTCATTTCGACGCCCTTAATAACAGTGACGAAATGACTTTTAAATTTGGAACACACTTTAATTAAAAAGTTTGAACGCAATTCGCTTCGATAAAGTCGGCTGGTAGTAAAAATAGCGCGCCAGGCGACGCGGTTAACCAAAAAAAAAAAACAAAACGCGGGAACTTCATATTCGTTTGTTTATTACTTTTTACCACAATATTACAAACAATTTTAATTTGACTCACACAAATTGAATAAAAGAAGAGTTCTAGCAGTAAAAGTGAAATATTAACACCTGAAAGTCTAAAATTAAACGCAGAAACTGTCATGAACAATTTACTACCAAACAAATCAAGAGAAAAATATTTAAAAGACTATGAAAATTTTATTGTAACTAAATATAAATATAAATATTTGTCACTACTAAAAGCATCTCTTACCTATTTTTCTCATAGAGTGCGATGAAAAGCAAAGTGTGCCACACAGTACCAAAATTATTTAACCTCGAGCGACGTACTTTGAATCCCTCGCTACGCTTAGGTCTCTCTTCTTCTACTCTAGAATCCTTCACTTCGCTCTGGATTGAAAAAAATCGCTCATGCCTTTAATTTATATTGGTCCCTTGTGACACAATCCACCTTTTTATCACACTTACTCGTGAACAGTGTCATTACGTGCAGGTAAAAAGGGTGCTACCTAAATTACTCCCACGGACTTTCTTGTAAATTTTACTTTTCTCAAAGCAAAGCGTGCATTTATAGAACCATAAACTACGCGCACACTACAAGCAAGCAATTATCTTCGACCAAAAATTTTTAATTTATAAATTCTCTAAATATCTATCTGGCTGTGGCGTTGCTTTCTTTACTTATATCCCTGGTTTCAATGGTGTGTGTGGTAATGGTTGTGGTTTATTTATTTATTCATATTATATTCTTGTTTATTTACTCGTAAATGCTATGAAAAACATTATATGTAACACGGGTGGTACGAAAGTCATTAAAGCCTTCGTCCTTAAGCTTCTAAATAGCCTCTTGTTAGTAATTTTCTATTTACCACCCTTAATACACAATGCACTATATGTTACTGTGTGACAGAGTGGTTACTTATTGTTTAGGTAAACCCAAAGTTTAATAAATCTGCATATTTACAATATAACACCATTTATGACATAGTTATAAACAAACACGCGAAGTGCAAAATTGTGAAGTGAATCAAAACAATAAATACGTGACAGAGCAGTGAGTCAGCCGTAGATGTAACGCCTCTGCGTATCTCACGAACGCTCTCAGCGCGAGATTCCATCAAGGTGAGCTTAGCTCGGATTTAATTTAATTCATTAAGTTGTTCGTAATGTTCTTTACACGTTCGATGAAACAGGAAATCGTGTCACTTAAATTATATATTAGTACTTAGCCTTTGCTAAGTTAATCACGATTTAAAATTTATAACTGCTTTGAGGGCGACCGGTCTGTTATTTGTATTTTTATTTAAAATACTAAAGGATTATTATGTAAGTTTCTTTTATATCTGAGTGTTGGCCTTTCTGAACATATCTGTTCTGTTTCAGATGGAAGACGCCTTCTGCTGTACTTAGCCCTCGATTTCGAATTAAATCGTGTGCCCTTTGTTTGATTTATAGTAATTTGAAACCTATGCTTTAATATATAAATAATATTTTAATCTACGCTGTAACACTTTTATGTTTAAAATCTTGATCCAATTAATTTCTTATTCATACCAAGTATTTGGGTAGTTCTAGTTTGTAATAAAATGTAGTTATAAAGGTAGACTATGCTACATTAATAATTTTTACTCAAAAATGCTTGTAATGTGATAATTATTTTGACAACCTTCTTTGAGCAAAGTCAACCTTTGCACGCTATTCGAATAGGCGTTAGCAATATTGTATTTGCTCAGTTTTAACCACCTGAATTCTTTGTTTCAAATCCCATTATTGTCCAGTCTTGTTTTAAAAATAGTAAGGTGCAAATAGGTTTTGCTCAAAAATGATCATTATTTTAAAAACCTTCTTGGTTAAAAGTTGACCTTCTGAGCTGGTTTTATTTTAATTAATCGCATTGTTTGAATTAAGTACTAATCTAGCCTTGCTATGTAATAACTGCGCTGCTGGCCAAGCTATGATGGCTTAGCTTAGTTACGCTCTCGGTCTTCAAGCTTAGTCATCATCAGTGCTGCTAGCAATGCAGTCATTACAGATCGCGGCAGCAATGTAGTATTATTAAAAATGTAGTTACATTATTGTCAACAAAGTCATTGGTTTTTGATCATGTCCCCTTTCAGATTGTAAATATTGGAGATAACAGATTATATTTTAAGCATTACAAGAAAAATAATACTGGCAAATATGTTAATAACTTTACCTAACTATAAACATAAAAAAATTGTTGCCTAGTTTTGGTTGGGTTTACCAGAATACCAATTGATTTGGCCCAATTTGAAAGTTTTACCAGGAACTTATAATAAACTTGGAGATCGTATGCATAAAGATGGTAGCGGGCAGAAATGAATTTAGTGACTGAGTTAATGAGAACTGAAAATAAAAGAGGTGATAAAAAGTCACCCTGAAGTACTCCTGCTCTAAATTTATACCACTCTGACGTTGTTTTGCCAAATCGTGAACACTGCATTCGTCCCCTATGGTATGAACTGAGCCATTCTACTACTAGTGGAGATACGTTAAAGGAGTTAAGGATGCAAAAAAGTCTAACAGTGACAATAGTGTAATATTTGTATTGTCCATCGCTGTGCAAATATCATCAGAAACATTAGCTAATGCTGTGGTAGTGCTATGGGCAGTGCAAAAACCAGATTGATATTGACCCAATAATCCCTGATTGTTAAGTAAGTATTTTGGAAAGTATAGGTAGAATAGACATGGGGTAAAAGTGAGTTACAGACGGAGGGACAGGAATTTCAGGTAGTGGAATCACATAGACTTTTTTCCACTTTGCAGGGAATAAGCAAGAAGTGAATGAGTAGTTAAATAAATATGTGATAATCAGTGCAATTTCGTCAATCATCAAATTTAACATCTTGTAACAAATGTCATCATTACTTTTACAGCTTCAGAGGATTTTTTTTTTTTAATACCACTAAGGTGGCAAACAAGCACACGGTCCGCCTAATGGTAAGCGGTCACCGTGGCCTATGGACGCTTGCAACACCAGGGGTATCACTCGCGCGTTGCCGACCCTTCAAAAATCGAATAACTTCTTTCTTGAAGAACCCCATACCGTGTCCTTATAGAAAATCTTGGCAGGGAGCTCATTCCACAACCCAAGCGTTCGCGGGAGAAAGTTTCTCTGAAATAGCACTGTACGCGACCATTTCGGTTCTAAAGTATGACAATGAATTCCGAGCCTATGGCGAGCGGTGCGATACTAAGAAGGAGCCGTGGGCATCATTTCGAACAATTCCTCAGAACACATCCCATTGTACAAGCGGTAGAACACACACAGGGAGGCAAAATCTCTCCTCTGACTTAAGGGTTCGGCAAGTAGGTATGAGGTCGTCGACAATTCTCACAGCCCGTCGTTGAACCGAGTCAAAAGGTCCAAGCTGGTGGTATCCGGGTGCATCCGCCCAGAGATGGCAGCAGTACTCCATATGGGGCCGAACCTGCGACTTGTAAAGCAGCAACCTCTGTCCCGACTGCCTTGCTCTGTTGAGTACACCTAGTTTTTGGACACCAGCTTCACCTTATCTTGTAAATGATCTCGAAACTGAACATCGCTGGAGATGTCGACACCAAGGACCCCAATGCTCTTGAAGATGGGAGGGGAGTGTTCTGGAATTGTGGGACCACAGTGAATGGGGTTTTCTTAGCGGTGAACGCGCAGACTTGTGTCTTTGTAGTGTTGAATCGGACCAAGTTTACTCGTCCCCAGTCAGAGACCTTGGACAGTTTGGTCTCGATTTGAGACATATGTTATCCGCGGTTTTCCTCCACAACGGAACGAGGGATGTTTGCACGACCTGTGTAATAAGTATCTCCAGTACTGTCATCTGCATAGCAATGTATGTTGTTGATGTATAACATGTCATTGATATGCAGTAGAAAGAGCGTAGGAGACAGCACAGAGCCTAGCAGGACACCAGCATTACCATGCTATTAGAGCAACTTCCGTCAACTACGATTCGTATGCGTCTGCCGGAAAAAAACCTAGCCACCCATTTGCACAAACCCTCGGGCACTCCGTTAAATGGCAACTTCGATAGAAGACTCCGGTGCCAGACCCAATAACCAACCCAAAAACGCCTTCGCTATATCCAGGCTACATGCCAATGCCTCCCCCTGACACTCAATGACTAGTAATCGGTGTCTGAGATACACTAGAAGGTCACCAGTCGAGCGACCGTGGCGATAGCCATATTGACGGTCACTGACCAGGTCGTGTTCTTCTAGGTATCTTAGAAGCTGTGTGTTGATCACACGCTCCATCACCTTGGAGAGGAGAAAGGTAATAGCGATAGGCCTGTAATAGATCTGATCTATCGCCCGTTTTGGGCACCGGGTGCACAATCGCAGTCTTCCATGACGACGGAAATTGCCTAGTATGGTTGGAAAGCCCGAAGAGGCGCGTGAGTACAGGACATAACTCAGGAGCACACTGCTTAAGCACCACTGCTGGTATACCGTCTGGCCCAATCGACTTATGAACGTCTAGAGAAAGCAACGCCTGCCGTACCTCCCGCTGTGTTATGGAGATTTCCGGCATGGTCTTACCGAACCACGGTAAAGTAGGTGGTACAGCGCCTTCATCGTTCATATTCGAGATTGAGGCAAAGAGACTGCCCATTAGATCGGCTTTCTCTTTAGCACTATGGGCCAATTCATCATCGGTCTTTAGCAGTGGTGGTAACGACGACTGGCAAAAGTTCCCTTCGGTAGCTTTGGCGAGCGACCAGAAAGCACGACTCCCAGAAGGATAGCTCGCAAGTTGCCCACCTATTTTGCCGATGAATTGGAATTTTGCTTTTTTACTGAACCTTGAGGCAGTATTTAAATTGCGTTTTACCTCAGAAATATTCGGATCTTTATAATCGTAGTAAAGTAATAACGAGCTGTTGACCAAGCCTCATATGCAGTTTGCTTAAGAATTCTAACTTCTCTGCAAGACCTATTAAACCACCGTCGTTTTTGACGCCGGCAGCTACTCGCGGGTTAGGAATATAACATTCCATACCAGCGAGGATTGTCTCAGTGACTGCGGCTGCGCAGACGTCAGGATCTTTTGAGCTAAAGCAGATCTGCCTCCACGGGTACGATGCATAAAATTGTCGCAATCCATCCCAGTCTGCCGACTTATAGTGCCACACACGACGCCAATTAGTTGAACCAGATGGATCGGGTTGTGTGCATGACACTTGAGTCCGAACGAGACTGTGGTGCGAGGAGCCTAAAGGCGTATCCACTGAGACGGAATATCCGTCCGGACGTGTAGTCAGCAGAAGGTCCAGTACGGAGCTTGTATGGTCCTCTATATCTAGTATTCTCGTTGAAGAAAGTACCAGCTGAGAGAATCCATAGGTCAGAGCAAATTCATGAGCAGATATCCCTGCATAGTTATTGGTTCGAGAACTGAGCCACTCACGATGGTGGGCGTTAAAGTCTCCCAAAATAACGAGTTCTGCTGTGGGATATTGCTCTAGAACTTTGTCAGTCGTCAAACTCAGGTGCGTGAAGAGTCGAGTTAAATATGGAGTCGGATATGGATAGGAAAGATTTTTTAATGTTACACGGAGTAAAAGTGTTGAACTTGAAACATTTTACGGGTCTTGGGATATCTTATAGACATTATGAGTCGATGTTTCAGTTTGAGAGTCTTGCTCGTAGGAGCTAAACTAAAGTGATGGGATAATTAAGGAAGTTAATGTCTACATTATTTGCTATCATTTTTGAAGTTGCCAGTCCCAATTTTTTTCCAGACCCAGAATTGTGAAAAGTGAGGGGATACAGTTAGGTGAGTGATGTGTAGAAAAAAGAAGGAGAATGTGTTCCTTTGTTGACGATATAGCGAGTAATAATATAATGGGTCGTAAGTCGTTTTTGAGAAGACACATATTAAAATCACCGAGAATTAGAGTATGATCGTACAGCGGACACATGTCTTCAAGGAGTTTTTCGAATCATATTTGCGCAATGCGGCTTTGAATACGCTTGAGTTTGTTTAGTTAGTCCTACGTAACATCAAGGTAACAAATGTCAGCATAATCAAGAATTGGAAATCGTAGACATTCTACAAGGGCAGTTTTTCTGGTGCTTAGTTCAAATTAAAATTAGCCAAGTGCGAGTTGGACTCACGCACCGAGTGTTCCGTACCTACCACCATTAACGTTATTTACAAACACAAACAAAACAAGTGTGTCGCGAAGCTGTCACCCATCCAAGTACTGATCAAGCTCGACGTGGCTTAACTTTAAATATCGTTTTCAACAATCAAATGTGTTACAGTTTCTGTTAATGATAAGCTAGACGGCACTGTACCGGTTTATTAAAATAGTAATGGCTTGGTCCCGTCTTACCCTTGACCGGTTTTTATTATTTTATTTTACTCTTTAGAGTTCACAATATTTTTCACTGCAAGTTTGAAGTTTGTATGTCTTACTGTTTACGATATGTATGTATGTACGATAGAGCAAAAACAAAGAAAATGTGTTTCTTGTATGGGAACCCCCTTTCAATTTAAACTCTTTTTTATTTGTTAGATAATTCCCCATTGTTCCACATATTCTGCGAAAAATGCAGACTTCTACGTATTTCGGTCTAAACGATAAAGCCTTTTAATGGTCGGACAGACAGGGACAGTGTAGTTTCTTAGTAGTAGGGCACCGTTGGTTCCCCTTTGGGTATGGAACACCAAAAAATGAAACGAAATCCCTAGGTTACCTACCCTACCCTAGTATAGTTGAGACAAAAAAAAACAAATATACTAGTTAATGCGCCTATATTCATCGGAAATCATTTTATATAAAAAAACTTACCCAACATCACAATTTGTCCCTTATGCTAATACTTCGAGAAGTGTTCGCAACAACAACCGGTATTGGTATATAAGATAATATTAATCCTTCGAATGTTATTCTGAATCTTTTTGTTTCATATTTGTTAGAAAAATTGCGCGTAACCAGAAACAAATCAAGACACTGTGATTATTAGTTCTCGCATATTCCGAGTACTTTCTCACAAGGGAGCCAGTACCAAATACAAAAAAAGATCTTCCACACACAAGTGTCCTTAAGTGCAAAATATCCCACTTATTGCCTGTAATGAGTATCATTTATAGACCATAAGCGATAAGACCCGCTACCGCTGAACGCAAAAATAGAAGACAACTGCACCTTACTGGAATGTTATTTAAATTTCTCTGATATCTGAAAAATCAACCTTAAGTCTTTAGGTTAAAGGTATAGGTGATTTTATCACTTGTAAAAATATGGTAGTTGAAATCGTTATCGAAAACGTTTCTCGTGCCCCTTTAGATAATAAGTACGGCACCTGATGCATCTGACACACGGACAAATAATTCGTAGAACAAACTTCATATCAAAAAAATAAAAATTTCCAGATTTTACAGTTATTATTTGAGTTATAAATATAAAATAGGTAGGTATCATGGTAGGTTATACAACTACTATATTTACAAGTGTTTATTTTTGTTTTCGTTATTTTTTAAATTAACTTGTTTCAGCATACGATATTGACGATCATATAACACCTAATTTAATAGCAATTACTATAAAAAATAAACTTGTAAGAGGTAAGAAAGGAGCGAGGGCAATGTAAAAAAATCAGTGACATTTCAAACTTAGCGCGAGCGGCAATGTTTAGTTAATCTTTTTGCTACTTAATTTCTAGACTCTGTATGTCTTACTACTACTCCTTTTTCTAGAAAATTGATATAAGTTAGACTTGCTGACAACAAACAGTTTTTTTTTTTTTTTTTATACCACTAAGGTCGCAAACAAGCTTGCGGTCCACCTAAGCGGTCACCGTAGCCTATAGACGCTTGTAACACCAGAGGTATCACTCACGCGTTGCCGACGCTTCAAAAATCCAATAACTACTTTCTTGAAGAACCCTATACAGTAGTCCCTAGAACAAACCTTGGCAGGGAACTCATTCCACAACCCAAGCGTTCGCGGCAGGAAGTTCCTCTGAAACCGTACCGTACGCGACCATTTCGGTTCTAAAGTGTAAGAATGAATTTATTTGGTAACTAATTAGTAATTACCACAAAAGGGGGATCTCTGACCGACCCTTTAGTAATCTCCCAAATAGATTGTACAAATCTGTGATTATACAAAGAAGAATTAATTTCTTACGGCGAAATGCTGTCTAGCTTTCTTGTCTCTGAGTTTATGGTATAAATGGTGAAAATTATAAGCGTGGAGCAATAGTAATGCGTTCGGAAATGGTAACAGATAAAGCCGATACCGTCGCGTCGGCTCGCGAGTGTCGCGGTTGCGGTCGCGGTACGTTATATTGATTTTATTGGTATTATCGCTTAAATAATAGCATCCCGTACTTCTGAGACGGTCTAAAATTAATTATAGATAAACGCAGATAAAATAAATTAAAAACTACTGGAATTCTCTTTTTGATAAAATATATTGATTTTATTTTATTACTCACGAAAATTATAGAAATGTTTAAAATGTGGTAATATAACCGAGATGTATTTCCTGTAGATTTTTTCCTAGTACTCCATCTGGGGCTGGAATTTTGACTTGTAAAGCAGCAAACTTTGCCCCGTGGTGAAGTAGTGTTTTGCTCTGTTGAGCAGGTACTTCAAGTGATCTCGGAACTGAACGTCGCAGATGTCACAACTAAGGATCCCAATGCTCGTGGAGATAGTGATGTGTGGGTTCTGGAATTGTAGGACCTCAGTTAATGGGGTTTTCTTAGTGGTGTTAGTGGTGTGTGACTCGTGTCTTCGTTGGGTTGAATTGGACCAAGTTTTCCGGTCTCTAGTCAGAGACCTTGGTCTCAATTTTAGACACAAGTTCTCCGTGCTTTTCCTCCACAACAGAACGAGGAATGATTGCACGGCCCGTTTATAAAGCGTCTCCAGTACTGCCATCCGTATAGCAATGTATTTTGTTGATGGACAACATATGAAGCCATTGATATGCAGTAGAAATAGCGCAAGAGGCAGCACAGAGCCTTGCGGGTCACCGGTAATAATGTCCATGTTATCAGAACAACTACCGTCAACTACGGCTCTTATGCGTCTACCGGACAAAAAGCTAGCCATCTTTGTGCAAAAACCACGGAAAGTCCGTAAGGTATCAACTTCGATAGAAGACTCCGATGCTAGATCCAAAAGATCGCCTTCGCTATGTACAGGCTACATGCCAATTCCTTTTCCCTAAGTCTTAGTAGCTGGTGCCCATCGGTGTGTGAGATACACTAGAAGGTCACTAGTCAAGCGACCGTGGTGAAAGCCATATTGGCGGTCGCTGACCAGGTCGTGTTTTCTAGGTATCTTAGAAGCGGTGTGTTGATCACATGCTCCATCACTTAAAAGAAGAGAGAGGTAAATATCAAATCAAATAATATTTATTCAAATAGGTTTTCACACACTTTTGCATCGTCAACACATCGTTTAACAATGCTGATTTCCAACAAACTAATTAAAAGAGACGGCAAGAAACTTAACTGTTTAAAAAAATTGGCCAAGTGCGAGTCGGACTCGCGCACAAAAGGTTCCGTACCATTATCTACAAAAACGAGTAAAAAATCACGTATGTTGTATGGCAGCCCCCTTAAATTTTTTTTTTTATGTTTTTTAGTATTTATTGTTATAGCGGTAACAGCAATACAAGATACAAAAATTTCAACTGTCTAACTATAACAGTTCATGAGATACAGCCTGGTGACAGACGGACGGACGAACGGACGGACAGCGAAGCCTTGGTAATAGGGTTCCTAATTACCTTTCAGGTACGGAACCCTAAAAATACAATACTTTGTAGATCAACTAGAAGTTTACAATTACCCGCTTTGAATAAAAAAACAACAACAAACAAACACAAAAACAAACAAGAACATACTAAGAATTACGAAGTACCTACTTATCTGATGCTTTTAATATACAATATCAGATGTCCATATAAACAATACTTGAGGTCTAACAACCAGAGCTAAAGAGACAATTTAGTTCTCACGAGTCCGGCCATGTGCCATATCCCGGAGCGTCAGCAGAACACAGAATCCGTGCCGCGGATCCAATTATGTCGCGCCATAGACAATATTTCACTGGCGGGTGTCAATCCCGCCATTATGTTATATAATTTTCAATAATAATATGATTCCGCAAATGAGGTGCCGTGCTTGAACCCTAAGGTCAGAGTTTGCACGCGAAGGTAAGGTCGCGTGCACCATCGCTTATATTTTGATTTTTTTCGAAACTTTGGCTTGACTTTGATAAGATATGATTAGCTAAATGATGAACTACCTATAACTATATAACTAGTCATATATATATTATCAATTATCACTAAGTATAAAAATTACTACATTTTAAATAAATGGGTCCATACCTATATTTACAAAATCACTCATCGAACCGATAACCGATAGCGAAGAAAGGTTCTGGAGTGGACAGACGACCTGAGGCCTGATTTTCGTGCTGATAGAGTGAAAACAAAAAGAGAGGTCGAAAAACCCCTCTTGCGTCCCCCTTTTTTAAAAAAGGGTTGTTTCCCTATAACTTTTAATTTTGATGATCGCTAGAGTCCATTGCTACCAGCAATGTTTGTACAGAACATTTTTTTGTGACTGTATTTTTTTGTAAAGAAAAAAGGGGGATTAAAAGCACTCACTGCTCCCACCGCCAATCAAAACTATTTAGCCGTCAACTAATATAACTAATTATGACTTCTTTTATACTACTTTCCGTGCGACATCCCCCCTCTACTGCTACCGACTACTCGTTGCAAGTCGACCGCTAGCGTACAACATATTCCTATATTTTCTATAATTAAGATGGAGATTCTAAGAAAACAATAAACTATTTGCTAAAGATAATCGCCTTGTTTTTTCGAGTCGATCCATCGACTAAAACAGTTACCGCGATTAACAAGTCATGAGTAAATCCATTAAACATATCTCGAATTCGAGATTATCTCTATCAGCACAAGAATCAGGCCCCTGGTCAGAGCCGTAGGAAGCCGATGGGCACGGGCGGCTCAGGACCGGCCGTTGTGGAGACATATTGGGGAGGCCTACATTCAGCAGTGGACGTCATCCGTCTGCAAATAACGAACGATTTACAAAATAAACTGTGTCTGCCTGGGTGTTCGTCACCCTTTTACGTCTAAAGTGTCAGTTACCCGTAGCGATATATAGCTTTTTTTTGCCGCCTGCGATAATTAGTCAGCTGAATGGGTTGAAACAGCTTAAGAACAATAAGGCGGCGGGTGATGACGGAATTCAGTCAGTGCTTCTGAAAGCGAGTGGAACACCGATACTTTATGTCCTTTAGAGGCTCTTTTATTCTGTTATCCTCGAAGGCACTACGCCAGAAGCTTGGAGCAGAAGCGCGGTCATACTTTTCTTAAAAAAGGAGACCTCACCTCATTGAAGAACTATAGACCCATTTTGCTTCCGAGCCATGTCTATAAGCTGTTTTCCAGGGTCATTACGAATCGTAACGAGACTTTATAAAATTATTGAGTAGAATGTGCTAACTGAAACTTAACAATATAAAAAAAAAACAGTAAAATAATATATACATTTATAGCAATAGCTTAATTTATACACATATGAAAAATAAATAATCCTAATACACAAAGTACAAACATCTAAACAAAATAAATAATTATCAAATACATAACATCGTACACACATCTTAAATAATAACGATAAATAAACAGTGTTGATGAGTTAGCTTAAATCTTTAAGTATTGTGTAATTACCAGATTTTTAAATATTCTTAACGATTGTGCTTTTTTGACATTGAAGGGTAAAGTATTCCATAGCCCTATGGCTGTGACAGTGAACGAGTCATTATATGCTTGTGAATAATGTGCTGGGGTTTCAGCATCATGTTTGTTGTGGTGCGATGAGCTGTAGACCCTATAAAATTGAAGCGTTCTTCTAAGTATAACAGAGTAGACGGATTGATCAGTACGTTGTAGAGAAGAAACAGAAAATGAGTATTCCAGCGAAGGCGAATTGGGAGTTACTAGAGTTTTCAATTCAGATATGTGATCATATTTATGTTAACGAAATATGTATCTAATACATAGGTTCTGGAGACTCTCAAGCTTATTCAATTGCTCCTCAGTAAGGTCAAGATAGCTAGCATCTGCATAATCAAGGACAAGAAGCACAAGTGATTTAGCCAGTGCAATTTTAGTGGCAATGGGTAAGAAGTAACGTAATCTGCTAATAGATTTAGCTGTAGCAAATATTTTTCTGCTTTGTGTTGTGATAGTTTGTAAACGTATTAATATATTGTTTTGTGACAAAATGGCGCAATTGCAGGTCGAAGAAAAATGGGGAAGTTCTGAAGTAATTACGTTTTTGGGCATTTATAAAAACTAGCTTTTGCCAGCGTCTCCGACCTCCCTCAATTTGCTTATTTGCGTGGAACTCTTCCGTCAACTACTTCATTATAATAATAAATAAATTAATTATAATAACTAATGCAGTTTGCTTTAGCAAGCTATAGTTCGTTTAAGCTCAGTTATAGTTATCAGTTATAACTTTTGGATTTTTTGGGATTAAAACTATCCTATATCTTTTCCAAGGGTCAAACTATAAATTGGTTCAGCGGATCCCAATCCATCCAGAGGTTGAAAAGTTATAGAGTATAATTTAGTTCGTTCGTTCGTTTGAGCTCGGTTATAGTAATTCCCTTGGGAACTCTTGAATTTTTCGGGATAAATACTATCCTTCATCCTTTTCCAGGGCTCAAACTATCTCCGTACGAAATTTTATCTAAATTGGTTCAGCGGTTCCCAATTCATCCAGTGGTTGAAACGTTATTAAGTTACAAACATTACATTTCTTACAGAACGACGACGACATTAAATTTAATAAATGTAATCACTATGCAACACCCAAATTACGGACTACACGGCACCAATTGAATGAGATTTTTAGCTGCAAAAAACAGCATTTAGTTTACGGTATGCGTAGACGATCACACGGCAGCGACGATTAATAGCTGATAGTAATATGAAAAGCTGAAAATAATAGCTATATCGCTACGTGTGACTGAGACTTAAACCGCAATACCGATTTTGCAAAATTCGAAAAATAAATTTATCAAAAAAAAAAGTTTGATGTCTACTGCGCTGCTCTTATGTAAATAATTTTCAGTTAGTTTTAACGATCTACTTCTGAGGAAACTTTGATCTGTCCGTCTACGTTTTATAAATCTTTTTGGCTAGTTTAGAAGAAATATATAAAAGTAAATTCTGTCATATATCCCGAAAACTTGTTTTTAAAAATCAGCATGGAAACAAGCCCTTAGAAGCCTCAATTGCGTGCCAGTTCCGATTCCATCTTTGAATTTAAATTTACGTCTATGTATAATTCCAAATTCGATGTTTGAACGACGCTTCGTCATCCGTTTCCCGATTCGTGCCGATGTATCAACGAGCCCGGATGAAACCTGGGACATTCTGTCTTCAAACCCTTATAAAGGTGCTTAGTTTTATTTTAAGTACCGACAACATCACGTTTATTGATATATTTATTAGACACTTGTCATAGGTATAAAACCGATAAATATCTGCTTTGCAAGATAGACTGAAGTTTTCTATGAAATAATACACTAAGTCGCAAAGAAAGTGGGTCAGTAAAAACTAAATTAAATTTTATTTTTGACGTGACAACGTCTTATAAATTGGTTTGCCGGGTGACACTTCAAGAAACTGCGTTACGCTCCGCTCACGTTATGCGCTCACAATGAGAGCGAGTGAGAGGCACGCGGCATGGTTAGCCCGCCTAAGAGCGAGAGAGACAGACATAAAAAGTGAAAGGCACAAGTTGTCACGATTCCGGACGGTTGTCCGACACTATTTTTTTTTCCAAAAATAGTTTTACTAAAAGTAAAACCTTTTATTTTAAAACCATAGATAAAATATAAAGACTATTTTTGAAATTTTGACAACAAATTTGAATCTATTTGTATTTATTAATTAACATTTATTTCTATTCTATCATATAAATATGGCATTGCTTGTGCAGTCTAATAGTGTCGATGAAAAAGTGTCTTTCTTTCTTGAAACCATAACGAAATTTTACGACCTACATGCCCCGGTCCGCACCATTAGAATTAGAAGACCACCAGTCCCTTGAATCAGCAGTGAAGTGCGTGAGGCAATGTCACGTAGGGATCGTGCATTTCTAAAATATAAGAATAATCGCATTGGTTCCAACTGGAATACTTATAAAGCTGCAAGAAACAGATGCAACCAAATTGTAAGGACAGCTAAACGTTGATATATTTTTGAAAATATAAACGAATCCTCTCCAGCTGAAATATGAAAATTCCTTAAGACTCTAGGCTTTGGTCAAACTAACTTTACCCAAAATTTGCAATCCGGTAACTTTAAATAACTTTAGACCGATCTCTATTTTACCTTTTTTGTCTAAATTACTTGAGGCAGTGGTGCATCAGCAACTATCCCATCATGTATGTAAAAATGAGCTGCTATCCTCTTTTCAGTCTGATTTCAGGACACAGCACTTGCACCGCGCTGCTAAAAGTAACCGAGGACATTCGTGACGGTATGGAAGATAAATTAGTTTCCATACTAGTACTCATTGATTTTTCCATTGCTTTCAATGCCGATGATCATGAAATTTTACTAAGTATCTTACTCCATTTAAATATTTCTTCCAAAGAATTTAGATGACTTTCATCGTATTTGCGAGGTCGCTAACAAGCTGTTCGTATTAACAGACAGTTTTCTAATTGGTGTAATCTTGATTCCGGCATACCTCAGGGTGGAATATTATCACCACTTTTATTCTCAATTTTTATCAACTTACTTTCTGTAATATCAACTGTCCTTACCATTTCTATGCAGATGACTTGCAGTTGTATGTGCAAACTAGAGTTGAAGACCTACATTTAGCAGTGGAAAAAAATAGTGATGGACTGATTAATATCAATGATTGGTCTGAGCGCTTTGGTATTAAGATTAATGCTAACAAGTGTCAGGCTTTTCTTGTAGATAGTTCCCGACAATTTAGTAAATGGAACATAACCTCTGTGCCACCAGTTCTATTAAATAACACTATTATTCCTTTCTCTGACACTGTTAAAGATCTTGGTCTGCACATTGATACTGGTTTTAATTGGACAGCACAAGTTAATGAAATTAGTCGGAAAGTTACCGGTACGCTACAATTTCTTTACAGATTTCGCAATTTCCTTCCTTTTAATACCAAACTCTTATTAGTACAAGCGTTAGTATTGCCTCTCCTTGATTATTGTGATGTGTGTTTTCCGGACTTCCTCCTTCCGGAGAACCTCTGATCTTTTAAATAAACTGGACCGACTTATTAACAGCTGTATCCGGTATATCTTCGGTCTACGCAAGTATGACCATATCTCTAATTTTCGTAAACAGCTTTAATGGTTTCCAGTTCGCCAACGCAGGAGTGTTAGGATTAGTTGTGTCCTTTACTCTATTCTAGATGATCCTAGCTATCCAGACTACTTAAAATCACGATTTCATTTTCTCGGCAATAACCATGAGCTCTCGCTTCGTTCTTTTCACAACCTTCATCTTTCTACTTTACGACACCGCTCTGCCTTTGTATCTAATTCTTTTACACTTCAAGCTATAAGACTCTGGAACGCACTTCCTAAAGGCATACGCAATGCGCAAAGTAAACATACTTTTAAAATAAAGGTAAAGGAATACTTTCTCAAGCAGATGGCAGAGTGAAATTTCATTCTTCTCTGTTATTTTCATCTATATTGTGACAAAATGTGTATATATGTATGTATATACATTCAACGATCATATATTATTAAAAATCACGTTGCCTAGTAATGAGCAAACAATCAATTTTTACTTAAAATTTACATTTATATCAATTTATTCGTATATTTTAGACTTTTTATTCAAAATTATTAGTAAAAATAAAACAATCTTTATAAATGTAAATAGTTTTGTAATAAATATGATAAATTAGTCGTACATGGATACTGAAAATACCAACTTGACATGTCCAGCAGAAATCTCGACAAACAATGTGCAATGTCCATTTTGCTCCAAATATTTTAAACGAAATGGACTTAATCGTCATATACGAGCCACCCATAATTATCAATCGCTATCACAGCCTAATATCCATACTGATATACAGACATCGCACCTGGAGGAGGCTTTTGGATCACCTTTTTCTTAATGGGATAGGTTTGAAGACAGATATAAGGCAAAGGCGTTGGGACAAAGTATGTTCCTTTCATGGTAAGCTTTACGATCTTCCTTTAAACACTACCAGTAGAAAATTTATTCATACATTAGTTGATGAAATTGAATTCTTAAGTAAGTTGGAATTTCCTTCAGAACGCGCATTAGTTTTTATTGCTGTAATTTAAAAAAGAGAAAAAAATGTAATAAAGATATAACCAGATTACTTGATCGTCGTCTCAAATTGTGGATTGATGAAAAATATGAAGTTCTCATAACAGAATCCACAAAAGCAGATAATTCTCTTCGAAATTTATATAGTCAGAAGCAGGATATTAATAATGAAAAATTTTACACGTCTTATTTTAAGTGGAAAAATACATGAAGCAGTAAATTGGATATTAACAAAAGATACAAGCAAAATTCTTTGTCCTAATGATGAAGTAGATGTATCAGGAAAAACTGTCTATGATATTTTGAATGAAAAGCACCCCATACAAAGCACTCCAGACCCACTTCTATTTACATTACCAGATGGTGTCTCGGAATTACCTCCATTTTTAGAAGTTGACATAACGAGTGATCATGTAGAATTAGTCGCTAGGAAGTTACATGGTGGTGCAGGACCAACTGGCATGACATCCGAAAACTGGAAAGATTACCTTTTACGATTTGGCGAAGCAAGCTTACATTTAGGAAATGCTGTAGCCCGTTTAACAATAACACTTAATAAAAATGTACCTTGGAATCAAATACAAGCACTCATGTCAAGCCGGCTTGTTGCTCTAGACAAATGTCCAGGACTGAGACCAATAGGCATTGGTGAATGCCTACACAGAATATTATCAAAATGCATGATTGAAGCTACTGGTTCTGAAGTCACCGAAGCTTGTGCTCAGTTGCAACTCTGCAGTCTTTGCATTAAGCAGTGGTATTGAAGGAGCCATTCATGCTATGAATGACATATTTTAGGAAGAATGCCAACCAGGTCGAAATTGGGCAGTGCTCCTTGTTGACGCAAATAATATCTTTAACAATGTAAATAGACAACTAGCCCTCTGGCTAGCAAGAATAAATTGGCCACATTGTGCTCTTTTTTTATATAACACATATAATGGTCATGCAGAGCTCGTGATGCGTGATTCTGACATGAGACTATATAGCAAAGAAGGGGTGACCCAAGGAGACCCTCTGGCCATGCCGTTATATGCTCTTGCAACACTACCTATCATTAAACAACTTAAAAATGAACAAAATATTAATCAATGTTGGTATGCAGATGATTCATCAGCCCAAGGTAAACTAGAAAACTTACGTCAATGGTGGGACAAATTAAGTAATAAGGGACCTATGGATATTTGCCCCAAGGTAAGAAATCATTTCTTATCGTATCATATTGTATCTGAGATATATAATTAGCTTACAATATTTTCAAAGGAACAAACTTACCAATCGTAACTGGATCACGCTTCTTAGGTGGTTACATTGGTAAAGGAAAGGAAAATTTTATTAAAAAGCATATAACAAAATGGATCTCGGTAATAGAAAAGTTAATACAAGTCAGCAAAGATTCACCTCAGGCTGCTTATACAGCCTTCACAAAAGCAGTTCAATTTCAATGGTCATTCTTACTAAGAGTTTTCAATAATGTCAATGAATATTTTGAACCATTAAGACACAGAATACACAAAAACTACTTGCCCACCTTGTTTAAAGGTGATGTTACACTAATTGAAGCAAACTTATTTTCGTTACCTATCAACAAAAGTGGTTTAGCAATATCTGATCCTTTTAACATGATTAGCTTAAACTACGAAACATCCAAAAAAGGTTGTGAAATTCTTTCATCTGCTCTAAAAGAGAAAAAACATTTAGACCTAAATCTACATCATAAATCCTTGAGGGATGCACGTAAAATAAGCTACAAAGAGAAAGGCACCCTTGACGACAAACTTCTTGAAACTATTCTTGCCAAACTCTCGCCCATTAATAAAAGAGCCATAGAAAGATCTATTTCAAAAAAAATTAAAACTAAATCATCTAACTGGCTTTCTGTTATACCAACTAGGATTGACCATTTTTATTTATCTCCAATCGAATTTAGAGATGCTTTGGCATTACGATACCATCGAATACCAGTTTCCATGCCAAAACTATGTGATGGCTGCGGTAATAATGACTTCAATGTAGATCATGCACTATGTTGCAAAACTGGAGGTCTAATCACAATGCGTCACAATGAAATAAGAGACATCTTCTGTGCCTTTTCTTTTGCCAACATGCATGGGGAAATATACTTAGAAGTAATAGTAAGAACCAATCATAAATGAAGGAGATAATGGACTGCGAGGAGACTTTGCCTGTCGTGGTGTATGGAATTCTCAGAGGGAGGCGTTATTCGATATACGTGTTGTAGATACCGACGCTCCTTCTTACATTTCACATACCGTTGCTTCAGTCCTTAGATCTGCTGAAAAAGAAAAACAAAGCAAATATTCTAATGCCTGTGAGATGCGACATGCAACTTTCACGCCTCTCGTAACTTCAGTTGACGGAGTGTTTTCTCCACAAATGTCTTCATTTGCAAAACACATCGGAGAAGCCATTGTTCACCGTTGGGATCGGTCATTAAGGACAGTGATGGGATGGCTAAGGGTTCGAATAACGGTATCTATAGTCCGAGCTACCAGCATGTGCATTCGTGGCACTCGTCACGAATGGAAACCCGCGGCGAAGTTATTTGGTTTCGATGATGGTGCAGCCTTGCCATATTCAGATTTTTAGCCTATATTTATTTATTTTAATATTGAAATTTTTTAAATGTAACCTAAGTGGAATATCGATGTATACTGTGTGTTGTAAATAAATAATTATTTGAGCAAAAAAATATACATTCATATATATTCATATATATTATCATATATTTTACCCATATATATTTTTGAAAATATAAGATATATATTTTTTTTTATTATTATGCACATATTAGTATTTTTGTTCTTTAATATGTTATAAGTTAATGTAAAATTATTTTACTTCTACTTACCGCCAATAATTTATCTGCTTGGCTCTATGGTTGACTGGTAGAGAATGCCATGTTGCATTAAGTCCGCCATTGTACACTAGTTTGTGCAGTAAGTTTAAATAAATAAATAAAATAAAAGACGTGTGCAGTCAGCATTATACAGCTGGAACTGTTGGTGTGTCACTATCTTCCGTTTACAGAGTGGTCCAGCAATTTAAAGTCTGGATGCAATATTCGTAGACCAGGAACAGGCCAAAAAAGGTACATGACAGTGCGGGAGGTTCGATATATGGTGTCAACAATGTTGAGAAATCGATTTTAAACTGCTGTTGAAGTCAAAAATCATCTTTTATGAGCTGGTGAGAGCAGCCCGAGTGGGAGTAAGAGGCGGCTTCTTGCTCAAGCAAACTAGAAGTTAGTTAAAACCGTAAATGGTCCAAAACTCGAAAGGCAGCATCGAAATTCAAGGCTGAGTTACGCCAAAGTACACATGAATTATACTCTGGATGGCTGATCAAGAGTAATGTTTTCGGACCAGTCCAGGCTGAAGCTATACACGCACGATGGGAGGTAAAGAGGACAGAAGAGCAGTAGAACGCCATAACCAAGCTTGCATTGAAAAGAAAGTGCCATACAGTGGAGGCTTCATACACGTAGCTAGTGGTGATAGACAATGGCACTTTAACTGCATAAAAATACATGAATGAAATTTTAAATGAGTATATTGTCCCATTTTTAGTACACATGTGAGAGAACGCCATCTATATGCAAGATAACCCTTGTTCCCATACAGCTGGGATAGTGTTTGACTACCTTAAAGATATCGCTATCACACGCATGGAGTGGCCAGCACGCAGCCCAGACTTGTAACGCATCTAGCATGCCTGGCAAGAATTGGGGCACCGTGTCAGCTGAATTCCCCTTCAATCACGTTTCGTGAACTGAAAGAAGCACTGATAGAGAAATGGGACAATATTTCTTAGCGTCGGCTCAGAAATCTGATGGAAAGCGCGTGACAAACCGTAAAAAGCTGTATTTACAGTTTGTGGAGAAAAATTAAACCTATGGTCGACTAAGACGAATTAAAGATTATTGCGGAAGCTGATAAAGCCCAAGCCCGGCTGAGTCACCAGCAGTTTTAGAAGTTAGCATCAAAACAATATTGCTCCATTTGGCAAGGAAAAAACGCTTTACAAATGAAATGTAAACGAACTGAATGATTGCTATTTAGTTCGCTGTACGCGTTGAGGCATACCCTGCCTCGCTCAACGGACACAGAAACAAAGGGATTTGAAACCGCGTTATCACTTGCAAAATGAATTCTTTTTGAAAATCGTGAGCGCTTATCATTACGGCTTAACCCTAGTTTAGGAGCTGGGCAATGCTCTAAACAAACCTTACCCCGAGAAACTTTCGGCTTTCGGTGCACACTCACTGTTCGGTAGTGTAGTGCCAGAATGATTCATCACAGCTGTTTACTTAATGGCGTTACTGTGGATGTGTACTGTGAAGAACTAAGCACAATGTTAAAAAGCGGTCATGTGCGAGTTGGACTCAAGCACCGAGGTTTTCGTACCTACCACCATTTCCGTCCTTTACAAACACAAACAAAAAAATATGTTTTTTTTTTATTTTTGCGTTTGAGTCGATATAAATTGCGGTTTACGATTTATGACGTATGAAAATAACTACTTACTAGATCTCGTTCAAACCAATTTTCGGTGGAAGTTTGCATGTTAATGTACATCATATATTTTTTTTTTTGTTTTATCATTCTCTTATTTAAGAAGTTACAGGGGGGGACACATTTTACCACTTTGGTAGTGTCTCTCGCGAAACTATTCAGTTTAGAAAAAAATGATATTAGAAACGTCAATATCATTGTTGAAGACCTATCCATAAATACCCCACACGTATGGGTTTGATGAAAAAATTTATTTTGAGTTTCAGTTCTAAGTATGGGGAACCCCCAAATTTAATATTTTTTTTTATTTTTGTATGAAAATCTTAATACGGTTCACAGAATTCATCTACTTACCAAGTTTCAACAGTATAGTTCTTAAAGTTTCGGAAAAAGTGGCTGTGACATACGGACGGTTCCGTTTTTTACCATTTGGCTACGGAACCCTAAAAAGCACTTAAATCTCCATCCAGCTTTGATCAATAGCTCGTCCCCGGTGACACAGGTATTTTCTATACTTATATCCGCTTAACTATCTACATATTTAAAAGCTTCATATCTCGACTACTAATACTATTTCTTATGATGTGTCTGTGTATTCTGTATGGAACAGGAAAAAGTATTAATTTTGAAACTTTGGCGTAAATTTTACATTTAACGACGCAGTTTTTATTTTAGTTCAAAGTTTTGTAATATCTTTAAATAAACAACATAGTCGTCTGAACAAAGTTATCGTTCCCATGGGGGGTTTAATAAAAAATGAGATAGGACGCTATTTTCCAATGATTTTGTTATGTTGTGCTACATTAGTGTTAACACAAAAGAGATATCTTTTTTGTGTAGCAACATTGATTGATCTTGAGTATTTTCCCGTGACGACGGGCGTGATAATGATGTCGTCAATTTTTATACCAAAAAAAAAACACACACAATATAATTTGTGGCGCTACCATCTACACAAACATGCACCAGTCTCAAAGTATACCAATCTTACAGCTAGAATTGTTCTGTTTATCCACTAGTAAAGTTATAATTTTTTGACAGCCAGGTGTCATCGGAGGAAGTCAATGTGACCCGTTATTGACCTCTTTCCGGTCTCACATCATGGATAAGTGATGATGAGTTTTTAATTTTTTCTAACTACAGTGGCATTGGTTTGATTCTAGTGAACCACCTATATTATTATGAAATAGCTAGGTAGGAGGAGGTTACTTCTAATGATCTAATGTTGGGAACTTTCCGAATCCAATTTGCACTGTACATGAGCAAAAATAAAACTTGTTATTTGTTTAATTAGATTGTTCTCAAATTTGCAGTTAAATTTTTTTGTCTGTGAATTATTCAGATGTTTTGCCCATAATATGTTTTTTTCATTCCATTTCAGTGACAAAAAACGGTCGGATTTGAGTTGCTTTCTTCCACTTCCTGCGACTCTTATCCGGTCGTCTAGTCCACCTGGAATGAGGCTATCCAACCCGAGAACCTCTGTTTAGGTACCATCGGTTCGATGAGCAATTATGCCTGTCTATTGCCACTCCAGCTTGCTAACTGTTTGAGCTATGTAGGGGTATTTCCTCGTTTCGGATTTCATGGCGCAAAAAAAAACAAAGCATTACTCTCTCTAAAGCTCGCTGAGCTTTTTAGAACCTACGACAAATCATTACGGGCAACACACATTGGTTGCACAAAAATGTATATTTTAATAAACTAAGTACAAACTTGCCTATAAACAATCAGGAGAGTTGCCCCACTTTTTTAAATGATTTTATGTCTCCTCATACAGTAATAAAATTAAAATAAATGTAATGTTTAAATATAAATGTACACTAACTAAATTATGCGACAAATTTCTACCATTAAAATAGATTTACTACCATATTTTTTTTTGAGAAAATAATTTGATAAAGAATTTAAAAATAAGCATAAAATATGCAAGCAAAGCACCGGATACATTGCACGGTCGCACGACAAATATATTTATCAGTTGGCAGTGAATGGGAGCTGAGCGTCGTGCCGCCGATGTGCGGAGTATCGATGTGCGGAGTATCGACGCCCACGCAAATAGACCAATAGGTTAATGTGGACCTGCTGCTATTTTAATTGTACAATATAATGTAGAAAAAACCTGTTAAATATAATATAATAGTTATTTATGATACAAGTGCGGTAAATAGGTTATTACGAATAAGTGCCAAATTAAAAATACGAGCGCAAAGAGTGTTTTTAAAGGCACGCATACGGAGTAACCCTTTACGCTCACGTATCATACAACGTTATTGAATGCATTTTGCGAGGAAGTAAAAGTTAGACATGTTGATATTTTTCTATGTAGGTTGATTTTTGAGGCAAAGTTGTCTCATTTGATATTTGGGCTTCTTTGACAATATCTAAATCTATGATTTCTTTATTAAAACTCATTTTAAAAAGAAATATTTACTAAAGATAAAGCAGTTTTGCAATGAAATGCGCGCTTTTTTACGAGGATAAGGTCTGCCCTACGTACAGCCAAATAATGTTCAATATACATTTTTATTTGCTCATACAATTTAAAATACGTATTTTAAACTGACATATTCAAGAATTTAATATTAAATTATGTCGTGTGGTGTTTATTATTACTAATTACTTATAGAGCGCGCATACTTAAGAATAGTTGATTTTTTCAACCCCTTGCATCTGACTCTAGGGTTTAAGGTGCAAGCGACAAAAATAAAAAAAAATCGTGAAATAATGAATTTTGTAGTGTTTTATTTAACACGTGCTCTAAAGAGTATTGTTCCGCATAATTTGTACACATAATAAAAAAGACTTTATGAGCAACTGCATTGAAAAATAAATTTAAAATGTGTTGCCTGTTTCATTATCTCACTTACCGTTATATTTATCTCTCATGCAATCTTCTTAATGGTCTGGGTCTGGTCCCATAAAACAATTATTTTAGATAGCTTTCAAAAAAAAACTATTAATCAAACCATGATAAAAACTTTTAAAAAGAAGTTAAAGAATAAACGCCAAATATAAAGAGTTGACGATAATCGCGCACAGCACATACACGTAGTCTACTAAGCCACCCCCAAACATAATTTATTAAACGAAGCTAAAGTTCTTTTTTCTCGCGAAGGTTAAATCATTGAAATGTCAAACTTACTCAGCGTTAACAATTTTCTGTATAAAGATAAAATGACGGTGATAGATTAAAACAACATCACAGAAGACTTTTTTTTTTTGTTGTATAAATAAGGTGGCAAACAAGCTCACGGCCACCTAATGGTTAGCGGTCACCGTCGCCTATGGACCAGGGGTATCACTCGCGCGTTGCCGACCCTTTAAAAATCGAATAACTTTTTTCTGAAGAACCCCATACTGTAGTCCTTAGAGAAAACCTTGGCAGGTTCGCGGGAGGAAGTTTCTCTGAAACCGCACTGTATGCGACCATTTCGTTTCTACAGTGTGAGAGTGAATTCCCTGCCGATGGCGAGCGGTGCAATGGTAGCCATGCGCATTATTTCGATCAATTCCTCAGAACACATCCCATGGTACAAGCGGTAGAACACACACAGGGAGGCAGAGTCTCTCCTCAGACTTAAGGGTTCAATACGGCAAGTGAGTTTGGGATCGTCGACAATTATCACAGCCCGTCGTTAAACCGAGTCAAAGACAGAACCATAGCGTAATAACTACTTATTATTCTATGACAGAACTATAATACATATTGAATATTTAGACAAGGACGTTAGGCAAGAGAGAAGCCAGTACTCGGACTTAGAAGCATGATCAACCTTTCAAATAGCTACTTCATAATTGTAAAGAGGTTTACAACGAGCAGATTGTGTCGAGCACGAAGTGACTCGGACGCCCTAGGGAAGATCGAGGATCAATCCCCGATTGCCAAAACGGATTGGTTTTAATAATTTATATGGAATAAAACAAAATGGACTTTTTTGATCATTTTTGTTGGGTGTGGCAGCTCGCTGGTAAAATATAGAACCTAAAGTTCTCTGCTTTAGTTATAGTTTTAAAACTAAGGGGATAATATTCTCTGACGCTGACTGTAAATTCATACATACGTAGTTGCATGCACACACTTATGAAATTTGACACATTTTTTTGGAGCCAACATAGACATATTCTATGTATTGTGCAATTCTGACAATATTACGCACATCAAAAAATTAATTGTGCATATTTTAAATGAATTTTAAAGTACTTAAAAGAGACCAAGTATATAAGACTATGTCATTTTGAGTATGTTATAAAAGTTTTGGCCAGTTACGTCCACTCAAGGATTTCGTGGCTTATATTCCGTGAGCTTTGATAGAAATCTATCTACGCCCGTTCGCGCATGCGCTCTGCGCTGTCGTTAGCATTTTATTATGATTCAAATTACGCTTATGTATTTTATATAAGTCAGATTTATTGCACTTAAGGTAGGTAAACACTGATTTTTTTCGACAACTCACAAATAATTAGCCAATATTTTGATAGTAGGTATGTAAGTGGCAATTTAATTTAAAATCCTTATCATAATATCCGGTCAGTTGTTGGACGTCCACTGCTAGAAACAATGTTTCCTGTTACCAAAAATAATAGTTTTGAACTACTCGCATTCAGTTACTATCTACGGCCCTAACTAGGCCACCAGTCCAGTTAATAATTGTGCATCCAACATTAAACTCTAAGCCTTCCATTCACAGGAGTAAGCATTCCTTCCGAATCATTAATCGATTCTAAAATCAATGTGAATTGCCGGCCTGCAGCCCATCCTAGTTGAATTCGTCGGCTTCCTTTTTTTTCGAAGTTAAACATACTAAAATTCCATATTTCTGAAAGTGTGTGTAGGTACGACACGAAGCATGACAGATGTTGTTTAAATTAATTATGTCTTATACTACACATATATATATATATATATTTACAAGCTCACTTTTGCATTACCTACATATCCGTAGTTTCCCATCTCTATTTCTCGAGCCGTATGAATGAGCGGCAGGTCGTGACGGCTGCGTGGAGATCATATCATCAGACCTTGTATTTGTTTGGTGCACATTCACAACTGCTATATCATACATTATATATGATATATATTTTATACTAGATTTTGCCAGCGGCTCCGTCCGCTCTAAAGTCGGTTATCGGCGTGGAACTACTTAATTATATAAAAGAAGTTTGCTACTTATAAAGTTAACTGTAGCTATAGTTTGTTTAAGCTCAGTTATAGTTATTATCGCGGGAATTTTTGAATTTTTCAGGATAAAAAGTAGCCTATATCCTATTCCAGGACCTAACTTATGTGTGCCAAGTTTCATTCCGATCCGTCCAGTGGTTGAAGCGTGATTGAGTAACAAACATCCAAACTTTCACTTTTATAATATTAGTAGGATTGAATAAATATCGGTTCAGTATTATTATAAAACATTTTAATTTGAAAACTATTGTAAAAATCGAAGTTTAAGATAAACACCACAATCCATATTGTTAAATTATTAAATAAAACACTAAACTTACAATGAATTGGAAACTAAATTTTGTATAGTACGTGCATATGTAATATTCATCCCTCTTAATCTTTAGAAAAGCACAGGACACTTTAGGCTACAAATAAATGACATGAGTTGACCATGTCCAGAACCTATTTACTTATGTAAAGGAAAGCCAATATCTGTGCTAATTTCAAAGTCCCGTAGATTTAGTCGTCTCCGTTTGTTTTTAGTATTTGTGGGCTCTGTGGCTCAGTGGGGAATGACCCGACTGCTGCATTGAGGGGCGTGGGTTCGATCCCCGCACAAGACAAACATTTATGATTTATGTTTGTCTTGAGAATAAGTATTTTCTATGTAAAATATGTATGTATTTATAAAAAACATAGTTCATATATATATGTACATATGTATTTGTATCCGTTGTCTGGTATCCATAACACGAGCTTTGCTTAGTTTGGGACCACACGGCGCTGTGTGTAATGTTCAAAAATAAATTATTTATTTATTTATTAGATTTATAGATGATAACTGTTAAATTAGGTGGAAGTGACCTGTCTGCTGTACTGAGGGCGAGGGTTCGATCCCCACACAAGATGAGCATTTAGGTACGTATATGTGATGGACATTTGTGTATGTCTTGAGAATGGATGTTTTCTATGTATAATATATATGAATTTACAAATATATACGTATATACGTTTTTGTGTTAGTGTCTGGTACCCATACTGCAAGCCTTGCTTACTTTGGGACCAAATTAACGGTGCGAGAAATATTTAAATGTATTTAAATATTCAACTTAGTAAATTACTTCATTTAGAAATAAGTGAGGAAGATGGACTTTTAAATGAACGAATTAAATATTAAATACCTAATTATAAATATTTTAAATATGTTTTTACTTAATGTGCTTTACACTTAAGTTCATTCCTCTTAACAATAATAAACCATGACCCTTGTAAATCAACGCTGACTTAATACGTTTTATGTGTAACGGAACGAGTTATAAATAATAGTTAAGGCCCTGTTTCACATTAATATTAAAAGATAGAGCTCGAGCTAGATTAACAACAAAGTATTTTATGTCTATATTGTTAAGTAAATCCTCGATAAGCGTAATGGCTTTGTACAACAATAAAGATATTTACTGACAAAATATTGTGCACCATGGATCCATATATGTACATAGTACAAAATATTTTGTATAAGACTAGTCCACGTGAAAACGCCGTTTTTGTGCAAAATTTGTGGCTCAACTTTATCAGCTAAATAATTGGAAAAAAATTTTTTTTTTTTGGTAAGTGCTTGTCTAATGCATTACGTACTTTACTGTGTAATTCCCACTCACTATATTTCATGCAAAAAAATAAATAATTGAAGTCAACAGTTGTGCAAGTATTTTTAAGCGTGTATTGTATTTGCTGTAATAAAATTCAGTTAAATAATTAGAATTAATTGTTACATTTGCTTGTTAGCAACTCTTTAAAATTATTTTGGTCGAAATTTTGTTTATTTTATCACAAATACTAATGGAAACCTTGTAATAGTTATATCAGTTTTCGTATTTTTCTCAGCAAACCGTTTTGTTTGATACCCATATTATGGGAGTGCATAAAGAATGACTGATCCGCCATCTTGGGACATAGTGCATTTAGCAAGACTTAACTTAGCTAACCATGCATTATCCAATAAACTAATCGTGTATGCAAAATATTAGCTCAATCGGTTAGGAATAACTGTTTTAAAATCCAGTTGGAAGATTTAACCTATAGGTCTCAGTCCAAGGCAAGTTAAATAAAAGCTTGTAATAGCGGGTTTTATTATTAGCGAGTAATCCAAAAATACTTACAGTTTTAATGTAACAGGTTTTTTTACTTAGAGAAGCACCGAGTAAAAGACTGGATTCTTAACAAAATATAAACGATTGAATACATTATTCAATAAGGTATTTCCTAAAATCACCAACTAACTTAAATATGTGGCATTTCCTGTATTTTTATTAAATATACCTTCTGCCAGCGGCTTCGCCCGCCCTAAATTTCGTTTATAGTTTAGGTTCTTACCGCAACTCCACAATTATAGAAAAAAAAACAAACTATCAAATATTTCGTCCTTAACGGCATAATACATTCGTGTCTGTGAAACCATCGAAATACCCAACCCAATCTGTCAAGCCGTTTAGAAGTTTTGTGAAAAAGATAAGTACGGAAGGACAATTCTTACTACCCGTTGTTCTATTACCCGTTATCCCGTAGGAATAAAGCATTTTCCCGTGGTAAATAGTAGCCTTTGTTAATCAGTCGGCGGTTAAATGTCGGCTTCTCATGGTAAAAGAATTTTTCAAATCGGTCCATTAGTTTCTGAGCCTATTCTCTTTATAATATTAGTATAGGTTTCAATAGCTTAGGCTTAGTAAGTAGCTTTGCCAATAAGGGGTTTTCAACTGAAGTTTACGTACTAAGCGCTGCTAGAGATAAACCCTACCCTCGGCAGCTGGATCGACACTGTAACAAGGTGACGATAAGATGCTGGACGAATTATATATAGGCCCAAGTGTGACTCTCCATAAATTCATGTTAGAGTAGGACTAGATTTTGTTGAATACCAAGTTTTTTAAGGGAAATATTGATGGCTTTGCTAAGTATAATGTAGATTGCTATCGAATTTCTTGAAAGTAGGCTATATATATGTTATCCGGTCTTGTTCTGTTTATCAGGAAATTTAGCCAGAGTACACAGCTCAAGTTTCAGAATCACTTTTTCACTTTTGTGTACATGGAACTATAAATTTGAGATATTGCATAAAAAATGTAAATAATATGTGAGAGTTTATTATATAGTATTTTTGATTATAGTTTAAGGTATTTTTTTTCTAATATTACTTACTCATTTTGATGATCATACTAATATTTTATTTTAAATTATTGTTTTAAGTTCTTATAAATTCCAAAATGTTTTTTAAAATCATTATTGCCGAATTACTATTAGTAAATAAACTTTTTTTTCTGTAAAAGATGGAGTTTTCAGTCAAGTAGAAACATAGACTGGTAGTTTTATTCATACATATTCATATAGTTCACACACATACACACACACACACACACACATACACACAAAAATGATATTTTGCTATACCAAAATACTATTTTAATAAATAAAGTTATTTGGGATAAAGTCAGGGAAAGGGACAGTGTTTGATTTTAGTGCTATGTTGTGTGCTATTTAGTTATCGTTTATGCAAAATATTGCTGAGGGGGTTTCGTAAAAGGTAAACTGTATTGAGGGACAAACATAACTTTGCCGCTAGATAACTGTTGCCCCAATACATCGACATATGTCCCGGTTAGTTTGCCAACTGCAAGTTTATAGTCCCAAAATCGTTTTATGATGTAACAAAAAATATACGGTTTTCAGATTTTTTCCTTTATGTGTGCTACACGGCAATGCTTCTTGTCAAATTTCATGATTCTAGGCGAACGGTAAGTACCCCATAGGTTTTGATTAATTTGTGTCACACGCGATAAAATAATCGTATTTTTAAATAACCGTATTACATTGACTTGATTTTTTTGTAACTTTAAGTTATAATTATAAATAGTTAGTATTTGATATTAATTTCAACATGATAACTCTATGCGTTCTAGAGTAAAAGGGTCTTGTCAGACAAACATTTTTTTTTCATGTGTTATAACTACAAATTAACAAATTTCGTTTTTTTTTTTGCAATATTTGCTTTGTGTGAAATTCATGATTCTATGATAACGGGTAGTACCCATTTAGGTTTTGATTTATTTCCGAGGGTTCCGTGCACACTTATTATATGGTGTTGTATATTATTAAAAATATTTTTATTATATGATGTTACTAAAAATTTAAGGTTATCGCAATTTTTCCTTTATCTGTACTATAAGACGTTGCTTCGTACCAAATTTCAAGATTCTGAGTTCACGGGAAGTACCCTGAATTTCGAAAATTTGCGGAAATTTGCAGCATAAACGGCTGTATCGTTTGATTGCGATGTCTTAGAAGTTTGATTTTTTCACAGCTCCAAAGGACAGTAGACGTGAGTTGAGATTTTAGCTTTATACCGTTACGCGTTTCTGAGAAAAAGGGTCTTGACAGACGGACAAAAAAGTGATCCTATAAAGTTTCCTTTTTTCCTTTTGAGGTAGGTACGGATCCCTAAGAACCCTTGAACAAAAGAAGTAACAAATTCTCTGTTCCCTGAAAGATCTTTGTCTTTCAAATTCTGTTTTGAAACCCTTTTACTGGTATAAATGCTTCCATACTTTTAAGGGTTTCAGATGATGCCGCCTCAATTCCGCTACATCCTGTTGGTACAACGCGCAACGGTTCGAATATTTTATGAAGGAGGGTACCTCTGAAATGAGACAGGTTTGAACTGAAATTTAAAAATATACAATTTAAAAAAAAAAAAATATATAAAATTATACAATAACAATACAAACTGCATATCAACTGGATTTCATAGTTCTTTTGGTGTGTATTAGCGATGCAGTTCGGCCCACGCGCTGGTAAAGGGCAAAGATGAGTAGTCCTGAGGTACACGCCCGTCGCCGGCGCTCGGTGTACACCATTTGGGAATAACCTGGAATTTAGAATGCAGGTTTAAATCAAGATAGTTAGGCATATAAAATCTTTTGCGTGGAAATCGGTTATATTTATTAAACCATCAGTGAGAGAGAACAATGTCCCTATCACAAACAATGTCTCCATCACAAACAATGTCTCTATCACAAACAATGTCTCTATCACAAACAATGTCTCTATCACAAACAATTGTTTAGCTCAGAAGAAAGGAAGCACATTGAATATTTGTTCCTATTTATGTTAAGAAATCTAAACTAATCTAATCTAATCATATGTGTTAGTAAAAATATACTTGTACTGTGCACTCTTACATAGTGCCATCTGACATCAAACTTAGCAAAGCTTGTACTATATTATCTTTCACAGTGCCATATGATACCTAACTCAACAAGAATTGTACTGTACCACCTTGCACAGTGCCATATGATACCAAACTATATTTTTACTTTGCACTCTTACATAGTGCCATCTGACATCAAACTTAGCAAAGTTTGTACTGTATCATCTTTCACAGTGCCATATGATACCTAACTAAGCAATATTTGTACTATGCCCTCTTAAACACTGCCATCTGATATCAAACTTAGCAAAGCTTGTACTGTACCTTCTAACACAGGGGCATGCTACCAAACTAACCAAAATTTGTCTGTGGGTATCAGTTAAATAGCTCAGAACAATCACAAATGTTTATCACATAAATGCATGTCATGTGTGGGGATCAAACCCACGTCCCTTGCACATTAGGCTACCAACTGAGCCTGGTAGATATAACAAAAAGGAACGTATACACCATTCTTGAAATGCGATTTGGTGAATGGCTCTTCTTAATTTTTATGCATTTTAATTAGTAAAGTTTAGTATGTATAGTATGTAGTAGTATAGTATGATAACAAAAACTATTTTACATTTCCATATTGAATTTCCATGATGACATCATTACAGACGGATGTACATACACTCCGCTCGATCCCACACATCTAGTTAAAATGACTTTTTCCATTTCCAAACGTGCCAAGGAAGACGAGTCCACACACGTTAGAGCAACTCCATTGTTTCGCAGAACACATTCGTTGTCTAAATCTAACATGCATCGACTCATAGGTCATGCTTGCAGGCTAAGGCCGGACCTCCTCCCACAGTCCCGACGGTTCACGGGGCGAGAGTTCACGTGGGCAACTAAATCAGAAGTATCAATCATGTAGCAATCACCGTGATGTGAGCAAGTGCAGCGCAGGGCCCACACGCCTTTGTCGTAGCCAATATGGGTCACAGCGAGGGGATTCACACTTTACTATAATCAAGTTTATTTGAGAATTACTACTTATTTACGACTTTTCTCTTTGTTATAAGTTTTAGGTAATTGATACTAATAAATATAATAGGTATTATATACTTTGTTATTTTTTACTTTTTATTATGTGTTTACTTTTTTATTTTTTATCTAACTATTTGAAATCTAACTTGCACGTTAATTAAATAGTAATTCTTCCTAACGCGGAACTTAGATTTTAATTCATGCTTAAAAAAAAGGTACCCTTGCGCTATAAAACAAAAAACTTTAAGGGCTACAGTGACCGCTTACCATCAGGCGCACCGTAAGCTTGTTTGCCAAATAAAAAATGAAATGCGGGGTTAAGAATATATAAAATTTAAGCTGTCACGTGAAATCAAGAATATATCTAATTATTTAATAATTAGGGTCCAAGTTTACAAATTAATACAGGTGATATTAAAACCGTTATAAATAATAATATATACTGATGTCTAGATATTCATTCGAGTTAAAATCATTCTATTTATAAACTAATAAAGACACTTATAAATTTAGTTTATAATATTCTAGAAATCGATTTTTTTTAAATAGCTTTTTTGTCTTTAGTCGTAATTACTCTAATTAGGAAGCAGTAAGTTCTACTACCTAAATTTATTTATTTATGACAAATGTTTCTTCAGATCCGCTGAGCAGATTCGACTAAAATTTTATGTCTGTGTTCTTTGGGATATGGTCTAGACCCTGAAAAACTTGAAAACACGACTAATAAACTTTTGTTCGATAGGAAAAAAGTAAGTTTTTAAGTAAGTGCTATTAATTTACAACTTTATTGCAATAAAATACAATAGGTGGACTTAATGCCTTAGGCATTATCTACTATCTTTAGAAAGTGCGTTCCAGATTAGTGCTAGTATTTATTTACGCGCAAATGTGACTAAAAACCTTATGTGCATAACACGGGCGGTATGGACATTACAAATGTGATTAAAAACCTACAAATGTGACTTAAAACCTTACAAATGTGACTAAAAACCTTACAAATGTGACTAAAAACCTTTTGTGCATAACACGGGCGGTATGGACATAACAAATTCGAGCCATTTAAGGTAAAGGCTTCTAAATGGCCTTTCGTTAGTAATTTTCACCTTACAACCCTTAATACAAAATGTACTATTATTGCACATAATATAAATTAACATCAAAAACAAGAAAGCTTAAAACAAGATGCACGGTAAAAAAGAATTAGTTCAGCCAAGAGAATATATGCACCAACGAATATTTGCTTCATCCAAGATATTATTTCTCTTAAATATTTAAAGAATATGAAGTTAAAACAAGATTGAACCAGTAAATAAAACTATCAGTTTGAGACAATATTTAATTCATTGAAGAAAAATGCTTCTTTATTAGAAACACTTAGTTTTTTTTGGCGTAGAACTTCGTGTGTTATTGGATGGAAGAAATTCGAAGTTTACACAAGAGAATAGTTCTCTTAACTTGACTAAGGCAGCTCTTAAATTAATAACATTATATTTAAGTTTAAAACAAAAAATGTTTCGCTCCAAAATTACATCGTCATCCGTCAAGATTAAATATTTTATTTCTATAACTTCGCGGACGTTTGTCGAGCTTTGTAGTGATTATACAGTGTTATGTTTAATTATATTTGTTACGACTATTCGACGAGCCTTCTTAAACCTGGAAGAAAGAAAAGTGTGCCGCTAAGCGGTCACCCATCCAAGTACTGACCACGCTCGACGTTCCCTAACTTCGCTTATCATTTCAGATAGACGAATGCGACTAGGCCACGGGCGTTTGAATTCTCTGATAATAATTAACTGTAGGTTTATTGCATAAACTGATACTAATTTGACGCACAAAACCCTACAATAAACAATTATTTAAATTGAAAACCCAACACGAAATCCTATGAAGGACAGTGATGAGGTGTATTCAGTTTTAAAAATGCAGGAATTTACTTAAACGAAAAGAAAATTCGTTTAAAGCGATACTAGCTGATTAATTTCAACGAAAATGTTTAATATTTTAAAGCAGATATTTTATTTGTTTCGACTAAAACAAGAGTTTCAGCTTAAAATATCAGATTTTGATCCAAGAATCTAACAAATTCTGTTAAAATTATTATTTTCTCTAATTCAAAACAATATTATCTTAACTGAACATTTCAATGGCTTTGATTTAAGATGCAATTATTTTAAACGAAAGATTTAGTTTGGAATAAGTTACGTCGCAGATTTAAGAAAACCATGATTTTGGCGCAAAAAAAAATATATCAAAGCAAAATTATTTTTTGTTTCAAACAAAGAAAAATAAAATGTTGCATATAAAAATGAATTTATTGTATACAAGAACATTAACTGTCTTAGGGTAATAATTTTCAGTTTGAAAACGAACATTTATTTGGTTCGAAAAAAATTTATTTTCATACGAAAAGAAGTTTATCAATTTCGATTGATAAAATGTTTTTTTTTCTGGGAAATAATATTGCCTTCTGTGAACAAAATATGTCCAAAATAGTTGTATTTCTTGACTGAATGCAAATTATTTTGATAGAATAGAACTTGGAAACTCTTTTTTTTCCGTGTGGGTATAAATAGTTTTTTTGTTTTATTTAAATATTACTGCAAATCTTCATCACCATCCTAACCTGTAGACGTCTACTCGTACTGGGTAACGTAGTCTTCCTTTTACATTTCTACAACGGCTACAATGGCTTCTGCGGTTCTACCCAGGTCTTCTATCTACCTTGTAGAAAGCCGTTCTATGCTGCATCTATCACTCTCCACTCAAAAACCTCCTTTCGTCATTCGTTATTGGTTCAAGGAACAATGTAGCCAGCCCATTGCTTTAGGCTTGCTAACTATCGAGCTAGGAAGTGAGTTTGGTTATTTTCCTCTTCCTCATTACTTATTTTACATAGATTCACTAAGCTCCTTTTGATTAGTTTATAAAAATATGTTTGAATAATAAATGAGAAAAAAAAAAACATACTTAGGGAATCGGGATTTTTTAAGAAAATGCGAAGTTAACAACTGGTAGTATACCATACTTTATATTTGATATACTCATTAAAAAGAAGATATACTCATAAAAAAGAAGATAGTCATGAAAGTAAGCGCAACGTGATGACTACCGCGTAACATAACTTCGCATGTTATTTCCGTTATATACAAAATCGGAAAAAGGGAAATCTCATTTTTTATTCTGTCAATTAACTCGCGTTTCTATTCTTAATGATTTGCATGTACTTATACATAAATACGTTTCTTTTGTACAAAAAACTTCGTCAAAGTCATTCATTGTACAGACATCTCCGCCTATCAAATACATCAAAAGCACCACATACTCTATAGTCTATTTTCTGGCTCATTACGCCACTATGAACTTCATTATGAACTTATTTTGATGATCATGCTTATAATAATGTGTACCAATGTAAGCAAAAAGGTGGCGTCTTGATTATTTGGCAAACGGATGTGTGGTCGAACAAAAAGTGGGTGAGTTGCGGATAGCTGGTCGGCGTCGGTGGGTCGCCCGGGTCACATGTCGGTCGGAGCTGCTTTGTGGTCGGGCATTCATTATTCGTACTTCCCTTCATGATGAAACTGCTAAAAATAATCAAGGTAATGTATCAGGAAAATGGTATGGTTTCGTTGATCTTTGTGGATAAAAAAGATTAAAATGTTTCGCAATAGGTGAATGTCGGTTATTCACTTCGCACTACAATATTTTGACTGATATTATTTGTAAAAAATATTAGATTTGAGAGCTTAGCATAAGTTTAAATAAGTTTAATCGTAGCATTAATTGGCGTCTAGCAACGATTTGTAAAAAATAAAATAAAATATCTTCTTATAGTTGTTAAAATATAGGATGAGCTCTGCGGCAGCTGTCACTGGAATCACGTCTATCAAGTTTTGTATTTCAGACGGGTAAATGCATATAGCTTATGATACTTAACCATAAATTATCAATTGAAAAAATAGTTACTTTACATATAAATTTAAAATAGGATTTACGCTTTATTATCTTTGTGCCCACGGCCACCGGGGAGCTTTCTGAAGAAATGAATTGAGGGCGGAAAGGAGAAACAGGAAAAAAGGGAAAGGGTAAGAAGAAGTTATTTTATCTTTCAATGAAATATATATTCAAACATATACAATAATTTAAAAGTAGAACGGGATTAAACGCCTTATTTGGCAACTTTAAGTAAGTAATGGATCGGGTAAATTTAAAAACTTATTTGTATAATAATATCAACAATAATTGGCATTATAATCGATTATCAACATCGTCCCAGCACTAGGCCTGGTACTTTGACAGCTGTTGCAGAACTCAAGCTATATTTTACAAGGTATAGGCCCACATATAGCGTTGTTGTATATTAATCTTATCATGCATAATTATTTTCTTTGCGTCGAAATACGTAACATGCTAATAAACTCATGCTAAGCCCTCTATTCGTTTTTTTTTCAACGGAAAATTTTATAACTATTATTAGATGCGTAATATATGCATAATAGATTAGCAAAAAAAAAAACTTTTAGCGAACATTGTGAGGTCCTGTTTATTCGGTTTACAAAGCTCTCGCTTTACAACATAAGGTGTCTATAATACTTCAGAACTATATGATGTGAATCACATCACAGGCTGATTTTAGATGTCACACCGCTTGACTTATTTTGAATAGAAAACGTCCAAGAGCGAGTCGGATTCGAATTCCGTCCCTCTACAGAATGTACGAATCCGACTTGCTGTTGATCGGTTTTTATTATTTGCTATTGTACTGTAAAGCTTACACTGTAATTTATAAAAAATTTAAAGTTTGTGTACTGTTTTTGCATTAGAGTTAAACAACAAAGATATGTTTCCTCCCTTTATTACCCAAAAGCGGCGGACCCCAAAAGGAGGTTATGTTTTTGACCTGTATGTATGTATGTATATCCGTTCCTATGTCGGCTCGTATTTAGTCAACGCCTTAACCGATTTTGATAAATTATCACGTCATTAGATTCGTCTTAATGGGTCTATAAAATGTTTAAATCACATTGACGGATTGTATGCGTCTTATTGTGCGGGCTAAAAATAAATTACGTTATATACATTGATTGGTATCAAAATAAGGGACTTAAAGAAAGCATTCTGAATATATACCCTTATATTAAAATATTCAATGGTGAATCAAAAGGAATAAAAAAGAAACTAAAAAGCTTTAAATGAATATAAATAATTAAACAATTGCAATAATATTACGAACTAAAAACAAATCAACAATTGACCTAAAATATACCAAATATTTAACTATAAGAGAGTTCCTTCTCATTAATTTTAAAGTAAGTTCAAATAGTAGTACAGATTGCTTAAACTTACCTTAAAATTAGTGACCATAAAATATTTCTATCAAAACAAATCAATGACACGCCTAGCGTCGATGGACAAAACAAAGTCATAAATGTTTAAAATCACAATAAATAAGTCAGTAAATCTCGCAATAGTTTTACGAGCAGACTCATTAGATCCCGTGAACAATCAGCGTGATGTCAGGGCCGTCACCCAAAAAACCTATCGTGTTACAAAATTATAACACAGTGGTGCTAAAACAAGATGAGTGCGGTAATGGCGCGCCGCAAATACGTTTGGTGGCAAAGGTCATGACGGTAGCGAGAGTCAATCAAGTATTTTGATGTCGCCATGATTTTAGTGGGTTACGGGATAAAATTGTTTCCCACGTTTAAAGAATTTTTCGGTCGTTTCGTTAGGATAAGTGTAGATTTTATCTCCACTGTTAAGTTGATTCATGAAATATGAACAAACACACATGCCATGCAGACTACCGGCCTCCGAGCCTGTCACGGCCGGGGGAGTTTCTCCTCCTCATGAGTGACACACAAACGTTTGTATATGTTAAGGATTAAACAATAAATAAATAATGTGAAGCAACCCTTTTGTATGTTGTAAGGAAAACTACTTCGTCGTAGTGTCAACTGAAAGTCGTCTACTGCTAAACATTGGCCTCCCCGGCGCCCATCAGCTTCCTGCGGCTCTAACTAGGTCGTCTATCTGTCTGGTAGATAACCGTTCCATACTATGACTGTGTATCCGTGGTCGCCACTCAAAAAGCAAAGCTGGATTCTTAAATTAAACTCTTTCTCTAACCTGAACTACATATTTGCCCATGGTATGAGTATTCGTATGAAATACTTATTCAGCGATAAAAAATTCTGTAGAAAATAATATATTGATATTGTGTAAAAGTATTTGAATGATCAGGAATGAAAATTTATGATATTTGGTTATAACCTACCTCTAAATTTTAGTTTTCCATATAAAAATACCAAAAATTAAACATGCTTTCGTATCTTTCTGTAATTTTTTTCAGATTGTTTGATGTAGTTCATTTTCGGCCATCATTTTGTTATAAGCTATCTCTAAAGGTCCTGGGCACAAACCAGTCAAGACAACTGAAAAATTTAAAAATTGTAACAACATTAGTTACGCCTTACCGAGAATCAAACCTTTGATATGGCGGCTCAATATACTACCACTGCACCACTCGGTTTTATTTACAGTTAAAAAAAGAAAAAAGATAATGATAAAATGAGTAAAGGCCGTGTATGTTAAATCGAAGCGTGGAAACACTAAAAAAGCCGGAATCGCGTATTACCGTTAACATTGTACGAGTATTACGCGTAAGCAGTACGTTATAAAATGAATATTGTAAAATCTAAAGTTTGTATGGGGTTTTATAATATAGAAGCCACGTCGGATAATCAACAGTGTTAGGGCAGATAAAAAAAAATGTATAGGATGTGTATTTAAAAGTGTGACGTGGAAAAGTACTAAAAAATCGGCCAAATGCGAGTCGGACTCGCGCACGAAAGGTTTCTCACCATTATCTATAAAAACGGCAAAAAATCACGTTTGTTGTATAGGAGCCCCCCCTTAAATATTTGTTTTATTTTAATTTAATTAGTTATTTTTAAAGTGAATACATAACTAAAATTCTGTGAATATTTCAAGCGTCTAACTGTTGTTGTTATCAATATTGAGCAAAAACGAGCAAAAAAATCACCTTTATTGTATGAGAGCGTCGTTAAATATTTATTTTATTCTGTTTTTTAGTATTTGTTGTTATAGCGGCAACAAAAATACATCTTTTGTGAAAATTACAACTGTCTATCTACTATCATGGACGGACGGACAGCGGAGTCTTCCTATAGGGCGTTCTATCCGTCCCTTTGGGTACGGAAACCTAAAAATTAGTGAACGACAAAGACACGCAGATATATATGTTGATGAAAATAATTAGTAGTATATTAAAATTAAGATAAAAAAATTAACTTTTTAAATTATTTTCTAAAATCTTTGTCACCCTAGAGAATGACATTAACAAGTAGATACTGCTGAAGCATTACCATTAAGGACGCACCAAGCACTTTACCGGAGATCGTGTTTTTTATGTCGCTATTATAATTCTGTTTCGATGATTGCTCTGAACCCGTCTATTGCGATTGATGTATTATGTAATAGTTGGACGCGGTATCTGTAAATCCGTTTCAATCGCTCGTGTTATATTCGGTTATAGTTTTATTGTTGTATTATATTTCGTCTACCGGAATTCGGTTATATCTAGTTTTCTCAGATATTTTGAGAAAAGAAAAAAAATTTTTAGAATAATGCCGGGATGCCGGGTTGCTCTGTGACGGTCAATCGTCACTTGACACAGGCCAGTTCGATAGTTGAAAAAAAAATGTGAATTGTGATTTATTTGTTTATTACATACAATAAGATACATTTTTAAAAAAAGATTAAAGAAGATGGGCATGCACAAAAGAGTATTGATTCTACTAGAGCCTTTTCTGTCCAGAAAAGTTTTCTTTATTTAATAAAATTATTGCTTGCGTCCATCAGTCAAAATGAAGACTAAAATGCCACATCTAACCATTTGGCGTTCCCTTTCCTGGAATCATTACCACGCCACCTCGCACTACCAGTCACCTTGACTTTTCCCTATCGGTATGAAATAATTTGACATAACACCGCATCTACCTATCATTATGTCCCGCGATTACTCTCGGATGCGTAATGTTTCGTTACATTAAACAACTTTTGTGTTTTGCTGATAACTTTATTATAGTTATAGTAACCTATAAGGACTAACATCCGTCTTGGGAACGCAAATAATATGATTTGAGTTTACGTAACAATTTAGTTTGTAATGTAGTGGTATTATACACTGTTAATATAATTTTGTTTTTTAATAACGTTATTAGAATGGCAAATTTTAAAAATTAAACATAAATAAGCAGCTGTAGTAGCTAAGTAGTATGTAGTCGGTGGTGGCCGAGGGGTTTAAACTTCACTTCACGTCCCAAGTGGTGGAGGTTCGAACCCCGGGTCGGCGTGTACCAATGAGTCTTTTCTCAAGTACACTTATTAATTTATTCACACCACTGGCTTTTCGGTGAAGGGAAACATCGTGAGGAAACCTGCATACGTCAAGAAAAAAAAAAATGACGTATGTGAAGTCCACAATCCGCACTGGGCCCGCGTGTGGACTATCGCTTAAGAGGGTAGGCCGTGCCCCAGCAGTGGGGACGTATGAAGGCTGGCAAGTAAGCAGCTGTAGAAACAACTTTTTGCCAGAGAATAAAACAGGAGATTTTATTTTGGACGTTAAAATTTCAAAATGACAATCACAAATGGCACATATGCTGTCGAATTAGTGAATTTTTGGTAAAAAGTTTTTACTTATTTACAGTTAGGTGTATAAAAAACACGGAGAAAGACAAAGAATATTACTAGTTTTCAAAATATAAAAAATTTCATGTCCTTCCAGTGAATTTAATATTGTTTTATTTAGTGACAATAACTAAACGCAAACATATATTTGTTTTATTTTTATCACGTCAAAGAATCAAGTTATTAACACATTTTATTTTAAGACTACCTGCAAGTTGGTTCTGAATTCATCCTAAAATTTTGCTGCATTGTAGTGTTCAGTTAAATAAATAAATATTTAAATGCTATTTAAATAAATTTTAACATGTCAAAAAAGTTGTGTGAAGTACATCCTGACCGTTTTTGGTACGTTTGCGGTGAACTTATTTTATCTAAGAAAGGATATCCCATAACGAAACCTCTGAAAGAAGCATATTTTCGTTATTTTATAATTTCGGTCTCTCACCAGGACAAAAAATGGGCTCCTCACGTTTTTTGTGTAAGATATAGAAAAACGCTAAGCTCCTGGGCTACAGGTACAAGAAGATTTTTGAATTTTAATATGCCAATGATATGGAGGGAACCATCTAACCACGAAAATGACTGTAACGTCTGTCTCACTAGGACATTTGGTTTTAATCAGAAGAACAAAGATAAAATTATATATGCAGATGTTCCTTCGGTTACTAAACCAATCTACAGCTCAGACAAGCAACAACTTCCAGAACCTCCCGGTTGTTCCAGCACAACATTGATGACTAACACGGAATCCGAAGAAGATCAAATTTAAAGTGAATTTTGGAAATGTGACGTGTTGGATTTTTTTCATATTTTTTTTTAAACGCAGTGCATCTCAAATGATATGAAAAAACACTTTTCATTTCAAGGACAAAAACCATGTAAACTAGTAATACCTTTTCTCGAGACCGTACCGTAGAAGTCCTACTGCGATAACCAAATCTTGGATCAACTAGTACAACTACAAAAATATAAATATATGTTTTTTATGAGACTTCATTTTATGTTAGGCAAGGCATAATGTAAAAGCGTATCAGTAATCTTTATCCGCTGTGATTTCAGATGTTTAACCGAAGGCCAGTGATGTAGTTAGGTGAAGGTTTGAAAGTCAAAATTGTGTTCTTTGATTCAAAATTGTCTCTTATCTTGACCGAAAATGAGTCATACTCATACATAACATAACAAATCCGTATGGTTCTATTCTGTGGTTATTTCCAAACTATGTACCTGATTAAGAAATTTATCACTGTACATACTTTTCACTATTAAAAATATCTGTAATAAAACTGACACGCAGATCTAGTTTATTAGATAAATAGTAATAATACAAATTTATTATATTGACTTCGACTGATCTAATCAGCTTATCAGTAGGTATAATATTATTGTTACTCTTTGTAACACAAACTAAAAATAATGGAGACTTTCTATAAAATTATTTAAAACCTCCTAGCTTTTGTCAGCGGCTTTTTCCTTAATTTTACTTAAGAATTTTTCTACAATAAGTTATAGCTGTAGTTCGTTCAAGTTAAATAAAGTTTTTAGTTTTCAAGTTAAGGAAATTTTCTGGGATAAAAAGTAGCCTATGTGCTATTCCACACTTTAATCTATATCTGTGCCAAATTACATTTAGATCCGTTCTGCCGTTACATATACAAACATATACCTTTTTTCCTAGGGACAAATTTATGGGGTGCTCCTGTGTTGCAAGTATCCATCAGTTACGACAACCATTCAAAAACGGTATGGTGGGTAGGGTAGGTCCTATGCTCGTCTGCCACATTAGTCGTTACTGTATATATGTTATCTGCAGGAAACATACACATTGATTGACCTCATCTAATCATAAACTGCGGACATATCAAGCCGCCATAAAATTAGAACTCTATTATAATTTGTAAATCAAAATGTTATAGTGATCTCAACAAAAATAATAAAAATATAATATGCCGTGACGATATAAAGTTGTCTCTTTAATAAATAATTTGAGGAATTAACAAGTGAGTGCGAAATCGATTCGTCAAGGCGTCTGATGACAGCACTAAATATGATTGCATTGGCTTTGGCTTTAGACGCTGATTTAAATTCCTTAAAATATCCTAATTACAAAGTTCTTGATCAAAAAAAAAAAAGACTAGATGAATCCCGCGGTTTTAGCCGCGGAAAAACCTGTTATCTTCTTCATCCTTCTCTGTCACTAGATCCTCAGTGTCACATATCAAGCCAATTATATGCACTGTTATTACATGAAAATCGGCAAAAAAATATCCCGAGAGAACTCTCAAGCGGGATAAAAAAAAATCTATATCCACCTAGTGCGTGGCAGACCCACATTCCTTTTCCAATGTTATGATCTTCTAGGTTGGTATGAAACTTTCTACTTATTCACCATCAAAAAAGTTATCATCTGAAGGAGTAGTCAGATCTTCAGAACGATAACAATCGGTAAACAGTGAATAATTTTGGTAAAATAATTATCAAAATATCCACCTTTCATTGACAGTATGTCACTCCAAACGTAAATAATATTTGCCATTTAAAATACAACACCGCTTCTATTTTCTTCAGAAACGATGATGGCATTGAAGATCCTATTTAGAAAAAACTGATTTTTACTGGACCCTAATGACTTTCAGAAAGTGAAGCTGAGGTCTCCAGCTGCGCGGACTTCGTAACGGATCAGCCACACTACATTGTCCAGCTGTGCTTGTGCCGTGTGATATACCTATAAATTGCAAATTTATGCAAATTTTTGGACAAATTTATATTGGAATCAATGTATTATTTTGCCGTGAATAATATTAGTTTGTAATATTTATCTAGTGAGTGACCTATTAGGCAAGTCAATCGTGGTTTTGGTTAGGTTTATGCCAAAAAGATACAATACAAGCAATTTAAACCAAAAAATGTTTATACACTTTTTGCTTATAGCTAAAATTTGTTCGTAAAATATGTACCCAATATCTAGGATAAGAAAATACATTACAATTTACTATATCAACTTATTTGATATTTATTTTAAGCTGTCTAATTTTTGTTCTAAAATGTAGTAGTTGGCATATGTAACGTTAATAGATACAATAAATTAACAGCAAAGTTTTGCGATTTTCAAGTAAATACTTAGATTTTAAACCTTTAAATACTACATTCAAATGGTTTTGGTTGTTTTTGCATTTTTTTCACCTTATTTTTACATACACCACAAAATATAAAAAAAATAATATACACCTGGCCTAGTAGCCGTCGTCACTTATTATATTTGCTAAATTTTAGCTCTTACTTTTTACAATTATCTCAGAATTATTTAAATGCTCGTGACATACAAACAGATGGACATGGAGAATTTATAAAGTTTAAAACCTTTATTAAATAAATAGGTAACAATAAAACGTTATTTTCTGCATGAACCCATCCAACCTGGGTGATTTTTAAACATAATATATGTACATATGCATATTTACATCAATAATGAGGTATTACTTAAATGCAAAACACACATGATTTATCGCATTTCAATACAACATATTAAGATTTGTTCTCGACCATCGCCATCACCTGGGTCAATGCCGCGTCTTTCAATGCAAATCATTAACATTATATTTCGTATTCCGTCAGCTTCTTGTTATTATTGTAATATTAGTTTGACTACCCGCATTACCAGGTGTGCCGGTCTTCATCAAATAAATTAAGATGTTCCGCAGCATATGTATGTATGTCCAAAAAAAAAGTAATATATTATGTATACACCATTGTATGGTACACATAAACAAGCTTTGCTTACTTTGGGGCTAGATGGTGCTGTGTGTTATGTCCAAAAATATCTATATCTATCTATTATGGGACGCCACATGAGTTGACACTATGTCTCTATCTCGCCTCACTGAAACCAGTGTTAGTGGCGCAAATACGATAGTTGGTTGTCAAGCTATGTGTTTGTGCCGTTTGCAGAATAAACTCTTAGCCCTTGGGGTCTATGTGTCCATAATTTTTTTTAGGAAATAACACCCAAAATTATCATTGCTGCAAGTGACAAGAGGGCTTGCTCTTTTCTTGCTCAAAAAATTCCATTCAGAGCAGCTATGTAGCCAGCGTTCTTGGCACCTTACCACACTGGCAACATTTACTTTTACAATAGTTTTAATTTAGTTTTTAATTATGTTGTTTGGGTTTAAAATTAATTTGTATGATTTAGATTAGTTTAGATTTATACTATTAAAGTTTCATTTTATGTTATTAATGTTTAATATTTTTGTGTTGATTTTGAGTAATTATATTAATAATTAAAAAAATAAAAATAGAAAATTAGTTTAAAAATATATAAAAGTTTGAGCTGTGCGTTATTATCAGTCGGACATCGTAACACAAATCGATACCATACACGATTTTTTGGTTTTTAATGATAGCTCAAAATGAATGTTACTAAGCTAACTTAATAAAAAAATATATTGAAAAACATACATAATAAATCAACGAAATTTTTTCTTAACACCATTTAACGAAAGTTAAAAAAAAATAATTTAATAATTCATTTGTATTAAAATGAAGTTCAGGAACACGTTAATTGTCATTTTTTATAGTTGTTACTTATAAAAAATTTCGAATAAATAAAAATAAGGGTATTTTAGCAGAATTTAATACAAAGGTCTTTCGGGTCCATGAACTTGGTATATAAAGTAACATTAGTCAAATATAAATTAAAAAGCATGTCATTAACCTTGCAACGTGGTGATCTGATTTATGATATTTATGAAGAGACAGCTGGATTACGTCACAAGCTCATTACATTACAGTCAAAAATAACTTACTTACTTGCTCTTGGTATTCTGTTAAATACGTAATAAACCGTAAAATAAATATTTATAAAACCACAAAACCGATTCTAAATAAAAAAAAAACAGCCAAGTGCAAGTCGGGCTTGCGCACAAAGGGTTCCATACCATCATTTATAAAAACGGCAAAAAGTCGCGTTTGTTGTAAGGGAGCCCCCCTCAAATATTTTTTTTATTTTAATTTTATTATATATTTTAAAAGTGAATATATAACTAAATATTCTGTGAATATTTCAAGCGTCTACCTGTTGCCGTTATCAATATCGAGCAAAAACGAGCAAAAAAAAATTACGTTTGTTGTATGGGGCCCCCTTTAAATATTTATTTTATACTGTTTTTTAGTATTTGTTATAGTTGTTACAGAAATACATCTTCTGTGAAAATTTCGACTGTCTAACTATCACGGTTCATGAGATACAGCCTGGTGACAGACGGACACACGGACGGACAGCGAAGTCTTAGTATAATAATAAGTTCCCGTATTGTACCCTTTGGGTATGGAACCCTAAAAAGCCTTTGACTGATGAAATGAAACACAAATAATTAATTGTAGATAAGCGTATTATTCCCTGCGTAGCTTAGTAGCATCCATTATACAAAAAAATTGAACCTATTTTGGGATTTCACAAATCGATCAGGATAAAATTGTGCAGAAATATCCTATAGCCATACATACCTACGTCTCTGGGTTTCCAAAATTTTGAGAAATCATTTAATTAACTTAAAATCCTATTTGAGACCATTTGTATGAAAAAAAGTTATACAGTATTCAGTATAATTTATAACCTATGGTTACAATTAAATATAAAACTAGCACTGCAGACCTAGATCATTATTTCTAGATCAGTTCTAAAAATCATTAAAATCGATGAACATAATACGTTTTAACATAATATAAATATAATGAAATTACGTTTGTATGGCGTGCGCTACGGGGAATAGGGGAATTTAGGTATTTACTCAAAAATTTGCTAGATTTTGGAATTAAGTTGATTAAGACATCCATGGACTGTCAAGTTATCTAGCGGTAACATATTTGTTATGTTATTCGTTAAAGAATAGAGGTTACAAACCAAAAAAAAAGAAAGAATTAATAGTTTTTGATATTTTTTCTAAGAAAATTATGATCAACGTGGTTCGATCCTTCGCAGCCTAGTTGTTAGTGTGGACAGCTGCTGTGCAGAGGGTGTAGGTTCGATTCTCACACTTGACAAACATTTATGTCAGAATTGAATTTGTCTGAGTTTGGGTGTATTTATGTATGTATTTACAAAAAATAAGTAATATAATGTATTTGTATTCGTTGTCTGGCGCCCATAGCACAAGCTTTGCTTACTTTGCACAGCGCTGTGTGTAATGTCCAAAAATATTTTTTATTTTTATGACTTGGTAGTAAAAGCCACCAATCAGGTATATGTTCTTCTATACAGGATAAAGCTTTCAAATTAAAATACTAACTACTAGCATTGATTTTTTCCATTTTGAAAAGTGTCACTTGTCATCAGTCTTTGTGTAGTTGACGTAAAAACTATAATTAACGTAGCAAAATATTAATAAATGCAGGTAGTTAGGAGGATTATATTTGAATTATTTACCACAGTTTTTTGAACTCAAATTTAAAGAACACCTTAAAAAGATTCTTGTCCTCACATATATCATTCAACATTCAGAGCAAATTGATTTTATTGCTGTTTTCCCGATCCATAAATCTCGTTAAGTATGTTCAAGATATTTTTTACAAATTTTATTGCCTAGACAGCTAGTTCTAAATCACTGCTTTAAATGTTACATATGTATAATATACTAGTTAGTTTACCCAGGTTTATCCTTGTTTAACGTTTTTTTGTAAAGATAGTTTTATGAATGTCGTTGTTTACATACGTAATTGTCTTTACCTTACATAGATAGTTAAAATCTATTTCTCTTTCCTTTAGACAAATCTTTTTTTCATAGGATTCACGGCATTAACTCCAGAAATTTCTGTATGTCACTGTTTAAGCAGGAAAACATCCAATGTTGAACGAAAGCCTTACCCATATGTTTATGATCCGCCTGCATCCACTTGCTTCCCACAGCTTGAACTAGATCTTCCGCCCACCAGCTAGGGGGCTATTCCACGCTGTCTCTTCTCTATGGACGCCACTTGAAAACCTGTTTCCCCATTGGTTATCGGTTCGTAGAGCTTTGTGGCCTGCTAGTCAAAACTCATGGCTTTCATACATAACAGCTGCCTGTCGCTTGACCTTCATAACATAAGCGTTAGAGTTGTCCCTTAGATTGGCAAAAGACCTAGGGGCTCGTGAATCTGGCGTCAGAGTTTTCGAACCACTACACTGTAACAGCTTTACCTAGCCCGACGTAATTTAACGGTTACTTTCATATGAAAAAAGGGAAGCTCAACAGTTTGACAGGAAAGGTAGGCTATACAGATTAACAGACAGGCAGACTTATCAGAGTTTAACAGATACAGAGGCTAAACTGTTTAAAAGGAAACAGATAGATAGAATAAAACATATATATTAAATATATTTGAACATTATACACAGTTTATAGTTTCATAGGTGCAAAACCCTAAAATCGCAGTCAACTCCAAAAACTACAATTCAAGGTCTACAAACTTACATACAAAATGATAGACATTAACAAAGATAATATAGGTATTTAGGCTTAGTCGTATCTGAACCTAGTAAATCTTGTTTTGGAGGCCGAGCAAGCTCACATAAAGCTTTCGGATCAGAGTGGTCTAGATAACGGCGCCCATTATACTGAGTTATTATCCTAAATATAATGTTCGTCGCCCACGTGAATACCAGGGTTAAGGTTCACTGTGCAGCAGCATTGCTCTGCGGCACTGAATTGCCAGATTATAAAATAATAGAGTCAGCAAAATTTTCGTTATTTAGGACTCAATAAACGTTCCATGCATTTTTTTTAAAAGCACTTTGTTTTAGTCCCCCATGTTCGTTGCCAGACTTCGTACATCCCCACTGTTGGGGCAGCGGACTACCCTACCTTGGGTGTGTATAAATTGGGTTATAGTCCAAGATTTTTAGCGCATTAATAGTCCATAGTTCAGTCATAGCCCATTGCGTTTCTTTTGACGTATGCAAGTTTGCTCACGATGTTTTCCTCCACCAAAACGAAAATGGTGTAAAGAAAAAACTTACTTAATAATTTTAAACAAAGGTAGATATATAAATAATCGATCGTCCGTCGATTCATGTAGTGTAGGTTCTTGTAATAGGTGCTCTTACAATTGCGTCTCTTTATTGCTTAAAATTGTATCGAAGCATCAGCGTTAGAATAATATTAGAATGAACAAAAATATCAGTTTCCTTAAACAATGTGTGTACAATTTTCATAAATTCTTACTTTATATTGCCCTAAAACTCGTGCCTCATTACAGCCACTGGCACGTCGCATCGCATTACCACACTGCCCTCGTACCCATAAATTTGCACAAAATTGCCCTAACCTCATAAATTCCACTATTAAAGTTGGATCGATCGCGGCCGATTGTATGCATTAACCGATTCGGTAAGCACAGGGTTAAGCTTTTATGATCTCATTACGAGCTCTGTAATTTGGGCGCCGCATTGATCGAGAGGTGCGAGCTGTGTCAGCAAGTGTAGGTAGATTATATTATTTTTAGATGCGTTTCGTGTACCGCATAGTAATTACTTATAATACCATAGGCGATGAATATTAGTTTAGTTAATATTTTTGTTCGTTTTGTAATAACGGTTAATTAAGTACAAACTTAAAACTTTTTATAAAAACTCATAAGTAAATACCTTATTCTATTAATTTGATACAAATATGTTTAAACATGATGGTACCAGTGATCGTGTAATTTAAATTTTAACAAAAGTTTAAAAGCGATTGGAAAGCATTTAGGATATATTTTCGAACATAGTTCAATACTAAATTTATTACAACTTTAAAAGATATTTTAAAAAAAAAAATATTAGTTGGGAAAACGCATTCTTATCTTAGTAATTCTTTATGATATTGTGGAACAACGAGATGCTTAATGTGATTTATATTCAGTTGATAAGACGTGAATAAGTGAGGTATAGACAAACAGACAAAGCGTCTTTTATATTAAATTAATAGAAAGAAATTTTTACCCCGACTATTTCCCCTTTAAAATATTTCCCACCATTACACGCCTCACTGCAGGAGCCCTTCATTTGAGAAGGTAGCTTAGGCCTTAATCCATTGGCATTAGCAGACATTTGGCGAGCTAGTGAGTACTTTACTCAAAAGCCCCTTACTTGGCTTAACGACTGCTATCAGAATATGAACAGCCAGAACCGGCGGTCACCCATCCGGGCAGTGATAACGCCTGAAGTTGCTTTATTTCGCTTAAAGTTTCAAATTAGTGAATGCGACTGAACCAACGTGCTCTTTAAGTTCCTCGTTTATACCTTTATCCTTACTTATTTCTTACTAATTACAAAATCTGTGAACACAAAGTAGCTAGTATCAAATACTTTATTCATAAAGTTTCTATAAGGAAATGATGAGGCTAAAAGCTAATAATAAACAAAGTACTGACAAACTCCGAAGCGAACCGATCTATTTAATCTTATTATCCATTGTACTAATACATTTAAATGTCTATTTATACCGGCGCGTCACTATCGGAATGAAATATTGAATCGCATTAGAGCTTATTAGCACACAGACTCGAGTTTCGTAGCTACGAGCGAACAAACAAACAAACAAAACAATAAGAACAATGGACAGCTGCAGAAAACAATGACAGAAAAAAATCGTTTAATCCAATTACAATGATATACATGGGAGCGCGGACTAGGATAATATGGATAAGACTTAAACGTGGTCTACTACGTGATGAACAAGTAGGTACTGTATGGTACTGTGGTAAAACTTTAGTACGCAATTTACTCACGACCTTACTGGGAGATATCATTATATAACTTCTAACCCCGGCTTACCCTAAATCCCTCTCATGTGACGGCAAAAGTCGAGGCGTCCCAAATGTAATGCTTTTGAGGACTTTTTGCATACGCCCACCGGTATTCAAAGTCTTGGCCAATTAAGCCCTGTAACGCTGTTCATCGTGTCGTAAAAAAAAACCACAAAATGTGCCTAAGACTTATTTGTAAGTAAGTATACTTACTTACAAATAAGTCTAAGGCACATTTTGTGGTTTTTATTTTATTCGTAGGTATTTAATTAAATTGTAAATATTTTCTTGTTTTGTGTGCTTTTTAGTATCAAAAAACAAAAACAAATTCGCAGCAAAAAAATGTTAAAATAAATCGTATAAATAAGCATCTTTATCTGCTAATCTTTTTATATAGATAAACGTAGTATCTACCTACAAGATTAACTCCAAAATTTTAATTTCAAAAACAAAGAGCTTCTGAAATAAATATAGTTTAACTAAATATTATTAAAACTCATAATTTAAAGGATATTTTTTTTCAAGCCATTTGTTTCTGTAAGGTTTTTAATTCATCTTATACTTAGTAAATGTTCTGTATGATACCATTGCTTAAAAAACAAAAGAAAATGACAAATTAAAAGGCTTATCTACGTTAGTATGGTCGGTACCGTGGTCCAAGCGTAAGTTATATGCGTGCCGTGTTGGCCGGCAAATGGGTGGTCCGTGTTACCGTTTTATCATCACGACTCGACGGATAGGGACCGCTCTAAGTGGAAATATCGGTTCGGTTTGGACGAATGAATGGACCGTGGAGACACTTTGATAACAAGTGTATACAATGATTGGTATTGAGGACCACATTTAAAATACCAATTCTAATTATCTGCTTCTTATCCGAAATTCAACTCTAGAAATGTTGCTGAAATTCAAGTGTGGTTAATGCATCCATCACAACGGAACTCAGCCAAGACTTGTGTTAGAGGCATGGTTGAAATAAAGAAGAGCAGACTTCAGCGTGCATTCTGCAGCTACTGATAGATCTAAGTTATGAGAACTGTGGTTTCCCAAATAGAAATGTAGAATAGAGGAAATAAAGAAAGAAGATATCGTTTAAGTGTATATTAGACTGTGAAAACACAATTTTTCCTTTCATACGTCCTGTCCTCTTGCCCTGTCCTGTCGAGCTTCGTCCGTGTCACCGCTATGATACCAGTATAGGCACGCATAGATACAAGTGTGACTGCCGTGATTTTGCCCGCGCCTCCGCATGGACTTAATTCAGTTTATCGGCGTGAGACTTCGACGGCAAGTCCGTGATTGTATCAAGAAAGTGAAATTCGTTTATAGTTATTCTTGTGGGAACTTGAAATTTTGATGTATATTTCTTTTATACCACTAAGGTGGGAAACAAGTAGACATAAATTTGTCCTTCTCCGTACCTTTAACAATTTCTATGCCATAAAAGCTCAAGTGGTTATGTTAAGCCACAACGACGTTAAGCCATAACTGACAAAGATATAAACAAACAGGCATTTACAAATATATATTAGCTGGGCTAAATCAATCAAGAGAAAAAAAAGATTGGTATTTTAGGTCAAATGAATACCTGATTATAACAAAATGCAAAAGTAACAATTCTGATAGTATTGTGCAAGATAAAGCAAAACCCTTCATAACTCAACATGTGGTCTTTGTTTCATACAAATTAATGGTTGCAATCAAAATATGTATTTAAATGTATTACTTTACAATTTTTACTCCTAAAAAACAAATATACTAGGCAGATATTTAATTTGAATTTCTCGTTGGTACTGAATCGCGGGCACAGTACAGCTAGTAACATATATCTAAGTTTTAAGTAAGTAGCATACCATGTGGATTCATAAAATACATAATTCAAGTAGGTAGGACAAAACACAACTTCAAAAGTGTTTAGAAACTTAACTTATAGTTTTAATCCGCAGCATGTCATCTTCTTAATTAAGCGTTTAAATATGCAATTTGAGTTTGTGAAAGAAATTTATATGAGAAGGTATATTAATCATATTTCACAAGTATGCAATTCATTTATTAAAAAACAACAGACATAAATTTAAAAGAAACAAAAACATATAAGAAAATTTGGTATCTTCTGGTTAGTCAAAAATCTTTAAATATTTTTCACCAACGCACTTAAAATAGATATTTGTGCAATTTTTGCAAAAAGTACTTACTTTTGTACTTTGTATTTAATTTTACGGAGTGCCTAGGAATTATACAGAAGTAAGTACTTTCAACCCGAGTGCTAGTTTGTGACACGGGGTGTCTAGGAATTATACAAAAGTAAGTACTTTCAACCCGAGTGCTAGTTTGTGACACGGAGTGTCTAGGAATTATACAAAAGTAAGTACTTTCAACCCGAGTGCTAGTTTGTGACACGGGGTGTCTAGGAATTATGCAGAAGTAAGTACTTTCAACCCGAGTGCTAGTTTGTGACACGGGGTGTCTAGGAATTATGCAGAAGTAAGTACTATCAACCCGAGTGCTAGTTTGTGACACGGGGTGTCTAGGAATTATACAAAAGTAAGTACTTTCAACCCGAGTGCTAGTTTGTGACACGGGGTGTCTAGGAATTATGCAGAAGTAAGTACTTTCAACCCGAGTGCTAGTTTGTGACACGGGGTGTCTAGGAATTATACAAAAGTAAGTACTTTCAACCCGAGTGCTAGTTTGTGACACAGGGTGTCTAGGAATAATGCAGAAGTAAGTACTTTTAAACTTGAGTGCTAGTTTGTGCCACGGGGTGCCTAGAAACTATATAAAAATATCAAATCATTACATGTAACAGTCTAATTGTACCATAAAACCGGAGTAATTTGCAAATACAGAACATTTGCAGATGATGTTCTGCATTTCTAACTTTTTCAGGTAACAACTAAAATCACCAACAGATCAAAAACAAATTAATTTAAAACAACAAAATTAAATATCGTCAAAACGACAGTTTCTTTTCATAAAATTAAAATTAATCAACTAATACAATATCACAGCATGACGTTTGACGTCAATTTCTTTGGTATATTATTAAAGCATTAGACCCACACAGATATTTCCATTTTTTTTGCATCATATTGCTGGGATTATAATCGTAACTTACGGCTAACCGTGTCAAACGTGTAACTGTTTCCGTTAATTAATTTTATGCTAAATTGGGAAGTTCTTATACTAAATGCTGGCAATTTGGATCAATAGCGTTTCAGCCTTGGGTGTAGAAAAATTAAGAAAAAATTATAAGTTAACAGCGTTTAGTAGCAAAATATAATATTGGAAATGTTATAACGATAGCACAGCCCAAAATCACGATTTTTAAATTTCAAATAGTGGTTTCTATTACCAAAACTCAGCTTTATTTACAATTACTTTACATAAGGGTAAAATAGGCCACGGTGACCGCTTACCATCAGGCGGACCGTGTGCTTGTTTGCCACCTTAGTGGTATAAAAAAAAAAAAAAAAAGCGTATGGAGAGAACTATCACCATAGATATAAATAATTGCATTTAAGTCTCTTAAAATCAGTAAACTCATGTACGCTTCTTTTTTAAAATGTTTTTTATACAATAAATGATTGTTGCGACCTCCCTCCGCTTAGGCGCTCCGTGTCGTGCTCCACACCACTGCCAGTGTGGCTTTACTGTTGACCAGCGCGGTCATCACGGCCTTTCTTAAAGTGTGCGGGTAGCGTCAACTGCGTGGCTGTTCTTGAACCCAATGGTCAGACGGCATGAATTCGATTTCTTGGAGAATGGGGCGGCCACTTGCGTCGATAACGTTGCGCCGTCACATCTTCAAGGAACACAGAATACGGCTGGTGCGGCGGCTGATTTTGCAGAAGGCAACAAAAGGCGCAAATATACTACGCTAGACAGCAGCGGCGGCCTTACCCACAGCGGCGGCCTTACCCACAGCGGCGGCCTTACCCACAGCGGCGGCCTTACCCACAGCGGCGGCCTTACCCACAGCGAGGCTCCGGGCGGCAGGCCTTTGCGAGGCCCTTTGTCCTTCGTGAAAAGTATAATGGCGAAAGTATATTGGTCATGTTTGACGAGAAATGCTAAAGTTATACAAATAAATAAAATTTGAGTTTTAAAATATTTTACTAAGTAAGATTTACAAAATTAACAAATACAGAGATGATAAATTTTAAAATAGATGTTTGCGGCTTTTCCTAAGACTAAAAGGTGTGGTGGCAATAATTCTCAGGACCATTTCGATAGTGGGGTAAACTTCAGTTAATTTTGACGTGACAACGTCTTATAAATTGGTTTGCCGGGTGACACTTCAAGAAACTGCGTTACGCTCCGCTCACGTTATGCGCTCACAATGAGAGCGAGTGAGAGGCACGCGGCATGGTTAGCCCGCCTAAGAGCGAGAGAGACAGACATAAAAAGTGAAAGGCACAAGTTGTCACGATTCCGGACGGTTGTCCGACACTAATATTTTTTTTTCTGTTATGTATTTCAGCACCGAGATAATGTCATCGTTTCCTTCATACACACGGATGAACATACTCAGATCTTTGTATCATGTCCATCAAAATCACATGATTCTCCTACTGACATAGATATTTGCAAGTCGCTACATTGCTTCAAAAAATCCCTATAACAAATTTCCTGCAATCTTTTTATAATAAACATAAAACCAAATGATGTTCGAGTGCCTCAAACCTAGGATGGCACCTTGCGCGCACATTGTCGACAATCACATAAAAATAGTTTATTTTGAAAATCTCTTCCGCATTCAATTCAATCATAAAACAAAATCATCTTCCCCTTCATAATCAAAATGCCTTTTTTTTCGTCATCTTCTGAATTTCGTTGAACTGTCTGTCAATATCATTTTCCTGATAAAGTGATTTCACAAGGGATGACTGAAAACCATTTTCTCGAAAATTATCTAGCCAATTTGTGAATGCGTCTAGGTGTTGTATAGCCACATCTAAGTGCATGTTTTCGCTTTTCCACATTTTACTTATAACATTTATTTTTGTAAGAATGTCATACCGTATGACAAGTGAAACTACAAATTCGTAGGTAGTTATTTCCTGTTCTATAGAATGCAATTCACTGACCAACTGACAGTCTGTTGTATATTCTGCTAAATGCTTTAAAGCATCATATATGTCGCTTATCAAAAAAAGATTTTGCTTGGACACAAGACGATCTCCAAGGATGAGATTCCAGCAATGACTCCCACAAGGTAAAAAAAGGCAAGTAGATTAATTTCAAGTATACGTTTTTGAACACCACTTTTGAAGATATATTTGAGATTTTTGGAGTCGAAACATTATGACCGTGGGGACAGAGTGCAAAAAAATTTTATAGGGCTTTAGCTCCGCGTCTGGTTGAAACTTCTGAAATAATTGGCATTGCAATTTGGGAACGATGCAAACTGGCAACGGTTTATTATAGTAATTTTATATAGTTTTGATTGTTTTTAAATAATAATGTTTTATAATATTCTATTAATAAATTTATATATTTTTAATAAATTATTATTTCTCAATTCATCTATATTATATATATAGCTAGGTATATAAACTGACTGACTGATATATTACCGCACAGCCCAAACTTGAAATTTTGCACAGACATTAACCCTCGACGCGTCGGGTTGGGTCTTTAAAAGCCCAGTCTTTACTAAGATGCTAATTAAGCAGAATTAGAATGTTCCTACTGACCTCTTACTTTAGGTAGCTTCCTAAATAGCATTGTATTTGACACTGGAGCCGTCAACAATCAGTCCACGCGCGTGCGCTGCAAGCTATAGACATGTGTTTCTGCTCGAGGCTCTAAAAGAACCCCACGCGAGGACTTGCGTAATTATTTATAAGTACTTTTATGTTTTAGTTTTTTATATTAGTACTTTTTTGTTTTAGATTAGCATTATTAAATATAAACATGAACGAAAGACAGTCTCAACAAATGCTGAGATGGTTGAATGAGGAAAATGAAGATGTTGTTGGTTGAAAAGAAGATGAGGAAGAGAAAAGCATGACACAAAGTCAGAGTAAGACTACGATGATAATAATCTCCAAGAACTGCTTCTACCATCACAAGTATTGGAAAATAATGAAGATCATTTCATTAGTGAATTTATCGTCACGTAATTTTTATTAGCGTTAAAAAAAATTATATTTTTAAATTTCTATTTGGTATTGATTTTAGGATTATCTCAATATCAAACAGCCGTAACATAAAAAATATATGTATATCTATTGTTAAAAAAATGTTAATTTAAGGATAAATATGTTCCAAAGAAAGAAAAGAAATGCTCCTTGTTTTATTTTTTAATTTTTCAAAGTATAAATAAATAACTAATTTTAATTAAGTGTCGTTGTTTCATTCTAATCCTATCACCCAACTATGATCGGTTACAATAATTCATAAAATGTATGTAATAACACCAATTTAATGATGTTTTTATCCGAGGTCTATGATGACTCCGCGCGACCACTATCGTTAGAAAATAGACACGACAGGCGGAGGGTTGAGAAAGGATTTTACAAAACTTATACCCTAATAGTTGGAATGCTGGCGGTTTCAACTGATAGGGGTAAATTGGGGGTTAGAAGTTTGAACCTATGGCAATCTTACCTAATGCATAAAAAATGGTTTAGATTTAAAATTGAGATTAACATGTTTTACTGTTTTTTTGAAAATCATCTAAAAGAGGACATCAAAGGGTATGAAGATTTGTATAAGAATTCAGATATTTTTGTACATATAAACAGTTAAAAGCCACCTTTTTTTTTACACGTCGCGGGAATAAGCTTGAAATATTATAGTAGAAATCGAAAAATATCTTCATACAAGTGTTCCAATTTCGCGTCATCACAAGCACGCGCCCGATCGCCCTTTCTGTACACACACTACTACGTGGCTATAACCTAGTGCGAAGGTAATATTACAAGATCCCAGAGCGATCTGACATAACTTATTTTCACATAGATGAAACCTTAGGTTCTCAGTAGCATCTCATGTTCTTTGAATACCTGCGTGCTTGTGGAGCTACCCTTGTGACACCTGGGCAGGTATCAGGTAAGAAAGGTAACTAAAAATAAGGGTGACTTAACTTAAAATTAAATGGCTGATTTTTATATTTGTTTTGTAGAATATTATTCTAAAATAGTATTATAAGTGTCAGACACTTTCCATGGACCAAAACTTTTGTCAGACGCTTTAAAGCTCCACAAAAAAATAAATTTTGTGTTTAGGGGAGGTTAGGTCATTAAATTTGTTCGACTAATGAAATATAACTTTGTAATAGTTACCTTAATAACATATTTAAAAATCAGACATGTAAGAATAAGTAAAGTTTACTTACTTTTTGCGGAGCTTTAAAGCGTCTGACAAAAGTTAATATAAAAAATATGGCATAATAAAAAAAACTATCTAGAAACTACTTAACATGTTTTACGGGGTTCTTACCGTGATTAGTCGAGGAAATGGTGAGAACCCCCCGTAAAACATTATGTTTAATAGTGATATTAACCGTGAATCTTTAAAAAAATATCTATAAACTATATTTACATTAACCATTAATATTTATCCAAAATAAATTGAATGCAGTTATACTTATTAAAAAAAATAAAGTAATGTTTCTTTTAGTAAAATTTGACATTATTAATATTTATATTTTTCCATCCTGTATATACGGTAATGAAATATAACTTTTTTCAAACAAGTTTTCGCCGGCGGCTCCACCCGCTCTAAGTTGATTTATAACCGTGGGATTCTTACGTCAACTCCTTTATTAAACTAATAATTTGCCAAAGCTGTAGCTATAGTTCGTTTAAACTTGGTTATAGTTATTCCTGTAGGAAGTTTTGAATTTTCCGAGATAAAAACTACTCTATGTCCTTCCCCGGAACTCAAATTATCTCTATAACAAATTTTATCTAAATCGGTGCAGCGGTCAGACAAACAGATAGACAGATTTATTAGATTAAAGTCAATAACTATGGATAGTATAGTATATAGTATATAGTAATCGTATGGATATGTGATATAAGCCGAAGGCATAGTTTCTGCTGAGCTACCGCATGTAAACTTTCTAATCTTGCAGGTAGCCAATTTTCACGCGATCGAAATGATCACGAATTCGAAATAAAGAATGAATTCGAATCTGACATTTCTCGATCGCAAGCCGCTCGAACTGCTTCAAGCGATCCGGACTATATCTCACAATTGAATCATGACAAATTTCGTTCAAAATGATTGGGTTCTAAACATAAATTCTACTCTTAGCGTAAACCATATGTTCTTAAATCCAAATTAAATGTCAAAAGTATAGATCAGAGTAATTAAAAGGGCAAAAAACAGAATAAGATAATTTCTTGTACCTCTATTCTTTTCATAACACATCAGTCTTTTCTCAATTGATTGATTGGCCGATTTTTGCTTATATTAAAGTCACCCATGACAACAATATTCTTCTATTTCTATTGATTTCCATCATAACAAACACTAGGTTACATCGCATACACTGACAAAAATGTTTAAGATCCGGCGCCGCCATCTTTAGTGCTGCGTAGTATTTTGATAATACTAGGTGGTAATTTCATGTGAGAAAAATTGTATAAACACAATCATACCTTTAAAAATTCTTAACTAAATAAACTCAACCAAATAAATGAAATACACAACAAAAACAGAGTTTTTTTATTTATGTCCAAATAGGTTCCGTTTAAAGATTATAGCAATTTCTCGGAATAGAGATTTATTTCAAAAACTTATACTTTCCTTATTAGTAATGATGAAACACAAGTAAAATTTTGCAGTCTCATAAATCTTTTTTTACTTATCAAAAGAGGCATATTAGAGTAGGCGTTTTTAAAAACGTTTTTACGTAGCGTAACCGGTTCAAAATGGCAACATTTCACCGCTTCGAACGATATTTTGTTCGAGGTTGTTTCGATTGATAGTGAGAATAGCAAATGAAAAAATGATGTCGACGTTTGAAATTTTACATTCGAAATGGTGTCTTCTAGATAATTTTCTAATTCGAAATGATCTCAGATGAAGTGAGAATTAAGTCCCAGTTTTCTAAAGATCGTACCTTCTAATTTTATTCTTAAATCGTTTGATGATATTATTTTTTTCTTTAACTCCTTGTGATTTATTCTCATGCGAACCGCAGCTTTATGCTGTTTTCGATTTGATTTGATCGTCATTTATTATGGTTTTATAATAAAACTTTGTAATCGTGACAGAATCTTTATACTATTATTATGTCGTTTTAACAAATTAGAAATATGTAAATTAATTTATGCTCATTCATTACCGGCGTAATGGAAAGAGTCTTGTGATTGTGATATAATAATAGCGATTTTAAATAATAGGCAATAATAAATAGAATTTCACAGTTATTGATTCCAATTGGTTTTGTAAATATTAAGAAACGCAGGTCATAAAATTAGGAATCGGTTTTGATGTCATTTAGTGACATCGATATGAGTTGTTATATTGCAGCGGTCGCCTGTTGTCAATGTTAAGAATTTAAAATACGTAAATTGATACATTTCGTATGTTTCTTTTATGTCATATGAGAGGTATGGGTAAATAAAAATAACTACGCAAAATCTTTATATATTTTGTATATATATATGTGTCGCAGGTAAATCGTATAATTCGCCGTTTTACAATATGCCTAGGCAGATCGTTAAGTATGGAATAGAAATTATCATTTAACTGAATAGATTATTATATGAAACTTGGCTGGAACGCTCCGCTCGCTTCGCTCGCTCCGAATCTAAGTTTACAAAAGAGAAACTGAGCCTAACCTAACATACATGACTTATACAGCGCGATTTCTGTTCCTTTCGTTTCCATACTTTACGATTTGCCTAGGCATATTGTAGAACGGCGAATTATACGATTTGCCTGCGACATATACACCACAATAACATTTAACGACTTCCTATTTAATAATACACGCAGGACTAAAGTGTTTGGTGAAACGAGCCACCGGTTAACCCCTTCGGGTAATAAAAACTTTGATCTAATTTTTATATATACCACTACTTATGTCCAACCATTTTTTATTTAATAAGGAATTTTACCTTTTTGTCTTCGTAGTCACCTTTTATGGTTTTTTTTTACAATACTTTGAACTGAAATTTTTCAATGACAAAGAAGATTTGTCATTAAATAGTAGTATATTATTAAACACACGGAGACAGGATTTACTAGTCAAACATTCGTTTTAAGAAATCAGGCAGTTGCTTCGTTTTTTTTTTTGAAATTGCTACAACGTGCAGATTTTATTTCTTTAGTAAGAGCGCTGTAAATCGTTATGCACATTGGATATGCTTGCCTTAAGAATGAGGACGTATTTGTGCGAATATCAAGAGCCAATTTGTCTGGATATCGACTGTGTCTGTTTTATACGTCAGAAGGTTTCTTAAATATGTCTGTATTACAGTTAACAAAAACAGCCGCTTCAAGTATATACATACAAGGCAACGTAAGAATGTTTAGCTTTTTAAACAAAGGTTTACAAGAGTCATAAGGTGCGGCACCCCATATTGTAGTCCTTAGAGAAAGTCATGGCAGGGAGCTCATTCCACTACCTAAGCGTTAGAGGGGCAAATAGAGAAAACTGATGGCATAAAGATGCAGCGAAATTAGGAATTTAATTAGTTTTCTAGATTATGCTCCACATCCACATCTTTTGCACAAGGATTTAGGCACTAAGTTGAAAATTATACTTTCACGTCAAAATACTACTGAGCTTATCTTAATATCAATACCAACTTCGGCAGTGGTGCACTGGTCAAACTATTAAATAAGGTGAAATTAAGATCAAGTTATAAATAATGGTATCTTCATTTTAGCTTAGTTATGTTTTTTTCACGTTCAAATCAACTGAAAGGAATAACAAGATTTTTTAGTACGTGATCCGCTTTTCAAAATTTGACCAGAAGAAGTCATGAAAATGGCAATGAAAACTACATATAATAATTCAAATAGATTTAAATCATCTAATAAATCTATCACTGCAAGTACTAGTCGGCAAATGATGAAACATACGTGATATTACTACAACTTTTTTATTTATCTTCGGACATTGGCCACACTATCTATTGAAATTTACTTCATAATATAAGACTTTTTAGTTTATTTCTTGGCCACCGTTAAGTCATAAACTTGTTAAATTTAAACTAACAAAACCTGGCCTATTCGATATGAATTCTACACAAGCGACGTAGGTACTATTAAATTATAATTCGATGAATATTTAATGATATTACTTATTTTGAATTCCGCCTCAGCATGATATCGCGTGGTTACTCTGTATAAAACAAAAACGTTGTCTCTATAGTCTTTACTTTTCGTTTATATAAAAAAAAAAATCAAAAATACCGCACACTTTTCTGTAAAATAATATAATCGATTGCTTTCTTCATTTATTGATTGTGCAATCGTTTAAACTGTTGTGCTTCGATACTACTGTAATCGATTAGTGAGTGGAAGACAGGCCGGAATGATCACATGTAGGAACTTTATAATGTGTCAGTTAGTTTAGAATGTTTCAGCTTACTATATGCTATTCATAATCCATATTAATATAATAAATGCGCAATTAAGTTGGTATGTCCCTCCAAAACTTTTATACTTTTATCCCGGAAAATTCTAAGATTCCGAATGAATAACTAATGGTGTAACTGAATTACACGTGGACAAAGAATAGCCGCATCTCTACGCCTACAGTTCTACGCCGATAATCAAATCTAGAGCGGGTGGAGCCGCAGGCAAAGTTGAGTTTTCATAAAAATCTGAAAATCTTATTATTTTAGGTAACATCTAATTGAACCAATTTTTCAGCACAAAGATAGCTGCATGTACGAAAAAGAATATATAGGGCACTTCGTGGTTTTTACCGCAGGCTACTCATTTTTTACACCACAACAAGGTGAACTTATTTCTGTCACAACCTGGACGGATGAAAATAGATATAGGATATACGTTACAGCCTACGTGTCACTCGTTGCGGTGTTAAAGAATACCTGTAGTATCAAAAAATTGCCCGCTTGCAACACCAGTCGCTCGTGCGTTGCCGACCCTTCAAAAAACCCCATACTGTAGTCCTTAGAAAAAACCTTAGCTAGGCTCATTTTACAACCCAAACGTACGCGGGAGTAAGTTTCTTGAAACTGCACTGTATACGCGACCATTTCGGTTATAAAGTGTGTGACGGTAGAAAGTAGCCGTGGGCATCATTTCGAACAATTCCTCAGAACACATCCCATTGTACAAGCGGTAGAACAAACATAGCGAGGCAAAGTATGTCCTCAGACTTAAGGGCTTGATACGGCAACTGAGGGTGGGATCGTCGACAATTCTCATAGCCCGTCGTTTAACCGAGTCAAAAGGGCCAAGCTGATATCCGGTATGATCTAAGATGTGAACGTTTCAAGAATGAATTCCTGCCTACTCTGGTAGCTTATCTATTTTTCTTAAATTGTTCTGTTGACCTTAACTACCTAGCGTGTATCCTGCTGAGAGAACCAAACGTCAATGTCTAACTCTGTGAAGTACCTATCAAACAAATCAGCCAGCAACAAAGCAAGAAATCGTAAACCTTTTTTTTTAAATAAATTAGTCTGTTACCAGCCACATCCATCATTGGATCATTCGTACGTACATTCGGTCAAGTTCAACGAATAAATCATGAACAGTGATAACTATAAATCAATTGCCTCGTCTTTTGATTGATTCTTTTGGTATCTCGGTCGGTATTATCGGAATCGGTGCGAAATTATCCAATGTTCAAATTGATTTGAGTAAGAATATTAAATTGTTTGTTGAAGTTACTAATCATAAGTGAAAAAGTTAAAATTCATAGCTCCGTGTTGAAAACACTAAACAAAATAAGCTTAAATAAGATATGAGTGTTGTTAGCTGTTCAAAAGTAACCATGGTAGTACGATAAACTTGTAGACATCCTTCAATGCAGTCATAAACTGTTTCGAAGAGATAACGTTTTCCTGTTTCACGGTTTTCTAGTTAGATCGGTTATGCACTTGTCTTCTATTTGGACATATTGTGGTCGAGGTGTCATTATATTCCATATCGAATAACATGGTGCATAGCATTTTTTTATTTTGTTAAGGAAAATAGAAATAAATTGTATAATAACTAAACGATATAATTTAAATCTTTAAAACTAAATATACATTAAATTTATTGAGGTCACCAGGGACTGCAATTTGATAAAAACTCACTTATCTCCCGCACTCCCATGTAAAATGGAGATTTATACTTTCTGCTCGTCTTTATGATCGTTTGTATTTGTAAATTCTTAACTATACCTGATACAAAATTATAAAACGTACTTGTACCTTACTACAACACGTGCAACTTTGCTATTCCTTCTGTGTAGTGCGTACCTATAACGGTTTCAAAAGTAATACATTGTGCCAAAGTATATCTAAATAAAGACATGGCGAGTATCTAATATAAGCCTAATAGTGAGACAGTTGGAACAAGCGTGACGAACGCTTGCGACACGCGCTGATTTAATAAAAATCAGTAATGGCTGTGCGCCCGCATTGTCTAGCCGTCGCCCACGCGACTCCAGATAAATTATTAATAGTGAATTTGTAATGATCTATAGACTAAGCATGCGTAGACAGGATACTTCGTTTTAAAGGTTGTTTTATTTTACTATAAAATGTTATTTATAGCTGCTACTAGCTTTTGTCAGTGGCTCCGCCCGCACTGAATTTGGTTATCACCGTGGGATTTCTACGGCAACATCTTGAATATAGTAAGAAAGTTTTTATAGGAATCTATAGTTCTAGCAAGCTATATATAACTATAGTTTGTCCACATGAAATCAGGTTATAGTTATGCCTGCAAGAATATTTAAAATTTCCTCGATAAGCAGTAAGCCTATATCCTACTCAGTCCCTTCACCTATCTCTGTGACAAATTTCAGCTCAATTTGATGATTCATTGCGACGTGAACAGCGCGCAAATAAACAAACTCGGTTCCGAATTTATAATATTAGTAAAAAATATTATCAGACCATGCAGTGAAATAAACTGTAATGATTTTAATACTCTCGATGGATAGTTATACTGATTATCTCTGGTTATTTGTACAAGGGAAGATTCAGGACTGTTATCACCCAGAGATAGTCAAATTTTCGGTACATATTGTATATGTTGGCCTATCCGATCATACTGCGCAATTGATTAAAATACCATGTAGTGCGAGTTATGAAGAAAAATATTGGTTTGTCTATAGAAGAAATATAAACAAACGCTTGCCAATATTTTTGAAATATATTTCACAAGTAAACTTTTCTGAGGTCTATACTCATATTGATGTGAACCAGGCATATAAATCATTTATAGATTTATTCAAGCTTATATTTCACTTGTGCATACCACTTGAAAGATATAAAGTGTCACACAAAAAAACACCCAGATGGAAAACTAAGGGCATTAAAATTTCATGTAAAAATAAAAGAAAAATGTACTTAAAATCACTGGAAACCCGACACTTTAAGAAAAACAATAATTATAGAACCTACAATAAAATATTAAAAACAGTTATAAATAATTCAAAAAAACTGTCCAACATAAATTACATAAATAACAGTGATAATAAAACTAGAGCTACATGGGGTTTAATAAAACAGTTCACTTCAAGCTCGAATTCAAAAAAGGACACGATGAAAAAAACAGTTCTAAAGTATAGTTCTCCGACCCTCAAAGTATAGCTAACGAATTCAACAAGTTTTATGTAAGCCAAAGTAAAAAATATTGCCAAAAATATGATTACAAACCTTTAACAAATAGTTTCAATCATAAAAGTATATTTTTATCGCCTGTTGATACTTATGAAATAAAACAAATCATTAAAATTTTAATCAATAAAAAGAGTACTGTTAATGATGGTATACTAATGCATCTAATAAAAGCCGGCATTCCGTATATAGTTGATCCACTTGTATATTTGATAAATTTAATGCTACTTACTGGGGTGTTTCCTGAAGATTTTAAAAAAGCAATGGTTAAACCAATATTCAAAAAAGGATGTAAAAAAAAATGGAAAACTATAGACAAGTATCTTTACATTTCAAAATTTTTTTAAAAAGTTATATACAATAGAGTACTCACGTTTTTAAATAATAACAATCTACTGAGTGAAAATCAATATGGGTTCCAGAAACATAAAAATACTTCGCTCCCAGTTTTTAAAATACTTAAACAGATTTGGGAGAGCATAAACAATAAAGTGGTGTCTTTTGCTCTGTTTTTGGATATGTTATTTTTTAGAGCTTTTGATTGTGTTGTTCATAAAATTTTACTGAAACAGCTAGAAAATATTGGTATACGAGGCATAGCCCTGAATTTGTTAAAATCATACTTGGAACATAGACAGCAAGCTACTGAAATAGAGACATACAACAAAAAAACTAAAACCATCGAAAAAATTAGCTCTACCTTTTGCCAGTCTTTACTTGGAATACCACAGGGAAGTATTCTAGGCCCTTTGTTATTTCTAGTATATGTCAATGAGTTGCCTAAGATTTCAGACAATCTGTGCGTAATGTTTGCTGATGATGCAACTATTTTCTTCTCTAAATTAACGCCTGATACTAATTTAGAATCAGTTATAAATGGAACTCTTAAGCGTCATGGCTCCAGAGCATTAACCTAGAATTACAAAAGTGAACATATAAATCTGAATATTCAACTTAACCAAAACAATGTCGAACTAGTAAATGAAACTAATTTTCTGGGAATTACTATTGATACTCATTTAAATTGGAAGTCGCATATAAACAAAATAAACAAGAAAATATCTAGCTGTTGCTTCCTATTGGCCCAATTAACAAAAACCACTAACGAAACTGTCGTAAGAAATGCATACTTTGGACACTTGTATCCCTTACTAACCTATGGCATTATATTCTGGGGAAATTCTGTTGATGTTGAAACTATATTTGTCCTACAAAAAAGATTTTTACGAATAATGTATAAAATGTCTGATTATCATTCTCTAAGAAACATATTTAAAGACAAACATCTCTTAACTGTCACAGGCATTTATATTTCGGAATTATGTTTGTTCGTAAAAATAATCTGGAATACTTTACAGAAAAATGCTCAGGAAAAGAAAATATACGCTTAAAATATAAATATAATTTATGTTTGCCAAATATTAAAAACGTGTGTATTTGAAAAGCACCTATGTAACTGCGATAAGAATTTTTAATAACCTACCAAATTGTATAAAAATGCTTAACAGTAATGTCTTTAAAGCCAAATTAAAAAACTGGCTTATTGATCAAAATTATTATAATTTAATAGAGTTTTTTGAATCTGTAAATGTTTAGTAACTTTAATTATTCCGAACTATGTCTTTTCTGGCTTCGATGTAATTATATAGGTATAGGCTAAATAAACTATGTATTGTAATAACTAACACATTGTATCTAATTTTGTAGAACACTAATCTTGAAATATTGCATGCCATGTTTATTGGTAACTGTTGATACCTAGTATAATGTACCATCTTGTAAACACAGTCAAGCAATAAATACATATTCTATTCTATTCTATTCTATTCTATTCTATTCTATTCTATTCTATTCTATTCTATTCTATTCTATTCTATTCTATTCTATTCTATTCTATTCTATTCTATTCTATTCTATTCTATTCTATTCTATTCTATTCTATTCTATTCTATTCTATCCTATCCTATCCTATCCTATCCTATCCTATCCTATCCTATCCTATCCTATCCTATCCTATCCTATCCTATCCTATCCTATCCTATCCTATCCTATCCTATCCTATCCTATCCTATCCTATCCTATCCTATCCTATCCTATCCTATCCTATCCTATCCTATCCTATCCTATCCTATCCTATCCTATCCTATCCTATCCTATCCTATCCTATCCTATCCTATCCTATCCTATCCTATCCTATCCTATCCTATCCTATCCTATCCTATCCTATCCTATTCTATTCTATTCTATTCTATTCTATTCTATTCTATTCTATTCTATTCTATTCTATTCTATTCTATTCTATTCTATTCTATTCTATTCTATATAAACAACTTTTTGCTTGACGGAAACACATCATAGGATTCAAATCATGCCTCACATTGGCACTATTTAACGTTCTATACAGATAAAACGGCTAGTACTTGGCACCGTTCTCTATGTGGTGAATTAATTACCTCTGTTGCCATGCAATAAATCAGTAACAGTACGTGAAACTTTTTTTGTCATGAAAAAAATTAAGATTTCTAGGTCAGTAGGAATGTTGATAGTTGCAATAAATAGCTCATCCCACACTGTCGATAACCTTTTTAATTGAAATATTTCTTAACTTACTCGATTTTGCCGGCGGCTCCGCCCGCCCTAAACTCGGTTATTGGCGTGGAATATCTAAAGCTATAGTTCGTTTAAGCTCGGTTAATGACCATCTGAAACCATCCTGGGTTTAGTCATAAAGAAAAAGCATATCAAATGAAACAATATCAAGGTCCCAAAATACTTTATTATAAAATCATATGCATGTGATATGAATATGAGTATGAATCGAGTCTTTACGCCCATAATCTTTGCCTTAGTCTAGTACTAACAGATTCGGTAAGCAAGCGTACAGCGTAGTTAGTCATCGTCGACAATGGCCCCGTACCACATTACAATACAGAGCACCCCGCACGTATCTCGCTATCGAATCCGCTCGCTTATTTACATAATTCGACACGATATACAAGCGACAACTCTACTATTCGTTACCGTAATACAGGTATTAACTCATGGTGCTGAATATTTTTATTAATGTATCTATGAGTCATGCAAATGTCGCACTGCAGCATAGGCTTTGAGAAACAACAGGGTTGTCATCTTTTTAAGAGTTTGTAAATCAGTAGAAACAGATATGTCTTCGAAAACTTTCGTTTGAGTTTGAGTAGAATACTCTAATATTTCTACGCGTGTTTTAGAAAATAAAAGCACACGAGGCTACCCATTTTACGCTTCAGGCTAACGGAGGCCGCATTTGGGGCACCTGACATTTTTTGGAACCTGCATAGTTACGGTGACAAATAACACAAAAACACGGTAAAAACAAAAATTTAGAAATAGTTGCTTATTTCTATATTTTAATAGGTTTTATAATATTGCCCCTAAGGTTTTTAAAAGTGCTTTCGCAAAAGTTGAGTCAGCAAAGATGTTTTTAATCTCCACATTCATTATAACACACTAATAACAGGGACAATATAAACCTAATAACTTGAAACCAATAAAAAAAATCTGTTAAACAACTACTTGACAACAATTTCAAGATTTCCTCATTTGTTTCGACAAAATTTTAATTGTCGAGTGTGAAGTTTTTAATAAAAATCCATCTAGTCTTTCATTGCGATGCACTTTGTTAACAATTACAACAAATTATTTTTCCATTAATTTGACTTTTTTCCTATAAAGTTAGTAATTTACTAGGGCAAATAAAACCGTCTTGGCCCAAATACGCTTTATCAGAATCAATGTTACGCAGGACTAAAGTGGTTGGTACAAAGTGTCAGTTTCCGACAGTGTGGTGTATGTGTGTATATTCAGCTAGGCCGTAAATATACATATATACATACATACATGTTTTTTTCCTATTAAAAACTTTTACTTTTACTTTTATCAGGCTTAACGAAACTCTCTGGAGATTTTACTTAAACAGTATGTGGTGGTTTCTACATATTCACATTAATTAAAAACCCATAATTGTGATGGGAAATATTGGTTTTTATATGAATAACAGTTCTTATTAAATGTTTGATCTTTATCTTAACTTATCTATAAGTAAGATATGAAAGAAAATACTTCCCCTCATACTTGCGCCGTGGAGTCTGAACATTCCACATTTTATTTATGTGGATGTATAGCAACAAATCACGTCTTTTGTACATCACTATTCATGCACACATTGTATTTAAAAGCGACGAAGTGGTAAAATTTATGCTACTGTCTATGAAGTAAAAATCTGGATAAAGGAGCCATTACTGGAAGAGGCTTTTTTTGAAACGCTTTCATCGGTTTGACCTACAAAGTTAAAAAAAATCTTATTTTAAACTTTGCAAACTTATGCGATTCTTGTGACAATATTATAATTAGTACATAATGAATTTAACATTGTCGATGTGTAAACCCTTGATCTGGCAATCTCATATATTAATCCAGCTCATAACCTACCTGCGTACCAATTTTCATCTAAATCAGTTTAGTCGTGTAATTGACTTACAAACATGCAATAATTGTTACAAACATTTACTTTCAGAGTATTCCTCGTATTTGTTATGTTTCAGGCGTTTATTATTATTTAACAAGCCAATTTTCCTACCTCAATGAAGTGCAAAACATTTTTTAATATATTAATAACCAAGCCATCATTTTGTATTATCCAAATAAAGGTGACTGTGTACAATTTAAAAATATGCAGTGACAAATAAGACTTACAATACACTACCATAAATAAATCTGTAAGGAACATTCAATATTTCGATTTGGTGAAAATAATTTTATTCTCACATACGACTCATAATTTAATTGTCCTCTAACACTTATCCATTGCTGGTACCTGTGGCGGCCAATTAAGGTCGGTAGCTCGTCTTTGTTGTCTACACGTGTCTGAATAGTACAAGTAACAAGTATGTATCCACTAAATACGATGCTTAAAATTAAATATGAAATTAGTAAATAGCGGTTGCGACAGTCAACTTAATTATCAGTCGAAAGGAGCTGTCAGGAAACTCATTATTACTCTTCTAAATTATTTTTATGTATGTATGTATGTATGCTTACGGAACATAAAACATAAAAACTCTTGCTTTTTCCTTAACATTGTTTTTGTAAAGTAAAAGAAAATATGTGCACATGTGCTCGATCCAGCACAAGCTTTAAGTATCTTTGTAAGCGTAGTCAATAAATGTCAAAATATTGTCGACCCCTAACCGTTTACGGGTTAACTAGGGTGAAACGGTTTTGAAGGCTATTTTAAGTAATTTTATTTATGAAGCGTGATGTTCTCACTTAAAACCATAAGAATATACAATAGACCCTTAACAACTGTTTACAACAACACTCGAACGCTGTTAAAGATATTTTGAACCTTATGTTTATGATATAAGATTGAATATTATTACTGAAACTGAATAAAAATTTGGTTGAAGTACTCTGTGAGAGTCCATAAATATTTTTGAAGTACAATTGTAACAATTGCATGATTAAAAAAATCGGTACCGTATGCCGATGTCGATATCGATGTCGGGGCGCGACAAATCTATTGGAAATTCGTTCAGCCCCTAAATAAGAAACTAATAGACTGTCTGTTACCAACCTTCATGTAGTTATATATAATGTCTATTCTATAACAATTTTAAAGTATGAAACTGCAATTCATAGCATTCATAAGTTTAGCCTGTGACTCTGCTTGTTTTATCTTTGTAAAATATAAATGGAAATATCTAAGCATCGAAGCTATATGTTCTATTAATTCAAATCAAAATACGTACGCGGAATACTTTATATGATTTTTATTGATCTGGTCACTAATTTCTGTAATGTATAGCTACAATTATTGAATGGTAAGTAAAAAGTGTTCGTTTTATGTTTATAAATTTTGTGATACGTTATTAATTTTATTATTTCCCTTATTAAATTAAAATGTCCTATTGAATACCTAACACTGTTTAATTTTGATAGTAATCCTTTTAATTCGGTGGTGGTCAAGTGGTTTCGATGTTTGCCTTTCGGCTCTAAGGGGCGGAGGTTTAAACCCGGAGTGTACTAACGAGTATTTTTCTCACTTTTTCAAGTAGGTACATTGTTCGTTCACAACACTGGATAAATATCGTGAGGAAACCTGCAAACGTTTAAAAGACACTGGTTGCGGGTGTGGAATATTGTCCAAATCGCCCTCGCCCGATGTGACGGTAGGCCATGCCGGTTGGGTAGTTGGAAGGTATTGAAGAAAAATTCATCAAGTAATTATGCCCAGAATTGGCAAACGATTTTGCGGTTAGGTGCATTTTTTTCTCTTTTCAGAGGTTGGAAATATTATTAGGTGCGTTCTGTTCACTGCTTTGATTTGTTTAATGTCGCAATCCAGTCAAGTTTAAAAGTCATAAATTATGTACAACACACTGTACAAATATTAGCTCATTCTCTTCGGTTGGATATGGACCCTAAGCACGTAATGTGAATTATATCGTTGAACAAAACGTTACTTAAATAAGTAAAACACACATTACAAGGATACAAGTAAAATTAAAAATATAATGTTCAATGTCCTTGTATATCCACGGACTTATGAATCGGAATTCAACTTTAGTGTTACCGATATATTGCTGTTAGGTACCTAGTTAGTCACCAAATACAAATGTCTATGGTAATGCCCCCGGTGTAAAGTAAATCACTCGTCAAGGTTGGCCATGGGCCGCAATTGCTTGTATTTTGACGCCAGATATTCATATTTACATACTCGCGCAAGTAATAATGCAAGTAAGTAATTACAGCTGTCGAGTAGAATTTAATTTACCTTATATTGTGTTTATCTACATAAACTGTCTTTGTAGACTATATAGGGATACCTATAGGGTAAGAGGTTGTGTGTGTGTTTGGATGTCTGTGGCCATTTTCTTTTATAAATGACTGGTCTATATAACATTGTTAGTACCTAATAGAAAATAGTTACCATGCTTTGATTTAAAACATGGTCTTTTTTTTACTGACTAAATAAATTTAGATTAAAACTGGCAATCATTTAGTAGATCATGACATGATACTTTTTGTCTCGTTCAAATGTTTCCTTGGAAAAAGGAGTTTAGTGGGCTGATAATACAAAAGTCACCAGAAGCTAACATGGTATATTTTGAGTCTAAGGATTTACCTAAAAGTTTTATTCTCACTGAAAGCTTTTTTTATAGAAAACAGCTCATTTAAGCTAAATGTTCAGTATTGAGCTGGATTTTGTACTTAATATTTAGTAAATTAATAGATATTTTTTATTATATAGCTGTAATTTGCACATTTATTTATAATGAATCAAGGGACTTAAAGCAAATACCTTGTATTTTATAACGCAAAGAATAAGACTGTAGTAAAATATCTTATATACGAGGCAGCATATTTTAGGTCCTAGAAGTATAACAAACGGGTGAAACCGGGGCCATTTAGTCTAAAATATATAGACAATATTTATTTTAAACTATATGACAAGGCAACCACAACTCTACTGCCCTTCAATTCTTGTAGAATATAGGTAGATAAACGATACGTGAAATAACTACTTTGTATCCAAATATCTTTAAAAATCTTTATGCTAGGCTGGAACGATTTTGATGAATTTGTTTGTGTGTGTTTGACTAGATAGTTTATTTTAATTTAAAATGCGGCAAAAAGTATGAATTTTAATTGCCAATACAACGACACCAGTATTTTTTCGTAAGATTTATCATGTAGAAGGACTTTATGTTCAACGCTGTAGGATAGCCTAAAGCCTAGCCTAGGAATGCAATGCACGGCGAGACGGGAGACTTAATACTACCGACTAGCCTGTGTCTTCACATATGACAATTAGGGAGCTATCCACGAGGTAGTGGCACCATTAATATCTGGACGTTGTCAGATTTGTTTTCAACAGCAAGCACTGTTCACGCCAGAATGTCATGACGGATTCACGAACGCAACTCGTTCATGATTCAGTTTTTCGAACGCGCTCGCCTAGACTGTTATCTATGGTCGATCTGTCTTCTCTGCGCAGTTTTTTGTTATAACTGTAGTTATACTTTCGGGGTACCACATATTATTATATGGTAAAGCAGTGACAAACGTGCGTCCAAATTCAGCACACATCGCCGCCTACTTCCAGCACTACATCCGGCCCATTGAAGAATAGTACATTGTTCATCAAGGGGTGAAAGTGATTGATTACCGACGAGGGTGTAGTTTGAAACACACTTTCAACCCTATTTTTGACTATGCATGATGGTTCTTTCAGAGCATGAGTAAGTAGTGTAAAGAAACATTCATCACCCGACTCAAATACTGACCTTATAAATCAAATTGATGTTTTGTGTTTGGCTGTAGTCTTAATAAACTTTTATAGCAATAAGGCTGATAAGTTGTACATTAATAATAGTGTTATTTTTGTTTTTGCATAAGTAATCTTTTGTACAACAAAGTGTATTCATTCATTCATATTTGAGTAAAAATTCAAAATTCAAATTTGAGGACGAACGGATGGACATGGGCAATCAATAAGGATTTCTTGTGTAACTACGTTACCCAAAATTAAAGCACTACGAACTCAAGGGATTGGTAAAAATGTACTAGATCAAGTACTTTAGACGTCTGAGAACAGGGTTCTTAGACAATCAGACGAAATTATAGTCTTATCGACCATATAAGAGTAGTTGAATGCAATTAAAAGATCCTTCAACACTAATTTCAACCTAAATACGAAAACTAAGCTCCTAGCACGACAGTAAAAGCACTTTTTGTAAAAATCATAACTAAACGTATTAAAGCATATCTTTACGAGTTGGTTGTTTAACGTCTCATCGTAAACCTCCCTCGTAAAGCGGATCTAGCCGAGCGGCGAGCGTACAAAAACTCCACTCAAGTGCGTTCCGCGCATGCGCTAACGAACTCACATTGTTAGCGGACTGTACGCTGCGCTGGTCAACTGGTAACGTTCAATATGCTTACGCTTACTTTAAGCTATAAGCGGAAGCATAATAGCATAATGATAGTGACATAAGCTAGATACCAATTACAACACCTTTTCCACACATTAACATTCCTATTATTCTCCATTCCCTTAAATGTTTCCACAACGGCTGGTTTTCATGCATCAATCTGCTTGTTACTTCCTAAGATTCTGCAAGTACAGCTGCATTTACTGAAAACGATAAAGATTACATTATACTCCGGTCGAGAGTTCCCACGGTAGTGATTTGTTTTGCCGGGCACTATTTCTTACGTAGTGATGGTACAACAAATATACTTGATGTTTCACATAGAAATGCATGGTTGTAGGGACAGAGAAGGACCTACAATTCCTTTGTCTTGACCGAGAGAACTTACAGGTATTGTTTAAATGTTTTTTTATATAATTGTTGGTTGACTGTGACTCACTTTTTTACTATCCAGAAACTGTTGATTTTGATAGTTTGTACAGACATCTAATATTAAAAGATTTACCAAGTTATTTTAAGACCATAGACTTACCATAGGTTTTTTGTTATCTATGGATACGTAAAGAACTATTTTCGGTATTTCTTCCAAAATTTTAGGCTCGTTAGTTTCAAGTTCATGCTTGGGCGAATAGTAAATTTTTTATATATTTTAATAAATAACTTTAACACTATAAATAATTGTAAATATGAAAAAATATATGTTAAAGACTCTTACAACAAGACCTTTTATTTGATGTGTTACATTATACAGTTTGCAAAACTATTTTTATTTTCTAATTTACCTCCAAGAGTGACCACGTCCGGATGGTTATTTTTTTAAATATTAAGAAGAAGCGTAAGCTTTTGCAAATTTGAATCTTATTACTTCTTACAAACAATTGCTTTTCTAGTTTTACAAAATCAAATCAATTATCAATATCTTTATAAACTTTATATTACAGATTACTGTATATTAACACCATCAAGACACTAGTTTCCAAAAGGGTTGCAGTCATGTTACGAACGTATGTCCGTTACATCCACGTTTTTCTAATGGTATTCCATCTCACAAACGTGATAGTGATAGGTGGTGAACCAATACCGGGCACAAACCAGATTTAAGACAACTTTACAATTAACAAATGGTAACAATATCAATTGCCCGTTACCGGAAATCGAACCCAGGACCAATAACATGACAGCCGCACGTTCTACCCCTGCTTCAATTGGTTTCTATTTAATTGATTTAATCCACCCTAGGGATACCTGTAACTTATAAGTCATGCATAATTTTTCAGTATGTTTAACACAACTTCGACACACATAGATGAAACTAACAGACTGTTCCCGTTCTCTTACCACTTATACCATCTAGAAACTAATCCGAGCAAAATCGAAGTGCCATCCAACAATAGTCCGTCCTCAATACAAAATTGACAATGGCGAGAGCGGCCACGCAGAATTTATCGCCTACTGTGTTCTTATGCACTGCGCAGCCTACACTGTGACTAAAATGTTAAGGAAACTATGTGCTCTTCTGCCGTCTTAAAACATTCGACCAAACTCATAAAATCTTGGGACGCTGCTGATTGTCCAGCCACAGGAGTGCTTGTCCAACTTATTGATTATGTCGTAACGGAATTTGTCCAACTTATTAATAAGAGTGGTGGATGATTGAACAGGAAATATAAATGTTATTTTAATAATGATTTTCGCACATGTAATGTAAAATCTTTAGAATATAGGTGATTACCTTTTGGCAATCGTGATACTTGCTTGCTGAAAAATATTAAGTTAGGTATAATATAAGGTTTTATTGGTGATTTTAAAATATTAAAATGAATGAAAAAATATATATTATACTTATCATTAGGATCAGAATAAGTAATCTATGTGCTTTGCCAAATATAATTTTATTTCAATGATTTTACCTAACTGCCGAAGGAGATAAACTTTTCTGAGCATAGGTATGTATATATGACTATTTCTTTGGCACACACTGTAGTCTAAGGGTAAAACGAAGTTTAACATACCTATAATGTGTTATTAGATTCATAATAATTGTGGGAGTGACCTAGGGTATGAAATATAAATATTGCGTCCTCGGAAAAAACTATTTCAATATCTATATATATCTTCTCTTTTTACTTTCTGATATTTTAACTCGTAAAATGAGTTGATATTTTTTTTAACGCATTTTTTTTATGATTTGAATAATTGTACAGGTTTTAAAGATAAATAAATAGCGGCAACGAAATAAATGCTTAGGTAGGAATCGTCAAAAGTCAACAAATAAACTAAAAAACATTTCAACTGTAAAATAAATCTATGCTTTTTTGTGCCACAGCAGCTGGGTACGTAAATATCTGTACTAGTTTTAGTCCCTGAAAACGATTGAGAAATATATCAGCATGAAGATGAGGTATAGGTACAATTTAGGGGGAATAGAGTTTATTAAATACACCTAAAATTTGAAATCTACACTATAGTCAATAAAGATATGTTTTTTATGGAAAAAAAATGATAAAATTTAAATAACGAACTCAAACAGTCCTCATCATAAGTAAGAAATATATTTATTTAAGATTCTATATGATAATTTTAATCATGAAATCTAAAACTGTGTAAACGAAACTCAAATTCTTTAAATAAAAGTATCTTAGATTATATGCTAACTCATCACTCATTTTCATTTGGAAAATCAAACCAGAAAATATTAAGAAATTCAGTTTCTGCGATTTTTCATTCTATGATATAATTATGATCTACACATTTTTCAATTTTATTTTATAAATCTTTCTTTCCTCCTGGCTTAGGAACTTGTTTACCGTATCCTGAAATGTAGCGTTACTTTTTTTATAAATTGGGTTCACAAGGTGGGGTAGGAGAGCTTTTAACGCGTCTGCGATAAATTCTGAACCTTGATAAGAGTAAAAAAAATGCCTACGCTCTTCTCCGGCAAGTTATTGCAACACAAAATTTTATCTAGATGAGAAAGAACATAAGAAATCGGTGACACAGTAACTAACTTTACGTTAATAAAAGGTTTAAAATAGTTTTAAGTTACAGTAAATTAAGTAAATAGGAATATATTATGTACTAACTGATCGATATCGAGCTGCTACCGCACAAAACATATTGGTCGCCAACGATCTATGTAGGTGTAATAACGAACTCATTGGATTTCGGATTAAGCATCCGTTGGATTATAACCAGTGTATTCCTAAGTATAAATATAATTTTCAGTGGCAATGATTTACAAACAGATATTGCCAACTGCTTTTGTAAAATTAATATAAAGGCCACTCAAAATACAGATGTTTAGGATGCTAGCTGAACGAGAAATGCGATCAAGAAAAAAAAAATATCATACGAATTGAAATAGCGAAAAAAACTTTCGTGAAGATGAAAAACATATAATTTAAACTGAGATAATGATAAAATGTTATTACCTTGCAAATCCGCTAAAAACAATAAAGCAGCACTCTCGTACAGAAGTACACCATACACATGTGTAGCAGTGCACCTCCCTCCCTTCCTCCTTATGTGAACGATGCCAATTAATTATAACATCACAACACTAAATTGCCAACAAACTCGACACGTGTTTCGCCTCAACACGAGGCATCTTCAGAAGACGCAAGTAGTTCGTGCGCTGTTAAGTAAGAATTTATTCTATCAATAATTCAAAACTGAGTTGGCGACTCCTTAAGTGCTACGTTCTGCCTGTACTTCTTTTCGGAGCAGAAGGCTGGACAGTAGAATACTATTAATAAACTTTAAACTTTTGAGATGTGGCTGTACTGGTGCAGGATGAATATCATGGGCAGACAAAACAAAACACAAAAACTTCCTTAACAGAATGAAAAAGAACCTAGAACTAGAGCATAGACGTAGAACATGATAAGAAACCTTAAAGCATAAACAGCTGTAAAGAAGTCTGAAGAACAAATGAGACGAGTAGTAGGCAGAATTATTCAGAGAGATGATTGCCAACATCCGTTAGGATACGGCACAAACTGAAGAAGAATGCCTCTTCAACTTTCAGTCCTTTAAGCATCACCAAGAATAACGCAATAAGAGGAGAAGAATTTAATAAAGCACAACCCTCCACGCACTTACTTCAAAATCAACACCACATGTTACAAAATTGCGACTCATAACAATCAGCTTTGTGTCAATGCTATTTTATCTAACCATCTAACAGATGAACTACCGAGCAGTAAGTCAACTTACAATCACAAATAACCATCGAGCCGATAACAATCTCCAGCTGGCTGCGGCGCCGGTCGTTTGGACCCACACGTTTGTGCCGTAAACAGATGCTTAGTGACAATGGTTGGATATTCGGTAGGCGGTGACGGGTAAACTGCGCTTGAAATGCGGTTAGGAACAGTAGCATGAAGATAGGTTTATATGGATAAGTCACACATAGTTTTATCAAGTAAGAAGACATTTTTACGCCTGTTTTCATTTCTTTATTTTGTTAGGTCGTTACTTCAGACATTGTAAGTCCTCACTGTAGAAGCATAGAGACAGAAGACTTAGCTATAGCCATCCATGCTGGCCCTGTGCGCATAAGCGAGCATTGTTGATCTAGTGAACTTTTCATGCCTACTGCGGGACTAACTTTATAAATTATCTATTACACTGTATGTGATTGAAATGGATTTGTTTACTACTTTGTAGTTTGTACATATTTTATTATTACAGTGCCATGTTTGAAAATACAACTATTTATAAATCAATCAATATAATGTAACTTGCATATCCACACCTTCGTGCATTACTACAACATTTGACCTTGATCACTTCAGAATTAAAGAACAATATGATAATTTCCACTGACATTTAGTAAAACATCATTTCAATTTAATGTAATGGGCATGTTGTGTTTTGGGGTTAATTGTTTTTTACGTGAGTAATCCTGTAGGCACCTCAATAACCTTGGTGTCATTCAGTTAAGAATATTTAGGTTTTTTTACTTTTTTCACAATGCTTTTATTTACTTCAACCGCTTTTTAATACTTTGTCGTATTAAAAGCAAATCAGCTTAATTATTTATGAGTTTAAACGTTTAGTAGTTGTTGCCCTAAATGATATTTTATCACACTATGTAATTTTTTTTAAGTATTGTTTTACTTACTAAAATCCGTGTCTATTTATTTTATCCGCCTTCAAGGTGTGATAGTTAACACAAGGTACGGATGTGGAATTTCGCGATGCGCTGTGATCCACCTTGGCATACCTTAATCCAGTCTTTATGATGCAAGCTGTAAAATCGTATAAGCGCATATAAAGTTTGAATTAAAGTAGTGCTAGTAGATAAGTTTAAAATCATTTTAAATAAATAATAAATGGTTTTAATTTACTTTGCTTGATTTATAAGTCTTATCCTTTCTAAGTTGTCGAAAGTGATTCGGACAAATTATATTATATAATAAAAATGGCAATAGTAATTTATCTTCACCGGCCACAATGGTAACGAAAACATTGTTCAAAATATTGACACGTTTTTGTTCAAAATATTGTTTGGGGTCTATTGGACCTCCACTTAACATTACATTGTACGTTAAATGTGAGTAGTTCAAGTGTTAATCTTTGAACACAAGAGGTAAGCGAGTTAGTTTCAAATCTGTATGAGTTCGTCAACATAGAACCTATCACGTCAAAAATAAAAGCTCGTAACGTTGAAATGCTAAAGTAGCTGCAATACCACTGAGTGTAAGCAATGCATATTAACAAATCGATGGTTAATGAGGAAGAGACACTCGAATGCACTAGAAAAGCGGTCGACGAAATCTCATATATTATGTGCATGAAGTAATAATAAAAATATATTTGGAATGATTCTACATAAAATTGTAATTAAAACTAACTTTGCGTGTACCAAATTTCGGGTTTCCGTAGTAAAATAAGAATCATTTATAGTTACCACGTAGTACGATGTAGTTCTTACAATGTCCGCCCATCTGTCCATATGTAACAAAAATTTAACTTAAAGATAATTAAGACTGAAGCGCTAAAATTTGTGTAGATATAAGATTACGTCCTTGTATAAAAATGCGTATTAATATTTTGAAAATACCGTTTAATTGTACATTTTTTAAATACCTCTGCAAGTAAAATATCGTTAAATATGAAATTGAAAACCATGGTAATATTAAAATAGCTCATAAAGTAAATATTTGGTCTCTCAAGATATTACTCAGAACGCATTGTTTGAAAAATCTCCAAAAATATTGAATACGAACACATAGACATGATATAGTCTCCAAGATACTTTTATTCTTCCCCACAGAGCAAGTAAAGGTCCCTTTCTTAGAATTCAAACTTGTTACAGCTACAACCTCGCAGCGTGCTTCATACAAATGAATTTTCCTTTTTATTTTGGACATTTACTGATCAAACGCTGCGAAATTTTGTAGGCATGCTCTCAAACCGAATATCTTTGTCTGTGGTTTTCCAAAATCCTAAAAAATGTTTTTACTAACTCAAAATCTTCATTGTGCCTATTTATATAAAAACTAGAATCCTCTATAACTATTAAAGTATACAATTTAATAGAAAACTGACACACTGCAGACCTAGATACTTATTCCTGGAACTTGTCTTAAAAATTTCGTAATGTTTGATTAGTAAGTGTCAAAAATAAGTGAAAAATTAGTTTGTTTGAAGCACGCTGCGGGGCGCTGTGAATCGTATTTTCTTTTCGAATTAAGTACGAGTACGAGTTTGGTCAGACCTAAAACCATAAAATTCAACTTTCCACCCGCTACAGCTTATAACTTAAGTGCAAAACAAAAACAACTAAAAAGTACACATTTGTTGCGATAGATCGTGTTATAATGGTATTATTCTGTCATTGATTTGAGTCACAACTGCAATAAGGTTCTTAAATTTTACTGTACAAAATTATATCTTCACTTACAAATGGTGTTGGTATGTATTAAAAGATACCTGTGGTATACACTGGACTTTTATTTGCCGCGCGCATAGATAAAATAGTAGTTCAGTACTATGGAAACTCCAAATTGCGAAGGTATACCTTCAAAGTTATTCTTTGTGACATCAAAATTAATGTGTTTGTAGTCAGTAATATATTGCTTTTTTTTCATGGAGCATGAACGCTCTATTTATAAATGCAAGTGTTTGTAGTCTCTATATTATGATTAAAAAATTGTTAAAGATGCAAAAAATGAAGAAGTGCGAAAAAGGTTCGGAGATATTCGCATTGTTGTACCAACTTAAATCGCAGAAGTAAATACGTATGCAGAATTGTATCAAAGAGTACCGGGGCGCTTCTCGCGGGCGGGGGCGGGTTCGAGAGCGAGAAACGAGAACGACAACCCAAGCCGAGGCTACCTCCGCGGGGAGCCCTTGAGTGTTGGGCGCTGTATAAGCTGCGACTCCTTCAGAGTCTCGCCCCAAAAGCCCGGTGAACCAGTAATGGCTGCAACAGCCAACTGCATAGTCAGCTCAGAAAAAGAAAAAAAAATATATACAAAAGACTAGTCGGCTGGAAAAACTAAGTCTTATATTCCTGTCGACCTTAGTAGAGAAATAGTTTTTTGTTAATTAGGTATTTTTAGGTCAAATGGACGAGATGCACTTTGGAAGTCGGCGACTCAAATTTAATTCGAATATTATTATTTTGTAGCAAAATCAATATACGGTTAATATTTTTATTTTACCTTTTTAACCATCTACCGGAAGGTTAAGACATGTATTTGAATTAAAAAAAATCCCCCCAGGGCATCTAAAGCACTCAAAGAACTAGATTATCTCAAAAAGTTTACAATTAGATGGCTTTTTGTTGATTTAAATTTGACTGAATACAAATGGAAACTGAAAACATATAAATTGGACTAAATTTACTTATGGTACTCTCTTATGAGACCAAAGCTGTTTCCGCGTCTTTATTTTAGATTAAATGGTGCAAAAACACGAAGCGTAGATAATTAAAAAATCAAAAGACACATACTCACTTTAACACATACACAAATTATGGATTCCTAAGCTACTTACATAAAGAAATGTATGATATATAGTAGACTCCCACGGCTGCGCTTGTTTGGCTTAATATTCAAGTTTCTATCTTGAAAAATATTATTTTAACTAATTATGCTCGGATTTATTGATAAGTTTTCATGATATATTTTTTTTAACCGTATGCTTGTTTGCCACCTTAGTGTTATAAAAAAAATACACACTTTATTTAAAAAAAAATACCTATAGTCAATAATAATTTCAGTGCCCGGGCTGTATCGATTTATTAACAACATGTGTCTCATTTTTTGTGATTAACAAATTCCTTCGTATCGCATCCTCCCACGAACTATAAAAAGATACTGCTCCAAAAACGACAAAAACACAATAAGTCCGCGAAAACATTAATCAAAAATGTGGATCGCAAAAAATGTCACGTGGGCGAAGGGACGGAGACCTGAATGTTCGATGTATTTTTATAATTTTTTATGAGATGTATTTTTGATATTGGGGCACCAATAAAATATGGAGCGATGTGGCTGTGGAATATTAATGATTTGGTTTCGCTCTTTGTAGCCCTTTATACTGAGTATCCAGGTTTCTAAATTGTTCCTGGTGATTTATTTTATGTATACTTATTTTTATTTAATTTTGGGTCACGTGATGTTTTTTAAGCCATCTGATTGATTGTGAAGTTGATAAATAAATGTAATATTTCAAAATATTTGTCTTTTAGTGGTTGATACATTCACAGATGGAATCTAAACTTTTTTAAACGAAGTAGACCATGGTCTGTTCTCGTTTACTAAAAAGTATTTATAAATTTTTGTGATCTTTCACGTTTGGCTTTTTAATTTATTTTTTATATATCATCTAAAAAGTAGCAAATGTCGGTCCTAGGGCTGAAAAGTAAGCAATGAAAAATGCAGTCATATTGGGCAAAGTGATCACAGTCAAGATTACGTTCGCCATTTCATAATATTCTACGTACGTTATTGAAAAAATAGTAAGAAAAGTTGGCATAAAGTTAGGTATTCATGAAGTAAGTAATGGCTACTTTAAAAGTTTTTAATTCATTACTTAAAGCCCTATATTGGTGTTTGATAGTATCAGATAGAAGGTTTAATGTGAAATTGGGGGAACCCTAATTTTATTTTAACATGGCGTTAATATAGCCAAAAACAAACACAAGATAAACGATATAAGACTTACCATTTTACACTGATCTAGCCTAAAATTGACACAAGTCAAACGTTTTTGCAATAGTCTAAGAATGCACTTAAACAATACAATTTTTTAATAATGGCTAAATGATAACCAAGTAACAAATATATTATTTAACATGATTACGGAATATTCATTTTCCAAGAAGGGCATTAATTCTTTAAACAAAAACCGGGTTCCCTTTACATTAAGTAATGATTCCCCATACGAATGCAGTTAATACTTTCAGTATGTAACCGAAATAACATTATATTACTGTAGTCCAGTCGATATAATTAGATACATGGGGGTATCCGCAAAGTATTCCAAAGTTAATAAAATTTTAGCATGTCATTTAGGGGTACTCTAGGGTATACATTCTGGGTTTTGTGCCCTATGCTAACTTGAGAGAAGGGGAAAAACTAAAAAAAATTTTGGCCTTCCTTATTTTTTTGTTTATATCTCTTAAACTTAGTGTTTTATGGGTACTTTGTCTTTCAGAAAGTTGTGGAATATTGATTTTTCATTATTTTTCACTAGTTGAACGCATATTTTGTTTCAAAACTGAGATACAATAGATCAAAGTTTGAAGAAAATATCGTCCGGCTCGCTGTGTCTAAAGAGAGTACGAAACACAAAATATTGTTTTTTATAATATTAAAATCAATTTAAAAAAATTAATAAATTATGGTATATTCTACATATTGAAAAGAATAAAGTCGCGTATTAAATAAGTTTATTTCATAAAAAGTTAGCATTACTTTTCGATCTGCGACTTGCATTAAAAACGAGATAACTATTTTAATTTCATTTACGTCTAAAAATTGGCTTCTCTTCTTATATGTTTACTTAACAAGAAAACGTTATAAAAGTTATTAAAAACTTGTTTGTTTCTTTGTTATAATTTTTTGAAATAAACAAAAATTCAAAAATATTTAATTTTTGTTAGTTGCAAAAAAAATATTTTATCTTTTATATTGCGTTTTCTATAAGTATATATAATAAATAAGGCTTCAAAAAGCGACACACTTTTCAGCAATATTTAAACATTTGTGATGTTTTCGATAGAAGCAGAATTTCAACAAATAAAAAATGAACAACAAAATTTTAATTGTTTTTTTTAGAATTTTCAAACCGCAAATTTATTATTTTTAATGTGTAGAATATACTATAAACAGAGCCCCATTAACTACATCTGTCGGTGTTGCATTTATATTAAGCTCATCTGACGACGAAGACATTTTTTATTTCTTTCGTAAGTTGTAAATAAAGAAACTCACCAAAATAAAAATGGTGGGAACAGAAGTGTAGCCATCTAGTGATATCTAGAGAATTTAAGAATTAAAAAGTTTTGGCTAAAGTTAAAACATTTTGGTCGCTAGTGTCGTTATAAGTTCACACACCATATGAATATGGCGACTGTAGTTTTCATTTTTGACTACCGAGTCAGAAAAATGTGTTGCACTTTAATTGCTCGCTTGGCGCGTAGTTTATATTTTAAACTACAGATGGCATTTTTGTACATACTTTACGTACTGTTTTATCGCACAAGTAGAGCGCGAGCGGTGCGTTCAACGATATAATGAATCATATCGCCTGTGGGTTATATAAACTCCCGCTTTGCTTTGAGGAAAGAAAAAATTACAAAGAAAAAGCCCGTGGGAGTAATAAAGGTCTTAGCACCCACTTTGCCAGCACGTAACGACACTGTTTACGAGTAAGTGTGATGAAAAAATCATTTAAGCTTGATCAGGCTTAATACAATCGGAAAAACGCGTTTAAATTAATTTAGGTAGATCATGACAAATTAAAAATAATTTATAATAGTAAGTTCTTTCCATAAACTAGCAATAACTAAAACTCAAAAATATTGTCTGGCATTAGAGCGGCGCGTAAAGTGTGGCGCGTAAAAAAAATTAAAAAAAGGGGCACAAGCATGGTAAGTGATGATATTAAGGAAGTTAAAGCGAATTAAATCATCAAACAATTCTGAAATGAAAACGCCTGATTAAATCAGAAAAGAGACGCAAGCTGTTTTATTATATTAGGCTTATGTTTACTTTTCTCATATTCGAAATTCAAAGAAAGAGTGTTTAATTCGTGTGAAAGTCCTAATTTAGCTTCGAACTATTGGTGCTCTAATCTCGGCAGAGACGGGTACCTTTCATCCCTCAGAAAACAATCTATTATGTAATATATATTTATATATATACAGTGCGTAGACGATTCGGGCTCGGTCTTTATTCGTCAACCAGCTCATAAAACGTAACTGAATTATATTTGTAGTACTAAAAAAAATTGCATTAGAGAAAATCAGCTCGAGGTCTAAGATAGAAATTCATATATCCAGACTACCTTACCATTCTGCTCGGAAAGTAGAAACCATAACCATAATCTTTATGGCGAGTAAAATAAGTAAAACTTCTCCACGAACCGGCCAACTGTTTAGTTCCCTTTTTGTTAAGAAAATATTTGCTGTGGCTAAGTACTTAAAAAAGCATAATTTTGCTTTTATGTGGCTCATAAAAAATTAAGGACCTTGTTCTCGTGATACTTAGCAGTGGCGGATCTTTTTTCTGATTTCCGCGGATTTGCATTAACCAGATGTTAACTTCGGCAGTAAAACGATGACACAGTCTACCGAAATTTATGTATAGTATATTTTTTATTAGTTCAAGTTATAAGCGGAGAAACATATTTGTCAGAGTCTGTAATTCTATCAGAATATTTCATACCATAAAATAATTCAATCGGTTACCAAATATAGACGATAGAAGCAGGGTTGCCTAATAATAAAACACTTAACGTTCCGTGATAAAATTAATTTTATTTTTCGACATAGTCTCCGTGAACCTCTACGCACTTATTACATCTTCGTTCTAAAGCAGTAATGCCTTCCATAAAATGATTTCTTTCGAGGCCTGCAAAATACTCCCCTACAGCGGCTATGACTTCATCATTTGTGGCAAATTTCTGTCCGCCCAAAAAAGTTTTGAGCTTAGGAAATAAGTGGAAGTCTAATGGCGGTAGATCAGGCGAATAAGGTAGGTGGGGCAGTAAATCATACTTCAATTCGTTGACATTTGCTTTAACACATGTGTGAACCCTAGCGTTGTCTTGGTGGAAGATGTTTTTTTTTTTTTTCGCCAAACCTGGTCGTTTTTGCTGAATACATTGATGAAGATTATCTAGAAGATTAGCGTAGTATTCTCCATTAATTGTTTGACCTTTAGGAAGGTAATCTATCATCAAGATCCCATCTGCATCCTAAAAGACGGAAACCATCACTTTTCCAGACGACTTTACAGCAATGGCTTTTTTTGGAGCCGGGCATCCCGATTAAATCCACTGTTTTGAATGAATTTTTAATTCTGGCATGTAATAATTACCCATGTTTCATCTGTTGTTAAAAATAGACGTAAAAACGCCTTATTACTCTGAAAACGGTCCAGACATTCTTTTGAGTTTTGCACCCGAATCCTTTTTTGATCGTGCCTAGGCAATCGCGGCCCGATAACTTAGGATATGATTTCAGATAACTTCAATCGTCGATCTGCTAAAACCCTACATGTACTTTCACGACCATTTCCGGAGTCGTGACGCTTTTTTGAATTCCGGGGCGGGCTTCATCTTGGATACATGTACGACCGCGTTTAAACTCAGCCACTCAGTTTTTTACTGTAGTATAAGAAGGAGCACATTCACCCAAAACATTCTTTAACTCGTCATAGATATCTTTCCCCTACATGCCCTTCATATGAAGAAACTTTATCACCGCTCTTTGTTCAATTTTATCCATTTTGAAAACAGTTGACGAAATATATTTTCAAATGACAAAAAATCAACCAAATTTAAAACACAGGTGGCCAGAGATACGAATTTAAAAATGACATATATATTTTTTTAATCTTAACTTTTTAAAAAGCAGTGGCTAGTTACTTATCATCCCGCCTATATGATTTTTTTGAAAATGCACCAAAGCTCAAGCAATATAACAGAGTATCTAATAAATACAATATAAAGGTACTTAATATTACTATTAATACCATAATATAATAATAAATACCATAATATAATAATAAATAAATTATAATAATTATTACTATATCATAACTAATAAAAATACTATTAAAGAAAAACTGCATAGAGAATTTAAATTTTGCGACTAGGAAATTATGGAGTCAGTCACCATTTCGATTTTAGCACATTGCCTCTCTAGGGAACTTGGGGAGGTTTTTACTTTACTAGTCAACAATCGCAAATAAGATAAGCGTTGCTCACGATGTGCATGATCTGTTTCTTGGCGAATAGAGTGGGCAAAGTGGCGATGTTTTTTCAGAGGCGTTCCTGTTTTTAGACTCATCCCTACATTCCCTGCTCCATGTAATGAGATTCACATGTTTAGTTTTTATTTGTGAAACACATGCTCAGGGGCTCAACTAAAATAAAAATAATAATAATAACGTTTTTTTTTTTATCGAAAAATCATTATAATTTGCTTATTTACAATAATCGCTTGTAACTTGTTGCTTGTTTTTTGAGAATCATAATTTAGTTATCACAATAAGTTTATTGCTGTTTATATTCCCGTATTTGGGTTTACGGCGTGCGTGGAGGAGATGGGTGATCTGATACTATAACCGTCATACGGAAACAATGCACTTGACAATATTTTTGTTACTCCCTCCTCATTGCTCATTTGTTAGGGTGGCAGTGGTTCTGGTTTACAGAGGTTGCGGCTTCGATTTCTACACAAGACAAATATGTAATGAACATCTGTGATCGATGATATTAGATCGCAGTTTACGGCTGCGAAATTCCAACGGATGGACATGAGGAAACTAATAAAACCTGTGTTTAAAAAAAGTTCTTCATTCATTCATTCAGTCATCATCTGTCAGATTCATCAACGTTAAGCTAAAAACTATTTTACGATACTTAATAATTTTATATAATTTGAATAGAATAATTTTCTTGTGACGTAAACATCTACTAAAGGCATGAATGCCGCCGCTATCAACTCAAAACTTAGAAATTTCTCATGATATTAAACTAGAGAGATTATAAAACTCAACCCCTATAGAGCATACTTAGTATAAGTAAATACTCAAAAAAATAATTAATTAACTTCTACTTTATTTTTAGCTTATATTAAATGAGTACGCATAAACAGATAGTGAGATTAAATAAAATTATTCAGATTTTCGACCCATCAAGTTACTATACAAGCTCACAATTGTTACACGTAACGCCATCTGTTTGTGTGTGTCGGAACTACAGAGACAGCTGCGTGACTGACGAATGCATCTTCTGTCTGACAAGTCTTGCACATGCAGGTTGGTATAAACATAGAAATTGGTGTTAGAAATAATTGTTTATGATTTCCTAAACGTTGTTATAATAGGTACTAATTTTTTTATATTGATAACAGGTGATAGAGGTTACAAATTTTTATGTGTCTCTCAAAATCGAAATATATTATGACGCATTTTTCCAATTGGAAAGCTCGTTGAAGTCTTTTGTATGAACGTGTTTGCTATGTAAGGAATTATTATTTGTGTCCGTTTGTTATATTAGATTTTTTATATCTAACTGGAATTTTCGCTTAAGTAATGAGTTAAAAATTAAGGTGATTCGTTACCATTAAAATCTCTTATATCTATATCTATACTAATATATAAAGCTGAAGAGTTTGTTTGTTTGAACGCGCTAATCTCAGGAACTACTGGTCTGATTTGAAATATTCTCTCAGTGTTAGATAGCTCATTTATCGAGGAAGGCTATAGGCTATATATCATCATGCTTAGACCAAAAGGAGCGAAGCACCAATGAAGTATATTTCAATATCGTTTTTTTTTCCTTTTAAGAGCTTCCGCTGCGTGCGGGGCGTAAACGGTTAAAGTTTCGCAAAAATCGTGTATCGCAGAATTGTTCCCCTTTAAAAGTTCAAAAAAAAAGTTCGTGACAGCATATGTCTGTCTTTTAAGGTTGGCTCACTATAACCTTTTTTATGCTAACCAAATTTGTTCTAAAATAATGCATTATTTGCGAAGGTGTTTTTAAAAATGGTATTAATCCTTATCCACAAAATACGTTATTTGTCAAAAGTATTTAATTTAAAACAAAATTTCCCTTTACATCATTCGATTTCAATGAATATCTTAGGAGATCACCCCTGGACTGATCGAGCTGAAATTCAGCACACGTATATGATGTAGCCGTGCGATAAGAAAGGATTTTCCAATTTTCGGATTTGCCGATAACCAAATTTAGGGCGGGCGAAGCCGCTGGCAAAAGCTAGTTTTCTTATAGGACCGGTGTAAGTACTTAGAGCACGTCCCCGCCCGGTTGTTTTATTTTAATTTAAGTTTAATAAAAACGAAGTAAAAGAATATATTGATAAGAAAATCATCTTATGGTATACTTGCTTAACTTAGAATTTATATACTTTTTGTACATGTACAAGAAAAAATATACTAAATACATTTGTGTACAATGGCGTACTTACGGAAAATAAAATACTAGTAACAGAATAATATACTCCATTGTGATTTCCTGATGAAATATAAGAAGTAAGTCAGGATTGTACTAAAACTCTTTTTATATTAAAATAGGATTAAAAAATTAAAAACAATGATAAAATCAGAACAACGTATGTCGTTTCAGCTGCTATTAAGCGCGCCGTAGCTTATTTGCCACCAAAAATAATTACCTATGTACAATTTTGAAATATTGTACTATCAAGTTTTATTTGGTATCTTTCACAGATAGCATTATTGTATGTGTATATTTTTGTGTATTCATTTTAACATTATTATTATTATTTAATCCTATTTTTTATTTTATTTATTAATACTTTCTTTGTTAATATTCCCTTACTTAAATTTGTTTTACACCAGTATTTAAACTTTTAAAAAATTATTAATATTACAAATATATTATTGTTTTTTATTTTATTTTATGGTTAAGTGTATTTCTACATCTAAAAATTAAATAACTGTTTTTTTTTCTAAAACTAAATTAATAAACCAAAACACAAGTTAAGATAATTAATCTTTATCTGACAACCATCCACAATACTATATTATTACAAAATTTAATTTTTTACGTCAATCAGTCAGATTTAATTATCACATACCTCCCCATACCTCCCCACGAACAGAAGAACTCAGAGTCCATTTTTAATTTTTAGCATGAAAAAAAAAAGAATTAATATAAAAATAATATTAATAAAATCCATGACAACACAAAACCATTAATACACAACTCCCAATGCATATTAATAAAATATTATTACTATATTTGAATCGTCTACAACATACCTACTCATATAGGAACTCCCCCCCACTGAGTTAACTTGACGATCCTATTACAATATCTAATTCAAAGTTTATAGCCAATTGCTTAAGTTTATACTTTATAATATTATTTTCATTAAATTGTTTACATACTTGACTTCAACTTAACATCGATATTATGATTAGATTTTTATGATTAAGTTGTAGCAGTCATTGAACTTTGTGTAATAAGTTAGAACTATTTTAAGATTAGTAATAGAACTTTAATGGTTCTCAGTCACCTTATGGCCAAAAATGTACTTTTGTATTGAAATTTCGAAGATAATATATTTATCAAATACTTGCATAAAAATATTAATAATTGGATACTCATTACTAAAAAAGTCGTCGTTAAGTTTTCTGAGTTACAAACTTAACAAAATTTGCGACAGTAACTTACGTAATCCATAATAAAAAAAAATATAATCAACCTACATTTCTTATGTAGGTTTTATATGTCAGTCTGTATAGCTTTTAGTGAATATCGGGTTTTAGAATAAATATCGATTATCAAAATACTTATTGTAACATGTTGTTTTGGTTAATTTTTATTGATTAAAATGTAATTAGAAGATGCAATAAAGAAAATATAGTTTTCCGGCTGAACTTTCACTCATGGCAGTTGGAGCTGAACTCAGGTGTTTTGTTATCTCAGCAACATTAGTTAAAAACAGATAATATGAAATGACTTACTGAATTCAGGCAATGCTCAATACAGTACAAAAAAATTTGGGACCCGGTCTTTGGTTCTATTTTATTCTACTAAAGTGGCAAACAAGCTTGCGGTCCACCTGATGTTAAGCACCGCAGCCTATGGACGCTTGCAACAATATATATACGTGTCAAGGGTAATCATCTACATCACTTCTGTATAATCTGTATTCTAACGAGATATGTTCCTGTATCATCTCTTTCCTAGCGAGACAGGTTCTAACGTATGATGGGAGAATTGTATGGAACTGTATTAAAAGATGTGATTAAAACGTTAGCTTAAAACTTCGTGATTGAGCTTTAGAACTTAATTGACAGATACAAGTTACAAGTTTTAGTAAGATTAGTTCTAAGTTCAATTACTTTTACCATGTATGTCGTGAAGTCACAAGCACATCATCACACGTTACTAGATGCAAGCGAGTTAGATTTGTTTATTTTAGGTATGGAGAAAGGAGGTCAATGCTTAGTAGTGGATATCTAGCCTTTATTTAGTTAAAAAAATAAAACCTTGAATAGCACCTTACAGATTAAAGCTCAACGGGGTCTTACATTTTATGCAACATATTATAAGCGATAACAGCCCTCAGACTAGCTAACTAAGGAGATTAAATTTGTCTTGTATCCACTTACGTACTTAATCGTCACTTAAGACATTTCCTCTGCAATAAGTAACCATTTACACTTAAGGGGCCGCGGTCCTGCGACATTCTAGCGTTGGAAGCCGCTCTCATTTTATCACTATGAGAGCTTGACAGACACCGACGGACACTTAAATTTTATGAGGACCTGACACAGTAAAATCTAAAACAGTAATAAAAAGGCTTTAATTTTTTAATATGATGTATTTGACTAGGGAAATATTTGAAAATGGTAATCATAACAGTTTTGTTGCCTTGGTGTCTTATTTGCGTGTGTTTCTGTTAAGTAATGATAACCACATCTTTTATGGTTACCGCACAATATCCACTTTCGTGTGTGATACAGATTAGTTGCGCTGCATTCGTGCTATAATTGCTATACAGGGTAACTTTTCAATGACCCGCCATATTTTCAGAGGAAGTTCAGAATCGATAATAAAACCCATTTAGGCAATAAAAAAAAAATTTTTTTTTCAAACTTTTGTCCATTAATTTTTCGCTGAAATAAGATTGCATGGGCAATAACAGCTGTGAGAGGTTATTATCCCGATAGCCCGTTAATTCATTAAAACAACACATTCGCAAGTCAATACACACATACACACGCGTAGACAGGTTTTTATTTTTGTCCGACAACTAGGTACTTCGGTCTGACAATGTCCAAAAAATTTTTTTTTTTTTAAACAAGTTACCAAACATGTCGTAATAGTGTACAAATTGATTAGGCTGGACAACCTATTTGGAAGGTAAGTTAAATTATTGTAAATAAAATGTTTCCAATTTTATGTACGCCATAATACCTAGGTACTACGTACAAATACCTACATAAATAATTTTAGTGTTGTGACTATTGTAAAAGTTTTAATTAATTTTCTATGAAAAAGGTGGTACACGATCATCAAGGTACCAACTTCGTAGGAAGAGTAGGTTCTAAAAGGATACCAGCAGACGTAGTGTAGGGGGAGAGGGGTTACGCTACGTAGCGCGTCACTGCTATCACCATGTATCCATAACTTAGAAACTTTTGGGATAACTTAAAGCTTATGTAAAAAGAATATATCTTAAGATTTTTTAAAAATTAATCCAAATATATCTTTAGATTAATTTTACGAAATTTTTTTTATAAAATCGCGGGTCATTGAAATGTTTTCCTGTATATAAATTTTAGCATATGGGTTTATTATAATATAAATTACTAGATGGCGTTAGCCTTTACCGAAATAAATCAATGTAATTTGTATTTTAATTCAGTAGGGGGAAAAATTTAATAAAATATGAAATAGACGTATGTAAAATGTGTAATAGGGTACCTATTACCTAAAAATAGTATTTGCAATAGCATTTTAGAAAAACTGTTAAAATAAGTAATAAAACTTGCCTCAAAATTACATTTTAAAAAGAAAAGTGATTATAACTTAGATAACAATAAAAGCTTTAAGTGTTAACTGTGAGTTTTGTAAAAAATTAATATTTAGCGACTTACCTTAATAAGTTTACCTATACAGTAAATTTTAATTTAAGGGGTTAACTAAATAGCTTATTATATAATTCACGACTTTCTGTTGTTGAAACTAAACTACAAAACCTTACAGATATTTAGGGTATACGTAGGTAATTTTATTTTTATTTATTTCTTTACTTAGCTTCTTTATACTGTCGTCGTCCAAGTGGAGCGTTGCTTTAGCTAAAAAGTATCTACGTGTTGGCAATTTGTAGTCAACGGTTTGACGAAACCCATGATGCCTTAAATGTTCACAGCAGCTACGTGAACTTCGACGTTCATACAAATATGTGCAGCTCCAGATTCTATAGAATAATTCTGTCAATGTGCCATATACTATGATAAAGAGGTAGATGCTTGTTTGTATGTAAGGTGTAATCTCTGCAACTACTGAAATGACTACCTAAATCCTTTCACTAATAAAAGGTTACTATTCTATTGAGTTCTATAAGTAAATATTGTAGCTTTCTGTAGAAGTTTTTTTTAGAATCGCTACGAAATTTGCAGATATTACAAACAAAAAACCTTTGTACTACGAGTATAAATATAAAATTTAAGTTAACGAGCGTTATAACATTATTTTCTGTTTAACCAAGATATATTTCTTATCGACGTTCAAAAAACCAGTAGCTTCAAATGTTATTCCGTTTGTATGGCTTACATACTCTTGTATTAACTTAATTCACGTAACTTACCATATTAGCTGAAGCTAACAATGTTAATCCACTTATTTACAGAACTTTTATAGTACTATTTTTCCTTGTGGCTTTGCTTGAAAAACTTCGTGGGCTTTTCGTACCTCGACATTGGATACTCTGTATCAGCAATAGTAAAAAGTGGAGTGTTGCTTTATAAATGGGGCAGGAGCATTTTAATTTTTTCCTTCAAAATAAAGATACCATCACGAATCTTGTCTTTGAAGAAACCCTTCCAGAGAGACACTCAGTCTTTGGATATATTGAAATCGGATCAGCATTCTAAGCTGATTTGTTGGTGAGCTAGCATCCTACTAATATAATAAATAAATGTTAATTTCGGAAAATTCAAAAGATCCCGCGGAAGTTACTTATTGAGTAAACCTATTTAACGAACAATAGCTGCAGCTATATCTTGCTATAGCAAACTTGTTTAGTATTATAAAGGAGTTGCCATAAGAATCGTAAACCCAAATTTAGCAGGCGGAGCCGCTGGCAAAATCTAGTAGTTTATAATGTTAAATCTGTTAACAGACCAAGAAAATAAATATTATGAATGTCAACTATCGAGACAAACAGTTAATACTCGTAATATCTACTTTTCAGTCATGGTAGTAATTCCGTCATCTCTCTCCCTAAACTACTTGCATACTTGGAAACCGAACCCAAAACTTTTGACTTGGTAGTCCAACAACTATCCAGTTTTGGCAGTGTTTTATTTATATTAAGTTATTTAGTATTAAGTAATTTTTCCATGCCTTTCTTTTTAGTAACTTCACACGTCTGATAAGTAATGGAAAGTGGATTAAGGAGTCTATGTCTGGTGAAAAAGATAATAATGTTTGACTTTTTTTAGAGAATTCCGAATAATAAGAAACAGAAAATACAAAAATTGGACGTACCCATTCTACAAGTTATTTGTTAGATTAAGCAGTGGCAACCGAACATCCAAGGTTAGAAAGTCAGAAAAATTTGTTGTAATGTATATATGTCAACATTTGCGTAGTGAAAAATCATAGACTTTCTTGTAAGGGTTTTTTCATATTGTATAATTATAGCCTGCTTTATTGACGTGCCTATTAAAAAAACGCACAATTCCAGTTTTCTACGGCATCTTATAAAATAAACTCTCAAGAGCAATGATATTTCCATTCCGCTTCCGTACATAATTGTGTGGATCATGGACTTATGTTTTAAACAATATTTTAAAATTTCATGTCCTACGGTGACGGAATAAATAAACTCGGTAATGTTTGTAAAAGAAAAAATCGGCCTAGTGCGAGTCGGACTCGCGCACGAAGGGTTCCGTACAAAAACGAGCAAAAAAATCACGTTTGTTGTATGGGAGCCCCCTTAAATATTTTTTTTCTGTATTTTAGGATTTTTTGTTATAGCGGCAATAGAAATACATCTTCTGTGAAAATTTCAACTCTCTAACTATAACGGCTCATGAGATACAGCCTGATGACAGACGGACGGACAGCGAAGCCTTAGTAATAGGGTTCCTTAAATTAGGGTTAATTTCCTTTCAGGTACGGAACCCTAAAAACGCTAATAAGGTACTTATTATTGCGAATATTTAGTTTGACATATCAAAAATAATTTATTAAACTAATGATTCTTTATGTACATAGATAGGTACATACATAACATCACGCCTGTTTCCCAGAGGGGTAGGCAGAGACCAGAGTCTGCCACTTGCTACGATCCTGGCATACCTCTCTTACCTCATCTATACGCATCAATGCTTTCATACATTTTCTACGGTTCCTAGTACTCCTGACCTGGCCTTTTCTGAGACGAAAACAAAAAAGAAAATTCTTTATGTAAATGTGTTTTTATAATCAAATCTTAACACGTCATTATTTTTTTTAATAATACACTAAATAACAATTGTATAGAAAACCTTAAATGTTTACAACAGCCAAGGAAAGGGCCAAAGGCCAAGGATATACGCGTATACTAAAAAAAAACAGTTAAAATAAGCATTCAAATGTTTGATCACTTTATTTCATATTCATTACGAGACATTGTATTAGGTACCATAAGTTTACTTTTCTAATCAAAATTTAATCAGTAATAATTGAATTTTTGTGATATCTATGAATTCAAATGTAAACATGGTAATGATTTCCTCGGGTGTATTCCACGCGACCTGCTGTTTTATTATCAATGAATATTAACATACACAAATAAATGCACGACTTTATTACGTTATCTTTGATATTTTTATTATGATTATCATAGTTTTATGCAGCAAAGATCATGTTACATAGACATTCACCGACATTAGATTAGATTAACATGCGAATATACTTGGTCATCATCTTAGATCTGTATTTTGTCTTTTTCTTTCCATAGGGACTAAAAGAGAAGCATATTGGCTTCAAACAAGGCTAGAACATTGTATATTTAAAATACCTTCCTCAAATAAAACCAATATTATTCTGCCAATTGAAACTAGAACATTGAAATACTTTGGAACCTGTTTAGTTTGCAATTACTATTGATTGCGGAGCCTGATATTTATATGTGTTGTGTTGATATTGTTGCTAATCAAAGAGTTAATGCTTAATGGCTCGAGTCGAGAGTATACCAACATCTCGTTAGTAATTTTCTCTTTACTACCCTTAATACACAATGTACAAATAATATATAACAATTAGGTATATCAAAATGACATACATGGAACCTCTTCTTATTATGTTTTGGTAAGATTTTTAAAAATCATAACAGATTTTAATAAACATACTGACTTCATAACCAAAGGCTACAAGATGAGATTTTCAATGTAATCTTTGCTTTCTGCCCGGCAACTTTAACGAGTATATAGCTATATTTATTACATATTCCGGGATTAACCTCAACCTGGTTTCTTCATAGTGTTGGAATAGTTTCCTACTTACATGCTCGAGTGTGTTATAAAAATAATCCCACTTATTTTATAAATAATTGTAAATTCACAAATGTCAGCACCAAAGAGGTAATGGGTAAAAGGTAATAGGCATATCCAAACTACTTATTACAAAAAAATGACAATGAAAACCAGTTTGTGTACGACTTTCTATCAATAAATGTGAATATAAGAACATACCTATACAAGGATGTACTTAAATCGATTATCCCCCAGATTACATGTTTGAAAAGTACAGTTAACCCTAAATGCACACATAAAATATTAATTATTTATTTGGTTTTTATAACACTGAGTGACTATTATATCACTTTTATTAACTGTAACTACGTGAGTGTGAACGTATAATATTTTTTGAAACCTTTCTCATTATTACGTACCTAAGCGTACAACGTTTTTAGAAATCTGCTACTTTATTACGTGAGTGTGAATTAACAATGTTTAATATTGTATTAGTACAATATTTTAGAAACTTGCTACAGAACTATGGAAGTGTAAAAGTACAATGTTATCAGAAATCTGCTTTACTACTGCTTTACTTATGCAGCTATGCAGTTGTAAAACTACAATGTTTTTAGAAACTTACTCCACAACTACAAAAGCGTGATAGTGCAATGTTTTCAGAAAGCTGCAGCACTAAGTACTGCGGAATTGTGAAAGTAATTTTTTTTTAGCTGCTGCACTACTACGCAAAGATGAAAGCAAGATGTTTTCTGAATGCTGCAATACCACTGAGCAAGTGTGAAAATAAAATGTTTTCAGAAAGCTGCTAGAATACAACGGAGGTATGAAATTTTTAGACCTAAGGTCATTTATGATACGAGCTCATCAAGTCCTGAGACAACAAAGTGATCCCATAAGGGTACCTTTTGTCTTTTTGAAGTACCGAACCCTAAAAATGAACAAAGCAATGCATATTTAACTACATGTTATTTTGCATGTCAAGCTAGTATTATTCATACTTTACGCCATTTTAATTACGCACCTACATACCTACTTACCTACTTACACGATATGTTATGGGTTTTGTTTTTGGTTTATTTACGTATTAATGAGTCTGATATGTTTGAGTTAGTGGTAGGTAATCTATTAAAATTAACTCAAGATCAAAAAAAAAGTATCAATGCCTACAGACAATAATTAACACCTGGACATATTTGCCATGTGGACGCTAACTGGTCCACAAATTAAATGTCACTTAAAGAGATATGGAGAGGGATATGCTTGGTTTTTATTTGAAGGATTTGATCAGAAACGAGGAAATCCTAAAGTAAGTAGTTCACAGAATAAGCAAGCTGAACTGGCAAAGTGCGGGTCATATCTATCGCAGAACCGATGGCCATTGGGGCAAATGTGATCTTGAGTGGAGACCATGGATCGGTTAGCACAGAGGTCGCCACTTACCCAAGTGGACCGATAACATTAAGAAGGTATCAGCTGGAACTGGTTGGATGTGAAAGGCCGAGGACCGAGTGTTTCTTGGTAACCAGTGGACTGATATAGGCTGATTGATTATTTACCATATTCCGTGATGCAAAACTTCATCTTATACGCATTAGGTAACTGCAGCGCAGGTTTCTGATAGGTATAGGCATTAAGGGGGACACATATTATCCATCAGATATTTACTGACAGATAAATATATTGTGGTAAGACTTCGGACAAAATAAGATTGTTGTTGAGTGCATGACTAACAGGTTCAGAGGCCATAAGCGAAAAGCAGACCGTTCGGGTGATTTTGGAACTCCAAAGGTAATTGTTTTCAAATGCATTACTAATTTCATGGTCATGCGTGTAATTATTGTCCACAATTAACAATACGTTCGTGTATGGCAGTGGAACTGAGTGCCTAGTGTGGGTTTTAGTGAACGCGATAGTAGAGTTACGTACTCGCAATAACTCACACTCAGCACACTTGTAATCGAATTGAAAACCTTTTGAAAACCATTGCAGTTAGAAAATCGCTTCGCTGGGAACAAAGATTTGATTAATTAGGCCTTTGAGAAATTGTGTAACCAGGGTATATTCGTTTTGCGTTTTTAATCATATATAATTTAATCATACATAAAAAACCTTTTTTATATCATTATTTTCGTTTATTTTGTCATCTGTTATGCGTGCGTTTGGCATTGGTGTCATAAATATCAAAATTTTAGTATATCTGTAAAAAGAAATCTCTGGTGGTGGGGTTTTGGTGTTAATTGCATATATGGAACTGTGTGTGTTATTATCCTGGTACGTGTTCGTTTTCAAATCAATATTTTTGGTAATGTTTCAAAAAAAAAAAGCTGCACGAGCGATAGGTGTCGGTGGCAAAAGTGTGAAAAGTATCAAAAGTGGGAATTTCTTATTCAAAAACGGAGTGTTTTTCTAAGTGTGAAAGATAATGTAGTTGATTTAAATTTCATCTTCTTCGGTAAAGTTCGGCTAGATACTAACTAGCACACAATGCAGACAAACTTTTGAATTGTTTAAATACCTATTTTGAAACTACAATTTAAAGGGAGTTTAGTTAAATGTTTTTTTATAATTGTATTATAATAAAATTTAAAATGAACCATAAGTAGGTATATGTTAACCACCGAACAGTTTTTTACTGAAATTAAGATTAATTAACGGTAGTTCTTCAACTAGAACTTATGGTTGTAATTTTTTTGACAGTTTGGTGTCGTTGGAGTCGTGATGTGTTCTAACATATACCAATTAAAAGGTTTAAATATAAGGTTAAATTATTTAAAGTAGTAAATTGATTATTTACTTCACTGAATTTTCGGTGAAGGAAAACTTTATGAGGAAACTGCATACGTTAAAGAAAAGCTAAGGTCCACAATCCGCTTTGGGCCCAGATCGCCCTCTGTGACATTAGGAACGTGTAGGCTGGTAAGGAACTGACTGGTTTCTTACGAGGCTTTGCAACCATCATACATCAAATTAATGTATCATGGCTCTTTGATACCTTCCTAAGTCTAGTTACTTTTAGTGCTTAACATATAAAGACATAGTTTTTATGCAATACCTAATGCATACTCATATACTCGGTTACTTATGATACCAAGGTCCCGTAGCCACAGAATAATTAATAGTAAGTAGTACCTGCCTTAGCCCATGTTACCTGGCTCCCAGTAAATATGGAGTACTTACTGGATAGGTAATGTCGAGTGTCAATGTTACTACAAAAAAAGCTAATGATTTGAAACAGTCGACTGTCGAGCATATTAGTAGGTACCTACGTATTCATTTATAGAGTTGCTACTAAATAGACATCTGTACTGTTATTATTAATAGGCACTGTTTAATATGCAATCTGCGTATTTAATATCCTGGTATGACATAAAACATCGGTTACTCTTGCGCATCTATGCAAATATCCCATTTAACCTGCAAAACGCGTCATGATTTAATATTACAATTTCAAACCAAGCAATTGTATTAATTAACCCTCAAATGCCATATGTCACATGCCCCCCACTTACGCGTGATCTATAAATACCCCCACTTTTAGGGGCGGTCAATGCCCTCCTATAACGGTTCAGGCGGGGCTTCTCGGGGACACGCCAATAGCGGCAAATGTGGCGCGGACCAGAGCGCACGCGCGTCATCTAAGCGAATGGTCTAGCGCGCGCGACGTTTCGCGAGCAGCCGATTGGTCCGAGATTAACTAGCCCGTTTTGGATGCGATCTAGTTTAGATTACGTATGCGTACACCTGTTTTTATTAATCGATGGCTAAACTATCTATTTAATAAATAAAAATATATTTTGTTACGTAATGATTTTCCCTACGTATAATGTTTAATTAAATTAGTAAACCTTGAAATGAGCTTTTTACAAATTCTATTCTAATCAGCTGTTTATTCTAAAAGTAGTAAATAAATATATCTTTACTACAATACTATGCTACTCGAAGCTGCACCTGCAGAAGACAGACAAACAATAAATTATAGAGGAGCGGACAATACAGCCGCGCGCAACCATACGGTACGTGTTTTATGGTCCTTTACCACATAGAGAAAGTAACGGTAAAGCGGGCGCGCGACCTTCCCACCCAGTGTCCGCGTGCCAACTGACTGATGAGCAAAGCTTAACCTCTGATAATAAGAGTAAAAGGGACGGCAAACGAGAGAAGTTGTATGCGAGAGCGAGACAGAAGGTGTATCTTCTTCAGTGATCGTGAGGTGCAAGATGAGTGTACGGTACAGTCACACACGGACCACATCCGAGTGAGGCTCGGAGACGGTTTAAAAAACGAACTGCGCGTCTCGACCTGTGCGTGCGCAAGGACGCGCGCGTTCGAATTTTGAATTCAGTTCGCGATCTTTTTTTCTTTTTTTTTGTAATTTTACTATGTGCCAGACTTTTTCAACAACTTTTTGACCTTTTCCCTAGTTTGTATGGATTGTCCAGGTTGACGTGTTTCTATTTGGTGTTTACAAAGTGAATCGTGGTAGAATTGAAATACATCATGAACAAATGAATGGAGAACAATAACAAATATTTTGATAATTCTGACAGTTCTGCTATAAGTTGATTATTCATCATAAAAGGTAAATAATAAAAACATATAGCTACATTTAATAAAATTAGTGACGTCTACAGTAAACCAATGAATCCCTATTTCGATTAATTATAGTAATTAATAAGCATTAACTATTAGTAAGTAGCTCTTATAATAGATAGTATAATCGTATCAAATAAACATTTTAAATTTGTTCCAATGTAATAAAACATGTTTTACTGATAGTTCGATAATCTATTGTTTTACAATCATAAATTATTTTTAGTGTTCAATTTTTTTAATCATATTATTACGTGTTTTCTAAGAACTTTTAAAAATCAAACTAGAGATTTAAAAGTATGATCGTGTTCTATTTCTAACAATTTAAATGTTTACCGATTCCGCTGATTTACCGCTGATAATATACGAGGAGTAATCAAAAAGTAGTAATAAATCGATATAAAACATTAGAACATTTTTCATGTAGAAGTTTTGATGACGTCTCTGACTTGACATAAAATGTGCAAACTGTGTCGGTGTAGATTTTTGTGAATACTAGAAATATCCGATTTTCATTACTTTTTGATCACCCCTTGTAAATATAATTTCCGCTTATATATGTACATATAACAAGTGTGGGGAACAGCCTCGATTTATCAACCACTTTTATGTATTGAGTTAGTCATCGGGATAAATCATAGATAATTAAATTCCCGATGATAATATTTACGAACTTTAAGTTAAGAACACGCCAAGTTACATGAAGTTGTGAAAGAAGCGCATGTAGTTAGGAACCTATTGCAAAGTAAACCGAATAATAAACTAATTTATTATATGTTTTATGTATTTGTTGTAAACTATAACATAACTACATATATATTAACGGATTATATTAATAAATACTGACTATATCAGATTCTTAAAGTATTTTTTGAATGTATATGCATGCTTTGTTCATAAATAAGATTTCATCATAAAATTTATGATAGGTAATAGGTAAAAGTAAAATCAAAAAAGTATGTTTATTAAATGCAATGAACCTCTATCATGTTACTGGGTATTTACAAGGTTTATATTATTTTTGATATAACAGTGCTTGCGAAGCTGTAAACGATCGTTGGCTTAGTGCACAGTAGGTACTGTACATGTGTACAGTACAGTGACACTGTCTACTTAGTGCACAGTAGGTACTGTACATGTGTACAGTACAGTGGCACTGTATACTTAATTGAAAGTTATATGTTTGATTCTCGATCATTATCATATTATTTGTATCACAACATACAAAATATACCTTCCTACCTATAGGTACATGTATTTCAAGCACGGGCTTATAATATTGCGCTTGTTTCTTAAGATATCCCGTTTTAAGGAACCGAACTAGGATTAAGTCACAACCAATAAATGTAAATGAAGTTTCGATACCAGTGAGGTGTTAGGTACTCACTTACTTATGATATGTAACAACACGTTTTTCGTAGTTTTATAAGATCTCTAGAAACATCAGCTGTATATGTTTATTAATTAATTATCAAAATCGCTTGGCAAATTTTTATGTTATGGTAGGTACCTACTGAAAATATTTTGGTGTTTGTTAGGTTGGTAGATAATAGGGCATACATGTTTTGAGATGTATATTTGACTAGACTTTGCCCGCCCCTTAAGTTGGTTAACGGCGTAGGATTCTTACGGCAACTTCTTGATTATACTAAAGAAGTTTGTTATAGAAAGCTATTGCTGCAGCTATGGTTCGTTCGTGGAATTCGGTTATAGTTACTCCCGCCGGAACTTTTGAATTTCCTGCGATAAAAAGTAGCCTTTGTCCTTTTTCGTATCTTTAACTATCTCTGTGTGCAAAATTACAGCACATTTTAATGCTCCCAGTGCAGCAGGATTAAGTAACAAACGTTATAGTTATTCCTGCGGGAACTTTTGAATTTTCCGGGATGAAAATTAGCCTATGTCCTTTCCCGAGACTCAGACAAATTTCATCCAAATCAGTTGAGGGGTTTCCGATCCATCCACTGTGATTTACTCCTTAATTACACTAATGAAGTTTATAGCTATAGTTGGTTTAAGGTCGGGTATAGTTTTTTCCGTGGGAATTTCGGGATAAAAAGTAGCCTATAAGCTATTCCAGGACCTAACCTATATGTATGCCATTTCAAGTTTCATCCCGATCCGGCCAGTGGTTGAAGCGTGAATAAGTAACAAACATACACACTGACAAACTTTTGCCTTTATATTATTAATGGGATATTTTTTCATAAACAAGTAATTTAAATACTAAGTGTATTCTTCTCGTTGGTTTATCCGTTATAAGAGGCACAGGTAGCTCTTTTGGAGAAAGGTGACTTTTAGCATAGTTCGTCCCGCTAGTTAGAACTCTTACAGAAAATTTTTTCACCCATAGTACTCTAAATTGATTTTAATGACTGCTGTCATGTGAATACAGCCAGTATTGACGGTCGACTTGCCCTCCGAAGCGCGGGGGAGCTTACAAAAATAAAGAAGAAGATGGTCACCCATCCAATGACGGTCAACGCCTGATTTAACCATTGTATGTTACTTCCGATAGATGAATGCAATTGGGTCAAATCTTTTCGTCGTTGTATTTTATAATGTTTTACAATATAAATACATATTGTATTATAAATTTCTTATTTCGTATTTACACTTTGTTTCATACAACTAATTTCTTTTTATAAATCGCTCCTCATAGCTAAATTTTAACTTATGTACTATGTACCTATGAAAAAAAATTATACATACAAACCAATACAAAAGTGAAATGATAATTATCTGAGTTGATGGTGTACAATAGGCTCAAGAGTGTTGATATAATAGAGTTTCCAATCGTAGATTCAGCTCAACTGATTAATTTTTATTAATTTATGAAAATTTTCTTTAATTTTTAGGGTTCCGTACCCAAAGGGTAAAAATGGGAACCTATTGTTAAGACGCCGCTGTCCGTCCGTCCGTCTGTCACCAGGCTGTATCTCATGAATCGTGATAGTTAGAAAGTTGAAATTTTCACAGTTGTATTTCTGTTGGCGATATAACAAAAAATCCTAAAAAACAGAATAAAATAAATATATTTAAGGGGGCTCTCATACAAAAAACGTGATTTTTTTGCCATTTTTATAGATAATGATATGGAAACCCTCGTGCGCGAGTCCGACTTGCACTTGGCGGATATTGTAGTGTGTCATCAGAACTACATAGTTATGTGTGCTAAGTTTCAACAGAATCGGACTACAGGTGAAAATTTAGTACGTGAAAAATCAAACATCTATTTTTCTACCCTAATGAATAGATTTTTTTCAAATTAAAATTGTAGCAATTTGAACCCTTTATAACAAAAAAGAATCATCAAAATCGTACTGCTCTGCACAAAGTTATGCCCGAACATCCATAAAAAAATACACTTTCCAATTCGATTGAATTTAGAACCTCCTCCTTTTTCTTTCATCAGTTAAAAAGTACTTCTGTTTTGTATTTTTAAAAAAGAAATTAAAACAGCGCTGAAACTAAAATGATCAAGCTAACCAAATATCGAGCGAAAGTTCAAAAATCGATCGTTATCTCTGGCATGACTATTTAATTGTCTTAACTATAAGTTTCCTTACAGCGTTAGTAAAAACAGTTTTTTGTTGTCGTACTGCTTTTTTGGTATTGGTATGGTTAAATCATTAACTTTTTAAATATCTTTGTAAACTTCGCGGTTATTTTTATTGTAATTACGATTATCACGAATTAAGTCTTGCTAAGTCCTTTCTGAAAATTATATATAACGGTTAAATTATCGTTTAAATTAAATTACATAAAAATAAATAATGAATAAAAAATAATTTACATTCATACATCCCTGCCTAATATATTATTTTCAGCTACCTATAAGTTTTTGACGTATGTGATATACATTTTAATCATTTTCTGCTTAAAAAAATGAGCTAATTTGTTCCCGAAAGAATAGTGTTGGAAAGCATTGCCATCAGATAGAGTGACTCCTGGTCAGGGCGTGACATTAACAGTGAAACATTACAGGATGATGCGTTGTGATAATAACTGAACTGTAGTAATAAGTCAACTTTCAGCAGTAAACTTCAACAGAAAAAAATTATAGCAAAAAGATGTCCCAAACGCGCCCATTCTTTTTTTGAACCTAGCAACAACCTAGACAGTCTAACCGAGTCCGTGACTTGTACTGAACTCCTCGTAGGTTTGGATCAGTTCGTCAGTGTTTGTGTTGATCTCTCACACACGTCACATTCATCATACATTTTGATGGATCACATGTACTTACGAGCGGCTACACGTGCATTTGTATTGCTTAATCGAATCACTCACGGTTATCTGAACGATATAGCACGGACATTTTGTATTTGGTTAAATACGAGTGTGGTTTTTTTTCAATTGCAATTATTTCCTAACATTACTGCACGATATTAAAGTACAAAAAAAATCTAACGTAAAAGACTTTTTAAAAATACATACATAGATACCTACGTATTTTTCAAACTTTCGATCCTAAATTTGTATCTGATCCTTAACTTCCAGAAAAATTTTATTATACTTGCGTAATCATATGGGCCAACATTGTGAACTAGCAATATTCCTTATTCTGTGACGCCTACGCTTCCCCTCTCCGATATCGCTTTATCGTATAAATAATATTTCCAAAACGATAATCCCTACTATTGACTTTTAAAGTAGTACCTACTTGCCTTGCCTGAAACTGTTTAGAACATAGAATATATACACACCGGCACAATTAGCGGAACAGAAAAAAAAGTGAGACTATGAGATAATAACGCATATATTTGACGAAATCATTCAGATTGTTGGGGGGTGGCATTCTGGATTTAACCCTTCTTTTTAGCAAGTCCCAGACATGCTCTATCGTATTCATATCGGGGGAATTTGCTGGCCACTGCATCACCGGTATACCTACGTGGCTCAGATATGCCTGTACCGATTGTGCACTATGAGCACGAGCATTATCTTGCATTAGAATAAAGTCGTCACCAATAAATGGGGCAACATGTTCTTCTAAAATGTCTCTGATGTATCGATCTGCTGTCATGGTCCCTCCTGTGACTATCACTAACTCCGTGCGAGCTCCCAAACATATCCCTCCCCAAACCATAATCGAGCCGCCACCATAAGCCACTGTGTGTTCAAAATTAGACTGTATGTGGCGTTCTCCTTTGCGTCTTCATATTCGCTGTCTCCCATCGATCTGTTTTAAAAGAACTCTGCACTCATCAGTAAAGAGAACCTGCTGCCATTCGTTCAAATCCTTTTTTTGTGTTCCGCTAATTGTGCCGGTGTGTATATTTATTACATTTTTAAATCCAAATTTTATAGATTACTCCACAATTTTTGCTTTACAATTTGGACCCTTCTGTAATCTATATATATCTAAGCAGATTTGTTTCTTTTATAACAACATTAACTTTATCATTTTGTTTAAGCGAAAAGATAGGAAGAAACTGACAAAATTATTACCTAGATTTTACTTATTTCGTGAAATGTTGACGTTAAATACTGCTATTGTTAAAAAAAATGACGTCATACAAACAAGCAGATATATAGGTACTTTATGTTAAAGTAAAGAATTGCACAGTGACATTTTTATATAACATTAGGTAGACGTGCTAAATAAATGAATACAATAAATGACTATTTAAAAAACCAGACTGACCGTCCTGGATGTATACCGGGTGTAAAAATAGGGGTACTAAGCGAGCACTCCAGTAAGTGTTGTAAGTTGAAACCTTTTAATTAAAATGCCAAATCTAAAAAAAAACACATTTTTTTATTAAACAACGGTACGGGCTTATGTTACGTAAGTGTTTACATACTTTTAAGGGTGTCTGGTAATGCTAAATAAGTACCCGTATGCTGTTACAGCCAGTATGCGTTCAATAACAGTGCATGGACGTCTACAGGGTAGGGAAGTTTTATATAAGTCACATCAATAGTTTTTATATCAAGACGTGAAAACCAAACAAACAAATATGTGTAAGAAGCTTTTCTATTAGCTAATTAACTGACGGCATAACTTAATTAACTGACGGCAAAACTTGCCTAAAGTCAGACAATTGCCTGAAACTGCCCTAGAGCGATTTTCTTATTACTTGCCAGGAAATGAAGCTAAATCAATTCTTTCAACTCATCTGGGACTCGAACCTCCCTGCCAAAAAAATAATTCTGTAACCGCTAAGCCTCCAAAACATGGAGAAGTGATGAATATTCCAGACTATTTGACAAGTTATTGTTACTTCTAACTTAATATAATTCACAAATAGTTAATAGCCCAATCTGTTTTACATAACAAGCAATGTCCAAAAGGTCACGCTTAATACTCTAAGGCAGTTTTTATAACAAATCAATCTAAAGATTTATGTTTTGACTTAAATTTATTACTAAAATTGTATTGAAATCTCATAGTTTTGTAGGTGAAATAAATGTATTTTGAATAAATTATCCTCAATACGGATTTGGTTTGAGTACAGAAAAAACACTTAATTTATTCAAACGACATGAATTCACAAATTAAGTAGGTATTTACGCAAAACGTGTATAATACACATAAATAATAAAAATGATATATATATAATGCGTCCGGTTATTATATAAAAAATAAGTAAACCATAGTTAAGTTGATCTGTTCATAGTAATTTGTTACTATTGATATTACAAAACGGCTCGCAGTCGACTGCGCAGTTCCACTGAAATAATCGTTTTATTTAATACGATTTCTTGACTTATTTTTAGAGAAATATAAAGGCACTGTGTAAAAGGTCATGATAATAAACTATAAATACAATATCTATAAACGTTTATAGCTATCGAAATGTGACCACAAAAGCTGGTGGTCGAATGCTATGTAGCCATTTTGCAATAAATCTTTGTTACAACGAAATGTAAAAAGAATCTACTTATGGATAATTTAATTCGTTCTTACTTCCTTTTGTAAATTATATTTACACTTTTATTCATTACTTGTCTTTTAATACTATCTATTCCTATTTTTTAAATACAAATATATGTAACTGGTATATCACTGTTGCATAGAAGCGTTTACGACTATATACCTATGTATATATCTAAGTTAGCAAACCTTAAAGTTACAAATGACCACACGGCTTCGTGGCGTAATAGTTACTGTTTGGTGTAAGCGATAAGCAATATCGTTTGATAATGGATTCCAGACAAATTAATAATCGTGGTTATTATTAATTCTTAAGCTATAATTGCAAAATGATAATTACGATTCTATCTGTGTTTATATATATAACCATAAAAAAACATGGTCTGGAACGCCGTTGAAATGCTAATAACGTAATTATTTTAAGATTGAGTCCTTTATAACGAAAAGCTCCACTAAGAAACGATTTTACGAAATTCATCCCCAAAAGGAGTGAAATCGGGGTTAGGAGTTCGTATGAAAATTCGGTATTTCTTAAGGTAAATCCATTAATATTGGTTTTTTGTGTTTTAATTGAAAACCCATAATGACGAGTTTCACCGTTCTTGAATTTTCATGTCCTAAGGGATAAAATAAGGGAAGAAATTTTGTGTGAGAATCCGGTTATTTTTGTAAGTTCAACCATTAAAATTGGCAGGTTTACAAAATTTCAGTTGCAAATAAAGAATAACACTGCATACAATGTTTCCGCAGTTAAGGAAATCTTCCCCTAAGGAGATTAACTGGGGAACGATAATTTGTATAACACTGGTAGAATTAAATGATGCGGGTAGTAAAATTTGTCAATTGTAACCTTTGACTACGAAAAGTCAATAACATATTTAGTTAGACTTTTTTTACCAACAGCTAAACATAGCTTATATTTTAAAACGCTGGCGCTTACGCTTTACGCTTATGCCTCAACCTGCTCTCACGCTAGAACAAAGTAGAAAGTTTCGAAACCAAAGTTTTTACAGCAGGGTGCGCCTGCGGCGGGCTCGGCGACATTTTCACCTTCTGCCCGTTAGCGGCGAGTGTTTATGTGTTGCCAGTTCAATCTCAACCGACATGAGGTGTTGATTCGATTCCGGATTGTTACGTCAATGATGAGTTCGTTTTTACTATCTGTTTTCGTCTGAGTGACTTGTTAAAAGCTTCGTTATTGTTTTTTGCGTTTAATTATGATTACTATTCAGTGATTTTGTCTTGAAATCGAAATGTTACTGACGACCGATGTCTTTGTTCATTGACACGAATCAATTCCTAAATTACTGATTAAATTTTTTATACTTAGAAATAATTTTAAACATTTTCGATAAAGCACAGAAAAAACTTTTTACTACATAAGGTTTATGTAAACCTTTCAGTAAGTAAAATTTCCTAATGCTATGCAATCGTGTAACTCACAGAATACATGTATATACCATTAGACTATTTTATTCCGCATTATATATTATATATTGTAATGAGTGGCTGATGAGATTACTTAAAAACCAAACATTTTCAAAGTCACCTATAAACTTTTCAGAAACGGGCTGATGCTGTGACATTCTTGATCAATAATGCCCACCTAGTCGGGTTCAGTATGACCTAGTCTAACAATTTCATACAGTTTTGGCTGTAAAACGATTTCACTCTTTTTGGGGATGAATTTCGCAAAATCGTTTCTTAGCGGAGCTTTTCGTTATAAAGGACTCAATCTTAAAATAATGACGTTATTAGCATCAGTAGCTCGGCGTTCCAGACAATCTTCTTTTATATTTATATATGTTTATATATAAACACAGATAGATTATACGTGATTTTGGTCGTGGGCTTTGGTACTATAATGTTATGTACATATATAAAGAACTGCATCGTTAATTATAATTAACTAACTAATTAATTAACCAAACTAATTTGTTAATTAACTAAACTAATCTAAACATAATAATGTGAAATATGCTCTTTGATGCATAACACTATATGTTTGTTTCTTTATGAAGAAAGTTTAATTAAATAACCGGTGGAGGAGCGCCCGAAAAATTTCTCATGATATTTTTTAAAATCGGCTATTTTTATTCACTGCCCGCCTGATGTTAGTTAGTTAGGAATAATGCCTATACACAATGTAACTGTAGTTACACGTTACAACAAGATTGGTTTTTAGCTGTTAACACGCACAATCTGAATGTGTGTGAATTTACTAATGTTGGTCGGATCCAAACCAGTATTATTACTATGGGAAGCTATTATAACGCTGGATTCCAAACTGAAAACATTTATAAATATATTTCATATGTTCATGTAAATTATTAACTGTTTCAGTATAACAAGTGACGTTAACAAAGTAAGTTCCTGCTAGAATTAAAAATAAGCTGTTGGTGCCTGTTTGATACACGTCTACACAAAATTTGAAACTAAGAACTTTGTAAAAGGATATTACAGAATTCCAGCGTATATAAATGATAAAATAGGAAAACAGATTAAAAATATTATAAAATTGTATAGCCTAAAACAATAAAGAAAAATGACTTATAGTATTGTTCGTTTATATTATGTTATTTTTTTATTAAAACATTAATGAAAAAACATTTTTTTAAAGTATACTTTTAAAAAAATATATTTTTTTATGAAGAAATCTACAATGTAATTTTTTTTAATTCCAAAGTTTTTTTTAAAACTTTTTAACTTTGACACCACAGTCATTTGTGAGTTTTCTGTTTTAGGTCATTCAACTTTAAATTGTTCAGATTTTAACTTATGTAACACAAACGCACATACGCGCGCACACAGATACGCATATTCAAAACTTAAATTTTAGTTTTTAAGGAGCATTATGTTTAAATATAAGTAGGTTGTTAATTTTGTCAATATTATTTTAAATAACTATCGACAACTATAAGATATTCGGAAGAGTCTTGTCTTTCTATATACATTTAAATAACACATATATTTTAAGAGAGAATAACTTCAACATATATATCACAAGTACCTTTATTAAGCGCCAAGTCAGTGGGTGGAGTCGCTACGCAATGTTCATATTCTTTAGTCTAGGGATTGAATACATTAAAGTGGCAAACTGATAACTCGTTAAACTGTCGAGTCGCTGATAGACTGAGTTCCATTCCTGACAGAACCAAAAGTTATAATTTGCGTATTATAGAAATTGTATCGAGTCCAGTTTGTGCCCGGTATATTATCTACTATCTATCTATCGTAGACTTACCCATCTGTAAAAGATAGTATTGGAGATATATTACGAGCGCTATTGTAGCCGCCATAACAGTTGTCATTCGTTATATATCTGATAACCCTAGTGTGATATTTTTAGGGTTCCGTACCTGAAAGGTAATTAGGAACCCTATTACTAAGGCTTCGCTGTCCGTCCGTCCGTCCGTCTGTCACCAGGCTGTATCACATGAACCGTTATAATTAGACAGTTGAAATTTTCACAGAAGATGTATTTCTGTTGCCGCTATAACAACAAACACAGAAAATAAAATATTTAAGGTGGCTTTAATACAACATACGTGATTTTTTTGCTCGTTTTTGTAGATAATGGTACGGAACCCTTCGTGCACGAGTCCGACTCGCCCTTGACCGTTTTTTTTTTTACTTTTATCTACTGTACACATTATGCTGGCTGTAAGACTCCTTCAGAATTGCGACCCGAAAGCCCGGTGGAGCAGTAATGGCTGCATCAGACAACTGCATAGTTCAGAAAAATGAAATATTTGCGCGTAAGTGAGTTTTGTTAAGCGCTTCACATTTGTTCATTATGTTAAAACATTAACTATAAATGTTCATTAATGCAAATTAACTTAGGTTTATAAAAATAAATATTATTATAAATAAGACTAAATGATTCAACTCGCTGCGATGCCAATAACTCCTTCCGACAATGACATTTAAAACAATGGGCAGAAAAACAGGCGTCATCTGTAACGAAATTTGTATTCATGTATGGTAAAGACGTACATGTTATCTACTCTACATTAGCTTCCAATTTCTTAAATACTAGCTTTGTATCCTGACTTCATCGGGACATGACTGAGTAACTAGACTTATGATTTGTATTTTGATTTTGTTAGACGTAAGAGAACAGACTAGAGCTTTGTTTCTGGTCTTGAATGAGACATAAGAGTACAGTCTACAGCTTTGTATCTGGACATCACTTCAGTCAGCATAAGAGTACTGATTAGAGCATTGTATTGTATCTAATCTTGACTGAGACTTAAGAGTACAGTCTACAGCTTTGTATCTGGACATCACTTCAGTCAGCATAAGAGTACTGATTAGAGCATTGTATTGTATCTAATCTTGACTGAGACTTAAGAGTACAGTCTACAGCTTTGTATCTGGACATCACTTCAGTCAGCATAAGAGTACTGATTAGAGCATTGTATTGTATCTAATCTTGACTGAGACTTAAGAGTACAGTCTACAGCTTTGTATCTGGACATCACTTCAGTCAGCATAAGAGTACTGATTAGAGCATTGTATTGTATCTAATCTTGACTGAGACTTAAGAGTACAGTCTACAGCTTTGTATCTGGACATCACTTCAGTCAGCATAAGAGTACTGATTAGAGCATTGTATTGTATCTAATCTTGACTGAGACTTAAGAGTACAGTCTACAGCTTTGTATCTGGACATCACTTCAGTCAGCATAAGAGTACTGATTAGAGCATTGTATTGTATCTAATCTTGACTGAGACTTAAGAGTACAGTCTACAGCTTTGTATCTGGACATCACTTCAGTCAGCATAAGAGTACTGATTAGAGCATTGTATTGTATCTAATCTTGACTGAGACTTAAGAGTACAGTCTACAGCTTTGTATCTGGACATCACTTCAGTCAGCATAAGAGTACTGATTAGAGCATTGTATTGTATCTAATCTTGACTGAGACTTAAGAGTACAGTCTACAGCTTTGTATCTGGACATCACTTCAGTCAGCATAAGAGTACTGATTAGAGCATTGTATTGTATCTAATCTTGACTGAGACTTAAGAGTACAGTCTACAGCTTTGTATCTGGACATCACTTCAGTCAGCATAAGAGTACTGATTAGAGCATTGTATTGTATCTAATCTTGACTGAGACTTAAGAGTACAGTCTACAGCTTTGTATCTGGACATCACTTCAGTCAGCATAAGAGTACTGATTAGAGCATTGTATTGTATCTAATCTTGACTGAGACTTAAGAGTACAGTCTACAGCTTTGTATCTGGACATCACTTCAGTCAGCATAAGAGTACTGATTAGAGCATTGTATTGTATCTAATCTTGACTGAGACTTAAGAGTACAGTCTACAGCTTTGTATCTGGACATCACTTCAGTCAGCATAAGAGTACTGATTAGAGCATTGTATTGTATCTAATCTTGACTGAGACTTAAGAGTACAGTCTACAGCTTTGTATCTGGACATCACTTCAGTCAGCATAAGAGTACTGATTAGAGCATTGTATTGTATCTAATCTTGACTGAGACTTAAGACTATAAACTAGAGCCTTGCATTTGGCCTGGACCAAGACATAAGAGCACAGACTTGTTCTTTGTTTCCATACTTTGCTAAGGTATTAGAGGATAGACTGTAAGCAGCATTGTAACCAGACTTCGCTGGAGCATAAAAGCACAGACTAAAACTTAGTACTGGGACTCCTATGGAGTATAAGAAAACTGATAGCTTTGTATCTGAAATGCATGGGGCTATAAGAACAGACTAGCGCTTTGTATCTGATCTTGACTGCAACATTAAGGCATAGACTTAATCCTTAGTTATGTATCTGGACTTCGTTGAAGCATAAGAGGACAAAATAAACTTTCATATCAGGACTGAACTGGGGTAAAAAAGTATATTTTAGAGCTTTGTATCTGGATTTTAATCGAGTAAAGAGCACAGACTATAGCTTAGTATTCGGACATCCCTTGAGCATAAGGGCAAAAATTAAAGTCACAAAGTAAATAACAAACAAAGAACAAGTAAATATTCTATATAACCAGTAAATATAAGTGTTAATAAGTCTAGTAAAATAAAATAACAAACAGACAAACAAATGTAAATTGTTTTACTATATAAACGTGAGAAAAAATCTACTAGGGACTAAAGCAGGCACTTAATGGAGATCAAATACACAGATTCTCTTTATTTAAGTAAATGTATGCTGATATATTCAGAAAGAGAAATTTAGTTGTATTGATTGACATCACTAGTTGCAGCTAATCTTTGAAAGGATTGTAGGTATGTTTTATTCAGATATACATATAATACAACAAACTTTTCTGAACCGGCAGATAAAAATTAAAACTACAGGCGCCACTTTAAAATGGTGTGAACTTTCAACGACACTGGCGACAAAACATCTAAGGTCAGAAGGTCAGAAAAGTTTGTTGCTCTGTACATAGGTAGTTTTTTTATTTCACTACATCATATTGAAATAACAAAAGCAGTTTTGTTTGTCTGCTTCTAGAGGTTGTTACTAAAAATGGTCGACTTTCAGTACTCATCCGATTGTGCTTTTAAGGAATATCTGTTGGTTTTTAAATTGTCTAATTTTAACTAAATTGAACCAGAACGAATAGCAGGATTATAAATTTATTAATTCTTGAATTTTAGTAATGAATGGCAATGGTGTATTTGTAAAAAGAAAACCTTTTTTTTACACTTGCAATTAATATAAATTCTAAGTCCTTTTTTAAAATCTAACTGATTAATGATTTTTAAATAAATAAAAATTATTTTCAATTTCGTATAAAATTAAGAGATATAAAAGTTTCCAACATGAAGCAACTAAAATATGCTCTTCTAAACAAACTGGTTCAGGTGAATACAGCTGGTTTTTTGGATTATTTTAAGTGAATGTCAACACGCGAAGTGATTTATTTAGCATATGCGCCTCTGTTAGTTCGAATGTTAAGCTAAAAATATGGGCTATCTATGGACCTCTTTGTGACAATTAGGAAAAAGGCACATACAAAAGAGCAGTAAAAAACAAGCGTTGAACAACATATCCCTACAGTTAATTATGTTTATTAGTAAAAGATTAATTTGTTAGGGATTTTTAATTTAAAAAGGTGTACTACTACAAATTAAGAGTCCGTGTGTGTAATTAAATTAGCTGAAAAGCATAGAAAAGATTGATCAAGTAAATTAAGATATAAAGTAAATTAAACCAGTCCGTAATGTTCAGAAGAAAATTATGAAACCATAATCTTAAATTAACTGTTTTTGTATTGCAGCAAAAAACAAAAAAAAAACATGTTATAGCCCTAGCTAGAAAATACGTAAAATATAATAAATGCAGTGATGAATGAATGAATTAAATTATTTTTAAATTTTCTCATAATTGTATAAGAACTAAAAAAACTATTGCACAGACAGAGCGTTTTTTTTCAAGTGTACTAGCCTTTCTATTGATGTATCAGTGCTGGCGTGTTCGATAAGTTAAGGCCGACCTTTTCCCCGCATTTAATCAAATAGGTGCCTACACAAGTGTGTCTATGTTTTAACATTTCGATTTTTTGTTTATGTTGGAGATACATTTTTATTACTTGAGTAAGACAAACATTTATTAGGTATTTGTTTTTGTCGTGATACAGGGTGTTATCTATCTATAATATGTATATCCTTACTAAAAATCAGTTTACACATATATGTATTTTTATCCGGTGTCTGGTATTTGGCACTAGCTTTGTCTTATTTGGGACCAGATGACGCTGGTTGGTGGTGAGAAAATTAGCATCCTCCTTAGAGGAATTTTTGGTGAACATGGTGGCATATGCAAAATATTAAGCAATTTAGCAGGTTTTTTCTGAACTGATTACTGCAGTTGGCTGATGCAGCCATTATTACTGCTCCTTATTGAGTCTTAGCCCATATAGCGCCCAACGCTCAAAGGCTTCCCGCGGGGGGAGCCTCGGCTTGGGTTGGTTTTTCTAAAACTATTCAACGTATTGACCTGGAAAACACACAATAAAATAGAAGGTAAATTTTTCAAGTGGGCGTGCATGACCAAATCCGAAACTATAAGGAATAGCGAAAAGTAATCAAAAGAGCACGCCCACTTAAAAAATTCACCCTGGTTCCTGGAGGCCGTGACTGAGCCCAAACATAGTTAGTCGATACATTGTTTTTTGAAAAGTGCTGTGTAAAGTTTATTTAATAGGTTAGCAAAAAATCTTTTTAAGTAAGCTTTAAATTACAAAAAAAAACATAGTTTATTTAGTTTTTTTTATCAAGGTCGTGACTAAAGATATATATATAATTTTTGCTATTAATTTTCAAACAATTATTTTTTGATATTTTCACGTTCTCTTGGGAATAGAAGATATGCACGTCTCTTTTTTGAGCACTCGATTCGGTATTTATTCATTTCGCTTCCTTAGCCATGCACTGACACTAATATTCAATTTATTTTAAAGGTTTATATTTATAAAAAAAACAGTTTCTTTATGTTTAAGCAATTATATTAAACAAAATCATACAGTTAAGAATATATATGATTAATAAAACTAAACAGACATTACCTTGATACGATTGTATTAATTAAAACACGTTTAAAATTAAGTTCATTTTCATAAAATATGTCGTTTAACTGCAAACTTAAAGTAAACAAAACATTTATTACAAAATTATGGTGTAATAAAATAATCTAGTTTGCTTGGCTTCTATTTTAATTTTAAAACAGAAATAGGAATGGTACCCAATAGTAGATATCGATAAATGCTGAGAACTTCGACAAGCATTAATATTCATTCTAGTCTATTACAGATTTTTTTACAAAAAATTTACAATATAAATTATATTTTTGGTAAAAATCTGGTTTGAATATGAAAGTTACTTCTTATGACACTGATAAACATTACTTGGCAAACATTACTACACTACTGTACCAGTAAAATACCGTAACAAAATTATCTTATACTAATTAATAATAAACACTTTTCTATTAAAACTTACCTACCTAATATAGCAAAACTTATTGCATATATATATTATTATATATATTATATATAAATCTAACTTTTCCTTTTAATTTCTGTCAAGATGTATTGTTACTAGTTAAAAGTATTGCTACATAAAAAAATAATGTAAAATTAAATATAAAGTATAAAATCAAATTGGTGCATAATTAGCAAACTAAATAATTCCACAATTTCACAGGAAATGTAAAATTTAATAAAGTATGGTATTAAAACTATTTATTTCAATATATATCGATATATATTATTCTACATGTTACATTACTAGTGTCACTTAACGAACCTAAGTTTAACTAAAGCCGTAAAAATAAAACTATTTATAAAAACGCATCTAGGCACATATTATTTTTTATTGGATATTATAATATAATATCAAGACGTAAACGGTGAAAAGTGAACATAAACTTTAATTTAATTATTCTTTTAGTTTATGCGTAAATACGTAAGTATGTAGCATACGTCCTATTTTAATATTAAAATTATATTTATTGCTAAACGATCAGTCAACTGACTTAATAGCAAGTAGGTAACTTCCTGCCCATAACATTATTAATACATGTTGTTGTAAGAAATTCGTACTAACAATAAGTTTAAAATATAAAGCCTGTCGTAATTTTCACTGGTTAAATACTACGTAGTATATCTATTGATTTATACATAATTATAATTAGTTTTGTTTTTTGTCATCAAAATAAGATTAAGATTTAATTTTGGCGTACTACCTACCACAAAATTGATAATATTTTGTGTGATAATTAGATCAAAACGGTATTCAATAAAAAAAGGGTTGATGTCAACTCAGCATGGCTTTCAAATCAAGTTAACATGAGGTGTTTACCTAATAGGAAACCGAAAAAACAAGTGTAAAAGTACCATAAGTCTTTAACTTTAGAATATTTAATAATACTGCTCATTCGCTCTTTCAAATACAGGAAAGCAAAATTATAGGTGGACATTCGCTAATAAATATGAAAGTTTTAACTGTATTCGTGATTTTCCTATCTTTGTCGGTTTCTTGGCGCACATCAAAGCGCGCTGTCCTTCAAACTTTGCGTAGTTTTCCACACTTTGTTGCGTCAGTTTTGTACACGATTGCAAACTTTACACGTGTTCTTGATTGAAATAAATGGATGGTCTCAATTTTGATATATTTATTAGAGAGTCTATAGTAATCCTTAATTCAAAATCACTGAGACATATTTTGTAAACAAGTGAAGGAGTAAATCCAAAATGAGCATGTGAATACTATTGCATATTATTTGACGGCTCCTACTAGCGGGAAAGTATAAAAAACAATATACGAATATTCTCGCATGTGTGAGTGACGTGTATAGGATGACGGCAGTTTTACTGAGATGGAATTACCTACATTGCATTAAATTAGATTTAATATAATTTTATTACATTTAATTCTTTAAAATGTAGTTAACGATACAAGTACTAACTACTACTTAAAATATCTATTTGTGTATGTTTATTTTGCTACGGTGCGGTGGTTTCAATAAGTCTGTCACATATTCCTACGAGTAAGTAAGCCGTGAATGAATTCGTATTAATGTGTAATGAAGTATTCTGTTTAAATTATAGCATTCATACTTTCTCTACTTCTTACAAATTAAGTTATTTACTTAACTTAATAAAATGAAACGTAGCATGACGTTGCCAGTTCGAAGTTTATGTTTTTCAATCATACATTCAATTTTAAATGTAATTTTATTACTTTCACTTTGTTTTCAGATTTATAGGATGTTCAAATATTTTATTAATTCTTATAAAAAAATGTCTAGCTTTTGTGAGGCCATAGGTATTATTATAGTATTTCCTCTTAAGAGGATACGATTCGCGTTGCCTCTTAGCGTTTCATTCATACAAACGAATTTCCCACTTATTATTGACATTTCCCATTCAAATACCATAAAATTTTAAAAAGTATTCTAGGAATAAATATACAGTTTTTTATTTAAGTGTATAATTTAAAAGTTATACAGGATTCTAGTTTTTCATACAAATGTTCTTAAGTAAAATTACCATTTAATGAAAATATTTTTAAGGAATTTAGAAAACCACAGACATAGATATTTGGCTTGAGATCATGTCTACAAAATTTCATAATGTTTAATCAGTAAATGTCAAAAACAAGAAGGAAATTCGTTTATATGAAGAGCGCTGCGAGGCGACGTGAATCGTATTTTCTTAAGAGTTCTTAGAGGCTATTTTATGTGTTTTGTTATCAGTTGGGTATTCGTCTGTCTGCCACTGAATATCTTTCCCGAAACTGTCCGTGTCTGTTTTAACATATTGGCTCATAAAGCAGCCTTTACTGCACCAGCATCGGCATCTTAATAGCGTCCATTACGCACTTTACGCAAAAGGCTTATATACTTTAATTTTTAGCAAGAATAAATAATGCCTATGAACTAAGTTTTTGAAATAATAAATGCAACGTGTTTGTTAAAAACATATGAAAACTATCAAATATTTACTGCACTTCAAGTGTGTTGAAAATAGTCGGATAACACCCGTTAACTCTGCTCACATAATGTACTATGGTTTAAGTGTTTTTCTTACTAACAAATATCGACAGCGGTCAGAATTAAACATTAATTTTTTCATCAAAACACATTCCTACCGGTGGTACTTCTACTGTCTTTAGTAGGTACATCAAAATAAAACTAGATAATATACTTTGTTTTGCTGAATAAGAAGTAGAACAACAAATAAGCGATGTACGGAACTCTAGGTATTTTGTGGAAGCGCCTCGCACTTGGATGGTTTTCAAAACCTACTCTAATCTATTTTACTCGTTTTACCCAAGGTAAACAAAAGGTAATCTAATTTAGTTTTAAAAAAAACAAGTTTGTAATAAAATGTAAATAATGAAATAAACAGAAGACATATCAATATTTAGCATAATTTAGTTGTTTAGATCCAGTGAAGGTGTGATATCCGATAAGGAATAAGAAATTCTTGCAAAATTAAGTGTTAAGTGCCACTGACTTTACTGTTTCCGGTCATCAGAATCAACATAAATTTACAATTTTACTCATCCATACTAACATTTTATGTTTAGTGAGTTTGTTCGTTTTTACTTAACATCCAGCTGAGACAAAAATTTGGTACAGGACTTTCTTTGTGTACATAATTATGTATATGTTAGGAGGTAACCAGTGGCTGGAAACACACCCTTACCATATTGTGGAGACAACCTCGCTTCACCAACCACTTTAGACCTGTGTGACTGACTGGTGACGGTGAGCCCATCGTCGAAACACTACTTTTGGTGCAGTGTATCTGGTCCAAGTTGGCTTCATATATGTCCTATACATTAATTATATATGTCCTAGTCGCTAAGTAATAAGCGATAAATTCAAAGACCTGGGACTCCTTAGGAATAATAAGCCCTTTTACCAGTTTCTGACGAGGTATAAGAAATAAGTCAGGCTTGGGCATAAATAACTGTTACCGAATTCCACTAGGACAAACTATAGCTATATGTATACCTTGGTATAGCAAACTTTTTTACAATAATCAAGGAGATGTCGTATATATGAAATAATGCGGGTGGAGCCGCAAGCGAAAGTTAGTTTGTATATATAACTGCGGCTGGAAGCAAATTAAATATTATAAATGGATGATACATATAAATGGATGAATGAGTGAATTATTGATTTTTAGGGTTCCGTACTTTAAAAAGAAAAAAGGAACTTATAGTATCACTTTGCTGTCCGTCTACCGGTCTTTCTGTCTGCCAAAACCCTTTTCTCAGGAACGCGTGAAGGTATCAAGTTAAAAAGAATAACAAATACTAAAGTCTGCGGTCCCTTGAAGCTGTAAAAAATTCAAGCTTCTAAGTCAACGCAATAAAAAAATATGGCCGAATACGGCCATTTTTGTCGGATATTTTGGCATTCACAAATAAATCAAAACCCGTTTCCGTGGTTTGAGAATCATGAAATTTGACACGAAGCAAGATCTTACATCACAAATATAGGAAAAAATCAGAAATTTGTTAAATATTAGTTAGTTACACATCTAAAAAAGAGTTTGTATCTCTATCTGTCAAGACCCATTTAATTAAGAACGCATGAAGATATCAAATTGAAATTAATATTAAATACTAAGGTCTGCGGTCCCTTAAAGCTGTAAAAAATCAATCTTCTATGTCAACGTAATTAAAAATTCACTAATAAATTAAAACTTATGGGGTACTTCCCGTTGTTCGAAAATCATGGTGCGCGAACCAGACTCGCACTTGAACGGATTTTTTCTTATCAATTCGTTGACAGTTTTAACACATTTAAAGCGTATATAAGAAATACAGAAAAATGTGCCTTAATGGATGCCTGTATCCTGCAACGTACATTTCTGTTCCACTTATCTATCTGGTCTGATTCGTCTACACTAGTGTAAGATCACTGTCCGAGAATTCCCATGAGCGATAATGTTTGACATGACGCATCGGGCGTGACGTGACGTGACGTGACGTGCGTGACGCGGGGTCAGCGTCGGTCGTGACGCAGTGACGTCATGAGCGGCTCATACCGCACGAGCGGACGATTTGTTTTTGTTTCGTATCGTGTAATTAAAGAGATAAAATAGATTATTGATTAGGTAGAAGGAAAAGGAAACCGTTTTTTGTTCTCACGCTTAGGTATTAATAATGTGAGTATTGTGTTTTATTTGCATTTATTATGGCGAGCTTGTTTTGAAATATAAGCGATGTAAAATAATTAAATGTTTATTTTGCTTAAGGTGAGATCATATTTATTCTTTAATCGTGTATAACAGATTGTGATAAATAAAGCTATATACATATTAGTCTTTGATAACTTTGACAACAATATCAATATTTTATCTAGTGATTGTTCTGCTTAAATCATTGGTTAAATCATTCTTATGATCTTTGAAAAGAAGTTAATCATAAAGCTAACATAATTGTCACTTCTTTTCAAAGATCATTAGAATGATTTAACCAACGATTTTAGCAGAACAATCACTAGATAAAATATTGATATTGTTGTCAAAGTTATCAAAGACTAATATGTATATGGCTTTATTTATCACAATCTGTTATACACGATTAAAGTAAGTAATAATATTTTGGACATATCACACAACGCCATCGGGTCCTAAACTAAGAACGGCTGCATCTCGGCCCTTCGTAACCCTCGCTCCGCTCAGGATTCTACTCTAAGTAGCATCCTTCGCTGCTCTCGGGATCCAAATTAGTCCCACGAGTTAAATTCCCTTTTTTTCACTTTTTGTGTAATTACTATTTTTGTATATACATGTATATTTTTCCTAGTAGTATCAATTCTTGATACACTGTGTTTTGTGTATATTTTTGTGTGTCAATATGTATGTATTTATATATTTATTTAGTAATATTATTGTAAGAAATTTGATAATTTAGTAAATGCTTTTGATTTTCTAAGCTTCACCTCTTATCTAAATGATTTTAAAAACAACTATAAATCAGTACGTGTGTTCGCTCTGTGATGTTAAATTTATATTATATTATTGTGATGTTAAATTTATATTATATTATTTTGTTCCTTTACTACACACATTCTGACTAATACAATCGAAATTTTATTGGAGTTTCTTGAGTGTGTCATGCTCTCTCAAAGTATCTCTGCGGTGGTGGCATGTGCGTCGGGTCGTTACGTTCCCTAAAACATGGTTGAGCGAAACGATGGCTGATTCATGTGTCATACTTGTGTACGGGTGCCGCCTGCCGAGGCTGGTCTGCTCTTGCAAACTTCTTTGCATTCTTAGTATTCTGTCATCGGTTTAGGATTTCAACGGCAACTCCTTAATAATGGAGGATAATACTTGACGTTTTCAAGTAGCTTATGTCCTTTTCCGGGGCAGCGGTTTTAGCGTGAAAAGGTAACAGATAGATTTACTTTCGCATTTATAATATTTATTACTATATTATATTCATGGATAGTATGGATAGTCTTAAGTATATATATGTACATATGATTGTGCAATGACAACAAAAACAATTGACATGTTTGACTTTGTTTTTAGTAGCTTACTAATTTTTTTTTTATTTCCTAATAAGTGTTTCTGTACATATTGTATGCTCTTTAGCTAATTATCAAAGTATTGTATTATTACTTGTTTATTTACTTTGTAAATTTTATTGTCGTTATCAAAATTTTGATGTTACTTTATGTTTTGACGTGACAACGTCTTATAAATTGGTTTGCCGGGTGACACTTCAAGAAACTGCGTTACGCTCCGCTCACGTTATGCGCTCACAATGAGAGCGAGTGAGAGGCACGCGCCCGCCTAAGAGCGAGAGAGACAGACATAAAATCATTGTCACGTAAAACTTTCGCCCGTATACCGACTTTACAGGCAACCAGTTTTTTTTTTTTAGCGTTGGAGCCCTAGTGCTCTTTAACGCTTTCATATCGGATCAGACTAAGCCCGTCTTTATATCTACAAAACATCAACTTGTCAATAACACAGTTTGCAACAAAATTGTCTTTCCTGAACGTCGTGTCCAGAAGAAAGACAAAATTCCAGAAAGTTATGCGCTTAATTTTATGAGCAGGTGCATGCAGTACAGTAAACGTGGATGCAAGGTTAGAAATTAAAATTGGTTTAATTTATTAGCTGCTTATTCATAGAGAACGAGTATTTCATATAAAGTACATTAAGTTTTGATTTGAGGTCATCTTGAACTAGGGCTCGGCTTGATTCGTTCGCCAGCGAGACGTAATTACTTGTTTTTTCTCAGCTGTCATTGTCGAAGCGTGCGCCCGCGCATTTTGACATCACATGTCAAAATGCCCAACATTCTAGTGACAGACGAGTTAATTCGAACGATCTTGGCTTGTCAAGTTTTAGGATTCAGTAGAAAATGGTTATATTGTTAAGAGAAATAAGCTTAATATAAAAACTTGGAAATGAAATAGATATTACGAAGATATAATTTTGTAAGTAAAACAAAAATTATGTTTTGTCATGGCATCCGTCCATCCATTCGTTCCGCATTCAAACATGAATATTTTAACGTATATTTCGATACTATAATATGTAATTTGCTTTTGACATCCGGCTACGGAACCTTACTTAATAACAAACGGACGGACGGATAAACAAGCCGGAGGAGTATGACAGTTTCGTTTTGAGGGACTGTCAAAATCAGTTTTTTAACGCCACACTACATATGATGAAACATTTCTTAGCCTAACTGGTTTTCCTAGTTCAATCCTTACCAAATTTGAATGGAAATATTTTCTTTCCATTTATGTGGATATCGTCAAACTCAGTTCATAAAAACAAAGTTACTTGGAAACTACTTAAATGAAAAAAAAACTGATGAATTTATAACCTCGGTTAATAGGGTGTGACAACTTGAGTACCTACCTATTCTTGGTGTTAAAAACGTTCATAGGTTATGGTGAACGCTTAACACCAGGCCAATAATATGCTCGTTTGCCACCTTAGTGTTATAAAAAAGACGTCCCATATGTTAGAGTTTGGATGTAGGAGATAATCTCCGAAATCGCTTAACCGATTTTCAAATCTTTTTACCAAAATTTAGAAAGAACATTAAGAGTGAACATTGGCTTTATTATGTGTATAAGGGAGAGAGACCAGAGTGATACAACCTTTTCTTCTTACGGAACCACTTCTATTTATATACAACATAAACGCCTCCTTCACAAATGATAAACTAAATTAAATAAATTTAGTTTCATCACGCCCGGGCGGGGTCACGTGTGAAGGTTATAGAATTTTGACCGTTTTTTTCGCAAGTCAACTCGTTACGAACAATTTGTAGTAATCGATTTGGTTATTTGCTTTTTTGTACGTGTTTTAAATTGAACGAATTAATTTAATTAAGTTTTGTTCACTTATAGCTTAAGTATGTTGAATTGTAACTCAAGGCTGTTGGTTCATCTTCACAAGTTTTAGTCATAGTACCTAATATATTTAAATTAGCGTTGCGTAAAAGGTTGTATTTTCGTTGTTAACACATGAAGTGGAGTATCTTCGAGATTACTGGAATTGAAATAAATAAAAATTAACATAGAAGTATGTTTTTTGGGTAAAGGCCAAGGATAAAGTAAGTCTAACTATAATATATAATCTGAAATAAGTATATCCGTAGAAGAACTAAGATTGTCAACACGGCTCAAAAAATCAGCAAGCTGAAATGTAGTGATTGGGTTGGGCACTCCAATGGGGAGAGAAGGTTTTGGAGTAAAACTATGATCCAGATAACGACGTACGGGTCGCCTCCAGCCTTTTGAGCTAACGACCCGGTTAAAGTCGTTGGTCTTTGGGTGTAATCTGCTCAAACCCGTTGTTTATAGAAATAAAAAGAAGATAATAAGAGATTTCCAATAGTGTAATTATATATGTAAGAGATGTCCAAAAGTTGCAGCTTTTACAAGGATAATGCACTCGAAATTCACAAGTAAAAACTATGTACTTCAGAATATAGATATGCATACCATACCTGTAGAAGAATTTCTAATAGTTCTTATTTATGTAACGGAATCCTGTTTGAGGTTCTAGATTTTTTGCAAAAAAATAAATGATCTAGATCAATTATAATTTTTATCAAAATACAACAAATATTTCTTAAAATAACTGTGGCAAATTTTACTGGTGTCTATAAGAACTACCTAGATGTTACCTAAGCGGACAATATTATCTTATTGCATTCACACTTACAAAGCAAAGACAGTAAAGTATGACCTCGCATACATTTGCCGAGAAAACTCTCAAATATGCGACAAAAGTCATAAAACCGTTTCCATACCGCCTATTCAGCACCGCAATATTGCTACTTTCTTTTAAAGGTCGTAAAATGCAGGAAAAGCCACGCGAATGAACTATGTCATTGTAACAACTTTTGTCTTCATTTTGCATTTACGTTACTGTTACTTTGTACGTTTATTTTACAATAAATCAGATAGTTTGAAAAGGAAAAGTTTTTGTTGGTGTGTTTGATGCGCACACGCGCCTTGCCCCCCGCGCCCCTCCCTCACGCCGCCCCGCAAAGCTGCTCAGCCGTCTGAGCAGCAACAACATCTCAATGTACACTTTGAGATATCTAGGGCCCTAGACCTAGACTACTTTGAGGCCGTGTATGCGGAATACCTTCAGGTCACCACCCAAGAGATGCTCAGCTTCGTGGCTGAGGATCGCCAGTTCTTCACCGTCCTCCGTACGGTAGGCCCCAAACCTTAAAACCGAAATGGATTGCACAACCGCGAGTGAAAAACGCCACTCCGTCTACATCGGCTTTTTTAACGCCAACGGTCTGCGCAACCGAAGAGAGGAATTGTCGCAATTCCTCTCGTCCCACAAACCGGACGTCTTCTTCATCCAGGAAACGTTTCTCAAGCCCGCTGTCCGCACCCCTTCGATCGTGAACTATCGCACTGTCCATAATGATAGAACTGCCTCCAATCTCGGAGGCACTCTCATCTATTACAGACGCTCCCTGCATTGCTCCCTTATCGATCCTCCTCTACTAATGAATAAAGAAGCATCCATCTGCCGCTTAGCAATGACCGGCCATCAGCCGATCATCATTGCATCGGTTTATCTCTCTCCCTCAAAAGACTTGCTGGAGGCAACACCGTAATTCTTGCGCTCCCACTATCGAAACGACGAAGAAGCGGATTGCCTCGCATCTACCCTCCAAGCCCAATGTGCCTTAATCATACAGCCTTTCGATCCCGATCACGTGCGTGAGGTAGACGGCAAAGGGGAGCGCAGAACTTCTTCCCTGCCCCCCGTCACTTTCGACGAAGTCAAACAGGTCCTAAAAGACCTACGCCCCCGTAAAGCCCCCGGCGCGGACGGTATCTCTAATGATATCCTAAAGCGCCTCACTCTTCCCTTCTCCCCATTCTAGTAGCGATTGTCAACATGTGTGGTAAATTTTGTATTTGTGTTTTCGTCAATTTATTCTTGTGTAGTTACTGCGGTGATTAATGAATTCCCTGTCCTATGGTGGGTAGTATTTTTAAACGGTAGGCAACGTACGTATCTTGTTTTTGGTAATTATGTGGCTACAAGATGTCATAGCCCTTCAACAATATGCTGTCCATTTGAGTGTTGGCGACTTTAGTAGTATAAAAAATATAGCAATGACCCTCCTGACAATCAATTATTTTTTTTAAGAAAACTTCATGCTGAACTTCTCCATAAAATCGAGGTTTTTTATTGAAGGCCGACTTAAGTAAAACCACATAACCCTACACTTAATACATCAGTAATTAAATATTTAAGATTTTTTCTGCTATTAATATAAATATTTATTAAAGTTATACCATTTTAGGAGTTTATTGTAATCTTGCATTTTTGATTACGTTTCATTAACAGTATTTTATTTGATTACAGGTAATTCCCAATTCTTGTTATAGGAAAGTACAGAACAGGTAATATTGTATTTATATATGTATTACTAAATTAGTGGTGGCCAAGGGGTTTAGATTTCACCTTACGTCCAGGGGGGCAATTACAACCTTATTCGTTATCTGATTATTGTCATCAGATCGATAACATTTTACCGTCGGATCCTACAATCATGTATAAAAAATGTTCTAGAATTATTGTCTGCTTGAATACCATTATTAAAATTCATATTGTATAAGTTTGTTATCAATATAGTTATAATGAGTTGAATTAAGGGGGTGCGTGGCGGAGGTTCGAGCTCCACGTGTGCCAATGTGTCTTTTTCTTAATTTCTCAAATACATGAATTATTTACACGAAAGAAAACATCGTGCATAAGCAACCTGCATATGTCAAAAAAAAGACATGTGTGAGGTTAACAATCCGCACTGGGTTGCATGTGGACTATGGTCTAGATCACGCTCAGTGAGGTAGGCCTTGCCTCAACAGTGAAGACGTATAAGGCTGATAAGAATATATATATTTGATATTTATATAAATACCAGTACTTTTTATACTGGGAGCTAGGGCAAAGTTACTCGCCATATTACCTTATAAATATAATTTATAGAAAAAAAAAATTATATGACTAGTGATTGCCGTCGACTTCAACTCCTCCCAATAATTACTACACGAATACATTTTTACACGAGGGCTCTGTGATGCAGATTAGGTAAATCAAATATAAAATTCGAGAAGGCTCAGAGTTAATATTTCGGTCAGAAACAGTGTTTTTTCAAGTTTGGCTTCTTAACATAGACTTGAAGATATTATTAACCAAGCTACAAGTTAAAAGCTTCAAGTAAAATAGCCAAACACTATATAACGTGATAATCAATAAATATAGAGTACGTGAACTTTAATAAAAAGAGAAAGTCAAATTTAAGGAAAGTTTTGGGTCGATAGTGTAACATTTTATACCATTTAAGTTATGCAGGTTATTAATTTAAACTAAGTCATTTGAAATCGGTGATTGAAATATGGATACAAATTGGAAACTATATGTAAGAAGATCACGCAAGCGGGCAAACTGCATCATAATCTAATTAACTGATTAAAATTGTAAAATAAATTATTGTTAGATATTGAGATAGGTTAAACGTAAAACATTAATATTCTAGATTTAGATTTAAATGTTTTCTGTACTGAAATTAATCGCAAAACCTAATTTATCGATGCTATAAGTGTATGTCAAGTCAATCGTAAAAACAATTTAATTGGAAATAATCTGTTTATAGGTATAGTTTATAATTAATTGCATTTTATAAAAATTGATTTACGGAGTAAATTTTCAAATATACTACAATACAATGTATCACCATATCAGCTTATATTGGTCCACTGCTGGACATAGGCCTCCTCTATGGCGCGCCATTTCTCCCAGTCCTCTGCCTTTCGCATCCAGCCACCTTTTTAAGGTCGTCGGTCCACCGGGCTGGAGGGCGTCCCACGCTTCGCCTTCCCATACGCGGTCTCCACTCTAGGACACGTCTGCTCCATCGGCCATCGGTCCTCCGACAGACGTGGTCAGCCCACTGCCACTTCAGCTTGCTAATTCTGCGAGCTATGTCGGTAACTTTGGTTCTCTTCTGGATGTCCTCATTTCGGATTCGATCCCTTAGAGACACTCCGAGCATAGCTCGCTCCATTGCGCGCTGTGCGACCTTGAACTTGTGGACCAGCCCTGCTGTAAGTGTCCACGTTTCGGCAGCGTAAATCATGACTGTTAGGACGCACTGTAATTAGTCTAATGTAAACAAATATTATGTGTAGCGTATTTAACAAAGTTATAGTAACCTATTTAAGCTAAATGTAGCAACAATATAAATTATATTTACAAGTTTTTGTGTCTTATTATTTTTTAGAAAAACATTGTAAATGTTGTTTGGGAGAAATCATATTTTGATTATCCCCTGCCCTTGACCAATTTTTTCTTGAAAACCATTGAAAATATTTGTATGGCAAAAATATTTTTTTTTAGAAAACCATTGCAAATGTTCGAAAAGGAGAAATCATTTTTTAACCAACTTCAGAAAAGGAGAAGGTTATCAATTCGGATGTTTATTTTTTTTATGTATGTACGGGGCCCGTAATCTTATGTATCTCCGTGATGTACAGACGGATTTGCAAAATTATTTTTCTTCCTAAAAACCATTGTCAACGTTTTTACGGGAGAAATCATTTATTAACCGACTTCAAAAGGAGGAGGTTATCGATTCGGATGTTAATTTTTTTTATTTATATTTTCCTGATATATAGACGGATTTGCAAAATTTATTCAAAAACCCTTTTGATACTTCTGAGGTGGTCCCATATTAAGGTAGTGAATTTAAAACTTAAACTGTTGGTCAAATAATTGGTGTTAATTTAGAACTGGTGAAATGCCTTTTATGTTGATGATTGTATTAAAATTTTGTTACGAGTCTGGATGTTTTTATTGTTCGAGAAAAAAAAATAATTAGGAATTTGTCACTTAAAAGTAAAAAATGAAAACTTTTTAACTAAAAAAACAACCGGCTTCAAAAATATGCTCTGAAAAGGTAAAAATAATTACTTATGTCTTAAAATCTAATCTGAATTACAGTTTGAAGTTGGTGTCTATATATCTAATAGTTTATAATAACACACTTCACTTGCATGGCATATGTTATATTTACAGGGAGAAATCAGTCAAACCTGGGGATTGACAACAATTCAATACAAACTCCCGGTTCATACACAGCATGTATAAAAGTAAGTTTCTATAGTTCTGAAACGATTGTTGAAGCTAGGTTAGAAATTAAAATAACGTAACATAATCTAACCCAACCCACATCACATAAAACCACCTAAATAAGTATCAAGTTTAATTTGCATACATTTTGAACTTTTACTGTGACACATAGCTACATGAACATTTAATACGCACTAACAAAAATATGTGTTTATTTACGTTATCAACAGAGAAAGAGTGCTTTTTTAGGGTTCCGTACTAGAAGAGTCCAAACGGACCCCTATAGCTGTCACTCCCGTTTCCGTCTGCCTGTCCGTCTTACCATCGTCTGTCACACAGATTTATATCCAAAATATGTTGATAAATTGGATTTTTCTTTTGAAATTCCCTCATATTTCTCGTTACAACTAACATGAATCTGCAGTGAAATGTGTAGCACAGAAGGGATTCACTTACCTACTGCTTATGAATAATTCTGCCATTCGGACAGCTTATATTCTACATTTGGTACGGAACCCTAAATATACGAAGTTCGATATGCAATTGACCGGTTTTTTTAATTCACCGCTCTCGGTTACAAAATATTTATAAGCTAATAACTTATTTTTGACCCAAACCTGTTATTTTCCAACACTCAAACATCAAAGAAACTAATAATAAGTTTCTACCGAAGAATTCAAAGTCAATCAAAGTGATTAATAAATGGTGGTGTACACCAAATAAAAAAAAACCGCGTCGTTCAGCATAAAACAAAAAGGGAAATTAATTCTGACGATTATATTAACATAATTATCTAACCTGTGATAGATTGCTTATTAAATATTTATAATTTGAAATAATTTATAATCCGTGCCCATCAAGGTATGTGCGGAGATGTTGGACCAAGATATGTTCAATAGCGGATACGCCTGTCACCATTTACACCATAATTAATGTCGCAAACGTCAAATTAATCTATTCAGTTCAGTTACTAAATGGTATTACCATGACGATTGTAAATGTTTAACAGGTATACAAGTGACTGCCGTGTCTGAGTTCTTGGCTTTAATTCCCGGTCAATATTGTTAAAATTTGTGAATTGTAAAGTTGTCTCGACTTTGGATTGTGTCCGGTACGGTGATAGGCTCACCACCTATCACGTTTCTGGTACGGAATACCATCGGTAAAACGTGGATGTTAGGAGCATTTTTACCTGTTCCAATTAACAGTAGACGGTTCTTACATCTCTGGCCACTCCTTCGGGAATAAGTGTCGTGACGCCTACCATGACTTGGTTTACCTATCATATAAAATCCACCTTCCTTAAGCTAAGTTAAGAAAACTTCTACAACGTAATTTAAGTGGTATAGATATTCATCGCTTATGTGATGATGCACAAAAAATCAACTGGGAATCGGTCATAAATGCTTCTACAGTTGACGAAAAAATTGAATTTTTTAACACACACATTAAGGGTTTTTATGATGTACATGCTTCCATTTGTGCAGTCAAAGTAAAGCACCTTTCTGCTCCTTGGCTCATAAATGAGATTAAAACAATAATGATCAAAAGGAATCCTGCTAAGGCAAAATACAAAATTGACCCATGTAATAGAAAACTCAATAAATATAAGCTTTTGAGGAATCGCTGCAATAGGATGTGTAGACATGCACAACGACGGCATATCCATAAATCCGTAGAAAATGGTGATCCAGCAAAAGTCTGGAATTTCCTAAAGTCATTAGGAGTCGGTCAATCTAAAATAATTCTAATATCAATATCCTCAATAAACAATTTTCTTCTAATGATATCATTGATGATAACAAAAAAAGTGCTACATTAAATTCACCTTCGAAAACACCGACTCCTGACTTTTCTCCTTTTATTCTAAGTCGATTTTCTGATTTTGATGTTAAGAAAAACATACTGTCTGCAAATGACTGCATTAGCCGTAATATGATTACTCCTATCCTCGATACTGTTTTTAATGTTATAACAAATATCCTTTACCTCTCAATATCCACCTGTAATTTTCCTGAATTATGGAAAAATTTCCTTATTGTTCCTTTGCCAAAGAAATCCAATCCTGCGACCTACTCCGATTTATCCCACCTTTCCTGTCAAAAGTACTTGAACGTCTTGTTCAGCAACAATTATCTTGTTTTTTTTGACAAAAAACAAGTTGTTAAATCCACTCTAATCTGGTTTCCGTCCTGGTCATACGGCTACTGCACTTGTTAAAGTTACGGACGATATTTGTCTAGGCATGGAAAATAAGCAGGTCACAATATTAACATTGTTAAACTTTAGCAATGCTTTTAATACACTTGACTTCGATATTTTGCTACATCAACTTCGTTCTCTTAACATATCTCCACTAGTTATCGATTGGTTTCATAGTTACTTGCAGGGACGTAGGCAACGCATTAAGGTCTATGATTAATTTTCTACCTATTGTGACACTTTTGCTGGCGTTCCGCAAGGTGGCGTGTTGTCACCACTTCTCTTTGCAATTTTCATCAATCTTATTACATCTCACATATCATCAATAACAATACCTAAGCTTTTTACAGTACAGAGTTTCCTCTATTATGGGGTCCACAGATTAAAGAAGTGAGTAAGAAAATATTTGCTACCGTGAAGTCTTCAAGTAGATATAGATAGATTACGCAATTTTCTACCTATTCCCACTAAAATTGCTTTTGGTCAGTCACTTCTTCTTCCTGTTCTCGACTATGCAGATGCTAGCTATCTTGATCTCACTGAGGAGCGGCTTGATAAGCTTGAGCGCCTTCAAAACTTATGTATTAGATTTATATTTGGTCCGAATTTCGAACAAAGCTCAAGTGGCTCCCAATGTGTGGAATACACATGTCCTATTTCTTCTTTGTATCCTGTTCAATCCTAAATCACTGGTACATTTAAAAGAATACTTCAGTTTTAGTGGTTCTTGTTTACTTCGTGACTCCACAAGCCTATTGTTGAAAACTCCAAGGCACAATTTACAAATGTATGATCACTCATTTACTGTAAAAGCGATCAGATTTGAAAACGAGAGTCCTTGAGAACATTCAAAAAACTAATAATTGACTATTTAAGCAAATAAAAAAAAAACTAGCATGTTAACATCGCTAGTATAATTTCTATCCTTATGTATGTATATATATATTTATATATGTTTATTAAAATATGTATATGTAGGTATTTAAAATTTATGTATATTATATAAATATTTATAATATTACATTGTTTGATAACTAATCTACACTTGTAACAAACATATTGTTTATTAATTTATCTCAACGCACACACAATCCTGGAACTTTTAACGTTTTTTTAAATTCCTTAACCCAAATGTTATCTGAGGGAGATCACTTCATAGAGATAAGATCGCCGTTTGTACCTGTATAGTAAATACTGTTTTTATGTTTGATTTTGTGCAATAAAGTGTTTTAATTATTATTATTTTAGAGGCCTGTTTATAGAAAAAGTGAGTTTATCAGTCGTGTTTGTAGATGGTTACATTAATTTCACTCTCTTTAAAAAGACTAGTGCAATTCCTAATTTATAAATATTCTTATCATTAATTTATGATATTTTTTATATTCTGCTTTGAACCGCCTGTACTCATAAGTTGATCCTCAAAGTGACGTCTACTTTTTCAGGTTAAGTGTTATGTACACAAAGATTGCCAATAGGACCTTACTACTAAGCCTGCAATGTCGGCCTGGAACCTTAATACTTAGAAATCTGAAGAATATATGTTGTTATACGTGTATGAATTTCTAGCAAACAATAAAAAAAAAAATTTTTTCATTCAATCATTATTTTAAAAATACAATGGATTTCCCCATACCTACGTGAAACACAGAAACGCTTAAGCTTCAGAATAATTTATAGAGTAAGTCAAAAAATAAAACAAAAAACGATTTGCACTCCGGGAGTGCGGGCAGAAGTGAAAACCTTTACACACGATTCGCGCTAAACACTCAAATATGTCACAAGACATGTCTTTGACATTGTCAAGAAATAATAATGTTTGTTTATTTACTTTTTTGACGTAGTATATTTGACATCGCAATCTGTCATAGAATTAAAATTCCATATCCAACCTCCCTGTACTACTCATAATCGCGAATACTAAAAATAAAAATTATAATAGGCGTGGCATTACGGTTTCCATCTTACGAATTTCCACGATTAGGACACGTGACCTGACGCGTGTTTATCATTTTTTACCCATACCAAAAAAGTGCACAACGCCGCTAAAGAAGTTTTCACTTCAAAAACACACAACGAAAAGCGAGCAAATGCAAGGCAGGCTAGCGCCTTCGCGGGGTGGAACGAAACTCTCAATGCGCGAGTACAACTCGCACTTGGCCGTTGTTATTTTATTTTAAACATGTGTATTTCCGCTGTTAATTATATGCTTCTCGAACCAGATCTCTCTTAAAGTTCTTTTTTTTATTTCAACACATTCCGTTACTTATCTATTTATAAGGGCAATATAATAAAAATACCAGCAAAGGGCTCTGTTTAAAACATCCGGTTGAACGTATTAGAATAAATGTAAGATAGCTGATATCTCATTGAGGGCTAGATAGGAAGTTTTAATTTTGTCTTTAATTAAATAAGGTGTGCTGTACCTGTTTGGGACCAGAACTGGCCCTTTATGAAGACCCACCGGACCTCATAACACATTTTATTTTTTAAGCGTTAATTTCCACAAAATGTAATTTTTAGTTTTTAATTTAGTAAAATATTCTTTGAGCCTACCAAATTAAATTCACTATTTCATAAAATTTATTGAAGTATCAAAAACGTCATGAAAAACGAAGAAAAGTGCACAAATAAGTTGAAGTGAGCTAAAAAGGCACATCCTAGTGATAATCGTACACTGTAAATGAATATTTAACCTCTCATTTATTGCTGAAAAAATATATTAACAAATATAAAAAAAACATACCGAAGTTATCTTAATTAGCTACATGACTTTGCATAACTAAGATAACGCTGCTTTACTTTAAATTAAATTATTTTCATATCGTAATTACACGCAAATTACTTGTATCATTTTGTGATTTCATTAGTTGATTCATAACGAATAAATATAATTAAACATTTTAAGCATACTTGATATTGCGTATATCCGCTGCATTAATAATTATGAAACTTGACAGGTTATCGAAATGTAATTTACTAATTCTGCACTGCTTCTACAATGTCATTTCTGTGAACCCGAGAAAAAGTCTTAGCTATTCCTATATCACATTATATGAAATCAATCGCATGAAAGTATTCAACATTCCATCCCACTAATCATATCTTAGCAAAATACAACGATTTTTTATTTGCTAGTAAGTATGGAAACTTGAACCAACCAAACTATATTTTTATAAGTCAACATATAAATCGAAAGAAATGTAATGGACAAATTGTACACAGACTTTTGCATGCACATGGGTACAGTCTGTAGACTACTTTACTGCGAGGATGAGATGCATATGTAAACTGCTGACAAACGTAAGGTTGCACCTGCAGTGGTAGTTTCATGTTTTTAATTCAAACTATTTGGGACCGCGTTCTAAAATAGTCTAAATGATTTCCTGTCGTTCGTTAACCGTACAACTATTTAAATTCCGATTTAGATTAAATGCCTACATTATAATCCAGTTTAACATTGTCTATGAATACATAGATAAAAATGATTTTCCAAAAATGTAAACACATTTAAAATAAAATGATTGCACATTGTCTTTATTTTGTTGATGGTTATGATCTTCCTTTTTTAGTGGACAACACATAAATAAAAATCAAAAATTTAGTTTATCAATGTATGTATAAATATACGTATGTATGTATATAATACAATCTTATAATATATTGAAATAGACCTATCTTAACAATATATATAATTTTTACAATGACTAAAACGAATCTTACCTTATAACCTTACTAACAATTTTAGTGGGTGCTGATATCGAATATGTTTTCCAACATGTCACTTCTTTTTCGTTACAAACTTACACGAGTAAAATCAGATCTTGAAATATGTCAATATTATCTACCTACCAATTTTTTTTTATCAAAAGTTGACCCAAATTTAAGATCGAGTTAGAATAAGCTGGATTAAAAAATGGGTGACCGGCTGAAGTGGTGTGGTGGAAATAGTGTACATATTGTGTGCAATCTCAATAACGTCCTAACTGTGTCCCGGGAAAAACCTATTCCCACAGGAATATTATCGAGATGAAAACGGAGTTCTAGAGCATAATTTGCCTTAGTTTTAAATTTCATTGCAAACTGATCAAGCAATAAACATTGACTATGATTAAATAAGAGTTGATGCACATCGGTGAATATATCCACTTAAAACTATTTTGTCTTCCTCAGCGTAGTATGGGCTGTAATTGCGAGCAAGAATATTTTCCACGCCATGACTGGATTTTCTCCATCATTTATTTGCATTTGGTAGATAAAGATAAATAAATACCTTTCAAAATGATAACTGTCATTAACAATTCCAATTACAATTTTGAAAAGTATTAAAAACTTCTATAAGTATTTATATCTAAATTAAAGGTTTTGTTTATTTATTAAGTTTCTCACGGAACCAATCGTTACTGTTAACCATCTCTGTAATCTTAAGAAGGTATCAGATATAAAGACAGACCACCTGATGGTACAGTTTCGTCGATTAATAATATATAAATGTATCTACCAACTGCAGGTGTCACCAACTTTTCCTAAATTAAAAACAGTATGGCGGCGCTTTCGAAATGTTCCCCACTGAGAAAGAGAAAGAAATACATTCATCATTTTTAAGATCTAATAGGTTATAAAACTAACAACTGTAATATATCCTGTTTATTTTATTGTTCTACTCTAATGTGAAGTCTTTTGCTCAAAAACGCTATCTAAAGTTTAAATTACATTCAAAACAAGAACAAAAAAATATATATCGATGCTGGTTTGCTAAAACTTTCCTGGAGAAAAAAAGGCTATAGTAAATCTTTATACTACAGCCTTTTCATAACCCTTCTTTGTTTTTAGATTAACCTTATTGTAATAAACAAACCAAGGTATTCAAAAAAATCCTCATTCGTCCGATTGACCATTTAGTGCATCCACTTAATACGTCACGTAACTCTCCGTTATTTTAAACCCACCTCTTGACGTATAAAATGGATGGCCCCAGGCCATTGCTAAATTTGGAACAGCCTCGTTTTGTTTGTAATGTAGGTAGGTACTATTAGATTTTATTTTATTTTCCTCACTTTAACATTTCTGTCCCTTGACCATATCATGTAGGTAATATTGTTAGCAGCCCAGGGAGACGGTGCATATCCAAACTAATACAATAAACGTGAATGTATCTCTGTCTATCTATTACCTTCTCACTGCTTATTTGATGTGGAAATATACAATTTTGATAACATTTTCTTTTCTACAGGGATAAAGCCGCGGCGGGAATATTTAGTAATTTATAGTTCGCACTACAAGTATATTAGGAACAGTATGTATAACTTAATCTAAAGCTACAGGAATGAGATATAAGTACGTGTTATTTGATGTAAGTTATCATAATTTTCATACTGAAATTGATGTACGTAAATATTTCTAAAGTAAATGCAAAATTATTTTTAATATAATTATAATTATTTATAAGCCATCTTAATTTAAGATCAGTATGGATTTCATAAAAATAAAAATTCGTTCGTAAAAAAATTGGTAATTTAAAATTCACCCGCTGAGCCGATAGCTAAGCTGCATAAGAGTAACGGTATCATTCTCTTTGAAATTCCAGCATTTGTAATTTCTTAAAATAACTTTAAATTTAATCTTGATATCTCATCACAGTAAATACATTATTTCGTTAATTTATTATTTTTCAGTAATTTATGATGGTAATGTCTCGAGCCCGTGTCACACTTGGCCGTTTTTATTGTTTGTTGTTATACTTTATAGATCACTCTATAATCACGACTAGGGCAAAGCTTGTAGGTACTATTGCTGTTTTAAAGATAGATCAAAAACAACGAAAACGTGTTTCTTGTGTTGTGTTGGACCTCCCTAATTTTATTAGGTTTTAACACATATCCTATGAAAATAGTTTGTCTTTTGAATGATGTTTGGCTTCGCTTTTAGAGAGGCTAAAAGCGAAGCCTATAAAATTAAGTAAAGTATCGGCTTTCGGCTTTAATTTTATGTGAGAGTCTGACTATTTAATCGCATAAATACGCTAATTCAAATTTTATCTTATCTTTACATGAAATGTAATCTAATTTTACTCATAATTAGATAAAATAAAATATTAAGCCGACTTTTTAGGCAGACAGTCTTATTTATTCTTTGTTACCTGTAACTATGTACATCTGGCAAGTGTGATCTACTCATGTTTCATTAGTAGTGAATCACCAGTGAATGATCTATTATACTGTTCCTGTTATACTGCTAGATGTTTTTTTATGTAGACATATTGTGATAAGTGTAACTTAATGTGTTATGTTTGCATTTAGTGGAATTTATTTATCTTCTCAGCAGTTTTACGCTCGATTGCCAATGCAAAGACCTCTCCTTGGATAAAATAGTTTGTGTTAGCCTTCCGCGCTGACCTAGTGCGAATTGGCCGACGTTTGTCGAGCTAGTAGTTAATCGAGTGTCAGAGTTTAACACCTCTTTATATGTGACAAAACAGCCATACTTATCTCTATGTTTGTAATTAAATAGTGGATAGGCATTTCATGCTTAAAAAAGAGCAAGCAGTGTCCCTTTTACCCTCGCTCCTAATCTGTAGTTCGCTAATTCGATAGATACTCTTAGCACTACTCACGTGTTGGCAAACAATAGTCATGCTTGGTATCCAGATTGGCGATCGAAGGTTAATGTGAAAAATTCTTCAGTATAGTCTTGTTTCACCCAATCAGGTGTAAGTCGAGTAGTCGCCTTTAACGACACCCTTAGGATGATTTGGGGTGGAGTGAGTCTACTAATCTGTCACCACTACACAGTATATACGGTACATAATATTCAGAAATTTCAAATCCCTAGTTAGTTTAGATTTCCAAATGCATTTTGTAAACCCTTTTACAAATTTGAGCTTCAAGTGAAAACTTAAAGAGATAAAAATAAAATAATCAATACATTTTTTCTCTACTCAGTAAGCTCTAATATAAAATGACATCCTCTATACCAGAGACCTGTTTTCATGTATGGAATTGATACCCACTATAAAATAATATAGAACGTAGGAGTGGAATCGAACCTGGAACCTTCAGTTAACCATGTTTGGTAGAAATTGTTTTGCTGTTATGCAAATTAAATTATTCATACGGAAGCGTACAATGGATTGTGTATCCGACCCACTTGGAATTTTGATAGATATTTCAAAATGAAAGTAAAGGTATTTTAGACATAGCATGACGTATTTATGATACGCAATGGTTAGAACCATTTCGAACTAAATGCATTAGTTCACATTATATACATGGTAATCGTATAAAGTTTATTAACTGAACATAAATGTAATATTCCAGTATTAATCTATCTCAAATTTATAATGAAACTTAGGGTCAGCTCATACCGAGACGCGACGCGACGAGACACGACGCGTCTCCGTATGAGCTGACCCTTATACAGTCACTTGCGATAAGCTTATTAAAAAGTTTTTTACTTACACCTCAAGTTCAAATATCGTTACAAACAAACATAGTTAGGAATTAATTCGACCTTTTTTGATGGTACCGTTAAAAGGGACTGGCGTTAGAGAGACACACAGACAAGTTATCAGTGACGAGGCGCTATACCCATTCTGAGAGCTGGTTAAGTCTATCATCTAGTTAAATTGCGGAAATGAGAAGTTGTTTTTATTTTAAAGCTTTCTGTTTGAGAGTTTTTATCTAAAAGTTGATACCATTTTATGTTTAATTTTTAATTGGTCAGGAAATGTTTCCTTTACGTTTTTTTTCCCGTAGTCTTGCTACTTTATTTATCCCTTGAGCGTTAAGTTTATAAAAATCCTTTACAAATACCTACTTGCCAAGGAAGTCCACATGGTTTACAATTCTAGAAATGTTGTAATAAGTTAGACAATTAGTTACTAGTATTTGGATTCAATATTTAGATGTAGTTTCCATCGAAGTTTCGATTTGTGTGGGTTTTGAAATGTTTATTTTTTGTGCTCCTTTTAAATTAAAAAAATCTTACATTTAATTTAATCTTTAACCGAATTTGTGAATTGAATAGCCAGAAAAAAATGCAGATATAAATGGTCAAACGTTGAGTGAAATGTTTACAGCAAGCCTGTTTAATTTCAACAGAAATGAAAACCAGTAGTTCCCATAAACAAAACGGACTACATTACAAAACACACTTCTCGATCCATATATCAAAGTCATTGTTTCACAAACATTATTTATTACACACATTTTCAAAACCAGTCTAAAAATTGACTCCTGGTATGTTCTTTATTGTTAACTTAAGTACCGTAATATTCAAATAATGGACCTAATTCTGGACGAAAAAATTAAGTACTTAACCCTTGAGTGTAGTAAATATAATGTTATAATATGAACCATGGACTATTGTTAGGTACCGGTTTAGGAGTTCAAGGGGTCGGACTGACAATCCATTGTGCGCTTCCGTATGAATAATTTGATTTGGAATTGCATTGTGTCATTGTTATATGGGGTAATCGTTTGTGTTTAGATCTAGTTCGGACTCTTTGGCGTTGTTGTTATGTGTGTTTTTTTTATTTGTATTGATACTATAACAAAATATTGTATTAACTGTGGTGTAAAGATAAGATCTTATAAACAAAATGTGGTCATTGTTTATGAGATATTATCTGTTTATACTATTATTAATGTAAATATATCAGTTTAAAATACAGTGTCATAAAAAATCTGTTTGTAATTAGGTGGATAATCGTCGAACTTAAAGTATTGAGATTTAAAAGTTTTGTTTGATACAGTTTTAACTACATTGTATTCTCATCGCGGTTCTCATCTAAACTACGTATTTCTCGATTTTGCGAATAAATTTGTTTTAAAGTAAACGAAAATGCTCAGAGATTAATGTCTCAGAGAATAATGTAGGAGAACCTGATCCGCCATGCTTTCTAAAAAAAATATAAATAAGTCATTGTTTTCAATTTTGTGTTTTTATGATATATGATTGTTGATTGTTCACAAGATATGTGATAATTCAGAATTAAATTTTAATCCCACTAATACTATAAGTGTAATTTTTTTTTGACGCTGTTATTATCGTTGTGTCGCTGTTATATCCAAACTACATGGCACAGTAAGTTTATGTACTACATGGCACAGTAAGTGTATGTACTACATGACGTTAGTGTATGCACTACATGACACAGTTAGTGTATGTACTACATGACACAGTTAGTGTATGTACTACATGGCACAGTTAGTGTATGTACTACATGACACAGTTAGTTTATGTACTACATGGCACAGTTAGTGTATGTACAACATAAAATATTTATCTGTGCATGTAGTTATATCGTCACGGTTTCGTTCATCTGAAGGGAGTTACTGCCTTAAGCGGCAAGGCATAACCCACATTATAATGTGGTAGACAGCCTCTTATTATTAACCACTTTAGTCCTATGTATCAAATTGTGAACCTATCTCCGTAACATTGTTTCTGTTACAGTGTATCTGGACTAAAGTGGCTTAATAAATGTCCTTCGTCGTAAACTATGCCACTAAAAAAAAAATGCCATTTAAGAAACACTTCATATCTTTGGCAGGTATAAATATACATAATTTTAATAGGAATGAAATAAATAGTTTACTGTAAACTAAGTCCTTTTATTAAGAAAATATTTTTGACATTGCAGTACCAACGTACCTATGTCAAATATCTCTCGCTCAATTGAAAATCAGACACGCGTGTCCAACCAGGTCTGATTTCAGACATCGGTACAATATTTTTTGTCAAATAGTCACGCACTATTGTACACACATATTAAATTTATTATTAAAGTCACTAATGTTTTGGTATCATTTTTTACCTTGCTTTTGATTTTTGCTGCTCACAAAATCTGAAGTATTGATATTATTGTGTGTGTGTGTTGTATTATGTATTCGAAAATAATTTATAGTAAAAAGACTAAGGACATAGAGAGTAACTACATCCCTTAACCAATATTTTTATTAACTGGTACATTATTGGCTCTTTAAATAAGTTCACAGTTCACACTGAGCAATTTAAATACTATTGTTTATTTTAACCAAGAAGAAGAGGATGAAAAAATAGTAATATTAGCTTGAATTGTTAGCCACTGGCAATGGGCAGGCCACATCGATCGCCAAACCGACAATCGATGTGGAGAAAGGTTCTGGAGTGGTAAACATAAATTAACTAGGATACATAACGTGGGATGATGAACCCTAACCTAGTGTACAGACGCAATGAGGTTTCAGCCTAGGACTAGCTTAGGACCGTCTATAATGGTAACATTAGGGGGAAGCCAACATTTAGCAGTGGTCGTCTCCCGACTGAATTAGATATGTTATATATCTATTTGAGTTTTATATCTATGAACTATCGATCCTACAGAATTGTTGAAAAATAACATATTTTTTTTTCAAAATTTTTTGATACACTAGAATAAATTTCCAATGAAAATGTAATTTTAAATAATAATATTTCAAGCAGTCTTAAGTTTCCCATACAGCCGTAGTTCAAGTAAAAGTTTGGAGTTGAACCGACTTTTTAATTATTTTCCTTTAATCAAAAATCTCTCTAGACTCTTATGTGGCTGGCTATTTTTTATAAAAAATCACTAAATTTTAAATTAAGACGAATTGAAATTTGCGAAAAATTGCACCTAAAACGAATATTTTCACCTCCCAGAAAATATAATCAATTATTATTAATTTTTCTTTACATACAAGCAGAAATTATTTGACCAATATTTTGAATAACAAACCAATTTTTGCTAAAGTTCAGTTTAAATCCATATTAATATCATAAATGTGAAAGTATCTCTGTCTGTCTGTCTGTCTGTTACCTGTTCACCTTAAACCTTAAACCCCTGTACCTATTAAGATAAAATTAGTTTAATAGGAGTCGCCGTTGAAATCCTTCACCGATAACCGAATGTAGGGTGGGTGGCAAAAATAAGTAATAGTATAAATTTGTACTTACTAAAGTTATTATTCAGAGACCAACGTTTACACAACATAATAAGTTTATTTCTAGTTTGTACTTTTATAAATTTCTAGAATAGTTGCTTGACATTAAGCTAAATATGTATCACATAATATTTATTATTATCTCAGTAAAGCATTATAAATAATGTATAAAACGAACCTAAATACAAAAACGTTTTAATATCTTGCCGTGGAGTTTGCGTCCAACACAAAATGTATGGGTAGTAGATTCATGAGAATTTTTTGGAAAGGCGATAAGTACCATAAACTCTTTTAACGTGATTATAAAGTGATATTTTGAACAAATTTAAAATATACCACTCCTATTAACTAATATAACCGTAATATCATTTATAGAGTTCATAAAAAGTGAGTTATTTCGATGTTAAGAGTGTGAAATGCTACAGAAACTTGTAATGCACATGACGAATCAAAAAATGTTGCTCCACTTGCTCGATTCGTTCTTAGGCATAAAATTTTATTACTGGTGTAATGAAGTTCGAAATGACTGGCTAGTGCGAAAAAGATTTATTCTGCTTAGTACCAACGATTATTATGGTAAAACTCAGTCGCAAAAGAAAATAAATATAACACTAAAAAAAATCTAAATTTTTGTTTAACACAAACTGGTCAAAAAAGCTTATTACACCAATAGAGAAAACCTTGATGATATAAATGGGATTGAATGATTTTTAATTTTTTTTCTTCACATAATTTACTTCATAATTTGTATTGATTAACGACTGCTAGAGAGTTTTTTTTGTCGTCTCTTCTCAGCAGAACGCCATTTTTAATTTGAAACGGTAGTTACTACTAACGTATAGTTAATAGACTTAAAAAAAAGTTATATGATGTCCTATTTTTGAGCAATAAAGCATTTGAATTTGAGTCTGATTTTTTTAATTTAAGTGGATTTTTTGGTAGTGTCGAGAGGAAGGAAAAAAAGGACACAGTTATAAGTAGTATCGAATGAAAGCATGATTTACAGCCAAACCGAAACCATAACGGAATATTCGGCCCTCCTTTTAGTCTCGGCTAAAACCGAAATTTAGTTAGGCAAGTAAAAAAACATATTTTTAATTTTAATAAGACGTAAGAAATTGAGAATAAATAAGTCATGTTTGTTAGGTTAGGCTCAGTTTCTCTTTTGTAAAAGTAGATGCGGAGCGAGCGAAGCGAACGGACCTTTTTAACCAAGTTTTATATAATAATCTGTTCAGTTATATGATAATTTCTTTCACATACTTAACGATCTACCTAGGCGTCCAATTAACTGGCTAATTTTAGCGGATGGCTGCGACATATAAAAGGCAAACGTTAGGTACTGAGTGATCTATTAACGCACAGCTCCAACCACTAGACAGATCGAGCTGAAATTTGGCACACATATAGCTATTATGATGTAGGCGTGCGCAGATATTCCAAAAACTCACCTACTAAAAGGAAGAAACGGGGGTTCAAAGTTTGTAACCAAGATCTTGAGGTTATTAATCCATTAGTTGATCGAGGTTATATTGTTTATTATTTTTGAGAGAGAGAAAGAGAGAGAGAGAGAGCAAGAACGTCAAGTGTAAGTGGGTAGGTTTAATTGAGGACTTGCCGTAAGAATCTACGCCGATAGCCAAATTTATGGCGGGCGAGGCCGCTCTAGTGTTTGTATAATGCTAATATTATTATTATCTATCTTTAATTTAGTTAGTTACTATCAAATGAAATTTTAAATAAAATATATCTAACAAAGCTTTTTCGGTGTATAAGAAAACACATGATTAAGTTTTAAAATTAAAGAATTGAAAATGTAAAAGTTTCAAAAGGAATAAATCTTAATTTCCAATAATACTCGTCTACTAATATAAGGAAAAGAAACAAAATTATGGATGTTCGTTTTATGGCATATTAAAGGATTTATATTGATAAGTAAAATTCAATATATTTCTACATAAAATATATACAGCACTTTTGATGGTTCGATAAGGAATTTTCATTTTCCGAGTTATGGTATAGTAAAAACTGTATTACAGCTTTATTTTATCCCAATATATTTTGTTTAATTGAATGCATCTGGTAGTATTTTAGTACTTAAAACTTCTATTCTTCTATTATCTTAATCTCGAAAGTTAAAGCTTTATATTATATAAGCACATAACATTGTGAAACAACTATTCTTTAAAAATTGAAACCTTTAACATTGCTGAACACTTAGCTTAACGTACAAAATATCAAATAACTTACAAAACTCAATAAAATGTAATAACCACCAATTCTTTACGATTCAAATTTATTTGGGAACTTAACAGATAAGCAGAAGCAAATCTTTACAAAAGAAAGCACAATGCCTTTGTGCGACGGCAGAAGTTTACCAACACTGCTACAATGTGACACTTGATTGATTTTGTAAGTGCAGTAACATTCCCCTTTGTCACCATAATAGTTTTTTGACTGTGACGAATCCGTAAAAACATTTTGCTTTTTAAAAGTCAACTTAAGTTTTCCAAATCTTTTTCCTAATCATTTTAGGTATTTTTTTCAGAAGGATTTTCTATACTGAATATTAGTGAGAGTATTTCAAATCGTTTACTTAAAAACAAAGGAGTGTAATATTTATTGGAAAAGCGTTTCTATGAGAAACAGTTAATTTATGTCGGCCTAGAACGGAATCTATAAAACCAAAGCCGTGTAAATTAACTAGTAGGTTATTTGAATTACGTTATTGTACTGTAGGTTGAATGATTACGTTATTTGAATCCAGTCTGACTACCAAAGAAAACTATACCTACTCCAATTCAAAATTTTAACCCATTTCAAATTAAAAACACTACATTAAAAAGATCCCTACGCTGTAAGATTAGGAACGGAAAGAAGAATACGAAAGCTTACGCAATACAATAGCAATCAAATAAATTCACTCTCTGTCGTCATCATAGTCCCATGCTATGAAAAGTATGAAGATATAATCATAATAAATAAACATAAATTAGTCTCGATACCATCTACAGATGCAACTGAACCCTTGAAAGGTGCATCTATTGAGTTATATGTCATTGAAAGGATTGAAGTCTTCGTGACTGATTTAAATCGGATCCAACTCATTGGTTTTATAAAGAGAACGGTTGAAGAAATTGTGATCGATAATGGCAGCAATTGATTCGCATACCTTATATGTGATCTTACTCCAATTGAGTACTGCATATAAACCTCGATTTTATGTCTTACGATCGATACATTAGTTTTTTGCTTTAATAAATTGCATATTAATTATATTGCTTTCTGATGAAATTGGCTTTATGTTGACTTGTGTCTCTAAATGGTCTACTCCATATTATTAAATGGAATCCAATATGATTTTTTTTTTTATAAATTCTATGCCTGCTGTAAAGATCAGACCAGATATGTCAGATTGTATTATTATACAGGTCTTATTTTATCAATTGGATCTGCGATTTTAAGATATAAATCAAAAATTTTGACTTAATTAAAATTGAAAACAAGTTTAGTTTGAGAATCTAGATTAAATAGACATTAAATTTCAATAACTAATTCTATATAATATTGATAAAAATAGTATTTCGTAATCAAAAACGTCATTTTATCTATAACAAAATCGTCAACTTTGACTATAACAAAATCGTCAACTATGACTATAACAAATTTTAGCCTTTAATTTTACTGTTGGCCTCAAACAGTAAAATTAAGGGTTTTAATTGAAAACTAACATATCTTTTCACATAAAAAAAATATATAAGGAAACCTAATTTGTACATATTTGTTAATATTGTGAAATGTGTGGATATAATATTAAATAAAACTGCACTAAATTTTTGATCTTTATCTTTATTTTCGACGGTGTCAGAGTAAAAGGTGATATGCGGACAGATGAAAAAGTGGACTGACGCACGAGTTATATTATAAGGGCTTATTTCATTGCTTTTGTAATATGGAACCCTGTTAAAAATATAAAAAGGAATTCAGTTTGCTTAAGCTTCCATATAAAATTTTAATCATTAATCATTTAAAGAATTTGAACGTCAATTTAACAAAAACAGTTGACGCAAACAAATTGAATATTCCCACATAAGAAGGTGAAAATCCAAGGGTAAATAGAGGATCATGCGTGATAATAAATGATCGTAAGGTAGTTGTTACAATTTTAAACTTTAATGCTAAGTCTTTAAAGATGATTCCATGTGAAAAGGAAGTAGAGATCGTTAGCGAAGAGGGTATTAAAGTTTACAATCAAAACGTAGTTTTGTGTGATACAATCAAAAGAATAGGAGATCCGCATGTTCTTGATTAATGATGTAACTCCTGACCTATTATCACCAGATAGCAAAGGAAACGGGACAATTGTCAGTGTAATAGAGAAATGTGACAAAAAATAATATGAAGCAAAACTTATCAGTGTATTTCTTTTTAAATATATAAGTCTTATTGTGTATGAATAAGGTCGTAATTTGTTTGGAGATAACTCTTTTATTACAAAATTATAGTTGTGATAACGCTGCTAGTAAAAAAGTTGACTAATGATTCTGGTTTTGGATCAAATATTCATATTTTTTTTCAGTAAGTTGACATGTTTTGTTACACTTAACGCTTTTAAATTCAAGCATCTGCTTAATGATACCAATGTCGGATATACTTTTTTATTTATATTTGTCTTAGGGTTACTAAATTTGTTTTTTTGCTGTTTTAATAACGTACGCATTATCTTATGATTATTATTTAAGAAATTATATATAAATATTGTCTTTTATTCTAAATTTATTAAGTTTAATAGAAGTTATATGAAAGTGCAAAAGCTAGGCAGAAGGGAGCTAGAAGCTTACTATTGCGTAACAGAGAAGCTATCTGTATCGATACTAAAATGAACTTATCTAACATAAGCAGCATGCCCTCTTGGCCCAGTTACCACGGCACCCGCCCGGTTTGCGGTTTACATTCGAACTCATATATATTGGTGCACTTTTGTGACCTCAGAGCGCGGGCGCTAACGAACCGAGCGGTGAAGTGGTACGGGAGTTTAATCCACTATCATCCAAATCGATCTACAGTATAGTGACGCTAAACAATGTCACCAATGGGCAAATTAAAACACGTTAAAGTAACTAACAGACTATTTTTTAGTTTTTTTATAATAAGACGGTCCTTTTAGAACCTTTTTAAATGAATGGCCAAATCGAAAAGTCACGTCAAAAAAAGTCTTAAAGCTCTAAAAGTATCATCACACAGACCGTTAGACAGATTATTTGAAATAATACCAAATTAATATTTAATATTAAAACCATAGTCGGTGGTGGCCGAGGGGTTTAAATTTTACTTCACATCCCAAGTGGTGGCGGTTCGAACCCCGGGGTCAGCGTGCACCAATGTGTCTTTTCTTAATTTCTCAAATAAACTGATTTATTTATTCACATCACTGGCTTGTCGGTGAAGGAAAACGTCGTGAGGAAACATGCAAACGTCAAGAAAAAATGAAAAGACGTATGTGAAATCCACAATCCACACTGGGTCGGCTATGACCCAAATCACCCTCGTTGAGTGTAGGCCGTGCCCCAGCAGTGGGGACGTATGAAGGCTGGCAATGATGATTAAAACCATAAACAATATTTTATAAATTTTACTCAATTTCCTTAGTGGTGAAATTAGCTCTACTAAAGGCTGTTGTCGAACCGGAATAAGGGGCCTGGTTACATGCATTACCATCACCACATTTAGGAACATCATTAGACAATGACTCTATTAGAGTTGGTGCTGCACTCTCGTTGGGATGTCAGACGGAATGTCAGTTGAAGCAAACGGACATCATCATCACCAGACGATGTGCTGGCAGGTTTATGCGACATCACGCCATTAGTGATATTGTGCGCCCAGCTATGGTGTCGGCTAATCTACCTAATTTCTTAGAGCCCCTAGGTCTCAGCCGAACAGACGGAAAGAGACCAGATGGTCTTACACTAAAATGGGTGAAAGGACGTAGTTTATTGTGGTACGCAACTTGTGTCAGCACTTTTGCTCCCTATCACCTCGCTCAAACAATTCGCTCTGCTGGTTGTTCAGCAGAATATGCAGCACACGAAATACGTGAACCTTAAAACAATATATGACTTTGTGCCAACCGCGGTTGAGACGAGTGGGCCTTGGTGCTCAGAAGCAAAATATTTTGTCAAAAATTTAAGCAAACACATGAGAGAATGCGGAAATGATGCAAAGTCTAATATGTATTGGTTCAGCGTATATCTATAGTATTTTTTTGGAATATATTTTAATCTGTGTTTTTAATTTGTTTAAGTTTTTAATGAACTTGTTTTATTAATGAAATGATAAATAATTAAAAAAATATATTTAATTTCCTTAGTTACTATAAATATTCATGTAGAAATAGATTCTGCGCACGACTTTGGCCTCGTAAATGTGTCTTAGAAGACTTATATGTTTACAATTTGATATAATCAACTAACAGTTTGTTGTAGTATGTATTCTTGTTCTAACTAGCTATCCATCAAATCGGCCAAGTTTTTTTTCCTCGACGAGTTAAAAGACTTTTTGTGAATAATTTTAGAACGTACCTTTTTAGGCGGCTTTCAAACAAAAATCTTTTAAGTGCTGACTTTTTATCTTCTTAGCTTTTATTATCTTTTCTATTTTATTATATATCTGATCATTTACTATTCATTTTATTCTTTTACGAATTGTCGGGTTTTAGCTTATCTTTTCTCGATTGTCACTGATACAGGAAAAAATAAAAATCTTCACAACTTTTATCCTTTTTTTAGCTTGATATGTACTTTTATCGCGACCTTATCAATTGCTCCGTATACGAATTAGAAACTTCACCACGATTACCCCATCTACATTAATCTAATCTCCGCCAGCCCACACAATCGTTTGGAAACTAGAAAATAAAGTACGGTAACGTTCGGAAATTACATTGTAGAGTCCAAGACCAGGTCAGTTGGATTTACGGCCTCCGCGGCCTCCTCATTAAAAGATACATCTGAATTGATTCATTGCGATCCAATAATGATGAAAGTAAACATATCTGAACGCATTTGAATATTGAGTGTTCTTAATGAATGCGTTGGGACTTTTTTGTTTTTAATGAGTGTTCAAATGTTCACATGTGTTCAGAGTTGTAGAATTAAAAATTTATTAATGGTGTGTTCTTCATAGTATTAGTTGTGAATGAAATTTTGTAAAAGAGATTCTTTAATTGTTGAATTTAAGTCAGGTGTTAAAGAGCGGATGTAGTGATGGGTCAGATCTTATACTGTAGATCGAAAACGTTCTATTCTGTTAAGTTCTGTTAGGATCTATTGATAGAAGTCAGCGGAACAAGATATTTCACTTGACAAAGTTTTTTTTTTATTTTGGCATTCGTGATTTTTTGAATATTATCAAAGATAATGAGTATGTCTGTCTTTTACTGGTAATAAATACTAAAAGGTTTAGGTACGTAAAATATGACACATGACTATGCTGACTGAAACTTAAAGGACTGAAGCATTATTTTTACATACTCGAGAGTAAGGAGTAAAATTTTGTTTACTGTTTGCGTGTAATAACGGAGGTTCAAACCCGGCGTGTACTACTGAGTCTTTTTCTTAATTTCTTAAGTACATTGTTAATTCACACCACAGGCTTTTCGGTAAAGGAAAAAATTTTGAGGAAACCTGCATACGTCAAAAAAAGACGACTACAATAATTGCAATTAGCACTGTGCCTCGTATGGACTATGGCCAAATCACCGCCGGTGATGGTTGGCCGTGTCCCAACTGCGGGGACAGATGAGTACAAAATTTATGGTACATTCTTATTATTTTAAAGAAAAAAACATATAATAAGAGAAAAAATTAAGGTTGTACAACTAACGTGTACTTTATATTAGTATGAAAATAAATTCTGATATAAAAAAAAATTAGGGAACCGCCACAAAAATTAAGGAGTCCATAACTTTCTACCATTTATCTATTTTTGCAAACTGTTATTAAACATAAAGTAAAAGGCAAAACTGTGCAAGTTCAGATGGATAATATTTTATATATATATATAATTGTATTTGACAGCAAGGTTTTTTTAAATTCAAATGACTTAAATAATTAGCTTACAAAGGTGTTAAAAGTTAGCTTGTAACAATAAAAAGTGCTCAGAAAACAGTATATTTAAAAAATTACAACTTTATTCCGACAAATTTCTATTCCAAACGCAATTAAATCTTAAACAATAGAAATAAAAATCCCAAAGAATATGTTTACAGAGTAGTAAAGCCTTCACGATACTTGTTTTAGTTCGCCAGCTCGAACCTTAACCATTTGTTGACATCCAGAATACTAGGCACTAATCAACTGTCGCTTACGATATCGTAAACTATGTAAAATATGTTGTACAAAGCAGAACTTAATGTTGCAGCCTTTAAAGGTCGGCAACACGCTGTATATAGTATTGAGATTGTTATCGTTCTCAAGAATTGTCTTGTAATAAAAGTTAGGGGACGCTTGTAGCTGTTTGTTAAACAGAAAAAGCCGGCGAAAGCGCTACAGAGTTCTAAGTTTTATGAGTTTACTATAGTTTGAGGCGATAGATTGTATCACATATGAGCAACTATTATAGATTCTATGATTATTTTTGTTGAAGTATTTTGTATTTATGTATGTGCATACCTAATTATGTACTAATATGTTACCATGTTGCTTACATTTCCGATACTAACAATGTAGAAAGTTGGCTAAGATATGAATATGAATAGTATTTATTCCTAAAGCATCGCGAAGCATAAAACCTTTATTGGTTTCATACATTAAAATTTTGAACGCAATCAAATGTGATTGTAAGTAATTCAATCAGCACAATTTCCCACAGCTCCTGAACTATGCGTGTCAAATCGAATCATTTATCACACCGCAACTCCCGTACTTTGCCACACGCATTGCACTTACATATTTGCCTAGAAACTTGACATTTAACACAATACGCTTAAAGTTTATTTTGAGTTGCAAAACTTTAATTGTTTTGAATAGTTTGCTTACGTAGTTTATTAAATACCTGACACGTAAGGACAGATGTCTCTTAAATATAAATTAATGATCTTTCTGCTCCTTAACTCGAGATGGGTTTTGCGGTTGAACTTTTTACGCAATACAGTTATGACTTTTACGTAATCCTATGTTTTTATGGTTCTCTATTGTATTTGGTACTCATTAGGAAAAACAGAACCATATTTTAGAAACTTACTCTTTTAAATTATATAAGAGTTCCCTGAAAGTAACCTAGATAGGGCTGAGGATAAAAGAGATTAAACCACCTTAGTAAAACCTATATTTATTTTATGATAAAAAAGCTTTTACGCGCGATTGGCTTTGTTATTGTTGTGGGATTCCAACAGCAACTGCTTGATTATAATAGTAAGGTAGTTTGCTGAAGTTTTGGTTATCCTACTCACACTTTACGTTTTTTCCGCGGTTTAGCCCAATTCCTTTTAATCCTATGTGCGGTAATCTGACTTAAACTTGAAGTTTTTGAAAGAAATAACCTTCCCTGAGGTAATTTTTTTTTTCTGAACTGACAATGCAGTTGGCTGTTGCAGCCATTACTGCTTCACCGGGCTTTTTGGGGCGAGACTCTGAAGGAGCCTCAGCCCATATAGCGCCCAACGCTCAAGGGCTCCCCGCGGGGGGAGCCTCGGCTTGGGTTGTCGCTCTCGACAGGTAAACGCTATAACCTTACCAAAGAGGCATCAAGATTAGCGGCTTAGCAGTGAAAAATAAACGAAAAAACAGACAGAGAGCCGTTGAGCTTCATAATATGGATAGAAGACGTCAAATATATTAACTAACCGTAACTGGATCGGAACCTTTCCCGGATCAGGAGAATTGGGAAATGATGCTTGACTGCAAGGCAACTAATTCGCGATGGTCACTATTGGTCAGCTACTACATATATTATTGTTTGATGTTTTTAATTTTTATTTCGATATCTTAGGGGGTTTCGAAAATAACGGTATCAATATCCAAACAGATGCAGTGGCATATAAACCTATTATTATTATATATATATATATATAAAATCTAATACCACATAATCCTTAGGCTTTTCGCTCTTATTAGTACCTATTCATAGCTTAACTGGTTAGAAAGCTTTTAGTTTTTGGTAGGATTATCCTTAGTTTTTTTATTACACTTGATGAGAAGTGGTATCTCTGAGAATTATAAGCAATGACATCATTTTTGTTTTTAATCATGAAGTCATATTGATCACATATTGATATTGATGCCCTTGCTAAGTTTATTGCCGATTCTTCTCAGTACATGGTCTCCCGTTAATTTTTATAATTATATACTTCTATATCCTATCCTACTTCTTCTTAATATTATTATAAATGAGAAGAGTTAAATTTGTTCGTTTTTTTTTGTTACCTTATTACGCCGTAATAGAGCATCCAATTTAGCTGAATCTTTGCACAGAGATAGTTGAAGACACAAAGAAGTTTGCAAGCTAATCCGGAAAATTCAAAAATTCCGGAGAATTCCACTTAATAAATTATACCTACAGCTTGCTATAGCTGATTTCTTAAGAATACCTAATCAAGGAGTTGCCGTGGGAATCCCACGCCGATAACTCAATTTATAATAAACTATTAAATATAACTTATTATTTTAAAGTTGATTATTTATATCCAAGTAGATCTCTATACGATGTTGTAGTGCATATACCAATTTGTGACCATTTAACTTAGAATCAATGTTGGCTCGTCAAGTGTTCTTTGTTTAAAAGTCATCGTATCATTTTAGACTGAACCGTACGTTTGGTACTTGCTTTTTGTTCACCCTGAGAAGACATCTAGCAAAACCTATATATTGCTTGTTTTATAAGTAAGTAAGCATATGAGTGTATGTGCCTATATATTTTTTGTTTTGAATCACATTTTCTTGTGTGCTAATTAATTATTACCCTGATGCTTTGCCTTTTATATTTTTTAGACTCATTCTTATTATTTTTTATATTGTATCTGACGACTTCTATATTGCACTCTAATTATTTTTTTAGATTTATTATTATTTTATTTTTAAATTATATCTGAAATTTTCTATATTGCACCTACATTTATTTTTTTACATTAATAATAAATAATAATTTATTGTTACATTATATCTGACATTTTCCATGTTTCACCCTAATTTGAGTTTGTTTGTATACATGTACGGGCGAGTGAATATCCTCTCTTTCCTAGACCAATTTAAAAAATGTGTTTACTGTTCTAAATTTGTATTATTTATTACAGAAGGTAAAGTGTAGTGTTTCGTTAGGTACAGGTAGGCAGTCGCGGCACAGTGCGAGAGTTTGAATAAAATAATGAAAATAAAAAACATTTAGAACCAATGCAATGATCCATTCTTGTTTTAATTATCAATTTACGTTTAAATCCTACAGCGGTAAGTAACGTCTGAGATACAGAACGACACGAACTGCTCTAAAACAGTATTGACATTTTACGCTTGTCTACAAATAGGTGTGAATGTAAGGCTGTAATCGCTTTCGTGATACGATTCAATAAAATCACTGTAAGTCACAGACTGAAGCGAGAGCGGACATAAAGTGTGCATATAAAAATATTGCGTTTTTTAATTACACACTCTACAATGATACGATTAATTAAAAGATGTATGATGTCTTAAAATTTACTTATATAAATATTTTTTATATTAAAATAGAGTTTATTTGCTTTAATGGGCGATTTTTTTTAAATTTATTATTTAATATTAAAATTTAGATATGTGGTAGCTTAAGATATGGTAGCAAGTATAGTTAATCAACTTTCATATTAACAGCTAAGGTTTTTTACGTTCCTTTACTTAAACATTTGGTATGAAGCTCATAATATTATATAGCTCATTTATGTATGTATTAATAATGTCGCAATTTATAGTCTCCGAAGGAGGTGACCCCACTGGTCTTGACAAACACTCAAATCATAATGTGCGTATCTTGTGGTAAGCCCATGATTGCAACTTTGCTTCTGAATTTGATATATTTTATCTCAACTAAGATGTCCTTATATATAATATTACCCATAGGTCGTACAACATTAGTTTTAGTGCTAATAACTGGTAAAATATGTCCCATTAGTCATACAATACTAGTTTTAGAGCTAATAACTATTAATAAAAAACAAGGGATAACATAAATACAACCTGTCAGCGATATGTATTTGTAAACACTTTTATATTTACTTTATATTATTACGAATTAAATACATACTCCAAAACTTGAAATATTAGTATTGAAGTGTTGTCAGAAAAAAATAGCTTCGTTCCTTTTAAAAAATAGTTTATAATTTTTCTCTTTTGTTCTCTTAGCTTAATACTTACGCCTCAAATTCTCGTGGGTGGTTACGAGCCATAGGAATAATACGATCGTTCGATTCGCATAGGAATCGAGACATGGTCTGAGGTCGCGTACGGTTTAGGGCGCACAGTTTAAGACCAGGCAGTAAATTTGTGCGATATGGACGAGCCGAGATCGGAATATAATGTTATGTTGGCATTCTGCGAATATTAATTTTATACGGCTGGTTGTTTTGTTTAGACAACATTCGGTTACAAACGTGAGTTTCTGCTTATTTTTGCTTTCTAAAGGCATATTTGCAAGGAAAGTTTGTTTATAATTCAAGTCAAAAAAAATATTAACTAGTAATTAGTAAGGTAAATATTTTAGAAAGGGTCGTAGGTAATCGCGGTAGGTTACCTGTTACTGCAATGTTTTTTTTCTCAAACATGCTACGGTATGCGACCATATCTTGCACAAGCTTTGGGATCAATTGTACTTGCAGTACAGTATCAGAGAGCGACCCGCAATGTTTTACCGTCCGCTCCAGCGCTCGAGCGGTCAAATATGAAATTTGAAGATAGAACGAACTTATTCAAACCTGAACATTGATAACTAAAGATAAAACTCGTCAAGTTTTATTTGAATTTCAGACTGGCAAAAGAAAAATATTGCGCCATTTAATTAATTTACTTATAAAAAAACTACATTTGAACGCGGCGAACTGTTGGCAAAATTGCCTAAACTAATTAAATTATTGTCAATATAATTAGTTTATACCATTTTTCGGTGGAAGTTTGCATGGTAATGTACATAATAAGATACTCCACACGTATGGGTATGATGAAAAAAAATTGTTTGAGTTTCAGTTCTAAGTATGGGGAACCACAAAAATTATTTTTATTTTTTCTATTTTTGTGTGAAAGTCTTAATGAGGTTCACAGAATACATCTATTTAGCAAGTTTCAACAGTATAGTTCTTATAGTTTCGGAAGAAAGTGGCTGTGACATACGGACGGACAGACAGACAGACATGACGAATCTTTGAGGGTTCCTTTTTTTTCCATTTGGCTACGGAACCCTAAAAATAAGAGTTATAAATACTTTGTAATTGTAACCAGGTATCAAGGTTTTGTGAAAAATCACCATGTCACGTCGCGGGGCCGAAGCGCCTCCGTTATCGCGAGTTCAATTTCTGTTAGTAATAGTTGCCAGGTTCGAGTCCCGAGCGCGATGTAATTAGGCATTTTTTATCCCATTTGTTATTGAACAGTTTATTAGAGAGTGCTATTAATTATACAATGTTTTTTGGACTGTAAACGATATAGTTGTTTAATTAATTTTTTTTTAAGGTAAAATAATCTGGAAATGTAGAGTATGTTATTGATATGTAAGATTTTATAAGTTTTCTTATTTGTTAACTGAATAAATTATTAGATAATTTTCCTCACTAAATAGTTTATATAACTTTGTTTATTTTTTCTAAATATTATAGCTGTATTATTAAAAGATTTTCGTACACTATGTTATAGCTATTTAAGCAACCGTCACAAAATGAAGGTAATATCAATATTGTATAAGTGCCGTTTTTAGTTACGAGCAATGTTAGTATTTAAATACCAATTTCGTGCAGTTCCATAGCTACAAGATATTATCTACGACTACAAAAAAAAAAACGGGTTGCACTCCGGGAGTGCCGGCAGAAGTGGAATCATACTAACTATTAACTTCCCATCACTTTTTATATATATTTATTTATTATAAATAGGGTAGACCGAGGCGAATCGGATCAGTGGGTGAATCGAATCAAAATAAGAAATTCCTTAATATTTTCAAAACGCGTGAAACAGAATGCTAGTGAGTGGCGTCTTAGACCCCCCCTTACACCTTGCACCTACCACCATCGGCAGTGTTTTGATTCGACTAGTAAATAAGTGTCAGCACTGCTTGCCAGCAAGTCGATTGTTTGTATGCGTTACAATTTTGGCGCTCATCTAAGGTACGTACTAACGGTTTTTTGTTTCACTCAAAGGCTTTGTGTGAATGAAATATAAAACTTAAATTAATTGGAAAGAAATATTTTTAAGAAATCATTTTAGTTTCTGAACACAATATTATAGGTTAACGTGTAAAATATTAATTTCAAAAGTCATTGATTTGGGATTATTCAGAACACGTCATCGGGGGCGAATGGGATCACTTATTTAAAGTGTTTTTTTTTTGTATTTCTGAATATTTACAAATTTTATTTCATTGTAGATGGTTCGCACGTACAAAAAAAAAATAATAGTATCAAGAAATAATGAGAGAAGCCGTAAATAAGTTTCTCTTCAAAAAGTTAACCTTACGTGCATACGAAGAATGGTGTCACGAAAAATGTACTGATATGGGAGGGAAAAAAGGCCTGTATATATGTGATTTATGTGCTACAGATTCAAATTGATGTTATTAGTCATTATTAAAATATTGTCAATGATTCCAAAGTTTATAGTATTTATTAAAATTTAATTTCCTTATATGTTGTGTATGATCCCATTTGCCCCGAGAATTGGGGCAATTCGGATATTTCTGTGTTTCATGTTTTTTGTTATTATTTTAAAGAATTTATAAGCAATTTAAGTTTAAAAACGTATTAATGATTACCATTTTGTCAATAAAAGTTACAATTATTACACTTTAGTATGATTTTTATGTTCTTAAATAAAAATTGATACGATTCGCCTCGGTCTACCCTAATAATGTTTGTTTATTTACTTTAGTGTGTAGTATATTTGACATATCAATCTTTTATAGAATTGAAATCCCATATCCAACCTCCCTGTACTACTCATAATCGCTATATATATGGCGTGGCATTATGGTATCCGTCTTATGAATTTTCGATCAGTATGGCGTGGCATTATGGTTTCCGTTTTACGAATTTTTGATCAGCCTCCGCGAGTTTATCATTTTTTACCCATACCAAAAAAGTGCACAACGCCGCTAAAAGTTTTCACTTCAGTAATCATATATTAAGCTAGATTCCCGTCACTTATAAAAATTGCATTTCTTATATAAATGCCTGAACTTTATACAAAGCTGATTATTACTTGCTGTAAAAGCTCTCTCCGTAATATTTAGAGTATATATTCCATTCCATATCAAATAGGCGGAGACATTTTTAATAATTAAACAAAAAAAAAGATTTTTTGCTTAAATATGTGTGGGCTCTCTTTTTTTATGTTACTTGTCCTATTTTGTTATCCTAATAAGAAAAGCTATTTGGCAAAATACTTGAATCACACTGGTTTTTTTTCTAACTGTGCATTTCGCCTTTTTCATATTTTAAGCTAAAGACATAGGTTTCTTGATTTTAAGTTATATCTATCTGATACAGCTGTCAGTTTTATATTTGGAACATTTTGAAACAGGAGTAGATAAAATATTATTTGTCCAAGGGAACCTGTATCTGGAATAAAGAGTGCCCATATTCTATCATAAACCGTACCAATATCTATCATATACTAGACTATACATACTAGAGTATGATGGATATGGGTTATACATATCACAATGTTATATCAAGTTTTTATTAGGTTTTCCAGTAAGTATATTCCTTAATACACTAAAGGTTTAAATTGAACAAATATTTTCAAGGAATTTATCATCTGGTTCTTGCCAGAAGAATTTATCTGAAGATAGTAATAGATTGATTTGGTATTTGCGTGTCCAAAAATACTTAATTGAAACGTACGTGAGTAGTACAAATATATAATGTGATATATTCATGATGATGCTCCCAGGATTTTCGGTATATGGGTAATGGGACTACCATTCCATATCATAACAGTTTACACTCTGGGAGTTTTTACTAACACCTTGATATATTGCAACAAACTTTTGTGACCCGGTGCCGCTAGTGTCGTTGTAAGTTCACCCCATTTTAATACGGCGACTAGTTTTGATTTTTGTCCACTGGGCCAGAAAAGTTTGCTGCACTTTACTAACATTATTTTAGAATACTGATAACGTAACAGCTGTTATCTTCTCCTTTAAGTCAAATGCCAAAATACTGCGTCATAAAGTTTTTAATTGACATCTAAAGACAAGAAGAAGTACTTAGTATATTTAAGTTTGTGTACATATATATATACCTATGTGACTGTCAGGCAACATTTACATATAGTTATAATAAAAATATAAGACTATAACAAATTCAGTAAAAAATAACGATACGTATAATGATAAAACACAATGGGCGTTATCAAAATAACGGTGAGCGCGAGTCATTTAGCACTGTCTCCGAAACATATTAAATCGATTTTTCTGAAACGATATCTCGAGTAATTGTCGGTAATAATCTGTAATACCGACTAAGGTGTCGATGTAACGAGATACGGGTCCGTTACATGCATTATGCAGGTGGGCGATTTTTTTATAAAAAAAGATCGATACTGGATGAATTGGCGCGTTCTTTTTGATGCGGTTTGGCATATTGGACCGCTTCAGAATTGATATAGCAAATTGGACTCCGACTTTCTCTTGAACTTTGCTTTTATTGTCTTATTTTTATTAAATTGTCAGCTTACTTCAGTTCTAACGAGAAACTACAAATATAATATCTATTAATTTTTTTTTAATTATTACACCATAAGAATAATTTTTATAACTGAATGTTTTAAATTTTTTAACCAATCCTTACTTACTTTTTATAGTTCGTAAGAAACTGGCAATAGAAGTATAGTGTTCTGTCTCTCCCTAGTCTGTCGTATTAACGCTTATTACTTTGAAGCTGGTAATAACGACATATGGGACATATATATATATAACAGCCTTAGTCCCAGCGGCGATCAGCGATGGGCACCTGTCACGCAAGACTAAAGTAGTTGGTGAAAAGAGTATCTCCCAGATTATGATATGGGTGTGCGTCCAGCCAATAGTAACCTCTTTCTGGGGATTAAAGCCGTGGAAATATACATAATTATTATGTCTCTGTATATAGCTTTTTTGCTAATATTATATGAAGGCCAAAAGTATAAGCAATATTAGGCGTCGGTTTAATAAATTCATTAGTGAAAAGTGAACGTTGCGACGACAGTTGACGTTCAAATATCTCTGAGTAACTCCTTTAAGGCTAAAATGACGTGATTATATTTATTTATACCTTTACATGTGAGTAATAAAATACAAATTATCAATATAATTACAGAATTACTATGTACATCATATATCTAGTCGCTAGATTATTGTAAGAAGGTAAGTTTTAAGTCCAGTAAGTTTTATGCTACGTTTTATTTTAAAGCACTGACTCAGAGTTACTCAAAACGAAAGTCGTTATTTGGAGAGCGCAAGTTGCGTATCGGCAAATTTACCGTCGCGTCCGTCCGTCTGTTGGTCCTTTTACCCATTATATGCAAGAATGTTGGCTTTTCACACAGCTTGTGCCGCCCGTGATATGTAGTGCAGGCTGAGGTTGTATTAGGCAAACGGGCGTCTAGACGCTACTAAAACGTCGGAACTTTTTTATTGTAGTTAATCATAGTCTTTTTTGTTGATGATTAATTGATTGATAACTCCCTCGCAGCCTAGTTGGTAGTGTGGCCCGCTTCTGTACAGAGGGTGTGGGTTCGATTCTCGCACTAGGCAAACATTTGTGTTTATCTTGAGTCTAGGCGTATTTTTGAGTCTAGGCGTATTTATGTATGATATGCATGTATTTACAAAAAAAGTAATATTATGTATTTGTATCCGTTTTCTGGTATATATAACACAAGCTTTGATTACTTTGGGGCCAGACGGCGCAGAGTGTAGTGTCGAAAAAGATTTTTTATTATTATTATTTAGGTACCTAAAAACCGCCTTACGAATTTTCGATCAGCCTGACGCGAGTTTATCATTTTTTACCCATTACAAAAAAGTACACAGCGCCGCTAAAGAAGGCTTTTAACTTTAAAAACATATGGCTATGTTATCTCTGTTTAGTACAAAAAAACCAAAATGTATGTTTAGCACAAGTTCCGTTTCAGTTCTGCGTTCAACAAAGTGGATTCCAAAAAAATGCTTGTTTGTATTGAACAAATTTGAATAAAGAACGCGCTTCAACTCAACAAACATTGCTTATTGCTGTTCTGCCATCTCCGTGTTGACGTACAACAAGCCCCTCGTCCACAACAGTTGACCTGTGGCAACCTATCAACGTTCACCTTCTTCAATTGTTTCTCCTACAATATAAGGGGCAAAGAAGGTCAGCCCTCACTGGCAACCAGCTTACATGTGTAAACTTTTAAAAAATGAGATCATAACGTCACGTTGGTGCTGACTTGTTGTCTTGGCTGTTACAACACCCAATGAGTTTGTAATTGGAATAACATTTTTTAAATTATAAATAGTATTGTTTTTAAATTCAAAGACATTCCAAACTGAAACCAGCCAGTGCCCTTAGGCAAAAAAAATAAATAATTAAATTAACCTTCTTCGATTGACAGCTCTAATAATTAATTAAAATTGGTTGATGACGCGGCTAAACTAAGAAGTTACTTAGCCATGATGCTCGCAAGCGTACATAAATGGCATTTGGTAATTCGGTTGCGTTATACTTATTCATTTGCAACGTCAGTAAAGTGAGCATTTAATAAGTGTAATATAAAGTTAGTAATAGTTTAAGTCAATCAGATTTCACTACTGTGTGATTATGTGGCATGAGTAAAGTCAATCGGTTGCGAGTTATGACGATTATATTAACTTTTTTAAACAATTAATGATTGCGATATTTGTTAACTTCGACGATATGATTTTTATGGTTTTTTTTATTGTGGCATCCAATGAATGAAGGTTAGGGACTAAGTAATTTTTAGCTTTTCAGAAAAAAGCTTTTTTCTATTACCTTCAATAAAACTTTCCATTACATACGCGAAATTGGTTTCGAAAATTGAATTTTCTGTACCCCAAATCTCAGAAAACCAGATCTTTCTGTTGCAAAATGGCAATTGTTTATGCTCAAAGAATTTATTTCGTACTGGACACTTCATACCACACTGTGGACTTCCAAATTGGCGAGAAAGCATTGAAAATATGGCGATTTATTGTAATTTTGATTATAAATTATGTGGCATCGGATCTTCGAGCAGTAGGGACAAAAAGTATCGTTCGTTCCAAGAACAAATGGGCATTTCCTTGAAACTAGTTGTTAAAATTAATGGAAACTCACTTTTCTTAAATAAACTTTAAAGATTTATTAATACACGGACAAATTATATCTAAACACCTTACAGATAAAATAATAATTGCCAGACGCTTTTTTTTTTTGACCTTATAACTCTATTAATGCTATATTAATAGTTTAGTTACAATGAGCTAGTAATTTTTTTTTTTTTTCAATAAATAAACAAATATTAATGGTCATTACACACAGCGTCGTCTGGTCCTAAAGTAAGCATTGTTTGTGCTATGGATGCCAGACAACGGATATAAATACTTTTAAATTTATATTATATATATATATATATATATATATATATATATATTTATATATATATACTTTTAATACTTACATATTTTACATACAAAACGCCTAGTCTCAAGAAAAATACAAATAATAAATGCTTATCTTGTGCGGTAATCGAACCTACGACCCCCAATTCAGTAGTCTACCGAGCCTAGGAGCCGACATTATTAAAATATTAATAAAACCAAAATAACAATTAAAATTAAGAAATGGACATATAAAATAAGCTTATGTATTAACCGTATTCATGTTTTCGGTATACGCTGATAATTTACGTTATATATATCTATCTACATAAGCTTTTCTATTGTATAGATAAACATTTTAGATAATAGTCATTAATAGTCATTAAGTACCTATACTAAAAATAGTTAAACCCCATTTTATATTTCTAAGATACACAAGAAACGTTAATTGATATTAAGAAAAAATAATTATTAATTTTCAATAATAACGTATAAATTAAAAACTGACTTTCGCTTATTAATTTCTCTTCAATCGTGATCGGCTACAGTCGTAAACGATCGGGCGTTTCCATCTCGCCCCGAAGTCCCTCGGGCGAAACGAAACTTGAAATTGATAAATGAATTTCGGTATCCAAAAATGTGAGGCAAAATTATTTCCGTGCAAGGTTTTTGACCTTTGCCTTAAAGAAGATCAGATCATTTCGGTGATTGAATGAGTTCTTATTTTTCTTCTGAATAAGATGATAATTAATAATTATAATTAACTATGGCTAATTAGTGGCGATAGGCTCACCCCTATCATGTTTGGGACAGAACATCATCAGTGAAAGATGGATGTTACTAGCATTACTAACTGTTCGAAGCAAAACTTTTGTAATGCCTAGACTTCCCTTTTTGCGATAAGTAGCTATATGGTATCTTAACTATTAAAAAAGTATATCTCTACTAATTCTAAAAAATTACTACATTGGGGTTTTAGTACCTGCCCTAAAAAAACAATTCGTGACCAGGTTTTCGCTTCGGGACTCATAAAATTTACTTGCTTCAATTTACTTCAACACATGCAAGTGGTTTAAAATTTTACGTTTTTTTGACTTGGGCCTACATAACGTCAAAAATATACCAGTGATTCCTGATAACTGGTACTGTCTATTTTACAAACTGCGTCCTTCACAACAAGTGCTTTAAACCTGTATTTTATTGGCCATAACGTTCGATGGACATAACTAAGAAAAATTCCAGATCTTAGGCAAATAACACGTACCAGATTGTAAAGGGGGAGGGAATAAAGTAACTTGTTCACCGTGATGCAAGACATCCTCCAATCAAGGTCGTTTTTGACAATACAGCTTTCTAACCATATATGAAATTGTTACATTGACTGGAACAGGAGAAACGAAAAAAAATATTTTTACGTTTTAAAACATTGTCCAAGTTTTACACTGTTTATTTCTTACCCTTAAATAAGACACTGAATCCTTATAAGTAATTTTTAGTAAGTCAACAGTGAGTTATCCATAAAGTAAGTCAACGGTGAATCTATAAACTAAGCCCTTTTTAAAATCACATAAGTAGATATCAAAGAATTTAGCTGGTCCTTGAGCGAGGAAATGCGACTTGTGTTATAAATACCTTCGAACCAAATACATACATGGTCCAAAGTGGATTCTTCGATTAAAGTTTTTTTTTTATTATAGGTAATCTATTTTAGGGTATATGAATTTGAATATTGAAATTAGGTATATGTAGTAGAAAGTCCATATTTAAAATATTTTAATTAAAATTAAACACTTAAAGATTTTGCTTTATTTTCATTTACCGGAAAATTGATAAGAAATAACGATACTCAGAATAAAATATTCACTAAAATTAACAATATTTTTAATGAAATTGGTGCGTCAAACTGCAGGTCATCGAACTAATAAGACAAGTAAACATCACGGTCTATTTTAACCTAGGTTTTCTAATAAGTGTTTTGTTTTGAATGACCAAAAACGTATTTGTTTGTATGGGACAATGGTCATTTTGCACGGGACGTGGTTTTGTGAGGTGAAGAAAATAAAGCGTTAAAAACAATGGCAGAACTCAGCGTACCGTAGCACTGGAAAACTGTTTAACATAAGCGTGGAAAAGTGTAACATAAAAGTTTTGAATAATATTGTAAACATAAATATAATAAAAGGTTATGGTTACATTACATTACTTTATGTGTTTTTTATTAATACAACTATGAAAAGAAATGTCAAAAACAATAAATACTGGCAGGTTTCCTAATAATATAAAAATTAAGAAGATAAATAGAAACAAAAATATCCTCACGAGACTTGTGTCTTTCTGCAATGTAGGTCAGTCTCACCAAATGTAGGTCAGTCTCACCAAATAAATCAGTATAGGTACTGTTAAGCTGGTTAACTTGAAGAAAGTGCTTATAGGCATTAAGTTCACATTTGTATATATATATTTATTATATTATATTTTTATAATATCTAGCCGTCTATCTATCTAAATGGCGCTTCATTTGAAAAGTGATCTAAATAGATCGGTAGAATAATTTGGTACGGACGCGATAAACACTCGTAACTACGGTGTCCGCCCGTCAGCCAATTGGACAAGGCGTTATCTTCAGCTTTGGCAATCGGATCATAGTTTCAGATCCAATATCCCACATGCAACAAATTATTCCACAACTGTCGGAATATTTCCTTATAATCAATATAGGTCCTGTCAGTCTTTTGAAATTGGTCTAGGATATTAATATTAAGGAACACAACATATCCTGTTTCTCAATATATTGTATTTTATTAGAATATTTCTCATTAGATATTTTATATTGGAATTAATTTTAAAAAATGTAGACTATTCACTTTATTTACGAGGTCATCTATATTTTGATGAATGTAACGAAACTTTTTTGCGTCTCAATTTTAGAAATACATTGATCATTCTCATTTTTTTTTATAATACAAAAGTGGCAAACAAGCTTGCGGTCCGCCTGATGATAAGCGGTCACCACAGCCTATGGACGCTCACACACACACCTGGGGCATAACTCGCACGACTACGAAAAATCAAATCACTTTTGTGTTGAAGCACTCCATACTGTAGTTCTTAGCGAAAACCTTGGCAGGAAACTCATTCCATAACTCAATCGTTTGCGGGAGGAAGTTCCTCATAAATTAAGAATTTTAAATTCATGGTCTTTACAATTACAATAAAAAAAATCATTTTGCAAGTATTAGTTTATTTCAATAGTTTAAAAAAACTTAAATAAACACTAATAAACCTCATTTCCTAACACAACAGTAACAGTCTATTTGTTATGAGAGGAAATAGTTTTAAAATGCTACTTTCATACAAAAAAAATAATTGTAAGGTTCCTCGTAAAATTCAATTCCAAATTGTATTAATCTACCCACACAACAAGTACACTGAAACGTCTTAAAACTGACAAGGCGATAATTAATTTAAAAATTAAACAAATTAATACACATTTCTCAGCATCTCAACGTGCATGTAATCCCGTAATCGTGTTGTAAGTATTCATTGATTTTACAGGTTTTAATTCGCTTGTATTACAGTACAGTATGTAATTACACTGTGATAGGTCTTGGACTCGAGGCGTAGTAATATTTACCTGTCAGCACTTTCCAACGTAAATTCGTACACTGAGATATTTGCCCTTAAATTCGTATTGCATTTTATTGTTTGTAATTGTATTTCTTTGTGGAATGCATTTTACTGTTATTTCCAAAATAGTTATTGTTGACCAATGGTTTATGTGACTGTCACTATTTTATTCATATTATTAATTTGCACGAAATTGACGATCGTCTTAATCTCTCGAGTCTTAGGTCTCTCGAGTGAGAGCATTTCCACAGTAACTTGTACGGTCGTGATTAGCCATTTCCGTAATTTAACATAATAAATAGGATTTTTGTCGATACTCGAATGTACAAAATTTGCACATACCATATTCTTATGTATAAGCGTATTTTAATAGTCTTACCACCCCATTTTGACAAATGTCATATTTTTTTTCTAAGTTTCTAAAGTTTTCTGAAGATTTCATCCCTATAAAAGTCTACTGCCCCTTTGCTTTCATTAGTCTATCAATATGTTTGAGATTTAAAAAAAATGTGATTTTTGATTCTTAATATTTTTACATAAGCTTTAATGGAGAGACAAGTTTTCGTTTCAGCTTCTTAATTATCAGAATCCACCCAATTTGCGATAGCAATCGTTAATTTGAGTTTAAACTGCAATTTGATCTTTAATTAAAAAAATAAGGCTAACTAAATTAACCATAATTTTATTGCACGGCAAAAAGTGAATAACGTACGAGCCCAATTGGTTTAATTGGTCTCTACTATTTTGGAGAAAAGTTGTTGATTAAGACGCACTGAGAAAGACAGGTTGTCTCAAGTTGGAACAGAAAAAACAACCAGTAAATACTTAATAATAAACATCTTAACGAAATGATTATACAAGTCGAACATTTTTACAACAGCTTACATAAAAAGTGTTAAATCATAAAAAAGTAAGTGTGATTTTAATTAAAATTTTGTGTGTATTGTAGAATAAATCATAAGGTTTTTAAGAAAATATAATGCAACAAACTTTTCTGACCTTCTGACTTTGATTGTTTGGTCGCTAGTATCGTTGCAAGTTAGGACCATTTCAATAAGACAACTGTAGTTTTGATTTTTGACCACTGGGTCAGAAAAGTTTGTTGCACTATATTTAGTTCGATTAAAAATATATGCAGCAGTTGAACGATGGACTTAGGATGTTGCAGCTATTAGTATTGAATTTTAAATTGCTTCTATTTAAGTTCCTTCCAGCATCTTGAGTCATACAACTTGTCAGCCCTAGGACAAATTGTCTACGATTGAAATAGATTGATTGATCGCATATATTAATGGTTCTGTAGCGTTTTTTGAGGTCTTTTGAGTGAAATAGCAGCGATGTTTATGGACTTGTCTGGTTCTCTCGATAAATTAATAATGCGGCTTAAAGTTCGTATCTTTAAGCGGTAACGGTAGAGAAATTATTAATATTGATTTAAAATTTAAATAATGTTCATTATAAGATTGCAAAGCTTTGTATTTTTAAAGAAATGTATATCCTATTAGAACAGCATAGCTCTATTATCCTTACATGAATCTCAAAAAGATCACTGCTAGATATAGCATATTTTTACATTTTTAAGATGAAAGGGTTTCAGCCTCTTATATTCAGCATTTCAGCAAATACCCACACCCATGGTCCTAGCACAATCTTTAGCATGTATAATAAAGAAAAAAACTGAACAAAACGAAGTTTTGAAAATATATAACACATAATTACCCCTATTATCCGACCTACAATCTTTTCACAGATATTAAAAATGAATTAAGACACTTTCACATGGCAGAAGTCATTAATTTCTGCGTTAATAATTCGTCCTGTGTTATCGAACATCGGTGATTTAATGACGCTTTCGTACGCAAGTGGACGTGCGCCGAGTAGCGTTGCGGCGGCGGCATATCGCGGGATCATGGACGCACCTCTCAAAATTTATTGTTTCGATCCAGTCAAATCCAGGTCAAATTCATCAGGTGACTGGTACAATATAATTTTAAGAAACCTTGTGGTGGATCTTCGTTACTAAGCATTTGCTTGTCATTCTCATATTATAATCTGTAAAATGTTTCCCCTGCCCAATACTGATTTTGGTAGGATTGGTAAAAAAGCTATATTAGTCGTCAGTCCTTGTTCTTTAGTATAACCTTTTACTACTTTAAAGCGGATAATTTACAATGTCTCGAACACATTACTCCAGATACACTAAATCAGAAGCTCAGTGTTGTGGCAATGGGATAACCACTTGTCACGCAGGAATAAAGTGGTAGTTAAAACAAGGCTTTCCACACATTATAATGTGAGTGTAATATGTATCCAGCCCTAAGGTTTGAGTACTAAATATATATACTAAATATATATATACATATATACCTTTATATAATTGTAATTAACTGAAAAATTAGGATTGAGTAATTTTTCTTCGTTAACGACCAACAAGCACAGTTGTATTAATTGGTGGTAACGTGTGTTAACTTTGTATACGGCTGCCTATTGTACTTTTTTATTTTTTTTATTTTTTATTTCATGTTCTTTATTAATTGTATGGTGTTCAATACAGTACCTAAATTCGTTCATACATTCATTCATTCAATAATAAACAGCAAACATCATGTATACGTTATTCTAGCTTTAGTGCTGTAATTTTTACACATGAGACTGAAATATTTTTAAATACTATGTCAGCACATAATTATTTTAAAATTAACTGGTGTCAGAATAGTTTGAATCAAAAAAACATTACAGACAAATTTGACAAGGTTAAACTTTAATAAATCTCAGATATTGTCAAGTATAAATGATTATTATTTTCTGATTTTACAGTCTATGGTACATGTAAGCAACCTTAGAATGCAAAAAATAAATAAGAACAAATTGTGTGAAAATTTATATGGACAAAATAAAACCAAGTCTCAAAACTTTTGCGACTAAAATGGCTATGGAAAGTCTAGATCCATCACCGTCACATGTCAAGACGTGAGACAATTTCCCTTTGCCATTTTTGAAGTCGACCAATTGTAAATCTCTTGGCGACATGCAAAATAGGGCCGTCACTACTGCGACCAAGTATAGTCTTTGTCTCCTTTTACGCAAAACTATTCCCCTTTCCTGCAATGATGTGCTTTGGTTTAAGTAAAAGTTGCCAATTCGTTGGTGATTTGCGTACCCATGTCGTTTATACAGAACGAGGGGCGAGAAGTGAGTGAATAATGTTCGTGAAACAGTGATGGAACATGTGAATGAATGTGATTAAATAAAATAAATACAAATAAGTGAATGCGTAATACATGCTTTATTATCATCTACTTTATATATTTTTTTAAAACTTTATAATAATGTTTCCAACTTATATACTGTGGAAGGACATATATTGCCTAAATTGAAATGGGACGAAGTATCAAGAATATTGATAAAAAAAGTAATGAAATTTCATGGTTTTGATTCACCTAAATGAAAATAAAATAACTAATTAAAAAACCTACTGCTATGTATTTTTAGACATACTTTTTAATAATTCATTATATTGTCAAATTGACAAAAAAACTTCGTTACTGTGGAGCCCACCAAAGTCCATAGATGGAATGACAACGTTTTTATTGTCACTTTGCACTTTGATAATTCAATAATGCTGTCGAAGTTTAATGTGACAACAATGTTACTGCTGTCAGCCTGACTAAGCAAATTTGTTGCAGTGACAAAGTCTATGTTATCTATCCTCATGACCAAGTTTGATTCTACAGCGTTGTTTATTTTGTCACTTTGACCAGGTATTTTGCTATAGTGACAAAGCTTACGTTGTTCTCATGACCAAGTTTGATTTGACAATGATGTTAATGTTGTCACTCTGACCAGGTAATTTGCTATTGTGACAAAGCCTACGTTGTTCTCTTGACCCACCCCCGACTATGCATAATGCCTATAACCTCAAGAATTTTAGTCAGAGTAACTAATAGGCGTAAGGGAATCACTCGCCGTTTTGTACACTCCAACTGGTAACATTGCGCCTTTCCATTCCCGCAAGCTTACGTGTTGTGTACCTACCATTGAACACATATATGCGCAGATATGGTAATGGCCTTCAAAGCCGTTCCTTTTCCTAAATAGGAAACTATAACCACATAACCGTCTAATATTTTTCAAGAATTTCACTCATTCCTTGATCTATAGCTGTAGCACGTGTTGGTATACTTTTTCAAAAATTAACAAAGCTGAAAATAAAATTAATAATCGTCCATTACCCACTCGAACCAAACTGGAACTGAACGAAACAAACGTTCGCTCAAGTCGCAACGCAATTTTGCCACCCTATCAACTCACTTTTTCCAACCGACAACGTTTTATTTTATTAATTTATTGAAACTTTGTGTTATTAGCAAAGTGTACTAACGAATTTGCTTTGAAAAGTATATTTTTTTGAAATCTCAATTTGTCCATAAGTACGTGACAACTCACTATTGTCAAACTAACAAAATATATTTTGTTCTGATCTTAATTGTTCCTTTGGACACTTCGACAACGTAACATTGTCACTTCAACAACTTAGGATGCTTAAAACATTGCCGATTTGACTACTTAAGACTGACAATGGAACCATTTATCTTATACATATCTTTTATATTGAAGTTCAATAGCTGCTCTAGAAATTAACGCATCTAACAATAAAAGGGTTATTGTCGGAATTATATGAGCTTCAATGTAGGGGCAAAGTACTTAGATACGGTATTTATAAAAAGCTAACAAAGCGTATTTAGTACTTTGTAAGCGCTTCTTTTCTCAGTGCAGTAGTCATTGACTATGATAAAATACTTTTCACTCGTTTATGAATGAATTAAGATTACGTGCGACGTCTTACTCAAAGTGAGCTGATTATATACCTTGCTTGCTTATAACTATTCCTTTTTCTGTCGTTTAATGTAACGCGACAGATGGTACACATACAACTTTATTAAACTATAACTCATTGATCAAATTGTTGGACATACTTACTGTGGTCTACCTGCATCTACTGCAGGTGACATATTTAAGCAACTAAGTTTTTCATACTCTACTTGGCATGCAAAATAAACATACACACATTTCCTGCAGCAAGCCTTACCTGCTGGCTTTACTATCATGATAACACTATTAGTAAGTATTTGCTTTGGTCATTAGGTTTGGGCATTGTTTTCCCGCACTTTTTGTTTGTTTCCACAATTTATTTATTTACAAATTAAGTGACATTGACAACGTCACAATGCATTATTTCTTTTTTTGGTTTGACAGTAAGCAATGATATAGATATTATGCGTCATCTTTTAACAGCATGGCGCGTAGGTAAGGGGGGTAGCTTTTGTCATTGACATGGTTAGCTCATTGATATTTATACCTACTACTAAAGTACCTTAACGCAGCTTGGTGGCTTCACGGGATCATTTTATTTAGGTTTTTAATTATTATTATTTTTCTGTATGAAAAAAATTATCACGTTAAAGACAAAAAATACATTTGTTATCTTAATCTATATTCTTAATACTCTCTCCCATTTCAATTTAGGCACTATATTTCCTTCCACATTATATACCTATGTAAACATAGGCGTAAGAGCATTCGGTTGCCATTTTTTATGCTGTTTATTAATTTTATTTTGGTGGTTCAGAGGAAACAATTAATGAGGGTTAAAATTATTCTAGATCTTAGTAATAATAAAATTTTGAAATATACTACATGAATATAACACCAGCGGAAGATGTCAAGAACTTCCACTCAGTATTTCTTGTAACATCAGTTAATGTCACAATCAATTCTATAACTTATGATTTCGTCACAGACTTTTTAAAAAAAAATCTATCGTAGAAATCAAAATACTTTTTTGTCAAAGTCATCATCATTTGGCCGAGTCCAAAAAACCAGTGGCTGGAGACACAACTACCAGTGTGTATTTTACACATGAATCTATAAAGTTTACGCATTTCATAGTAAGTATAAAAAACGCAGAGCTTGGCGACACCGAACTGGCAGTATTTATTTAAAAGCCTAATCTATAGAAGATTATGTAAATCATTTTGAGACTAAAACACTTGTCCATGTATCAAAAAATGCTCGTTGATCAATTTTGGTTTTGGACTTTTAGAACTTCACTTCACCGATTTTAGCGAAGCCAAAAGTTGTTTACGCACACGTCACATGTTACAAGTTACAGTAAGTGGTATCCGAATACAAATGAAAAATGAAATCATTTTTCACCTAAGTAATTGCTGTGTTGTTGTTCGATGATAAATCAGAATCATTTATATCGACGGCCAAAAGGATAAATAACGTTTGAATTTTTCAAGATGATATCGGTTTAAGAATACACCAGAAATTACTTAATTAAGGTGACGTTCTGAGTAAAAATAATCAGATAAAATTATTAAGATTGCAACCTGAATTCGGGACTTTGATATATCATTCACTCGTTCAGTCAATCGTTCATTTGGTTCATGTCTCGTCGTTATTGGCAGATGAATCGCGAGATAAGTATTGTTGGTTTTATTAATGCAATTTTGACAGTTGTTATCGATCCTTGAATAAATTAGTGTTGCATCCAAACTGATGTTCCAAGTTTTGGCTTCTGACAGCTGTTCAGATTTTTAGAGGGTTCATTGTAAGTGTGGAGTGTGGTTAGTTTTTGAAGAAAACCTTAAAAGATACTAAACTAATAGAATCCAAAAATAACAAATTGTAAATTACCCATTTAAGGAATAAATTTAATTAAGTAATTTATTTTTTTAATTTTGTCGTATTGTTTTATTTAAATAGAGCTTAATTGTTTTACATAAAATTTTGTTATTTAAAGATATAATAGAAGTTAATAAAATACCTATGTTTGTAGTTTATATTTTACGACTGAATTGACAAATATATTTGAAAATTGATGGAAATTGCTTTTATTCTAATGTAATTGGATCATTGTATATTTTTTGAGAACTCGTTAGGTTATCTTTACGCTTAAAGTTTATCTTTATTCTACTTGTCGATATGGCATAATAGACACTTGAAATTTCCTGTTAAAAACAAAATTTCAAACATTAATTTCGAAGCTATACTGTTATATATGGATAGGTAACAACTGTCAAAACAAGGTGGCTTAAAGTAGAATCCGAATTGAAGCTAATAAAAATACCAAAATTATTGTAACACAGGAAATTTAAAAAAACGAGTAAATTCAAGTCTTAAAACGACTCCAATATAAAGAAATAATAATAATTCAAACTTTTTTTAAATGAAGGATATAATAATTAAAACTAAAGAATTGTCCTGCCAGTTAACTGTAAGCGAGTTGCACTCAATCCGTCATCGCTGGAACCTTTGAGAGAATAAAAACAAAAAAAAAACAACGAAACGTTAACCGTGTGCAGTCACGCCATCTTGTTAACTCTTCCAGCGAAACATGTTATTATTGAAAATGTAATATTATTTTAAAAAATCTGGACTTATTTGGACGTTTCGCCAGTTGAGGAAATCTGTTTAGTAAAATATACATTGTCGACACGCAATGCTTAATCTGCTATTTGTTTAAACTACCTTGCTTGAGTTTGTTTGTCCGAAAATAGATATGGACTCTGTTATTTGTTATTTACGTACGTCATGTTGTTGACTATAAATTGTAAATCATAATAAATGTTAATATTTCAATTGACTTTTTTTTATGTGACTGATGAATTCATCATCATTATCATCACATCATATTATTGGGTCCACTGCTAGACATAAGCATTCTCCATGGCAAGCTTCTTCTCACGATCTTCTGCCTTTCGCATCAAGCTACAAACAGCCACCCTCTAAAGGTCATCGGTCCATCGCGCTGGAATATGTGTGTTGTGTGTGTGTTGCTTTGATGATGAAATGAAGCTTCCATTTTAATGTAGTTACATTGTAAACACCAAAATTAAATGTGTGAAGACAACTAAATAAAATACAAATTACACGTTACATATTGGAAATGTCTATGTCTCGCTGCGAGTTCGTGTGTGTGTGTGTGTGTGTGTGTGTCGAAGTGATCTGTATGATCTTGACACTCATTTTCTACAAGATAAAGATGACATACGATTGATAAACTGTGTGACACGATTTTTCTAACATAAATAAGATTACGTGATTTGAATTCCTTATTCCATTGTTGAAAACATTGTCAATTGATATGGTTGTCTAACACGTCACGTTTCTAAGTTATAGTGTCAATACTATTTACGTGTACCCTCGTAAAAAACAAAAGATCAAACGTTGTTAATTGCAGATTTCTTTTAATACTGAAGTCTGTACGACTATAAATTAAAAGTTTTAGTGGTCTTAAGATAATTCTAACAGTTTATTTGGGTAATCATAACATTTTTTTCGAAAGTCATGAAGAAAAGTAACCACCGCAAGTGTTTAAATCATTTGTTTGTAATGAAAGAGGATTCTACTCTTCACAAGAGGCAAAGTTAATATTTCATCATTTTCTTTTGGAATATTTGGCTCATTTTTTATATTGACCACTTAAACCTCAGCTATTTTGATTCGTTGTCACTTGTCAATATATATAACATTTTTTTTGTGTAAAATTAATAATTTAAATAAAAAATATGATATACAATTTTGATACTGTCTTTATTTATTTATAGTACATCAATTTATCATAACTTTAAAATGATACGTGTTACAAAAAATCTATTTAAGTTTTTCTGTTCAGCAGGTTTATTTTGATAAAAAATAGCCGTTTCATTAAATGTTAGAGCACAAAAAAAAAAATTTGTCACACAGTGAATTATAATTTAAGCATTCTACCAGGTCATTAAGCATTCTGGCATATTAAATAACAACTTGATTTTGCTTTATTTTCTTTTTGTCAGTTAAGAAGAGACATTACTTTTATTTATAGCTTCATAAAGTCACGCATTGCACACTAAACACACGAAAACCGATCCAACAAAGGAAATAGGCGTTGGAAAATCATTAACAGTATCGGACAGGAAGCGGAATGTCACTGTTTCACACACTAAATGATTAGATTACAATAATTAGTTAATTAAATAAATAATTTACTACGTTCTCAATAGTTCTCATAGTAGTTGTGATCTGGGGCAACTGTAGAAGATCTGATAAGGTCAGGAAATTGCATTCGTGTCGGCAGTTTCATGCAATTCATGTTTCAAACGAAAACTAGAGAAATCAGGTCCTATAATAATAACACCTGGTTCAAAGATCAGACCGCATATAGTGGCATAAAAGGCATAAAAATACCAGCTTTTGCTCGCGGCTCCACCTGCGCTAAATTCGGTTATCGGTGTGGGATTCGTACGGAAACCCTTTGAGTAGAATAATGAAGTTTGCTGTAGCAAGCTAGAAGTAGCTAGAAGAAGCTTAGAATACAGTTATAGTAATTCCTACTGGAATTTTTAAATTTGCCGAGATATTAACTCTTTCTCTGTCTTTTAGTCTTTGCTAGTGTTAAACTTCAGCTCCATTGGATGGTCCGTTGTGACGTGTAGGAGGATCAAACAAACAAACAAACTCACCTTCGCATTAATATATATATATCAGTGTGGATGAGTGTGTTTTTTTACTACACGTGTCCTGGCATATGTAACCCGAAGGAATAAACAGTGATATTTGATATTAAAACAAAAAACAATGCCTCTGGTGTTGCAAGAGTTCAAAAGATACGGTAATCGCTTAACATCACGCAGCCCAAAAACGTGTTAGCCAGCTTGGTGGTATAAAATATATATAAATCCGTAAAACAAGTCGAAGGGTAATTAACGAAAAATAATTACTCACTGAGGAGTATAAAGTAGGAGAAAAACAAAAGTCTCTGTATGACGAGTTTATGTTTAAAATTTAATTGATACAAAATTTGAATATTTAAAGTTATTTAAAAAAAATCAGGCAAATAGAGATGTTCATTTTGACAGTTGAAATTTAAAAATAGGCATTTCAATTCAACAAAAAGTTGAGGCAATAATGTCACGTAGTTACGTACCTATCTACTCTTGTGTACGTACTAGGTACTCATACTTGTTCTCAAGAGACAGTTATTACGAAATACTATTTGCTCCTCGTAACACAAACTGCTGTTTCATTCGAAGAATCGATACCATTTTGAGGTTATGTAAATATTAGATATCTCGTTCTATATTTGCTCTAAATTGTTCAAATAAGAATTATTGCAAGTTTTTGTTTGAAGTCTAGTCTTATTTTAAAGAAAAATATTCGTCTTATTAATTGTTTGAGATAAAATTTGGCTTTAAAATTATTATTCATTTTTATTTTTTCTTAATCAAAACATTTGCTTAACATCAAAGTAAACGTTTGAACAATTAAATCAATACGATTCAATAAGCCATATCGGTTCATCATGGCAACGGCCTATCTGTTTTTAGATCCCTACATCCAAAATAAACCTATAATTACAGTTGCCAACCGTTTCTAGGAGGCCTTATGAGTCCCACAAAAAAAAATATGCGATAGGTCATTGGTCCCGTTTTATGGTAACAGCTAAACCTTGGACTAATCAGGATGATTTAGTCAGTTTTCTATTATTCCTAATTTTTGGAACAGAGGTAGCTGAAAGAATCACAAAAGGCATAGAAATATTCGTAAATAAAACTGCGCAGTACTTTTCGTTCCGCCGCGTCGCAACGAAGCAATGGGCTGACCTGTATTCTTATACAGTGATAGCTGGGGGATCGAAGGTCCATATATTATTTCAATTCCTGATAGGTATTTGCAACTTAGTACAGAATATACATTTTTATTGACAAAATATACTAGCCCAATTGAGCGTTCCCACTGAAACAGATATTTTTGTCAGTGGAACTGCATGAAACTATTCTTTCACCTTTCGATGGTTAGAACTGAACAGCATTAGCTGATAGAACAGACAATCAAATTAAATATTTTTATCCGGGCTCATCAAAGTGTTTCCGTTAGAATCACACAGCGATGGCTGAATTTGACGAGGGCAAAACCAAGTACTCAACAATATTATATAAATTAGTATATTTTCGCCTTCGATAGTTGGGTACTGTTAATTGCAAATGTTGCTAAAACTTAATAATAAATAATTTTTTTTCATATTAAAAAATAAATCTTGTGCTAACTTCCAAGAAATATTTTTAAGACGTTTCGTTTTTTAAATAACATCCGGGAAAAACCGAATCAAGAACTACATAAAATTACGGTCAATTCAGCTGTCAAATTTGATAAAAAGAAACAGAAGTAACAAAAAATACATCTAATCAACCGTCGAGTACGAAAATATACTCGAGTACCCTAGTACGCGTACGACTGTTACGAGTATTTACGTGATGTAATACCTGTTCCAATAAATATGCCCGTGACTAAATAATTCGATTTCGACCTCCTATCGATACTTGACAACACTCGTGCGTTATTTTTACAATCAGTCTGTTGACTTAATATTTTTATAAGTAGTCACCGTGTAAACTTTTGGCCTCGTTTGATTCGAATAAAGTGCCTTCGTAGCATTCAAAAGTCTTCTGGTATTACAAGTAGTAAACCATTGTGTAGTTTTGACAATACGTACTCGAAACACTTCGAAAGTAAATTTAGGTTTGATGTCTCTATCTTATGTTATATGTGTAGCAGTGCAGAAGCGAATGTGATTAAATTCAATTTAATGAATTGCTGAAATTTAAATGATTTTGAGATACAAGACAAAATATAATAATTATTATTTGTAATTATGTATGTATACATACACTGTCACGGCTCTTTGACCTCGAAAGGAGTATAGCGGCTGTGCTGTGCTGTGACGGTAAACTTGTCAAAAAAGCTTATTCATACTAATATGTATGTCTGTCTATCTGTCAGTTACCTCTTTACGATTTATCCGCTGCACCGATTAAGATGAAATCCGGTATAGAGATAGGTTAAGAAACCGCGGGAAAATTTGCTACGGAGATATTTGAGTTATTAGTTGGAAGGACATAGGATACTTGGAAACGTCAAGTGTGAGTCGGTTTTTTTTCTATAATTAAGGAGTTGCCGTTGAAATCCTACACCGATAACCAAATTTAGGGCAGGTGAAACCGCGGGCAAAAGCTAGTATAAAATAAAAGACTACATTAATGATAAAAAGACATGGTATTTAATTAATTTCTGTTAACATAATATACTTGACAATATGTAGCAATTATTTAAATTTAAAAGAGCGACTGAATGTGAACTAGTTACTACACCTCTTTCATGAAGCTGGATAACAAAATGCTAAACTGATAAATATGTAAGACCTTTGTAAAACTTCTGAGTAATCATTTTTAAAAGTATTGAAATTAATTTAAATGCAATATTTATTGTTTGCAGATGAATCAGCAGTGCAAAGTATGCGGTGAGCCAGCCGCAGGCTTTCATTTTGGAGCTTTCACGTGTGAGGGATGCAAGGTAAATATACTTAGGTCTCTGCATGGACATAAAGAATCGAACTCATTCGGCTAAAATCCATTTTTGGTTATAGTAATGCACGCGGGTTAGCCTACGTCAAATTCAGGATATTATGTTTCGTATATATATTTTTAAATAGCTTTAGTTATCAGGTTAAAAATATACCAAACTACTGTAAACAGCTTCTTATATTTTAATACCGGTAAGGTGGCAAACCAGCTTACGGTCTACTCGATGCTAAACAGTCACCGATACATAGATAAACATTCTATTTCTCACATATAATGTTTTAAAAAAACACAGATTTAAATAAGATTAGACTCCTTTCAGAAGTCATGGTACTGCTGCTCCAGGAACCACATACAAAATCAAAATGTTATCCACAAAGCATTATGAACGAACATACGAACTAGCATTTTCATTCGTACTCACTCGTAAGAAAATAAAACTGATTGGTGAGCAAGGGATCATTTACCGTATGAGGTGACTCGGAATACATATTTTAAAACTACTGTTTCGAACATATTTTAGCTGATGGAAAAGGTTATTATTCTGTATTTGTTAAGAAGTCTATTTCATGACATAGGGTTTTGGCCCAGATTTACCTAAAACGACTCTGAGCCACTACCATCCAATGAGGTCGTCAGGCCACCTAATCCTTCGCTTTCCTGCACTGAGTTTTTTGCATCTTTTTCTTCACTTAAGAGATTGGTAACAAGCATTGTTTGCAATATTTTGGCGGATGGCCAAGGAAATTTAAGTAAAGTGATGGTATATATTATTTTCTTTAAATATATTGTATTATTATTGTAATTTACCCTATAAAATCAATTAAAGGTATATAATAATATAAGGTATATAATTTAAAATAACGCATCACCTTGATTCAGCGACATTTGTGACATATTGATTTAACTTTTCTAATTAATTTATAAATCATGTAGTAATGACACATATATGTTGAAATTATTCCTATTTTAATGATAGAACAATTAATCACATATCGGTGACATTTACAAGTCCAAATTTACATAAAATATAAGTCTACATTACCTAAGTGTCCTTTGACATTACAAAGTCAGTGTCAGACGATATTTCAAAGTAAATTAGAGTATTTATCATTATGTGTTTTGATTGGTATAACAATCATTAGAGCGAGCGTAGATCAAAGATAAAAAAAATCGTTAAAAATGATCAAAAGTTACTTTCATATTCGTTGGAGGCAGTCACTTTTGTCACAATATTTTATTGTATAATAATTTATCAATTTTGTTTTATATTCTTGTTTGTCATGAAATTAGTTTCGTTAAGTACCAACAGTTAAAATATTAAAAAACTAAATTGCTTATGTAGCTGTTAGACCAGTGGTAGTGCATATATAAAATATAATTGTCTTAAACAGTATTTACTACTGATATTGACAGCATAGCTCGTTTGCGACAACACGAGGAAAACAAACAGTTTTTTTGGTAGTTCTTTACTCAGGCGGATTTCGAAACATGAACTGAACCTAACTTCCAACTAATATTGTTTTTGATTAATGTTTTCTAAAAATAAACAATAATTATACCCATATGTGCATGTGTAGTTATAATATACAGGTGCATGATGTATTGCAACTTTGGGGAATAATCATACATTATTATATTTTTTACCTATTTTTGAAAAACTATGACCCGGAAACGTATGAGAGTCATATGGTTTAACGTATATTCATTGTTTTTACCAAGCTGTTAAGCAGTGTTTTATGAGCATTTTAATGTTTTAATTAATGTCAAAATGATATGAATTATAGCACCACAGTTTTGCTTTCAAAAAATTGAACTTTAACCTATATCGACGCCCTCGCAGCCTAGTTGGTAGTGTGGTCGACTGCTGTGCAGAGGGTGTGGGTTCGATTCCCGCACAGGACAAACATTTATGTAATAAAGATTTGTGTTTGTCTTGAGTCTGGGTGTAATTATGTATGATATGTATGTATTTACAAAAAAAGTAATATATATTGGTATCCATAACACAAGCTTTGCTTACTTTGGGGCCAGACGGCGCTGTGTGTAATGTCCAAATATATTATTGAAAAAAAAAAAAATCTTTAGCAAACATTGCAAAGTTAAGGACCGTTTGAACACAAAAACATATATTATATTAGGCAATAGACTATTTGATGTTCTAATTTTATAAAATTGTAACTAACAATATGCTGTCATTATAATCAATTTACGTAACAAATATCTACTTAGTAGGTTGTTACTTAAAAAACTTGACAGGCGTCACTTAAATCAAGAAAATTACTGTTTTTATTATTTTTGTGATTTTTTGTAATGAGGGGCAACATAGTTACTGACACACGACTTTTATATGCCACTAGTCACCTATTGCTGTACATTATCCTTTATTAATTTGTAGGTCCCTGGATTTCAGCAATATTTTATGTTTGGAATTGGTCCAAAATACCTTACGGAACCTCATCCAGTGACTTTTAAGGTCGCCTTATAATGAAGGTTTTTACCGAGGCAGACCGGGTGTTTGTTCTGTTTATCTCAGAGATATAGATAAGTAAGAATAGCAAACACTATCCATGCGATATATTATGAAGAGTTATGCTTAAATAAACTGGAACAAAATTTATGAAAAAGGGGCTACAGAAAACGTAGTCGTACAAAAATTTCTTTTTTATAATTGTTCCCAAAAACGTGTTTTAACAAATGTACTTATTGACTCAAAGCGATCAACAACCAACATATTATAGATGGATGCGTATAATAAATAATTAACTTCAAGAAAAGGACGCAGTGCGAGTCGGACTTGCGCACCGAGGGTTCCGTACCACCACATAATGCACGAGCCCGACTCGCACTTGACCAGTTATATTATTTTTTGTTTTACTATAGAACTTGCACTTTGAAGCTTGTATGTATTACCGTCTTTACAATAGATCCAAAATCAACAAAAACATGCTTCTTGTAATACCCAATTTACCGCCTGATTAATTTAGAAAAGAGGCTCAATCTGTTATGAAAAACCTTTTTTATAATTTTGGCTTGTGTTTACTTCCTTCGTATTCGAAATGAAAAGAAGAGTGTTATATTCGGGTAAAAGGCCCATTTCAGCCTCGAACTTGTGGCAAAATGTCTCGTCAGAAATGAGTCCCATTCATCTCTTAGTTAACAATCTACTATTAAAGAACCTTGAAAGCTTACAGACAGACAGATCGTCAGCGTACGTTTAGTAAAAATAGAGCCTTCTACAAAACTCAGCAATAATAAAATCAAGTAACGATCTCGTTCGGCTCTTATGCAAAGTTTTTCCGCAGCCAAAATCACTTACTTATTAGATAATAATTTTATAAAGCAAATTATTTAAAATCGCACAACATCGGCTAAAAAACAAATACTTGCGTAAAACACGACGCTAAAAACCTTATTTAAACATAAATATTCATAAACAATAATCCATAATTTACATTTTACTCCGACTAGATTTAACACAATTTATTATAAAGCGTACGTTACACAGATTACAACTTTAACATAATTAAGTTTTTATTCAAATCAGTTAAAACGTCACATTCTCTCGATGAGTGGGTGTTATTAAATGTATGATGATGCGTGCCCTTAATAAAGTGCCAGTGGTGTCATATATCATAAACTTAATGTCCACGGAATTTCGTTCTGAGTTATATTTTCTAGGATTCCGTGCCGAAAAGGTAAATATCCTTTGGCATTTGTCTGTAAGTCAATGTCGTAATTTATTAACAGAGTTATCGATTTAAAATTTGTCAACCTTTTTGAGTTGAAAAATTTGTAATTTTGTCTTTTTGTCTATTTCAGTTTACTTATTTTAGACGATGTAATTTTAAGATGGTGACTAAAAATGTTCAATAAGCGTCAAAGCCATATCATTGAAGTTTGTTATTTCAAGACATGTGTGATAAGCGTACACAAAGATAAAGATTATAAAATAGTAATTAAAACGAAGACAGAAAATTTATTTTACAAAAACGTTGTAGTAGCGGAAACTAAAATTTGTCGACATTATAAAAAATAATATTTCTTAAAATAATAATAATAATATAGTAAAAGTCTTGCCAAAACTAAGATACTTTATTAACTAGCTTTCAGCCGGCTGTGATTGCTGTCTATTATTTACTACTGTGTGGTCGCAGCCTTAGACAAGATTTTTCGACAGTTCATTTGTCATACATGCCGCAGCTACAATATTTGTAACAACAAGCAAGTCCGTCTACTTTGATTTACGCCCTAAGGTCAATACAGCTTCATAAAATATTATATGTTTTTCATAATCACACAAAATTATTAATCACATTACAATATTTCAATTTAATCATCCAAATCCAATTAGAAATTGGCATATGTTTAATGAACAACACTAAAAAGGTTAGTGTGTGATGTAACCGTATAACGATTCCTGACATTTCGGTAAACCATTACTAATTTAGTTTTTATAACTTACTTCAAGATGTACTTGGGTAAATTCCACTGAGAGAATGTAAAGTTATTAGCTATTTTAGCCATTTGAGTTTTAGTTTGTAATTACTTATGTTTGATTCGTAAATGAGTTTTTAGTAGGTAGGTAGCGTAATTAGTAGTTTGCCGAGCGTTAAAACCACAGTTATTTAAGTATGACTGCGCTGAAGTAAGTGCTAATGTTAAGTACTAAAACAAAAATCTAAAATTCTCAAATAGAACATAAGTCATTTTTACACTATCCGTTCCAAAACGTTGCTCTAGCTATGGTTCGTTTCGTAGTTATTTAGCGAAAAGATCGTCTATATTATTGTAAATTGCACGATATACAGCATATTTGTCGTGTCTTGTCAGTTTTTTAATGCATTCTATAACTCAGCGATTTTAAAAAAATATTGCAGTATTTCAGAAAATAGGATAGGCGTATACGTAACTTGACCTTGACAGCTTACATAGAAGTAATCGCACTTCAGCTTAGGCTACAATTTGCAAGCTTAGTTAATAAACGCGTATCAAAATGACTACTATGAAAAACAACCTAAATGGTAGCAAAAAAAATTCCACGCATTTTGATAACCGGCGGTATAATATAACATGTAGAGGCAATATCTCGTACATGAAACATTAAAATTATAAGAATTTAAGTGAAATTACAGCAAACCGCAATCAGGGCGTTATTATGGGGCAGAGTTATAAGTCGGTGTATAATTTGCACACTTTTAAATCGATTCGACGCAATAATTCGGTGTTTAGTACAGCCACGTTGTTGAAGGATTTATTGTACACTAGTTGGAGAACCTGGCTTCGGCTAGATACGTAATGAATCACCCTAGCAGTATGTGAAGTTAATAAAATAGTATTTTTTTTAATTCTTTTGTCATTAATAAGATAGATTATAGCATAGTTTGTTGATTTTCATTTGCGTTTTTTTATTTGCGTTTTTGTTATTTTTGTGTCAATAATTATTAATATACTATTAAGAACTCTAAAATATATTTTATATTTGTAATTTAATTGCAATAAGCATATTGAAATTACAGAATATTTGAAAAGCTCCTAGATACAAGTTAACTCTTAAAATGAACCCGAAAAAACCTTAATGTATTGTAAGAAATTGAAATTTAAGCGTTCAATGTGATATTATAATGACGTATAATATGGGGACGTGTCATGAATTATTTATCGTCATTTTGGAGTCCGCGGACGCCGCCTCCGCTGGTGGTGGTTGTAAATACAAGGACCGTTATCTGGACACTGGTTTTGAGTACGCAGCGCTTAAATACACTTTCGTAAAATTTACATAAATATCTATTTACATTTGTAAATGTATTTGACATTGATTTTTTTCGTTTTTTTAACAATTTACCTTGTCGCTGTTATTGTCCGCAATTTGATAAATATTTAGCTACTCCTGTTAGGCATGAAATTGTTACAATTGACAATGAAAATACCTGCTGTATTTTAAGTCACGCGCTTTGCATATAATAACGTAATTTAATACATAGGAAATATAAATACATTACAAAACGAAACACACTCTTTAGAAAATATTTTTATGAGATGCAGTCGTTTAAAAAAACCTTATGGTGGAAACAATTTTGCTGTTACTTGTAAAAATTTAATTATGTTGTAACAGTCGTGGTCATCTATAATAACGTTTTAGGGATTTAAAATATTTTTGTCGACAATTATATTAAAAAAATATTTGTTGGAAATTTTTGATTCGAATAATTTTACGTCAACCAGCCAAGACAGATTATGTCTGTTGGTTATTTTTCATATTATTACCCCTTTTCATTAATTGTTACTTGTATATGTATAATTTGTGCCTGCACTACACTCACTATTTAAAACAATGTTATCTGGACCTGCTATTAGCAATATAAATTAGTGGAAATTATTCTTGAATGCGAGGTTAATATAATATATATAGCAATATTTATGGAAAATAATAGACAAAAAAACTATTTTTTTCTCTCTTAAAAAAAACTCTTAATATATGTAAGATATTCGATATTTTCACACAACGGAAACACACGTTTTAAATACTAAAATCAATCAACATTAAGGTTAAGCTTTTCGTTAAATAACGCACTTTTTCATATTTAAGAAATTAAAAATGGTCACATCGTGTGTCTAATGGAAGGGTGCTTCATTGGATTGATAACTGGCCAGTTTTAAGAAAATAATGATATATAAATTTTTAATCTATGGTTTTTATTATAAAAAAAGGAATATAGAATTGGGTATCAACACCACTATTAAAATATATTATAGATTTTATGTAAATAAATAGACATTACAAAAATTTTTGTACTTAAGTACGGCAAGTTACTATATAAAACACTTGTCGTATGCCACAGTTAATATGATTACACGTAACATACGATTATCTTTATAATGTCAGACAGAGGTGTACTTATAATGCTTAACATGAAAAAAGTCGTTCATACTTCTATGAATTCAAATTTTGCCCCAGTAAAAATAAAATCATTCTATGCTTTCGACTATTCCAAATTTAAACATCGTTAGCGGGCTCAACACTTTCTTTTCTTTTGTGAATATGTCTAGCCAGTGACAAGCATTGCTATATCGATCAGATCGATATTGAATCGAGCCATGATTATATCGAAATCGAATTTATAGTAACGCACTACCGGTAGTGGCTCGTAGTTTCTTTACGCTGATTAGGCGTATTGTTAGATTTTGGAAGTTTAAATAGAGTGCTTATTAAGAAAATCACAAGACTTGCTGTTTAATGAAATTGAGTGTGGGAATAAATTTGAAACATCATTATTTAGAGTAATGAAAATTATAATAGTGTAGTACAGTTGCAGTTTTTTCTTGCGGTATTAATAGTAGAGAAAACCTATTGATTTGACCTATTCATAAAAACAATAGTTTTTAGGCTTCCTAGAGTCCAATTTATATTTTTGTCTGTTTCATTGCTTTTCCACAAAAAAACCCCACAAAATCTTCATGACTGATTTCGGTTATATATTACATTCCAAACTGTTTAGTTTAATTTTAAAATATGAACTATAATTTATCGTTCTAACTTTAGAATTTTTGAAACTGACTTACTGGCAAATTAAGGTTAAGAATATCAATAATATCTAACTTTAAACGCAATTGTATAAGCTCTGGACAAAAATTAGGAAAGTTTGTATTATTGTGACCAAAACTACAATAACACGCATTTCTAAGTCGGAATACAAATAAAAAACCGTTTACTAGTATTTACTAAATACTGGGCTGATAACTCCCTGAGCTGATTAACTGTTTATCTAAACCATACATATATTATAAATTCGAAGTGTGATTTTGAATGTTTGTTTGACATTATTTTAACATCACGAGAGCGTCGGAAAATTTTCCGAGTTTGTCGAGTTCAGGAGAGTCGGGACACAGCTGGGAAGTGGTAACTACAGCTAATAATTATTGTGATTTTTCTTAATGCGATAATAGAGATATAAAGTAGGTATGATTATTTCCAGGATCTAGTGTTGTTTTGTAACCATGAAATGTATTCAATTACTTTTTGCCACACAAATGCATTCACAGCTAATAGAACTACGATAGTAATAATAATATATTTAGTAAGGTATAGGAATCATTCAATTATGTAATAGTACTAAATAAAAATGCCGAAAACTAATAGCGATATTTTTGGTATATTTCAACAAAATTTGTATGAGTTCAATGAATTTAATCCGATTCGACTACGCCTCCGCGGTAATGGAATCGATTACTTCCTCGATAAGTTATAGCCGTTTATGTTTTATCGTCGATTTGTGCAACACTAAAATTGGTTATAAAATGTTGTTTATTTGTTGTGCATTCTCGTTAAAGTCGAATTCTATTTTGTTGGATGGTAAAGGTTTATTTATTGTTCATTTTATATTTTACAAATTTTATTGTCATATTATGTTCCGAGCCCTGCGACCTAAACAAGATAGCTGTTTCTATAAAATATTAACTGATTCCCCGCGGAGTTACCCTTGTGGTTTAGTTCTTCTAGTCCCATATATATACCTGTTGTCCCCTACCTAACCCCCTTGGGTCTGATTATCCAAAAATGCTGAAACTTGAAATTCGTAATTTGCAACTTGTCAGTTTATGTACTTACCAATCTTCATGGTGTTATTTGCCGAAATACAGTTTTGGTAAATAAAAGTGGCTGGACGCACACCCATATCATAATCTGGGGAAGAGCCTCTTTTTACCAACCACTTCGGCCTATCGCCGAAACTGCATCTGATACAGTGCATGTGGACTAGGGTGGCGTTATATATGTCCCATAGGTCATACACTACCAGCTCTAAAGTAATAAGCGGTAAAAGAGAATATTTTATAACCCCACAGCCAGTTCCTGACGAACTCAGTATTTGGCGGGGAATTTAATACAAAAATCGTGGCAAGGGACTTCTTTTACTATATTTTTAATTCGCGACATAGAAGCCGTAAATTTTACAAAAACTACAGAAATAACGCTATTTTTAATATCCAAGTGGCATAGTCAATTGACTTCGATCGTACTTGTCTCTAGCGTGCCAGAGTTTTTTTTCTTCAGCAAGCCTATTTATTTTAATATTGACGATTCCCATGGCTTGTCAGAAACGTTAATACTACAGTGTAGCAAAAAGTTTCAAATGTAATGATTCAGTTATTATTTTTTAATTTTATCTGATGCTATTTAATTTACTAGTATATACACGTTCTGTAGAAATTTCATAGGTTAACCTTGTTATTGTAAAATTCTGGAAGAGCGCATATATGATTTCGCGCGCTGTGTCGCAAGCGGCTGCGCGCGCTCTAACGCGCAAATTTATGGCGAGCGCGCAGCAGGTGACGGTTGCCACTTGCGGTGCGCGCTGCTTCGCCCGCGGCCACGTTGCACCACCATCCACTGGCATCAAAAACTACTGCGGTTACTAATTCCGATTAAGATATAAAAAAGCATACGACAATTAAAAATTTAAATTAACAAAGTTAAATAAAAAAATAACACCGCCTTCAAAAACCCACTAAAAAGTATAAAAATTAACCTTATGCACGCAAATGGAACATTGAAGCAAGTGTCTTCTTCTCATTAAAGTCGAAAGCAAAACGAAGGTTGTCTATTATGTCATATTTGTCGTTCCTGTTATTTTTTTACTTTTTAGTGGGATTTGAAGGAGGTGTAATTATTTTATTAAATTATGCTTATTTTGCTGTATTTTGGTAAGGTATTAGAAACAGATATTTTTATATTAGTTCTAAATATATTAAGACAGTACGCGTATTAGATATATATTACAGTAAGCATTCTATGCTAGTTACTGGGTGCTTATGAAAATGACGAGTGAGCCGCACGGAAAGCCGCTTGGATCGGAATAAATAAGCTTAGCTTTGACACGCCAATGTTCGCCACAAAGCTGCGGTTTCATAAACTACCGTACAGATGTACAGAGATATTTAGTGTCTGGGAACTGCGGATGTGCGGCCCTCGCGGAAAGCATTTACGGGATTGGACTCATCTTAAAGTGTGTGAAAAATCTATTCGCATAATTTCAGCCTTTTTTTACTATAATGTTGGTACTTGGGAAAAGTAGCAAAAGTAGGTATAATAAATTTTACAAGAAGTAATTATTTTAATTTATTAAGTGTTACTTTGTGTCATTTTAAAGTTAAAATTAGTGAAAGTTCATATCTGTTTATTACTTTTTTGCTAAAGACAATTGATTTGGTTTGCCGGTTACTCCTACTTTTGCTTTGTGTATTAGTTATAGGTATTTGTGAAAAGTCGAATGGTTTCTTCGTTTTCAATGTTAAAAGATTTGTTACTTAAACATAAAAAAGAGCGTTGAAGTAACTGAGCCCATATCTTTAAGTATGAAAATTAATTAGCTCCTTGTGTTTTTCTTTCGCTGTAATTTAGTATAAGATAATTTATTAAAATATTTCAACCTCCGTGGTTGGCGTCATCAGCTAATACATATTAAAGATAATTAAAATTATGGAAAAACAGTGAAGACTTGATAAAACATAATGTAATAATTGATTTAAGCTCCGTTTTTAGGGTTCTGCAGTCAACAAGGAACCCTTATAGTTTCGCCATGTCCGTCCGTCTGTCCGCGGCTTATTTTAAACTACTACTAATACGAGAAAGCTGCAATTTGGCAGGGATATACTCATTGATCAAGTAGACAAAGTGGTAGAATTTTTTTAGGGTACCTCCCCTACACGTGAAGTGGGACGTAATTTTTTTTCTCGTCTACCCCATCGTGTGGGGTATCGTTGGATAGAAATTCCAAAAATAATTGGCAGTATGCAAAGATAATTTGCTGATTTATGGCTCCGTTTGCGAAACGTTTAGCTTTAAAGTAATAATTTTTGTAAGAGTCAAGTGTCGTCCACTCTACCAGCGAAAGTATAGTATTTGGAAATGTAAAAAAAAATTACAGTGGTAGTGCATATAATGAATTTAAAATAGAAACTATCAAGGGTAAGTACACTTTACAGGCTAACGAGTTATAGTCGACCAAGTTATAAAATGTACTTGGAAAAGTGAAATTTTCGTAAAAAAATATTAAAAGTTACTTATACGAAGTAGGTACATCTGTTAAACAGGTATAAAATATAAGAAAATAAACGAAGTATAATTAAAGAAAAAATAAATAATAACATTCTAAAGACTTTCTTCTTAAATTGATAACAAAGTTACGTTCAAATGATCCTTAGCGCAACATCGAATCGAGCGTGCGACAGACAGCTGCGCTCACAAGCGCGCGTGTTGTTTAGATGTCTCGAAGATGAAGCTTACCCTAGATAAGTTTGCAATTTCCGCTTTGAAAGTTCAGTTTTTAATGATTTGATTCGATTATCATTTAAAAAACTACTACAACTTGGCCCTTATTAATAAATTTCAGTAAATTATATAAATAATGGTACGGAAACCTTCGTGCGCGAGTCTGACTTGACTTGGCCGTTTTTTTTAATGTCTCATGTACTACCTACCGAATTCAATTGACGGTTGTCTAGAATTTACGTTTGGTTCATAGGTATATTAATCGTTCTATAATTTAAATATTTTCAATTAAAGTCGTTATTTTATTCCAACAATCTATCAGCTTAACATATTTAGTTTTCAATCGTATGAACTTCAAGCTCTCGAAGTCCGACCGACGCAAAGGCTACCAAATATGTCGGAGAAGCAACGGTACACGCAATAAATACAAGAAGTGGGTCGTTGCGACAACTCAATCGGCGGTTAAACGATCTATAACTACTTTAAACTTTGTCGCCGAAATGCCGTTTGTGTTCGGATATAGGAACGTGTATTTCCATGACATCATTTTACTCTAAAAAAAGATAATTAATGCTCCAGGATTTTCTTGATTTTACGGTATTTGTAACAAATCCCTAATGCGCACTTTATGTTTATAACTGAATACAGACATTATATTGATAGTAAATTATATATTTCGCGTAGTTCATGAGAATTCAGAATGACTTTAAGTTATTTTGATACAAAATTGAAATATTTAATTTATAGACTAACAGGAAACGTTAGTCCTTAGTACCTGATAGGCTAAAAAAGTCCTATAAAAGTAAAAGTTTTAGGTTCTAATGTAACTTCGAATCGGATTTCTTACTAGAAAAGTTTTAGTGTATCCATATTTATTTATTTTCTTATATTAATTAAACTTCTTCACATTTGATACATTACAGTGTCGCTTATAGCAAATTAACTAGTTTGAAGGTTAATGTTACTCTAAGAAAGAATAATTACAGTGTCAAGTTTTAGTAAATAATTTAAAAAAGTTACAATAATTCAATATCAAGTTTCAGTTAATGTCACTGATTTCGTTTTCACTGAGAAACTCTTCAACAAAATAGCATGATTTTAAAATATTTCATATTTAAAAAGCCAACAAACATCAACGAACCTAGAGTAAAAAGAAAATTATTTATACTTTTATAGTATATTCATGGACTCATCACACAAAGCAAGTGGGTAGTGTTAGTCGTAGAATATACAGATATCATCATAACTGAATAGACTGAATAGACTATTTCCACAGGAACTTATAATTTTCCGGGATAGCCTAGCCTACGTGCTATTTAAGACTATAAATCTATCTCTGTGCCAAATTTCATCCACAATCCATGGAATCCATGAAACCCATTATCCGTTCAGCCATTTTAGCGTGATTCAATAACAAACATTTATAACATATTCTTATTGTATTAGAAATTTGTAGTTATAGTATTAAAGTACCTATATATACTATAATAGTTTTTTGAAATATATTAAACATCTACTTTAAAAAATCAAATAAGAAATAAGAATAAAAAATTGCTCCTAGAGTTTTTTTTTCTATAGATGCATGATTTTTAAAATGTCGTAGGTAACTTTTTTTGCTACTAGCTTCTACCAGTGGCTCCGGTCGCGCTAAATTCGTGTATCTGCATATAATTTATACAGCAACTCCTTGATTAAGGATATAGGATACAGCTATAAGTGAAGGGGCGTAAAAGGACATGGTATTCTTTTTAATCCAACGGGAATAAAAAACTATTTCGAATGAATTGGCTTACTGAAATATATAACAAACATCGATTGACCAGTACTTATGTATATTTTTTAACCAATTTTTAATAAAAAGTTTTATTAAATGAAATAACAAGCATTGTAAGTTAAAAATAAATCAACACACAGCGGCGCAATGATAAATATGAGCAATTATTGAAAATTGTACCAAGAAACGAGAATTGTTCGTACAAGTGGATCACCCTTGGCATAAAAAATATGATATTAAAACACGCTTATACGCCCGCAACCATGTAGCAGAATGATATATCGACCAAATACGTGTAATTTAAATGAAAGTTATTTATTAAAATCACTTGTCTTGTTAATACGAATTGAGAACGACTTCTTACTAAATCTTTAGATGATTTGAACAGTTGTATCAGTACTAGATTTTACGCCCACTTAGTTTTCCAGTAAGATAATTAGAAGTTTACTAACGTAGCTTTCTATTTGCAATGAGCGTCGAAAGTTTTTTGTACTTTTCTTTTCGTTATCAGTAAAAACTCTTAACATTAAAACTTTTATATTTTTTTCAATATTTTAGCAGCTTTAAAACTTATTTTAAGGACTACCTGATGGTTTCAGATGTTTATCCTCATTTAAGCATAAGCATAATACTAAATCATGTTAGTGAAATTACAAAGTGCGAATACGGATATAAGCATTTTGATTCCTGTTGGCATAAGAACCACAGTTTTCAAATGTCGCGAAATATGTGTTATATATTAAATATTTGATGTTCATGACTTTTTTAAATATCTTATAAACATCATAGGTTTTTCGTTTCCTAGAGGCAATAGCGTCCTGAGATAAGAAACCAAAAAAAACAAAAATTGTTGATCAATTCCTAAAAGATTTTTCATGCACCGTTTTTAAAATTGCATATTTATTTGATTATGTGAATATATATTCTCTAAATCACAGTCCCTCAGTCAAATAATTAAAAACGATAATACCTACAGATATGTATATACTATTGAACCTACTATAGAAGACACATGCTATCTTTCTGTATTTTCCCATGCTGACTCTGTAAAGACACTTTTAACAACATCACAACATCCTGTATTAATTAGCAATCAGGCAGGCCTTAAGAATACCTACTTTGTATGCATTTTCAAGGAATTCAAGTAGAGGTGCTAGGAACGTCATGTGTGGTCCTATTAACAAGAAATGACTGCATTACTTGTCTAAGCCTCGTTTGCATATCCCACTATATAGGCACATAAATAGTCAATCCCGTAATCATTCGATACGTTCTATCGATAACTGCGTCCAGGTCGATCGATTCGACGATTTCAATTCCCCGCTGGGCGCCTCTTAACGATCGTATACTTCAAAATATATTTACGCTATTTTTTCCAGAGCATTATGAAAGTGTCACTTACGTTATTTTATTGTGAGTTTATAAAGTTTTATCTCCATAATAGCGTCAGTTCAGACGGTACCTACGTATCTGCATCGAGATACCAGGAATGGATACACTAGATTAGAAGTTTCAAAATGGTAATTATTTATGTACAAAGATAGTAATTTTAAAAACATTTAAAGCTATTTAAATTAATCTGATGAGCAGTTAAATTTTAAGTTTGTCTTTACCGTTTTCTTTTATAATAATGTATTAAGTGAACTGACCAGTTTTGAAATTACTTCACGCCGGTCGAAAGGACGCCCCCGAGAGCGACAACCCAAGACGAGGCTTCCCCCGCGGGGAGCCGTTGAGCGTTGGGCGCTATATGGGCTGAGGCTCCTTCAGAGTCTGGCCCCAAAAAGCTTGGTGAAGCAGTAATGGCTACAACAGCCAACTGCATTGTCAGTTCAGAAAAAAAAATTGAAATTACTAATGAAAATAAAATAGTCGGCGGTTACTAAGTAGTGGACGGAGTGACAGGATGCGCGGCTGAACACAACGCAATATTGAAGTCGTGAACTAAATGTAAACTAAGCAATTCGATTTAAGGCAACCGAATACCAGGTACATTGACCCATTAATCCATTTAAAAGCTTACATAATGCCATCGTATGGGGAATAATAAGTAACGATTTATGTATTTGTAACGCGTGCTATGCAGTCATCGGGCTCTTTAATTATCTTAAACATTTTTACTGTCATTCCAAATACAACTCTATCGCAATTGATATAAGATCTCAATTTAGGAATGGTAATTTTTCATAAGCTATTTTGAAATTAAACTTAATGCTATTTATATGGTGGCGTTTACACTGATTTGTTCGCTGAATCATCAATGCGCTAGTAACAAATGCTCATTGACTTTAAACTCGTTGAAATTAATCGATTTAACGCTAGTACTTGAACTACATTTCAATTTTGAGTGTAAACGTGACGCGTTAGGCATTGTAATTGTCGTATTTATTAAATTTGAATTGTAGAATTTTTTTTTTTTGTAATTGCTAATCTAGTCTAATGGACAGCGCAAATATCAACCTGCTCTCGAAGCTTCTGAGTATTTTGCACTTAATACTTTACAAATAATGTACAGTTTGATAAACAAGAACTAGGATTAATCTAGATAAACAATATAAGTGAACAAACTTTATATGGATTAAACGCCGTGAAATATCAAACGAGAATGTTTTGGGAAAAATATATTTTTTTAGTTTACATCACAGTTATATCTTCATAGTGGGTGAATACCTACGCTTATCTCAGTACATATTCAAATCCTAAAAATACTTGTTAACCTTTGGAAAAGGGTTTAGTTAGCTCGCTCGTAGCGATGCGCTTCAAAGCACATTATTTGTGCTCGTAAAATGACGGCCTCGGAAGGTTTCTCTATTTTTATTCAATATCATATCCGTAGAATCGGTAAACGGGCCGCCTGCTGCACATACTTCCGATTCGCACGCGTTAAGGTGCGTAATTTACACACTTTGACTTCAATAAAGAATAATATAAAGTATTATCTTTTTATAACTGTGATTTCTTTATCCGAAGTCTTAACACAATTAGTGAATATTTCTAGAATAATATCTCTAAAAAAAAAATAATGGACTGTGCCAAATGATATGCCAACATCACCAGCGACTTCTTTGATTGTGATTAATGAACTGTACATAATATTTATTTCCATTTTTATTAAATGTTGATGAGGTGGACGTCTTAGGGGTGTTCATCATCTTCAAAGCCTTCTTTTATACAACACGTAAACCTTTGTTTTACTTATATATTTCTCACTAAGAGTAAAATTTGACATTTTTGAAACATCGCTGCATTTAAGTCTATTTTTACCTTTTGGCCAAGTTGAAGAATAATCTCCGTGTAAACAAATAAAAACAAAGAGGCTTTAACAAACCATCTATAAATACCCACTTCCCATATAACTTTTCGTCCCTTTTCTTCTTTCGTCTTCTCGACTTATTTTAACTTCTTAGAAGATGAATTACCGAAAATGGTGTTACAACGATTTTTATTTATAAAAAGAAGCCTTAAAATCCAACAACATATTTCTGACTTTAAAAAAATACGAACTCTATATAAATTATCATCCTTAATTTAATCATCTTATGGTTTTTTGTAATTTTAATTGGGTTTTACGTATGCATAATGTGATTTGTACAGAGTAGGATGTCTTTTGCATTTCATTCGCACTAGGAAATAGTTTGTTGTGAGCAGTGAACTGACAGACGGGTTTTTAAATGTAAAAGAGGACTACAAATTCATATCTCGCGAGTTCATAAAAAAGTATTGTAATCTTCAAAGCCCGCAGCGATTTTTCTATTACCTGAACATAATTGTCTTGATCAATTGTTCGTTTTTAACTTAAGCCTATTTATTCACAATATTTCCATAGTGAAACTGTTTCCTAGAGGAGCAAGCATATCTCTTTCACTTTCGCTAGATCCCTTTCATCAACAATCAAGTAATGCTTTTCGAACAATAAATATAGTTGTTAAAAATCTTTTAACTTATACCTATACACATCTTCATATCAAAAAAACCGATCGCTTTAAATCATTGACAATGCATTTAAAAGATTATTCTTCTTATCCTATTTTTCCTACATACAGTAGAGAGCGAAGATCGAGACTTTGCCTTACAAAACGCTGCTCGAATTTACGTTCTTAAGATACTCTTGCTTCTCACAATGACGAGACGCAAAGCCTTCGTTCAAAGTATCCTTCACATTTAGCAACTCTAGTCTCCTTCCACCCTATTCCTGGTTTAACAGATGTATTACAAGTTCAGGAACAGGACAAAGGTATATAATGCCATTATGTCTTTTTCAGACGGTTCTAGTGGTGGCATTAATGGAATAACACCTTAACGTCTAAAGGATTTGATCAGTATTTCTGTAGGTGACGCTGGTAGGAACCTTTTGAGTGACATTAGCAAATTCTGTAATTGCGTTATTTCTGGGAAAATAAATCCTTAGATAACTTAAAAAAAAATTGTGCTTTTAACAAGTTAAGAGGTGGGTAACGGCTTATTTCTATCGGCAGCACTTTTCGTTGTCTTGCTTCAAAAATGTAGTTTGTAGATATATAAGTTCGTCCTTAAAAGATGAATTTCAAACTATTCATGTAAGTTTTAGAAGCAAAGAAGGCTGCAAAGCAGCTGTGCATTCAATTTGCAGTTTTGTAGCTGTTGTTAAAGCAGATATTTTATTAAAAATTTATGTGAGGAATGCTTTTACATTTAAAGAAAAATTAAACCTACGTTTGGCAATTAATACGTATTTCCTCTAAATTATTTTATGAAAACGATATAATTGAATCTGCTGTCGGCCTACAGCAAGGCGATCCTTTAGGACAAGCCTTATTTAGCTAAACTATTAACCTTATTCTTCAAGAATGAAAGTCTAAATTTAATGTCTGGTATTTGGATAACGGTACCCTGGGAGGTACAGCTACAGTAAACAATGTCAAAAATAATCTTTTAGAGATTATTGAAACATTCAAGAGCATTAATCACTCAATCAACCTTTCTAAAAGTGAGCTATTTATTTCAGATCGGTTTTCATATAGTGAACAATAATGTATTTTTCAAGATTTCTATGTCGCAGCTCTAAAAATTAAGCTCTTAAGTGTTCTTATTTTTGATAAAAGTATTTATGAAGCGCTACGTTTTTATTATGTCTTGGTGTCTTTTGCCTCGATTTCAAACCCATAAGTGTCTCGTTCTACACAATCGAATGTATCGATTACTAATCTGATCACATAAGCCATTGTTTGTCAGATAACATCACTGTTTGTGCTTGTTGGCAACATAGGGCTTTTAACACACTTGTGTTAAACCTTGTCAAAACACACTATTATTCGCTGTTAAGTGTTAAAATCGATCAAAGGGACTTGAAAAACTGTTTGTTAACAATTTTTATAGTTTTGTTTTAGATCTCTTTTTGTTAACTTTCGTGGAACTAATGTGCTATCTTGCTTATTAATCTTACTTGGTTAAAAATCTAACCAACATAAAAACTTCTACCAACGACTACTTTACATTAAAGTTTGTGATATTTTTTCTTGTTTCCAAAATTATGTTTGTAAACTTTTGTCATTTTGTATTATAATTTTGTGTTATATGTTATAAATAAAAGTGTTTAAGGAATAGAAAATACATTTATTTGAATGGAGTATACTATAGTTCATTCTCGTTTCAGATTATTTTTTTAAAATTTTCGTCATTGTAATAATTTGTTTTAATTTTATCAGTTTGGTTTACATAACTGTTCATTCTGAACTACATATAAATATATTTGTTTTAGTAGTTATGTTTATGATTTTCATAACCAATATTGGAAACAAAATTATGTATGGTTGGTCCATGCACACACATCGGTCACGTTGCAGTCCCGTCTTCGGTTTGTCAGTTAAACAAATATAGATTCATACAATTTGTACGTCGCCATTCACATACATCAGTCAGCTTCCCGTCAGTTACATAAACGAACAAATTGTATGAACTATTTTTTTTGTAAAAGAACATAAAATAAGACATAAGACGTTGAGTTTTAACTGAATTTATTTTGTTAGCATTATATCAGCTGATATCGCCGAAATCGACCTAAATCGGTCTTTTCGTCTTAATTTTCTTATCCTATATCTTATGGAATAAAACAGTGTTTGATGATTAAAGTATAATCAATATTCGCCAAAAAAAATATTGTATCGTTATTTTTCACAAACTAAAATTTTTACAAAGTAAAGTACTCGGTTGTTTTGCATCACCCTGACTCACTCTGCGTGACTCAACGGACAGAAAGCTCATTCACAAAATCAACAATATCTTCTCATCCTTTCTCTCCTATATTTACATTAGCACTTTATCCCCTGTGTTACTATTATAGCCTCTAATAGATCATAATAACAACTATTTTGTCTTGCAGTAGTTGTAATAAATACGACTAGGATTGATCCCTGTTTGCTGTGGGAGCTGTTCGGGTTACAAATTGTGCCGCCGGCTAGTGGCGCGCGCTCACATAGGGTTGTGCTGTGCTTTCTTTTTGTTTTCTTTAATTTGTTAAAACTATTTTTATATTTTTTTTATTTTTGGCCGTAGATATAAGTTAGAAAGTAAGTGTAAGAATACAAGTAATTGAAATCTAGTTTGTTTTATTAGCGTCAAAAAATTGACAACATTTGGACAGACGACAAGGTGTTATAATAAATACCTAGAAATGCTTTTGCTCTAAAATGACGTTGATGAAACATAGAGTTTTTATTTAACAATAATATAGTTTATACAAAAAAAACAAATAATAATAAAAGTTTTCACGTAAAGCTTTGTTAATTCTATTGAATTGATGGTAAACTTACTAGATTTGTATTTTGCTTAATTTTTCCAATTTATGTCATAACTGTTACCAGAATATAGTTGACTTCACAAATTTTCTTATTATATTTGGGATAATTATTCAGCGTTCACCAGTTTTTTTTGTGAAATTCGCATTATTTATCTTATCTTTAAAAAGCTAAGCGTTATCGTAAAAATATTTACAGGTAAATGACTCTTTAATTTATCCAAATAAATGTAATTTTTGTGTGTTTAGGTACAACCCTAACAATATAACCATTGAAGAATATATCGCTGTCTACCGACTTTCAACTTTGCCGACGTCAGACATTCTTCCATTCGCAACCAGCATTGTATTATAATACTGACCGTGTTAGGAATTAACAAATATCCGTTTTACTTCCCATATTTATTCAAAAATTACAAACGAAACTATACCTTATTGTAGTGCCATAAGAGTTTTAGTATTATTTAATGTAGTCTGTACGGGCATATTGAAATATTATCAGGACATTCAATGGATTGAGATGAACCTTCGCTACATTATATAATAAAGTTATTGAATGTACTCAAGTTTCATTTCTGATAATTTAATTTTTCAATGGGCTATTCATGTGACATGCGATTCGTCAGATTTGCAATGGTTGTCTAGTAGGTCTGGTGTTGGACAACTGTATGTTTGGTTCAAGTCCTGTATGTTTTCACCATTTACTAGCGTGATCAAGTTCTAATTTTAGTCCTGCTTAATTTTTTAACTCCTAAGATTTATCCATTTTTTATGTACGAGTTGTATGTACCGTCATACATTTATTTTATTATACACTTATCAATCTTTGGCCGTATTTGCTCGAATAAACCAGATATCTAGAAAAAAAACCCGTATCAAAACGCAAACAAAATTGAACTGACATACGTTGCCAATAATAAAAGTAGAGCATGAAAAAAAAATCGGGTTGGACTCGCGCACGCAGAGTTTTGTACCATTATCTATAAAAACGGCAAAAAAATAACGTTTGTTGTATGGGAGCCCCCCTTAAATATTTGTTTTAATTTGATTTAATTATTTATTTTTGAATTGAATATGTAACTAAATGTTCTGTGAATATTTCAAGCGTCTACCTGTTGCCGCTATCAATTTCGAGCAAATACGAGCAAAAAAATCACGTTTGTTGTACGGGAGCACCCTTAAATATTTATTTTTTCTATTTCTTAGTATTTGCGGTTATAGCGGCAACAGAAATACATCTTCTGTGAAAATTTCAACTGTCTAGCTATCACGGTTCATGATATACAGCCTGGTGACAGACGGACGGACGGACGGATGGACAGCGAAGTCTTAGTAATAGGGTTCCGCTAATTACAACAGCAACAACAGCTATTTTTATAATATTTCTGTGAGTAATTATTTAATTTCACTTTTCATTTAAACTACAAAACAGTAAAAAAAACCGGCTAAGTACAAATCTGGCCCGAGGGTTCCGTGCAAACTTTTTATATGTGATAGTTTTTCATTAATGAGATCAAGTCCCACAGGTTTATTTTAATCATCAGTTTTTGGTTTTTTTTTTCTATATCTGTAATGTAACATCTTGCTTATTGGTAAATTGTAGTATTCTCGGTCAACGGGAAGTGCCCCATAGGTTTTGATTTATTTGTGAATGCCAAAATATGTGACAAAAATGGCCCTATTTTTTTATTGTGTTGACTAAAATGATTCTTCTTCAGCTTCAAGATACCGTAAACCTTAGTATTTAGTATTAATTTCAACTTAATACCTTTACGCGTCCCTGAGAAAAAGGGTCTTGACAGACAGACAGGTCAGGGAACAAAGTGATGCTATAAGGATTTGTTTTTTCTTTTGCGGTACAGCAGAACCCTAAAATAAGGTATTTTTATTTGTAATTACAAAAAAAATTACGTTAAATGTAAGTTAATGTGCTGTAGAAAGCCTATCTTACTTTATTCTGCTCGTGCTCATGGTCGAGATGTATTGTTACTGATTTATGTTCTGTTACTAAGTTATGTTTGCTATACTCTGACGTCACAGTTTTTGTAATATCAATTCTGACTTCTTATATATCGTTAAATCTGTCAAATACACTGTGTCAGAGCTGTGTGTGTGGTGGGGATGGGCTCACCCTCTGTCAGGAGGTTAGAAAAAATAGGCTGTTGTTATAATGGTATGTATATAGTGCTTTCTCCTTACCAAAGATTTAAAACCGAGAAGATATACAAACTCACATATATTTAAATAAATGTACTTTTCTATGTAGCGGCTTCGCTGTCATAAACAACAGTATTCCGCTGAAGATCTTTTTGCATATCCTAGGAAACGTCCGGCACAGGTTGTAAGTAGGTTTTATTGTATAAATAAACTTCTAGACATCAGTTTTTTACACCCATTTTGTTTTGTTTGTCTTTCTAATAATTTCCCAAACATTTATACAAAAACAATAGAGATAAGAATTTGAAATTGGACTGTTTGAATCTAAATCTGTTAAATTGCTAACCAAAAACACATTTACACAAAATTACAAATTTTATATAATAACAATTTAAGAATAACACAGATATTTCGCTGCAGGTTATAAAATTTGCATAATAATTGAGTGGAAATTAAAAATAATAAAATCCGCACTTTAGATTCGAACTGCCGTCGTTTGGTGAAAGTTCAATCAATTATGTTTCCACAACTCGCTAAACGATTTTATGATAAATGTGGATATTATACTGTGTTTCAAAACACTATGGTTCTTTGTGCAATCGGTTAAAAGCTATAAAAATCGAATAAAATCGGCAAAATAATGTATGCGTAAGTTTGCAACTTATTCATAAATTAAGCAAATAAATTAGTTTTAAGTAAAACATTTACACATTGTCGCTATAAATCTAATATTTTATAATCAATTTTAATTTTTTAATTTAAATTCTATTATTTCCAAATAGTGATAAGGTAACATTAATTAAAAAATGTTTATTTGTAAAGTTATCGTTTCTCATGGTTTTATTTTATAAGATTGGGCGTACACAACGGACTTCCCTATATTTAAACTTGTTTGTCTGGTATGAGCGATTATTTAATGCGTTGTATAGGGTCTTATGTCGCTCATATTATTATTTATGTGTAAATGTCTTTTTACATATAATAGACTTAAACGCGCTATGGTATTCAGTACCTATACCAAACCATAGCGCGTTTAAGTCTAGCAGAGTACTACGTGGATATCTCCTCTGTACATGTTTTTAACATAAAAGATCTAAACGCGCAATAGTCTTCGTTTTTTTGCATATAAAAGACTTAAACGTGGTACATATAAAATGTTTCTACACATAAAAAACTCAAACGCTCTATGGCACTTTGTCATGTATAGAGTGCTGCATGGCTCTTTCCCTTCTTATCAATAGTTGTCATTTTTTGCATATAAGAGACTTAAATGTTGTACATATAAAAATTTTCTACATATAAAAAACTCAAACGCTCTATGGCATTTTGTTATGTGTAGAGTGCTACATGACTCTTTTCCCTTCCTATCAATAGTTGTCATTTTTTACATATAAAATACTTAAACGTGGTACATATAACATGTTTCTACATATTATATATGCAACATGGTTGCTAGTGGTGCGACTTGTACCTAAAATGATAAACAAATTTTATTTTATTTTTTTCAAACCTTCGTAAACTCAAAGTTTGTTTGGTATATAAATGATCAAAACAGTACACACAATATCAAAATTAAAAGTGGCTACAGTCGGCTGCAGATAACTTTTAGTCTTAATTATTTTAAAATAATCAAAATCAGTTTGGCCCGTAAGTCTATTCTGAGTTTTAATTTTTAAACTGAGCTTTTGCACGCAGAGTTGAATTTGGTCATCGCTTTTAGATTTCCGCCCATTTATTGAGATAATAACGTGTTAAATCAAATAGTTCAATTTTGTTGTTAGTAACCATGTTATGTTATGTTATAGTTATATCCTCATTGATTTATGAACGTCTAGTCGTTTACAGGATTTATGTTAAAAAGCACATAAGCTTCCTAGATATTATTTATATAAGAATTAAGCGCCTTTTACACTAGTTTGTCGATTCTGGTTGAAAGTACCTTTTAAATTTGTCACTCTAAACATGACTGACAAGATATTTAAAAATAAAGGCAAACAAGAGGCTCTAAAGATAATATACATCTCAAGGTTTCTGTCTGTCTGCCCGTCTATGTTGTTTCAACGGCTAAACCACTAAACCAATCTCGATGAAATAAGGCAGTGTTATAGCTTACACCTTTGGAAAGTATATAGGCTACTGAAAAAAATAGTGTCAGTCAAATTAGCGCACAGACGGTAAAAAGGAATTAAGCTGAATGCTATGCTGGTCTTGAAATTTTATGAGAAAAGGGGAAGGACATGGTTGTTTAAAAAAACGACAAGGGTGAGTAGGTATGGAATATAAAAAATTACCAAAACTATAGAAAAAATCCTTACTATCTAGGATTCCACCGATATCCTAACTTAGTGTAGGTGGTAAAAGTTCGTTTTTCATTAGCCACAATGTTGAAGTTGATAGATTCCACCCACTCAAGCTTCTTGCACTCATTAACAACTAAGACTGCTTATTTTACTTTACTCAAATAGGGAAATACATAGAATTATTTTTATTACTTTACTAACTTTTTAGCGCCACTACCTTAAATACCTCTAAGGTGATAATAATGCATATGAATGACTTTTAAATAGTTAACAAACAACCAACCAGCTTTTATAAACTACTACAAATAAAAGTATAAAAAATAACTAAAATGGGCTTTAAAAATTATGTTAGCTCTTACAATTATCTCAGTGTAAGTTTCGTAGTGTAAATAAGACCCTGTAGTTAATAGAATAACGGGCGTGCTGAGTGGTGTAGCCGCAAACACCGCGCTGTTGGTATAACCGTATGGTGTTTGGCGAGCTAATGAGCGGGGCTAGGCGGCGTAATTGTGAGGACGAGGTATTAAGGCCTTTTAGAGGCCCGATTTGCTTATGGTTACGTGATAACTTGTTTGTGTGTTACAAAGTTGCTTTTTACATTTGGGCTACAGGATGTTTTGCAATATACAAAAAAAAAAAACGGTTTGCACTCCGGGAGTACCGGCAGAAGTGAAAACATACTCGCTATTTACTTCCCATCACTTCTAATCCATATTTATTTATTAAAAATAATAACTTTTGTTTATTTACTTTTTTGACGTTGTATATTTGACAGCTCAATCTGTCATAGAATTAAAATCCCATATCCAACCTCCCTGTACTACTCATAATCGCCATATACTAAAAATAAAACCTAACCTAATGTAAATAAAGGTCATGTGCCCTAACGCGAGTGACATCTTACGAATTTTCGATAAGGACACGTGACCTGACGCGAGTTTAACAGTTTTTACCCATCACAAAAAAGTGCACAGCGCCGTTAAAGAAGTTTTCACTTCAAAAAAGGTTTTGATGAAAGCCTAATTATCAGTTTACATTATGGTTGTACAGTGTATGTGTGTGTGTCAGGGTGTATGTATAGATATGTATGAATGTATGTGTGTGTGTTTTGTGTTACAAAGACAGAGGAAAGATAAATAAATAAATCTAGTTCTGAAATATAGTAAGTATATAGTAGGTGTCTCATTAAGCTAGGTTTGTTAAGTCCTAATTGATAGTAGGCACTAAGCAACATCACATATACATCTGCCAGTCGTCCCGTGACGGCTTTTTTTTAATAATTTTATTCGAAAATATTTATTACTAGACTTTTCCAGCGGCTCCATCCGCCCTAAAATAGGTTATCGGCATGGAACTCCTTAATTATACTAATAAAGTTTGCTATAGCAAGCTATAGCTGCAGCTACAGTTCGTTTAAACTTAGTTATAGTTTTTCCCGCGGAATTTTTGAATTTTTCGGGATAAAAGTAGCCTATGCGTTAATCCAGAGTGTAAGCTACCTCCATACCAAATTTCATAAAAATTGTCCATCCGTTTCACCGTGAAAAAGTGACAAACATACAAACACACTTTCAAATATTTGCCTTAATTATATTACTAGCTTTTTCCCGCGGTTTCACCTGCTCTAAATTCCGTTTTCGGTGTAGGATTTCAACAGCAATTCCTCAATTATAGAAAAAAAACAACTCACACTTGAAGTTTTCAAGTAGCTTATGTCCTTTCCCGGAACTCAAACCATATCCATGCTAAATTTTCCCGCGGTTCCACCCGCCCTAAATTCGGTTATCGGTGTAGAATTTCAACGGCAACTTCTCAATTACAGAAAAAACAACTCACACTTGACGTTTTCAAGTAGCCTATGTTCTTTCCCGGGTCTCGAACTATCTCCATGCCAAATTTCATTTAAATCGGTTCAGCGGTTTAAGCGTGAAGAGATAACAGACAAAGTTACTTTTGCATTTATAATATTAGTATGCATAGTGTGATTTTCATCTATTATATTATGTTTAGAAATATTACCTTTAACAAGTAAATTGTTTTCAGTTGAACCCTAAAATGTAGAATAAATTACCTATTGTAATAAGGATTACAAAAAGGAGAAAAAAAAATTCCTATGATTTTTTTTATTAGCAAGCAGCAAAACCTAAATGATGTGAGGTGATTGACCTTCTTTTTAGCATAATTAATTACAATACGCGATCAAATGGAACTTCATTAAGTGATTAAAAAAATACAAATTAGCATTCCACCATTCATTTAATAAAATCAATTACCATATTAAGTAAGTATAAATTAAACATACCTATGACTTTATTTATAAGGGGCTAAACTTATCGACTAATATCCTCATGTTTTATATATTTCATAACTTATATGTGTTTTTTATATTTCTTCTTTTAGTTTACCAACTATAATTAGGGTCAAAACTTCTACCTAACCGTCCTTCTTTAGAGACATGGTTTATGGGTTTTCGTCAGGTTTATATTATTTTTCGTGAAGTCGTTCCCAATACACAATATCCATGTTAGGTTAGGCACTTAGGGTCTGCTACGACTTTTTAGTCTGGACCCAAGTTGCAGCACTATTTTGTAACGCTCAAATTTTTGATTAAAATTGACTGATTCAGGCTATTTTATTTTACAATGTAAGCCAACTTACTTAAGTAGGTAGTCAACTTGTTCTGTTTCATGCTTGATACTTAATCATTTAAAGCGAAAGTACGCAATAGAGATAATATTTGTCAAACTTCAACACCAAAAACAAATTGAAAACTATCAAGTTTCAAAACTAACGTTGATGTATCTATTATAACGCCATAAAAGAAATAAGAATTGAAAAAGAAAATGGAATTCAAATTAAGAATGTCACAGAAAGTTACAAATGGCGTCATATTGCTGCCATATTGTGATGGCTGTTATCAAAAATGGCTTCCCGTTATAAGTTTGAAATATAGCTAACCGAATCACCCGTCGATTTAGCTTCCCACGACCTCGGAGTTACATTTCGCTGTGCTCTATCCAATTTTACTTCCTAGTACAAACCAATTTCAACCCTAATTCAACAGCTCTACAATTCAAAACTAGTTTAACAAAACCGATATCCATTCAAAACCGATGCTTCAAACACACATGCATAGCGCAACACCTTTGAATTGCACCTGTGTGCATACGAACAAGTGTTACTGAATGGATTTGAAATGTAATAGTAACTTTAAATTTGAATGTTGTTGCTTTGACTTAGAGTCGATTTTCGTACATATTGGTATATGAGTGTGTGTGCATTGACCAATAGAGTATTAATAATGTAGTGGCAGGATGGGAGGTCGCGGCCGAGTCGACAGGTGACGCGGGCGCAAAATGCTCTATCTCGCGTATGTGTGAGTGTGTGTATGCGCGTAATGTCAAAGTTTACTATTTAGATGTGCATAAGATTAACATAGCAAGATTTTGCCATTATGCTGTGTTCTTGGTATTAGTAACAAAAGTAATAAATCTTTTGTTGACATGAATGTATATGTATGCTAGTTAAAATTTTCAAATAACAATAAACGCTTTAAGTCGTAAACCAAGTTACTTATTTAAAGAGCCAGTATATTTTTCCACAAACTATCTAATAAAAATTTAAACATAAAAAATGTGTTATTAGTATAAATTTATGAATATGTTTTATATTCAAAGATTATATAAAGTTAATTTTTATAAAAAAATATAATATTGAATTTTTTTATTTAAAATCATCGAAACTAAAACATATATGTTTGTTTATAAATTTATTGTCTGTATAATACTTACTTACAAGTAAGTTGTATATTTGTAGAAATATACTCATCAAACTTAAAATTATTTAAAAAATAATTAAGCTTTACGATATTTATTCAGAGGTGACAACCCTAGTCGCGACAGTGCTCGAGTGTAGGTCGCGCGGCAGGTGAACGCGTCGATGTGTGCGTGAGGTCACCGTGTTGCGATACAGTATTATTTATTTGTATGCGCCCTTAAAGTTATTACCTAGGGCTGCTGACCGCTTCTACACTTGTGTTATTTTATTATTTAAATGTTCATGTCTGCTTATATTTTACTTGATAAGATTATAATTATTCTCTGTCTGTTGCAAGTTTCATGTTATCTCGTCTAATCGATATTTATTTAATTCATTCATACAAGCAATACCTTGAAAATGGGTACCGGTTCTTATTAATTTTATTACAAGTAAAAGTTGCTTTTGAGATGAAGATGTGCAGAGGATATGTCTGACTTAGTACCGGATTTTTGTTTTTGTTTAATTGGAACTTAGCTAAGATATTTCAAAATCAGTGTACTCGATTTCTAAATAGAAAGGGTAATCATTTTCTTAAAAAAATGGTACATTGTGTATTTAGGGTGGTAAGGAGAAAATTATTAACGACAGGCAATTTAGAAGGCTAAGGACGAAGGCCGTAGGCTTTAATGACTTGAGTTTTTAATTTGTGTACCGATCGTTTTACACATGTTTTTCATAATATTTGCAAGTAAATAAATAAAAAAATTGAAAAATAAATAATTTCACCAAAACACAGTGAAAATGGTAAAAACTCAAGTAAGATGCCGCGTTAATACATACTTGATAGAATATACAGTACGTAGAGCGTGCAAGGTGCGCATAGGACAGGTTTAATGTCACTATTAACCGTGGGTTCTATGAATGCCCGCTTTGCCTTAAGAAAAGTAAAAATTACAAAAAATATTTATTTAATATTTTTTAATATTAATCGCTCAAAGGAGTCTTAATTAGAACAAAAGTTAGTAAGTTTCAACAAGAAACACAAACCTGTTCATTTTTAAGCAATCATTATTTCTTTTCTTAAATTACTGCAAAGAAATCCTATGAATATTGATTAGGATTCAAGGCTTTTTTTGCGTTTCATGAATATGTTTTTTGAAAATAGACTTGATAAAATCTTTGTTGGTTTCAATGCTAGAAACTAACTTTAGTTTAAAAGTAAATTTTAATATGAAACAAAAATAATATTAAAATTAGCATTTAACAATCTTTAGTGTTCTACAAACAAACCGATAAACCGACCGCTCAAAGTAATAGAAGTGTACAATAATCCAACTTGCCAGTAATTGTAGGTTGTTAGGTGTTAGATACCGACATAGTCTGTAATTACACGATACACTATACACGGTCATTAATGTTCCCCGAGCCGATCGGCCGGTGCCGACCGATCGTACTATCGGCCGCAACTAATAGAGCCGTCGAAATTTTGACGAGATATGATCGACACGACGTGAGAATCGTTTTTTATTGTGAGGAATATGGTTCAATCGATCCGTCAATAGGCGATGATTGGCGAGTTTGAATAAAGACTTAAAAGTAAAGCGATATTTTTTTTATTTTTGGATTACTTTCATTTGATTAATATCTTTTGTTTGAATTTTAGTTAAAAGTTATAGGCTTGTTGCCTGAGCTTTAAAAGTCGTAGGCAAATCATATTTTGATGAGGCACTATACTTTTTTCCATTTTTGTTTGTTTCAATTATCTTCCAGTTAGCCTAGCCTAGTTTAATTGCACTGCCATTAAACCTCTCTCTTTAGCCTGTTGTTAGCTTGTACATAATGCTTTATGGCACTTAGCTCGCCATTGTACACTTTTGTTTAGAAAGTTTATAAATTAACAAATATATTAATGTTTATCTACTACTGATAATATGTACCTTTACAACATAGTCAACAAAGTTAATTTCGTAGATTGATATTTCGTATTTGTTTTTCCTACATACTTCTCTTTGCGAAGTAGGAAGAACAAAGCAAATTTAATACCTAAGGGCTAAGATAAAAAAGTGGTCGTGTGCTTAATATGACAAAACATTGAATTAATGTTTTTAAGTGGGATCTAAAAAAATCTTTATTTTTTTTAATAGTAGCCACTTATACTTATTATAGCTGGAGTGTTACTTGCCGTGGCAACTTGCCCATTACTATTTTCAGCTCTGCGTTGCTTAATTTTTTTGCAATGACATATATGTTTAATATATAAATTCATTGTTCTTCTAATATTCACAGTCACATAAGAATGAAGAGTATTTAATACGAAAACAATAATAATAAAAACTCGTCATTACTTCTGATTAACAGCAGACAATTACAATAAAGTCGGAATGGCGGCCTGTCGTGGAATGACGCGTGATTTGATCCAAATTCTTAGGAGCTATAGATCGTGAAGTATAATTTATCATTTCTATATCTGTTACGATAGTGATCTAAGCGAGGGGCAATAATGCCGAGTTGTGGCTACTGAAATAATTGTTAGCGCCTCGGGCAAAGTTTTTTTATTTAAATTGAAAATGTCGGTTTTGTGACTTTGGTTATATTTATTGTCTTTTTAATGATCGGTATTGTAGTTCCGTAAGATACAATATAAATACATTGTTTCAACTTAAATACTTAAAAGACCTGAATGTTTGAGTGACTTAGAATATGAATAAAATATTAAATTATTTACACATAATCATTGCCATAAAACATTATAGGATGGCGATACTCAATATGTCATGCAGATCAAACAGACAGTTCGGATCAAAAAAGCAAAGCAATCAGATAGATTCGTAAGAAATATGAACCCAAGTATCACTCACACCTCATGATTAAAAAAAGAAATAATTACATTTTTATTTTCTTTCGTAATTATTTAAGTTGAAACGGCAGCCGCTAGACCCATTATGATGATATTCAATTAAAGATAAGACACGCTCGATTTTCAATAGACAGACTGACAGGTCGAGAAATTATAATAAATGTTTCATATTTTTATTATCTGCTGGAAACAATTACCTACCGCTAGGTTGTGGTCCAAGTTATAGGTTGAGAGTAAAATCATAACTGGAAACCCATTTGTAGTGGTATTGTTTAAACCACTGGTAACCGTTTCTTGTGCCTATTTTATAAGTTTTTCAATATTCATTAAGTATTCTATTAGAGTACTAATAATATTTTTTTAACTATCTAAGTAAGATGATAGTAAAAACAATTGTTAAGGTTATAAACAAGTAAATCTATTATTTAAAAGTATTTATGCAGAAATTTTATTGATGCTAATGTCCTACATAAACTTCGTAGTTCTAAAAATACGCTTAAATAATACGCTTTAATAAGCTTAAAGTTGGGTGTAGGTTTTTCATATATTTATGAACCACGTTGCACGTCAATCGTCCTAAGATAAGAAATCCCACCAAAATAGTTTCATGGAAAATGTTGCCAAGACAAGGCTCACACTGTCAAAACGGTATCAGGTATCTTGTCGAGCCAAGCTTCTAACTACACCCTAAATCTACAAGTCATAACTTCACAAACTCTACACTTTATACTAAATATGTAACTTTTGTTACTACATGAACTATTGTATAACAGAAAAAAAACGAACAGTAAATAATTTTTTCACCATTTTACATGAAAATGTTTTTAGTGGGATTTTACTACTTTTTGTAAGTTTCTTATAACAATTGTATTTTTTTGCTGTTTATAATGAGTTACATTATAAAAAAACCATGTTCTCATACGTCGATTGGTTTACTATGCCATTAAATTTTTAAGCTAAGGCCTTTGATACAGCTTTTTATGATTTTTATCTTACAACAACCGGGGCCTACACCATTGCGATTTCCCATCCGCTTAGAAGTTTTTTTTTGTAAGTAATTGTTACCACATTTCAATTTCTAACGTTGTACATAAGTAAAGTAATATTATTCGTATAATAAGGTAGTATTTTGAAACCTGACAAAAGCCCCATATATATTTTTAACCTCTAATTCAAGGGGTTAAGGGGTATGTGTTTTTTTTTAAAACCTGAAACACGTGTTTCTTAATTTATAATAAGAAGTCTATGTACTTGTATATTTTCAGATCTCTAGCATGAAATTAAGTTTGTGTGGTAAAATCCATACAAAACTCCATACCTTAAATTAAAGGTTGGGGGTGATTTACTAAAAAGCCTTAAATGTTTATTTTATTATTTATAACCAGGAGTTTTTATATCAATTTACAGACCTCTAGCATCAAAATTTTCATTCTTCCATTCCCTAGGTTAAGGGGTTGAGAGGTAAAAGTTTCAAGTTTTAGATTTTATTTGATGTTTGTGTACTAATACTATCTTACATACCAAATTGCAGCTTTCTAGGTCTTCAAGAAGTACCCTAAGAATTTTGATGATCATCGGTGAGTCAGTGACGCAATCGGGGTTTTTCAAGTATCACTAAACTGTAAAGTTTAAGAGCTATGCAACTAAATTTTCAATAAGTCTACTATTTACATGATATCCCGAGAATTTTGTTTATCTGGTATAATCCAAACCCAAGTTATGAGGGTTCAAAAAACGATGAAGCGCTTCGAGAAAAGCTAGGTAGTGCCCTTGCGCTTCACTTGGCTCGACTTGGCGAAGGCACTGCCCCCAGATTATTTGTCACGTTATCAATCGCTTAATAGTCATTATGTATATAAAAATCATTAAATCTTAATTTTAATAATTCTGTGTTTAGAAATAAGCTTAATTGACGTAAGAATTATTTACTATTTAAAATATAAATTACATCGCCTATCGCTGTTGCTTGTAACTTATACCTTATAATATCTACCTACTGTTTGAGAAGGCAGTATTAATATAAGACAGTCCAATACTACCCAAATAGATTAGCAACTGTGTGGAATTTTATTTTGTATGTAAGCTGCTGCCAAACTTTTTAAATAATGACTTAAGAAGATTTAAATAACTAAGTAAGAGATGTCCAGATAGTAAGAATATACGAGAGAATAATAACGAGAATATTCTGAAATTATTTTTTTATTAACAATTTAAAATAAGTTGCTCAGTAAGATAGCAAACAGAAGTGTGGAAAAGTCATGCATGTACCCGTGTATGGCCTGTGAATGATCCGTGTATGAACAGTACCAGTTATGAACACGCCACTGTTATGATCGTCTAGCAAATTATGAACAAAACAAACACACTTTTTGGTACCTAAATAGGGTAGGTAACAAGCATGCACTTTTGATGTATTTGGTGTGACAATAAAAAAATATGCCATAATTTCTTATAAAAATGCATTTAGGAAACTACTCACAACGTATAGTTATATTTATGTCTTTGCAAGTCAGTTTTATTGTAATATATCATATTTATTGATTGCTGGTTGTTTTGTTTATTTTATTGAAAATAAATATTAATATGGATAACACCAATGTAAGGATTTCCTTTTAAGATGCATCGGCAGATTTAAAATTAAACGTAGAATTTTGCGTTTTGGCAACCATTGATTAATAGTGTGATTAAATATTTTTTCAAACTTTTCTAGATAACTAGTTAATTAAGTTATCATTTACATAAATACTTTTACACTATCAGGTACCAAGAATTCATAAATTAGTTTATTTTTAGTGATATAAGTTTCTTTTCTTATTTGCAACACGTCCACCAAAAACGCTTTTAGTTGCGCTTTGATACAACTTAACTGCTCTAAAGCTACGATTGTCACTCTTTGGTACAAATGTGAATATATGCATTTAATGTAATTAATTAATAATAATTAAGTACGTATGACCGGCAAGTTTACAGCTAACCAACAACAGTGGCTAATTTTAAACCTGCATGTGTGCAACAGGCTACATAGCTTGTAGGACTAATAGTTTTAAGGAATTGTATAATTTGTATAAAGCTACTGTGGACCTGTGTTTAAGGACCTGGCTGTGATGAGTTTAGTTTTATATTATTTTATTTTTCTCATGTAAGTGAATTTTGTAATTCTTAATGAGAAATAAACTTCTAAAACCGCATAAACAATAAAGAATTATATAGTGTAAACCAAAATTCGCTAAACATAGTGTGGAACGCATTTAGGTCGAGAGAGGGGCCGCGGGAAGTTGTAGAATGTGATCTAGGGGTTGACTCTTAACAATAATAGGAATTTTAACCGTACAACAATGTTAATTTATCTCGAATAAATCCCAAATTATAAAAAAAATTATAATACTTTTTGATTTTCTGGCTTCTTAATATGTTTTAATGCTAAAATTACATCGAAATTGAAATTGAGCGTTGAGAGTTCCCCACAGATCCATTTTGGAAAAATTAAATTTTTTGCCTATTTTCAGTAGTCTGGTGCAGTTAACTAGCTAGAAGCCAGTAAGTACTGCAGCTATAATTTTAATATATAATTATCTGGCATACTTCAGTTGTAGCGTTTTATTTAGAAAAAGAGTGAAAGTGTCTTTTACTTTCTTTTTAAATCTGTTTAAAAGAATTAGTGCAGATAATTTGAGAGACGTCTGATCAAAAGCGGAATTTATCAAACATATATCTATAGTTAAATAACTGACTTAGAAAGCTTAAAATTGTCTTTTTTTAAAAATATATCACATTAATCAACAACGATTTATATATATCGTGAAACAGATCACTACATAACTTTTAATTATATGTTACATGTTTGAAATATCACGGACCATCGTAAAACTGTAATGGACCATAAAATGTCACCGTAAACCTAAAAATATTAATCGATAAAATCTTAGAATTAAAGTTATGTGTTTATCTATTGCAAAATACCGATTTGAATAATGCAATGCAAAAGAGACGCAAGCAAAAACAAATATATGCTTTATTTCAAGCCAGTAGCTTAACCCAAGACAAGCCACTAAAATACAGAAAGATAAAAAGTATTTCTTTTAACTTTTAGGTACGGTCCCGTAAAAATGAAAAGATTTTGTGAATTATATATGTTAATAGAACAAAAAAAAAACAAATTTTTAGTTAAAATAAATATTGAAGTTACAAAACCTGCCATTCGTACTCAATTTTTGATATTTCGAAATCTATAATTTTACACCAGAATCCTTGATTTTTACAACCTATAATATTTCGGTCGTAAAAATCAAGGATTTTTGTGTAAAATTATAGATTTCGCAATCGTCAACCTGACTTAAATAATTCTTTTTACATCCATGTCTTAAAAAACTGACTAAGAATGTGCATGCACCTAGGGTTCCGTGTTGCCTCTAATGTGTCTCGATTTAGGTTTGGAACCCTAAAAATTCATGGTGAGACCTGGTTTATTATCTTAAATCCTGAGTCTATATCATCTAGTTCAATCAACAATTCAGCTACAGTGGTGGGTAAAGACCGTACTTCTGTTCAAAATATTTAAATAATATGCAAGCTTAAGTAAGACTTAAACTAATCTAATTAAAAATCTATGCCAGTCAAGGTGATACCTTAGTTTATCTTAGCTCAAGCATCAGCCATTACTGAAGATCACGGTTTTAAACAACGCGGGTTAAATGCAACTTTACTGATAAGCGGAGCGGATACGGTAAATTACTTGAATGAAAAATAAAAAGTAGCTTTAATCAGACGTAAGTTCATGTTATAGATAGTAGTAGTTTATTTTTTATTTTTTATTACGAAAACATCAAGTGACCAGAATGAAACAGAGTAGTTAAACTAAATTAACATTTTCAAATAAAGTAAAATAGTATTAATTATTCACAAAAAGGTAAATCTAGCTTGTATTATTAGGTTTACAAATGTCTACTTCATGCCATCATCATTAAGTTCACATTATATTTATTTTTTTAATATTTTATTTAAAAAAACCGTATGTCGCTAAAAACTGTACTCTGGCCTTGAGCATATTGTGCAAGTGCTCATTTAATATAATAAATTATGCTGTTCATACAGCTTATAAGACACAAAAAGTATTTTACAAAAATAGTGTTGTTATTAATTTCCATATTTTTAAAAATAAAATTGAGCGCCAACTATAACAACAAATCTGTCAGTAAAACACGTTTTAGCTGCGAAAAATGCTAATGAACAAAACTTATTAACAATAACAATATTATAAATAATTCATAACCATAAAATTAATAATAACTGTCATAAGCTCGCATAAGGAATCTTTTAAATCTAGACTATATCCATAATAGAAAGCGGTACGTCAATTTAGAGGAAAAACGTGGGTGAATATGTCGATGACCTGGCAAGACATTTGTAATTTATTATTGAAGAGCTTATAGTACGCAGTGTTGCCATATAGCTCCACTTTCCATTACCACGCGATAAACGCCTATAAATTAACACTGTGCCTTACAGTCGAGGCTTTAAATCTTCACAATCTATACAAAAAAGTACAATACGACACAGTCAGTGTCCGATGACCCTAATAATAAAATATGACCGGTGTTGTGTTAGTTAGATACTAAATAGGGCTGTCCAAGATATAAGAGGTACCTACCAATGAAATACTCGAACTGTATCAATGAGAAGAATTATAGCATACAAATAATTTAGTTACGTTCTCTCTGATTTAAGAAATAGATCATTAAGAACGTGTCATCAAGGTTTGTTTCAGTGATTTTCGCTACGTGATTTTTTTGTTTTATAACTACAGGCCTTTATTGTATTAAATTATTTTAGAAAACACAATAAATAAGTCTACTGTTTTGTTTTGTGCAAAAACTTATGTGCGATATCATAATTAATTGACCTGCTAATTAACTTGTGTGAGTTAATCGCTTCCGCTTATAACTAACGCAACAACATAACTGGTATTTTATCGACTCGTGCCTGGCACAGATAAAAAGTGAATAAATATAGGAGTGAGAGACATAAAGGAGTTGAATTAATTAACAGAATTTGATGTTGACCGCGAGCGGGACACTTCACTGGCAAACAACAAATTCTTTTAATGCCCAAGAATGTCTTTCTGCGAGACAGAACCAATGTAATTTACCAATAGATTATAGAAGAATGAAGAAGTAATTAAATTACCTACAGTTTAATTCTGTGCTGTTTTTTTATTATTTAATCACATTATAATAGTGGATTTTAATTTTGGAGCGTGGTTTTACCAGTAAATAACACTAACTTTTGTTTTTACCTTACTTTATTTTAAATTTGCTTATCGATGTTTCTGAATTAGATATTTTTATTTTCTGTAGAATCAAGATGTTTATGTTGAAAAACTTCTTTAAGGGTATTTTATAGGTACAATTTTCCGGTTTAGATTTTAGATTGTATTGTTTGTAAATGTTTATTAAAAACACTCGTTTTCCAAAATTTTATTTCTTGACGCATATTTTTGGGCATAAGTGCACAGAAACATAATGCCTATTACTTTGTATAACCTCAAAATGCACCATAAAGCTGATAATATTTTCTTAAATTGACACTTAATGCATAACCCGTTCCGCGCCCACGCGACATTGTCAAAATATGATGCCCTCACTGCGCATTCATTAACTTTATTGCTGTTTATTCTATCCAACATGTCGTAACGTAAGGCTCGGCCGAGTCACCTGTGGCCGCTTCACAATACGTTATTCAGTGTAAAATATCGGTAATAATAAATTTGTTTTATATTTAGGCCAACACCTATACCTACTGTTAGCATTGAATACGAGAATTATGTCAATTTTATGTCTTGTTTTTTGATTAATTTAGTTTTATCTTTGTTATTTAAGCCTATATCACCTGTTACACAGAGTGCATAATATATTTATTTTCAATGTTACAAAAAAAAAAGTGTGTGTGTTTGTTTGTTGTCCTTTAACTCAAGTATTGATTGGTTAAGAACTCACTTGATTGGTTTGCAATTTTCACCTGTTCAAAGCTATGATTCCTTGATTTTTGTAGCATATTTATTAATCATGCAGGTGAAATCGCAGCATAGAAATAGTACTATACTATTTTTAACTTGTAAAAGACGCGTTTCTGTAAATTGTATACATTTTAAAATATGATTTAGAGCTGGACTAAAAATAACTATCGTCATGAGGATTTTATTTTTTTGTTCATTTGATTTTTAGTATGATAATAAGGTACAATTCACACTCACTTTTTGCTAAGGAGCCAAAGCAGTTATTTAACGTAAATAAAACCGTTGAAGCAGTACTAAAAGTACTAATACTTTATCAATTATAAATTACAAAGTTAATTTCTAATGTAAGCGTATGCAAACATAATAACTATATTATAACTAAGTATTTACTACTAAGTAAATATAATGACCTTGAATGAGTAGTTAGATACTAAAAGTGAAATAATGTCAATTCACTGTCAGCCTTCCTTTAAGAGATCTTAGAATATCGGTGATGTAATTAAACACAGACATAGTTATTATATTAGTCACTGTTATTAGAATATTGTGAAATAAGGAGAATTTCAAATAAATTCTGTGACTATTTCTTGGATAACCAATAATAAAATGGAATTAGATTTATTTGAATGTAGTTCTTAATTTCATACATTAGGATCCAAAATGCAAACTTCGATTAAACAACTTGAAATGTGGAGCATATATTGTCGAGTTTTGAAGGTGCGTCATTTTTTGAACAAATAGCTGCTTTTTGCCTCCATAAGGTTTATGAATCATATGGTTTTAGTGTCTCCGGGTAGGAAGCTTAGATGAATCAAGAATTCCATGGCTCCGATTCCGAAATAGTGAAATTTGTTATGAAACATTTAAAAGGTTAGTAGATAGTCAAAAGTTGACAAGAAAACTTCAAAACTATTCAGCAGGCATATAAGGAAAGGTATATTATAAAATTTAAGAACTAAAATGTTAAAGATCCTTTGCACTATGATTTTCTAATTATTTCTTTACAGTTTTCTTAAAAATACCTAGGGTGAAAATAGTGTGGCCGCGTACACACCCATATCGTAATTAGGGGGACAGACTTTCAACAATTGCTTTATTCTTGTTTGATGGTAACACTGCTTCTGGTACAGTGAATGTAGTCTAAAGTGGCTTTATACAAGTCTCGTTAGTAGCTTTACCAGCTAAGTGGTAAAATGAACCAGGGACAGAATTATTTACACTTTCTGCACAACCGACATTGTGACATTCTACGGTTTTTCTTAAAACCTCTTTCCTAGCAAAACACCTCAATAGTGTTGATAAAAAGTTGATTCCCCCACCTACCTACATACACATACATATATATGTAATAAAAAAGCCTATAACACACTAAGAATTAGAATATTAATTGTATTTATCATCTAAGAATAACAAGATATTAATTACTTTGTATAGAGAATCTGGAATTTACTTTGTGTTGGTTTTGTCGTTACTATAATACTGGCTTTCCCCGCTGCTCCGCCCGCACTAAATTCGGTTATCAGCGTGGGATTTTTACAGCAACTCCTTGATTATGGTAAAAAAGTTTTAAGGGGTTAAAAAATAGGGTTGAAAGTTTTAATGATAATCTATCATTTTTGAAGCTAAATACATGAAAATTGGTAGTTGGTCTCTAAGTTGGAAATTAAAATTGACATGTAGATTCACGCATAAGGAAAATCGTCTCTTAAGGAGCTAAATGGTTAATGAAAATTTTAATGAGCATTCCGATATGTTTTTAGCATTACCAAAAAGGTATTAAAAGGTTTTAAAGTCCACGCAGGTAGTTAAAGTAACAGTTTCCAGATGATCTGTTGTCTTGTACATACAAATAAATATAATTTCTATACTAAAATTACCTCTATTTATTTTAGGAATGAACATTTCATTTTCAAAATAGTACCTTTCAATAAATTTATCAAGTTGAGAAAATAAAGTAACTAAGGATTTTTAGTCGTCGTTTTAAGGCAAAACTAAAACTTTGCATCGACTCGAAACAGTAATCGAAACGGTCTGTGATAAGCCATAAGTATTGTTTTTGTATATGTCCAAAGTTTAGGTTAAGTTTGTAGTTAAGATTATAGACCGTTAAAAAAGTGTGCTCCGAAAATTCTACTCTTAGAATACTCCTACATTATTGCTATATCTACATTTCGCATGACAGATGACAGGCTTTTCCACTTAATAATCTATGCAGGTATTAATTGTTAGGACCTATCATGGCGTTCGTTATTTAACTATGTTTTACTTAGCCTTACACTGCCTTTAACTTTCCTTGTTACAAATATATATTTTTGAAATAATAATAAATAAATAACAGTTAATATTCCGATTACTACTACAACGGAACCCCAAAATGAAAGCAAATTTCACCTATGTCGTAGTTAAGTTTACTGCGGGGAGAGGTGTGGTAACAAAGAGAGGAGAGATTACACATGTCGTCAGCAAACATCCGCGAACTAATGCGAACACGACGGTAAAATCCAAAACCATCTAAAAGGAACGGCAATTTGCATAGACGGCGAGGTCGACTGCGTAGGCGCAGGTCGTAGTGTGGGAACGCATTACAGAAATTACTTCACAATGATACAGATTTTTAATTTGATATATTAAATTTGGAGCTTATGTGGGTTTCCATGCTTGATCATTATCAACTCTAAAGCGTTTTTTACCCAATTCGGAACTAAAATGCTTATTCACGTATCGACACAACCAAAAACGTCGAAATTCTTAACCTAATTAGCGTGGTTCTTATGAATTTGCATGAAGGTAAAACCAATTTAGTAATAGGCGAGGTGGCGTTGTCGGAAATGCCACTGTTCATTTAATATAATTATTGTATCTTATGAACAGATTTTAAAATGTCTACCTTATTCGTAAACACGTTTAAGGTATGCTGCCTACATTACGATGAGTCTGAAATTAAATGTTGTGGAAGCTTATGTAAATTATTTAATACATAGCCATATGCGTATGTCATAGCCGTTATCTTATGTAATAAAACTAAGAGTAAATTTAATTGGGTGTTAAGGCTTGACCTTATTTTGCAAAACTAAATATTATAGGTATTTATTAATATTCATGTATAGAGTGAAGATTTTTTATTTTCACACATAAAATTGTCGTAATATCTACCAACCTTTTATTCGTCCCTACTGTTGGTGATTTGGGCCATAGTCCGTGACAGTGGCTCAGAGCGAATAAAGGACTTCACTTATCTCTTAGTCAGGACTGACAGTTCTGGTTAACCTTCCATCTGAAGCACGGAGGAGCTCAGATAAATATACTACTATGGAGTCACCTATCCAGCGTCTCCGGACACCTGGCACGTTGCTTAGTTTCGGATGTTTCCGATAAACGTGCGCATGTTACTGGGCTTCGAGTAAGATTTACTCAAGTTATTTAATTTAAACACACAGTAACATAATAATATAATAAAAGAGTGAATAGAATTTAAAAAATAGGTACATACTCTCTTGTTAATTTTGTAATTTATATAGTAGGTATGAAAGTTTGCAGGCACATGGTTACGATGAACACATCTCTACACGAGTGGTTAAACAATCAGTCAAAAATGTCGATATCGATGTAAAGTCGCACGTTATGTAACTAGTAATTCGCGGGTTTAAGTAATCGCGTAAAAAATTGACGATCGTACATCAGTAGGATGCGACGAGATGTGCTTTACGTAACTGTAAACTGACGATCGTACATCAGTAGGATGCGACGAGATGTGCTTTACGTAACTGTAAACTGTAAAGTCTTGCGAAATATTGGCTAAAAGCTTTTTACAAAAACGACTTTGACTTTTAAACATTTTCTTAATGGTAATGGTAATCAATTTTTAAATATGACTTACTCATACATAAATATTTTTCCCACAGTAAAATTGCAGTTAATATTTTTACTAGGAACCTTATTGTTTTATAACACGTGTATGGAATTATAATTGTTCTTATGTATTTATATTTTTAGCAAAGAATATTTAGTTAGTTTTTTAACGTATGGTGATAAAAAGGTGATTGTTTAACTTTTGGCAGAGTTAACACTAAAGTTATAGATAGGACGTTAAAATATAGTTTAAATTTTGATGAGTGGAGCAACATGGGAGTAACTCAAAATACAATGGTGAAAATATGCTAAGTAAAATAAATAAACACCAAACTAATAATCAAAAAGAATAGTACTTTTGCTCTTAGTAGTACCGTTAATATTATGTATTAATTCCGTGGACACTGTAGATAATCCGGAAAAGTTTGTCACGTATCAAATTAAATATCCCTCCAGTGAGACCTAACTCTGTACCTAATTTTTAGAATCTATATTAAAATACCTTTTTAGGTTTTGATGCGAAGTATCAGTATAAACACATTGCAATATCCATAGAAGTATACCTACCTACAAATAATGCCTGCTGAACCAGGGGCGTAGGTTCGATTCCCGCACAGGACAAACATTTATGTAATGAACATTTGTGTTTGTCTTGAGTCTGGGTGTTTTTTAATTCATAAAAAAATTATATATATATCTTTGTATCCGTTGTCTGGTATTCATAGTACAAACTTTGCTTAGTTTGGTACCAGATGACATTGTGTGTAATGTCATAAAATATTTATTATTATTACTATGAAAAGTAACGGAGATTTGAATAAAATCTTACGACTAACTATTAAAAAAAAGTAGACTTATGTGACTCGTACTTTTTAAAGTATTTAAAATTAAAATGTGAAAAGGTTGTTAAGAAAATTAGTCAAAAGTCACGACATAGGTCATTTTGTTAGGGTTCTATTTTTCCATCAGAGAAACGAAATGCACTTAAGAACTTACTTACAAAATGAAATAGTACAGTACTGTTTATATGACAGAGTTGTAAACTGTGAACCAAAGGTAACTTCGATGTAAGAATAATTTTAAAATAGTCTGCCATTATCTATATAGGTCACAATAATGACCGCAGGCGGATAATGTACGCCGCTACCGCTCACGCGCCGTGCCGCCCGCAGCCTGTAGTGATTTTCTTTAATTTCTGATATGACAGTAATAGGCGAAGCGACTAGCGTTTTAATATGATCAATTATCATATTGTTATATCAAAATTTATTTGATTAAAAGTTGCAAGCAATTTGGATATCATATCTGCTTTAACAAGCACAGCTAAATTTTTCGTAATTTAATTTAAATATATAAATAAATATAAATATAAGTATGCAATGCTAAATATAATATATATATATATATATATATATATATATATATATATATTATAATTAAATTCTTACTTAAATATAACAATTGTTATCAATTTTAACCCAATATTACCCAACCCAATATTATTAGGACCGAGTATTACCTAAGGTGAAAATTACAGCCATTCTTAAGGGTATATTGGTGCAGGCAACCCAATATGCCACCCTAAGAGCACAAAAAGGAGAAAAAATACAGCTTATTTTCGGTGCTAAATGGGTTCCTTAATAGTTTAAATTATACTCTGTAGTGGAAATTAGACCCGTGGGTGTAAGTTGTGCGAAGCGAATGAGTAATTGAAAGAAAAACGATTTCGTTCATTCATCAGGTGATAAAGAAGTGCTAAAAAAATGTTCGAGTGCAAAATCTTAATTTATTAATTATTTAAAATAAAATCCAAAAGTAACTCTGAGTGCGACTCGTGTGTGGTTAGGTAAGTCCTATCGTGTTTCTTTTTATTATTAGGTAACTTTAATGTTTTAGCATTTAGTTAGCATAAAAGTCGTTGCGATTTATTTTTTAATGTGAATTATATATGATATTTCATTAAGTTTATTAGAAAAATAAATTAAAAAGTAAATATAATTATAACCTCACTTTTTTATTGGTTTTCAAAACAAGTGATTTTGGTTATTTAAATTTTATTATATTGTTAAATTACATCAGTTACAAGTACCACAGTTGTAGTTAGGTGTCAATAACATAATGTCGTATCCAAACTTTTACAGTTTTAAAGGCTCTTTACAGTTCTAATCCTCACCTTCTTACGCCTCATTTAGCACCGTGAGGTTTGAAATTCACCTATTTGCATACTGTGAATGCAATTGAGTAAATGTTATATCCAAAAGTAATTTTTAGATTTAAAAGATCCTTAGTAGTTTAAAATAAGTCATAATCGCTTATTTTGGTTCTTTAAATTGGCCTTTTGAAACTTATTTATGCGTTAGGGCAACTTATCAGTACACAGTAGAACTCAGAGTTACAGCAACTATAGGTTCTAAAAGAGCAGGAACATAACCCAGTTTAGCACTACAGGTGGCAAGACAGTCCTTTGAGTGCCATATTGGGATTTAATCTAACTTATTTCTAAAAGTTGCATATCAGTGATTTTAAAACCTTGTTTGCTACCACTGGTGCTACATTAGTGGCAAATATAGCTTATTTACAGTTAATGGTAGCAATTTCGACTGTATGCCAACGCAAGACATATAGGGGAAGCTACATACATACATATGCAACTGCGTGTGAATTTAAGTACTCATTTGCATCTTCGAGACCACCTTACAGTTGAAAGATTTTTCTAACACTGATATACTACCTATTTAGAACTAAAAGCCGTAAGATAAGCTGTAAAAATCACTAATGTGCTATTTGAGTATAGGTTATAAAGCACACAAAGAAAATAGACAGTGTACCGGTATAAACTTATGACTCGGACATTTGGAAGTTTCTGCTCATCTTATAAATATATCTAATGGATCAATAGTATATCGCTCAGCCTGTCACTATAGCCCCACATCTCAGAGACCAACCGGCGCATCGCAGCGTGAGAACAACTCGTGGCCATGGCACTTGCCACAACCGACTCATTATCGAACGTGCTATTGTTTGCTTACTGGCTATTTATTACTTAACGCTTTCCGACAAAATAAAGCTCAGTGTAAATAGTTGTTATTCATTCATGGCTAATCTGGGATCCATTCAGACGATCGAATGTTAACGGTGTGGCATTACGCAAGCAAAGTTTAGGCATAACATATTTTATGCTAAAATATTCAAAGAAGCAATTTTAGCAATTCCTACGTGACTACTGCTAATGTTGAAATACTACAAAGATAAGCATAGTATAAATGTGGAATGAAAAACGTATGTGAGGATATATTTGCTTTCCTACTATTGAACTCAAGCAGCATTATATACATTTCATTTTATGTGAGGTTTCGATATTTCTTAAATACATACTTTATTTCATACCGGAAAAGCGATACCATTAGGCAAATGCAAAAACCCAGTGTCACCTTTGATTCTGAAAACATGGGTTGTAGTAGGATACAAGGATCATAAACAAAACCACAAACTCGTGTCGCAACCGAGCAGTTTTACAACGCAGGACACTTTGACCACAAGCTATTGACGGGTTAAACGACAAACGCATTTTGCATAATAAGTGAAAGGTACATTACCGCACTTTCTTTGTAATATCATGTAGAAATATTTTTTGCATACCTCTTATTTTTCTTTTTAACATTTAATTTTTAAATTTATAATCAGCAATTTTATTTAATATTTTCCATAAGTAGCGGTAGAAGATCGAAGATGCCTGGACCGATTCGAGAAATTATTTTTTTATTCTAAGGGTATACTTCCTAGGGAAAAGTTTTTGTAAATAAACCATTCAAAACAAAATTGCATTTTCCTTGATGCGTTTGAAGCCATTTTGAACAATCGATGTTTGAATAGTTTGTTACAATCAAATTAAGGTAAGAATTAGGTTTGACATTACATCCTAATAGTCCTATAGTCCTAATAGTCGTTAGAGCATTTATATTCTTCTATTGCTGGAAGCCATAATTTTGTTAATAAATAAATTTAATAAATATTTCACTAAATCTAGTCTGTCATTTCAAAAGAAGAGTGATATCTAGACTTTTTTTTAAAATGACATGCTTATTTTAGATAGTAAGTAGTTAATCATGTTGAGTTGCGTCTGTAAAACTATTATAATATCCAATGATGACAGCACACTCCTAACACAAAAACAAAACAATAGGAATTATTAGGAAAGTGGATATAAGGAATGAATGAAAATAATAATAAATTCGAAGAAGTCAAAAGTGAGGCATTTATACCAACGCTTAAACCGACCCGATATTGAAGCTAGCTTTGAGGATTGAAAATATTAAACTAAAATGTTTTAGAAAACTAAGTTTTTAGGACTCTTGATGATAGTCAGTTAACGAGAAAGCCTCAGATAGAAGACATACGTAAAAAAAACTAAGCAAATCCGCGTATTTTCGCACTTTATATTTGGTTCATAACAGTTAACTTGCAGTTCTCGCATCTTAAATTGGTTCTGTAGCATCAGTACTGAGATATGGAATAAAGTTATTTTCTGGGGCAATTCAATTAGCAGGGAATAAGTAATTAAAACCCAAAAATGATGCATTAGCTACTCAGTTGTTACTTGCAACCAGGGTAGCAAACGAAAAAAAATAATATTTAAGACATTAGGCGAAAAAACTAATTTTCTTTTTTGAAAGCGTACAAGTTTAGGGTTTCTTTAATAATCCATTTAAAAGAAATTATACGTCGGATTACAGGGACAAATGAGTGGGCAATATATGGTCTTGAAACTTATGATTCCACTTTCAAAACATTGAAAAACTGACACTCTCACTGTATACTTCGGAAATTTGTATCTCTGTAAAATGTAATGACGAAATTGGCGTTTCTTAAATGATACCACATTATTAATAGAATTCGTTTTTTCTTTCAAGTTTTGAATTTGTTATACTCATATATGCTCTAATTATTTTAAAAATATTGATGTTAAATTCACGAATTTTATATGTTCAAATGTAAAGTAAAGTGTATAAATATCTGATGTTACATAGGTGTCACTCTTTACGACATACATAGATATTTTAGTTAATTTGTTAGTCAGAGTTAGATTCTTGTTGAGTAGCCTATGATTAACTAACTATTTTTATGTCTGTGGACTCATCATTCTAATTCTCAATACAAATGTTGAACGAAGGAACGCATTAAGTGTCTCTCATGATTGTAGATGATATTATTGCTTGCAATAAAATTATAATTTGTGATAAAAGGTAAAATTGCTACTCAGTAATGTGGCAAAACGTGAATTTTATGATTAATAAATTTATGGTATTCGATTTGTGTTCGTTCGTAGATAGATTTGTTGAACAACTTTCGTTTTTGACGTCTTGTGTAATAAACTTATGTATAGTTCTATCTTTTTTATTATTTTTAAATTTGTAATTTTATGATATTTAATAGTATTTTACAATGGATCAATTTCGGTGTTAAACTTAAAAATGATATATTGTTAGAAAGCTGAAATACAATATACCACTATATGCAATTTATCGTTTTTAAGTAGGTAATATTCGCTTTTTAAGAGACTTCTAAATTAGAGAATGGATTTGTGATGTCATCTAAGTTTGTTTGATGTGATATTGAACATTTACTTTTATGTACTTTCTTAGAAGTTTACTTGCAATAAAGAATAAAAATAGTTTTCAAGCAGAAATACGTTAGCACGTATTAGAAATTAAATGGCCAAACAAGTTTATTATATTTATTTTTTTAACTAAAGAAAACTAGTTTACCATTTTTACAACAACCCTTAATGTTTCTTTAACTTTCTATCTTAGTATAAATAGATAAATATATATTTAAATACTTAATGTGCATTTAAGAAGTTTATACTCCAGAAAGGTGAATCCTTTGGGTATTTAACGTCGAAAAATAATCTAAAGCAAAAACTGCATTACTTCTGCTTTGTTATGTTTAATTATTGTCGAACCACGGACAGGTGTTCCCTACTGTAAACTGTCGACTCGTGGATCTTGGGTTCTCTTCTCGGCTTGGACATGGGTGTTTGTTGTTTCTGCCCACCATAGTAGGTACAGTGTCTTTAGATTCAGAACATATTTATGCATATAATATGTATACGTTAATTATAATTATAACGCTACAGTCGATCGCGTCGTTTGTGCAAGCTTTATGTCTCGTTCAGGAGCTTAAATAGTATGTCTGCATATATCAGTTAGGATTACTAAATAATTCTGCACATTAACATATAGTGAAGGCAGCTTTAATGTCCGTATGTTACTCAGTACTTAGGCGCTAACATTTATTTTTCAATCTATACAATAAAATTACGATACATTTGAAAATGTTTTGCTCTACTATATTTACGCACTAATATATTATAATATAACTATATTATATATATATAGTATAATATAACTGAAATTTGGTACAGGTGATAGTTTTAGAGAAGAAGATGGATACATTTTTTATTCTAGAAAATTTAAAAGATTCTTCTGAGTCCTGAATATTGAGACATCCCGCGCAAATCGGGACACTTTAGAACACGTATTTTGCGACATTATTTGGCAAAACTTGTTCTTTTAAGGTATTTTTTACATCTAACTCAGGACGTATGTCATAGCAAACAAATATTTTTTTCACACAATTAGGTAGTAAGTTTATAAACCGCATAACTGTAGAGTCACGTACTACGCACCGAGGGTCGTCGCCGCTCAATTAGAGGCGTATCTGTAACGCGCGATCCGGACCCATAAGGAAGAAGGACTTATCTAAAATTTCTAATCTAGTGACTCACATTGCGGACATGCGTTCGCGAAATTGCTTCAATTTACGTAGGCCATGCTCTTATGATACGTGATATGGGAATTGTAGAACACGGCATGAATCACAAAACTTATATACTTACAAACTTTTCCCGCGACTTCGCCCTTGTGGAATTAAAAAAAGAGTTTTCCATTTTTACGCAGAAAATAAAAAGATGTAATCAGTACATTTTTAACATCAGCTGTTACTGTCATCATAATTTCGTAACGCGCTAAACCACGATTTGGTTTTGAGAGCCTGTTAGAAATTATATATGAACTAAAATTGCATAAATATAGCTCTTGAATTTATCTACATCACTGCTTTTAAAAAACTGTTTATCCTATTCGTAAATTAATTTTCAGGAAATACACAACAATATAACCAACTAAAGCAGTGTAATTCGTAACTAACAGTTGAAAGCTTCGATAAGCATAGTTGGGTGCTACACAACACGTACAGTTATGAGACACTTACTTATTACGCGTTTGCAAATCACGTAGTTCTCTTCCGTTTGATGTAATCTATGACCACTGAGTACCCACACATCTGTATCGTTTGCAAAACGTGGACTCTTAATCATTTACTGATCTTAACATTACTTTGTTAAAATGAAATAAATATACGTAAGTTTATTCTATTAATATGTTAATTTTAACTTTCAAAATAATGTTTTTTAAAAAGAAAGTAACGTTTAATAGTATCCATACAATTCCAAGTAAATCAAAATAAAGAGATCATGTTCAAAGAAATAATGAGACATTATCCTTATTTACTGTATTAAGTATATCGAAGAAGCGGCATTCGCAGCGGCAACGAAACTGTAGCACAGTCACATATTTTTCGCTTTTGTACGAGTTTAATTGAGTAAGAAGAGAACCGAGTCGGATCACAGCGGGGCTTCTTCCAAATTTATTAAAAAAATACGCAAAATACCCCCATTACTTACGTCAAAAGAGGCAACAGGATTTGAACCAAGTTCGCTTCTGTAATATTAAATGTGAGATACGACCTTATTCGCGATGACCCAGATTGTAATACGCAGCACACTGCTTTTTATGATGACTTTTTGAAAAATGTAATTTTTAATTCCGCGCAGGAACGAATCGAGTTGAATGGGCCAACAGACGATTCCTTTTAACTGTATCGATTATAAATTACCATTTCTTATGAGACTTTAACGAAACTCTGACAATATTTTACGTTAATTTTATACTGTAACAGGTAGCGATTATTTCAAAAACGAGTTTAATATGTCATTAATTAATGTTGATTTTTTTTTCTTTTGTTGCAGTCCTTCTTCGGGAGAACCTACAATAATCTGTCTTCGATATCTGAATGCAAGAACAATGGAGAATGCGTCATCAATAAAAAAAATCGAACAGCATGCAAAGCGTGTCGGCTGCGAAAGTGCTTGCTCGTCGGTATGTCTAAATCTGGTTCAAGATATGGAAGAAGATCCAACTGGTTTAAGATCCACTGTCTTTTACAAGAGCAGCAGCATCATCACATTCAACAGTTCCAAACAAACAAGACCCCTTCACATTTTAATGTATCAATGAATTCTCCCTACTCTCTTTCTCCTGCTAATTTGTTACCTGCTGCAGCATTAGCTGAGTACTACAAAAATACAGAGAGGAATCACTTCACAGATGATATAACAAGACAAAGCGTATCACCTTCTGACTCTGGAGCTTCTTCTGCTGACCCTGAAGATGATACTAGTTCTAGAAGTACCAGTGGACTAAGTATATTTAGACCTGCCTCTTCGCCAAGTAGTGAAAAAGATTTCAGATTAAATGCAATAAGACATCAATCGAAGGATGTAAGAAAACGAAAAATGCCTTCATCACCTTTTAGTCCCTTAACTGCTTCTGCTAGTTTTTCTCCCAGAACTATGCCCTTTCTACCATCACCAGCACAAAATATAAAACCACTTCCTCCTGGCATTGCTGGCTGGCAACGAAACGGAGGAGACTTGGTTCTCCATTCCCCAGCAGTAGCTGGAGTTGCAATAGAACAGGAGCAGCCAATAGATCTATCCATAAAATCTACTGCCGTTATATTTAGAAGTCCAAAAAACGACGAAGTTAGTGACTCAGAACCGGAACTTAGTATCGATTTGAGTGAAGAAAACGGTAGAGATATGATGAAAAATCCTTTGGACTTATCTCTTGTTCCAAAAAGAACAGAAGAAGTTCCTTTAACCGGATGAACCATTGACTTGAGTATTAGGTTATAATAAATTCAACCGTGAGTCAAGAAGCCATGAACTTTTTATGAATGTAAATACAGATAGTTATGTTAGAAAAAAGTACTTTATATACTCTGCCATACAGTATTTAGGTCTATTATTATTATAATTTACTGATGGACTACCACAATTTTAATCTTATCTTTCTTTTCTTTTATAATGTGAAAGATTCTCAAAAATTTTTGAGATATATTCTTGCATCAAAATCTTGGATATATGTGTACTTATTCTTGCATCAAATTTTACGTTTAATTCTAAACTTATTGGTTAATTATTGACCATGAATAAGATACATATATAAATTTGTAATAATTTTTAGAGTTCCGAAGTCGAATGATAAAACAATCCTTTATACCGTTTTGTCATGTCTATCAACCTTCCTGCCAATTTTCATAGCTTGCAAAGTGTTAGATCTGGTTTTTAATAATATATATGTCGTGGCCCGATCTTGGAATTGATCATTACATGATGTGTCCAAACATTTCATGAAATGGTCGTATTTCATGATATAGAACAGTACCCGCTGGCCCATAATAATATGGTCTAGCCAGATAGATGATTTCTCATCGCTTAACGATATGAACAGCTAAACTCATGACTACTTCATGATATGGTCAAACATTAGTAATCATATCGTAAAATATTTACAATACCCACTTTTTTTTGGGATTCATCCAAGCAAAATTATTTTCAAAGATACACTAATATTATAAAGAGGTTAAGTTTAGATGTAGGAGACAATCTCCGAAACTAGGTACTCATCCTATTTCAAACCTTTTTTAGTAGTATTTAAAATGGACTTCATTCATCCACACTGCATTAATTGCAATTGTCTTTTTGTTTGAATTCAGACTTTGTACAGACCCTCATAAGTTTTACGTTATTTTTTAAGCTAATCTTTGTAAGTACTCATACAAGAGAACAATACATTTTTCTATTACAAAACTCCTACTTTAACGATATGGCCAAACGTGGATTGACATATCACCAAATGTTGACGTTTCAACGATATTGTCAGTTTGAGCTGGCTATATTATTAAATACGACCATTTCATAAAATGGTCGGACATATCATGAAGTGATCAATTCTAAGATCTGGTCACGACATATATATGGTGATTTTAATTTATCGAAGAACTGAAATTATGGCAGCCGACAAATATCCTTAATTGTGTATAAGCTCGAAATTTAAAGGCTATGGAACTCTACACGTCCTTGTTCATTTTTATAATTGCGTACTAAGATTCGAATCCTGGTGTAACTAGTTTATATTATTTTATTTATTTGCTCATAATGTAAATAGTATATTATAACCTGTAGAGACGTTAAGGTGAACCCGACCAACATTTTTTCATGCAATCTATATAACACTAAATATTTTTAACTATAAACATTTAGCTGCTCAAAACGAGTCGCAAAATGTAAATACAATAATACTATGCAATTGTAAAATTATTAAATAACCATAGAATTTAATAATTTAATAGCATTTCATTAAAATATAAGTATTTACAAGACTCTGGTAAAATAGCGGCATATTAAAATATTTTGAGTAGCAAATATATGAACTCGTAATAATAGATAGTTGAAGCAATGAACTGTGTATGGGAAAATATTAATCGGCTTCACCTTAAAACGAAATAAGCCAGTACATTTTTACCAGTTTAGTAAATAACTTATAAATATTGAAGGGATTGAAGGCCAGTGTTAAAGCTCAAAATTTGTATGTACAAATACGCTAAAACGAATTATTTATTAGATTAAGTAACATGTTGAAATAAAATTTAGTTTAATTATTTATTTTTAGATACTAGGCCAGTTTTGATGAGTCACTCGTTTGTATAATTACACTGTTAGGTAGATACATAATAATTCAGATTTTAGTAGTAGTAGTAGAATTAAATTTAGTTGTAATTTGTATATTTGTGTGTTAAATTTTGTTGTTTGAGATTTTTATTACGTTTTTTTAAACATTCCATGAATGTTATGCTTTTATTGTAAATAGTTTGTTTTCTTGTACCTAATTGTTTTTTTCATATTATGACTGATTTTTTGTGCATTCCATTTTGCGTTATTTTTTATTTTTATCATCAAATATATATTTAGGTAGGTTCTGCTCTTTTTATTATTTGTGTTGCCATATTTGTGACTTAGTGCACCAGTCACAACATTTTTAGTTGACGTATTGACAACTTATTACGTATTGATGAAACTAGACTAATTTAATTTAATTATATATTTTAAACTATATGTAAAATTCAATAAAAACCAACATAAGATTATACAAGCACAAGGAAATAAATGTTTCTTTTCATATTTGTTGGTACATACTCAAAGTTATTATAGATTTGAATGATTGTTTTTGGTATAATTTTAAACTTAAAAATCAACGTCATAACAAATTTAACTTAATTAATGTGAAATAAACTTCAGAATTTTTAAAACGAAATAGGGCTAAGTTATTTTACTTTATGTTACGGTTTGGCTCGCGGAAATGTGGAATACGTATAATATATGTAAGTCCTTATGTCAGACTAAGCTGTGCTCATAAAATCTTTACCGCCTCTCTGGGATGTTATTATAGGGCAAAAGTACAACACATGAAACCTATGCACCAAATTAATACTCAATTTTAAATTCATTTTGTTAAATAAGATAAAAATTAAATGATGCAATAATTTATTAAAATGTGGCGATAATAGTACATCATAATATAAGTAAGCTGCAAATTGGTCATTATACACAAGGTAGGATTGGAACCCGAGATGCTAGGCATCGACCAAATGAAGACTAGTGTGTAATATCGACCAATGTTCACGCGTTTCATAGGATTTTTAAATATACTTGCACGGAGTTTTATAAATATACTATTACCACACTAATGTGAAGCGATGCAATAAGAGCCAGTTTACGATTAAATGTATTGAAAACTATATAACCTATGTCTTCAACATACTAAAAAAAGCTCTTAAGCATCGATTTTTAAATATCGTGGTAAGTTTGGCAACTGTTTGTCACAAGTGTGCGGTGGTCATATAACAAAATATGTGTTTACTGAAAAACGTACTATACGTAGTATATATGACGCAAAAATCCCTGTTAATAATAATATTTTTGTCTAAGTGTTTCAGCCAGTTCATAAAGTGTCATTATTTAAGTTATGTTGTTGTCAGTGTGATATAATATTTTTATGTCTTTACACTTTTATACATAAAATCGTAATATATTTGAAATGAAAATATTCGATTGCATTTTTATTTCCTGTTCATTAACTTACTTCTGAAGTACGAGTAAGGGTGTGTTAAGAGATTTGTTGTATTTTCCGTTGCCTCAAACTCAAATGTGAACGGGACTTTTGTGAGGTAAGAATACCTTTGCCGGAAATGTCCATATTGCAGAGGGAGGTTCGGCAGGCGTTGCTTAACCCAAAAGTTTACAAATTGAGTAGGTCAGACAGTATCCCAACAGTGGTGCCTAAACAGTTTGCTCCTGAAATTTGTCCTGTACTCACGCGTCTCTTCACGCTTTCCTACCACTGAAGGCAATTTCTTTCTTTGTGGAAGATTGCGAATGTACACTCGGTGCCTAATAAGGGTGACAGATCGGATCTATTGTATTACATGCCAATCGCTATTATCTCTCTCCTCCTAAGGTGATACAGCGTGTGGGTAATACACAGCTTCTAAGATACATGGAAACACATGATCTGATCAGCAATCGTCAATATGGCTTTCACCACGGTCGCTCGACCAGCGATCTTTAAGAGGGCGATAGAGGCCAGAAAGCTAATTTCTGTAATTCTAACGTGACTGCAAATATGCACTATGAATCATTAGATAATGTCAAATACATTTGTATGAGATATATATATTATATACAGTAGTGACGCCTTGAAACTTTTAATTTTTTGTATGGAATTTAACGTTATTACCTTTTTGTAGTCACATTTTTGACTTTTTGCTACAACTTAGAGTCAATGCACTAGATAATAAGCTATTTTAATTATTTAACCAACTTTCATTACAAGCAAATGCAAAACACGCTTTAAAAATTTGCACAAGTGTAGAAACAATGGTCACTTCCAGATTTTTTATTGCATTAAATACAATAAATGAAAATCACTCAGTAAGGTAACGCACAAGACAAAAGCAAGTTTTATTACATATATTTTTTTCAATCCTTTAGATGCTATAGTTTAGCCACAAAATTTGCACAAAAACGGCGTATTTTCGCGGTCTAGCCTATACCGCAGCCTTAAGTGTATCTCACACACCGATAGACACTTGAAATGACGAGTCTGTGGGAGGCACTGGCATGTAGCTTAGACACAGAAGCTGCCATGTCTGGCACCGGGGTCTTCTATCGTAGTTGCCATCCTAAGGACTGCCCGAAGGTTTTTGCTAATTTTCTAATGGAGCTAGCCTTCTATTTGGCAGACGCATACGAGCCGTAGTTGACGATAGTTGCTCTGATAGTATGCATATTAATGCTGGTGTCGCGCAAGGCTCTGTGCCGTCTCCTACGTTGGTGCATCAATATGCTGTCCATCAATTGTTGCTATACAGATAACAGTTCCTGAGATGCGTATTAGACGGGCCGTACAAACATACCTCGTTCCAATTTGTAGGAAAACCACGGAGAACTTGTGGTGAAAATCGAGACCACTCTGTCGAAGGCAACTTGGTCTGATTCAACTCAACGAAGACACAAGTATGCGCGTTCACCGCTAAAAAAAAACCATTCTCTGAGGTCACACAATTCCAGAACATGCCACTAGCTATTTTCAAGGGCATTAGGACCCTTGGTATTTACATCTTGAGTAATGGTTAGTTCCGAAATCATTAGGAATACAAGGGGAAGCTGGCGTCCCAACAAGCTAAAACTAAACTATAACATTCTGAATTGAAAAAGGCACGATATTTGAAGTTTGACTTTTAATTTTATTGTTAAAAACATTCAGCTTTTACCGTGAAGAGAGATACAGCAAAAATCCGAGTAATATTCGAATACGAGTTCCGACGAGACTAACGCAGCAAAAACTGCTCGTCATGTCAATGCTGTGTTTGGAAAGGGTACTGCTAACAATCGCACCGTGCGTTATTGGCTTAGCCACATTCGTCTTGGAAACTTCGAAATGAAGAATGAACTACGAGGAAGACCAGCGACTCGGATAAATGACGATATATTAAAGGTTATATTGGAAGCCGATACGTGTCAAACTATGAAAGAATTAGCAGCATGGTTTAGCATACTCACAAAATTCACTATTTTCAGCAAAACCTTGCACCAAACAACTACCACTTTTTCCGCGATTTGTTTTTTTGTTCCAGGGCAAAAAAAATTTCTTCACAGGAAGATGTACAAAATGACTTCACGCACTTTGTGGAGTCCAGGTCCCCAGAGTTTTATCTCAGAGTTTTTTAGAAATGTATAGACAACGATGTATTTATTCAATCAAGGTATCTACCACCTTGATTGAATAAATATATAACATCCTTCAAAAAAGAAAAAAATCTTAACTACGTAAATTCAAATACAAAGTAGGTAACTGAACCAAATTTAAAAGTCAAAAACATTTTGGATTCTGTGAAAAAATGGAACTCTAATAGGACCGGTCACTTGTTTGTTTCTTTGCCGTCTGTCACTCAGTCAGAAAAATCATAGATGGTTTTTATGAACCCATTTATAAACTTGAAATATTACACAGTCAAATATATTGATTGATACACATTACCGCACCGAATTTAGCTATCGTGGTGGAATTCCTACGGGATCTCTCGATCGGGACAAAAATTATACTATGTCCTTCTGTGTCCCTCCATCTTCCTTCTTGTGTGAAAATTAAGCCCTCCCGATGCTATGTAAAGGAATAGTGGAAATGTTTGCACACAAAGCAGAATTAATTGGAATCGATGCAAAGATAGGAGAATTATAAGAATGAAAACACATGTTTAAAAAGTTACATACACTGAGAGAAATAGTTATCACTCTGTACAATGCCATGAGATAATTTACCCGTATAATACAATAAAATGTACTATACAGTTCTATGTTTCGAAAGGCGAGAAAGAAAATAAAATAAATGAACCAAATGATAAAAATACCACGTTTTATATCAATCTCTGAAAAAATTAACAGATCATTGAATCTTAACGATAATGTCTAAAATTTTAATAATTTCTCGTATTTTACAATTAATTCTTTGTGCATTTCTGTTTTTTTATAGGGCAGACATATTCTAGAGTAGAGATCCGTAAGCTCAGTGGGAGTCAGCCCTGCTGGCAGTGGCTAGAAAAGAATAAGGAATACCAAGTGTTGTGGAGTTCATTGGGAAAGGGTTGTCCAACACTCAACGAAGGGAAATTTAACCAAAAAATCAATGATTCTGAATAATTTGTGATTAATTTTCAAAAGATAGTTCTAGCATAAAATAATAATAACAAAGGTTAGGTGCTATAGTTGACAAATTACAAAAAAAAAAACTAAAATTAAAATATCTAGTTTAGACGCATCTAATAATCTGACGGAACTAACTAAATGTCAATATTAATTTAACTATGAACATTCAAAAATTGATCATAACTATAAAACGTTTGGTCGACAAAACTTAAAACGTGGTATTTTCGAAGAAGCGGTAATACGTATTAAAATTTTACACAAAAATCTTCTATACCAACTTAATTTAAATATTTCTACGTACTAGAGTGTACAATGTACATATACTGTTGATGATCACATCAAAAGCTACTTGAGTACATTACGTATTTGTGAACAAACTGACATTCATACATTAATATTCATGTGTTTAAACGTTAGCATTTCTTAAAACACAGACATGTAAGTGAAATGTTATTTCTGTGTAATTAGGAAGTCAAACATACATGAATTACATTTTGTATTGAATAACTTGGAACATATTCCAATGAATTATCAGTCGTAATGTAAGCAATCAAGGTCTAATTTGATTGTAGATAAACATGTACTTTGTCAATGCTTTTGTATTATTCAATGAACTACTGTGAACTACTGGTTTCATCTTTAGGGTCCCTTACCCAAAGGGTGCCATCGGACCCCTATTACTAAGCTTACACTGTCTCTCTGTTTGACAGGACTCTTTCTTTTAGACTAAGATAGTTTAAATGCTGAAATTTTCACATAATATGTGTTAGACAGGCAGATTACCTAGCAAATAATAAAAAGTTCAACAATTTAAAAAATTAAGGTGGGTCCCTCCCTCCAAAAGAAACACGTTTTCGTTGTTTTTGAATCTATCATTAAAATAGTAAAACACATAAGCTTCACCCTTTCAGTTATTATAGTGTGAGCTCTTAAGTACTGTAGAGGTTAAGGTTTTTAACGGGGTTAGATAAAGAAACAAAGGATCGGCAGGTTCTGGAATTGTTATTGCCAGATCACTGGCGCAATTATCTCTCCGTACATAAAAAAATAGATACATACGAAGAGATCATACAATGCATTAAGGCAAAAGTATCCCCAGGTGACCCCACCCAATATTTTTATACAATGCATCAGAGTGAGAGAGAAGGTATAGAGCCTTACCTATATCGTGTTTTAAGTCAAGCTGCTAAATGTAACATTAAAGATGAGTGCATCATAATAAAGCGGTTAGAGGATAGTGTTTTCTTGCCATGGAAGAGGAGAATCGAAATGCTTTGCATACTTTCGTTGGAGCAATTGACAAAAAGCGTTGAGAAGTTAGCAGGGAAGACTCCTGATACGCATGCAGGTAGAAAATAATTTGTCCAATAATGTGCAAAAGGTAATACCTACTACTTTTTATAGCCACCCGCGAAGCGCTGGTGATGAAGCGAGAGATGTACCACGACGCTCACCATACAATATGCGACGCAGAAATTTGTGAAGCGAATATAGTGCATGCGGTGAAGAAATTTTATATAGTAGACAGCAACCACAGGAGGATTCTAGTAAGTCGAATTTTAATTTTTATAATGAGAATACACAGACATGCACTATAAATGAGTATGCTAGCGAGTTTCCTGTAGTAAAGGATGTAGAATATGCGTGGTCATATACACAACCAGCAGGGGGGTTATGTAGTAGTATTGAACAGGATAGGTATTTGGAAGGCGAATGGGAAAGCCAAGATAATTATCTTGAGCATGAGAATGATGAAAATAGGGAAGAATATGCTGTCAATTATAATTTAATTAGGGAAAAACCTAATTTATTAAGGGTTCCTATTGTGTTACGAGGAGAGAAGTTATCCTGTATTGTGGACACAGGATCCGAGGTATCTATTTTACCTATAGGTATATTTCAAAGGCTGTTCTCGGATAGGAGAAGGCGGCAAGTAGAAGGAATATGTATGGTATCCGCCAATGGAGCCACATTCCAAGGATATAGATTACGTGGCATCTATATCAAAATCGCCGAAGAAGCATTTGAAGTTGATTTTGTTGTGGCAGAGGATTGTCAATTTCCCATTTTAGGTTTAGATTTCCTGTATAAATATGACTGTTCAGTCAATTTAAAAGGACAAAGTATGTCCATTGGAAATAAGGTATTTGTATCTTTCCCTAGGTTAAAGGCATATGTCATGAAGCCAGTGCCGAAAGATGTATATGGTGTATTGTCAACAAAGGTGGTAAAGTGTGATTCGCATGATGTAGGTATTTTAGGGCATGAGGTAGAATTTAATATCTCTAAAGAGTTAAATAGAGTAGAAAGGGATAGTTTGTATTCTATTTTATCGAATAACAAAAATAGGTTTGCATTCGATAAGTTTAGGTTAGGTAGATGTAAGGTGGCCCCAATTACGATTGATTTAATCGAAGATACGCCTGTATATCAACAGCCGTATAGGACGTCAAGTGCTCAGCAGAAAATCATTGCAGATCAAGTGCAAGAATTATTAAAGTTAGGGTTAATTAGAGAGTCACGTAGCGAGTATGCGAGTCCTATTGTATTAGTTAAGAATGATGAGAAGAAATGGCGATTTTGCGTTGATTATCGCAAAATGAATAAAAAGGTGAAAGAGGTTCCATGTCCTGTTCCGCGGTTAGAAAAGGTATTACAAGTATTACAAGGAGCGAAATACTTTTGTGAGATAAATTTAAATTTAGGCTATTTCCAATTGGAAATAGAAGAAAAGGATAGGTATAAAACAGGGTTTATGTGTAGTCAGGGTAGTTATGAGTCTAGCATTAGTGTGGGCACTAAATTTTTTCAGAAGTTATATTTGGGGTAAAGCGATACAGGTGGATACAGACCACAAGGCATTGTGTTGGTTGGCAACCAATCGTAATAAAACTGGCAGAATTGCAAGATGGGTATTAGCTTTGCAAGAATTTGATTTTTCAGTTAATTTTGTGCAAGGAAAAACTTAGCGGATTATTTATCCAGGTATCCATTAGAAGGAGAGGATTCAGGAGAATCACCAAAAGATTTTGAAGATAACTTAGTGGTATTAGCCATCCATCAAAATCAATTGCTAGAAGGGCAAAATAGGGATGATTTTTGTGTAGGTGTACGTCAACGTTTGGTGAATCGCGGAACAAATCGTTATAAAGGATTGTTAGTTCGCGACGGCATGCTAATGCATTTACGCAATTTTTTAGATAGAGATGTGTATAGGCATGTAATACCTAAAGATCTTGTGTATAAGATTTTAAAGGAAATACATGATGATTCGTTGACGGGCGGTCATTTAGGGTTATTTAAATGTTTGGGGAAATTTCAAGAACGATTTTTCTATCCAAATGCAAGACAAGTTATTGAAAATTATATAAAAACTTGCATAGTATGTCAGTAAAGGAAAAGATGTAGACAATAGGAATGTTTGGAGCCGATAATACCTAGGTCAGTGAGAGAAAAGTATCACGTAGATATACTAGGACCATTGAAAGTAACAGCGCGAAGGAATCGATATGTAATAGTAGCAATTGATTCATTTTCTAAATTCATGATAGCCAGGGCTATCACAATTTGCAATACTGAAAATGTATTGAGATTTTTAGAAGAAGATGTATTTCTAACCTATGGTACATGTGTAGAAATATGCACCGATAGAGCTTCAGTGTTTAGATCCAGATTAATGAACATGAACTTAGAGTTACACGGGGTTCGTCATATTAAAAGTAGTATAACTCACCCTATGTCAAATGGTTTAGCTGAAGTAGGTATAAAAACGATCACGTCTATGTTGTCAAAATACGATAGTGAGAGACAAGATAGCTGGGACTTAATTTTACGCAAAGTCGTATAATATCTCTCCGCATCATACAATTGGTTTCTCACCTTTTGAAGTGTTTCTAGGAAGAAGTCCGAAAATTGAAACGGATAATAATTTAGGGAATCGAGGTAGAATACCTTTAGAATCGAGAGAAACACGAGATGAAGTCCTACGTCAAATAGTAGAAAAAGTTAGGCATAGGATAATGCGAGCGCAGCAGCAACAAAAAGTTGTATTTGATCGTCGGGCGAAACCGAAAAATTTGGTTGTAGGTGATGTAGTATTGTTATATTTTGATAAACGACGAACAGGGTTCTCATATAAATAAAAGAAGATTTATAAGGGTCCTTATGAGATTGTTAGGTTAGTTAGGCATAACAATGCGTTGTTGAGAAATGTACGTACAGATAGACAGGTAGGTCCTGTACATTTTAATAGGTTAAAAGTATTCCGTCCGAGATTAACCTTATAAATAGGTTAATTCAACTTATTTACTTGGTAAAATAAATAAACGGACAGATCGATTTATTTATATATAGATACTGAAGTCAGGGTATAAAGCTAGTCAGGCTAGTTTTAGTCAATTTTTTTGACTAGAAGGAATTTGAATTTTTCAAAATTCAGAAGGTCTAGTAACGGACATTGTTAATATTCGATTGGTAATTTTAGGTATTTTAGATGGATTAGGTTGAATTTTTCAAAATGTAGAAAGTCTAGTAGCGGATATTAGTAATATTCGTGTTGTAATTTAGGCATATGGATTATTTAGGTATGTGTAGGTTTGCTAAACTATACTAGGTAAGTAAGAAATACTTGAAAGAAGTAGGTAATTGCTTAAAAGTTTAGAAGTTTGAAAGTCAAACTTAAGTAATGTCGAGTGATAATGAAATGTCATTGTAGAATATCAGGAAAAGTTATCCGATAAAATACAATAGGTGAAGAGCGTATGATATTTATTGAAGTTGTCATAGCAATAAAGGTTTGCTAAAGCAAAGATTGGATGAGTGAGTCATGTTATTCTAGTTGTCATGGTAACGTAAAATAATAGGGTATTTTCATTTTGGTTGTATTATGGTTGTGGTTGTGCTACATATATACGGATAGAAGTTAATGTAAATGAAATAGGATAGAAGAAGGCTGTAGCCTAGCCGTAAAGTGGGTCATAGAAATGAGTAAAGCAGGAAGAGAAGGTCACCAAGTCATGTGAAACTTGAACCTTGTACTAAGTACACGTTGGAGGTTAGTAAATATTGTAGGAGCATAGATTGAGGTAAAAAGAGTTCATAGGAAATGAGGATACTAGTAGGATTTAGTAGAGAATGATAGGAATTTTATTAGGTGTAGGATATTTTGTTGAAAAGATCAGTAGGGTAATGTAGATTTCCCGCCATTTATGATTTTGATGGGTAGTTTATAGGTAGCGAATAGAAAATTATACGCAACGAGTTGCTATACTTTTCTGGCCGATCGGTGGGAAATATGTAGAGGTTACGACCTCTTGTTGAATGTAAAGGAAGTAAATAGGCTAGCGAACGTTTTTACGCAGCAAATACTTCGTAGTGGTTTTAAGGAAACATAATAGATGGTGTCAGTGCGTTTTTAAATAAAAACAATCGCAATTTCGAGCTTGTCATTATTTTGTTATTAATTGACATTCAAGTGAAAAATATAGATCGGACAAGTCTATATAAATTTGGAGGGTCGATTCCTGTCTCTATCAGGGAGCCCTAGAATTAGTAGAATGGCTTTACATTGCCAGTGGACGTAAAGTAAGATACTCCAGTATCCAAAATATTCCAAGCATCGCCACCATCGCGATTTAATGTCCTAATGTATATTTTATCCAATGTATCGACACGACGACCCGAGGTCTATTGAAGGATGGCCTAGTAGAAGAAGATGTACTGCAGATAAGTTTAATATTGTATAATAATTCTCCTAGGTAGTAGATGAATCTATGTATGTCTTGTGGCGATAGAAAAGAACATCTGAATACAGAAAAGAACTCCCGATGTTGTCTTTTTATTAGCAGAGATCCCGATACCTAATAAGAAATAGGTAGAAGCAGCATATTTACGCCCCCGCACGCTGCAGTACCTATAATAATACGCAATAAAAACCGGACATGTGTTAGATGGGCTCAGGCCATTATTATTTTAAAATACCAAATAAGCGCCATCTAGCGATAGTAGTCCAGATTATTAAGAAAAACAATTCAACATTGGTTTAATGGAAATGATAGTTAGTTGGCCGAATGTTTTTCGCACTTAGCCTCATAATTGGGCTATTGTACGTAAGTAACTAATCTGTCCGTCGTTGGTTACTCATACCATTTTAGCTCTGTCCAGAAACCTAGGAAGTGAATGATGCTCCTCAGTTCACGTCTGTATGTTTTGTGTGTTTAGTGTTCAAAAACATTAATGGTCTTTGATATAATGAATTTAGCAGTGGTACGTACGGTGACCTTCTGTACCGCAGAGTCTAAAGACGAATATCTTTGACCTGTGACTACTACCTATCGTGACTTACGCGCTGCCGAAATGTTTCTCAGGGGTTGAATCCGACATAGATCGCAGAAGACATATACCTCCCCATAAAGAGAAGAATGTGAAGTACATTCATAAAGATGTAAACAAGAGCGACATTGGCGCTCCATTGTCAGTCCATACAAACTAATCAAATGTCGGGACTTCAAATGTACTCTGCTATGATAAAATTATATTAAGTTCTTACTTCTGACTTAAGTTGAATGATCTATTTTTTATAAATTTAACTTTAGACATAAGCAGAACTAAACTTTTTAATCTTGTCATACAAAGGAAAAGTGAACTTTAGATTACAACACATTTTTTAATATTTCTGTTTTATTAAGATCCTGTTAAATACATATTATACATTTTTATAAAGCTAACTATAAAACACTTAGGAATCATAATTCAAATTTAAATTTACAATATAAGTCACGTTCTCTAGAAGTTCACTCAGCATTATTATTATGAACTACGAAAGTTAATATCTCACAATGCCAAAGAGAAATGTTTACTGAAAACTGTAAATATTCCATGGAAAACAAAATCACATATTTTGAAACAATTGTATCACAGAATTTAAGAAAATAAGACAAATGGTATATTTGTTTTGTTTACTTTTCCCCTTTTTTTTTTTTTGTTTTTATAGTTTTTGATTATTGCCGAAGGTAAAAAACAATATCAGTTTAAATTGATGATCAAAACAGTTTTTTTTTTAAATTTATTCTTTAAAAAAACTTAAAAAAAAGGCTAATGTTTTAAATCAGAAGGAAAAAGATTGTTGTGGTATTACCAAGCAAAGAAAAATGAAACAAACAATATATGAAACATATACTTATATTACATAGTTTAGAAAAGCCTTTACTTCCGATTTTGTATTTGATAAATTATTGAATAGAATTTCATTTTTTTTGCTTGGTAATACCACAACAATCTTTCTTCTTCTGATTTATAACATAAGCCTTCTTTTGCAATACCTGCCCAGCTGTTAGCATTTTCTTCTATGAAAGTAACCGCCCCCTGATCAGCACGTTGGCAGTGTGCACATGTTGTGTGTTACTATTACCACACCAGTCAATATTTTTCACTGGCAAGTAGGTACTTTAAATTAAACTTTGTTGAAATCTCCTTAAGAACTACTATACAACTACAACACTTATAATATTTTGACAAGATTTTGTAGCTTAATTAAAATAAAGACATGTCGCGGCACCAAGTTACAAATCATTATTTTTTGTGCATTACGACAATCATTCATCACCAGAAATGGGGGAGTGTTTACGCACTTCACAAAAAAATTGTGCTCGTTAGCACGAGTAATGGGAGCTTTACACTTTTTAGTGGTACACTTGTGTGCAGAAGTGTCGTGAATATTATTTTAAAACATTAAATTATTTTAACTAAGTTTTAAATATTTCTATATCGTACACTTGAACTTAAATTCAATGCATTATTTAAAAAAAAAATTATATTTAAGTCAATCATAGAAATAATAATCTCTCCAAATTCATATAAAATGTTACCAAAATGAGACCATATGGCTCGCACTGTTTAAAAGTTATCATATCTCATATAGAGCCAAGGTTCTAACTTTGAAAGCCCTAACTACACAAACTCTACAGCTTAGTCAAAATATGTGGCTTGGCCGTTTCGCTACCGTCACATGGGCGGGGCCTACACCATTGTGATTTCCTATAACCATAGAAGTTTTATTTTGTAAATACTTGTCACTACATTTTAATTTTTAATGAAGTACATAAGTATAGTAATATTTTTCAAACTAGTATTTTCGTGTTTCTTTAACATAATAATTAAAAACAGTGAGTAACAGCATAAACGCACAAGACGGAGGGTAAATAGTACATAGATATATCTGCCTAATATAGCTACTTGCACTACGCATCTCTGCAGTCCGTCTGCGACCACGGTGCATGAAACTGTACTAACACTAGCTTACATACCAAATTTCAGCTTTCTAGGACTTGAAGACGTACCTTACAATTTTGATGATCATCAGTGACACAGTAACGAAATCAGGGTTTTTTTAGATATCAATAAAATCTAAAGTATAAGAGCTATTCTACTCAAATTTTATATGTTTAATAAGTCTACTATTGAAATAATCTTCCGAAAATTTTGTTTATCTGGTGTAATTTCAACCCAAGTTATGGGTTCATAAAAACGACGAAGCTCTTCGGTTTTCAATTCAGTTTTTTATTCGTTCTACCTATTTTTTTATGTCATAGATTACACAATTATTAACTGTTAATATTTTTGTATAAGTTGAAAATAAAATCACAATATATGAAAATGTAAGTTATGCTACATTCCACTATTTGTTTTGTTCTCACCTGTACGTTGAAAACGTTCCAGTTTGCACAGTTGATTTAACAAGTTAAAAACATTGGCCTGATTGAGATTACACTTCAAAAGGCTGGATGCCAAATATTGTGTCATTATCACTGAACTGAAAACTGGTGGTGATTTATTGAAACATCTACGTAATAGACAGGTCGGAACATGACCAGCGACCACTTTAACACTTTTGTCTTTAACTGTCATGAATTCTCTTTAAATTCTTTTTTATTTATTTTAATCTCGGATCTTTGGTTTTGTCAGTTCTTCGTCGTTACATATTATATTCTTTGCCTTTGTGAAATGCATAAAAACATAGTTTGAACTCACACTTCCACATAATATGTCACTGTAACACTTTCTTTTTATTTAGTGACCAATTGTTAGGGTTCTGTAATCAATTTGTTCAAAAGTAATCCATATTACAGGCCCTTAGGATAATTTACGTCTGCGTCTAATTTACCATTTCACTCAATATGGATTGGTATACATTTACCGTCAAGTGCTAGTCGTGCTTTGCCTGAGGGTTCCATACTTACCTGATAAAAGTTACGACTCTTTTAATTCCTCAGAAAATGTTTAATTAGTTTTTTATAAGATGTAGATAAATCTCTATAAGTTTTTTTATACCACTAAGGTGGCAAATAAGGATGGGGTCCGCCTGATGCTAAGCGGTAACCGCAGCCTATGGACGCTTGCAACATCTTCAACATCAGTCGCGCGTTGCTGACCTTTCAAAAATCCAGTAACATCTTTCATGAAGACCCCCATACTGTAGTCCTTAGAGAAAACCTTGGGCATCAGTTCGAACAATTACGCAGAACAGATCCTATTATACGAGCGGAAGATCACACACTCAGGGAGACAAAGTCGCTCTTCAGACGTAAGGGTTCGATTCAGCTAGCGAGTTTGGGTTCGTCAACGATGAACCCCAGAGATGGCAGCAGTTCTCTATATGGTGCCGGACTTGTGACTTGAAAAGCAGCAACCTTTGCCCCGAGCTAAAGTAATGCTTCGCTTTGTTGATACACCAAGTTTTTTGGACGGCAGCTTAACTTTGTCTTGCAAATTATCTCGGAACTAAACATAGCTAAAAATTTAGAGTTGAATCGGAAAAAGTTTTCTCGTGCCGAGTCAGAGACCTAGGACATAGTGGTCTCGATTTGATACACAACGGATCTGTGTATGGTTGCATGGCTCGTGTTATAAGCGTCTACATTGCTGACACCTGCATAGCAATGTATATGTTATTAATGGACAACATGTAATTATATGCAGGCTAAACAGCGAAGGAGACAGCACAAAGCCTTGCAGGACAGCCAGCGTTAATATTTATGACATCAGAGCACCTACCATCAACTACGGCTCGTATGCATCTGCTAGACAAAAAGCTAGCCACCTATTTGCATAAACCCTCGGGCACTCCGTAAGATGGCAACATCGATAGAGGACCCCGATACCAGACCCGATCGAACGGCTTTGCTATGTCCAGACTACGCGCCAAAGCCTCCCCCTGACTCTTAATACGCCCAGGTCACCAGTCGGGCGAATATGGCCAAAGCCATATTGACGGTCGCTGATCATTTCGTGTTTTTCTAGGTATCTTAGAAGCTGTGTGTTGATCTCACGCTCCATCACCTTGGAAATGAAAGATGTAATAGCGATTGACCTGTAATTTGATGGATGTGACTTATCGCCCTTCTAAAGCACCGAGTGCACATTCGCAGTATTCCATGAAGACGAAAATTGCCTAGGTATGAAAGCGCGAAAAGGCGCGTGAGTACCGGACACCTTTCAGGAGCACACTGTTTAAGGACCGCTGCTGGTATACCGTCTGGCCCACTCCACTTATGAAATCTAGATAAAGCAACGACTGCCGGACCTCCTGCTGAGTTATGATAATTTCCGACATGATCTTACCGTACCACGGTATAGAAGGTGGTGCAGCGCCTTCTTCGTTCATATTCGAGTTTGAAGGAAAGATATTGCCTCCGTTTTCTCTTTAGCACTATAGGCCAAGTCACCATCGGTTTTTCGCAGTAAAAGTGACGACGACTATCAAAAGCTCCCTTTTGCATCGTTAGCAAGCGACCAGAAAGCACGACTTCCAGAGAGATAGCTTGCAAGTCGTACAACCATTTTATCGATGAATTAGATTTTTTTTCTGGCAGTTGCTTTCTTATTGAACCTCGAGGCAGCATTTTATTTGCGTTTTAACTCAGTAATATTCCTCATTATTACGAGCCGTGGTCTAAGCCTCATACGCAGTTTGCTTGAGAATTTTTGCTTCTCTGCAACCGATTAAACCACGGTCGTTTTTTGACACCGGCAGCTTCCCGTGGGTTAGAAGTAATACATTCCATACCAGGGAGGATTGTCTCAGTGACTGCGGCTGCGCAGATGTCAGATTTCTGAGCTAAAGCAGAGCTGCCTCCACGGGTACGATGCATAAAATTCACCCAATCCATCCTCCCTTGAAATTTCCTATTAAGTTTTTGAGTCCTGATTCAATTATGCGTAAAAATAATTAAGTTAAGCAGATATCAGTTTATTTTTAATTAATTTATAAAAACAATTAATTAATTACTTTAATATACCTACTAAGAAAATTAAAAGCTAATTATAAAAAAGAGTGTGCCCGCGTCGTATTCATGTCAGTTAGAACTATTAGTATACATATTTTTGTTTCTTTTAGAGTTACGGAACCCTAATAAGCTGGCTACAAAAATGACGTATTTTTCTCCGCCTACGCAATCGGACATATTACTTGACGCTCTTACCAATCGATATTATCGAAATAAAATGCACCTATTATTTTACATTTATTGCACGTTTATTAATGGCACTCATTAATAATTGTTGTAGCCCAGACCGTTGTGTCACAGTCACAGTCACAGTCACAGTCAACACGTGTTTTAACGCCTTTAGGACAACGATATGGAACGTGGAAATAACAAATGATCTGCTATATCTACTCTAACGTATGAAAATGGCTCATAGATAAAGTATTTATAAATCATTCTCAGTTATTCATTGTGTATTATTTATCATAACAAAAAGTAATTTGTATTTTTGTAGAATTAAATTTGTTTTATTTTATTATATATTATGTTATTCATACTAAAGAATACAGATTGTGCGAAAGTTACACGTTGACTTTAGAAAAGTAATAGTACAATTTTGTATGCTAGCAGTGTCTCGTATCATTCGCGAAAAAACCAGTTTCCGCGTTAAGAACCAGTTTAAGAAAAAGGAGGTTTAGCCACGTGACAGGATCAGGAGTTATTCAAAACAAACGGCCAAATGTGATCAAATCACTCGCGCGTTGCCGACCCTTCAAAAGTCTAATAACTTTTTTCTTGAACAACCACATACTGTAGTCCTTAGAGAAAACCTTGGCAGGGAGCTCTTTACACAATCTAAGTGTTCGCGGGAGGAAATTGGTCTAAAACCGCACTGTACGTGGTTCTAAAGTGTGATGGTAGAAAGTAGCCGTAGGCATCATTTCAAACAATTCCTCAGAATACATCCCATTATACAAGCTGTAGAACACACACAGGATGGCAGTATCTTAGGTTATTAATACGAAAAACTCTGTAAAAAGGGTTGCGTAGAAAGAACCTTAATGATTTATTTATTCATAAGCCAGTGGGGGGGTTTCGGTGAAGGAAAACATCGTGAGAAAACCTGTATACGCCAGGAAAAAAAAAGACGTATGTGAAGTCCACAATCCGCAATGCGCCCGCGTGTGGACTATGATCCAAATCACCCTCGCTCATGAGGGTAGGCTGTGCCCCAACAGTGGGGACGTATGAAGGCTGGCAAGAAGATAAAGAACCAAAAACAGTTATAGAAATATTTGAATCAAGAATATTTATTAAGAATATGAATATGAAGAATAAAAATATCGATCTAAGAAAGTATGGATCTGCCAAATCAAAACCAGAAAGATCATAAATTTATTACAAATTTGATCTACAAAATTAAAACAAGAAAAAACTAAAATATATTTAAATTTTTAGATATAAGTCGACATGAACTTGAGTTATATGAATCTACTTTATTTTAAGAAAGATATTCAAATATATTTTAGATTTATGCTACAGATAAATTAGTGAAAAATAATAATAACATTGAATTAAGTCATTTACGCCCACTCGTTGAATTAATCTACATGAATCAGATGTACGAAGCCAACACCCAGACCTGTCTGATGCAGAACTGGATCGCAACTCTAAAGTTTGGACGACCGGTATTACACAGATATTTGTCATTGCCTTAGTTTCTGTCATATTAGTAATCCACGATACGAATTAAATAACAGTGACACACAAAGTCCATAAAAACAAGTAAATTAGAAAAAAGGTTTTTAAAAGAAATTATTTATAACATTATTAAACTTTAGGATTCTGTATTGAAATAGTAAAATCAGAACCCATTTAGTTTCCCATTCGTATGTTACAGCCTTATAATTCTGCCAAAATTGCATCGATTTTGATAAATGTTTTCATAAAAATGTAAACCACTTTACAGTTTTGTAATTAAATCAAGACTATAAAAATATGGGTAGCAGCTCGCAATGTATTGATCTGAGGTATGACATGTTTAATGCATTTAAGGTTTGAGTAACATTTTTTCACGGTTTTTTTTGCGACTTAGTTTCTTTCGAAATCAAAAATGTTGTTTACCCCTCCAACTATATACTGTTGAGTTCTGAAAATCTAAAAAAACAGTAATAGAGTTTTTTAAGATTAACAACTAAAAATAGAATTTTAATAAAATCGGTCCACAACCTTTTTAAGTATCTTTATCAAATATTTTTAACTCTCTGCCGAAGAGGAGAGCGACATGATAAAACGTTGTTAATATCTAAATTAATTTTCAAAAGTTGACAAAACCGGCATTGTAAAAGTAATATGTAGCTGACACGTATTCTCAATTAAAATTTCCGTTGACCACTTCTGTTAGAGGACGGGCATATATATAGATATGTCCTATAAAAGTTACAAATATAGCTAACATACATTCTCACTTTAAATGTCCATCGACATCTTACTATCACAGGACATATACATATAATATCTATCACACTTACCGACATACCTAAATTACTGAACTGCATTCCAAATATTGCATATAAGTGGGCTCCCAAAGACATAACTGACATATTTATTGTCAAACAGGCGTTGAAATCACTCAAGGCGCCTTATATTTAATTTCGTCTATTGACTTAAAATGGTAAATAAATAATCGTGTGACATTTTAATATCAAGGTCCGGCCAAAATGTCGCCCATTCATTATTTTGTAAGGTTAGGTTATTAGATATAGATCTTATTTTAGCTCTAGCTGACTTTTTTAAATGCTAGGCTTGTGCTACAAAAATGTATCCGGTAGCTGTAAAGTGTAGATTTTGATCGAAAAACTATTTATTTAATAAATGGTATTACGGAAGTATATTATAACGATAATGCTTTATGTTGGTCCTCGGTTTCTTTTGCACATTTTTATACAGTGAGACGTAAAAACGTGAGGCAACATGTTTCTATGAAAGCAAGGATCGCGAACTTGTTATAAACAGTTTGTTTTTTTGTAATGTGTTCAAAGATGCAAGTCACATGAATTGTTTAAATACTTATTTTTAAGTTCCTAGTCAAATGGAAAAATTGAATATTTTATAGTTTCATCATGACCGTTTGTTAGTCCATCCGTATATCCAACGTATGTAACCTATAACTCTTTTCGTTGATATTAATAAAGTTGATCATACAGGTTGCTCGTGTGAACCACCATACATTTTTGTATGCTCCATATATTGAATTGGATGGGTTTGAATTTTTTGCACACCTAAATTGTTTGGTCTTTGTATACTTATTTGAGATTACATCTGAACGTAGAGCATTGCGGTATCTTGACGCGGCTCTATCCATCTGAGAGATTAAAGTGACTTTTTTTCTAATATGTTCCAAAGTTAAAAAACTATATATTTCTCTTAGTTTTAAACCGTATATTTTCAAAATAAGACTAAGAACTTTATCAACACTTTAAACTGACAGTATTTTTTACGAAATTAAGTGCACAAGTTCTTTAGATATATGCAATTATTTGCAATCTCTTTTAGATATCTTAATGTAGGCATATATGTATACATTATAAGTATAGCTATGTAAGACAAGTATAAAAAACTTGATATTTGACAGGTTGGCGAGAAGCTTGCTCATTAAACAATAATATAACTCGAAATTTGAGTGTGAAGGCAATGAAATGAAATGGGCTCCAAAGATTTCTGTGATAGATATAGGCAGCTAATAGAATCATAATAAGTTAAAATCTATCGTGTAAAAAAACCTAATTATATTGACAACTGTATTGACAATAATAAAAATAGTTTAGGTAATTTTGCCGCCAATTCGCCGCGTTCAAATGTCGTTTTTTTTTACTTTCTGAAATTAATTTAATGGCGCATTCTTTTTGTTGTGCAAGTCTGAAATTTACATAAAACTTGATAAGTTATCTATTTAGTTATCAATGTCCGGGTTTAAAAAAATTTGTTCCATTTTTAAATTTCATATTGACCTCCTGAGCGCTCGAGCGGTCAAATACGAAAACATTGCGGGTCGCTCTCTGCAAGTACGATTTATCGCATATCGTAGCATGTTTGAGAAAAATACATTTTGGAAAACGGAAATGAAGAACCTACAGAAGCGAGATTCATCACACTGCTACTGTTCCTATATTGATACACAAAACTAGGAAAAAACAAGAAGATTCAAAAAGGAGCACAGCATTTATAGCAGCTATCACCATTTTCAGACGAAAGCACTTGTATCACCGACTTAAATCCCAGTAAACCGAACAGATTTCCATAAAAAATCTTATGTCTCACAAACAAGGAAAAATATTTATACTATATTCGACTAATGTACAGAAAAAGTTATATTAAATCCGTAACGTTGTCTCAAAGACCGGGAAACCTTAGAGAAACCAGCTATCGTGTAGGCAATCAGGTAGGACTTAGTGCACATCGGCGCCTGCGCAGCTATACAAGCCTATCGCGATGCGACCGCCACCTAGCGGCGCGATTTATCGCACAAGATTTATTCGGCGCACATGCTGTGATTTTGTCGCTGCTAATTTTGGTGTTGCTCTGACTACGTAGGTATTGTTGGAAATAATTGAGTCTTTTGTTTTCTTAAATTTACCGAGGAATGCCCATTCTTAGCACAAGGTGACAAAGTATTGGAAGCAAAAGGTCAGTTAGTTTTATTATAATTATATTGAAGTTATAAATAAGAGAGACATAAGTATAACTTTACGGTTGGGATTAATTATTTTCAGCAGTATAATAAAAACATATTATTTGTGTGTATAATCATTATCATTATACCTTTTTTTTTATAATGCTGCTCCATAGCGCGCCACTCCTCGCGGTCTTCTGCCGTCTGCATCCAGCTATGAACAGTGGTCGAGTGTTACGCGGTCCACACTGTTAATAAATGCTTGTGGTGAAATAAAAAAAAACTTATCTATGTTTCGAGCAGGTTATTAGGTAAAATTTTGTAGAGAATAGAAGGGTTACACGTACCATAGAATGGCAGTTTTACTTAACTCTGAAAGGCTAAGTTGTAGGTTGTAAGTATGTGTTTGTAGTTATATCGAGATACACGAGTGTGGACGGGTGCATAAACATGTTACTGTATCTATAATCTATGCTGATTTCACTGAAATTTTGATTTACCTATTTATATCTAAATGACATTGTGAATTATATGACGTCATCTTAAATCTAATATGCTACAATGATTTCATTCTTAATACTTCCAAGTGAAATTCGGTTATAGTTATTTCCGTGGAAACTCATCAATTTATCGGTATAAAAAAATCTTCATCGGTACAAACAAACAAACAAATAAGCTTACAAACTTTCACATTTATAATATTAGTAGGAAAGGAAGTAGGATATTTATAGGATGACACTTAATATTACACTAGGAGTTACATTATAACACAGCTTAAGCAATCAGTCGGCCATCGAAGGTACCTAGACAATTGCAGAACAATGATTGTGATCTACATTGCGTGTTAAGTTAACATTCCTAATCGTGAATGTGTAGCCTAACAATTGTAAGCACCAATGTATAAAAAAGTATCGGATACAGGCTGGACCCCAAAATATAAACTTACCTAACATGATTACTGAGAAGAGGATCTTATCCAGTGTCCCACAGTTAACAATATAAAAACAAAATAGATACCGGACACGAAAAGTATCAACAAAGCAATGTAGCTTAAGTTCACAAACACGGCAAAGCGTGATCCAGAGCAAATATCAACCAAATAACAAGGTTGATCGCAGATAGTATCAATAGCGTTTGTACAATAATGAAGTCCTTATAGGGCAATGGGATTTCCTGTTGCTAGTGAATATTCATACGGCCTTTATCTGAGGAACATAAATGTTGGTGGTAAGCTTTGCAAGAATATATAGATTATAGCTATTAACTGTTTTGAGGATGGGAACTAGGTTTTTGTTTTTGTTAGTGTCTTGAAGATGATAAGAGACACAAATTTGATGATTACTACTGAGACCATTCTATATCTATGACTAAGGGTAACTTGTCTATTATTTCAACTTTGAAATTATTAAGAACGTTAAATGCCTTTTCGAAGACCGATCCAAAGAACCCATACACAATGTGATGTATAAAAAATGTATACATCCCTTCGTTCAATGTGTGGAGACCTGCCATTAAAAATATTTTCTTAATTTTATTACAAAACTTTATGACTGTCTTGTGAGATTTCATCAGAATCGAAGCAGAAATCAGCATCACTCGTATAAGGCTGTAACATACGGACGGACGGACAGAAAGAAATTACGAGACCATAAGTACAAAAAAACTTAATTTTATGAAAAAAATGTAGTAAAAGCCTCAATAGATCCCACTTGTAGAAAAAAAATTAATGAGAAATACCTATAAGTGTCAGAACTGTATTAAACTATAATTTTAATAGACAATTAATCTTATATAGGTACTTACTTACATACGTGGGTTTATGATCTCATTACATTATCGCTCAAAGTGTTCAATTCAAACCAGTTAATAGTTGCGGAAGAGCAAGAGCAAAACTGTGGCATAACCATTAATAATGGTGCAAAGAATAATAACCATTAGAATGTGCAGATAGGTCACACCTAATCTACTTGTGGTGATAAAAGAGTACGTAATATATTTATATTACCTTAATCTAGTTCACGCCTATGACAATGATCCTTTATAATCAAATCAAATACATTTTATTTAAGTAGGTATCGTAAGAATAAATACAATTACAAAAAATATGTTAAGTGTTGAAGTCTAAAAAATTAAACGTTCCAAAAAATATCCATGTAATTTTTATCAACATACAGTATTGAAATTGCATAACATAATATGTAAAGCATCAAAGTTTAATTTTGTGGTGTAATTTAAATATAACTAATAATTACACGTCACATATGTACATTATAAAAAGTAATATGAGAAAAAAAACTACAGCTATTTTGCACTTATATGATGTTGTGTTTCTATTTTATTTTTACATGAAGTTTACTTAAAAAAAACAAATACTACACACTCGTATAACGTCAAAATATTATTTAAGAGGGCGATATAGGCCAGAAAGCTAATTTCTGTAATTCTAACGTTGTGTATGTAAATGCACATTAGATAATGTCATATACATTACTATGAGATATATATGTTATATACGTCTTAAGTAATTAATACCGTAATGACGCCTTGAAACTTTTAATTTTGTGTATGGATTTTAACGTTATTACCGTTTTGTAGTCACATTTATTGACTTTTATGCTACAACTTAGAGTCCAGGCACTAGATAATAAGCTATTCTAATTATTTAACCAACTTTCATAACAAACAAATGCAAAACACGCTTTAAAAATTTGCACAAGTGTTGAAACAATGGTCACTTCCAGATTTTTAATTGCATTAAATACAATCAATGAAAATCATTCAGTAAGGTAATATATAAATAGACAAAATCCAGTTTTATAACATATATTTTTTTCAATCCTTTAGATGCTATAGTTTAGCCACAAAATTTGCTCAAAAACGGCATATTTTCGCGCTCTAGCATATACCGCAGCCTTAATCCTCAACGGTTTGACTGTAGTTTGACTGTAGGTAATCTGCATTTTGTGAAAAATTCTGCACCTGAGTGGCATATGAAAAAAATACATTTTTTTTCGCATTAAAAAACATTTTTAAGCAATATATAGGTATTTGAGTCCTATAGTTTTTCAATTATCAACAAAAATGTAAGTATATGAATAAGTGTATAAATCGAATCATTCTCTTTTTAAAGAATCCCAGGATTCAGTATCTAGGCATAACCTCAACTTAGGGCTTATACCACAACCTAAGCGTTTGCAGACGAAAGTTCCTTTTAAACTGCACTATACGTGATCATTTAGGTTCTTAAGTGTGAGCATGAATCCCTCTCGATGGTGAGCGGCACGATCGATGGTAGAAAGTAGCCGTCGGCATCATTGAAACCATTTTCAAAAACAGAATGCACAAGCAACGCGCAAGTTATATCCCAGGTGATACAAGCTACCATTGGCTTTGGTAACCGCTTACCACCAGACGGACCGTAAGCTTTTTTGTCACGTTTGTGGTATTAAAAGAAAACCGCTCGACAGTACGGGGTCTGTAGTTCTGTAGCCACCTTCCCGCTTCATAATTAGACCCTGGATATCATCTTAAACAGGAGTATTTGTCGCGAAAAATCAAACTAGCCTTAACGCAATGGGACTAGGTCGTTCAATAACAGAGTCCCTTACGGCTTCATCATCAGATAGATATATTATTTAAAACCAATGCTCTACAGTTAAAAACACTTGTTTAGCTGAGGAGTTCCTATAGCCACCTTGAGGCTCCATCATCAAATTAGCTCCAGGGTACCATATTATTGCTTTGTCACCAATGTTGTATAAATATAACAAATTTTAGCTCAATGGAAGACTACAAATGTAAAGTTTAATAAAAGCTTGTAACACAAAAGAAGTCATCAGGAAGTTTTATTTAAAAAATAACCGTCCAAATATCGTAATCAATTCAACCGGTTTTTTTGCTTCTGTTGAAAAATTGGTATTGTGGCGCTTAATAGTTAGGGGTATTTACATCCTAACTAATATTATAAATGCGACAGAGAGTATGTTTGTACTTCCTTTACGTCGCAACATAACAAACAATTCAGCTGAAATGCATTAAAAACATAGACTATTTTTAACCCGGAAAATTAAAAATTTAACGTAGTAATTATTAACTTTAACTAAATTCCATGTAAACGAACTGTAGCTTAAAAAACGATATTCGTACTTTAATAAAGAAGTTTGCTTAGAAATCTCTCACCAATACCAAATTTAGCGTGGGGGCAATTGTGGAGAAATATTCGTATTTCATTGCTTAAATCAAATGCATTCTTATACATCTTCTAAATAGTTTATAAATAATTTATAAAAATAGTAGTAATTAGTTAAGAACATTATTTTTTATCACATCTATCCAAAAAGAGCTGGTTCGTTCCTCGTGAAATGTATTCCGCCTTTGTAAATGTATACTCAAATTCAAATTTATGATGATACTTTTATGAAAAAATAGTTCGTTTCCCTCAAGTAGTGATAATGAAATAAATAAACGTAATACATATTCTTACTTATTAGTTACACTTACCTCTTTTCTCATAGAGGGTGATAAAAAGTAGACTCGGTCCCAAAATTATATTTTGCTATTAATTATTTTGATCCCTTGTGATACAATCTACTATTTATATCTAATCTGTTTTTCTCACAGAGGCAGAAATCTTTTAAACACATAAAATAAACTAAACATAATTATTCTTTGCCAAACTAATCACAAATATCAAAAGGCACAAAAGGTTGTAATTACTGCACTGTCGTCAATGTTACCTCTTCATTACCCCTCGCTGACTGATGACTTCACTTTGAAATCTAAGAAATACCGCGTCTGACTCGAATAAGCCATTAGTTTGAAAAGGAAATAGCTTGTTGTGAAAAGCTTTGAAAGCAACAGATTGCAATTTACTTTATTGCAAATAGTTTCATTGATATGATGATGTTATCGCCAATGAACGTTAATCGATTTTCATCGTCACACACGTGTGTAGGTAAATATGTAATCTACATTTTGTGTGACTTTATTGAGACATTTTTTGCAAACTCGCTCTAAATTTTTTTTTATGTTGTCGTTTACGTCAATATTTATTTGTTACGAAACTGTATTGGAAAATAAATCACTTCCTGACTAGCTAGAACGCTAAAATTTTCAGCGAAGCTAAGAACTCTAGTTTTTATTTAAGTTTTAAAACTTTTCATTTTGTACGGAAATCTAGTTCACAAAATCGTAGTTCTAACAAAGACTAAAAAGTAAAAAATATATACGAAAAAAAATTTAAAAACCACGTTTATAAAAAATTACTAAAAAGTAGAAAATAAGCCCCTTTATATCACGGAGCAAAAAACGTGGGCACTTTTCAATTATAAAGCAGCAAAAACATACATTTTTATACGCGTAGTTTTTAAATGTGTTTTATTATATTTTTATATAGAAGAAAAAAACTTTCGTTGCAAAAAATATTTTCGAAGTGCTACCTATATTGCGTGATGCAAATACAAGCATTTTTATGGCAAAAATATTACAACAATCTATCATATTATGAATGTTATTTTATTCTTATGCTTGGCATATTATGTGTATTTTAATATAATTTTTTAAACATGTATTATACGAATCTGAATATATTAACATATTTTTAAATTTTTATACTAAATTGTATAATGGTATTTATTTTTATTATTATTCAAAATTTGTTAAAAACATTTTGTTAGCCATGGTGTGCAATAAAGTGTTTACTTATTTAGCTTTGTATATATCTACCTATGTAGGTACTTTAAGGCTAAGGTATAGGGTAGACAGGCTTATAAATCTGTACGTTATTAAATTTACTTTTTTTTTGTACTTACCTTTCAGAATGATTTTCAGTTATAGTATTTAATGCTAAAAAAAATCTGGATGTGACTATTGTTTCAACGCTTGTGCAAAACTTTAAATCGTTTTTTGCATTTGGTTGTTTTGATAGTCGATTAAATAATTAGAATAATTGTTATCTAGTGCATTGACTATAAGTTGTAGCAAAAAGTCAAAAAATGTGACTAGAAAACGGTAAAAACTATAAATACCATACAAAAAATCAAAAGTGTCAAGCCGTCATTGTGGTGTAAATTACCTAATTAGTATATAACATATACATCTCATAGTAAGCATATGACATTGTGTAGTGATTTTTAGTAAATTTACATGAACATCGTTAGTATAACATAAAATAAGCTTTCTGGCCTCTGTCACCCTCTTAAAACAGATCAAATTCGAGATGAAATTTTTAGAGTTTGCTAGACTATGATCCGAAATAAAATACACCCGTAATCAGCATGTGTGCATTGGTGGACAAAAAATAAAATAATACCAACTATTTGATATCATTTAACTCGAAATGACTCCCCACTCGCTTCCAGAATTGCTTTGCAACTAACTAAGAGAATAAAATAGCTAACAAAATACAATAATAAATTTAAGGAGATATTAGAAAGTAAAACCTATATTTTATACTCCTCTTTGGAGAGAAATATAGTTAATATTAAATTTTCTTAAGTGATATAGTGATGTGAGATAGAAACATAAAACATAGGTTATTGCCGGGAGCGAGTCGTGCCAACTGCCAACACTCGCCTGCCCTTTGTAGGCCGCCGCTTCTGTACTACGGACCAGGGGCTCGCAACAGTTTTGTAAGAATATAAGGAAATATGTAGTATGTCTTTTCTTTCTTCTCCATCCTCCATTCTTAATCATTGTCATGTTAACCTCAAAGTCAATATTTATACAATGAGTTTATTAATTTAATTTATTTTTTCGTAAAATTGGTTCGATAATTTGTTTACAATCTAGCGTTTAAGTATAATATAAAAAAATCTCATAAATCAATTAATTTAAACCATTGTGCACGAAATTGTACAGTAAATCTAATGCCTTAATCAGTATATTCTTCCGATAAAAAAATTCGCTTATCAATCTCTTAGGTTTCTTGCCAACAGTATCCTTATTCCCTTGACGTATAAGAAACAAGCAATTTTTCCGAAAGCGTAGTTCTTAGTATTTTTATTCTTATAGGTCAGGCGCACATATCCATCTATTAAACAAATGTGTAATTTATAGCGTAAAGGAAAGTATAATATAAAATATCTATTCTAGTTGTTACTTCAGTACTTCATAAATACGGATATTAACATAATGTTGCTTCATTCCAGCTCTTCTTGACATAGTTCTTCGAGTCCAAACAACTTCAATTATCCAGTCCAGTATGTCTAATAATATATATATTTATGATGTTTATGTTTTCTTTTTAGGGAGTCACAACTAAAGATTAATTATTTCAACATTTAAATGACCTTTTCACAATAAAACTTTTGAAAAAAATGGATTTAAGGAAGCCGAATATTGAACAGCTTGATAGTTTCTTCAACATTTATATAGTAGACACGTGTTCATTAAAGCTTAATGAATAATAGATTGATGGTCCCAAGGTTTCGTACCACGTTGCTCCCGCGCACCGCCGCCACCGTTCGTGCACGCGACTTAATTTTCGCCGGAATCGATTCTCGGCTCGATACCGCGCCGCGACGTGCGCCCAGGCACGCAACGCGCTGCCAACGACGGTTTTCTAATGTTATTTATTGGACCCTTTTGTTTTAATTAAAATTGATGAATTAATGATTTTAATTATTTAGGTATCCTACTTTACTTTCACAAGCGAGAACGTGTGTCCTAAAGTAAAGAGCAACGTTTGTGCCAATATGATTTCTAAGGACAGGCGTGCAATAAATACTAATGCCTACACACTTAGTTTTCCATTATTCCTATGCGTTTTAAAATTTTTGCACATTATAATATAGTTCATCAGTTTTAAACTGAATGAAATATAAATACGGTCAAAAAAAATTAAAAAAAATCAGATTTAACGTAAAATCCTAATCCTAAGTAATATAATATGTAAGCAAAACTCAGTTTCGTATTTTTTACACCTGACATTTTCATAGACATACCTAGCTGGATGGAGCGGTTAACGATTTACCCACAATAATTGTTGCATAGCCGAAAGCATGAAAAGGATAAAGGATACTTTATCTACATTGAAAATTTCTGGCATCCCACCCACCCAAGAGTTTGCAAGAGTCTAAATTAATATGTTTACACAAGATATTAACAAACGTTAGGTACTTCTTCAAAACAAAACATGGTATTAATTTATAAACCTTTTTTACAGAAGTTAAGGTATTCTCACTCTGTCATGCAGAAAGCATTTGTTTCTCATGACATCACGGTATTAACATTGCGAATCAGACGACTCGATGCGACGGGTGCGCGCGTTTCCTGTTCCTCTGGTCTGTGCAATCCCCAGAAATTTGTAGCATCAGTACGCACAAGTATGTATATCGAAAATCATAGTGATCCTGGTTAAAACTGGATCATTTTTTCACTATTCACCCACTCTGTTATCCTTTTTATAGCTATATGTAGCTTATAAAGCCAGCTTTGTTCGACTCGATTAGCGTAATTTGTTGTTCAAGTTTTGAAGCTCTAATTTACTGTGTTGTTTTTTTTTGGTAGAATATACATTAATTGGTATTAAACATGTGGGCAATTTTATTCCAATCTCTCGACATACCTAATGAAGAAAAACTATCTAAGTATCTAAACTTTTCAATTTATTGGTATAATGTTATTCACGTAACTAATATTCTCTTTAAGGTGTATAACTGCTAATAAGTGCCGACTATAAATGTCAATAATAACTATACGAAGATAGAATCAATAATATCTAATGACGGCGCTGCCCTTTAACTGCTCTATGTAATATAAAATGTAGTAAGGCACTTTCGATCACGGAAACCACTTACTTACTCCTAATTAACTCAATTAATAATGATTTCATGACGTGTTTAATAGCTTTTATACTTCCTCACTATTGGACAAACTGAATTAGTAGGACTTGGGCTATAGGTCACCACGGAGGTCCAGTAGGGATTACTGGACTCTACGTATTTTAAAACTCTTCTTAGACGTAGGTTAGCCACTACATTAAACCAGCGTCTAAACAAACAAACATGCCAGCTTCGAATGCTCACCCTTCCGGACGTAAGGCAGACATCGTAACTACTAGGCCGGCTCGGTTGTTTTCATTTAAAAATTTTGCATTCGATCATATTTTAGCTACAGCGTAAAATTCTCAATTGAAATTGTTCGGTTCACTTTTAAACGAATAACACAATAACATCGTGATTTTAACACGATGTTAGAGACAAGACTGGCTGGCTGACTGCCAAGTATGTGTGTCTGGTGTCGTCTTTAACTAATATGCAGTAATGTTGTTAACATCAAAGTTCCGTTTTAAATTCCAAAAGCCAATACAGAACAGCCTTAGTATACCTGTCATATTTGTTATTTTTTTGCACAAATCATGACCGTAAATTGATGACCCACAGTCATCTGATAGCACTAACAAGCGGTAGCAGATCCAAGCGTGCGATACTCCGACTCAGACGAGAAACCCCCTTATAAGGTTTTGATATTTTGACATGCGCTCTTTCTCACAGGGCAACTCCCAATTTGCCATGGTTTTCACTTACTTAGTAAAACAGTAATAAAAAAATTTAATATAGTGTGCCTAAGTAGTTGAAAGAGTCATGTTTTTTTCAAAATATTTTGTGGAGATTTGTTACCAGGTAGGTAGTGGCATTATTCTTAAATAAAATTTAAAAAAAAATGTCTTAAACAAAGCTATAGTCTGCATCATCAAGTTGAGATGCTAAATGAAGTGATGATTTTAAACCTTCACGACTTGTTTTTAAAGAAATACATATAACAAGTAAAAATCGCGTAAATATTATAATAGGTACAAATACTTTTTTTTTCCCGACGTTTGAACCGACTTATACCGATCTTGGTCACGGCTAAACTACTCAGCTATCAGCTAGCAGTACCGTCGGCTTCGGCAGGCTGGGTATTTTGTAGGTCCTCACTGACTCCAACACTGACTAAGTCATGAAACTGGAGTCCGCTGCGTCGAGGATGATTATATCTACCGATGACATGCAGGATGCCAAGTTGTTGATAAATCTGTATCCATTTTCACAATTGAAGTTATTATACTTTTTTATTTCAACTGCTTCTTGCAATTGTCTAGAATAATAGTGTCAACCGTTGAAAAGAACTTGTGGCTGATGTAATTCAATCCAGTGATTGGGCCCTGACTCCAGCAAATATATGACGGTTTTTCTACAGCCATTAAATGTTACTGAATCCTTTCAGAAATTGTTCTTTTAATCTGTCTGATGTAGGAGCTACCATAACTGCAGTCCAGCTTGTATATATACGCCAGGTGTTTGTCGATGGACAACATCCTTAGGTGATAACAGTTAGCTACCTTTAGAGATCGAACTGTTTACACTCTGATTTTTTTTTTCTGAGCTGACTATGCACTTGGCTGTTGCAGCCATTACTGCTTCACCGGGCTTTATTTGGGCGAGTCTCTGAAGGAGCCTCAGCCCATTTGGCGCCCAACGCTCAAGGGCTCCCCGCGGGGGGAGCCTCGGCTTGGGTTATTGCTCTCGGGGGCGTCCCTTCGACCGGCGTGAGTCTCGACTCTGAAGGTGTGTCACCGCCAGGAGGGGAGTTCCCCGTTACGCGGGTGCGGTTGCGATTGAGTGAGGGCGAGAAGCGCCCCGGCACTCTTTGATACCTCTCGTATCCGTTCGGGCGCCGACGAACCCGGGGACGTCGACGTCGTGTTTGGAGGGAGGCCCTATTGGGGGTGGTCGTTGAGACTAATCTCGCTATCCGGATAGCGAGATCGTCATCTGGGGCCGTTAGTACGTGCCGAGGCCGCCTTACTATAGTTTTACGACCGTGCCGAGGTTGATCGGGGGGATGGTACGTCGTGGATTGCACAATTAATCTATTCAGGTGATTTTGTGTAAGCTCGAAAAAGCGGACTGCCAGATCTTTGAAGTATTTTACACTCTGAATGGAGAAGTACTGTTCAAACTTTTTCTGTTGTTGTCAAAATAAATTAATTAAAAAAAAAAAGTCTACCTCTCCCTCTTTCTCTCTTTATTTTTTTGAGTGTGTGTTTATGTGTATGAATTGTGTGCAAGTATTTAACAAGTAATATTGTCTTTGTTCTTAACTTTAAAAACCGCATCTAAAAAGTCTATTTTTTCTCTGTTGATGCTCCCATAGTCCAACCGCCTATAGTTGCTTGGAAGCAAAGATGGCTGAGTACGTATCTGTCTCGTACTTGTTTGTTTTTTGTTAAATATCATCAGAGTCTGTGCTCTCTTTACTTATGGTCATGTCACGTTGCATTCCAAAACTTAACCTGATCCAGTTTCCAGGTCCAGTTTTGTCAACAAATTGACTTAAAAGCGTCGACCAAGACGCGCTGCAAAAAGAAAATCATCTCGCAATTACCTGATTAATTGTTTAATTAATTGTGGCAACATTGCGCTCTTTTGCTGCCAGCTTTTTTTAACACTACGAGTTTTGAAGTTGTTTCTGTTAAAAGCCAATTTGTTCCACAGATTTAAGAAAATACAGGAGACTGTAATGACTTAAGTCACTTAAATCAATAACAGTTCTGCGTCACTATAGAGAAAAACAATCGTATGAAATCATGACACAACGTTTTACGCATAAGAAAGAAAGTAATATCCTACTAAATACTTAGCTTTGACTTAGCAGGTATTTATTATCTGGACGCATTATAATATAATATTTGTCGTGTTGCCATCACTACTGTTGTTTATAACCTGTCAGTGTAGTTTGTTTACAAACACTTTCAGATATCTTTTTTTCGTGAAATATTTATTTTTTATTAGGTTTTAATTTCTTTGGTGTTAATACATATGAATCGCAAGCCAAGACGCAAGTGCGAGGTGTGTTATGTGTCGAAGAAAAACAGTGACATATTTTTAGCCAGATTTCCGTTAGACGTAGATCGGTTTGTAATTACATTGTTTAGTTACTTTCTTACGAGTTTAATCTATATAATTTCAATTTATATATTTGAAAGCAATGAGTTTTTCGTTTAGAAAGAAAAATTTTAAATTTAACAAAGAAAATATAATCATATTTAACTTATTATTTAGGCCAGTCGCAAATTGCGAGAAATGTCCGATAGAAATATTCTCGAGCGCGCCACGCACACGCCCCAGGCCGACCCCGCACAATTGTCAGGTCGGCGATTCGGCGTCCAGGAACCTTTTTGGGAACAGTCTCAAGCTATTTGAAATCTGAAATTCGTGACTAAAATGTATGGATCATTCCGCAACGGAGCATTTGATTGAGCCGTACTTTGGGGTTATTCCCGTTCGTCCAACTATTATGTCCAAGAGGTTGTGCGAACAAGGATTTTTTTTACCCCGTGGACCAAATAAATAGTTAAACATTAGAAAACCGAAATTTACAGGGCCCTTCGTACAACTGCATGGCCAGTTTAACCATTGCCCCAAAATGATAATATTAAAGCTTTTAACCGACTTTAAAAAAGGAAATTCTCAAATAAGGTTTTCATAAAGCTTCTATAATGAACTAAACACTATTCCACACACATACATTTAACTGACTCTTAAAAGGATGGTGGTTGTTGTAGTTAAAAAACGTCAAGTGTGAGTTGGATAGGCGTACTTAGGGTATAATACGAAATATAAATACCAAAGCTTTTTAACCAAGTTAAATTGTAGACAGGGTTTTGCACTCAAAATCTTAAAGCTTTATTCCAAGTGATAGTTTTAAAATGGCTACCTATATCTCCAAAACTATTAATCAATCAAGAACTTCGTTTCGGATGACAGCGTTCAAACTGGAAAGTGCTATATCTCCGTAACTATTTATCGTAGACTAGTAGTTTCTTTACAGAAGTGACAGATATCATCAAGATCTTCGTTTCGGATAACAGCTGTTGAACTAGAAAGTGCTATATCTCCGTAACTATTGACCGTAGACTAGTAGTTTCGTTACAGAAGTGATAGATATCATCAGGATCTTCGTTTCGGATGACAGCTGTCAAACTAGAAAGTGCTATATCTCCGTAATTATTGACCGTAGACTAGGTAGCCATTTTAAAACTATCACTTGGAATAAAGCTTTAAGATTTTGAGTGCAAAACCCTGTCTACAATTTAACTTGGTTAAAAAGCTTTGGTATTTATATTTCGTATTATACCCTAAGTACGCCTATCCAACTCACACTTGACGTTTTTTAACTACAACAACCACCATCCTTTTAAGAGTCAGTTAAATGTATGTGTGTGGAATAGTGTTTAGTTCATTATAGAAGCTTTATGAAAACCTCATTTGAGAATTTCCTTTTTTAAAGTCGGTTAAAAGCTTTAATATTATCATTTTGGGGCAGTGGTCCAACTGGCCATGCAGTTGTACGAAGGGCCCTGTAAATTTCGGTTTGCTAATGTTCAACTATTGATTTGGTCCACGGGGAAAAAAATCCTTGGACATAATAGTTGAACGAACGGGAAAAAACCCGAACTTTGGCGTAGAGATAGTACGTACATACTAATATTAAATAAATGCATATTTTTGAACATTAGATTTAGATTCTAATCGTTTTGTGTTTTGATTGCTGCCAGTGTTACCGTAAGTACAAATTTCAATTTATCGATAAGTATATATTGTATCTTTAAAATTTTGTGATATTTTTTTATAATTATAAAACCGTTTAGCCGGTATCTATTTTTGCCCAATATAATGTTTTGATTTGTTTCAGTTGCCGGGCATGGGTTTAATTTATTGGCAACGAAGATTTAGCGTACTTGCCTGTTGAAATACCTAACGAATTAAAATTTGTATGTAAAGACCACATTACACTTAATTCCTTTACAAAAACTAAAAAATGACTGAAAATGACAACCGTACGAACTATAAGTTCAATTAATCCACCATTACCTGATGAAATAATAAATATAATGGTAATAAGCCCACGAGTACTATTAAATATCGGAGTACTCTTAAATATTTCAAATAGCTGACTAACTTATTTATATTACTAATTGCTTCAATACACATTGTATACTTGTTAGCTGATTAACAAAGTATTGTATTATTACTTTAAAGAGAACTTCTTGCCAGCTCTTTTTTGGCAGAAATCAACATTTTATAATATTATTATTGTCATTAAAGATACAAAAGCGTTCTCAGAAACCAACTTGTACCAATATTGATTGATTTGATTTAATTTATACCTACTCATCTCTTTAAAATGTTAATAAACACTAAAATTTTAAGTATTTTTTTTATTTTCTGTGATTCTCACAAAACGGACTGCATTAATTTGGTTTTGTCAATATAAAGGTTTTTAATATTTCTAGTAAGTCTCTTGTTTTGTGAGTATCATGTAAAAAACCTTTATTTTTATTACAAAGCATTATCCTAAGTAAACGCTAGTGCCCCACGATTACGGAAATATCGATATCGATAGTTTTGCTATATACAGGAAAGCAACCACTATTAGTCATAATGTTGGTCAAATTGATTTTGCTATCATGTTGGTATATTGTATATGCTTCAGATTTTAGAGCGTGCTAGTATGACTATATGGAAGTGCCAACTCTTCTTACGTAGTATTTTATATTATCTTTGATCTATAACATATATGATGTTCACGTACTTAACCTAGGCCCTTTTTTTTCCTTTTAGAAGAAAAATTAAAATACCGACAAAAGTTAACAGAGAACGCAAAACCTGAGGATTATGTTACGTAAACAAGATTCAAAATCAATAACTTTTATAAAAAGAATAAATTATCATATAAGAACTAAATGAATAACCATAAAAATTATAAATAGCTAATTTTAGTTTTATCTACATATCACCTATTTGTGCTATATGATCTTCAGTTATGGCTTATTTCTGACAGCAGGTAGCATAAGAATATGGGTTATATAAACCATCACTTCATGTAGGACCGGTTGGTTCCCACAGGGTTCCTAGTGCAATTTAGCATTTTCCTGTCCCATATAAACCTTCGTCCTTTATTTAGCCCCTTAGGGCTAAGTCACATCTATGTTAGTTGAGTACACTTTATGAGTGTTATGTGTGCTGTAAACTTTATAAATAATATATATATATATACACAATGTCAGGTCAGGGATTACGGATTTGGCGATCTACTTCTACAGCCATAATGGTAGTGTTTGTGATTAGTACGTTCCGAGTTCGGGTCCCACGGTAAACAAAGTGGTCCATCAGCTCTTATAGTGACAGTGCAGCAGAATGAATATATAAGATATATATGTCTATGATGTGTATATATATATGTGTTGCTAGTATTGTGTGTGTTGCTAGTATAACATTGGTAGTATTGATTGTTGACAGCTCGCTGGGCCATTATATATATATTCGTTATGCTAGTATTGATTGCTGACAGCTCGCTGGGCCATTAGAGATATTATCTGTTGAATTGTTACGTTATATGAGCTGGCATAGTGAAGGTGCTACATCAAATTTATACAAAGTGCTGCCGATCTCATGCTTTTTGAACACTTAGCACAAGAAGGAAAGAAATAAAATATTTTAGCCACAGACACAGTTTAAGAAACAATCGGTTTGTGTATATGACACATCATAAAAATTAGATTTACAAAACAATATAAACACAATCAAATAACAATAACAATTGAAAAATATTTTGGTTTTTATATCATAATGTCAAAGAGCAAATAAATGGATACCTGTAGGACTACATCAGTTTAATTGAAGCGTAATGATACGTAGTATGTAGTAATAAATCTTCTTAGCTAATAACTAAGCTCAGCTTGTTTTGGACTTAGGTACTTGTAATAACCAAAAGTAACAAAGAATACTTTATATTCCGGTCATTCAAAGGGTTCCGAAGGAATTCCACGGCAATTTTTAATTTTAATTCAATTTCAATTCAAATTATGTGCGAAGCTGCGAGCAAAAGCTAATACTAAAGAAAGAGATTAAAAAATAAACGTAACAAGTGTTAAAAAATAAACGTAATAAGTGTATACTGTCTTACTTTACTTGTTATGCATATAATGTAATACTTAATCACAACAGTTATAACTGTCACGTAATGAAGGTAATTTTAAAATAGGCGCTGTTAATGCGCCGCAGATGGTTTTCACTAAATTTTACGTTACATTTTGATTTCAAAAAAAGAACGCAAAAAAAGTGGCAAACATTTAGGAAAAAAGCATTTTTTTTTGTTTAAGCTTTAAGAATTTTTTGCATGGAGCAACTGCAAAAAATATAAAGAATATGGCTTATCAGAATCTCATGAAACCAAAAAACCGCAAGCACTTCATTTTTTGTTCTTTTAGGGTTCCGTACCTAAAGAGTAATAAGCGGAACCCTATTATTAAGACTTCGCTGTCCGTCCGTCCGTCTGGCACCAGGCTGTATCTCATGAACCGTGATAGTTAGACAGTTGAAATTTTCACATAAGGTGTATTTCTGTTGCCGCTATGATTACAAATACTGAAAAACAGAATAAATTAAATATTTAAGGCTGCTTCCATACAACAACCGTGATTTTTTTGCTCGTTTTTTGCTCGATATTGATAACGGCAACAGGTAGACGCTAAAAATATTCACAGAATATTTAGTTATATAGTCACTTTAAAAATAAATAATTAAATTAGAATAAAACAAATATTTAAGGAGGACTCCCATACAACAAACGTGATTTTTATTTATCTATTTATTTATTTTTTTGCCGTTTTTATAGATAATGGTACGGAACCCTTCGTGCGCGAGTCCGACTTGCACTTGGCCGATTTTTTTTTATAAATCGAAATACAAAGTGTATTTCACGGAACTTCGAAGATTATGGCAAAACCATCTACAGCGTTTACCCTTAACTAAATAGTATAGCGCGAATATTAAAATACCAATTTCGTGTTGTTGCAAACAAGATCTAATCTAATTGGTTGGTTATTGTATAAGTTTAAAAAAAAACCGTTTTCCTAAATGTGTATGTATTTATTTCCCACGCACTGAAAATTGACACTTTTTTTTTGAGAAAGTGCACATGCAATTTTGTATATATGTTGATGTCTACCGCGCATTTTTTCTATGTAGTATTTCTTAATACATATAAATATTTTCAATTTAAGGAAGAAAATGTCTTTGCTCCTTGCAGTACATAAAAATGAAGACAGCTGTTACTTTTATATTTGGAACATTTTGAAACAGTAATAGATAAAATATATATACTAACCTTAAGTTAAATTATAATTAAGAGGTGTTATTTAACGTATTAGCTCAATTTGCATTCTATTCGTATAACATGCATTAAGTTGTGAGAAGGTATTTCTCAAGAAGCTGTAAACAATATCCATCAGTGGCACCACATCTTCATCACCCCAATTTGCCTTCTCACGGCTCGCATAAGCCATCTACATGAATGGCCCACTGTGCTTCGACATACCTAGCATAGCTCACAGCAATCTGCAAAGGAATTTGCCTGACTGACAGGCGCTATAAAACTTTATGAGTCTTGAACTTGCTGCACAGTCGAGCACTTTCCCATTTTCATAAACAAAAACTAGAGCACCTTATACCATTACTGTTGAAGTAAATATGTATAAGACTTTAAAACTTACGGTCATTCCATAATTTCTTTTATTAAAAATCATAAATTCTATATTTTCCATAAATATATTAAATAATCTGTTCTGTATATAATTTATTGCTTTGTTTTCATTTCGATAGCTTTTTTCTAGGTCGAATAATACTTAAGAATATACTTCGTACATAATAATACCTTAGTATAGAAATTCAATTTCACAGTTAATCAAAAAGCTAAAACATAATCAACATATTTTATAAGAAAGAAAGTTTTTCAAGCATCATTTGCAAATTAAAACTTGTCAATATCAATTTCTCATTTTATCACGAGAAAATCCAAATAAGAAAGAATGATCCATCCATTTTTTTCTGAAATTAAGGTGAAACACACGAAAACCGGCAATGCAGCAGGTCATCGCGTCGCCATATTTGGCGGTCGATCGGGCGGCCGGCATAAATGATTCGAAATTGTTTCCGCAAGCGTACGAGACGGCACAAAAAACACGTGTCACAGTAATAAATCATTCGGTGCGGGAAAATCGAGTTTACTCGATTAAACGAACGATTCGATTGCCGATGCGACGATTACATGCTCGTAGTATGTTTATAGAGAGAGTTGAAAGAATGCTGTCGACTATTTTTTGTTTTAAAGTTTTCGATTTTTGTTTTATTTATTGCAGTTTTAGATCAACTTGGAGTTTCATTTCTATTTTATGTTAAATGTTTTAATAATTTATATATATGATTTATGTATTGCATTTTATGTACTTTTGATAATAAAGCATATGGAGTGCCTAGATTCACTAGGTTGTCGCGCAATCTATCGTTTATTCAGGTTTGACAACAATCTAGGGAAACATAGAAATTAAAATATTATCTTAGTATTAAAGTTCATCCGAATCGTTAGAGCCATATCCGAGAAACCAATAATTAACATTTATTGCTTATTTGAAATTTACGATATTTTGGTTATAATCATACAATTGTTTTTAAATTTTGCCAAAAACATAAATTCTTGGTTTCGTTTCTAATTTAAAAATTGCCATTATTATTATCATAACATTGCTTTACAGAATTTTATACATTATCTTATTGCTTTTTGATACAAAGCAGAAAAGTCAGTCTTTGTAATAGAATCTACACCAAAAATGTTTTGTCGTACCTACATAAAAACTTTTGATAAAGAAGAATAACCAAACAATATACATGGAGTATTTAATACTTAGTAAGAGTTATTTTGTAAATACTAAACTTTTCAGCAGTTACACTCATCTAATCATATCAAATCTCAGTCAAAGTATTTATAAAGTAATAATACAATAGCTGACTTCAGGTGGAGCAACTCTTTTCAAAAGTATCATAGTGTCGATTTATCTGTTTACATATAGCTTAACGGATTTTACAGTTTGTAGATAACTAGACTTTGCCAGCAGCTCTGCCCGCCCTAAATTCGGTTATCGGCGAGGAACTTCTTAATAAGGTTCACTAATTTGCCAGCGGCTCCGCCCGACCTAAATTCGGTTATCGGCGACTGTGATTTGCTTCTTAATTACACCAATGAAGTTTGCTATATCAAGCTGTTGCTATAGCTATAGTTCGTTTAAGCTCGGTTATAGTTATTTCCGCGAGAATTCCGGGATAAAATGTAGCCTTTATGCTATTCCAGGACCTAACCTATATGTATGCCAAGTTTCATCCCCATACGTCCAGTGGTTGAAGCGTGAGAGAGTAACAAATATCCATCCAGATCTATAGATGAGGGCCTTGATTAGTACATACGCTACTTTTTATCCCGAAAAATTTAAAAGTTCCCGCGGGAATAACTATAACCGAGCTTAAACGAACTATAGCTATAGCTACAGCTTACTGTAGCAAACTTCATTAGTATAATAAAGGAGTTCCACGCCGATAGCCGAGTTTAGGGCGGGCGGAGCCGCTGGCAAAATCTAGGTACCTACCTATAAATGCCTGGTCAGTAACTCTTATTGTCAATTTCTCCCGCCATAAAAGCCGGATTGGTATCAATGAAATGTGAAATAGTAAATGTTCATCAGGTAAAAATCTGGTGCCAGAAATGTTTGTTTATCATGTTTTATAAGCTGTCTTATTGGATGAGCCTTAAGCCTTCTTTATAGGTTTTAGTGTATCCTAGATCTTGAGAGGTATAGGTAGATCATCAATATCCCTAGGACACGAGTCGAGTTTACAAAAAAATTCAGAAACATATGATCTGTCTTAAAGATCAACCATTACCAATGACAAAAAATATACACTGCTATTATTTTCTACTGACCTTATTTAAATCTTGATATAATAAATATCATAAATTTTTGGAGACATAACACAAGAGATATATGAGTGCTTTCAGTTGACATTTTACGAGAATGATATATTTCATTAGAAAATAAAACTATAAATTTTGATAAACACGTGCACTCACACAGGCATAATAGCAAGAATTTCAATAAACTCGTATGCACACTTACACTTTGTTATTCCATTATTTATGTCATAGCTGATATAAGAGCAAATTATGATTGTCTATGCTATTAAAATATTACAAAGAGGTAAAATTTGTTTGTTTTTATTTGTTTCTTAGTATGTAATAATGCATATATAAAATGACTTTATTTTAAAAATACTTTTACCCCGATCAAAAGTTCCATGGGAATAGGTTTTTCCGCGGGTGAGGTAGGTTACAATTTTACTTTTAAATTTTAAGACTATTTGAACTGGGATAAGAAAGTTGGAGGGTACATGATTTTAAGGTATTTTTTCTTAACTAGAGGTAGTGTGAGATTCCTTTAACAGATATTGCAAAAAACAACAAATGTTGGTTATTGTTTTGATTTTTAGGTACCCAAATAAAACAAATGTCATAAATTTTGTTTGTTATGCTAACAAAAAGGCAATTTTCTATTTAAAGAGTATATATATATGTAGGTAGTTTACATGTTGTTTGAAATTACTTAATTAATTTGGACAAATTGTGTAAGTATAATAAATAAATAAATAAATAAATCTTTTTGGATATTACACACAGCGCCGTCTGGCCCCAAAGTAAGCAAAGCTTGTATTATAGGTACCAGACATAGGATACAAATACATGAATATTACTTTTTTTTTGTAAATACGTACATATCATGCATATGTGTATGACCAGGTATTTATTTAAGAAACCAAATTAAACTATCCGTTGCTACGTGTAATTTTAAGTATATTATAATTTTTCACAACACATTTATTCTCTTCTTTCCCACTTTCAATTCGTGCAAGCATACAAAATGCTTGAACCATTCCAACTTTCATACATGGTGACAGCCCAAAAAGTACCGCTCGTAAATAACAAATACGTTCACATAACCGAGCGAGATTCACCGGTTGTTGAGTAAAAAAATTGACTGTGTAATTAAACCGGCCGATCCCACGAAACGAAACACACTGCTTCCATACTTTGGATGCTTTAGAGCGAAGTGCGGCCGACATACGCAGCATTGTCCACGGAACAAAATTGAGTCATAAATATTCTAGACGTAATTTGTCCAGACGATTTGCATATTTGAAACACTGTGCTGTCAGTACTTTTACAGTTTCAATTTTAATTCAAAATTTGACTACATTCGGTTTACTGAGAAAAATTCACTTAAATTAATATTGTAAATTATACTTTTAAAGTTATGCACGACGTTAAATCCAGCTACAAACCAAATAAAGCTAGTAACCTTGATTTAAATTAAAAACACACAACTACTAGGAAATTATTTAGGAATGTACTAGGAATTGTGTGAGATCTACTAGGAAGTCCTATTAAATGTAAATTTGTAATACAAAAATATTCATAGAAGTAAGAAATACGTGATAAAAATACATACATAAAAATAATAATATTTGTTTGAGGCTCCCTAGAGGTTGGAGTCTTCAAAGAAAATATATCACAAAATCTTAATAAACTAATCTTACTTAATCATCTTACTAAACACAAAATTTAATTACACAGTAACTCAGCTAGTGATAGTTAAATAGATTAATATTTATTTATAGTGTTAAATTATATTTATACCATTTAACACATACGATTGTGCATATCACAAAAAATAAAATATTTCTACGATATGAAATATTTCTATTATACCATTAATATGACGCTATCGATAAACGTTGTAGGCAATCGTGACTACTGTTGTAGCGTCTAGTAGTGGCACGATCTCGTATGGACGTCGGCGGGTAACGATATGAATATTGTGTTATGATGTATACTTACTAATATCAACGGTTTTGCTTGCATAGAGTTTGGATAACGTGTGTCGCAGGCAAAAATCATTTATTCAAATACATATTTTTTTTCAATACTTTTGATTTTTAAAAATTAAAATTCTTTGATTCTGGTACACAATTTAGATTACAAATAACAATCCGGCAAGAAACTCAATACATACTCTTTTAAAAAAATATTGTTTTAACACCATATTGTACAACTAAGAGAACGCCTACTGGAGTTCGAAAGCTTCGAAGGTTAGCCGAGCGAAATGAAGAAATAGAACAGAAAACTCACTTTCTGGTAGTCACATGAAAGCAGAAAGAAACCAAGCAACTTTCATGTTCTGAAGACTCTACCCCATGATAGGTACTCGTTAACTGTTACTAAAAACAAATTTACGCTTTACAAAACTTGAATCTGACCGATTATGTCTTATGCTAATGTAATTTTTGATTATTTGTATAAGCTTAAATTAATCTAAAATTGGTTCCTTAAAAAAGCCACGTAAAGAAGAGATTTCGACCTTCCATTAATAAAACATGGACCCAACGTCCACTCATCAAAACCTTATGAGAGGTATCGTTATGTACCCGGATGCCTCTCACCACAACCTATATCAAACCCCTCACGCGACGGCCCAATTGACACTTCAACTGGTACGCTCTTGCGCGTTTAGTTAGGTACTTCTATTAATTAATCTGTGGTTTAGTCGCATACGGAAGCTGGGTCTTCTCCAGGGTTTCTGAATTTCGGTATTCTGCCAAACAAAACTTGCTCAGTTTAAGAGTAAAAATTTTACATTGCTGACAAAAGACTTAACATTGCACTTTTTGAAACTACATTTTTTCATTTGCCGGTTCTAGAAACAAAAAACCATAAGAAATCCCTAGCTTGGATATCAAAGTCATCGAGTATTCGTTATGCTATACGAATACAACGTATATTGTTAACTTGATCTCAAACTATATTTTCGTAAAACAGTTTTGACTGAGTTTTTAATAAAAGCTAGCTTATAATTTTCTTTTAAAGATAATTTTAAGAAATTAAACATTGTGTCTTCTATTTACTTTATGTTTGTGTAATTCAGAAGATACTTGCGCCTAAGACCAATTTTTTTTTTGTTATTTATCATATTGGAAGCATTGGAATTCTATATTTTTTACCGAATGCGAATTGTGAGCAAATATGGGATAGAACGTTTAATATGGAAGGGATGACAACTATTTTTGACCAACTTCAAAAAAGGAGGAGGTTCTCAATTCTGATGTTTATATTTTTTTATGTATGTCATATATAGACGGTTTTAAAAAATATTTTTTTTCTTGAAAAGCGCCAGAATTAATATAAAAATCGTTAGTTAAAATAAAAAAATATATAAAGATAAACAATGCATAAAAATATGCAATTTCCTAAAATTTGGGCACTGTGGTTTTTTGAATGACCACAAAATTACCACAATCGCGAAAAGGTAACGAAGGGCGTACAGCGTGGACCACAACTGCCGTTTGCAAATTTTTATTTCATTTAAAATATATATATATAACAGAATAGCTACTAATTAACTGTCGTTATTAAGTAGACGCTGCAACACATTAACTTGTTTTGATATACCATTTTCAAGTTGTTATTAATCATCGGTTCATAATAGACAACAATTTACGATGTCTAGAGGCGCAAAGTTATGCGCGATCTGAATATATGCGCGCGCTTTGTTCGCGACAGCACGCATTGCATGCAGGCACAACGTTCTGTAGCCACAGTGTAGTGGAGACAAAGTAGCAATTTTATCTTCTAACCGAATCCGTAATTTTCGTTAATCAATGTAACTTATTAATTGGTAACAGTAACATTCTATGATTCGCTATCAATGTTGTTATACTTAGAATTGTGGCACTAGTACCATAGCCTAAACATAATTTCACTCATACAGTCAGTCATCGACCTTGATAAATCCAATAACGTTGATACAATCATGGCGTCGTGACAAAATGTATGTCAGCTGGATAGCACCCGATTAGCCATAACATGTGTAGACATAGGCTATCTCGTCGAGTACCTAAACTAACGATTGCTTAGTCTGGTCGCCTTTTGTAGCTGACAGTATGAATTAGATGATTCTTTCGGCTGTTCTAGTATATTGGCAAATTAATCTTTTGAGAAGGCACAGTACACTCACACCCCCGTAAAGCTGCCTCTAAGTTAAATATTTTATTTCTTTATTAAGATAAATAAAATACTTACAATTCATGGAGATACATGTGAGACTAAGTAAACAAGGTTTCAAGAACTGAGACATATATCCATACAATTTGCCCTTGAGAAAAGAAGAATCTAGTAACCTAAAAGAGCATTCTAATTTCCGCAATAACCTCCCAGTAATTTCTCACAAGAAGTTTTTGAAGTATGTGCTCATGTAAGAAATAATCAGTCTTGATTTGTACGTAGTCACAATAAATATTAGTTTATAATTTAGTGCAAAGATCTTCCTATAATTAAAAAAATATTTTCCTTTAATTCCGCCAACCGAATAAAGTAATCTTTTTTTTGTGTTTGGAACTCAAAGCATGTTTTTTCAAGCACTTTTGAAAAATCAATTTAACCATTAATTTTGTAGACCCTGGTGAATTACCTATCAGAACTCCCGTTTTTCCAAAACCTTTTGTCAACAAGTTTTTAAGCCGGTTGTTACTGCGTTGACAAAATATTCACAAAAATATCGGCTCGTGTTAACCAATAACTAGGATTGTGTTTATTATAATGTTAAAAAAATCAGATATTATTGCTTTCCTTCGTACATAGTTAATGGAAGTAATTTTCAATGATAGAAAGAGTAAAAAACCCAGATTTCTTTCTACTGCACGGTAATCGACAAACAAGAATCAGTTAAAATACGTTATGCTATCAGTATAGATGAATAGGATGTGGTGAATTTCTGGGACAGTAATCTCCCTGGTCAAATTTATCACACCTTGTCACATATGTATTTAAAAGAATATCTTTTATGTTTTAATCACTTACCAATCTATGTAATTTAGGATGTTTTGTTCGATTCAAGTGTTTTTTTTTTTAAACTGAACTTTAGGGTGAACAGAATTAATATGTGCTTCTCTAGGTCAAAGGAGTTGAAATTGAAAAAAAATAACCTACTCTGAAATTATTATAAGCAAAATTGCAATATCAATCTCGGCTCTTAATCCATCTTCGCCAAATAACAATTACAGTTTGAAGGGTTTACTGTTATTGGTTTTTCTACGAACTCGATGCTGAAAATTCCTCTACAAAGTTCCGATTTCTACTTTTACTGTTCATATTTTTAGACTGTGGAAATATCCATTAAAAATAAGATGTATATAATCTCTAACATCGTTTAAAAAATTATCACAACACATACTTTATGTTCATTTAATAATATTATTGTTTTTTCCCCTGTTCATTTAATAACATATTTCGTTTATTATAGATATAGTAATTGCACACCAGTTAAATGTTTGTATTTATATCGTCATCGTCCAGTGCGAGTTTTAATACTAACTTTACCTGGTTTAATCTTAAATACGCAGGAAATCGAAACAAATTGTTAATGTAACTTAGTATTATTCAACTTCAATAACTTAGTATTATTGGCAGTAGCGTGTCTGGGCGCAGTTACTGCATACGGAGATAGATACAGTGCAGTCCCACTTCCTATTCAACGGGTGTGGGAAAACGCACTGTAAGCAAATAAGATGTATCGAAAAGGAATTTGGTGAAAGAATATATATTTTACATGCCATTTATATGTATAAGTATAACTTTCAAGTACAACATTACTCAAACCCAAACTCAAATCAAACTTTATATAAGTAGGTTTCTAAGAACACTTTTGAATCGTCAATACAATGTAAACAATGTTTATTTCTGCCAAAAAGAGCCGTCAAGAAGTTCCATTTAAAGTAGTAATACAATACTTTGATAATTAGCTAAATAGTATACAATATGTAACACTTATTAGGTAATAAAAAATAAGTAAGTAAGCTACTAAAAACAAAGTCAAACATGTAATTTTTTTTTTGTTTTTATGTAGCATAGGGGGCGCACCATGTGAAGCGTCAAATATCGTTAATCGAGTGAAAGAATTTATATATTTAAGAGAATTGCGATATTTAATAGTACTAGTGGCATTAGCGCCATCATAATTATATTTTTGCACAATCATATGTACATACATATATTTACATATACTTAAAATTATCCGTACTATCCATGAATATAATATAATAATAAATATTATAAATGCGAAAGTTAATCTATCTGTTACCTTTTCACGTTGAAACCACTGTACCGATCAAGACGAAATTTGTCATGCAGATAGTTTTGAGTCCCGAAAAAGGACATAAGCTACTTGAAAACGTCAAGTATTATTCGTTTAATAATTGAGGAGTTGCCGTTAAAATCCTACACCGATGACCGAATACTAAAAATACACAGAAGTTTGCAAGAGCAGACCAGCCTCCACAACGGCACCCGTTCACAAGTATGACACATGAATCAGCCATCGCTTCACTCAACTATGTTTTAGGGAACGTAACGACCCGACGCACATACCACCACCGCAGAGACCTTGAGAGAACATGACACACTCAAGCAACTCCAATAAAACTTAGATTGTATTAGTTACAATGTGTGTTGTAGGAACAAAATATAAATCCGATTCATATTGAGATTGACACACACAAGTTTACATTTAACATTACAGGGCGAACACACGTACTCTGAACTTAAAACTGTTTTTTATTAAAACAAGCTGTATCAAAAATTGATACTGCTAGAAAAAAATATACATATATGTATAAACTTACATAGATACAAGTATAATAATATAATAAATATAGTATTAATAACCCGCTGCAATCCACCATCGGCCGCCCAGCGCCAGAGAGGTTCCAAATGTGAGAGGGCGCATCACACAAACGTGCACACATACCCATATGCATACACATACTCACAGACGTATATCATGAAGTAGCCCAGGTCCCACACAACAGTCCGGCAACAAATGCACATCATTTAACGTACTGTCACTTCGGAAACAAGCCTAAGGGAAGAAGAAGTTACAAGAAACTTCCCGGGTGTACACCTGTTACCATCAATCACGCAGGAACCAGGCCAACCGAATACACAAAATCTATGCAAATATGTGTAAACACACATACATGTACACGTCTATGCGCCACACTCACCCCTATCTAGAACGCCCCCAACACCAAGCAGCAAACGGTGGATGACTATCCATGTTGCATCCCCTGATCGTAATGTGTCATTAATTATCAGCTACATAAGTCATAGATGGATGTCCAGTATTGGCCCCATACCTTTATTTCCAGACATTATTATCTTTATCGAATTCTTCCACAGTATAGTATTCCTTGTTTATAAGAACCTTTTTAATGTGAGTTTCAAAAGTATGTACAGGTAGGTTAACAATATTCTCAGTAATTGTTTAAAAAAGTAAATGCTCTGAATTATAAAAGAGCCACGCACCTTCTGAAGCCGACATTTTGGAATCGCAAGTTTATTTTTATTTCTAGTATTAACATTATGTATGTCACTATTTTTAACAAATTAACTTAGGTTTTTACGTACATACAGTAAGCACGCGTAAATATACTGAGACGCCACATTAAGTATATTAGTTTTTTTAAAGAGGTCACGAAGAGAATCTCGACGTGTTAAGTGATACATTGATCTTATTGCTCTTTTTTGAAGTATAAAAATAGTTTCTCTATCGGCCACCCTTCCCCACAATAAAATACCATATGACAAAAAGGAATGGAAATAACCGAGCAGTTTCTATATTAGTAAATTGAGCAACTTTTCTGACAGCATAAGCGGCGGAGCTAAGTTTTCGAGCTAAGACAGAAATATGTGAGTGCCATTGCAATTTAGTATGTAAAGTGATGCCCAAGATGACTGTTGACTCAACTAGTTTCAGTGCTTCACAAAAGATTATTTGATGTGAACCAACTAAGAACTTGCGAAAGTGCATGATTTATATCGTCATATGTATCTTTGTTTCTATCAACATTAAATATCAAAGACGTATCATCTGCAAACAATACAATTTTGTACAGGTTTTCTACATAAAAAGGCAGATCGTTAATATACACTAAGAATAAAAAGGGACCTAGTATAGAACCCTGGGGTACTCCCATCACAACAAGTGATCCAGAAGATTTCACTCCGTTGATTTCAACTTACTGAGTTCTATCACTTAAATATGAAAAAATAAGTTTAAGAGCCGTATCTACAACACCATAATGAATTAGCTTTCGAATAAGAGTTTTGTGTTCAACACAATCAAATGCCTTAGACAAGTCACAGAAAATACTAATGGCATTCTGCGACCATTCCCATGTGCCAAAAATATGTTTTACTAGGTCAACACCCGCGTCGGCAGTGGACCTACCTTTCGTAAATCCGAACTGTTGACTGAGTATCAGTTTATGGATGTTAAAATATCTAAGTAGTTGATTAAGCATGATTTTCTCTAAAATCTTGCTCAAAGCTGGTAATATCGAAATTGGTCTAAAGTTAGTAGTTTCACTTTTAGTTCCAGATTTGAACAGTGGTATGATTTTACTATGTTTCATTAAATCGGGAAAGACTCCCTCGTCCACACATTTATTAGAAATTAATGCTAAAATAGGTGATATACTGTTTATTATACCTACAAGTGATTTTACTGATTTACCCCAAAGATCCGCTGTCTTTTTAGGATTAAGAGATTTGAAAGTTTTGAAGATTTCATCAGGGGTAACATGTTCACATTTAAATTTTTTAACACATTTAGGAACATTATTATTTAAAAGTAATTCTGCTTCTGAAGGGGATGACTTAAGCGAGCTAGTAGTCAGAGCAGGCATATCCTTAAAACATTTTTCAAATGCATTAGCTACATCAACATCTGATTTAACAGTATCTGCTCCAATGTTTAAACTATTATGACTATCACGTGGTTTGAGTTTTCCTGTTTCGCTACTAATGACCCTCCACGTTGCTTTAATTTTATTGTCAGAATTCCTAATTTTATTACTAAGAAACATTGACTTAGCAGCAACACAGACTTTTTTAAATGTTTTAGAAAAATTTTTCACATATTCAATAAAATCTGAACTTGTATTGTATTTTTTTATTTCATATAATTCATATAATTTGACTCGACTTCTATGTATTCCTGGTGTAGCCCAATCACTGAATTACATTCCTGAATTTTCTTTAATAGTTTTTACTTTAAATACCTGTTCGAACTCAGTTTTTAAAAAGTCAAAAAGAATATTGTATATATGATCTGGATTACCCTGTGTGATTGCAAAAATGGAATTTTATATTCAACATTAACTTGAATTATATATTGATTAATACGAGCAAATGTCACTGGTCTACATGACACTAAATTGCACTGTTTTACTTCTGTGTTGAAAAATGATACATTCTGACCGCAGTGGTCAGATGGTAAGTTGGAAATAATTAGCTTCGCAGCAGCCTCTACATTGCAAAAAATATTATCAATACAGGTGGGCGATGTGGCTGTCATTCTAGTTGGTTCTAGAAACACATTATGTAGGTCAAAACATTCAAATAAGTTAAGAAGAAACACCCACTATCCTTAGTGGGTGTTTCTTGTAGAAGATCAATGTTAAAATCTCCACAAACAATAACTGACTTCTTGTTATTACTTATACGTTTCAGCACTTCCTCCATCACTGATTCAAAGGAACTATAATTTGATGATGTAGGGCGATATACACACACAATAACAAAACTATCTAATTCTATACAAGAGAGTTCAATTATTCGCTCTTGTGAGAGCCCAATATTATATTTGCGTTCTTATGCATTAAGTTTATTGTTAACAAGTATTAATGACCCCCCACGAATTGTATTTTCTCTCAAAAATGCACTAGAAATACAATAATCTGGAATGTTTAACAATAATTTATGTTTTTCTAGCCAATGCTCAGTAAGACACAACACATGGTCATCCAGGCTTCTTAAAAATAATTCAATTTGTAATTCCTTGCCAGACAAGCCTTGAATATTTTGTTATACAATATTTAAAAGATCTGTTGGCTTGATAGACTTGACAATGTGTACTTTTTCGTTGTCTTGTGTCTCAGTTTAAATCGCTTACTGAGCCGTCACTAGTATTGTTATTAGCACTATTACAAATAGTACTAATATGCGATTGGTCAAAAGACTCAAAACTACTTATAAGAGCCACCTCACTATTAGTAACTCTACTAACAGTATCAGTGTTGTCCAAGTAGATATATACAAAAGAGTTAAAAATATTATATGCTAACAAAGTAGCCAGTCGTTGCTTACAATAATTAGATAGATACAATGTACCTTTAGTCAATATAAAACTAGATATAAACTTATTTATGTCAAACAAATAAACATTATCATTTTTACATGTCAAATTGTACAAGACATTATTTAATTTATGAATATGTTGGTTTTGTTTATGTGACAGTCTTTTTGAAAAAGGAAAAGTGCAAATAACAATTTTTTTGACTCCTAAATTTGAGAGTAAATCATAAGATTTAATTAAGTCCCGCTTTGTAACTCCAAAACTATTGCCTACAAATAATATAATAGTCTTTCTCATATTCTCTGGTAGCTATTGAGTTCACAATTCGCCTGTATGTAGTATTAGGGTTACATATGTTTAGAACAGTATGGTTCAATTTATCATTCAAAATATGACCTAACCCTATACCAACTCTATCGGAGAACTTTATAGTTTTTTCACCTTCATTGTAAGACTGAGGTGAGTCCTGATCCACAAAAACACTTCCCTGAAGTTGAGAGGGATGTACAGGAGTTATACTATTATAGTATGCACAATACTAGCTTGACTCTGCTCTTTATTTGGTGACAAGGCTTGCAATGCACATGATTGATGGCCTACTGTCAAACTGGTTTCTGTAGTTCTATGTTCCATCTTGATTCACGTGTTAAGGATTTAAAACATTCATAGTTATAATTACTCACTTCAATTAATTTATTCATGGCCGAAATATGCTCATTTATTTCTAATCTAGCAGAATAATAACTTTTACTTACTATTTCTCAAGATTGTTGTAGCTGTTCTTTTTGTAAGTACAAAAAGTACAAAAACGAAGTAGAGAGTTCTCGGTTTCATATTTCAATTTGCTTTGCAATACTACTTTTCTAAGCACTGTGACCGGTTCCAAATTATGAGGATGAATGAGATGGTGGAAAATAGCCGTTCTATATTTAAATATTTAGCAATTGGATCCATTACATACATTTCTACAGTTAACAAACACATTTTAAATAAATGAAAAATATGCTAAAGTTTACAAAACACAAGAATCATCATCAGTGTAGCTTTAAATTAAATAAAACGTAAATTAACCTTTTGTTAACTTTTGTCAACAGTGTCAACCGCAACGCTTCTGTTAAAATACAAAGTTAAAAGCGTTTAAGTAATAATTTGGCTGTATTTTACGATTTTTTAAGTATCAATAAAATTAAAATTACCCGAAGAATGTACAATTAAGCGGTTACGAGATTAACCGTTGGGTTTTTATTGCACATTTCGCAGCAAAATTTTACAGCCGAGCTTCTTTACACATAGTTAACTTTTTGAGTGTTTATAGTTACCGTATGGTACTTTATTGGGTACGTTTTTTACCACAGCATAAACAAATGTGGGGGGCACGTGGATTAGTAACATTTGTGTAATGGAAACAATATGCGAAGTTAGGCAATGTGCGGCATGGTCAGTCATCAATAAAATTAGACGGATGACCGCCTAGTAGGACCTTCTTTAGAGCTCCTCCGTATTCTGGAGGGCACATGAGGCCGTCGTTCCTTGCAGCTGTTTTCATATAACAGCAGTCGTAATGTCAAGTCAGAGGTGGCATTCAAGTTCAAGCCACCCGCTTAAAGAGTCCGACAGTCGAATGCCACAAGCGTCTGCCAATTCGTACAGGGCCAGAGCGGTGGATTATGACCTAAACTTCCTTTCTTCGTTAGTAGTGACAAGGCTAAGGTAAGAACACACAATTGTGTATTGATATAACTACTTAGTAGAATAACGTAAGTATACCGACTGCGATAGTAATTCTTATTATCAATTAAAGTTTTACATCTTTTAATTACTTGAGTGAGTATTGTATTTAAAAATTTATTTAAAGATTTTTGTTGAAAGAGCAACAGTAATTGTGGTGGAAGCCAACAATAGCGACGCACGTATTAAGTTAAAGTTACGTACTTAACAAACGCAAATTCTAGAAAACATATAAACCAAAAGTATCTGTACAGTTTTTGTTTAGTTTTTTAACCTAATTAAAATGTAAGAAGTTTGTTTTAAGAATCACTTCTGTCGGAATTTAGTTTGAGTTCGTTATTTTTTCCAAAAATAATTTATAACCACTCTAACAACTAAAACAAATAGTTTGTGATTATCCTACTAACTATATAAATGTTTGTTACTCAATCACGTTACAACCTCTGGACGGATGGAGATAAGGGTTAGGTCCTGGAATAGGACATAGGCTACTTTTTATCCCGAAAAATTCAAAAATTCCAGTGGGAACAACTAAAACGGAGCTTAAATGAACTATAGCTAAAGCTAACTTTATTAATAGCAATCCTTATAGGTTATTAAGGAGTTCAAAGCCGATAACTGAATTTAGGCTGGGCGGAGTCGCCGGCAAAATCTAGTTTAATATAGCTTTTAAGACTTTCACAAGACCTACAACACGTTTAAATATACGAACAAAATTGTTTTACATGTCAATGCTCAATCTAATTTTTTATGCAAGCGACTAACTGCTCCCGCAGAACTTTCAAATATAGCACCACGCCTAGAAATCTTAAAATATTATGAGATACATGTTTCAATTACTCTTACACTTATGGGCAGAGTATGATCTAGATGCAAGCCGTACATATCGTGCCTCCTTAACTGGTTAACATATTAGCGGGATTGAAAAAACGATCGACTTAGCCTGAGGGCTGGTCGGTTCCGCTTGCTATTCTTAAATATTTACTTATTGTAATTAGTATTTATTTTAAATATTTTTTACATTTACTTATTTACACCTGAAAAGTATTGAATTAATTAAAAATACCAAAAAAAAAAATATGTCTTTTCTGGTACAAAACCAAAAGTAACCCGAATTAGCCAATTTTTCGATACGTTCTCGCAGCAGGCATGTGCCTTGTGTATACAAACCCCTTTTGAGTTAACAGGCTTATCCATGTCGTCCACAACGTCCGACCAGTGGGGATTAGGATAAAACAGCCAGGATCAAGTTGATAGATACTTTAAACTTTTTTATCACTGATTGCTAAGCAGTCTTATATTATATAAGACACTGTACTGTTAGTGCTCTTCATAATAGGTGGGGCAGCAAAAGTCGTTTCATAAAATATGTTCTTTCAAGGGCTAAACTTAGACAAGGATTGGAACACAACCTGCGGGACCTAAGGAGCGACTGTGTTTTTAAGCGAATTTGCAGTCTTTATAATAAAATTAATATTCAACATTTTGTAAAACTTATAATATAATAGTAAGTAACTATTATAATCAAACTACCTATAAATATAATAACCTAAAAATAAAAAAAAATCAAGAAATATAGCTCTTAAAAGTAAATTATGTACCTAGTAAATACACAGGTATTAGTAGATCTTATACAGCTACAGAGCCACTCTACACACTATATTTATTTATTATCTACCTGCCTTCAGCAAGCAAGCTTTTTACAAGTGATAAGATTACTTTTTAAGGGTTGCAACGCACGATTTATGCACCTGGTATTGCAAGGTGCGGTGACCGCTTAATATCAGGCGAAAAAATATATAAATAACAGTTTTTTTTAGTAAAAAGATGAAAATTCATAGAAAAAAAATGTCCATTGTAATCGATCTAGTCATATGCGGAACACAACAGACTGGCTTCGAGATCCATACTGATAAAGTATCTATTCCACGCATCCAGATCACTCGCGACCAATAAATCAGCCGAGTCCAAATACAGGCAAGAGGTATGCCTTGTAGGGCGCTCGGCCAACGTTCAACGCTGCCGGCACCGAGGCGCATGATCTCTGACGTAAATTTATATAGATTTGATCTGTTAAGCAATATGGAGTAGTTGCGATAACGGAAACTGGAGGTGTGGACGGATTTTTTCTGTGTTTTGACGTAAACAGCCAGTCAAGGTGTTTGGAATGTAATCTAATTCTTGCAGTGGATTTAATTGATGGGCGTTGTTGCGTGATTACAGGAGTTGCGTTTCCTGGGTTAGTTTTTGTTCAACTGATTTTAAATGTATGTCTGTGCAGTCTGATTTGTTGAGCCAAGTTCGGTTTGAGTTTGCTGAGAAGATGGATAAAAAATGCACAAAATGAATTTATGATAATTTATATGTACAAGCAAACCACCTTGGCTTCGCACGGGTGCAATTATTTTCGCAAATATCCTATAATTTTTTACCAATCTGTAATAAATCAAAACGGCTTTTGTGAGTGTACCTTAGAAGATAGTCACATACTTGCATTCTTTTCATTTCACTGCAGTCTTTTATATAGGGTTTCCTTTCTTTTCTTCTTTATTATTTTGATGTAACTTTTGCCAGCAGCATAAGCAAACGAAAACAGTTTCTTTGACAAGACACCATCGTCGCTCAGTCATTTTGTACAAAATATTTATAAATTGTATTATTGTTGTGTATATCACAAGCCGTTAACGTTTATTTTTCTTCAATCTCTATGATTCAAAACTGTATCAATATCCTTTGCGTGGTTAAGAAGAAGTTAACGGAGAAACAGACAGAGGTAGAGAGCGACTTTGTTTTATATGATTATAAAATCTATTGACTATTATAAAATAAATTTTATTTTTAGAAACAAACACAACAAAATTCAGGACAAAAATATAAGACACATTTTAAACTCAAATTACCAATATGATCTCTGTGCAATTCTATGCGAGACTGTGCAGCATTAATACAGGCAATCGCGCCTGCCGCAAATATCGCTCATACTCAGGAGTCAAAGACGTTTTTGGCACTGGCCCGCACCCAGCGCTGCAGTGATATACCTACGCATGGTAGCATAGAAGCAATTCATTTGGTTCTTAGCGATCATCCCATTCCCCTATGTACCTGTATGGAAGACATTTACTGTATATAATGTTCTGTTATTTGCTTGTTTTTTACTTAATTTTATTTAACTACATGAAGGAACAGTGGCTCACAAAACACAGTTTTTTTATCTAGTTTGAAAGCTAGAAATATTTTTTTTGGCTTTGTATAATTTTTAGCGGTTAAGCCTATTAGCGTTTATCGCTGAAACCCACATTTTTATTATAGAATAAACATTATTTTCATGTCAATTTGCAGGTTAGTGTATAAAACTAGTTTTACAGACTTGTATCAGACCTATTTCGTCGATTGGTTGTATTTTTAGTTTCTGTTCTAAAACCTTACATATAGTTGATTGTCGAGAAAATTCAGATGTTATTTTACATCAGTAACAATTGTAAAGTCACGAGTCCATACTCCTGTATACCGACCATCATGTATATCTCCAAAATTGGTGTTACTTACCATATTTTAACGCTTTATTATAACTTTTATAACTCACGATACGATCTCGTTAAATATTTACTGTGATCCGCTTCTACAAAAGGATATTTGGTTTTGGATAAGGATATTAGATACGGGTTTGCTGTTTATGGATATTTCAATATACAGTTTACAATATTGTTCGAGCTCCTCTTTATTTGCTATGAGAATAAATAAATATGAAAGTGTACATAAATATAATTAAAGTACATTTTGAGAAAGACAGAGGCAAGGAATAGAGGAAAATGAAAATGTTTTTTTTTCTGGTACCTGGCTACGGTTTTTTATGGAATACCATTGCAGGTGGTAAACAAAAATGTTGTCCAAAAAACGGTCAATTATGTCAAGAACATAAATCTTTATTTTTAAAATTGGCGGAGTGAGTTTCATACATGCATTAAGTGAGGGATCCGTATAATAAGAATTTTTACGGATATTTGAAAACCTTGTATACTGATTTTGTTTAATCACTCCGTATCGCCACACGCCATACCCACTTCAGTGCGTTACTCGAACGTAACATTGTTATTATTTTAGGAATTATTATTATTTAGGATGTGTTGATTTTATTTTACTATAATTTTAATAAATGAATATTAAATATTTTTGGACATTACACACAGCGTCGTCTGGTCCCAAAGCAAGCAAAGTTTGTGTTATGGATACCAGACAACGGATACAAAAATACATACATATTACAATTAAGGTTAGCAACGGGGGGTGGACACTTGACTCTATAAATAATAACCTTTTTCAATGCTTAATATTTCACAACCTGGTCCTTAAATCAGAAATAGTTTTGGAACACCCACAATATATTAGAATGACCTATCCAACCATATCCCACACTACGGAAGAGACGAGTAAAAACAATTAGTCTGAGGCCTGAGTTATGTCCTGTACTCACGCGCCTCTTCGCGCTTTCCTACCACACTAGGCAATTTCCGTCTTCATGGAAGACTGCGAATGTGCACCCGGTTTCAGATCCATCGAATTACAAGCCTATCGCTGTTACGTCTCTCCTCTCCAAGGTGATGGAGCGTGTGATCAACACACCGCTTCTAAGATACCTAGAAGAACACGACCTGGTCAGTGACCGTCAATATGGTTTTCGCCACGGTCGCTTGACTGGTGACTTTCCAGTGTATCTCACACACCGATAGGCACTAGCCATTAAGAGTCAGGGGGAGGCATTGGCATGTAGCCTAGCCATAGCGAAGGCATTCTTTCGGGTCCGGCACCAGGGTCTTCTATCGAAGTTGCCATCTTACGGAGTGCCCGAGGGTTTGTGCAAATGAGTGGCTAGCTTTTTGTCCGGCAGACGCATGCGGACCGTAGTTGACGGTAGTTGTTCTGATAGCATGGACATTAATGCTAGTGTGCCGCAAGGCACTGTACTGTCTCCTACGCTTTTTCTACGGCATATCAATGACATGTTGGACATCAACAACATACATTGCTATGCAGATGACAGTACTAGGACGCTTATTACACGGGTCGTGCAAACATCCCTCGTTCCGTTGTGGAGGAAAACCGCGGAAAACTTGTGTCTCAAATCGAGACCACACTGTCCAAGATTTCTAACTGGGGAAGGGTTAACTTGGTCCGATTCAACCCTACAAAGACACAAGTCTGCGCGTTCACCGCTAAGAAAACCCCATTCACTGTAGTCCCACAATTCCAGAACACTCCCCTCTATATCTCCAAGAGCATTGGGATCCTTGGTGTTGACATCTCCAGCGATGTTCAGTTCCGAGATCATCTAAAAGATAAGTTGAAGCTGGCGTCCAAAAAACTAGGTGTACTCAACAAAGCGAGGCAATGCTTCACGTCGGGGCAGCGGTAACTGCTTTACAAGTCGCAAGTTCGGCCCCATATGGAATACTGCTGCCATCTCTGCGCAGGTGCACCCGGATACCAGGTTGGACCTTTTGACTCGGTTCAAAGACGGGCTGTGAGAATTATCGACTATCCCAAACTCACTTGCCGTATCGAACTCTTAAGTCTGAGGAGAGACTTTGCCCCCCTGTGTGTGGTCTTCCGCTTGTACAATGGGATGTGTTCTGAGGAATTTTTCGAAATGATGCCCAAGGCTACTTTCTACTATCGCACCGCTCGCCATCGGCAGGGAATTCATTCTCACACTTTAGAACCGAAATGGTCGCGTAGTGCGGTTTCAGAGAAACTTCCTCCCGCGAACGCTTGGGCTGTGGAATGAGCTCCCTGCCAAGGTTTTCTCTAAGGAATACAGTATAGGGTTCTTCAAAAAAGAAGTTATTGGATTTTTGAACGGTCGGCAACGCGCGAGGAATACTTCTGGTGTTGCAAGCGTCCATAGACCACGGTGACCGCTTTCCACCAGGCGGACCGTGTGCTTAGTTGCCACCTTAGTGGTATAAAAAAAAAAGTCTCACTTTACGTGTAGAGGAGGTACTATGCCAAATAACAGCTTTCTAGTATCAAAATTCTCTGAGCTAAGCCCCGGACAGTAAACCCCTTGAACCCTTAAAACTTAAATTAAACTTAAATATCGACTTAAATTTTTAGCAATATATATTAAAAGCGAAATATTCAGTAAAATTTATTTTATTTTTTAATAATAATATTTGTACTTGATTTTTAGGGTTTCGTAGCTAAATGGCAAAAAATGGAACCCTTATAGATTCGTCATGTCTATCTGTCTGTCCGTCCGTATGTCACAGCCACTTTTTTCCGAAACTATCAGAACTATACTGTTGAAATTTTGTAAGTAGATGTATTTTGAAAACCGCATTAGGATTTTCACACAAAAATAGAAAAAAAACAATAAATTTTTGGGGTTCCCCATACTTAGAACTCAAAATCAAAAATGTTTTTTTTCATCAAACCCATACGTGTGGGGTATCTATGGATAGGTCTTCAAAAATGATATTGAGGTTTCAAAAATAATATGCGGGAGAGACAGTCCCAAATGGGTAAAATGTGTGTCACCCCCCTGTAACTTCTAAAATATGAGAATTATAAAACTAAAAAAATATATGATGTACAATAACATACCATTACCATGCAAACTTCCACCGAAAAACTGTTTGAACGAGATCTACTAAGTAGTTTTTTTTTTAATACGTCATAAATCGTAAACCGAAATTTACCTTTCATTCAATCAACTCATATATAAAAATATTTTTGTTTGTGTTTGTAAATTTCATAACTGGTGGTAGGTACGGAACCCTCGGTGCGCGAGTCCAACTCGCACTTGCCCGGTTTTATACATAATGGTTTTGAATCCTTCGTGCGCGAGTCTGACTCGCACTTAGCCGATTTTTTTTTTAAATAAGAAATAGTGTTCTTGGAATATTAATAAGGTTTCTTTAATTATAACTTTCATAAGCTCTGTACAGTTCAGGTGTTTCTTCAACTCTAAATAAAATTTTGAAAGTTTCCTCGGAGACTTTTATTGGTGCATATTCCTTTATATTCAATTTAAAATTCTAGCCTTTGCGTATGATTTATCTTAAGACAACTAATTTTAGAAATAATAGCTAGCTTTAATTTACCTCTTAACTTTAATTAGTTTAAAGTTCATGTCTCAGTGATCTTTAAGAGTAAAGGGAGTTTGTTCGAACCAATTTTGTACTTCAACCGTTTGTGTTCACTTTATTGTTCAGTTCCCTATTGCAGTGAACCTTTGTACCATCAGCAGCCTCATTTTTTTTAAAGTTTATGATTTTTACAGTTTTATACAGTGGCTATGATTAAGATAGATAGATAGATAGGTACTGTAACCTGGTCTTGATTTTGAAAAGAAGATATCGTGGTACTAAATACGTAAGCAAATTTCATAAAAAAAAAATAACAAAAACTGATTATTCGTTAATTAATCTGCGTGCAAATTAGTGTAACAGATATTTTTACAGCACAATAAATTAAATGAATAAATGACTTCACCGTTCTTACAGCTTTATCTGCTGGCCGTACTTCCTGACCACCTAGATGCAGAAACATATGAAGGTGTCTAAACGTTTCCAAGTAGTGCTAGTTGAACAATGACACGTCTTTTACGAGCGGTACGGTCGGCAGCGCAACTAGAACTCATTTAACTTTACTGCACTACAGTAACATTTCGCCAATGGTCAAACAATAACAGCGTACTTGTTCAATTGCGTCATACATGAATGTGTGGTTACAGACCTATGAAGTTTGGTTGGCAACATCTGTATTCTGTTAAAAGTGTCAATTTTGCGTCCTAATGTTTGGAGCGACTGTAATTGGATTGCGTAACGTTGTTGATAAATGTGTTGTGCTAAAATGTTTGGTTAGCTAGTAATACTCGCAGGATATGTTAAATATCTATAAGGCTGAGTGTTAACTGGTGACTACACTGGTTTAACTTTGGTGTGTGGTGATAAAACTGGTATAAATATGGTATGATAACTAATAAGAAATCTCAAAAGACCGATTTTCGAAACTTCTTGCAAAGCCTGTCCCTTTCGCAAGTCTTAAAGGACGACTCTTGGGTGTTTTGTTTTGGCGTGTCGAAAAAACTAAGTTAAGGGTGTTATGCCTCATGTTGCTGTATCTCTTTTAGTTTCTTAAATCTAAAGTGCCAAAAAGTTGCAACTTTTTGTAAAACACCCCCAAATGCAGTTTAAAGACATTTTATCTAAATCAGTCAAAAGACAGATTTCAACGGGCATACGTACACGTAAAAAGGTATCGTATTTTTTGACGTTCAAAAAAAATATGTAAAGAAAAACCTCGGCCTTACCTACTTTTCCAAATTTATCAAGACATTACCAACAGTACATAATGCATACGCTTAACGAATAAAGCGATGTCGTCGGCGCGTCGGCCGCTGCTGTAAGCGCTGTCTTACGTATGATTTGTAACGCTCCCGCTCAGTACGTGATCACGTGTTTAGGGTAAGCTTTCAACCATACGATAAAGCGTTTTACTTTTAACATGACGAGTTTATCATTATCAAATAAATATAGTCAGAAGGTTATAGGAAGGACAAGGTCAATGTTTTTCACTAAGCTAGTAAAGAAAATTAAATATTTCGCAAATTTTTGCATGTCAAAGAATACTGACATAAACAGTTTTTCTACTAAAATTACAGAAATCAATCCGAATTTTTTAGTATATCATATTTAACGTTTATTTACTAGCTGATGCTATGCGTTTCATCTTGTATTTACAAACTTTTACACGTTCTTTACAACAACAACAAATTATTAAAATAACAAAAACCGACTGCGAAAAACCAAAAATTAAGAACCAAGTCCTGGAATCGCGAATTTTATTGAAGACACCAAGTGAAGGGTTCTTATTCGATATCTACATGAACTCATAATAACTGCTAATACGGAACATAATGACCATTAGTCGGGACCTATATTGCGAAGTAAATAGTTTCCAGTTCGGGTAGAGTCATTTGAGAGATCATAAAAAATAAGACAAGTTTAATATAACATACATTTATACACCCGAAAAACATTGCCCTTATATTGACAGTCGGGTATAAAAATAAAAAAACGTTCTTATTCCAACAAAGACTTCCTCATATTTATTATAATTCGCAAATAATTGAGCGATTTAATAATTTTTAATGTTTGTTTTCACGCTGCGCTTGCCAGTGGATCATGGCCTTACACTATGTCGACAGATGTGTACAGCGGGTCGCGTACGTGCTCACTGAGCGATCCACAGCATCCCTGTGACTACCGACGGTTATGTGGATCTGTCGGGCGTAACTAATGCTTTGAAGTACCGAAAAGTTGCAATACAGCTGCGGGGTAGTTGTCGATATAAATCGCCGTAATTGTTAATGCTGTCAATTGAGAAAATTAATTTTATGTTATGGCTAGCCCATTTAACTTGTACAGCGTAATAGGACTAATTCCAACCTTGTTTTGTTGCGCCATAGTCTTTGAGTCCGCCAAGCTGTTCATGGGCCAGCGTGGTGGACGATGGCCAGAGCATCCTTCCTCCAAGGAGCAGTCGCCTGGGCCTGGACCGGCAAAATCAACATCAGTAACAATATATAACAGTGAAAGCAAAATCAAGTTCAGACTTAAAAATGAATTCGCCATCAAATATTTAATACACGGGAAGAACAAATATATAGTCTAGAATCAATTTCCGTGTAGGAGAACTTGTTGTGCTATATATATATATATATATATAGATATATATATACTAACCACTGAACTGAAATAGCGTCCCGATTGTCAATATTCTTTTTTTACCAGTAGAAAGCTACATTATTCCTGAGCGACATAGGCTTTGATTGTATTTCTGACTCACTGACTGATACATCTAATCACAAAAGTTTTTTGTGAGTGAGCCGAAAATCGTCCCCGAATGGCGTAAAAAGGGGTTAAATATTTTTTTTCCACACCACTAACGTGGTAAAGCTTACGGTCCACATGATGGTAAACGGTCACTTTATGGACGCTTGCATAACCTGAGGCAACACTCTTGCTTTGCCAACCCTTCAAAAATCGAATTACTTCTTTTTTTAAGAAACTCATACTGTAGACCTTAGAAAAAATCTTGGCAGGCAGCTCATTCCGAAACCTGAGTGGAAAATTTCTCTGCAACCGCACTGTACGCGACCATTTAGTGCCGATGCGAGCGGTGCGATGGTAGAAAATAGCTGTAGTGTGGATGATAAGTTAACAGTTGAAAAATACCTTAAATTAGCACATTTGGACAAAGTTGCAGCGCTAAGCCGTGCTAAATGGCAAATACGGGCAAGGAAGACCGACCCCAAGTAAATGGGAACTGGAAAAGATAAAGAAGATAAATGTGGCGCAGATGAAGTTGCGCGGTTCAGCTAGTTTATATTCAAAAGAAGAAACTGACTGACAGACTGATTAAATGACATATCAACGCACAACCAAAACCGCTGGGTCAATAAACTTAAAGTTTGGCAGATCGGTTTCTTATTTAACTTGGGATTCTACTAAGAAAGAATTTAGCAAAATTCATCTCCTAAAGAGGTAAAATAGGGGTTTGCAGTTGTTTTGAAATTCCGTCAATTTTGAAGCTTATTTATTAAAAATTAGTTGAAAATTAAGATTACATTTTTGTAGGTAAATTCAGAAATAGTTACAAGTTTTCTTTTAAAAAAGTCCACGCAGACGAAGTCGCAGAAAAATGCTAATTATGCATAAACCTCTTTGATTCCTGAAGTATTGACGTTCAAAAGTCTCTACTCTGATAAAGTACTGATTATTGTTAGGTTATTGCTAGCTGTTCCTTAGTCCATGGCTCAGTAGTCCATGACATTCTCACAAAACAAACATTTATTTGATGAGTATTTGTGTTGAGTCTCTGTGTTTTATATATATAATATGTATGTATTTACAAAAAAAACATATATATATTTGTATTCATTGTCTGGTATCCGTAGTACAAACTTGGCCTAATTTTATTTGGGATCAGACGGCGCTATGTATAGTGCCATATAAATAGTTTTCACAGCTATATATATATAGTAAAGTATGTACTTACACGCAACAATAAAACACGAGCAAACTGTACTAAACTGTGAGATCTCTCTCTAGATGGCGTTGATTGACAATACTATTTAGATGCTGAAGTTAACTAATAGAACTCGAAGATCTGTGTAAGTAAATGAGCATTTTTTTAAATCTCTGAATCAGAATGAGATTCAGATTTTCAAATCTACGTTGTACATATCTCATACAGGGATATGTACAAGTTTCTACAACATATTTAGAAGATAATTTGTTAAATTCCTTTCCATAGTTTAGGGAGTTTATCCGAAATCCCAAGTCCCATACAAATCAAAAAGTTTTAAGGCGCTATCATAATAAAATTACTTAAAAAAAGTATAAAAACATACCTCATATTAAATTGTATGATTGTTTTTAGTAAATTGTCATGTCCATAGTTAGTATTACAGAAATTAGCTTTCTGGACTATGTCACTTATCGCAACGGCAATAGGCATTATTTTCATAGCAAACTTCAGATATTCAAGGGTAGATACAAAACTTTGCAAAATGTATGCAATTGCACAGAGAGTGCATAACATGTTTATAACTTCAACAACCAACCTTAAAGTAACATGTTACTTGGTAAAGGATATAATAACTAGATTTGACAACATAAATTACTTCAACTAGATTGTGTGCCTAAGAATTGTCTCTGCGGTGGTGGCGTGTGTATCAGGTGATTACGTTCCCTAAAACATGGTTGAGCGAAGCGATGGCTGATTCATGTATCATACTCGTGAACGGGTGGCCCCTTTGGAGGCTGGTCTGCTCTTGCAAACTGTAAGACATTGATTATTAGTGATGAATACATAAACTGTCTGTTTTTTATATTTTATAATTACTCTTTTATGTTGTGCTTGTGAATTTCATGTTTTTTATGTTTGTAATGGAAAGTGTCCTTCTATGATAGGGAGGGCATTTTTCAATATTTTACATGGACGCTGTAAGAGAAAGGGAGAAAAGAAATGCCCTTGCTGAGTTTCTTGCCGGTTCTTCTCAGTACAAGGTCTCCCGCCCTATAGACTTACGAACCGATGGCGTAGTGACATTTATAAGTGCTCAATTATTGTAGCCTAAACTGAATAAATAATATTGAATTTTAATTTGAATAAATATTATATAATTGATAGACGGCCGAACAATACATTAACTGTCCTTTATTTATTTTTCCGGAAAGGATCTGTATCGTTAAAGATCTGTAGGTGCTTTATAATTATTTTAGATCGCTGAATAACGGGTCGTTTGAAACGACAAAGATTTCTTCTCAGCGCTATGTTCTCTTAATTCTATAGCCGAATGAAACAAGCATCCGCTAAATCTTTCACACAGAGACTTCACACGTCTGGCCAAAGGACTAATAAGCCAGCTCCCGCATAATGCCGTAGCCCAGGAGCTGTCTTATGGCGGACGACATAAACTTCACATCGTGCGCTGAATCTTTCATCAGAACCAACTTTTTATTAACCTCTCTCTTTTAATTTGTCTCCTATTTGCCGCCAGCCGGCTTTTCTGTGATACTACTCTGCCGTTTATTCGAGCTAGTCGCCCATCCACGTGGATTTTGTAACAACAGGTTGTCGTTTCGTGGAATTGAATAAATATCTACGTTACATGGCGGCTGTGTAGCTCAGTAGGCAAACAGCACTATTTAATTATAAAACGGTTAATCCGTAATAGTTGACATTTTACTTGTATATAATTATTTTGATGGTATATTATTATATTGTATTTTTACGTAATTAGGTTCAGCAAACGAAATTTTTTGAGCTCAAAATCATTATTTAGCAACAGTAAAAATACAAGCATAGATTATTCATTCGTATATAGGTAGTCATAAATATATTTTTATTTATTGCTGATGTAAAGAAAAAATACTTAGAAAACTAGATAAATTTAAAGCGATTCTGTATGAAAAATACCAAAAAGCTTATTGTAGCAACATCACATAAAGCAAATTCTCTCAGTTGATGGTAAATGATTGAGGATGTATTTATACAAGTTTTTATTTTGCTTTTCATTTGATCAATGTGCAATGTCGTCGGCTCCTAGATCATTAATTAGGGAAATGTCTCGATGTGTCTGCCTGTCTGTCTATACGCTGTCGTCTAGAAACAGACTGATTGTGAAATAAATTAAAACGCCGACAGAGCACTACTAGCTTACTGTGCTACGCCATTGCATGATAATTTGTAAGGGTTTTAATGGCAAATATTTTTTTCTGATAAGTATAAGTTTAAGTTATGCTTGCAATTAAGTTCAAAAAGAAAGAAACATCTATGAGAACTTTAATTAATGTATTGCATTAATGATTGAGAAACAGGAATTCTTGTGTAGTTGGATCTAAGGAAACCTCTATTTAAGAACTATTCCTGCCTGCGACTTCTTCTGCGAGGATTTTATTTCTTAATCAAACTTACATTGATATTCACATTTCGATAACAATAAGGCAAACAATATAACTTTATATATTGAAAAGAGATAATTTTACAACAATTTCTACTTGTTCATAACACAAAAACTGTACAAAAGTGCCATCTGTAGTTTAAGATATGAACTACGCACCAAGCAAGTTATTATAGTGCAACATTGTTTTCTTACCCGGTGGTCAAAAATCAAAACTACAGTCGCCATATGGAAATGGTGTAAACTTATAGCGACCAAAAAGTTTTAACTTTAGCCAAAACTTTTTTATTTTTAAATTCTCTAGATATCTCTAGATATATCTCTAGATGGCTGCACTTCTGTTAGTTTAGTTTAATTTCATTTAGTGAAGTTTCTTTATTTACAGCTTAGGAAATGCCTTCGTCGTCAAATGCGACACCGCCAGATGTTGTTATGGGGCTTAAGGCATAAATATGTACCACCGACGAAGCCTAAAGAAAAAATGGGTACTTATCCTCATACGCCAGTGTTTATTACCAAGAGAAACAATAGGAAAACGAGTTCGTATTCAAAGAATGTCCTATTAGCTTACCTTCTTTGGGTAAATTGCCAAAAATACAAACCGTCACCCTATGGGCAATGTACTCTATGTTGAAGAACATTATTAAGTCCAAAAATTCCATCAATATTAATCAGTAACCTACAGAGAATTAACAGCATTTTTGAAAAGGAAGTCTGATGTGTACGTGAGTAAAAAATCGCAGGTTCCGTATGTAATGGGAGAAATTTTAGAAAAAAATCTATTTCTAACTTGAAACCTTTTATTGTGTTTTCAAAAATGCATAGTTAATTTTTAATAGGTATGTAAGTTCTTTCACCTCATATTTTTATTTATTTACTCGTAAATGTGATGAAAAGATTGTGTGTAACACGGGGGATACCGAAATTACAAACTCGAGTCATTAAAGTCTTCTGCCTTTGGCCTTGGGCCTAAATAGCCTCCCGTTAGTAATTTTCTCCTTGCCGCCCTTAATACACAATGTACATTTTGTACGTTAATTGTTTGCGTGCATTTTGGTAAATCTGAGACGCTAACAAAGCTCTAATGGTTTCCAAACTTTCCTTTCATAATGTTTCATAATCAATTAGCTGTACCAATCCAAGCCATATTTTTAATGTTTTCATGGCAAATGAATAGCCCACTGGGTAATATTGTATATTATTATCAAATTATTCTCAGATCTCCAATATTTATAAATAAATAAATTAAAATTTATTTCAGACAATGTCCATAGATTGTTAGCGGTACTTAATCCTATGTTAGTAACAGTATCTCATTTTTATTATCTAATCGTACCAATGACCATCCCTTCTAAGTGCCTTGATATTGGTCAGTTAAACCTGGACGCAAGTGTTTTCAGAATAATGTTAGAGCTGAAGCGGATACGGTTAAGCAGCGACGCCGCCTTTTTACGCATTATGGCGCTAAAACCATCCATCCGCGCCTCAGCGAACATTCCAGACGCGCTGCAAAAGCGCGGCAGCCCCAGCATTATCCTGAAAATGTTGTTAAATTGCATCGTAGGCTTTTTTTGTGTACAGCACCCACAGTCCACTTGAGTAGAATGAGGTGCAGTAGGATTTAAAAAGCGTGATTTTTACCTCAGCCGAACATCGCGAAAATCTGCGCCCCAGTACATTGCCCCTCATTGCTAATGCCCTGCGTTCCCTCTCTATATCAATGTCGTCTTTCAAATCTTCTGTGACCATATGACCTAAATATTTAAATTTTGAGACAACTTTTAGAAGTGTACCGGCAAGCACAACTGATGGCATATTTTCTGGTTTATTTTTCCAGATTTGAAAATTAATATTTCCTTTCGACATATCAAGAAAGCACGCGTATACCGGTGTTTTCTTTCGGTATAGTATTTGACAGTGTGCTTTAGGCAAAAGATAGCGGTTTCCGTAGACAATCCTGGCCTGAAACTAAACTGCGCATGATGCAATTTAAGATGTTTACTTAAATGTACGTTAAGCAAACTACTTAGGTACTTGACCTTTGCTATAGTGAGATAGGTCGATAATTAGTCGTGTCTGAGACATCCCCGGTCTTATTTTTAACTATAGGCACAACGACCGTTTTCATCAAGGCCTCTGGCAAGTAGGAATGTCTAAGGCATAGAGTAAAAAACATAGCCAACACCCGTGGCAGATGCCGTTTGGCATATTTAAGATGTTCGATACTGAGACCAACGTACCCAGGAGATTTACCCTTTTGCATATTTTTTATACATTTTCAACATCTTTCGGCGAAAACTTGATACTATGCTCTATGTGGCCTGGACGCACGGCAAAAGTATCTTTAAAGATATTGGCAATGATTCTACGGTCATTTGTACCGCCAACGTCCACAGGTAGGTTTGGTTTGCTGTCAATTTTCTTGATATTTTTCCAAAATTGTTTAAAGTCTTTCGCTGAATTGTTGGAAGCAAGAATATCCATCTTAATTTGTTCTTGTCTATCTTGACATCACTTCAGCTTGGACTTAAAACGCTTTCTACTACTGATCAAGTGATCATATCCTCATAAGTTTGTCCATAATTAGGTTTACCACAATGTAAGAACCCATATAAGAAATTTTAACCTCGCCTCCCTGTGCACAGGCACTACATATCTATTCCATCCAGCCACGTTCCCGCCCTTTCTACTGCACTTTACCCTTTGGTAGGAGAGTTCTACAGCCTCTCGTAAAGCACAGGTAATCTCAGAGTATAACTTATCTAAAATGATTCTATGTTTGGGGTCTGAACACATTCTATCAGCACATAGAGACATCTCAGTGGGAAAGTCCAACTGTTTTAACTTTTCATTGCAAATTTCATTGTAAAAATTGATCTTTTCAGTTGTACGAGTCCCCCAAATAACTCTATTTTCACAAACAAAGGTCACATTCAATTACTAAAGGGAAATGGTCCGACCAGTAAACGTCATGTTCTACCCATACATTCAATACAGTTTGTCTGGTAGATTTTGAGACTACACAGTGGTCGAGCCATCTCTTACAACCATGAGCTTCGCTAGTGTAGGTGTCAGATGCAATTCTTAATAATTCTACATCAACACATTGCCAATTTTGTTCTATACAAAAGTTAGATAACTTATCGTAAAAGTGCTCATGGGAATGAGCATTAAAATCTCCTAAGATATAAATCGCTTCAGTGTTCTACCTACTTCTTCTATTATTCTTTATGATTCCAATAATATCATATTTTAAATGCGAACAAATAGTCTAAAAACAATACAAAAATACGACTAATATACTTTCTTCTCCCATTTCTATGGAAAAATCCTACTTTCGTCCCCCATACCTATGGGGTAACCCTTAGGGTATGGATTTCCAATAAATCCAAAAACACATCATACTTTTTTTTGCAATTAACAGTTTATATCCTAAATTTAATTGAATGGTTTTATTCTTTATTTTATTTACCAAATTAATCCCTCTTAAGGGATTTTTTTTAAACATTTAAACTTTGATTTTTAACCAACAACCCAATACAAATTTTATGAATTTAATTTTCAAAACGACAAATTTTTATTTATATTTAAAAGCCATATATACCCTTGTAGTGAATAAATTTTGTAAATAAATTAATCGGACTTTAAAACTACTAAAAAGTAAAAAATAACCTCCAAAAGCAAACGCAATATTAAGGTTTCTTTGCTTTGAAGTCGGCTTCCAATAGAAAATTTGTACCTATATTTGCTGCAATGTATTTAAGTAGTTTTGAAGTCAATTTTTTTTTATTTAACTTTTATTTTGTCTTCTCTTTTTAGTGAACAATATCACATATTAGTATATCATCTAAAGAAACTTAGAGCTACATCCTCTAACATTTGCTTACGAAACTCTTAAATAGTCAAATTAAGGCCGCACATAAGTTGTACAATATACATATAACTGCAATTTAAACGCGGGATGTTACTCGTGCCATTAAAATCATCTAATAAATCCAAACACGGCTAACATATATATTGTTTTACTTTTTAATTTAATTTAAACTTTTATGTTATTCATTTAAATTTGCTTTGTCAAAGCCATTTAATTAAATTAATCGAGATATCTCATCGCCATACTTGTAATAGGTATAATTGAAAAGTTCCACTGGCCATCTGTCGTCTTCTTCATCAGTTCTACTTTTTAAAACAATAGTTACTGGAAATTCAAAAACACTATGTATATGCCGTTTGAAGTCCGTTTAAAAAATAACCTATATCCATATTATTAAGTTTTAACCCGTTTAATTTTTAATCAGTGCATTTATATATTAGTCAGTCAGCCAGGACATATAATTTTATATGTATAAATTACCTAGGTCATTAATAATCGAAATCCAGAACTGTCTACATATTTCTCAATCCAGAACAAAAGTGATTGAACCCAAAATGATCCCTTAATTATGTAGTCCACACAAGCCACCAGAGAATCCTACGCTCCACAAACACGATTTGTCCCACCAGTTAATTAACAGAGTAAACGACATCACTATCAATACGCGACACAGCTACTTAGGAAGTTCTGAGGCTATGCTCTAAAAGGTAACACAAACAATGTTATGTTAACTTAAGAATACTTAATTTATGTGTGTTTAGAACGGCGACCAGTGTTTCCGAGTTTTTGCTTGTATAGAGATGGACCACACACGATGTTTTCGATTAGCTGTTGATGATATTATGTGTCGCTCATAAGGCTTAGCTCACACAGTTCTGTTAAAGATGTTGTGGATTTGACAAAAAGAAAACTTTGGTTATATAAAAGGTAATTGTGGCTGACTAAGATTAAAACCTTTATATCACATGGATTCATTATTGTTAGTAGTATAAATGTATTTAATTAAAGGTATAAAAATTAAGTTCGGTAACAAGTACCGTACGAGCAACTTCTCTTGAGATTTTTTTTTTATATTTGACAATTTATACATGAAGACTATTATTGTGTCTTTAAAAAATCAGATTTTTCTTAAACTCTTTTCAGACCTAAGTCATGACGTGGCGTATCGATTGATACACACACACACACACAGACATTACTCTAAACATGATGGCAAACGATTTTTGTCCAGGTCTCAAAACGTAAAAAAAACGCAAATATAACGAATTTGATTTTCGGACCTATTATAATAATTTATGTTTATATCCTATTAGTTTTTGTAAAGTATCATCTAAACCTTAAAATTGTTTAATTTATATTTTTGCGAGACTGAGTGCTTAGTGTTATTGGCAAAGAATCTATTTTTCCAAATAGAAGCTTATCATGTACTCTTTTTATCGAAACTCGTATTCGTAATAATATGTCAAGTAACGAAAACTTCATTATTTATTATTAGATGGACAACTTTGATGCTTTCATATGTAGACTATCAAATGGAGTCAAGATACTTGATTGTTCGTTACTGGATGGAACTCTGTGCATATGAGTTCCGGGAATGTTATTTGTAATATGAAATAGTCAGTAATAGGTATGTATTGTATATTGTATTGGATATTGTATACGCTAACGTAATAAGCTGAGCTGCCTCTCGCTAACATTAATTAAATTTTTTAAATTAAATTTTATTTAAATGTTATTTGACACAGAACTCCTTATTCTCTCATAGATAAATTGTACACATTATAACTTATTTAAAAATTCAGAATCTTATCAAGTTAACATTAAAAAAGACATCTGAATAAGTCTTTATCTTAAGGCTATGGCATACCCTAGCAAAATTGTGCCATTTCGACCAGTTTACAAAGACATATTACACTATTGAAGCATACAAAGAGCTACAGTTTCACGTACGATAGGCTCTAGCACGTGACCGAAAATATAGCTGTAAGATTAAACCTATTATGCGTTAGTAAAAACGTAAGTGCGCTAGTGCATAAGGGCTAAGCGGTCAAGTATTGACTAAGCCCGAAGTTGTTTAACTGTGAATATCGTTTCCAACAAACAAATGAGTCACTGCTTCTCACAAAAATAAGCTAGAGAGCGCTGTACCGGTAATTAATAGGCCGGTTTTTATTATTTGTTGTTATACTTTAGAGTTCACACTATTTTTTACTTCAAGTTTGAAGTTTGTATTAACGATAGGAAAAAAACAACAAAAATGAATTTCTTGTATGAGGACCCACCAAACAAATGTGTTACTGTTTCTCTTTACTGTTGCTGGATGGCGTTTTACCGGTAATTTGAAATGGCAATGGCATCGGCCCGTCTCACACTTGGCCGATTTTTATTATTTGTTGTTATACTCGTACTTAAGAGTTCACACTATTTTCCACTCCAAGTGTAAAGTTTGTATGCGTTACTGCTTTTACAATAGAGCAAAGACAACGAAAATGTGTTTCTTGTATGGGGGGTATCCCTTAAATTTTAACTTTATATAATTTGTTAGATAATCCCCCATTATAACACATATTCTGTGAAAAATTTTGGCTCCTACCTATTTCGTTCTAAAGGATAGACTGCGTAGGCTTAGTAATAGGGCTCCGTTGGCACACTCCGGGTACGAAACTCTGAAAAGGGATAACTATACATACAGAGTTTAACAGAGTTTAAAGTATGTAGAAATATATTTTTATAACGTACAATCAAAATATTTCATACATTTGTTAAATATTTTTGTTTCATTTTGATAAGTAAGTATATAACAAAGAAAAAATAATAAAAGGGCCAAAATACTTTTAGTGCCTAAAATAGAGATAAAAATTTAAAAACACTTTTACAAAATTGTAGATGTCTTGAAATATTTTATAACAAAAAAGTCTCATTTAGTAAACTAATTTCCACTGTGTTACTAAACAATAGTTTTTTTTTATTTTCACCCCAAACATTTCAATAAAAGTCATCATTCGGGTTTTTATAGGCCTCAAAAAGTATTTTGACCCAAAATCGTGCAAGACTCTTAGTAGGTATTTTTGTTATTATTTGTTTTTTATGTCTTTATAATATATCTATATAATATATTTATTGTATGTATTTAAAATGTTTAAAAAATAAAAACAACAAAAAAACACACATTTATTTTTATACCACCAAGGTGGCAAACAAGTTAACGGCCTGCGAAATGCTAGCTCGGTGCCATTAAAGTCCAGTAACTTTCTTGTTGATGCATCCTTTATGGTGTACAAAATAAACAAATGTGTTTCATGATCTCATGCAAAAGTGAAACCACAACTAGGCGACCTCGTCGCTAAAGAGTAAGTAAAAAGTGTACTTACCAACAACTACCTGGTGGGCCACGAAATAGTGCTTAAATACTATTTATTTATTTAATTTTTAAATTTCGTTTGTTTAAAAAAAAATATATACTCCAACTATTAATAGGGCAGATACGAGTAATCATTGTTATAGGAAGTTAAAATTTGATAGACTAAATAAATTTGATTAATAGATCACGATGGAGTACATAATTTCCAATAGTTAGCACTTAAAAACATTTATAGAAATATACTTGGGTATAGAATATTTATGACTCTTTTAGACTATCATTTAAAAAAGCTTCTCATAAGAAAACCTTTCAAATAGGCCTTTTTTTATATGCATTTCTCAATTTTTTTTGCAAAAATTGATGGACAAAACTTCATCGTAAAAATTCCATACAACATGTGGTATGTTGGATGGAATTTAACTTAAGATTTCACTTTTATTTAGACCACTGTTTTAGTGGCCAAACGTAAATGCGCATTACGCTTAAAAGAATTACAACCTAATTAAGAAAAGCGTTTGGTATTACCGCTCCTCTATATGGAGCGATGGGTGAGCTATATTTCCACAGAGTGCTTGGCTAACTATTGGGGAATATATTATAGTGATCGGTGTAGCATAAATAGTTTTTATTTAACCAATGCTTACGACACAAATCACTTAGAAAATACTGCTGAAATAATCTTCATCTTTAAAATCCATAGGAATATAAAAATCTCCAATGACAAAAATATTCATGAATTTATATGTTTGAAGAAAGCACTAGATGCTCCAGCCGGATTTGATCTATTTAGTCTCTCTAAATCCAAACCTGACTTCCTTCTTGTAGTTTTCCATTTAGATATAAATATGTGTTACGACCATTTAGCTATAACAGCTAAAAATCGAAATATGACTATGATTAATAGGTACCACAGTTGGGTAGAAGAAGGTTGGGAAAAGGTATGTATGTCATACAAAGAAAGTTAGGTTATGTTATGTCATACAAAGAAAGATTTAGTCCTAGCCGCCTAGGATTGGACTGGTAATGTTATGCACAGTAAGCGCATATTTTTTACCCCCTGTACCTTACAGTACCTGCACTTTGGAGCTATAATTATTAATTTTGCTAAAAGATTTAAGTTTTTACCTAAAATTAATATGTTTTTTCCTTGTAACGCGATTCTTATAAAAAAATCAAGGAAGCAGAATATATGTTTTTTGATGAGAATTAATCGACAGAAACGTTTCATTTTAATGTAATAATATGCCATATAAAGCCACATGAGAAAGGCAGAAGATCAGAAATTGTTTTTTTGTACTTGCGCAATTCTTGTTCTTATAAATAGTGTCTTAATTAAATCGAAGGTTGAAAAGCTACGGAAAAATATGTACATGTATATTCAATCTTTTATTGTTTACAGCAAAGTTTCTTACGTTTGATCAATTGTTGTTAATTTCATATGTAACATCACGCCTGTTTTCCATAGGGGCTCGCAGAAACTAAAGACTTTCACTTGAGTTTTTGACTTGGCACACTTCTTTTGCTTACTGCTATAACGTAAATTTAATGACGTTTTAGTTAGTTTTAAAATAGAAAATTATTTAATTACTATTATGAATTGTTCACCAACTATACTATATTTACGCTGACGGATCTCTGCTAATAGAGATGCTACAGCGGCCATAGCTGCGTAAATTACAAATGCGGGTCTACGAGTATGATACGACTTACAAGTAATATATTTCTGTATGATAACATAATTACAAATATTATTTCAATATATATAGTACACCAACTTCAATTTATATATCAATTTAAATAAAAAAAAAAAAATCTATTGTCCGTTTACATTCATTTATTTTTTTCTGAGGAACAGTGATAAGCACAACTTAAATACGAGAAATAAAAATAAACTTGCTATGCCAAAGTTTAGGCTTACTAATTTATGGGAAGCGGTGTGAAATTTTGGTTAAGTTTAAGTTAACTGTAGAAATTCTTAACTAAGGTGACAAACAGTTCAAATTTTATATTAAACATCTGCTATGTAAGAAAGCATATTATAATGTAGATGAATATTTGAATGACAAAATTGTATGGCCTAGTATCATACAAAATTTATTTTAGGTTTACTATTCAAACTTAAATAATTTAGGTTTGATAAGTTAAAGGAGCACTCTAAAGACCAAGCTAAGTAACTATGTTATGTCTCTGTTGTTTACTTTATAGTGGTTGGTGGCGAGCTACCAGGGGATGCACCATGTCTTTGGTTGCCTGGTTTTGGTGGGGCTTTGGATGTGTGGGGGTGTGGCGCACGAGTACGTACGTGTATGTGTGTATGTACATGTTTGGATAGATATTGTGTACTTGATGGCTTGGTTCCTGCATGACTGATTGGTAACAGGTGTACATCCGGGAGTTTCTTGTCACTTCTTCTCCCCTTACGCTAGTTTCCGAAGTGATGGTAGTTTAAATGATGTGCATTTGTTTCCGGGCTGTTGTGTAGGGGCTGGGTCACTTTCGGGTGTGCAACGTCTGTGTGAATATGTGTGTGCATTTATGTATATGTGCGTGTTAGTGTGTAGCACCCGCTATCGGGCGGCCGAACGAGGATTGAATCAGATAGGACCTATTAGTTCTTTTACGTATAGTTTTATTATCTATCTTTTATATATATTTGTATATTTATATATATATATATATATATATATATATATATATATGTATTAATATTTGTCTGTATGTGTATATATGAATATGTGCATGTATGTGTATCTTATATTATCCTTAATATGTTTATGAATACCTATTTATTTATTTATTTGCATTTTTGTAAAATGTAAATATATATGTATGTGTATATATCTATTTATATGTACGTCTGCTGTGTAATATTATATGTTATATGAATATAGTACAATCGAAGTTTTATTGGAGTTGCTTGAGTGTGTCATGCTCTCTCAAAGTCGCTGCGGTGGTGGCATGTGCGTCGGGTCGTTACGTTCCCTAAAACATTGTTGAGCGAAGTGATGGCTGATTCATGTGTCATACTTGTGAACGGGTGCCGCCTGTGGAGGCTGGTCTGCTCTTGCAAACTTCTTTGTATTCTTATTATATATATATATATGTACGTCTGCTATATAATATTATATGTTTTATGAATATATTTTTCTCGGGAGTTACTATGAATCCCGTCACAGAATAATTGAAAACTTTTAACGCATCACCCCCCATGCAATCTGAAAAACAATAGGCAATTGAAATATTACATAAGTTGTTTTTTTTAAATCAAACTATTTACATTGTAAATCTTTTTTATTAAATGTTTCAATACAAAACATGTATTTATTAGTTGATACATTATAATTTTATGTTTCGTTTGTGATTTTACAAAGATTACCTATTAGACGCACGCAATAAAACAGTATTGTAATTAGTTTGTAAAGCTAGTTGTAGTTAATTTACTTGACGATTCGAAAGTGTTCTTAGTAACCCATTTGAATAAAAAGATTTTGATTTTGATTTTTGATTTTGACACGATTGGTGTTTTAAGAGTGGGCTATTTAATATTTAAAATTTCAAAGACTTGATTTTTTAACTGTTAACGGTCTGCAAGTGTTTACTTCTCCTGAAAATCGAATTGCGGCTTGCAGAAGATACACCTAGTGGTATCGTAATAGTTTTTGACACATGTACATTTTGACACCACAATTTATTCTGGTACTTACTACAATTTACTTACAACAACTAAGGCTAAGATAGCTTCAAACAAAAAGTTTATTATATGCATTTTGTTGCAAAGCTGTATCGCAAAATGTAAAATTTTTCGGCCCACGTGTACAAAACCTAAAAAACCTTATATTTATAGGTAAGGCTCATTGAGTGCGATTTAAAAACAACATGCTCCTTATTAACAGTTGGTAATGGGCATAGACAATTAATGGGGTGCGCGTAGCGGCGCGCGCAGATCTCGATAGCCTAGTTAGTGCTGTGCTTTCCGGCACTAGTTGTAAGCCTTTTTTCACATAATTAGGTCGGTCGTACACTGAAGTTTAAACAGTCTGAAAACAACATTGTTGATCATTTTTATTAAATGTAATAAGATTTACTTTTATCTAGTCTATGGAGTGATTTTCATTCGTTGTTTTTAGTGCTAAAAATAATAATCTGGATGTTACTATTTTGTAACTGGTGCAAATTCTTGGAGTGTGTTTATTGCATTTGGTTGTTAAGTAAGCGAGTAACATCATTGTTATTTGTTGTTATCTACTGCATTAACTATTTTCCAAGCACTAAATAAAAACAAATATAACTACACAAGGTTTTTTCTTGTCTTATTTTATAAGCAATCAAAATATTTATTTGATTGTGAATTTCACCTTTTTCATATTTTGAGCCAAATTAATAGTTTTCTTGATTTTAACAATAAGGCAAGTAAGAAATAACAGGTTATACAAAGCGGTAAGAATGAATTTTGGAATCGGAAAATATGACATTTTGTAATGATTTTTAGTACATATATAGTCAACCAATTTAATTCCCAGGGCACCATAGAACCTTATCATTGTTAATCAATTACCTTTTCGGTAACAGTGTTTATTTAATTACTTTATTAAAATTCATTTCAGTCAGTTGATTAATAATGATAAGGTTCTATGATGGTCTAGAAATCAAATTGATTTTTTTTATACCACTAAGGTAGCAAACAAGCTTACGGCCCGCCTGATGGTAAGCGGTCACCGTAGCCAATGGACGCTTGAAACACCAGGGGTATCACTTGCGCGTTGCCGACCCTTCATAAATCTAATAACTTTTTTCTTGAAGAACTCCATACTGTAGTCCTTGCAGAAAACCTTGGCAGGGAGCTCATTCCACAACTTAGCGTTCGCGGGAGAAAGTTTCTCTGAAACCGCACTGTACGCGACCATTTAGGTTCTAAAGTGTGAGAATGAATTCCCTGCCGATGGTGAGCGGTGCGATGGTAGAAAGTAGCCGTGGGCATCATTTTATCATTGTGCAAGCGGTAGAACACACACAGGTAGGCAAAGTCTCTCCTCAGACTTAAGGGCTCGATACCACAAGTGAGTTTGGAATCGTCGACAATTCTCACAGCCCGTCGTTGAACCGAGTTAAAAGGGCCAAGCTGGTATCCGGGTGCACCCGCCCAGAGATGGCAGCAGTACTCCATATGAGGCCGAACTTGCGACTTGTAAAGTAACAACCTTTGCCCCGACGTGAAGTACTGCTTCGCTCTGTTGAGTACACCAAGTTTTTTGGACACCAGCTTCACCTTATCTTGTAAATGATCTCGGAACTGAATAACGCTGGAGATGTCGACACCAAGGATCCCAATGCTGTTGGAGATGGAGAGGGGAGTGTTCTGGAATTGTGGGACTACAGTGAATGGAGTTTTCCTAGCGGTGAACGCGCACACTTGTGTCTTTGTAGGGTTGAATCGGACCAAGTCTACCCGTCCCCAGTCAGAGACCTTAAACAGTGTGGTCTCGATTTGAGACACAAGTTCACCGTGGTTTTCCTCCACAACGGAACGAGGGATGTTTGCACGACCCGTGTAATAAGCGTCTCCAGTACTGTCATCTGCATAGCAATGTATGTTCTTAACGTCCAACATGTCATTGATATGCAGTAGAAACAGCGTAGGAGACAGCACAGAGCCTTGCGGGACACCAGCATTAATGCCCATGCTATCAGAGCAACTACCGTCAACTATGGTTCGCATGCGTCTGCCGGACAAAAAGCTAGCCACCCAGTTGCACAAACCATCGGGCACTCCGTAAGATGGCAACTTCGATAGAAGACCCCGGTGCCAGACCCGATCGAATGCCTTCGCTTTGCTGCTAATTAACATGTGTATCGTTTGTATCGCAGATATTTTATGGTCAATATCACCCTTTTTACAAATAAGCAATCACTGACAATAATAATTCTGGTATAGAAGTATTTATCTGTAAGTGAATATTGTAATTCTTATTGAGAAACAAACAATTAACCCAAATTGCGAAATTTAAATGTATTTTGCAATTTTGTCTCGGTATATAACAGTCTAAAGTTAAACAGTTAAATGCTGCAACGCTCTGTTCCCATAAAACCGTTGATCACGTATCATTTCGGATCGAAACCGATTTTTTTTTATTTGTTATCTGCTAATAAATATATAAAGGCTCTTATCAAGCCAGTTTTTTTAAAAAATCCCTAAAGAATAATGAACTATTTAATTTTACGAAAAATTGGCCACAAAACGATCTGTTTTCATTCCTTATTTAGCAAAATCATTTTTTTTTTATATGCTAGCATCAGAAATATGATCAATATTTTAATTAAATATCAATGTTAATCATATTTTATTGTTTGATCAGCAAAAGTAAACTCCCGATTTTTTTGTGTTTTTGTTATTTTTTATAATAACTGCTTTATAATTTAATACTTAAGCAATGTACCTATCCAACTATAACATAATAATATATATGAATACCCTATACAATTAAAAAAAATAGTTATGTGTTCAACAAGTGGACACAATGGTTTTTTGTGAAGACTGCCAACTTTAAATCCCGAGCTTGCGAAATATAGTCTAGAATTGAATAACGAGCGTGGCGAGTGTCTTATCACTTTTGGTGTAACAGTAAACTCATTTTTTCAAAAACCATATAAATATTATTATTATTAATCATAAATATTATGTACGTCAACAATGAAAAAATGCAATGTATTCATGCTTTTCATTAAAATAAATTTATCCTAAACCAATCATAGCGTTGTTTTTTTTCAGTATCGCAAAATTCGGAAAGGTAATATTTAAACGTTGCATTACTTTTTGCCCACTGTTTTTAAACAGCAAAACTACCCTTTTGGTGCTGGAGAGGTGATAAATCATTTTCGGCCGCGAAACTGTTTTTGATTGACACCACTGATTTGTGAATTGACACCGACCTCGGTATCTAAAATTTTCGATTCTTTAAATCCAATTTTTATCCCAACCCAAAGTTTTGTAGGAATTTCACCACAATAAATAAATGAAACCTTTTTTTTTCAGAACTAATTAAAAAAACGTTGTCAAGCCTACTTAGTTATGATAGTTTTTCTAGTAATTTCGTTATATACTTATGCGTTTTTTTGTTGCTTTAAACATGATCTATTTGTTTAACTAAGTTATAGTCATAAAACGCGTGAAGCCCTACTGTGCTACAGACATAGATGGTTGGTTGTACTTAATTAAATCTCTAGCTTCATTCTAGAACATTATTTAGAGCAACACGGTGTTGAACTAACAAGTTACTTTATAAATCAATGATATAAATAATGTGATAACAATAAAGCTTTTGTAGTTGGTACCTTTTTAGTGCCGAAGTCATTGTGCGCAATGTACAGTCAGTGGAAATAATATTGTGCGCAATGTACAGTCAGTGGAAATAATATTGTGCGCAATGTACAGTCAGTGGAAATAATATTGTGCGCAATGTACAGTCAGTGGAAATAATATTGTGCGCAATGTACAGTCAGTAGAAATAATATTGTGCGCAATGTACAGTCAGTGGAAATAATATTGTGCGCAATGTACAGTCAGTGGAAATAATATTGTGCGCAATGTACAGTCAGTGGAAATAACATTGTGCGCAATGTACAGTCAGTGGAAATAACATTGTGCGCAATGTACAGTCAGTGGATATAATACATATATAGCTCTAAGACTGAACTTTTCTCCGAATGGTTGTGCCTTTGCCTCTAATGGTGGCGTCGTAAAATCCGTTCCCTGTGCTCACGTTCGTTATAACCGGAATCTCTGTACTAAATTTAAAGTCGCTTAACACAAAAATATTAAAATTTTCTTATAAACTTTCATCCCCTATTTTGCCCTTTTGGGGATGATTTTTAAAAACTCTAAAACACGTAAATCTTTATTTTCAACTTTAAGGCCACATACCAAGTTTAAAGCATTTAGCTTCAAAAATGTCGGACTGCCATACTAACTTCGAACTCTTATTTCACCCCCCTAGGGGATGATTTCCTTTCTTCGTGCTCGCCTACGTAATAACAAAAACCTTCGTGCAAAGTTTCAAGTCTATAGACCCAGTATTTTGGGCTGTGCGTTGATATATCAGTCAGTCAGTTTACTATTTTATTTATATAGAACACTAACTTTTGCCCGTGGTTCCACCCGCCCTAAATTCGGTTACGGCAACTCGTTAATTATAGAAAAAAATCAACTCACGTTTTCAAGTAGCCTATGTCCTTTCCCAGGATTCAAACTAAGTCCATGCCAAATTCCATCTAAATCGTTTTAGCGTGACAAGGTAACAGACAGAATAAACAAAAATAACAGAGGTATTTTCGCATAGTTGTAAAATCCGTGGTTGAGTTAGTAAATAAGGTGGTGACGTATTAATCAGTGGGACAAGTAAAAATAATTGTTGTTCATTATATGATAGTTTCTTTGGAACATTTAGGTGGCTTTGCAAAAAGGCAAATTAGTTCATTAGATGCTTTCTCATTTTCCCGTGGCTTAATTATAAAATCAGAGGTTGGTTTTCATGGCCAAATAAAAAAAATTCGGCTTGACTTATAATTCCTCGTTTAAAATTACTGGCAATAGTAACTACAGAAGTTTTGAAAAGATCAACAAACAGTATTGATGCCATAAACCCATTTCTTTTATTATTTACCCAATATTAGCGACAAAAAATGTTCTGGTATTCACCCAGTGACTTGCTTTACTTTGAAATATAAAATATTAACAGAAATAATCTTTTTATACGGTTATTTTAACATACTTGATGGAAATATAAAAACATAATAATTGTTGAAAGAACTAGTTATCAGTTTTTTTTTTCTATTTCAATTGTTCACTACGTGATTTACTTATCAAAATTATAAATTTACAGAAAAAATAGCATTTTAAATAATAGTGTATCGCAAACGGATCCTTGAATCAAAAAATGGTGTTTAAACACTCGCAATATTTTTGATCGAACTTTAAAACGAAACCCAACACCATATCATAGATGAGAAAAAATCATTCCCACTTTACGAGTACCCTAAATTTTTTTTTCCAAGATTTAATTTTACCACTTTGTCGGCGTAATTATTATGTATACCTGTACCAAATTACAGCTTTTTAGTACAAAGGGTCTCTGAGCTTAGATTTAGACAAGACATGGCAAAACTATATGGGTTTTTAATTACTACGTAACCCTAAAAAGGTGTGTCCGGCCTGACCCTTTATTTGTGGTTCTATCCTATCGCCTATAACAAGTGACTTTGAAATTTTGAACTACTGCGTGTGCGTGGTACCGTGCCTGAGAAAATTATTATAATTGATACTAGCTGATGCCAGCGACTTCTTTTATATATTTGATTATATTTATTGATGATATGATATAATGATTTGTTCATTTAACTTAAAATACGTAAAAAATGTGGTTTTCTGTTTCCTATAATTTTGTTATTTCTTAGAACACAGATACTATCATAAATAATAATATTCTTATAGTAAAAGTTAAGTATACCTACAAATGTTAGTAAGCTTGTCTTATACAAGATACGGTTAAAAGTCAGGTTCATGCAAAGGCCATTCGATAAGCACTTTTTAAAGGAAGATCTATTAAGTTTTATGACGCTTTCCCAAACTCGATCTGCTCCAATTTTTTTGCGTGGTCATACGAACCCACCTTTATCAGAAGGTCGACGCCATACAGCTTCTAGATATGGTTGTATAATTTACAAATTTATTATTTACCTGATACCATAATTATATATGTATAAGAAATTTATATAAATAAAGGCAAACAATAAATTTGTATTGTTAAAGTTTTTTAAAGTAACATCTTAATTCCGCCACCGATGGGCTTACATTTGAAAAAAAGATTTTTTTATGACATTGTATTTTACCTAGATTTTATTCGTTTTCATTTCTTTCTAATAACAAGCAGAATAAATGTAAACAGAATTTAAAATCATATTTCTTAACAAACAAAGGGAGATACATAAATTGATAAGCAATTTCACAATAAATGTAATATGTAGACCGAATTTAACTTAATTTTATATTCCGGAGTTTGCAATTGATTTCTGAAATAAAAACGTTGTTCTAAAGAAAACATAATAATTCAAATAAATAGGTGGTGTCTAAGTAGAGGAGGTATTTTGTTAAATATTTACACATTCTTTTTTCACACACTTGCTCATATAGCAGCCTTTACTGCACCGTTTTCAGCATATTAATAGCGTCCATGACGCACATACATAATAACAATTAGGGTTGTGGAATGAGCTCCCTCTCAAGGTTTTCTCTAAGGACCACAGTATGGAGTTCTTTAAAAAAGAAGTTATTAGATTTTTTAAGGGTCTACGCGCATGCGATGCCCCAGGTGTTGCAAGCGTCTATAGGCTGCGTAGGTGCCCACAGTAAGCTTGTATGCCACCTTGGTAGTATAAAAATATATCAATTCGTTTATCTGCTTAATACACATCCGGCTGAATTACGCCCCCGCCTTTAGCTCGGGCTGTAACCCCCAACCTTGTCTGTAATGAGCAGCAAATTTTACTTGTATCATAATGTACTATGACACTTCCAGTCCCAATACAATATTCTCGTAACCCAAACATTCAGCACTTCTGTACCCAGATCTCGATCATCGTAAAACTTAATGTGTCTCGGACGAAGAAAATTTCGTTAATTAAATGGTTTCGCCCAAACGTGAGACTTCTTATGAAATGAGAATAGGAAGGATAAGGTATTACCATAGCAATACGGTAATCAGCTTGAAATTTGAACAGCAACCGCTTGATTATGTATTAGTAAATAAATTCGCTATAGCAAGCGATAGCTGTAGCTATGGTCTTCGGTTACTTGATGTGTTAGTTCAGGGTATAAACTATCTTTATTCTAAATTTCAGGGAAATTGGTTCAGTTGATGTGGCGTGCATATTAAACTTTTGCATTAATTAAATTGTCAGATTACAATCATAAATAAAATTCATTTATCTGCTGAATAACTTGTGATTTTCAGTTTGGGATATTCATTCTTTAGCTACCTGCTACTAATATTAATACTCAATATATGTCCTGTACTTTTACTGTCCTTTGTTTTTAGATGGATATGTTATAATTTTTTAAGTTATTGTACAAAGATTACCCAGGCGACCAAACATTGAAAATAAGTTAAAAATATTTTTTCAAGATGAGATGAATATCTATCAAACAAATATTTCATTACTTTTATAAATAAAACAAAAATAATAATAGACAATACACATAGTCAAACGTTTTTTTATTTATTTTCCGAAACTTTTTTTTATTTATAGAATATTAAAATGGATATAATTAATACTTAAAAAAGTCGTTTGTGTAAGAAAGTGCTAAATATTTATCAAATTAACTAAAATAATAGTTTTACACATTGAACCTAGATAAAAACATTCTTAATTCAAAATCTTTTGGACCAGTAGTTTACATCAAAGCCACCACAAGTAATTCGGCCTTAAGTACATAGAGAAAACTATACAAAGATAAGTAAAATAACAACTTGTAACGTTAAATAAAAATCCATACATACACAACATGAACGAAGAATCACCTCAGTATCAGAATAAACGAGCGACAAAACATGTATTCGGAATGCATCTCGCATTCGCAAATCGATTTCAAAAAAGTGTTTTTAATTACCCCCTTTTAGTTAAAGCTTTTTCAGTTATGCTCCTCGGTACGTGCGTATGTGTAACCGCATAACGTAAGCGATTTCGTTATTTACGAGCGGACGTGATGGAAGCTTCGGAGGTAGGAACTTGTTCGGACACGGCCACTTTGTTCCTTAATAACAGTTGTACTGGTTTATGTTTTTTTTTTAAATTACCGTTGGAAAATGGGAGCAAAATTAGCCAGTTTGCTTCGATCGAAATATCGATTGTGAACTTTTGCGACGCCAAGGGTAACTGTAGAAACATGTTAGAAAAGTGTTAAAGATCTCATATTATACTTCAAACTTAGACTGTTTTCGAAAATAAGAGTCTTTACCTACCAAAATATGGCCAATTTTAGTTAAGATAAGCACCAGCGATAGTTTGCAAAATATCACGCTATACTATAACCTCGTTAATTATCTATTAAACCACGGAGTTTGTTTACGCTTTTGAAACTTCCGAATCAAAAATAACTGAACCTTATTAGTTACTGTATTAGTTCATAGATTTATAACAGTATATTTTGTCAAGATGTATTTTGCCATATGCATAAGTGATCATTAATCATATTACTACGTATAGTGATAAAAACGTCCCTTGATAGCAATATAGCGACTACTTTTGACCATGACCAGAATTACTTCAAAAGCCTTTTAATTCAAGTGATTAAGAATCATCTGGTTTCAATATGGTTATTACCTGCATAACTCCTTTTTATTGTTTTATACTTTTATGGTTAAAGATGCCTAAGCCAATCAGTAATGAAAATGTTTACCAGTTTGAAAAGATTTTCGACCACGGACAGGAAGAGGAAGAAAAAGATGGTCTCTTACCAGGTGGAAAGTCATCTAAGATAGAACGACAAGAAGCCACTGAATACAGATGGCTTAAGGCCTATTGATGAGGAAATAATACATAGCGATAAGGCATGCTGTGTGTGATAAGGCGGAGGTCTAACATGCAACAGTACACGACGACCGACTAACACGTGTTTTGATGGAGTAGAGAGGTCATCCTACGTTTCTGGTACGAGGTTGCCATTAGAGAGTTTCACTGTGATTCCTACGGTTATCGTCTATTGCCACTTTAGTTTACTTAATCTGACGACCTATTTCAAGTGTTACTTTTCGCTCTTTTAATTTTTGAAGTGAAAACTTCTTTAGCGGCGTTGTGCACTTTTTTTGGTATGGGTAAAAAATGATAAACTCGCGTCAGGTCACGTGTCCTAATCGTGGAAATTCGTAAGACGGAAACCGTAACGCCACTCCTATTATAATTTTTATTTTTAGTATTCGCGATTATGAGTAGTACAGGAAGGTCGGATATGGAATTTTAATTCTATGACAGATTGCGAAAAAGTAAAACGTCAAAAAAGTAAATAAACAAACATTATTATTTCTTGACAATGTCAAAGACATGTCTTGTGACATATCTGAGTGTTAAGCGCGAATCGTGTGTAAAGGTTTTCACTTCTGCCGGCACTCCCGGAGTCAACTCGTTTTTTTTTTTATTTTGAATTTTAAGTTATTCTTTGGATTGTCTTATATTTGTTTCTACTCGTGATGCAATAATATTACAACCCATTATTATTATAGAACTCGGGTCTTAACACGATAAGTACGTATACGGAGACGTACCTGTATTGGGTGCCGACGTTTCGACAAGGATTGCACCATATCGTGTTCACGGCTGTACTCGTGCAGTTTCTTCCACTACCCTCACATTGTTTAAATGTTCTCTACACACTACACTGTCGATTTCCATATTGCGTTTATCACCGCTATTACTGTCGCGCGGTTTAAACCTATGAATAACAGGATTCCACGCCTTCGAAAGATTATATCCATCTTCCCTATTGACATTTTTGTCGCATTTCTTTATTTCAATAGCTTCGCGTAGAGAAAATGGGGTAATGGGAGTCACTTAAGCAAGATATAGAATAAAACACTCAATTTAATTAGCCACAAGAAGTGCATCTGTACCATAAATCATTGTTGCGACCAAATTCATCACATACTAAGCATTTATTCAAATCGTCATCTTCATCATCGTCACATAACTGATTAAGACTAATATCTTATTCTGAAGAAGTGTTTAGATCTTGAAGATAGAGCTGAGGAGTCATTCTTTTTCTAGGAAAAATGAACATTGGTGGAACAAAACCACAAGTAGCGCTCATGGTACCCAAGATTGTAATATTTTTTCCTCTTTTCCAACTTGTTCAACTCTTTTCATGCCTTTGGGAGCTAATATTTTTCCAGGATCTGGCAGCCATTTTAGCACTCTTGTCAATATTGTGTGAAATTTTAAGATACTGGTATGCCGCTTTCCTTATTTGAATCGCTGTGACTCGATCGAAAAATAGAAGATAAATATTTTATCCGGTCTGACAAAACCTTTTCTACGTCTGCTGTGAATACGGAAATTCGTCAGAAACGTGGTTCCGATAAATTGCTCTGTTTTAACCACTTTTGATGGCTTGAAGAAGGTATATTTATGGCTTTAGCAGCAATTCTCATAGAGTGGCCTAGACTCATGAAAACCTCAGCTTTTGACAGTATTTGAGATGACCACTGAGCCTTATTTGTGGACCTGTGCCGTATTTTCGGCATTTCTGGAATAGTTATTAATGAGAATTTTTTTTTTGGTATGTTACAATGATTGTGGGTAGTGGAAGTCAACTCTCATTGCCCGCACTGCAGTGACCCTTATTACCCGATTTTACCTATTGTGTAAAAAATAGTATAAAACTTAAATTTGCTATTGAAACATCAGAAATATTTTTTTATCGATAATATAAACTTAAAGATACACAATAATCTACTCTTAGTATTTAAATTTCATGTATTGATGTACTTGTCACTTATTTTGTGCACACGTTAAATAACATCAAATGCGCGCAAAACTGCGCAGCAGCCTCCCCGTGCAAACAATGGACGCGTACTGAACGGGCTAGCGGGGGGTCGCGACCTGTCACTTAACAGGCCTTTTGGACAATATTTATTAGTATAGATACTTTCGTCTAGGAACTAGAACGCTGACCACCATTGCCCCCTGACTCCCATTGCCCCATTTTCCCAAGCCGTGGATAACAGTGGCGCTCAGTAGAGAGGCCTTTGGATTCGTGAAGTTCAACCCAGTGATTTTGCGAGCTATTGAGTAGATGGTCGGGATTGACTGATTTATTTGTTTGTCGGTTTTTGACTGCAGTTTTGTGTTCTTTAACCCTAAATAAGTCGCATAAATCGTAAGCACGATTAGTTAGTGACGTCACAACAGATGTCAGGTGACGTGGATGGTGATGAGAGGGAGCATGCAAATACCTACCAATGTGTGTGGATTTCTATACACAGAATGTGCCAAAAAGTCATTTGGTTTCACTGTAATTTAAACATCTAAGAAAGGTAAGGACCTGTTTTTCTCTATTTCATATGTGAATTTTATTTTCGGGTGAATAGAATTTAGATGGTTTAAATATTGTTCCACTTTCTGTTTACTACCTTTCATGATACAGATTACGTCATTGACATAACTTTTCCATAGGATAAATTCTAAAGGGCTGTCCCTTAGTGCTATTTCTTCAAAATATTCCATCCAGATGTTGGCCACTACCGGTGCAACTGGTGATCCCATGGCCACCATGTCTACCTTCAGGTAATAGTTTCCTTGGTACAAAAAGTAGTTTCCATCTAAGCAGTGTTCAAGCAGAATAATATAGTTTTCGGGCAGACCATTCTCTCTAAATTTATTACGGACAACTTCAAGGTAATCTTTTAAAGGAACATTGGTACATAACGTTTCCGCATCATATCTTACCATAATTTCTCCAGGTTCCAGTTTAATGCTTTAAGACCCGAGTTCTATAATAATAATGAGTGAAAAACGCGAAAGTTTAAAACTAAATATCAAAACCGTTAAATTAAAAACAGTAGGATAAATAAAATAGTCAAATTTGTGATTCCCGTTCAAGACATTGTTCATTTTAAAATTAGGCCCACGAGTATATATATGACAACAGATAGAGTATATATATATATATAATATATTTTTCAAACTGAGATCTACAAAAGACCATGAGAACATTCTTTGTATTCCTACATTTTTTTGTAAACACAGGTCATCATAAGGAACTCTATGAGCTTATGACCCACGTTCCCAACATAAAAACGAATCTAAGCAATTTTCGGCAATGCCCAAAGACCTTAAAACGGTAAGCTAGATTGTATCATTAGTCTAGGCTTCCTATGCAATTATGAGGACAATGCAAAATATGAAATTGCACCTGCTACGTGCAAGGCCGAGTCTATACCCACTCGACCATTGTGGTATCATATATCAGAGACCCAGCGACAGGCTTGGCCAAAGGTTATCTCTTAGGTCGAAAGATGAACCTACTTTCACTAACCAACCCATCTACAACCATTACACTTCCATCACTGCGAGCAAATTTAAACTTTATCCCCTTGCCCTAAAGTTTGTATAAATGTAACTTGAAAATTGGTAATTATAGACAATCCGTTTTGTGAAATATGTTACTATAAATTTAAATTATTAACTTAACTTGGTTGTATTCATTTTGATCGAAGATTAATTTCGTTTGAAATAAGTATCGGATTGCTGATATGAATAACCAACTGTCTATCACAGATTACATAAAGATAAATTTCATGTTATATTGCTGCGATATTTGTTAAAAAAAAAAATTTTGTAGATTTTATTTGTTATTTATGTTATTCTCATAATTTAAGTTTCTTTTATAACCTACTAAATAATTATTTTGTAGTTCATACTACTATGTTGTTACAGCTCAACTTCATAACATCATTTTTAGGGTTCCGTATCCAAAGGAAGGAAGCCAACGGAGTCCAAGGGCGCCCATTAAGCGGCTAACAGCGGCTAACTAGAACCGCTACTTGATATTTTTTAATTACTATGCATAAAAAGCATATTTCAAAAATGTGCTTCAAAGTAATTATTAAACTACTAGTAAGCTATTATTAGGATGTTTTAAAATATGTGTAGAATACGTCAGTGAGTTTGCAAACACTTTTAACAAAAATGATAGTGTTAACTCACTAACGAATTCTACCCAGTACAAAAAGCTCTAAATATATAGCTAGCTAGCTATAAGAAAATAGTATATAACTAATTAACAATTTCTATAAAGCATATTTTTTAAATATGCTTTAAATAAATAGTAATTGAACAATATCAAGTAGCGGTTCTAGTTAGCTGCTGTTAGCCCCTAATGGACGCCATAATATTGTATACCAAAGTGCGTTTTAGCGGATTTCATGAAAATGGAAAATAACGGTCTGTTAGGTGAATTTACAGAATTTTTGGACTTGACTCCCATGGGATTCTTACAAAAAACCCTTTTTGTTAATCAATTGCCAACATTGCTTGGTTACAATAAAATAGTCGCCAAGAAAAACAGCACTATTTGGTATAAAAACTCCAATTTTAGACATACTAATTTAAGCGATTAAAACACTTTTAATTGTAACAAATTTATATTTTGTAATTGTTAATAAATGTAGTGTATAAGTAACGTATTGTACCTAATTGTAAGAATGCTTTAGGTAGTGTATTATTCTTCAGGGTAAATAATACTATAAGAAGTGCACCTGGAATTGTGTTAGTTGTCACAGCCTATGACGTCACAATCGAACTGACTTTGAGTTGGCTTTTTTTAATGGCGCTTATATATTTTGTGCTTTTTGATAATGAAGATGCATGATTATTTTAAGGTTTGGAAGCCAAAAGAAACACTTGTTGACGATTTTATTAACTTAGTATTTATTATCGTCTTTTAGAAGGTGTGTAAACGTGGTCTTTCTTATAGAGCACAGCTAAGACTAACTACAGAATAAAATATAATCAAACTCTTTGCTTATAACAAATAAGCAATTGTTCATGGTTTGACCTATTAGAAGAAGAAGAAGAAGAAGAAAAACATTTATTTGACACTCAAACAATTACATATTTAACATAACTATATATAAATAAGAATACAATGGTAAATTGAGTGCCAAAAAGGTCTCTTACTCAGTTTAAGCGCTGCAGCCGAAGCCTCAGCACTGATATTCTGTAAGAGTCTTTTTGGTATTACGTATGAACGAGACAGACTCTCATACTATTAGTTAAAGAGGGATAGATTTATTTTTGTTTATATTCCAACAATTAAAAACGTATTAAATAAAATAATACTGCTTTATGTTAATTTCTAGTAAAAAATACTGTAGAATAATATGTGGGCTATATTTGATTTATTATTGTGCCCTGTGCTTTCAGCCGCATTTTTCCACAGGAACTCGATATATTCAACATTTCTCGTACCAAAAATCAGGTCATCTGAATAACCCGTTAAAAAGTTAAGGAATAACAAAATAAAAACAGACAGACTTTCATATTCACAGTTCAGACTAGATAATATTGCGCTTTGCGCGGGTAGGGTCTAGAAAAGGCCAAAAATATTAGAACAAATTCTGAAAAATTCACGCACCACATTAATATTAAATAATGTAAATGTAACATTTTAATACCATTTATCGCACTAATTTTCATACAGATCGAAGGGTGATCAAAGCTAGCCGTCTTTTAACAGCATGAAATAATTAGTTTATCTATCTCTATGTGTATCATTACATTAAATACACAGTCATCTGAGCGGTAAATATACCACAGCGGCTACTTATTAATACTGTGAATGATACAGTCTGTTGTTTGTTTGTTTACTGTGAGAAGACTGTGCAATTTATTTTATAATGTTTAATATATCACAAATATTTTACTGAGAGTAAGCGAAATATATCAACTTCATTAATACAGTTATACTTTTCTTTTAAGACTGCCTGGAGCTTAGAAAAGTACGAAGAGAACTACACCTTATTATTTTAGTAATTACGGTATAAAATTGCTTGTAGAGGCCATGAGAAATAAATCAACATAGGTATGCTGACGGTACAATTTAGCAATTTACTTGTCAACATGATCTAGTCCGATTGATACGTTGGTAAAAGGCATAAGCGAATAGATGCAAAATGTCGTAGAGTCTTACATAGGATAAATAATTTGACGGCTTTGGATTTTTGAGACAGCAATACATTCTAAAAGTAGAATTTGGGCTTTAGTTAAAATTGTAATTGTGAAAATGAAATAAATTTAATTCAAATATGTAAAAGCCATGTGTTCATTTAAGTTTTTAACATTTTCTTAAAGCACTAAAAACTATTTCCAAACATTATGTTCTAAAGTGCGACACAAAGGAGTAGCTCAGTATATTATTATGAATAAGTTGTAGAATAATCTTTATTTCTAGTCTGATCTTTCAATTTACACTTTTTCTGGATAGGCTCTAGCTTTGAAAGTAAAAAACCTTCTTCTGGAGTGAGACGTAACATTGTCACGACAATGTTTTTCTCAATTGAGACGACAAAATTATTGCTTCTTAACGTGGGAATACAAAAAACGAATATGTGTGATTCCTATGAATAGTTCTCGTGAGCAACGAAAAACATCTCAGCTGTTTGGAATAGAATTTGTACCTGGCAAAATTATCTTATTGCCTATGGTTACTTGACACGTCAGTTTTTAAATCTGGGCCACATTACGCGTGGCTATTGCACAGCGAGAAAGGCAAAACAGATTTAAGTCAAAAATACCCATAACGTTTTTGAGCGACCACAAAGATCGTATAAATGTAGAACTAGCTAAAATTGATCTCGCTTGCCACTTTTCACTTAGACCCCATTTGTTTACGGATAATATACAACCGACACCAGCAGCGTTGATAATTAAACTAGTGCAAATAGGCTCATTTATTTAAATGCCCTCGGTCAACAAAGTTAGAATTAATGACCATAAATAAACCCTTTTGTGAAATAATTGTCACATTAATTATACTAACTTAATTAGTTTTAGTAAATTTGTTTTGAAAACACAGCACAGCACACAGTAAATTGATATAATGATAATGGCATAAGCAAAACATAAATAAAGAAATTTCTGAAAAACAAATATGGGTATATTAAATCTGCATATGAAAGGCTATAAGTCACATGGAAGAGTGGTTTAGAGTTTTAGTTTTGCATAAAATACGCACTACAGTGTTAAATTTAAACTATTTTGATTTGAGTAGGTAGTTAAATTTTAGTTCAAATAGTTAGTAACGACTAGGCCACTCTTTCTTCTTCTTTCTTATAAATATATTTATGATTTCAGGAGTTAATGATTTAAAAAAAAACTCACAATACATCGTTTTTTGGATTTTTTATAAATGCTTCGTTACTAAAAAAAAATTTATTTAATAGTATACATTGAACAAGTGTTTTGGTAAATGAAAACTAAAAGATAAACTTAATACAGATTTAAAAGCCTCTTGGAATAAAAACAATAAGTCACTATTTGTTGATGTTTCACAGAAATTAAAGACTGAATAAACTGACAATTCTATTTTGTTTTATTGTAGATATCTATACTGAAAGAGCAGTTTAAATTAAATAGTGTAAAGTGTCGATTCAATTCGAATGAGCGGTACACGGAATTAATTCTAGTGCTCATTACGCTTGCACGCCCCGGGGGTCGACTGAGACGTCTATAGCTTGTCTTTGACTGCTTATGGTGTTATTAATTGATCCCATTCAGAAAGATTTGTGACACTGTAACACATTTTAAAAGTTTTAAAGCGTTTCGAATTTTATCGATCATTGTCTTAAACAGGTGAATATTGATTTTGTTTGTGCTGATCTGGTCATAAAATCATTGAAACTCCTTAAGGAGGTAAAGTTTTACCTCTGAGGGGAAAAAAAGGATTGTGTTAATGCAAAAATTTAAAAAGAACGTAACACTGTTACGTCTCAAGTTACCAAAATTTCGACTCGGGTTACCAGGGTTCTATTCCCGGCGCAAATATGGTCTAATGTGCCGATGTTGAGGTAAAAAACACTAGTTTAAGTAATTAGGAGAGACTCATTGGTACGCACATAAAATATGTTATTTGTATCCGTTGTGTTACCTTAGTGTGACATCAGATGGCGCTGTGTGTGATGTTCAAAACTTTATAAAAAAACGGTAGGTATACAGATGTTCGAAATAAACTTTAAAACAGAGAGCGCGCGAAACTATGCGAACTATTGCACATGCGCAGGGCACACGTCAAACGATGCGGTGTGCATCCACCGGCCATTCAGTCGTCACTCAGATGAAGCGCAAGTTCGCTAGTCGCACAAGCACTTGGAAGAAAAACCACTAACAGGGACTTAGTTTCAAGGGTTCCGTCGTGTAATATAAATAAATAAAATGATTAAAACATTTAAAAGTCGCGCCTATTTAAAATATAACTAAAAAATTAAAAATAAAGCGGCATATAACACAGGAACTGTTAAACTATCATACAGCAACACAATAGCATCAGTCAGATTTACAGGAAAATCAAAACTTTGAGAAAAATTTGCTCTGATGCTTTAATAACTGATGTTGCATAAACGTGGTTTTTAAATTTTAATTTTTATTTTATAGTTTTTAGTCATGATTATTGCATTGTCTGTCACAGAGTTCTGAGATTTCCTGAAAATGTGAGCGTTCTAGCTGGTCAGAAAGTGATCGAATTTATGATTGCAAAATTTGACCCAAACAGGTGAAACTAATATAAGCTTTGTAAAAAAATACGTGAAATTTTGTCTGTCTATAATTATGAGTATTATTATTCAATCTGAAAAATAACTTGGAAGCCTCATGATTTCAGTCAAAAAAGTAAGCATGCCGACCAACTTAACTTAAAAGTAAGCATGCCGACCAACTTAACTTAAAAGTAAGCATGCCGACCAACTTAACTTAAAAGTAAGCATGTCGACCAACTTAACTTAAAAGTAAGCATGCCGACCAACTTAACTTAAAAGTAAGCATGCCGACCAACTTAACTTAAAAGTAAGCATGCCGACCAACTTAACTTAAAAGTAAGCATGCCGACTAACTTAACGGAAGGCCGAGCCGCGTTTCGATACAATATTGAGTGCAGTAGTTTAGTGGCATTAATTATTATTTTTGATACCACTAAGGTGGCAATCAAGCTAATAGGCCGCCTGACGGTAAGCGGTCTCCGCAGCCTATGGACACTTGCAACACCTGGGGCATCGTCACTCATTTTTGAAGAACTCCATATTGTAGCCCATAAAGGTACCTCATTCCGCAATGAAGTTCCTCTGAAACCGCACTGTACGTGACCATTTAGGTTCAAGGGAGTGAATAAGAATTATCTGCCGATGGCGATCAGTTCGATGGTAGAAAGAAACTGTGGGCATCATTTTAAACAATTCCTTAGAATATACTGTGAGGACCCCGATACCTGATAAAATTCAGTTATATACTTATTACGTACATCATGTCAATTCAAGTCTCCAAAAATAAGTCGGTTAAAATCCCAACATTATACGCAGCAGGTATAAAACATAGGCGACCCAAAAAGACCCCTGTAGCTTCAATTAGCAATTGTTGCAGTCATTTAAAGTTATTTTTTGTAGAAAATTCTAAAAACCGGACACGGTGCGGCGTTATGCGAAACACATGTGTCAGACTCGGGTATTTTGCGTGGAAACGCAATTTTGGCGCGTAAAACAAGACGCGATAAGATACGTAAGCGACAGTAGCGGGGCGTGCTGTAGTTGTCCCTATCGCACTTACGACCGTGCGCTGGCAGAGCCGGTCCGAGTGACGAGTCGAGATTGCTAGCAAAGAGATAGGATGGAGAGGGGCGTCGGCTTTATTGCGAGAGCAATAAAGGCGAAGTTACTAAACTGTAAACGAGTTACGAAGTATGCTGATGGAGTCCTCTACAGTGAGAAATATGGCGCGAAAAGAGAAAGGGAGCATAGAAAATGGGAAGGTTGAAGACAGACAATTTTTGGCAACGATTGGCAGTGGTCAGCTTTTGAGTTAAGTATCTTAGATCTTCATCTGACTCATAATTGCAATTTATTTTAATTTGTGTACTAACGTTTTTATCCCGACAGTTGTTATTTTACTCCAAGCTCGGAGAGCCCATCCTAACCCGTAATTTAATTAACGTTAATTAACTACTCGACACTTATTGTAATTTTGTGAGAACTTCTAAGTGTCGTATTTTCAGACTGTAACGTAGTTTGGTCTAGATAGTACTTGTGTAAAAAATGAAAGCGCTTTTCGGAAAGGCCTTTCTGGATTGAGGGTGATTGACCTTTACCATCTTCGGTCATCCATTGGGCAAGTCTTACTTTCTGATCTCTAAAGCCTAAACTTCGTGGAACAGAAATTACGACTTTGGAGACAAGGAAAGTACTATCAATTTTCCCAAAAAGGATCCTTCTTTTGCAGCAGACAACGTCTTTTATGTTCAAAATATATACACTTGTATTTGTATTAATTCCAGGTGAATAAAACGAAATAAAAGTGCGGATAATTTCCGGTAGTACGAGTTTTCAAGGGAGATACACAACATCGCTGAGCTGAAACGAGACAGAGAGAGAGAGATAGAGAGAGTCTACGCACGACTGTTAATCAGTAAATGGAATAACCATAATCTAGTTTAGGAATCCGTAGGCACTGTAGACAGTATAGGTATAGGCTTAACAATTGGTTATCGATAAACAACTCTCCACGTCTTCACGTAAACTCTACACATCCGTAATTTAAACAAAATAGCATCAAATTCCTTTATTTTCTCCATCGCAATAAATATTAATTCATTAAGGCCTTAGGACCTTACAATACCCATTCAAAACACGCGTTTAAAATACTTTATTAGACATTTATAAACAGATTTTATACATCAAAGTTTGTAACACTTTGTAAACTGTAAGCACGCATTTGGCATTTGCTGCAACTTTAATTGTTAACCAAATTTTAATCAGCTCATTTGGAATTTTTGGTGTTCAAAAGAGAGAAAAGGAATTTTCGAAGTCAGTTTTCTAAAAAACTATGAAATGTAGACATTTGAAATTTTACATACTTTCGTTTGCTGGTGACCCCCAAATGTTACAAACAGTCAAACGTCATATAAGTGTAATTACAAGTTTCATCATATTGCTCCCTCGCTTTCTTTGATCCTCCATAGCAGTTTTAGAAAAAAGCATAAGATACTCTTTTACTGTTGGTAAATTCCAAAGAATCTGCTTTTGTTTCTTATTACGGTTATCGGCTCCATGGCTCAGTGGGTCGATTGCTGAATCGAGGGGCGTGGTTTCGATTCCCGCTCTAGACCAAACACTTATGCCATAAACGGTTGGGTTATTTTTGAGACCGGTAGTTTTCTATTTATTTTATTTTTTACTAAGGCGGCAAACAAGCTTACGGTCCGCCTGATAGTAAGCAGTCACTGTAGTCTATGGACTCTTGCAACACCAGGGGTACAACACGCGCGTTGCCGACCCTGTACAAAACTAATAGCTTCTTTCTTGAAGAACCCCATACTGGACCAAAACCTTGGTAGCTCATTCCACAACCCAAGCGTTCGCGGGAGTAAGCTTCTCTGAAACCGCACTGATAGGCGACCATTTCGGTTCTAAAGTGTGAGGATTCCCTGCCAATGGCGAACGGTGCGATGGTAGAAAGTAGCCAAGCGATTCGAACAATTCCTCACAACACATCCCATTGTACACGTGGTAGAACACACACAAGGAGTCAAAGTCTCTGCTCAGACTTAAGGGCACGATACGGCACGTGAGTTTGGGATCGTCGACTATACTCACAGCCCATCGTTGAACCGAGTCAAAAGGACAAGCTGGTATCCGGGTGCACCCGCCAAGAGATGGCAACAGTACTCCATATAGGGCCGAACTTGCGACTTGTAAAGCAGCAACCTTTGTTCCGACGTACAGTACTGCTTGGCTATGTTGTGATCACCAAGTTTTTGGACACCAGCTTCACCTTGTCTTGCAAATGATCTTGGAACTGAACATCGCTGGAGATGTCAACACTAAGGATCCCAATGCTCTTGGAGATGGAGAGGGGAGTGTTCTCAAATTGTGAAACCACAGAGAATGGGGTTTTCTTAGCGGTGAACGCGCCGACTCGTGTCTTTGTAGGGTTGAATCAGACCAAGTTATCTCGTTCCCAGTCAGAGACTTCGGACAGAGTGGCCTCTATTTGAGACACAAGTTCTCCACGCTTCTCTTCCACAAGGGAATGAGGTATGTTTGCACGACCCGTGTAGTAAGCGTCTTCAGTACTGTCATCTGCATAACAATGTATGTTGTTGATGTCCAACATGTCATTAATATGCAGTAGAAATCTATGTATAATATCTATATATTGTCTGGTATCCATAGCACAAGCTTTGATTAGTTTGGAGGCAGATGGCGCTGTGTGTAATTTCCAAATTTTTTTATTACATTTATTATAATTATTACATTTCTTAGGTTTAACTTTTCTATCAGGTACTTTTTGCATTCAACAGATTTGTCTGATTGTATCATATCAATACTTAAATTTAATTTTGTACGAATAAAAGTTAACACTGTAAGATGACTAAGAATTATTGAATTAAGACTAAAATTAGCTTCCAACTGTAAGTTAATTTTAAAAACTTAGATCACAAAAAAACTAAATACAACCTGGCTCTTCGTCAAAACAATGTTTTGTTTCCATTCTAGGATAACCTTTCAAGCATTAAAAATAATTATTATTTTACTTAATTCATCAGCTTATCATCTCATGCAATTAGAATATTATTTCACAGCACAGTGTAAAACGTGCAATTTTAAATACTATTATTGCCCAACGCAGTATAAAACACACAAATTTAAATATTGCAAAACACAGTATAAAACAAACAAATTAATCAGACAATATTCTGATTCAAACACGAAACATTGTCCCTCAATTCATACCAATCTAAGCAAACCATCCCAGTGTCTCGGCGACCGTAGCCTCTATTCATTGGGCGGCCGATAGCTATCTTCAATGGTCGATGTCTTCAGGAACCCTGACTGTCCCATTGCATTGGGTAAAGATCGGTATGCGCGAGACGGCTCGCGATACGGAAGACAACTTCCCCGAGTGATATGTTTATGTTAGTGGATGCGGGAGTATTTAAGGCCCGTGTTTGGATGTTATCGATGGATGACGCGACGCTGGACCTTTTGTGCAGGCCGAACTGTTTACAATCTACGACCTGTAGAAACGCAAATTTTGCCAAATGAAATGATTCTATAATCTTAATTAAGTTGCTAAATGCATATTGTAAGCGTTGCTTGTCTGTGTTGTAACCAATAGCGGTCTTTGCAGTTTTTTTTTTACTACAGTAACTAAAAAAATATTCTACACCGGTGGTAAAAAAAAGCTATACGTAATGGTAAGCTGATAGTTAATCAGTGATTTAAAAGTGCTGTTTAAAAGTCAACACTAATCGAAATATTTTGAGTTTAGTTTATTTGTGTTTGAGTGACAAAACTGCCGAGAATCTTCGTTGATATTCGATATCAACAATTTCACCTATTACCATTTTTATTCATAATAAAATAAATAATAAAGGTGATAATAATATAATAAAAGTATTAACTACAAACATCGCACAACCATGTAATCATTAAATTTCCCATATAGGTAAATTATCTATAAAAACAAACTTTAATTACCTAAATACATAACTTATGATACAACAACAAATAGCTTATTTATAACTTGAATAGCGATACGAATTAATATTACAAATTAGGATCACAAGTGAAATCAGCCGACAAAGCTGAAAATCTCCCTCATTATTTTAAACGATCCGCAACAAATCATTGTGCCCGCTTTATCTGCGCCTATTCACGTAACTCTAAAGAGAACCCAGAAAACAATGTTCATTAAACGAATACCGAAGTAAGGAGTGCGCCCAATAATTGCAGCCTCCATTTAGACGTTGCACAGGCCTTTGAATAGGAACAATTTGTCGGTGAACCCTTTAGTATCTGCTTTAGAAAACTAGACGTTTCTAAGGGTCCTCGTGGAACGGTCTGATACCTCGTTAGTTATCTCGCATTGCCGCTAAATAATTGTAGCAGAATAACTTACAAATTACATCCAAAGGAAATTGTATCTAATTTGTTAGAAATGAAAATTTAAATTTGAATAAACCATACAGTTGTCACAGTGAACTATGTTAATAAGATTTCTGACTTATTAGTTGGTAATAAAATCGAATATGAAATGTTAAATCCTAATTTTGATTCAGTTGAAGTTTTAGATGATATTGATCCTTAAGTGCAACCGAAGAAAGATCAATTTGAAGTAGCAAGTACGATTGAAAACGTTTTTGAAGATGCTCTATGAGGCACGGAAGCGAGAGCAATTTAACTGTCAGCGCACTTTATTTACAGGTATTGAGTGATATATTTACAGACAAATGTGATGTTCTGAACAACGACTCAGCTTTGTGAGAGCTATTTCTTAGCGATTTTCACGTTCGATTTATTGACAAGGCTCAATGTGAGTTAGTCGAACTATTTCTTGGTATTCTTTATTTATTTATGGCGAAGTATTTTGGTTGTTTTGAATAAAATCAAATTTTTTACAGTAATTTTACACGATATTTTTATTTGCTTTTGGTAATACTCTAACTTGTTGAACAAAATGCTAACTTGATTATGTAGCAGATAGCGTCGTTAGTGGTAATATCTCTACTTAGATTTTTTGAAAATTCTGACTTAATCTTTTATTACAAAATTATTATTAGAGAATGCCCTAATTGACCCAAAATATATAGAGGAGCTGGTAAGGCACTTTTTTCTTCCGTTCTAGATTGTTAAAATATCCAATTGCAATGGCCAAAACGTCATACCTGTCATTACATTCTATCTTACTTTATTATATGTATAGTACATTACTGCCACGGTCCAAGGCTTGTATAGTGCTTTTCTCAAACATGCGTGTAAAAAAACTATTAATATTGGCGACTGTTCTAACAGTAATAAAAATAGTTGAGGTAATTCTGCAGCCAATTCGCCGCGTTCAAATGTCGATTTCTTTTTTTTAACTTTTTAAATTAATTTAATGGTGCATTCTTTTTGTTGTCCTAAATTTAAATAAAACTTGATGAGTTATCTCTTTAGTTATCAACGTTCGGATTTGAAAACATTTTCAAATATCATATTAGACTGTTCGAGCGATCAAATATAAAACATTGCAGGTCGCTCTCTGATACTGTACTGTACGATTTATCCCAAAGAAGCTTGTGCAAGATGGAGATATAAGTGCACATATCGTAGCATGTTTGAGAAAATGTTTTTATTTTTAGCATGTTGTATTTTGAACTAGGGTTCGTGCCATATAGGTTCGCACGTAGTAAAGTGCAGAACTATAATTATATTGTATATTATTTTGTTTATCTATTTCACAGTAGTGAATCCGCCTCGCAGAAACTTACGTGGCGCGCATACAGAGATATTGCATTTTTCGTCTAGAAGGATCCATGGACCGATTTAAAATGGGATCACTTCGCGGGTCAACCCTTCCATATGTGTAAAATTTAAAGTCGTCAAAACCACAATCACCTGTGATATCGCGTAACACACATACACACAGAAAAAATCATGTAAATTTAAAAACGTTCTCTTTTTTAATCAGTTATATATGGATCTACTTGGTAAATAAATTATTAAATGATTATTATCAGAATTTAATAAAATGAACAACTAACTGACATAATATAAGTATTTTCAAATTATCAATAATTTTACTCATATTATAATATGTATAAGTATAAAAACAATCCATAAATAAAACCTCCAGAACCTAATCACAAACAATGAATTCACCAACAAAATTCATAATTTATCGACTGCATATTTTTTTCGATTTCGTAACTGTACTAGGCCCATTCACTTTGAACTAAACATTCGATTACTTATTCTCAGGTATGTATGAAGTAAAATAAAGAATAGCATCAAATAAATCTGAGTGTTTCAAACATATTTATCAGAATGAACGTCACTTTTGATTCCAATTAAATAATCGTAAAAAATCGATTCCTACGAGTACGTTATTCGATTTATAATATATGACCGTATTGCGTGCACTAGATAGGTGTTATTTATTATACGATGTACCATATAAGAATTCTGACTAGATAAATTGTTCGCCTTGAGAAAAAATCTTGTCTAAATTTCATATTTTAATGACTATTTTGAACGCACATGTCGGATTACTAAAATATATTGATATATCGATAGTTTCAAAGTTAATTTAAATTTATCATTGAAACTTGTTATATACAGATATGCGTGTCGTTGCAGCTGTAGAATGTTACATAAAGTAAGGCAAAATAGTGGTTTAAGCTACAAGGATTCAAGAAAAGACGACAGAATATCTTTTCCGGTTTTAAAAATTTATTGAAATCTTGTTTTGCAAATTAGGTACTTATTTTTACCTTAAATTTGGTAGGTCAAAGTTAAAGTCAAAATGTTTTTTTAAAATTAGGATTTTACAATCACTTTTGAATAATTTTGGTAGAGTCTTAGAATCACTTGCTCATCAACGCTCGGACACTGACCGCACCTCAGCAGTCGCTAACCCAATCCGAATATTTTAACAATTGATTTCTAAAATTATATATTTTTTCAGTAGAGTATTTCTTCCAAAAAACTTTATGTCTTTATTTCTCTTCTGCCAACAAATTTGAATATTATTTCGGGCTATAGTTCCAATTCGAGAGCCAATTTACAAAATAATAAATATTTCTAAATATAATAAATAACGGCAACAAACAAAAATTTTACTAAAGACTACTGGAAATTGATGTAGTTGAACTCAGCTGTTGCTGTCGGAAAGTTATGGAAGCTCGTATTTAATCTATAAAAATTAAAAAAAGAAATCAAAGAGTAAGCGTCTGCAGTGGGGGAATGGTACCGGAGATAGCCTTTCTCCCCTCGTTGCCCCTCTTGCGTCTCCCGCCCTTAAATCCTGCGCCCTAATTGTAAATATTTCCCTTTTTAAACTTTAGCATCTAATATAAAATAAAATACGGACAGGGCGGGGAGTGGGGGTTAACTCTTCTCCTCCCTGTGTTTTGGGCAATGATGGATCTACTGACCGGTCACTATTTGTCTCTGTTGCACGCGCATAATATTTTGCCGTCACGCTCGCACAGATGCGATGACCGACCGCTGTCATCAGAAATTTCTACTATTCAGACAACTGACCCAGGCTAAAAAGTAGAAGGTCAATGTACAAAATTCTTTGTGTTTCGCGTCCGTGCATATTCATATTGCAATGTCTGTCACTTACTGCATACACGCGGCGCATGTTCTTTTGTTCGGATCTTTGTTTTACCCTCAATTTCTGTTTATTATTCATGTTTTCAAATATAAACATAACTGTAACTACATAACATAACCTTTCTTACACTATTTTTAATATAAAGAAAGACATTCGATACTTTTAGCTCAAAATTTTTATTTTAACAAATCATGTTCACGTTATTAAGATAATTGCATTAACAAACTATAACTACATTTTAAGTGAAATAACTATTTGCGTGCAATCAAGTTCCTAGGAAGTATATTAATGTAAATATTTCTGTTTCTGCTTTATATCTTTTGTGTATTATTTTTTCTGTTTATTAAATATAGTTTCTTAGATCATAGTAATAGTTAAGATTATTTTTAAGTCTCATGACCTTGGTTTTGTATTTACTCAGTAGGTAACTATAATGTTTTATTATTATTGTATAAGTTTTAGTTTTTATTCATTTTGATAGTATTTATAAATATTTCATAGTATTTAGCATTATAGTGATATTTTATTTTTATGGAACATGACTACAGTCTCATTCGTAACGACTGCACTCTTCGACAAGGTGGCGGCGTTGATATTTAGTTCCAATCCCATATCCCATACACTATGATAACGGTTTCAGAGCAAAGTCTCTAGTCTAATGCCGCAGGCTACCTTTTTATTGAAATCAAATTGGCTCACACGAAGTTCCTCCTGGGCGTATTTTACAGTCCTTCTTCTAACGTTAACTTTTTTTTATATTTTTGAGAAAATTTTAGAAGAGCACACCCCATTTTTTTGTCACAGTACAATTAACACGTGCCTTTTGCAAAATTACTCTCGTTTTAAAAGTCTGCAATCTATAGTGGATGCTAACATGGAAATTCTCACTCTTGGTCTTACTAATTTTTTTCCAAATTGGACAACAATTTTGCTTTTTTTTCTTGATTTACTAATCATATCCTCTTCTAATCATGTTGCTAAGCACGATCAGTATACAGCTGACGCCTTTTCATACCACTTATTGTTTCTTTCCTATAAAATAAAAACTCCTAAGGGAAAGCCGACAATTCTTTACTTGAGAAACTTCAGTGGAATGGACAAAGAAAGCCTTCTTGCAAATGCATTAAAAACTAATTGGTTGCCAATGCTAGTACTGTAGATGAGCAAGTAAATCTGTTTAATTTGCTATTTACCTTATTATATGACGCTCATGCACCAATCCTTGCCATTAAAGTGAAGCATGTTTCTGCGCCTTGGATAACTCAGGAAATAAAATCTTTAATGGGACTAAGATTTTTTTATAATACTAAAAATAAATCCATCTAGATTGAATCTTGATAATTATCAACTTCTTAGTAACTGCTGCAACAGGTTGTGCAGAGACGAGCAACGAAGTCACATCCACAAATATGTAGAAAATGGTGATTCAGCGGGAGTTTGGAAATTTCTTCGCAATTTGGGAGTGGTAAATCTTGTTCACAAAATCTTTCCCATGACATTGATCTCAATTCACTCAACCAACACTTAAGCTTCTACGGTCATTTTTAATAGCTGTTTAACAAATGATGCATTAAAAAATCTTTCACTACCATGTACTCCTGACTTTTCATTTCACACAATTTACCGAGTGTTATGTTAAAAAGAACATAATATTCATCACATCTAATGCGGTTGGCACAGATCGTGTGTTCTGATATTTTATCAGTCGTAATATGATCCTTTTACTGCTCGATGTTCTTGTTTCTGTAAAATCAAAAACACTTCTGTCTCCACTGGTTTTTTCCTACACTGTGAATAGATGCACAATTAATACCATTACCTAAAAAAGCTAATTCTACTTCTATCTCCCATTTCTATCTAAAGTTCTCGAACGCTTAGTTCATTCCCAACTTAGCAATTTCCTTACTAAATACAATCTCTTTGATCCTCTTCAATCCGGTTTTCGTCCTGGTCATAGTACGTCTTCGACTTTTGTGAAAATATCTGATAGCGTACGTATGGCTATGGACAATAAACAAGTCACGTTGTTAACATTACAGAGGTAATAGCGATAGGCTTGTAGTTCGATGGATCTGATCTATCGCCCTTTTTGGGCACCGGGTGCACATTCGCAGTCTTCCATGAAGACGGAAATTGCCTAGTGTGGTAGGAAAGCGCGAAGAGGCGCGTGAGTACAGGACATAACTAAGGAGCACACTGCTTAAGCACCACTGCTGGTATATCGTCTGGCCCACTCGACTTATGAACGTCTAGAGAAAGCAACGCCCGCCGGACCTCCCGCTGCGTTATGGAGATTTCTGGCACGGTCTTACCGCACCACGGTATAGTAGCGCCTTCATCGTTCATGTTCGAGTTCGAGGCAAAGAGACTGCCCAGTAGATCGGCTTTCTTTTTAACACTATGGGCCAGGTCACCATCAGTCTTTCGCAGTGGTGGTAACGACGACTGGCAAAAGTTCCCTTCGGCAGCTTTGGCAAGCGACCAGAAAGCACGACTCCCAGAAGGATAGCTGTTATTTGCCGATGAATTGGAATTTTGCTCTGGCAGTTGCTTTCTTACTGAACCTCGAGGCAGCATTTGATTTGCATTTTAACTCAGAAATATTCGAATCCTTATTATTACGAGCCGTGGTCCAAGCCTCATATGCAGTTTGCTTAAGAAATTTAGCTTCTCTGCAAGACCTATTAAACCACGGTCGTTTTTTGATGCCGGCAGTAACTCGCGGGTTAGGAATATAACATTCCATACTAGCGAGGATTGTTTCAGTGACTGCGGCTGCGCAGACGTCAGGATCTTCTGAGTTAAAGCAGATCTGCCTCCACGGGTACGATGCGTAAAATTCTCGCAATCCATCCCAGTCTGCCAACTTATAGTGCCACACATGACGCCAATTAGTTGGCCCAGATGGATCGGGTTGTGAGCATGACATTTGAGTCCGAATGAGACAGTGGTCCGAGGAGCCAAGAGGCGCATCCACTGAGACGGAATATCCGTCCGGACGAGTAGTCAGCAGAAGGTCCAGTAAGGAGCTCATAGCTGGTGTTCTCGTTGGAGAAAGTACCAGCTGCGAGAATCCATGGGTCAGAGCAAATTCATGAGCAGATATCCCAGCATAGTTATTGGTTCGAGAACTGAGCCACTCGCGATGGTGGGCGTTAAAGTCTCCCAAAATAACTAGTTCTGCTGTGAGACCTGTATAGGCACGCATAGATACGAGTGGGGCCGCTGTAATCTACGCGCACCCACAATATTGACAGGTCCCTGTCTTCAAGGCTATGAAGGCGGCGACAGCAGATATCCTCCCGGACGAACATACATACACCGGCGTGACTCATAAAATTATGTTCGAGTTTGTAGGCGGGATATCTCCGTCTCCGTTAGAGAAAGAATGGTCGGCTGCGCAGTCTCGAGATGGTGGTGGACTGCGTTAAGATTTGCGTGAATATCCCTGATGTTGCAAAAATCCACATTATATGTGGATGGAGTAGCCGCTGTACGAAATCTTTTCTGTTTCGTTCTCATGGCCATTATATATAAAAAAAAAGTTACTAAGACTAAGGATGAGGATTCACTGCACAGACAGCTTAGAGGACAAAAGGTGCGGTTCTAAGACTGCCGAAGCTCGCCACAGATAATACAATTGCTGGCACGACGGGCGGAAGGGCCCCTGATCCCCCTCTGTTGTATTAGCCGGGTCCACTCCAGTCTCCTTCTCCGGCACGACTACCACTTAGACATAGACTTAGACATTTATTTAATTTCACATTACACAACAAACAAAAAAATAACATTTAGCACCACAATACATACAGAAACAGGAAAAGAACACAAACAGACAAAAATATACACTTAACACAGTAAATATTGTCTCTGCATCGTGGGACCATAGTGCAATGTGAAAAATTGACGCCGCCCAGCATATGCAGCAACTAAAGCTACAGCGCTGATTTTTAGCGGAGCCCAGTGACAGGCGAGGCTTGGCTCGCGTCGCAGTCGAAGTAATTTTATTTTTATTTGGATTATATTTATATCTGAAGTTTTTTTTTTATTTTTTTATTTGTACGATTCGCTAATTCAATAAAATTAATAATTAATCATATTTACTTATTTTAAAGTTAATAATAATATCAAATAATATAAAATAATGGATAAAAATACCAATTTCCAATGCATTTTGTAATATGTATATATGCATACAAAGCAACGGACCTACAGATATGTTGGAATGACTCTGTCGCCAGAAGGTAGTTCCTTTTGGTAATTCAAAAACTTTTTTTTGTATTTAAACTTAAAAGTACTAATAGATGTAGAAATGTTCCTAAATGGTGGTGGTAGGTTATTCCAACATATTGTGGCGGCATACCTAAAGCTACCACGAAAAGCGGATGTGCGATGGTGTGGCATGCTAAGGGCTGGTGTTATTGCTCGTACTGCCTTATGTTTATTAGTAACAGTTCGCCATTTTAGTTTTTCAAAGAGGTACTCTGGGTGACCTGAACGAATTACGCCAAATAACAATATGGCGAGGTGGAGCTGTCTACGCAAGGTCGTCTTAAGGGTGTTGGTGTTATTTAGATAAGGTGTAACGTGAGTCCTTGGGGGAATTTTGAAACAGAACCGTTCACTATTCTCTCCGTCGGCGCTAGCAATCGAGGGCCATAATCCACATCTGCATATCCCAGTATCGAAAGTATCAAAGAGTTACAGAGCCAAACACGATGGTCTATGCTAAGGTAGTTGCGTATGCGATACAATATCTTAAGCCAATAGAAAGCCCTTTTACTCAGTTCGACAATGTGACTTTCGAAGTTTAAATCTTCATCCATTAAGACCCCAAGATTACGTGCTTTCGTCACTCGTTCCACTGAGGTGCCCATAATGGAGACGTTGGGCGCTGAGGCGGTGATTCATTCTTTTTGTGACTCTGATCCCAGGATCATGTACTTAGTTTTAATAGCATTTAGAGATAGGGTGTTCTCCTTCGACCAGACATATATTTGTTGTAGATCACTATTTAATTTGTTGACAGCAGCAGTGGTATAATTTGGGTGAAAAGATATGTAAAGCTGTATGTCAAATGCGTACATGTGATAGTCACAGTGGTTAATAGCGCTAGTGACATCAGCCGAGTACAAAATAAAGCATAGGTCCCAAAATAGATCCTTGTGGAATTCCTCTCCGTACGTTCGCAGGATTAGACACTTAAGGCACTTCAGATACTTTACACAGGCTGGCCTGTGCCATAATCTCAGCCTCCCAGGGCGGAGATTATGTGATCCCTGGGTTCGGGATCCCGATCAACCTGCGGGCGGCCAGCGGTCAGCCGTTTTATCAGGTCTCCCTGACCGCCGAACCAGCACGCCGCGTCTACGCCGAGCATGACAGCAACAAGCACCGCCGGTCCTCCGCTGTCCGCGCAGCGAATCCTGAAAGAGCTCTGGCAACCTTACCCACCGCCAAACTTTTAGTAACGCATTCAATAATGTTGATTTCGATGTTCTATTGGCCTTATTATGTTCTCTTAACTTATCTCTAACGGTAATTGATTGGTTTCGCAGTTACTTACGTGGACGCAGGCAATGCATCAATATTAAGGATACTTTCATATCAAAGATGCAGTCAAAAGATTAACCTCGAGCCAGGACTTGAACCAGCGAGCCCTTACATTCCGTGTAAGTGCTTTACCAATGAGCTACCGAGGCACAAGTCTGACTGATGAAAATCCCAACTACATCTTTGATTTGGAAATACGCTCGTAACGAGCGTCACATACAACTCCTAGTGTCTTATAAATTCCTTGTAGGTCAATCTTCTAAACACACAAAATCTTCATTGAATTAAGAAATACAATATAAATATACATACATAGATATTATCTCTCTTCGTTTATGACTCCCTGAAGGTTGTCTTAGAAGAAAATATATTAGACATGCCATATCCATGGCTATAATATCATCAATATAAAAAAAACTGGTTGCCTGTAAAGTCGGTATACGGGCGAAAGTTTTACGTGACAATGATTTTATGTCTGTCTCTCTCGCTCTTAGGCGGGCGCGTGCCTCTCACTCGCTCTCATTGTGAGCGCATAACGTGAGCGGAGCGTAACGCAGTTTCTTGAAGTGTCACCCGGCAAACCAATTTATAAGACGTTGTCACGTCAATAAAGATGCAGTCAAAATTAAATTAAATTATCTTATTTTAAATAGTTTAATTAAGTATTGATAACATGATAACAACATTATAAGTCTCTGATATAGGCTGAGTGCCTTTTGTATGTCTGCATGTAGTCAACAAATCGCACGCTCAGAGGTACTTACCTATTTTCCGCGGGTAAACTTCATTTTTCATCTTCATTTCACGTCACTGGTGGAGTGACTCATGTTTTTTAATTATTTACTTTCAGTTTATTTAGTAAAGCTAATATGTTTATAGTAAACACAACCAAAATGATGCATCTAGTACGTAATTCCAAATAAATGTTTCTTTTCTGTTTTTTAAGGTGCATTCCGAATTTGCACCATGCCAATTTTACATCTCATAAAACAAAAAATATTCTTGTCGTATTTAATAATTTAACAAACTACATTGACTATCAAATAACATTAAACAAAACCTTATCTTTAATGCAATAGTTTCAAAAACTAAAGTGTTATTAACGGATGACTTGTGTATAAGGTAATAAGGACGAACCGCATTTTGGACGGTTTCATTATGTTTGTTTTTGTAGAATTTAAAAATAAAGCTTTTCTGCGCAAGCGAATAAAGTAGGCTTTTCAACGCAGATTTTAAACGTGTAAGCTTTTTAGGGCCAGTGAGATAAAAATAAATTATGTAAATGCCCGTTAAAAAAGTTCACGATAAATATTTATCTAACTGTGCTGTTGTAAAGCAGACTAAAAAAAACACTTCTTAAAATATTTTCACTATATGTAGAGCTATTAGCACATTATTTATTACACACTGTTTGTTCCCATCTCATGGGCTGACAAATAACAAAATCTATCACAAATTGTTATATCAACTTCTTGGTTTCATACGTGATACATGTATTAAATGGCCATAGATAGACTAAGGGCCCCGTAATGGGACACTATATCTTTTTAATTGGATGACTTTTGCTGGAACACATTCTTTATGTGAAAGTATGTGAGAAAAACGCATTCTTATACGTATGTCATTCATCTCCACTTGTGCCATCGAATGGATTAAATTATAAGAGGAGAGCGATTAGATAAAGTGATTTGTTATTATATCATATTTATTTGATTTTGAGTCGCCCAAGGGTTTCGATTTGAGTGGGTGGTGGCCCAGGGGTTTTGATTTCAACTTGCGTCCTGAATAGCGGAGCTTCGACCTCTGCGTGTATTAATGAGTATTTTTCTTAATTTCGTAAGTGTAATGATTATTCACACCTCTGGCTTAGCGGTGAAGGAAAACATCGTGAGAAACCTGCATATGTCAGACATAGGTTAAGTCCCCAATCCGCACTGGGCCCAGTGTAGATTATGGCCCAAATCACCTTAGTGAGTGTAGAACATGCCCCAACAGGGGGTACGTATGAGGCTGAGAATAATTTGTTTCTAATACAATACATTAAACAAAGAAAACACTGACGTGAAATTTCGAACTCCTTAATCAACCGGCCTAAAAAGTTTCTGCGTCTACATATTTCCGGCTATCCTGGTCCAAGATATCAGGCCAGCATCCCGAAGTGAACAAACAGTGACCCGGGGTCTCAGCCTTTAAAACAATCTTAAATTTGTAACCTTTATACATAGTACAAAATACTTTCATACTTATAATATTATTCCAAATGGATAGTACCGCTTATTAATGTGAGAACCGTTAGGTAAATTGACTTATTTAATCTCAGATTGCACAATCGACACTTCAACTTTTTCAAATTGTAACTTCCTGAGGTGTTTTTCGTGTCATTACGTAAAAAACTCAAATAATTACTATATTAAAATGTTTCGGACGTTTCGGCACTTAAAAACTTTAAGAAAGAGTAATTTTAACTTTAAGCCAATATAACTAATATACCCAAAAATCATAGACATGTGTGTGTGCGTAAAAAAGGGTCTCAAAAGTGTGACAGAGACAAAGCGAAGCGACGGTCTCCTGTTTTTTTCTAACTTGTTTTAATAAACATCAAAAAAATGTGATATCTACAACACGAAGATTTATCCTAGTAACAATAGAAAACGTTCTTAAAATAGTTGAGAACTAGGTTCATATTTCTGTATAAGCACATTTTTCAAATAAGATTTGAACACAGAGAAAATTAATAATATCAATTGGCGACGCTAGTGGATGTGCAAAACCCTGTGAGAGCTTACAGTTTTTGTTACAGTATTTTTATTAATTTTAATGTAAAGTAAAAAAAAAATTATACAGATGTATCAATGTACCCCCGACTTGGCAAATTTCTAGCGTCGCAAATATTATCAATAGTGGTTCAATAAAAAAGCTGTTAAAACCCGCTCTTCTCTTATCCTGTGCACTCCATTACAAAAAATTAATACTGTAAATTAGTAGGTTTGAAGTGTTGATGTTTCCGTTTCTATGGAACAAAGTGGTGTGAGATTCTTTCTTGAACGTTGAAATGGCACTTGTCGTTTGTTCGACCATTTGTAAGCATCGCTGGGTTTGAACTTGATTTGTAAGAGACCTTCTTCCATTATTATATTCATGATCTGTGAAATTTTATAGTATTTTTATCTTGGTCACAATATTAAACGGAAGAGGTTATCAAATATTTTCTAACAAATCGACGAATTATAAGCCTACTATTACTAACACGGTCACATAGGATCATAAGTGATCTTACAGAGATTAATTAGAGTGTAAGCCTCTAATTAATCTCTGTAAGATGACAAGAAAAAAAGTAGGTAAATATTATGTCCTATATGCGGCATATGCACCGTTTATCTTTAAAACAGTTTTTATACCCTCATACTCTGAGAATTGAGGAATCAAACTTTCAAGAAGTATGAGATATATTAGTAGTCAGTTAAGAACATCTTTCGAAAAAGTGTGTGCTTAAAACATTATAACACGATTAAACAGTAGTGAAAAGTGAGGTGCGACACACTTCTATTAGATGACACTGATTGACAATAGAAATTAGATGTTATAGTTGGCAAATAGGTGGCGCTCCTTGTTGTTAGTACATTCAATATCTTTTCACTCGTAATTTATTTGAAATTTGAAAATTGCTCAAATAATGCTTTTTACATGACTAAATCCTGGTCGCATAAATAGCATTGTAGGCAATTTGTCATTTTAACACTTGTGATGTGTATTGTGTATCCGGCACTCGTGTTAAAAATAGTCAATTTCGCACGATTGCATAAATAACTATTTAAACGAATTTACAACATATTGAAAAACAGGCTGGTGACAAGGTTTTCACCTGTGTCGGCCGACCTTTATAAACGTACACTGCGTCTGTATCCACAAAAAGCGAAATGCTGACTCAAGGCTCAATATTTTGGAAATGTAAAATAGTATGATATTATTTAACTCTCACAAATTTTATCTCACTCATATTAGAAATGCGAAAGTTTGTGAGTGTGTTTGTATGTTTGCTACTTCTTCAGGCTCAAACGGCTGGACTTATTTTAGTGAAACTTGGTATGGAGGTATCTGACACCCTGGATTAACAAATAGGCTATTTATACCGAAAAATCCAAAAGTTCCCGCAAGAATAACTATAACCGAGCTTAAAGAAACTATAGCTATAGCTAGAGCAACCTTCATTATTATTATTGAGGAGTTCCACGCAGATACCCAAATTTAAGGCGGGCGGAGCCGCTGGTGAAATTTAGTTCATGTAAATAGTAAATAATTTAAGTCACTCCAATAAATAACGAAGCACAAATAAGTTAATAACATAAATTAATTGCTCTGGAGCAATTTCTAATTAAAGTCTTGACTTACACTAGATCCCGCAGCTGTTAGTGTCCAATTACACAAGAATAAATTGGTGCCTCCCATATAGGTATCAATAAGCGACGAACCCCTTGTGAGATCAATTTGTATTACCCGTAGAGCCCTGATATCGCAGCAAAGAATATATTATTTAACAGTATCGACACGGTTGAGAAAGTGCCAGAATTAGTTTTAGTGACACAAGTTTAATCTGTAAGATTAAACGACACATATTTACTACTAATAGCTGAAAGATATAACAATATAATATAATATAATATATATATATATATATATATATATATAGCTTAAAGTATTATAATGCTACTAATTGTTTATATACATTTTATTTATCTTTAAAAGACATAAATTTAATTAATAAAATCAGTTATAAATCAAAACAAAAAAAAACTAGTATCAGCATACATATTTTAGGTTTGATCAAGAACTAGACATAGATGTTAGGCACGGTGAAGAGAAATAATATTATAACATCTATCATTTACATTCTCAGTCAATAATATTGTGAACAGTTAGAATGACTTTAATAACATTATTGACGATTAAAAGAACGCTCAAAGGGTTTATTAAATAAAGATATGTTTCATTTGATTTCATAATCGCTTTCTTGGCTTTTTCCTTAATGTTTTCATGATATTTAATCGTGAGAAAACCTGCATACGTTAGAAAAAAAAAAAGACGTATGTGAAGTCCACATTTCCCGCGTGTGGACATATGGTGACTAAGTACAAAACATAGGTTTATATATTGACTAGCTTTTAGTGCTTTTTTTGAATTTGATAGTTAAATAGATGTAAAAGGATTTAAAAAATAGAAAATAATACTTATTTTTGGTTATAGTTGTATTAGTCTTTTTTTCTTGCTTTTATAATTATTTTTATTAACTAATTTAATTTTTTTTGAACAAAGTTTCAGTGAGGCATTTTCTTATAAAAAAACGGCCAAGTGCGAGTCGGACTCGCGCACGAAGGGTTCCGTACCATTATCTATAAAAACGGCAAAAAATCACGTTTGTTGTATAGGAGCCCCCCCTTAAATATTTGTTTTATTTAAATTTAATTAGTTATTTTTAAAGTGAATACATAACTAAAATTTTACATAACTATAAAAACGGCAAAAAATCACGTGTGTTGTATGGGAGCCCCTTAAATATTTTTTTTACTCTGGGTTTTTTAGTATTGGTTGTTAAAGTGGCAACAGAAATACAAATCCTGTGAAAATTGTTACTGTCTAACTATCACGGTTCATGAGATACAGCCTGGTGACAGACGGACGGACGGACGGACAGCGGAGTCTTAGTAATAGGGTTCCGCTGATTACCCTTTGGGTACGGAACCCTAAAAACAACTTATATTATTTAAATGGTCAGCGAATTAAAGAGGTTTTGGAGAGCTCCAAAATGTATTTTGTCAGCAAACAAAGTGAATTGAGCTCCTTTTAGTGGTCAGCAAAAATAACTTAATTGATCACCAAGTAATGTGTTTGAGAAGCGTTCAAATGTATGTTATAGGAAATTAAATGTATCTGCAGCAATATTTATAATAAAGCAGAAAATCGTGATTCGGGTTTTATCAAATTTAAGCAAGTACAATATTTTGATTTGCTTAACATACAAAAGGTACGTTTTTATAAATACAACCTAACTGCTCGTCGGTCGCTATGCTCCTCGCTACCTAACTGTTTTGCATGCTCGCGCTAACCGATTGTATAATTCTGCTGACCAATTAATAATTTTCAATCTATATATCAATTTCGATTAAGCTGATCGAATATCTAGACTTTTTCTAATAATCCTTGATTTAGTTGCTAACCAGGTATTGCTGGTGGGTTTTTTTTTTATTACTTACTTAAACATATTGTGCTATGAAAATAACTTTTAAGCTGATTTTAAAATACTATTTATTTACTTGCCTATACTAAACAAAATTATATGTATTATACCTACTGCCTACTCTCTCATCTTTAACATTGAATAATTTTCATGGGAACGGGCAACTATCTCGAGCGACTTGATTATTTATCGAGGAAGTAATCGCTTTTAATATTAGCACCACAATGTATGAAATGTTTGCGTTCGTCGATTGCGACTGACCGCGTGGTGTGAATGCTACATAGAAAGTTGCTCTGTTTAGACAAATCAAACACATCTAACCAGCCATTTTGTATCAACAAAAGCAAACTAATCACCTCTTTGTTGTCATAACATTAAAAAGTTATATAGTCATATTTTCGTAGTAAGTTTTTAAAGTAAAGCTTGACAACTAAGCCTTCTGTAAACTTTTTACCAAATTTATAACTCAATTAAACCAATATTTTAAATATCAAAATATTAGGGCTGATAATAATTGATTAGAAATTGTAATTTCTGTTGCACCGAGTTGCCGTGTCTTGTATAATTATCTTTAACTTGTAACTGGAACAGACATCGTGACCAAACTTGGTAAATATTTGGTTACGATAATATTTTCTTATTTTTCTTGGTTCAGAGAAAAAAATATCGCAAATAACAATAAAAGCTAGCAATATTTTTAGCTGATAGTGCGGTGCGTGTCGACATGCGCGGGCGCAGCTGTAAACTGTAATACGATATTAAATAAATATAGCTATACGTGACGACGTGCGATGTCGCATGCGATATCATAACAACATATCACCCGGTTCACTAACATATTTATGAGTTTGACTTGTAATGACTACTGGTTTTTGCATACGATATAGATTTTAATCTTGTACTTAACTTTATTTTTGTAGACATCAATATTTTTTCCTATTTATTTATCAAGTATTATATCTTTTGTATATAATAAATCAATAGCAATCCTTATAAAGTTCATAAAATACTTTGTAATCATTCTTTTTTATTTATTGTGCTAAATACTATACATATGGAAAAGATACCCGGTTTTGAACACCGGTTCATCCCGGCGGATTTGGGATTTTTTTAAGGTTCTGGCCGGGTACCGGGTAATAGAACTCGGTAGATTCGGTTATTTAAGTGGCCAAAAAAAATATATGAAATAGCAATTGTGGAAAACATTTATTAAGTCTAAATGGCATTCGAACTTTCCTTTCCTTGTCTACTATGTACTAGAAAATATAGCGTAAGATAGCCTAAAGGAGTTGGTTCTACTATATAGACTAAAAAAAGGCAGCTTATAATTGGCCATTCTGTAAACTTATAGTGGAAGAATAATTATCCAAAAAAAATGATAATTTTACTGTGTGTTACCTGAAAAATAGAGAGCACCTGATTTTTTGAAAATCAGTCTCCCAAAAGAATAATCATCCATTTTTCTCAATCGGTTAAGTACTATCCACTTTTTAGGGTTCTATGATCCAACAAAGACCCCTTACTAAATCGTCTAGTCCGTCACCTCGTTCCATTTTGTCACGGTATCATAAGTTTTATGTTTATAAGCAAGGTCATGGCAAGGTTCTAACTACTTAATTAAATAAAAAATTCTGTAACTAGTACTTTGTCGAAAAATCTGTGACTTACTCGTAATATTCTACTGGCTCTATCAAAATCAAAATTTTAGCTTTACAATAGGTTTCTAAAGTAACTTTAATTATTGCAGAATTTCAGCTGTTATCATTAAGACTAAACTTAAAATATTAAATATAGCTTCTGCCCTAAATTTCGTTATCGGCGTAGGTATTAATGACAACTCCTCAATTATAGAAAAAAAACAGACAGTTAAATTTTTCCTCTTTAATGGCATAATACATTCGTGTCTGTGAAACCATAGAAATACACATACAAAATTTCAACCCAATCGGTCAAGCCGTTTAGTAGTTGACATACCGACAGCAGCGCCACCTACCGGGTCCATTTGCATTTTAAAATCATCCAGGAAACCATCGAAATACCCATATAAAATTTCAACCCAATTGTTTAGCCCTTTAGAAGTTATATGAAAAAGATAAGTACGGAAGGATAATTCTTACTGCCCGTTTGTCCTATTACCCGTTATCCCGTAGGAATGAAGCATTTTCCCGTGGTAAATAGTAGCCTTTGTTCATCAGAGATAATGTCGACTTCTAATAGTAAAAGAATGTTTAAAATCGGTCCAGTAGTTTCGGAGCCTATTCAATACAAACAAACAAACAAATCTTTCCTCTTTATAATATTAGTATAGAGTATAGATACGGAATCAAAGTTGTCTAACAATTTATTACAAAATATAAATACAAAATAAATATATATAATTGTGGTGTTTTAGCATATCTGGTATTTAGCAGCCTTGGTATTCCAAACAATTTAATTTACTTATTTTAAATGCCTAAAAACTTTGCATGTTCCTATTATTGCATGTATTTTTAAGGTAAGACTTTTATATAGCAAAAATGACTTACATATAGATAGAGATTTTAATTTGCATATCAACAATACGTTACGTTACCATTCTTTATACGTACAGGTAGTACGATGTAGCCGAGTTATTCAAAATACATATAATTACATACATACTCGTATATTCGATCATTACATTTTCAAAAGTTTACGAAAGATTCCTTGGAAGTTTCATAAAAGAAGATCCTGGTTTATTTGATACAATCTTTAACACCGAATCACCATTTTAGGCGAAGATGACTTTAAAAGAACCCATAAATAATTCATAAAGTAGGTCCGCATTGTAAAAATTTAAAAAATATTGCCACCAGTTTGGACATAAAAAAAATGGATCTTTAATCAAAATGTTTCTGTAGCCAGCTCCGAAGGAGATAATTATAGGCAAATTACTGAAGATGTGAAATTAACAAGGTGTTCGCAAGAGGTCATTTTTTATATGTACTACCCATGACAGCTGCCTATCACACCGAATATTTCTTATAACCTTGTAAGAACAGCCGAGTAAAAAAAATATTGTAGACGATTTAATGAAATGTGTTTACTAGATTTTGCCAGCGGCTCCGCCCGCCCTAAATTTTACGGCAACTCCTTGATTAAACTTTAATATGGCAAGCTATAGCTGCATCTATAGTTCGCTCAAGTGTTTCAATAGTGCTATAGTTACTTCCTCGGGAACTTTTGAAAGATGAAATAGCCCCTATATAAGCGTGATTAAATAACAAACATCCAAACTTTCACATTTATAATATTAGTGCGATTCAATGACAATATAAAAAAACTTAGAAGAACAAATTTATAAAACCTCTAACTGTGGATGTATAACGAGAACATATATTAGTGACGGAACCTACTATTGAAAATGTACGATGTTTTATCTGTCATAATCAAATTGTGATGTAAATATGGATGTTCTCTGATAAATATAAAAAGGTACCTACCGAGACCGGAAATAAAATAATTCTCAAAACTATTTTAATATAAATTATATCATTTTTTTTTTGTATTGAATTTCTTGCCCACTTTACATTATATTTTTGTTGTTAAAAACTTGTTTCATTTGCTGTTTGGTGTAACATGCGGTTTTATTTAAGACTCCTTACATTTTCATAGGTGTTGAGACATGTATACCTATAACGACATTTCGATGTTCAGTATTTTGTAATAAATGTCCTTATTATCTGTAAAATATAAATTAATTAATGTTTCGTCCTCATTATTCTCAAAAGAAGTATATACCACGAGTATCTATAGGTCCTGTCACGTAAAAGGGCTCATTAATCTTAAACTATCCGTAATGTCGATGCCAAATGTTCAGGTACCATACAAATTATTTTAAATGTAAGTATTATCAACTTCGACGTCTCTATGTATCTCCCAAATGGACATACTTTCTATACAAACTGTCATATCTTATTTCACCTCTAAGGGTATAAATTTCCAAAAAAAAACTTTATTAAAACTAATGAATTCCATTTCCGTAAAAGTACGTTAGTACTGTTACTCATGTTTTGATAGAAGCCAAAACATAATCTTTATTTCTAATTTGAAAAAAGACGAACTCAAATACTAACTTTCATCCTATATTTAACCCACTTAGTACCCTCTTAGGTTATAAAAGGAACTTCTTCGCAATACTGCATTCTTCTACAGAAATTAACCAGGCTGTGCGTTGTCTGTCAGCCAGTGTTAAAGTTTTATTAACTTGTGATTTTGCGCCTTTCATATTTTTATTTTCTTCAATGTCTAACGGTAAATGTAGGTGACTTCCAATGATTTTCACAACTTATGAAACTGAGTTGTTTACATCCAACGATTGACTTAAATTATTCTGTGTATTGTAGGTAGATATTTATAGGGGAGTGGCCAATCTGTTGCCTCTTTTACTTATGGCTTTTAGATTACAAGACAAATTTCATTTACCTTTTTTGGCATTGGCAAGCAATATGGTGTGTTACATGAATAAGTTTACATATCTACATACTCTTTGAATTATATATACGATCTGGCAAAGAAGTACCAACGTTAAAGTTCGAATTTTTTTTTGTAGTAGATACTAATTAGTACCAATTTTAGCGTTAGACAAATGTATAATATTTAGGAAGATAAAATCTACTAGTATATATTTGAGTAGCCACCTCTAGTTCACTTCCACTGCTGCACTTTGAGTAGCCACCTCTAGTTCACTTCCACTGCTGCACCTTGAGTAGCCACCCCTACTTCAATTCCACTGCTCCACTTTGAGTAGGCACCTCTACTTCTCTTCCACTGCTCCACTTTACGTGATCAACTCGCTAGTATTCATGTTATTATCACATGCAATTTTGCCTGCAACCAACACTTAGCTTAATAAATGACTGCACATACGAAATTGTAAGGCAAAATGATAAATTTCTCAAAACTTTCCTTGGCACAATTATGACACTTAATTGAAAATTCGGTTATCGAAATTATCTTAAGTGCTTTCGTAGAAAAATCTACCCTTGAGTTCGCATATAGATAATTAGGGCTGCCTCATATAAATTAGTAAATAAGTCAATTATGTTCAAGTAATTGAAATCATGTTAAAAAAAGTAAAAAGTGAATATTTCTCGTCTTATTCTGACTAACTCCTTATAGTTTGTCAAAAAGTGTAAAAAAATACCTTCCCCTCCTTTATTATTTCTAATAAGTTTACACTACAATTATAAATACAATAAAAATAACCTAACTATAAATAAAAAATATCCTCTAAAAAATCATGCGGCATAGCGGTGCCCAGAATGCTGGCAGCGTTACGTCTTTGGATCGCCAAACTGATCCTTTGGCAGAGAAAACTGCCAGCCCTCCGGTCACCCGATGCCTCGACCAGGCGCGCGGAAAGATCACGGACGAGTTTTTTTGCGTCCGGTCCCCACGGCCCAAAAGTCTCAACCCCAAACTCAAGATTGGCATATTTACGCCAGCGTGTCAACGCAGGTGGCATTCCACAACAAAGACTTACCGAGCTTCCATGGCCCCAAAGTAGAACCATCAGGCCTCTTGCTATCGGTGCGGAAAATTCCACTTGGCTCTAAAAGGCCGGGAGCCGAGACGAGGTTAGGGCCCGACGGATAATATTTCCCACAGGAAAGGCCGTGCTAGCGAAACTGCTCGACCCTTTTGCCGCAAATACAGGTGTGTGGCTGCACTAATCGAAGCCCAAGGCGTTGGCACACAGCTAATGATAAAGTCTGTCTGTCGAGCAGAGTGCCTATCGTCGCGGAAGGCAGTGCCCTAAACCAGTGGCCTGATTCTCGTTCAGGCACGGCTAGCAAACGGGCACGCTCTCGTGGTCCTATAGCGGTTGAGATAAGGGAGGAACTAACTTTTCTGCATAAAGGTTCGTCCCAAAGTCTCTGCGATTTTGTGAGAGATGGAGGATCCATACCATGACACGCTGACCGCCAAGCCTGCGTGGCCAATGTCAAGTATGGGACCTCGACGGAACCCAAAGAAGGGCCAGTAATCTTACCGTAGAGATCACACGTACTGTTGACAGAGGATAAGAAAGCTGGGAGGGCAACAGCGATAATGCTCCGGATTCTCAAACCACCATGTCTGATAGGAAGAGAGGCCTGCGACCAGGCACGCTCATCTAAAGGACAGTTTAAAATTTTGGTAAGCAAATTTCTAATCAAAGAATCCAGAGGCAATAGCAAATTTGGATGGTTCCAAAAAGGGCAGCAACGTAAAACATAAGTGAATTTAGGTACAAATAAACGAATAATTGAAAGAGCCATATGCTAAAATTTTTTATTTTTTCATCTAAATAGGTTGGGAGTGCTTCGTCTAGGATTGGAGCACCTAGGAGCATAAGATATGACTTTTACAAAATTTTAATATTTGGGGCCAAGCTATTAAATTTGCTCACCAAATCAGATTTTAAATTTACACTTAAAGAATCCGAAATATAAAGTTCACACTTATCAAAATTTAGATCCAAACCTATGGCGTTGAATTCATAAATGAGCGTGCGGAGGTCTTCAAAAACAGTAGTAGCATCGCCGCCTAGGGTTCCGTCATCTAAATACCATAGATTAAAAGCGGAATTGAGCTTCGAAATTGTTAAATGTATTGCTAAACTGAAAATGGCTGGTCCAAGTGGAGCGCCTTGTTGACATCCAACTGAAGAAAACAGGATTTTTTCTTTATAAAACAATTGGGAAGGTTCCGAATAACACTGCCAAAGATAGGGGAAAATTATGGGCATTTTTTTCTCTTATGTGTTTAAGTAGTGTGCCCGTATCAATTGAGTTACATACGTTCCTCACATCAACTTTTAAAAACACTTCGCCCCCCTTATTTAAAATGAAAGAGCGCGCTGCATGTACGGCGGCTTCACATCCGCCTCAAATGCCAAAGCCCAGTTGCGTGGGGCAAAATAAAGATGATATCTGTGGAAGGATAATTTTTGCGGCAATGTTAGAGGCAATTCACCTTAAGGTACACCCTACTGCTATTGGTCTAATGCCACCATCTTTTTTTAGAAGGGCACATAAATTGGCCCCATAAAGAATCTTGGTAATTGCCTCGGGAACCACACCTGACAACATAAGGTTTATAAGTGCGGTTAGGCTGTTAAATAGATCGTTGCCTACATCCCCTACGGAGCCACTTAACAGGTCCTTATAGTGCTGTGGCGAGAGATCGTCGAGGCCACCGGCTGAAGCGGGCTTGAATGAAAAGATAGCAGCACGGACTTCATTAGGGCTCACGTGAGGAGTGAGGTCACCTGGTTGTGGTGAGTCAGGGAGGCGACAAGTGACAGAAGGTTGTCAGTGTTGAGTGGAGTTTGTGGCTCCGACGAAGAGAGGTCCAATGCGGAACCAGTAATGGGCTGGGCAAGATGCGGTGCAGGGCGAGGCTTATGTTTTTTGCCAAAATGAATGTTGAGCCCTTTACGGCCTTTGCAGAGCTGAGAACATAAGTCACATAGAATAATTTCGTTCACAGAAGTAATCGGAGCGCTGGCAAGCAACGACGATGGGGTAGACAACGAAATGGACATGGATCGTTAGTTTTGAGTTAATAAAAATACTTAACGATACAAAACCATAAAGAAGAAAATTAAAAATTAAATTATTAGAAACAGTATGACAAAAACACTATAGAGATTGTAGACGATTACACAAATTCATAACACTTCTTTGCAGATCTTGAATCCGAGAATTAGTTAAGATTTCGGGCATCTGAACGAAAGCCAGTTTTATAAAAGGTCATCAAGTATAAAGTTTCTCAAGTAGGTTAGTGGATGGATAAGTTGGTAATCAATAATAAATGTAGAATAATCTTTTCGGTGAATAAATATTATAAGCTTCTTGGTTTTCAGCAACAACATCAACAACTTAGCAACAATGGTAGGTTGTCTTGACAACCATCCAGACACTTGTCAAATTCCAACTCTGTTATTTTACAATAATCATCTTTTTATGTCATATTAAAAAGTAATGATGAATTTGAAGGAAATATACCGAAAATATGCTTTTATCAGAAAATCTTTTATATAACTGATTAGTGAATAGACGTTTTGTACGCAAGTGTGACTTTTTGTGTGCATTGACAGATCAATGTTTATTTATCAAGTAAATTCACAGTAAATTATTTGTAGCACACGAAGAATGTTAAAAATTTATCACTGTGACACAACGTCAGTATAATTTGTTGTAAAAAGTAGTATATTGTTATTAAAGTAAGGTATTTCCTATTATAATTATTTTATTTTGAAAATAACGTGTTTGTTTGTTGACAGTGACAGGTTCTTTTTGAATTTTTTTTATAAATCTAAAATAGTTTAATATAGGAAAAAATGATTTGAGTTTTTTATTTAACAGTTTTCAAGGAGGTACCTACCCGATTACGGAAGCCTTAGATTGCTAGTCCAACCCCCACTTTTTCTGCCTGATGTAACTAAAACACTTGTGCACGCCACTGGTGGCAACCCTACCAAAAAAAAATTTGTACCAAGTGACGAGTAAACAACACGATTTGAGTGGCCAGAGTAAACAAGTAAATTGATTTAAAAGAGTAGGAAGTCTTAAATGATAAAATTGCATAAGTTCAAGGAAATTGCTTCGTGGTACTGGATAACGGGATGGACTTAAAAAGGTTTAAACGTCTCATATATTTTTACCATCGCCACTCGACAAAGTGCATTTTCTTTGTCACATAGCGAGTAAAAAAACACCTCTTATTCAACAAGGGTTGTATTAAAATTTAAATTTGGATTGGTAGAAAACGATAACTAGATTGCATTCTAAAACCCATTCGGCAGAAAAGCTTACTAGGCCGTTCTAGAACGGAATGGGGACGTAAACTTGGAAGTTAACTGTAATAGGCCATTAGATAGCCATTTGATATTAAGTGTTTATTTTTATTTGACATTGAGCCACATTTATTATGCAAGTACATTAGTAAAATCATATTTTTTTTTATCTAATATTATATTATTGCTTTATTTTAATTTATCACATTTACAATATACTTGTTAGTTTTAAAGTATTGTTCAGTTTATTTAATTTGACATTTGTTTTTAAATTTTATTGTTTTTGACATTTCTACTAAATTTAATCATTACATTATCTATTATTATTTTTTAATTTAATTTTATGACTATATTAGAAATTTGGAACACATTGCACGCTGCGGTAACCTTTAATTATGGATATACTCAGATTGTAACCCTTACGCTAGATTTTCGATCATTGTATTAGTATTTTTCATGTTGGTCACCCAAATTACAAAATAAAATAAAATAAAAAATTACTCGACAAAGATTAAGTGACTGCCACTGGCTGCTGTAATGCCTTATATACCAATAAAAAAAAATAGGTTACGAAAATAATTGTTGTTTATTACAGTCTACTTAATGGTTGCAGCATTTCATATAAATTAAATACAATAAATTTTAAAACCAGTTGTTGCTAAATTATAAAAAAAAAAACTTATATAATTTACTTGGTGTTGTGCTAGTTTATGGATTGCTCACATCGGAAGGGAATATCATATTAAAAAATACAGGTAAGTTGTTTAGTTAGCTATCCGAAAAATGATGATTGGTTCGCCATTAGGCGGGAGCAAAGTGAAGCGGGTAGTAAAGAGTTTCGATCAATTTCTGATAAAAAAAAATGCGTACTTTTTCCCTACTCTTTTTCACAAAAGTTCATTAAATATAACATTTCAAAAAATAAATAAAAATCTTTAACTTTAAACATAAATTTTTATTAATATATACTTTCATGAGTTGTGTCTCAAAGCGCCTTTTATTTCTTTTTTTATAAAGGGGGATGAAAAGTAGAGAGTATCACTCGGTCACAAAATACTTATAGCTCGGGCGACGTATATCGTATACTTTGCTATGTTCTAGATTCAAAATTGCAGCCTCGTCATAAAAATACTAATTTGCTCCCTTGTAATACAATGTGCTATTGAATAACATGCGTCCATTGTAAGTGCTTAGGATTCTACAACAGAAACTATAGAATCCTAAGAATGTACTAGTTTAGCAGTGCCATTCTAAAAAGTACATTTCCATCACCAATTAACGTTTAAAAAACACTCTTTTTGAAAAATAGTTAAATGAAAATTTAAGTTAGCAATAATGCAAAATGTATAATTTATAAGTAATTCTAGAACCTAATGAGAACTACCTACCTTAAGTAGACTACTCAGGTAATTTGCTGTTTCTCAAGTTATTTTTGATGTATATTTTTTCGCATCTTTTAAAATAGTTCTAATTCCACCACGTTTACGTATTTAAGCACGAGAGGGTGTTGTCACGAATTCTGAATTCAAAAACAACAATATCCAAAAAAGGCTTAATAAAGCTGCTATTAGCAGCAATTACGTATCAATCAATTATTCGAAATTTGATTTTCGGCCACAAATTACGATTTCTCGGAGGTGGTCTCAGCGTGAATATGAGGCGTGTCTTTCGATTGGTATCGACTTGCGGCCCGCAATTACATCGTACTGTATGAACATTTCTAGATTAATCGTTTTTTTTTCCTGTACTGGATGTATGTTCATTATAGGGTACCTACATGAAAATATTTATATTTTTTTATTTGTCAATTTAGCTGATACCGATTACGACACATTATTCTATTTTCCATCTTAATCCGAGCCTTCGAAAAATTGCTCTAATAAGCATTGCTCGACTAAAAGCTATATCAAAAATCAGAAAAAAGTAATTTAGTGTCAATAGTTGTACAACATGTTTTACAAAAATCCAATCGTCTACGTGTTACCACACGTTAGTATAATTTTTCTTATTTCTGTGGGAACTTTTGACCTTTCCGAGATAAAAATATATCCTATGTCCTTTTGCGTCCCTTTTTCTGTGCCAAATATCAGCTTTTGTTGCTCCGTAGCGATGTTAGGCAATAACAAAGAAAGGGAGGAAAGAAAGAAAAAGGAAAACATTTATTCAGTAAAAACACAACATAATAGTAAAGTTAGAATTAAAATTTAACTTAAACACATAACAAACTTTTCAAATATATTGGGATAGAATAGGTTGTTAGAATTTTTACTTAATTCCTATTCTAAATAAAAAAAAACTTATTCTTTTCCCGTCTTAAATAATATATATCAATTTTATTATACATAAATATTTCTATATTAAGGTATGTTAAGGTAGTCAAGTATGGTCGAGCAATAATATTGACCAAAAACAAGCCGGTGCCTTAATGTGACCTGTCGAGATCAATTTTGTTTAAGTAATTGATTGTTTTATTGGCATTTTACCGTAAGATTTAAAATACTTACTCATTTTCCATAATATTTTTATGAAAGTGCAAAAACACATTAATCTAAAATAAAATGTTGCAAGAACGAAACGAACGGACAACTATAAATGTATAGGGTATGATATATTATATAGAATACAAATTTAAAGATAGATAGTAGGATTTTCTTTCATCGGTATCGCAGTGCTCGCCATCGCCAGGAAATTTATCCTTACATCTTAGAACCTAAATGGTCAGGTACGTCGCAGTTTCCGAGGAACACTATGGGGTTTTTAAAAAATTGTGATTGAAATTTTAAGGGTTAGCAGCGGACTGAGTAACGCACCCAGTATTGCAAGTGTTAATAGGTGTACGGTAGGTGTTTGCTACTTGAAAAAATTATGATTTAACAGCTCTGCCTTCTTTAGTAAAATCAGTCATTTTTAAAGAAAATATATTTTACGAGATTCAAATAATCAATATGTCTTTTGTTTGTGATCAATCCTCTTCTAGCTCTTGTTAAAGTCGAAGACAAAGTAAATATTCATTTATTCAAGTAAAGTTTCTATAGAAACACGTTTACCCATCCACATTACTCTATGCTTTTCTTTGACCCAAATTAACTGTGCTTCTACCATCTTCATTCAAGCTCGCAGACACGTTTATCCTTTTTGTTTTAACATTGTAGGTTCATATCACTATTAGACATATTTACAAAGTTCTTGTCGCAATTAACTGAAGTTTTGAGCTCTCGATATTTCGTTACTGTTACGTGCACCATAATCGCGGGACAGGTGTACCTACTAGCAAGAATTTGAAAGAATTGAACGAATAAATTGGGCTCTTTCTTTTTTACGTTTTGTAATGGAACTACTGGTACTCAATTGACAGTCACACCGACACGACAGTACATACTTACTGCATTTTACGGAACGCATTGATTTTTGAATGTTTATTTTAGTCCTTACACTGGATTCCACGTATGCGACAACTAATGTTCAGCGATGGCTGACTTTTGTGTGTTTTTGTTCCCAACAACCTTAGTATATTTCTTCATGCGCCGCGCGACTGATCCTTTTGTTTGTCCAATTAATGCGCTGCCGAAACTGCAGTCTCTCCTTTTTATTTTTATACTACTAAGGTGGCAAGCAAGCCTACGGTCCGCCTGATGGTAAGCGGTTACCGTAGCCTATGGACTCTCTACCCGCATTCTCCAGAGGTAAGCAGTCGTTCAGGGAACACTGGCTCTGGGTAATTTTGTTTAAAGCAGTAATTGTTTTTTAATATTTTGCCAATCTCATCTGTTACTCCTGTCTCGTCGTTCCACGGTCGTGGTCCTGGCAACAGCATCAAATATCGAGGGCTCAACTCTTCAGTTAATCACGGTCAGAAACACCTTAATATGTCTCAAAGTGATGTTAAGAAGTTCAAATATATTGAAACTTTTTGAATATTATTTCATAGCGTTTTGAATGTTATTTTTAAGTTACCAACATCTGTTTCTAGACATAGCGTACCTCCTTTAAAATACATTCTTCTAACAAGAAAATTAAATGATACACCAATCATGGGAACACATTTTTTACTACCTAAAGTAACTTACCAGATATGATTTAAGATGTTTTTAATCTAAAAAATAACAAGGACAAATGTAACTTAAAACCTTATGTTTTGTTTCATGAACTCCAAATTTTGAAATATATATTTATGTAGAGGATAGAGGTAGAAACTTTGTTTCAAACGCCGGCCCTTTGTATGAAAGCAAGACGGTCAAACCACTGGGCTGTCACGATTCATCTATTATATGCAAATTCCAAGTATTATGTATACTACATAATGTTTGGAAATAAATATCAATCACGAAAATCTACCACTTTGAAAACAATGAATGCAGTCAACTTGCAAGCCATCAGTTAATCCAAGATGGCCGCCGACCAAACGTGCGCACTCATTAAAGTTCCCTTTGACATACACAAATCAACGATTGAAAAGACCAATAACTCTGAGGGACTTATGACGTCGCCCCACAATTACGTGAAGACAATCATGCCATTAAGGATTATAGGAGTCTAATAAAACTCCAATGGCTCCTTAACAATTGCTAGGAGAGACTTTAAGGGAGCGAATATTTTATCTATTGTAAGGATGCGTTATTTATATGTTGATTATGAACCTTAAGATGAATAAAGTGCTTGGCAGTTATTGCAATCTAATCAGAAAATTACTTAGTTTGTTGTATCGATACATCGATAATGCTGCCATGGCATGCATGCAAATGCCATTTACTTTATATTTAAATAAATTACTTAAATAACTTCAAAACTCGGTTTATTTTTTTTTATTCCTTTTTTTTAATTTCACTTGTAATTTAAAGAAATTACTTAATTATTTTTTTGTTCGGGCAATCCATAATTAATTTTCAAAATTTTTGTTCTATTTAAGTAGTAGACAGGAAAAAAATGATTAAGAAATTATTTTAACAAAATAATCATTGCATAGGCTTAACACCAAATAGCGACCGAATAGTCGATGCAACTCAGTGTAAACCAGTCCACCAAAGAATATACTGTGTCTCCGCATTGTCACCGTTCGTGAGAAAAGCGCAAAACGTGAAACTTCTAGTGCATTCCTGATATTATCTAGATCAAAGCGTCTTTGGATTCTGAATAGGGCTGTTACAAAATATATCATCTTTAATTATTTTTTATAGTATTAATTTTAAATTTAGCTTTAAAATTTTTTAAAGATCGGCAACGTGCGAGTGACACCCCTGGTGTTGCAAGCATCAATAGGCTGCGGTAATCGCTTACCATCAGGCGGGCCGTTTGCTTGTTTGCCACCTTAGTGGTATAAATAAAATACATATCACCAAAGATTGGTCGTGAAAAAAATCTTATTACCTACACAATAGAATATTGTAAAGTAATTAACTGATACAAATTCTTTTGAAATGACTTGATCTGATGTTAAATTCAAATTCAAATTCAATATAATTTATTCAGTTTAGGCTACAATAATTGAGCACTTATGAATGTCACTTCGCCATCGGTTCGTAAGTCTACAGGGCGGGAGACCTTGTACTGAGAAGAACCGGCAAGAAACTCAGCAAGGGCATTTCTTTTCTTAGTTAGGTGTAAAAATCTAAATACATCTAAATCAACTAGAAATAGACTTGAAGCCGATTCCCATTCTTATTACAGTTAGACGATCAGAGAATAAAATTACTATTATTAAAGTTACTAGTAGCTGAATAATACGAGTGATATGGATGATGAGAAGTGCCAGAGTGTTCATGTGCATGAAAGAATGTCCAGCAGTGGACATAAAATAGTCAGATTATAGTTATGATCATAATGATTGAGATACTAAAATTTAGCAAAAAGTGAGACAACCCTGTTTATGACGAACTGCCAATTTATCCATAAACGCCAGGCGACGTCGATTCCAATCGTCACGTCTCACGATCGCCGAGCGATTTCGTGAATATTGATTTTAACGAACTTCGTTATCCTAACTTCTAAATTTTTGAACGATTTAATTTATATAATAGATTTATACAACTTTAAATAAATAAATAATAGTAGTAATAAAAACTGTTTTTTTTTAATTAATATCAACAGTATTTGTGACCAAGAAATCAGTGGATCTAACATGCTTATGTTTGCTGACGACACTATGCTTGTTTTCCAAGCCAAGACATAGAATGAAGTTAAGCGTCTCACTGAGGGAGGACTCTCTAAGATGACCTAGTGGCTTGAAGATAACCTCCTAACTCAACTAAGAAAACTTTTAATCTATGCTTCAGCAAAACCGCTGATGATAAACTGCAATGGAGTAATGACATCACTACTCTTGCAGCCAGAATGCGAAAACTAATACACGTTTTTAAAAATCTTAGGATTGTTGCAGATCACAAGTTATTAATCACAATTTATAAGGCTAATGGTCAGTGCATTCTTACTCATTGTGTTACTTCATGGGGTGGAGCTCAAAGAGCGGTTATTAAGGTTTACCATTCCGTCACCCTACTGTGACACTTTACAAATAGTCCAAAGTGTTGTCTGTACGTTAGTGGTATATCCTGCAAACTAGATAGCTAGCGTAGATACCATACAGTGCCCTTTTTACGAAAAAACTGCAAACGTATAAAACGATGTCCGGTTCCAAACAATAAAACTGAATTCGCTTGCAGACATTATGAACATCTTGCTACGACAATTTACCATCATAATATTTACGTGCGCTTGACAACCACACATTGAAGGCTTTCTTAATAAAATGGCTGAAGAAAGATTCCACCGACACAGAAAGAATTATCATATCATTGCTGATAGTGATTTGATAATCAAAGCACAAAAGACTTTCTTTTTAAATACACACAACTCTTCACGATCACACACACACACGTACACAGACACAGACACACACACCCTCACACACACACACACACACACACACACACACACATACACACACACACACACACATACACATACACACACACACACACACACACTGAAAAATCTTCAAATGCCTGAAAAATACTGGGAAAGTGTAAAATTACTACAAAAATACTAGTATGCAGTATCAACCATGTACTGCATGACCAATTACATAAATCTAAATACAAACTCCAGTGAGAGACAAATATTTTAGTTGGTTTCGACACACATTTGGCCGGTTTTTTTTATAAAATGTAACTAACCGTTAATTTTTAACTATCACGAAATTAAAAATTACTGCGTACAAACTAAGTCATCATTTTTAACTTGAACCAACAAAAAAATCAACACAACTTAAAAAGAAAAATAAAAAAATATTTCAACGATTCTATATTTTTGAAAAGATATCCATGACCAGCTTTAGGCAACATTTATAGCAAAAAACATTGTCAGTCTTGTTGATAAACAATAACTATTAAGCACAGAAACATTACCTGTCGAAACTCTGTGACTGAAGATTTTTTGACGCAAAATGATAATATTATACGCGGTCGACCTAAAGATGGAGCTATCGCTACAAAAGATCTATAATGTAATTCAAGGGAGAAGAAATCGACGAGCACTGAGGTGATTATGATGTGCATTGATGTTTTATACCGTTAATTTGCTCATTCATGAACGGTAAGCAGACAAGCAATGTATGATTTTTACTAAATTGAATTAACAAGCCTGTAACACTTGTACAATACAATAAGAAAGAGAATAAAACACAAAATATTTTAAAATAATTAACGATACTGTTGTGTGGAATTCTTTTGAAACACAGAGTGTCAGTCGGCTGCAGGCTCATATACTGCACTAATAAGGAAATACAAACGATACGTTTGTCTAATTGACTCGATTGTTGATTATTTGAGGAGATTGTTATGTTTCCTTAAAATGTTCAATTTTTTTAATAATTGTGATACTAATGTTAAACCTAACGATAGGCTATGAAAGTAACTTTGTTTTTTTTACAATGTTACATCAATCCCATTACACTATTACAATCAACCCTACGGGATAGGTTGTAACAAATTTCTTTTTTTTTCAATCGTTTTTCTCAAAATTTGTAATACCAATTGCATTGAAGCTGGTGTTGAAAATATCTGAAAGACCAATCTATCATGTGTACTAATTAGAATTTTGACTTTCAAAAAGCCCTGTGAGATATTAGGAGATTATTGATAATTGTTACGTTAATCCCTGGTCTCCCTACTGAACCAACGAAGGTAATGTTTTTTTGCGCGTATGTATGTATATATATAGGTATGTCCTATCCATTGTGAATTCCTTTAGCCTAAACGGCTGGGCCAGTTTTGACACGTCAGTTAAACGGCGCATTTCTAACGCGAAATTTGTTATGTGAAATGTGTAAATCACGTAACAGCTTTGCTAATTATAAGCCTTTATTAATTGAATACTATTAGGTTACCCAACAAGAATTCGGCCCACCCACCTGATGTTAAGTGGTCACCATAGCCGCTTATAGGGACGCTTGAAAAACCAGGGGCAGTACTTGCGCGTTAAAAAACCTTAATTACTCACTTAGTTGAAGCAAATATTTTAAACTAAAAATAATAATAATAAATGTACACCGCCTTCAAAACCCCACTAAACTTTACGCACGTATCTTTTCTGCAAAATTTAGGCAATTGTTATTCCTGGAGAAACTTTTAAATCTTACAGCATGACATATGTTTATGTCCTTTTCCGTCTCTTCTAGTATCACTGAGCCAAACTTTAGCTCAATTGGATGCTCCGTTACGACGTAAAAGAGAGACAAACAAACAAACTTACTTGCACATTTATAATATCAAAAAGTATTTATATCTTAGAATTAATTCAACCTAACTGGAAAAGCTCGAAGATTCTAAGTCACAACAAAGTAAACTAGAAGTGGCAAAGGTCCGCAGCGGAAGCTTCAGTGTATGCGCCAATAAGGTCCCATGTCTCCTTAAACAGCTTTAATGGCGTCATTAAAGCTCCAAAAGGCAATTATAGCTTCAAAGACAATTAGCCAGCATCGCGCCGGTCACACGTCGTATTTGCTGACATAGCTCTCGGACTGAATATCGCCTCTTAAGGCGAAGTCATTATACTATACACATAAAACTGTTTCTACTGTCTTTGGTATTGTCGGCCTGGTAATGCATATTTAAAAAGGGAGAAATATGTAAAACTGTTTAGACATGTGGCTTTTTGTATCTTTTATTTTCAATTCTTAAAGTAATTTAATTATATAAAGTAATGACATTTTGAAATTTTGTAATTTAATTTCCAAATTAAGAAATCAAAATTAGTATCATATTAATAGTCTTTTCAGTAATTTGTTGCATAATGTATGAACTTGCAACATTAAAGGGCGACAGTTCACTGTGGCATTTATACTGAGCTAAGACTCGGCGATGCACCGCAACACTGAACTGAAGCCATTTATAGTACATTACTGCCGCGGCCCGCAAATGCAGACTAACCGGGCGACTGTGAGTATGCGGTACCTTTTTTCTCAAAAACGCGTAAAGGTTCCTATATCACGTTGAAATTAATATCAAATACTAAGGTCTACGGTCCCTTGAAGATGTAAAAAAATTAAGCTTCTATGTCAATGTAAAAAGAATATACCCAAAAGACGGTAATTTTTATCGCATATTGTGGCACAAAGAAAACAAAACCAATGGGGTACTTCCCGTTGACCTAGGAGACTTAATCTCATGATGGAAGAGTTATCTACATTTAATAAGTTTGTTCGGAACCCTCGGTGCGCGAGCCAGATTCGCACTTGGCCGGTTTTTCATTATAATAAGATTTAAATTACAACTTGTAATTTAAGTTAAAAAGGTAAATAGGCAGAAATTATTTTATTAGTGGAAAAATTTAAAATCAATTTACTGAATATTGTATTCTCTTCCTAATGCTTACTAATATTTATTTGTCAAAGTCTATTTTATTATACCACTAAGGTGATAAATGAGCGTACGGCCCAGGTTTCATTTTAGCCCTTGCGAACCCTTTAAAAATCTCATCCCTTTTTTCTTGAAGAACCCAACACTGTAGTCCCAAGACAAATCCTTGGCAGGAATCTCATTCCAAGCTTATGGCGTTTACTGGAGGAACTGATCTAAAACCATACTGTGACAACCCTGCCGATGGCACTGCTCGCGACCGACGGTAGCCGTGGACATCATTTCGAGAAACTTCCTTAGACTCAAGGGTTCTTTATGGACATATGCTTTTTATACTTGGAAATGGAAAAGATCCCACAGGAATAATGATAACCAAAATCCACGTGAACGAACTATTTTTTATCTTGTCATTTTATTTTTTAGCTTGTAAACTTTTTTAATATAAGAAAAGGCATGCTACAAAAATCCCACGCCAATAACCGAATTTAGCGTGGGCAGAGCCGAGGGAAAAAGCTAGTCTTATTATATTATGTAAATAAATTTAAAGTCATTCATAAATTTTTGACCATGGTATTAATAAAACTTTGTTATTTTTTAAATAAATGAGTTCCATATTAAGAACAATATTTGCATGCAAAAGCATTTTATTATGAAAAAATGAGAAATAGATCGAAATTGTTTCGTCGTAGGCTAGTTTCGTCGCCTTAAGGCTCAGGTTCAGAGCAAACTAAGCCAAGGAATCCTATTGAGGAGCCGATAGTATCTTAGATCCAGCGAACTCAAGGCCCAGATAGTGCTGCGTGAAGATTGGCATGAAAGTGGGCAAATCCGGGCACTTGGCTAGTCTCACTGATTGACGTACAGGGTGTTAATGGTGTCCAGGATTGTTTCAGCCTGGGAATTCTTGTTTTCTTTTGGTAGCTGTCTTTAACTGCGAAGATTGACAGAATCTTGAAAATCTTAACGAGTTTAAAAATAGAATGTTTTCTATTAAAGTAGACCTACTAGTATTTATGCCCAACGGGAACTTCACAGCTATTAGGTACCTGACATTGATATTGTTTTCAAAATTATTATATAGTATATACTGTTGGGTGGGTTTCCACAGTCCTCAAGAATTTTTAAAAAATATGAGACCACGCACATAAACAAAATACTTAAATAGATCGAAAATGTGGAACTCTGTTTCTAATAACTCTCTAAACCTGTTAAGCGTTTAATAGTACATTGTATATTAAGGGTGGTAAGGAGAAAGTTACTTACGAGAGGCCATTAAGAAGCCTAAGGCCGAAGGCTTTAATGAAGCGAGGGTTTAATTTTCATACCGTTCGTGTTACAAATAATTTTTCATCACATTTGCGACAAAAGAAATATTATAAATTGAATGAATAAATAAACTCACCAAAACATAATTGATGTGGCGGGAATAGAAGTAGAGACAACAAGGCTAACGCCAAATTCTCATGATATCTAGTATCTAGAGAATTTATAATTTAACTATCTGACCGGGCAGACGTTGTTCTGCATGATACCGATGTCGGCGCTATCTGCCGGGCTGATTTCTGCATCTTAACCCAAACGCATACAAAAAAAACACAGTTGAACTATATATATAAAAATAATTTTTGGCTTGAATTAAATTTGTAATTGCTCGCTTTTAGTGTATGAATAGTTCATTTTATACATACTTTATAGAATAGGCGCGTCATTTACACCTTGGTCACAGGTAGACTGGCGGTGCGCAGCGTCTTCAACTTCGAATGGGGGCGTCCTGTTGAACTACCCTCACTTTGTCTTTTTACTTGTCATAATGACTATTGTCCTCGGGTGCGTTCGTTGGTGAAACTAGAGAGCTGTATGTCCCTATGACTGGATGCCCGGCAGGCGACAGTTTGTATCCATCCTCACGATTGAAGTTCTTATGCTTTTTTATTACAAGCTACGGCAATATTGGCGATTCGTGGACAAAACCTAAGGCTGGTATAGCTCAATCCTGTGGTTGAAATTTCAGTTAATCAGATGCTCCGATATAGCTGATTTTGTCGTCTGGCAATTCTTTATATCAACAATATGTTCTTCGACCCTTTCCGCAATCGTGCGTTTGGTGTGGCCAATGTAAGTACTCCCAGTTTTATCTTAAAACTTATATTATGTAAACTTATTGTTAATTATTATTTAATTTGATATTTCATTATTATTAGCGTATTAGCTAAAAGTATTTGCTAAAAAAACCGTTTAATATACAGTTACCACACACATTTTTCTGGAGAGACCATAAAAATCGCCAAATCGAATCGCAATGACTCGGAGGCGTCCTTAAAATCTCGAAGTCTCGATTTTCCAAATAAATTCGAATACGTAACTGATCAATTCACATAACTCTGTACATACAACAAAGAACCGAGGGAAACTACTATTTCGAAACAGAACATTTTATATTTACAGTTTATCTAAATGGTATATACTTTATTATTAATACGTAAGAGTTGAAAATCACATAAAAGTCGTTGTGTAACCCAAATTTCTGTTGGTTTTATTTAATTTATAGTCTCTTATGCCCGTACTGAGTGCTCGATAATACTCATTGAGTGTAAGTTATTTTGTTTGCGGATAAAAAATATCATATGAATAATGCTTTTGTTTCATTAAGCGTAAAAGGTGATCGGGTTGATTTAAAATACCGTCATATCTCGTCTTCGGACGCCTTTATACGGTAGGGCGTGCGTGGATAATGCGTAAATTGACAGCGTTTTCGACTGTTTACTACCTTCATATCGAATTCGACTTTTTTTCGAAGATCGTTTTTCGGTAAAATATGTTTAGTGACTTTCGTGAATACCGCCGTATCTCTATGGTAACTTTATGGGTCGACATTGTAAGGTTTTTTAAGCAATTTAATATAAGTGACGCGCTTTTTCTTTAAATATAATATCGATACTAACTTTTAACCTTGGGACTAACAATAAATTACCTAAAAATTATTGTTAGTCCCATTACCTAAAAAGCAATTAAACAATTAATTACATTTTATCCTTTATATAACTTGAAATTAATTTTATTTAATTTCACAGATTTTATTTTACCTATACAGTGGGAATTTGTAAAAATAAAATTCCATCTAAACATCTCATTTCTGAATCGTACACAAAATATATTATACAGATCGATTGTTCGTTTCGATTATTTTTTTACAGTATGCAGGTTGCAACGGTAAAAAAAACTGAAGCTAATTAGCCTTTAACTACAACTACTGAACCAAATAACTGACCCAGTGTTTCCTTCTATGTCCACCTAATTGTTTCCGCACTAGTTAGCGCACATCACTCCTACTCCTACATGACTTCTCACTTACTGTATCCGTTTATAGAAAACAATAACTTACAATACTAATCTTTTTATTGAGTCTTTTAGAACCACTTTAAAAGTAGTTCAGATTTTTGGTCCTTATTTTTTTGTATGTGGAAAATTATTTTTTCAATAACAGCATACTCTTTTGCTTAAAGATAATATGAGTAAAATTTTGGTGTTTTTTACTAAAGGTTTTCTGTTTTCGTTTTTATCTTATTAAAAAAAGGTGCCAATTCCTTATATTTTATGAATTCCAAGTTTTTACATATTTAACAACTTCAAGAAGAGAAATGGTAGGTACTCAATTTGAACTTTGATTTTCTGCTAAACTGATAGAGCAGGAGTTTCTTTCATCACAAACATGAAATATAAATTTCCTATTTTTGAAGTTCAGTAGCCAAATGGCAAAAACGAAACAATCATATTTTTCTATTAAATCTGTTGGTCCCTAATTTGACACAACGTTATAATTCTGACAGCGTCATCTGTCAATCGAATCCGATGAAGTTTCTTGGGTATATGAACCACCATACAGTTGTATTAGTATTAGAATATTTTAAGTAAAGGCCATAGCTTGAAAGATGTATGTACTTATTTTTTTTTCACGCACCCCATTGTGTAGAATTTCGTTTAATAGATCTTCAAAAAGCCATCAAAGGTTTTTACTGACCTTTCTCTGTCATGAGTATAGTTAGCGGATTATTAGCTTCTAGCTTCGTTAATTTTGTGTTCTCCATCATCTTTTCAACCATGTGTTACTAATATGTAAAAAGTAAAACAATTTATTTTAAGTTTTCAGTAGGTAGCAACTGTTGACAAAATGGATATAATACATCGAAGACAAGCACTTGGGCGATTCTTTTGCTCTTTTAAGACGCGCAAAATTCCATTGTGTTAGCTTTAACCCATAAAGTATGGCACCGATATTCATTTGATACGATCGATTTTTGGCTGTGATCGAGTTACGAGCTGTCCCGACTCGCACTCGATACATCGATATATCTCCGATTCTTGGACAAATCGATAAATCTGTCTTGTTATGTTAAACGACCATTTTGTTTTCTTCTGCAACTGCATATTTCATTACAATTGGACTGTACATTTTCTTAAATAGGTACTTATTTAAACTTTGGTCAGACATTTTATTACCAACTTCAAAAAGGTGGGGCCTTCCACTTGCCCGAATGTTTTCGGGGTTCTCTCACCAAAAGGTAGCAATGGGACCCAAATCCAAAGGGTGCCAACGGGAAACTATGTCAAAGTAGTTAAGGAACCTTAAAATCACGCGCGTTCATTTGAGTATAAAAAAGCAACAATATTATAGAATAATATATTTTTTTTACGACTTGATTTTTTAATACTAATATTTAACCGACTTCTAAAAAGAAGGAGGTTCTATATTCGAGGGGATTTTTTTTTTATGTATGTCCACCAATTTCTCCGTCAATTGTAAACCGATTTCAAAAATTCGTATGTTCCCTTTGGTCCCATATTTATGAAGTGAATTTAAAACATAAACTATTGGAGGAAAAAAATAATTGATGTTAATTATGAACTGGTGAAACGCGCCTTTTATGTTGATGAATAAATAAAATTTTGTTACAAGTATGGATGTTTTTAGTGAACGAGAAAAAAAAGCAATTCGTCCATCAAAAGCTAAAAAAGAAAAACATTTTATTACCGATTGAAGGTGGTGTCGTGCAAATGTTATAAACTGTTAAGTACATAATGTAGACACCAACTTTAAACTGTGATTCAGATCAGATTTTTTTCAATAAGTAATTATTTTTACCTTTTTAGTGCATATTTTTAAAGCCGGTGTTTTTTTTTTGTGAAAAAAATGTTTTATACTTAAGTCGTTTTAGTCTAATTACTACTAACTTAATATAACAGTGCTATACTTATGTACTTCATTTCTTCAGTTATAGGTATTAGTCAAGTAAGTTTCAGGATTAGTTAAGCAGTTAGATTAGCTCCCATAAACAAACAAATTTTACCTTTCAATTATTAATATAGTTTGACATAGCAATTTATTACTCTTAATTTTTTGTTTCAACGTAAAACGTCTATATTTTGTAATATCACAACGTAGGTAAAACATATTTCATCAAATTTTGAAAGTTTTAGAACAATACATCGTATTATTTGGATGTAGTACATGGGTTGAATGATAATGCAACCAAAAAAAAAAATATTTGGAATTTAAATAACATATCCACATCCACACATATAAAATGTTTGTAAAAAAACGGTGTTATTTAGACTCCCATATAATTTTCCCTCATCATAAATTCTGCAGCACACGCGTCGCCGACAACCGTCGGTAATGATTTTGGTCATTAAATTTTTCAATAACAGGGTCAAAATTAATATACTACCTTACAATTTTAAAGTGATTTCGAATCGTGACGCTGACACCTTTGAGGTAGAGCGCTAAACTTCCTGTAACATTTTATTGCTTTAATAAGGTGTATTTTTACATCTCCTTAGAGTAAAAAACTGTTTGTATGACATGACTTTCTACTTTACTTAGCTACTTATATAATTTACAACTGTACCGGTGAACATTATTTCGCTACAGCCAGATAACGTTAGGTATATTGATGATAGCAAAAAAACTGCTACATTAAATTCACTTTCGAAAACACCGACGCCTGACTTTCCTCCTTTTATTCTAAGTCGATTTTCTGATTGTGATGTTAAGAAAAACATACTGTCTATTTCTTCCAACGCTGTTGGAAATGATTGCATTAGCCGTAATATGATCACTCCTATCCTCGATACTGTTGTTCCTGTTATAACAAATATCCTTCCCTTGATGGACCTGTACCTTTCCTGAATCATGGAAAAATGCCATTATTATTCATTTGCCAAAGAAATCCAATCCTGTGACCTACTCCGATTTTAGACCTATATCTATCCTACCCTTCCTGTCAAAGGTACTTGAACGTTTTGTTCAGAAACAATTATCTTGATTTTTGACAAAAAACAAGTTGTTAAATCCTCTCCAATCTGGTTGCCGTCCTGGTCATAGTACGGCTACTGCACTTGTTAAAATTACGGACGATATTCGTCTAGGCATGGAAAATAAGCAGGTCACAGTATTAAGATTGTTAGACTTTAGCAATGCTTTTAATACAGTTGACTTCGATATTTTGCTACATCAACTTCGTTCTCTTAACATATCTCCAACAGTTATCGATTGGTTTCATAGTTACTTGCAGCGACGCCGGCAACGCATTAAGGTCGATGATTAATTTTCTACCTATTGTGATACTTTTGCTGGCGTTCCGCCAGGTGGCGTGTTGTCACCACTTCTCTTTGCAGTTTTCATCAATCTAATTACATCCCACATATCTTCTCCCTACCATCTCTATGCAGACGATCGTCAGATATACACGCAAGCTTCTATTAATGAGTTGTCAAATGCTATTACAATCATTAATAGGGACCTGTCTTGCATTGTAGGCTGGAGTGAGTCACATGGTCTTGTTGTAAATCCGAATAAAACACAAGTCATTATCGTGGGTAGTAAAAGATTAATTTCCAGGATTGATAGGCAACAAATTCCACCAGTCTGTGTAAATAAAGTTCCTGTTCCATACAGTGACACTGTTAAAAGCTTATGTATTCTTATCGATGAAACTTTATCATGGGGTCCACCGATTAAAGAAGTGAGTAAGAAAATATTTGCTACCGCGAAGTCTTTAAGTAGATTACGCAATTTTCTACCTGTTCCCACCAAAATTGCTCTTGCCCAGTCACTTCTTCTTCCTGTTCTCGACTATGCAGATGCTTGCTATCTTGATCTCACTGAGGAGCAGCTTGATAAGTTTGAGGGGCTTTAAAACTTATGTATTAGATTTATATTTGGTCTGCGAAAGTATGACCACATATCCAAATTTCGGACAAAGCTCAAGTGGATCGCAATCCGTGTTCGCTGAAATACTCATGTTCTATTTCTTCTTTATAACGTCCTGTTCAATCCTAAATCAACGGTATATTTAAAATAATGCTTCAGTTTTGTTGGTTCTCGATTACTTCGTGACTCCACAAGTCTGTTGTTGAAAAATCCAAGGCACAATTCACAAATGTATGATCACTCATTTACTGTTAAAGCGATCAGGTTGTGGAATACATTGCCTTTGGACATAAAACGAGCGCAGTCCTTGAGAACATTCAAAAAACTAATAATTGACCATTTGAGCAATTTTGAGCAAAAAATTTATGATTTCTATCCTTATGTATGTATATATATGTATATATATATATATGTATGAAATATTTTACATATGTTTATTTAAATATGTCTATGTAGGTATATATTAATATTTATGCATATTATTATATAATATAAATATGTATAATATTACATTGTTTAATAATTAATCTACACTTATGTTTGTTTATTAATTTTTCTCAACGCACACACTATCCTGGAACTTTTAACGTTTTTTAAATTCCTTCACCCAAAGGTTATCTGGGAGAGATCGCTCCATAGCGATAAGATCGCCATTTGTACCTCTATAGTAAATACTGTTTTTATGTTTGATTTTATGCAATAAAGTCTTTTTATTATTTTATTATTATTATTATTATACCGATAGCCTACGAAAGCAAGTTAGGGGGCCGACGTTCAGTCAACACTAACTCGATCTAATCGGAATTGACCCCGGGTGACAACACTTAGTTGTTTGGAAACTCTTGTGTAGCGACACCGGTGGTAGGTATATACATACAACACAATTACAACATAATTATTAAAAAAAAAAGATATAAAGAATTACACAATAATAATAATCACACGGTGACCGCATATCATCAGGTGGACCGTGTGCTTGTTTGCCAACTTAATGGTTTAAAAAAATTGAGTCACCACTTATAAACTTCAAACCTGCAGTGAAAAATAGTTTTAACACTAAAGTATGACAACATTTAATAAAAACCTGCCAAGTGTGAGACGGGACCAAGCCATTACCATCGTAAATTACCGTTAATTATCTAGTTATTATTAAGAGAAACAGTAACACATTTGTTTGTGGCAAACGTTATTTAAATTTAAGCAATAATTGGATGGGTGTACGCTTAGCCGCACACTTTTTTTTTTGTTTGTATACGTAAATCACATAAATTTACATGCGTATTATTAAAATTGGTCAAGTGCGAGTCGGACAAGCTCACCGTCCGTACTAACATTTAGGTACGTAATTTACGAACCCCTTGATGCGTGAGTCCAACACGCACTTGACCGGTTTTTTTTTTTAAATATATGCATGTAAAAATAGTAGCTAAATGACGAATTAATGGCCATGAGAATTATCATTAATACGGCCCAAACAAAAAAAAACACAAGATCTTACTGGTCGACATTACTGTTATAACCCTCCAATTAGAAAACAATCAATTCATGACGAGTCGTACAGTTTTGACGGTGTACCGTACACGAGTCAAATTTGGCAAAGTAAAACTGATACCTTCTTTATAGACCCTAATAATTCGACCCACCTTTTTAAAATATTTACTTATAATAAATTTTCAGACGGGTTTTTACATTCTGTGTGCAACGATTTGACTTGGTATTTGTCCAAGGAATAGTTTGAGTCCCGGAATAGGTTTCATCTAGGTCTGTCATTGATTTAATTCGCTAATAGCGAAAATTAGATCATTTTTAGCTTAAATTCTGTGTTACAGACAGAAATAATTTTAAAATTATAATTATATAAGTAAATATTTTAATAAAATGTTTAGAAAATATAACATTGTCTCATCCCGGTCCTAATTAAGTATGCTGTGGCAAATAATATAACACAATGTTCCGATTTTATGCATAGCAGTGCATCTACATTTATCTAGTTGCGTTTTGGTAGGTATACCTGCATTCATTATATACACACCTTTACGGCAATTTATTACACACTGAAAATCTTTTAACTTTTAGAGGCATAACAGTTTTTGTAGGTAGAGGTTGGCGTTGGTGTTATGTAGGTACTCAGAACCTTCTCTTTTTTTAAAGTCAATTAAAAATAGAAAGAAAGAGAGAAAATTTATTTTAAAAATTATTTATTGCATACATGCAACAAGCACAAGATCGGTGGTAGCAGGGTTAGAAAACAACTAACCGTAGTTCGATTGAGGTACCACGGTTATAAAAAGTAACCACGGTACAATTGGTTATAGACTGGGGTACCAGGATAACAAACGACAAATCTTGAGAATCGACGGTACATTTAGTTTTTTGACTCACGAAACGATTTGCCCTTGCCCTTTTTGTTGTTTTAGATACTACATAGTAGCTTTTTTATAGTAAATATAAATATAAAATGTATGAATTTTGTTACTGTAAATTTCTTTCATTAAAACACTTAACTATATGAAGGACTGTCACTGACAAGTACCGACACTTAAGTAGAACAAACCCTTTTTTTCGCAGACAACAGGGCGGGTATCATGGTTCATTACATTTAATATTGGAGCATTGAAAGAAAATTGTTTTAAATGAACGAGTGAATGCTTCCAGTTACGTGCTTTAAAAAACATTTTTCTGCAGATGGCGACGGACTTAATTCATATTTAATCGACTTGCAAAGTTCGCGTGGATCAAGTGGTAACTTTATTGTTAATACTATTAAAAAATATTTCAATTAATTACCTATATATTTTTTATTACATACCTTTATTACTGTCAAGCACAAAAGCTTAAGAATTATTTTACTTTTTTTGATACAACTGACTGGAAGATAGGGGAAGAACGAAAAGCTTTCTAGAAAATACAATTATTTCAAGGGTTTTTGTTTAAGGGTTCTCCTTTGGATTTAAACTCCATTAGGAGTATATGTTATAAAACAGTGCGACGATTTATTTAGCTCCTTCAAATTTAAATTAACATGCTTTATTTAAAATAGGATATCATATAACTTTTTTGAAGTCAATAAACTACCGTTACTACCGTTTCAAAGTGAAAATGGCGTTCTGGTGAGAAAAACGGCGAAAGCAAATCTCCAGCAGTCGCTCTTTTAATTTTGATTAATCAAAACAAATTATTAAGTAAATTATGTTAACAAAAATATATTTAATCCCATGCATTTTATCATGTTGAACCAGTGGACAACTTTAGTCAGACAGTTGCTAACATTATTTAAAATAGTTTTGCATCTTTTAAGTTTAAATAAAAGTGATGTGTCGTCTGCAAACAACAACAGCACATGACTTTCTTTTACAATAATTCTTTTAAAGACCATTAAAGTATATAAGAAAAAAGAATGGCCCAAGAATGGAACCCTGTGCAACACTAATTTTAATGTTCGATCCAGGGAAGCGCTTCCCACTTCTGTCTAAATTCTATTGTCCAGATACGAGCTACCAATAATGTGGCAAACAAGCACAAGGTCGGCCTGATGGCAAGCGGTGACCGTGGCTTATGGACGCTTGTAACACCAGGGGTATCACTCGCGCGTTGCCGACCCTTCAAAAATCCAATAACTACTTTCTTGAAGAACCCCATACTGTAGTCCTTAGAGAAAACCTTGGCAGAGAGCTACTTCCACAACCTAAGCGTTCGCCGGAGGAAGTTTCTCTGAAACCACACTGTACGCGACCATTTCGGTTCTGAAGTGTGAGAATGAATTCCCTGCCGATGGCGAGCGGTGCGATGATAGAAAGTAGTCGTGGGCATCATTTCGAACAATTCCTCAGAACACATCCCATTGTACAAGCGGTAGAACACACACAGGGAGGCAAAGTCTCTCCTCATACTTAAGGGTTCGATACGGCAAGTGACTTCGAGATCGTCGACTTTCTCACAGCCGATCGTTGAACCAAAAAGTCAAAAGGGCCAAGCTGGGATCTGGGTGCACCCGCCCAGAAATGGCAGCAGTACTCCATATGGGCCGAACTTGCGACTTAAACCTCTGCCCCGACGTGAAATACTGACTCGCTTTTTTTGGACGCCAGCTGCCAGACCCGATCGAACGCCTTCGCTATGTCCAGGCTACATGTCAATGCCTCCCTCTGACTCTCAATGGCTTGTGCCCATCGGTGTGTGAGATACACTAGAAGGTCACCAGTCGAGCGACCGTGGCGAAAGCCATATTGATGGTCACTGACCAGGTCGTGTTCTTCTAGTTATTGTAGAAGCTGTGTGTTGATCACACGCGCCATCACCTTGAAGAGGAGAAAGGTAATAACGATAGGCCTGTAATTCGATGGATCTGATATATCACCCTTTGTGGGCACAGGGTGCTCATTCGGAATCTTCCATGAAAACGGAAATTGCCTAGTGTGGTAGGAAAGAGTGAAGCGGCGCGTGAGTACATGACATAACTCAGGAGCACACTGCTTAAGCACCACTGCTGGTATACCGTCTGGCTCACTCGACTTATGAACGTCTAGAAAAAGCAACGCCCGACGGACCTATCGCTGTGTAATGGAGATTTCCGGCATGGTCTTACTGCACCACGGTATAGGAGGTGGACAGCACCTTCATCGTTCATAATCGAGTTTCAGGCAAAGTGACTGCCCAGTAGATCGGCTTTCTCTTTAGCACTATGGGTCAGATCACCATCGGTCTTTCGCAGTGGTGGTAGCGACGACTAGCAAAAGTTTCCTTCGGCAGCTTTAGCAAGCAACTAAAAAGCTCGATTTCCAGAAGGATAACTCGCTAGTCGCCCACCTATTTTGTATTGGAATTTTGCTCTAGCAGTTGCTTCCTTACTGAACCTCGAGGCAGCATTTATTTTGCGTTTTACCTGAAAAATATTTGGATCCTTATTATTACGAGCCGTGGTCCAAGCCTCCTATGCAGTTTGCTTAAGAATACCAGCAAGACTTGTCTCAGTGACTGCGGCTGAGCAGACGTCAGGATCATATGAGCTAAAGCAGATCTGCCTTCACGGGTACGATGCATAAAATCCATCCCAATCTGCTGACCTAACCTAACCAGCTGAGGAATCCTTAGTTCAGAGCAAATTTAAGAGCAGATATCCCTGCGTAGTTATTTAAGTTAGTGGTTCGAGAACTGAGCCACTCGCGATGTTGGGCGTTGAAATCTCCCAAAATAACTAGTTCTGCTGTGTGTTCTGCTAATATTGCTCTACAACTTTGTCAGTCGTCAAACTAAGGTGCGTGAAGAGTTGAGCTCGGACGCTTACCGTCATGAGACCTGGATATGCACGCATAGATACGAGTGTGGCCGCCGTGATCTACGCGCACCCACAATATCGACAGGTCCCTGTTTTCAAGGCTATGAAGGCAGCGACAGCAGATATCCTCTCGGACGAACACACATACACCGGCACGACTCACAAAATTGTGCTTGAGATTATAGCCGGGATAATAAAGGTATGATGTATCGGTCGGGCAGGTTATCTGCGTCTCCGTTAGAAAAAGAATGGTCAGCTGCGTAGTCTCCAGATGGAGATTTGCGGGAATACCCCTAATGTTACAATTAAATGTGGATGGAGCGGCCGCTGAAAAAACTCTTTTTCTAATTTTGTTGCCGTGTTTTAAAAAAAGTCACTTAGACTAAAAATGAGGATTCACTGTACAGACAGCTTAGAGGAGTGAGCTTAAAAGGTGCGGTACTAGAACTGCCAGAACTTGGCACAGATAATACGGTACCGTTCAACCAGCGGTCAGCCATTTCATCAGGTCTCCCTGACCGCCGTACCAACACGCCGCGTCTACGCCATGCAATGACAGTAACAAGCAACGCCGGTCCTTCGCTCCCCGCGCAGCGAATCCTCAAAGAGCTCTGGCAACCTAACTCACCGCGAGGAACACAACACTACTCAATGTTAGTGTTATTATGGTCGCGGTTTCCTGTAAGGTGGAGGTACTTCCCCAGTTCAGGCTGCTCATTCATTGCTATGCCCCGCTTAATTGTTCGGGCGGCTTGTTCGGCGAGTACTTGTTATGCCCTCTCTTCATGTTGGACGCAATCGAACACCTTAGATAGACCACAGAAAACACCCAAGGCATCTACCAAGTCTTCCCAAGCATCAAATATGTGCTGAATAAGTTCAACACCAGCTTCGGTTGTTGAGCGGAGTTCACACTATAAAATAGTATGACAGTTCATTTGACACCTTCAAGAGTTCATACTATAAAACAGTAAACTGTTATTTGATTCCTTCAGAAGTTCTTACTATTAAACAGCTTCATTTGACACCTTCAGCAGTTTATACTACAAAACAGTATGACAGTTCATTTGACTGCTACAGGAGTTCATACTATAAATCAGTATGACGGTTCACGTGACTCCTACAGGAGTTCATACTATAAAACAGCATGACAGTTCATTAGACACCTTCAAGAGTTCATAGTATAAAACACTATGACGGTTCATTTGACTCCTTCAGGAATTCACACTTATACGGTTCATTTGCCTTAATATAACTCTGTTTATTTTTAGGGTTCCGTTGTCAAACAAAGAACTCCTAGAATAGTTTCGCTACGTCGTGACTATAGCGCTTTAATTTTGTGATACATATATACAATTTTAGCTTCTATTAAATATGCATAATTTCGAAGAATATGTTATTAAGTGGCCTTTCCCTACCTGAAAAAAATAGTGCGAAAAATAGTCATCAAATAAAGCTAGGTATACCTGGATAAACAGTTTTCAATTTATGTCACATTTATAAAAGTAGAGATCCAAAGTTTCAGTACATTTCGTTTTATCGTGATATCTTCAGCCATTACGAAAGTATTCCAAAACCGACGTAAGCTAATCTACGTTCAACGACTAGTTTGAACTAAAACTAGTTCTTCATATAATTATAATCATTACCACCAACTATTATTAAATAACCCTTCGCAGTGAAAACGCATAACACTCAAACAACTTTATTTTCTTCATATAAATCATCACCTATTTAAACACGGTGATAATGTCGTTTTTGTTACTAATGCTGTTAAGTGTGACAAGGTGAGTAATTGCTTTTAATTGTTGACGGTAATCATTTAATTCCTTCGTTATTATGACAAGTAAAAGTTTAAATGTAAGTTGTACGCAGTTTAGTATGTTTTCTATTATTTCTTTTAGTTTCTGTAATGCAATGTTATGTAAAAATAAATCGTTAACTATATAGAAGACAACTGTATTGAAAGATATACTATGTCTCCTTTATTAGCCTCTTAAAATGGCAGTTTGAAGTTTGCTTTGCGGAATAGATTCCGTATAATATATAGTCTATCTAAATGATGACATAAAGTAAGACAAATTCTGCATAAAACGTGGAATATAAACGTAGTATGGACGCAAATCATTAAATATTAATAACTCGAGTTTTATTATTATTTTAGTAACTTTTTAAGAACAGCCCTTGAATTTGTATTAAGTAAATATAACAACGAAATTTACCCTGCAATATATGCAACTTCATATAAAAAACTCAAAAAATTGCAAAAACTAGAGGTGATTTTTGTGTCTCGAGAAAAAAAAATCATTTTTAAGGGTTCCGTTTCATATGATAAAAAATAATTAGTTAATAAGGTCTACATTAAACCATTTTTCTATGAAGTAACTACTTATGCCACACACGAGAATATCAAATTATGACTCAAAATATTTAAATTTGAATTGATTCTTGTAAGGGAAAAAATGTGAAATGTTTATCTCAAATATTTGGTTCTGTGACAATATATTGTGTCAAGCACGAAATGTGGTTCAAACCGCGTCAGTGCGTGCCCGCCACGCGGTGTCACACATTAACACCAAATCTTGTGAATTCTGTTAACAAATTGATATTTTGTCAAGCTGTCGCTTCATCAAGGCGTTATGGAATGATTTTTTATTATCATTATTTTTGAACTAACTAATGAATGTATATATAGCATCACGGTTTCAATGCCCTGAAGGTAGGAATGGTAATTCCTACCAGCGGCTGGATATACACCCATATCAAATTCAAAATCTAAATTAATTTATTTCATGTAAGAGAAACTATGTTATTATAAATTCTTAATTATCAAAATATATTTTAATTATGATAATGATGCAAATTTACTTGAGTATTTAACTTTAAAAATTAATAAAAGTTAAATACTCAAGAAAATTTGCATTATTATCATAATTAAAATATTTCTGATAATTTGGAATTTATAATAATATAGTTTCTCTTACATGGTTAGTAGTTAGTAACATAGTTTTAAACATGATAAATCATTCATCAATTAAAATATTAAATTATGTTAATACATTAACTTCAACTTCATGTTACCTTTAAAAAAAAACCACTAAATTGAAACTAATGCCACAGACAAATACAAATATTATTATACACTCGTGAAACTTATAACACCCCTCTTTTTACTTGGGGGTTATTTAGGACCATTAATTTAAAACTAATAAACCTCAATTTAGATTAATCTTGTTACAATGTGATATTTCTAATGATACATTAAATAAAGGTTTTATGTAAGACAATTGTGTGTCAGTAAAATCAACAATAAATAGCTTTCACTAAATAATATTTGCCTTATGTTTAAGTTTCTGTACCCAAAGGACATATCCCTCTTTAACTTGTTTTAAATCACCACGATACACTTAAAAATACTTACTTTAAAATAAGCAAAACACAGAGAGACTATAAAGTAATTGCTTTAGATTTGATTAAATTCATTTCAATGATAAATGACTGACACATTAAAGCCGCTTCATTAATTGGCTCCCGTGTGCTCTATTTAATGATTAATGACGAAGGAATGAGTGAGAATGATTGATGATTGCAGTTCATAAGTAATTATAATAAATCGAGACACTATGATTGAAATAGATTTTTAATTTTAAAACGACCTTAGTATTGTTTTGCGCTTTCAACGCTTTCAATCATAACACTTCACCTTGTGGTTCGGACTTCAAGTTCATCTTATCGTTCCTTCTTGCATATACAGAGGTAGGGATCTCTTCTGAGAAAAAAGAAAATTCTGCAATTTTCAAGTCCACCTCGTTGACCTAGTAGAGCTAGGCGGACGTTGTCGAACTAGGGGCTACTCGACTGTCAAAATCTTCAAACCATTCATATGGCCTCTGAGTCGGCTTAACAACTGCTGTAATATGACAACAGTATCCAGCACTACATATGATCCATTTGTACAACAAATTAACGAAGAAAAGATGATGATGCCTCTTATATTTGGAGCATAACGACCGATCAAAAACTTTTGGACGTTGATGGGATTGGATTGCATTAATTAAGTGACTCACCACCATAATATGCCTATCTAGTACTGCAGCTAAGTAATTGATAACGCAGTAAACCGATCTTATATGTGTTAGTAATGCAAATCAGACGAGATATCTAATGTCAACTTCTGATAAAATTGTCGACAATCTGGCCACTGCAGTGATTTGTGATCACAATTTGGTGAACTATCAATTAATTCACTTTTCGACCATGAAATGAATCTGAGGAAAAATTTAGATTATCATAATTTAAAAACTTATATTCAACTATTTCAACTTTTTAATCTAATTACTATTTAAATTTTTGTTTTCCTCAGTCAATGGTGAAAGAACTTTTATCTGTTTCTTTTCTAAAGCTCCGTTCGACATTTATCTATAAAATTTTTAAGTTAAGCTTTTCGGAGATATTAAAACGAATTTAAAGCTTTAGTCACTATTCTTTCCCACGGTTCTGGAATTTAGTTCATTTTTATTGAAAGCAAGGAATGCAGTATTTTTTTAAACCCATAGAATTTTAGTTTGAAAAAAGTTATTTTTGATTTCGGAAACCAGAAAACAAAGCTTGTGATATATTGATTTCGTAAGTTAGCGAAGTTTTAGTCATGTTCATGTCCAACCATAAACTTCGAGTTCTGTAATCTGTCGTATGGACTGCGCAATAGCTTCACAACATAGGCCACCCTTTGGAAAAAGACAAAGTGAAACTGTGGTCTCTTTTCTCTTTCTATCAACTTCCGCCCTTTTTTGTGTTGATGTTTATTAAAACGAGTTAGAAAGAGTCAAGAGACACCATAGTTTCACTTTGTCTCTGTCACACCTTTGCAACCATTTTTTCATTTTTTCACATCTGGCTAGGAAATGCGATGTGCACTTCTTTATGTCTATATATTTAACGCATAAAATATAATATATAGCTTAAACAAATGCTTATGAGCAATATGTCTTTCAACAAGACTACCTACAGTTGACTCGCGATGAAAAAATATCGAAATTTGGTACATCCAGGGATACTGGTGTTTAGCTTTCCTGGAGCCGTGAGAAATAGAGCGGTCGTGAATTGACCTCTTCCGTTTAGGCAATATCTCGGGAACTGCTCGGTATCTTGATTCTCTATGATCGACGTCGTAGCTGATTTATGCGCCGCCACAGACACGCCTCACGACCCGGCGTGGCCCGCCCGCACGACACTGCTTTACTTTACTTCGATTATCTTGCATCGAAACTAGCTTAAATGATCCTTTTTACAATTTCTGATTTTTATTCATTTTAGAATGTAGTTTTCTTCTTAAAATTATAAGATGTCGTGTTTATTTACGCGCATCTATTTTTAATAAAAATTTATTTACGACCCACCAGATATTCATAGAATGTAAGAATTTCAAACTTTTTTTAAAATTGGTAATAGGACATAAAGTAAATCCATTTTTATATTAATTAAAGTAAAGTTAAACAATAAGATTAAGTTATTCCTAAGACTGCTTCGGATAAGCTGAAAAAGTATGCAGAAACCTCAGCATAATACAGTCTTCAAAGTTCATTATAAATATTATAAAAGTATTAAGAGAGGTAGGGCACTGCAAGTGCTCGCTCGAATAAGCCACCCGAACAACTACAGCAGGGCATAGCGAGTACTTGCTCGAATGAGCGGCCCGAACTGGGAAAGTACCTCCACCTTACAGAAAACCGCAGCCATAATAACACTAACATTGAGTAGTATTGTGTTCCTGGCGGTGAGTAAGGTTGCCAGAGCTCTTTGAGGATTCGCTGCGCGGACAGCGGAGGACCGGCGGTGCTTGTTGCTGTCATGCTCGGCGTAGACGCGGCGTGCTGGTTCGGCGGTCAGGGAGACGTGATGAAACGGCTGACCGCTGGCCGCCCGCAGGTTGAACGGAATCCCGAACCCAGGGATCACTTAATCTCCGCCCTGGGAGGCTGATCCGCCAGCCTGTGTAAAGTATCTGAAGTGGTAGTCGTGCCGGAGAAGGAGACCGGAGTGGACCCGGCTACTACAACAGAGGGGGATCAGGGGCCCTTCCGCCCGCCGTGCCAGCAACCGTATCATCTGTGGCGAGCTTCGGCAGTCTTAGTCTTGCCGTCGTGAATACATAAATTGACTTTTTTTTATATTAGATACTTTTTTATGTTGTGCTTGTGCTTTATATTTCAAGTTTTTTTATGTTTGTAATGGAAAATTTTATGATAGGGAGGGCATTTTCCAATATTTTAATTAGACGCTGTAAGAGAAAGGGAGAAAAGAAATGCCCTTGCTGAGTTTCTTGCCGGTTCTTCTCCGTACAAGGTCTCCCGCCCTATAGACTTACGAACCGATGGCGTAGTGACATTCATAAGTGCTCAATTATTGTAGCCTAAACTGAATAAATTATATTGAATTTGAATTTAGAACCGCAACTTTCGCCCTCTAAGCTGTCTGTGCAGTGAATCCTCATCCTTAGTCTTAGTAATTTTTTTTATATATAATGGCCATGAGAACGAAAAACAAAAGAGTTTGTACAGCGGCTACTCCATCCACATATAATGTGGATTTTTGCAACATCAGGGGTATTCACGCAAATCTTAACGCAGTCCACCACCATCTCGAGACTGCGAAGCCGACCACTCTTTTTCTAACGGAGACGCAGATATCCTGCCCGGCTACACATCATACCTTCACTATCCCGGCTACAAACTCGAACACAATTGCTGCTGTCGCCGCCTTCATAGCCTTGAAGACAGACACCTGTCGATATTGTGGGTGCGCGTAGATTTCGGCGGCCACACTCGTATCTATGCGTGCCTATACAGGTCTCATAGCGGTGACACGACCGTAACTCGACTCTTCACGCACCTGAGTTTGACGACTGACAAAGTTCTAGAGCAATATCCCACAGCAGAACTAGTTATTTTGGGAGACTTTAACGCCCACCATCGTGAGTGGTGGGTACTTTCTCCAACGATAATACCAGAAATAGAGGAACATACGAGCTCCCTACTGGACCTTCTGCTGACTACTCGTCCGGACGGATACTCCGTCTCAGTGGATGCGTCTCGTTCGGACTCAAGTGTCATGCACACAACCCGATCCTTCCGGGCCAACTAATTGGCGTCGTGTGTGACACTATAAGTCGGCAGACTGGGATGGATTGCGAAAATTTTACGCATCGTACCCGTGGAGGCAGATCTGCTTTAACTCAGAAGATCCTGACGTCTGCGCAGCCACAGTCACTGAGACAATCCTTGCTGGTATGGAATGCTACATTCCTAACCCGCGAGTAGCTGCCGGCGTCAAAAAACGACCGTGGTTTAATAGGTCTTGCAGAAAAGCTAAAATTCTTAAGAAAACTGCATATGAGGCTTGGACAACGGCTCGTTATAATAAGGATCCGAATATTTCTGAGGTAAAACGCAAATTAAATGCTGCCTCGAGCTTTAGTAAGAAAGCAACTGCCAGAGCAAAATTCCAATTCATCGGAAAAATAGGTGGGCAAGTCGCCTATCCTTCTGGAAGTCGTGCTTTCTGGTCGCTTGCCAAAGCTGCCGAAGGGAACTTTTGCCAGTCGTTGTTACCACCACTGCAAAAGACAGATGGTGACTTGGCCCATAGTGCTAAAGAGAAAGCCGATCTACTGGGCAGTCTCTTTGCCTCGAACTCGAACATGAACGATGAAGGCGCTGTACCACCTACTATACCGTGGTGCGGTAAGACCATGCTGGAAATCTCCATAACGCAGCGGGAGGTCAGGCGGGCGTTGCTTTCTCTAGACGTTCATAAGTCGAGTGGGCCAGACGATATACCAGCAGTGGTGCTTAAGCACTGTGGTCCTGAGTTATGTCCTGTACTCACGCGCCTCTTCGCGCTTTCCTACCACACTAGGCAATTTCTGTCTTCATGGAAGACTGCGAATGTGCACCCGGTGCCCAAAAAGGGCGATAGATCAGATCCATCGAATTACAGGCCTATCGCTATTACCTCTCTCCTCTCTTAGGCGATGGAGCGTGTGATCAACACACAGCTTCTAAGATACCTAGAAGTACACGATCTGGTCAGTGACCGTTAATATGGCTTTCGCCACGGTCGCTCGACTGGTGACCTTCTAGTGTATCTCACACACCAATGGGCACTAGCCATTGAGAATCAGGGGGAGGAATTGGCATGTAGCCTGGACATAGCGAAGGCGTTCGATCGGGTCTGGCACTGGGGTCTTCTATCGAAGTTGCCATCTTACGGAGTGCCCGAGGGTTTGTGCAAATGGGTGGCTAGCTTTTTGTCCGGCAGACGCATTCGAACCGTAGTTGACGGTAGTTGATCTGATAGCATGGACATTAATGCTGGTGTCCCGCAAGGCTCTGTGCTGTCTCCTACGCTGTTTCTACTGCATATCAATGACATGTTGGACATCAACAACATACATTGCTATGCAGATGACAGTACCGGAGACGCTTTTTACACGGGTCGTGCAAACATCCCTCGTTCCGTTGTGGAGGAAAACCGCGGAGAACTTGTGTCTCAAATCGAGACCACACTGTCCCAAGTCTCTGACTGGGGACGGGTAAACTTGGTCCGATTCAACCCTACAAAAACACAAGTGTGCGCGTGTACCGCTAAGAAAAGTCCATTCACTGTAGTCCCACAATTCCAGAACACTCCCCTCTCCATCTCCAAGAGCATTGGGATCCTTGGTGTTGACATCTCCAGCGATGTTCAGTTCCGAGATCATTTACAAGATAAGGTGAAGCTGGCGTCCAAAAAACTAGGTGTACTCAACAGAGCGAAGCAGTACTTCACGTCGGGGCAAAGGTTGTTACTTTACAAGTCGCAAGTTCAGCCCCATTTGGAGTACTGCTGCCATCTCTGGGCAGGTGCACCCGGTTACCAGCTTGGCCCTTTTGACTCGGTTCAACGACGGGCTGTGAGAATTATCGACGATTCCAAACTCACTTGCGGTATCGAGCCCTTGAGTCTGATGAGAGACTTTGCCTCACTGTGTATGTTCTTACGCTTGTACAATGGGTTGTGTTCTGAGGAATTGTTCGAAATGATGCCCACGGCTACTATATACCATCGCACCGCTCGCTATCGGTAGGAAATTCATTCTCACTTATGAACGCGGTGCGGTTTCAGAGAAACTTCCTCCCGCGAACGCTTAAGTTGTGGAATGAGCTCCCTGCCAAGGTTTTCTGCAAAGACTACAGAATGGAGTTCTTCAAGAAAGATGTTATTAGATTTATGAAGGGTCGGCAACGCGCAAGTGATACCCCTGGTGTTGCAAGCGTCCATAGGCTAGGGTGACCGCTTACCATCAGGCGGACCGTAAGCTTGTTTGCCACCTTAGTGGTATTAACAAAAAAAAAAGTTCAGATCACTTACAACTCTCGTGTTTTTTTTATTTTTACGCTCGGGGCAAATGTGGTCGTAATGGAAAAAGTTTCAAGTTTCAGCTTTTTATACTCGGTACTAGAAAATTCTGAAAATCAAATACTCGTTTAAATGCAACAAATCTCTCTACTCTAATTTTAGCCTATTTGACATTCTGTAATTTTCTTAAAAAAAAATCATTTCAAACATTATTATTGATTACTCACCTAAAAATTCTACTAGACGCAATTAAAAAGTTTTTTTCCAAACAATGTTTTAAAAAATGAGGCATCAGTAGCAACACCACTTATTTCGCTAACATTTTGTAGTATTTTTTTGTTAGTGATACGTAAGCTATCTCATTATTCTTCATTCCTTTTTCGATTTGGAGACCAGATTTCGCATTATTGCATATCATATCTCCAGAGTCATGTTTAAATACAGTCCTGTGCTTATATCTATGTTTGGCGAAGCGCCATATTCAAGTTTTATCACGGCGATATCGCGCGTCCTCATTTACATGTCCCAATATAGGGCGGGAGTTTTAGTGTGGATCCTTCAGAAATTGCGCGTCATGTCCTGCTTATTTCTTCATAATTCACTATTCATGAGCCTTCGCTGCACAATTCTTAACACGCTTTCATAAAACATTGCTAAAATATACACATCGAAAAACACTTAATGAATTTAGAAAAATTAAACACGAAAAAACACCACTCCTTCTTAAGATTCGCGCCAAAACTCCATCTCATTGTTTAATAGCCATTTATAGGTTTCATTCGCAGAATCAAGTATAGTAGCTTCATGTACTTAGAAAATACTTTCTACGATATGCGACCATAACTTGAACAAGCTTCTTTGGGATAAATTGTACTTACAGTACAGTATCGGAGGGCGACCCGCAATATTTTAGCCGACCGCACGAGCACTCGAGTGGTTGAATATGTAATTTGAAAATGAAACAAACTTTTTTCAAACCCGAACATTGATATAACTAAAGAGCTAAACTCATCAAGTTTCAATTAAATTTCGGACTGGCACAACAAAAAAAAGCGCCAGTATTTAAAAAAAAAAGTAAAAATATAATCGACGTTTCAACTCAGCGAAATGGCGGCAAAATATTATTATAAAAGATGTACTATATTGCAACCTTATTTTCTTATGCACACTTCTGAGTATAAATTTCTCTGCCATTGCTCGAAAAAAGCTGGCAGCAGGACCTATATCGATCACACCAAGTATGGTTGTTTGACCAACTTATAGTATTGGAGTTAAAATTTATAACCGAGGTTAACATTTATGACAGTTAATTTGGTCAAGTATGGCTCATCACAAGCGTAGCGTAAAAGACTCCAGTGAAAATGGCGTTTACCTTTTAGGATTGGCGCAGTTGTTGACATGCAGCGATTTTTTTGCTAGACTACGGAGGGCTACTTCATTCTTATTTTTAATAGTTTTATCATAAAACACTGACAATAATCGTATATATCGTAAAATTATGTCGAAAATCCTATACACTCCACTGGATGCCAATATATTCTTAGGGTAAAGTAGTTAAATTAGAAATCCTTATAGTTTCGCTATATCTGTTTATGTATCTGTTCGTCCGCCCATATTTTCGTTCATCCGTCTGCCTGTATGTCATTTTCGTCCATTTTATTAAAAGAATAATAGTTGTTCTATTAATATTAGTTGTTCTGCTATAGAAATATTTATCAACATTCTGTGAGAAAGAGGTCCTCTTCTATTTGCAAGCGAGGATAATTTAGTAGAATAGGGTATTTAACATACTTTTTTTATAATATCTTAGATAACTTTGTTTTGAATTATGCCTTAATATTTGAAATATTCAACCTCAAAATTAGGATATCGCCATGAACGCGTTGTCCAAAAAACTGAAAAAACCTAGGATACCTGCACATATACTGATTGATATGAGTTTAAAAGATACCATTCTTTTAAACTAATATCAGTTTATATGCTTTGACAATTTTGACAACGCTTTCATGTTGATAACTTACTGGTCATATACTTTGCCAGATATATCCTAGTAAGCCTTTTTTACCAACTTAAACAGCGAATACAAAACACTACATTGAATAACATACTTTCTTTGCCCGTTTGTTTCAAAAAACCAAAGATTTTACAAGTAAACTAAATATCGCAAAAACTGTTATTGGGGGCTCCAACTTAAATAATAGTTTATCTTAATTCCTTTGTTACGATTTTTCTTATTTAATCTGAAAGTAAAAGTAATCAGAACACATGTTTCACATTCATTTAAAATAAACGAAACATGTTTGCTACTTATTATTTTCAAAGTTAAAAAACGTTTCACTTAAGTATATGAAAAAACAAAACCCTTTGGTAAAAAGATTCACGAGCCCTTCAGCATAAATAATTTTATCCTCGCTAAAGATTAAGTCTTAGACCACAAAAAGTTCACAACCCAAACAATAAATTTTTATTACTTGTTTCAGCTTAAAGTACGATCTTACATGTTAAAAATAAGTGTTATGACTTAATTTAAATTTTATCGCATCAATCTTTAGTGTATAAAAGGTTGCAAAATGCGTATCATCGTTTACGGGTTCGTATCCTAATTAAACAACCCTCTAGACCATTATTTATTTTTTGTATATTTTATTGATTGTCTTTATGCTAATAAAATATTTACCAGCTACTTATTTTAAGTTAATTTTTATATTTTAGCGACACATATTCGTAAACCAGCATGAGTTTGTCTTTAATACTAGGAACTTGATTACTATCACTTAAGTAACTGCGCTATATGCTAATATATTAGAAATAAACTGTCTTTTTTACGGTGATTGTAGGTTTCACAATAATTCTTATATTTTGAGTTTTGTCTATAAATCAGTGAAAAACAGTAATCACAAAAGAAAATCGCCTTTCTCAATATAGGCAATGATGGTACCCGTTACAAATATCAATACATAATATAAAAATAAATACGAACGAATCTATTGACATAAAAGGCAATATTCTAACTGACGCATCACCACCCAGCCCAAACAGCTACTGATGGAAATTTTTGGAGTTCGTTAGATATTGAATGCATGAAAATACAAGGTTTTGCGAAATTCGACTACTAAGGGGCTGAAATAGGGGTTAGAAGTTGGTATGAAAAACCCTAATTTTTTAAGTCAAATCTATGAAACTTGGTATTTGATGTTATGAGTAAAAATCAAGATTGATATATTTCACTGTTTTTGGAAAATTATTCCACGGGGAGTATGATAGTGGATAAAACTTTGTATGGGAATCCGGTTACTTTTGTAAATAAAACCATGAAAATTTGTACATACACTTTTGTTTGCAAATAAAGAATGACGTGTTTCAGTATTTTTTGAAATTCAACCTCTAAGTGGGTGGGTGAAAAGGGGTGGCTATATATTTTGCATGGGAAAAAAATAATTTTATAATCAACATAACTCTAGACTTGCAATTAATGTTTTTGTACGCGTGACAGTAATGCATGTTTCAAGAATTTTTAAAAATTTAGCCCCTAAGAGGCAAACGGGGTAACGAAATATAAATAATAAATAAAACATATTTCTTTGCTCAATTTACTTTAAACTTGGTATATATTCATTTTAAACAGTTAATGAAAAATTAATTTAAAATTAAACTGCCAACATGAAAAAGAGGGTGAAAGTAGTGGCAAACTTTATATGGGAAAGAATTTTATTTTATTTATTTTTTATTTATAAAATTTGCTTAAAACTTAGCATTGTTGCTCGTCAACACGACAAACATACATATTTCTTAATTTTCAAAATTCAACCTCTAAGGTAATTAAACTGTTTTGCTTACTTTGTATGGGATTGGAAAATATTATTCTTGCTGACAAAGTTTCACGAAACTTGGTATCAATGCTTTTCAACACCAAAATTCTCTAACACATTAAATTGAACAACGCATAACGGCTTTTTCAATCTGCACGGGGGTAAAGTATTAATTTTTGCGGGAAACAATTTTTTTAATTAAATTTGCTTAATACTTAGCATTGATGCTCTTTAACATGATTAATTTTTCAAAATTCAGCCGCTAAGAGAAGAAAAAGGGTAAGCGAGTTTGTCTGAGATAAAATATTAATAAAGTTACTTTGAACTTAATATATATGCTTTTCAACACAAATAATGGACACAGTGTTTTGCGGATTTTGTATGGATAAAAAAAATATTATTTTTACGGTAAAATTTTCAAGAATCTTAGTATTAATGGTTTCCAACACAAAAATATGAAAATGACGCATTTCAGTACTTTTTCAAATTCAGCCAATTAATTATAATTAAATAATATTTCTACAGACATTGGCATGTCTTGATACAACCAATAAAAGACGTATTTTGAGGTAACAGAAAACTTACCCCAAAGGGAAAAACGTTAATGGCAAATTTTTACAAGGAAAATAATATTTTTATGTTCAAATATTTTAGAGTTTATTATAAAACTTTCTAAACAATAAAGTTTGTATATTTGGTGTTTTTCAAAATTCTACCCATCACGGACGAAAGGGGATGAGAATATTTGTACAGGATGTAATATTTCTATTACCAATTTGTTAAAATTGGGTATATATACTTCTCAACACCATCAATAAACGACGTAATAAAACGAAGGTTTCAGAAAACCTTACCCCTAACAGGAAACAAGGGAATGGCAAATTTTTTCACTGATAATATTTTTATAGTCAAATTTACTTGAAATTGTTCTTCAGCACAATTAAAAAAGCATTTTTTTAAATGGATTTCGCTTAGTTAGAGAGGGCGGCGCAAAATTTATACAGGAAATAATATTTTTGTGTTTATTTACTTGAAATTCAGTAGAAAGATGACAATCATATCACATCTCAACAATTAATAAAACACATATTTTGGTATTTTCCTAAATGAAACCCCTAAGGAAAAAAGGGTGGTGAGAAAGTTTGTATAGGAAAAAAAATTTCTAAGTAAAACTTGAAACCATGGGTTTCGGGTTTACTGGAATTTCAACTCCTGGGGAAGAAAGGGGAAAGGAAAGTTTGTTATGTAAATTTTTTTTTTAAATTCGTATACATCCTCGGTATGCATGCTCTTTCAACACCATTAATCAAATAAGGTTGGCAAAATTTCTAAGGTGTATAGTAAATTTTTTGTAGTCAATTCACTTGGAAAATAACGTTCATATATGATTCTTAACACACAATAACTATGTGTTTCTAGTTTTTTGGAAATTCAACACAATTAATTCAAAATGTATTTGAAAGTTTTTAAGAAACCAACTCCTTAGGTATAAGAAAGCCAGTGGCAGAGTTTGTGTGGAAAAAAGTACTGCTATGGATAGAAATTTGGAATTTGAGGAAGGAATAGTAGAATAATTATATTGAAGACATCGTTAAAGATTTTTTTTAAACGGTGAGAGCCGCGCGCAAATAATAGCTGGATGCTACAAAAGGAGTAGAAGCGATATGGAAGATTTCATAAAAAGTTATTCATATGAAAGGGATTTTTCAAAATTCACCCCTAAGAGCGTAGTAAATTTTGTATTGATTGTCTTATGCTCATATTACTCTTTTTTGATTTCGATTCAAATAATTGATTTCGAGAAGGGGATAATTCTATTGTAGGTAACTAAGGAGGTGAAGAGCGGTAAACTTTAACGTATGTTGATTAAAGGACTGTGCAAATCTTAAAGTCTATGCGAGCAAAGCCGCGGGTGGAAAGCTAGTGTACAATATTACTGACTTCTGAACTGGTGAAACTGTTTTGATACCAAGAATACCGATGACACCCTGAACTCAACTCTTAAGGGCAAACCCTTCGTAAATTTAATTCTTTTTCCCATGCGTAAAATTACACACTAGCTTATACGTCTTTATTTCAATTCAAGGTGCTTTCTAGTAATAAATTAAGTCATACGTTTGTATGGCTTTGGAGATGAATGTTAATTAGCCCGATATATTATATCATGCTCTATAAATCCAAAAAAAAATTACCAATGAACGAAAATTAATTATTTTCATCGCTCTAAAAATGGACTTACATCAATTATAAAACGTTAAATTAAATCGTATACCGAGACGTAAAATACATTTCCGTTATCTACTTATCGGTATTTAATCATTGATTTCTGCGCATAAATCGTAGCGAATTGAATCGATACCAAAAATGTAACGATGAATCGGACGGCACCTTGATTGTAAAATGCTGCATTGTACAATATCGTAACTTATGGAGTCACTTTCACTTTAGCCGTATACTTAAGGGTTTATCGTAAGTACCTACACAAGTTATGACGTAAAGGACATGTTACGTCATAACATATGTAAATTGCACTTTTTATCGTTTTTAAAATGGTTTTGTGAACGCATCTGCCCACATTTTATATCGGTTAATTTGTTTATGATACTTATTTTGATATTTACTCGTAAATGCATATATTTGACCGACGCGAAAGTAAAGGTTGGATTATGTTTTTGACTACACTAATATCATAAAGAGGTAAAGTTACAAGTTTGGATAAAGAAGGTTCAGAGATTCCGAGACTACTCACCTGATTTTAAAATTTCTTTTACAAATATTTAGAACACACTTTCAGGGTGGATATAGACTGTATTTTGTTCTAAATAACATATTTTTTTAGTTTAAAATATCCATATTTCTATATAAAGTATTATTATATAAAGTAAAAATGCACTTACTTTTAACGTTGCAACAAAGATCTGATTGACATGATCTGATTTTCACATAGATAGCTGGAGGGACAGAAAGACTATAGAATACATTTTACTATTAATTTATCTGCGGCACACTTTTGCTTACTTCGAAACGGTGCTTAGAACTAACTTAATTTTTAGCACATAGATACGAGTAGCTGTAGAAACCGAAAAAAAAAAAGATCCTACTTTTATTCCTATACATTATCCACGTGAAACCGCGGGGATCGTCACATCTAGTTACATAGGTATCTAAACCTAAGTGGGGATTTTGTTCTCTCGTAACACCTAAACGTTTATAAATTAGGTTTTCTCTTAAGTGTGTTATAAATTATAAAATATATGAAGTTTAGAAAATGGTGCTCCTTTATGGGAATTTTAAAATGGACAGATTATAGGATCAGTTTGTCGAGAACCTCGGATTGGAATAAATGTCCATGTCCTAACCGTGACCTAAGTTATCCTGCAACCTTAGTTAGAGCATTGATTTGATGCTTTACCCTGTGCCACTTTTTGCGATTTCTTCTAATTTCTATATGATGTTAAATTTGGTACGGAACCAACATATGGCTTAGTAAGTTACTTAAAACAAAAAAAAATAGCTTGAACACATTATAATCTTGTTGTATAAGCTTATTTTAATATAATAATTTCCAAATGAAATAAGAATCCGAACAAATAAAAGTAATTTTCCTACGGGAAAGGAATAATATTTCGTTCCCCTTTTTATCTTCGGGATTTAAGTTGTCTCAAAGTTTGTTTATCAGTTCTATTGGTAAGCGCGCAGTGACCACCGCCAAAAGATTTGTTTTAGCAGAAAGGATATCTACATCTCAACAGGTATATTCTAGAATTTGGCACTTATTCGTATTAAACTATTTTCTGCATATATATCATAAATAACTATTATATGAAAAATAAAAATTAAGACAATACTATACCTACATAATGAATAGCATAGTCCAATATTGTAGTTGTCAGAAATATAAGATAAAAGTTGTCAGTAAAGCAGTTTTGAAGTAGGTACTCAGCAAACACAGAGCTCACACAAACATTCCAAACATCTTTAATGTATATAAAATGCCAAGATTTGCTCTTTAACAAACAATGAAGTGTCCATTGATTTCTGATTAGGAACACAATATTAAAAATTCTTCAAGTCCGCCATTAAATGTACTGCAAAAAATATCTTTATTTCTTTTTCTCATTCCTTCACACTCAATTAACACCTCAGGCACACAGATAATGGGCAATTAACTGACACTTTTTAATCTGTGACAAATACGACCGTTATGGCCATTCTCGTCATGACATTAATCAATATCATTTTCATGGATGCGGTAAATGTGAATAGAAATGTTTTATAGTAGTTAATTAAACTTCGCATTAAAAAAACAGGGCCTATTACTTGCAATATTTGTACTTTTAATAATGTTTTGTCGTTCGAAATTATTAGATTATTCGCAAAAAAATATTAGACAGTGTTGCAGTGATGGGCTCACTAAGTAATGCTGGACTGAAATCACAAACTCTTAGGTTGTTAATTGAGCTCTCATGTCTCTCATATGAAGTTAAAGTCTAAAGGTAAAGAGGAAAGTGATTGGATTTTTAAAGGCTCAGTAACGTGCAAGTGATGCCTCTGGTGCTGCAAGAGTCCATGGGCTACAATGACCATTTAACAAACGGCACGGAAGCCATATGCTTATTTTCTACATTAATAGTATAAAAAATTCTATCCCAAGGCTGTGCACCACATTATCACGTGGATGTATCTAGCCGCTAGTGATCCTACTCGGTAAGAAAAAGCCGTTAAAATATGTTTAGATTTTTATCAGTTCAGGTGTTACTCGCAAATAATTTATACATATTAAGTTCATTACTTTTCAAGTAGGTTACACTAGCAGTCACTAGATGACTTTTACGAGAATTAAATAGTTTCACTTACATAATCTATGTACGCAAAAATTGATAGTAAGGTATTTGCTAAAAATAGTGACGTATACCGTGTAAATACAAAAAATAAGGATATGGTAGTTCCAAAATGTCGTATTTAAAAGGTACATAGCTCTCTTGCAATGGCTAAAACAGTCACTGTATTTCCAATTAGTTACTTCATTGTTTTGTGATCTGTGCTACAGGATTCTGTACCAAAAGGAAACATTCGCGATGTATATGTCGTACACTGATCAAACATTTCGCAATCATTCGAAAATGTTTTGCAATCACGGATGAAATCTGTGTTATACATGCAAACTGTCCAATTTTTAAAAAAGCGCAACGTGATGTTGTGAAAGTGTCAATATCAAAGTTCAAAGCTTTTCCAAAATATGATTGAAGTTATCACCTAATTACAATATAAACAGCTGTTTCATTAAGCACAGATAGTAGTTTTACAGATCAAGGTAATAAAAAGTTCGGTCAGTAACGGTCAGCGTCATTGTAAGTCATTCATAAATAAGTGAAAATCATTTTTTCTTTTTTAGGTAGGCAAGTAGGTGTTTAGTTAATTAAATATCTTTTTAAAGTTTGGTATTACAATACATTTCTCTCTCATTTCAGTGCAGACAGATAATATCCTAACACGGTCTAAGCAAGACATTACTTTGGTCATTCATAAACATAAATTCAACTTTTGTTTTCTAAAAGTAGTTTTTGTAAATAATAATAAAATTATGTAAGTGTTGATTTATACATCTGAGTTAGGTTAGGTTAGAATTCTCGCGCAAAAATGTAACTTTGTGTGAGTTGAGCTCAAGTGCGGACGAAGAACTAATAAGTGCGGAGCGTCGCCGGTAATTACTTTAACTATGCCTTAAACAGGCAACTCAGTGTCAGAAATAGAGGGATTGGCTTCACTTAAGCGGAAGCTTTATGCTTAGTTATACTCATTTTAAGTTATGTTTTATCTTGAATTGGTTGTGGTTAGTAAAAGGACAAATAAATTTATATATTTTATATCTTACTGACTGAAATAAGAATACCTATGTGTTTTTTTTTCATTTAGTTCTAAACATACACACGAAAATTTTAAATTTTCTAAGTGAAATTATGATTCATTATTTATCATACCTATATTTTTTAATAATTTATAGTATAATTTTATGTATTTTATCAATGACATTTGGTATTAAATTTAATGATGTTTAATTTATGATCTGTATTAAACTATTAATCTACATTTGTTAATAACTGCATTTCAAGCATAACTCAACAATTAATGGACTTCAGTTTCAATTTATGTAAACGATTATGTTCAGTTACACCTATTTTCGTTGATAATAAAATTGAAAAATTGACGATTTATATAAAAACATTTACCTATCTTTAATGCAAAGAAATATATTGTTAAAAAAAATGGTATGTATAAGTAAGCTTTTAATATGTATATTAACAGTTTTAACTATTGGTTTTTATTGCCCACAGTAAAAATCGTACCGATAGATTATTTTGACATTTCATACATTTTCATTCACAGTATAATACTGAACCTATTTCATTCTTGATTCCGATGACGTCAAAATGTCGACAAGAGTAGCAAATCAAATAAATTTCTAAAGTATTTTAGTTCCAGTTTAATTCTGTTCTTGATTAAGCGCTAACAACAAAGTTTAAAGGTTTCAATTTGTAGATTTCTCAATGGCCACAGGATTTTGCGATTGAAATTGCTTTCAAGAATCACCACCTGGTATATTTATTTATTTACTTAAATATTACAGCATTACAGTATTATCAACAAAGCACTGCAATAAAGTTAGGATTTGCAAAGATTCAAGTGATCAAAAAAGCTTTCTAGCCTTTGATCGTTAATGAAGCGCATTCAAATCACTCAATTAGACTCATGGGTTCTCTAGTGACACCCCAAAAAATATAATATAATAATAAGAAGTAAATAAAACAAGTCATTCTGAATCAAATACATTAATATTATATATATATATGTATTTATAAGTAATTTATTTAATTATAAGTTAACTCCTTAACTATAATTGCCGCTTACATCAAAGCGACGAACGAAGGACCAAATAAGTGAAAAAACTGTTCATCTAATCGAGCTCCTACGTGATTCTGATTAAATGAGCTCTGTCCTAGATCACTCCTTTTTCTATTCGATACAGCCTGGATAATTTCTAAGCGCATACTATACTTTTTTATCACATATACATTACTTTTTCTGTCTGGGCGTACAGTAAATAAAATAAAAATTAAAGTGTACATTTGCTTTTCTTAGAGTCAATAGAGAGACGAAACGGCGTATGTATGTATGTTTGTGTGTACTAGAGTATCGCTGATTCGAACTTTATGGAATTTGGAAGGCTTTAAAATTAGACGAATATAAAAAATACAAAAATAAAAACGTAATATAAAACCCATTTTCCATTCAATATGAACCCTGAGGTTGGACATTACCTACACTGTGTTACATATTTTTGTATACAATATTAAAAAAAATAAAGCACACCATATTTTTGACCTAACAGCATAGTACCTAGAATAGAAGTTCAACAAACAGTATATATTGCCAGCAATGACTATAATATAGTCCATATAACAGTACATATCATAGCATTCACAGCATATAAAAGCACATAACAGAATATAACATACATGTTACAGCAACTTAAGGTGATGTTACTTTAAATAATCATAACAATATAATTATAATTTGAAATCAGCCAATTCGTTGAAGAATTAAATCACTGACGTAGCACTAATACCTAGTTAGTAAACTTGAGTAGCCAGTGGCCGCTCGTCTAATCGATAGCCGATGAGAAATGAAAATGAAAAAGAAATCTTCTCAAGTGGCGACCATATAGATTGTAAGACGCAACATGGGAAGGCATCTTACCAGGATAGCCAACCTGGTTAAAGATACAGAACGCCACTGACAAGACCAGCCCATCTTTATATATATAGAGGAACGTAAACCACAATCAGCACCTGAGGTCTTACAGCTTACAGCTGAGTAGATCATAAAGTTTTGGGGGTAGTTAGTAATCTAAATATATTATAAAGATACTTTTGATAACTAAATTTTAAAAAAAAACGTAAACTTAACATTGACGTAAATAAATGTATAACTGAGCTGTAATTTCGATAATAACCCAGGCACCTAATTACATTGCTGCTTTACATGTTTAACCTTTTACTGACTATAGTCGAAAACATAAAACAGCAACCAATGAATATCATAATATCATACCATTTATTTGGGACTAAAAAATTATTAATGATTTGAATTAGGAATGAAAGCAAAAAGTAACATATTTTTTTTGGCCAAATTACCTGTATTTCTTTCGCAACGTGCAATCTCTTTAATGTACAGGTTGTACCTAAACAAGATCCAAACCAGCACAATTTCATCTCCGTCATAACAAGGTCGATGACCCCAACCATCCGTCATGTTACAGATATAAAATTGGTATCAAATTATAAGGAGGGCACAATGAACCTAATTAAATCTGTTAAGAAAGGTGACTAGGCAATATTAATGCTACATAAGGAATTCACCTTTTTGTCTTGTCTTTCTTGTCTCGTGTACCGTTTTGTTTGAATTAAGGTTCTGTATTAGTAAAATTAAAAATAAAACGGCATGGTGGCAAACAAGCTTGCGGCGCGCCTGATGGTAAGCGGTCACCGCAGCCTGTGGACGCTTGCAAAACCTTGGGCATCACTCGCACGTTGCCAACCCATCAAAGATCTAATAACTGCTTTCTTGAAGAACCTCATACTGTAGTCCTTAGATAAAACCATGGCGGAGCTCATTCCACAGCCTAAGCGGTCGCAGAAGGAAGTTTCTCTGAAACCGCAATGTACGTGACCACTTAGGTTCTAAGGTGTGAGGAAGTAAAATGTTGGGAACAGTCTCTTAACCACTTTAGATCTTAATGATAGGAGGCGAACCCATCACAGCAACATTGCTTATGATACAGTGAATCTTGTACTGAGGTCACTTTTGTATGTCTCAATCGCAACCTTCAGAGCAGTAAATGGGAAATTAAAAGACCATTGACATAATCATATCACATCCTTTACCATCTAATCTTAATGGACAGAACTTAAGAAGTATATAGTGACCATTGGGCAAAGGGAGATTCGTCATGTAAATTTACACAATTACGTAAGTCTAAGACATAAAATAAACATTTCAAATTATTTTTTTTGAATATCTTGTATGCAAAATTGTAACATAAACAAATATATCTACGTATTTTTTTTAATATATGGTTTGTTTGGTAGATGTTATTGGTAGTGGTATTGCTTTGTTTAACAACTATTATTGCATTTTTTTATTAACGAACTCTTGAGACAATCCAACGCTCTACTGATTTTTGAATTAAATGATATCCTTTCTCTTTAGCATTCACATACCAAAGCGTATGAATAGATATGATGACAATCGAAGAAATAGCAATCATAAGGTATTAATGTTTGGAGAGAGGTAATGAGTCAAACAGAACAATGATAAGGAATTTGCTAAACTCTTTTATTTATTACCTTCTGTAAAAAGCCCTGGAGCCTACAAGATACCTATCAATGATTCATAATAAACCTGACCAACGAAGTTGTCAAAACTATTTACATTATAGTCGCAACCTCTACATTTGTAGTGCAATTATAAACAAACTTAGTTATTGATAGGTATATCATTAATATTTTACTGACATAAAATTATATATTTTTGTTCTTTTGTTTGTTTCAAATTTTTATTGTAAACATTACTTTAGGTTTTTTAAGTGCCTGAAATAAGATTTATTTATTTAAATTGCAACTATACTGGCATATAATACGCCAGTGCTCTAAATAGCTACATTTTAAGGTAATTTTTTTACCGGCTTTTAAGGTAGTTTTTTTAGGTTCACAGTTATCATAATTGTGTATATAAAAGGTAGTGTGCGATTTATTTAAACAACACACAAAAATATTTAAAGTGTTCGTTTATTGTAATTTATCAATGTGCGATATCATTATTTCCAATTACGAGTAAGGTTTAATTATTTATCGTATCCAAATCTCTAATGAACTACGAAAAATCGATTAATGTTGATAAAATGGTCCATTTTGACAGTAACAGTTCGGGTTGGTTGCGGTCCACGTGCGTGATTAGTTGAAAATTGTGTAAACCTATGAATAAAACAATTATTCATATTATTGACGTGAATTCATGAATGATCTTTACAAGCAGATTATGTGTTTTGGTGTCTTAGATCTCAGAAACTAAAAGAGATACAGCAAAGTTAGACATATCACCTTAAATTTAATTCTTTCGACTTGCCAAAATCAGATACCCAACAGTTGTCCTTTGAGACCTTCGAAATCGACCTTGCAATAAGTGTGTAAAAACACGCCGTCAAGAATTACTATTTCGCTAGAACGGCTTATATCTATGAAATTAAGGGTCAAATCAACTCTAAGCAACTAAACGATAGATAAGGCTTGCATACTAAATATATAAGAAAATACAAACTTATAAATATCGTTAATAAGCAACGAAAAAAGAAACAATTTTGAAGAAAGAGGCTGCGTAATCCATATGGGTCATTTAATTGCAACTGAACATCTGCAGCTCTTATCTGCAGAAAGAAGTCGTTGCTGTTGATTGACGAAAACAATTCTAGAATCAAAAAAAAATCTAGCTGTAGTCCAAAATATTGCCCAGCCAATTTTTATGATCCCGTATAGAAAACATGCCAATGGAGTCCTTTTAATAATAAACTTACGCTATCTGTGTGCATGTCTAACTGACCGACCTTTAAGAGACTATCTTTTACACCGAAGACATTTTTAGAGAAAGTGAGTTATTGTGTGTTATTATGGGGCATTTCTAATAAATATTTAAAAAATGGAAAAATTTAAGGGTTTTTGTTCTATAGTAAAAAACTATTAAATTATGATCTCTATAGTAAAACAAATAATAATAAAAACCGATCAAGTGTGACCCCAGTGCGCGAGTCTGACAGAGGTTTATTAAGGCTTTGGTGGATACATCTTTAAAAAGCATATTCAAATCAAAATAATTCGAAACCTACAGCAACTGACTAATTGAATTAATTATCTACTAACTTACTATGTTACAGTTTACTACTTTCAGTTCCAAACTAAAATTATTATCTTTAAAAAATTCTTATTGATTAATTACAAGAAAAATAGAAAAAGGTATTGTTGGCTGCCCTGTACGTACATATATGTAAAAACATCATAAAATAGAATTAAGTCGTTGTTTGTCACTGGCCGACCCGACAAAAAAAAGAAAGAGTCAAGTGCGAGACGGACTTAAGTCTTTTATTTTGCCCAAATGTTATTATTCACTATTATTTTTCAATGCAAGCGTACAATAAAGAGTAGAATATGAATATTAGATATAATAGAATAGGTTAGAACTTAAAAACCCTGTAGAGCCATTCCGAGAATAGAGACTGCATATAAAAAACAGATTAGCTTAGTCAGTCACGTATTATTGTGTCTTACAAACATACAAACTTACATATATTTTTGATTTTTATAAATGTGATATAATAATATATAAATATATTTGGACATTACACACGGCGCCAACTGGCAAGCAAAGCTTGTGTTATGGATACCAGACAACGAAAACAAATATATACATATATATTACTTTTTTTTGTATGCAACATATCATACATAAATACACCCAGACTCGAGACAAACACAAATGTTTATCACATAGATGTTCATTCGGTGCGGGTATCGAACCCAAACTTTCTGCGGGAGTATTTTTTTAGTATGCCTAATCTGTAATTATTACTTAAAATGACCTGATTAGATTATGCTTTAAATAAATTGAAGAAAAGTAAACATTTCGTATGTTCTGGAATCCAGCTGCATTAAATACAATCTTATACAGGTCATATCTTTACAAATATATCCGTGTATTATTTATGGCTCAAAAGATAGTAAAATGCAGATTATGCATGGACAAAAACATAGCTCATTTTTTACACCGTTAGTTAGTTAACTAGTTGACTATTTGGACATCCAATCAGTTAGAGACTAAAATATGTGACTACGTACATATACTCTAAATTATAAAACTTTTAAGAGGTACAACCTCTTAACTTATCTATACTAATATTAGAAAGAGGAAAGATTTGATTGTTTGTTTGTATTGAATAGGCTCCAAAACGGATGGTCTGATTTGAAAAATTCTTTTACCATTAGAAGCCGACATTATCCCTGATGAACATAGGCTACTTTTTACCGCAGGAAAATGCTTCATTCCTTCGGGAAAGCGGGAAATAGGACAACGGGTAGTAAGAATTATCCTTCCGTGCTTATCTTTTTCACATAACTTCTAAACGGCTGAACCGATTAGGTTGAAATTTTATATGGGTATTTCGATGATTTCCTGGATGATTTAAAAATACAAATGGACCCGGTAGGTGGCGCTGATGTCGGCATGTCAACTACTAAACGGCTTGACCGATTGAGTTGAATTTTGTATGTGTATTTCCATGGTTTCACAGAAACGAACTTTTGATTTGTTTTTTTTTTCTATAATTTAGGAGTTACCGTAAGAACCTACGCCGGTTATGAAATTGAGGGCGGGCAAAGCAGCTGGCAGAAGCTAGTGTACAATAAAGAACAAAAAACCCCAGTATGGTATTGCAAATTTTAAAACTAACAATCATTTATTACGACTCCATATAGAAATGTAACTCCGCTCCATGCTAGGCGTAATTCAAACAGACAGCTCGACGATTGGACTGATACAATTTTCTACACTCCATTGCGGCCTTAATAGCTTAGTTTCAATACCTCGTCAATTATTCATATAAAATACTGCGCTACGCATACATATACTTGCATTAAATTCTGAACTTTACTGATATACATTTAAGGTATATTTTGGCATTGGATTGTAATTAAATTCTGAACTATTTAGAATAAGAGGAACATGTAATTTAAATGTCTTGTTACAAGAACCTATGCGAAATTATATCGTGGAAGTGGAGGCTCCTGACGCGGAGAACGCGCGAGTATGGAACTCGCAAAACAAACAGTTACAGCGGTCGTGCACTGACTTGTATTCGGTACATATCCATGGTTTTTTACGTACATAATAAAAACGAATAGGAATTTGAGAATTGGATTGGAAACAAAAAAAATCAAGGCCAGCCTATAGCCTATTTTAGCTTGCTGATTCTGCGAGTTGTGTTGGTGACTTTAGTTATTTTCCAGGATGCGATCTCTTAGAGAAACTGCAAGCATAGCTCATTCCATTGAGCGCTAAGCTTTAGACTTGTGGACTCGCTTACAGTGTTTTGGCACTGAAAGTCTTGACACTTAGGACGCACTGATCAAAGACCTGTGTCTTTAGAATCTGCGGTGTAGATGACAAGACTTGACAAAGCTAAGCCAAGTCGAAAACCTAGGCCGTTCTAGATCATCTGCACTGACTGACTGACGATACATCCAGGTGGTAACATGTCTTTATAATGCAGCTACGATGACTGTTCAGTTACAAGACTAGAGGACAAGGATCATCCAGCTGCAAAGATTGCGCCGACCAGTGCGCTGCATGATAATTTCAAAATGATGGACTGGACTAGTCGTGACATAAACGTAAACGGCGAGTTCCTACATCACACAGCTTAGGTATACCGATCACATCGTCATTATGGCAGAGTCTCGGAAGAACGAGTAAAATATTGCAAACCCTAGATGAATCCTCACGACAAATAGGCCTTGGTATGAATTTAGGCAAGACTAAAATAATGTTCAACCAACACGTTATGCCAAAACCAGTAAACGTCGCTAGTATCTGACTCGAGGTGGTCCAGAATAAAGTCTGCCTTGGACAGGCAGTGAACTTTTAGTTCCTACGGTAACCTACCGTACGGTACGGCCGTCAAACTCAACTTATTCAGCAAATGCCTTCTATTGCGGCTTTGTCGGTAATGCACTATTTCATCACACATCGTAACTTTACGTGTTCGCGTATACATTAAAAGTCCTTTGAGACAAAACCGTCTCAAGACGCGCCCGCTGGAGTCGCTGCTTCATTTTCATACATTTATTTCGATGACGCGAACGCGATAGTAGAGGTAAACACTCACACTAGGCACTCTGTTCAAAATATGAACTACGCACGAGCAATTACAAGTTTAATCTTCAGCCAGAACTTTTTAATTCAAAAATTCTCCAGATATTTTGTGCCACTTGCGGTGGCGTTGTTTTCTCTACTTCTCCAGATATTTTGCGCCACTTGCGGTGGCGTTGTTTTCTCTACTTCTTTCATTTCAATAATTTTTTACTAGCAAATGTGATAAAAACATTGTGCGTTACACGAGCGGCCTTAGGCTTCTAAATAGCCTCTCGTTTTTAATTGTCTCCTTACCACCCTTAATACACAATGTTCTAATTTAGAAAGGAAATAACACCTTCTGCCTACAGTTTTTTCCCTAGCGTGAAGGGTAGTTCATGAAATATTGTTATTTTTGACTTTTCGTAAAAACAGTCAAGCATCCACATTTTTTGTCTAACTAATGAATCTACTACTTGAATTGGTTTGTTTTAGACTTTCCTTAGTAATTAAAATTAAAATGAGATGTTAAAAAGTAAAGGAGTTTCTGCTGGCCGACGCCCTCTTAGTTCATTTGTTCCTGGCTAGGCTGTTCGTAAATTGTGTAATAGTACAGAACCCTCGGTGCGTGAGTCTGACTCACACATGATCCTTTTTTTTATAATCGTAATTTACAATAAACATAACCTGGATAATATATCTCAGCGCTTGTAAACGACTCCTAACGGTTATTAAAAATAGCTAAACGCTTCTGAATATCGAATTGAAATTCGAATTCAATTCAGTTTCCATACACGGGACTGTTTTAATGATTCAGTACGTAATATATGTGTCTGTATGAGTGACATTTTACGGCCCTGTAATCTCGCGGTCTTTTGTGAATATAGTTCATAATGCTAGTGCATTGAAATGTAGTTATTGACTGGGCTTTCCGAACTATAACGGCTTTGAGGTGCTGAATATGTGTAGACTGCATATTGCAAATGGACTAGACACACCGAGACAACTTGATGAAAATATTAAGTCCAGAAGATCGTTAATATATTGAGATGTGGTATTTTTTTAATTATTTATTGCTTAAATCAAAACGATAATGACTACAATATAGTAAGCATAACTAGTATTAATATATTTAAATATTGTTTTAATAACGCATTTATGGATATTTTAAATATGACAGTGGCTGAACTATTTCAATGAGGATTCCATAAGATAGAATATCATACCACATTGGTAACACTCCGCAGTAATGTGATACAAAAGTAAATTTACTAGTCTTAAAATTCGAGTATCAGGCCAACTGTCAGCTGGGCTATACTTGGAGTATTATTAAATTCTTTGAAGGGTATCATCAAAAAATAAGAGATTCAATTTAAAAAAAGAGAAAAAATTTAACATAGTCTATAGAATGAGCAAGCTGAAGTGGAGCCCACGAGTCTTTGAGTTGAGAACACAAATTGGCTAGCGCAGCGTGGGTCGCCCTCCAGGCAGTTTAACCGATGAACTGTAAAAGGTAGCCGAAAGAAGCTGGATGAAAAAGGCGAAGGATGAGGTGTGGTGGCATTCATTAGGAAAGGCCTCTGACCAGCAGTGGACTGTAACGGGCTGATTGATTAATACACACATTGATGTAGTCCAAAAGTGAAATAATTAGACTAAGGGTCAAGGTAACTTTTAAGTAGCGGAAGAGATAAAGTTTTTAGCTAAGGTAGCAAAACAAGCGTACGGTCCACCTGATGATGACCAGTAAGTTGCAAGTGCTTTAGAAATCGTAAAGGAAATTGACTCTTTTCGATAAATCGGCTGCATAAGCACTCCGAGTTAAATTTGAGTCCAAATTGAGGATAAGATTTTGTGCTATACCGACAATTAAGATAAATGAGTCGCTTTCCATAACCAACGCCGTTTTTGCTTGATTGTTTCGTATGAAGGTGCTGGTGTCGGATAAGCGCAAATAGATCGTTAATAGAACTTTAGCTGAAGCGCTGAGAAAATTTTAGCGAAATAAGGTATGAAGATATCTTAAATCCTGAGGAAGGACATAGCTATTTAAAAAACTTATTTTAACAAAAAAAACAGCCACCTTCAAAAAATGCACTAAAAAGGTAAAAATAATTACTAATTTCCAAAAATCTGATCTGAATTACAATTTGAAATTGGTGTCATGCAAGCAAAGTGTGTTATAAACTGTTACATAGGTACATCTTCAAACTGTTTTACAGATCAGATTTTTGGAAATTAATAATTATTTTTACCATTTTATTGCATCTTTTTGAAGCCATTTGTTTTTTTGTTAAAATTTTTTATTTTTTTTCTTTTCAGTGATGAATTGCTTTTTTTCTTGTACACAAAATCCAGCCATACTCGTAACAAAGTTTTATACAATCATCAACATAAACGGCGTTTCACCAGTTCCAAATTAACATTAATATTTTTTTTTTCTCCAAAAGTTATAGTTTTAAATTCACTTTAATAATATGGGACCACCTGGAAAGTATAACCTTTTCAATAAAAAAAGAATTTCTCAAATCGGTCTAGGCGTCTTCGGGTAACATAGATAAAAAAAAGTCTTCGACGAATTGAGAACCTCCTCCTTTTTTGAAATCGGTTAAAAAACGAGAAATAGGAGTCGGATTAGCGCACCGAGGGTTTCATACTGAATACAAATTTTGAAGCTTATCAACTGAATTATAATCTACTTAAAAAAGTCAAGTGTAAGTTGGAAAAGTGATCTAAAGATTTCGCACTAAAAAAAATCAGAGCTTATCTACTCTAAAAACCGAAACCCACGCGGGCAGAGCCGCGGCTAAGGGCTAGTATTTTACAATTATATTTTCCATGATGAAGACCTAAGTAGTAGTAGTGGAGCATGTAACTAATTACCCTTATAAATCTAAGTAAATAACTCTGTTCGTTACAGTATTTAGAAAACATAATATTTAATTGTAAGTGCATTGTTTCCCGATACAATACGAATATTTGCTATAACATGTATTAAATTAGTTAACTTTAACGACAAAGTTTGAAATGAGGTTCAAAATTTATAAATGCATATAATATATATATATTTATAATTTTTATTGACAACACCTGTTATATACCATTCCTGTTCATCTTCATTAAACAATGTCCTTAAAAGTATTTGTGTAAAATAAAGTAAACGTATAAAGCTTGTTAACATCTTTAATGCGTCCATAGAATGCATTCAATGCGAACTTCGCTCGTAAAATTTTGTAACTGCAATAATGCGACGCATTCATCATTTTAGTCGCCTTAATATTTCACAGTCTTGTTTAAGCTTTCGGGTCTTTTAACTGCTTTGTAAGGAAATTAAAAGCCCTTGTAAAAAGTGTAACTAAATAAGAAAGTGGTTGTAATGTGACGGTTCCTTAAACAGAAAAGTTTTAACATGTGAATGATTGGTGGAATACTTTTTTCGGAAATTCGGAAAGGAATAGTACCAACATATTCTTGACCGGTATATCGACTTATCGGAATGAGACATTTTATATGTGGAAATTTGGTTTAACAGACCATATATCGCACGTAACATACATGGGCGTGTAAAATTACGTTGTTTATTAATATTCTTTTTAAACTATAAGGCAGAAGACAAGCCCCAGAATATTAGACAATATATCTAACTAACATTATGCATGAAATACTGAAAAAACCCTTAAGATATGTTTGTATCTTTTAGTCCCAATATGCGGTACTAATTGAACTTACGGCACCGCGGGAAACAAATGTTCTACAGACCAAATAATACACACTAAAAAGTTTCATAATTACAATGTCATAATTACACAATTACTAGGGACTTTTCATAAGTTGTAATCCTGGTACATCAATATTACAAATAATCTTTCTTTAGTCTCTTTGAAGGTCGGAGTCTGAAGAAAATCATAAAGACCATGTTTATAGCTACTTCATTAATATAAATAAATATTTTCATAGCTAAGACTTGAACCTGCAGAACTTACAGTCCTTTGTTACTTAGATATGGCGAGATTAGCGGTTGGTATGCAAAGCCGCCTTAAAAGAAACTTACCAAATTTGGCTAAAGAGGGAAAGAAACTAGGGCAAGGAAGGTGAGCGTTATACCTATACCTGGACCGCAAGTCCTGGTCCCGGGCACTTCACACACTTTTCCATTCTATAACACGATGGACCCAGAACCCGCTCAGTTTTCGTCACTTTTCTCTGTTTATCTAGCACGACCTGAAAGACCGAATCATTTTAATTTCACAGGGTAAGGGTTAAATAGTAAAGTTTAGTTGATACCTCTATCAAATAAACTTTATAACTGAACCCTATTTATGCCAGTGCCAGGTATGGTACATATAAAAAGCCAGCAATAGGTGAATGCATCTCATAAATAAGGTAGCGTACACACGTCATGGCTCCCGAGTTTATTGATATGGAAATCAATAGTTAATGCGCGCCGTGGCATTGTGCTGTGCAGATTTATGCGCACGCATCACAGGAACAAACGGCGAAGACGATGGTCGTAAGTTTGAATCTGAGTTGGTGCTGGTTACAAAAAACCCTTCCGTGTATCGATTTATTGACGATAAATTCATAAAGTGGGTTTACTGAAAGTTAATAAGACCATTTTAAATTTATTTTTCTCGAAAAATACGATTAAAGTTAACTAAACACTAAAGACAGTGCTTTCGAGCTTGTGAAATTATTTTCCCTGGCAAAAACTATTTTCCCTTCTGTCAAATTAATAAATATGACCTTTTACTTTTAGTTAACTTTTCGCTAAATTCGTTTTTAGTTTTCATAGTTTTTAGCTAAATATTTACCATCTTCAATGTCGAAAAATTTCCACAGAAAAAAAAAGCATAAAAAGGTGGAAAAGCGACAATTAAACTTCAATCTTTAGTTGTTTTATCGAATAATAATTATTTATGGATAACAGAGATTTGTATACGATGAGTTCGTCATCGGTAGTCAATCAAAGTATCAAGTTACAATGATTATGTATGTTATGCTACGATTAGGAATGAGACCACAATTTTCAAATTGAAATTCATTTTGTCAGTTTACTGAGAAGGGTTCGCGTATAAATGTGAAGATCGATTGCATAGAGATGGGAAAGAGAAGATAAACAAGATTCATATAATAATATAATAAAAGTAGCAAACAGAAAAGGAGACATCTCGACTGCTTATCCTAATTGTCGAGTATTTTACGAGTATGTAACTGACAAGTAACTATAAGGCAACAAGTAAGGATAAAATGTCATATTCAACTGTTATTCTTATCGATTTTAAGGGGTTAACGTTACCTCAACTTGCATGTTTCTGATTACACGTAGTACAAAATAAATTTCAAAAATGCTTTAAGCAAAAATAAGGTATTCAACATTTATTGTGACCATAACATGTATACATATCAAAGTTATTACTCACTCTCATAAACGTAAACATTTGCTTTTACCTCTTGCACTCGAATGAGTACATTTTTACCAATGCTATTCGAAAAAGGGCATTTTATTCATCGATAACATTGAATAAAACTTACTTGTACTCACTGAGTGATTAAAACATTCGGAATTTGTAACAATTGTTAAATTGTTTTAATTCTTATTGTGATTGTTTTATGTAATTGTTCTCTTATCACTCGGTTATAAATACCGAATATATACCAAAATGTGTATTTTTTATGGTAAAAAATTAGAGTACACAACACGTGAAAAAAAAAATCATCTCGGTCCTTTGTAACCCTCCCTCCGCTCAGGATTCTACTCTAACATCCTTCGCTGTCTTCAGGATCCAACTTAGCTTAAATTTCAGCAATGCACAACTTTTATTTTCTCGTTGCTAATGGTAAGAATTAGCATGCCCAACTAGTAATTTTTTTTATTTCTTAAATTTAAATCACTTCCTCCGCTCTGTAGTCTATTCGCGAACCACTTGCTCCGCTCGTCCTCGCAAGATTTGATTTTAATTTTGTATGAGGTATTAAAATTAAAAGCGAATTTTCTGACTCAAATAAATCAGAAAATTTGTCTTCAAATATCAGCCATAGTTAAATAACTACTCATTTTAATTTATAGGTGATTAAAAAAAGTATTGATGGGATCATAAAATTATAAAAAATATGTGTACGCGCATCGTTAAAGTCAATTACAATGATTATTCTTAATATTTACAATGTTAAATTTACAATGTCGTTAAATTTTAGTATTTTCCTTAAGGTTGTTAAATATGGTTTATAGTTATTTACGGCTACTGGTTGTGGTTGACTTTCGTTTTCATATTTAAAAAAGACAATATCATGCTTTTAAATCTGCTGTGATTTAAAAGGACTACAGATCTTTCTTTAGAGAAAAGCCACATAGCCCATAGTCCATCGCGCTTGCGAATTGGCAGAAGTTATTGAGCTAGTGGATCTCAAGCTGCCAATAAGGCCTTTGACCTGGCTTAACAACTGCTATCATATGTCGACAACTGGGACCAACGGCTCACTGTACTGAGGAGCTTAGAAAATGTACCAACCACTAGCCGGTCATCCAACGGCTGACCACGCCCGATGATCTATATAGATTCCGATAGACGACTGTAACTTATTCTACAACCTCGTTACAATAAAATTGGCATGCAAGGAACTAATTTCTGCCTGAACATACACAAATAAAAATAAATAATTGAATAAATAAAAAACCTACCTACTATAGTGTGAGCAATCTGTACACTATTTGAATTAAAATTAAAATGAGTCCCGTCTGCTTATAGTTAAATATTTGGTATGTTTTGATTTCTGTTTAGTTCTTATTGTTTTTGCAGTCGATTTTTTTTTATTTAATGCTTTCTTTTAAATCACAGCTTTTTAGTGTATTCTTTTATTATAATCGTTATACATTTTTGGTCTCGCCTTTTAAAGCCCTTTATTTTGATACCCAACTCGCAAAAACTTTTATTAGCGCATAAAATGCTCTATTTTGATTTTTTAAGAATTTCATGTACCCAATGTTTCTCTCACAATTGAAACGAATCCAACGACGCCTCTCAAACTAAAATCCATCAAGACGTTTAGGCTACAGAGCGTGCAAAAGAAATATATATATACATATATATTAACATTCATACACTTGAAAAATATCTCTTTCTGGCGCAGTTGGGTAAATAGCACCTCACTCTTTTATATAAGTTGGCTTATTGTAGACAAATCTGTATACATGTTTGTCCCAAAATATCCATATTTTTCATTTAACGCTATTACCACAACTCTCTTATGCAACCACAATCAGATAAATAACTTATTAATCGAATAACTCGCTTTTGAAATTGGCAATTGAGTTTATGTTTAACATAAACTAGATTTAGTTTGACAGATTGTAACCGTGAGAGCTATTGTGAACGCCGCTACTTTACTGCTCACTGTTACCTGCTGTTACAGTAGGTGACTTAGGAAGCCTTAGCAACTGTTAAGTTGGAATAAGCACATTCTGTTATTATAGCGAATAAGTTTTATCAAGTTACTAGCTGTACACTGTACACTAGACTCACTTGCTGGAAAACTTATTTCCGTGGGAACCCTTGATCAGAGTAAAGTGTGTTGAAAATCGGTAATTTGAAATCGAACGCGTTTTTTATATATGTCTAGTTTTATTGCTATATGTGTATAAGTGTATTAAATAAATCATACGTACACAATATCATGGCACGTCCAAAAAAACACCAAAATGTATGTAAGTAGAAAACAAAACTGTCATTAAGTAACAAATAAAACAGTTTGTTTATTTAGAAGAAGAAGAAACACATTTATTTGACTAAAAAACATACACTAAATGGTAGACTACAATAGTTAGTATATATGTACATGTAAACATAAAAACACACACAATCGCACACATACATAAACACTTATATATATATATAATATAGCTAACAAAAGAATTATCCTAAATGTACATTGTTTTGGAAGTAGTATACATTTATAAGCTAAATAGGTAACCCACTCAGCATAACGCTGTGCTCACAATGAGCAAAGCACAGATTTTCAGTGAGACCCTAAAAATGAGGCATGACTCACTTACTACCCAAGAGTAACAACACATGAGTACCTAATCATATTATGATTCGTGTTTCATAGTTCACATACCCACACACTACTAAATAGAAGGTCCTACAATATATTAAAATCGAGGAAATTAAAACACACAAAGCCAGGGCTAACAATAAAGAATAATTTAGACAAACAGTAATATATTGGCTGTATGTGAAGCTCAAACCTTAGCCTTGCCAAAGCTATTAAAATAGAAAGAAAAAAAAAAACAAGACTACAATAGGTAGGATTGGCGCTAAGTTATAGTTTAGTCTTTGGGCGCTGTATCTAGCATTTAAAAAATCATATGTGGGTAGGAGCGAAATACCTACCCTCCTACTACTAAAATTAATTATTGACCTATTGGTAAAAGTAGAATAGAAAATACTATTTGGATTATTTTTTTCCTTTACATATATCACAAACAAATAACTTAATAACAGATAAAATAAATAGGTTGTTTAACAGACACCAGCAGCAAAAGCAACAGGTACCAGTTTACCTACTAGTTAATACTAATACTAACTGCCATATTTGTTTCCCCTATACTGCTTCGGTCGTAAGGATACAAGAGATGTATCCATGTAAATAGATAAAATGTAAGTACTTAACCGAATCTAAAATGGTATTTGTTTATTTAACAGATAATCCTCGAGTTTTTTATAATCGTTTTCTTACATTTTAGAGCACGGAACGAAGGTGGCAAATCATTCCAGCACCGGCTGGCAGAGAATTTAAAACTCCCACGAAAGGCTGCAATTCTTTGTTGAGGGCAATTAATCAAGTATGAAGATGCCCGGGTTTCATGTTTATTACGATAACGTGCCCATGACAACTTATCATACAGGTAATAAGGTTTTTCTGTTTTTTTAAATACCAAACAGCAGAGAAGCGAAGTGCAAATTTCGACGTGCGGACATATTTAACAACTTGGCACTATTCAAAAATGGGGTGACATGTGAACGAGGTGGAACAGGGAAACAAAACCGTGCACTGGCATTTTGTACTCGTTGTACTAATCAATAATATTACCATAGGCAGTGTCCGCATAATTAAGTTTGGAAAGTATTAAGGACTCGCATAGTCTAATTCTTGTATCAACACTGAGATAGGGCCGTATTTAGTATAGAAGCCTAAGGCGATAAAAACATCCTCGAACTGCTTCCATAATGTGAGATTCAAATCTTAGATGGCTGTCAATAATGAACCCTAGGTTGCGGGCTTCCTCTACACATTCTAGTTATTGGTCAGAAATAGATTGTGCTGGTTTGTGAGCTAAAATATCCTTAATTTGTTTTTTGGAGCCTATTAAAATGTACTTTGTTTTCTTTGGATTAAGCACAAGACAGTTTTTATGTGACCATTGAGTTATTCTATTTAAGTCATTGTTAATTGTTTTAACAGATTCCTGTGTAATTTCTGAACGAAAGGAAAGATAAATTTTAACATCGTCAGTGTAAAGATGATATTGTCAGTTTTTAATGCATAACGTGATGTCTGCTGTATAAATTATAAAAAGAAGAGGCCCGAGAATTGAACCCTGGGGTACGCCTCATTTCCAGCCTTTAGAGAATTTTACTACCATCCTCTTTTTCAATTTTGACTAACTGAAATCTGTTTTGGAGATAGTTATCAAACCAGTTTATAGGCGATGTATCGAAACCATAAAACGATAATTTTGAAAGAAGAAGTGAATAATTTATAATTTTTGTCGAAAGCCCGAGAAAAATCAAGCAGAGCCAGAATAGATCCCATGCCCTTATCACGAGTGGATAGCATGTTATCAATAACATCTATGAAGGCTGTTGCAGTGCTGTGATTTTTGCGAAATCCAGACTGTAAGCTAGGAATGATGGCGTTCTGCTCAAGATATTCGGTAAGTTGAATAGCAACTACCTTATCAAGAATCTTGGATATGGAAGACAAGATGTTAATTGGACGAAGATCTTTTTCAGAACTGGGATGTGTGGTTTTAGGGATAGGCTTAACTTTTGCAATTTTCCAAAGATCAGGGAAAGTAGAACTTAAAATAGACTTATTGATAATCTCAGTAATTACACCTAAGCTATAGGGTAGAGTCAATAACAGCATATCCAAGGAAATTTGGTCAACTCCCTGTGCATTCGATTTTAAACTTTGAATAATAGTTTGAACAGTTTCCTCATTAACTAGTTGAAGATAAAAAATAGCTGAACTGAATTTATGATATTCATAATACGTAAAGGTAGAAATATTCACCTGATCATTACCGGGCAGATCTAAGAAGAGTTGGTTAATACTATCTGGGTCATCACATGATCTCGGCAAATAGGTATTTTTATTTTTTATCTGTATGTTTTTTTTAAGATTTTTCCAGAAGTTTTTGGGATCACTTATTTTTATTTATTAATATTATTTTCAAAAAAAGATTTTTTCTCTTGATGTATCGCTGCAATAACCGTGTTTTTTATATCCTTATAAAAAAGTTTATGCGATACTAATCCTGATGATTTGTATCGTTCATAACTTTTATTTCGTATTCTCACCATTTCTTCAACAATATCTATCATCCAGGGGGCAGACTGACCTTTAACGCGAAAAGTTTTTACTGGGACGTGAAGGTCAAAAAAACCCTTTCAAAAGACCATTTCATTAATATTCGGAATTTGTTTGAGAGTCTCCCATTGTACAGATTTTAAATCATTGTTGAAATGGTTTAAAAGAATGTCCTTTAATGGTCTGATATTGATGCATTTATGATATTTTTTTCCTTTTTTCAAATTTAATTCGATGGAAACTACAGCGTGATTCCCAGAGTTCAGGAATGTTAGTGACAGAAGAGTGTCGTATTGGAGCATCAGTGCATATCAGATCTATTAATGTTTCACTGTGTTCTATGAAATGTGTTGGTTTGGTTATGTATTGTTTTAAATTAACAGATTGAAAGAAGTTTAGAAATAATTTAGTTTTATTTTCTTCAGTATTAAGTATGTTTGCGTTAAAGTCTCCAGTGAGGACGATATAATCAGCTGCAGAACAAGAATTAATAGAGATTGTTAAGGCGTCCAAAAAAAAACATTTACATCTAGCCAAGGGGGGCGATAGGCTGTCCCACTAATAATTATGAAACCATTAAGACTCGACCTAAGCCACATCTGCTCGATCGATCTATGACTGGGTGTGAGTTTACACGAGCATTAATCCTATTTCGAATGTAGAACCCTACACCCCCACAACGGCCACCACGGATACTACGTGGACGTGGCATATGTCGTAGTCGGTAACCTGGAACCACGGGGGCACGTTCATCCTGCCGCTCTCTAAGCCATGATTCGTTTATGACTATAAGTCGCACGTTAGGTTATTCATTGCTAACATGAACTCCTCATGACGAGTATTCAGTGATCCTGCATTAAATAATCCAATTTTTAAAAACTTTGTTTAAAGGACTTTTAAAATAATTTTTGAAAATATTTACGTGTGGTTTAAACATAAAAATAGTAATACCAAATTCCAAAATGCCTGCAACTTTTAAGAAAGCAATACACTTACATTTAACAAATTCTAATAATATACCTTAATACCGCTCTATCAACGAAAACAACTCATTAAAAATATATGGCTTGAACATAGAAACTAAAATTCATATACAAGTTATGAAAGTAATACATAGATATTTAAATCCAATAATGCTAGTTTTACTAATGCTAATATTAAAGAGAGCAATACGGTTATATTCAACAGATACATAAAGAGTAATTAAGACAAAACTGAAAACATAAACCCTTTGGATTGATGTTCCAAAATATGATACATATAAAAATAAATAATTATTACTAAATACTTGTGTTAACCAAAAATTTTATCCAAATCTTCTTCACTTCCAATGGAGTGTACTGAGGACATTTCTTCCTGGCGCACAAGTATGCGGCCTTGCTTAGTCCAGACAAACCTCCATTGCAACCGTCTACAAATCTCGCGCGTTTTATGAAATAGCTGTCTGTTACCTCTGGTAAGTCTCTCATTGACAAAAAAGGGTCGCTTATCTGAAGATATATTAAGGTCCGCTGAGGTAGTGCCACGACGTACCCGGGCACTGCGAAGCAACTCATCCTTCAAAGCCTGGCGCGTAAGACGGCCCACGAGCGGGCGAGTTTTCACCGGTCCATCGGCACTGTCAGCCCGCACATGACACCCACCTACACGCATTGCACTAACAATGTCACGCTCTTCAAATGTAACGCCTAGTTTGGTAGCTATGAGAGTAACAATATGGATAGGATTTTCAGAGTCAGATTCTGGAAGGTTGGTGATCTCTATATCATTCGAGAGCAACTGCTGATCTCTATCATTTAGGTCACGCTTTAGATGTTGTACTGTTGCCTTCAGCTGTGTGATTGCTTTGATTACCAGCAGCCACTCTATTTTCCAATTTATCAAACCTCTCTTCTAAACTGAGCAATCTGTTTGTGCATTATGCTAGCGAGCTTTGAAATTAATTTAGAAATATTTAAGTTAACAAAACCCGAAACGGTATGTTGATTCAACCGCGTTCGTGAGTCACCTAGTGAGAACACAGTCTCATGCCGTAAAGGGCGGGGGGGGGGGGGGGGGGTAAGACGAGGACTTTGAGGTTTAAAGTCGAATAAAAAGCTGAATATAAATCACAGAAATTAGGAACTTTATTTATTAACCTACATCAGACTATAATAGAAAATAATAACAAAACTTATACCTTTTTCTGTCTCACTATCAGATTCTATATTCTGTTTTTTTGGTAACTTTTTCTTTTTTTTTCATCAAAGCTTATTTTGCTCTTCTTTACACTCGTCAACTTCTCGTCTAGTTTTTCTGGTTACTGCTTTTCATAAGGAAAAGAAGTTATAACGGCTGTTTTTTCCCTTTTACGCACTTGTCTTCGTCTCTTTTTATTCATTCGTGGATTCGGCATCAAGAGTTTGGGACTAGCAATATGAAAGCTACTATTAGGTCCTGTCTGTTCCAGGGGCTGTTAAAATGATGTTGCAGATAGTTGACCAAGCATAGGTGAATCAGATAATTGACTCTGCAATGGGACTTTAATTTTGGAAACACTGGTTGGTGTTTGTGGTTTTACAGCGAAAACGGTGCTTGACTGATCTGATAAAATATTAGTTTCAGAAACAAAATCAATGTCTGTAAAACTGTAGTCATTGTCCAGCTAAATGCCTGTAAAGCATTTATGGCAGTAATCATTGTTGCTAAACGAATGAATGCTTTCCCAAAAACTTCAGCTATTTCGAATTGGGACACAACTTATCCCGTATGCAACCTTAAACAAAAAGGTCACACGAACCCGACGTCTCCAGGTTGCAATTAATGAGACGTTTACGGTGGAAACCATACTATAACTACGCCATGATCACGTGCTTCATCGAACAATTTGATATTCTGGGTGTGTGTAAAATTGTCGTCTTACAATAATAATACTTGGTTGTCTTTCGATGCCTTTGTGATCTCTATAAAGTACTAGTAAAGTAAGTACTACTGGTGAACTCGGCTTCGCTTGGATGTTTTTGGGATGTTGCTAACCTGTAGTAATTTGCCATTTTGTTATTTTTACTTTATGAACCATGGCAGTCTACAGTCATTATATTTTGATAGGTTCCAGATTACTTATGCTAAAAGTTACTTGAAAATAATAATTTATTGATGTAGCTAAGTAATTCTATTATTGTCAACCCTAGTTAATTATTTGTGGCAAGAATAACCTAGAAGTTAACGATATTTCGCTGATTAGGGAGTTGACTTACTGTCGCACTCGTACACTAGTATTCGACATTCTCATATTATAAATTACAAAATGGTGGAGCATTTAAAAAAAATAAAGTCTAAGGAGAGAGTTTGCCTCTCTGTGTGTGTTTTACATCTTGTATAATGGGTTATGGTTCGGAACACAGCTTGGAACATAAATGGTCACGTACGGTGCGGTTTGAGAGGAACTTCCTCCCGCGAATGTTTAAGTTGTGGAATGAGGCCCTTCTCTAGGGCCTACAATATGGGGTTATTCAAGAAAAAAGTGTTTAGATTTTTAGAGGTTCGGCAACTCCCAAGTAATATCCACGATGTTGCAAGTCTGAAGGCTATATAGGAAGACCGCTTCACATCGTGTGGGCCGCAAAATTTTTTGCTACTTTAGTAGTATTAAAATCAGAATATTTATTAGCGTAGAAAACATCTTACGGTTCCGCTTCAATTTGAAATTCAACTCTAATTCTAAATCAAAGAAACTTAGATTGACATCCCTACTTATAAATACTTCCGATTCGCCTTTACCTGGAGGTCTATTCTCCAAACTTACGTTTAATTTGACATTTAGTAGGACGTGAAATCAAATAGCAATATTTGTTTTTCTAAAAACTATATTTGATAGCCAAACATAACATATTGATGATACTGGAAACTGTTCTCTTTGTTTCGTATAGTTTGTTAAGAAATGTCAAACGGGTATATAATTCTACTTGTTTATTATAAATTCTACTAATTTAAAGCTCGTGATTTACGTTTTATGAGACATGTATAAAGCCGCCTTAGTTAATATACACTGTATCATAATTAATATTATTATGGTAGGGTAAAAGGCTTTCCCAAACTTCATAATTTGAGTGGGTATACAATTAACTGCCCCGTTCTAGGGATCAAAAATGTGATGTTATACACATTCATACATACCGTCGCCTAGTTTTATATTTTTGCTGACTTAAAATCATGCGTTTTCAAAACGTGAATCGTGTCGCCCTGGTAAATCCTTCTGGTTGTTGTAACTATGTAGTTGTCGTGACAGGGGGTATCGTCGGACAGACGGCTGACAAGCGACGACAAATGACGGCCGCAGCAGCTGCATCATAATGCAATCTTGTGATCTGCCGATGGGTATCGATGCATCAGATCTTGCTTGCGCTCCCACATGCATTAGAATTTTAATGCGTCCTCTTAGTTTGATAGTTATTGATAAACTGTTTTAATTTGAATAATGAGTTTAAAATTTAAGTGACTGACATATTACTAAATTGTTTGTTTAACAAATAGACAGCGTTTGCTCTGTGACGGGCCCTCTTTTTTAACTTGGGTAACCTAAAAATCTTGAATAAAAAGGGGATCATTAATTTACATACCTACACTCACTTTTCTAGTCTTTTTATTTTTAACCTTTTTTTAAGGGTTCTATAGCCAAATGGAATCCCTTATAAATTCGTCATGAATGTCCGTCACAGCTTTATAAATATTTAATAAATAAATAGATAGGTATATTTGGGTAGATTCTAATGAAATCTTACAGAGATGTGTCTTTTGAGAACTGCCATATAGATTTGTTATGAAAGGATATTTAGCAATGCTACTCTTAAAGTATAGTAGGTACAGCAAACCGTACATCGTGGTCGACACCTGAGTCATTCGACTACAAAAAGCTTACGCAGTAACGATTTTATGAGCCCTCGTATGTTTGCGGTTAGAAAGTAGAAAAGACACCAGCTTTGCGCTTACATGATTTACTTGTGAAGGCTTTACAGTGTCGGAGTTAGGTTTAACAACGTATTTAAATTTTTATAAAGCACTCATCAATAAATATCGAAAAGACGTCACAATTGTAAGGCTGTGACATACAGACGAATTAATGGACGATCATGACGAAGCTATGAGAGTTCCGTTTTTGATATTTGACTACGGAATCTTAAGCATAACTTCTAATATATTCATCAAATAACCCTACGCCGTATAATCACACATTTAACTATAAGATATAATTATAAAGTTACAGGGATTGAAGTTAGAAGCTTTTATTGATCAAATTTTTTGGCGTCAGTTACAATTAAGCTAGAGTTAAATTTAATAGTTTTTTTTTATTGCAATTATCCTCAAGTATACGTAGTAACCGTGCATACGATTAATTTTTTTTTTTTGCTCAAAAATAGCTGTAGCTACAGAAAAGGACTAATAAATACTGGTGTTAGAAATAGAATACTGTTATTCTGATCGCAAGTTCCCACAGGAATACGTTTTTCTGCGGTTGCAACCGCCGGGTACCTCTAATTTAATTTACTTTGCTTATACCACCTGAATCCATCACTGACTTTCCTTATTGTTTCTCCGAAGAACCTTTGTCATCTGCTGACTGTATTTACTCATAGCACACCAAGAAATACCCGAAGATTAAATCTCTTGATACTTGACACCATTCTTTATCAACTTCATCATATGTACTACATATAGCCCCACGTTTAAAAATTTGTATTATCTTACAACAAAAAATAGGGTAGGCTGTATTGGGATTCTTACTGTACCTATTTATTTATCAAACAGGCATTCCGATTAGGTTACAAGAATACGGCACTGTATCAGCGAAGTTCGAAAAAGAAAAGTCTTTCGCAGGCCATGAGGATGTGCGTATATATAAGTGAATCATTTTGATCCTGTGTAACTCAGAAATGATTTTACCTATATAGATACAAGGTTTTTCTTTCTATTAAGTTCCCTAAATTGGCTAAAATTGTAAATTTTACAAATGTATTTGCTATTACTGTTATTGAAAGATTTACTCTAAAAATTTACCATTTTTAACACTTACTGACTCACTAACCTTTCATAAAAAATCTAAACCACTTCCAACTAATTCTATGAACTTGAAATTTTATTTTTAAAAAGATTATTAGATGTTTTTCAAAGACTCATTTTTAATTAAAGATACGGTATAGTTAGTTCAAATCAGGTACATAGTTTTTACCAAGAATTTAACATTTCAATCAAAAAGTACTGAAAATCAACTAAAACATAAGTAAAAACGGGCCAAGTTTGGCACAGATTTGTTTGCGCTTGTCTATTTGAAACTTTATAGGCCCCAAGTTTATTATTCAGATATTTTCGAAGACTTAACGTTCATCTACTATACAAACAGAAAGAGGTTACTGATTAATTTATTAACTTTATTCTGTTTATCGTCAAATCCGTTGTTAACTTCTCTTGAAGAAGTTATTATAATAGATCCGAAAATAATCGTAATAATTGCTAAATTTGTGTTTTCTTTGCATTTTGAGTACTCGAAAAGAAAGAAATTTTTTTGGGGGTGAAACCACGTAGCACTATTTTCCTTTAAAAAAAGCTAGTCAAGAAGTAGCTGTAGAAATCCCGCGATGATGAATGATATGTCCCGCGATATGTCCCTTAAGCCACAAACCCACTGATGCATAGATGTGCACGGTGAGGCTACACACTTAAGCTCCGTGGGTCCGTATTGGAAACGTCATCCGTGCGTAGCTTGCCTGTAGGTGTTGTAGTAAATTCACTTAAAAAAACTACTTTCTTATGTAGACAGCCTCACAAAATTGTAATAAAATTAGGTTAACTATTTAAGAATAGCTCACTATACATTGAATCTAAACTTTTCTAACCTCATAACACTGTGGAAACTAGATTTTTTAAAAACCAGAAAGTTACTCTTATTGGGAACTGTTTTCCTGGTTCTCACGCATCAGCAATATATATGAGTCAACAACTTCTTGGAGCCGAAAAGTAGATCAGCTTTTTTGCGAAAATGTTGACATTCTCGGTCAAAACCTTAAAGAACTCACGTTTATCTGAAGATATCAAGATATACACTTATTTTAATATTCAAACTGCATTCTCTTAAAGCTATGAAAAAATATTAGTTATACAGAACACCAGTTGCTCAAGGGTCTTTGGGTCTTTTTATTTCAAATGTATAATTCGAAGCTCTCTGGGAGGCCTTGAGTGTTTTTATTATAGTAAACTAATTGTCCTCGTGGTTAGCGGAAATACCGGTTTTCCTAGGAAGACCTAATCAAAGTAATACTTTTTCACTGCAATCGTATTAGGTTTTATTAGTAACCGTAGTTTTATTCCATTAGGGTTTTCAGGGACTGTAGAGTCTATAATCTTTAGTCCCTCAAAGTCAACAGTAGTTGGTGTTTTTGCTTATTTTTCTACTGCAACTGATCCATTTAAATTCTACAAATTGCCTTCGTTATGAATTGCAAGTTATTATACAAACTGGGCAGTGCTTCAATAGCTCATTAACCGCTCAGGCGGACGCACGTACCACGATTATACGAGTATTTTATCATTCCGGAGCGCCAGGCCCCAGGCCCCAGGCGTGATGGCATGCGTAGGAAACTGCAGATGAGACATTTTTTTAAAGCAGTAGTTATCGACGTTGCGTTACAAGAAATTTCTGCTTTAAACTACAGTGAAACACATTTTATAATTGTATCGCTTGATTCCATATGTTATGGGGCAGAAGAGTATTTGAACAATATAGTTCAGGGACTAAAGACAAAAAAGGAGAAACTTCGGAATAATTATAGAGAAATGCTGGGGCTTTGCATAAAACTTCCCCCTCTGAACATGGTACTAGTGGGCCTTTTTTTAGGATTTTGGGACTTAAGTACTACTTAACCTACTTAAATAGTATACTACTAACTTTGCTAAATTTGGTCTAGCCGTGAGGCAACATTATAATATTTTTATATTATGATATAAAAAATTCATTAGCTTAAAATGCACTAACAAGCCTGTTCATATGACTTTGTATTTTAACTAGTGACTCCACTTTAACTTTTTAACTCCCAATTCCAGAACCCACAATAAAATCACATTCACACTTTAAAAACTTGACAGTATTTGAAGTTTACGAGCAACAGAGCTACGAAATATCATCGAAAGGGTTCCTTTTTACAATGTTGGTACCTGCATAACCCTAAAAGCAAAAAAAATTATTATTTTTTTTCTTGGGTTTGTGACATTAAAATTCACTTTTATTATTATTGGACTCAGACCAAAGTGTTTCGCCACGAAATAAAGATTCCATTTGGGTACGGAATCCTGAAAACGTTTTCCAATTCGACGGTAATCAGATCTCCTCCACAAGATAGATGCTCGAATTGCACATTTATTATGAGGCCATAAATTTTAATGAGCCTCCTTGATCTCGAGCGAAGCCGGATCGTCTTAATATATTGTGACCTCGATGTTCGTTTGGTTGGGCGCAGATAAATTGTGAGATTTTGTGGAAAGAAATTAGCAACGGTGAGGTGAAATTGGTAACAATTTATATTTCTTAACCTTTTTTTGAAAGTTGGCTTTAATTTTGGATGATACGCTGTGAATGGAACCCAATCACGTTTTAAGAAGCTCACACTAAAATTTTATTTTATTGAGTTAAGGCCAGTAGTTATGAAATAAAAAACATTGATAATGATACTTGGATGGGTGACCGCCTAGTGGCTATTTTTCTGAGCTCCTCCGCGTTTCGGTCCTGGTTGTTCTAATATGACAGCAGACTTTAAGCCAAGTCAGAGGCCTCATGGGTGGCTGGAAAACTCTCACAGGCGACCGGTCACTAGCTTGACAACGTCCGCTAACCCGCACTAGCCTAGCCTGCCTATGCCTTCTTTTTCAAGTTAAGGCAAGTGCCCCTGCAGCAGGGTGCATAATGGCTAAGGCAACGATTGATAGTGCGTGCTTGGTAGGACTAGGACTTCATGCAGTAGCTATGGCCACCGTCCACCGCTCTATGGTTTCCACCTCACCTCCCCTCTGTTACCGTTTGTATAGAACACGGGCACATGGACGCCGATGTACTTGTAAGTTCTTTTACAAAAAGCTCAGTTGAAAGTAAATCTTTGCGGAGACGTTTCATTACTAGCCTGCTAGGCGGGAAGAAAACGAAACTTTCTAATACATACGACACAACGATAAACTATATAACGCCTTCTAAATTTGAACAGCACTATCTGTGGTTATATATGTGAACCACATTTTCTAATAACGTTTTCCACAAAACGTTACGGGCTTTTAGGTTTAACGGGCCACTTGCATTTTATTTTTCATTGAGAATAAATTTTGATGTTAAAGCTAGTGCAAATCGTGGTGAAATTGCTTTCAACAAAATTGTAATACCTAATTTTAATATAAATTTTATGGCTGCGGTATACCTATGGCCTATAGGCTAGACCGCAAAAATACGCCGTTTTTGTGCAAATTTTGTGGCTAAACTATAGCATCTAAAGGATTAAAAAAAAGTATATGTTATAAAACTTGCTTTTGTCTAGTGCATTACCTTACTGAATGATTTTCATTTATTGTATTTAATGCAATAAAAAATCTGGATGTGACCGTTGTTTCAACACTTTTGCAAATTTTTAAGGCGTGTTTTGCATTTGCTTGTTATGAAAGTTGGTTAAATAATTAGAATAGCTTGTTATCTAATGCATAGACTCTAAGTTGTAGCGAAAAGTCAAAAAAATGTGACTACAAAACGGTAATAATTTTAAATTCCATACAAAAAATTAACAGTTTCAAGGCGTCAGTATGGTATAAATTACTTAAGAAGTATATAACATATATATCTCATAGTAATGTATATGACATTATCTAATGATTTTTAGTACATTTACATGCACAAGGTTAGAATTACAGAAATTAGCTTTCTGGCCTATATCGCCCTCTTAATCAAACATCTTATACATATAAATTTATTATCTTTTATTTCCCTCGTAGGTGTTGTATAGAGCACTATGTATCACTCGGGGTAGAAAGCGATTCCTACCTTATGTGTATGTGTATCAAACTACACCCTCGTTAGTAATTGTTCACAATGACCTCTCGGGGAACAATGTACTATTTATAGTATTAGTAGTCACGAAGAAAGTTTTGTATGCAAGGTGTGACGGGAATATACTATTTTGCAACAGTAATGTTTCACATCTAGCCGAACCGCAATGCGTCCCACGACACATCCCTTTTTAGGGTTCCGTACCCAAAGGATAATAAGCGGAACCCTATTACTAAGACTTCGCTGTCCGTCCGTCCGTCTGCCCACAGGCTGTATCTCATGAACCGTCATAGTTAGACGGTTGAAATTTTCACAGAAGATGTATTTCTGTTGCCGCTATAACAACAAATACTAAAAAATAGAATAAAATAAATATTTAAGGGGCTTCCATACAACAAACGTGATTTTTTTGCTAGATTTTGCTCGATATTGATAACGTATTAGGTAAACGCTTAAAATATTCACAGAATATTTATTTATATTGTCGCTTTGAAAATAAATAATTAAATTAAAATAAAACAAATATTTAATTGAAAAATATTATTATAATAATATATAATGGGAAACGTATTTTTTTTGCCGCTTTTATAGATAATGGTACGGAACCCTACGTGCGCGAGTCCGACTCGCACTTGGCCGATTTTTTAAAAGCAATGTTCTAGCGTCTAGCCAATCACAATGACAATGCAATAAACTACTACTATTTATTTTAAAGCTATAATAACTTTGTACTTATGAGATAATGTACCTACCTATCTAGATAGCCTTGATGACGGATCGCAGGTCCAACCAAATACTACACTTGCACATTTATTTTTGAAAAAAAATAGGCAAAATTCCTTCATTTCCGTCTCTGTTTGTCTGCCTACTACAGGTCTGTATCTTTTTTATTATAACAAACAGCCAGATTTTTTACAAAACAAAACATAAAATCAAAACCCAAGACAAAACTTAAGAAATCTCGAAAAAATGTTTAAACTTTCAAAAAGCGTTAAACTTGGGCCAATTCTAGGACATATTCTATGTATAATAATATCATAAGTGACAAAGAATGTTAACTACAATATAATGCTTAAATTACTTGAGACACAGTAATTCCCTACAAATGTGTAACAGTATGTCGGACAGTATGTTTTTTAGTAATAATTTATTATTTATCAACAACTTTCGGCTTTTACTTTGCCAGTTATTAATTCCTAAAAATTTATTTGCACCATAATTCGAAACAAATTAAGTAGGGCATTATACCTGTAGGTTTGATTAATTCCAACGTTTTTTTCTAATTAAACATAAACAATAATAAGGAACTCATATAAATAAGCAAGAATGCAGGGATGAGCAAAAATTTATTTGCACCATAATTCGTAACAAATTAAGTAGGGCATTATACCTGTAGGTTTGATTAATTCCAACGTTTTTTTCTAATTAAACATAAACAATAATAAAGAAACTCATATAAATAGGCAAGAATGCAAGGATGAGCAAAGAGTAAACACCAAATAAATAGCTCTAAACATATTTATGCACAAACAAAATCCACAAATTCATTGCACATGCGACAAACAATGTAGAAATCAAACAGGCTATAACTTTACGCCGTATCTTCATTGCTATAAGCTCCTTATCACAAATCCTGCAAAATGCGATCACTATGACCTTAGGAATAGCATAGCAATTTGAAATATTTTAAAACCCATTACTGGTTTGTATCGTTATTAGAAACTTCTATAGTATCCAATACGTTCAATGTATAGTATTCATTGGAAAACGACAAATAATTTATTAACATCGCAGTAAATGTTCAGTTCTTGAACAATACTAACTTTAATATATCAAGTGATTCGAACAAAATAATAGATTACTCTGTACTAATACGAAACTTGACGTTCTAATTTAAACTTTATTATAAAGATGAAGAGATGTTAATCGTCTATCGATTTTTAAATAGTTAATGTCACAGTACAGTGTAAAACCTTTGAAATTTATTTGGAACATCATGTATAAGATTATTTGCAACTTGTTGCTGCGATAAATATTGGTTTAATTATAACAGAATTGAGTGTCATGTCATTTTTGTGACTTTTTGAATAATACAAATAACAAAAAATGTGGTATCACTTATTTGAATACTCGGGACTTTCAGCTCTACCAATTGGCAAGAAGACGAGACCTTGAAGTTCACTGTCATTTAAACTATGGACACTAGATTTTCCCCACAGTTTAGTCCGAAAAAAAAAGTATTCCCGTTGGATAAAACATGTACTTTGCATAGTCACATATAAATGATACGTACACCTGTAAAATCGGGTGCGCTATCAACCACCGGCTATTCTACTATTATCTGACATCCGACGCAACGCCTTATTTGTCTTCATCCAATTTTCATTTATGACGTTTTACTAGTAATCGCTGCTATATGAAACTGAGCGCCGATATCGGCTGCATCAGAAAAATGTGCATTTTGGTAAAGCACAAACTCCTAGTGATACATATTATCGTTACCTGGCGCTGTGAAAAACAGCCTTACACACAGAAAGTTATTCTTTGCTGTGGGATTTCTACAAAAACTACTTGAAAAACATTTCCGATATTATTGCGACGCAATGAAATAACGCACTGCGCTTCAACTCACGGAAAAATCTATGCTTGTAGAAACTCTCGACTAAAAATATCGTCTGTCCTTCAATATCTGACCCTATGCTATCTCTATCCTAAAAAAATATTTAAAATTCGATACTCCGTAACGACGTGACGTGAAGGAATAATTAACAACTTCGCTTACATATAATTTGTTAGGATAAGGATATATTTAGTCATAGTAACTAACTGCTCCATCACAAACCGTTGATAAGTTTTTATAAAGCCAATCACAAGTAGTAGGTAACTTCATTTTGAAACTGGAACCGATTCCAATACTGTAGTAAGTACATTTTCATTCCAATAACAGTTGACCAATAAATCTTCAAACATGTGTACAACGTAAAATTAAGCCATTCCAACAATCTGATACAAACGTTTCGTTTTAATTCGGCTATTCTGAACACTTTCTGAACACTTACAACGATTTACAAGCTTACAGATAAAATTGTTTTATGTGGTGACTTCATAAACTATAAAACGTTTCAAAATTAACATTTATATTAATGGAAAATTGCATGTTTAATAATTACTTCTTGTTAATATTATTTCCTAAGATTCTTTTTGATAATCACCTGGAACACATTGACAATATCTATATTACCTAAGTACAAATTAATTACCGAATGGATAAAAGATCATAACTCGTAACAGCTCGACCGATTTGGCTGTTTTTAGTTGTAGTTGTAAGTGTCAAGCGGACAAAGTTTGTATAATATATATGTTCTTAAAAATCCACTGAAATTTTTTTTTGTTTTTTTTTTTTTATTTTGTTGTATTTCGAAAACTTTTCATCATGAGCCAGAACAGGTCCGCTGTTAAACTAAGGCCTCCGCTATATCTTTCAGCAACGAATGAAAATTGTTTTTTGACTGCAAATTGACCACAAGTATGACAAGTCCACAGTTAACACAGTCACACTTTGTAAGTACACGTATTATTTTTGATTTGCAATCGTTTTCTGTGTTCAATTTTACGAATTAACACGTGACCCCTCCCCCTTCCCGAGCCGCGTCTGGAACAGCACGTCGTAAACATCGATACTGTTGGATCATAACCGTGTATCTTCAGTTTGGTTGGGTCAGGGTTCTGTACGGAAAAGTAAAACCATTAAGCTGGTAAAAAGACATTAAATTCTATGTCAAGTATCTTTTTTGGATAGGAATCACTTTAAGCTAATTTTTTTTTTTGCATGTCGCTTCTTAACAAAACGCATGGCAGTTTTTGTTCTGCGGAACCCTTTAGGTACGCGTTCCGTAACCGTACAATCTTTTAGGTTCTCGTTATCTCGTTACTTTAACCAGAGCGCCAATTTGGTATAATATACGTGTCTGGGTAACAACAATAATTCTTTGGTTTCACTCAGAAAATATATTGTTTATAAATGTCTGGTTGCTTTATTAAGTTATACCTATGTATACAGTGCATGGTGTGTTTGTTTCGATTTTGTTGTTTTTAGTCCACGTAGACGTTTGTATGCAAATTCAAAAATTATATTCGTCTAATTTCTTAGTGTTAACGTTCCTTTGGAGTTTTCCGTTCTTGGGAAACTCCTAAAGTACCAATGTGAAGTCAGCTGTAAAAGTTAGCTGCAAATTATAAACCGACCAAATTAAGAATACTCCGTTAAGTAGGTTTAAAAATTAAAAGAAGTCTTATGTTTTATTTTATTATAAAAGGTTCCAAAATGATATGTTTTTTTGTTGTATACAACTTATGAAAAAAGTAGGTAATCAACACTGGCAGACAATACGTTGGAACAAAACTGACTTAGTCAGCAAAGAGAGATGAAAACATAATGAAAAAATCTATCAAAGAAATAAGGTAGCATCGAGTTCGATATATTAGAAGGGTTCCGTATTGATTTTTTTTAAAAGCATATTTACTAGAAGAACAAAATTCACAGATGTAGCTTTTCGAAAAATTAATTATTCGTAATCAATAAATTTGCATTTTAATATGTATAAAAATCAATAAAAAGAATTCTTTATAAAAAAAAAAAAAATTAGTGTCGGACAACCGTCCGGAATCGTGACAACTTGTGCCTTTCACTTTTTATGTCTGTCTCTCTCGCTCTTAGGCGGGCTAACCATGCCGCGTGCCTCTCACTCGCTCTCATTGTGAGCGCATAACGTGAGCGGAGCGTAACGCAGTTTCTTGAAGTGTCACCCGGCAAACCAATTTATAAGACGTTGTCACGTCAAAATTTATTCGAGCCTAGTATGTCAATCCTAAATTGCCAAAACCAAACTAGGTACACTAGGTGTACTTAAAAAAGTAAGGTTGCATCAAGTTTGATATATTAGATGGATTGAATAAAATTCAAAGATGCAGTTTTTCGGATTCTAGTCAATTAAGTAAGTATTCGTAATCAATAAATTTTCATTTTTTTATTTTATTTTTCACGTAGTTGTTGATTTATTAAGAACGAATACTTAATTCACTAGAATCCGAAAAACTGTATGTTTTAATTTTTAATTTCGTAGTTAATTATGTATCAAACTCAATTCTTCTTATGTATCAAACTTGATGCGACCTCATTCTTTGACAGATTATTGAGTTGACTTGATATATTATTACCTACCTAGTTTGGTTTTGGCAGTCTAGGTCCGACATACTTGCTGCCAGATTTAAATAAACAGCTATTTTTGTAAAATATTTTTTTGAATATATATTTTATATTAAAATATTGAATGACTTGTCATTGATTTTTACGCGTACAGAAATGTAAATTTATTGATTATGCATACTTATTTTACTTGAATCTAAAAAACTGAATCTCAGAATTTTATTTTTCTACTTAATTATGCCGTTTTCAAAAAAATCTATACGGAACCCTTCTCATATATTATCAAACTTGATGCGACCTAATTTTTTCGAAAGATTATTGAGTTGCCTTAGGTCTGACATACAATCAGCTTGTCAGTTTCGAATAAGCAGCTATTTTTGCAAAATTATTTTTTCAATTTATTTACTGTACAAGACAAATTAAATGATTTGTCATTGATTTTTATGCGTACAAAAATGTAAATTAATCGATTACGAATACTTATTTTACTTGTATCCGAAAAACTACATCTTAAATTTTATTTTCTAGTTAATTTTTTTGATAGAATTTTTCATTATGTTTCTATCTCTCATAACTCTGCCAGCGTCGATAACTTACTTTTTTTTCTAAATTTACTTTAAGTTCTATATCACAAAAAAATAAGACATATCAAATTGGAACCTTTTGTATTAAGACATATCTAAAACGCTATATCATTCTTATTTTAACTCCTATTTAACGAATTATTCTTAAAAAAAAAACTATACTTAATACCTATATAATAAAGCTAAAGATTTTGTTTTTTTTTTTGTTTGATCGCGCTTATTTCTAGAACTATCATACTGGTTTTTTTTTTATTCTTGCTACTACAACGTCTGCTAGGTTAGCTATACACAGGGCAATCTTTTTAACATTTAATATTTTCTTCTTAATATTTTACTGAAAATATACCTACGTTATGCATTTTGTATAAGTACCAATCGGATTTGAAAATAAAACATATGTTTGATATTTGGGTGCTTTTGTTTACTTTACATATTTGTATCAATAAATTCAATAAGTATCTCACTAAAACATTTTACAATAAAAATGTAAAAATACTTTGTTTTGTATAATATCTTAATCATTAGTTAAAAACATCTTTATTGCACCATAACATCTTCAAAGAAGTAAATAGTATATACAAATCCGTTTATATTTTAACACCAACTGCTCAACAAGGTCCAATTATAGGTATGTGATGCAACATGCAACAAACCGAACCTAAAGTAAGCATGAATTAGAACGTAATTTTATTTTAGAATCACAATATAACAAGAACAACAACTAAAAATTTGTTTGAAAGTTTCACCATAAAGAACGACTTATTCGAGAATTGTACAGGCTACGACGAGTAGAGAACAAAACATAAAAAAGGCACGAATAGTGGTTTGACTCCATATTTCATTTTATCTCTAGCTGCTAACATTGTTAACAACCTTCTTCTAGAAAAGTCCCACAAACCTTACGTAAAAGCAATGATAAGATATGTAAAGAAAATCTATGAATTTAGTTAATAGGTATTTAAAAGTTGTATAAAAAATAAAGTTGCTTTAAGAATCTACATAGGTATACATAGTATTTCATTATTATAATCATGTTTATGAGGTTATCTAAAATACTTTGTTACGTAATCTACCTAAACATTAAAACTTCCTTTAATTAATTTGTAATCAACGCCCACAACATTGTAAACCAATATCGTAAAGCTATAAATATTGAGATATTTTACAAGGTGTAGTAATAAAACGAGTAGCCTAGTCCAGTTTACAGCCCAATTAGCAAGATCACAAACTAAAATTAAAGCGCTGTAGTGCAGCGCTAAATATAGTTATTGTACTGGAAATGCAATTCAGGTAGCGCGCTAGCGAGCGAGCCAGGGGGCTAAGCATTAATCAAAGATTACCAACTGCGCTTAGATGCCCTATCGCTTTGTGTATAGGACTCCCAGTAGTTATCATAGATTTTATAAGTCAGAAAGGAAATTACATTCAATTTTATGCCTAACTCATATATTCTCTGAGAGACTAACTTTCAGTACTTTAGAGTAAACCAAGGTTAGACTAAAGGGTTTCTCTAAGAAAAGGATTTGGAAGTCACTTTCTAAGCATAAAACTCTTTAAGCTTATTACATGACCAAGTACACCTGGTATAGGTCGTATCATTAACCAGTTCGGACGTATATTTAACATTTAGGTCTCTTTAACACTCGCGGTTTTTACAAAAGAAATGCAATTGTTTAAGTAACACTGTTAGTGCTCAACCTTTTACTTCTGCAGTAGACATAATGTTGAGTGTACTGAAAAAATGCCTAAGGTCTCGAGTGGAACGAGCACTGAAGGTAAGAACTGGGAAGAACGATTGGCGCATGATAATGTAAAGCATATGAAATATGCTATATGTCTATTTTTGGTGGCAAATTTACTTTTTTAACTTTCCTTTTTCTCTGAATTAAATTGATTTGTCCTTGCGTCACTCAAGAGACTATAGCGATGTTGAACAGTATTATTTTTTAGCAGGCAAGAGGTTTCAGGAGAGTTTCGTAGATTCAAATAGCTAGTAAAAACAAACTTAGTAAAAGTTATAGTAGATTGTTAACTAAGGGATGAAAGGCACCTATTTCTGACGAGATATTTTGTTGCTCTAACGAAGTGAGAGCACCAATTATTCGAGTCTGAAATTAGCCTTTTACACGAAATAAACACTCTACTTTTCATTTCGTATATGAGGAAAGTAAACACAAGCCAAATATGAAAAAAAAAATTATTAAAAAAGTTTTGGTAGTTCTTTTCTATAAATACATATGTGTTCTTTAAAATTAATAGTAAAATTAGAGCAGTTCGAAAATGAAAGAGCAAGGATTTTCTTGGTAAATTAATATTAGATAACGTTTGTGAAATCTTAGTATCATGTAGAGGTATATCCAGTAAATGTTGGAGAAGGCATCCTTTCGTTCGAAAAAGAAAACCATTGGTAAAAGCGTGATTGAGTAACAAACATCCAGACATACAAACTTTCACATTTATAATATTACTACGATATGGTGGACACATACCTATCGGTATTGTTGAACTTTAACTACCAACAAACTGTAAACGCCTCATGAGTTCGAACTCCGTGTGTACTCCTTAAAACCCTTGAAAGGAATTATTTGATATATAATTCAAATCAATTAAAATTATTATTAATTTACTGATATAAATGTTAGTGTCCAAGTCATAGTCTTGGTGCATTTTCACCACCACACCATTTCTAATAAATAATTTAGTTAAAAGAACATCGTAAAATTTGGCAAGAAAAACAATTGTAATTTTTAAACTAAAAAGTTTCTAATTTACAGTATTGTTTTATCGTTAAGTCGCTTCTGCAACAACGACGAATTAATTGATTATTCTATGAACATTATTACGCTAATAATATATGACACGATTCATCTTGACCGAATAACTGCTGCGCAATATTTTAACCTGGCATTGTTATGTTAAATACATGATTTCCGGTTGAACCGGGTCCAGGCCAGGACTCTGGAGGCTGGAGCTATGGTTCTGTTATCGGCGACAGATATGAGATATTGTTAGTGTAATCTTTTGTCATAGTTTAATTTCAAGAGCATATGAGGATTTTAAGTGTGGGAAATTTTAGTTCATAAAACTTAATGTATTTTTGGATGAAGATCGTATTTCATGTTCTAATTTCGGTCACATTACTTAATATTTATTAAATCTGAATTCAATATCAGTCATTTTTTTGTTTGGACTATTATCGACCAGATTTTGACATGAAAATCTAATATTTGTCTAAGATGATTAACTTAAATATGTCTTTCAACATAACGTTTCGAATTTTCGTTGTATAATTAATATCAGGCGTTGAAATTAAAAAGAAGCATAGGTAATATGTGTGACATTGTAAAATAATTTAATTGCATTACGTTTCTACAGTATCTTTGCCAAAAACAATAGTGACAATACAAAATAAAATGAACTTACTTACAAAGGTAGGTTCTGCATAAATAAATACTCATTTTATTTCAAAAAATTCTACCCTAGCCAAAAAAATTATATGTAAAATAATCGTTATTCCGTAAATGAAACCAAAATGCTAGTAGCAAGCCTCACCTTTGCATCTGCGCAATTTAAATGACATACATGATCTTGAATATGGCATTGTATTATCTAATTATTACTTTATACATTTTTTGTACTGAAACAAAAAAAAAAAATTGGAATAATTTCAAAAAACTAATTTTGTTCAGTTACAAAAACTAAAAAGTGGGAAAAAACCGAGTTGCACTCCGGGAGTGCCGGCAGAAGTGAAAACCTTTACACACGATTCGCGCTTAACACTCAAATATGTAACAAAGCATGTCTTTGACATTGTCAAGAAATAATAATGTTTGTTTATTTACTTTTTTGACGTAGTATATTTGACATCGCAATCTGTCATAGAATTAAAATTCCATATCCAACCTCCCTGTACTACTCATAATCGCGAATACTAAAAATAAAAATTATAATAGGCGTGGCATTACGGTTTCCGTCTTACGAATTTCCACGATTAGGACACGTGACCTGACGCGAGTTTATCATTTTTTACCCATACCAAAAAAGTGCACAACGCCGCTAAAGAAGTTTTCACTTCAAAAAATATTTGAAAAAGTCGTGGTTTTTAGAGTTCTCATTGTACTGTACTGTACCGTAAAAGAAAACAAATTGTTTCGAAGACACGTATCTGTCGAAAAGATTTGGCGCGTGGGCGGAAATTATAGAAATCTCTAGTTGTAAACGAGATCACCGGAGCCAACGAAGCTATCATTATCTTAAGTCTTATTAATAACCATAGAGGTATAATTAAAATCAATGTAAGTGTTCTCACGTTAAATAGATGCTGTAAGGTTGTAATTAATCTATATTTTGATATCCGATCTTAAGCGATATGGTTTATAGGTCATGCGTGAAATAAATGAGCATTGTTTTTCTCATGGTTTTTTCTATATTGCTTAAACATAATCTAATTAAAAATGACGACCACCATTTCTCAGTAGGTACTAAAAGTGACATTATCTTTCATTGCTAACTAGAAATAAAATAATTCACTGGGATATTATTTTGCGACAGTAATAAACAGCAAGTTATGATAATAACGCATTTAAAGTAAATTTTAAAATGTTGATAGTTAGAAATATTTAGTGCAATAAAGGTTGTATGGGAGAAATTCGATTGGGATTAACCTGCCTTAGTATACTTGCCGCTTTGTAACCACCAGGCACTACATTTATTTCCCGCATACAATAATGAAGCATGTTGTGGTATTTAAGTACATAAATTGCAATATTAATAATTTTATAAAGTTTTGACGTTAATTCGATGAATGTGTTTCTCGCCTTACTAGCGAGCATTCTAGAAAAATTGCGATGAAAAAAACATGTACTTTTGAACGCTTCATACTCTAAAAGTTTCAAAGCTACAACAATTATAGTCACATACGTGCTTTCAGTAGCGCAAAAATGTTATATGTAGGGCGTTCCTTCTGAGCCGTGTTAAAATTTAATAGTAAAACCTCATTTTGGCACCAACTACCCGTTCCGTTTGAGCACATCTGATAATTTCAGCGGCGCTACTATTGTCCAAACGAAACGCGTTTCGCGTCATTTATTGACAGTTCCGTGTGTATATGTTTAAGTATTTTATTTTCAATTTTTTTTTAATTAATAACAAAGATATATAGTTCATCATGCAAAAATAAACATCTCTCTAAAAAAAATACGTTATAAGTATTTTTCTCAAAGGATACATTTTCACATTTGACAGCTGTCATAAAGTAGCGCAAAATACCCACCTCCCGACATGGGTTTTTGGCAGCAACATTTCGTAGCCAAACCGCTCAAAAGAAACGCTAAAAGTCAACATTAGATTTTGCTATGATTTTGCTACTGAAAGCTAATGAAACGCGAACCGCTAAAAAATTCTGCTACTTAGCTTTAAAAAATCGCCAAATGGAACGCCTTGATGGTTAAAACTCTTTTTGACGCCCGCGATGAGATACCGACAAAACGACTATAATAGCACAGTTAATTCTTTCTACCCGACATCTACCTTCCTTCCTAGATAATGTTTGGAATTTACTGCTTGCACTCTTATTTAGTGGCAATTTTATGATCTACATAGATAAAACAATACTCCATATCGAGGCGGAGTGAGAAATATAAATCAAGCGCCAGAGCGTAGGTGGCCGAGCGAAAACCAGCAATTACCAATTAACTTCGGCGTACATCCATGTTCGAAATTCAAAATTCAAATTCATTTGGACACCGCCCGCCGACTGAGTCACACGGGTCGAGAGAAAACTAAAAAGGAGACGTGAAATTACGATGGGTGTATGGAAATGGCATAGTGATGACGCTACGTTGCATCTTCAATCGTTTTGTTTGTTTTAAACTCTACGTGAGAGAATTTTTGTTTCCAAATTTGTGTCTGTGTAAATTTACTAATTGAATATATTATCTATTGACTGTACGTTTAGTTATAATTGCAGCTATAGAGACGCAAAAACCCTTACTTAATAGACATAAGATTTTATCCAGCGTTCAAAGTCGACGTTCAAAAACAAGTTAATAGGTCTAACTGAAATTTAATGTCATTAATTTATGTATCATTTTAAGGGTTCCGTAGCCAAATGGCTAACAACGGAACCCTTATAGATTCGTCATGTCTGTCTGATTGTCCGTCCGTATATCACAGCCACTTTTTTCCGAAACTATAAGAACTATACTGTTAAAACTTGGTAAGTAGATGTATTCTGTGAACCGCATTAAGATTTTCATACAAGAATAGAAAAAAAACAATAAATTTTTGGGGTTCCCCATACTCAGAACTGAAACTCAAAAATTTTTTTTCATCAAACCCATACGTGTGGGGTATCTATGGATAGGTCTTCAAAAATGATATTGAGGTTACTAATATCATTTTTTTCTTAACTGAATAGTTTCCGCGAGAGACACTTTCAAAATGGTAAAAGAGAATGATAAAACTAAAAAAAAAATATGATGTACATTAACCATGCATACTTCCACCGAAAATTGGTTTGAACGAGATCTAGTAAGTAGTTTTTTTTAAATACGTAATAAATCGTTAACCGCAATTTATCTTTCATTCAATCAACTCATATATAAAAATATTTTTGTTTGTGTTTGTAGATTATATAAATGGTGGTAGGTACGGAACCCGCACTTGGCCGGTTTTTTCAGAGTGTCGTCATCAGGTTGTTAGTACAAGTGTTGGTGAACATGTTTTTCATTTAAACCAGAAATCTTATTGATTTGCTCAAAGGAAAAAATAAAAAAAACCTAATTCTCAACATCTTTTAATAAAATCTCAAATCTTCAAAATATTTTTTTTAACTCCACATATTATATTAATTTCTATACCTACACATTTTAATTACCTATAGTTACTTAATAACAAAAAGTATTTTTTTCATTTAAAGATTTAAAATGTTCACAAAGTTGATTATTATGAAGATATGTAATATTAATATATTATCGATATTAAAGATACTTAGCTAATAAAAATATCTGATGTCAGATTTGAATATTCAACAAATTGTCGAATATCAAATATTTTCTTACAATACAATACATCAATATTTGCCTAATATTAAAAAAGCACACTCTCCGAGAAAATAAAACCTGTATCTCAGTTTTTAAATTTATCAAAAGCATTTTTAAAAATGGCATAACCCCAAAAAAAGAAAGAGACAGAAGCATAAGTAAAAGTACCTACTTAAGGGTGTTATTGGTAAAAAACGTAAATTTGAGGTTTTTTTGGGTAAATTCCTCGTAAGTGGAAAACATTTTTTTGTGAACCTATTTAATTAAATCAATTGCATCTTTACCTAGTATTTTTAGTTCATAGAAATTCAAAAATATAATTATATATTTGAAACAAAACCTTATTTTGGGAAAAAGTCCATAAACATGAGGTTCATAGATTTTATGGTAAGATTGAATTTGCAACTGAAATTATGAATTAACTGCAAATTGTGGAAATCTGAAAAGAAATATGAAAATGAAAGAGATTCAGTTATTGAATTTGTATAGAACGGAGAAGCAAATTTATGTAATGCAACTTTTTAAAAAATGATTTTGGAATCTAAATTTTACATTTTTCAGTAAAATACAAAAACTATAAAACCTGTAAAAATATGCACATTTGTATATTTTCTGGTAAAAAATATACAGTAATAAAAATAATATCTTATATTGTGTTTCATTATAGCAATGTTTCAAAGTGTGTAAATTCAAATTACAAATCGGCAGTTTGTATGACGGGCAGAACGTTAACCGATAACACTCTTAAGACTACTTCATATTAATAATATACCTACAGACCTATTGATTAGGTGGGAACAGGACTAAACTGTAACACTGTCTCTTTCTCACTCTTAAAACTTCCAGGTCCGTTGTCAAGTAAGTACAACAATACTAGAAGACTTTTCCATTCCCAAAAAGTTGTAATTTTCAGTTGAATTATTTCCATCATAGAAGTGCGTATTATTGATAAAATTGTAATATTTAAAATTTAAGATAGTAATTGAGAAAAAAAAACATGCTAATTTAAGAATCTACTGAACCTACTAAATTGTGACTTCACATGTTGGTAAAAATATTGCAGTTGCCGTAACAAAAATTTTTCTAACATAAGGTAGATATATATTAGCCTTAAGGCACACACAAATATTTAGCAAATTTTCAGCTGTATGTTTAGCTGTATATAGCAAGACAAAGGACGATACATTCTGGTGGGCAGGGTGTTAATGATTTTATTCCTCTAACTTGTCATTTTTAGTGATTATACCTACACTATGCCTGTAATTAACCTGAAGTAGTAAGCCAGCCGCCTCCAGCCATACGGACATCATAGAGTGTATCCACTGAAGACCAAGGACGTCCCAAGTTAGGATTGAGTGGAGGTAAGTCATTATTCATTCAGTCACACACCAGCTCTATGCTCTCTCTCCCTCTTTCTATCCCTTCACTGCTTTAAACGATGTGTTCGTTTTGGGATAAAGAATCATTAGTTTCGTTATTTTGTCACCTGTCATCGGTTTGTTTAGCATTGGTATCACAATTGAAGTGTCATCAGTAACACACTTTTAAGCGCTCGTCTACTTTGTTACTAGCTTAACTACCGAAAACTTAAGTAACCCATGTATGGAGGTAGAGTTTTGTTGTTAATCTGTAAACTGCCTATACGTATTAATTTTTTTTCGTAGTTTGTGCACGTCAACCGTTCGTTTCGCAACCAAAAATTTTGTAAGTAACGTGGGTTTTGATCCCAAAACGAACACACACAAAATCGTAACCTGTATTGTGTAACTTCAGCACTAAGAAGTTAAAAACAATTTTGAATTATTTCTTATTTGCAAGACTATATATAGGTGCATTGGCTAACCGGTTTTTTTTTATTGTAGGTTTTATTAAGGGTAGGTAAGGTTCCGTATAGTTATATTCAGTGCATTAATTTGTCATGAAACACAATTTTGTTATTTTGTCCATTACCTAAAATAATATTTAAAATAGAAAATCAAAACATGTGTTCGAGTATATTCCTTGTACATCATTAGTATAACCTTTAGCTTCTTGGCTATACTCATGCCCTTAAAACAAAATATCTACGCAGTAATTTATCAGCATCTGACTAAATTGTCAATCACCTTATAACTAATTATAAATCCACAGTTATAAAAGAAAAAAAAAAGAACGAACAGCCAAAAATCTCTTTATAAAATTATAGTAAAACTTCGGTGAACCACCATGTCAAAGAGTATTAATTTAACTATTAAAGTATTATTTACTTAAGTTACTTCTAAAGCGCTATTAAATGCAAAGTTATATTTCATTTACACATTAAAGAATAATTTTATATAGGTATATTTAAATATTGTCATGATGATAATAAGTTATAGTTTTTTTCTTCTTACTTTTAACATTAAATACACACTTTTACAATATTTGCAGCCCTTAATACTTTTCCCCTGAAAAGATTTAATATTTCTTTTTCTTTTCAATCATTGATACCTAATATATCTACTTTTTAATAACTAAATAAGAGTATATAAAGTATATCTTTGTTCTGTTACAAAGTAGACAATTAAATGATTTGATATTTTTTTTATATAACAAATTTTTATACATACAAAAGAAATAAAAGCAAATTTACGTGTCTACATGCATTTATAATCATTCCCTAAAATATATTGTACAAACAACTGAATGAAACCAATTTGAACTCTTTTCTCGGATCTTTACAAAAACCTTACGTCGTCACAGTGCGACGCAAACTTCATGGCGGCTGGGGGTTGGCCGTTGTACTTTTAAGCAAGATTGTATTAAATTAGAGTTAAATAAGTAACATTAGGTAATTTCAGCAAACCTTACCTTAACCCTAACTTGAAAGTAAAAAGATTTGAAAGTACAAGACGAGACGCCTTTGCATCGTACTATATGACAGAATATGAAATACAAAATCTTTTTAATTTTGCTATTAGATAAGACTCCCCGAAAATTCTTTGTTTATTTTCAAATTATAACAACTTCATAAATATTAAATTCTAGAAAATAAAACTTTACCGCTGTTAAATAAGTCAAAATATAGATTTTGCGTAGATACTATTACTGATAATATTTAAAAAAAATTCAAAAGCCTATACTAATTTCGCAGCTGAACAAAACACACAACCTCTCGTCTGATCTAACTACAGCGAGGAACATCATACACAAGAAAAACAATTCAATAGTTATTTGTTATATGAGGTTGCAAATTTTTTTTTTTTTGTTGCCTATTTGACGCGAGTGCCTTAATTGTATACCGAGCAAGCAAAGGATTCAGCAAGGTGGAACCCACGAAGGAAGCGGGTAGCTCAAAGATAGAATCCTTACCGAAGCGAGGACTTATAGCGTATAAAATAAACGCGGTTTTCGAATAAATAACAAAGAAAGCCTCTCTAGTGAGATATAAAATATTTATTATATTATATGCAAACAGGCATTTGACTTGAAATGTTGAATTGGAAATATTTTCAAATCGTAAACAAACGTACAAACCTTCTTTTCCGTGATGTATACACTGGTTTTAAAAAGTTGAGCTAGGTTTAGAAGATATTCACAGTCCTCTTTAGTATTTAGGTACACAAATAGGCATTTACTTAAAATAATTATACTTATGCGAATTTACATGATTACTTCTAACTAAGTAGGTACTATTACATATAGGTAAATAGTCATCCATAAAACACAGGAAAGTTATTCAAAATATGTATGATATGATTTTGATAAGAACAGAAAACCTATACAATATTTACATTGATCGGAAATTATTTTGGCTACTTACTTACGTAGTTTAAACACTTCAAAAATATCATTAGGGTACTTAATATTTAAATTATGAGTAAGTTCATTAATTAGTAGTTAATTTCTAGCAATTTATTTATTTAACACTCATTTTAAAACAGCGATGTTTTTAAAATAGTATTTAAATTTAAATAATAAATACTTATTTTAACAAAGGAGATTAGTAAGGTATATTTGGGTAGCAAGTTTAACCCCTTCAGCCGACATTCGGTGTCTTCACGAAATAAGTTATAAGGGTACCTTTCCCTTTGACGTAGGTGGGACCGCGGCATTCACATGTATAACCAGCGCTCATCAGTATTCTGTAATAAAAATTTAAAGCAATAACCTGTAACTTTTAAATCGAAATTGTATAAGTACCTACAACGACACGGTTATAATTTCTAAAAGAAACAATGTTGTGACTGAATGCAAACCAAAATCATAATATGGCAGACAGTTTTGGCAACCACTTTAGTCCGGCAGATGGTAGCGTGACAGATGGTTATCCCATTGCTGTTACTCTGCTTCCGATACAGAGTATCTAGACTTGGGTCATTGGGTGGCTTTGTTGGTATATTTATGTATAATGTTTTGTATTATGTAATTCACCAACTTATAGAAAATAAGTAATAACTAAGGAAGTAGTTAAAATCAAAGATCAAAGGCCCGATATGCCCTCTTTTCCAGTAATTGATATATAATAATAATCATAATAAATAAATATTTTGGACATGAGACACAACGCCGTCTAGCCTCAAAGTAAGCAAAGCTTGTGTTATGTGTAACAGACAACGAAAACAAATACATATATATAATTATTTTTTAAAAAAAAATACATATCATATATAAATACATCCAGACTCCAGAAAAAAAACAAAAATGTTCATATTTTGATATAAATGTTCGTCCACTGTGGAAATCGAACCCACACCCTCTGCACAGTAGTTTGCCACTCTGCCAACTAGGCTGCGAGGGAGTTATATAAAGTAAGTTAGGCTTGACTTGAGTGAGTATAGTTTATAAAAAGCTTGCATCGACAATGGGAATAATACCTATATTTAATAAGTTTTAATATATTTAATAAGTTTTAGTTAAGTTAGTATTTCTAAATAAAAAAAAAATTGTTAAGTACAAACTGAACATACGATTAAAAATCAAAAATGCCTTGCAAAATTATTAAAGCAAATTACACAATTGCCAACATAATTGCCAAATATTTTTTACAGGCATTAGGTTATAAATGTAATAGGATGGTGATAAATAGTTTATCATCGATCTATCTTACTTGGCCGTGTCTTCAGTGACCTGTATCCTCCCCATAATCCCGGTGGAGTCCATCCTTGATGCCACGTTGACCGTGTTCCCCCAGATGTCGTACTGCGGTTTCTGAGCTCCGACCACACCCGCTATTACCGGACCATGATTCAATCCTAATGAGTAACATATTAATATTCAGAAGATAAACTCAAAATGCTTCACTCTTTTTACTGTAAAAAATAGGAGAATTAATGAAAAGTGGAGCAATATAGGATCCACATAATAAAACAAAGCACAAGTCAAAGTCAAAGTCAAAATGGTTTATTCAAATAAGGATTTTACAATCACTTTTGAATCGTCAAAGTCATAAAATATTATTTTTTGAACCCTCCCACCTTCCCGCCGGTTCACAATGTTGTTGATTTATACCGAGAAGAATCCGGCAAGAAACTCGATAGTTACTCTTTTGAACGAATTTTAAGATGAACGTTGTCAAGTTTTTACTTCAAAAAGTACTATAAACAAAAAGAAAATTATTGCCTTTTATACAAAACATTTGTATGTATTTTTTAATAAGTAAGTTCTTAAGGAAAGCCTTATGGGTGGCTTGAAAATTCCGACAGTCAAGTGGCCAATAGCTCGACATACCTGCACCAATTGGCACGGGGTCAGTGTGGTGGACTATGGCCTTAGCCTCCTTCTCCTACAGTAGCGTATAATAGCTGAGGCAACAAATAACAGTAGATAATTTTTTTTTAAAGAATAGATATAGGCAAAAACTAACCAATCCTGAGCTTGAACCTCTGGAAGGATTCTCGGTTGATCTGCTCCAGGATAGTCATCAAGGCTATCGCGTACTCCACTAGTATTGCTACTGTTTGCTCCTCTTTCCGATGAGCATTCTAAAAAGGAAATAAATATTATAATGATTTATATGACATTAGATAATTGTTTTATGCATAACATTACAGTCAACAAGCTTGATACCTAGGACACCATAGAACCGTAACAAAGTATTTTTACCATTGCCACTCGAAAAAAGCGTTTATTTATCGATTACAGTGAATAAATCACACTTTTACTCACTGAGTGAATAAAAACATAACACTGAATAAAACTCACTTTAACTTACTGAGTGAATAACACATTTTGAATTTGCAACAATTGTTAAATTGGTTTAATGGTAGTTTTATGTCATTGTTCTCTTATCACCTGGTAATAATAACAGAATATATACCAAAATGTAATAATAGTTATTTTTTATTTTATTGCTGTCAGTGGTAAAAATTAGAGTAAACAACACGTGAAACAAAATAAATCTCGGTCCGTCTCTGCTTTTGGGATCCAACTTAGTCCCTCGAATTAAATTTCCTTTTTTTCACTTGTTGTACAATCTACTATTGTTTATTGATTACAGTAGGTATTAAACAAATGACTTAAGTCAAATGCATTTCAGCCAGTTGATTTATTAAGATAAGATTTTATAAAGCCTAGGAAGGTATTAAATTGATTGACTGTGTATATTTCGTTCGGGATGCAAAGTAACAGTAATACCACTTATATTATAAATATGAAATATTGGTACTTAATCACGCGTAAAGGGTTGAACCGATTTTTTTGAACTTTGAATAAACAGAATATTATCTAATCTAGTTTAAATTATACTCTATTTATTTATACACTTTCTTACTTATTTAATACAATACATAGTACGTATATTATACTCAAAAAGTATCTTAGGTTTTTCTATAGCACATGGTCCACCAAAAATAGCCTATGGTAGCTTGCAACACAATGCCTCTGGGTATTACTCGTACGTTTCCGACCCTGTAATATGTAATGACTCCTTTCTTAAAGTACCCCATATTGTTCATTAATATTTTTAGTTCAACTTACTATTTGTTCTTCTTTCCCTGGCCTCAGTCCAGACGCAATCATGTACGTACTACCAATGGTCTTGATTTTTTCTATGCAGCTAAACTTCGGCTTCAACAAAAGCTGAAACAAAACGGTTTTTATTTTTATTTTTGTATGCACGCAACTACAGTGACGTGTGGATCATAATATACAGAATTTATTTCTGAGTTTCTTATTATTATTTTCGTTTCTGGGTTAAAGCCATTGCTGCATGATAAAAACAGAATTTATAATCATACGCATTAACAAGGCCCACTAAGTTTCTCGCCTTGCAATACAATGGAGCCGGCACTATTTCTCTTTCCTCTCTTTGACGTTCTCTACGTTATACAAAATTTTATTTTCAGTATTGTTTATAGAAGACTCAAAGCATGATATGTATGTCAAAGGATGTGCTAATATATAGAAAGAAAATAAATAAGTAAAACATTAACTGTTAAACATACATTCAATTTAAAATTGATCATGTTAAATTCAAATAATCCCATTTGACTTTATTTATTTACTAAATTTAACTACGGAGTGAAAAAACGCAGCAGTACGAGGTGGACAGACAACCTGTTTCGCAAGACGCCACTGGACGCAGGTGGCTCAAGACTTGTCTTTGTGTAAACATATGTGGGAGGCCTACGTTCAGCAGAGACGTCTAAGATGACAAAAATAATGTCAGGTTCTAGCCAAGTATTAAATGTACTACTTCACTTCATATTCAAAACATACAAAGTAAAAACAACTACCAAACTACGAACATATAGCACACCTGATGAAAAAGGGACTACGAACTCGAGCAATTAATATTCAAACGAAAATGTATGAAAATGCGAAGTTAGACGTGGGCAAACAGGACTCTTAAGATGTAAGCATACCTTGTCGAAGTCACATATGATTTCGTTAAGCAGCCTCAGACACTCCAGCCCCTGCTTGTTGACGTCCGTCTCGTCATAAAACTCCTTGTAATTGGGTATCGACGCGAACATGACCGCAATACTCGAGTACCGTTCGTGGTACAGGTCTTCCTACAACCCACAACTTTAAAATAGAAGTACTTGTAAAAAGAAGTTATGACAAAATTAGTGTGTAGGTGTAATTATTAAGATGTAACATATACTTATTATGCGAAGTAAAGCAATGTCGAGCGTGATCATCTGAGGCAGTGGCATAGTGGCATATCTTTCTGATCATTTGAGGCAGTGGCATAGTGGCATATCTTTCTGTGCCCCTCCGTGCTTTTGACGCTACAATTTCTTCGTCTTGGTGGTTAGGTATCTAACCTACTAATTTTTTGAGTTTTTTATTGTGTGAAAAAATATAGTTGTTTATTTTTTGGTAACTCAATTTTGTTTATTAGAACCTATTATAATATAGTACCTATTGTTTCATATAGTACCTATAGTAATATAGTACCTTTTATAATATAGCACCTTTTGTAATACAGTACCTTTTATAATATAGTACCTATTGACCATTTCGCTTTAGCATCAATTATATTTTTTTCAATGATTTAATTTTTAAACGCCGTTTTTTCTTTTTTTTTTACAATCTTAAAAACTTGTGACTGAAAGAGTTAAACCATCAATCCTGGTTGTTGTCATATATGACAGCAGTCATTAAGTCAAGCTAGGGGCCTCATAGATGGCTTGAAAATTCTGACAGTCAAGTGGCCACTAGTTTGATAACGTCTGCTAATTCGTACTAGGTCAGCGCTGTGGGTTATAAGCGCTAAGCTTCTTTTTATTAAAAAAGAGGCCTGTGCCCCTGTAATGAAAAAAAAAACAACGATCAACATTAATTAGTACTTATAGTTAGTCACTAATTATTTCTAAAAGCATGTTTACCTCGGATGCAACGGACGTCAAGAAATGTTGTGCCACGTGTGCTGGTAAGATGTTCTCCAATAGAATCTGGAATCGTAAAACATGATTGTAAGTGCTATTGTAGGCACACAGTAAAAGGCATTTTTTCTTTTTTGGTTATTTTTCTTGTTATTCTTATTGACATGTATTAACTTATCTTACCTAAACCGCCTTAACTGGCGCAGTTTTCTCTTCCGAATTTCGGTCTGTTGTCAAGCACCGAATGGCTACTAGGTCAATAGCGTCTACCAATTTGCAATGAGCCAGCTCGGTGTCTAATCAGCATAAGCCTCCTCTATACAAGGTGTGGTTTATGAGCCTGCAGAGCGACATACAATAGCTAAGACAACAAAGATAAAAGAAAAGCTCGTTACCTTATTGATCCCCCTCATGGTCTCGACCTCTTCCTGTTCGAACTTGAGTTTGTCTTTCCAGAGGAAGTCTGTCCTCGATGTGAACTCGATCTGTCGGTCCAGCACGTGCAGCAGCGCCCCCACCACCACCAGCACCAGCCCTGCGCGAGCTGAGTATCCGATCACTGAGAACCTGCATACCAGATTATCTAGTAGGTACACCTAAACGCAACTGCATTAAATTTTTTGAAGCCTATCCTCTTTTATTTTTTTTCTTTATTCATACATTGTCTTACGCTTCACACAATGTAGGAAGTAGGGAACAATCTCTGCTGACCAGCCAATTTGAAGTCTTTTCTTTAAATTTTTTTTCTAGTTATAAATTGTCTGGGAGAAATAGCTGTTTAGGGATAAGACAGACTATTGTAAAACTTTGTGGTATAGTTTTTTTTGTTATTGCATAAATAAAAGAACATATAGGTACATATGTAGAATAAAGTATCCATTCTATATTGAGATTGGCTCTTTGTACTGAGGTAGAGGTGTGTGAGAACCGTTGCAAAACATTGTGCGTCATCAGGGACTTACTCTGGTCCCAACCCTTCCTGGTATCTATTGAAGAGTTCGGACGAGGCGAAGACAGAGATGTGAGTTGCCAACGCCGCCGACATCAGAATCAGTTTCAGCACGAAGCCCACACGAAGAAACACAGATATCGACGCCAGGGTCAACACTGAACTGTAGAGATAACTCTGTAAAATATATTGACAATGTTATATACAATATATGCACATAGGACCTATACTGTTCTTTCAGCAAGCTAAAAGCATAGGCGTAGGAACCTGTGCGAAAATGCCTATAACCTGTGACTGTAATTTGCCTGTAAGTCTTTTTTTCAGATGAAAATAACATTTTGCACTAGGTCTGCCTCCCCCAAAGTAGATGGAATCTAAAAACACTGATATGGTGGCTTTAGAAAATATAAGCATTACCTACTATTAAGAATCATTTTCAGATGTAGTAAAGTTGTTTGCAAATTGGTATTTGAAATCGTTTTGAAAAATAATTAAAGGTGAGATTGACGTCATTTTACGGAACCATTTTATACTTGTTTTAAATTAAAATTACAGCAGTTGTCTCTGTGTCACCAAATCGCAAGTTATATCTAACATTGTTTTCCAACATCATTAAATAATAGATAGCAATAAAAATTAGACGAATAAAACGCTCGTGAAAAAAAGCCTGACAATTTGCAGTTTTTTTAACATTTCAGTTAAATATATTTAAGCTACTGTATAGCAAATAGTGTCATGTAAACACTGGTTCTAGGCTATTGGCATCTGACAGCATTCGTTGAGCCAGTTAATAAACTTCGGTAGTCGAGTGGCCAGTTGCTTGTTAATGTCCGTCAACTCACGCAGGGCCCGTGGACTATGGCTTAAACCTGCTTTTTTTTTACAAACACCCTGTGCAGTGCAGTGGGCACGTACAATAAAGACTACTAAAGTAACAAAAAACTAATTATAACTACAAACATAACATATATTAAAAAAATATTTAATCTCCTCACCGGAGCAGACTCCGGATCGGGGAGTTCTGGCGGAAGTGATGTTGTGTCTAATGAACTATCATTCAGCATAAACTCTGCACTCTCTAAGCTCTCTTCGAAGTCTGCCTGAAACTAAAATTTTACGTATTTCAAATCCAACTTTGCAAATTATCTGTAATTTAAGTTACATTTAAGTAGAATAACCGGTCGAAATCGATTAAGATTTGTGCAATGAGGATTCCGTGCCAGGATTTGATGCAGATACCTAGCAGCAGGCAAAGTGCACTGAAATGCTTTCACGTGCATCAATCCTGATACAATTCTCTTGCGTCATACTCCCGCATGAATAATTTATATACCTACACTTGGCCAAACCTATATGTTCGTCAGGTTAAGGTACTCTTGACCTACAAAACCATTCCATTTAATTTTGCCTGCTAAAATTTGCATTGTTTTTCATTCATGCTCTCAACCTTTATTAACCACCTTAACATACCTTGCTCCATACCTGTCACCACATCTTATATATTTATTTCTTCTTACCCCCTTATTCCTAAAGCCTTTATTCTTCTTTCATACCTCTTTAGCTTCTCCTAACATATTTTGAAAGCGTTATTGAAAAGCAATTGAACGACTATTTTCAATCTTCATTGAAGTCGTTGTATTGTCCTCTTGTACAACATTGTAAAAAGTCACGTACACGCAAATATAATAGCGTAAAATCTAATGTCGTCGTTAAAATCAGTGACTTACAAGATTAATAACGGCGCAGAATCCTATCAGCACTGTGGATACCAAAAACATTGTCAATCTGATGTAGCAGTGACTGGTCACCACCTGAAACATTTTATATGATATCGTTAAAATTATATAAATAATAAAAAATAAACTAGTATCTACGATAAAGTACATCCATCGTATATTATTATGGAATTTAAATAAATACTTATTGGCTCTTCACAAAAAAGCTTTATTTATGTAGAATTAAACGATGTTTTTTTTTTAAAACTAAGATATTCCGGGTCCAAAAATTAATAGTTGAACACAAAAAAGGACAAGAGATCAAAAAAGGTGTAAGCAACATGAAAAACCGTATTTATTGTGCCAATGATCTTTACCAAAAATCATTTCGCTATAAAAAGAAGTAAAATCTTCTACAACACGGCTGCTGAATTCCCTAGGGAGGAACTAACAACAAGAACTTACAAGAATGTATAATTTCAATGTTCTTTTGCAGGACATTGGTCGAGGTTTTTGTCTAAACAGTGTAACAAACTTTTCCGACCCGGTGTCTGTTGCTAGTGTCGTTGTAAGTTCACAGCATTTCAATATGGCGACTATAGTTTTAATGTTTGACCACCAGCTCAGAAAAGTTTGTTGCCTATACGTTTGGTACCTACGTACCTATTCAACGTTATTTACCTTCAGTTTTATTTCTATATCTGCTAATTTTAAGAATTATAAATAGTAAAATCAAATGTTGCTGAACAAAACAGGAAAACAAAATATTCTATTGCCTTAAATCTGAATAATAATAATAATAATAATATTCTTTATTGCACATAATATAACAAAAACTATAGTTACATAGAAAAAAAAATACAAATGGCGATCTTATCGCTATGATAACTCTAAGTTATCTCTACCAGATAACCTTTGGGTGAAGGATTTAAAATAAAAAAACTTAATAAAAGGTAGTGTGCATTAAAATAAAGTAGATAATAATTACAATCAATCATACATCTTTAACAAAATTTATATAGAAAGATAATATTAAATACAATTACATAAAACTATACATAAATAAATAATTATTTAAGAATAAATATATATATATATATATTAATACATATACAATATTTACATACATATTCATACAGAGATACATAATCAATAATATATATGGATATTAGAAATATAGCTATGATGTGATATATCAGCTTTTATTTGTTATAGTGTGTGATAACGAGTTTTTAAATGTTCTCAAGGACTGCGCTCGTTTTATTTCCAGAGGTAATGTGTTCCACAATCTGATTGCTTTAACAGTAAATGAGTTATTATACATTTGTGTATAGTGCGTTGGAGTTTTTAACAACAGGGACGGGGGCGACTGGGTTCGATTCAGCGGCGACGAACCCCCGCCCGTGCGAGCCGTAGACACACCTCCATGTGCCATCCAAGGACCATCCTCTCGGATGGGCATGAATAAGTCCGGGTGGTGACCCCCACCAGTCCTGGGCTATGTGTTTCCCTAAACAATAATAACATAGGCCTAGCCTACGGGTCAAAAATCGTTTTCGGGCCACCCCAGATTGTCTGAAATGGTGGCATTCCAGAATGGTGTGTCCCGGTTCATAACACACCCCACACCGTTCAGTCCGTTCCATTGTCATAATATTGGGGGGCCGAAACGACCCGGTGACTCGCGATGTCCCGGGACGTGGTTGTTGGCGGGGTCCAGACTGGGGTTGTTGACGGGGTCCAGACGGGGCCCAAAATCGTGACGGTCCCGATTGTGGCTGGGCGGGTAAATTCTCCAGCTTCCTAGTCTCGTCTTCCAAAAACGACACTAAAATGTCAAAAGTAGGTATGTGTGACGCCGAGTTACCTCCGTGCAACTGTTCGAAACGAGCCCTGACGTCATTGGGTAATTTGTTTAAAACTATGTGTAACAATAAAAATTACCACTCTTTTATAGGAAATTTTAGGCCCCTCAACGCATTTGTAGCCACCAAAATAGGGTTATGCAGGTCCGAGCGCAGCTGGTTAACCGAAGACAGTTGTGGAATACCTAAAAGGACAGCTACATGTGTATCCGCAATGCGACGATTATTTTGGTAACGCTTCACTAACAACTCCCTGGCTATATTATAATTGACATCGGTGATGTCCAAATGTTTCACTAAACAGAGAGGCTCATCCCTGATAGACGTCAAAAGGTAACTTAATTTTTGTGAGTCAGATAAGTCGGTCCGTCGGTGCAGAATGCTATCAAAAAGTGTGATAAAATTAGTCCACTCATCCAATGATCCGCTAAAATGAGGAATATCCAAACTTGGCAACCGTTCGTTGCATTTTTGTTCCGAAACCTTCCTACTTGCCAGCTGCGGACTAGTCTCTATTGTCGACACAGCCTCGTTAACCTCGTCGACTACTGATATACAAAAGTCATTGCCGCCTTTAGGATAGTTCCGTCATCTGTTAAAGATAAGAGATCCTGGTATGCTTGATCCAGCTCATTTACTCTTTTCGGAAACTGAGCTGCTCTTAGCCTTAATACAAACACCCGATCCTCCCTTTTAACCAATCCTATCGCGCCCGAGTACCATCTTACTAGATTCGATAAGTTAGCCCTGAGCTCCTTGACCGATGACGTCATATTTTATAACTAAATTAACACACAATAAATAATCCAAAACAAAAACAAAGACACAAGCAAACGACTCTGTTTGTTATATATCCAGTTTGTTACAGCAACCAAGTTACTATATAAACCCCAAAAAAACCCCAACTACAATGTACGAAAACCCCGACTACACAATTTACACAAATAATACGTTATCTTACAATCCGTAACCACAAATATAACATACAGGGCGCGTTCGTTCTGGGATTAAGAGTTAACACGAATGATACTTTTCACACTTTTGATAACGACAGTTTTGCCACCGACACCTACCGTTCGTTTAGCTTTGAAACGTTACTAACAAAATTTTTGGTTACAAACCCTGCAAAACGAACGCTTGACGTACACACACTACGATAAAACACACACACACTACCATAAACAATGAATATGTATAGGCAGTTTGACAGATTAACACAAAAACCCCACCTCCAGACATGGGTCTAAAGTTTCATTTTTCGGTGGCAAAAGTGACAAAAATAACAAAAATATCGTAAACGAACGCATGACAGTTTGTCACAGATGATACTAAAATTTTGATACTTTTGATACCAATGCTAAACGAACGGATGACAGGTGGCAAAAGTAATGAAAATAATGATTCTGCATCCCAGAACGAACGCGCTCACAGTAGAATATTGAAGTCTATTTTTATTCCGATCTATTTTTACCGCAATAATAAAAAAGGTGGGTAATTCATTAGTTACACTGTGCGAATGTGTGGCCGTAAGAAAAATTATAAGGACTTACACAATTTTGGTATCAGTTGGTTGTGAATATGTAGTGTGGTGTCTGTATATGTCTGTGTATGTGTAGGTTGTTTAACGCAAACCGAACTCAATTAATTATTTCCAAAAACAATGTATCCGGCAGCCGCGACGTCGCGCACAGATTAAGACGACTGACACGCGCGCGCAAGCGCACAGAGTATGCAAAGAATGAACTAGATCGACCGATCCGAATACCAACTAGATGGTTCATTCTTTCCTAAACACTATCTTTTTGTAATGTCTCGCTCGCTGTAGGATCGGATCAACACTACATACGGGAATGGCTTTTTGTCATAAGTAGAACGAATCCTTTGTTACAGCACTTGTGTACCACCCACAGGCACTGTCACTATATTTATGTGTAGACACGTTTAGTAAAATTTCAACTTATTTACATTTGTAATACAAATTGTTACCGTAAAGGCTCTCAAAATTAAAAAGTGTTGGCTATTAATTAAATTTTTGTTAGTTATCTAAAAAAAAACAGGTATCATATTAATGTTTACATTTGATATAGATAAAGAAGCTTTTAAACAATAATACGAAATTCTATAGCCCTTTACATGTAATTCGGGAACCTATCCCACAGTATACAAAGTCACATCAAAAGCCTCAAGACAATGAACAAAAAGATCTATAGACAATCTTAAGGCAAGTTATGTATCTAACCTAATGTGCTTTAAGACAGAAAGCGAGACTTACCTGAGCAGGCTTGCGACAGTTGTCCACGTATCCGTCACCCAGCATCGGGACCTCAGACAGTGGATGCGCCCTACGTCCGGGGAATCTCCCATCGTACCAGGACAGATACACGAACACCACCAGGGTGAGGAACGTGGGACCAAACGACGCGTACAGTACGATGCCTCTGTAAAAATCTTAATATCAAAGCAGTTTTATTCTGCATAACTGCTTGTATTTGGAATTATTTATCTTGGCGTCAAGAACATGAAGGCCTATATCCAATATATTGGTTTTTTTTTATTGGACAGAACTCGCCTACAGCTTTTCCAGCAGTTCCGCCCGCACAAAATCACTGATTGGCATGGGATACCTACGATACTCCCTTATATAATAAACTCTAGTAAACTATGGAAGTTTGCTACATCAAGCTACGCTGTAATTGTAGTTCGTCCACAATGTTCTAGTTATTCCTGCGGCTAATTTTGAATTTTCTAGAATACAAAGCCTAAGTCCTTTAACGTCTCTTCCCTATCTATCTCTATCCCTGTGTCAAATTTAGCCCAAGCTCACTTCCGCATTTATAATATTAGTGGATGATTTGTAACAGTTGTTATTACTTAGTAATGTACTGTACTAACTTCTGCACAGTCAGCAACTGTATGAACGCCAGCAGACAGAAAAGCGCGGCCGCACACGCCACGTTGTACTTGAAGTGTGCGTCCGGCTGGTTGTGGAACTGTCGCTCCTGGCTGCTGCGTTTGAACCACAGAGTCACTCGGTTCATACCCTCTGTGTTATTACTGTAACATACAAATTGCTGAGTTAATTCTAGTCCGTTGCGTAATTTAACATAGGTATAATTTTATGTGTTAATTTCAGAAGGTTGCATAACTCAACTTACAATTTGCTGAGTTAATTCTAGACAGTCGCGTAACTACGGGATTGGCAATAAGGGTGCTCCGTAGTTAGACTGATTAAATATTAAAAGGCACATAATTAAACTTTTATAATTTATCTATTAAAGAGAAAATTTCAGATAAAAGATCTACAAGTAAAGAAATCGCAAAAAAAATGTAAATTATTACTAGTAGAAACAAAAGATTCTGACCAGAACTGGTCAGGTTAAGTTTGGTGAAGCCGATTAAGAACACTGAACTCTGCGTCGGGGATGTAAACTTGATTCCTTCTTCAACATCACCTACTCTCACCTATGTACTTTAAAGTTTCTTGCTTACTGAATTTTTTATGCAAACAGAAACAAAAAAATTAACTTTGTCATACTAAAAATAATATTCCATTGAACCTGGTGCATCAGAATATACAAGGAATGTCTCAGAAAGAACTAGAAATTGAATTGTTCATAAACTGCCAAAAGATTGACATTTTATGTGTCGCTGAACACTGGCTACGCAGCCATCAGTTTATGTTCAATTTCACTAATCACCAGGTGGGAAGCTCGTTCAGCCGAGTAAATGCTATCCATGGTGGCTCTATAAATTTAGTTAATTAACAGCTAAAGCTTAAGGAACGTAAAGACATTGTGAGCCTCTCAGTTGAGCGAACTGCCGAGCTGTCCTGTATAGAAGTTGAGCATGTCATTGTTGTGAGTGTATACAAGCCGCCTTGTGCAATTTATGATAATTTTGAATTAGTTATGGAAGAAGTGCTGAATAAAATCAGCAATTCTAATAAACAAATCATTGTTTGTGGAGACTTCAATATAAACATTTTGGAAAATAGCTCATTAAGCACCAGATTGCTTGCCTTATTTCAGTCTTTTAATTTAAATAATTTGTTTTGTGAACCAACTAGAATTGCTGTATCAAGTGCCACTTGCATCGACAATATATTTACTGACATAAAACCAATTCAAAAATCAATTATAAGCAATCTAGAGTCAGATCATTGTGGACAGTTAGTGGTTTTAGAAAAAAAGAATAGTATTACTAAAAAGGAAATTAAATTTATACCAATAACAACTAAACGGGTTGAATCATTTAAATCTAACTTAATGCATAAACTTCCAGATTTGCTTTATAATGGCAACCCAAATGATATGTACAATACTGTTCTTGACACTATTACTACAGAGTATAATAAAATATTTACTGCAAAAAAGAAACTTATTTCCAGTCGCTTTAGTTTTAGTGAATGGGCTACCCCAGGTATTCATAAAAGTAGGCGTAAACTGTATGAATTATATAAAGAAAAAACATATAATAATAGCCAAATATTTAGAGAATATTTAAAAAAATACTCAAAAACCTTTAAAAAGGTCTGTCTTGTTGCAAAAGCAATTAACCTCAGACATAAAGTAAAAAATTCAACAAATAAAATAAAAACTACAAGGAACACAATAAATAATGAAACTGGTAAAGCTAGGAATTCTTGTCAGGACTTTGAGTTGATTGTAGATGATGCTAGTTTTAAAACAAATTCTGAGGTAGCATTTGCCTTTGAGCAGTTTTTTAGGAATATTCCATTCAAAACAACTGAACATCTAAACTCAAGTCAAATCTTAGCAGAAAAATTATTAAAAACTAGTGTTCCTGAATGTAACGTTCCCTTTGTATTATAAAAACATTAGTCCTACGGATATCATTAATACATTTAAAACATTAGAAATTAAAAACACCACAGACCTTTGGGGACTTTCTGTAAAAACTATTAATTCAATTATTCATGTTATAGCACAACCCTTAGCCATTATTTTTAATAGTTGTGTTGATAGTGGTGTGTTTCCTGATAAGATGAAACTTAGCAAAGTTATACCTCTTTTTAAATCAGGTAGTTCAACAGATCCTAATAATTTTCGGCCTATTTCAATACTACTTATACTCAGTAAAGTTTTTGAAAAAATCATAGTTTGTCAAATGTTAAGCCATTTCTGTATTAATGAGCTACTTAGTAGTAAACAGTTTAGCTTTATGAAAGGCCGTTCCACAACCGATGCAGGAGTGGCACTATTAAAAAATATATATAACGCCTGGGAGGATTCGCATGACGCCCTTGGAGTGTTTTGTGATTTATCTAAGGCATTTGACTGTGTTCAACATGAAAATCTTATCAGGAAGCTACATCACTATGGTATTAGAGGCAAAGCTCTCGGCCTTTTGACAACCTATATGAGTAGGAGAGTACAGAAAATTGATGTCAACGGTGAAAGATCTCCGGGATCAGCAGTCACTATGGGAGTCCCTCAGGGCTCAATTTTAGGTCCATTTCTATTTCTTATTTACATTAATGATTTCCCATATAATGTAAAAAACCATGACATTGTCTTTTTTGCTGATGACACCTCTTTGCTTTTTAAAGTTAAGAGACGACAGACATATATATAACGCCTGGGAGGATTCGCATGACGCCCTTGGAGTGTTTTGTGATTTATCTAAGGCATTTGACTGTGTTCAACATGAAAATCTCATCAGGAAGCTACATCACTATGGTATTAGAGGCAAAGCTCTCGACCTTTTGACATCCTATATGAGTAGGAGAGTACAGAAAATAGATGTCAACGGTGAAAGATCTCCGGGATCAACAGTCACTATGGGAGTCCCTCAGGGCTCAATTTTAGGTCCTTTTCTATTTCTTATTTACAGTTGTAAAAACCATGACATTGTCTTATTTGCTGATGAAACCTCTTTGCTTTTTAAAGGTAAGAGACGACAGACATATTATAATGAATTAAATAATGCCCTTTCTAAAATTGTAAATTGGTTTAACGCTAATAATTTGTTACTTAATGAAAAAAAAACCAAATGTGTTAAATTTACATTACCAAATGTTAGTCAGAGACAGACATGTATGAATATTAATGGCGAGCAATTAGAACTTGTTAATTCAACAGTCTTTCTTGGCATAACGCTGGACTCCAAACTTCAATGTGGTCCTCATATTCATAAGCTAGCCAAAAAACTTAGCTCTGCCGTGTATGCGATCAAGAAAATAAGACAATTGACCGATGTCGACACTGCAAAAATAGTATATTTTAGCTATTTCCATAGTTTAATGACATATGGTATCCTATTGTGGGGTAGCGCTGCTGATGTAAATACAATCTTTTTGTTACAAAAAAGGGCAATTCGTGCTATTTATAAATTAGGATCTAGGATATCTCTGAGGGATAGGTTTAGGGAAGTAAAAATTTTAACTTTAGTGTCGCAGTACATATATGAAAATCTTTTATATGTACATAAAAATATCAATAGTTTCAGCAAGAAAAGTGACGTTTACAAAGTAAATACTAAAAGTAAAAATAAACTGTTGGTACATGATACACTTCTACACAAAATAAGTAACTCTTTTATGGGACAATGTATACACTTTTACAACAAAGTTCCCAATAAAATTCAAAATCTATCAATTAGTAAATTTAAATCTTTTATCAAGCAGGTACTTTGTAAAAAGGCATACTACAATATTTCAGACTATGTAAATGATAAAAATCCTTGGGACTGATGATGCTCAATTACAGGATGCATAGGTAAACCAAATTAAAATGGAAATAACATAAAATTGTACGACTAAAAATTTTTTATTTAAAACATTAATTGTATTTTAGTTTATTTGTATTATAGATAGTGTTTTTAAAAGAGTAACTATTGAGTTTCTTGCCGGATTCTTCTCGGTAGAAATCAACAATATTGTGAACCGGCGGGAAGGTGGGAGGGTTCAAAAAATAATATTTTATAACTTTGACGATTCAAAAGTGATTGTAAAATCCTTATTTGAATAAACCATTTTGACTTTGACTTTACGTTCGCTCTTTTGTCTCTTTATAGTACATTACTGCCACGGCTCGCAAACGCAGCATTACCGGGCGATCGTGAGTATGCGGGCCGAGACATTGCCGAGGCACGCATCACGGAGTCCAGTTATACTCAGTTGTGGCCAAGGCTTGTATAGTGCCTTTCTCAAACATGCGTGTAAGAAAACTTATTATAGTGACAACTGTATTGACAATAATAAAATAGTTGAGAGAACTTTACCGCCAATTCGCCGCGTTCAAATGTCGATTTCGTTTTTTACTTTTTTAAATTAATTTAATGGCGCATTATTTTAGTTCTATTATTAAATTTCATTTTTGACCGCTCAATCAAATATGAAACATTGCGGGTCGCTCTCTGATACTGTACTGCAAGTACAAATTAACCGAAAGAAGCTTGTGTAAGGTATGGTCGCATATCGTAGCATTTTTGAGCAAATAAATATATCTCAAAAATGGTAAAACTCACCTACAATCACAGCATGTTGTCCTCTGTGGCAATAGATTTTGTTCTATCATGGCTAAGCTCTATAACAAAACAAATCAGTGATGTAGTAAATACATCGGTTTTGGTTAAAACAAGAGAACGAGATTTCCGTACATACTTAAAAAATAATATTTTGCCAACAGGGCAAAGGCCCGATAAAAAGTTATGCGTTCAGAGCATTGAAAATATTTTTTTTTTCGAATAGGTATTCTTACAAATATAGTTTTTTTTATTTTCAAATCTTTTACTTAAGTGATACCTTTGTGACTCACAATACAGCTTTTGACTTTAGTAGAATCATCATTAATAAGTAAATATACTTAATTAAATATTGTGAATTACTCGTTAAGCATTCATATCTACTATACTCTACTGAAAAAGATTTTACAATTTTACTTTTTTTTTATTATTTTCGTTTTCATTTGCGTACGTCTTGTATCTATACACAACTTTTCAGAGATAAGGTGTTGAAATTAATTTAAATAACTTACAGAAATTGTACAATAAATATACCTTATAAAACTTCCTATATTTTAGGCTAGTGTAAAGTCACTACTGTAACTTTCGGAAATTTCTTTACTTTTATAAAGTGTGGAGTAATGTACTAACAGAAATTTCTGTATTTTTGTCAAATGTCAGTAATTTAATTCCTATATTATTATTATTATTCCTATATTTTTGGTTAGTGTAGAGTCAATAATGTAATTTACAGATATACCTATATTTTTAATAAGTGTAGAGTCAGTAACGTAACTTACAGAAATTCCTATATTTTTGGCAAGTGTGGAGTCAGTAATGTTGGCAAAAGGCTTGTCTGCTCCCCAACATTCCACGTATTTGGTCATCTTGCTGGAGGGACGAGATCTGGTCGGGACACCAGGTGTTGCTGTTGAAACATTAAGTTCAATTTTAGTCCAAAGTTTTAGTACTTCCTATAATATTATACAATTTTCTTTGATTTGTTAGAATCGTTTATAGTCTAGGCGAAAGTTTAATTCAAATATATTCAATATTCAATGACGACAGTAAAGCATGCTGAAAATACAATGTAATATGTAGTAATAAATAATGTGGTTTAACTTTTTTTTAATGACTTTAAGATTGGAAGACAATAATTTACTACAAAAAAAAACTAACGAATACAATACACCATAAATTCATTTCCATCAATGGATGAGGTTTGGATTATTGAAATTGTAGTAATTCTAAACTATTTTAAATGTAACTAGGTAGGTTCTAATTAATCTAGGACAGTCTGGGACTACTGCAGTGGCTTCGCTAATTGTACAAGGTTATCACAGTACATTATTGGACACAAAGTATTAGCTAGACATAAGAACTAACTTTGCGAGTCAACCGATGTGGTACTTATCATCCTAAGGAACATAGTCGACGGCATCACCTCAAACGCAGCGGGAACCAACCCAGAGCAACCCTCTGACAGAAAAAATTACAAAAAAACATAACTACCCTTATTATTTTCTCTTTTTTTAATAACAATTCGAATACAAAATAAAGTGATGATTTGTGGTGATATTACGTGGAATTGGTGGTTATACTATTTGTGTTAATATCAAGTGGAACTGCAGGTTACTCTATTTGTGGTGATATCAAGTAAAACTGTGCTTTACTTTATTTGTGGTCATATCAGGTAAAACTGCAGGTTACTCTTTTTGTAGTGATATCAAATGGAACTCGGAGTTACTCTATTTATAGTGATATCAAGTAGAACTTCGGGTTTTTCTTTTTGTGGTGATATCAAGTAAAACTGCGGGTTTATGTATGAACAGCAATTTAAATAACAAAATTCTGAAAATTAAGCGTTATAGCATAACGTTTTTTTAAAGGGTTCCCTAAGTATTACCTGTGCCCATGATAGGTCCAATAGCGCCAATTATGGATCCACTTCGACTCTTGGGTTTGGCGCTAACCACTGAACCATTGCCGAGACCTTCACCAGGACTGGTAGCTGTGTTGTTGTCAAACGCCACCACTTTGACTGACGCACGCCTGCTTATGTCTGCAAAATAAATAAATACAGATACTTCCCTACACTGCACTAGGCTCAGGTAGACCAAGCAACGTGATCTTGTAGGTTTCGTCATCGTTATGTCAGCTGACAAGCTGATTAACTGAAAATCCTCCCCCGTGTGTCTCCACAACGACCGGTAGGAAGCCCACTTACGCTGGGTCTGCCGATCCGTGGTTGCCATTCGAGAACCATACTTACCTATCGGTTATTGGTTCAACAAGCGATATAGCTTGCCCATTGCCACGTCATATTCTAGTCACGGCATCTGATAAAGCCGGAGATAGAAAGAAGGAGTGTAGAAACGGCATATCACCTCGACTATATCGGAGCATTAAACGTTAAAAACCAACATTTATAACACAAATGTTTAATTACAATGTGTTTTTAACCTTTCAGCTGGCGACTCTAATGTTTTATTTATAATTCAGTGATCATTTCATTTCATTATCAAAGATTAAAAAAACAACTTTCTTAAAGTTATCTTTATTCGCGTTCTTCAATTTTTCATCAAGGAAGTTAAACATTAAAAAAAAATATTTTCATGAGGTTAATGAGTGAATAATCATGGAGTCATAACTACCCTTACCCTAACTTTTTTGTGCAAAGAAAGTTTATACGTGAAGTTTATTTTATGAAAAGTGCACACCACATAGCACCCTGAGGATTCAGACTATTTATGTTCTTATGTTTTAGGACCTCAAGGCATAAAAATCTTGATTCACAATAATAAATAGTTAAATATATTACCAGATAATTCTCACCGGAATTTCGTGAGACGCATGTTAGCAAACCTTTTTCGTTATAATTACAACACCCTACATTTTAAGCAATTCTTTTTGTAAACCATGCTGTATCATTTTTCTACTTCTTATACTGTCATACCGGAGCTCTCTACCTAAGGCTAAGGTATAGAGTGAAATGGATCGTCTCAACACCCTATTTTTTTTTTAGTTGTCTTATTTAGTAAACGAAAAATCAAGAAAACTAATATTCAAGCTCAAAATATGAAAAAGGCGAAATGCACAATTTTATTTATAAGTTTCTTATTTTAGCCTAAATCATAGGTAGTTTTCATTATTTTAAGTTTACAAAACATGGCAAGTAAGAAAAAATAGTGTGTACTATTTATTTGTGATGTATTATGGCAAATCTTAAATTTCATTTATATTAGAAGCGGAAACGAAAATGAGTCCCATTAATAAATGTTCTGAGTCGCAAGGTTTTTTACAAAAAAACAAATATTCATCCTCGTGTTTTCATCATCAGCAGCTTTCATGTTTCGTAACGTTGGTCCGAGCTTAATTTTATTTAATTGGATTACTTTTGTAGCAAAAACTTTGTCTTTTCTCTTGTAACCTTTTTTTTACGTTATATTTGTCAAAAATAAAATGTTTTAGACCTACAAAAAAGTAAATTAAACATAATTAGCCAATTATTTTTTAGCTATATTTATAAAGCCACATATAGTATAAATATTATAAATGCGAAAGTTTCTTTGTCTGTCTGTCTGTTTGTTACTTCATAAGTCACTTATACATGGACCGATTTATGTGAAATTTGGTATGAAGTAGGAGTATAAAAATTAAGAAGTTCCCGCGGGAATAACTATAACCGAGCTTACACGAACTATAGCTTGCTTTAGAAAACTTCATTACTATAATAAATAAGTTCCACGCTGATAACCTAATTTAGGGCGGGTGGAGTCGCTGGCAAAATTCATTAATTACCAGCTATCCCATTAATATTGTAAATGCGACAGTTTGGATGTTTGGTTTTTTGTTACTTAATCACGCTTCAACCACTGATGGATTGAAAACCACTAAACTGATTTAGATGAAATTTGATATGAAGATAGTTTGAGTCCCGGGGAAGGATATAAGCTATTTTTCATTCCAGTAAAATGCATAAGTTCCCGTGGGAGCAACTATAACCGAATTTCACGAACGAACCATAGCTGCGGCTGTAGCTTGCTATAACAAGATTATTTAGTATAATCAAGAAGTTGCCGTAAGAATCCCACGCCGATAACCAAAATTTGGTTCCAATTTGTAATGTAAAAATGATCATTTTCTGTGTCAGATCATTTTATACAAGATTATAAACATTAATGCAGGTAAATTGAATTACAAAGATGTCCTAATAAATACTAAAATGCGAGAGCATGTTTTTTTTTCATAATAAAATAGGGGCTCTTTTTTCGAGAACTTTAACTTACTTATATACTATTTAACCAAATCAAAGATACCTCCAGCAGTAGTCCTGACCGATTCAGTCCTTAAGACCTTAGCTCCCTCCTGCTCTCCAAAGCTGTGCTGCGATGGAGCCGGGCTTATGCTCTCGCGGGGTTTAGTCGGTGACACGTCCTGGCATAGAGAAGATACAATGCTGGCCTTGCGGTCTACTGTGATCATGGATAAACGTCCATTGTCGGATATGCCAGCTGGTTTCTGAGAACATAACACGGAGACACAAAAATTATTGAAATGCTTAAATAGGGCTTAATTTATTAAAATGTAGTTTATATTATGCAATTTCTTCTATGGATAGTTAAACTTTCACCAGAAAACACTTGGGTTGTGGAATCAGCTCTCTGCTAAGTTTTTCTTTAAGGACTTTAGTATGAGGTTCTTCAAGGAACAGTTATTAGGCAACGCGCGAGTGATGCCCCAGGTGTTGCAAGCGTCCATAGGCTGCGGTAACCGCTTACTAGCAGGCGGACTGCGAGCTTGTTTGTCACCTTAGTGGTATCAAAAACAAACAACTTTAAATGAAAATGCATGATTTTTATATGGCGGTATTTGGCCTTAAGGCGAAAAATCAAGATTGACGTGTTTCATTGTTTTTGGTAAATGCGATATTTTTGCAGGTAAACCATAAACAGTTGAATTAAATCATTTTTTTTTTCTCAAGTGTTTACGCAGGAATAAGCTAGTATTATTATATTTGATCACATTATACTGCAAATAAAAAATTACCACTGTTGCCGCACTTGCCCTACCAAATAACAATAAAATGTACCATCTTTAACTATCAAAGAGAAAACGCCCAAATCAGTTCGAAATTATAAAAAAAAACGGTCTCAGAAATGTCATAATTTGTAATTCCAACCACAGATGAGCAACGAAACAGAAATTCATTTCGTTTTTATTATCTTAAGCCATGATATTCATTTCTTTCTCATTTTATTTATTGAAAGTATTTACGTAAGTACATTTTTTACTGCGTTATTAATTTATTTAACTGCTTTTCATTAAATAGGTAAAGTAGAGATTTGAGTTTTATCGCTAAATAGTAAAACAGAACACTTAATTCTGCTGACTTCGCAACGCTTCTTATGAAATTTAATTATGTGAACCCAAATACCCATTGTGGGTCTGATTATGAAGAAGCTACTAAATGTTCAACTTTTGATCAGCAGCTCCAATTCCTAAATGTTAAATCCAAAAAAAAAAAAGCTAAGTGGAAGACGAACTTTCACACTAAAAGATTCCAGCCTACCAATACAGCATACGACCATTCGTGCAACTAGTTTGCTACAACGCCTAACAAATAGCAGGGTTGTAATAAAAATAGTAACAAACCTTATAATTTTTTATACACTGTGTTTTTTACGAAAGTAGTACAGTTGGCCTATTTGTAGTTTTACTTAGGGTTCATACACACTATAATTACTCAAACTTTAAAGCTTGTTTGTAACACAGTATTAACCATAGAGAAAAAGTAAATAACATCAAGTCAAGAAATTCGCCGCTTTAAATATCCATTCTAGTGCGCATCAAAAGATAGGGTTCTCTAAAGTCGTATAGAAAGACAATGCTGTCTTAGACTTAGTAATGCACAGTAATAGGTTTTTAAACCGAGCTAGCTGTACGAATGAGTCACTTCGAGAAAACTAGCAAAAACAGACAATAAGAATGCTTAGGAATGCATGTCTACCGGTAGTCCCATGACTACTAAAAAAATATTTCTAATATTGTTAATATATGTTGGTGCATGATACACGTCTACACAAAATAAGTAACTCTTTTATGAGGCAATGTATACACTTTTACAACAAAGTTCCCAATTAAATTCAAAATCTATCAATAAGTAAATTTAAATCTTTTATCAAGCAGGTACTTTGTAAAAAGGCATACTACAATATTTCAGACTATGTAAATGATAAAAATCCTTGGGACTGATGATGCTCAATTACAGGATGCATAGGTAAACCAAATTAAAATGGAAATAACATAAAATTGTTCGACTAAAAATTTTTTATTTAAAACATTAATTGTATTTTAGTTTATTTGTATTATTGATAGTGTTTTTAAAAGAGTAACTATCGAGTTTCTTGCCGGATTCTTCTCGGTAGAAATCAATTACATTGTGAACCGGCAGGAAGGTGGGAGGATTCAAAAAATAATATTTTATAACTTTTTCGATTCAAAAGTGATTGTAAAATCCTTATTTGAATAAACCATTTTGACTTTGACTTTGACTATTAATTGTTCAGACAAGAAGATAGCAAATTTTATTTGTTTAGTTCAAGTACCTATCTAGGCTAAGACAATGAATTAAGTAAATCACCTGATCCTTTACCTTTGTAATTATTCGTAACACTTGAATGTCGATCACTTTATTTTAGATCTCGATTTAATCGAATAACAAAATGGATCGCCGAACTAGATATTTTGTGGAAATAATTCGGTAAATTTAATTCCTAGCACAACTGAAATTAAATGAGTTAATTTATGTTATAGTAAAAGCTGGTTATTAAATTTAACAGTGAGAAATTTACTATACGTTACTGATTTAATTAATTGACGACTAATTTAGGGTAATATGAGGGCGAGTCATAATTTTAATATTTATTTATTTTAATTATTTGACATTCTTGTTTGTTTAAATCTTTATCTACGTATAATAAATTGTCGTCTTTGTCGTATTAGCCGGAAGTCGTCCATTATCGAATGAATAACTCCCTTATGTCTTCAAGATAGCTGGTCATGACCCGTCTGCTTGTACTGGATTTGTAAGCCTGTAACAGGATCGTGTCTATATATCAGCTAGGAGTTCGTCCTACGCTGTGTCTATTAATATGTGGTCGACCGCCACTTGAGAACCTTACTTTCAGGTCATCGGTTATCAGAGTGGTAAGAGATATGGCCTGCCTATTGCCACTTCAGCTATATTATTATAAATTTGAGCTGGATCGATGACTAGAAAACTCGGAAAAATGGACATTCCTCATTTCGTATGTTAGGGCGCAGGAACAACATTTGCAATATACATATGGACGGTCAAAGGGATAAATAAAAGCCCTCCCTAATTAATTAAGCAAATCATAAAGAAAAAAATCAAAGCGAGATTCAGGGGCCAGTGGATCGCGCTGACAGTGACATAACCTGTAATTTGTCTTTACAATTTAGATGTAAACAACAACAACTTTGCTTTAGCTATTCTGGAATTAAAGACAAAGGTAACGCCGTAGTATTTAAACAAAAAAATACTATAATCTTAACAGTTTAATGAATTTTATTTTGTATTTTGATCACAAATATTAAAAAAAGGAAAACAAAAAGCTCGGCGTTTTTATAAAGCAAAATATCAGTGTTTTATGATTTTAGTGATTAAAGAATTAAATTTATAATTGGCAACATAAAATATAAAAAGAAAACCATCAATCCATATATTTCGGCTTTTTTACCTTTTTAAATACAACAAATTAAAACTTAAACCAAATAAATAATATTGAGTTAAGAGATAACCTTACGGGTGCGCCTTTTCCCAAAAACTTAAGTTTAAAAGTCGCACCGTGGACGATGGCATAAAGTCGTCTGGCAAAGAACTAAGGTTATAGAAATAGGTATCAGCAGATAATTGAAGTGAGAGTGGAAAGGTCACGTGTGTCACATAACCGATGGCCGTCGAGGTAGTAGGGTTCTGGAGAAAAAATCGGGTATTAAAACCCCTGCAAGTTTGAGTCGTCTCTTCGATCGATCGAGCAAAAATATGAAATGGCAGTAAAATGAAGCTGGATGAAGTGAACGAAGGAGGGTGTGGTGTGATAAGTCCTGAAAGTAGTCGACGATATGGCACATGCTTACATTATTTATTATGATTGACTAAGATATGCTTAGTGCTTATAGTACTTACAGCCTAAACTAAAACTCACTACGGGTTAGGATCGCAATACAAAAATAATTTTTTTAATAGATAAATGTACAATTGAGAATAATTGTTATATGTAATATTATTATGTTGGGTACGTATGAAAACTATGATAAGTATATCATTATGACACAGTATAGTTTAATAAGATAATAGAAAAAAAAAATTATATCATATCAATATATCAATTTGCAATAATAAAATATCAATCTTAAGGAAGCATAAAGCAGTTATCGAAGCCTCGAGGTCTGAGACAAATAAGATTACAGGAAGTTCCGAAAGCTTACATCAAAGCGACAACGACGCGCGATGTCCCGTCTAGCGTCAGTCATAATTTTATTAATGCATTACAGACGCGCTGCGTAGGAAGTAAAATTTCTTCAATAAGTGTCATGAAATTTCAACATTTAACAGTGGTTTATGATATACTGGGAGCTTATTGGGAAAAGTCTAGAATACTTCGGGTCTCGACAAAATGTATGGAAGTACTTTAGGTCTCAAGAGGCGAGACCGTAAGGCCCAAATATTCCAGACTTTTCACAATAGGCCAATAAAGACTGATATGTTAGTTATGGGATAGCTAACTTGTTATCAGACCTCTTTTTTTTCGTGATGAAATTACTATCCAGGTAATAAATTTCTGTCATTCTTTATACTTTGATAATTTACGTTGTCCAACCGGACCCTATTGCAATAGTGCTTGTATTAATATTTGCTGTATGGGTGTTATGCCGAAACTAATTATATTACATATATTTATTTTTCTGTGTAAATTCGAATAATAATTTATTATTAATTATTTTTTACGTAAACTATAAAAAATTATTTCAGCAATTTTATAGCTTCATTTTTACCTGAAATTCTACTTATTCTAATTACCAATTAATGTAATGAGTCAAAATCATAGCTGACTATTATGAATTAGGCCTGTCATGTGTCATCTCGTGGTATAGCATTTAGTACTGTGTGATGGTACGGAACCCTTAATACGTCCGACTCGCACTTTCTAAAGCAAAATGTTTGTATCATAGTTTGTTTTTTTGTTTTTAAATAACATTTGAAACAAAATTTGCTTTGCTTAAGATGAACTTTAAATCACAATACAAAAAAGCTTGGCAAAAATAGCAGTAAGTTTCTGAAGCATTTAAGTTAAGTAAGTGCAAAGGTCCATCTTCCATTAGCCAAGAATCTTTAAACATTCGTCAGAATTAGAACCTCTACTGTTAACACTATGAAAATTGATTCGAAAACATTTTGTTGGCGCTGTACTCAAACTCAAAGTAATTTAAGTAGACTTTTAAACAGCACTTTTGAATTTTCTTTTTATATATTAATTTTAAAGACGGTCCAGAATGATTATACTACCAAGAAAAGTCGGCAAAAAACTTTTTTTTTTCAATCTTTTTACCTTTCTTTCATCCTCATTTTATTCCAACCATCCTTACTGAAAATTAACACTATAGCCGTATATTTCAAGCACAGAGCATTTAAAACAATTTCCAAGAAAAAAATATCCAAGAAACCTTTGGTTTTAAATTTCCCATTTAAAGACACCCCAAATGTGCGTCAACGACATTTCATACAATGAGTTCCATGTCAATCCTACTATCCTACTTTTTACTTATATTATAATAGTGAAAAATATTATAAATAAATGTCTGTAATATTATAAATGTCTGGATCCAGGATGGATGGATGTTTGCTACTCTAGATAACACGCCAACGTCTGAACGGATTGTTATGAAAATTAGCAGACATACCCAGATTAACATACAGGCTTTTATCCCGAAAAATAACTTCTGCCGGAATAACTTTAACCGAGCTTAAATAAACCATAGACACAGCTTGCTATAGAAAATTCATTACTACCTATTATTAAAAGTTCCACGCCGATAACCGAATTAAGGACGCGCGAAGCCGCTGGCAAAAAATAGTTTTATTATAAAAAAATTATATTAATTAATATTAAAAAAAAATATTAAATTAAAAAACTGTGAGGTGGTTCATTAAATACATCTCTGCAACTAAATATAAAAAAATATTTCAAGGTCTGATGTATTATGAGCAAAACATGATGCTATGAAATTCCCTTGATAGAAAAAATCATGAAGTTACTTATAAGTTTTGCCAATTTTTTATTTATTTTTATAATGGTACATATAATTTAGCTGCAATTTCATTAAAATATGTTTTAATACAAAATCTAGGGCTGTTTTTAATAAATTTACAAACAAATAATAATATTAATATTAAATAATATTTAATGCTAAGTATTGGCTCATACTACATATATATTCCGCGTTGTATGAAAAATTTATCTGGCTTTATGTCCCCTCTTAATAATATAAGCTTATATTATGTGAATAGTGTGATGAATTTGTAATTAACTACATTTACATTTCGATTTATTTTGATTTGATTAAAATGTCGTTTAAATCCCAATTTACAGCAAATATATGTGAGTTTCTGGTTCTCGTGATAAGTGCGAAGATCCATCTTCCGTTATCCAAATAGTCTCAACCATCCGTCAGAACTAAAAGCCTTATAGTTGACCTCTCCCCCCGTATCTCGGTCTTGTTTTCTCCCCTCGGAACAAGATCTTCTGTGTTATAAGTGCTTTTAATTCATTACTGACTAGCATTAAATGTAAACTCTTCAAAATTCAGTGAAAGTTTATGCAAAGTGAATGACTAATGGTAATTTTTAAACAGTTTTTATAATTGAGTTGTATCAATTTTCAACTTGTTTATTTTAAGCCTACGATGGTTTTCCCTTTACTGAACAAAGTAGTTATTTCTACAAGTCGAACATCTCAGCCAATATACGTCCCACTGCATGGCACGGGCATACTTTTTTATAATATATTAGATGTTTATTTAAGAGAAATAATCAACATATAAGTTTTCTATTAGCGTTTAACTTACTTTTTACCGTTTTACGGACTAATGGTACACAATGGACAACGGTAATGGACGGACATGACCGTTTGTGCCGTTTGACTACGAAACCTTATTATTTGACAAAGAAATGTACAAAGAGATATGACGAAGCCACTTCATAGGTTAAACACATACTATAAGGTTGGGAGACATTTTCTCACCTAACTCTGGTTATTCTTGGACCTATCCTCAACCTTTAATGGGACCTATCTGCAAGTTGACCGCTCCTGCATACCTATATAACAATTTTCCAAATCAATTTATAAATGACGGAGATCTGAGGCAACAAACAATAAAAAAAACACAACCGAATTGCACACCTCCTCCTTTTTTGAACTTGGTTAAAAATACACCTAAATTGCAAACTCCCTCCGCATCACTCGAATTAGTTTGCTTTTGTTAATAAAATATATTTTACTTACTATAGACATGGTATTTACCTTAAGTTTTCAACTGCCCTGCCTGACTTACATCATCAGTTCATTAGGGGCTATTATTCTGTCCCAAGTTCTTTAGAGTTTCAATTTTATAATACTTTAATTATTAATTTTATTTTATATCCATTTCTTGTTGCAACGACAAAACCTTACGTTTCCGTTTGGATGAGGTATAGAACTCTACGTTAAAGCCATAACGCGTGTGTATAAAAAAACTATGATTTAAGAAAATGGACGTTCGATTCAATCGATTGTGAGTTTTTCTGAAGTTTAATAAGAGCCCTACATCTAGCAGTACACTCGCAGGTAATATAATAATAATGGTAATTAATGATCATTATTTTAAGTCATTTTACCGAGTTTTACTCGTAAATCCCACAATCAAAGGATTTGAGCTCCCGATAATTCAACATTGTATCGAAACCACCTGTACGTGTGACAAAATGTCTGCAAATATGTGTTGCAAATAATGTTTTCCCAATACTTACCTTCGGAGGTACAATCAAATACGTCTCCACTTTGTGATCTGCCAGATAACCTTCCCGCGAAGCTCCATCTCCCGGCTCCACTTCGAACCTTCCCCCAAGTTGGAGCATGGTAGCTTTAGTGATGTGGACCTTCCTATAACAATAAATACATTTATTGATGTATGTTTAATCGAAGTCAATATATTTATGTTATTATAGGCTGCTGTAAAAAATATCTTGCTGTAATTGTTTAATGTTATTATGGTACTTACCTACTTTTAAAGATTCACAGTGTTGTTTTCTACTGAGAAAAGCTGGCAAGAAACTCAGCAGCTACTATTTAAAAAAAAATGAAGTTTAAATAATACTTACTTGCGTATTAAAGTTAAATGGGCTTAAATAAATAAACATTCGAATTCTGCAACTGCTGTTTTAAGAAGGGAGGAGGGACAACTGAGGGAATTAAATAAATAAAAAACAATTATGCCCATTTAATACACTGACTCATACCTACCTAAAATATTCCTATTTTTATACTATGCACGACAAAACAAATTAATACCCCAATTAACAATTTAATAGAACTTAAAATATTAGTATACCCCGTAATATATTATACCCTATTTTATATTGAACTAGTTCAAAATGAGTCATGGCATGACAATTCTGCACAAAATGAATCTCGTTCCAATTACGTAATCCGAAACATTTTCCACAACTGCGCTTCGCCTAAATTGTTTTCTAAGCCAAATTATATTATTTCTAACTTTACAAAGTTTGTCGTAACTCCATATCTCGGTATTAATTCTCAACTAAGTTTACTTTCAATTGGAGCATTGTGACTTCTGTAAGTTTTGGGTAAGATAAAATTAGTCCTATATACTTTGTCTAAGATCTGATATCAAGTTACGTAAAAGATAGACTTAGACTAAAGTATACGAAGTTCGTTTTAAAATTTATAGATTAATAAAATGAATCACTCATGCAAAACTTTAGCCTTAGTCTACTGTCAGAGTTCATTTATATATATATATATATATACAATGTAAGACATTGTATACTAATTCTTACCTCAAAAACAATAATGATTTAGGCTAGTATGATGATAATGATATGATGAATGGATTTAATAAAACTAAAGCTCTCTCTTTATTGTTTAACTTATTTTACATTTATTTATTAAGATTTGTTCACTTTAAAGTATGTTTAAGGTAATTGCAATAAATATTTATATAAATATTTAAAGGTAGGTTATGCCTCATACTCGTCCGTTTCTTAAAGCAAGGTGTCATCTCCTAGTTGACATAAAATATTCAGACATAATTTTTTCTAGTTTCGTGTTTTGAACAATTTTTTTTTAATTATTTCAGGGTGCGTATTTAACATAGTTTGTAACTTGTTATGTTTACAATAAGAAATATGAACTAAAGATTAAAAATTTCCCCCATAGAGCCCTCATGAGGCATGGTGCCCAAAATAGAGGCAGCGTTGCCACGCTGTATAGCCAGGCTTATCTTTTGAGCAAAATAGCTACGAGCCCTGTGATCTTTAGTCTCCTGAATGAGACGTTTATTTAATTCGTGGAAGAAATCTTTAGTTCCAGACCCCCACGGACCCAGCGTTTCAACCGCAAAAGGCACAAACAAGAAAGCATCACTGAGGCCCACGAATTTGCGCCGTTTGCGGTCTTCGGCACCAATAGCAGCAGCTCCAACCTTTTTCGCGGTTGCTGAAAGATAGGTCGGGGCCAAAGTATCTACACAAGTGGCGTCCCATACAAGAATTCGACCCATCTTCCAGGCAACTAAAGACATCCCGTCAGGCCTCTTGCCATCGTCACGAAGTATGCCAACTGGTTCTAAAATAGCTGGAACGTTGGCAGTAACAAGAACCCGACGGATAATGTCATTGATATTACTATGCCTTGAAAAGCGGCCTGCGCTTCGGGCACAAGACAGTCCGTGGTGTCCTAAATTGTCCACCATCTCGCCACAGTGGCAACGATGGGGGAAATTTGTAAAAGCGCCCAAACGCAAACATGATGAAAGGCGGAATGTATTGTTGTCCAGAAGTGTACCGATTCTGACAGAAGGTAGGGCTTGTAGCCACAAACCTGACTCCCACACAGAAACAGCACGGAGACGAGCCTGATCTGCCGTACTGGTAGATGTGTATAATAAATTGTTCCACTCCAGACGGCAAAGAGGTTCATCCCATAGTCTCTGTGATGCAGGAATCCTTGGTAGTTCTAAGTTTGGGCAGGCAATCAACCAAGTGTTCTTAGCTTCACTCGAATACGATATTTTAAAATTTCCAGAGGATGAAGCAAGTATTTTTCCAATAAGATCGTGTGTGCTGTGAACTGAATACAAGAACGCTGGGAGAGCCACACTAGATATTTTCCTTATTCCGAAACCTCCAAACCTAATTGGTAAAGAGGCTTGAGACCAAAAATTTTCTTCTAAATTTGTCTTTAAAAGTTTTATTAAAGTATTTTTAATAATAACATCAAAACTATTTAAAAGATTAGGAAATTTCCAAAAATGACACGAACGCAAAAAATAATTAAATTTTGGGACAAAAAGACAATGACGAATAATAAAAAAAGCTACATGAGTGTCAATTTTTAATAAACGGTCTAACACGTTATTAAAATTATTAATTTTTTCGTCAACAAAAAAGGGGATGGAATCGTCTAAAATAGGAGATCCTAAGAGTCTAAGTGAGCTCTTATCAACAAATCTTATATTCGGTGCTATTGATAAAAAATTAGAAATCACTTTAGAATCAGATTTCATACTTTCTGGTAAAAAAATTTCACATTTCGAAGAATTTAAATCTAAACCAATATCATGAAATGACTTCTGAAGAAATATAAAATCATTAAAAACTGTATCTGCGTCGCCTGCCAGAGTTCCAACATTCAAATACCAGACGTTAAATTTAGAATTTAAATTTTTGAGTACTGTGTGAATCGCAAGACTAAAAATTGCCGGCCCAAGAGGGTCGCCCTGTTGACAGCCTACCTCAGATGATAAAAGGTTATTATTGTAAACTAATTTTGACGGTGTACTATAACATTGCCAAAGAAATTTATAAACTGTGGGAATGTTTCCCTTGATTTGTGTCAACAGGACACCCCTATCGACAGAGTTAAATGCATTTTTAACATCTACCTTTACTACTATATCATCTACATGCATGTGAATGTAAGAACGTAAGGAATGAACTGCTGCCTCGCAGCCACCATTAGAGCCAAAGCCTAGCTGAATGGGTTGGAAATACTCACGTAGTGTATCCTTTATGTTGTGACAAAAGACTTTGGCTGTAAGGCGACGATATGTAGTTCCTACAGCTATTGGCCGTATACCACCATCCTTTTTTAAAAGTGCGCAAAGATTAGCTCCATACAAAATGCTAGTGATATCATGAGGGACGCTTCCTTCTAACATTATGTTAGTGAGTGCCGTGAGGTCATTTAAAAGGGTGCTATTTCCGTATTTGCAGTGTCGCCTGTACACATGATGAATTAATAAGACAAAGGCTGTAAGCAAACAAAGCAGCAAGTAATAGTTAGAAATAAAAATATAAACGTGTGCTAATTGAGCCTTTTTATTTATTATTCCAACCGGCACAACAAAAAATCAGACAATAGTCATTAAATAACAGAAACAAAAAAAAAGTTTCTCTTTGTTGACTTGCGTAATTTGTCAAATATATTTTAAAATATTTTAGCTTCACTCTGTGTATTTGGTTGTTTTAAATTATGTACTCAAACTTTAAACTAGAAGTTTTCTATTTTCGATAAGCTGATTTTGAATAAATTATCGAATTTTAATTCGATAACTTGATTTTAAATAAAGAAACAAATATACAATAAACCGTTCGAAAATAAACACTTCACAATTGAATTAATTTCTCTACAAAGGTTCGAGTTCTTCTATCATTATATAAGAGAAATAATATCCTTCGTTTAGGCTGGCGAGCTACAAAATAATTAAAACCGTTATTTCTTGTGTAATTAAATTAATTGAACCACTTGAGAATTTTAAATTCAACTTGCCACCAGACGCCTACGACTGCACGCGTGTGGATATTCACTGAGATTTTAATTAAGAAATTATATTACAAATTTAAGATCTAAATTAATCAAATGGCATCAAACACTTTTTAATGTATCGTGCTGTTTTATTATTAATGTATTTATATTTGTATCTACACCTGCGTATATGAAAGTGTCTATCTACATATAAGTATTTATTGCGTATTTTTATATGTATAACCGCCTACTATGTTAGGTATGAATTACTTTAATTTTGCTATAACAATAATTTAAATAGTTCCTATTTAAACATCCCATTCAAGATTTCTACATGACCTGTCGGCTGGCAGATAATGCCTAGGGCATTTAGTCTGGCTATAATGATTATATTAAAATAAAGTGTTTTTAAAAATATTGCTGTTATAATAAATTTTGCTATCTTAGTATAAATAAAAGTAAGAGACGCCCTTAAACTTCCCATCGAACTACTTTGCATATGTAAGTAAAGACTAAATAGATAAAATAACGTTTGTAACTCTGACCCTATCTGTCAACCACCAAACCCCCTGAATTATATCATTATGTTATTATTATTATATATTAGCGAGCTATCCTTCTCGGATTCGTGCTTTCTGGTCTCTTGCTAAAGTTTCCGAAGGGAACTTTTGCCATTCGTTGTTACCACCACTGCAAAAGACCAATGGTGACTTGGCCCACAGTGCTAAAGAGAAAGCCGATCTACTGGGCAGTCTCTTTGCTTCAAATTCGAATATGAACGACAAAGGCCACCAACTACTACACCGTGGTGCAGTAAGACCATGCTAGAAATCTCCATAACACAGCGGGAGGTCCGGTGTGATTTCTCTAGACGTTCATAAGTCGAATGGGCCAGACGGTAAACCAGCAGTGGTGCTTAAACAGTGTGCTCACTCGTGTCAGTGACCGTCAATACGGTTTTCGCCACGGTCACTCGAGTAGCGACCTTCTAGTGTACCTTACATACCGATGGGCACTAGCCATTGAGAGTCAGTCGGAGGCATTGGCATGTAACCTGGATATAGAAGGCGTTCGATCTGGTCTGGCACCGAGGTCTTCTATCAAAGTTGCATTCTTACGCAATGCCCACGAGGGTTTGTACAAATGTGTGGGTAGCTTTTTGTCCGGCACAGGCACCGTAGTTGACGGTAATTGCTCTGATAGCATGGACATTAATGCTGGTGTACCGCAGGGCTCTGCACTGTCTCCTACGTTGTTCATACTGTATATCAATGACATGTAGTCCATCAACAATAGACATTTCAGATGACAGTACTGGAGACTGGGCCATGCAAATATTCCTCGTTCCATTATGCAGGAAAAGCGCGGAGAACATAAATTGTGTCTCAAATCGAGACCACTCTGTCCAAGGTTTCTGTCTGGGGACGGGAAAACTTGGTCCGATTCAACCTTACGAAGACACAAGATGAAGTCTGCGCGTTCACTGCTTAAAAAACCCCAAACATTCACTGAGGTCTTATAATTTCATAACACTCCTCTCACCATCTCCAAGAGCAAAGGGATCCTTGGTGTTGACAGCTCCAGCGATGTTCAGTTTCGAGATCATTTGCAAGACAAGATGAAGCTGGCGTCCAAAAAACTTGGCGTACTCAACAGAGCGAAACAGTACTTTACTTCGGGAAAAAATTTCTGCTTTACAAAATGCAAGTTCGGTCCCATATGGAGTACTTTTGCCATCTCTAGGCGGTAACTTACAAGCCGTATTGAACCCTCAAGTCTGAGGAGAGACTTTGCCTCCCAGTGTGTATTCTACCGCGTGTACAATGGGATGTGTTCTGAGGAATTGTTCGCAATTATGCCCACGGCTACTTCCTACCATCCCACCGGTCGCCATCGGCAAGAAATTCATTCTCACACTTTAGAACTTAATGGTCGCGTACAGTGAGGTTTCTTAGGAACTTCCTCCCGCAAACCCTTGGGTTGTAGAATCAGCTCCCTGCCAAGGTTTTCTCTACGGACTATAGTATGGGGAAAAAAAAAACTATTACCGGTGTATCCTAAAACTGGGCTACAGTTGGACCCTAAGGAAAATTACTTTTACTTACGGTTTTGGCGTCAGTTGTTTTTGATAACGGTTTGTGTAAAATTGTATGTAGTGTGTATGTATATATTACTGTATTGTGTTTCTCTGATTCACTCACGATTTCAACTCAATATATAATTAGCTCGAAAAACATACGGCACGCGCAATAAATGTAGGCGCAAAAGAATGAATGCCTAGCTCGAGCGATTCGATACCAACTAGATGATTCATTCTTTCCCGAACAACCGGTTAACAATGGTTTTGTTAATGTTTCATTATTAGTCCAAGGTTTTGAATTCCTTATATTCTGACGCTGTAACAAGTAAGTAGGTATACCATCATTGTTAGATAACTGGCGTTATTGCAGGTGGCGCCACGATTATGGGCACACAGCTGTACCATATTTACCATCTTTCTTTTTCGTCTGGTCATGTCACTACAAAAACTCACTTAAAAGTCACCTCGACAATCTATACTCCCCTTATCAGCCTCAAATGTCGCCACTGCTGCGGCACGGCCTACCCTCAATTAACGGTGATTTGGGTCATAGTACACACATAATTTACATACGTCTTTTTTGTTGTTTTTTGTCGTATGCAGGTTTCCTCACGATGTTTTCCTTTACCGAAAAGCCAGTGGTGTGAATAATCAATGTACTTGAGAAATTACAAAAAGACTCATCGGCACGCGCTGAGTCTCAAACCTCCGCCACTCAGGACGCAAAGTGTAAATGTAAATTCCGAAGTGTTCTGCAATTTAAACCCAAGTTTTTCAGAATTGAGAAATTTTAACATACTATCTGACACTGGTAAATTTTCAGCAACTTCTTTGTCTTGATAGCCTTAATATTAAATCTGGTCATGCTGCACGCGATGGATCTCTCAGCTTGTGGAAAATGAAGTGCCGCAACTACGGTAACTAAACAACTAACTCCAAAAAGTGGAGTAATTACTCTCTTAGTAATTAATATTTGGTGTCATAGTGAATTTTAAGTGAGTTGCAGTAGTGTCATGGCCAAACATAAAAAGCAGCTTTTTAAAAGTGCATGGTTAATATCCTTAGACAAGTCTCTGGAAACAGCTGCAATGATACTTGAGTGACGGTTCAGTCTTAACTTATCAAAACTCTTAAAATCCATCACGAGGATAGCTAAGCTTCTGAAGTTAAATAAGATAAAGTTATTTAATTTTCCCTGCACTTTGATCCTTTGCTGGCGAAGTTAAATTGAACTTAATCCAACAGCTTTCAGATAACTTAAGCTAGAGAGATCATAACGTCGGCGTTGCTTAGTTGCTGGCCTATGCAATCTAGAAGTGCAATGCGGACGTGTTTAACAACAATGTTGTCGTTGAAACATCGTCTTTTCTCTATTTTGTATTGCCATGGCGTATATTTCAATTATAAGATAAAATTAACTAACCATAAACCTGTTTTTTTTTCAGTGTATGAATAGGTAAGTAGCCCTTATTCTATACTAGCTGTATCCACTCCTTTCCCCCTCTCACTTTTTTCCCTTCTCCACTTTCTTACCTCTTTTTGCATCCCGTGCTTTCTCCCTCTACATTTTCACTCCGAAAACATGAACTGCTGCTAGCAAATTTTTTTAATAGATCACCTGAGATCAGCTGGACCACAGCACCACATATCGGATCCAAACTTTGTGATTTCCTTTATTGGCACTATTGTTTTTAATAACTTGACTATACCACCACTTATCGGAATTTTCTAATATTTCTGATTTATACTATTACAAACACTTAAAAATTTAGCTAATTCGGTCTATCCGTTCTGATAATAAGCGTTTAAAACGCACAGCATTTAATTTAATTTACATTGATTTTCCAAGACTCGATGTCAATGAAAATTTGTGGATAAGTTATTTAACTAATAGACTAAAACCAAAAAAATTAAAAAAAGTTTATGGTGTATTTTACGCGGTTTAAAGTTAGAAAGGGATATAATTTCTAACTGTGTAAGCTAAAAACTCAAAGAAAAAATACTTAGAAACTACAAATGGATTTCAAAAGACCTATCCAACGATACTTGGTCTGGGTGGACTAAGGGGAACGCCAAAAAAAATTTCCACCCCTCAGTTTGACGTACTTATAGAGAGATTTTTTTTATATATAAATAATAGCGATATGCATAAGACACCTTACTGTAAAATATTGCAAAATCAATGCAAGAACGGCGAAATTATACAAATGCGAACGGACATCGACGGACATGACTAAATTATAAAGGTTATTTTTTTGCCATTTGGCTGCGGCACCCTAAACACTGGCTTATTGATAGTGGTATTAAATTCTATATTAAAGGCTTTTAACAAATTCCAATATGAAACCTAGGTACCATTTTCACAAATGTTGCTATAGTAAATACGAAAGCTTAATAGATTTAATAACAAAAGCTAATTGATTTACTTAGCACGTTTAGTTCATAATGTCAATGTTGTGGCGTTCTGGCTTCAATAATGAGTACTGTTTCAGAAACAGAGCCTTTCTAAACTCCACTAACAGCGTTACAAGTAACAAGTTCGAAGCCTCGCCTGCCGCAGCCCAGCCGTAAGATCTACGTCAATGTCGAAACTTCCAAGTTTACTGCCAACCTGTGCTAACATTAATGTTTTTAAGCGTCAAGAAAACAAAGATAATTTTCCTCAGGTTCCTGACATTTTGTATCGAGGAATTTCCTTATTTAAAAATATAACTATCGTTTAAACACACTTGGGTGCCTGACTATTTCTATAGAGCAAGATTTTATTTATACTTTAAATAATTACACATAATTTAAACCTTTTATGAATAGAAGGCGATGTAAGGCTATGATAAAACATTCAAAACTTCTAACTTCCAAATGAGTACAATCTGTTATCTGTTATCTGTTACTAATTGCGCACAGCAAAATTTGGTCTTTGCACTGAATTATAATACGTTTATATTAATCACAGTCGAATTCCGAACACCTCGCACTTGCTTAAGCCAAATGCAAATGCAATATGCAAATGCATATTATGTATGATGCAATCATCATCATACATAATATAAGTTTTTGTTATTATACCAATTAGGTACTCTTTGTAAAATCTATAGTAACTACGTAAGCTGTAAATCAGGTATTTCTGTGTGTAACATACTTTTATTAGAGGCACATAAAACTAGGAAAAAACACTGTTCCCTCAGTTTCACCATTAATTTTTACGGTTCCGTACCTAGAGGGTGCCAACGGAGTCCTATTACTAAGACTACGCTGTCTGCATGACCGTCTGTCTGTCCGACCATTAAAAGGCCTTATATTTTAGACCAAATTAGGTATAAGCCTGAATTTTTCACAGTATATGTGTTATAATAGGGGATTATCTAACAAATAAAAAAAAATCATGGTAAATCACGGGGTAAGAACCCCATTAAACATTATGTTTAATAAAAAGTTAAATTTTAAGGATACATGCAAGAAACACATTTTCGTTGTTTGTGCTCTATCAAAAACCAGAAAGACATACAAAATTTAAACTTGCAGTGCAAAATAGTGTGAACGCTAAAGTAATTCAACAAATAATAAAAATCGGCCAAGTGTGCGACGGGCCCAAGCCTGCTATTTTACTACTTTAAATTACCGTTACAGCGCTATCTAGCCTATGATTAAGAGAAACAGTAACTCATTTGTTTGTTGAAAACGGTCAGTACTTGGATGGGTGACAGCGTAGCGGCACACTTTTTTTTGTTTGTGTTTTTAAATTACGTAAATAGTGGTAGGTACGGAACCCTCGGTGCGCGAGTCCAACTCGCACTTGGCCGTTTTTTTTTATTTTAATGTAATTTCATTACAAAACTGTGATAGTTTATATAAGATGAGTGCCTGTAAAATTTCATTCAAAGTGCAGAATAAATGTCATAATATAAGAAAAGGTTTCCTTTTTGTCAATTCGTTTCGCACCCCTAAAAACAAACAATGTCGTCTGTGTAAGCATTTTATAGTTACTGCCCTAGATAAAGTGTTTGCAGGAAATTCAATTTTGTGTGAAAGCTTTTATCACGTGAGGTTTTGTGCTACGTTGTTGCTACTTGTTTATATGGATCAATGACACAACTGAGAGCCGCTGCGCATTACCCGATTTATAATCGGCCGACCAAAAAATCGGTGAGTTGGGACTGTTACTACTGTGACTGTTTTATATGTCGAACAAAACACCCGATTATTTATCGGTCGATAGTTCATCCCCATTTCTTTAAGTTTTTTTAATATGTATCTTTTATATAAGTTTAAAGTTACAAAAATGTGTAGATATATAATTTCTTTAACTTTTCATTACTTTCTTAATTTATTCAACAAAATTAATTATATCTCCGCCACGTGAGTGAGCACTGTAAAATTAATAATGTTAATATTGCGGGCTCAACGTTTTGTAATTAAATCTTATCAAAATTTATTTTTAGGAATTATGTAAAAATAAAAATACCACTCTAAAAGTACTTTTGTATTTTCTCACCTTTTTCTTTTAACATAAAAATAAGTCCACCGAAAACAACACATTTTCGGATTTTTGGATTTAGAAACTTTAGCTTAAACGTATGTTATAGTATTTTGCGCTTTTAAATCATGATCCAAAAACTTCAACACCATCAATTGACTTCACTCTTTATTTTTAATAGATATTAATGCAATTGTTGTGAATTGAACAGTGTAAGACAGAGAGAGAGAGAGAGAGAGAGACAGAGCCAACTCGGCTACAACACAATATAATACACGAGTGTTACAAAGTCGAATTCTGTATTTATACGATTAGAAAAAAATATTTGATAAAAAAAAATTTAGTAACTTATATAGCGATGTTGTGAAGAATATGAATCACAACTCAAATAAATAACGTGAGAAAAACGAAGCATGGTCTATTTATTAATTAAGCACCATCTAGCGGAAGCCTATTGCACCTCTTTTCAGTAAGGTTTACTCGTTGCTCGTGCTTCAAAATATTGCAACTACATACTTTGTGCAACGAGTTACTGAAGAGTCTACTAATATGATACTAGTTTTAATTTCTTTATTTCAAAATTCTTTAAATGAAAAGATCTTTTTCACCTCACCAGCACGAAAAGGATAGTTTTGCTATTCAAACTTAGTGAGCAAAATCGAATTTCGTTCACATAAAGCGAGGTCTTACTTTACAAAAACAGGAAAAAATCCGGAAAATATTAATTTGTAATTATAACACATTGATAATAAAAGTTTTTTTGTCTGTCCCTTTTACTCAAGAACGCTTCTAAGTCAATGCAATAAAAAAATAAGCACAAAATACGATTAATTTTGATGCGTATTGTGACACAAATACATAAATCGTAACCTATGGGGTACTTCCCGTTGACCTAGAATCATAAAATTTAGCAAGAAGAAATGCCATGTATCACACATAAAGAAAAAAATCTAAAAACCGTGTTGTCATATCATAAAAAAAAGATTATAAACTTATTTGCAGATGGTAAACAAACCGCGACCTACTTCGATGTATTGGGACATCAGTTGTCCAACGGCAAAGTTAAGTTTGTCCCTCAATACAATTCACCTTTTAAGGAACCCTTAGTACGCGAGTCTGACTCGCACATGACCGGTTTTTTTCACTATTTTTTATTAACTACTGGCAGGTAAGTGTATCACCCGAAAAAATTACGTACCCAGCAATACCTCCGGACTCCATATGGTTGGCGAGGGTGACGTCATCGCTCCACACATCGAACTGCCACTTTCGCAACCCCAGCACTCCACAAAGCACGTTTCCAGTATGGATGCCGATCCTCATATCCACGTTGAACCCTGTCGCTTCTCTTACGAACCTGAGGGGTTAAGCAACATAATGAGTTGGAGATTGCTAAACAAATCAATAGTCTAGGTACGTAAAACAAATATTGCTTTTGGGTGTACCTACACCATAGTTATACCTGCATAATAACTTAAACATCTTTTTAATATATATTATAATATTCATTAAGCTTTTTCAAAGTAAATCATGATATATACATATGTATGTAAATATATGTTCACGGTTTTATCCCCAGAATGGAGTAGCCGGAACGTCATATTGTGGGGTACAGCATCTTTACACCAACCGCTTTAGTCGTGCGTGACAGGCGGTAAGCCCATCAGCACAACACTGCTTTTAATACAGTATTTGTATTTAGTTGAAAATTAAAAACCTACTTGATAATATTTTGATTCTAACTTTGAGTCGTACTCATTTACCTACCTGATGGCATCTATCATTTGCAAGCCCATGTTGACGCAGTTGTAGGCGTGGTTAGGCCTCGACACCGGCAGACCAGAGACACAGTAGTAGCAGTCACCCAGGATCTTGATGCGCATGCATTGGTTTTCCTACAGACAAGGACATGTTTGTTATTTTCTGTTACTGCTGCTAAAATCAACTTGAGCCATGAGTTTTTTTTTTTTCACCATGTCTAATTTTTGTTTTGGCGCTTTACGCTTATATTTTGTAAGTAATAAGTAAATAATCAGTCAGAGAATATAATTGTGAAGCGCTAAAATAGCTCAGTATACCTAGACAAGACATATAAAAATTAAGTGATAAAAAATTGATAATTAAAAAAATCCTTCGCGGACAATTGTGGTCTTCCTACGTGCCAGTCCACCGATAGGCAAAAGAGTCGAATCACTAAGAGACTCCAACCCGCTATCACTGCTCTAGGCGAATGGTTTCGGTAATGTCGAATCGAAGTGAATCCCGAAAAATCGCCGTTATCTTTACCTCAGGCCGCCCTCCGCGGCCATCTCCCCTCTCACTCTTCGGTCATGCCATTCCCTCGCAATACAAGACCAAATATCTCGGTGTGACCCTGGATAGGCGTTTGAACTTCCGCGATCACACCAAAATAGTTAGAAACCAAGCCGCCTTTGTCCTCGGTCAACTTTATCCCATGACGGGCAAGTACAGTAATATGTCGCTTAGAAATAAGCTGAATCTTTACACAAGTTGTATCCGCCCCATTCTAGCATATGCTAGCGTTGTTTATGCGTTGTCTAAACGCAACCTCCATAAACTCCAGTCCCTCCAAAACCGCTTTCTCGGAGCTGCCTCCGGAGCCTCCTGGTACGTCCGCAATGCGGACCTACACAGGGACTTCAAGTTCACTGCGATTCCCCAATATTTCAAAGACCTGGCAGTCTGCTTTTTCGAGCGTACACAAAATCACCCAAATAGACTAATTGTGCAGTCCACAACGTATCATCCCCCCGACCGACCTCTGCATGGTCGTAAAACTATAGTTAGGCGGCCTCGGCACGTACTAACGGCCCCAGATTACGATCTCGCTGTCCGGATAGCGAGATTAGTCTCTACGACCTCCCCTAATAGGGCCTCCCCTCTAATACGACGCCGACGTCCCCAGTTCGTCGGCGCCCGCAAGGATACACGAGGTATCAAAGAGTGCCAGGGCGCTTCTTGCCCCCACTAAATCGCAACCGCACCCGCGTAACGGAGAACTCATCTCCTGGCGTTGACTCACCTTCGGGTTCGAGGCTCACGCCGGTCAAAGGGACGCCCCCGAGAGCGACAACCCAAGCCGAGGCTACCCCGCGGGCGGCCCTTGAGCGTTGGGCGCTATATGGGTTGAGGCTCCTTCAGAGTCTCGCACCAAACAGCCCGGTGAAGCAGTAATGGCTGCAACAGCCAACTGCATTGTCAGTTCAGAAAGAAAAAAAAACGCGCCAGTAACCCATGATAAAAGTTGAGGCTGCCCCTTTTAAAGCCCAGACGCTGTAACTGCACCTATTTCCAGCTATTATTATGGATTATTATTATACTATTATGGACCAACAGTAATGTTCAAATTGGTGTTTTAAAGCATTTGATGTTTTAAAGTCAAAACTTAAAAAACAGAAAACCGACAGAAGTCATAAATGGCCACAATTTGTGACTTGTTACTAGCTATCGTATGGGTATGGGCCGTACGTCACTTCAGACCTTACTTTTATGACAGAAAGTTTAGAATTTTTACCAGCTGTAGGCCTCTTGTTAATTTATTTAGCATAACCGATCCAGCCAGCCGATTAACAAAGTTTAGATTGTACTAAGAGAAATTTCGCTTTGAGTTGGTATTCGTGCCATGTCGAAATAATGCAGCTACAGATGCTTTTAGTCGACTTTCGGTAACGTCTAAAGAAACATTTAAACACGTATTGTCTGTGTTGACTACAGCTCCGACAAAAAAATTAGTGAGTCAATCAGCAGACCGTGACCAAGACCGACCTTCCGAGCCTTCGACTTCCAGTGGGCCTGATCAACCTAATGTAGTAGAAGAACTCAAACGACTAAATGACATTACAGAAAGATTTTTTTGTACATATTTCAATGACACACGACTAACTATTGCACTTACGTACCATCGCAATCCGCGATCTTTCTTGATACATGATCTTTATCATCCAAGGAGACGTTAGCGAGGGATCTCGAAAACTTGTGGAAAAAGTTAAATATAGTAGAGCCCCTTATCGTTCAAAATAAAAGTAATACTCGTTTTAAACTATTTATTAATGTAAAATCGCGCCACCCAAGTTTCTTATTACAAGAGTTATTCGTATTGCTGATAGAGATGAAGTAACGACAATTCTGAATGACTTTCACAATTTGTCCGCAAGTGGACATGCAGGTATAAATCGTTTGTTAAACAATTTCAAAAAATACTATTTTTGGCTACGTATGACTAATGACGTCATAGAGTACGTAAACGATGTAAGAGTTGTCAAATTCTCTAACATACACACGAAAGAACCAATGACCATAACCTTAACAGCTAATTCAGCATTCGAGAGAGTTAGTTTAGATATTATAGGTCAACTCGATGTAGATAACTACAATTGTAAATATATACTTACTTTACAGTGCGACCTCACCAAATACGTAAAGGCTTATCCACTGGAGCTCAAAGACACCGAGAGACTTTATTTAATAACTTTTTATTGCGCTAAGGTATCCCGAAACAGATACTCGGGGTGAGAATTTATGTCACCAGTGATGACTGAAGAGTGTAGGTTACTAGGTATCAAGAAGTTAAGCGCTTACCATCACGTGACCCTAGGAGGCATAGAGAATATGCACTAACACTTAGGCCCCTACTTCAGGATCCAGTGTGAGAACAATATGAGTGATTGGAGCGAATGGGTTGTATTTTTGATGATTTCATTCAACACTAGTACTCATTCAGAGACTAAAAATACTCCATACGAACTTGTTTTTGGTATATTTTATAAAATGTAATTGAATAAGGTTCACAGATAATTCAATATATTAAAGAAAAAAATTTTTGTAAAGGGGTACTTTCTCTCAGGCTGTACTTTTCGGGGGAGGAGTAGGATGCAGGTATTGCGGAATGCACTTCCTCACGATGACCGCTTAATTAAGTAAACGTGTAATATAGAAATTTCACGTTATACTTAAGTCAGTTAGTTAGGATTAGTAGTTTTCGTTAAGTTTTCATATGCATTCAATATCCGATCGTCAAATAGAGAACATATCTTTGTCTTAAGACCCAACGTTGGGGGCCCAGCGCGCATATGCATTTGCTTTCTGGGCGTTAAGCTGAAATCGACACTGTAAATCTCAAACAGAGCTTATTTTTCCAAAGCAAGCAATATATTATAGATATGCGATGCGAACAGCTTAGCGTAAAAAGTGGAAAATAATTAATTACAATTATACCACATTAGATATAAAAATTCTATTACAATAATTTTCTACCTTTTTTTTTTATACCACTAAGGTGGCAAACAAGCCTACGGTCCGCCTGATGGTAAGCGGTCACCGTAGCCTATGGACGCTTGCAACACCAGGGGCATCACTCGCGCGTTGCCGACCCTTCAGAAATCTAATAACTTCTTTTTTGAAGAACCCCATACTGTAGTCCTTGCAGAAAACCTTGGCAGGGAGCTCATTCCACAACTTAAGCGTTCGCGGGAGGAAGTTTCTCTGAAACCGCACTGTACGCGACCATTTAGGTTCTAACGTGTGAAAATAAATTCCCTGCCGATGGCGAGCGGTGCGATGGTAGAAGGTAGCCGTGGGCATCATTTCGAACAATTCCTCAGAACACAACCCATTGTACAAGCGGTAGAACACACACAGTGAGGCAAAGTCTCTCCTCAGACCTAAGGGTTCGATACCGCAAGTGAGTTTGGAATCGTCGACAATTCTCACAGCCCGTCGTTGAACCGAGTCAAAAGGGCCAAGCTGGTATCCGGGTGCACCTGCCCAGAGATGGCAGCAGTACTCCATATGGGGCCGAACTTGCGACTTGTAAAGTAACAACCTTTGCCCCGACGTGAAGCACTGCTTCGCTCTGTTGAGTACACCAAGTTTTTTGGACGCCAGCTTCACCTTATCTTGTAAATGATCTCGGAACTGAACATCGCTGGAGATGTCGACACCAAGGATCCCAATGCTCATGGAGATGGAGAGGGGAGTGTTCTGGAATTGTGGGACCACAGTGAATGGAGTTTTCTTAGCGGTGAACGCGCACACTTGTGTCTTTGTAGGGTTGAATCGGACCAAGTTTACCCGTCCCCAGTCAGAGACCTGGGACAGTGTGGTCTCGATTTGAGACACAAGTTCTCCGCGGTTTTTCTCCACAACGGAACGAGGGATGTTTGCACGACCCGTGTAAAAAGCGTCTCCAGTACTGTCATCTGCATAGCAATGTATGTTGTTTATGTCCAACATGTCAGTGATATGCAGTAGAAACAGCGTAGGAGACAGCACAGAGCCTTGCGGGACACCAGCATTAATGTCCATGCTATCAGAGCAACTACCGTCAACTACGGTTCGTATGCGTCTGCCAGACAAAAAGCTAGCCACCCATTTGCACAAACCCTCGGGCACTCCATAAGATGGCAACTTCGATAGAAGACCCCGGTGCCAGACCCGATCGAACGCCTTCGCTATGTCCAGGCTACATGCCAAAGCCTCCCCCTGACTCTTAATTATAATTATTTATTACTATTATTATTCTTCCTAGGTGAAATTTAGGTGTTTTTAAAAACCATATCTATACATATAAATTACCAAAATACTATACTATTATAACTATATTAAATTCAAAAATTTATCCAAACATTTTGACATAGCCATAATAACTTTTTTTTAAAAAAAATCTTTTCTTGCTGTGTTAAAGTAAGCTATCGCCTAAATTGTGTTTTTAATTTCACTATTTTCGACTACAGTAGGTACAGTACGGTACGGTAGTATTTTAAAACTCTTAAAAACATATTCAACAAATTTTGTTTATTACTATAGTAGCGTAGATGTGCGTGCGTGCTACTACGCATTACATAAATGTAGGTCCGTGCTACTATGCATTACCTAAATGTAGGTCCGTGCTACTATGCATTACCAAAATGTACGTGCGTGCCACTATGCATTACATAAATGTAGGTCCATTCCACTATGCATTATATAAATGCATTATATAAATGTAGGCCCGTGCCACTATGCATTACATAAATGTACGTGCTTGCTAATACATATTACATGAATGTAGGTGCGTGCCACTACGTATTACAAAAATGTAGGTCCGTGCCATTAAGCATTACATAAATGTAGGTCCGTGCCACTGTGCATAACATAAATGTAGGTCCGTGTCACTATACATTACCTAAATGTAAGTGCGTCCAATATCCATTTCATAAAAGTATAACAACTGTAATAAACAAATAATGTTGTTCAAGCACCTGTAATTTATATATCAAACAAACAACTTATTATGTATACCCATTTCTTAGTGTGTATACAATAGCCCTTCAAGACCTTCCAAATCAAACAATTCACCAACTTATTATTTTCGGAAATTTTATCTTGTCCTTAATATTATTTTCGTAAGACCTATTATGTTTACAAAATGAAGTTTCCACGAACTCCTGACTGTTTGCGCAGGCTTAAGGTCATGTTTATTTGTTCTGGTATTGTCAACAGAAAACTTAACATAAAGTATCATTCAACACCTCAAATAAACCGCCCAACTGCGAGTCGGACTGGCGCCGTAAGAGTTCCGTACCCCCACATAATACTAAATTTTATGCAACTTTGATATGATCCCTAATAAATAATAGTCAACAATCATGCCTATGTATGTAATCTTAGCGCATAGAATACATTTCCATACGCCACTTTCATTACGGAACTATTGTAGTTAATCAATAGAATAACTGCAATAGTTGTAACTGTAATTATTATGTAGTTATTTCTAGAACCCAGACAAGTGCGAGTCTCGCTCGCGCACCGAGGGTACCGTAGAAATTTGTATTTAATTAGTTTGCCCACCACGGAAACAAGTTAACTTTGATAATAAAATTGCACTTATAGAAGACTTTTTCATTAGAATAATTTTCAATTTTTTTTTTGATTTTTTTTTTATACCACTAATGTGGCAAACAAGCCTACGGTCCGCCTGATGGTAAGCGGTCACCGTAGCCTATGGACGCTTGCAACACCAAGGGCATCACTCGCGCGTTGCCGACCCTTCAGAAATCTAATAACTTCTTTTTTGAAGAACCCCATACTGTAGTCCTTAGAGAAAACCTTGGCAGGGAGCTCATTCCACAACCTAAGCGTTCGCGGGAGGAAGTTTCTTTTCAACCGCACTGTAAGCGACCATTTCGGTTTTAACGTGTGAGAATGGCGAGCGGTGCGATGGTAGAAAGTAGCCGTGGGCATCATTTCGAACAATTCCTCAGAACACAACCCATTGTACAAGCGGTAGACCACACACAGGGATGCAAAGTCTCTCCTCAGACTTAGGGGCTCGATACCGCAAGTGAGTTTGGGATCGTCGACAATTCTCACAGCCCGTCGTTGAACCGAGTCAAAAGGGCCAAGCTGGTATCTGCGTGCACCCGCCCAGAGATTGCAGCAGTACTCCATATGGGGCCGGACTTGCGACTTGTAAAGCAGCAACCTTTGCCCCGACGTGAAGTACTGCTTCGCTCTGTTGAATACACCAAGATTTTTGGACGCCAGCTTTACCTTGTCTAGTAAGTGATCTCGGAACTGAACATCGCTGGAGATGTGAACATCAAGGATCCCAATGCTCTTGGAGATGGAGAGGGGAGTGTTCTGGAATTGTGGGACCACAGTGAATGGGGTTTTCTTAGCGTTGAAATTTTTAGGTTTAATAAAACATTTGGATCCTTAAACTATATTAGATAACTGCTGTTGGCTGTACATTTAGTACAGTATTTATAATCTATCCTAACATTATAAATAGAGTGAAGAGATTTTGTTAGTTTGTTCATTCGTGGAGGGTATCGCCTAAACCACTGCACCTATTTTAAAAATTCTTTTACTGTTTAAAAGGTACAATATTCCAGATGGATATATGACAGTTAAAATGATATTCATTTTCTAAGTCGGAAAAAGATTGAATTTAAAGATTTATTTTTTTTAATTCTTCAAGCTAAAAAAATTTAAGAATTTATTACCGTTTTAATACTAAAATAGTGTTCAAAATATTATCTTGTTTATTGATAAAAAAAATCTACATTTTCATATGACGTCATTTAATCAAAGCGGTTTGGATTTTTTGGCGTTTTATTAGAACATATTATGTAAGTTTCATTTTATATAAGCCCAGCACTTTTTAATACTGGACATTTTTTTTTTTAAATATGCAAGTCGTACCCATAAGGATAATTGTCAATCTTTTGGTAATTTTACTGTTACTTTTACTCGTGCATTACAAGAATAAAATTCACCCTGCTTTACTTACTTTAGTAGTTTAAAATATGTATTATGATCATATCAATATGATCGACAACGATGAATACCATAAACTTATAATTTGGACATAATATGCTATACTAGACTGTCTTACTAAAAAGAGCTTATTATCTGATGTTTGCCCACCCTTAATGAGCCACACTGACAACAGAGCATATTCAGTTCGAAACACAAACACGTTTTCTGTCGCAAAGCTCAAAGCACTAACGTTGCGATTCATTTCTACCGTGAATGTGAGGCAGCCATGCACACGCTCTGTGCAAGCGAAACAGGCAACACTGAGGTTGGTATTTCGTTACTAGTGACAACTATTTTCACGGTTACGTTACATCAAAAACTGAAGCATCAAAAAATCCAAGATAAGCAACAATTTACAGAAGAAATTCTATATTATAATAACTACTAACAGAGAATAAATAATTGTAATAACGGTACTGTTTTAATTAATCCGTTTCAGGGACCGGAAAGAGCAGGCGACCGTAAATTCAATGTAGTAACGACGGAGAAACCTTATTTGCAGCGAAAAATAGGTGCAAGGTAAATATAAAGTAACCTTGTATGTAAAATATCTTGATATTCCTAATTTTTACCCGACTACGCCAGAAGGAGGGTTATGTTTTTCGAATGTATGTATGTATATTTTTTTAGCACGTTTTGTAGCCTAAACGGGTTAATGTATTTTAAAAAATCAAAATTGAGGATTTTATGCATTTAAAAGCTGATTTTCTTTTCAAGACTCTCGAGTTGGGTATGAAAATAAAGGGCTTTAAAAGGCGAGTACGAATCAAGTATAATAATCTTAAAAGCTGTAAATTAAAATATCTAATTAAATAAATCAATAACAACTTAACAGAAATTAAAACATACCAAATATAATTAACTATAAGCAAACGGAACTCATTTCAATGCAAGATCAAATAGTGTACAGATTGCTTTACATTTAAATAGTGTACAGATTGCTTTACATTTAAATAGTGTACAGATTGCTTTACATTTAAATGAGTTCCGTCTGCTTATAGTTAAATCCGGGTATATCTGTTTAGGTTCTTAATGTTTTTGCAGTCGGGTTTTTTATTTTTTTATTGTTGTATTACTTATGTACTTAACAAAGTTCAGTGTCGGTAAACTTCGTAGATACAAATTTTTATCTATGATATTTGATTATATTTCTTAATAGTGATGATGACAATGATCAAAAGGCTAAATTATCGATTTTGCAATTATTCAGATGAATGTTCTGTTTGTCACTAGTGCTGCCTGTAGTGCAAATTAAAATTTATAGATGTATATACTGTGATATAAATACACAATACTTTTCAATGTTACTAGAAGGTACTTAATTGTTTAAATGAGAAATTGAACTTAAAATATGTCTATAATATTACCGGTGCCTATTTATCTTAATATTTTGCGATTTTCTGTTTCAGGTGACGCGTATGGGTTAAGTTCTCAATGAAGATTTTATGTACTTACGTGTTTAAGAATTTTATAATTTAAAATTGTACTTATGTTAAGAACACATTTGTAAATAAATATTAAAAGGTTTTACTCAAAATTACTTTATTGTAAATAAAACAGCTTTGGTATAGCTGTTTTTTTTATCTTAATAAAGTTTTTTTTTTATTTTGTTATGGTAAGCGGAATGAATGAAATGGTAAAACTTTAGAAATGGTTAATTTTATTCCTATTACTTTATTTAAAAAAATTACAGGCTATGGGCATACGTACTTACACGCATTTGCATTTATCGATATAAAATGCAATTGTACGCCTACTGCCGTCACTAGTGTTGACAGGTGGTTGGTAGCTCGTTTTTGAATTGGTACGCTTATGTTTGCTCTCTATAGGTATAAACCTTGATTAAACTCTTGTATGGGAGTTCCGTCACTTTTTACGTAGTATTTGTTTTCTCTATGAGTTCAATTTTGTGCTGTTTATTAACAGACTTCAAAAAAAGAATCGTCTGTATGTTTATTCATGTACGTGTATTACCATATACCATATAGGTAACTTCGTCGTTTGTGAACTGATCTGAACGATTTTAACGTAAGATATGTACTTGCGGTTAGCAAGGGCCACCTTAATTTAAAGCTAAATGTTTTAAATATTTAAACAATAAGAATTAAAAACAGTAAGTTACAAATATTTTGTTCATTAACAGTTCGAACTAGGGCTACTATAGTTTCTTTATGTCAGGCCTTTTGACGGTTTTTAGGATTCCATAATCAAATGGCCAAACCGAACCCATGTATTTTTTTCATAGCTGTCCATTCGCCCGCTTGACGATTTTAGAGAACCATTGCCAAGCTGCAAAAATTGAGCAGTTCATCATTTAGTTTCGTAGTGGCCGGCCATTTGACGATTTATGTGGAAACAAAATTTAATAAAATTTAATTCTAGCCAAGAAACTTCAATAATCCCTAAAAAGTAATAAAAAGACCCTAAAGCTGACATACTGACAGAACATTGAGCTACCTTTTAAATAAAATTAATAAAAATGTGCATACAAGTTAGGCAATGCTATAATATTCTCCTTTTTTTTCTTAATTGTCTCCTAATAAAGATTCTGACAAAAATAAAGGGACTATAACACCATTTCAAGAGTCTAATACTTAAATATAGCAGGCTTTCAGATTTTTATAGGCCACCAAGGAGAGCTTTGTTATTTACCGTCGTGATGTTTAATAGCACTAGATAATACGACAAAGAATATATGGGCACTTATGAAAAAAAGGTTTATTTTTTACCATCAATAAGTTTTTGATAAAGCGAAGATGAAACTTATATGATTTCATAGGGTTCTTTAGAAGTGGTACTTTTGTCTTTTTAACTTAAAAACTTTATAAGTATTAATGGAGAAATATTTTAGGGACCTACCACAAAACAATATATGTTAACTAATATGATTTTTAAAAGTTTCGTTACTATAAATTTGTGTTGTTAGTTACATACTACATATTAACTAATTTTATTTATACATTATCTATTTTCTTTAATATCATTGTATAAAGTATAAAAGATATAAATGAAATTGAAGTCAACACATATACTGAAAGCGAACCGACTTTCCGGATTGAATTTCAAACCCAATGTTAACTCCAAACGATCCACTGACGTTCGAAGAAACCGATTCACTTTAACAATTTTTCTTAATATTCAAGCCATAGAGAACTGCTAGCTTATACATTGTTATGCAATTTTTAAATCTTTGATTACAATGTGTACATGAATTTTGCGTACTGCTCGTGTATAGGTTGTAGCGCGTCTTTCCATTCTGTAGGGAACGCAAGGGTTTCGAACTAATTTTAGTGCGTATAGATTGTAAATCACTTTTTAACTAAAGACTTCCAATCAAAACATCAGCAATTCGCACACACTCGCGCATACTTGTTCCAAAATATACACCGCCATTACGCACGCCATTTTGATTTATTGACCTCTCTTTCTATTCCATAAAAATTCAAGTTAACTTCAATATTACTTACTTCAGACCTGTCTTGTTTTGTTTACTTACAAATGTCTTCACGAACCCTCTGACTGTTTACACAGGCCCTCTGTGTTATAAATTTCTTACGTGTTTGTTTTGTTAATGTTTAAACAACAAGAAATTTAGGTGATTTCAAAAACTTGTGAAGGTTAATTTAGTTTATTTCCTTTGTTACCGATGGTGGAACAATTACTATAGGTACTGTTGCTAAAACAGAATGCATTGAAAATTATTAATGTCATACGTCAAATTAAAAAGTGTCACCATAAGTGTTCAATTTTGAAAGTGTTTTTAATATGACACTGAGGTATATGAAAATTTAAAAAGAATGATATATTCGTGTGAGAACACAGTTTTGCGCAGGTTCTTTTTGGTGTACGCAATAACGCTATTTTGTTTTAAAGAATTAATATATGTCAATATGCTAGTTTAGCTCAGGCAGAGTCCTGCCTCTATAGTGTTAATGTGGCGTGAGAATTTTGTTTTCAGTTTGGTGCCCAGAGTGCTAGTTTTGGTTTGACTATATTTTTATAATTAAAAAAAATAAATAAATATATTTGGACATTACACACAGCGCCGTCTGGCCACAAAGTAAGCAAAGCTTGTGTTATGGATACCAGACAACGGAAACAAATACATATATTCCTTTTTTTTTGTAAATACATACATATCATACATAATTACACGCAGACTCAAGACAAACACAAATGTTTATTACATAAATGTTTGTCCTGTGCGGGAATCGAACCCACACCCTCTGCACAGCAGTCGGCCACACTACCAACTAGGCTGTGAGGGAGTCAAGGAAGTTATGTGTATGTTAAAGGACCTGAGTCCTTTTAATTTATCACAGGTCCTATAAAAGTCTGTCTAAAGAGAAGAATATAAGAATACCTTTACTAATCTGATAGTATAACACACGACCTATATTTTAATAAACATTTAATTGGTGGAAAGTCGACATCAACCATCATATTGTGAGTTTAATTTTCATGTATCTACCAAAAGGTCAATCGAGGGGTTTGACCCTTAATTTTAACGAGACTGATAATTCAGGGGTAATCCCATCAAAGAAACGTTGCATTTTGGAAGTTAAAAGTCTTAAAATAAAATGTATAATGTGACTAAAATGCTTATTTTTTACACTAAAAAAAAATATAACTTGAAGGGTAAACTTGACTGAATTTACGTATAATATAACTTAACTGAACTCACCAGCAATGAAAATAATGAACTTTACTGGCCCCTATTCGAGTAGCGTGGACTTTGCTCAAAAAAGTTTGTCAAAATATTGATCTCATTACAAGCATTTTTGAGCAAAATTTTTTTAGACCTATGCATTATTAAAAAAAAGGAGTTATTTTAAATATGGTTCACTTCAGGCAGTTACTTTCCTTAAATCCAATTTCAAATAGAAAAGCGATAGCACCACCATCACGCTCATATTTCAGAATCTAATACTCAAAGATAGAAAGCTCACATTCTTTATTGGCCACTAAGGACATTTTTATGATATTCTGTCGCGCACTTCATTTAATAGCGTCTGGATATGACGAGAGTTAATATAGACATTTATGTAGAAAGTAGAATGTGTTGGTTAAGTACTTTGTGAAAGGGTAGCGAAGTAAAACTTCACAGGACGTGAATTTTCTCGGCTCCGTAACTCAATCGGTAATGACCCGACTGCTGAATCAAAAAGAGTGAATTCGATTCTCGCATAAGACAAGCATTTATGTGATAAACATTAAAATTTGTATTTGTCTAGAGACTGGGTGATTTCTATGTATAATATGAATGTATTTACAAATAAAAGTATACAAAATTTTGTTCTAGGTACCATATACTTCGCAGCCTTCCGCAGATGGGTAGGTACATATGCAACAGAAGGTACAGCTTGGGTTTTGAACAAGTTAATACTTTTTAAAGTTTCGTTACAAAGTTATGCCATGTACACGTTCTAAATATAAAATAAATTAAAAAATTTCATATAATAATTTTTGATGTTTTACATCACGCTATGAAGTTTTTTTAGAATTAAAACGCCGCGGTATCATATTTTCATTAATTTGGTCGCCTATAGATATACAAGTACGGACGGACGGACAGTGCGAAACTATAGAGGTTCCCCACTGGCTTACGAAACCGTAATAAAAACCGTCTATTTTTGTATGAAATGATTTTATGTCGCTACGACAGAGTGTGCTAAAGCTCGGGAGAAATGCAGTTTGCATAATAAATACTCATCGTCTATGCATGGCTTCAAAACTGCAAGGAATAGTCGACGTGTATCTACAAAGAGTTACGGTATATTATCGTTACTTTACAAAATGTTAAATCCGCGTTCGTTACTATCTACATACCGAATAAAAACTAATCAGTCATTTACAGATATACAAAAAAGCATTATTTCATATTATGTCGATTTCATTTTTTACTTTTTTAAATTAATTTAATGGCGCATTCTTTTTGTTATGCCAGTCTGGAATTTAAATAAAACTTGATGAGTTTTTTTTTCGTAGGGTTTTTTCATTCGTTCATAGGGTTTTAAAAAGTTCGTTCCATTATTAAATTTCATATTTGATCGCTCGAGCACCCCAGCAGTCAAATATGAAACATTGCGAGTCGCTCTCTGATATCGTACTGCAAGTAAAATTTAACCCAAAGAAGCTTGTACAAGATATGTTTGCATATCGTAGCATGTTTGAGAAAAAGTTTTTTTAACTGCGTCGTAAAAAAGCATAGATACTAGGTATACGTTGCTAGCAAAAACGAAACAAAAACAAACATTACGATAAAACGCGCAACACGGAGGCGCCGATCCATGTAGAAACTGTGTGCTGTGTGCAGTAACTCCAGTGTACACGGCACGGATGGTAGAATATCAGAGTTGAGAAAACATTATTGCTTTGTATTTGAAATAAAATAAACTTAAAAAAAACTGGGTAAAAGTTTTAAAGTTGCAAATCGTAAGCTAACGAAGTATAAATCCAGATATCTACTATTACATAACCATACGTTTAGATAAGGCTTGCAACAAATATTCGGCTACTATTCGGTGTTCGGCTACTTTTCTACTTTTCTGCCGAATACCGAATATTTGGTACTTTTCGGCCGAAAATCGAATACTAAAAATTTTTCGTTGTAATTTTTTATAATGATGTATTTTATTGTAATCAATAAAATAAACATGCAATTTCAACTTCCGTACTATAGGCTACGTTTTTTTAGAGGCCATAAAATGATCACTTTTTTATTAGGCTTAAACAATTTAACTTTTAAACTAAACAAATTAAAACTAGGAGCACGAAAAAATTCGTATTTACTATAAGCACCAAGCACCAAAGTCAACACTTCAAAACACGCTGCAGCGAGGCGTAGGAGAAAGGTCACGGAATGAAGGAATATTCGGCTATTCGGCCAGAAACCTCGCAGAATATTCGGTATTCGGTGTATGGTCGAATATAGAATTCGTTACAAGTTTAGATTAAATGCATCAGAATCTTTTTAACTTATGCCAATTCTGACTTACCACTTCTTACTGTAAAGCGGGAGATAAGACCTAAAGCCACCTTGGGCTCACCGCCTGTCACGCAGGAATAAAGTAGTTGGTGAAATGAGGCTGACATCCACACAATGATGAGGATGTGTATTACCCAGTGGTTCCCCCAACTTGGGTTAAAATCATAATGTAATATTAGTCAGTTGCAAAAATGTAATGTAAAAATGTCACAATTTGTATCGAATCCTTAAGTCTGATAAGAGACTTTGCCTCCCAGGGTGTCTTTACCGCTTGTATAATGAGATGTGTTGTGTTCTGAGGAATTTTTCGAGATGATGCCCACGGCTACTTTCTTCCATCGCACCGCTTGCCATCGGCAGTATATTCATTCTCACACCTTGGAACCTAAATGGTCATGAACAGTGCTATTACACACAAAACATCCACCCAGGAACGCTTACGTTATAAAATAAGCTCCCCTGTCAGGATTTTCTCTAAGGACCACAGTATGATGTTCTTCAAGAAAGAAGTTATTTGATTTTTGAAGGGTCAGTAACGCGCAAGTGATGCCTCGGGCGGTTACCATCACGGGCCGTAAGCTTGATTGTCACCTTTGTGGTTTAATAAATAAATTAAAAAAAAATATCATTCTGTAGTTCACTTACTCAAACATTTAAATTATAAAGTGACTTGTTCTACTTTTAAATACAACAAAATAATCAATATTGAACCATAAAATTAACGAAAGTAATCATCATATATTGTTATTTTTACTTACTAAATGGCATAGAATAAAAAAACAGAAATTTATAATTAATTTTAGAAGAACTAGTTATTAGATAATTGTTATTATTTATTTAATATACCATCTTAATCGTTATTAGAAGCGTTTTGTACTGAACTGTATCAACAAAGCTTTGCTGCAAATTACAAACGAACCGCTATCCACATCACTGACGACTGACGACGGCAACGCGCAACGATACACCGAACCGTCTATGTGTCGTAGTTCTGCGAATGATAGAATGTTGAGGGTGATATTCTATTATTGTGTCGTGAATTTTGTAATGTAATGTTAAGTTCGCTTCTTTGTTTAGTTCGAATTTTACTATGCAGCATAAAAATACCTTTTTTTTTCAAAAGTATCATTTACATAAACAACTTAAATAATTTTTTTTTTATTTTTAATTGACTATATTAGATCTATAACCCACTCTTGTGATAGATAATTCACGCGTTGAGTTTTCGAACACGGCCTGGACATGCACTTAATTAAGAGGCCATATTATCTAAATTAGTATTTTTTGAAAAAAAAATCCTTTGGTTCTGTTCAGTAGCTCCGACTGAATTTTGCTACTCTCTGCCAAAAGTTAATACAAAATTATTGATCTTTGACCCCTTAAAAATCTGTTTTGGCTTAGAAATCTGCAAAGTTTTACGTGACACGTGGCTGTTACTTTCGTAAGCCACAGTCATTATAGTTATTTTAATTGTATGCTGCACTATTTCTGCATGCTTAATTAAATATCGCGTCGTCTTTGTCTTTACTCAAGTTTATTGTCGAGTAACACTTTTTACGTTTTTACTTTTCATTTTCTGTACTATTTGGCAACTGTACGTCAAAAGTGATCGCCAATAACAACAACATCACAATAACCCATTTTTTTTAGATACCAAGTAGGTAAGGTCGCGGTCAGAAAATGTTTACCAGTTTTGAAATTAGATTCTATATCACACTTTTTTCACTAAGGCTAAAATGCCATATAAAGTTACTTATTACCTTTCAAAAGCTATTATGCAAAATGACGCATCGAGAAAAACAACAAGAATTATTGATCAGTCTTTTATAATAATATTGTTTGAACGTCGTTTTGACAAGAGTAAAATTTTACAAAAGATTTTTTCATAACGAAATAAAATGGCAAGTTTAACCCTGCAGCAAAGGGTTGAAAAATATTCTCTTCGAAGATGGACATAGTATTAGTGCTATATCACGAGAATTCAATATATCGCGATTCACTGTGAGGTTTTGGATTAGGCGTTACGGCGAAGAAGGGCAAATAACAGATCATAGAAATAATTCAGGACGACGACCGATACTAACCGCCGCGCAAATAACAGAAATCATTCGTCGTTACGAAGAGAATGGTTTCACACCAACTAGTTATTTTGCTGCTTTATATGGTGTGAGTGCTCGGACGATCCGACGAGCTTTGCACAATGTTGGGCTACACTACAGACACCATGCTATTAATGTGGAGCTGAAACCTCACCACAAAACAGCCCGGCTTAACTTTGCGCGACGACATCTCGATTTTGATTGGTCGAATACTATATTTACCGATGAAAAAACTTTTAAATCAAGCCAAATCGGAAGATTAACTTTATGGCGCTACAATCGAACTCGGTATGATGAAGGTCATATTGTGCCGCAAAACGAGTCAGGTCGCATTACAGTAAACTTATGAGGGTGGATGAGCCTAAACGGCGTCGGAGAACTGGCGTCGTTAGAGAATAGGGCTACGGCCATTAATTATGTGTAGCTTTTGGAAGAAGTGATGCTGCCTACTGTGCGCGTAGTGTATCCTGTAACGGAATTCCCACTCATTACTTACGTTCAAGATAATGCACGGATACACACAGCCCGTGCTACTATGGCGTGGTTCAACCTGCACCGTAACATTCATCCCATTCAATGGCCCGCTCGGTCTGCTGATTTAAACTGACTGTCAAAATGAAAGAAACCCTCAAGCTCTTAGATCACACTGTGCTCAAGTATGGGATGATATCAGAGGTACTGATCTATGCACGCGTCTTGTTGCATCTATGCGAGATAGACTTCGTGCCGTCATAGCTGCAGAGGGAGGTTATACTAGATATTAAATAAAGATTTCCGAAGTGTCAATTTTATTATTTCTTCATATTCTTATTTAAAAAACTAAAAATTAGTTTTTTCAAAGAAGGTTTTCTATATATTAAAACTTGATAGTAGTCAGTCCATCTCCTAGCGCAGAGGTGGCGAACCCATGGCAATTCGGGCACGCCAATCATTTATTAAATTTCTATTTTCACCTACGTACGCTTGTAAGTCATTTTTAGAAATGAACTCTAGCTTCCATACTGCTTAGTAACACATTTCGAGCTGTAAGAATCTAAATAGCTTTAAGTTAACAGCAATTCGTTTATTTTTTCTCCATTATTATTAAGTAACCCAGATTTTTTGACGGCACGTCATAGGTACAGTATTGTTTTTTTCATTGAAATTGGCACATTTATTAATAAAGGTTCGCCATCCCTGTCTTAGAGCGATTGATTGTCATATAAGAAAAAAGATAATCTATGGTCAATCAAATTATTATGAAATAGACATTTAGAACTTGTGACTTAAATGTGTGCATGCAATTGTGATCCTTAAGGTGGTAAACATTTTCTGACCGCGACTATACCTACTAATACAAAACTGATTCAAACATTTTTATCTTTTTTGGCATTTTTTTACCTAACACTAATTTGACGCCACGTTAAAACCCGCATTGAATGAAGGCAAAGTCGTAATGAGTTCATTTTGTCTATTCGCATACCTAATCTGTTTCATTTAGCAAATTTTAGCCGTTTCTTTTGTTAAATTTATAATTCGACCTTGTGTACAGTGTACACTATACAGTATAGGTAGGTGCTAATAACCTAAGCTCTGAGTAACAGCCGCATCTGATAAGAGCAATGTATAGGGTCCATTAGCTAATTGTGATACCTACGTATCAATGACGTCAACAAATTGTTATGTACCATAATGTACCACTTAATTTAGATTACTTTATCTGTTGAATAATGCAGTGTTTTACAGGAGTGGTAATATTCTACTTAGAAACTTACAACAAGTTTTTGTAAAAAACATAAATTTTATCATAAAAAATCAAATCGGCTGCTAATCCTGAAAATCCAAAATTTTAGTCACACCGTCAGCGTCGGCGTCGATCACAAGACAAGAATTTTATCAGGTGTCCCCTACACCTAAAATGCTAACAAAGCCAAACAGTCAGCTACAGTAACTACTTAAAGTAGTATAGACACCTAATCAAAATTCCTTTTTTGATCGACGCCGACGCTGACGGTGTGACTAAAATTTTGGTTTTTCAGGATTAGCAGCCGATTTGATTTTTTAAAAAATTTATGTTTTTTACAAAAACTTGTGGTAAGTACCTAAGTAGAATATTACAACTCCTGTTACCATAGTTAAAAAACTATTCAATTTCATGCTTATGTAACACTGCAAAGGTGTTATAAAATAAAAAGTTAGGATAATTATTTTTATCTTGCTACTAAGTAAAATTCATTTATTTTATTAAGCATTAAAATACGCATTTAGTCGCTTCCACAAACTTCAATTTAATAACTCTTGTTTCGTATAATTAAATCAATCCCACCGTCAGCGTCGGCGTCGATCACAAAAACAAATTTAATATGAAGTGAATTATCAATAAAAGATATTCCAATTTTCTTATTTCTTACTAGGCTTTGCCAGCGGGTCCACCCGCCCTACATTCGGTTATTGGCGTGAAACTCCTTAATTAACGCCAATTAATTTAGTTATACCAATAAATTGCTATAGCATGCTATAGGTGCAGCAATAGTTCATTTAACTCTGTTATAGTTATTCCCGCAGGAACTTTTGAATTTTTAGGGATAAAAAGTAGCCTATATGCTATTCCAGGACCTAACCTATATGTATGCCAAGTTTTATCCCTATCTGTTCAGTGGTTGAAGAGTGGTTGAGTAACAAACATCCATCCCAAAAAATACAAACTTTCACATTAGTAGGATTTTACTACGAGGGCATATATAAATCATATTACCTTATCCGTTGTGTCCCCTCCCCCCCTAACCTAAGAGAAAGGAATCTTTGGCTATATTACACCGCGTAGTACGAATTGCAGACGTTGTTTAACTAGTGCCCAATCGACTGTGAGGATTTTCAAGCTGCCTATTTCACCTCGGACTTGGCTCAACGACTACTGTCTCATGACAACTTACGTACTTTTATCAGAGAGAGTGCCTTCGACTCTATAGCGAAAGCTGCGGTTCGGCAAACAGTCTCGGATGACGAGCACGAGGCACTGATAGTTGAACAGTTTTTAAATTAAACCGTTGTGCCATAAATTGTCGAAGGCTTTCGCTACATCGAAAAAGACAGCGCTCGTGTGACGGGGCTTACCTAATACTGGTTGGAAGCCAGTGAGAATGTGTTCCGTGTGAGGACTTGGTGGACGCACGAGTTTGATTAAGATGCCTTTGGAGACTAAAGCGCTCCGTAAGCGAGCGCGGAAGAGGCGTTCGTAAAGTTTTCCAAGGGACACAAGTAAACTTATAAGGCAGTAAGCATATTTCCATTGAGAAGGAAAAATACAATTGTCCATAGCAGCGTTAAAGATGGCTGCTAGAAGGCAGATGAGGGGATAAGTAAAGCGCTTTAGGATATCGTTAGATATACCATCCGCGCCGGGGGCTTTGCGGGGGCATAGGTCTTTGATGACCTGCTTGACCTCGTCGTCCGTTACGAGGGGCAGAGGGTCCCGTGGACTCAGAGATGCTCTGCGCTCCACGTCACCGTCTACCTTACGCAGGTGAACGGGATCAAATGGTTGTGTTCTTGAGGCCGCTTTATCGTCGTCATCGAAAGCAGGAGCCGCCGCTAGGAGGGAGTTGAAGGTGTCTGAAATCATCACTCTGGCTAGGCGCCGAGAAGTAGATGCGAAGGACAGATAAAAAAAATAGAGCAACATTTTTTTTCAAAAAACCACGCGCACCATGTACGAGAGGGGTACTTCTCGGCGGGAACAAAATAGTGTAAACATATAATCCACAGTAAAAAGCTATATTTCGTTTAAAATTAAAATTATTTGAACACCAACGCGTCGAAAGGAAATAATATATCTAAATAAATGTTCCCAGTTTCGTTTGTTATGCAAACAAACGAATCGTTTGGCGCTTCCGAGACCCGACAGGTGCGTAATATAACGGAGGAAATCCGGTTGCGGAATTATAATGACAAATTTCAGCGGAAAAGGACTACAAAGTATAATGGCGTAAAGAAAGTATTTATTCGTAGATCAACTTGGGGATAAAAATTATGTTTGACAAAAAATCAAGTCACCCTGTTGGACCGTTGCGATCTGACGGAAATGTAACAGGTGATGTAGTAGGTTAAGTTAATGATACCCTGCGGTTTCACCTGCGGAAAAGGCTTCCTCCGTGAGAACTCTCGGTCGGAATATACATTTCTTGTTCTTCTACGTCCTTTTAGCCATTATCGTATCAAAAATCACGTTATACCACTGATTTGGTTCAACGCAAAAGAAATAGTGCCCACGATAAAAAAATATTTCCGTGGGAACTCTCGAACGGAATAAAATTCAACAATCTCGGTACCAAAAGTCTATTGCCTACCGCAATGTTAAATTAATAAAATTAGAGAAATTTCTTTTAAATGTAATTTATGTCCTGTCTTACTATCCAAAAAATACAAAATAATAGACTAAATTTAAAAAAGTTTTTTAAAGATTTTTTTTTTATAAATTTGGCTTAAGAACCGGAAAACAAAGATTAATCTTCAAAAGATATGACATAACTATTAGAGTGAAACTTTTAAAACTTAGATATTTTAGGAGTCTTTAGACTTTAGAACTTTAGAAGAACTTTAGACTCTACCTATATGCTTGGGCTCGAACGTCCGCTTCTCAGAACTAAACATAATATTGCAATTTAATAATAAAATTATTAAATAATCTTTAAATAAAATTAAGGAACCACAATGTTAATTACAAAATTAAAACATTTAATATATATAACCCTTCCTTTCCTTCTTGTAATAATCAAAAGGAAGAATTTTAAAAGTCAGGTAAATGTCAATAGTCTGATAAGTTTTTCGTAAAGTATTAAAAAAGTTGCTTAACTTTCAATTAAGTTTTAGATTGAAAAACTCTGAGCCAATAACTTTTACTAAATAAATATTTTTGGTATTTTTTTTGACAAATAATGTTTTGCTTCGCTATGCTCCATAGTGATGAAAACTAAAGGCTGCACGTGTCCATACCTTACGGTGATCGCTGAACGCCCGAATTTAAGCGATCACGAAAAGAGTTTATAAAAAAAACTTCGTTTCTATTACTATGCAAACTTTCTTTACGTTTGAAATAATAAGTAATTGAAATGTACATGTCACCGTGATATACATACATATAGTTACGTTAAGACCCGCGGCTCGATTCCGTAATATGACAGCTACCAATTCTCGTTTGAAATCCATAGAAATAAGATGTACATTGCGCATTTGTAATTGTATGTATGAAATTCATCTATTGTCGCGAAACCGCAATTTATATATTATTTCCTTCAAAAAGGTTAGCAATCTTTTTACGGAATCGAACCTCCTGACTTAAAAGTTACAGTATTCTCCCATCGTATGTCACAATGTGACATCGTATGTTACCCGTGCGTGTGAGCGAGTCGTTTCGGGTATTTACTCATAAACTAACTTATTTTTTAGAATTTAGTAGTAGCATCCGTGGGCAATTTTTCTAGTCGTTACCTAGCCTTTAACTATATAATTTAAATGTTATACGTTAACGGATAGAAGTTAAAACCCAAAAAAATACAAAAAATTAAGAGGTCTCTTTGATATTTTTTTTCTATAGAGACAAATCAAAGCTTTCGCGTTTTTAGTAGTAAAAGCCATTAGATATGTTCGTTTATGTAAAATTAAATTTTCAACCTAAATACTGACCACAAGTATTGATTTTCTCCATTAAGAGAAATGTTACATAACCGTTAATAAATAAACCGTTTCCATGCAAAATGCGACAACCTTTTTCGCCTCCCAAACCATAGTTCAGGTTTTTACAAATAATTTTCTCTCGTATCTACAACATTTCCAAATAAATATATAATAAAATTAGGACTACGATAAAAACGTTATCGCATTTTATACGAAAACGTGAAGTTTCCAGAGTCTTCTTAAAAGTGTTTGCGTGATGAAAACCAACAGTTTATCCTAAACTCACCACGACTTATTTAGATTTTGGATTTCGATCTATCAGACTTCATTAAGTGTTTTTTTTTATCTTTTTTGATATGTCATTCTATAAGTTATAAGAATTAAACATACAAGAAAATTTTAACTAGTGTTATAGTAATCTACTTACCGTAGCTTACATTGGTTACTTACTACCATATTGTTCATTTTCAACACACTTGCTCATAAAGCAGCTTTTACTGCAGCGTATATTCAGCATATTAATAGCGTCTATTAAGCACTTGTGCGGAAATGACAAATAACAAATGCCTTTTACTTTACGGACTTTTTTTGAATAAGTGTAACTATGACTATGCCTGTGAACTAAGTTCTTATACTTTTTTTTTTTTTTTATTACATATCAAAATTAAAAACTATTAGATTATATTGAAGATTAACTTTTCACTAGCTGTGACGTAGAATCGATTTTTAAAGACATTAGCTGGGTTTGCAGTATGACAGTTTTTTATTTAATTGTATAGGTTAAAAGTTACAAAGATTTTTTTATTTTCAAATTGTTTCAAAAATTAATCCATGAAAACATTTCTCAGAACTCAGGAAAACTCGGACTTAGATCATGTCTACAGAATTATATTACATTTGACTAGTTAATGACAGAATTAGGGTCAAACATGGCTTGTATGAAATATGCTACCTCACGCACGTGGAATATTCTGCGGAGGCAGCCGTGGCTCAGCGGGTTATTACATCCCAGCGGAATCGAAGGTCGTGGGTTCGATTCCCACATAGGACAAACATTTATGTTTGATTGCCTTGACTCTAGGTGTTTTCTAAGTATATGTAGGTATGTATTTACCATATGTATGTAAACATCTCTGACCACACATTCGGCAATAAATGTATTAGCATGACGACTTCATGGAGATAGTATTAAATAATTAATTCTCTAACCTGAGCGATCTGGTCAAATCTACCGAACAGCTCATTGAGGGTCTTCACGAGATCAGAGGCACTGAGCCTCTCGGAGAGCGGCGTGAAGTTGACGATATCCGCGTACAGTATGCTGACGTTGTTGTGTCTCTGGACGTGCATCTCGTGAAAACGTGTTTGCTTTGAACTGTCGGCGCACGCGTCCGCCATTTTGAGCATGATTGAACGTTTCACCTAAAACAAAAAAATCAATAAGTGTTTAATCGTAAAATCCCCTCCCTTTTTGCCATTAGACCACCAAAAGTTTTTTGGGATTTTTCCAATTGGGATTAAACAATTACAACTTCATTACTGGTGGTAAATTGGAAGCATTTTATAAAGTTTGGTAACTTAATATAGAAAAGACGAAATACAATAGTAACGGCGGGTCAAAAGTAACAAACGCTCTGTAGAATCATCGAATCGCTGCCCGCAGCCATTGAATATTAATGTTTACAACACTTTTTTTCATTTTAAATCTGCCATGCACAATTAAGATAAACTAAAAATGGAACTTGTGATACTGAGGCCTTTAGAGAGAGATCCTGTCATCATTTACTTAATTTACAAATACAAACAAAAACTAAAAGTATAAGCGGTCACCCATCCACTTACTAACCAAGCCCGAAGTTTCTTAACTTTGAATATCGTTTCCAACAAATAAAAGTGTTACAGTTTCGCTTAATAATAACTAGATGGAAATGTGACATTGATTTAAGATGGTACATGGCTCGGGCCCGTCTCACACTTGGCCGGTTTTTTATTATTATTTTTTTTATACTTTAGAGCTCACACACACAATGATCACAAGATTAAAGCTTTTGTAAGTTATTTTTTTTTACGATAGAGCAACTAGATTATAAATTTTCTACCCTGTGTACCGCCAAGCGCCGCGCCCGAAATCCTTCGTGAATATTGTTATTAATTCAGTAATTATTTATTAGTATTGAGAATGTTATAATTTGTTTTTTATAATCTTACATGTTTCATAAACCAACTTTATCTAAGTACCTTTTAATGGAATTTGTATGAAATTTTTACATTTCCGACTACGTTTTAGTTGGTCGGTTAATTTCTAGTTGGTCGACTCTTACTCATTAAGTTGTAATTCCGCCTTAACTATGATAGTTTTCCTTCTAATTTCGTTACCTACATATGATACTCCCATTTTTTTTTTCAAACACCCAAGAACAGCCATTTAGCTGGCAGTGGCATTAAAAGCATCGCTGTATAAAAAAATGGTTTTCACACACCCTCAATATTTTCAAACGAGCTGTCCAACAACACGCCACACCATGTGGTAGACGAGAAAAAAAAATACTTTATGAGTAGAAGAGGTACCCAAAAAAAAAATTTAAGTTTTCCTTCAGATATTTATTTTACCGCTTTGTTGCTCTAATTAATATGTTATGCCGAATTACAGCTCCCTATTACTCACTAATGGTCTCTGAGCTAAGCCATGGACAGAAAGAAAGATAGACGGACGGACGGACAAAGTGCAACTATAAGGATTCCTTGTTGACCTCCTGTTTGACCTTACGCCGGTTCATTACTAAACCATTTGCTGGTAGTCTTACGCCGGGTCATTACTAAACCATTTGCTGGTAGTCTTACGCCGGTTCATTCCCAACAGTGCCAGAAAAAGCTAAAGGAAGACATCTACAAGCAAAGATGATAGTAAAGCAAACAGTGAATACAAGAAATGGTCTTAAAAAAAAAATAGTTCTTTTTCTGTTAGGTATAACGGGTGTCTCAACAAGAGTATACTATATCATTTAATGTAATTGCTGATGAAAGATATTTGATGTCAGTCATTTATTTTATAAAACCCTGTATTTATACAGGGGCTCCTAGTGGATGAAGGCTTAAACTGGCTTTAATTTCGACAAAAACAATGTTTGCTATAAATATATTTTCAGGCATTTGCTAAAAAACAGCGGTTTGCGACTGTTTTCAGGAGTGTTTTTTTTTGTACACCTGCAACAAAATCACATGTTCCTGAAACCATCAATGCTGTATTAAATTGTTAATCTGTTCTTTTATAATTAAAAACGTTATATCGATGTATTAAAATCAATTATTTATACTTACTATAGATAGATAGGTATTTACTAACTTATTTTAAGTAACAAAATCAGCACTAGTGGTTATAATGTGAAAACATAATTACCTGATCATTTATTACCTTGCCGTTTTTGTTTCCAATTTAAACTTTGTCGGATGATTTTTCTTATACATTCGCTTTATTAGCGTGTGCATTTTTATGTCATTTACGAATAAATTCTTAAAATTTGGCAAAAATCTTTTGTATACATTTGGAAACGGAATGCTTTAAAGAATACGACTCCCTCGCAGCCTAGTTGGTAGTGTTGCCGACTGCTGCGCAGAGGGTGTGGGTTCGATTCCCGCATTAGACAAACATTTATGTGATAAATAACATTTGTGTTTGTCTTAAGTCTGGGTGTATTTATGTATAATATGTTTGTATTTACAAAAAAAAGTAATCATATGTATCTGTATCCGTTGTCTGATACCCATAGCACAAGCTTTGCTTACTTTGGGGCCAAACGGCGCTGTGTGTAAAATATTTATTAAAAAAAAAAATATCATTTATAATCATTTAACTATAATATTGTTCATATAATATTAATTTTAATTATTTTTTCCGGGAAAAATAAAACATAATGCTGTTCCTAAATTTACTCACAAAAGAGTTATCAGTTACGATTCGTATGACACAGGATGTCCTAGAATTTGACTAATCTGAAGACACCCACAATAATCAAACTTAGGCGTCCAATGAGGTCATGCAGGCTGGTTTTCTCTAGATTTCGCAAGATTTGCAGAAAATTGATCGCAACATTGACTCATCAGTTTCATCATCTTCGGCCACCACATCAAGGATACCAGACTGACTTCCGAAACTAATTTAGCTCCCACATTTTTGTTTTTGGAAGCTATCTATACTGATGTCGCTGGCCATAATAGTATGCTAGGTGATACAGGTGGAATTTAAATTTATTTAGATTATTTTATCTCACCTATTTAATTAGAAAAAATATGTTGTGGAATGAGCTCTCTGCCAAGGTTTGCTCTAAGGACTACAGTATGAGGTTCTTCAAGAAAGAAGGTATTAGATTTTTGAAGGGTCGGCAACGCGCGAGTGTTACCCCTAGTGTTACAAACGCCCATAGGCTACGGTGACCGTTTACCATCAGGCGGACTGTAAGCTTGTCTGCCACCTTTGTGGTTTAATAAATAAAGAAATAAATTTGCCATTCTGTGGTTTTAAAAAATTTGTTCCTGCGTGGAATTTGGATTTTCTACGGAAACTTCTTGATTAACCGTGCGATTGTTATTTTATGTAGGTGTATTACTCTTCTTTCAGATACGTCTGTGCCAAAAATCAGCTCGGTTGCAAATTTAAGGATGAATTGTACCCTAAAAAAAAATTATACCCGTCGGAGCTCACGGTTAGAATAAAAATACCACGTCGTTCTCTATTCCCGTTCAGATATATCCGCGTCAAAAATCATATTAAAGGTAACTAACTGACTTGCAATCTTACAAATCAGTTAAGATTGTAGCCATTGTTACTTAGTATTCTTCTTAATTTGTTTAGTACTAAACATAGCATGTACGATAAATTGAAGTGGCTGTACATTAACGCTCGTAGATAAAGGCTCAGGTCGTAAGTTTTACGAAGTCGTTACCCCGTACTAAAAGAAAAGGCCGAACGCGTTAGGTTTGCGCATGCATTTTAGCACGTACGCAGTGCCACGCTGTGCACTGACACGGAGACGGCGAAGGCTTAGCTTGTGCCGGTTCTTTGTACATTGTATCGACTTCATTGAAGTACCTATATTGCTAAATTTATTAAAAGCCTCACTTTTAAGCACTAGCGAGATGAGAAATAAGTTCGTGTTGAGATTTAAAGTGACCGGATTTTTTATTTGATATGTGTTCTATAGAAATAGTAAAGTCGCAGGGATCCGCGGAAAGTGAACAGATGCGGATGCGCTGGCAAAAGCTAGTAAATATATATAAAACATAATTTACGTTATATTGGAGATGTTAGGAAAATATAGAAATTACGGAAAAAAGTAGGAATATATATGAGGTCTTATGAGGAAAAATGATGTTAATTAGTAATGAAACTAAAATGATGTTTACCAGTTAATTACTATAACCGTTACTCACATGTACCTACATGTAACTTGCTATGAGTTCTTTTTGTAAAATGGAATTTAACTTGCACCAAAGAATATATGTAGAATACAAATTTATTTGCTAAATAACAAAAAAACAACCGGCATTAAAAAGATGCACTAAAAAGGTAAAAATAACTAATTATTTCCAAAAATTGTGAATTGCATACAGTTTTATGCGAGTGAAGTGTGTTATGAACTGTTAGGTACATAGACACCAACTTCAATCTGTAATTCAGATCAGATTTTTGGAAGTAATTATTTTTACCTTTTTAGTGCATCTTTTTAAAGACGGTTGTTTTTCGTAAATTTTTTACTTTTAAGTCACGAATTGCATTTTTTCTCGTACACTAAAAACATCCATTCTCGTTACAAAATTTTATACAATCATCAACAAAAAACCAGTTTTAAATCCAAATTATCATATATTATTTTTTTCTTCAAAACTTTAAGTTTTAAATTTATTACATTAATATGGGACCACCTGGGAAGTATACCTTTTTAAATAAAAAATAATTAAAGGTTGATAAAATATGGACAGGTAAGACAGACATTTAAATAATTTTACTATCAGCAATTACAATTTAAATTATAAATTTTATGAAGACGATGGACACGAGTGGCTCAGGACCGGCCGTTGTGGAGACATACGGGGGAGGCCTGCGTTCAGCAGTGGACAACTTCACGCTGAAACGACTATGCAATTCACAAGCTACATATATATTTATCACAAGACTTCGAGTAGGTACAGTTAAATAGGGAGGGGAAGGAAAGGAAAACACAATATCAGCACAGGTAAAAATTATTAATTAATTATTACATAATACGTCGACTTTAATGTGAAATGATTATGTGGTGCAAAGTCTAGAATTTAACACTCATACATTCATTTACTTTATATTAACATTTACTCTCACGTTTATAGCTGTCATTCAAAACGTCCGAAACCGATCAACGATATTTTGTTACCTACGTAATTTTCGTTCCCATCTTTTCCAAACCGAACTATTGTTGGGTTAACTTGCACAACTAGTGTACCGTATACATGTATATACGCTGCATCATTTGTCCACGTGATGCTTATAATAACCGCAAATCAAAGTGTGTTCCCGACTCTTTACACGAGACAATAAATTGGCGTCCTGATACCTAAGCTCCTCAAATACAGGAGTTCCTTTCGTATTGAATTATCGGTTAAAATTTACTTTTGCGCAAATATTTGTGCATTTATTTGAACACATAATGTGCACACTGTCTTCAAATATGTGTACAAATATGTGAATCTATGTCAAATAAAAAGAAAAATAATATTGTTATGGATTCCTCGAGGAAAGAGCGACGGCTAATTTAGTCAAAGCAGTTATCAGACACACAGCTTTTTATGGTAACATGCAGACAAACAAATTTTCACATTCACAATACATTAGGTGGTGCCCGTGATTTCGTCTGCGTAGGAATTTTTCCTCGCTACTCGTGAGAAATCAAAGTTTTTCTTTGATTTCGAGTTCTGTAATCTGTCCTATGGACCCAAACAGCCTCACAGGAATAACCATTCTTTAGAAAGAGACGAAGGATACCACGGGGTAACTACGTCTCTTCCTACAGTGTGGCCAATTTTGTGACGCTATTGGGCTGTCCACATGAAAGATTACAGAAATCTATGGTCTATGACTGCATCGAAAATAAGATAAGAGACTAGCCAAAGACATTTCAGGGTGTCCACTCTAATTCTCAAAAATATCCCTGACTTTCTCTGAATATTTCTTCAAAATTCGCTGACCAAAAATTATATTATTTATGAAATCTTTTATACTTTCAACAATGTCTTCCGTTTTCAGTTTTTTGAGGACACTGTGATTTACATTAGGTCCATCCATTGAAACTTGCAACAATTTTCCGAGGTCTAGGTCTGACAAACCCTCTAAAAAACTGCCCCATATAAACAGTAGTCCAGTATCTCGATTCAACTTTGTCTGAATCTGTGTTCCAGATTCGGATTACCAAATCCATAAGGCATTTCTGTGACACCTTATTTAGGCTCTCGTCAAAGACAACTAAAATAGAAATTACAATTTTTAATTATATTAAGAAAATTTGTTCTTAAATATGACGGTATACCGTGATTTATGACGTATAGCTTAGTTTTGCCCATAGAATAACCTAGTGCGACCTTGCTGTCAGTAAACATTCTCTTAAAGGCTTTGGAAGATCTGTCACATGAATTTAAGCTCATTTTATCAAAAATTAACTCAAACGCCAAAATTATTTCAGCAGACGTAACTGCATCGTTCTGATATGTGAAGTCATATGCAGTTTTGGGAGGTACGGACGGCTCTGCAACTGTCGTTGTAGTTGCACTAGTACTAGGATTGCTGTTAATATTGTCAATACGAGCTTTACTTTGAAATATTGATATAAGCAGTTGTTTTTTTTTACTTCAATATTTTTTTATATGTTTGGGCCCTTTGGCATGTGATACGCTTGTTTGCCTAAGTATTAATTTATTAGTATATACTTCTTATTTTTTTGCAGCACATTCTGCAGGAAGCAGCTGTTGTATCATTTGGATGTTCATCAAGCCAATCTACAAATTCTGAGTTTACTTTGGGGTCTAGCCACACTTAATTAAAATTACACTTTTTTGAACTCATTTTGACATTTATAATTTAATCACCTAACACTAATAGTTCACTGTAATAAACGGAAATGATGTTGATCAAAAACTTTTACTTAGTAGTTTACTAAAACGGAGAAATCTAATTATGTCACAAAGAAACATGAATAAATCCCTCCAATAGCCTGAAAATGAAAATACTTCAATAGACTAGATTAGGGTCAGCTAGAGCATAAAAATATCCCTCATAATCAATCACTGGGATAGTAGCATTTTTGTTTCACTTAAAATATTTTGTAAATACCATTTTTTTCCCTGGCCTTACCATACGCTTCCCTGACTTTACCTGACCACTTTTAGCTTCCCTGACTTTTCTCTGACTTTCCCTGACTTTGCAGAAAGTGGTGGCTCAGTTCTCGAACCAATAACAATGCAGGGATATCTGCTCATAAATTTGCTCTGACCTATGGATTCTCCAAGCTGGTCCTTTCTCCAAACTCAAACTAAAACTTTTTTATTCAAATAAACTTGTAAAACAGCACTTTTGAATCGTCAGTTTAATTATTAATTAAAAAAATTATCAATCTCTTACTCTTAATCATACGAGCTCTTTACTGAACTTTCTGCTGACTACACGTGCGGATTGATATTCCGTCTCAGTGGATGCGCCTCTTGGCTCCTTGGACCACTGTCTCGTTCGGACTCAAGTGTCATACACAACCCGATCCATCTGGGCCAACTAATCGGCTTCGTGTGTGGTACTATAAGTCGGCAGACTGGAATGGATTACGAGAATATTATGCATCGTACCCGTGGACGCAGCTCTGCTTTAGCTCAGAAAATCCTGACGTCTGCGCAGCGGCAATTACGAAGACAATCCTTGCTGGTATACAATGTTTTTTTCTTATCCTGCGAGTAGCTGTCGGCATCAAAAATCGACAGTGGTTTAAAAGGTCTTACAGAGAAGCCTAAATTCTTTGCCGTTGATTTTTGCCAAAGAAACAAAAGTTAATTTTAATTTGCAGTCACGTTCGTGAAAGATAATAAAACACTCACACAGATAGACAGACCCATAGACACTAGCCATTGAGAGTCAGTGGGAGGCATTTGCATGTAGCCTGGACATAGCAAAGGCGTTCGATCGAGTCTGGCACCGGGGTCCCCTATCGAAGTTGCCATCCTACGGAGTGCCCGAGTGTTTGTGCAAATGGGTGGCCAGTTTTTTGTCCGGTAGACGCTTACGAGCCGTAGTTGACGGTAATTGCTCTTATAGCATGGACATAAATGCTCAGTGCTGTTTCCTACGCTGTTTCTACTGCATTTTATTGACATGTTGGACATCAACAACATGTTGTGGATGAAAAACGTGCAGCACTTATGTCTCAAATTGAGAACACCCTGTCCAAGGTCTCAAACTGGGGACGGGAAAACTTAGGCCGATTCAACCCTACAAAGACACAAGTCTGCGCGTTCACCGCTAAGAGAACCCCGTTCACTGTGGTTCCACAATTCCAAAACACTCCCCTCTCTAACTCAAAGCGCATTGGGGTCCTTGATGTTGACATATCCAGCGATGTTCAGTTTCGAGATCGTCTGCAAGACAAGGTGAAGCTGTCATCCAAAAAACTTTGGTGTACTCAACAGAGCGAAGCAGTACTTCACGTCGGGGCAAAGGTTGCTGCTTTACAAGTCGCAAGTTCAGCCCCATATGGAGTACTGCTGCTATCTTTGGACGGATGCACCTGGATACCAGCTTAATCTTTTTGACTCAGTTCAACATCGTGCTGTGAGAGTTCTCGACAATCACAAACTCACTTGCCGTATCGAGCCATTAAGTCTGAGAAGAGAATTCGCCTTCCTGTGTGTGTTCTACCGTTTGTACAATGGGTTGTGTTCTGAGGAATTGTTCGAAATGATGCCCACGGCTACTTTCTACCATCGCACCGCTCGCCATTCTCACACGTTAAAACCGAAATGGTCGCTTACAGTATGGTTGAAAAGAAACTTCCTCCCGCGAACGCTTGGGTTGTAGAATGAGCTCCGTGCCTAGGTTTTCTCTAAGGACTATAGTATAGAGTTCTTCAAGAAAGCCGTTATTAGATTTCTGAAGGATCGGCAACGCGCAAGTGATACCCCTAGTGTTGCAAGCGTTCATAGGCTACGGTGACCGCTTACCATCAGAAGGACCGTAAGCTTCTTTGCCACCTTAGGGATATTAATAATGTGCTAATAAATTCTACATAGAAAAAGTCGGGGACGGACCAATATACCAATATCCATGCGCGCTAGCGAAAAAAAAAAAATTTTTAGTGCGCAGCAAAAGACGGCAAACAGATATAAGAGTATGTATACACATTTACGCAAAGAGCTTTTTTGGTTAGTTATTTTAAAATGTCCACGTCTGATAGTTACATGGAATTAAACATGTACATCTCCAAATATTACGGATAGCTGTAAAATTTAGGTAATTATATGAAAAATGCCGTAAAGATTTTAATAAGTGGCAGAAATCTAGCTATTAGTTGGCAAACAAGCTTGCGGTCTACCTGATTGGAATTTTATCAGTTTTATCCTCAATTTTAGTTAAAAAGAATTTGGTGTTATAATTTTCAAACCTGCCATTTCCTCACAGCGTTAAAAAAACCGGCCAAGTGCGAGTCTGGCTGGCGCACAGAGGGTTCCGTTTAAACTTATTATATGCAGATAGTTCTTCCATCATGAGATCGAGTCTCACAAGTTTATGCCTTAATTATCAGAGTTTGGATTTTATCCTATATTTGTGCCTAACTTGCATCTTGTCTTTTATGATTTTTGGTCAACGGGAAGTACTCCATAGGTTTGATTTATTTATGTCACAATATGCGACAAAAATTACCGTATTTGGGTATATTTTTTATTGCATTGACTTCAAAGCTTGATTTGATTACAAATTTTAGTAACTATGGACTTTAGTATTTTATATTAAGTACCTGGAGGACCGAGCGTTGCTCATTTTTTTTTAAAAAACGCCATCTATTGTCAAGTAGCATAAGCGTTACTTAATAACGCCATCTATTGTCAAATAGCTTTAATGTTGTTTATTACTACTCGCCAATAGATGCCAGGTCAAAGGAAGTACCCTATTAGTTTTGATTTTTTTGTAAATTGTCAAAATATGGGATAAAAACATCGATATGAAAAAACAATAGATTTGGTAACATGACACTGTGGTTCGGAAACCGGCGTAGCCGTTGATAGGGGGGGTGGAGTAGGTGAAGTGGGGTAAGAAAGTCACAATTTTTTTTCCAATTTAAACCTTATGTTCATTACATAAGGCTTACACGTTGACACTAGTGACATCTTGTGATGAGTAGGAGTACTTTAATTTTACATTAGACCCAGTGTTGTTCCTGTGCCGATATGAACAAAATTATCGATAGATTAATATGATGCTTGATGATCAAAAATATCTTTGGAAAATTCAAAGTCCTAACTAACTATCAACACATATTTTTATATTATTGGTAGTAAAATCATTCTGAATCTATAAAATCGTTAATTAAACTTAAATTATGAATGAACCTAAATAATTTAATTCTAATTAGCAGTGGACATATAAAACAGCAAATAATATTGTGATTTAGATAGTACATAGTTGGAATATAGATATACTTTACCTTACCTTACTTGTTCCTTTATGCTTTAACTTAACTTTGTTTGAACACGCATTACGTTAAAACGGCTAAATTAGTTCAAAATTTAAACTTTATCGTAAGCTTTCGTTTTATCGAATTTGATTCATGGCATGAAAATATATAGATGAACGCTAAAAGTTTTATCATAAAAATAATAAATAATATGAGTTTTAATTTAATTTAATAATATGATTTGAAATTTGAAAAATAATCTATACTTACTATACTATTATAAAATAAATGTAAAAGATTGTTTGTTCTTCCTTTACAACGCCCTGGAGCATCATATAAACCTAAAATTTGGCCCAGAGATAGTATAAAATACCGAGAAGTCCAAAGTACCCGTAGAAATAACTATAACTAAATTACACGCGGACGAGTTATAGCTTCAGCTGTAGCTTGCTATTGCAAACTTTCTTTCTAAAAACAAGAAGTTTCCGTAGAAATTTAACACTGATAACCAAATTTAGTGCAGTCAGAGCAGCAGGCAAAAGCTAGTTGTAGGTTTTACTCCACATACACTACTCGTTGTATTATTTTCCAGAAAAAACGAAAAAAGAATGCAAAAGTTAACAATCACATAACATAAAGCTTAACAAATAAGCGAAATAAAAACATTATCCAAGTCTATCATTCTGTATAATAAATAAAACAACGAAACACTTCTATAAATCACAGGAAAGCTTGGGGCTAGTACAAATTCTCTAAAACTATATGTACTTTAACACAATATTATACAACAGATTCTTACTGACTAGATTTTCCCAGCGGCTCTACCCGCCCTAAATTAACTGGTTATCGGCGGGAAATTTTTACGGAAACTCCTTGATGGTACTATGAAAGTCTGCTATGTAAAGCTGTAGTTCGTACAAGTGGAATTTGTGAAAAGTGGGGACTTGTGAATTTTCCGGGATAAAAAAATAGCCTATTTTCTTTCTATTCCAGGACTAAACCTAAATGTGTGCCAAGTTTCATCCCGCTCCGTCCAGTGGTTGACGCGTGATTGAGTAACAAACATCCAAACTTTCGCATTTAAAATATTAGTCGGATGAAAAGCAGTATTTTTAGATGTATTTTGCATTAAAAAAGCGCGTTAAAATGTATAATTAAATCTTCATTTAACTGATTGTACCCACAGGTTGACAGAATTATTTAACTTTTATTAAAAATAATTTAATTATTTGAATGCTTTTGAAATTTTGGACGACCCTAAAACATTCCATTGACTACAAGCATCAATTCACTTCATTTCCACAGGTGTAAATTGATCACAACGGGTAAAAAACATCGATATCTTTATCTCATGCGTACAACACTAAGCAAATTAAGCTATTTCGCTAAGCGACATAGATATTAGTTTAGCTACTCACGGGTAGATGGCGCATCACATATTTAATATATTCTTTATGTCATTGTAATACGGTTTAGATTAGGTCAATAATTTTTCGAAATAAAGACTCCTCAACAATTTCTACTCAAATAGAGGTGAGGAACTTTATTGTCTTCGATTTATTTTCGTTGTGAATTTATGAAACGATATCCTAATAATCTTGAAAAACAGTCACAATTCAAGTGTAATTTATTCTTTTTATCACAAATAAAAAGAAAGGTTTAAAATTATGCCATGAAATTCAAAAAAATAACACTTTTTATGAACAAGATTACAGTGATGACTAACATGATTTCGATAAAAATAGTGCACCTCTATCAAAGTAATTTATTATAAATTAAAGTAAATCGGTTATTTATGAAAAAATAATACTAAAGTATGATAAGTTACGTCGCTGGAACTCTTATTTACCTATTTTTAAAGTTTTTACAAGTTTTTACAGCACAATACGACATTATTGAACTAAAACAAACAAAATATCTTTAGATGTTCACTCGCCGAGAGTGACCTTGTGTTTGTTGCGTCAAATCGATGCGCTACTCAACATAGTCTAAAAATTAGACTATGGGCGGCTAGCCTGCCGGTGCTTTTTGGACATATCTATTGTTTTTTCATATCGATGGATAAAAATGGCTATATTTCGGTCACATTCTTTATTGCGTTGACTTAAAAGCTTTTTTTTACAGCTTCAATGGACTGTAGAACATATCTTAATATATATAAATCTCGTGTCACAATGTTTGTCCTCAATGGACTCCTAAACTACTGAACAGATTTTGATCAAACTTCGTAAATATCTGTTATTTGATCCATCTTAAAAGATAGGATAGTTTTTAACTCGATATGTCAAGTGCGAGCCGGACTCGGGCACTATAGGTAAAAACCAACTTTCGCCGGGTACAGAGGGACGGCAGCGGAACAACGTTCGCCGGGACAGCTAGTAAATAATAAAACAAACAGTTATTAACAAAAGAATAAAAAAATATATTGGGATTGTTATCAGGAGTAAGCCTCCAGACATCTGACATCGTACATACATAAAAAGTCATGGTAGACGTACAATGGTGTTGTTGCCTGCGCCTTTTGAATAAAAGCGATGAGTTTCTCAGAAAGTTGGGTCCGATGCGACAACTACGTAGTACGTACTAATAAGTTATCGTTTTCTAAGTAATAACTTTATTGTATTTGGTATCGCTTATATGATAATGTCATCGATAACCTTTATTGAATATCTTCCTCGTTACTTGAATCACTTCTTTATTCTTTCATTCTTCCAAAATAGGTTTCTTTATATGATTTCGTAAGTCAATAAAACTGATTAAATCTAAAGTACTATAAGTTGCTATATTAATATGTATTCATTATGCAAACAAAGTTTAGAACGTGTTTATACTGCATATACAACATGTACTTGTATATACTGCACACCAGCGCCGCCACTAGATATTGTTTATTTTTACTTCATAAAAAGCATATTTAAAAAAAAAAACAAAATACCAACTAGTTATCAACTATTTTTAGATTGTGTTATTTTGTTTGTAGTACATGTCTGCTAGTTTGGATTTGGGTTTCTGCTTAAAGTGGGCAAATTTTCCAAATGGCCCTCATACATCATAGCTCTCTAGTGTTTTCTAGAATTAAAACTCCGGATATGTTTTACAAATAACACAAAAATTTGTTAAATAGTTAATCACTTAGTATTTAATCTTGTCGCGGTCTTAGTGTGCAGTATATGGGGCCTGAAGCGGCCCGTTTCCGCAACATACGTAGTCAGAAATTAACGATTTTGAAAACTGTCTGTAAACTACTATCTAATAGGAAATTAAAAATTCGCAAATTAATATTGTAACATTAACAGCGATTATTGAAATTTTATTGTATACAATATTAAAACGTACACGTTTACTAAAATGTCTTTAAAATTCGACAAAATCAGGACAAGATAAAAAAATATTGAATTTTCTTCCGTTTCAGGTTCCCTCAGGGCCTCAGCATTACTGAGTCTAAATTATCTTACTACTATGAGCTTAATCTCACATCTAAGTTTACACTTGAAAAATTAATGAGTTTGAACTCTGCAATACTGGTGACTCCTGATAAACGAAAATTTGTATGATTTTATGTAACACAAGAAAAAACATTAATTAGAACAAAGTGAAATGTCAAAATGAAGAAGTTACCCAGCTAAAGTTGAAGTTAAGAGGCAGTAATTTTTTTTAAATATTAAACATATTTGCTTGACGTGATTGTGTATACTTTTTAAATAGACTTTATTCCTGAAAATCCTATTTTTATTTCACAGGTTTAACTTAAAACCTATAAAAGTTTAGAAACTTCAAATTATTCAAAAAAATATATTTAACGTCAGTTAAGGTCGTGACAGAGAGATTTATGAAAACTTTAAATTAGGTATTTTTTTATAATTATTTTTCGATATTTTAAATACACTTATTTCTTTCTCATGCATTCGATTTTGATTTTTATTTAGTCATACAAAGACGCACTCTTCATAACATTGCGGATCTAATACTTTTAATTAGTTTGGAAGTAGTACTAAAATAAGTTTAGCACCTAAATCATAGGAGTTCTAGATCTTAAAAAAGATTTGTTTTACACAGGAAAAAGTAGAGATGTTTTTTATTTAAGAAAAATGCAGTATCCTACAAAATCGTCATTAAAACTAGTCTTGACTGGTTCAAGCTAGTTCGTTTGCTGTATTAAAAGATGTTATCTTACGAAATTTTCTTTTAAATAATTGAACACTTTTCAAGTTTTAAGCATTTATAGTAAAGTAGTTTTAAGCATAAAAAGAGCAATAACAGAAAGAGAGATGTCAGCCAGACAGGATCTATTTAGTTTTGCCTTTAGAGTTTTACTAGATTGTGCCAGCGGCTTCGGTTCTCAGCGTGAAAATAATACGGCAAATTTTAGATAATATACGTGAAATTTATTGAGTTATTTCGGTGGGAGTAGGTCTTTTTCTGTCACTTTAACTAGAAATTTGAGGTCAGTCAGATCCTCAGTTGCGACGCGAACGAAGGCCCAACTAACTTAATACTAAAACATACGTTCGTTCGTTCATTCCAGCCGGAAGGGTTTGAAAGTTTGTAATAAAACAGGGGTCAGCAGTTTTCATTAAAATAGGGGTTAGAAGTTTGTATTAAAATAGGGGTTAGAAGTTTTATTAAAATAGGGGTTAAAGGTTTTTACTTAAATAGGGGTAACGAGTTTGTATTAAAATAGGGGTTAGGAGTTTGTATTCAATAGGGGTTAGGAGTTTGAATTAAAGTAGGTGTTAGAAGTTTGTAATACAAAAGAGATTGGAAGTTTGTAGCAAAATAGGGGTAAGAATATTGTTTTAAAATAGGGGTTAGATAATAGTTCTCTATGTGTAATATGTTTGTATTTACAAAATGGATATAAATCTTCATTGATTGGTATCTAGCTTTGGGTAATTTGGAACCCTATGATGCTGTGTATAATGTTCAGGAGTAAATATTTATTATTTTTTACTTATATTTATTGGAATTATTTCAATGATGCTTATTCCACCAGGATTAGTATGATACTTATCCCCCTGGATATGTTTAATACTGATCTCCCCTCGATAAATTATCTTACTATTTATACTTTTCTAAGCAGAAATTCTAATTCCAACAACATCAAACTAGATAATCATCTTGGACTCGACACGATGCTTGACAGATAAGCCTGATATCTCTCCCAGAGCTCGGCAATCGATAGCTATTAACACACTTATACGATAAGATAAAAGATAAATTTGTACTTAATATCCATGTTTCTACGCCTTATTATCCTTTATATTATTGTGTCCTTCAACTGGTTGACTGATATCGCCTGACTGCACCCGATATTGCAATCCCTCTATAGGTTTAATGTAAACGTCAAGCTTCTTAGGGGCTGATCGATCACAAAACCAATCTTATATCAATCTTAATTTGGTTTATATAGCCATATAAAGCCAACACTTTTAGAAACTCGCATTGCAATCACAGTCGCGATTTATTGATGACTAATCTAAATAATTTTATTTTGTTTTATTTTGTGGAACAAAAAGTTATACCTAAGTAGTTTACCTGATAACAAGTTATGCCTAAGTAGTTTACCTGATAACAAGTTATACCTAAGTAGTTTACCTGATAACAAGTTTCCGTCGAAATTAAATTAAGTGTCGGCAGGTAGGTAGGTACTCCATAGATTTACTTTGGTAATTAAAGTAAGTAAGTAGGTACCTATATTATTTGATTACTTCACTATAGTAGCAGTTCTCGTCTTTGCTGCTGACAGATATACAGGATCTTCCCCGTGCAAACCATAGTTATTATTACTATGTATATATTTCAGCTTTAAATATGGCGCATGCAAGTGTGCCAAGATATTGAAGGTATTAATAACTCATAACAATAATAATAAATTTAAAAAATTTGGAAAATCCAAAAGTGCACGCCTCATAGCGGTCATTCACATTTTAAAAAAAAAATCTAAAACAAAAACTCAAGTTTTTTAAAATAAAATAACAAATAAGGTGAGGAAAAAATATACTATAAAATAAAAATAAAAAATATATATATAGATATACAGTATACAGTGGTATATTAGTTTTTTATAAATTATAATTAAACGACAGTACTTAGAACGCTAATATTAACTAGGAATCAGCACAGTGTAATACTTTATATATTAAAAACAAAAGTATTCCGGTAAGATGAATTTTTCGACTAATTTCTCTGCCACATACATGGTCACATTAACACAGACCCACGGACGTCCAAGAATGATTAGTTTTAATGTTATTATTTATTATATAAAACAAATTAATTGTTTATAAAATGTACCATATGTGCTAGACAGATTATTTAACTTCATATTAGTGCACTCATATTATCCTGTAAGTGTTATATTAAAAAAAAAAAACGTCATTTAAGTTTCGAAAGACTGGGTTTTTTGACATGTCGAGAGTAGAGCACTACCTCACCGCTCCGCTTATGAGGCGTGCAATAATTTTTTTTAGAATATATCTTCAAAATATGATCAGGAATGAAGAAATGCGCAGTATTACTAGTGTTACTGACAAGAGCCGTCAAATTAGTATGATGAAGGGGCAATAGGAAAATCAAAGAACCAGTAATGTTGAAAACAAAACTATCTCGATGGTCACCATATTATGTACCAGATGGAATAACACTGCTCTCACTACATAGAGCGATGACCATGAGGGTTTTATTATCTACATTGCTGCTTCACGTCGTCCATTACTACTTTCTCAATTGAAAACGTAAAGGAAGTGAAAAATGTAAATCCTTGTGATCTCGGGACTAGATCAATTCAAGGTACAAACTTCATTAAGAGTGCCGTTCGGACGGACAAATACCAATATGGTTTTATAAATATTTAGTTTTCCCATTTTTGGTTCGAAATACTTAAAAGGCTATAAAGATATATCGTAATAAAAGTGAGTTAGGCATTGTGCAATTATTTCACAGAGTAGAGCGATGACCTGAAAAAGGGATTTCAGTGCTGCGGCCCGACACCGATCCGTTATCTACTCGTGCGCACCTCTATGCTACTCACCTACATTACTCACGCGTAGTGTCACCATATGTCACGATTTAGATGGACATTTTTTATTCAATGGTATGGTTTGTACAGTAGAAACATTACATTAGTAATAATAATACGCTACACTTTACGGGAGGCACTATTGTATGCAAATCTAATAATTTGTTTTGGTTAGAAACTAGATTTTTTAAGAGCTTTAAAAACATATTATGTATATTTAGCGTAGGTATTTACTTTATATTTAATTTTGGTTCATACCTTTAAGCGTTCTATAGGCAAAAGCAGAGTATAGTTAAGTAAGCTAAGTTCTCCTTTAAGGTAATTGTTTCGCTACAAAATATTTGGTCTTGCAATTTTCTATTTGGTTATTTACATATAACAAAAAACTTACCGAGCTCATATTACCTTCTAGATTTAAGGAAATTATTTAATGAAATAATCTTTGAATGTAGTAATAATTTGGATTTCGATATCCATAATTTTCCTAACCATAGTGGCGAAGAGAACTTAGCTCTCTATTTAAAATTAATGTTCTAGGCAGAATTTTAACTAATTTTTAAACAATAACTGGCATAATTTTTCTGTACGCATATTTCGTTAGTGTCAAATAAAGAAATCCCTAGTTATCATACGAGCCTGATAAAGATAACAAACAAACTCTCTTTACATTTTTTTTTATATTAGTAAGAAGTTGTAATTATTGGTAAGAAATGTAAATTAGATAGTTGAACCATAGTTTGACAAGTTTGTGTCAAATAAACCTGTTTGTCCTGGTTACAGATCTAATGTGGTCAAAACTTGGGTTCCCAGAAACACAGATTCGTTATTTCTTCATTATCAGTATTCAGTTAAAACTGTCATACAGTTATAACAAAGAAACGAAACAATGTTATCTTGTGACACAAAAACGGTCAAGCGAGAGTTTGACTTGGACTTAAACTTTGGGAACAAATTTCAAAACTAGTTTTTTACAACACAAAACGAAAACATAAATTAAGGTCAGAATCAATTCTTATAACATTAAGAATCTTAATAAAACCAATAGAATCAGCTTTAAATATCTTCAAAAAAAAAAAAATATATAGTAGACGAATAATTAGCAATATCCTTATTTTGACAAGTCGGTTCAAAATGTATGAAACGCGCCGCAAAGTCATCAATTTTATTAGTCATCAATAATACACAGAAATCAGTTTATGACTATTTGATTTATTTGGGAGATTTAAGGACCCACAATATTAAACCCCGTTTCGTTATCTATCTATATTGTAATCTCTTCTCATTTTTTCTCAAGAAAGAAGTTAGTAGATTTAGTAATGCCCCAGAAAGTCTCGACCTTTTGACCTTCTTCATAAGTAGCAGAACACAGAAAATAGATGCCTACGGTAAAAGATCTCCGGGATCAGCAGTCACTATGGAAATCCCTCAGAGCTCAATTTTAGGTTCTTTTCTATTGCTTATGCAATTATTAATGATATTAATGATTTGCTGACGACACCTCTATACTTCTTAAAGTTAAGAGACGACAGACATGTTATGATGAATTAATTAATGCCTATTCTAAGATTGTAAATTAGTTTAACGCTAATTACTATTAGAAATTATAATTATATCAAATCATAATTTGTTACTTAATGAGAAAAAACAAATGTGTTAACTTTACAATACTAAATGTTAGTCAGATCCAGACATGTCTTTCTTGGCATAACGCTAGACTCCAAACTTTACTCATATTCATAAACTAGCCAAAAAATAGCTGTTGGTGCATTTTTTTGCTCGTTTTTGCTCGATATTGATAACAGAATATTAAGTTATATATTAGTTAGTTATAATTAAAATAAAACAAATATTTAAGGGAGGCTCCCATACAACAAACGTGATTGTTTAGATTTAGTTTAGTTTTTATAGATAAGACTAGACTTTGCTAGTTTGTCTGTAGTTATACCAATGAATTGCTATAGGTGCAGCAATAGTTCGTTTAACTCTGTTATAGGTATTCCCGCAGGAAATTTTGAATTTTTAGGGATAAAAAATAGCCTATTTGCTATTCCAGGACCTAGCCTATATCTATGCCAAATTTTATCCCGATCCGTCCAGTGGTTGAAGCGTGATTGAGTAACAAACATTCATCCAAACATACAGACTTTCACATTTATAATATTAGTACGTAACCCTTCGTGCGTGAGTCCGACTTGCACTTGGCCGATTTTTAAATCTTTGAAGTATGTGCGGTGTTTGCTGCCCGACTAATTTTCATCTTTAAAAATGGTCTAAGTCTAAGTTCTAACGTTTTTTTAACTGATGAGTTAACTACTTTAGTATTTTGAGTAATTTTCCAGTCGTGAGTCAGCACTCAAAAATATTTATGAATATTTTAGAGGCTTTACCTCGTATTATTTATCAGGGTTTCTTATTCTAAAAGGGTTCGTATTAGAAACCTTATGATTTTATTCATTTAACATTTAGAGATATTGCAAGATGAACTTAAAATGCTGAGTGAGTCATCATTGTATTGGTTTTTTTTATTTAGACTTAACTAGTTCTACAATCAAAAATGTAAAAGTTAAAAAAAAAACATGAATATTGAATGTATGCCGTCCTGGTTCATATCCCTCGTACCTGGGCTTTGTATATCGCACTCTGAGATCTTAACAGAATCATGACATTTGAATTGTTTCTTAGTCATTTGCGTGAACGGATTCTACACACAAATGATTACATCACACAACGTATGAAATAATTGCAGAAAAATCCCATACAGCTGTAGACGCCCTTCAGTTTTTTGTTATTTCTGAACAAAGTAATTTTTTGAGTTAATAATGTTTAGCTCTAAGTGTGCCATATATATAGCTCTTTTAAATAAAGTGGCATAATATATAAGGTGAGACCAGAGACAGAATAATATATAAGGTCTGACCAGCAACATAATAATATGTCTTTTTTTTGACGATGTATAAGAAGAAAGTTTATAAATTAGGCCTTAAAAGAAACTTGTAAAGTATCATCATAATTGCATTTCATGCACTTAAAGTTGAATAAAGTATTTAATATACCTAATCCAACACCTACGACACCAACATCACGTGCACAACGTACTTACCAATCCATGTAAAAATACGAGATGTTGCGGGAAATACGGAACATCTGGCAATGCTATTAATAACCCAATCAGCCTAAGTTTGCTTTGTTACAATACAGTAAACATCAGAACCTAAATCTCTTTTGAAGATAATGTAAAAAGCTTTCAAATTATCTTCAAAATTGTTATTAATGACAACTAATGAAGTACCGTAGCAGTAACTTGAAATGCTTAGCTTATCTAATTCAATTAAAAGGGTTTCTAAGTACACAGTCATTAATAGTCACTTAAGCAGTATCTGTGTCTCTTTGTCACTGTTTACTAAACACTTTTTCTATCTAGCTCATTATCTCTTTCTACGAAAGAGTGAAAAACATAAGGGGTTTTAGAAATTAAAAGAGTTCTTACTGATTCTGATAACTAAGTTAGTAAATAGTTAGAATTTGAGCTATAGCTCTTACTAACAATCTAAAATGAACTTACTAGAGTAAGACAAACTTGTGTGTGAACTATATAGCACTTTAAGGATTGAAAAAAAAATGTTATAAAACTTGCTTTTGTCTAGTGCATTACCCTAATGTGTGATGTTCATTTATTGTATTTAATGCAAAAAAATCTGGAAGAGACCATTGTTTCAACACTTGTGCAAATTTTTTAAGCATGTATTGCAATTTATTGTAATGAAAGTTATTTAAAAAATTAGAATAGCTTGTTATCTAGTGCATTGACTCTAAGTTGTAGCAAAAACTAAAAAAATGTGACTATAAAACGGTAAAAACGTTAAATCCCATACAAAAAAAAAATATGGTTCAAGGCGTAATAATGAAATAATTGTAATCATAGTAATGTAAATGATATTGTGTATTTATAGAACATTCACATACACAACGTTAGTATTATAGAAATTAGCTTTCTGGCCTATATCGCCCTCTTAATTATACTAATGAAGTTAGTACTAAATCGGTTTATGCTTTGGTTATAGTTATTCCCGCGGAGACTTTTAAATTTTGCGGAATAAAAGTAGCCTATGTTTATCGTCTATTCCAGGACCTAACCCATATGTGTGCCAAGTTTCATCCTGATCCGTCCAGTGGTTGAAGCGTGATTGAGAAACAACTTCCATCCAGACATACTTTCACATAAATAATTTTGTAGGATTTATAGCATCTAAAGCATATTTTTATTCTGATATACGAGTTGCTTTTTCGCTGTTTTACCCGCGGAAAATACAATCCCCGTGGGAATTGCCGATTGGGATAAAATGTAACATTATGTCACTATTGGTATGGAGAAAATCAGATCGATTTGTCACTCCGTTATTGAGTTAAAGAATTAGTGACAACCCAACAATTGAGTTTATAATTATTAGTTATTTTCCGCGACTCCGCATGGTTATTGGCGTTATTGTTATAATAATACCAAATGTATCTATAGATCGTCACCGTGGTATTTGGTTATAGTTAAAGCAATAACAAACGAATAAAAAGATTTTCACATATATATTAAGTGTATTAGTTAAGATGGTACTATGGTAAAGTTAAAACAGAATACAAACAGTATAAGAATAAAAAAAAGTATCTTTAACATAGGCACTTCTTGTATTAACTGATTCTTATGTAGTACAACGACTTTAAGGTGATGTGTGCAAACGTAAACCGTAACAATAGGTTAAAAATATTTGTTTAAAACTCCTAAAAAATCTCCACTTAATAAGTACCTCCCCAATTGAAGACTACCTATCTATTCCTAAATGCATCTTTTTCAAGATTGTGACTCACTATTAAATATTTTCATGACTCAGTTTAACAAGGGGAAGGAAACCGTGACGTCACCGTTTAAGTGTCATCTAAAACGACCCCTACTAGTTTTTCGAGTACCTTTTAATATTTTTTATTAGGTACTCATTCCCTTTTTCTCGTAGGGTCCCTAAAAATTTATGATTAGAAATTTTGTAAAGAGAGTCTATTAAGAAGCCTCAAGCCGACGGCCGAAGGCATTAATGATTCGAGTTTGTAATTTCCGTAACGACCGTGTTACACACATTGTTTTTCATCACAATTGCGATTAAAAAAATAAAAGGTGAATAGTGTATCCACCATAAACAACCTCACTAAAACACAATTGAAAAGGCGGTAATAGAAGTAGAGGAAACAACGCCACCGCCAGTTATCTAGAATATTTATTAAATAAAAAGTTTTGGCTGAAGTTTAAACTTGTAATTACTCGCTTGGCGCGTAGCTGGTATTTTGCAGCTGTGCAGCTTTTATACTTCATTCATAGGACAGGCGCGTTATTACCACCCTTGTGTTCTATGAACGCGCTTTGCCTTGAGGAAGGTCAAATTTACAATTAAAAAGCCCGTGGGAGTAATAAAGGTCTTTGCACCTGCTTTACCTACACATAGTGACACTGTTTACGAGTAATGAAAAATACACATTTATGTGGAACAAACATGACGTACGATATTCGATGCGTCATATTATGGCATCTTGCTATTGAAATCTGTATCAAATTGATTTTTAAATTTGAAACGCTTTATTCTAAGTATTTTCTAGTTTATAAGTAACTTGCATTTACCTGCGGTTAATCCTGCGTTAATATGGGTAAAATAGATACGACTACGATAAACCTGACTTATCACACCACTGCTAGACAATAATGCTGATATGAATACTGCTGCATATTGGTACTATTTCTAGAATTAGTTTATCGCCGTGGGATTCCTGAGACAATTTCCTTATTGACTGGAAAAATTATTATGTTTTAGTATCAGTCCCTCCAGCCAGCTACTGCTACGCTAAAAATCCAGTCATCCCATTGCACATTTAAAAGAATTATACCTAACGTGACCATACGTCCTGGTTTGGGCGGGACAGTCTCGGTTTCAGGCAGTCTGTCTCGGCGTCCCCAGCGAAGCTAACATAGTCCCGGTTTTGCAAGCAGACCCAACGATAGTTTAAAATTATTTTTTTCCGCAATGCGTGGCCCGACGCCCTGCACGGTGAGGTAGATGACGACAGACCGCACCGCGTTATGTGTGAAAAGTGATATAGAACACCATTTAAAATCAGAAAAACACAGGCTTCCCGATGAAGCTGCTGCTTCAAGCTCGCCAATGTTCAGTTTTTTTAAGAGAACCGGTTTGCCGACTTCCAAGGATTTGGATATAGCTGAAGCTGAGGGTACTAGGGCGCGTCACACCGAGCAACATCGTCACAGTTTTCGTTTAAATGATTGTACTTTTCCTTTAATTCAAGCATGTTTTGAGCAAAAATTTAGATGTGCACGTACAAAGTCTCAAGCTATTGTCGTTAATGTGCTGTCAACTATGGCAACCGAAGATTTAAAAGAGCATTCACTCAAAGCCCACTGCATAACTTTATTAACAGACGCTTCAAACCATGGCTCTATCGATTTCCCAGTTTTTTAGTTTCGGGAGCAGCCAGGCGAAAATAAGTATAAATAAATCATGTACTGTGTTACACACGTATCTAGAAACAAGACTCGATATTTAAAAAAAAAATGTTTAGCCGACAAATACAAAAATACGACTTAGAAATCACGCCACTGCAGGGGGCTTAGTTAGAAAGTCATGCCAACTTAACTATTTTGTGTTTACAGCTTAGATTATTTAGTGTTTTCCTATCTTCTATAATAAAATACTTGTAAAACACTAAAAACTTTTTTTTATTAAGTATATATTTCCGCAGATGTGTCCCGGTCTGACAAAATAAATAAATGCTCACGTTAATTATACCCCCAAAGTTTTTTCGATTGGATTGGAGAAGTATCTATGACTATGTCCACCGCTTAGGCTATACCTGTGTCAAAATCCACTTAACCTTTTGCTCAATTGTGACGTAAAGGAATAGTGCGGAAAAGTGTACACCCATTCAAACTCTCCACTATAAAAGTCTATATTCTGATTCGCCTCTTCAACTATTTCTGGCCCAAAAATTAAATCAATCGGACCGCATTTATATAAGTAAAGATTAAGATGAATTTATATATTTTACCTAAGTTTCTTTGATTGTATAAACGAAATGTTCATTTCCATTCCTTATAGGTCTTTCTGTTACAAATTCCCGATAGATATGTAAGACCGCTTAGGAATAATGTTACTGCGAATTAAATAAATGTAAACAAAAGGCCGACCCCTTACAAGTATTATGAATCATACAGGCAAAACCGGAGCGGTTCTGCTCTCGAAGTGTAGACGCAAACGGACCAGTCACAAGCGTTCGACGCGTCAAAGCGTGCGCACGCACCGCGAAGTAATATATATCACATATATAAAAATGGTCTGCTCCTTGTGACACTCCGATCCATTTTCTATTAATGAAAGAACGCTGTTGGTGACAAAGTGAGTGTTTGATAAAGGTTATCGTGTTTGATACTTTTTGTGTGCCTCCATACAGGCATAGTTTGTGGTTATTTTTTTAGTTCTCTCAAAAACAATGTTTCCGCGTTTTCAAGGACTGGTAAGTTTATGCATGTTTTTTATGTTATTTTTATTTGCGTGGTATTTTAAACACAAAATAACTCAATAGGTAGTTGTTTATTTTCATAAGCAATTTAATATGAATGTCGTGTACCTATCTAGGTTTTATCTATGTATATTTTTAAATGAAACATTATTTTTTGTTACATTTTTTTTCTATTTATATCTCTATATACATGTAGGATTGCTCTATTAGAATTTTTTTTTATTAGTAACGCGTAGGTTCATGAGATGCATTTTGTGTAATTATTTTATTAGGAGTTCGATTGCTTCCTATATGATAACTATTAAAATTTAATGTTCCTGCAACAATTTAAGTTTTGTTAAAATGATCTCATTTATATTTTTTATGCTGTGTGAATCACAAATGCTAACGAATACTTTAAAAACAATTAATTAAACTAAAAAAATAAATATCCCTTACTATGAAGCGCTTTACGAAGTCAATAATTTTATACAGTGTTTACGTCACAGTTATACCGGTATAGATAAATTATAACGGAATCAGATCCATCAACCATCGACACAAAGTATCACAAAAATATTGAACCACACACTTTACATTGAATAATTTAATGAGATACGGTCTGTAGGAATGTAAACATGCAGCGATGGACTGCAAACGGCAACATTCAGTTTTATCCAACGTGCTGTTTGTAAATCACGTAGATACGTGTGGAGAACATCCTTGAACATTTACTTTTATATTGAATTTAAACATAACTGTTAAGAAACGGACACCTTGTAAAATTAACACTCATGAATTATGGACATTTCAAACGTATCTTTTTAGGATTATTTTGAATATATAATCATCAGATGCTCTCGTGCATTATTGTTCAGAAAAAGTATTAAGTATTTTACATCCTTTTGCAGCATATTTTGATGTATATTGGTATTTTAATCTTATTTTTAATCCTTATTCGTAACATGAGAGCTTATTGTAAAAAGTCTCGAGTACGCCAGACTTAGGGGCGCAATGTATGATAGTCTTTTACGGTCTCAAGAGATAAATCCTAATAGGTAAGGTACATGTTGCTCTCGAATGCCCAACTAAAGAGTCCTCGAGATTTTTCGCAATATGCTGCCAGAACCATTACTTTATTAAATGGAATAATTGAATTGGAATCAGGCGTTACTTTGCAGAAATTCATTATTATGATAAAATGTGATTATCTTTTCAATCCGCTAAAAACAATTCAGTAGCACTCACGTACAGGGTACACCATCCACATTACTGCTAAGATTATTGTCTAGATTTACTGAGGGAATTTCAGGCTAAAATGACAATAAATACATTTAAGGAGCTAAACATGAACATTTCACAGAATCATCGAATGGAACAATCGGTTACTTGCGGTAGTTTTTTGTATAGCTGTAACTCATCAACTACATTACTAGGATCTAGAGTAAACTCTACAATTGTAATTTTCCTATAAATTTTTCTAAATATTTGATTGCTACATACATTCACATATTTTACTCTGGCAATCTAGCAGTAGTGAGTTTCTGATAGTATCTTTTGAGCGAGAATATTATCAGATTTTTTAAATATTATGGTAGTGTTCTAATCCTTTAATTTATATTTATTATAATATTTGTGAGAGTCTGTTTGTTTGTTATTGCTTAATTTCGCTGCAGCGAAGCATCGAATTAAGCTAAAATTTACACAAGGATAAAGAAATATAAAAGGATATAGTCCATTTTTTTTCCCACTAAGATGGCAAACAAGCTATCAGTCCGCCTGATAGTAAGCGGTCGCCGCAGCCTATGGACACTTGTTACACTCGTGGCATCACTCGCGCGTTGCCGACCCTTTAAAAATCTAATAAAGTAAGAAGTTTCTTTAAGTAAGTCCCTATATTATAGTCCTTATAGAAAACCTTTGCTCATTCCACAACCTAAGCGTTCGCGGGAGGAAGTTCCGCTGAAACAGCACTTTACGTGACCATTTAGGTTCTAAGATGTGAGAACGAATTTCCAAAAAAGGTTCCCCCAGCCCCAGGCATACCTATAACAGAATTCCACGTAGATGAACTATAGTCACGTATAGTAATGATTTTTTCGCAGAAGAGAAACTGACGAATCCAACTTCTCAAAGACATGAAATTTTGACTTGTTTAATCAACAAGTGATGAGAGAAAGCATTTACATATGATATGAATTCTTAAAGTTCATGGGAACAGTAAATATTTAGCAGTATTATACAATTTGAGAGCTCAACGTTAGGTACATTATAAATATTCCGTTACAGTTGTATGCACATTGCGTATAAATTCCTCGAAGCAACTTACCGTCACCGTCGCCGTCATACGGGGCACGCCTAGCGACGCGACCGCGACGTGTCTTTGCATTTTTGCAACAGATACGGATGTTTATTTTTTTAACATATCACGTTTAAGATAATAGTACAATGAGAAGCATGCTTTATAACCATTTAAGATTAGGTCATAGACTTCGAGTTCGGTAATCTGTCCTATAGCTGCGCAAAAGCCTCACAAAATTGGCCACACTTCAGAAAGAGACAAAGTTTACCAGTGGTATCTTTTTGCATAGACAAGAAACCACAGTTTAATTTACTCCTTTCACGGCGGCCATTTGGAACCGTCCGAAAAGTATGGCATGGTGATGTTCGTGAATGGCTACTCGACGATGATTAGCTGTGCAAAAATTAGCTTGGTACAAATGGTTGAATTGTTTTTTTTTTTAATTAATGTATTCGCGTCGATATGGCGGGCTGTAAGTCACACCGGAGAATTCCACTACCGCCTATTTTTTTTTTAATGGAATATCGGAAAATACAAGGCTTTTTGTGGAACAAATCGTTCGACATCGTAATTTATCCGACACGTTCGACTCATGCCCACGCGATTGGGCCGCCGGTACCAGCGCTATGACCATCATTTTTCTTTTCGTCATTACGTAGTTAGATCCCTGAAGAACCGCCATACTGGTACTAATGACCCAATATTTTTTGTCACTATCTCTCGGTCTATTAGATGTAAAAAATGAAATGTGACGTGTTCAGACACTGGATTAGTGACCGCTTGTGACACTTATAGCCATAAGTGGAATGAGCTCCCTGCCAAAGTTTTGCCGAAGGATTACAGTATGGAGTTCTTCAAGAAAGAAGTGAAGAGTCGGGAACGCGCGAGGGATTTCCCCTGGTGTTGCAAGCGTCCATAGGCTACGGTGACCGCTTACCATCAGGCGTAACGTTAGCTTGTTAGGCACCTTAGTGGTATATAAAGAAAACGTCTCTTTTATAAAAAAGGATTAGGCGTGAACAAAATTAAAAATGCCAGCTTGCTTATATTCAAATCTCGCATTTATTAATAAATGGCATTTGTCAAAACATTTGTACATAGTACAAAAAATATGCTAAAAAGTCTAATACAAAACAGATTAAAATTGTAAAACATTTACATATTAAATTAGATATGTACATTCCTATTCATATAGTTGTAGCACTTATACTTATTTTGACTAATCGAAACCTTCACGTAATATTTTATTAATCGCTTCAGTAAAATACCTACGTCATACGTAATTTGTAATATAGGTAATGCTTATTAAATTTGACTCATTCATTGTTCATGGTACGACGGATTCATCGAATATGGAACATCGCAACAGTTTCAAACAAGGGTATAATTTGTCATAATAATATGCGGAAAATATAGTAGGTAAAGTACCTAATATCTTTCGATATATCGAACACACATTTGTTTGGCACTCCTAGTGTTAAAACTGATAAAATTGATTGGTAATTGTCACAAAAAAAAGCGTATCAATACTTTTTGTTATTTGAGTTATGCCATGCATTAACCTATGTTATTTCAAGATAAAATTAATCAATATCTAATCGATTAACATATTTATATCATAACAAAAATAGAATCCTATTATATTTAAAGCTGTATTGTTAAATTAAATTACACTCTTAATGGTAAAGCTGGCATTCTAAACCTGAACAAAGTAGTTCCAAAAATACATTTAGGTACATAAAGTCTCTAATGTGTATGTATATAAAGACAAATGCCACCAACCGAGTACGTTGACCATATTTGTCAAAAAAGAGGGCAGGACAAGATGGAGGTCCACATCATCGGACCAGTTTTTCAAGTCAAACGTGAATTTAGTCATGTCAGTATAACCAGCTAATAGCAGTCCTAAGCCGCTTGGGACTCATTGTTAAATAATTTGTTTAAAAAATATACTCACTTCTCAATGGTACTGCCACTGCAAGTATATATACATACAATGCAAACAAACTTCCCATGACGTTATTTTTGGGGTAAGAAGTATACTTATGTATCATAATGTTTTTACGTGTCACTAAAAACATTAACATTTGATATCATTAAAATCTAGGAAATAATTGAGTTTTATGGACCAAATAAACCATTTGTAAGCTTCTACAACAACATAAAACAGGCCAAGGTCGCAGTAACCTCTGTTTGATTCAAAAAATTAAATACAATCAGTTGGTACATATAAGTATATAAAGACGTAGCAAATCTTAGTAGTTAATACCTATTAAGGTCACTATTATTTACCTACATACATAGTCACCACTAAAGAACGCGAGGAAATTAGTTAGTACAAGTTAAGTTATTTTATCGTAGAGTCTTAATATAGAGTAATTAATAGGTACTGCTCTAATTTAACTAATAATATCGTTAGACAAAGGTACCTAAAATAGGTATCTGGTTAATTTCGTTTAGAAATGGTGTCAGACAACAAAACCATTGAATTTATTTTCAATATTCCTACTATGGGTATTAAAGGAGGGAGATTTAGTAAATTAAGTGTGATATATGCCAGTGCCAAAATATTAATAAATATTTCGAAATAAATAAAAATATAATTTATCAGTAATGCCCATACTAGTATAATAACAAAGTGTTACATTACATGTATATATTGTTATTTAAGCTATTTGCCTGTTTAGCAAAGTGTATAACAATAAAATAACTATTATTTATTCTGTCACCGGTATACCTGCTTTAAGAATCACATATTTACCATTAGTTTGATTTCTTACCATGATTTACTTACATGAAGGTTATTGCGAATAGTCTCGAGCGCTCTAGACTCGGTAATTCGAGGGAGAATGTATGCAAGTAGGTCTCGCTTCTCGAAAACCATGAAAGTACTTGCATACATTTTACTCACCAATTTGCGAGTGTGCCGTACCCAATACTATTCCTAATAAAATCCCATGTCTGTTGCGTGCTGATATAATAATATTTTTGTGCATACAGCGCGTTAAGTTATTAAATATTCAACTATCATATTAAAATAAGATTTTCCAAGTACTAATTCTGAATCGTAAGCTACCCAACAGTGAGAAATATATCTAAAACAACTCGGTAGTTTTTGCGTGTCGCGCTAATATTAGCCAACTTTGCAAGATTTGACTTGCTAATAAAAAAACTGTTTACTTATTTCTCAAAGCTATCCCATGAACCGGTTACATTTATTTTTATAGCTAATTATTTTTGTGATAAGACCATTAGGCCGGTCTTATGGTGACGTCAACGGGCCATAAGAACTCGTTTATTTTTAATATTTAAGGTTTATATTTCCGTATAAAGCGTTTACCTACATGATAAAAACCTGCATTACAATGTTATAATTTTGTATATAAAGTCAAATAAAATAATTTGCGGCCAGTGGCGGATTCATAAATAAATATGCGAAAGGCAGAGGAGTATACTAGAAGTGGCGCGCTTTGCAGGACCATGTCGAGCACTTGACCATAATAAGCTGATATGATGTAATATGATATGGTTTACCAATTATACTCTGACAAAATCGGCCGAAAATCCTGCATCCGCCACTGTTTTTGCGGCTTTATAGATCGTATATTGATTGACTATTTTCTAACAGTATCAGGAATTTCTAAACAAATTAATAACTTTCTACAAAAAAATATCTTTATATCTAAAAGGTGAACAACAAATCTTTTTTCACAAAACTCTGGCTTAAATTAATAAAGAACCGTAGTCATTACGGAATCAAATTAATTAACATATAGATAATAAATACATTATTTGTTTAGTGATTTTCTACACCTCGTACAAAATGATTTAGAAACCAAAGTAACAAAAACAGCAATGCCACTCTAATTTATGCATTAGGTACGGACGATGTAACGCGTATCTACATTAATATTATAAAGAGGAAAGATTTGATTGTTTGTTTGTTTGTATAGAATAGGCTCCGAAAGTACTGGACCGATTTTAAAAATTCTTTTACCGTTAGAAACCGACATTATCCCTGATGAACATAGGCTACTATTTACCACGGGAAAATGCTTTATTCCTACGGGATAACGGGTAATAAAACAACGGGTAGTAAGAATTATCCTTCCGTACTTATCATTTCTACATAACTTCTAAACGGCTGAACCGATTGGGTTGAATTTTATATGGGTATTTCGATGGTTTCCTGGATGATTTAAAAATACAATTGGACCCGGTAGGTGTCGCTGCTGGCGGTATGTCAACTACTTAACGGCTAGACCGACTGCGTTGAAATTTTGTATGTGTATATCCATGGTTTCACAGACACGAATGTCCTATTTTGTTTTTTTTCTATAATTGAGGAGTTGCCGATAACTAAATTTAGGACGGGCGAAGCCGCTGGCAGAAGCTAGTCATCAAATAAAAAACTAGCTGTGTTTAACGTGTTTTACAAAGTAACTAAAAATACAAGCGCTAAGTGCAATATTCAATCCTTATTTAACTCGAATCGAATGAATGTATGTTTGCATATTTGTAGCTGTATCATTTGCTTCGGTAAACAACTTTTTGTTACTTCACGGGCCTGAATAAGAGACACTTGTGGAGCGTGAGTAGACGAACAGCTGTTCATTTTATTCAGCATATACCGGATTATCTATTCGTAAATAAAGGCGAGGCATTTATAGGTATTGGAAAGTGGTGCTGCTTCCTCAGACACAAGGTTGAAATTGCGCTACGCTCGACGTTGAAAAACGTAAATCGGAAATAAAAATTTGATCTATTTTATATATCTTAAAAATTCTGTTACGAATATCAAAAGCTCCTTATAGCCATTCGATATTGATTAAAGTTTTTACTTTCATAATTCAGCTATTTTTAAGGTAATTGTTGCCTTTTCTATTTTATTATCTCAATTTTAATGATTTTTCAAAAGACCATTTATATTTAGCGAAAATCATCAAATTATCTAAAGGTCAAAAATTTCATACTGAAGTCTCAGATCTCCCCTTGTCAAATTAATCTTTATTGACTACTAGCTGACCCCGCGAACGTTGTTTCTTTTTTTAAAACAACTGCCGCACCAACCTATTGTGAAAGGGTTGTACTAATTCAGAAACCTTCCCCGGCGTGTGCATAACAACTAACCTAAATTTAAATTTCATGACAATCGCTTTACCCTTATTGCGCCACTCTGACTCGCACTTGACCCTGTCTGACTCGCACTTGACCCTGTTTTTCTTTCTCAGAAACCTTCCCCTGCGTGTGCATAATAACTTACTAATTTTTTTTAAAATCGGTTTACCTTTAGTGCGCGAGTCAGACTCGCACTTGACCCTCTTTTTCTTTCTCAGAAACCTTCCCCGGCGTGTGCAAAACAACTTACCTAAATTTCATTAAAATCGGTTTACCCTTATTGCGCGAGTCCGACTGGCACTTGACCTTTTATTTTTTCTTATAAACCTTTCCTTAACGATAACGAACAAAAAAGAATTATCCAAATCGGTCCAGCCGTTCCAGAGTTTAGCGAAACCAACGAACAGCAATTCATTTTTATATATATAGATAGATAGATTACGATGACTCAAGACTATTTTTCGCTACCATTGACTACTTTATAGATAGCAGCAGATTCTATTGCTAAATAAATACACAATATTGATACATAAAAGTATTAAAAAAAAATGAAAGCCCTTCAACACATTGCTTAGGCGTTCGATCAAGATATTGCGTGATAGGTCAACTTAAGCAGCCTTGTAAATGAGCACAGACGTGCGGTCCCAATAAGCTACAGGGCAGTCAAACCGGTCGGTCGAACGATCGGGGTGTCACTTATACTTCGACCATCTGTACCTGACTCCCACAGGATGCTGCTAATTAAGTCTATATGGATACATCCGCTGGGTGTTGAGAGGTTTCGACTTGTATTATGGAGATAGAGAGTTTTTTACTTGAAATTTATGATCTGCGAATTATTTTATCCGAATTCGGTAACTCTAAAGTGTTTATTGCTAACTAGTTAAAAAAATAATAGTTTAAAAAAACTAAAACACGCTTTTTATAGAAAACCGAACTAAAAAATAGAAAGTAAATTTTAATGAATTTAAATTAAGAAAATAGTGTTAAAAATTTCAATGAATATAAATTAATAATAGTGTGAATAAAAAAAAAAAATTTTATTTTAAAAAAATCTACAAAGTTTGAACGAAATCTGGCCGTTTAAAGTGGGTCAAAATCGCGCCCAAAGAAGTCGGTTACAAACAAACATACAAACATACAGGTGAAGCTAATAAAAAGCTAATAAAAAATAAGTTTGTCAAAATAAATTTGTAATGTAAAAGTCGATCAACGGATATTCTTAACCATTATTGATTAAAAAACGCGTTTCACCGGATGAGGGAAATCATGCCCAAGGGCGTAAAATATATGGTAAAAATGTATATGAAAATCCAGTTATTTTATACATGAAACTATAAGACATGGTAAGTGGTGGTTGTGTAAGGTAGTAGTAGTAATACTTTTAGTTGCAAATAAGGAACAACGTGTTTTAGTTTTTCTGGAAAGGGTTACCTAAACACTAATATACTAAATTATTAGTGTCGGAAAAAGTTTAAACGCGCCGGTAACCAGCAAGTTTTTAATATTATTATCTGAGACAAGTTTGCATGTTTTTAAATTTTTAACACCCACAAAGTTGTTTTTTTACTTCTTTTAGAATTAAATTGCGTAATGTTTAACTTTTTATCTAATTTACAAGTCAACTAAACATTTATTTACGCTGAATAATTATAAAATATACACTAATTCACGAATATTTGTAGTAGGTAGTGTTCGAATGATGAGCTAACCACAAACTTAATAAAAAGTTAAAAAAGGGAATAATAGGTACTTCAAATCACGGCAGAAGGCCTTTGTCTTTAATAAACCTTTTGTAGAGTTGCCAGGTGTCAGCTGCAAAGTTGCAAATCAACATGAGGCAAATATTTGCACCAATCTTATACGACTTCGTAAGATTGAGACAAAGGATTAAGTTTAACGACACCTGCTTCAGCTTATTTAATTTAATAATAAATTTATTAAATAAGCTAAAGTTATTAGGTATATCAATTGTATTTGTTAATTCTTCAAGCGGACTTTATCCAATGCTTCATTTTGATTAATGCTATAAATAGTCATAACCTAAATAACTTAACAAGACATAGGTACCTACGTAATATACAAAATCATACTATTTTGTTATCCCACTAAGGTGGCAAACAAGCTAATGGTCCGCCCGATTGTAAGCAGTCACCGCAACCTATGGACGCTTGCAACACCTGAAGCATCCCTTGCGCATTGCCAACCCTTCAAAAATCTAATAACTTCTTTCTTGTAGAACCCCATACTGTAGTCCTTAGAGAAACCCGGCAGGGAGTTCATTCCACAATTATCGTTTGCTTATCCCTATTATCAAATCACATGTACCTACATTATTATGAGTAAGATTAATTTTATTTAGTCGTAAAAAAAAAAACTTATGAAAAAAATACCTAAATGTCACATAGTATTATTTGAAATATGCTCGATATTCAAAAAAAAGTGGTCGTAAGTTGTTTAAATATTCAATGTATACGCATTATCTGTAGCTTGTTTTGATGTTAGGATCTAGAAATTATAATACAAAATTATTAATGTTACATCTATAACGGAAATGTCAAATACAATACTTATTTAAATTTATTTTTATAATACTAGATAGGCAGGTGTTTTTGTTGTTTGAACATAACTTTATTTTTTTCTCTATACGGCGTCAACGTCCGCAACATATCGCCATATTAATGCATTTTTTTATCTAATTTACACACATTAATATATATTTGTATAATTTATATATATTGATAAAATTTTCCTATTCAACTGGTCAAGAAAAGGTTAAATTAATGTTAGGTACTCAGTGAACTCCAATTTCAAAATTATTTTTTAGTATCATTTATGACTTGTTTAGTGACCCTAAACTATATCATGTAAATACATAAAACATTTCCCTAACGAATGTAATTTTTTGTATGTAGGTCAAGGAGCACAGAGCAGTGCCTTGAATTATTCGACTCAGGGTTGATGGAAAAAAAAAGGTCCAAGACTAAAAGTAGACAAAAACAAATACTATATGGGCTATATAAATAGATTAAACAAAACAGATCCAAAAATACTTTTGAGTACAAACTATATACATGATTTTTAATTCGATGACATAGAAAAACCGCTGCAATAATGATAAATCAATGGTGTCTGACGTCATGGCCCATCACAACCTGGGGTCAATATATGTATAGTATAATTTAAGATACACTAATTCGGTCAATGTTATTGACACATTGACCAAATCATATATTTTTACTTACAATGAGTTTGAGGGGTGAATGACACTGAGTCACTTATTTCGATGTGAACTGAGTAATAAAAATAACAAATATATGCTAAATTGATTATAATTCTAAATATAAATTAAAATAACGTACGTTTATTTATTGAATCTCTCAATTAAATATAAATAATATGCATAAATTATTTTAAATTTAGCAACAACGATTCCTTAATCATATGTTTCAGGTAAGAAAGAGATATTAATGAATTATAATAAATAAATAAATAATTAACTACTTTAGGTACATTTTATAACGTTTTTCAACACGTGGCCTTAAAACAATGTTAAAAGTTCTGTAGAACCCAGTCACAAGTCACATACGGATGCATTCAGTATTAAAACGGCACCATGCCATTACCTTTCTCACGGATAGTATAACATAATATGCCATATTGTTTTATAAATACTTTTATCAATATGTATGCATGTACCGTATTGTACATTATTAATTTCACAAGACCATTTTTGTATCCGTGAAAAGAAACATTAATTTATCTGTGGTAAGTTAAAAAAATCTATAGATTGTAGGTCTAACATAACAAAACTTTTAAAAAATTTTAAAACAAAAGAATTAAATTGCATTATGTAATTCCTATATATTGTTGTTCCTATAATACAGTTTTACGTCTTAGCAACAAATATATTATGTATACACAAAGTTAACATGACATCAAACGATCAAATTATCAAACAAATAAATCCATCACTAAGTTTTAAAACCTTGTTCTATGTCTTTGAACTTGTTTAAGTAAAAAACAAGGAAATCTAAATAGTTTATGACCTTGTACAGCGTGAACGGAGACCTCTAAAAGGGGGAAAGTGATCACCTTGACGCAATGACATCATCAGACGTCGAAATAGCAAACAGAAAAAAATATGCATCAGCTATTTTGCAGTGCTAAGTATCATATCATTTTTACAAATCTAGAATTTTCTCTTGCTATTTTGAGTCTATTTAACATACTATACTAGTGATCGTTTTTACATTAAATAGCTATAATACCATTTAATAGTTATTTACATATAAGAAACCTTTTGTTTCATAAAATTGTATCTTTTAGCGGATTAGTCCCGTCCTAAGGGTAAAAAACCAGGATTTTGCCTCCTTCTTAAACTAAGATATGGGTACACTTATGGTTATGATGAGAAGGAAGGGAAGAGTAAAGAGAAAGGAGTTAAAGATTTTTAAAAGCCAAGCGACGCGCGAGTCATGTTTCTGGTGTTACAAGTATACATATGCTACAGGGACCGCTGGGCCATCTTAGTGGAACACAAAAACCATGAGTACTATGAAGTACCTATTAAATTAATCATTTGCCATTGAAGTAAAGTCTTTCTTTAAAATAATGTTAACAAAATGCTTGTTTTAAAGTATTAAATTATTAAATAAAAAAGTATTAAATTATTAAAATTTTAAAATATTTTTTAATTTTTACTTCTTCTCTCTCTTCTCTATAAATTCTAGTTGAAAATAAATAAGTTACCCCGAGAAATAATAAAGCCTGTAAAATAATCTCTTAGAATGAAGTAGAAAGCTCGAGGCAATTTTATGCACAAGAACTTTTAAATACTACTATTTTACATTGTGATTCTTTTTACACAAAATAGTAACTTAGCAGTTACCATAAAGTTCAAGTTGTGCTTTTCTTTCGTTTTCAAACAAGGATTATGATCTTGTTACATTTTAATAAATTTAAATTAAATTAATAAGTTGAAAATTTATAAAGATATTAAAAATTTTAGGTCTGTTACAACTTTTGACCCATAATAATTAATGTTTTTCGTCACACACTTACGATATACGTCTTTATTCAAAAGCATAGTATCGGGGTGATAGAGCTACGGATTTTTGAAAAATCGTGTTATGTTTGTAAAAAGCACGTTTTTACAAAAAATGCTTAATATATTGCTTATTTAAATATATTTCAAAAGCAACTTCACGCAACGATAACTTAGAATATACGTATCAATAGTTTCTAACTTATTCAGGAATGCAACAAGTCTATATTTATTTTCATAGGGCTGTAACTCCGCAAGAAAGCTGGCGTCTTCGTGTGTGATGACACATCCGGGACATTCCTGGATGAGTCACGCTCCAGCATCGTTCCCAAAATATCCCTGTCTGTCGGTCCGTCTGTCGGACTCTGTAACTATTTACAGCTCTTTTGTCAAAGTAACCCGCGGCGGATTAAGCTTCGAATATCTAATTAGCCTTTGTTTTCAGATATATATATACTTTAGGAATATAATTATAAAGTCCATACACATGGACAGACGGACAGGCATGACGAAATTATAAGTGTTGCGCTTTTTTCATTTGGCTCTTGGATCCTAAAAAGTGTGCACTTAATCTAATTAACTTAACATTTGTGGTATGTAATAATGGGACAGGAGCGCGTGGCCCAATAACACTGAACGAATTTCATAGTGACACTTGTGTATCGGTAATCATATGCGAAGTTAAGCAACGTCCGGCGTGGTCAAAATGGTGATTGGTCAATCTTAATTGTCAACCATAAGGCAAATTACTTTTTTTTTAAATTTGCAACCCACAGGCCAAATTTCAAGTTTTTAGACCAGCGGTTGGGCTGGGCGTTGATATGTCATTGAATCAGACATTTTTTTATATACACATAGGTACTGAATTAAATAAAAGCTTTAGGCTTCAAGTAAGTGTCCTACGAATAAAGGCAAAATGCTGTAACGGCCCAAAATTTTAAGGCATTGTAACATAGTAGTCAGCTCATACTTAAAGTAAGCAGAGACTAAGTTGTATTTCTATTTGTTATCTCTAGTCGAACATCTTTATCAACCATGATTAGGTTTCGATTTCAATAGCATATTGCTTTATAAATACGTGAAAGTTTGAGTATGACGCCCAAAATTGCATTGTTTCTGCGCACAAATCTGGTCGTTAGCCTTACTTGCTTATAACGAACTAAGATGAGTTATGAGTTTTGTGTGAGGTCCGTCACTTTAACTGGGTTAATAGCGTGAAACAAATTTAATAAAATATATATAATACCGACATGTAATGGGTACACAACGCCAGATTTTGTGTTTAATTATGTAAAGTACTCTTAAGTAATAATAAAGTCTTATTATTTTTAATTTTTAATAGAAAGAATAAAGATTTGATCAAGTTGTTGTATTATCACATTTATTTAGATGAGAGATATTGAAGTAATAAGAAGTTAGTCAAGATGTGGGAATAAAATCAATAGTGTAGGTTCTTAGAATTAAGGTACGAGTGCTTATGCAGGCATCCATATTTTATTTTTAAAAACATTCAGCTTAGTATTTTTATCTCCTGAAAGACGGATGCCAAGAATTTGCAGTTAAGATAGGAGACAACTATTTTCAGACCTTTGACTTCAAGGGTAAGAAATTAATTAACTTAGCGCAGTCACCTTATTAACTTAGCTCTAGTAGCTAATTCAAGAAAAAATAATTATTAAAATCAGATCACTAGTTCCTTAACTTTCATATACGTTAGTGTATGTGGACTTCCAAATAGATTTGTGTGTTTACATATTTGTTTATAATTTACATACATGAAAACGTATAAAAATAAAAGTATGTTAAAAAAGGAGTTTATTAGTTCGACCTGTATGTATGTAATATTGTCAGAATTGCACAATAATTGTAGCCAAATAAATGTTAGCCTACTTATGTGGGATTCTAAACAGATGTTACAAATTTACATAAGTTAACTTATGTTCATACATACCTATGTACTTGTGCCAGGTTTCATAAGTGTATGTATGTATATGTAAATTATGTAAATTTGGAATATCTGTTTAGAACCTCAATAATACTAACATATGTGAATATGGGCAATTTTGACGGACATTTTTTAAAGTCGGGTAAAAAAAACGGTAGGTGGATTATGCCATTGAAAGCGTAAAAGCAGTGAACAAAACTAACCCTATATAAAATTGAAAATCGCATCAAAATCCATCAAGCAATAGTTAAACTTCCCCCGCGAACGCTAAAGCTGTGGAATGAGCTCCCTGCGAAGGTTTTGTCTAAGGACTACGGTATACGGTTTTGTAAGAAAGAAGTTTTTAGATGTTTGAAGAGTCGGTACCGCGCGAGTGATGCCCCAGGTGTTGTAAGCGTTCATATGCTGCGGTGACCGCATACCATCAGGCGGATGTTTGCTACCATATTGGTATTAAAAAAGTTAGCGTTAGTTAAACAACAGACAAAATTTATTTTCTTTATAAGATTTTTCTTTATGCCCTGAGATGATATACATATTTCCTGTCTTTGGATGATTATTAAATATATTTAAACAAATAAAAACTATTTCAAATGTCAGATAAGAAGTAAAACACAACAAAAAACCCTTTGCATAGAGGGCTGTTTGTCAGACAAAGCGATTATCAAAATATTTTAACAAAAATAGGTGTCAGTTTTTGCTTGTCTATGTTTAGTCTCTACAGTAGCTTACTTCTTAGATTAATGAAGTCCCAACTCAATACTTGGGGTATAAAAGGGTAAAAAAACTTAATTCAAGACAAAGGTCTTAAGAGCAAGACTACATAATAAATTAAACAAACTTTTAAGAGGATACGATCTCTGGCACGCGGCGCCTCGCAGCGTGCTTCATACAAACGTATTTCTCATATTATTACTACATTTACATACATCATACTTAAACATTTACTGATGAAACGTTGTAAAATTTTGTAGACATAATCTCAAGTTGAAAATCTATGACTGTGGTTTTACAAAAAGCTGAAAAATGCTTTGGTTTACTTGAAATCTTCATTAAGACCATTTGTGCACAAAACTAGAATCCTAAATAACTTTTAAACTATACAATTCAATAGAAAACTGACACATTTCAGACCTAGAGATTAATTCCTAGAATATGTTTTCAAAATTTTGTGGTGCTTCATTAGTACTTACTAATGAATTATAAGTAACTAATCCGTTTGTATGATACACGCTCTGCTAGGCGCCTCCTCTTTACTTAGACATATTACTTAACATTCAAAATTGTACGTTTCATAAAGTATATACGGTATAAGTAATAAGTTACATTTTAGATATACATATCGAATTTCATATGTAGGTCAGACCGGGTCGGAACTAGATATGCTGAAATAGTACGACCCGGTTTGATAAGGGTGATAACGATGTATATACGTTTGGCCTCGATTTTAAATAGTGAAATGACGATGTCGTCTGCTATTGTGCATCTAGCCAAGCTTTTTTAAAAGTTATAAATTCTTTCCGGGGCTACTTCTTGAACGGGCAGATGTTTTTACCTAAAAACATCTTTTTAGCTGCCTATTTATTATCCTTACATCTACATCTTTGCCATGGAAATACGCACTTTACGAACGTCACAAACAACTCCTAGTGACTTATAAAGTCCTAGTACATCAATCTTACAAATACACAAAATCTTGATAGAATTAGGAAATAATACATACGATAGAATTAGGAAATAATACATACATAGAAATAATAAATGATGTACTTACTAGGACTGTTCTCTACACGGTAGGGTAGAGCCCATCCCCAATTCACTTTTAGATATTTTTTCCATCTCCACCTAGTACAGGGCATTTAAAAAAAAATTGCTTATACAACATACAAACAAAATCAAATACCTTTGAATGAGCAATTCGTAATATATATATATACATATAATCTGAATGTCGGAAACAGCTTCAACGATTGTCATGAAATTTAGTGTGTGGGGATTTCGGGGGCCATAAATAGATCTAGCTAAGTCTCATTTTAGAAAACGTCGTTTTATCCGTGTTTCCAGACAATGATAAACTGAAAAATATGACACTTCCTGCCATCTATTGGCGAGTAGTAATACTCTTTTTTTACCGACACAGCAACACTACAGCTACTTGACAATAGATGGTGTTGTTAAACAGCACTAAAGCTACTAGTAAATATATGGCGTTGTTAAAAAACGAGCAAAGCTCGGTCCCAAGCTGCTGTAAATAATGCACGTAAGTCATTATCGCTCGTATATTTTAACTACGTGTAATATCCCTGGGTAGACAAACGGACGAACATTTAGCTAAATTACCCGAAACATATTGATTGAAAATAAAAATAATAATTAAGATTAGGAGCAACAATTAAAATTTGTTTCGTTTAAAATATCCTCAAACAAACTAAGTTTGCTAAATAAAAACGAGTTTCAAGTAAAACTTAAAACAAGTTCTTTTTGCGTCCTTTGTTAGATTCAGGCATTACCTTTACCTTTATCGAAACCACTTTTATTTCGAACAAAATATTATGATTTTAAATTGCCTTAAGTTAATAAAGATGTCATTCACCCCGGAACAGGCATAAATAAATAGGCACATATTTAAAAAAATAAGACGTTTTGTTTTGGTTTTATGTAAATGTGTTAACTAGCTTGAGCCCGCTGCTATGCTTGCTCAGCATTGAGAGCTATGACATCGCATAGCTACTGAAATCATTCTGTTCACAAATTTAAAAAAAAAATGGCCGATCAACTCTACACACATAGAGTGCATAGAGCGCATCTAATGCGTTTAATGCTTGTAATTAAAACTCGGCTTTTATGTCCCGGGGTTGCCGATTGGTTTGGTGTCGCGAAAATCAAGTTACCCAGTTTTTCCGTTGAGAAGAAGAAATCTATCTCTTGATAAATAAATATTACCCTATAACCTTCTTGATAAACTTGACGCACCATAGCGAACTGAAAATAATTACACACAAACAGAATGTCGCTTTCATATATAAGTTAAGATAATGCAACGATATAGTGATAATTAAAACTATTTAACATTTATTTTTTTTGTCACTAAGCCTGATGATGGTAAGCGGTCAAGGTAGCCTATGGACGCCAGGGTTAACACATGCGTGTTGCCGAACCTTCAAAATCACTTCTTTAGAGAAAACCTTGGCAGGGAAGCTCATTCCACAACCTAAGCGTTCGCGGGAGGATGTCTCTCTGAAACGGCACTGAACGCGACCATTGTGGTTTTAAAATGTGAGAATGCCCCTGCCGATGGCGAACGGTGCTATGGTAGAAAGTAGCCGTGGGCATCATTTCGAACAATTCCTCAGAATACATCCCATTGTACAAACGGTAGAACACACAGAGAACATAAATGAAACATTCTTTAATTTATTCATCATAAACTTTGGATATATTGCCTCTCTGGAGTGCTCAGTACATTTCGTAATAAGCCCCTAGTTGTATAGATTGCCAGTGCACGTATCTGTAGACGAGAATTAGCTTTTATATTGGGAAATTTTAAGATCGGAAACTGTTGTTGCGCGATTACAATACAATAGCAACAGTTTACGAATCGATGTTCCTTTTTATCGACCATTATGAAACTTTTTCTACGACCATTGATCGATTGTCAGTGCGCAGTAATATCGGTGCTCGGTCGGTCGTTACAAAACTGAGTTAAAAAAACTGGTCTATTTTTAGTGGAAACGGTTTACTTTTAGACAGATTGTTTGTGACTTCTGACTATTCAGCACGTAACAGACCAGTGCCAACACTGAGATTGTAATATTAATTTTAGTCTAAACAAATACGAATATTATGACATTTAAATAAACTAAGCAAAAAAATCATAAGAATATTTAATGTGATTAGAATTCAAATTTAATGAGAAGTGAGATCAAAATATATTTTCACTGTGAAAATAAAAGAACCTGACACCATCGTACAAATACATATATAACAGTACTTCGTTGCTCGTGACTATGAAGAAGCACGTAGTATATTATCAAGTGACGTGTTCTGATGATGAGGCTGACGAATGTTTCTGCAACGTCACAGACTATCAGACCATAAGGCGAGAGTCTAAAATGTTTGTTCTGAGGAAATCGGTAAGTCCATAGATTGTACCTATTTTCACGCGGCTTCGCTCGTGCTGATTTCGGCTATTGAAGTGAGATTCCTGGATACGACAAGTCCCTGATTATGGTAAAAAAGTCGTTTCAAGCAAGCTACAGCTGTAACTATAGGAATTCGGTAAAAGGTAAAACTTTGAATTATCAGGGATCAAATGTAGCCTATGTTTCAGGGTATAACTCAGTAATTTATTTTATCTTAATGATATAACTATCTCCATTCCAAATTTTAGCTTAATCTTTCAGTTATAGTGACATGAAAAAGTAAGACACACACTGTGACTGTCAGATTTATTATATTAGTGTTATTTGTTGGATTTCTGACCTTATCAATGTCTAAGTCAATAGAAAACTCGTCGAGTTTCGTGTTTTTTTTTATGTTAAACATGTTTAAACAAGTAGGCACATTAAGGTCCATAGAGGTAAAATGAATGTTAAATGTTTATATACCGAGAGATGACGTAGACTGAAACAGTTCGTCGGCGCCCACAAGGATACACTAGGTATCAAAGAGTGCCGGGGCGCTTCTCGCCAATCGTACCCGCGTAACGGGGAACTCCCCTCCAGGCGGTGACTCACCTTCGGATTCGAGACTCACGCCGGTCGAAGGGACGCCCCCGAGAGCGACAACCCAAGCCGAGGCTTCCCCCGCGGGAAGCCCTTGAGCGTTGGGCGCTATATGGGCTGAGGCTCCTTCAGAGTCTCGCCCCAAAAGCCCGGTGAAGCAGTAATGGCTGCAACAGCCAACTGCATAGTCAGCTCAGAAAAAAAAAAAAAAAAAAAAAAAAAAAAAAAAAAAAAAAAAAAAAAAAAATGACTGAAACTGCCACAGAAACCGACATGGAAAAGACCGTTATATTTTTTTTTGTTTCTCATGATTCTTCACCTTATGTAAATTAGAATAGTGGTAAATTAGATTCACACTTTTTGTTTACATATCATTCAGCAGTAGTAAATATTATTTGCAAATAGATTTGTTCGAAAGATCTTATTTCGGATATTTCAGAACATAAACAATAATACGAAAACCCAAAGACGCAAACCCTTGTTTGTATAATAGGATCGGACTTAACAAAACAAAAGAAATACCCAATTTTACTTAATTATGTTTATACTTTAGGTTCACTAATTTTTTCATATCACTTTTGTAAGCGCTCGTAAATTTAAGGATCACAAAAAGCTGTCAAGACTTTCAGGATCCCATTACATAATGGTTGTCAGATTTTATAGGCGTACATATTTTTTCCTTAAATTGTGTGAAACCATAACTTTATTTCCTGAACATAGGTTAACTATAGTCTACCTGCTACATTTTTATACACTGATGTGGCAAACAAGGTACGGCCCGCTTGAAGTTGATGTAATAACCAGTTACCTACACTGTTTTGATAACCTGACAGAATACTTACATAATTTATTCGAACTAGGACGTGATTTCCATGGATACCTTTCTCATTCCTATAATACCTTGGCTTGTCTTCGTTATCTGTAGCAAATTTTATTATATGCTGTACCTAAGTAAATTGTAGTCAAGGTTGTCGCTAACATAGTGTATGCTTTATAAAACAATGTTACTTATGATAGAAATAGTGCAATGACAATGTCACCAACAAAACAATATTATTTTACTTTTATATTGCCAAACCAACTTCATAATTAAATTGTAATTAGCCCAGACTATTTAAGAATAAATACTTTATAGGAGCAATAGAATCCATCAAAACAATAATCTTAAGTTTTTTTGTTGTTTATTTTTCTGACGGTACCAAGGTACCTATGTTTGTACGCACACTCGCACCCCATAAAAACTACTGCGTGAAATTGGTTACGGTTTTCTTCTCTTCTCATAATTTGGATGTTTTATATTGATTCGTGTCACACTAGTCGAATCTTGCCTAATAAACTTTCTTACAATATTCCAGTAGGTTCCGTAGCTAGGATACAGCTATATTACAGATGTATAATGTATGATTAGTGCTGTTACTAAAGACTCTATAAGGTTTGTTACAATACCTATCCGTTGCAGAACTCACAGAGGCACGAGATATACTTGGATAACATCTTAACAATAATAATAAAATAGTGAAAAAAAAAGTACTCAAATTAAATTACAAAATACCATATCTAGTCTATATCAGTCAAGGAATTCTATCTGAAGTAACAAAAAACGTCCATTATTGTCAATAGCAAAAACATGGCTTTCACTTTCGACTGAGTTAATTCGACTATTAAATATACAATATTACAAAAAAATACTCCATTTAATTTTAATAACAACACCTCATATTTTTTATTGACACTGCAAAAAAGTAATATCAGTCAAAGTGAGTAAAAAATCAGGCGTTTGACCAAAATAGAACGTTTTGTGTCGCTTGACGCTGAAAATAACTAATTTTACGTAAAACAATCTTCTTTTTTGAGATTCCGTACATAAAGTTGGCACCCTATTTCTAAGCTGCCTTTCTGTATTTAAAAGTCTGTATCTTTAACAAACCATAAAGATGTTTAGACATGTTAATAATTGATTAATAGTCATTGCCAAGAAGAATGTGTGGCGTTCTCTAAACATGACTGAGTGAGAAACAGTGTAATTAGTGGGCGAAGGCGTTGCCGATTCAAAGAAGATGCTGTGACATGGATTGAGTAAAGTATGTTTAGGGTTAGAACATGCCTCGGTGGATGGATGAAAGAAAATGCACCAAACAATTTTTTTTCAGAGAATGTTATCAGAAAAGGCAAGGTCAAAATACCTTAAACCGTCGAACATGTATGAAACCATTGATGTGTGTGGATGAAGCAAATGAAGTGTCAGGCTCTTAGCACGTATAAGCTATTGGTAACTTCCTGCCTACCCCTGCGAGAAACAGGCGTAATGTTACGTATTGTACGTACATTGTACAATCTACATTTTAGTAATACAAGTTAAGAGGAAATATGAGTCTGCTTTGTCCCATACAAACGTATTCCTCTGTTTCCTCCCTTGATTTTAGCATTATACCTATATTATTTATATATGATCGATACACTCAGTCACTATGTTTGTATGTTTTGATTTTTGTCATGTGCCATTCGTATTTATAACTGAGGTCCTGCAAAAGTTCATACAATTGCGTTTTTTTTAACATTTTCAGACGTGTTTACTAATTTTCAAGAAAACAACACATACATACATACATACATACATACATACATACATACATACATACATACATACATACATACATACATACATACATACATACATACATACATACATACATACATACATACATACATACATACATACATACATACATACATACATACATACATACATACATACATATATACATACATACATACATACATAGAAAACCAATTTGGTTGAGATTTGGAGGAGAAGAGTGCGGATTTTGATGATTGTGAATAGGTATAATTAGCCCGAGGCGCAGTTGTCCCTATCGCACAACGGTGTCTTGGTCTGGGTCTTAACGCGACAGCAATTATATTTCCAAATACCTATGTATGTATTCGCTTAGGTCCGATATTTCCTATTAATATAAAATGTTTCTGTATAACAATTCAATGCCTCTAGACTCTAATGTAAATTTTATGAACTAAATTCAGCCATTCCTTAAACTAAATATTCATTCATTTTGAGAAACTAAGATAATTAAATAGTCCAGTCCTAAGTAAATACAGTTTAATCTATTTTGGTTTTATATCCATCTCTTGTAAGGGTCGCCCACTTTAACTTTAACAAACGGTTTGACCTTCAGTTCTCCATTCCCAATACTCTCGACATAAACTTTGTTAACTTAAGTATACGTAGTTGTTTCTATAATCACATTAAGAACACCAAGTAAATTAGAATTACTTTCGAAGCTTTGTTAATTAAGACTGTCTTAATTAAATAAAAAAATTGTTTAGCCAAAAAAGTAGTGAATAAAAGAGAAATCATTGTTTTTTTGGATTAAAGACGCTATGGACAACAAGCTGAAACAAAGTATAGTATTATATAATCTGTGGTACAGGTATCATTGTAATTTACACATACGTACAGACCTTCCTCTAAAACGTAGTTTCAGCCCTCTAATACCGATAGAAGTTGGTCACTCGGCAAACTATCGAGTGGTCGGAAAGTAGATACAAATACACTTATTTTTTGTAGAATTACGACACATCAGTATTATGCAGAATCACAATTCGTATGTAAATAAAATTTCGTTATTAAAATGATATCAGTATAAAGCATCAAAAACATTTAAATGATGATTTAAAAAATCAATTCATACTCGTATGTGTGTATTCGTTTCTTATGCGCCAAGGAAATATATATTCAAATTACACACACACACATTACGGTAAGTAATGTCACTTTATTGGCAATGCACCTCTAATTAAGTAAAGAATATTTCAATATCAATTCGATGAAGCAATAAATTTATGATATTATAAGACATAAAAAGTCAAGAGCTTAAAGTTCGCAAAATTAAGTTATATTTTTACGACTCTACATAGGTAATTGTCAGCTTTATGTTTGACGAAAAGCGTCATAAGATTGTAGACGAAATCAGTTAAATAAATTCAACTTGCTTATCCATACAAACCGAAGCTTTTTAAAAAAAAACGGGTTGCACTCCGGAAGTGCCGGCAGAAGTAAAAACATACTCGCTATTTACTTCCCAACACTTCTTATCCATATTTATTTATTAAAAATAATAACTTTTGTTTATTTACTATTTTGATGTTGTATATTTGACAGCTCAATCTGTCATAGAATTAAAATCCCATATCCAACCTCCCTGTACTACTCATAATCGCCATATACTAAAAATAAAAACTAACCTAATGTAAATAAAGGTCACGTGTCCTAACGCGAGTGACATCTTACGAATTTTCGATCAGGACACGTGACCTGACGCGAGTTTAACAGTTTTAACCCGTCACAAAAAAAGTGCACAACGCCGCTAAAGAAGTTTTCACTTCAAAAATTACTAATAATATAGATATAAGTAGTATAAAACAAAATATAGAGTTAACTTTATAAAACAGAAATTAAAGGGTGGAAAATGCAGATTCATAAAGATTGGTAAAAAGAAGGTTTATAAGATTTTTAAATCAAAAGCCAACTGTGTTTGTCTGCGCTGTGAAATAAAAATATTTGTAAAATGTATAAAAAGGTATCTTTGCTTCACTGACAACGAAAACGCCTCCATCGATGATAAACGACTCATTGAAAGATCTTGTTTCTTCCTACATATTGCTAAACACTAGAAACGTCTGATGTCCACTGCAAGCGATGCTACAGCAAAAGATAAAGTTGAAAATTTGTTTGTGTATAGGCATCAAGTGTTATTACATATACTGTGGTATTGGCTGCTTCGTGGTTGTAGTCGTAACTCCCTGCTGATCCGATTGACTTAGGTTCTATCCTTGCACAAGACAAACATTAAATTGATGAACGTTTGTGTATCTCTTGAGTCTAGTTGTATACAAAAAAGTATATATAATAATAAGTATTTATATCCGTTTTACAAGCGTATCCATAGTAAAAGCTTTGGTTTGTATGAAACTAAATGGTGCTTTGTGTAATGTCTAGAAATATTTATTTATTTATGGGTTTGATTTGTTGATATTAAAGATAAAGGAAAAAGAAACTTAACTACTCGATATAATCTACATTTGCAAATGGAATGTATTTCAAACATATTTTCTAAGTGGTTTTGGTCTGCCTGGGATTTAAAAACATATCCTTAGCTCCGCTGGTGCTAGTAAGCAAGCCTAACGGTTAACGCGTACAGTCTCGACGAGTTTGAGTATGTACGTGCTGCTGCGCAACCGTTATTTCTCGCAACGTGATATAACAGGTATATGTAGTTGAAGGTACATACACACAACCCAGAAAATAGTCCCGATTACGTAACTGACAGCGAATGTGATTGCAAAAACTAGCGATCCGCCCTGGCTTCTCTCATAGGTACAATTAAAATTTTTTAAGATCGATTTTTTCTCTTGCAAAGTAATAAAATTGTCAACGTTCGTGTTAAAAACACTGGGATCAGCAACTTTTTGTCATAATTAGTTGATATCTATACACACAGCTGACCTTATAGTATTACATATATTCCTACCAATTATATGATCAAATTAAGTGCTCTTTAGCAATCCAGAACCTGTTATTTGTCATATTGTTAAAATCTAACTTCTATTGACTACTTAGTTTAGTAGGAAATGAGAACAAACATACATACACATAGACATTTTCTTGTTTATTGTTTAAAGTATTTTAAGCTATTCAACGGATAATAGTTTTAGGTGTTTTAAACTTGTTACAGCTGTTTAGTAAAAAATAAAATAAAAATCATTTGATGATAACTCTAATTATAATAATAGATAAATAAAAATCTTGTAAAAGGTCAAACTAGATAAGCGCAGATAATCAAAGAAGTCACAGTATAAAAATAAAATAATTTGTTTTTTAGATGATATAGCCATACCTACGATACTTACTGGAAGAATATATATGTTTTTTTAATATATGTAGGTTATAATAAAAAGTTAAAAAACAAATTTATAGAAAAGACATGTATTGTTACCAAATTTGTTGAGATTTGCAAAAAGTGATTATATTTACTGATTTTGATTTTAAGAACTGACTGACATATTTTTTTTCACCAGAAGTTTAATCTTAGTCATAATATCTTAAAAATATTTTAACAGCATAATGTACTATCGTCATAGGTCAAATTCAATCAAGACTTAAAATAATGTATTAGAAATAAAGGTTTGCACCATTAACCGTCGTGGTTACTTAGGAATCATTTTGGAATAAGTATTCCATTTTATATTATGAACAAAAAGAATATAATACTTACACAGAAACAACGAAAAGGCTATAAAGTCATGAATAGCTTAGTAGCTAAGTTATACTTTACTTTCCAACTTTTTATTCTGCGCTGTCGCAGTTTCGCACATTACGAACAGGTTTAGTTCAGTGCCCTGCCAAAGGTCAATGCATTTGTACATAACAGCCTCCCACAGGAGTAAATTCACAACTCTTGAATGAGTTCATACGTAGGTACAGTGGGCTACACACTTAAGTTCAACATAGAGAATTGGAACTGTTTGAAAATTCATTATAACCTCGTAATCCACGATTAACATCCAATGGTTTATATTAGGTAATTTTATCGGCTTGATAATAAATAAATCTGCTAATGGAAATGTACAGTAGGTTTTTAATTAAAAGTGTTTAACTATAATGCGCGGAGTTGGCATGATATACTGCTAGTTGTGACTGTGCGTATGTACGTATTGTAGAATCATTACACACCTGTAATAATATTGTAACTGGCCGATTATTTATTTTTTCCTATTTGTACACATAGGAGATATTAAAGTAAAAATAGTATGAAAGGTCTTCATAAGAGCAATAGAAGCCGAACCAATCACCTTTAGATTTTTTTTGTTTGTTTGTCTGTCTGGCGGTGTGTTTATTTGCACGCGTATCACATAATAACTACTTAATCTTAATCTGGTTTAGTTTTGTCTTGATACGTATTATTAAGGAGCTGCCGTAGGAATCGCACGCCAATAACAGAATTTACTCGGGCAGGGCCGCGAGCAAAAGCTTGTGCAACCAAACATAAAACCATTATAATCTATCTCGTAAGATTGTATACTATATAGTGTATTTTTTAGATAATATGAAAGTAGATTCGATCGCTCCGCATATACATGATCACAAGAGAAACTGAACCTAATCCACCCAAATAGATTTATACAATGCTATTTCTGTCTAATTTTGTTTCATAATATACAATCTCACTAGGTAGGTTATAACCTGACGGCATTTGCAATTTCACGGTGACATATACAAAAATCAGTAAACACGATTGTAGGGCAAAGGTTGGCGTTAATGTATTCATTTGAAAAGAGAAAAAAAAAGAGATCATGATCAAATAAATAAGTAACAAAATGTTCCACTTATTGATAGTAAAAATATTTACTTAAAATTATTTAACTTGAACTGAGATAGGTTTCCTCTGTAAGTGCGTAATACGAAATCTTAACTGCCCACATGTCATTAAGATATTAGGTACAATGCAATATTATAATAATTTAGGCAGAGAATTACACATTATGTGGAAGCCATAAAAACATAGGTAAATAATTAGCACTTAATTTTCAATTTTTTATATGATCTAACGAAAACAACTAAGTAGGTATAGGTATGTACCATTTTATAATAAAATGTATCGATTTCCATATATGTATTTTTCCATATAACACCGTGCACGTTGTTAGAGTTCCGTACCCAAAGGGTAAAACATGGGACCTTATTACTAAAACATCGCTGTCCGTCCGTCTGTCCGTCGGTCACCACACTGTATCTCATGAACCATGACAGTGAGACAGTTGATATGTTTACAGATGGTGTATTTCTGTTGCCGCTATAACAAACAATACTTAAAACAGAATAAAACAAATATTAAAGAGGGCTCCCATACAACAAACGTGCTTTTTTGCCGTTTTTATACATTATTGTAAAGACGAAGGTTTCGTATACGAGTCTGACTCGCACTTGGCCGGTTTTTTATTGTGTAAGATAAAATTACTAGATTGTGTTTAAAAACCATATTTCATATGCAGCTTATCCATACGATGATTTCATTATCATCTTACGAAGTCAGACATTTCGAACGACTTCTTAACTAAGATAAGAATAAAGTAATGTAAGAAAAAAATCTATAATAATAGTCTTCATTGATTAACCCAAAGCACGATCTATTTTTAACCAAGCGCCATCTAGTGGCAGCGTCTCGCACCTCTATTTAGTACGATTTACTAGTTGCTCGTGATTTGATATTGATTTCTAATTTCAAAATTAAAATACGGGACTATAAAAAGTACGTAAGTCAAGCGTCGAAAATATACCTTAAATATCTTGTAGGTATAAATAAATTATAAAAGGATTTTTAGAGTCCTGTAAAGGCAGAAATATAGAATAGCTTATGGTTATGTATGTACGCACCAATATGTTACATCAACATTTTAAAATCAACACCTGGATTTTTTTATATTCGTAACCATTTTAATGAATTAATATATAGGTCGATATTTCGCTTATCTCTGCAAATTTTCAAGAAACTTGAATTTTTAACCTTACGTTAGGAGCTTAAATGGTTATTGCTCGTTAGCATACAATACTATCAATGCCACGCCTCTATACTCGGCTTTTAAAATTTATGGCTTTGCACTGGCGCGACATTAACGTAATCAAAGTAAAAATAAAATCAAAATTGAATGCAAATACATTTAGGACATATAAAAATAGAATTCTATTTTTGTGACTCTTTTCCAAATTTAGAAAATTTGATGGAGACAAGGCTGTATAATAAAGCAATATAAAATAAAGATAATACAATGCGACATTAAGGATTTCCTAAATTGAGAAATATACATGTATATATAATTGCAGATATCTCAACCACTTGTAACTGGTTTTGTTTCAAATAATTTTATTGGAATGTTTTTAAAAATCACACGTGTGTTATTGATTCTAAAGTTACAAAGCGACACGAAAAGATAAAACATTACATTTTATGTGAGTGTACCGTCGTTAATTAAAAGTTCGGAAACCAATACTTAATATTTAAAATGTTTGAAGGAGGCTTTTCAGGATATTTAAAATACGATATCTTTTTAAATCATATTTTAATCAAAGAACATTTAGTAACAATTTTACTTTTTTTTTTAAATAATAAATTCTAATATTTTTAAAACAAGTAGCGTTTCTTTTTAAAATTAACTCTTAAAGTTTTAGTATGGGTACCTGATAAAATTAACTCCCACACAAAATCCAACCAAACGGAAAAAGCCCAAACCGCAGAATCCTGTCTACGTAAACCGGAAAACGAGTTGTGTTAGTGTGGATCCGATTTCATTCGAAAGCAAAAAACCACCACGTGTGTCTCGGGTAGTATACTGTATACTGCAGTGCTCCATAATAGACTTAGTTGCTAAAACCATTTTCATATCTAAATTCGAGCATCAATTATTTAAATACATCAAAAACATATAGAATACAGAAGATAAAACCAAACCAAAAAACAAATTAACGAAAAAATGATGAAACATCTTTAAACTGCAGACGAGGATGTTTTACAAGAAGTTGTGACTCGCAGATTATAAAAAAAAACAGCAAGTTATAGTAATATTTACCATTTTCCAGAGATATTCCAGAGATCATATATAAAGAGATATCTACTCATACGTCCCGCTAATAAGTCCTGCCTTATAATTTATGAGACTTACCATTTGCGAGATATATCCCGCCCCATTAGCAAAGATTTGTGATACTAGAAATTTGTATTCACACACGTAAGACGTCCTTGTTGGAAACACTCTATGAAAAACATTTAAGTTATATTCTGTGATAAGTAATCTTAGTATGATATGGGAAAATATATATATGGGAGCGAATGACTGCGGAACCCTACGTTGTTTGTCCTCGGACACACACTAAGCCGCTTTTCTTGCTTATGCATTTATGTCTAGATTACGAAATGTACCATACAGAATGTAACATTCGACGTATGTCTAACACATACATATTTCTTTATTTCCAGTTTCACTCGGTGACGGAGAAACGCGGTCACACGGAGTGCGGCGAGAACAGTCTCACCATCGTCAATGAAAAGAAGATAGAAGATGACTCCTCAGACTCCTCAAGCTCAGAAAATGTCGAAATCGAAGGTATGTACGACTTTTGAAGCCAAAATTGTAAGAATGAATGTCTAACGAAATTAAGTACCTACACGATCAGCAAATTGCAGAGATTGAAGTCGATGTCAATTCAAAATATGTTAATTCAAATCGGTTTCACTACTTTTTCACATTGTTGTTTTTAACAAAAAAAACATTTCTTTTTCGAACCTTAAAATAAAAATTATTACGATAATGTCTGAACGATATACATAATAATACGCAGACCTTAAAGTTACGGTTGTCAACCGTACTATAAAATAATAGTTTAAGAAAACTAAAAAACACGCTTTTTATAGAAAACCGAACTAAAAAATAGAAAATAAATTTTAATGAATTTAAATTAAGAAAATAAAATTTAAATTTTAAATTTTGTTTTTAAAAAACTATAACTATTTAAGGTTGATAGGACACATTGAAAATAGTAAATATGAATTTTGATTTAGAGGAGCCAAAGCTCTAAGTGGTTGTTAAAGAGAAGCTGAGACACACGTTATAATGTGACAGTGTATAAAAAATAAATAATAGTTTAAAAAAACTAAAAAACACGCTTTTTATAGAAAACCGAACTAAAAAATAGAAAATAAATTTTAATGAATTTAAATTAAGAAAATAGTGTTAAAAATTTCAATGAATATAAATTAATAATAGTGTGAATAAAAAAAAAAATATTTTATTTTAAAAAAAGCGTGGGGTGCTTTTTAAGATATTATCGAAATGATAATCACTCTACTCATATCTGTCAATAAAATATTTATAACTATTGACACCATGCACCCCACGCTTTTTTTAAAATAAAATATTTTTTTTTTATTCACACTATTATTAATTTATATTATTGTTTACTGTTATATTATTGTTGACTGTTTATTTGCTACTTTTTAGTTTGGATTATTTATAATAGCTTGTTTTTTTAATTTTAAACTATTGCACGACTCATGATGCGAAGCATCAAAGAGTGCTTTACGATCGAAAAATTTTTTTCGCCTTATTTTTTAACAAAAATCATATTTTGCAAATTGAAAAATGGAATAATTTTATCAAATTAGTGTATTGTCATCGGTCCTCAATAAATCTACAAAGTTTGAACGAAATCTGGCCGTTTAAAGTGGGTCAAAATCGCGCCCAAAGAAGTCGGTTACAAACAAACATACAAACATACAGGTGAAGCTAATAAAAAGCTAATAAAAACAGAGTATTGTGCTAATTCATGTAGGTGTACTATTACTATAACACTAATAGAGTACGCTTAAATACTCTTCGTAAACTATTACTTTCGAAATAAACTAGTTGTATGGCTGGGTTGGTACCTACATAGCACTTTTGCTTTTAAAACTTGGCTATCTTTTTTGACGTAACAGACGCCAGCAAAATGCAATAAAATCTATTTCAAAAATTGAAATAAACAGGTAACGCATGGGCAACTTCTCTTAAAAATATTTTTTTATATTTGCGAATTTATATATGAAGATTATTATTGCGCCTTTTAAAGAATAATAATGCTCTTTAAAATCCGGTATATTCTTTTTTAATTAAAGAAAATTGGCAACCCTAGTAAAGGTACATAATAAACTATACGTCATGGTGAAAGCAAACACTAACTCAAAACCTTCCAAATTTAATGCCCTACATAATATTAGAAGTTGCATCGAAATACGTCAAGTACATTTTGAATGAAAAGAATTGGGCAGTCCGGCGTCGCATATTACTATTACAAATAAAAGATATAACATTGCGCAAAGCTCGAAGTAACCCAAGGTAAGCTGCTACAAGATATACCGTCCATAGAACATTGTAGAATTTCCTCGTGGTTAAATAATACTCAAACGATAGAAATACATACTGGTAAAACAAAACTTTACCGTGGATATTTTTTTTAATTGAATTTAATTTGAGGAAAATAACTATTGGCATTTCCAAGCCTATACTATAAAACCTGTGGTCAGGGAATTCACCTACACAAAATATACCAATGAGTGTTTCATTCAAAATTTAATATTACGTTATGGTTTTAACATTACCGCAGATTTATTTTCATGAAATAAATAGTGTGATTTTTTCCTGGAACACGAATAACGGGACAAACCTATTGTATATAGCAACAAGGCAAAATTTTATCAATCAAGTTATGTAATACAGGTATCATTAACTTATTGGAATATAAGTACCTAACTAAGTGATTATGACGTGTATAAATAGGCTCCCAAAAGGTGCAATATCTTCCGGTATAAAATTAAACTTAAGTAATTTATTTTAAACTAAAACTGATGTATTTTATTTTAAAATTTCAATTTTAAAACTTTATAATTATAACAACTTAAATAGTTTACAAGAATCCTTATTTACTTATAGCAAATTAACATAATTAGATAAAACAAAAAAAAAACCCCTAAAAGTATTTTGGCAATACTGATATAAGATTATCTCTAATATTTCATAATATCGATATAAGTATTATTAACAAACGATGTTCTGTTCTTTTTTTCTTAGGATAAACTTATTTACCCAAAGGTAAAATCGACCTAAAAAATGTATTCCCCCCTTAGTACTAATTTTAACTTTTACTTGAAACAGAATTTAATGAAATAAAGTTCAATATAATAAAGATTATTTAATAACATCCTACATCAACTTTATTGGTGAATAGCAATTAAATTAAATTATGTAAAAAAACTATAGAAAGACAGGTACCTATACATTTTGCAACTCCTGCTCACGTTAAACAATGGTCTTTGTGATACCGAGATATGAGTAATCGCAATGCTAAGGAACAAAAGGTCTTCGCATATGGAGGCGTGTACTAACTTCATCAACTGCTCAGATGTGGATAATGTTGTCATAAGAGATAATAGATTCGACATTAATTGTTCGCAGAATACATACAATAAAGATTCTGGATCGAATGATATTTTATTTTATTTTTAGATAGAATATATTCCATGGATATACATATTTTTATAGCAAAAATACTTTTAAAAAATTTGCCCTTTAGCCAGAACTTGAACCTGCTATCATTAGATTCCGTCTAAGTGCTCTGTCGATTGCGCTAAAATTTTGACTAAACCTTTCTTTGCTCCGAAAATACGCTCATAGTAGCGAAGCGAACGTTCTGTATACATAAATTATAGGTAACTATAACTCGCAACTGTTAGTTTCTATACGATTTATATAGATACCCTATACACGCGCCCCCAAGTGAGTTACTTAAAATTTGTCTATATTTTCTATAATAATACATATCTACCATAACTTTTTACTGTAAATATTAACCTTGTATGTTTTTATTTAATAGGCAATTAATGAAGTATTCCATTGTTTTTGTGCAGTTTTGTCGCATAAGCGAAAATAATTTTGACTCGCCGAAAAGTATTAGGTATAAAAGTTATATTACATTCCACGATCTCAATTTATAATTTGAAAGGTTATACCTTGAATATATATCTTAGCTATTTAAGTCACACTACAGCCACTGAATTACGTAATAAACTACTAGTTCAAGGTACCTCATATAATCAAATTCATTGTATATATGTTTATCCGAGTTAACCGCTCAGAATTTTAATTAACATAATATTTTTAACCAGTTATTTTTTTTATTAAATGTAATTTTTTTTATGTTTGGGTTTTGTTTTAAAATGCTAAACCATCTTGACGGTTTTTGATTAAACATAATAAAGTCAACTTGACAGTTTTGAATGAAGCATGATATATAAAGTCTACTTGACGGTTTTTGAATAAACATTATGGACTTATATCTTTATTTTGAGTAATCAATTTTTATTTAAATCATGAAAAATCGCTGACTGCCACTTTGCATCCTAAAACGGTTAATCAAAAAAGCGAGACTGAGATATAAGAGAATGACCACGGTAAAAAAATGGGTGTGTCGCAGATACCTACTTTCAATGGAATATCGTAACGAGTCATCGCAACAGACTAGTTGGGGCATGAATAACTTAATAAACTTATTTATGCATAATATATATATGGTGTAATCATTTCCTTATCATCTCTGCATTTGCATGACATATTTTGAAACAAAGAACAAATGCTTAAAAATGAAATTTAATAAAATTCAGCATGAAAAGTATAATTTCAGTTTTTCTGTGTTAAATTGTGTATATATAAGCTTTCAATAAGCCACTCTGATTGAAAGCCCTATATCTAGTATTAAGTATTTTTATAGACATGGAGTAAAGAATCGTTTATTGTTTAATATCATTTAATTTTAAATTAAGATCATTTAGGTTATTTTTGTAAAAATCTGTATAAAAAAAACCGAAGACAGTTAAAGATATTTTAGCTGGTTTAAAAAAAATCATATAATTTAACAGAAAATACCAAGTGGTAAATTTGGTATAACTTTGTTACCCATATTTCCGCATAACTTATAATAATATTTTTTTGCATGCTGTTTAGATAAGCATCATGTGGGCTATATTTTTCGGTGTAATTTTTATTCGAATAATGTTACAATGTCTTTGTTTGATTTTGTTTAAAGAGTTAATTATTTGGGAGTATTATTTGCATTTCGATACAAAGCTTTAATATCATTATGCGTTTGTAATATTATGCTACAAAATAATTTTGCTTGGCAACAAAATGTATGCAGAATTGTCCTGAATGATTATAATATTATGTAAAATAATGCTCATGTAAATTTTGACATTAATTTTATCTTTGTTTTGTTTGAAATCTTTGGTTCTATATAATATATGGTAAGAAATTTCTGTATACGGACGCGACGTAATTTTTTTGACGTAGTTATTCGATATTTCTTCCTTTAATAAGTGAAGCAGTGGGCAGTGCTGAAGTACAACATTGAAATTTTGAATCGTTTGAATCCATTATTATCTCGTTTTTTACGATTAAACATACATTAGGTAATTTTGTTGGTTTGATATTGAATAAATCTACCAATGAAAATATATAGTGTTTTTTTATTGATTATTTTTTTGGCTGAAAGACGCCGAGTTGGCGTGGTGTCCCTTAAATTGTGGTGTGTGTAGAGCACAGGTAATAATATGCATGTATTACGCGAATATAGATATTGGTAGAAACAACGTATCAAAAACGCCATATTGATATTGACGTAAGTTCGTATTTGATAAAAGTCAAATCGCCATACAACCATTTAAATTGACTGCATTAACGTAAGTATATTAAGTTCTACGTGGTTTTTATCTCGGGCAATAATAGTGCCAATACAATTCAGCAATTCTCTTGGATTTAGTACATTACGTCGCAAATAAGATTGTAGCTTTCCGCGTGGCCGTGTACTTTACGACTTAGGTTATTAAATTATGTAACCATTATTGTACGTACACACAAATATCGTAACAGTCTTATCAAACAATACTCTGGGTTCCAACAGGTGGCCTTTTGTCCTCGTCTGGTCGATTTGTTATCGTCATACATTTATTTTAAATTTTTCTGCTAAATATATCAACATTATTATTGCAAACTTGTTTTAATTGTAAACAACTTACTAGATCTGATATTTATAATCTTCTGTTCATACACATAACTGTAAAAAGTAAACGGTCAGGATATTGAAGGTTTGCTTTAAAAAATGTACCTACTTTGGTCAAACTCTGTATTTCCAAAAAAAACCCGTTGTGCCCAAGTCGTGATCGCCACATCCAAAACAAAATCTTTGCATATCCTAAAAACACCAAATATATAGATTAAAAGATAAAATTTCCCGAATTAGTGTTTATAAAATAAACTGCCGAATTAATCATTTCCTTTAGTCTTTAGTCATCACAGATGGTTTTAAGACGTTCTTACGAAACACGTCACTCAAATGTTGACTTTATGACAAATTGTGACACCTTTGTAACTATATCAGAACAAAGTTAAATTTTCATTTAACTCCGTCACTTACGTCAAATCAACGTTTTGTTTTGCTACGAATCTTCCTCAAAATTTCGCAACACCTGAATGTGATATCTTGGCTATCTATGTTTCGAATAAAAACTGTCACATGATTATAAACCCTGTTACTATTGTAATAGAGTAATTTGTTTTATTAGTCATTGGCTTCAGATTTTGCAAATTCTTATAATTATGATGACGCCAGATGCAAGGGCAGGAACATGAATCACATTTTGCCTATAATTCCGAGAATGAGAACCAGTGACGTGTTGGAGGTGTGATTGTGAAACTCATAGTAGTAGTGTAGTGACCTATATTTTTCCGTTACATCTTAGTGACGCATATTTTTCTTATGTCTTGACCAACCAATTTACTCGCAAATACTATTGGTCACTGCTAGCTTTAATAAATATAGGCTATCCAATTTTTACCTTAGATTTATGGCTATCGATCATTGAAATATCATTAAATTTAAGGTGGAACAAACTCACATGCCTATAAACACATTTTTGGAAACATCATATTTAATTAAATGTATAATAGTTTAAACCAATTCTTATTTATTTTGTTTCAAAATGACGCGATTTAGTAGGTTCTTATATAGCCGATCACTCCATAACCATTAATAAAACAATAAAATCAATGTAACAACATAATAATAATATTTCGGTGTATATAACCTCAAATAATTAATTATGAGTTACTCTTATTTTTTACTTTTCAAATTTTTATTTTATTTTATCAAACAAGTCGTGGCATTATTATTTATTACGCGTAATAGACCGGCCAAGCAAGCTTTAAGGTCACAAGTCGAACATACAAATTATATCATTAGTTAAAGAAGATTGGCAAGTTACGTAACTAAACTTGTACTAAAACCATGGTGATGAATGTAAATCAGATTTCTGATCTGTCTAATAAAAACATAGTTATTTAGAACACAAAATACTTGAAGATTCTACTTCTACTCTATCTACACTAATATTATAAAGAGAGAGGAAAGATTTGTATTTTTGTATGATTTTAAAAATTCTTTTAGTAATAGAATGCTACATTATCTCTTGAGTAATACAGGCAATATATATTACTAGGGAAAATTAGGATTCCCTACTAAAACTTCAATAATGTAAACCAATGTTTGAAAAAAATTGCCATAAAATGACTTTTATCGCATGCGCTGCGAAAACTATTGATAATGCTGTTCTACAATATTAACACTTCAATTATATGAACATTTCAATATCTATAAAAAACTTCGCAATACGTACAACTATAGTAGTTATGTCACTATAACTACTTTTTACATTTAAAAAGTTGATAGAAATGCCGACCAAATCAGGCCATGTTATGCTTAGCTTTGTATTAATCCTTATCTACATAAATCATTTCGTATTCAAGTCTATGTATTTCAATACCTGTAGATTACTTTTTGAATTATTACAATCGGTCATTCGGATTCATAGAGATCGGCTCATACGCACGGTCGGCTCACTGCTCCCTCCCTACGCAGCGGACGCAACCGACATTGAATATTTTGACTTTTTTCAAGGAATTTGACTTTTTTTTAGGTTTAATGGATAAAAATATAAATTGTAATTTGAAATACAAATATTTATGTCATGCATAAATATATATTTACTCTACGTTTATCCCAAAATGTTAAAAAAAAAAAGTCCACCTGTGCGAAGCCGGGACGGGCCGCTAGTCATAAAATAATTAGGAGCTATTACCTACAAGTAATTTTTTTTAAAAGTAGTTTTTTTATTTGTTTAATACTCTCCTATTGTTATATAGGTGTATAACTACAATTTTGCCAGTCTTCTTTTTTAATTTTATATTAAAATAAAAAAAAATTACAAAGTATTAATGTCGTAAGGGTCACCTTAGTAATGATTAATAAAACATCTATATCTTTACTTAATATGAGTGTGTGTGTGTGTGTGTGTGTGAATTAGTGTAGATTAAACATTTATAGATTATTTCCTTATTTACATGTGAGAAATACAGTTTTTGTTGCATAGATAGAAGCCAAAATTCATATTTTTCGTTTATAGTTCAAGTTTTAAAGTCGATTTATTTCGTTTAATACATCCATTATATTAATTACATTTTGGTTGTTATTAATATTGCAGACATGTTTTTATTACAGACAGTTTTGAAATAAAATTGTTCTAAAAATATATATATGAATAAATAGAACATCGATTTTTTCGATAGTTGTAAAGTTGAAAGTCACGTCACTAAAATGTGTTTCTTTTTTATATTCAGATCCTTTTTAATCGATAACCTTGTTGAGTACAAAAGACCGGATATTTCCTTCTCTATTTTCGGATTCATTATACAATTTATATAAAAAAAAGTATTGTAACAAAAACGTTCAAGTACATTTAGTTACGATTTGACACAGTTTCCACTACCAGCGGGCTGCTGATTTCCAAATATTACAGTTGTTGCTTTTTGCCACATTTCGACAACTTTATTAACATGGCAACGAAATCACGAATTATAAAAAATGGTTGTTGATCGTTGTGTTGATGACTGTTGACCCAGTCAACTGTTAATTCGGTGACGTAATCAAAAGCTATAAGGCAACCTTGACAGTCATGTACAGAACCGTTAAGAGATATCGTGTTTTAAGATGAAGCATAGATCAGCATGTCATTTTTTTATTTAGTATATCTGTATAATATAATATAACTGTTATATTACTGTTACTGGCACTGTTAGTAAAAAAACGGGAGACAGTAGTTTATAGAAATTGATAAAAGGATAGAACGTAGATAGCTGCCTCAGTCATTTATGTCAATAAAATTATTTGCAATGGTCTTGTACTATACCAAAATACTTAAATATATACATGGACAAAAGTTTTAGCAGTCAACATTTGCCACGGTATAAGTTCTTAATTATTACAAAATAAATAAATACAAAATACAAAAACATTTATTTGTGAATATGGGTACATAATAGATGTTAACATTAAGCATATAAGGAATCACCATATCCTACCTCATAGAAGGCGTACAATACAATTTACAATATAATGAAATAACTAATTATATAATGAATTAACTAATTATATATTATTATGTTCACACATGTTTCTACAACTTATCATTCAAGTACTCTCTGATTGTGTAGTAAGTTTTCTCTACTAGGAAATTTCGCAATCTATTTTTAAACTCTTTAACATTACTTACGTCACGAATACTTTTTGGCAGCTTATTATAGATCATTGGAGCCATATAAACATATAAACAACACTATTTTGTAAAAAACTAGTTGTAGCTTGTGGTAATTTCAATTTACCCGGAAATCTATTATTTGTACCAGACTTGAATAGATGCGAATTCGTTTTTACAAATACAGAAATTTCAAAAATATATAGTGATGGAAGAGTTAGTATACCGAGTTCTTTAAAATGTGGTTTGCAACTTTCAATTTGCTTAATACCGCAGATTGCTCGTACACATCGTTTTTGAGATTTAAATACTAATTCTTTGTCTGTAGAATTTCCCCAAAATATAAACTTTTAACTTAGGTAAGTTATTTTGTGACCTTAGTTTGTTTTCATTTTACCAATTTTTTTTATATAATATTCATACATTTTGTACAGATATATGAATAAATCACATATAAAAAGTCTTGACTATGTAAAGAGTTTACAATAATTGTAAAGTCAACAAAACTATGCTTGTTTTACTCATGTTGTTGTAAATTTTAATGTGATTTATATTGCATTTTTTGTACAAGGCTTCACAAGTCACAAATTTTCAATGTATGCTTGGTACCCTTCTCTTTTTGTGTACCAGCATACATTTTGTGTTTTATCATAACATAAAATTAATTCATTCCGGTGCCGCATATTCGGCAGCCAATAATTATCGTTTATTAAAATAAATGTGATATTATTATCTTAATTTTTATCAAATATGCATCAAATCACCGGATGCACAGTCTGCTGTTTCCTACACCTGTTGTAATTTCGTCTTAAGATTAATTCACATTTTCATAAGTCTCATGTTTGCACTGACATGTGCTGACTAGGAACAAATCCTACTTCCTACTAATATTATAAATGTGAAAGTTAGTATATCTGGATGGATGTTTGTTGCTCAATCACGCTTTAACCACTGGACGGATCGGGATAAAACTTGGCATACATATAGGTTAGGTCCTGGAATAGCATATAGGCAAAAGTTCCCGCGGGAATAACATAACAGAGTTTAAAGAACAATAGATGTAGCTATAGCTTGCTAAAGCAAACTTCATAAGTATAATAAATAATAATTAAGGAGTTCCACGCCGATAACCGAATTCAGGGCGGGCGGAGCCGCTGGCAAAGTCTAGTAACAGGTGCAATGGAGTGGGCATTAATATTGTGACCAGCCTTCATACGTCCCCATTGTTGCTACACCTTTAGGACTAGTGAGATAGAGACCTTGGTCCATCACGCGACCGTAGTATAGATTATGGACTTCACATACGCTTTTAGACGTACGCAGGTTTTCCACTGTTCGTAGTGTGAACTAACAATCCTTTTGTCTATGGTTACCCTTATTTGATTTGAATGCTGGCCCATTATTTATTATTCTCATGGTAACTCCTTATTTGAAGTCAGTAAAAAACATCTGTTTCCGAGACGAATTCGATGTACATTGCTCTTTTGCAAATAGATTTATTCATTAAAGTATAAGGTAACGATGTCTAGCAGCAATGGAGGAGATAATTGCAACTAAAATACTTGTAAATTAGGATTATGCGAGTGGGAAGTATATCACTGACGCTTAAAATTTGTATACACTGTCTCATCCAACTAAGAGATTACAATAACATTATAGTGCACTTTTAGACGAGTAAATCCTTTCTCTTCCACCTGTCTGACACAGTTGTACAACTGGTTGAGCAACTGCTTGTGTTGTTGCGTTGTAAATCTTAGGAGTTACAATACAATGACTCATTAGTAAAATAATTGATAGCATTGATTATTCAATAACACTACATTTTATCAGTAAAATATTATTGTTTTATTTGTTAAAAATTATAACATGTTTTTAAGAACAAAGATTTTAGTAAGTAGATACTTGATTTTGTTTTCAGCTGTTCCGAATGGTTCTGAAATGGTTTTAAAATGTCTAGATAGACAACTTAGTAATCCTATAAGAGTTTTATTTTAACCTTTTAAATGTTTTAAATGTAAAAACTATTACTTCGGTAAAAACTAGCTTTTAAACGAGTAAAGACAAAGAATCTAAAATCTAGCTTTTTATTTTTTATGTATCTCATGAAAGACGTGATATTTAAAAATTCTAGCTGTGTAATCTTAAGTAGTTTTTTTTCTTGTTCATCTACTTCTCGGTTACAAGTGGATTGTTATCTATCATTATTACTAAACAATATCAATATCGAATAGTAATTACATAACATATTAATGACGATAATATTTATTCTAATGAAATCATTAACGTAAATTGTTCCAGTATTGCCACGATAACGAAGATCAAATTCAACTCTATAATGGTTAGGTGATTACTTATATATTAGCTACACATATACATATACGTAAAAATATATCTTTCTTTTTAGTGAATTAGTGACGTAATTGTTCTAAATCTAAATAAGTTATACTTATTTAAGTGCGCCACGAATCTAGAACTTTTTTATTACTTTTATACCTAGCTTTAGTAGTCAAAAGTTTTCCATATCCTTTTCCGTCCATCCAGATAAGTAACCATGTGTCACAAATAAGGTCACCCTGTTGTTATAGCGCCCTGCGGCTTTATTCACAAAAAAATAAATTTCCGTGGGAACTCATGGTTCGTCCCTCGAACTTCCGTTTGTATCAAAAACAAAATGAATTATATCACCACGCACATAAGCAGTAACAGGATTTTATAGTAAGTAACTAGCTTAGCCCCGTGGTTTTATGCCTATCTATAGCGATTTGTAAATTATAGGTAAGGTACCTACGTGAAAGTTTCAAATTAATCTGTTAAGCCTTTGTTAAGGTGACAAGTAAACATACGTGCAACCTTACTTACTTTATAGGATCTTTTTTAATAAATAATTGATTATTTTGACGATAAATCATGATTAACATTTTCGCGTTTCATTATTAATTAAAGTAAAAAAAAGCGTGAAATAATGAAATAAAGAATGAAATAATAATGTCTGTGAACAAGCTGGTTAAACCGTGTTTGAAACATTTGTTCAATATTATAATGCACTTAGTCCATGATTATTTGCTATTTTATCAATACATATTTTGTTGATTACAGACAAGCCCCTGCCCATAGTGGAGCCAGCAGCCCTGGTGTCTTCAGAAGAGAGCCACGCCGCGCAGTGCTCCTGCCCCAACTGTGACGAGGTCTCTACAAGGTTTTCAGAATGCAGCATATGCTTGGAGCCTCTACAGGTGAGCCACAAATATTTAACATCTTTCTAAGCATCAAAGTCGAACTAAGGAGAGAGTTTGCATTCTTGTGTGTGTTTTGTTTTAGGAATTATTTGAATGGCTACTTTTTACTACCGCTCTGCTCGCCACCGGTTTCAGAGAAACTTCCTCCCGCGAACTCTTAGGTTAGGGAGTTATGAGCTCCCAGTCAAGGGTTTTTTCTAAGGACAACAGAATGGGGTTCTTCAGAAAAAAAGCGATTAGATTTTTAAAGAGTCGACACCGCGCGCGTAATGCCCCTATGGTGTTGCAAGCCTCCATAAGCTGCGGTGGTCGCTTAACATTAGGCGGACCGTTAGTTTATATGCCACCTAAGTGGTATATAAATAATCTGAAATTTACTCATTTGAACCTAACCTAAACAGGGATCCAAGGATCCTCTCTTACTTCGTAGAACAACACATCAATATATTAAAAGTAGCAGTTATTAAATGAGTTGTAACAATGCCTGTCTAAAATGTTTAAAAGCAATATAAAAATGAGACTTATATCTAGTTTAATTGTATATTTAACACATTGCAGAGTGTAAACGCACAGTAGACAAAATAAAAAGTAGTACATAAATAGACAAATGTCATATGTCATATATTCAGTCATAACTCTTACTAAGTATAATATCCCTAGACTAAATATCCTTTCATAATACTATAGTGATAGCCAATGCAAATTACTCACTTTTAGGAGTCGAATCGAGGTTCTCAAAATATTAGATACCTAGTAGGTATGTTTTACAAAATAGTGTTTTTTTATTATACAGTTTGGCATCATATACAATACCTACCTAAAAATTATGTAGAATGGGTTTATTATTTAGGTGAAATGTGATATACCATAAACATGCGGATAAACTGAAAACTGAAAAAATAATATAAGAAACAATATCAACAAATTGAATTTATAACAAAAAAATAAATAATTGCACGCTAGTAGTACGAACCAAAAATATGTGGTTGCATTCTACTAGTAAAAACTAAGAAAAAGTAATTGCAATCTAGATCTAGTAAAATAAACCAAAAAAAATTAGAGAGTTCAAATAGTTACTGAGTTTAATACCTGTCAGGATAACGTTTAGAGGACGAAAACACTATAATAAAACTAGGTAGGTATATATAGTGTTTGTGGATGAAAATAAATATCGTTGTCAACAACAAAAAAATAACGTTGTAAAGTCTAGTATACCTAAAAGTTTTCTATGTAGTGGCAAGTTTTCGGACTATCTATACAAATACCTATTATGAAACATAGACAGGAAAATATAGGATATTCTTAAAAGTAGGTATTTCCTGTTAAAGTTTGTTTCGTAGGAGACTACAAAAACTTTACTAGACCCACCATATAGTGCTTTTTATTTTTCTTTTTTAGTAGGTATTTTGTAGTAAGTTAACAATAAACTGGCATTTTGCATTTCATTGCGCATATTGATTTCTTTAAATAGGTGTTGTTATTATATCTTGTTTCCAAAGAATTACCTATTGCATATACAAAACCTACACTTTGATGCAAATACCTAATTCACAAATAAATTTCAATTTACAATTGTTTTGCAAACATTCCAAAGTTAATTATTTACATTTGCCATTAGCACTTTTCTTGTTAAATTATAATGCCTTTCTAAATATTATATCACATAATATAGGCACAGAGGTTATAAATTTCAATTATAAATGCCATCTCATATTTGTTGTTTTATACCTAGCGCTTCGTTATGTTACTTAGCATCGTATTTCTATGTCAAACAATCAAAATGTAGATTTTTCTTGTCTTGACTTTTCTAAATAAATAAACTATGATTATTCTTAGTTTGTTAACTTATAACTTTTTACATTCTATATAATTACTCTCTATGTAGATATATTATGTATAAAAGAGTAAACTGACTGACTGACTAACTGACTGACAGGTATATCAACGCACTGCAACTCAAACTATGGGGTCTAGAAACTATTTTTTTTTATCTGAGGGTTCTGTTATTATGTATAAGGGATTCTACAAAATTAATTTCCTAAGGGAGTAATTTTTTTTATAAGGTTTTGATTGAGAAAAAATTGATTATGGAAATCCGTCATTTTTGAAGCTATATGCACCAAAATTGATATTTAGCCTTTAGGTTAAAAATTAAGATTGACGTGTTTTACCCTACTAGAAAACAAAATAAGAGATGATAGTTCCAATATTGTTATAGGTAAAATCCGAAACAGTTAAAAGCCGCGGGAATAAGCTAGTTAATCCATATAATTAATCCAGTAGACATTAAAACCAGGTATTTTATTATTATCTCTATTTAAATACGCAAGTAGGTTTTATATTAATTAAGTCGTGAGTTAATACTTTTTTAGTCCAAAGCAACCACCTTAGTGCGCATTTGTCTACCTGTGTTTGCGAAAACATGTTTGCGCAAATGCTGCCTTTGAATAAATTAACATTAATGAAATTATAAAGGACGACAGAGTATGACGGACAAGATAATCTTATTAATTTTATAGAAATGCAAAGGTCCACGACTTGCAGATATTTGTTGGTGACCCAGCAAATACTAAACTAGACAAATTTGAGAATGGAGTGAAGACAAAAAGAAAGCAACTGTGTGAAACAAACTATTATATTAAGCCCATCACACACAAAGCTATAATACGAGTTTGTATTAATATAAAATATAGCAAGGCAAATTATGATATGTTTTTAACAGTAAACTTTAAATTACCATACACGTAGCTATAAATATACTATAGTTTTGTATCGATATATTTCGGCATATTAATGTACTTTTTACTATTATAGCTCCGAGTGTGATGGGCTTAAATATCGTTTGTTTCACACAGTTGCTTTCTTATTGAATTTCTTCACTCCATTCTCAAATTTGTTTAGTTTAATATTTGCTGGTCCAGTGTGACCATCAAACATCTGTAAGTCGTGGGCTCTTTGCATTTCTATAAAATTAATAAAATTATCTTGTCTTGCTTTCTGAAAGATTTTTTACTTATAGTATTCTAAGTATTTTAGTGGCAGTAGTCAAAACTGCAATAAGTACGTACGTATATCTTCGTAACGCTTTTCTTCAAATAATTGTAGAGTTATTGAGATAAAAATGAAGTTAGTTAAAACTAGCAAACTGTGTTGTGTTAAAACAGAAAAAAGTATTAACGAAAAGCAATTAGCACTCGCACGTCTTTCAACTTAAAATATTTTAGCGTTCTGTCAAATACTGTCATTTAAAATTCTCATTTTTCGTAGTTTAACGTCGATTTTTTACATATTAATAATTATATAGCCGTCTAACCGAGTCATTCATCCAGTATCAGAAGAATTCAAATGATTCACGACGCTTTTGTGAGTAATTTTGGATTTTATCAAAATCGTTGATGTTCAGAAGTCAGACGATGAGAAATTTTAATTTGTGCCGTTTGAAAGAAAAACTTGGTAATTTATTACATTTTACTTAAAATAGAAATAAAAAATCGAATAAATAAAACTTTCATTACGCTTTTAATGAAATAACTATGTAACATAATCATATACGTTCATGGTCTTATTAGACACTTACCTACACTTTATACTAGTGTCAATAATTAACAAAAAACCGGCCAAATGCGAGTCACACTCGCGCACGAAGGGTTTCGTACCATTATCTAAAAAACGGCAAAAAATCACGTTTGTTGTATGGGAGCCCTCCTTGAAAAAAAATATTTTACTTTATTATTAAGTGAATACATAACTCAATATTCTGTGAATATTTGAAGCGCCTACCTGTTGCCGTTATCAATATCGAGCAGAATCGAGCAAAATAATTACGTCTGTTGTATGGGAGCCCCCTCAAATATTTATTTTATTCTGTTTTTTAGTAGTTTTTGTTATAGCGGCAACAGAATTACATCAATTGTGACAATTTCAACTGTCTTCAGTATCACGGCTTATGAGATACAGCCTGGTGACAGACGGACGGACAGCCAAGTCTTAGTAATAGGGTCCCGTTTTACCCTTTGGGTACGGAACCCTAAAAATCTACTAGAACGTTCAACTTATGCCAGAAATAATTTCTTATTGATATTTCAAAGAAATTAGTTTTTCTAAGAATTCATTATTCAAACGAGCAAAAATAATATTAGTTGTCAAATGAAAAAAGAGGCATTTACATTATAAAATCTGAAGGTGTTTGTGTTCCACAAAATGTTTTGCATAAAAGTTAGGTACCTACTTCTCAAATTAATTCCAATAGTATGCTCTTCAAATTATGCATAGTATAATATAAACAAATTTAAATCGAGAATGTTCATTTGTCCACAGTGTTGTGGGCCATGCGTTTGCCCATGGTGTGGCGGCGTGTGGTGCGCCAGATGCTCGCGACGCATCTCGAGGTGTGCGTGGTGCCGAGGTACCCTGCGAGCACCAGCAGCTCCCTGCCTAGCATTGCAGCGCCTCATAAACGACCTTATGCTGCCGTGTCGGAATTACAGGTAACTACCAAAATACCTTTAGAAGATCAATACTTAAGTAGTCTAGAGGTTTCGGAGATTGCATTGGGTTCTGAAAGGCAACTGTTTAACCCTGGACTGATGAGTATTTTTCTGAAATTCTCAAGTACATTGTTCGTTCACACCACTGGATTTTCGATAAAGGAAAACATTGTGAGGAGACCCGCATACCTGCGTCTTTGAGGCATATGTAATTTACACGATCCGCACTAAACCCATGCGATAAATATCATATATAAATATACCATGATTCCATATCACCCTCATCCAAAGGTTATGTGTAGCCCTTTGCTGGATACAGGTAACGCTAGGCATCCTATATGGGTAAAATTAAGTGATTAAAATTTGGCTTACTTCCTAGTTATCCTCAATGTAAATAAATATTTTCATAGCACAGATGCAGTCAAAATATTAACCTTGAGCCAGGACTTGAACATGCAACAATCCCTACAGTCCGTTTAAGTGCTCTACCAATTGAGTTATCGAGGTACAATTATGGCCAATAAAAATCTTAATTTAAATAAATAAACACAATTTATATGTATGTTATTTATAATGCATTTATATCTTAATTATATAAAAAATAGTATATTTGATTTAATTAATTGATGTACTAGGACTTTATAAGTCACTAGGAGTTCCTAGGTATCCGATCGAGATTAACTATTTTAGATCTATGACAATACAATATAGAATAATAATGAAGCTATTGTCATATTAAAGGCATTGGGTAGTTACTTTCAATGTAAAACAGTCATGTTTAATTCACTACTGTTACTTTCAATGTAAAACCGTCATGTTTAATTCACTACTGTTACTTTCAATGTAAAACCGTCATGTTTAATTCACTACTGTTACTTTCAATGTAAAACCGTCATGTTTAATTCACTACTGTTACTTTCAATGTAAAACCGTCATGTTTAATTCACTACTGTTACTTTCAATGTAAAACCGTCATGTTTAATTCACTACTGTTACTTTCAATGTAAAACCGTCATGTTTAATTCACTACTGTTTCTTTCAATGTAAAACCGTCATGTTTAATTCACTACTGTTACTTTCAATGTAAAACCGTCATGTTTAATTCACTACTGTTACTTTCAATGTAAAACCGTCATGTTTAATTCACTACTGTTACTTTCAATGTAAAACCGTCATGTTTAATTCACTACTGTTACTTTCAATGTAAAACCGTCATGTTTAATTCACTACTGTTACTTTCAATGTAAAACCGTCATGTTTAATTCACTACTGTTACTTTCAATGTAAAACCGTCATGTTTAATTCACTACTGTTACTTCAAGACGCCTCCACATGAAAAGGTTCTTTCGGTATCATAAATGAATTCTATTGAGTTTTCTGTAGCGCCAATAACATTTTCGTTCTCTCTCAACGGTACATATTGGTTTCGAGCAAATTAATCGTAAAAACAAGATCCCAGCCGCTTTGTAAAATGTTTTTATGTGCGAGTTAGAGAGGGAGATTAAACGGTTCTTTATCTCGTAATGAATTTATTCGTGTGCCATTAAATTTATTTATTGCCAATTTTACCTTATCTACAGCTTTTTGTTGCTTTTATTATCTTTTGTCATTTATATCACATTATACGTTCTACTTTCAAAGATAGCAAATCATAGTCTTTGATAAGATTTGTTAAGTACAATTCTATTATTAGATTCCTTTTGTATAAAGTTTTATTTATTTTTATAATTTTATCATTAGCTATCGATGATAATAACAATTTTCATTAAATTTAAAAATCCCTTAATAAATTTTGCTATATCTAAGATCTCCGTTAATCCAGTCAATTTTGGGCATACCTTAATAAAGTACTAGCTGGTTTTCCAAACTAATAACTTAACTTAAACTAACTTTACCCGTCGTCGTATATACTAGGAGAGTCCGAGTCTTTGTCCTGACAATTACAAACACAAAAAGTCAGTCAAATCGGTCAAGAAGTCCTTCAGTGATACTCCGTCATCCGTCATGTGGCAATTTCATTTTTATCTATAAGAAAATAGACAATAGTTAAAAGACAGCTATGAAACTATGCTAAGTAAACAGTTCTGTTTGGGTGTTAATAATATAAGTTTAATAATTGAATATGAATGACGTGTACCGTCAAAGGTTATTCTTTTAAGAAAAGCAGGTATTAAATACCAAAAATTTATATATTTTTGAATTAGAAAGTAGATTTTTTTTAGAAATAAGAAATAACATTAGACAAGAAATTCACTAAAATCAAATTTGTAATCACTATTAGTTACTTTATTTGTATCTTAACCTTTTCTTTAACTAATTATGAGTATCTATAATAAATAAATAAAGGACTGTAAGATTGTTACATTTATTTATACCTTTGTCCTCAGACGTGGCTGCACAGAACTCCTGACCGCCGTCACCAGGCTCAAACACGAGGTCGACTGCAAATTCGACACTATGACGTGTCCCATCACAACGAACTGCTGTTCTGTGGCCTTCGAAGAACTCTCCGCCCATCTCCAATCCACGCACAACATCATCGCCGTCTACTCGCAGAAGATCAAAATCCTCATCGAAAACTTTCAGACCAAACTCAAAAAGACCGCTTGCTGCAGAACCAAATACAAGATAATTCTCTTATACCAAAAAAGCGCTTTCATCATCAAAGTCTGCATATACAACTACCACGTTAGAGTCGAAGTCATGAGAAGAAAGCTTGGCTATTTGGCTGACGCTAAATCAGAGTCCAAGAAAAGTGAATACTGTGCACTTGTCGAATTCCAAAGTAAAGCCTTATGCACAAAGTCTGCAATTCTTATAGAGAATGAATCTTATAGTAAGAAAGCTGAGGTTCAATGGAGTGATGTTATAATGAAATCTGATAATGATGAAGCAATAACAATACATGTAAATATTGGGAAAACTGATTCTAATATAGGAAAAGATTATGCAGAAACATAGTATTGGTTTCATGGTGTTATTGATGATCATCTATGATAACAAAACATTGATCTGTTTGTACTTAACTATGGAGGAGGCGATTTTACATTCCAGACTAGTTTTCAAGTCTCTTTGGTGCTGTTTTCTAATTGAACGAATGAATAAAGTTTATCGAATGAACTTATTAAAGGGTAAAGTTGAATGAATGATTAACGAAACTAAGATTTTAGAAAAGAATAAGAAAAAATTGCAGCTCTTGATAACGAGTTAGTGATACTACTAAAGGAATAAGTCATTGATTATTTTAGTGTGATGAGTATTACATTCATAAGAAAACGTGACTGATATAGTTTAAATAATAGTTTTATCTTAATATAATATGCTTATTTATAAGATGCAATACAATTAGAGAGTATTTTGACATAGATTTGTTTTGTTTTATTCAGCCCCCAACAATTTACCTTATTCGACCGACAAATGATTTGTTTCAACATTTGAGAGATAGTTGCAGTATATTAAGGCCTTAAACAGACAACAATCTCTTGACCATGCTTCGATGTATATCCTCTGAAACTACATATGTCAACCACAAAATAATATTTAAGGATGAGCTTGTGTTTATCCACTCGGAATGTCAGCAATGTTGTTGCAGCCTTCACATAATTGTGTCTCCCAATGCGGATGAGTATCACTTGACATATTTTCTTAGACAGTATAGATTCAGTGACATAACTCTTATTGAGGGAGGACGTGATGACAAGCCCAATATTATTTGTTATTAAGTCAAATAGTTTCCAAATCTGGCCGAGCATTGCTCGTGAATTTATACCATCTAGATTTAAAAAGAAACACAATGGTGTTACCATTGTTGCTTGTCCGAAAACGCCATTTATTTAGATCAATTTAATATTATCGAAAATCCTCGTATAGACTACGGAATTTCATCAAAATTTAAAGTCGTTTTCGATCGAAAAGGCCTACATACATCAGTGGGCTGCTGCAGGTCAGGCTGATTGATTTATAATAAATAAATAAAATAAATATTTTTGGATATTGCACACAACGCTGTCCAGCTCCAAAGTAAGCAAAGCGTGTGTTATGGGTACCAGACACCGGATATAAATACATAAATATTACCTTATTTTTTGGTAAATACACATATCATACATAAATAAACCCAGATTCAAGACAAACACAAATGATTATATTATGATATAAATGTTTGTCCAGTGCGGGAATCGAACCCACACCCTCTGCACAGCAGTTGGTCACACTACCAACTAGGCTGCGAAGGAGTCAAATCGATTGTATACCAGAACATATTACTTAAATTATATAGTTATCGAAATACGTACTTTTTTTTTTTTTATACCACTAAGGTGGCAAACAAGCACACGGTCCACCAGATGGCCGTGGCCTATGGACGCTTGCAACACCAGAAGTATTACTCACGCCTTGCCGACCCTTAGTACTTATTCAGAACTGATTTTTTTGCTGTCGTGATTGATTTATTTACCAACGTTATAATTATGGTGCATATATGTGAGTTTGTTTGATTGTGTCTATGTTCTATAGTCACCTGCGATTTCCAGTAATACTGAGAACTTATTATGAACAGTTTCGAATACGCCAGATTCATGAATTCAGGAGTAAAATTTATCTACTTACTTACATTTGACGGGTCTCGAGAGATAACTTGCATACATGTTTCTCTCGAATTCCCTTCACCGTTTTCAAAAATTCATTATCTTTTTGGAAACTTCATTACACTGATGGATATAAGTCAAATAATAATCTGTAAAGTTGAGGGTTCAGTAAGATGCGATGGCAAAGTCGCAGCAGAATACTAGTAGTATACATACACATATTTAAAAAATGAGGTTAGAATAAAAGTTTTTATTTAACAATAAAAGCCCCTTATAAAATGCTAAAATATAGGTACCCTTATTTATAATATTGGCGATTTCTTTCAGCTAACAAACTCAAATAAGATCTTGTATAACTAGCTGTACATACAAATACTTGTTCCAAAAACGATCACTGTAGAAGTATCAAATGTCTAAAAAAATATTGTGTGATCTTCTTCAAAGGTAATCTTGTTATCGAAGTACGATTGCTTTTTCTTTAAGAAATATTTTCGGTGTCAAGGGGAAGGAAAATGGAGGACCTATCTGGTTATATTATTGTACCCCGCAGTGAAAGGAAAGTATTTTACCAACTGAAAAACATTTCCTTTTAAAGATACCAGTTGGTTAGATATACAAAGAGTAAAGGAATTTTAACAAAGTGAAAATATAGAACGGTCTTTTAAATTTTGGTAAATCAAATCTTAAAACATTCTTCAAAAATTCTTTAACTGAATAACTTAAAATAAATTCCCAAAGCAAACAAGACATACAACTAATATTTTCTGTGCATTCGGGTTAAAGTAACGCCTTTGTATTGTTGTTTAAAATTGGATGTTTTTTGGCACATTTTGTAACTAAACAAAACGAGATAAAATAGAAAAAAAAATATAACTGATGAATAAGTTGTTTTACTTTAAAGATGGCGATTGTTTTTGTTGAAAATCACGGTATGGAACCCTTAAAACATGCAAAAGGGGCTATTATTATGTAGAATATCAAAAATAGAAAATGATTTCACAAACTGGTAACGGTTACCGCCCAGTCCTCGTTCTGTTCCGAACAGTAACAAGGACGGCACGACAAGTCAATAAACGTTATACATACCATATTATTTGTGCTAATTTACAAAATTCACAGTAACAAAAAAGTTACTGAAAGTGCTTAAAAGTTAAACACCACATAAAGTATAGTAGTAGGTAACCATAAGGCGTTGAACTCTGCCCTTCATTCGTGTTGGTCCGTGCGACTTACACCATTTTTAAGTCAATTTTCGTTAAAAGTTGTATGGTACTCGGTTTTTTATTACATTTATAAAACAAATGGTTGAGAATTACGGGCAAGGGGATTTAAAATCAATGATTTTGAAAGCTTTTACCTCACACAATATACACCCTAAATAAAAGGTCACTTGTGCCCCTTTTATGCATACTTGAAGGCTTATCCGACGACAAATCCTGACAGTAAAAAGGCTTAAAAAAATGTTTTCTACCTCAGTTCTATCTATGCTGCCCTTAAGTATTGTGTTACAATGACCTACTTAGGGTCCACATAAAATATTTCAATAAATTTTCATTAGAGGCTATAATAAAATAATAGAATAAGTCTGTGACATACTTGGGTACGGTAGCCTACAAAAGCTAATTTATGTTTCATGTTACTAAGGTGGCGAACAAGTTTACGGCCCGCCTGATGTCAACTAAATAAATCTATAGTATAAAAGGCACTAACCTTAGGGAGCGCGTTTATAGTTTTCTCATAGGACTGTTATTAAATATGAGAACGCGATAGTAGAGTTATAATAATCCACAAAAATTTACACTGATCACATATAGCGATTTACTCACGCGTTGTCGGTACTTTAAAAATATTTTTAAAACCCCAAACCATAGTGGTATATAGGTTTTTTATAGAGAATAACTACGGCAGGACACTCATTCCACAACATTTATAATATATTATTCATCATTTTAAAATTAAATAAAAATAACACTGCTTAATATTTGTTTCGCGCCTTTTTTTGCCGCGCAATGGAAATAACACACATTTTTTTGTGAAAGCACGCATGGAGGTTGGTGAGTATCGCGTCTTTTTCCCTTACCTGTCAATGGAGCCCTATTACTAGGCCTATACGCTGTGTGTCTGTCTGTCCGTCCGACTTGTAAGGGCTATCTTTTAGATCGAAATAGGGAAAAGCCACTTTTCACCACACCAAAATTTTCACTAAATATGTGTTGGAATGGCGGATTACGTAACAAACAATAAAAAGTAAAAAAAAATTTAAAGGGGGGTCAACTTCTTGCTTTATCGTAAAATTATTAATACAAGCTTAAAACTAGCAGTGATTATACTATGAGCTCTAAAGAATAACATAAACTTATAAAAACCGGCCAAGTGCAAAACGAATTACAGTGGAGCGTCGATTATCCGAACGTCGCTCAACCGAACCACCGCTTATCCGAACAACTACGCCCGCCCGACCCGCGCGTTCCTCTCTCCCGCCTTCCGCGCTACAGTGCTCGCGCACGTGTCGCGACTTGTTGACTTGTTAATTGTACTCGTATGTAACATCAACGCCGAATGGTATACCAAACAATGCCTGCCAGAATTTTTGTTTGACTGCAATGAGCAACAAGCGACCAAACACAGGGCTCTGGTACTGCTTCACCATGGCAACGCGCCCGCATAGTCAATGCTCAAAACGAGGGACTTCCTTGACACCACACCGGTCACAGTCTTGGCTCACCCTCCTTACAGCCTTGATCTGGCACCGTGTGAAAGGGATACAGATTTCATTGCTGGAAGACGCGCTAGCAGCGTTCGAGAAGCCGTTTAAGAGGTGTCTGCGGTAGACTGGTAAATTTTTTTTCAAAAATTGGTTCAGACGTTGTATACAGGCTGGTGGAGAGTTCTTTGAAAAGATTTAATTAAAATATTTTATTCATAGAAGTAAGTATTTTAGTTTCTCAAAACTTTCTGAGTGTCTCACGTATATGTAAATGTAAATATAGTTTTCATTTACCTGTATGTAAATATATGTGGCTGAATCAATATACACATTGGTAGTTCGATTATCCGAAAATACCGGTTTTCCGAACACCCACGTCCCCCAATTAGTTCGGATAATCGACGCTCCACTGTACCATCTTAAATTATCGTATCAGCGCTATCTAGCGAAAATATTATGGATTTTTAAGATAAACAGTTCCAAATTTGTTTATTAGAAACGATATCCGCATTGTTTATTAAGCAACAGCAGGCATGGTCAGTCACTAGATGGGTGACCAATAGCGGCACACTTTTGTATTTGTTTGTGTTCGTAAATTATATAATAGTACGAAACCCGCACTGTATCTTGTCAACCGGTTTTTCAAATTTGACTGCACACTAAATTTATTGAAGCACGCTTTTTATTGAATAATGATAAGATAGGTTTTCTTCAAACAAATAATCGTAAAACGAGATTGAAAATTGTCGAACGTTTTATGTCCCTGCGGTGGGGGAGCGGAGGGGTTCGTCGAGTTTGTTAGCTTTTTTATTGAGCTAAGTTAATTTATCACTGGTGAAATATTTATTTCGAACGCGTACATATGTATCTTATTACTTAAACTTTTTATTTTTTATTACTCGCTTAACTTACAAGACGCAATATGTACTTAAAATGTTTGTTTTCTTTCTTACGTTACTTACACATTTTTTGTGTATGTTTATTTTAGATAGTGAATAGGATATACTACTAACTACTTTTGGTTGTGTACAGTGAGAAGCGATCCCGTAGTTTAATTATATAGAGGAACTAGCTCTTACCCGCGGCACCGCCGGCACTCCATACAGTTATCGGCGTAAAATCCTACGACAACTCCTTGATTAAGTTTGCTTTAGCAACTTAAAACTGTGCTGTAGCTTGGTTAACGTGGATTTCGGTTACAGTAATTCCTTCGGAAAATTAAAAATTTCCGTGATAAAAATTTTCCTATGTACTTCTCCGTCCCCTCAACAATCTCTGTGCCAAAAATCAGCTCAGTTGGCTCCGTAGTAGATTATAGTATAGTAACATAACAAACAAACAAACATAATAACACTAATATATGGTACTTAGGAGGATAAAAAAATAGTTAAGATTAATGGATGAAAAGATGGATCAATTTAAAATTTCACCGACACGTAGATTTCACATTAGAACAAACAAGTGGAAATTTCAAACAAAAATCGACACACACGAGTATTTTTAGAATGCGCTTATTAAAACTTTTATTTGATAACAAAAAAGTCGTGTTCAGGATTCTTTTTGAAGTTTTATTTTTTTGTAATCGCCATATTGGATTTAATCAGACGTTAGGTACCGAATATTAGTTAAAGAGTTAAGGAATTATGATCAAAAAAATTAACATGCTAAGATACATACAACAGTCTGCTAAAATCACACCTAAGAGAAGAGTAAATAAATTTACAACAAATTAACTATCTAGGGGTATACTATAGGTTGGGAAATTTGTGGCGGGGCTTAACAGCCTATTGGTAAAGTGGCAGCGTTTTGTTCACCGACATAATATACATTATGCGCTGATTGTCAATAATCCAACTTAATAAAATTAAATAAGAGTTGTACCGTGTGTCATACAGAATTTGTCTTTTGAACTTGGTTGGATTAAGACATTAAACGCATTGAAGCAGTGAACAAATAGCACCTTAAATGTTCATGGTTGTCTACAGAATAAAATCATTCTTTCCCCCTGAAATTTTGAGCAACCCCTTCAAAATGCAAAAAGGGGTATTTTGACCCCTGGTAGGGTGTTTTCGAGTTTTTATTTAATTCAGTAAATTTGCTATACTATAACCCTTCGTAGTCGGGTAATAATATAATATAATATTTTGTATTTTATTATCATTTTATGTTTCAAACTGGAACCTATATCTATACATATAATAAAATGGTAGGAAAGTCAAAACTGTACATTGAATATTTTTTTTAAAGAATACTTGGGGTGTGATTTACAATCGATACCGAAGCCAAAAATGTAGTTTTTAGAATTTTTGTCTGTATGTATGTTCGGGATAAACTCAAAAAGTGTTGCATGGGTTTACTTCAAATTTGGCACGAATATTATTTAGAAGTCAGGTCAACATATAGGCTGCATGTTATCACGCTATCACCTACGGGGAACGAGCAGGGAACCTTTATTTCTTCAACGCATTCTGTAACAACGTGTAATCTAACGCATTTTTGACTTGCTTCTTACTAATTAATTATTCTACTCACACATAGCCATTTATTTTATGTTAAAAAATCGTGTAAAGTCATAACTTAGATGTGTTATAATTTTTCACTATATAAAAATGTTTCCTATTTGCTAACTAGATGGCGTTGGCGTCGAATTAGATCGCGCTATGGTTTCTTTCACAAAAAGTTTAGCGTTCACGCAGACTACGTCGCGGGCAGCAGCTAGTCAATACATATTAAGACACAGACACGGCAAGTGTATACAAAATATATATATATTCTTCGCCAACGTCTTTAGGATTCCTACCTAAACACGGAATCCTATGGTTTCGGTCATGTCCATCTGTATGTCCCAGGCTTATAATTATAACAGCTTTCCACCGATGCTGATCAAATGTTACAGACGGGACAGGTGACTCATGTGAACCGCCTACAGGTATGTAAAGAAATTCATCTAAGGTCAAAGGAGTAGTAGGGATTCGTTAGTTCTGGCTCACTGCCCCCAAAATCTCAAACAATGTTTACAACTTACTATGAAGTTAATTAGGATTAATAGAGTTTTACAGTTTAAGCAAAGTCCTTAGTTGAAAAATATATAGATTTAAATACACAAGTAAGAACTACAGCTAAAAGTGACTGAAAAAGATTTTTATAAATAATACATTCTTTGGTAAAACTATGGAAAATGTTGAAAAACGTGTTAATGTGAAATTGTTAACCCACTGGGAAAACCATGGTTAAATTCAAGGTGCTAAAAGTTGAATAGCTCAGCCTGAGTTTCATAGTCTATCTATATTCTCAGAGTCTTTAATAGCAGATCAATTAGAAAGACTAAGGTATACTTCAAGAAACTATTTGTTTTAGGATTTTGTATATTGGAAATATAAAAACTTTGATGTATAACTTTCATTATTATAACATGCACAAAAAAAATTACGATAATAGTGTCAAGTTATAATACCCTGATACGGATAGCTTTGTTTACTATGTATTACAGATAATTTTTATAATGATGTAAAATCTGATTTTTTTTTTTTTTTCGATACTTCAGACTATCTTAGTGATAACTTTATGGTTAATTTATAATTAAACTTTAATAAAACGAAACTTGGAAATTCAGTAACAATATGAGCACAGTCATATTTCTTGTGATTAATTAAATTAACTTTAGATTTGAAATAGAAACGGCAACCAGCACAGATATGAATAGCGTCATTTCGATCTGTTATTTGTTTATTTACCAAGCGTGATAAATACATTAATGGCAATTTCAACCATTGTTTAAAAATAACAAGTTAATGTGTAATTCTTTACTACATTTTGTAAAGTATAATGTTCCAACGATGGTATTACATATTTTTTTTCTTTGTTAAACTGTAATTCAAACATATTAATACTAATGTCATTTTGCTTTTCTACCTTGGATATATTAGATAATTTGATTGGGAACTGAATATTATTAAAAGTAAGTTTATTTTGTTTTCTTAAGTATGATGATACCCTATCGGAATGTGTTTTTACAGGATATAATGCCGATAATAAAGCCCACTTAAAACATTTTTGATCGTTCTTTTTTACGGTAATTACTGTTTTTTACGTTTTACATCTAAAGGTTATTCAATATACAAAGATCCCCGTAAGGGATTGAACTTATTAACATGCATTTCTAAGAACTGACTTTTTTAGGGTCTACCACTATCTTTTTTTTCTAAATCACTCACACATTACACATTTTATTTTTAATATCATCACTTAAAGGTTCTGAATTATTTTCTAATTCACCAATTTTTATCCGATTTCTAATAGTCAAATTAAAAATTAAAAGATTTTTTTAAATCTTTTATTTCCTGTTAAAAATCTGCATGAATAATAAAATAAACTTTCCTAAATAAGAAATAGTATTGATTCTTCAATTGATGCTATAAATACTTCAGGAGTGATATAACAGACACATAAGGTAAATTATGATTAAGAATAAGACATTTCTCTTTGTGTTCCTTAGATCGTAAGTGCTGAGCATAGAATCTTTGGTTAACCTGTAAATCACATATTTGACACATCATGTCCTGTGTACGTGTTGTATTGGAAGATGTTGACGTCGATGCTAGTTGTAAATCTTTAACACTATTATCAGCTTTTCTCTTTAAAATTCGACCGACTTGAATTGAAGATTTTTTGTAGGTACAACATGTCAAGTCATGTCAAGCGTGAACCGCATCTAGGTTAAGTTTTTGTAAAGCGTAAGTGGACACACCCCTAAAATCTTAAGATACAACCTCGGGGGACTAGTTTTTGGAATATCACCACCAACAGCATTGTAATTAAATAAGAATAACTTAATTATGAACGGAAAAAACATAATAGACCCATTAAGATAATGATATAATTACACAACAAAACTAGAAACAAGTTATACACAGAACCCACTGTGACATCACGCGGTAGCCTTGGTCAAGCGTGAGTCGCCACGCCTGCCAGCTTCAGGGGGTAGGTTTTCATCGAGCGTGAGTCGCCAGACGCCTCCAGCTTCAGGGGTAGTGTTTTTGTCAAGTGTGAGTCGCCCAGGCGTGCGTCAGGGGTAGTTAAGTGGGAGTCACCGTCCACCAGGCGTGCGTCAGGGGTAGTTTTCGTCAAGTGTGAGTCGCCGCCCTCCCAGGCCCTTAGAAGGCAATCTGTTTTTGAGAGTGAGTGAGTGGGGGGGCAGTCAGCCAGTACCAACGAATCCCTACTACTTATAGGTACCCAGAACTGATGGCTCGGCTGAAATCCGAAATGGGATCTTATAACTTAAGAACTAATAATCCAATTCCTCTACACCTTAAATTGATTAGTACCCATACGGTGCCACAGTGCCAATTTTACCATCTTGCCTTCTAAACGCTGTTTTACTTACCTAAATAAGTGTCCTCCTGTGACTGAGAGCAGTATAGTGGTACGTGATGTTTTAGGTACTATACTAATCTAATTGGATGTGTGTGTGTGTGTGTGTTCTTACATCCACTTTTGCTTATGTGATAGACGGTTAAATTTTCCGACTACTTAAATTTTTTTAAACAAAACACAAAAAATATTTAAGAGTTACTTATAAAAATTCAACATTTACCAAAAAATAAGACATTTAATATTGAACCAAAACCTAATATACTTTGATCAAAAAAGCTTTCGACTTTAATTAAGTTCAAGTTTCTATATCCATGAAACTTTTATTAAGAACTCTTCAAAGACAAAATCATAAATGGAAGCGCGAGGCGGTTATTTAATTCTTAAGGAAAAATGCCGATATCTCATCGAGAGACGTGAAATCAAATAATAAATGATAAATAGTATAAGAATATTTTTGGGTACATTTTAAGTAAAGAAATGTAATCAAATTTTTGTTAGAATAAAAAATAACTTTTCTTGAACAGACGCGTTTGTATTCAATATTTATGTGATGAACATTCTTGTTTATGTTAAGTTTTCTATGTATTGAATAATAAAATTATTTATTGATTATTGAGTATGTATTTGTATCCGTTTTTCTGGTATCCGTAATAGAAACCTTGGTTAGTTTGGGACCAGATGGTTCTGTGTAATATATCTATAATATTATTATCATAAGATTCTGTTATTTTTTTATTTACCAACTACTCATTAAAAATAAACATAAAGTAGGTTTTTTTGATAGCTTAATGGTTAATTATTATTTTGTATTTCTGAGGAGAAAAAGTCACTGGATGAAAACGGGACTAGAATCTACAAGAAGGTATTTTAAAAGCAGAACGCACTTATTAATGCATCAGATTACAGCGTCATATACAAACAAACAAACAAAATTTTTTATCAAGCAAACACACACTAAAAAAATAAAAGAGTGTGAGCTAAAAGGGCCTCCCCTTAAAATGATATGTACCCGAGTAGGTACAATACTGATATGTACCCGAGTAGGTACAATACTGATATGTACCCGAGTAGGTACAATACTGATATGTACCCGAGTAGGTACAATACTGATATGTACCCGAGTAGGTACAATACTGATATGTACCCGAGTAGGTACAATACTGATATGTACCCGAGTAGGTACAATACTGATATGTACCCGAGTAGGTACAATACTGATATGTACCCGAGTAGGTACAATACTGATATGTACCCGAGTAGGTACAATACTGATATGTACCCGAGTAGGTACAATACTGATATGTACCCGAGTAGGTACAATACTGATATGTACCCGAGTAGGTACAATACTGATATGTACCCGAGTAGGTACAATACTGATATGTACCCGAGTAGGTACAATACTGATATGTACCCGTGTAGGTACAATACTGATTTTCAGTGGGAGCCCTTACTGTGTCACTTTACGGACATTTGTGAAAGAAAAACAATAAAAAAGCAAATATTTAATTACTATACTATAAATATGTAAATTGCCTGCCTACAAAACAAATATAAAAAATAAAATATTTACAAAATCAATAATTTGAAGAGAAAAAGAAGAGGAAAAGACAATAAAGGCAGAAGAGGCTGTACCCACTAAGACATTTTGCCTCTTTAAAGGAGGTTATATCACAATAGATAAATAAAAGAAAAAAAATTATATATTATCTATGATACACATGGTGGTTTTATCCTTTAACCTGTTGATTTTGTGATAAATCCTTAACATGCTGATTACCAACAGTGATAATGATGTAAGTGATAACCGATATCGTCTTAACATATGTTCTATGCAGTGCTTATTAAGTAATGGGCATAATTATTAGAAACTGAGTGAAAATATAGGTAAGTGTCGGATCGAACTCATAATCTTTTAGATTTATTAGTTTCTTAATTTTAACCCCAAAAATTTTATGTTTTTTTTCTATTTTTGTGTGAAAATCTCAATGCGGTTCACAGAATACATCTACTTACCAAGTACAACAGTATAGTTGTTATAGTTTCGGAAAAAGTGGCTGTGACATACGAACGGACAGACAGACTGACATGACGAATCTATTAGGGTTCCGTTTTTGCCATTTGGCTACGGAACCTTAAAAAGTACCTAAAAAGACTGATTATTTAGCAAATAAAGTTTCATTTACTTAATTAATGTTGTATTGGTTTTTATTTAGGGTAAACTAATAACAAGTCTGGATTTATTTCAACGTTACAGTTCGTTGATCTTTTTAAAACTCCTATATTATTATTCGATAGAGATGTTGCTTAGGAAACAGCTATATTTTGAACGTTGACTAAGAAAGAGCTATATTTTGATTATATTTTTAATTAATTATTATTACCTTTACCTTTTTATTGTATTTTTTCGAAGTCTATTGTTGTTTTTGGTGAAAAGTTTTTATTTTTTATTTTTAAAAATAGTGACATATTCGCTTATTTTCTCATACACTAAACAAATACCCAAATCGCTTTAAGTGTGCCTGTAATAAAAAGTAACTTGAAAAAGCCTAAGAAAGTCTTATGCCCTCGATTTCCCTCTGATTCCATCATCAAATTTGGACTTGGTGACAAGGGACCACCTCAGGAGCATACTCTTTTGAATAAAAAAAGGAGTTTTGAAATCAGTCCACAAATGTCGGTAATCATACTAAAAAAAATACAGTCGAACATATATCCTCCTCCTCCTTTTTTAAAATCGGTTAAAACCTTGTTCTGATATATATTATGAGGTAAATACAATATGAAATCTGAGCCCGATTTATCTTATTTTAAGATCGATATATATTGACCGCCTGCACGCGATTTTAGCATCTAAGCTATGCATGCATACATATTGCACGTGACAAGTAGTGGTAACCCGCGGTGAAATGGATTTTCGTTTTTGATTTCTTTGCAGTAGTTATACTATTATAAAATTGTTATTTTTTGCTCAAATTTTAGGTTAGGAAGTATGAAATAACTTGGCAGTTGAAAGAATATATATTTGTCAGTTTCCCAAGAGCGGCAACCCAAAACGAGGCTCCCCCCGCGGGGAGCCCTTGAGCGTTGGGCGCTATATGGGCCTCGCCCCAAAATTCCGGTGGATCAGTTATGGCTGCATAGTCCGTTCGGAAAAAAAAAGTCTCTTCAACTTGTGTCAACTCGGGTTGATGTTCCAAATACCGCCCCACATGCACAGCCTAATTTATCGAAAGTGGGTAAGTTTTTAGAGATGGCTCGAGATCTTTGACATCAATACGTTAATTACTAAATGTCTCGAACAGCGAAAGTTTTTAATCTTTAAGCAAACATTCCTTTTGACATAGACGACAGTATTCCAAATAGAAAGAAGGGAAGTGGGTTGCTAGTGAGTATGTTCCTACTTATCAACAGGGTATTAGCAAATTTACGACGACTGACAGACTGAATAACTGTCTTTTTTATTATTCTATCCACAGAGCGTTGCGCGGGTCCATCGCATAATACGTCATTATATTGTCAAAAAATCTTGATTTATAAAAGCAAAAAAAAACTCGATTGGATTTTTTTAAAATCTGCAGATTGTTTTAACTAATTATTAACAAGTTACGATAAGATTGTTTGTTTTTGAATATAAAAAAAAAAACTTGATTGGATTTTATTAAAAGAAATCTGCAGATTTTTTAACTCATTATTAACAAGTTACGCTAATTAACTAGTGTTATAATATTATATTTTATATATTAATATTAAATAATTATTATAACGAGTACCTATGACTAAGTTCTCGGGTGGAAAAAACGAAGAAAGAAGGTCTCCAACCGTCTCGTTCTTATTAAATAACCGATATAACCCAGGTGTATATTGTTATATCGCGCTCGTGAATTTCAATTTAAACTAATTTTCCGTCGTCGCTGGAAACGTATTCTGTATTTTTTATAAAAGTATCGCTTGTCGCACCTCCTCACAGACACACCTTTTTTTAGGATTCCGTAACCAAATATAAAAAACGGAACCCTTATAATTTCGTCATGTCTATCCGTCCGTATGGCACAGCCTTATATAATTCCGCCTCGACCTTATATTTTTTCATCGATTATGTCTGTCTGATGAAATTTTAAAGAAATGTGTTTATGATAAGAAATTAAAAGTGAACCGCCAAACCGTTTTGTAATGAAATTGAGATTGGAATTGATAAAATGTTAATCTTCGCGCATCCCATTGTGGGTGTGGTTTGATAGTTCTTGAATAATGCATTTGGGATCGGTATGTTTTGCGAGTTATCGTCTCCCAAAGTTGAAAAATGTGAATTTATTCCTCTATCTTTTAAAAAGCCTGATTTAAATATCTGACAAAATAAAGAAGATTTACGTTTCGAACAAAATTAGTTTACAAGTTTTTCATGCATCCCCAATTCCCTAATAATTTTAATTCTACGAAACCTTTACCTATTGCTTTTTTTTGTTCTGAAATTAACTACTAATGGAGTTTTAGAAGAATACAACTTTACTTCATTGGGCTATTTTCAAATTCGTACAAAAACCCAAAGATCCACACTTTATTTCAATAAAACCTTTTTTTTCTTCTTATTCATTAAGAATTCAGTCAGATTACCTTTAATAGTAATAAAAGTACATTTATAACACAAAAACATAAAAGAAATAAAATTTGGCTGACCCTTTGAAGTGTATCTGTGGATTTGCTCCGCATAATGGAAACGTGCTGAAGACTATTGTGATGCACAAAGTGAGCTCGGTCCATTATCATACTTTTAACGGATAATAATACAAAACAACAATGTCCTTTAAAAAAAGAAAAAACTCGAACAGAATTATGTAATTTATTTACGCAGTGATTTTTTGATAGTTTCATCTAGAAATAAATTTTATTATGTTTTAAACAATGAAAAGCAGATAACAAGTGGTAACGCAATTACTTAGCCTTACGTATAGGTTACTTAGTGTAACTGTTACTGTGAATGTCCGAAATGCTACGAACCTTAAGATTCACCGGCGTATGTTGTCAACCACCAAGTTTGCTGGTGATAGACTCTCTTTTTTCTTTACTTTATTGTTTCAATCTTACTCCGGGAATGATAACATACACCACAACGATTTACTGCATGTACAAAATCGTCGCGTGTATGTTTAATTTAAGGATGTCAGTGACAGATCTGTTATTGTAATGTGTCTGTTGCGAGGCATAACATGAGGCTTAATTATTGAGTGAAAACTGTTCAATAATTATTTAGGCACACATTAGGGCTTAAATCACTCAAAGATTACCTTCTAGTAGTAGATTCTGTAACTATTAAAAGTAGATTAAAGGATCACTACTTACATAAAAAAATCGGCGAAGTGCAAATCGGACTCGCGCACGTAGGGTTCCGTACCATTATCTTTTAAAACGGAAAAAATCATGTTTGTTGTATGGGAGCCCCCCTTAAATATTTGTTGCATTTTAATTTAATTGTTTATTTTGAAATTGACTCTAACTAAATATTCTGTGAATTTTTAAGCGTCTATTGCCGTTATCAATATCGAGCAAAAAAAATCACGCTTGTTGTATGCCCCCTTAAATATTTATTTTATTCGGTTTTATAGTATTTATTGTGATAGCGGCAACAGAAATACATCTTCTGTGAAAATTTAAATTGTCTTACTATCACGGTTCATGAAATACAGCCTGGTGACAGACGGACGGACGGATGGACAGCGAAGTCTTAGTAATAGGGTTCCGCTAATTAACCTTTGGGTTACGAACCATAAAAAAAGGAAATACGATCATTATCCACGGAAAAATCTTGGTAACTCTCAACACACGGTATAGAATTTATGCTTTCCCCCCTCCTGGTGTTTTTGTACTAAAATCAAGTCTGCTGTTAATTAAGCTTCTGGTGCATAAATTTTTATTTCATGTGATAGCCCAATTATAAAAATCGTTCCGTTCAGTGGCCAGTATACCACTCGGATTTGTACTTCTTAGAATATTTCAGATAAATAAGATAGGTCCTTATAAAAACCAAACTTCGTTGCAATCAAATCAAAAGATTAGGCTCTACTAGCCAGTCCTGAATTAATTCTTATAGCCACTGAACTGGCAAAGGTTGTATATTATTTCTTCCGTGGTCATTTATTTTACCACTTATTATTTTCAGTTATTTCAATTATGACATGAGACTGTATTAGAAGCGGTGTTGTTGAGATGGGCTCCCCCACCATCTGCTGTCACGCAGGACTAAGGTACTGAATGTGAATATGTATCATGCTGCTGGTTACACTTAACAAACATACTAGTCGGTACATAGATACTAATACAAAAATATGTCGTTTTTCATGAAAATATTTCTCAAATAAACCTTTTTTCTAGCAGTCACTCAAATTGGAAGTAATGATAAGCTAAAAAGTACACGCATTAAGTTAGGGTTCCGTAAAATGAGAATAATTCTTATTATTTGATAAATCTCAATAGTTTTATTGTCATAACATCACCCTGATAAGTTATTTTTAAAATTTTAACCGGAATAAACCACAGTTAGCCAAAGAAACTAGTTTTCGTTCATGTATCCTTACTATAAGTTATCACAAGACACAATAATAACAATTATATAGATAAGGTAAATAAAATAAAATGAACACACAAAGATTTGGGTAACCAGGCAGATGGGCCGCACGAAGGAGCACAATGTGCCAAGCAAATACTTGTCAAACTTTGCAAATTAAAAGAAGCGCCACTGTCTATTAAACGTGTCCTGAAAATGAAATCTAGCTTATAGAATTTTTTTAGTTTACATTACGTGCCTAACGAAGTGATAAGTTTGACGAAAAACATTATAAAGTTAACATAACTCAATATCTTCATCAGCGCTAGTGTCTAAGTTAAAGTGTCTTCAGTGTACAATGTAGTAAGAATATGATCAGTTTTATTTACGCGCTAAATGAAGTTCTAAGTTGGTTAGAGAGCACAATACTCTACAATAAGGCTGAACAAGGCAATCACCGTCGTGGAAGTGGAATTAACACATAGACACATTATTCCAAGTGGGTGAGCGAACTGCTCAAATTTGGAACATTTGTGTTTACTTTGCCAATGTCACAGTATTGTGGGTACAGGATTTAGTCTAATATGTCTAAGTATTTCGTAGATAATTTATTACTATAAAAAACGCAATTTTATGACATTTTCGTCGTTTGGTCTGCTGTCTATTCCATGATGCAACTTTGCAAATTTGCAATATTCAATTTTTATAACATACAAAGTGCAAAGCAAGAGTTGAATCTGACTCATACTATTTCAGTCTTCAAACAGTTGTTGAAACAGAAAATTAGATATATAGAAGATACTTTTCCTAGTTCTATGGGAAATGACGCCAATAGCATAGAATTGGATTTGATGTAAAAGAAGCAAATAGTACCGCGAGCTCCCTTTAGTCTCTGATAAACGTTTAAGGGCCATCATTAGCCTGTTATTACTAATGTGCGTTGTTTAAGCGAATAAAGAAACCACCGATAATGCCTATGATCAATGTCAAAATGGCTGCGATATAGCCCCTGGCCGTCAAGTGGGATCAACGGAAACAAATTTGTCATGTCAGTCTTCGTCTTTATTTATCAACCACTCCGTGGGTAATAAGCGCACGGTACAAACATTCAAGTGATGAACATTTGTGTTTGTCTTGAATCTGGATGTTTTCTGTGTAGGTATTTAGAAGTATATATGTATATATATTTGCTTAATTAAACAGTGTGTAATGTCCATGAACATTTATTTGTTTATCCATTTATTTATCCTCATTGACGGGTAATTTGTTGTTATTTAGCAGCAATACATTGCATGACGATCAGTTCGTGACTCATTTTGCGTGATTCTACCAAATATAAAGACTGAAGAATGAATACGAACCCATCACGACATTGCATGCACCGTGACTCGTTAGACATTCTCCTATAATATCGTTTTTATGTTAATACGTAGACAAATCATAATATCCAGTATACTATTTTGCTGTTCATTAGATACTTATTCCACTTTTGTCTTATGTTTGTGTATAGCCGAAGTCGCATTCCGTCTTACCTTGTGACACGATAGCGCCTATGAGACTTTACATAACCTCCCTGTGTGCATATGTATTATATTTTGATTATTTTAATCATTCATTAAAATTTATGGTTAAGTAAACAAATCTTGGGGCAAGGTGGCATGCGACCACGGATAGCCATTAGTTGGAAGATAATAAATTCAGATAAAAATATTTTCTTGATTCAGAGCGCATTTTTTTTCGTAGACGGATTTTAGTTTTTGAACAATTTTAGGGTTCTGTACCTAAAAAGAAAAAAAATGGAACCCTTATTGGAAGATTTGATGTCCGTCCATCTGTAAAGACCCTTTTCTCAGGAACTTAAATTAATATCAAAAACTCAGGTCTTGGAGCAGTGATAAAATCCAACTTCTAAGTCAATGCAATCAAGAGATACGGCCAGTTATGCTCAGTTAATGCCGTATATTTTCATGCTCGCAAGTGAATCAAAACCTATAAGGTAAAGGTAGGTTGACCTAGAATCACGAAATTTGGCAAGAAGCAATGCCACGTAGCACAAGTAAAGGAAAAATTCCGAAAACGTTAACTTTTATTTCGCGATTATAAACTTTTTTGCAGTTGGTAAACTAAAGCGGCCTTTGTCGATATATGGAGACAACAGTTTACTAACGGCAAAGTTACGTTTGTCTTTTAATACAGTTTATTCTTACGGAACCCTCGCCATTCAAATCCGACTCGCACTTGGCCGTTTTTTGTATTGCCTTATAATACAAATGGATAAATGGATAATAGGTAAAGCAACTAAAATAATAATAAAACACATCTTAATATTAATTGTTGTAAGTTCATCTTATTAAACCAGAATTCAATTCTTCCCTGATTTCCGCTGAAGTTCGACAATGTCACAATAAAATACATATTTCTAACAAATATACGAGCATACTGTGGCTCACGAATTGAGGAATTGGCTGCACGTTTTTACTCCGTTAAACACCAATACGATTTTGCCCTTGACCGGGTTTTATTCGATATTTCCTTGTCGAATTTTTATAAATACAAATCTATTGTGTCTGCGAATGACCTTTTTAGTGTCGAGATGTAAGATGTTAGCTAAATAGGTAGTTCATTTTATAGAAAAAGTAGTTACCTTAAAATAATATATCCTATTGCAATCAGTAAATCTTTGAAATGTTAATAGAAAATGGAGTATGCCAAAAGAGTAGTCTAAAAGAAATCTAACTTGTAAGTAAAACAAAACCGCATGCCTGAAAATTCATCTTTTCTCAACATTCAAGTATGTCCCACTGATAGATCGTCAGCAATCCGCACCCCTACCCCGAAGTGTGAACCTCGATTATATCCTCGACAGTTATAATAGCCCTCCCCTAATGAGCAACTTTTAAAAAATTACTACTTACTACTTACCTCAGCAACAATTTAAGCAGGTCTTTAAAAATTCGATATTTCGTTCAACAAATACGTGTCTAAAATCACCAACAAAAACTAAGTCCAGTCCAGGTCTGGTAAGGAAACGAACATAGACTTTTTCTCATAAAATATCACGTCGATAACCATCACCATCGGCAGTATTATGCAGCTCCAAAAGACCTCGTAAAACTTACAACCAACTTACCTCTGCCGCAATGTAAGCCGGTATAACGGAGAGCAGCAGACGCTCTTGCTGTTCCCGCTCGCACTCGAGCTTGACTCTCTGCTCCAGACAGGTCCGGGTTCCAGCGAAGGTATTGCGATGAGCACGCTCTGTCAACGCGCGATAGTATAGGCCTATGCCGCTCGCCGACAGGAGTAACGCCACCTCGCAGATTAGCTGTGGAAGACATAAGTAGTTCGAAAATCTTGTTTTAACCATAAAACCTCTAGTTATTTTGTCTGTATTAGGTTTGCAACTAACAACAGAATAATATGAGAATTCAATTTTAAATAACGTATAAAGAGGAAATAGAGTCAAACCGGGGTAAGCAGATTCTCCCTACTTTTATGCCTGTATTCAAAGGCAGTTTGAACAGAGTTGGAACAGTAGGTACTGAATAAATACTCCATCAAGAGTGTATACAATTCTTACTTCTTCTTAATTCATCTGTGATCCCTAAACAATTCTGTCACTCAACAGACACCCTGCGTGGTAAGTGTAAGTTTTTGTGGAATCCTAACCCTACTATCGCGTTCGCGTCAACGAATTACATGTATGGAAATTAAGCAGCGCTCCTGGAAAAAAAAATCATCATAGGGCTGTAACTAAATACGCGAACGCGATAGTTGAGTTTAAAACTCACAGAAACTCACATTAGACACACCGGCGACTGGAGAAGCTGAACTCCTGTTGTGGCAGTTCCTACATCAGACAGACAAAAATAATGATTTCTGAAAGGATTAAGGAACATATCAAGGCTGTAGTAAACTGTAAAATAAAATAAATAAAAAGACAGTGATTGCACAAAAGCGACGCCATGTGCATACTTCACAACAGAACTGAACAGCTAAACACAGAATATCTGAATCGTCACATCTATACTAATATATAAAGCTGAAGAGTTTGTTTGTTTGACGGGCTAATCTCAGGAACTACTGGTCGGATTTAAAAAATTCTTACAGTGGATAGCCCATTTATCGAGGAAGGCTGTAGGCTATATATCATCACGCTAACACAAATAGGAGCTGAGCACCAATGACAAATGTTTCATAATCGGGTTTTTTTAATCCTTTTGAGAGCTTCCGCTGCGTGCGCTGCGTAAACGGTTAAAGTTTTGCAAAAATTATGTATGACAGAATTGTTCCCCTTTAAAAGTTCTAAAAAAAAGTCCACGACAGCATATGTCTATATTTTAAGGTTGGCTCACTATAACCTTTTTAATGCTAACCATATTTGTTCTAAAATAATGCATTATTTGTGAAGGTGTTTTTATAAACATGATATTAATCTTTATCCAAATAAATACGTTATTCATCACAAGCATTTAATTTAAAACAATATTGCCCTGTTATATAATATCTTAGGAGATATCGCAGTTATAAAATAACGTCGCAGCAAAATAATTATCAAGTATTGCGCGCACATTTATGTCATGAGGGGGAAGGGCGGTTCATATTGTTTAAAAATATTTTTACCTTCTGTGTTTTTTTATAATAAAGGAGTTGCCGTAAGAATCCTATGCCGATAACCAAATTTAGGGCGGGCGAAGCCGCTGTTATAATAAACATGTATTTCTCGGAGTAAGACACATTAATTGCATGAATGCTCAGTTGTTTGGCCAAAGTAAATGTAAATTGTCAGAGGCGATACATTATCTTCATTAAACCTATTGTGTTGAAAAAAGGATAAATCTTATTAAAAATATACAAGTTTATTTTCAGTGGCATGTTTACAAAAATTTTCACAATACCCACACCTGCACTTTACAATTTGTGATGATTACGATTTAAGTTTGCCTATAAATATGAAATATTATGATTTTGCATAATGGCTCTTTTTATTTACCTTTAAAAGAACTAATAAACTTTCGAAAATTCTATTTAATCATTTTATACACATGTGCTTGTACTAAAACTTGCTTGCTTTGCTTCGTTGTCACGAGAAGGAATAGTGCGACGCGTTGTTTCATAAAAATATATTCCCGTGGGAAATCTTGAACGCGATAAAAATGATCGCTTCTCCTCCGTCCCTTTGTCTATTTCTGTGCCAAAAATAACCTATCCTATCACCGCTAATTAAGGCTGTGCGTTGATGTTGAGTCTATTAGTAAGGCAATCCGCAAATCGACGGTTTATGTAATATACAAGCAGATGTACTTACCCTACCATTACATCAGCAAATAAACATATTCCTCGAGGAAGTCTTAATCAGGATAAAATTATTATTTATCCTTATCTCTCCTATATTTATTCCAAAGCCAAAAATCAAGTCAATTGCATGCACCGTTATAAGGCAAGGAATAGTGACACACAAAGAAAAATATTCCCATGGGAATCCTGGAATAAATAAATAGTTCTTATTCGCAGTCTCTTCATCTATGCTTTGTTGCAAAGTGAAGGAATAGTGCATTTTTTCCATTTTTTTTTTGACTTGACTTACAATTGCAACGACTTAAAAACTACTCAATTAAAATTAATACAAAATATAGCCTTTGTTACTCAGGCATAATGTAGTATTCTATTACGAAAAGAATTTCAAAAATTGGTTTAGTAGGTGCAGAGATTACTTCCTAAGTAGCTAAATACAAACATACAAACAAATTATACCTCTTTATAATATTAGTAAAGGTTAATAGGATATTTGCCTACGTTTTTCGTAGATATTTATGTCAGATCCCGAAAACCTTGTTTTCCAATAACATACTCTCTACTCTCTATCAAAAACACACAAACTGCAAACGACTTGGCTGCTTGTCTGTTGAGAAGTGTGTCTAGTCCAGAAACTATCTTTGGCGTGTGTAAAATAGCCGAGAAAGGGTATATCACAACATAATTAATGGTGAATTTTGTAATGAGATTCAATATTAGTAGATAATAAGATAAATTTTGATACAATGCCTGATAAACAGCGGTGAGCAAAGATATATTTCGCTTATATCTACTAAGCAATTTAAATCAGGCATTTTTTTAATAAGTATAAATCAAATGTTATTTAAATAAAAAAAAAGCGATGAGTAAATATGTACGCATGTATATTAATAACACGGTTTAAATACTCTATAACTTTTCATCGCTGAAAATGGCGTTGAAAGTGATATAGTTTGTAGGTACTTTGACTTGAAAACGACTCGGTCGTTAGTTAGTTTATTTACTTTGGTGTTGTTGTTGAACAAGGTTGTTGAAAAAACAAATAGAAGAAACAAACTTAAAGCTAATGATTCGTACTTTAGCAAATTAATTGACTATGATAATATGTATTTGACCGATGTTGATAAATACCTTTCTATCCCAACACACACTTTCTTAGTCTAACGACGTGATAGATACCTTTATATCACAACACACACTTTCATAGTCTAACTAAGTGATCGATACCTTTTTATCAAACCACACACTTTCTTAGTCTAACTAAGTGATAGATACCGTTCTATCACAACACACATTTTTTTAGTCTAACTAAGTGATAGATACCTTTCTATCATAACACACACTTTCTTAGTGAAAAAACCACAAATAGAATCTAAATTACATGGAAATATACAAAAAGGAATTATTTTAAACTTACTTATTTGTTTCTTTTAAATATCATTACTCTCAATTCGTCACCAAAATCAATTTGTTGCTTTTATGTAACAGATCATATTTGACTAAACCTACCTAATTTCCTTGTAACTTTTCCAAACAACTTATCCTGTACCGAAGTCAGAACAAATTATTAAGGGGATGGTGCCCCAGCAAACTTATTTCAACTTTGTCTCGTAGGCTCACGTCAAAGCTTCCATCCGCACCATTGTGCTGACAGTAGTACCTACAGGCAGCTTTCTTCGTAAAAGCTCTCCCTCCGCAGTTGTAATGTTGAATGGTGCTTATCGGCGAAACTGGATTCAAACTTTGAGTGTTCCTGAGTCAAATTTAATAGCAAATTATTTAACTTATATAATTTATTTAGGTTTTTGTATTAGATTTGTTCGTTTGTATCAGCCGGAAGACGACCACTGCTGAACGTAGGCCTCCCACAGATGTCTCCACAATGCCCTGTCTTGAGCCGCCCGCGTCCATCGGCTTCCACCACGCCACTCGAGAAACTTTCTTCCCCATCGGTTATCGGTTCGACGAGCGATGTGGCCTGCCGATTGCCACTTCAGCTTGCTAATTAATTGAGCTATGTCGGTAACTTTGGTTCTTCGGCGGATTTCTTCATTTCGGGTTTTATAGTGCGAAGAAACACTAAGCATATCTCTTTCCATAGCTCTCTGAGCGACTCCAAGCTTATTTAAAAGGCCAACAGTAAGAGACCACGTTTCTGTAATATAAGTCATCACTAGCAACACACATTGATTATAGACTTTTGGACGAATTATTCAAGAGTAGGGTTCCCAACAACAACCGGTGTTGGGGCGACATGGACATTGATCATTATCTTCATTTTATCCATATTCATTTTAAGGCCAACATGTTGGGAAACTCTCTGAGCATCGTGCCTAGGTCCTCCATTTCTACCATGACCACTATGTCATTGGCAAATCGAAGGTAAGTTAGATTTGTAAATTTGGCACTCCTCACTTTTCTAATATTAAAACCTATTCGATAAAAACTAAGAAAGTAAATCTTTTTCCGCATTTTACATTAGTATTATTACTCTAAAACCAATATTTAGCACAAAAAAATCAAATAAAAAACTGTCAATCAAATCAAAGCCAACCGAAAAAGTACTTTTTTTTATACCACTAAGTGAGCAAACAATCACGGTCCGCCTGATGGTAAGCGGTCACCGTAGCCTATGGACGCTCGTAACGTGCTTGCCACACTTGGAGCTTCGCGCGTTGCTGACCCTTCAGAAACCTAATAACTTCTTTCTTGAAGAACCCTTTACTGTAGTCCTTAGAGAAAATCTTGGCAGGGAGTTCATTCCACAACCTAAGCGTTTGCGAGAAAAAGTTTCTCTAAAACCGCACTGTAGATAAGTGACTATTTAGGATGAGGGTGATTCCAGTATTGAGACTAAAATTTTCTAAATTAACTGGTTTCATAGTAGCTAGGAAGCTGTATTACATGAACATTCTTCAAATAAAATAAAAATTACAGGTCATTTATGCCTTTATTGAATAGAAATGATTAAAACAGAAAGTACGTTTTTAATTTAATTCGCAACACTAATGTGTAATGTTCGTAACAAAAATATTACCTTTCAGTTGATAGGATGTGACAAATTACAACTTAGGTTACTTGTACTTACTGTGCCTTTTTGGCAGAAATTAACATTGTTTACATTGTATTGACGATTCAAAAGTGTTCTTAGAAACCTATTTGAATAAATTTTTATTTGATTGATTGATTGATTGTGATTTGGTGCTCAACAGGAATGATGATCAAACCTTTTTTAACCACTAATGAAATAATCTATCTTTTGTTAATATTTATCTACGTATACACCGACAGTTGAGCTGTACACCAGCAAGGACTGATTATTTGTGTTGTCCTCGTGTTTTCAAACAAATTGCTACCTAATATCTATTTGTAATTTATAATATTATGCGGAATTTGTGTAATCTCACACTAAAGACGGTATTTTGTTAACCTTACTACAGCACTAAAATAAAATGAAATCTGCCAACATACAATTCTGAAACATTTAGAATATTAAACGTTTTTGTTTCCTTCGTTTTTGATGTCGAATTGTGTTTGACATTATAACCTGACAATATTTTTGAATTCGCAATTTTAATACGGCACTTAAGTAACGTATCACATGACTTTCGAGTCTTTTACCACCTGAATTTTCACTGACTGCCTCAAACGAAAACCTCTGCTTCAGTTCATCATTGGTGACGTCAGAAAAATAGTTTCGTAAATTATATAACTGAACTGAACTTATATACTGAACTGAAGCAGTTTTCGTTTGAGGCAGTCAGTGAGATCCAGGTATACCACCTGGTTTAGGTACAAAATATATTTTTGTAAAAAATTATATTTTTTCTTTGTTATATTAAAAAATCACACTAATCTTGAATAGAATTAAGGCTGTAAATAAATATTGAATAAATTGCAGGTAAAACATCTATATTACAGGCAGTAACTAAATTTTATCACTGAGATTGGAATTACCCATGAATTCCCTCCCGATGGTGAGCGGTGCGATCGTAGAAAGTAGCCGTGGGCATTATTTCGAACAATTTCTTAAAACACATCCCATTATACAAGCGGTAGAACACACACAGGGAGTCAAAGACTCTCGTCAGACTTAAGAGTACGGCAAGTGAATTTAGGTTCGTTGACGATTTTTACAGCCCGTCTTTAAACCGAGTCAAAAGGGCCAAGCTGGTACCCGGGTAAAACCATAAATTAATATAACAAAAAAAAAATTTACTTCTATAGTAATGTTAAAAAAATAATAAAAGAAAATTATCAATTATAACGAGAGTTATTTATTACGATAAAAATGTGATTATTTCCCCAAGAAACAGTAAATTTGACCATGCTGTCAGCACGTTAGAAAAAATGCCTTACATAAAAAAAAACTTTAATTTCTATTTACCTAACAGTTAATATCACGTTTCACTTTCATGAAACCAACTTCAAACTGTAATTCAGATCTGACTTTTTTGAAATAAGTAATTATTTTTACCTTTTTAGTGCATCTTTTTGAAGCCGGTTGTTTTGTTTTTTTTTATTAAAAAGTTTTTATTTTTACTTTTGAGTGACTGAGTGCTTTTTAAAGGAAAGTTTTTTGGAATTGTCTAAAAACTAAATTACTGTATCGATTTGGATAAAATTTCTATGGGACCAACTCGCAAGTATATCCTGTCTAATAAAAAAAAATCACGTAAATCGGTTCATAAACAAAAAAGTTATGTCTGAGCATCCATAAATATATATATATACAGTCGAATTGAGAACCTCCTCCTTTTTTTGAAGTCGGTTGATTAATAAAACTATTTTTAGATATTCTAGCGATTGTCTTTAATCAGGGAACCGACACTGACCTGCTGATAGAATTGTCCCTCCATTTCGCCAGGTCCCAAGCCCAGCGCCAGCCCCACGTAAGCCAGCGTAAGGACCGCAGACATGACCAACGCGATCGAACGCGCGATAGGCATCATAGTGTGCACCATCTAAACAACAAAACCACATTTTTCAAATTTTTTATCTATTAAATCAATATTATCGAAAAAAAATATATTTCTACTAGGCTTGCAATAAAAAGTTCCAAGGTTTAATAAATACTCAGTTTGAAAATCAAACTTTTTGAGACCCCAATGCAATATGACTCCCAGGTCAATTTGAAAAACCGTATGAAATTGCATTTCATGTGGCCAGTTATATAGCGGGCGGAGGATAGACCGGCGTGAATGATGCCGGCTGCTCATTCATTCATTCACTTTTTTTGCTAAAACAATCAATGTATAATTATGAACATATAAAAGATTTTCATATATGTATGTACTGAGAGGTTAAAGTTAAAGTATTTACCTCCCTAAACCTATCCCTCTATCCTGGATCCTAATTTGTAAGTAGCATGAATCGCCTTTTTTTGAAACACAAATATTGTATTTACATGTGTCATTCATTAAACTATGAAAATAGCTAGAATATACTATTTTTGCGGTGTCGGCTTTGGTCAATTGTCTTATTTTCTTGATCGCATGCACAGTTTGGCGGGAAAACATGTTGATTATTTCTATCTACCTATTTTTTATACTACATTGGACTTTCAGAAAGTAGAAAAAGTAACGTTCACTGTAAGGCACTAGGTGGCTGTTTATATCAAATAGACAAAAATGGAGATCACCTTGTGATAGGTTTTTGTAGCAAAGGGTTTACTGAAATTGAATCTAAATAGGCAGTCTCAGCACAAGAAATGTGGGCCATTATTTACTGTTTAAAAAACCTAGTTAAGAGGGGTAAAGCTTAATATTAGGGCTAATCATTATGCTCTCACATTTTTGAAAAGCTGAAAAATGCAATGTAATAGAGTAGTTAGTTATTTTTAAAACTAATTTGATTATACGATTAAATGTATTTCTGGGAAACAGAATATCGTATTCGATATAATTTCACGTTATTCTTGTGATGTAAGTGGAAAAATATAAGTTTTTAGCGGTAGCGGTTTTTGACATTGAAAATAAAAATCACTTTTTTTTTTTTTTAGTCCCACTAAGGTGGCAAACCAGCTTACGGTCCGCCTGATGGTAAGCGGTCACCGTAGCCTATGGACGCTTGCACCACCAGGGGTATCACTTGCGCGTTGCCGACCCTTCAGAAATCTAATAACTTCTTTCTTGAAGAACTCCATACTGTAGTCCTTGCAGAAAACCTTGGCTGGGAGCTCATTCCACAACTTAAGCGTTCGCGGGAGGAAGTTTCTCTGAAACCGCACTGTACGCGACCATTTAGGTTCTAAAGTGTGAGAATGATTTCCCTGCCGATGGCGAGCGGTGCGATGGTAGAAAGTAGCCGTGGGCATCATTTCAAACAATTCCTCAGAACACAACCCATTATACAAGCGGTAGAACACACACTGGGAGGCAAAGTCTCTCCTCAGACTTAAGGGCTCGATACCGCAAGTGAGTTTGGAATCGTCGTACTTAAAAAAATATCTCTCAACATCAAAGAAATGAAACGAACTTAAATGAGATAATAAATAATCTAATATAAAAACCTGATCAAAGGATACCTGTCAAATCTAATTCCTGAATGTATATATTAATTAATTAATCAGGTTTTATATAAAAGAGTAGTCATACCAAAAAATAAGGTGAATAAATTAATTTAGCATTATCATAAAGAATTGGGGGTCAATTCAGGGGTTAGTAAGATATTAAAAAATTATTAAAATCGAAATTTTAGTGGCCATGTTTTAATAAACGAGTCAAAGATTCATTAAAATCGGTAAGTAGGGTCATGCAAACCGGTTCTTAGCGGAACGATAGGTCAGAAGGTAATGGCAGACCTTTATGGTCCTTTACCAAAGGCAAGATCTGGATGTCAATACATATTTTTCATGCAAGACACCTTTTCTAAATTTGTAAATTATATACACTTAAAAGGCCATCAGCAGTTTTTGTATTATTTTAAATAGAAGCTTTCAGTAAAATCATAAAACCTGAATGTGTACCCAATAACGGGTCACGGTTTCGTTCGGAAAAATTGCACAAAGGTTTAGAAAATTTAGGTATACGTTGTATTTTTCTTTCAGTTTATAATCCTAGGCCGATCAGTACTTAACGATTCCGTAGGGAATTGGGAAATACCCTAAGGATTTATTGCCAAAAATCACATAAAAAATGGGCCAATATATTAGGGGATATTGAAGAAAGTCACAATGATACTATTCATCAGAGTCATGGATATAGTCAAAATTTTCTTTTATATGGGAATAATTATGTGTCTAAAATAGAAAACTCTCACCTACAAATAAATAATAGTTCTAAAGCATTGTGAGATGATGGAGCAAAGGCTGCTGAAAATTATAAATATTTGAAAATTAGTGCAAGTCGGCGTAATATATATGGCAAATATGTTAACAAATATAACAGAACTGTATCATATAAAATTAGTGCATGTCGGCGTAATATATATGGCAAATATGTTAACAAATATAACAGAACTGTAACATATAAAATTAGTGCATGTCGGCGTAATATATATGGCAAATATGTTAACAAATATAACAGAACTGTAACATATAAAATAGGACAACATGTAAAATTTAGGAAATGAGTACATGTAGTACCTATCCTTGGTCAGATGCGAGTAAGAAAGAGGCTGCAAAATTGTTTAAAAATATAGAGGGCCCTATTTAGTAGCCACTTAACCTATGAAAATAATTATTCATTGATTGACCTGACTTCTTCTAAGAAGGAAACTTTAATGCTTTTAATTAAGAAAGAAACTATACTAATGAATCTTAAAAAAAAAGAAAAAATTTTAAACTATTACATAGCTTTTTTTTCATTAATTTATTACATTTTGTTAAATTCACTTTTAAATAAATTTGTATAATTATTAATTTTATTGTTTTGTAATTTGTAACATTTTAAGTATTAATTTTTTTTTTGTTATTTTTAGTTATAAGAATATTTTGAAAAGCTTTATAAAGAAAGCCTAGCTAGACCCCAAATAAGAGTAGGCTAATTTATTCAAAGTTCTTAAAGGGTTAAACCTTATTTCATCTATGTATTATTAACTTGAACTGTACTTGTACTATTTCTTGAAAAAATAAATGATTAATAATAAAATAAAAGGTGAATTATTGTATTCTCAATTAAAACTTAGAAGGCCTTATAATTATGATCATGATAAACCTATTTTTGTGTGTTTATTTTTGTTTCAAGGACACACATCACATGAATATACATATTTGAGACATTCAACATCAAAATAAAAGTTGTATATGGTGAAGTTTTTTTTTAAAAATTTGTTTTAGTGAAGTAATTTTGTCTTCCACATGTAATAAGAAATCGATTTCAAGCTGTGATTTCTTAAACTTCACGAAATTTTGGTGCGATCTGTAAGAATCACTTATTCATGAAGTGAATATATTAATGTTAACTATTATATAAATATTCAACGTATACGTAAAGTTATTTACAAATTCTTCTTATATTTAAAAGAGGCTAAAACTAGACCAAAAACACACGAACTTTTATTATTATCGGTACTTACTTAACTTACTTGAGTTTTTCTTAAATATTTGCTTTAGTTCAAGTTAAACTGGTCGAGTTTCGTATATGAGTGGATAAGTATTTCTTGCGCTTAGCTAAAATGTCAATAAAATTTTAATTTCTTGTTAACATTATTATAATAGACTTAATTGTACTTGTGTTAGGTTCAAATTTGAAGTTAAAGCTTTGAAATAAAACACGTGTTTTATTGATTTATTTTGTAAGAAATTTTAAACATTTTATATCGAATTAAAATCAATATTCTGATTGATATATCTCAAAGAAAATAAGACACTTTAAGAGTGTATACTTACAAGTTTAATGTCAGTTATTTGCAAATTTGTGAAAAGTCATATAAATAATAAAGATACTTAAATGAAAGCTATTTATTTGTAAATCTGATTTATAATCGAAGAATAAGTGATCAAATTAATACATAAGTTATGCAAAATTATATCAATTTTATTCAAATTAAAAGAACTTAATTAACACATAAAGTGTTATTGTTGAAAAAACATAGTTTTATGAATTTTCTTGAATAGAAAATTTCAAAAATTTGTTTGGAAAATTTGAAAAGTTCACACGAAATAATTTTATCAACCCTAATATTCGTTCACAAAACGCAAAAAGTTAAAATTAATGACTTTTGGACTGACTTGGTGAATAACGCACACATACAAATATAAGGAGTTAAAAACCCTGAAAATTCTTCATTGTATTCCAAGTACGAAATTCTGGCCGTGTAAACTAGAATTTTCCCACAACGATAGCGTGAGATGAAATTCTGGTTAGGAATCAGGACGAGAAGTCATGGCTGTCAATCGCGAACTTTCGACCAGGAATGTTCTTTCCAATAAAAAATAATTTCAAGTGATATTAGTGTGTCAGTCTAACAAACAATACAAGGTACTTACTTATAACTAACTAACTAAACTAAACTAACTAACTTTAAGTTTAGATACAAATCCAGCACAAATTTTCTTTAGTTTTTCTGCGTTTTGTCCTCATTGTTTCTTTAGTTGGGTTAGGGAAACCTATTTAATTTAACTATCATACATAAATGTTGTGTGAGTGACGGGAAGTATGTAAAATTGTTAAGTTATTTTGTTTGATGTGTACTACTTTAAAATTATTTATCTGAAAAGACAAATAATTAAGATATAAAAGGACATCTAGATTGAATTGAAAATCTAGTAAGCAATTTTTCAGATGCAATTTCTTAAAGAAACATAACACAACATGAAAGTGTTAAAACTAAATTACTTAACTTAAAAGTAAAATACAACTGTCATATAATAATGTATTTATAAAATGCATAACAAACTATATGTTCGTAAGAGATTTCATAAAATCTATGGGTAATATTATACCTATCTATTCTTCAGAGTGATGACTCCTGGATTAATCATATCACTGAAATTTCTGAAGTGACCAATTGAGATAACTTCATATATTATATACAAATAATACCTTCTTTTAAGCACATCAAATTAAATAACTTCAATAATAAGTGAACATAATTCTCTTCAAGCTTCATTATGCTAAAGAACCGATAAATATGTGTCTTTCTAATGTTTACAGTATTTTTAATACCTAAACTTTCTTTTCCAAAAGCATCTATTCATAGTAGGTATTCGGTAAAAGTCTTGATAATCAAATAATAGTTCAAATTTGCTTTCAACATTGATATTCATCCAAAATTAGTAGAATTAAGCCAACAACGGCAACTATGCCCGCTAAAAGGGCTAACGGGTTCCTCTAAGAATACTTCGAATTCTGAACTTCTGAAGCTGCAGGAAAAAGCTAGTATCTCTTTATTTTCACAAGAAACCAACATCATAGCTGACTGTGACCTTGTTACAGGTACATCAAGCACGTACCCTCGTTTGCACGTACGAGGAAGCCGAATAATCAACATTGCTACCTAAAAATACTTTTCCAATTTAATTACAAGAAAATCAATACTCACTAACGTTGTTTGTCCTATGTCCATTAAGATATAGATAGGCTTGTTACATTTTACTTATATCAACTACATCCAACATGTAGCTGTAAAAAAACCGCTCAAGTGTAAGTCTTGTACGCATTAGGGGTTCCGTAGAATGAGAATTAGTACGGATTTCTGAAAATATTATGAAATACTTTTGTTTAAAGAAATTTTCTTTGAGAGTCCTACTACCGCGTTTTTTTTTACATTTTAAAAAATCGCTCTTTTAAAATGGTAGGAAGGATATGTCTCCCTCTCTCTGTGCGTTACTGCGCCGTTTTCTAAGGAATGATTCGAAATGAACCCCAGGGCTACTTTCTACTACCGCACTGCTCGCCATCGGCGCCTCTAGGGACATATACAGTATGGGGTTCGTACCTCTGGTATTTGCCACATTATTAGTATAAAAGAAACGTAACTAAATGTAGTATAATAGCGACGGTAACCGGTTAGCATCACGAAGACTTAAGTTTGTTTGCCACCTCGCTAGTATAATTGGCCATTTGGCAAAAAGTTTATTAATTTGTTTATATCAATTATCAAAGTTATAACAACACGAACTTGAACAATCGCTAATAAGTATGTTGTACACTAAAACCTTCTGATTGCAAATAAATGTTATAAAAGATCATATTCAATAGATATTTTGATCAGTGTTAAATTCATAAAAGTGGGTACAGAAAGAAACTGACAAGAGACTTTTAATATCATTAGGCTTTTATTTTCGTGTTGTGATCGTAGATCCAAAATCCAATTACCAAGCTTAATGCAATTTTATGTCTGACTGCGACAGAGATAGAGAAAATCGACGCATACGATACTTGGTTCAACTGAATTTGATAAGGGCCTAGTGATACGGTCTGATAGAGATTGAACCACGTTCATGGCAGCTTTGAACTTTTTACTTTCTTTTACGTTATTATTCTATAGCTTTGTTTCGTTTCTGAGTGTCATTAATTATTTTTTATGATAAAAATACAAGCCAAGTGTGTGTCAATATCATCAAAACCAATAACAATAAAGTTTTGACAGCCGCTGTACAAAGAAGTCCGATTGCATGTTGGACCCAAGCCTTCTATTCCTATTACATTCTGTACCTTAGCCAGTAAAAGCAGGTAACAACACAGGGAGTCTTAATTAAAATTTAACTTCACATCTACGAACGCGTCTCCGCGTAATCAAATAAAATTTGCATATCCTTGCTCTTTGTCCTGGCTCCTTAATTACAGCTATATAATGGAGTGTTAAGGTGTACTTACACGCATCGGAATTATGCCTGCATATGTAATCAAAGAGGTTTAAAACTGGGTAATTAACTGCGCATACAATAATTGCTTATATATGCTGTAGTACGGCGAAACTAGCTATTAAATTCTATTTCATCTCACTGGGTCGGAAAGGCTCACTTGGTAGTTTAAAATCTGATTAAATCTGTGTGGAAAAGCCTTCTTTAAGGTTTTTGTTTTAAATTCTACAAAAACAAACATAATGAAACAGTCCGAAATGCGGTTCGTCCTTACTACTTTATACATTAGTGATCCGTTAATAACACTTTAGTTTAATTTTTGATACTATTACATTAAAGATAATGTTTTGTTTATTGTTATTTAATAGATATTTTATTGGAGTTCGTTAAATAATTTAATACAATAAGAATTGAATAATTAATAAGTTTTAAGTATAATTCTTGTTCTAAGAATTTTAAAATTGGCATGGTGCTAATTTGAAACGCACCTTAAAAAAATAAAAAGAAACATAAATTTGGAATTACGTAGTAGGTAGTATCCTTTTGGTTGTTTTTGCTATACAAATTATTTTCATAAAAACTTTAAGTTAATAATTAAAATACATGAGTAAATCCACCAGTGACGTAAAATACCTAAGTTTAACCGCGAAAAATAGGTAATTACCTCTGAGCGTGCGATTTGTGGAATACATGCAGACACATAAATGGTGCCCCACCTATTTCAGAGACTTATAATGATGTTATCATGGTACCAATACTTAATTTAACTATTTAAAATAAGTATACTTGTTCCATTCCTAAGTAATTAAACACTAATTTTTATTTTTCTTGTATCTTGTATATATTTTCCTCGCTGTAGTGAGTAAAAATTGTGTGTTTCGCACGGCTCGAAATGTTTTCGGGTTTCGTGCCTTAGAATCCCTAGCTTTGATCATGATCAGGATTTAATTTTTGAACCTCGCTTCGCTCGTGGGTTCAGTCTTTGAACAATTTCCTTGCTCGATATTCAATATAGGCACTCACGCCAAAAAACAGCTTTCCAGCCTTGTATAACATATTACTAATAACGGTTCCATGCAGTATAGTTTACCCTTAACTGGTATTGTAAATTTGACATACGTAACTGGTATTATGGGGGCTGCGCGACCCTCAGCACATTCATACCTCCGTCTTAGTAAGGTGCGTGTGTGTGTGCCAAAAGTTCGTCACCATGCGAGACGAGACGTAATGAGATAATATAAAATGGCGGCTGCGCACGATGCTTAGATTCTTATAAAATCTTAAAATGATTCTGCATGCGGGCGCTCGGCCCCCACCATACCAGTTAAGGGTTAAAACTTAGTTTCTGTTTATTATCTATGTGATGTATGCTATAAATAGACTGCACAAGTGTTTCCACCTGTGCAAGTGGGTGCAAAAGGGTGAATTTCACGCGAGAATCTAAGTTGATTCCCGAGAGTAGCAACGTCTAATTTCGTTAAACGACTAATAAGTCAGAAGTAAGAGTCAGATCTACTTCAGACGAGTTTCAAACGATAGAGATTATCCCTACCCGTAATGGTGCATAACAAATACTGAATTAATTATAAATATCATTAAGTACAGAAACAATATCATGAAGGTGATGACTGATGACATAGTTACAGTCCACTTTTAAACCTAAAAAAAATATATGTTATAGTTTAAACCTTAATCAAGTGGATTTGCAAATATTATAATAATTTGTCTATTAAAATAGAAAAAAAATTTCAAACACCCTAGTTTTGGGCTGTAATTCAAATTGTTTGGAAAACTGGGAGTGATATTCTCTTAAATCTTATTTCATAAAATATATGTTAATATAACCAAGTGTATTTGCTCATTTCACAGTTCTAAATAAATATTTGAATTTTATACTGACAAAAAACCGAGAAAATCGAGATATTCAACGTGCGGTCACGTGCTAGCGCCTATCGCACGCGGAACTGTTTCTTTTTGTATGCTTCAATAGTAGTCCAGGAGGAATCGGCGCATGAGTACCGAAAACTATTCGACCTCAATTTTTTTTATGCGATCCTCTCCAAATTGCCCTTCTAATGATATAAATGCATGTTGCCATGGCGCAACCCGGTGCCATATTGTTTAAACCGAAATTGTTTAAACAATTGCAAAGAATTGTTATTTTTCAACCGGACAAATTTTTTTCATATTTTTTATAGAAATACCAATAAAAAAGGTCCTATGACTTTTAACGATAAAGGTAATATTTTTAAAGATATGAATTTTTAAAGGTTCGAAAAATCTCAAATTTGGGTACTTTCGACCCATGAAAATATATTAAAAAAAAACATAATGTCTAAGTAATTTTTTTTTTTAATTCTTTATACAATTGTTAATAATATTGTTAAAAGAGATTTTAAAAATTTCATTCTTTATATCTTTTTTTTAATTGTTAATTCCGCGCGCTCGCAAGTATGCGTCGCTTACCTCTAAGTATCGCTTAACGATTAACGATCTTAAATCTTGAACGAAATAAAAAAGACTGAATAACTATGAGTAAAAAACAAAGGATGATCAGTTGAGAATCGACATGCACTAACTTGTATTTTTATTTTAAATGTTATATATAATCAATAATTTTGTCACAAGAACAAACAAAGATCTCGAGGTTTTATACAAAGAGTAACCTTGGAAGAATAAAAAACAAAGAAAAGAATCTTTTTCTTATATAGACACAATCGTACACGCATTATGATACATGTACGTAAAATTATTTTTATTTAATTCATTTGAATGTTTTTTCTAAACATTCAAGTGCGTACCCAATATATTTTTATTATTTATAAATAATTGTGATTTAAAAAAATAGTCAAATACCATTATATCTTATTATTGTTGATATAAATGCAAAAATTACTATGATAATAACAAAAAAGTAATATAAACTAATAAAAAAGTAATTTTAATTACATGTTTCGATTTATGCTTAAATAACTTTTGAAAAATTGATTTCAGAAAAAAAATTATTAAAAACAAATTGTAGACAATTTAATAATTATGAAATTGCTCTCTTTAACAATCTTGACAAAGTTGATAGTTTTTAAGATAAATGATAAATAATGATTCGAGACACAGAGAGGCCGACGCAACGCGTGAGTCAGAGAGAGACAGCGATACTTAGAGAGAGGTAAGCGACGCATACTTGCGAGCGCGCGGAATTAACAATTAAAAAAAAGATATAAAGAATGAAATTTTTTAAAATCTCTTTTAACAATATTATTAACAATTGTATAAAGAATTAAAAAAAAATATTACTTAGACATTATGTTTTTTTTTAATATATTTTTCATGGGTCGAAAGTACCCAAATTTGAGATTTTTCGAACCTTTAAAAATTCATATCTTTAAAAATATTAACTTTATCGTTAAAAGTCATAGGACCTTTTTTATTGGTATTTCAATAAAGAATATGAAAAAAAATTGTCCGGTTGAAAAATAACAATTCTTTGCAATAGTTTAAACAATTTCGGTTTAAACAATATGGCACCGGGTTGCGCCATGGCAACATGCATTTATATCATTAGAAGGGCAATTTGAAGAGGATCGCATAAAAAAATTGATGTCGAATAGTTTTCGGTACTCATGCGCCGATTCCTCGTGGACTATAGTGCAATATGTTCTTATTCACTGGGCGAAACCTGTGTTGTGTGTGTGCCTGTGCATAGCTTTAAGAAAAATCCACGACCGGTTTCAAAGTTGTTACGAAGCCATTTTCATAAACACAAGACACGCCGAAACATAAAACTTGAATGTTTGAATATAAATAAAGTTACCGTATTCATATAAAACGTTTTTCAAAATACGGTGCACAAAACTGTTCTCTTATATATCAGCAATTAGTTAGCACAGCAAAGCCATTCAGCACGAGAGCCCGTTTCTTTGATGAAAGCTTTCGACCAATTCTGGTATAACAGCTTGATTACAAGCTGTTTAATGTTTGAGATTTCCTAAGGAATGGTACTTTTCGTTACCGTGTTGAATTGCCCAAATCACGAAAAGAGGGGTAGTTGAATGGGATGGTTGGTGCAAGATCCGGCGAGTATGCAGGATGACGGATGGTATCTCACTACAGTTCTTGTAGTGTTAAAGTTATTTAATAGGCAGTGTGACGTAACCTCAAAGCTCAAACCATGCCGCTAATTCTTTGGTAGCTTGACACGGATCGGCTTTCATCATCAGCTTCAATTCAACGTTATTTACCTTAGTCTTGGTCTTCCTCGTGGTTCATTCTTCATTACGAAATTTCAGCTACTAAAGTGGTTAAACCAGTAACGCACGGTGTGTTCGTTAGCCGTATCCTCCTCAAACACAGCATTGACATTACGAACAGTTCTGCTAAGCAGTTAAGCTGCATAGAAAACAATTGAAAGTCGAAAATCAAATGCCATGATGATGTTTTAATATAGAATGTTCAGGTAATTTTCGTTTGAAAACAGTTTCTCTGAAAACTGACACTATGCAGGTTTAATTTATATTTAAAGTGGCCAGTGCGTTAAAACTACAATTTCATAATACTATAATCCCTATAAATATAAATTTAAAAATGTGTAAGTTTGTAATTTAACATGCCCCAACGGAGCATCCAATTGATTAACAGCGATAGTATATAATTATATAATATAAACATATATACGTAGGTACCTATGTAAATATTGAAGGATATATCACAAACGTTATATGTAAGAAACCAAATTTTAGTGGTTTATATGTTCCTGTCCATCATTAAGTTTTAATTTTGTGCCTCATGGTGGGGAAAAAGTTACAAACCATGTATTGGATACTGCATTTTGATTAGTTTTTATTTTCAGATTCGATTTGAGGATACAGTCGACTACTACCGATTTATGTATTTATTCATTCCTATGACATTTTAACACAGACTAATTACGAGTTACTGAAACGTGACTTGAGACAAAATGAAAGTAAAAGATCATTAACATTCTCAAAAAGCCGTGAACCACTTCAGGTACTTTAATTAGAAACCGCTTTTCTCGTGAAAACATTTTACACAGAGCATAATATTACAGAAGAAAATAATTAAAAAAAGCATTTATTTCAGTTTAAATACCTTTTACTATCTATATTTAGGTATATCTATTGTACATATATTTAGGTATATCTATCGTACATATATTTGGATCTATTGTACATATATTTAGGTATATCTATCGTACATATATTTGGATCTATTGTAAATATATTTAGGTATATTTATCGTACATATATTTGGATCTATTGTACATATATTCAGGTACATCTATCGTAAATATATTTAGATCTATTGTACATATATTTAGGTATATCTATCGTACATATATTTGGATCTATTGTACATATATTTAGGTATATCTATCGTACATATATTTGGATCTATTGTAAATATATTTAGGTATATTTATCGTACATATATTTGGATCTATTGTACATATATTCAGGTATATCTATCGTACATATATTTAGATCTATTGTACATATATTTAGGTATATCTATCGTACATATATTTGGATCTATTGTACATATATTTAGGTATATCTATTGTATATATATTTATTTCGTACATTTTTTTCAGGTGATGAACTTTTTGATTTGTTTTCCTGTACTTTACTCTAAAAGTTTAACGAAAAATATAATAACAACGGTTATATTGGTGTTCCGTTTTGTGACGTACCTAACATCACATACCGTTTTGTGACGTACCTAACATCACATACCGTTTTGTGACGTACCTAACATCACATACCGTTTTGTGACGTACCTAACATTACATACCGTTTTGTGACGTACCTAACATCACATACCGTTTTGTGACGTACCTAACATCACATACCAAGTGCTCTTTGTCTAAAGAGTTCTCTTCTAGAACTTAAACTTTATTTTAAGCTACATCTGTTTTAACATAGATAACATTACACTTACATGTGACAGTCTTATCGATTAGGAACTACAAGAAAATATAGCAAGTATATACAATTGTGGTGGCAAAACGATAATATCGTATGATAATAAAGGTGGAGGTTGATTAGAGGCATTCTTCGTTATCGGTTTCGATTTGGTCGGCAACTCGCGAGTGATACCCGCGGCGGATCTCAAACGGACCGTGTGCTTGTTTGTCACCTTAGTGGAATTAAAAAAAAACTATCGAACTTGAGATTATTATATTATTATTATTAGTATTATTATTAATAACAATATATTGTTAGTTTAGAGGTGACCGCTTAGGGTCGAGTCACTTGTTAGAAAATCACGTTCTTGTGCGGATCTAATACATAGTCGGCAAATGCGTTTTTTTTTTTATTTATTGAACAAAACTTATTCTAGACAACATAGAAAGGTAAATGACGCGTACTCGCATAAACCTAGTAAAGTTGAACTCCGTCAAATTATATAAACCTAACTACTAATAAAAGAAAATATTAAAAACTTTTTAATAAAAAAAAACAACCGGGTTTTTTAGTGCATCTTTTTGAAGCCGATTGTTTTTTTTTTTTATTAAAAAGTTTTAATTTTTTACTATTGAGTGACGAAGTGCTTTTTTCAAGGGAAAGTTATTTGGATAACATAGGTATTTTTTTTAAATATTGTCTAAAAATAAACTACTGAATCGATTTGGATAAAATTTCTAAGGGACCAACGCAAGTATATCCTGTCGAATAAAAAACAAATCACGTAAATCGGTTCATAAACAAAAAAGTTATGGCTGAACATCAATCAAAAAAAAAATATATATACAGTCGAATTGGAACCTTCTCCTTTTTTTGAAGTCGGTTAAAAAACAAAAATATAACTAATAAAGTAAAATATAGGTAGGTACAAGTTTATTATAGTAAATTGGTATATGTATCTTTTGTAGGTAGGTTTACAGGAATCTAGGCAAAACCTAGACCATTAGGTAGGTATTATTTATTGTTATCTTAATAAACGTTTCTCGTACGAGTAACGCAACTGCAACACCTTAAGTTAAAGCTCTTTGTAGTTACTCACAAAACTTTTAAAGCAGATCGAATCTAAATGTCTGTGCGTAAACGCCTTATCTAGGTTTATTCATAATATCAGTAACGAATATGCGGTGTCACGTATAAGCTTACCGAGGAAAGCTCTCTGGCTCCATGTGCTTTTCGCGCCTACACAGCTTACAACCTCTTACATTGTTAGGCTTCGGTATATTCAATGTTTACTTACCTCTACATGTGTATAGAAACAAGGGGATCTGTTTATATCAGAGATACTTCAGTGTACGAACACAAATCCCCTTGTAAATATTAGTGTACGAACATTTGATATGAATTAGACATAACAAAAATAATAATCATAATAATTTAGTCTCAAAAAGTTTTGAATGATTAATACAATATAGAATGTACACTGAGTAAAAATTTTACTTTGTGAGACTCTGGAGCCCGAACTAGATTTACACCTGTTATTTTAAATAAATCAATTTGAAAACTTATTATATTGTCTGAATCTGTACCTACCTACTGAAATCCCAATTTGAAGCTTTAAATCCATACGTATGCTTCTATAAGTATGTAGTATTCTATAAGTATGTAGTATTCTATAAGTATGTAGTATTCTATAAGTGTATACTGTATACTTTATATATATTTTAATCATTAGATGAGTTGTTTCTAAATCTAAGTGTACTGTATCTTTAATCTATTGTAATTGTTTTTTAATATTTTCTTTGTGGTGGCCACTGTTCTTTTTAAAAAATTGTGTGTTTTCAAATTTGTTTTAATTTTTTTTATAAATCGATAGACAAGTAGATTATACAAAGAAAATAAATATTATTATTATCACATTTTGTATTTATTACCGTGCATATGGCTATGTGTGCACGTTTGTGTGATGCGCCCTCTGGCGCCGGGCGGCCGATGGTGGATTGCAGCGGGTTATTAATACTATATTTATTATATTATTATACTTGTACCTTATGCAAGTTTTATACATATATGTATATTAATAGTTGCAATAGCAAGATCTACTTGAGGTTATAGTTCATGCACGTGAAATTCGGTCATTCCTGCATAAACTAATATTTTTTTAAGAAAAAAAGTCGAGCCTACGTCCTTCTTCGTCTCTTCAATTATCCCGGTTCGAAGTTTTAAGCTCAATTGGATGCTCCTTTGTGACTTGATGAAGGGACAAACGAACGGAACAGAACAGAACGAAATACTTGAAGTTTTAAAGCAGCTTATATCCTTTTCCGGGACCCAAACTATCTCCATGCCAAACTTTATCTTGATCGATTCAGCGGTTTGAACGTGAAGAGGTAACAGACAGAGTTACTTTCCCATTTATAATATTTATTATTATATTATATTCATGGATAGTATGGATGGCTTTAATTATATGTAAGTATACATATGACGGCGCTAATGCCACTAGTATTATTAAATATCGGAATACTCTTAAATATCTAAATTCCTTTCACGATTGACGATATTTGACGCTTAACATGGCGCGCCCTCTATGCTACATAAAAAAAACCATTGCTATTAATCGTAATATTATTAACATTGTAACGTGACAACTTGTGCCTTTCACTTTTTATGTCTGTCTCTCTCGCTCTTAGGCGGGCTAACCATGCCGCGTGCCTCTCACTCGCTCTCATTGTGAGCGCATAACGTGAGCGGAGCGTAACGCAGTTTCTTGAAGTGTCACCCGGCAAATCAATTTATAAGACGTTGTCACGTCAATAAATATGTCATGTTTGACTTATTTATATTAATTACCAACTTACTGTTTCAGTACATATTGTATACGTATTAGCTGATTATCAAAGTATTGTAATATTACTTTAAATAGAACTTCTTGCCAGCTCTTTTTTGAAGAAATTAACATTGTTTACATTATACTGACGATTCAAAAGTGTTCTCAGAAACCTATTTGAATAAATATTGTTTTATTTGATTTGATGATAAGAAAACAATGCCATAAAACAACCACAATAATAATTAAAACGATTTAACAATTGTTCCGAAAATTAAAATTGTTTTAGTCAGTCAAAGTGAGTTTTATTCGCTATTATCAATCAATAAAATGCCCTTTTTCGAGTGGCCATGGTAAAAATTTATTAACATATCTGATAGTTTATTCAAAACACAGAATTATAATGAAACATAATTAGGTTTTTTAATAACTAATTTAAAAAATTATTTACCTTAAATTTATTTTTTTCGTGCAAGCAAGGTGTCTCTTTCATCTTCACTGTAAAGTTCCGGTCGTCTGCAATTTCCGGTCGCTAAAATAGATTATTTTTTAAAGTACTACGTAATAAGAATATAAAATTTTTGTTTAAGGTAGACACGTATGGGTTACTATATTATTGATTATTACAAAAGATACATCTTTTTAGGGTTCCCTACCCAAAGGGCCAACAGAGCCCTTTTACTAACCCTACGCTATCTGTCTGTCTTTTAGACCGAAAAAGGTAGAATCTTAAAATTTTTCACATATGTGTTACTTATAATGAAATTTATGGTGGGTACACAAACACGTTTTTGTTCTTTTTACATTATCGTTAATGTAAACAGTAACACAGAGAAGCCTTGGACTTGCAGTGAATATAGTATGAGCTCTAAAGTAACACAAAAAATATTAAAAACCGTCCAAATGTGAGACGGACTTGAGCCATGGTGGCCATTATGGCCATTATGTAAATAGTGGAACGGAACCCCACGGTCTGCGAAACCGTCTCGCACTTGCCTGATTTTCATTATATTAACTTAATTTAATTTCTTTTTATACTAATAAGTAGATACTCCAAATACTAAATTCTAATAATAATAAATCTAATAAATAATTCTATCAAAATGTAAATAGCTTATATAGGTAGGTGGAGTAACGTAACTTTTTAACAGTGAAACTATTTTTTTACAACACCGCGGCTCGCAAAACATTGATTTTCTTGTAAAATTCGGCCGAAAAATCGTAAGGTCCTTGCATCCTATAATTTAAAACGGAAATATGTTATTTTTTCGTACAAGGCCGGAAATGTAATAATCGACCAATCACAACACCGTATTTGTTTTAATTTTATTTTTATTAGGGTTTTGGATAGAAGCCATCAACCTTAACATAAAATAAAACAGATTTAGGTCTTTATTAATATTTTAAATTGAAAACATCAAGGTGTTTTACAAGTTGGTTGTTACTCTAACAAACATCTATTTCTATTAACTATCAAATTGCGGGATTATGTCTTTTTCTCTAGGGACTGCAGGATGTGGTTGTTCAAGAAAGAAGTGATCAGTAGATAAAAGGATAGCAACGCGGAAGTTCAGACCGTAGTGTCCATAGGCTACGGTGACCGCACATCTGTCTTACTCGTTTGTCACCTTATTGGTATAAAAAATCAACTTATTTATTTTTTCCCGTCCCGTTTTTTACCCTGTAGGTATGGAACCCTATTACTAAAACTCCGCTGTCCGTCCGTCCGTCCGTCCGTCACCAGACTGTATCTCATGAACCGTGAACTTAGACAGTTGAAATTCTTACAGAAGATGTATTTCTGTTGCCGCTATAACAATAAATAAAATGAATATTTAAGGGGGCTCCCATACAACAAACGTAATTGTTTTGCTTGTTTTTGCTCGATATTGATAACGGCCACAAAGGTAGACGCTTGAAATATTCACAGAATATTTAATTATATATTCACTTTAAATATAAATAATTTAATTAAAATAAAACAAATACCTACTTATGGATATATCCTATACAAAAAACCTGATTTTTTGGCATTTTTATAGATAATGGTACGGAACACTTCGTGCGCGATTCCGACTCGCTCTGTATATTTCAATTGCCTTATTACAGTTACATTTATCAAAAAGTAAATGGTGTTTTTATTAAATCACGTGAGAAATCCAAATATCTTTTGCATTTTTCCACTCGTTCTAACTGATGCCTGCAGCACGGCCGCGCCGGTCGCCGTTCTGACTAATAGCAATATCCCTTACTTTCTTTTTTACTTACTGCCGGGTTCAGTTAATTACGTCTGAAGAGTTCACCTTCAGTGGATTAACAGGTACCGCTTTTATTTCTTTCGTTTAAAAATATTCTTGTACTATTCCGAGTTTCCATTAGAATTGAAATGAACAAAAAATGAAATTTTTGCCCGAAATCAAAAGATGAATGATGGTTGGTATAAATTTGAAGTGGGTAAAACTTACAGTATGTCTTATGTACTAACGGTAAGTACTAAACCTAATATCTATATACTACAACTATTGGAAACAGACTTTGATATGGTGGTGTGACGTAAAAAATAATGAGTTTATTAAGAACCGTTTTAACCTCGATTATACGAAAAAAATCGACTCACACTTGACGTTTTCAAATAGCCTATGTCCTTTCCCGGGACTCAAACTATCTTCATGCCCAATTTCATTATAATCGGTATAGTGGCTGAAGAGGTAACTGACAAGCAGAGTTATTTTCGCATTTATAATATTCACTACCTCTTGCCCGCGGTTCTCCCCGCCCTACATTTGGGTATCGATGTGGGACTTCAACGGTAACTCTTCAATTAGGTATGGAAAAAAAACTTACTCACTATGTGTCTATGACTATGCCTTTTGCGGGACTCAAACTATCTCCATGCCAAATTTGATCTTAATTGGTACAGCGGTTTAAGCGTGAAGAGGTAACAGACAGACAGACAGAGTTATATAGATAAAGTACTATTATTTTTTCGGCAAATCGATCGCAAAACCATTTTCGTTGTTAGAAATTTGTGCCCATGTTACGGAGTTCTAGAAAACGCCAGTCTACATGCATTAATTTGTTTCATGTATTGTATTTATGGAAGTACTGTTGCTAATGTCATGTATTGTACTTTTGGAAGTACTGCTTAATGAGTTGCTTATGTCATGTTTTACTATATTTTTCTAATAAATAGCTTGTAAAATAAAATAACGTGTTTTACTTGAACTTTAATTCCGGCAATCCGTAAATTCCTAGGAAATTAAGAAATATTGCTCGGCCTTAGAACGGAAATTACTCTGTAAAAACGACATCCTGATACCTAATCAGCGAAACGTCAAAAAAATTAATTACACCATGGACCCTATTGGGTCTGGAGCTATTCAGACTCTGGAATTTGAGAGACAAATGAACGCAAGTATATTCATGGGTTTTGAGAGGTAAGTCAGACTTCCATATTTTTTGTCTCGAATTCCAGAGTCCGTGTAGCTTGAGACTGTTCGCAAAAAGGTCCTAGGTGTAGTGAATATTACTTAGCAACGGCGTAAAAATACACAAAAATTGAATACGTTAAGAATCACTGCTATAAACTAAAAAAGAAATAGGAAACTTCACACGTATTATTGTCTTTTACGGGTGGATGACATAAATTTGATCAATAAATCAAATATTAAGTCTTTATTGTACACCAAAAAATAGAAATTTGCAAACATATTTACAAGAAAAGAGCCTTATCGTTAGAAAAAAATTAATATATTTAAGGATAAAATTAGATACTTGCGTATTTTTCAAAAATAAATATTTTTGGCATTATCAGCGCCATCTAGTCCCAAACAAAGCAAAGCTTGTACTATGGATACAAGACAACCGTAATAAACACTTACTTTTTTTGTGTTTGACATTATATTATGAGTGAAAAACATCCAGACTCAAGAAATACACAAATGTTCATCACATAAATGTTTTTCGAATGCGAGAATCGAACTGAAGTCCTTCGGTTCAGCATGCAGTTCATTATCAACTGGGCCAAGGATTATATACAGGCATACTGCATGTATACAGCAGCGGTTACAATTAATTTCCTGTCTCGTAATCACTGAAGCTGATCGTTAAGGTTCAGTGATCTTACTGAATAACCGAAAAACTCAATTGTAATCAGTCAATAATTATATTTTATTTTAATTAAAATAAGTCTTTAAGTTAAATTAAATAGTTAAGTCACGTCTTAAAACACATCATTATTACTTCACGTTGCAACGAAGCTTCGAGATGATTTAATTCTATGCGCAGAAATACTCGGAAAAACTAAAAAAAGGATTTTAAGTACTTTTTATGCCGATGAAGAGTTTCCATTGGAATATTGTTTTGAGGGCAATATTCCTCACGTTGTGACGATGTATAACTTACTTTAAACTTGATGTTTGACTCTGAGATAAAATGTTGCGACGAAGAGAAACAAGGAATAATTTTATTTTGATCAAAGGTTTCTACGGGATTAGGTATATTTTTCTCGTTGCTACGGAACAAAAAGATGACTTGATTTTTAATAATTGGATATAGATGGAGGGACAAAAAACCATTTTATATTGATCGAGAGTACCCACAGGAATACACATGTCTACGGGTCTACGCACCACTCCTACACCAACGGAGCAACAGGGTAATCTCAGGTAGCTTTAGTACATAGATGGCTTGAAGGATGTAGAAGGGGATTCTATGCCTACCGAAATAGATTTTTCCACGGGTGTTAGTGCGGGGCACTTTTCTTTTGCGTTACAACGGTGCGGTGCTACCGGTGATTAGTTTTTTTTGCCGGGGGTATTCTGTAAGAAAATAAGTCAAAATACTTTTAATCCCTCTATACCAATGTGTAGGAATCCTACGTCGATAAACGAAGCGCTGGCGAAGTCGCGAGAAAATGTGTTTAAAATAAGGAATACTATAATACTTTATGAATATTACATTAATGAAGCAAATCACACATCCTTTAAAAGACTGCTACATATTAATAAGGTACGAAACAAATTTATTTGAACTTCACTTTGAGATGAAATGAGTCCAAATATCGGAATTGCTAATATTGTGTTTTCTTGAAGTTTTGAGGGGCAATTATTTGCGAATATTTTAAAACTGATGAATGTGTGCGTGTGTGTGTTTATTTTGGAATGACACTGTTCACTATTCTGTTAGTGTTTGGTGGACGCTGAATTGAAATCTTTAATCATTTTTTTTATGATACAAGATGTCGGATCCAACATGGCGTCCATTATTTTTAATTTGTTAAAATCAAGTTCTGCTGGATTCAGACTAAATTCAAATCTTATATCAGTATATAAAAAATCTAGATAACGGATACAATACGGCGTTATTATTTTTATTACTCGATTTCAGTGAAATGATGATAGTTTTCTTAGAGGTTTAAGGGTAGCTGAATTGAAATTTGTATCAGTGTTTCAAAATCTTGCTGGCAGATCAAACATAGCGGAAAAATTATTTGATATCATGACAAACAAAGAGAAGTTACTCGTACGCTTGGTAGTTGGTGTAATTTTTTTCAATATGTGGTCGGTACCGCTGCTACGTTCACGTATACGCCAATAGTCTTTTTTCGTTTTAAAATTTTTCTTCCCTGCGAATTATGCCAAAGTATTTCACTAACCAGTATAAGAGCGAAAAGGGGTAGAGGCGCATGGTGCGTAACCATCAAAGTACCAGCACCGAGCCCGAGCGCCACCAGCACTGACCCTGTAAGCGCCAACGCCTCCCACTCGGCAGCAGCTGGCAACAACGCCAGCGCGAGGACCAGAGACAGCACCAGCGTCAAAACTGACAGCGTCGCTATCGACAGCACTTGACTAGACAACTCCTGCAACAAAAGTGTTTTGGTTAGTATTACCCCTAGCCAATAGAGCGAATTGAGGCTGTTTACATTAAAAACAATACGGATTTAAGGTATATCTGTTTACATTAAAAACAATACGGATTTAAGGTATATCTGTTTACATTAAAAACAATACGGATTTAAGGTATATCTGTTTACATTAAAAACAATACGGATTTAAGGTATATCTGTTTACATTAAAAACAATACGGATTTAAGGTATATCTGTTTTCATTAAAAACAATACGGATTTAAGGTATATCTGTTTCGCAGGTTTGACTAAAGGTGCCTGAGCCAAAGACTATAAACAATGAACCTGTAGGTATATTTTCTTAAACGTAATTTGAAAAACGGTTAGATCATTTTATGACAATTCACCATTAGATATCTTAGTATATAGATCAATATTGGTTTTTCTGAATAGTTTCTTCCACCGCCCGTCCTAAGCCGCAACTGATTTCCACTATATCGTCAGTCATCAGGAATCATTCTTACACTAACTACGCTAGTGCTGGAGTAACTTCTTGTTTTTGCCTCCCTGAGTTAATATATGAGATAACGTTGTGTGCCTTGGTCATATACGGGTACCTATGTATATGGTACTGATATTTCAAAAAATTACTTTTAAATACACATGCTCTGAACCTTCATGCATAGTCACAAATAAGGTTGAAATGACGTGTTTGCAGAGATTAATACTTTCTTGCCAAGAAGGAAGAGTGGTAATAAAAAAAAAAAAGAACTTTCTATTTAAAAGCTGACGAAACACTTAAAAAGCTTCTTTTTATTTGGTACAGTGCCATCTGTGATTGTAAAATCGAACCAGTTTCAATTTGAAAAAAATAACTCACTATGTATAAACAACAGAAAACATAACCATAGCTTGTAATTATTCATAAAAGTGAATTAATATTTGTTGAGTAAACTAAAAATTTAATTAATTATATTTTATTATCCTCGCATTTGTAGTGTAAAGCACTATGTATCACCCGGGATGAAAGACGATTCCCACCTCGTGTGTTTTAAGGCCCTCAGCTCCGCTTAGGGCCTCAAACTACACCCTCGTCGGTAATCAGTCACTTTCACCCCTTGGTGAACAATGCACTATTGAAATTATTTCAATTTTCATAACAATATAAACCTGTAAATCTTGACCTACATATGCATGTATTAATGTTTAATTATTATGTAAATCTAAGCCTTCTTCGTCCAGCTGAAAGCACAATTTTTAAGTAAGTAATTTAAAAATTAATGTCAAACTTACTGCCCCTATAGCTTGTTGGCCTGACTTCGACAACAAGGCTTTTTTGGTGAAAAAAAAACCTGCATATGTTGAAAAGACATATGTGAAATTCATAATCCACACTAATTCCGCGTAATAGAGCGTGGTCCAAATTGCCATAGCCGAAAGTAAAGGTAGCCTCAACTTACGACGCATAGCTGGTGAAAATTTCTTTTTCATCTCTCATACTCTGAAAGTAGACCATATATTATCAAAAAAGCGGGTGGTAAGTAGTAAATGTCGACCCTAGGGTCGAAAAGTAAAAAAAAAATCAGTCACATTGGGCACCTATACACACGCAAGTCACTATAGACACACTTCGATGAATACTTATTTATTCTTAACTTGATTGTAGATTTTTTGTTTGTGATGTTGTTTAAGATACCGGATTTTAATACTACCGGAAAATGGTGATTAAATTAATTTAGGTAGATCATGACAAATTAAAAACAATTTATAATAGTAAGTTATTTTCATCAACTAGCAATAACCACAACTCAAAAATACTGGCTGGCATCATGTCGCTTGTAAAATGTTGTACGTAAAAAAAAGAAAAAAAAAGTGGGAAAGCGTTATAAGTGCAAATTCTAAGGAAGTGCAGGAATCAAATTAAATTTTGTACCTAACAAAATAAGTTCATCAAGCGATTCTCAAATGAATTTTACGCCGTGTTAATGAGAAAAAGAGGCTGCGTAAGAGAGAGCTGTTATGGAAATCTTTTTCATATTTAGCTTGTCTTCTCTCCTCACATTCGAAATGAAAAGTAGAATAATAGTTCATTTTTTTTATATTTGGCTTATGTTCAAACTCGAACTATTGGCTCGTCAGATATGGGTGCCTTTCATCCCTTAGTTAACAATCAACTATTTCAAATTTCATCGTGCACTAAGAAAATAGTCTTGCATGCCATAGCTTTGTCATTTCTGCACTAAGCTGCCCTGAATATTCCATATAACCATAAGCGCTTCCTTTCAAATGACACAAGCCAGAAAACTTGACGTCTTATACCTATTCCGTCTAATTCATTTATCTATAAATCTGAGTCAGTGCCATATCAAAGTCAGACACGAGTGCTTTTATGCATCTTAATTCACTTTATTGGTCGTAAATGAATTTATTGAGTTCGCCGGCTGCGGCGGTCACGTCCGCTGTGATCGGAGCCAACTGCCAACATGCAGAATATCCCACTCGCTGATATGTAATGTAGTTTTATTTCGGATAAAAATATTTTCAAGGTCAAGCAAATCTGTAAACAATTTATTGAATTAAAGATAGTTAATTGCACTAAATATACTATTCATACAAAGAAAAACTGTCTTATTGTATATTTTACTTACTCTATATATTAACTTTATTTATGCGAAGTCGTTTGTAAAAAACGGGTCAATTGCGAGACGGACTCGCTACAGGGATGTTCGGTACCGCCACAGTATACACGAGTTCGACTCGCACTTGACCGTTTTTTTTTGATTATTTGTTATTAAGCTAAAGTTTGTTAAAGGGCAACTTAATACGAGCGAGATTTTAGGCCATAGCCGTCTGAAATTTTAATCTAAAATTTTTTTTTTTAGTAAATTGTTCATCGTTATAAGTATATGAAAATTATAAGATGAAGATAAAGTATTAACATAATAAAAAAAATATGTAATTAATGGAATATGTAGTTACCTATATACTTAAGAAGTATTACACGATTTGCAGTGAGAGTTTGACATTCTAACTATTACGTAAATGTCTGTATATATGTACACACTGTAGTAATGTGCCGTTGTTGTGTCGCTCTGTGTCATCTAAAATAACCATTTTCCTGTCCTTGGTAAGTAAACCCTTTGGTGTGATGAACTGGATACTTTAAGGAGTATCTTCCTGGTTGAGTATGTAACTGTCTGAACCAAGTGTGTAAAGTAAAACAAAAGTACTTAATACATTCTAAAAAATATCGCAACAGAATTGTGTCATTATATTCATAAAAAAACAACAAAGTCTTGCCATATATATGTAGAGGTCAATTAAGCAATATGAAACCATTTTGCTGCCTTATTAGCTTTATTAGACTTGTGATCTAACCTCCGCTTTTAATGGAAACGGTGTAGGAATAATGAATTAAAATGTATACACGTAAGGAGACACCTTAGATTATCTTAAGCACTGGGTAAAGGTATGACTAATTTTAGAGTGTGCCGATGCATGGTTGAAGAAGCAAGATAAATAAATACAGTAATGAGTGCATAAGTGTAAGGGTCAAGTATATTTCCTATTAGAGTTTTGCACGCGGCTCCGACCGCCTTGGTTGTACTAAAGAAGTAAAAAATGTATAAAGTGATAAAAATATCAATAACATATTAAAAAGACCGCCATTTGCAATCCAAAACCTATTTACAGGTTTCGAGCCAACGCAAGTTCGACGAAAATTGGCAGGAAATCGCGTGTGTTTACCAGCGGCTCCACCCGCCCTAAATTTGGTTATCGGCGTGGAACTCCTTAATTAACTCATTAATTATTATACTTATGACGTTTGCTATAGCAAGCAGTTATTCCCGCGGGAACTTTTTTTTCGGGAAAAAAAGTAGCCTATATGCTATTCCAGGACCTATAGGTGTGCCAAGTTTCATCCCGATCCGTCCAGTGGCTGAAGCGTTATTGAGTAACAAACATCCATCCAGACATTTTTACAAACTTTTACATGTATAATATTAGTAGGATAGAAATACTACAAGTCTGTGGTTTATTTATTGTGTTGTGGTCGATTGAGAGTGACGTCGCAATCTTTATGTTCATACATTTTATTCAATTTAATTCTCTTTTTGGGATGTTAACAGTTTAGTCCTCCATGACTGCCTTAAGCCATATAGAAGCCCTTTAACAAACAGAATCTGGGGCCTAGTCAAAATATATTACGTACAGGATTGTAATGTATGATGTCTAAAAATTTTTGGTTTGTAAGTTGCAGCGGTGAGAGCTGAACGATCCGATTATATGTGCAATGGTGCAACTAATGAACTCGCAACACAAACAAACGTGGACCCTGTTTCATGCTTTAAGATTTCGAAGGGCTACATTTGTTATTTTTTTTCTCAAGCACTCTAATATTTCCTTTTTCAAATATTAAAACGAGAGTGAAGAAAAAAAAGACACAATCCAAAGCTAGTAGCTAGTATTTCCATAAAACTGTACCTAATATATAAAACTACACAAAAAAACTGGTTGCCTGTAAAGTCGGTATACGGGCGAAAGTTTTACGTGACGTCTGTCTCTCTCGCTCTTAGGCGGGCGCGTGCCTCTCACTCGCTCTCATTGTGAGCGCATAACGTGAGCGGAGCGTAACGCAGTTTCTTGAAGTGTCACCCGGCAAACCAATTTATAAGACGTTGTCACGTCAAAAAGGACTCGGGTATCAGATATATGATCATAATTATTACATTAATATATTATAATAATAAATAAATTTTTTTAACAAAAAAATCATTGTTAAACAAGTAAGTTTTTTTATTTTTATACACAACCTAGCCTATCTCACTTTGGGTTGTGTAAGCATTAGAACATTACTCCAATTTTCTAATTCAGTTAAACGTTTAGAATTTATAGTGGTAAAAGTGTATAAACGAAATAACAAAAGTTTTAATATTTAATTGGCAAAATTAAATTGACACTGCCGTAGATTTTTTCCCCCGACTGTACATTTCTTTAAAAACCTTTTTTTCATATTTTTTGAAAATTAATCTTCATCATACGTGCGTCCTTGCTTGTGTTTTGACTTTTATCATTAAAATTAGTTTTTCCCCGCGGCTCCACCCGCGGTAAATTTGGTTTCTGGGCGGGGGTTTTTTTATTACAAGACCTTGATTATATTACGAACGTGTGCAATTGCTGTACTAAGTATTAGTTATTCCTGTAGAAATTTTTGAATTTCCCGTGATAAACTATGTCCTCCGTCTCTTCAACATGTTCTGTGCTAAAAAACAAACTAAATTGGTTGCCCTGCAGTGACGCAACAAACAACATAACTCATAAACAAAAAGTCTTTAATAAATATTTATGTATTAGTTTGAATAAGTCGGTATATACGACTAATGGTTGAACAAACCACAAGGCACAGCAAAATTTGTTTAATATTCTATTATAATACTTAACTAAAATATTTAATATTCTACCAGCTTTTACTTTTCTGGTCTATTCCGAAATTAAGTTTTACCCTATTAAAAATGCCTTTATTAAAACGAAAGCGTCTCTGAGGCTAATGCTAATAGGCAGAGATAAGTAAATAGCGATACATTTCTGTACGAACTTTTAATGTTTGACCTTTTTTATTATAGTTTCGCTACCAGACACCAGTTGGCATCAAATCCTCAAAGTCATCGGCGCGTGTTCCATCGTGAAGATGTAAATTATTTTTCATAACCTCGCAAAATGTTTAGTAAACGAACAAGAGTATAAGCACTATTAAAAATTATTCGCTTGTTGGAAACACTCGTAGGATCATAAAATTAAGTAAAATTATATAATATTTCATCAAGATTTCCTCATCCCTAAAATACTCTATGTTTCTCTTGCTTTTCAACCTAAGACAGCCATTAAAACAATTTCATTCTATTGTACAGCTAACGTAATGCTTTCAGCCGTCAAATAGAGTTTATAATCGCCGTGTAACAGAAAAGAGAATGTCAAAGCAATCGAGATTTCTTCAACTCTAAAACACACGCTTTGATAGCCGTCAAAATAATTTTGTATGCCTATAGTAATGCTATTAGCTGTTAAATACAGCGATTATACAGAAAAGAGAATGTCAAAGGAATTTAGCAAGAATTAACGCTGGCTAGCAAATTAACGCCATTTTGAGCTGAACAAAACCGATTTATTATGAAATTCCAAATGATGTTGAAATTTCAGTAAAATGTTTCTCAAAAGAGTTAGCGACTTCAAGATCTGAATCAATTATTTTTGAATTTACAGAAAGTGAAATGAAAGTGAAATGAAAATGTTACGCGGCTTAATTTTTCCTGTTTCACTATTTATTACATTCCATGTGGCCGTTATTTTAATATCAGAATTTTTAATTTTATTACTTAAATGTATTGATTTTGCAACCCTGCACACTTTTTTAAATATTTTTGAATACATTTCGACATAGTCGGTGAACGTGGGACTGTGGATATATAGTTTCATTTCACACAACTCAGACTACGTAGTTTGACTTCGGTATATTCCTACGGTAGCCCAGTCCTTAAATTTCATTTTATCATTTGGCCTAAAAGTTTTTACTTTAAACACTTGCTCGAACTCATTACTTAAGAAATAAAAAAAAATAAAGATCAGTAGCATTATCATACATGAAATATAAAAATGGAATTTTCTTTTCAATATTTGCTTTAAAATGGTCTAATCGAGCAGTGGTCACAGGTCTACAAGTAACTAGTCGATATTTTTTTTATAGTTGTGTAGAATTTTTATTGTTTGACCACAGCGATCGGATAGCAAATTGTTAATAATAGATTTATCCTTTACTTTAACGTTACAGAAAATATTATCTAAACATGTAGCTGAAGTCAATGAAATTCTTGTTGGTTCCAGCAACAAATAATTTAAGTCAAAAAATTTCAATAAATTAATAAATCTATCTTTTGTCGGGAAACTCTCTAAAAGATCAACATTAGACTTTAGTCACCACGAACTATAACTGACTTTTCAGAATGACAAATATTTTTCAGAATTGGTTTCATTACAGGCTCAAAAGGCTTACTCGTGATCCCAGCACATAACTGCTGGTAGATACCACTAGTTGTCAGGTCCAAATACCGCCTGAATTGTGATCAGTAAGTAAATAGTTATATCAGCAATTTAGTAATCTATATTTAATAATGTATGTCCTGCCATGACAGGAAATTCCGAAGCACTGGCGGTGTTTATAATACATATGGATCGGAATTGCATTAGCTGGCGTACGGCAAGCCAGGGTTAACTTAATTAATAAGGCAGTAGATTATACATCGAGATCTTGAGTTGCATAATGAGGTCATGTTTGTTCATAATTTAAACTCAAATAATACAAATATATCTTTACTTTGTTTTAATAATAATATAATTTAATATTCTAACACGTTCGTCGATCGATGTTATTGATAATGATTTAATGTGAATTTCATTAACTTTTAGTTGTATTAAAAAAAACCGTTATTTATATAATATAAACGTAATGTAATGGGATGCGCAGTAAATGAGCGTATACGAAACAATAAAAGAAAATTGCATATCACCATTGTCTTAAAATATATTCAAAGCAATTTTCTCGCTGTAGCGCTCAAACATATATAAAGGGATATTAACATTCAAAGTAGCAATAATTTACGTATTACTGTTTCAGGAAATGTTTTTGATATCGAAATATTGGATAGTATATTTTAATATCATAAAGCGTGTGTTACTCAGCGCTTTTCTGGTTGTCGCTGACACCAGTAACACTATTTGGCATACTTATCGCCGCCATTTTTTTCAAAAATTTTTGAACCAAACAAAAAGATATCATGTGGCGTAATGTCCTAAAGTGTCACGTTTAGAGGGACTTGGGTTTATTGCCGGTAGGCATCGAGCTACTAGCGCCGCGGATACCACACGCGAAACAAATTGTAAAACGTAACATTCATTGCATTCTATGCATCTTTGCATTCATGCAGTTTGGCCCTTTTGACTTTAACGATGAGCTGGGAGCATAATTTGTCGACAATCTTGAAGCCCACAAGCGGTATCGAAGAGAGTTTGCCACCCTGTGTGTATAACGGGCTGAGTTCAGACGAATTGTTCGAAATGATGCCCACGGCCAATTCCCACCATTCCACCGCTTGCCGTCGGCGGGGAACTTATCCTCACACCTTAGAAAAAAAATAGTCACGCATATAACGTATCACAGGAACTTCCTGCCACGTACCTATTTATTTATAGTCTGTGCTTACCGTGCCATGCCTTAGCCAAACTAGTGAGATATTTCATCATTTAGTACTTAAAAATATATATATTTATTTGTATCAATAATTGTGATAGATACACGTGTCTTCAACATCAGTCATTCAACATGTTTACACTCTATTTCGCTATTATAAAAGATTATCTAAATAAACCGAGCTGGCTGTATAAATTTAATTATTTTGCCTCGAATTAACTAAAAAATAACTAAAAAGACCAATGGCGCCAAAAATACCTACTATTTTTTATTGTACAAAAAAGTTTTATGTTCTTAATTTAGTAATGATGGCTCACCTATTCTAATGTTGAAAAGAGACATGTCAAAACTGTGTTATCAAAATTATTTAAGTATCATGCGATGAGTGCTATGTTGCCATACTAAATTTATTGTAAGCTAGAAACAAACAAAACAAACATCAAATTTTCGGATAGATCAAGTGTATCTTATAAACCATTAATTGATACCATTAGATAGAACTTGTAGGAACTTTCGGGATTAATAATCAGTATTTCGATATTGTCTATGGTTGAGAAATAATCGAGTGAGATCACTCAGAGTTTCCTTCTATATATTACTAGCTTATTCCCGCGATTTCGTGTACGTAGACTTTTGAAAAGCTTTAAATGTTTATAGTTTTACATGAAATTTCCCCTTTAGGATACCTAATTTTCCAAAAACGGTGAAACATGTCAATCTTAATTTTCATCGTAAAGGCCATATATCATTTTTTATACATTTAGCTTTAAAAATGATGGATTACCATACCGATTTCCAACCTCCATTTTACTCGTTAGGAGATGAATTAAAAAAAACCTTTTTTAGTGTTCGCAATTTTACCATATCTTTTGGAAACAAGTATCTACTGTCTTTGAATAATATCTTAATATTTCTTGATTGGGAAATTTGATTCGTAATAGGTAAGACACGCACGATAGCGCCGAGATAGTGTATCTACTATCTACTAAACAATTTCCGTCTGTAGATATTTCAGATTGTTACAAGACAAGAAGAGATAGTGAAACCTATGTATCTACTAAATTATCAATAAAGAAGAATTGAAAATCTAAATTTTTTTCTCACATTTGTAACGAGTCAAATGTTATCTTTTACAATGCAAACAAATTTAATTTAAATTTTTATAATGTAAGTCAATTAAATGTCATCTTTTACAATGTAAGCAAAACTTTTAACTTACTTTTAAGGGTTCCGTAGTTAACAAGGAACTTATCATCATCATATCAGCGTATATTGGTCATAAGCTTCCTCTATGGCGCGCCATTTCTCCCGGTCACCACCAGCCACCTTTTTAAGGTCGTCGGTCCGCCGGATTGGAGGGCATCCCACGCTTCGCCTTACCATAAGCGGTTTCCTCTCTAGGACACGTCTGCTCCATCGACCATCGGTCCTCCGACAGACGTTGCCAGCCCACTGCCACTTCAGCTTACTAATTCTGCGAGCTTTGACGGTAACTTTGGTTCTCTTCCGGATGTCCTCATTTTGGATTCGATCCCTTAGAGACATTCCGAGCATAGCTCGCTCCATCGCGCACCTCGAACTTTCGGACCAGCCCTTCTGTAAGTGTCCATGTTTCGGCGGCGTAAGTTATGACTGGTAGGACGACTTGAAGACTTGACGAAGTTTACAAAATGCGGACAGCAAAGCTACCCTAGGAACTTATACCTATACGAAACTTATAGTTTCGGTATATATCTGTCTACCTATACGGCTTAGCTCAGAGACTATTAGTACTAGAAAACTGTAATTTAGTTCGGGTGTACATAGATATTATTTACGCCGACAAAGTTGTAAAATAGTTTTAGGGTCTCGTTGTTGGATATTGGTCGTTCAAAAATATTGCAAATATGAGATAACATTTTTTTTTGATTTGAGGATCCGTTTGCGAAATACTAAGCCTTAAAGTGCTAATAATGTTAAAGTCAAGTGTCGTCCTGTGGATAAATTTACGGTAGTATCTGGATCAGTCATTAACAGATCTCTGTAGTAACTGGATCAGTAATCAAAAGATCTCTGTAGTAACTGGATCAGTAATCAAAGATCTCTGTAGTAACTGGATCAGTCATCGATAGACCTCTGTAGTAACTAGATCGGTCATTGACAGAACTCTGAAGTAACTGGATCAGTCATCGACAGACCTCTGTAGTAACTAGATCGGTCATCGACAGACCTCTGTAGTAACTGGATCAGTCATCGACAGACCTCTGTAGTAACTGGATCAGTCATTGACAGACCTCTGTAGTAACTGGATCAGTCATTGACAGACCTCTGTAGTAACTAGATCGGTCATCGACAGACCTCTGTAGTAACTGGATCAGTCATCGACAGACCTCTGTAGTAACTGGATCAGTCATTGACAGACCTCTGTAGTAACTGGATCAGTCATCGACAGACCTCTGTAGTAACTGAATCAGTCATTGACAGACCTCTATAGAATTGTCTAAGGTACAATAAAGAGAATCAGAGGAAATTATTTTAAGTTTTTAAAACTGATATTTTTCTTTTTTGTAATTTTTGCCCTTCAAATATACAATAACTTCTTTCTTGAGGAACCCCATACTGTAGTCCTTAGAGAAAACCTTGGCAAAACTATTATCCAGCACGTGTATGTGCATACTTATTGTAAACTGCCATACTGCACGGTCCCTGCTGTGTTGTTTTTTACTGACTTCAATAAAAGAAGAATTACATCAATTCGACGGCAAAAAAATTTCTTCTTATAATCCAACTATATTTTTTACTAGTATTCCACTGCAACTTTGTTCCCGTAACTTACGGAACACTTTAGAATATGTTAATGTTTCTTACATACAGTAAAAGGATTTTAGAAATTATCGGTAGTTCCGGAGATGATTTCGAAAGTAAGTATCTGTGCGATTAAACAAACTAACACACATTCCCTCTATATTTCTCAGTATTATAGTAGAAAAATCGAAGTAATATGCCATCGTAACAAAAAAATATGTATGACACTTATATTATATTTGCATAAAATATAAACAAAATTGCATTGTTAATGAATTACTTAGAAAATTATTTATATATCGTACAAACATAAGAACTTAACATTCGTGAAGCAAACTAAACGTTTCTTTAATCTAAGTAACAGAAAGTAAACAAAAGTAACCTAAACTCGTTTCAACCAATTTCCCCAAAGAAACTGTATTTACTGAAACATAAGGAAACCTTAATTGCAATAGTTAGATAAAAATCTCACGTATCTAAAACTAATCAACTCACCAACTACGAGACGAGTACAGTTAACTTACATACTGCTTACTAGCAAAAGAGTTTTAAATAACTTATTTAGAAATGGTTGGTAGTGTAGTACCAGCCCACAGTTGCAAAACTAGTAATACCTTTAAAAAACTTACTACCATTGTATACGTGATAAAAAAATTGATAGAGAATTAATGATAGGATAGGAAACGGATATAAACATACATACATATTGATCCGATCAAATTAATCAAAAAACATAGAAGATACTCCACCATTGCCACCTTTTTTTGTAAATTTATTTTTCTCTGGGTTTGCGGGAAGAAATGTCTGGCAGACTTTTATATAACATTTGAAGACACGTTTACTCTCACTATCACCTTGCCAATACTTATTTATAATATGTATATGAAAACTCCAAACCTGTAATACTAATCTAACTTAACAAAAAATTTCTAACCCCCTTATCCCTGTTAGCTAAAAACATATTTTTGTTTAGGTACTTATTGTCAGATAGATTCAAGAAGTGTAAGTGTGTGTGTATGTGTTAGTTTGCTTCGTAAATGTAGTGTTTGAGTAGCTTGCGTATTTTGAAACTCTTAAGCGAATCAAAACGTATAAGTTACTTCAGCTCGTTATAAACATCTTTAAAAAATACTCTAATGAAAATATATCAATACTTTAAACTAATAGGGTCACAAGTTTTTAAAATAGCAACAATAATTGTGAATCTACGGAAGCCTTTTTTGTCCAAGACGTATTCATAAGTTAAAGTGAAAATGGATAAAAATATATTTATTTTATATATTTTCACTTTAGTGCTGTTAGATATCATTACTTAGTACAATGTCATTCAAAGACAAAGTAAAAAATCATTTATTCAAATAAGGTTTTAAAGGCAAATTTTGAATCGTCAAAACCATAAGGGCGAATAGGTTAAATAACTTGCTTAACTTGAGAACTCTGTCTAGTATTGACCAATAACATCACAAAGCATAACTTAAGATTAGGTCTGGTTTCTGGCAGGGTTAATAAGGTCTGAAGGCAGATGTCTCTAGGGGAAATCAGCATCTTCGTGGATTCCTCGGGGTAGATAGCCAACCCGGAGAGAAACATATTAAAAACACTTTTTTCTTTCTTTCATAACTTTAATATTAATAATAATAATATCACTAAGGTGGCAAACAAGCATAGGATCCGCCTGATGGTAAGCGGTCACCGTAGCCTATTGACGCTTGTAACACCAGGGGTATCACTCTCGCGTTGTCGACCCTTCAAAAATCCAATAACTTTTTCCTTGAAAAACCCCATACTGTAGTCCTTAGAGCTTGCCAGGGAGCTCATTCCACAAACCAAGCGTTCCCGGGAGGAAGTTCTTCTGAAACCGCACTGTACGCGACCATTTCGCTTCTAAAGTGTGAGAATGAATTCCCTGCCGATGGCGAGCGGTGCGATGGTAGAAAGTAGCCGCAGGCATCATTTCGAACAATCCCTTAGAACACACCGTTATTGTATCAGCGGTAGAACGCACATAGGGTAGCAAAGTCTCTCCTCAGACTTAAGGGCTCGATACGGCAAATGAGTTTGGGATCGTCGACAATTCTCACAGCCCGTCGTTGAACCGAGCCAAAAGGGCAACCTACCTATCATAAAAAATATCTATATATGTGTACTAAAAAATGTTGAGCGTTAATGACAATCCATCCATACTAATATTATATCTGTAAAAGTGAGTTTGTTTGTTTGTTCTCCCTTAACGTTGCAACATACTATCTAATAAAGCCGAAATTTGGCACAGAAATAGTTGAAGAAACGGAGAAAGACTTAGGCTACATTTTATCGTGGACAATAGTTCTTGAGGTAACTTTTGGCCGCAGGAATAACTGTAACCAATTTCCACAGAAATGAACTACAGCAACAGCTATAGCTAACTTCTTTACCTATAATCAAGAAGTTACCGTAGGAATCCCCCACCATAAACCGATCTTAGTGCGGGTGGAGCCGCAGCCAGAAATTAGTAAGTACTATATTCTAAAACTGTAACCGACTGAACACTATTCGAACACACCGTCATGAGTGCGAAACGTATTTAAATTTTATAATGCATTGTAGACAGTGTAATTTAAACAATACTGCCTATCTATTTGTCTTTAATTACATATTATATGTAGTTCTACATAAATATAATATACAGAGACAGCCCTTTAGCCCTTTGGGATGGAACCCTTAAAATTGTTTCTCAATCTAGTTACATAAACAATATAAAATCAACAAGGGTTACCAACAACTTTGGAGATTGTTAGCTTATCTTTTACAATTCTTAAGTATATGAGGATATTTTCCCGATTTTTATCTTTTGAATTTAATCTCCGCGTTATCATATCGTATCGTACATGTATCTTTCACAAAGTATTAGATAATATTAAAAATGAAGTCATGAACTTCTAAATTTAGTATTTCAAACCAACCCCAATGTGTATGTGAAAATGGGAGAAATAAATAACAACTATATTTTAATAAAATCTTGCCAAATGATCACAGATTTCTCTTAATGGCACCTTAAATACTATCTTAATACCAAAGTTCAAAGAGGAAACTAAAGTGACCTAGATTTTGACCTTTTGACCTGCGTGATAGTGGAGTGATTACAGATTCCACTTGGCAAGTTTTTATTAAAATATGGTGTTATTATTTTCCACCATTTTCACATTCATCAATTGGCTCAGCGTATTCTTTGTTTCATCAAACCAATCCAAACGATATGCAAAATTACCACTAAAAAGTACTATTTAAAATTCCACATGTTTAAGTAGAATAGTTTCCAAAATATTAGGGGCAAAAACTACAATTTAAGGCACTCACTCCACTGATTATCTATCTACCCCGAGGAATGCACGAAGATGCTAATTTCTCCAAGAGGCACCTGCCGCCAGACCTCATCAACCCTGGAAGAAACCAGACCTAATCTCAGGTTATGCTTTGTAATTTTTTGGTCAATACTAGACAGAGTTCTCAAAGAGCACATCTTTGTCTTGTCTTGGCTACTGCTTTTATATGACAACGGTCAAGAGAGAAAGCACGTGCACTCTAAAGCACCAACCTTTTTGTTTATAATTAACCTAGGTACCAAAATCTAACGTAACCTATCCACGACATACCACTTTGTTGAATTTTCTTTTTATGCGTTATAACTAAAAAATAACAAATTTCGGTTCCTATATTTGTGATGTAAGACCTTGCTTCGTGTTAAATTTAAGCATTCTAAGACAACGGGAAGTACTCCAAGATTTTGATTTATTTGTGAATGCTAAAATATGCGACAAATAAGGCACTGTAGACCTTCACGCGTTCCGAAGAAAAAGCGTCTTGAGAGACAGACGGACAACAAAGTGATCCTATAAAGGTTTTTTTTTTCTTTTAAGGTACAGAAAGCTAAAAATTTGGAATCTTAGTGCTATTAACTACTGTTTATTGTAGGTTTCGTAAATTTTACGTTGTGACCTTTTTGCGTCACAATTAATTAACAAGAAAACGTAGTAGTTAATTATTGTTTTAGTAGAAACGGTAAGTTTGCAAAAGTTAATCCTAGCAATACTACTAAACAAAATCCAATTATCACAGACGAGCCACGCGGTCTCGACTCGGTAGAGAAAGAGCGGAATAATGTAACTGCCAACCAAAAAGGCTGACGTGAGTTGGATTAATTAACACTGTGCTTCTGTGTCCCCGCTTTACTGGGCTGGAAGCTGTAGATTACCAACTATGTATTGTCTTTTTAGAGTTCCGTAGACAAATGGCAAAAACTAACCCCTTATAGTTTCGTCACGTCTGTATGTCTGTATATCTCAGCGGTATAACTCTGTCTTTATATCGATTCTAGTGTTGTACAAAAAAAATTTCTTTTGTGAACTGCCATATAGATTTGTAATGAAAACTAAGAAGAAAGTTTTGTACAGTGAACTGTTTTTTTACGCCCCCCATCGTGTGGGATATTTTTGGATAGGACTTCAAAAATAAATTAGAGTTTTTAAGTATTTTTTTTGTCTCCAAGCAAATCATTGAATTATTAGCTTCAAAGTTAAAAAAAAGTTTAGGGTAACTTTTAAACCTCGTCTTCTAAAAATCTGAAAAACATCACGATAATAGAACTTTATAAATACTTTCAGCAAAAATATTTTGACCCAAATCGGTTTTGTTTTTTTTTTATATATTCGCAATAATTCTTATTTTACGGAACCTACACTTTCTTTTATTATATTATATATTTATTAGCAAAATCACACTCGCCTCAGTCATAGTCAAAATTGTCTTATATTAAATAAGGTAAAAGAAAACCATGGTTATGTTGAATTTTTTTTTTATTTCATACCTAATTTATTCATTTTTTTGCAGCGCTTGTTTTTCATATGACAGCACTCGTCAAGCCCAGTCCGAGGCTTATGGACGGCTTGAAAACTCACACACATCCTACATTAGTCCGGTGTGGTGGACTATGCCTCCTCCTTCAGGCAGAGTGATTGTGCTCCTGCAGTGGGGCGTATGCCTAACGGCTGAGGCGATAACAGCACTTGCATATGAGTAAACTACATTTTTCATCATATTGTTCGGAGAGTAGTTAAATAAATTCTTAGGATTTCCAACTCTAAAGCAAGCTACCATATGGACCGTGAGTAAACATGATATAGCACACCCCATGTTACTAAATGTTAATCTTACTGGGAATTTTAGTACTTATTTTGATTGAAAGCGGCAGTGCAATAAATACAATAATGCATTTACATGCGGAATACATAAGCGGAACCCTCGGAATTAATACTGTTTGTCCTTTATCTTTTTTTACCACTATTTTGTCTCAATTATATAGATTTTACGGTTATTCTCATAACATTACATTATCTAGATGGATCTAAATTATTAACGAAATAATTAGTGATGCTATTAACTTCTCTTGATGGAAGTTAGTATAATAGGTCCGAAATTTGCGTTTTCTTTACGTTTTGTGACCTGGAGAATCGTTTGCCATCATTTATAGAGTGATTTCTATGTGTGTGTGTCAATACACTACGTCATGACTAAGATCTGAAAAGAGTGTGAGTAAAATCGGTCCAGCGGTTAATTTTTTATCGCTAAAAAACTGTTTTTTTTTTAAGACGTTATAATAATCTTCATGTATAAATTCTCAAATATAAAAAAAATCTCAAGAGAAGTTGCTTGTACCGAACATTTTGTTTTAACCAATGTAATTGATTTCTGGCACATGCATTATTTAAAAAAAAATGGTGGAAAAATAACGCTCTCATTAGCATTTATAATTGAATTGATTGAATTATACATATTACCGCTCCAAGAATCTTGTTTTGAATTTTTAAAATAAGTCAATTATTTTATTACAAGCTGCTAAAATGGCCTCTTCAATGGGATTTAAATGGAATGGCTCACCAGCTAAATTGTAATTGATTCTACTACGCCCTTCTCAGACAATACTGTATTATTAATGTACTATGATGTACTATCAATAAAGGTCACTGTGATTATTCTAGTTTCTGAATCTTTCTCTCAATTTACCTAGCTTTTAATTTAAGGCTTAACGAGTTATTTGCTCCTCATTTATTTCATTTCTACGTTATTTCTGTTATCTTTGCATCTGACGTGTGGTGTGGAGTGGACACAAACATTATACTTTTCAACCAAAATATTTCACATATATATATTAATTTTTCGACGTACTTGTGAGCGCAGCACACGAACCACACGCAGCGGACTAGAGAAAGAATACAGTGTGGATTAAACACAAAAAAATATTTCTTTGCTCGAAACTAATCTATCTAAAACTAAACTATCCATTATTACATTAACAATAATATTATCTGTTCGACTTACTTGTGAGTGCAGCACACAGACCGCGCACAGTAGTCCCACGCAACACACGAGTGTGATACACAGCGCGGACACGAAGAGCGCATGTTTCAGCCGGACACAGTAACGTCGGTACAGAGCCTCCAGCTCTAGCTCTGTACCTTCCTCTTCTGCCAACAAAAGAGAAGGAAACTTCAAAATAAATTTTTGGATTTATTTGTTTGCAGGGTAGGTCTAAATAAATTGCCAAGTGCAAGCTAGACTCACGCACCGAAGAGGGTTTCGTATTATTTAATTGAAAAAAAAACATTTTTATTTTGTCCTGTAAAAATATAATTTATCAATTTGAATTTTTTATATTTTCCTGTTCAATAAAAGGTCTACCTTTCATTCATTAGTTTTTGGTACATATTGGTCAAAAATTATTAACTATTTTATAAAACCTGTTTTAAAATGGCCCGCTACTAGACCATATTTTAGGTTGAAATGTACCCCACTTTCCTAGATTCACCATTCCTATTTTTTTTTCATATTCTTTTTAAGTACAGGCAAGCAAGGTCTGCAAATGAACCAAATTTTCAGTCAATAGCAATTTTGGTTGACATAGGACATGACATACAGAGACTGACAGTGAGACACCACTAAAACGGTTCCTTTTAACTATTTTGGTGTGGAAACATAAAATCTCTTTAACTTATTACGTTGATACTCTCTCTCTATGAAAACAAACTGGATGATAAAGGTTCTGTTTCTTTTCAAGATGCAGAACTTGTTTACTTGAAAAAGCTAGAAAAAGATTAATAACATTAAAAAAATAGGAAACATGAAGGACTTCGATTCCGAATTGCAAAAAAAGACATTTTTGAACAGAAATGATTTCAGTAAAATCTATCTAACTGTAATATACAAAGGGCGCAATCCTTCATTCGTCCAATTGAAAGAACAGAATAATTCAAATTTTTTAAAATTTTAGGATACCTAGTAACGATAAAAAATAATGTCAGGATATCATAAGTTTTTCATATTTCTATTTTCACTTTATTTTTATGATACTGTTTTGGGATTTATGAGTATCCTATTAAAAGCCGGTTTTCTTTCGCCTGCGTGGATGCCTTTATTAAAAGTTTCTTTTCTTTTGCCTGCGTGAAGCCTTTATAAGATTCGTAACAAATGAGGCCTTATCTTCGGCAAGGCCTTTAAATTCTATTCAAGCAGCAAACGATTACTTTCACAGCCTCAATAGTAAAACAATATTCCCTAAAGGTCAGTACGTTTCACAAACATACAAGTTACAAATGTCACTGAAAAATGTCAATCAAATGATTAAATTATCGTACATACATACACAAACACAATCTGCCAATTAGTAATCAAAGGGAAACGATCGGAAATATCTTAATTTATATTCGCAGTACTAACGCAACAAGTCAAAAATACATACATTTTAAGCCATGAAAATTTAAACCAAATATGTGATTTTTTCCCCTTTCAGATTATGTTCTTATGTAAATTATATAAGCAGTTTGATGCATTCGCATTTTATTGCTATAAATGTAATAGTACATTAATTACTTTCGAGGCCGTAAAAGTAATCCTTTGCTAAATGAGTAGGTATAGTTTTAAGGGCGAACTGCGAGGTGAGTTCCTAAATAATGCCACTATCGCTTCAAAAACGAGCTGACTAAAGTTCTCCTGTTCATTAATAAAGCGCATCCATCTAAAGGTCTAAAGGTAAGAGATCTATGGACTTCATGATTGCAAATAACAGCGTGCTAATTAGTCTTAAGACCACTTGAAACAGTCTACGATTGTGTTTGCAAATACTTAGGTGGGCAATATTAAAACTAAACTCCATTACGATTGAATAATTTATTAATAATCTTGAGACGCTTTAGTGGCTTAAAACAACTGCGTGTTTATTTTACCGATTGAGATTAGTTATAGTTACTGACATATGACATCAGAATGTTTAGAACCATGGATAGACAGATTGTTAGTAAAACTGCCAACCCCTTACAGGATAAATTTCGCATAATCCTTTCTTACTGGATCTATAAGAGCATTACGCAATAAGAGATATTTAGCCTAAGTTAAAAATTTTATGTTCCTAGTTTCATTTTGTGCTTTAGGTTCGGCGTTGATGAGTCAGTCATGCAATGGTTTATATATATACCTACTGTGACTGACAGTAAACAAAAAGTTAAAATGTAGTTGTATTAGTAATTGTATTTGTGACATTGAGCAACGCTGTACCAGTTAGACGGTTTTTTAAATTAAGTAAGGAGAAAGATTATATCCTTAATTAACATAGGCTAAATTTTGTCTCGGAGATTTGAAAAGCTGCTGCAGCAACAACTGACTCGCAGGCAGAGCCAGTAAAATATAAACCAAAAAATTAGCTCTGTCTCAAGGTAAAGTTCAGTTAAACGTTTTCGTCTTTGGTCACGTTTTGGAACGCACACCCAGTCACTCTGCCACAAATATTTTTTTTACTCAAAAACACGAAACATTTACTAACAAACTCGAAATTGTTGAAATTAGGAAGAGAAGTAACGAATAATATTTAAGTGGGCCTAATTGCTATCTAACAATTTCTTATTAATAAAATACGAAACAAAAACTTAAACGAGGCTGAATGGAGAGCAAAGGAATTTAAATTTTCAAAACTTATTTCAGCTTTAAGCCGAACTACTGAATTAAAAATAAGTTTTAAAGGGTACAGTTTTCAGTCGGATTCAAACTGAATATCAGCCCCGAACCCTTTGGTCAATAAATAATGAAGATTGGTGCTAAAGGGCAGGCGCTGACGGCGATAACGGTGCTGACGGGTGTGACGACATACCTACACACCGGAAATACATTAGATAAACATAATGCTTTTACGAAGGGGTTGACTTGCACCCAAACAACACACAATATTTTATTAACTATTTATCTACGCTCGTGCTTTAAAATCCAAGTTACGAACCTAAAAAATGTTCTTTAATTGCAAACTTTAGTACATATCAGTCGTTTAATTTTTTCATATATGATTTTTTTTTTCTAATATTATAGTACAGTTAACCGGTCGCAATAATAAAATAACATCTATGATACCAATATTCATGGATATGTAATCTCTGGCGGCGCAACTGTTCTTTTCTGGATTTGGCGCCACAAAAAAGTACTTTTTTACCGAACTAAACCAATAATTTTCTTCTGTTATCGAAAAGTTTAAAAAACAAAATAAATAAAGACTAAACTGGCATAAAATAGTGTATGATACTGCATATAACTAGGTATTAAAACACTCGCCTAGTTCCATAAACCCACACTCGTGTTTAATACCTCTTATTGTATGTTTTACCATAATGGATTATTTCTTATTTCTTGTTACTAATAATTCTGCCAAATTGTATATATAAGTATAATATATAGAATCTAGATAACATTTTTATAAATAATCTCAATATATATATATATATACCCATGTATACCCAGGAAATAATTACTATATTTTTGAATCTATATTGATATAATTATTATAAATATTGAATTTATACCATTAGAATTTTAAACAATTAGAAACTAAATTTATAAACAACAACTAATTTTCCTTTTTCATTACATTAACTAAATAAAATATAGAGATATCTATCGCCATTTGTTTTCCGTATTTTTTGTTAAATTACTATCTCGATGTAATAAAGTATATTATTATTATTATGTATCTAGCATAAATAAATAAAATAAAGAAGATTTTTTCGTAAGTAGGTAAAGTAAAGGACCTCAGTAAAGGGTTTAGGTAAGACTTAAAGTAGTAGAGTAATGACAGTAATAACGTAGGAAGTGCACAAGCATGATTGATGAAGCTTAACCACTGAGCTTACAATAAATAGAACTGAGTGAAAAGCTCACGCGGGCATTAATCTCTGAAATTGTAAGTGTTAAATAACTTAATAACACTGTACTATTGTAGAATTTTTTTTTAAATCAAAATCATAGCAATAATCTTGTTTTTAGGGAATAGCACTTACTTGTAAAGGAGACTTTGATGATCCGAGTCCGAGGAAGATGTTGTTAACAGTTTTGTCAAACTTGCTGTACCTACAAAAAACTAAACAAAAAAATCTTCGTTCACCTCATCATGTACTTTTAAGGAAAAGGATTTTTTTAATTTAAAAGAATTAAAAAACACGCCTGCCACGAATAAAAGTGAACTATATAGTAAACAAATAACACATGTGTGACCGCTTGCCATCAGGCGGCCCATTAGCTTGTTTGCCACCTTAGTTGTATAAAAAAAATGTATACCTTTTAGTTGTAAAACTGTATTAAAAACAAAAAGAATAATAAGAATTTTAAATAGGTATTTTTATTAAACTACGCAGATAGAGACTAAATTTTTAAAAAGTTGTGTTTTATTCAGAATTTTTTGATTTCTTTTTATATTAATAATTATTAAAAAAGTTGGTAATATAAAAACTTATATAAAAAAATTTACCATACCATATGTCCTGACCTACATATGTCATCAGGAAAGAATACTGACGAAGACGTAAGAAAACGACTAAGTTATGATGAAATAAAAACAACTCACATACATAAATACAATACGAACCTTGAAAACAATATACTCCAATTATGGATTTTCATGTATGTCTAAATAACATACGTTTTTCACTGAATATTTATTAATTGGTATATTTTTGTATATTTTCCTTGATATCATATCAGTAGACGCGTGCCCGTAGATCTTCATTATCGTTTCGATTATTAGAAGCAATTGTGAGTCAAGGTGTCGTTAGTTAGTTGAGACTATCATGAATGGTATGTTTTATAGAGAGAGATATGTTGATAGATATACTGTGTTGTATTTATTTGCGAATTACACCTGCCAAATAAAAAAAAAACACGTAAGTACCATACTAAGTTTTGAGTAAAGACGTGTCACATGTTGTTTAAAAGATGAAAGAATATTCCGCACAAGGTACAAAAACGACGCGTTTTTTTATCTGCTTCGCAAAAGTGCTGTCAGTCTAATAAAAATGGGGCACATGTGAACAGATGCCAATTTCACAGTTCGGTAGCTCTTTCAATTCAAATAAGAGTCGAGTGAGTCAGGTGGAAATGTAATCAGGTTTGCGGTACATAATAGTGTGATTCTTTCTGTCGTGGAATCACTACTTAATGTAAGCAGAACGACGTAAAAATATTGTAATGTATTTAGCCCGCGTGTAGTTATGAATCGTGAATTTCTACAATTTAAATATACATATTACCTATGTTATCAGCGATGAAATGCTTCCAGTATTAAGGGAAAAATGAATTGCATTTTCAATTGAATAATTTTTTAGTTCGTACCTTTTTACTTACATTTTGCTGTAGTTAGTATATTTTAATCAATTTATTTCAATGAGAAAAGAAAAAAAATCAATAATGATATCTTATCTTTATAATGAATAAATAATTGTTATTTTTATGAATATTTTACAATGACCTTCTGGTATTTTATTTTATAACAATCAATTAGCGCTATTACGTGTTGTTGCTAAATTATTTTTTAAAACGATTTTTATGCAAGAAATCTATACATATTACATATATAGAAGGTTTTTAGGGACTAAATTATTCTTCAGGAAAGTAGTGATTGGATTTTGGAGAAGTCGGCGCGACTTCTTCCCCAAGTATTGCAAGCGTCCACAGGCTACGTTAACAGCCTGACATCACCTGGGCCGTAAGTTTCTTTGCCACCTTCGTGGTATAAAAAAAATATTAGCTGGTAATTTTTTTTTTCTAGAAGTAGCCACTTTTTTTTTAATTTTTGTTGCCACTAAATTTATAATCTCAATAATTCTTCTATTAAAAAGCTTTGATTAAGTTCCACCTGTCCCGTTGTTTGACTGTAATCAAATCTTGAAAGTTAAATTTGACACACTTCGTGGCGTTCAATTTTGACACTCGTCTGTAATAACCGACTTACCGCACTAATATCATCAAGAACTATTCCTTTACTTCAATATATGGAAAGAATAGGCATGTAATGTTTTAAGTTTCGCGAAAATACGTTTCAATGTATGTACGTTTTGGCCAACCAGTATCTCCCGAACTGCCCAACCAGTTAATCCAAACCAGGTGTCAGGTGCTTGAGCCTGATTGTAAGCGTGACTACTGTTCTGTACTGTACTGTACTGTACGTAGTATTTCATAAGACCAGTAACATTTGAAGACAGGACTACCGTTCAGTTCAGTTCAGTTACCGCTTTTGACAAGGCTACGCCGTCGTTTAATTATATATCTATTTCTACTACTTCCATTTCGATACGTCGAGTAAAGTACCTTTTTTTATACCACTAAAGTGGCAAATAAGCTTACGGTCCGCCTGATGGTAAGCGTTCACCTATGGACGCGTGCAACACCTGGGGCATCACTTGCCTTTAATTATCTAATAACTTTTCTCTTAAAGAACCTTACCTTTTAAAACCATTTATATGTCTCGTACATACTTAATAGGCTTGTCGAGATATATCTAAATCTAAAATAAGTTTTTACCTTATTTTATAATAAGATTTTATATGATAAGCTGGTCACATTTCCCTTTGCTAATACGATGCACAATATTCGTATATTCGTAGTAACTTATAACAACTTTTATGTAAATAAAATAACTCATATCCCTGTCGCTTATCACCGCCATCATCCAAACGAGGCACATCGTTTATTCCAAAGCTCCCATCAGTTTATCGTTGACTGGTTATTAATATCAGTTTCCCGCCCGCCTCACTGGTTCTTGACGATCTCTCCATTATACTCAATGATAAATACGGGACTCTGGCCCTGAATACTATTGATTAGGTTGTGTTAATACTTGTAGCTTAATGTCTATGTCTTTAGTATTATATAGTATGTAGCTGTGTAAACTTTACAAAGTAACTTTACTTTGTAAAGTTATTAGCAAAACCTGAAGCCGTCATAAAGATCACCTATGTTCAAAAAATAAAAATAGTATTTGATAACTTTGACAATTCAAAAGTGTTTGTAAAAACCTAATTTGAATAAAAAATAAATGAGTTTGAGTACAGTATTATATAGTCTGTGGCTGTGTAAACTCAATGTGTTTGTCACATTAATTTTACAATAAGTGCATATTATGTTTATCGACAAAACGCATTTAATACCTACCACTAAGGTTTTACCATTTAACTGGACCGATTTAAATTCGGTTTGTTGCATGACACCTCACAGCAGGTTCTTAGTAGTCATGTTTTGCAGGTACAGGCCAACAGGGAGCGCTACATTAGATGTGTCTTAAATGAAATACAGGACCAATATTAATGCGGTTAATTATATAACAGATGTATAATTTCAGAACAGATTGTCTATCGTGTTTTATGGTTGTGGGCCACCAGGGGGCGGTGTACCTACTAGATATGTTTCTTCAAAACATTTACATAGGTCTAATACGATGTGTTTTATTGTATTACATAGCTATTTTATCTTATCTTAGGCTATCTTTTTATATAAATATTGTTAAAGATGTATGATTGATTATAATTATTATCTACTTTATTTTAATACACACATTACCTTTTATTATTTTTTTTATTTTAAATCCCAAAGGTTATTTGGGAGAGATTGCTTTATAGCGATAAGATCGCCATTTGTATTTTTTTTCTTCTATGTGACTATTAATTTTGTTATTCAGGTCAAGTTCTTAGTCTTCTTTTACAGTTAAAGGCCACAAGAGGGCGTCGCATTAGATGTTTTACAGCTATAGGGCACGAGAAGCTTTGTGATAGATTTATTTATCTAAAACAGTTAAGCCGATTTTTCGTCATGAGTTTTTTTATTGTAATTTTAGCACTTGTTTTGCTATGCGTTTCTCAATTAAAAATATGATATTAGTTCTGGAATATTTTATTAAAATCTCTTAAAAACATATTATTACATTAAATAAGTGCTATGTCAGCTTTTATATACTTACTATAATATACTGATCCTAGACTCCTATAGTCTCCAAACCATAAGATCTTATTCGGAAGGGATTAAATAACTTGTTTTGATGATAAATAAAATTACCAAGTACGACGAAAGCATATTTTTGTATATTTAACATCTTTACTTTAACGTATGTACATGAACAATATAAAAAAACAAAATGATAAGCAAAATGTTAGTATTATTATAACAAATAACACAAGGTATAAATATTTAGTGAAATAACACAAATTTTAGAAAAAGTATATTGTTGCGAGCATTCATATAGATATATATTAACCAAAATATTAAAAATGAAATTTAAAAACCTGCTTCCTACTCATATTATAAATTGCAAAGTTTGGAAGTTTGTTAGATTCTTAATAACACCGCAACGGAGCATCCAATTGAGCTAAAATATGACATAGAGATCGTCAAGGAGACGGACGGACGGAAGAAGTTTCCGCAAGAATACTAAAACTATAACCAAATTCCATTTTAATGAACTGCATCTACAGCTATAGCATGCTATAGCAAACTTCTCTAGTATAATCTAGGAGTTGCCGTAGGAATTCTATGGTTTAATTTAGGGCAAGCAGAGCCGCTGGCAAAAGCTAGTAGTTTTTAAATTAGAAGAAATATAATGAAAAGCCTTTCATCTTTGGATGTAAGTTTTATACCCTATTTAACTATATATGTCGTAATCATACAAACAATTATAGTAATCCAGTATCAAATACGGTAAAAAAATATCGGTTTAGTAATTATTATAAGTCAATTACTTAAGATAATATTTTTAGTTAAAAATTACCTTCAATGTTATCTTCGGTGTCAATATCCGCCATTATATTAATAAAATTAAAATAAACAACCAATTTTTGCACAACGAAACAAATTCAAACAAAATTATTCATTTCTAGCAATCCACCATAAAATAACTTGATATGTTGTGAACAGAAACTTTATACGATTTACGATATTTCAAAGTTTCAAAAAAAAATCGCGAGAAACTCCCGAAACGACCTTACGGCGTGAAAACTCCACGCGGACTGCCTTCTACAGAAAGAAAACTAGGACAAACTTGTCGCTTAACAAAAATGCCGCACCGGATGTTTTTTAAGATATACATTTATATACTTATATATATATATATATATCTATTATTTAAACTCCAAAATTCTATTCGTATTAGTTAAGTCAAACAGTTATGTTATAATGGTGTAAAAAATCATATAAGAGGCCGGCAAATCAGAAATAGTATCGAGATCGTAAGTATATTGAAAGTAGACTAATGTTTTCTATTTTCACGGCCTCACAATATTGCTGTCGTGAAAATAATCTGAAATATAGTTATGTGTGTGCTGGCGACGATGACTTACGGTACAGACAGAAATGTGGTCTCTAACTGTTGGCCTCGTAAGCGTTAATAAACCCAAATCTCATAGCGAGCTATGAAGAAAGCTTTGCCATGTGATTCTTTAAGTGACAAATGAGGACATTTGCCAAAGCATAGTTACCAAGTTTAAGTTGAAATTAACAGACTTCATTGCTACTCTAACCGATAAACCAATGCGTTAATAAGGTGCTCGTGTGGCAACTACTGACTGTAGGACGCTGGTCGACGGCCTCCTCCTTGCCTGGTATACGACCTGGTTAGTGCTGCAATTTTTGTTTAAATTTTTTTTTATTACTATTAAGTTATTATTATTATAGGTAGTTATTGTATTAACAAAATACATATTAATATTATGCCAAGCTGCTGAGCTATGTCGCCAATAGGTGTCACTTTTGTGTCAACGTGCAGAGTACACTTACGTATGTATATAAACATTTCTGATTTTAAATAACACTAAACAATTTATTATAAAATATTAGCACAATCGATTACAATAAAAAAAAAACTCCTTAATAAATAAAATAATAGTAAAAGTAGTTACTAATATTAAGACTCTTAACTTGCACAATATTTAATTCAGTGGGTATATAAATAAAAAAAAAACATTTAATATTATAATATAATAATAACATACACATACATACGCTTACAAGCTCACATTTATACACACATATTCCACATCTTTACTTTATGAGCATAGCGATAAATAAAGTGTTTTGTTTAAAGGTTTTTGATCTGCTGTCTTGACCTAGTATTATTATATTGTTGTTTTATTTATGGTGGGAGCTCATTAATTAGAGTAGGTATTACCCAAATATTTTTTTTAATTCCTTTAAACTTAGATGTCTGTACTGCTAGTTTATTTTTGGGTCGGTTGGGTAACCGGGTCGGATATTTATGCACCCTATTTATAACATTTTTTTTTGTTATCCGCAAGTAATACCATTCATTTAACTTTTTTTCGACTGGTATGATTATGCATATTTTAAACAGTCGTTCATAATTTTAATTTATTTAGTTTTTCATATTTGAACTCACAAATAGTTTCAGTTACCTTTTTCGCAGTGCCTTTATTTTATTTAGGTGTGATGCGAAAGTCAGTCCGTAGCTACTTAAACCATAGCTGGTAGTTGCTTCTTCTAGTGAATGACACGGGATATATAATAGTTGTTTACTTACTGATCTACTTAAGTTATACACTTTACTTTTACTCAATACTGAATCTTATTTATATGTAAATTACATGTGCAGTTTTTATCTACGGTCACTCCGAGGTACTTGTATGAAACGACTTGTTGCAAAAGACTATTCCACTAAGTTTAGTGAAGTATCAATTTAATAAGCAATTTGTGTTGAAAGTTTTCTTATGTAAATGAACTTTTCTAAATTATCAATAATATGAAAACTGACCGAGATATAGAAAATCAAAGTTTTTGGTAAGATGCCCGACCCGTCGACGGCCGAAATGGATGAAGTTCCCTCGGCTGACGTCATAGCGCGTGTAAGTAAGCATTTTGTTGTTTGTAAGTTTTAAGTGTTTATGTGTTGTAAATATAATAAAAAATGACTAAGGAGGGCTTTTGTAAGGCCCAATCCGATAACATTCCTCAGGTAGACGGCATCATGATGGTAGAATACTTTTCCACTAACTCAAAATTTCTTAGTGCCGAAATCAAAAGCGTGAAAGCAGAGAAGTAAGTAAACTTTAGATACCTATAGTTAATTGAATTAATTATCTAACAACTATCATCCACCTACCTTACCTACCTAGGTATATTCCGTCTAGCCTATCACTCCTAGCACTAGTACATCGCCCGCTTCCCGTTCCCGTTCGGCTCAAAATACCTAAGTAGGAACCTAATTTCTGTCTCCTTCCAGCGTCATCCAGATATCAACCTGGGCTTGGGGACTATACGTTCGGACTTTACGGACAAGACGGGTTTTCCAACCGATTATCAAAGTCAAATTTAACGTAATAAGTAAAGAATATTTATTTTGTAATATAGCTATTTATGCTACTGTTAGGAAAGAAAGATAATTTTTACACGGCGCAAGTACAAAAATATCAATTTTGTGCAGATACGTACAAGATATTATGTACAACTGATAAAATAAAACATATTACAAAAATATGCATTTTAATGAAAAAAATGTTTTTGGCACATTGTTAGATTCTTGTTAGATGATTGCCACAAATAAAAACCTTCTAGTTTTTTTTCATATAAATACCTTCCGTCTTTAATTTTTGATACGCCAGAAGGAGACACTTTCTGAAATCTAAAACTAATTTCCGATGCATTCACGTAATGAGCTCCCTGCCAAGGTTTTCTCTAAGGACTACAGTATGGGGTTCTTTAAGAAAGAAGTTATTGGATTTTTGAAGAGTCGGAACTGATTTTACAAGCGTCCATAGGCTACGGTGACCGCTTACTATCAGGCGGACCGTATGTTTTTTTTCCACCGTGGTGAAATAATAAAAAAAAAAGATTTTCTGCCAAATTTTTTTTTTTGACTTTTTTGTTTAATGTTGTTCCATATTTTTCTCATGTGTCCCTTACAGTTAATGATTGTATAATGTCTGTTGTTATTTTTGGCAGTATTTATAAGTCTCTAAAGTTGATTTCTGTACCTCGTATATAGCTTCTTCGAGTAGCACAATTTGGCTGCGCTTTCCATCGCTTAGAAAGGCAATCCTTATGTTCTTATGTTCTATCATATCTTTTAATTCTTTGGTAACCTGTAACTGGATGCAGACGGCTCAATACAGGCCGGAAACATATTGGGGAGCCTTAGGTTCAGCAGAGAATGTTTTCCAGCTTAGGTAATGATGTGCTTAGTGTTTTCTTCTTTTTGAAGTTAGTAGTAGATATAGCCGATCCAGAAGAGCTTATTAGGGACTAAAACAATGACATAAGTAACAACTTTGGAACCCTACACTAAGCATGGCTGGACACCTCAAACAACGTATTTATTTTACCCCTCAATGGTGCAATGGATGAATTTTATTATTAAGTAGCTGGTCTCCTCGATGAAAGTTTGAACTTAGTCCTTTTAGCTTTACTTGGGTTATAAATGATAAATAAACAAACATAACACTTCTCAATTTATCATCATATTCGTCCACCGCATCACAGTTAAAATAATGTTGTACCTTTTCAGAAATGTGCTACGCGGCGACGTAGCGAAGTCTACAGCCTCGGCTACGTTGAATGGTTATATGTAACTTGTAGTTAAATGAGTAGTTACTATAGAGACAAACTCTTTCGAATTTCCCACCATTTGTTCTGACGTATTGTCATTCACTTTGTAATGGTCACATTTTTAACAAGTGTGTGGCTGTTAATTAATGTTTTATGTACCTTCTGGATGATAAGATAGTACTTTTATAAAAAATTAATGACAGTTGGGTACCTAACTATATATAGTATAAGTACGTTAGGCTTCTTTAATTTTTTTGCCAAATTGTAAAGCAGGGCAGATTGTGATAAACGGTGAAAATGCCGCGACTGTTTTTGCGTTTTGAAGTCATATTTTATTTTCTAATTTAAAAATAATAAAACGGTGTTTAATCGCGTTTCATTATTTTTAAATTAGTAATGGAATGCGTAAATTTAAAAACTTATATTTTATCTTCATTACAAAAAATTTAATTAATAATAATAATATGATATAGAAGAAGATAAGAAGAAAATATTATTAGTATGCAATTCCTTATCGCACGTTATAATATATATAATTGGTAAATGAGGGCCAGGCCACAAAAGCACCAAATGCCAAACCGGCGGAGTCGCAAGTAATTGCTAGTATTTAACATAGAGCAAAAGAACGTTATTTCCAAACGGGTGTCACCTAGTAGAAAATTACAATAAAGGTTTAATTGTAATTTACAAACGCATAGGTAATTGAGTTACGGCCTGAAAATAATTTGTTCCCATTAACAATAACGAATTTCTCTTTGTTAGATTAATATATTCCATACAACACACATCCGGCACTCAGCCCGCCAAACGCCGAACACGAACGCACGTTACCACATAATTTGGGAACCCATTATGAACCACCATCGTATACCTAAGAAGTATGATACAGGTATGTGCAGGTACTTATCGTCGCAAACTGTTAGATACCGCAAAAAAAATCTAAATTCGGTTTTTATTTAGTACAAATTATGCTCATACATACATCATCGTTTAGCGAAGAGCTGCGTTAGTAATTTCTTTGCGCGATAAAATCCAGAATAAGGAAATTCTCTGAAAAAAGCAAAGTTAGCGAAATAGCGCCAATAGTTACCAAACCCAAGTCACAATGGGCAGGCCACATTACTCATCGAACCGATAACCGTTAGGTTCGAATGGCTCTCTTGAGGCGATCGCAGATCGAAGGACATCCTGTAACCAAGTAGGCAGAAGAGCTGACGGGGCATGTCTACGAGTACGTATAGAAGTAAACAAGACAAAACAGACTAAATCCCCTCTCTCCGCTACGTTTTATCCACAAGCCATCATTTTCTAAATAACCTATTACAATAATTACTGTTAAGGTTGGTTATTATAAAATAATTTCTATTATCTGAATTACACATTTATTATGAGATTAAGAAGGGTTTTTGATTTATAAATAATAATAAATCTACCTTCGGTAACGTTTTAAGGGTTGTTTAAAAGTTAAGTTGAAAATTAACATTTACTACGCATCTACGTTTAATATATCCAAAAAGTTCGAGGTTAACCTTTTCATTAGCGGTGGATAATAGGTTATTACATGTAGGCTGATATTACATGTAATAACTTTCATAAATGGAAAAGTTTTACTTAAACTAACTGATACCAAACATTCAAATAATAGGCACAAATTAAACAAATACACAATATATATTTGTGGAAGTTTGTTTGTTTGTTTGTAACTTATTAAGCTGATTTTTGGCACAGAGATTGTAAAAGTGTAGCGGGTTAGACTTTTATGTACTTTGGTTGTTATAATTTTAGGATTGGTGGTCCCTGAATTATTATAATGTTTTACTTTATATATTTTCGACTTCTCCGGATTAGGGTTGCCATCCGTCCGGGTTTCCCCGGATTCGTCCTAGTTTAGAGGACATCCGGGGAGCGTCCGGACGGGGTTTCATTTATAGTCCGGGTTAAAAGTTCCTGAAAACTTCCTTTTGTTTTGATAATAAGTAAAAAATGTAAGGCTGCAAACAGTTTCTTAAAACGTTTTGTTTCTTAAGAAGATTAAATTTAGTTTATTTTTTGATTTTTCTAAGTAACTTTTAAGAAAAAACTGTTAATATGGTAAGGTTCTAAGCTTCAAAATCCGGGCTTTTACAATTATTGTCCTAGTTGCTAGATTTTATAGATGGCAACCCTACTCCGGACTATAATTTTATAATTTAATACGTTGAGCACCATTGAGACGACTGGGACTTAAAAACATTTAAATAAAACTACAAAACGGAGTCGTTACTTGACGGTGTTATATTTTTTCTACGTATACCAAAGGTGACGCTAATATGAAATGTAAAAGTATATAAAAAGTCTTTTTATACCAGACAATTGAAAAGTTCATACAGAACTGAAATAAACGAATTCCACGTAAACAAACTATTGTTAAATCCCTCGCTTGTAATAGCACACAATCTTAATATAATCAAGGACTAGACGTAGAAATCCCACGCTGATGACCGAGTTTAGCGCAGGCGGAGCCAGAAGCAAAAGCTACTATTTATATTTATATATATATTATATATATATTATAATGGAACTTTAAAGTAGGAAAAATAATTTTGTTTTTGTTACTACTAGATTTACTAAACCAAATCTTATTTATAGTTACTTGTTTTTCTTTTATCAAAAAATGTGCTTTGTGTTTTTTTTCTCTTTCTAAAATATTTGCCTATTCAAACGCATAATGACTCGCGTTTAGCTTAAGCGGCATCTTAATAACCTTAGCAACGATAAAATATGCGTCATCAACCTTTCAGTAACCAGGTGTTTAGTAGACTTAGTACATGTGACGTGATTATTACCTGTTAAAATAAAACTGTTTATTACTCTACAACACGAAACCATTACTAACGGCCGCGAACTTGCTTAAAACACGGAAAGCTTTGATGGAAGTTTATGTTTATGTAAAGTTTGTTTTTCCTGAAGGGTGCCAATGGAGCCTATTATAAGCCTACGCTACTGTTTGACCATATTAAGTCTCCATACAAAAAACATATGTTTATTGTTCTTGCTCTATCGTGAAAACAGTTACACGCAAGTATCTTTGCACAAAAAATTGCCTTCCACCGCTTTCGAAACCAAGTTTCGAAACTGGTTTCCAAAAAAGAAAAATATTTCTTCTACCGAAACCAGGTTTCCACATAAGAACATTACTTGTTTTTTCGAAACCAGTTACCAATTAAAACAAAAATATCCTGTTTCGAAACTATTTCCGAATCTCGAAAGTCCTCAATATAATACGATAAAGATGGTCCATTTTTAATTTAATCTTTTTTTATAGTAGTAAACTTTTTAATTTAATTTTTTTGTATCAGTTTTAGTTAGAATAGATTTTAAATTTATTAAGTTTCATTTTTTTTCATTTAAATTATTTTTTAAAAAAGTACCCACTACTATTATTTTAGTTAAAAATGAAATGAAAATTCCTCAATATATATTTAACGTATATTTATCGTTTTATATTGAGGACTTTTGAATTTCAGAAATAGTTTCGAAACAGGATTCTTTTGTTTTAATTTGTAACTTGTTTCTATAAAATCCGGTTCTTAACATGTGTATGCTTCTTAGGAATCTATATCTGTATCAAAAATCGTGGTTTAAATCCGAAAATAATCTTAACATGCTCAAATACGTAGAAAATGGGATACATTTTTTTGGTTTGAAATACCGGTCATAAATATTTTAATTACACATTGTGTTTAGATAACACAAATAATTCTCTTCAACAATAAATAGCAGGATCTTATTTATCTCACATCTTCCGTTTGTGAAAGATCTTGAACGGAAGTTGTCATAACCACAAATTTCGGTGACCGACACGACAATGTCGTCCCTCACCGACACGACAATGCCATCCCTCTCCGACGTCCGGAGCTTTTTCTATAGCCTCATTAATGTCTAGAGGTTAACCGACATTAATTCAAAGCTTCGTCCATTGTTTGCAGAACTTGAATATCAAATTTATTGCCAATGAGAAAAGTTATTAGATAGATATAGAATACAATACAAATTCAATGGCTAATTGAGCTTTTCCCCTCATTCGTAATATCTATTGTTTAGTGAAAATTTAACTTGAATATAATATAATTTCGTAATTTCGTGGTGAGGTGTGGGAGATGAAGACTTCCCTACAAGACAACATCAAAAATTTAGAACTCAAGTCATATCTATTTAATCTTATCTAAAAAAAATCTTTTTCCAGTCTTATAGTTTATAATAGATTGTTAAAAAATTTAAAGAGAATAAAAGTACAGAATAATTATCAGTAAGCATATACTGACGTACCGTAGAGTCACTTCCCTAACAAACATACTAACGGTGCAGACGTCCGTGCGCCAGAGGCACAGTGAACCAGGGGCCTATTCCACGAAGCTCTATGTAAACTTTTCACTCCACAAATCTCACTCTTCAATCAGTTTTCTGTTCCAACAATACACAAATAATAAAATAATTTTTAGTTTGCACTTTGTGAATTATGAGGAATGAAGAGTACAGATTTGCAGGGTTGCATCGTGAAATATACCCCTGGCCTGATAAAACTCCGTGAAAGAGTATAGATCACCTCAGGATTTCTATTATGTCTGTGTATAAGATTCAACCTAAATTTTTTTTTACATTTTAATTATAATCCTATAATGTGACGTTATACTTTGTAAAATACGACGTCCTCTGGAAGACATAAAATCCTCTATTAAAAGATGTATTTCAAATACAAACAGAAACTCAAAACTGACTACAAAACAAATCACGCTCTGAAATTACGAAACAAAAAAAAATGAAAATATTTTCATTTCCTGTGTAATTTTATTAAAGTTTCCTTTGTAGCAGCAAATAGAATGTAAAAAAAAAATAAAAAAAAAAATGTTATGCTGAAAAATTGTTACTTTAAATTGATTTTTTTTTTACTAGTTGTTGCATAAAAACACATTTCTTTCTGTTTTATTTTATTTCAAATGACATCAGTCACAAAGCGGAGAACTTATTGCTTGAAAACTCTGACAGTCGAGTACTTAAAGACGAGCTAGACAAAAGTTACGTCCGCCAACTCGCACGGAGCCAGCATGGTGGACTTTGACCGCAGCCTCGACCGAGGCCCGTAAACATGTAAACTGGCAAACAGCAGAATTATAGCTTTTGGACTGTCTTGAAAGATAGGCCTTAAGACGTTTGGTGTAGGACTTTGACCCACAACAAAAAGTTAAATTATCTTATATAAGCTTTATTAAATAATTCAGTAATTTCTTTTCTTAAATATTTTTGCAATGTTTTACTTCAATGTATCAGAGAATTCATGAATAATTTAATCATTTGATTTCTCAAAAATATTACAACTTTACTTAGTGGCTTAATTTTTTAACTTGGTTGGTATCTCTGGACATATTTTATTTTATAACAAAATTATGTAAGCGTCCGGAAACGGTATAAACAAATATATACACTTTAAATTAATCACGACTATTTACTATTTTCTTATAACATCAAATACCTACAACAATATTGTTTTCATTCACATCAAAGAACAAAGCCTTGTAGCTTTGTAAAACTTAGCTACGCAGCGTAGCGGAGTCTACAGCAGCAGCTACGAACTCGCGCAGTCTACGAGTATTGCTATATCAATCACATATATGAAATTCAATCGACTAGCGCTTCTGATTTCCTTATTATTCACTTATTTAACTTTTTCTGTAGAATAAATATATATTTTAAAATGATTCTTGTAAAAAATACACAATAAAAATAATGTACTTACAAACATTTCTCACATAATATGAGGAGCTTAAATAAGCCATTTTAGCTTAAATTATGGGAATTACTTTTAATATCGGTATTATTTTAACAATAATAAAAATTGGGCCAAACGACAATGTAACTGATTCTTTACTTAAACTCCAATTGAAAAAGTAATTTAGGTAATTGATATCAAATATTAATAGTGGATAATAACTAAGAGAAGTAAAGTTTACGTTTTTGGTGAAGAAAGTAATTAGGTAAATATGTATATGATAACTATTTGTTTCCTTATTTTGAGTTTATTGTCTTTTTTCACGCAAAATCGGCCAAACTGATTGATGGGCAGTTTATACTGATTGCTTGTAGGGTGAAGGTTGCTATGGGTATATCTTATACATATTAGCTAATTCTCCTTTACCCGACTGCGGCGAAACCCAAAGGAGGGTATGTGTTTAACCAGTATCTATGTCCGCTCGTAACTACTCAACAGCATAACCGATTTTGATAAATGACACGTCATTAGATTTGTCTCGAAAAAAACGCTCATTCGACGCAACTTTAAATAACAGTACAAAATTACTCAAACTATAAGTAGTAGTTACCTTTAAATAAGTTTTAAATTCAAATTCCAATTCATCGGCAAAATAGGTGGGCGACTTGCGAGCTATCCTTCGCCCACCATCGTGAGTGGCTCAGTTCTCGAACCAATAACTGTGCAGGGATATCTGCTCATGAATTTGCTCTGACCTATGGATTCTCTCAGCTGGTCCTTTCTCCTACGAGAATACCAGATATAGAGGACCATACAAGCTCCTTACTGGACCTTCTGCTGACTACACGTCCGGACAGATATTCCGTCTCAGTGGATGCGCCTTTAGGCTCCTCGGACCACTGTCTCGTTCGGACTCAAGTGTCATGCACACAACCCGATCCTTCTGGGCCAACTAATTGGCGTCGTGTGTGGCACTATAAGTCGGCAGACTGGGATGGAATGCGAGAATTTTATGCATTGTACTCGTGGAGGCAGATCTGCTTTAGATCAGAAGATCCTGACGTCTGCGCAGCCGCAGTCACTGAGACAATCCTGACCTTGAATGTTTCATTCCTAACCTGCGAGTAGCTTCCGGTATCAAAAAACGACCGTGGTTTCATAGGTCTTGCAGAGAAGCTAAAATTCTTAAGCAAACTGCGTATGAGTAATAAGTATCCGAATATTTCTGAGTTAAAACGCAAATTAAATGCTGCCTCGAGGTTCAGTAAGAAAGCAACTGCCAGGGCAAAATTCCAATTCATCGGCAAAATAGGTGGGCGACTTGCGAGCTATCCTTCTGGGAGTCGTGCTTTCTGGTCGCTTGCCAAAGTTGCCGAAGGGAACTTTTGCCAATCCTCGTTACCACCACTGCGAAAGACCGATGGTGACTTGGCCCATAGTGCAAAAGAGAAAGCCGATCTATTGGGCAGTCTCTTTGCCTTTAACTCGAATGTGAACAACGAAGGCGCTGTACCACCTACTTTACCGTGGTGCGGTAAGACAATGCCGGAAATCTCTATAACACAGCGCGAGGTCCGGCGGGCGTTGCTTTCCCTAGACGTTCATAAGTCGAGTGGGCCAGACGGCATACCAGCAGTGGTGCTTAAGCAGTGTGCTCCTGAGTTATGTCCTGTAATCACGCGCCTCTTCACGCTTTCCTACCACACTAGGCAATTTCCGTCTTCATGGAAGACTGCGAATGTGCACCCGGTGCCCAAAAAGGGCGATAGATCAGATCCATCGAATTACAGGCCTATCGCTATAACCTCTCTCCTCTCCAAGGTGACGGAGCGTGTGATCAACACACAGCTTTTGAGATACCTAGAAAAACACGACCTGATCAGTGACCGTCAATATGGCTTTCGCCACGGTCGCTCAACTGGTGACCTTCTAGTGTATCTCACACACCGATTGGCACTAGCCATTGAGAGTCAGGGGAAGGCATTGGCATGTAGCCTGGACATAGCGAAGGTTTTTGATCGGGTCAGGCACCGGGGTCTTCTATCGAAGTTACCATCTTACGGAGTGCCCGAGGGTTTGTGCAAATGGGTGGCTAGCTTTTTGTCCGGCAGACGCATACGAGCCGCATAGTTGCTCTGATAGCATGGACATTAATGCTGGTGTCCCGCAAGGCTCTGTGCTGTCTCCTACGCTGTTTCTACTGCACATCAATGACATGTTGGACATCAACAACATACATTGCTATGCAGATGACAGTACTGGAGACGCTTATTACACGGGCCGTGCAAGCATCCCACGTTCCGTTGTGGAGGAAAAGCGTGAAGAACTTGTGTCTCAAATCGACATCGGTCTGTCCAAGGTCTCTGACTGGGGGCGGGAAAACTTGGTCCGATTCAACCCTTCAAAGACACAAGTCTGCGCGTTCACCGCTAAGAAAACCCCATTCTCTGAAGTCCCACAATTCCAGAACACTCCCCTATCCATCTCCAAGAGCATTGGGATCCTTGGCGTTGACATCTCCAGCGATGTTCAGTTCCGAGATCATTTGCTAGACAAGGTAAAGCTGGCGTCCAAAAAACTTGGTGTACTCAACAGAGCGAAGAGAGAAGAGCTTGGCCCTTTTGACTCGGTTCAACGACGGGCTGTGAGAATTGTCGACGATCCCAAACTCACTTGCGGTATCGAGCCCTTAAGTCTGAGGAGAGACTTTGCCTCCCTGTGTGTGTTCTACCACTTGTATAATGGATTGTGTTCTGAGGAATTGTTCGAAATGATTCCCACGGCTACTTTCTACTATCGCACCGCTCGCCATCGACAGGGAATTCATTCTCACACTTTGGAATCGAAATGGTCGCGTACAGTGCGGTTTCAGAAAAACTTCCTCCCGCGAACAATGGGTTGTGGAATCAGCTCCCTGCCAAGGTTTTCTCTAAGGACTACAGTATGGGGTTCTTCATAAAAGAAGTTATTAGATTTCTGAAGGGTCGGCAACGCGCGAGTGATGCCCCTGGTGTTGCAAGCGTCCATAGGCTACGGTGACCGCTTACCATCAGGCGGACCGTAGGCTTGTTTGCCACGTTAGTGGTATAAAAAAAAAAAGTTCCATTTGCTTAAAGTTAAATATTTAGTTTGTTTTAGGTACACTTGTTTATTTCTTAATGTTTTTGCTGTCAGGTTTTTTGATCAATTTTATTATATATTTTTATTCTCGCTTCTTTTAAAACTCGCATACACGCTTTGTTTCCGTATTTTAAAACACTTTATTCATTATTCGCAGCTGAAAAACAATTTTCCAATGTTCATTGTTTTATTTTCGATATTTGAAGCTCTTTGAAAATGAAGATTTAAAAAGTACCCACTATTTGAATGATAATATTTTCACTTTGTCACAGTACCAGTATTGAAATCTTCATACACACAACTAATTACATCTTAGGTATTAGTTTTAAAAGAAAAGTTAGTTCGTAACAATACTCAGAGCACATAGCGAAGGCACAATACAGGGTACATAACTTGACTCTTAAGGTTAAGTCATTCGTACATGTCATTAGCTGACGTTGGAAGGCCCTGCAATAGATCTCGGGATATAAGGGCTATAATTTTTTTTTTAAAAATGCAAAAGCGCATAAAAGTAAAATGTTGGTAGTGCTGTCCACAATAAAGGAAAATAAAACTCTCAATTAAGGATACGTTTCTATGTTAGATCTATTTCTGGACGTAATCAGCAATAACACGTTTCTCCAACACTTTTGCTCATAAAGCAGCCTTTACTGCATCGTTTTCAGCATCTATATAGCATCGAATATGCACCTGTGCTGTAATAACAATATCCGCACAAGTGCCTTTTACTTGACAGTGTCTCGTATCCTAGTAGACTTAACGGTCCAATTCGTGAACTTTAATAATATTTACTAAGTTTTTACAAATATTCAGTATCCCAAACGTCCTATATAAAAAATTAGTGTCGGACAACCGTCCGGAATCGTGACAACTTGTGCCTTTCACTTTTTATGTCTGTCTCTCTCGCTCTTAGGCGGGCTAACCATGCCGCGTGCCTCTCACTCGCTCTCATTGTGAGCGCATAACGTGAGCGGAGCGTAACGCAGTTTCTTGAAGTGTCACCCGGCAAACCAATTTATAAGACGTTGTCACGTCAAAAAGTTATTTTAAAATTTTACCTCTCGAAAACTTCCTTTTTGTTACCGAAAACTCGGTACCTTCTGTAACTGGTAACAAATGCAGTTCAAGCATTGCACAGATTCACTCACAAGAACGAACAAACCGCGAATATAAAACTGTTTTTGGAGCGCGCCACATTAAAAGTAACAACTTGCCCACGCGCGCCGCTCAGTTAAATTTTTGCTTTTAATTGCAAGTCTTTTTTTAATAACAAAAGTTGTTTTTTTGAAGGAAGCCGAAAATTAGGTGATTGTACCTATGTACCGAATCGTTAGCAATAGCTCTGCTTTTTCATATTCACATTTCTTTTATTTTCGCATATTATTTTCCCAAGCCAGCTTGTCCTTTATACGCTTCCAATTTTGTTTGGGAAACGGACCAGACCTGAGATGACAAGGGCATGAAAGCAGGACGTGACATTGGTCGCGATTGGAGTACCTAGCTGGACACTTATGCCGACCTTTGTCCTACAGGGTTCGAGATTCCAGGCTCTAGTTCCAGGCTTCGTATTCCAGAATTCCAGAAACAGGTTTCAGTACCAAGTTCTAGATTCAAATTTCCAATTTCCAAATGCAAGGTGCGACATATATCTAAGATACGTACCTTTTCTTCAGAGATAGAAGGATGACTGACTAGTTTTTTTTGCTAAAGTATATTTACTTGCTTTTGTTTAATTTCTTTTTTCTGTTCACAATTTTTTTTATATAATTGTCATATTTTTATAACATTATTTAAAGTCTTAAAAATTCATTTCTCTTTATTAAAAATATAATAAAAAGATCAAACATTTTTTTTATATTAAATCTCTAAATCTAAAAAAATGTTTTTTGAAGATAAAGGCTTGGGTAATTTTTTCTGTTGTTGACATATTTTTTTACCGAAAAGTTTGAAACAATATTTTCCTTTACCCTTTCTAACCCAAGCCTCGGGCATATTCAACCGGAAAAGCTGACAGACTTCTTTCTAAATCCCTCATTTTGAGCTGTCGTCTCCGACTATTCTTCCTTAAATTATCATTATTTACACTTTTATCTCTCGCAGAAACTTTATTAACAAACACAATTAAATTATTTAAGCCTATATATATATATCAAGTTACATTTGTCTGTCGGAAACAACATGCGAAGTCAGGCAACCTCGGGCATGGTCGGTACTTGGATGGGTGATAGTCTAGTGGCATTTTTTTCTAAGCTTTTCCGTGTTTTGGAGGACACGTTAAATCTTCGGTCCTGGCTGCTATCACCGGAAAGCAGTCGTCAAGCCAAGTCAAGGGCCTTATGGGTGGCTTGAAAACATTTGAGTGGCCACTAGATTGACAAACGTTGTAGACTATGGCCTATTCCTCGTTCTCCAAGGAGAGGCCTGTCCCCCTGCAGTGGGGCTTATAGCAGCTAACGCACGCACGCTTTGTCTGTCACGAACTTCATTTACATCAAAAATGTACACGCTGTTTGTTAAAACATGCGCGTTGTTTCATTTATTCATTCAATTGGAATAAACTAACTGTTTGTGCCAAGTTTCGCCCGGTTATTGAGATTTTCATAGAGAGATATTATCAGAATTTCAGGTTTTTCTGGCGATACTGACAATTATAAACATTACAAATAATCAGACACATCAGTCGGTTATTTATATAGAAGATGAGTGAAAAACGCAAAAATTTAAAATAAAATAAATAATTTTTTTATTGCTATTTGAACTTAATATAGATTTGTAGTAAAAGTTTGTTTATTAGTTTTTTTTTGTTTGTTAACTTCATAACGGAGCAACTAATTAAGCTGGTTTGTGGCTCAAAGACTCATCAAATTTTTAGAAGGACATAGGCCAATTTTTCATCTCGGAATTTTTTTACTAGAAATAGCTCTAACCGAATTTTGAGTGGAATTACAGTAGCAATAGCTATGGCATGGGTGGAGCCGCGGGCAAAAGCTAGTTTAACATATTTAGTAAATCTCCTAAATAATTATACATATTTATAACTACATTTTCTAACCTGACTCTTGTTTTCATTATCTAAACCAGCATTATAAACAGAACCACTTTAAAGGTAAACACGTCATACTATAGATAAAATTTTCAAAATCGGGTGACGAACAATATAGTAGGTATTAATGACATTAAATTCATGTGCGAAGTAACGCCAAATGCACGGCGTAAATATATGTATGAGGTACAATCGCTGCTACGTTCTGTAACAATAGACGACGTTAATTCTGGAAAGATTCATTGTTATTTTGTAGGTGCAAAATGTTCGTAAAACCTTCACTGACTTTTAGTTTCTAAAAAACTGGCAAAGGAGTATATTATCCTGAACCTATTTCTTTCGTTTACTTATTACTTTAATTCTGATAATTCAAGACTCATAGAACATATATGTTTAGCCATTTAAGTCTAGATGCACTGCATCAATAATGTTGCAGCAATAGGCTCACCATCTGTCACGCAGGGCTAGAATGGTGGTTGAAAAGTCCCCAACATTACGTGAAAGTGTATCCAGCCACTGGTCACCTCCTTCTGGGTTACATAACCGTGAAGATAAACATATACAACGTTGCTGTTTCCCGTTCTCGAAACATAGCTAAAATAATAGCTAAAAAGTTGCGATGCTTATTTATTAATCTCACAAAGTATCTTAAAACAAACTAACCTCATTTTGTTTCTAATTCCAGTATTTTAAATTAATAATGGGTTGTAACTCTAACTAATTTTCATCACTGCCCACCTAAATGGGATTCTGTGAGTGGTGATAGCTATTACTATTTCTTCAATCGACGTTATTTTAGGAGTCATCAAATACACTAACTAACTCAATCTTTGCCGAATAATATCTGAATAATTTCTGAAACTGTTGTTTTGTTACGCTCTGGAACTATATAAATTTACTACTATTCTGTGAACGAATAACTCAATTATGTCCCGCAAAGTTGATCACATTTCTATCTGACTCTCTTTAGGTACTCTTATTTGAATTCAAGAAGCCGCTGAGCTGTGAAACTGAGTTATTTTCATATCTGTCACATTTTATTGGATCAACTCCATTCTTGGTAGCGTTATTTTCCTACGATATCCTTTTTTTTTACCAGAAACAACTGTCACTCTACAGGCTGATTTATATCTGTCAGGCCAACAATTTTAGTAAAAAGTATAACTAAAGGATGAATGAAATACAGATTGTTTGTTCGAAATGATGCCCCCGGCTGTTTTCTACCATCGCACCACTCGCCATCGGTAAGGAATTCATTCTCACACTTTAGAACCGAAATGGTGGCGTACAGTGCGGTTTCAGAGAAAATTTCTCCAGCGAATGCTAGGCTACGGTGACCACTTACAACTGTTTTCACTAATCACTTTAGTCTATAGTCTTTAGTCTTATCGCCAAAACACTGCTTCTGATGCAGTGTATCTGGACTAAAGGAGCTCATGTATACGTCATTAATTACCAGCTTTGTCAGGTTTGCGAAGGAGCACTTCTTATCTAACAGAAACAAGGCAGTTCTGTCCTGTCTGTCAGCAAATTTTAATTCAATTTAACCCACAGATTTTTGAAATCCAACAAAAAAATTAAATTGTTGTATACAATACAATACAAAACGAGTTAAGAGTAAAGCAATAAAAAGGATAAACTCATTGTCAGAATGATCTAGAATAGTTAATGAGTCGTCAACTAATCTGCGAGTATAATGTTGCGAAACGAGACGAGCCTGGGAAATAGGGCGGGAAGACAAATAGCGCGAGAAATAAGATCAGTGTACCTATATACCTACCTTTGTAAATTAGAGCTACATTTCAGGTATAACCATATACCATGGATATTAGAAATTCCCTTGATACAATATTTGTTTTTTATTTTTTACCCATGGTTGACTTGAAGAAAATGCCCTTAGGCATTAAGTTCACCATTTGTACAAGTGTGCAATAAAGATTGTTAAATAAAAATAAAAAAGAAATCTTTTTATATAGCACTTGATCAAACTGGTAATAATATTCAAACAAAGTAGTACATTATGATTCGTGATACTAGTGAGCTAGGCTTATTGGAGACGATTGTGTATTGATCAGGTCAGGATCAGAGCGCAGGAGTGTCATACGACTGTTTACAACACACTTGAAGGGCAGTAGATACTTATATTGAGTGTTAAAATGTTGTAAAAAGTTGATCTAATAGTTTTGATACGTTTTTAACGTGTTTGACGTTGGATTTATTTTTCCGAAAATAAGAACTTAGTTTAAAAGCATAATTTCTTCTTGCTAAAAATTAAGAAAAACCTATTAAGTAATAGTCACTTGTGGTGATTGTCACACGGTTATTCCCATTACCGCCTAAGGACGTAACGGACGCCATTAAGAAGCTGGAAATTTTGCAGTAAAGGCTGCATTATAAGTAAGTGTGCTGAGAAGTGTATTTCGTATGATGACAAAAAAAAAGTGCCGGAAGAAAGTTGTAAAGAAAGTATGTTTTATAAAATTAAAAAGGCAATGCAGAAACGAAGCCTATTATTAAGATATGCCTGATTTGTCGTTGTGAACCCATATTTAGCCTTAAACCTTCATTTTAGACCTCATTTTTAATTACTTTATTTTTTACTTTAGATAGACGCAGGTTATCAGATTGGTACAAATTTGTAGTTGAAAAGAAAAGCAGTATAACAACTGTTGTGACATACAAACAGACACCAAATCTAATCGTAAGAGTTGCTTTTCACCATTTTAGCTCCGAACCATCACTTATCATATTGAGGTGCCTCTACTATCATGAACCTTTTTCAATACAAAAATATATTAAGGCGCGTGCTCCAAGTGCTGGCTTACATACAAAGTATTGGAAAAAGAGCTAAGTTTGGTCATTTCTTTAGCCATTCATATGTTTTGACCACAATAGCGAGTTGACGTCACACACGAAATTACATTTAACACTTTTTTTTATTCCACCAATTTGTTAAATTACCTTTCGGTCCGCCTGATGTAAAACGCACCTTAAGCAGCCTACGGACGCTTGCAACACCGTGGCATTAATCGTTTTTAAAAATCTAATCACTTTTTTCTTAAGAACGTCATATTTTAGTCACTAGAGATAACCTTAGCTGGAAGATAATTCCACAACTTAAGTGATTGCGGGAGGAATTTCTTTTGAAATAGGTAACTATTGGTTTATAAAACTGGTAATTAAAATTCTCATGGAATTTCGATGCGAGCCAAACTTAAACCTTTTCTTTTTTTACCTAAGGTAGTCCAAAAAGTACTGGTTACAACAATCAATACAGAAAGTGAGTTTGTGTACTTATAGTATTTCTTTTCATTTCAATTCTTGCACTTAAGTTGAAGGAAACAGACTGATTACCGTAATTAAGTGGAAGGCACCAGCATTACCACAGAACATAACCACTACGATGTTATCAGTCCAGCTGACACGTTCCCAACCTCGTATTTTGGTTGGTTTACATGATGATAGTAACTCAACAACTCGACCCAATTACACGATTTTCGAGAAAAATTTTAATATTTCGTTTTATTGGGTAAGATTTATTACCATATTATAATACTCCATCTAATTGAGCTGAAACTTCGCGCAGATACAGTTGAAGAAACGGAGAAGGATATGAGCTACTTTTTATCTCGGGAAATTTCAAAAATCACTGCAGAAATATTGCTACATTTCTAGCTTGCTCTAAAGAAATCTTCATAATGATAATAAAGGAGTAGTCGTAGGAATCCTACGCCAATAACCAGCACAAGCACAGATGGAGCCAAAGGTAACAGCTAGTAAATAATAATGCTAGTATTACATGATGCAAGTGCCTGCATCCAGTAACAAGTTTTTTTTCTTAGATTGTACCAATGAATCGTGTAACTTGGTCAAGTTACCGGCACGATATAAACGAGCTATTTTTAACTACTAAAACATTATATGCAATACACTATTTGTTACAGATTGTAATGAATACGTCTAACAAGCGTTGTCTGTTTTAGTGAAATCTCGTGTTTTTAATTAATATTTTCAAAGTCCACCGGGACAGCTCATTTCTAAATAACAATAGAAGGTAATATAAGCGAATCAAAACAAAACAAATAAAACTTTGATATTTAGTTTCACTACGTCACAACTTAATAAGACCCCACAACACAAGAATATTGGTTTAACTTGCTTTAATATTAATTAATATTTTATACTAAATCCCGGAAAATGGTAAAGTTTCTGCGTAAGTATCCCACGACGATAACTATATTTAGGGTAGACGGAGCTACTGGCAACAACTAGTATTTCATTTGTTTTAACTTTTTAGTAACTTTAGACGGCAGGAAGAACTTTGGGTAAGTGTGGTTTTTTGGTGCATTTTCATTAGTTGCAACGATACTTATGTTTGCTATTCGTAAATAACTACTTAAAAAAGTCTCATATAAAACTTTTACAGAAGTATATAAGAGTAACCATAACCAAGCAGCGGTTAGTATAAAGAAAATCGATAGCTCCGCACAAAACTTTGATTCGTTGCCTATTGATTTACTAAACTTTTCTTTGCCAAACTTTACCAACTTTTTCGAGGGTTAAGTAATAGAATTGATTGAATGAACTAAGTTTTTATGTGTTTTATTTTTATTTATTGTTTTATATACAGACAGATTTTTAGAATAACATGGTGATCACTGTTAATAACCGACATCAAAAAAGGAGGAGGTTTTCAACTCTTCTGGTTTTTGTGGATATGTTACGCAGTATCTACGTAAATTTATTGTTTTCAACTCTATCATTCATAACCATTAACTAACTTTTCACCACACTTATTCATAAACAGTATCATTACGTACAGGCTAAGCGAGTGCTATAACCTTAATACTCCCACCGGATTTTTGTTTGTAAAATTTACTTTCCTCAAAGCAAAGCGCGCGTTCATAGAACTTACAGGCGGTAATATCGCGCCTTTTATATCAAGGATGTATATGCATATTCGTATTAAATTTAATCAATTATTTCGTAAAAATATTTATAATTAAAAACATTACATTATAAATATATATAATTATAAAAATTAATTCTACATTTAATTTATTATTATTATTATTCTATATATATAATTTATTCTTTTAAAATCATAAATTAAATATTTTTAGAAAATGAATATAAAAATAAAAAACTTGAACTTATTATAAAAACCTGACTTAAGGTACCGCCGGCAGAGGGGCGGGGCCTAAGCTACCGGTGGTTAGGGCGACAAAGAGAGAAACCTGCTAACTATCCGCGCAGTGTCTAGGAGTACCGCCTTCTGTATCCTTGACCCAGCCATCTAGCGAGAGTTTCTTAAGGTGTTGGTCGAAACTCTGCGCTATAAGACCGTTCGCAGAAACGACTATCAGGACAATGATCGTCGAATCAACATCCCACATGGCTGTTACCTTGTTTGCCAGGTCAAAGCTTTTGATGTTTTGCTGGCTTTGTCCTTCTTGGCCTTCACGAGGTTCTTGTTATGGGGAACGGTGATGTCAACGAGTATTGCCTGGCGCTTCGATCGATTTATCAGCACAATATCAGGCTTATTGGCTACAATCCGTCTACAGGACCGTATATAAGAGCAAGCCGTTGGTGGATAATCCTGGCTACCAGGTTATGCCTAAGCATTTCTCACTGTTAGAAAGATGACCACAGCCAGAAATAATATGTCTGAGTGACTCTCCGGGACGGCGGCTTACCCGGCAAATGTCGACCGTACCGTCCTTCAGAATATATTTCCGGTAGTTGTTCGTCATGATAACTTTATCTCAATTGCACAGAAAAAACTTCGGTTTCCCAAAAAGCCCGTAGCCAGTTCATGGACGCGAGCAGGTCTACATCGGGCCCTTTAAGGGCCTTGCAGAACCGCCCGTGTAGTTCCTTACTCTTCTATACTGCCTTGCGGTCCTCTGTGCTCAATACCGTAAGTCTGCGCCAGTTCACGTGTACCAAGAAGGATGGAAGGTAGCACGTCCTTAGTATGCCAAAGGAGTATGTGAGCAAGAGCTGATGCACCCAGGCGCTAATGACGCGTACCTTGTTGCCGCCCGACAAAAGGCTATTAAGTACTTTTTGCCTGGCGATAGAAGAAGCGCTCCTTCCGTTGTACGCCCCATCGATGAAACCCAACGACTGTGACATACCAAGATATTTATAGGTATAGCTTCGGATAGAGGCCTGAAAGACATTGTCTCAGAAAGCAGTAAATAAGATGAATTTACAACTTTCCCCCGCTGTACATGCATTAAGTGAATATGTGTTATTTTGCTCCAAAAATAAAAATAAAAATATAAAATTAATAACTTCCTCGGGTCTCGAGAAACAGGACCCGAGTCGAGCCACTGTCCGCCTGATAAGACTAATATGTTTCAATAAAACTTGTCAAAAATTGCCTGAACACAGGATAAGTTACAGCCAGTGTTGCCAGCAAACTATGTGCAAGCCCACTAGATGAAGGTCCTAAAACCACCAGAACTAGATTTTTAACATATAATATGAAACCACTTGAAAAACCTCTTAATTATAAATTAATATATAGTAATAAAAAATAAAGAAATATTGAGTCAATATTTAGTAATGTTAAATTTTGTAAAAACAAGAAAAACTACTTGAATCAAGCATTCGACAATGGCATCTTGAAGCCACGATTCCCGAAACTTTTAACTGTACTGTTGTTTCGGGATATTTTCATAATATAAAAATATAATAATTTTTACAACCAGATAACAAAACTTGATTAGTAACCCAAACAAAACAAAGTTTCTTTCGTCGATCTACAATCTTTCCGTACATTCATTATAAACGATCTCTTTCTTACCTAGAAGGCGAAAAGTCTGTCCTAGTCTTTATCGGGCGAGTTACGGGAGCGAGTTCCCGGGGACAATAATCAATGTTCCCAACATGTCATTTTTATTTTCCCTATATGTTTAACTTTAATTACCGAGTGCTTTGTTTTCTGATTGACTACTGCAGTTGGCTGATGCAGCCATTACTGCTCCACCGGGCTTTTGGAGCGAGACTCCTCCAGAGCCTTAGACCATATAGCGCCCAACGCTCAAAGGCTGCAGGGGGAGCCTCAGCTTGGGTTGTCGCTCTTGGGGTCGTCCCTTCGACCAGCGTGAGCCACGAACCCGAAGGTAAGTCAGCGCCAGGAGGGTAGTTTCTCGTTACGCGGTCGCGATTGCGAGTGAGTGGGGGCGAGAAGTGCCTCAGCACTCTTTGACACCTCGTGTATGAGGTAAGCGTCCGTAGCCAATGGCAATAAAGTTACACTCATAGTTCCGTCTTGTTCATCCGTATGTCACAGCCTTATAACCAGGGCTGGGCGAAATACATACTATGCTGTAATTAAAATACTAATTACCAAATACTTTTTTGCATGTATTTTGAATACGAAATACTAAATATTTTCAAATCGTTTAGTGGAAATACAAAATACAATATTTTAACCATTTTTAATCGAAATACAAAATATACCGAGTGTAAGTGCCCTTATCTAAGAATAACTATCACCTGCATGCTTGAAAGTGTCATATTGCTTAGCTCACACACGTAATAAATATTACAAGTCACACTTGTCATATTTTTCATTTTATTTTAATTGTTTTGTAATTTTTTTCTATTTTTGTATGCTTATTGCGTGCAAAGTCTGATAAATTTGTTCTTAGGATGAAAACTGCTAGAAAGAGAAAGAGCAAATAAAAATTGACTTAAAAATTCTAAAAATAATAGTACATGTTTCTAGAAATGGTAGAAAATAATGTACAACGTCCATCAATCATGATCGCTATATGTAATTATGTAAAATGTTTTTTATAGCAATAAGTATTTAAAATACTAATAACGAAATACAATGACTTAACTTATTTAAAATACCAATTACAATATATTTTAAATATATATTTTTAAAGGAAAAACCTAAAATGTAGGTTCACCAAATGTAAACAAACAATATGGCCGTTTATTATTTGACCACGCATCCACTACTCTGCCTCCAAAGCATGTGCAGCGCATTAATTTATTTCAATGGAAATATTGAATATGCGCATTAGACAGCATTGAGCGGATTCGATGCGTATAATGCTTGTCAACAAAACGCCCACGCTGCGGGAAAGGTGTTTAGCCACTTTGAAAAAAGTATTATTTTTGACTAAAATCAGTCTGAAATAGTTCTAATATTACTTGCCTAAGTAAACATTATTTTGAATAAATATTTCGTAAAAAAATCAAGAACATAACATTAATTAAATAGAAAGGCTCTCATTACCCACATAAAAAACACATAATCGTCTCGTGCAACTAAATGCGGGGCACTGCAGGGGTGACCGCGAAGAACAAAATTTGTCGAAGGTTCACAGACACCGTGATTGCCAAGTAATTCAAATGTTTATCACAACAAAAATTTAAGGTCTAATATTGAAGTAGGTAATGTAAGTTTCTTATCATCAACCTACCTACTAAGGGCCTGTAATATTTCACACTAAATATTACCTGCTTCACTTTTGATGTATGATTTTAGTGTGAGTTGTGTTTATATTATACATAAGTACTTATTTTAATTTGAAGGTAAAGATAACATACTATGGTCGGATCAATATAAATCAGTAAGCAGTTTAAAAATAGATAATTGTAATTGTTTCAGCATATGTATAGGTAAATTGGAAACATTAGGTAATCACTCGGTCGAGTGAGGCAAGTGGTAGTACGATGTCAAAGTCAAAGTCAAAATGTTTTATTCATATAAGGATTTTACAATCACTTTTGAATCGTCAAAGTTATGAAATATTTTTTGAAATCCGGTTCACAATGTTGTTGAATTCTACCGAGAAGAATCCGGCAAAAAAACTCCATAGTTTTTTAAATTCCAAAACTAAAAATACAATCAATCAATGTTTTATATAAAAATTTTAAGCCGCTATAATTTTATATTATTTCTATTTTAATTTGGTTTACCTATGCATCCTGTAATTGAGCATCTTCAGTGCCAAGGATTTTTATCATTAACACGATGGACTTCATGTCAAAACTTTAGGGTTCGGTACCAGATAGAGGCAACAAATAATTTGTGAATAGTGTTATTTCTCGAGTGTAGATTCTGTGTGGTGTTATTGTAGATTTTCGGTGGGAATTTTAACTGTGCACTGAAACAGTTGAAGCTCGTTATAACTCTGACCAACCCTTCGGGAATAAGTGCCGTAATATCGTATTAAAGAATACAAAATATTAATAGGTACCTACTCTAACACTTCACAATTAAAATGTTACCTTAATTTACAATTATTTATGTAAATTGTTGCGTAAATCTTGACTGAATAAAAGTTAATAGCATTTAACATTATAGCGAGAATATTTTTAAGAAGTTTTGGAAATAAGTGTTGGTCAGCGCGTTTCAACCTTTTGCGCATTTTTGATGATGCTAAATGTATGAATGTATGAATGTATGAATGTATGAATGTATGAATGACGTCAATGAAATGGTCGTATGAGGTGCTTTTGGTTTTCTTTTATTTGCCGACAATATTATTTAGATTTTATGATTCTGGCAACACACCGGGGAATCACGGATACAAAATATTGTTTGTATGCAAGAAAGAATATTATAAGTATTTATTATCAATATCGCCACATTTATGATTATCTTATATATAAAAATAAATGCAATGAAATTTGGGCAGGTGATACCTTGCACCTAAGGCCAAGGCTCAAAAAAAGTCAAGTGTGAGTCGGATATTAAATGTAAGGGCAGAACAGTCAATCGTAGTGCCTGGCCACTTATTTAATACGGCAAGTGCTAAGGGGGGCACGTGTTTATGAAAAGTGTAACAAAGGCAAATTTTTCATACCATAACGGATATATGCATGACCTATTTACGGATAAAAGTAATAAAGAAAAAAGAAAAAAAAAATAGAGAAAAATCAGCGGTCAAAAATAAAGCTTTTGATAAATAAATCTTACTAAAAAAGCTGCTTAAAAAAATATTTCTGTAAAATTTTTATTGCGAAAGTTTATTATAGTAATGTCATAGCTACATGAAAATTCAACTTACAGACGAAGCCACAGCCCGGCTAGTATACTTAAGCTAATTTCATAGCGTGATGTCCTATGGTATCCTATTATGGGGACACGCAGCTGATATACAGACAATATTTGTACTGCAGAAGAGGTCTATTCGAGCAATATACATTTTATCTAACAGACACTCTTTAAGGAATAAATCTAAAGAGATTAATATACTAACTTTACCTGGTCAGTATATACTTGATAATTTAATGTATATTCATAAGAATAATAATCTTTTTAAAAAAAATAGTGATGTTCATAATCGAAATACAAGAAATAGACAAAAACTGGCTCTGATCCACACAAGGCCTGAAAAAATTGATAAATCATTTAAAGAACAATGTGTCCGTTTTTGCAACAACATTCCTGCAGATGTATGTAAATTGAATTTAAAAAAGTTTTAAATTTTTGTTAAACAGAAACTTGTCAAAAAAGCATACTATTCAACTAAAGACTATCTTATAGATAAAAACGCATGGGAATAACTAAAATGTTGTTATCATAGTACTTATATTTGGAAATGTACCAATCGTTATACAATTAAAATTGAAAAGAGCGACAGCTGGATAGTTTCTTTCGCCGTTTCTTCTCCCCAGAACGCCATTTTGATTCCGAAACGGTAGTAGTTTATAAATTGCTTGCATATTATACTGACGTCAAAAAAGTGATATTGTATAGGATACAATATTAAAATATTAGGATAGGATATTTTTTGAGAAATAAACTATTTGAATTTGAAAAAAATATAAATTACATAAAATTTTATATGCAAATATGAAACTGGTAACAAAACCTCTGCCAATGGAACAGAAGCCTATGATTTACTGCTAACGAAAAGAAACAAACGCATATTTCATTATACGTCACGTATATCAGGTATTTAACTTGATAGAGACACTGTTAGGTATATATATAATTTGGAATGCGTCATGATATGTGTAATAATCCAGATATAGACAAAGACCCGATAACATACCTAGATACTGTAGCTCTATGACATAGTTACATGTAGAAACCGACACTGACAAATTAATCCGATGATAATCTACATAATCCTAAACACTTTACACTAACTGCTAACAAATCCGTCATGATATGTGATATAATTTTAATATAAAACCTATATAACATAATATTACAAATAACTTTTATATAGTTAAAAAAGAGGCAAAGAAAATCAAATAAAGCAAATCAATAAATAGCAGCAGAGTATTCAAGCGCTGCAGCGATGAACAATTAGGTTGATTAATACTTTGGCACCAGCAAGCACGAGAAGGTACACCACTCTGTGATGACCGCAACGTTAAATATCTAGGTGACATCTTAATATGTTTATTCAAAAAATTATCATAAAAAAATCGTCCAAGTGCGAGTCGGACTCGCGCACGAAGGGTTCCTTACCATTATCTATAATAACGGCAAAAAAATCACGTTTGTTGAATAGAAGCCCCCCTTAAATATTTGTTTTATTTTAATTTAAATATAAATTTTTAAAGTGACTATATAACTAAATATTCAATGAATATTTTAAGCGTCTACCTGCTGCCGTTATCAATATTGAGCAAAATTGAGCAAAAAAAAACACGTTTGTTGTATGGGAGCGCCCTTAAATATTTTTTATTCTGTTTTTTAGTATTTGTTGTTATAGCGGCAACAGAAATACATCTTCTGTGAAAATTTCAACTTTCTAACTATCACGGTTTATGAGATACAGCCTAGTGACGGACGGACGGATAGAGGAGTCTTAGTATTAGGGTTCCGCTAATTACCCTTTGTGTACGGAACCCTAAAAACGAGCATATGGCCCACGTGGTGTTGAGCGGTTACCGTAGCCTATAGACGCTTCACACCAAGAGTTTTCAAATTAGCTAAAAGATTAGGTAGGTTCTCGCGTAATGCCAACCCTTTCCAGATCAATAGATCTTAGATGATTTCCTGCTCTAAAAACCCCGCACCATAGTCCTTAAGTATTCGCCTTAATAAGTAGCTCATTTCAACACTCAAAGCGGCTTGCACAGTTAGTCTTCTAACATCTAATCTAAATCTTCTGATCTAATATTCTTATCATCAAACTTACTCGTAAACACTGTCATTACATTTAGGCAAAGCGGGTGCTAAGACCTTAGCTACTACTCCCAGCTCATTTTCTTTGTAAATTTTACTTTTCTCAAGGCAAAGCGCCTATCCTATGAATGAAGTATAAAAGCTGCACAGCTGTAAAATACGAGCTACGCACCAAGCTTGTAATTACTACAAGTTTAAACTTCAGCCAAAACTTTTTATTTTATAAATATTCTACATATATGTGACGATGGCGTTGTTTTCTCTACTTCTATTACCGCCTTTTCAATTGTGTTTTGGTGAGTTTATTTATTTATTCACCTCATATGTTTATTTATTTACTCGTAAATATAATGAAAAACTTTGTGTGTAACAAACTCGAGTCATTAAAGCCTTCGGCATTCATTCGGCCTTAGGCTTCCAAATAGACTCTCGTTAGTAATTTTCTCCTTACCACCCTTAATACACAATGTACTATTATACCTACCTCTACTTAATTGCACCTCGTTAATTGTAAATACCCTATTTTAGTTCTTTGACTATACTACTTGACTGGCCCAAGAATGTTTTTGTTTATGTGTAACTGGACAGAAATAGAGTTCTGTGGAATTAATTTTAATACAAATAAACATATCTATTTCAGTAGTTTTCCTTCGCCGCTCTGGCCCTTGTCACTCGCTACGTGGTGCACGTAAACGCTTCACGACCGCCTTCGTTGATTTCTTTATGTCTTTTAATACGCTAACATAATATTATTTTTACGCCACCTGATTGACGTCCAATTATTTGTCATGCAAACCTAACTTAAAGTAAATCATTAGATCCCTAAGGGGTTTACTGTACTAATTTTATTTAATCCCCAGGGATGTTATTTTAATTGTAAAGTCTTTATCAGAAAAAGTACTTTTTTCTGGTAGTATAGCATAGTGAAGATATTTATGGATTGATATGGTTCCGAGACAAATTAGTCCATTGGTACTTGAGATATCAGGAAGCAAAAAAACGCTAACCTTCATACATACAAAAACACACATCCAGAGTTTCCCAACCTTTTTTAGGCCATGCCCCACCTTAACATTTCTAAAATTTTTATGCCCCCTATACATAATTTATAACCTTTACCCAGTTGATATTTTGGTAACGTCAAACGAAATTATACCTAATAATTACTCACAGCATTTTTTTAAGAATTCGCATTTAAATAACCCAAAGCGAAAGGGTTAAAGTCGTGTCGGGTCCATTTTTTAAATGCCCCCCGTAACTATCATATTGCCCCCTGTGGGGTCTGGGCCCCACGTTGGGAAACACTGCACATATCACTCTAAAAATAATGGAAAACGATTCTCCAGGTTTCAAAACGTAAACAAAACGCAAATTAAGTGATTTCGATTTTCGGACCCATTATAATAACTTCCCTCAACGTGAAAAAAATATGTTATAAACATATGATGGATAACTTACTCTAAGCACAGCTGCCTTGTCTTCATACCTTGTTATGGGACTTTAATCTTGAGAATAAGTCTTATTGTGAGTGTTAATTCTTTTTTAATTTAAAATACGAGTAGATATTTCTGTAAGTAGAACTGTACCAAGCTACGTAGAGCTGTACCAAGCTACGTAGGTACATGTATTTTTCATTATTTTTATATTAAATTAAAGGGGTAACAGACTATTTGAGTAAAATGTTATCTGATCTTCAAGAACTACTGGTGCGGACATTGTCAAAGTTGATATGACTTTTATCTTATCTTAGGCTAGAGGCTCTAACAACAAAAAAATCTTTTGACGTAAAACCAATTTCTTTTCGATCATTTTAATTAAACATAATATAACTAAAGATCACAGGGCTGGTAGCTATTTTGCTCAAAAGATAAGCCTGGCTATACAGCGTGGCAACGCTGCCTCTATTTTGGGCACCATGCCTCATGAGGGCTCTATGGGGGAAATTTTTAATCTTTAGTTCATATTTCTTACTGTAAACATAACAAGTTACAAACTATGTTAAATACAAACTATGTTTAATAAAAACTATGTTTAATTTTAAATTAAACATGAACTTCGGGTCTTGTGCCTTTAATAACCATTGTGTTTTTTTTAAATAAACATAACAGAAGATACATTCTATTTATTGAATTTACCTCTGGATTATACTTTCTTCAAATCTTCTTTCTCAGTATCATTTTAAAATATTGACTAGTTTTCTTTCAACACAAGCAACATTTCGTATCCTAGCAACAAACAGAAGCATTAACGAAAAAAACCATCGGGAATACTCGACTTTTTGACGACTGACAGTGTCAATCAATCGAAGGCTAAGGACGTTCAGAAGCTAAGCGAGCGAAAAAAACAATTCCAAAAGAAAAAAAAAATGTTACAAATACATATTACCCGAAATATACCCAGCGGGGGGAGCCATTGAGCGTTAGGCGCTAAATGGGTTGAGACTCCGTCAGAGTCTCGCCCCAAAAGTCTGGTGGAGCAGATATGGCTGCATAAGCCAACTGCATAATAAGTTCAGAAAAAAAAAACGCAACTTCTTTAAAAAACAACCAATAACTTCTCAATCAGTTGATAGAGATTTAATTTCAAATCAATCATCTTCTGATTCTTACACTGCTCAAACGTTTGTGCTATTATGTCCATCCCAAACGGCTCCAGCGGTAGCATTGACGGACTCCACAACACTTAATAGATTTAGTTAGTGTTTCCGTTGGTGACGCTGGAGCAGTCCTTTTAAGTGATGTAACTAAACTCTGTAATTTGATTCTTTCCGGTAAAGTTAATTCACAATTTTTTTCGGTGCTAGACCTCGTGCTTATAAAAAGGTGGTGGTATTCGGCCTACTGCGATTGGGAGCACTTTTTGCCGCCTTACTTCAAAACTAGTTTGTAAGCACATAGTCCTTACCTTGAAAGCTAAATTTCAACCAACTCACCAAGTTGGTTTCTGAAACAAAGGAGGCTACGAGGCCACTGTACATTTAGTTCGTAGCTTTGTTTTAGACAAAAATGTCGACGGTATTCTTAAAATTTTACTCTTTAGACAGGAAAACCTTGCTTGACAAAGTCCTCACCCATCTTCTGGTAGCCTATCCTTGTATTTGGGAAAGTTACAACAAATCTTCTAAATTATTTTATAAAATAACATAATAGAGTCAGATGTCGGTGTACAGCAAGATGATCCTTTAGGACCAGCATTATTTAGTTTGGGAATTCATCCTGTAGTCAAAGATATAAATTCAAAAAAATTGGTTCGGCAGCAAGTACCGTACATGCAACTTCTTTTGAGAAAATTTCTTTTACAAAAAAAAATTACGTCATATTGGATCCGCCATTTTGAATTTTAAAAAACTGATAAAAAATTCGAAATCAGCACCCTCCAAAAACCCTTTACTACCCCTCGATACATGAAATTATACACGAAATTTATGTTGCGTGCATAAAAAAGTCAGTTTTTTACGGATAAAAAACGAACCGCTGGACCGATTTATTTCAGACTCCTTTCAGATCTTAGTCATGACGTGGCGTGATTGCAAATGATTCTCCAAGTCTTGAAACGTAAAGAAAACACAAAATTTTCGAGTTCAATTTTCCTATTCCAATAACTTCTAAAGAGAAGTTAATTAAACAAAAACTACAAGACATTAATCTTTCTCTAAATTATTCTAAATATGAACTTTATGTTTCAGATATATATTTTTTCGGGATTTCCAAAACCTTGCTCCAACTTTAAATCTGATGACAAAAAAATCATTGTAACTCTTAAGCTCACCAATTTTCGATGCGAGTATAGAAGCTTTTACGGCAAAGCAGTTTCACAAATTTAATTCCCATTCTCAAAAATTGGGCATTTTAAATTTACGTACTGCATTTACTTTTCTCAAATATCGTATGTTTGTCCCAAAATTTATTTATTTTTTACGCTCAAGTCCAATTTGAAAATTTCCTAGTTTGTTAGATCAATTTGATGCGAGCCTTAAGTTGGTCGTAGAGAATATTTCTAATTTATCATGTGGATGAGCTAGTCCTTTATGTCGAAAAAGTGCTGGTAGATTTTCTCGCCAGAGCTCTTTAAACGACACAATTAAAAGAGCCCTTGCCACTTTAAATATTACATCTGTTCTTGAGCCTCTCGGGGTGATACGAGACGATGGCAAGAGACCGGATGGTCTGACGCTTGTGCCCTGGGAGCGGGGCCGGGTTCTAGTCTGGGACGCCACTTACGTGGACACCTTGGCTCCGTCTCGCCTCAGTGAAACGACTGCCAGAGTTACTGAGAGTGCCGAGGATGCAGAGCAGATCAAACGGCGTATTTGTGCCGTTTACGGTAGAAACGCTCGTCCCATGGAGATCTAGCTATTCAATTTTTTTTTTAAGATGTTGCTGCCAAATTAGAAGCAGCTGCTGGTGCTTCTCGACCCTACTTACTCGCAATCGCAACCGCGTAACGGGGAACTCCCCTCCTGGCGCTGACTCACCTTCGGGTTCGAGGCTCACGCTGATCGAAGGAACGACCCCAAGAAAGACAACCCAAGCCTAGGCTCCCCCCGCGGGGAGCCATTGAGCGTTGGGCGCTATATGGGTTGAGACTCCGTCAGAGTCTCGCCCCAAAAGTCTGGTGGAGCAGATATGGCTGCATAAGCCAACTGCATAATAAGTTCAGAAAAAAAAAAACGTAACTTCTTTAAAAATCCCTGACTTAGACATTCAAATATATTGTCCACGAATCGAATCTGAGAAATGCGTACATAATACTACCTCGTCCATATACGAGTATATACCTATACATCTCATTTGCTGCATGCATATCTTCGCAATCTATCTGTAGATAGATAGATCGGCTACCGGGTCTGACTTCTGGTCTCACAGACAAATACGGTCACAGACAATGGCAGCACCAAATTAATATTTTTCACATCGCTAGTCGACTTGAATTTGCTGCAAGCATTCCAGAAAACTAAATCTCAACTCAAACTTCTTCTTGTGAAAGAGTGAAATCTTCAAATTATAAAAAAATCCCGTGGACTAAACGCAATTGTCATCAATTCATAAACGTAAAAAAAAGGGCTGGATATTTAGAAGTATTTATAAATAAAATAAACGTGAACTAGAATTGCTTAGAAATTACGTTGGTGGACATGCATACGTAGGTTCACATGGATATCACTGGAATAAAACAGTGTATCAAGTACAAACATCAGATATTCTTATAGTGCAATCAGCCTGGAGTAACATTATAAAGTACGTACTAGCTTTTGCCCGCGGCTCTGCCGCAATTCAGTTATCGTCGTGGGATTCCTTAATTATAGTGAGAAAATTTTCAGTAGCAAGCTATAGCCGTAGATATAGTTCGTCCACGTGATATTTTACATATTATAGTAGTTCTTGGAGATTTTTTTGTATTTTCTGGCAGCCTTTGTGTTTCCGTCTCTTTAACTATCTGTGTGACAAATTTCGGCTTAATTAGATTCTCCGTTGCGACGTGAAGAAAGGAGAAACAAACAGACTCACTTTTGCATTAATTGTAGTAAAAACTGGATAAAGCTCGTTACGTTCTTTCATCGCTGCCATCTGAAGTGATATTTATATTAGTCGTGGCACTTTCATGGCTCATAGCCAGGATATTAATCCGCTAGGCCAAAGACATTTGTTTTGAAAGAATATTAACTTTTGAAGGATTTTTAGTATTGCAGTCGTATTTTCGTTTAAACCAGGGTTCGCAAATATACAATATTTATAATAAATATCAAAATATCGGATATTCTGATGTACCCATATCCGATATTTTTAATATTTTATATCAATATACTTTTATAAAATAAAAATCCTTACTCACTCACTGACTGAAAAAATGAAAATAAATAAAATTTAAACTTCTTAAAGTTTTAAATCAAATAAAATATTAGCGACAGACACTTTTTAATTAATTAATTTACTTATAATCACTTTTTTTAATAAAAAAAAATGACACTTTAATATAGTTTTTATAGTGTATATTTGTGTTTTATAAGTTTTAACATTTAAAATGTAAATATCAAACTTGCTTATATCAATTGATACGTATCATGATATACATCAACTATGTTCTGGTTTAAACTAACAAAACTATACCTAATCTATTTTATCAAGTTATTCATTACTAAATTTTAGTGTAATAAAATAAAAATTAACGTCATAGTAATATTTAAAACATTATAAAAAAAAAGATATAATTTATTAGAACAGAATTGAGAGGATAGTAAATAAATAGGTAACACAAAACTTGGGGAGACATTATAGGTAACATTTGGGACCTAATTAAATTGTTTGAAATAATTTACCATTTTTTTCGCGAACGAAATCATGCAACTGCCATTCTTAGTTAACACACATGTATCTGTCAAACTCACTGTAACCAATCTGTATGTTAATTTAATACATTTTACCCAGGTTTATGTGTTATTTACAAACCACTATTTGTTTACTAATAGATTAAAATCATCAAGGGAATTGGGAGTTATGATCTTTGTAAAAAATCTTCATGTCTATAACGTGCCTAATTATTTCGCCAACGGATGTGCTGTTAAAAGCTGGGCTATACTTCTCTACCTACTACTACTACTGCGAGTATATAAAGAGAGAGAGAGCGGATTTTCTAAAAAAACTACTGCACCTATTTGAACAATTCTTTATCTATTTGAAGGGTATATGAGTACTTTATTCCAGATGGGTATAGTATATGTATATAAGGGATGGGATGTATATAACGATATAAAGTTCGCCGGGTCAGCTAGTATAAATAAAATAGTATCACCCCATAATCTGGTACATTGTTGCTGAAGCGCCAAGTTTACGACTGGTAGCGAACATAATGCGCGGCGGGTAAGCGAACTTTAATCGTAACGTATAGTGCGTAACCGTGAATAGCGTGACCCGACGACTTTCGTGGACATAGTACAATTTTTTTTCGCGAAACTTTTCTTATATTCATACGTAAATGTTAGTTGTTAGTAGTTATAATTACAATATTTAAGACTTATGATTTCATTTTCCAATATTACATGGTTGATAAAACTTATATTTACATACCTGTTCTACACAAATAGCGAGTTCTTCATCTTAGTAATTAACAAATTTTATAAACTGTTAGCTCCGCGGCTCAGTGGACTATGACCTGACTGCTGTTTTGGGGGTGAAAGTTCAATTCCCGCACAAGACAAACATTTATCATCTGTGTTTATCTTATGACTGTTTGCTATGCATATTATATAGGTATGTATTTACAAAATGGGGTATATTTAAGTATTTATATTCGTTGTCTGGTATCCATAGTCCAAGCTCCGCTTAGTTTGGACTTAGATGTGCGATACGATGTGTGTAATGTCCAAAAATAATTATTTATTCATTTCAAAAAAATATTATTCATTTGTACGAATTGTTTACTTCTCCAAGTACATTTTATAAGTTGGTCTACTATAGCTCGTTAACTTGTAAAGCCTAGCTAACTGTTAAAGTTTTTCTTTAAATTTGATTGTAAAAAAACTACTGCTGAGAATTTTATCACACATCCAAAAACCAGCCATAGCAGATGGGGGGATGGGGGCTTGGGGGGACTTTACCGAAAATTAGCACTTTAAAGCCTAATATTTCGCAAACGGTTCCCTAAGTTGTTAAATGGTTTTCCCAATACCTGCAATATTTTCGAACGACCTATTTAATATGCCCACGACTCAGACTATCGGACTGACAAGAAAAAAAAACACTACCTCCCCGCCCGCCGCCGCTCTGTGCCCTCTAGCATTGAATTGAACGACTCGCACGCACTAGTAGGCTTCAGAAAGAGGGCAGTGTATTGTTTTTGCGCCTCGCAAATGTAATTTTTCATCGAACTAAAAATTAAGGTAAGTACCTAATTTCTTACAGTATATGATTAAGACTTTTATATGTATTTAGTCAGACGTTCGAAATAGTGTAGTTTTTTTGTAGATTGTATCAGTATTTTATGGGTTTTTATATTTTCTCATTATTGTAGTTGTATGAGATAAGAGTCAGGTGAGGCCAAGGCCAAGAGAAGAATACTAAAATGCAAAAGAAGAGTCCAGAAAAGGCAAAGCGACAAGTACCTACTTCAAGAAGCAAACGATACTTCAGTATCAGATGTTGGTACAAATGAATTATGCCGGGATGATTTTTAGAAGAAATAATGAGATGAGGTACATATGTACTTCGTGTGGATTATGGGCTTACGCAGTTATCAGATTATCAGCTCATGCACTGGGTGGGACGCACCCGATGTTTTATGTGTGCGATATAAGTATGGTAAACTTTCTGAATCCAATTACCCACACGTCGGTGCAATGGGCGTCAAATCTGTTTTTAGGGTTCAAATTCAAAATTCAAATAGTTTATTTCTCAAAAATACGATACAATATCACTTTTTTGACGTCAGTATAATATGCAAGGAATTTAAAAACTACTACCTATTCCGTACCCAAAGGGTAAAAAACGTGACTCTATTATTAAGACTCCGCTTCGTCCGTCTATCACCAGGCTGTATCTCATGAACCGTTACAGTTAGACACTTGAAAGTAGTATCAATTAGCTTTATTTGATTGCACGCTTAAGTGACTCTCATTTACTTATATTTTACCACATTGTCTTTCTATCAGATACAGCTTTCAAATACTAATAGTATTCCAGCCAAGCCGCAAAAAGACAAAAACAGACAGTCGGACGGACATGGCGAAACAATAAGAATTCCTCATTGACTATGTAACCCTAAAAGAACACAGAAATGGGGACATCGATTCTGGATTCCTTTCTGAATAGAAAAGGCTACAGTAAATTCCTTTACCATTTTCCTTGCATGTCCTTCTTATAAACAAAGGGCACAATCTTCATTCAGTTTACTTAAGCCGATGGGAACAATCAGAAAAATTTAACACTACATAAACAAATGACGTGCATATGTGTGCGTAAACATTTTTATACATTTAACATAAAATGATCCTTGTACATATAAGTTAGTTAGTTAGTTGTAATTTAAGTAAAGTAACTAAATAGTTATTTTATCAAACAACTATTCTATTGAAAGTCTGTTTTCTTTTCCTTGCCTTTTTGATTAAAGCTTCGGTGCGGTGTAAGTCTCTGGTAATTGTGTGTTTCTATTGTTAAACAAAATACACTAGCCTTCAGCGCGGTAGGTTCCTGAAGGGTTTAAACAAATAAATGGTTGTGTTTTTTTTTTTTTGTTTGAACGCGGTTTTCCATGGAACCACCATAGATGTTATATCCCAAATCTTAAGGAAGGCTATAGGCTATTTAACATCGCGCCACGACCTTTAGGAGCCGAACACAAGGCAGGCAGAACGTCTGCCAGATCAGCAGTAAATAATTAAAGAAAAACGCGCAAATTTCGTCGTTGAATGTTTCTTTAAATATAAATTGTTATCTATAGGCTTTTACCACCATACAGTCTACGTATTATTTCATATATCTTCTTAATATGATTTTGCTTTGTAAAAAAATATACTATTTTATTTAATGTTATATTTTTTCTCACGGAGGGGGATTAAAATTTGAGTGTATCATTTAGTTGCAAAATATTTTTTACTCGGTATATTAAATCCGTTACTACGCTCATAATTCTACTTACTACTACAAATTACAGACAAAAATAAAAACCAAAGACAATATGGTAATATTTTAAGAAAATCCTGTATGAAAGAAGTAGAAAATAGTAAGTCATTTTTCAGTTTCAAAGAATTGTACCTCATCTTCACTTTTATTAAAATGCCACTCGTAAAGTGTTCGTATTTTATACACATACATATTGTTAACAATTATGTCACAAATTGTAACAGCGGCAGCGGCCGGTGCCGGCAGAGTTAATCTCTTCCGGCTCAACTGTGTGACGGACAAATAAATTAACCGTGTGAAGCTATTGTAACATAGTTGTCGCCGACAAAATAGAACTGAAATCAGTGTTGCCAGATGCTTGTCATAAAAATACAGTGTTTTCACATCTAAAATACAGTGTTTATGAAATAAAAATACACTGCTTTGACAGTGTTTTAGAAACCATTTACTTTCTCAGTGCTAAAGCACATTTATACAGATTTTACTGGCTGTCACCGTCATCTAGGCCTAAAGCAATAACCCTCTTAAAATATATATATGTATATATATATATTAAATGTTTTTAAATTCATTAATCGTACTTAAAGTTCATGGACTCTGGCGTTTGATAGCTTGATAGGCCAACATGTTTCCTTTAATTGTACTTCTTATGAGCAGTTTGCCCTTTTTTAGTTTTTATATCATGAAATTTTAATTCAGACAATGTTCAAACAAACGAGAAGACTGTATCCTATTTTGACAGCACATTCACTGCTCTACCTTCCAACCATGTGCAGAGAATGCAAACTGGATCTGACGCCATATCCGGCATCGAGAACATTCTATTTTTGGTAAACAAAAGGACTGAATGCGTGCACATATTTAGCATAGAGCGCATTCAATACATGTTATTAAAACAGTGCTAGTGTAGATGTAGCATTCAAAACGTATTTTTCGTGAAAAAAAATTGATAATACTGTAATTTAAGTGTTTTTAAAAAATAAAGTGCTTTCCATACACTGTATTTCTATTAATACAGTGTACAGTAGATCGGGGCAAAGTGAAGTACATCTACTGTAATTACAGTGCATCTGGTAACACTGACTGAAATATGCAGAGCAGAAGCATGGCAATATCGTCAAATGACACTGTAACAAACACACCCACACAAACACATGCTCTGTTGCCAAATAGATAAATGCATATGTATATCTTCATGGTTTTATTTCTTAGCACCAGCGGCTGGCTGGACCACACACCATTATTATAATGCCCTACAGACTCTTTTCACCAACCACTTCAGTCCTGCGTGAGCCTATCGCCGCCGCTTGATATATTTTATATATTTCATAAATTACCAACTTTTATTACCCCCTGTGAAGAAATTCAAGATTTAACAGGTAACAACGGAGAATTTAGGAAAACTAAAACACCAATCGAAATAAACAACTGTGTAATTTTAAAATCCTGTTAAATGGACTTGATAAAAAAAAGTATCATAATTGAAATTGTTATAATCTATGAGTATGTATTTAGATAGTTTTATATTAATTTGCTAGGAATTTTGATAAAATAGTAACTAAATTAGTATAGTTATTGGTAGGTAACTAACAGAGTTCTTGTTACGAACTGAGTCTGAACACAAAACAGAAACGTAATAAATTGATTACAAATTATTATTTTTTTGAAAAAATAAACATCAAAAACCAACATGACTAATTCTTGCATAGAAAACAACTATGTTATTGCATTTGCCTGTAGGGTATTTTTAATTACCTCAAACAGTATTTACCCGCGTCTTAACTCATTTGGACTTCAGACTGACAGATAAAGTTGTTTTGTGAGTTTGATGTACTAGGACTTTATAAGTAGCTGGTAAGTTTTTTGTCATGTTCGTAATAAGCGTATTGCCAGAGCAGAGGTGTAGTCGGGATTTTCATTGGTCAGAGTTGTTAATTGGTAGGGCACTTCGTCTCCGTAGACCGAAAATTAACTAAGTGACACTTTAAACGAAAATGAGTTTTGAATGTCACTCTGTTTACATTTATTCTCTTTATTTATCTATCTTACCACCATGGCTCTAGCTCTTACCTTCTCTTAGTCACCAGTATGACTGAAATAGGAAATGTCAAAACTCACCCAATGCAACGATTATTCCCTGCATATAAGAGGACAAAATGAATTTAGTCATTAACTTTTTCATGACAGATGATATTTAAATTGCCTGAGCGTACTAAGTTAGTTTTACTGCGAAACATTTGATTAAAATCGCTAATGGCTTCGTAAAGAAAATTCACTAAATGATTGTGTTGACCCAAACACCCATGCTTAAAACAAATTTAGCAGAGCGAAAACAAACTACGAGTTAGTCGATTGTGTTACAAATATGATTTTGTTAAATTTGACAAAACTTCCCGTAGTAACAAATAAGTGAGTTTTAACTAATTCCAGTGTTCAAAATAGGTTTGTTTGAGCATGTATAAAATCTTTTTCCTATTTTTTAATTATGATGAGTTACAGAGAGCAAGTTGACAGATAACTGCTCCCGAATGCGATTTAGCTAATTATTGCTTTTCTGAAACAAGCCATGGCCAGCATGGGCGCGTCACCGTTAGCCAAGCTGACTATTTTTCGTGGGAACAGTTTTAAGCTATTCTGTCTTTGTAATTCGAGACAAAAAAGGAATGGAAGTCTGAATTTACTTGCAAACATTTTTCTCTGGAATCCCAGAATCCGGATAGCTCGAGACTGTTCCTAATAAGGTCTCATTACAGCCTTTTGTGCCGATATAAATTTTATTTGTAGATGACATTGAGTGCTTGAAATGGATAAAAATTATAAAAGTACCATTACATGGAAACATTCACCGTTAATAACATTTCTAAAGTTAAAATAATAACATTTCTAAAGTAAAAATGAAATGGTCGCGTACAGAGTGTAGTAAATCATTTTTACTACATTGGATAATGACCCGTATTTCATAATAATGAGTATACATGTTATGCAATCAGTATTAAACAAATGCATTTAGCCTAAATATTATAAAATAGCATAGAAGTTAACTTGGCTTAAAATTGTAAGTTTCACACAGTCATTACACACTTGAGTCTGGGAATGCATATAAAAAGTTCAGAGCTCAAGTTATACTGGTGGTGTTCCTCATATTAAATTCATATTTGTAAGAAACCATGATATTCTTACCTTGTTTATCTTAAAAATAACGTATTAAAAGAAAAGAGAAAGGAATCTTATCAAAATAAAGTTTAAATTAGTAGTTAAATGCAAAAGTAAACTAAAATAGTCTTTTGTTTCCTTGTTAGCAATATATTTTATTTGGCTTGACGTGTTTGAGGCATAAGCTGAAAGCAAATCTAAAAGGCCAGAAGAGTGATGAAGGACGTGTCAGGTAGGGTTGGCAATATCTTAAATTAGTATATTAATTAGAATTTTGTTAATAAAGATTTTAAAGATAGAATATTAAGGATTAATGTGAGTCATCTTTGGGGAATTCAAGAAAATTGTAGTTTTCTTGTCTTTTTCCTAGAAGAAATTTCAAAGGATTGGAAATTTACATAGACATCAATATTATTAACCGTAAATGTTTTATAAAGGTGACTTTAAATGTTTAAAACAAATTACCAAAAAAGCTAAATAAACAATAAGCTAGTAAATTCATAAAAATAATAAAATTTATAAGTAAAACTAGTACAAACCTAATGATATAGTTTGGTTGTTGAAATAGAGTATAATTAAAATCATATTGTAACTAACCCCCCCAAAGAACATAATATACTACCTACCCTTAACGTACCTACCTAACTAACAAATATGGACACAGAAGATTAAAGACAATAAAACCAGAAACTTGAAAAGTGAAGTATAAATTTTTTGAAGGATTGGCTATGTGATCGTCTAAGTGGTAGGACCTAATTATGTAACGTAGACCGCAGGTTCTTTAAGAGAAAGACTGAAACACCGTTCTAGTATCCTCTACCCCTATGCGCTACCCTACCTACCCAGGTAGCTACCCAGCGCTTCCCACGGTACGTGTCCATACCGAGACTAACTTAGCGCACATCCCCCGAAGGAGTAGAGGTGTGAAATCATAAATGGTATAACCATTAAATTATCGTTGCAGCCGAAGCTGAAGACCGAAGTCTAAATATGTAGTTTCAGGAACAAATCCTTGTGCGTGCATAGCACAAACACTCAGCCTTAGGCCAAAGAGTGTGACATCCGTTCGCACAGACACAGCCATGACATTGTCAAGAGAGCACGCCTCGTGTTAAGCACACTCCGAAGAGCAGGACGCAATAAACACCACTGAACCATTTGTGTAGGTACTAATTATTATGTACCAATGGAACAGCCATGCAATTTACCAAGAGGGCACGCCCCATGCTTAAGACACTCCGAAGAGCAAGACGCAATAAGCCCCACTGCATCCATGTAACTTCAGTCGTAGAATATAAATAATATATTTCGGTTTTCAAAGCCGGCGTCCACACCATACATGGATGGATCAAGGATTCATAAATAGGTTAAATGTATAGGTATATTATCAGTTCCAGTACGAAGAAATATAGTTTATAGTTTATTTGATCGATTAACGATAGAATAAGTGCGAGTTAAATTATTTATGTAATATTCAGTATCGCAGCTTTTCAGGAATTTAGTCGCGACCCAAATATGATTCCATGAGTTGTTACCAGTCGCGTAGGTGAAGTATCACTGTCGCCTTCCCGTAATAAGCGTCCGACTCCCCACAACTTGGCAACGGCTTACGTGTCAATTTAAATAAAACAACTAGTTTAACAGTTTTTCGACTCTGACAGACAGCTCGGGGCGAGGACCTTTACCCTTCTACACTGTGTAATCTGTTGTTTTCGTTCAAGTCGCTCGGCACTGAACTCACATTCGTATTTAACCCAATCAAACGGATCGAAACGTTAGGCGAGAGACGTTCAAACCGCCTGTGAGCTCAGCCGATGTAACTTGAAGCCACTAACGAATGTTAACGATAAACATTCTGAGAGACCAGTAGGTTTTAAGCTTCCGATCCCCGGGCATGCCTCCATTTCATCTCCTTGTCTCCTCTTTACTTTACTCAGGCGAGGTCTTTTTACCTGTGTAATATAGAAGCATTATAAACAATCAAACCTCAGAAGCAACGTCCATCACTAATACAAGCAAAAGAGTCACATTCCAATATTCAGGTCACTAAAACTGCCACCTTTTAACAGCCATCAGAAAGGTACAAAACTCCTCTCATATTAGAATATATTCACTCAATAATACATTGCATTTTATATCAATCTATCGCATTTTGCATATGCCCTCTTCATACGCTTTCTTTATATTTGGTGGCACCGCGACGCTCGCCGCTGCCTTTGTATGTCTACGTAAACTTATGCTGACCCGGGTGTTCTAGTAATGAAATTTATTTTATTTTCGAATTTTGGTTTTTAACTACATAAATGTGTTAAGCCCGTCTTTAGAAAGTCTACAAAAATATTAAAGACCTCCACCGCCACGATCCTGGCTAACTTTTTCTAAGTCCTCGATCTTCCACGATCCTCTTTAATTATTATTTTGATCATTATGTTAGTTTTATACAACAATTTTTTTTTATTTGATTTTTTTATTTAATATGATGAAGGAAGAAGATGGCTTGGTAGTCGGGTAGGCTTGGCTGATGGGTACAATATTTTTGATAGAAATTTGATTTATTTTTAATAATTTTAAATTCCAAATGTTATAAATTTGCGACAACCCTACATGCTTGGTCGATGTTAATGTATAAAAACTCCAAGACTTTGTAAATTAAATAGCACAAAGCTGAGTTTAAAATTTTTTTGGTTTTGAAGAGATTGCAGCTTATGGAGCAAAAAACACTGAGAATACTTGAAACTATAAATATTGGGTTTGACAAGCAAGATTGGTGTGAACTATAAAGGTTAAGGGGGTGAAGAAAGTACGAGGGGAGGGTGTAGTTTGAAATTTTGGTACAAGAAAAATTTAAAATGGGTGGTTAGTCTGGGTCCGCACGCGCAAGAATACAGTCAATAAGTTTTATCCGAAATCTGATCTCGCGTTTAGAGCATTTTTCATTTAAAGTAGGTTCATAATTAGTGTTAAAAAAAAATCTAATATCTTCAACACATACTAAATCAATTATATATATTCTTTAGGAAAGGCGTCACTCTTCAGGACATGGTGTTTCGCGAGTTCATTTTTCAGTCGTCGTTGTGTTCTATTTATAATATGTGAATTAGGAGATCTAGACATAAATCTTCAAGATTTATGATATTCTATTGTGCAGTGTTCTTTTTTTATTATTATGTAGAGGAATTCAACCAAAGAAGATTTGAAGACCTACGGAGCAGTCAAAGGTTGTACGAGAGGAGGTTTTCCAGGAGTCCAGACGAGCTTCTTCTACGTTGTTTGTAAAGAAATGGATATAGGTTCCAAAGCTTTTTAGAAACTACTTTAGGTAACGAGTAAGATGAGAGTATGTATGTGTCACACTTTTGTTAGAATGATGTACTTAAATTTACCTAAACATATTATTGTAGCTCATGATATTCAAAGATACCTGACAATCTTTATATTTAAATCCTAGTGAGAAAGTGTTTTGGAAATCTCACTTTTCTACGTATTTAAAAAGGTATCTAATGACGTAAATTTTCTTATAATTTTTAATGATATTTTTTTTTTTTTTTTAGAATAAAAAGTGAAAACAAAATTGTGTAGGAATAAAGAAATTTAGGGAGGTAGGAAATTGAATCAGAGGGTAGCTCCCTCTTGATTTGAAGAAAAGTAAGTCGTTAGACTTAAATTTGGTCAGTGGATAGTACTTAATCAAACAATATTTATTTATAATAATTTAAGTTTCATGTTTATTTAATTGATTTATTGTTTGATTTTTTTCTTTTTTTTAATTTGTTATTTACGTTTATAGGTATTATCCGAACCTTTTTATTATTTTGTTATGTTTTTCTTTCTCTCTCCTTTTCTAGGTACTTTAAAATTTTGACTTATGTACTTCTATTACTTTAATTTGTTTAAGTTAATCAAATCACATAAAGGAATTGACTTCGAAATTTGACAATATATAATTATATATTTGAATCATAAACTATTTAAAATTAACCGAATAACCTATATCTCTTCATGTTATTAGCGGAGAAGAAGTTTACTACAAGTGCGGTTTCATAGAAACTTCTTTCTTTCCTTTCCAAGGTGATAAAGCGTATGATAGTGCGTTTTTTGTCCGGCAGACGCATACAAGCAGTAGTTGCTACTGCTAGACATTACTGCTGGTGTCCTGCAAGGCTCTATGCTCTCTCTTACACTGTTTCTACTGAATATCAATGACAAATTGTCCAACAACAACATACATTGCTATGCAGATGACAGAACAAGTTCTGTCTTGTTTCAATTCAACCCTACGACACCAGTCTGCGCGTTCACTGTTAAGAAGGTTTTCATTCACTGAGGTCCCACAATTCCAGAACTTACCTCTTACCATCTCCAGGAGAATTGGGATTCTTGGTGTTGACATCTCAAGCGATGTTCAGTTCCGAGATCATTTACAAGACAATGTGAAGTTGGTGCAAAGCAGTACTTCACCTCGGGGTAAAGGTTGCTGGTTTACAAGTCACAAAATTGCGGCCATCTCAGGGCGGTTACACCCAGATACCAGCTTAGCCCTTTTGACTCGGTTCAACGATCGTCAAGAATCAAAACTCACAAGCCGTATCGAACCCTTAAGTTTGAGGAAAGACTTTGCCTCCCAGTGTGTCTATTCTACCGCTTTTATAATGGGATATGTTTTGCGGAATTGTTTGAAATAATGCCCAGGACTACTTTCTACCATTCCGCCCCTCGCCATCGGCAGGGAATGCATCCTCACAACATAGAACCTAAATGCTCACGTACAGTGCAGTTACAAAGAAACTTCCTCCCGCGAACGCTTAGGTTGTGGCATGAGCTCCCTGCCAAAGTTTTCTCTAAGGACTACTACAGTAAAAAAAAAAAATCGGCCTAGTGCGAGTCGGACTCTCTCGCGCAAACTTCACTATTCAGTTTAGAACGGACAGTTAAGACAGACAGACAGACAGACATGACGAATCCATAAGGGTTCCGTTTTTGCCATTTCGCAACGGAACCCTAAAAAACAAGAAAAAGGTATAAAACATTCCAAGGTGTTGATAATCATACAGACGAACGTAAAAGAAACAGAAATGCCATCACCTTAAAACAGTTTTGTTAATTTTGTAACTTTCGTTAGTTAGTTAATTTTCGCTCTACGGGGACGCCTTACACACTAATTGTAAGGATCGTTGCACGTTTAAGTCCTACCTCAAGGTTAATCTCTTTAATGCATCTTTGCTGTGAAAATATTTGAATTAGATATATTAATAAAACAAAAAATCCAATTACTGCTTTTTGACAAAAAAATATAAAATTTAGTAATGTGGTGCTTGCTTACTAATACTTATATGAAGGTTTATAGGTACCTATATACTGAGTAGATATTTTGAAAAACTATAGCTTTTGAAAATACATGTCTTTTATGCAGCATTTTTTCTGGAATAGCCGCCGGTACGACGAGGAAGACGTTTATCGGATTCATGTCAAAATGTGTTTAATCTTACAAACAACGTAAGATAAACAGTCACCGTATAGTACGCTGTCTCGATACGGACTCTGTATCTATACTCTGGCTGCGTGCCAGCCGAGACATTGACACTGAACTTGAACCTCGCTATGATGTGTCTTGAAATGTGACTGACATATTGGACACATCAAAAGAAACTGTTTATTTGTAGTGTCGAATTCTGTAGCACTTGAAGAGTAAGCGAGCGATCGGTCCTATTTCTCGAAATTCACTCAATAATACCACAAATACATTGTAACTACTTACTATAAATAATAATAAATTAATATTTTTGGACATTACACATAGCGCCGTCTGATCCCAAACTAAGCAAAGCTTGTGCTGTAGATACCAGACAACGGATAGAAATACATACATATACCTTTTTTTTGTAAATATATTAAACATAGAAAACAACCAGTCTCAAGACAAACACAAATAAAAAATGTTTATGTATTGCGGCAGTCGAACCCACGCCCCTCGGTAATATCGAGCAAAACAAATCCAATAATAAAAGAAAATCAATAGAAATAATCTAACTATCCGAACATCCGGTTAGCCGGACTCATTCGTCGCGGCTATAATTGCCGATTCAAAAATGTTTTGACGGCGCAACGAGACATGTTACGACTAGTTTATTCCCGCCCCCGATAGTGTATCCTGCTCTCAACTGTTTGCGCTATAGTGTTTGTTATTGTATTGTTTGATATTCTTTGATAGGGTCCTACTGATATTTTATATTTTTACAAGCTTTTATTTAGTTTCACCTATCCCGTTTCCTGTAATCAAATCTTGTAAGTTATATTTAACCCACTTCCCGGTGTTTGATTGAGTTTAAATTTTGCATAAACACGTAAATTATATGACAATGAAGTATAATGATTTCATAGAGCTGGTCTGATGATGGAGCCGGAGTTTTACACATAGGTACAGTAGAATCCCGATTATCCTAACATCCGGTTATCCGGACTCATTCGTGGCGGCTATAATTGCCGATTTAAAAAGGATTTGACTACGCAACGAGACATGTTACGACTAGTTTATTCCCGCCCCCGATAGTGTACCCCCGCTGTCATTTATTTGCGCTATAGTGTTTGTTATTGTATTCTTTGATAGGGTCCTACTGATATTTTATATTTTTACAAGCTTTTATTTAGTTTCACCTATCCCGTTTCCTGTAATCATATCTTGTAAGTTACATTTAACCCACTTCCCGGAGTTCGATTGAGTTTAAATTTTGCATAAACACGTAAATCATATGACAATGCAATTTATGATGTCATAGAGCTGGTCTGATGATGGAGTTAGAAGGTTATAGGACCTCTATGACAAAATGACACTACCCTATCGAGTTTGGGCTTGTTAAATTTCTCTTGATAAATAGTCTTGTCTTAAACGATAACCAGGGCCTGATGAAAGCTTTTTTGTAGGAAAAAAAAATTCCGTACCTATTTTATCTCTCTTTTTTACTTTACGTTTTGTTGCCGTTGAAAATCTAAAATGTCCAAGCGAAAAAAAAAGTCTTGTGTCTTAAAGACAAAGTGAAGAGAGTATGAAAAATCGTGAATCTAGCAGTAAGTTGCCAAAAATGTATGGTGTAGCAACGTCTACGATATCAGACATTAAAAATAACACTTTTTTTTTTTTTTATACCACTAAGGTGGCAAACAAGCTTACGGTCCGCCTGATGGGAGGGTCACCGTCGCCTATGGACGCTTGCAACACCAGGGGTATCACTTGCGCGTTGCCGACCCTTCAAAAATCTAATAACTTCTTTCTTGAAGAACTCCATACTGTAGTCCTTGCAGAAAACCTTGGCAGGGAGCTCATTCCACAACTTAAGCTTTCGCGGGAGGAAGTTTCTCTGAAACCGCACTGTACGCGACAATTTAGGTTCTAAAGTGTGAGAATGAATTCCCTGCCGATGGCGAGCGGTGCGATGGTAGAAAGTAGCCGTGGGCATCATTTCGAACAATTCCTCAGAACACAACCCATTGTACAAGCGGTAGTACACACACAGTGAGGCAAAGTGTCTCCTCAGATTTAAGGGCTCGATACCGCAAGTGAGTTTAGAATCGTCGATAATTCTCACAGCCCGTCGTTGAACCGAGTCAAAAGGGCCAAGCTGGTATCCGGGTGCACCTGCCCAGAGATGGCAGCAGTACTCCATATGAGGCCGAACTTGCGACTTGTAAAGTAACAAACTTTGCCCCGACGTGAAGAACTGCTTCGCTCTGTTGAGTACACCAAGTTTTTTGGACGCCAGCTTCACCTTATCTAATAAATGATCGCGGAACTGAACATCGCTGGAGATGTCGACACCAAGGATCCCAATACTCTTGGAGATGGAGAGGGGAGTGTTCTGGAATTATGTTTTCTGTGAATGGAGTTTTCTTAGCGGTGAACGCGCACACTTGTGTCTTTGAAGGGTTGAATCGGACCAAGTTTACCCGTCCCCAGTCAGAGACCTGAGACAGTGTGGTCTCGATTTGAGACACAAGTTCTCCGCGGTTTTCCTCCACAAAGGAACGAGGGATGTTTGCACGACCCGTGTAAAAAGCGTCTCCAGTACTGTCATCTGCATAGCAATGTATGTTGTTGATGTCCAACATGTCATTGATATGCAGTAGAAACAGCGTAGGAGACAGCACAGAGCCTTGCGGGACACCAGCATTAATGTCCATGTTATCAAAGCAACTACCGTCAACTACGGTTCGTATGCGTCTGCCGGACAAAAAGCTAGCCACCCACAAACCCTCGGGCACTCCGTAAGATGGCAACTTCAATAGAAGACCCCGGTGCCAGACCCAATCGAACGCCTTCGCTATGTCCAGGCTACACGCCAATGCCTCCCCCTGACTCTCAATGGCTAGTGCCCATCGGTGTGTGAGATACACTAGAAGGTCACCAGTCGAGCGACCGTGGCGAAAGCCATATTGACGGTTACTGACCAGATCGTGTACTTCTAGGTATCTTAGAAGCTGTGTGTTGATCACACGCTCCATCACCTTAGAGAGGAGAGAGGTTATAGCGATAGGCCTGTAATTCGATGGATCTGATCTATCGCCCTTTTTGGGCACCGGGTGCACATTCGCAGTTTCCCATGAAGACGGAAATTGCCTAGTGTGGTAGGAAAGCGCGAAGAGGCGCGTGAGTACAGGACATAACTCAGGAGCACACTGCTTAAGCACCACTTCTGGTATACCGTCTGGCCCACTCGACTTATGAACGTCTAGAGAAAGCAACGCCCGCCTGACCTCCCGCTGCGTTATGGAGATTTCCGGCATGGTCTTACCGCACCACGGTATAGTAGATGGTACAGCGCCTTCATCGTTCATGTTCGAGTTCGAGGCAAAGAGACTGCCCAGTAGATCGGCTTTCTCTTTAGCACTATGGGCCAAGTCACCATCGGTCTTTTTGCAGTGGTGGTAACGACGACTGGCAAAAGTTCCCTTCGGCAGCTTTGGCAAGCGACCAGAAAGCACGACTCCCAGAAGGATAGCTCGCAAGTCGCCCACCTATTTTGCCGATTAATTGGAATTTTGCTCTGGCAGTTGCTTTCTTACTGGACCTCGAGGCAGCATTTAATTTGCGTTTTAACTCAGAAATATTCGGATCCTTATTATAACGAGCCGAGGTCCAAGCCTCATATGCATTTTGCTTAAGAATTTTAGCTTTTCTGCAAGACCTATTAAACCATGGTCGTTTTTTGACGCCGGCAGCTACTCCCGGGTTAGGAATATAGCATTCCATACCAGCAAGGATTGTCTCAGTGACTGCGGCTGCGCAGACGTCAGGATCTTCTGAGTTAAAGCAGATCTGCCTCCACGGGAACGATGCGTAAAATTCTCGCAATCCATCCCAGTCTGCCGACTTATAGTACCACACACGACGCCAATTAGTTGGCCCAGATGGATCGGGTTGTGAGCATGACATTTGAGTCCGAATGAGACAGTGGTCCGAGGAGCCAAGAGGCGCATCCACTGAGACGGAATATCCGTCCGGACGAGTAGTCAGCAGAAGGTCCAGTAAGGAGCTCGTATGTTCCTCTATATCTGGTATGTTCCTCTATATAAGTACCAGCTTAGCAGCAGCAGGTCAGAGCAAATTCATGAGCAGATATCCCAGCATAGTTATTGGTTCGAGAACTGAGCCACTCACGATGGTGGGCGTTAAAGTCTCCCAAAATAACTAGTTCTGACGTGGGATATTGCTCTAGAACTTTGTCAGTCGTCAAACTCAGGTGCGTGAAGAGTCGTGTTACGTCCGTGTCAACGCTATGAGACCTGTATAGGCACGCATAGATACGAGTGTGGCCGCCGTAATCTACGAGCACCCACAATATCAACAGGTCCCTGTCTTCAAGGCTATGAAGGCGGCGACAGCAGATATCCTCCCGGACGAACATACATACATCGGCGCGACTCATAAAATTGTGTTCGAGTTTGTAGGCGGGATATCTCCGTCTCCGTTAGAGAACGAATGGTCGGCTGCGCAGTCTCGAGATGGTGGTGGACTGCGTTAAGATTTGCGTGAATACCCTAGATGTTGCAAAAATCCACATTATATGTGGATGGAGTAGCCGCTGTACGAACTCTTTTCTTTTTCGTTCTCATGGCCATAATATATAAAAAAAGTTACTAAGACTAAGGATGAGGATTCACTGCACAAACAGCTTAGAGGACAAAAGGTGCGGTTCTAAGACTGCCGAAGCTCGCCACAGATGATACGGTTGCTGGCACGGCGGGTGGAAGGGCCCCTGATCCCCCTCTGTTGTAGTAGCCGGGTCCACTCCGGTCTCCTTCTCCGGCACGACTACTACTTCAGAGACTTTACACCGGTTGGCGGATCAGCCTCCCATGGCGGCGATTACGCGATCCCTGGGTTCGGGAACCCGTTCAACCTGCGGGCGGCCAGCGGTCAGCCGTTTCATCAGGTCTCCCTGACCGCCGAACCAGCACGCCGCGTCTACGCCGAGCATGACAGCAACAAGCACCGCCGGTCGTCCGCTGTCCGCGCAGCGAATCCTCAAAGAACTCTGGTAACCTTACTCACCGCCAGGAACACAACTTATGAATGTTAATGTTATTATGGCCGCGGTTTTCTGTAAGGTGGAGGTACTTCCCCAGTTCGGGCCGCTCTTTCGAGCAAGTACTCGCTGTGCCATGCTTTAGTTGTTCGGGTGGCTTATTCGAGCGAGTACTTGCAGTGCCCTACCTCTCTCAAAAATGACATAATGTAAATCATTATTGTTATAGTTCGTATTTTTCTTACGGCGTTTTGTCCAAACTACAGATGTTTAACTAATAACATACATTAAAAATTAAAAATAATTAAAATTTAAAAACATATTGTTTGCTTTAACTTTGTAATAGATTATCTAGATTTCCGATTATACGAAATACCTCTGGTTTTAAATGATCCGGATAATCGGGATTCTACTGTAGGTACATACATTAAAAGCAATCGGTTTATTTTCAAAGCTCTCACGGCACTTACTAAGCTTTCTTACATCTCAGTTGCTCTCCACCTAGAAACAAACTGATTAGTTTTTCAGAAATTTTGAACCAGTGCCGTGATTTATTTTTATTAATAAATAAAAAAATCTTTTTTTTGTTCATATTTCTAAAATAAATTTTTCAGTTCCAATGATACTGAATTTTGTTAAGTTTTTGAACCTGAACCTGAACTTGAACCAGCAGTTCTAAACCTAAAATATTTTTTTTATATTTGACATGGCGGATTTAATATGGCGTCAATTGAAAAAAAAACCTTTGATTTCTATAAAATCGACTAATTTGTTTTAGTGGATTTAGCGGGTGTTAAATTCAAATCTTTCCACTTTTTTTGCAAGATTCTTTGATTTCTATGAAACTAAATTCTGTTGTGTTTTTGAGGGTGCTACCTTCAAATTTTTTGATTCAATGAGTTTTCAAAATTGAAGGTAGCGGATCTAGTGAAGCGCGCATTTTTTGTAAAATATAACGATATCAAGACAAAGACAAATTGCTCGTATGGTATTGTTGCCGAACCAAGTTATTTCTCTACACAAAAATTTAAACTAAACCCGCCCCTTTAACCCGTTCCACGCCGGATTGTTTGAACTTTTATAAACTTACAGAACGAGTCACAATTAAGTTGTTATTTAAATTATTTAGTAAAATACGTAAAATTCTGAAATCCCTGACCTGCGACATCTATTTCCTTTTCTCTAAGTTTCTCAGCTTCCCTCATATTCTTGCACAATAAACAAACTCTACAGAACTAAATCTGTTTGTCCATATCATGTGCACACAACTTCACTTATCACAAAATTGACTTTGTTCGAATAATTTCCGATAACATGTAAACTAACTTTGTCATTAACAACACGTTTTGTGCACACTACACTACTCAAGTTGAGATAATAACAAAGTAAAAAAAAAACTAACAAAACACTAGTTTCATGAAAAAGTTACACCTTTTATGTAAAACTTGAAACTATTTTTTCTTTCTTCGGTGAGCGCGAAATAGTTTTTAGGCTCGACACGACACGCACGCGACTCGACCCCAAGCTAGATGCTCTTTAACTGGTGTTTCTATTTCTGTTCTGTAGTCGGCCGCATTAAAAGATTTATAATCTCACAATTTGGTATTTAATTACTTGGTACTAATGTTTGTTGCAATACACGTATCTTGTGGTTCATAATCTGACTGAATAGCATGATCTTGCAAAACTCATACCTAGGGAAACACCAGGGCAAGATGCGGTTTAGGAAAAGGAAATGAGTGTTTGCCCTGGCTGAATGTGAACACAATTGATCCAAGGCGCGGCGGCGGCGGTACTTCAGTCACAAGAGGTAGTTGTAGTAGTCATATAGGTACTTTATTGCACAAATGAAAATATATGAAAAACAATAAAATATGAAAAGAAAGTTACAATGTAGGTAGACTTATCGCTATATATAGTAATTTGTTCCAGACAAGCTTTGGGTAGCGGAAATTTCAAAATTAATACGGGGGAATAGGAAGTGCAAGTGATACATATTTTATGAGTTGACATAAACATATATTACAATAATTAAATACAAACAACATTAATATACTATAATATCAATTTAATAAATAAAAAAACTGTCGATTAGACTCAGTTTTCTTTGATTAAATATTGTGTTAATAAGCATTGCACATTCCTGTTTTAATAACGCATTATCACGTAAGAAATAGGTGAACGAAATAATAATACTAGTACAGATATGTTGCGGTCATAATGTCAGTTCTTCCACCCATTGTGTGAGGTGTCACGTCGCCAATTGTGTCACTCGGATATTTATTTTTTATTTATTGGTCAGCCCTCACGTATGTGACAATAGATTATCACATTAATATATATGTGATGATGTCTAATGATACCATATTGAATGGAATGCTATTCTGGTGTCATACCCTAAGGAAAACTAAACAAATGAAGAATATTCTTTTTCGATTGGATATTTTCCTCATTTTATCAACTTTTTCGTTATCTCTTTTGATCACAATTCCCACACCGGCTACGTCACGTAATATCTTTGTCAGTAAATATTGACTTACGATGTTTATATATAACACGTAATTACGTGAATATTTGACCCGACAGCGTCCGCCCAGCTAGTATTATTTTACCCCGGGCTTTTTTTGTAAGTAGCTACAATCAAGTTAAAAAAAAAAACAACTTTTAACTACACCGGTGATTGTAATTGTAATTAAAAGAAAGCAAAACACCTACCAGGAGCGTGCCGTACACTTTGGGTTCTGTAGTTTTATATTTTTTACGAATATCTGAAGAACTTATAAGCAAAATGTTCTCTTGATTATAATTAACTTAGGTTCTTAGAACCTATGGGCCAAAATCTATTGGAAAATTAAGATTCAACAAGCATAGCTGCGAATTCGGTTCATGTAACAGCATCAAAACATTGGGAGCTTAAAACCTTTAAACAATCTTTGTAAGTAAAATATGTATATTAACAATACTATTTGAAATTCTGTAATCACTTTGAGGTTATTTGGAAATTATCCGCCTTGCGTGCGCCACGCAATGTAAATGAAATGTAAAATAAGTATATACCATTTACCCAGTTATTTATACGATTAAATACTCAAAGGTTTTTTTCCTCCGAACCCTAAACTACCACTTTCATTTAATCAAATCTAACTTTTTATACTTTATTTACTATGCCAAACAATTACTGATCTATTTAAACAATTGCTGTTCGCTTTAAACAATAACTATTCTATTATAACAATTACTGTTCTATTTAAACAATATTTAGACAAATGTTTGTGACAGACTTAAAAACGGACAGGCTAATGTACGGACACCGAGCCGATTTTGTAAGTTTCGTTTCCCAAGCTCTTACCCAGTATTTCGAACACTAAAATATAAATTTAGATTAAAATTATTTACAACTCGCACCTACACCTAATACTAAAAAGTTTCGCAGCCACATCCGGCTGTGCGATTTATATTTTTACGGCCCTGGTACATTATAAAATATGCCGTGATGTCACCGGTGCACACTCCCTCGATATAACGCGTTATTTATATTATTAAGTCTGCATAGCATGGAACGTCGCCAACAGATTTGCGATTGGCTTAAAATTATTAGACACCTATAGAAGTAAAATAAATTTAACTTTGTCTTCGGTGCGTGTTTACAAATTCTTCTACGTCCCAACGCATGTTAAACTCGGATAACGGCAAATCGGCTCGAAAGACCAAAAAACTGTTTAAATTTAAGATTTGACCAATGGCTGAGTTTACACGCCCATCATAAGCACAGCCTATTTTCAAACTCTTTAGTCTACTGCGTAACAGTTCGTGACGATGAGCCAACACTGCTTTTAATGCTAGTCTCTGACTTACTACTGGTGTCTTTTTATATGTCTCACGAGTCGTAAATTTAGAGTAATACGTAGTACCAGGTAAAGAAATATATTCTTTCTTTGCCAGTTCTTGACGAACTATAAGACGTAAGTCAAGTCAAGTCAAGATTCCCTCGCAGCCTAGTTGGTAGTGGGGCCGGCTGCTGTGCAGAGGGTTAAGGTTCGATTCCCTTACTGGCAAAACATTTATGTAATAAATATTTGTGTTTGTCTTGAGTCTGGGTGTATTTATGTATGATAAGTATGTATTTACACAAAAAAGGATTTTATATGTATTTGTATCTGTTGCCTGGTATCCATAACACAAGCTTTGCTTACTTTGGGGCCAAACGGCGCTGTGTGTAATATCCAAAAATATTAAAAAAGAAGGTTGTAGAGAAGGGAAAACCCCCAGCCCAACATCAATTTTGTATAGAATAGGTGTAATAAAGAGCATTTTAATACAACATTGTTACGTGGCAGTATTTTATAGCTAAATATTAGTGTTGAAATGAATGGTATTTATTTTTTCTTCTGACAGAAATATTATTATATTCGGTATCGCCTCATACCGAGTAAAGCACTAATAACTCTTCCAGAGTGGTGTTTACGGCAGACGAGACTCGTATTGTTCAAATTTATCAGTAACAGGTGGTTCGTGCTAGCAACACAGCTGTTTGTTGTAGCTAGCGAGTAATTACCATGATCGTATTTAAAACTACCAAGTTTTCTACCGTAACTAAAATTATTTTTTGAAGGGTATGGGGACCTTTATTATTATACATATGATATACTAGACTTTGACAGCGGTTCCGCCCGCCCTAAATTAGGTTATCGGCGTGGAACTCCTTAATTAACTCTCATTAATTAGTTATACTAATGAATTGCTATAGCATGCTATAGGTGCAGCAATAGTTCGTTTAACTCTGTTATAGTTATTCCCGTAGAAACTTTAGAATTTTTAGCGATAAAAAGCCTATGTGCTATTCCAGGACCTAACCTATATGTATGCCAAGTTTTATCTCGATCTGTCCAGTGTTTGAAGCTTGATTGACTAACAAACATCCATCCAGACATACAAACTTTCACATTTATAATATTAGTAGGAATGTCTTGAATTAGGTCCCTACAAAAGATCGTTATGTAAGGCGTACGGTTTTTGCTATGGTACTTTAAAGTGACTGGGTAAAAGTTGCTGTCCCTGTCAGTATGACGTGTCTGTATCAGCCACTAGTTAGCCCTTTTAGGAATTAACGTTATATACATAAATACTCGTATATACAAAAGAAATATTTTCTATCAGGTCTGTCTCTCCTTAATTCATAAAGCAGGATAACCTCAAGGATAGAGCCGATCCGCAGAGTAAGCCCATACGTAAGACATTTTGGCTCCTATGCCATGTGACAGTTAGCTGACATCTTAAGAGTACAGTGCTCGGTCGGTACTGAGTTGCAGTAACCCGGTTGGCGACGCGTAGACTCCCTCTTAGCGACCGTGAAATTACTCCTTAATTCCTCATGTGAACATTGTTCGGGCCGTCGGTTACGACGAGGCAATTGTCTGAGTAATGGCTGTGGAAATATACGGGTTAAATTTACAAACGACAACGTTGATTTAAAACATCGATGGTAGGATAAAGATTTAAGAAATTGGCAAAATTACTTTTTCAGTGATAATGTAATTGTGCATACACTCGATAGACTATAGACACATTTACTAAAATTTGTTAATGGAATTGAATGTTAGACTGTGTAGAATTCTTTATTACAACTTAATACACCAGACATATTTTACCTTGATTGATTTTGACAAACATATTTAAATGCCTCTTTTATAGTTATATACCTACCATGAAACGCTTTTATAGTTATGTACCATGATACGGTACGGCACATCATAGTGATATAACAGAGAAGGAAATTCTGTTTGGAATTGTATAAAGACGTATTTATTTATTTATTTACACTTCTGAACACATTGGTGTACATGGCGGGCTTAATGCTATATAGCATTTTGTACCAGCTAACCATAGGGCTAAACAGAGAAACTGTTGGCGGTGTAAATATTTAATTTAATTGTATTTAAAAAAATAATACAATAACATATACATAAAACAAGTAGAAAATATATTTAAGTATAATATAACATAATACTTATAGATACATAAAAATACAAAGATTAGCATATACAAATATAAATAATACAAGGTATATATATATATATATATATATATATAAATATATACATAATCATATCTGTCACATACCGAACATCTTAATTGGATGGTTGGACAGTCAGTTTTCATCTGTAATCTGTTTAAGATAAAATTCTTTGACTTTAAGCTTAAACAAGTTTTTACTCTGTGCTATATAAACTGGAATCGAGACTTCAAATAGCTTGGGGATAAAGGATCGTTTAGAATGGAGTAGAGGGTATTGAGAATTCTAGCACTTCTGCGTTGGCGTATCGGCAACCATTTAAGTTTTTTACGAAAATAGGAAATGTGGTCATATTTACGTAAGCCGAAGATGAAACGTATACAGTTATTTTGAAGTCGATCCAGTTTATTAAGCAAATCAGAATGTAAGTCAGGGTAACACACGTCCGCATAATCAATGAGTGGTAAGATGAGGGCTTGCACTAACATAAGATTTGTATATGTTGGGAGAAAATTCCTAAATGTGTAAAATTGCCGCATTGCACTAGTTTTTTTACGGCAGACTTCTTTTATTCGGACGTTCCATTTCAGATGAGGATCGATACGTAGACCTAGATTCTTAACGCTGTCGCAAAAAGGTACCGTTACCTCATCAAATAAAACAGGTGGCTAAATATTATAATGGATTTTGATAGTCTGACGGGTGCTGCCGATAATTATGGTTTGACATTTTGACGGATTGACTACCACTCCATAACGTTTCGACCATTCTCTAATGCGACTTAGCACACTGTTGATTTCTTGTATGGCTGGAGTAAGATCTTCAATTTTGGCTTGTAAATATAGCTGCAGATCGTCAGCATACAGATGGTAAGGACAGTTTAGTATGGATGAGATTTGGTTGATAAAAATAGAAAAGAGAAGAGGTGATAGTATTCCACCCTGAGGCACGCCAGAAACAAGGTCACACCAGTTTGAGGTGGCCTGATTGGAACGAACTGATTGTTGGCGGCCACAGATATAAGAAGAAAACCAATTTAGAGCTGTAGGTGAGAAATTGATCTTTTTGAGAATGGAAAGTAAGATGTCATGGTCAACTGTATTGAAGGCAGAAAAATCAATTAGAACGAGAATTGTGACCAATCCATCCTCCATGCCATCTCTTATATCTTCTGTTACTTTTAAAAGGGCAGTAGAAGTACTGTGACCAGTACGAAAACCAGACTGAAATGTACTTAATAGTTGATTTTTGTAAACATAATTAGAAAGTTGCTTATGCACTACCGCTTCCAAAATTCTAGACAAAAATGGTAATATAGAAATAGGCCTAAAGTTATTAATTGAAATAGGATTAGGGATTTTGGCCAAGGGAATTACAAATGCTTTACACCACAGGGTTGGGAAGTCACCAGAAAACAAGGAGAAATTAATAATATGTGTAATGATTGGTAAGGTAGAATCTAAAATATGGAGGATCATATTTCTATATACATCATCAAAGCCCACTGCTTTGGATTTAATTGATAATATTATCTTTTTAACGTCGTCTACAGAAGTGGTAAGCAGGAGAAAGAGTCGGTACAACGTGGATTCATGGAATTAATAAATGAAATAGTTGAGAATTTGATATCATTGTCTAATACAGATGAAGCGGAAAAGTAAAGGTTGAAGTCATTAAGAGAAGAGCTACAGTTAGTCAAATCATACTTAGGTTTACCAAAGCCACTAGATTTAAGGAGGTTCCAGATTTCTGCCGGTGATGAGTTAGCAATATATTCGTGAAAATAGCTGCGTTTTGCTGTTCTTACCATCTGGTTGCACTTATTCCTAGCAGCTTTGTACATATCCCAATTATTATTACACCTATTTTTTTAAAATTGTCTAAATAAGCGATCTCTTCTGGCCATGACCGTGCGAATTTTGATGTTCATCCAAGGAGCAGGTTGCCTTCTGATTCTAATAGTTTTAACAGGTGCATGAGTGTCATAGAGATATATTAAAATATAATTAAAGAGAGTTATTTTTTCATCAATACTAGTAGCGGTCAGCAGCGTGCTTCATTCAATTTTCTCGGCATTTTCAGTAAGTTTATTTTTGTCCATGCATGAAAAGTTTTGCAAACAGATTAGGTCGGGTTTAGTTTTAGGCCCTCTTATTTTCTGTTTTTAGAAAACAAGCAGGCCGAGGGCGGTTAACATTCTCGTACAATATTAACATCGAAGGAGTTATCGTTCAGAACCGTCTCGTGGCACCGAAATATAAAAGCACCCGAATAGGGATGACGATAGCAGGTAAAACTTCAATCTGTAATTAAGTTAGAAATACAAAGATTTTAACTGCCTCTAAACCAGAAACAAAATACACATAATTAAAATAGGTGATGGATGAAACACTGGGAGAAATAAACCGTTTTAAATATCTTAGCCATATCACCACAAATGCAAGATGTAAAGTACAAGAAACATGAAAACCAGAATAGCGATAGGAATTAGGCATACTAGAAGAAAAAACAAATATTGACATCTCAATTGCCCAAAATTTTTAAAAATAGATGAGTAAAAACATATTATATATGGAGAGTTTTGTATGGGCGGAGATGTGGAGAATAACACAGAAAGAAAGATAACTAATAAAAGGATTTGAGGTGTGGTGTTGGAGGAGATTAGAAAAAATAATTAAGATGGAAAAAAGTTACAAACGAACGACGTGAGACTAAAAAAAAAAAATAAGAATAGAGATGCTTGAAAATCTAACAATCTAAAAATTGGCCATTTTAGGCGACATGGCAGCTTCATTCAAAAAAGAGGAAAATCGCGAACGAGTTACGTAAGCCAAGGTTATGTTGCACAAGGATGTAATAGAGATGGCATTACAAAGGAACAAATTGAGAGACTTGCATTTTATTTTTCTATACTTTTTTAAATAGAAAAAAAAGTCGTCATGCACTGATGTGCACGTAAACATAAAGCAAAAGCAAGCTTGTATTATATTTTTTTACCATATTAAATTAATTTAAAATGAAATATTAATATATTAATGTTGTTGCGAAGCAAATAAACATTGTTTATAGCTCTATTCATTTCATTGGCTTACCAAATGATAAAGGATACTGTTGGAATAACAGCTCCTAGTTTTCAGTCACTTAACATCAATGCGCAATCTAGACGGCACGTTATTGTACGTCGATTTAACGTAGCGGTGTCATCGGCGGCGTCAGAGGCAATGTACAACGTTTTACGAACCGTAAATAACGTAGATTGCGAACTTTAAGAGCTGTTACATACTGTTACATTACAGTGATATCAAACGACTGTAGCATGTTACTGGAACAGTATGGGTTGCGCTGTGGTATGTATTAGGTAACAATGTATTTTGGATTGTGATGAGACTAAATTATATTTGGTAAATTAGAAACGTAAATCCGACAATAATTAAAATATAAAAACACAGTCCAACTTCTCGTGAGACATTTTAATTAACAATCTTAAAAAATACTAAATTCTGATAATTAGAATCCTATGCAAGTTTCTATAATATTATAATGGTCCGTATCATTAGCAATGCGTAATGGTTTGATGCAACCAAAGAGTATTATAATTATAACTAAAGGAAATATACACTGAGCTAAAGCTAACTGACGAATTTACAGATTCAACTTAACAAGGATCAAAGATTATCTCTCCACGTCCATGCATCTTAATCCGTAAGACCTCCTTTTTTTACTTACAAGGCGGGTTATTGGTTTTAGACAATGATAGATTGTCATTCGAACTCTCTCCTACTGCAAAACAAATTCACCTAGTTTCTACCAGTATAATACCATAAGGCACCACCTTGGCCACGAGCCAGCGACGCGGATACTGAACCTGGATGTTGATATCAATGTAACAGAATATGTTTACTTACAAGTTTGAGCATCATAAGCGATACTCCTTACTTCAGTAAGCGATTTGAACTTCGAAACAGTATAAATTTTTGAGAAGAGAAGAGAAGAGGCATTTTTGAGAAATAAAGCTTTTGAATTTGACCACAATACGGGTAGTATCATTCAGCTTCTATGACAACTTTTTTGAAGTGAAAACTTCTTTAGCGACGTTGTGCACTTTTTTTGTGATGGGTAAAAAAGTAAATGAACAAAAATTTTTATTTATAAAAAATAAATATGTATACGAAGTGGTGGGATGTAAATAGCTAGTTTAGGAAAAAAAAATAGTTAATATTCAAGTCTTCTGCCGGCACTCCCGGAGTGCAACCCGTTTTTTTTATTTATTTCTTTTCGTTGGGATTAGTTTTATTTAACCAAAAAAAAAATTTACCGTAGAGCGCCATTATTTAGCTTAATTTATTAACAATCCAAAAAAAATAGAGGTTAGCTCCCCTGTTTACCCGCCAGACAGTATAAATGTTGTAGACCAAGTGATTAATAGGACACTATTTATAATGCCCGGGCTGTTTAATAAATGATGGTAAGTACAAGGAGGACTTAAATATTAAATTAAAAATATAAATCGAATCTTAGTTTTAAGAATAATCAGGCTTATAATCAACATTAACAAACTGAATGATGTTACGATGTGATGTTCGGGGATAAGTTCCATGATGTTATTTAAATATAATATAAATAATAAGTATCATAAATAATACCGATAACCGGCTTAATTATCAAATTTAAAACTCTAGTTTAACCTGATTCCGACTTATGATTTAAAAATATATAATATACTACGGAGGTAAGTAACCTATTTTTATTTATTTTCTATTTATTAGAACAATTTAATTGTGAGTTTGTTGGCATTCGATGGCATTATGGAAATCGCTGACTCCGAAATATTTTCAATAAAAACAAGCCTTTCCTTGTATACCGTAAATATATTCGTAATTATAAACACATAAATAAACTTGGCACTGTGCCCCTGGGTGGACAGATCTTGATTCAAGATTGTGATGCTCATACTATACGTGTCATTTAGTTGACAGATAAACACTCGGTAACAATACTGATATAAAATCAATATGTTTTATTGTTATAAAGGTATTTTAAATCTGCTATAAATAAAAGGAAGATGAATTGAAGAGTGCGTCAAGGCCCAGGTCATAGTCTCGTCGAAAAAATTCGATCTGCATAGAAACTATGAACTGGCTGAGGCCTTTAAATGCGTTGTAGTTTTTTAATTATTTTTGAATTTTGAGTTTACGAAGGCGATGTAATGTTTTTAAATTTTTAGTTTGTAAATATAGATATATGTAGGGGACCATTTTTATTATTTAAAAACTATAAGGTTCTGCAAGAAGTAAATAATTCGAATTTTAAAGGATCGCCTACACGCGAGTAATACTCCTGAATGGCGTTGCAAACGTCCATTCATCATCCATCTGCTTATTTGCCATTCTAGTGGTTTAAATCGGCTCACAGTCTGCGAAGATATCGGATACCTATAAAAGTATCGGTTAAAATTTTTGCGCCGTTAAACAAATACATTAAACCGACGACGTGTTTTTCTGGTGATTGATAGACACCACAGCAAGATATTATATCTTAAAAACGTACATAATTCAATATAAAAGGAAATATTAAAATTCCTTGTTTCTGAGAAATACGGGCATAAACATACATACATACATTTAAGCATACACTTATAAAGTATAAAGTATACGGCATATCTGTTTAGAAGCCTTTATATAAATATTTTGCAATAAAGTTTTACCAATATTACGTGTACATACATGTGGATCGCATTGATAACCTTCCGTTTAAAGCCAGTTAAAAAGGCAACAAATATTTTAATATTTGCCATATTTATTGAATTAAATCTTCAAACTAAGTATCTATTATAAGTAGTTGAAACATATCTACTAAGGTACGAGCAAGCATACGAACCATCTGATCTTAAGTGGTTATACTAGTGGTATTTCTCACATAGTTAGTTTACTTTTAATGAACCTCAAAGTTACTTTAGTTTCTAAAGAAAACCGCAACAAACAGCTCACTCCACAACCTATTAATAAGCATTTGCAGAAGGAAGTTCCTGTAAAACAGCAATTTACGTTACCGTTTAGTTTCTAAGTCGCGAGAATGGGCTCCCACCATGTTGCGTGCGGTGCGATGGTAAAAACTATAGGTAGTATGTATACGGGTACATACGGAGAGGTATTGTAACTCAATGTTCGGGTACTAGGTGCAGTCAAAGTATGCCGTGGTACAGTGTTAAAACACACTTGTAATATTATTATATTCTTCAATCTGAAGCAAAGTCTATGAATGTTTTCGAATAGTTTTTGACCAGCGAATATCAAATTATTAATAAGCTCGTCGTAAATCACATTTACGCCTCCGAGCTTTTGCGGATATTGCTGTTTCATTTCAAATTATTGCTGCGCTCAAATTAAACTCAAATCTTTCGCCGACATAAAATTTAATATCTATAAGATTCTTAGCATTCGAATAGAATGCCAGCTAAGAAAAATTTTACTGCCGACACAGTTGGTATCTAGACTTCTGGTTGTTGGAAATTGTTGCGGGGACACTCCCACACAAATTTCCATAACTTACTCTAATGATTTTCCAAAATTGCAAAAACATTTCACTCAACTGAAAGTCTAAATATCTATTGTCATGATTTTATTTTCGAAATGAGCCTGCCTATATTCAAATTTTAACGATTTAGGCGGTACGGGCGCATGGCGGTACGTTGTTAATGAATACGAATAAAACGTTGTCTTTATATTCGAGTATGTAGATTATTTTTTCATGATTATAATATTTAAGCACTGACTGTGTACCTAAATATTTGTACCTAAATATTCTAATATTTAGGAAGTGACTGTGTCAATATTTTAATATTAAGGCGCTGATTTTGTAGACATTATAATATTTAGGAAGTGACTGTGTAAATATTATTATATTTAGGAATTGACTGTGTAAATTTTTTAATAGATATAGTTATGTTGTAATTGTATTTATTAATGAAGCTATAGGAAACTTAAATTCAGTTGGATATATCCCATTCCCAAAGCCACTTACACTTAGCCTACCTACCAGCTAAATATTTGACTGACTGATTTATATTTATCTGTGATGACAATACACTTTACAAAATATTTAGTCGATTTACAGCTTCTTTAAATTTTTAAGGTTCCATACCTCAAAAGAAAAAAACAAACCCTTATAGAATTACTTTGTTGTCCGTTTGTCTGTCTGTCAAGACCCTTTTCATCAGAAACGCGTAAAGTTTTAAAGTTAAAATAACTATCAAATACTAAGGACTGCGGTTCCTTGAAGCTGTGACAGAATCAAGCTTATATTCAACATTTTCTAGCAATTTGGGGAAATCACAAATAAATCAAAACCTAAGGGGAACTTCCCTTGGTCCTAGAATCATGAAATTTGACACGAAGCAAGGTCTTACATCACAAATATAGGAAAAAAAACCGAAATTTGTTAATTTGTACTTATAACACATTAAAAAAAATTACCTGTCTGTCTGTTAAGACCTTTTCATTCAAGAACGCGTGGAAGATATCAAAATGAAATTGATACCAAAAACTAAAGTCTAGGGTCACTTAAAGTTTTAAAAAAATCAAGGTTTAAAGGCAATGCAATAAAAAAAATTGCCTAAAATACGGTAATTTTATGTCGCATATTGTGATACAAATTAATCAAAACCTATAGGGTACTTCCCGTTGGCCTAGAATCATGAAATTTGGCAAGAAGCAAGATGTTACATCACAAATATAGGAAAAAATTCAAACTCTGATAATAAAGGCATTAACTTGCAAGACTTGATCTCATGATGAAAGAGTAATACAAAATAAGTTTGTACGGAACCCTCGGTGCGCGAGCCAGACTCGCACTTTGCCGTTTTTTTTTACTTTCAATGGTAGCCAAAGTAAGTTTTACTTTGTACTGTGCACAATTAGAATTAGATAGTTACACCGATTACCAGTAACAGACAAACAGAACCGAAGTGACTCAACAAAGGTTTCCTTGTTAACTTTTTTACAGAATCCATAAACAATATAAACAAAACTAAAAAAAAATACTTAATTAATGTAGGTTGCTCATTTTTAGGGTTCCGTACCCAAACGTTTTACAAACGGGACCCTATTACTAATTTTACATATTTTTAAATCCTAGTACATCAATATTACAAATACACAAATCTTCATAAAATTAAGAAACACATTATTAATAAATGAGTACATACATAGAAATACTCTTTCTTCGTTTTAGAAAAACTCCTGGCTAGAGATTAATCTTTCAACTGCAACTTTGCTATGAAAAGATAATACTTATAAAAATGTACCGATGAAGATGAAATTTGGCATGGAGATAGTTTGAGTCCTGGGAAAGGACATAGGCTACTTGAAAACGATGTGTGTGTTTCGATTTGTTTTTCTATAATTTGTAGTTGCCGTTGAAATCCTAGACCGATAACCGATAATTTTTTTTTTTATACCACTATGGTGGCAAACAAGCACACGTTCCGCCTGATGGTAAGCGGTCACCGTGGCCTATGGACGCTTGCAACACCAGAAGTATCACTTGCGCGTTGCCGACCCTTCAAAAATCCAATAACTTCTTTCTTGAAGAACCCCATACTGTAGTCCTTAGAGAAAACCTTGGCAGGGAGCTCATTCCACAACCAAAGCGTTAGCGGGAGGAAGTTTTTTTTTTTTTTATACCACTAAGGTGGCAAACAAGCTTACGGCCCGCCTGATGGTAAGCGGTCACCGTAGCCTATGGACGCTTGCAACACCAGGGGTATCACTTGCGCGTTGCCGACCCTTCAGAAATCTAATAACTTCTTTCTTGAAGAACTCCATACTGTAGTCCTTGCAGAAAACCTTGGCAGGGAGCTCATTCCACAACTTAAGCGTTCGCGGGAGGAAGTTTCTCTGAAACCGCACTGTACGCGACCATTTAGGTTCTAAAGTGTGAGAATGAATTCCCTGCCGATGGCGAGCGGTGCGATGGTAGAAAGTAGCCGTGGGCATAATTTCAAACATTCCTCAGAACACATTCATTGTACAAGCGGTAGAACACACACAGGGAGGCAAAATCTCTCGTCAGACTTAAGGGTTCGATAAGGCAAGTGAGTTTGGGATCGTCGACAATTCTCACAGCCCTTCGTTGAACTGAGTCAAAAGGTCCAAGCTGGTACTCCATGTGGGGCCGAACTTGCGACTTGTAAAGCAGCAACCTCTGCCGACATGAAGCAATGCCTCGCTCTGTTGAGTACACCTAGTTTTTTGGACGCCAGCTTCACCTCATCTTGTAATTGATCTCGGAACTGAACATCGCTGGAGATGTGAACACCAAGGATCCCAATGCTCTTGGAGATGGAGAGGGGAGTGATCTGGAATTGTGGGACTACAGTGAATGGGGTTTTCTTAGCGGTGAACGCGCAAACTTGTGTCTTTGTAGGGTTGAATCGGACCAAGTTTACCCGTCCCCAGTCAGAGACCTTGGACAGTGTGGTCTCGATTTGAGACACAAGTGCTCCGCGGTTTTCCTCAACAACGGAACAAGGGATGTTTGCGCGACCCGTGTAATAGGCGTCTCCAGTACTGTCATCTGCATAACAATATATGTTGTTGATGTCCAACATGTCATTGATATGCAGTAAAAACAACGTAGGAGACAGCACGGAGCCTTGCGGGACACCAGCATTAATGTCCATGCTATCAGAGCAACTACCGTTAACTACGGTTCGTATGCGTCTGCCGGACAAAAAGCTAGCCACCCATTTGCACAAACAATCGGGCACTCCGTAAAATGGCAACTTCGATAGAAGACCCCGGTGCCAGACCCGATCAAATACCTTCGCTATGTCCAGGCTACATGCCAATGCCTTCCCCTGACTCTCAATGGCTAGTGCCCATCGGTGAGTTAGATACACTAGAAGGTCGCCAGTCGAGCGACCGTGGCGAAAGCCATATTGACGGTCACTGACCAGATCGTGTAGTTCTAAGTATCTTAGAAGCTGTGTGTTGATCACACGCTCCATCACCTTGGAGAGGAGAGAGGTAATAGCGATAGGCCTGTAATTTGATGGATCTGATCTATCCCCCTTTTTGGGCACCAGGTGCACATTCGCGGTCTTCCATGAAGACGGAAATTGCCTAGTGTGGTAGGAAAGCGCGAAGAGGCGCGTGAGTACAGGACATAACTCAGGAGCACACTGCTTAAGCACCACTGCTATACCGTCTGGCCCACTCGACTTATGAACGTCTGGAGAAAGCAACGCCAGCCGGACCTCCCGCTGTGTTATGGGATTCCGGATGGAATTCCGGTATGGTCTTACCGCCCCACGGTATAGTAGGTGGTACAGCGCCTTCGTCGTTCATATTCTAGTTTGAGGCAAAGAGACTACCAAATAGATCGGCTTTCTCTTTAGCACTATGGGCCAAGTAACCATCGGTCTTCCGCAGTGGTGGTAACGACGATTGGCAAAAGTTCCCTTCGGCAGCTTTGGCAAGCGACCAGAAAGCACGACTCCCAGAAGGATAGCTCGCAATTTTGCCGATATATTGGAATTTTGCTCTGGCAGTTGCTTTCTTACTGAACCTCGAGGCAGCATTTAATTTGCGTTTTAACTCAGAAATATTCGGATCCTTATTATTACGAGCCGTGGTCCAAGCCTCATATGAAGTTTGCTTAAGAATTTTAGCTTCTCTGCAAGACCTATTAAACCACGGTCGTTTTTTAACGCCGGCAGCTACCCGCGGGTTAGGAATATATAATTTCCATACCAGCGAGGATTGTCTCAGTGACTGCGGCTGCGCAGACGTCAGCATCTTCTGATCTAAAGCAGATCTGCCTCCACGGGTACAATGCATAAAATTCTCGCATTCCATCCCAGTCTGCCGACTTATAATGCCATACACGACGCCAATTAGTTAGCCCAGATGGATCGGGTTGAGTGCATGACACTTGAGTCCGAACGAGACAGTGGTCCGAGGAGCCTAAAGGCGCATCCACTGAGACGGAATATCCGTCCGGACGTGTAGTCAGCAGAAGGTCCAGTAAGGAGCTTGTATGGTCCTCTATATCTGGTATTCTCATAGGAGAAAGGACCAGCTGAGAGAATCCATAGGTCAGAGCAAATTCATGAGCAGATATCCCTGCAGAGTTATTGGTTCGAGAACTGAGCAACTTACGATGGTGGGCGTTAAAGTCTCCCAAAATAACTAGTTCTGCTGTGGGATATTGCTCTAGAACTTTGTCAGTCGTCAAACTGAGGTGCGTGAAGAGTCGAGTTACGTCCGTGTCACCGCTATGAGACCTGTATAGGCACGCATAGATACGAGTGTGGCCGCCGTAATCTACGCGCACCCACAAATTCGACAGGTCCCTGTCTTCAAGGCCATGAAGCCGGCGACAGCAGGTATCCGCTCGGACGAACATTCATACACCGGCGTGACTCACAAAATTGTGCTCGAGTTTGTAGCCGGGACAATGAAGGTATGCTGTGTCGGCCGGGCAGGATATCTGCGTCTCCGTTAGGAAAAGAACAGTTGGCTGCGCAGTCTCGAAATGGTGGTAGACTGCGTTAAGATTTGCGTGAATACCCCTGATGTGGCAAAAATCCACATTATAAGTGGATGGACTAGCCGCTGTCAAAACTCTTTTCCTTTTCGTTCTTTTGGCCATTTTATTTAAAAAAGTTACTTAGACTAAAAATGAGGATTCACTACACAGACAGCTTAGAGGACTAAAGGTGCGGTACTTAATCTGCCGAAGCATGGCACAGATAAAACGGTTGCTGGCACGGCGGGCAGAAGGGCCCCTGATCCCCCTCTGTTGTAGTAGCCGGGTCCACTCCGGCACGACTACCACTTCAGATAATTTACACAGGCTGGCGGATCAGCCTCCCAGGGCGGAGATTAAGTGATCCCTGGGTTCGGGATCCGTTCAACTTGCGGGTGGCCAGCGGTCAGCCGTTTCATCAGGTCTCCCTGACCCCCGAACCAGCACGCCGCGTCTACGCCGAGCAATGACAGCAACAAGCACTGCCGGTTCTCCGCTGTCCGCGCAGCGAATCCTGAAAGAGCTCTGGCAACCTCACTTACCGCCAGGAACACAACACTACTCAATGTTAGTGTACTCAGTTCTGGCCGCTCATTCGAGCAAGTACTCGCTATGCCCCGCTTTATTTGTTCGGGCGGCTTATTCGAGCGATTACTTGCAATGCCCTACCTCTCTAAAAAAATTAGGGTGGGTGGAACCGCGGGTAAAGCTAGTACGACATAAATGTAAATTGCATTAAGATCTATGTACGTTAGAAGGTTCCTATACACAGGGATATTGTATATATCCTACCTAAATATTTTAGGTAATAAACACTTTGATACGAAAAATAACCTTCACAGTATGAAACTAATAATGCGTTAAAGTGCGAACGGGGTTGACATTCTGTATAAGCTTCCCCGCCCTTGTAAGTTCTTTGAGCAATATCGAGACTATACATAGATATATACAGAACGTCTATTAATCAAGGCCCTTGTTAACTAGGTTAAACGATTACACCTAAAGAAATGCAAATTATTTTCATTACAATCCCTCGGCAATATCAAAATTTGCAATGCTAAAGTCTTTAGATAAATTCTTGAGGTCGCGCTAATTTTCGGGACAATACTCAGTGAAAAATATTAAAAAGATTTCTAATGTATATTAAAAAGATTTATACCTTTTATTCAAATAATTAATTACAGTCAAATCGCAGGTGTGTCGTACCTGATATGAGGTATACGATTTTGTGGAATGGTGTTTTCGATTTAAATCATAGCTTCTTTTGTGTTCAAACTGAATTATGAATCTAATATATTTACTTTTGTTCATTTGATATCAAAACCTTTGTTAATCCAATTCCGTATGTTTGTCCGTCTATGAGCAATATCATCATCATCATCATCATATCAGCCCATTGACGTCCAATGCTGGACATAGGCCTCACCTAACTTTTTCCACAGCGTGCGACTGTATGCCGCCTGTAACCAACGGCTCCCCGCTACCTTTACGAGGTCATCTGTTCATCTAGCGGGGGGCCGTCCCAAGCTGTGCTTTCCCGTTCGTGGCCGCCACTCGAGAACCTTCTTCCCCCATCGGCCATCGGTTCTTCGAGCTATGTGCCCTGCCCATTGCCACTTCAGCTTTGCGATTCCGATGCTTTGGAAGACATCTTCCACCGCATTTGTGAAGAGTTTCGGAGATATGACATCTCCCTGTCTCATACACCTCTCTGTAGTTGGATCGGTTTAGAGTTCTGATCCTGGAGACGGACTGACATGGTGGCGTTATCGTACAAGCATTTTAGCACCTCGATATACCGATGGTCAATGCGGCATCTCTGTAGAGCCTGTAGCACTGCCCATGTTTCCACCGAATCGAAGACTTTCTCATAGTCCACAAACGCTAAGAAAAGGGGCCGATTATACTCTTCTGACTAAGCGCAGCGTAGCTTATGTATGTGGTCTACAGTACTATAGCCTCTTCGGAAACCGGCTTGTTCGGGAGGCTGGAAGTCGTCGAACTTGGGAGCGAGACGGTTCGTAATTACTCTTGAAAACAGCTTATAAACATGGGTCAGAAGCGTGATGGGTCTGAAATTCTTAAGAAGCGTATTGTCACCTTTTTTGAAGAAAAGCACCACCACGCCCCTGTGCCATGCTTGTGGCGTAGTACCTTCGAGTATAGAGCAATAGCTCTAGCATTATTAAAGTCAAAAGTAGATGTGGAATTACAGTCCAATTGGCACATTAAGCCTTGAATTTTACCTAAATTCCCAATCCGTAAATCTATGTGTGTAATCAGAAACATAAAATATTTTAATATATGTAACTATCGCTAAGAGGAGCTTGAAGCTCAGTTACATTTGTCTATCGTGAACGATATGTGTAGTTAAGCAGCATCGGCCGTGGTCATTATATAGGTCTACCTATATTGTGACCGGTTAGGCATACCGAATATAGGTCTGGGTGATCGCACAATAGTACGTTTTTCTGTATCTCTTCATGTTTTAGAGGGCACGCTAAACCGTCGGCCCCATCTTTTGTCATTTATGATGATAGTAGTTGCTAAGTTAAGTCCGAGGCCCCATGGGCGATTTGAAAAACTCTAACAGTACAGCTGGCACTAGCCATATGCCAGCGTGGTCGACTATGGCTTAACTAAACCTTCTAGTCCAAGAAGAGGCCTGTGCCCCTGCAGTGGGATATATAGGTAATGGCTGAGGAAATAAGGTATCGTGACACACCTAATAGTTTTTATGTAATTAAAATGGCAAGGAGTGGGTTTGGGTAACGAATTGTAGATGTAATCTGCAGTGTTGTGACCACGTCGCGTCGGTTATTGGAGAGTGATGTAAACGTTCTAGGCTAGGAGGTAAACACAACAAGTGATTTTGTAATTTGCGTTTGATACTAAAAGAAAATTATTAATGGAGGTGTGTCGATGACGACTAATCGATAACCAGAAGACAGAAGAGAATTAGTAAAAACGAGATTTTGCCAGCGGCTCCGCTCGCCATAAATTCAGTTATCGGCGTGGAACTCCGTAATTAAATCCTTAATTATACTAATGAAATTAGCTGTAGCTATAGCCAGTTGAGGCTCGGTTATAGTTATTCCTGTGGGAAAGTTTAAAAGGTGAAAGGAAGCTAGCTAGTTGCTTTAGTAATAAACCTTTGATTATAGTTATTCTTCTGATTTCTCCAGGATGAAATATCGCCAATGCCCGAGTAATGCTGCTGCATAATGCAAATCTAGGCTACAGTGACCGCTAAGCATCAGACAGGCCGTCTGCTTGTTTACAACATTAGTGGTATTAATTTGGCGTAGATATCGGATAGCGTACACATAATAAGCCGATTTGGATGAAATTTGCGCTGCTCCCTAAGTTGAAAGGACCTAATTGAACAAAATAACAATTACTATAATCCGATAACTGGTTCCTGAACGTGAAACAACATACATACAACATAATACGTCAGTTTAAAAGCCCCCATAGACTAACTAAAACTTAAATAAATATGGTACAATTGCAAATAAATGTTTTTTCTTCTTTCTTTCTTTCTTCAATTCTAATATTACATGAAAGTACTTAGAGCGCGACCCGCCCGGTAAGTAGGTATGTCTATCATCTTTCTTACTGGCGACTGTTCACGAAATTTAAATTCAAAAAACAGTTAAAAATGCTTAACGTTGTTATGTTGTCTTGATATTTAAACTAACCGAATTACCGGAAAAACCGCGTACATAAACAATAAATTATTTCAACCAGTGACAAAATCTACTTCATCCATTCTCTTTTCCACAACACCACCTTACCACGCCGCCTACTTTTTGCAAAGATGACTTACTTATAGTATTCTTAGTACTTTGATCACACACATACGGGTCGAATTAATAATCTACTTATTTGTTTCAGGCCGTACGGATCCCTTATTTATGAGCCGTGCGCGCGGGCCTTAAACTAGTATATTATAGCGCAACACGCAAGCCTAAAAAATATTCTAAAAACAAACCTGTATTTGCTGCATCTTTCCCCGAACAATGTTCTACTCCAGCACCAGACATATTTTAAAGACTAGTTAACTCCACTAAATTCGTCGGAACCAGAGCTCAGTTGTGTCACAACCGTATAATGGCCACTAAATCACTCGCGACACGCATCAATTATTTTATATACAACACAAAATATTATCCACTCAAAAACACTGAAAACCTTACACTATAATAAATGATATACGTTAATTGTTTTTACTGCAGTAATAAACACTAATTATAATGAATATATTTATTTAAATAAAACTTTTGGAAAGACCACTGGTTTTTCTGTGATCGCGACATATTCCGGTAAAGCCGGTCACACACGGCGCGCGACGTTTTCCCGCGCGATTTCGACGAGAACTGCTCTATTTCCGTCACGCAGCCACATGAAAAGAATTACTCACGTGTGTGAAAATTAGTGGCAGTGTGTTCATGTTTATGATCACCAAATTTTAATTGCTTGAATCTAATTCGTGTTACTTTTGATAGAGGACTTTCCTGGAAGTAAAGAACATAACATTTGCAAAAAAATTTAGCATTGGGTATTTCCTTATGAGAGTCTAATATTTTTTTCAAGTTCTTAATATTTATAATTTAGTTGGTACATAGAGATTAATTGCAACTTCGAACTTCGACTTCGAAGTCTGTAAAATCCAAGATTTTTGGTAATAATCAGGGATATTCTGATAATTATTTTGCATATCCCCATGCATAAACGTGATATTGTTAGCCAAGTCCACTGTATGTTTGTACACATACCGTTACGGTTCTTATCTCTCAGGCCCTGGACTAACATAAACACAGCATCCACGAGCCAGGAGCCAGGAGATACCGTGTTGCTCTGGCTATGAAGAAGCTTCCGTAATGAAATTGTTGACTTTGTAAAATTGTAAATAAATAAATAGTAAGTATTTTATTTCCGGTTTAAATCCACAATAATTTCATTTTATAGCTAGTTTTAGATACGAATAAAGAATCATCATTTCGATGGTTATAGCCATTTTGATGTGTTGTGTAGACATTAATAACAGTATGTTCATCATCATCTACTGCGGTCCACTGCTGTTAAAATTACAGTGCAACAAACTTTTGTGACACGGTGTCTGACGCTAGTGTCGCGTAAGTTCACAGCATTTTAATATGTCGACTGTAGTTTTGATTTTTTTTTTTTATACCACTAAGGTGGCAAACAAGCTTACGGTCCGCCTGATGGTAAGCGGTCACCGTAGCCTATGGACGCTTGCAACACCAAAGGTATCACTTGCGCGTTGCCGAACCTTCAGAAATCTAATAACTTCTTTCTTGAAGAACTCCATACTGTAGTCCTTGCAGAAAACCTTGGCAGGGAGCTCATTCCACAACTAAAGCGTTCGCGGGAGGAAGTTTCTCTGAAACCGCACTGTACGCGACCATTTAGGTTCTAAAGTGTGAGAATGAATTCCCTGCCGATGGCGAGCGGTGCGATGGTAGAAAGTAGCCGTGGGCATCATTTCGAACAATTCCTCAGAACACAACCCATTGTACAAGCGGTAGAACACACAAAGTGAGGCAAAGTCTCTCCTCAGACTTAAGGGCTCGATACCGCAAGTGAGTTTGGAATCGTCGACAATTCTCACAGCCCGTCGTTGAACCGAGTCAAAAGGGCCAAGCTGGTATCCGGGTGCACCTGCCCAGAGATGGCAGCAGTACTCCATATGGGGCCGAACTTGCGACTTGTAAAGTAACAACCTTTGCCCCGACGTGAAGTACTGCTTCGCTCTGTTGAGTACACCAAGTTCTTTGGACGCAAGCTTCACCTTATCTTGTAAATGATCTCGGAACTGTACATCGCTGGAGATGTCGACACCAAGGATCCCAATGCTCTTGGAGGGGATTGTTCTGGAATTGTGGAGAAAGCACGACTCCCAGAAGGATAGCTCGCAAGTCGCCCACCTATTTTGCCGATAAATTGGAATTTTGCTCTGGCAGTTGCTTTTTTACTGAACCTCGAGGCAGCATTTAATTTGCGTTTTAACTCAGAAATATTCGGATCCTTATTATAACGAGCCGTGGTCCAAGCCTCATATGCATTTTGCTTAAGAATTTTAGCTTTTCTGCAAGACCTATTAAACCACGGTCGTTTTTTGACGCCGGCAGCTACTCGCGGGTTAGGAATATAGCATTCCATACCAGCAAGGATAGTCTCAGTGACTGCGGCTGCGCAAACGTCAGGATTTTCTGAGTTAAAGCAGATCTGCCTCCACGGCATGCGTAAAATTCTCGCAATCCATCCCAGTCTGCCGACTTATAGTGCCACACACGACGCCAATTAGTTGGCCCAGAAGGATCGGGTTGTGTGCATGACACTTGATTCCGAAGGAGACAGTGGTCCGAAGAGCCAAGAGGCGCATCCACTGAGACGGAGTATCCGTCCGGACGAGTAGTCAGCAGAAGGTCCAGTAAGGAGCTCGTATGTTCCTCTATATCTGGTATTCTCGTTGGAGAAAGTACCAGCTGAAAGAATCCATAGGTCAGAGCAAATTCATGAGCAGATATCCCAGCATAGTTATTGGTTCGAGAACTGAGCCACTCGCGATGGTGGGCGTTAAAGTCTCCCAAAATAACTAGTTCCACCGGGTCAGAAAAGTTTCTTGCTGTTTTGAACTGTATTAAGTTTAATAAGTTAAAAATGGTAATAATTTTGTTTATTTTATTTTCGTCTAGAGAGCAATAATAACAATAATAAACTTTTTGTAACCCAATGCTTTAATAGTATCCAAATAAATGAAAAAATAGTATAATAATAGGGGGCTCAGGCCCCTGGTGTTTGCTGTCACGCCGCGCCGGCCCAGTGCGGATTGTTGATTTGTGTGCGGACATCTTTTTGACGAATGCAGGTTTTATTCTTTACTATATTTTTCTTTACCGTAAGAGTTAGAGCCCTTGTAGACGTCCGTTTAAACGCAGGTCGGCTGAAAAGTTCAATACAAATATTCTGTGGGTCGTCATTCGGCGCACTTGTTGTATATGTACATGCTCTTATTGTATTCTATATATATTACTGCGTGCAGTTCGTTCATTCATTGCTGTGTGCTGTAAAAAAACGGACGTTTACAAGGGCTCTAAAGCCAGTATAGTCGCCCATACGCGCTGGACTTAAACCTCTGTCCCTTAGAACGGCAGGCAGACACCGCAACCAAGACGCATTTAATGCGATCGAAACCCAAAGTCGTCTAAGTGATTACCTAGACCTTCATTGCCGTTATTCGTCAGCTTAATGTTTTAAACATAGATATCTACTACTAACGAGCAATTAATGTTACAATTATCTTAAATCGATTGTAAGCCAGGTTATATTTTTTGACCTGATTGAAGAAGGCTCATCGTGTATCAATCAAGTACATACATCCGGTACACGGACATATCATCGTTTTAAAACTGAAAAGTAGTTACCCCGTCGTCCCGGTGAAATTACTAATGTCCCACTACACAAAAAACCGGTCAAGTGCAAGTCGGAATCGCGAACGAAGGTTTCCGTACCATTATCTATAAAAACGGCAAAAAAAAAAGGTTTGTTGTATGGAAACCCCCTTTAAATATTAGTTTTATTTAAATTTTATTATTTATTTTTAAAGTAAATATGTATCTAAATATTCTGTGAATATTTCAAGCGTCTACCTTTTGCCGTTATCAATATCGAGCGAAAACGAGCAAAATTATCACGTTTGTTGTATATTTGTTTCATTCTTTTTTTTGTATTTGTTGTTATAGCGGCAACAGAAATACAACTTCTGTGAAAATTTCAACTGTCTAACTATCACGGTTTATGAGATACCGCCTGGTGACAGACGGACAGACGGACGGACAGCGGAGTCTTAGTAACAGGGTCCCGTTTTTACCCTTTGGGTACGGAACCCTAAAAAGGCAATGAGGAAGGTGAATATATACTTAAGAGATACTTGTTTACATGAGCCGTATTACGCGCGTATCAACTTACGCTTGTAGTAGGTAAACAAAACTCGGTATTGCCACTCTGTTATATTAACTTCGCCGCGAGTATAAAACGCGTTCCGATAATAAATAATAGCATATAGTATTTGGCCGATACGCACGAGTCCAAACTTGCGTAAAACGCCTTGTCTGAACAAACTCTATCCCAACAAAGTAATAATTTTATTCGGTAATATTCGTTTGAAACATTAATGTTTATTTTTGAAGTGAAAACTTCTTTAGCGGCGTTGTGCACTTTTTTTGGTATGGGTAAAAAATGATAAACTCGCGTCAGGTCACGTGTCCTAATCGTGGAAATTCGTAAGACGGAAACCGTAATGCCACGCCTATTATAATTTTTATTTTTAGTATTCGCGATTATGAGTAGTACAGGGAGGTCCAACCTCCTCGAATTTTAATTCTATGACAGATTGCGATAGAAAAAGTAAATAAAAAAGTAAATAAACAAACATTATTATTTCTTGACAATGTCAAAGACATGTCTTGTGACATATTTGAGTGTTAAGCGCGAATCGTGTGTAAAGGTTTTCACTTCTGCCGGCACTCCCGGAGTGCAACTCGTTTTTTTTCTTTTAATATTAAGTAAAATTAAGCTTAGACTTTAAGGTCGCGTTAAGTATTCCATGGTTGGCTTATGTCTACATAAAAGAAAAATAGCTCAAAATGCTTGATTGTCTCTAAAGCGCTAAAGAGTTAAAGCTGCGTAGGGTTTTTGTTTCGAGTTTCAACTATTATGGCAACACTCTTATAGTGGTAACACTATTTAAAGAAAGGGACGGTAAAATACATAGCAACATATTCAATTTAAAAACAAAAAACCGGCCAAGTGCGAGTCGGACTCGCGCACGAAGGGTTCCGTACCATATCTATAAACACCTATCCATAAACAACTATAAACAGTAAATAAATTACGTTTGTTGAATGGGAGTCCCCCTCAAATATTTGTTCTATTACAATTTGTTTGTTTTTAAAGTGACTATATAACTAAATATACTATGAATATTTTAAGCGTCTAACTGTTGCCGTTATCAATATCGAGCAAATACTAGCAAAAAAATCACGTTTGTTGTATCGGATCCCCTTTAAATATTTGTTTTATGCTGTTTCTTAGTATTTGGTGTTATAGCGGCAACGGAAATACATCTTCTATGAAAATTTTTAGCTATCACGTTCATGAGATACAGCCTGGTGACAGACGGACGGACAGCGGAGTTTTAGTAATAGGGTCCGCTTATTACCCATTGGGTGCGGAACACTAAAAAGTAGATCAGAATATAAATACTATGATGGCTGTTTGTGATAACTAAATTTATGATAAGTAAAATTTTCGAGGAGAATTATAAATATGCGGTTTCTATTCATAAAATATGATAAACTAGCAACGCGCAACAGTCAGAGAGCTTGTCATCATGTTGTTTCAAAACACCAAACAACTTGAACCACCCGAACGCACGCAAACAACAAATATTCGTGCTGTAAGTTTCTGCCAAGATGAAATAGAACCATAACTCACTTTTGGATTATTTCAGTTATGTCCCAAACAATTTGCATAAACACGATCTGACGGATTCCAATCGCGTCGTCGCAGCTCTTTGAACTCAAAGCGGACTGCGAAGTTATTTACAAATCGTCCTCTTTAAAGCGCTCTGTTAATGCGGAACAGACTTTAGTGTAATAATTTGTTATTTCCATGAACATATAACGTATTTTTACTATACATGCTCATTAAATCAACAAAAAGAAGAGAGGTAGGGCACTGCAAGTACTCGCTCGAATAAGCCACCCGAACAACTAAAGCAGGGCATAGGGAATACTTGCTCGAATGAGCGGCCAGAACTGGGGAAGTACTTACAGAAAACCGCGGCCACAATACACTAACATTGAGTAGTGTTATGCTCCTGGCGGTGAGTAAGGTTGCCAGAGCTCTTTGAGGATTCGGTGCGCGGACAGCGGAGGACCGGCGATGCTTGTTGCTTTCATTGCTCGGCGTAGACACGGCGTGCTGGTTCGGCGGTCAGGGAGACCTGATGAAACGGCTGACCGCTGGCCGCCCACAGGTTGAACGGGTTCCCGAACCCAGGGATCACGTAATCTCCGCCCTGGGAGGCTGATGTAAAGTCTCTGAAATAGTAGTCGTGCCGGAGAAGGAGACCGGAGTGGACCCGGCTACTACAACAGAGGGGGATCAGGGGCCCTTCCGCCCGCCGTGCCAGCAACCGTATCATCTGTGGCGAGCTTCGGCAGTCTTAGAACTGCACCTTTTGTCCTCTAAGCTGTCCGTGCAGTGAATCCTCATCCTTAGTCTAAGTAACTTTTTTTATATATATAATGGCCATGAGAACGAAAAAGAAAAGAGTTTGTACAGCGGCTACTCCATCCACATATAATGTGGATTTTTGCAACATCAGGGGTATTCACGCAAATCTTAACGCAGTCCACCACCATCTCGAGCCTGCGCAACCGACCATTCTTTTCAAACGCAGACGCAGATATCCTGCCCGGCCTTCACTATCCCAGCTACAAACTCGAACAAAATTTTATGAGTCGTGCCGGTGTATGTATGTTCGTCCGTGACGATATCTGCTGTCGCCGCCTTCATAGCCTTGAAGGCAGGGACCTGTCGATATTGTGGGTGCGCGTAGATTACGGCGGCCACACTCGTATCTATGTGTGCCTATACAGGTCTCATAGCGGTGACAGGACGTAACTCGACTCTTCACGCACCTGAGTTTGACGACTGTCAAAGTTCTGGAGCAATATCCCACAGCAGAACTAGTTATTTTGGGAGACTTTAACGCCCACCATCGCGAGTGGCTCAGATCTCGAACCAATAACTATGCTCATGAATTTGCTCTGACCTATGGATTCTCTCAGCTGATACTTTCTCCAACGAGAATACCAGATATAGAGGAACATACAAGCTCCTTACTGGACCTTCTGCTGACTACTCGTCCGGACGGATACTCCGTCTCAGTGGATGCACCTCTTGGCTCCTTGGACCACTGTCTCGTTCGGATTCAAGTGTCATGCACATAACCCGATCCTTCTGGGCCAACTAATTGAATTGACTGAGATCTGCTTTAACTCAGAAGATCCTGACGTCTGCGCAGCCCCACTCTGAGACAATCCTTGAAGGTATGGAATGCTATATTCCTAACCCGCGAGTAGCTGCCGGCGTCAAAAAACGACCGTCTTGCAGAAAAGCTAAAATTCTTAAGCAAAATGCATATGAGGCTTGGACCACGGCTCGTAATAATAAGGATCCGAATATTTCTGAGTTAAAACGCAAATTAAATGCTGCCTCGAGGTTCAGTAAGAAAGCAACTGTCAGAGCAAAATTCCAATTCATCGGCAAAATAGGTGGGCGACTTGCGAGCTATCCTTCTGGGAGTCGTGCTTTCTGGTCGCTTGCCAAAGCTGCCGAAGGGAACTTTTGCCAGTCGTCGTTACCACCACTGCAAAAGACAGATGATGACTTGGCCTATAGTGCTTAAGAGAAAGCCGATCTACTGGGCAGTCTCTTTGCCTCGAACTCGAACATGAACGATGAAGGCGCTGCACCACCTACTATACCGTGGTGCGGTAAGACCATGCCGGAAATCTCCATAACGCAGCGGGAGGTCCGGCGGGCGTTGCTTTCTCTAGACGTTCATAAGTCGAGTGGGCCAGACGGTATACCAGCAGTGGTGCTTAAACGGTGTGCTCCTGAGTTATGTCCTGTACTCACGCGCCTCTTCGCGCTTTCCTACCACACTAGGCAATTTCCGTCTTCATGGAAGACTGCGAATGTGCACCCGGTGCCCAAAAAGGGCGATAGATCAGATCCATCGAATTACAAGCCTATCACTATTACCTCTCTCCTCTCCAAGGTAATGGAGCGTGTGATCAACACACAGCTTCTAAGATACCTAGAAGAACACGACCTGGTCAGTGATCGTAAATATGGCTTTCGCCACGGTCGCTCGACTGGTGACCTTCTAGTGTATCTCACACACCGATGGGCACTAGCCATTGAGAGTCAGGGGGAGGCATTGGCATGTAGCCTGGACAAAGCGAAGGTTTTTGATCGGGTCTGGCACCGGGGTCTTCTATCGAAGTTGCCATTTTACGGAGTGCCCGATTGTTTGTGCAAATGGGTGGTTAGCTTTTTGACCAGCAGACGCATACGAACCGTAGTTGACGGTAGTTGCTCTGGTAGCATGGACATTAATGCTGGTGTCCCGCAAGACTCTGTGCTGTCTCCTACGCTGTTTCTACTGCATATCAATGACATGTTGGACATCAACATACATTGCTATGCAGATGACAGTACTGGAGACGCTTATTACACGGGTCGTGCAAACATCCCTCGTTCCGTTGTGGAAGGAAACCGCGGAGAACTTGTGTCTCAAATCGAGACCACACTGTCCAAGGTCTCCGACTGGGGACGGGTAAACTTGGTCCGATTCAACCCTAAAAAGACACAAGTTTACGCGTTCACCGCTAAGAGAACCCCATTCACTGTAGTCCCACAATTCCAGAACACTCCCCACTCCATCTCCAAGAGCATTGGGATCCTTGGTGTCGACATCTCCAGCGACGTTCAGTTCCGAGATCATTCACAAGATAAGGTGAAGCTGGCGTCCAAAAAACTTCGTGTACTCAATAGAGCGAAGCAGTACTTCACGTCCGGGCAAAGTTTGTTACTTTATAAGTCGCAAGTTCGGCCCCATATGGAGTACTGCTGCCATCTCTGGGAGAGTGCACCCGGATACCAGCTTGTTCCTTTTGACTCGGTTCAACGACGGGCTGTGAGAATTGTCGACGATTCCAAACTCACTTGCGGTATCGAACCCTTAACTTACTCCTAATAGTAAGCGGTTATCGCAGCCTATGGACGTTTGCAACACCTAGGGCACCATTCAAGTGTTGCCGATACTTTAAATATCTAATAGCTTGTTTCTTAAAGAACCCCATACTGTAGTCCTCAGAGATAATCTTGGCAGCTCATTCCACAACCTAAGCGTTCGCGCGCACTGTACATGACCATTTAGGTTCTAAGGTATGAGGCGGAATTCACTGCCGATGGCGAGCGATGCAATAGTAAAAAGTAGCCGTGGCCATCATTTCGAACAATTCCTCAGAACAGAACCCATTGTACAAGCGGTAGACCACACACAAGAAGGCAAAGTCTCTCCTCAGACTTAAGAGTTCGATACGGCTGGTTAGCTTGGTATCATCGACGATTCTCACAGCCCGTCGTTGAACTGAGACATACAAACTGGGTGCACCTAGTATGCAGATGGCAGCAGTACTCCATATGGGCTAATATCCACATAGTAGTTAGCAGTTGTGTGACTGCCCGTTGTTCTATCACTTATTCGTTCGACATTAATTAACCCCGTTCGGATTTTTCTAGTGTTGCGACACCAGTGTTAACACTGTCGACACCAACCTCGAGTAGTGTTCATCTTCAATTTAACTTGTAATTCGATAAAGTATTGTTTAACTTCGAGAACAGTGCAAGTTGCACCAGCATGGCGATGCTATTGAAACTAATACCTACGTTGTAACTTATATAATAATATAATCTTCACAATACTGCGGAACTGTGATGGGTGCTCATTTTGCGAACACACTCTTACCAGACACGCTGCAATATCTCGGCTACTCAAACAGCATCCTGAAGCTGTTATTATATTGAAACCGCAGCGCGCTTAGGGATTTCTAAAAAATCGATCCACTGAATTTTTAAGAGAGGTAGGGCACTGCAAGTACTCGCTCGAATAAGCCATCCGAACAACTAAAGCAGGGCATAGCGAGTACTTGCTCGAATGAGCGGCCCGAAATGGGGAAGTACCTCCACCTTACAGAAAACCGCGGCCATAATAACATTAACATTGAGTAGTGTTGTGTTCCTGGCGGTGAGTAAGGTTGCCAGAGCTCTTTGAGGATTCGCTGCGCGGACAGCGGAGGACCGGCGGTGCTTGTTGCTGTCATGCTCGGCGTAGACGCGGCGTGCTGGTTCGGCGGTCAGGGAGACCTGATGAAACGGCTGACCGCTGGCCGCCCGCAGGTTGAACGGGATCCCGAACCCAGGGATCACTTAATCTCCGCCCTGGGAGGCTGATTCGCCAGCCTGTGTAAAGTATCTGAAGTGGTAGTCGTGCCGGAGAAGGAGACCGGAGTGGACCCGGCTACTACAACAGAGGGGGATCAGGGGCCCTTCCGCCCGCCGTGCCAGCAACCGTATCATCTGTGGCGAGCTTCGGCAGTCTTAGAACCGCAGCTTTTGTCCTCTATGCTGTCTGTGCAGTGAATCCTCATCCTTAGTCTTAGTAACTTTTTTTTATATATATAATGGCCAGAAGACAGAAAAAGAAAAGAGTTTGCACAGCGGCTACTCCATCCACATATAATGTGGATTTTTGCAACATCAGGGGTATTCACGCAAATCTTAACGCAGTCCACCACCATCTTGAAACTGCGCAGCCGACCATTCTTTTTCTAACGGAGACGCAGATATCCTGCCCGGCCGACACATCATACCTTTACTATCCCGGCTACAAACTCGAACACAATTTTATGAGTCGTGCCGGTGTATGTATGTTCGTCCGGGAGGATATCTGCTGTCGCCGCCTTCATAGCCTTGAAGACAGGGACCTGTCGATATTGTGGGTGCGCGTAGATTACGGCGGCCACACTCGTATCTATGCGTGCCTATACAGGTCTCATAGCGGTGACACGGACGTAACTCGACTCTTCACGCACCTGAGTTTGACGACTGACAAAGTTCTAGAGCAATATCCCACAGCAGAACTAGTTATTTTGGGAGACTTTAACGCCCACCATCGCGAGTGGCTCAGTTCTCGAACCAATAACTATGCTGGGATATCTGCTCATGAATTTGCTCTGACCTATGGATTCTCTCAGCTGGTACTTTCTCCAACGAGAATACCAGATATAGAGGAACATACGAGCTCCTTACTGGACCTTCTGCTGACTACTCGTCCGGACGGGTACTCCGTCTCAGTGGATGCGCCTCTTGGCTCCTCGGACCACTGTCTCGTTCGGACTCAAGTGTCATGCACACAACCCGATCCTTCTGGGCCAACTAATTGGCGTCGTGTGTGGCACTATAAGTCGGCAGACTGGGATGGATTGCGAGAATTTTACGCATCGTACCCGTGGAGGCAGATCTGCTTTAACTCAGAAGATCCTGACGTCTGCGCAGCCGCAGTCACTGAGACAATCCTTGCTGGTATGGAATGCTATATTCCTAACCCGCGAGTAGCTGCCGGCGTCAAAAAACGACCGTGGTTTAATAGGTCTTGCAGAAAAGCTAAAATTCTTAAGCAAAATGCATATGAGTCTTGGACCACGGCTCGTTTTAATAAGGATCCGAATATTTCTGAGTTAAAACGCAAATTAAATGCTGCCTCGAGGTTCAGTAAGAAAGCAACTACCAGAGCAAAATTCCAATTCATCCGCAAAATAGGTGGGCGACTTGCGAGCTATCCTTCTGGGAGTCGTGCTTTCTGGTCGCTTGCCAAAGCTGCCGAAGGGAACTTCTGCCAGTCGTCGTTACCACCACTGCGAAAGACCGATGGTGACTTGGCCCATAGTGCTAAAGAGAAAGCCGATCTACTGGGCAGTCTCTTTGCCTCGAACTCGAATATGAACGATGAAGGCGCTGTACCACCTACTATACCGTGGTGCGGTAAGACCATGCCGGAAATCTCCATAACGCAGCGGGAGGTCAGGCGGGCGTTGCTTTCTCTAGACGTTCATAAGTCGAGTGGGCCGGACGGTATACCAGCAGTGGTGCTTAAGCAGTGTGCTCCTGAGTTATGTCCTGTACTCACGCGCCTCTTCGCGCTTTCCTACCACACTAGGCAATTTCCGTCTTCATGGGAAACTGCGAATGTGCACCCGGTGCCCAAAAAGGGCGATAGATCAGATCCATCGAATTACAGGCCTATCGCTATAACCTCTCTCCTCTCTAAGGTGATGGAGCGTGTGATCAACACACAGCTTCTAAGATACCTAGAAGTACACGATCTGGTCAGTGACCGTCAATATGGCTTTCGCCACGGTCGCTCGACTGGTGACCTTCTAGTGTATCTCACACACCGATGGGCACTAGCCATTGAGAGTCAGGGGGAGGCACTGGCATGTAGCCTGGACATAGCGAAGGCGTTCGATCGGGTCTGGCACCGCGGTCTTCTATCGAAGTTGCCATCTTACGGAGTGCCCGAGGGTTTGTGCAAATGGGTGCTAGCTTTTTGTCCGGCAGACGCATACGAGCCGTAGTTGACGGTAGTTGCTCTGATAGCATGGACATTAATGCTGGTGTCCCGCAAGGCTCTGTGCTGTCTCCTACGCTGTTTCTACTGCATATCAATGACATGTTGGACATGAACAACATACATTGCTATGCAGATGACAGTACTGGAGACGCTTTTTACACGGGTCATGCAAACATCCCTCGTTCCGTTGTGGAGGAAAACCGCGGAGAACTTGTGTCTCAAATCGAGACCACACTGTCCCAGGTCTCTGACTGGGGACGGGTAAACTTGGTCCGATTCAACCCTACAAAGACACAAGTGTGCACGTTCACCGCTAAGAAAACTCCATTCACTGTGGTCCCACAATTCCAGATCACTCCCCTCTCCATCTCCAAGAGCATTGGGATCCTTGGTGTTCACATCTCCAGCGATGTTCAGTTCCGAGATCAATTACAAGATGAGGTGAAGCTGGCGTCCAAAAAACTAGGTGTACTCAACAGAGCGAGGCATTGCTTCATGTCGGCAGAGGTTGCTGCTTTACAAGTCGCAAGTTCGGCCCCACATGGAGTACCAGCTTGGACCTTTTGACTCAGTTCAACGAAGGGCTGTGAGAATTGTCGACGATCCCAAACTCACTTGCCTTATCGAACCCTTAAGTCTGACGAGAGATTTTGCCTCCCTGTGTGTGTTCTACCGCTTGTACAATGAATGTGTTCTGAGGAATGTTTGAAATTATGCCCACGGCTACTTTCTACCATCGCACCGCTCGCCATCGGCAGGGAATTCATTCTCACACTTTAGAACCTAAATGGTCGCGTACAGTGCGGTTTCAGAGAAACTTCCTCCCGCGAACGCTTAAGTTGTGGAATGAGCTCCCTGCCAAGGTTTTCTGCAAGGACTACAGTATGGAGTTCTTCAAGAAAGAAGTTATTAGATTTCTGAAGGGTCGGCAACGCGCAAGTGATACCCCTGGTGTTGCAAGCGTCCATAGGCTACGGTGACTGCTTACCATCAGGCGGGCCGTAAGCTTGTTTGCCACCTTAGTGGTATAAAAAAAAAAAAAAAAAAAAAAAAACCCGTGTTCAGTGACTGGTTAGGTTAGATTTGAATTGAAGATAAAATGTGTTTTTAACTTGTTTTGTACAACGGGAAAATCCATCATTTCAACATTTTACATCAAACTGCATGCTCTGAATTTTTTCTCTATAACTCTATCGGTGAGATCCTCTCTCTCGGTTGCATGGCCCAGGTATTAAAATCTTTTGACCTGCAACCATCGATATAGTAACCCGCGACAGAGCAGTACCATACAACTTAACAGTTAGTACTTGCAATGGACACTTTCTAGTCCTATATATAAGTAGTTCACTTTTGTGACGTTATTCTTGAGCCCATGCAACGTCGCGTAGGACTCATAGATGGCCATATATCTATATCTGCATGTAAATAATGCTCGATGCCAAGATCGTCATGTCCGGGCGGCTTTTCTCTTGTCATATTTTTAATTGCTGCTGCAACTTCTTTAGTAGTGAAGCTAGTACCATGATCTTGAAGAGGCTTATCAACATCAAGTTTTAGCGCCTGTGGTGCCTCCAGTCCTAAAGAGACTCTACTCTGAAATGCTCTCTTAATAAGTTAGCATGCAATCTGCACTGGGAAACACGGTCTCGGATTAAGTTTGTTTTTCTGAGTGAAGGGAGGCTGATATCCATCCTGATTTTGGTTAATCTGAAAAAAAAAAATTTGTTTTAAGTCACTTTATGATGTTCTCCAACACTTTCGACCCTCCTTAGTTAGGCCCGCCCATAGCCAAACTTTATACCAAAACCGTGCCTCTGCATAAGCTTTTCTGACGTATTTATTTCGTCCCGAAAACTTACGACATGTAACTTTTTAGGGTTCCGTAGCCAATCGGCAAAAAATAGAACCCTTATGGATTCGTCATGTCTGTCAGTCTGTCCGTCCGTATGTCACAGCCACTTTTTTCCGAAATTATAAGAACTATGTGAACCGCATTAAGATTTTCCCACAAAAATAGAAAAAAACAATAAATATTGGGGGTTCCCCATACTTAGAGCTAAAACTCAAATATTTTTTTTTCATCAAACCCATACGTGTGGGATATCTATGGTTAGGTCTTCAAAAATGATGTTGAGGTTTCTGATATCTTTGTTTTTCTAAACTGAATAGTTTGCTCGAAAAACACTTCCAAAGTGGTAAAATGTGTGTATCCCCCCTGTAACTTCTAAAATGCAAACTTCCACCGAAAATTGGTTTGAACGACATCTAGTAAGTATTTTTTTGAATACGACATAAATCGTAAACCGCAATTTATCTTTCATTCATTGAACTGAAATATAAAAATAAAAAAAAAAATATAGATAATGGTACGGAACCCTTCGTGCGCGAGTCCGACTCGCACTTGCCCGTTTTTTATTCTCTATGGCTACATATCGCTGCCTTAACTCAACACAATTACTATGTTATTTTAAAACCAATTAATAAATAATTACTGATCTTTATTTTTAGACTAGCTTTTGCCAGCGGCTTCGCCCACCCTCAATTTGGTTATCGGCGTAGGATTTGTTACGGCAACTCCTCAATTATAGAAAAAACCATACTCACACTTAACGTTCTCTCATACTCTTTTTCTCTTCATCTCCCTCTCTCTCTTTCTCTTTCTCAAAATAAATACATAATTAACTACTTAAAACTAATCCACTAATGGATTAACCTCACGGGCATCATATAAACTTTGAACCCCCGTTTAGGGGGTTGAGTTTTGGAAAATCCTTTCTTAACGCATGCCTACATTATAATAGCTATATGTGTGCTACATTTCAGCTCGATCCGTCTAGTGGTTGGAGCTGTGCGTTGACAGATCAGTCAGTCAGTAATAGTTACTTTGAGCTAACGCTAATTTTAACCCGCGACTTTGCTTACGTAGAAGGTGAAAATATTTTTAAATAATACGTACCGCCCTTCCCCTTTATGATTGCCCACCGGCCTTGCACATCATAAATGCGCGCGCAGTACTTGATCATTAATTTGCTGCAATGTTATTTTAATACTGCGATATCTAATTCGAATGATGTAAAGGGCAATTTCGTTTTAAATTAAATACTTGTGGTGAATAACGTATTTATTTCTATAAGGATTAATATCATGTTTATGAAAACACCTTCGCAAATAATGCATTAAAATATTTTAAAACAAATTCGGTCAACATAAAAAAGGTTATAGTGAGACAACCTTAAAAGATAGACATATGCTGTCGCCGACTTTTAAAGGGGAACAATTCTGTCATCCATAATTTTTGCGAAACTTTAACCGTTTACGCAGCGCACGCAGCAGAAGAAAAGAAAAAAAACGCCCCAATTTTGTAACATTCTTCATTGGTTCTCCGCTCCTATTAGTCTGAGCGTAATTATATATAGGCTATAGCCTTCCTCGATGGGCTATCTAAAACTGAAAGAATTTTTCAAATCGGACCAGTAGTTCCTGAGATTAGCGCGTTCAAGCAAACAAACAAACAAATTCTTTGAGAAAATTTGCTTAAGTTTTTAAGTGAATGAGTAAAAAAGGTTAACCTTTTTCAATAAAATCGAATTGAAACATGTGTCAAAATAAAATGTAATTTAAATCAAAAGCACTAAGGAGTATTGATATCAACTTCGAAGCAAATCACCGCAAAATAACTTTCTACCCCTTTTTAACCCCCTTACGGGATGAATTTCAATAAAATGCGAAACACGTCATCCATCAATTTTTTCTGTTTCTCTGTTCTTCTGTTTAAAAAAGGTTTACGCAAAATTTTAAGTAGATTGGACGAAGGAATCACGTTGTCCCATACAAACTTTTCCCCCCTTTTTCATCCCCTTAGGGGTACAATTTCGGAAAATCCTTTCTTATCGGATGCCTACGTCATACAACCGACACACTCTCCAAGTTTCAGGTCTCTACGATCAGCGGTTTAAGCTGTGCGTTGAATCATCAGTCATTCATGACAAAGCATTTTATATGAATAGAGATAATTTTATCAGCACAGGTTTTTTATATAATCAATAACGGGAGTGCATTTGCTTCTTCTTACAATTAAATTACATTTCATTTGCAGTGGCAGATGATCCAACTAGTACACATTATATTTGCCACTGACTTTCGTTACTGTCACTTTGGCCACCAAACAGTCAAAGGATTTGTCAATACACATCTAGGCACAATCAAGGGTTTTAAATATTTTTTGTAAAAATATTCTAATATTTAAATGCTTTTACCTAGCTACCCAGCTTTCCAATGACAAATGTATAATTTGAAGGGTTGTCGTTGAATAGGTCGAGTTGAGCTTTTATCCAAGATCTGTATTTTGCGAGTTCATTGACTTCCAAAGTTGAAAAAAATGTGTAATGATGTCCTAATAATTTGAAGATGCAAAAATCACGATGTTAGGGGTAAATACCTAAGTAAGTACTTCTAATGGAAATTGTTTAGACCAAAATCGGTTCACAAGATGTCAGAACTCCACAATAATTCTAAATCTACGAACCCTAACTTGGCCCGTTTTTTTTTACAATTTACTGATATTTCAAACTTCTTCTTCGTTTATTAATTTCTAATCATCGAATTATCATTTCTGTTTCGTAAGATAGTTTTGTTGGTGCTACGCTGCTACGCTGCTACACTGATACGCCTCACAGTATAGCGCCGCCACCGTAACCTTTGACGGAACGCCAATTTGAGTCATAGTCAAATAAACGGTAGTAGCTACTAACTTATAGTTTATTGACTTCGAAAAAGTGATATGATAACCTATCTTTGAGTAATAAAGTTTTTATCATGCATCATCAAGTTCCGTTGTATAACTGAGTTTTAAGAGGCGATATTGATTACTATTTTATTAGGCGTACACAATTTCACTGTGCGAGCAGCACGGTGTGGGATAGAGAGATCACGCGCTGGCTGAATACTTTTAACGAATATTCGTCTATCCGGCCAGGAAGCCCGCAGAATATTCGGTATTCACCGTGTGGCCGGATATACTATTCGTTGCAAGTCTAACATTGATCCTTTCCTTGCCAACAATCTTGCTATTTGGGTGCTCCCGGAACTCTCAATTGAGATAAAAAGTAGCCCATAAAGTCAACTGTTCTACGATGGACGCATGAGTGAAATCGGGATGCGCGTCTGAACTCTGACCGCGAAACCTATGGAATAAAAGACCTAATCGGTTCGTGCCTTGTTTATTAATTAAATATAATTAAAACTTTATAGCCAAGAATATAAAATCTATTTTACGAAAGATCAGTATAAGTCAATCTATTACCTGAATTCATTCAGTCAGTAATGCCACAAGACTAAATAACCAACAGACTGATAGCTTCAAACAACCGGCGCTAGCGAGAGTACTACTACAAGGACGGGTATGTGCGCGTGGCCTGTCACCGACACGGCGCGCGGGGCGAGGACCGACGCCCGCTCGAGTATAAACCGATTTCAACTGGGTCAGTGAGCGTGCGCACCTCAGGGCTTCGTGTGCGAGTGCGAGCGATTAAAATAATAGTTCTTTTAGTATTGGCTATCGAATAGTGCAAAGCCTTTTAGAAATGCCAAATACATGTACTGTGTGTTTGAACAATTCTAATAAAAAAAAGGAAATTTCCTTTTTTACATACCCAAAAGATCTTGACAGGTAAATACCTATATTTTTTATCCTAAGTTGGCTGAATAATTACAATAGGCAGGTTAATCTTAAAAAATTTAGGTACCAGCAATAATAATGATACATATAAACATACATATATTAATGTATACACATAAATAAATAATTTATTAAATAAAAAAATATATTATTGGTACCTCCCTACTGAATACAAATAAAATCAGAGATCTTCGTTAGGGTTAATAGCCAAATGGCAAAAAGGTCCCTTATCCGTCTATCCGTATGTCACAGCGTTTTAATTCCGCTATATTTGCATATGTATATTTTGATAAAATTTCACAGGAAATTCTTATGTGAACCGCCACACAGATTTGTAATGAAATTAAGAAAAAATATTTTGGGGTAGCTCCATACATTAAACTGAGGGACGAAAATATTTTTCTTCACACACTCTATTCGTTTTGGTATAGAAAGCAGAAAAGTCACAGTACTAACACTATTAGATTTTAGTAACGCCTTTAACACTGTTGACTTTGATATATTACTTTCACTTTTAAGTTCTCTTAACATATCTCCAACAGCAATCGACTGGTTTCATAGTTACTTGGGTGGGCGCCGTCAGCGAATCAAGGTAGATGATTATTTCTCTACTTGGTGCTACACCAATGCCGGCGTTCCGCAAGGTAGCGTGTTGTCTCCACTTCTCTTTGCTATTTTCATTAATTATATAACATCTAAATTATCTTCTCTCTACCATCTATATGCAGACGATCTGCAAGTATATACTCAGGCTCCAGTTAATGAACTAAAAAGTGCAGTTGCTATAATAAATGGCGATCTTGCTCGTATTACAGAGTGGAGTACCTCGTTCGGACTTAATGTAAATCCAAATAAAACTCAACTTATTATTGTGGGTGGTTCAAGAATGCTACCTTAACCTTGAAGTCAACTCCTTTATGTGATTTGATTAACTTAAACAAATTAAAGTAATAGAAGTACATAAGTCAAAATTTTAAAGTCCCTAGAAAAGGAGAGAGAAAGAAAAACAAAACAAAATAATAAAAAGGTTCGGATAATACCTATAAACGTAAATAACAAATTAAAAAAAAAGAAAAAAATCAAACAATAAATCAATTAAATAAACATGAAACTTAAATTATTATAAATAAATAATGTTTGATAAAGTACTATCCACTGACCAAATTTAAGTCTAACGACTTACTTTTCTTCAAATGAAGAGGGAGCTACCCTCTGATTCAATTCCCTACCTACCTAAAAAAATTTTATTCCTACACAATTTTGTTTTCACTTTTTATTCTAAAAATAAAAAAAAAAAGATTTTTTTAATTATGTGTAAGTGATAAATGTAAGTGTATTGAGTAGTGTATGTATGTAATCTTTAATTTATAAATAAATACTATTATTATAAAATTATCCACCTATGTACTTTAAATAAATAATTACAATAGAACAGATCTGTTCTACAACACATCGAATTCCTGAAAATTTAGAACACTTAAACAACCCAAAAAATTATTGATTTCCTGAAAATTTCCAGATTTATAAATTTATTATTGTTACCTGAAAATCTTTTATTATTAAAAAATTCCCTATCCGAAGGCTCCCTTCCCGCCTACACCCTCGCCTTCCTGGATTAATCCACTTATCCAGCCTTCAAATCCACCTAGCGACCTAAGTCCACTAAGTTAGTATTTAAATTTCAAACCTTCAAAAATCTATCATTTTGAAAACAACCTCTTTCACCGAATGACACAAATTCACTTATTGATTTCACACACATTGAGGAAACTCATGTGAATATCTCTGTGTTGTACAAGTGTTATTCACTATGCCAACTGTCTGTAGTCTACATGCGTGAATAATGAAATACAACTCGAAACCGTACCCCTTCAGGGTCTTACGGCGTCTCCTTAGAAGTTTGAGTACCTAGTGTTTGTTAAATACGTAGTACATCTCAAAAAAAAATAAAAAAGATTAGACAGTTAGACAGTTATTTATTTCACATTACACAAAGAAAAATAACAAAAAATAAGCACATAAAAACAAGAACACATAAATATATCACAGTTAAATATGAGTTTTTGTATCATGGGTGTCGTAGTGCAATGTGCAAAATGGACGCCACTCAGCATGTGCTGCAGCTTAATAGCCACAGCGCTGATTTTCAGCGGAGCCCAATTGCTAGGCTTAGCTCGCGGCGCAGTCGAACTATTTCTCAAGTACTAAGTAAAATAGATGTAAAAGACGTAATAGACGTAAAAATATTATTTAGGTTTTTACAGTGATATAAATTTAAATATTTTTTTTTTTTATTGCCTTATGTTTAAATTATCTTATTACTAATGTAAATAACTCATTTTTTTTTATTTATTTACATGTTTTATATTATTAATATTATATTATATAAAATATTGAACTAATATTGCCTTATGTTATGGTTAAAATTTATTTCAAATACGCTAGGGACTAAAGGTATGTTGTAATAACTCTGCCGCCAGCATGTATATCCTTTTGGTAATTTAATAACATTGTTTTATATCTAAACTTAAAAACACCAAATGATAAACAAGTGTTTCTAAGCAGGTTATTCCAACATTTGGTAGCGGCATATCTAAAGCTACCACGGAAAGCGGATGTACGGTGGTGAGGCATACTGAGGGGTGCACTTATTGATCGCATCGCTCTGTGTTTGTTGGAAACAGCTCGCCACTTAAGTTTCTCATACAGGTATTCTGGATGACAAGAGCGAACAATACCAAACAGTAATGTTGCCAAATGTAGCTGTCTACGCAGGGTCAGCTTAAGGGTGTTACCGCTATATAAATATGGTGTGATGTGAGTCCTTGGAGGTATTTTGTAGCAGAACCGTGCACAGGCATTTTGAACTCTTTGCACAATTCTTTCCGTGCGCGCTAACAATCGAGGGCCATAAACAACGTCTGCGTACCCTAGCAAAGAAAGTATTAAAGAGTCACAGAGCCGAACGCGATGATCTACGCTGAGCCAGTCACGTATGCGATACAGAATTTTAAGTCGATAAAAAGCTCTCTGACATAATTCGACAATGTGACTTTCAAAATTCAGATCCTCGTCCATCAAGACCCCAAGATTGCGCGCTTTCTCCACTTTAACAATTTGAGTACCCATTATGGATACATTAGGTGCTAAGGCCAGGATTCTGTCCCTTTGCGGCTTCGATCCAAGGATCATATATTTTGTTTTGCTAGCATTAAGCACTAAGGTGTTATCATTGGACCACGCATTTATACGCTGCAAATCACTGTTTAGTTTGTTTACGCCATTAGTAGCATTATTTGGATGGAAGGAGATGTACAGTTGTATATCATCCTTATACATGTGATACTGACAGTGCTTAATCACGTCAGAAACTTCAGCCGTGTACAAAATAAACAGAACTGGTCCCAAAATAGATCCCTGCGGAATTCCTCTGCGAAAGTTTGCAGGTTTTGACTGTAACGGGGTGCCATTTCCATCCATTCGCTGTACAGTCTGAGTACGATTACTGAGATAGCTGGCAAGCCATTGGACTGCCGAGGGTTTGAAGCCGTAATATGTCATTTTAGATAGCAACAAGGAAATGTTAATTGCATCAAAAGCCCGCGAGAATTCGAGAAGCACCAAAATAGAACCCTTACCCTGATCACGAGCGAATAAGATGTTGTCCACTATATCTAAAAGAGCCATAGACGTACTACGACCTCTCCTAAAACCTGACTGCCGTACTGGTAAGATGTTCTTATTTTCCAAGTATTCTGTCAATTGCATACAAACTATACGTTCCAATATTTTTGAGATACATGGAAGTATATTGATTGGTCGCAAATCCTTAAACTCAGTAACATTACCCGTCTTTGGTAAGAGTGTGACTGAAACCGACTTCAAAGCATCAGGGAAAATACCGGACGTAATTGATTCGTTTACAATTAAAGTAAAAATACCTAGTTTTTTTACTATTACTTAACAAGATTGAAATTTTAGTATCTTAAAAGGAGTTAATATTACAGAGAATATCTTCAAATTATTTCCTAGTCTGACATTCTTGTCTCGTGTTGATATTATTTAATTTCAATAATTTCATTAAAATCCATATTTGACCCGTTGGGTTAGCTTTATACAAAAACAGTATCTTATGTTAATGCATCCTCTGAACTTAATAAGTATCAAATATATCTTTTCAGACCCTAAAGTAATCAACAATATCAATAAGGAATCCCAGGTGAAATTTTCTATGTTGTACAGTGTTATTCAACTTCTGGTACCAACTCTCAGTCTATACCCAGTCGAATTCTGTTTTCAGGTCAGTCCCGCACTCCTCAGATATACGGTACTTTACTGAAAATTTGAGTTCCTAGTGTTTGTTTAATTCCTAAAACAATCTAGATTCTAGGTCACTTAGTAAAATTTATATTTTTAGTGCCTTGTATCAACTGATATTAACAACAGTAACTCAAATCGATAATTTTAGTTCCTAGTGTTTATTAAGTTTCTAAAAACAATCTAGATTCTAGGTCACTTAGTAAAATTTGTATTTTTAGTGCCTTGAATCAACTGATAATAATAACAGTAACTCAAATTTACAAATTTCACCAAAGATAAAATATATAAAATTATATATTAATATAAACACATAATATCTCAGATACATTCAGTCCAACACTATTTATCAGATATGATGCACTTACAATTGAGGAGAGAGGTAATAGCGATAGGCCTGTAATTCGATGGATCTGATCTATCGCCCTTTTTGGGCACCGGGTGCACATTCGCAGTCTTCCATGAAGGCGGAAATTGCCTAGTGTGGTAGGAAAGCGCGAAGAGACGCGTGAATACAGGACATAACTCAGGAGCACACTGCTTAAGCACCACTGCTGGTATACCGTCTGGCCCACTTGACTTATGAACGTCTAGAGAAAGCAACGCCCGCCGGACCTCCCGCTGCGTTATGGAGATTTCCGGCATGGTCTTACCGCACCACGGTATAGTAGGTGGTACAGCGCCTTCATCGTTCATGTTCAAGTTCGAGGCAAAGAGACTGCCCAGTAGATCGGCTTTCTTTTTAGCACTATGGGCCAAGTCACCATCGGTCTTTCGCAGTGGTGGTAACGACGACTGGCAAAAGTTCCCTTCGGCAGCTTTGGCAGGCGACCAGAAAGCACGACTCCCAGAAGGATAGCTCGCAAGTCGCACACCTATTTTGCCGATGAATTGGAATTTTGCTCTGACAGTTGCTTTCTTACTGAACCTCGAGGCAGCATTTAATTTGCGTTTTAACTCAGAAATATTCGGATTCTTATTATTACGAGCCGTGGTCCAAGCCTCATATGCATTTTGCTTAAGAATTTTAGCTTTTCTGCAAGACGGTCGTTTTTTGACGCCGGCAGCTACTCGCGGGTTAGGAATATAGCATTCTATACCTTCAAGGATTGTCTCAGTGACTGCGGCTGCGCAGACGTCAGAATTTTCTGAGTTAAAGCAGATCTGCCTCCACGGGTACGATGCGTAAAATTCTCGCAATCCATCCCAGTCAATCCAATTAGTTGGCCCAGAAGGATCGGGTTATGTGCATGACACTTGAGTCCGAACGAGACAGTGGTCCAAGGAGCCAAGAGGCGCATCCACGGAGACGGAGTATCCGTCCGGACGAGTAGTCAGCAGAAGGTCCAGTAAGGAGCTCGTATGTTCCTCTATATCTAGTATTCTCGTTGGAGAAAGTACCAGCTGAGAGAATCCATAGGTCAGAGCAAATTCATGAGCAGATATCCCAGCATAGTTATTGGTTCCAGAACTGAGCCGCTCGCGATGGTGGGCGTTAAAGTCTCCCAAAATAACTAGTTCTGCTGTGGGTTATAGCTCTAGAACTTTGTCAGTCGTCAAACTCAGGTGCGTGAAGAGTCGAGTTACGTCCGTGTCACCGCTATGAGACCTGTATAGGCACGCAGAGATACGAGTGTTGCCGCCGTAATCTACGCGCACCCACAATATCGACAGGTCCCTGTCTTCAAGGCTATGAAGGCGGCGACAGCAGATATCCTCCCGGACGAACATACATACACCGGCACGACTCATAAAATTGTGTTCAAGTTTGTAGCCGGGATAGTGAAGGTATGATGTGTCGGCCGGGCAGGATATCTGCGTCTCCGTTAGAAAAAGAATGGTCGGCTGCGCAGTTTCGCGATAGTGGTGGACTGCGTTAAGATTTGCGTGAATACCCCTGATGTTGAAAAATCCACATTATATGTGGATGGAGTAGCCGCTGTACAAACTCTTTTCTTTTTTGTTCTCATGGCCATAATATATAAAAAAAAAATATTTTTTTTTTGTATGAATTTGTTTGATTTTTTTGTCACATGCACCTAATATTTTTGCTGATAAGACCGCCTACATTGTTATATTGTCTATTTCTTTTTACTGTGATAACGAATATTTCTACTAATACTACCTGCTACAAAATGTATAACCTACGTCCCATGCAACCTTGAACCCGGTACTCCACCGTTTTCACTAAGCTTTACCTGAACAAAACGTTGAATAAATAACTTGTTGGAACAGCAACCGTAAATCTTTCCCAAGCGCTCGTTTCTCTTCTGAACTTTCTACAAAATGTTTTATGAGTTTATCTTGTTGTTTTTTCCACTTTGTTTTTCAAAATTATTACCTTCTGCCAAAAGTACCAGACCATAGGCTTATTTAGAGGAAGGGGGGTGTTTTGGGGTAACCTATGGGGTACTTCCCGTTGACCAAGGAGACTTGATGACATGATGGAAGAGCTATCTACATATAATACGTTTGTACGGAACATTCGGTGCGCGAGCCAGACTCGCACTTAGCCAGGTTTTTTTTTTAAATAACTTTAGTTCAAACTAGTAAAACTAAAAAAAGAATGGTTATTTGGGTTTTTTTCAAACAGCTGTGCCCATGCCAAGACGTTGCCACCAGCAATGTATTTACGGAGCAGTTTTTTGTGACCCTGATCTGGTGGGCAGCATTCTTTCCAAAGGTTTAAAATGTCATGCGCAGATTTTATAGCGCTGGCCTTATATGCTATAGTTACAGATACTTAGTTGTTGTAGTGTAATATTATCTATTTCGGGTAGATCAGCTGTGAATATGGTATAGAGAACAGGTCCCAGAACTAAACCCGAACCCTGAATTTGAACCCTAGTTAGCTCTTTTTTTTTTTAGTGTGTCAACATTTACTATATTTCAGAATTTTTAAAACTTTAAACATTACTTAAAAGATGCAATATTAACTACAGAGAGTACTTTGATGCCATCCCTGTTAACGACACTGACTTGAAAGTTGATGGGACTTGTTGGAAAAGACAAATCAAGAAGCTTATAAATTGATACCACTGGAGAGCGCAGTATGAATATTTTTTGAATCCCAATTTTTTGACCTTGAAATCGCTTTAAGTGTATTGATAGTGACCCTGAGAAATTATGATAGGAATATTATTTCACGTTTTTTTAAACTTAAATAGCTTTTCCTAATTTTTAAGGTACCTACTAACTGTACCATAAACAGAAAAACGTCCCTCTTGTGTCGTGTTGAGAGGCAAATTTATTGATTTTTTATTACTATTGAAACGATTAAAAAATAATGTGTCTGAAAATTTCAAATTTAAGGTGAAAAATATACAAATAGTATAAAAATTTCAAATTTAAGGTGAAAAATATACAAATAGTATAATTAAGGTGTCATTAGTATAATTAAGGAGTTGACAGTTGGAGTGGGAACCCCACACCAATAACCAAATTTAGGGCGTGTGGAGCCGGCTGGCAAAATTAATTCATTACCAGCTATTCTTAATTACCAGCTATTCCATTAGTATTGTAAATGCGAAAGTTTGGATTTTTGATTGTTTGTCACTCAAACACGCTTAAATCACTAGAAGAATCGGAATGAAACTTGGCACACACATAGGTTAGGTTCTTTTATATAGCAATTTTTCATCCCAGAAAATTCAAAATATCCCACAGGAGTAACTATAACCGAATACCAGGAACGAACCATAGCTTTAGCTATAGCTTGCTTTAACAAACTTCTTTAGTATAATCAAAGAATCCCCCGCCGATAACCAAATTAAGGGGGGGCGGAGTCGCGGACAAGTGCGAGTCAAATCTGTTGTGGGACAAACTTAACGTTGCCGTTGGATCGACACAGACCGCGGTTAGTTTACCGGCTGCAAATAAGTTTATAATCGCAAGAAAATATTTTTTTGTTATGTAACAACAAATTTACGGTTTTTAGATTCTTTCCTTTATGTGTGCTACATGGTATTGCCACTTGCCAAATTTCAACAGGAAGTACCCCATAGGTTTTGATTTAATTGTGTCACAATATGCGACAAAAATAACCGTATTTTGGGCATATTTTTTGGGCATACTTGGAAGCTTAGATGTTTTCTACAACTTTAAGTGACCGTAGACTATAGTATTTGATATTTATTTCAACTTGATACCTTCACGCGTTCTCGAGAGAAAGGGTCTTGTCAGACAGACAGGCAAACTTTTTTTAATGTGTATAAACAATTTACGAATTTCGGATTTTTTCCTATTTGTAGGTAAGACCTTGCTTCATGTGAATTTCATGATTCTAGGACAACGGGAAGTACCCCATAGGTTTCGATTTATTTGTGAATGCCAAAATATACGACAAAATTGGCCGTATTTCGACCGGATTATTTTATTGTGTTGACTTAGAAGCTTTATTTTTTCTACATCAAGGGACCGTAAACCTTAGTTTTTGATCCTCCACGCATTCCTGAGAAAAAGGTTCTTGACATACAGACAGACAGACAGACGGACAACAAAGTGATCCTATAAGGGTTCCCTTTTTCCTTTTGAGGTACGGAACCATAAAAAAACTATAGTTTTATTACTGACTCATCACATATTACACAGTTAACATTTTGCGTGTCCTTATTACACAAATATTTAATGAAATATTAACCAAATTAAAATGTACACAATAATTACATTACAAAAATAACAATGTATTATGTTCCTTGTTGGTGTATTTAAATATATAAAGCTACACATCTGACACGGTCGTTTAGCTAGCTGCTAAGTATGAAAATAAAATTTAAGCAATATCCCAAGTAGCAATAAGCGTTAATTGTATCGCATATGTAAACAAGCTATATTACAGTCTAATACTATAACGTAGCTGTAATAGAGGATAAAACTAGGTTGAGAACTGTATTAGCAGGATTTCGTACGCTGTTAGACAGCACAGCAAATTGATGACTGCATAATGGAGAAAAAATCAAATACATACAATACATTAGTGTAGAATATATTATATTTATATCATATTTTATTGCAAAATTCTTTATTTAAATAAGTGGCAGTACCTTCATACAAGCCCGAAATCCCAGCTTATTTGACGGAAAATACATAATTTGTCTTTGAAACCATTATTTAAAACTTCGCGCCTCATTTCCAATTCATCAAATACTGTATGGCGCGCAATACCTAGCAATAACGAAATTCAGGGTATAGAACGTAATATCTAGTTATCTCGCTCGCACGCGCTGTCTTTTTACATGGCTTCGTATCTTTCTAATCTATGACAAAATGCTTAATAATGATATAAGTGCAACAAACTTTCTGACCCAGCAGCATCAAAACAAAACTACAGTCACCATATTGAAATTATGTGAACTTACAACGATACTAGCGACCAAACACCTAAGATCAAAAGAAATTTGTTGCACTATGTACATTTGTTTATGTATATATGTAAATAGTCCATTGAAATGTTACAATTTAAGGACGGAATATTACATATGTTAGAGGACGCAATTTTATTTTTTGTGACATGTGTGGGGGGTCAATAGAAGCTTACTTGTCATCCGGCCGCCATCTTGGAAAAAGGGATGAAAACACTTTTTTCGCGATATCTCGGAAACTATGCGTCTAACAAAAAAATCGGAAAGACATAATTTGTAGCAAATTGTTTTGCCTACAAATATGTTTATATATTTTTTTACCGTCAAGAGATAAATTGAAATTATTTATACCTAAATGTAACCTTGATATATATGGTAAGAATGTTTGTTATATGGCAATAAAAATTTACAATGAGTTGCCAGAAGTTAAAATTGGAGTCAAAGTTGGAAGTTCATCTTCGAATTCATTTTCTTCCATTAACTTTGATATTTCCATAATGTTGCTGCATGTTTCGTCAGAACAATGGAGGCATACCGTAGAGCATTTCAGGCCAGCTTTTCTGCAGCCACACATGCTTCCACAGTTTCCTTTGCATCTGCAGAAAATTAATTTCGAAAAGATCGGGGGGTGCTGGAGGCTTGGAAGCTTGTATTGGCATTCAAATGTTTGCAAGCTTTTTCCAGCCCCAATCTTCATGATTTTGATATTTTCCGAGCCACGACTGGGCCTTGTGATATACTCGGAGACTGTGAAAACGAGCTGCATTTTATTGTGGAGGCAGCGATGATAAATTAAATGAATTTTTAGTCACTGTTTTGGCAAATCGTTTGTATCGCAAGCCGTCTAGTGAGTCGTCTTTATTTCCGCCGTATAAAGCTATGAAAAAACGTTCGCCAACAAGAGTGAGCAAAGATGGATCGACTTTCTCACTTAGGAATAGCACGGTACCACCAGCTCATTCAGGATGTCACGTAAAAAAAACGCACCTACAGACTCTACCTCATAGGTGGCGGGGAAAAGAGTAAGGAATGAATAAGTTAAGTTGTACGAATTTAACAAAAAAAATTTAAGAATAATTTATATTTTAAATACTTCTTTAATTTTTAATTTAGGGCAAAAAGTTACATTAACATATTTATAGGCAAAACCATTTGCTACAAATTATGTCTTTCCGAAATTTTTGTAAGACGCATAGTTTCCGAGATATCGCGAAAAAAGTGTTTTCACCCCTTTTTCCAGGATGGCGGCCAGATGACAACGGTGGCGACCCCTCAAACTTGAGGTTAAGCGTCTATTGACCCCCCACACATGTCCCATAAATAAAATTGCGTCCTCCCAACAAATGTAAAGCTCATGTAACATTTCAATGGAATAAAATCAATCTACATGAAGGATGAATCCCAGGTTTGTAGGTAAGTGCACGGCGCGGTGTATGACTTTTTTTTGTACCTCTACCATTAAGGTGACAAACAAGCTTGCAGTCCGCCGGCACGATTAAGCTCTCCTGGCAAGCTTTACAACGCTTAATATAAGGCTCAATATCCTGTGTCATTCTGGCCAAAATATCACTTCTCGAGCTCGTCTTTTACTGCAGTCTACGCCTAAGTGACCGTCATGTACAATACATAACATTTGCTGTCGCAAGAATCAAAACAAGATTATTGTTGAAAATAACATCAATCACAATAAAAAGTTGTCTTTGTACGACCAGTATTGTTTTAAATTATCTGGTAAATTATATTTTTTTTAAAATGTACATAAATTTTCCTGGTTTATACCTAACACATAAATCATAATCTTGAAATCTTAATAACATTCGTTGTTAGCGTGCTGAGACCGACTGTAACGATTTTTAAAAATACTTTCAAGCGGTTTGTAATCTGGTTCAATGGATACACTGGCCTTACTGAATATATACAGCTGGAACATTTCCAGCCAGCCGGTATCTCTTTCTCGATCTGCGCATAGCCAGCCTGCGTGATTTCCGGCATAGTCTTAACGCACCACGGTATAGGAGGTGGTACAGCGCCCACGTTGTTCATATTCGAGTTGGAGGCAAAGAAACTGCCCAATAGGTCGGCTTCCTCTCTTGCACTTTGGGCCAAGTCACCATCGGTCTTTCTCAGTGGTGTCAACGATGACTGGCAGAAGTTCCTCCTGGGCAGCTATAGCAAGTGACCAGAAAGCACGACTCCCAGAGGGATAGCTCGCAAGTCGCCCACCTATTTTGCCGATGAATTGGAATTTAGCTCTGGCAGTTGCTTTCTTACTGAACCTCGAGGCAGCATTTAATTTGTGTTTTAACTCAGAAATATTCGGATCCTTATTATTACGAGCAGTGGTCCAAGCCTAATATGCACTTTGCTTGAGAATTTTAGCTTCTCTGCCAGACCGGTTAAACCGCGGTCGTTTTGTGACACCACCAGCTAATGGTGGGTAAGAAATATAATATTCCATACCACCGACGCATAGGATATGCATAAAATTAACAAAATCCATCCCAATCTGCCGCCTTATAATGCCAAACACAACGCAAATTAGTTGGCCCCTGATGTAACAGTTTGTATGCATGGCACTTTAGTCCGGAAGGGGTGCATCCAATAAGAAGGTATATCCGTCCAGACGTGTGGTCAGCACCAGATCCAATAAAGAGCTCGTATGGTCCTCTATATCAGGTATTCTCGTTGGAGATAGATTATTTAAACTGGTAGCAAAAGTACCAGTTTAGAGAATCTATAGCTAGGTCAGAGCAAATTCGTAAGCAGATATCCCTGCATAGTTATTGGTCCAAGAACTGCAAGCTACTCACGATGGTGGGCGTTAAAGTATCCCAAAATAACTAGCTCTGCAGTTGGATATTGAATAATTGATACTTAAGAACGTCAAACTCAGGTGTTTAGAATCTTGTCAAACCGCTTTGTGACTTCTAAAGGTAATGCGTACCTTTACAGATAAGAATGTGGCCGCCCACGCCCTAATAAGATTAGCACACCCACATTATTGACAGGTCTGTGTCCTCTACGCCGTGAAGGCGGCGATAGCAGATATCCTCCCGTAAGAACATACATACACCGGCACGACTCACAAAATTGTGCTCGAGTTTGTACCCGGGGTAAGTAGGTATGATATATTGGTCCGACAGGATATATGCATTTCTATTAAAAAAGGTGTGTTGTGTAGTCTCCAGGTGATGGTAGACTGCCTTCAGTTTGGTGAACGTAATCCACCCTGTATACCCCTAATATTGACAGAAGTCCACATTAAATGTGGATGAAGTGGCCGGTGAAAAATCTCTTCTGTTTTTTTAGGGTTCCATACCCCGAAAGGAAAAAACGGAACCCTTATAGGATCACTTTGTTGTCCGTCCGTCTGTCAAGACCCTTTTCCTCAGGAACACGTGGAGGTATCAAGCTAAAATTTATATCAAATACTCAGGTCCGCTGTCCCTTGGAGATGTGAAAAAATCAAACTTCTAAACCAACGGAATCAAAGGATATAGCCGTTTATGCCGCAAATTTTCGAAACTCGCAAGGGAATCAAAACCTACAGGGTACTTCCCGTGAACTTAGAATTTTGAAATTTGGTACGAAGCAATGTCTTATAGCACAGATAAAGGGAGAATTGTGAAAACCGTAAAATTTTAGTTACATCATATAATAAAAATATTTTTAACAATATACAACAACATATAATAATAAGTTTTCATATTGCTATTGATTTACTTTAAAAAAAATTTGTTAGACTAAATTGAGGATTCACTGCACAGACAGCTTAGAGGAAAAAAAGACGCGGTTCTAGAACTGCCCGTAGCTCGGCTAATCCGGTTGCTGTCACGGCGTGCGGAAGGAAGGGCCCCTGATACCCCTCCGTTGTATTAGTCGGGGCGACTCTGATCTCCTTCTACAGCAAGACTTCTACTTCAGAGACTTTACACGAGTTAGCGGCATAGCCTCCAATGGCCCAACCCGACCCGTTCAACCTGCCGGCGGTCAGCCGTTTCATCATGTCTCCCTGACCGCCGTACCACCAAGCAATGACAGCAAAGATCGCAGCCGGTCCGCCACTGCCCACGCAGCGAATCCTGAAGAGCACTGGCAATCTTAATTACCGCCAGAAACACAACACTACTCAATGTTAGTTATTTTTGCCGCGGTAAGACAAAGGTACTTCCCCGCAACACTGGTTCTTATAAAAAAAAAATCAAGCAAGGTTGCTGCTGTATGGACTTAGTCCTTTGCCGGCACTGACCACTAGAGGTCAGTGTTTGCCTGCCGTATTGGTGAATTAATACAACAAAACAAACAAAAAATTGTTTGGCAGCATGATCTAAGACCTTAGCCTGTTCTGGTTCTGGGCGCGACGAATAAAAAAAAATTGCACTGCTTGTTGTTTTGTTTTGTTTCGAATATAAATAAATATTGTAACAATTTATTTATTTATTACATAAAAGTAATTATCTTTTTACACGATGTCGGATACCGAAGAAAACTTACATTGTTTAGAAGGAACATCAGCCGATGCTCCTGGTGGTTTAATTATCAAGAAAAAAGACCAACCAGCAGAGTTTCAGTTCGCTAAGCCCTCTCTTCTGGGCCTGGATAAACTGGCAGCATCTAAAAGAAAACAAAACAGGCTAATATCTTTTCAAGACGAAGGGCACGATTCCGATGAAGACGACGAAACAGACTCAGCAGTTGTCAAAGAGCGAAAATACAGGCGGCATAATGAAGAAACTCCAACATATACTGGAGGAATTTCAGAACAAGCACGTGAAAGAATGTTAGAAAGATTACAAAAGTAAGTGTACATGCATATTTATCTACAATTTTTCATACAGCAATAACTTAAGGTGCCGTAGTAGTATCGAAAGGCTGCGGTTGAGAAAACAGATTGGTAAGGGTGTCTTTTGTATGTGAAAAACAAAAGTTATGTTGAGGGAGGAAGACCTAAGCTAATTTTTATATGGTGAGCATGTAACTTTTTTAAAAGTAAAGTTTTTTTTCATAACTAGGTATTCTAAATATTTCTGAGGTGCCCTCAGTTAGATGTTTTGGGTATGCCCATGAAAGTATCTGTACACATGTGGAAGTATGTACACTAGTGTGCATTAGTAACCTTGACACACAATGGTTGGAGAAAAGGCCTATTTGCAGAATGGCAACACCCTTGGGTTGGGGTGTACAAGAGAGGTACTAAGTAAAAAAAATCAAAAATTTTGCTCACCGCTAGGAGGGTACAAAATTTTTTCAAAATGGGGTGTGTTACGGAAAAAAAAAATATAGACCCTAACCAAAACAATAGAAAAAATTTGAAAATATTATAAGGCTCAAAACTACGAAGGTGGTGAATTTCAGGTTTGCTATTTGAGCATAAAATGTTAAAAGCAATAGCCAAAAAAAGAAGTATAAATGATTGGTTTGTTATTAAACTTAACATATTTAAAAGGAGCGCGCACAGAATTCACAATTTTTCAAATTACAGCGATTTTAAGGTAATTCGACTGCAAAAATCGTCATTTCGTGAACGTAACTAAATATTTATTTTTAAATATAATGTTTATAGAAAACAATAAAATATTATTAGTTTTAATAGTATTCTTCTATAGTTTTTTGAATGCAAATGGAAATTTGGTGAATAGAGACGGATATTTATAAAAATCATCAAATTGAAAATAGAAAAGTAGCAAAGTTTAAAATTTCAAGCACCAAATTCAAAATATAGCCAAATATACATGACTTAAAAAGTAAAATTAAATATTACTATGATAAGGACTTTATTTTGTTTGTATGTGCATACTTACATGTTCTTATCTTCTGAAATTAGTATTATAAAGGCAAATAAAATTAGAGTTCCCGGAATGACTAAGGTCTTTACTGAATGATCCAGTTGGAATTTTCTTACAGGTAAAAGTATTTTTGAGTCATAAATACGAAAATTAACTTTTGTTATTTCTTTAATCTTCTTTAAAAATATTTGATATAATATTATAATCAAACAACATAGAATTTGAAAATAATAAAAACAAAACTGGTTACAAAACTCTTCTTAATACTTTACTTACTTTTACAAACAAAAATTTTCACAAACTCAACTTTGAACTATTTTAAACTATGCCTAGCGTCTTTAATTTTAATCAGTCTTTAATAGTAGTCTCATGAAAAATAATCAAATTAAGTATTGCACTTTGAACTAACGCAATGAAATAAACAATATACGTAATGCAAACGCATAAAATAAAATAAAACTAATTTCTATTTTTTTTCAATAATAAAAATAGCCCCAAGAAAATAAAATAATTAACATTTCTCAATTATATCAACATTAAACTTAAAAGGGAAACTTGCGATTCTTTCAACTTTCAATGACGCTGTAGATGTTATCTCTATGATTTGTTCAAATGTCACATAAGACATATCTTTTGGTTTTAGCTGAAATACCTTAGGACGTAAAGCTATGGTTGTTGATAAAAGTACTGGTTTTTGTTACTTGACATCATTTTTAATTACGAAGTCCCTTTTTCGTGGGCACATCCTACTAACATCATCCTTTTGATAGAAATCCCCGACCTTTCGACGTACATCTGGCTTCAAAACTACTTTGCATACTTTTTTGTCGGACATCAGAATAGTTTTATTATTTTTCTGTTTGGGCATTAATAGCTTAGCCATGTGTAACAATATGTACTTTCTGATACCAGTGCCACTAACGCATCTTTGAAAAATTTCTCTCTCTCTTGAGTTTATCTTTAATGTTGCTGATTTTGTCTTCAATTGAGTAGATAATCCTTCACCAAATAACAGTTGCTTGCGTAGTTCACGAGGTACTGGTACTGGTTTATCTTTGATTAAGTCATTCACTTTACTATTGGGAGTCAACTGCTCATTGTCCTTCTTCTTTTCTATCTTTTCCTTTCTGCTTATTTTTTATTTAACGCATCAGTCTTACGTCTCATTTCTGTTATTTTATATTGTTGTTTTTTTTATTCTTCTGTATGCTTTTGCCCGGTCTTTTTTCACACTTTTTCTTCCATGCTGTCTTCTCACCGAGTTTTGAGGAGACCCTACTAACTCCGTATCTGAAGACGGCGGAGTATTACTGACTACATTTTCTAACATCTTTTTCTTGTCTCTATATTTCTTTGAAGCATTTTTCTATTGTTTTCTTTGCTTACGTAACTCCCGTTCTGTCATATCTGTTGCTTTCTTAACCTTTTTTTCAGCTTTCTTTTTACTGGTAGTACGTACTCCCTATCTTTAGCTCGTTTTACTTCTCTTTGTTCCTCTGTCATTTTGTCTAAGAACCTCCGCTTTCTTGCATTGTCTTTTTCCCTTTGTTTTATATATAAGCTGAAATATTTTTTTTTTAAGTACTGTTTTAGTTTTCTTCTTTTTCTCATCTTCGTTTGGTTCTATTTTTACTAAAACAACAGATCTTTGAATTTTAACAAAAAATTTATTAAATATTAATTAACCAATAAACGAATCATGTCAGAAAACACTACGTCAATCCGGGAACGCGTCGTCATGTCCGGAAACGTTCCCTTAATGACTGTTACCGAAATGACGTTTTTGACATTTCGCGCCTATAATTCCGATGGTCACCATCTAAGACATATTATTTCTAGGTTATTGTGAAATAAACAATGATAGTTTTACGGCATACTTATTAACTAATTGGTATTTTAATATAATTTACTATTGTACCCATTCCCGTGATTACGTATAATTAAGGTACGGTAAAAAATACATGAACATAACAGTACTTACCACTTAAATTATTTATTTACGCACAAAACAACTGACGCCCGCCTCACAACACTATTGCTCGCCACTAAAGCACACTAGCGCCGCAAGTCGCATCCAAGAATAAAAGTTTTCACTACCTAACGCTGCTTTCACGGCTATGACGTTTGATTTCTCGGACAAACTTTTGACAAATACCGTGTTTAAAATTATTTTATTTTCTATATTTTTGCTAAGAATAATAATTGTTTAGGAAACAAACAAACTCTAATGAACACTGAGAACATAAAAAGTATGATTTTACTATTTGTTAACGTAAGTTGAAGATTGAAGTTTTTGTTTTGGACGCGCTCCCGAACTGACTTTTTACACATATTTCTTGTTAAATTATTTAAAATTTCTTATTTTTCAAATCATAAATTTTAGGTGTAGATACATCTAATTGATCTCAATAGTATTGAATTCTTATTTACTGTTATTCATTCGTATATTTTATTTTACGAGCTTCCAAACCGAATTCACCACCTTCGTGGTTTTTTGCCATAAGTCTTATAGTCATTCCATTATTCCTTGGCATGGAACCCTAAAATTTGTCAGGTTCATGTTATATTAAACATTGGAGCACACATGTGAAGTCATATGGCTATATCCTGACTGTCACTTAACCCGTCCAGCGTCCCCATGCTAATTAAATTATCTGCCCTTGCCCCGTACAAAGTGATGTACACCTAACTTTATTATGTTTAATCCTCTTTATTTATTTTTAGGTATGTTCCCTAATATATACAGTAAAAAAAAAGTAATAAGAATAAGCTCACCTTATTACTTTAGCCATAGTAAAATTATTTACTAAAAAAAGGCATAGTTTTTTTCGAATAGCACATTACCCGGGGTCAAAATTAACACTATGCTACTGTTAATAAAATCCAAAATCCAACACAAAATGGCAGCCGGATCAAATTACCAAACAATTTCCGATAAAAAAATATTAAACACACAAAATATTGTCCACCCAAAAATACTAGAACGTAGGACAGGCCATTGGCATCACTTCTGAATACTTACAATTAGCCTGTCTGATAAAAGTCGTCCTAAAAAAATTAAAAAAAAAACAAAAGTCACTTAGAGCCCACAGTGAGACCTAGGATGCGTAACGGGTTAAGAGAATAATAATATCCTAATTTCTATTTTGTAAAACATAATTAAGATCTCCTTTTTAATCCAAATAATTTTAAAAAAAGAACTTTTTATTTGCTTAACCTGTCGCGCGTCAGCCCCATTTTGGCCGGACGGGTGTGTAATATCACCATACTAAGGTAATTATCGGCCCTTGCCTACCTTATACACCTACCTTTATTATGTTTATTTCTCTTTATTTATTTTTAGGTATGTTCCCCAATATGTACAGTATAAAAAAAAAGTGATAAAATTAAGCTCACTTTTACTTTAGCCATAGTAAATTTATTTACTAAAAACAGGCATAGTTTTTGTCCAACAGCACATTTTTCAGGGTCAACATAATCACTATGCTACTGTTAATAAAGTCAAAAATGCAAGACCACACGGCTCAACACGAAATGGCGCCCGGATCTTACAACAAAACAATTAAAAATATTGTCAACCCAAAAATACTAGAACGTAGGACAGGCCATTGGCTTCACTTCTAAATACTTACAATTAGACTGTCTGTTAAAAGTAGTCGGGAAAAAATTCCCTCTGCGACACAAGTCGCTTAGAGGCCACTGTGGGACTAAGGACGCGTGACGGGTTAATAAATATAACATTACTTCAATTTAACATATTCAAATGTGATTAAAAGATTAAAAGTAAAAGAAGTTCCTTACAAGTACAATAACTGTTTCATTAATTTACTAATATTAGGCTGAGCAAGCTGGTGTTAACGTAGGTGTGCTTCTATGTGCCTGATAGAGGTGCATTATGATAGCTCAAAATCACAATTTGAATAGCCTTCAAGATGTTGATTTTATGCTAGAATTATGTTTAGCTTTACTAACAAATTCAACTATACTACTTTGTTATTGCTTTTTTCATTAAGATGGAAAAGTTTGGAAACAAAAAGAGATTACACAATTTTGCATCACATTTATTTTAGAAAGTGATATTTGTGTGGGGGGAACGGTTGAAAAAGAAGCATAATTTTGTGAATTAAAGTAGGTAAGTGAAAAATCTTATTTTTCGAAGTATTAAGAATATTCTATGAAATGTTTATCTGAAAATATTGAATCCCACAACATTATAAAGACCTTGAAAAAAAAGTTTTTTGGGGTATGCAGCATAATTCGTGGTTAGTTCATCTGACATCAAAAAACCAAAAATATTCCTTTAGTGCAAAAGTTTAACTTTAAACAAAGGAATCAGAAAATATATATTTCTGCCTAAAATTTATTGCTTTGTTTTATTAATGAATAGTAACTGAAAAAAAAACCTTCATTCAAAACTACTATGTAGAAGAGTTGTGCTGTGCAAAAATTTGAGTAAGATCTGCTAAGTTTCTAAAAAAATTTTGAGAACCAACTACAAAAGTTGTGAGAAAATCAAGTTTAATGTTTGATATGAAAGTCAAAGTAAGTGAGAAAGAGGTCAGATGCTTATAGACTCAATCATCCATAACTCACAGAGTAAAATAGTTCTTATGAGTGGTATAGTAAATGATCACCAAAAATTAAACCCCATTTTAATGTGAAATTATATACAAAAATTTTACATTTAGTTATTCTTTTAAAGCAAATATTACCAAACTAATCATTGTTAACCTAAAAATAGTAAATGATCACCAAAATTTTTACTACATTATAATTTAAAATGTCATCGAAATATTTAACATCTTGTTTTCCTATAAAAGTAAATTACTCTAGATAAATCATTGTTTACCCAAACATAGTAAATTAACTCCTAAAGTTTGACCTTATACTATTGGTTAATCTATGTACATGTAATAAAATTGTAGGAAAGTCAAAACTGTACATTGAATATTTTTTTTAAAGAATACTTGGGGTGTGATCTACAATTGATACCGAAGCCGAAGCATGGATTTACTTCAAATTTGGCACGAATATTATTAAGAAGTCGGGTCAACATATAGGCTACATTTTATTACGCTATCACCTATGGGGAACGAGCAGTGAACCTTTATTTCTTCAACGCATTCTGTAACATCGTGTAATCTAACGACGCATATTTGAATAGCTTCTTAATTATTAATTATTCTAATCACACATAGCTATTTATTTTATGTTAATAAATCGTGTAAAGTCATAACTTAGATGTGTTATAATTGTTCACCATATAAAAATGTTTCCTATTTGCTAACTAGATGGCGTTGGCGTCGAATTAGATCGCGCTATGGTTTCGTTCACAAAAAGTGATGTAATAGTATAGCGTTCACGCAGACGACGTCGCGGGCAGCAGCTAGTGTTTACTAAAATCTGAGCTTTAAAGACTAAATTAATTAACCACTACCGAAATCTTTTTTTTTCTTGAGCGTTTATTCAATCAAATTCTCATAAGGTTTAGAAATTAAACTCACACAATTTCAATAGTCCTTTGATTATAATTTTGTAAGAACTTTTTTTACTGACCAGGTCTTCTTAGTTTTGATAAATTCCTGTGCGCTTTGCACACTCATCAATTTCCTTTCAAAAACCCAATTTTTAAGTTCCCTTTGACGTTTTTTCATATACTCTGGGATTTCATTACCGTCTGCCCATGGCCTTCCCTCTGTATCTGCCATTGATTCGTACTCTGGAATTCGAGAGAAAAATGTAATCAAGTTCATTCACAAGTTTCGAGAAGTAAGACCAGCTTCCATACATTTTTGTATCAAATCCCAGAGTCTGAATGGCGTCGGGCGGCTGAGGTGTCCGGGAGAAGAAAGGGCTTATAAAACGAGATTTAACTTAATTTGGCGTCATTACACTATATTTGTTACCAAGCCTACATTTTATGTCAATCATAGCAGTTTATTTAGGTATTCATCATCATCATCATCATCTCAGCCACAAGAAGTCTACTGCTGAACATAGGCCTCCCCCATAGATTTCCAAAGGAAACGGTTGGAAGTTATTTAGGTAGTAATAGCACATTAATTTGCTTTCTAATATTTGGTAATCATTAACTGGATTTGGTTCTTGAATACAATTTAAAGTGCAATCATGACTAAAACCGCTAGAACCGTTGTAATTTTAGACTTTCTTTTTTTGGTACATGTTTCGTTTTTTGGTGTTTAGTATATTTTTTGGGCAAGAGAGCTTAGGGTGTCGAAGTATTTTTTGGTGGTCAATATATTTAACCCCATAAAAAAATAGATTTTTTGACCCTTTACCCCCTTAACCGAAGTGAATTTTCTTAAATTTTGTCTCTAGGCCATTGTACCTTTAATAAAAAGGTGTATAAAAACCATTAATTTCTAAAACTGACTTTTTACAACACATAGAGTTGTAAGCAATATATTTTTATTGGTGTATTTAATTTTTAACAGAAACTAAAGAAACGCTTATATTGACTATTATTTTTTGATATTTTTGAGATGCATGAACTTGTTTTATTACTTTAAGGAGAGAAAAAGAAGCTAAAGAGAAAGGTGTTCATAATTCCACAAAGGAAGAAAAAAAATCCAAATCAAAGGATGATGATGACCTGTTTTATCGTCACCGCTATAATCGACGTGATCGAGACAGGGAACGACGATGTGATGATGATTATAGGAAGGAAAAAGATAGGAGAAGGGATAGAGACGATTCAGAAAGAAAGGAAAAAAATAAAGAATATGATAAAAATCGGACGAGTTCTAGGAGGAGTTATTATGAACCACGATTCAAGGATGAACCTAGGACGCCAAGGTAATTAATTCCTATTTTTTTTTCAACCTTTATTATTTTATACTTTAGTTTTAAGTAATTATACCAAATTAAAAATGCTTATCCTAATTAACAACCCTGTGAAATTACCACCATCGGGAGGTACATCCTCTATTTACCTTCTGTGTCAACTGAATTATAAAAACCATTTATGAAGCTGTGTATAGTTCAAGAAAAAATTTCAATGCTCTTGAAACACATCATCTATACGCATCAATGCTTTCATACATTTCCTACGGTTCCGAGTACTCCTGACCTGCCCTTTTCTGAGAACGTACTCAATTTGATCTACATACGTTTGCTGAGGTCTACCTCTACCGACCCTACCAATTGCTTCATTCATAAATCTATTTTGTGCATCTATTTTGTGCATCTATTTTCGTTCATTCTTTCAACATGTCCAAACCACCTTAACATACCTTTCTCAATCTTTGTCACCACACTTTCTTTCGCACCGCAACGCTCTCGTATGAGGTATGCCAGGATCGTAGCAAGTGGCAGTCTTTGGTCTCTGCCTACCCCTCTGGGAAACAGGCGTGATGTTATGTATGTATATTGAAACACATGCTGCTGCAGTTCATCTGAACATGTTTTGCAAATCTGTTCTTAAATGAATGTTTAGAAAATATGATCATGTCCACCCAAAACGAACCTAAACTGCATGTTTTCAAACACCTAACAATTTTAATGAGCTTTGACATACCAGATCCATTTGTTTTTGGTATTAGGCTTGTGACACTCACAACTTATTTTGATTTCAATCCCCAGAGTTATTATTAAGTGAATAAAGGTATTGGTGGCAGCTTCACTTTAGAGAGGCAGGTGTACATGTCCCCGTGTGTAACAAGTATTTTTCTAAATTAATCTCAATGTTTTGTTCTTATCGTGCTTAATTTAGTGAAGATGAACATTGTAAGGGCAATCGCAACTGAGCCTGCTTAATGAACTTATGCTCAAATTGTCCCATTCTGAGCTGATGGTAGGGACATGCCCCAATATAGGTGATGTATGTCAGCTGGTAATGTAACAAATTTATTCTTTATTTTCAGTATTAAAGCTTTGAAACCTACTGACAAGACTGGATGGGAAGATGATGATGATGACCCGAAGTCAAGTACAGTACGCAAGTCCAGTTGGGACTTTCCAACGCCTCTGCCCAAAGATGCGGGAACATCGGAAAGATCTTATAGAAGTGAAAAGGGTGGTAGGCCAATGAGAGATTATAAGGGTAGACCTTATGATAATACGCCTCGAGCTTCTCAGCATAAGTAAGTTAGAATTGGAGTAGTGGTAGCAAATTACAGCACTCGCATAGAGTCTTGTTCTATATAATTCCATTCATTACAGATACAAGGTTTTAATAGTCGTTGTGTTGAAATTCGCTGAGAATATTGAAATAAGTTGCAAATCAAAGTTGGGTCCTACACACATGGAGCGACAGCAAAGCGACTAGTTTTTTTGAAAGCTCCAATCATGTGATGTATAGACTGACATGTGAGTCAACTTAATCAGCATTTAATAGACAAAAGCAAGTTATCCGCCATATAAAGTTCTGCATTAACAGTCTAAGATCCATAATTTTGTAACTGTATAATGCAATCATTCAATTAATGTTTGCAGATGGGCGAGCTCGAGGCGCGGCCTAGACATTGACGATACGGAGTGGCAAGAAGCTGAGAAAAAACTTGACAGAGCCTGGTACAACATGGGAGAAGGTAAACTTTAAACTTTCAGTTTTCCTGCATGTTGAAACTTTTCTGTAGTTCCTTAGGGGGCACATGATTTTGAGGCCTTTCTACTTATCACTTATTTTATTCAAAATCTGCGGGTATACGTTCATACGGTAGATTTGTGGACAATATTTAAAACCATTTTAGTTTTGACACACTGTATCAAAAACAGTGTTGCAGCAATTTTCTCATTGGCCCTGCACAATAGTAAATAATAAGTAATAAAATAAATAAAAAAGTAATAGTAGAAAGAGAAAGAAAAAAAAGGAGACCACATTATGATATGGTTCTGCATCTAGCGATGATTGCTCCTTTTTGGGACTGAAACTTTGATGTTATTTGTACATACATATAAGACAATTCGGCAATTTGTCATCCGACACATTGTAACCTATAAAACACTGCGCGCGGTCCGTTCATTCATTGGTCCATTGTTCGGTGATAAAACATATGTCTACAAGGGTTCTTAGGAACTCATTTCTTACTTTTTGTAGAGTTTTAAAGTTGGTTTTATTTTTCTATCAAAATCTGTTGGAAATAAACTGTAATTAATACAATATTTATAAAACATTTGTTTTTACAGGCGAAACCGACGAATCGGATCCATTTGCCGGTACAAGCGCAGAATACGTAGCGCGAAAAGAGGAACAGATAGAGAAACGTCGCAACCGCAAAGTGTCCGCGCAACGGCAGCAGATAGACAAAGACAACGAGCTGTGGGAGCGAAACAGAATGCTCACCAGTGGAGTGGTGCATTCTATCAATGTTAACAATGACTTAGATGAGGTGTGCATGTGTTTAGTTTCTTCACTTATCTATTTTTATGGAATACATATTTTAAGTTTTTTTTTTCTGACTGACTATGCAGTTAGCTGTTGCAGCCATTACTGCTTTACCGGGCTTTTTGGGACGAGACTCTGAAGGAGCCTCTGCCCATATAGCGCCCAACGCTCAAGGGCTCCCCGCGGGGGTAGCCTCGGCTTGGGTTATTGCTCTCATTTTAACTTAAGCCACTTTAATGTTGTTATGATGTAACACTTCGTCGTTCTCTAGCCGTAAGACTATACTGTACTGGACGAAGATGAGCCATATTTTTCCACAACGTCCGGTTTTGAGCCGCCTGGTAGGACGCCGTCTCACGCTGCGTCTACCGATCTGTTGTCGCCACTTGACAACCTTTTGTACGCATCGGTTATCTTTTCGACGAGTGATGTGGCTTGCCCATTGCCACAATTAGCTATGTGTATGGTACCATATCGGTAACTTTGGTTCTTCAGCGAATTTCGTTCCTCTGGATTTTATCGCGCATAGAAACGCCAAGCATAGATCTGAGGCGCTGAAATATTATTTTTTTTTTTTATATTTAAAAACTTAAAGATTGTATTTATATATACATAAATATTGCTGCTATACATATATTTCCAACATATTGCTAACTCTCTATTTTTTAAATTTTATTTTCATAGCAACCATTAATAATGACCTCAAAACCTTAGCGAAAGAAGTAACGCCGCGCTAATTCTCTATTTACTTAGAAGTAAATTTCCATTCCGGAAGTAACATATTTGCCATGCACCTTTTGGAACTGACCTAATATAACTATTTCATCACATTTACTCGTAAACAGTATCATTACGTGCAGGGAAAGGGAAAGGGTGCTAAGGCCTTTATTACTCACACGGGCTTTTTCTTTGTAAATTTTACTTCAAAACAACTTTCAAAAACAAAGCTAAGCGCGCGTTCATAGAATGCGCCTATTCTATCAAGTAGGTATAAAAGCTGTCTTTTCAAAGTATGAAATATGCGCACACTACAAGCAAGCAACTACAAGTTTAACTTCAGCCAAAACTTTGTAATTTATAAATTCTCTAGATATCTAGCGGTGGCGTTGTTATCTCTACTTTTGTTCCCACCATTCCAATTGTGATTTATGAGTTTATCTATTTACTTGCCAATGTGATGAAAAACATTGTGTGTAACACGGGCGGTACGGAAATTACAAACTAAAGTCATTAAAACCTTCGCGTTAGGCTTATAAATAGCCTCTGAAAACTACTACCCTTAATACACAATGTACTACTAACGCCGTGGATTTCTAATATATTTTTAAAACTAAAATTAAATTAAAAATAACAATATTATAATAAAAGTGTAATTTCAGTTATGCAAACAATTTTTTTAGGAAAGCGTGGATCGCGTGCACCTCCTGGTTCACAACATCGTGCCCCCGTTTCTGGACGGACGGATCGTATTCACCAAGCAGCCAGAACCGGTCATACCTGTTAGTATTATTATTATTATTAATTTGCCTACTCGGATAATGCTTTCCTACTACTTCAATAAAAGGATATTTCTACTTCTTCTATGTCCTTTTACGATACTTGCGAATTACACTAGTGTTTAAAAAACCCATATTGTACTTTTTTTATTTTAAAAATATAAAAATAATTTCAGGTAAAAGACCCGACATCTGACATGGCGATAAACGCGAGGAAAGGTTCTGCATTAGTGAAAGCGTTTAGAGAACAAAAGGAGCGACGAAAAGCGCAGAAAAAACATTGGAAATTAGAGGGAACTAAACTTGGTAAATACTAATTTTAGTACTGTTTAAAGGTTTATAAAGATCGCGCCACATAAGTTGAACCAAAATGGCGGTCGTCCGCGCAGGTACAGTTACGGACAATTGTACTAACGAATGTTTTGTGCGTGGTCCGTAATTTCTCATATATTTTTCCTAAGTTCTTATGTAACTAAGTACTTACTGTCTGGCACTGCCCTACGCCCGCCACATGAGACGATAGTTATTACGTCTTATCTAATTATATCTTATGAAGTAAATTTGTTAAAAAATGTTTTGATAAATATATCCTGTTTAACTGGAATTGTCATAAATACGTTATATCGGATCATGTTACAAGTTATTGTACTTTTTTGAACAATATTGGCTTGGGAAGTTGACGTTAGATATAAAAAAAATTAAGAGTTAAAAAATAAGAATTTCATAAAACACTAAAGTTGGTAACGGCATGACACCTTCTACATAATTTTGAATTGGCATGAACTTGAGCCAGAAGTTCCGACTTAGAAATCTTAAGTGCGTGATTGTACCCCAGGGCCTATGTAGCTATGGTTACGCGCTGCCCCTCACGTCGCACCGCATTCCCCACCTCCCGAAAATGTGTTACTGAACATGGTTCAACTTAAGTGGCACAACTTATAACTTCCTTTAGGGTTATAGCTAGTAGTTAAATTAGATATTTGCCATTTATAAGAATATCACAATTATTTAGAATCATTAATCGTTGCTTTTGACCTCAAATAAATTAAATTTTATTGGACAACTTATACAACTAAGTTGCGAACACAATGACCAATGACTATTTGTTATGATACTGTTTTATAAAGCATTCATGTAGTTCAGAATGTAGAATTAGTCCACTTATCATCCTAATTATACCAGTTAATTTACTGTCCTTTAAATTTATATACATATGTAGAAAATTAGGTTTATTTTTCTGTATATTTTTATCTGCAAGTTTTTATTTCTAGGGCTGTATTTTTTACAATTAACTTTTGATTGCGAGACCTTAAACTTTATTTTATATATTATTTAATTTACATTATTCTTCTTGATTTTCAGGTAACATCATGGGCATTCAGAAGGAACAAGATGAACCAGACGACGGACCTACGAAAGAAGCTTACAAGTATGCTGAACACTTGGATAAAGGTGAGTGTCCACAGATGTTCTCGTAATGCCCTCAAGAGAATGCCCTTGTGTGAAGAAGTCGCTTACAGGGTGAAATTCACTTCCTTTCCTATTTTCTTGACCCAGTTGAGAAATGATTTTCCAAAAAGGCTAAAACACGTTATTCCTAATTTTGTAATTTTCATGGTTTTATTTACAAAAATTTACCGGATTTTCGAAGCGAAATGCCGATTTAATTTCAAAAGTGATGTGATACTAACTACCTCTACTTTACGCTATGCCTTGATGGTTCAGTCAGACCAAGTCTTTGTATGAATAGATAATATACATCTCCCATCACGTGCGATTACAATTACGTAATTTAGGATTCACTCTCGTTTTTTTTAAGATTCATTAAAACCTTTTTTTATAGTAAAAAGTATAGTAAGCGTCCAATATTTTTAAGAATGAAACCAACGTGTGAGTTTGCCGAGTAACGTTCGACTAGTTTCGAGACCATATATGGGTCCCGTTTTCATGAGCAGGAGACATTTTAGTTCTGCATGACAGGTTGCGAGCTCCTAGACAAAGAATATCCATCGCTGCAACAGTACAGATATATGAGCTGAAATAAACTAAGTTACCTACCATTCACCATAAGTAATTTAAATAATAAATATTAGTTTTCTTATTAATCGGGTAGTTGCAGTTTTTTTAAATAGTGCGTACATCTGCTTTACCTTGTACCTCAAAAGGAATAAAGGAACCTTTATAGGATCACTTTGTTGTTTGTCTGTCTGTTAAGACCCTTTTTCTTAGGAACGCGTGACGGTATCAAGTTATAATTACTATCAAATACTTAAGTCTCTTAAAGTTAAGGTTATTTCAAGTTGTAAAAAAATTAAGTTTGTAAGTCAAAGCAATAAAAAAATATGCCTAAAATACGGTTATTTTTGTCGCATATTGTGATACAAATTAATCATGAAATTTGACTAGAAGCAATGCATGTTCTTACATCACAATTTTATTCTTTTGCAATTATAAACTTATTTGCAGTTGGTAAACAAACCGCGACCTATGTCTATGTATTAGGACAACAGTTGTCCAGCGGCAAAATTAAGTTTGTCCCTCAATACAGTTTACCTTTAACGGAACCCTCTCGGTGCGCGAGTCCGTCTCGCACTTGACCGGTTTTTTTTGTTGAAATAATTCCTTCTTTGGCACCAAAATTCTTCACAAAGAACATTCTACATAGGAAAAGTATTGAATTGAAAACAAAACATCGATTATTTACCTTTCCAGTAATGTGTTTTATAAATTTAGCTCAAATTCATAATTGTGGACGACAAATATCTAGTTCTGTAGCTCAGTTTTCAACTAGTACGTAGGTCAAAGATAATTCACCCTCAGCCTTTGTACTTAAATAGTTTCCTATTTCCTTACAAAATTGTAACTTGTGAACATAAATTGTAATATTTAAGTAAATAAATAAATTTATTCAAATAAATAAATTCGTTCAAATAAATAAATTCATTCATTCACCTTTATATATTTCGGGTATTACCCAACAATCTTAGATGACTCGCCATCCACTACACTCTCTGGTGATTTTGTAGTACTGTATTCCTTTCCGTCCCTACGTAAGTGTTTTATTAATTGTGAGTTGTATTTCATTTAGTTTGGTTTACCTCAATAATGAATTTGCTTTATTCCAGAAGGTGCAGAGCCAGAGTCAAAGTCTGACTTCGTGAAGAAGCTGTCGATAGGCGAGCAGAGACGGTACCTTCCGGTGTTTGCGGTGCGGGAAGAGCTTTTGCAGGTCATACGAGAGAACAACGTCATCATCATCGTTGGTAAGCGGTAGTTTTAAAAGACAAAGTTACGACAATAGAGCGTAAGAGTACATAGTTAATAATAATAGTACTGGCAGACAGAAGTGACACTCTGTAGTGAAAAAAGCTGGCAAACTAGCTTGCGATCCGCTTGATTGTAAGCGGCCACCGCAGCCTATGTACGCTTGCAACACCTGGGGCAACGCACGCGCATGTACGATCATTCAAAACTTCTTTCTTAAAGAACTACATACTGTAGTCCTTACAGAAAACTATGGCAGGGAGCTCATTCCACAACCTAAGCGTTCGCGGGAGGAAGTTACTCTGAAACCGCACTGTACGCGACCATTTAGGTTCTAAGTTGTAGAAATTAGCTGTGGGCGTAATTTCAAACAATACATCAGAAGACATCCCATTATACTAGTGGTAGAACACACACAGCGACGCAGTCTCTCCTTAGACTTAAGGGTTCGATACGGCTTATGAATTTCGGATCGTCTATGAGTTTCACAGCCCGTCGTTGAACCGAATCAAAAGGGTCAATCTGGTATCCTGGTTACTAGCAAAAACTAGGATTATACACTATTTTTTTTCAGTCTTATATGAGTTGTATATTCTCTTAAAAGCCTGGATTTGGGCCCAATATGTTAGTAGTTTGTGTCTTGTATCACTTTTATATCGATCTATCCTCTGTTATAGGTTTTATAAGATCACAAAACCACGCATTTAAAGTGCTCTTACGCAATTTCAATATAAAACAAGTAACTTTACCATAGCATATAAGTCAATAATAAAATCAAACGACTTTACAAAATATAATTTAAGATATCCTACATTTTTTTAAGTGCGATTAGTTTTAGTACATATTATGTAAGATTTGTGGCTTATAATAATTTTATATTCATATTTAAGACGAAGTAATAAAACTTAACATTTTTGAGATCAATATCGCTTAGCGGACACTATGATAAGAGCACTTGCATGTTCCAAAACTATTATAAAAGCGTTATAAGTCTACTATTCTTATAAGTGACGCATTCTAAAGCTAACTTCTATGCTAGATTATTGCTTGATTTTAGCGTCTACCCTTTTTGATTGGTTTCTAACTTCTGCCTAAGGTGTATTCCGGGCGCTAGGTCCTTCACCATAGGGCCACAGGGCCCGCAATACAATGGATATATGGCACGACCACGAGTGCATATAATTACGTTCATTAGTTCAATCCTAATTGAAGTTCAAATTAGTTTAACCCGTTCTGTGGTCACACAGTATCTTACACATATCTCTTGTTTTGCATCCGATCCTAAATATTTTGTCATGTTGTGTTGATGACACTATCATACAAAATCTAGCTTATTTCGCTAGCATTACTTATGATCCTAATACAATAGTAAACATATCATGAGATAGTCTGGGTTCGTACCACAATGAAATCGCTGTATGTTCTTTTTGTTATTTTACTTTTACATCTAGTTTTCTGAATCATTCCACTATGAAAACTTTTTGTTTGGTTTGACATCTAAGAAAGTAGTTCATAGGTAAATGCAATAAAAATATAGCTTAAATGTTACAACTAAGGTATAAATACTAATATTGAATATTTACGATTTTTTTTTGTTCCATATAATTATAATTTATTCGTTTTCTTTGATGTCAAACACAACAAAAAGTTCTTATTGTTGTCTGATTGATAAAACTAGATGTCCAAATAAAAAAAAATACCACAAAGATTACAGGCGTTCCTGACTGTGGTTTAAACCCAGACCCTAATCGTTATATGATATAGCTGTGTTCACAGTATCGCTGCACCACAAGGACGATGAGTTATGTTAGCGAAACAAGCCAGATATTGTAAGATAGTCATTAATTTGTGAAGTATTAAATATAAGAACAGTTTAAGTATAACACAATGGAACTTTTTCCAAAAATCAGGTCTGAATTACAGTTTGAAGTTGGTTTCATCCAAGTGAAGTTATAAACTATTATGTTATAGACACCAACTTCAAACAGTAATACAGATTAGATTTTTGGCAATAAGTAATTATTTTTACCATTTTAGTGCATCTTTTTGAAGCCGGGTGTTTTTAGTTTTTGTTTTTTACTTTTGAGTGACGAATAAAGAAAGGGCTCGATACGGCAAGTAAGTTTGGAATCGTCGACAATTCTCACAGCCCGCCGTTGAACCGAGTCAAAAGGGCCAAGCTACTTTGCTAGCTTGGCCCTTGGTGAAGAATTTTCTGAAATAAAAACTTTTTAACAAAAAAACAAAAACAACTGGCTTCAAAAAGATGCACTAAAAGGATAAAAATAATTACTTGTGATAATTCCGATAACAATTAATACTTAAAATATATGCGAAAATAAAAATCATAATCTTTCATTTGGTATACAAGACATCTTTAGTAGAACTATTCGATATATATCGGCCATATATTAATACAAAAGTGCCATTACTACCAACAGAGCCACCAAGCAGCCGACTAAATAATAGTGTATGCTCCGCAGGTGAAACCGGCAGCGGCAAAACGACTCAGCTGACACAGTACCTGCACGAGGAAGGATACAGTCGGCTCGGCATGATCGGGTGCACGCAGCCAAGACGTGTCGCCGCTATGTCTGTCGCCAAGAGGGTCTCTGATGAGATGAATACTAAACTGGGTTAGTACCACCTGTGCTAGTCACCACGCAGCACCCATCTCTTATTTAATGTATAATTTGAATCGAATAATGCTTATGGGTTTATAAATGGAATTGGAGCATTAACAACGCAACACGCGCCTCTAGTGAAGGATGAGTTTATAGGATAGGGTTATTAGTGGTATTTTTAGGGTTTCGTAGCCAAAGGGTACAAACGGTGCCACATTAATAAGCCTACATGTCTGTGTGTCCGTCCGTCGGTCGTTTAAGACCCATGTAGGTCGAATCCTTAAAATTCTCACAGAATAAGTATTATAATGGCGGATTTCCCAACAAATAATAAAAATAGAAAAAAATATTTTTTATTAATTTAGAATTTTATATAAAACAAGAAGGGTGATTTTGATCTTACGTAAAAACGTTTATATATGCAAGGTTCTAACTTAAAATGATTATAGTGTAAGGCTTGTGGCACAACAGCAAATAGGAAAAACTGGTCAGTTAGAGTCGTACATTCTGTACAACCCTCGGTTCGCAAGTCGGACTCGCACTTGACCAGGTTTATTTCAATATATATACTATAAAAAAAACCTTTTTTGAATCCACTTAATAAATTTATTACTCAAACCTACTTGTACTTACTTAATAATTTGTAATACAAATATGTCTTAATTTTAATATGTTTTTCATACAAAAGTTAAGTATATTGGATATGCACATTTTCAACACCCATTGTATATTCTGTTTTAATTGATCTATACATTTTATTCTTTACACGTATTGTCTCCGACAATAGTCGGAGTATCGGAGAAAGCGGTAGTAGTAGCGGTAGCAGTAGCGGTGGATGTTAAAGGGAGTGTTTTTTCTGTTTTTCGAGATGAAGGGCTCGTCGGCGGTGACACGTCCTTGCTCGGATGGCTTGATTTAGTTCCAGAGTGCTAGCGCACACACACATAAAATAAAACAAATGCGGTGGAGTAGTAATAGTATTTATTTATAATCGGAAGACAGTGGATTGTCTATATTATATCATCGGCTTTACCTTCTTAGGAACCGTTCATGATGAAATGAACCCCATTACATAACAGTTACAATAATAACTATTGTCTAACCTATTTGTTAATTATATTAGGTGACGAAGTTGGGTACGCAATACGTTTCGAAGACTGCACGTCGCCGAACACAGTGATAAAGTACATGACGGACGGCATCCTTCTGCGAGAGGGACTGCGGGAGCCGGATCTGGACCACTACTGCGCGATCATCATGGACGAGGCCCACGAAAGGTCGCTATCTACTGACATGCTGTTTGGACTACTGCGGGAGGTAAGTCCATATTTACCCCTCGCGCGCCACTAGCCCGACGTCGCCGTCCCCGCAAAGCGTCGAGGAGGGCAGTTTTTTTTTCTTGCCGTAATAAAATGCACGTTATTCAAAAACTAAGTAAGCTACATTGCTTTGCGGATATATCAGTTTTGATAATTAAATAACCTACTAACCTACAGTTTTTAAAACAACAAGTAATACCTGTTTTGTATTCCTTTAAAAACCGGCGAAACACAAAAAACATTTCACTTCAAGTCATTTCATATAAATCGCGTCATATTATTTACACTTATTACTATACATATTAAATTTATCATTAACTACACTAATTACATTTTGATTACAACATAAAAAAGATTTTTATTGTAATTTAAAATATAAATTAAAACTATTATTTTACGACACTGGCCGATTATCACGGTCCGCCATTACGCAATACTACGAATTCACGAATTACAAATGATACTTTTTTTTTTTATAATTTTGACACCGGACGGATTAACCAATCAAACATCACATTGTAACCTACGTTTTGTCAAGATTCTGTCTTCCTTCAGTGAACGCCACAGACGGAACATTTTCTTGTGCTTAGTTTTTTTCAAGGGATTCCTGCTAGGTTTTTTTCAAAGCAAACCGCCTTAATTAGGACGTCGACGCTCGTACATGCATATGCTGTGGAAGGGGTAAGCAGTAAAGTATATTAGGTTTAAAACCTTGGTTTTTCGACTAGATTCGCCTTTTGCTATGAATAAAGCGACTCGTCTCGATCCAGACTTCAATATAAGTATACGCATGTGCAGAAGTAAGGTGTGAACAACATTAAGTTTAAAAAAAACCATTGCTATTAATCGTAATATTATTAACATTGTAACGTGACAACTTGTGCCTTTCACTTTTTATGTCTGTCTCTCTCGCTCTTAGGCGGGCTAACCATGCCGCGTGCCTCTCACTCGCTCTCATTGTGAGCGCATAACGTGAGCGGAGCGTAACGCAGTTTCTTGAAGTGTCACCCGGCAAACCAATTTATAAGACGTTGTCACGTCAAAAGTAGGTTTTTTCGAAAGAGAGACCTGCTTTTCTTCAAAATAAAGCAACTCGGCTCGATCCTGACGTCGAAACTTGCAGACAGCAAGGCACTTGACACTTGATTTGAGCTCCATTCATCATTAGGCTTTATATCTGGGGCCTATTTAACTAACGTGAGAATTTGTAAATTACTGAAACAATTCGGAGTACATTGTCGAATCGATGAGCAGCAACATATACTTGTTCCGTTAATTCCATATTGGTTCCGCAATGTAAACCAAATAGTCATTGTGATATACAATTGTCAACGTTTTTTCATTAGGCACCTAATTGTACCCTCTGAACTTGCCTCTGTTCCTAAACCAAGGAACCTTTGCTTATGATGCGTTTTACTGTTTTTTTTTCTGCCTCCGTAGTACAAAAAATGACCGTTATTACTCTTATCCTTGAAGTTTCCAAGCTGGAATTTTTTTTAATAATGAAGACTTATAGATAATTCTTTATATTTCACGGGAAAATTAACATTGTATTAACAATAACATTTTATGAGCTATTGAAATAACTTATGTACGGGATCATCGGATTGCGGCTCCGATTCGGACTTGTTACTTTACTATAGTAGTATAGTATAGTAGAGCTCCCTGCCAAGGTTTTCTCTAAGAACTACAATATGGGGTTCTTCAAGAAAAAAGTTATTAGATTTCTGAAGGGTCGGCAACGCGCTAGTGATACCCCTGGTGTTGCAAACGTCCAAAGGCTACGGTCACCGCTTACCATCAGGCGGTTGGTAAGCTTGGTTGGTCACCTTATTGGTATAAAAAAAAAGTTAGAAAGAGACAAGATACTGCAGATTTGATCCGTCTCTTTTTTTTTAGCGACCGTTTTTATTTTAAAGCTCTGTAGGTTATGTGCTACCCTCTTTATCTATACTTTAACCCAACTCTTCCTAGCAGCAATAAATGGGAAATTTATCTCGTGTAAAAGGATAAGAAATATATATGTATTAAAAAGTATTATGTATGTTGATTCAGTTGAACACAAGAAAAACATAAGATTATTCGATCAATTATGGATTCTGTATTATTTTCAGCGTTTAAACATCTGTATTCCGTACATCTGTATTTTTTTTTGCATCTAGGCATACATAATTTATTTTATTTTCTGAGTGTGAGCCATAAAGTATACCATTATGACTCACACTCAGAAATAATCATACGTGACCATTAAGGTTCTAAGGTGTAAGGATGAATATCTTGCCGATGGTGAGCGGTGGGATGTTAGTAAGAAAAAAGCTTAAAATTCAAGCTATGATTCCCTTGCAGCCTAGTTGGTAGTGTGGTCGGCTGCTGTGCAGAGGGTGTGGGTTCGATTCCAGCAAAAAAGTAATATACAGTATTTACACAGTATTTTCAAGTGGGCGTGCATGGCCAAATTCGAAACTATGAGAAATAGCATAAAGTACTCCCTGGATGATCCTGTCAGTAGTTAAGTGCTTGTCTCAAAGATTAAGCCGTGCCTGTCTCAATGCAAGCCGTATTAAGGCGATATCGCGAATGGCTTAATATATTAGTTTTGGTTCCTTAGAATTTACTCAGTTTAGCGAAAAATTAGATTATTATGACAAGATAAAATGGTGTAACAAATAAATAAATTGCCTTACGCGTTAAAAAAATAGAAGCTATGTTTTAACAAAAATGAATTATAAAGTTTATTGTGCGCTAGTTATTATTAGATATGCGTTAATAAAAAAACTCTGCTCTTCGTCACGATCTCAAATTGTTGCTAAAACAATAATATTTTGAAGTAACTATTTTGCTGTGCAATCAGTATTTTGATTAGGAATGGGATTTTTTTTTGTATTTTTGATTTACATTTAAATACTAGCCATAAAAAATTTAAATAAGAACATAATGTTGTAAAAAAATATTGAGCAATCATTTCGAAAAAGGCACAGGTAATGTAGGTATGATTATAAAATATATTCGTTTAAAATATGAAGCAGTCAATTAAAATCCCACACGAAAAGTTTCCCATATATCGTTACTTCCCAGAATTCGATTCTTATTAGCGACACCATCGAATGGTGTAATAATACAGTATGAGTTTTTTAAGATCAACTGTTTCGATTAGGAATATAATTTTTTTTTTAAATCCAATGATAACGTTTTAATTTTCATCATAATCGGACCTGAGACTCCTTTGAGTACTTTTCGCTATTTCTCATAGTTTCGGATTTGGCCCTGCACGCCCACTTAAAAAATTCAGCCTGTATATGTATTTCTATGCGTTGTTTAGTATCCATAATACAAGCTTTTCTTACTTTGGAGCCCGACGGCATTGTGAGTAATGTCCAAAGTATTTATTTATTTATTAGAATATTGCAGTAGATAATCGAACTCAAGAATGTAAGTTTTGTTGCTCACTGAGTAACCTTTAGCCTTTAGTTTGTAATATTTCGTTTGAAATATCTGCGAGGCGCGAATTATTGATTTGTCTCAAAAACTTTTGATTTTCCAGATTGCCCCAATGAGTTAATCAATCCGGTTCTATAAATGATGTTATACGTCTTCTAGTGTCGACCTAACTTCCTCATTGTTAAGATCCTGTAACGACTCATATAACTGGCACACATTTGCGAGGGTATAAGTCATTTATTTTTGTATAGTATATAGTCTTGAAAACGCGGATTTTTTTATGAAGTGTCCAAGGTGTGTTCCTTCTATACAGACAACCGGATTCCACTTCTCATCATTAGTGATTTCCCTGTTATGAGAAACTGGTTTTAAGTCGTAAAAAAACGTTTTAATCGGAGGCGTCATCGGGAAATGTAGTTCGAAATTATATCCTATGCTTATAAGTATAAAGTTGAAATTATTTTATACCATATTTCCGCAATATTTGTACATACCTTGAGTCATAAACAATGTCTATCATAGGATTGTGTTTATTTTTTTTGTTAGCCTTTGTTTAATTTCTGTATTAATATGAATATGTTTAACACATAATTTAACAGTAAAGTCCCCGTCACATAGTCCTACTAATATAATAAACGTGAAAGTTATGTGTCAGTATGTTTGCTACTCCGTCACTCTGTGTCAGTATGTTTGCTACTCCGTCACGCCACAACAATGCAAAAGCTTATTAATACTCTGAATTAAGAAATATTTTATCCGGTTAAACTCAATCAAAAAAAAAAAAAAAAGGAAACTTCCTCCGGAATAACTTAACCGAATTTCCATAGCTACATTTTGCTATAGCAAACTTGCTTACTATAAACAAAATCAAGGGATTGGAATCCCACGCTGATAAACGATGTTAGTTCGGGAAGATCCGCAGGAACAGCTAGTATAAAATAGAAATATGTTAATTTGATTGTCTGCCTCTATGTTTATCAATCTCTGCTGAATGAAATAACATTGGGTTGTAAAATGTACTAAACGTCAACTGGGTTTGTTTCTGAGTTTAGTACTATGCAAAGCGGCCAACTCTGCAAGGCACTTTGGGCAAGCATATCTTGCCAAGACCATTAAACTATATTAAAATAGCTTTACAAATATATTCGGCTAAAGTAAAATTCTCTCTTTATCGCTATACCTGAATCTTTTGTTGGACGGCTGGACCCATCACCTCCGTAGGTTTCGAAAACGTAATCGGTGTGAACCACTTGCAAGAAATAACTTCCTGCTACCCTAACTAGGTCGTAAGTTCACCGAGTGGGTAGCCTGCCCACACTGCGATTTCCGGAATAATCGAAGAGCTGCATCGACGTAAATTATTTAGCTTTGCCAGTGTTTTCACCCGTGTGAAATTTAAGTAGAGCATGTGTAGCGGATAAAATACCGTATGATGTCAAAAATACTTTTAAGCTACTAAAAATTATAACTTTTAATAAATCTACCAATGGTTTTTGTATTATTCGTACATAACGGACATAACTAATGCGAATCTTCGAATTGAGAGCTATTTCTAATTACATTCAGTACGTATCTACTTTAGAGTGATTTGTCAAAAGACGTTCCCGTTGGTAATGGCTAGTAGAGATAAGTCATCCAGTAGTTTAATTTAATTAAAATCTATTAGAGGTTATCCGTTACTTTCGCGCTTGTGCCACCAATAAATAAACAGTCAAAACAACACCCATTTTTTTGTACTTCTATTAAAAGTATTATATATTTTCAAAATATTCTGTCAAACCGCATAACAGTTTTTTGACAGAGTATTGAGTATTGCTCCATTTTGTCTCGTAATATACATAGGTTAAAACTAAACTTCCACATCAGCATTATCTAGATGTATAACTAAAGCCACGACAGTAATACTACCTACATAACCTAATTTATTTATAAGATATTTTTTACATTTAATTTTATATGTAGTCTTATTGGTAGTAAGGTATTGAAACATTTTGGGCATATTATTCATAATATGAGGTACATTGAAGTGGCTTGTCCATTTACCATAATAGTAGCATGACTTAGGCACAGTTAATCTATTACTTGTTCTTTTCTAGTTGTAATTCCATGGGAAATGTGTTTTTATGTTCTTTCAATGAACAAAATAAGTTTAAATTTTTCGTGAACGGGGAATATCTTGCAAATTTAAAATAATTTATCGTAGTGTCCTTTGCATTTCTTTTCCTTTTTTTCCAATGATACGTTTTTTTTTCCTTTTTTTCCAATGATACGTTTTTTTTTCCTTTTTTTCCAATGATAGGTACGTATTTTTTCCTTTTTTTCCAATGATACTTTTTTTTTCCTTTTTTTCCAATGATACGTTTTTTTCCTTTTTTCCAACGATACGTTTTTTTTCCTTTTTTTCCAATGATACGTTTTTTTCCTTTTTTAAATTATTTGCACTCCACGTTTATAAAAAAAAAGCTTTCGAATTTATTACTATAGATTATTTGATTTCCAAACTTGGATAAATAATAGCAGATGACTTGTGCACTAATGGCGTTCGTCTCAGAAAACTACAGATTTAAAATCTCCTTAACGTTTAGGAATATTTACACCTAATTCTTGCTAGGAATGTATTTTTTTAAAATCTTAGTGTAGAAGGTCTACCTAAGATAAAGGGGAAAGCCTAGGTCCTAAACAGGTATATATAATAGGTCCGCATAAAATTGAGTACAGAATATGTACATCAGGCTAAAATTTGTTAATTAATGTGTCATAAGCTCTGCTGCAATCTAAGTGTAAATTATTGCGTCATAGGCACTTCTGCAATCCTAGTGCAAATTACTGCGCCACATGTACTGCTGCAGTCTTACCGTTAAAGTAATTTTGTACTCCATTTCAGTAAATAAATAATAAAACATCTTTATTACGTTTCATTTATTATAAAAAAAAATGCTTCGTTATAAATAGTTTATAACTTATAAATTTCTCTCACAACAGTCAACCGCGATGCCACAACTGGCACAATAACAGGCCAATACATTGTTGTTTCATCATCAAAAATAACAATCTTACAATGCTTCACACCTACTCACAACAGTTTTTTGACCGACTACGAAAATCACGCGAAACCAAAAGGTGCATTACACCTAATTAATCAAACTCTCTCGTAAACATCAAACTTTCGTAGTCGACATTTTGTTTAATTTTTTACATTTAAATATGCAATATTAAATCAGAACAGTCTTTTAAAATCAGAAAAAGATATTAAAGAAATACTCGTAAGACTAGGATGTGTTTCGCAAAACACCTCAATACGGTTTCTCTTAACTTGTATCTTATCACTTACACTTAGATAAATTATGATAAACACTGAAATATCAATAGATTAAAAGTAATATCAGCTTTAAAATATTTGCTACGAATCGAGGGGCGTTTTTATTATCTCTGAGTAAGGAATGTTTTTGTAGCAATCTTGCAATCAATCTTTACTATCTTAATTTCCAGTAATCCTTCGTTACACTCGAGAAATCTGCGTAACTTGGTCAGAAGAAACATTTTAATGTGTCAAAATTAAATAGTTACAAATACTGACAGAAGAGAGATTACAAGTAATGTTAAATAAATAAGGAACTTTAATAATAGCTAAGCAATTTTTCAAACTTCGCCTGATGCCGAAGGAACACAAATAATAAATTTTCTTTATCTTTTTTTTAAAAAAATTGAATAGTAAATACTGACAAAAATACAAAATCTGTTATTGGCAGAAAAAAATAAAGTATACGAAGACGTATATTATAAAGCTCGCAAAAATTAAACTTGGATATCTGTCTATCGCAATGCGATAATAGAAATGTACTTTTCTGACAACAGTTATCGAGTCACTAACTTTTCTGCCAAAATTCTTTGTTTATTTTAAACGTTGCCAATGTTGTTGGACCTGATAGGCCAGAAGCAAGCGTAGCAGGAGTAGCCAGCGGAGCGACCGCTGGGCTGCGACTCTCACACTGACTTAGCCTTCGGCCTGGCGTGGTTTTGGCTCTGGCTCACAAGCATCACGCCCATGTTCATGCCGATGTTGCCCCATTTGAGAGACTCGCTTATCTGAAACAAGGAAATTTCCATTTAGATAACAACATAGCCCACGCATAAACTTCCGTAGAAAATATTTATTTGCCTTTCAACCGACAGAGACAGATATAATTGAACCCGGCATTAAAGTAAATTGAGTTTTTAATTTTTTTAAATATAGTAATAAATTTTACCACTGTTACTCTGTACACACTCGTTATAACATATATTAACTCAAAGATAAAACGCAAAACATAATAAAAATAATGCAAATAAGTAAGTGAAACAGCAGAACTAACAAATATTTTAATTCATAAGTTTATAAAAATACTAGTTCCAAGTATAATAGAATTCATGACTTACAATTTCAAATTTCTACGTCTCTATTTTTTTGTACTTATTTACGATCTACGGATTGGAATTTATCACATTTATAGATAAGATAAATAGTATATTTCCTAGAACAGTCATCGTGACTGTTTCAATACATAAGTCGATAATAAATACAAATAATATTTAGGACGAGTCATTGACCTAATAATAGTAGTATCTAAGACACGTGCTACGTGATAGGTATTGAAAATCTTGCATACTAAATAAAGTATATTTGAATATAAATAAGAGCAGTTGGAAAATACCTAACTTAGAACTATACTCTTGGGTTTATATAGTTATATATAAATACTTAAATACAAAATAAACAACAGAGTTAGTTACGATTGGAATATTTAAGGGAATAAGTTTTAGCAAGATTTGGAACAAAAATAGTCTTAGAAATTACCCGACACCAACAAAAAAGGAAATCCAGTAGATGATTTATCAGAAGATTTTAATATCTTCTTATATAGATATCATTGATAAATATAAATAATAAAATTACAAAGCTCAGCAAGAGCTGTTTATCTTACTTAGTGCTTGACTCATGTAGTAGTTACCTAAATTCCTTAAATCATTCATATTATTAATTGCGATGTACTTAACGCCCTACAAGTCATTGTCTAATATATCACGTGCTTTAACTTGTCTAAATCCTTTACAAGGCCTTTGTTACACAACAAAAAATGTAATCAGTTAAATTACGAATAGTATTTAGCAAAACTTTGTGAGAAATTTGGGAAAAACCGAGCAACAGTAGATATAGTTAAATATAAAAAAAATCGTATTGTATAATCAACAAATACAATATTTATTGGATACTAGGCTTAAATAAATATTGCAATGTAATAATACAACGAGCTCCGTATGGAGTGTGTTCTCTTAAGCCATTGTTGGAAGGTCATACTACGGGTAACATAAAAAATGGATCCAAGGCTGTTGGGTTTGAAACACGCGAGTCGAGTCATATTATTTAAATCTTTTGCAATCTACTTTTATAATAGTTTTTCATAATGTTGTGTTATATTTTTAAAGATTTAAGTTCGTTGATGACTTAAGCACAAGAATCTAATTAGTTTACAGTTAACAAAATCAATTTAAAGTTACTTTTTATGCTACATGTTTTTTTTTTATTTTATAATTGAACTATCTATATTGTTATGCATTTATTCAGTTTATGTCTGAGTGCAGGAATGTTTTCAATGAGTTATTCAAGGTATTTGGGCTGAGTTTATTGTATTTTTAAATCGATTTTCTTACGTCAATAATTAGCATTGAGTAACGTTAGAATGACAATGGAAATTCTTTGACAAAGGAAACATAAAACACTTATCGCTGTAACAGTACGTTAGGTATTAAAAGTGATTGGTTCACGTATTTCTACTGATATGACTCGGCTTTCACTATAGTGTGTGTTAGGAACAAATATTAGTCGAATGTGTGCGCAACAATGTTAAATACATATACTATACAATATAGAGGACATGGATTCCTATGCAACAATATACCAATCGGTATTAAAAATAGTAACCTCACCGGTATAGCAAAGTTGGCAGCTGTAAGTGTCCAAAGCGCCTCATCGATTACCATCAAAAGATAATAATCATGGGGGTTTTCGACGTCGTTAAGCTGATCTGTAACAAAATTGTTGGGTTGTGCGATCTCTCATTGATTTTTTTATTCGTCGATCCCATTCTTGAAATGCCTTGATGATGCCCCATGCATATGACCTCCAGTCTTGCGGATGGATGAGCGCCGGCGGATTTGTGGCAACTTGGGAACCATGTTTTTACTACTTAGGGATTTTATAATTTAAGCCTTTTTAAGACAACATTGAAGAAAAAGCAGACGTGGAGTTGGCAGACAATCACAAAGCATTGAAATGACTTATAAGTGTATACTTAAATGTCTGGAGTCTTAATGTGTTGTGTCAATACAAATCCTGTCAATTTTTAACTTGATAGGATTGCAGAGACTTTTTTTAATGAAATTACATGCAAAATGAATAAAAAAATAACAAATTCTAGAACCACAAACAAACAAAGAATAAATAAAAACAAAACATTGAAATCGTACGTTTTAGTTAAAGCCACTAAAGTGTAACAAATCGGCGAAAACTACCGATATAAGCCGTTATTGGAGGTTCTAGATTTTTTCCAAAGAAATTTGTAATAAGTGAACTTTTAAATATTCACCTGTCTCATGCGAGCTTCCTGTGGAGTCTCCCCATAGCGACACCAGTGGACGAAATGCAGTGTATTATGCCAATTCCTCTCGAACCTGGACTTAGTTGCCATGTCAAGCTGCAATCAGTAGAAGCCTCTTAGTAGCTGTTCCACCGTCTTCCACTTAGAAACTACCTCCAGTTTCCAAACGAAAGCCCCGACGAGGCTTTCGCTATCTGAAATGAAAGGTTCCAATTCTGACGTCGCAAGCCTACGGAATGGACGATACTGTTCATGCACTAAGTTTTACTCACGCAAATCAAATTCAAAGAGAAAGATAAGTAGAAAACTCTAGAGAGCGATAAAGTTTCAATACGCGCTTTGTATATAGACGATTTCATTTAACCGAAATAATCGTATCGAGTTTATTCCCCTGGCGCACATCTGTATTTTGTATTGGAGACAACAACTCATATAAGCATTTATATTAAAAGCTCTTTTAAAATTTATTATGAATCAAATTAAACGCGACGATATTTAATTTGTCTTCCAGATGTCCTAAAAAACTCATTGCGCAATTGAATATTTTATAGTCTTAATTGTTAGGATTTTACTACTAGGTGTCGATTTGAATATTTACTACAGTAAATCTAACATTATTTTAGTATTAATCATCTTCATCATCATTAGTTACTTTAATCGATATTTTTCTTTAGCTGGTAACAAATATTGCGTTATTGGTTTTCTTAATTTTTACTTTTCTAACTTTATGGGTTTTGTTATTAAGAGATGAATTGGAAACTTTTAGTGTGTTTCGATGTTTGTTTACCTTTGCTCTGATGTCCTTTTCGCTGTTTGGCGTTTCTTGTTTGTCATCCACATTATTGATCCGGATCACGGAGTCTTTTTTCCAGAAATCACCAAGGGTTGTCTTTACGACACGTTTGCGTACTCCTTTCTGCTGGACTGTGTACACTTCTACCTGTTCCGGGTTTTTTGTTTTTTCTGAAAACAATTTTAAATACATATGTTACAAATTTAATTTTACCTACAACGGCATCTTGAAATAAATTGAGCGAAGCAGTCTTTGTACAGTTGTTTTGATAAAAATGACGACCAAAGATTTGCAGTGTTATCGTGGGTTTGATTTCTGGTAGGGGTAACAAAAAAGTTACAATTTGTGTTTTATAAAGTTCGTCACGTTTTGGAACGAAATATCATCGAGGAGAAAGCATTATTGACTTTTCTGCGATAAATAACATTTGTAATATCGGACCGGGTGATACAGGAATTATATTTTCAAACGGTAAATGCTCTTATTTATGAAAAAAAAACAAGTTAATACTAGGCATTATTTATTTACTGGTAACCTGTTTAAATGTTTTTTGCGACATTGATTCTGGTCTCCGGAAGATCTGTCTTGACAGAATATCTGCGACAAGTCAGATACAGGTAACAATTTGAAAAACTATATGACCTCTTTTAGTTAAAAAACGAGTTCAATACGTTGACTATCCAAATTGAATTCAATTAATATTCATGATGTGGCGATCCCATTAGTCAGCGAGAACCGGCGCGGCCGCACAAACCGAGCAAGTGCACATTATTTACGAGCACACGATTTGGAACGCACAGCGCGACTATGGTAACATTGTGCAAATACTTAACCTCAGTCGAGCTCAAAGCCCCCTACGGCGTAAATATTATCGCCGTGTCCCAATTGTTAGCGATAAAATACGATTTTGCAATGTGTCGCTCGCGCTCGCCTGTACAACCGGTACTAAAATGCTGTACAATACAGTTTGCGAAATTGCCACACACGCATAAATTCCAATTGAAAGTTTACACACCTTTACCCTTCTTCCATATGGCGACGGCGTACATGTGGTAGTTCGGAGACATGGTGGAGTCTGGAGGTAACGGATCCTCAGCTTTGACTTCGAGGATGAATCCTGACTCGACGACAGCACACAGTATGTTCTCTTCATCGTGCTTGAACCACTTGGATTCGCGAAGTTTGTGGATGGCAACTGATGATCCGAAGCGGGGTTTCTTGGGCGCGAACAAAGCTTGGGCCTGACTACCGAATCGCGATAGGAGCCCCTTCACCGTCGGTGGCGGCGCGAGGCTCTTCTCAGGCGGCTTTATCTGCTGGACACTCCGGCAAGTAACGAACCTCGCTTCCATTGAACCCTGTCCTGTCTTAAATTCACAAGACAACTTTCCCTCCGTCACTAATTCGACTTAATTTTGTTGTGCTGGCTTAAGTCTTCAACGTTCTAGGCGAGGAGAAGTACTCTCGCAAGAAATCACGTTTTGAATTTAACACTTTCACAATTTTATTTAATGCGCGTGGCTCGGCGGTTGTGAAAACGTAGAGCTATGCGGCGGCTTCGTAACGTTAGACGCGGCGCGCGTCTGGGGAGTGGGTTATAAATGGCGGAGAAGCGAAGGGCGGGGCGAGGGGACGCCGGCGCTCTTGCTTGACCTCACTAAGGATGTACACTTTGAATAACGAGTATCCGCTGTTACAAAAATAACTGTTTTTTCGAACGCATTACACAAAGTGTAAGATTTGTGCAATATAACCGGCGCTACAATTTATTGAAATCTTTAATATAATATTGATATTTCAATTTTGTTATTGCAACCATACAAAACGATCGTTTTGATTTCGTCGAGATTTAAAGTTGAAATTATTTATTTTTATTGAAATGTCTTCAATGTTATCCTATTATCAATCCTTAACATGCATTTGTATCCGTTGCCTGGTATTCATATTATGTAGCGCTAAGTTTGCTTAGACTGCGCTCTGTGATTGGTTCGAAATTATTATTATTAACAGATCACTTTATGACAAAAATAACACGTGTAAAGAAAACATTTTTTAACCTTTTTGCATTTATATATAATTTTAACATATTTAGCCCCCCCTCCCCCAAGCTACGCAATATTAATCAAAACATTTTATACTTTACCTTTTGTGGGACAAAAATCCCTACAGTTTGGGCTAGTGATTTAGTTAGTGAAAACAACATACAGTAACTAGTTATTAAAAACGTTAGCCGTTATTGGAAACAATAAAATTCTGTCTTCACTATCTTGACCTCACTCGTCAGTCACCACACCTCCCGCTCTACCTTCCCCTCTGCGACCCCCTCCCGCGCCCGTGCCGCGACAATGCGGCGCCAACCGGCAGGTGTGGTTTTTTTTCTCATTTTCATTTAACTAAGCGAAACTAACTTTAATAACTTAATTATTGTAATTATTGCTACGCAAACTCTTGATTTCCCGTATTTCAATATAACAGTTAACAACAATGTGTCCTGTATCATAGCCATTACACGAGTTTCGAATGCCAACTGGGTAAAGTAACCGTTTCCACATTCTTTTATCCAAAGGCTCCACGGGAAGTACACTTAATTTTAACTGTATTTTCTTTGGCGTAAGGCTGTAAACTTCAAATAACGTAAAATTATCCTTTTTGTCCTGTAAAAGTTTAGGTATTATTAACTTGTTATTCATATGTCACATGTTAAGATTCATTATATTCTAGAATATAGTAATGTTGTTGTCGTCGGAAGTGGAGTTGACGACCTCGCAGCTTCATATTTTTGCAACGGCCTTCAGCGTCTAAAGGTACCTCTGACTTTACACACTGATTGATCGATCGCAAGTTGTAAAGCTGTCGTATGAACAGTACGTTTACTACTTTGACGTTTAAACGTCATATGTTGATGTCTACACAATTACAACTCGTTTTATGTCGATTAATAGATCTGAAAATTGATTGTGTTTTTAAAATAACTGTCCTGTAGATTTTGTTCAGCTAAATATTTAGTAATAAATTGAACGACCAACTGAAGTAAAAGGGGGTGCCCATTTGTGGCCAAAAACGCCCAGAAAATTCAGTTCCTTAAAAAAAAATCGTTATTTAAAAATAACTATAAATAGATTTTTTGACAGTAGAATTTAGGAATAATTTAAGCAAGTTAATAGTAGTGGGCACTTGTGGCCGGAATTACTATCGACGGTAAGCATCACCCTTTTAAATGTTTAATAAGGTAAGTATGTACTAAGTTAATATAATATTAAAAAAGTAGATTTTTATGAAGTCATTGTTTTATTCCATTGAGATGCCATATTTTTTTTTTTTTTTTTATATACCACTAAGGTGGCAAACAAGCTTACGGCCCGCCCGATGGTAAGCGGTCACCGTAGCCTATGGACGCTTGCAACACCAGGTGTATCACTTGCGCGTTGCCGACCCTTCAGAAATCTAATAACTTCTTTCTTGAAGAACTCCATACTGTAGTCCTTGCAGAAAACCTTGGCAGGGAGCTCATTCCACAACTTAAGCGTTCACGGGAGGAAGTTTCTCTGAAACTGCACTGTACGCGACCATTTAGGTTCTAAAGTGTGAGAATGAATTCCCTGCCGATGGCGAGCGGTGCGATGGTAGAAAGGAGCCGTGGGCATCATTTCGAACAATTCCTCAGAACACAACCCATTGTACAAGCGGTAGAACACACACAGTGAGGCAAAGTCTCTCCTCAGACTTAAGGGCTCGATACCGCAAGTGAGTTTGGAATCGTCGACAATTCTCACAGCCCGTCGTTGAACCGAGTCAAAAGGGCCAAGCTGGTATCCGGGTGCACCTGCCCAGAGATGGCAGCAGTACTCCATATGGGGCCGAACTTGCGACTTGTAAAGTAACAACCTTTGCCCCGACGTGAAGCACTGCTTCGCTCTGTTGAGTACACCAAGTTTTTTGGACGCCATTTTCACCTTATCTTGTAAATGATCTCGGAACTGAACATCGCTGGAGATGTCGACACCAAGGATCCCAATGCTCTTGGAGATGGAGAGGGGAGTGTTCTGGAATTGTGGGACTACAGTGAATGGAGTTTTCTTAGCGGTGAACGCGCACACTTGTGTCTTTGTAGGGTTGAATCGGACCAAGTTTACCCGTCCCCAATCAGAGACCTGGGATAGTGTGGTCTCGATTTGAGACACAAGTTCTCCGCGGTTTTCCTCCACAACGGAACGAGGGATGTTTGCACAACCCGTGTAAAAAGCGTCTCCAGTACTGTCATCTGCATAGCAATGTATGTTGTTGATGTCCAACATGTCATTGATATGCAGTAGAAACAGCGTAGGAGACAGCACAGAGCCTTGCGGAACACCAGCATTAATGTCCATGCTATCAGAGCAACTACCGTCAACTACGGTTCGTATGCGTCTGCCGGACAAAAAGCTAGCCACCCATTTGCACAAACCCTCGGGCACTCCGTAAGATGGCAACTTCGATAGAAGACCGCGGTGCCAGACCCGATCGAACGCCTTCGCTATGTCCAGGCTATATGCCAATGCCTCCCCCTGACTCTCAATGGCTAGTGCCCATCGGTGTGTGAGATACACTAGAAGGTCACCAGTGGAGCGACCGTGGCGAAAGCCATATTGACGGTCACTGACCAGATCGTGTACTTCTAGGTATCTTAGAAGCTGTGTGTTGATCACACGCTCCATCACCTTAGAGAGGAGAGAGGTAATAGCGATAGGCCTGTAATTCGATGGATCTGATCTATCGCCCTTTTTGGGCACCGGGTGCACATTCGCAGTCTTCCATGAAGACGGAAATTGCCTAGTGTGATAGGAAAGCGCGAAGAGGCGCGTGAGTACAGGACATAACTCAGGAGCACACTGCTTAAGCACCACTGCTGGTATACCGTCTGGCCCACTCGACTTATGAACGTCTAGAGAAAGCAAATATATGTTGTTTAAAATAACACAGTTCTAAAATTCATTCAAGAGACAAGAAGTAACGAAAAATTAAAATCGAAATGGATGGTATATCCATACAAAATAAGACGGTGCAAACACAGTGCAAATGTATATTGGTTCGGTGACCTACAAGCTTGGCAAAATCTTCACTTTCTCCAATCGTAGTCTTCGATCGATATATTGACACGGTCAAAAGTAGACTTTAATTTCCTTCATTATTTATGTAAACTGATAAATTAATGACAATTGTTTCTACCTGTATTCCCCATGCTAATAAAAAATGCGTGCTACCTCGATTGATACACTACGCCCGTGCTAAGTGCGTCGAGTACCTAACAGCTTTATGCTAATTCTATCAACATATACGTCCGTGTGTACAAACTTTGTAACACACACAGTTATAGCGATTATTACATTGTTCTCTTTTTTATGTGCAAGAATTAAATAAATTGTCATTGAAATAGTTTTCAATTATGAGAATCGTGAAAAAAACGAGTATTTTTTTAAAACAATATTAACGTTTCGTTTTATTTAATGAATGCACTTAAAGAAACACGTTTATTTGGTATTACTTTGTGAAAAAGTCTGTCACAACTGTTTTTATTGCATTTTGTTATCGTAGTTGCGGTTTTAGATTATATTTGTTCTTGTTTTTACTGATTAAAAACACCTTGATGTTCCATTCTGTTATTATTGTGGTATGTAATATAAATTAATGCGAAGTACTATGGTTTGGATGAGTGAATCGTTATCAGCACAATAGTAAAGACCTTAAGTTCTTTATAACTAGCCCTTTTTAATCCACAAAAGAATTCACATGAAATGAACAAAAAGGCTTTTGAATTTGAAGTATTCAAACCCTTAACTTTAATAACCTACCTACTGACAATTGGAAAATACGGACCATATAAACTAATTACTATGCTAAATTCCAAGTTTTGTATCTTTCCTAAACAGTTTCTGAGAAAAGGGGTCTTGACAGATAAGTTCGACACGTAGACGTATCAAAGTGTTTATTTAGGCGTTTCAGGGTTCCGTTCTTTTATTCACCTTTTGAGGTATGGAAAATCTAATATATATACACAACTAGCTTTTGCCCGCGGCGGCCCGCCATAAATTCGGTTTTCGGTGTAGAATTTCAACGGCAAATTCTCAATATAATATAAAAAAAAAACAGAATCGCGCTTGACGTTTAGAAGTAGCCTATGCCCTTCCTTAGGGACAGACAGACAGAGTTACTTTTGCATTTAAAATATAAGTATAGGTTTTATTAACAAGTCCCTAATAAATTATTTTAAGATATCATGCCGATTCATTTCTTTACATTCTTTACTTGAAAACGTCATGTTTGAGTCGGTTATATGCCAGGGAGTTGCCGTTGAAATCCTAAACCGATACCCGTATTTAGGACGGCTGGAACCGCGGGCAAATGCTAGTTTATAATAAATTGATACGCACATGATCGTTTACAAAAGCATGTATGTATATTTCACGGTTATATTCCCCAGAAGGTGGTAACCAGTGGTTGTATACACATCCACCCACATCCAAATGTGGGAAACATTTCTTCATGTCTTTTCTTACCTTTATTTATAACTAACTTACTTTCGCGTTTATAATATTTATACGTTGAAATTTGATAAACTGTAACCAAAAACATTTTTTTTTATCTTTTCCATTGTTGATAAATGATAAATCAAGCGTTTTAATCTAATGTCTTCGCGTTTCCAAAATCGTGAGATTCAACATATTTTCCGTGAAGCACGTTCAGATCATATTATATAATCTTCGTGCGCAAATGTGTATCAAATATCACGTCACCCCGTTCAACTACGTGATCTTTTTTGCTCTCGTGATATCGTGTACTAAAGATTTATAAACCTATGGAAATTATCACGCCCAAGGTCTCTTGGAAGTCGGTCGTCGCATTGAATGTCAACAAAAACTGTAGTTTGTAACTGAAATATTTTTATGAGTTTGCTTACAATATTCAAATTGTATGGTTAAGTTCCTTGCTGGCGAAGGTTAATGATTTACTTAACAGAAGATTAAATCTATATTACCTGTGAATCACTCGACAAATTAGACGCATTTATTCAGTTACATTTCAAATGATCTATTGCATAAATGCCTGAGGTATTATGCACTGGCTTGCACACACTTCTTAGTCCCAGTGCTCTTGATGAGAAATGTTTTTAAACCATATGTATAGAAATTTAGCCTAAATGGGTCTAGAGACTTAAAAGTTTTTTTTTTATTTCGCTTAGGCATTAAAATTAGAAGAGAAGGGATTTCGAAAAATTACATAATAAAACAGGAGTCAATAGTAGTTTAAGTTCGAATGGGACGGAATAAGTTAAAGTTTAACCGTAAAACCGTGCCTTTGACACCGCTGCGGGTTATCACTAAGTTTCTTATAAGTGTTACTAATTTTACAAGCACGAAAATATAACAAGATAATGTTCAGAATTTCACTATACCTACTCCAACGCCGACCATTTTTTATACAAATAAGATGGCAACCAAGCTTGCGAAGCGCCCTTTCATAAGCAGTAGCTCTAATAGAATATCTAATCTATCTAATGGCACACTAGTAACATTACTCGCGCGAATCACTTCCTTCTTGAAGAACCCCATCCTAGGGACGGCTTTCTGGTATACTTTTGTCTCTTGATATGTTACTATTAGAATAATAAACAAACATAGCATATAAATCAAGCTAGAATGGCGCGTAAATAGATAAGTCTGTACAATAAAAAGTAAATACTCGATGTATGTATTTGTTGTAGCAAACCTCTCAATCACACAGAGATTACACATGACAGCTTAATACCTAGGTAATGCTGCAAGAATTGATCATTTTATGGTGTTTAAACAGTTTATAAGACAATTATTTACTAACAGCTACACTATCACTAAATCATATTCATATTTTTTTTTGTTCTAATTGCATCAAAATATCAATATTAGTTAGTCGGGACTTTTGGCACTGTGAAAGCTGTAGCCGATTTTTGGCACCTACCGTTCGAGAGTTTCTGCTTTAATAGGTTTTTCTGCAGATGAAACCGCGTGGCACTTCTAGTCTTCTATCTTTTCACTATTGAAGACATATTTCTTGAGAACTGAGCCAATTTAAGCTTTGACTCAAGATTATTGCTTTTCCAATGTACAGTTACTAATAATAAATCTTCGTAGTCGAATACATTTATAGCGGCCAGGAAATTGGCTTGTTTTATAGACTAGCTCTTTATCTGTGGTGTTCTTGATAGTAATATTAGAATTGGTTACTTGTCATAAATTGCAACGTCGATCATAAAATCGTCAAAATCTTGACGAAATATATTATTTGTATGTTGATACATAATCTTTCTACAACTATTGAAAAATGGATCTCTGTCTACCTGTCTATACTATTGTAAAAACACTTACCTCTGTTCTCATAGAGGGTGATAAAAAGTAGAATGTATCCCTCGCTGCGCCCCGGATTCTTCCTTAGAAACCTTCGCTTGTCGTAAAAATATTATTTTGATCCCTTGTGATACAATCTACTATTTGGACAATTTAGACTACTTTTGAAGTTTTAGAGTGGAGACCGCGCATCGATAAGCGTAGCGTGAGTCGACCTCTAGGGAAGTAGACAGATGACCTAAAAGGCCTATACCCAACAGTGGACATTGTAGGCTGAATAACTAATTGGAATGGAATGAAAATGAGGTATAATTATGGAAGGGGTCTCTGATATGGGCGTACCAAGCAACCTTTGGATAAAGTTTGTATTTTTGCTTGTATAGTTGCTAAATATTGATAAAAATAATTGCATTTTTACAACATTTAGGTCCTTAATTTTCTTTTATTTTATATTACTTGTATTAATTCGCATATTTACCAAATATAATAATTCCACGTAATCTTATCGATTCTACATTAAATTTGCGGCGTATAATGTGATTCTCATTCCGGTGCATGATTTGTTTTCTGTGACTCAAGTCAACTAACAAGACGTCAAATCAATTGAAACAGTTCTTATAAACAATACTCATTCTAATGTGTTATTGCATTCGATAAATAAAATGTCATATATATTTTATTGCTATTTTTCTCTAATGACGATTACGTATAAAAAGTAGGTCCTTGTAAAAACCCCAAGAAAGGTATCATCGTCGTTAATACCTTACGTTAGGTTTAAACAGAAAAATGATTCATAAATAGACATCTAAAACATACTTTACCTATGCAGATACTATGTCATTAATTGCTTCATGGTTAGCGTCATTAATGTGTTTTTACAAATATTTAGTTGCGGAAAACCAATCAATTACAGACATTATTATCGATGTAACGCCACTTTTAACTCCTCTATCGCTCATGATAATCTCTAGACTTTTCCAAAATGACGTAATATAGTTATTTTTTTTTAACGACAACCTTTTCAACTTAGTGTATCGTTGTCGGTAATAATACACAGTTTTGTCACACTATTTTGATAACGAAATAACCGTTTTTGTTATTGAAATAAGAAAAGGGTAACCAGTTATTTCGGTAATGCCGACGTATATTTTTTGCCGTCATACGTACTTACACACAACTACTGCGAGTGACTAGAATCACGTAGCCGCGTTACGTGCATATGGTCACGTCAGCCCATGGCCCTTTAAATCCCTTAGATTACAAAACGTTCGAAACTAGCTTTTAACACGTTTTTCATAAAAATTAAATTTGTTTGTTGCTATTTTTTGTAAAACAAATTACCCTAGGGTGTTATTACAGACATCGACATGTGTATAACCAATTGAGTTTGTTGAGTATATTGTGTCGAATAGCTTATTATTACTACAGAATTGGCCTCGATTACCGAAACTGACGTTTTTCGATCTCTGATCGATCCGATTTTTATTAATTTAATATACTTTCAAGTTTTTATAGTGTGATTATATGTGACGGTTTCCAATCATTTTAGCAGGATTGGTCTTTTATTTTATTCTCTGGCATGATTGTTAAACATTTTTTTAAGATTCTGGCAGTATTGCGCCATAGAAAATAGGCATCTCTAAAAATATTAAAAATGGCAATGATGAACTTCAATATGAAAGAAAGGGCACATGAATTATTAATAGTACATGGGCATAGACCAAGAGCGATACTTTGACTTGGATCTCCAAGGCTGAAGAAGATCCAGATGTGACCTATAGCAAATCTCGCAACTTCAAATTAGCTAGCAGTCAACAGAAAAAAATATTAATCGAATAAAACTACGTTAAATGCGCGAAAAAGTGGGAAATATGATAATACTTTAACGATCCTCAGCACAATGTATAATTAAAATTTAACTAAATCAATAGTAAAAAGGGTTTTAAGTACTTAATAAAAAAAAATGTCTAAAGCTGATGTCTTTGTATGATTGTATGTGCTAATCGGCGAAGGTACCGCTGGGATACACAGTGACACTCGTCTATCGGAAACGATATTCGAAGTTATGCAATATCGGACGTGGTCACAACTTGGATTGGTGACCGTCTAGTGGCACATTTTTTTCTGAGCACCTCCGTGTTTCGGAGGGCACGTATGACCGCAGCTGTTTAGCCGTGTCAGAGGTCTTATGGCTGGATTGAAAACTCCCGACAGTCTAGTGACCACTATAGCTCGACGAAGTCCGCTAACCCGCGCTAGGCCAGCCAAAGCGCCCTACTTCAAGGAGACCTCTGGGGCGTATAACGGCTAAGGCGTCGATCAGTCCGATTTGAAGAAATATTGCGTCCGATAGACGAGCTATTGGGGAAGGTTCCAGCCAGGCTACACATTGCGACCGCGATGCTGAACAGCGGTCGAAACCGCAGCAAACTTCTAGTCTTTGTATAAAACTTTTTCTACATACACTGTCTACAATTGCAGCCATAATAGTATAACAACATTAACATTCACAAGTGGTTTATACAACAATTATTTATTACACTACCTATTACCACAGCATAATCTATTCTGTGCAGTAACAAAAATTTAACCCATTGGGAAACTTATAAATGAATGTTTTTTACCATTTGCACTGTTGTTTTTACTTTTTCATTGGAAAGAGGCCGATGACAGCAAACAAGAGTGAATCACATAGAGGCTGCGCGTGCGCCGTGTTGCATGGAGGTCGAATGATAAATGTTTTAGAATACTTGTCATTTATTTATTAGGTCTCTGTATGTAACTGTAGTTTTTGTTGGTAGTTTGTTATCCGTCCGTATGGCAGCCTTGTAGTACCGTTATTTTCGGCCGATTCTGATTCTGATAAATTTAACAGAAATGTGTCTTATGTTAACCGTTACACCCTTTTTTTAATGAAATTTAGAAAAAAAATATTTAAGGGTAGCACTTTAAACAATTTCAAAATGGTATTTTATATGGTCTTTACTGACCCATATAAATAAATAGAAAAAGTTTGCATTTTTGAGAGTCTACCTGTTCTGTAAAGCTGTGCCTCTCATGATGCAAAAACAATGCAGAATCATTGTTAGTCCCAGGTATGCTCTTAGAAACTTTTTGAACTCGGCAAACTGTGCGCCCGAAGATGTCCATGTTTTCATTCGCGTAAATGTTTCCCCTCACCAAAAACACTGTGACGATAATTATAATACTTATTTCTTGTGTAAATAAATATAGCTATGTATAGGTTCTAATAAATGGAATTATTCTACTATTTTGTCTGTGAACCTAATAATTTAGTAACGATTCGACCTCGGTCTAATTTCATAGGTCACAAAATCAGGTCGCTACACTTTTATATGGTGGGTTCGCGATAGCGTCGCGTTGTCGTGGAGCTAATCGAAACTCGGCGACTAAATAGGTAGTGGTTATAGATTTGTACGGAACTATCAGTAGTCGTAGTGAGGTTTTAAAAATAGAAGTAAAGTACTTATCCAGCGCAACAACTGTTAAATGCGGCGTACCACAAGGAAGTGTATTAGGACTATTATTATTTTTACTATATATAAACGATTTACCCAGTGCAGTTAATTCTCCAATGGTTTTGTTTGCTGATGACAGCACGATCATTGTAAAAAACGAAAATGATATGAATTATGAAAACAATATTAATGAAGCACTGGCTAAGGCGGTAAAGTGGCTTGAAAAAATAATTTGATTATTAATCTTACTTAGACAAAAGTTATGCATTTTTATCAACGCCTAAACCAACAAAAAATTAAAGTCAGTTACAAAGATGTTGAACTAGTAAGTGTAAACACAACTAAATTTCTAGGGCTCCTTATCGATAGTCAGTTAACATGGAAACCTCAAATTGAAGAAATATGTAAGAAGCTTAGTAAATTTGCCTATGCACTTTACAATTTGTCAAAAAAAGTTAGCCTCGATGCAGTTTTAATGTCTTATCACGGCTCTGTAGGATCATTACTCAGATATATTTTGGGGTAATTCTACCGAAAAGGAATCAGTTTTCAAAGCCCAGAAGCGATGTGTTCGAGCAATGTGTGGTTTAAAAACTCAAGATAGTTGCAAACCTGCATTTAAAAAATCTGAAAATATTGACACTACCATCTTTATACATTTTGGAAAAATGTATTTTTTGTAAAATGGACAAAAGGACGAATCAGATCCACACGAGCTCAACATTCAACAAAATTATGTTTAAAAAAATGCGAAACTGCACTCCTTTTCGTTCTCCACTTGTTTACAATAAAATACCGGATAAAATTAAGGATCTACCATTACAGTTGTTTAAAAAAAGATTAGTGTCAATTCTTACAGAAAAATGTTACTACACAATAAACGACTTTATGAGTGATTCTATAATATAATTAGTATTGTATCTTTTAATATCAAATATTTGTACGCCGCAATCAACGGCAAAACATAGAGAACACAAAATCTGTTATAAAAACCTGTATTATCTTACCTATGTTTAACAAATAAAAACTATTTGTATTTGTTTTTTTAGTAAGTGCTAGTTTTTTTTATACCACTAATGTAACAAACAAGTCTAGGGTCCGCGTGGTGCTTAGCGGTCAACGTAGCCTATGGATGCTCGCAACACTAGGCGCATTTATAACTCGCGCGTTGCCGTCCCTTTAAACATCAAATCACTCCTATCTTAAAGAACCCCCATACTGTAATCCCTAAAAAATCTCTCATTCAAGACTAATTAGAACGATATCAATCTCGCTCTGGTTAAACGATCGCGTTTTGGATGGTGGAAGGTTTAGGATCGACTTATTTACATAATGTGGGTAAAAACCTCTAATTAGTGACAAAACTAGTTACTGTGACCTTCCACAACATCATTGCCAGTAATCGAAATGCAAACATATTGTAGGGAAAATATTTGCTTTAACAACGTCAGGGAGTTTGTTAGCTTGACACTAAGTTATCGTATTCACATAATTACAACTATTTGTACATGTAGATTTACATGTCGTGGCTGACTGAATCATCAACATCTATTCCTAATTGCTGGAGTATACAAACTTCTTATTTTAAATATATGTATATTTCTCTTATACAATAGGGATCCACTAAAAAAAGATTTTTTCGAAATTAATCTTCTGCGAATATAAGTTTGTATCTAAATCTGTCATTTTTGAAGTTAAATTTATGAAAATTGGTATTAGAAAAAGCAATAAGATTTTCTTACATATTTGTGATCAGCGGGGTCACTCAAATGTAACCAAATTTAAATTAATTCAAATAGGATTTAGTATCATCGTCAGTTTTAGACACACCGCCCAAGCTCTGTTCCATGCAAGGAATCTAAAAATTTGCTAGTAATTATAGATCTGCTGCATTTTCTTCTGATTGCATAGTCAAAGATAGCTCGTAATTTTTTAGCACTTTTTAGAAAGTATTTTACAGTTAACACTTGATTTTTCGGTCGGTAATGATCAATAGAAGGATAATTAAATATGTTGTTTCTGAAGTTACTGATATAGGTAGTTACATTTCGGTCCCGGGGTTCGCCAGATTTTTTGCCCAACATGTAATGGGGTCGCGTATTCGAGAAGGTTGAAAAACACTGCTCTAAGGGTCAAAATAGGGTAAGACGGTTTGTATGTGAGCTCCCCTTTTGATATATACGATGAGATATTAAGAAGACTAAAAGTTTGTATGAATTGGAAAGTCCTCAAATATGACAAGAAGTGTCATCTCACATCACAACTATCACACTATACAAACTGACAATGACAAGCCATTTCAACTCATGTGGGGTTAACTTTCGCATACTCCTTAGTAAAGCCCTAGATTGTAATATGAACTTACGTACTCGTACTTAGACCCAGCGCATTAGTCTTATTGTTGATCTGACAGCTGAAAACAGTTTTTTATATCGCATGTAATTATAGTTCATATGTACTGTAATAATTAGAGTACATTTTTACTGTAAAACCCAAGCCGAGGCTTCCCCCGCGGGGGGACTCCTTTAGAGTCTCGCCCCAAAAGCCCGGTGGAGCAGTAATGGCTGCATAGTCAGACAGAAAAAAAAAACGATAGTATGTTATGTACGTATACTTATTTCTTTGTACGTATATTTATGTCTGTCGCGACTTTCAAACACGGCTGGCAACTACTAGTTAAAGCAATAACTATTTTAGACGTAATTCGTCCATTAGCAGCTGAACTGACGACCGTAGGAGGTCAGAGCGGTGACCGCCACACCTCTGGTAAATATTTCGGGTACTCCCTAGCTATCATCTCATTACATTGCATTTTCAGTTCTAATTGCTAAAACCAATTAACTAGAATGTGATAATTGGTAGTCACTCGGTAGGCATTGGTCTGTCTGGCAAGTTCAATAAAATTATGTAAGTAGTAGTAAGCAAATACTCTTTGTTAAAATAATATCGTCTTACTGTTACAATACTTCTGTATATATAGCTTTAAAGTGAAGTCTCACGGTCGAAAACAACAAACGAAAACGTGAAGAACTTACAAATAGGTACGGACTTTTTTGTTAATGCACTGAAATATTATAAAAACAACAGCGAATGAGGCGTCTGACTAACAAGTGGTTTCTTACCACTTAAGATATATGCAAATTATCAAAAAGAAATTAATGACCTACATATATGTAAATGTTTTGTTATGTAACATACAAAGTTGATCGTCTACATTACAAAAAGATAAAACTAGAGTTAGCTATGTGAAGTAACGCTCTTACGTTATATCACGTAATACCTAGATTTGGTTTTCTATAAAAGAGAAAATAAAACCACGTAAGGATCAGATTCCCATCTTTTAAGGGGGGATGGGGGGAGGGTCAATTTTAACACCTTTTTTTACATCATGTTTTTAAAACTGAGACTTAAAACTAAGTTATTTTTTAGATTTTTGTTTTTTGAAAAAAAATATCAAAAATTTGCTTAGGCACTTATGAATAATATAAATGTGAAATATTGTAGTGGCTCGATATTTCAAATATTGATAGGGTTGTTATAAGTTTATCGTGTGTTACTTTGTATCTTTAACCATCGTACCGCCCAAACGGATGAACCGATTTTGATTAAGTTTTTGTTTTTGTTTGAAAGCTGACTTGTTTGAGCTGAGAATATTCTTATCTATGATTAATGAAAATATGTTCAGACATTGTTTGATTGTTTTACTAGCAATTCGTCGCAATTTTGTCCCCATGTATCTTGCGAAACCCTAAACTTTAAAGTTCTGGAAATATATATATGTCTTACAGTGCAAGATTTTTGAAATTGCCTTAGTGGTTCCGGAGATCACCCTCTACATGCAAAAAAGTTCTCTCTCTCTTATAGGTAATAAGTCTTTGAATCTGCAGGATACCCAACTCCTTACCAACTTGCAGCAGAGGTGTCATGGTTCGGCTAATTGAAATGGTTTCAATAAGAAGGTTATAGACATAGGGTGGATGATTGAGCAGGAAAGAGAAAGGAGTATAATTGGTGAGCGATTCTAAGCAATTTTCACTCATTCCATCGATATTTTTTTTTTATTCAAAGTCAAAGTCAAAGTCAAAATGGTTTATTCAAATAAGGATTTTACAATCACTTTTGAATCGTCAAAGTTATAAAATATTATTTTTTGAACCCTCCCACCTTCCCGCCGGTTCACAATGTTGTTGATTTCTACCGAGAAGAATCCGGCAAGAAACTCGATAGTTACTCTTTTAAAAACACTTAAATAAACTAAAATACAATTAATGTTTTAAATAAAAGATTTTTAGTCGTACAATTTTATGATACCTATGCATCCTGTAATTGAGCATCATCAGTCCCAAGGATTTTTATCATTAACATAGTCTGAAATATTGTAATATGCCTTTTTACAAAGTACCTGCTTGATAAAAGATTTAAATTTACTTATTGATAGATTTTGAATTTTATTGGGAACTTTGTTGTAAAAGTGTATACATTGCCCCATAAAAGAGTTACTTATTTTGTGTAGACGTGTATCATGCACCAACAGCTTATTTTTACTTCTAGTATTTACTTTGTGAACGTCACTTTTCTTGCTGAAACTATTGATATTTTTATGTACATATAAAAGATTTTCATATATGTACTGCGACACTAAAGTTAAAATTTTTACTTCCCTAAACCTATCCCTCAGAGATATCCTAGATCCTAATTTATAAATAGCACGAATTGCCCTTTTTTGTAACAAAAATATTGTATTTACATCAGCAGCGCTACCCCACAATAGGATACCATAGTCATTAAACTATGGAAATAGCTAAAATATACTATTTTTGCAGTGTCGACATCGGTCTTTTTATATTTATAGATTATAGAACCTTTTAGAAAATACCATTTATCCATTTATTTATTTGCACGCGGTTTCACCCAAGTTTCATATAATAATGTCATATAAAAGTATGGAATAGAATTTATCATATAAATTTTCAGTTATATGATAAATTCTATTACATACTTTACGATCTGCCTAGGCATATTGTAAAACGGCAAATTATACGATTTGACTGCGACATATACAAATATTTAATTTTTAAAATGTCGGTTTCCATAATTACTTCTAAAGAATCTACGGTTGAGTCATCATTTTTGGATATGGCACTTTTAACTATGGCCTCTATATCTAAATTATTTAATTCTTAATTTTCTTCCAAATCTTCTATCGTAGAAGCCTTTCTTTAAATCCTTTGATTTTAAGTTAGCCCTTTGGATGTGTTTTTAACGTTCTATGTAATGTGTCGTTTCAAAGCCACAAATTTTACAGTCATTGAAGTTGTGAGAAATGATAATAATGAAGTCGCATTCAATGCAGCAAATATTATAATCATTGTCGTACATTCAGTCTTTGCCGTTAAGGAGAAGATTAGAGACACAACGACTGCAGCGCCACCTACCGGGTCCAATAGTGTTATCAAACCTTGCAGGGACCCATTTGAACGTACACAAAAAATACAATCAAAATCTTTCCTGCCATTTAGTACAGTGACACACCTACTGCAGCGCCATCTACCGGGTCCGAAGGTGTTTTAAAACCTTGCAGGGACCCACTCGAACGTACAAAAAAATATCAATATAATCATCCCTGCCGTTTAGGAGATAAGGGACTCACCAACTGCAGCGCCACCTACCGGGTCCATTTGTAAATTAAAACCTTGCAAGGACCCACGCAAACGTATACAAAAAATATCTTTAACATCTTCCCTGCCGTTTAGGAGAAGATCATCGACACACCAACTGCAGCGCCACCTACCGGGTCCAATTGTATTTTCGAACCATCCAGGAACCAAACAGAGTTACTGAGTTAGGTACTTTCTAATATTACAGTATGGATGCTCTACTTATTACAGTATGGATGCTCTACTTATTACAGTATGGATGCTCTATTTAGATTTTTTTTTCATCGTCGTATCATTTAGTCTTCGGTCGAAAAAGTTTATTCTTTTGAGATACTAAATACCTATGTGTGTATTTCGGACAAATTTGTATGACGAAACCGCTCAGTCATTAATCTGGTCGTTCTAGTTATCAGATAACTACCAACACGTATTGTTCCATATCGACAAACAGTTCGCACGTAACGCACGTTCACACCTTGTTCCATAACTCAGTGCAACGCTGCAATCGGTGCAACCATCGCAATGGGAAACAAATACCTTTTGCCACATAGACGTGAGAACATCAGACTTGCTCATGTTTTTTTTTTGCCAACATTTTTATTGCAAATTCAGTTCTATTTCCTTGAATTTCGTTTCAAAATTGTGTTGATAAAAATAACTTGTGCTTGTGCATAAATATTTTGAAGTCTAATGCCTAGGCCACGTACAACGCGCTAGCGCGAAGATTCGGGCTAGTGCGATGTAGGTAGCCACACCTTCGTGAATACTTTGGCACTTCGTGCGAAGTCGTAACCACATCGCTTCGCTGTCGGTAAACTCTCGCACATCAAACGTTTCATCGCGATGAACTTCGCTTGTGTGGCCACACTTCAGTCGGCCCACAAACATTATACATATTTTCGACGTGGATTGGAGTAACGAGAAGATTTTGGACTTTATTAGCTATTAAGATCCTGAGCCGATATTGTGGAATCAAAAAGATGTTGGCCACAAGAGAAAGACTTTTGACTTACACAATAAAAAATAATTTTTCGCTGCCATATAACGCAGAGCGACCGTGGCGTCTTTTTTTGTGTTTTGCGTTTGCTTATCGCCGTAAATTCCACAACGTCCAGTGTGGCTAAGCACCTTCGACGTAGGCCAAAGGCGAAGTTTCTTCGCGCGAATGTTGATACTTATTTTTTGCATAGCAACGTAGCAACTGCTTGGTTACGTGAATAGTCTACTGAAATAAGTTTGCATTTCATTACATAATATAAATGCCAATAGCATTAGCTTAATGAATATAGATCAGTTTTAGTAGATCGTTGCTAAAATATGTTTATCTTAGGGTTCCGTAGCCAAATGGAAAAAAACAGAACCTTTAAAAACTCGTCATGTCTGCCCGTATATCACATCCTTATAAATTCTTTGGGTAGATTATAATGAAATTTTACAGAGATGTGTGATTTGTAAGGGAGGCCACGGACCTACCGATTCTGTTCTGTTCACATCGTGTGTGGGAGTGTGTGTGCGCCTAAAAGTTAAAACAAATACTATAAGTAATAGGACTTTGTACATACTAACAATGAAAATCGGTTTGAATTAAAACAGTTCTAAAGTTTCTTAGATATCCGCAATAATTCTTAACGTACGGAACCCTAACTTTATACGAGTCCTACCGCACTTGGCCGGTTTTAAGTGCTAATTTGAATGACTAATAGAAGTGCTATTTACGTTTTCAATAATGAATTTATAACTACATATAAATTCATTCACTAACAACTTACATATTTGTACAGAAAAGGGTTAAAAAGAGGAAAAACATCCTGCACTCAAATAAATTTCACGGTGGAATACGTTGTTTTATTGTTACATTTTCTTTTATATGTCATTGTATTGATAAATTAATGTCACAATATTCGAGTCGTAGTATATGGTGAGGTGAGCCGAGTTACCGGTGTGAAGTTAGCGGCCTAAGTTAGCGGCCGTTTATAATCCGACCAAATTAAAAAGTAAAGGATTTTAATGAAATAATTTACTGAATTAAACGGATATAACAATAAAGTGACCAAAATAATGAGAAACCGGTTAAAAATTAAACAAATATATATATAATTTAAATAATAAAAAAATAAAGTAAAAGAAAATTTAACAATGTGATACTTATCGGCCTAAAAGGTCATCATTAAAATGCGGTAACACTTAGTGACGCATATCAAATTGAGCCTCGTTAAACCAGAAACCATATCAAGTTTTCAAATTACACCTATCTCGGGGTTAAGTGTGAGAAAAATGGTTAGCGGCCTAAAAATTATTTTCTTTCAAAATTTCAAACAAACCGTAAATCTGTTAATTGAGGAAAAAGTTACATTCAAAGGCTGTTGAAACAAGCATTTTGTATTATTCTTATTAATAAATATAACTACATGTGTAACACCTCTTCAATTTAAATAATAAAAAATTAAAAGTTGAAGAAAATTTCACAATGTGATACTCATTGGCATAAAAAGTCATCATGAAAATGCGGTAACACTTAGTGACGCATATCAAATTGAGCCTCTTTGAACCAGAAACCATACCAAGTTTTCAAATCACACCTATCTCGGGGTTAACTGTGAGAAAAATGGTTAGCGGCCTAAAAATTATTTTCTTTCAAAATTTCAAACACACAGTAAATCTGTTGGTTAAGGAAAAAGTAACAATCAAAGGCTGTTAAAACAAGCATTTTGTATTGTTCTTATTAATAAATATTACTTCATGTGTAACACCTCTTCAATTTAAATAATAAAAAATTAAAAGTAGAAGAAAATTTCACAATGTGATACTCATTGGCATAAAAAGTCATCATGAAAATGCGGTAACACTTAGTGACGCATATCAAATTGAGCCGCTTTAAACCAGAAACCATATCAAGTTTCCAAATCACACCTATCTCGGGGTTAACTGTGAGAAAAATGGTTAGCGGCCTAAAAATTATTTTCTTTCAAAATTTCAAACACACAGTAAATCTGTTGGTTAAGGAAAAAGTAACAATCAAAGGCTGTTAAAACAAGGATTTTGTATTGTTCTTATTAATAAATATTACTTCATGTGTAACACCTCTTCAATTTAAATAATAAAAAATTAAAAGTAGAAGAAAATTTCACAATGTGATACTCATTGGCATTAAAAGTCATCATGAAAATGCGGTAACACTTAGTGACGCATATCAAATTGAGCCGCTTTAAACCAGAAACCATATCAAGTTTCCAAATCACACCTATCTCGGGGTTAACTGTCAGAAAAATGGTTAGCGGCGTAAAAAATATTTTCTTTCAAAATTTCAAACACACCGTAAATCTGTTAGTTGAGTAAAAAGTTACAATCAAATGCTGTTGAAACAAGCATTTTGTATTGTTCTTATTACTAAATATTGCTACATGTGTAACACCTCTTCAATTTAAATAATAAAAAATTAAAAGTTGAAGAAAATTTTACAATGTAATACTTATTGGCATAAAAAGTCATTATGAAAATGCGGTAACACTTAGTGACGCATATCAAATTGAGCCTCTTTAAACCAGAAACCATATCAAGTTTTCAAAACACACCTATCTCGGGGTTAACTGTGAGAAAAATGGTTAGCGGCGTTAAAAATATTTTCTTTCAAAATTTCAACCACACCGTAAATCTGTTAGTTGAGGAAAAAGTAACAATCAAAGGCTGTTAAAACAAGAGGCTCAATTTGATATGCGTCACTAAGTGTAACCGCATTTTCATGATGACTTTTTATGCCAATAAGTATCACATTGTAAAATTTTCTTCAACTTTTAATTTTTTATTATTTAAATTGAAGAGGTGTTACACATGTAGCAATATTTATTAATAAGAACAATACAAAATGCTTGTTTCAACAGCATTTGATTGTAACTTTTTCCTCAACTAACAGATTTACGGTGTGTTTGAAATTTTGAAAGAAAATATTTTTTACGCCGCTAACCATTTTTCTCACAGTTAACCCCGAGATAGGTGTGATTTGAAAACTTGATATGGTTTCTGGTTTAAAGAGGCTCAATTTGATATGCGTCACTAAGTGTTACCGCATTTTTATGATAACCCTTTAGGCCAATAAGTATCACATTGTGAAATTTTCTTCAACTTTTAATTTTTTATTATTTAAATAGAAGAGGTATTACACATGTAGTAATATTTATTAATAAGAACAATACAAAATGCTTGTTTTAACAGCCTTTGATTGTAACTTTTTCCTCAACTAACAGATTTACGGTGTGTTTGAAATTTTGAAAGAAAATATTTTTTACGCCGCTAACCATTTTTCTCACAGTTAACCCCGAGATAGGTGTGATTTGAAAACTTGATATGGTTTCTGGTTTAAAGAGGCTCAATTTGATATGCGTCACTAAGTGTTACCGCATTTTTATGATAACCCTTTAGGCCAATAAGTATAACATTGTGAAATTTTCTTCAACTTTTAATTTTTTATTATTTAAATAGAAGAGGTGTTACACATGTAGTTATATTTATTAATAAGAACAATACAAAATGCTTGTTTCAACAGCCTTTGATTGTTACTTTTTCCTTAACCATCAGATTTACTGTGTGTTTGAAATTTTGAAAGAAAATAATTTTTAGGCCGCTAACCATTTTTCTCACAGTTAACCCCGAGATAGGTGTGATTTGGAAACTTGATATGGTTTCTGGTTTAAAGCGGCTCAATTTGATATGCGTCACTAAGTGTTACCGCATTTTCATGATGACTTTTTATGCCAATAAGTATCACATTGTGAAATTTTCTTCAACTTTTAATTTTTTATTATTTAAATTGAAGAGGTGTTACACATGTAGTAATATTTATTAATAAGGACAATACAAAATCCTTGTTTTAACAGCCTTTGATTGTTACTTTTTCCTCAACTAACAGATTTACGGTGTGTTTGAAATTTTGAAAGAAAATATTTTTTACGCCGCTAACCATTTTTCTCACAGTTAACCCCGAGATAGGTGTGATTTGAAAACTTGATATGGTTTCTGGTTTAAAGAGGCTCAATTTGATATGCGTCACTAAGTGTTACCGCATTTTCATGATGACTTTTTATGCCAATGAGTATCACATTGTGAAATTTTCTTCAACTTTTAATTTTTTATTATTTAAATTGAAGAGGTGTTACACATGTAGTAATATTTATTAATAAGAACAATACAAAATGCTTGTTTTAACAGCCTTTGATTGTTACTTTTTCCTTAACCAACAGATTTACTGTGTGTTTGAAATTTTGAAAGAAAATAATTTTTATGCCGCTAACCATTTTTCTCACAGTTAACCCCGAGATAGGTGTGATTTGAAAACTTAATATGGTTTCTGGTTTAAAGAGGTTCAATTTGATATGCGTCACTAAGTGTTACCGCATTTTCATGATGACTTTTTATGCCAATGAGTATCACATTGTGAAATTTTCTTCAACTTTTAATTTTTTATTATTTAAATAGAAGAGGTGTTACACATGTAGTAATATTTATTAATAAGAACAATACAAAATGCTTGTTTTAACAGCCTTTGATTGTTACTTTTTCCTTAACCATCAGATTTACTGTGTGTTTGAAATTTTGAAAGAAAATAATTTTTAGGCCGCTAACCATTTTTCTCACAGTTAACCCCGAGATAGGTGTGATTTGGAAACTTGATATGGTTTCTGGTTTAAAGCGGCTCAATTTGATATGCGTCACTAAGTGTTACCGCATTTTCATGATGACTTTTTATGCCAATAAGTATCACATTGTGAAATTTTCTTCAACTTTTAATTTTTTATTATTTAAATTGAAGAGGTGTTACACATGTAGTAATATTTATTAATAAGGACAATACAAAATCCTTGTTTTAACAGCCTTTGATTGTTACTTTTTCCTCAACTAACAGATTTACGGTGTGTTTGAAATTTTGAAAGAAAATATTTTTTACGCCGCTAACCATTTTTCTCCCAGTCAAACCCGAGATAGCTGTGATTTGAAAACTTGATATGGTTTCTGGTTTAAAGAGGCTCAATTTGATGTACGTCACTAAGTGTTACCGCATTTTCATGATGACTTTTTATGCCAATGAGTATCACATTGTGAAATTTTCTTCAACTTTTAATTTTTTATTATTTAAATTGAAGAGGTGTTACACATGTAGTAATATTTATTAATAAGAACAATACAAAATGCTTGTTTTAACAGCATTTGATTGTAACTTTTTCCTCAACTAACAGATTTACGGTGTGTTTGAAATTTTGAAAGAAAATATTTTTTACGCCGCTAACCATTTTTCTCACAGTTAACCCCGAGATAGGTGTGATTTGAAAACTTGATATGGTTTCTGGTTTAAAGAGGCTCAATTTGATATGCGTCACTAAGTGTTACCGCATTTTTATGATAACCCTTTAGGCCAATAAGTATCACATTGTGAAATTTTCTTCAACTTTTAATTTTTTATTATTTAAATAGAAGAGGTATTACACATGTAGTAATATTTATTAATAAGAACAATACAAAATGCTTGTTTTAACAGCCTTTGATTGTAACTTTTTCCTCAACTAACAGATTTACGGTGTGTTTGAAATTTTGAAAGAAAATATTTTTTACGCCGCTAACCATTTTTCTCACAGTTAACCCCAAGATAGGTGTGATTTGAAAACTTGATATGGTTTCTGGTTTAAAGAGGCTCAATTTGATATGCGTCACTAAGTGTTACCGCATTTTCATGATGACTTTTTATGCCAATGAGTATCACATTGTGAAATTTTCTTCAACTTTTAATTTTTTATTATTTAAATTGAAGAGGTGTTACACATGTAGTAATATTTATTAATAAGAACAATACAAAATGCTTGTTTTAACAGCCTTTGATTGTTACTTTTTCCTTAACCAACAGATTTACTGAGTGTTTGAAATTTTGAAAGAAAATAATTTTTAGGCCGCTAACCATTTTTCTCACAGTTAACCCCGAGATAGGTGTGATTTGAAAACTTGGTATGGTTTCTGGTTTAAAGAGGCTCAATTTGATATGCGTCACTAAGTGTTACCGCATTTTCATGATAACCCTTTAGGCCAATAAGTATCACATTGTGAAATTTTCTTCAACTTTTAATTTTTTATTATTTAAATAGAAGAGGTATTACACATGTAGTAATATTTATTAATAAGAACAATACAAAATGCTTGTTTCCACAGCCTTTGATTGTAACTTTTCCTCAACTAACAGATTTACTGTGTGTTTGAAATTTTGAAAGAAAATATTTTTTACGCCGCTAACCATTTTTCTCACAGTTAACCCCGAGATAGGTGTGATTTGAAAACTTGATATGGTTTCTGGTTTAAAGAGGCTCAATTTGATATGCGTCACTAAGTGTTACCGCATTTTAATGATGACCTTTTAGGCCGATGAGTATCACATTGTGAAATTTTCTTCAACTTTTAATTTTTTATTATTTAAATAGAAGAGGTGTTACACATGTAGTTATATTTATTAATAAGAACAATACAAAATGCTTGTTTCAACAGCCTTTGATTGTTACTTTTTCCTTAACCATCAGATTTACTGTGTGTTTGAAATTTTGAAAGAAAATAATTTTTAGGCCGCTAACCATTTTTCTCACAGTTAACCCCGAGATAGGTGTGATTTGGAAACTTGATATGGTTTCTGGTTTAAAGCGGCTCAATTTGATATGCGTCACTAAGTGTTACCGCATTTTCATGATGACTTTTTATGCCAATAAGTATCACATTGTGAAATTTTCTTCAACTTTTAATTTTTTATTATTTAAATTGAAGAGGTGTTACACATGTAGTAATATTTATTAATAAGGACAATACAAAATCCTTGTTTTAACAGCCTTTGATTGTTACTTTTTCCTCAACTAACAGATTTACGGTGTGTTTGAAATTTTGAAAGAAAATATTTTTTACGCCGCTAACCATTTTTCTCACAGTTAACCCCGAGATAGGTGTGATTTGAAAACTTGATATGGTTTCTGGTTTAAAGAGGCTCAATTTGATATGCGTCACTAAGTGTTACCGCATTTTAATGATGACCTTTTAGGCCGATGAGTATCACATTGTGAAATTTTCTTCAACTTTTAATTTTTTATTATTTAAATAGAAGAGGTGTTACACATGTAGTTATATTTATTAATAAGAACAATACAAAATGCTTGTTTCAACAGCCTTTGATTGTTACTTTTTCCTTAACCATCAGATTTACTGTGTGTTTGAAATTTTGAAAGAAAATAATTTTTAGGCCGCTAACCATTTTTCTCACAGTTAACCCCGAGATAGGTGTGATTTGGAAACTTGATATGGTTTCTGGTTTAAAGCGGCTCAATTTGATATGCGTCACTAAGTGTTACCGCATTTTCATGATGACTTTTTATGCCAATAAGTATCACATTGTGAAATTTTCTTCAACTTTTAATTTTTTATTATTTAAATTGAAGAGGTGTTACACATGTAGTAATATTTATTAATAAGGACAATACAAAATCCTTGTTTTAACAGCCTTTGATTGTTACTTTTTCCTCAACTAACAGATTTACGGTGTGTTTGAAATTTTGAAAGAAAATATTTTTTACGCCGCTAACCATTTTTCTCACAGTTAACCCCGAGATAGGTGTGATTTGAAAACTTGATATGGTTTCTGGTTTAAAGAGGCTCAATTTGATATGCGTCACTAAGTGTTACCGCATTTTAATGATGACCTTTTAGGCCGATGAGTATCACATTGTGAAATTTTCTTCAACTTTTAATTTTTTATTATTTAAATAGAAGAGGTGTTACACATGTAGTTATATTTATTAATAAGAACAATACAAAATGCTTGTTTCAACAGCCTTTGATTGTTACTTTTTCCTTAACCATCAGATTTACTGTGTGTTTGAAATTTTGAAAGAAAATAATTTTTAGGCCGCTAACCATTTTTCTCACAGTTAACCCCGAGATAGGTGTAATTTGGAAACTTGATATGGTTTCTGGTTTAAAGCGGCTCAATTTGATATGCGTCACTAAGTGTTACCGCATTTTCATGATGACTTTTTATGCCAATAAGTATCACATTGTGAAATTTTCTTCAACTTTTAATTTTTTATTATTTAAATTGAAGAGGTGTTACACATGTAGTAATATTTATTAATAAGGACAATACAAAATCCTTGTTTTAACAGCCTTTGATTGTTACTTTTTCCTCAACTAACAGATTTACGGTGTGTTTGAAATTTTGAAAGAAAATATTTTTTACGCCGCTAACCATTTTTCTCACAGTTAACCCCAAGATAGGTGTGATTTGAAAACTTGATATGGTTTCTGGTTTAAAGAGGCTCAATTTGATATGCGTCACTAAGTGTTACCGCATTTTAATGATGACTTTTTATGCCAATGAGTATCACATTGTGAAATTTTCTTCAACTTTTAATTTTTTATTATTTAAATTGAAGAGGTGTTACACATGTAGTAATATTTATTAATAAGAACAATACAAAATGCTTGTTTTAACAGCCTTTGATTGTTACTTTTTCCTTAACCAACAGATTTACTGTGTGTTTGAAATTTTGAAAGAAAATATTTTTTACGCCGCTAACCATTTTTCTCACAGTTAACCCCGAGATAGGTGTGATTTGAAAACTTGATATGGTTTCTGGTTTAAAGAGGCTCAATTTGATATGCGTCACTAAGTGTTACCGCATTTTCATGATGACTTTTTATGCCAATGAGTATCACATTGTGAAATTTTCTTCAACTTTTAATTTTTTATTATTTAAATTGAAGAGGTGTTACACATGTAGTAATATTTATTAATAAGAACAATACAAAATGCTTGTTTTAACAGCCTTTGATTGTTACTTTTTCCTTAACCAACAGATTTACTGTGTGTTTGAAATTTTGAAAGAAAATAATTTTTATGCCGCTAACCATTTTTCTCACAGTTAACCCCGAGATAGGTGTGATTTGAAAACTTAATATGGTTTCTGGTTTAAAGAGGTTCAATTTGATATGCGTCACTAAGTGTTACCGCATTTTCATGATGACTTTTTATGCCAATGAGTATCACATTGTGAAATTTTCTTCAACTTTTAATTTTTTATTATTTAAATAGAAGAGGTGTTACACATGTAGTTATATTTATTAATAAGAACAATACAAAATGCTTGTTTCAACAGCCTTTGATTGTTACTTTTTCCTTAACCATCAGATTTACTGTGTGTTTGAAATTTTTAAAGAAAATAATTTTTAGGCCGCTAACCATTTTTCTCACAGTTAACCCCGAGATAGGTGTGATTTGGAAACTTGATATGGTTTCTGGTTTAAAGCGGCTCAATTTGATATGCGTCACTAAGTGTTACCGCATTTTCATGATGACTTTTTATGCCAATAAGTATCACATTGTGAAATTTTCTTCAACTTTTAATTTTTTATTATTTAAATTGAAGAGGTGTTACACATGTAGTAATATTTATTAATAAGGACAATACAAAATCCTTGTTTTAACAGCCTTTGATTGTTACTTTTTCCTCAACTAACAGATTTACGGTGTGTTTGAAATTTTGAAAGAAAATATTTTTTACGCCGCTAACCATTTTTCTCACAGTTAACCCCGAGATAGGTGTGATTTGAAAACTTGATATGGTTTCTGGTTTAAAGAGGCTCAATTTGATATGCGTCACTAAGTGTTACCGCATTTTAATGATGACCTTTTAGGCCGATGAGTATCACATTGTGAAATTTTCTTCAACTTTTAATTTTTTATTATTTAAATTGAAGAGGTGTTACACATGTAGTAATATTTATTAATAAGAACAATACAAAATGCTTGTTTTAACAGCCTTTGATTGTTACTTTTTCCTTAACCAACAGATTTACTGTGTGTTTGAAATTTTGAAAGAAAATCATTTTTAGGCCGCTAACCATTTTTCTCACACTTAACCCCGAGATAGGTGTGATTTGAAAACTTAATATGGTTTCTGGTTTAAAGAGGTTCAATTTGATATGCGTCACTAAGTGTTACCGCATTTTCATGATGACTTTTTATGCCAATGAGTATCACATTGTGAAATTTTCTTCAACTTTTAATTTTTTATTATTTAAATTGAAGAGGTGTTACACATGTAGCAATATTTATTAATAAAAACAATACAAAATGCTTGTTTCAACAGCATTTGATTGTAACTTTTTCCTTAAGTAACAGATTTACGGTGTGTTTGAAATTTTGAAAGAAAATATTTTTTACGCCGCTAACCATTTTTCTCACAGTTAACCCCGAGATAGGTGTGATTTGAAAACTTGATATGGTTTCTGGTTTAAAGAGGCTCAATTTGATATGCGTCACTAAGTGTTACCGCATTTTAATGATGACCTTTTAGGCCGATGAGTATCACATTGTGAAATTTTCTTCAACTTTTAATTTTTTATTATTTAAATTGAAGAGGTGTTACACATGTAGTAATATTTATTAATAAGAACAATACAAAATGCTTGTTTTAACAGCCTTTGATTGTTACTTTTTCCTTAACCAACAGATTTACTGTGTGTTTGAAATTTTGAAAGAAAATAATTTTTAGGCCGCTAACCATTTTTCTCACAGTTAACTCCGAGATAGGTGTGATTTGAAAACTTGGTATGGTTTCTGGTTTAAAGCGGCTCAATTTGATATGCGTCACTAAGTGTTACCGCATTTTCATGATAACCCTTTAGGCCAATAAGTATCACATTGTGAAATTTTCTTCAACTTTTAATTTTTTATTATTTAAATAGAAGAGGTATTACACATGTAGTAATATTTATTAATAAGAACAATACAAAATGCTTGTTTCCACAGCCTTTGATTGTAACTTTTCCTCAACTAACAGATTTACGGTGTGTTTGAAATTTTGAAAGAAAATTTTTTTTACGCCGCTAACCATTTTTCTCCCAGTCAAACCCGAGATAGCTGTGATTTGAAAACTTGATATGGTTTCTGGTTTAAAGAGGCTCAATTTGATGTACGTCACTAAGTGTTACCGCATTTTCATGATGACTTTTTATGCCAATGAGTATCACATTGTGAAATTTTCTTCAACTTTTAATTTTTTATTATTTAAATTGAAGAGGTGTTACACATGTAGTAATATTTATTAATAAGAACAATACAAAATGCTTGTTTTAACAGCCTTTGATTGTTACTTTTTCCTTAACCAACAGATTTACTGAGTGTTTGAAATTTTGAAAGAAAATAATTTTTAGGCCGCTAACCATTTTTCTCACAGTTAACCCCGAGATAGGTGTGATTTGAAAACTTGGTATGGTTTCTGGTTTAAAGAGGCTCAATTTGATATGCGTCACTAAGTGTTACCGCATTTTCATGATAACCCTTTAGGCCAATAAGTATCACATTGTGAAATTTTCTTCAACTTTTAATTTTTTATTATTTAAATAGAAGAGGTATTACACATGTAGTAATATTTATTAATAAGAAGAATACAAAATGCTTGTTTCCACAGCCTTTGATTGTAACTTTTCCTCAACTAACAGATTTACGTTGTGTTTGAAATTTTGAAAGAAAATATTTTTTCGCCGCTAACCATTTTTCTGACAGTTGACCCCAAGATAGGTGTGATTTGAAAACTTGGTATGGTTTCTGGTTTAAAGAGGCTCAATTTGATATGCGTCACTAAGTGTTACCGCATTTTCATGATGACTTTTTATGCCAATGAGTATCACATTGTGAAATTTTCTTCAACTTTTAATTTTTTATTATTTAAATTGAAGAGGTGTTACACATGTAGTAATATTTATTAATAAGAACAATACAAAATGCTTGTTTTAACAGCCTTTGATTGTTACTTTTTCCTTAACCATCAGATTTACTGTGTGTTTGAAATTTTGAAAGAAAATAATTTTTAGGCCGCTAACCATTTTTCTCACAGTTAACCCCGAGATAGGTGTGATTTGAAAACTTGGTATGGTTTCTGGTTTAAAGAGGCTCAATTTGATATGCGTCACTAAGTGTTACCGCATTTTCATGATAACCCTTTAGGCCAATAAGTATTACATTGTGAAATTTTCTTCAACTTTTAATTTTTTATTATTTAAATAGAAGAGGTGTTACACATGTAGTAATATTTATTAATAAGAACAATACAAAATGTTTGTTTTACCAGCCTTTGATTGTAACTTTTTCCTCAACTAACAGATTTACGGTGTGTTTGAAATTTTGAAAGAAAATCATTTTTAGGCCGCTAACCATTTTTCTGACAGTTGACCCCAAGATAGGTGTGATTTGAAAACTTGGTATGGTTTCTGGTTTAAAGAGGCTCAATTTGATATGCGTCACTAAGTGTTACCGCATTTTCATGATGACTTTTTATGCCAATGAGTATCACATTGTGAAATTTTCTTCAACTTTTAATTTTTTATTATTTAAATTGAAGAGGTGTTACACATGTAGTAATATTTATTAATAAGAACAATACAAAATGCTTGTTTTAACAGCCTTTGATTGTTACTTTTTCCTTAACCAACAGATTTACTGTGTGTTTGAAATTTTGAAAGAAAATAATTTTTAGGCCGCTAACCATTTTTCTCACAGTTAACCCCGAGATAGGTGTGATTTGAAAACTTGGTATGGTTTCTGGTTTAAAGCGGCTCAATTTGATATGCGTCACTAAGTGTTACCGCATTTTCATGATGACTTTTTATGCCAATATGTATCACATTGTGAAATTTTCTTCAACTTTTAATTTTTTATTATTTAAATTAAAGAGGTGTTACACATGTAGCAATATTTATTAATAAAAACAATACAAAATGCTTGTTTCAACAGCATTTGATTGTAACTTTTTCCTCAAGTAACAGATTTACGGTGTGTTTGAAATTTTGAAAGAAAATAATTTTTACGCCGCTAACCATTTTTCTCACAGTTAACCCCGAGATAGGTGTGATTTGAAAACTTGGTATGGTTTCTGGTTTAAAGAGGCTCAATTTGATATGCGTCACTAAGTGTTACCGCATTTTCATGATGACTTTTTATGCCAATGAGTATCACATTGTGAAATTTTCTTCAACTTTTAATTTTTTATTATTTAAATTGAAGAGGTGTTACACATGTAGTAATATTTATTAATAAGAACAATACAAAATGCTTGTTTTAACAGCCTTTGATTGTTACTTTTTCCTTAACCATCAGATTTACTGTGTGTTTGAAATTTTGAAAGAAAATAATTTTTAGGCCGCTAACCATTTTTCTCACAGTTAACCCCGAGATAGGTGTGATTTGAAAACTTGGTATGGTTTCTGGTTTAAAGAGGCTCAATTTGATATGCGTCACTAAGTGTTACCGCATTTTCATGATAACCCTTTAGGCCAATAAGTATTACATTGTGAAATTTTCTTCAACTTTTAATTTTTTATTATTTAAATAGAAGAGGTGTTACACATGTAGTAATATTTATTAATAAGAACAATACAAAATGTTTGTTTTACCAGCCTTTGATTGTAACTTTTTCCTCAACTAACAGATTTACGGTCTGTTTGAAATTTTGAAAGAAAATCATTTTTAGGCCGCTAACCATTTTTCTCACACTTAACCCCGAGATAGGTGTTATTTGAAAACTTGATATGGTTTCTGGTTTAAAGAGGCTCAATTTGATATGCGTCACTAAGTGTTACCGCATTTTAATGATGACCTTTTAGGCCGATAAGTATCACATTGTTAAATTTTCTTTTACTTTAATTTTTTATTATTTAAATTATATATATATTTGTTTAATTTTTAACCGGTTTCTCATTATTTTGGTCACTTTATTTTTATATCCGTTTAATTCAGTAAATTATTTCATTAAAATCCTTTACTTTTTAATTTGGTCGGATTATAAAAGGCCGCTAACTTAGGCCGCTAACTTCACACCGGTAGCCGAGTTTGGCACAAACAATGGCCGAATTATACTGCGCTTTACACGCGGACGTAACTTGGGCGTTACGTCGCGTCGAAAGACGGACGTCCGGGATCTTATATTGAAATTTATTACTTCAAGTTGTATATATAGCCTTCTTGACGGTGTCAAAGATTCTTTCTGTAAAAGTTTTCCAAGATATCGATTTTGTATCATGACTTTTTAAACTCCTAAAATCAGAAAAAGCCCTCAAAACCCCTGTTGAAATTTTATCAAAAACTTCCTATAGAAAGGTAGATAATAATTATGACCCCCCCCCCGGTTCAGAAACAATGTACTGGGTCATCTAACCGGTGTGAAGTTAGCGGCCTAAGTTAGCGGCCTTTTATAATCCGACCAAATTGAAAAGTAAAGGATTTTAATGAAATAATTTACTGAATTAAACGGATATAACAATAAGTAGACCAAAATAATGAGAAACCGGTCAAAAATTAAACAAATATATATATAATTTAAATAAAAAAAAATAATAGTTTAAGGAAATTTCAAAATGTGATACTTATCGGCCTAAATGGTTATCATAAAAATGCGGTAACACTTAGTGACGCATATCAAATTGAGCCTCTTTAAACCAGAAAGCATATCAAGTTTTCAAATCACACCTATCTCGGGGTTAACTGTGAGAAAAATGGTTAGCGGCGTAAAAAATATTTTCTTTCAAAATATCAAACACACCGTTAATCTGTTAGTTGATGAAAAAGTTACAATCAAATGCTGTTGAAAAAAGCATTTTGTACTGTTTTTATTTATAAATATTGCTACATGTGTAATAGCTCTTCTTTTTAAATAATAAAAAAATAAAAGTTGAAGAACATTTCACAAATTATTGGCATAAAAAGTCATCATGAAAATGCGGTAACACTTAGTGACGCATATCAAATTGAGCCTCTTTTAACCAGAAACCATATCAAGTTTTCAAATCACACCTATCTTGGGGTTAACTGTGAGAAAAATGGTAAGCGGCGTAAAAAATATTTTCGTTCAAAATTTCAAACAAACCGTAAATCTGTTAGTTGAGGAAAAAGTTACAATCAAATGCTGTTGAAACAAGCATTTTGTATTGTTCTTATTATTAATATTGCTACTTGTGTAATACCTCTTCTATTTAAATAATAAAAAATAAAAGTTTAAGAAAATTTGAAAATGTGATATTTATCGACCTTAAAGGTCATCATGAAAATGCGGTAACACTTAGTGACGCATATCAAATTGAGCCTCTTTAAACCAGAAACCATATAAAGTTTTCAAATCACACCTATCTCGGGGTTAACTGTGAGAAAAATGGTTAGCGGCGTAAAAAATATTTTCTTTCAAAATATCAAACACACCGTTAATCTGTTAGTTGATGAAAAAGTTACAATCAAATGCTGTTGAAAAAAGCATTTTGTATTGTTCTTATTAATAAATATTGCTACATGTGTAATACTTCTTCTATTTTGATAATAAAAAAATAAAAGTTGAAGAAAATTTCACAATGTGATACTTATTGGCATAAAATGTCATCATGAAAATGCGGTAACACTTAGTGGCGCATATGAAATTGAGCCTCTTTAAACCAGAAACCATATCAAGTTTGCAAATCACACCTATCTCGGGGTTAACTGTGAGAAAAATGGTTAGCGGCGTAAAAAATATTTGCTTTCAAAATTTCAAACACACCGTAAATCTGTTAGTTAAGGAAAAAATTACAATGAAATGCTGTTGAAACAAGCATTTAATATTGTTCTTATTAATAAATATTGCTACATGTGTAATACCTCTTCTATTTAAATAATAAAAAAATAAGAGTTTAAGGAAATTTCAAAATGTGATACTTATCGGCCTAAAGGGTTATCATGAAAATGCGGTAACACTTAGTGACGCATATCAAATTGAGCCTATTTAAACCAGAAACCATATCAAGTTTTCAAATCACACCTATCTCGGGGTTAACTGTGAGAAAAATGGTTAGCGGCCTGAAAATTATTTTCTTTCTAAATTTCAAACACACCGTTAATCTGTTGGTTAAGGAAAAAGTTACAATCAAATGCTGTTGAAACAAGCATTTTGTATTGTTCTTATTAATAAATATTGCTACATGTGTAATACCTCTTCTATATAAATAATAAAAAAATTAAAAGTTGAAGAACATTTCACAATTTGATACTTATTGGCATAAAAAGTCATCATGAAAATGTGGTAACATTTAGTGACGCATATCAAATTGAGCCTCTTTTAACCAGAAACCATATCAAATTTTCAAATCACACCTATCTCGGGGTTAACTGTGAGAAAAATGGTTAGCGGCGTAAAAAATATTTTCTTTCAAAATATCAAACACACCGTTAATCTGTTAGTTGATGAAAAAGTTACAATCAAATGCTGTTGAAAAAAGCATTTTGTATTGTTCTTATTAATAAATATTGCTACATGTGTAATACTTCTTCTATTTTGATAATAAAAAAATAAAAGTTGAAGAAAATTTCACAATGTGATACTTATTGGCATAAAATGTCATCATGAAAATGCGGTAACACTTAGTGGCGCATATGAAATTGAGCCTCTTTAAACCAGAAACCATATCAAGTTTGCAAATCACACCTATCTCGGGGTTAACTGTGAGAAAAATGGTTAGCGGCGTAAAAAATATTTGCTTTCAAAATTTCAAACACACCGTAAATCTGTTAGTTAAGGAAAAAATTACAATGAAATGCTGTTGAAACAAGCATTTAATATTGTTCTTATTAATAAATATTGCTACATGTGTAATACCTCTTCTATTTAAATAATAAAAAAATAAGAGTTTAAGGAAATTTCAAAATGTGATACTTATCGGCCTAAAGGGTTATCATGAAAATGCGGTAACACTTAGTGACGCATATCAAATTGAGCCTATTTAAACCAGAAACCATATCAAGTTTTCAAATCACACCTATCTCGGGGTTAACTGTGAGAAAAATGGTTAGCGGCCTGAAAATTATTTTCTTTCTAAATTTCAAACACACCGTTAATCTGTTGGTTAAGGAAAAAGTTACAATCAAATGCTGTTGAAACAAGCATTTTGTATTGTTCTTATTAATAAATATTGCTACATGTGTAATACCTCTTCTATATAAATAATAAAAAAATTAAAAGTTGAAGAACATTTCACAATTTGATACTTATTGGCATAAAAAGTTCGCGTGATGACCTTTTAGGCCGATAAATATCACATTTTCAAATAATCTTAAACTTTTATTTTTTATTATTTAAATAGAGGAGGTATTACACATGTAGCAATATTTATTAATAAGAACAATACAAAATGCTTGTTTCAACAGCATTTGATTGTACTTTTTTCGTCAACTAACAGATTTACGGTGTGTTTGAAATTTTGAAAGAAAATATTTTTTACGCCGCTAACCATTTTTCTCACAGTTAACCCCGAGATAGGTGTGATTTGCAAACTTGATATGGTTTCTGGTTTAAAGAGGCTCAATTTGATATGCGTCACTAAGTGTTACCGCATTTTCATGATAACCCTTTAGGCCGATAAGTATCACATTTTGAAATTTCCTTAAACTCTTATTTTTTTATTATTTAAATAGAAGAGGTATTACACATGTAGCAATATTTATTAATAAGAACATTACAAAATGCTTGTTTCAACAGCATTTCATTGTAACTTTTTCATCAACTAACAGATTAACGGTGTGTTTGATATTTGGAAAGAAAATATTTTTTACGCCGCTAACCATTTTTCTCACAGTTAACCCCGAGATAGGTGTGATTTGAAAACTTGATATGGTTTCTTGTTTAAAGAGGCTCAATTTGATATGCATCACTAAGTATAAGAACAATACAAAATGCTTGTTTCAACAGCTTTTGATTGTAACTTTTTCCTTAACCAACAGATTTACGGTGTGTTTGAAATTTTGAAAGAAAATAATTTTTAGGCCGCTAACCATTTTTCTCACAGTTAACCCCGAGATAGGTGTGATTTGAAAACTTGATATGGTTTCTGGTTTAAAGAGGCTCAATTTGATATGCGTCACTAAGTGTTACCGCATTTTCATGATGACTTTTTATGCAAATAAGTATCACATTGTGAAATTTTCTTCAACTTTTAATTTTTTATTATTTTATATTGAAGAGGTATTACTCATGTAGCAATATTTATTAATAAGAACAATACAAAAATGCTTGTTTCAACTTCATTTGATTGTAATTTTTTCCTCAACTAACAGATTTACGGTGTGTTTGAAATTTTGAAAGAAAATATTTTTTACGCCGCTAACCATTTTTCTCACAGTTAACCCCGAGATAGGTGTGATTTGAAAACTTGATATGGTTTCTGGTTAAAAGAGGCTCAATTTGATATGCGTCACTAAATGTTATCACATTTTCATGATGACTTTTTATGCCAATAAGTATCACATTGTGAAATTTTCTTTAACTTATAATTTTTTATTATTTAAATTGAATAGTTGTTACACATGTAGTAATATTTACTAATAAGAACAATACAAAATGCTTGTTTCAGCAGCCTTTGATTGTTACTTTTTCCTTAACCAACAGATTTACGGTGTGTTTGAAATTTTAAGGGAAAATAATTTATAGGCCGCTAACCATTTTTCTCACAGTTAACCCCGAGATAGGTGTGATTTGAAAACTTCATATGCTTTGTGGTTTAACGAGGCTTAATTTGACATTTGACCTTTTAGGCCGATAAATATCACATTTTCAAATAATCTTAAACTTTTATTTTTTATTATTTAAATAGAAGAGGTATTACACATGTAGCAATATTTATTAATAAGAACAATACAAAATGCTTGTTTCAACAGCATTTGATTGTAACTTTTTCGTCAACTAACAGATTTACGGTGTGTTTGAAATTTTGAAAGAAAATATTTTTTACGCCGCTAACCATTTTTCTCACAGTTAACCCCGAGATAGGTGTGATTTGCAAACTTGATATGGTTTCTGGTTTAAAGAGGCTCAATTTGATATGCGTCACTAAGTGTTACCGCATTTTCATGATAACCCTTTAGGCCGATAAGTATCACATTTTGAAATTTCCTTAAACTCTTATTTTTTTATTATTTAAATAGAAGAGGTATTACACATGTAGCAATATTTATTAATAAGAACATTACAAAATGCTTGTTTCAACAGCATTTCATTGTAACTTTTTCATCAACTAACAGATTAACGGTGTGTTTGATATTTGGAAAGAAAATATTTTTTACGCCGCTAACCATTTTTCTCACAGTTCACCCCGAGATAGGTGTGATTTGAAAACTTGATATGGTTTCTTGTTTAAAGAGGCTCAATTTGATATGCATCACTAAGTGTTACCGCATTTTCATGATGACTTTTTATGCAAATAAATATCACATTGTGAAATTTTCTTCAACTTTTAATTTTTTATTATTTAAATAGAAGAGGTATTACACATGCAGTAATATTTATTAATAAGAACAATACAAAATGCTTGTTTCAACAGCTTTTGATTGTAACTTTTTCCTTAACCAACAGATTTGCGGTGTGTTTGAAATTTTGAAAGAAAATAATTTTTAGTCCGCTAACCATTTTTCTCACAGTTAACCCCGAGATAGGTGTGATTTGAAAATTTGATATGGTTTCTGGTTAAAAGAGGCTCAATTTGATATGCGTCACTAAATGTTACCACATTTTCATGATGACTTTTTATGCCAATAAGTATCACATTGTGAAATTTTCTTTAACTTATAATTTTTTATTATTTAAATTGAATAGTTGTTACACATGTAGTAATATTTACCAATAAGAACAATACAAAATGCTTGTTTCAACAGCCTTTGATTGTTACTTTTTCCTTAACCAACAGATTTACGGTGTGTTTGAAATTTTAAGGGAAAATAATTTATAGGCCGCTAACCATTTTTCTCACAGTTAACCCCGAGATAGGTGTGATTTGAAAACTTCATATGCTTTGTGGTTTAACGAGGCCTTTTTATTTTTTATTTTAAAAATGCGGTAACACTTAGTGACAAATGTCAAATTAAGCCTCGTTAAACCACAAAGCATATGAAGTTTTCAAATCACACCTATCTCGGGGTTAACTGTGAGAAAAATGGTTAGCGGCCTATAAATTATTTTCCCTTAAAATTTCAAACACACCGTAAATCTGTTGGTTAAGGAAAAAGTAACAATCAAAGGCTGTTGAAACAAGCATTTTGTATTGTTCTTATTAGTAAATATTACTACATGTGTAACAACTATTCAATTTAAATAATAAAAAATTATAAGTTAAAGAAAATTTCACAATGTGATACTTATTGGCATAAAAAGTCATCATGCAAATGCGGTAACACTTAGTGACGCATATCAAATTGAGCCTCTTTAAACCAGAAACCATATCAAGTTTTCAAATCACACCTATCTCGGGGTTAACTGTGAGAAAAATGGTTAGCGGCGTAAAAAATATTTTCTTTCAAAATTTCAAACACACCGTAAATCTGTTAGTTGAGGAAAAAATTACAATCAAATGAAGTTGAAACAAGCATTTTTGTATTGTTCTTATTAATAAATATTGCTACATGAGTAATACCTCTTCAATATAAATAATAAAAAATTAAAAGTTGAAGAAAATTTCACAATGTGATACTTATTTGCATAAAAAGTCATCATGAAAATGCGGTAACACTTAGTGACGCATATCAAATTGAGCCTCTTTAAACCAGAAACCATATCAAGTTTTCAAATCACACCTATCTCGGGGTTAACTGTGAGAAAAATGGTTAGCGGCCTAAAAATTATTTTCTTTCAAAATTTCAAACACACCGTAAATCTGTTGGTTAAGGAAAAAGTTACAATCAAAAGTTGTTGAAACAAGCATTTTGTATTGTTCTTATTAATAAATATTATTACAAGTGTAACACCTATTCAATTTAAATAATAAAAGATTAAAAGTTAAAGAAAATTTCACAATGTGATATTTATTGGCATAAAAAGTCATCATGAAAATGCGGTAACACTTAGTGACGCATATCAAATTGAGCCTCTTTAAACCAGAAACCATATCAAGTTTTCAAATCACACCTATCTCGGGGTTAACTGTGAGAAAAATGGTTATCGGCGTAAAAAATATTTTCTTTCAAAATATCAAACACACCGTTAATCTGTTAGTTGAAGAAAAAGTTACAATCAAATGCTGTTGAAACAAGCATTTTGTATTGTTCTTATTAGTAAATATTAATATATTTTTATTTGTATATATTTTATATACTAAAATGTAATAGGTGTGGTCATCAATGCCAGCAAAGCGATGAAATGGCTGGTCAATTGTCTAGTATTAGGTTAAACAAATAGTACGAATTAACACCATAATAAATTGATCTGGCACCTTCAGACACTACGAATGGTGCGTGCGCACGTCACGTCACGCCACGCATCTGATCTGCACAGGCCTTTATTTCAAAGAAAATCTTCGCTCGCATTGATGACCAGACCTATTACATTTTAGTATATAAAATATATATAAATAAAAATTAACGTATATTTTGTGTACAGGTAACAGGTGCGTTTGAGTATATGATTGTTTAGTTAGATTCGTGTATTTCGTTATTGTAATTACATTAGTCTTAATAGGTTTATATCACAACTAAATTTGTAGGTAATAAAAATTGATTTTAATTATTTTTTGATGTTAGTGAAATCCTTCTTTCATACAAAAAATACGGCTGTGATTATTTAATTTTCTTTTTCTATTTTAAATTAGCATTATTGTTAAGTATAATTAAAACACCTAAATATTATAAACACATTCTTGGTTTTAAGTGATTTATGCTTGTTTTGTTATAAAATTTAATGACGTCTTTATTCTAGTAAATATATCTTTTTGATTTGCAAGTGTTAAAGTGATTTAGTAAGAGTAGGGTAATGTTGTGAAATCATAACAAATTATTTTCTTGTTTTAGTGTTTTTTACAACAAATAAATAAAAATACGGCTTTCAAGTAGTCGATTTAAAAATTAATATTGATTTTCTATTGTTAATTTGTATTTTTGTTAAATATAATCAAGTATTGTACATTAGTGTTAAATATCTAAACTTATCCTTATATTTACTTCCTTATATAACTTTTATTTTTTTATTATTTAAATTGAAGAGGTGTTACACATGTAGTAATATTTATTAATAAGAACAATACAAAATGCTTGTTTCAACAGCCTTTGATTGTTACTTTTTCCTTAACCAACAGATTTAAGGTGTGTTTGAAATTTTGAAAGAAAATATTTTTTACGCCGCTAGCCATTTTTCTCACAGTTAACCCCGAGATAGGTGTGATTTGAAAACTTGATATGGTTTCTGGTTTAAAGAGGCTCAATTTGATATGCGTCACTAAGTGTTACCGCATTTTCATGATGACTTTTTATGCCAATAAGTATCACATTGTGAAATTTTCTTTAACTTTTAATCTTTTATTATTTAAATTGAATAGGTGTTACACATGTAATAATATTTATTAATAAGAACAATACAAAATGCTTGTTTCAACAGCTTTTGATTGTAACTTTTTCCTTAACCAACAGATTTACGGTGTGTTTGAAATTTTGAAAGAAAATAATTTTAGGCCGCTAACCATTTTTCTCACAGTTAAACCCGAGATAGGTGTGATTTGAAAACTTAATGTGGTTTCTGGTTTAAAGAGGCTCAATTTGATATGCGTCACTAAGTGTTACCGCATTTTCATGATGACTTTTTATGCAAATAAGTATCACATTGTGAAATTTTCTTTAACTTTTAATTTTTTATTATTTAAATAGAAGAGGTATTACACATGCAGTAATATTTATTAATAAGAACAATACAAAATGCTTGTTTCAACAGCTTTTGATTGTAACTTTTTCCTCAACTAACAGATTTACGGTGTGTTTGAAATTTTGAAAGAAAATATTTTTTACGCCGCTAACCATTTTTCTCACAGTTAACCCCGAGATAGGTGTGATTTGAAAACTTGATATGGTTTCTGGTTTAAAGAGGCTCAATTTGATATGCGTCACTAAGTGTTACCGCATTTTCATGATGACTTTTTATGCAAATAAGTATCACATTGTGAAATTTTCTTCAACTTTTAATTTTTTATTATTTATATTGAAGAGGTATTACTCATGTAGCAATATTTATTAATAAGAACAATACAAAATGCTTGTTTCAACTACATTTGATTGTAATTTTTTCCTCAACTAACAGATTTACGGTGTGTTTGAAATTTTGAAAGAAAATATTTTTTACGCCGCTAACCATTTTTCTCACAGTTAACCCCGAGATAGGTGTGATTTGAAAACTTGATATGGTTTCTGGTTTAAAGAGGCTCAATTTGATATGCGTTACTAAGTGTTACCGCATTTTTATGATGACCTTTTAGGCCGATAAGTATCACATTGTGAAATTTTCTTTTACTTTAATTTTTTTAATTTTTGTTTAATTTTTGACTGGTTTCTCATTATTTTGGTCTATTTATTGTTATATCCGTTTTATTCAGTAAATTATTTCATTAAAATCCTTTACTTTTTAATTTGGTCGGATTATAAAAGGCCGCTAACTTAGGCCGCTAACTTCACACCGGTGGTCATCTAGCGTATATGCATCTATTAAATGTCTAAACGAGAAATTTCTGTCGGTGCTCTAAATTTATGACACTACTAAAACAAATTCCTTTGACAAAATCCCTATAAAAGTTATACAACAACAACTGAAGTAACAAATGTATTTTAAAAAAGAGCATTGTCTTAACTTGTAAAACACTCACAGACGAAACGATCTCTAAAAGTTCTAAAACTGTTTTCGATACGACCATAATTTATCGAGTCGACACATAGAAACGATGCCTCAAGGAATTCTATAACTTGTCCTAATTTTCATAAAAAAACAAACAGTTGCTGTGTAGTGTACATATGGCTCTTTGTTACCCCTGCCACCGACTTCTCAGAACACGTATACTTATCTCTTTTTTAATTATAGTGTAAAAGAAAGACAACTTCTTGTCTATAAAAAACGTCTTCAAGTTCTAGAGATGGACCCGTCAGCCTTGCAATGTCGACAAGTTAAAGATCAAACACCGACAACTTCATTTTATAGTTTAATTTTAATATACCTAATCAACATTATGATCTTTTGCTGTATATTTTTAGACTTGTGCGTAACAAGAAAGGAATCGAAGTGTTGTACCGGCAACATTGTAAATTATGAAAAATAAATTGTTATGCCAAGTCTTGTCCACGACTGTAGCCTATATTATATTCGTGATTATTATAAATGTATTTTTGTGTTGCAAAGAATTGAAAGTCTTACGTGCTTTAAAAGCCAGTAAGTGCGATGTGACATACATATATTTTAACGATAACCAGTGAAATGTTATCTACTGTGTTATGTGGGCTTTCATATATAGATAAGGTCTTACTAAGTTATGACATTATTACATTGTCTGATATTTATTTACAATACAATAAACGCCACACTCGTTATCTTCCAACTATGATTTTAATCAAATTTATTATTCTCGAGAGAAAGATACATCATTAAGTATCCGCGCACATACATAAGTTAATCAAAAAGGATGTTTATCAGAAATTAATTTGAATTCTAGTCAAATTCAAATATTGTAAAGAATTCAACAGTAAATCGAAGAAAATCTATCATCTTTCTTGGCTCTGCTGTCAATCCGGAATCTATCTTATGTGTTTCCATATCTTCGCAGTTGGCATAAAAGCTCAGCTACCTCGTCTGGTATTTCCTTGGCTGGTGAACAGGATCGGAGTGATTCACGATGATGCTGATGAATAATTATCAGTGGAAGGATTCTCATTTAATACGTAAGCATTTAGCTCTCTTATTTTTACTGAAAAAAAAAACACTTAAAATAAATCCTAGATATATGTATATATGTTATGTAGCTACAGGCCTTTTGTTCTTAATTGTCTTTACTTAATTTTAATATCTCTAAATTCTTAAAAAAAAAGTATGAGTGCCTAATCCCTATCTTAAAGATTTTGAGAAGTAGCATTCTTGTTCTATGAAAATGCCTATCTATCCAGAGAGTTGGTGTTAGTGTCTCTTCAATAGTGGCATAATATTGATATCGAAATATGTATCGATGTTTGAAAGTGTTTGCATAATAGTCGCCATGTATATCTAACTAGAAAATCAGAGCATAAAACCAATCAACTGCAGAAGGGTGTGCGAAAACTAAACTTTCTCTATAAAATGTTCACCCCTGCGTAAATTTAATTTTTTTCTGACTCTATCGTAGTCATGCTCGACCATAATGCTGAGTAAAGGTTGCCAACAGATATAGTTAGTATAGGCAAAACATAAACGATGGTATTGTTTAGTATAATAGTAATAATAAGCTGCCCTTCCCTTCCAGGTATTCAGGTTCAGGTAATATCATAAGAATTACACTATTACAATATCATTGTTTATACTAATGGCATTATCTACAGTCTAAAAGACCGTAGAGATTTAAGAAACAACAACTAAGATACTTCGTATCAAATTTTAATTATTATTTGTATCAAATTATGCCAATATCGATTACATACCGCCTTTTTTGTTTTGATAAAGGTTATTTAATTAATAAAATTAATTTAAAAATATTTCTAAAGCAAAAAGTATAATTTTTTTATTTTTTGTAACAGACTGAACTAAAATTAGTTTTAATATTTTGGGTAGGATGCGCACGAGATTACGAACTGGAGATTTTAAGCTTCATCGATAAAATTTACCTATAGGTACTCTTATCTGGGTTCACTGCTCATATATTTAGCATTTCGTCAAAATAATTTTTGTGGGTAAAAGTAGCTACTTACTTGTCTCGATAATAATAATTTTCATTGTTATTATTTTGATATGCGATATTATACAATATTAAACTCACTAATTGGGGTGTCCAAATGATATCGTTGTTTTGGGAAAATTCCTCGCATAGATCAGCGTGTTGCCCCGTACCGCCATTGTCGGTTTATCTGTCAATTACTCTATTTATAGTGAAACAACCATATCTGTAACCGCCGCGTGTGGGGTCAAATATTTATGTATCCTGCGATAATGCGTCCGTCCACTAGACGTTGACATTTGCGACAAGCGTTATTAAACCTTATCGTAATGTTAACAAGAACTGATTAGGATGCAATGCAAGCAGAATGCGCTGCTCATGCTATAGTGTTGTTTACGATGCAGGAGGTGGATGGATATGAAATCAATTAATTACATTGATGCAAGGCTCGTTAAAGACTGCATTGTTATTTGTTTAAAAATAGATGTTAGCGAAGCGATTGTAGTCAATAAGATTAAACTTCATTATAAAAATAAATAATACATACTTGAATAAATTATAATATAACGATGGCTAAGCGACACCATCCATACTTTTATATTAAATGTGAAAGTTAGTTTGTTTGTTGGTTTGTCCCATAGACATAGTAAACTGGACAGCGCAATTCCTAGCCAGATGTGAAAAAAAAAAACCGAGATAAAGAGAAACAGCGGTCTCTTCACTTCAACAATCAAAATTACGGACGTTGATAAAAAGAGAAAACAGACCATAGGTTCGCTTAGTCCCTTTCTAAAGGATAGTCAATTTTGTGAGGCTATTGCGCAGTCTATAGAACTGATTACAGAACTCGAAGTTTTTGTTTTACCCTTACTTCACGTCTGGACTGCGCTGAAATCAGGCACAAGTTTATCCCGGAAAATTCAAGTCTCCGCACGAATACCTATAACACGTGAAGAAACTATATCTACTGCTACAGCTTGCTATAGCAAACTTTTTTACTCTGTAGTTTGTTTCGTCCTGTTGTGCTATCTGCAACACGCTAGAAGACGAACGCAAAACTTTGGTTGTGGCAACACTGTGTAGTTGTTGGTTCGTAGTCTAGGATATGATGTTTCAAAATAACATAAAGAAATAAAAATGATGTTATTTATTTAATCTTATTTTCGCTTATAAGATTTCTAGTATTGCGTTGTAATAAACATTGCTTGGTTACATTAATAAGTGTATGTGCCTATGACATTAAGAATTTTGGACCAAGAAAGTACATACCTAGCCCGTAAATTTCTACCATTAATTATAGTTTTGTTTATGTTTTGGATCCTGTCCATACTCATTACTTTAGATCCTCTCAGACTCATTGTAATTAAGGGATCCATTTGGTCCCCTTAGAGGACATAAGGTCGGACAGACTTGGTCCATGTAGGTACAACAACAGTACCAATTTGAGGTAAGTAATCGTCTTGTAGTTTTTATTATTATTTGGGTTGCGCTTTAACCGTTTAGCTTTGAGGAAACAAGAACATAGTAGTAATAACCGAGGTTTTTGTAACGGTTCAGTTTGGGATTCGAACCCAAGCCTCGGCTAGCTATCACTTAGTCAGCATGACTTAACCCCTTGGCCGTCAAATTTGAATATAGGAATGAGATAATAGTGGGTTCGATTCTCGCCTATATTCAAGTTGCTAGTATTTTAGAACAGACACTTTATAAAAATATTTTTTAGGTACAATAATATTTATTTTATGTTTCCCTAATAACAAATTTATCTAAAATATAATTCTATTATAAGACCTAGATTAACTTAACACTTCACAATGGTTTATTACCTTTTTTTTCTATTCACTACCTAATGGCACTGTATATTGCACATTTAGGTCAGCCTAGGATAGACTGATATCACGTCATGGTATCACGAATCGGAGAATTGCCACCTAGGCAACGTAGATGTCCGAGCCCATGGTCCTTGCTACCATAGCCAGCTGATCAGGGTTGCGCCTGGAACTCGGGGTCGCTGTCCTTCACCACCAGTTGGTATTGCTTAGGTACAAAGTATGGGGTCACTGTCCTCTAAGGCCAGCTGATGCTGCTTCAAATGTTGTTGACCTCTTATTTTTCTATCTTTTGCTAATTAGGTACAATTTGGTTACAGAGAAATTGATGTTTTAAAATGTAAGGAATTAAATGTTAATGATTTTCGTTGCATCAGTGGGTATTTCATTATAACGAGCAATTATAATAAATGTGCGGTTAACCTCGCAATAATAGCCTGTAACTGCACCTATATTTTAATATTTGCAAATGTGACATTTATACATTTAGAAAGTTTGTAAGAATTTTGAAATATTGTAGAAACAACGACATTGATTGACATTTGGGGAGCAATAACAGACATCAGTAAAAATATCAATTGCAGACATCCATATCGGTAGGATGTCAATAACAGTCATTAGTAAAAATCAATTACAGACATCAGTAAAAATATCAATTGCAGACATCGATATCGGTATGATGTCAATAACAGTCATTAGTAAAAAACAATTACAGAATTCAGTAAAAATATAAATTATGAACATTCGTAAAATAAAATACAGAAATCAGCAAAAATGTAAATTACAGATATAAGTTAAAAAAAACAATCACAGACATCAGTAAAAATATCAATTACAGACATTAGTAAAAAAATATTACAGACATCATTAAAAAAAAAAAAAAAACAAAAAAAAAAAAAAAAAAAATTAGTATAATAAAATAACCGAAATCCGCAAAAATATAAATTACAGATATTGGTAAAAAAAAATAAAAGCCATCAGTAAAAAATTTGTATTTCGCTTATTCAGTCTATTTTGTTAATAACCTAAATTAACGCCTTAATTAATGGTCTAAATTAATAACCTTAATTAATGGTCAGAATTTACTTACCGAGTTGTAGCTCCTACTGCTACCTAATACAATACCGATAGATTGGGTTTCATCTATTATCTAAAATCTAAATTTAGGTACGTTAAAGCAAAACTAGTACAAACTTTTTTCTCGGTGATGATAAAATCGAAGCTATAGCAGTGTATGTCTATCTAGGTCACACAATTACACTAGGGAGAAACAACTTCGATAAAGAAGTTTACAGAAGAATTCAGTAAGGCTGGGCAGCATTTGGTAAGCTGCGTAAGGTCTGAAGATTTAAAGAGACGTAAACTTCGTCGCCTCAACGCTTAGACGAGATGCGTCTCGTCGGTTATGACATTTGGCGTGAAAACGAGGATACTGGCAGTTGGCCTGACCCACAAGTTAAATGTCGCTCAGCGCCTCGGAGTATTCTGAAGAAGACAATCAGAAATGAAAAGATCTGACGAAGAACTAAAGACACCAACATAGCCTTTAGAATAAGCAATCTGAAATGACAATGTGCAGGTCATATTTCTCCCAGAACCAATGGCCGTTGAAGCAGACAAGTCATAGAGTAGAGACCACTGATTGGAAAACAGCGTGGGTTGTGTCCAGCCATGTGGACACAATCTGATTAATGATAAAGCCAAAGAGCTATCATGTTAAAAACTCAAAATGGTCAAAAGTAACATTTTTTAGCTCAACATTTCATTAAATTTTATTTGTACAATGTCAAAATTGCAGCACGAATACTTTATTGCGTAAACTTTAAAATAGTCTCACGAAAGTAGATATGTTAATATTTACAAAATCAAAGTAGTAAAATTGATAATAAAATATAATGCAATGTCCTGGTCATGACGGTGTCATCATCGGCCAGCCGAAACTACTGAACCTAAAATAATTAAATTTTTGTTAGTTTATTGATATAGGAATGACTAATATTCATCATATATTGTAAACATTCACTAATAAAGGATTTAGTGAAATGTATTCCCATTTATGAAGGAAATTGGTATTTGACGTTCTGGTTAAAGTGAGAATGACGGTTTACCGTTTTTGATAACAAACAATTATTAAATAAGTTACAATAAATTTATATATTATATATTTATATATACTCATAAACTTTAACTTGCAAATTAGAAATAACTTGTTTAAGCATTTTTGTATATCATCTCCCTAGGTCAAATAGGGGAAGAAAGTTTATATGGGAGTTCCACCGCGGAAACTAGCCAGTTGCTCATTTATCGTACCTATATCATGAAATAATTACGGTTAGAGAATATACGTAAAATTAATTAAGAAGGGTTGACAACTCAACTTTAACTGAGGCATGGATAAGTAATATCATTGTAGTAACATAGGTATATCAGGCTCATTTTCTTTTTTACGCACTAGTTACTGCTATACGTTTGGCACAGCAACTTTAACAATAATAGTTTTCATATTTCTTTGAGCTGCATTTTATAGGTCGGGGAAAAAGTCTTTTCGCATATAGTCTGTATAAACTTGTAAAAAAAATCTCTTTGGGTATTTGGCTAGTTTTGATGACATTAAAAAGGTTGCATTTCAAAAAAAGAAACAAATTAGTAAAATGTTGTTTCCCGCTATTTTTCATTTGTTTTTTTTTCTGTCAAAATGAGTGCATCTAATGTAGAAATTCGATACATTTTAAAATTTTATTACAAAAAAGGAAAAATTGCAACGCAAGTCGCGAAAATAATTTGTGACATTTATGGACATAATGCAGTGTCATTAAGAGTAGCACAAAGTTGGTTTAAGCGTTTTCAATCCGGGAATTTTGATGTCAAGGATGCACCTCGCTCAACTTTTTCCTCGACCTATTATTTATATGCTCAAGTATTTGGTAGCTTTTGTTGTTGTTTGTCTCCACTGCATGGACACAGGCCTGTTTTTACAGAATCGCTGGGTGAGGCTATTGTCCATCTCGCTGACCCAGTGCGTCCTAAAAAAGTCCTAAAATCGCTGACAAACTTGTGATAAAAAACAATTGGCACGCGATTTCCTGTCAATTTTTTATTATCAATGATGTTTAAAAACATAACATTAGAAATTCAAACATTTATTGAGCGGCTAGGAGCGCAGAACTTTCTGTGTGCTTTATTTGTATTAGCAACTGTCTATCACAATAACAGTTGCAACATGCTCAAAGTCTATAGATGGAAAGAGCTATACCCGGAGAAAAAAAAGAAAGGCTCTTGGGTAGAGACTGTGATGCGGAAAACGCAGTGTGCAACGGTAATCCCTTGGTGGAACAGAAGACCTAGTTAGAACCGGGAGAAGTCCCAGCTAGCTTAAAACCTGTCTGTTTAGGAATTTAAGGAGGAGGCCTGAGTCCAGCAGTTAACGTTTGCAGCCAATATGATTATGATAATATGCAAAGTGACGAAAATGCTAACGAAATAGGGTATCTTAAGAACTCAAATCAATTTTCGCTTCTATAGTAAACTAATTTTTTTATGGGACAGAGCAGCACTGAAGCTGAACCATAGAAGGCCGTATCCTTAAAGATGGAAAAGAAATTGCTTTAAAATTTGAATATGGTAGTTTGAGACAAATGCCCTCGTTACACTAATACCCAACGAAGATATTGCAAGGTAAATTTAAAAGACAATACCTCGGCTTTGTATAAAGAATTATCTATATATGAGGTTTTATCTCATCGGGACCTACTACCACATAGTTAATGATTATAAATATTAAATTATAAATGCCAAGTATATCATTTACGTTTTTAATAAAATAGGTACCTATATGTCTTCTTCGTCTCTGCCTGCTTAGTTTTTGTGAACGGCTATTTTAAGTTTTATTATACCACCAGCAACTTTTATCTATAATGTCTATGTCTAGAATGGCCTGGCTAAACAAGAAAGTGATACAGATCCAAATAAGCAAATTTATAATACGTGTTAGGATGTCAAATGCCAGATCGTTATCACTAATTAGCTGAACGTTTTAGCTAAAACTCTAAAATTATTTTTTTACATCAAAAATCAGGCTTTTCATCGCCAAGGTAGTTTGATTCTTATAGTTTAATGACTATCTATTCTTATTGTTTTTCTAAGTAGAATCTGGCTTGATATCCAGGAACCTATGGCTGATGAAAAATAATAGCTGATCTTGTATTAAAGAACCCCCAAAAGTAACATGATTGCCTAAAGCCAAAAGCATGACAACCTTAGCCACGCCCTGCATTGCCCAGCATCCGTTTATAACCAGCAGTTTATAGTCGTACGGATCCTGTCTAGGGAGAATGCAGCTCTTGTCCTTGTGTGGTACGTAACGAACTCGACTGTGCCATAAATAGCCTACCAGGCGCCCTTAAACGGACAGACGTAGACGTGTTGATACACAGTACGGCCTATGGCGCATGGCGTTGCGCTGATGTCATAAGGATTGTGACTCATGCGGCTGTGTGAGAACTGTAGAATGTGTATAATTATTAATATACTCAATTTTTTCTTTCATTTTTTGCATCTGATTTATTGTTGTACCTGCGTACCAAAATTGGATGACATCTTTTGTCTCTTGGCCCGTCTGCGTTATCCGCATTGAGTTCGTTTCTGCAACACGCTCATTGATTGTGTCTGATGCAGCTGTATTTTGGCAGTACATATAATAAATTAAGTTAGAAAAGAGTAATACCGAGAGAATCAGTTAATACTTACAAAATTTTAACTATAAAATCGTGTGGATCTTTATTATCTGACCAAATATTAAGTTTGTATAATGTTAAAAGGACAGCAAAAGCTTGGATCTTGATAAAAACAAAAGGTGGAAATAGGTTTTTACCAGTATTGGGTTTTCATTGGACCAAGAAAACCAAAAAATTTCATAAAAACAAAAGGTTCTTTGCTGGCTGCTGACTATACTAGGGGTCGTTCGGAATCTAACACTATACTAGCTCCTTCAGAATTGATCCCTTTCAGAATTAAGTTGTTCGGAAACAGTGTCGTTACACCGGTATTAACACCATCCATAACAACCTCAAGACGTCATAATTGTTAAAGTGACGTTTACTTGTACAAGATACTAATTCTAACACCGATTATGTTGTGCGGATACCCGAGGTTGCCCGAGCTAACCGACTGGTTTCAACTGGTTATCAACAAATGTTTTCTCAAACCAGTTATCAGAGACCTTTAAATGTTTTAACTGCTGATAAATAATGAATTTGGGTATATTTTTATAACGGCATTTGAGGTTATCTTTCGGTTTAATTGTCGATGTTTTCCCGTGTTCTCGATACAAACGCGGATCTTATTCACAGTTTATATTATCTTGTTATACAACAATATTTTTTTAAATATTACGACCAAGACCACAGACAGCAGCGTCTAGACAACTACCTACTTTGTCGACTACTTATAAACTGGTATTTTATGCCAATAATAAATTCCTACGAACGAAATTAGGTTTCTTTTCACAAATATTTTTTTTGATTAAAATTTCTCTTCTCCTTAGAAGTTTCTACACAAGTAAGTCTACATTAGTAGGTAGGTACTAAGTTAGTTACATAAAGAACTTAACTCCTCGTCCACAATATCTTATGATTTTAATAAGATCCGATCATACAATATTGTAATATTAATCTCTTTATTATGAGAAGGGCCAACCCAATCCATACTAATATTATAAATGCGAAAGTAACACTGTCTGTCCGTCTGTTACCTCTTTTTTAAACCCCTGTACAGATTAAGATGCAATTCGGCATGGAGATGGTTTGAATCCCGAAAAAAAAAATAGGCTACTTTAGAACTTCAAGTGTGAGTCGGTTTTTTTTTCTATAATTGAGGGGTTGCTGTTGAAATTCGAAACCGATAACCGAATTTAGGGCAGGTGAAAGCTAGTATGAAGATGATAATGTCGAATTTATGGTACAAAATATACGATACGAATAATAAGATAAAACTACTTGGTAGTCATCTTAACGTATCAACAGACTTTTAGATTATTAACTATCGACAACAATTATATTCTTTTAAGACCTCCTTATTATTTCCCAAGTTTTGTTTCTTACCAACATATCAAAACATTGTAGATCAATTTATAATATTTTAACGTGATGATTCAAAACAAACAGCTCCAAATTTTTTACACCCATTTTATACACTTCCCTTTTTCGGTTTGCGTCTTCCGCTTATGTTGTAGATTGTTCTTACTTCCTGACTTCAAGCTTAAATAAATTGCGATTAAATGTTAAAGATGGGATAAACCCCGATTGCGGGACAACATAAATAAGGTTTAAGTTTATTTATATATATGGGGGTCCTAAAATATTTATATAAAAACCGCCATTTTGTGTATTGTAACATGTTTAATTTTTTCGAAACTATAGTCGTGGTTTTTGAATGTGGAAAACAAAAAGAAATTAAAATTATTACAATTAAAATACAACTGCCTAATTTTATTGATAGCTACTTACATATGTACAACGTGTAACTTGTGTAACGACCTATAGCAAGAAGCACCTGTGTCGTATCGGACTTTTTTCACTGTTCACTTTAGAATTCGATTTCAAATTCGTCCTTCTTCAGAAAATATTGCATATATGTATTTATCAAAGCTCCGTTAATGAAAATAAAACCTCTTTAGAATCTTACCAAACTACGTATGCCTTGTAATTTAGGAAGAGTTCACTTTGACAAAGTTCTACAAGAGCTTTGTCATGTTGGTCGTCTGTTGGATCGCCTGGCGCATGGCATGCAGCCAGCGCTGTAGGATGCATGCATCTCTCCCCCCTCCGCCCGTCTGAGTATGCTTTACATGCATTAAATTTCAGTGATGTAAGATTGTTTTGTAAATTGGCAGACTTGTCACTTCTATTTTAAACTTTAATAGTTTCTGGTGTGTAACGGGTCTCACGTGAGACGATGACAATGTTTTTTTACATTATCTCTTTTGTATATTTGCCACGTGTCATATCTGACCATTGGCCTCGTCGTTTTAGTTTAATAATTTCTCCTCGATATTTCTTCAATCATAAAGTAGAATAAGATATGCTTTGTAAAACTTAAAGAAATTACTGGTCTTAAAACGTGAAGCCGATCATTCTCTTATTTCATGGTGGTCTACCTTAATTCAATTAAGGAAATATTCAGATGCATCATTGTCTTCCTGGATAGGATACAAACATGCCTGACAAAATCCCTGACTTTTCAGTGAATTGCCTGATATGTAGGTATATGGTAAAATTTTGTGTGTGTATTAAACACTCATCTTGTTGAAATTTTATTCTCTTATCTTTTATTAACAAAATTTACATTGAATGTTTATTTAATTTAAAAAAAATATATATTATTTATTATAAAAAAATCCTGACATCCTAATTTTTTTTTTTAATTTTATCTTTATTTTCATAAACTTCAAGGGTAACTTGATTCTAAAAATTCAAACTCCTGGATTTCCTGATCTTCATTGCAGGCAAAGAAAATAAAATATTTACCTCCATCAGACCACTTCGAGTTGGCTGGCACTGACAACATGACATTGCGCTAGAGATATCATACGCACTGCAAAGCACGTCCGCATAGACGCATCAACAATGTGCGCGTCTAACAGCCGAAACTTAGATTAAGCGCTTGAAATCCAATACATAAACAATCACATTGCATACGACTCCATATTTTTATTTCATTGGCTAATAAAGCCGCTTAAATCTTATGAGTTATGACGCAACTTTGGCTACTTCTACATATATCCCCCTTATGCATTTGACTAACGTTGCGTACTAATTGGTATTCAATACGTGTCAACATATTGTTGTGGTTAGGGAACTTGAGATGGCATTGGCGTGAGGGTTCATTCAAGATTACGATGACGATTTTTACCCACGATTGGTGAACGATAGATATTAATAAAGTCTACTGACGTAGACGTGAGTTATGATGTAGTGTTTACGTAAAGCTCTTCACTTTACTAATTGTGTATTGTATCGCATTTAAAAAAAAAATAGTTTTTCTACAATAAATCAATCCGCCGCCGCGCCGTGGAAAGTATCTACCTGAAAATTAGCTTTTATAAATGGCGTCCCTGTGCCACAAACAGTGGTATTTCAGGATAAGATCGCCGATTTGATAAATAAGTAACTCTGCATGTTGAACTATCAAAAGCAAAGTAACTCTGCATGTTGAACTATCAAAAGCAAAGTAACTCTGCATGTTGAACTATCAAAAGCAAAGTAACTCTGCATGTTGAACTATCCAAAGCACAAGAAGCAGCAGCAGTCGATAATTCAATCAATGTATTTATTTTTAAATGAGAGAATTAAGATAACTTCGATAAGCGTTTCGCATAAAGCTTTTATATCGAAGCAGTAATTGTCTTGTAATGGATTTTTTTCTCCTATTGGCACGTTCAGAACTAGAATTGGATACTTGGCATAGTTTTCCACTTAATCATTCCACATCATTATGCCACCTAATCATTATATCCATTAAAACGTCGTCTACAGCCACTGCTTTCTTGATCGAATCTCGCCTTTATATAAAAGATGTTAAGAAGTATCCATCAGGAAATAAGGAATCGTCAGGAGTTTTATAGCTTTGTTGATACAATTGTGCATCTTATTTTGAAATGGAACGCAGTTTTATCTTTATTTGGGTGATAATTTCTGTTGTGCCATTCATTCGCAAGTATTTTGCTAGAATAAAGGCTTTACAGTAATTAATAAGTAATAAGTAATATTTTTTCCGTGGGTGTTTCCCCAACCCCGGTCTCCAATTCCACTTTTGCTGTAAATTGTAGTCTATTGCTAAAATAGCCGTAAATTGATACATTGTATATTTACGCATGGGCAGCTGCCCCATCCTAGCCGGCTACTACACTGCACCGTCTTTCAGCAGTCGTTAGTTCAACCTTCCACATGTAGAGACAGTTCGTAAGTGTTTTGATGTTAAGTTGTGTTGGCGCGCCATTGCTTCATTAGCGATTTTTTGTATGGTCGTCACTACAGGATCGTCTAAAGGTGCGTACAGATTATTTGCAACACAACATGCAATGCAACATTTCCCGTACATTTTAATGTTTTCGCGAACGCACAAAAATCAACTGCGCCCACGCTACGTGCATTCGCAGGACGCGCGTTGGTTCCTGCCTATTGTCGGCGGTTTTCGACGAACGCTTCGAGTGCACGCAGTGTAATCTGGACGGCAAATTCGAGGCGGACCTGCCTACTGCCCGCGATATTTGAATTGACGATTGTTAAAATGGATGGAGATGACGACTAGGACTTTTTTTATACACTGGTGTAATAAAATAATTGAAACACTGATATAGTCATGTACACTTCAAAATTAAACGGCTCTATGGCGTGCGCGCTAATCCTGCCAGGAATAGCCGTTGGTGAGGCGCGCAGTACGGGACCGTCCACATATATTCTTGTTGCATTGCATCTTGTGCTTCAAATAATCTGTACGCACCTTAAGAGTCAACTGTTCGCCGTTTCACGAGTAGAGAAGTAGTTCCTCAGTATTTGATGATGAAAGGCCGTGTTGACACGCGATCAATTTTTTTTTATCTACTAGCTTTTGGCCGCGGTTTCGCCCGCCCATAATTCGGTTATCGGTGTAGGACTTACACGGCAACTCCTCAATTATAGAAAAAAAAAGACTCACACTTGACGTTTTCAAGTAGCCTTTGGGAGAAAAATATACAGACAGCATTTATGATATTAGTATGGACTACTTGTCCCAGAAAGAGCAGGTAAGAGCACTGCTGTATGGACGACGTACAGACGTGACGAAGCTTCCTAAATCCTGCTCAACCTAAATAGACCCTCCTTATCGGCTTCTACCCAACTGCACTTTAATATCATCGTCAGAAAACTGTAGGTATTATGTATTTACTCGCTGTTTACATTTACTTATGCCTTGTCCTTTCCAGTTACCAAGACTTAAAGACATCAGTGCGATTGTATACAGTTTCGAGGACGTGATATCCCCCGTTACACTCCTTTTTTTTAGCTAGATAGGTCATGTTTGACTGTTTTGTCTAACTGATTTCGTTGTCGAATAACACAAACATCTCAAACACCTCGATGCCAGTCAACATTCTCATAGTCCACAGAGGCTTGACACATGGGCTGATGTCCGAGAATGTCTTTTGTATAGTCTGCCTCACTGTTTGAATGTGCTATAGTGCCGTAACCCCCCTATGCAGGTGGTTGAAAATCGTTCAATAAAGGCAAGAAGATTTCCAATCTATTTGTGATAATGACCCTCGAAATAGCTTATAATGGCAAGATTTGGCAATAATTTTTAGCTGGGTGTGATCACCCGTATTGAAAAATAAGTTCAAAATGTTATGTATCAAAATCAAGAGCAGAAGTATTATTTTTATTTTTTTTCTAACTGATTATGCAGTTGGCTGATGCAGCAATTACTGCGCCACCGGGCTTTTGGGGCGAGACTCTGAAGGAGTCTTAGCCCATATAGCGACCAACGCTCAAGGGCTCCCCGCGGGGGGAGCCTCGGCTTGGATTGTCGCTCTTGGGGTCGTCCCTTCGACCAGTGTGAGCCTGGAACCCGAAGGTGAGTCAGCGCCAGGAGTGGAGTTCCCCGTTACGCGGTTTGCGAGAGGGTGGGGGCGAGAAGCGCCCCGGCACTCTTTGATACCTCGTGGATCCGTTCGTTCGCCGACGAACCTGGGGACGTCGGCGTCGTGTTAGGCTTATGGGGGATGCCCTATTAGGGGAGGTCGATGAGACTAATCTCGCTTTCCGGATAGCGAGATCGTCGTCTGGGGCCGTTAGTACGTGCCGAGGCCGCCTTACAATAGTTTCTCGACCTTGCCGAGGTCGGTCGGGGGGATGAAGAGCAGAAGTAGCTCCACGGCTATGGATTTTTAATTGTGAATTTAAATTTTAATAATGAAGTGAAGTGCCTACAATGCCATTTTTGCCGTATGAAAATAACATTTTAATGACTAGTCTGCCCCCCCCCTAGCCCAAAAGCTGGGTATGCCCTTGTATTTACGTGGGTTTTACTTTGATTTCAACTAATCACTGAGTCTTAAGGCTACGATGTAGGGTAGAAAAGCGTTAATACGCCGTTTTTATACAAATTTTGTGGCCAAACTATAGCATCTAGAGGATTAAAAAACAAATGTTATAAAACTTGCTTTTATCTAGTGCGTTACCTGACTGAGTCATTTTCATTTATATTTAATGCTAAAAAAATCTGGATGTGACCATTGTTTTTAAGCGTGTTTTGCATTTAGTTGTTACAAAAGTCAATTAAATAATTAAAATTGACTATAACCTATAGTCAAGCAAAAGTTAAAAAGTGACTACAAAACGGTAAATACTCTAAATTCCATACAAAAAATTAAAATTTTTAGGCGTGCTGCTATAAATAACTTAAGATGTTTATACAAATACATATATTAGTAATAATGTATATGACATAATGTATTGATTTTAAGTACATTTACATGGATATCGTTAGTATTATAGATATAAGCATTCGGGCCTATATCGCCCTCTTAATATCGTAACTCCTCATAGTGATAAGTACCTACCGTTAATCTTTGAAACGATTCGTAATATTTTATTTACTCCAACCCGACCATCTACTCTATCATTGCTTGTAGCTATTTAATTTGACTACAATTTATTCATTGGCTACCGAGTGGCGCAAATAGAAGTAGGTACGTGTGACTGTCATGTCAAAACCCGGATTAAATGCAAAATTAGTAAATTAAACAAATTGTAGAGTTGTCTCGAGTCGTCTAGTTTGTGCCAGTTACGAGGAAAGACCCACCACCACGTACCATGGGTGGCACGAACTTTATGTCTGGCCGGTTCATTACGTCTGTGATAAAATATGTTAATATGCTTACCACACCATGCTCCCAGTTGGTAGCTTATTTTTACAAGGTATAAGGCAAGTTTTTTATCTCAATTACAGGTCTCTGACATATTATTTTCCGAATTTGACGCATCTAAGCGGAACTGTATATCGTTTGTGTTTTTAGACTTAAGACTTGTCAAATAACAATTTCCGCATAATTGTGAAGCGTAAACAAGCACGACGTGTTTGTCCTTGCACACTGCGCGTACGCAATGCACTGGGCTATTTTTATACTCTTCACTAGATGTACGCATCTTTCAAGATGGTATGATGATTACAAAATCATTCGACGTATCGTCATGCTAGAATTAGCACTCAAATGTTAATATTAAAGTATTTTCCCAACAGTATTCTTCCTTACTTCAGCTGCATCCATTATTCAAGAACATTTAAAGCGATTGTGAAGATCTTCGAATGGCAATCGTCAATTTAGGGGGTTAATTGTATTTGTTCAATGTATCTTAGTTGCATTATGTTATAGTTAGCACGTGTTCAAGTTCTGACGATAGGTGGCTGATATCAGGTGACCAACTGTCCACTGCAGCGGTGGTGACGCGTCGTGGTGCTCACGCCACGTGACTAGCCATGTTGATCGACTCAGACACAGGGCTGAACTTCGTTATTCTAACCATAATAGAGTCTTAGGGCCGCTTGCACTTAATTCTTGTTAAATACGTTTTCAGGTTGCGCAATCGATTAGGCAGCGCGTTATTGTCAACCGATTCCGTCCGTCCTTTTATTGCTTGCACCATTATAAAAATGAATTGTACCGAAGAAAATAGACAACGTATAGAAAAACAAAGGCAGTTAGAAAAACCGAAACACACCATTGTCATTTTCAGACCCTCGCCACTCTTACTCTTTTAATGCCTATTAAATTCTGAAACTCATAGCACCTCTACCTATCTACAGATCAGAGGAATAAATATTTATTTCGAAACGAGCGATCATAACAATATAGTCTACACTGGCCGCCATGACAGTTACCGAACAGCGTGTTTAACTTTGTGTGCTAGGCAATGGTATTTAAGGCCACGAAGGTTGCAAGAAAAATGTTTGACTTAAGGTGTAGCCCAACATCTATTTTTTTTCATACTAACTGTGCTGTAATATCTTTAACTATATTATAAAGTGTTATTATAATAAACCACTATTTACCATAGTTGCAAAACACATATTCATACATAAAATTTCCGTGAATAATTAATGAACAAAGTTTTTATCAAATAATAAAATATATGAAATCAACAAAGTCTTTTGTTATATCATAATTCACTGGCATTTTAAGATTCAATCTACTTTCTGCGACAATGATAAATAGTAGTATAAGACAATAACGCATTTTAAGCAATAAAATGTTTATATTTATGGATATTTAGCAAACAGAAAGTTGTATGGGAAAAATCGGATTCGAAAATAAGAAATTATATTTAAATAAAACATAAACCTATTTAAATAGTAGTGGTGCAAGTGCAATACTGGGTTAGAGCTGACTCGGTAATAAGTAGTCGAATTTTCTTGTTTTTTTTTTTGCTCCAGCCTTCTTTCTTTGTTCCATGTTCACCTAGAGTGACTAGATTCTGACCTAAGAATGTGAAGAACACACAACTGTGACCTATACACAAAGTGATTGCCAACTGCCCAGAGAAGAAACCGAAACTTAGGTTAGGCTTTAAGCTACCACCAAAACACGTATGGGTTTAAGGGGTTATGTCACCAGACTAACGATGTCCGATGTTCCTTTAGTGATTGATTTTGAGCGGCGGAACGAAGATGGTCGCCCATGTAGCAATAACTCTTACCAATAGTTAAATATATAAATTCTTGTTTCAAATGATAATATCATAGACAAAAATGCTAACAGAAAAAATGTAGGATAATAGTTAGTACTTGTGCATTTTTTGGCAGTCGTTAAGTCCATACCTGGCTCGTGATGACCGTGACAGTGGGTTCTGTCCAGACTGCGGTCACTGTAGCCACCTCGAAGTGATCATGCTCTCCGTCTCCATCTCAGATACCAAGTCAACACTTCACCAGTTCCGATTGGAAGACACAGCTCGGAACATTCTATAATAAAAATGTATTTAACTATTTACCTTACCACAGACTGATATACGAGTTAGGTAGTTCCAAATGAATCATATTTAAGGCTTTAGAAGGTAGGTATAGTATAGTATTATATAATCTGTGGTATAGTGTTGCATTAACAATTATTATTATGATTATTTTGTCAACTCCAGAATGCAGGCTTAGGAGAGTTCGCATTATTCTTATAATTATCTTTACGGTTTTAATCTCAATGAGGGGGTCACCAAGGGCCGAATACACACCCACATTTTTGGTGTACATCCTCTTAGCACAAATCACTTTAGTTCTGCGTGACAGCACCACAATCAGCCGTTATTAGCACTTTAATTAAGGTTTCATTCTAACCGACATTAAGTTACAATCATATAAAACTTTACTTGACCAACCTTACAGCGAAACCTTCAGACGACCTAAACTAATTCAAAGCTATTGTTGACACATGACGCACTATTTGAACTACAAAAAGTAAATTATAAGATTTTTATAGCGCTATAGTTACTAAATAAATATAAAATAGTCGAGGTTGTGCGTGTATAGGTAATAATAAAAACGATTTTCAAAGCATGACGCTTTATGTCCTCTGATATTTAGTGTAGGAGACATTTCATTTGTAATATACATTTGTTATAGTTTATAAGAGGATCAAACTCCGGCCTTTTAGATATAAGTCAGACATAAAAACCACCTTGTGTCTGGATAGCATCCGATAACTTCATCCTTGAACTACATAAGTAATCACACAAGTGCGTGTCTATAGTACATACATAGTTCTTAGGCTCGGTAGCAAATGTCGTGTGTATATGTGACTTGACTCCCGCGCAGCCTAGGTGGTAGTGTGGCCAGCTGCTGTGCAGAGGGTGTGGGTTCGATTCCCACACTGGACAATCATTTATGTCATAATATATACATTTGTGTTTGTCTTGTCTGGGTGTATTTATGTATGATATGTAAGTATTTACAAAAAAAAAAGTAATATTTATGTATTTTTATCCATTGTCTGGTACCCATAACACTACTTTGGGAACAGACGGCGCTGTGTGTAATGTCCAAAAATATTTTTGAAAAAACGGTAACAGCGTGTCGGCGCGGCGATGTCGAGTTTTAAAAGCGACGGAAAGAGGCCGTGCTGCAAGAAGTGCTATATTACGTTAGCGAAAAAGTTTTTCTTTTCCAAGTTCCTTTAATTTCTTTAATGTTGGCGGTTACGAGTAGCTGAATTAGCATACAAATTTGTCTACAGCTCCGATTGTAGACTCCGAAGTCAGTTTCAGTGTCTTCGATACGGTCGTTTCTTTTCTAATTAATTATCATTAGTTTAGTAGCTATTATGTAAAAAATATTAACATCGTAAATTGAACAGTTTGTTACCTTACCACTTCCATAACCGATTCGGTAATAAAGATATTGTTTCCTGCTTTGAACTAGACTGGAACAGAATAGTTTACTCCGAAAATTGTTTTGCGGTTTGTTGATTTTAGATGGTGATTTTTATGTTTCCGTATAATTAAAATTGAATATGATGAATAATCGATTTGGTATTTTTCCGTCTGGATATTACATATAATTTTTAAAGATCCTTAGCCAATTGCCAATCCTAATAATCGTGTGATGTATCATTTCATAAGGCCGGTCATCATCACCATTTTTTACTGTCTAGTCGACCGATGCTGGACGACGGTCTTATTTTTAGATGTCGTATGGAAATTCTGTTGTTCTGCTGTGTGTTAGTAAAAATGAATTTAGCTTTTGGTTTGAAATTAAAAAAAAAGGTTTCAGCGTTTCAGCCTCAGAAACATTTTTTCCGTCATTTAATAAACCAATTTACTAACATATTTAATCACACATCCCAAACCTTGATCGCGAAACTAACACTGACAAGCTTGGAAGGTACGAGAAAAATATGCTATATAAACAACATTAACCTTAAATTGGGCACCCCAAGCGCAACAACACAATTTCAAATTGAAAAAAAATATGTGTCAGAGTGTTCGGAGTGCGGAAGCGCTCCTTCTAGCTTCCTAACTTCTCGCAGGGCTCGCAAATTAGTCGCGATCAGATTTTTCTTTTTCTTAGTATTTTTATTTATTTGTTAATTTTTTTATTACTTTCTTCTTCTTATAATAATAATATTTTGATATATTTCATATTAAAAGTTAGCTTTATTTATTTTTTATTTAATTATATTTTTAATTTGTTTGGGGTAACTAGAGACCCCATGCGACTAAATAGTGTAATTTTTTGTATGCGCCTAATTAAGAGTTAAAAGTAAATGTATTATGTGAACTTATCGCCTGAACGCAATTTCCGTCATATAACCTTAAAGTACTAAGTATAAAAATAAAGATAATACTGAAGTGTCGACATACCTACTTGAAGGTACAAGGGCTTTGGTTTTTATATACCACAAGTAAATACTGTTATGAGGGTATGTTCAAGCAATGCCATGATCACCACCTATCTGATTTTAATTGGGTTACAACTCTAGATACTACGCCATACTAACGTAAAGTACCTAAGATTGAAGAAAAACAACATTCTTTAACACTTCATCAAGTTTTTAGACAGAAAGCTAAAGAGACTTACGTATTGTAATCGTACCCCAAACAAATTCTAAAGAGACTTACGTTTTGTAATCGTACCCCAAACAAACAAATTCTAAAGAGACCTACGTATTGTAATCGTACCTCAAACAAACAAATTCTAAAGAGACTTACGTATTGTAATCGTACCCCAAACAAATTCTAAAGAGACTTACGTATTGTAATCGTACCCCAAACAAACAAATTCTAAAGAGACCTACGTATTGTAATCGTACCCCAAACAAACAAATTCTAAAGAGACCTACGTATTGTAATCGTACCCCAAACAAACAAATTCTAAAGAGACTTACGTATTGTAATCGTACCCCAAACAAATTCTAGAGAGACTTACGTATTGTAATCGTACCCCAAACAAACAAATTCTAAAGAGACCTACGTATTGTAATCGTACCCCAAACAAACAAATTCTAAAGAGACTTACGTATTGTAATCGTACCCCAAACAAATTCTAAAGAGACTTACGTATTGTAATCGTACCCCAAACAAACAAATTCTTAAGTGATGAAGCTTTTCTAAGAAATAAATTTATTCAGCAAACAAATTCGTGACGTGTCAAAGTAATTAGTGGCCCTTGAACTAGTTGCGTTCAACGAGGCCACATGTCAACCAGTGCCGTCTGGATTCGGCTGGTTTGTACCGCTTCACTGCTTATTGCATTTTAATTTTGTCTGCGAGTCGCTTCGTAATGGTGTAGTCGAGTACAGACTCGTTTTCTAAACAATGCGGAATATATTGAAGGTGACAGTCGGTCAGTTGTATCTATAGACATTGAACGTTTAGAGTTTTTGTAATGAATCGATGAATTATGTATCTGCAAAATTTCAAGAGAGATCACGTTCGAAAGTTCGACAATGTTAAAATCTTACTTCTACATCAGAGTCGTGCATTTTTCCACTTAGTATATTAAAATACATAAGAAGTTGCATAACAGTGCTAGTAGTTATATAACCAACAATCCATAAGAGTCGTGATATCCCATACCCAAAGTGTTATGGGTTCTAACGGTTCCCCCATAAAGGGGTTTAATTTTGCGAAATCTTTTCTGAGAGCTTATTCCTAGTCACAAATTAGGAGTGACAATACTGATTCCCAAAGTAACAAGTAAGGAACCTGTTAAAGCAGAAGTAAAACGCATTACTCCACAAGGAAAAAAATATATTACACAAGACTCTTCCGCCTTGTCATCACAACTTAGCGTTTCAAAATAGTGATGTCTCATCGATAACCTGTAAGACAAAAGATTATCGCCCGTCATCGATAACGCTGCATCATGATCCGATTTCACAACGTGCATTTTTATTACTTTCTTCCGACGCTTCAAATTATGTTAGCGTTTACACTAAATTAAAATAGTTACTGGACTACGTTTTGATTATTTCCCTTGGACATAATTGAGGTCGTTATGATAAAAGTTATTTAGAAATATCACAACCTACAAGGCGGTTACGCAGAAACGTGCGTTATGTATAAGTTATGAGATCAACCAACTTTGATTATACTGCGTTTTGTTGATTTCTGTTGCTCTTCATAAGTTAAGAAGATAAAGTCAACTAAAAATTGTACCTTTGAGTTAGTTTACTAGATACCTATTTATAAGTAATAAGTCGGTTCGTATCTTAGAACCTCATGGCTCATCGGCCACAGGTCGGTAAATCATAAATTCAACTCGAAACTTTTCATTTTTAGCCAAACATTGGGAGAGCTTTTTATGTTTCTAAGTAGCAACAGCTCTCGAGTTTCTACCCGGCTCTTCTCGTTGCGAATTGGCGGTATTGTGAACCGAAGACAAAGTAAAATAAATTGAAGCTTTTGAATCGAAAACTGTTCATAACAACATTACAAAATACAAAAAACTGAAATAAAAAAAAATCTGTTCAAGATCAATTCTAATTTGGGCAACCCGGCAGTGTAAGCAGTGTTCTGCAGACCGTATGGCAGTAATAATATGTGCATTATCTTTGATAGTTCTTTAACGCATAAAGATTCTACAAATTATTTGCGGTTTGGTAGCAAAATTCCATTTAATTTTCAATTTTCTGTGATTTTGGTAGGTAGCGAATTACAAATAGTATAATTAAGATTACACATCACCAAATATTCATAAATGTAATGTAAATACATACCTATCTAAAGTTATTTGCTTTTGAACGATATAGGAAATTTAAGATTGTAATACGATTGTAATTATTCAAATAAGTACAGGGGATTTAGGTCGCTTCTTAGGTCATGTTGCCTTCTTTCAAATTTTAACTTTTCCAATATCCTTTTGGAGAAAATTGCCTATTATGTACAGTACAAATAGCATTCTATAAAAATAAGTATGAAGAAAACTGTTAATATTTACGTAAGTAGGTATTACGAACGCCTTTTCCTCAAGTTGATCATAAATCCTGTACGACGTCATACGAGACGCTCGCAGACGTCATTGCCACAGAGTCCCGTGGGAATACACATGGAGTGATAAAAATATTATCACCACACATGCTATGTGGTACCTATGTCTATGTGTAGGTAAGTAAAGACTTCACAGTACCTACCGCAGAGTCAGTGTCAGTGGTGCCACACCCTTGTTCTACATTCGCGAGGGTTTGTGCTTTCTCATTACAATTAAAATAATTGAATTTTACTGAAAAAGGTAATCTGACTTTAAATATCCATGTAAAAGCTAAAAGCCGGTCAAGTCCGAGTCTATTCCTACTCAATAGGAATTTTAAGTTTATTTGTGACACAGGTCACATTTTACATAATACCTCATGAATCGGCGTTTTTAATCTTTTTCTAGCTCCATAGTATTTCTATGTGAAATTTCTAATTCCAAACTAAAGTTCAGTATTCTATTTACTTACTTACTGTTACTCAATTACTTATACTTTGAAAGCACTCTCTGTATTTCGTCAGGCTATAACGTTTCTATTACTATGCACACTTGGCTAGAGCTAGGGTCAATAATCATCGATGTTGCGATATGTCCAACTTTGAAATATCGATGTTATGATTACATGATCGATAGTTGCAACATCGATGTTAATTGAAGAGCAACGCAACTCAAAATTCAGCGTATATTTTCGTCAAATTGTGCTATATTTCATTGCATACAAATTGCGAAATGTGTTAAAATTGTGTGCTAAATTATTCTAACCTAAGTCATCATCTATTCACGCATTCTGAAGTACCGTATTCAAAGACCTGAATTGATTGCCTCCATAACATATAAAATACTAGCATTTGCCCGCAGTTTCAACTGCCTTAAATTCGGATATCGGTGTAGGATTGCAACGGCAACTGCTCAATAATAAAAAAAAAACAAAAGTCCTTCCCTTAGACTCGCACAACCTTCATGCTAAATTTCAATTTATTCGGTACAGAGGTTTAACAGATAGACAGAGTTACTTACTTTTAATTTTCCCTAATTGATTTTTTTACATACATAATTTTTAACACAGTTATACCTATGTAATTACTACACATCGTGCCTATGATACATAGGCTTGTATCACCTTGTATTTATTAATAATTCTTATAAATTACTTTATTTTTTATTTACTGTAAAGCCAATTACTGTTTACTGTTTTTAGTTAGGGAATTCTAACAATTTGTGTTATTGTCGGTCATGTTTTAAGTTTTATGAACATCCAACATCAATGATGAACTATCGATGTTATCATCGATGTGTTTTGTAACATCGACCATACCTAGTTTGATCCTCAGTTCATAATATCTCCTGCCTGACCGTTATTCTGAATACACCCCATGAATTTAAATTACAATTTAGTGTTCTAAATTTAAATTACACCAATGGCGGTGGCGCGGCGGCGCATGGCAGTACAGTACCCACTTACGTTTATTTTTTTAAAGGACTATCTTCAGTATGAAACAATAATACAGGGGCTTGGCTGCGTGGTATGTTAATAATTTTAGGGATCAGCTTATAATTATGTTATATAATATCAGAATTATTTTATATTTACCGCATTTTTCCTTAATAAGATTATTTTGGGATGTTTGGTAGTGAAGTGAAAAGAACCGAAAACTTTCTTTTTAGATTACTTGTGTTTTTTATGTCACTTGGCCGAAACTCGACAAAAATTATAAGATTCAGGGTATCCTAAATATTGTAAATCTTATAAAAAAACAAATTTGTTAGGAAGATATTAGTCTATAGTAAAGGAAGGTGATATACATTTTCATGGTACTAATTGTTTATAGGCAGAGCAGCTGACGTAGTATTATATTCTCTTTAGCTGTGCCTGGATTAAACCTTTGTGGGAATCATTTGTTTGTTATCGAGTCACAAGCATCTAAAAATCTGCACAAAATTTCATTTTTATAGTAACTAGTTGTCGGAAAACCGATAGACAAAATTCCTTATACTATGCCGCCGATATAAATAATACGATTCAAGGAAGTCCTGGCCGGTCCTAATATATCAAGCTATCGCTGGAATGTGTGTATTCTATATTTAAAATTTAATCATTTAGAAAAGAAAAGAAATAATTAATTCAGCAATTTACAGTAATTCGCACCCTAAGGAACTTGTCTTTTTTTATTCCCGACTCTCGCTTCTCCGAATTTTATTTTTATTTCCCCTTAAATATTTTTTTTAGCTCGGAAGCACTTGGGCCCGTTATGCTTAAATTTACGATCCATCTTCATCGGTATTTGTTATCATAACAAACAGAACAAGGTATTTGTTTTATACTGCGTAAACAAAACAGCTGTTCTAAGAAAGTTGTCTGTCTGGATCACACTTATATTATGAATGCGAAAGTTTGTGTTTTTTTTATATCCGAGATTACCACCTGATGTACAAAATTCAAATTATGACAATTCAAAGTTGCCGCATATTATGGTTTTATTATAAATATTTTAAAACAAGCTTTCCATTTTGTTTCTAGAATCAGTCATATAAAAAAAGTTTAAAGTAAACTAAATTTGTTTAAAATTTTCATTTTACGTTGTTTTAATTTGACTTGATAGTATTTTTTTTTTGTTGCCAGATTCGTATTTAAGCATTAAAATTATATTAAATGTCGCTTAGGAATTATAAAAAAAATATCCGAAATTACATTATTTTGCAGATTCGTTATCAAGCTTACTAATTTAGCAAATAGCTTACTATATTGTAATAGTACCTGTGAAAGAACCCGGAACCCTAAGTGCTATTACTCAGCGCGCCGGTAACACTCCCACTCCGGTTTTATTTTTTTTTGATAATTTTTAGACCACGCTTCATATATTTTTATGTGTTACTGATATATTTTGTTTGACACAGTTTTATACGTCGCCATTCACGGGTTTAACGAGCAAGTAAAAAAAAACCATCCTAAAACCGTTAATAATTTATTTTGTAATAAAACAACCGTGACGGAAAATAAATTATTATGTGCCTCATAGCTGTCATAGCGGAACTTTATAGCTTCCAAACACATCACATAAAAATATTTGTATATCTGTTCCTGATTTAATTGTTTATATATAATTAAAAAAACATTTAGGTAAATATGTCACATGTCAAGGCTTGTTTTGTTTTCGTGTATGAGATTCGTGTGTAAAAACAAACATATATATATATATATATTACACCGGGTAGGGTTCCGCAGCCATTCATCAATATCTTGTAAATAATCATATTATTCATATAGGTATAATTATCAATATTAATCATAATATAACAATATTATATACTTGTCGGACGAAACAGTTTTTAGTACTCATTAAAATTAACCCAAGTTAAGTTTTCAAAATTTTTGAGTTTTATACTCCTAAAATTTGTCTGTTCTATCTACATTTATCTAAAAAACTGAACTAGTTAGCAATTTGTGATTTTTGCAATATTATTATGTATGTACCATAATGTAATATGATACTAAAAACTCTGATTCATAATGTAACTTGTAAGTATAACCCAGCAATTTAATTTTGAATTACTGCTAAACAAGAAATGACTACGTGGTTTATATATGTATAAGATAGAAATGGTAGCGAGATAATGTTTCTATAACTTACTGAACTTCCAAATCCTCGCAAGAAATATAAATCATAAGAACGACTAGCCAAAGAAACATGGTTCTACTACAAGAATATCTAATAATACATTTATACTTATTCTGTCTGTCTTGTTCTACTAAATTTGGCTAGGCAGAGAGTTAAACTTGGTCAGTAAAGCTAAGCGTTGATGCGCGTCTGGGGTCCCAACCTCTGCCCTGAGGACCCTGTCCGCAACACAGTGGAGACCAAACACCTGCTCGGTGAATCCGCGGATGCTGAACAGTTTTTTCATTAGGTAGGGACATAAAATTTACAAAAGAAAATCAGGGACTTTACTAGGGCAGGAAAGTCAGATGCAGGTCCCATAGCGATACGTTTTTACTTTATTATAAAACAACATTTGTTATACGACCAAGAAAATATTAGTTTTAAGTCAGGTGTTGTCAGGAAATTTTTATTTTCTCTTTAGAAATCTTTGAGCTTTCCGTTATAGGTACTAGGTCGGTACCCAAGAACCGTTCTTTTCCAACGGTTATTGAATATTCGTGTTACATGGCCTTCTTATTGGCACTTCATCCTTTTAATGTTTACGTTGGTTCCTTTAGTTATACACGTTGAAGAACCAATGTATGTTAGAAATACAAATAAATACAATTTTGATATTCTATTATCTTTACTTTTATCGGCTAAGGGGCCGTCCATTAATCACGTGAGGCTCGAAAGGGGGGGGGTCCGGCAAAAATCACGAAATATCACTAGGGGGCAGGGCGGGGTGTAGTAAGATATCACGTGTATATATTTTTTCGTTAAAATTCTAAAAATTTTAAGATTTTTTGTAGGTACTAAAAAATACACGTGATTTTGGGTGGGGGGGGGGGTTAATCTTAAACCTCACCATGTATCACCAAGGGGGAGAGGGGGGTTAAAAAATGATGAAAAAACATCACGTGATTAATGGACGGCCCCTTAGCATGTGAGACGTGCTTTTTTAATTTATAATTTTTAAATAAATCAAAAAAAAAAATTGTTAATATTTTTGCTACCGTGCTCTTACAAACTTTCGTGTATTGAACACAATAATTATTATCTAAATACGTTTTTACTTAGGATTTCAGGCCTCATAAAATAACCTAATACATTAAACTTCTTGTAGGTACGCAGTTAAGATCACTACTTAATATAATATTTTTGTGCCAAATTTTAACTTTCCCCATCGAACAGTTTTCGAGAAAATTGCCTGAGACAGACGAACTAACAACTAAGTGATTCCATTAGCGTTTCGATTATCCAAATTTGTCAAGAAACTCTGCTACGTATACTATGGAAGCACCTTTTAATTAAGTTAAACCACATTGACCGTCGACGCTTGGTTAACGTTGCTTATGTATTTGAATATCGAACCATGTTCATTAGAGTTATTTTCTGACTTCAACGTCTATTTTCGTCAGCTCCGAGTTATCGGGGGCTCGGCCGAGTTCGTCACATTTAATGTCGGATTTATTCGCGGACACGTGCGTTATACTCTGGCCTTGAACACAGCCGTGTAACGATAGGGTTGCCACAAGTAATTTTATAATTCAAGAAAGAAGTTATTAGATTTTTTAAGGGTCGGCAACGCGCGAGTCCATAGGCTTCGGTGACCGCTTACCATCCGGCGGACCGTCGATTTGTTTGCCACCTTAGTGGTATAACAAAAAAATCCTTATAAAAAAAGTACTTTACTAGCTAATAATCCCCCCCACTCTATTTGTTATTTCGTGATAATCTTATTTAAAAGAAGTTAAAGAAAATACGGTTTAAGATACTTTATTTCTCATAAGAATTAAGATACAATTAAACGTACATGGTAAATTAAAACACAAATGGATAACATCAATAATGAATAGCTAATGTAACAATTTTATTTTGTTGCTAAAGTGCACAGACAATGAAAAGAAATTAATTATTTATTCACACCACTGGATTTTCGGTGAAGGAAAACATCGTGAGGAAACCTGCATACGTCAAGAAAAAAAAGACGTATGTGAAGTCTACAATCCGCACTGGGCCCGCGTGTGGACTATGGCCCAAATCACCCTCGCTTATGAAGGTAGGCCGTGCCCCAACAGTGAGGGTGGGGAAGGCTGGCGAAACACTAAGTTATTAAACACCTTTATACTTCTCCATTTTAAAGTTTTGCGAAGACTTCGATTGAATCTTCTTGTCCACTTAGCTCTCTGATCCTAGCTAAACTGTAACAATATACGTTATTTAAATAAATTAACATTTATAATTTTGGAGTTGTTTGAATAACATTTAGAAATATAATTGAAACCAATTTCAAAAGTCTGAAAATTGACCCTTCTAAAGTTTTAACACCACTCTACATCTGTACACTGAAGCATTTTCATGTTCAATAACGTGGTAATAAGCTTTCCGAACTATCTTTAAAATGTTGCTTGTTACTAAGAATTCCGTTGTGTTACTCTATAGATAAAGTGATAGATAACAGTCATCTTGAAAATGATGTTTTACAACTGTAGAAAAGTCATAAATTTTAATTGGTTACATGAAGTTTCGATTTCATCGATTCTATGTTAGTTGAGTTTATAACATAATAAGAAGAAGAAAAACTTATTTTTTCAATTTTTAATTGGACAAGAAAACTATAAATCAAAACTACATTATGCACAACTTTAGTATATTGTTTTATCCAATCCAAAACGACTTAACTTACAACAGAAAAGCCAGTTTTTGCTGGTATGGTTATCCAGGAAAAATAAATAATTGGCCTTTCGGCACTTGAATTTCTCTTGAAACTAATTGGAATTCAAAAGACTAGCTAGAATTCTGGTCCTGCATCTGCCTTATGCTAATTTATAAATTTTATCTTTGTTCTTACTTTTCCTCGTTTTGCTCTTTATTTAATAGGGGGTGTCCTATAATTACGTGAGGCGTTTAAATGGAGAAGGGGTGGTGCTGAATCTCAATTTATCTAACAAGTGGGAAAGTGGGGGTTTTGCAAATATCACGTAATTTTTTGTAAGAAACAGTGTAAAATTGCTAGAAAAATGGGCTAAATCAAGTCAAACATGTTTCTTCACTAAAATAACACTAATTCCTACTGTCGCGGTTATGCCACAAAGTAGCAATTTATGTTTTTTAAAATAAATTCAACGCAACTAAGCCACTATTAACATATTTACAATAAAAATTCGCATTTTGAAAAATCTCTCGTGAGATTAAGGGAGGGGGAGGAGTTCGAGCGAAATCTCACGACCTTCACCAAGACTGGAAGGGAGGCTCGAAAAATCGCCAAATTCGCCTCAAGTCTTGTAATATTAATTTATTTCAGATAGTGAGATACCGATTAATTTAGAAATACGGAACCTTAAGCGAGTGAATTTTACTCCCACTACTTAATTTACGCGCTTCTTTGACCTATTGGTCTCTATCAGGCCTTGTTGACACCCCTAAGACGTTTAGTGCAAATCACGAAAACATTGAAACAACTGGGTCGCCGGCTGTCGCAAAACACAACATGTTTTGTATTGCTTCTACAAAAAATAATTACTGTAATATTTTTAAAAGCTAGAGTAACAGTTGCAAAGTTTGTTTTTCTTTTTTTTATTAGCAAGTCACTAATGATGTAACGTTGATCAGTACACAATTTGTAGTAGGCATTTTTTTCAAAATTATTGACATTACAGTTTACACACACCTAGAAAGCTGGCTCAGCTCAGAAGTGAAGTTTAGGCAGTGAAAAAAAATTATGTTATCGTGTACCAAATAAATATAACAATAATTATGTTTTGGACATAACACACAGCGTCGTCTGCTCCCAAATTAAGCAAAATTTGTGTTATAGATACCAGACAACGGATACAAATACATATATATACTTTTGTTTTGTAAATACATACATATTATACATAGAAAACACCCAGTCTTATGACAAACACAAATTTTAAATGCTGTGTGTCTTATGCGGGAATCAAACCCACGCCCCAAGCGTCTCGTTGCTTGTAGTGACACAAGACGCCGCATCTTCAAGCCGCTTCACGTCGCGTCGCGTCTCGGTATGAGCTGACCCTAACGGGAAATATAAAAGTTTCTGCAAGAAAATCTAGAACAACAAGCGTTGCTGGCGTCAGAGAAATAAATTGGTCCGAGAATGGAATTGATATGAAATATAGTCTGATTTTTCTTTTGCTTTGTCTACTCTCAACTGTTGACGATAAATGTCTTGTCCCAACTTTTTTCCGGCCAGGCTTAATTTATGGCGGGTCGTCTTTAGTCGACACAAAATAATTTTTTTTTTTTTTTTTCGCGACTTAATAAATTGGCACAGAAGGAGTTACATTTTTGATGAAGGTAATTTGAGCATCAGCTCAATCAAAGAAGAATGGAATTGGCTAAAGTGGTCTATTAACGTTGTTTTTATTCTTAGTCTTAAATCTTGCTTATGATATGAACTAATGATATTATAGATTTCTTTTTAATGAAAACTACCGTATTATCCTGCAACAATAATGTTCGTAGAATCGTTATAAAATAGACTGTTTTTTTACCACCTTAAACGCCGAACAAAAAAGGCAGTTAGTCATTTGCGCCTTGGGGGACACTGGTGGGCCGCCCTATAATGAACCGTCCGTACAGGCCATTGGGGACACCCGTGACCCCTGAGTGGTGTTCACTTCAAACTTCGATTACAATCCACGGAGCACTATTATTGGTATAAACTGGTAAAGAAGTGACCCGCGTGGCCCTGTGAAACGACCACAACAGCTTGGTTTTTAAATATGTCAAAAAAAACGGATATTTATGGATTAATAAAATAACAAATGGAAAACAATCGTATTGAAGTATTTAAGAGAAACAATTAAATCCTTAGACTAGAAAAAAAATACGTAAGTACAAAAATAAAAAAAATATGGATTTAGGGTTGAATTTTATTCAAGCAAGGTAGGCACAGAGTCGGTTTGGAAAGAGATTGTTAGCAATCATTGAATAATTTTAAGTAATTAGTGACTAATATCGCGTTTTTATATCAACAGGCCGCGGGGGTCACCAGTAACCAATGCTATATATCCTTAAGATATATCGTGAAATATTGTTTAATTTAAATTAAATGTACAAATTTAGACATTTCCTATTGTTTCGCGTCGTTTTAAACTAAGGTAATTAAATGATGGCAATGATGATTTCTACTCGGCCCGAACGGGTTTGCTTGAATGGCCCACCGGTGGTCGTTCAACGTGTTAAAAAAAACAGTATTCCATTGCCAATAAATTATTTGACATGCTTGTAAAAAAAATGTCTGCTTTATGTGAAGTCGTTACTACTTTTAGTTCCTTGAATCAATTCTCACGAGAAATACTGTGGGCGTGGCGCGGCATGGTATGTTGTAGTTGGAAACTTTCAATTGCATTTGCTAATATTGATTAAAAAAAACTACTGCAGTCCACTGCTAGACATAGGCCTCTCCCAAAGTGTGCCTCTGTATGCGGTCCTGCGCCTTAGGCATCCAATAGCAACCAGCAACTATGCAGATTTCAACCTTGGGTTCCGCTGAAAATCAGCGCTGTAGCACTCGTGACGCGGCACAAGCTGAACAGATTCTTTCTTTTATTGTCTTCTTCTTATTTTTTATTTTGTGTTATTCAGTTATTTTTAAATATATGTGTAGTTTGTGAGCGAAATGATGTTGAATAAATTATTGTCTATGTCTATATTGTGGCTGGGGCTGATGATAATGATGAGAAACTGGACATTTTCATCACTTGTATAAGGAATTGGTGTAGTAGATATGGAAAAATATAGACGAGACGCGATGGAGGGAATAAGTGTTGGTGAAGTGAGTGTACTGAAGGCACGTCTGTGTTTGTAAGCACGACTGCTGGTGTACTGCTGACCGTTCGGAAACGCAACTTTTATTGTGTATGTAAATAAATAGAATGCTTTAATTATTATTGTTTTATTAAAACATTTTATTTTATTAAGGTGGTGGCATACCCAAACAAGTTAAGTTTGCAAGAATTTGATTAATTTTGTTAACAATACATATATGTCTTTGTACACTGGTCGAAACGGTTTTGCTGGGGTATTCCATAGCCTAAAAACATGTATAAAAAGAAGATTGTCGTTGGCAGGCAATCCTTTTCCTTCAAGCTGCTTGAAGCGGTCAGTTACTACAGTTATAAGCTGCTCTTATATAGCTAGCCTAACTTAGCATATTGTATGTTAAGAGTGGGCTCACTTCCAGTTTTCCCTAAATACGTAGTTCGCCTATCATTATTTTTAAAATTACTTTAGCAATGCACAACTGCTACATAAAAGGTACCCTATACAATAAATTTAAAAATAAAATGCCTTAGTGGTTTACCGCGGAACATTCTATTCTGAATAGAGAACTTATAATTTAGAACGATGCTACCGCGATTTAATGTTGATAACCTCTGCAGACTCTCACAGTTTTAACACATAAAGAGATAACTGATAGTGCGAGAGACCACGTATTATCGTTTTACCGCCAAAACTTATGAAATTTTAATCATTCTGAACCCGACACGGTGTGCAGTAAATGTCAAAAATGTCAAAGCTAATATTCTATCTCGTCGCTAACACTAATGCCTACACGTAGTAAGGAAATAGTACCTGGGGGACCGAGCTTTGCTCGTTTTTTCTTTAACAACGCCATCTATTGTCTAGCTTTAGTGTAACTTAGTCGGTAAAAACCAATAGATGTCAGAAAGAGTCATATCTTTTAGTTTATCATTGCCTGAAAACACGGATAAAACGACGTTTTCTAAAAATGAAACCTAGCCCCGCACACTAAATTTCATGAAAATCGTTGGAGTCGTTTCCGAGATTCAGATTATAAATATATATATACAAGAATTGCTTGTTTAAAGATATTATATATAGATGTACGAAACATGACGTAAAAAGGATAAAACCATCATCTGTTATCTATCGGTGATCGTAATCACTTTTAATATTTGGCAGTTACGTACGTAAAGGCAACCGTCTCGTGACTGTTGACGTCACTACGTTTATACGTTTACGAAGAGGATGCTATAGGTAGGTATTCGGGTTGCTTTTACTATGACATAGACAAAGGCATTTGATGTCACACTTACAGTTTTTAGACAAATCATATTGTTATAAAAAAATATCTTTATTTTATAAAATCAACAAGGAAGTAGTACACACACATAACATAACTAAAAAAAAATTTCTTGTTTATTATGTTACAATTTTATTACTTTGTATATGTACCTACCTACTCTATTTATCTTTAATATTAGTTCCCGTTCTTTGATATTAAGCATTTATTTTTAGAATTTGCATTATTGTATTTTACGGACGTACAACGAAGTGACAAATTTTTATTATATTTTCACAAAGTAACAAGTGTAATTTATGCTTTAACGTGCGCAAGTCTTGGAATGATACTCAGATCCAATTTATTGCAGCCTTAAATACAGTACCTAAACTAAAATAAACTGATTCACGAATGCATGCACAACACAAAAAAATGTATTTCAATTAGTAGGGGAGAGGCTTGTTGTAACTGGGGTAAGTAGTAACAGCGTAATAACTCAACCGGTTTCAAATATTTTGTTTCAATTTTGAACTCAAAGTGCTCTATAAGATAGGGACTATGACGAAGCACAGCCAGTACAGCTGCGGTGATTGGTCGTCAGCAGGAGAACTGATTTTGCTACGTAACCAAAAAAATATTAGTTCGTAAACTTTGATTTCAAGATCATACCGTATGTAATTGAAAAATGTTTCTATTAATTTTTGTTATGTATTTATTAAACTACCGTACTTTCACATAACTTAGGCCAGTCTTTTTTTTTTATAAATAAAAATGTTAGTCATTTCGGTTTGGGGCAAGTAGTAACCTGTTATAACTTGAATCTTATTTAGCTTGCCACATTGATTGTGATAGTAAAATAAATACAAAAATAAAAATAATTATTATAGAAAAAATTGTTCATGTCTATTATAAGTATATGCTAATTAACCTAAGTATATGCTATGCGAGGCAAAAGATGACTATTTTTGTTAAAGAAAACGATAATTATTCACCTCATTACTTTATAAAAAATACAATTTTCTTAATATTTGTTGATTTTATAAAACGGCCTTAAATAATGAAACCAGTTGTTTTAATATGACGTTACAACTTGACCTAAAAACGGGGTAAATTGTAACAAGCGACTCTTTCCACAAAAAGTGCTATAAATACAAATTCATTTATAGATTTAGGAAAAATGAAATGGGAATATATGATTACTCATTTAAAAGTCCTTTTCAATAAAAATACTCAATAGTTTAGCCACTCCATCGAAAGAAGGAAAAATGTTACAACTAGCCCCTCTCTCCTCTACTTACGGTTAAATAATCGCGGTGGAGCTTCAGTTGATAGCTCAAAACAATTATGTACTATGTGTCTTCGTTATTTTTAGGATTCCCTATCTAAAGGGCAGAAGGCAGCGTTATTATTCTCACTCAGCTGTCTGTCTGTCCGACTGTCTTAAAACGAATGAGTAACAGACCTTAAAGTTACCTACATATTTTTTGGGCATTCAGCGACTTTTTTCCTAACAGCAAAATATATTTTCTTCCTCTTCTCTTTAAAATTACAAATAATACGTAATAACTGTACGAAAACACACAAGGCGCGATCTCTACTCCCCTTTGTCCTTTTTTCTATAATCGGAGTATCTATATCAACATCTAAAATCATACTAAAAGCTTTGTCTGAATTTAAAATACCTCTCAAACCGCTGTCTTTTTGTTTGCAGCACAGTGTTAATCAAAACTGCTCTTGTAAAAGTTTATCTAAAGCTAACAAGAAAACTATTATGTTTTGCACGTACATGAAGTGAACACACGGGTTCAAGAACGTGCAAAAATTCCGCTCTTAGCACAAAAGTGATGATTCGTGACATGCCACAGATATCAAACGTGCGATAAACAAATCCCTCTCAAAAATCTCCAGCATTGTGTCCTTCAGATGTCACAAAACAGCAAAAACTTTCCACACAATTGACATCTTGTTATGCTTGAGGAATTGCTGTTGGAGTAAAAATGAACTTCTGTATTTTCTAGATTTTGATATAATGAACCGCCTGTATCTTTCGTTTGCATTTTTATTTCCATGCAAATTAGTGTATGTCGTTCGTCCCCTCAGCAAACCCTGTGCCTAAAGCCAGCTCAATTGTTTTTTTTTTATACACACGGTCCGCCTGATGGTAAGAGGTCACCGTGGCCTATGGCTTGTAACACCAGGGTAGGGTTGCCATCCGTCCGGGTTTCCCTGGATTTGTCCAAGTTTAGTCCTAGTTTAGAGGGCGTCCGGGGAGCGTCCGGGCGGGGTTTCATTTATAGTCCTGGTTTAAAATTTCTTAAAAACTTTAGGGACATTTCGTTTTGGCAATAGAGTAAAAAATGTATTAGGACTGCTAACAGTATCTTAAAACGTTTAAGAAGACTAAATTTTGATTTTTTTTCTGAGTAACTTTAGGAAAGAAACCGTTGACATGTCCGGGTTCTAAGCTCCAAAGTCCGTGGTTTTCACGCTTCTTGTCCTAGTTGCCAGATTTTAGAGATGGCAACCCTACACCAGGGCAGGGGTATCACTCGCGCGTTGTCGATTCTTCAAACATCCAATAACTTCTTTCTTGAAGAACCCCATACTGTATTCCTTAGAGAAAATCTTAGCAGGGAGCTCATTCCACAACATTGGTTGCTTCGCAGCGACATTAAACAAACAAACTGGCTTACAGAAATGCATATTAGTTTGGATTTGGAATTTACAGTTAAAAACAGAAAATGTTTATCTAAGTTTATTTAACCTCTTCAATCTCATAAGTAACACAGGACTGAATGTAAGACTAAAAGATCAAGGTTTGTAAAATATAATAAAAATAAAAACAAGAATTATTACACCTCAATCCCGGATCACTTGTTATCAAAAATATTTTCAGACTAATATAATTCATACGTACCTAATAAAAATACTAAGACACCTTTGATCATAATAATATTATCACCAGTTTCCTCGGTTCCTTAGCATATGTTTTTACTTTAACTGGTACCGTGGGAATGTGACATTCAGCGACCGGCGAATGTGAGAACCCAGCATTTAAAGACAAGTTAACTTACTTGGTACTAGCATTGCACTACGTCTGTATTTTCCGGACAAGTTCAGTATTTGAGTTCTTTGTCAATTTTGAAAGATGAGACTGTTTCGCTTACATTCTAGTGTATCTCATACACCGATGGACAAGAGTCAGGGGGATTTTAAGGTAACTACTAAAGTGTGAGCAGAGCAATCAGTATACTATCAGTAAACTTGCATTGAAATGAGTCCCGTCTGCTTGTACTTCAATATTTAGTACTTATGATGTTTTCGATTTTCGTTTAGTTCGTAATGTTTTTGCATTCGGGTTTTTTTGTTTATTAATTTTTATTCACAGCTTTTTCAGTGTTCTTTTTTTCTATTTTTTTATTACTCGCGCTAGACTATTTACTTAAATTTTCATATATTTTCGTACTCGCCTTTAAGAGCGCTTTTTTCTGATGCTAAACTTAGGGTTTTAAAAAAATATTGTTTTAGCTTGCACATTAAAGCGCATGAAATCTGCCATTTTGATTTTTTAGGAAATTTATGTACATAGTGTCACTCTCACAATTGAGACGACTCTAACGACACCTCTCAAGCTAAAATCCATCTAGACGTTTCAGTTACAGAGAGTGCCAAGGAAATATACATACATACAGTCGAAAAACAAAACCTACCTTCTGGCGTAGTACAGTAAGAAATCAGCCAAATTATCGATAATTATGTTATTGAATTATTTTTTAACAGCTAAGTTATATCGTCTCGTATCATATTTGGTGGTTATTGTTATTAATTGTCTATGATTTGAAGTTTATTTTTGAAGTCGGTGAATTATTTTATTATAAAAATTAAATTGTTTATTTGGTTTATTAGTTAAAAAGAATACTGACCACGTTATGGAATAGATGACAACTTAAATTAACACCAAAGTTCAGCTACCTCATTTTAGGTAGCTTATGTAGAGTCACCGGAATATACCCATAGACGGAGACTATCGGCATCGAGCTGTACCTATGGAGTTTTTTGTGAATTTCATATAATTGACCATATTATCAAGTTGAAAAGAAAGCTGCGGCAAGATTTGCTATAGTCGTGGCACGAAGTGGTTGGTTTTTCTATGTTAGTAGCAAAAAAATAGTTGTGGTATTCTTTGTAAGTGAAAAAAATTAGTTGCAGTATTCTTTGTTAGTAGAAAAAATCACTAGACATTCCTCTTTTTGGTGATAAAATGGACCATAAACTATTTATTTTGTTATAGGTTACTCATAGTTTTATATGCTGCGACATATCACTAATATTTTGACCTTATCTCAAGTAGACTCATAAATAACAAGAATTAGAGCGCAACAGAACTGTCGTTTGTATCAATCGATATAAAATAAGCTTTTAAATGTGACGATGACAAACAATGAAGGATTGAATTGGGTCAATTCGAACTTGTCATCAGTCTAAACAAAAATCGTGCAGATCCTTTTGTGCAAGTAATGTCGGTCATTGATCTTCGTTTAATCTTTGAAACGATACGATAAGATCACTAATTCTTTCTAACGCTTAAGTAATATTGTGGTAATACCTACTAAAATAAATACGTGGCGAAGCTTTCTTGGAGAGTAAATTTAATTGTCTGACTCAGTAGGTCGAAAATGCAATAAATGGAAATGACTCGAGAAAACGCCTGGCAAGTGAGATAACAGGGACAATGTTTTATGGATTTGTTGTGTTTCTTTTCGTATTTAAAAAATCGGCCAAGTGCGAGTCGGACTCGTCCACGAAGGGTTTCGTACCATTTATTTCAATTATTTATTTTTTAAGGGACTATATAACTAAATATTCTGTGAATATTTTAAGCGTCTACCTGTTGCCGTTATCAATATCGAGCTAAATTATCACGTTTGTTGTATGGGAGCCCCCCCTAAACATTTAATTTATTTTGATTTTTAGTATTTGTTGTTATAGCGATAACAGACATACATCTTCTGTGAAACTGTCTAACTATGACGGTTCATGAGATACAGCCTGTTGACAGACGGATGGACGGACAGCGGATTCTTAGTAATAGAGTTCCGCTAATTACACTTTGGGTACGGAACCCTAAAAATGTAATTTATTTGTTACGTTATGAGATTTATTTGAAGCTCATAACGTACCCTAACGCAATCATACAATATATGAATATATAGAGTATATATACGTTCCTGTGAATCAATGAATAAATGAATCTTTATTCGCATAAAATGGAGTATTATTTATACATTACATGTTTACATTACTTGGTTCTACCCATTTTGCTGACTTGTCGCATACAAATCTTAACACATACTGACTAGCAAAAAAATATCCAGTCATTTACATAGAGGACAATATTTAAAACTCGTGACAGCTCTACGAAGTCAAAGGAACCTGAAGCGTATTTCGTCACTTGTTTGATTATTTATTTGTAAAATATTTTTTTTTTCATCACACATACTCTTAAACAGTGTCATTACGTGCTTACGAAGCGGGTGCTAAGAGCTTCACTTCTCCCACGGGCTTTAGTTTTTAAATTCTACTTTTCTCAAAGAAAAGTGCGCGTTCATAGAACTCACGGGCGATAATGACGCGCCTATTCTATCAAGTATGTATGAAAGCGAGCAATTACAACTTTTTGCTACAGCCAAAAATTTTTAATTCGTAAATGGTGGAATTATCTTATCTACTTCTATTCCCGCCCTTTCAATTGTACCTTATATTTTTAGTCAATCATTCCTTTAAAATTGGATTTTGTCACACATAATTGCAATTTTATTATCTATCCAATTAGCTAAAATTGTTTCATGTCAAAGAAACGTAAAAATCATCCACGTAGACTTTTGAAAAAGAAAGGTTTTACTTACACAAATATTGGAATTCTCATACACATACCTATTCATCTCTTATTTTGCCACTTAGGGAATAATTTCCAAAACAATTCAATCTTTTAATTTTAAAGCCAAATACTAAAAATGACGAATTTTCACATACACATCCAACCCCAGTAGTGTATTATTTTTGCAAAATCCACGCGTATGTTATATCGGAGACCTTTATACAAAATTTTAACAAATATATGTATGTATGTAACGAGTCAAATTCGCGTAAATACTATACGAGGTTTAGTAGGAGGACTAAGGTGGAGAGTCCTCCCGTTACCACGATCGGTGCGAGTCGGTCGACACGTCACACAAAAATCGGCCAAGTGCGAGTCGGACTCGCGTACTAAGGGTTACGTACCATTATCTATAAAAACGGCAAAAAAATCGCGTTTGTTGTATGGGAGCCTCCCTTAATATTTGTTTGACTTTTATTTAATTATTTATTTTGAAAGTGAATATATAACTAAATATTCTGTGAATATTTCAAGCGTCTGCCTGTTGCCGTTATCAGTATCGAGCAAAAACGAGCAAAAAAATTACGTTTTTAGTATGGAAGCCCCCTTAATATTTATTTTATTTTGTTTTGTAGTATTTTTTGTTACAGCGACAACAGAAATACATGTGCTGTGAAAATTTCAACTGTCTATCACGGTTCATGAGATACAGCCTGGTGACACACGGACGGACGGACAGCGGAGTCTTAGTAATGGGGTCACGTTTTTTAGCCTTTGGGTACTGAACCCTAAAAAAAAGGGTTTTTACGAGTATACCTCTTATAATATTTACGCGATTTTGACTCGTTATATCTATTTCTTTATGCAGAACTTCAAGTTTCTAGACCTAGTCGTTTGGTCTATGCGTTTATATATTAGCCAGTCAGTTTACTCTTTTATATATAAATAGATTATAAAAGGCACACTATTGCAGGTTGTTTTTTCATAAGAAGTAGTCTTAATAGCTTTTTCGCATACCTCGTGTAAAAGTATAGTTTTTTCTTTTTGTTTAAAACATGTGCAAATTTTGCAAATGCATACATGCACGCAGAGTGAAAATCTTTAGTTGAGTAGGTAAATAATGGTCTAAACCATTGGCCCAAACTCAATTTCAAATCCCACCAGGTCTTATCTTACACCCAACGTGGCTCTTATACATTTCTTTTGAATTATAAAAACGCGGTGGATGTAAACATAATTTTTCCATTACAAGGTCATATCATAGTGAGGAGTTGACATGTCTATGGTATTCTACTAGTGCTGGTTTTTTTTCCCACTACCTTTTTGAATCTTATAGAGTGCAAAAACAAATGTGTTGGTTTTCTTGCATACCTTATCAACTTGCATTATCACCTGTAAGGTTTACTTTTAATAGGTATAAGATGATAATAATAATATAAGCAATCAGACGAATGCGACGGCGGCGCGCGTGTCTAGGTGTGCCTGACACTAATTACGTAGGGGTGACTTGCACATTGCCATTTTCGCTAATTTCGCGAAGGCATTGTTAGCGAAAATGTCTAAAAATAGTTGCCACTGAAGTAAACCATAATAAAATTCAATTATATTTTTTGTTTCACCTCGTAAGTGTCTGCAAATAACCGAGATTATAAATTCTTGTCTATGAAGTTTTTGCTTTTGCTGGTCCTACGAAACGAACTGTTGCGGGAAAGGAGACTGCTAGAATTCGAAAGAAACATACTTGAGAGTTTCTGTATTTGTCTCGACACCTGTATGACTATCTGTCCTCGCTGAAGCGTTTGTTATCGTAGTAAAGAAACTATAGTTCGTTCGTAGTCGTAGTAGGAGCTCGTTTTTTTGGCGCAGACTCAGCCGATAGACCGTAAAATTGGTATGAACAACAAAGAACTCTTGTTCGTATTTAAATAAGAAATAACAGATATAATGTAGTTATGAGAACCAAAGACATGCGAACGAATCTGTTTTGAAAGCAGAATTATTGACTGAGTGTATTTTTACTCGGGGATTGCTAACAAGCATATAGCAACATGGCATCCTGACGCAGGTATGGGCTAGATTACGTAAGGCTTGGTTGCACCAACTACCTTTGACGCTTCCCAGTCACTAAAAGTGGGAGCTTGTATAAAAATATCTATCGTTAGCTATTTTTAAAGTTAACCAGCTATACTAGTGGTTTGCTAAATTTTGACAGGCCGGATAAGTTTAAAATTAGCTGACCAATGCAAATTTTCATACAATCTCCTATTTTTAACGGCTGGTTGATGTCAAAGCTAGTCGGTGCAACCCAGCCCAAGTATATCTTATTTTTAGGTACCTACCTTGGGTTACGAAGTAAAAAGGAATAAAAAGGGTTTCGTTTGAAAAAAAATTTTAAACCAAGACCGAGGGTGAGACTTTTTTTATTGCAGGCCAAAAAAATTAAGCAAATTTTAACGCGGGCTGAAGTCAAGTAGTCTTAGTCAGTTTAAAGAAATAGAAATACTCAAAAAAAATAGGTACCAACCTACACTAAAAGAATTTTAAGATTAAGTGTAATAATAATCCTTTAATATGTGTGTGATATATGGAACCTTTATTAACAACTAGCTGAACCCGCGAATGTTGTTTCGCTTTTTAAAACATCACCGTGCCACCTATTCTAAAAGAGTTGTGCTAATTCAAAAACCTTTCCCGGCGGGTACGCAACAATTTACCAAAATTTTATTACAATCGGTTTACCCTTAGTGCGTGAGTCGGACTCGCACTTGACACTTTTTATCTTTCATAAAAACCTTGCTCCAACAATCACGAACACAACAAAAATTATCCAATTTGATGCAGTCGTTTGGAAGTTACGGCGTGACCAAGGGAGACAGGGATTGAATTTTAGATATGAAAATATATAAACTCTTTTGGAAAAAAAACGGGCTCTACATTTTTACTCCACTTCAATGAATATTACAAGAACGATGTATTGGCATGTTACTTGAAGCATCTTGGCATGATTCTTTACGTTCCAAATTTAAATTTTGAAATTAATAAAAGTAAAATAATGATAATTGTGGATTATTGCAAGTGATTATTAAAAAATTGCTTTACTAATGGCGCGAATTCCTAAAACGATTTTTTACTGATTTTACAAATTTCTAAACTTTTTGGATATTTTCTGCAAATTAAACAATTTAATCTTTCTTTTTACATAATTACCACTTTCTGATATGACTAATAAAGCGATAAGGGCCAGTAAAATTATAGCCCTACTTAAAGAAGGTTGTTCGCAAACGTACGTGTCTCAGCGGCAAAATTCAACTGTCCGGAGTCCCCGCTGGCTTAAGGGTGCTGGTACCGGTCGGCTCTGTCCCTCCCATTCCACATCCTAGACTGCGAAGTCCTACAACCCTACCTGTCCTATCTACGCCGTCTTTCACCGGTAAAACTTGGCCAGAGGTATTATGCACACATGGGAATATCGTGAGATGGACGGGCGGGACACTACTAGAATCACTCACTGATTGGACTAGAAACGCTGCATACCTTTCAGTGGTTGAGGACCCTCCGTTTCTTCAATTATCACCTTTTTGAACGCTTGCGCTGTTCCAGCCCACAGTTTGAGCACTCGATAGATCCCCGCCATTGACCATCTTCTCCTATGTGACTCGTTCCTTGAGTCTTTGCAGTGGAACGCTGGCTGGTAAGATGCTGGAACTTCTATAGTTTGGCCGCGTAAGAAATCATCAAAAATTAATAAAAAAATTGTCAGAATTCACTTGACGCGTATTAATTTACAATATCATAAGTACACAGACTACGTCAGTAAATTAAATTTCATTTAATTTTAATTTCATGACTGTGTGTGGAACTTTAAAAGTGTTAACGTGGGTTTCATTTTATTTACCTCATTAAAAATGCAACTTATGACGGAATTTAATACGATGCGTATTTGGTTGTCTAACTAAATTCACGTGCGGACGCTAAAGTCCTCATTATTTATTTAAGATTAAGTTAACATTTATTTATCTACTTAATTACTAAATGAATGTAAACCTGCCATAAGACACAGTGTTCTATTAAAAACCGGCCAAGTGCGTGATAAAAGCTAACTACTACCTACGTGTGTTCAAAGTTTGCTAGACATAATTTTCTTAAATAATTATTCGTTAATGCTCTTTTAATATGATATTACTGAGAACGCTAATAGTTCAACTTTATATGTATATACTCCTTTTATACCTCGTAAAAAAGCCACCAAAAAAGTTAGATTCGTGTCATGTACCTACCGTACATAGTTTCCGTAATTTAAACATGAATTTGTAACGAGAAGAATTATTATTTATTTTCTATTAACTTAAATTTAAATTAGTAATAGTTTTGTATTTAAAAGCGATGATAAGTACCGAGCAGGGTTCTGTACCAAACCAACACAATGGCGCGAGCCTGACTTACACTTGGACGGGTTTAATTATATGTAGTTAAAGTTCTCACTGTAATAACTATAAAGTTCAAATATAGATGAGTATTAATATATTTACGATAAAGCATAAAAAATTGTATTTTCTACATACAGCAAAAGCAAAAATAAAATTTTATATTTTTGTTCACGGGGCCCTTTCAGATTGCATGGAACAAACAACATTACTGCGTATTACAGACTTAAATACCGATGATGATAAGCGCGTATAGACATTGTCTAACCAAACAACGTCTGAGATCATGTTTTAACCGGTCGCCGGAAATATATACCCCGATGTTTCAAAAGTAAAGACACCAGGCGCGTTCCTTCTGAGCAGCGTTGCAAAACCTCATTTTTACCCGTTAGTACCCGTTCCGTCTAAGCGCAGCTGGTCATTTCAGTGGCGGCGTTAGTATTGTTTAAACAAAACTAGTGTCGCGACAGTTTTTTGTGTGAATATTTTTGAGTATTTTATTTTGATTTTTTCTAGTTTATAAAAAAGATATTAAGTTTAAAATGCGAAAATAAACCTGGCCTTAAAGAAAACATGGTAATAACTTTTTGTTTTAGAGGATTTACTTTCACATTTGACAGCTGTCATAAAGTAGCGCAAAATTCCCATCTCTCCCGACATGACTTTGTGGCAGCAATATTACGTATCAAAACCTCTTAAACGAAACACCAAAAGTCAACATTTTGCTATGATTTTGCTACCAAAAGCTAATGAACCGCAAACCGCTAACAATTCTGCTACGAAGTAGTAAGATGGAACGCCTTAACAATAAAGAAATATCGAACAGAATTTGAAACAAATTATTGGAAAGTATAAAAACTTTTAAACTCGGTAACACATCGGGAGGTCCAGCAGGCGTTGCTTACTCTAGACGTTCGTAAGTCGAGTGGGCCAGACGGTACACCAGCAGTGGTGCTTAAGCGGTGTGCTCCTGAGTTATGTCCTGTACTCACGCGCCTCTTCTTCTTAATGAATGTACTGTCATGACTTACGCAGCCGGAACGTTGACAGCAGGGCTGGTCCACAACTTCAAGGTCGCAAAGCGCGCAATGAAGCGAGCTATGCTCGGAGTGTCTGTAAGAGATCGAATCCGAGATGAGGACATCCGAAAGAGAACCAAAGTTACGGACATAGCTCGCAGAATTAGCAAGCTGAAGTGGCAGTGGGCTGGCCACGTCTGTCGGAGGACCGATGGTCGATGGAGCAGACGTGTCCTAGAGTGGAGACCGCGTATGGGAAGGCGAAGCGTGGGACGCCCCCCAGCCCGCTGGACCGACGATCTTAAAAAGGTGGCTGGTGGTGACTGGATGCGGAAGGCAGAGGACCGGGAGAAATGGCGCGCTATAGAGAAGGCTTGTGTCTAGCAGTGGACCAATATAAGCTTCTGTGATATGATTGTAGTAACAAAGATAGTATATGTAAATGTGTAATGTAACTAACTAATGTAACAAATGTAACTTGACAAATAATTAAATAATTTAAAATCTGTTAGCTTACACTTCATTTAGGAGTAGAAAAGTAATACGACATTTATAAATCCAATTTTGATACTACTTACTTCGGAAAAATATTTTTGCAATATACTTCTTGCTTTTGGTCTCTTTCTTTGCCAGCTTGTAGTAAGGAGCTAAGTCACTCAAACATAAAAGAAATCAATTAATTCCAGGTAGTAGCACGTCGCTCCGACCTGAAACTGATCGTGACTTCGGCGACCATGGACTCCAGCAAGTTCGCGACGTTTTTCGGCAACGTCCCCACGTTCACCATCCCGGGGCGCACCTTCCCCGTGGAGAATTTCTTCTCCAAGAACGTCTGCGAAGACTACGTCGACGGAGCGGTCAAGCAGGTACATAATACAGTTATCAAGGTAGGACGGTCTGTGACTAATTGCCTTATCTACCTAGGTATCAAAATACCATCTTTTTTTTTTGGTTTGGTATAGTAGGAGTGCTTGTCATTTGTTCTGATGTTGGTTAAACCGGACATTCTATCTAAGAGTTAAGATAAAACCGACGTTTGCAAAGCTTATAAATATTTATAAAAAATAAAATACTAATAACAACATCCATATTCATATAAATTTTTTTTTTTTATTAAAGTTATTTTTTGGTGTTTTTATAAAACAGTGGCCTGAAACAGTTCTTCGTCGTTGCATTCTGTAGCGGCCTAGGGCCCGAGGGTGGTGTTTATTTTCTGCTGTTTCATAAGGTGTTTTTTACTTATTGCGTTAAAAATCGCCAAAATCACCTTACGTAATTTATGGACGCCCCTTTCAATGAAACCCGTGAGTAGTAAAGTATTTTACAGAATCCTGAGCGGATCGAGTAATTTATAGGTGCTTGTATAATTATTTTTTCACAAGTAATGCTCTTTGCATTTAACCATCGACTATGAGAAAATAAGCTTAACTTAGATCTTTGCTAATTCAAACTGCTAACAATATATAACGCATTCCAATAACAACTTTGTTTTGTATAAAATGTCACATTTTTTGTAGGAATAATTCTAACTATTGGATAGGTGCGTATATCTGTGGTTTATACTGATTCACGTCACAGTGGAAACCTAATAGCGTGGTAGTAGTAGTCCAGCTTGTGTTCTTTATTTATACTGTACAAATGTCGCAAAAATAGTCGAAGGTGAGAAAATTCAATTTTGTGTTTGTCCCGACCAAACAATGTCGTCATCGTAGTTGAGAAGTTAATTAGTCTAGAATTATCGCAAATATTGTTTTATATATTTGCAATATTCCTAAAGTTATAATAATTCACAACGTGTTTGGGTTTCTTTAATTTTTACAGCCCGGTGAGATTGTTCACCCATGTGCAATCAATAAACCATAACTCAATTTAGACATCACTGGACTAAAGCTTGCTTATTTAACGACCCATCTTGGCTGCTTTCGAACCGAACGAACTGTAACCTGTAGAAAAAAATCCAAGCATAGCCTGTCCCATAATAAGTTCCGTAACGATTTAACAAACTACACGAGGGAGAAAACATATTCATTGCCCTAAACTTTTTGAGTCCCCACTGCAGAAGCAGAGACCTCTTCCAGGAATAAAGAGGCTTAAGCCAAAAAGTTAACCATGCTGGTTCAAGGCCTATTAAAATGGCAGAACTTTCAAGCATTTATGACCGCTGTCATATGTCAACAATAAAGGATCGAAATTCCATTCCTATGTCATTCACTTCATACAACACATCTATCAGAAAGAAGATTGAATTTGGTGCAAAAATTCTAATTGAAATAATAAATCATTTATTTATTCCCACACGTTGCGTAACATGTAACATTAGGCTAATTGACACATATAATAATTTACATTTGTGCTACACTGAAGCTCAAATTAAGCTGATGCCTGTGTTTTAAGATTCCCAGCCCCTTATTTAACTCGCTATAATTATCTCGACAACAAACGCTTACTATATGAATTTTGATAAGAGATATATGTATATATATAGATATATAGAGATATTTTGATAAGTGTTCAAGAACATATAAATTCTAGATCTAAAATGATCACATGGTTGTGGGTACGACAATGATATTCATCTAAATAATGCTGTGATTGCCCCGCAGTCGAAATTCCGTTTGCATAGAACTAAAATAGAAGGTAATTTGATATAAATTAAATTAAAATATAAAACAGAGTTGTTACAAGTAAAAACAGAATATATCGTATTTTGGGGTAATGCATACCAGTATGTTTACAAGCATTAGTAGGTATGTGTGTGTGCGTATGTGTCGCTGTGAGAGAGAGATAGCAAAAAATGGTACAAGATTATTTAGAGTTCGTTATAACATGTTTTAGTAAAGATTTTATAATATATTTTTTCTGGATAATTTAGTTTTAAAAGCCTACTTTTAATTTTATTTATTTATCTCATATTTATTTAATTTAATATTTAGAATTTGGTGTATCTGGTTATAAATCCTCCCTGCATTTGTAAAAAAAGCGTGTGTTGTGTTTATAGTGCAGTTATAAATAGGTTTATTTAAGAGTTGTCGATGTTGTAAACATTCGTTCAATGACTCCCGCTCACTTTGAGCTTTTAAAGGCCTTAAATAAATTTACACAGTATATAGACCACTTACAATTGTGAGTGATTAATAGCATTACAGTCTAGGCTTGTCGGTGTGCAATGCGGCCCACGCCCGTCGTCGAACCTGCGACCCCAGTCGAGCCTCCACTCTCACTGCGCGCCAAAATGTCACATTGTCTAAACTGTTGACGCGACGTAACTTTGCACTGAGGACAAAGAGAAAGTGGAATTTGTAATTTAAATCTAACCTTTGTTTACTTCAATAAGACCAATTCATTTAGCATAGCTTCAAACATTTTTTTTTAACTTTATACGTCATTTAACTTCTTTTCGATAAAAATTCTGTTCTAGTGCTCTATAAATAATACCATTCAATGATGTGCGAATGTCGAAGTTTTTGCTTCTACTAAGCCTATATTTAAAAGTTTGATATCGACGTCTAAAATTTTTGATGTCCTGTACTTAAAGCTTTACTTAAACACCAGCTTTGATTGGAATATCGTTACAACAAAAATCAAAAACTTAAAAAAATCTGGCCACATTTAAGAATGTACAATTCGAACTTGCCCACTCCCGCGTCTAGTCCAACCACGAGGCCGTTGAGAACATGATCTTCGTTGCGAAATTACTACTTGAGTGTGCAAGACAAGTTCGTTGCTTTGTGTGTGAAAACAAGGCGAAATTTATTAAAAACGAGAGTGAGACACAGCTGCAACTGAGAGATAGAAAAAAAAATTATTTGGTTCTAATAGTAAATGAACGGTAATTCGATTGTAATTAATAGATATTGCTACGTCCCGACATGACTAAATTAAGTTTGTAGCCAGGGCCTTAAGTCAATGATTTGCGAACGAGCCCAACTGTCACGTGCGTACAACGTGTTTGCAGTGCGACGGTAAACAGTTTGACATATGACGACATAAATACTTGCTTTTTATTACTGTGAATTTTTCATGCATTTTTATGGACGCTAATGTCAACAATAGCTTTTATTTATTTAATTTATCTTTATATCTACTTAATACCTTGCTAATTTTATATACCTTATCGTTTCGATTCATAATGGTAAACCGTTTTAAATTTCTATGGAACACTAGCGGATCCGGGTGCACCCGCCCAGAGATGGCAGCAGTAATCCATATGAAGCTAGACTTGCGACTTGTAAAGCAGCAACCTTTGCCCCGAGGTAAAGTACTGCTTCGCTCTGTTGAGTACACCTAGTTTTTTGGACGCCAGCTTCACCTTATCTTGCAAATGATCTCGGAATTGAACATCGCTCGAGAGTTTAACACCAAGTATCCCAATGCTCTTGGAGATAATGAGGAGTGTGTTTTGGAATTGTATGACCTCAGTGAATGGGGTTCCTTAGTGGTGAACGCGCAAACTTGTGTTTTTGTAGGGTTGAATTGGACCAATTTTCCTCCAAAACGGAACGAGGGATGTTTGAACGGCCCGTTTAATAGGCATCTCTAGTGCTGTCATCTGCATAGCAATGTACGTTATTGATGGATTACATGTCATTTATATGCAGGAGAAACAGCGTAGTAGACAGCACAGCGACACCAGCATTATGTCAATGCTATCAGAGCAACAACCGTCAACTACGATTCGTATGCGTCTGCCGGACAAAAAGCTAGCCACCCATTTGCACAAACCCTCGGGCACTCCGTATGATGGCATCTTCGATAGAACATTCACATTGGGTGTACATTCGCAGTCTTCCATGAAGACGGAGCTTGCCTAGTGTGGAAGGAGAGCGCGAAGTGGCGCGTGAGTACAGGACACAACTCACACTGTTTAAGAGGAAAGATCACAACCAAGCGAATGCAGAAATAGATATTTGAAAACCATTTGCCGCTCAAGAATCCGGTCCAAGATACGGATTTGCGATAGGGACAACTGTGCCTCGGACTGTTTTACTTAGTCGTAATCATTAAAAACGGGTATCGTATTCCTCACTTGCCACTTCATAATCTCAACCAAATTTATTAAAAATTACTTCACCTTAAAGGTAGTGAATAATTCCGTGTCTGTATATTTTGTTTTCTTATAAATTAGTTCTCATCTTTGTATAGCACACGTGTAAAGATTTCATATATAGAGGTTTTTTTTTGGACTTTTGAAGAGCGCCAGTTTTTCATAGGAATGGCATATCAAAAAAAGCAAAACATACAGATATAGTTATTGAGTATATCTATCATATATAAAAAAAATAACAGCTCTAATGCCAAAATCCAAGGAGGAAACAGGGGAATACGTTTGTATGGGGAAAAACAGCGAGATATTTCCTCTTAAACACCACTGCTGGTATACCGTCAGGCCCACTCAACTTATGAACGTCTAGAGAAAGCAACGCCCGCCGGACCTCCCGCTGTCTTACGGAGATTTCCGGCATGGTCTTAAATAAGAACTTACCTATACTTATAAGCAGTGCTTTTCAATCGTCGGCTTAGTTATTATTAAATTTATAGACTTTACCACCGGTTCGGAAATTTATTTCTGCCGATTATAGCCGGCAAGAAACTCGGTAATCTTATATTTTATTATTTAAATTTTACAATCCTATCGAATATTTCTTTAAAATAAAAACGTACAAACTATTGTTCCGTAATATCTACAATATTTTCAGACCTCGTGAAAATGGTACTATAAGTCTTAAAAACAAAATGCTTACTATCTTCCAGTAAAAATGCGTACTTACTTGTGAAAATCCTATTTCTTTTTTTAATTGTATTACATAATTCATATTTTCCCTCCAGATCTAAGCCTCCTTCTCTTGAGGCAAAAAGAAAGGTTTATCAAAGTAGGGCAAACCATTTAAATAAACAATATGCTATCTGCTAAATTAATTTAATGATGAATTCAAAAATGCCCTCATTACAATGCCCGCTCCAGTATTTACTAAGTTATGTACGATTAAGAGGCCGCACTACCTGAATTAAAAAAATTAAAGGATTTCTTCGGATCTGCTTAGTAAATCAGACTGTAATTCGTCGGTACAGCTCAAATCCAGACAAATGGAAAATAGTAGATTATATTACAAGAAAGCATATTAGTATTTTTATGACAAGGCTGCAATGTTGGATCCAGTCGAAGTATTCAATATACGTCATCCGAGCTAAAAATATTTTGTGACCGAGTGATACTCTCTACTTTGTGACCGAGTGATACACTCTACTTTGTGAACGAGTGATACTCTCTACTTTTCATCCCCCTTTATAAAAAAAGAAATAAAAGGCGCTTTGAGACACAACTCATGAAAAAAAATATATTAATAAAATAATATATTACAATATCAAATTTGAGTCGGTGTTGGCCGAGGGGTTTCGATTTCACTTTCCGTCCTGAGTGGCGAGTTTTGTGAGCAGCGTATACTAATGAATCATTTTCTTACTTTCTCAAGTACATTGATTATTCACACCACTTGCTTAGCGGTAAAGGAAAACATTGTGAGGAAACCTGTATACGTCAACATAAAATGACGTATGTGCAGTCCACAATTCTTACCGGGCCCGCGTGAGGACTACGGCCCAAATCGCCGTATCGGTATGCCGTGCCCCAACAGTGAGGACACGTATAAGTCTGGTAAATCTATGTTTAGAGTAAAAGAATTAATAAAAAGTGAGTTTTCAAATGTTATATTTAAGACTATGATATACCCTTATATCCCAAAAAAGTCTACCTTATTGTTCTAGATTGAAGGAGTGGTACATACCACAAATACAGATATTAGTTATTACTTATTTGTAAAGAACGATTTTTCTTTCAAATAAGTTATTTGTCATTATTCCTAAATTAATAACAATGACAAATAAAATTTAAAATTAGTTAAATGAAAAAACGAACGAAATTTAAAAAAATGTTTATAAATTAAAAAAATAAATCTTAGACAATCACAAAGAATGCTTAAAATTAAGTCTACTCGTCTTAGATCTCGATGTTTTGTCTAGGAACTCAATTATTTTTTAAATACATTAATAAGGTATTGTTCCATATTAATATAAAAATCTGCTAGAATGTCTTTATAAAGTCTAGTTTTTTCAATGTAGTCAAACTAAAAATCTCGCTCTACGCGTAAGCGACATAGAACGTGACGTGCAAAGTTCAACCTTAAATGAGCAGGTTAAAATGGTTATAGCTTGTTTTATACTTGACTTGCTCAACTGAAATCTATCGTCCCCTCAATGAACTATTGTTGAAAAGAGTAGGAAAATATGTTTTACTTCACTGTATTTCATTAGCATATTTTGGCGATTGTATATCTAATTCTGGTAGACTAATAGGAGACAGACAATATAATACTATCTATTCTACAAAAAAAATTTTGCCGATTCGAATGCATATATTTTTTTTTATATTTTTAGACATTACACACAGCGCAGCGTCGTCGGGTTTCGAACTCAGCAAAACTTGTGCTATGGATACCAGACAACGGATACAAATACATATATATACTTTTTTTTTTGTAAATACATACATATTATACATGGTAACACGTAGTCTGTAGACAAACACAAATAATAAATATTTGACTTGTGCGGGAATCGAACCCAAGATTCAGCAGTCAGGTCATTTCCTACTGAGCCACAGAATCGATACAATACAATACAAACACAATGCGACACCGGAGCAGTACGCGTAACATACCGTACAAGTATTACTTCCCTGTGGTTTTGTTAACCATGATCTGCCTACAAAACCACTGTGACTACAAAAGATATAATGCTATTAATTGTTCCAGGCTCTCCAAATCCACTTACAGCCGGACGAGGGTGACGTGTTGATCTTCATGCCAGGGCAGGAGGATATCGAGGTCACATGCGAGGTTTGTGTCCTCAACCAATATGTTTGTAATACCAAAAAATTATATAGTCGAATAGTTCTTATTGCATTGAAATGCTTGGTACGCTCTCGCACTTGCCTTTTTTTTTAATTTAGCGATTAATCACAATAAGCGCGATTATTATTAATTTTCGCACCCTTGGTGGCCTTGATAATTGTCTTCTCTCACAGCCGTTTTACCTAAGAACTATAAGGTTTTCGTGGCTTAGATTTATTGCTGTAATACGAAGTTATTTTTTTACTGTAATACGAAGTTATTTCGACAGTAAAGTTAAATAAAATCTTCAAAAATTTATTCTAAACCCTATTTTTTTTTCTTACTTGTATTACTTTGTAAACAAATTTCTAATCTCAAAAACAAGAAAACTGAGATGAAACTACGATCTCTCTTTATTATTTGATTTTTTATTTTATCTTTTTCATTGTTTTTGTAAAAATATTGTTGGAAATAAGTCAAGAAAGATAGGTTCCACCTAAATATTTTCTATTTAGAGAAAAAAACGAATAAATAGCATTGTTATTTCCTGTTTCCTTACATTTAAATTTTTTGTTAAAAAGAGGTGTTGTATCAGTTTTTTATTGCTAGGTGCTGACTGAAAGATTAGGAGAACTCGACAGCGCGCCTCCCCTGGCGGTGCTGCCGATATACTCGCAGCTGCCGGCAGATCTGCAGGCGAAGATCTTCCAGCGCGCGCCTCCTGGTCAGAGGAAGTGCATCGTCGCTACCAATATTGCCGGTATGTTACTAATAATCAACATAGTACGCACAAAGTCAAACCTAGGGCCATCGTCGGTTGTCAGATGTAATAGTTATTTTTATAATAACATTTGTTTCGATGCTTACGTGCGTTAAACTAGAAAATATTAGAGAAAAAAAAAGGAAACATATACACGAAAAAAGTAATTAAAAAAACATAAAAATTATTCTTGCATGACTAAGTAGTATCCACTTACTGAGACTGGATGTGGTTGTTACCTCCCTCTAAAGAACTGCAGTCCTCCTTCAGCAGGATCCTCGGATACTGTCAGGAAATGGTGAATAACAGGGTTCCCGCGTGAATGAAACTGTAGCTCTCACACTATTTTATTTCTTTTGTCACTGTCACTTTCAAAGTCCATAAAAGTGAATTACAACACTCGCGACGCGTTAAAAAAAATTAAAGGCACCGATATAGTTTAGGGAAAGATTTGTTATAGTTGACATATATAAATATTTTTAAATTAAGGATATTTAACATAATACGAAGTCAATACGTCGAAACAGGAACCGGCAAACGCCAAAACCATCTTGTGCTCCTCTGATTTTAGACATGAAATAAGATCTAAGCGATTCATATACCAATATATATGTAGTTATAACTAGATATAGAAGTTTTTACCCTAACCAAAACTTGTTTGGTCATACCAGCACTCCATATTACCAAACCCTTTCGGAAGTCAGAAGAAAAGACTTCTCCGTCAGAACCAGCTAGCAGCACTAGAAAAAATCTAGACGATCAAACAATCTCTCCATACTGGAAATAAGTCTAAGCGTCCAAATCTCTCATTTACTTTTCCTTAAGCGCATACTAGTCTCAAATCAACTTTTTTACAACCAATCAATCCTGCATGAATCTTAGTTTTAAGATTTATTTTATGTAATCTATAATTTTTGGTTGCGGATTAAGTGTGTTCTAGAAATTAGGTTGTCTCGATATTATAAGACCTCCTCGTTTAAGTAGTCGACGATAAATAAAATACAGGTCCAAAAATACCAAGAACCATTTCCAGAGTGTATCCTCAATGTTTGATATGTGTTTATCTAGACTTAGTCCAGATATAGTATGCCGTGAATCTGTAGCGAAGGACCGTTAGCAAAGATCTGGTCTAGATCTCGCTTCCGACTAAAACTCCATTAAACACACAGATTTTGGCGTGTGAAATTGATGTTGTGAAGTGTAGTTTTAATTTAGTACCTACTTTAGCAATTTTCTAGGACAAATAAAAATCTATCCGGATTGGACAAAATGTCATTATTGCTCATAAATGGCTTTTATAATACCTTTGTCTTTGATTTAGATTCTTTCGTTTATTTGAAACTGAAAATACCCCTCCGTAGTTTAAAATTGAGTAGTAATTTAGATTTCTCGTAGTTTAGATATGTAGTTGAAGAACTATTTTCAGTGACAATTATAAATTTAACTCAGTTCAAATTCAACTCTTACAAAGATAGTTGATGTAGACAAGGTAAAATCTTAAAAGAAAAAAAAATAAGGCTGAAATAAAATTGTTTGTGTGTTCTAGAAATTAGGTTGCCTCGATATAATTAGACCTCCTCGTTTAAGTAGTCGATGCTAAATAAACTACAGGTCCCAAAATACCAAGAAACATTTCTAGAGTGTAGCCTCAATGTTTGATATGTGTTTATCTTTCTAGATTTTCTTTCCGACTCAAACTTCATTGAAAACACAGATTTTGGCGTGTAAATTGGTGTTGTGAAGTGTAGTTTTAAGAAATTTTATGTAATAAAATTAAAAAAGTAAAAATAATTTTAATGTAATTTTTAGTGACAATTATAAATTTAACTCTGATCAAAATTCAACTCTCATAGAGATAGTTGATGAAGACAAGGTGTAATTAAAAAATAATAGGCTGAGCTGTAAATTTAATTGTTTGTGTAACAACTCAATCAAAATTGCTAAAAGTATTATTCATTCATTTTTGTAGGCTGTCAGTTACGTTAATTTTGAAAATAAAGTATAACAATAAATATTTTTTAAAAACACACAAAACTCAAACATTTCACAAAATTCACACACTCTCCTTAACATAAAAAAAAAAACGAGAAATATTGTCCTATCACCCTTGTTCTACAAAATTTTTTAAAATTACTAAATTAAGACACTTTTCATGCCTTGACGGACAGGCTGATTTCTCGAATCGCCCAACGTGCAAGCTCTACGATAGCTCGTCAATTTTCCGTATTATACTAGACGTCTAAACTCAACGATAGTCTGACAATCTCTGTCCTGAAGTTCTCTTCTCGATCTTCCACAAAGCCTTTGGAGTCAATCCCCACTGTAATGCCATGGAAAAATACTGGACTTCATACAAGTAAATTCTTTGTTTCTGAGCTCAATATTAAATTCTGGCTCCGATCTTTGTTTATATAAAAGCCCGCCAGAAAATCATCTCACCATGAAACCGTAAGCAAATGTAGTCCTTACAATCACAACATTACAATCCAACACATTTGAAACAGAAGACATATACGTGTGGTAATTCCAACGTTCCCAATTAATTTACAGCCAGTATAAATTGGTCTATCCGCTGTTATACTCCTCACCCCCTTCTCTCCCCTAACTCGTCTACAAACAAAGGAAATATTTTAAGAACAATAAGGTCTTGTTTTAAGCTGCCGCCTAGCTTAATACACCCCTGTACCCTTCTTTCCTCCGTTCCTCCAAATATAAACTATATTTACCACTGACATGGTCAACACCACCGCACAGAAAAACAACTCTATTTATTAAAGACATTTATTTATTTATTTATTTATTCAAATCTTATGCTTACATTATATAACATACATAATATTTATACCTAGTTGAGATTATAGATTTGTAATCTATACGTAGGTAACTATAATATGCCTATGCAATAATGACGCAGAAACTTGTATTATCTAAGTAATGTAAGTAAACTGTACAACAAGCAACAGCTAATCAATCTACCCTCCTCACTAGTTAAAAAACTGTATGGTGGATAAGTAGACGATGCCCTGTTTTACATAACAACGTGATCGTGCTAGTCTGGGGCTAGTAAACAAGTTTGCGCAGTATATGTAATAAACAAAGATAAACAAAAAAATACTTACATGTAACTAGGAGTTTAAATACATGGATTAAATAATTAGGAACTAGACGAGTGTACAATTGTTTAGGTATACAAAACATACTTTAAGTAAATATTTTATTACTGCCTCAATAATTACTTTTGAATAAATGATAGGTAACATAAAAAACGTGTAATAGAAGCGTGTAATTAATTATATTATGTAGTTATGTAATGGTATTTCTTATGCATGCTAGAGTGTAAGACTGAATATAGTTGTGTCTACGTAGGTATTATATTTGTGTGTGTGAGGCTGTGTCACTGTTCAGTATTTGGTAGTATCAATTCAGGAGTATTAATAATTCAAAGACACTTTAATCAAAGTTATCTCTGTAATATAAAAAATTGATGAAATTGCATTATGTACACAATAATTGAGTACAGCAATTGAGTATTGAGTGCAAATCGTTAGGCCAAAATATTTCATGTATATATATATATGTACTCTATTTATATAAGGTTTGAATTTGTAGAAATGACAGCTATAACATGGTAAATTCATCACTATGTGTGCTAGCGTAGCGTATTTTTTTTTTTTTTTTTTTCTAACTACTGGCTACTGTTGTTGGCCGCAGATGGCCTTTACAACTACACGCGGACTAACTTTTGCTGCGGTGCTGCTTGCACTCTTCAGCGAAAAGTTGGGGCGGTTTGCGCAAGGGTGTCCTAGACACGAACCTCGGCTTGGGCAACCGCTCATAGAAACTAAAGTTGTATCTAACTAAAATTTACCGCCGTTTCGGAAAATAGCAAAGGCGTTCTGAAGAGAAGAAACGGCAAGAAACTCTTCAGCCCTCGCCTATTATTAATTAAATCTAACTAGTCAAAGTGCCCGGGTATATTAGTGAAACTATTATACCCGCGCACTTGAGTGTGTTTGTGTGTGTGCTAAAAACTATCTAGTGTTCCGGGGGACTGCCTTCGGGGCTGGTGCAGTAGGCTGCGGCAGCAGAGGGGCAGAAATATTTTTTGTGATTGGCAGAGAGGGGTATTGCCGCTCCGAGAAGGGAGCGGCCGCCCTTGCCTTAAGAGGGGTGGGGGGGGGCCTTATTTGCCGCCGCCGCGTACGAGCGGGGAGCCTTAGGGCACCCGCGGTAGTTCGCGGAGTGGCCTGCCATGCCGCATAGGACACAGCTTGGGGGCTCGGGGTTGTCCCTTTGCCTTTTGCAAAGGGCTGTGCCACCATGGTCCTCAAGGCACTTAACGCAACGGGGGAAGCCGTTGCAGTTTTTGGCCGAGTGACCGTAATTTTGGCAGCGATGGCACTGCCCTGGGTAGGTCCGTTTGTTTGGTTGTTCAACAACCAAGCCGGACAATTTACAAATCTCCTTTACGGAGAAGATTCGTTTGCCCTCTGGGGAGAAATTAAGTACCACTAAAACTAGGTTTAGTGGTCTTTTTGATCTGCCGCCGATCATACGGTGCACTGCATGAACCGGATAGCCTTGTTTTACAAGGTCGGCCTTTATGTCGGCCACCGGTATTTCATGAGGAAGCCCTCGAATTACAACTCGTAATTCCCTCTCTTCCTCTAATGCATATGTATGATACGGGAAGTTCTTTTCCCGTAGTAGTTTAGTCAGACCGCGGTGGTCGTCAGAGGTTTGAGCTTGGATTTTGATTCCAAGATCACCCATGTTTGAGGCCTTGAGAAAATTAATTTTCTTTTCGGCCATTTTAGTAACTACCGTATTCCAGGCTTTTTTTATCGTGTAATACGACAGCCGGTGGCAGTTTACGCCTAGCTTTTCCGTTGTCGGCAACGGACGGCCCTACAGGGGACTGAGACGGCGGAGGGGCGGGGACGACAGAAGAGCTAGCTAGTGCCGTCTCGTTCTTGTCGGACGCGGCCGACTGCGATATCCCTATCTCGCTCGCGGGACGGGGGGCGCGGTTTCGGGCGGCGCGCTTACGCGGTGGTTTTTTCATAGCGGTCGGGCTTCTAGGAGCCGGGACCGGTGACCTCTTACCGGAGGAACGTTTTGTTCCACGGGCCTTGCCGGATCCAACGACGGTGAAACCGTCATTGGCCTGACTGTCGACGGCGGCGTCGACAATCATTTCGGACTCAGAGTCCGAATCGCGAACGCGAACGAGACCTATTGGGCGACGATTCGATGGATCGAAATCGCGACGGGGTTGAGGTCGGAGAGACCACTTCTGACTCGGCAGACGAGTCGGCCACTAAGGGGATGGAGCGCGGCAGCGGCGACGATGGTATTATCAGCGGCTCAGGCTCTTCAACGGTTAGTGCCACATGTTCCGGTGACATGGGCGAGAGGGGGAGGCCGCGTTGAGCATTAAAGCTCTGGACCACCTCAGGAAACTTCCGGTCCAAAAAGGCCAAAAGTTTCCCGAGCTGGGCCTTTTCGCTATCCTCCACCTCCTCCATCAACTCTAAGGGCGATGCGTGAAGCCAATTGAAGAATTAGCTCTCTACCCGCTTTTAGATAGAGAGCGTGTGCCTGGCGTGTTCCCTGGCCGGTGCGTCCCAGTGCAAAGTGCAAAGCACGATGCGTGGGGTGATCCTACTGGTCCTAATCTCCGGGCGTAGTGCAATGCGTGGGAGATCCTAGACGTAAACTATTGAAAGTAAGGGTGTAGCGTACTGAAACGTGCGTAGCGTATGGTTCACACCTATTTGTAATATAAGCGTTATGCAAGTGTGTAATAGAACAGGAACGAATCCCTCACGAAGGCACCAATCTTAATATAAACATAAGTTCGTGTACACACTTCGCACCTCTGGGAACAATGAGAAATAAACACTCCCGACTTAATTTTTTAAAACAAAGGGTACAATGAGAGTACTGTCTGCTCAAATTACTGAGAAGTGTATATTTTAATAAGTACAAAGTTTTGTACTTTGGTTAAATTTGAAGTAAATATTTTAAGTATATAGTACAACCATACACTCGTTTTGCGAAATAAACTCTGTAGCAGGAAAAAATCTGTTACACAGATCTTAAAAATAGTTTTTAAAAGCATTAAAAAGTTTAAACTGGCAAGACACTGGCCTATTTTTTAGAAAAGGAGAAATAAGAAACGGTTTTGAACAGAGTCATAGAGTAAATGAAATTGACCTGTCTATAGAAAGAGACAAAACTGCTGTGCGGTTAATACCGGTCATGAGATGAGCAACGGGCCGTATTTATATCACACCTGGTTGAGGAACGCTCAATTTAATAGAAAAATAAATAGGTCACTCTATTACTATGTATTCAGGAATATTAACCTTAAGAAACGAAAACTTCCGACTTCACAAGACTTTTCGACTAGGGACAGCTGCGTAACTTTTGTTTGAAACATCGGCACATTTTTAATTAGACATAGACAGATATTTATTTGGCACCTAAGACACTTGAACAGTACAGAACAAAATACATTATACAAGCACATTTAAAAGCACAGAAAACTATTTTCAAAGCAACACTAATTGAAAATTAAAACAACAAAGATTACAATTACAGTAAAACTATAAAACTAAATTTGTCAGTGCTATGATGATAAAATTGCACATCGGACTCAGTTTGAGTTGCTACTTAATATTGATGTGTATGTATTTACAGTTCAGTTTGACCGGCTGGTTACTTTAAGGCCGCACACTTTAAAATGTAAATTACACCGATAAAGAATTGAAGAAAATATATAAAATAATTGTCACTATATCGTCTCTAAAGAGTATATGTGGAACTAAAGCCATGAGGTAGGGAAAGTAGGAGGTGAAATTCGATGTTAGGTTATGAAGTTTTAAAATCTTTACATAGTTGCATAAGTTTGATTTAATGCTTTCTAATGTAAAAGTCATTTCAAAATACATTGTTGTTTCCAGAGACGTCGTTGACTGTTGACGGTATAATGTACGTGATAGACTGCGGGTACTGCAAGCTGAAGGTGTACAACCCCAGGATCGGTATGGACGCTCTACAGGTAAACGATTGTAGGAAAAACAATGTTTTTTATGTTTATATTTATTATTGGGTCATTGTATCCTGGTAAATGTTACCGATATCGATACTGTCATCGAATCGATATTGTTTATAATTTAGTGGATAATGTAGTAACTAATATTAGGTACTTATTACCAATCTGACCGAGCTTTTTCTAGAGTATATGTAAATATATCGGAATCGGTTTTTTTCTACGAACTAAGATTTCTATTAAAATCTGTTAATGGTAATAAATCCCTTTTCTGAATGCGCCATGAAACAACTATCTTAAATACATAGAATAATTATAAGCCTACTATTTTATCACTTTTAATGTGACTTAAAATAACTCCCAAAAATGACACATTGAATTCATTCCCTGACTTGTATCTCTTCTAATTTCACCTATCCTTATCAGCCTCATACGTCCCCACTGTTAGGGCATAGGCTAACTGCACCGAAGGTGATTTGGGTCATAGTCCACATGAGGGCCCAGTGCAGATTGTGTACTTCACATACGTCTTTATTTTTCGTTTGACGTATGCAGGTTTCCGCTCAATGTTTTCCTTTACCTAAAGCCAATGGTGTAAATAATCAATGTACTTGAGAAATTAAGAAAAATACTTATTGGTACACGCAGTGCTCGAACCTCCGCCACTCAGGACACAAGGTTAAATCGAAGCCACCACTGACACCTATTTTTTTTTTTGTTTCACTATAATTTAGCATATCATTATAACAGTCCCAACTCTAACTGCCTGTGCCTAGGAGCCCATAAAAAGAATCACGTAAAATTTTGCTAATTTGTATTGATTTTTGTGTCTACCTAAAACCTATGCTTGTTTGCCACCACAGAACTTAAATTTACCTATGAATAAAATTCTGAAAATATTTTGGAATTAAGTTATAAAAAGTGGTAACCCTCGAATTGTTTATTGTGCAGATATATCCCGTGAGTCAGGCAAACGCCAGGCAGCGCGCCGGCCGCGCGGGCAGAACGGGGCCCGGCAAGGCGTTCTGCCTGTACACGGAGCGGCAGTTCCGGCACGAGCTACTGGCCGCCACCGTGCCTGAGATACAACGCACGAACCTCGCTAACACCGTGCTGCTGCTCAAGTCGCTTGGGGTACAGGACCTTCTGGCGTTCCATTTTATGGATCCACCGCCACAGGTAAGTTTTTGGGTATATTAGGATATGAAAACAGTTTTCAAGACAAGTCAGGCTCCTCATGGGCTTGAAAGTTCTGACAGTTTATTGGCCACTAGCTCGATAACGTCTGCCCATTCGCACTTGGCCCATAAGACTCGGTTCAACGACGGGCTATGAGAATTGTCGACGATCCCAAACTTGCCGTATCGAGCCCTTAAGTCTGAGGAGAGACTTTGTCTCCCTGTGTGTGTTCTACCGCTTGTATAATGGGATGTGTTCTGCAGAATTGTTCGAAACTTTGTACTTTCTACTCGGGCTGTGGAATGAGCTCCCTGCCAAGGTTTTCTCTAAGGAGTACAATATGGGGTTCTTCAAGAATTACACACGTATAAGAGAAAAAAAAAGAAAGCAGCGCGTACAATTATATTATTTTACCATTGAGATCGATAAGTTTTTAATAGTTATTTGTTATACAAGGGAGTGAAAGCGTTTTTTATAGCGAGGTATTTAAAGGCACGAGACCGAAAAAATTTGCTCACGCGTCCAACATACAACTTTTCACCTCTACCAGCGAGAAAATATCTTCGTAGCTTGTATCGCTTATTTTTCAAACAAAATAGAATATATAATTAAATAAACAATCTTATGTTCAAAAAAATAGCTTGCCGCCATTTTACTTTGTTTTTTTTAAAATTGAGGTTGCGTTTGGAAGTGGACCTACTACAACCTCTGCCATTCCTATCAAAACAACGTATGATATTTTTTTAGTTAGCTGTATAAACTTTAAATAATACTAATAAATTATAAAAACTCACTTAAAAACTAAAAATGCTATGTAGTTATGTTCTTAATTTAAATGAACAAGGTTAAGTATTTGTCCCGAAATTTATTTCTGACCAGTCATTGTATTGTTTTTTTTTTCATCATCGGGTTAATTCCAAAAATCAATGTTCGAACAGTGAATTACTTTGCCTCACTAGTGAGCAAAATTCGATTTTGCCTACTGAATTTAGACGGCAAAAGTATCCTTTTCGAGCTGGTGAGGTGAAAAAATATGTTACTGAATTTTTAGTTCCCTTTCGAAACAAATAAGAGTTAAGAACTTAATAACTTCTAATTAATTTACTTTCTAGGACACGATCCTAAACTCCATGTATCAACTTTGGATCTTGGGTGCGTTAGACGGGACGGGGTCGTTGACACCGCTCGGCCGACAAATGGCAGAGTTCCCGTTGGACCCGCCCCAGTGTCACATGCTCATAGTATCTGCGGAAATGGGTTGCAGCGCTGAAGTTCTCATCATAGGTTAGTATACTTATTGTTACTCAGAAGACGTTCACTTTGGCCGTGGCGTTGGCCGTCTGCATCCAGCAGATTCCCGTACCACGAACCAGGTCGTCTGTCCGCCTGGTGGGGTGCCGTCCAGCACACTGTGTCTATACGAATGATAGGTCGCCAGTCGAAAACCTATTGGTTATCAGTTCAATGCCCGTTGTTATTTTAGACTGCTATATTCAGGTCTGGCATTTGAATTTCTTGTAATTGAAAAACAAAAACGTATTTTGTATTTTTATTTCAACTACTACCTAAAAATGTAATTTGCAATTAGTGTCACAAATACATTAGGTCCAGATATTTTGAAATTAGTATTTCAAATACATATTGCTTAAAAATAAATTTAGCGATCGTGATTTATTGATTTTGTACTTTATTTTTCTCCCTTTTCCTTAAAACGTACATTATTTTTCTGAGTAAGTTTTTATCTGCTCTTTCTTTTTCTAGCAGCTTCCTATTAAGAACATTTTTTTCTAAACGTTGCATGCTATTTCGAGATCAGTTTATCTTACAGAAATAGAAAAAACCGGCCAAGTGCGGGTCGGACTCGAACACCGAGGGTTCCGTACCCACCTACCTACCAACATTTACGTAATTTACAAAGAAATACAAAAAGTAAAGCTAAACGGTCACCCATCCAATTACTGAGCAAGCCCAACGTTGCTTAGCTTTGAATATTTTGTCCAGCGAACAAATGTTATGCTATTTCGCTGAGCTAGCAAATGGCTCAGGACCATCACACACTTGGCTGGTTTATATTATTTGTTGTTATACTTTAGAGCTCACACACACTACCATCACTGCAAGATTGAAGCTTTGTGTTACTGTACTACTACTACTACTACTGTACTGTTAAAGGTAGAGCAACTAAATCATCTATTAAGTTTGAACCCTGTAACGCCAAGCGCCGCGCCCTGCCGCCTATTCCAATGCGTTAGTTGAACGTAGATATTGTTATTAATTTAGTTTAAGTATGAAATATATTAATGTAATTAGTATTCAGAATGTTAAACTTATATTTTGTATTTCTTATTTAAAATACATGCAAGTATGATGTAATTTGTATTTTAATTACAGCATAGTATTTATTGCGCCCAGCTTTGGCTATTTTCTTATAGATCAGCATTAGCATATGTTTCAGTACAGAATTTATTATTTTTCTGCGCTAATTCTCAATAAAATATTTATTTTCATTCCCACGAGAACCTGTATACGGGATAAAAAAAACTCTGCTGCAATTCAAAATGAGAAAATGACTGAACGAAATAAAAAAAAATAGAAGATAAACAATACAAAATAGTTTTTTAAAGTCTGTCTTTTTGCAGTTAGTTATCTAAAATGTTGTCTACCCTTTTGACTTTTTTTATTTAATTGAGCCCAAAATAAAGTTTGCCGTTTGTTCCAGTATCAATGTTATCGGTCCCGTCAGTGTTCTACCGGCCACAGGGCAGGGAGGAGGAAGCGGACTCCGTCCGGGAAAAGTTCCAAGTCCCAGAGTCTGACCACCTGACGCTGCTGCATCTTTACAACCAGTGGAAATCGAACAAGTGAGGATTCTCAGCTACTTGTCGCTATATAGCTCTAAAGGAGGTCTACAAAGAACCAATTGAAAATAAAAGCTAAAGAATTTACTAGTTGGGCGTATGATTTACTACTTAGGCGTTTTCGTACTAAGCCTCACAATCGGCACATTTTACGTAGGTTACTAATTCTCTAGACATTAGTTACTATAGCACGTACGCTAAGCAGGAAGAATTTCGTACAATGTTGCACGCGCATAATTATTTGCCGTCGCACTCGCACAGATGTGATGACCGCTGTCATAGAGGAGTGCAACGGCAAATAATTATACGCGTGCAACAGAGACAAATAGAGACTGGTCATTGAACGAAATTCTTCCTGCTTAGCGTCCGTACTATAGTCACTCATATCATACCATATTAGCTCTGTACATAATATTTCAGGAAGTTAATACCTCTCTCATGGTTTTCGGATTCTTTAGGAGCTTTGTCTGTTGAATGTTCCTACTACCTTTTAAACTTCATAATATATGTTTTGCATCTCTGTAGCTACTCGAGCCACTGGTGCACGGAGCACTTCGTACACGGGAAGGCGATGCGCAAGGTCCGCGAGGTGCGGCAACAGCTGAAGGACATCCTGCAGCAGCAGCGCCTACCGCTGGTCTCCTGCGGGACGGACTGGGATACTGTGAGAAAGTGTATTTGCTCAGGTCAGTGAATCCCTATAATGGTGCATAAAGCCTCGTTTACAATTATCCCTCAGTGCCCAAATAAAAGATGTTTCTCAAGGTCTAAATGTATTTTCCAAGGTTATATCCATGTCTCTCATTAGAAATATTGATACTAGATAAAGAGATTCCAACCTATCGCACAAATAATATTTACAAATTCATAATATCCTAGCTATTTTCTACTTTATTCTGAAATATTTTCATAAATGATAACCAAAACTATGAATAAATAGGAACTAACCGTTGAGCGTACTTTGAAAAAAGAGCAATGTTTTCAGCGTACTTCCAACAAGCGGCCCGGCTCAAAGGTATCGGCGAGTACGTGAACTGCCGCACGGGCATGCCTTGCCACCTGCACCCCACGTCGGCGCTGTTCGGGCTGGGCTCCTCGCCGGACTACGTGGTCTACCACGAGCTGATGATGACCAGCAAAGAGTACATGCACTGCGTCACCGCCGTCGACGGGCGGTGGCTCGCGGAGCTTGGACCGATGTTCTTCTCGGTCAAGGAAACGGGCAAGTAAGAAACGTTTATTTCCATTTAATTAAAACTACCAAGTAATTTCATAATTGTGCGCCTATAATGCCAACAATATGGCACTTTTATGATTTTATAAAAACATGCAGTAAAATTGTAAGAAAATTCATTTCATTTGACTGCGCATGCGCATAATTGTCACTGTAGCTCGTGTACAAAACAAGTTGGTCTACTGAGCATGCGCAAATGGCCCACAGTGATTAGCGCGAAACCATTATATTATGTAATAAGTATAACTAAATATAAGTTTTTGCTTTTTAGTTTTTTTTGTTTCTTGTAAAAGTTAGTGACTGTGATTCTTTAACACTTGAAATAAACGAGTTACCGATAAGCAGATTATATCCACTAGGCAATCTTATACATTTTGATATAACGCTGCAATAGAAGCAATAGAAGCAGATTATATCCACAAGGCAATCTTATACATTTTGATATAACGCTGCAATAGAAGCAATAGAAGCAGATTATATCGACAAGGCAATCTTATACATTTTGATATAACGCTGCAATAGAAGTAATAGAAGCAGATTATATCCACAAGGCAATCTTATACATTTTGATATAACGCTGCAATAGAAGTAAAAGAAGCAGATTATATCCACAAGGCAATCTTATACATTTTGATATAACGCTGCAATAGAAGTAATAGAAGCAGATTATATCCACAAGGCAATCTTATACATTTTGATATAAAGCTGCAATAGAAACGCTCAGAGACGATCCCTAAGTCGTCGAATACGACCTTAACTATTTATATTAGACAATAGCACAGTATCATGCAATATGGCCACTGATGACCACTGTCTGCTGCTGTCTAGCAATTAGCATAAGGAATTTCAATTCCTTATGGTGTTAGTAGTCGGAAATGATTCCATTTTTGTATGAAGTGTCCAAGCCAAGGTGTGACTTGACAATGGATGGCGACGCGGAGTACGCGATCAATGTGTAAATGCTGAGTAATCTTTTAGATATTCGTACAGATTAAATAAAATCCATATTTTTTTTGTTAGATCAAACCGTGATAAACGTAAAGAAGCTGCGGTGCACCTTCAAAGAATGGAAGAAGAGATGAAAGAAGCTGAACATAAAATGGCAGAAGAGAAAAAAAAGAAAGAGCAAGAAGTGCCTGTCAAGCAGGAGGTCGCTACGCCGGGCCTTAGCACGCCGAGGAGGACCCCGCACAGGTTGGGGTTGTAGTGTCGTAAACCAATTCAACGGTCCAATTGAAATTTTTTCAATTGTGTTTTAATTCTTAAGTCCATCGAACTAAATTAATTTTTGTTTGACGTATGGGTTTCGTTATGAAGAAAGAATCTGTATCGACACATTCCATCTGCATAATACAAATCTATTAAAATACTCGGATATACAAAATTAAATATTTCCTTGTACAGAGAAAAGGCGCATTTAGTTTGACCTCATAATGTATATTATGTGTGCGCTTAGTGTCGATAATCAGACAATAGAGATGAGCCATAAGATAATGGGGAAATTGGTCTAAAAAAACTTATGACCTGCAGAAATTAGGATATACTGATGTTCATATTCAATAAAATTAAATTTGTTTTGAGATAACTGTTTAGTATTTTTTGATCAGGTAGTTTTCTATTTGTTCAAGTATTGTTATCCAATGAATATGTATAACGAAACATCTGAGCTTCAAAAAGATATTTTTTGAAGCCTGTATGAACCGCAGATTTGATTGAAACTTAAAATTAAATACTTTTTGATAGACCAATACTCATTTTGAATTTAAGGTGATACCTAAACGAGTTAAGTATGCAAGTATTTGATTAATTTTGTTACAGACCTGAGAACACTTTTTGACGTTAAAAAAATATATGTGTTAGTTCAAACCTTAATTAAGTGAATTTGCTAGTATGTAATATAAAAATTGGGCTATTAAAAAAGGGAGGAAAAAGAAAAATTCTAAGTCTATTTTCGGGCTTTAATTCAAATTGTTAGGAAAATTAAAAGTGATTTTCTATATATAAATATGACCAAGTGAATTTGCTAATTGCATGGTTCTAAAGAAAATATTTGAATTCTATACCGACAAAAAACCCGGAATTTTCAACGTGAGACCAAGTGCTAGCTATCGCCTATCGTACGTGGAACTTTGTGTGTCTTTGGATACTTCAATAGTGTAATATGTCTTGATACACTGGTAGAAACGGCACGCTTTTGCTACAGTATGCTATAGCCATAATACTAAGCATGCGACATGCCAGTTTGTCTTTTCTTTGATGATACCGTTACTTATGCACCAAGCTTATTTTAATATAAACTTCTTAAAGGATAAGGAAATCTTTCTGATTATATAATTAAATATTCAGACTTTCTTACCTACCTACTTAAATTGAAGGTGAATAAAGCAGTCTATCTCAATTTCTGTAGAATAGATTTTTACGCTCTTATACAATAAATTATGTAATGAACCTACTCTTCAAAATGCACTATGTGTCAGCCCTGGGGGCAGTATTTTAAATATAAAAGAATACGGATTAATGTCTTTTTACTTGTAACTTGGCAGGATTATAACACCGATCAAACGCATTGAGCGGTAAGCAAAACGCGCCTATTCACATACCTACAAGGTAGCTTATTTTTTCTTATACCACTAAAGTGGCAAACAAGCTTACGGTCCGCCTGAAGGTAAGCGGTCAACGTAGCCTATGGACGCTTGCAACACGAGGGGTATCACTCTTATGCTTATGCGCTCCTAGTAGTATAAGAGATGGCAACGTTGCGAAACAAAGCAATTTAGTTCGCCTGATTATTTGAGATGTCTTACCGTATTGATTGATATCTTGATATGGATGCGACACGTCTGTCAGCTGGGCATAGGATAAGTTTGCGCATGCACTAAACGCAACGACTACCAGCTGCAAGCCTACCCCATCCCTAACTTGCTTCAATAAGCTAAGGAATAACCCAACTGACCTAAAATCCTTTCTCAAAATCGTAGCAAAATCTCGTACTTCATCGTAGAAATAAGAATTTAATAAAAAATATCTATATATTTAATAAATACACACACATAGAAATAAGGTGGAAGTCTTCGAAGAAAACAATCTTTGGCTACATCATCAATATAAACATATATTTTATCTTTATAGCAAAGTAACAGTCAAGATTAACCCAAAGCCAGACCTTAAACCTACAACCTTAAGACTGTCTTAGCACTTTGTCACTTGAGTAATCGAGGTAGATTACCTGCTGAAACAATCCCGTCTTTGCTCCAAAAATACGCTTATTTCGAACTTCATAAACACATAACTACTAGAGAGCCTTTGTGCTCAGAAATTATACTCAAATAGTTGTACGGAACCCACGAACCGCGAGTCTGACTCTTCCTTGTCAGTTTTTTTTTTTATTTTATTAATATTATGTAATTTTGTACGAAAATTTTTATTACTTAAGTAAAATAATCCTTCATAGAATTAAGAATAACATATACACAAAGAAACAAGCATGTTCCTGGGACAGAGACATAGTCAGAATTTTCTCAAACTGTAATTGTGCCCCGATGGCTCAGTTCGGTGATCACTTGATCACAAGTATTGTTAGCGTTGCAGGTTCAAGACCAGGCTAGGAGTTAATCTTTTGACTGCATCTTTTGAATCTCTGTAAAAAGATAAAAATATTTGTTTAAACTTGTGAGACTACACATAACCCATTTTTGATGTGAGCGTGTTTAGAGCCTAAGGCTAAAATTGTTTAGAAACCAATAAAAAATATTTTAGTGCATAATTAAAAACGTGTTAAATGCAATTCCGAACCGTACACTGAGTCCCGTAATCCAGGACTAGGACCAGGACCTAAAACGTGTTTATACATGTCAATCAATTTCGACATTTTGTGAAATGTGTAAATTGTTACATTAAATAAAAGTACATAACAAACGTCGATCTCTCTGAAATAGTCATTCAAAAGCCTTTATAACTATTGTTTGCAATTCTTGTTAAAAATAAATTAAATGTTCTAATTGAATTATGATTTTCCAAAAACCTGCTGTTTAGTGGTACTTGACAAATAAAAAAATAAATGTTTTAACTGTAAGATTTTTAATAGTAAATCCCGCTTTTTTGCGAGAGTAAAATAAAATGTATCGTCATCCTAATTCTAATCCGGGTATCCCATGTGTCACATTTTGAGATGCAATGAAACTATATCTTTGTTTTCAAGTCTTTCCTACGAAGTACAGAAGTTGAGACAGGAGTTTCTAAAAGAGTGCGATACGGCGGATTAGAAAAAAGGATTATGGTATGCAACTTTACCTGTGTTTGTGATAGACTTAATCTATGTACATATTTTTAGATAAGTTTAGTTTTAAGTTTTATTTGTAAATAAAATATACAACGTAAGGCAAATAAAACACGAAAAAACCAGAACAAATTTTATTTTAAAGTTATCCTCAAAATACGAATAATTACAATAATCTGACCTACGAATTAATATTTATTTAAGACACTAGAAAATATGGTAGACAACATATTGAAATTTGGCGTCTGTGCAAATTACGTGCATTGGTAAAAGTAAATGGTCGTAGGTACTGTATATGTCGCAGCCATCTGGTTAAATTAGCCAGTTAATTAGACGCCTAGGCAGATCGTAAAGCATGAGAAAGAAATTATCATATAACTGTACAGATTATTATGTAAAACTTGACACAAGAGAAACCCATCCTAACCCAACATACATGACTTATAGAGTGCGATTTATGTTCTTTTCGATACTTGACGATCTTCCTAGGCGTCTAATTAACTGGCTAATTTTACCAGATGGCTGCGACATATACATCAAATCAACTAAATTCAAAATTTTACTAACCAACACCTTTGATGGTAAAAAAGATGTCTACCACATTAATTAAAACGATATCACAAATCGTTTTTAATTTTAAACAAACCTATCTACAAGTAAACTAATATTTAAAAAAAAATGATTTTATTTATACATAGATATGAAATGAAGCTACAAATCTCCGATATATTTTTTATGAACCTCTATTCATTGAGATCTAATTCTATCTAAAAACAAAACCGCTAATGTTTAAAAATAAAGTTTTTCCAACATTCCCTTAACCGTGGTGTCAGCTCAAAATTCTAATAAGCTTTAATTCGAGCCTCTTTTAAGACTAGATAGGCTAAATATCTCGAAGTATATTATTTATTATTTAACCATTTTAGTTAGGTAAAACATAATATTTATATAAGCTTTAGCTATTTAAGAATTATATTAGTGATGTTAAGATTGCTCGAAATGTTTTTTTTTTTAATATTATCGCATCCAAATAAAAATATTTGTGTTGAATGAAAAAGTAGACTCGTGATAAAAATCAAACTGACACCAAACAAATAATATAATAGTTCAAGTATGAAAAAAAAAACCATTGCTATTAATCGTAATATTATTAACATTGTAACGTGACAACTTGTGCCTTTCACTTTTTATGTCTGTCTCTCTCGCTCTTAGGCGGGCTAACCATGCCGCGTGCCTCTCACTCGCTCTCATTGTGAGCGCATAACGTGAGCGGAGCGTAACGCAGTTTCTTGAAGTGTCACCCGGCAAACCAATTTATAAGACGTTGTCACGTCAATAGCAAAAAATACCGCTATATGCATTGTCTGTGAATGTGATAATAAAATGAAAATTACTGCATATCCTATAAATAAATATTGAAAACAAGTATAGTTTTTATTCATTAACATTAAATTAACAGCACATTTATAGTCGTCCGGATTTGACCACACAATGGATTTGTCTCACACGTGTGAAATATCACTCTGCGGGACACGCGCTAATCTCATCTAAGGGCGCTTAAGAATTGTTCGGGTTTCGACATTCATTAGGGATTGTTTCCCATCATTAATATATACTTTTATTTGCCTAATTGCTACACCTTACACTACTGGCGGCAGGAGTATTACTTGTCATATGAAACAATAACGCCATATATGCGAAGAAAACCCGCGTGCATAGTGAAGTTCACGCGAGTATGAAAGCCCTTACTGTCGGAAAGATCCAAATCACATCTTTAAAATGCAACCTCATCACCAACCCTTTATTTAAAACCTTTCTTTAGCTGTATTTAACCTTAACCTTCATAAATTATACAATTATTAAAAGAATGGAATCGATGCATCGACGACCAATTTTGGTACATGGATAGCTAGAGGGACGGAGACAGAGTTCCCTCTTAAATATTTTTTTCTCAGGTAAAACCACGAGGCACAATTCTTTTACATCGCAATGAAGCAAAGGAATTGGTTTTTGACATAGTAATAGCAGAGAGGACGGAGAATTAGAATTTTGATTAATCAAGATATGCCCGTAGCAATCCCACGGCGATGACGAAATTCCGCGCAAGTCGAGCCGCGGACTGAACTTTGTATAAAAATAATTGTAAACTAACGCGACGACCTATTAAATATCAAAAATAATCAGCCAACAGTCTAGGAGAACATAATAATATTAATGAAGTAGGTATTCACTAAAACAAAACTAAGAATCTGTCTAAAAATTATTAAAAAAAAAACATATCAAAATGATTTATTGATACTATATTTTGATACACCTAAAATAACTTTATGTTTAAAAGACGATACAATAAAAAAAAAAATTTTATTAAAGTTAGAAATAGTGTCACTATTAACCCTTTAATAAAACGATAAAATAAAACTAAATATTACGTCTACTTACTTTTTACTTTGATTTATTTACATGCAATATTTAAATTGGCGTCTTTTACCATTTATTAACTCAAACTTAACCATCCAGTGATGTTTAAATTCCTCAAAAAGTATCATTATGATTTCTTTACATACACATTGATTCTTTTTATTTTCCATTTATTTATTCGTTTCTAAGTTTTCAGATTTAAAAAGGTACCTTAGAAAAATAAAATTTCTGCAAGAAAACACTCGGCTTGTCAATTTCTTACGTAAATATAGCCATTATATTGAATTTAGATTAAACATCAATTATTTATTCTCTTTACTTTACCTAAATAACTCAATATATGTTAAACCTGAAACATTATATTTACACAAACGAAAAATAATCATCTAAAGCTGACTTATTTAACAATAAAATATCAACACTTCGATTCTAAAGCTCCGTTTAAGAGTCTCTTACGAGCATTAATACAATTTAGGTCTCCTTGACAAAAACATTTACAAACAAACTCAGCAATTGATTAGAGCTATGTTGAGTCCGTGTTTTTCGACATATCTTTTTCTAGCTTCAGCTATCATCTGAGCTTTCTTCTCTTGGAAGCTGAGTTGCCTCTCTTTGGCACTTTTTGGGAAGACTCCCGTTGGAGCTGGGGTTATGTATTTGGGTTGGGACGTGCTAGGTCCAGGTTCTGGCACCGGGTCGCTCTCTGGCACGTAGGGAGTGACACCTTCGAGGAAGTTTGTGATTGTTACGTCGATGCTGCGTGAGATAGCTGTTGATACAAAATATAAAAGTAATAAATAAATATTTTAGGACATTACATACAACACCATCTGGTACCAAACTATGTAAAACTTGTACTATGGAACACAGACGACGGATAAAAATAATTTCCTTTTTTAAACATATTAAACACAGAAAATACCCAGACTCTAGACAAACATGTTTATCACATAAATCTTTGTCCTTTGCGGGAATTAAACCCACCCACCCCCTCAGTTCAGCAGGTATGTTATTACCCACAGAGATACGGTGAGACACACCCAAAAACCAAATGGTTGACGACCTGAAGGAATACTACAAAGGAACCACCTGGAATGACATACAATAAACAGGCGGCAGTGGACTTAGATAGGCGAGGCCTTTTAAAAGTACCATTTATATTAATGTTTGTAAAACAAAGTATTTCATACTAGACTGCCAGCGGCTCCGCCCGCGTTATCGGCGTGGGACTCCTTTATTTAATCACAGTATTAATACTGTGATTTACTCCTTAATTACACTAATGAAGTTTGCTATATCAAGCTATAGCTATAGTTCGTTTAAGCTCGGTTATAGTTATTCCCGCGGGAATTTCGGGATAAAAAGTAGCCTATATGTTATTCTAGGACATAATCTATAGGTGTGCCAAGTTTCATCCCGATCCGTCCAGTGGCTGAAGCGTTATTGAGTAACAAACATACATCCAGATATACAAACTTTCACATTTATAATATTAGTAGGATTGTAATAGGCTAATAATAGTAATCGCGTCTCACCCAAGTCTCTGAGTATATCCTTCATGGGCACGGCGGGGAGCACTTCCTTCACCTGTCGCGCGAGCCGGGTGGCCGCGGGGGACGGCGCGCGGCGACGGGGGGAGCGGGGGGACGCGCCGGTGTGAAGATCCTCCCATCGCAGTTCTGTTGTCTCCACCTGAACCAAGGAAATCGTATCGTTACATATTGCGAGCCTAAGTAAGTAATAAATAATATAATATACGACAAATGACGCCGCTTATCCTAGGAGGATAGGATCATTTCACTTCACTTCACTTTATGTTTCACCGACAGAGTTTTGTTCCACAAACGTGATATCGCTGTACCCGGGCTCAAATCAGACTCGAGGTAACTCGTATTAGGAATCGAACCTGTAACTTTTGACATAGCACAATGTAATAACCACTTGCGCCATTCAATCGTACTTCAAAAGATAACAAAAACACATGGCGTTGAGATTGGCACATCTTATAATTATATGGAAGTGTTCAATAAGTATTTTTATTATGTAATCTTGCCTCTTATGACGTTACTTCATGTAACGTATAATAAAATTTCAGTTTGACTCAATCTTAGGGTTAGAGTTTATTATAATGCTCACTATACACTGAGGCAGATGCTTTGAAATACCTTGAACTCGGTTGTACGTGACGTACGCGTGCAGTAGAAGGGTTTAAAGCGCTTGGTGTAAATTGGGCGTTCTAATAAATTGTATAATAATAATGTTTGCATGCATATTCATGACAAGCCAGCTTTTTGGATAAAGCAGAAATCTTTTCCATCTCCAACTTTAAGATCATTAATAGAATCAGGCGTTACTTTGCGGAAATTCATATTTATGATATAATGTTATTACTTTGCAAACTCGCTAAAAAAAATTCACTAGTAATCACACACAGAAGGACATCGTTCACATGTGTTCTGTACTTTTGGATAATGCGGGACAGAGCCAATAGAAAATATAACTACAACAAACCTGTAGTGCTTCAGCCACGGCTTCCCGCAGCCGCTGTCCGAAGGTCGCGTCATCATCGTCGTGTCTCTCGAGCGCGGGCAGCAGCGTCACCGAGAACATGGTGAAGGGAGTCCACAGGAACCAGAGCGCGTCGGACCACGGAAACTGCTCCCGGGTGTCTCCTGAACGGTGCACCGTCACTTTTGTGAATGGACGCTCAACAGCTGTACAAATAATAAGACTTCGATCAATTTATGTCATACATAGAATTTATAAACAGTGGAAGTTAAACTCTTAAGCAAGGGATTACACAAGAGCTGCATCCGAATACGGAATCTGAGTTAAAAACGGGTGCGGAGATTTATTGTGAAAATACAGTATTAGAGCCCTTGTACGACGGCCGTTTCAAAACGGACCGGCAAATGGCGTCCCATACAAATATTCGGCGGTCCGTCATCTGGCATGTGTGTATGTATGTATGACGACTACGCATTGTAACCTATATACATAAAACCGCGCGCGGTCCGTCTACAAGAGCGCTTAGGTGTTTAATTTTCAATAATTTTAAAAGATTTGGTGAAGTTCATATTTTGCGTTGTCAAATTTAGAAATTTAATCAACAATAACACAAATGACATTGTAAACTCAGAAATAACTGTAAAACTAGAAACAAAGGAACAGATATGTACTGTATAAGCCCATATTTATTTATTAGATAATTACTTATTAATACGATTATAAGCGACGAGGAAGAGACACACAGACACAGCTTTTTATACAATGTTGTAATGCCTTACTGATAGCGACGGGTTGCGCCCGGTTCCCGAGCTGAAAGGTCCAGTCGGTGAACTGCAGAAGTCCTCGCCCGTTCGTGGGGCCACCCTCGGGCTGCATCAGCACAGGCTTGCTCGGGCTCTCACCAAAGTGCTCTCTGAACACATAGGTAATAAGTATTACAAATTAGTTGGCCAACTAACTATAAAAAAAAGTGTTTTTATCACATTTATTCGTAAGCAGTGTTATTACGTGCAGGCAAAATTTTCCTCTCCTCAAGGCAAAAGCGATAATGACATGAAACGCACTGCGCGCGCTCTACGTACTTTTTCTATTCTATCAAGTATGTATAAACGCGCCAAACGAGCAATTACGAGTTTTAACTTCTGCTAAAACTTTTTAATTCATATCAAAATCAAATAAAACAATGTTTCTTCAAGTAGGTTTTTATTCAAACCGGTTCCTGAGAATACTTTTGAATTGTTAATTCAATCTAACAATGTTTATGTCTGGGAAAAAGATCTGGCAAGAAGTTCTATTTAAAGTAATACACCTAATATAATATTTTGTTAAACAACTAAAACACTTAGTAATATAAATAAGTTAGCAAGCTACTAAAAACAAAGTTGTGGTACACATGTCGATTATTAGATATTTTTTATTTTTACATAGCATAGTCCCCTACTAGCAAATTCAAATTCTTTAGATACCGCTAGATGGCGTTGTTTCCGCCATTTCAATTGTGTTTAGATGAGTATATTTACCTTATATTTTTATTTATGTACTCGCAAATTGGATCAAAAAAAATTGTATGTAAAACGGGCGGTACGGAAATTACTAACTTAAGTCATTAAAGCTTCTAAATTGACCCTCGTTGGTTATTTTCAACTTATTACCCTTAATACACAAAGTAATATTGTTCACAAATTCCATGTCTTGAGATAAAACGTGAACCATTTTTGGATATTTTATGGTATAAACATATATAACTAATCCACCCGCGGCCTTGGCCTTATCTACAGATGACAAAAATACATTTGTAATTTAAATAACGCTTTTGGCACGTGACAATTAACACAAATCAGAAGATGTGACGTCACTTCATACATTCGAACGCAGATTAACGGGCGGACAGATTACGGATATTCATAATTAAAGACAGGAATCTAATAAAGAACTAATAATAAATAAATACATGAACGATAGCGACGTCTCTGACTCTACAAATAAGTTGCTGAACCACACGAGTTGGACTATTCGGGAACGGAAGCTTTTAATTGATCCTGCGTAATACGTACCTACATAGTAACAACTACATAGTAAGTTATCCTAATGTTCCTACTTCCTTCTAATACTATACATGTGAAAGTTTATTTGTTTGTTTATTACTCAACACGCCGCAACAGACCATCATTGGCACTGAGATACTTAGTTGAGGAGACGGAGAAGGACATAGGCTTTTTATCTCGGAAAATTTAAAAGTTTCCACGGGAGTAACTATAACCGAATTCCACTTGAAGAAACTATAGCTACAGCTATAGGTTGCTATTACGTAAGTAGTAGTACGTCGTAAAATCAAGTATTTAAGGCGGGCAGAGCCGATGGCAAAAGCTAGTAACTAATAAAGAAGCGAAAGTTTGTTTGTTTGTGATTCATCAACATCGCATCCAACCAAGGAGGTAACTTTATGTCGCAACAGAGCGAGGATGGTTTGATATAGCATGTTTATTATACTTGTTTTTGTCACAGGGACAACTGTACGGACGGAAAGTACCATAGAAAAATCTTTATCTACAATAATCTGAGAGTTTCTGAATCCCAAGGCGATGATAAAATTGCGCATGACGATGCCGCGGGCAAGGCCTAGCTTCTTATTTAGGTGTGAGAAAGACAAAATACCTAACAAAAGAATTAATAAGAGATTGCAATCCAGCAAAACGGGATCACGCATTGCCGCGGGATCCCGCTGCTTTTATTAATCTGCTGGATCCCGCACCTTCGAAGCGCGATCCGCGGATCCCGAATTTGACACTTAAACATTCGCGTAAATCGCGAGTAGCACGAGTGCGACGTTTCAGTTGTTCATCAATGGCAGTGCGCTGCGCCTGCGCACGTCTTTATGTGGTTGACGAGGGTTTTGTCTTCGTATTCACCGTCCGGCGTTTAATATAGCGATACAATAAATGCCATTTGCTTCTTAAGAACGTATTTTCAAAAGTTATCATCATAGGTTGATACCATAGTAATAGCATCTAAGAGAAAGTTGTGAATTGATTATTAGTCATTATATGAATAAGACTGAATTAAAAATATAAAACTGTTGTAACGAGTAAGGGTAAAAATAAACAAAACTAATTAACTATGCCAAACATTTAAAGATGAATCTAAGAATACAGATTACTAATTACTTATACCTAATTAATAAAAAGAAATAATGTCTGTTGCTTAATGTAAGAAATGTTTAATAAAAATTGATTTGTACACAAAAATCTGTAGTTTCAATTTGATTTTATAACCTAATGTCAAAGATGCGGGATTGAGTAATGCCGCATATCAATCCCGCGGATTAAATGAGCTGCGGGATTGCAATCCCTAGCAGTAATAGTTTGGGAAAATTGCCCAAGGCTGGGGAGAATACAATACTTAGCACAATGTTTTGTCTTCTTATGGAAATTTCCATTTCACTTGAAAGAAAATATTTTAAATAAATTTTCGTTAAACTTTAAGACATATTTTGTTGTCAACCTTATTGGCGTACCTAATGGTTGTTATTTAAAGGGTAATAATTTCATTAAAGGTACTTTATAAGCATATATATCAATTAAAAGCATATATATGTTTTTCGACTAATATTGTCGTAATCAATGCTAAATACATATAATATTAAATATGATATAAATAAGGCTATGATTGTTTTTATTTTGATTTTGACGTCAAAAACAGGTGTTAGTCACAGTTTTAAATAACAGATTAAAACGAACAATAATGGAGGTTTAATGAAATTGTGTAGATGTGAGATATAAATAATTCTAATTGACAAAATAATAAGAGATTCTAACGAATTTTATAAAATCCTGGCGTAAAGTATGAACCTAAAATCCAATTAAATAAAGTTTTCCATGTTTTTATGTAGTTGATATTGGTGGATCGATAGCGAAATTATATCTTATATATATAATAATAATATTATATTGTATGTATTTAGCATTGATAACGACAATATAAGTCTTAATTAGAGGGTGTTATGGTCGCAGTTAGTTTGTAATTTTTTTATAATTTTAGGACAAAAATAGTAGGGAAAGAAAAGTTAGAGCAACATTAATGTTAGGAAACCAATAAATTTACTCATATTTGTTCACTACATGTACTCGTGTTTTTACTTTGGAACTCAAAAAAATAAGACGGCACACAAAAATGCATCAAAGCAGTGTTTGTTTACCGAAATACAAATATTGATTCAAAAATTTGTTAGTAACTTATTTTAGATCTTTTTACTGTATATGACCTTTATTTTATTCATCTCCATACCAATAATGTTTGAATAACAAATATCTGTCCATAAAGTGCATGAGGTTATTGAATACATTAATTTTTAGTTTCTGATGAAAATAGAGTAAGGTACCTGCACTAATATCAGAAAATCATTAAAAAAAACTGCATTTTATTTGTTGTTTGTCTGCTAAAAACAGGTACTTAGAGAGTTATAAACAAGGAGTTGAGTGCAAAAATATAAGTAATAAAAGTGACCTTTTGAAACAAGTTTCCGAACTATACCAACCGAACTGACAAGTATTATTAAGAATCACAAGTCGCATGATTTAAATAACTTACGACGACATAACAATAACAAAAATTTATTGTCACAAAAAAAACTTACTGACTGACTTAGATATAAGTCACGTAAATATGAAAGAACTCATTTAGGCCACCCTAAAGAGACAGATGCGCCAAGATTTCCGTACCGCTATGTATTATATTATTAGCTGTTACCCGGGGCTCCGCCAGCCCTAAATTCGGTTATCGGCGTTAGATGTCTACGGCTTGTCTTTTAGTGATTAAGGAAAATTTTAGGATATAGGCTGTTTGGTACCGATGCTATCAGGGCCGCGCCTTACACACGAAACAAACGCAAACTGTGTTTTGTTTTCTGGCAACACTCTACTCTGTGGTTGTCATTAGTCTGCACGACTTAAAAATTAGTAACCTAACAAAAGTGTTGTGTTTGTTAATTATATAAAATACGCTTATACCTAATGTAGTATTGCGTTGTAATAAACATTAATTATTTAAAAAGTCTTTGAATCGTCAAATTTATGAAATACTATTTTTTGAAACCTCCAACCCTCCCTCCGCCGGTTCACAATGTTGTTGATTTCTATCGAGAAGGATCCGGCAAGAAACTCGATAGTTACTCTTTTAAAAAGTCATGAAAAATACAAATACAATAAATGTTTTTTAAATAAAAAATTTAAGCTGTACAATTATATATAATTTCCATTTTAATTTAGTTTACCTATGCGTCCTGTAATTGATCATCTTCAGTCCCATGGGTTTTTATAATTTTCATAGTCTGAAATATTGTAGTATGCTTCGTTACAAAGTGTTGCTTAACTAAAGATTTAAATTTAATTTGGCTGATCCTGATTATACTCGGTGCCGATTTTTGGGTCAATGCAACTTAGGACTGGCTAAGTTTCTTCAGGCCGGTGGGTTGGTGGCACTTCCCACAAATTTTGGTCATGCCCTAATGGGCTCAGCACTTCCAGTTTGTGCCCCTATTCAGACTGACCCTGTCTAGCTCCTCGGTATGTCCCTTGCTGATGCAGTGCAGCGCTATAGGGAAGTAGAAGAGCCCTCTGCAACTCCTAGGTCTGACCAGGCTAATGAAGAGTGTGAGGCCCTTTTTGTGAATAATACCGGTCGATTTTCGCCTGGCCAATTCTTCACTCGGCTACCCTTCTTGGGCCGAAAAACAGTTACGGACCCTGTCTTCCGAACGAAGTATTTGGAGTTCATGCAGGAGTACCAAGCTTTGGGCCATATGTCTGTTTCTGACCTTGACTGGACAAGGGAGGAACACTTCTTAATTCCTCACCATGCTGTCTTCAAGGGGGGGAAAATAAGAGTTGTTTTTGATGGTTCGGCTCCTAGTTCAAACGGTGTCACCCTTAATCAGTGTCTTCACTCGGGACCCAAAATTGCACCGGGATATTCATGACATCCTGACCAATTTCTGGAGACATCTGGTAGATCGGGTCGCTGCTATCCGTATGATGTTTCGTCAGACGGTGATCCATAAGGAATATCTCAGGTACCAATTGATTTTCTGGCGAGAAGATCCTGCGTTACCCGTCTTCGAATTGAAGCGTTCGTTCGTCGCGATATCTGCACGGGAGCCTCTACGATTGAGAAGGCATTGATTCTCCGCGATAAGCTAATTGGAATCCTTCATGTCGGCGGATATGAGCTTCGGAAATGGATATCCAACTCTCCTGATCTCCTCGATTGTCTCGCCGAGGCGTTCCAGCAGTATCTTCTGATCTTTCAGAATGACGACAACCCAGATTCAGTTGCAATTCTTGGTGTACAATACCAACCAATTGCGGATTGTTTCTCCTTCCAGGTGGAAGCTCTTTCAGGTCCCAAGACCTGGATGTCCACCATAGTGATGTCCACCATAGCCCGTTTTTTTAACCCTTACGGCTGGCTTGCTCCTGTTATTTTTGGGCCAAGTATCATTTACAAAAGCCGTGGCTGGAAAGAATCTCCCGGGACACCCAAGGGGTAAGGGGTGAACTAGTGATCCATTGGCATCTTGGTTGCGTTATTTGTCGTCCATTCAGGATCTCCATTGGCGGTAGTGTCGCGTAGGTTCACAGCCTTTTAATATGGCAAGTATAGTTTTATATTTGCCACGAGGTCAGAAAAGTTTACCAACAGGCGCCTTATCGCCACAGGCCAGCAAGACCACAAGCGCTCTCCGGCCGCGGAGCGGTGTGTCTCAGTCTGTCTACGCCATACATAAGTAGGCAGAAGCCACGCATTTTTGGTACATTTTCGTCATAGGTAATACATCGAACCCGTACAAAGTGATATATTTATTTTGTTTTATTAATAAAAATATTGAAACAGTTATGTAATGAACTGTGACGCCTTAGTCGACGCACAAAACTTTAAAAAACAATAAATCTATTAATATCTTATAACTTTTAGTTTATAGTTTAGTTATAACAGTAAAGATCGAAACAACAAGCATAGAGATAACACGGTCAAGATCACGAATCAACAACAGTAGTTTTTCGTGTAATTTGTAGTAAAATTACGAAACTATACTTTGTCAAATATATATGTGGGTAAAAAATAAGGAGTTAAGAGAACTGTGTCTTAGTGCATAAAATGGTGGCAAATAAAAATATGCCTGCTCGACAATGGCTGTTTTTAGACTGGTCATAACGACACCGACCCGATACCGACAGACAGATTGGCGGACAGATAATCTACTACTAATAATAGTGTTGTTATCGTCACAGATATCGTTGACACCAATTTCAGCGACAACCGGAAAAAGTGAAGGGGACGCATGCGACGTACACTCAGTTTTGTAAACATAAAATCGAGAAAACTATGATTTATGCACCAATATGAAAAGCTACTAAGTAGAGTACAGTTTATTCTCTCTGTTTTTATCTGTTGGCTTTTTCTTATTTTGAGCCACTTAGGCTTTTATCTTGTTACAATTTTTCTTGATTTAAAGTTTACCAAATAGGACAAGATAAAACAGCATGTACAGTGCAACAAACTATTGTGACCGTATGATCCTTTGGGTGTTAGATCACTAGTGTCGTTGTTAGTTCACACCATATCAATATGGAGACTGTAGTTTTAATTTTTGACCACCGGGTCAGAAAAGTTTGTTACACTATACTCTATATATGTTTGTATAAATTGTATATGACATTGTAACATTAATGGAACTTGTTGAATCCCACCCCTGTTTGTGTTCACCAATATCTGTCGATATCGGGCCGATATATCACTGTCGGGTCGGTGTCGGTATCGTCTTGTGTAAAAAAAACGAATGATAAAGGGGTTAAAACAAAAAATAAATTAATATTTTTGGACATTACACACATATATGTCTACCTTTGTGTAACACAAAACACAAAATAAACTAAAGGCGGTTTATAGTTTTTATCATTTTATTATAAAACGATAATAAAAAAATAATAATTAAAAACATCATGTAAGTTTTGACTTTCAATAAAATCATAATTAAATTCTGTGTTTCGAATCACCTGCGTAGTGTTAGCCCAGTCGGGTCAGACTTTCGTGTCGCAAATGATAAAAATAGCGACCAAATTTCGCCGGTGCGATAGGCGTAATTTCGAATTTAAGAAGAAATAGTTTGTTTTCAATCAAAGCTTTGAGCAAAAATAGTAAGAACTTAAGTTGTTTTAGTTAAATTTGAAATTTGAGATACGTTTTATTATTTAAATTAATTTGCATACTATGTCGATTTTTGTCTTATTCTGACAGGCGATCACATCGTGACAAATTCTAAAGCAACTTGTGTGGAAAAAGTAATAATACTCACTTTCTGACAAACTGTGCTGCGTTCCTTATCCCAAGAGTCGATGCAAAAAATGGTGGCACCTTCCATTTTCTCAGCTGCAAAAAATGTCAAAAACGTATTCAATTCTTAATGGCGATAAACAAATACAAATACAATTTGGACACTTCATATAAAACGCTATTCGTGACTACTAACACTACAAAAATAAATGACGTGTGACTTTGCGAAAATGTGTGCGTGGTTAAGGCGAAAGGTTTATGGAATGTTGGGTCACAGAACACGATACACAAGCAAGTAAACGAAGAAGTTTTTTGATGATTTACAGTACCTACTTCTACCATGAGTTTGCATAGTTAAATTTCATAACATAACAACAGTCGTAAACGTAATAACGCGGGTCGAATAGTTAAACCAAAAACACGCACCATAAGTTTCGTTTACGTTTACTTTTACAGCTAACGTGTCAAATCAACGATAGCTAGTAAAGTTTGTGACGTCTTGTTGGCATGTGTCTTACTAAACAATAGGTAAGTTTTGTTTCTGTTTAATCTCCGAGAACAAACAAAGAAAAGAAATGCGAGATCCGAATCACAATTTTTTTAATGGTTTGGCGCAACAGTCTACGTAAATCTATAAAAGATTGCATAGTTAAGCGATATAAATTGTCGATAGGATATCCAACCAACACACAAAAATCACTTTGAAATTCTCTTTACTCAGGAGTAAACTAACTTAACGTAACTTTCATCTTCTAACTTTGCCGCTGCTGACATTTTTGAAGCAAAAACATGCTTTAGAAAACATTTTTACGTTAAAATGTCAACATGTTTACGCAAATAATTCACAGTTAAAGCTGTAACTATTTTACTTAATGCAGAGGCGGATTATCCCTAAGGCAAACTAGGCACATGCCTAGGGCGCGAGGTAACAAAGGGGCGCACGAGCGATTTTTTTCGAAATATATCAAAAAAATCATTGTGTCAGCAACTATGCACCTATGTACTTACAGAATATAAAATATTTTATATTGACATAAAACATAAGCGCTTTCTTTGCTTATACTGAATAAACTGATGTAGACTTCTATTGCTTAGATTCTCGCCGCAGTATTTGTGAAGTCCATTAAAGTTTTACGTAATTAATCAAAGAATGAGTGAATTGATGAAAAAACATAGTGGTGCAGCATATAAAAAAGAAGGCTAATGAAAAAGTAGAAAAACACTTAAAAACTAATGTCGGTCACAAAACATTGCAGATTTTGGTATTAAACATTTTTCAAAATATTAGTTACATAGTTTCTACAGAAAAGGACAACTTAATTAATATTAACTCTCATTAGTCAAAGAATATGAAAAGGACACAAAGAGGATATGGAAGAGGAAGGTCACAACAAAATCAATCTTCTATGTCAACGCAATAAGAAAAATACGGCCATTTTTGACGCATATTTAGGGATTCAGTTATTCACAAATAAATCAAAACCTATAGGGTACTGTTGTCCTAGAATATTTAAATTTGACACGAAGCAAGATACATCACAAATATAGGAAAAAATCGGAATTCTGTTAATATGTAGTTATAACACATTTAAAAATAAGTTTGTCGGTCTGTCTGCCAATACCCTTTTACTCAAGAACGCGTGGAGGTATCAAGTTGAATTTAATATCAAATAGTACTACGGGCACTTAATGTTGTGAAATAATTAAGCTTTGAAGTCAATGTGAAAAAAAATATGCCCAAAATACAGTATTTTTTACCGCATATTGTGACACAAATAAATCAAAACCTATGGGTTACTTCCCGTTGGCCTAGGAGACAGTCAAAATTATTTGCATCAACAAAAAAACAACCGCTAAGTCATATATTTGTAAAACCACTTGACCTAATGAGGTGTTATTGACCCCTTACTTGATTAGTGATAAATGTATAAAATAAAAACAATATTTATTACTTACTAAGAAACGTGCTATGTACTTGTCTTACTTGTTTTGAAAACAAATATTGTACGGGATGGGAGTGGTTACTTTATATCTGATAGCGCATTCATCACAATAAAAAAAAATAATGGAATACAAAATCTAGACACGTATTAAGCACGACTATATCCCGCAAGTGTTGTGTGCATAATACAGAGACATGGTATTGTATCCAAACTAAAGTCTATTTGCTTAACCCGTTGAAATTCTACGCTAATAACCTAGCGCGGGCGGAGGATCAGAACAGCTCTTGAGCAACTCAAGTACTACGTTCACTTTTGGTGTGAATATCGCCCTTTGTCCTTCGCTCGGCGATCGCCGGTCTCATTAAACGGTTTTCGTGACTTTTAACACTGAACGGCTTTGACAACAGCAGGGGTTAGAAAATTACCGCCACGTTGCAAAACAGTCAATGTAAATTATTTATCAAGTATTGTGTTATTGTCTCCTCTTATCATCCTTCCTCATTAGTCAGTCAACAAAAAGTACTCTTTATCACATATAGTCGCTTCAGAAATATTGAATCTAAAAATTAATTCTTGTTAGCTGTCAAAGTGCGAAATTCACGGTGTGATTAGTGCGATCGCCCGACGATATTTACCAGCTTATTGAACGATACGGTGCATTCGCCGTGTGAGTCACTCCGAGTTATTGAACGGCAAGTTCGTCGGGTCATCACACGGCGTTGAAACTGAACGTAGCCAAAAACAAAGCTCCAGATGAACATGGAATCACAGTGGAGCTGTTGAGAGCCGGTGGAACCCCAGTTCTGTTGATATTAGGGGAGCTCTTTAATATCGCCTTGCACAACGAAACTAAGCTTAAAACGTGAAGTAGGCGTGCCGTGGTTATATTCTTTAAAAAAGAAGATAAAGCGCTCCTAAAGACTTACAAGCCGCTCACGTTTATAAGTTGTTCTTGAATTATCACGAACCGTATCGCCCGAAAACTTGACGACTATCAGCCTCCAAAACAGGCTGGATTTCGAATAGGCTACAGCACCCTAGACAACATCCACACTCTGTGGCAGATTATACAGAATACAGAAGAGTTTTATCAGCCACTTTGTCTTACCTTCGTGGACTACGACAAAGCCTTCGATGCTTTCGGAATCTGGACTGTTCCGGAATTGATTGGCGAGGTATATACCGAGGTGCTGAATTTTTGAATGACGCCCCGCTACAATGACTGTTTAGTAAAGATTTATTAAGTTGGACCGCGGCGCTGACAAGGTTAATAGGATTGTCGCTACTCTGGGTGGACCGGCATCTCAGTCAGTCACATATAATCCTTTGACAGGTCGCGGCGTATGTACATTGTTTTGATTGTATTAATTTTATACATACACTACATACAATCGTACTCAAAAAACGTTATTACAAAAAACATCTGACGCCAAAATTTGGGTAAGTCCATGCAATTTTATTACTTTGGCCCAGTTTTTACGATCCAGTTGTTGGTAGACAGAAGCAGCGTCGGTTCTGTTTTGGTTAGTTATTTGTTTTCGTATTTGGGTCATATTACGTCGGATTTAAAGTAAATTACAATTTAAAATTCGTGACGTCGTATAGTTTACCGCTTTTATCTCATATCATCGCTCGTCGGACATATTAATTAATTACTTACCTACATTTTTATTTTTTGGTCGAAATAAAAATAGACTTCGATATTCTACTGTGTGTTATATTTGTTATTACGGATTAAAAGATAATGTATTTATTTGTGTAATTGTAGTTGGTTTTTTTTTTTTGGTTTATATACATTTTGTTATCCTTATCGCGCTATCTTATTCGTTGCTGTATATATAACAAACAGAGTCGTTTGTTTGTGTGTCTGATTTAGTTTGGATTGTTTTTTTTTTTGTGTTAATTTAGTTATAAAATATGACGTCATCGGTCAAGGAGTTCAAGGCTATTATAACGAATTTAGTGAGATAGTTTTCATGTTGTTTAGGGCTCGTTACACGGGAGGATCGGGTGTTTGCATTAAGGCAAAGAGCTATACAGTTTCCGACAAGAGTAAATGAGCTGGAACAGGCAAACTAGGGTATCTTATCGTCAACGGATGACGAAACTATCCTAAAGGCGGTAAATTCTGACTATGACTATTATAAGTCAGTAGTGGACGAGGTAAACGAGGCTGTGTAGAAATAAGAGACTAGCCCGCAGCTGGCAAGTAGGAAGGTTTCGGAACAAAAATGCGGAACGGTTGCCAACTTTGGATATTCCTCATTTTAGCGGATCATTGGATGAGTGGACTAATTTTATCACACTTTTTGATAGCATTGTGCACCGACGGACTGACTTATCTGACTCGCAAAAATTAAGTTACCTTTTGACGTCTATCAGGGATGAGCCCCTCTGTTTGATAAAACATTTGGACATCACTGATGTCAATTATAATATAGCCAGGGAGTTATTAGTAAAGCGGTACCAAAATAACCGTCGCATTGCGGATACACATGTAGCTGCCATTTTAGGTATTCCACAACTGTCTTCGGTTAACCAGCTGCGGTCGGACCTACTTAACCCTATTTTGGTAGCGACGAATGCGTTAAAAGGCCTAAAATTTCCTGTATCAAAGTGGTCATTTTTATTGTTGCATATTGTTTTAAATAAATTGCCCAATGATGTCAGGGCTCGTTTCGAACAGTTGCACGGAGGTGACTCGGCGTCACATATACCTACTTTAGACACTTTAGTGTCATTTTTGACATCAAAATAGGAAGCTCGAAAATTTACCCGCCGAGCCACAATCGGGACCGTCACGATTTTTGGCCCCGTCTGGACACCGTCAACAACCCCAGTCTAGACCCCGGCAACAACCTCGTTCCGGGACATCGCGAGGTACCGGGTCGTTTCGGTCCCCCAGAATTTTGACAGTTGAACGGACTGAACGGTGTGGGGTGTGTTATGAACCGGGACACACCATTCTGGATTGCCACCAATTCAAAAAATCTGGGGTGGCCCGAAAACGATTTCTGACCCGTAGGCTAGGCCTATGTTATTATTGTTTGGGGGAGCACCTAGCCAAGTACTGTCGACAGCCGCGACCTTGTCTAAAGTGTGGTGGGGGTCACCACCCGGACTTATATATGCCCATTTGAGAGGATGGTCCTCGGATGACTCATGGAGGTGTGTCTACGGCTCGCACGGGCGGGGGTTCGCCCCCGTCCCCAGTGCGATATCGACCTTCTCCTCCCCGCTCACCGCGGGCGAGCCCACGGGATGGTCGTCAGTCACCACCCTTATGTGCCCCTTCCGCTCAGGTAGGTATTGCGGAACGGGCACATTACGCGGAGTATGAGCCTCTGCCCCTCCCTATCGCGGAGCGTTCTCGCGTTAGTCGCGAGTTAAGGGCGAGATCGAGTGGTTATCGCGCGCTGCCGATGGCACGCGCGTCTCGGCAGCCACTTATGCCCGCGTGGGACCCGTATGCTTATACGGGTTCAAGCGTGGGGCATTATGAGTCACAGGAGCCCCGGGGCCAAGTACGGCGCCTGGGTCGGGCCAACGCCCGTTGACTCGTGGCAGCCGCTTCACCAGTCTCTCCACCACCTGTCACAACAGTTTTGCCCACCGCGCAGGTTCTTGTTCATTCTCCGCGCGGACCTGGTGTGGTTGTGCACGCCATTTTGGACTCAGGCGCTCAGGGGTGTCTAATTTCGCTGTGGCTGGTGAAGCGTCTCCGCTTACGGGTATGTTCGCGGAGTCATGGGATTTCTGGAGTAGGGGGTCTACGGGTGGACAACGTTGTGGGTACAGTCTCGTTTTCCTTTTCCTCCTAGCTCCATCCTAGCATGCGGTATCAACTTGGAGTATCAACCCTCAGGTGTCCCTGCCGACTGACATGCTGGATCTCTCGTCTGGTCTGCAGTTGGCCGATGAAAGGTTCCACCTACCTGGTCCTGTGGAACTTCTGCTTGGCGCTGATGTCCTTGGATTGGACAAGGCTATGTTACTCCAGCCAGGTGGATTGGTCGCTGTTCCGACTAATCTCGGATCTGTTATTATGGGCCCAGCACATTCTCTCGCCGCTCAGGCGTCTACGGATTCGTCGGTGCAGGTGGGACTCTTGCGGGCTGACTCCCTTCAGCGTTTTTGGGAAATTGAAGAGCCCCCTCCGGCGTCACGGACTGGACCAGTCGACGACGAGTGCGAGTCGTATTTTCTCGCCAATACGGGTCGTCTAAATTCTGGTCGGTTTTTCACTCGACTGCCTTTCTTATCCACTCGTCCGCGCCTGGGTGACTCCTGGAAAATAGCCGAAAAAAGGTTTTTATCCACGGAGCGCCGGATGCGTCGTGATAGAGAATTCCGCACAAAATACTTGGATTTTATGCGCGAATATAAATCTTTCGGTTACATGTCGGTTTCGCAGTTCGAGTTGGAAAGCAGCGAACATTATTTTATCCCACATCACGCCGTCTTTAAAAATGGCAAGATGGTTCGGCGCCTACATCTTTGGGTGTATCCTTGAACGACTGCCTGATGTCGGGGCCTAAGCTTCAGGTAGACATCTCGGACATCTTGACTGGTTTTCGTCGCCACCAGGTTGTATTTGTGGCTGACATTAAAATGATGTTCCGTCAGGTCATGATACACCCAGAAGATAGGCGGTTTCAGCTCATTTTGTGGAGAGAGGATCTGGACTCTCCATTGGTTGTTTATGAGCTAAACACCAATACACACGGGCTAAAGTCGAGCCCGTTTATAGCAATTTGCTCGTTGCTACACTTGGCTGATCGTAAATTTTGAATTTCCCACGCGCAGCTGCTGTCTTCCCCTCTGACGCTTACGTAGACGATATTTGTACAGGTGCTTCGTCTGTGGTGGAGGCGTTACTCCTGAGAGATGAGCTAATCGGCTTGTTACGGGCAGGTGGTTACGAACTGAGGAAATAGATTTCCAATTCACCTGCCGTCTAGGAAGACTTACCGTCAGAACATCAGCAGGAGCCCCACCTCTTCCAGAATCCTGAGAATCCTGACTCCATCGCGGTCCTCGGAGTTCAGTATCGGCCAGTTCAGGATATCTTTACCTACTCGGTTGAACCGTCAGACACAATGAAGAGGTGGACTAAAAGGCTGGTTCTGTCCACAGTAGCGCGTGTCTTTGATCCTAATGGTTGGGTGGCTCCTGTAGTCTTTTGGGCCAAATGTTTCCTACAGGAGCTCTGGATTTCAGGTCTCGACTGGGATACCCCGTTGACCGGAGACTTGCTGTCTTATTGGCTACGTGTTTATGAGACACTTTCGGACCTTCAACATGTCTCCGTGCCACGGTCGATCTTACCCCCAGGTCGTTATCGGGCCAGTCTTCACGGCTTCTCTGATGCGTCGAAATCAGGTTATGCGGCTGTCGTTTATCTCCACACCGTTGACAGCAATAGTCATGTTCGCGTCAGTCTAGTGGTCGCAAAGAGTAAGGTTGCACCTTTGCGGACCAAGTTGACGATCCCCAAGCTGGAGTTATCAGGAGCTGCATTGTTGACTCGACTCCTCAACCATGTCTTCTCCACCTTGGGTCAATGGGTCCAATTTGATTCCGTCACAGCATGGACAGACAGCCAAATCGTGTTGTCTTGGCTTAAGGCCCCCTTCATGCCCTAGAGACCTTCGTAGCCAATCGTGTCTCCCAAATCCAGTCTTCTGCGGTGTCTCTGGATTGGCGTCACGTGTGAGGGTCCTTGAATCTCGGAGATTGCGCTTCACGGGGCCTGATTGCCTCGCAAGTTATTAATCACCCGCTCTAGTGGGGTCCTGACTGGCTGGCCGCTCTTGAAGACACTTGGCCTCACACAATTGTGGAACTTGTTGACCCCCTGCCGGGGTTAAAGGTCTTTGCTGTTGAGCAGACTGTGGACACTTCACCGAACTTCTTGCTTAATCGGTTCAGTTCTCTCAACAAGCTTGTTGGTGTCACCGGTTGGATCAAGAGGTTTCTCCACAACTTACGGACCAGGTCACAGCCAAGGACGTCTTCAGTCTTGTCTCCTAAAGAGCGTCAGGATGCTCTCCTCACCTGTGTTTGAGTAGTACAGGCCCAGTCGTTTGGGAAGGAGATTGGTCTTCTCCGTTCAGAGAACGGCAAATTGCGGGGAAGTCTCGCTCGTCTTAATTTGTTCCTAGACGAGTCAGAGTTTTTGCGAGTGGGTGGTAGGCTTCGTAACTCAGAATTGCCCTATGGGGCATGGGCCATCCTCTCTTGTTGCCCAAGAGCGGTCATTTTATTGAGTTGCTGATCAGGGACCGCCATGTTAGGAACTGTCATGCCGGTTTTAACGCATTGCTGGCTTGTCTGCAGCGAGACTTTTGGATTTTGTCCGCCAGACGAGCAGCTCGGAGCGTCATTTTTAAATGTATCCCTTGTTATAGGTTAAAGGGAACCTTGACTCAGCCCACATTTTTTTTTTTTATACCACTAAGGTGGCAAACAAGCCTACGGTCCACCTGATGGGAAGCGGTCACCGTAGCCTATGGACGCTTGCAACACCAAGGGCATCACTCGCGCTTGGTGTCCGATCGTGTCCGGCCCGCTTGACCTTTCGCTAAGGGTGGGTGGGATTTCGCGGGTCCGTTTTTGGTGAAGACGTCAAGTGTTCGCAACGCCAGACAGGTTAAGGCCTATTTATGCGTCGTCGTCTGTTTGTTTTCGAAGGCTGTGCATCTGGAGCTCGTTTCAGCCTTGTCTACGGAGGCCTTTGTCGCATGCCTGTCGCAGTTTGTCAGTCGGCGTGGTCTCCGTCATTTAATTCGCTCGGACTGTGGCACAAATTTCAAGGGTGCAGATCGCTATCTGAAGGAAGTCCTCCAGTTTTTGTCGGACAATCATACGTATATTGATTCGGAGTTGTCTAAACGGGGCGTGACTTGGATTTTAGATCCTCCCGGCTATCCTTCGTGGGGCGGTATTTTCGAAGCAGCTGTCAAGGTCGCCAAAACTCACCTCCGCCGTGTGATTGGTGAAACGGTCCTTACGTTTGAGGAATTACAACGGTATTTTGCAACATCGAAGCGGTATTGAACTCACGACCGCTTTGTCTGATCTCGTCGGATCCTAATGACCTGGAAGCGTTAACCAGGCCATTTCTTGATCGGTAGTCCTTTAACCTCCTTGCCTGAATACCCCTTCATCGATGTGTCAGTTAATAGGTTATCGCGCTTTCAGTTGCTTCAACAAATTACGCAATTGTTCCACCGTCGGTGGTCTTCGGAATATTTACATTTGTTAGAGCAACGGGTTCGGTGGACGGATAAAACTAACCCCCCGCGCATCGGAGACCTTGTCCTATTAAAGGACTCAAATTTACCGCCCTTGCAATGGCGTTTAGGTCGCATCGTGCAATTATTCCTCGGTTCGGACGGTATCCCGCGGGTCGCAGAGGTCATGGTAGGGGATTCAGTGCTGAAGCGTGCCGTCGCGACGCTTTCTCGATTGCCAGTAGATTGATGCTCTGGCTCGGTTTATCCTCATCCAGACACGGTCTGGCTGGGGCGGTGGTTTGTTAAGTAACGATTTATTAAGTCGGACCGCGGCGCGTGACAAGGTTAATAGGATTGTCGCTACTCTGGGTGGACCGGCATCTCAGTCAGTCACATATAATCCTTTGACAGGTCGCGGCGTATGTACATTGTTTTGATTATATTAATTTTATACATAGTGAATAAGTACGTCACACAGAGAAACACAATACAGACATTCACATACACACTACATACAATCGCAGTCAAAAAACGTTATTACAAAAAGCATCTGACGCCAAAATTTGGGTAAGTCCATGCAATTTTATTAAGGCCTACGTTGGCCCAGTTTTTACGATCCAATGACAGTACAAGTACGTAACCAGCAGACAAGGCCCATCCAGTTGCGCATGGATACAGGTATGGCAGGGATATTTTATAAACAAAACTAAACAATAATGGATTTTCAAATGAAATTGCTGGTGGCTACCCAGGAATGAAATTTATATAACTTTCGTGAACTCTGAAAGGTCGACTTTGCTCAAAACAGGTTGTCACAATAATGAACACATTGCAAGCATTTTTAAGTAAGATAATATGTATAAATGAAAAATAATTTGTATGAATCAAATAAAGTCGATAATTTATTTACCCGGTTAAAAAAATTAATTAAAAGTCATACAAAATATTCTTAATATTTATTTAAATAAATATTAACAAGCATCCATGCTAATCCATACTAATATTATATTAAAGTGAGTTGGAATCGCAATGGAGCGTCCAATTGGGCTGAAATATGTCTCAGAGATAGGTGAAGGGACGGAGAAGGTCGAAGAGTAGGCTATTCCAGATAATTGCAATTTTGTCGGAATAATAATGTCGAAATTCCACTAGGAAGAACTATAGCTACAGCTATAACAAACATTCTTACTATAATCAAAAGGTTGCCGTAGAATAGAGATAACCAAATAAGTAGCTAGTATAAAATATTTTGTATAAAATAAACTTTTCTGGGGTCTTTTGTTTTTAATTTCATAGCAAAGAATATAAATAATTACAATTCTACGATAGTTTGCTGACGCAATTTGGTGAGCATTTATCCCTAGCATGGATTCGTAATTTTATGATAGTAGCTACGATATGTATATTTCTGCAAAGCTCGTAAATACAAGCATTTATTTCAGCGACGTAAGTACAATGACAAACTTAAAGCATATGACTTTCGCTTGTTTTATGATTAACTTACGCTGATGGTTCCCAGGACGTGCGAGGCTGCAAGTGAGTCCAGGCAAGACACATAGTTGGCGACCAACACGCTGCATCGCGCGTCCCGCTCGCCTTTCACTTTCACGTACACACCTGCAAGTTATATCTGTCTTAGTTTACTTCCAAATAAATAAATTAAAGATAACTATTACCCTCTTCTTAAAACAGTAAGTACCCATACCTGAGCAAGTTATACCTGTCTCAGTTCTCCTTAAAAATAAATCCAATGAAAAGACTACTACCTTTTGCCCACACTTACTATCGATATCTGAGTCAATACGGTAAGAACAAAAAAAATTTAGTCCTTGTCCGAAAAAAACCGGCCAAGTGCAAGTCTGGCTCGCGCACCGAGGGTTCCGTGCAAACTTATTTTATATTGTTGTATATTATTAAAAATATTTTTATCGTATGATGTAACTAAAAATTTACTGTTTTCGCAAGTTTTTCTTTATCTGTACTATAAGACGTTGCTTTTTACAAAATTTCAAGATTCTGAGTTCACGGGAAGTACCCTGTAGGTTTTGATTCCCTTGCGAGTTTCAAAAATTTGCGGCATAAACGGCTGTATCTTTTGATAGCGTTGGCTTAGAAAGTGATCCTATAAGGGTTTCCGTTTTTTCCTTTTGAGGTACGGAACCCCAAAAATGGCAATCACTAAGTTACTATTATTGCCTGCCCTAGGCGTTATTTGTTCCTAACACAGGGGCACAGGCCTCTCCTTATAGAAAGAACGCTTAGGCTATAGTCCACCTTGCCAACCTAGTGCGTGTTGGCGGACGTTATCAAGCTTGGAGCTACTCGATTGTCAGAATTTTCAAGCGGCCCATGAGGCGAGTGCTGTATTATAACAGCTATGACCGACAGGCCCCTAGGCGGCCACCCATCCAATGACTGACGACGCAAAGTATAACCACATTTATTCAAGTACGGTTTGAATAGTGAAAACAAGTAACCATTTACAATATTGATTTTTGCCGATATCGTTTTCGACAGACAAATGTTACGGGGTCACGAGCTCCTCAATTAAAATAACTACGTATACCTATAGCCTACAGTAATAATTACTTAGCGGCTTTAATAGTAGACAATGTGGTAGATACATTCTTGAACTACAATGCTCCTACAAATAATTGTTTAAAGATAATTTTACTAATGAAACAGATTCGAATCTGAGTATTTTATGTCAATTAAAATAACTTAGAAAGGTAAAGTTGCGGGTCAATAAAAATTATACAGCACGATACGTCATTGAATTGCAGTCACTTACTATTTTATTATAATACTTGCCTAGTCACTTACTATTTTATTATAAAACTTGCCTACAGTATTATAATAAAAGAGTAAGTGACTGTAAAACCAATTACCTCATTTTAGTTTGTACACACAACATTAAGCTATATTTTTTTACGACTCGAAATTGAATTTCGTTTAATGACTTTTTGTTTGGTTGGGTTATTTCTTAAATTTCTCAAATATTATTTTAACATTTCTTAAGATTTTGAAAAACTAGAGAACTACTTAGATATTGTATAAATAGATCATAACTACAAAATGTCATAGTGTTTGATGAGTAAATGTCAAAAATAAGTTAAATCATGCTGAGAGGCGCCGCAGATCGCATTCGGTTTAGCTTAAGCCCCATACTAGACTGCCTCAAGTGCTTTCTCGAGGATATTGCTTATATAGTACAGTTTTGTCGCTTACAAATAATATTTTCTGCCCCACCCTGGCCCTAAAGCTTCCCATGCCTATAGATTTATTTTTATATATAGAATCACTTTATGGGGTATACATATTATCGACAATCCCAAACTCACAAGCTTTATCGAACCCTTAAGTCTGAGGAGAGACTTTGCCTCCTTTTGTTCTTTCGCTTGTATAATGAGATGTGTTCTGTTCTAAATTATGCCTACTGCTACTTTCTACCATTGCCACGCTCGCCATTGACAGGGAATTAGGTTGCAACACTTAGGTTGTGGAATGAGCTCCCTGCCAATCTTTTCTCTAAGGACTGCAGTATAAGGTTCTTCAGGACAGAAGTGATTCGATATTTGAGTGTTATGTTTTATAACAGAATTACATTGACATTTTGTAAATAAGAAAAAAAGATTCCGATCGATCTGAGCGTTGAAGCGGCTCTTAAGTTATAAGATTTGTAAATACTGTATTTGTATTGTCCAATGCACAAGGCTCAGTGAAGTGCCTGGTCAAGGTGATATACTCAATTTTTTGTACATTATTTTGTAGTAGGTATTGCTTTTATAATACAAATATTTCAAATGATGACGCACAAGACTTAATGTTGTTCACACTCATGATCATGTAGGTACGGGAAGTGAAGCCAAGACATTTGAAAACTTTTGAAGGAAAGCAAAATTGAAGATACGTTGCCAAATGTAGAAATCAAATTGAGAATCTTTTTGACCATGATGGTAACCATCAAAGCTCCTTCTCCGAATAAAAATGAATAAAAAATTAAATAAGAAGTTAATCAGTTTGTCCCTGATGTGCATAAAATGTGATATGCTCAAAAACATAGATTTTGAACAAGTTATTTTTCATTTTGCCCATCTTAAATCTATAAGGGTAGGTACTTTTTCAATCGACATTGATTTTTATGCTCTAACCTGTGAATGCTAAAAGAGTTACTTTCGAGGATTATATTATACTAGCTTATGCTTGCGGTTCCACCCGCCCTAAATTCGGTTATCGTCGTAGGCTTTCAACGGCAATTCCTCCACTATAAAAAAGCAACTCAGACTTGACGTTTTCAAGTAGCCTATCTCCATGCCAAATATCATCTAATTCGGTACAGCAGTTTAAGCATAAAGAGGTAACAGACAGACAGAGTTACTTTCGCATTTATAACATTAGTATCGATTTTAATAATATAATAATAATAATATACTTTAATGTGCATATAGAATAAAAAACAATTAAAACAACACAAGAAATAAAAAATTGGCGGTATTATCGCTAATGAGCGACCACTTTCAAAGTAACGCTAGCTTATACCTAGAGATCACGTCATCGTCGGCTAGTAGAGTCGTTAACAGATGGGCACTAGCCATTGAGTCAGGGGGAGGCATTGGCATGTAGCCTGGACATAGCGAAGGCGTTCGATCGGTTCTGGCACCGGGGTCTTCTATCGAAGTTGCCATCTTACGGAGTGCCCGAGGGAGGGAGGGAGGCTAGCTTTTTGTCCGGCAGACGCATACCAACCGTAGTTTACGGTAATTGCTCTGATAGCATGGACATTAATGCTGGTGTCCCGCAAGGCTCTGTGCTGTCTCATACGCTGTTTCTACTGCATATCAATGACATGTTGGACATCAACAACATGCATTGCTATGCAGATGACAGTACTGGAGCCACTTATTACACGGGTCGTGCAAACATCCCTCGTTCCGTTGTGGAGAAAACCGCGGTGAACTTATGTTTTAAATCGAGACCACACTGTCCAAGGTCTCTGACTGGGGACGAGTAAACTTGGTCCAATTCAACCCTACAAAGACACAAGTCTACGCTTTCACCGCTAAGAAAACCCCATTCACTGTAGTCCCACAATTCCAGAACGTTCTTTTGATTCCGGTTAGCTAACTTTAGGTCATTGTTTTTCTAACCTCATAATTTTATTTACGTTTTTGGTTTCTTGTTTCTCATTTTTAGGGTGACGTGCCCAAGGGGGGTAACGGGACTAATATAAAGGCTGCGCTGTCCGTCTGTCTGTCAGCAGGTTGAATCTCAGAGGCAATTTATAGTAATAAAAAGTATTAATATAGATTTTTTATAAAGTGTGTAGTTCTATTGCCGCTATAACCACAAACAATAAAAACTGGTCAAGCGTGAGTTAGCACGGGGCCCTTCATGTGCGAATCCTACTCTCACTTTACCGATTTTTCGTTTTATGTTGCTCTATTAATACCTACTGTGTTGCAAGAACTAAATTTTTGTGGCTTGCACTTGTTCCAGATACAGATACAGGCAATGAACCCATCTAAACCTAGAAAACGTTTACTCAACAAAGAAAATTGGGCAGTTATTAAAAGGAAGTTATGCCGAAACAGCGGAAAAGAATATTTAACTAGAAAGGGAGTCAAAATATACGGCAAAAAATTCGAAAATTTTGATGGTAAGTGTCCTAAAAAATGTATAACTTTATTAACAGAAAGTGAGAGAAAAGAAATATTTGACTCATTTTAGAATTGAGGAAATTTAAATTTACAAAACTCATATTTGTATGCACTGGTTCAAAAAGCAATGGTTAATAGAAAACGCCCAAATATTTCATTAAGTCTAGTATTAAGACGCAATCGCTGTGTAAAAAATGTTTTCTAAAGACTTTTCAAAGAAGTGATGGACGGCTATTCGCTGTCTTTCAAAACAACTAGCTCCCGAGAACTTGATTATATTGATATTGTTACCCACATTCAAACTTTTCCTGCGTATCAAAGCCATTATACACGAAAAAGTAATCCCAATAGAAAATATTTAAATCCTGGGGTGAAGATGTACGACCTTTATAAAGAGAAATGTGAGATTGAACTGACGGAACCCAAGAAATTGAAGTATTATATGAAAATATTCAACACAAAGTTTAATCTCCATTTTAAACCATGGCGACAAGATATATGCAAGACATGCGATGACTTAAATTTAAAAATACAAGGAGCTGATGATGAAAATGTCAAGAAGGAGTTTATGGTACAAATAGAACTTCATCAAAGAAAAGCAGATTCGGCACGGAAAAATCTTCAGAATGATTCAAAAAAGATTGATGAAGCATACATACTAACTTTTGATTTGCAGAAAGCTTTAGCCGACCCAAAATTAACAACCTCAGTAGCATATTATAAAAGAAACCTTTATTTATACAATCTGGGAATACATTGTTTTAATAAAAATACAGGATACATATGCATGTCTGGGACGATGTTGAAGGTGGAAGAAGTTCTCAAGACATAGCTGCATGTCTTCTTATGCACTTAAAAACTCACGCCGTATTACAAAATCAGGTCTTTATGTATTCCGATTCTTGCACTGGACAAAACCGGAATATCAAGACAGCCCTTTCTCTTTTGAAGTTTGTACAAGACATTGACACTAATATTGACACCATAGACCTCAAGTTCTTGGTATCAGGACACTCTTATCTTCCCAATGATGGGGAATTCGGAATAATAGAGAGTGCTAGTCGGCGCCATGGACAAATATATAGCCCAGGCCAATGGGTTGATATTAATAAAACAGCCAAACGCAAAGAACCCTATTTCATTGTTACAGAAATGAAAAATACGGACTTTAACTGTCTTAGAAAATTCTATTACAAATAGAAAAAAAACAACTTGTGGTTATGACTTTAACTGGCTAAATATATGATGGCTGAGGTTTGAGAGAATGTATCCTTTACAATTTCAAATTAAAGAAACACTAAATCCCGATATAAATATACCCTTATAGAAGGGTGTTATAAAAAAGATTTACATAAAAAAAAACAAGGACAACCGGTCAACTTGTGCTATATTCGAGCCGCTAATAAAGACCTGCTCTACCCATCAAAAAGACTAGTTACTAATGCTAAGAAGAAAGATATGCTAGATCTTCTGCCATATATTGCGCCAATTTATTACCAATACTACAAAAATCTTTCAACAGATATTCCAACTCGTTCAAACACACATACTGCCGATGAACATACATCTGATGACGAAATTATATATGATTAAAGCGCAAAATGACACTTTAATAGTGAAGTAATTCCAGAAAAAAGTAAGTTTATTTATTAAATTTATTTATTTTTAATTTCCTTAGTTACTAGAAATTATTGTACCTATGACCTGTATTAAACAATAAAAAATAAAACTATTTAAATAATGCTTATATTTTTTTTCCTACACTTCAAAACGCAAAAAGCGTGTTATTTCAAAAATCAGTTACAAAGAGATAATTCACTTTTACATTGAATGACAAATATTATAACTGGCTCATAAAAGACAGTACAAAATAATAACAAAATATTGCAATTTTATTAGGCAGTAAAATCAGAACATTAAAACACAACATTACCCAACAACCTTAGAAACTTAGCAAAAAGATAACTTATTATTGTATTAATATATTATATACTAGACTTTGCCAGCATCTCTGCCTGCCTTGAATTCGGTTATCAACGTGAAACTCCTTCATTAACTCCAATAAATAATTAATTAATTAGTTATACCAATTATTTGCTATAGCATGCTATAGGTGCAGCAATAGTTCACAGGAAATTTTGTATTTTTAGGGTTAAAAAGTAGCCTTTATGTACAGCAAGTTTTATCCCGATCCCTCCAGTGCTTGATTGAGTTACAAACATCCATCCAGATATACAAACTTTAACTATTTATAATATTAGTAGGATTTATTTAATAAACAAAATCAAAACTTCAAACTTCAATAAAATCAGCAAGTTTAGTAGTCAACCAACATATAACCTAAAACTTTGTTGAATGAATGAAAAAAAAGGAATTGTCAGGTGCACTTATTGTGCTTTCTTTCGATACTGGGCAGTGAAAGCACAATGAACAATGTAATGTCACAGTGGCATCAATCAAATTCAAGTGTTAGTACACTGTGAGCGTGGACACGTGCCAAATCTTGTTTACAACTTTGTAAACAGCTGTCTTGCTTTTGTTATTGTTAATTGTCTTGAACAAGTGCATTATTATGCTTGGCTTCCTTGAAAATGATGGTTAGTTAGTTAGTTGGACTTATGTTTTCTGCACTTAGCCTCATAATAGGGCCATTGTAGGTAGGTAACTAATTTGTGTCAAATGATCATCTCAAACTAAACACACCAGATACCTATCTTATTATCAGTCGTGAAAGAAAAGCGTTATGTGTTGACGAAAAAAAATGTGCGATACATGCAATTGAAAAGGGAGAAAAGAAAGGTGACGTTGGAAGATGTTTTGAACTAAGGCAATCTACTGTTGTTTTTCTTTCTTCTCCATATAACAATAACTCTCTATAACAATAAAAATGCTTGGTTCCTTGAGTTTTGTTATAAAGAGTTTACACTGTATGTATTATTATTATTAATTACACAGGTGTTGACTTGTTCATTGATTTTAAGTGCAATACTGGGCATATAGTATTGAATGCATTCTATCAATGTCATACTTAAAGTTACACTGTGTCTGTTTCAGTACTCTAGTAGGTGTTATATGCTAGTAAATTAAAAAAGATTAAGGGTGTTACTAGAAGGAGCATATATTAATTGCTCAGACAGGCCTAAGCTCAACAGGTTATGGGCCCATAAGACTGTAAATCATTTTAGAAAGCACATTATAAAAAGTCAAAGAAAATGGAATTATATCATACTATTATTTCCCGGGACCACTTTTCATACTTAGAAGTCAAACAGGGATGTTTAGAATGCCTACAAACAGAAGAAAAATGACAAGAAGACTAAAAAAGCAATATAAAATAATTTTTCAGAGTGTGACTAACAACCATATTAAGATTTTGAAAAAATATTATTCTAAAATAACAATGCTATTTAACGAGAAATTTAAAAATACCTCTTATCTGAAAACAGCAGCTGTCTTTAAAGTATTCTGACGGCAAGACAAAGATCATTTTGTAAAATTTGAAAGTTTGGTGTGTTTCATGATGTGTAAGCAAAATGAACCCTGCAGCACAACTAGTCTGAGCAGGACCCCACCAAAGTGTGTTTCACATTTTGTAAACATTCAAATCAACACTGATTCAGGAGACATTGATCACTTTGTTAATATCTATACAGATTTAAAGAAACCTATAACTTAATGTCACAAGGCCAATGAAGTTTGGTTAACTGGGCTTAGAATATTTTCATATTTTTTTGCTTGTTTTTATGGTTAGGGTTTACAAATGGGGGCACTGAAAAAAAAATATATTTCAGTCATTGTTATGAAGCCCTGAACAAAATGTGAGTAAGCCTCATTAAGCATAAAATTAAAAAAAGGTAGGTAAAAATATTTCATAATGACAATTTGTGTGTAACAGGTTACTTATATAACAACTTGTATAAAGTTAACTTGTTCAAAGTTTCCATAGGTGGTTTGCTATAGTGGTAAGGCCATGCTGTAAATAAAAATGTTCCAAGAAGATTTCATATGTAATGTAGAGTTACTTTACTAATAGTAATTCGGGTAAATAAATGTATATTGTTGAGGTAGTTATACTGCATCAGTTTTGGTAACCCGGTGTTATGTCCAAATAGTTAGAAGAAGCATATTTTATTTGCTTAGAAGGATGTTTAGGATGAATAGGAAAGTGACCAATTTTGAAACCATATTTTAGCACCATTGATCATTCCAATAAGCCCATATTGATGCTGTTGATAGCGCTGCGAATGCTTAGAAGCTAAGCATTACAATACCTACCTCTACCTAAAACATATCACATGAGCTATCTGGATATACCTGGCTAAATAATTGCAAATATACTCACCAAAAGTCCAACAAGCAAGGGTTGACAGCATTTGCCGTACTGTAGACTTGTTAGGTAAAATAATAGAAGCAATCCAAAGCACCAACGCCAGTAAAATTCGAAGTACCAATAAACAAATCCCAAGTGGTAAATAGAGAAAGAACTGAAGAACATTGTCACCACAAAATCTGCAATCAAATGCCAAATCTAAATTTCACAGAGCAGCCCTATTCACGTAGAAAACAGTCCAAGTAACAATAACTTTCCCTTGAAAAGAGGAACACGTATGTATTTAAAATGACAAAACTTTACGATCTGTTACCTATCGTCGTTTATGAGTTTATCCGCTGTCAAAGCCATTTTGTAATACTAAAAATTAAATACCAAATTTCAAATGTAAAAAAGTGATTTTCAAGATAGAATTATTGTCAATAATAAACTAAAAAAGTATTTTGGGAATTCACATTTCATAGGACTATTCACAGATTATCAGGGCCGAATAACAGATTAATCACAGTTTTTTTATTTAATTTTGTTTTTATTTGTCTTTTAGGACAGGCTACGGTCTTAGACCATACTACAACTTGCAATTTCGCGCAAATTCAGAAAGAAAGGAACGCTACCTCAAATCGCTCAGTACGCCCAGTAACTAGTAGGTGTTGGAGATTCGGACCGCATAGACGAGGAGGTAATTATAACTCACTTGTATATGCTGGACCATTGGAGGCAACTCACACAGGCGGCGCACTCTGAGAGAACAAACTTTCTACGTGTTTCTTCGCCGATGTCCCACTGAATGCATCAAAACTGTGCAGCGGTAGAAACCATGAATGCAGCCGTTGACTGTCCCAATGCCACATGACTCGCACTGCGTGAAGACCCATTGACACCACCATCTCTATATGTCGACGTCACCAAGTCCAACCTGTGTCCTGAATGACCGGTTCTCGACGTCCCCAATCTGATTTCTGATTTGTTACTAATCGTATTATATCCGAATCTCCTGGATCAATGGAAGCAACTCACCGAGTCAACTCAGGAATGAATTAACAAACAAAAAACAGAACGCCTAGATCTTCAAGAAAAAATCCGATGAATTCAAAAAGCTAGAAGCTGAAGGTCACTGGCATCAGTATCAGCTTCACAACACTGTTTGAAAATACCCACTCATATTTCCCGCTGTGAAGCAAGTGGAAGTACCCTTCGCATATGCTTTTGAGCAAAACGTTTGAGCAAGACTGAGCGTCTTTGACCACACCAATTTTCCCAGATGTACCTATACCTACCCAGCTACGTTTTGGATCCGTCACCTTTAGATGGTCCTACTCTGCGCTAACCAAAGTTTTCAAACGCTGCAAGTACCTTCATGCCAAAGAAAGCACCAACTTGCCAGAGGAGGCAATTCTATCAATTTCGGACAGCGAACTCACCGATCGATCGGGAGATTTCACCGAAACTGATGCTGTATCTCAACCAACAAGAGCTGCCTCATATCCCGACAACCAGGAGTCACGCACATATGCACTGTCTGTCCAAACTAGTGAAACCGGTGCACAGAAACAGACAAACGATGCCACGCGTATCACAAATTTTATCAAAGCAAAGATCTGCTTTCCTGCCTATTGTCGTCGAACATTTTCCCAACTGGCCGACTCATTTTCGAGCCATGAAAGCAAAACTTAGGCGGCCTTTCAGCGCCCGTGCCTTCCAAAACGGTGTCCGTTTCTTTCCTACTGACGAGGTTGAAGAACGCACCATCTCTAAATTCCTAACCAGACTCGAGAAATAAAAAAGACTTCACTCTCGCCCCGCTTACCCTGAAGATTATAGTTCGCACCCCCAGACCTAGAAAAACTTCGTAGTTTAGGCTTTGAGCCAGAAATAATTCGCTTGATCCCCCTCGCCGCAATCGAAGTATCTTTTTTATTCGTATTCGCCGAAACAAGACTGCGCAACCGATTTACTACCTTTCAAAATTTATGTTGGGAGCTACATAGGTCCACAATTTGCCTACGAGTGCACACGCTCCGAGCAAACTGAAGCGGACCGCACACAGCAAATAACACCTCGTGCCTTATTCTTATAAAAACATAAAGCTGCCAAAGCCGGAGAAGATTGCCTGTTATAACAGCAGCGATAACAAATTTAAAGCCACCATCTTAGCCAGTCCCACGAGTAAATTCTTATGGCACCGGTCATCAACCAAAACGCAGACGAGTAAGGAAAGCGAAACGGAAAGAAAGCAAACTAACCGTCTCAGATTACAGTACATCTCTTACCTCAATCAAAGCCTCAACTTTGCCCAAAGACAAAGTCAATACTGTCACGCAGCCTACAGCGACACCCCCAAAGCCATGTATTCTAGATTTGCGGTCCACCATAGACGACAAAGAAAAAGGAAAAAGCGAAAAGTTAGACAACAATACCAGCGGCTCGATTCCGTAAAATGACAGCTAACAATTCTGGTTTGAAATCCATAGAAATAAGATATAGATTGCGCATTTGAAATCACGTATGAAATTCATCGATTGTGGCGAAACCGCCCCTCCCTCTTTAGATTTTGTGATGGATAGTAGCTCTTCAGCTTTCGTTCGTAATAGTTTTTTTTTCCTGACATGCTGTTGGCAAAAATATTCTTATAGTACGACTGTACGATTCACAGATAATAGTATTTGTCCAAGGTACGATTATCAAATACCCATATATGAAGCAATTTTATTGCCTTGTGCAAGAAGCTTATATATGGATGTCACTGGAAAGTGCACTACCAACAAATAGATGAAACCATTTTTTTTTACCCGTTGACCTTTCTGAGTGACTGTGGGTTACCTACATTCCGGATAATCTCCTAATTAAGAACTACGATGCTCAACCTGCCATCATGCACATAATAAATACATGTATTCATACATATCAACTTACCCGAAAAAATTAAAATTATCTATACTAATATATAAAGCTGAAGAGTTTGTTTGTTTGAACGCGCTAATCTCAGGAACTACTGGTCGGATTTAAAAAATTCTTTCAGTGTTGGATAGCCCATTTATCGAAAGGTTATAGGCTATATATCATCACGCTAACACAAATAGGAGCGGAGCACTAATGAAAAATGTTTCAAAATCGTTGTATTTTTATCCTTTTGAGAGCTTCCGCTGCGTGCGCTGCGTAAACGGTTAGAGTTTCACAAAAATCATGTATGACGGAATTGTTTCCCTATAAAAGTTCTTAAAAAAAAGTACGCGACAGCATATGTCTATATTTTAAGGTTGGCTCACTATAATCTTTTTATGCTAACCATATTTGTTCTAAAATAATGCATTATTTGTGAAGGTGTTTTTATAAACATGATATTAATCTTTATCCAAATAAATATTCTTTTTCATCACAAGCATTTAAATTAAAACCAAATTGCCCTGTTCATCATTCGATTTCAATGAATATCTTCGGAGATATCGCAGCTTTAAAAAAACGTGGCAGCAAAATAATTATCAAGTATTGCGGGCGCATTTATGATGTGCGAGGCCGGCGGCCAGTCATGAGGGGGAAGGTTGGTACGTATTTTTTATAATTGAGGAGTTGCCGTAAGAATCCTATGCCGATAACCAAATTTATGGCCGGGCGAAGCCGCTGGCAAAAGCTAGTACATAATAAGACCCATTTATAAAAATGGCAGTCTCAGCGACATGAACAACTACAGGCCAATAACCATACTTTCATGTATTTTTCATCAATAAGAATTTAATAGATAACAATATTATCAATGAAAAACTGTATGGTTTTCAGAGAAACCGAAATACGTCTCAACTTTTAAACGTGTTCAGTTATGATATAAACAAATACTTAAATGAGAAAAACCATGTTTTTACTATCGTCCTAGACTTTTCTAAGGCATTAGATTATTTAATTTATGTAACCTATCTTTTCTAAATTAGTAAAAAATAGAATACAGGGCCCAACTTAAAAATGGTACTGGAAGAAGCACAAGCTATAATGCAAAAAACTACAACATCTTATGTTAATGAGTACACGACATTGATCTAGCTATCAATACATAACATACACTCAACGCATTTAAGGTATTTTACCAAGCCAGTCATTGCAAGCCATGATCATTTATGTCTTCATAACCAAATTCAATGTATTTGTAAGCATTTAGAATTAGTAAATGAGTTTATATACTTAAGACTATATATCGATAATAAATTCAATTGGAAACCACACATACTCTGTACTAAATAAACTCCTAGTGTTAATATATAATTTGTAATGTGTCTGTTATAAAACTACAGCTTTCTATTTATTAATGACAAAAAAATAAAAATATTGTCCAAAACCAATTATACGAGCAATGTTTTGAGCAATGATGAAAATAAAATTGGTACTTTTTGTTTTTTCCAAACACAAAATGATTTTTTTCGAAGGATTTCAATAGTTGGAAAATTTCATCAAATTTGCCTTTCCCTACTCTGTGACAGATGGACGAACTGGATATGAGAGTTTTCGAAAGCTTAAGAAGGTTCTGTTTTTCCTTTAATGGTAAAGAACCCTTAAAATATAGAAAAACCATGTACCTACTGAAGTTTTAAAAAAACGTGAAAAAATATCTCTATCTTAATTACTCATCATGGTCATCCTATTAGTACACTCAAAGCGATTTCAAGGTCAAAATATTGAGCCTCAAAAAAGTATTCATACTGCGCTCTCCAGTGACATCCATATGGTATATATAAGCTTCTTGGCTTTGTGTGTAAGAAAAGAAAGAAAAGCGTTTTTGGAGTTTTGACAGTATTGCCAATTGCTACGCATTATGGTAATTTAGACCCTCTTCAACGTAACGTAATGATGTGTAAAGATACTGGCAAACGGTTATTTCATGATTTCGTCAAAACGTGAACAACTAGAAAAAGGTCCTATTTAAGATAAATTTTATAAGACAAAACAACTTCTCATGCGAACTTTAGACGCACTTCTCATAATCTCGCAGTGAGCTTAAATTGAGGACATTAGTTAGCTACCGGAAATTATAGTAACGGTCATGAATGCAAATAATCTCAAACCTATAAATAGTACCGGCTAGAGATTGTGCTGCAAGTTTCAGGCTGGCATAGAATTGAAGGTGGAAGAGGACTTTGGTATCGTTTCAGGGTTCCCCAAGAAGCTTTTACTAGATATGTACGTACATTAAACTTCTGTTAAGTAAGTACTTATAACTTCTTAAAAAAAATGTGTTTTTTAGTAAAAAATAATAAACAAAAAATTTAAAATACAAAACAAAACCATTTCTTAATACTAGCTTTATTCTCACCGCTAAAAATGCTTTCTCGGAGTCACGTGAGTTCTGAGAGAACTCAAGGTAAAGCTGCAATCCAGAATTGATATTATTTCTCTCACATTTTATAACACAATAGTTATGAGTAAAATTATTTAGTTTGATGTGTTTAATAAAATATTGAAATAAAAATAATGTAGAAAGTATAAATTACATAACAGTATATAAGTAATTCAGGTGTTATAACTCTGTAGAATAAATAAAGATACCTAGTATTATTCTGTAGATTTCATAAATTCTCTACCTTTTTTGACACCAGTGTTAGTCAAAGTCAAAGTCAAAGTCAAAATGGTTTATTCAAATAAGGATTTTACAATCACTTTTGAATCGTCAAAGTTATAAAATATTATTTTTTGAACCCTCCCACCTTCCCGCCGGTTCACAATGTTGTTGATTTCTACCGAGAAGAATCCGGCAAGAAACTCGATAGTTACTCTTTTAAAAACACTATTAATAATACAAATAAACTAAAATACAATTAATCTTTAAAAAAAAAGATTTTTAGTCGTACAATTTTATGTTATTTCCATTTTAATTTGGTTTACCTATGCATCCTGTAATTGAGCATCATCAGTCCCAAGGATTTTTATCATTTACATAGTCTGAAATATTGTAGTATGCCTTTTTACAAAGTACCTGCTTGATAAAAGATTTAAATTTACTTATTGATAGATTTTGAATTTTATTGGGAACTTTGTTGTAAAAGTGTATACATTGCCCCATAAAAGAGTTACTTATTTTGTGTAGACGTGTATCATGCACCAACAGCTTATTTTTACTTCTAGTATTTACTTTGTGAACGTCACTTTTCTTGCTGAAACTATTGATATTTTTATGTACATATAAAAGATTTTCATATATGTACTGCGACACTAAAGTTAAAATTTTTACTTCCCTAAACCTATCCCTCAGAGATATCCTAGATCCTAATTTATAAATAGCGCGAATTGCCCTTTTTTGTAACAAAAATATTGTATTTACATCAGCAGCGCTACCCCACAATATGTCATTAAACTATGGAAATAGCTAAAATATACTATTTTTGCAGTGTCGACATCGGTCAATTGTCTTATTTTCTTGATCGCATACACAGCAGAGCTAAGTTTTTTGGCTAGGTTATGAATATGAGGACCCCATTGAAGTTTGGAGTCCAGCGTTATGCCAAGAAAGACTGTTGAATTAACAAGTTCTAATTGCTCGCCATTAATATTAATACATGTCTGTCTCTGACTAACATTTGGTAATGTAAATTTAACACATTTGGTTTTTTTTTCATTAAGTAACAAATTATTAGCGTTAAACCAATTTACAATTTTAGAAAGGGCATTATTTAATTCATTATAACATGTCTGTCGTCTCTTAACTTTAAAAAGCAAAGAGGTGTCATCAGCAAATAAGACAATGTCATGGTTTTTTACATTATATGGGAGATCATTAATGTAAATAAGAAATAGAAAAGGACCTAAAATTGAGCCCTGAGGGACTCCTATAGTGACTGCTGATCCCGGAGATCTTTCACCGTTGACATCTATTTTCTGTACTCTCCTACTCATATAGGATGTCAAAAGGTCGAGAGCTTTGCCTCTAATACCATAGTGATGTAGCTTCCTGATGAGATTTTCATGTTGAACACAGTCAAATGCCTTAGATAAATCACAAAACACTCCAAGGGCGTCATGCGAATCCTCCCAGGCGTTATATATATTTTTTAATAGTGCCACTCCTGCATCAGTTGTGGAACGGCCTTTCATAAAGCCTAACTGTTTACTACTAAGTAGCTCATTAATACAGAAATGGCTTAACATTTGACAAAGTATGATTTTTTCAAAAACTTTACTGAGTATAGGTAGTATTGAAATAGGCCGAAAATTATTAGGATCTGTTGAACTACCTGATTTAAAAAGAGGTAAAACTTTGCTAAGTTTCATCTCATCAGGAAACACACCACTATCGACACAACTATTAAATATAATGGCTAAGAGTTGTGCTATAACATGAATAATTGAATTTATAGTTTTTACAGAAAGTCCCCAAAGGTCTGTGGTGTTTTTAATTTCTAATGTTTTAAATGTATTAATGATATCCGTAGGACTAATGTTTTTAAATACAAAGGGAACGTTACATTCAGGAACACTAGTTTTTAATAATTTTTCTGCTAAGATTGGACTTGAGTTTAGTTGTTCAGTTGTTTTGAATGGGATATTCCTAAAAAACTGTTCAAAGGCAACTGCTACCTCAGAATTTGTTTTAAAACTAGCATCATCTACAATCAACTCAAAGTACTGACAAGAATTCCTAGCTTTACCAGTTTCATTATTTATTATGTTCCATGTAGTTTTTATTTTATTTGTTGATTTTTTTACTTTATGTCTGAGGTGAATTGCTTTTGCAACAAGACAGACCTTTTCAAAGGTTTTTGAGTATTTTTTTAAATATTGCCTGAATATTGGGCTATTATTATATGTTTTTTCTTTATATAATTCATACAGTTTACGCCTACTTTTATGAATACCTGAGGTAGCCCATTCACTAAAACTAAAGCGACTGGAAATAAGTTTCTTTTTTGCAGTAAATATTTTATTATACTCTGTAGTAATAGTGTCAAGAACAGTATTGTACATATCATTTGGGTCGCCATTATAAAGCAAATCTGGAAGTTTATGCATTAAGTTAGATTTAAATGATTCAACCCGTTTAGTTGTTATTGGTATAAATTTAATTTCCTTTTTAGTAATACTATTCTTTCTTTCTAAAACCACTAACTGTCCACAATGATCTGACCCTAGATTGCTTATAATTGATTTTTGAATTGGTTTTATGTCAGTAAATATATTGTCGATGCAAGTGGCACTGGATACAGCAATTCTAGTTGGTTCACAAAACAAATTATTTAAATTAAAAGACTGAAATAAGGCAAGCAATCTGGTGCTTAATGAGCTATTTTCCAAAATGTTTATATTGAAGTCTCCACAAAAAATGATTTGTTTATTGGAAATGCTGATTTTATTTAGCACTTCTTCCATAACTAATTCGAAATTATCATACATTTCACAAGGCGGCTTGTATACACTCACAACAATGAGATGCTCAACTTCTATACAGGACAGCTCGGCAGTTCGCTCAACTGAGAGGCTCACAATGTATTTACGTTCCTTAAACTTAAGCTGTTTATTAAATAAAATTAAAGAGCCGCCATGAATTGCATTTACTCGGCTAAACGAACTTCCCACCTGGTGATTAGTGAAATTGAACATCAACTGATGGCTGCGTAGCCAGTGTTCAGTGATACATAAAATGTCAATCTTTTGGCAGTTTATGAACAATTCAATTTCTAGTTCTTTCTGAGACATTCCTTGTATATTCTGATGCACCAGGTTCAATGGAATATTATTTTTAGTATGACAAAGTTTATTTTTTTGTTTCTATTTGCATAAAACTTGAGTAGACATAGATTGTTTAATATAATCATTATTAATGTTGGAATTATATAGTATGCCAAAGTGGTCCTTTGTTGTCTGAAAATTTAATTTAAATAATTACATGTCAAATGCCAACGTAGGCTATTTTTCCCTTTTAGGCTACTCAGGACGATAATCAGCGATACAAAAATCTGTAAGGCGCCTGGTCGCCAATTAGGCTACTTCAGGGACAAGGTTTTTTAAATTAGCCTAATCACAAATGAGCATAAACTTTTACAAAAGGAATTCTAGGTCTCTTCTGGGCCGTACTCGGGAGACGGGTACACAATACGCGTAGCGATCGGCCTCAGGTACTATTTAAGCAAGCCAAACTTGCAATAACATTACTAAACATTACATATGGGGGCTGGTAAGTTTCAAATTCAAAGTTACAACATTCCAGAAGACTTTCAGCAACCCCAAAGCATCCCTGTAACTTGCTAACTAAAAGTCCTGATAACTGAAATACATTTTTTGAGGAGAAAGAGACTGATTTTCGTTTGAGAGTCAGTTAGTTTTTGGATTTGACGACTCTTTGGAAAGACCTAATTTGTTAAGAATACATTTTTACAAGTCTAATTGGACCTTTTAATTATCTCTTTTTGACAATATACAAAATAAAAATCATTAGTGTGTGAACAAGTTATATTATACAAAAGTGGCATTCCAGCAGCGTTAAGACATTCACCACACATTTATTTAAAAACTTATCAAAAACACATAAGTTCAACATGTAAGAAAACTTACCATCTAAAAGAAATGGACATATCCAATATTGAACTTTGATTTTGAGTGCAAGAAGTTAAGTCCATTTTATGTAGAAAATCAACCAGTGTTAGTTGAACCACGCCCGTATAGAAAAGATATTACTTACTTACTAAGTTAGATTGATTTCACCAAAATTTTAATTTCGGACGACAGCTGCCAAACTAGAAATGGCTTTATCTTCGTTACCTTTGATCGTAGACTAGTAGTTATTGTACAGAAGTGATAAATTTCATGAAGATCTTTATTTTAGATGTCAGCTGTCAAACTAAAAAAACGGCATTATCTCTGAAACTAATAATAATAGACTAGTATTTTCTTTACAGAAGTGAAAGATCTCATCAATATCTTTATTTCGGATGACAGATGTCAATCTAGGAACGGCTTTATCTCCAAATCTATTAATTGTAGACTGGTAGTTTCTTAACAGATGTGACAGATCTCATAAAGATCTTTTTTTCAGATGACAGCTGTCAAACTAAAAAACGGCACTTTGTCCGAAACTAATAATTATAGACTAGTAGTTTTTTTACAGAAGTGATAGATTTCATCAAAGTCTTTATTGCAGATGACAGCTGTCTATACTAAAAGTCTCAGCAGTCCAGTTGCATTGCGTCACTGAACTACTTATAATATTACTAGGTATTTTCTTTTTGGGGCAGTTTAGCACATATAGCGCCCAACGCTCAAGGGCTCCCAGCGAGGGAAGCCTCGGCTTGGGTGGTCGTTCTTCGACCAGCGTGAGCCTTAAACCCGAAGTTGAGTCAGCGCCAGGGACATATTTTCACTAATCGTTTCATTATCTGGTTGTAAAATTATTTTTACTTGTTATTTCGCAAATATTTTTATATTATGAAAATATGCCGAAACCACAGAATACATAAAAGTTTTGGGAATCGTGGCTTCAAGATGCTTCTGGCTTCAAAAGCTGGCAAAATTTACTATCATTGAATATTGACTCGTATTCCTTTTTAGTGGTTTTCTGGTGGTTTTAGGACCTGCATCTAGTAGGCTTGCAAAAAGTTTCCAGTATACATATTAGTTAATCTATGGCAAAAAGTTTGCTGGCAATACTGCAACATTAACGAGCGCGTTCGTTATTTTCATTACTTTTGCCACCTGTCATCCGTTCGTTTACCATTGATATCAAAAATATCAAAATTTTAGTATCATCTGCGACAAACTGTCATGCGTTCGTTTTCGATATTTTTGTTATTTTTGTCACTTTTGCCACCGAAAAATGAAACTTTAAACCCATGTCTGGAGGTGGGGTTTTTGTGTTAATCTGTCAAACTGCCTATATATATTCATTGTTTATGGTAGTGTGTCTGTGTTTTATCTTAAGTGTGTGTACGTCAAGCGTTTGTTTTGCAAGTTTTGTAACCAAAAATTTTGTTAGTAACGTTTCAAAGCTAAACGAACGGTAGGTGTCGGTGGCAAAACTGGCGTTATCAAAAGTGTGAAAAGTATCATTCGTGGGAGTTCTTAATCCCAGAACGAACGCGCCCAAAACATTTTATTGTTTGTACATATGCAATCAAGCACAAAACATTTTGTTTGATTTTTTACTTAGAGAAAGTGCGTGTGTGTGATTGTAGAGAATAAACAATATAATAATTGTGATATCGAATAGAAGGACTAATAATCATACATAACGTAATACTAAGCTAGGAATAAACAATTATTCTGGCTAGATTCTTTGTGTTTATAGACAATTTTCAAAATTATCCTAGAATATATTGCAATGGATGGTTCACCGTCTTCGCATGATGAGAATGTTTGTTCTGATGAAGAAAACGAAAGGAAACGAAAAGATGAAGATCACAATATCCATGAAGGTTATAACTCAAGGCCGACAGCTTCATCAAGCCAACTTGAACAAAAAATGCGACGTAAATTGCAGTTTTTCTTTATGAATCCTATAGAGAAATGGAAGGCTAAGCGAAAGTTCCCATACAAATTCGTTGTTCAAGTTATCAAGATAGTTCTAGTTACATTTCAGCTATGTTTATTTGCACACAACAGATATAATCACGTAAACTATACCTGGGATAATCGCATAACCTTTTCTCATCTTTTTCTTATGGGTTGGGATGCCACTAGGGAGATTAATGCTTATCCACCAGGTGCAGGCCCTTTAGCAATATACAAGGCAGAAGAATTTTATCAAACTCTTGATTTTGCTTATGAAGGATACTCAAATTTGAACAATTCTATCGGTCCATATTCATATGACAATGAAAATAATGATAAACCAGATCCACAATTTTGTATGTACAACTACAAACAAGGTATTATTCATGGTTTTAATGAGAGTTATGTATTCAATTCGGAAATAGTAGAAACCTGTCTTAATATTACTCAAAGAAATGAAACTTTTAACTCGAGGAATTTTCTTTATGAGTCAGAGTTTGATGTTGATTTTACAGCTCTGGTTAGGGCAAAGTTATTGTTTTCCATTAAGACAGTAAACTTTAGAGCTGCTGGTCCCATTACACCACCAGATTGTTATAGGTTTGATGTGGAAATTATATTTGATAATGAAGATCATGATGGGCAAATGTCCTTAACTCTTGAAGCAGAACCATATAAATTAACTTGTAAAGGAGATGGAGCATATACAACCAATAATGAAATAGATCAAGTTTTAACAAGTACATTGAACATTTTGGTAATTCTAATATGTGCAGCATCACTAATTTTATGTAGCCGAGCTATATATAGAGCTCAGCTGTTAAAGGAGCTAACTGCACAATTCTTTCTTCATACTTATAATAAAGAGCTCAGCTTAGATGGTAGATTAGAGTTCCTAAACATCTGGTACATTATGATTATAGTCAATGATATATTGATTATTATGGGTTCTGCAATAAAGGAACAGATAGAACGTAATCAGTTTACGAATGATCAATGGAATGTTTGCTCATTATTTTTGGGCACTGGAAGCCTTTTAGTATGGTTTGGAGTTTTGAGATATCTAGGGTTTTTCAAAACTTACAACGTTGTAATACTCACACTGAAAACGGCAGCTCCAAAAATCTTTAGATTCTTAATTTGTGCTTTGTTGCTGTATGCAGGATTTACATTCTGCGGTTGGCTGATCCTGGGTCCATATCATATGAAGTTCCGGTCTCTTGCTACAACATCTGAATGTCTCTTCTCCCTTATAAATGGAGATGATATGTTTGCCACATTTTCTATTATGTCTAAAAAGTCACTAATGCTCTGGTGGTTTAGCCGTGTGTACTTATACTCATTTATAAGTTTATACATATATGTTGTACTCAGTTTGTTTATTTCTGTCATAATGGATGCATATGATACAATAAAGCAATACTACAAAGAAGGATTCCCTAAAAGTGATCTTCAACAATTTATTGGAGATATCAATGTAGAAGAAGTTTCTTCAGGAATATTTAGAACGCATAGTTCTTCTTCTCTCAATGCAACAATGAATTCATTGTTTTGTTGTAATCTGTACAGAAATGCGTATCAAAAGTTGAGTGGTAGAAGCTCTACACAAACATTGATGTGATAATGTACATAGTGTAGTAAGCAAAAGTGGTGTAGATCCTCCTTGTTTTAATAGTAGTGTTTGGAGTTGTTTTTGTTTGATGGCTCTACATAATTTATTTCTTAAATGTTATAGATGCTAATTGCATAATAATGTTTCATTGTTTTTTTGTTTTAATTAACAATTTTTTGCATGTATATTGGCTTCATCTGTAAATGTTATTAAAATATGCAATGTTACCAATATTTTATGCCAAAGACTGTTTTTATAAGGTGAAAAATGTAACTTTTTATTATAAAGTTGGAATACATGTAGTTATTGAATTTTAAGTTTAATATAATGATAATGTAGATGACATTAATATTTCTTTAATCATATCTTGATGCAGTTCAATCTAAACATGAACAAAACTTTTGAAACAACAGAGATTGAAAGAAACTTTTATTAATTTGCACACTTTTAAAAACTTCTTTATTTTAAATGCATCAAAATTTAAAAATCATAAGAATACTGATCATTTTATTTCATAAATATAAACAATATAACATTGCATCTACAATAATAGTTTTAAATTAGAAAAGTATTAACACAAGTATTTATATAACTAAAAAAAATTATTGTCCAATATAAAGAAATATTACAATTTGTAATCTACTTTTGTAAGAAAATTAAAAAAGGTACTTAGTGAAATGAAATTAAAGATGTTATAATAGTATAGTTATTAAAATATTTGTATATTATGTAACAAAATTTTGTATTACTTTAGACTGTGCAACAAAGTCTACTTTAAACCTGTACTAAATAGTTTTGTTATGAGAAAATTGTCCATTAATGTGTAAAAACTGTTTAAACCTAATTAAATATACATTATTTTTGGCTTAATTGAGTTTGTGCAACAATTCACCCCTTGGTTTCCTCCAAAATAAAGTGTCCCTAATGAAAAAAAACATATACCAAACAAATATAGTTAACTTGTCACCCAATCTCACATTCTAGTCAAATATCACATAATTGTTTTTTTGCAAGAATTAGAGTAAAATTGCCTGAACACAAATAAAATTAAGTTAAACATGTTTAAACATTTTAACTTACATTTTTTTTAATTTTAACAAAATTAAGTAATATTTGTTATTAATGAGCTTCTCTCTAATAGGCAATAATATTGTGAACCAGAATGTAATGAAAAAAAAGTTAGAAAAGTACCTAGGGTGAATGCTCCTATTACCAGCTCCTCCCAAATATCAGCCGGGCATGCTTTTTTCTGTGATAAATAAAAAGTAACGTGCCCTATCTTCACCTTTGGTCTATTTTTTAAAAGAATATATATTTCCGACTTAATCTTCCAATTATCGTTCCTATCCCTTCGTTAGAGTTCTTTTAATCTCCATTTTACAGATTGTTGACACGTAAATTTTAACAAAAATGCGTGATTTTTCTGGACACTTAGTAAGTGATATTTCACTTAATTGGATGCTTAGGTATATCTTTATAATTTAGGGGAACAAATATGAATATTTTGTACAGTTTATTAGAAAAATTAAGTCAATTTTCTCCTGGATTTAATATTTAATAGAAGGCTGACGTTTGGTTCATTTGTTTGTATGGAGTGCCATTTATCAGCCGGGGTGGCTGAAATTTGGTACCGGAACTAATCAAAATTGTTCCAAATATCAGCCATCACTTTTATTTTTTTACTCGATTATCGATTTTTGTTTGCGATTGTACTTTACATTATTTATAACATGTTAAAATGTGTTTATCTAGTATAACTTTACTATAGAAACAGCTTCCTTAGCTTTAATATGACTATATCGTCATTTATTAACTAAAATAATAACAAATTAATTGTGAAGTACAATCACAATCATAAGTCTTTTCCATTATTTTGTTTAAGTTATTTACTTTTAGTAATTGATATAATGACTATGCTTTCCGTTTTTTATCTTTATGCCTTAACGGTTTTTATCTCCATATATTCATTTATAATATCATTATTTAGGGGATTGTTTCTTTTCACCAACTACTTTAGTCCTACATGACAGGGGTTGAGTCCGTCACCGCAACACTGCTTGTAATGCAATATATCTGAACTTAGGAGGCCTTAGATATGTCGACGATGTCTACTTGATTTTCGGTAAAGGGGAGATGGAAGAACAAAGACTAACACAGAATACTTTTTAACTCTGTTAAATCAGAGATTCAAGTTAGAATCCCACGCAGGCGAAGTAGCGTATGAAAGCTAGTACCTAGTAGTAAGAATTTTCTTTGCCACTAGCAACGCATCACATGGCTTAAAATACCACAAAATTCACAAAAACATGGTTTTTTAATAGTTTTACTAGTATCTTGTCATTTTTATGCATAATAATGCAAACTCAACATTACAAGCTACTAGTAACGAGTAAGAGTCTTGGGATGTTTATTATGAGAACGTAGTAACCATTTAAAGTTGAAAAAAAAGTTAGGGGGCTGATATATGGCTCATTCACCCTATATAAGTGAAACATTCTTGCGAAAAACACACTGCATAAGTATTATTGTTGAGAGTTCAATCATGGTTGACGCATAGACTGTTTCACGGGTTGGCGACACGTATTTAGTTTAAGAAAAAATAACAACATGTAACAGCATTTTAAGTTTAAATTTTGCAAACAGTCGCCAGCACGTAATGAATAGTAATGATGACTCTGTTTAGCAAAATATACACTTAGCTTATAAATAATAATAATTATTTTGACTTCAACGAAACATCTAACGAGATAATATTTGCTGTGATACTAGCAGTAGCCATGCAGTTTCGTCCGTGAAAACCCATTCCCATGGAAACTCGATAAGGATCAAGGGTTAAGCTAGGAATATCTATCTCAGTGCCAAAAATCATTAAACTAACCTATAGTTTATGAGGACTTGATTAACAAACATCTCCACGAACGTTCTAAAAAAACTTAACCTTTATAAAAACAATTGCAAATAGGGATCTGGGAGCTTATTAGGAACAGTCTCCAGTATTCCAGACCCTGAAATTCAAGAGAAATAATTATGCAAGTAGTTCTTACCGCTCGAGACCTGTAAAAGCACTTGCTTGTATACATTTTACTCCCGAAAGCTCCAGTAGTACTGACTGACTGAAAAGACTATTCACAGTAAGCTGTCGGGCCACTTCATAGGAAAATCGCGCTATTCGTGGCTAATACAAGTATAATAAATAATAATACACGAAAATAAGTTGTGTGTTTGTATGTAAGTATGTTCTATGCCAGCGCGGCAGCGGTCAGAGGCGGGGTGGGGTCGATTCTAAAAAGGGGCGTAGAGTGGCCATACTGCGTGTAGTTGTATTGTTATTATGATGACACATGTCATCATAATAACAATAGAGATATATTTTTGGCCACGTGGATAAAGGATTATCTGCTTTAGATACGTAGGTAAGGTACTCGATATCGAGAGCGAGGTTGAAGTTGTTATCATCGGTAGGTATAATGTGGCGATTATTAATGGAATATGCCGCGAGAAGTGAACTGGACTGTCTCCGTAATATTACAATTACAGTTCTGTACCAAAGCTAATACAAAAGTCGTAATGCATATTGCGTCGTAAAGACAGGTAATGAACCAACTGTCTGGGACTGTGCCACACAGTCTGTAGGTACCTATATGTGTGTCATATTCATTATTTTATGGTCATAGCCTATTCTTACATTGGACGCTTTCATAATTTACCGTCGAAAGACACGACACGATTTTGCCGTGGGCACTTGTTGGACAACGATAAAATTGTGTCGTGTCGCTCGACGGTAAATTATAAAAAGCGTCCATTGGCCGCTGCCGGTGACGAGTAAGCAAAAATATAAGAAAGATTGATCGGGGCGACGACGGCACTGACCCGATTCTATATTTTCTCTTTGGCGATTATGATAACAACCACTGGCCAACAGGTGAGCTGTAGCGTTCTCAGGACAAATATTATCATCAAGCCATCAACAGATATATACCTACTTTTATTAACTGCATTTATTTCAAATAGTTATACTTATAGTTACCACTGCGTTTTAGACACTAAGGATCACCTAGACCTAGACATTAAAAGAGAGCACAGAGCACTGTCTGTTGGGTGTAATATGTTGGCACTAGATTTGCTCGCTGTACGCAGAATGTTAAACTTAGTTCAGAGCATTCTGCCAAACGTTTTACCTACACTTGCAGTCTGTGGGTCAACTATACGCAAAAAGCTTATACTATACTTATTACTCAGCGAGTCCAATATAATAATGCATTCAGGTTACTGATGGGACTGTAGCGCATCGGTAATGTTTGCAGGAGCTCGCACCAGTGATTTGTATGCGATTATGCGCAATAGAACAGCCACGCTGCTAGCGCCGTGTGCAAGGCAGCCCGAACGGTCATAAATAGCCTATTGAAGTTCATTTGACATTGTACATACGTGAACACTTATCACTCTAACAAATTATATATATATAGATATTAATAGTTAAATATTTAAGGGTTTTTTATAATTTTATGTGTACGACTAATATAGTTTTAGTTAAGTTACTAACTAACACATTATGGACCGCGGTCTGAAATAAACATTTATTATTATTATCCAACAGCAGAGTATGCACGACTTCAAACAAAATATAATATAACATAGTACCTATTATATAATATAATATGGCTTTGAAAGTGTAGTGATGCAACACAGTGTCCCGTTGCTCGATGCCAATTAGATAAAATAAAATAATAATAATAGCGCAGAATAATTAATAGTACCTACCTACATGATAATAGGTTCAATATGAGCTGTTGGAATAGGTGGGTACCTACCTAGACGTGATAAGCAAGTCGAGTCTGGCATTGCACACGTAATTATTGCTCATATCTGTCATAAGCAAGTGAAAAACATGTGTACAAGAAATAAAACCTTCATTCATTGTTTTAAAGAATAAGTATAATACTTAATTTAACTAAGTATTGGACATTCTTACGGTGTTCAACGGGTTTATTATAAGATGAATTCCAGATATATCAATGTTAATTATACCTAAGCACCATGTGCGGGGTAGGTCGTATTCTTGTGACTTGAAACAATGAATATGAGCAAACACCTTTGCAAGTCTTACAAAATTGCTTTATGCGAGGCGCAGTCGGCGCCCCGTACCATATGCGTGATACAGATCTCCATAGTGATTTCGAGCTACAGACCATAAAAGCCTTCATCAAAGATGCGTCAAAACGCTACTTTGAGGCGGCAGCCCTCGACCCCAATCCCCTAATTAGGCAATCTTGTAACTATGCCCCCAATAGGGCCTTAGGACCATTTAGATATCCGAGGCATGTCATAATAGATTCTGATGATGAGATCACCAGCAGGCTCAGAGCTCGAGCGCCTTCCGCGCCCGCGACCGCGAACACAGCTTCTACAAATATAATATACAGAATACGTCGCCGCCGCGACGGAACACTAGGCATTTTAGCACACACGCACATACTCAAGCGCGCGGGTATACAAGGTTCACTAATACACCCGGGCGCTTTGACTAGTTAGATTTAAATTATAATAGGCGAGGGCTGAAGAGTTTCTTGCCGTTTCTTCTCTTCAGAACGCCTTTGCTTACGGCGGTAAATTTTAGTCAGATACAAATTTAGTTTTAAGAGCGGTTGCCCAAGCCGAGGTTCGTGTCCAGGACACCCTTGCGCAAACCGCCCCAACTATTCGCTGAAGAGTGCAAGCAGCACCGCAGCAAAAGTTAGTCTGCGTGCAGCTGTCAAGGCCATCTGCGGCCAACAACAGTAGCCAATAGTTAGAAAAAAAAAAGAGCAAACACCTATGTCCTACCTTTATCTAACCCTCGAATCAAAATAAATGTTTTTTAATACATTTAGGTACAACCTTACCTACTTAAATTCCTTTTAAAAGTTTCAGGGTAGTTTCTCCGCATCATTTTTCAACAATGCAATATAATAGGTTTCATGTTTTTATGTTATGGCTTTTTAATATAAGTATTTGATTATTGTTTTTAGTCGTTCCAAAGCAAAAAGAGTCTTTTGTTTCGTGCCATTTTTTATTCTGAGACATTTATAACCTTTTATTTATCCTACTAATATTATAAATGTGAAAGTTTGTATGTCTGGATGGATGTTTGTTACTAAATCACGCTTTAACCACTGGACGGATCGGGATAAAACATACATATAGGTTAGGTCCTGGAATAGCATATAGGCAACTTTTTAACCCTACAACTTTTAAAGTTCATACGGGAATAACTATAACAGAGTTTAACGTATTATTGCTAATTAATTATTTAATTGGAGTTAAATAGCAAAGTCTAGTAAACAAGAATCTTTAATGCATGTTTTTTTCAGGGAGAGCCATTTGGTATCGGAGATACTTTGCTAATAAATAATTTCAGTAATAACAACAAAATTTAATTTATATTCAGTGCTTCGTCGTGACGCAGTCCGATGTGTAGTTGTGAATGCGTAGGTACGTGCGACCTTGCTGGCAATATAGTGCGTGTCTTCAATCTTACGTAGAATTCGTTTTCTCTGAGTGCGTGGCGCGCACTTGCAGAATTAAGTCACGATATTTATAATACTGCGCTTACACGCGCCCCAATCTTCAAGCAGCCCGAGAACAGTCCGACACGCTAGCAAACGCTGGCCAAGCAAGAATGTCAATTTAATGTCGCGTTCCACCAGTAACCACCACAAGAAAAGTCAGAAAAAACGCCAAGCGTAAATGAGTAACAGCGCGGGCAAGCGATGCCGACGCGGTCGGAGCATGGTGCGGGCAAAGGCAACAAAAAGGGCAGAACAACGGCAGCCAGTTAATAATAAATAAGACAAATTTATCCCCTGACTTGGATCAGCTGCTGGTACACCAGCCAATGCCATCATAAAACTTTTAGTCGTCAAAAAGCTGCTCCCACATTTATTAGTTAGGTACACTACAGTTTGAGCTTCATTAAATTGTTTTTGTTACCTTTTTTTTGGCGTTAAATATTGTTTTGACATTATTTTGCGTTTACTTTGTATAAATTAGTGTGGTACCTAATAGTTTACCAAATCGGAAGAAAAAATACTTAAGAACCTTTGGTGGTAGATATTTTAAATTCTATAATAGCCTGAAAATTGTGATGCGGTAGTACCTAAATAAGTTGTAGGGGTTTTTTTACTATAATAAATAAATAGGTAAATGAGGTTAAGAGACTTAAAAAGTTTACCGAATTTTTTTAGTAAATGTCTTATCGAGTCGTTTGTTGTTTATGTTCATATAAAAAATTGCAACTTTTTATCAACTATGAAATAAAAATAAAGTTAATAAATTAAATTTCTATTTATTATATTTGTCTAAAAGCTAACAACAATATATACAAATACAGCCATTGTCCAATATAAAACCAAAAACTCTAACATTTTAATTTACAGGAACATAAAATAGAGCAAACAACAAATAGCCTATCTATGTTTATCTATAAAACTAATACAAAATGTGCTTTGTAAACAATATAAAGTACTTATGTAGGTAGTAAAAATAGTTAGGTACCGACCTACGATATGGCAAGTATCTTTATGGTCCTATTTAACAAGTTTTTCAGTCATACTGAACACTTCCTATGACAGCTAATAGTTATTTTAATTTAACACTAATTATCTTTATCATATTACAACAAGAATTCAAAATGTAATCCATAAACATTTTGTTAAGTATATGTTAAAGACATGTTTTTTTATTTGTTTAAATTGAAATAGGTTTTTATTAATTATTTACTAAAGTTATCTTAAACTGCCGTTTATCAGTAGTATATTATGTACGTACATACGTTAATTTTACAATAAAAAATTACTCGACACATTAGTCTATTTTTGCATGTTTATCTACTATTGATTATTAAAAACCTAGACGCAGTACAAACTGTTGAAAACAACATACTATCTTATTGTAATTAATTAATTTACTCAATTCTTTGTCAATGTTCTCGTGTAATAAAAAAAAAAAAAACAGTTTACATTTAAACATGAATAAGGGTTCGTAAAATGTTTACAAAATGTTTTTTCATTATGATTATTTATTATATTTGTAGAATAAAAACCTTTGTGTTATGATATATATAGTTCACATAATTCGTGTTAAAATTTCTTAATCATTTCTATCACTAATAAGTTTTCATTTTATACAGAACCATTAGGTAGGTATGTACTTACACACACTTTCGAATATAATGTTAACCAAACAGGTGGACTTATTAAGATTGTTTAATTTAAGTATTGTTTTCTGTAAGTACCTTCTGATATAATTTCACACACCTCAGTTGATCAAAAAATATCTCTTAATAATATATTTTGCTATATACCTACTCAGTAGTATATAAATGTATTAATAAAATACTGGCTCTTTTTATATACTTATTTAATTTATTATATTAAACATTTATTTAATACTTGGAATGATTTTAAGACAGTTACGAATTTCAAGGTAGGTACACACAATTCTTTAACAAGATTTAACAACATATTTATAAATATACTCCATTATAAATTCATTGGTTTCTTAATTTAATTTTATGCTATGAGCCTACCTTTACTTCTTTATCTTTCGAGAGTAATCTTTTATCTTATAATATTAACTAAAGCTTATGATATCTACTATACTTAGCGAGAGCTGCCACATCAGCATGTCTGTTATGACATTAGGTACTATATAAAACACTAGGCACCATGTACCACTCTAATATCATTGAAATTAATAATTTAAATCAATCTTTTCACTTATCAACATTTCTTACAACTAGGGCGTCGACAACATCTACTTTTAGCTGGAATTCAATGTGAAAATTCTTTGGTATTTTATAACGAAAATAAATATTGCTTATAAGCTAACATTCTTCATTAAAGACGATGTAGTTTGTGTCAATACGTACAAAATACTAATACCATCAGTCTTCGCATTGACGCAGCTTAATTCTTTTCACTCTCTACCCTCCTTGTGCTAGAGGGCTCTGCTCCTAATATTAACTGAATCTCATCGACGCTTTTACCTTTCGTTTCTGGCACAATGAAGAAGATAAACACGAATCCTAGAAGCATTATGGAGGCGAAAAGCCAGAACACTTGCCCTGATCCAATAGCTTCGTTAAGAGGATTAAATGTACTCGTGACGGTAAAAGCCAAGAGCCAGTTGAAGGTACCCGCAGTCGATGAGACAAACGCCTTGATGTCAATGAGACAGAGCTCCCCAGCCATCATCCACGGAATCGGACCAAAACCCACTGAGAAAGCAATAATGAATAATGAAAGAGAGAGCAATGGTAGCCATGAAATAGATTCGACGATTGAAGAATTCTCTCCATGAGTGTCTTGTAAAAAGAAGTAGACTCCTAGAGCCGTAGAACAGATGCACATAATAACAGCAGAGAAAAGTAAAAGAATACGGCGCCCTAGTTTGTCTACTATTAAACTCGAAGTAAATGTGGCAATAACTTGTATAACACCAATTATAATAGTCGCAATCGCGGGTTCGATCGCCGCGCCCGCACTGGAGAAGATCGATGAGGTATTGAAAATGACAGCGTTAATGCCAGAAAGCTGTTGGAACAACATCAGAGCATAGCAAATTAGTATAGCCTTGAGTGCTGATTTCTTCGTTAGAGCTGACAGATGGGACACTGGATTACTTTTCGCATCTTCAGCTTTAGCTTTTAAATTGTTCAATTCAAAGTCGACATCGTAATTTCTGCCGCGAAGTTTGACCAGTGCCTCTCTAGCTTCATCATTCTTTCCTTTCACAACTAAAAAGTTTGGACTTTCGGGCATAAAGTAGAATATGACACCAAAAATAATCGGGATCAATGTGCAAAGAATATTAAAAACGAAGACAGAGGTGTAACTACCAACGCCATACGAAAACAGGATACCGACAGTGATCATCAGTTGGAAGTAACTGCCAAGAGTTCCACGGATGGAGTCTTGTGCGATTTCACTGGTATACGCAGGAGCTGTCACACAAAACGCACCTCCAGCAACTCCAGTAATAAATCTTCCAGCAATCAACATCCCAACATTTTGGGCAAAGAGAATTAACAGCCATCCTAATGTAAAAGGTGGCACCAAGAACAGCATAGTTTTTCTTCTACCCAATCTGTCCATGATCAGGCCTATGGGGAAACATATAGCAGCAGCTCCGAGGTTGATAATGGATGATACCCAGTCGCCTTGTCCAGTAGAAATAGAGAAGTCGTAGTCGGTGCTGTTGGCCTGGATAATCTTGAACACCACTGGAGATGACCAGCCAAGCATGGAACCGGCAGCCAGGGCTCCTAGGGTAGCTAGTAAGAAGAAATATTTTAAATAAACAAAAGATCATATTAATGTGAAACTAGCTGATGATGTTACATACCCTATGTCCCTTTCAGGGTTCTAAGTTACGTATCTCTCCTGGCTCTCTCGCAGCCCAGTTGGTAGTGTAGCGAGCAGCTGTACAGAGGGTGTGGGTTCGATCCCCGCAATGGACAAACATTTATGTAATAAATATTTGTGTTTGTCTTGAGTCTGGGTGTATTTATGTATCATTTTTAATTTGTATCTGTTGTGTCTGGTTCTTATAATACAAGCTTTGCTTAGTTTGGGACCAGATGGCGCTGTGTGATATGTTTAAAATTTTTATAATTAAGATTAAACTTAACTTGGTTTAAAATGACAACATACTAAAACAGGTCCTGTTCGTCTGACCCACTTTCTCAATTATTATTCAACTACAGAGGGTTATTATTTTGGCAGCCTATGTATGAGTATGTAAAAAATTAAAAGATTAAGTTACATGTGTCATGTTTGGCATAGAATATTGGCATCATATAGTTTGTATGTTAAGTTCATAATTTAAAAAAAAAAAAATTAAAACTAAAAACAACATGTTTTTGTAAAAATTTTTGTGAATTGAATTAAATAATGAAAATAGGCTATGCAAAGTCTGAAATCAAGCATTAAATATTAAGGACATCAAAGTTTTGCATTGGTTAAGAGCCCTATTCCCAGTGATTGAGGAAAACACACCAGCACACTAATAAATTTAAACTGTTGCAAAAAATAAAAAAAGACTGCTATAGAATTTTGTTTGCTGTTTCTTTCTCCATTTTGTTTTCAAAATGATAGTAGCTATTAGCACATACTAATAACTAATAACAGTAATCACTTATTTAGTAGTTTATTTAAGTCTAACAGTTTTGGCACATCTATTTCAGTCAATGGAGTAAAAGAAATATCTTTTCAGAAATTCTAAGCTGAGTAAGAATTGAAGAACAACTAAACAAATACATTCCATTGGTATTTGTTAATATCTAAACAAAGACCTGAATTAATTTTAACTTTGTACAAATCAATAGCTACTCTTCACTACCATTATAAATAAGGCATTGGAATGTTAAGGCTTCAAAGTATGCAAATAAGGTAATAATAGAAAAATACTTGTGTATTTTTAACAATAAAGACCACTAAACTGCAAATCATATTGGTAAACCAAAATAACTGGATTTTTTTTATAAAATTCAATGTCATATGTAATGTTTAAAAAAAAAAATAAGTAGGTACCATCACAACATTACTTATCTCCTTTGGGTTTATTAGGAATATCAACTGTTTGTAAACCTATGAACCTTCAACTGATAGTAACATTAAAGTGGTGAGCCTATCCTCATACCAGGCAAAACACAGACAAAACTTCTTATTCGTAACATCTTCCAGACCACCCCTTCAGGGAAAATTGTCACGAGGGTTTACCTGAGAGTGCAGCAATGTACTGGGGTAGCTTGCGTCCCGAATCAGCACGAGGCTCCACCAGGGCAGACTGAGATATGCCAATCTCTGCCATCGCTCCGTTGTTTGCCTCAGCTCTCTGTAACAACAGAGTGTATACTTTAAAATTATTTGTAAGTTTACTTGACTAAACTATTTTTAACTATAATACATGAGTAAAAGTAACACCAAAAGTAAAAGGTGAGTATTTAATGAATATTCAATAAGCAAAATATAACTTTTACCGATTAATATACCCAGTATACAATTTTCTATATATAAGAAGATCATAACTTAGCTAAGGTACCTATTTGTTGTTAGTCCACCCCCTTTTTATTAGTCTAAACACTGTTTTTATAAAGTATACTGCACTGTAGGAAATTAATTTTCAGTGAAATTATAAAACGTTTATAAATTATGCACGCAACTGTACCTCATTTTGATATCTTCTGGTGAGACCAGATGCAGGAATAGCAGGAAGTAAAGGTTCGACTTCTGAATCCAAATCAGAATTGTGTTGACGACGATATACAGAAGATCTCATAGTGACTAGATCACGAACTGGACGGAATATTATTAACTGACACAAAAACACACAACTATCGCATCACTTTGTCCAACTCAAACTATTTTTTGTTTGTGTTTTTCATAACTTGCCAAACAGCTGACGTCAATGACATTTAGGTCGGCGTTCAGAAGCTACAACCGGCTTATAACATGCCAGTTATTTACGAACAATCATCTAGACTCGATGTACAAACCTGTTAAAATATTAACACCGAACTCACATTCATAATCTAAAGAGTGAATAATTCTAGAGAATGAATAAGCACAGTCATACAATTCATTGCATAAATAGTGGTCAGGCGGTCAGTGACTTGTAAATAGTCAAACATTTTTTGTAGTCAATTTGTAGATTCTGAACGCCGCTCAGCTTTATGAAATAAAAAATGTGCTAATCTCCAACCTAACTACCAGTTAGTTTTTAGGGATCCGTGCAGTGGTCCGACATGGAAATTCTTCTAACTACCCATGATGCGATGCCCCATAACCGTCCGTGTGCATGTCGAAGTGTTATAATACCTACCAATACTTTATAACCTACTACCTTTTGGTATAATTACTTTTCTCTGTGCTACAAACATAATAAATGTAAGTACCTACTTGTTAACATATTGGTTTGGGATAAGGGTGCCCGTCAGTATTACATAATACCTATTGCTTTCCAGACGCCGATTGTCTTGAACACCTATTTTCTAAGAACTATTTAAATATTTAAAGAAATAGATTTTAAATTTTCCCGCAAATCTTAAGACTAACCTATTGATCTTTATTATTGTTATGAAAACAGTTGGAATAAATTAGGCAAGTACTGATAAAGAATTAGAAAACAAAATGAATTCGTAAATCTATCAAAATTTATCAAACTATTTTCTATAATATCTATAGGTATTTGTAAAATAATACTAATAATATTATGATAAAGTAATGTGAAAGTTCATTGTTTAGATTATAATTGTAAAAGCTTATATTTTAAGTAGGTAAATGCTTGTTACACCTTAATTTCACGTCGCAACGGAGTATCCAATTGATTTAGCACAGACCAAGCACAAATAGAGATAGGTAATTGTAGAGACGAACAAGGATACTTTCCCCGATCGAGAGTTTTGACGTCAATAGGTTTTTTCGCGGGTAATACCGCGGGGCACTATACTTTTATGGAGCAACACATTAACGAGTTGACCTAAGTTCCGGCGCACAGGGAAAGCTGAAGAAACGGCGAAGGGAATAGGATACTCTTTGTGCCGATCGAGTGGTTCCACAGTAATTGATTTTTTTATGGGTAATATATCGGTGCACTAAAGGTACCTTTACGTCACAATGCAGCAACGGGGTAACCTAATTTAGACGGAAAAGAACAAAGTTGAACAGAGGAATAGATTTTTTCACGGGCGATATTTTGTCGCACAGCGACCGAAAAGAAAATAACATTTTTTTTCTATACCGATCGACAGATCCCATCCTGTGGGAAAAAATTTTTGTGCAAAGCAATATTATCAACTGTAGGAATAATATAAATTGTTGAAATTACGAACGGACAGCGCGCTTTACTTTGGACATATACCATACTATTATCTGTGCTAGATACGCACGCGGACGCATCTAGTTTTAATAGAAACGTGACGTTGAGCTACGTCACGTTTCTATTCAGTCATGATCATGGTTTTAACCTACCTACATGCATTACCTACATTTTTTAAACGATATACGTAGTTCAGCAACGAAAAGCAAGATCAGTCACTGGATGAGGTGTGTCTGCTTGTTATCTGAACTTAAGATACTAAGAAAGAATCTTAACTGAATTAATGTCTGTCATCCTGCCTTTGGTCGGCATGGTAGACCATTGCTTAAGCCTCCTTTCTAAAAGAAGAGGCTGTGTTTTTTCAGTGGGGCGCTGAGGCTGAAAACAAAATCGATACAGCATAAAATGAAGGGATAACTACACACAATCGAAATCAGTAGCATCCACTAGGCTTCTGCATGGTCAATTGAAAAGGAATAACATTTTCAAAGTTTATACCTATGTTGGAAAAAAAAATTTTTTTTTCTTACGATGGTTAGACAAAACTTTATCTTTATTTCTATATAGTTATCACAAAACAAAGTTTATCTTCAAAGCCACCAGCTATATATACGTAGGTATTTTATAGTGTAATGGATATTATAAATATTAATATGGGCTATTAGAAATAAGACTAAGTAGGTAAGTATTCGAGTTGGTGCCTAATTAATTTTTAGTAATTACAAGTATTGTAACATTTTGAAAATGGATAAGCGCTGTTCATTTTTCAAAAAAAAAATTATTGTTTTGTTTACAATTTTTCATAGAAATATCAAACCTTTCATCAAAACTTCTACCTACCTACAGAACGTCCATTAACGAGATACACGATTGCGATATACGATTATTATCTATCTCCGATGAGCCCAATCGATTAGATATCCTTACGAGTCAGACCAGCCTTTATACGTCCCTGTTGTTGGGGAACGAACTACCTTCACGTTGGGTGTTTTTGATGTATTCCCTCATGATTTTTTCTTCACCGTAAAGCCAGTGGTCTGAACAAATAGTATGAAAAAGACTCATTGGTATGCGCCGGTCTCTAATCTACGCCCCTCAGAACGTAAAGCAGACGCTGAAACTAACTACTCAGCCACTACCAACCAACGACGCCACATTAGATAAGTTGCTGATGTTTTTACTGTTTTATCTTCCGAGATGAAAAAATTGTAAAAGTTTTTTTTAAGAAGCCCCTTTTTAAGGGTTCCGTAACCGCAAATGGTTCTCGTAATATGGCAATGCCCAAATAACTTAGATATGCTGCTAGCCTCTCATCAACTCTGTTGAAAGATCACAGAAAGTTGCCTTGTGTAAATCGCTAGTTTTGTAATACATAGATTTAACTTTTTCTAACCGTTAGCTCCATATAAATATTATAAAACTCAGAGATGAAGAAACTTTTTTGCACAGCCCTTAATATGGAATTTCATAGAATAGGCCTTTTAGTGACTTATCTCAAGTTATCTCTCATGTGTTTATATTTACATATTCCAATGTATCTGAAGCCCCAACCCTTTTACTTTTAACCATGTGATAAAGAAATCGAAATAAAAGTCATAATGGTAGAGCAATCTATGTGTAAATATATTTAATGAAAATTGTTTTGTGCAACGTCTGTTTACAAGTTTTATAGACATTATCGGAACATAAAGTTTGTTCTAACATTTAAAAATCGATTAATTGAGGATTTTTTGTACTTATTGTTAGTACCTACCTACCTATTATTTATAAAATTTTACTTCTCCATAGGTACTCCCCCTCTTCATTAGACTTGCTACAATGCGAAATGGTGTCCTTGCCAACTAATACCTACAGTTTTTGTTTAGTTTCAGGACAATCAAATATATTTTTTTATACCAGTTGGCCAACAAGCTTACGGTCCGCCTGATGGTAAGCGGTCATCGTAGCCTACGGACGCTTGCAACACCAGGGGTATCACGCGCGCGTTGCCGAACCTTCAAAAATCTAATAACTTCGTTTTTACAGAAACCCATACTGTAGTCCTTAGGCAAAACCTTTGGCAGGGATCTCATTCCACAACCCAAGCGTTCGCAAGAAGTTTCTCTTAAACCGCACTGTACGCGACTGTTTCGGTTCTAAAGTGTGAGAATGAATTTCCTGCCTATGGCGAGTTCTGCAATGGTAGAAAGTACCGTGGAAATAATTTCGAACAATTGACTACTACTATTCCTATTGTACAAGCGGTAGAACACACACAGGGAAGCAAAGTTTCTCCTCAGACTTAAGGGTTCGATACGGCAAGTGAAAAAAGTTGAACCGAGTCAAAAGGGCCAAGCTGGTATCCGGATGCACCCACCCAGAGATGGCAGCAGTACTCTATATGGGGCCAAACCTGGCGACATGTAAAGCAGCAACCTTTGCCCCGACGTGAAGCACAACTTCAGTGTGTGTGTGTGTGTGTGTGTGTGTGTGTGTGTGTGTGTGTGTGTGTGTGTGTGTGTGTGTGTGTGTGTGTGTGTGTACGTATGTATGTATGTATGTAGACATATTTTGGCTTTCGATTCCTCAATAACAACTGGACCGAATCGCTCTGATGACATATCAATCGATACGCCACGTCATGACTTAGATCTGAAATTAGTCTGAAATAAATCGGTCCAGCGGTTCGTTTTTTATCCGTAAAAAACTGACTTTTTTATGCATGCAACATATCATACATTTCATGTATAATTTCATGTATCGAGGGGTAGTTAAGGGTTTTCGAGGGTGTTGATTTCGAATGTTTTATCAGTTTTTTAAAATTCAAAATGGCGGATCCAATGTGACGTAATTTTTTTTTTGAAAAGATTATTTCTCAAGAGAAGTTGCATGTACGATACTTGCTGCCAAACCAATTTTCTTGCAAATAATCTCGGTACGGTCACACGGTGTCGGGCCAGTTTCCATAACAACTCTCTTTGTCAGCAAATTCGAGACATCAAGAGTAGGTTATGAGCATTGACAGATTTCTATGAATTTTTTGCCTAAATTTATGTTAGCTGATGCGGTTTTATTTAGGTATTTAGAGGAAGGATACGAGGAAATAAATAGTAGGCTTGGATATCCATGACACGATAACATCCACACTGATGGTATTCCGTCCCAAACGTGATAGCTGGTGAGCCTGAGCTCATCGCAGTACTAGGCCCAAATCAGAGTCGAGATAACACTTACCCGATTGCAATGCATGTCCCTACCGAGAATCAAACTCTAGACAATCCAACGGCATGCGGAAACATACCATTTGCACCTCTGACAAAACCCTTATATAACCTATCTGAACAAAAACAAATATTATCAAGATTAATGCGTTGTGTGTTTGACTTGAAGATGCCAGAATATGTCTCCGAATCTTGACATGGTTTTCAAGTACTTTTATATCTTAAAAATGGGTGTAACTTTGTCAGGCCCTTCAAAGATATCTAAATGAATCTTATTCGAATAGAGTTAATGAGTAGATACATTGTTATGTAATTTGTAGTAAAAACAAGGAGCTTATTGGGTCTCGAATAACTTCCTGGGTAGCCTATACGTTCGTATCGATGTACCTATATCATAAGAATAGGGATATGATAAGCGGATCCATACCAAAGGGTTCTAGTTTGTTTATTGAATATTGCATGTGTAAATGCAAGACTTATGTCGATTATGTGCACAAGTCTTGCATGGAAATCAACTATTTATAGCCTGATGCGTCTGTTTTATATTCATATACATATATATGTTGTCAACAACAGAGTACAATAACCGCTGCTGATATGAAATCAGTTACAGACACGCATTTAACGATGATGTATACTTACATTTTCACTTATAAATTCTATATCTACTTTCAGATCAACTGTAAATAAGTGCGTGGTGGTGGTGCGTCAGGTTACTTTACTAATAGTTTAGTATATAAAGTTTGTAAAGCAAGACCTAGAAGGTAGGTATATACTTATTAGTTCTCTAAAGCAGGTGTTTTACTACTTATGGGACATTTATAAAGCCTGTCGGTGGCCTAGTGCGTGTTGATGGACGTTGTCAAGCGAGTTGGCCATCCGTATGTCAGAGTTTACAAGCCGCCCATAAGCCCTTTGACTCGACTTAATCGGTCATATAACAGCAGCCAGAACCGATGGTTTAACGTGACCATGGTTTAGGACGGAGAAGCTTAAAAAGAATGCCACTAGGCGGTCACCCATCCTTCGAAACACGTCCGACGTTGCTAATCTCTTCCTATTTAATTGTTTCCGAAAGACGATACACACACTACAAGTTTTTTTTGTGAGGTTATAGAGTTAATCAAATTCAGCTATTACAAATTTGATAAGTCATCCTATTAGTGTCAACTGGCCGGTCTAGTTCTTGTAGGCATTCACAATAGCAGCCCAGCTCTGCTGTGTCTGTTGGAGGCCAACTTCTTTTATTGTACGTTTCCGTACAGTGCGGATGTACGTAAACTTAAAATGTCCGCATCCGGGAATTGGCACCAAATATTTAAAATTCGTAATTTATTTTTATTTTATTTTGGGTAGCAGTTATAATTAAATACATATAAAAAACCATCTTTATATATGTACTTTACTTTATTTGCAACCAATAATAAACAAAATCATTTTTCATTGCGATAGGTTTTGCCGAAAGACAAATGTAATTTTACAATCACTAGGTATGGGGGTGTATATGTCGCAGGCAAATCGTATAATCCGCTGTTTCATAACTGATACAGTGTGATTTCTGTTCCTTTCGTTTCCATACTTTACGATTTGCCTAGACATATTATGAAACGGCGGATTATACGATTTGCCTGCGACATGTATATGTCGCAGGTAAATTGAATAATTCGCCGTTTTACAATATGCATAGGGAGATTGTATACTATGGAACAAAAAATATTGTATAAGTTCTTAGATTATGATATAAAACTTGATTTGGTCGCGCCGTTCACTTTGCTTGCTCCGCATTTACTTGATCACAACCTGACCTAATCTACATGACTCATACAGTGCGATTTATATATATATATATATATATATATATATATATATATAAAATCTTCTCAAATAGACATAGGTACTTACCTAGTTATAGTTCATAAGAAAATGTTTTGTTTATGTACGCCGTGTACCTAAATTGTATATAGACGCCTTATACGTAACTTGTACATAGACGCCTTATACCTAACTCAAGTACCTACAATGGATAAATGGATAATTAATAGGTTGCAGTACTGCATTATGTTATCTGTGGACTGTGATAGGTAATTTGTATATAAGCACAGCACAGTATCACCTAATCCAACAAACATAACTACGTACATTCATTATTTGAATAGTAGTGTGTGTAAACATGAAGATATGATATAGGTACGAGGAATTTATGAAATCATCTGCGCTATCACCAAGTTTCTATACTTATATCGACTTACGTTGTATTGAAAATCAAAACGCATTGTTTTTACAGCGAACAATATTTTTATAAAAACTAAACTTACCTTATTTTAAAATTTAAAGTCACTCAAACTTATAGCCAAATATTACAAAAAAATGACTATAAAATAATCGCAAAACAATATCTAAAGTTTAATAAAGAAAGACGTTAATTATTTAAAAGTTATGCATTTTATGTCAAAAAAGTGAACGCGCGGAAGCAAGCGGACAAGGGTGGCAGCCTATTTTCCCGAATACCACTTTGAAACTGACAACTGACTTGAACGTTGCCTGTCATCAGAAGTGAGACACACACACAACATAAAGATAACGAATAATCGACTAGGTAGTAGAGAGAAAAGGCGTATTATCTTATTGTGCCATGGAAAAAGGCACGTGTATTTATTAGTATAACAAAAAAAAAACGGCAAAGATTAATTCTAAATCCAAAATAATTTGCACCTTTATATACTAATCTGTACTTAATACGTTATAATCTGTAGTAATACGTATTGCTCAGAAAGTAGTGGTCGGATTTTAATAATTCGTATTCTATTGATTAAGTTAAACCGTTTAACTAAGGGACCAGTGCAAGTTTCATTAAAATCGGGTTAGTAGTTTTGAAGGCGGCGTTATTTTTTTTTTATTTTAGAGAAGTATATAGTTAAAGTTTCTGAATTTTCATAACGTATGTCGATAGCTTTAGGCAGGTTAGGTTAGTAGTTCTGTTCTTACTAAAAATAATAAAATAGGTAAGTACTAAATTTAGGTAACCAAACTAAATTTAAGTAACTTTTGCAATTTTACTGTAGGCAGGTACGGGCCCGACGTAAGACAATATAATTCTTAATATATAAATACACTTCACAATATATAAGTAGGAACTTCATTTTCTCAGATTACGTAAAACGTACTTAAGTAACTGCATTTAAACGATTTTTAAAAAAAATTTAATATTTGTGAAAAGTTATTATTTTATAATTGTATTATTAATTTATATCTTTCAAAGTTTTAGATAAGAGTTTTATATCTTCATATTTGTCTTAGAGCAATTGTAAAGATAATTAACTATCAGTGCGATAGAGACATTTTATAAAGATTATCTACATCAAATACGTGTGTGGCGGACTGGTATGAACTAGGTACATAGATTACATAAAATACTAGGTAGGTACAGAGTTGTGAAACGAAAAGGGAAATTGTGGGACGGAATACCATCGGTAAAAAGTAAGTATTACGAGTTTGTGTATTTATTACGTCACGGGTTATATTATCCGAAAGTTAACCATCCACTTTAATTCGATATTCTTTTCAGAGCGTGTATCTAAACTAAGGTGGCAAACATGCCATGTAAGTCATAAATACTAGCTTTAATAAGTGGTAAAATGTAAAACCAGGTACAGAATAATATATCTCCTTTACCAATTCTAGACACACTCCTGTCTTAATTACTTCTTTTACCTAAGTCAGGATTGGACACCGGCACCGTTTTTATTATCTCTGCATAACCAGCCCTCCCTATATTGGTCATACCATCATTATATACACTTAAGTAAGTATATAAGTGTCGTGATTGTATATTTTTTTTAAGATTAGGGGATCACTTTTATCTAAGATGTCCAGGGTTAAGGCCATGGAGAAGATGCAGTATTTGTTAAAGCAATTTTGATTCAATAATTATTTATAGTACAGTACAAGTTAACATACACGTTAACGTACACATAATTGAAAGGAAACTTAGGTATACGTGCAAAGGCAAGCTAATCCTTTAAAAAAGATTTCTCACAGCAAATCTAAGTGGGTAAGAGAGAGATAACAGACATAACACAAAAATACGAGATAAAGAGTTCACCTGGTATAACTTATGAAAGTTTTAAAAATTTCGCTGCTGAAATTTCTAACTTATAAAGTTTCATATAAAAACAATCTTGATGTCTATGCTACAAGCAGCATAATTTAGATGTTTTTTATTTCGCTTGCTGAGCTAAAATTAAACGAATTAATCATTATATTTTTTTATGCTAACTGGTAATTTCTCTAGAGGTAGGTATTCAGTCGGGGAAACCCAGTTATTAAGCAAAGCAGGTATCGATCGAGTGGACCTCCTACGATTATGAAGGTTGTTTAGAATGTTTGGTTTTAGGCAAATTAAACAAAAAACAGAATAAGAAGATTTTTGTTATATCTCTATTAAAGGTTGAATACACACTGGCATAAATGCTTGTAGAACATCGACAACAAAACAAATAAGAAGTACTTGTCGGAAAATAACTAGTTAAAAACAATGGACCATAAACCCATATATAAATGACAATACAGCTGTTGTAAAAACAAAGATATCTTGTAATAAAATTAACGTTAATCAATGGATAAGCCCAACCAATGTACCTAGGTATTGTAAATGTAGGTATTGTACATTCTAAACATGACCTGTGATGATATCATATTAGCGTAGATCCTCGAATCAGAAATGTATGTTGTGAAGCCGAGGGAAACTTAAAAATATACAATATAAAATAGTAAGATAGGTATATCTAAAGGTAACATGACTATACCATATTTTCTGCCACTTAGGTGTTGAATTTCAGCTTCTTCCATAACGCGCTTGGATTTCCCCTACAAGAACAGATTGAGGAAATCCCAATCATTAGAAAATCCAACAAAGCGGTAAGAAACAACAAACAGAAATAACACATAGAATGCCATATCCCTCTCTTACTACGTTCAGCAAGATAGTTCTTTACAGCCCTTATTTCGGGTTTATCGTATCGTAGTACATACCTACTAACTGCAGTATTGCAATTACATTGTTCTAAGGTATAATACAGCTTTAATTTTTGTGCCCTAGTGCGTATCACGCCCTCATAACCATATTAAAGCCTTGAAGCATTAAACCAATGTTCTTATATACCTAGGTTGTGTCTAGTTCTATGCTAAAATAATGACATGGCACAAAAGGCTCTGATAATACTTTATTAATTAAGTAGAGTTTAATAATTTAATGTCCGTTATTAAATCTTTGTGTTAAATTCCAACAAGTTTAGCAAAAAAAATGCCGGTGAAAAAGTGACGCCGAAGTTATAAAAGTTTTTCTTGTTTTAGTAGGCCTATTTAAAACACAAAAGTTTCGCAATAAGTAATTTTACCAACCTCTAACGCAATATCAGACAGGTACTTAATCGACACCGAAATGACCGAATTATCTTCCATCTTCGTCACGCACGTGTTCAACAATTTTCTCATGGAAATCAAGAAGCTTAAAAGTTTAATAGACAATGAGACACAATTTTTCTCAAAGGAAGTATATTTCACAAACCTAAAAGCACAAATGTCGTCTTCAGTCTTCGTTACAACCTTATATCACAAGGATTTCAAATTATTTTCCTTGAACAACTTCGTCTGCAATTAAAAATAACGTGCGTCGACACTGGTCGTCGAAGGACACACATGCATAATGTGCATAAATCGCTTTTTAGTACTACAATTTTTAAAAAATCCTTTAACAATCTAAATACCTGCATTCTTTACCCACCAAAAATACAATAGCAAAAATAAACAACATTAGAAACCGGTCAAGTGCGAGTCGGACATTTATTTTTCGAAAAAAGCCTCGTTTCGCACACATTTTTTGTTGAATTTATGGGATGGGATATATGAGAACATCTTGATATGGCAAGGAAGTATGCTGTAGAGTTAATTTTCCTCTCTGCGCTAATCCAACTCAAATTTTTTTCTAAACAGCTATGACCTTCCCTCCACTCACGAAACTTCAACAAAGTTGGCTCAGCAGTTTAACCGACTTCTTTTAACCCTCTGTGTGCTAATCCGACTTACACTTGACATTTTTTAAGTAGCCCTAAAGTAAATATGTTCTTATATCAGGTGCAAGCTATTACACTGCCTTATTTCATCGAGATCAGTTTTGCAGGTAAGCCGTGAAAAGAACATAAACGACGTACATAGACGACAATATTTCCTAAGCAAAGTTTATAACATATTGTTTATATTGTTTTTGATCGTCAGTGTACACATGGTGTACACTGCTAGTATTATGCTTTAAAAAACAAGTATTGTTTTACGTTTGTAAAAATGACGTGTACCTGAGTACCTACGTGCAGGAGTTCTCGTATGTAGTGGACGTGAGTGGACGACACGGAACATAGAAAGACGTGATCAGACTGTTGAAAGGTTCCTCAATCCGCAATCCTGTTTGAGAAATTGAATGTTTGACGCACATTAACAAAAAACAGGAATCTGCAATTTTTTTTTTATATACCACTAAGGTGGCAAACAAGCTAACGGTCCACCTGATGGTAAGCGGTCACCGTAGCCTATGGACGCTTGCAACACCAGGGGCATCACTCGCGCGTTGCCGACCCTTCAAAAATCTAATAACTTCTTTCTTGAAGAACCGCATACTGTAGTCCTTGGAGAAAACCTTGGTAGGAAGCTCATTCCACAACTCAAGCGTTCGCGGGAAGTTTCTCTGATACCGCACTGTACGCGACCATTTCGGTTTTAAAGTGGGAGAATTAATTCCCTGCCGATTTGAATTGTTGTTGTTGAAACATAAAAATCAGTCAAAATGGTCAAGCTGTTCCTAGTGGTGATCTTTCATACATTTTTATTTATGTAGAAAATAGAGCCATTCCCCGTCATATTATCCGCCCGGGCTATTTTTCTTCTGGCTCGGCTCCCAAAGGTCGTAGCGTGTTATAGCCTTCCTCAAGAATTAGGCTTACAAATGCTAAAATATTTTTTCTTATCCAACTGGTACTCCCAGAGATTACTTACTAACGAGTTTAAACAGAAAAACTAAAACAAAACATTTTAACCTTATTATTAATAATAATAAAGCTCTACTTAGTTTTGATGTTGGAATATTGAATTGCACATTTAGGCTTTGCTGTATGTCACTACTTACTACTTACTTACTTGTTACTTTGGTCCTGAGTTATTATTACTTGCTTTTTCGGATTAATAATATAGATACTAAGTCGCAAAGACGTGTTGGTTAGTAAGCAAAGGAAGAGAACGATTAAAAGGCATAAAAGAAAGAGTTGGCAGTATCCTGATGATAATAGTAATGCAATACGGCGGCGGCGACAAATTAAAATTTACTAGGAACTAAAACTCCATGCAACATTGAACAGTCAATGAAACTAAACGCCAATTTCGTTACGTAACTATTTTGTAATGTCGATGCAATTTTACGAAACCAATTATTTTCATTAAGAACGAATAAAATATGGTCCATTTAAACCAATGTAATTGAAAATTGTTACTATTTTACACGTAGTTATTCGATCAAATTCAAGGACTTGTTTGGAAATATTTTTTTTGTGTAAAATAACAGGTATAGCGACTTTCTACACGAGTGCTGTGATCTGTGATGCACACAGGGCGTTCACTCGGAGGAAAAATGTTTAAAAACCGTTTTCTTACAAGAAATGTGACGATACGACATCATGCAGCAACGACTTCGAGCGTCACAGACCTTTTTACTAACAGAACGACGCACAGTACGACACACGATTTTCAAATTACATTACGCTATGTCGCGCGTTACCCTACCGTACGACACGATGTATATGTGTCGCAGGCAAATCGTATATTCCGTCGTTTCACAATATGCCTAGGCAAATCATAAAGTATGGAAACGAAAGGAACTGAAATCGCACTGTATAAGTCATGTATGTTAGGTTAGGTTCAGTTTCTTCACTTCACTTCACTTTTGTAAACGTAGATGCGGAGCGAGCGAAGCGAGTGGAGCGTTCCAGCCAAGCTTCTTATAATAATCTGTTCAGTTATATGATAATTTCTATTCCATACTTTACGATCTGCCTAGGCATATTATGAAACGGCGGATTATACGATTTGCCTGCGACATATGCATCACAGTTCGTAGTTTTCCTTTTCACGTAAATACTCACGCACACACCCTTTCAATTATCTAACAACTTATGAAACTAAGGAGTAATATGCTAACACAACTAAAGACAACATAGCTGAATAACCACTGTACTAAACCTATATGAGCTTTCGTACTGCACGGCACGATACGACAGTATTCTTCTTTCTTAATAGAATAATTAGTTTTTCTTAATTGCTTGGGTGTATGCGTGATGTTCGTAAAGTTAGCAGAACAACTATCGCAAATCAAAATGAAATAATTTGCATAATTTGCCGCTAATTTGCCGTGATTTATCCGTGAAAAAATAAAATTTTCCGCTTTTATATTATTTGAGTTACCGAGTTTTCTGCTAACTTTACATTAAGTTAGCAGAACACAAACGAAAAAAATGGGATTTAGAGAAAACTAAATACACAGGAATTTGCCACTAATTTGCCGTGATTTATCCGTGAAGAAATAAAATTTACTGTTCTTATATTTCTTGAGTTACAGAGTTTTCTGCTAACTTTACGTAAAGTTTTTTTCAAGGATAAATCACGGCAAATTAGTGGCAAATTCCCGTGTATTTGGTTTTCTCTAAATCCCATTTTTTTCGTTAGTTGCCTACTAAAACGTAAAAAAAGAAAAACCCTATAACATTAAATGTATAAAAGCGGCAAATTTTATTTTTTCACGGATAAACACGGCAAATTATCGGCGAATTCCTATGTATTTGGTTTTCTCTAAATCCCATTTTTTTCGTTTGTGTTTACTTTACGTAAAGCTAGCAGAAAACTCTGTAACTCAAAAAATATAAAAGCGACAAATTCCTGAGTCAAATTGGTTTTCTCTAAATCCCATTTTTTTCGTAAGTGTTTTACTAACTTTACGTAAAGTTAGCAGAAAACTCTGTAACTCAAGAAATATAAGAACGGCAAATTTTATTTTGTCACGGATAAATCACGGCAAATCAGCTGCAAATCACGCAACTTATTTTATTTCGATTTGTGATAGTTGTTTTGCTAACTTTACGTATATGTATGCGTGCGTAGTGCGTACCGACACGTGAAAACTACGACCAGTGACTGGTCACGTCGTGGCTCTTAACGTGGTGATTATTTACTCTATGGTCGTGGCTGGAATAGACGCTTGTGAAAAACATACAAACGACAGGTTTGTCATGCGTCGAGAGCGGTGCGTAAACTTTGTCGTGTCTTGAGGAAAAACGACCAGCTTCATTTCTCGTATATAGTCTGAGAGTAAAGGTTTTAGAGTGCAAGTCGCATTGCTACATAATTACGTACTTCACGCTCATTCTCGTGTATTGCGGTAAATTACCGTTGAAAATGAAACCTCTCTATTACCTGTCTGTAGGTACCTATTGCCTGCAATTATTATTGTTACTTATATACATACATAGATCTGTATTTTTCCACATCCTCATAACCGCATTTCTTACAATATGATGCACATAAAATATATTTATAACATACGTTTTAATTCTCATTTACTGGCCTTTCACTAAGTTGGCGTGTACTCAAAAGTAAGAACGAAAAGTCGTTTAAAGTATTGAAATATATTTTTAAGTGGTAGGTGACCCAATTTTGGTGAACAGAAAATGTATTCGGAGAATTTGGGAGAGGAGTAAAATGCTGTTGTTCTTATCTTATATAATTACTCCACGTAACTAGCTGATTAATAAATAGAGTAATTTTTTAAGTTTTTCCAATAGCTATTTGCTTTAAAATATTTATAAAATATAATAAAAAAAAATATTTTAAATTTTAAATATTTCGCTTGCTATACACCGTCATAAGTTATAATAACATAAAAGAGAAAAAATAAATAAAATATACTATGGCAACTGTAAAAACTGTTGTAACTTGTTTAAAACAACAGTAAAGTTCTCTTTTACGGGTACCTAGTTAAATGTAAGATTTTTTTGTAAATAAAATCTTACTTTCAGGTAAAAGATAACTGTAAAACCAAGACAACCTGGTTACAGTTGTCATCTCATCGTAAATTTTATTTAATTTTTTCTTATATGTTATGTATGACTGATGAGATGACGCTTTATAATAAACAGCGAAATATATAAAAAAAATATGATTTATAATTAGATAATAAAATTAATTACATAACCTATGTAGCTGGTTAATAGTAGTTGCAGTGGTAATAGACTCGCTATTGATATAATTGGATTTAAAGATTAAGATTGTTACAGGAAAGACAAGACAATTACAAACGGATATTAAAGTTTGCAATAGATTGTCTTAACAAAACACGAGACTTTAAAAAACGTAATATCAACCATTTGTAAATAAAGGTACCTATAGTATGCTTTTATTTCTTAGAATAATTACCAAGCTACCTTACTAGGATACATTCTTGCATGAGCATACATACGTATATGCAATATTCTGTCTGGCCACACGTAATAATGTGGAACATTCACGTCACATTTTGTCTAACGGATTAGTTATATTATAACTCTGTGTCATAATGAAGAACCACAGTCTAAACAATCATTTCATCTAAGGTCTCTACGCAGAGCAATCGTAAGCTATGGTGCGAGGCGAGACTATGCTATGTCGTCACAAACGGCCATAGTCGGGTGCTATCCAACAAGTCATACATTTTGTCGCAGTGCTATTACGATGTCGGATTTATCAAAGACGATGACGACTGTATAAGTTAAATTATTGATTAGGCTGTGGTAGAACTATGATTGTGCATGGTGCATGGTGATTGTTATGCACCACAGAGTATGTAATCGCGATCAGCGTCCACGATGAAAGTGCCGGAAGCAAAGTCTTGGCTGTTTGAGTCATGCGCCCTTGATTTAGTGAAGGAATAGGTATAGTTATAAGAGTTTTGTTTTGTGAATCACTGCCACACATTGTCACAGTTAAACATTACGCTATGGTTGTTAATCCCCCTTCCTTATTCTTTGGTCAAACTAACTCAGTTTCATTGTACCTTACAGGGTTGTCACTTTACTTATTTTTAATACGAAAAAGATAAATTATAATTAAGCAAATGTGCATTCCTGCTGCCTAATCCTTTATTGTTATATGATTTGCAATGATTTTGGTCTATAAAATTAAATTCTGTCTAGTAACATAAGTCGTAACTTATAAATGCTAGGTGCTAAATAGTACGCGAGGCTGACTTGCACTTGACCGGTTTTTTGCACCGGTTATGTACCTTAGTATGTGCAGACTAACTTTTATGTAGTAACTTTGCTGTCTGTCTGTCTGTTATCTCTTGACGCTTAAACCGCTGTACCGCATTAAGATTATGAAATTTGGCAATGGAGATAGTTTTTGAGTCCCGATGAAGGATATGGGTGAAGGTGAAGGATAAGTGTGAGTCGTTCTTTTTTCTATAATTAAGGTAACCGATAACCAAATTTGGGGCGGGTAAAACCGCGGGCAAAAGCTAATAGTAAATATACCATAGCAATTAGCAAGTATGTATTCTGAGCTAACTTATTTACCAAGTCACGAATGATGTTATTGCTAAGTTATTTAATTAGTAACTGTACCTTAAATGAAATAACAGTTACACTGTACTTTCTTAAAATTACTTCATGGAGTGTGATCTTCACATACTTATTATGTGAAGTTCATTATATTTTTTTGCTTTGCTTATTATTTCTTATAGAATTTTAAATAACCCATAAAATGAAGTCATGGTCTGTAATTATAGCGTTGTTTTTATGCTAAAATGTAGTTTTGGGTGTTTTTGTTATCAAATATTTCAAAATAAAATATTCACTATTGGATGACAGCACTGGATAATGATGTGTTTGTAAAATGTGTGGCGTGAAAACGTCTGCCTGCGGAGTAACTCTCGACACTCGATTGTAATTTTTTGCCATATAATAAACCATTTTTTACCGACTCGTATTTTTGTTATATAAAATCCAATAGTATGGTAGATATTAAAAGGAAGCGCAAAGTACTGTCTGTTAGATGTAAACTGTTGACTTGTAGATTTGCTCGCTAGTGCTCTGCGAATATATGCCTGCCAATACGCTGAAATTGTGGCGCATCCATCAGCTATGTTTGCACAAGCACGCACCAGCGATTTTAATGTCATCATGCTCACCAAAAGGGCTTGTTGTGAAGCTTGTTGTAATATAAGTAGGAGTAATTCATCACCAAATCAAAAAATAAATAATAATAGCAGTTGCAATTTCAAATATGGCTTTCATGCGACATTATCCATGATTAACATCCGATAGGAATTAGGATTGTTACCAACAGTAGGCCTCCGAAAAAATTAAGTTACACGTGCGTGACATATTACTCTACTAGACTGTTATCTGCCACATAACAAGACTTTATACTTCAGTTCAGTTACATGTAAATATAGCAGCTGATATATTATAAGCCATGTTGCTATAACCACTGTCAAGGTCACACCCAATATATGACATTATATTATGACAGTTTTTGTGACAAGATAATAATAGCTTGTGAACAATCATAGTATGATTAAATTGTAATCATAATCTTGTGCTTATTACAATTGTTTCTTTTTTTACATTTGGTTAGGAAGTAAAAAGGGATTTCTTTTTAGTAATTCGGTAATGTTACTCAAATCACATACTTACGATTTTTTTGTAATTTTAATTTAACAGTTAGTCTTATATATTTTATTTTTTATGTTTACAGAATTAAAGTTACTTAGGAAATCAGAATGTGGGTCTGGCTGATGTAGGAAACGAATGATCTTTGTTTTAATTCCAGGCAAGTGGAGCTATAATTATCTATATCTGATAAGTAATTAATTATAACGTTTTGGATTTGATACTTCCATATTTAAATATATATACCGTGTTAAAAAGGGGCCATTCAAGTATTACGTAAACAGATTTATTACAATTATTTTCCCCCCCTCCCACTTGTCAGCAAAAGTAAGCAAAGCTCTTACCCCCTCCCATGCTTACGTAAACATTTTTATATGCATTCTTCTTTTAATGTATTCTGTTTTTTCTTCTTTTAATGTATTCTCTGTTATCCGTTTTACATAATATTCATTTAAACAAACTTTATTGACCCGAATCCATGATTCTAAGTTTTCGATGATTGGATGTTTGCTGCTCTATGTTGTGTGTCTGCTAGATCAACGGCATAATACAGGAAAGGAGGTATTTTTTTTTGGAAAATCGAGCAGTAATTTTAGTCAAATCAGATCAACTTGAGACTTTTTGAAATTTGTCAAGAAAGGTATCATGTTCAGAAGTAAACAAGTTTGACTAGGAGGATTTGGCCCAAAACACTGTAAAAATTGGCCAAACTACTTTACTTTTTGACCAAAAATGGAAAAATATTTAATATCTCGGGCAATATTAAATGAATCTTCATGAAAATTGGTACTGGGGGCTTTTTTGAGTCACTGATTACGATTTAATCGTCAGAAGTTTCTGAAACACCTTTAATACAGTAAGAACTACCCTTTTTTAGGTTTTTTGTTTGAATATTCTGAAAGTAAAGCTAAGATTTTCAAATAAATGCCATTTTTTCAGAATAATTAAGATGAAAATGCTTATTTTGATTATGGACCACCGGCCGTAACTTTTGTTTGGTTAATCTACGAGATCTACAATGAACCATTTTAAAGCTAAGGTTATCGCCGAAATGTCAGGTGATGCCAAATTTCAATTGGATTGACCATTTTTTTTAATTTCATAAAGTTCATTTAATAAAGTTACAAACATAAAATATGCTATTTTAAACGGCCAAATCCCCTTACAGATGAAAAATTCAAGTACAAATAACTCGGATTAAAGGCTACAAAATTTGGCTGTTTAAAATAATTAAATTTCACGCTACTGGCCAAAAATTTTTTTTTGTGGAAGTAATATTTATCCAGATATTTACGCTGGAACGATCCAGTCTCTTCATTTTTCGTTTAACAACTATTTTTGCCATGTCATATCTCCTTTAATATTCATCGTACAAAAATAGAAAAAAGAATCGTTTTATTTGTTAACTAAAATACTTCATATTAGTAGTATATATTTTTTTTTTGTAATACTACCATATTTTCGGTAAAATTAAGACAACTTTAAAAAATGAAACATTTTTGCCAAACATCACAATTTTCCTTGCGCTATTACTCGGAAGGGGTTAATTATGATAAAAAACGATAATTTATCGATTAGGCAACTTTTTTTTTCAACCATTAAATGCTGACGTAATCACCATCTAGACCCCCCCCCCCCCTCCCCCATGTCATCAAAAATAAGCAAAGCAAGGACCCCTCCCGCCCCCCTATAGTGCTTACGTAATAGTTGAACGGCCCCAAATTTATGTGCCTGAACTGAAATGGGTAAGAGTATCAAGGAAGGAAAGAATATATTAAGGCAGTACATAGATTTTTTTCTGTCCTTACTTAGCGTGACATTTTTACATACTAAAATGTTACGCACTTAATTAAAAATGACCCAGGTGACCCGCATGGTCGCGGCCTTGACCTGTAGTACATTTGTAGTAAGTAATTGTCTAGAATATAAATAATTATAATTATAGTCGTCACCACGCTTCCAAAATGTCGTAGATCAAAAAGAAAGAAAAGCGCCACGGTAACGTAAGTTATCAAAGTGACAATAAGGCTATGTTCCAAATCCCGCCGAGAAATTATCGCCCGGTAAAGTTGAAAAATCAACCCTGATAAGAGTAAATTGCAACATTTTCCCACAACCACTTTTTTAACATCCTCGTTGCGATTTGGAACACACCCTTAACATTGTAGTGGTGGTAAATCATAGATATAGAAAGACTTGGTAAATGGTAAAATTAAGGTTGTGGTGGTGGCAAATAAATAATAAGTAATACAGTATTTGAACCAGTCCTCCTGGATGGATAACCAGAGCTTATAGAGGTACTCAAAAACATAAATAAGACAATACACGCAAATTTTTTGATGCGCCGTAGAACAAACATCTACGTATATGTTTTGATGTGCCGTACAACGAATACCCACGTATATTCGTAGAAATAGATAATTTTGTTGATTTTGTTTTTTTATGTCGTTCACTGGTTCAAATCAACTCAAATATAAATCATGATTATGAGTCTAAATTTTTTTAATAAAAATATTATCCGTTAATATCCTTACTTATATACTAAGTAAGTAGGTAAGTATATGTTAGTACCTATACAGATTATGCGCGTTTGACATAGACTATAATTGTATAAAAAAATATTTTGAAGTTAGGTAACATTACTATTATTTAACTGGGATAAAGATGTGTATCCAAGCACTTATCGTATTTGAGTTTAACAAGGTGTCTTATTAGCTCTGACGTGTGAAGACGAATGTACTAACGACTTGGTGACAATCTACCTATCAGACAATATTTAACTTTTTAACATGTAATGGAAAATTTGAAGTGCTTATATGAAAAATAACATATTCTTTTGGTTGTTGTATCTACGTAATACCTACACGGATGCGTGTATATAAGGTATAGTAAAATATGTACAAACTACTTAAGTATAGGAAATATAATCGAATACTATAGGTCGCGACACCAAACAATAAGTACTGTTTTAGGTAACAAAAAAGAAATCCCACGTGTGACAGTTTTTTTTCAGTATTTTGATTCTATTTTGGATTAAGCTGCACGTGGTCGTTAATAAAAAACGAAAAAGAAAGTTAAATGAACACCAGAACCATCACTGTGTAGTTGATGGAGTTAAGAAATGTTAGTTATTGAATAAAAAGTAAAATTACTAAATCGTGACGGGCAGTTGAACATTAACTTATTGAAATACGTACTTTGGTACCTAAAGTATATTATTTTCAAATAAATGATCCGAAGTTACCAATATAAAATAGTTAGCTTGCTGTATTTAAACATAATATTATGGTAATTTTATTGTTAAGTTTGCTATTTTATTAACTTTATGATTTTACGTGCATGCAATACAACAGATTGTAAATAATGCGCTATAGCACAAAATCACGTGTATAAAATATGTATACACGTCAGTCGATTAGATTCGACAGTTATGGCCATTTAAACGAATATATTGATTGGTTAAACAAATACGGTGTAATTTTTACGATTTTCTGTGAAAAATATTTTTTGACGTGACAACGTCTTATAAATTGGTTTGCCGGGTGACACTTCAAGAAACTGCGTTACGCTCCGCTCACGTTATGCGCTCACAATGAGAGCGAGTGAGAGGCACGCGCCCGCCTAAGAGCGAGAGAGACAGACATAAAATCATTGTCACGTAAAACTTTCGCCCGTATACCGACTTTACAGGCAACCAGTTTTTTATTTAGGAAAATGACGTAGGGTATTCTTATAAGTTATAAGATAAATTGCATAAATATTCCGAGTTGGAATATTGAACCGATGTTAGCATAAATTTATAATTGATAGATGTTTTAGATGTATAATTTACAAGTTATTTGCATAGTTCAAAAATGTCTTAAATCAGGATTCAATCAGAAAAATAACTTCACATAATAGTGACATAAATAAATATTTTTAACCGAATTTATTTTGAACTAAATCTGTTTGCAAATATTTTAGATATACAGTATTTAGTAACCCTTAAGTCTAAGAAGAGACTGCCACCCTGTGTGTGTTCTACCGCTTGTATAATAGGATGTGTTCTGAGGAATTGTTCGAAATGATGCCCACGGCTACTTTCTACCATCTCACCGCTCGCCATCGGCAGGGAATTCATCCTCACACCTTGGAATCTAAATGGTCACGTACAGTACGGTTTCAGAGAAACATTCTTTCGCGAACGCTAAGGTTGTAAAAAGAGCTCCCTGCCAAGGTTTTCTCTGACTACAGTATGGGGTTCTTTAAAAAAGATGTTGGTGTTGCAAGCGTCTATAGGCTGCGATGACCGCTTATCATCACGCGGACCGCAAGCTCGTTTGCCACCTCAGTGGTAAAAAAAATATATTTACAGATTACTACGAAATCCTGAGTTAATGCGTGCGTCACGCACTAGGCCGGTGGTCTACTTATTTATACTAGTTGTCAGGAACTAAAATAAAATTACAGGCATAGAGAACTGGACAGCGCATTTACTATCCAGCTGTGAAAAAAATATGGCCGCAAAAGTGTGAGAGCGAAGTGAACTTTTAACAAACAAAAAACGCAGACGTTGATTTAAAGAGATAATAGATCACAGGTTCGCTTTGTCTCTTTGTAAAGGATGGTCAATGTTGTAAGGCTAATAGGCAGCCATAGCCATAGCAGTCCATAGGACAGATTACGGATCTCGAAATCTATGCATAAAACAAACGCAGTAGGTGCATGAAGACACTAGTTTTTACTTTTATAATTATATTTCAACTGATTGTGTGTAGTTTATTCAACCCGGAAAGATTTAATGATAATTTGATTTTGGCCCGTTGTACATCATATCATATCACCTATTTATAACATACGTATACCACTTATTTGATAATGTTAATTGCTAAATTAGTAATACAGATAGATACGGTGTCTGAGATGAGTGGATAGTAGGAAAATTCCGTTAAGAATTAATTTTACATATATGTATATGTTAATGGAGTAAAATGCCTTACACGTGAATTTTAAAACTAATTGGGTGACGTGTCCCGTACGTCGCTCGTCGACCAAAATGTATCGTTTGGTACCTATCTATCGTTGCGAAAAACACGTTAAAAACTGGTACCGGACAAATTATATTCTTCTCTATGAACCGGACTCGTTCGTTTTGGGATAAAAAATAATTAATTTTATCACCTGGCATCCGTACGTTTAGCATTGGTATCAAAAATATCGAATTTTTAGTATCATCAGTCATCTATACGCAAAAGGCATACAGCGCTCTACGAATACACTATAATAATGCTTTCATGATACTGATGGGACTGCCCCGTGACTGTAATGCATCGGGGATGTTTGCCAAAGCAAGAATTAAAGATTTTTACTGTATTATGCGCTGTACAACGGCGTCCTTGATGAGTCGCGTAATGGCAGTTCTAACAGCCTCCTGATAACATTATCTTCCAGGATTGTCAGCGCTATTCTAAAAAACTGCGTTAAACTGCACGTCCGTCAGACTATTTGAAAACTTTATTTTTGTAAGATTATTATTATATTAGTTTTTAATTATAAATTGTTACTAACAAATATGGACATTGTCTGATTTTAAGTTAATAATAATATTTAACTAACTGGCAAGTGATCGCTTACGATATTTGTGTTTTTTTTGACACTTTTGCCACGGAAAAATTAAACTGTAGACCCATGTCTGGAGGTGAGGTTTTGGTGTAAATCTGTCAAACTTCCTTTATATATTCATTGTTTACGCCACTATGTGTGTGATATTATCGTAGTGTGTGTACGTCAACCGTTCGTTTGGCAACCAAAATTGTGAAATATCAAACGTAGGAACTTTTTATCCCGAAACGAACGCGCCCTTAATATTTTTTAGAGGCCGATCGATTCCACTGTTCTGTTCCAGCTTACGAACTGAAAAAAAAATAACTTACTTTTTTAAATACATTTACTAGAAATAAACTGTACTTGTTTAAGATATTATACCTATATATCTATACAAACATCGCATTCAAAAAATAATTCCCGATCCTCTCGTTTTTCTATTTTTTATCCTCCTTATTTAAAAAAACTCCTTATTTAAGTACATAGGTACTCGTATAGTAGAAATATAATCGATTATATGACATATAAAGAATTCATAAGATTAGCAAATTACTATAATACTTAGATGTTATTTAACTTATACATATATGTGATATAATTGTAATACCTAAATTAAATAAATTTCTTCCTTTCCCAATGTTCAAATTGTTTCCCGTCGAACACCACCATTACATTATATTCGGATTTACTGAGCAAATAGAAAGAAATACCCTGCTAAAAAAATTGCTATTTAGGTAGTAAAGCTTATGGCATTTTAACCTTTCTTTAATTAGACAATGACTACTTTGGGGAGAAAACTTGTTATGGTTTTTATTATTTTTACACTGTCTGCCAAAGTTTGTAAGTTTATGTGACATAGTCTGTAAGTTTATGTGACATAGTTTGTAAGTTTGTGTGACATAGTCTGTAAGTTTATGTGACATAGTATGTAAGTTTATGTGACATAGTATGTAAGTTTATGTGACATAGTATGTAAGTTTATGTGAAATAGTATGTAAGTTTATGTGACATAGTATGTAAGTTTATGTGACATAGTATGTAAGTTTATGTGACATAGTATGTAAGTTTATGTGACATAGTATGTAAGGTTATGTGACATAGTATGTAAGTTTATGTGACATAGTATGTAAGTTTATGTGACATAGTATGTAAGTTTATGTGACATAGTATGTAAGTTTATGTGACATAGTATGTAAGTTTATGTGACATAGTATGACTATAAACATATAAAAAATATTTTAATACTTTTGACTTTTTTATGTTTGTAAAGATTAAGAAGATTGTAAATAAATGCAACAACACGGAAATTAAAGCGTCGTCGTAGTGGCAAATGAGCACTAACGGAAAAGGTAGAAATCTAGGCAGATGTTTAGAAAACTTGCTAATTGTGTGTTGTAACTTGTAAGGAGCTAGGTTTGTATTTTCACTAAACATACCAACTACATTGTTTATGCTAAATGCGTACACGCGTAAGACCTACGTTCTGTTGATTTTGTTATGTAATATATATCTATGCCTCAGACGTTAATACGCCCCACTGCATGCACAGGCCTCTTCTTGGATAGGGAAACTTAGGCCACAGTCCACGGTGCTGGCCCAATGCGAATTGGCCGTCGTTGTCAAGCTTAGTGCTGGCTGTCACAGTTTTTAAGCCACCTATAAGGCCTTCTGCACTGTCATAATAGCGTCATGGCAACTTAAAAAGATGCGCCATTAGGCGGTCACCCACCCAGGTACTGACCATGACGACGTTTCTTAACTTCGCTTATCGTTTCCGATAGACGATTGCGTCCGGGCTGCGAGCACAAAATAAGTAAAAGTGCAACGAGCTCTTCGTATTACCTATAGTTATAAATAAGTATTTTCTATGTAGACTTCTTCATCTTATATTGTCTAGGTTTTAAATTTTTTTTTTTTAATTTCCTAATCAAATTGTACGTCACATTTTCCAGCTGATAAAAAATTATTCATTAAAAACATAATGTCTAATTTAAAAACCCTATAATTGTCTTATTTTCTGCTTATTTAATTTAGAATGTTAATAATTTTACAAGGAGGTGTGTCTTCGCGGAATCTACTTGTTTGACCTTTTTCTTGCTAAGTGCTTGCCTGCTAATATGTGACGTTTACGTGTACGTTCGACACGTAAAATAAATTGCTTACTAACAGGCAATACGGTTTCAGTGAAACGTTTAAATGTAGCGCATAATCTACATATCCTAATACTATAAATACAAAAGTTTGGACGGATGGATGTTTGTTACTCAATCCCGCCAGAACGGCTAAACGGATAAGAATGAAATTTGACACAGAGATAGATTATAGTCTGGAATATCATATATACCGGAAAAATACGCAAGTTTGTAGGTTTGCTTGTGTTTGTTTGTTGGTTTGTCACACAACCACAACGCAACAGAACAATTCAATCTAATTGAACTGAAATTTGGCACACAGATAATTGAAAAGACGAAGAGGTACTGCTTTTTATCCCGAAAAATGCAGAACTTTCCGCGGGAACAACTATAATCGAATTCCACTTGAACGAACTATAGCAAACTTTTTTAGTGTAATCTAGGAGTTGGCGTAGGAATCCCACACCAATTTTAACTTTAGCGTCGCAGTAGGTACACATATGATATTTAATAAAATAGTATTTCATAACTTTGACGATTCAAAAGTGTTTGTTTAATTCTCGATAAAGAATTTGACTTTGAATTTGACATTGAAATAGACACATTGTGGGTGGACGGAGCCGCTGGCAAAAACTAGTTCTTGTATCATTAAACGTCTTTTAGTTATTTATGTTAGAAGGTATCCTTGTAAAGAAATATTTCCTATTCTTTTGTTATAAAAGGCAATAAAGTAATAATTTGCATTACGCTTGTCTTATAATCAATATACCCGTAGGTACATACAGCATGAAATCGCAATGAACGTAGCAAGTACAAGGTGATAATTTAGCAAGTATACAATTAAGTACGTGTATATGCATGTATAAGTCACCAAAGTATAGTGTAGTAGGTATAGTAATATATTGACATGTACTACAAAACATTGCAGTGTATACACGTGTGAGCGATAAGTAAGTACATACACAGAGCAAAACTGTCGTTAAGTAGTGTTAGCAAAATACGAACTATGCTTAAATAACACATACAGTGTGTATCAAACAGTTTGTTTATTAAGGTTTGTGGAGGGTCGTCAAAATTTTGTAAACAACCTATATACCTACCCACCTAATTGAACAAACTTTAGAATCACATTTTCTAACCTTACTCTACTTACAGCATTCCATATAAGTTAATTTACTTCATTAACTTCATCAAAATTGGGTAACGAACATTAAAGTTATGTGCGAATACATATCAAGGTTCTCAATTCATCTACATATATAAATATAGCTGTATGTACGAACAGACGACTTAAAAGAGAGCCTACACCTACTTCTGAAGCCTGTTAAAAATGCGCAAGAAAACATTTTTAATATAAAATCAAATTATGTTTTGACTGTGAAAATGATTAGTTATACCGTTTGCATGATTGCATGCGCTTTGTCGTAATCACGTAATAATTGCAATCAGTTCAATTTAAGCGGTACCTATTTAGCAACTAACTTTGTTTGTTGGTTGGTGTACATTTTAGTAACTAGTTATAGGTATGTATCGAGTATAATTTATTAAATTTTATTGAATAATTTGATGCAAAAAGCGTCACACTTTCTTGTCTGGTACACAGATAAAAAGGATTTCTCTTTTTAAGACGGAGTACTTCCTCAAAATATTTAGTTATTCCAAAAATATATAATTTCTCAGATTAAAAATATATTTTAGTTGTAAAATTACCACCTGTCTGTTTCTGATACTATTTTATTCTTAGTTTTTTTGTAATTTTAAGATAAATATGCTTAATTTGAGATTTAGTTTTATTTCAGTCAAAAAGATGGACTACTTTAAAATCAAGAATTTAATCCTTTCTAAGACAAATCTAAATAATATCAACAGATGGTGTTGTACAGTTATTGACACTACGCTAGAACGCGCTATTTAGAATTATTATGATTTAATGACTACTTTCATAATTAAATCGTTGAGTAAAAATACAATTGCCACAGATACTTATTAAAAACGCAGTTATATCACGAAGTACGGTGTTTTTGAGACGTCGGTGTATGTAAGTGTGTATAAGTACCATTTTTTGTCATTGCATATTTTAAAACAGAAATATTTATTACCTACTCTGAAAAATCAATTCTTCAAATATAATTGCTAGAAAAAAGAATAATATTTCTTATTCAAACAAAAAAAATCCTTAATGGAAATCGAAACATCTTGACTCGATTCATTTGTTGCTTAATTGCATTGAATATTTTTTGTCTTGGTACAAATAAATATTTTCAAGATTTTTTTTACTTTTACTAAGTTAATATTCTCTGACGTCTAATGGGAGAGGATAATTTTCTTGGAGTTAATAAATTTGCTTTAATACAAAGTAATTTGCCTTGTTTTAAGTAATCTGTTTTTACCGTGTAGGTGCACGATTTCAACTTGACGCCAAAATGTCTCAGCAGTTGTTTACAATGTCTGCATTTTACCAGACACTACATGTACATGTAAATGTCATGATATGCAAATAACGAAACATGAATTTTAATATTTTTTTTGTATTTATCCGGTCTTCCACGTTAACAAAACATTCTTGTGTAAAACCCGATAAATATAATTCTAGACAGGTCTAGGACCTATAATGGCTGGTTTACCCGAAATCAGTCTTGACTTTGTTACACGTTTTTTGATGAGTTACTATGTAGTCGGTGGTAAAAGCCTCTGACAGCCCTGTGGCTCAGAGCTATTACATTGCTATTACTTGCCTGATGAACCGGAGGCGAGGGTTCGATTCCCGCACAGGACAAAAATCGGCACATCCGCACATCTGATTGTCTATTTCGCCTTTTTAATTTTTAAGCCAGTCATAGTTTGCTTGGTTTTAAGTTTACAAATCAGGCGGCGCTCTGTAAATTGTCTAAAATTATTATTATTATTATAATACATAATGTTAAAATCTATGTTATTATATTAATATGTGAAATAAATGATTGCGTCCAATAACATAGATTTTTTTATTAGATTAAGTTCACGAAAATCGTGTCACTCAGTTTAGTTACCGGCAAAGTGTGAACCAGCCATAATCTGTTACACTATATCTATACTAATTTTATAAAGCTGAAGAGTTTGTTTGTTTGAACGCGCTAATCTCAGGAACTACTGGTCCGATTTAAAAAAAATATTTCAGTGTTAGATAGCCCATTTATCGAGGAAGGCTATATGTTCTATATCATCACGCTAAGACCAATAGGAGCGGACAAATCGGGTCTTATTTTCCTTTTGAGAGCTTCCACTGCGTGTGCTGCGTAAACGGTTAGAGTTTCGCAAAAATCATATATGACAAAATTGTTCCCCTTTAAAAGTTCTAAAGAAAAGTCCGCGACGGCATACGTCTATCTTTTAAGGTTGGCTCACTATAACCTTTTTTCATGCTAACCAAATTTGTTCCAAACTAATGCATTGTTTGCGAATGTGTTTTTATAAACATGATATTAATCCTTATCCAAATATATATTTATCACAAGTATTTTATTTTAAACGAAATTTCTCTTTATATCATTCGATTTCAATGAATATGTTAGGAGATATCGCAGCTTTGAAATAAAATCGCAGCAAAATAAGTCAAGTACTACGCACGCATTTATGATGTGCAAGGCCGGCGGGCAGTCATGAGGTGGAAGGGCGGTATGTATTATTTAAAAATATTTTCCCCTTCTACAGAAAGAAAGTCGCGGGTTAAAGTTAGCGTTACTCAAAAGCAATTATGACTTATCAACGCACAGCTCTAACCACTGGACGGATCCAGCTGAAATTTAGCACACATACAGCTATTATGATGTGGGCGTGCGCTAAGAAAGGATTTTCCAAAACTCACCCCTTAAACGGGGGACGGGGGTTCAAAGTTTGAATGAAGCACCAAGATCACGAGGTTAATCCATGAGATAATTAATTTATAGTAGTTAATTATTTATTATTTTTGAGAAAGAGAGTAAGGGGGGGAGTTGCCGAAATAATCCTACGCCGATAACCAAATTTAAATTTAATTTAATTTAGCAAAAGCTAGTAATATTATAAAGAAGAAATATTTGTATTTTTGTATGTTTGTAACGAATAAACTCAAAAACTACTAGACTGATTTCAAAAACTACTATTAGAATTCTACATTATCCCTGAGTAACATAGTCTATATTTATTACTAGGAAAAATTAAGGATCCCTACTAAAAATTTATTAATGTTACCCAAGGTGTAAAAAATGTTCATCGCATGCGCTGCAGAAACTATTGATGATAGAACAAAAAAATGTTCTACAATATTAAAGAACATATCAATATCTCTAAAAAACTTAGCGATACCATATGCTTAACTATTGTTGTTATGTCACTATTAACTACTTTTTTACATTTAATAAGTTTTTAGAAATGCAGACCAAATTCAGACCATGTTATGCATACCTTTTTATTTATCCTTATCCAAATATTATTTCGTACTCAAGACTGTTTAAATACCTGTAGATTACTTTTTAAATTATTCGAAGCGTACAATCCATTCAAAAGATATTACGAATTTAAAAATGTCAATCTAAACAAAATACTATAATATAAAACCGCGCCGCGCCGTGATCGACTCATACTCAATATTTTGACTTTTTTCGACAAAAAAACTTTGAGAACAAAAATAGGTTTATAGATAAAAATATAATAATTGTAATAAAAAAAACTAATTATGTTATGCATAAAGATACATTTATTAAACCATTAGGAAAGATAAAACCTAAATCCCTCTTTTTTCCGAGGCAAATTATTGGTTAATTACCTTTGTAATTATAAATGTACCTTGATCATTGAAACAATCATGTTTATTTGATATGTTTTATCTTGCATAAATTACGGCTGCAAAATGGAAACTCGATCCTCGGTATCTTAGGAAATTTACCAATGATCTAGTTTTGTGAAATCGAACGGTCGTCTTGAAGAACGCATTACGAGATTCGTTTTTGCTTCAACGGATATACTTACAAGTAGGAAGGTACCTAAATACAGCGCGTTTTATTTAGTCAGATATATAAAATAACTAGAAATTAATTAACTAATGGATTAACCTCACGATCTTGGTGCTCCATACAAACTTTAAACCCCTATTTAGGGGTGAGTTAAAGAAAATCCTTTCTTAGCGCCCGCCTACATCATACATGATTTTTGCTAAACTTTAACCGTTTACGCAGCCCACGCAGCGGAAGCTCTTAAAAGGAAAAAAAAACCCGATTTTGAAACATTCTTCATAGGTGCACCGCTCCTATTGGTCTTAGCGTGATGATATACAGCCTATAGCCTTCCTCGGTAAATGAGCTACCTAACACTGAAAGAATTTTTGAAATTGGTCCAGTAGTTCCTGAGATTAGCGCGTTCAAACAAACAAACTCTTCAGCTTTATATATTAGTATAGAATAATTTAAAAGAATAGTCCATCCTTGAAATTCCTAGTCTTTTTTATTTTATTTCTGATATGTTACATTTTTAATGGATTTGTAATTTTTGTGGTTCTTTTGAAATGTTACCGAAATTTTCCATTGAATCTACCACATTTCTAGGTTAATGAACTTACGTTGTTTTTTAGAAGTTTCGAATATCCGATCAGCTTTAATATTCGATATTTGTTCGACAAACACTAAAATTATAGCAAAAATCAATCCATTACGTTTTGCATAAGTCGATTTATTCGATATTTTACTGTTTAAACTACATGAAGACAATGTATAGGTAGCTTTTTGTTTATACCACTGAAGTGGAAAACAAGCTTACGGTAAGCCTGGTGTGAAATGGTTACCGCAGCCTATGGATCGTTGCAACACCGGGGGCATTTCTCACGAGCTACCGACCCTTTAAAATCTAATCACGTGACCGGTTGGGGTGTACAAAAGGGGGGAGAAAAAAATTTTTCGCGACGAAGCAACCGAAGTCCGGTCATTTTTTCCCTTGCGCCCCCTTTTAGTTACTCTGACCGTAAAGTTAGGTAGGTATTCCCACAACAATAAGTCACAAATAAAAACAAACACAAAAAAAATAATTCATGAAATATTGTTACTATAGTACATATTGTTATAGATTCGTATTAAATTACAACAATCGTGCAAAGACGTGCCTAGGTTTATTACAGTCTGTCATGCATCGGGGAGCGTAACTAAGCAAGGTCAAGAAAACCAGTCTAAATTTAATAAAATAAACTGAAATAATACCTATTAATACAAAGGATTTTATCTAAAATTTAGAAAAAACACATATTAATTATTAACTAAATAATAGTGAACTGCGGTAATACCTACTTACCTTTGAAATTTTCACAATGATAAACATGAAAAAAATGCAGCATTCACTACATACCTTATTATTATGCGCTGGGACATTTCTCTCTGTCATAACATATGCAGTGTTATCGTAGCCACATTTTTCAATATCGTAACTCATCTGTCCGTATGATTTTTTACCGTAATTGTTCATTTTCAGAGAAACACTTATAGATTATGTGATATTAGAACTAAAAAGTTTTTATTTCACTCCTTATCGCACTGCGTACGCACGTGCTACGTAAACCTTGAATTATTCGCTACTATTAAAATAACTGGCATGCAATAATTAACTGCGACACTTAATCGCTTTTGAAAAAAAAAAAACTCGCATAAGTAGTCTGTGGTATTTATATTAGCGCCAAAATATTGTTTCACTAGGGTTGCGCTGTAACTCGTTACCGCTCTCAGTGTAGATTCAACGTGAACTGAGAAAATTTGCCGTACGACTCAAATAAATACAACGAGAAAGATTCACGGAAAACCGGAATTTTGAGCAAAATATTTTGTACATCGCACAATAATGTTTTTGGTTCCATTATCAGATCATAAAAGATTTGTTTAGGTGTTTATTTACATAGAAGTCTGAATTTTAAATTTTCCTAAAATAATTACTTAAAAAAGCCACAACTGCTCATAGTGTTTGTGGTCATATATTTTCTATGAATAACAAAAGATCATAATTTCTGCAAAGTGGTATTTTTGACTAGATTAATTTAAAATTTCTGAAACAATTCCCAACTTCAAATTTGTAGATAGTCTTTTTAAGAAACGATATTTTTTAAAGTCAATCAATTTAGCACATTAATAGATATTTATATCTCCTATAAAAATATTTAAATGTCAATATTTCGGAAAATAAATAAGGGTAAAAGGGTGAATTAAAAAGAAGTGTGCCGCTAAGCGGTCACCCATCTAATGACTGTCTAATCCCCGATGTTGCTTAACTTTGAATATCATTTCAATACTTTTCAACAAACAAATGTATTACTGTTCTCTTAATAATCTAAGGTGGCACTAATACGGTAATTTAAGATGGAAACGCCCCGAGCCCGTCTCAAACAAGGCCGATTTTTATTATTTTTTGTTATATTTTAGAGTTCACAATATTTTTTACTGTAGGTTTGAAGTTTGTATGTATTACTATTTTTACTTTACTAGTTTTACTTTCTTTTTATTATTTGTGTATAATCCGCCATTATATAATATTATATAATACAAGAATCCGAATATTTCTGAGGTAAAACGCAAAATTAACGCTGCCTCCAGGTTTAGTAAGAAAGAGGCTGCTGGAGTAAAATTCTAATTCATCGGCAAAATAGGTGGGCGACTAGTGAACTATCCTTCTGGGAGTCGTGCTTTCTGGTCGCTTGCCAAAGCTGCCGAAGGGAACTTTTGCCAGTCGTCGTTACCACCACTGCGAAAAACCGATAGTGACTTGGTCGCGAATATGAACAATGAAGGCGCTGTACCACCTACTATACCGTGGTGCAGTAAGACCATGCCGGAAATCTCCATAACACAGCGGGAGGTCCGGCGGGCGTTGCTTTCTCAAGACGTTCATAAGTCGAGTGGGCTAGACGGTATACCAGCGGTGGTGCTTAAGCAGTGTGCTCTTGAGTTATGTCCTGTACTCACGCGCCTCTTCGCGCTTTCCTACCACACTAGGCAATTTCCGTCTTCATGGAAGACTGCGAATGTGCACCTGGTGCCCAAAAAGGGCGAAAGATCAGATCCATCGAATTACAGGCCTATCGCTATTACCTCTCTCCGCAAGCCGTTTTTGCCGCAAATTTTCGAAACTCGCAAGGTTATCAAAACCTACAGAGTACTTCCCGTGAACTCAGAATCTTGAAATTTGGTACGAAGCAACGTCTTATAGCACAGATAAAGGAAAAAATGCGAAAACCGTAAATTTTCAGTTAAGTACATCATTCAATAAAAAATATTTTTAATAATATACAACAAATAATAAGTTTGCACGGAACCCAGACTCGCACTCGGTTGGTTTTTTTATTATGATTGAGGAGCTGCCGTTGAAATCGGTTATTCGAAAACGTCAAGTGCAAATCGGATTTTTTTCTATAATTCAGAATTTACCTGCAACGGTCCAATCCTACACCGATAACCTAATTTAGGGCGGGTTAACCCGCGGGCAAAAGCTAGTAATAAATAAAGCGCATACAAATTATAGCAAGGGATATTACGATATATTTTCTATAATAACACACGCAGCAATGGATATATTTCAGTTTTGTATAGATATATTTTGGCATACTTATGTGTTTGTGATGGGCTTAATAACGGTTAATTCGGTATTCCACACAATCCTAGAATCGGAGATCCGGACTCAGCATTTTCTCAACGATTCTTTCTTTTGCTGACATAAACACCCACGTAATTTTACACGCGTCTAATTTATGCTGTTACTTCAGTTATTGATTTAAAGGCACATAAATTGCTTTATACGTGCACCGGTGAAAACCCAGGGAAAATCTATTTCGTGGGGCGTGGATATTCTTAATCGCAGATAAAAACCATCTTATTTACCAGACAGATTTATTGCTTTGTGTAGGAAATAAAATGTACCTAAACACAAAATCGGCCGTTGTAGGCACATATTGCGGACCCGGCCACACGTTAAATACAACATTGGGTTTCAGAACAGTCTGAGGATTGCACGGACGCGAAGCAGAAAGAATTTCGTACATTAAACCTTTTACTTTTTAGCCCGAGTTCAGTGGTCCAATAAATAGTAGTAATTACTAATGACAGTGGTCGGTCATCGCATCTGTGCGAGCGCGACGGCAAATAACTATGCACGTGCAACAAAGACGAATAGTGACCGGTCATTGAACGAAATTCTTTCTGCTTCGCGTCCGTGCTATATCCCGTTAGCTCTACTTATAGTCTCGATAATTCTACCAAGTGAAATGTGGGATAGATGTTTAATTATAGTTGAGTTATAATATCATAATTTATTTTATAATTCTAGCCTAAGCTAATTTTCATGTATGATTGTATATATATCTTTACGGTATTTTATCCCAAGAAGATGGTAACCAGCGGTAAAATACACACCCACATTATTATGTGGTGGAAAGCCTCTTAACATAGACCACTTAAGTCCTGCGTGACACGCGACAGGGACTATCGCGGCAACGCTGTTTTTGATGCTGTGTGATTGTCTTTACCTATATATGCCCCATACGTAATAAGTGGGTGACTTACATTGGCATTAAAGTAACAAGCGATAAAATAAAAGACCTGGGGCAGAATAATTTACCTGACGAACTATAAGAAACAAGTCAGGTAGACTTAAAAACTGCGATGGGTAGTTATTATGCAGAACCATTAATATTTATCATTAGCAGCAATATGATGGATGTGTTTGGTGAATTGGTTATCATTATCATTAAATTGGATATTAAACGTATTCATGAACCGCTAACCGCTACGCAGAACATATAACCGCTAACTGATCATAAGTAAGCGGTTTCTGTCAGTATTTAGATTAATGAGTATAATTTGATGAGTGATCTAAATAGTTTATGTCACCATCACCCGTTGAAGTAACAATGCGAGCGACCACTTACTTGTAAATGGGTCCAAGAATATATTCACGATCTGGACGCCTCAGTTCAAAAACTGTCTGTGAAGTCTGTGAGTGATTAACTTACGCAGTTACTTATTTATTCATAATGTTTCGAATTCAAAAGCCAACCCCAACCCTATCCTTTGTATATCTCGTCCAGGACTGCCAGTTCAATGAGTACTGAGTACTACATAGACATAGAGAACTAACTAGACAGCGCAATTCCTAGCCAGATATGAAAAATAAAGGTGGCAAAAGTGTGACAGAGACCAAGCGAAACTGTGGTGTCTTGTCTATGAGAAAAGATACCGCCGGTAAACTTTCTCTTTCTGAAGTGTGGCCAATTTGTGAGGCTATTACGCAGGACAAATTACAGAACTTGAAGTTTATAGTGTTAATATCACTCTACCCCGGTCTAGTATATGGTGTTACTATCATTCTGTCCCGTTCTAGTTGGTCCCCAGTCTCATTCTACTACTTGTTATTATAAATTTGGTAATCTACAACTTATATACCACAGACTATATAATACTATAATATAGGTGTTATATAAACCAACACCTTTGTTCAGATACAATGCATTAGAAGTAATAATATTGTGGCGACGGGCTAAACTCACCCCCCTCCCGTATGACTAGAGTGGTTGTTGAAAAGAGGGTCTTAACATTATGATGTGGGTGTGTTTTTAACGACTAGTTAACCTCTCATAGAAATAAAAACCGTTAAGTTATACATATATATCGCAGCCATGTGGTATGATATGGAAAAGATATTATCATATAACTGAACAGATTATTAAATGAAACTTGGCTGCAACGCTTCGCTCGCTATGCTCGCTCCGCATTTACATTTACAAAAGAGAAACTAAACCTAACCCAAGATACATGACTTATACAGTGCGATTTCTGTTTCTTTTCTCTTCGATACTTAACGACCTGCCTAGGCGTCTAATTAACTGGCTAATTCAACCAGATGGCTGCGACATATAAACCTAACCCAATATACATGACTTATACAGTGCGATTTCTGTTTTTTTTCTCTTCGATACTTAACGACCTGCCTAGGCGTCTAATTAACTGGCTAATTCAACCAGATGGCTGCGACATATATACCAACTACATCAAAGCAATCAGAATGCAAGTACAGTAAACTAGGTTTGGCTTTATTCGTTCGGTTTAGGTCCCAACTAAGTTTGGTTGAAGTTTGGACGGGTATTTTTTTTTCAGGTGTCTAAGTTACAAGTCACTAGGTTTCAAAGTCGTTGTTCTTTGACTTTATAACCACATGATGTGTACGCAATAAAACTGTCACAACGGAACCCAAAGTTAGTACCTGTATAACACGCAATTTTTTTTTATTGATACTTAACGAATATCAGTTTAACTCATTACAGCTAACTAATAATTATTTCCTCTTTTGAAGTTGGTACCTATTTGTAATTAGTTAAATATGTCTATACGATTAGTCTTTTAAAGTTAAAGTTCGTTATTCTAATTATTTTTTAAAAGGTGATAACCGTTTGTTAATTTGTTTGTATATTTCTATCATGTTCAATCCACGCTTTTCACAGTGACAGCGAAATTTTATAAAAATCTTTTGTTAGCTATTATCACATTAAAACGGGCTGGGAGAATCCGACGGCCGATCCGTGGCCGACGATCCCTTCACGTCACTTGCTGTATCGAACATATTAGGTTTTTAACACATTAGTTGAACCCTTAGGTCTGAGGAAAGGCTCTGCCTCCCTTGTATAATTGGAATGTGTTCTGAGGAATTGTTCGAAATTATGCCCACGGCTACTTTACTATCGCACTGTTCGCCATCGGCAAGGAATTCATTCTCAAAATTTAGAACTATAATGGTCGCATACAGTGCGTTTTTAGAGAAACTTCCTCCCGCCCGCGAACATTTAGGTTGTGTTGTGGAATGAGCTCCCTGCCAAGGTTTTTCTAAGGACTACAGTTTGGAGTTGTTCAAGAAAGAAGTAATTAGATTTTTGAAGAGTCAGCAATGCGCCAATGATGCCCCAGGTGTTGCAAGCGTCTATAGGCTTTGGTGACCGCTTACCATCAGGCGAACCGTAAGCTTGTTTGCTATCTCAGTTGAAGGTAAACAAAAATCTTTGAATTATTTTATGTTGTTTTGCAAATGCTTAAAGAAAAAATTGTATTGTTAAATTTAGGTGCAAATTGCAAAACTTTTGAAGCATTTGTGGGATTAAAAAAATTATATGTTTCAAACTTCTTTTATCTTGCCCATCGGTTTACACTTTAAACATACAAGTGGATATGTGGTTTTATTTTTATCTACGTATTGTATTTTGCGCTATAAAAATAATGACTAACTCTTTTATTTCTACACTTGTGCAAATTCAGCGCGTCTTCAAAATATATTGTTACTTGGTGCAAATGTGAAAGTACAGAATAATATTATTCAGGTATTTTTATATTTTTTTACAGGTACCAAGGGCTAAGTGTGTGTCGCACACTCATTAAGTAAGGGTTCCGTGGAATGGGAATTATTGCTGAAAACTGAAAAACTTGGCAATCAATTTTGTTAAAAACAAAATTCGTTGAACGTACTTATCAATCTCTATTTTTTTTTATGCAAATGTATTCAAATAGAATTCGCGAAATCATGATTTTAGCGAGATCTCGATTTATTTTTCGACATTCAATCGCATTGGCAAGAACTTTTTTTTGAAATCTCGATCGATATCTCAACCAAATTAATTGGGACTATAAACGAGAGTACGAGATTGAGATAGTATGGTCAGCTTGCTGCGACAATAAATAAATCTCAATGAGTAGGGTAGAGGAAGAAGCCAAAACCTGAATCCGCATACAATAGCCTACTTTACCCAGTTCAGTACAACGAGTGTAAGACGAGCAGGCTTACTCAGCTGTAGGTATAGTAGCTTCCGCGTGGCTTACTACACCCCAAGTACCGTATGTTTCAGATTAAGTTTTTTTCCTAAATAATTAATTGTTTAGTGTGAGTGCCGTGTGTACTGATTTGTTACATAGTGCATATAAATATTATAGTTTTTAAACAAACGTTGTTTTTAATTAAAACAAGATTTTATTAATGTTTTATTCGCAAAATACTACAGCATTACTCTAAGTAGGTAGTGTTAATTGAGTATGAGATTTTTTGTCAATATATAACGTATTGCTTAAAATAAACCGAAATCTCGATATTTTCGATATTGATTGGTATAGGAGATCTTGAATTGCCAATCCTGACCTTGTCATCGATATAAATAAATTCTTTCATAGCAAAGATGCAGTCAAAAGACTAATCTCGAGCCAGGACTTGAACCTACGACCCTTACATTCCGTGTAAGTACTCTACCGCTGAGCTACCTAGGCACAAGTCTGACTGATGAAAATCCTAACTACATCTTTGCTCTGGAAATACGCTCGACTAGAACGTTATTAGTCACTAGGAGTTGTATACAATCCTGTCCTTAGAATTATTTGTATTCTTAGTATTTAGTCTTACTTTTTTGTTTTGTTTATTAATACTGTAAGACATTGATTATTTCTTAGTGATGAATACATAAACTGTCTTTTACTTTTTTATGTTGTGCTTGTGCTTTATATTTCATGTTAGTAGAGGGGATTCGTTGGTTCTGGCGCACTTCCCCCCAACCTCAACCCCTCGCCTAAAAAAAAGCTCACCAACTTTTTTTCTGCTTTGTACGACTCGCGCTTGACCACTCTCAATACATCGTTGGTTCTGGCACACTACCCTCCAACCCCAACCCCTCGCCTAAAAACTTTTCTGCCCCCGCGTGACTCGCGGTTGACCACTCTCAAAACATCGTTGGTTCTGGCGCACTACCCTCCAACTTCAACCCCTCGCCTAAAAACTTTTCTGCCCCCCGCACGACTCGCGCTTGACCACTCTCAAAACCACCCCTGTGTCTGGGGTGTGGCGACTCGCGCTTGACCACTCTCAAAACCACCCCCTGTGTCTGGGATACGTCGACTCACGCTTGACCAGAACTACCACGTGACATCACTGTAGGTTCTGTGTAGTTTTGTTAAGTATTTATATCATTATCGTAATGGGTCTATCGTATTTTTCCGTTCATTAGTTATTCTTATTTAATTACAATGTCGTGAGTGCGATAATGATGTTTGTGGTGACATTCCTAATACCTTTTTAATTATATTTGTACTTGTAAGATAAATCGTATATATATAGGATAGTCGAGAGTATTCGAGTTACAATTTATCATCAAGTGATTGAATTCATCCTGTGTGATACTGAGGCTGGTTCTATTTACTTCAAAAAAAGCTATGGAGGTATGTGTTTTTTTGCTTTATAATTCTTTATCTATATTTATTATATATATTACAGACCCTCAAAACTATGTGTTTGTTTGAATGTCTATTACTTAAACCAATTTTGTTTAGGTTTTCACTTTAGGCAAATTTTTGATTCAAATTATTATACAAATATGTTTTTAAAGCATAGGCTTATTTTATTACAGAATTCAACATTTAACGTAATGGAAGAAAACACGTTCAAGCATTACTACTACGCTACATCGGATGATGAGCAATCAACTGAGAAGGCCTTAGAAACAACAAAGCTCAAACGGTCTCGTCGAAATAGTATCGACTCATTCTTTGAGGGGACCAATCAGAAGAAAAAGAAACTCAGCTCTACAGTGGCGAGATCTTCAAAAGATGGTATCCCTGGTGTCACATACTTGTCTACTAATAATGATGATGGGGCTCATGCTACACATTTGATAAAAATTGAGGTGTATGACCTCATAAAATTGAAAAAAGTACCAGTAGATGAACATTGGAAACACTCAGAAGTGAGGATCAAATATTATACGGATACAAAAGATGAAATATATGAGCAAACGAAGGGTATCATATTTGATATCACGAAGCAAATAGCAGAAACCAATAACTGTAAAAAATACTTTTTTAAAAAGTAATCTCTAATAGCTAAATTAATTTATAAGAACCAGCTTCAGTATTACTCGAAATCAACTTTGAATCAAATTGTATCATGTTTGAGTTTTATTGTGAATGAATGAATAAATGATATAAATAAAAAATATTTTTTTGTTTTTTAACCACTAATTACACAAACACACACATAAGAAAAAAACATTTTTTTTATTTTAAAAAGTTTTATTATCAAAAATTGTTTTAAACATATCATATAATAAAATATCATTACATAGAGTGTTATTACTAAAGTGGTTTACAAAATCAATCATTGATTTACCATGAAACTTAAAATACAAATAAACAAGACAATATTCCCCACAAACAGTTGTAAAGTCATTTTGAACTCTTTTATTATTGTAACTCCATATCTTAGTATTCTTATTTAAGAAATATAAATGATGTCTACTAGGTTTACGACCATAAGAATCAAAGTATTCACCTAATCCATTTTTATTAATATGTATTCCCACCCAATGCGATCCAGGTTGATTGTCAACATCTAAATTACTAATGAGAAAAGCAGGTAGGTGCATGAGTACTGGTAATCTATTTGCAGCAAATACATTTAGTTTAATTTTCGGAGAAATTATCTTTAAACATTTTTGAATATCTAAAGTATTCATTTCAAAATGTTGATATTATGAATGTCAAAAGTATAATAAGTCCTTTCATTGAGTTCTAATTATTATATTTTAGCTACTGTAATCTACTGAAACATTACGATTTTTATCTATTTCAATAACATTATCAAATTCAGCATACACTATACAGTTTATTGTTTGTATGAGTGCTGCTTCAAAACGAACTTCAAGTCTTACGCTTCCATGTCTAATAAGATTCCAATGAGACGTAGAACTAGCTGATAAGTCTGGAGTTAAATCAAATGCCATCAAACAATATCCATTTGCATATTGTTCCCTAGAAATAGCATTACCATCATTCAAAAAGTGAATACCTGACCCGGAAAATAGTGTATGGTAAGCTGTGGTAAATATATTGTTGTGAAACATTGGTTGTAAAGCTTTTGATGGTATTTGTTGGCCATCTATATACAAACTAAATGTATTTATTCCATAGTTTTCAAAGTTAAAAGGGTTTCTGTTAAAACTTCCATTAAAAGCAGCATTGTTTACAAAACCTATTATACACCTTTTTGGAACTTGACCAATAAATATGTTATCAAGCGTTTTTCCCTGAACTCCTGAAGGTATTGTGAGCACTTTGACTTCAGCTCTGGTTATAGGATACTTAGCGGTCGTTGCACTTAAAACTTTTTGATGTGCTAATAATACACTTGGACTAATTTTTGCTCTACGAACTATAAGTGTAGCGTCAGTAAAAGTAACTTTCAGTTTAGCATCTGCACCAGCCATAAGATTAAAACTTTCTCTTGATCGTACTAGTTTAAGACTAATTTCAACACCATTTATCAGAAACTTTTCTTGATTAAACAAATCCCCATGCAAATGTCCTACCATTTCTACCTCTTTACTCTCACGTACAAATTGATTCCTTTTTTTAAATTCATCATTAGAATCATCTAGTGAATTCATTTTTCCAGCTGTGTCTTCATACCATAGTCCACAAGTCAGATGAGATTGTTTAGCTGCTGGACCATAGTTTAATAAAGTTTCTATAAATGCCCTATAAGCATAAGTGTTGTTTGGTGGAGATACTAGTTTTTGATTTAAATACACATCGAGTTGATTGAACAGTGAGTGTAACCAGTTATTAGTTGGGGCTACTACTGTAGCAGCAGCTAAGTTGGTACCATCTTGGTTTCGAATTTTAACTTTTAAATGTAGTAATGTATGAGACAAATCGATAAAATCATCCCCCGTACCAGGAATTTGAAATTCAATTGGTCCATCGTCTGTAAGGGATGATATAGGTTTGTAGTGTATCCATTGTCCATTTTCAATACTTGTCTGAGTTGTTGGTAAAGCAAATAAATCCAATTCCGATTTTATACATTCACATGAATGATTATGTAAGAATGACATTATTTGTTTGAAAATATATCTTTAGTATTTCTATTAATTTTATACTTTCTAGTTCTCAACTCTTTCAAAGCTGTTGACGGAATGGAATGAATCCGACGTTGACGTTTCGTTATATAACCTGATCCATTCATTAGTCTTTCAATTTTATCATCTGCTCTTCGTTTTAAATTACTACTTACATCTTTTAACCGTGTTTGCACAGATTCATTAATTGGTTTCTGGCTTATCATATCGCTTAATAATCCCACTCCAGCATTAAGAGCCTCTTTACCAATTACTCTAGCCCCACTTGATAATAAAGGTAGTACTGATTGAAACAGGCCTCCTAAAAAGCTTCCTATTCCATGACCACGTTGATGTGGTACACCTTTATAAATTACACCAATTCCTGATCCTGCTTGGTGTGAATAATATTGCTCATAGGGACAAATACTGTTATTATGCATTATAATCGCTTAAAGTGTAGTTTAACATATGCGGTCCCAAATTGAAATGGTATTTTATTACCAGTGTTTGTTCTTATATCTATTTCAATTGTATCAAATTCTCTTCGCATAACTGGTAAGTAGTGGGGTGGTGAAAATACATGCATCTTATAAGCACCATAGATATATTTCTCGGCGTCTAAAGGTATTATTCTTAACAATGGTGTCATAACATCTCCAACTATTTGCGGATCAATTATATCACAGTAAACAAATAATTGAGAAGGTAATCCTAAATGTAAATTGGGTGGGTATCTTCCAACATTTTTTGTTATTAAATTAGTTTTTGGTTCAAAGCCAAGTTGAATACTTAACTTTGATAACGTTAAAGATGATATATTTTTATCGTTAATTTGAACAGAGACCATCTGGGAAACTTTATCATAATGAAAGCGACAGTTTTCTTTTAGGTTTAAGGCTTTTAAAATGTTATCAATATTATCATAATTGGTTGCAGGTATATGATTTTTATAAATAACTGATGATATTGATTTATCCAAAGGTACTATCATTTTCTTAGTAATATACATTATATTTTCACCCTCTTGAACTGTAAACATACTACATGGGTATTGAAATTCTACAACTCCAACAGACCACTGTCCTTCTAATTTTATAGGTTTTGGAAGTTTTGTTGAAAAATTTGTAGTGGTATTACTCGGAAAATATTCCATTGAACTATTACTGAGCAAAGTTAAATAAAAATCTTGCTTAATCATATTTTTTCTATATCTTTTAATGATACCCAAGTATTAAATTTGTTTGGATAACCTTTCCACTTCACTAGTACTTGCTTTCTATTTCCAAAATAACGAGTGTGGAGTATTTTATCTATTTTATGTGGGAGAGTGGGGTTGTATATTACTTTTTGTAATTCTTTTTCATAAAATGTACCTGTAATGGGTTCATTTTGAAGATCTTTTAACGTATAAACTACCCAAGGTGATCTTCTTATAACTGAAGTAATAACAAATATTTCATCACTCCAGTTGCTCTCGTATCCTTTTTGAAATATGTGTTTATGTTTTGTTATCCTAACATAATCACCTTCTTTAAACCTGTTTAGAATAGCCTTTTGCCCTTTATCTCTATCATATAAATTATTCCAAACAGTCATAATATTTTCTGAGTTAACATCTTTGGGACACATTTTTATACTTGAATGATAGCTATGATTATAAGAATAAATCAAATCTTTTAAAATATCAACATATCTATATGTGTTATGATGTGTGAAATACCGCCACATTTTTGTCTTTAATGTTCTTTGAAAGCGTTCCACGATACTAGCTTTTATATCAGGATTGTTAGTGGTGTAATAGTTTATACCTTTACTTTTAAAATATTTTTGTACATCCTTAGAAACAAATTCAGTTCCCTTATCTGACTGAATGTGGTTAGGTAAGGATTTTGACTCATTAAATATACTTTCAAAGCATTCTTTTATAGTTATAGAGTTCTTTTTTTTTAAACATCTAGCAAATGCATATTTACTAAATACATCAATAACACACAGAATATATTTAAAACCATCATTATATTCAGAATAAGTGCGCATATCACTTAAATCCACCTGCCACAAGTCATTATAATTAGATAAAATGTACTTATTTCTAGGAAATCTATTTCTTACAGGTTTATGTAATGTGTAAGTTTCTTGTTCTTGCAACCAATTTTTCACTTGTTTTGCTGTCATTTTTCCATTTAACGAGTTGATGAGTTTGTTAACACCTCCATATCCAGCAGGATGAGAAACATCATAGTAAATCTGATTTATTTCTAATAGGGGGTCCATTTTTCCCAGTCTATTTTTTTCTTGATTTTGTTAAAATGAGTCTTAGTAGGAGTAAAAACTATTATCTGATTGCAATTTGTTAAGTGGAATTTCTTCTTTTATATCACCTAAGTAAAGTTTATTAATATATTCTAGTCTTTTTGGATTTCCAATATAAGTTAATGGTATTTTAATTTCTTTTAATGCTGATGCAAACTCTTGCCACCCAATTGGATCACTGTGTTTAAGTGGTCTTAGTGTATCATTCACCAGGTCTATAATGTTACTTCCTGGTATTTTCATATTATTGATACTAACAGTTCCATTGGTATCCCAATCTACCCTATTTTTATTTGAAAAAATTGATTCTATTAGTAATTCACCTCGTTTTATATACGTCTTAGGAATCAATTTCAAGAGTTGTTGCTTTGAATAAAATGGGGTTAAGTCAGTATCATTTATGGTTTTTGATTTTATGTTTGATACCTGCTCAGTGTCAAGGACTGTTTCCTTAATGACATCAGTATCTTTATAATTAGGCGAACTTTCTGTTTTGGTTATAATTGGTATTTGATATGGTCGTCGTTCTACTTCAGTAAAATGTAAATACCTTTGTAGTGTTTGTAAATACAAAATCCATTTTTCTCTATCTTCTACATTACTATTTAAAATATCTTTCATTTCACCATCTAAACGGGATAAAGTATTTAAAGCGCTTTGTGTTTCATTTTCCTTTTTAATTTTTTCTATCAAATTAGGTTCAATTAGAATCATTTTTTTAGCATGTTCCATTTTTGCTTTTATTTTCCTGCTAAGGTTTTAAAATTGAACTCACCAAGGCACTTAGAACAGATCCTAAAATAATAGGTAAAAAGGCACCACCCCTTTGAATAATTACGTTTTTTCTAAGTAGATTTCTTCCTTTACAAACCAACTTTCTCAATATATTTTTATATTTTTTTAATTTGTTTTTATCATTTTCCTTGACGGGTATTTTACCCTGTAATACGTTGTAAATACACTCACAAATAAAATTTATTTCTTCTTTACTACAAGATTTAAGTAAAGCTTTTCTATGTCTTGGTTTCAATACATGCAACGATTTTAAAAGTTCTTGATGTGTAGTCACTCTTGAATGCATTATTTATGAATGATTGGAATTTCATTATGTTTGCTGTATTTAAATCCTTTTTTAGGTATATTTACAATGCAGTTCTGGTCAGAAGGAAATATTCTCGTTTTAAATCGACACATATCAATTGTGTCCTGTTTTAAATCTATTATTAGGTAGCCATGAGGTTCACTAGTAGCATCTTTGTAGGCATCTTCCAAAAATTTAATGTTTTCAGGTGAGACTTGACGTGCTAAGTAACGAATTTGTGTTTTATCTCGTGGATTTTTAAAGTAGACTATATAACTAGAGTTTAAAGAAATATCTCTCTGTCCTTTACCTTGATGGAATATATTTTGTGTAATATAGAAAACACTAATGTTTCTATGATGACTACCCTTTGTGAATATGTCAACAACACGACCATCAGACTCTCGCATGAGGTCATCGATTATTATTAGTTGTGGTTGTTCTCCATCAAACATACTGAGGTCAGGAATACCTTGGTAATAATTAACATTGTTCAAGTTGTATAACGGTTGCATTTCATCATAACACCACATAATATTAGAAAAATGTTGATTGCAAATCTCATTAGCATGTTTCACAAAATTTTTAACAAAAACTGATTTACCACATCCACTAGGGCCAGCTACAATTACTGTAAAGGGATGATAAAAATGAATCATAATTATTTTTAATGTGTGTTCTCTTTGAAAATGTTCAAATTCATATGGAGGAAAGCAATAAAAACAAACACTTATATATTAAAAACAATATAATTAATAATAAAAAAAAAAAAATTACAATCATTAGGTTACTTAATAATAGTTATTACCTTACATTTTTTAAACACACATAAACCAGATACTTAAGATAATTAATACTCTATATTATTATTATTTCAAAACTATAAGTTAATCTTAAAATGACCCCAAGCATATGTATCTGTTGAATTAGGTAAAATATATCTCTTGGTGTCATTACAGGATAGACAAGTTTTATTAATTTGTTGTGTAAAAATAGTATGTTTCACACTTCGAATCCTACACATTTGTGAAACGTTTACATTTTTATTAAATAGACACAACTTATAATTTTCCAAATTCATCTTTTTTGTCACACTTTTATTTACACCTTTTGCTTTAGCAATAACCTTACTTTCAATGTCCATTGCATACATTTTTGATCGAAGTCCTACAAACTCCCGAAATATTTTACCATTGTTCTCATCCTTAAAATATCCAAGTTTCTTTTTATTTAAAAGTGGGAAACCATAAACATTATCACTAGAATAGTCTGAAGTATCGAAAAAACATTCTAAGTCAGATTTTATATCATTATAAAAATTATCTGTAAATACATGGTAAACTAAGCTATCCGTATCAGTGTATAATAACTTGACACTATTATTGTATTTTCTTTTCATGTAATTATAATGAAAGTTATACATCAATGTTTTTGATATTTCTAATATACAAAATCCTAAAACAAATGGTTTATTGAAATATACCTTAGTCTTTTGTAATTGTACAGCAATTAAAGACTCGGAGAATATAGATAGACTATGAAACTCAGGGCGAGCAATTAAACTTTGTGCACCTTGAATTTTTCCATGGTTTTCCCAGTGGGTTAACAATTTCACATTAACACGTTTTTCAACATTTTCCATAGTTTTACCAAAGACTGCATTATTCATAAGTTTATAAAAATCTTTTTCAAAGTCACTTTTAGCTAAAGTTCTTAGTTGTGTATTTAAATCTATATATTTCTTCAACCAAGGACTTTGCTCAAACTGTAAAACTCTATGAACTCTAATTAATTTCATACCAAGTTGTAAACATTGCTTCAGATTTCTATAGTGAATAATATATTTAGTTTTGTAATATAAATTTGGTACTAATTTTTTATCTTTACTGTTACCGATTACAATGTTTTCAGGGCATAAAGGTAAGTCTGAATGAAGATCATGTAAATTTTCAGGGTATTTAAGATCAACTTCCAGTATGTATCCAATATCTGATGAATCTGATATATTGAAGTCTATGTTCGGGTTAACCCATTTAAAATCTCTTACAGGCAAATACTGAGACATTGCCCAACCATAGAGATTGTTTGCATCAAAATACATTAAGTAAGATTTTGGTAAGTTATCTTTGTAATCACCCATGTACTCGTTATTTGCTTTTCCATATCTGTTAGAACACTGTGAAATACCACCTCTTATACCAGACTTTACGAATGCTATTTTATCAAAGTCTTTTAATAATTCCAGTGTTATGTTAGTACATTTTAGCATTGCATCCCAGCTTAATCCTGGAAGGGTATAATATTGTACAGGGTCGAGTTCATATGTTTTAATACAAATTTCTCTAAAGTTTTCAAAAATATCAGTGAGTAACATTACATCAGTTCTTAAGTATAGATTGGAATAGTCCAACATATTTTTACATTTAAATTGGACCCAAACATTTTGAGCATGTTTATAATCATCATCTGAGACACTGGTATTACTTAAAGAGTTAAAGAAAGCGTCTTGATCTGGAAGAGTTGTAACTTTTAAGGATTCATAAGAATTAACAAATTCATAAGGAAAAACACCTTTCCTAATAAGTTTATTAAAATCATTTTCGTTTGGAAATTGTTTTCTTAATTCTATAAATTGATCTTTTTTTAGATTTTTAGCTAAACTATCTAAACTACTGGCCATGAATTTAAAGGAATCTAAAAACCGCAAATGTACTAAATGACCTCTTATATTAAGTTTTTTTGAGAATGAAATATATTTTTCCTTATTTTGCGGAATGATATCTATTTCTCCATCTTTAAAATTCAAAGCATGAACAATAAAATGAGCATCATAATTACTTAGATTATGAAATAGAATGGGAATGAAAAAGGGAACACGATACTTTGAACTACATAATTCGTGAGCAACACCTCTAAAATTACCAGTATTCCAATCATAGTCTACTGTGATGTCATCACCCAATAGCCCTTCACAAATATAACATAATTGCGATTGTCTAATAGATTCCTTCTCTTCGTTAGTTAATGGAAGTGGACGTTTTTGAAAACAATTTATCCTATGTATATTGCTAATATCTTTGTAAATGCTTTCCATAAACATTTTTGCACAATTAGGCCCTGTGTATGTTCTGTATGTAGACAGCTTATCATCATACGAACATTTTATATAGTATCCATAACTATAAACTTCATGTTCATGTATTGTTTTTGTATATGACTTCGATGGATTAGGGTCACATGAGGTGACGGGTTTTAAAAGAGCTTCAAAGTCTGCATATATTACAAAAGGTAATTTTAATTTTCTTTGAAACTTATCAAAATAGATTTCATCATTATTTGTTTCCCGATTAAACCAATCTTTTCCTTTTGTATGAATTCCTGGTAATTCAGTAACAATATGAGCACAGTCATGTTTTTGGTGATTAATTAAATTAACTTTAGATTTAAAATATAGAAGGCAACCATCACAGATATGAATAGCATTATTTCGATTCGTTATTTGTTTACTAACCAAGCGTGATAAATTTTTTATAAAACAATAATGACCATTTGAACCATTGTTTAAAAATAATAAGTTAATGTGTAATTCTTTACGACATTTAGTAAAATATAATGGTCCAACGATGGTATTACATTTTTTTTCTTTGTTAAATTCTAATCCGAAAACATTGATACTAATGTTATTCTGTTTTTCTACCTTGGGTATATCCGATAATTTGATTGGGAACTGTATATTATTAAACTTTAGTCTAATTTGATTCCTCAAGTATGATGATACCCTTTCAGAACTTTTATTTACAGGATATAGTGCGGATAATAAAGCCCACTTAAAACATTGTTGATCGTTATTTTTTACATTTATGACTGCTTTTTTACGCTTAATATCTAAAGGTAATTCAATAAACGAAGACCCTCGTAAGGGATTGAACTTATTAACATTCATTTCTAAGAACTGAATTTTTTTTAAAGTCCATCCACTATCTTTTGCTTCGAAATCACTCATTTTATTTTTAATGTCTTCGCTTAAAGTTTCTAAATAATTTTCTAATTCGTCCCCTAAAGAAATAGTCCAATTTTTTGTTTGAAAATCGAAAGAATTTTTTAAATCTTTTGTTTCCTGTTCAAAATCTGCATGAATAATAAAATTAACTTTAACAATAGTTAACTCTTTTAAACATTCCTGAATAAGAAATAGTATCGACTCTTTAATTGATGCTATGAATACTTCAGGAGTTTGTATTTTAAGTGACTCATTAGCTTTAGGTGATACAATTCTATACGTTAAGACCCGAGACCCAAAAGCAACTGATATAACAGAGACATTATGTAAATTATGATTATGAATAAGACATTTTTCTTTGTGTTTCTTAGATCGTAAGTGATGAGCATAGAACCTTTGGCTAACCTGTAATTCACATATTTGACACATAACGTTCTGTCTATGTGTTGTATTGGAAGATGATGACGTCGATGCTTGTTGTAAATCTTCAACACTAATATCAGCTTGTCTCTTCAAACCTCGACCGACTTGAATTGAAGATTTTCTGTAGATATAACATGCTTATGTTAATATAAGAACACAAATATGTAACATAAAATTTAAATAAGTATAGTTAGAATGTATACCTGAATGTTTCCTCAACTTCTTTACAGATGTTAAACAGTGAAGTGTCATAATACGGATTTTCCAGAGCATTATCTTCATAATTCTCACACGCTCTCATTAGTTCTTTTTCTTCTTCTTCAAAAACATTTTGAAAAAAAACACTTTCTAGTGACATGGTTGAAATAAACCAGTTTAGCTTTGCTTGTGAATGATGAATTAATAATAAATATAATGTTCGATTTTTCTCTCATATATACAAGTCGATAAGGTGATTACTATATTAGTTGATGGTTAATTAATAGTTGCTCGTTACTTATCAATTAGATACTCATAAAATTTTGTAAGGATGGTTCTTATAAATTAATTTAGCTATTAGAGATTACTTTTTAAAAAAGTATTTTTTACAGTTATTGGTTTCTGCTATTTGCTTCGTGATATCAAATATGATACCCTTCGTTTGCTCATATTTTTCATCTTTTGTATCCGTATAATATTTGATCCTCACTTCTGAGTGTTTCCAATGTTCATCTACTGGTACTTTTTTCAATTTTATGAGGTCATACACCTCAATTTTTATCAAATGTGTAGCATGAGCCCCATCATCATTATTAGTAGACAAGTATGTGACACCAGGGATACCATCTTTTGAAGATCTCGCCACTGTAGAGCTGAGTTTCTTTTTCTTCTGATTGGTCCCCTCAAAGAATGAGTCGATACTATTTCGACGAGACCGTTTGAGCTTTGTTGTTTCTAAGGCCTTCTCAGTTGATTGCTCATCATCCGATGTAGCGTAGTAGTAATGCTTGAACGTGTTTTCTTCCATTACGTTAAATGTTGAATTCTGTAATAAAATAAGCCTATGCTTTAAAAACATATTTGTATAATAATTTGAATCAAAAATTTGCCTAAAGTGAAAACCTAAACAAAATTGGTTTAAGTAATAGACATTCAAACAAACACATAGTTTTGAGGGTCTGTAAAATATATAATAAATATAGATAAAGAATTATAAAGCAAAAAAACACATACCTCCATAGCTTTTTTTGAAGTAAATAGAACCAGCCTCAGTATCACACAGGATGAATTCAATCACTTGATGATAAATTGTAACTCGAATACTCTCGACTATCCTATATATATACGATTTATCTTACAAGTACAAATATAATTAAAAAGGTATTAGGAATGTCACCACAAACATCATTATCGCACTCACGACATTGTAATTAAATAAGAATAACTAATGAACGGAAAAATACGATAGACCCATTACGATAATGATATAAATACTTAACAAAACTACACAGAACCTACAGTGATGTCACGTGGTAGTTCTGGTCAAGCGTGAGTCGACGTATCCCAGACACAGGGGGTGGTTTTGAGAGTGGTCAAGCGCGAGTCGCCACACCCCAGACACAGGGGTGGTTTTGAGAGTGGTCAAGCGCGAGTCGTGCGGGGGGCAGAAAAGTTTTTAGGCGAGGGGTTGAAGTTGGAGGGTAGTGCGCCAGAACCAACGATGTTTTGAGAGTGGTCAACCGCGAGTCACGCGGGGGCAGAAAAGTTTTTAGGCGAGGGGTTGGGGTTGGAGGGTAGTGTGCCAGAACCAACGATGTATTGAGAGTGGTCAAGCGCGAGTCGTACAAAGCAGAAAAAAAGTTGGTGAGCTTTTTTTTAGGCGAGGGGTTGAGGTTGGGGGGAAGTGCGCCAGAACCAACGAATCCCCTCTACTCATGTTTTTTATGTTTGTATTGGAAAGTGTCCTTTTATGATAGGGAGAGCATTTTCCAATATTTTAATTGGACGCTGTAAGAGAAAGGGAGAAAAGAAATACCCTTGCTGAGTTTCTTGCCGGTTCTTCTCAGTACAAGGTCTCCCGCCCTGTAGACTTACGAACCGATGGCGTAGTGACATTCATAAGTGCTCAATTATTGTAGCCTAAACTGAATAAATTGAATTTGAATTTGAATATATCACGCGAGATCCATACGCGCACTCTATCAGGTAATCTCAACCTCTTTAGATTCTTTTACACCTGTTCGTTGATTCTAAAATGCATACATTTAGAGTTAAAGTGTGGCGAAACATCAAACTCGGGTAAAACCTCAAATAACTATGTTTTTAAAGATTTTGTCATAACAGAATTGTTAATAAAATAAAAAATATAGAGAAATTCTTAAGACTTCTAAGAAAAATAGCAATATAATCAGCACATTTGATCTAAGATAAATTCATGGAGAGTATTTTATTTAATGAAGGCAAATCCTTATAAACCAATAAGGGATTTTTAACATGGCCGTCAAACAGATTTCTATTTTAGTTTAAATCTTTATAAAGTTCTTGTTATGACCTTAACTTAAAAAACACTGTATAACTGAGTTTATTATTGTATTATCTATAAATCAATATATATAAAAGAGTGAACTGACAACTCAACGCACAGCCCAAAATGCTGAGTCCAGAGCCTGAAATTTCCTTTTATAACACAAACGAGCACTAAGAAATACTATTCTGTCATTTAGTTTTAATTTTTATATTATATTTTCCGCATTAAAAACGGCTTGTCATCCCGAAATATCTGCATTAATGTCCTATTTTTGTTTGTATGTCTCAAAATATAATAATTAAAGCACTTAGAAAGGATTCTGCAGAATTCATTCCCGTAAGGGGATAAAGTAGGAGTTGGAAGTTTGTATGAAAATCCGTCATCTTTGAAGCTAAATACATAGAAATTGGTATAATAACAAATTAAGGTTTACGTGATTAACCATTTTTGGAAAATCATCCCCCAGGTAAAAAATTGGGGTTGAAAATTTGTATCACAACTTCAATATTTATGTGTCTTGGGAAATTTAGCACAGAGGTATCCTTTATTAGGTAATCGAGCACTAAGCAACGATTTTGCCTTAAGATGGTTGACCCATTTAAGTGAAAAGTTTGTATGGAAATCCGCAATTTTTGAAGCATTTAGCACAAAAATTGTTATTAGGCCAAAGTAAAAAATTAGGATTGGCGTGTTTCACCGATTTTAGAAAATGATCCCCTAAGGGGGCAAATAGATGATAAAAATTTGTATGAGATTTTTTTCTGTAGGGACAAGATATTTTGTACAGTGTTATCTATTATTATATAGGCAAGCACTAAGAAAGGATTTTGCAAAATTCATCCCTAAAGTGGGTAAAATTGGGGTTGAAAGTTTTTATGGAAAGCTGTAATTTTTAAAGCTAATAAATGCATTAAAAAAAAATTAAATCAAAGTAAACATGTTTTACTGATTTTGAAAATTAATCCTCTAGGAGAGTATAAATCAGGGTTAACATGTGTTTGGAAATTTGATTTAAGTTTAATGCATAAAAATAATATTTGGCCTTAATTATTGCAAAGCCTCTTCTTGAAGTTCGACAGCAGTATTGTCAACCTATCTCCATTATTATCATTTAATATTAAATCTCTAACATCCCATCGGAGATAAATATAATGAAGGTATTTATTATTAAGCCCGTAAGTTGCGTCTTTCTTCGGACATAGCCCTCTCAAAAGCCTTTCCATGATGACCTCTTGTTCGCCATATGGAGCCATTTGATTTGAGACTCTTACTCTAGCGAGTGTAGCAACTGCATTTGGATTTGAAGCATAGTTTGTTGATGTTGATAATTAATCTAATTGTAAAATTAATTAAGGTCGATGTAATTTTCCGTAGAAAGTAGTATTATTTGTATGTAGGTAGTTAGTTATCACCTAAAATTCAATTTATTTTTTCTCATTAAGTATTCCTGTACTAAAACCTTATAATATATTGAAGATAATTCAGACGTCTTCGCGACCAAACGTACTGCATGGCCATATACATGGTGGAAAGGAAACGCTAAGTGATGTCACTCAATTATTTCTAAATCATACACAAAATCGAAATACTAATAATTGATCCTAAAAGTGCTTCACGAGCTCTACCCAATGGTATCAATAATGGCTTGTAAAATAAACTGGATCTAACATGTTACATAACATGCTAATAAAAATTCGGTGGGTCAGCTAATTCTATAACATTAAAATCGGCCAATTGCGAGGCGAACTCGCGCACCGATCGAAGGTTCCGTACCACCACAGAATGCAAAAGCCCGACTCGTTACGGGTCGTGCTGCTTTCATTTTAAGAGGGAATACTATCTAAATTCCATTTTTTTTGACAAAAGTTTCTCCGGATCCGCTGAGCAAATCCGACTAATGACTGAGTTTTTCAGGATATGGTTTAAACCCTGAAACACATCAAAATAAATGAACTTTATAGAATAAAATCCTAAACTGATCCCTTATCACTGTTTTCTTTAAAGTGTTGGAAAAGAAATCTTCAAAGTTCTTAGTGCTATTAATTTACAACAGTTATATAAAGCATTTTTTGATAACAATTAATTATTTCATGAAATTATTAATTTATTTCATACATTGTAATGAAAATCTCAGTAATTTAATATGTGGCTGCACTACTACATATCGCGTCATTCTTGTTTTTACCCGACTGTGCCAGAAGAAGGGTTATATTTTTCGAGTGTATGTATGTATGTTTATTTATTTGGCCTAAAGGGCTTGTTGGATTTTAGCTTGAGAGGCGTCGTTAGATTGTGAGAGTGACGCTCGGCACATAAATGAAAAGGAAATCAATATGGTGGATTTTATGCGCTTCAATGTGCGGGCTCAACATATTATTTCAAGACCCACGAGTTGGGTATCAAAATAAAGGCCTTGAAAGGTAAGAACGAAAATATATAACGCTTATAAAAAAAGTTATAAATAAAGTTCTCTGTCACGTAGTACTGCCTTTTGTCTTGTCTCGGTGTTTTATGACTTCGAACAACTTCTCGTTATAGGATCGTGCTGCAGTTTTGCATGTATTTTGGGTTTACGTAGCAACACAAAATAGAAAATGTCGTATGTCTGACCATCTGCTTTAATTCTTTGAAGTTAATTTTGACCAACTTCTCGTAATCGGATTGTGTTCTAATTTTGCTTGCGCTTTGGGTTTACATGGAAATAAAATGTAAAATGTTGTCTGTCTGCGTCAAACTTTTAATATAATTTTTACTAAATTCATCGGCAAAATAGGTGGGCGACTTGCGAGCTATCCTTCTGGGAGTCGTGCTTTCTGGTCGCTTGCCAAAGCTGCCGAAGGGAACTTTTGCCAGTCGTCGTTACCACCACTGCGAAAGACCGATGGTGACTTGGCCCATAGTGCTAAAGAGAAAGCCGATCTACTGGGCAGTCTCTTTGCCTCGAACTCGAAAATGAACGATGAAGGCGCTGTACCACCTACTATACCGTGGTGCGGTAAGACCATGCCGGAAATCTCCATAACGCAGCGGGAGGTCCGGCGGGCGTTGCTTTCTCTAGTCGTTCATAAGTCGAGTGGGCCAGACGGTATACCAGCAGTGATGCTTAAGCAGTGTGCTCCTGAGTGATGTCCTGTACTCACGCGCCTCTTCGCGCTTTTCTCCCACACTAGGCAATTTCCGTCTTCATGGAAGACTGCGAATGTGCACCCGGTGCCCAAAAAGGGCGATAGATCAGATCCATCGAATTACAGGCCTATCGCTATTACCTCTCTCCTCTCTAAGGTGATGGAGCGTGTGATCAACACACAGCTTCTAAGATACCTAGAAGTACACGATCTGGTCAGTAACCATCAATATGGCTTTCGCCACGGTCGCTCGACTGGTGACCTTCTAGTGTATCTCACACACCGATGGGCACTAGCCATTGAGAGTCAGGGGGAGGCATTGGTATGTAGCCTGGACATAGCGAAGGCGTTCGATCGGGTCTGGCACCGGGGTCTTCTATCGAAGTTGCCATCTTACGGAGTGCCCGAGGGTTTGTGCAAATGGGTGGCTAGCTTTTTGTCCGGCAGACGCATACGAACCGTAGGTAGTTCCTCTGATAGCATGGACATTAATGCTGGTGTCCCGCAAGGCTCTGTGCTGTCTCCTTCGCTGTTTCTACTGCATATCAATGACATGTTGGACATCAACAACATACATTGCTATGCAGATGACAGTACTGGAGACGCTTTTTACACGGGTCGTGCAAACATCCCTCGTTCTGTTGTTGAGGAAAACCGCAGAGAACTTGTGTCTCAAATCGAGACCACACTGTCCCAGGTCTCTGACTGGGGACGGGTAAACTTGGTCCGATTCAACCCTACAAAGACACAAGTGTGCGCGTTCACCGCTAAGAAAACTCCATTCACTGTGGTCCCACAATTCCAGAACACTCCCGTCTCCATCTCCAAGAGCATTGGGATCCTTGGTGTTGACATCTCCAGGGATGTTCAGTTCTAGATCATTTACAAGATAAGGTTAAGCTTGCGTCCAAAAAACTTGGTGTATTCAACAGAGCAAAGCAGTACTTCACATCGGGGCAATGGTTGTTACTTTACAAGTCGCAAGTTCGGCCCCATATGGAGTACTGCTGCCATCTCTGGGCTCTGTGCCAACGACGGGCTGTGAGAATTGTCGACGATTCCAAACTCACTTGCGGTATCGAGCCCTTAAGTCTGAAGAGAGACTTTGCCTCACTGTGTGTGTTCTACCGCTTGTACAATGGGTTGTGTTCTGAGGAATTGTTCGAAATGATGCCGACGGCTACTTTCTACCATCGCACCGCTCGCCATCGGCAGGGAATTCATTCTCACACTTTAGAACCTAAATGGTCGCGTACAGTGCGGTTTCAGGGAAACTTCCTCCCGCGAACGCTTAAGTTGTGGAATGAGCTCCCTGCCAAGGTTTTCTGCAAGGACTATAGTATGGAGTTCTTCAAGAAAGAAGTTATTAGATTTCTGAAGGGTAGGCAACGCGCAAGTGATACCCCTGGTGTTGCAAGCGTCCATAGGCTACGGTGACCGCTTACCATCAGGCGGACCGTAAGCTTGTTTGTGGTATAAAAAAAAAAAAGATTTTGTTGATACTTATTAACAATACCTTGTTAACAATTTAAGTTCAGTAAAAGTCGGTGGTGGCCGAGGGGTTTAAATTTCACTTTACGTCCCAAGTGGCGGAGGTTCGAACCCCGGGGTCGGCGTGTACCAATGAGTCTTTTCTTAATTTCTCAAGTACACTGATTTATTTATTGACACTACTGGCTTTTCGGTGAAGGAAAACATCGTGAGGAAACCTGCATACGCCAAGAAAAAAAAAGACTTATGTGAAGTCCACAATCCGCACTGGGCCCGCGTGTGGACCTATGGCCCAATCACCCTCGCTTATGAAGGTAGGCCGTGCCCCATCAGTGGGGACGTATGAAGGCTGACAAGTCAGCAATATCCGTCAGTGACGGCCCCATACATAAGTAAGTAGTGTAAGTATGCGTACAAATCGTGCTTATCTTACATACAAGGTGGGTACATTCAAGTGCAGAATTATCTGTTTATAGCCAGTCCGGGCCTGATAATGTATATATGTATAAATTCTCATCAATTTTATAATGTTTGTGTTATAATATTATTATAACATAACATGCATTAGGGTCTTTATATATTGTTTGTTTTTATTTTGTCAATTTTGTGACCATAATAACAAATAAAGCCTTGCGGATCTTCAATGTTTTTTCCGTTGTTTTTTCCATGTTATTTGGATGTAGGTTACTACGTATATTGAACTAGTTTTGATATTTACGAGTTTTAGTAACAATGTCATAGCCTAATTGCCTGTTATTGTTTATTGTGTACCGTCTATTTGCTACCTAAATATCTGTAGCGGCATTATAAACGAACCTCCTTGTTGTAATTAATGCAATGTATGTATAATTTTGACAGTTTTACTAAATTATTCACGATTGAAAAGTCCCTTACAGTGCATCAAAATAGGCGTTTTGTGAACAAGCATTATACGCATTGAGTACGCTTAATGTTGTCTATGCACTCATTCGTTCTGTTGACCAAAATGAGTGCACTGTGACGTCGCTTCAACTTTCCATTGGATGCACATGCACGCGAAGTAGTGTAGTGGATGCACTGTCAAATAGTAAACGGCCATAGGGGCGTTTTGTTGACAAGCACTATACGCATTGAATACGCTCAATGCCTTCTATGCGCTTATTCGATCGTTCTGTTGATCAAAATGAAGGCCCTGTGACGTCACTTTAGGACCGCATTCAACGCTTTGACTGCACATGCTCGGGAGGTTGAGTAGTGGATGCGCTGTCAAATAGTGAACGGCCATATTGTTTGTTTACATTTAGTGAACAGAACGACTTCAATGCCTATACCATAGCTCTCAATGCCGTTAAGAGAACGCACCTAATATTGTTTGTTTACATTTGGTAAACAGAAAGATTTCAAAAGAAGCGATGTCATAGTTCTTAAAAGGCTTAAAAAGTAGGTACTACGTGACAGAAAACTTAAGAAAAACAATGATGACGCAATATGCAATGAACGCATATAGAGCGCATTTAAAGCGTATAATATATAATAATAAGTAGCTGATCGGGCAGCCGTTGTCCTGCATCCAGCTGTAGCGCTATCTGCCGGGCTGATTTAAATCTAAACCATCCAGGGCGCCACCCAAACGCATACAAAAAAATCATTCAAATCGGTCCAGCCGTTTAGGAAGAGTACATTGACATACACATGTACAGTAGAATTATATATACAAAGATAATATTATGGGAAATCGACATTCAAATGGATGTAAGAGTAGAACACAACAGAGCCGACACTATTTTTATAAGAAAAGAAGAAAATAACGTTTATCTCATCGATATAACGATATCATTCTCACACTTTGGAACCAAAATGGTCGCGTACAGTGCGGTTTCAGAGAAACTTCCTCCCGCGAACCCTTGGCTTGTGGAATGAGCTCCCTGCCAAGGTTTTCTCTAAGGACTACAGTATGGGGTTCTTCAAAAAAGAATTTATTAGATTTCTGAAGGGTCGGCAACGCGCGAGTGATGCCCCTAGTGTTGCAAGCGTCCATAGGCTACGGTGACCGCTTACCATCAGGCGGACCGTAGGCTTGTTTGCCACCTTAGTGGTATAAAAAAAAAAAAGATATAAGTGTGACGTCAGATTATAACATAAAAAAAAGAACAAGAGAAAGTAAATAAATATCAAGATTTAAAAATTAAACGACATGAAGAGACTTTGGAACAAACAAATTTTTTATAATTCCAATAATATATTGTTAGATCGACTGGAATGATTTCAAAGAAATTCGAAAAATATATGATGGTTTTAGATGCTGATATTAGACAAGAAATCATAAAAAAACAACTCGACTTGGGTTGTCGCTTTTGGGGGCGTCCCTTCGACCGGCGTGAGTCTCGAACCCGAAGGTGAGTCAGCGCCAGGAGGGGATTTCCCCGTTACGCGGGTGCGCAGTTAGTTGAACATTTTGTTCTTCAGCAAGGACATTAGGCCTTAGGAGATATAAAAATGTATGTCTATGTATAATATTATAAAGAGGTAAAATTTGTTCGTAGTTATGTAAGGAGGGAAGGGGGGGTTAATATGTTTAACCACTTAACAATATCGCTAAATTTAAACGATTTAATAAACAAGTACATAATATTGGCTGGCGTATACATATATTTTTTTTATCAAAATAAGTTTTTTATTTAAAAATATTATATTTGTGCATAAACTCAAAATATAGTTGTATAGTTGCGATACCTGGGGGACACTGATAGCAGGAGGTAAACTGATAACTAATTGGTTCACGTAAAATATCTATTCTATACAAAGATGGAAAGTAAAATGTACTAGAATAAAATATTATAATTGTAAAGTAAAGTAGTTAGATTTTTTTTAATAACAAAAAAACTCAATATATAGAAATCGTTTTGTTTTGTGATCACTTGGTCTCTTAGATATTCAGGTATATCTTAAAATATTTCAATTTCATAAGGTTGATTATATGGGTATTTGAAAAGTAAGTAAATCTTATCAGCTGTCCTTTGATATTCCACTTCACAGTGATAACACCGGAGATCCACTTAAATTAAATAAGTAAGTCAGTGCACTGCCAACGCAGATCTGGCGCAATGTTATTGACCTTTATCAATTTTACTAGGCTGATATCTTCAGTAGATGGATTGATCGACATTATAGATATCGAACACGTTGTTTATTGAAATCGGAAGCGTGGGGTACTTAATAATAAAAATCTGTGGCGTGAAGTTTCACCACCGGTTCACAAAATGGCAATTAGCTTAATTGTATTGCAATTTCCAACTAACGGTCGTCTCACCATCCTAGCCTTACGTTTAAGATTTTATTATTTGTATAATAAAAAGGCCCTACCAGTTTCAATTCACATTAATAAAAGAGTTCGATCACTGCATCGGGAGAGCGTGATCCCTCCGAAACAATTCCGGGAACTGTGTCCGAGTTAAACGTAGAATGTCAAGTAATTCTACTTAGGATAGAGAAACGACCAATATCAGTTTTTGCTACGTCTGATCATTTGGAGTTAGCGTGTCTGGGCAGCTGTAAAAATAATAATCCCAACGTAACGACTTCAAAAAAGTATGTAGTAATAGTAAGCCCGTATATTTAAGGCCGTCTACGACCAACAACGGTAAACAGTAGATAGAGACAAAAAAATAGCAGACAGGACATTGTCTTGCTGTAACTTGGCGTTCTACATAATATTTCCTAATTTTTTTTAGAATTCGACTTCAAGGATAGTATTATAGTTAAGATAAATGTTGAAAGAAAAACGTTTTTGTAAATAGACTAATAATATATGTAAAAGATATTTTTCCCATGCATAAACGTGGTGCGCAAGTAGATAAAGAATAGACTTTTGAGTTTTGATGAACACCACGTTTATACCTAAAATAAAATATTTTTAACTTTTTAGTCTATTTATAAAACATGGTAGATATATTAAAAGTTTCATCCCTTAGTTCAAAGTATGCTACCCGTAACAAATTTTTTCCTCCATTTTCATGGAGTGGAGTCCAAGTCTGTATGGTGGGTAACAATATGGTACACATTTCTTTTAAATTTTATTAGTCTCAATGTAAAAACAGCGAAATTATAAGGCTGTGCCATACGGACGGAGGGACATCGGTCATGACGAAACAATAAGGACTCGGTATTTATGAACCCTTCCATATAAAATAGATAGGGACTTCAGAGTAATAGACTCATACCTTGATACTTCTTTTTAAAGTTAGTTAAACATATCATAACTTTAAAAACCGAACCGAACACATCCAACTTCTTTAATTCAAACATTTGTATTTTCTATCACGTTTATATTTTTGCCTCAAACTAAGGTTACTTATTTACGGTAATTATGGTCCCTTGCCTCACGCTGCAGTCAATGACCGGAACATTTGTTCGCCCTCTAGACATTTTTAATGTAATTGCAGTTTCTGTTTTTTTTTTAATAGAAGACTTTTAGTTTAGTTAAAAATTTAAAAATAAACTATTCTTTTAACAAAAAAAATAATTCGACTTCTAATCCACTAAAAAGGTTAAAAAAAAAGAAATCTCATCCTCCTTAAGCAGACTTATTGTCAAAAATATTCAGATATTCAGCTTCATGTTTTATTTGCCTTAAAGTCGATTGTTTGTAACAATAAAGACAAGTAAAGATGGGAAAAAAAGTTTTGTTAGATAATATTTTCTACTTTTTATTGGATTTGAAGTGAGATTAAGGCTATGGCATACACTAGCAAAGGCGTGCTGTGTACAAAATCTCAATTTTTTTAGTTTTTTGTCGATATAGAATTCAAATATTTATTCAGAACCATGAAATTAGCAAATTCACTTGGTCATATTAATATATTTTTTTTATAATAACAATATGAATTAAAGCCCAAAAATATAGTGTTGAAACATTTTTTTTTCTAATCGTTTTAATAGAGTAATTTTTATAATAATATTAACAAATCCACCTAATTAAGGTTTGAACTATAACATATATTTTTTTCATGTCAAGAAGTGTACTCAGGACTGTAACAAAATTAATCAAATTCTTGCAAACTTAACTCTTTTGGGTATGTCATCACCTTAATGTTAAAAGAATGTTTTTTTTTTAAACTACTAAGGTGGCAAACATGCTTGCAGTCCGCATGATAGTCAGCGGTCACCGTAGCCTATGGACGCTTGCAACACCTGGGGCATCACTCGCGCGTTGCCGACCTTCCAAAAATCTAATAATTTCTTTCTTAAAGAACCCCATACTGTCGTCCTTAGAGAAAACCTTGGCAGGGAGCTCATTCCACAACCTAAACGATAGTGGGAGCTAGTTTCTCTGAAACCGCACTATAAGTGATTAGGTTCTAAGGTTTGAGGATGAATTCCCTGCTGATGACATATCTTACCTGGCTTGTGATGATTGGATGGATAGAGGAAAGTTAATATATATTTTAATAGAAAATATAAAAGGATCAAAATCTTAGTTGGTCTCTTTGAAAAAGAGACTTTCTTGTGTAAATGTGTAAAATAGAACCAGCTAATATAGCCAAGTTTTATATTGTTGAATTTAAAATCTTACTATTTGGGTCAGGGTGTATAACCACATTATAATTATAATTATCTCTTACTAATTTAGCGTCGCAAAAATAATTATTATGATTGGTGACACATGACCAACGAACGCTACCAATACGCTAAAAAGATCACAACGGCTCTAATGCACTAAGTGATCAATCAACAGAATGTCCTTTGTGACAACAGCAGCCAGTTGCAAATAATATTATATTATATAATATAAAGCTCGGTAATCCGGAGGTCATTTTTGATTTTAGCATTGCATTAACAATTATTTCGTTGTACTTGATACAGGATATCTTATTTATTGTCAGGCAAAAAGCATTTAGATTGAAATAGGTAAAAGGTAGGTTAGGTAGGTTTACCCTATTGAGGCTCAGAATCAATTAATTAGGTAATGAAAAATCGTTTTAAAATTCTTAAATTTTCATTAATAATAAACCTGCATCGCAGGCCTGGGCAAATATGAGTATGTCATCATCTAAAACGGAAGTGTTCTACAGTTTTACGTATAGGTCTGGGCAAATACGAGTATGTCATCATCTAAAACGGAAGATTTCTACAGTTTTACGTATAGGTCTGGGCAAATATGAGTATGTCATCATCTAAAATGGAGGAGTTCTACAGTTTTACGTATAGGTCTGGGCAAATACGAGTATTTTATCATCTAAAACGGAAGAGTTCTACATTTTTACGTATAGGTCAGGGCAAATACGAGTATGTCACCATCTAAAATGTAAGTGTTCTACAGTTTTACGTATAGGTCCGGGCAAATACGAGTATGTCATTATCTAAAACTGAAGAGTTCTACAGTTTTACGTATAGGTCTGGGAAAATACTAGTATGTCGTCATATAAAACGGATGTGTTCTACAGTTTTAAGTATAGGTCTGGGCAATTACGAGTATGTCATCATATAAAACGGATGTGTTCTACAGTTTAACGTAAAGGTCTGGGCAAATACGAGTATGTCATCATATAAAACGGATGTGTTCTACAGTTTTACGTATAGGTCTGGGCAAATACGAGTATGTCATCATCTAAAATAAGAGTGTTCTACAGTTTTACGTATAGGTCTGGGCAAATACGAGTATGTCATCATCTAAAATGGAAGTGTTCTACAGTTTTACGTATAGGTCTGGCAAATACTTTCATCATCTAAAACGGAAGAGTTCTACATTTTTACGTATAGGTCTGTGCAAATACGAGTATGTCATCATATAAAACGGATGTGTTCTACAGTTTAACTTATAGGTCTGGGAAATACGAGTATGTCATCATATAAAACGGATGTGTTCTACAGTTTTACGTATAGGTCTGGGCAAATACGAGTATGTCATCATATAAAACGGATTTGTTCTACATTTTTACGTATAGGTCTGGGCAAATACGAGTATGTCATCATCTAAAATGGAAGTGTTCTACAGTTTTACGTATAGGTCTAGGCAAATACGAGTATGTCATCATCTAAAACGGAAGATTTTTTCAGTTTTACGTATAGGTCTGGGCAAATACGAGTATGTCATCTAAACCGGAAGAGTTCTACATTTTGACGTATAGGTCTGGGAAATACGAGTATGTCATCATATAAAACGGATGTGTTCTACATTTTTACGTATAGGTCTGGGAAATACGAGTATGTCATCATATAAAACGGATGTGTTCTACATTTTTACGTATAGGTCTGGGCAAATACGAGTATGTCATCATATAAAACGGATGTGTTCTACAGTTTTACGTATAGGTCTGGGCAAATACGAGTATGTCATCATCTTAAATGGAAGTGTTCTACAGTTTTACGTATAGGTCTAGGCAAATACGAGTATGTCATCATCTAAAACGGAAGATTTCTTCAGTTTTACGTATAGGTCTGGGCAAATATGAGTATGTCATCATCTAAAACGGAAGCGTTCTACAGTTTTACGTATAGGTCTGGGCAAATACGAGTACGTCATCATCTAAAACGGAAGATTTCTACAGTTTTACGTATAGGTCTGGGCAAATATGAGTATGTCATCATCTAAAATGGAAGAGTTCTACAGTTTTACGTATAGGTCTGGGCAAATACGAGTATTTCATCATCTAAAACGGAAGAGTTCTACAGTTTTACGTATAGGTCTGGGAAAATACGAGTATGTCATCATATAAAACGGATGTGTTCTACATTTTTACGTATAGGTCTGGGCAAATACGAGTATGTCATCATATAAAACGGATTTGTTCTACATTTTTACGTATAGGTCTGGGCAAATACGAGTATGTCATCATATAAAACGGATGTGTTCTACAGTTTTACGTATAGGTCTGGGCAAATATGAGTATGTCATCATCTAAAATGGAAGAGTTCTACAGTTTTACGTATAGGTCTGGGCAAATACGAGTATTTCATCATCTAAAACGGAAGAGTTCTACAGTTTTACGTATAGGTCTGGGAAAATACTAGTATGTCGTCATATAAAACGGATGTATTCTACAGTTTTACGTATAGGTCTGGGCAATTACGATTATGTCATCATATAAAACGGATGTGTTCTACAGTTTTACGTATAGGTCTGGGCAAATACGAGTATGTCATCATATAAAACGGATGTGTTCTACAGTTTTACGTATAGGTCTGGGAAAATACTAGTATATCGTCATATAAAACGGATGTATTCTACAGTTTTACGTATAGGTCTGGGCAATTACGATTATGTCATCATATAAAACGGATGTGTTCTACAGTTTTACGTATAGGTCTGGGCAAATACGAGTATGGCATCATATAAAACGGATGTGTTCTACAGTTTTACGTATAAGTCTAGGAAAATACTAGTATGTCGTCATATAAAACGGATGTGTTCTACAGTTTTACGTATAGGTCTGGGCAATTACGAGTATGTCATCATATAAAACGGATGTGTTTTACAGTTTAACGTATAGGTCTGGGCAATTACGATTATGTCATCATCTAAAACGGAAGATTTTTTCAGTTTTACGTATAGGTCTGGGCAAATACGAGTATGTCATCTAAACCGGAAGAGTTTTACATTTTGACGTATAGGTCTGGGAAATACGAGTATGTCATCATATAAAACGGATGTGTTCTACATTTTTACGTATAGGTCTGGGCAAATACGAGTATGTCATCATATAAAACGGATTTGTTCTACATTTTTACGTATAGGTCTGGGCAAATACGAGTATGTCATCATATAAAACGGATGTGTTCTACAGTTTTACGTATAGGTCTGGGCAAATACGAGTATGTCATCATCTTAAATGGAAGTGTTCTACAGTTTTACGTATAGGTCTAGGCAAATACGAGTATGTCATCATCTAAAACGGAAGATTTCTTCAGTTTTACGTATAGGTCTGGGCAAATATGAGTATGTCATCATCTAAAACGGAAGCGTTCTACAGTTTTACGTATAGGTCTGGGAAAATACTAGTATGTCGTCATATAAAACGGATCTATTCTACAGTTTTACGTATAGGTCTGGGCAATTACGATTATGTCATCATATAAAACGGATGTGTTCTACAGTTTTACGTATAGGTCTGGGCAAATACGAGTATGTCATCATATAAAACGGATGTGTTCTACAGTTTTACGTAAAGGTCTGGGCAAATATGAGTATGTCATCATCTAAAATGGAAGAGTTCTACAGTTTTACGTATAGGTCTGGGCAAATACGAGTATTTCATCATCTAAAACGGAAGAGTTCTACAGTTTTACGTATAGGTCTGGGAAAATACTAGTATGTCGTCATATAAAACGGATGTATTCTACAGTTTTACGTATAGGTCTGGGCAATTACGATTATGTCATCATATAAAACGGATGTGTTCTACAGTTTTACGTATAGGTCTGGGCAATTACGATTATGTCATCATATAAAACGGATGTGTTCTACAGTTTTACGTATAGGTCTGGGCAAATACGAGTATGTCATCATATAAAACGGATGTGTTCTACAGTTTTACGTATAGGTCTGGGCAAATATGAGTATGTCATCATCTAAAATGGAAGAGTTCTACAGTTTTACGTATAGGTCTGGGCAAATACGAGTATTTCATCATCTAAAACGGAAGAGTTCTACAGTTTTACGTATAGGTCTGGGAAAATACTAGTATGTCGTCATATAAAACGGATGTATTCTACAGTTTTACGTATAGGTCTGGGCAATTACGATTATGTCATCATATAAAACGGATGTGTTCTACAGTTTTACGTATAGGTCTGGGCAAATACGAGTATGTCATCATATAAAACGGATGTATTCTACAGTTTTACGTATAGGTCTGGGAAAATACTAGTATGTCGTCATATAAAACGGATGTATTCTACAGTTTTACGTATAGGTCTGGGCAATTACGATTATGTCATCATATAAAACGGATGTGTTCTACAGTTTTACGTATAAGTCTAGGAAAATACTAGTATGTCGTCATATAAAACGGATGTGTTCTACAGTTTTACGTATAGGTCTGGGCAATTACGAGTATGTCATCATATAAAACGGATGTGTTTTACAGTTTAACGTATAGGTCTGGGCAATTACGATTATGTCATCATCTAAAACGGAAGATTTTTTCAGTTTTACGTATAGGTCTGGGCAAATACGAGTATGTCATCTAAACCGGAAGAGTTTTACATTTTGACGTATAGGTCTGGGAAATACGAGTATGTCATCATATAAAACGGATGTGTTCTACATTTTTACGTATAGGTCTGGGCAAATACGAGTATGTCATCATATAAAACGGATTTGTTCTACATTTTTACGTATAGGTCTGGGCAAATACGAGTATGTCATCATATAAAACGGATGTGTTCTACAGTTTTACGTATAGGTCTGGGCAAATACGAGTATGTCATCATCTTAAATGGAAGTGTTCTACAGTTTTACGTATAGGTCTAGGCAAATACGAGTATGTCATCATCTAAAACGGAAGATTTCTTCAGTTTTACGTATAGGTCTGGGCAAATATGAGTATGTCATCATCTAAAACGGAAGCGTTCTACAGTTTTACGTATAGGTCTGGGAAAATACTAGTATGTCGTCATATAAAACGGATCTATTCTACAGTTTTACGTATAGGTCTGGGCAATTACGATTATGTCATCATATAAAACGGATGTGTTCTACAGTTTTACGTATAGGTCTGGGCAAATACGAGTATGTCATCATATAAAACGGATGTGTTCTACAGTTTTACGTAAAGGTCTGGGCAAATATGAGTATGTCATCATCTAAAATGGAAGAGTTCTACAGTTTTACGTATAGGTCTGGGCAAATACGAGTATTTCATCATCTAAAACGGAAGAGTTCTACAGTTTTACGTATAGGTCTGGGAAAATACTAGTATGTCGTCATATAAAACGGATGTATTCTACAGTTTTACGTATAGGTCTGGGCAATTACGATTATGTCATCATATAAAACGGATGTGTTCTACAGTTTTACGTATAGGTCTGGGCAATTACGATTATGTCATCATATAAAACGGATGTGTTCTACAGTTTTACGTATAGGTCTGGGCAAATACGAGTATGTCATCATATAAAACGGATGTGTTCTACAGTTTTACGTATAGGTCTGGGCAAATATGAGTATGTCATCATCTAAAATGGAAGAGTTCTACAGTTTTACGTATAGGTCTGGGCAAATACGAGTATTTCATCATCTAAAACGGAAGAGTTCTACAGTTTTACGTATAGGTCTGGGAAAATACTAGTATGTCGTCATATAAAACGGATGTATTCTACAGTTTTACGTATAGGTCTGGGCAATTACGATTATGTCATCATATAAAACGGATGTGTTCTACAGTTTTACGTATAGGTCTGGGCAAATACGAGTATGTCATCATATAAAACGGATGTATTCTACAGTTTTACGTATAGGTCTGGGAAAATACTAGTATGTCGTCATATAAAACGGATGTATTCTACAGTTTTACGTATAGGTCTGGGCAATTACGATTATGTCATCATATAAAACGGATGTGTTCTACAGTTTTACGTATAGGTCTGGGCAAATACGAGTATGTCATCATATAAAACGGATGTGTTCTACAGTTTTACGTATAGGTCTAGGAAAATACTAGTAAGACCTCATATAAAACGGATGTGTTCTACAGTTTTACGTATAGGTCTGGGCAATTACGAGTATGTCATCATATAAAACGGATGTGTTTTACAGTTTTACGTATAGGTCTGGGAAATTACGATTATGTCATCATATAAAACGGATGTGTTCTACAGTTTTACGTATAGGTCTGGGCAAGTACGAGTATGTCATCATATAAAACGGATGTGTTCTACAGTTTTACGTATAGGTCTGGGCAAATACGAGTATTTCATCATCTAAAACGGAAGAGTTCTACAGTTTTACGTATAGGTCTGGGAAAATACTAGTATGTCGTCATATAAAACGGATGTATTCTACAGTTTTACGTATAGGTCTGGGCAATTACGATTATGTCATCATATAAAACGGATGTGTTCTACAGTTTTACGTATAGGTCTGGGCAAATACGAGTATGTCATCATATAAAACGGATGTGTTCTACAGTTTTACGTATAGGTCTGGGCAAATACGAGTATGTCATCATATAAAACGGAAGAGTTCTACAGTTTTACGTATAGGTCTGGGAAAATACTAGTATGTCGTCATATAAAACGGATGTATTCTACAGTTTTACGTATAGGTCTGGGCAATTACGATTATGTCATCATATAAAACGGATGTGTTCTACAGTTTTACGTATAGGTCTGGGCAAATACGAGTATGTCATCATATAAAACGGATGTGTTCTACAGTTTTACGTATAGGTCTGGGCAAATATGAGTATGTCATCATCTAAAATGGAAGAGTTCTACAGTTTTACGTATAGGTCTGGGCAAATACGAGTATTTCATCATCTAAAACGGAAGAGTTCTACAGTTTTACGTATAGGTCTGGGAAAATACTAGTATGTCGTCATATAAAACGGATGTATTCTACAGTTTTACGTATAGGTCTGGGCAATTACGATTATGTCATCATATAAAACGGATGTGTTCTACAGTTTTACGTATAGGTCTGGGCAAATACGAGTATGTCATCATATAAAACGGATGTGTTCTACAGTTTTACGTATAGGTCTGGGCAAATATGAGTATGTCATCATCTAAAACGGAAGAGTTCTACAGTTTTACGTATAGGTCTGGGAAAATACTAGTATGTCGTCATATAAAACGGATGTATTCTACAGTTTTACGTATAGGTCTGGGCAATTACGATTATGTCATCATATAAAACGGATGTGTTCTACAGTTTTACGTATAGGTCTGGGCAAATACTAGTATGTCGTCATCTAAAATGGAAGAGTTCTACAGTTTTACGTATAGGTCTGGGCAAATACGAGTATTTCATCATCTAAAACGGAAGAGTTCTACAGTTTTACGTATAGGTCTGGGAAAATACTAGTATGTCGTCATATAAAACTGATGTATTCTACAGTTTTACGTATAGGTCTGGGCAATTACGATTATGTCATCATATAAAACGGATGTGTTCTACAGTTTTACGTATAGGTCTGGGCAAATACGAGTATGTCATCATATAAAACGGATGTGTTCTACAGTTTTACGTATAGGTCTGGGCAAATACGAGTATGGCATCATATAAAACGGATGTGTTCTACAGTTTTACGTATAAGTCTAGGAAAATACTAGTATGTCGTCATATAAAACGGATGTGTTCTACAGTTTTACGTATAGGTCTGGGCAATTACGAGTATGTCATCATATAAAACGGATGTGTTTTACAGTTTAACGTATAGGTCTGGGCAATTACGATTATGTCATCATCTAAAACGGAAGATTTTTTCAGTTTTACGTATAGGTCTGGGCAAATACGAGTATGTCATCTAAACCGGAAGAGTTTTACATTTTGACGTATAGGTCTGGGAAATACGAGTATGTCATCATATAAAACGGATGTGTTCTACATTTTTACGTATAGGTCTGGGCAAATACGAGTATGTCATCATATAAAACGGATTTGTTCTACATTTTTACGTATAGGTCTGGGCAAATACGAGTATGTCATCATATAAAACGGATGTGTTCTACAGTTTTACGTATAGGTCTGGGCAAATACGAGTATGTCATCATCTTAAATGGAAGTGTTCTACAGTTTTACGTATAGGTCTAGGCAAATACGAGTATGTCATCATCTAAAACGGAAGATTTCTTCAGTTTTACGTATAGGTCTGGGCAAATATGAGTATGTCATCATCTAAAACGGAAGCGTTCTACAGTTTTACGTATAGGTCTGGGAAAATACTAGTATGTCGTCATATAAAACGGATCTATTCTACAGTTTTACGTATAGGTCTGGGCAATTACGATTATGTCATCATATAAAACGGATGTGTTCTACAGTTTTACGTATAGGTCTGGGCAAATACGAGTATGTCATCATATAAAACGGATGTGTTCTACAGTTTTACGTAAAGGTCTGGGCAAATATGAGTATGTCATCATCTAAAATGGAAGAGTTCTACAGTTTTACGTATAGGTCTGGGCAAATACGAGTATTTCATCATCTAAAACGGAAGAGTTCTACAGTTTTACGTATAGGTCTGGGAAAATACTAGTATGTCGTCATATAAAACGGATGTATTCTACAGTTTTACGTATAGGTCTGGGCAATTACGATTATGTCATCATATAAAACGGATGTGTTCTACAGTTTTACGTATAGGTCTGGGCAATTACGATTATGTCATCATATAAAACGGATGTGTTCTACAGTTTTACGTATAGGTCTGGGCAAATACGAGTATGTCATCATATAAAACGGATGTGTTCTACAGTTTTACGTATAGGTCTGGGCAAATATGAGTATGTCATCATCTAAAATGGAAGAGTTCTACAGTTTTACGTATAGGTCTGGGCAAATACGAGTATTTCATCATCTAAAACGGAAGAGTTCTACAGTTTTACGTATAGGTCTGGGAAAATACTAGTATGTCGTCATATAAAACGGATGTATTCTACAGTTTTACGTATAGGTCTGGGCAATTACGATTATGTCATCATATAAAACGGATGTGTTCTACAGTTTTACGTATAGGTCTGGGCAAATACGAGTATGTCATCATATAAAACGGATGTATTCTACAGTTTTACGTATAGGTCTGGGAAAATACTAGTATGTCGTCATATAAAACGGATGTATTCTACAGTTTTACGTATAGGTCTGGGCAATTACGATTATGTCATCATATAAAACGGATGTGTTCTACAGTTTTACGTATAGGTCTGGGCAAATACGAGTATGTCATCATATAAAACGGATGTGTTCTACAGTTTTACGTATAGGTCTAGGAAAATACTAGTAAGACCTCATATAAAACGGATGTGTTCTACAGTTTTACGTATAGGTCTGGGCAATTACGAGTATGTCATCATATAAAACGGATGTGTTTTACAGTTTTACGTATAGGTCTGGGAAATTACGATTATGTCATCATATAAAACGGATGTGTTCTACAGTTTTACGTATAGGTCTGGGCAAGTACGAGTATGTCATCATATAAAACGGATGTGTTCTACAGTTTTACGTATAGGTCTGGGCAAATACGAGTATTTCATCATCTAAAACGGAAGAGTTCTACAGTTTTACGTATAGGTCTGGGAAAATACTAGTATGTCGTCATATAAAACGGATGTATTCTACAGTTTTACGTATAGGTCTGGGCAATTACGATTATGTCATCATATAAAACGGATGTGTTCTACAGTTTTACGTATAGGTCTGGGCAAATACGAGTATGTCATCATATAAAACGGATGTGTTCTACAGTTTTACGTATAGGTCTGGGCAAATACGAGTATGTCATCATATAAAACGGAAGAGTTCTACAGTTTTACGTATAGGTCTGGGAAAATACTAGTATGTCGTCATATAAAACGGATGTATTCTACAGTTTTACGTATAGGTCTGGGCAATTACGATTATGTCATCATATAAAACGGATGTGTTCTACAGTTTTACGTATAGGTCTGGGCAAATACGAGTATGTCATCATATAAAACGGATGTGTTCTACAGTTTTACGTATAGGTCTGGGCAAATATGAGTATGTCATCATCTAAAATGGAAGAGTTCTACAGTTTTACGTATAGGTCTGGGCAAATACGAGTATTTCATCATCTAAAACGGAAGAGTTCTACAGTTTTACGTATAGGTCTGGGAAAATACTAGTATGTCGTCATATAAAACGGATGTATTCTACAGTTTTACGTATAGGTCTGGGCAATTACGATTATGTCATCATATAAAACGGATGTGTTCTACAGTTTTACGTATAGGTCTGGGCAAATACGAGTATGTCATCATATAAAACGGATGTGTTCTACAGTTTTACGTATAGGTCTGGGCAAATATGAGTATGTCATCATCTAAAACGGAAGAGTTCTACAGTTTTACGTATAGGTCTGGGAAAATACTAGTATGTCGTCATATAAAACGGATGTATTCTACAGTTTTACGTATAGGTCTGGGCAATTACGATTATGTCATCATATAAAACGGATGTGTTCTACAGTTTTACGTATAGGTCTGGGCAAATACTAGTATGTCGTCATCTAAAATGGAAGAGTTCTACAGTTTTACGTATAGGTCTGGGCAAATACGAGTATTTCATCATCTAAAACGGAAGAGTTCTACAGTTTTACGTATAGGTCTGGGAAAATACTAGTATGTCGTCATATAAAACTGATGTATTCTACAGTTTTACGTATAGGTCTGGGCAATTACGATTATGTCATCATATAAAACGGATGTGTTCTACAGTTTTACGTATAGGTCTGGGCAAATACGAGTATGTCATCATATAAAACGGATGTGTTCTACAGTTTTACGTATAGGTCTGGGCAAATACGAGTATGGCATCATATAAAACGGATGTGTTCTACAGTTTTACGTATAAGTCTAGGAAAATACTAGTATGTCGTCATATAAAACGGATGTGTTCTACAGTTTTACGTATAGGTCTGGGCAATTACGAGTATGTCATCATATAAAACGGATGTGTTTTACAGTTTAACGTATAGGTCTGGGCAATTACGATTATGTCATCATCTAAAACGGAAGATTTTTTCAGTTTTACGTATAGGTCTGGGCAAATACGAGTATGTCATCTAAACCGGAAGAGTTTTACATTTTGACGTATAGGTCTGGGAAATACGAGTATGTCATCATATAAAACGGATGTGTTCTACATTTTTACGTATAGGTCTGGGCAAATACGAGTATGTCATCATATAAAACGGATTTGTTCTACATTTTTACGTATAGGTCTGGGCAAATACGAGTATGTCATCATATAAAACGGATGTGTTCTACAGTTTTACGTATAGGTCTGGGCAAATACGAGTATGTCATCATCTTAAATGGAAGTGTTCTACAGTTTTACGTATAGGTCTAGGCAAATACGAGTATGTCATCATCTAAAACGGAAGATTTCTTCAGTTTTACGTATAGGTCTGGGCAAATATGAGTATGTCATCATCTAAAACGGAAGCGTTCTACAGTTTTACGTATAGGTCTGGGAAAATACTAGTATGTCGTCATATAAAACGGATCTATTCTACAGTTTTACGTATAGGTCTGGGCAATTACGATTATGTCATCATATAAAACGGATGTGTTCTACAGTTTTACGTATAGGTCTGGGCAAATACGAGTATGTCATCATATAAAACGGATGTGTTCTACAGTTTTACGTAAAGGTCTGGGCAAATATGAGTATGTCATCATCTAAAATGGAAGAGTTCTACAGTTTTACGTATAGGTCTGGGCAAATACGAGTATTTCATCATCTAAAACGGAAGAGTTCTACAGTTTTACGTATAGGTCTGGGAAAATACTAGTATGTCGTCATATAAAACGGATGTATTCTACAGTTTTACGTATAGGTCTGGGCAATTACGATTATGTCATCATATAAAACGGATGTGTTCTACAGTTTTACGTATAGGTCTGGGCAATTACGATTATGTCATCATATAAAACGGATGTGTTCTACAGTTTTACGTATAGGTCTGGGCAAATACGAGTATGTCATCATATAAAACGGATGTGTTCTACAGTTTTACGTATAGGTCTGGGCAAATATGAGTATGTCATCATCTAAAATGGAAGAGTTCTACAGTTTTACGTATAGGTCTGGGCAAATACGAGTATTTCATCATCTAAAACGGAAGAGTTCTACAGTTTTACGTATAGGTCTGGGAAAATACTAGTATGTCGTCATATAAAACGGATGTATTCTACAGTTTTACGTATAGGTCTGGGCAATTACGATTATGTCATCATATAAAACGGATGTGTTCTACAGTTTTACGTATAGGTCTGGGCAAATACGAGTATGTCATCATATAAAACGGATGTATTCTACAGTTTTACGTATAGGTCTGGGAAAATACTAGTATGTCGTCATATAAAACGGATGTATTCTACAGTTTTACGTATAGGTCTGGGCAATTACGATTATGTCATCATATAAAACGGATGTGTTCTACAGTTTTACGTATAGGTCTGGGCAAATACGAGTATGTCATCATATAAAACGGATGTGTTCTACAGTTTTACGTATAGGTCTAGGAAAATACTAGTAAGACCTCATATAAAACGGATGTGTTCTACAGTTTTACGTATAGGTCTGGGCAATTACGAGTATGTCATCATATAAAACGGATGTGTTTTACAGTTTTACGTATAGGTCTGGGAAATTACGATTATGTCATCATATAAAACGGATGTGTTCTACAGTTTTACGTATAGGTCTGGGCAAGTACGAGTATGTCATCATATAAAACGGATGTGTTCTACAGTTTTACGTATAGGTCTGGGCAAATACGAGTATTTCATCATCTAAAACGGAAGAGTTCTACAGTTTTACGTATAGGTCTGGGAAAATACTAGTATGTCGTCATATAAAACGGATGTATTCTACAGTTTTACGTATAGGTCTGGGCAATTACGATTATGTCATCATATAAAACGGATGTGTTCTACAGTTTTACGTATAGGTCTGGGCAAATACGAGTATGTCATCATATAAAACGGATGTGTTCTACAGTTTTACGTATAGGTCTGGGCAAATACGAGTATGTCATCATATAAAACGGAAGAGTTCTACAGTTTTACGTATAGGTCTGGGAAAATACTAGTATGTCGTCATATAAAACGGATGTATTCTACAGTTTTACGTATAGGTCTGGGCAATTACGATTATGTCATCATATAAAACGGATGTGTTCTACAGTTTTACGTATAGGTCTGGGCAAATACGAGTATGTCATCATATAAAACGGATGTGTTCTACAGTTTTACGTATAGGTCTGGGCAAATATGAGTATGTCATCATCTAAAATGGAAGAGTTCTACAGTTTTACGTATAGGTCTGGGCAAATATGAGTATGTCATCATCTAAAATGGAAGAGTTCTACAGTTTTACGTATAGGTCTGGGCAAATACGAGTATTTCATCATCTAAAACGGAAGAGTTCTACAGTTTTACGTATAGGTCTGGGAAAATACGAGTATGTCATCATATAAAACGGATGTGTTCTACATTTTTACGTATAGGTCTGGGCAAATACGAGTATGTCATCATATAAAACGGATTTGTTCTACATTTTTACGTATAGGTCTGGGCAAATACGAGTATGTCATCATATAAAACGGATGTGTTCTACAGTTTTACGTATAGGTCTGGGCAAATATGAGTATGTCATCATCTAAAATGGAAGAGTTCTACAGTTTTACGTATAGGTCTGGGCAAATACGAGTATTTCATCATCTAAAACGGAAGAGTTCTACAGTTTTACGTATAGGTCTGGGAAAATACTAGTATGTCGTCATATAAAACGGATGTATTCTACAGTTTTACGTATAGGTCTGGGCAATTACGATTATGTCATCATATAAAACGGATGTGTTCTACAGTTTTACGTATAGGTCTGGGCAAATACGAGTATGTCATCATATAAAACGGATGTGTTCTACAGTTTTACGTATAGGTCTGGGAAAATACTAGTATATCGTCATATAAAACGGATGTATTCTACAGTTTTACGTATAGGTCTGGGCAATTACGATTATGTCATCATATAAAACGGATGTGTTCTACAGTTTTACGTATAGGTCTGGGCAAATACGAGTATGGCATCATATAAAACGGATGTGTTCTACAGTTTTACGTATAAGTCTAGGAAAATACTAGTATGTCGTCATATAAAACGGATGTGTTCTACAGTTTTACGTATAGGTCTGGGCAATTACGAGTATGTCATCATATAAAACGGATGTGTTTTACAGTTTAACGTATAGGTCTGGGCAATTACGATTATGTCATCATCTAAAACGGAAGATTTTTTCAGTTTTACGTATAGGTCTGGGCAAATACGAGTATGTCATCTAAACCGGAAGAGTTTTACATTTTGACGTATAGGTCTGGGAAATACGAGTATGTCATCATATAAAACGGATGTGTTCTACATTTTTACGTATAGGTCTGGGCAAATACGAGTATGTCATCATATAAAACGGATTTGTTCTACATTTTTACGTATAGGTCTGGGCAAATACGAGTATGTCATCATATAAAACGGATGTGTTCTACAGTTTTACGTATAGGTCTGGGCAAATACGAGTATGTCATCATCTTAAATGGAAGTGTTCTACAGTTTTACGTATAGGTCTAGGCAAATACGAGTATGTCATCATCTAAAACGGAAGATTTCTTCAGTTTTACGTATAGGTCTGGGCAAATATGAGTATGTCATCATCTAAAACGGAAGCGTTCTACAGTTTTACGTATAGGTCTGGGAAAATACTAGTATGTCGTCATATAAAACGGATCTATTCTACAGTTTTACGTATAGGTCTGGGCAATTACGATTATGTCATCATATAAAACGGATGTGTTCTACAGTTTTACGTATAGGTCTGGGCAAATACGAGTATGTCATCATATAAAACGGATGTGTTCTACAGTTTTACGTAAAGGTCTGGGCAAATATGAGTATGTCATCATCTAAAATGGAAGAGTTCTACAGTTTTACGTATAGGTCTGGGCAAATACGAGTATTTCATCATCTAAAACGGAAGAGTTCTACAGTTTTACGTATAGGTCTGGGAAAATACTAGTATGTCGTCATATAAAACGGATGTATTCTACAGTTTTACGTATAGGTCTGGGCAATTACGATTATGTCATCATATAAAACGGATGTGTTCTACAGTTTTACGTATAGGTCTGGGCAATTACGATTATGTCATCATATAAAACGGATGTGTTCTACAGTTTTACGTATAGGTCTGGGCAAATACGAGTATGTCATCATATAAAACGGATGTGTTCTACAGTTTTACGTATAGGTCTGGGCAAATATGAGTATGTCATCATCTAAAATGGAAGAGTTCTACAGTTTTACGTATAGGTCTGGGCAAATACGAGTATTTCATCATCTAAAACGGAAGAGTTCTACAGTTTTACGTATAGGTCTGGGAAAATACTAGTATGTCGTCATATAAAACGGATGTATTCTACAGTTTTACGTATAGGTCTGGGCAATTACGATTATGTCATCATATAAAACGGATGTGTTCTACAGTTTTACGTATAGGTCTGGGCAAATACGAGTATGTCATCATATAAAACGGATGTATTCTACAGTTTTACGTATAGGTCTGGGAAAATACTAGTATGTCGTCATATAAAACGGATGTATTCTACAGTTTTACGTATAGGTCTGGGCAATTACGATTATGTCATCATATAAAACGGATGTGTTCTACAGTTTTACGTATAGGTCTGGGCAAATACGAGTATGTCATCATATAAAACGGATGTGTTCTACAGTTTTACGTATAGGTCTAGGAAAATACTAGTAAGACCTCATATAAAACGGATGTGTTCTACAGTTTTACGTATAGGTCTGGGCAATTACGAGTATGTCATCATATAAAACGGATGTGTTTTACAGTTTTACGTATAGGTCTGGGAAATTACGATTATGTCATCATATAAAACGGATGTGTTCTACAGTTTTACGTATAGGTCTGGGCAAGTACGAGTATGTCATCATATAAAACGGATGTGTTCTACAGTTTTACGTATAGGTCTGGGCAAATACGAGTATTTCATCATCTAAAACGGAAGAGTTCTACAGTTTTACGTATAGGTCTGGGAAAATACTAGTATGTCGTCATATAAAACGGATGTATTCTACAGTTTTACGTATAGGTCTGGGCAATTACGATTATGTCATCATATAAAACGGATGTGTTCTACAGTTTTACGTATAGGTCTGGGCAAATACGAGTATGTCATCATATAAAACGGATGTGTTCTACAGTTTTACGTATAGGTCTGGGCAAATACGAGTATGTCATCATATAAAACGGAAGAGTTCTACAGTTTTACGTATAGGTCTGGGAAAATACTAGTATGTCGTCATATAAAACGGATGTATTCTACAGTTTTACGTATAGGTCTGGGCAATTACGATTATGTCATCATATAAAACGGATGTGTTCTACAGTTTTACGTATAGGTCTGGGCAAATACGAGTATGTCATCATATAAAACGGATGTGTTCTACAGTTTTACGTATAGGTCTGGGCAAATATGAGTATGTCATCATCTAAAATGGAAGAGTTCTACAGTTTTACGTATAGGTCTGGGCAAATACGAGTATTTCATCATCTAAAACGGAAGAGTTCTACAGTTTTACGTATAGGTCTGGGAAAATACTAGTATGTCGTCATATAAAACGGATGTATTCTACAGTTTTACGTATAGGTCTGGGCAATTACGATTATGTCATCATATAAAACGGATGTGTTCTACAGTTTTACGTATAGGTCTGGGCAAATACGAGTATGTCATCATATAAAACGGATGTGTTCTACAGTTTTACGTATAGGTCTGGGCAAATATGAGTATGTCATCATCTAAAACGGAAGAGTTCTACAGTTTTACGTATAGGTCTGGGAAAATACTAGTATGTCGTCATATAAAACGGATGTATTCTACAGTTTTACGTATAGGTCTGGGCAATTACGATTATGTCATCATATAAAACGGATGTGTTCTACAGTTTTACGTATAGGTCTGGGCAAATACTAGTATGTCGTCATCTAAAATGGAAGAGTTCTACAGTTTTACGTATAGGTCTGGGCAAATACGAGTATTTCATCATCTAAAACGGAAGAGTTCTACAGTTTTACGTATAGGTCTGGGAAAATACTAGTATGTCGTCATATAAAACTGATGTATTCTACAGTTTTACGTATAGGTCTGGGCAATTACGATTATGTCATCATATAAAACGGATGTGTTCTACAGTTTTACGTATAGGTCTGGGCAAATACGAGTATGTCATCATATAAAACGGATGTGTTCTACAGTTTTACGTATAGGTCTGGGAAAATACTAGTATGTCGTCATATAAAACGGATGTATTCTACAGTTTTACGTATAGGTCTGGGCAATTACGATTATGTCATCATATAAAACGGATGTGTTCTACAGTTTTACGTATAGGTCTGGGCAAATACGAGTATGTCATCATATAAAACGGATGTGTTCTACAGTTTTACGTATAGGTCTAGGAAAATACTAGTATGTCGTCATATAAAACGGATGTGTTCTACAGTTTTATGTATAGGTCTGGGCAATTACGAGTATGTCATCATATAAAACGGATGTGTTTTACAGTTTTACGTATAGGTCTGGGCAATTACGATTATGTCATCATATAAAACGGATGTGTTCTACAGTTTTACGTATAGGTCTGGGCAAATACGAGTATGTCATCATATAAAACGGATGTGTTCTACAGTTTTACGTATAGGTCTGGGCAAATATGAGTATGTCATCATCTAAAATGGAAGAGTTCTACAGTTTTACGTATAGGTCTGGGCAAATACGAGTATTTCATCATCTAAAACGGAAGAGTTCTACAGTTTTACGTATAGGTCTGGGAAAATACTAGTATGTCGTCATATAAAACTGATGTATTCTACAGTTTTACGTATAGGTCTGGGCAATTACGATTATGTCATCATATAAAACGGATGTGTTCTACAGTTTTACGTATAGGTCTGGGCAAATACGAGTATGTCATCATATAAAACGGATGTGTTCTACAGTTTTACGTATAGGTCTGGGAAAATACTAGTATGTCGTCATATAAAACGGATGTATTCTACAGTTTTACGTATAGGTCTGGGCAATTACGATTATGTCATCATATAAAACGGATGTGTTCTACAGTTTTACGTATAGGTCTGGGCAAATACGAGTATGTCATCATATAAAACGGATGTGTTCTACAGTTTTACGTATAGGTCTAGGAAAATACTAGTATGTCGTCATATAAAACGGATGTGTTCTACAGTTTTATGTATAGGTCTGGGCAATTACGAGTATGTCATCATATAAAACGGATGTGTTTTACAGTTTTACGTATAGGTCTGGGCAATTACGATTATGTCATCATATAAAACGGATGTGTTCTACAGTTTTACGTATAGGTCTGGGCAAATACGAGTATGTCATCATATAAAACGGATGTGTTCTACAGTTTTACGTATAGGTCTGGGCAAATATGAGTATGTCATCATCTAAAATGGAAGAGTTCTACAGTTTTACGTATAGGTCTGGGCAAATACGAGTATTTCATCATCTAAAACGGAAGAGTTCTACAGTTTTACGTATAGGTCTGGGAAAATACTAGTATGTCGTCATATAAAACGGATGTATTCTACAGTTTTACGTATAGGTCTGGGCAATTACGATTATGTCATCATATCAAACGGATGTGTTCTACAGTTTTACGTATAGGTCTGGGCAAATACGAGTATGTCATCATATAAAACGGATGTGTTCTACAGTTTTACGTATAGGTCTGGGAAAATACTAGTATGTCGTCATATAAAACGGATGTATTCTACAGTTTTACGTATAGGTCTGGGCAATTACGATTATGTCATCATATAAAACGGATGTGTTCTACAGTTTTACGTATAGGTCTGGGCAAATACGAGTATGTCATCATATAAAACGGATGTGTTCTACAGTTTTACGTATAGGTCTAGGAAAATACTAGTATGTCGTCATATAAAACGGATGTGTTCTACAGTTTTACGTATAGGTCTGGGCAATTACGAGTATGTCATCATATAAAACGGATGTGTTTTACAGTTTTACGTATAGGTTTGGGCAAATACGAGTATGCCATCATAAAAAACGAATGTATTCTACAGTTTTACGTATAGGTCTGGGCAAATACGAGTATGTCATCATCTAAAACGGACGTAAATAAATATTTATAAGTTAAACAAATCAATAAATATAATGTAATAAGTTTTCTATGATAAAAAATACAATGTAATATATCTAATATCAAATCATACATACGTCATATATAATTAAGCGTTGAAATATATTTTATGTTATTACTTATCCCTTAAGATACTCCTTTACACAAGAAGTCAAGTCACTCGATGGCACCGTTTCAACGTAAAGTAATTTTTGCCTAAGGTTTCATGCCTTAAGCTTCCTCCTCCATCAACATAAATCAAATCAATATCATTTATTCAATTTAGGCTACAATAATTGAGCACTTATAAATGTCACTACGCCATCGGTTCATAAGTCTATAGGGCGGGAGAACTTGTACTGAGAAGAACCGGCAAGAAACTCAGCAAGGGTATTTCTTTTCTCCCTTTCTCTTACAGCGTCCACTTAAAATGTTGGAAAATGCCCTCCCTGTCAAGGAAGGACACTTTCCATTACAAACATAAAAACATGAAATGCACAAGCACAACATAAAAAAGTATCTAATTGCAAAATATAAAAAAAAGACCGTTTATGTATTCACCACTAATAATTTTAATGTCTTACAGTATTGATAAACAAAACAAAAAAGTAAGACTAAATACTAAGAATACAAAGAAGTTTGCAAGAGCAGACCAGCCTCCACATGCAGGCGACACCCGTTCACGAGTATGACACATGAATCAGCCGTCGCTTCGCTCAACCATGTTTTAACAATAACAGCATATGTAAATTAGATATATATAATATAAAGTATAAAATAGTTATATCACAGTATCGATCGATAGGTAATAGTACTAAAAATAGATCAAGGATGTTGTTGATCTAAATGTTATTTATACCTAATTAGAGGTTGGTCGGACTACAGTGGAAGTGAATTAAAATCTTAAGTAATAAAAAATCACTAGAAAGACATAAAAATGTATATCTAATTATTAAACTATATAGTTTTTTGTTCTGCAAAAAGTAATAAGCCTCGTGTATAAAAGGTGTGCAGCTGTAGCATATACTGTAGCATATACTTTTTTTTCTGTATATATAACATGATTTGTAAATTAATTAAGACTACGAGACAGTCCGCCGCCACTAGCTATGTATTATTTTACGAATAAATTACTGCTAAAATGTTGTGCAATAGTAGATTTTAGAGTAGGTGAGGAGATCTAAAAAAATAGTCAAATGTCATTGAGATAAAATACAAATGTGCGTCAAATAAATTCTTGTCTCGACAGACAAAAATTTTTTTCTTCTTCTAATCAAGATATCTTATCCCCACAAGTTAGAAGAATATCATTATATCGCCACAAGTTAGAAGGATATCGGTGTTAATCTGTGGTCTTCTTCATCAGTCACCTTCATAAAATTATACTTTCTGAATGAAAAACATAATTTTCCAAATCGGTTCCTAAATGACGATGTTTCGTGGTAACTGACATTAAAATAAAATACAACCAAGCAAGCAACATCTTCCGTTTTTGAAGTCGGACCACAAGAAGCAATTAAGGTTCAATAAATCAAAATATTGTTATAAATTACATTTTAATACTTACCTGTTTTTAAAACATTTGTTATATTTATTTACAATATCCGTTCTAAGGTTACTTAATTTCAATCTCATGCTCTGAAAGTAGACCATAATATGTTATCTAAAAAGCAGGTGGGAAGTAGAAAATATCGGCCCTAGGGCCGAAAAGTAAACAAATAAAAATTCAGTCACATTGTGTAAACTCAGTCTCCTATACAGCCTCACTTCGATTAATACTAGGTATTTTTTGGTAGTTGATTTTTTGTTTGTTATGTTATTTTAAAATACCTGGTTATACCAGATATGTGGTTTAATAGTACTTGGAAAACCGCGTTTAAATTAATTTAGGTAGATCATAACATATTAAAAATAATTTATAATAGTAAGTTCTTTTTATCAACTGGCAATAACTACAACTCAAAAATACTGGCTGGCATTATGGCGCTTGAAAAATGTAACGCTTAAAAAAAGAAAAAAAAATACCGGTCAAGGGCAAGTGGGACTCGCGCACCTTCCGTAAAAGGTAAACTGTATTGAGGGACAAAATAACTTTGCCGTTGGACAACTGTTGTCCCAATACATCCCAATAAGTTTATGATCGCAAAAAAATTTTTTTTTAATGTAACAACATATTTACGGTTTCCTGATTTTTTCCTTTATGTGTGCTACATGGCATTGCATTTTGCCAAATTTCATTATTCTAGGCTAGGTCAACGGAAAGCACTCCATAGGTTTTGATTTATTTGTGTCAGAATATGCTACAAAAATAATCGTATTTTGGGCATATTTTTTTTTACATTGACTTAGAAGCCTTGTTTTTTACAACTTTAAGTGACCGTAGACCTTAGTATTTAATAATATATTCAACTTAATACCACTACGCGTTCTTGAGAAAAGGATCTTGCCAGAGATAGACAATTTTTTTTAATGTGTTATAACTACAAATTAATGAATTTCAGTTTTTTTCCAATGCGAAATTTCATGATTCTAGGACAACAATGCCAAAAATGTAACACAATTGGTATATTTTTTATTGCGTTAATTTAAAGGCTTGATTATTTTACAGCTTCAAGGGACTGAACACTGATAGCTTCTAAGGAAGTTGAAGCTAATTACAATTTAAAACCTAATTAAATGAGTTCATCAAGCGATTCTGAAATAAATTTAATGCCTGTACTTAGCTTGTATACTTAGCTTGTATACTTAGCTTGTATACTTAGCTTGTATACTTAGCTTGTATACTTAGCTTGTATACTTAGCTTGTATACTTAGCTTGTATACTTAGCTTGTATACTTTGCTCATATTCGAAATCAAAAGCGGAGTGTTTAATTCGGGTGAGAGACCCATTTCAGACTCCAGCTATTGGCGCCTAAATATCTCGTCAGAAATGGGTACTATCTACTATTAAGTAAGTTGACATAGTAAAAAAATCATGTTTTTGATACTTATTATCCCAGGCAGGTGTAGTTTCGAAGGAAAACTATTTTGTTAGGTACCAGAAATAACCACAATGTAACTTTTCAAAAGCTGGCACAAATCGATACTTAGTCTTTAGTTTTTAAACGGATATATACTTATGCAGTGTATTTTTTTTAATGTAAAATTTGTTATAGGTTGTTTAATATGAATACATGCCAAAATGACAATGACTTACTGTGGAGTTCCGCTGAATACCATTGGAGATCATATCATACTTTTTCTGAAATTCATTTTGTCGTTCTGTTCTTACATAATTATCGCAACCAACTCAATGAGTCCAAACACAGAAATATCTCCTGAAAGCAGAAGTTGAGTTGTATAATCAGGAGAATGGTTGCAACATAAGATCAACCTTAAATTAGAATATTTTAATTAAAATTTAAATTGATCGCACAAGTGGAAATGTTATTGATATCAAGCAGATCTTTGACTAACTTAAAAAATAGGTGATCATATTGTAAATGTTCACGCAAAGTTCATGGCTCAAATGGCTTTGTAAATTCATGGTGTAGTGCGCGCGCAAGTGTAGAGCGCGTTTGCATAGATTATGTTCGACATCGCACGCTACTGCGGAGAGCCACGCTGCCGCGCTTATGATAAACGCATCAACTTAGATTTTTGGCGAAATTGAGTTATGGACATATCTGATATCATGAAAACGAGATCTACAACTTACTTAAAGTAAAAAGTGATTTCTTCTTTGACTTGTCAAAGAAGAAATCAATGTAGGCAGATTATAATTTAACAGCAACTGTTACTTCACTTCAAATTTAACAGCAACTGTTACTTCACCTATCAATGTAGGCAGATTATAATTTAACAGCAAATGTTGGTCTTCCAAATACTTTGGATAAAGAGCAAATTTCCATAGTTAGCTCTAATCTTCACAATTTTTTGTCGAGTTTTTGAAATATGGTAGAAATGTAGCTGCAGGGGGCCCACCGGAACCAGCTAAATTTTGAAAGTGGTCTATGGGAAAAAAAGTCTGGAAACCTCTTCGACTGTAAAGGCTACGACTGTTCTCATCTCTTTGTTTTTGTGTATCATATACTTTCGAAGATACAAACAAATAAAGATTTTAAACTTGTTTTTCTCGAGCACGCGTCTGTGGATGAATTCGCGTTCGCACGCCGTGAAACATCGCGTCGGAGGAGACTCGAACGTAGAGAGTGCTTATCAATATTTCATGACCCCTATCAGTTTATTTGGGAGAGTCGTATCCTTGGACAATTTAGCCGATAGTTTGTCTTACGACATGAGGTCAAACACCGTGGACAGGTCCAGACAAAAGCATATTTTTTTTATTCCTATTTGTATTTTTTATGTTAGGTTATCCATTAGCATGTTAGTACTAAAATATAAATTCGTATCATAATATTTATATAGACAAATGAACGCATGTGGCTTGGTGTGACGTCACGCAAGATTAAAAGGTCAAAAAGGTCTATAACATACTCGTAGGTAATGATTTTTATTTCCAAAACCCATTTAACTATATTTTATTTTTCATTAGACTTGCGATTAAGTAAAAAACTTTATTTGAAACACATCGAAGGTCTTTGACTGGGGACGAGAAAATTTTGTCCGATTCAACACTACAAAGAAACAAGTCTGCGCGTTTACCGCTAAAAAAATCCATTTACTGTGGTCCCACAATTCCAGAACACTCATCTCTCCCCATCTCTAAGAGCATTGGAATTCTTGGTGTTGACATCTCCAGCGATGTTCAGTTCCGAGATAATTTGTAAGCCAAGGTGAAGCTGGCGTCCAAAAAATTTGGTGTACTCAACACAGCGAAGCATTACTTCACGTGGGAGCAAAGGTTGCTGTTTTCATGTCGCAAGTTTGGCCCCATTTGAAGTACTGCTGCCATCTCTAGGCGGGTGCACCCGGCTACCAGGTTGGTCCATTTGACTTGGTTCAACGACGGACTGTGAGAATTGTAGATTAAGATGCAATATGACATGGAGATAGTGTGAGTCTAGGAGAAGGACATAGGCAACTTGAAAGTATCAAGTGTGAGTCGGTTTTTTCTATAATTGAGGAGTTGCCATTGCAATCCTACACCGATAACCGAGTTTAGGGCGGATGGAACCGCGGGTAAAAGTTAGTAGTGTATATAGCAATAATGATAAGAATGAATACCAAAATAATTAATGCGTGCGTCATTGATCTAAATAACATTGATGCCTATTGCCAAGGGCCTAGCGAAATGTGTTTGTTAAAATTATTCACAGATATTTAAATCTTATACTTCTGGTGTTTAATAAATTATCATCTATCTATATTAAAGAGAAAACTGACCGACTGATATTTAATGCCCGGCCCTAAACAACTGGGCCTAGAGACTTGGAATTTTGTATGATAGGGGATGGAAATTCGTATGAGAATTCCGATATTTCTGTAGGTAAACCCATAAACAGCTGAAACTAAAAGTTTTATATCTTTATATAAAATTCCACGCGGACAAAGTAGCGGTAAAAAGTTAGTGATGATATATTTATATTAGTACTTTGTAAAAAGTGATAAAAACAAACAGATATTATACAGTAATAGTACAAAAGAAAAAGAAGCTCAAATGAAATTTGTTTAGCAAAAAATACGCCATTCATTTATACAAAATAAACATTTTTTTTCTAAATCTATTAAAAATAATTTCGGCTAGCTTTTGCCCGTGGCTCTGCCCACGTGAATCATTAAAAATCAATTATTTTTGGACTTTGATTAACAGTGCGACTGGACAATAAGAAAACCTTCCCACCCTTTGTGCAGTATACGCAGCCAGCAGTTGTTTTAAGCAAGACACGTGCCTGTCTTATTGGCTTACATGAAGTGTAAGACTTGCTTTGATTTGGGTTAGGTTTAAGTTGTATTACCTATGTTATTTTCATTAAAACCACTTTACAAACCTTACTTAAATCAATATATAGTTAGATTTTTTTTTGTGAGAAGCGTAAGTTTATATGAACCGAGCTTTAACTAGTCAATATTCAGATTTGAATGATTTCGCACTTTCACTATACAACTGGTCAAGTAGCTGTACCTACTACCTTGCGTGTCGCAAAGGAATTTTCACTGAACAGAACAACTATTATCTCATTTGTTACTGAACGACCTTTATTACTCGCACTAGCTTTTATCCGCGGCTTCGCCCGTACAAAATTATGTCATAACTATTGGGTTCCTGTACCTACGGAAAGTTACCTCTTATGCCAAATTATGTCATCCTTTTATCCGTTGCGACCACCTGAGAAAAAACCTAATCCTATAGGATAGAGTATCTTAGAATATAAATAAACGAAAACATCTGTTGAATTTTGAGATATCTAAATATGTGTAAAATACCAATAGTTTTAAGTAAGTAAGTACCTTTTTTAGGGTTCCGTACCTGAAAAGGAAAAAAAGAACCCTTATAGGATCACTTTGGGGTCCGTCTGTCTGTTTGTCTGTCAAGTCAAGTCTGTTGTTTGTTCTCAGGAACGCATACAGGTATCAAGTTGAAATTAATGTCGAATACTAAGGTCTACGGTCCCTTGAAGCTGTAAAATAAATCAAGCTTCTAAGTCAACGCAATAAGAAAATAAGGCCGAAATACGGCCATTTTAGTCATATCTTAGCATTTACAAATAAATCAAAACCTATAAGGTCATTTTGTGGTACTTCCCTTTACTCTAGCTTATGACATTTATAAATCAAAACCTATGGGGTACCTCCCGTTGACCTAGAATCATGAAATTTGGCAAGAAGCAAGATGTTACGTCACAAATATAGGAATAAATCCTAAAACTGATAATTAAGAAATAAACCTGTTGTAATGGAAGAACTATTTTAATATAATAATTTAGTACGGAACCCTCGGTGCGCATGCCAGACTCGCACTTGACCGGTTTTTTAGTAGGTAAACTGCCTGCCTAAAATAGGTATCGAGTTTTTGTAAAAATGAAAATACAGTTTCAATATTGGGCCAGTGTGACCTTAGAGAGACGCCTTTATGTAAAAATACTACAAAACAAATATTACAAAGAAGAAAAATGTACCCCTAGTTTTAGTAGGAATTCAAAACTATTAATCAGGTTTACCTCATAAATAACAACTAGGCGTCCAAACCTATATATTAACAGGAAACTGATATAAAGTCATGTAAAGTAAATTATGATACTTAAGTACTGTACGGATACCGCTAAAGTATTTATTGTATGTAATTGTATCATGCATGAACTGAAGAATTATCACGAAATAGTGTTTTTATAATAGAGGCAGACCTAAAAAATAATAAGAAGTCGAGTTTTTAATGCGAACATGTACTGTTCTTTTATCAGGAAATGATTACTTAATAATTAACATTGTCATTACCGTTACCATTGCCATTACCATGCCATACCCATACATATGAGATGTTTGTATGGTAATGGTGTAGTACTCTTACAATGATTTGTATGGAGCACCATAATTTTCATAGATTAAAAACTTTCAGTTCTCTTTGATGATTCATGTGGGAATCGCTCGCAGGTCCTCTGGTGTTATACATACCATATTTGCCCGCTGAGCCAGCCAGTTGAATAGTAAGTTGCCGAAAATTAAGGTATAGATTAAAAATAATATGAACACTTGATCACAACTGTTCCTGATAATTCTTGCGGACAGGATATATAAAATGGAGGGGTGTCTAACGTATAATTTTTAAGAACGTACAACATTACGACACGGCACCATATTTTTTAAGGAAGCGTCTTGTTAATATCGCATCATGTAACTTTGTAACTACATTATCTAGTTAAATTAATACGATATGTATGTTTTATTCATGGTTTTTCACCAAATTTCATCCGATGAAGACCCTGTTTATTGTTTCTAGCCTTCATTGGATTAACGACTTGAAATATCAGTACGTAATTGTGAATTGTCAAGACGTCATCATAAAAGTTTACCGATAATTTAACGTGACAAGGTATAATTATTTAACCTTCAAAGGCATCAAAACTCTTTATGACAAACTAGATAATATACAAAAACAGAGCTAGCGTTATGATAAACTATTACTATTACTGAAAACTGTGAGACGTATAATTTATTACGATACCGATGCAAATTAACATCATAATGACAGTTTTGCATGAATCGAAATTGCTATTTTTCTCCGTGTTGATACCTAATGAACCGGAGATAATCAACTTCATAAATAATTCATTATTTTGACTCATTAACTATTCTGTAAACATGGCAAAGATTAGAATTTAATATTAATTTTAATGATGCGTGTCGCGATTAGTAGGATATCTGGATTTTTTATTAATATATACACAAATATAGGTAAGGTGCGTAGGAACCTATTTTGTTTTTTTTGTCACTACTGAATAATTTATGGAACGCACGATCACTAAAACAAATTGGTAGTTGTAATTAAAATCAATTCAAAAGGTCTCCTGAGTTTTTGTAGAACTATATTTCTATTTCCCTGTAAAATGAAAATATTACAGATAAAACAAGAAACAACAAATTTATCTTCCATTTTTAGCTGCAACCTCAGTCTTTACGATATCCAAATCCTCACACAAATCCTATCTACAAGGTTTGATGGAGACTCGAGATAAAATTAGGGAATCCAATCTCGAGTCAAAATTGCAATTTAGATACCTAACTTGCCAGAATAAAATTACAATCCTGCGGAATTTCAACTATTCAGAAAGTGTTAGTGGTTTAGAAATTATGACATAGCTCAGCTCATATAACTATACAATATATCACTAACATATAACATTAGACACCACACCTGCCCATAAGGGTAGAATAGGTATGAATGAAAAGATAGCGGAATTATTAGGCAGTGATATACGGAGGAACGGACAAGAGTTTCGTCTATTCCACACGGCTAGAGAACCCTAAATAACGGGACCAAGGGTCACTTTCGTGTACACAAATAATGGAGTCCATAGTCTAAGGGTTTTATTTATCAGTTACTATTTAGTTATTGGAGCTATTGAGCTGTAAGAACCATGAGCTTAAAAGTAAATATCTCTGGTAGGTAGCCATCTATTATTTATTTGGGTATTCTATTGGGTATGTGTATGTATGTACCATAGACTTCGAGTTCTGTAATCTATCCTATATACTAGAGGTGCTCAAACGGTCGATCGCGAGAAAAGGTTCCAGCTACCAATATACTAAACTACTAGCTACCAATATGTACATTAGTGTGCATTACAACCGATGGAGCATCAGCAATGACTGGAAACAAAAACGTTTTTGTGGCATTGTGTCGAGATAATGACGATTTCCCGTCACTTTTCTCATTCCATTGCATTATAAATCAACAAGTTTTGTGTTAAAAAGTTCTTAACATGGAGAAGATTATGGGCATTGCAATAAAAATTGTGAATCTCACCCGTGCACGTCGGGTTACCATATCTCAGGATTCGTCCTAAGATCTCAGGTTTTTTACATTCTTCTCAGAGTTACGGCCGGATTTTGGAAATCTTAAGAAATCTCAGGATTTTTGGAATATTCAATAAAATAAAGAAGATTGTTTTAAATATTTTTGTTAAAAAGTAACAAAAACAAGAAAATAATCTTATTTATACATATAGAGAGTTATTAAAATTAGCTTTACATTGGTCATGATAATTGCACAAATAAAATCAGCACTTAATCAGTTGTATCATATTTATTTAGCGATAATACCTTATTAAGTAATCTTTTTTCTTTAATTATAGTTAAAATGCTTCGCACAGTAAGTCACAGAATTCGCAAAGTTTTTAATTATTATTTTCAAGAAAGAATAGCTTATTCGTCTCCGGACTTCAGAATTTTTCATCTGGTAACCCTACGTGCACGCAGCTTGTAACGACGCCTCTTTAAATTTCAGTTAAAAGATAGTGAGTCATCTGAACACACTGATTTAGTTCCTCACACGGACGTCAATTCGAAACACATTTTTATGATTTCAGTAAATTTAACATTAACTCATGTTCTGTTAAAAATGAGTTATTGCAGATTTCAACAGATATACATCTCAAAGCCACAGCATCTGATACAAAATTCTGGTCTTTTATTCAGATATAAATATCCGAAAATAAAAAGGGCAAATCGCCCTTCAACTGTCGGCAATGTTTGGGTCAACTTACTTGTGCGAGTCTGCATTTTCTGAAATGAAGATAATTAAGTCATAATATCGCTATCGATTAACTAACGAATATTTGTCTTCATGCTTGCGATTATATTAGCACTCGGTAATTACGTACCATCTTATGCAAAGTATGCTGAGGACATGCAGTGCCAGGTTTCAACATCCAAAGTCACTCTTTAAAGTTTAATACTTAAACTCTTTTGTTTTGTAACACCCAATAAATTCGCAATTTCGAATAATTAAGAGGTTTTTACACTTCACTTCACTTACCTTGACTAACAAAATGCATGTTGTGCCGTAAAACTAGTATCTATACCTGTGCACCCTAACTAGACGACAATCCTGCATCACAAATACTTGCGGCCTCTCAAAGTCGATCGATCGTAGTTCATCAATATTGAGGCAGATCGCCAGCAGTTCAAGTTTGAGCACCCCAGCTATATACGATAGCAAGTCCAAAACCCGAGCAATAGCCTCACAAAATTGACCATCCTTTAGAAAGAGACAAAGCAAACCTGTGGTCTCTTTTCTATCTACGTCCGGCATTTTGGTGGTTTATGTTTATTAAAACAAATAAGAAAGAGACATGACACCTCAGTTTTACTTAAGCCCTCATTTCTTTTTACATTTGGCTTGGCAATGCGATGTCCAGTTCTGTATATCTATGGTCCTCACCTAGTTTTGAGAAGCGCGTGGTATTCCATGAGGGCTGAACAGAGCGACGGACGCTGCGCACCAAAATAGGTGTCATTATGTCCATAATGTTTTATAACCACCAAATCATAATATGTTGAAATCGATAGGTTTTTTTTCTAAACCACTAAGGTGGCAAACAAGGTTGAGGTCCGCCTGATGGTAATCGGTCACCGCAGCCTATGGACGCTTGCAACACCTGGGACATAATTCGTGCGTTGCGGACCCTTCAAAAATCTAATAACTTTTTTCTTAAAGAACCCCATAGAAACTGTAGTCCTTAGATAACACCTTGGCAGGAAGCTCATTCCACAACCTAAGCGGTCGCGGGAGGAAGTTTCTCTGAACCGCACTGTACGTGACCATTAAGGTTCTAAGGTGTGAGGATGAATTCCCTGCCGAACGCGAGCGGTGCAATGGCAGAAAGTAGCCGTGGGCTTCATTTTGAACAACTCCTCAGAACATATCCCATTATACAAGCAGTAGGACACACACAGGGAGTCGAAGTCTATCCTCAAAATTAAGGGTTAGATACGGATTGCGAGTTTGGGATCGTCGACGATTCTCACAGCCCGTCATTGAACCGCGTTAAACAGGTCAAGCTAGTATCCAGGTGCACCCGTCCTGAGAAGGCAGCTTAACTCCATATGGGGCCGGACTTACGACTTGTAGGTATTGCAATTAATTAAATTTAACGCCTCAATTACACTAGTCGTTTATGTAATTTTCTAAAAGAAACAAATTATAGCCAGACCTGATTCGGTTCGCACTTGACCGGATTCTATCGATATAGTATGTTGTATTAATGGCACGAATAGCAAATAACAAGTGAAAATAAAACGTTAATGATCCTCTTGACATTTTTGTGCTACAATAACAAACCGGTGAATTGGATGAGATCACAGCGGAAATTTTTCACGAATTCGAAAAGAGCAACAGCAAGACATAATTTTTTGCTAAAATTATGCATACGATAAGATACGATTTAAATCGATTGGAAGAGAACGCAAGCTGACTTAAGGAACCCGATAGGCTTGACAACATCGTGACCATCCTTCACTATGTTTTATTGCGTTAGGTATCTAATACCTTTAAACGAGAAATTCTTGTATATAGATAATATAATCTAAATCTCGGAAACGTCTCTAACGATTTACATGAAATTTAGTATTCGATGTTTTGGTGGCGATAAATCGATCAAGATAGGTTTCATTCTTAAAAAAACGTCGTTTTATCCGTGTTTTCAGGCAATGATAAACTGAAAAATATGACTCTTCCTGGCATATTTTGGCGAGTAGTAATACTATTATTTTTACCCACACGGCAACAAACCTCGGTCCCCAGGTACTATAAACTGTAAGCAACAAGGTATAGCAATAAAGAATAAATAAATAAATAACCGAACCCGGATATAGGCACTTTTTATGTATCTAAGTCGGACTGGCGCTTCAAGAGTTCCGTTCCACTACAGAATGCCCGCTCGCACTTGACCTGATTTTATTAATATTTTATATAAAGCCGGTTCTCCTGTTCGTGTTTAGCTAAACATTTTTGTTGTTGAAACATTTTTTTAGTTGATGGAAATAATGTTCTTGCTTTCCGCGCTCGACGCAAAACGTCTAAACGTTTACCCCTGCGGTAGAGGGGCGGGGCACAATCATTTATCAAATCATTAGGGCTCGGTTTGCAACCAGATATCTTTTCAACTATTACAGCTCAATATTTTTAGAGTGACAATATCGATATGAAATTATGCGGCATTCAGTGAAAAAATATTACATTTGCCTTTGTAATATTTAGTTTGCCATAAACTGATCATGCATTGCCTGTAAATAATGTTTTTCAAATATATGTATATAACATCATCACGTAAAGAAAAAGACTTTCTACAATAAAAATGTGTTCTTACAGACATTGAATCTCAAGTGAATTTTCAAGATAATTTCATTTATCGATAAGTTAGTCGGACATATACGCTGTCCTGTAAAAACTAAACTTACTACCAGCACAAAACTTACTGATTTCTCCAGGTCCAAATGTTGGGTAAGTGTTTCAATACAGATTCTATACTTGTCAGTTGACTCTTACTACAAATAGTTGACTCTTACTACAAATAGTTGACTCTTACTGCAAATAGTTGAATTTCTTGCCAACTATATTTGGCAGAAATTAACATTGTTAAATAGATTTTATTGACGATACAAAAATGTGTTTAGAAACCTACTTGAATAAATGTTATTTGATTTGGGCTGATTTGATGACTAATAAACAACATCTCAACAAACATAACACCATGGAGATGTGTTTGTTTCGCTAGTCAGAAAGTGTCACATTACTGGATTAAATAAGTACATTAGAGAAAGCTTTGAAATCGTACCTATAGCTGGTAAAGTCACGGAAAGACACCTCAGGGCATGTACAGAGACACCTACAAGATAATACGGTCCAGCTTGCCCTTGACTTGCCGACAACTAAACAGGAACGTGAAAGGCCATCCTCTACTTTTTTTGACGACGGTATACTAAGCTCGACAAATAAACTGCTCAAAATCGTGTGCAATGGAGAAGACGGACTAGGAAGGCCGATCTTAAGTAAAGGTAAACAACGGAGAAATATATTAAAAATTGTCAAAATAGGGTCAAACTTCGTTTATATGAATCACGCTACGGCATAAAGCGTCCTCCAGGAAATCACGTGTTAGCTTAATTCTTTAGTTGGTTCACATCAAATAATCTTTTACTGAATGCACAGAAAACAAAATGTTTAAAGTCTTCTTTACCAAATGTCAAAGACACTCCATTAAAATTATTTATAAACGGTGAAGCACTCAAACTGGTTGAGTCAACAGTCTTCTTGGGCATCACTTTAGATACTAAATTGCAAAAGCACTCACATATTTCTGTCTTAGCTCGAAAACTTAGCTCCGCCGCTTATGCTGTCAGAAAAGTTGCTCAATTTACTAATATAGAAACTGCTCGGTTAGTATACTTCACAGAGAAAAATGGTAATTTCGATTCATGCAAAAATGTCGTTAATATGTTCAATTGCATCGGTATCACTCACAGCGGTTCGTCAGTAATAGTGATAGTTTATCATAACGCTGGCCCTGTTCCTGTATATTATTTACTTTTTCATAAAAAGTTTAAATAATTATACCTCGTCACGTTAAATGATCGGTAAACTTTTATGATGACGTCTTGACAATTCACTATTACGTACTGATATTTCAACTCGCTATCCCATATAATTTTAATGAAGGTTGAAAACAATATACAGTATGTCTTCTACGGATGAAATTTGGTGAAAAACCATGAATAAATCATACATATCGTATTAATTTAACTAGATAATGTAGTTACAAAGTTACATGATGCGATATTAACAAGACGCTTCCTTAAAAAATATGGTGCCGTGTCGTAATGTTGTACGTTCTTAAGAATTATACGTTAGACACCCCTCCATTTTATATATCCTGTCCGCAAGAATTATCAGGAACAGTTGTGATGAAGTGTTCATATTATTTTTAATCTATACCTTAATTTTCGGCAACTTACTATTCAACTGGCTGGCTCAGTGGTTAAATATGGTATGTATGTCGCAGGCAAATCGTATAATTCGCCGTTTTACAATATGCCTAGGCAGATCGTAAAGTAAGGAAACGAAAGGAACAGAAATCGCACTTTACAAGTCTTGTATGTTAGGTTAGGTTTAGTTTCTCTTTTTTAAACGTAGATGCGGAGCGTTCCAGCCAAGCTTCATATAATAATCTGTTCAGTTATATGATAATTTCTATTCCATACTTTACAATCTGCCTAGGCATAGTGTAAAACGGCGAATTATACGATTTGCCTGCGACATGTATAACACCAGAGGTCCTGCGATCGATTCCCACATGAATCATCAAAAAGAAATGAAGGTTTTTAATCTATAATACAAATGGTGCTCCATATAAACTAGTACAATCATACGTATAGTATGCAAACATCTCATATGTATGGTATGGTATATGGTAATGGCAATGAGGTTGGTGATCGTAATGATAGTGGCAATAACGATGGTGATCATAATGGGAATGACGATGGTGATCGTAATGATAGTGGCAATAACGATGGTGATCATAATGGGAATGACGATGGTGATCGTAATGACAATGGTAATGGTAATGTAAATGGTAATGATAATGTTAGTGGTAATGGTAATTAACACTATCAATTCCTGATATAAGAACAGGAACATGTTCGCATTAACAGCACGACTTCTTGTTATTTTTTAGGTCTGCCTCTATTATAAAAACATTATTTCCTGATAATTATTCAGTTCATGCATGATACAATTACATGCAATACCTTAGCGGTATCCGTACAGTACATAAGTATCATCATATTCTTTACATGACAGTAGGTATATCAGTTTCCTGTTAATATATATGTTTGGACGCTGAGTCGTTTTTTGTGAGGTATTCCTGATGATTTGTTGAGAATCCCTCATTAAACGAATGGTACATTTTTCGCAGTATACTGCAGCTTCTCAGTATATATACACGTGCTTACTGTATGAACGTAAAAACCTAAATTTATTTGTTAAAAAGAGTGGAATGCACAACGTTAATACTAGAAATAAAAATAAACTTGCGATTCCGAAATGTCGCCTTCAGAAGGTGCGTGGCTCTTTCATAATTCAGAGCATTTACTTTTTTAATACAATTCCTGAGAATATTGTTCACCTACCTGTATATACTTTTGAAAGTTATATTTAAAAAGTTCTTATTAACAAGGGATACTATACTGTCGAAGAATTCAATAAAGATCATAATGTCTGAAATTAAAGGTATGGGCGCAATATTGGTCATCCATCTATGACTTATGTAGTTGATAATTATTTACACATTACGATCAGGGGATGCACCATGGATAGTCGTCCACCGTTGGCTGCTTGGTGTTTGGGGGGTTCTGGATGGGGGTTGGTGTGGCGCATATACGTGTACATGTATGTGTGTTTACACATATTTGCATAGATTTTGTGTGTTTGGTGGCCTAGTTCCTGCGTGATTAATGGTAACAGGTGTACACCCGGGAATTTTCTTGTCACTTCTTCTTCCCTTAGGCTTGTTTCCGAAGTGACAGTACGTGAAATGGTGTGCATGTGTTGCCGGACTGTCGTGTGCCAGAATGACGCGAAAACAAATAAATTATTACATTCGAAACACAAAAATAGACAAGCTTAAAATTGACATAAATTTGAATTTGGAATTCTTAACCTTCTTAATCGCCGGCTTTTTAAGATCAAAGAGGCCAGTTCTATAAATCATCAATTTCATATGTAAGGAACTAATATCTTTATATATATAATTCTACTGTACGTGTGTATGTCACTGTACTCCTGGTATCCTGCAGGACAACGTCTGCCCGGTCAGCTAGTATAATATATATATGTATGTATATATATGTATATAATCTGAATCTTTGAAAAGGCTCCAACGATTTTCATGAAAATTAGCATGCGGGAGGTGTCGGGAGCGATAAATCGATCCGGCTGGTTTCATTTTTAGAAAAATCGTTTTATCCGTGTTGTCAGGCAATGATAAACTGAAAATATTACTCTTCCTGACATCTATTGGCGAGTAGTAATACTATTATTTTTACCGACACAGCAACAGTAAAGCTACTTGACAATAGATGGCGTTGTTAAAAAAGCGAGCAAAGCTCGGTCCCCAGGTACTTTTTACTAATATTTAATGCCGACCTTTGAACCTTATTTAAACCTCTTAGTTTATTTTTTTAATTCTTTCCTTAGAGCTCCTCTAATCTACCAAAGGAATCTACCCTGAACCTTACCTACCTTATTGGGAACAGTCTAGAACTATTCAGACTGGAATTCGAGATAAAAATGTATGCCAGTGCATTCACGAGTTACGACAGGTAAGTCAGACTTCCGTACATTTTTTTAACGAATTCCAGAGTTTGGACAGCTCGGGATTGTCCCCAATAAGGCCCTGGTTAGAGCGGCTGAGGTGTCCAGGAGTCAAGCGAGATTTAACTTAATTTGGCGTCATTATACTTTATTTGGTAACATGTCTACATTTTATGGAAATCATAGTGGTTTAATTATGTAGGAATAGCGCATTAATTTGCTCACTAAGATTTGGTGATAATTTACTACATTTGGTTTTTGAATACAATTTAAAGTGCAATCATGACTAAAACAGCTAGAACCATTGTAATTTTAGACTTTCTTTTTTTGGTACAGGTTTCGTTTTTTTGTGTTAAGTTTATTTTTTTGGTAAGAGAGCTTAGGGTGTTGAAATATTTTTTGGTGATCAATATATTTAATGCTATAGGAAACGAGCTTTTGAATTTTCTGGGAAAGAAAGTAGCATAGTATGTCCTTTTGCGACCCTTCAATGACCTTTGTACCAAAAATACTCCGATTACTCCGCTGCTATTAAGCTCACACACATATAAGTATTTGTGAGGATTAGCGTTCATCTCATACAGTCTTCCGTGTGATTACCTTTCTTTTTATATGGTAGAGGCGTGTATGGCTTTACATAGAAGGAACTTAAAGCTACACTCGCCATTTTGAATTGATTGTGCAAACTTATGACAGGTATTGTACGCCTGTAGAATTTAACAAAGTCCAATCGAAAGTTCCGGTAGTAAAAACTCGAACTATAGCTACAGTTACAACCTTACTATACCAAACTTTCTTAATATAATTTAATCAAAAGAGTTGCCGTATCAGATTCCTACGGATAAACAAATATAGCGCGGGCAGAGCCGCTGCGAAAAACTAGTTATAATCATAAGGCTAACAAAAATTTTAATAGGTAACAAAATAAATTTAAAAATAACATTTAAATTATATCCTTATTTGGTAGTTAGTTATAATAGTAATTAATTATACCCAAGTTCATCGACATGTTTTTAATTTTGTTTTTATTTTTGATTTTTTTTATTTTCAACGTCAGGATTATACAGCGGTTGCAGCGAAACTTCCCCCTCGAATGCTTGGGTTGTGGAATGAGTTCCCTGCCAAGATTTTCTCTAAGGACTGCGGCATGGGGTTCTTTAAGAAAGAAGTTATTAGATTTTCAAAGAGTCTAAAACGCGAGTGATGCCCTAGGTGTAAGTGCTCAATTCGTAGAGCACTTACAGGGAATGTAAGGATGTTGCAGGTTCAAGTCCTGGCTCGAGGTAAATCTTTTGACTGCATCTTTGATATGAAAATATTTATTTACATTGAGTAACATTTTAAAGCACTAAGCTTTAAAAATAACGGTTTTCGATACACACTTTTAGAACGAAATGTTACCCCCTTAGGTGATGTATTTTGCAAAATCCTTTTTTAGTGCTCGCGAACGTCAAAACAAGCAGTTTCAAATCTTTTCTAGATCCAGTAGTTTATGTTGTTAGTTGTTATATCAGTCAGTCAGCATCAAAAATAAAAGAGGCCGTATTTTTATTTCGTTATTTGTGCGGTCTTTTTTACAGCTCTACACTGAAAAAAAAGATTGCTTGGATCAATGCAAATTGCTTTGATTTAACGCAATCCGTGATTAACATACGAGGAACAATATATATTCTCAAATGTAAAATATAATATTGTAAGGATTTTTGTGTTAAGATGAAACATTTCTTGAATTGCTTTCTTGAATACAGTGATGTACTTGTTGTTACAATAACGGTAGTGTAGAACTAACAATATAAGAATTTTTGTACTAGCTAAAACATTTAATCTTCGTTGAAGAATGCTTATATTTTTGCTTTAACACAGTGATTTACTTGTTGTTATAATAACGGTAGTCTAGAACCAACACTATAAATACTCTCATTGAATGAACAAAAATGATATTCTTATTTTAACAATATCATATTTTTGAAACAAAATATAAAAATGTTTACAATACAATTTACTGCGTTGTAATCTGTTCTGTAACAGTGTATCTTTCAACGAGGTGGAAGTACGCTATCACAATATTGGTCGTAGTAGTGGGCCAGGATGTAGTCCCCAATAGGTCCCAGTAGTGGTGAATGCGTTTAGCTAGCTATACCTTAACAATTAATTAATATATTTCTCCCATATACAAAATCATAGCGTGTTCTATTATAATAACAGCGCTTGTGTTACAGAATATTATATTCTTCATTTGGAAAAAAATAATTATTTTGAGTAAACACGAGTAAATTGTTAAGTTGAGAGTATGATGTTTCAAAATAAAATACGTTAGTTTGTTTTGGTCAAAGACAAACGTGGCTTCGTTTAAAAATTACTGATGCTGATTAAACACGCAAAACCGGGCTACTTAAGAATATCTTATTCTTGATTTGAAAAAAAAAATTATATTGAGTAAACACGCGTTAATTATTAAATTGAGAATATAATGTTTCAAATTAAAATACGTTGATTGTTTAGTCCAAGAAAAACGTGTCTTCATTTTAAAATAACTAATTTTGATCAAACACGCAAAACCGAGCTACTTAAGAATATCATATTCATCATTTGAAAAAAAAAAAAAATTGAGTAAACAAGCGTAAATTGTTTAGTTGAGACTATGATGTTTCAAATAAAAAAACGTCTGGTTGTTTTGGTCCAAGAAAAACGTGTCTTCATTTGAAAACAACTTATGTTGACTAAACACGCAAAACAGGGCTATTTAAGAATAATATTCTTCGTTTGACAAAAATTCGTGTTAGTTTTTTAGTGTTCGTGATTTGCTATTTGTTTTGAGAAATCAATAGTTTTCATGGTTTGAACACTTATCGGAGTTTTCATCAAAGAAAAATTGTCTAGATTTTAATAAAAGTTTGAATTTGAATAAGCATATGATATTCTTTAGATTCAAGGATTAATCACTTTTCTGCCCAAAACAAGTTCGCTCTCAGTTTAACATAAACAATTTTTCAACATTACAAAGATCATTCTCGTACCTAATAATATTCTTGAATGCTAAGATTCACTTTCTTTTCTAAAGATGTTATGAATGTTACGGGAAAAATAAATCGTTGTGTCAAAAGTATTTCACTATTAATTGAAGGTTTTAAATAAATATTTGTAATAAGAAATTAATGTATTTATATAAGTTAGCTTTAATTCACTCTAAAACTAAACGTACTTAAGTTAAAAAAAACGAGTTGGACTCCGGGAGTGCCGGTAGAAGTGAAAACCTTTACACACGATTCGCGCTTAACACTCAAATATGTCACAAGACATGTCTTTGACATTGTCAAGAAATAATAATGTTTGTTTATTTACTTTTTTGACCTAGTATATTTGACATCGCAATCTGTCATAGAATTAAAATTCCATATCCAACCTCCTTGTACTACTCATAATCGCGAATACTAAAAATAAAAATTATAATAGGCGTGGCATTACGATTTCCGTCTTACGAATTTCCACGATTAGGACACGTGACCTGACGCGAGTTTATCATTTTTTACCCATACCAAAAAAAGTGCACAACGCCGCTAAAGAAGTTTTCACTTCAAAAATAAGAAATTAGAAGCAAATTAGATGAAGCATTTTAACTTAAGTCTATAAATATGTTGGTAGAAACTAAATATATTCTTGTTTTAACAAAACGTGTTTTGAAAATAATCTACCAATATTTATTCTTAGTTTTACAATATCGTCTTCTTCACTTATTTATTTATGTTTTGTTTTTCAAAGAATTTAAATTTTCTTAACAGAGTATCATAATATCTTCTCTTGGTTTAAAATAATATACTTAGAACAAAAGAAAAAAACAACAATATATTATTTTATATTCAACTAAACCAATTGCATTCACACAAGTATATATTGTCAAATGAATATTTACTTGGAATCCTTAACAATATTTATTGTCTTGGTTCTACAAATCTTTTTTTTTCATGTAGGAGCCGCTAGTAAGAATCTAAGTATTTAATGTAACACCTTGCTGTTTGCCAAAATTTTATTATTCCAGTTAAAAGCCAAGTAACCTATAGGTTTTGATTTATTTGCAAGTGTCGAAATATGCGGCATAAATGGCCATATTTCTTTATTTTGTTGATTTAGTATCATAATTTTTTATAGCTTCAAGGGACCGTAGATTTTAGTATTTGATATTAATTTAAACCGCGCGAAGTTTTCCAATAGCACAAAATTAAAAATGTTTCTTCTAAGACTAATTCGCTAGTTTCGCTATTACGAGATAGATTTCAATACCAGGACTATTCGGACTCTGGAATTCGAGACAGAAATCTGACTTACCTACCTCTCAAAACCTGTTAATATACTTGCATACATTTTTTCTCGAATTTTAAAGTTGTTCCCAATAAGGTTCGAGATAATTTATAATAACATTGAAAAATAATTTATAGATATTATAGATCAGAAGCTTATCTTAGGGCGCGTTCGTTTTGGGATGCAGAATCATTATTTTCGTTTACTTTGTCATCTGTCATCTGGTCGTTTTGCATTGGTGTCAAAAGTATCAAAATTTTAGTATCATTAACTGTCATTCGTTCGTTTACGATATTTTTGTCACTTTTGCCACCGAAAAAGGAAACATTAGTTTAGTTCTGCAGGTGGGGTTTTTGTGTTTATCTGTAAAACTGCCTAAACATATTCATTGTTTATGGTAGTGTGTGTGTTTTATATCGGTTGACGTATCAACCGTACGTTTTTGCAACCAAAAATTTTGTTAGTAAAGTTTCAAAGCAGGTATTGGTGGCAAAACTTGCGTTACCAAAAGAGTGAAAGTATTAATCGTGGGAACTCTTAATCGCACAACGAACGCGCCCTTATTTAAACTCAAGTCCGGAATAACTTCGGTGGATGGTGTCAAGTTAATTCGGCTCTCAATTTTTTTTTGCCGTGATGTTAAGAAGCTGAGGTGTATAACTTTCAATCTGTCTCAATTTTTCAAGTTTTGCAAAAAGCCAGTTTTTAACTTTACATACAGATCACTGAGGAAAACCTTTTGAACCTATCTATCACTATATTGCCTCTTTAACACGTAACAAGATGTGTATATACATCGTACATTAATGAAGCATGCGATGCATAATTCATTAAATATTCGAATATTTGAATATTTAACTTAAATTATTCGAATTCAACATTGTAGCGAATATTTGAATAAATTAATATTCTAATTGCAAGCCCTAGTTGATGGAACCTCTGCCTCAACAAAGTGAGGCTATTTAAAAATTCACCTTGCCGTGTATTAATATACCTACATACATTTTTACTTTAAATTTTGATAACGTTTTGCTCGACGCGCCGCAATAGCTCGACTGACAAGGCAAGGTGTATTTTCGTTGTATACGTGTGCGTGTAATTGTGTATGTATACGGCGAGGTGTAGTTTTAACCGGCTTCAAATCGTTGTCGCAGAGGTTCCATCTACCTACTAATACTTTTTTATTTGGAATGTCTTGCATGCATTTTACGCACCAATTCACGAGTCTGGCAAACTCGAGACAGTTCCCAATAAGCTCCCAGGTTTATTTTTTTTTATTTTATTAATAATATAACATACCTACCGCACCGTCCTAGAAAATTCTTTTCGTCAATATTTGCCACAGTATAATCATTAAGAAGCTAACATTTATATGTATACATAATATTAATAGTAGGTATAAGAAACTTCTCTCCTGTGGATCCATTTGTTGTTATTTTCGATATAAGAGTATCGTTAAGTACCGTTTATGTTTATCAGGGACCCGTTATATCAATCTACAAAATTTTACTTTAATCTGTTATTTTTCGTATAAGTGAACAAACAGACCAACGATTCAAAAACCTTTTTGGTTTGGAAACGCCCTTGTACCCAAGTACGTTAATATATATAGCTATTAAATTATAAACGTATCGTAAAAATCTAATTATAATTTGATAATATTAATTATCTAATTTATTACCACGCACGCCGAAGGACCAGGAAGTAAAAGCAAGAAAAACAAAATTTACATTAAAACTTCTGAAAAATAGAGACTCACCGCGTACTCATTAATGTTGTTTGACATTTACATCATCGCCTGAGTTTAATGTTAAAATGTCGCAACATATGCAGATGCGCAGTTTCGCGGAGGTGTGTCCACGACGCGACGCGTCGAGACGGACCCACTTTTAGCGGAATACCGCAAGTGCAACCGGTTTGCGAAGGCTTACAACACAGTTAACTGATTGTAATTACTTGTGTTCAACGTCATTCAGCAGTTGCAGCGTTTAAATGAATAGATGAAATTAACTAACATAATACGTGATGTGGTATACGTACGCAACAAAATTGATTTTTAGGCAAAAATGGATGCGTCGCGACCTAGTATGCGGTTCTACTTGGGTCGTACTAATATAACAAGATCCCAGAGCGATCTGACATAACTTATTTTCACCTAGATCAAACCTTAGGTTCTCAGTAGCATCTCATGTTCTTTGAATACCTGCGTGCTTGTGGAGCTACCCTTGTGACACCTGGGCAGGTACCAGGTAAGAAAGGGAACTAAAAAAAAGGGTTAATTAACTTAAATTTAAATGGCTGATTTTTATATATGTTTTGTAGAATATTATTCTAAAATAGTATTATAAGTGTCAGCCACTTTCCATGGACCAAAACTTTTGTCAGACGCTTTAAAGCTCCACAAATAATAAATTTTGTGTTTAGGGGATGTTAGGTCACTACTATTTGTCTGACTAATGAAATATTACTTTGTAATAATTAACTTAATAACATATTCAAAGATCAGACATGTAAAAATAAGTAAAGTTCATTTACTTTTTGTGGAGCTTTAAAGCGACTGACAAAAGTTTTGGCCCATGGAAAGTGTCTGACACTTGTAATACTATTTTAGAATAATATCTTACAAAACATATATAAAAATCAGCCATATAAATTTAAGTTAAGTAACTCTCATTTTTAGTTCCCTTTCTTACCTGGTACCTGCCCAGGTGTCACAAGGGTAGCTCCACAAGCACGCAGGTATTCAAAGAACATGACACGCTACTGAGAACCTAAGGTTTGATCTAGGTGAAAATAAGTTATGTCAGATCGCTCTAGTTTCTAGGACTATAACCTTGGAGTAATTATACTCGTACCAAAAGGAACTAGGTACCAACCGTCGGTGCGCGAGTCGGACTCATTTTTTTGTAAGCTTACAGTATAATTGTTTAAAGTTTGAAGCTTGTATCGTTTACATAAACATAGATATATGAATAAAACATTATTATTACTATAATATTATAGAACATAAACCGATTACAAAATCTTAGCAAAAAAACGGCTCAGCAGTTTGCTGAGGGAACCTACAGCGCTGAATTAGGGCATCTCGTATTGCTGTTGGACGGTGAACATTGACACTGAACGATTTCGTCTGATGAAATACCTGTCGACATCGACAGCAAATATTTTTTTTTCTACGTCAGAGGTTGCTGCGATTGGTAAAATTTATTAATTCTGAATATTTAAACAGCTTTGTCCCACTTATTTTTGTTTTTTAGCCTTAGAACATTAATGCTCTAAGTTTTAGCATTTAAAACAATAAATGCTAAAAACAAATCAAAAGAATTAGGTTTATGTATATAATTTAAAATACTTATGTTAATATGGTCAGGAAGTTTGCTTTATCTGTAGCAATAGCTTGTCCACGTATATTCGAATACAATAATTCCTTGGGGAACTTTTAAATTTTCTTTTTACTATCTAGTTAGTGTACCCATAGTTGTCGAATCACTTTTATTGTGAATATGAATTCTATGACAATTTAATGTAAACACAAAAAAATATCTGGATTTAACAATGATGGCATGGATGGCAATTTATTACTAAAGACGTTATTTTTTCATGAAAATAACAAAAAGGCCATAAACTTGGTGCCGTCGATCTCCGGACGTACCATAGAAGGATTCAAGATGACCCCCTATTTCCACCCTTTACGTTTGATCTACAATTTACAGGGACACCTTTAGAAACTTTTCGACAGAAAATTAAACCGACCAAAAATGTAGGTAGGTTGTTGTTCGCTGAAGTACATAGGTATTAAATAATAATATGTAATTAACAAGTGAATTTTTGCGCATTTCGGTTTTAAACGCAGTTTCATTCATTCTGTCAGTCATTGCATCTAATTCGACAATACGTCGAAAAGTCATAGCGTCTCGAAAAACAGATGACGGACAGCACCTGTCTAGGGACCTTATTGGGAACAGTCTCGAGCTATTTGGACTCTGAAATACGAGAGAAAAATGTATGCAAATACATTCACGGGTTTTCAGAGGTAAGTCAGACTTCTATGCATTTTTGTCTCGAATTACAGAGTCCGAATAACTCGAGACTGTTCCCAATAACCTCCTAGCCTATTTGACTATATAGGGTAGTCAGATGCGCTTGTATCGTCTTGCACCTTACCTCACGATACGTCTATTTGGGTAAAAACAAATTTCAATCGCGTACATACATTAAACTTGCTTGTTTTTACTTAAACGATCGATCGATCAAACCACAGAATAAAGTAAAGCAATGTCAAAGTTGTGATTTCCTTTTACGGTCTATAGTAGTATTGGATGAAAGTAATTTAAAGATATTCGTTGTTTGTTAGTCGCTGACTCAAACTTAGTTAAGTAAGTACCTACTAACATACCTACGTTAAAGAGCTTTGAAGGTCATTGTTATTAAGACTAAAAAGGTTTTTTTACGCTTTTCAGTTTCTCCCCCTTTAAGCTGTTGTTAACAATTGTTAATTTTTTATTTTAAATGCTGCTTAAATAACAAGAATATACTTACCTAATTGGGATAATTATAGTGCACACCTTCTTTAGATTAATAAAGTAACTAGGTCTAAAACGAGGCAGCTGCTGTAAACCGTTGTAATTGTCTTCCGCTATCTTTCATCATCAGATCAAATGCAGGTCTTCATTACGTTTTAGGGTTATGTATCTGCCAAGTTTCAACAAAATCGATTATCAGATAAAAATTCAATAAGTAAAAGATCAATCATCGCCTACTTCAGCAAACGACAACATACCTGCATTATATATTTTTATTTTATTTTAATCCTTTATTGTACAATAAAAAAACATAATAAGAAATTATAATTCTCGAAAAATAGTACAAAGGATGTACATATCTCTGCCAGAGATTTTTCCCGCAAACCCAGAGAAAGAATAAAGAATAAGAAATAATAAGTGGCAAGCAGGGCTTGTACAACAAAGTTTAATCTATAAAATATTAATTAATAACAGATGAAATTTTATAACAATATTTTTTTTTTCTTTTTTTTTTTTTCTTTTTTTATACCACTAAGGTGGCAAACAAGCCTACGGTCCGCCTGATGGTAAGCGGTCACCGTAGCCTATGGACGCTTGCAACACTATAGGGGCATCACTCGCGCGTTGCCGACCCTTCAGAAATCTAATAACTTACATATACACATACATTCAAATACAAATAAAATAATTAAATAAATAAATAGATAATTATACACTAGATAAAAATTAATTATTATTAAAATAAGTAGTTATAAAATAACTGACATAGCGTTCAATGGTAATAAAATTATTTTTTATATTTCCTAATGTTTTTCTAATAGTGCTCTTTTAAGCGTTTTTTAAAAATTTCAGTCGATGTACTATCTGTAAGCGTATGCGAATAGCATTCCACAGTATAGCTGCCTGAACAGAAAACGAATTATTCAAAAAGTCAGTAACGTTGCGTGGTATTTTCAATATTTGTGAAGTAACTGGTCTCACAGGATTTAAAGAAGACATGAAATTAAATTTTTCACGTAAATATAAAGGACTACAAGGCTCATAGAGAATGTAATAAAGAAGGGATAAAGTGTGAGTATTCCGTCGGAAACGGATTGGGAGCCACTTGAGTACAGTTCTGAAATTGGAGATATGGTCATATTTACGTAAACCGTATCACAGATTATATAATACTATACTAGTAACCGTGCATATAGCAAATGCATAGGTTTTGAAGACGCTCAAGTTAGTTTAAAAGCTCCTTTTTGGCGTTCAAGTAACATCCATCGGCGTAGTCTAAAAGAGGAAGTATTAGAGTTTGAATTAGTGTAATTTTAGTGATATGGGGATGAAGTTCTGCAAGCGCCATAATGAGTCTAAAGTGAAATGGACCATTTTCCATATGGTGGGAATTAAGAGAGTAATTTAAAAAAAATTGGCAAAAGCTCACTAATAATTAGGAGATAGCATACGGAGACTTAGTTTATCATGACCAGCGGCTGTAGAAGTTAAAGATAGAAAATGTTTCTTAACAACTGCTTCCGATATGGGTTGTAGATGAAAGGTTTCACACTATGGTAGTGATAAATCAGCTAATAAAGGGTTTATTTTTAGTGGACTCTGACAAATATACTGGGGAAGATGAAAACTGACTGTTAAGTGAATAAAGTGCAATATTACAATTGGTAGTATTAAGAGTTTTTCCGATAGATTTAAGAAATTTCCAAAGCTGTGAATAATTTAAATTTTGAATAGAATTAGATATGTGTTGTCTTTTAGCGTCCCTACACATCCTGTTGCAGCGATTGCGTAGAGATTTATACCGAACAAAGTTTTGATCAGTTGGTGACAGTTTCCATCTCCGTTTAGCCTTATCACGCACAGCCATCATATCCTAGATAGTGCGGTCAAACCAGGGTGCAGGATTGTGCTTAACTCTTTTCTGTTTAAGTGGTGCGTGTGTTTCATATACGGACAATATAGCAGAATTAATGAGGTCAATTTTTGTATCAACATTGACCAGTCGATATTTGAGACGTCACTCTTAAGTGCTTCCATATCAATATCCCTGTAACTACGAAGAGGAAGATAGGTAGGAGAAGAAGGTTTTGGTGAGGTGATTTTATAGAAAAGAAAAATAAGATCATGGTAAGAGAAAAAATAATTATTTGACCCGAACAAGTAACTTTATTAGAATCAGATATTGCAAGTTTATTAGACCTTGCTGTTTTTTCAAAATACCACCTAAGATTATAACATGTTCGTAAAGGCGACTTAAAAGTTTTAATGAGTATTCAAAAGAGGAGAAGTAATTGATGTGTAGGGATGGCGAATAATAGACAGCTAGGACTTTTTTGTGTCGAATAGTTACCTCAATAAACAGATGTTCGGCTGATCTAGTGTATTCCAGAGCAGAGCAATGATTATTGAAAATGACAAATTAGCTTTTAGATATATTGCAACCCCTCTACTACCTTTGCCAGTTTTGTCATTCCGTATCAATTGATAACCAGATAGAGACTAGATAAGTGGACTGAAGAAAGGGTTTAAGAAAGGTTTCTGAAACTAGTATTGCATTGATTTTGGTGTTATTAAAGGATGCCAGAAAATCTTGATGATGTACCACGTTAAAACAAAAATTGCTACAGGAAGAGACACCCGAACCGATTAATTGTGCAATCCACAAACTACCATCCCCCAGACCGACCACGGCACGGTCGAAAAACCGTTGTTAGGCGGCCTTGGCACGTAATAATCAAAGGTATCAAAAAGTGCAGGGGCGCTTCGTAGAGAGTCGATCTCTTAGCTTTAAGTCCTAAGGAGAGGTTGAGCACTATACAATAGTTATCAAATATGTCATAATTATCATCGACCATAATAATAATACATACATAAAAAAATTATAAATGCAAATAAATTTATAAATATAATTTTAATATATATAACTATGATAAATAATTAGAAAAAAATTGAAATAAAAGTAAAAAAACAACAAACATTCATACCAACAACATTTAAGTATTAGGAATACTCATAGACCTTGAATCCTGTATCTGTCGTATGGACTGCGCAATAGCCTCACATAACTAGCCACACTTTAGAAAGAATCAAAGTTAATCTGTGGTATTTTTTCTCATAGACAAGACACCACAGCTTCGCTTCGTCTCTGTCACACTTTTGCGACGTATTTTACATATTGCTAGGAAATGCTTTGTCCAGTTCTCTATGTCCATAGGACTACTAAACAAAAAAAATTACATAAGTACATTGCGTACCTAGAGCATTATGTGTTATTTTTAACTCAACACGCAAGCAAATGTGCGATTAATTAAGAAAGTAAGCAAAAAAGCAGAATGAAGCTAAGCTAAACAATCAAGACAATTAACAATGCATTAGTTTAGGAGCTTAATTTTATTTTTCCTTTTTAGGGTTCCATACCTAAAGGGTAATTAGCGGAACCCTATTACTAAGAGTCCGCTGTCCGTCCGTCCGTCCGTCACCAGGCTGTATCTCATGATCCGTGATAGTTACAGTTGTAATTTTTATAGAAGATGTATTTTTGTTGGCGCTATAACAAATAATTACTAAAAAACAGAATAAAACAAATATTTAATTGGAGCTCCCATACAACAAACGTGTTTTTATAGATAATGGTACGGAACCCTTCGTGCGCGAGTCCGACTCGTACTTGGTCCTTTTTTTTAACATCAGGGGGTATAAAAAGGGGGTAAAGTCTGCATGAGAAACAAAGTTTTTATTATCTGTATTCTGTTAAGATTTAGATATAATACGAAAAGTTAACGTTGTGTCAGCTTCTTAAGATTAATTAGATTTTACATATTGTCCATTTTTTCTATATTTCAATAATTATTTTATTTTAATATATAAGCGCCTCTTTTCTGTTAGTTAACACTTGGTATTAATCCTTTTAAACACTATTAATAGAATACGGTTTCGGGAATTTTTAGAATTCAGCCCATGAGGGAAGAAAGGGTATGACAAAGATATAAATGCAGATTTATTAACAGAACATTTAGAAAAAATCGGACAAGTGCAAGTCGGACTCGCGCACGAAGGGTTCCGTACCATTATCTATAAAAATTAAATGTTTTTTTTTATATTTGAGTTGTTTGAATGAAAGGTAAATTGTGGTTTACGATTGATGACGTATAAAAAAATCTACTTTCTAGATCTCGTTCAAATCAATTTTCGGTGGAAGTTTGCATGGTAATGTACATAATATATTTTTTTTAGTTTTATCATTCTCTTATTTTAGAAGTTACAGGAGGGGGGACACATTTTACCACTTTGGAAGTATCTCTCGCGCAAACTAGTCAGTTTAGAAAAAAAATATAATAGAAACCTCAATATCATTTTTGAAGACCTATCCATAGGTACCCCACACGTATGGGTTTGACAAGTATGAGGAACCCCCAAAATTTATTGTTTTTTTTTATTTTTGTGTGAAAATCTTTCACAAAATACATCTACTTACCAAGTTTCAACAGTATAGTTTCGGAAAAAAGTGGCTGTGACATACGGACGGACAGACAGAAAGACATAACGAATCTATAGGGGTTCCGTTTTTTGCCATTTGGCTACGGAACCCTAAATATATAATAAATGATTTATTCGCCTTGAAGTCGATCGCAACTACAACTAAAGCAGACATCGTGACTAGGGTTTCTGCTCGAGAATTCCCGAGAAATTTGTCTTGTCGAGTCGAGACGGGAAAAAAACTCAATGACTTGAGAACTCGAGAAACCCCGTTCGCTGATTAAATAAAATAGGATTGAAAGTTAATTAAATAGTAATTGAAAGTTAAAAGTCTAGAGACGAGATAAACGGCATATTTCACTTTTTTTTTTAAATATAAACTGTTGTACATTTGGGAACCGGAACCAATAATTTAAAAAAAAGTTTAGTACTATCCTACTCTTTACTTTTTATATAGACCAGCTGAGTTTTCTTTGTTTAATTTATTGTTTGTATTTGATTTGTTAATTAATAAGTGCAATTTATGATAACTATCTGATTTAACAGTCTGATTTGTAATAAAGCAAAAATTTAAAAACACCATAGTGTATATTATTCAAAAAAATTAAAATACTCGAGAAATTCGAGAAATCCTGGAGGAGAAATTCGAGAAATCCTGGAGGAGAATTCTCGTCCTTCGAGATATAAAAAGGTTGAGAAACCGGAAACCCTATGTGGGGTTAACTAACTAACAGAACATTAATGTACAGTTTTTTTATCTTAATGTCGGTTGCCAACATAACGTTTTTATCTATCTTTACTTGTCTTTATGTTCGCGAAAATCCAATTAAAGGCAAATAAATATAGCTGAATGTTCTTATCTGTCAAGGAAGAAGCTTTAGGGGCTTATTTTTTACTTTTTAGTGGAATTGAAGTCGGTTTATGTTTTTGTTAAAAAATTAATTTATAAATACTTATTTTTATGAAAGAACCAAGAATAGTCTTAAAAAACTCATGGTTCTGTATGTGATCACCTAAATTATTTGTATCTTATTTGGTGTTTTTACTTAGAAATATAACAATTTTTTTATAAAAATGGAAAACTTGCTGTTATAAGGTACAGCTACCTAATTTAAAAGGCAAGTAAATAAATAATATTTTGAAAAAATATTCGGTCAGCAAGAAAAATCAGCTAAAATGTTGTTTTGACAGCATAATATATTTTAGTGGGTCGTAAAAAAACTACCAGCAATACCTGGCCAGCAACTAAATCAAGGATTATCAATTCGATCAGCAAAATTATCTGTTAGCGAGAGCACAAAGTTAGGCGAGCTTTTAGCGCACGAGCCGAGCGAAACGTGCGAGTGCCAGAATCAAATCACACATTGTGGTAATGTAACTTGGTACTTTTTATGATCAAAATTATTTTATTTTTCAGCTTTACAAAATTTGATAAGACCCGAATCACAATTTACTGCTTTTACTTATATTGCTGCGGATATATTTAATCAAAATAAAAAAATGTTCATTACGTTTATGGTTCTGGTTCTAGTGAAATTAGTAAATATATAGAATACATGTGTTTAATATCCCAAGAACATGAATTGTGAGGCCGTCCAATATCCCATTTCTAACCTTGTATACATGATTATCTTAGTTATAAAATTAAAATTAAATTAAAAACTAATAATTAACTATAATAAAAACTTAAAATACAAAACCCGTTCACCTGATGGTACCTAAAAGGCTGGCAGTATTTCCTTGTTGAATTGCAATGGAAATTTAGTTATTTTTGCTGACTACTAGAAGCAGCTCAATTCACTTTGCTGACAAAATATATTTTAAGACCGAACAAAACCTCATTAATTAGCTGATCGTTTTAAAGGATATTCTTAGCACTTTAAAAATCAACAAAAAAAAGATTTATTTTCTACGAATAAAGTATACATAAACGTAAGGTATAATAAGGTATATATAAAGGTATACAATATAAATGGGAAGTGACGTAACTAGAATATAGGTACCTACACCGCAAACTTGTTACTTTGTTTTTACAGAGCTTTATATGTGTAGAATATTGAATGTCTTTTAAAATATTTTAAACAATATTAATTGACATTCTGTCTGAACATGGTATAAGAATATTTTTGCATCCTTTTGGCATTTACAATATTAATATGTAATAAAACAGCAGGTATGCTTTGCCGTCATTCGATAAATTACACTAAAAACTAGAACCTAGGTACAAAAATATGTTTTTTAGTATTTTTTGTTCCTTTTGTTTTTATGGAATTGTGAATGACGTAGATGTTGTATGTTCTCAACATGTAGGAACCTATTTATTAATATAAATGCAATAAAATACAGAGTTGAAAATTACAAGGTTTTATTATCAAAACAAGCTGTGCCCCGCGGTTTCCTTCGCTGTGTGTGTTGAATTTAGCTTAAGTAGTACATCTTTTATTTTCGGTAAAATTGCAGGACTCTGTAAACAGTTCCGTAAAAGCAATAGGTAATTCACACAACCATGTACTTACCTATTTGTTTTTATAATGTACCACAAATACATGGTCGGGAAGTACCACATGGTACCACTGGTACTTTCCGCCTCCGTACTCGTCGGTACTCTGGCTTTTACTTTTATTTGTACCATAAACTCATCATAGTAACCACAATAAATGCACACTTAGCAAACCTACCTACAACTTTTAGTGTTTAATAAGTAATTTGTCTTTAGTCCAGTGGTAATGACTGTTCTCCCACACTCCACACCGGATGCAACTCAATTGTGAGTTAACTGAGTTGAGACATCCTATTGTGGTTTTTCTAAATATAACTGTGACCCTGATTCAACCACCGCCAATAGATACTCTTTTGATAAATATGAAAGACATTTATCTAAATTGTTACAGTACCTATCTAGTTTAAGGAGGGTTTAAATAGCTAGCAGCAATTTGTATATTTTTACCTAATTTCAAACGGTAATTTTAATTTTGAGTGCGTCTGTTTTAAGATTGATACCTAATTGTTATTTTGGATTGGTGTTAAAAATAATATTTTTTTATACAGTTTGCAACAAACTGTCATCCATTCGTTTACGATATTTTTTTGTCTGTTTTGCTACTAAAAATGCAACTGAGACTGTGAAACTGCCAAGTACCTATATTTCATTATTTATTGTGCGTTGTACTTTTTAATTTGCAACGTGTCCGTTTTCCAAGAAAATCCCCGAAGAGGTGTGTAAAATCTTTGTAAATAGAAATGCCAACTAGTGACATAATATACACGTCAACCATGGTTAAGTCCACATGAGTTTATTTCGCCTTCTCCACCGTCCGCGCCGCTTCACCGCACTTTTTTTACCTGTTTTTCGCGAAGATGTTCTAGATCCTTTGAAATACTTTGAAATAATAGGTTCAAAGTTACTAAAGAGTTAAAGAAAGTTCATCTAATTATGACACTATTTTGAATACGTCACTTTGTTACAGTGCATAAGGCAGTAGCGCTGTACTGACTTTTCAGATACGTGGATTCTACTTAGGGCATGCATACCGGAATCTCGGAACGCTAGATCCCATATTATAATTCCGATACTGTGTAGATCAATATCGTAACATCGAAATCAGAAACTTCACGTCGGGGCGAAGGCTACTGCTTTACAAGCAGCACCAGCCCTAGTCCCTTATCAGAGTAGAGAGAGAATTTTTTCCAGCGCCCTTTGGTCGACGTTTTCACGTTACGTAAATTGTACTTCGGTTTAATTCCCAAATCAAACATCAAATTTTGTTACAAACATACTTATTTAGCAACATCAGCATCAGCGTACCTACATCCAAAACTCACTAGCCGTACCTATCGAAACCTTAAGTCTGAGGAGGGACTGCCTCCCTGTGTGTGTTCTGTTGCTTGTGCAATGGGATGTGTTCTGAGGAATTGTTTGAAATGATGCCCACGGCTACTTTCTACAATCGCACTGCTTGTCGTCGGCAGGGAATTTATTCTCACACTTTAGAACCTAAAATTCAGAGAAACTTCCTCCCGCAAACTCTAGGGTTGTGGAATGGCTTTTTCTAAGGACGTTTTCGCTACAAGAAAACGGTCATAAAAAACTGACCATGAATTTTTGATGTCTTCTTCTTTTGGCATTTACAGATATTGAAAAAAAATTAAAAAAGGTATTGTCAACAAAATGAAAAGCAATTTTCACAAACCTTTTTTTTATGCCGCTTGAACCAGTTTCTCACAAGAATCAAAAGTTTGTATGGGACCAATTGAGGTAAGAGTAACTAGGAATTCCAGAAATCACAAATTTTTGTTGGAACTTTAAGAGATTTTCCAATATTTGTTTTCATTTTGTCCGATTTAGTTAAGTAGGATCAAAAGCTTGTATGAGATCAATCGATATAAGACTACATGAAAATCATAAATAGCAATAAACTAATCTAGGTCCTACAAAATGTATGTGAATTTTTTTTGGAATTTTAAAAACTTCTAGTACTCTTAACTCAACTAGTCTCATACAAACTTTTTATATATCCCTATAAAAAACTAGATCGAACGGAATGAAAAAAAGTTTTGTAAAAATTGCCTTTTATTTTGCTGAAAGTACCATTTTATCAAATTACGGCAAAGTATCTTTAAAAGATAATGGACTGGATTTTATTTTAAAACTGTCATATCGCTTTTCCGTCAGTGGTCCATGACGATTGGTAGCGAGCCGGAGTCTGCCAGGCGAAAAAAATACCTAGGTATCCTGTAGTCCGAAAACGGTAAATCTTACTTATTCTAGATCGAATAAGTGGCACATATTACAAATCTAAAAAAAATGCACTTGCTGGGAAAGACATAAATAAAAAAAAATCGAAAAGAATTTTATCAAACAAATAATTGGAAATTAAGAAATTAAATGGGTAAATGACTTGATATTTAGTAAGGGAACAAAATTTAATCTTATTTTGATATAATAATATATCTTTTTTAGGAACCTGCAACGAAAGCGTTCTTTGACGTAATAGTAGTAATAGTAAACGCTGACGCTTCCTCTTATAGCAACCTCACCTAGCAAAAAAAGCACAAAGGCATAGTAGAGAAAAACAATTTAAATATGATCTTGGTGTAGAAGACTTAAGAGCGTCCCCCTAACCTACTAATTATCTCATGTGACGGAGTCGTAGGCACTGAATATAACAGTTTCTTTAAAAAAATATAGCGATAGTAGTGCCGTTTCAAATCAACTCTGTTTCAAAACACCACCGTCTGTCGGTGTCTGGTGTCGGTATGATTTTCCCCATTTCTAGTTTAGTTTAGATGCATTTTTTTTTAAAGAAACTGTTATATTCAGTGCCTAGGACTCCGTCACATGAGATAATTAGTAGGTTAGGGGGACGCTTTTAAGTCTTCTACACCAAGATCATACTTTAATTGTTTTTCTCTACTATGCCTTTGTGCTTTTTTTGCTAAAGCGTCATCGTTTACTATTACTACTATTACGTCAAAGAACGCTTTCGTTGCAGGTTCCCAAAAAAAATATATTATTATATCAAAATAAGAATAAAATTTGTTCCCTTACTAAATATCAAGCCATTTGATTACCCATTTAATTTCTTAATTTCCAATTGTTTGTTTGATAAAATTCTTTTCGATTTTTTTTTATTTATGTCTTTCCCAGCAAGTGTATTTTTTTTAGGTTTGTAATATGTGCCACTTATTCGATCTAGAATAAGTAAGATTTACCGTTTTCGGACTACAGGATACCTAGGTATTTTTTTCGCCTGGCAGACTCCGGCTCGCTACCAATCGTCATGGACCACTGACGGAAAAGCGATAGGACAGTTTTAAAATAAAAATTAGCAATTGGTACTCGGGGAATCCTTGATAACATAAGAAGCATTTTAGTCTAAACAGTTATTTTTTTCTGAGATACGCACGTAGTTTTATTTTTAGGTACTTACTACAGTAAAGACTCAGAATCTTCGATTCGGAAAAAGAAAATCCTTATTTTCTGTCCAATTGATGTAATAGTTAATTACTTTGTTGTTTGTTTGTAGTGTTTGTAGGGTTCAACAACTTAAACAACAACAATGTCTGTTTGCTAAAACATCCAAGTTACAAATATATGTGTATGTATGCATACATATAATTTCTATATCCTATAGGTCCCATATACAGAGGGGAAAATTCAAGGAGGTCAGTTAGGACAGCTACCATAACAGTAAGTACCTGGGGACCCAGCTTTGCTCTTTTTTTTTTACAACGCCATCTATTGTTAAGTAGCTTTAGTACTGCTGTGTCTGCAAAAATAATAGTATTACTACTCGCCAATAATTGTCAGGAACAGTCTTATTTTTCAGTTTATCATTGCCTGAAAACACGGATAAAACGACGTTTTCTAAAAATGAAACCTAGCTAGAGCGATTTATCGCCCCCGAAACCACCTGCGTGCTACATTCCATGTAAATCGTTTGAGCTGTTTTCGAGATTTAGATTATGTATCTATATAATTGTATATATACGTATATACATGTATATATCGTTTAAAGATATTAGACAGCAACAAGAAAACGGTCAAAGAAGACTGTCCATTATCGTTTAAAGATACTTTGCCGTAATTTGATAAAATGGTACTTTCAGCAAAATAAAAGGCAATTTTTACAAAACTTTTTTTCATTCCGTTCGATCTAGTTTTTTATAGGGATATATAAAAAGTTTGTATGAGACTAGTTGAGTTAAGAGTACTAGAAGTTTTTAAAATTCCAAAAAAAATTCACATACATTTTGTAGGACCTAGATTAGTTTATTGCTATTTATGATTTTCATGTAGTCTTATATCGATTGATCTCATACAAGCTTTTGATCCTACTAAACTGAATCGGACGAAATGAAAAAAAAATATTGGAAAATCTCTTAAAGTTCCAACAAAAATTTATGATTTCTGAAATTCCTAGTTACTTTTCCTCAATTGGTCCCATACAAACTTTTGATTCTTGTGAGAAACTGGTTCAAACGGCATAAGAAAAAGTTTTGTGAAAATTGATTTTCATTTTGTTGAATACCTTTTTTAATTTTTTTCAAAATCTGTAAATGCCAGTCAGAAGACATCAAAAATTCATAGTCAGTTTTTAAGACCGTTTTCTTGTAGCTAAAACGTCCTTAGAAAAAGCCATTCCACAACCCTAGAGTATGCGGGAGGAAGTTTCTCTGAAATTTAGGTTCTAAGGTGTGAGAATAAAATCCCTGCCGACGACGAGCAGTGCGACGTTAGAACGTTAGCCGTGGGCATCATTTCGAACAATTCCTCAGAACACATCCCATTGCAAAAGCAACAGAACACACACAGGGAGGCAGTCCTTCCTCATACTTAAGGGTTCGATACGGCTAGGGTTTCCAGGCGTCCGGATAAAGCCGGACACATTCAGGCTTTTTGGTTGCGTGTCCGGCCAAATTCGATGGTGTCCGGCCTGTCAGGCTTTTGTTAGGATTAAAATTTTACCTTTTTTTATATAGCTCATGTATTGGTTTTCGCTCCACACGCCTGAACATTGAATGATTATATAATGATAAACAAGACTTATTGATTTAATTTTATTGTTGTTTTCTTTTTACTTCAAAAAGAAAATTGTCGTGTTACACTAAGACTAAACAATTAAAGATGTCCGGCCTTTTTAGCTAAAAGTCAGGCTAAACTGACTGGTCTGTCCGGCTTTTCAGTTCTAAGACCTGGCAACCCTAGTTACAGCTAGTGAGTTTTGGATCGTCGACGATTCGCACAGCCCGTCATTGAACTGAGTCAAAAGGGCAAAGTTAGTATCCGGAAGCACCCAGAGGTGGCAGCAGTACTCCATATGGAGCCGAATTCGTAACTTCGTAAACAGCACCGGCCCTGGGGAAGAGCGAGAGGAGCGGTCGCTCTAGGCACCAGCTGGCAAGGGCTGCCAAAAATCCCAATGCGAAAAATAAAAGTAAATAATAGAAATAAAAACAAAACTTTTATAACGATATGTAGGTACGCTGTTGCAGATGTTTCTAAATAAGAACACATGACGTGAAAACGTCGACCAAAGGGCGCTGGAAAAAATTCTCTCTCTTCTCTGATAAAGGACTAGGGCTGGTGCTGCTTGTAAAGCAGCAGCCTTCGCCCCGACGTGAAGTTTCGCTTCGCTCTGTTGAGTACACTAAGTTTTTGGACGCCAGATTTACCTTTTCTTGCTTGTCAAATTATCTCTACACTAAACATATCCCATAGATATTATTTATAATGGGCTAATACCTTAAGCCCATAGGTAGCATTTATAATTAATACGTACTTACCTAGTATTTATATCACATAGGTACAATATATAATTAATACGTATTTACCTATCTAATATTTATATCGCATAGGTATCATTTGTAATAAACACTTACTAACCTAGTATCTATGTCACATAGGTACCTACCATATATAATTAATACGTATCTACCTAATATCTTTACATCCCATAGATACTATTTATAACTAATACGTACTTACTTAGTGTCTATTATCCCACAAGTAGGTACCATATATAATTAATACGTATCTACCTAATATCTTTACATCCCATGGATACTATTTATAATTAATACGTACTTACTTAGTGTCTATTATCCCACAAGTAGGTACCATATATAATTAATACGTATCTACCTAATATCTTTACATCCCATAGATACTATTTATAATTAATACGTACTTACTTAGTATCTATTATCCCACAAGTAGGTACCATATATAATTAATACTTTCTTACCTAATATCTATGTCCCATAGGTACCAGATATAAATCGGTTATTATGAAAACAAGAAAGCCCAAAAAGAGCTTTTTAAGAAAAACAAAGTTAAAAATGTTTGCAATGTTAAAAATATTGGAGTTTTCGTAATAAAATGGAAATTAAAAAGAAACAGAAGACAATAAAAATAGGAAGGTAAGTGGAATTTGCGTTTGTTTGACCTATGATCTTTTTGAAATAATCGATTCATATATCATATGTTATACATTCCATATAATCCACAATTAAACTGATAATATCGAAAACATAAAAAAAACTGATAGTAACTAAAAAGTAACACATATGACCTTTTAATTCACCGACATTTATAATTATTAGTATATCGAACGATGACCTTAGCTGTAAAAATTCGACCAATATTGTACTTTAGGCACCGCACACACGGCTTAAAACCACACCTAAACAAATGACCTTTCGTGACATTACATCACTTCAACTGAAACCCACATTATTAAAAGGGCACTTACCTTTTTGTCGAGAAGTCCGATTGTTTCTCCAGGCTCCACCGAATTTCCGTTCACTTTGTCACTCATTTTTCTTCTACACTTACCGGTTTTTTTTTTTTATTATGAATCTGGAATTAGACCCAAGGTTTGTTTTGTAGAGCCGGCTGCCTGTAGAGCGCGTGGCAACTTATACGCTAGCCCGACTGGCGCACGCATGCGCCTAAGCGAATGCGGCGCAGTGAGACCCCTATTTCTCAATTATTCGTAATGGCTGCTGACAGCCATCTTACTGTAAACGGTAGTATTTGAACGTATTATTAGGATCAATGTCAAGAACATCTTACTGGGCAAAGGGTCATAAACTTAGCCATCCATGTACATACCTTATTAGCGTGATTGCGTCATGAAACGAGTGGAAACACCTACCGTCCCCTACCTTCGTAACGCAACAAATGTGCAATCCAATAGATAGGCAGATACATGGCAGAAAGTATATGTTCTACCATGGGAGGATACTTCTGGGAGCTGACGAAAATCTTGTGAGTCATGCCGACCGGAAGCTTTACTGGCGTGCGCCAATCTCTGAAATAAGTTACTTTGCCTCCGACGAAAAAGGGGATAGTTATAAGTTTGACCGCTAGGTGTGTGTGTGTGTGTCTGTGGCACCGTAGCTCTAAAACATATGAACCGATTTGCGGTTTTTTTATTTGAAAGCAGGTTTTCTAGCGGTGGTTCTTAGACATGGTTAATCAAAATCCGTCCAGCCATTTCAAGGTTATCAGCTCTAGGGATCTTAGACGCAAAATGGGTATTTACTTTACTTTCAAACCTAAAATTTTTCACACCTATGTATGCTACATAACTATGCAAGATTATGCAATTCTTGGTCTGATGCTGCAGCCACGATATCCAACACACTAAAACACTCTTGTAAAAAAATAATACCGGATATGTCGTGTTTGGATTTGTTTTTGATCAGTATTTAATTCTATTTACAGTTCGAGGGTGGCTGTACAATAACATAAGCCCGGAGGCATATTATAGATATACCGGTACTAATCATAACTTTTTTTGTAACTAAGTTTAACATTCTTAATACGAAATTAAATTTAAAACAAACTTTTACTTTTTTATATAGTTTTTCAATCCCTAAAAATTCTGATCTGGCGTTGTCAGGGGCAAAATGTATCGAGTATAATCTTAGCTCTCGAGACTAAGTAAACAGGGTTCCGATGGGTAGGATTTACTTTCATACATTTTGTCCCCGAGAACGCGAGACCCGAGTATTCGAGACTTTTCGCAATAAGCTCCCAGCTGTTATTCTATAAATTCACTACTTGCTCACTACTAATGAACACCCAGCGAGCGTGAGTATAAATTGCATACAAAAAAGCAACTGTTGCGTCATAATAATTAATTGCATATTTAATAAAAAGAATAGTTTAAATAACTATCACCCGACTACGGAAATAAAAAAGGGATCTAAAAAGTACGAAATATGAAAATTATTTAGACAGAAATCAAGAAATGTATAGGGTACAAAAATTGTCAAGGTAGAGCCAAAGTTGCATGCCTTATACCAAGCTAGAGCCGAAGTCGCAAGCCTGTATACCTATAAGGGAGGACCCGAAGTCGCATGCTTGTATACCAAGTGCGTGCCAGGAACACCTACAAAATTAAAATGGTCAATTAGCCAAGCCACTGTGCCACGTAAATCAAAACAAATCGAATAGCTCTTTATTCAAGAAGGTTTTTTAAAAACACTTCTCTACTACTAATAATGACTTTACCACCGTATGTAAGCAAATAAAATTAAAAACCAAACTAAACAAGTGCATAAGACACTGTGTCACTTATCACCGGACGACTATCCAGTTGTAGGTGTTTCTAGCAGCCACTTGGTATAAAGGCATGTCTTCGGCTGTACCTTGACAACAATACGATGTCAACAACAAATGAGTTTTACTCATTGTATTTACTAACAGGAATAAAACTAGTCTTGTTAGAATAACAGTGTTGGTGACCAAAAACAAGTAAAATTTATTGGAATGAAATAACGTAATACGCTTACAATACGCGTTTATTACACCGATGGGTCCTGATGAACCTCTGTAATGCGAAGCGTACGGTTGATAGCTGGTTCGTGCACCTGGTAGATGAAGGGCTGCGGCGGAAGGTGCGACAAATTTGTTCAGCTCAGGGTCAATAATTGTGAAGCGCCGGTTTAAGGGAATTCCTCGCCAGGTGAAATGTTATGCCTGGAGAACGCCTTGGTCTACTTTACTTGCGATTCGATTTGTATACATGCGAACGACCGAAGAAACCTCAATAGCGCGATGCAGGACGCGTGACGTCAATCATGATTCGTAGCGGTACGATAAATGTTTGTTATTAGTAAACGTCACTAATTCTCTTTGAAAGGTGTTTGTAAACGTTAATTTGCTTTCACTGTAATGACAAGTAGTGTTTTATATTCCTACTTTGATAAAACTTTTTGTAATCTTTAGTATTGCTGATATAAATTCCCCTACCTACTGAAAAATTCGAGGAAAGTTTTAGAAGATTTGTAAAATTCTGTATTCCGAAGTACAAATTATTATTTTCGGAAAGTAATAAAACTATTAAGTAGGTATTAGTTTATGCAAATAATAAAATGAACTTAAAATTATATTGTTTTGTAATGTTCAGAAGAAAAGTGATAAAATTTAGTATTAACGCATTTTAAAAAAAACAGGTTTTTAATTCGAACAATATCTTTTCTGTCTGTGAACGCATAGACGACACTAGCGTTAGCTATAGTATGGGGCGGATGCAAGTTGTGTAAAGAGTCAGCTTATTTCTAAGCGACATCTTACTGTACTTGCCTATCATGGGATAAACACGACCGAGGACAAAAGCGGCTCGGTCTATTTAAACTATTTTGATGTGATCACGGAAGTTTAGACGCCTATCCAGGGTCACACCGAGGTATTTGGCCTTGTTTTGCCAAGGAATGACACGGCCGAATAGTGAGAGTGAAGATGGTCGCGGAGGGCGACCAACGTTGAAGAGTGCGGCAGAGCTTTAGTCGGGAATCACTTCGAAACTATTCTACGGACTATTGCGAATTGGAGTCTCTTAGTGATTCGACTCACTACGCTGTTTTCCCCTGAATTCAATTCGCCCGCGTAATTTGTCTCGGCCATTGGTTTTTGAATCACATTATTATGGGCCCAGCACAACTGCTAGTTCCTGTACGTTTGCCGCATTCTACAACTTGTGTGGGTCTCTTTCTCGCTGAAGCGATTCAGCGGTTTTGGGAAGAGGAAGAGCCCCCAAGTGTATTTCGTCCCGACTTTAGCTGGAACTTGACTAGCATCCACGGAGAGACGTATGACCCGAAATTCAGAATTTAAGCAAATATATTGCATTCCTTAACTGACTTCCTGAGTTTGTAGTGTGTACAACTACTAGTGCCTGTACGTTTGCCGCACCCTACAACTTGTGCGGGACTCTTTCTCGCTGAAGCGATTCAGCGGTTTTGGGAAGTGGAAGAGCCCCCAAGTGCATTTCGTCCCGACTTTAGCTGGAACTTGACTAGCATCCACGGAGAGACGTATGACGTGAGCTGTGGCGACCGTGTCCCGTCTCCCTATTATTTTGGATTCTCCCGTTAGAGGAGTGTCAGTTAAATACAAACTGCTGGGCCGGGGATTGTTCGGTAAAGATAAGCGTGTTACGTCACTGATAAATAAATAATAATTTTTTTTTGGATATTACACACAGCACCGTCCGGCCCCAAAGTAAGCTAAGCTTATGGGTATTAGACGAATACAAATAGATATTTTTTTTTTCTAAATACATACATACATTACATAAATACACCCAGACTCAAGACAAACAGAAATATTTATATTATGACATAAATGTTTGTCCAGTGCGGGAATCGAACCCACACCCTCAGCACAGCAGCTGGCCGCACTACCAACTAGGCTGCTACCTGCTCGCTTTGTGTGACTCGCCTTGTGGTGGTTGTGGCGGTTGTGGCTTGTTTGTTAATAATTTAAACACATTTATTTACCTAAACAATATAATATATACACATATTTGTAATATGGTCGCCAAGACCTTTCTTTTGATATAAAACATGTCATGATTATCTTAATTTAAAAACGTTCAAGGTAGAAATTTACGTGTAAAGTCCACTATATTAAATTTAGGGAAAATTTATATTATCTATGTTACCCGGACTAATTATTACGAATCTATTAATACCTCATTCATCAAAATAGGTCAGCTGTCTAGGCGCTACAGTGAAACAAACATACATAGACTGCTAAAATCATAAGCCTTTCTTTTGGCTTTGCCGTCGTCGGGTAAAAAAACTATATATTCCCTATTACACCCGTGTGAAGCCGGGCCGGATTGCTATAAAATATATAATTCAACTATATCTGGACCATAGGTCTCTTCCAGACCAGACTAGTCAAAAACCTTGAAAACATTAATTTTAGACTAACCAAGATCTCCTATCTCCAAGACTATGCCTGCAGTGGGTCCTAAATAAATAAATAATTCATTAATTGACTTTTTGAAAAACTGAGATGCGAAGTAATCAAGTATTTTTAAGTAAACTAAAACAGTTGCTACAAATTAAAGCTGTATATAACACAACAGAATATTTTAACATGAATAAATCGTAATATTTAAATTCGATATTATTTATTACTTACATTTTTCAGGGTTCGTTGACTCATTTTGGGTGGTTTGCCCCCCTAGGCGAGCATGCTGCTGCTGTCGAGGTCACCAGCAGCGGCACCGCGAAGCGTAGCATTGACTGACTATAACTATGTCCAACACCCAGCTGGAAAAGACAAAGTATTTTCCCGGAATGGGACCGGACCATGGTCGATGTCCTAACTTAATTTGTCTGTCTGTAAAAAATAACAACCAAAAGGACATCATGACCTCAAACGACATGTGATGTTAAGTTTCAAACATTTTGCCATAACAAGGCAATATATTAAGGGGTCATTGTCTTCGGCAGGACGACGTTTTCTGATCAGGGTCATCGTTTTACTCATGTTACAATACAAGCAGATGGACTTGAGAATACAAGAGGATTAAGGCACAAGATGCAGGGGGGAGACAGTTACCTACATCTGGTTCATCGCGTAGAATGTGCTGTTATCTGTTGTTTAGCCCCTTTGATAATTATGTTTATACTCCAATTTCGTACACTGTTAAACGATGTGGTAACAGCTAATATCAATAGATGCCGCCACTAACAGATACTGAACCACAGATTATGTTTGTCGAACTTCCAGTTCCAATAAGCGATATTGATTTCAATCGATTAATGTCAGTGTTTATCGATTAACGTAAGTTTATGTTGATAAATTTAAAAACTTTTTAACAAAAAAAAAACAAACGGCTTCAAAATGATCCACCAATAAAAACTTTTTGACAACAAAAACAACCGGCTTCAAAAAGATGCACTAAAAAGGTAATAATAATTACTTTTTACCAAAAATCTGATCTGATCTGATGAAAATTACAGTTTGAAGTTCTTTTTCTTGTCAAAAAAACAGGTATAGCCCTGCCGGCCTGAGGTTAGTAATAATGGTGACAAAATTATTGTTGTGACATAAGATTTGCTGAACTAATTAGTATCACTAACCATATACTGCATTTGTGTATATTGTGGGTTGCAAATGGGAGTGGGGTTTTTGGATAAGTTGAACTGACAGATATTTTGATAAGTATTTCTAAAATTTTGAGATTTTTAACTATGTACAGTAGTTATGTGGTTTGTTACTTTTATATTTTTACAATAGCTATGTGGTTTGTTTGTTTTGTATTTTTTATTGCGTGAGAGTACATAAGCAGTGCATGAAATTTCACATATGTAGGTTTTAAAAAACTTCGCGGTTATACTATAAAAAATGGCTCGTTTTCTGGACTCACACCTGAATAAAATAAAATAGAATATCTTTATTTTGCTCAAATTATGGTATAACCAGATACAGATGTTATGTACATTTTAAAGTCCTGCATTAAATATCTATCAGTGATATGCAAAATCTTGAGACAAAGAATTCATTATACAATGTTACCATAAATATTTCATAACATTCAAAATTATTTTGCAATTTAAACATAGTATGTAACGGTGAAATCACAGTAAGTTTTAGTAATTTTTAGTTTTTTATTGCGTGAGAGTAGATAAAGCAGTGCATGAAAATTCACAAAAGTAGTGTTTTAAAACAGTCGGTCGTGTGATACTATTAAAAACCTGACCTACGCGGCTCGTTTTCTGAACTCACACTGGAATAAAATAAAATAGAATATCTTTAAATGGCTCAAATTATGGTACAACACAGATACAGATTTTAAGTAAATTTTTAAGTCCTGCATTAAATATCAATCAGTAATATGCTAGCATCAATATTTCATAACATTCAAAATTATATTGCAATTAAAACATAGTAAGTAACGGTGAAGTTTTAGTAATAGGTACGATAAACAAGTCAACATAATCGGCTAATAGATATAGAAATCGTAAATGTATGTCCAATTTATCATCACACCTTAAAACCAAAATGGTAACGCCATTTACAGTGCGGTTTCAGAGAAACTTCCTCCCGCTAAAGCTTGGGTTGTAAAGTAAAATAAGACTTTCTATAAATACTACAGTATGGGGTTCTTTAAGAAAGAAGTTATTAGATTTTTGGAGAGTCGGCAACGCGCGAATGATGCCCCAGGTGTTGCAAGCGTCCGTAGTCTACAGTGACCGCTTACCAGCAGGTGGATCGTAACCTTGTTTGCCACCTTAGTAGTATAAAAAAAATTAATTAATTAACAGCAATAATTAAAAAATTATAATTTAATCTTTGCTAAGCAAACCAATTCTTACTTAATTTTAACGTTTACGTGTGCGAAATAGTTAATTTGGTACATATGCTGAGAGCAACAGAACAGAATGTTAAATTGCCACTTGAGTTTTAAAAAATAGTCAAAATAAATTTTAATTGCAGGTGATTGTCAAATGTGCTTTTGACGAAAATATCGGTCGAAGATACTTTCGGCTATAAAATACTTTTGACCGACTACTAATAAATAATAAGTTAAGTAGGTTATTGAAAATTACCTGGAAAAGCATCTGTTAAGTTACTTGGCATTACAGTTCGATTAGTTTAGAAATCTTATACGCACATTTTAATGATGTTTAATGTAATTTATAAATTATTTTATTTCGATTTACGTATGTTCTGTGCAAGATTGATGAAAACTTTAAGGTAGCAAATACGTACGGTCCAGTGGTGTATCAAATGAAAGGGCGTAACTGCAGTGACTATAATTGGTTATACCATGGAGCTGATCTCATGGTTTCCTTCCTCAGTTCATGTATAAAGAGTTATATAAATACATATTTTTGAACTTTACACACAGCGCCATCTCCATCACCAAAGTAAGCAAAGCTTGTGTTATGGATACCAGACAACAAATACAAATACATACATATCATACATAAATACACCAAGATTCAAGACAAACATAAATGTTTGTCCAGTGAGGGGATCGAACCCAAACCCTCTGCACAGCAGCGGACCACACTAGCAACTAGGCTGCGATGGAGTAAAAATAACCGTGACCATGAAATATTTTTTTTATTTGACGAGAAATCATATCCTTTATTATACCTACCTATTACTCTTTAAAACAGACTTTTTAAGGTTTGACAGACAGACAGACAGCGTGATCATAGTAATTGGGTGCTTAGGTATGAAACTCTAACAAACGGTATCTTTACTGCTAGTTTACTGTTTTTCTATGCCTAATTTAGGATATTTTTAATTATATGTAAAATAATAATTTATTTTATTAATTTATAACGACAGTAAGCACTTATTATTCAATACTATCGGTCAAAAGCGGTTTTGACTAATAATTTACTACCTATTCCTGTTCATAACCGCATCCATAACCAAAAATTTAATGATTGTTTTACTATCCGTATTTTAAAATAATTTTTATCACCTATTCAGGATATAGAACTACGCAAATTTAAATCTTCTCACGTATGGACATTGGGCGCTTTTTATAGCGATGGTCGTAACAAATTTCATTACTCAAATTATACATAGGCTATGGTGACCACTTACTATCAGGTGGACCGTAAGCTGGTTTGCCACCTTAGTGATGTAAAAAAAATTAAATAAAAAATACAATCATTTAAGAATCATGTAATTCATAACGAACACATGCAGACTTTTGCATACAAAACTCTCTCTCACACACATACCTACACAAACACAAATGTAAAGATATCGAATTATTTTAGTTATAAGTACAACCTAGAGATATTTGAATGATGATTTTGTATATAGCATTTTTTAAAAGTTGTCGTCTATGGTCGATTAATCGATTGTAAAAACATATTATAATCTGTGAATGATTATCAAAAAAGTTTGTTTTCTAACGTTTTTTTTTGTAAAAGTTTCTGTTTATGTATCTAGAATGTTTTATATTTTTTAACTTATTTACTGATAATTTTCCACAAGTAAGTTTGTTGAGGTAACTTCTTCTTCTCCGACTTAGTGTGAAAATCCATGGACGCTGCGTTGAGTTGAGTTTATCTCCTCCGCTTCTAATTTTGTTTCTGATTCGTATTTTTGATATTTATACGTGCCAGAGGACACATAAATAGTTACATTGCGAAAGGACGCTTATAATTTTAGTGTTTAAGTGCAAATACTTTTCTGTGGTAAAAGTTAATATACCCCAAATTATGCCTTCCACTAGGCGGTTTGTGTTTGGATGTTTGACCACTGGTAAGTATTGTTTGAACAATTTATTATACGACTTTTATCGTTCTCGAAATTCTATAGGTATCTAGCTAGTTTGTATATATCTTCAAGACTGACAGAATCAATCTTAAGAATTTCTTGGTCGCTACAACTATTGGTTTATGGTAAGTACCTAATTGCCCTAAGTGGACTATAATCACGTCCAACACCATCAAGGGTATTCATGCATAACTGTGTAATCATGGGGTTAAGGTAAAAATATACAATATCCCCCGCGTATTTAAGGGTTGAAAGTGATGGGGGGAGGGGGGGAGGCGGGTAGGAGGTACCCCAGAAAAGGAGGGGGCCCGGAACCCCCCCTTTTTTATATAATTTTTAAAAATTTAACCTCAAAATGTAGGAACCAACTTCTATCAGGGTATCCAATTTTCCCTGCGTAATTTAGGGTTGATAGTGAGGGGGGAAGAGGTAGGTACCCCCGAAAACTAGAGGGCCCGGAACCCCCCCTTTTTTATATATTTTTTTTAAAATTTAACCTCAAAATGTAGAAACCAACTTTCTTTAGACTATTGAATAGTTAATTAATATACAATTTCCCCTGCGTATTTAAGGGTTGACAAAATTAGCCCCCTCTCCTCCGCAAACTCAATGCATTGAGCTTCTGTGCCCAACTGAGAGAAAATCATTCTCCAGTTCCACATAGATCTGAAACAGCAAAAAGTAAGTTATTAGTTTTAAACTAAGATGAACTATGACAAATGACTGCTTTTGTGGTTCAGTTGGTAGTGCTCCTGCCTACTGAACCGAGGGGTGTGGGTTCGATTCCAGCCCAAACAAACACAGGTAGAAATAAAAAACAAATAACCACAAACGTTAAGGAAGGAGCTTGCTTCGCTGCACTCCTGCCTCAACCTTCTAACCTAACTCAACTGACGTTGGGGTGCCCTAACATGATTTCTGGGTAGAAATAAAAAAAATAACCACGAACGTTAAGGCAGGAGCTTGCTTCGCTACGCTCCTGCCTTAATCTTCTAACCTAACTCGACTGTCGTTGGGGTGCCCTAACAAGATTTCTGGGTAGAAATAAAAAAAAAAACCACGAACGTTAATGCAGGAGCTTGCTTCGCTGCACTCCTGCCTCAACCTTCTAACCTAACTCAACTGTCGTTGGGGTGCCCAAACAAGATTTCTGGGTAGAAATAAAAAAATAACCACAAACGTTAAGGCAGGAGCTTGCTTCGCTACGCTCCTGCCTTAACCTTCTAACCTAACTCGACTGTCGTTGGGGTGCCCTAACAAAAATTCTGGGTAGAAATAAAAAAAATAACCACAAACGTTAAGGCAGGAGCTTGCTTCGCTACGCTCCTGCCTTAACCTTCTAACCTAACTCGACTGTCGTTGGGGTGCCCTAAAAAGATTTCTGGGTAGAAATAAAAAAAAACCACGAACTTTAAAGCAGGAGCTTGCTTCGCTACGCTCCTGCCTTAACCTTCTAACCTAACTCGACTGTCGTTGGGGTGCCCTAACAAGATTTCTGGGTAGAAATAAAAAAAATAACCACGAACGTTAAGGCAGGAGCGTAGCGAAGCAAGCTCCTGCCTTAACGTTCTAACCTAACTCAACTTACGTTGGGGTGCCCTAACAAGATTTCTGGGTAGAAATAAAAAAAATAACCACGAACGTTAAGGCAGGAGCTTGCTTCGCTACGCTCCTGCCTTAACCTTCTAACCTAAGTCGACTGTCGTTGGGGTGCCCTAACAAAAATTCTGGGTAGAAATAAAAGAAATAACCACAAACGTTAAGGCAGGAGCGTAGCGCTAACTCGACTGTCGTTGGGGTGCCCTAAAAAGATTTCTGGGTAGAAATAAAAAAAAAACCACGAACTTTAAAGCAGGAGCTTGCTTCGCTACGCTCCTGCCTTAACCTTCTAACCTAACTCGACTGTCGTTGGGGTGCCCTAAAAAGATTTCTGGGTAGAAATAAAAAAAAAAACCACGAACTTTAAAGCAGGAGCTTGCTTCGCTACGCTCCAGCCTTAACCTTCTAACCTAACTCGACTGTCGTTGGGGTGCCCTAACAAGATTTCTGGGTAGAAATTAACCAAAGTGACTAGCCCAAAAGTTAAAAAAAGTAACTTACCTCAATTCATCCACATATAGATTGGTACGTCTCCCAGATGAACCCAAAGTCCTCCCCTGATTTTCTTCTTCCAAGAAAGAAGGCATAAATGTGTTAGTCATGCAACTAGGACCAGCTCTCCAGCTAGCACCAGCTCCTCCACTAGGACGAGCACTAGAATCAGCCGCTGGGGCAGAAGACGAGGATGCGAGCTCAAGTGGCTCATTAGAGTCCAATACTTGCACTCGCGAAACGTTAGTCACAAGCGGCTCACTCGAGTCTATCACTTGCACACTACACGTAGGCACTGAAGATGAGACCGTAACAAGCGGCTCAATTGAGTCCAACACTTGCACTACACTCAACTCTTCAGGCGATGCTGCAGAACTCGACGCCATGGTAGTCACACAATTTGTTTTCGACAGGAGTATGTAAAAACGATCTCAACTAAAAATGGCGGCGTTTTGTGTATTGTTTTACCAAACGCGCGCTATGTTTACTGGTCAATGCGTTTAATGCGGTAATTGCGTAAAAAAACGCAACTAAAAACTAGCATCGCATCACTTATAAAAAACAAAAGCAAAAATTTTACTGTAGTAAAATACCTATATAATTTCAATATGCATTTTTCAACAAAAATTAAACCTTATTTTGCCCTATAAGCAAAAAAAAAGCCGTAGGGATTTCATACTTGCGACTGATGTAGTCAAACCAAAAAAAAAATTTGCAATTTTGCAATTAATTATCAATTTTCATAATTTTATTTCTGAAAAACTACATAATTCCGGGCTCTGAAACTTCGCACAGTTAATATTGAAAACTAGATCTATTAGCCAAAAAATTACGAACACCCAACTCGACGGGGGATATTGTATATTTTATCCCCATACAGTAAAGAAAGGGATGCTTCTCAATGCACTGTATAGGTTTCGTAGAGAACCCAATCATAAGTAATTTGTGTTATTTTGTGTCATTTCAGGTATCTCTCTGCATCATTTCCCACATCCGGAGAAATTCCCTGAACATTTTCGAGTATGGGTGGATTTAGCTGGAGAATCTCTTACAAATTTTTCTGAGATTCACATTTATAAATATAAGAGGGTGTGTGACATCCACTTTACTGATAATGTGCGTACAAGAAATAATTGTTTAAGTGCATTGGCTGTTCCAAAGCTTCATTTACCAGGTTTGTTAATTTTACTATTAAATTCCAGAATCTCTTGAAAGGTTGATTTTGTTGTTAGATTAACATGCCTTGTTATTTATATTCGTCATCATTTCTACCCTACAAGCATCCATTGTTGAAACTAAGCCATTTTTGTTATTCTAAATGGCTGATGTACAACTGTGTGCAATCAAGGTTATCACTGCTTTGTTAGTCTTTGCCGAGAATCGCTTGATTTTTGCCTGTTGGCTGAGAACGAGGCAGCATGTAGTCGTTTAACCTTAACTGACTGGCTATGCTGACCATAAATGATAGCACCATATTTTTAAAGCTACAACAAAAAAGCAAGATGTTTCAATACCATCAACCACTGGTGTAACGCTTGGTACCAAAGGTAATTTCATGCAAGGATATGATTATTGAGATATTAAAATTATCTTTTATATTATATGATATTTTTATTATTATTATATATACATATATATAAAAATTAATTGACGTTTGTTAGTCTCACAAAAACTCGAGAACAACTGGACCGATTTCGGTAATTCTTTTTTTTGTTGCGTTCTTAATTGTTAGAACACGGTTTATATATGACAAAAAAAGGGTCAAATGCGAGTTGGGCTCGCTCTCTTAGGGGAAAACCAATTGTAATGAAAACTTGTTGTGCACACGCCAAGGTTTTTGAGTTAGTACAACCCTTTCACAATAATTGGCGCGTCATTTGTGAGTTTGAGTTAAAAAAAGAGAAACAACATCTGCCAGTCAGCTACTAAAACATACCTGTAAATTGAGTTTAGCTTATTTTGGGGTTCTGTAAAACTTCCCCAAAAACTGAACTAAAAATTTAAAAATAATCTGAATCTTGGAAACGGCTCCAACGATTTTCATGAAATTTAGCATGCGGGGGTTTTCGGGGGTGAAATAAATCTAGGTAGGTTTCATTTTTAGAAAACGTCGTTTTAATCGTGTTTTCAGGCAATATAAACTGATAAATATAATTCTTCCTGACATCTATTGGCAAGTAGTAATGCTATTATTTATACCGACACAGCAACACCAAAGCTACTTGACAATTGGGCGTTGTTAAAAAAAAGAGCAAAGCTTGGTCTTCAAGGTACTTACTCACTTCATTAAAAGTGAACTTTCGATCAAAGCTGTGAGTTTATTCCCATGATGTTTTTAGTTGCTTAATGAGGCAAAAGAACCATGTACCTACCAAGCCATATAATACAAATCTTGTCAATAGCAAAAAATTTGTAATTAGTACTCTATTTGTGTTATAGATAGATCATAAAGTACACCAACATTCAATAGAGTACAATACTCTATTTTATAGTAAGTATGGTTGGCCACCCTTGTCACAGTCTTATATCTGCCCTATGTTTTTGTTGATTCTCATAAAATTGCACAGAATAATGTCTTACTAGAACTGCTGTATTTTTTTTTGTTTGCCTGCCACAAATGTACTAATAAATGACATTAACATATTTTAACAGCTACAATACTATCACAAGATGTTCCAATACCATCAAACAGTGGTGTAGCGTTTGGTATTAAAGGTAATTCTAAAAATTTTGTATTTATAAGGTAAACCATATATTGTGATATGAAAATTTGAAAAACTCAATTTATATGAAGTTGAGTTTTGCTTGTTTTTTAGGGTTCTGTTGCCAAATGTCATAAACGGAAATCTTATGGTATCGTTTGTATTTGTGCATCTTTCTGTCCGAATGTCACAGCCTTACGTTTTTAAAGATTATCATAAATACCCGGAATAATGTGCTATTGGAACAGGCATCATTTTTTGTTTGCGTTCCCTAGTGTTAGTGCCGTTATAGAGGTCTTATAGTCTCAACATTCAAATATAATGACATAAACATATTTTTACAGCTAAGCAAGATGTTTCAATACCATCAACTAGCAGCGCAGTGCTTGGAATCAAAGGTAATTTCTAAATTTAACTAACTAATTTTTTTGAATTATATAATTTATAACACAAGCAAAGACTTCTTTGGATGGTTTACCCTGTTCTACAACAATGTAAAGCAGAAAATGAAATAAAAAAAATTAAGGTTGCCTGCTAGATACAAATTGTAAATGTTGGTTGCAGGCTTCAAAAAAAAGAAGTACATAGCTCTGAAAACCAAATGACGCTTTTGTTTTAATTAACTAATAAGTAGAAATAAAAAAATGCTTTAGTTTCTAAATATAAAGTTAATTCTATCAATGAGCAAATTTTAAAGGATGCAGTCTCCTCAGATCATGATTTATTATTAATAAATTAGTTTTAATTTTTTTTAATATAAAGTGTTAACTTTACAGGGCAACCTCTTCGAGCACCTTTGAAGGACATCACTCATTTTGAAAACATCCCTACGGAAATTAAGACACAGTCTTCTGTTAAAAACCTTGGTATGTATTATTTACTCCTAACGTTAAATGATTATTATCTGGGTAGGTATAAGATATGTTTAATATCTGGAAAAGACATTTCTGATTTAATTGAATGTTTTGTTCATGTACTTATAAAGAGAGATATAAATGTAATGAACATTTGCATTAGTCTTAAGTATCATTGATTTTTATGTATTATATGTACAAATGTATTTTCAAGAAAAAACTATATAAGTATTTGTATCCATATCCGTTGTCTGATACGTTTGTTTACCGTGGTACACCCAGTAGTACCACCAGTGGTACCACGGTTACTATTTCCTAACCATAAGTGGTTGTGTTGCAAGTATGTGATAAATACACGTGTTTGCTTTCTTTCTACTTTCTAACCGACTTCAAAAAAGGAGGTTCTCAGTTTGACCTGTATGTTAGAATGTATGTACGTTTGCCCGCAATTATCTCGCGTTTGGCTAAACCGATTTTGATGTGGTTTTCTTTCTTTCTATTTTTAACATAATTCATAAAAATTAGGTTCTCAGTTTGACCTGAATGTTTGTCCGCGATTATCTCTCGTTTGGCTGAACCGATTTCGATGCGGTTTTCAGAAAAGTATTTGTTACATTATGGAGAAGGAACATCAAACATCAAATGGATACCATTGGTTCTATGCTCATCAGGTCAGGATATATTCAAAAGAATCAGTCAGTCAGGATATATCTGAATCATGGAGAAATTAAACAAACTCTTGAAATTTTTATAGACACACTTGAAGCGCGATTTGGTATCTTATACCTTTAAACCAGCAATTCTTGTATAAATATATATATATTTATAATATTATATATATATTAACATATTTATAACCTGAATCTTGGAAACGGCTCCAACGATTTTTTTGATATTTTGTATGCGGGGGTTTCGGGGGCGATAAATCGATCTAGCTGGGTTTCATTTTTAAAAAACGTAGTTTTATCCGTGTGTGATCATGAAATATTAGTGATGAGTTGCTAAACAAATGTAGCCTAATGAATACCCAGCTTAAGCCACACATACTTATGCCTATACTATATGTTAGTTTTATTTATTTCTCATATGTCCACGAACGTTGAGGCACAGCACCGAGGGTGATTTGGGTCACTACATATTACTTTTAAGTTTGACTGTAGCCACAAGTGTATAAGTATATTGTGAAGTTTTGAGAGTTTGTGCCTTGAACGGCGATAGGTTTACTACCTATTACATTTGTGGGACGAAATACCATCAGTAAAACGTATTTTACGAGCTTCGTTCATTGTTCGTTGCAACAGTTGATGGCCGTTATGCCACTGATTAGCCCATAATGTCGTGATGGTATATAATATTATTATAGTGCAAAGAATGTTCCACAGAACTCCTTTTCTTGTAGGTTTCCCAACTGGAATAAACAATATGTAAACTTACATTTTTTTTTAGTCTAGACAAGCGTGTTTTTACATCTTGAATGATCTATTTTTAATTTTTTTAAAGAAACAAAAATTGGTTTTGTTTTAGGTATTGAGTTGAAATTATACTAATTAATCTACCTAACAGTTAATTTTAATAATAAAAAAAAAATAGGTTTAATGGTTCACTTATTCGTATGTTTATTTATGTAAACTCATCGTCTACTTCTTGTTTTCAGATTTCAAGAAAAGACCTGTAAATATTTTACTTAAGGATATTAATAACTTGAAACGAAGGATACAAAGAATTAAAGTGGCTAAATCTAAATTGTGCAATAAGCTTAGCCTTATGAAAACTTTGATTAACGAAGAGAAGTTTAAATGGTTAAATAACCTCAATTCTGCAGGAAAAACATTTATATGATCGCAGTTCCGGGAGAGTGGAAAGAAAGCTAAAGGCCGTAGATATAGTAATAAAGAAAAAATTATGTTTTTAACCTTATACAAACACAGTCCAAAGGCATACAAATATCTTTCAACATTGCAACACCTTCAAGAAAGTCTTTGATGCGACTATTAAATAAAATATGTTTAAAAGTAGGAATTAATGAGTGTATTTTTAAAATTATAAAAGAGACTGCAGAAAAAATGACAGAAGAAGAAAGATTATGCACTTTGATTTTTGACGAATGTTTATATCAGCACAGGTGCAATATGATCCAGTAAATGATGAAATTTGTGGATTTGAAGACAATGGGACAAACAGAACATCTAAGATAGCAGATCATGTTCTTGTTTTTATGATAAGGGGTGTGTGTAAAAAATACAAACAACCCATTTTATTTTCTTTTTGTCGGTCTACCACCAAAAGCATTGATCTGGCAATCATGCTGAAATCAATTATAAAGGAACTACAAAACGCTGGTTTCATTGTCACATCTACAGTTTGTGACCAGAATGCAACAAATGTTGCAGCTTTTAATATTTTAGTAAATGAAACACGGGCTGATTATTTAAGAAAAGGTAAAGAATATAGAGATGGATTTTTCGAATTAAATAATCAAGAAATATATAATTTGTATGACCCGCCTCATTTACTTAAAGGCATAAGAAATAAGTTTTTGAAATATAATATTAAGTTTCACTTAAACAACGTGGTTAAATGTGCAAAATGGGTACATTTAATACTTTTAAAAGAAAAAGATAAAGCTCGAGAACAATTGCGTTTGCTTCCAAAATTAACGGACTGTCATGTTAATCCTGATAAAATACACAAAATGCGCGTAAAACACGCAGCTCAAGTTCTGAGCCGAAGGGTAGCAGCTGCCCTTAATTTCATGGCAAGTGTTGACCACTTGCCTAAAGATAGTGTTGACACAGCAGAACTGTGCTTATTCTTCGATAGATTATTTGATTCAGTAAATTGTAATTTTTCAAAATGTATTTCTGGAAAAACTTTAAGAACAGCAGTAACGAAGAATTCCATACATCACAATTTTTGGTGTGAGTCTTTAAAAATTTTAAAAACAATGGAATGTGTTATTGTAAGAGATGGACAAAAAAGTTATAAACAAGTTCCGTCGATCAAAAATTGGATCCATACTGTGGAAGGTTTTATGAAACTATGGAAAATGCTTCATGAAAAATATAACGTTAAGTCATTATTGACAAGGAACATTAATCAGGATCCACTAGAAAATTTTTTTGGTTCCATTCGTAGTACTAACTATAGAAATGTAAAACCAACATGTGTTAATTTCATAAGTACATATAAAACTTTGTTAATCAACAATTTGTCAGCTAGTCACTCATTAAGAGCAAATTGCGAAAAAGATGATAGCAAATGTTTGAAATCTTTAAGAAAATTGTTAAGAGAGTGTAAAGTTATAAAACCAAGTAATAGTAATATAGATATAGATGATTTTATTTTAACTATGGATCTTAATAGCGATGATGATGACATTATTAAAAAAAATATTGACACATATGTGTCTGGATATGTTGCACGCCAACTAAAGAAAAGAATATTCAAAACATGTGCAATTTGTAAAAGTGATCTGCTTCTTTCTGATGAAAAGTGTCACACAGAACTATATAAATTTGCCTCATTGAGAGAATACGAAAATAAAAGATTTTTAATTTATTCTAGTGAAAATTTTATTTCTTGCTTTACAATGATTCAAAAAATTGTAACTGTTATTTTGAAGACTTATCCACATACAAAAAATTTAAAAATGAAAGCAAGCTTAGCTGTGTCTATTCACGCAAATTTTGATTTTATTTCGTGTGACATTCATCGTCAGAAAATAGTAGAGTTCATAACAAACCAATCTATAAAAATGTTAATTAATAGTTGGTGTGTAGACATATCCAGGTTGCTACAAGGTAAAAATACTGTTTGTGATGAAACAGACCCTACTAAATTGCAAGCTAAAAAAATATTATATTAATGTCAAAAGTAAACGAGAAAAAAAGTGATTTTATTTTTAGTTATTGTTATTTACGATTATGATTTATGATAGGAATGTTTGTTAGTTGTAAGACACCTCCCCTCGATGCCCGATTCTCCCTGTGCTTTATCCAACTAATAAAACCCTTCTTTGTTCGCCCCGTAACCTAACTGTGACTAATAATACGCACCGGAATCAATAGTACACCTGTAAATAGCAGCTTACCGCATTCCATTACATCCTGTACTTATTATCATTATCATATAACGTCTATTACATTTGTTCTACCAGACATCCTAGGGGTAAATACCCTATCATGGCTTCCTACACTTCAATATCGACTCTCACAACGCCTAGGCTCTCCCTGAGCATTCTTACTGTCATTAGTTAAACTTCTTAACACCCGTGACATTACCATTGTCGGTATTGTGACACACCATCATTACCCTACTGCCAAGCTTTTGAACCTCATTTTATTTATGCCTGGTTATGCATGGTTACCCTTCACGATAGGCACTACTGACTCTCCCCTCGAAACAAACAAAAAACAAACTAAACCTATAAACATGACCCAATTTAATTGTAGTTTAGGCTTTTACAGTTGCAATAAATCATACTTATAGACATCATTGCTATTAGGCTATTATAATAGGTTTTTTCTCCTTATGTATATTTCACATGTTGGTTTCTACATCTTAATTGAATGTAGTAGGTTCGTGAAATTTAATTATATTATTTTATTAATATGTTTCAAATTTCTGGAAAAACTCAGTTCGAAAAATGCAAGTCCAATGGGTATATGGATCTCAAGGGTAAATTGTATACATGAAAATAGTATGAGCAAAGCCTAAACATTTATACTTTCAGCCATTGCCTTTGATATTTAAGAGAATTCCGAAAGCGCTAGACATTCATGGCACTGCGAGCAAACGTTCTGGCTCGCTGGACAGCTCCCAAATGTGAAGAAATAGGCGTCTCGCTGCGAACCTACCTCACGATTGCTCTGACTTAACGCTTCGATGGCTGATTATATAAATGAAATGAATGCTTACCCTGTGGTATAAGAATGGATGTAGGTTGCTATAAGATTGAATACAGTTTGTGGAAATAAAATAATGTGGGTAGTGAATTATTTCGGAAAATATATGAGGCTAGAACTAACACTAACACGTACTGATACTGTTAAGATTTAGGATGTAAACATGTAACAGTAATTGTAAAGTAAACGACATCAGATTATATAAATTAATTATGATATTAATATGGGAAAACATAATTTAACAAAAATTAAAAAAAAATTAGGTTGGATGATTGCAGGTCAGTCAAACTGTACGTAACGTGGAGTACCAAATTTAACACAGACGCGAAAAAATAATAAGAAAATTACCATTTCTTGTAATTGAGAAAGCAATGAATCAATATGGCTATCTTGAAACTAATCGCGTAGATTCTTACGCAAGTCAGGGCATAACGCTTAAATAATATACACGGTAAGTCCACAATGGTAACAAGTGCAGTATATACGCGATAAGTGTGTAATAAATAACCACGTATACTTTTTAATAAAACGTGCTATTAGAATTTAAATCTATACGTGAATAGTCCCATCTTGTGTGTTCTAGCCTTGTATACTTTCAAAAGACGCGGCAATACAATACAAATATTCTTTATTGTACACCAAAGCACAAAAAAGTTACATCAAAACAATAATTAAGGCCTTATCGCCTGTAGGCAATTTCTTCTAGACAACCTGAAACTCCATAACAAAAAAAAATCAACCAACAGGCAAGTCGACTTACCACGAAATTCTTTCTTTAAACATAGTTATCTATATATTTTTTTGTTTTGCTATTTGACTTCAATTTAGCTTAGTCCTGTTTTTTGTAAAAAAATATATTTTTACCATTTTTAGTACACTTGCGTTTTAGATGTCAGTGATAAATAATAATATAATAATAATAATAATAGTTTATTAATGCAAAGCCAATGTACATTTCAAACCTTAAAAGCTAAGACGTTTACATTATAGGCTGAAGAACTGTTTTAAATTTATGAAGCTGCTGAAACCTACACTAGATTTAAATCTGTATTGTAGGTATCAGTGATTCCTCATATCACTTCACTTATACAATACATGAGTAATGTATCCTTAGAACAAAGACTTGCTTAAACAAAAGGACACAAATATAAAAAATAACTGCGTAGTAAATACTTTTATTGTTTCTAGAGCCATTAATCTGTTTTTAGAAATAAAAATGAAAATCCCGACAGATAGTCACATACATATTACAACGTTTTTCACTTTGTGGCAATGGTTAGTAATAGTTTCAAAGATTCTAGAATACCTTAATATATGAAACCTTTCAAATGTTATGTCAATTGTTTTAGTAGTAAGTCAGTGATGTGTTTTTTTTAATATTTATTTATCTATTTTTTAATTGTATTGTAACCTTTCAAATGTTATGTCAATTGTTTTAGTAGTAAGTCTGTGATGTGTTTTTTTAAATATTTATTTATCTATTTTTTAATTGTATTAGTTAAATACTATTAAAAAAAACCTTATCAGGATCAGGATAGCATTGAAACACTTCAAACCCTTATCCACCTACCTTAAATTTAATTCTTTTAGCGTATTAATATTGTCAGCATCTGTGAAACATAAAATATGAAAAAATCCAAGTAATTTTTAGATTCTTGGTAGAAAAAATTGAGTTTATATTTGTATAGGTGTATTAACTATATTATGTCTGCATATATTTCCACTATTAATAGGTGATAATAATGGATGTAATTTCTGAAATAAAGAAAGTAAAGTACCTAAATGTGTTTTCTCATTTATATCCGAGTTTTTAATTCCTAAATCCTCCTATCTATTCAAATTATAAAATTAAAAATGGAAGGGTACATTTAAAAGACATGGGAAAAGTTTCGGGGATCAAATAATAGGTGGCGCTGTGCTATCATTGCCTCTAAATAATTTAGAGAGGGCACTCTATTCCCTGTATATTTATACTTCTCTATGGTAAGATGACACTAACTAGCGCCGCCATTTTATTTTTTAGGGTTCTGTACCCAGATGGCGCTGTCTGTCCGACCATTAAAAGGCATCTTTTAGACCGAAATAAGTAGAAGCCGGATTTTTTCACAGAATTTGTGTTATAATGGGGGTTTATCTAACAAATAAAAAAAAGTTAAAATTTAACGGTGGTGGCATACATGAAATACATTCTCGTTGTTTTTGCTCTATCGTAAAAATAGTAATACATACAAACTTCAAATTTGCATTGAAAAATAGTAAAACCTCTAAAGTATAATATAACAACAAATAATAAAAACCGGCCAAGTGTGAGACGGGCCCAATCTAGCTTATTATTAAGAGAAACAGTAAAACATTTGTTTGTTGGAAACTATATTCAAAGTTATGCAACGTCGGGCTTGGTCAGTAGTTGGATGGGTGACCGCTTAGCGGCACACTTTTTTAGTTTGTGTTTCTAAAACCTAAATTCGAGTCCAACTCACAGTTGGCCGGTTTTTTTATTTTACTTTATTGCAAGTTACTGCAAGTTTGAAGTTTGTATGTTATATACCTGATTCCTCATTCCATATAACTTAGGGGATGCATAACAAAGTTGTTATGGTGTCGACTCTATTGTGTTATTGTAATTATTAAACATGATTAAACTCTTAAGTCTGATTTTAAATCTGTAACAAATTGGCGTCGAGAATTAAGTAAAAATAATAAATACTGTGCAATTTAGTGAGTTTTTAATTTTTTTTTTTATTTCACAACAGCAACAGTTATCACAATTACAACAGATTGTGCAACAGCAAACGTTCAAGCAGTTCTACAAACGCAAGTCACAACAAGTTGTAGTTCGAATAACAATGATCAACCAAATAATCAGGGAAAACAAAACATGAAAAATAAATTCAATGGTGATAAATTTAATCCAGATATAACAAACATAGAAAAAAATATCGAATATTTTGAAGCAAGATGTGATATTCGAGGTGAGTCATACAGCGTGGGGGTCTCTTCTCTATCACCCTATTGAGTGTTGAGGTACCGGTGTCGGGGGAGGGGGAATTTACCTCCCACCATGACCCGGGCAGAAGCTCAGGGGTGCTGAACACCCCCGGTGAAATTGTAAGGAGGCCTACTTATCAGGCCCCTTGATGGTGGTTGAATTTATAACGCAACCAAGGTACTTTACACTGGGTTGCCACTCAATGACTTGGCCTCGAAACACAAGTTTCGGTGGGAGGAATCTTTGTAGGCCGGTCAAAATTGCAGTTGTTTTGCTGGCGTTTACGGCTATTCTCCACTTGTCGAGCCAGCCGGGCAAAGTGTCCAATAGACGCTGCATTTTCTTGGCTGCTAATTTTGCTTTGCGAGAGGAGGACATGTAGGCGCTGTCGTCCGCGTAGAGCGCTAGGTGTACGTCTTCAACACCTTCAGCTAAACCGGAATCACTGAGAGTGGGGATGTCGTTAGTGAAGAGCGCGTAAAGCAGAGGCGATAGGCAGCTGCCTTGTGGTACCCCTGCTTTAATGGGTTTGTTTGCTGAGTGTTTGTTCTCGACCGAGACATAGAAGCTCCGTTTGTCCAGAAACGAAGCTATTACACGGCCGAGCATAGGCGGGAGATCCGTGTCCAGCAGCTTGTACAGTAGTCCTTCGTGCCAAACCCGGTCGAAGGCCTTCTCCATATCGAGAAATACACCGACCGTGCGCCTGCCCTTGTTTAGCTCGAAGGCCATGTGATGGAGCACGCGCACAAGCTGCAGGGTAGTGCTATGACTGTCCCTAAAACCAAACTGTTCAGGCCTAAGCTGGATATGGGGAGATATCCTATGTATTAGTAGGCGTTCGAACAGCTTAGCTAGGTTAGACAGCAAAGTGATCGGCCGGTAATGTTCTGGGCGGTGACGGTCTTTCCCTGGTTTCGGGAGAACAATGACTTTTCCGGTCTTCCAGGTAGAAGGGAAATGTCCAGAGTGCAATATCCCATTAAAGATCCGGGTGAGTGCCACCAGACCCTTCCTTGGCAGCATAATAATCGCCGTGTTTGGAATCTCGTCGGGGCCAGGTGATTTACGTTTATTAAGTTTGGTGGCCTCCTTTCTCACCTCTTTGGGCGAGATGAAGTAATCACCTCTGAGTGGTGGGGCTGGGGCCGCGAGAAATTGCTCTACGCGATCTATTACTCCTAGCGTGTGCAGTGGGTCGGTAATGGGGTTCGGTTTAAACTGGTCCTCGAAGTGCTTGGCCAGTAGTTCCGCGCGTTCTGCGGCGTGGTAGTGGCGGATGCCGGAGGAGTCAATCAGAGGGCAAATGGGGGGTGGTGTTTTCGGAACTTGGCGGGCCAAACGAAATAAGGCGGCATCGTCATCGCTAGCCTTAAAGATAGTGTTGTCCCACGCAAGTTTGCGAAATTGAGCAAGTTCCGCTTACAAGTCTTGGCTAATTTTGTTGAGTTCGCTCTTTAAGACTGCGCAACGAGTTCGGCACCACAGCTTTCGAAGCTCCCTCTTTTTATTAAGTTTGACGCGCAAGTGCAGTTGCTTGCCAGAGGCAGTGGTTGAGGACCTCGTGGACTCCTTAAGGGCCTGCGTTATCGCAGTCGTAAAAGATACGACGGCTTCCTCTACCTCTGACGGAGTTGAGATGCCACCTGGCGGCAGTTTGTAGGTGAGCATAAGTTTATGAAATTTAGCCCAGTCTGTGGTTCTAGTAGGGGGCGGGGGAGATTTCCCACTAGCTGACACTCCGAGGACCAAAAGGATTGGCAGATGCTGAGTGTCGGTGTCGTGGAGGACTTCCAATGCAATTGGCCAATTGATATTGTATGCTAATGTAATGTCGAGTACGTCAGGGATTTGCCTATCTGCAGTAGGGTAGTGGGTTGGAGCACCTGGACCGATGACTAAGTAGTTGTTATTCTCAGCATCTGCTTTTAGTTCACGACCCGACTTGGTTGAAATTCGTGAACACCATTGTTGGTGTTTGGCGTTTAGATCGCCTAAGATTAAGGTGGGTGTATCGTCACAAAAAATGTTTCCTATGTAGATTGGAACAAAGGGGGCTTGTGATGGCTTGTATGCGGCGAAGACTTTAAGCTCAGTATTGCCAGTCTTAAGTTTTACACCTATAGACCGAGTAGATGTAAAAAGGGGAAGGGGTAATAGTTCATGAACAAGGTCACGACGGACTAGTACTGCCGTTCCCCTATAGGCCATGTTAGAGGGAGAGATTTCATCTCGCCTATAGGTGAAGAAATTTGGAATGCGGAGCTCATTCTCACCTCGGAGTTTCGTTTCGCCCAGTAACACAATGTGTACATCGTGTTCCTGGACTAACGTTCTGAGGGCGGCTGTCTTGCCGATTATGCCCCCAGGGTTCCAATACATAATTCTCAATTTAAGGCCCCTGTGAGGCCCCATTAAATTCCCACGTGAGAATTGTGGTGAGTTGCGCTAGCCCATTAAAAAAGGGCTGGCAATGGGTTGTGTCCCGCTGCTATGGCTTCTATAGCCGAGTTTAATGCCGCTATAGCGGCCCTTGCTATGTTTAGTACACTAGGTGCAAATGGCGGAGGTCCCTGCATGATCGGGTTGTCAATTGGGCGGTTAGGCGGCCGAGTGTTTGCTGCGTGCATGGGTGGGGCCGGTTTTTGCACTGGCTTGGGGGGATGCAGGGGGTCTGCGAATTGCGGTGGCGGCAAAAATGTTACAACTGGGGAGAGTGAGCTGATTTTTGTAGAGTCAGTAATGGTGATGGGGGCTGAGGGACCTGGTATTGCCGGTGCTGGTACCGACAGAGGTTGTGCGTTTGGTGGTAGGGTTTTTGCTTTGCGTTTGCGCTTTCTCTTCCCGAGAGCCTGGGATCTTTCGGTTGGAGGGTTGGCAGGGGGAATTAAATTTGAGCCTGCCGTTAAATCGTAGTCTTGGGGACCGATTTGTTACAGGGGAGTAGGTTGGAGAGGGGGCTGATTAGTGGCCCGTTGCGGGTCCTTTCGAGGCAGTGGAGGGGGTAATGCCACACCCTTTTTCCTAGCCTCCCGTCTGAAAAAGGGGCATGCACGGTTGTTAGCCGTATGCGCCTGCTTACAGTTAGCGCATTTGAGCGCTACTGTATTGCGGTCGCATTCGGCTGCCGGGTGTTCGCCGCCGCAGCGAACGCATTTAATTGGCCGGTGACAATTTGCTGAAGCGTGGCCGAAAGCCTGGCACCTATGGCACTGAGCTGGACCCGGTCGGGTGCGCCACGCCTCAATAGAGATGCCCGGCATGCTCAGCATCTCATTGGTCGCGTATAGTGTTTGGAGGTCGGCTATAGGGTGCCTATTTTGTAGTTGCGCGTAGTAAATAACGTTAGGGCGACCTCGTACCGCAGGGATTTGGCGGATATGCGAGATGGGAAAATTGGCCGAAGCAAGCTCCTCCGCAATCTCGTCCAAAGAGGCGTCCTGCGGTAGCCCTTTGATTGCGATTTTTTGGGGACGATCGCTGTCTAAACTGTAACAGTACCAGGATACTGTGTTGTCCAGTTTAGACAGCTCGTCGATGTACGCCGCTATCACCCTGTATTCGTCGGGCGATTTTGGGAAAAAACGGACTCCTTTACCAAATGGGCGGGCATTAGGTGCATGGCCTAATAAGGAGTGCAGTTTTTTGAGGTGCGTAGTCCACTGCGGCAGCGCTTCCACAATAATAGGTGGATATCTGTTTTTGCTTTCAGCGGGAGCGGAAGGGGCCGTATGCACATTCGCGCTATTAGTAGGCTGGGCGTTTGGCATTTGGGGGGCCGGTTTCGGCGAAGAAGATATAGTGGCCTGTGCGTAAGACACACCCGAGGTTGATGGTACGGCCGGCATAGGGGGAGTGATCTCCATTTGGACCGGTTGCGAAGGGTAATTGAGGGCCACTGTGCTTGCCTCGGTTGTAGCCGGCGTAGGCAATGCCTGCGATTGTTGCAATTTTGCAACGGCTGTTCTTGCCACCTGGCGTGCGCGCTCAGAGGGGTCTTTAGTGGGGCTAAGAGAAAAAGGTCTCACCTCTCTGTTCCTTGTCCTAGGGTCCCTACGGGGCAGGGGGATGGAGGGGGGATTTGCGTTGATAGGCGCTGAGATAGGGGTCTGTATTGTCTGTATTGTGTCTTGGCTATTGTCCTTTGACGATTGCGACTGAGACTGCGACTTTTGGTCGCGATGGGGGGGTGTGTCCTGAATGGGTGACAATAGGGACGGTAAAGTGGGGAGGTCTTCATCCCTAAATAGTTCGTCGCCGGACACAGAGGCCGTGTACACTGACGACACTGAGGTGGCTGGGGTCATAGATGACCTAGTTGGGGGTCTGGACGGGGGAAACGCGACGTTAAAAGGCCTATTTTCGGCCGAAATCTCACCCGTGAAAAGGTTGCGCGCCACTACGGCGGCGGAGGGCTGAGAACGTAGCCATATGCCACGTTTACGTACGCCTCCTCTACTTACCGGGGGGGGAGCTGCTACAGGGGGCGGCATTTCTTATGACTATAAAAATTACACAAAAAGCATACCTAATCATACAGATCTCTGCAGAAAGATTTGAACGCAGGAAAACAGAACCTAAAAGAGATCAAAAGTTCAAAAACAGAGCTCGCAAACTTTGAGAATATCAGTGTCGACGCTGTGGTGGACATAAAAGACACCGTTCAAACGATAGGTAGTCAGAGAACATACTTATAAATAATGTGGCATTATAGGCCACTTCGAAAGTTGCTGTATAAAATCAAGGATTTTTAAACATCACAACAAAATAATAGAATAACCTAAACAATTTGCGAGGAAACAAATTCAGAGAGTAAAATATTCTGACCACTCAAGCAAAAACAACAGACATTCCTTACACAAATATCAAAGGGATGATAATGATGTCAATGAGTCTCCAGTGCACAAAGTACACGAAACGCCGAGAAGATGCAAGAAAATTGATGCATTAGGATCCAGGGTCTGTTCTCTCTATTAAAAGCACACATTTTTGGAAATACATTAGATGACCATTGTTGATAAACCTACGTGCATACGGCAACTCTAAACTAAAACCTAAAGGTTTAACAGATGTAACGGTTAAAAAAAGAAGGAAAGCAGAGAATACTGCCCGTGGTTGTAATGGAAGCTGCTAGCCCAATTGGATTACTTTGGAGTGAAGTGTTCAAAATGAAGTTTCCTGAACCAGTTTACTATATATAAATAAAATAAAATAAAAAGCTTTATATTTCTTGCAAAAAAGAAAACAGTTACAAAAATATTAAGAGTAGATAATTAAATACTAAAAAAAATGATTGTTCATACTATATACTTAAATTTCTAGCTAGGTTCATTTATAATTTGTATTTATTTACATATTTTCAATAATTAGTGGTTTGCAAGAACCCCTCTACAGGGGAAGGCCTCCTCCAAGGCTTGCCAGTCTTCTCTGGATTGAGCTAGCTGGAACCAGTTACTACCAGCCGTCTGAGAAATTTCGTCCTCCCATCTAGCATAGGGTCTGCCCTTTTTACGTACTCCTTGAGGACCTTTCCATGTGGTCACCTTTTTAGTCCATCTCTGATTTTGTAGACGCGGCACATGTCCTGCCCATTTCCACTTCAAGGATTTAGCGTATCCCAGGGCATCCTTTGTTTTTGTATGCTGGCGTATTTTTGTGTCACGTATTTTTTGAATTTTTCGTATATTTAACATACTGCGTTCCATGCCTCGTTGACGGGTATTTATTTTATATTTAACATTTTTGTTAAACTTCCAGGTTTGGCACGCATACGTTAAGCAAGGTAGGAGGCAAGAGTTAAATAGTTTGGTTTTTAACTTTATCGGTAGGCTACTTTTGAATATTTCTTTTTGGCTCCATAATTTATATCAAGTTAGTTGTGTCCTGCGATCTATCTCTAGCTTGTTGTTTTTTCGGTCGAAACTTATTTGTTTTCCAAGGTATATGTATTTATCTGTGTATGTAAGAGGTTATGTTTGCTAGCCTCGTTTAGTGCCTGAATCATCGCTTGTAACTGGTTGTTAGATTCAAATAGCAGCAATAGGTCATCCGCGAATCGAAGGTGGCTTAAATAAGTTCCGTTAATGAATATGCCTTTTGTTTTCCAGTCTTATTGTTTGATTACCAGTTCTAGTATCGCTATAAATAATTTCGGGGCTAATGGATCTCCTTGTCTCACGCCTCTTTCGACGGCAAACCACGGGCCAGTTGTTTCAAGTTGTACTCTACTCGTGCTGTTGGTGTATATACTTTGGATTGCCTTTAGATACTTATCCTCTACGTTTTGGGTTGTTTGAGCTTCCCATATGCTATCATGTGATAAAGTATCAAAAGCTTTTTGGTAATATATAAAAATGATATACAATGGTCTCCTCATCTCCTGATATTTCTCTAAGTTCTAAAGAATGTATGTGATCGATAGTAGAGAAGCTTTTTCTAAATCCCGTTGATTCGATGCTAGTGTGCTGTTTATTCTCAGGTTTACGATAGTGGAAAAAAGCTTGTAGATGCACGGCAGTAAGCTTATGGGCCTGTAGTTTGCAATGTTGTGTGGGTCGCCTTTTTTGTAAACTAAAATAATGTTCGATTCTCCCCATTGGGTCGGTGTTATACCAGTTACAATTATTTTGTTGAAAAGGTCGGTTAAGAGTTTGGCTAGTATTGGCATAGCTATTTTTAAACTTTCGTTTGTGATGTAGTCCGAGCCGAGACTTTTGTCTGTATTTAGGTTTTTCAATGCGTTTTCTACCTGGCTTACTTCGATTTGAGTTGTTTCTTGCAATTTGCCATCTATGTTCGTGGTATAGCGGCTATTGTCTTGAGCTTTTCGGTGGTCGTTGGCGCTGTATAAGTTTCTGTAAAAGTCAGTCGCTACCTGGATAATATCGCTACGGTTATGTGTTGTTTTGTTGTCCTTTTTAGTTCCATCTATCCACATTTTACATGTTCTAAGCTTTTTTTGTAAGCTTTTTTTGTACTTCCTCTTTGGTAGAGATGTTTTTCGATAGTGGTTGCTCTGTGGTTTGCGTAGTCTTTCTTTATGTACTTGCTTATGAGTTTGTACAGTGCTGAGATTTCGTTTCTTATTTGTCTACTTTTTTTGTAGTTCCTGTCTTCTATTTATGAGCCTTAACGTATGCTCAGACAAAATTGTATGAGTGCCGTGCAATTTTTTATCATTTTGTAAGTTTCTAGTGATGACCTTAATTATGTTATCGTAGTGTGTCTGAACTGTGGTGTTTTCTGAACTCTCTAAAAGGTGGCGGGATTCTAATGAATTTAGGCGTTCTAAGTATTTGTCTATTTGTTCCTTCCTCTCTAAGTTAATATTGCGAATATTTTGGTATTTGCTTCTGCTCTTTTTTGTATGTGCGAGGGACAGTGTTACCCTTACTGACCTGTGGTCGGACGGGTAATTTACATTTAGTACTTCCGAGATTTGAATCATATGTGCTTTATTTGTAAGTACAAAATCAATTTCATTTTTGTATTTTCCATCTGGGGAGCTCCAAGTCGATTTGGTTTTGCCCTTTTTCTTAAATAAAGTGTTTAATATTATTTTAGTTTATTTTCTATATCAAAATCTATCAGTCTTTGGCCCCTTTCGTTTCTTCTACCGTATCCATTTGGTTTCATGATTAGGTATTTTTCGTCTTTGGGCTGGCCTATTTTTGCGTTAAAGTCGCCCATCAATATGAAGTTTTTGTGAGCTGTCTTTATTGCTGTATTGATTGTCATATAGAAGTCTTCTATTCCTTCGCTGCTTGATTTTTCTGTAGGGGCGTAAACTTGAATAATAGATAAGGGAATGCCATCTATGTTTACGTTGAGTAAAGCGACTCTTTCTGTAAAGCCGAAGTAACTCTCTATGTTTTTCTTGAGCCGTTTTTGTATCAGAAAACCTACACCATGCTTTCCAGGTATATGATCAGTGTGGCAGAGGATATCAACTCCGTATTCTTCAATTTTGTTGCCCAGTCGCCTCATTTCTGATATGCCAACGATATCCCATTCTATGCCTTTGAGTGCCTCTCTCAGCTCTATAAGTCGTTCATATGTTGAAAGCGATCTAACATTGTAGGTAATGAAGTATAGTTGCTTTCGTTCGTTTTTGTTTCGTACCCTTGGAGGGTTTGGTCGTGATCTTCCACGGTGACCAACCGGCTTGGAAGATGTGAAGTTTACTATATAAGAAGCAATAAAAGTTTATCCTTGAAAGACATTCTCAATTCAAACGCAGTTTTGTTTGATAACAAACTCGGCAAAGTAAAGTACTATCAAGTGTACATACATTTAAAGACGAATACTAAGCCAAAACATTTATCATTAAGACCTATAAAATTATTAAAAAAGACGTGGAAGATAAATTCATTTAGAGTTCAGTTACGCAAAGACTAACAAAAGAAGGAATAATAACAAAAATTGACCTGAATTCAACACCGATCGAATGGGCCACGCCTACAGTAAACATCTTCTAACAGAATGGCCAAATACGGATCAGTGGTGATTACCGCGTAACTATTAACCCAGTACTCATCAAGCATACATATCCTGTGCCACACTAACACCTAGTTGTGGACACGGTGACAATTTTTAAAAAATGATTTGAAGGATGCTTATTTACAATTCGAGATAGCTCCAGAGTCGAAAAAGAATTTAGCCATAAAAACGCATAAGGGATATTATCAATATAATTGTATGCCGTTTGCAATAGCAACCGCACCTTCTATTTTCCAACATTTCTTAGAAAACCTATTAGAAGGTGTACCTAATGTAGCAGTGTACTTTGATGACTTAGCTGTAAGTGAAAAAAAATAACCAACACTTGCAAGCGTTACAGTTCCTAAAAGTTCAAATAAATCTGGCCTTAAAGTTAATATTAATAAATGCTTATTTCTGCAAACGAAAATAGAAGTAATTATAAAAGCATTTGTGTCAAGAAAATTAAAACCAACTGAAACTAAATATTCTTTAATTGAAAGAGAAGCACTTGCAATCATTTTTGGAATAAAGAAGTTTGAACAATATTTTAAAGGTACAAAATTTACATTAATAACCTACCACAAGCCAGTGATAATAAAGAATTTATTTGTGATAATAAAGAATTTATTTATTTTAATAAATGAGAAAACGCTAAGAAAAGTTTATCAGGCGATTATAACTGGCTGAAAGGGGATCGAATACCAAAAATGATCTGATGAACTGTCAGTAGAGAAAAAATAATCATGTGGCAAAGAAGAATTATAATTCCTGAACAAATTCGAAACACCATGCTGAAACATCTTCACAGAGGTTATCCGGGAGCACTAAGTCGTTTTTATATTTGGTGGCCTTCTATTTATAATGATACACAATTATACGTCAAAAAATGCAAATGTTGTCAATGAAACCGTCTACATAATTTTGCACTACCTATTAAGGTACTCGTGGTCTATTCCAGATAAAGTATGAGAAGGAGTCCATGTAGACTTTGCAGGACCTTTCTGGGGTAAGTACTAGCTCGTTCTAGCAGATGCTATATCAAAATGGATTGAAATCAAACCTATGACTACAACAACTATAACAAAACTGTGCAAAGAGCTGAATAATATATTCACCACATTTGGATTACCTGAAACCATTGTGTCAGACAAGACAAGGTTCAAGGAACCTCATCACCATATCACCCAAGAACAAACGGTCTCACAGAGCGCTTAGTGCGAACTTTTAAATCGAGAATGATGGAAAGTCAGTGTGATTTACTGGACGAAAAACTTAATAACTTCCTTTTTTCATACCGAAACACACCTCACAATACGACTGGCAAGTCTCCTGCTGAAAAGGTCTTTGGTAGACAACTGAACTGCGTACTGGATAACGCCCGCTCAAATATAAGAAGAAATCAAATATTCAACACTTTACAAAGAGAAATTGCTTCAGAAAATTTAACTCCTAAACATAACGTTGGAGATAAGGTCAACATACGAACAAAGAATGACAGCAAATGGGGTCCTGGAATAATATCTAAACGTATACATAAGTACTCGTACATATTCGTCGGCGACTAGACCATTTTCCTGATAGTAGGATTTCTTCAACTGCTAGTGCAGGAAATATCACGCAGTCATATGACAACACAGCAAAGCCAACAATTACGTTGTTCCTAAATGGAACTACAGAAACACCCGTATTGAAGGATATGGAGGTAAATTTTCCTTCTGTAACACAAAGAGGCAACTCGATATCTTCGACATTAACTACGGTGCTTACACCACAAAGCCATCTGTTGTCACCTACGACAACGGCACGTGGGAGAATGAGATCTCAAGAGGTGCGATGCAGTAACCGCACAATCCAACCACCTAGAAGAATTATCGAAAAAATAGAATAGCACTTAAAGTGGCGAGTGAGAATGATATACCTAATTCCTCATTCCATGTATCTTAGGAGTTGCATAGCAAAGTTGTTATTGTGTCGAGTCTATTGTGTTATTGTGATTATTAAACATGATTAAACTCTTAATTCTGATTACTAAGCTGTTACAGTGTATATTGCTGTTTTAACGATAGAGCAAAAACAACGAATATGTGTTTATTGTGTGGGAACCCCCCTTAAATTTTATTTGTTATTTGTATTATTATTTGTTAGATAATTTCCCATTATAACACATATTCTGTAAGAAATTCAGGCTTCTACCTATTTCGGCCTAAAAGATAGAGCCTTTTAATGTTCGGACAGACGGACAGACAGACAACGTAGGCTTAGTAATAGGACTCCGTTGGCACCCTCTGGGTACGGGACCCTAAAAAGTGTGTGCCCGCGTGGTAGAGGTCCAAAAACGCTAGCTGTATATATTTATCTGCATATATTTAAATTCATACAAAATATCAATAAACGACATTGTGACCGTGACTGTACTGTTACGGTATGTTTTTGCTAAATTTTGCATATAGTTTGTCATTGACAAAGAGTTTAGAATATAATATATTACATAAGTGACAGTTATGTATGGCTTTGCTCTGCTTAATAAATTGTTCGAAGTGGAAAGTATGTTTTAATATAAAAAACTATACATACGAGGTATTCTGCTAAGTGAATGACTCTGTGGTGCGGCGGCAAAGAGGAGATCTCCTGCCAGGCGACGTTAGCCTTGCTTGTAGCGCTTCGTTATAATCTGCTACATCACTCCCTTCCCAGACCGAAGGTCGATATTTCTTTAAGTGATGCTTGCGTACGATCTTGAGAATGTCGAGTTGATGCGCCGTCCACAGTGAGTCGGGAGGGCGTGTAATGCATGCCAAACATCAGCAGTCTGATCTCTGATTGTCTGATCTGATAATCAGTGGGTCAAAACTGGCACGTTGCTGGGCTGTGTGTCTGCAATCTGGCGAGACACTGGCGACTGCTGGCATGTTGGATGCGTATGGCCACAGTGAGTCGGGTCCATAGAATGGTTGGCTGTGTGTTTATTTGAATCGGAACACTGGCCTAACGGCAGAAGCGACGAGCAGAGAATGCCACGCTGGAGTGAGAGTACTCGACAGGGTAGGTTGTGTGATGCTGTACAGTGAAAGTGCCACGCTGGAGTGTGAGTCATGAACAGGATGTGGTGAAATGCTGTACAACAGTTGCGTCGCCGGAGAGGAGCTGCAGGAACTAGGAAGCGCTGAAGTCCTGCGATTGATCCAGATGAAACTCTGTTATGCGAAGCGTACGGTTGAATACTGGTCCGTGTACCTGGTAGGAAGAAGTAGGCTTCTGCTGCGGAAGGTGCGTCAAATTGTTCTGCTCGGGGTCACCAATGTGATGCAGCGGCAAAGAGGAGATCTCCTGCCAGGTGAGGTGTTATGCCTAGGGACCGCCGTGGTCCACTTTACTTGGGCTTCGGTTTCTATATATGCTGAACTGCCAAAGAAATTTCGATAGCGCGATGTAGGACGCGTGACGTTAGCCTTGCTTGTAACGGTACGATATAATCCGCTACAACTCGAATAGGTTATCTAGAGTAAACCCCAGAGCGATGAAACCTTAGGTTCTCAGTAGCGTATCATGTTCTTTAAACACCTGCGTGCTGGTGGAACTCGCCTTGTGACACCCGGGCAGGTAAGAGTTACTTAACTTAAATTTATATGGCTGATTTGTACATATGTTTTATAGAATATTATTCTATAATAGTATTATAAGTGTCAGACACTTTCCATGAGCCAAAACTTTTGTCACCGGCTAAATAGCTGCACAAAAAATAATTTAACTTTACTTATTTTTACATGACTGATTCTTAAATATGTTATTAAGGTAACTATTACAAAGTTATGTATTTTAAAAAAAAGCCCATCTAAAAAACCTTCTCCGCTTCCAATGTGGCTAGTTATAAGACGTCTTCCTTTTCCTGTGGGAGCTTTGAGACCCGTTGTTAGGCCTTCGAGAAAGAAAATATAGACTCTCAAGCAAATTTTGTGATAAGATATTCTGATACTTATATTGCGATAATTATGTTAGGACATATGCATAGTTTGAGATGATGATTCGAATGTATGATGTATGTAGGTTATAAGCAGGCACCGTAAATAACCGAAGATACATTAATTTAACAAAAGTTTACGAGCACTTGGGACCACCTCTGTGTGCTTTTATGCAATTTGGAGATCCAGAGTCGTTTACCGATGAGCATATACAAGAAGATATTTATAGTAAAATACAAAAAAATTTTTTTTTACCACCATGCAAATCTGAGTTATTTCAACAATTCTTCCGAGCAAATACATTGCCAGCATATGAAACAACGCAAATCAAAAGCAACCTAAAAAACCTATCATAGTTAAATATTTTATTTATTCGAAATGATACCTTTGTGTAATAAAATAAAAATAATTCTTCATAAAACAAAATTGCGCTGAATAAATTTATTTTCCAAGGCGAGCTCCACCAACACGCAGGTGTTTAAAGAACATGAGACGCTACTGAGAACCTAAGGTTTCATTTATGTGAAAATAAGTTACGTCAGATCGCTCTGGGATCTTGGACTAATCGGCTCTTGTAGTTTTGGTCATACCAAGTGTCAAATTTTAAATTAGTTTGTGCTTTTAAAAAACACGAAAATGTCGGAAGAAACTCAACCGGGATCAGAGGAATAAAGAAGTGGAGAAGAAATTTCAAGTAAAAAACTACATAGAAAATAAAAACTGGTGGTATGTCGTTGAGAAAAACATCAAGGACAAAGATAAAGATACCGACAGGAAATCGAGAACGACAATATTTTTACTCCTAGAACCAGGATGTATTGCACACGTATATAACGTAATAACTGCAAAAGAAGCCTGGTCAAAATTACAAGAACTGTCTGAGGACAAAGGTTGGGAGAGAAGAATACTTCTCCAACGAGAGCTTTGGAACTGCAAGTTAGAAAACTTCGAGACAATGCAAGTAACAGTTGCCAGATATAGATGCAAAGATAGAGGATGATTGGATCATATCGATTTTGCTGAGTGGTTTGAATCCTGAATACAGTCCCCTTGTTATGCCTGTAGATAATTGTGGTCAAAAAATCACACTAGAGCAAATGAAGGCCAAGTTGTTCCAAGAAGGTAAAAGACAGATCCAAGATAATGAATACCAAGAACTGGCCATAGTAACAAAAACTGTACGAAAAAATGTGAAGATCGGAAACAAAAATTTGTATATAAATATTACGACATAAGTCGTCGGAATGTACAGAAAGAGTGAAAATGTTTGCCTGAACACAAAGAAGGTAATTGATGAAGACAAATGGTATCTTGATAGTGGCTGCTCCAATCATATGACCCATGACAAAAGCAAGTTGGTGTCATACACAATAGAAAAAGGCAACTGAAGCGTTTCAATTGCAAATGGAGAAAAGTTACTAGTGCAAGAACGTGGAGAAGCTAAGCCTTTAGTCAGCGAAAACGGAAAATTATTTCTGAAAAACGTTTAACATGCTCCGAATTTATCTACGAATCTTGTTTCGGTCAGTAATTTGACCAAGACTGACTTTAACATATTTTTTAAGAAAACGGGTTGCACAATTCAAAAAGAGAATAGAATAGTTGCAAGATGTCAAGAAGCCGATGGTATTTCGAATTGAAATTTTGCGGTATTGGAGATTTCTGATTTTAATTCTGACAATGAAGAAATTAATTAAGAAGCTGTTACAACAAAGTATAAAGATGGCTACAACTCAAGGAGCGAGTACTGAAGAGCAGATAACAAAAAGCGCTGTATCCAGCACTAAGCCGGCTGTTAAACATGAATACAACCAAAGCTATAGTTATAATTCGTTTAAGCTCGGTTATAGTTATTCCCGCGGGAACTTTTTTAAATTTTTCCGGATAAAAAGTAGCCTATGTGCTATTCCAGGACCTAATCTATAGGTGTGCCAAGTTTCATCACCACGCGTCCTGTGGCTGAAGCGATATTGAGTAACAAACATCCATCCAGACATTTTTACAAACTTTCACATTATAATATTAGTAGGACTATAGATACGAGGCCTTTAGGTATTCTGCTCAGTAAATACCTTGAAGAGTTTAAGGTGCACTTGGTTATTTCTTTCTAGTACTTAATGTTGTTGTAGCCTGGTTTCGTTTTAATTTTTTCAATAAAAGTAGTGCTTACAAATGCCGTTACGATATTCCGTCATGTTGACGAGCATATTAAACAAAATGGAAGATCCAAAACCATTTAAAGTAACTTTACCGTGCTTTAACTAGACAGGAAGCGGAAATAGGTAATTATTAAAAGAAACTCAATTCCAGTATGTAATATTATTATTATTTAATTATTTATTGACATTACATAATTTGGGGCTGAACAATTTATTTATAAATGTCAGACATATTCACATGACGACAATCTATCTAGCTTAACCTTAGTTGAGATGGCTTCTTTATTCATAGTAATATCTTAAAATCAGTCGCAATAACTGTAAATTTAATTAACATTAATATAACTATTAATTGCTATACCTATATAATACATTAAGTTGAAACCGAATAATGATATTTTTCATACAAACTGCAGTGCACTAAATATTTATAACCACAAACATTTCATCTCTCAAAATGAATTATTTATTATCATATATCGCTATTTTTTATAATTTATATCATTAATAAAATACCAGTTAATTATTAAATAACCAGAGTTTATGTTTAATTTGCAGCATAATGATTAGTCGACAGATAATGGCTTATCTGATTCATCTCAGAATCGTAACTGTTTGGTAAACTTTATTGTTGTCACCACTATTTAGGCACGTACTAGATGCGTTCCTTCTGAGCCGCGTTTCAATTTAATAGTTAATTCAAACCCTACCCGTTGCTTCTAAGCGCATCTGATAATATCAAAGGTGCTATTATTGTTTAAACTAAACGCGTTTCGCGTAATTTTTTAACAGTTTCGTGTGTTTATATGTTGTATTTTATTGTAGTTAATAACAAAGATTAGAGTTCATAACGTGAAAATAAACTTTTCTTTAAAAAAAAACAATGTAACTATTTTCGCAAAGGATTCATATTGGCATTTGGCAGCTGTCAAAAAGTAGCGCAATATACCCATCTCCCGACAAGGGTTTTTGGTAGCAACATTTCGTAGCAAAATCGCTACGATAGGATAGTTCTTACTACCCGTTGTCCTATTTCCCGTTTTCCCATGGAATGAAGCATTTTCCCGCGGTAAAGAGTAGTCTATGTTCATCAGGGATAATGTCGGCTTCTAATGGTAAAAGAATTTTTCAAATCGTTCCAGTAGTTTCGGAGCCTATTCAATACAAACAAACAAACAATCAAATGTTTCCTCTTTATAATATTATTAGTATAGAAAAACTTTAGTTTCTCATAGCTAGCATTTTATGAATTAATGCTTTTTGCAACTTTTGTGGTTAGTGTTATTTGATAACACGTTTTAAGAAGCGAAATATATATATATATAGTTAAAGCTATTTAGTGTAACACAGTTTGTTTGAAAAAAAAGTCAGATTCACCTTAATTAAAATAAATCCCAACAATAAGAACTTAAACAAAATAAAACAAAATCTGAAAATCGCATTTATAATATTTTACAATATTTCGAGTAAAATACCGTATACGGTTAAAATGTGTGCAGTCAAAAAGTGATTGTAGACAAAAGGTCTACAAAAATATTTAAAAATAAAATATAATGCGAAATATATGGAACAAAAATAATATATTATAAATCGCCAGTACTTTGCTGGGTGGCAAGATAACTACACTAGAAAGTATTAATTAAAGCTTTTAACTTACTAAATACAAATATAGGTTGTATTTAAATTTCTTCAGGCTACGATAACAGACATGTGTTTTTATGGATACTTTTTTTAATTGTTATACATAGTATACCTACTCAAAGTACTTAGAATAGTATAAGTAAAACATCTTTGCGAAAAACAGGCGTCAATAATATCATATATAAATTATGTCACTGGTTGACGTAGCGTATGTCTATGTACACGTTTTTGACCGTTAAATTGATTTTTTATTCATTGCATCATTTGACAGCCCTAACCGTATACTTTGGTATAATTAACAGTTCAAACTCACAGACAAAAAAAATATTAAATTTATCTAAAAGCTTGAAAACAATTTTAATTGAACTTAACTGAAAGAGCTAACTTTTAGATAAATTCAATTTGCACTTAATTTATTTCATATTTAAAATGATCGCAACTATGTCAGTCCTAAGTTATACGAAAAGTAAAAAAATGCTCCATACAAGAAAATTCCAGCAACTTTGATATACAAAGACAAGATTTTTATTTTATCAGATACATACCTACTCATGAAATTAAAAACGATTTTTTTTTTGAGAACACAAAGTAAAATTTAAGGGGCTAGGTTATGAGGTTTGAGAACAGTTGTTAGATTTTAGTATTAGCATTCTGCTTTTACTTTTCTTATTCATTGAAATCTCAAAATACATATTCAGGCTATAAACCAATAGGTAGGGGTGCTCATGGGAGTAACTAGGAACACCCAGGCTGAGTAAGTGAGTTTGAGCCAAGTGCTTAAAATCTTGCGATGCTTGAACATTTTTTTCATCGGAAAATGTAATTTTCTACGAGGTCTGCCCCACCCTTGACGAAAAGCTTGTTACGTTCATGGGGGAACTAGCCCAGCATAACCAGAAAACTTTTAAAGTATCTAAGCATTTAAAAAAGGTATCATAACAGAATTTAAAACAAAGGTCATTTTAGGGAAACATATACCTAACCAGCTGATTTTAGGGTTGTCACGTCTGTTTAAACTAAACTAAAAAGTTAGGAATTTAAACCAATGTTATATATGCTTACACACTCATAACAATTACTGGGGATGCCCACATATAGTATTCTAGGTTGCCAGAAGGATTCCCAATATATTGCAAAATAATTGAATTACAATCTATATACCAACTTAAATCTAAAATAAATATCAAGGATTTTTAAAATCTATTTTATTTGAAACGACAAAAGTAAAGGAAAAAAGAAAATATAATTAAATTTCAATTCTTGTGATTTTAATTAAATTTTATTCCAGAAAAATATAATAAAAATTTAAAGTTTTCCACGAATTAATTATGTCTTTTTAACAAACAATATTGATAGAAATGATTTTTATAAGTTTTAATTAAACCTAAATTAGGTACTATTTATATAATAAACTATTTTATTTAATTATTTTAATATCATGATCGATATTTATTCGATTTTTCATTAAATATTAGGCCGGTTTACTACTCGATGATTCCATTTAATTATTACTACTTATAATAAATTGATTAAAAAAATTAAAACATTAAGCGTATTTATATACTGTTTTAAATTGACAACAACCCTAGAAGAGTAATAACTATTTCACAATCAAAATAAACTATAAAATAAGTTTCATAAAAAAAATATTTATTTACATATGTATAACATTTAAAGATAAATTCGCAAATAAATTCTTGTGATTGTTATATTTTCTGCCAAAACAACACTTAATTTCTATAACACACAATGTTTGTCTGTATTATACAGCCATTATAACTAGACATATTTTGATGCGGTTAAAATCAACTTTACTGGCGCTCTAAAATAGTTTAAGCCTATAAAACAATAACTTTTGCTAGCGGCTTTTTCGCGAATCATCTATTTATAACAATAAAATAACGAACAAACTGTATAAAAAAAATCATCGCAACGTATAACGTATTATAGGGACTGCTTTACGGTCTGCAAGAAAGAGACGCGCGAGTTTTGCAGGAAGACAAAATAAACGAATAAAAAAATAATAATAGGAATTAAACCATTTTAATAATTTGTTGTATCGACAATGCATTCGTAACACCCCTTACACATTGGAGATTTCTGATGTGTGCAAATCAAATTAAACTAGCTATCTTGATAATTTGTCTTTTGCTTAAAACTATGAATATATATTTTTACATGATATGTTATCGATTTTTGTCTCTGAAATTGGTTATGTACATATTACATTTTATATTTAAAAGTTAACAACCGCTGTTTCGCTAGTATGAGTATCGGGGTCCACAGTTAAAAATTTTTACAATCCTAAATTTAATTTGCAAGCGTATTATAATTAATAATAAACTATTTTATAATGTCGAGAGTGTGAAGTAAATATGTAGGTAGAGAAAGGAACGAGACAGACTTTCTAATTTTACACAACTCACTTCGATTTACGCCGGGGTTATTCGAAAGAGGCATACATAATTTGCCAGGTGACAGTAAGTTGCGCAAGTTTTCTTGCTATCTTATAAGAGGGCTTAAAGAGGTCCTTAAATTGAAAATGTTGTGTGTGTGATGCATATTTATCGCTTTTCACATTAAAATTGTTTCCGTTACCAAACTGTTCTGTCTGCCAAAAATATACATCGAAAAATTTGCATATAACAGCTATTTTTTTATTTTTAAATAAAATTGATATCAGTTTATCAACCGTTGCATTTTATACATACTATTTTATTTAACATAGGATATAAGTGATCTACCTTATTATTATTTACATCGTTATGATACATTAAAGCTAAAACAGTTATAACTCGTGATAAATTCTTAAAAAAAAATCAAAATCGCTGTAAGCTATTCCGATAAAAATAATGCAATGCAATTGAACAAAAACACATCAGTCTGCTTCAGTCGCACATTATTCTTATACTATGTGCTAGAGCGAGATAGAACCAGTTTAGGAATACCGCAGCAAATACATTGCTTATTACCACGCCCTGATTTTACATTACAATCTAACTTTAAAATATAATGCGTCAACCAGTTCCCAAAATCTAAAATCACTAAATCTTCTACCCAGCCTGTATCATAACCTGACAGTGACGTCATCGTCTAGGCTGTTTTCCACCTCGCAACACGATACCAGCTCTTCGAAGGACATGCCCTGGAAGGTCATAGATACTGACGATATACTCTTGAACAGAGCCTCGGAGTCAAGGTCTTCAGGTAGTTTAGTCAAGAACTGGGCGGCTGATATGAAGTCCATATCTTTAAGCTCTTCTTGATACAGGTGGAGAATGCCTAAAGGAGAAAGGATTTTAGAAATTAATAGTTCATTGTGTATTCAGGGTGTTAAAGAGAAAATTACTAACGAGAGGCTATTAAGAAGCCTAAGGCCGAAGGCTTTAATGACTCGAGTTTGTAATTTCCGTACAGCCCGTGTTACACACAGTGTTTTTCATCACATTTACAAGTAAATAAATAAAAATATAAGATAAATAAACTTAACAAAACACAATTGAAATGGCAGGAATAGTAATAATATATCTAGAGAATTTATCAATCAAAAAGTTTTGTCTGAAGTCAAAAATACTACACAAGCTTTTATACATACTTGATAGAATAAGTTCGTCATTATCGCCCGTGGGTTTTATGAATGCGCTCTTTGCTTTAAATTAAATTTACGAAGAACAATCCCGTAAAATTATAATTCAGGTCTTAGCACCCGCTTTGCCTACACGTTATGACACTGTTTACGAGTAAGTGTGATTAAAAAAATATTATCTTTTCGTTTAAATAATTTTGTGCCATGATCATGATCTGCATTTCAAAAAAGAACAGCAGGTTTGTCGCCAAACTGGGGCAAAAAAATCTTTGGATGTTTTTAGAAAACAATTATAATAATGTTGTCTTCAAATTTAGGTTGACGGTGACCAGAAATGATAACGTTGTGATTTTGTTGGTTTAAAGGAAGAAAACTATCAAACCTTAGTTTAATCAATGGGCTGGCAATAATCAATTCACTAGGCTTAGTGCACAAGGGTGGGCAGCATTTGGTAAACTTTGTCAAGTCTTCACGTCGCCTATACCGCAAAATCTAAAGACGAAAGTCTTTGACCAGTGCGTCCTACCAGTCATGACTTACGCCGCCGAAACGTGGACACTTACAGCAGGGCTTGTCTACAAGTTCAAGGTCGCGCAGCGCGCAATGGAGCGAGCTATGCTCTAAGGGATCGAATCCGAAACGAGGACATCCGGAACAGAAGAAAATTTACCGACATAGCTCGCAGAGTTAGCAAGCTGAACTGGCAGTGGTCTGGCCACGTCTGTCGGAGGACCGATGGCCGATGGAGCAGACGTGTCCTAGAGTGGAGACCGCGTATGGGAAGGCGAAGCGTGGGACGCCTCCCAGCCTGGTGGACCGACGACCTTAAAAAGGTGGCTGGTGGTGACTGGATGCGGAAGGCAGAGGACCGGGAGAAATGGCGCGCTATAGAGAAGGCTTGTGTCCAGCAGTGGACCAATATAAGCTGATAAGATGATGATGATGAATGCACAAGGACGACGCGATAGGTAACTAGGCTTGCGTGAGTAGTACAGTTATATCTCAACCTTAACTCACTGATAAATTCATTGGTTTCCATTTTATTAGGGTTCCGTAGCAAGTGGTAAAAACGGAATTCTTATAAATTCATCATGTCCGTCCGTCCGTATTTCACAGCCTTATAATTTCGCCGGTAGATGCTAATGAAATTTCACTAAAATGTTTCTTTTGCAAACCGCCACACAGAAATGCTATGGGAATTAAGAAAAGAAAAAATTTAAGGGTCTCCATACATGGAACCAAGGGATGAGTGAAATTAGTGGATATGGCTTTAAAAACAGATAAAAGGTTCTTAAGTTTTTTTTTCTTGGATTTTAATTTTTTTTTTTAACAAGGTGAACTCAAAATCTGAAAAAATCACGGTAAGAGGATACTAATTAAAAATGTTTTGGAAAAATACGGTTCATAAGTTTTTATTTTACGGAACGGAAAGTTAATGCGTGTATGACACGCACTTGGCCGGTTTTTTTTTAAATTTCAAAATTTAATATGATTATTTTTAGAACCAGCTGTAGTACTGTGTAATTATTTATACCGACATTTTTATGGATTCATGTTATCGTTACACATAGTCAGTCAATCTAATATATTTATTAACTGAATTCTGAAGTACGTTTAATAAAACAGAGGTTTATGTTCACCAGTCTGGAGTGTGCACTCACCTATCGCAGTGTTGAAAAGGAATGTATCGGAATCCCTTAGGAACACGTCCCACACTCGACACGCGGCGTCCAACGGCATCGCCTTAGCGAACGCAGTATATAGCCACTCGAGTAGATACAGTTCGGGTGCGAGCGTGTCCGCGAGCGAAGGTAGGTTTTGTCGCAACAACGTCGTGTACGCTTTCCAAAGACGCTGTAACAGGAAAAAACACATTAATGAGAAAGGGGAACTAGTGGCCGGACACACCCACACCGTCTCTTTTTAGCCACCACTTTAGCCCTGCGGGCCCGATCGCCACCGCAACACCACTACAGTATATTTGCACTTATACTATGGTCATATATCACCAGATTTATATATGTCAGTTAGAATATGCCTCTTTTAATTCAGTATTGTACAAAAAGTCATCAAATAATCTTGAGTTTGACCAAGGTGTAGCAGAAATTAATAGAATTTACATGGTTTGCACTGTACGCAGCACGAGTACGCTCAACAAGCTTATCTTTGAAAGGGTCCTGTATACAACAGAAAAGAAGAAAAATAAACAAAACCACCACATAGACGACCAAAATCGTTGCTCCGTATAAAACACGCCGCTGGTGACACCATACTGCCACATTAGTCAATGGTACGTTTAAATTTGTTGCTGGTATTGATCCCTAATAATTGAAAACTTTTAGATAAGTTTTTAGGTACCTAGCGCGTATACACACACAGACACATATATCCTTTGTTTTGTATTTTGTTGTGTTAGTAGCGAAGAATAACGCAGTTTTGTGTTATGTGCCCATGTTTACAGATAAATACCTGCATTGTGGCTCCGTCCCTGGTGAAGGCGGCTCGGAGTACGGGCCGTGCGAGCAAGTTCGCGAAGCACACGAAAGCGTGCGGCGCCTCCATGTTTAGGATCAGCATCGCGGCTATGAATGACATGCCCTGGGGACATACAACATTCATTTATCAAATTATCTATTTTACATCACACTTACTCGTAAACAGCGTTATTACTTGCAGGCAAAGCGGGTGCTAAGACTTTAGTAATTCCCTCGGATTTTTTTTTTCTCAAAGAAAAGCGCGCGTTCATAGAACTCACGGGCGGTAATGACGCGCCTATTCTGTCAAGTATGTATAAAAGCTGCCTCTTGCAATTACAAGTTTAAACTTCAGCTAAAACTTTGTAATTCATAAATTATCTACATATGTGATGGTGGCGTTGTTTTTTCTACTTCTGTTCCATTTTAATTGTGTTTAGGTGAGATTATTTGTTCATTTACCTTATATTTTATTTATTTACTCGCAAATGTGATTTTTCATTGTGTCTAACACGGGGCGGTACGGAAATTAAAAACTCGAGTTATTAAAGGCTTCGGCTTCTTAATAGCATCTCGTTAGTAATCTAACACGGGGCGGTACGGAAATTAAAAACTCGAGTTATTAAAGGCTTCGGCTTCTTAATAGCATCTCGTTAGTAATTTTCTCTTTACTACCCTTAATATGCAATTTAAAATTTAAAATTCATTTATTTTAACCATCAGGGTTCATAATGTATGATACATACATATGTGTTATTATGACTACTTATCATTATGGGCCTAAACACATAATATATAACCGCATTGCCACTGAGTGTTGCGTTGCGGCGTCGAAATAACGCGTTCTACTGCCGTACTGCACGTCAACAATAATTTTGTAAACTACTTCCGGGATGACACTAGTTGTTTACAAGCGTGTTAGAAACAATCTGCATTTGTTGTCACCAAGTGTGACGTCATAACGCTAGAATCTGCGGCGCGCTGCATACCGCAAAATTCTGCGTTGCGGCGGGCGGCGCGGTCATGTGTTTAGGCCCTATGCTTTTAAAAATAGTCCGTATTACTTAATTATATCTAGACCCTGAAAGTGTGATGACAGAAAATGGCGATGTTTGACCTTTGGGCAAACGCACTTTATCAAGGTCAAAAGTATAATAAAAAAACGGCCAAACTAAGTATTTCTCTTAAAAATATCTAACATAGATATATAATTCTTGTCTTCCAGCTATAAGAAGTTAGATAATTAAATAGGTACTTCAGAAAGTTTCAGAAGATTTTTGCATTTCCTGATTATTTTAAAGTATATATGCATGTTTCTTTTCTTTAAAGCAGTGAGGAATTTTGAACATGAAATTTCGCTAAGTTCTGACATCGCTTCTTTTACGGTCTATTTCCAAATACAATCTCAGTTGTTAATAAATGTGCAGGTTTTTCAACTACCTAAACCAAGAAATTGACGAGCGGCTAAACCACCGATCACGTCAGTTACGTTTAAAGTCTTTTCCAAAGCACAAAGGAGGTTCAGAGCATGCGCCACTAGCAGACACTTATCTAAGACTGGCCACATGGAATATCGCTTAACCTCACAAATTAATTCCAATCGACAAAATTCAATGAAATCTTTTCAAGATAAGTAGTTTAGATCAAAACACATACCTGTATATATCCAATATCAGGCCTATAACACACGTACGCCGCTAACAGTTCATGCAACACGTCAAAATAAGGTCCTCCCGGCTGGAATATACACAAGTGTGGAAACGTCCGAGCGATATCTAACTGAATTAACTCCATTGAACACTCATCACTATACTCTAACAAATTAGGGTTCGATTTCGAACAACACTTATTTTGACCCGATTCACTGTGAACTTTAAAATTCTGCTCGCTAAAGTTACGCGGGAGTCCTAGACGAGACGCATCTTCTTTAACCTTCTTATCTTCCGAAGATTCGTTTATAGTTTCTTCTTTCCGACAGGTACACGTGTCTTCACTGTTGATCTTTAATCTTTGCCTTCTGAGCTGTGCTTCGTGAAGTTTCTGCTTAGCTTTAGCAACGTAGTCTTGGTACATGTCTTGAGTGATGTCTAGTTGGTTGTCGATGGCGAGCTGCCACACCTTTCCTCGGATGGAAGGCGGCAGCCCGCTCCACCACAGCTCGAGGGTTCGTTTGGAGTTTCTCCTGGAAATTAAAAGATAATTGATTGTTATTAAGATTGCCTTTTTAACAAACACACAGTTTTAATACACTTAAAATAAAACTGATTCAAATTCAAATACTTCATTGATCAAAATAGGATATTATGTCAATTTTTTGAAATCAAATAACTATAAATTACTAGTTACAACGGTTTCGAAATCAACATGGCGTTCTGGATAAGTTATAGGCTAGGTTTTTGTGCAAGTTTTATTCACTTTAGAGTCTGAAGAATTGTAATGTGGAATTGTGTCTTATGAAATCACTAGATATATGTGCCAGTGTAAATAATAAAAAAAAGGTCAATCAAACATAACGAATTCTTAGTTCAACAGTAAAGCAATAATGCTAGAAAAGTTAGTTAAAGTTCAAACAAAAACACTTGGGAATACGAGTTCTGAGCTCACAGTGATAAAGAATCTCTACAAAGCTTTATTAATAAGGATAACTACCAATTTAAATGACCTTCGTATACAAACATATTTAAAATTCGTATCAGCGACCGATCTTGTAAGTCAATGAATTCATAAACGTTTAAAATAAAATAAATTTAGTCTCGAGGTAAATACGAAAAGAAACAAAGGACAATCACCCCGTGTTTACATGATGGGAACACAAATATGTATCTATTGTTTAACTTTAACAATGTGCCGATGGAACAAAGTGATCGGACAATACGATTTAGGGCGCTAGTCTTTGTGGGAAGACCTAGGCGTCAAGGGGTCATTGTGTGTTGGCCGCACTGTCCGCATTGCTGACCGTCTGACCTGATTTTTAACAAAGGTATTTTGGTTTGAAGCGACGTGTAATATTGACTAAATACTCGATGAAGACAAAGCAAGACCCGTTTTTGGCAATATCTCTTTGTGCTACAATATATAATTACAGTTCAGTCATTCATTGTCTATAAACTATGTAACCGTGTTAACGGAACATATATTAAGTCGAATTGCAGCGAAAAACCTGCACGATTTACCCATATGACATATGTTATTGTGACCTAGTTCTTTCTATGTTTGCTTCATGTTCTGAAGGGTAGAGATTCGAATCCAACGTGTATCAACGAGACTTTTACTAAATTTACAAGTTTAATTATTATTCACACCACAAGCTTTTCGTTCGGCGATGACATTGATAGGAAACAATTAAATCGTCCTAACCCAAGGTGAGGTTAGGGCCACAACATTAGGGTCGTATGCAGGCTGTTAACAACACTTTGCTGGGGCGAAGCGGTTCGCAGCAGATTTAGGTGCTTACGATGCGGCCCGTCACCAAGTGGATTTTATATATTTACAACACATTTTGTCCCACCCCGCCGTGGTTAGGCTCAATGTGACATACAGACAGATGAACAGAAATTGAACCGTCACCACGAATGACATTTCAGCATTCTATCAATAAACTGAGATACTTGTATGAATGACTCACATGTTCTGCCAGTCAGGTAAGATCTGCTGGGTCCATTCGCGCGCGTGCCTCGCAAGCCATTCCTCCGCCCGAAGCGACTCAGATGAACAGAACTTGAACCTTCACCACGAATGACATTCCAGCATTCTATCAATAAACTAAGCTACTTGTATGAATGAGTCACATGTTGTGCCAGTCGGGTAAGATCTGCTGGGTCCATTCGCGCGCGTGCCTCGCAAGCCATTCCTCCGCCCGAAGCGACTCAGATGAACAGAACTTGAACCTTCACCACGAATGACATTCCAGCATTCTATCAATAAACTGAGCTACTTGTATGCATGACTCACATGTTCTGCCAGTCGGGTAAGATCTGCTGGGTCCATTCGCGCGCATGCCTCGCAAGCCGTTCCTCCGCCCGAAGCGACTCCTGTGCACGCGCGTGCCGTGCCGCCGCCTCACGCTCCACGCGCCGACGTGCAGCCTCCACCACGCGCGCGTGCTCCAGCTTGTGACGAAGTGCTTCTTCGCTGCACTTCGCTGGCAGATTTGATGGTCTGCAACAATGAAAATGTCCTTTAATGAACAGAGCATAAGAGAGCAGAACATGATGGATGGTACATATCCTTCATCATTAAAAGTGGTCAAAGTAAGTCCTATTTATAAAGGCAAAGGCGATGAAGAAGACATGTCTAGCTACAGACCCCTATCTATAGTTCCCTCAATCTCTAAAATCGTAGAGTCCGGTATTACTGATAGACTTATACAATATTTTGAACAAAATAAATTACTACATGAGCATCAATATGCGTACCGCAAAGGCAGGTCTACAGTCGATGCTGCACGTGCAGTTTTATTTTAAATTTTAGAAAATTTAGAACTGAAAATACAAGTTGCGGCAATATTTTGTGATCTCTCACGTGCGTTTGACTCAGTAGACCACAAACTGTTAGCACTAAAACTTGAACATTATGGAGTTACTGGTAATTGCCTGAATTTTATAAAGTCGTTTCTAAAAAAAGAGTACAAATTGTGTCAATTGACAGAGGAAATACGCGGTCCGATAAAAAATATTAGGAGAAACCTCAGTACCACAAGGATCAGCGGCAGGAAATTTCCTGTTTCTGGTGATGGTAAATGATTTAATAAGTTTATTTGAAGATGGAAGTTTTATTATGTTTGCAGATGACAGGTGTGCAATAGTGTCGAGTTACAATTTTAATGAATTGCAAAATAACATTATAAATGCTTAGACCCAAATGACAAACTGGTTTGCAGCAAACGGTTTGAATCTCAACCTAAAAAAAACAAACGTTGTACATTTTTGGCTAAGAGGCCCTTAGGCTAAAAACCTTAATATTGTCTATAATAATGTCCAAATTCCACAAGTGCCACAAGTAAAATTTTTAGGTTTCCATTTTGATAGTAGTCTTAAATGGGACGTACACATTAACAAACTAAGCGGACGTCTAGGTCAAGCATGTTTTGCATTAGGCAGAATAGCCCAAACAATATGCGTATGGCTTACTGTGCATATGTGAATTCCTTGCTAGCATACGGTATTGACTTATGGGGCATGGCGGCTGAAAGGAAAAGAATTTTCATAATCCAAAAAAGAGCCGGACGGATATTAGCTGGTGTAAAACCATTCACACCAGCAAAACAATATTTTAGAAAATTAGGAATACTCACATTACCTTGCATATATATGAAGTTTCCAAATATATATGGCGACATTTAAGCGAGTTTAAAACATTGAAATCTAAGCGTCAGTATAACAAACTCGAAGCAGTAAAAACTAGACTAAACCGTACGACGATATCACTAAAGGCGGTAGGAGTAGAACAAACTTAACAATGAAATAAAAGATGCTGACGGTGCATAACGGTGGATAACCTTTTGTGAAAGATTAAAAAAAATTTTAGTTGACAAAGCGTACTATGACCTAAAAGAATTTTTAAATGGAAGGAAATTAAATTCAAATATTATGATTTTTTGTAGATATAATGAATGATTATTATTGAGATTATTATTTGTCATTTTATAGTGGGATGTTTTATAGTTATAATTACGTAAATTATGTAATGTATTAAAATGTAATATTATGTAATTCTAAAAATGACTTGTACAATGATTGTATTAACGAAATTGACTTTGACTTTGAGCTATTAAACATTTTTTTCATTAAAACGGGTGTATATGTAAACTATAATAATAATAAAAATTTAATTATTTATTTTTAAATTGAATATATATCTAAACATTTTGTGAATATTTCAAGCGTCTACCTGTTGCCGTTATCAATAACGAGCAAAAAATCACGTTTGTTGTATGGAAGCCACCTTAAATATTTATTTTATTCTGTTTTTTAGTATTTGATCTTCTGTGAAAATTTCAACTGTCTAACTATCACGGTTCATGAGATACAGCCTGGTGACGGACGTACAGACAGCGAGTCTTAGTAATAGGGTCCCGTTTTTTACCCTTAGGGTACAGTACCCTAAAAAAATATTACACAAATACATTCAACACTTATTTATCTATCAACTGCTTAAAGTTTATCATATTTTTTTTGCAATACCTTATTAAGAATGTTTATTTTTTAAATAAAGTTTTATAAACTGCTTTTGCAGCGCACTGCACAAAATTAATAGTATGACTTTTTAATTGCAAATAACGCAACAAATTCTCAGGACTTTCTGAATGAAATCAGGCTTTTTCTCCGGACTTATAAATATTTCATCTGGTAACCAAACTTTCAACTCAATTGGATGCTTCGTTACGACGCGGCGTGAAAGAAGGGTAAACAGACTTACTTTTACATTTATATTAGTATAGAATCAATGAATGATTTCACTTTCCATAAAGTTATATGCGGTTTTGTACACATTTCGTGTGTCTTCATGCATGAGATTCTTCAGTATGGTAATGATAATGCTAAATAACTGATTAATTACCATATCGAATAATGTTTCACCGGCATCATAATGCCGTGCTGGTGCGGAGTTAATAACCCATTCATTAGCATTAAGAAAGCTATACAGACCTACTTGTTCATTATTCATTAGCTCTCGCATTTCTTTAAGGCATGATCTGTAGTGGCGATACGTTCATACAAGCCGAAAAGTCTTGCCAAATTGCCAAAAAACGCACAATGCGTGATCTGGTATACAATTTCACCTTAACAGGGCGATATAGGCCAGAAAGCTAATTTCTGTAATACTAACGTTGTGTATGTAAATGTACTAAAAATCATTACACAATGTCATATACATTTCTATTAGATATACATATTTGTTATATACTTCCTAAGTAAATTATGCCATATAATGACGCCTTGAAACTTAATTCTTTTAGTATAGAATTTAACGTTTTTACCGTTTTGTAGTCACATTTTTTGATATTTTGCTACAACTTAGAGTCAATGCACTAGATAACAAGCTATTCTAATTATTTAATCAACGCTTTAAAAATTTGCACAAGTGTTAAAAGAATGGTCACTCACAATTTTTATTGCATTAAATACAATAAATGAAAATCACTCATTTAGTTAATGCACTAGACAAAAGCAAGTTTTATAACATATATTTTTTTCAATCCTTTAGGTGCTATAGTTTAACCACAAAATTTGCACAAAAACGGCGTATTAACGCGGTCTCTCCTATAACGCAGTCTTAAAGGAACTTATCGTCTAGCGAACTATTTAAAAGTTCGTACATGGTTATAATAAACAATTAACTTCAATTTCTATGTAAACATCAGTGGGTTACGATGTAGCTGCACTGCTCACGCACGCTTAGTTTCATATCGTGTCGTCCTTGTTTTTAATTTGGTTTACAGCTAATACTGCCTCTTAATCAAAATTAATGTCTAAGAATAAAATAACGGTCTTAAGATTGATCTCCTCGTCGTCCACCTCTTATCTACTGGATTATTATCTCCCGGAAAGCTTTCAAATTCTTCAACGGTTATTTTTAGTATAAAATGGCGACCACTAAATCATCAAGCAACCTAACCCATAAATATGAAGCTAAAAATACTCCCCTGGAGAGCGTCGAGGGTTGCCACTCCCGACAGTTTTAGGTTACAACATTAATTAGGTAAATGGCATCGCTTTTTAGGTGAGTGGCCGGACGTAATTTCACACAGAAAATTCACGATGCTATCCCACTTATATGAAAATATTAGTGTCTGTGTATGTATGTTTGTTACAAATTATCGCATGAAATTCTTAAGTGATTAAGATAAATACGATAAAATTAGGCACATAGATATACCATAAACTGGATTTTGTACATTGGCTACTTTTAACCCGATTTCCTATGTATGTATGTTTTGTTTTTTGTAAGTCACGACCATAGACATAATATTACGACACAGCCGATTTGTTGGTGAAGTGTCCTCAAGAAAAATGCGATCCAATGAATCCTACTAAAAATATCAAATCATTAACGGTACGGAAAGCCACTACCCCAAAAAAAATATATAGCAACGATAATAAACTTTGTTTTACCTGTAAGTTTCGTTTGTATATTGATCTCCCTGAACTGTCAACCCTATTTACAATATCGATAATTTACCACAAAACCGATTTCTATTTTCATTGGAATTCGGTGCTCGAAAACAGACATAGGTATTTCCTTGCATTGTTCCCATGCGTTCTGCTCTAGCGAGCGCATACAATACAAGAGGAGCCATCACAGCAGGAGATTATTATGCATTTAGCCATTTAGCCGATTACGAACGAAGGTTGAATTGTGTATTTATTCATACAATATTTTTTAATTATTAAAAATTAACACACATACCCATATGTGCATAAGTTTCATTGGTTCACAGTTTCCAATGTTTTTTTTTGTCACAGACGATTGATTTTTCAACTTCTCTTTAAGATGAGAAAGTTACTATTATGAATACGAAAATCGCAATTGCTGAAAATGAAGTTTTCTCGAACATGCTACGATATGCGACCATATCTTGCACAAGCATGTTGTCAATATAATTAGTTTTTTTACAAGCACTATACAAACCTTGGCCACAACTGAGCATAACCGGACTCTGTGATGCGTGCCTCGGCTATGCCTCGTTTCGCATACTCACGATCGCCCGGTTATGCTGCGTTTGCGGGTCGCGGCAGTAATGTACTATTCCTTACATTTTGGGACCTGGGACCTTATTGGGAACAGTCTCGAGCTATTCTGAATCTGAAATTCGAGAGAAAAGTGTCTGCAAACTAGTGCATCCATGGGTTTCGAAAGGTAGGTCAGACTTCCATACAGTTATCTCTCACATTCCAGAGTCCGAAAAGCTCAAGACTGTTCTCAATAAGGTCCCTGGGAAATCATTAGTCACTATTTTTAAAGTGATGTATGTGTGTCCATGTCTTTATGCCGGTGATCTTTTTTTTTGGGATTGAATAGTTAAAAATCGATCGAAATATTAGTCGTACTGTAATTGCTGCCGGACAGTTTACTCAGAAAACTAATTTTTAAAGTAGGTATAAATCATATAACAGACGAGCAGGTTAGCTTACATCGAACGAACTCACAAAGTTTCATTCTGTTACCAAATAATGAAGTTCGATTTAAAATTAACTAAATTAACGAAACACTAATGGCATTTCGCAAACTTCATTACTTATTAGAGTTAATTAACATATACGAACTTTATATAATGTATACTATATGTTGGTAAGTACTTTGTATTATAAAGTTGGTTCCAACGAGCAGATTTTGAATGCTTGAATTACAAAGCTCTTATGAGAACGGTTTGACCCAAGACACAATTTGTCACACACAATTTAAAGTTCCAATTGGTATTAGTTACATAAATAAACAAAATGTTTTGTTTCTTTTTATAATTAATGCAAATGTCTCATTTTTAAAATCAGGCTAATCAACTTTATACTGATCAAAATGTAAAAAAGCCGGAACCATGCAAAACAACTGAATGGTAGGTATACCTATTCCATGATAAGTAAACACAAAAATAAATACACTCAGTATGTTTGCGCATGTTTAACTTCACTTCACAATCGTGCACTGACTGCATGCAAATACAAATTTGACAGTCGGTTACGTCACGAAATTCCGTCACGTCCCGCCCCGTGAGCTGTTGCAAGCTTCAGAGATTGATTTTGCTTGCTATTTTTTTAAATAAACATAATCAAAATGTGCTCAGTCCACAGAGATCAACAATCGTGACGATTTCTTCTCTAAACCCGTTTACTATAGAGGATAAAATATACAGTAAAAAATACACCTCTGTATTTTGATTTAAGACAACTTCAGAACATGAAGACAAAATCAATTTAACTGTGAGTTTAATTCGTTTACAGACGGTTCCGTATATCTTAACACTTATTACGCCTTTTTCAATATTTGAACTAATTACATTTGCAAGGTTTGTTAAGTGGGGAATTTATTCAAATATGTTTCTATATCTTTAATATTGTTTCCTTTAACTATACTTAACTCAATTGATTTCATGATTAAAAGGAGGGTTCTGAGTGTTTCATACAGGAGGAAAGGGAAAATATTTTATTTGATAACCACAAATTATCAAGCAGCACATACTTATTCCGTCTTAAATTGCCATGAGAAAAAAGTAAATAGCTAACTATTACTAATAATAATATTACTACATAATCCTACTCATATTATAAATGTGAAAGTTTGTTTGGAAGGATGTTTGTAACCCTTTCACGCTTCAACCACTGGACAGATCGGGATGAAACTTGGCATACATATAGGTTAGGTCCTGAAATAGCATATACACTATTTTTTATCCCGAAATTCCCGCGGGAATAACTAAAACCGAGCTTAAACGAACTATAGCTATAGCTACAGCTTGATATAGCAAACTTCATTATTGTTATTAAGGAGTAAGTCGCCGATAACCGAATTTAGGGCGGACTAATTAAGAATTAAAACACAGTATTAATACCGAGATTAAAAAATCGGCCAAGTGCGAGTCGGACTTGTGCACGAAGGGTTCCGTACCATTATCTATAAAGGCGACAAAAAGGTCACGTTTGTTGAATGGGAGCCCCCCTTCTATATAATAAAACAATTATTTTAATTTAATTAATTATTTTCATAGAGACATCTTAATATTCTGTGAATGTTTTAGGCGTCTGCCTGTTACCGTTATCAATGTCGAACAAAATCGAGCGGAACAATCACGTTTGTTGTATGGGAGCCCCCTTAAATATTTATTTTATTCTGTTTTTTATTGTTTGTTTTTATAGCGGCAACAGAAATATATTTTCTATGAAAATTTCAACTGTCTCACTATCACGGTTCATGAGATACAGCCTGGTGACAGATGGACGGACGGACAGCGGAGCCTATATAATACCCTTTGGGTACGGAACCCTAATAAAGGAGTCCCACGCCGATAACCGAATTTAGGGCGGGCGGAGCCGGTGGCAAAGTCTAGTATTCTTATAAAATACGTAAAACAATCCTAATGAAGTTTTACAATAGGTGGAGAGTCATCATCATATATATTATTGTGAGCACAATATACGTAACAGCAGTTACGTTTTTAGTAACGGACCCATAAAATAAATTGCCAACGTTAACCTGCGAGTTCTAAAGACAAAGTAAAAGTTTGTTATTAATTGATTAAATGGTTTGTGACTAAAAAAAAACATACGTATTTAACCAGCTGTTTGAAGCTGTTACACTCATCATACGTCATACAACGTTCATTACATATTCATTAGAAGCAATTCCGCCGCCATGATTGTCGGTTAAGAGGAAAAACATGTATGTGGTTTTAAAATTACGTACACAAACGTGAGATAAAAACTCTGACGACAACACAATCTAAATTCGTTACAGTCGAATACGAACAGTTCTCTGACTCACTTCTGCGTAAAACTGCCAGATTTATTATTTTTATCCATAATCTTCTTATTCTTAGTCTTTTAATTTTGCCAATATGTAACAAGGATGCAATAAGGAGTCTTAAGACGATATATAATTCATTTCTTATAAAAAAACCGATTTTGTTCCAAATTTTTATTGTTTTCATGAGCTTCTTTTATCTTTTAAAATTAAGAAATAAACTTAGGAAGATACTCAGGTGACGTAATTTAAAAAAAATTACAAATTCCGTAGACCATGTGAATAAGAAATAAGGCATCGTTAATTTAATATTCATAAAGATATAAGGATATTAAAAGTTACAAAAGGTTTCGCTTAGACTGTTTGTGTTCAGAAATAACTTATCCAATTAACCAATGAACAAACAAACACGTGACACAAAACGCTAATGAAATTACAAATGCGAAGCAATAGTAAGGATCTAACCAATAAATAATATGAAGCCTAAATATATACGACTTCAGAACGCTTGTACCGTAGGTAGGTATAGTATGTAGTATTGTAGTGGTAATTTTGTTCAGTGTTCGTTAAGTTGAGACCGATTAAATATGAATTTCTGTAATCTAAACACGGACATGTGACGTAAATAAATAAATTTTGAATATGGATATTTCTTTTGCGGGGTAAGTTAGAAAATAAAAAATAAAAAGTTTTGCAAACTGTGCCGTGTGACATATCAAATGAAAAGGCTTCTGAGAGTTTCAAATAGATTTTTTATCATTTCAAAATAAATAGTTCTTTTCTAATAGATTAAAGAAAAGCCTATGATCAGTCTTTGGTCTTAAAATAACATAGCAAATTATTAATATTGAGAATAGGTACAAACTTACAAAAACAACAGTTTTTGGTAATAAAAAAAAAATTAAGAATCTTATCAAGTGAGGAACCCTCGGTCCGCGAGTCTAACTTACTTACACTTAACCGGTTTTTCTTTATTGCAAAAGATTATCTTATAAAAAGCGGAAAAAAACTTACTATAAAAAAAACATTTGAAAAAATCTTACTAATCCCGTAATTTTTAGTCACATACAGTGTTTTCTAGCAAGTCCGCCTGGACAGATGATTCGTTTTACCATTTCCATAATAAAATATGTATGTAGTACCTATGTACCTAAGTATAATAAATACGAGCATTGCACTGCAATATAAGATAAGTATAGGTTTATATTTACGTCAAACGTGCGTCAATCGTTAAAATTAAATACATTTTTTAATCCAAGTAGCTGAATCGTGGACGTAATTTATAGTGTTTATATTAGCTTCATTGCTTCATTGATTAATAGAAATAACTTTTTTACATACTTTCTTAAACACTTGTCTAGAAACTCTTAAATGCGATATGTTTAGTACTGAAAATTATATGGTAAGGTAAGGTCGGTAGCGGAGATTCGAGCCCGGAGTGTACCAATGAATCTTTCTTAATTTCTCAAGTACATTGATAGTTCACACCACTGGGTTTTCATACGTCAAAAAAGATGTATACAAAGTCCACAATCCCATTAGGTCCGGCATCTGGCTGTAGGTATATTTGAACGCGCGTCATAGACTGGGAGACAGAGACACAAAATATTGGGTGATTTCTACCAGTATGGCGGTTCTTCAGGGATCTAACTACGTAATGACGAAAAGAAAAATGATGGTCATAGCGCTGGTACCGGTGGCCCAATCGCGTGGGCATGAGTCGAACGTGTCGGATAAATTACGATGTCGAACGATTTGTTCCACAAAAAGCCTTGTATTTTCCGATATTCCATAAAAAAAAAATAGGCGGTAGCGGAATTCTCCGGTGTGACTTACACTTGTACCAAGCTAATTTTTGCACAGCTAATCATCGTCGAGTAGCCATTCACGAACATCACCATGCCATACTTTTCGGACGGTTCCAAATGGCCGCCATACCGCCGCAAGGGAGTTAATTTTTTGTTTTGCAAAACTTTTGTCAGGATTGGGGCTGTATTTCCAAACAGTCAGGATTTTTATTATTCATGTATTTACAGAGTGTTTTCTTTAAAAAGATTTAAAATGAGATCTTTTGGCACATAAGCGTAAATTACACAGTTAGTGAAAGGTGTCGGTTGGTACGTCTTTGACGTATCTGCTAACGCTTACAACAAATATTTGAAACTATAATTACCTTGTTAATTACAATTGCAACAAAATGTCAGGACGTCCCTATAGTAATCAGACTTTTTGACAGGACTTTTAAATTCGTATGGTAATACTAGCCGCGATTATAACCGCGTGATTAGTGCGTAGCGTCCACACGTCACAATCGTGTCGTATCGCTCGACCATATAAAAAGTCCATAACCTTATAAACTTCCTTACAATAATATTGGTGCAGGAATCCCATGTCGATAACCGAACTGGGCGGCAAATGCTAATAGAAGCAAGGATTTTGTCATCGACATTATTAATATGTAAATAAAAGGTTCATGACAAGACTAAACCTGCATGTATATGTATGTATATTTTGTCTATTTCCCAAAAAAGGCAGATCCGACTTATACATTAAAACTGAATCAGTCTTTATCCTTTTAATGACGTCTTTTAAAAAAGGTTACAACTCTAACACTAAATAATGTACCTAAGTACAAAATTGGATGAAATCAACAATGTACCAAGCACCTGGTTATTATCTTAGTAACCAACCGTTACATTTACAAGCTCTATAAAATTACGTCGCTTGAAATAATAGAAAAAAAAGACATTGAAAGTGATTTTCAAATAATGCTAGTGGTAGCGCGGAAGTGCCGGTGGTAGTGGTAGGAGCGCCGCCGCCGCCGGTGCATAGCGATGCAATTTTCTGCAATCTGCAGACGGCAGTAAGTACTAGGTTCGTGACTGTAGACAGTATTATTTTCTAGTCACCACAGTAAATATCCTTTACTAATCAATACTATTATTAAGTTTGGACGAGGGAGGTATAATCTCCGCAACTACACGTCCGATTTAAAAAAAATCCTTTAGCAATATTAAGAATAGACTTTCAGGATGGACATAGGTAGGGTTGCCATCCGTCTGGGTTAGCTCGGATTTGTCCTAGTTTAAAGGGCGCCCGGGGATCATTTATAGTCCGGGTTGTCCGGTTCCTAAAAACTTTAAGGACCTTTTGTTTTGAAGCAGAGTAAAAAAAGTAAGACTCTAAACAGTTTCTTAAAACGTTTTGTTTCTTAAGAAGACTAAATTTAGTTTATTTTTTTTGATTTTTCTTAGTAACTTTAAAAAGAAACTGTTGAAATGTTCGGGTTCTAAGCTCCAAAATCCGGTGCTTTTACGCTTTTTGTCCTAGTTGCTTTAAGATATAGATTTAAGAGATAGCAACCCTAGACAAAGGTTAAATTTTGTTTTTAAGTTTTGAGTTTAAAATATCCATACTTATTTGTAAGTCAAGTCGGGAGAAAAATGCACTATGCATGAAGGTCGCAACTATGCAACAGCATGATCTATGATTTCTGGAACAAAGATACGAATAGCAAAAGGAACCGAGAAAAATAAAGAATGAATTTCCATAGGAATAGGTGAAACCGTGGGGATCGCCTAGTATGTAATAAAATTAACAAAAACAAACAACTGGCTTCAAAGAGATGCAGTTTGAAGTTGGTTAAACTAATAAACACACTGATTATTATTTTTCTTAGATTTAAGTCTAAGTTAAATATTCAGTCCTTTACCAAATTTCTTTTTTTTTTCGAGTAACAAATTCTAATGAAATATTTAGGGAGTAGTTTTGTTTCGGGCCTTTTGACAATCCGTCACAGTCTCACACTCATTGTGACACCGAAACCGGAAGAATGAATAGATTATACCGGATTCAGTTAGCAACTACAATTCTTTTAATCTATGGTACTATTAAATTTGTCGTAAAATAATCGTAAAATAGTCGTAAAAAGATAACATATACCAAACTCACAGTACGAGACTATACATTTTTATGTGATTAATTTATTGATTATTAAAAGTAATTATTGGAACTAATTTTGACTTTTTACTAATAGTAATAATGTATCATTTATAAATATATTTTATTAGGTAGTTAAGAAAATAAAGGTCAAGTCTGACAAAAATCAATTTACTAAATAGTTCAATTTGACAGAGGTGCTGTTAAAAAAACCTATATTTTCAAACACAAATTTCTTTAACTAACACACTTCCGGATTTACTTTCAACATGGCTCATTGATTTGGATTATATTTCATAGGCGTTATTTTGCGGTGATATTTCATTTTATATGAGAGATGGGATTTAACTGACTTCAAAAAAAAGTAGGTTCTCAGTATGTATGTTTGTATTATCTTGCGTTTGTCTAACCGATTTTGATGCTTTCATAAAAGTATTTGTTGCATTCTGGAGAAGGTTTTCGGATACAATAAATGAATACCCATGGTCTCAAGGTCATCAGGTCAGGATATATTGATGGGATCCTGAAGAAATAAAGGGAACACTTAATTACTTCCACAGGCTTTTTCTTTGTTAATTATACTAGCCTCAAGGCAAAGCAGGTGTTCATGTAAGTGATAATGACATATGCAACGCTTCCTTAGGCTTCTAAAAAGCCTCTCGTTAGTATTATCCTTACCACCCTAAATACACAATGTACTATTAAAACCACAATGATTAAAAATAAATGGTTGATTTTATTTTTAATCAGAAACGAAAGAGGTAAATTTTGGACTATTACTTTAAAATACACAAAAAATAAGTAACATTAGACCAACAACTTTTACCCTGTGGTAAATTTTATATAAAGTGTTACATCAACCGCGTACCTTGATTTCGTAGTACCTACTATGAAACATCTCCATATCGGCAACTTTCAGAGGTAACCGAATATTTCCTTGTGTTTGCCAAATCCGAGAGTGTGTCGATCAAAGTTTCAACCACGTCAAACGTGGGGCAAGCGTAATACGACCGTCAGAAAGTCGTCGAAGCGGAACTGAGTGGCTGACCCACCTACACTATATTAACGACTAAATACTTACATACATTAAATCGATACTTTTAAGAAATTTTGCAAACATGTTGCTTCAATTCTAGGATTCCATACATTAGAATTAAAAGGAAAAAAGATTTAAACAAAAAATTAAACCGACGAAAAAAGAAACTGAAAAGTGAAAAAAAAACTTTAATTCTTCATAATAAATCTTTCTTCTATATAACGTCCTGTTCAATCCAAACACACCAGTATACTTAAAGAAACGTTTTAATTTTATCGAAAATACTTCTCTTCGAGAGACTACACGCTGGATGCTAAAAATTCCTTTGCATTCCTCACAATTTTATAATGATTCTTTTACTGTAAAGGCTGTCAGATTATGGAACGCTTTACCTTTAGAAATAAAAAGAGCAAAATCGAAGGCAATATTTAAAAATCTTATTATTGCTCATTACTTGAAGAACTAAAATAACATCACTACCTATATTTGTTTATATATATTTACTTATACGTAGTACTATTATAATTATATTTATTATACATGTGTATTTATATATGTACTTCTATTTATGTGTATTTATACATACATTATTCATATATGTTATTTATGTGTAATTATTTATTTTATATGCATTATTGTATTATATATATACTTCTTAATAACTGTATCGAAACACACCTACTATACTTTGTTTAACTTTATTATTTCCTCTACCCAAAGGTTGTCTGGAAGAGATCGCTTTAAAGCGATAAGACCGCCTTTTGTTTTTCTCTATTTGTAAATATGTTTTGTATGTAAATTTTTTTTTATGTTGATTCAATAAAGTATAATAATAATAATAATAATAATAATAAATAAATAAATATATTCGGACATTACACACAGCGCCACCTGGCCCCAAAGTAAAGCAAAGCTTGTGTTATGGGTACCGGGCAACGGATACAAATACATAAATATTTTTTTTCTCAATTATATACATATCATACATAAATACACCCAGACTCAAGACAAACACAAATGTTTACCACATAAATGTGTGTTGTAGTAAATCATTTTTACTACATTGAATAAAGACCCGTATTTCATAATAATAAGTATACATGTTATGCAATCAGTATTAAACAAATGTATTTAGCCTAAATATTATAAAATAGCATAAAAGTTAACTTGGCTTAAAATTGTAAGTTTCACACAGTCATAGCCCACTTGAGTCTGGGAATGCATATAAAAATTCCAGAGCTCAAGTTATACTGGTGGTGTTCCTCATATTATATTCATATTTGTAAAAAAACCATTATATTCTTACCTTGTTTATCTTAAAAATAACGTATTAAAAGAAAAGAGAAAGGAATATAAACTATTTCCCACGTTTAGTTGAAGGCGGCGAACAAAGTAACTATAAACATTAGAAAAGAGTTACATAACACATATTCTTATCAAAATAAAGTTCAAATTAGTAGTTAAATGCAAAAGTAAACTAAAATAGTCTTTGTTAGCAATATATTTTATTTGGCTTGACGTGTTTGAGACATAAACTGAAAGCAAATCTTAAAGGCCCGAAGAGTGATGAAGGACGTGTCAGGTAGGGTTGGCTATAATTATATTCTAATAAATTAGTATATTAATTAGAATTTTGTTAGGGAATATCATGTTTATTAGTCGATAAATAATAAAGATTTTAAAGATTAATGTGAGTCATCTTTGGGGAATTCAGGAAAATTGTAGTTTTCTTGTCTTTCCTAGAAGAGATTTCAAAGGATTGGAAATTTACATAAATATCAATATTATATTAACTGTAAATGTCTTATAAAGGTGACTTTAAATGTTTAAAACATATTACCAAAAAAGCTAAATAAACAATAAGCTAGTAAATTCATAAAAATAATAAAATTTATAAGTAAAACTAGTACAAACCTAATGATATAGTTTGGTTGTTGAAATAGAGTATAATTAAAATCATATTTTTGATAGAAATTTGATTTATTTTGAATAATTTTAAATTCCAAATGTTATAAATCTGCGACAACCCTACATGCTTGGTCGATGTTAATGTATAAAAACTCCAAGACTTTGTAAATTAACTAGCACAAAGGTGAGTTTAATTTTTTTTTTGTTTTTAAAGAGATTGGAGCTTTTGGAGTTAAAAACGTAGAGAATACTTGAAACTATAAATATTGGGTTTGACAAGCAAGATTGGTGTGAACTATGAAGATTAAGGGGGTTAAAAAAGTACGAGAGGACGGTGTAGTTTGAAATTTTGGTAGAAGAAAAATTTAAAATGAGGAGTTAGTCTGAGTCCGCGCGCGCAAGAATACAGTCAATAAGTTTGACTGTGAAATTTTTATGATCAGGAAGCCAATTCTCACGCGATCGAATTGATCACGAATTCGAAATAAAGTACGAATTTAAACTTTTCTCATCATGTAGTTTAGCAACTTTTCATGTAGTTTAGCAATTCTGGTAAAGTCGAATCCGACATTTCGAACTGCTTCGAGTGGTCGGGACCGTTCGAGACTACATCTCGCATTCGTATCATTACAAATTTAGTTCAAAATGATTGGGTTCTAAACATTAATTCTACTCTTAGCGTGAACTATATGTTCTAAAATCTAAAGTAAATGTCTAAAATGTAGGTCAGAGTAATATAAAGGGCGGAAAAAATGACTTATATTACCAAATATGATATTTTTTTACCTTTATTACTTTCATAATACATTACTAGTCTTTTCTCAATTGATTGATTGGCCGTTTTTTGCAATTATCAAAGTCGCCCATGACAATAATATTCTTCTAATTATATTGATTTCCATCATAACAAACACTAGATTACATCACATACACAAAAATGTTTGAGGTTCGGCACCGACATCTTTAGTGCTGTCTGCTAATTTTTAATGATATTAATTAAAGGTTATTACTTTTAATTTACTGTATGAAATACAGTGGAAGACAATGTTTCCTTATATATTTAAAACTGAACTAAAATCTCACTTCTTGTATATATGTAAATGAGCAGACTAACAATATAAAGTTTTCATTTTTCTACATCTTTCAACTAATATCTATAAACATATCTATCAACATTTTGTTGATGATATAATTGAACAATTATCATTAAATAGTGTTGGTCTGAATGTATCAGAAATATTATGTGTTATTTATATTAATATATAATTTTATATATTTTATCTTTGGTGAAAATTGTAAATTTGAGTTACTGTTATTATTATCAGTTGATTCAAGGCACTAAAAATACAAATTTTACTAAGTGACCTAGAATCTAGATTGTTTTTAGAAACTTAATAAACACTAGGAACTAAAATTATCGATTTGAGTTACTGTTGTTAATATCAGTTGATACAAGGCACTAAAAATATAATTTTTACTAAGTGACCTAGAATCTAGATTGTTTTTAGAAACTTAATAAACACTAGGAACTAAAATTATCGATTTGAGTTACTGTTGTTAATATCAGTTGATACAAGGCACTAAAAATATAAATTTTACTAAGTGACCTAGAATCTAGATTGTTTTAGGAATTAAACAAACACTAGGAACTCAAATTTTCAGTAAAGTACCGTATATCTGAGGAGTGCGGGACTGACCTGAAAACAGAATTTGACTGGGTATAGACTGAGAGTTGGTACCAGAAGTTGAATAACACTGTACAACATAGAAAATTTCACCTGGGATTCCTTATTGATATTGTTGATTTCTTTAGGGTCTGAAAAGATATATTTGATACTTATTAAGTTCAGAGGATGCATTAACATAAGATACTGTTTTTGTATAAAGCTAACTCAACGGGTCAAATATAGATTTTCATGAAATTATTGAATTTAAATAATATCAACACGGGACAAGAATGTCAGACTAGGAAATAATTTGAAGATACTCTCTGTAATATTAACCCCTTTTAAGGTACTAAAATTTCAATCTTGTTAAGTAAATGCTTTTTATTTTTTTTTGAGATGTACTAGGTATTTAACAAACACTAGGTACTCAAACTTCCAAGGAGACGCCGTAAGAACCTGGAGGGGTACGGTTTCGAGTTGGATTTCATATTCACGCATGTAGACTACAGATAGTTGGCTAGTGAATAACACTTGTACAACATAGAGATATTCACCTGAGTTTCCTCAAAAATATTGTTAGATATCATGAGGTTTGAAGAGAGGCATCTGATACTTACTAAGTCTAGTGATGTCCCTACATGAAAAACTGTTTGTGTACGAAGCTAACCCAACCGGTCAGGTGTTAATCTTCATAGAACCATGAAAATTTGATAATATTATCACGAGATAAGAGTGTCAGACTAGAAAATATAATTTTCAGATAATAAATATCATATAACAAATCTGAAAATTAACAGAGAGAAATATTAACAACAAATAATTATTAAATTACAGAAATTTATAGCGGTAACTTAATTTATAATTTAAAACCTATTACCTATATTTTTATTACTAGAATTAATTGAGAAAGAGTAATACAGGAAAAGGTTATAGGAGGTGAGGTGTGAAATGAATAAGTGAATTTGTGTCATTCGGTGAAAGAGGTTGTTTTCAGAATGATAGATTTTTGAAGGTTTGAAATTTAAATACTAACTGAATGGACTTAGGTCGCTAGGTGGATTTGAAGGCTGGAATGTGGTTATCCAGGCAAGGTGAGGGTGTAGACGGGAAGGGAGCCCTCGGGTAGGGATTTTTTTAATAATAAAGGATTTTCAGATAACAATAATAAATTTATAATCTGAAAAGTTTCAGGAAATCAATAATTTTTTTTGGGGTTGTTTAGGTGTTCTAAATTTTCAGGAATTCGACGTGTTGTAGAACAGATTTGTTCTATTGTAATTATTTATTTAAAGTATATAGGTGGATAATTTTATTATAATAATATTAATTTATGAATTAAATTTTACATACATACATTACTCAATACATTTACATTTATCACTTACACATAATTAAAAATTTCTTTTTTTATTTTTAGAATAAAAAAGTGAAAACAAAATTGTGTAGGAATAATAAATTTAAGGAGGTAGGAAATTGAATCAGAGGGTAGCTCCCTCTTGATTTGAAGAAAAGTAAGTCGTTAGACTTAAATTTGGTAAATGGATAGTACTTAATCAAACATTATTTATTTTTAATAATTTAAGTCTCATGTTTTTTTATTTATTTGATTGATTTATTTGTTTTATTGCTTGATTTTTTATTTTTTTAAATTTTTATTTACGTTTATAGGTATTGTTTGAACCTTTTTATTATTTTGTTTTGTTTTCTTTCTCTCTCCTTTTCTAAGTACCTACTTTAAAATTTTGACTTATGTACTACTATTGCTTTAATTTGCTTAGTTAATTAAATCACATAAAGAAATTGACTTCGAAATTTAACAATATATAATTATATATTTAAATCATTAACTATTTAAAATTAACCGAATAACCTATATCTCTTCATTTTGTTAATTTTGTGAACGAGAAGAAGTTTGTGTTACAGTGTCCAGTGCGGGAATCGAACCCACACCCACTGCACACTACGAACTAGGCTGCGAGGGAATCAAACCAGGCTCCTAAAGTAAGTATAGGTACAACCTAAATAATTTTGAGTCGGTGCATGTTGCCGTCGAATCAAAGTCGCATTCACTCCTTTGTCTCTCCGTATTATTGTCACAGACCTTTCATTTCTTCAGAATTCTATGCTCACACAAATTAGGAAATTAATTTAGGATTTAAGAACTGCAGAGAATCAATAGCCGATAGTAATAAAGTCGCATTAATTAGGCTTGCAACGAAAATCCGGCTACTTTTCGGCATTCGGCTACTTTTATCGTTTTCTGCCGAATACCAAATATCTAGAACTCTTACTACTATTCGGCCAAATTCCGATACTAAAGATTTTTCGTTATAGTGGTACTTGCACCATTGCTTTTTTTTTAATAATGTATTTTCTTGTAATCAATAAAATAATCATGCATTATCAACTTCCATACTATAAGGAGAGTTCTTTTTAGAGGCCATAATTGATTACTATTGTATTAGGCTTACACAATTTCACTTTTAAAGTAAACAATATAAAACGAAGATAGCGCGAAAATGTTCGTATTTACTTAACCAAACTAAACATGTCAAAAAACGAAGCGCGGCGTGGGAGAGGCAACGCGCTGGCTGAATACTTTTGCCGAATATTCGGCTATTCGGCCAGGAAGCTCGCAGAATATTTGGTAATATACTATTCGTTGCAAATCAAGCATTTATGCTAATTATGTGTATTGTCAGTTACTTCGGTCTTTGGGCATCGCGGCATCGGTCTTGAATATTATATTTCTATCTTTTTTTATGACATACCGCGGAAATGTGTAAACTTACAGTTGGCCTGATCTAGTGTAAGCTACTTTTGACTCATGAAGTGGCATTGGGGAGGTCATATTCGTCGTAGAAGCGAATTCCGTTGGGTAGATGAGCAGGTGTTATGATGCCCTAAAAAGGTGGCGGAAAATGGCTAGATGAGGAAGGCGGAGGACTGGGCGTCAACAAAGACTGTCTTTGCCAACATTTACAATGTCGATATTCGCTAGCGAGTGCTTGAAGTTAAAAATCTGTTTAAAGACTGTACAAAAGTATGGTAGACATACTGTTTGCTCTCAGAAGCTGTCCTCAAACATTAAAATTATCTTATCACAACTGAAAACAATCTGACGTCAGACACATACACGGGGGATTATAAAACATCACTTATTTGTATAAGTGCATTGTCAATGCACAGTGTAACGAAACTACAGTGTTTTCGATAACAATTGTTGATGTAGTTACAGTTGAGTCGTGTTCAGAAAAAATAAAATCCTATTGTTGTATATTACTCCATATTCCATTTCAATATTTGGAGCGTTCTAGCTAGTCGGGAAGTGATCGAAATTACGATAGCAAGGTTTGACCCAAACAAACAAATAAACAGGTGACCCTTATGTAAGTGTTGTAATAAATAATGAACATTGTATTGTTTATACCAAAAATATAAATCATGCCTGTAATTAAAATTTATTTTAGCGAAAGTTAGTTTAACCTATTACTATCGATCTGACTGAATCGAGTCTGTCGGTTTGTTACATTTTTACGGCTAAAACAAACGAATTTCTCTTCCCTCGCAGACTAGTTGGTAGTGTGGCCAGCTGCTGTGCAGAGGGTATGGGTTCGATTACCGCACTGGACAAATATTTATGTCATAATATAAACATTTGTGTTTGTCTTGAGTTTGGGTGTATTTATGTATGATATGTATGTATTTACAAAAAAAAAGTAATATTTTTGTATTTCTATCCGTTGTCTGGTATCCATAACACAAGCTTTGCTTACTTTGGGGCCAGACGGCGTTGTGTGTAATGTCCAAAAATTTTAATAAAAATAATAAAATAAATCATATGTAAGTCAACAAAAAAAAACACAAAATGTTTGGGCAGCTATTACTCCACTCCTATCATATAATTATAACTGTGTACCGTCATCGGGCAGTTACACTTACAGATATTATATACATATGTCGCAGGCAAATCGTATAATCCGCCGTTTAATAATATGTCTAGGCAGATCGTAAAGTATGGAAAGGAAACGAACAGAAATCGCACTGTATAAGTCATGTATGTTAGGTTAGGTTCAGTTTCAGTTCTTTTGTAAACGTAGATCCGGAGCGAGCGAAACGAGCGGAGCGTTCCAGTCAAGCTTCATATTATAATCTGTTCAGTTATATGATAATTTCTGTTTCATACTTTTCGATCTGCCTATGCATTATATGAAACGGCGGATTATACAATTTGCCTGCGACACATAAATGTGAAAAGAAACATTTTTATTACAAATAATATCCTTAATCATAAATATATGTCAAAGTGTGTTGTTGAGTTTCAAGAAGACATCGTTACTTTGCTTTTTTATTTTAAACCTTATTCCAAATTTTATTTAATATTTTTTTATAGTAAGTTAATTTTTATTGTGAGATAATATAATTAAAATATCTGCTGAATCAAATACTTACTTTCAACTGACACTTGATCCTGATATAAATTGCATTAATGCTTAGTCACATAAATGATTTATCGCAATCTTAGATAAGAACCTAAGATATGTGTATAGTTTAGTTTCATGTTGCATGATGTACGATTGCAGTGTCAAACCAATGTTATAATCTTGTAGGGTTTACTTTTAATTGAATTCTCTTTTTTTATATGCCATTATAAAAATCAATCTGCCATACAAACAGGGTACCGAACGAAACCATATTATATAAACATTTTGTATCCAATTATACGATCTGGCAGTCCTGCCCAAACTAGCAAAGCTTGTAGGTACTACCTTCTATTAATTATTCTGTGCTTATATATATACGTATATATATATATACTTTTTTTTTGTAAACTCATACATATAACACCCAGTCTCAAGATAAACACGAATAAAAACAAATAATAAATGTTTTGTCTAGCGCGGGAATCGAACCTACGACCTTTGATTGAACAGTCAGGTTATATCACACTGACCCACGGAGCCGACAGATAACAGAGGAGCCGAGGAGATAAATATAAAAAAAAACCGGCCAAGTGCGAGTCGGACTCGCGCACCAATGGTTCCGTACAAACCTATAAAAAACGGTATATATGTTAAAAATTTACGGTTTTCGCAATTTTTCTTTTATCTGTGCTATAAGACGTTGCTTCGTACAAATTTCAAGATTCTAAGTTCACGGGAAGTACCCTGTAGGTTTTGATTCCCTTGCTAGTTTCGAAAATTTGCGGCATAAACGGCTGTATCTTTTGATTGCGTTTGCTTAGAAGTGGGATTTTTTTACCGCTCCAAGGGACAGTAGATCCGAGTATTTGATATAAATTTTAGCTTGATACCTCCACGCGTTCCTGAGAAAAAGGGTCTTGACAGACGGACAGACGAACGGACAACAAAGTGATCCTATAAGGGTTCCGTTTTTTACCTTTTCGAGGTACGGAACCCTAAAAACCTAAAAGTAAATCGGAGTGGATCTCGCGTGAAAAGGACACAACATAGACGGACAGAGAGAAGTTGAGTTTTATATTATGTGTAGAAGAGCGAATCAAATGCGACTATATTTAAAGATAATAAACTCCCAGCCCCAGGCAGAAACGTACCTAACGACGTTTTTACATACCCATTATACTTGCCCAACTTTAAAGTACCTACTTGGTGCGCAAGTCCGATCGGTTTTCTTTATCAATAAAAATCTTTTTCTAATTCATAGCCATCCCATAGCCACTATGTTACGTAATAATCTCGCAGGTTTTGAATAGGTACCGTTATTGTACGATAAGTTTAACTGGTGACTCCGCATTCCGTTTGCATACGATACAAGAGGGCCGTTCGGATGATAACAACGACACCTAAACGGTTGACACTAACCCGTTCAGTATTAACCCCGAGGCCCCGTTCGAAAATTTCAGTATGCCGCAACACCGTTGCACCTACTTGAGCCATGATTCATACTGTTTGACATGACAAATATCAAATTCGACGCAGTACAGACAAACAAACAAGTATAATTTGTTCTATGTCACTTACACTTTAATTCATATCCAAAGTGACACTTATATTATACCACTACAGTTGGCCTAAAATCTATGCCCAAAGATTAATCTTTATCTTTATACGGCGGAAATTAATCTTTATCTTTATACGGCGGAAATTACTATGCAAACGACGAAATCAAGCAAGGCTTTCTAAACAGAGTCACTGCAGTAAGCTTAATCAACTTCTGTGTTTCTAGATTCTTTAGTGAATTATTGAAAGTTATATTTATATAGTTTAAAATCCTTCAAAAGCGGCTTCAAAGACTTGTTGAAGCCGACATAGTGAAGATTGTTTCTGCACTTATGGATACCTTAGTTGGGCGATTTGTCTGTTACCCGAAATATGCTTAAGAATTCTACTAACAACAATTTCAACTCACCTATCATGCTGTATAAGAGCTATTGAACTAGCAACTAAGTCTTCAAATTGTTTCTCGCTGGCGGAACTGCCTTGTCTTTTGTGATGATGAGGAGTGTTGGGTCCGGATGAGACGGGGGTCAACGACTTATGAGGCTCTGCTGCCTTGGCCAGGTTGCCACTGGACTTACTGCCGAACAGTTTCCAGGAGACGGCTGATGAAGGAGTCTCGGGACTCTTGGAAGAAGTGTTGCTCTTCCAAGGAAATACCCCTCTGTAACAATAAGAAAGTAGATTTAGTAAGTAAGGGGTCATTTGAATGTAAACACATTTTAATAAATAAAATTATTTAAAAAAATAATAACACGGAATTATTGGACTGCAGAAACAATTTCATAGAAAAACATAGGTTGGTACACCATTTTAAATCACTAATTTGTTTTGTTTCTATTGAATAACGGGTATCCATAACGACGTTTCTGTTTACGCTTAACATTAATGTAATGTTGATAAAACGATTTCGATATATTAATACTAGGAATGCCATAAATATTATCTAACAGGAAAAACCTTAACATTATTATTTAACATCATAATATTTAAAAAAATACCAGTATAATAATGACATGACAAGATACATGGATGATGCTTGTTAACACAATAATAATTTATATATTGTTAATGAATAAACATAGTCAAAGATCAAATTTAAAATAAGATAAACATCATCACGACACGTATTCTTAAGAGGGTGGCAAGTCATATCTCAAATGTGATGTGATGAAAACTTTAACACCTGCGAAACATTCACGCCTTATTGCCGCGAATAGGAAGAAACTCGAGAGAATTTCTCATACATAATTCACAAATCGTCATATATGTAATCAGCATGACAACAAAAAATAACAATTAACATTTCTGTCAACAATTAACAAAACGATATACATTAAAATTACGTAAGAACTAAAGTCAATTCAAACAAATAAAAAAAAAACAAAATACAGACCTAGAAATCGCCATGCGCGTGCGCAAGCGACGTTGACGTCAAACGAACCGGCATTGTGTGATAATTGGGGTTTAGAGTAGTTCAGACGACGTTGTGTGGGACGTATCCATCCACATGATAAATTGGAACAATTGCACATGGGAATCGTATCGCACGTTCAATTAAATAATTCATAATGATTATAGCGCAGACGCAATTGTAACAAACTATTTTAAAATTTATAAGTAGTATGTATGATACGTGCCACAGAATGACATCAGTCAACGCAGGCGGGCGAGCGATGCGACGAAAATTTAACAATCGTATTAATTGACTTTCGTTCGATTTAAACAAATCCTACTTTGATACCTTTTCACTCGTTTTTAAACCATTTCGGCAGACATCTTCAAAGTTCTTCATTTTATTTTACTTTAAAGAATACTCGATATAGTATTAAAAAAAAGCATTTAATAAGCAAATTAATTAATTAATTAAACTATCGATCTGTTATACCCCTAGCACATATGTAGATATGCTTACTTACTGTATTATACCCCTGAGCCAGCATTTATGACCAACTCCTATTAAATTATAAGTAGAGCCGGTTCCTAAATTACCAGGGTTACCCGGTTCCGTTCCTATCGTGGAACCGGTACCGGTTCTGCATGCCCTAGTCAAGGGTCTAGACAGACAAAAAAAAATTTGTAATACAAAAGAATTGTAATTTGGATACTATAGGCTCTTAAGCTAAATATGCAACATTATGTCTGTTAGATACGTATAAGTAATAACGTTACATGACCTTCAAATTGACTTAACAATTTGCATAAACTAAACTTACAAACAATGTATTGTACCGATATCCGCGATGTTTCGTGTCCATGGTCATATTGGGAAACTGCTGGCTGATAGTAAAATTTTTAATTCCTTTGTTAAAAACAACAGGACAAAGGTCCGTAGGTAATCAGAAGTATTAAAAGAAATACATAGATACTATTATTTAAGGATTCCGTTTCCTTTTCAGCATACTATGTAGCGTGCACTATAAAATATTCATTTAATCTTCCACCTACAATACCCTTAGCAGCTAGTGTCAGTAACACTGCAACACGACGTCAGTCTAAGTGTTATTAACGCTTTCTATTTATTTACATCGCTCCAGTTGGAAGACATCCACTGCTGAACGTAGGCCTCCCACATATGTTTCCACAACGGCCGGCCCTGAGCTTCATTTACTTATTTACAAATATTACCTGATATATCAATATAAAAGGCGTTTCACCAGTTCCAAATTAACATAAATTATAAGTTTTAAATTCACTACATTAATATGAGACCCCTTGGGAAGTATACCAGTAAGAATTTCTCGAATCGGCGCAGGCGTCTTCAAGTAATCGGGGATCATACATAAGAAAAAAGGTTCCGAGAAATTGAGAACCTCCTCATTTTTTTAAGTCGGTTAAAAAGCAAACCTTAACTACATCACAGGAGTTACGTAACACTCCATGAAATCATCATGTGTATGGTTACATACATTTTCTAATCTTCAATTTTTAGGGTTCCGTACCTGAAAGGTAATTAGGAACCCTATTACTAAGGCTTCGCTGTCCGTCCGTCTGTCACCAGGCTGTATCTCATGAACTGTTATAGCAAGACAGTTGAAATTTTCACAGAAGATGTATTTCTGTTGCAGCTATAACAACAAATTCTTAAAAACAGAAAAAAAAATTTAAGGGGGGCTTACAACATACGTGATTTTTTGCTAATTTTTGTAGATAATGGTAGGGAACCCTTCGTGCGCGAGTCCGACTTGGCCGATTTTTCCATAGCTCAAGTTTATTGCAACCTAGAAATTGTATGCAGGTACCGAGCTATTACGAAGCGACCCGAGTCGTGACGAAGGCGGGTCTCACGCGCAAACAAGCGCCCTATCACAGAGCGCACGCGTACCATGCGCGGGCCGGCACGGAGCTCGCAACCGCATAATCCATTCAAGTTTTTATTAGAATCGCTCGGTGCGACGTTAGCTCATGCAGTCGGCAGCAGCGGAGCACTGAACACAATGGAAGGAATTTTTGAGGTTACGTAAGCTGTTTAAATAGTAATTTTTGTGCGATACATGTAACTGCTTAGCTTCGATATATTTCTTGTTAATAAATTAGTCTGCATTACGTTTTCAGGAATTCACGAACCGGAAACAAGATTTTCAGTTGTATACTCATAGAGGAAATTGATTGTATTTATATAAAAAAAGTAGGGCTGAAATATTGAGTTTTCCGTCTTACAATAAAACCTTAACAGGCCGACTGGCTAATCAATACTTGTAGTCAGTATTTTACTATATAGTTAGTATGTAGTCAGTATTATTTTATTTTATATAGAAGAACATATACCTAAAGTCTTGTCTTTCCTTCATAGGATTCAAGTTGTGTTGTATTTAGTTAGTCTAATAATTATTATAATGTATTTTTAATATCTAACAGCTTTGAGACTAGATAATATCTGGCACCGCAGACACATATTAATAGCTTTCTACAATACAGTTCAATAATTATATCACTACATACATACATATTATAGGTACATCAGTTGAATATAAAATCATTAATACACTTTATAAGCTAGTTCATCAAAGCAAAAATCAAAGATTTACTATAACGACTTTCTGTGTCTGTTCATTATAAAGACAGTATGTACAAAATGTCAATGTCGGACATCTCGTCGCTGACAAGCAAGTCAGTAGGCATCTTAATAGCATACGTAATCAAAGTTACTCCAAGTAAACAACTTCATCAGAACTATCAATCAAACTTGTGTAACATAGTAAGTTATAAAGAATGGTGCGCATTCCCGGCGTACGCGTTGAAGGTAGCGAGTTCACTTCCAACAGGGACAACAACTTTGCAATTTGTGAACTGTGACGTCTCTTCTCTCAGGTTTATTTTGAACTAGAAGTATGGTAACAGGCTAATACTCTTATCATGCCGGCATATAACACATGTGAAAAATGTTTGTAGATATTTCAAATTATTCAACATGGACATACGTAGGTAACTTATACCACTTACCAACCTGTTCAGGCTTCAATGATAAAATTTGTGAGTGGTGATGTATCATCAAAGGCGGTACCATAGGTATGTGGAGTTTTTGTAAAGGGAAGGACTATAAACCCATAAGAAAATATGATTTTTATGCAGAGAAACGTAATTGAGACGCAAACGCGGATATAGGTAAATTACGCAGTGGTACCAATGGTGACTTCTTCAAAATACTCCAAATACTAACATTTTTGATTCGCATAGCAGAAAACATCATCATGGTGTCATCTTTTTTTTGTATGGGATTTAGTGTGCGGTATCAAATGAAAGGGCTTGATGAGGCCAAATTTAGTTTTTTTTTTTGAATTTTTGAATATTGCAATGTGAGACGGTTCCTTCTTTAACTTCAGACATACATATTATAGGTACATCAGTTGAATATAAAATCATTAATACACTTTATAAGCTAGTTCATCAAAGCAAAAATCAAAGATTTACTATAACGACTTTCTGTGTCTGTTCATTATAAAGACAGTATGTACAAAATGTCAATGTCGGACATCTCGTCGCTGACAAGCAAGTCAGTAGGCATCTTAATAGCATACGTAATCAAAGTTACTCCAAGTAAACAACTTCATCAGAACTATCAATCAAACTTGTGTAACATAGTAAGTTATAAAGAATGGTGCGCATTCCCGGCGTACGCGTTGAAGGTAGCGAGTTCACTTCCAACAGGGACAACAACTTTGCAATTTGTGAACTGTGACGTCTCTTCTCTCAGGTTTATTTTGAACTAGAAGTATGGTAACAGGCTAATACTCTTATCATGCCGGCATATAACACATGTGAAAAATGTTTGTAGATATTTCAAATTATTCAACATGGACATACGTAGGTAACTTATACCACTTACCAACCTGTTCAGGCTTCAATGATAAAATTTGTGAGTGGTGATGTATCATCAAAGGCGGTACCATAGGTATGTGGAGTTTTTGTAAAGGGAAGGACTATAAACCCATAAGAAAATATGATTTTTATGCAGAGAAACGTAATTGAGACGCAAACGCGGATATAGGTAAATTACGCAGTGGTACCAATGGTGACTTCTTCAAAATACTCCAAATACTAACATTTTTGATTCGCATAGCAGAAAACATCATCATGGTGTCATCTTTTTTTTGTATGGGATTTAGTGTGCGGTATCAAATGAAAGGGCTTGATGAGGCCAAATTTAGTTTTTTTTTTTGAATTTTTGAATATTGCAATGTGAGACGGTTCCTTCTTTAACTTCAGATGTCTGTATGTTTGAGGAAGTTTCTCTGAAACCGCACTGTACGCGACCATTTAGGTTCTAAAGTGTGAGAATGAATTCCCTGCCGATGGCGAGCGGTGCGATGGTAGAAAGTAGCCGTGGGCAAAATTTCGAACAATTCCTCAGAAGACAACCCATTGTACAAGCGGTAGAACACATGGATAAATTAGGCACAATGTAATTTAGAGCCAAAGTCACAAGTACAGTTAATACAAAAACTGGACTATTATCTAGCAGTTGAGATAAGACTAGAAATTCGTTTCCAGTTCTGTAATGCAAAATTACCATGTTACTAGTTTTGGATGTATGGTCATTGAGGGCTTGAATAGTCTCATAGCAAAATCACTAGCTGAACAAACGTCCGCCAATTTGCACTAGGCCAGCGCTGTGTAATTAAGATGAATTGGTTTTATGACGTAAACTTCCTTTTGCAATGTGAAGCCTGTGCCCTGTAGTGAGACATACAAAGGATGGGGCAAGCAAACATTTTTTTTTATTTTTGAATTTATAAACGCATATATACTAAGTTTCAAATATTGTGTACAACATTTCAGAATTTGATCAACAAATATGGAATATACGATTTTTAAAACCCAGTGACATAGAGCTTTGAAATCTAAGAACTAACATACATAGGCGTACCCTAGAATCGTCCTGGCTCACCCTAGAAAATACTAGAAAGCTATCCCTTACACTATGTATGAGAGGCAGCTAGAAAATTTGGCCCCTCCTAGGAAAAAATCTTTGCTACGCCCTTGCTAACATAGCAACTGAAGGAATATATAGAGCTGAACTGACGAAAAGAGTAAATAGAAACGCTCCTCGTATACACAATTTGGTAAATTGAATGTACATACATGTATTATTACGTAAATAATGTATAAGTATACATACACTATTATATTACGTATTCAATGCGAGGAAAATCAATATAGCTGAGTTTACAACATCTGCGTTCATTGAAAACAGTGCTCTACTATAATAAAAGATCATTGCTGGATTATTTTATTTTCTATTTAAAAAAAAAATAGAATTAAAAGGCTACAGCTACTGAGTAGTGACGGAAAGAAAGTTATATAAGTGTGTCGACTAACACTTGAACCGTAACTCTTAGCAGTCATAGTTATGTTTAATCTGCTGTGGAGTAAACGCGAGCTATAGACCGCAACTATGAAAGGAAAGCGCGAACGTAGGTAGAACATTCATAGTCGGACTTGCGCACCGAGGGCGTACAAGAAATATGTGATGTAACTAAAAATTTAAAGTTCTCGGATTTTTTTCTTTAAATGTGCTATAAAACATTTCTTCATGCAAAATTACAAGATTCTTAATCGACTGGAAGTATTCTTTGGGTTTTGATTCCCTTGCGAGTAGTTGCTAGTTTGAAAATATGCGGCTTAAATTGCTGTTTCTTATGATTGCGTTGACATAGAAGTTCGATTTTGTTACAGCTTAAAGGTATTATAGACCTATATATAAAGAGTATTTGATATGAATTTCAATTTAATACCTTTAATAAGGGGTAGTAACTGAAAATTTTTAAAAATATTTTTATTATATGATGTAACTAAAAATTTATGTTTATCGCAATTTTTCCTTTATCTGTACTATAAGACGTTGCTTCGTACCAAATTTCAAGACTCTGAGTTCATGGGAAGTACCCCGAAGGATTTGATTCCCTTGCGATATTTTGAAAATTTGCAGATATTTGCGGCATAAACGGCTGTATCTTTTGATTGCGTTGGCTTAGAAGTTTGATTTTTTCACAGCTCCAAGAGACAGTAGACCTGAGTATTTGATATAAATTTTAGGTTGATACCTCCACGCGTTTCTGACAAAAAGGGTCCTGACGGACGGACGGACGGACAACAAAGTGATCCTCTAAGGGTTTCGTGTTTTCCTTTCGAGGTACAGAACCCTAAAAACACCGATTTGCGATAGCAAACTTTAGACATTTTCGACTTTTTTTACCTGAAAAGGTATGTAGACCAGTTAGTTCACTAAATTCTTAGGAGCATATTTTCGATTTTAAAGCACCGTTCCGCCAAAGACGATTATGTTTTACTTTAGACAATTTAAAAGTCAAAACAGTCGGGTTGAGGTCATTAAGTCAAAAGCTTTTACTCGTAGGTAAGTCCCTTCTCCAACCCTTGACATGCAAAATTTAACCTTGTAATTAGAGAATAAGGTACTGTAATTTGTGGCAGTGGTAAAGTGGCAGGCTTTTTTTTTTTTCTATGACTAGCACAATGTGGCTGATGCTGACATTATTGCTCCACCGGACTTATGGGCCGAGAATCTGAAGAAGTCTCAGCCTATGTAGGGCCGAACGCTCAAGGGCAGGCGATGTAATGTAGAAGACAAGTCGAGGGCTTGGCTCGATCTACAGGTGAAAAAAAATTAACATAGACAATTAAAAATAACACTTCGCAAAAATCAGATAACGGATTTACCTATTACTTAATTATATAAGTCGATTAACCAGTTCGTCTAGTATTCAAGACGCAAAACATTTCAAGGCAAAGAAATAATTATGTACATAGAAGCGCTATAGTTCAACGAAAGGTCAATCGCCGCAACTAAGTAACATTTCAAGAAATTCATGCTCGAGACGGTAAGGGTGATGAGGAGGATAATGACGTGCTTAGTGGAATTTGCCAACAGTGTTTTTTGTAAAGTAAAACATGAGGATATTCGCCAAAGAATCAAATTTACCGATGAAATTAAAATAGTTAGCAACTTAAAATGGGAATGGGCTGTCGACAAACAACCGAAAGGTAAGAAAGGATCTCGAGTGGTAACAACGAATTAGCCAGAAGCCAGTGGAAGCAGTAAGCTCAACACTGACCGCTGAGCAAACACACACTACGGACATTGGACGTGTACAGGCTAAGATGATGGCGTATCAAAATCCCGGTCTAGTTGCCTCCCTCCTCGTTAGTAAGTTTCCTGCTAACACTGCTGACCAAAAAAAAAGATGGTTGTTTCCGATCTGTGTTTTCATGTCTAAAAACAATAGATTTTCTTGCAAGTTTTTTTATTAATACTTTAAAAATAAGATCTTTAAACCTTATTTTTTTAAATAATCTTTTATATTCAGAAAATGATATATTACTAATATGCCACCAAACTGTAACTGCATGGTAAGCTTCAGGGTATATAAAAAAACAACTAGACAAAAGTAAAGAATGAGTAGTTAGTTCTACAATAGCTGGTCAGTGAACCGAAAATGATGCGGTTGCATAAGTAAAGCCGGGCGTTTGCGACAGTGCTCACGGGTCGGTGCGGAACTAGAAAAAGTTAACGAGATGCTACGGAACGTGCAATGTGCTATTTGAATATTGCAACATTCGACTGCAAGCAGAATATTATAATGTCAGTTTTAAATACGAGATTTCAATTTGCTATTTTAGGATCATTGGTAAAAAATAAAGAGAAAAACTGTTTACGAATCGACTTATTAATGGGACATCGAGGAGGAAGATCTATTTTTTGAAGTCCCACTGCGTTTTAGCCACCCCCTGTACAGAGGTCTGTACATTGCTAGGGATGTAATAGTATTATACTAGTATTAGTATATTTGTATTAGATTTTATATACAAATTGTGCTTGGCTCCGTCTGTTCTACTGCGTTCTTGGCTTAAGCGGGTATCGATGATGAAAACTAAGTCTTATTGGGTACTGTAAAGTTTATACGGTAAAGGTTGGTCTAGAGTTTTACAAAAAAGGTTTTTTTAATTTGTTTTGAGTATCCTTTTTTGGGTTTTTCCCAAAAATAATTAATCTTATCAAGTTCTTTGCGGGCTAAATGTCATCAAGAAATTTTTTTGGATGACAGTTGTCGCATAAGAATGGGCTATATCTCCGTAAATATTGATTTTAGATGAATAATTACTTCACAGAAACGATAGATCTCAAGATCTTTATTTCGAATGACACGTCAAAGTACAAAGGGCCATATCTACGTAACTATTGTTTGTAGTCAAATATTTTTATTGAATGATAAAACCCATCGTGATCTTTATTTCGAATCTAATATATAGCTATATTTAGTATATATATATATATATATATATATATAGTATTTAGTATGTAGTGTAGTTTTTTTACAAAAAATATAGCTCTCATCAAGATCTTTATCAAACTAGAAAGAGATATATCACCTATTGGTTGTAGACAAATAGTTTCTTTAAAGAAACGATAGATCTCATCAAGATATTTATTTCGAATGACAGTTGTCAAACTAGAAAGGACATTCTTTGAAACTGTTTACAAATTTATCAATATTTTTGGTGATATAGCCCTTTATAGTTTGACAGCTGTCATCTGCAATAAAGATGTTGAGATATATCACTTTTGTAATAAAACAACTAGCCTACGAATATTTTCGGAGATATCTATTTTGTTGAAATACCTTTAACCTTGTAAAATCTAACTGCAAAAACAAAAATTGTTTATCAAAGGTACATAATCGTACCATAAACTTTATAAATTCAGAGGGTTTGTTTCTTTGTGAAAAGTAATCTACATAACTACTGGAATGACTTATAAATTACATTAAATCAGATAGTCTGATGGAAAAAGATATAGGTAATGTTTTATTATTAGTTAAGGAGTATTACAAAGTAAAGTATATACTGCAACGAAGTCGCGGTGGAAATTTTTAAGGTCAATACAATACGCAAAATAAACACAATTCGATAAGAAATTTCGACTGTAAAATATTAAATTTTAAATTCTCATTAATTTATACTCATTAAAAGATACCATCAATGAAAGTAAAAGAAAAATTTTTATAAAAAAATACAAGGCTTGAAAAACCCACTAAAACTGTCAGCAAAGATAGAAGAAAAATTTTTTTAGGCATTCGATTTCAAAAGGTAGAAAATACTTAGATCAATGTTCGACGTGCGAGCGTAAGTATTTCTTACAATCTAGTGGGTTTTTGAAAGCAGTGTAATTTTTCTATTAAATATTGTTTTGTTAACTTCTCTTGAGGGAAGTTATTATTATAGGTCCAAAAATCGAAATCGCTAAATTTGCGTTGGCTTTACGGATTGAGACTGACAAATTGTTTGCAATCATTTTTAGAATTGTGTCTGTGTGTGTATGTATGTATGTTAGCTTTTTTTTGCCCCTCGATATCTCAAGAAACAATGGACCAATATCTCGTCGCCATATGAACCGATACGCCAAGTCATGACTTAGATCTGAAAAGAGTGTGAGCAAAATCGATTTAGCGGTTTGTTTTTATCGATAAAAAACTGTTTTTTACAAGGCTCAATATTAATCTTAATGTATAAATTCTCAAATATAAAAAAAATATTCTCAAGGGAAGTTGCTCGTGCGTTACTGCTACCGAACTATATTTAAATTTTTAGTTGGCAATGGACACATATGTAAGTAGGGGATCACTTTTATCAATTAAAAAATATGAGGTTCGTCGAGAAGGAAGCAATTAGAGTTTTAAATCAAAGAAAATGGACAAACATACATACCTACAATTGTGAAATTTAGCACACGTGTTTATAAACACACATATACATATGCTATTTGTAATGTCTGTGATTTACTTAATTAATGAGGATAAATCAATAAAACTCGACTATACGACCAGAAACATATTTAATACTCAACCTTTCGATTATATATACAAACGTAGTAAGGTCTCTGACAGCGAACGTAATCCATGTAAAACCTACCTGCAGTACAGATATTACACTATTCTAACAATATTGCTTACGTACATACAAGTCGAAATGAGAACCTCCTTTTTTTGAAAGTTGGCCAAAAAAGAAACAACTTACACTTGTTCCAACGCACTGCACTCCACATACATTTTCAAAATTAAAAACAATCTCTAAACAAAAATAAAAACAGAAAAAAAAACACTGGTGTTATTAAAAAAAATCCGATCCGTGTTCGTGCTTCGAAGATTAAATGCAAGATGGGCGCACGACGCTTCGAATCTTACAAATATGCAATTAAAATTAAACGAGATATCAAGTTATTTCAAGGTTATATGATACGTAGTTCTAGATAAAATATTGGTAAACGACGTACGTACTAAGTAACACACATGTTTTAATGTTTACAAATACATACAGTTTGCCCGCACGCTAAGAAGTTGAAATACAGAAATTACTAACAAGGCATAAGCGCAAAGCCCTGGGAAATGCTAGTGTAATTGTAATTGAAATATAGAATTTTGCAAAGTTCATCTATTGAAGGCAAAATGGGGTTGAAAGTTTGTAAGAAATTCGGTTGAGGGGAGTTGAGGGTAAACGCTGTTCATACAAAATTAATTTGCCATAATCTTCATAGTTCCATGAATTTGCTTTGTATTTTAATTACAAAAAACAAAAAATTAAGTGCATTTAAAATAACTAAGGGTTTTCGGTTTTATGAGATTCTGACAAGCCATTTGTCACTTAATGAAAAAAAAACCAAATGTGATAAATTTACATTACCAAATGTTAGTCAGAGACAGACATGTATTAATATTAATGGCGAGCAATTAGAACTTGTTAATTCAACAGTCTTTCTTGGCATAACGCTGGACTCCAAACTTCAATGGGGTCCTCATATTCATAACCTAGCCAAAAAACTTAGCTCTGCTGTGTATGCGATCAAGAAAATAAGACAATTGACCGATGTCGACACTGCAAAAATAGTATATTTTAGCTATTTCCATAGTTTAATGACATATGGTATCCTATTGTGGGGTAGCGCTGCTGATGTAAATACAATATTTTTGTTACAAAAAAGGGCAATTCGTGCTATTTATAAATTAGGATCTAGGATATCTCTGAGGGATAGGTTTAGGGAAGTAAAAATTTTAACTTTAGTGTCGCAGTACATATATGAAAATCTTTTATATGTACATAAAAATATCAATAGTTTCAGCAAGAAAAGTGACGTTCACAAAGTAAATACTAGATGTAAAAATAAGCTGTTGGTGCATGATACACGTCTACACAAAATAAGTAACTCTTTTATGGGGCAATGTATACACTTTTACAACAAAGTTCCCAATAAAATTCAAAATCTATCAATAAGTAAATTTAAATCTTTTATCAAGCAGGTACTTTGTAAAAAGGCATATTACAATATTTCAGACTATGTTAATGATAAAAATCCTTGGGACTGATGATGCTCAATTACAGGATGCATAGGTAAACCAAATTAAAATGGAAATAACATAAAATTGTACGTAAATTTTAACAATAAATTCATGAAAATTGGTTGGCGGACTAGAAGAATTCGTTGGTACAAGTTATTAAGAGACAAAGCACCACTGCAGTTTAATAGATTTTCATATATGTTACAGGACAACACGACCATATCCAAAAATCCAAACTCATTCAGCAAAGCCAGGCATCATCGATTGTTACATCTCCGCCGAGCCGTGACCTCCACCAGGCTATGCGGATGAATTGGACACGCGCGTGGGCGCACTCTTCCACCTGATAATGCCAACTCAATTATTATGGTTAGGTAATAGCAAAATGCAAGACATTATGATTCACCTCTCCGAAAACCTATCAAATGAGGGAACTCAACGTGTATAGACGTTTAACGTTATATTGAATACAAAGTGTCATATATATATTAATAAAGCCTGTACTGCGTTGTTTTAGAAAAGAAAATTGGCAAAATTAATTTCCCTAAACGAACTGATAGGCTTTTCTGAAGTATAATACCAACAAAAAAATGTAATATTTTTTTTATTTAAAGAAAATAAGTTAAGTTGGGTTTTCAACGATACTGAATTTAAATTTTTATCAGTTTTCTTTTAAGAGGGCGATTTAGGCCAGAAAGCTATTTTCTGTAATTCTAACGTTGTGTATGTAAATGCACTATAAATCATTAGATAATGTCATATACATTACTATGAGATATATATGTTATATACTTCATAAGTAATTTATACCGTATTGACGCCTTGAAACTTTTAATTTTTTGTATGGAATTTAACGTTATTACCGTTTTGTAGTCACATTTATTGACTTTTTGCTACAACTTAAAGTCCACGCACTAGATAACAAGCTATTCTAATTATTTAACCAACTTTCATTACAAACAAATGCAAAACACGCTTTGAAAATTTGTTGAAACAATGGTCACTTCCAGATTTTTTATTGCATTAAATACAATAAATGAAAATCATTCGGTAAGGTAATGCACTAGACAAAAGTCAGTTGTATAATATATATTTTTCAATCCTTTAGATGCAATAGTTTAGCCACAAAAACGGCGTATTTTCGCGCTCTAGCCTATACCGCAGCCTTAAATCAAAGATTGACGGACCCAATATGGCGTCAATTTGAATGTAAAAATTCTTTGAATTTGATGAAATATACCGATGACCTAAAAAATATAGTCGGAAGTGGCTGGATAAGCCTTTGTCCACAGTTAACTGCTATAGGTAGGGTTGCCATAATTATTGGGAACTGATACGGGACGTTTAAGGTAATATTTCTCGAGATTAGCAATAACTTTAAAAAAACTATATTTTTTACTGAAAAGATATTGATACATAAGATAATTATGAAGTCCTTAATCCCAAAGTAGTTAAAATATCATTAAATTAACGATTTGCGACAGTCATATTGCTACATACGTGTATATTAACAAAAAACGGGACTTACTAGCAATACGGGACAAGGTTCTCAAATACGGTGACGTATGGCTATAGGGGGATTGATTTAAGTTTTAATGAGTTTTCAGTGCCCATAAATAATATATTTTATACTCGTTAACAGAAAAATTGCTCGAGCGGTTGTTGACGGGTTGAGAACCTCATTCTATTGAAGACGGTTAAAGTACTTTAAAAACGACCCACAACACAATGAAGAAATAAAAAAATTTAAGTCCCAAGAAACGATCCAATAATGCAGTACGTTTCCACAGACCTCTGCTGTTCGTGGAAATCTGGCAACCACAACAATGGTTTTTTGTAAATCACAGTTCCATAACCACATAAATAAAACATGGCAGAGCACTGCTTGCTTTTTTCTCTATCGCAGCAAATACCAGCAATAAAATTGTAATGAGAATTCCGAAACGCAATTCTCGACTCTGAGAATAATTTTAACCAAGCTCTATACCTACTATGAAAAAGCAGCAATTATTTTTCTCGATGACTATTAAAATTTGTTGGATTGCACATTTTGAAAACACGCAACGCGGCGTGGAATCGAGGTCACATGCTGGCCGAATACTTTTGCCGAATATTTGGCTATTCGGCCAGGAAGCTCGCAGAATTTTCGGTTTTAAAGAAAAAGTGTATATAGAAAGTCATATACATCCCAATATTTTTTTGTTCAAACATTTATTTTATTTTATTGCTCACTCCATTTATTGTAAAGTAAGGCCATTGTAATCTGATAACTTAACTCCCAAAGAAGGTACACGTTTAAGTATAAGTAACTTACAAAAACAGACATCCGCCGACTAAGACACAATACAAGTTTTCCTCAAATACGTATTTTTGAATAAAAATGTTTATGAATTTAGATAAAATATCAAAAGAAGCATTCTTTGATAAATTATATAATCGGTACTGTTGTGAAAATAAAGTTTTTGGGATCAAACGCCTTCATACTCAAATATAACCTACCTAACTAAGAAAATTACCGTAAATAAATAACTCCTTTTTTATTCTACTTAGGTGGCAAACAAGCTAACGGTCCACCTGATTGTAAGCAGTCACCGCAGGATATGGACGCTTCGCGCTTGTCGACCTTTTAAAAATCTAATTACTTCTTTATTGAAGAACCTCATACTATAGTCTTAAGAGAAAGCCAAAACAAGTACAACCTATAAGCGTTCGCGGGAGGAAGTTCCTAATACCGCGGTGTGCGTGACCAATTAGGTTTTAAGGTGTTAGGATAAGTCGATAACGAGCGTTGCGATGGTAAAAAGTAATCGAGGGCATCATTTAGAAAAAATCCTGAAATCATAGCCCATTATACAAGCGGTCGAACACCCACAGGGAGGCAAACTCTCTACTAAGACTTTTAAGGATTCGCTAGTGACTTTGGGATCGTCGACGATTCTCTCAGCTCGTTGTTGAACCGAGTCAAAAGGACGAAGCTGAAATCTAGTTGCACCTGCCCGGAGATGGCAGGAGTACTCCATAAGGTGCTGTAATTGCGACTTGAGAAGCAGCAACTTTTGCCCCGAGGTGAATTACTCCAAGTTTTTTGGACGTCAGCTTGATCTTATCTTCCAAAGATCTCGGAACTGAACAGCGCTGTAGATGTCAACATCAAGGATTCCTATGCTCTTGAAGATGGTAAATGGCGTGTTCTGGAATTGTGGGACCCCATTTCCACTAGACCCTATAGTGAATAGGGTTTTATTGGCGGTGAACTCGCAGACTTGCGTCTTCGTTAGATTGAATCTCAGAAGCTAAGTGTTAATCTCACACTCCATCACCTTGGAAAGGAGAGAGGTAATAGCGATTAGCCTGTAATTTGATGAAACTGATCTATCGCCCGTTTCGGGCACCAGGTGCACATTCGCAGTCTTCCACGAAGACGGAAATTGCCTGGTGTGGCAGGAATGCGCAAAGAGGCGCAAAGGTATAGCACACAACTCAAGAGCACACTGTTGAAGCACCATGCTGGTATACCATCTGGCCCACTCGACATATGAATGACCTCCCGCTGTGTTAAGGAGATTTCCGGCATAATTTTACCGCACCACGGTATAGTAGGTGGTAAAGCGCTTTGTCTTTCAAGTTGAGGTAAGGCAAAGAGACTGGCCAGTAGATCAGCTTTCTCTTTAGCACTATGGGCAAAGTCACCATCGGTCCTTCGCAGTGGTGGTAACGACGACTTGAAACAGTTTCTTTCAGCAGCTTTAGCAAGCGACCTGAAACCGCGAGGAAAAGCTTGCAAACGGCCACCTATTTTGCCGATGACTTGGAATCATCTTTCATTTGAAACACTGTGTTTAGTAATATAATCTGTTCTGTAGTTACGGACAGACAGAGGCGACAGCCGACTCTGTTTTATAGTGCAGTTATCAATATCAATCAATGAATTTGCAATCTTTGAAATTTCTCGCTGAATAGTATTTGCATGTCAAATCAGCTAAAAGTCAAGGGAACAACAACCTTCGTGGTCGCAGTGAGAGGCATCTAAATTGTCTCAAACATTTGACGGAGCAAAAGTTAATCAAACTGTGAACTTTTATTGGCAATCAGCATGCAGCAGATCTTAATAATTTATCATTAATACGGTGTATTCTGAGACTATTACATAGTACTATTGGATTATGGCCAATTTAGACGAGGCAACATTTTTTAAATTCAACAATTGCTGTACAAAAGTAGAATTCAATTGCTTACACAATACCAAATAAAAAAATAAAGCAATTATTGAAATTGACAATTATTGTTTTCAACTTTTGACCTGTCTTAACCTGAACTTGTATATGCCAACAACGGTGAGTGAGTTGATTTAAGTATTGCATGCATTTGCGCTGACGAAAAAAACGAGCAATTGAGGGCGCGTTCGTTCTGGGATGTAGGATCATTATTTTCATTACTTTTGCCACCTGTCATCCGTTCGTTTAGCATTGGTATCAGAAACATCAAAATTTTAGTATCATCTGTGACAAACTGTCATACGTTCGTTTACGATATTTTTGTTACCGAAAAATGAAACTTTAGACCCATGTCTGGAGGTGAGGTTTTTGTGTTAATCTGTCAAACTGCCTACACATATTCATTGTTTACGGTAGTGTGTGTGTGTTTTATCGTAGTGTGTGTGTGTGTTTTATCGTAGTGTGTGTACGTCAAGCGTTCGTTTTGCAAGTTTTGTAATCAAAAAATTTGTTAGTAACGTTTCAAAGCTAAGCGAATGGTAGGTGTCGGTGGCAAAACTGGCACAACTTTTGATAAAAAAGTGTGAAAAGTATCATTCGTGGGAACTCTTAATCCCAGAACGAACGCGCCCTGATTGAAAACAATTTTTGAGGTTTTCGGTTAGAAATGTCGCAAATAAAAAAAAATCGGGTAGACTTGATAAAATTTATCGAATTGTACCGTCATTATGAATGTTTGAGGAACACTGAAAATATTAATTATAAAAATAGCGACGCTCGAAAAGCAGCTTTGGTAGCATTTGCCGAAGTATTCAATCAGAGGGTTTGGCCCGAAATAAATTAGAAATGAGATTAAAAATTCCAGAACCCAATATCAATCCATCCAAGTACCTACATACCTCGACACTCAGTTCGGAGTGTTGCAAATGTTTAATTGAATTTTAAGTTGAATTCAATTTATTGAAGAAAGTGGTTACATAATGCCATTCAATAATTGCTTTCAAATATTGTATTGAACATATAATAAATTTGTCTCATCTTAACTAAGCTTTAAGGTGAATCCGTCCCAAGTGTTTCCTTAGGACTGCATAACATTCATTATTTTTAACTTTAAACATATCTCAACTCAAAAAGTTTCAGCCATAAAATGCCATTGAATTATTATAAATAATAAAAGTTTCTATTGCATTAATTCAAATGTACGAATAGAGTAAACGCTGTTGTTATTTAATAAGTCACTGGCATTCCATGCTATGTACTTAGAAGGTAAAAAACCAAGGTAAATAGCGATATATGATAACGATGCCTTTTGAGTCGCGACACCTTTTATTGTAGACACTTAATGCAATAAATTTTGTATGATAAAAAATCTAAATCAGTTTCACCTTAAGCTAAGTGCACGCTATTTGAAATTGAATTCAAAAATCTGGAGCGTAGATAGGAAAAGAATATTGTTAGCATAATTTTATTTGCATCAACATCGTGACGATAAGGTTTAGATTATCTTTTTACTCTTCAATGGCTATTTGAAATCTATTTAAGTTTGCAATTATTTTTTATACATCTTTATTTACTTACCAAACAATTCCATTAAGATTGCCTCAAACATTTGCTAGAGAAACACGTTTATTTGCAGCTAGTTTTGCAAACCCATGTCACCGTTTAGTTTGGCAAGTATTGGGTAACCAACTAATCATAAGAAGACACCCGCTTCTGGATTATGTAAAAGCAGTTGAGACCGGTTGCTATCGCATTACTGTTGTTTTAATGAACGAGTACATTAGTCGTTTAATAGTATACGAACCGCAGCGTCTCGTAGCGTGCTTCATGCAAACGAATTGTGTACTTATTTTTGACATTACTAATAAAGCAATATGAAATTCTGAAGACATGTCTAGGAATAAATATTTAGGTCTCATTATCGCAAAGATTTCAAGTTAATAAAATATTTCTTCAGGATTTTGGAAAACCACAGACAGATATTTGGCTTGAGATCAAGTCTACAAAAATTAATTGAGAGAGAGGAGGAGGACTAAGGACATGAACAAAAATAGTCAAGATAAATTTCTTGTGAATTTCACAACTACAATTTACTACGCTGTGCTTTACGGTCTAAATTCTAAAGAATGCGTGGCTGTAAACTCTATTTTTCTCTACCTGCTTGTCTTATTTTGTAAACAATATTTAAACCTCATAAACAATGAAAAGAAACTTAGGTTTAAAACAAGATAAAGGCAATAAACACTATCAGTAAAAAAAAAGAGATTTACCACTGTTTTACCTAGAGGTTTTTCTAATTTGAGACCAAATGATAGTTTTCTAGACTTTAAGGTTAGAATTGTGTTTACAATATAAGGCAAGAAAAAATAGGTTTCACTCATTTTACCACAGCCGATTAGCACGCAGGTTTTGATAAATTCATTCATAAAGATGATCCACTTGGACCACCAAAGAACAAAGGCTGCAAAATGATTCTGACCCTAATCCTCGAAAAGCGAAGGAGGATAAAGGAACAGCAAAGTCACGCGATAACAACTGATTTTAAAGCTATTACATAATAACTCTGCTAGTCCAAGGCGTGAGAAATACGACTTGTGACGTAAAGAAACGTGAGAACAGTTGAGACGAACGATTTGAAATACTTGGGGTAAACAAAAAGGTTGATATTGCTTTACAGCCACGTAAGAGGATGCACGGAAAATACGGATACACTGATCTAGTTACTATTTGAGTGGTTAATTCGCTGCTTATCTCTACGATACAATCGATTTTTTTGCATTATGGCATAATTGAATGAATGAACGGAACTCATTGATGAAAAAATAACAAGATTTCCGTTTCATAAATATAAAATGCATTGCTTTCCCAAACATGGATGTCGTAATTAAAATTTACAATTATTGTCAATTCCATTTGGTCAAATATTCATTGTTCGTCACAGACTGATTGGTTCCCACGGTGAACACACATTTACGTCATTGAATATCTAAAAATAAATGCCCGTGTTAATATTTTAGCTTATGGCCCGTGGCACTATAAATTTTATTTCATGTCAAGGTTAACACTAGCTCTAATCATTAGTACGTATATAGTCAAGGCTTTCTGTACATAACAATAACATTTTGTAATGTACCTTATTAGAGTAAGTTCGATCGAACTAATAAAGTACAGGCTGTTTTTTTTTTTTCATTTTTCAGGGGTTGGATTCCCACCTTAAACAGCCTGATTTATCAAATCTTTGAATACAATTTTACTTTCTATATAAAATAAAGAAATATTACCAAGCAGTGAAATTTGCCATCATTAGTATTTGAAAATAAAAAAAATCCTTGTACAATAACGAAAGTCCAGTTCTAGTCTAGTATACGTACATAAAATGTACCTCACCTACATATATTAAATCTTTTTCCTCAATAAGTAAGTCATAAATTTATTTCACTAGCTTTGGCAGCGGCGCTGCATGCGATAAACTCGGTTACCAAGCGTGGGTTTCCTACAGGAACTCCTTATTATACGAAGAAAGTTTGCTATAAGCAATCTATAGCACCTTAAGTTCGCCTACGTGGGAATTGTATATAGTTATTCCTGCAGGAACTTATAATTTTCGGGATACGAAGTAGCCTCTTGACGACCTCTTTAACAATTCCTGTGACAAATTTCAGCTCAATTGGATGCTTCGTTGTGATGTGAAGAAGGACTTACTCACTTTAGCATATATAATATTGTAGTATATGCACTGTGACGATACTAATATTTATGTCTTAACATTTTTGTAATGCAATGTTTTTATTCAAGTTTTAGCGCGAAGATTTGCATTAGTAAACAAGTAGTAAAGATAAATCTTCTATAAAAGTAGAAGTGGGAACTTAGATTATACCAGTCATAATAATTACAAAGCCCACTAAAGAACTAGGTCTGCCAAGAGATACAGTAATTACTATGTGTAATCCATGTCTATCCTTAGCGGCGTTAGTAGGGTTTTACTATTTTGGCTGGTTAGGCTAGTGTAGGTGAGCGCTGATGTACATCATAAGGAGGCGCCCCTTAAACCTGCTGTGTTCAACATGAAAATCTCATCAGGAAGCTACATCACTATGGTATAAGAGGCAAAGCTCTCGACCTTTTGACATCCTATATGAGTAGGAGAGTACAGAAAATAGATGTCAACGGTGAAAGATCTCCGGGATCAGCAGTCACTATAGGAGTCCCTCAGGGCTCAATTTTAGGTCCTTTTCTATTTCTTATTTACATTAATGATCTCCCATATAATGTAAAAAACCATGACATTGTCTTATTTGCTGATGACACCTCTTTGCTTTTTAAAGTTAAGAGACGACAGACATGTTATAATGAATTAAATGATGCCCTTTCTAAAATTGTAAATTGGTTTAACGCTAATAATTTGTTACTTAATGAAAAAAAACCAAATGTGTTAAATTTACATTACCAAATGTTAGTCAGAGACAGACATGTATTAATATTAATGGCGAGCAATTAGAACTTGTTAATTCAACAGTCTTTCTTGGCATAACGCTGGACTCCAAACTTCAATGGGGTCCTCATATTCATAACCTAGCCAAAAAACTTAGCTCTGCTGTGTATGCGATCAAGAAAATAAGACAATTGACCGATGTCGACACTGCAAAAATAGTATATTTTAGCTATTTCCATAGTTTAATGACATATGGTATCCTATTGTGGGGTAGCGCTGCTGATGTAAATACAATATTTTTGTTACAAAAAAGGGCAATTCGTGCTATTTATAAATTAGGATCTAGGATATCTCTGAGGGATAGGTTTTGGGAAGTAAAAATTTTAACTTTAGTGTCGCAGTACATATATGAAAATCTTTTACATGTACATAAAAATATCAATAGTTTCAGCAAGAAAAGTGATGTTCACAAAGTAAATACTAGAAGTAAAAATAAGCTGTTGGTGCATGATACACTTCTACACAAAATAAGTAACTCTTTTATGGGGCAATGTACATACACTTTTACAATAAAGTTCCCAATAAAATTCAAAATCTATCAATAAGTAAATTTAAATCTTTTATCAAGCAGGTACTTTGTAAAAAGGCATACTACAATATTTCAGACTATGTAAATGATAAAAATCCTTGGGACTGATGATGCTCAATTACAGGATGCATAGGTAAACCAAATTAAAATGGAAATTACATAAAATTGTACGACTAAAAATCTTTTATTTAAAACATTAATTGTATTTTAGTTTATTTGTATTATTGATAGTGTTTTTAAAAGAGTAACTATCGAGTTTCTTGCCGGATTCTTCTCGGTAGAAATCAACAACATTGTGAACCGGCGGGAAGGTGGGAGGGTTCAAAAAATAATATTTTATAACTTTGACGATTCAAAAGTGATTGTAAAATCCTTATTTAAATAAACCATTTTGACTTTGACTTTGACTTTGACTACTTTCAGGTCGTAAGTCCTGAACGCTGATCTACCTAGTTCCCACTCTACAAAACGTATGGACATAGCATTCGTATGGATTTTATTTTCAAATGTGGAAGTATGCTACTTTGCTTGCTACTTAGGATTCCTTTGTGTAGGGATGACAGAAAATCATATAACTCTTTAGTACCTGTGTCCTTTAGTTCCGATATTTGAGTATTTGCTTTGTTTAGGTGTTTTTGTACTGACTTAGAAATGGTGAAAACTCGAAAATAGGTATGATTTTTGATCGTAGGTTTAGCTATATTTATTTTCTTGACTATTTTTTTGAAACTTTTTTTGTTATTGTTTAACTAAATTATGTTATGACTACATGACATTATTTTTATATCTTCACAAAATACCTAACATTAAATTACGTACCTACCTACACCTCGAAGTAAACTTTATGGCGGATTGCAATTTACTTTTGGACCCGATTGGATTAAATCAACTTCGGTAAACTAAATTTTAACAGAGGTTCCAACTTCGTTACAAGGCAATAGGGTTGCCAATATCACTTTTTCAATAGACATATTATACAACCGAGTCCGAAAGTCACTGGTATCGATGGGTATTATACAAGTCTATCGATAAAACAATCGATCTTGAAAGTCACTGGTATCGAGGTATTATACAAGCCTGTCGATAATACAATCAAGTCCGAAAGTCACTAGTGTTATACAAGTCTATCGATAAAACAATCGATTTCGAAAGTCACTGGTATTGATGTATTTTACAAGCCTATCGATAATAAAATCAAGTCCGAAAGTCACTGGTGGTATTATACAAGTCAATCGATAATACAATCGAGTCCGAAAGTCACTGGTATCGAGGTATTATACAAGTCTATCGATAAAACAATCGATTTCGAAAGTCACTGGTATTGATGTATTACAATCGAGTCACTGATGGTATTATACAAGTCTATCGATAATGACTTTATGAACAAAAACAAGTTTAATATTAAATATATATACATACGTACGTACATCGTATTTGCACACATGTTGAGCTCATTGCAAATGATCAAAAGAAGCACTCAGAAACAACAAACCGCACCACGTTTTCGCACGACCTTTCGAACATTACTGAAAAACCTTGCACGTTCATATGTCGATATTTAAACTACAAAATAAATACGAATGTGATATATTAATAACGCCTGTTTCCCAAGGCGGTATGTAAAGACGCCACTTGCAACGATCGTAGCACACCTTTGTATTTATGTATTACATCACGGTTTTTATCCCCCGAAGGGGTTAGGTAGTGACTGAAAACAAACCCCGATCATTATGCATGTGTTTTATATCGCCTATCGCCGCGACACATACCATAAGTCATAAATGCCAACTTTATATATAATAAGCGGTAAGGGGTCATCATACAAAAAACATTTATGTATTTTCCTATTTTTTTTTTCTCTATTGATAAAAACTGGTAATACATACGAACTTCACACTTGGAGCGGTTATAAAGCAGACTGCTAACTACAAATTCCGTTTGTGATCTAGGATTGAACTTCGATTGCTGCCATTAGCCGAAAATAAAGTCATCATCAGAATTCTACAGACACTAAATCGCAGACCTAATAAATTATTAGGTTTATATAAGAATAAATAAATAAAAATGGCCTAGTAACGAATATTTTCAATAATTCAACAAGTGAGTGCCCTATAGAACATATTTGTCCTATTTTTTCCTATTAAATTGTCTTCATTATAAAACTTACGAGGGTGGGAGTTCCCCTTCGTAGTACCCATTCACTCAACATCTTTCAATTTCATTGAATGAACTCAATAAAATGATCCAACGATGAGAGAAGCTTTTCAAAAACAGGGGTGATTAAACTGAATGTGGAACGGGCTGTGAACTCCAATTGAACTTTGGGATTTTTATAGGATCGATACCGTCAAGTGATGTACAATTGTTAAATATACCAATTTAGGGATGAATAAAATGTTATGAATATACATATATATTGCTATTAATGTTTGTATATCAAATTATTAAACCATACGGGTTATTAAGCCTTACATACACATCTGATTCAATTAGAATAAAATGGCTGCTTCTCGTTGTAGATCTATATATATTTATAGTATTTTTTTTTTCTATTATTCGGTTTTTTTGTTTGTGTTTCATTAAACGCACTAGGCGAAGTGGAGAGTAGTAATAAAATAAACTCTATTTTAGAAAAAAATAGAACGGGACATGAGAAAATTATGCCGACAGTGCTTGCGGGGGGGCTTAGCTATTTATCTGTATATATAAAAGAAGATACTGATTGGCTAATTCAATAACATATCTACGCCCAGTCCCAACGGCTGGATCTAAAAACTTAAAATTTGGCATAAAAGTTCCTACTTGACGGAGATCCACTAAGAAAGGATTTTGCATTCGTATGAAAGTCCGTCAATTTTAAAGATAAACGCATAATTAGTATTTTTCCTAAAGTTGAAAATCGACATTGTATTGTTCAGCATTTTCGAAAAATCAAACCCTAGGGGAGAAAACAGGGGACGAAATTTTGTACTACAATTCCGATATTTTTGTAGGTTTAACCAATACAGTTAAGGTGATGGCTTACCCAAACGAGTTAAGTTTGCAAGTATTTGATTAATTTTGTCACAGTTCAAATATACAATATGTTATAGTTCAAACCTTAAGTAGCTCTGCATGTAATTAAGTAAATTTGCTAATATTATAATAATTTTAAACATCTCATTGTACCTAATGCTTGTGAGAGAAATAAACAATTAATTATTAATTAATTATTAAATTAAAAAAAATTTAGCTATTAAAACAGTTACAAAAAAAAATTCTGACACTCTATTTTTTATTCATAAAATAAAATATATTATTTTGATCAAGTGAATTTGCTAATTTTATAGTTCTGATTAAATATTTTAATTTTATTCCGAAAAAAAAAACCGAGAAAATCGAGATTTTTAACGTGCGGTCACGTGCTAGCGCCTATCGTACGTGGAACTGTGCCTCTTTGTATGCTTCAATAGTGTAAAATGTCTTACGTACACTGGTCGAAACGGCACGCTTTTGCTAGGATATGCCATAGCCTTAAGTACGCTTTCATTTTCTGTCTAGACCACGCGGACGAAGTCGCAGGAAAATTATGATACCTATGTAATAAATAGTTACGTATTCTTGTTTCTGTAACTTTATGGTTATAAGAAATCTCCGTTTTATTACCAAATAAACGTGAACGTAAACGAAAATATGTTAATGTTATGAAATCAAATCTAACAACCCATTTCCTGACGAGACGAGTCATAAAAATTTACGATACAATTTAATTTTAGATAACAGTCTGTATACATTCAAATTTATATCATACAAAATATACAATTATTTATAAATAAAGATTTGTAATATAGTATGTCGAAAAAAATATATAACTGTTATTTTTGCCACTAAATTACTTACTACCAGAACGATAGCCACCGTATTGTAAAACATTTATTTATTACCAGAAGTTTTAGTATACAAACACACTGCTTTTTCCCTCAGCTCGGTCCGTGTACCTTCTGCACTAATTATGTTTATGTCTCATGAAAATCGTATAATTCGCAGTTTTACAATATGCCTTAGGCAGATTGTATACTATGGAACAAAATGGGGCAGAATTCGCACTGTATAAGTCATGTCGATTGGGTTAGGTTTGGGTCTCGACTCCAGTTTATATTTAATAATCTGAAAACTTATACAATATTTTTTGTTCCATAGTATACAATCTGCCTAGGCATATTGTAAAACGGTGGATCATACAATTTGGCTGCTACGGACCAACGCTTTTGTCTTATATATCTCAGAAATTGTCTTCTAATAAGCAGCCAATCTAAAGCACATTCACCATTTCTCTTTTACATTATTTTACAATCTGGTTTAGTTCAGCAATCATTACCCAGTGGCAGTCATAGGTAATGAACGAATGAGCATATTACGTGGTATGAAGTAACTTCCGCACAGATTACTTACCTAACTTCTATCTAATACTGTGACACATTACTTTCACTAGATGAAATAGCAACATTTTTAAGCAGCATACTAACGCTTCTTACGCTTGCAAAGCTCCCGAATAATTATTTGGAATAATCATATGTTTTCTAATTTAGCATATCGTTCTCTCCAAATGTGGAAAAAAATATATTTTTAACCAAAATTGAAGTAAAAAGAGTCATTGAAAGATCTGTGATTTGTGTTCAACAATATAATGCTGTATTTCCATCAATTAAAAAAACAATTACGCTTAGTCGAAAAAAAATAATTAAACATTTGATGAACACACAATTTAAGTTTCAAGCATAGTTTAACTTTTTTGTCAGCAAAAAACACATAGATATATAAGTATGTCCTGGTTACCTATCTGGTTACCGGCAAAGTAAGAAATGCAGTCATAAAAATATGCGTTCCTCAGCTATCTTACGTAAAATTCCGATGGCGTAACAACCTTATGAATGAGATAATCATTTCAAATGATAAAGATATCTACAAACCAAATGATAAAACGGCAGATAGCCTCAATAGGTTGACAACAAAGTTGTGATTTAGTGATAGATAAGTAAATTACTTGAAATATTAACATCATTCAATAGTGAATGGTTTCAAATCAATACACAAAAATTACTGAGCGACAAAAGACAATTGTGTCTATTGCGCGTTGTTTCGACTACAACACAACAATAGATATGAGGTTATCGATCGAAATACCCACTTTCTATTAATAATACATAAGTGGAAAATTAAATTAGGTACAGTAAAATGTGATTGGCTGCCTGATAAAGAAACCCCAGATTCGTATCTGGTTGTACGTCATGTCTTATGTGAGAATTACGTCCTCATGTAGTTCGCAAAACGCAAAATTATATATATAAAGCTGTAAATTATTCGCATTTATAATATTGGTATGACGTTATCAGATATTACGGCTTGTAATGGTACATAACAGGTACGTATGTTGTTACAACTCCGCAACAGCTGAGAGGATTTACATTTATTTGATGGTTAGTCTACACCTATCGAGCACTGGGCCGAACTCTCGATCCGCTGCTCGGCCGAGTGACTACTAAACACCGAGACTGTTAGCACTCTTCTGTTAGCTTCGTTCGAGTGTCAGTAGTAATTAGTAAAATTATCATGGAACTACCCTCCCCGCCAATCCACTCGAAATTTCACTCGGTTTAATACTAAATTTTACGTTTTCAGTACTCAGCCCAGTGCTCTAATACAGCATCTAGAGTTTTTACAGTAATAGATTACTCCACGTATGAAACCGTGGGACAGTTGTTTTAGAATACAAATAGAATTATTTCCAAAATAGCAATTATTACACTGCCAAATTTCAAATTAATCTAAGAGGTTGTAGAACTAGAGACAGCCGTAGCATTTCTTTTTTACCTTCATTAATTATCAAAGCATCTGTAAAAACAGTAATTCACTATTGACCTGACTCACCGACTCAATTCAACGCCTTAGTTGACAAAACAAGGTTCACTAACTAAACCCATAACGAGTCATAACAGCCCTCTATTAGTCATTGTTAACAAGACTAACCTAAAGACATATCTATTGTTAAAGACTTGTCTAATGAGCCTAATAACACCAATAGTAAGGTCATCAGCTTCGTGACATTAATTGTGTAGGTGGCTTTAATCTAATTCGCGAATAAATATGGACATAGATAAGGCATTGCCGATGATTTACTACCTAATCACGAAGTCACAAAATTTTGTTAAAAACATAAACATATATGATTGTCAGACCCGTACCTAATGCCATCTCTTAATTATTATACACAATTTAAATAAGTTGCATATGTATATCAATGTCATAAAAACTTGACAACCATAGTTAAAGATATATTTTCCTTTAAAATATTTTACCCTTTAATAAATAATTAATAATTTACTATGTTAATTACATTAAAATGACTACATTTGCCGTAATATATAAAAAATATTAAATTTTTAGTTATCAATCAATGTCATAGAAACTCGTCAACTATAGTTGAAGATATTTTGCCCTTTAAAATATTTTACGCTTAAATGAATTATTAGTAATGTGCTACGTTAATTACATTGAAAACGACCACAATCGCCGTAATATATTCAAAATATTGATTTTTTAGTATCAATCAATGTCACAGAAACTCGTCAACTATAGTTGAAGATATTTTACCTTTAAAAATATTTTATTCTTTGATAATTAATTTACTACGTTCATTGCATTGAAGAATTCGCCGCAATATATGTACAATAGTGATTTTTGATGTCTTCTATCAGTATCAAAAAACAAGTTAACCAAAACTGAATATATTTTATCCATTAATAAATAAAACAACCAAATTTTACTGTGTTTCAGATTAGCATCCGTAGACTAAAATCAGTATTCTATCACTATATATGTACAGAGACAGTAGTAGCTCACCCTCTTTAACTCGAATAATTTAATTAATTCTGATAGTGGCAGTAATTAATTAATTCTGATAGTGGCAGTAATTAATTAATTCTGATAGTGGCAGTAATTAATTAATTCTGATAGTGGCAGTAATTAATATTGAGGGAGAGAGGCTCTTGATAGATCATTGTCTTGATTGTTTCTACTACCTACTCATTTCCTGGGAGGCAACGAGCAACATTTTTATGGTGGTGTTGTGGCCTCATGGATCCCTGTGGGGATATTATGAGCATGGAAACCTGAGTTATGTTGGAGAATGTCATTTTAAGAACTGGTTTAGTCTATGGATAATAGCATAATCTAAGAACTATTTAAGTCACTCGATATATAGCTTAAATAGAAGTATGTTATGTTTTAGTCTTATGATTTATAGCCAAAAAATTAAATCCAATTATTGTTTTAGTCCATAAATTAAAGTACTTAATTCGAGAACTGTTTTAGTCTATGACGGATGATAGCTTTAAAATAAATCTGTTAGTCTATATGGATGAAAGCTTAAATATAAAAAGTATTTAAGTCTATGGATGAAAGCTTAAATATAAAAAGTATTTAAGTCTATGGATGATAGCTTAAATATAAACAGTATTTAAGTCTATGGATGATAGCTTAAATATAAAAAGTATTTAAGTCTATTGATGATAGTTTTATATAAATAGATAGATATAACCTAAGAACTGTTCTATGCTACTGGTTATAGCTTTAATATATATATATATCTATCTTAATCGTATTCGTTATAAAATTAGTTGATTGTTTCAAGTTGTAACTACAAATGAAATATAAAGATTTCGAAATATCCTCTTAAAAGTAAAAATAAGCCCTTACAAGGACAGGATTGAATAAAATTTTCCTTAATTCCAATATTATTAAATAATTTTTTCAATATTTGAAGATGGGCAAATAAGATGAACTAAGTAATAATAAAACTTTTACAATAGTCATTTGTAATTGTAATATATGTTTGTATGTCAGCAATCTCCATTCATCCAAAAGCCACCATAGCTTTCTAACCACTAAAGTATAATCGCAATCGCATAATTTTTTCAACTATTTCCACGCACAATACGAGAATATTCAGATAACTTCGTGCAGAAAGCATCATCTACGCTCACGAGATTAGAAACTATATCATTCTTTCTCTTTTCTAGTACAATAGCTTTTGGTGGGAGAAAAACGACGAAATTTATAATTAATGAGAACAATATAGGACACATTGAAAAGTTTTTCTTTAGTATCACTAGTATTACAAAACTGTACTAATTACCTCAAAGTTAATGAGGTGCCATTTATATCATGCTTACGCATTATCCATGGTCGTAGGTGTCCGCCCATCTCGACCAAGTGCTCAAAATCTAAAAAAAAATTTTTTTTAGCGATTTTCGACAAATAATTTTTATAATACAGTCAAATTAGATACTTTTTTAGTCTAAAAAAACATTAATTGGTAGAGTTTTGAATGTTGGTGTATATGTTCATCAAGACTTCCCGATGAACATACTAAAAGTCCCCATCGATAGTTGTTGCGCTCGCGCCGCCATTGTGGAAAAAGGTACCCTTTTTTAGTTTTTTGCCTATATCTCGGCAATTATTGCTGATACAAAAAAAAAGTATATGTTAAAAAACATAGGTTATTAAATATCCTACAAAAAGCTTATACACACATTATTATTGTGTCTGTAGTAGTAGAGAAAAAGTCAGATGAGAGGATGAGAAAGAGAGAAAAAGGGGAGGGAAGGGGAGAGGCAAATGCATTATGTGACATGATGTTTTGACTGGGTCGAAACATGTCTTGGGTCCGCTTGGAGGGTATTAGAGCCACCAAATAGCCACGGCTGGATATCAATACCGAATAGCCATAACAAGCCATCAGTTGATCATCGTTTCGTAGGTGTGCCTCACTTCCTATATAGACTTATATAGACTTTATACAAGATTTTTTGAGTTTATACAGTTTTCGTAGCAGCAGCAGTACTATACCGAACATGGCATGAGTAACAAGTTGACGTAATCTATGGGACAAACAGCTGCTTAAAAGCACAAAGAAAATCTACATTTGGACAGGAAGTGTTGATAATGAGTTATTTGGATTACTCATAAAGAACAACACAGTTCATTAGGTTCTACTACTTAAGATTTAAGTAAAATTCTGATAGGATGCAAATAAAAACTTAATGTAGGTAATTTAATTTAGGATAAAAGTTACAGAGAACTTCAAGATTTATGTATGGATCTGACTGCCGCTTATAACTAAAGAAAGATTGAATTCTTATTATGCTTCAGGGGGGGGGGCAATTCTCAACCTTATTCGCTATCTGATTATCGTCATCAGATCGATAACATGTTATTGTCGGATCCTACAACCATGTATAATGATAGTTATATAGATAGTTATAACGAGTTGAATAAGGGGGCTGATCGATATACTTTTTGTATTATTACATATATTACAAAACAATTGCTCATATAAGATAGATTTGGAAAAGTTTATGCATGCATATGAAATTGGCCAGTAATACGCCATTTCGTGTAGGATCCATGTATTTTGATCGAGAGTGCCAAGTCGCTTGCTGTCTGTGTTACTATAGAAAATAAATGAGCCGACACTAAAAGTTACTAGAATCAACGAAAACTCGGCTATTTCTGAAACAGTCCAATGTCAATTACGTCAGCCACTTAAACAAGGCGAAGCGGTTAGATGCACTTTTTCATTCATTTTTTTGCAAAATTACGTTATGTATGTTACATTTACTAACACTATACACCAAATTCATATCGGTATCGGAAGCTTTGCAATCGATTAACAATTTAATATTCAAAATCTTCAGTTCTCACCGACTTTTAAAGCTGTACTTACAAAAATGTATTTAACTTATCTGCCATAATTCTAATGCAATGTGTCTCACTACAGATGACCTTTCGGAATTAATGAGCGCATTTGATCTAGGTGTATGTATATATTCTGTTTCTGTATTTTATGATAATGTATATCTATATATTTTAATGTATGTTGGTATGTGTATGTATATGTAATTGTATGTATCTTTCTTTGCACAGTTTTCGTCTCCTATTCTATCTAATTAATATAGCACGAATAGTCACTATTGGTTTTTAATATTCAAGGTTGACTGAAAGAAATCCCTTTTATGGGTAAGTTTAGTTTAATTAGTCGTATTTTAGTTTATTTAAGTGACCTTTGGTTTTTTTTTAATTTCATACAGTAAATTGCATAGATACAATCCCTAAAATTATCAAAATAAAATCTGTATCCATCAGGAGCTGTATGTGTACCTAATTCTGTTGCCATATGATTTATTGATGAAACTAGCCCCCTCCTTTTCCTATCTAACCAATGAATGAAGTAAAAAACAATAAATATAAATATATGAAGAATGCACGTTGAAATCGATTGCAAGTAGCAATAAGAATTTTATTCAGCCAGATAGATACAAGACAAAATGTCAACCATGCTATAAATCATCACATATCGTCAATGCGCCAGTCTTCGATCCCATGTAGAATGTATACGTGGCAAAGGTTCATTACCAACTCAAATATCATAGAATTAAGAAATGTCCGGCCGCACGCGTTATTATATCCATTGTCCAAGAATGCAACACATACCACATCCAAGTTTAGACGATCTTTATATTGCTTTATAATTTCAAAGGAAAGCCAACCACACCTTGAAACTGGATTTTCCAACACGCGATTATAATTCTCGTGCCAAGCCAATGCTACAAAATTAATCATTAACATCAAGTGTGCATTGTAACAACAGATTTCAAAATATTTGCTTTTATGCAAGACGAAGATTATGATTTCGATCGGAATTGGCACTGTCAAGATTAAGCGTCTCTTCAGAAAATTAAACATTTTTAATTTAAGAAGGAGACTACAAACTAGAGAAATTTATAAAAAGTAAAAAAATGCAAAGTAGAACCCTGTACAGAATTATGCTACGAACAGCTACCAAAAAAAAAAACAAAAAGCAATCAGTCTCGAAGGACCAATTATACGCTAGTCAAAACAACATATCCATTGCTGCATCTGTATAGAAATATATTGGGCTCGATGTAACAAAATGGGCGATGGAACATTTATTTTAAACAGCCGCTGTGCCTGTTTCCAAGGTTAGTCATGGGTAGGAGTTGGTGGGGTCATGGTGAGTTCAGAAACAGGTTCCTAGTAGATGCCAGGTGCAAACGCTATTGTGTACACGAGAGGTCACGTTGTACATAGAATGCATTGATTGCAACCGCTCTGCTTTTGTACCTACTTATTTCGTCCCCAATCCGTGTTCATTTACATTTTAATTAGGTACCTAATTGTGTTGCTGTTCGCTTTATGACGTCACAGAGTTCTAAGATAAAAAAAAAATTTTTCCGAACTAATAATTTTGTATGTTACAAAAGTAAAAATTTAGATGTCTGTATGTTTGTTGTAACTCAGCTCATTATGATCGAGAGTTCCCAGAGGACTAGGTTTTAATTAGAGCAAAACGGCGGCATACTGCTAGTAAACATTCAAAAATAATAAAAGTCAAATAATACAAAAGTTTTTTGTAACTTAATCTTGGTATTCTATCCAAATTATGTATGTGTCAAATTTCACTTTTTGCTTAAGAGTGCGATATAGGCCAGAAAGCTAATTTCTGTAATACTGATTATGAGCATGTAAATGTACTAAAAATTATCACACAATGTTATGTACATTACTATTGATGAATTTGTTATATATTGCTTAAGCAATTTATACTATAATGACTCCTTGAACATTTTAATATTTTGTATGGAATTTAACGTATTTACCGTTTTATAGTCACATTTTTTGACTTTCTGCTACATCTTTTAGTCAATCAACTAGATAACAACCAATTCTAAATATTTATCTAAATTCGACTTTCTTAACAACCAAAACATGCTTTTATAAACTTGCACAAGTGTTTATACAATGGTCAATTCCCGTTTTTTTTTAGCATTAAATTAAATACAATTAATGACAAAGCAAGTTTTATAGCATGTATTTTTTTTTCATTTTTTCTGCTGCTTTAGTGTGGTCACAAACTTTGCACATAAACGGCATATTTACAACTATCTACCCGATATCTTAGAGACAATGAACAAATACCTCATAAACAACTTTGTTCTACAATTTAACTTGATGGCAATATGCTAGTATGCATGACGTCATAGTTAACTGCAAATTCCGCTCACTAATGGGTCGAGCTCACAGTGCGTGACGTCACGCAATCACGATGCACCCGTGGAAATCAGACATAGGTATTCGCCTCGATGAAAACATAACTCTTTGCGCATCCATCACTTGCCTATATAATAGCAAATGGGATACATGTGTTACTTAACAAGCATTGTCACGGATATTGACATTTACACTGAATTTCAAGGCAATCTGAGTAGAAGTTGAACGCCATTTCGATGAAAAAAAAAAAAAAACAATAGCACGCATGCGCGGCGTGTTTGCAGAGAAAAACAAACAAACGCGTCCCTGTAAAGAGCAATTTATTGAACAAATATTGTATCTAAAATACGGTTCAAACTGTCTAAACAATTATGTAAATACCGCAGTTTAAATTCAAGCTAGGGACTGACTGTCCTGTGCAATATAAGTGTTCCATGATTGTGTTGTGACTACGTCATTCAATTCACTCAGTTACGATCGAGGCCAGGCTTTGATAACACGCTATTTTTGTCAAGCGCTGTTCATATCCTACTCATACTATCTAAGAAATTACTACCTACAACAACTCAATAATAAATTTGCACAGGAATTTAGTTATGCATTCATTTTTCGCAAATAAAACCAGAATTCTTCATCCGTTCAATGTCAAATGAACTAGTAGCACAGTCACTTTCAAACCTTATGAGTAACGGTATCGAATATAAACACTACAAGAGAAAGCGTCGAGGATTCCAACTGGGTGAAAGCAACCAGCGCCAGTAGAAAGAACGCGTCGCAACGTACGGACGGAAACATAACCTTAAAATGTGGTTCGCGATTATTTCTGTGTCGTTTGTAACTGCATCGGCCGCTGCGTATTGGTACATAAACAGGCAAAAACCGATAAAGCATATTCTGAGCGAATTGTACAATACGTTGGATATGCAGGGCGCGGGAGCTGGAGGTTTAATCGATGACTGGGTTAATGTAAGAAGAAACAAAATAGTGTTGCCAGATACGAACCAGAAAATCGGTGTTGTGACAGGTGGCGCGCGAGGAATTGGCACGGAAGTTATAAGAGGAATGCTTAAAGCTAATATGATTGTTGTCATGGGAATAAGAAAACCAGAATTAGTGAAAAAACTAGCTGAAACCATGGAAAACGGTGAGAATTTGCACGCGTTCCAGTTAGATTTACAATCGCTGAAGTCGGTCAAAGAATTCGCAGATAACGTTTTGAAAAATTTCCCTGGAATCCACATTTTGGTTAACAATGCTGGTATAATGTTCGGTGATTACAAGCTTACTGAAGACGGGATTGAAACTCAGCTTGCTGTAAATCACCTCGGTCATTTTTATTTGACCCACTTATTGTTGCCAGCTTTAAAAAAGACTGGTTCAAAAGAGGATCCATCAAGAATTATTAATGTGACGTCATGTGCTCATTTCCCTGGCAAAATTCACTTTGAAGACATTAATATGAAGGAATACTACGATACAACCGCCGCGTACGCCCAATCTAAATTAGCTCAGGTAAATATACACAAAATTATTCATTCATTTTTCATTCAGTTAATTTATTCATTTTTCGTCTAGTTTATGCATTTTTTGACTGTTTTCTTCTTTTTTTCAGTTAATGAGTGCAAGATACACCAATAAATTACTACAGGAAGAAGATGCTACTGTCAAAGCGTATGCTGTTCACCCAGGAATCGTCGACACGGATTTATTCGAAAAAACTTTATTCAGAAAGATGTTTCCTTGGGCAATGAAGATGTTCTTCAAAACACCAGAAAAGGGTGCGACATCCATTCTTTATGCGTGTTTTAATAAAGAGTTAGAAGAAAGAGGAGGTTTATATATTAGCAATTGTACAGAAGGGATAAGCAATAGGTTTTCTAAAAATGTAGACCATCAGAAAAGACTGTTTGAGTTATCATGTGAATTAGCTGGTATTGACAAGGAGAAATTTGGCAAAGAATAAATTTAAATATTTATTATTTGTAATAAGGTTTAATAAATGGATAACTAAATTGCTTGTCTCGTGTTTATTGAAAATATTTTATTTCTGAAATAGTTTATTTCTCTTTGACTTTGAGAAATTGTTTATGTTTATATGAGTATTTTATTCTATGCCAGGATTAGTAAGTTACTTAATAACTTCCAATTTGCATAAACATGAGCATCAAAAGTGTGTCACAAAGTTTGTCTCGCCATGGCCACCCGATACAATAACCGCGTTATTCGTGACTAACACTACAACAACTAGTGCCGTGTGTATACGTGCAAATGTGTGCGTTTTCGATGCAAGCGTTTACAGGATCATCAAAGAGAGGCAGCGGCGGGGTTGACGCTAGAGAGCGGTGGAGAGTGGCATAAAGTGCTGTGTATACCTGATACTGGTGCTATGTGATTGTTTATCACACATTATTAGGGAATATTTTATTCTGTTTGATAAATATCCAACCCAACCCAATTAATACAAGATAATAGAAAAGGATGTCAAAATGATTAAACTTATCCACTTAAGAGGGCGATATAGGCCAGAAAGCTAATTTCTGTAATTCTCACGTTGTGTATGTAAATACACTATAAATCATTATATAATGTCATATACATTACTATGAGATATATCTGTTATATACTTCTAAAGTAATTTATACCGTAAGGCGTCACCTTGAAACTTTTAATTTTTTGTATGGAATTTAACGTTATTACCGTTTTGTAGTTATATTTTTTGACTTTTTGCTACAACTTAGAGTCAATGCACTAGATAACAAGCTATTCTAATTATTTAAATAACTTTCATTACAAACAAATGCAAAACACGCTTTAAAAATTTGCACAAGTGTTGAAACAATGGTTACTTCCAGATTTTTTATTGCATTAAATACAATAAATGAAAATCATTCAGTACGGTAAAGCACTAGACAAAAGCAAGTTGTTATAAAAACATATATTTTTTTCAATCCTTTAGATGCTATAGTTTAGCCACATAATTTGCACAAAAACGGCGTATTTTCGCGGTCTAGCCTATACCGCAGCCTTAATAGAAGCCTTTGATTCAATGACCTTACGTAAAATACTCGTAGTAAAGTGCTAGTAATTGTTTTGTAATTCATATTATCACAAAAGGTGAAAAATGACGTGATTTCATCACAGTGTCATAGCCTTGAATTGAAATTGACTTACCTACAGCTTTCATTGAAATAGGCACGCACAAGTATTGTGGTATTGTCGATCGAAAATAAATTTGCGATAAAAAAACATATGTGCGCATTAAGAACCTTAACCTATTTCTTTGATTAGGGACACTAAATAAGAATTTAACATGTATACATTTAATCTTTACCTGTTAATTTTTCAGAAAATCATCATTACATTAAAAATATTAGTATCGAGATTAATTCCTAGCTTGTTTTATTTTCCTGGTTTTGATTTCGTCGAACTATTAGGATGACTTTGTAGTGTTTACTACGCTGCAAGACTTTTTGCGTACTACTGAAGAAATGACTTAAAAAAGAATTGGTTACAATGGTCACCCAGTACCACCTTCGGCATTTCGTGTAGTTCGGCTACTCTCCGCCGCTCTTTAGAGACGACCCCAACCGTCGTCACCAAGACAAAAATAACGCGGAAACGCAGCTTCGCTCTCTTCGAAATTTTGTTTAAAAGAACCTGGTAACGATTGTCCGATACCCATAGGGTTGCCAGATACAGGTATTTTATTTCCGAGACAATTCGAAGGTTACGAATCCGGTCGGTAGGAAAATATACGAAAATAGATAATTATTTTTGTAAATCGCTTTACATGTAATATTTTACAACATAGGTACTAGATAGTATATCTATGGTGAAAAATTACAACTACAATGTAAGTAATGTAGGTTACTCATACAAAATGAACATAAGTGTTTGTTTATTTAATAAACATTTAGCATGAAAACAACATTAGCTCTTAAAATCACACATAAAAATAAAACTTTACCCAAAAATTTATATCGCTTGTTCACTCAAGAGACCCGAGACCGAATGGTCGCTCAGTAAATTTTATTTCCGAGACAATTCGAAGGTTACGAATCCGGTCGGTAGGAAAATATACGAAAATAGATAATTATTTTTGTAAATCGCTTTACATGTAATATTTTACAACATAGGTACTAGATAGTATATCTATGGTGAAAAATTACAACTACAATGTAAGTAATGTAGGTTACTCATACAAAATTAACATAAGTGTTTGTTTATTTAATAAACATTTAGCATGAAAACAACATTAGCTCTTAAAATTACACATAAAAATAAAACTTTACCCAAAAATTTATATCGTTTGTTCACTCAAGAGACCCGAGACCGAATGGTCGCTCAGTAAATTAAATTTAAATTAAATAAAAGGTGTAATCGGTAAAAACGGCAAAATAATCACGTTTGTTTTATAGCAGCCCCCATTAAAATTATTTTAATTTAATTATTTATGTTTAAAGTGAATATATAACTAAATATTCTGTAAATATTTCAAGTCGTCTACCTGTTGCCGCTATCATTATCAAGCAAAAACGAGCAAAAAATCACGTTTGTTGTAAGGGGCCCCCTAAAATATTTATTTTATTCTGTTTCTTAGTATTTGTGGTTAAAGCGGCACCAGAAATACATTATCTGTAAAAATTTCAACTGTCTAACAATCACGGTTCATGAGATACAGCCTAGTGACGGACAGATGGACAAAAAGTGAAGTCTTAGTAATAGAGTCCCGTTTTGTACCCTTGGGTACGGAACCCTAATACAAACCTCTCTTTTGCCTATTTATTAAACTCAAATATTAAAACCACAATCATTTTGGCTCAGTAATTAAATCAAACGATAACTAGATCACTGGATTTTTCCATATTTTGAAGAGTTTCTTCGTCACGGCTTTGCAGAACAGACATTGCTACTGAGCAAGAAGCATCAAAATTAACGCGAGTCTGCAGTTCAGACTTAAACAAACCCTTTACACCTTTGGACATTTTGTTTCGCCCTTTCTTACATTAATAATTCAGAAATCTGAAAACTCTCGCAAAAGGCTTTGCCAGTTGAAATTGAAAGGACAAAACCATCCATTTTCTCTAAATTTACAAAGTCATTAAAATTGTTGTTTCTTAAGAAGTGGGCTCAGATTTTTATAGATCGTCCCATAAACAACGTGAAGCGCTGGCGGCGACCGGTATGCACGTGGCGCATCGTGCCGACTCGTAACATTATTAATAAAAACTAGTGATAGGTATTCGAAATCCGGGATTATAAAGTGTAATTGTCCCTGAACTCAGGACAAGACACCTTATTCCGGGACAATCCCAGATTTCCCGGCCATCTGGCAACCCTATACCCAGTACAGCTTTTGGCACAGTATAAGTAGTAGCACTTCGTACAGCACGGCCACTCCTCATAGAACACGCGTTCGCTCGTAAGCACAAGTCATTCATTTTTGAAGAGTTAGTATCTACGAATCACGCGGCTTTTGGTATAAGGTGGTCACAGTATGCCAAGATTTTGATTTACAATGCAAACTAGATTATGGCGATATATTTATTTTACAGGCTTATTTTTTTTAGGTAAGACTTCTTTTATTTCTTTTAAGGAAAACTTTAACGTAAAATTCGATGCATCGTTGTTATAAAAAGCTTCTAACATTATATGGACCACAGAGAAAAGGAGAACAACCGTCTTCGTTTATCAGAACCCGAAAGAGTGAGACGGTGGATGCGCGAATAAAAAAATACACTTCGGTCACGTCACGACGCAATATATTCTTAGGGTAATATTTCAATTATTTCGACAACTGTTGCCAACAAGTAGCGCCAGTCCCACCGTTTTTATAGAGGGTTGAGGAATGATAATTTTTTTTTGTGGTTATTTTATAGCTTCTTTAGCAAATAATGTTAAAGCTTATTCTTAAACTAAAGCAAACTATAATTGGATAGCTAGTGTACTAGAAAACTCGCAAGGTGCACGAACCTATTATCAACGCCTCGTTTTAAGCACATATATGTTTTTTTATTTAGATATGACCGAGACCAGCCAGGCACGCGCAATGACCGGATAAGAAAATATTTAAGATATGTTGAAGCATTGTTGTTACATTGTTGAAGTTAATACTAAACGTGTTTAAATATAATGTTGTTTAAATATTTTTTTAAATTGTTTACAATGTTTGATGCTGCTGACTGACTGAACGACTGAGTGGATTAAAAAATTAATATTACAATTTTAGCCGATTTTTGGATAAACTAGATTTGGTTGAAAGTTGATTTTATCTAAAAATATTTCAAATAATTTTAACAACTATTTGGCTAAAGTTATTTGTGTCTACTAACACAGTATAAGTTCCTCATGCAGTATGACCACTCTTCGAGCTCTCTAGAAATTACCCTGTCTCCCCGCTGTTACGATCCTGCGAGAGTCGCGTAGAACATGCACACATTTGCATGTATACACACTTAATTTAATTGTGTAACAGAAATATATAGTGCGATTTTATGGGGACGTCAGGTTGAGCCACTGGTTCAATATGAAAATTTACTTTTATATTGCAAGAAAACCAAATGCATCTTTCCCTTTTTAGGATTCCGTAGCCAAATGGCAAAAAACGGAACCCTTATAGATTCGTCATGTCTGTCTGTAGTTCCGAAAATATAAGAACTATGCTGTTGAAACTTGGTAAGTACATTAAGATTTTCACACAGAAATAGAAGAAAAAAACAATAAATTTTTGGGGTTCCCCATACTTAGAACTGAAACTCAAACATTTTTTTTCATTAAACCCATACGTGTAGGTTATCTCTGGATAGGTCTTCAAAAATGATATTGAGGTTTCAAATATCATTTTTTTCTAAACTGAATAGCTTGTGCGAGAGACACTTCCAAAGTGGTAAAATGTGTGTGTGTCCCCCCCCTGTAACTTCTAAAATAAGAAAATGATAAAACTAAAAAAAAATTATTATGGTCACCGAAAATTTGTTTGAACGAGATCTAGTAAGTTTTTTTTAATAATCGTAAAACGCAATTTATCTTTCATTCAATCAACTCAAATATAAAAATATTTTTGTTTGTGTATGTAGATTACATAGATGGTGTTAGGTACGGAACCCTCGGTGCGCGAGTCCAACTCGCACTTGGCCGGTTTTTACAATAAAATTCCTGTCAAAGTATGTAAATTGATTTTAACAAGTTTAAAACCTATTTTTGTAGTCTGAGCAGCAATATACATATTATACTGGGCGGTGCTACAGTCTCTTCAGCGGTGCCACATTGACTATCGGTTCATCGAAGTGCTGAAGTGTTTGTATAACAGAGCTACGATGTCTATCCGACTACAAGACCAGAACACACAACCAATCTATCTGCAGAAAGGTGTGACAGGGAGACGACATTTCTCCGAAACTGTTCACTACTGCGTTGGAAGATGTGTTTAAGCTTCTAGAGTGGAAAAGATATGGCGTCAACATTAATGGCGAGTACATCACTCACCTTCGATTTGCTGACGACATACTGGTCATGGCAAGATCGCTGGACGACCTAGGTACAATGCTCAGACACCTCAGCAGAGTTTCCCAACAGGTTGGCCTAAAAGTGAATATGGATAAAACGAAGATAATTTTCAATGTCCATGTCGCGCCAATACCGGCTGTTGTTAGGAACGCTACTCTCGAAGTTGTCGACGAATACACATAGCTAGGGCAAGAAGTCCAGTTAGGTAGGTTCAACTTTGAGAAACAGGTTAACCGAAGAATCAAGCTCGGTTGGGCAGCGTTCGGGAAACTAAGCAACATCTTTGCGTCCAAAATACCTCAGTGCCTAAAGACGAAAGTCTATAATCAATGATGACTTATGGGCGGGCCACATCGCTCGTCGAACCGAAAACCGATGGAAAAGAAAGGAGTTGCGACCACGGATCGGTAGGCGCAGCGTGGGAAGTCCTCCTACCAGGTGGACAGACGATCTGGTTAGAGTCGCAGGAAGCTGATGGACGCGGATGGCTCAGGACCGGCCGTTTTGGATACATATAGGGGAGGCCTACGTTCAGCATGGACGTCTTTCGACTGAAACAAGACGATGCCTCCTCTACACCTCCTGACACAGTGCAATAAGTGAGAGAACACGTGACGTATTTATTGCAATTTTATTCAGATAAATTGCTAATTGAAGCATTTTTCAATAACATATACAGTGTAAAGTTATTCCTTCTCTTTTTTTTTGTTTAACTTAATACCCACACATTCTCTATTTCGAGGAAATATGTTCATATTTCGACCAGAAAATATTCATTATCAGTATTATCGTTTATGTTTTCTTATCAGGTTGCTAAAGACGCCGACTAAACCTTTAAGGCTCCGAAACTTCTGGGGTCGTAAACAGCCGCCTTGCTTTTGTTATTGTTAATTGCCTTGAACACGTACATTATTATGGTTGTTTTCCTTGAAAATGATGGTTTTGAACTAAGCACACCAGGGACCTATCTCTTTCATCGTTCACATGGCCAGTAAAAGAAAAGCGTTATGTGTTGACGAAAAAGTTTGTGTGATACGTGCGATAGAAAAGGGAAAAAAGAAAAGTGATGTTGGAAGATGTTAAAAATAACATAGGTTTTTGATAACTGGGGATAGAAATATTTTACCTTAAGATCATTTTGCCCACAAATAAAGTTTCTACAAAAACTTCAACAACCAGCCATTGTACTGACCACAAGGCAAGGTAGTGATAAATTAGATGGAAATCTAAGGTTTCTATTGTATTGTGAATAATTATAAAGCTGCATTTCAACAGATCATAGTAAAAGATAAATAAATCAAAACAAACCACAAGGGACCTATTCCAGGGACCATTCTCTACTTTTTCTAATACATAGCCAACATACTGTCATAAATCATTTTAAAAACAATGCTTTTTAAAATAACATTACTCATACTTATCAAAAACTTAAATTTGTAAAATTATTATTAAGTATTTTACTCATGAACAATGCCAAATGGAAATAAATCTTTTCATAGAAAAATTCAGTAATAATCGGCTATTTTAAGCCAGTACTGTGTCATAGTCAATATCCTTCGGCATTGAGGCACTGCCAAGTTTGAACTCTTGTGTGCTCAATGCTTATCACTGCGTACAGTGTACATACAGAATAATACACATGCATACATTTGTGTATGCACGGGGCAACATATGCAAAAGAAGGCACCACAATTTCATACAAAGTCAACTTCTTGCTCATGTAGTATTGATTGTATACGCGAGATGGAGCTGTTAATAACTATAACAGAATCAATATCAAAATATGATAATCCTAATAATAACTATTACCTATGATATAATGTTCAAATCAGATTTAAAATTAAAATCTGATGAATTCTACAGCACTGCCTACTTATATGGAGTGCAAACCACTGCTATATAACAATATGTACTGAAGGAAAAATTAATAATTGAACCATTGAAATTAGCATTTTGGGATTGCTTTGATTCATGGACCTGATGTTTTGAACAAAAAGGGGGGAACTTTTTCAATAACTTGCGTAACCCAATATTTGTATAATCATCCTTACAATTAATGTTAAATATTCTGGCCATACCTAAGCTAATCATAAAATGCATCTGGTATTTCCATTGCATTAATTATGCAATAACAAACCTAATTAAATTTCATCTTTAAATGCAAAGGGTAGCAGCACCTGGAGGCTAAATTTTGTTCAATTCTGAATTCTAAATTCAGAGATTGACTAATTAACATATTAAAATAAATTGAATATGCACTCATTTAAATCACTACACACATCAAAGGGACACAGACTGTTTGCTTACATCATATAGGCTATGGTGACCGATTACCATCAGGAGGACCATAAGCTTGTTTGCCACCTTAGTGGTATCGAAAAAAAAAAATTAAAAAAAAAATTAGCAACAGACACAACATAAAAATGGTTAATACAATATTTATCACATTGGCAAGAGATTTAAATGCTTAGTTCATAAAACTACTGACTTATTACTTCATAAATTTATTGTAGGAACCCAAACAAAACAGTTTGATAAAATGTTATATAACCACTACTAGTCTTAACTATTCTAAATTCAAAAATAAAATAATACTAAGATTGTAAATGCGAAAGTGAGCAGGTTTTTTTCTTCTTGCGTCAAGTCGCAACAAGGCATCCAATTGAGCTGAGATAGCACAGAGAGGGGTAATGACATTCCTTACATTTAATCTTTTAATTTTACAATTGAGGAGCTGCCATAGCATTCCCACACCAAGAACCTATCATACAATAAATATTTTTATCAACATGTCCAGCAAACCAAAATAAAAATTAAAAAGTATCTACTTGACACCAACTCCTTCCACTAGTCAAACAGTGGAACATCTAAAACCCATCCTAAGACCCATCAACTTGCCTGAGATCTGTCAGTTCGAGGACCAAATGGTTTACAGGTAATTACTTAATCTCTGGTAATAATAATGTCATGTTCAGCTAATTAGTTTTAATGATTGTAACGTCATATTAAAACCAATGTTGGTGTTGCGATAAGTTTTTCAGATCCTTCTATGTCATGGATAACTAAATTAACCATGGATAACTAAATTAACGTATTATGGCCAAATCTGCAATGAAATTCATGAATGTAAAAGAACATAAAAATTACACTGACCTGCTAAAAAAGCCTGAAAGTCCTTTCTTCTTAAGCTTAGTATGTGCTTCACCACTAGATACAACATCTGTAGCATCTTCATCTCTTGAACCAGACCCAAGTGAACACTCTGACAGGCTTGATACAGTACTTGAAAACGAACCCCCATCCTTTCCACGCTGATGACCACTCACACCACCCCACTGCAAGGTACTCTTAGGAGAATCACTTGTATCACTCTTTTCACAAGTTGAAATGGAAAAATTTCCTTCATCGCTGAAGCTACTTTTCTTAGATAATTTGTCAATGTCGTCGCTTATGTCTTCTACTGATACTTCATTGGACACTGGGATCACTTTAGGAAGCACCTTTGGACTTACAAAATGCAACTGTTTTGTAAATGGATTATACGCTAGTTGCATATTATCCAACGCTTCACTGAGGCGCATCCCACCTTTTTGGCATGGACTTTGTATATTGGACATTTTCAAGATCCTCTGCAGTTTATTTATTTAGAGACAATTCATCTAAAACACAACATAGACGAAATACTATGTCGTTAAATGATACAAACATGTTAATTTGATTCTGGGAATACTATACTTCGGTTAATTATTATTTGATTTTAAAATAAACAAAAATTTTAATTTTAAATTACAATCACATAATATCAAAATTATACAAGGAACACAATTATACTAAAAACTTTTAAGTATTATATTCATCCAATTTATTGTTACTGAATTAATAAAGAGTAAATAACAGAAGATTTTGATCACAATTAATAAATTTCACATTTAACACCATCACACACACCCACCACCTCAAGTTTCCATTCACAGATAATAGTATATTTTATTTTCCATTTTCCTTTGGTAAACAAACTAATCTTCAGTGTAACCACTCAAAAATATTCATTTACTAAGCTGCGTTCCAATTTAATCTGCTTTTGTTTTCAAACATTAGACGCATTCAATTGTTTTTACACTCTTTTACGCGCATTCAATCGTTCTGTTTAGCAAAAAAAAAGAAGTGTCAAAGTTTCTGAAGATCTGAAATACATTATAATTTTACTTTTGAACATTAAATAAAATATAATAAATATTTTACATAAATAAATAACTAACTTATATAAATAAATAAATTATGTTTAATCAAGTTCACCTTTAAACATATCTGGCTCAAAAGTATTTATGCCGCTAGCCACATTCCCACGTTGAATGGCTAGCGAAATTTTTTGAACTAGATATAATCCGTTGCTCTCTCTCTCTTATAATATGACATAATTTTTTAACATTTTTTTTTGCTTTTGTGCACCAGGAAGTTTCAAAGACTAGTTCTAAGATTCAAGGTTTGAATACTTTTCATGTTTGTTCCTGGCTGCAATCTCTGTAGCATAACCTGCAACCTTCTGGATTATATATGAAGAAGCAAAAGTGCTCACACAAGTAGCATCCCATAAAGGACATCGACCTTTCACCCAAGGAACTAAAGTAAGTCCGTCAGGTCTTTAACCATCAGTTCTGGAGAGACCAGTTGGTTCGATAATGGAGGAAATATAAGCAGAACCTAGAACTCTTCGAATTATTTCATTGAGGGTGTGGTGTCTTAGTAAACTTCACACAGCGAATTCCAAGACGACCAAGACGAATTGGTAAAATTATTTAATTAATTATTATTAAAATTCTTTATTTTAAAAAGGTTTTTTTTAAGTATACCACTCTATTTTCCATATTAGGGGTAAAATACTATCTACATCTGTCCACACTACCAATTCATAACTCAAATCACTGACCGCAAATTATATAGTATTATGTACAAGTATCACTGACCTCTACTACTAGCCACTGCGTTTTTGTTCCTACTTGACTAACGCCATTTTGTCGCTGTAGGCAGATACGAAAGTCTATAGAATGAAAATTAGTGATGGCCGAAAGTCGACATTATATCTGTGAGATATCGAGATATTATATTTGAGAAATAGACAGTTTTTTAACCCAACAACAACTAAAAAACTCTTTGGTGGTTTAAGAACATTCAACAGTGTTGCCACTTACCACTATCACTAAGTTTTTTTTACTAAAAAATCTGTGTTGGCGAGAATTCTCGATGATACCTTTCGATTTGATCAAACCTTTTGACGTGGTCCAACCTGGACCATATTTTTTTGTTTCGAACTCCTATATAGTGAAGGAAGTATTGTGATCGTGCAAAAAAACGTGTTTTTCATAAAAATGTATCAATTAAAAACGGCACTTTAGAATATTGTAACTTCAACGGATTGTTGTATACGTACCGCCTGTCGATTGGAATGGGTCTGATCGCAACCCCCTTCTTTTTTTTATATAACCAAGGTGGAAAACAAGCTTACGGTCTACCTTATGTTAAGCGGTTACTGTAGCCTATTGTCACTTGCAATAACAGGAAAATTAGTCGCACGTTGCCGATTATTTAAAAATCTAATCACTACCTTCTTGAAGAATTCCATACTATAGTCCTTAGAGGAAATCTCGGCAGCCTCTCAATAGCTAGTGCCCATAGGTGTGTGGGATACACTTTCTAAGTGGGTATCTAAGTCTTCTAATAGTCCAGTCAATTAAAAATAAAAGTCGTATTAAATGGATATCTGATTTATTTTTTATAGGATAATTTAATATCATATTTTATACCTACCTGCGAAGTTATAATATGATAGCCCTTTTTGCTATGTAGAAAAATGTTTTTTTTTTAAATTATGTATTTTCATAATAATATTATATAATATAAGTACATATATTTAAATTAACAAAATTTGACGCTTGACGCTGTGAGCCATATTTATCCTCTGGACACTTTGTCACTTTCACTGTCAGTTATTTCAAGCTCTTCGCAAGAATTTGGGTCTGGAAAAATTTACACAATTATTATGATTTATTAGGTTTACTTATACTTATCAACACTAAAAGCAATATACCTAACCAACGTAATTTGAATTGCCTATGTATTAATTACATTAGTTAATATGAAGTATAATGCCTGGAGTGTTTGATTATTGTAATAGGTCTTTTATTAAATTTTAATTCATGAAGTAATAAACGTGCCACTTGCTGCTTGACTAATATAATTCAGTCCTATATTGATTAAGTCAAATTTTAAACTAACCTTAAAACGATTCTTCAAATATTATTGGAACACTGCCAAACTTCAATGTGGTTCTGTTGCAGTGTTTGTAATTACATTTAGCATTCAAATGTTTAGAGCAAAGGAAATCTTTTTCCTTAGGAGTCGAGTTCAAGGCTTTAATTTTATGTAACTATATTCTCCTTTAAGTTAGTTGGAAATCTGCGAAAATAAAAAAATATTTAAACCATCCCCATTCCTCCCTTAGGGCTTGGGAAATCAGAAATCTGCTTTCTAAGTCGAAGGCATGCCAGTATCGAAAAACTTATAACCATTCTAAATATAGCAATTTCCATGTCCATATTGGCCAACTTTCTAAATATCGATATTAAAATTATGGCCTCTGTAGAATATATATTCTGGTTCGTAAGGATAAGAGGCGATGGCTGTCGTATTTATTAACAATAAAATCAATAAAAACTACAAAAATATGTTCAATGTCTGTATTAATTAACACAATAAAGAATGACAGATAAAACTAAAAAGTATTACTTGCGGTGACGCTTTAAATTGACACACAAAATCAGCTTTCATTTGTACAGAAAAGCCAATCCAGTGGGTAGTAGTAGAGGTCAGTGACTCAAATGCAGTAAAAGCTCCTTATTCGCGGGGAATACGTTCTATTAAATATACCGCGAATTCAGAAATATCCTACATACGGAAAAGTGATTTGCATTGGATTATAAGGGATATGTTCTTGGTTTTTTAATCCGTGAATACTTAAAACGCAAACAAAGAAACCGTGAATAAGGAGCTTTAACTATACCTAGGTGTCCGTGGGACATGTTTCTTATCAACAGTGGCTACGGTCCAATAAACGACCCCAAAATACCACGTATTAAGTTGGTTTTATACCAAAACAGATAAGATGGTGGCAATGGTGGAGGGTTCTTCTTCGTACCCATCTGATACCTTTTAGCGTGCTGCGTGTTGAGGCTCGTTTGTTTCATCTTCATTTACCTCTGCTACAATAGATTAATAATTGAAATTAAAAGGAAGAAAATCAAATATTTTTAGGTTTAAATCGGAAAGTGACTAATAAGTGTATAACACATTACAACTTTTAGTTTTAATTTTAATTTGTGATTAAGAAATTAAAGAAGTTAATATCGATAGGCATGATGTGCCCAAAAGGAAGGTAAGGTAATGTACATAACGGATTTAATTAATTATTTTATCTGTTGCACATATGAAAAAATTAAACGGATCTTTTTAACACATTTCGGACATTTACCGATTGAATTCGGAACTTTTTAAAGCTGACTGCTGGCAATACTTTCTAGTGACAAAAAAAATGTTAAGCAAAAATGTCAAACGAAGTTTACAGAAATTTTCATAATCAAAATTATATTATTTACGTAGCATTATTTTTTGCCTCTGTTGGCGTCTTATGCTTTTATAGGTAACATATTACAAATTTACCTGAATCAAGTAAGTATTATAAACCATTAACCTACATTTTGTTGTTGCAGATTTCACTTTGTTACTGTTGGTGTTAGTTATGTGTTGGGATGTGTGGCTTGTTATTATGGTTTAAATTCAAGTTACCTGCCTCAATTTATTTGTAACTTAAGGTGCCATTTAGTGGAGGACATCCCCGAGAAGAAACTTGTCGAAATATCTAAAGTGAGTTAAGTTTTGTGTGTATTTTCAACAAACAAGCAAATAGAAAAGTTCGCAAATGTGTCCCAAATAGACTTTTAGGTAAATATTTATTGTGAGGTAAATTATAACTTATTCAGAGTTAAGACATACTAGTTTATTCTATGTAAAAATTAAATGCAGTGATAACAACGTTACATAGAACTATGCGAAGTAACATGCATATTATTATAATCCAACACTCCTACTCAATTTGTTAAATGTAATTAAATCAAAATATCAAATCACTTGATTGTCAAGTGACTTCTATAAATTTCAAATATGCTCATATCATCATTAAAAAAATAACTTCTGGACTATAAGAAAAAGTAATTAAAATAGTAGCTTCTCCTGGACTATAAAACATTGTTAAATATTAGTAAAATAGTCACAACTCTCTGCCTAATAAATTTGACATTTCTGTTTGTAAATAAAGTTTTACAAATATAAACTTTAAGCAAGTAGGTATGATAATAATATCTCGAATTTACATAAATATGTGAATTTTATTTGAATTTGAATTTGTTCTTTTACCATTTTAATTGTTACTTACCATACATATTGCAGCTTTGTTATCTACATACATAACTGGTTTATCATTTTCTTGGAAATCCTTTATAATACCATTTATATTTACAATTTCACAAGTAGTTGTGAAGCAGCTATATACTCCCTCTGCAGTTGAGAGAGCTACACAGTTTTGCTTATGCGAAAACCATGAAATTAAATTGTTATTGCACATAACTATATATCCACTATTACTTCTCCTATCGGCTCTATCACCTCGTCCAGTTTGGATCAGAACTAGCTTTAATACATTTTTCACCCTTTCCTTTTGTGTAATGTAAGCAAAAAGCTTATGTTCTTTACAAATATCTTAAAATGCGCTTAGCCTGTTGCCAACATTGTTGATTAGGTTTCTCTAAATATTGATATAAATACAATACAGCTAAACTAATATCTGGTATTTGAACAGTTGCTAAATACAATAAATTTCTTATTCCTTTGCGATAAGGAAATTGAAAGACTGCATTACTCCCAATATTTGTAATCACTTCTCAAATGGCGTTTTAACTCCATTACAATGGTTCATTTAAAAATTTTTTAAGACCATTTCTGTTTGTATCTTCTGTCTTATTTTAATATTGTTATTATCTTTGTGTATTTCCATTCCTCAAACATTCTTTATAAAACCTAAATCTTTATCATCAAATTGAGTTTTTAACATACTTTTTATGTTTTTGACATATTGTATTTCTCCCGTTATTAAATTGGCATCAACAAACACTAAAAGTCAAACATTATCACTATAATACAATTATAACAAACATCATTATCGGATCTTGTAAATCCTATTTTCAATAAAAAATCATTAAATTCAATCCAACATTTTGGACATTGCTTTAATCTATACAAACTTTAAATTTATACCCTTAGGTTTTTCAATATAAACTTCATCATCCAGCAATCCATTAAGAAAAGCTGTTGGAATGTCAAGCTGATAAGTATTATAGCTTCTTTCTAATGATTGTACTAAGAATAATCTAACAGTTTCTAGTCTTGCTACTTGCTAATAATTTTTACTTACATTGACACAGTTCTCTTACTGGATTTGAAATCCTCTTACAACCAATCTTGCTTTTTTCATGTCACTCTCTTTTATAGTAAAAACCCATTTGGTGTCAATTGCCTTCTTACCTTGTGGTAAATCAACTGGCATCCAAGTGTTTAATTTTTCTAATGAATATATTTCTTTTTGCATAGCTTCTTTACAACCCTTATCTTTGACAACTAGTTTATAAGTTTTAAGGTAATTTTAAGAATCACACAAAAGACTAAATGCCGAGTATACCTCATAATAACTCAAATAAATATTTTGGTGTAACAACTTTTCTACCTGATGATGTTGCTTCTACATTTTCATTGTTATTTTCATAATTTGTTTCATTTCCATTGGATCACCATCTTCATCAGATTCACTTTTTGATTCTAATATAGATTCTTCATTTTCATTCAACTTTGTATCATAATTTTCTTCCTTTGCAGAATGTTTGGTTTGCTTTATGTTTATAATATTATTTGAGCCAAATATTGTATTCTCTTCAGTATCTTTAGTTTATTGTTTCTATACCACAACATTAATGGTGTCTTACCATTTGATACTCTCGTAGGGCATCTGTTTAGCTCATAAGTAGAACTTAAAATAGCTTTACCCCATGATTTCTTAGGTAATTTTGTCCCTGCAAATTATGTTCTTACTCTGTCTAACATGCTACGATTATTTCATTCAGATGTACCATTTTGTTGAGGGCCATAAAGGGTAGTATACTGGAGTTCTATCCCTTTAGATCTACAGAAGTTTTTGAAAGCATTCAAAGTAAATTCTTCTCCATTGTCTAGTCTTAATTGCTTTGTTTTATTTCCAAATTGCGTTTTTATATGTTTAATGAAATTAATAATATTTTTCTCTGCACTTGTTTTATTTTTCACTAGCTGCTGCCCGCGACGTCGTCTGCGTGAACGCTATAGAGCACCAAAAATACCTACCATTATACCTTTTAAAGTAACATTCATTTACCCATTTCTTCTTTAAATTTCATATGTACAGGAAGTGCAGTAACAGAAGGAGTTTTGTAAAATTGACCTTCAAAAAGTGCTGATTTTCAACCTGATTTGAATAAATGACTTTATGGTGATTCTGCTGAATTAAGTCATAAGTTGTGAATAAAGCAGATGGAGAAAGTAATGCATAAAGAATACATAATAGGTTAATAATACATACTTATAGGTTTTCTCGACAAACAACATTAGTGGTTTGGCTCTCCGCAGCAAAAATGTAAAGTTTTCTAGGCATTTTGATTATTTTAAGTTTGAAAGATAACAGAAAATAATTTACACACATATAATGATAGCTAAGCAGTAGTCCGATTAAAATTTATTTAAGCAATTATTTATTTATATTTCAGGAAAATGTTTTCACATTAAATTCGACCAAGCACACGATAACTTATAGCAATGCAGGTAAACCCAGTTTCTATAGGTTGAGGCGGCGACATCTGTACTCTTAACATTACTTTTTGTGAACGAAACCATAGCGCGATCTAATTCGACGTCATCGCCATCTAGTTAGCAAATAGTAAAAAAATTTATTTATGGTGAAAAAATTATAACACTTCTAAGTTATGACTTTACACAGTTGGTGTCATGCAAGCAAAGTGTGTTATAAACTGTTAGATAGGTACATAGACACCGACTTCAAACTGTAATTCAGATCAGATTTTTGGAAATTAGTACTTATTTTTGCCTTTTTAGTGCATCTTTTTGAAGCCAGTTGTTTTTTTTTTGTTAAAAAGTTTTTAAATATTTTTTTTCTTTTGAGTGACGAATTGCTTTTTTTTTCTTGTACACTAAAAACATCCATACTCGTCACAAAGTTTTATACAATCATCAACATAAAAGGTGTTTCACCAGTTCCAAATTCACATTAATCATTATTTTTTCTACAAAAGTTTTAGTTTTAAATTCACTATAATAATATGGGACCATCTGGAAAGTATAACTTTTTAAATAAAAAAAGAATTTCTCGAATCGGTCCAGGCGTCTTCGAGAAATCGGGTAACATACATTAAAAAAAAAAAATCCGACGAATTGAGAACCTCCTCCTTTTTTTGAAGTCGGTTAATAAATGGCTATGTGTGAGTAGAAAAAATCTAGCTAGTTCCACATATCACTTAAGTTTGTATGTGACATGAAATTAGATTACACATTGTTACAGAATGCGTTGAAGAAATAAAGGTTCACTGCTCGTTCCCCGTAGGTGATAGCGTGATAATATGTAGCCTATATGTTGACCCGACTTCTAAATAATATTCGTGTCAAATTTGAAGTTAATCTATGCAGTACTTTTTGAGTTTATCCCGAACTACATACAGACAAACAGACCAAAATTCTAAAAACTATATTTTTGGCTTCGGTATCGATTGTAGATCACACCCCAAGTATTCTTTTAAAAAAATATTCAATGTACAGTTTTGACTTTCCTACCATTTTATTATATACATAGATTACTTTGACTACTGCATAGTGAAAATAATCATTGATAAGTACTTGAGAATACTTTTCTCCGTTGAAATACTCCACAGAGATCAGAATGTATTAGATCTCAAATGTTTTTTCTTTTTTGGTAACTCTAGGAACAAAACTTCTTTTAGTACTCTTTTACCTTTAAATTATTGATAGAATTAGGCGTTATATTGCGGAAATTCATTATTATGATATTATCACCTTGCAAATCCCCTAAAAACAATTAGAAGTACACCATCCACATGTGTAGGAGTGCACCTCCTTCCCTCTCTCCTTATGTGGACACTGCCAACTTCACTATAAAACTACACCACACATGTTACACTATTATATTCTGCTGTGCCACCATGTCACTTGTTAACTATTGGTCCACCTGGTATCAGTCATTTGGGATATGAGTCCTGTCTGGACATATCAAGGCAAAAACATTTATAAGAGTATATATTTTTTTATTTTTTTTTGGGATTTTTCTAGGAAAAAACTTGCAAAATCTAATGGAAAAATTTTATATTTTCTATTTTCTTTTATTCTATTTACCTTTCTCCTTGTTTTCTTAACAAGTTCTTTCAGTGTTACCTTTAAATAAAATTGAACTGAAAATGTTGCAGGGCTGTGTAGCTTGTGGGTCCAAAAATTGCTCGAGACATGATGGAAGACCACTTGCAGAGCCCTGGGTGGGGGTCCAAGTGCACAAACAGCTTGATCAAGCTATTGAAGATGTAAGTTTTTCAAAGTTTGTTTTTATAAATATCATATAATTGGCCATTGAATTAATAAGAAAATTAACATTGGACGGTGTTTTGATAGAAAGGAAATCCATACTAATATTATAAATGTGAAAGTAACTACCTCTTCTTCTCTCAAGTTTGTTACCTCTTCACGGTTAAACCACTGTACCAGTTATGATAATATAATAATTTGGTATGGAGATAGTTTGACTCCCAGGAAAGGACTGGCTACTTGAAAACGTCAAGTGTGAGTCGGTTTTTTCTATAATTAAGAAGTTGCCGATGAAATCCTACACGGAAAACACAAATTCAGGGTGGGTGAAACCGCGGGCAAAAGCTAGTTACAAAATAAATAGGAAGTATTTACCTGACATATAACCATGTCTTGGATTAACTCATAGATTAACTCATTTTTATCCTGATTAAGATGTCTCATTAAAGGAAGTTAATACACTTTAATTTAAGCTTTTCTTAAGCAACATACATTTCCTTACAGTTATTTTGTCATTGTTTTTATTCCTGTCCTATGCTCACATGGGGTGATAAGAAAATCACCTAAAACTAATTCGAAACTTCAGATAAATCTTTTTGTGACTAGAGACTCCATAATAGAATATTTATTACCACCTAAAAGAAACTATCAAGCTTGTCATATTATTTGTCATATACATAAAAAATTACTGGAAAGGGGGAAAATCTAATATTCATAATACTACAGCCTACTGCATTAAATGATTTTATATAATCTGTTATTATCATAAAATCATATATATTTTTTCATTTTTTTTTTTGTAATATGCTACTGATTAATAACTCGCATTTGTACTTTACACACTACTACAACCTTAAAATATGGCCAAGGCCCACAAAAAAGCCTCACTTCGGTTAACTCGACATCTCGCAAAGTATTTTTTTTTAACTTTAGTAAATCTCGTATTTTATGAAAAAATTTAATCTTTGGGCTAGTATCTTGAATTTTTTTTACTTTTTTTGGTTATCTGTTTTGTGATATATCTTGACCGATACAATATAGCCAATTGTGGTTTTAATGTTGTAAATTTTAGAATAAGGATTCTCACTCAATGATTTTAAATTCCCATTGCCATTATTTTTTTCAAAGATTTTTAATTCTCACTTAATAATTACTAATTACTAATGCTAACAGAATTAATGAATTCTGATAAAAGGATAATTTTCAAACAAATATTAGCTGATTCTCATCACATAGCTGAGTGATCTGATCAGTTTATTTAATTTGGCCATTAACAAAATCATTAAAAATAAATTTGTTTGGTTCCAGTTTTACAATACGATTCTGGAGCAGTTTATAAATTCTTGGTGCAGCAAAATCACTCACCAGCCATTCTTTGTGGATGAGTTACGTCACCAGCTAAGATATGCTTCGGCATGTCTGCTCAGGAGGGCAGTTAAGGTTGTAACTGTTTTATTGTTAGTAGATAATGTTTATATCTATATTACTTGTTATTTTACGAATAGCCAGAGACCTTTGTTTAGCAAAGCCTAGATGCTGGCTTACAGCTAATACTGCTCGGAAAGCCTAAGGTTCTATCAGGCAGGACAAAGTGTGGGTTCAAGTCTCGACGGTAACCTAATATTTGTCTTAAATATTTTAATGAAAAATGATACACCTATATAGAGATTGCAGTAAGTTATCAACACAGCGCTTACATTGCATATGCCAAATAAATATGTATTTAGGGTGCCATACCCAAAGGGTAAAAAACTGGACCCAATTACTCAGACTCCGCTGTCCATCCGTCCGTCACCAGGCTGTAATCTCATGAACCGTAATAGTTAAGTATAAATAAAACTTAAGCAAACATACATTAATTAATAGAAAAACAAATATATTCTAGAGTCTAATGGTTTCAAATGCTTTTAAACACATTTAAAAATACTGAAACAACAACATTTTTTAAAATTAACTAGTTTATTTTTGTTGCAGATAAACTACTCCCGTTTCATAACAGAGCGTTTAGTACCATGCGCACTGCGACACTACACCCTGTGCGCAGGACTGTTCGAAGGGGCTGCGCTGCTAGACAGCAAGCTGGCGGTGCACCCTGCCGCCGCCAACCGGAAGGCGGAACTTAAGTATCTGCGGTCCATCACCAATGCTATTATGCCATACCTGCTCAAAAACGCGGAGTTGGACAATTCGTTAGTTTTTCATTTAATGACAATTTCCTTTTAGTTATAAGTTATCCTAATTAACCGAATTTAAAATAATACGTCAAGTGGGTTCCGTATCACCATATAGTTGAAGAACACAAACAAAAAGTATGCCGCTAAGCTAAGTCACCCATCCAATGACTGACCACGCCCGACGTTGCTTAACTTCGATTATCGTTTTCAATACACAAACGTGTAACTGTTGTTCTTATTAATCTGGACTATTTTCGCTAGATGGCGCTTATATAGTAATTTAAAATGGTAATGACCTGAGCCTGTCTCACATTTGGCTGGTTTTTGTTATTTGTACTTTAAAGCTCACACTATAATCACTGCAAGTTTGAAGCTTGTACCTATTACTGTTTTTACGATTGAGATTGCCAAAGTCTGGACAACAGTGATTACAAATTATACACTTATGCATTATGTTGAATTTTCCTCCATTATGCAGTAATTACTCAGCTGTGCCATGTAACAATGTACAAAATTCTGCTTATACAGTTATGAGACTCGTTTTGTCCTCTACTCCAGCTAAATTACAGAATTAGACTATAATGTAGCTTGTTTTCGGATATAATTCACGCTTATGTTCTATTTGGGAGGGCCCCATCGCCACTTTTGGGTACAGAACCCAAAAAAGTACCTTGTAATCAAAACCATTGTATATGTATAATACCTCTATAAGACTGTATAGACTATACTTGGTCTTTGGCCTTACTAATCCACACTTTTTACTACCTTTTTTAAAACCTTATTGGTTATTTTATTTCATATTCTTCAAAGATACTCCAAGCATAACCCTTCACATGGGTTTATCCATAATCAGTATAACCTTTTTCTCACATGGGTTTATCCATGATCAGTATAACCTTTTTCTGTAGAAGTTTACAATACTAACAGTGAATACTAGAGTAGTAGATATAATAGTAGAGTAGATAGGCTAGGAAATGTCACCAAAGATTTTTTTTCGTTTATTTGATTCTTAAAAAAAATATGTAATGAAATAAAGTTTTCGTAGTTGTTTATGTTGTAACTAAAATATCAAAAAATATACTTATCAATAAAAAAATAAAAGCAAGTTGAGAGCGTAAACGACAACACACTACAATTATGTTCCCCCGTGGTGATATCGCAGAGTTGTATTTATTTACAGTATAAATGTATGAATTAGAGAATGTTTCGCAATTTGAAGAATATAACAAACAAAATTTGAATTTATCAAAGAACTTAAAAATATATCACATTTGGCGCTTTAAGTACTTTTTGAATCTACAAACTTTAAGTAACTAAAATACCCGAAAGTTGGGTATCTAAAAATTTTTTGCTAATAAATTTTATGTATAATGTATAAAATAAATGGTTTTTTTTTTTCAGAGTATTTCGCATACTAGTTAGAGAGATATTCGCCGGCTGGGTGCTACTGTCCCTAGCCGATGTACTCGCGGATCCATTCATTCTTAACACATTGATTGTTCTGGCCACGGGAGACGAAACTATCGCGCCGTTACCTTCGACGCCCAATTATAACGTAAGTCATTCCTATTTCAAACTAACTGTGGTAGGTGATGAGTTTGTGGCGCGAGATATTTCCAAATAAAAAATAAAAAATTTATCTTTATCTTTTTCTTGACCTGATTGTGAACTTTATTTCATATGTTTTATTTTGAAGTCTTAAATTTGTCTCTCTTAATTTTTACTAGTTATATAATTATAGTCAATAGTTAAATTGAGTGCAGTTCAAAAGTCTACTTCATAAGAAACCCAACAAAGCCTTTCTTGCACTTTTCTTTCATTTTTTCTACATTGCAGTACTTTTGAAACACAACTGCTTATCCCCAGGTAGAGTTCCTTGAGACCTTTGTCCGTCAGACAGAGTCCGTGTACATGCAACGAAGCAAGCTGTTCCACTTGGACTTGGAGTTCGTCATTAACGACCAGGACCACTTCTACGCGTTCATGCAATACTTGAAAACAACCAGCCACATACATCTGCTGCAATTCTACAAGGATATTAGTGAGTGTTAATTTTTCTGTACTCTAACAAATGTTGACAACTAAATCTTCATAATTTTCAGTGTATATGTCGCAGCCGTCTCGTTAAATTAGCCAGTTAATTGGGCGCTTAGGCAGATCGTTATGTATGGCTAAGAAATTATATAACTGAACAGATTATTAAATGAAACTTACTGGAACGATCCGCATCTACGTTTACATAAAAAAAACTGGACCTAACCCAACATACATGACTTATACAGTGTGATTTCTGTTCCTTTCTTTTCAATACTTGACGATCTGCATAGGCGTCAAATTAACTGGCTAATTTAACCAGATGGCTGCGACATATACAATGTATATTATACATCATAGTAATTATGATTCCCTTTTTAAATATTTTCCATACAAATCTTGACCCTGCATAAAAACTAAATTGATATTTTTAGGCATCATATGTTTGTGAACTACTATTCACTAAATAAAATCAAATAATATTTATTCCAGTAAGTTTCTGAGAACACTTTTGAATCGTCAATACAATCTATACAATGTTAATTTCTGGCAAAAAGAGTTAGCAAGGATTTCTATTTAAATTTATAATAAAACACTTTGTTAATCAACTAACAAATATACAATCTGTATTGAAACACTTAGTAATATAAATAAGTTAGTAGACTACTAAAAACAAAAGTTGTGATACACACACATGTTAGTTATTACTTTTGTTTTTATATATCATATATATATATATATATCATATCGCACAATGTAAAGCGTGAAATATCGTCAATCGTGTAAAGGAATAATAAGAAAATAAATGCCTAGAAATATAGCAGCACCCCTCAAATAAATGCCTAGAAATATAGCAGCACCCCTAAAATGCGTATTTTGAGCCAATTTTTTTACATTGCATACGCGACATCCTACGCCCATTTTTTACACACTTTTAGTTCATTTCGTGGCCAACTAAGGGCAACCATAAATTTCGACCAATGTACATTTTTCTTTAACAACAATTCTTTGCTGTAAAAATATTTAGTATGACTATAACAAACATGGTTACAAGACTTTTGAATTCAGATTAAAAATATTTGGTTTCAAGAATAAGAGCTGATAAGAAACTCCCGAGCTAAATGGCTGGCTGAATATTTTATAATTATTTAATAATAATATAAATTAAACCCTTTCAGAATCTTTTCAAACTCGTATACTGAATCCTGACCTAGGGGAAGAAGAGCAAGCATCGCTGTATGCCGAGGCTTTGGATATCTACGATCGGTACTTAGCTCCAGATAGCGCGGGCCGCCTGCCCTTGCCAAACGACTTAACTGACGAGCTATCTGACTTGCTGAAGACTGGGAATGATGTGAAAAGGTAACATTACATTCTTACTAGAGCTGGCTCGACGTGGTTCCTATTTTCTATAATTTTCTTAGTGTAACAATCCAAAGAAAACAGTGTGGTATTTTGTTTTTCTGCAATCATTTTTGTTTGTTTTTTATACCACTAAGGTGGTAAACAAGCTTACGGTCTGCCTGATGTTAAGCGATCAACAATCTGCTAAACTAATTGTAGTGTTCACTTCGCAGATTACAAACAAGTCGGGCCCTATACCAAGCAGCGAGGCAGTCACATTCCGTATTAGAAAAAAATATGTTGCCAAGGTTTTTGCATAGCCAAGAGGTGAGAATGAATAACTCTGTAACTAACTAAACACCTGTGCATTATAATTTAAATATTTTACTATTTTACAGTACTACAAATTATTTATTGGATCAAGAATTCCTACCGGCTATCAAAAACACATGTTTAAGAAGTAAGTTATGACTAAATCACTTTCTGCATTTTTATGATCTGAGTCTGTATGAATGTGTTTAGCTCGCTTGAATTTAAAAAGGTATGATACTTTCTTTGTTCCACGAAGAATCCCTAAAGGTGAAACGGTGTCTAATTTTAAAACGTTTTATTTATTCTAACCAAGGGAATACAGGAATAGGTTTTTAAAATAACATTTGCCGTCGCGCTAGTACCCGGTCCAAGATACCGATGTGCGATAGGGACCACTGCACCTCGGGTTGATATTACCTAGTCAGTAGGTGATTGACAATTACATGTCGGGATAACGAATTTCCCATTTTTCTTTTACAAATTTCAACCATATTTAATTGAAATTACTTTACCTAAAAGGTAATGAACTATTTTGTGTTTGTATGTTTTGTTTTTTTAAAAAATAGTTTAAATATTCGTACAGCACTCATCTGAAGATGTCATAAAAGAGAGGGAGTTTTTTGGACTTTTGCAGGGCCCCAATTATTTAAAGGAAGGGCATAGCAAAAAAATTTATATATACCGACATAGTGATTGTGTATGTATCATACATGAAAAAACGGTAGCTCTAATTGGTTTAAACTGGGGAATACATTTGGCTGGAGAAAACAGCGGGATATGTATTTCCTCTTAAAATGTATAACTTTGAAAAAAATTTACTTTAAATGTATTATAATCATGTTGTATGTACGTACATATAACATTCAATCACAATTTTACTCCCCTCATAAGGCTGGCTGGCAATGTGGCTATGTGGGGGACAGCTTTTTTTTCACTAACCACTTAAAGTTCTGCGTGACAAGAGGTGAGCCCACCGCAGCAACTACTTTTGATGTAGTGTGTCTGGACTAAGCATTATATAATTACCCATAAGTCGTAAGTCACCAGCGTCAGAGAAATAGCAATCAAAAAGTAGTTTTACCTGTCCTTTACAAACTGCAATAATGAGGTGAGGATTTGCCAGACTATCAATTCTAATACTATGAATGATAATCATATCTATTTTATAGACCTCAAGAAAGATTAGTCTACCACGCACTAAAACTTGGCTACAGATTAAAAAACGCTCTCAAACCACAAACCATAGATGGCCAATTATTGGATGGTCTGAGCAGTTCTGATGTTTCTGAAGACGAGAATATGGATAATATGGATATTTTGAAGTATTTGGAGTCAATTGCCAAGCAAGAGGAGTCAGATCACGACTTGAGTACATACAAAGTAGTGTTGACCAATGTTGAAACTAGATTGGTAAGTGAGGCAACAGTAGTAGCACAAAACAAATAGGTATAGAAGGACCATTATATAACACGCTAAACCAGTGCACGCATACGTCCTGCACAGGCGAACTCAAGGAGTTTGAAAGGTATGTACGAAGGGACGTCAGTCGCGACTGCCGCGTCACTGTCGCAGCAATAGTTATTTAACATTCAGTACCTACAACATGAGTAGACCTTCTGTACCTATTTATTTTGAGCTAGTAGGTAGTGCTATTAATAGAAATTTGAAATATTTGTTACCGATTCACGTAAAATAACTATTTTTTTTGATCTCATCTAGTTTAATGTTTAATGTTCACTACTTATATAATTATATAGGGGAATGATTAATTTATATAAATGTGATTGTAATTATTGACTTGATAAGGGTTGTTTAGACCTGTGACACCGTGTGCGCTAAGTCCCAAAAACTTTAATTCAATATTAAAAATTGATCAATACATACAAAATTCCATCTTTTTTAAATTATCTTAAAATGGAAGTATAAGAAAAAAAAACCTAAACCTAAACAATTGCAGACTTAAACAATTGTGGAGTTTTTAAAGTATTTATACAAGATTAAACACTAAGAACACATCAGCTTTTTATAAAATTCGTGTTATTATAAGTATGTTAATAAGTGTAGTTATTTTCATATTCAGCAAGCGCCACCGCGTCGCGGCACCGTGCGTGTGTTCACAGTGGCGGTGCATCGCGTGGACGGTGCCGAGGGCGCCAGACTCTGGAGCTTGGAGCGGAGCGAGAACGACTTCCATCTCCTCAGGAGTAAACTCCACGAGTTCCACGGTGACCGCTTACTACACAACCTCACGCTGCCCTCTCGAAGGTACCTCCATAGCAATTACAATTTATTATCGGTTCCAAGAGGATCAATATAAGATTTTGACTATCAGTGTACATTTAACTTATTATTATAAGAAATTTGTAGATAAGACCAAAGAAAACTATAAACCGCTACCCTTCATTCATCCCTACTTTTTACTCACGTTGGGCGAGGGTTATTGACGCGGTACTAGTGCGGATTGTGGTCTTCACATACGTTTTTTTGACGTATGTAGGTTTGCTCACGGTGTGCACACCCGTTTCCATTCCCGTGGGATCTTCAGCTCTGTCAGCCTTGATTGACAATTACACACAGATTTGCGCGTGTGCATACCTTAATTAGAGTGTCCAAGGTAACTTAATAAAAAAAATGTGTTTCAGGGACAACAGCCCATTAGAGAACTTACGCTACAAATATGAAGATTTTATCCAAAGATTACTTCAAAAAAGTCTTCTTCAAACGAGCGAGCTTCTCCACTTATTCCTGACAGTGGACAGTGACTTCTCGTTAGTAGTCCAGGCGTCGACTCTTAACGCTAACAGTTCGGACTTGACCAATATCTACCAGACGGTGACGCACAGGCTGAGGAAAGAAAAGGGACAGCATTTGGAGAGTTTCCTGAGAAATCTACTGGTGTCTTCAGACATCGACCGGTATCAGGCTTTGTGAGTATAAAGTTTATAGTTATGACGATTCTTTCAATAGTTAATTTCAATGAAAACTTTAGGTTTGTTTACACCACTAAGTGGCAAACAAGCTTACCGTCTGCTTGATGTCAAGCGGTCACTGTAGAATAAAGATGATTGCAACACCAGGAGAATTACTCAAGTATTGCCGACCCTAGGGAAAAACATGTCAAGAAGCTCATCCCACAACATTAAATTAGTTTGGTGTTTAAATTTAATCTTTTAAATTAGTTTTTTAAGTTGTAAGTGTCCATATGCTGCGGTGATCGCTAAGCGTTAGGCGTTTGTGATATAGAAAAAAATTAGAGGGATACCCTCTTTATATCTTATAAAATAAATATCTATATATAGTCAGTATAAAAAGTTGTAAGTCTGTAACATGGATGTACTGCACATCAAAGATATATAAAGAGACATCGGTGTTACACAATGCATCCACAGAAACGGTCATGGCATGCCAGTTTTGCTTTATCGACTCTCATCAAGCATTTTATTTTGATTTTTTTGTAATTCATTACAAAGATATGTTTATAATGCGAAATAATCACATTTGACACCTGTCAAAAAGTAGTGCAAAGTACCCACCTTCCGATGGGTTTTGGTACCAATATTTTGTAGCAAAAACACTTCAGCGAAACGCTAAAAGTCAACATTAGATTTTGCAAAATCTAATGAAACGCAAACTGCTAACGATTTCGCTACGAAGTAGTTAGACGGAACACGACTACTAAACCAATCTACTAGCGTCCAACCAATTTATGTTGACAAAACAATCGAATGAGGGAACAAGTGACAGCTTTTTTAGTATAACTGTATGTGATTGGTTAAAACTCTACGTGACTTGCGCTAGATTCTGCCATCAACAAAAGGTGCGTTCTTTTGACGGCATTGACATCATTTTGAGAGGTATGACATCGCTTAGGCATTGAAATCGTTCTGTTCACCAAATGTAAACAAAAAATATGTAGTGACATAGAGCATCCATTTTTGGTCAACAGAACGGTCGAATGTGCGCATAGAGAGCATTGAGCGCATTCAATGTGTATAATGCTTGTCAACAAAACGCCCCTAAACACGTTACGACTTGAATGTCACATTATAAATCAGCATCGATTGTTGCTGATGATGATGCTGATATTCGCAACAACCCTGGCACCAACACATCCTCATGAATGATCCATGTTCGCCTTGTTTAGAAAACAGGGCACAGCGCGTGAAGTGGAAGAGGCTCTTGAGGTAAGCGAAGATGCGGAAGTGGAACAGATGTGGGTGACTCGCAAGAACAACGCGAGGACCATCCGCGGAACCATCTTCGAGAACAACTTCGACGTGGAGCCCATCACGTTGCCCACGGGAAACAGTCACATGCAGAATACAGTCGTCGGATTCACGCAGTGTCTTGTTTTTTTTCGTAAGTATATAATATTAATTATGTAAAGAAAATATATTAAGTTTTTCTAGGTATTAGTTCAATACCTATTTAGGGTTCCGTATCCAAAGGGTACAAACGGGACCCTATTACTTCGTTGTCCGTCCGTTTATCCGTCTGTCACTAGGCTGTATCTAATGAACCGTAATAGATAGACAGTTGAAATTTTATTGATGATGTATTTATTTCTGTTGCCGATATAACAACAAAAACTTAAAAACAATAAAATAAATATTTAAGGGGGCTCTCATATAACAAACGTGATTTTTTTAATGCCGTTTTTATAGGTAATGCTACGGAACTCTTCGTGCGCGAGTCCGCCTTGCACTTAGCCGCTTTTTTTGTTAGGCGTTGCCAACCCTTCAAAAATCTAATATGTACTTGAAGAACCCCATAATGTAGTTCTTAGAGGGAACCTTGGCAGGGAACTCATTCCACAACCTAAGCATTCGCGGGAGGAAGTTTCCCTGCACTATTTGACCCCTGTTTTTCACTTTGTCACCATAACACCTTAAAAAAGGGGGATTTTATCGATATAAATTACGTTACTATACGCCTTATGACTTCTTGCCACTCTCTTCTTTGTCTATGATACACGCATCCTTCTGTACTTCACTATTTTATACCATTAAGTTGGCAAACAGGCATCGGCACGCCTTGTGCGAATGGGCACCTAAGACTATGGATGCTTGTAACACAAGGGGTAGTACTCGTGCATTGCCGACTCTTTAAGAATCTTATCTTCTAATCTTTCTCGAAGAACCCCAAACTGAATCTCTCTTGAGAAAACTACAACAGGGAAATCATTCCACAACCTAAGCGTTCGCGTGAAGAAACACCGCTGGTCGTAGGCCTCACCTAACTTTATTCACAGAGCAGGACGCTAAAACCGTTTAATGTGTGACTATTTCTAGCTTTTATCATCAATTTAGTCGTTCATTATATGTAAAAAATGTACAAAGGTAGGTCCAATATAACACAAAATAATTACTTTAATTAATATAATTCTACCAACCAATAGTAATTTCTAAGTAAAACTGTTTAACTTCTAGTGACAAAAGTATGTAAAATCCGTGGTGCGGTTTCCGGTATACTCGGCAGCCTGTTGGGACTCGGTCGGGCTACGATCGATGACGTATTCAACGGATGGCTGAACCGAACTCTATGCGATTTACTTTCGGAAAGAAGACTTGCACATTTGATTCGACTTGGACAAGGTATGGTTTTAAATTGGACGATTTTTTTTGTAAACGAAAAGAATCACTCGTTCTATCAACTTTGTCATTAATTTTTTTGTGTCTGAAACATACATTACTTGCTTACCTATGTATAGTCGGAGTCTCCAGTTTTAAGGCTCCATATAATGCACAATAGCACCGTCACTAGATATTGTTTATTTCTTCTTCATACTAAGTGTATAAAGAAAAGGTAAAAAACTACTAGTGAATTAACTATTTTGACAACGTTTTGTATGGTTTGTTAAACATGTTTGCGAGTTTTAATTCGGGTATCTGCTAAAAATGGCCGCCTTTAGCATTGGGTATTGACCCGAATTAAAAACTCGCAAACATGTTCTACAAACTATAGAAATCGTTGTCAATAAAGTTAGATTTCACTATTCACTAGTAAGTTTTTTATTTTTTTACTTTTTCTTTTACTTTACTATACAAGGATATTAGAATTCACCTTAATACTAAATTAAAGAATGGAATAAAAAAAGTTTTCTATTCCAACTGTTAAAGCCTTCTTCTTTTAAGTTAACAAACATTTTAACTACAGTTTATTTTACATTTTAAATATTCCAGCTGAAATATTTGGCAAAAAAACGTCGTCGCAGCGACCGAATCGGACCCAGCAATGTGATTTAGCTCGAGAACAGCTGATGAACAGCATACCCGCTGCTGTTAATTGTGTGGCGGGGCCCGGGTTGCCTTTCGCAGTGCTCAGAATGTTCGAGATTATACAGAGTCCGCAGCTTAATAAACAGGTAAGATTGCTCTTGTATAACTTTTATATGACTACTTAACATAGTTAATCTGAAACTGACAATGGGGGTTTGTGGGGGTTTGACAATCAGGTCTATTTCACAGCTTATTTATTCAACGCTGATGATTTACGTTGTATGAGCATCTGAGGCGCATCACAATCGCATAACAATAACTAACAGAGTAATCACTTTCTTTCTTTTTCGTCAATTGATGACGGATTGACCAGTAACGAGAGTTTTCATAGTTTTCCAGACACTCTAGGTGCGTCTTAAATTTATGTTTCTCAGGATATCTGAAAAATTTCAATGTTGCACACATTAATGCACAAAGTATTCCGGCTAATTATTCTGACATGCTAGCGTATTTTAGTGATAAAAACATTCATGCTATTCTTGTCTCCGAAACCTGGTTAAAACCACGTCTTCCTTCAAAATCTTATTCTGTATCAGGTATTCAACTTATTCGGAATGACCGTGGAGTAGGAGGAGTTGCATGTTTTCATACACGGTCAATGTCCTGCTAATGAATTTGGAGACACTACGTCCTCACGTACACCTCAAAAAATAATTGGTCATCAGTCGTTATTGCAAACACAATTGATGAAAAATTGAATATATTCAATTCTCTTTTAATACAATTGTATCATAAATATGCACCTATCAAACCAGTGAAAGCAAAACATTTTCCAGCACCCTCTCACCGGCTCACCAGCTCAAAGACAAAATTAGAACGTTTCACAAAAGAAAACGGAATCGTGCCAAGGCCAAATGTCGCTCACAACCGAATGAAATAAACTTGGAAAAATATAAATTTCTTCGCTGTTAAGCTCTTAAGCTGCTCTTTTTGTAATTTGATTACAATGATGGCTGCATTTGTTTTTAAAAAGCAAGTCTAGAACTTAACGTTACCTACTTATCTTTATTTTTTAAAAAAAGGCAAGCTTAGAACTAAGCTTAACCTATAGCACGGACGCTAAGCAGAAAGAATTTCGTTCAATGACCGGTCTCTATTTGTCTCTGTTGCACGCGCATAATTATTTGCCGTTGCGCTCCTCTATGACATAGGTCATCCCATCTGTGCGAGTGCGACGGCAAATAATTATGCGCGTGCAACAGAGACAAATAGTGACCGGTCATTGAACGAAATTCTTCCTGCTTAGCGTCCGAGCTATACTTATATTTATTTGTTTTAAAAAAGTAAACGTAACTTATTTATCTTTATTTTTTTCAGTTATTCTACAACCTATTGGATCTGTGTTTATTGGAGCTTTTTCCCGAATTGTCGCCCGTAGATAATACTAGTAAGGACTCGAATAGTTGATCTTGTGCATAAATGTGTTAATTAAATTGTGATAGTTACTATGAGTCACATTCACTGACGGCCCTCAATGGCTATGAACAATATTCAATGACAACTGTCAGCGGTTATGAATGATCACACTACAGTTGCCCCACCTTTAGGTGTACTAATAGGTCCGTTTGGGTACTTGTCATAGCGGCGTCACTAGAGATGTAACTAAACAAATCTATAACAAATTAAATCGATTTTTGCAAGGTAACTGCTCCTAAATACGATAGTTTGTAATCAATTAGATTGTTATGTTATAGTTAAACAGTTAACAGCGGTTGACATTTCGCATGCGTTCTTAATTATATTTTTCCTCATTACATTATACAAATTTGACTAGTACAGCTATTTCAGCTTGTGATTTTTTAAAATAAATACAATTACAGAATACAAGATTACATAAAACTTTTGAGAAAAGATAAAAGTGTAAATATTTTACTATTAATGTAAATAAACCATCGATAGTTCAAAGTGCCGATTATTGGATTGTAATCGATTTTAATTGTTTCAAATACTTTAAAACCGTCACATCTCTGTTGCCTCGTGGCCTGCTGTACTGTTCGATGCAGGATAAATCCAGATCCACCTTTCTGAATGCGTGTTAGTGTGTGCAAACAAAGTTAGTTAATTCATGAACCAGATACGTGAAACGTGAAAAATATACACGTCGACTTTTATCAATTGTTTGATGTTGGAATAATCCGTATATAATTTTCCGATTTTCTTCTTTGTCCCACCGCGAAGGATGCATTGTGCCCTAAGTAGAGCGAGGTGAGACGCGAGGGTAGAGTAGCTGTGGACTTCATATGCACATGAGATAAAATATACAAAGATGCTTCTCTATACATCTAATACTTCGATAAACATTTTTTCTAAGGTTAGCTCATTTGAAATGCATAGTATGTACCGACTGATTTCATTTTTATGATAGAAAGTTGAGTAAAATTGATATGCAAGTTAACGATACACAGCTTCGCTTATAGCTGAATACTTTTGAGTGCTTAAAATAGAGATCAAAATTTATAAACACTTTTACAAAATTGTAGATGTCTCCAAATATTTTCCTAGTAGTACGTTAGTTCTAAACCGGGCCTCAATGTTTATTATGAATTTTCCACCCTCCTGTGTTTTTTATCACAAAAAAGTCTTATTTAGTACTCAAATGACCACTGCGTTACCAGTCCCCATGACATTTTTTGAAGATTATCCGAATAAGTAAAAATGTATGCGTTAAAATGTACAAGGGACATTTTTATCGCCCTCAAAAAGTATTTTGACCCACCTATCTAGTATCACCTTACATAATAAATATAAATAGATATAACTATAACAATATTGTAACCAATATCTTCAGAACTATTCTACAGTATCGATCTCATGTAAATCCGTTCCTCACCCCCCAACGTCTGTCGTATGCTTATCAGTCAAAGCGCAGCACAACGATCGCGGTGGGACAGCACGTTCGTACAAGAGACGTCAAAACGGATCTATGAGATTGTGACAATAGTAAAAAGTGTGAAAGAACGATATTCACTGACAAGTAATTTATTAAGTTATTATCGAATGATATTTTTTGTCATATTCAAGTACAGGTGTCAGTTTTCAATAACAGTTAATTAAATAAAAGTAATGATCAAAATTTTGTACTATTAGGCTTATATTGACATTGGGTGCTGGAAATGAAGGACCGAAATAGATTTTTGGATGTTAAAGTATACATATCCTGTATGTACATATATTTATATTAGAAAATTAACTTTATGGCAGCTAAAATATTATTAAAACTCTTGAGATGGGTTTTAAACTAAAGCTTTCATACCATCGTTGCGCTGTTGGCTGCCGGGGATTTGAATTTAAAACAATATTGCCGTTACCTTACAGACATATTATCTCGCGCACGTCCGATTCATACTTGCAAATATTCTAATGCCTATATTCTTTTGGTATAGAAAATTTCTTTCACGCAAAAATGCGTAAAAGCCTAGATTCTGTTATCCGTTCCCTGACATCTTTATTTTTTTTAGTTTCATTTTCAATAAAATAAAACAAACTTACATTCCTGTGCAACATTTCTCCGATAGATGTTGATATTTTCTAATGTTGAAATATTCTACATTTATTTACATAGGTCTACTTCCTCGCAGCCTAGTTGGTAGTGTGGTCAGCTACTGTGCAGAGGGTGTGGGTTCGATTCCCGCACTGGACAAACATTTGTGTTTGTCTGGACTCTGGGTGTATTTATATTTGATATGTATGTACATATTTACAAAAAAAAAGTAATTATATGTATTTGTATCCGTGGTCTGGTATCCATAACACAATCTTTACTTACTTTGGGGCCAGACGGCGCTGTGTGTAATGTTCAAATATATTTATTTATTATATAATATTACTTGCGTTGAAACTTATGGATGGTGTTCAGTTCTATCAAAGGACCTTAAAAATATATCTAGGCTAAGCTTCTTTATAGTTGCTAAAAGTCTAAAGGATTGATATTGTTCTTATACAGTAAAAATAGATGGACAATATAAAATAATTTAATGTGCTTCTATTTAAATCACAGAAAGGCGCAGAATTTTATTTTATACAAGATATCCTACTATAATTTCCGTGGAAATGAAAAACCTTATTGCTCAATTCCAGTTTTAAAACCTTAAAATAATTTAATCAAGTTAATTTAACCTAATGTGGTTCAATGAATCTCGTGTAATATCCTTCCGTTGCAAACTTTGTTTGATTTGGTTAAAAAATACAACTTTTCAAAACCAATGAGGTCCTTTACTGGCATATTTTTCAGCGTGCTTTCGGTGAGGCTTTAATAATTATCATGATTCTGGTTTACCGAATCTATAAAGATATAGTTTTTTAAACATTAGAGATTTATTTTTGTGTCGAACAAAAGTATGAGTGCATTAATTAAGTTTGTACGATAGTCATGGTTTGATTTATATCCATCAGAACAGGATTCTATAAATTTCAGTCGTCTCTACGGAGTAAATCCAAAAAAAATGTCCTGCAAAAATGTTGTAATTTAGATATCTATTACTGGATTAATTTCTATAAAATGACATGACAAATGTGGAATAGTGCAGTAACTAAGTATCGTATGTCTTCCAGCCATTTACTATACTGCATAACACGTTGCACAACAGCGCCCGGAATTGCCTGACGCGAATCATATTGCATGGAAGGAGAACGAAGCTAAACAAAAGTTGCGCACTGTCGCTCAACATGTTGCGCGGCAATGGTTACGTATTGAATGTATTACTTAACTCAAAGACATCTATACGATGCCACGTTTTTAAATACGACAGTTTTATTAGTATCTCAAGATAAGATAACTAGAGCCTCTCTTCTAAAACCAATGCTTTTTGATTATTTATCGTTTAAAATACCTCAATAACTTTGCTACATCAAAGTACTTACATAAGTTTCAGTCAATGTGTAAAAAAATAATTTAGTGTGTTCCGGAATTTGTAATTAACATACAATTATGATTAGGTTAGACGATTGCTTTAAGTTTTGTAACATTTGGCGAAACATGATATAACACGTCTGGCAATATTATACAAACTTGCATTAAGTACCAAGTATTTCTTTCCTACTTAAGACGTAAAGAAAGTTCTTTGATATTATAAGGAAGGAAGGAAGGAATAGAAAACAATACATAGGGTACTCAATCATTATGATATTGAAAACCATGAAACTGTAAGATTCATTTATTATGATTATCATGCTAAATAAAAAAAAATATAATTGACATTTATTACATATAGGTATATTTAATAAATTATTTTTCGTATAAGTACCTTATAATTATTATTTTCTAATAATGAAGGTTACTTTCAGCAGCAATTTTATGCACAAAGTTTTGTTTACTGTTTTGTTAAGTGTTGTCTAAAATAGGCCATATTTATATAGATATTTTTAATACAAGATTTCTCTAGCTTCGGCTTGGTGCATATTGAATACGTTTTTGTATGATTATCATGAAATGGGTTTATGACTATTTTCTAGACTCACAAGCGTTGGTGACGTGGCTATGAAGTCTCAGTATGTGGCCATGTTTTTTTGAAAGTTCTTCTAAATCCTTTAAATGCAATTAGGGACTAATTATATTTAACTAGCTTTAGCCCGCGGTTCCACTCGCCCCTAAATTCGGTTATCGGTGTAGGATTTCAACGGCAACTCCTTAATTATAGTAAAAAAACCGACTCACACTTGACGTTTTTCAAGTAGTCTATGTCCTTTCCCGGGACTCAAACTATCTTCATGCCAAATTTCATCCTAATCGTTTAAGCGTGAAGAGGTAACAGACAGACAGATAGAGTTACTGTCGCATTTATAATATCTTTATAACATAAGTATGGATTTGCCAGCAGCTTTAAACGATTTCGAAACAAAATGGACGCGTGTATCACTAAAAGTAGCATGGCAAATTGATTTTCCTACAGAACAGTGAGAGCTCTAAACTCATTAATCTAGATTAAATTGATAAACCCATTATGGTAATTTTTTAGGAATATTGTATGTTTTTTTAAAGTGTTATGAATGAGACAGCTAATCTGCTCCTACTTTACACTTGTAGAAGAAAATGCTAGGAGTCTTTAGTTTAATAATACATTAGGTATTAATTTTACTTTATTAGTAATAGCTTTTGTAAATTACAGGTGTTTGATTTATAATGTATTTGTATTTAGCTGTAAATATATTTAATTGTAAAGTATTAAAAATATTTTTGTAAAATTAGCTAAATGAAAAGAAATATTTTGCGATGTTAGTCGAAGAATGTTTTATGGTGTGTACAGTGGATAAGACTACTAAATGTACTCGTTTGAGAACACCTTTATTATGAAAACCAAATATTGGTGAATAAATAATTTATTTTCATAAAAATTATGCTTTTTTCTTTTACTCCCTGAATTACTTTATAGTTATAAGAAGCAAAAAACCTGTCTAAAACATTATAAACCAACATTCCACTTCGTTAGACATGTAAAGCACCATCATCGTTTTAAATCTGTGGGTATAATCGGTTATAGTGCTACAAACTCGCTATATTATAATGGTGTGAACTTAAATCGACACTAGCGACCAAACACCTAAGGTCAGAGGGTCAGAAAAGATTGTTGCACTTACTCATATTTGAGGCAGGCACAAAGTAGTACTAGTTTGTTCTCTCATGACGCACGTAGAAAAAAGTTATGAACATGATACAAATGTTCATGAAATATTTATTTGTTATACAAGTGAGTAAAAGCGTTTACACTACTTATGCTCTGAAAGAACCTTCATGCATAGTCAAAAATAGGGTTGAAGGTAAGTGTTTGCAGAGATTATTACTTTCTTGCCCGATTAGAGAGAAGAAAGCAAAAATAGAAAAGGCACTTTCTATATAAAAGCTGACGAAACAAATATCTTCTCTCTATTTGGTACATTGCCATCTGTGATCAAAGAAGCGAAAAAAACTTACTATTTATAAACAACAGAAAACATAACCATAGCTTGTAATTATTCGGTACAGCGCCATCTATGTTTATACAAGTGAATTAATATTTGTAAAGTAAATTAAAACTTTAATTAATTATATTTTATTATCCTTTTGTAGTGTAAAACACTATGTATCACTCGGGATGAAAGACGATTCCCACCTCGTGTGTTTTAAGTTCTCAAACTACACCCTCCTCGAAAATCAGTCACTTTCACCCCTTGGTAAACAATGTACTATTTTTGGTAAAAGCCCCGATATAGTATTATATAATCTGTGCCCCGACTTTAAATCCTGAGCTAGCGAAGTAGGCTAGAATTAAATTGCCGCCATTTTAATTTGTTTTTTTTTTAAATTGAGGTTGCGTTCGGAATTGTACCTACAACCTATGCCTACAAAATGAACAAGGTGTTGTTCATTTTATACCTATGTATAAAATGAACAAGGTTAAGTATTTGTCCCGAAATTTTTTTCAAGCCAGTCATTGTATTGTTTTTTTTTTTCATCATCGGGTTAATTCCAAAAGTCAATGTTCGAACAGTGAATTACTTTGCCTTACTAGGCTTAGACAGCAAAACTATCCTTTTCGTGCTGGTGAGGTGAAAAATTATTTATTTGACATGTGATTACATCTAGAATTGAGACATCCTTTTAAGTAAAGAATACTTGTTGCAGGATGACCAGGTACCCCTTGCCTGGATTCCGGATATCGATTAAAAAATAATAGGTAAGTTTTAATTTATGGTAAAACTCTCTATTATTTGTTTTGTATCGATATCCGGAATCCATCTAATTAAGTTCTGGACGTGCCGGAGGACGTTTTAAAAATACAAATTTTAATAAAGAGAGCGTGTATTCGCTTCAATTGATCGCCTAAGACTAACTTATATTTAACTTAATAACTATCTTCTCAGCTACCGCAGGTGACCAGCTTATCTGTATCCGTTTGCCGAGTCAGCGTCTGGGCTAGTTGAAGATAGAGCGTGGGCGAGGCTCTTCGGTAGAGTCGACAGACTTAACTCCTCCCTTCTTAAGTTCAAAGTTCTCGTCTATAGGGGAACTTTGAAGACATAACGTAACTAGGGAGAAACGACGCTTATACACTAACACACACAGTATTATAAATAGTGTTATATACAATCCTAAAGTTCCGATACTGATTCCTATGATATTAATGATCGCCTTTTCGTTTTCACGGTTTTCTTCGATGCTGACACTTTTCTTAAGAGCAAACGACAGGAGTTTCAGGTCAGTTAAATCGATGCCTTCCAGGTTCGTTGGTTTCAGGGATGTTGTTTCTGGAGTTGAGGTTATTGTAGGTAAGTTTACAATAGGTAGTTTAGAGTACATAGTATTTTCGGTATTCATGGAATGCCTTTTTAGAGGGATGTCCTGTATTTTTACTTCACAAGGGTCATCTATCGTAATTACGTAAGTACCATGGATTTATTGCCGAAATATTTTATTAATACAGGTTCTGGAGAGCAGGGATTGCTCTTTACTGTAGATAATCCATCTATTGGGCTGTATCAGCTGAGCTTTTACGGTCTCTATGTTAATGGGAATCTGGATGCACGAGGTCACGTTTTTCTCATACGTCATCAACTCGGTTATGCAAGGGTCTTTGATGTCCCACGACATGCCCCAGTGTCGTCATCGTGACAGAGGAAGCTGAATTCGTCGATTTCTTGACATGGGTGAGTAAGTAGCCTGATCTTCGACCCTTTTACTAACAGGTAGGGGTATTTGGGTAGAATGACAAGGGTGCGATTTTGGGATAATATAGGTAATGGGAACAGTTTATAGTAAATATAGGTTAAATTCTCGATAAGCGGTATTTCCAAAAGGTACGTAATAACATTTTTCTTAAAATAAGCTTTTAGTACTATTGACTGTTCTATCTTAATTAAATTTTCCAAATTGCAAATAAGCAGTTGTAGCAACTTATTTGATTCTATTACAGATTGATGTAAAACTCCTAACCTACTTAATGCTAAGCTAGTCTCAATCTCATTCAGTCGGATATGGATTGCTTGAAAGTTATGGATAAGTAAGTGATACGTATTTACAATTTGGGTTTCCGCATGGTTAAAGTGTTCTTCTTTTAGAATTTGGCACAAGTTGTGAGCTATTTTTACAATTTCCTTATCTATTTCAATGAGATTATTATTTAACTTAAATGTAGAGTTTGATAGAGTTTGCACCATTTCAGTGATCAATGTCAGTTTTTTGTTGCTATTACTTTGTTTTGTTTTTGTTTCATCGATCAGTCTGTCATATCTGATGGCGTCATCATTATCAAGATTTCCTGTAATAATTTTAACAATTGAACCAAGAGGGTTTAGTAATCCACGCTTGACCCTTAATGATGGGGTTACTTGTTCGAATTTTGCTACTGTTACATTCCTTATATATTCTAGCTGTGTTTTTATATCTATAAAATTATGTGTAAAGTTTTTATCAAAATTCCTAACTAACTTATCTAATTCGAGAGACTGAACTACGTTAAGCTCGAGGTCATCGATAATAGGTTTTAAATCTAAAAGTTTAACTATAATCCACTTATCATTACTAATGACTGCAACACCATTTTTCACGGGCAGGATACCAGGGTTCCTATTTAGCTCTTGAAGTTGAAGGGCTTGGAGTTGCATTGTCATGGCTGCTGCCACGGCGAGCAGGAGGTGTCTGTGGAGGGCGTTTCACATTCTTAATTGGTACTTTGGTATAACGATTTTTTACTTGGACGGGAATTACATTTCTGTTTATCAAATCAGAGACTACAGCTTTTTGGAAACGTGGCTTATCTTTACTGATTCTTTTGTTGATATCTTTGGTAAAGATCGTATCTCCGAGTCTAATTTGAAAATCTATTTCTCCGCCTTTCTTTTCAATTACCTTTTCTTTACATTTAATTGTCTGTTCTGTCAAATGTCTATACAGGTGTTTTGTCCTTCTCGCGTGTTCTTTAACTAATTGTTGCATGTACTGTTTCTCAAAGTTTACGTCAAATGCATGTCTTGACTCAGTGTGTCCTAATAAAACTTCGAGAGGTGTTAAACCAGTAGCACTGTGGATGCTATGGTTGTATGACATTATTGCGTAGGTCATTACCGAGGCGGCATCTGTGTGTTTGTGTTCGTATTTGGCAAGCCTATAAATTTCAAGGATTGTAGAGTGGAATCTTTCTATAAGGCCCATTGAGTTTGGATTGTTGGGGGTTCCTACGTGGAGATCTATTTTGTAAAAGGTGAGGAGCTCTTTTAAAAGAGTATTGTTAAATTCAGAGCCTGGGTCGGTGCTTATTTTCAGCGGTACACCGTATATAGAAAAGTACTTAATAAGAGCTCTAACGACTTCTGGGGTAGAACGGTTAGAAATTTGGAATGCTTGTCCGATTTTACTAAAAGCGTCAATTATTGTCAGGTAGTATTGTCCTTCTATTGAGAATAAATCAATAAAGATTTCTTCCAGTGGTTTTGTCTGTGTTTGTGTCAACTGTAGTTTAGGTGTAAGGGGTTTTCTGTCATACTTCATTATTTGACAAGTTTCGCAGGAATTTATGTATGATGATATGGTTGTTACCATGTTATGCCAAAAATAAGTACGTCTAATGTGAGATAAGGTCTCTTTAATTCCGCGGTGGCAGGTTTTACCCAGGTGGTATTTTTTAACGATATCTCTCTGCTCTGATTCATCACCTACAAAAACCACTCTTTTAGTACATTCGTAAAATTGCACGTTTTCTCTTTTGAATAAAAATATGACCATTTCTGTAAATTGCCGGCGGTGTTGTTCGTCTTCGAAGTAAATAAAGTACTTAGTTTTATTTTGTATATATTCTTTTAAGAATTGTTTTACAAGGTCGGGTCTATTAGACGGAAGGTGTACTTCCAAAATTTTCTGTTTATCTCTGGACAAGTTTTTTACAGATAGTCTGTCAATTAACCAAGTGTATACTAGAATTTGGTTTGGTTTTGTATCTATAGCTTCTTCTAAGATTGGAATCCCATTGGATTCTGTATCTTGAGCTGAATGAGCTGTGTCGGTTTGTGACGAATTTTCAGATGCTGTTAAAGTTGTAGAAGAAGGTGATGGTATTGAATAATGGCGTTCACTTTTTGCAGACAATGTCTCATCGGAATCGGGGATAGTTATTGGCCTTTCGGAGTCAGAGTCTGAAATAGTCATCGGTTTTTCTGGTGGAGGAGCCTGAGGCCACTTGTCCTTTTGTGCTTTACCTAGTTCTTCAAGTTCTTTTGTTAGTTCGGTTATATATTGTTTCCTATTTTCCTCTCTGTCTACGTTTGCTTGTGTAGATTTTGTCGTCTTTACCTAAAGCATTAATCTTGATGCGAAATAAGGCATCTGCATTAGAATTAAGTTTGCCGCTTTTGTGTATGATATCGAAATCATATTCGGCCAACCGTAATCTCCAACGTGTAAGTCTGCTGTTCGTATCTTTCAGGGTATTTAACCAAGCAAGAGGCTTGTGGTCCGTAATAATTATAAATCTTTACCATAGAGGTATGGGCGAAAGTGTTTTATTGCCCATACAATGGCAAGTAATTCCTTTTCGGTTACGCTGTAGCGAGTTTCGGCATCGTTAAGTGTTCGGCTTGCATAAGCCACGGGCTTATCATTGCCTAAGGTGCCTTGAGATAGGACAGCACCCAGAGCGAACTCAGATGCGTCTGTCGTTAAGATATATGGGGGCATTTACCAGCAATTCTTTACATTTCTGAAAGGATGCTATATATTTTTCATCGTCGATAGGCATAGCACGTCTCTTTTTTAATCGGGCTGTCATAGGTTGGGTAATTTCAGAAAAGTCTTTGATGAACCGGCGGTAATAACCGACAAGGCCAAGAAAGCTTTTTATTTCGGTAGTTGTTCGGGGTAGTGGATAGTCTAATACAGCTCTAATTTTTTCGTTGTTAGGCTTAAGTCCGTCACTCGTTATGGTATGTCCAAGATAGAGAACTTCTTTCCGATTTGTCTAGCTGTAGTTTTAAGTTAGTCTTTCTTAGTCGGTCAAACACGGTCCGTAATTTATTTAAATGTTCTTGTAGGCTAGATGAGTATATAATTATGTCATCTAGGTAAACTAGACAGTGGATACCCTGTAATCCACGTAATACGTTGTCTATTGTCCGTTGGAATGTCGCTGGGGCCGTCTTCAAGCCAAAAGGCATACGAGTAAATTCGAAATGACCTGTTTCGGTACAAAAAGCAGTCTTATGTCTGTCTTCTTCAGCTACTTCTAGCTGATGGTATCCACTAGCTAAGTCAAGGGTTGAAAAGTAAGTACTACGTCCCAGTTTGTCAAATAGGTCCGTTATGTTTGGTAACGGGTACTTGTCGTCTACGGTAATTTCGTTCAGTTTTCGGTAGTCTATTACTAATCTATATTTCTTTTCATTTGATGCATCAGATTTTTTTGGCACCAGATGTACAGGGGGAATGGGATTCTGTTACTATATTATTTTTTAACATTTTATCTACCTGTCTATTAATTTCTTCGTTAATTAACTGTGGTTGTCTGTATGGTCGAATATAAATAGGGTCTTCATTACGGGTTCTAATATAATGTTTTACTTCGTTCGTGAAGGTCAATGGTAAGTTTTCTGAATAAAATATGTCTTTGTATTCTAGGCAAAGCTTTTGTATGCTGTCACGTTCTTCCTGGTTCATGTGGTCTAAGCGTAACTTAGATAATTTTCGACTTAAAATTTGGTCTACTTCAACATCAACTTTACCATTAGTATAGTTAAGTTTGCATTTCTCACTGTCGTAATTAGTCACACTAAAAGGTCGGGTAATCGTCAAAGTCATCTCTTCATCTAAAGTATTTTGGATTATGGTCGTAGCATATCCGTTCACACATTTTACTAACGCGCTAGGCATTCTTACACCTTCGCAGAATTTAGTATAGTTTAAAATTGCATCATCATTTGACAGTTCAGTTGGTAATGTAACTCTCTGTTCACAACGTGGCCCAATTTTTATTTCGTTGTTTGGGTTGTATATAATAGGTATAATAGGTATATGAAACAAAGGGATGTTTATTACTTCATCATGTCTGCTGGATGCGTGGGTACTTATAACTTCAAAAGGTTCGTATTGCTTATAGTTTTTAAAGTGTTCGTCTGCCTTTCTGGGGCTTATAAAAGACCTTGAGCTTCCGGTATCTATCATGAATTTTGAATTTATTTCTGGTATATTTATGTAGGGTAGTTTTAGCTTAGTAATGCAGTTGAGTTGTATTATTTCGGGGTTTTGGTCGAGGCAATGATGTGAAAATTTTCAATACTTATTGGTGTAGTGTCATGTTCTTCGTGTTCGGTAGCGACTGCATAGTTTTCATTGTCGTCTGTTTGTATATATTCATCATTGTCGTAGTCGTAGTAATGGTTATTATAGTCATCATAGTATGCGTGGAACGTTTGGTTATTGTTGGTTTCTGTTTCGTTTATATTGTAAAGTTCCTTTAAACGAAATCCTTGTGTTTTTGCTGGTATTGCTGTACGCATGCTTACATCAGTAGAAGGCATTTTAGGTTGTTGAAGGTTTTGGGGCGGTCGATAACCTAACTGAGGTCTGTAGCCGAACTGTTGTGGAGCTTGATTGAAAGATGGCCGGTAGCCAAATTGAGGGTTGTTACCGAACTGTGGTCTATACCCTGTAGGTTGTTGGGCGAGTTGTGGCTTATAGCCGAATTGTTGAGGTTGTTGAGTAGGCAATTTTATCTGTTGGCTTTGTGGTATACCAAATTTAAATCTTGGTTGAAATTGGGGCTGTGATTGCTGAGGTGGGGGTTGGTAGACATTAGGTCTCGCATTAAGTAAGTTTTGTGGAATTCCATATTTAAAGTTCTGTGGTGGTTGTGAGTTTTGAGTGAAGAAGGGTTTCATTCCTAGTTTTTCAATAAAAGGATTTTGCGGTACTGGTTGAGGTCTTGGCTGAATACTGTTAGGCATTTTCGACATTTTATTTCTAGCATTATACTGGTACATAAAATTGACTTCTTCTAGAACGATACTTAAAGCATCTTCTAGTGAGTTGCATCCCTTAAGTCGTACAATGCGTAACAGGTCTTCTGGCAAGTTATACATAAATACGTTCATTGACATGTTATCATATATAATAATTTTACTTTTACGTAGGTGTATATCTGTCAGTCTATTAACCTTTGCTATTAATGTGCTCTTAACATTTTGAATTCTATTACAGAAGTCGAGATAAGATTCGCCATTATTGATTTTTAAAGTTTCTAATTCTATTGCTATGCATTCTTCTGACCTAGGATCACCAAAATGTTGCTCTAGAGCTACTTTTAAATCAGTCCAAGTGTCTAAATCTTGGCGTTCGCTAATCAGTGCTGCTGCTCTACCTGTTAATTTGGATGTGACAACATGATAAACATATAAGTCTTGTTCTGAATTACCTTCTGTTCTCCAACGGGTAATAACATATTCACACTTTCTTATAAATAAATTAAGCAATTTTTCGTCACCGTCAAATTTGGGGATGACATCGGCGATTTCCTTTGGTATTTGAGTGATTTTATCCATTTTTTATTTAATTTATGTAGGTTTCACTCTACTTTATTTTATTAAATTACTTAAATACTTTTATACACAATTACTTAAATATAAATCAATTAAATATAATAACGCACTTCAAGTTTTGGAAATAACGATTTTATTTCTAGACACCTATAACTACTGGAATAGGAATGGAAATTTAGACTGGAATAGCAATTGGGTCTACTCACAGACTACTCATGTCCCTCCGATGAATCTTAGGCGGGTCCTCCAACTGGGTATCACAACACAATCACAGAGTCTTAATTTATTTATTTGGTTCGTGGATTTCCGTTGAAAACGCTTGAAAACGTTCGTCGTTTTTTACTGAAGTTAAGTTAATCGCGACGCGGAAATCCTACCGGCTGCGCCAATTAAGTTCTGGACGTGCCGGAGGACGTTTTAAAAATACAAATTTTAATAAAGAGAGCGTGTATTCGCTTCAATTGATCGCCTAAGACTAACTTATATTTAACTTAATAACTATCTTCTCAGCTACCGCAGGTGACCAGCTTATCTGTATCCGTTTGCCGAGTCAGCGTCTGGGCTAGTTGAAGATAGAGCGTGGGCGAGGCTCTTCGGTAGAGTCGACAGACTTAACTATCTTGAGTGAAGTGTTTGTTATCACCTGGGGCTAATAAAATAAAATTTTTGGCTATTGACGCTATAATGTGTTGAATTTCTGTAATGTAATTAGTAACTAGTACATAGGATACATGCTATAATTATTATTAATCAAAACGTTATTAGAAATATTGTTATAATTTATTAATTTTTATACATAAATCATTTACCGAACAGGGTCGAAATAATTTGATAATGACACTGATTTGTTAGGATCAAGTGTACCATGATCTTTTAATTCTCTTTGATAGTAATTTTGAAAGGTATGTACCATTTTCAAATTACCAGTTGTTAGAATTTGGTCTATAGGGAAATTTTCTGTCCAATTTAGGGAAGCCAGTGCTGATCGTACCGAGCCTGGAGATGCTTCAATACCGGCATCTCTTAAAATCGACTTTATCCAAGCTTCAATCACAGTTCTAGATGTAGGTTTTATGTCCCCCCTGACTGTCATAAATAAGTGATTATTATTTTTTCTATGATTTAAATATAACTTTAACAATTGCCTGATCCAGAATACAAGATTTAATTGTTTATCAGGGTGTTCTTTAAGCCTCCATCCGGACTGACGATGATTGACGGTGTCTGTTTTAGAACCGAATACTGGCCCTAACACTATAGAATCATTGTGTATCAAACTGTCTTTGTCAGTACGCAACAAAGTCAGGTCATGTACCCTGCGACCTGAGGCCAACAGTAGCAATGTGGCTGTGTGTCTCGAAACTTGATAAAGATTATTTTCATTGTGACTATATGTACTCATATATTGTAACACATATTTAGTATTCCAAATGGGTGGTTTTACTCGACTGTTAGTTGCAAGTGAAAGAGCTTTTAGTATATGTTTTACAAAGAATTTTGACTACAATTCTACATTAGTATATAAATTAGTGAATGTTGAAATTATGGACTTATGTACTAAAATAGTTCTGTAAGCTAGACCAATATGTCTTGCCACCCGAAATCAGCCATGCTTCTAAGTGTAACTCCTGAACCTCCGGCGGGTGTATACCGGTTCGCGTGTCTATAAGTTTGTAACCTAGGTCCGGAATCAGATAAGGTTGTTGTAGAGCTCGTTGTTGTACATCTGCTCTCCAAAATACTCGGTTTCATTTCGGTGCAATCAGAATATACTGACCGCTGACTTGATTCAAATGACAAAGTACTCTTGGGATAAGGTTCGGCGGTGAAAACAGCCCGGCTACTTCGTAGTGCCACTGGTGACAAAATGCGTTGATGTGCTGCGCCTGCCAGTCCTGTATCTCCATCGACACATATCTCGGTACTACGTGGGCTGTCTTTGATGCGAAGAGATCCATCTCCGGTGTTCCCCACATCTGAAAAATAATCGATGTTGCTGATGTTGTCAGATGCCACTCGGGGCATGTCTTCTTGCGAGAGAGAGCATCCACCTCTGAATTGAACCTGCCTGGAAAGTATTGAGCCAGGAGGTGTACATTCAGTTTGTCTAAAAGGGCAAGAAGCTATCGAGTTTGCTGTAATAGTTTCTTGGAGTTTGTGCCTCCTTCTTTGTTTATGTATGCCACTACTGTCCGATTGTCTGTTTGGAGCAGTATGTGCGCATTTTGAAGTTGGAGTTGTTCGTTCAGTATCGCTGCATACACGGCATACATTTCTTTCTTGTTTGCTTGACATGTTAATTGTTTCTTTGTCCAAGATCCCATGATATTTTTGTCGTCTAGTTGTGCACCCCAACCAATATCCGACGCGTCCGTCGTCAGCAAGTTGGTTACCGTGCTCATGTGGATCGGCGTTGATTCTCCTATCGCCTTGCACCACCATTCCATCTCTGAGCGAACTGGTTGTGGGATAGAAACTTGACGGTAAGAGTGGCAGTTTTGTAGCTGCCGACTGAAGTATTGCAGTGCACGACAGTGAAGCCGACCCCTTTGAGTCACAAAGGTGGCAAAGTTCAGTCTCCCCATTAGCGTCTGGTACTGTTTCAGAGACCACTTGCCTTTTACCAGCTGCTTAGATAGGCACTTCGACTCCGACAAGGACTTTGCGTTGAGTTTTGTGTCCCATGTAATGCCGAGAAACTCCAAGCATTGTGTCGGAGCCAGCACAGATTTGGTAAAGTTGATTGTCTAGCCCAATTACTGCATAGTCTTTACTGCGAAGGCGATGTCGTCGTGCAATTGTTGAAAAGACTGGTTTGCTATGAGAAAATCATCTAAATAAACTACACACCTGATACCGTGACTCCTCAGATATTCTGCCACCCAGTTCGTTAGGGAGGCAAATGATCTTGGCGCTGATGAAAGGCCAAATGGTAAACAGGTAATTTGTAGCAGTTGACAGAATCACGGATCCTGATGGTAATTCAGCCTCAGAAATCTTCGATGCTGTTGGGCTATCGGCAGATGAAAATATGGTTGGCTCAGGTCTAATTTTGCCATCCAATCTTTGTGTTGTAAGAAAGTGGGTACCCGGAAGTGACTGAACAGTTGGAATGGTTTTGTCATCACGAATCTGTTCAGCTGCTTCAGATTGAATATAGGGCGGAAAGCATTGCCGGTTTCGGCACTAAAAAGAAGGTTGAGAGGTAGCTGGGACTTTGTTCCGCCTCTTCAAATATTCCCGCCACTAACATAGTCTGTATCTGAGCAGTCATAATAGAAGATATTTTGGTTCCGTAATTTTCCATGAATGTATGATTCGGAAGTATTAGTGGCGGCTTTAGTATGAAAGGTATGCGTGCTCCGTTCAGAAGTTATTTCGTTTGGTGCACCCAAATTGCTCCAAATATGTTGAAATTGTTTTAGACAGCCGCCGTGAAACGTCCGACTGTCAATCGCGATGCTTATGTTTACAGAAAGTGTAGGATATTGATTTTTTCCTTTTTGCGATTCTTTATTGCGATTATTTTCCGTTCTGTTACGATTTCTTTTATTGGGTAAAAGTGGCGTGTGCTTGCCTCTTTTTGACGAATTATTCCGGCGAAAAAACTTGTCATCTGCTTGCTTGCTAGTTGATGGGTTTTGATTTTGATAAAAATTGTTTTTTGTATAAGTTTGGGAAACTGGTTTTGGTTTATATAATTTATCCGCCCCCCAAATTTTTTGTAGGTAGTTCTGAATAGATTCGTCGTTAAAAAGAGATTCTGAGCTCGGAGGAATCTTGTATAAAACATCACGATGATACTCTTCAGGAATCTGACGTAATATGACTTCTCGACATAAATTAATACAGTCAGCCCGCCTAACGCACACTTTCGAAAATAATTGTATCATATCAAACAATAAATTGGGAGTTTTCACTCAACCAACGTTTGCAACGTTTTTTGTAATTCCCCTTTTTGCGACAATAATGCATTGGTAAATCCAGCAAAGGTACATTCTAACAAATATGCACGAGGTTCGTCGCGTAACATTGCAGACTCGAGTCGTTTTAACTCATCATTTACGTTAAGTTCAACGAATCCAGGGGTAGCTAAATATTTCTTTTGTGCAGCGATAAATCGAATAGCATACCAATCATTGCATTTAAAACGCTGTAATTCTGTTAATGTTTTAAGGTGTATGTCGTCGGCTTTCAAATAAATAGGGTCTTTAGCCGTAATAGTTATTTCAGACAAAATAAGTTGGTTGTTTTTACTACAATTTTTGGTAGGTCGTCGTAAATTTAAATCATTGGCCATGACCGTAGTTACTCTCACATTGTTTCAATTACAAACAGCTTGTAATGTTGTTTACAGAACCATTATTCTCTTAATTTTTTGAAATAAGTTCTGCCAAAAGTGCTACTTTTTGAGATAGAAATTCAAATTGAACGTTACTCACAGTTTGAGAATTTTTTCTTGCCTTTCGTTTCCTTCGCGAACTGCAGCCTTCGCTGGAGGATGACGTGCTAACCTCGCTGTCGGAACTAAGATCTAAGGAATGTCCTCGTTTTCTTGGCGTGGTATCTTCATTTGTGCCTTCTTCGACGTTTTCCACAATTTCGTTCTCCATTTTATAGTGGGGAGGGATTTTAAAACCGAACAATAAATCACTACTAATTATAAAACTTAATATAAAATATATTTTTTTCGCGAATATAAGTAAACGACACTGACTTGTTAACGGCGCGAAAGACGACGCTACGACGCTATAATGACAAGACATCACCCGGTGCTCAAGCAAGTAAGTTGTACCAAACCTAGTACAGAGGGAGCCACAATCGGAGAGGGGAAGAAAGATAGGTGCGTGACTCAAGATGGATTCCGGATATCAATACAAAACAAATAATGGTTTAATTTTAAGAGCAAACATATCATATCAAATCAAATTTAATTCAAATAGGTTTCTAAGAACACTTTTGAATCGTCAATACAATGTATACAATGTTAATGTTTTATTAGTATAGGGGGCGCACCATGTGAAGCGTCATATATCGTCAATCGAGTAAAAGTATTCAGATATTTAAGAGTAATAATCTACAGCGTTTATTCTTTTTTATTTTTAAAGTGCGTTTGTGAGTGTGTGTGTGTGTGCTTTTTTGTGTACGTTATTTGTGTCTTTGCGTTCATTTAAGTAATTACTTGCATTAAAGCCTCTACCCCACCGTAAGTGATTCTTTTTAGCCATTCAGAAACTTTTTTCTCAGCTCATACCGTTTTTCTTTATTTATTTTACTGTCTATTGTTTTAACTAGACAGTTGTCCACCAAATCTTCTTTTACTGATGCGAAAATAAAATAAATGACGTATATAAAGTTTTCAAACTGTTAGTATTTGGCAGATTTCATACAATTTGACCCCTAAAACTCCTCCCTGGATACGCCTATGTCTCTGATCTATGATTAATCCTAATTATTTGGTACAAGTTTAGTATGTTTGCAGTTTCTCCCTTGAATAATATCCGATTCTATTATCTATTTCCAGCCAGCAAATAGTCTTGCAACAAGTTTAATAAAAAGTCGCTTAATACACGAATTCTTTCTAGTTTAAGTGCCTATAAGAATCAAATTGATCTAGTTGTCATTTTTTTGCAATCTCTGGCTATATTAAGCCTCTACCTATTCATAAAGCGCTGTAATCTAAATCACAAATCTCAATCAAAAATCACCATTTGGAACCGGCGGTGGATATACACCCGGCAGCCGAGAATTGAAACACTGACTGCTGGCGCCTGCACTCAAAATAGTTACCGGCGACAGTTGATTATCATGTATAAACGTGATTATAAACGTCAGATATTGATAGATATTAAAATTAAAATGTGATATATGTAAAAATAACCCCAGCGCTATAGATGCCGGCAGCGGAGGCACTACCTTAAAATAAAGCGATATATATTATACAGAAATAAATCTTAATTCAAGTAAAACAGATGCATGTGGTCAGTATGTTGTTCTTCAAGAAAGGAGTTATAAGATTTCTGAAGGCTTGGCAACGCGCGAGTAATAGCCCTGATGTTACAAGCGTCCATAGGCTACGGTGACCGCTAACCATCAGGCGGAAATGTGAGGAGTTTTTAAAATTAAGCCCTCAACAGAGAAGTGAAATTGTAAAAGGTAATAATCTATGCTACAATTGTTTGAAACCTTACACTGCTACACATAAGTGCTCAAAAATATCTTGCAATATTTGCAAGCGCAAGCATCACAGTACTCTTCACATGAATACATATTACCCTATAAATGAGTCAGAACTTATAGGACGACTGAACAAAATTTTATGTCTCTTTAAGTCACTGACAATCATGATAGTCAGCCTGAACAAGTGGATGTCCAAGTTTTAGCATCTCCAACAACTGGTCGCTAGCCAGAATGTACCAACAGGTACAGTTTTGCTCTGCACACCTGTCGTGAAGATACGTACACAACATGGAGATTGGGTAACAGCTCGTCTTTTGTTAGATTCTGGCAGTGAGGTAAATTTTATCACAAAGGGTCTAGCTGAACGTATCGGGGCAACGACTTCAGACAAAAAACATATTAATACTTCCACTTACATAGAGATAAGTTCACGATTGAACTCATTTAATTATAAACTGGAATGTTTTATTACAGATGACATTTCTGTTCCCCTACCCCATGCTACAATTGATATTTCGAAATGGAAAATACCTACTTATTGCAAATTGGCGGATCCCTAATAATATTGATATACTAGTAGGTGCACAACTTTTTTTTGACATAATCCAATCTGAGACCCTTTTCCTAGGTCCACAGTTGCCGCGTGTAATTAACTTTTTTTTATTGAGAATTTTGCACACACTCCGGGTGAACTTGCATGCTATTTACCGCATCATGCAGTAATTCGTCCTGAGGCTTTCTCTACAAAGTTAAGAGTAGTATTCAACGCGAGTGCAAAAACATCAAGTGGACTTTCTTTAACTGATGTCCAGTACGACTGTACTGATATCTATACAGATACAGTAGATATACTTATAAGATTTTATCTTTTTAAATATGTTTTTTTCACCGATATAATCAAAATGTTTCGTCAAATTAAGATTAATCAGTCACAAACAATGCTACAGAGAATACTTTGGAGGGACAACCCAGACCAAAAACTCCAATGCGTGGAACTGTCGACGACGACACACACGCCGGGTCGTTACGTTCCCTAAAACATGGTTGAGCGAAGCGATGGCTGATTCATGTGTCATACTCGTGAACGGGTGCCGCCTGTGGAGGCTGGTCTGCTCTTGCAAACTTCTTTGTATTCTTAGTATTTAGTCTTACTTTTTTGTTTTGTTTATTAATACTGTAAGACATTGATTATTTCTTAGTGATGAATACATAAACTGTCTTGTTTATATTAGATACTTTTTTATGTTTTGCTTGTGCTTTATATTTCATGTGTTTTTATGTTTGTAATGGAAAGTGTCCTTTTATGATAGGGAGGGCATTTTCCAATATTTTAATTGGACGCTGTAAAAGAAAGGGAGAAAAGAAATGCCCTTGCTGAGTTTCTTGCCGGTTCTTCTCAGTACAAGGTCTCCCGCCCTGTAGACTTACGAACCGATGGCGTAGTGACATTCATAAGTGCTTAATTATTGTAGCCTAATCTGAATAAAATTATATTGAATTGAATTGAATTTGTGATAGCAGCTCTGCTGCCTATGGTGCCTGTATGTACTTACGTGTTACTTATCACAATATGCAACCTACCACGACATTAATAGTCTCAAAATATCGAGTAGCACCACTAAAGGGCAACTCTATACCGAGACTTGAAGCTAACGGAGCAGTTCTATTATCGCGCTTGGTAAACAAGGTAAAATGTATATTAGAAGACAATTAGGAATTCAAAAATATTTATATACTCACAGGCTCTGCAATCGTGCTGTATTTGCCAAATTCAGAATCTAAAAAATGCGATGTTTTCATAAAAAATCGGGTTACTCAAATTTTAAGCCATACATCAAAAAATAATTGGGCTCATGTTAATACAGCAGATAATACGGCTGATTTACTGACAAGAGGTGTCAGTCCCGGCGAGCTTAAAGATTTGCATTTATTGAGGCACGGCCTTACTTGGCTTTCAAGTGAGGTCAAATTATGGCCCATACGGACACATCCGATTCATATGTCTGACACGCACGTTATCTTCTTCGAAATGCATTTTTGGTATGGGTAAAAATGATAAACTCGCGTCAGGTCACGTGTCCTAATCGTGGAAATTCGTAAGACGGAAACCGTAATGCCACGCCTATTATAATTTTTATTTTTAGTATTCGCGATTATGAGTAGTACAGGGAGTTGGATATGGAATTTAAATTCTATGACAGATTGCGATGTCAAATATACTACGTCAAAAAAGTAAATAGACAAACATTATTATTTCTTGACAATGTCAAAGACATGTCTTGTGACATATTTGAGTGTTAAGCGCGAATCGAGTGTAAAGGTTTTCACTTCTGCCGGCACTCTCGGAGTGCAACTTGTTTTTTTTTTTTTTAATTAATGTGTTTGCGTCGGTATGGCAGGCTATAAGTCACACCGGAGAAGTATGGCATTACGCTACCGCCTACTTTTTTTTTAACGACTAGCGTAGGGTAGCAATAAGTGTGAGGATTTAGACCGGGACATTTGAAGAAAAACTAGTAAAGGTAGAAAAAAGGAACTTTTATTACAACAATAGGTAACTTTCAAGGTTTAGTCCTTGCCTAAACACAAAACAACTTTAAACACAGCCAGCGACCCGCCAGTCGGGTTTTCTGCGGGCTACCAGGAAACACCATACGATATTTTTTCTCTCTTTCGCTCTCAAGTGAATTATCTGAGGTACGAAAGAGAGCAGAATTGTCGTAAAGCGCTTCCTGGTAGCCCTTCTGTTTGTTGACCCTTTCTCTACAAAGGCAAAAATGCTCGCTATCGGCTACGAACGTAGCGTGTAGCATGCGCTGCCGCTGAATGTGTTAGTTCTGATAATTTTACAAAATATTGAAAAAAAAAAAATTTATTAAATCAACATTAACTAAAGTAAGTATCTATCTGTCAACATTTTTTTAATAATCACACTATGTAATCAACAAACATAAAATAATCACAATGTATTTTTTTTTTAATATACCCAAAATATAATCAACAGAATTAAATATAACATTCTTATCTATCCATGGCATTGTTATTTTTAAATTGTCACAAAATATAATTATCAGATATCCTCATTTATGCATCGCAGTTTTGTCTTATTCTTATTACAAAATATAATAAATAAATCAATAAATATAAAATCCAGCGGTAAGGAAGTTTCTTAACCTAATTGTTGCCGCTTTTCTGGGCCCATTCATACTTGTCAGATGTTCCTGCTTTACGGAGCAACTCTTTTTGGGACTTCACGTACTTGTAAAACTCAATGCATGTCATCTTGTAGTTGTATATGCACTGAATTATACTCTTTCATAGGCTCAGACCACTGTTTGAGATATTCAATAGCAGTGTGTAAATAATGGCCTGTGTCTTTGTCAAATGTTTCTGTTCGCTGTGCTATTGCTTTCGGGATTCTTGCTTCAGCTGCGAAAAAATCTTTCAATGGCACCCAAAGCTTGAATATTTTTTTGTTTACATCATATTAATAATATAATTTGTATTACAGTTTTATTAGTAATTTTATTGGTATTTACAAGATAATTATGTACAAAAACATGTACATAAATAAATATAGTAAATTGTAGGGTATAGTGAAATACGAGCTAGCAACCCTTTATGGGTATATGTGTTCTGTGCTAGCAACACTGTAAACAATGACGTGTTTTCGTCTTGTTGATGTGGGAAATCCAAAAGAATATTGAAGAAACTACAACTAATAATTTGAATGAAATACCTACTGATATAAGTTTGTAACACACAATAAAATGAGTTCAACATTTACGGGTTTTAGTGAAGAAGATCTAAAGCGAATTAAATCAGGGGATAATGAAAGCAGCAGCGGTAAGATTTTAATTACAAGGTTTTATTTTTCGGATCTCGTCTGTCAAATATTTGAATTCAATTTTGATCCAACGTCTTGTTATCGGTCAGTGCGGCATTTATGCATGCACTTTGGGTTCACGTAACCAAGTTTCGACTTTGACCAAGTTTTTGTTATCGAATTCAATTTTGCTTGCACCTTGAATTCCTAGGACAAAATCAATACCTATCTACCTATAAAAAACGTTGTCTCTTAAGCCTAAGTCCGGTTTTTTGTCCTCTATTAGTTGGGATATACACAAAAGGGAGCTGTGAGGAAAAAAAACTTTTTTTCTCTCAGTTACTCTAACTGAAACATCTAAGTAATATCAATCATTTCTTTAAGTTGATCGGTGTGAAACATCTAAGTAATATCAATCATTTCTTTAAGTTGATCGGTGTAAAAAGTCTTGTTGTTTATATTATTATTGTAGTATGTTTATTTTTACTTATAAATCTATTTGAATTTCAAAAAAAGTTTTAACAATTGATGACACTTTACTTCTAGGTATCTTTATACTAAATGAAATTTCAAAAGTACAATTTACTTTTACAAAAGCATATATTTCTACCATTTGTTGTGGATACTTTGAACCCTTCAGTCCAAATGTTGTTGTTTTTAAAGAAAATGACAAAAAAGAAAGATTGCTGTCTGCTATTTCACCCAAAGATTAAGTGTTATGTTCTGAAAGGGAAATGCAGCCAGTATTCTGAGTAAAGTATGCCACCTGCGCCTAGTTTATAATTTGGTTTGTGCTTTTAATGTTATATTTCAGGTATTCAATTAAATTAGCTATTGATTGATTATTGTTAGGTTAGTTTCGGTACTTATTTTTAAACTTTTTAAACTACTTTTCTTAACCTAAAATTTAATAATGCCTGACTGTGAAATCTTACTTAGAGACTGGGACTCTAAGTTATAGTGAAATCAAATTAATTATAGCTTCTGATGCTGCTCAAAGAACTGATGTTGCTTGTTATTATTTTTAATTTTAAATAATGTTAAATCTAAATGATCTCTACAGAGCCTCCTAAAAGAAACTTCTCACAATACAAGAAATTGGAAAAAATTGGTGCTAAACCCAAGAAAGTGACAAATCAGTACAAATTGCAAATACCACTGCAAAAGCTTGACTCTGATGATGTCATAGACAATATTAAGTTTGATAAATGTAGATTAAGTATAAAGACTCCTACATCGCAACCTGAAGATAGAGTCAATAACAATACAGAAGAAAAACAAGATGTAGACTTAAAAAATGTAGAAAGCATAGAATTTATTAATGATGACATACTTATAGCAACTAGAAAAACTAGTGACGCAAGTGAAGAGAGTAGGAAAACCAGTACAGATGTTGCTCCAGACATTATAAGAAGTGTCGACAATTATGCAGAAGATGAACAGGGAACACACAAAGTGAAGTTAGAAGAACTGCAACTGAAACAGAAATTGATGGAAGAACAAAATAGGAAAAGGAAAGAGATGCTTTCAAAAGCATTAGCTGACCGGTAAGCCTAAATGTTGTATGTTTCTAAAAGTAGGATACCATTTTTAAATTAACCTTTTTGAATGTTTGAAAACAAGGTGGATTTCATTTTATAGAGCTGACAGTATCTAATCAGAATCTGAGGAGAAGATTAGCTTATTTTGTTGACCTTTTGTTTCAGCTGTATATACACTTAGAGGCACATTTAACCACCCACTCTTTAAAAATGCTAAAATACTGTTTGCTTACAATAACATTCACTTTGAGTACTAGGTTTTTTTGTTAAGAGGGTATTTTTGTAATAAATTTTAACAATGGTCCCACTTTTGTAAAATTTTTATTTCACAATTGGTATAGTCAATGTTTGAAATTCTTACTGAGCGAAAATAAGTTTTACAACTTTAGGAAGTATTAGGGTCTTGTGGTTTCTTTTAGTCCAAAAAAGCCTCTAAAGCAGCTAGAGCAGCCAGGGCCAAGGCACTTGCCGATTCAGCCACTATCGAATCAGTCAGGTGCTTAGATACCCGCGAACCCTGACGCAGCATGCTATCTGACATTACAGATCATTACATTGTCTCGAACATTCTTTAGAATAGATTCACAACAGTTTCTGAGGCGCGTAGCCGCTTATATAAGGTATGTAATGTAAGTATGAACGTAAAAACAATAAGAAGGTTAGCAGAAAGAGAGAATCAGCGTTTCGACCAGCCCCAAATTGGACCACAGCTCACAAAAGAGCCAGACTTCAATTTGCTCAAGAATATTTAAATTATACTTTGGAGCAGCTCTTTTCTGAAGAATTAAGAATTGCTTAATGCTTGACGGACATTGACTCATGTATATACGTTGTGTAATAGGAGACAGTACAGAGACATTACCATCGACTATGACCCGTATTCGTCTGTCGGACAAAAATCTTTTTTGCTATGTCCAGACTACATGCCAATGCCTCACCCTGACTCTCAATGGCTAGTGCCCATCGGTGTGATATGGCTATATACATATGGCTAGGTTACCAGTAGAGCGACCGTGGCGAAAGCTATATTGACGGACACCGTAGATACGCATAGATACGAGTGTGGCCGCTGTGATCTACGCGCACCCATAATTCCGACAGGTCCCTGTCTTCAAGGCTATGAAGGCGGTGACAGCAGATATCCTCCCGGACGACCATACATACATCGGCACGACTCACAAAATTGTGTTCGAGTTTCTAGCCGGGATAATTTAGGTATGATGTTTTGGCCGAGCAGGATATTTGCGTCGCCGTTAGAAACGATTACTATTTCAGAGACTATACACAGGTTGGCGGTTTATGCTCTCAATGGGGAGATTAAGTATTCCCTGGGTTCGGGAACTCATTCAACCTGCGGGCGGCCAGCGGTCAGCCGTTTCATCGGGTCTAGGAAAAGAACACTACTCAATTTTACCGTTATTGTGGCCGCGGTTTTCTGTAAGGCGGAGGTACTTCCCCAGTTCAGGCTGCTCATTCGAGCGAGTACTCGCTATGCCCTGCTTTTTTTGTCCGGGCGGCTTACTCGAGCGAGTATGTACCTCTCTTAACTCATAACGAATCTTAAAGTGCTGGTCCATGAAAAAACATCAAGAAGATAGACTTCATGCTGCCAAAATGAGGATTTGGGGGTTTTAACACTGCATTCGTAAAACTCACATCTGTAGTAGCTTCCCAGTAAACCCAATCTAAGAATCCCCAGTGGAAGGAGGCCGACCTAAATGGTACGCGCAGGGACGTCGCCTACCCGAACACATGATTCGAAATGTTTCTGGCCCCAAAAAAGAGAGGAAGACCGCCTCACTAGCCACTATAAACTAAGACGTGAAAGATGCAAATGTCACATCTGAGATGACCCGGGACAGAGCGTTCTGGCGAAGAAAGACTAGGAGAGCCGACCCCAAATGATGGGATAAGGTTAGGTGCAGAGAGGAGAGAGAGTAAACCATTTCACATCCGTTTTCGTTTATGGCGTTTATTTACGGAAAGGTTCACTCAATCTACTTACAATCAACTACTAATATTGTAACAAAAATAATAATTAGAAATTATTAGTGAAAAAATTAAGAACATTTAAGTGGGTGATCAATTATATGCGTCTTAAGTGTATAACAGAAGATATTAACTCACACATTAAGGAATAGTCTAAACTGCTGGGTTTAGCTAGAAGGTTAACATTTGGAATGTGGGTTTCTTAAACAAAGTAGGGCTCCAATGCAAGGATATTGCGAAATAATGTACTGGAGTAAATACGGTTTGCGTGTCTAATATGCAAATGTTTTATTTCAAAATAATGTGTATTTTACAGCGATTTCAGTATTTACGATAGCTGCGCTGCACATTTTGCTCTTATCAAGTGTAACTAGGACTTATACTGGTCACTATCCGTAATCTATGTACGAACAAACAGGAAGATATAAAATTGTTTTCAATAAATAAAGTAAGAAAATAATATTACCGTAATAAGTAAAGAAAGGTATAATGATCTTCTATTTATAAATAAAATAAAAATTCGGATTGAGTATGAGTGTTTTAACATTAATCATACTGAAAATGCATTGTGTTAATTAGATAGACATTATGTTAGTAGGTACAAATGAATTACAGTGATATAAATAATAATTTTACACGTGGGGCGTACGCAAACACAAACGCAAGGCAAGGCAAAGGAATTGTTTTGGTATTTATAACCGTAGTATGGTAGATAAGAAAGAGATACAGCTCCCCGAAATCGGGCAAATTCTATAGCTGATATCAGCATTATCAGCAGCTTCATATTATAAAGTTAGATGAGTTATCAACTGTCTTGATGTTTGAATGTAGGATTATCTCAGTGTATCTTGTGGTTTCCCACACAAAACATGTCTTAAATATGGTGAGAAGCAAGTTCTTGCAGCTCATTAATAAAACAATATGGTAGGTACGGAAATTATATACGCTGGTCAGTGGTTTTAAATATTTTAGATGAAATAAGTGTGTGAATTCCGCGATGATGTGTTCGAAATGGTCATGGTTTGTTGATTGCAGTGTTTTTGTTGATTTTAAAAAATGATTAGATTTTTTCTTTGTTCAAAGAACCGGCTAAGTGCCTGTCAAAACACGCGTGTAGTGTTCCGTAGCATAGAGATATTTCGTGAGTAGGCTTTACCGTAGTTTCTATTTTCCAGGACCAAACAAACCGAAGAGGAGGTTATGAGATTAGAGAAAATAAAGAAAGAGCTACAAATTTTGGACGGACAGTTCTCTCAAGATGTGTCAGTATTGAGGAAAAAGATTGACCAGGCTTGTCTGAGCTACTCAGAAGCTGAGTAAGTTTGCTTTTATACTACTTTTTTAGTGCAGGAAACAGATTTTTTATCAATATCATAAAGTCCTAACCTAGTGGGAGGCCTTCTTACAACGGTTACATCAGTCATTAATTATATCATACTAGCGGTTTTTGCCCGCGGTTTCATCCGCCCCAATTTCGGTTATCGGTGTAGGATTTCAACGGCAACTTCTCAATTATAGAAAAATCCGACTCACGCTTGACGGATATAGTAACCTCCCCTCGGACTTTAACTATCTCAATACCAAATTTATCCGCGGTTCCACCTGCCCTAAATTTTGTTATCGTTGTAGTATTTCAACGGCAACTCCTCAGTTATAGAAAAAAAAACTGACTCACACTTGACATTTTTAAGTAGCCTTTCTTGGGACTCAAACTATCTCCATGCCAAATTTTAACTTAATTGGTACAGCGGTTTAAGCGTGAAGAGGTAAAAGATAGACAGACACAGTTTAGTTACTTTCGCAATTATAATATTATTATGGATTATACCTATTTGGTAAATGACTTCATTTATGGATTTCGTAATTATTTTTCTTCCCTCTCGTATTTTAAAATTAAATTAATAGAATAATTCATCAAAAATATAATTTGGCGTACTGCTGTTCATCCAAACTCATATAAATTTGTAAAAGTCTGTTTGTTTGTTATTGCAATGGGGCAACCAATGACTTTTTATCCTAGAAAAGTTTTCGCAAAATAACTTTTGCCAAATTTCACGTAGACTTACTATAACTATATAGCATGCTATTGCAGACTTCCTAACTATAATCAAAGACTTGTCGTAAAAATCTACGACGATAGCCAAATTTAGCGCGGGCATAACCGCGAACACAAACTAGTTTCTAATACTAAAAAAACTATTTTAATAGCATAAAAATACTCCCATACTTTTTAAGTAATTCCTTATCTCTTAATTAAAGTCTTAATGACAATTACTTTAATAATGGAACACAATATAAGATGCACCGACTGAGAACACGTTTGTATTACGCGTCCAAGCAGTCGAGAGCCCACACAAGGATTGTTCCTTGTGAGACAGAGATGTGAGACTCAACTATGTTACCTATTTCGTATTACAACAAAACTGTATATACAATTACAAAAATATATTACGACTGCGTCTAACGTCAATTTTCTCTTTGCCTACAGAAAATACTATTTGAGAATAGAAAAAGAGTTCCTTCAAGCAAAAATCCATCTGCAGAAGGAAAAAGAAAAGAAAGAACTCCTCACAGAACACTTATGTGCCTTAATAACTCACAACGAAACCAGAAAAGCTAAAAAACTAGAGACATTAATGCTAGAGTTAGCAAATGATAGAAAAGACGATATAAAAGATGCACCAAAAGTTGATAAAATAGATGCTACAATTTTATTAGACGATGATAATCCTGTGATAGTTGATGGTGTTGATGAACGAACTGGTAAGATTGTTGAAATTATTGAATGAGAATATTAGTTTTACTCGAATATAGGTTATAAAAAATAATGAGTATTAATATTTTTTTATGTTTGTATTAATGGCCTATTATAGACCTTTTGTTTGGTCCTTAATGAAAGAAAGAGGCAGTTAAAGTTATGTTTAAATTACAATTTAAGGATAGATGTATTTTTGTAAGTTGTGTTTTGATGATCAAATCATTTAAATGTAATCCAAATGCTCTTTGCCCTTGTAGATTATTGGACCTAAAATAAATTTACCTAAGATCAGTGTTATTTAGATTTTTTTAATTATATTCACGGTTTCAACAAACTTCTACCGATTTTACTAAATGCAGCTTACGAATAAAATTCGCGTCGAAGGGTGAAATGAGTCGAGTACAAATAAAAATGTATACAAATAGCATCACATTAAAAACTTTAATTAGAACAAAATAAAAGTTTTTTTACAAGGTTTTTTTTCATAGTGTAAAGACGGAACGCAAATTTTATAAGTACATGTAAAAATGTATGAAGCATTGTAAAATATAGCAGTTATTGAAGTGTAGGTAGCTCTAGTATACCATTTAATGGTGTTTACCAAAAATTATACATATTTTTGTTAATTGATTTTTAAAATTTGGATATAAATGTTCTCTCTATGCATGTTGATCAACTGACAACCAACTTGTTCGAAAAGGTAAAACGGTCCATGTTGAACAATTAGTTCTAGAAGGTAAAACAGTCTATGTAAAAAAAATATTATTTTTTCTTACAATTTTATTTATTTCAGTTTTAAATTGTATTGATACAAAACAGGTACCTTCTTCTTTTAGTCCTTTTTGGTACTTAGTTAAAGAAAAGTTGTGTTACTCGAGAACCAGTGCCTTATATCATGGTGCAACTATACATTATACACATTTATTTTTATAGATTATAAGAAAAGATATTATACTGTAGATGATAAACTAATTGTGCCTTAACTTATTTTCAATGCAGAACTCACAAGTTTTATTGTTACTGATTCGATTAAATAAGTTCCATTTTAGTTAATATTTAGTTTATGTATACAGAATGAAAAAGAAAGGTCGTAGTTGAAGGAAGTACTATAAATATTGTTTTTTTTCTATTTATTATGATTTATTCTTATATAAATCATCTGTTTCAGTCTGAAATCAAACCCGTAAAATATGAAAAATAAACAATTGTAAAATGTGTTGTATGAAATTAGTCAAAAGAGTCATTTATAAGGATCAACTTCTTCTTAATGACAGAGTATCTTAAATAAGGATAAAAATAAAAAAAAAACCAAGAAAGATAAAATATGATGAAATAGTAAGTAAACACTATACAGTACAACAATAGGTAATAGGTACATATTTTATTCACTTCCTCGGTCTTTTCGTAATTATAAATAGGTACTACCAGCTTTTGCCAGTGGCTCCGCCCGCCCCGAATTTGATTATCGGCGTCGGGTTCCAGCAAATACTGCTTAAATACACAGGAGTTTTTTATAGCAACTATAGTCCCAGCTATGGTTTGGTCGTGGAATTCGGTTTTAGTTACTCCCGTGGGAACTTTTAAATTTTCCGGAATAAAAATTCTTGGCTTTGAATGCAGAATAATCCTTTAAAAACAAATAAAAATAAAGGCCTTTCTTTTCCACCCTGGATATGTCTGTTTATAACTTGACGATTTTACTTCCTATTCTATTTCATATTGCATGGTGCATAGCATTTTATAATTTTATTTCTATAAATAGAATAGGTTTAATTGTATTATATTGTTATATAAATCGTATACAATATATAAAGATATAATTTATATCTTCAAAACTACATTGTTGGCACCTGGAGCTGCGCTTAGTAAAAACTCCGGTATTTAACGCACCATTCTTTGTAAAACAGAGTATAATTAGAACCATATAATGTCGGGGAAAGTATCTGTTATTATAAAGTGCATTTAAATTAAAATGGCTGTACTTGTGTAGGCTGTAGTTGTATGTTACCAGACTTAAGAGTAATGAGTGGTGCAATAAAAAAGCAAAACCATTAGGTATATGATTATTTTAATTGTGCTTGACGACTTATAGGACCCGTGAAATGAATAAAGTTTTCATAAGACTATATATGTATTTACATGTCTTGTTAAATATGTCCCTTTATATACGTCGTTTTATTTCCAAACTCTGTCGTCGCACTGTTCATCGAAATACTAGCTGTGTCCGTAACATTGTCTTATGGCAATTTTTTTGTTGTTCATGGTTTTCTAATCTCTACATTTACTAGTCGATAATAAATGTCGCTACCAGTACCTTTCTTACACTGTGCTTAAATTAATTTTGGAGAGTTTTTAGGAACCATTTTATATATTGAAATAGAAACTTTACTCAATGTTGACCTAGAATTTAAACTGTCACACTCATAGGTTTTATTAATAACCAAGCCAAGTACGTTTATTGTGATGTATGACAGACACACAGACAATGTTCTACAGTTTTATTATATAAGATGTAATAGTTCAGTTTAATGTTGGCATAAATGTTTCTTCGCCTACTTTTTTGATTTTACCATAATTATTTTTGTCATGACTTAGATTAGTCACTTAAACCAAAATAATTTTAAAATGTTATAACAACTTTCTTTTGAATTAAGCTCTAAGTCACGGCTAATATTATTAGTATTATAACTAAAGTAGGCTTTTTAAGCAAAATTATATCTATTTTACACTATTATAATAGGTTTATGTGAGTAAGTCGTTGTCTCAATATGAATATTACGCAATAATATTCCTTGCGTCGAAATACATATAGGTTTTTTTATTAGTGACTTTAACTAACACTGTAAAATTTTTTAAGATGATAACTTTGATTATTTATGTGATTATTTCTCAAAGTTCTGGCCAGTTTTAATTTTAAACACAATATTTTGTCATATGCATAAATTATAATATTGTATAAAGATAAAATCTTACAAAGATAAAAGAAAGTAATCTATTTTTATATTTCAACACTTGTTATAGTGCAAGTATTTAACTTAAACATATAATATGAATAAAACAAAGCTACATTTACTACAACATCTTTTATTTATAAAACAACATTAAATTATAATACAACAATAAATCTATGAATGGATATGTAAATATATACACAATGTATATATGTACAATGTTTTCATTTTAACTTTCTGGACATTGACAAATTGGAAGTATGTATTGTAAAATACTCTTTGAATGTCTTCAACAGTTTTTTCGCAAAAATATTTTGTTTGATAAACGAAACGCACAATCCAATATGACAAACGACAACTTTAATACTTTGTTGAAAAGATAAATATTATTCGCCACCTAAAACTAAGACTGACTGACTGAAATTTAAGAACACAGACATTGCATGATCATGAAAACTTCATTTATTTTGGAATACCAACGTAGCCAACTTCAGCTCTTGATGATGCAGAATTGGACAATACATTTTGCACTTACCTAAGTACGTAACAAGATAATGCTATGAATCTGCAATACATCTTATGTATTGATAGTGAAGAAAATATAGGCAACCTCAATCTAGTTAAGACTTTACACAGTTAGCACATTACAGCAAACTTTTCTGACGCTCTGACCTTGGGTGTTTGGTCGCTCAAACCATTTCAATATGACAACTGTAGTATTGATTTTTGGCCAACAGGTCAGAAAAGTTTGTTGCACTTTATTCTTATGGTTAACCTCATAAGAATAAACATTGATACAAACAACCAGATATGCCCGCGACCGAAATTTTGTATCACTTCTTTAGAATTCATTGCTCTCTTTCTAACTTAGCTTACGTTGTACTGTTCTCCTCTTCATCACTGGTTTGGAATGAGTCCTAGCTTAGCACAGCTTCGATGTGAACACGTTGTGCTGCGGCGACAGTTTGGAACGGGCATATCTTGTTGTTTATATCGACGGGTTTACCCATAGACGTAGAGAACTGAACAGAGCATTTCCTACCCAGCTGCATAAAAAATGGTGCAAAAGTGTGACAGATGCAAAGCAAAGGACTCTTGTCTCTTTCAAACTCGTTAATAAATATCAACAAACAAATGGCGGACGTTTATAGAAAGTGAAAAGAGACCGTAGGTTCGTTTTGTCTCTTTCTAAAGTGTGACCAATTTTTTAATGCTTTTGCTCAGTCTATAGGACAGATTTCAGATACCGAAGTCTGTGGGTTTACCATGGTGTAGAAAAAATACTGGTATTCTCTTCTGAGAAAAAAAAGGGCATGTGCATCACAAGAAACTACGTCATCATCTGATACCGACTGAGAGTGAAATATTTCAGAAAGCATGCGACAGAGATGACGGTAAAGAGTGATATGGCTGGCTACTAACGTAGGCTCGTATCACTTTCCGGGAGACAATACCTGGTTTACTTAGATCATCGGGCTTACGTAAACAGCGTCCAGGGCCGGAAAGCTGTTTCAGTGTCAGTTTCTCATACCACGTAGTTCACCTATAACTTCGGATCGGGCCGTTATTTATATATTTTTGAAGTGAAAACTTCTTTAGCGGCGTTATGCACTTTTTTGTGATGGGTAAAAAATGTTAAACTCGCGTCAGGTCACGTGTCCTGATCGAAAATTCGTAAGACGGAATTCGGGACACGTGACCTTTATTTACATAAGGTTAGTTTTTTTTTAGTATATAGCGATTATGAGTGGGGGCTGATTCGTTCACGAGGCTCATTCGCTCACCGCCACTACCGCAATTATGTGTTACACTATTGCGCACACTAGCGTAAAGTGTTGTACTAGGCGTTTGTACCTGCCCGGCACGCCATTTGCTCACGAGTTTTGACAGCAGTCCGTGGGCGGTGGTTGGAGAAGTGCGTCGTTGCGAGTTTTTGGCGGGACTGAGTATTATTCACGTCATATGTTATCGGTGTTCAAAACAGTGAAACTTTGATATAATATTGAGTGTCTGTTGACTATTACATTCAGTGGTTAACAGTAATTGCTCTGGCAGTGCGTAATTATAACACCTTTTTATACCCCAATAGATTTTTTGGATTTTTAAAAAAATACCTCATCGGGGTTCATTCGCACAGTGGTGTATGGGGCTGATTCGAACGTGCGAATTGGCTTAACTTTCTAAGTAGAAGACTGAGAGGGTATAAGATTAAGTAGATATTAGTTCTTAAGTAATTATTTATAATGAGTACTGAGTAAATAATAAGTTAGGGCAGTAAAAATACTAATTTGTTATGTTTTATTATTGAAGTTTAATTGTTTAGTTTTTTTTTGTCGTCGACTTTGTAAGAAATCACGCGCTGTGGAGTTTAAATAGTTTTGTTCTATGTTTTCTGATAAAAGTTTTTAAAAAACATTTATTATTAAGTGGTAAATTATTTGTTATACCTTTTCTAATTCATGAAACAATTTTTTTACACTACATTACATTAATTTTGTTTTAAATTCTCATGTTCAAATCAGCCCCAACTTGAACGAATGAACTCCATGGTGGGGGCTCATTCGCACAATCTTCCAATGTTTAGGTTTTCCTTAATTACTAATATAGTTTTAAGATTTACGTTTGTTTGAAAATTGAGCGAATCAGCCCCCACTCCCCTAGGTAGTACAGGGAGGTTGGATATGGGATTTTAATTCTATGACAGATTGAGATGTCAAATACACTACGTCAAAAAGTAAATAAACAAAAATATTATTTATAATAACTAAATATGTATACGAAGTGATGGGAAGTAAATAGCTTGTATGTTTTTACTTCTACTGGCACTCCCGGAGTTTTTTTTTTAATCGGTCCGTGTATTCTAAGCAGCCTGTTTCTTTAAAAAACATCACTAAAGCAATATGACGCCTTGAAGTAAGCAGAAAAATGATTTTATAAAAATGAAAACAATTATCAAAATTTTCTTTACGTACAAAAATCGAAAATGTATCAATATTTAAATAAAGAACCAATGTCAATCATATTTTACTTTTCGTCTAACGAACTCTTAATATTTTTGTACTTTTATTTATTTTTGTAATAGGAAGCTGGCTAATTATTAAGCGAAACGGGTAATTCTTGTATATATGTATTGTTGTTTATATATAATCTGAATCTCTGAAACGGCTCTTACCATTTTCATGATGTTTAGTATAGCTATTGGCCAGTAGTTATACTATTATTTTTACCGACACAGCAGCACTTAAGCTACTTGACAATAGATGGCGTTATTAAGCAACACTGAAGCTACTTGACAATAGATTAAAAAAAGTACCTGGAGACCGCTACAGGTACTTTCTCATAATCTTTAAAATATTTGAGCGATGTACAGTCTACCTAATCGCCGATAGAACACTTAAAAAACCAATCCTCATTAGCGCGTGCGCCACGCCTCCATTTTTTCGCTAATTCCAGGAAACAATTTTGTTGTAAATAATAATATCTTCAAAACATTTTCTTAAACCGATTATCGGGCACCAATTTATTTATACAGGTTTTGTGATACTAAATACCTGTGCACTTTTGGTTAATTTAGCCTGAATCAAATGTAAGTTGGTTTTACTGCAGAAGCAAATTCCTGAATGCGTGTGCGCAAGTCACAACTTATACTGCCGCACTCACTTTTAGCGTATGGTTCCTTCAGCCCTCCATGACGAAAGGTGCGAGCGAAATCAATCTTAGAGGTGGATAAGCAAAGTTTAATTTGATTGTGCCAATCGAACTGCAACATAAAGTCTATACTTCATATGAAAAATCAGCTTTCTGCCGCGGAGCGAGCCACCAGCTTAAGCCCAATAAAGAAAAATCCCTTGTATACTTCAATAAAATTTTCAAAAGTGCAAATTGAATCACCTTTTTTTCTTAAATTGTTCTAAAATAATACTGTATGGCAGTTCTTTGTGCCAGAAGAATGTTCATCTACATTTTTCAAAGAACATCCTTCTGGCTGTATGCTATCCCCAGTTCCAGTAGGAATATTTTTTCTCGCGATCTTTTAATATGGTCCTGACATTTGTGTTAGCATTTTGTAGTTCCTTCCGTACGTCTTTCTCTTGTCTTATTAGTTCAAGACCGCGTTTGGCTGCGCAGTGATATCTTTGACTTAGAGATGCTTCGGATCCTTTGATACGAGGAATGTGGCCAGTGTATCCAGCTATCGGTGGAAATTCTGGTGATATTGTGTTCTCTGTAATTAAAGATAAATATCCTAAATAAGCCTAAACTTTTTTAAATTGAATAATGAATATTTTACTTTAAGAAAAATAGGCTATTTATAGTAGTGGTCGTAGTGTAGCAGCAGAGGTCTTAATCAAGTACCTTGAGATATCAGAACCACTTCATTCAAATGGTTTAGTTGCATGTCGAAGTAACTGTGTTTTAATAAGACTAAAAGGACGCGAAAGCTATTAATGAACCGACCTTTACATTTATATTCTGTTTATTTTTTACGTTATCAAATGTTTTATGTTATTCGAAAAAATACCTTTATATTTATTGATCTCTCTGAATCTATTTAGGTCTCGTCGTATCTCGTCGCGTGAGTGAATGGTTTCCATTTTGGGAGCGCTTCTGGATCTGATATAGCTTTTGTTCAAGTCTGCCTTCCGTCGCAACTGACGTTGGTGCTCTGTGAACTCCGTCATGCAGTCGTCAGCTGCGCGCCCGTACGATTTACCATATCTGTAAATATTTTCATTTTGGAACAATGCAATTTACATTATAGAGATGGTTAGGGGATATCAACTTGCATTTCGTGACACTGCGGTCCTGTTTTGCACGAACATTCTGAAACCCATTCCCTAATTTTTAGGAGCGTTACCCCTGCTTAATATTAAGGAAATAAGCCACAGACCTGAAATTTGGATATTTGTGTAGAATGTTGACTCAAACCGAATACCGAATATAATTGAATACATGAATATTTTTTTCTAAATTCTATTTCTAAGGTGTGTCATTTAATAGAGCTCAATAGGTGGTAAGTGTCCCATCCCCCTCACTGGAACGTGGACCGTGCCTAAACCTACCAAACGCTCCGATTTCCACCAGCACCGCTGCAATGCACACTTATCAGCATTCAGCAACTAATCAACCCGCTCTCCTGGCGCTGACAACCAATCGCTAAAGCTGCGATTCTGGCAAGGCGCAGGCAGGTAGGTAGCGCGTGGTGTAAATGTGTCGTCCACGAGTGGGCGACGAGGCAAGGATTCCGTGTTAATAAGTGTGCGCTAACTTTTAAACATTTATTTAACACTCATAAAATACTTCATTAGGTAAAAAAAATAAAACCTAATTTGATAATTGAGCGCCACAAAGTCAGTAATTTTTTTTTTTACTTAAATTAGGTTTTTACAAACAATCGCCAAAGTTATGTAATACGATCTAGATCACGGCACTGGTATTGGCTTATGTTGTTGCTATTTCTGAAGTTCTGACCTGAAATTCATTCCGGGCACGTATCCGGTGTACCCGGTGACGTGAGCGGGGGCGCGGTACCGCAGGCCGTCGTACTCGTCGCGCTGTGGCGTGTCGTGCCGATTTACTCGATCGAGCTCGTAGTTGTCCCCCGGACGGTATTCGAGCGGCTTGCTAGAATTAGCATTGATTAATATTTAGTCGCTTGTCGCATACATTTTGTGCTGATTTACTACTATAGGTATTCTGATTTAAATCTTTTTGTGTATTTACTTTGAACCAAATCAAGATCTCTTTGAATTTCATTGCGGGCTTATCTAAAAGAGCCATACATAAATTTTAACCCTAAGTTGCACATATTCGAAGTTATTTGGACTTAAAATTCGGTAATGATATACCACTGTCCTAGTTGAAATTGGCCCTATGTTGGCTAAAGGGTGCTGGTACCGGTCGGTCCCTTCCAACTTCACATCTTAGACAGCAAAGTCGTACTCTACCTGTCTTACCTGTGTCTTGGGCATAGGATATGGGAGTTAAAGTCCTAGTAAGAGCCCTTTTATCGATTGTTGATAAAATTATAAGGTGGAATCGACAGTGTCGTCGAGTCCGACTCGCACTAGACAGGGTTTTTTTACTAGCATACAGTTCTATCAATATAATTCTATCTTAGACTAAAAGTAAAAATTATCCAATAGATATTCGATAAATTTCCTTTATTTCATAACGTTCCCTATGTTATTTATAAATAAAATTGAAAATATTGTAAAGAAATAATTATTATCTGTATGTTACGGTCTAAGTGAAAGTTTTGCCCGCATTTTATATTTTGTTTGATTAGCTATCCACATTTAATAACTAGGGTACACACAGGAGGTTGGAAACTGACAGATCGCTAAAATTGTTTTCCAAAACGGTTTTATTTATAACTACAAGGATTATTATTGCTCGTTCAATGCTAAGCATAGGAAAAAAATGTGTATGTACTTAAAGAGTCCCTTAGACCGTATCTCCCTCAGGATCTGGCGCGTGTTGTCGCCGTAGCACTTCCCGTAGCGGAACTTCAGCAGCGGACAGTGGCCCGTATACCTGAGAACAACCACCTCCAACTGTACATACAGACGTGTCCGAGTTTGAGGGAATCCCGATAGGTATAAAAACTGTCGGTACAATTGAATACCTACGATTATGACATTATAAAGAGGTAGTTGTGTATAAATAACTAATCTAACTACAACTACTTAGGATTTTCTTTCTTTCACTCATAGAAAGCTACACTATCCCTTAGTTCTACCTACCTAGGCATTATGGTATTATAAAACATATTTTGTTTCGGTCATACTAAGTTTATAGTTGTTCATATCAGTATTTGTCAATAAAGTCAGTAGAAAAAAGGCGTTACGATATAACTAAGCATTGGGTGACCTGATTTTTGACGTAAGGTATAGTTTGAGGGTCGATTTAATACCTATCAAGAGTTCTCAGCGAGAATAAACTTTTTTGCTGGGTATTATTCCTAAGTTAGTTACCGTATACAAGAGATAGCTGGAGGGACAGAGAAGTAAAAAGAATACTTTTATCCCGATCGAAAGAAAGCTTTTAATTATGTAAATAAGTATATAGGTATTGCAATAACATAACTACAGGTATACCTTAAGGGGCATATAGCAGCTATCTAGCGCCGCGATTAGATATAAAATTGGCCGTTTTTAGCAGAAATGCCAACTACAACTCACAGGTATTATTTAGAAACTATATAAAACCTAAAAATAGCTTATGACTAGTTTTATATTTCCAACATTTGGATTTTAGAAATTCGTTTTCTATGAAGAGAAAATTGAGGATATCTAATAGCCGCGCTAGACGGATGTAGGAGGGCCGTTAAGCAGGCTAAGCCTCCTTTCCCAAGGCCTTTGCCCCTTGCAGTGGTGCGTATAACGGCTGAAGCAAGACCACAGGTAATAATAATATAAAGAGGAAAACTTTGTTTTATGATCGTAATAAGTAATCTTATCTAAATATTTATAATATACTTATCCTTCGTATTTAATTATTACTAAAAATTTCTCTCTACACTTTAATGAATATCTAGGGAAATATCATAGTCGTAGATACAAATATGAGGTCTCTACTGTCTCTATCAAATTCATTGTACTGCAAAGAATCGACTGCAGCTAATACCTTTTGTTTATCACTAGATGGCGCACCTCGATATGCATCGCGATAGTGTTTAATTTTTGACTAAATAATAACACAAAATATAAACTTTATTTAGGTTAATTCAAATAAGCAGCTCGTTCGGCGTGCCTAAGGTGTTACGAAAACCTACTTACAACATAGTTTTAGTTTATTATTCCATAAATGTATCGCAGACTGAGCGGCGAGGGAATATACATAAATAGAAAAAAAAACGGGCTGCACTCCGCGAGTGCCAGTAGAAGTGAAAACATACAAGCTATTTACTTCCCATCACTTCGTATACATATTTAGTTATTATAAATAATATTTTTGTTTATTTACTTTTTTGACGTAGTGTATTTGACATCTCAATCTGTCATAGAATTAAAATCCCATATCCAACCTCCCTGTACTACCTAGGGGAGTGGGGGCTGATTCGCTCAATTTTCAAACAAACGCACCTAGAACTTGAATCTTTGACTTTAAATAACTGAAAGTGTGGTGAAAGTCTTTGCAATTAAGTTGCCTTTAATACATAAAAAAGCTAAAGCGGAAATCTTAAAACTATATTAGTAATTAAGGAAAACCTAAACATTGGGAGATTGTGCGAATGAGCCCCCACCATGGAGCTCATTCGTTCAAGTTGGGGCTGATTTGAACATGAGAATTTAAAACAAAATTAATGTAGAAAAATTGTTTCATGAAATAGGAAAGGTATAACAAATAATTTACCACTTAATAATAAATGTTTTTTAAAAACTTTTATCAGAAAACATAGAACAAAACTATTTAAACTCCACAGCGCGTGATTTCTTACGAAGTCGACGACAAAAAAAAACTAAACAATTAAACTTCAATAATAAAACATAACAAATTAGTATTTTTACTGTCCTAACTTATTATTTACTCAGTACTCAGTATAAATAGTTACTTAAGAACTAATATCTACTTAATTATACCCTCTCAGTCTTCTACTTAGAAAGTTAAGCCAATTCGCACGTTCGAATCAGCCCCATACACCACTGTGCGAATGAACCCCGATGAGGTATTTTTTTAAATTTCCAAAAAAATTATTGGGGTATAAAAAGGTGTTATAATTACGCACTGCCAGATCAATTACTGTTAACCACTGAATGTAATAGTCAACAGACACTCAATATTATATCAAAGTTTGACTGTTTTAAACACCGATAAAATATGACGTGAATAATACTCAGTCCCGCCAAAAACTCGCAACGACGCACTTCTCCAACCACCGCCCACGGACTGCTGTCAAAACTCGTGAGCAAAATGGCGTGCCGGGCAGGTACAAACGCCTAGTACAACACTTTACGCTAGTGTGCGCAATAGTGTAACACATAATTGCGGTAGTGGCGGTGAGCGAATGAGCCTCGTGAACGAATCAGCCCCCACTCATAATCGCCATATACTAAAAATAAAAACTAACCTTATGTAAATAAAGGTCACGTGTCCTGAATTCCGTCTTACGAATTTTCGATCAGGACACGTGACCTGACGCGAGTTTAACATTTTTTACCCATAACAAAAAAGTGCATAACGCCGCTAAAGAAGTTTTCACTTCAAAAAATCTTGTTAAACACATTTTAGCAAACAAACACGAAGGTACTAACGTTTATTTAACAGATATTGAGGCTGCTACCAGTTCAATCTCATGCTCAGTTACAACCAATCACACTTGGGGTGGTGTAGGTGAACTCAGGTGTAGGCAACGAAGGTTCACGCGTAGATACAATTATGATTCAATATCCTAAAATCGAACACGGTCTGCGGAATAAATAAATTAAATACTACTTGGAGCAGTTGTAGCCGGTTGGAGACTGTAGGTAGGTACCTGCATGAATAGGTAGGCTGCTAACTATTGACATCTTTAAGGGTTCCGTAGTCAACAAGAAACCCTTAGGCTGGGTTGCACCAACTAACTTTGACGTTAATTAACCAGTCGTCAAAAATAGGAGATTATATGAAAAATTGCACATTTAGCTAGTTTTAAACGTAACCAGCCCGTCAAAGTTCAGCAAACTACTAGCTAGTAACTTAACATATAGCTGACGATAGAAAATTTCATATAATCTTCCATTTTGGTGACTGGTTTACGTCAATGTTAGTTCGTGCAACCCAGCCTTATAGTTTCGCCATATCCGTCCGTCTGTTTGTGCGTCTGTGTGTCTGTCTGTCCCCACAATCAAAACTACTAATTCTGACACATTTCACACTACTTTCCGTGCGACATCCCATCTCTACTGCTACCGACAACTCGATGCTACCGACCCCTAGCATACAAAATATGCCTAAAGAGATGTTCTAAGAATACGAAAAACTATTTGCAAACGATAGCCGCCATGTTTTTTCGACATATCTAGTTCAAACTAATAGATCTGTCGACTAAAACAGTTACCGCGATTAATAAGCCTTGAGTGAATCAATTAAACATATCTCGAATGCGAGATTATGTCTATCAGCCCGAGAATCAGGCTCCTGGAATACGAGAGAAAAATGTATGGAAGTCTGACTTAACTCTCGAAACCCGTGAACTTACCTGCATACATTATTCTCGCATTCCAGGGTCCGAATAGCTCGAGACTCCCAATAAGGTCCCTGAACCCTACACTGCGCGTGAACTGACACGCACTTGCCCGGTTATTTTAATTATTTAATAATGTTTGTAAAAAGCGGCTTTGATTAAAATAATTTTGCACACAAATAATTTCTAGCCATTTGCTGATATTGAAAACCTACCAAGCAAGGAAGTTGTCGTGCTCTGAATCAGAAGATGTTGTAGTGCCTATTCCTTTTCATCAAATAGGCATTTAGATTTAGATAAACATTTCCTATTTGCTAAATGTGTTGGTAGCAGATGGAAGAGCCGCGTGATAGCGGGGCGAGATTGCGCGGGAAACGTGCCAGGCACAGGGTTGCTCGCCTACGCGGCCTTGCCCATAAATAGGTTAGATTACCTTCCGTCCGAACCTACTTACCAGTATCTGATGGCCAGATACATTTCATTTCAAAGGGGCAATTATCTTTTATGTAGACTTAAATGTTACTTAATCTTAAATCTGGCTGCGCACTTTCAAACACGAAAGGCACGAAATTTCCTAAATCAATTTTTTACTTTTCCAATTACATTTTTAGGTACGTTGAATATACTCATAAAATTGTAAAGCCTAGTTATCTATGATAGTTTTCCTTTTATTTCGTTACATATGCTACTTCAATGATTTTTTCACACTTCCAAGAACAGCCATTTAAGTGGGAGTGGAGATACACTGGTCTCTAACATTAATTTGCACTTAAAAGCTTAATATTTCGCAAATGCATCTATGAATCAAAAATTGGTTATCGCACACCCTTAGCATTTATAACCGAGATATCCAATAACACCCCACACTATGTGGTAGACGAAAAAAAATATTCATCCACACTTAACGTATAGCAGAGGTACCCTAAAAAAATATTTTAATTTTTTTTGACCACTTTGTCGGACTAATTAATATGTAAACCCATATACCCGTGCCAAATCACAGCTTTCTAGTACTTATGATCTCTGTGCTAAGCCGCGGACAGACAGACAGACAGACAGACGGACGGACGGACATGACGAAACTATAGGAGTTCCTTGTTGACTATGGAAACCTAAAAATAAAGTAATTATGAAAGAAATAGAAAACAGTATGCCGTTTTGTGCGTACTTCCCCTAGGTATTAACATTTAATTGGTAACCCCTTCGGAGGATTAAAACCGGGTCTTCATACATACATATATATATTTCTGTAGTAGTGTTGTATTATTGTTTATTCATATAGTAGTACCAAACTAATTATTCAATCTAGAGAAGAAAATACTCTATTTCTCTCGCGCAAACCCACGTTCATGTAATTTATGGAAACATTACAAAAAAGCTGATCGCTTACAGCACGCGAATTACACGATAATTGGGTCAAATAAATATTACCTTCACCCACAGTAATGGACAGAGAATATGTTTTTAGGTGTAGGCCAAAATGTCTAGCCTCTAACATTATGATGATATGAAAGTAAAATTTACAAAAATTTCCAGGAGATGCCACGTTTTGATTAATTAATCGATATGACACTTCCTGTCATCTATTGGCGAGTAGTAATACTATTATTTTTACCGACACAGCAACACTACATGAAAATAGATGATGTTTTTAAAAAAAACCTCTAGTATTTCTATTAGTACCTGGAAGTTTATTTTTAACAACACCATCTAGGCAATCCGACAAAGTGCTAAAATAAAATTAACAAAATAAGCACTACACGTAAATTTTCAAGTACGAAGTTGGTACTTGTGTAAAACAGGTATTAAATATTAGTTTATGGACCATGTAAGATTACAGAACATAAAATTATAACATTCAGAATACTAACATTTACTAAATTAATAACAATATTTACGTTCAAATTCAGGCGCTGCGCTTGGCGGTACAGGGTACAAACTTGTCTTATAATCTGGTTGCTTTATCGTAAAAACACTAACACGAGTAACACATATAATCTTGCAGTGATCATAGTGTGTGAAAGCTCTAAAGTATAACTACAAATAATAAAAAAAATTACCCGAGTCATTTACCATCTTAAATCACCGGTACAGCGCCATCTAGTTATTATTAAGCGAAACAGTAACATATTTGTTTGTTGGAAACGATATTCAAAGTGAAGCAATGTCGGGCTTGGTCAGTAATTAAATGGGTGACCGGTTTTTGTTTGTGTTTGTAAAAGAGGTATGGAACCCGTGGTGCGCGAGTCCGACTTGCACTTGGCCGGTTTTTTATATCTAGAACGGCAAGATTCTACAAACATAATATAGAATAAAGGTGCTGAATCAACAATTATAACAGATGTGTAATTAAAAAATAATTATTCTTGAACAGTTATCAATATAAAACCATTTTGTACTACTATACTTACAAAATGGAGTAGTCTTAATGGACAAAATGGTATACACCATAATTAAACATATATTGCCCAAATCAACTTTTTCGTCAATCGCAAATCTGCATATTCAGAATAAGCCCAAATAATACAATCAATTTATGAAACGTAGCCACCCTTCTTCGTGTTTTAAGCGTGAAAACAGATCGTTGCAGTCAATGCAGGCACGCACAGTCATCATTTTCTTCCATCTGGGTCTCAACGATCTTCGTGCTTTATCTTTTTCTCATATTGGGTGGATTTTTTCGAGCAGCCTTACATTTTATTTCCTGCATGTTTGGAGTCGACTTTAAAATTGTATGTGACTTTTGATTTTTGGTTGACGTTTGCCTTGACCACCGACAAATTTCCCTTGTGGAACAGGCGATTTAACTTTCAGGGGGACATCAAGCAAACCAGAAGATGGACTTACCTATGCCGTGTTGTCCATAGTATATCTGTGCTATTTTGTCCATACAGGCTTTTAAATATCTAAAAGTCCAAAAATAATATAACACCAAAGTTTTTCATCAAAACAAAACACTATTAGAATAGAAATAATACGTTCCAGGTTTCGAAATAAATGACTTACCAAAAAAAACTCTTTACGATCGAAAGTCTGTTTACAGTGACAGAAAAAATGGCTGAGCAAACCACGACATTATTTTATAGTTCACTTATAGACAATTGAGGCTCGCACTAAGAATTCCAACGTGACGATAAACCCGCCAGATTTGCAATACAGCCGGTATGTCGTTTTACCCGTATATGCCATTTTGTACGTACTTCCCCTATATATCACAATTAATATTATTCCTCACGTTGCCGTCACGCGTCGTCGTAACGTAGTCTGTGCATGCAATTAACTTAAATTTTAGCACAGAGATAGTTGTGTGTGGATAGGTATCATAAAATTGTACGACTAAAAATCTTTTATTTAAAACATTAATTGTATTTTAGTTTATTTAAGTGTTTTTAAAAGAGTAACTATCGAGTTTCTTGCCGGATTCTTCTCGGTAGAAATCAACAACATTGTGAACCGGCGGGAAGGTGGGAGGGTTCAAAAAATAATATTTTATAACTTTGACGATTCAAAAGTGATTGTAAAATCCTTATTTGAATAAACCATTTTGACTTTGACTTTGGACAGAAAAGGACAAAGAATACTTTCTTCCTGCAGGTGAAACCGCGGAGCACATCTGATATTTCAATACATTCAGTAAAAACGACATAACAGTTTTAATCATTCAGTGGAGGTAAATGTTACGTTTAATTTCGACTTTGTCATTTCACAGGCCAAGGTGAGGTGAAATAGAGGCCACACGACTAAAACATTCATTAATAAAAGTCTATTCTAAAAATAAAATAACAACCAAGAAGAAAGGGTAAAAAGAAACTGGGATATAGGTACTTAGATTATTTTACCTTTTCATTCAACAAAGTTTTCTGACCTGGTGCATGGTCGCTAGTGTTGTGTAAGTTCATACCATTTAAATAAGGAGACTGTTTGACCACCGGGTCGGGAGAACTTTATATCTTCTCAAAATTAACTATAGTTTTTACGCAGATCTGCACTGAGCAAAAAAGATATGACGCCAACGAAGAAACCACTTCCAGAACCACACTTACTATTCATCAGACAAATGTAAATGTTTAAATGGGACCACCCTCGGCGTGGTGCCGCGTCTAGAGAATTTAGAATAAACAAAAAAGCTAAATAACAAATTAGCCTCTAAACAAACCGTACAAATTTACAATATCACTTGTGATCTTCATTCAATGTAGACTTTATGAACAATTTTAATATTTTGGTGATAGCTGGAGGAGCTGCATTATGGTAATAAGATGGAAAACCTCCACTTTTGTTAATAAAGATGGGGCAGAAGGAGAGGGGGAGGGGCAATGTATTGTGTTACCTACCCACGTGATTTTTTTGTCTACGTACTGTGTAGGTGGACAAAAAGGACGCACAATAAAATCTGCGTATTATTACTTTATTAACTTCTCTTGAGGGAAGTTATTATAATAGGTCCTAAAATTGAAATCGCTAAATTTGCGTTTTCTTTACGTTTTCAGACATGGGACCTAATTGGGAACAGTCTCGAGCTATTCGAACTCTGGAATTCGAGAGTAAAATGTATGGAAGTACATTCACGGGTTTCGAGAGGTAAGTCAACCTTCAATACATTTTTCTCACGAATTCCAGAGTCTGGATAGCTCGAGACGGTAGGTAAGTTTTTGCTCCTCGGTATAACAATAACTAATGGACCAATTTGTCTCGTGGCCATATTAATCGATACGCCGTCATGACTTAGACCTGAAAAGAGTTGGAGCAAAATCGGTCCAGCGGTTTGTTTTTTATCGCTAAAAAACTGATTTTTTTAAAGACGCAAAATATATTCTCAAGCAAAGATGCACGTGCGGTACTTGCTACCAAACTAATTTTCAAAAATAACGAAACGACATCACTGTTCATGAATGAAAAGGTAAAATAATCTAAGTACCTATATCCCAGTTCGTTTAGAGTATATATAGTCTGTGTCTGGGGGACAGTTGCTTATACAACGCAACAAAGTTTTCTGACCCGATAGTCAAAAGTCAAAACTACACGCGCCATATTAAAATATTGTGTACTTACACGACACTAGCGACCTTGCAACGGGCCAGAAAAGTTTGTTGCAGCGTATATTATGTTGCGCCCTTACGCTACGGCTACTCCACCGAGATATATGGTAAGAGCCATAATTAAGCAAACACTTAGGTGTAACCACGATTTATGGCCATAATTCAACAATGCCAATCAATATGGCATGCAGCGGTAGGCAATAGCCCCGGTGGCGGTCCGTTTTCGCACTTCAAAAAAAAAAAACACGCAAAAACCAAAAACTATAGGTAGGTACCTAAAACGTTAACCGTAAACCATAAACAATGAAAAATCGCTTTACATTAAACCTTGGACAGACAAGCAACTAAATCACTAGCAAAGTTCTCGCTCGTTTATCAAACTTAGTAATGAAAGAATTTTATCGTTCGCCATCATGTCTACATTTAGTCGTTAGGTACCTACCGCATGATAAGTATTGCCGCAGTTATGTAATAATGAAACTCAGAAAAGTAGCTAGTAGGATGGCGGTCGACAACTTTCTCGCGGTGTAATTTCAAGCTTCTGTAGCAACCTACATACATAAAAGAAGAGACTGAGGCTGACTGATTTAATGACATATTAACGCACTGCCAAAATCTCTGAGTCTAGAAACTTGATTTTTGGCAACTGAGTTCCTTACGTGACGTAAATTTGCAACATTCACACAACTGAGTTCCTTACGTGACGTAAAAAGGATTTTGCAACATTCACACGCTAAGCGGGTAAATGGTGCTTGGAAGTTTGTATGGAAATCTGTCATTTATATTTGGTATCTGCAGATGGTCTTTCGGTTGAAAATTAAGTCTGACGTGTTTAACAATTTTTGAAAAATCTTTTCCCATGAGGTCGTCTTTGGTTCCAATAAGGGATCTGATATTTTTGTCGGTATTTCAAAAGGCCAAATCTTTCTTTTTTTCTTAATAAGCTAGCATTATAGTAATGTATGTAATGGATAAAAACGATTTCTGTGGTGACATTAAGTTTGCATGACAAGCTGGTTTCTTGCTGGTTTCCTATTATCCTTGTTTATTTACGGATAAATTGGAGTTAAAAATAATAACCTGTTACAATAGGTATGTGTATTTAAAAAGTTGTCTCCTGCCTGACACATGATCATTGAAAAACGTTGTCTCCTGGCAAAAAAGGTGACCTTGTAAAGAGGAGAAGGAAACAAGTATACTTGAATTTAAGCTATTGAGATAGCTTTGCTTACAACATGACCCGTCGCAAGATCAAATCCACTTTATTCTTATTTAATGCCCAAATAGCTCTTACTTATTTTAAAAGTAAAAACATTGAGTCTGTGGCATTAATATTAAATTTTGTTTGAGTATAATAATTTAGCCAACCTCTATAGATTACACATATTATTATTATTATGTGAAAAATGTTCATTAGCTTAGATAGGGTAAAATAAGATATATATATATATATATATATTCTATTTCTGTTAAAAATAATATATGACTAAGAAACCTAAAAATAACAAATTTAGTATGAAAATATAAATATGAATAAGGTCATTCATGAAAATAGTTTCCTAGTTCCATCACGAAAATTGCAAAGTCAACACAAATTCCTATTAGTGTCACACAAAAAGAAATCCACTTCTTCTCGAGCTTATGAGTTACATTAGCTGTAGTTACCCCAGGAGTTTAACCATCAACCTCAACTTACCCTGGAATAAAAGACCCGTTCACCTGACTCAAATAATTATGTCTTTCGCGCCCACTCACGTCAACCCACATTTTTTTAATATTACAAGTACTTAAATATTTTTATTACATACACGTAAATATGAAACTCTTTTGTATTTCAGTAACGTTCGCGCGCTAAGCCATATTTTGTGTAACTGGCACGAAGGAACAATGTTTTTGTATTAAAGCAAGGAAAATACGCGGAGGGCTTTGTATGCGCGCGCAAGTGCTTTTTCAAGGGCTGAGGGCGCTAGATAGTAATAGAAGGGACGGTAGGGAGGACAAGTTGGCAAATTTCCAACAAGATAATTCTTGAACGTTTATTACTTTACTCTTTTAATACAATCCAGTTGGCTAAGAAAACAGTTCGCCTCCGCCGTTAACCGCCCCACTGCTGGGATACAGGTCTCTTCATGAAGAAGTAAGACTACTATAGTCCACCACCCTGGCCCAGTTCGGGTTGACGGATGTCGTCAAGGTAGTGGCCACTCGACTGTCAGAGTTTTCGAATCGTCACCCATCCAAGTAGTGACCACGCACGAAATTGCATTGTTTCCGATAGACTAATATCACTGGGCGACGAGCTCCTCAGTTAACAGGTTTTTGTAGTTTGTTGTATCTTCGGTTCTAATCATGTGTGCTACTGAACGCACCACATGATTTATTAATTTTACCATAATCCCTCAGGAATCCTGAATTTTACTGGGTAGGTACAGTGCAACATTAACGGTGTATGGTCGCTAGGGTCGTGTAGGTTCACAGCATTTTAATATGGCGACTGTAGTTTCGATATTTAACCACCGGATCAAAAAAGTTTGTTGCACTATAAACTTAACAACTCTGACGAGGTAACATGACACCTGTAAAGTCTGTTCAATGTAGAATGTGCTAAAATGGTCATAGTAACTTAAAGGCGGTGCAAGGAAAAAACCGGAATATATTTCCACGTTTTATTAGGGTTTCGTACTCAAAGGGTAAAAAACGGGACCCTCTTACTAAGACTCCGCTGTCCGTCCGTCCGTCTGTCACAAGGCTGTATCTCATAAACCGTGATAGTAAGACAGTTAAATTTTCACTGTTGATGTATTTCTGTTGCCGCTATAACAACAAATACTAAAAACAGAATAAAATAAATATCTAAGGGGGCTCCCATACAACAATCGTGATTTTATTGCTCGTTATTGCTCGATATTAATAACGGCAACAGGTTCACAGAATATTAAGCTATAGACTTTAAAAATAAATAATTATAAATTAAAACAAAAAAAAATATTTAAGGGCTCGCTCCCTTACAACAAACAACAAACGTATTTTTTTTTGCCGTTTTTATAGATAATGGTACGGAACCCTTCGTAAGCGAGCCCGATTCGCACTTGGCCGATTTTCTATATTTTGGTCACAGTTATTAAAATATACTTTTTTTCAGTCCATTTTTATAAAGGCTTAAAGCTTAACTTTTTTTTGTAGTGGTTACCTTATTTTAATGATGGGAATCGATAGAGTACATCATCGGCAGCAACGTTTGTATGGAGCAATTTTGTTTGTGCCCAGTGCCTGAACCCCTAGGGTGTCTGCTGCAAACAATGCTCGTAAAGACGCCTTCTATCGACCAAGTCATACAAATAAAGTGTTAAGGGGACATCATCAATTTTTAGTCCTAAAAAGAAATCTCTAAAGCAGTGTACCAAAGGGGCGCAGACAGAATTTTTTCTAAGTCTTTGTTCCTCAGCGCCCCCTTTGTACATCCCAACCAAATTTTCAAACAAGGTTATAGGAACAACTTTTGCACACTCTACATTAAATAGACTTCACGCAGCCACGTGTCATGTCGTGTTAACTCGCCCGAGTTGTAGGTACCTAATTGGGTACCTTATTAAAAACAAAAAATAGGGACTCAGGGTTTTTGGCGTCAAACATAGAACTCTATATAGTTCTGTCATGTCCTTCTATTTCCACCTTTATGTCACGGTTATTTTATTCAGAGACTATGTCGACTAAAGTAACAGTGGTGTGATTACTGCATGCTGTAGTTAATTACTTCTATAAAGATATTTAATTATTTAATTTATGCTCCTGTATATTTTATTTTATGACTCCAGGAAGCGGGGTATCGTTGTTCGAGTGGCAATCTCTTTTTACCAACCACATTAGATCTGCTGCGTGACTGGTGTGACTAGGGCTTGCATTATTCGTTTGATTTTACTATTTGAATAAAATGAATAAGTACCTTTACCTTTTTGCTAAATATTCGAATATTTAATAGACCAGTCAAATAAGAGACATTTTTAGGCTAAAAAAACATTAATTGGTAGAGTTTTGAATTTTGGTATAGTTGTTTATTAACCCCTCCCATTGAACATACTAAAAGTCCCCATCGATAGCTGTTGCGCTCTCGCCGCCATCTTGGAAAAAAAGTACCCTTTTTTAGTTTTTTGTTTATATCTCGGCAATTATTGCTGATACGGTAAAAATGTGTATGCAAAAACTATAGTTTATTAAATATCCTATAAAAAAGCTCGTACATATAACTGTTGTATCTCTAGTATTTTAGCTGTAATCCGGCGTTAAAGATGAAAATTATTTAATTTTTTGCTGCCGATATACCGTTTGTTTTATGTTTACTTCAAAATGGTTCAAATATATATTTTTAGATTTATTCCGCGAAACTACCAAGAAAGAAAAAGGAAGAGAGAGAGAGATATGAGAGGGTGGGAAAGAGAGAAAAAGGGAAGGGAGGAAAGAGGCAAATGCATTTTGTGACATGATGTGTATGGCTGGGTCGGAATGTGTTTTGGGGCCATTTGGTGGGTATAAGTACCACGAAATAGCCGCGACTGGCTATCAATACCGAAAAGCCATGACCAGCCATCAGCTGATCATCTTCTCATAGACCGTGTGCCTAACTTCCCATAAAGACTTGGGCAACGTATTCCGATTTACGTGACTTTGTATGTTAATGTATATAGTTACCAAGCACTGTTTATAGTACTGCAATACTACCTATAGTAATAGGCTGGAAATACTTGACGAAGCTATTTCACATAACGTAAGGTTTCTGTATCTAGCTAGACGGCTTTTGCTTTGAATTTTTCCCGTTATTATATGTCCCTCTGACTCCTACCCGACAAAGGCGTGTTGAAGAAAGCCCTTTAAAGCTTATTAGCTTAAAACAACTAGATCGCATCCTCCCTAATTAGATCTCACGACAAATTGCCGTGGCATCAAATCTGTTACCAGTCGTAATGCTTGCCTAGCACAAAACCAGTAGACACCAATCATGACCGCAAGGTAGGCAATGAGGTCAAAAGTAGATGTGCTATCCCGCCGCTTACCTCTCTACCTCCTGTCATTGTAGACCAAGTTCTGCAGACTATCAAAATTAAGTTTACCTCTGATAATTTATTAATAAGTATTTTTAACGAGGCGATGTCAAACTACATTTTTTCGCTACGTAGTTAGGGTAAAACGTTCTAAGCCCTCGTCATATAGATAATTTAGTTCACTAAACGCTTTGAGAAAACTTGATTAACGGTTACTACTACCACGGTTACGTAATTTTATAGACACTAGGTACAGACTTCTTCATTAAAGTCATTTTGGATTTTGGGCACCAGAACACATACACTGAGATCGCTCTTAACTGGTTTTTATTTTATGCACTAGCTAATAGTAGCTTGCGAGACACTGTTGGATGACAGATTCGATGACCACATCAATATTAGATAATGAGAGAAATGACATCTAGCTGTGGTAAGCTGATTAGTTTCAGAGCTTTCTTGAATTTGTCCCAGTATACACCAAGGTCCAAGGGACATAATAACCAAGACTTATGTTCTGTAGAGATGCTATGACAGTACGTCTAGCCCATGGTTGTCATTAACGGCGTAGTTTGTAGCAGTCATAATGTTAAAATTGTGTTTGTTTATCAGTCTGTTGAGAACTTTACCTTTGTTCTACTCAGGATAGGTAGTTTTAATCAGAATCAGACGCGATGATGATCGTCTGATGGCTGGTCGTTCTAGCCTATTGGCTATTCTTACTCACCAAGCGGACTCCGCCCTGCTATACACATCATGTCGCATAATGCATATACCCCTGAATTATCTCTCCCCTTCTCTCTTTCTCATCATCTCTGTCGGTCTTTCTATCTCTAGGTGGTGTCATGGAATAAGTTTTTGCAGAGATTATATATGAACATTTTAGGAGTAAACAGAAACAAGACTGTATATCGATAGCAAAAATATAAAAAAAAACTTTTCAATGTCGGTTTGCAGCTAAAGTACCTATTAGAGATACAAAAAAAAAATTCTTAGCTTTTTTATAGGATATTTCATAAGTTACAGTTTTTGTATACACGATTTTATCGTATTAATAATTATTGCCGAGATATAAACAATAAACTGAAAAAGGGTACCTTTTTTCCAAGATGGCGGCGCGAGCGCAACAGGTATCGATGGGGACTTTTAGTATGCACAACGGGAGGTCTTTATGAACATGTACACAAAAATTCAAAACTCAACCAATTAATGTTATCTAATTTTTTAATTTGACTGGACTATAAATAGTTTTTGAATTATGAAATTAAAAATTACATACATAAGAAATATTAATGATAATTGTAATTAACCGATTCTAAAACCGAACAGACCGAAAAACAAACAAAATACTCTTTGTAAGATAAAAAAAACATTTAAGGCTGCGGTATAGGCTAGACCGCGAAAATACGCGGTTTTTGTGCAAATTTTGTGGCTAAACTATAGCATCTAAAGGATTGAAAAATATATGTTATAAAACTTGCTTTTGTAAATGATCTCGGAACTGAACATCCCTGGAGATGTCGACACTAAGGATCCCAATGCTCTTGGAGATGGAGAGGGGAGTGTTCTGGAATTGTGGACTACAGTGAATGGAGTTCTCTTAGCGGTGAACGCGCACACTTGTGTCTTTGTAGGGTTGAATCGGACCAAGTTTACCCGTCCCCAGTCGGAGACCTTGGACAGTGTCGTCTCGATTTGAGACACAAGTTCTCCGCGGTTTCCCTCCACAACGGAACGAGGGATGTTTGCACGACCCGTGTAATAAGCGTCTCCAGTACTGTCATCTGCATAGCAATGTATGCTGCTGATGTCCAACATGTCATTTATATGCAGTAGAAACAGCGTAGGAGACAGCACAGAGCCTTGCGGGACACTAGCTTAATGTCCATGCTATCAAAGCAACTACCGTCAACTACTGCTCGTATGCGTCTGCCGAACCAAAAGCTACCCACCCATTTGCACAAACCCTCGGGCACTCCGTAAGATGGCACATTCGATAGAAGACCCCGGTGCCAGACCCGATTGAACGCCATCGCTATGTCCAGGCTACATACCAATGAGTCAGGGGGCTCTCAATGGCTAGTGCGCATCGGTGTGTTAGATACACTTGAGGGTCACCAGTCGAGCGATACCATATTGACGGTCGCTGACCAAGTCGTGTTTTTCTAGGTATCCTTGAAACTGTGTGTTGATCACACGCTCCATCACCTTGGAGAGGAGAGAAGTAATAGCTATAGGCCTGTAATTCGAGGAATCTGATCTATCGCCCTTTTTGGGCACCGGGTGCACAATTGCAGTCTTCCATGCAGACGGAATTTGCCTAGTGTGGTAGGAAAGCGTAAAGAGGCGCGTGAGTACAGGACATAACTCAGGAGCACACTGCTTAAGCAACTCAACTTATTAACGTCTAGAGAAAGCAAAGCAAAAGCAATCCGGACCTCCCGCTATGCTATGGAGAATTCCGGCATGGTATTACTGCACCACGGTATAGCAGGTGATATAGCGCCGTCGACGTTCATATTCGAGTTTGAGGCAAAGAGACTGCCCATTAGATCGGCTTTATCTTTAGCACTATAGGCTAAGTCACCATCGTTCTTTCGTAGTGGTGGTAACCACGACTGGTAAAAGTTCCCTTTAGCACCTTTAGTAAGCGACCAGAAAGCACGACTGCCAGAGGGATAGCTCGCAAGTCGCCCCCCTATTTTACCAATGAATTGGAATTTAGCTTTAGCAATTGCTTTATTACTGAGCCTCGAGCAAAAACACAATTCTTTTATTAACGTCATAGATACAATTTAAAATAATACATGAATTTTTATACGTGCAGATCTGGTTGTTATTTCCAAAAATCCTTGTCCTCTACTTATTTAAGGATAAGGCTGATATCAAAAACCTCACAGAAGACAGCTCTCGCACGGCAATAGCTCGACTCACCTCGACCGGTCACGACAGTGGCTGCCATGCAGGAAACAGGCGAGTTTATATGTAAATACTGGGCAAATTGGATTTCGTTATGTGGAAATTTTTCGTCTAATGATATTGCAAAATATACACGAAATCATAGTTTTTACAAACAATGAAAGCTTTTTCAAAAATACTTTAGCTGAAATACTTTTGGCGAATCGTGCGAGTTGACACCCGAGTCACGTCTGATGGCGTGGATGGAGCAGGCGAGTGGCAAGTTAAAACAAAAAATGTAGTAACTCGTATGCCAGCTACTGACCGATTCGCATATGACAGTTACTCGCATAACGTGGTCATACGGTGCGAGTAGCTGCGCTCCAGTAGCTCGCACTGCCAACTCGTACGCTGACTTGCTCAATCTTTGCCATCATAAGTTCTTTCGCTCATTACTTTTCTGTCATTTATTTATTTGCGACTTAGCAATAAACAACCAAGGTGACACTACAAATCCGTGCACAACACCTAAGTAGATGTTACACGAGTATGCATGTGTACAATTTACCCTGGCCCAACTTCTCGAAGTAAAGAGAATTCAGTGCTCGCTCACCCCATACATGAATGGCAACCCAACCGCAAGCTCATTCCTTACTTTATTGTATCTTCTATCTAAAAGTCGACACGGATTGAAAGAGAAGAAAAATTTTTCATCACAGCAGCAATCAACTTATCAGATAACGTTATAACAGATTTAGATGGCAATAAAAAGTCGATTGGATTGTTCATAGACTTATCAAATACTTTTGCAAAAAATAAATTGTAACGGTATAAGAAAGAAATCATATGACTTATTAAAATTACAAAATAAAAAATGTAGAGTTAGTATGCTATACGCTAACGAGAACATAGCGAAACAAACAGAAATCTCATCCGAATGGTTTTATATAAAATGTGGAATTCCTCAAGGATCGATATTAGTTCCTTTTTATTCCTAATCTTCATAAATGATTTACTATTAAATTTGAAAATTTATTCTTTTTGCCGAGAATACAACAGGTAATGTGAATGGAAAAAAATGAATAAGCTAGACGATAATGCAAAAAAGGCGGTAGTAGAACTGAAAAAAATGGTTTAAATATAGTAAATTGATTTTAAACAAAGAAATCACTGAGCTTTTGCCAAAACTTATTCATATTTTTAATTACTCGTTAGAATCAAGCACCTTTCCCACCATATGGAAAAAGGCACTTGTCATCCCTTTACCCAAATCTTCCACGGATTTTAGGCCGATTTCCATTTTACCCATTTTATCCAAATATCTAGAAATGATATTCAATGACCAGTTGACCATTTATCTTAATACAAATGATTTATATAATTCTCTTCAATCTGGTTTTCGTAAAGGAAAGTGACAGCTTTGCTCAAAGTCACGGATGATATTCGCCTTGCAATAGAGAATAAACAAATTACAATTCTTGTTCTTTTAGATTTTAGTAGTACCTTGAATTCTGTAAACTATGACATTTGAACAGGCACAATTGCTTCTCTTAACGTATCTGATTCTGCCATTAATTGTTTCAATTCTGAAACGGTCAATTATTTGCAGATAGGTGTAACTTATCAGCTGGCGTACCTCAAGGTGGTGTTCTTTCTCCTCTTCTATTTTCTATATTCATTAATTCCATCTCTTCTGTTATTTCTTCACTCTACCATCTTTATGCTGATGATTTGCAGCTTTACCGACACTGTCAAGCCTCTTATATCTCTGATGCTGTAAATCTTATAAATAATGATATGCAAAACATATTTAATTGAGCTTATTCATTTGGTCTGCTTGTCAATACAACAAAATCTAAATGTATGATTATTGGCAGTAGAAACATGACTGATTTAGTTTCTATGCCAATTCCTCCAATAATGTTTAATGATAATGTTATCTCAATAGTCGACACAGCTAAAAATCTTGGGCTTGCTATGGACTCTAACTTATCTTGGAATGCACATGTAGCTGTTTTATCTAAAAGAGTCCATTTCACTCTACACTCATGAAGGCGCTTGCAGAACTTTATCCCCATTTCTACTAAAATGACACTAACCTAAACCTACTACCAACTATGTTACTGGGACGTCAATTTGGAGCTATTAAACAAACTTGAGTGTCTTCAAAACCTATACATTCGCTTTATATACGGTTCACGTAAATCTCCAATATCCAACCAAACCATATCTCCAATTTCAGAACTGAACTTAAGTGGCTCCTAATTCGTTTGCGACGGAATACATATACTATATCTCTTTCTTATAAGCCTTGTAGTCATTTATATTTACGTAAAAATTTTAATTTCATTACTTCTTTAAATCAATCTGTGAGACCAGCTACTTCACAATTATTGAAAATACCACGCAACGTTACTGCCTTTTCTAATACTTTATTTTCTGGTCAAGCCGCTATTCTGTGGAATTTTCTTCCACATACGGTAAGAGATAGGTCATCAATTGAAATTTTTAAAAAACGCTTAAAGGAGCACTATTATAGGAACACTTGAAAATATTAAAATTTAATTTTATTACCATCGATCGCTTTATCAGTTATTTTATACCAACTTATTTTAATAAGATTTTTTTTTATCTAGTATATAATTATGTATTTATTTATATAATTATTTTATATGTATTTGAATGTATGTGTGTATGTAATTATATTATTATTATATTATATTATTATATAATTTCATATGTTTTACCACTTTTTTTTTGTAAATTTATTCATTCTCTGGGTTTGAGGGAAGAAATCTCTGGCAGAGATACGTACGCCCTTTGTACTATTTTTCTAGAATTATAATTTCTTGTAATGTTTTTTTTGTAAAATAAAGGATTAAAATATAATAAAAAAATAAAAAACTAAATACATTAATTTCAGAAAACGAAAAAATCTTTAAAATTAACCCAAATAATAAAAATTAAAATTAAGTCAGTAATTGTAAATTTTTAGGATTTAAAATATATAGATGAACATTTACGATGGAAATTACACATAGACGTGCTCAGTAAAAGACTCTCTTCTAGCTGCTTCTGTTTAAAGATGCTCAAAACTTTTGGAAATATTAATGTTCTCATAACATAATACTGGGGATACTTTTACCCAATCATGACAAATGGTATTAAATTTTGGGGATCACTCTATGTAGTTAAACAGATATTCAAGTTACAAAAACAAGCAATAAGAATAAGAATAAGAATTTGTGGTATAGATGCCGAAAAACATTGTGCTCCACTTTTTAAAGATTAGGGTTATTAACAGTGTATGATGTTTATATACTAAAAATGGCAAAATTTGCAAGAAAATTCTGTATATTTAATTTTGTACATATAGGAAAAAAGCTCTAGATCTAAACATAAATTAAAATGATTAAACATAAAACAGTAGTTTCTTTAATAGAAGTACCGTGTATTATAAGCGCTTTGTATATTTAAATAGATTTCTAAAGAATTATTAGCTCATAAAAAAAAAAAGTAAAATCGAAATGTTCCTTTGCCTGAAAATATTTAAAAGTGAAGAATAACATTTTAGGTTTAACTAAAATTTAATTGTAATGTCATATAAAAATTGTACTTATTTAAATAAGATAATTGTAATTAATAGAATTTATAGATTAATATAATTAATTCAATACAATAAGATACTTCTTTCTTTACAGATTTCTTCTAGATCGTCAAAAAAAACTTATTAGTTTTCTCTGTGTCCATACTAATTTGTTATAAGTATGTAGTATTAAATATATTTAGTAAATATACAAAAAGTGCAAAATTTATATTTATTTATTACACTTTATTATTTTTAAGCAAATACCATTAATAATGATCAGCTAAAAGATAAGATAAGTGGCACCCTCAATTATTTTCTATTCTTTCCAGTCGTATTTTTGTATATTTACGAATTTCGAGTCCATCTACGAAATCTATGGATTTTTAAGCCTTATTCTACGGATTTAAAAAACAGATTTGGCAACACTAGTCCCCAGGGCTTGTCAAAAAATTTCCTCGTCGGTGTTTAGTTTCTTGTTTTTGGCTACAAATTGTAAACTTATATGCGGATTTTCAAGTTATTCATGAAAATTTAAAGAATGTAAAATGGCTATAAATTTAGATAAACATAGAGATACTCTAATCGCAGCATGGAAGGATGTTTTAAATGAAAAAACCTCTACAGACTGGTGAGTAAGAGATGTGCCGACCTACATTTTGCCAGCAAATTAAATAAATAGTGACGCATTATTAGAATAATAATTGGTTCCAATAAGCCATTTTAGTGCCGTAGTAGTTTGCAATACGCTTAAGCTTTTCCCTTAATTTTTACTTTAACTCGGATTGTTGCCGGGTATTTTTGTTCCTCCAAGTTAGTTCATCTAGCACCTACCTATGATAAAGTTTATATCATGATAAAAGCTAAAGGTACCTTCTCAACAAAGTCCATTAAAATCAGATAGGCAATGTAAAAGTAAAACTACTATAAACTGCAGTGTAAGAATCCGACGAATGTGTCTTGATATTACCTATGTTATTAAAGAGCTAAAAAACTTAAGCAGTGTCATGTTAAGGATAATAAAACAAATTTAAACTTTCAAACTTCAAAGTATTTTTACTATGATCATTTTTTTTTAAGAACTAATTTTAAATTTGTTTTATTAATTGAAAAGCATATATATAGCAATCAAAATTTCTTAAAAACAAAATAAACATCATAAAATTCAACTTAACAGCTTGTCGTTATGGTCCTCTTCACCTATATATCGTCTGCGTGCTGTGAAAACCTTGTAAAGCACAACCAATACAAGAACGAGGTTTTCACTGCATGTCTATGATATGGATAGAGTTGATTTGCACCTACGTCACTTGGTACTTTTTCTATGACTCATTTTTTTTAAAAGTAATTTAAAAAGATTTGGTAACTAATGGTTAGTTACCAAATCTTTGGTTTCAATTTCACTTATTGGGATGCTCTACTATCATTAAACATTTATTTCAAGCAAAAATATGCATCATTCTAAATAATTAGGAAGCCAATTTTACCTAACTAACAGAGCTAAATATTGTTTTGGATTGAAAACATTGCACTAGATAGACTCTAGACTTATTGGCTCAGTACAGAGTGATTGTGCCTGTTGAACCAAGAGGAAGGATTTGATCCCTGCACAGAACAAACATTTGGGTCTGAGTGTTTTTTTTCTATGTATAAATAATAATACATACTAATATAATTAATTTACTATGTGGCTTCAGTTCAAGGCACAGTATTTTGCCAATTTTATGAGCGGGAGGACTACTATATATGATTAATTGATTGCTTAGCTTATTTAAAACTTCAGCATTGTTTTCTTCTAAATTACGACACCATCTGGTTATTGTAAAATTACTTCATAACTTAAATGTTAACAATAATCAGCTAAAAATGACTGGTTATTGTTAAAGTTACAATTAACAAGCCGTTAAATGTGTATTTCAAATTCAACAACAAACTTTGAATATTGGTGTTTTGGATAGGTAGGTACATAATGTAACTAATAGTAGTAGAAGTAATAGTAGTAATTTGTCATAGGTAGACAATTGTTACTGCAAGAATGTGTCAGGATTACCTGAGCTGCAACAGCTGTCCTATCTAGAGACATAAGCGATGCATCGATATGCATAATCTCTGACAGTGCTGCCGTGCTACAAGCTCTCAATAACAACCGCATCAACAGGGGACTAATCCTGGGGTGTCACTGTGTACTGCAAAAATTGCATTGAAGAACCGGGGTTACCCTTCAATGGATATGTGGTCATAGTGGTGGCAATGATGCGGCAGATCAGTTGGCAAAGAGGATCAGCACTGAGATATTGGGACCCGAACAAATTGCACCAATACCTTTTACTCAGCTCAAAACGTGGTTATGTGACAGAACCTTACAACTACACAACAAACAGTGGGCAGAGCAAATGGACTGCAGACAAACCAAGAATGTTCTCACATTCTTGGACGCTAATCTATTGCACAAGCTGTTAGAACTTAGTAGGAAAAACCTATGCTACATAGTTGGCATAATAACAGGTCACTGCCTGCTGAACAAACACTTTTTCAATATCAGCGTTATCGACAGTACTCTATGCAGGGGCTGCATGGAAGCCAAGGAGACACCTTCTCCACCTTGAGGGACCAATGTACAAGGCTCCTTAAGAATCAACAAACCATGAGAGAGGCCCTGAATAATATTATGGGAAACTAAGTACAATAGTAAATTAGAAGAGGATTTTTTTAAGAGATCGTAGCCTATCTTTATGTCACAGCCTTATAATTCTTCCATTACATTAATTATAATTCTTCCATTACATTAATTCTATTGAAATTTAAAAAAAAAGTGTTTTATTTAAATCGCCATACTCTAGTCACGGGCCCCGGGCTAGTCTTTGATAAAGAAATGTAACTCTACTACTGAGAAGATTGGCAGATGAAACAACTAACGACTAGACAATGACAAATTGCTCATTGACCTGATAATCGATGGGTAAATAGTTCTGAAGTTGCGCCCACGGATTAGAAGACGCAGTGTGGGATGGCCTCCTCTGAGTTTAATAGACTACCTGCTTGAAAAGAAAACCTGCTTAAAGCTGATGGGCGCGATCGCAACCGGCCGTTGTGGAGCGTTCACATAAGCAGGAGGCCTACGTTCAGCACTGGACGTCTTCCACCTGCTCTGCCTTTAGCTACTAAAATCTGTATAGACAATATTTTATTAACAAAAACCAGCCAAGTGCGAGTCAGACTCGAGGGTTCCGTACCTTACAAATTTACGTAATTTACAAACAAAAATAAAAAGTGGATCTTCTAGCGCTCACCCATCCAATAACTGACCAAGCCCGACGTTGTTTCACTTTGAACATTGTTTCCATGCCAGGTACTGTTTCGCTAGCTAGGTGGCGCTATAACGGTGATTTAATATGATAAATGGCTTGGGCCTGTCACACACTTGGCTGGGTTGTATTTTTTGTTATACATAGGAGCCCATACATACTATGATCACAGCAAGATTGAAATTTGTATGGTTATTGTTTTTACGATAGAGCAACTATATTATTAAGAGAATTAGTTAAGCATTTGTTTATTAGAAATGATACATCAAGTTACGTATTTACGTTAAGCAACGTCGGGCATGGTCAGTGATTGGACGGGTGACTGCTTAGTTTTTGTTTGTATTGGTAAATTACGTAAATAAGAACCCTTCTTCTAATAGTGCCTCTCGAACTATTGAAGGTTGGCAGTCAGCTCCGCAAATCTCCCTGTCTCCAGCGAGGCGAAATAGTTCGGCTGCACTCGCGATCCCAGTCCACTCCCTGATATTACGCAACCAAGACTTCTTTCTCCAACATACTTTCCTTTTTCCTGCAACTTTGCCCATCATTATGAGTTGCAGCAGCTTATATCTTTGGTGCCTTAGCACATGGCCTAAATATGCAACTTTTCTTTTTTTGATAGTCTGCAAAAGTTCGCGTTTTCGGTCAACCCGCCATAGAACCTCCTTATTGGTAACTCGCTGAGTCCAACTTATAGCCAGCATGCGTCTATAGCACCACATCTCAAACGCTTCAATATGTTTTCTGAGTTTTTCCTTGATTGTCCGAGTCTCACATCCGTATAGAAGGATAGGCCAGACAAAACAGTGCAGAAGACGAATACGCAAGGGTATCTTTAAGTTTCGGTTGCATAGGACCTTATTTATGTTTTTGAAGGCACTCCTAGCTATTTCAATCCTAGTTTTTATTTCTAGTTCGCTATCTCAGCTTTCAGTGAGCCAAGTGCCGAAGTATTTATATTTGCGTAGTCTTTCGATCTTCTGCCCTGATACTGGTATGTTCAGGTTGCGATGGATGCTTCTAGAGATCACCGTGAACTTTGCTTACTACACTCGTTTACTCGGTTAACAATTCGCTGCAGGTCCGCTTCAGTAGACGCTAGTAGGAATAAAAACCCACAGTGCTCTAGTCTGACTTGCACTTGACCAATTTTAATAACACGCATGTAAATTTACGTAATTTACGAATACAAACATAAACAAAATTTTTTTCCTAAAAAAAAATGTGTTATTGTTTCTTTTAATAATAACCAGATGGCATTGCAACAGTAATTTAAGATGGTGGTAATGGCTCAGGCCTGTCTCACACTTGGCAGGTTTTTATTATTTGTTGATATACTGTGGAGTTCACACTATTTTTTGCTGCAAGTTTGAAGTTTGTATGTATTACTGCTTTAAACAACTTAAATGCACTTTTTTAACTTTTTATTATTTTTTAGCTATTTCGGTTTAAAAGATAGAGCCATTTAATGATGGACAGACAGGTAGACAGCATAGGCTTAGTAATAGGGCTCCTTTGGAACCCCTTTACGTACGGAACCCTAAAAGTATATAATTCAGTTAAATGTTCATTGGTTACATGCGAACATTAGTAGACAAACACACAGAGATAAATTGTGTTAATAATAATATGTAAGGATATTTCGACTTTTATCTAAGAATATTCATATGTTTAACAATTACTAATATCCATATTATTATGTAAATGTAAAAGTAACTTTGTCTGTTTGTCTGTTACCTCTTCACGTTTAAACCTCTGTACCGATTAAGATAACATCTGGCATGCTGATAGTTTTGAGTCCCGAGAAAGGACGCAAGGTGAGTTTGTTTTATTTCTATAAATAAGGAGTTGAAATCCTACACCGATATTTAGGGCGCGTTGAATCGCAAAACATAATCTAGTTTGATATATATGTATAAACCTAATTAATTTTATTAGTTCCCAAAATGGAAAGTATGACTACTGACTCATACCATAAGCGTTGAGATTGTGGTTACCGAACTGAAGTAGTAGTCTATTGTCTGTTACAGTGTTCATCATTACTGCATTGGCGATGCGCCAGTAATTGTTTACAAACTAAACTGTTGTTGCCAAATCTGCAACATTCAAATTGAAGGGTGCATTGAGCTGCAAATATGGATTAGAATTTTTAATGCTTATCTAGAGCAACATGCATCTTTATTTGTGAAATTTATTTTTAGCACATATTTGATCTGCTCAATCATTTAGGGGTTTAGTTTGGCTACTTAGTCCTATCCCAATGCCAAATGAAATATACTTAGCGACGACCTAACCATTAAGTAGACAAAAGATTTTAATTCTGGATAGCTAAATTCATAACTCTACTGTATGCCTCGCCATAGTCTTATAAAGAAGAAGTAAAATTTAAATTTAATTTCTAGATAAAACCTGGGTAAACAAATAAAATAAAAACTAGGTGTCTAGAGAGAGGGTTCAATAATATAATCTTTCATAGACAATTTACAACAGGTTTCACAGACCATAATTACAACTGATGATTTGAATGGTGATATTTTAGATTATTTACAATTTTGTTGTATTACAGGGCATTATTTGGATATGACGGTCTAACAAATGATCTCAAATTCATTAGTAAAGGCGACGGAGGACTCAATGAGCTCATTGATGACTTTAACAGTGGCAAGATACAGTACGCCTTTCTGAAAGTGGACATGCCAAATGGCAGCATACCCAAATTTGTTCTTATCAACTGGCAGGTATGTATGACAAATATTTGTCGTGAGATAAAAATAATGATAAGATTGTACTGCTATCCTGTATTTGTATGATCTCAATGAACATGTAGTTTGGCTTGCTTGATATGACTCATTGTATTAAAGTGAATATTTACAAGGATAAATTTTACTGTGATGGTCAATGTATTCTTACATTAGCAATCGTATTTATTTATTTAAAGACTTCGCTCAAAGAAATTTATTAACGGCACAGACAATGCGTATGCATTCTCTACCAGTCGGTTAAACAGAGTAATGTGAGAAAAATATGCATGTCGCGCAATAGTGTTCATCACTACAAAGTATAAAATAAAGTCCTCGTTCGCGTCTGTCTGTCTGTCGACGATTTTCTTCGCAACTACTGATAGATACTGGTTTTTATTCAAGTTTTTTCTTTAATTAATAGTCTTTGTAGAGGAAGATTTCGGTATACAATAATTTATAGCTATTTTCAAGTTTGTTAATAGTTCAAGTTTTCAAGCGAAAAAAGGTTAGCCGAATCATCTTGTTTATCCTATTAATAGATATAAATGTAAAACTTTGTTAGTTTCTTTGTTTGTTACTCAATAAGGTCGCAACGGATCATCCAATTAAGCTGAAAGGCACAGAGATAGTTGAAGAGATGGAGAAGGACATTGGTTACTTTTTGTCCCGAAAATTCAAAAGTTCCTGCTGGAATAATTATAACCAAATTCCACTTGAACGAACTTTTGTTACAGCTATTGCTTGCTACAGGAAACTTCTTTAGTGTAATCTGAGTACATTTATGTTTAAACAGATCAGCGCAATGTTTATATCTATGAGCGTAATGTTTATACAGATCAGCGTAATGTTAATACATATGAGCGTAATGTCTGAAAAAATCTAACACTGTATTATAAATTTAATAATAACTTATAAACATAACACATTTTAACAGGATGTATCGCAAGGGGATGCATTATAGGTAGGCGATGGGTTTGCTTTTAATTTGTCATCAGCAGACTAGACGATGTCCACGGATTTTCTTTAGTGAAATATGGATAATCCTGAGCCTATTATGTACTACATAGGTAGGTACTAGAGGAGCCACGGCACTTGCCGCTGCTGCCTCAAAAATTGCAATGTATCTGCAGTTCACTGAGTCACTGGCTGACATACTCCTTTTAGCGTATGGTTCTTGCTTGACGTAGAGACTAGTTCATGGCGTCTCCTCTAGTGTAAACATAGCTCAATGCTCAATGACCCTAGGTATTTTTTTTGGATCCGCGAAAACCACGAAAGTAATTAAAAAAAAAATCTATTGGGGTCTACTTCTTACCCGAAGTTGCTTTGCAGTTATTTTAGCGCCTTCATAACTCGACTCCAGAGAGAGCTTGAACTCGGCGCGGGTCTCTGTTGCTTAACCAGTTTATGAAAAAATTTCTATACTGCACTTTGATTGGTTGAAGTAATTTTATAACGTACAATCACTGCAGTGCAGTCTACGTTTACCCAAAGTGTGCTAGTTCATTCATTCACTCTGACTAAACACGTACAAAGGCTGGAAAAGCTTCTTCCCTCGAACTTGAAAAACCGACGGTAACCCCGACTGTACGTAATTTTTGAAATCAATTTTAAGCCTACGGCGATTAAGAAATCTACAAATTACACCTTTAAATATTGTTTTGGCACTCAATCGGAAACAAAATTATATGGTTGATTTTAGAACTAAAATGCAATAGAATTACTCAAATCTGCACTCATATAAAATATAACTGTCTAAATCAATCACTTTGATTTTTGCAATTAAATTGACTATATGTGGATTTATAGGATTTTTAAACCATTTTAAATTGTTATTTTATAATTATTGTAAATAACCTCACAAGGTTCTGTTACTGGACTGTAATCTCAATTTAATCTTAGTACCGATAGAGATCGAGTTTAGGCTTGCTGCAGTACTAAATTGAAAGCTGTCACACAACTGCTTTTAAGAGTTTTACCCTTCAGGATTGGCCATCGGTTCTTCGAGCTATGTGCTCAGTCCAATGCCATGTCCAATTTGATGAGCTATGACTGTCACTTTAGTTTGCTTAGGGACCACGTAGGGAAAAACCAAGCATATAGCTCACTCTATCCTCTGCTAAGTGACCTTGAGTTTTCTTACGAAGCTCATCGAATTTTTCAGGGCGAGGGTGCTCCCACAGTACGCAAGGGCACTTGCGCCAATCACATAAAACACGTGGCTCAGCTCTTCACTGGCTTTCACTTGACCATGCACGCAAGAACAGAAGATGATCTTGATGAGAAAGTTATGCTGAATCAACTCTCCAAGGCCGGGTCTGCATACAACTTCAAATCCACTAAACCGGAGGAGTTACCGCCGAGTGGACCCGTAGGGACCACTTATAAAAAGGTTAACCCAGGTTAGAAATAACTTTGTATTATACTATAGATCTACGAAGCTGAAATTTACCATGTAGATTTCTATTAGAGTGTTAACATCCACTTAAAAAGGCAACTTGGAACTTGGAAAAACAGGTACGGATAAAGGGGGTCAAAAAATGGTTAAAAGTTTTTATGAAAGTCCTAGTCCTACATGAAATTTGGCATTAAGTTTAAAAATGTAATACATTATAAGAGTTTTAAGACAGAAGTGGATAAAGATTGCTAAGACTTGGTTTATGGTGGTGGTTTGTATGGCATAAACTTTGTGTTAATTTTTATGACAGGGAAATTTTTTTAGATGTTAGGCATATTGAATGTAATTTAAAAAATTTCCTTTCGGAAAATCCTTTCTAAGTGTGTCTACACCTTAGAAGGAATGTGCAGCTTTGTAGGTCATTGTTTTTGATATTTCTTAAGTGAGTGAGTTTTATTCCGCCTTTTATATAATAAGAAGATAAATATAGGGCCATCGGGCAATACTTTATAATCATTCCAAAAGTTTGGGATTTTTATTTTTGGGTTTCATAGGTGCTAAAATATAATTAAAGTAATTTCAAAGTGTCTAAAGTATGTTTTTTGGTGTTTAAAGTGATGGAATTCGCAGTAGCAAAAATATCGCAGACGCCGTGTGAGACTCTTGAATTCAGATTAACTAACATTGATTTGTAGTGTTTGTAATTATTTCAAAAAACCTTCTCGAAATTGATTACCAGCTCTCAGAAACCATGATACGAAGCTCATGCCACAATCTAAGTGTTCGCGCACTGCGGCACACCTAGATTCACAGTCATTTTTTAATTAAAACTATCGATTTAAATCGATATATAACATCGAAGCTAGCAGATCCCTCAATACCTGAGTAATTAAAAACTCTATAAAATTATTTTTTTACTATACTTCAAATTGGCTACAAATAGTGTGTGGCCGGACACAATAATCTGTGCTGTGATAGTAGATTAGATCTATCGATTCTTGTAAGCCAATGGGCTCTACAAAATACTTTTTTATTACTACAAAATTTGTAAGCTAGCAATTCATCGAGTCCTAGGAACCTTTCATCACAAACGATGGTGGTGTATAATTACAGTTTTACCTGTCGTTACGTAAAACATACCATTCAGATACAGATCTTATGCAATCATACAAAAGTCTGTTGATTATTGTTTAACATAACATCCATATGATGTCAAATTATTTGTTTACCAACTTTTACTGGAACCTGTAGTAAACATGCGATGTGAATAGTGCAGTACCGCGTTCACCCTGGTACCCTTAGGTCGTGTAGTGGAGTTAATGGAATACAGGAAATACCTGAAAATGCGTTACTTCTCAAGGTCAAAAAGTTGTCATGTCAAATGTGTGTCGGCGGTCGAAGAGATTCTTAGAAGGAGGAAAAGTTTACGTCGAGGTACTTGATGAGCTTATTGAATTTCTGACTGTGGGGAAGCTAAAAAGAGGGTATAGTTTCGTACGTATGTTCTCCTACAACGTACACCCTACATCGGATTTTTTGTTGTAAGCAAGTAGATAAATTCCTATTCACATAAGAATTGAACTGATTCAATATGGCGACGGTAGTAAAGAAAAAATAATCAATTAAGTTTTTTGCCGACTTTTCTATATATAGACGAAAAGAAGAAAGTTAGTATGAATGAAGTCTCAGTCTTTTCGTTCTCGGTTCGGTATTAAGTTTTGTGTCTGAGACCCTAGGTCTCTGAGAAGATAGAACGAGAACACCGTCTTGATTCTTGTCTAGTCTTTGTCATTTTTACTACTTAATTTCTCACTGCAGGCACTATCAATATATAAATATAGTGTCAATAAAATAACATTGCAATTTGGTCGATATTCTGGTCATAGAATTCTAAATAGGGTAAACACTATTGAGATGTTTAAGTAAATAAAAGTGTTGCGCCTAAAAAAAAATTAATGTGTTTTAAAGTAGGTGTCACCATAAAATCGTGTACAGTAACACCAAGTCTATGTTACAGCGCTTCGAGCAGTACGGTTATTTCGCCTCTCACTAGAGCCGTAGCCGGCGCCGCTCCTCTGTGACCGTTCTGTGACCGCTCGCATAGTACACGCACACTTAACGCGTATACATACGTCATTTGTATTTGTAGTGTTAGTAGCTACGAATCAATTGGTTTTGTACTGCTACGTTCCTATCCACATGATGCGGCTTGGCGTAAAGCTGCCGCACTTATGAAAATAAAACCCACCAAAAATACTTTTAAATATATATTGTACTAACATAACATACACATTTCAAAAGACGTACTAAGAGTATCTATCGTAATTTGACTTCTTTTCCACACTACCCATACAGATGCGCTGCAGTACCAGGTTTCCAGTTTGTGGTAGGAAATACACAGTTTATGGCTTGTGAATTGTGGCCCAAAGTATTGACCAATTTGGATGGTCCATCAATGCAGTGCTAGAATTCTTTTGTTACTGTTAATATACATATATTCCGTATAGTATTGATCTCAAAATTAAATTATAATCTTCACGTCATCATATATCATATATTAAATGGATTTTTCAATTGTAAATACGTACATATATTCATTGCAAAATATTTTTGGGTTCAAACAAGTTTTTGAACCCTACTTTATTCTTTGAGTAGACCGTTTAACTACTATAAGTAAAGACTAGTTTTATTATGAACTAGCGCTGCACCGCGACTTCGTTCCCGCAGCTCACGGAATTCTATAAATCTCAAAATTAAACATAGCGATAGTCCATCTGGTATAATGTAATGTCCAGACTTTGACTGTCTCATCATCGTCCAGCTAAAACTTCTAAACCTAGAATGTTTTACGCATCCACTGATGAAGGATTTTGTGAAATTTATCACTAAAGGGGATAAAATAGGGGTTGTATGAAAGTTGTTTAAAAATAAAGTATGACTTGTTTTGGGTATAATAGATAATGAAACTTTCTACGGGAAGCCGATTGTTTTAGTAAACTTGACCATGAAGTTAGGAATATTGACTTAAATTTGCAATTAAGGAATAATTATATTTTTGCATTTTTAAGAAATTATCCCCTAAAATTTGTATAGAAGTTTTACCGCTTACTACCACAGAAATTTCACTAATCTGGAATGATATGATTTTCTAACAGTAAAATATTTTTAAAACCAGTCCAATAGTTCCAATAATTATTCTACTCAAACGTACAAACTCACACATACTATTGGTATATATTTCGATTTTTCGAGTTTTACTTTTTCTCATCTATTAGTATATTGATTCGTGATAATCTTTTTATTGCAAAGTAATGTGAATAACTTTAAAATAATGTTCTACTTACGGATATTGCGTATTTAACGGAATGTATAATAATGTATATTTTATGACGAGCTTTCTAACACTTATTAACATATACACACCGGCACAATTAGCAAAACAGAAAAAAAAGTGAGACTATGAGATAATAACGCATATATTTGAAGTTCATTCAGATTGTTGGGGGGTGGCATTCTGGATTTAATCCTTATTTTTAGCAAGTCCCAGACGTGCTCTATCGGATTCATATCGGGGGAATTTGCTGGTCACTGCATCACCGGTATACCTACGTGGCTCAGATATGCCTGTACCGATTGTGCACTATGAGCACGAGCATTATCTTGCATTAGAATAAAGTCGTTACCAATAAATGGGGCAAATGGTACAACATGTTCTTCTGAAATGTCTCTGATGTATCGATCTGCTGTCATGGTCCCTCCTGTGACTATCACTAACTCCGTGCGAGCTCCCAAACATATCCCTCCTCAAACCATAATCGAGTCGCCACCATAAGCCACTGATTGTTCAAAATTAGACTGTATGTGGCGTTCTTCTTTGCGTCTCCATATTCGCTGTCTCCCATCGATCTGTTTTAAAAGAACTCTGCACTCATCAGTAAAGAGAACCTGCTGGCATTCGTTCAAATCCTTTTTTTGTGTTCCGCTAATTGTGCCGGTGTGTATATTTAAAATAAATTTTTAAAACCTACATTAGCAATAAATTGGCCACTAAAGTACAGTCAATTCTTATACAAACCTATGTCTAGCAATATGTCTTTAAATCTGATATTCTCATTAGCAGGTCTCTAATTTTGATCAACCGTAGAATTTTAGTATAAGTAACTTAATGCCATCCGCATTTATTGTCACACTGGTAATTTTGCCCCATAGACATAAAGAACGGAACAGCGCATTTCCTAGTCAGATGTGAAAAAAAAATGTTTGCAAAAGTGTGACAGAAATGAAGCGAAACTGAGGTCTCTTGTCACTGTTTAACTTGATTTAATAAAAATAAACAAACAAAATGGCGGACGTTGATAGAAACAGAACTGGTTTGCTTTGTCTCTTGTGGCCACTTATGTAAGGCAATGCACATAGGACACATTACAAAACTCGAAGTCTATGATTTGCCCCAACTCCAAAATTTTATTGAAAGAATTAAAAGGTAGACTCTAGATGAAGCTTTATATATGAATAACATGCAACAGATATATTTATATATATATATTTTTTTTTAATTCATGTTTATGAGATACCCATTAAATATTTCACTGTATACAGTTCTCCAATGATGAAGTAAATTTACGCTCGAATTTTGAATTAAATATTGAACTATTTCTATTTCAGTTCACGAAATAAACTCGAAAGAGCGCGACCAATTCTGGCTAAAAGAAGAACAAGAAGAGAAGAAGCGTGTGGAAGCAGAGAAAAAGAGAAGGGAGGAGGTAAGGGTCACACTTTACTATTTAAGTCATGGAAAAGGGCTACTTCTGAATTTATGAATATGTCTTCTCGGTTATATCTTCGCTACAGGGTTTACAGTCCCAGTCACCCACGTCATAATGTGGAGGACAGACTCTTATCACCAAACACTTTAGTCCTGCGTGACGCGTGACAGGAGGTGAGCTTATCGCCGCAACATAAATTGTACTAATCGAAAAAAAATATAGATACCTATTGGCCGCGTAGTTTTTTCAAATTTCAAATTGTTAATAATAATAAAATTGGTTTTGGGTATAAGGAATTAACACAATAGGCACTCAAAAATATCTAGAAGTCTTAGAACCAATTCTTGTCTTCAGTATATATTTTTTTGACTATCTAGACACAGGCCTGAAAAAAATATTTAGTTTTTAAAATGATTGGAGATCTACATTGCTTGTAAGATTGTCGTTAAGTGAGAGTGCAGACTAACGATGTATTAAATATGTATGTTAACATTTCGGGACGTTACGTTTTTGATTGACATAAAATTGGGGACTGCGATGTATTAATATCATTTTATCTATTCATTAAAAGTTGAGTCTGCTAAGCGGGAACAAACGCTCCCGAAGTGTAGTAATGAATTTTGATCAATTTCTGATAAAAAAAACTGAACTGCGTCCTTGTTTTCTTTTCAACAATAGTTTATTAAATATAACAGTTCAAAACTGTCAATTTTTCAAATATAAATATAAATTTTTGAGAAAATTCTTTTACTTCAAACTTTAATTTTACTTTTGTATTATTATAATTTTTTTATGGGTTATAAATGAACCTTTTATTTCTAATTTCATAGAGGGAAGATGAAAAGTAGAGTGTATCATTCCGTCCCAAAATATTTTTAGCTCGGGCGACGTATGTTGAATGCCTCACTACACTCAGGGTTCCACTTTAGAATCTTTTGCTACATTCTGGATTAAAAATTGTACCCTCGTCATAAAAATACTAATTTGCTCCCTTGTAATACAATCTACTATTAAATGTTTGTTTCAGGAAAAAAGAAAAGCTGAGGAAGAGGTTAGGAAAAGAGACACGTTGGAATCTGCCAAGAGAGATAAAGTTGAACAAGGAAGGTGTGTATTTGTGTTTGACAGTAATAAAATCGCGGTGGATACTTGAATTCGAAAAGTGCCTTGTTCTCTGAGTTTGATGTGAAACAGGTTTTGACGAATTGTGTTGACAAGCATTATACGCATTGAATGCGCTCAATGCTGTGTATGCGCACGTTCGATTGTTCTTTAATGCGTTATGACATCACTTCCGGACCGCATTCAACGCATTGGCTGGATGTACTCGGGAAGTACAGTAGTGGATGCGATGTCATATGGTGAACAGCACGATTTCAATGCCTATGCGATGTCAGCTCTCAATGCCGTCAACAGAACGCACCCATAGTTTCCATTGCAATCTTCTTCCATGCCTCGTTTGCCATACCCAACATTCACTTTTTTACAAGAATTCCATTGGTTCCAACCATGGTCTATGAAAACAAGGTCTTCTGGAGGCCTATGTCCTAATAAGCTAATTTGTCGTTTATCGTCATCTTTGTCTAACGCGTTTAAATTGCATATTTTGCTCCCGTTCAGTGTCGTGTCAGTCACGTGTTGGAAGAGTACCAGGCGCAGTATGTATGGAACCAACACAATCCTATATTTATTTCCAGTCCTGAGGAACCTCCTGGTGTTCGTCCTCCGGGGGTGGTCAACAGCGAGTCGGTTCGTCGTCAGCGGTCGGCGGAGGCGCGACAATTGATCGGCGCGAGCACGGCAGCAGCGCGCGCCAAATTCCAACAGGGACTCGCACAGGGACAAATGCAGAACTCGAGGTTACCAACACAACACAGTTACTTTATTTATAAAAAAATACATTACAATCAAAAGCCTAAACTTGAAATACTTTAATTTTATACCATCATGGTGGCAAACAATCTGATGTTAAACGGACCGTAGCCACGTCCATAACGTGTTTGAAAATTCGAGCCCTTGAAAATGTAATCATTCTCTTGAAGAACCTCATAGTGTTGTCCCAGGAGATTGGCAATGTAATGCTTTTCCAAGGTTTAAAGCTCTCTATGAATAATAACATAAGTTAAAGATTATTTTTCCCTAAAGTACCATTGTTTTAGTAATTAATGTGTATTAATGTATCGGATGCTATTACGTGGTGACGTCACATAGTTTGTATTCGTTATGAATTTGTATGGCGCTTTAATGAATTAACAACTATTTTTTATCAATTTCAATAAATTTCTTAACCCTAGAAGCCCAATCATATTTTTGTGGCCATAAAGCCCAATCATACGTAACAATGGCGTATTTTCGATCCATACTAGTTTTTGTATTATTAATTTAAATTAAAGTCTAATGAAAAGAAAAAATGCTGCTTATACTTTTTGTTTGTACATTTATAATGCTATATTTGAAACAATAATAAAATTTAATAAAAAATGAGATCCTACTAGTTAGTTTCTTATACAATAATACTTTTTATAAAAATCAACAATCTTTTGACTGTTCCTAAGAATTAAATCAACTTTTATCAATACTAGATAAAAATTCAGTCATCATAAATATTCATATTGTTTCATCGCATGCAGAGCACTGAGTGGTCATCCTCTTTTGTTTATACGGAAATCAAAAGTTACACAAAGCCCAAACATACGTCAAATTGACATGCAACATTGTTGTTACAACAAAATGTCGGTACTTACCAACGTGACGTCTTCTGTTAGGTCTCAGCTACTACTGAGTTGGTTAAAAAGATCGTGGTCTATATTTCGTATTTTCGTCGGAAACTTCAAAACGACGTAGATTTGGCTTCTAGGGTTATGAAAAAAAAAGGTATGTTAAGAAACAGATTTTTTTTTATGATTGTGTTTGTGATGTGTTTTTTGTCAACATTGTAAAAACATAATTTTTGTTTATAGAAATAATTCCAACACACCAGAAAAACCAGTACGGAGTTCAGTCATAGCGCAACGAATAAACACTTTCACACAGCAAGCCCAGCAAAGCACATTACCAATGTCACCAGTCAAGTCACCAGTCAATTCACCAGTTAAATCACCTATCATATCACCAATCCAAATAGAAACGAAATTACAAGAAACACAAAGTCCACAGCCGAAGACAAGTCCATTGAAAAACATAGACAAAATAAGAATGAGCCTAGAAAGTCCGTCACAAATACAACATGAACCAATTATAGACCCTTCAGCAGACTTAAGTCCTAGTTCAGAAGAACCAAGTTCGTTTAGTGCCATAAATTATACACAAATCAAACAAAATATGGAAACAGAGTTTAGAAATATTGAAACGGAACCGTTGAAGCAAAGTGAACCATTGGTGAAACAGAATATTTTAGAAAATGATATGTTTGATGCTTCATATTCTAGTTCTAATGAAAATGATGATGATGATAGTGATAATAAGTTCAGTACGATTAAGCGGTCTCCGTACAGTAAGAGTAATATTGCTGAAGAAAATGACAGTGAGTTGAGCAGACAGAATACGGTTATAGAAAATGTTAATTTTAAAAAGGAAAGAAATGGTACAGCACATGAAGGTAAGCTTCTATTTGTATGGGTACTAAATTAGATTTTATCTCATTTCTTGCTACGTTACTGGAATTTTACCTGGTATAGTGCAGTAGCACATAGTCACAAGATAAGAAATAGCCATTCTTCGTCGCTCACTAGACTCGCACCCGGCGCCGCCCCTTTGTTACGATCTTATGACCGTTCCAATAGTCTATAATATATATACACACTTCATCAATTTATGTAGTGTTAGTGAATTTTTTTTTTTTTTACGCCTTTAGTTATAACTTTAAACAGTAAAAAGTATTTTGTCGACAGACGTTTCCCCGGAAGGCGAGGACGGCACGATATACGAGGACTTGGACGAAGACCCGGGACTCACAGCGAGAGCGCTGTACGACTATCAAGCTGGTGAGTCACTTATATGAGATATAAAAATAAAAAAATATTCAAATGGTGCCTGGGCGGTCAATGCGTTTACATCCATTAGTGCGGCGCGCGTAAATAGAAATTTGAAATAATAGTATTCGCAAATATGTGTGTTGTGTTGTTGTTTTATTTTTTTTGCGCGCAAGGGTGTTGAAAAATTTTGTATGGCCCTCGTGAGCTGACCAGCTTAGCTCAGTTGTATCAGAACATAGTGTACTAATATCTGCGAGTTTGTCTCACCAATGAAATATGTCTGCACCGAAAAAACCGGCCAAGTGTGAGACTGGCCCAAGCCATTACTATTTTAAATTACCGGTATAGCGCTATCTAGCTTATCATTAAGAGAAACAGAAACACATTCGTTTATTGTAAACGATATTCAAAGTCAAGCAACGTCGGGCTTGGTCAGTACTTGGATGGGTGACCTCTTAGCGGCACACTTTTTTGTTTTAGTAAATTACGTAAATGGTGATAGTTACGAAACTCTCTGTGCGCGACACCGGCGTCACTTTGCCGGATTTTTTAAGTTAGGCGTACGCTGCACAAGTCACCCAAGTTTCAGAAATGGTCAAGGAACGCCTAGAGGACAGTAATACAAAGAATCATGCATTTTTATATTAGAATGCAGTATTTGAGTCAATAAGTTATAACAAAAAATTACGAAAAGCAAAAAAAAAATATTTAAAGATTTAAAATAGAATTTAAGAAAAACTTTTTAAGAAAGGAAGGGGGGATGGCGAGTGAGTGATTAGTGTTTTAAAGGGTCGGAAACGTGCCAGTAATGCCTCTGGTGTTGCCTCTTAGTACCAGACCGGACCGTAAGCTTGTTTGTTAACTTAATGGTGTAAATAAAATGTCAATAAAGAAGGGGCGGAAAATACTGTGCATATAAGGTCCAGCCATGTTATTTAAATGTTAAAGGAGGAAAAGTAGGAACACGTATTGTCACGTGTTTATGAATTAAGTCTGAATTTCATCATATAATAATTCTATGCTTTTTTTGTTGAGTTAATAAATTTTATTTTATTTTCATAGCGGATGAATCAGAAATAACATTCGACCCGGGAGATATAATAACCCACATAGAGCAGATCGACGCGGGCTGGTGGCAAGGACTGGGTCCGAGCGGGGTATTTGGTCTCTTCCCTGCTAACTACGTGGAGTTATTGCCTCCACCGCGTTAACTTTGTAAACCCACTACCCTATTTATAAGAAACTAGAGCCCTTTTACACGGGGCGACAGCCACTTGACAACGAAGGCGATATTTTTCTTTGCAGTGGTTATTTGAACCCTGTTTATTTTTTTAACCGCGTGGAAGCTTTCATATAAATGTGTGCTACGTACAATAGCGCATTTTGAATGTTATTTTAAGTAACTGTCTCTCCATGTGAAACAAGGCTAAAAGTATTCATAAATGGACAACTTTTTAGTACTCAGGGAACTCTTGATATTTGCTCGAATGCGACTCTCTTAGCGCTTCGGAGATTTTTTAGATTCATTACTGCTTTGTTTAACGTTTTCAACCATAAAAATAAAGATGTATTGACTTAAAGCGGCACTGTAAGTCATAATCATATCATTACCACTTAAATTAAGACCAGCGGTCTGACTCTTGACGACAATCTTATTTAAAATCTTACAGAAATCATAAATAATCTCATAAAATAAACCACCAACTTTTTCAAACAACTTTGATTGTAATTATATTAAGTAGTGAGTATTTTCAATACTGCAATTTAATTTTGTGCCATAAAAAATACAGTAAAATTAAAGATTGAGCGTCGACAGTTATCAACCTGCTTCATCTTATTATAGACATGACAAAAAAAAATATATATTCTAAGGTGATGTTTTAAGCCTAAAGTACCTACATTCAATGATGTATTTAGAAAGGGCGGATACAGATGTCTACTCTCCGATGCCAGTGAGATAAAACTGTTCTACTGTTACTACAACTCGATTCACAACTGTTGGTAAAAAAGTTGTTCAATTTTGAGTAATATAAAATTCATTTTTGACTGTACTGTACATTGTCCATGTGACAGATAATAATCTGACATTTTAACTATTTCGCTGTAGAAAGCACGTGTAATGTGAATTTATTTAAATGTTAATTCAGTATAACACAGTTTTTTTTTACCACATCATTTGTTGTTTACTTTTCATATAACCTTATGTTTTATATTGTTTTTTGGTCACAAAACGCAGTGTTTAGTCACTATTTGTTGTAAAACTTATTTGTTTTTCTTAGATAGTTTTATACAAGCTCGTCAAATTAAGATTTTTAAATGAAATAAATTTTGTTTTGTATTGGGAGTAAATTGTAATGTACATTAATCAACATTCTCGATGAGCAGAAGTGGAAACATAAATATTAGAAACCAAATATTCTGATACAGAGAAAAAATTGTTACTATTTTATTGTTATATAGGTAATTCTTTGTTGTTGGCGGAATGTGTGTCATGTACAGGGTGGAAAAGATAGGCCGTGGTTATACTGAAAGAAAAAAATCCTAAGAAAAAGAAAGAAAGTCAAATTGATATCTCATAAAAAAACATTATGTATTTTATGACATCAGTCCTACATCTGTATGGTGTTTATTCTTGTACGATAAAAATATCTCTTCTTTTACGGTTCGATTCCTGACTCAAACAGGTGATAGTTTTTAAAATCTTTGAATGTAATTTTACCTCTTTAATATTATAAAGGTTTGCTATCATCAATAATGATGGTACTTTTCCTCCAACCACGGCTATTCTTTTCCTCCCTGTCTATAGCACGGTTTAATATCCAAAATATTATTATGAGCTATCAATATGCAAAGTTTTATCAATATCCGTCATGTAGTTTCAGCGTAATACGGCGCGAATGTTATGTAGTAATTGGAATACTTGGAGTGTGGTTTTTGGTTTCCACTTCGTTAGTAGATATTTATCATCTTGGAAAATTTTAAAAATAATGTATTTACATGTCTTCAGTAATAAAAAGAAAGTGACGAGATGTCTTATCGTGTCGACTGCTTTTTTTTTAACTTATATTTACAATATAGGAATCAATATATGCTATTATTTAAAAATATTCTATACGGTCATGCAACTTGTATTTATTTTATTTTGGCATTTTTATTACTTTTAACTTAGCCTATATTACTTTTATGAAATGAAGGAATGATTTTTATTAATTAAAAAAAACCAATTTATTTAACAAAAATGTAGGAGTCATTTTGTAAAAATTAAGTAAGCACTATTTATGGCAATGTATTAAAATGTGTTGTGAGATTTTTTTAGAAAGACAAAAACTATTTATTTGATAAACATAGAATTAGTTTTTAATATAAATAGACTGCTTTAATTAATGAAATTGCATTTTTATTATAAAAGTTTTTTTAGCTGTACTCATTATTGTTAGTTAAATTTTATCAGTGTTAAATAAATTGTTACGTTATTTGCACACTGTACGACAACATAATTACTATTTTATTTTTTTTCAAAAAAATCCTAATTATTAATGATGAAAACTTAAATACCCTCAAAATTGTGTCTTAATAGTGCCAAAAGCATTTTATACCCACTTAGTGTTATTCATTTCTACATGTACCCCCTAAGTGTAGATTTTGTATTAAGGTACCTACATTGGTCTCAAAGGTTCTGTCATCATTTTTGTAAATAAATTAATTGCCAAATTTAAATGTCACAAAAAAAAAACAATTCCTATATGATATACTAGATACATAATATATATCTTGTGCTTTATTACTACATAAGATTCTTGAACTGTTTTGTTTCCGTGAACCTAGCGTTCTGACAGTTTTTTTTTATTTGTTTACATTTCTTGCATATTTACTTAAATTAAGTCTGATTTTACGTTCTTAACGTAGATTTCTTACACATAGTCGGTAAGTCGAGATGTAATTATTATTTGTTTTATTGTATTGATTTATGCATGATAATTTTATTTATGGTGCTCCATTGTAGGTAACATAAGGATAATAATTTTTGTAACCCTCAAATATAAAGTCATTGAAGTAAAAAGTTTTTCTTTTTTAAATACCTACCTACAATACAAATTAACTGATAATGAGTGCGGTCAAGGTACGATAAACAACGACCATTTTTGACCACAGATGACCAAATGACGTCACACTCACGGTCCTAAAATCTAAAGTAATTCAACTTGCTACAAACAACCACTGGTCATTCATAGCACCTAATTTTCTTTTTTCGTAGTTTTACGTCAGCTGTCATGTCAAATTTTGGCTACCGTTCCACTTGATTTAATAAGGTAAAAAAACAATTTAAGCGGTGGTTTCTTGTGGTCGTGGTAACGGACCGCTACCTATATCAGCAGCCTAGATATCCGAGAACAAATCAAATTCCACCAATTCTCCGATTTATAAATTCCCACGTGAATTTATTTGAACTCATGAGTGTACGTGTGTTGGCATGTCAAATGAGTTCACAATTAAACGTATTTTGTGCTGTTGTAGCGTTGTTTGTGCGCGTAGACACTAACACAGCTAGGGCAGTGCCCATGCCGCACATTGATAGGAGACAAGATTATCGAAGCAAGCATCGAGCAGGAAGCTCTTAACTTGAATTATGTTATATCGACGAAAAAATCCTTCGCCTTATCAAAATTACACTGTGACGCAAACGAATTTACATTTGGCAATAATATTGTGCATTTGTTTTAGCTGAATACAATGCGATTGGAAGTAATGGTTGTCAATTTCCTGAAAAACACAAACCTTATTCTTGAAGACAGCGGAGCTTTAGGAATTTCTATCGCTCTATCACAGCCTAACATTGATACAGCCGCCATTGAAGGCGTCTAAACAGAGCAATGATGAGGTGCGATTACCGGTGAGACGAAGGGCGGGCGCTTCCGACTACCATTTCTTTACGTGCGGTTATTCGGGAGCTGTCCGGCCAGCAAGTACTTTTACTGAAGACGCCCTGGACGCGGTCTGAATATATTTCAAACGCGATAATCGACTGTAACTGATAGCTTAGGCTGTGGTTCTATCGTGCTCTGTACTACCAGTACTCCAAAGCTATCCCGGTCCTCATATTGTAAAATGATGCACTGATTGAGAAACCTTCCGCGCCATGTCCACTACTCATTAGATTTATTGTAAAACAAATATATTTATAAAAATAATTCATTTAACAACAGGTGGCGCGCGGTTCGAAACAACTATTGTGTATGTGTTTCTATTTTTTTTTTGATTTTAGACAAAGTACTTAAAATAATATAAGTGGGACAACTTTGCGAAAAACTGATGACAAAAGTGTGGTGAGGCGGTACAAGGGCACTTCGCCCAAATACTATATTGCACACATAGCACTGCACGCATAGATAAACCACGTACAGATTAGGTCACTGGTTGTGATGTATTGTTTTTATTTTATTTTTTTTCGTTTTTGTAATATCAAGACAACATATTCGACAGCCCTACCATATTTTGAGTTGAAATTTCGTAAACAGTCGCCAGTATGAATAGTGCAAAAAACTTTTCTGGCCCGGTAGTCAAAAATTATAACTACAGTCACCATATTGAAATGGTCTGAATTAACGACACTAGCGACAAAACCCGCAAAGTCAGAAAAGTTTGATGCACTGAAACCCATTATGGTTAAAGGGCGGACCACGCTATAAGTACTTTGTTTAAAATGAGTTAAATAGATAAGTTAAAGTAAAAAAATTATTTTGCGAGTTAAAAGTCAAACACTCGATATTCAATCATTAATTATCTCAAGAGGTTACGTCGCGTTGGTACCCTTAGAACCTACTTACCCCTAAGGGTACAACGTACCCTTTAAGCAGGGAAAACCGCGAGAAACAGCTGGTCTCTCAATTAAACTGCTTTGATAAACGTTTATTATTTTTATTTAGAAAACTTAGAACATTGATTTATTATCCTATATTACAGTTCTGTATTCGCGGCATATTTACTGTAAGAAACATATCCCCCGCGAGTAAGAACCTTTTTTATGACCAATAAAAAAGTTGGGAAGGAAGAAATATCACACAGAATTTTCGGGTATGATGGTATCAAATATACTCCAAGGCTTTGGTATACGGTTTACGCTGTCTGGGTTCACCTGTAACAAATATGTTTATACATTGCAACAAGTGCTGTAAAACTTTTAAATTGGCGTATTCAGAGTTTTAATTTTTAGGGTTCCGCGTAAGGTGTTAATCGAATCATATTATTACCCCGATTTGCAAAGTGAACATATCTATATATGCAACCCATGGGCCTTACCATAGCATCACCGTAAAAAAAATTAGGAACTATCAAGTGGGATAAAGATCGTATGTCCTTCGTTTCCTCATTAATAAGGTCCATCCATTTAACTATTTCGTAGCAGAATTGTTAGCGGTTTGCTTTTCGTTAGCTTTTGGTGGCATTTAATGTTGACTTTTAGCGTTTCGTTAGGGTGGTTTATTGACAAAAATTTTTCAACCAAAAACTCATGGCGGGAGGTGGGTCTTTTACTCTACTTTTAACGGCTGTCAACTGTCAAAAAATCACGCAAAACGCCGCTACAATAATCAGCAGCGCTCAGACGGAACGACTATTTTGTGCTGAAAAGTTTTTGCTATTAATTTGCAACGCTACTTTAAAGGAACGGGCCTTATATCTGCCAAAAATCAGGACAAATAGACACGTAATTGCGACGCCAAGCTATAACAAACAATAGACTTTGACATTTATATCTTATTTAGTTTGTGAAGATAAATAAGGTAGTAAGTTATCTGTATTCTTATACTATTATCTATTTTATGAAAAAACTTACCTTTCGGCGAATTTCCCTCGGCATGAATTCATGGAAGAAGGTATAAAATTCGAAATGCGTTTTGAGTATGTCCAACCGCGCCATCTCCACCTTGAGGTCATCGACCGCAGCCGGGGGCGCCACCTCGTGCCGACGCACCAACTTTGTGAACTCGTATATTGTTTCTACTAATCGTTCTGCACGAACGCGAGCTTTGTATTGGTATCTGGGAATTTATTTAAACAGTGTTTAACGAGCAGGCCACGTATATGCTTTTAAAATTACCTGCACATAAAAAGGAATTAACTACAAGATTGATTCATGACTCACAAATCCTGTCCGTCCACTAGTAAGACAAAGACAATAAAAATGCTATGTACTTACTTTTAAATAATTATGGTGATTAGAAAAGACAGTACAAACATGTGCTCAAGCTAGGAGTATAATCGAGAATCCCTCTAGTCAGTCTTTTAAACCAACAGGGTCATTAAAATATACTAATATTAACTCACCTAGGTTCCAACTTCGTCTCCAAGAAATTATAAAGTCTTTTTGTTATCCATGAAGCATTGCTAGGGTTAAATCTCTTAGGCGGCTTGTAATTAACATCATTCAAAAATTCCTTTGGTAGGTTGAAATGTTCGTCAAATGTAATTTTCTTGCTTTTTGGTTTCATCTGTCCAGATTTTTTTATCGTTTTGGTGAATATAGGTTTAGAAGATGCTTGAAGAACGATCTTGTTTAAGATGTCTCTGGGTTGTCTTTGTATTCCCTGTTCAAAAACTTTTTGCACTCGTTCTTCCTGAAATTAGGAAAGAAATAGGGATGTTAGGTGTCATTAATTTTTGTACCTATTTCAATAATTAAGACAGGAATCACATGCTTACAATTTCTTTTGATTTTTCAATATTCTGCATCTTAATCTTTTGTAAATACATCTCGATAGTTGTTTGTCTCATTTTTCTTGACATTTCATGGTCTGATTCTTCTACTTCTAAGTCTTCTTGTGGAAATTCTGTAGAATTAGCTTGAGGAAATTTGCTGAAGTCAGCTGTTTTTTCATTAAGAGCTTGTGTTTGACGTTTAGCTGATTTCTCCATGACTAATGTCCTTAAGGATTTTCTAAGAGTGAAGTCTTTTCCAAAAGTTTGTCGTAGTGTTTTTCGTGTCGTGCGATGTGAATCCCAACCGGAACCTTCTGCACTAGAATTTCTAGTTCCATCGCTCAGTATTCCTATACTGTCTCTAACTGGCGCCAAGCTGGGTTCAGCGTTAATGTTTCTGATAATGCTTTTCGTTTTTCTGACGCTGGTATTACGACGTTGTGCTAGAAAAGAATGCTTCACATTTGTCATATCGCGTAAAATTGCTTCTGGCTCATTAATTTTTTCATTATCAGATTCATTATTTTCCATAATTTCATCACCACTACCTGCCTTTGCAAGGTTTTGTGAGTCGTTGAATTCTTCTTCAATTTCATCATTGGTTTTATCATGGCTTTCGTGTTCACCTTCGTTTGCCATTTCTTGATTTTCTAATTCCTCCATTTCATCATGTTCTTCAACATCTTCACTTTGTTCTATTGATTGATTTGAGTAGTCCATTTCTGCTTCAGAGCTTTCAACATCACTGTTATCAGTTTCTACTTTACTATCCTCTTTTTCATTTTCACTATTAATTTCATCGTGTATATCATCTTCAAATTGATTTTCAATTTCTTCGTTGCTATTTACAGCATCAATGCTTTCGTGTTCACTTTCGTTTATCACTTCTTGATTTGCCTCTTCCTCTATTTCATCACATTCTTCAACGTCTTCATTTAGAGCAATTGATTGATTAGACTGGTCCATTTTTTCTTCATCCTCCGCTTCAGATTTTTCATCTTCATATTTATTGCCATGGTCATCAGAGTCATCATTTTCTACTTTATCATCATTTCCAATTTTACTATTATTAACATCCTGCATATAAACTTCACATCGATTTTTAATTTCTTTGTTGCTATTTTCAGCATCTGTGCCTCCTTGATTTTTATCTTCCATTTCACGTTCTTCAATATCTTCATTTTGTTCAATTGATAGATTCAACTGATCCATTAATTCTTCATTCTCCGCTTCAGAACTTTTGTCACCTACATCTTCATGGTTATCACTATCATCAGTTTCTACTTCATTATCTTCTTCTTCTATTTCACTATCATTTTCATTCTGTAAATCCTCTTCGTATTGATTTTCAATTTCATCATCGCTATTTTCAGCATTAAGGCTTTCGTGTTCACTTGTCTTCGTCACTTCTCTCTTTTTCTCACTTTCATCAGTTTTATTTAAATTTTCTTTAGCATGTCTATCTTGTTCAATTGATTGAATAGGCTGCTCTTCTACGTCCACCTTTCGAAGTCTTTCAACTTCTACATTTTCGTCATGGTCATCTCCGGCAGTGGTTCCTTTTTGATTTTTCTCATCTTGTGTCACTGACTGTTCAGGTGATCCTAATTTTTCTTCACTATTTTTCAGTTTATTTCCTTCAATTATGTCATAATCATTTTGTTTCTGAATTTTAGTATCACTTTCCTTACTTTTACCACGTTTTTGTTTAATTGTTGAACTTGAACGATCTATTTCATCTTGATCAAATTTTGACTTGCTTGCATTAAGACATTCTTCTTCTGTGTTATTTATATTATTATTATAATGCTGCACTAATATCGACGCTCTACTTGTTTCGCTCATTTTCTTTTTATTGTTTGATTTTAGTTCTTCATTTACATCAGCATTGTCCTCCAGCAGTTTTTGAACTAAATTAGTATTTACTACGTTTGTAACATCGCTGATTACAGTAACTTCCTTAGTTTCTCCTGGTTTTAGTTCTTTACTTTTATTGCCATTATCTTTCTGTGATTTTTCACCTAAATTATCCTGTACTATATTCAAAGTGCCACTCGTTTCCATAATTTCCGTACATCCAGATTCTGGTTTTTCTTTTCTTTCATCAAAGTTATTTTTATGTACTTCTTCCACTAAATTACCGTGTACTATGTTTGAAGCACCTATACTATCTACAACTATGTTTGAAGCACATGTTGCAATGACTTCTTTACATGAGTATGGTTCTCTTATATCATCTTCTTGTAATTCTTCAACTAAATTATCTACTGTTCTACTAACTCTGCTACTGCTGCTTCTACTAACTTTTGGTCTTTTGGCAGGAGATTTAAATTCTGTTAAAAGTTGGTGTTCAACCATAGTAGAGGAAGGTAAGAGCTTCCATTCATCCATCTCCATATCTGTAGTAATACTTGAAGACGGTGAAACATCTCGCAAGTCACGACCATGGCTTTCTTCGCGTCTCATTTTAAATCCAAAAACTTTGGGTTGAATTTCTGTGGTTTCCATCTCACTTTCTGACATAGCAAAGTCAAAGTTTTCAAACATATTCTTACGTTTTACCTTACGATTTCCGAATAAGTTTTTACCTGGAGCTTCTACTTCAACTACATTAATTTCTTTTGTCTTATTAACCACTGTTTTATCAAGTGATACTTTTAATAATGCTGATGGAATTGAAGGTTTATTTCTTTTACGATGTCTGTGATTGAAGAGATTTTTATGGTGAACATGAATGGTTTTATCTTCTATTGTTGTAGAAGTTGCAGAAGAGTGATTGAAGCGGTCAGATAATAATTTTCTTGGACCAATGATCTGATCAAATTTTTTTTGTGGTTGGTCTTTTTGTGTAAATAGTTCCCGCCGAGTAATAATTATTGTACGTATAGAATCACTACCGCTACTTTCTGGTATATCTGTAGAGTAGTTATTGCTTTGTTGACTAGAAACATAAAAATACGATTACGACATATAAAGTTCACAGAGGTAAGAATACGTCTTAAAGATTTCTCCTCGCTAACTTTAGCCTTGGATATGAATAATTTGAAAGATATGACATTTTCTTAAATAAACTTTGACTGACTTTTTTTGGTGTTTTTCGATTACATTGACTTACACCAAATGTATGATTAATAATAAACAAGTATTTCCTTTACCTTTAGTAGCATACTTAAGAAATTATAGAGTCATGATCAATTACTATGCGTTTTAAATGAGTTGGCATGGTCAGGTGCCACATTGTACGTGAGTTGCTACGCTCAGTACTAGTTACGCACTTCGGCCACCAATCTGGCGCCTGACCATCGGCCAACTCATTCAAAAAGCATAGTACATATCTAGACTAATATTAAAAAGACAGAGTGTAAGTTAGCAAGAGTTTCATTATACATGTCATGAAGATCATATTAAGTACCAGGCAAATTCAGAAAAAACTTTAAAACCGAGTTTATACCAGATGGTTTATTCTAGAATTCATTAAGTTATACAATCTTATTTAAACCTCATTATTAAATTGATTTGCTGAAATGATTCAGCAACTACCGTTTAGTACCTACCTTAAAACATCAACAGCCATCAATTCATCAATTCCTGCGTCAGAACCTGAAGCCTTTTTCTTATTGCTTAATACATCTATGACATCTGCAGTATTCTCATCAAGTTTCCTCCACCAACTTCTACCTGAAATAAAATAATACTAATAATTAACGTATGCAAACCTGTTTGCGATTGTGTTCTATTTTGACATTTTAATACCTAAAAACTATGTGGCTATGGATGGATGGATAGCTTTATACTTATTTGAAAAAGGTTGAAAATGTGGCAAAATGACAAGGTCTGTATGTAAATGAATACCATTCCACTTTTCTCAAATGTTAGTTTGCTTGTTTGCTTTCCTGTATTTAACGCCTTTAGGGTTTATTTTATTTATTTATAAGGAAAAACCTGAACACCCGTATCCATTTTAACTCAAAAAAATTTAGAACTTCCATACAAATTTCATCCCACATTTAACACCCTTAGGGGTTTTTTTTAATGTAATTTTTATACTAGGCGCATACATGTTTAAATACTTGTGCAAATTGATGGATATAATGATAGAAAACTATAATTATAGTAAAAATTTACTTTGTACATAGAACAGTGCCTGTTTTCCCAATTTAGATACAAAACCCTTAAAAAACCTGGCCAAGACAAATTGGCGTAGGGTTCCATAATATAGATTAATACTAAGGTATGAATAATTTAATCTATCAGGGATATTTGTAGTAGTACATGCGATGTAAGGCATTACAAAGGTAATTTTTTTACACCTTGGGTTACATTATAGAGTTCTTGCAGGGCTTCCTAATTTTTTATAAATAAAATATAGCCTTTGTTACTCAGTGATAATATAGCACTCTACTGGTGAATTTTTCTTTAAAGTTAGTGCCTACTGCACTGCAAATGTTTTGTGTTTAATTATTACTAACAAAAATACCAATCTTCTCTCCTTATATAGTTATTAGTGTAGATAAAAAAAATTAGATGAATTCACCTTAATGAGTTGTTGTTGAGAGTGAAGTTAACTAAAAATTACTCACGCCTAGGTTCTTCAATTTGAGTGTTATCTGACAATACTGAAAGCCTGCTCTGCATCGGCGATAACGAAAATGATTTTCTGCTCTTCCTTTTACTTCGCTGAACCATAGCAGTGACACGTAGTGAAGTGGATCTGGCAGGAGATTCAACACTAAATCTTGATCTAGGCTTATGTTTTCTTGGTGTCTGTTGCATACCCTCTGACTGAGAAGGAGATGAAATTCTCATGTTGGGCATGCTGATTGCTTTTTAGTAGGCTGTAAATGGAACATAAATAATAGTTCTGAATTATGAAGTCTTTTTAGAATAAAATGTTATAAAGGGCGGACCTAACGCTATACATATTTAAAATTTGTCCTACTTTTGTTTGTGAAATCTAATTTTAAATTCAATTAAGAGTAGAACCTTGGTAAACCAAACCTTGGCTATTTTAACTGTGACTTTCCCATACTAAAACATTTTATTTTTTGAAAGATCATATTCAACAACTATTGACAACATAATAAATATGTTGGAAGACAGGAATTATCAATTTAAAAATTATATTAAGGAGTAGCAACTCCTTAAGAATTTTAACTGAACTATGACTTTGTCACAGGTAGCATCAAAGACTTGACTCAAGACTTGTCACCAAGCTTGTCATCGTGTAAGTAGCATGCACCAGGCTTAGTTCAGAACCTCAAAACCATCTTTAACCTGGTTAATGGCTGGCTATGCTTAAGTTTGGAACAACTCATTGACAAAGAAAATGTAGCATTGCAACAATCTGAGTTGTGTCCAGTCAAAGGTTCTGATCACACCTCAGATCTGCGTTTGAAATCTTCAAGTTACAACACCATGTTGTAGCTACACTCACCCGAGAATATAACAAAAACCAGTGTTAGAACTGTCATTCCATACAAGCAAATTTTAAACCCTGCTTTTGCTGCTGTTGACGTTGTTAACACCAGTGCCGTGACACTAGAGGTTCCAAATGACTTAGTGTTGTCAATTCAATTTAATTAGCACTAGTATACTTCATCAGATGATATCTCTGAGTCTAGCGCGCTTCTTGACAAAGGCCTCCTCTAACAAACATCTTTCATTGTTTCCTATCTCTGGCGACTCATTTCCATTTAAGACCCACTGTTAGCATTAGCTTGTCTTCCCATCATTTGAGTTGTCTTTAGCAGCACAACAGTTACCATTTACAACTCCTAGTGACTTATAAAGTCCTAGTACATCAATCTTGATAGAAATAATATTTCTTCATTTATGACTCCCTAAGGTTGGAGTCTAAGAAAAAAATATATCATACATGCCATATCTATATGGCTATATCATGAATGTAAATAAATATTTTCATAGCAAATATGATGTATAGCGCATATAGCATATAATATGATAGCAATATCTCGAGCCAGAACTTAAACGTGCAACTTCTTGCATTCTGAGTAGGTGCTTTACCAATTGAGCTATCAAGGCACAAGTCTGAAGAAGAGTTACCATTCTGTCACAATATTGCTCCACTGATCTTAAATGCTCTGTAACATATAACCTGTCCATCTCCACTTTTGTTGGTCTGGCTTGTTTTAGCTCTTATAATGGAATTCTGAATTCTGTCTTGCCTCATAATACTACTTTCCATCGATCTCTGGCAATGTTTTAGCATTTGTCTGAGATATTTCATATAAACCAGGTTTCATTAAAATATGTCATTCAGATTCTTTATTTGCTTCAAAAACAGATGTTGGTTGTCATTTTTTTAGCACTGTGATTGAGTATTACTATTGTTGTGCAAACTAATATTAAAATTAACATAAACATTCCTATGGATATTGACAAAAATAATATGCATGTATGAGTAAAGGAAATGAAAATTACAGGTACATAGTAAAAGAAAGCACTACACTAAGTAAAAGTATACAATAATATTATGGGGATGTATCCCTCCTTTTATTTAATTAGTATATTGTCTTACAAAAGAGAAAGGATTACTAGTTGACTTTTTATTTTATTGAGAAGGATTTTTTTTTTATCCAGTTGGATATGCTTGCCACTTCGTCTGGGTAGCCACTATTTCTGATGTATATGTTGCAAGCTTTTTTAAATAAGTGCAAATTAAATTTAACAAACACTTCAATTATATAAATACAAGGCAACATAAGAATGTTTAGCTTTTTAAACAAAGGCTTACAAGACTCATAAGGTGTGGCACCACATATTGCTCTAATATTATGTGTGGCCAATACACTTTCTCGGGTAGCCGTTTTCATAGTCTATGCAGCACATATAAAATTTAATGATTTTATAAAATATATCATCAAATCTTTTTATTAGGCTAAAAAAATTTGAACTGTCTACTTCTTTCAGTTTCTGGCCCTTATAATTTATATTAAGGTCATATTTTTTCACACTATAATTATAGAATTGTATAAAATGTGTTTTATTGTATTATCAAGCCATTTTAAAATTGATTAAATTGTATTATTGATGTTATAATTATATTTGTTTATGTCCTTATTTTTACATATCTCAATTATTAAAATGTTGTCAGCAAATAGTCAGTTTATTTAGAATTACGTTAATTATGTTAGTTATATAAATGAATACAATAATGGGCCTAAAATGCTGTCCTGTGATACACTAAATTTGATAAAATTATTTCAGACTTTTCAGCAGTTTGCAAATTTTCTACATATTGTTTCCTATATTTGAGGAATGTAAATATGCAATTTAAAGCATTACCTTTAATTCCAATTTTTTGATTTTTGACAACAATAAATGATGCAAAACCAAATCAAAGGCATTAGGCATATCAAAAAATACCACAGTTGCAGAAAATCTAGCATTTATATTCTTGCACACCTTTCGCTTTGCATTAAATATCCTATATTTATTTAAAAAAAATAACTAACATCTCATGCATAGCTTTTACACAAGGTAGTATTCATGTTTTGTCAGCTTAAGAGTTAGTGTTGGAACACTAACACAAGGGTTAAATTACAACCGGACCCCAGAGCTACATTTGATCAGAGTAACTAAAAGGGGGTGCAAGGAAAAAAAACCCTCAATGCCCTTTTACAAATCTTTGTGTTACAACACCAGTGAAGCTATGCTAACTTGATAATATCCAAACGATAACTGGTGTTATATAGAACTATAATTTCATACAAGAAAATGTAATTTAGTTGTGACGTCAAGACACTATTACACACAGAGCCAGATTTAGGGGGGGGCAACCAGGGCGAAAGCCCCGGGGCCTCCACAAGCCGGGGGCCACCACAAAAGAGACTATTTGTTAATATAACATATAGCTGATAAATATAGCAAGCTATTTACTTGCAACAAATAGCGCATGCTATATAAATATTCAGGTAGCATTAAAATTATAACGTTATTTTATAACATTGCACCGCGCACGCTTCCCGTCAACGCACGAGCCGCGAATAACTCGTTGTCAAAACTAGCGCCGTTATTTGAAAAATAATATTGGGGCTATGGGGCCTCCACTCCTATGTTGCCCCGAGGCCTCCAGACCTCTAAATCCGGCCCTGCACACTAACACACAAAACTATCCTTGCTCGAGGTTGGCGTCGATAGTGTAAACACAGTTGTAGCGACACTAAAGTTTCCAAAGAACTTATTGTTGTCACCCAGGGTTAATTACGAATTTAGCTTAGTACCCAGCGTACCACTTACGTGTAGCTTTAAACTGGAGAAGCCATTAGACAGTAGTTGAGTATGACAGATACTTATTCAAAACAGAGAAGTATTCCAACATAGCTTCAGAATTCATGCTAACTAAAAGTGTAACGTAATAGAAGTGTGGCTTACCTGAACTCCGATCACTTATTGTGAATTGTCTTTTCCAGGTAACGATTAAAATACAAACTTAATTTAATATACAGCACAAAATAATAAAAAATACATAATTTTTAAAAAGACACCTAACCGTTAGTTTTTTTTTTTTTTTTCCTGGCTTGCATGGGTTTTTCGCATGCTTAGCCAATTAACTAGTAAAAACGAGGAAACGTTCTTTTATTTTAAATACAAATTTTGGATTTTCATTTAGGGCAGGAAATGGTCAGGAGAGGATAAAGACCGTTAGTTAAACAGTTCGTATTTACATTTCTATTATTTTTTATAACTGAAAACGTATGGATACAAGTTTATTTGTTCCTCTATCTACATAGTGTTGCCTGATAAAAAAAATTAAAATTTGTAGGTTGTTGGTAAAGATTTTCTGGACTATGTAAACCTTCTAATATAATTAATTTAATTAGAAATAGATCATAATTTTTATTAAATAAATTACTAGTTATTATCATTATAATACAAAAATATAAAATAAAGTTAGTCATTAAATAACCCACCCCTGATCATTCCTGGTGCAAAGGTGCCCATAATGCTTGCAACATTACCTCGCTGTATAGCGATGGCAATCCTTTGCACCAAGAACGACCCAGAGCGTGAGTCTCCTGTCACTTTATTTAGTTTGTGGCCTATTTCTTCCACTAAAAACTTCGCATCCACACTCCCAACTGCCCAAGGTCTCCACTGCTACAGGTACAAAATGATAAAGCGACTCCAAGCAAGCGTATTTAAGCCTTTTTTTTGAGCAGGCGTCTTCGGCAGCGGCAGATGCAAAGAGCAGGTTGCGACTCAGGTGACTGGCGGCAACAGTGCTGACGCAAGTTGCGTCCCAGATCAGGCACTTCCCATTTTTCCATGGCACCAGAGACAGCCCGTCTGGTCTTTTTCCATCAGACCTGCTGAGACCTGGAGGCTCAAGCAAGCAGGGGACATTAGCCGATATAAGGGCTCTACGAACTATGTCATTCAGGGCATGGTGACGCGGAAATCTCCCAATGCACCGCCGACAACTCAGGGCGTGATAACCATTGGCCTCCACCATGGAACCGCAGGTGCATATATGAGGTTCACACACCTTACAGCCCAGACGGAGAGCCACCGCAATACGCAAAGAGTCATCATCGAGAAGAGTGCCCAGGTGAGGCGAAGGAACCGCTTGTAACCAAGCCCCGGACTCAGGTTGCGTCACAGCTCGTAGTCTGGCCTTATCGACTCCCAACGCACCCTTGTGCAATTGCTCTTGAAGCCTCTTTACCCCAACATCATCCCACGCCCGCTGAACATGCAACAATTCTGGGACTGTAGCACCCGAGTTAAGGGCTAACCAAGCTGACACAGCATCAGACGTAAAAGGGATACTTCCCCCGTCACCATTAGAAGGAAGTAAAACAGTGACTAGGTTGGCAACCCCGTGCGCAGACGCCAGGAAAGCCGGCAGACCCACCTCCTTGGCGCAACGTATCCCGAGACCACCACATCGGACAGGCAGAGCTGCCTGAATCCACTGGGGACCATCAAGGGAGACATTAAGAAATGACTCAACAACCAATTTTAAACTTTCATCAAAAGATGAAATTTCCTCAGGGCAGAGCCAAGTTGGCGTAGTCCGCAATAAATAGGTGACCTTCGGAAGAGCGAAGCTCATGCGCAACAAGATGATCGCCACGTGTGCGGAAAGAGCCTTAAGACGTTCGTGAGCGGAAAGTAGAAAATGTTTTCTTGCATTTATGGCCTTAGGGACTCCAGAAATAAATATTGGGGAACCTAATAAGTTTAAGTCAGGAGTAGAAATTTCCTTAAGGCCAGGTAAAAGAGAATGAAAAAGAGAAATGTGTGTTCGAGCCTCAGTTCCACAGGCGAAGAACTCGCACTTCGAGGGATTAACCCCTAGACCCAGGTCTTTAAGGCGGGGAAATTAAGGCCTCCAGATCCTGAAACACGTCTTCTGGTTTACCCCCGATTGTGCCATCGTCTAGGTACCAGACGTTAAGAGCAGATTTGAGATCAGAGATTGCTTTGTGAATAGCCAGGCTAAACACAAGCGGACCGAGTGGGTCTCCCTGCTGGGCTCCCACTTTTGAAAGAATAAGATTTTTTTCGAAGAAAAGGTTGGAAGGAAGTCTATAGACTTGATGAAGGAAAGGGAAGAGAGACGGGATTTTATCCTTGACCTCATTCAACAGAACGTCTCTTTCCAAAGAGTTGAACGCGTTGCGAATATCAAGTTTCAGCAAAATATTGCCTTCATTCTGCGGAGCCATGAGAAATGTTCGCGTGGCGTGGATAGCAGCCTCACAACCCAGACGTGTGCCAAATCCCAGTTGGTGCGGCTGCAAGTAACTGGCTATTTCTTCTTTGACAGAGAAGCAAGCTAGTTTGGCAGCCAAGCGGCGAAAAACGCTGCCCACCGCTATTGGTCTTAAACCACCATCTTTTTTGTTCAAAGCAAAAAGGGAGGCACCGTAAAGATAAGGACACACAAGAGGATTTAACTGACCACTGAGCAGAAAGTTTGCTAGCTTGGTTAAACACCCTATAAGGCGCCTCCCGTTTTCACCCGCCGACATGGAGGTCAACTCTTTAAGATGTGCCGGCCGGATCCCATCCAGGCCTGCCGCTGAACCTGCGTTAAAAGATCCTAACGCTAAAATTACGTCCTTTATCGTAACTGTTACCGTAGTAAACGTTGAGCCCGGATCAGGAGGAAAACTGAGAGGACGTGAAGGACCTGGATGCTTTGATTCTAGCGCAGCCAGTGTGTCTGGATCCCGCCGTGCAAAGGAGTCGTCCGACATTAACAGGCGAACGGCGCCTCTCAAATCCCCCTCAAAGACCTTTGATTCAATATTATTCCGAATAGAGCGAAAACTGGTAGACACAGACGACGGCATAGTAATGTCAATTTTATTAAAAAGACCCGACGACAAAACATTGGTTTTAACTTTTGACGTCAAATTCCCAGGTGACTCTTTCGAAGGCATTTTCAGAGCTGTATATGCGAAAGAAAGAAGAGCCCCCCACTCATCCAAGCCATTGTTAGCGACACATGAGTCTATAACGTCACACAGCTTGCCGGCCGCCTGGTTCCGAGCACCCTTAGGAATGTGGTGGAGAACTGGTATACTTCCTTTGAAATAAGCAAGCCTGTCTGGAGAATTTTGAGCAGGTGGCGATGTTGGCGGCCCCTGTACCGTTGAAGTAGTGCTACTTGTTTTGATCGGAGAAACATGTCCGGATGCAACTGAACAAAGCACTCACTTGCGCATGCGCCCAATATGCACATTCAAACCATGTTAGGAGAAACCACGCGAAGACCCTGGACAGTGTGGACAAGTTAATTGTGTAGGCGTTACACTCATATTAACAAAAAATAAATAACCAGATAATACAATAGGTATCTATAAAATTATATAACAGTAATAAATCTACAAATTCAATTCAATAAACAACACATTGATCAATAAAATTAAGTAATGCATTAAATATTAATACTAAAATGTAATAGAGTAAAGACGATAATATATTAATAATAATAAAACACTATAATAGACTGTAGAAATAATTTAAAATCCTTAGTTCAAAATAAATCGGCCCTCTGAAGTTCGAAGGAGGAACATAGAAAAACCAGAGCCAAACTAAGTTCCACGACGACACGAAACGTAGTCAAGCGCCTGCGATGATCTCCCAGTTCTACTATCAAACGTTAGCAAGTTCAAGTGTGACCTAGTACTGAACCTTCTGATTATAGTAGAATTTTCCACCAAACGTCCAAGCAGTTCCTAAGACAACGATCACCGGTCTTATATATCCTGTATTACCGCTCTGTAAGTAGGGGATGTCCAAAAACTGTGCACATTATTCACTTATTCACAGTGATTACAATGTTTTGCAATTTTGAAAACAGTTTGTCGTCACTTTTGTAATTGCCTTTTTTTAGGATTTATTTTCTTTCATTTTTTACGAAAACGTTCATCTGGAATAATCATTAGAGATATTAACGATTTATGAATTAAAAAAGATTAGATTGAGATGTAAAATATTTAAAATACAATAAAAATGTAAGAATGAAAAAAATGTAAACAACTTTTCCTAACTTTGTAATTCCTCTAACATAATTAGAGGAATTACAAAGCTGGTAAAAAATAAGGTAATTCTTTACTTTCCAAGAACGTGAGATTTTTACGTTCCGATGGTTTTAACTAATAGAACACCACATTAAATATTAAATACACAGGTAAAATTCAAAAACTCTCGGAGGACACTAGATTTTCACGAAAACAACTAAATTGATTTCATACAAAACCCGCCATTACACACCAACATTTAAAAATACAAAACTTTTTTTTTTCACGAAACCTGCCAGTTTAAAGAAAAAAATAAACACAGGATTCAATCGATTTTACTTTTCTCTAATTTTAATCGATAGAAAAGCATATTTATATACTCCAATAAAATCAAAAAACTGGCCGCGAATCCAAACCTTGCCAAGTTAGGTGGTGAGGAGCGAAGCGACAAGCCATTAAGTTACATGGTGAACACCGCACGAGCCGAGTGAAGCGTACCGCGGCAGAGGCCGGCGAAGTGCCAGAAACAAATTGTTCTAATTTAGAATTGTTTGTCAGGAGTAGGGGGGGCAGGGTAGACACTGGTTTATTGATCTGAGTGACACAGGTACACTGTTCCTGGCACTCGCCGGCCGCTGCCGCGGCACGCTCCGCTCGGCTTCGCGCGCTAACTTTCATGTGCTCCGCTTGATTTTGCGCATAAGTTTTTATGTTCCAAAGTGGGTTGCCGTGACTACACTAAATAAGTACAAGTTGGTTGAAATATTAAAACTTGCGCGCAAAGCCAAGCGGAGCACATGAAAATTAGCGCGCGAACCGAGCGGAGCGTGCCGTGGTAGCGGCCGGCGAGCGCCAGAACCAATTTCTACTTATTTAGTATAGTCACGGCGACCCACTTTGGAACATGAAAACTTGCGCGCAAAGCCAAGCGGAGCACATGAAAATTAGCGCGCGAAGCCGAGTGGAGAAGAAAATAAAAAAAACATAACATGTTGCCAGTATTCAACAATTGAGTATTTACTCTGTAAACTAATCATCGATAAAAAAAAATCTAAGTAAAATTTTAAAACTACTTATTTAGTATAGTCACGGCGACTCACTTTGGAACATAAAAATTGCGCGTAAAGCCAAGCGGAGTACATGAAAATTAGCGCGCGAAGCCGAGCGGAGTGTGCCGCGGCAGCGGTCGGCGAGCGCCAGAACCAACTTCGACTTGTTTAGTATTGTCACGGCGACCCACTTTGGAATATGAAAACTAGCGCGCGAGGCCAAGCAGAGCACATAAAATTAGCGCGCGAAGCCAAGCTGAGCGTGCCGCGGTAGTGGCGGGCGAGCGCCAGAAACAAATTGTACAAATGTCCTTCAGATCAATAAACCGGTGTCTACCCTGCTATAATAATAGGGGGCTATTCCTGCCAAACAATTCTAAATAAGTACAAATTGCTTCTGGCGCTCGCCGGCCGCTACCGCGGCACGGTCCGCTCGGCTTTGCGCGCTTACTTTCATGTGCTCCGCTTGATTGCTCATGCATTTTGTTTTTGTAGATATTTATTGTTGTGTAATGGCTGATTTTGTATGAAATTAATTTATTGATTTTCCGAAAAACCTAGTGTCCTCCGAGAGTTTCTGATTTTCATCTTTGTATATAAATGTGGTATTCTATCAATAGAAATTTTTATTGCGTCAAAATCTCACGTTCTTGGAAAGTAATGAATCACCAAAAATAAACTTTATAAACAAAATAAAACTTTTATCCAACGTCAGTTTCGAAAATGAGCGAATAGTGAATTACTCAGTGAACCTACCACGAAGTTCATCACACACGGAGCTATAATATATATTACTACTATAAATTATAGCAAGGCATATTATGATATATTTTATATAGTAATATTTGAATGACCACACTGGCAGCTATAAATATATTTCAGTTTTGTATTGATATATTTTGGTATAGATAGATGGACTTGAAAACGAACGGTCATATTAAATGTAAAATCAATAAGCTAATCCAGTACGTTTTTACCACAGAAACTATAAGTAATATTAAATCTTTGGGAGTCATTGTACAGAGGGCCACTCCCTAAAGTATACCATGTCAGTTTGGGGCATTTCCCAAAAAATTAGAATGAAAAACTACTATAGACTTCCATTAGCAGATTTATTTAATATTATTAATATCCAACCAATCACTTTTACTTAAAAACGGTATTTTAACCAATGGATGTGTAATCTTGTGGTAATTAGCTATCAATGTTGGCAAAGTGTGCACCACAGCTTAATCGTTCTTTGATGTATGCATAGTAATTAGACTACTGAAATCTGCACAGAATATGTGTTATGACGAATTATAAAAAGTATCTTTCTTTAGCCTCATACGTCCTGACTGTTGGGACACGGCATACCCTCACAGAGGGTGATTTAGGCCATAGTCCATTATGAGGGCTCAGTGCGGGTCGTGGATTTCACATACGCCTTTTTTTAACGTATGCAGGTGTCCTCACGATGTTTTCCTTAACTCATCGCTCATCGCCAGTGGAATGAAAAATCAATGCATTTCAGAAAATAAGACTCATTTGTACCTCAGGACGCGAGGTGAAATCGAAACCCTAGACCACCACCGACTTAATCGAAAAAAAGTATGAAAAGTAAATATTTTCTTCATACAAGAAACGGACATCTACAAGGGCTCTAAGGTGCCAACACAGAATACTAAATTTTATAAAACAAAATTGATAAACGCATACTAAACATTAGTAGCAGCAATCGTTTTGCTATTGCAAAATGGAGGCGTACTAAATAAATAAATAATTTACGGAAACAACACAACACAGTTAAGCAATTTTTATATATACTTAAAGTTGGAAGCTCCCATGCATTATTGTTTTTACGATAAAACAAAAAGCTAAACTCGCCCAAAGATGGTTCTCTTAAGACCATAGACTGCTTATGGGTTTTCTGCATTTCTTTTTAAATAGGTGGTCAATTTTCTTCAAAAACCTTAAAATTTATAAAAGAGAGACCTTTAGAACAGCCTTATCATTGGCTATGTCACAAGGTACAGATTGCAAAACTTTTTTCTAAAATTTTTCATTTTCTATCCAAGTTCACAGAAATTGATATACATATGTACCAATTTTAACTTAATTGTTTTAGTAAATTAAGAGTGAATTGGCTGTGACAGATGAACAGACAGACACACGAGTGATCCTATAAGAGTTCCACCGTTTTTTAATTTGGACGTACGGGACGCTAAAAACTAAAGTAAAGTCTCTGCGATTCAACAATATATAATTAAATTTATATCTAAACAATTGAAAATTGTAATATAGTTAATGGACTAACCAAGATTCAACTACATTGTGTTTTTTCTCTTTCTCCTCACTAGTAAACAGTGATTTTAAAAAAATAAATTTAAAAATAATTCAGTACTTATATAAATAAAAATTTGTTGGCGCCATTTTTTGTTTTTCCTTTCTTTTGTGTTGTCTAAATCATGTATATACCTTAAAACGATTTCCCTTATGCACAAACCGTACGAAAAAGAAAACTTTTTATAGGGTGGTACGCACATTAAATGCGAAAAAAAATGCAACTTTAAAATTTTCATTGCTACGGGCCTACAACAATATGCAATTAAGCGTGGCACTACTGTCTATGGAATATTTTGATACCTGGTTATATTCATACTTGTTTTCACTAACTGCAAAAATAATTTGGTTGTATTTAGCATAAGTCCTATTTTTTTTCTTCGAAGATTACCGGCCGTGTCTATCACACAAAACATTTGTTTATGTTCAAAGGGTTCAAATTGCAACTGGGGTATTTTACCGTGTGGCCGTCTGTCAGAGGCGTAGCTATCAGAATGCTAGGCGGTGCCGTGCACCGGAGCCCTTAAGCTCAGGGGGGGTCTAGGACCCAGATCAGCAAACCTAACTCAAACTAAACTTTCGAAAATTTAGTCCTGCCTTTAAAATATAAATATGGAAGTAAATATGAATATATAGGTTGCAACACAATTTCAATCATGGCAACTCAGTTAAAGGAAATTCAAAACTTATGGGAATTCCCCTACGTATATTCTTTCTGTCGTTTGTGGAGTGTTAACAACTTGTCATAATATTTGCCGTCAGATTTAGATATAAGGGCAAGAAGAAAACGGAAGCAATACTTATTCATCCATTTACGCAATCTAGACTTTGCTGATGTATGAAGAAAGAAGAAAGATAAATCCATAAGTGCATGCCTGATTAAGCACTCATTTTAGAATAGAAAAAAATCAATTAGGTAAATTAACAATTCATTTAATACTTGTATTATTTTTAATTTAATGTTTTTCTTTAAATTGTTTTATTTTTTTTTTCGCAAAAATTATCTAAAAAATTCGATCCGACTCTCTGGTTCAGTAGACTCAATACCATATCGTCAGTTAAACTTCTTTTTTTACATAATTAAAGCATTATCAGAACTAGTGAGCCTCAGTAAAGATAAGCGTATTGAAGCAGAGAGTATCAAAACAAAAATGATACTTAAATAAAAATAGAAGCTATTTAAAAGTTTAATGTTTCCATATTACTGATTTCGAAACAGATAATAAATATTCTTGATTATGTACTAGTCACAATAATGGCTCATTAAATACACTTTTTGCTGATGAATGCAGTTAGTTACATATTTACATAAAATAATCTCTCTTCGTATATCATCAATATAAATAAATACTTATATCAAAGATGCAGTCAAAAGATTAACCTCGAGCCAGGACTTGAACCTGCGACCCTTACATTCTGTGTAAGTGCTCTACCACTGAGCTACCGAGGTACAAGTATTTCTTACTTCAATGAAGATTTTGTGTGTTTATAAGATTGATGTATTAGGACTTTATAAGTCACTTAGGAGTTGTATGTGACGCTCGTTACGTATTTCCAAAGCCAAGATGTAGTTGGGATTTTCATTAGTCAGACTTCTGTGTGAGTGTGAGAGGTAGCAACAACTAAAGCAGGGCATAGCGAGTACTTGCTCGAATGAGCGGCCCGAACTGGGGAAGTACCTCCACCTTACAGAAAACCGCGGCCATAATAACACTAACATTGAGTAGTGTTGTGTTCCTGGCGGTGAGTAAGGTTGCCAGAGCTCTTTGAGGATTCGCTGCGCGGACAGCGGAGGACCGGCGGCGCTTGTTGCTGTCATTGCTCGGCGTAGACACGGCGTGCTGGTTCGGCGGTCAGGAAGACCTGATGAAACGGCTGACCGCTGGCCGCCCGCAGGTTGAACGGGTTTCCGAACCCAGGGATCACTTAATCTCCAGCCTGGGAGGCGGATCCGCCAACCGGTGTAAAGTCTCTGAAGTAGTCGTGCCGGAGAAGGAGACCGGAGTGGACCCGGCTACTACAACAGAGGGGGATCAGGGGCCCTTCCGCCCTCCGTGCCAGCAACCGTATCAACTGTGGCGAGCTTCGGCAGTCTTAGAGCCGCACCTTTTGTTCTCTAAGCTGTCTATGCAGTGAATCCTCATCCTTAGTCTTAGTAACTTTTTTTATATATAATGGCCATGAGAACGAAAAAGAAAAGAGTTTGTACAGCGGCTACTCCATCCACATATAATGTAGATTTTTGCAACATCAGGGGTATTCACGCAAATCTTAACGCAGTCCAATACCATCTCGAGACTGCGCAGCCGACCATTCTTTTTCTAATGGAGACGCAGATATCCTGCCCGGCCGACACATCATACCTTCACTATCCCGGCTACAAACTCGAACACAATTTTATGAGTCGTGCCTGTGTATGTATGTTCGTCCGGGGGGATATCTGCTGTCGCCGCCTTCATAGCTTTGAAGACAGGGACCTGTTGATATTGTGGGTGCGCGTAGATTACGGCGGCCACACTCGTATCTATGCGTGCCTATACAGGTCTCATAGCGGTGACACGGACGTAACTATACTCTTCACGCACTTTCTTTCTAGATTTCTAACTTAATTCATTCGGTAATATCAGAGTTTTAACGTGCAGCTTCAAAGTTTACAAAACATTTAACTTGCTCACCTACCCTCAAACTTTTGCTTCATAAAGCTTACCGACAGCAAAATTGTTTGAAAAGGCAATGAATCCGTTGTAAATTTATTAAGGTTTCTTGAAGTGTGAAGCCGAAAAGTTTGTTTATTTTCTTTTTTTTTAACAAAATAATACATATCAATAATCTTGACCTTTGACAGCTTTCAAATGAAAATTAACTAGCTTTAGCTCCAGCGGCCCTAAGTTCGGCGTGTGATTTTTACACCCAGTCTTTGTTATATCAAGAAAATTTGCGATAGCTGTAACTATATTTAGTCCATCCGATATTTGGTTATAGTAAGTCATGTAGGAATTTCTTCAAGATAAAAAACTCCTTCTTCGTCCTCTCATCAGTCTCTGTACCAAAAATCAGCTCAGTTGGTGGCTCCGTAGCGTCGCTAAAAAAATAACAAACAAACATACAGACTTTAACGAATTATTTTTTATACCACTAAGGTGGCAAACAAGCATTCAGGCCGCCTGATGGATCGGAGCCTTTTTTGTCTAGCAAATGTAACGCGCATCTGCTTACCGCTGCGCATGGCATAAAATCCATTTTCAACCAAACATTTAGGTTTAATAGAAAAACCACATACCTAGGCTTTTCACGCTACGTTAAAAAACAACACAGCGAGGAAAAGAGAAATGCTGCACAAAAGAAAAGTGACAGATAACCATATCTAATGTGTCCATTTTTTAGAGTAGAAGCCCGTATTTTTAGTGCTTGGGTAAAGTTTCTTGTTGCACAGCTAATTGTTACGTCATAGGAAGAAATAACCCGGATAATCATTTAAGAGAGGTAGGGCACTGCAAGTACTCGCTCGAATAAGCCGCCGAACAAATAAAGCGGGGAATAGCGAGTACTTGCTCGAATGAGCTGATCCGCCAGCCTGTGTAAAGTCTCTGAAGTGGTAGTCGTGCCAGAGAAGGAGACCGGAGTGGGCTCGGCTACTACAAAAGAGGGGGATCAGAAATCAAAATTGATAAACGCATACTAAACATTAGTAGCAGCAATCGTTTTGCTATTGCAAAATGGAGGCGTACTAAATAAATAAATAATTTACGGAAACAACACAACACAGTTAAGCAATTTTTATATATACTTAAAGTTGGAAGCTCCCATGCATTATTGTTTTTACGATAAAACAAAAAGTTAAACTCGCCCAAAGATGGTTCTCTTAAGACCATAGACTGCTTATGGGTTTTCTGCATTTCTTTTTAAATAGGTGGTAAATTTTCTTCAAAAACCTTAAAATTTATATACTTATATTATAACTCGCTCGAATAAGCCGCCGAACAAATAAAGCGGGGCATAGCGAGTACTTGCTCGAATGAGCTGATCCGCCAGCCTGTGTAAAGTCTCTGAAGTGGTAGTCGTGCCGGAGAAGGAGACCGGAGTGGGCTCGGCTACTACAAAAGAGGGGGATCAGGGGCCTTTCCGCCCGCGCGCCGTGCCAGCAACCGTATTATCTGTGCCGTGCTTCGGCAGTTCTAGTACCGCACCTTTTGTCCTCTAAGCTGTCTGTGCAGTGAATACTCATTTTTAGTCTAAGTAACTTTTAAAAAAAATGGCCAAAAGAACGAAAAAGAAAAGAGTTTTTACAGCGGCTACTCCATCCACATACAATGTGGATTCTTGCAACATCAGGGGTATTCACGCAAATCTTAACGCAGTCCACTACCATCTCGAGACTGCGCAGCCGACCATTGTTTTTCTAACGGAGACGCATATATCCAGCCCGGCAGACACATCATACCTTCATTATCCCGGCATCAAACTCGAGCACAATTTCGTGAGTCGTGCCGGTGTATGTATGTTTGTCCGGGAGGATATCTGCTGTCGCCACCTTCATAGCCTTGAAGACAGGGACCTGTCGATATTGTGCGTGCGCGTAGATTACGGACGCCACACTCGTATCTATGCGTGCCTGTACAGGCCTCATAGCGGTGACACGGTCGTAGCTCGACTCTTCACGCACCTGAGTTTGACGACTGACAAAATTCCAGAGCAATATCCCACAGCAGAACTAGTTATTTTGGGAGACTTTAAAGCCCACCATCGTGAGTGGTTCCGTTGTCAAACCAATAACTATGCAGGGATATCTGCTCATGAATTTGTCCTGACCTATGGATTCTCTCAGCTGGTACTTTCTCCAACGAGAATACCAGATATAGAGGACCATACAAGCCTTACTGGACTTTCTACTGACTACACGTCCAGACGGATATTCCATCTCAGTGAAATCGCCTTTAGGCTCCTCGGACCACTGTCTCGTTCGGACTCAAATGTCATGCACACAACCCGATCCATCTGGGCCAACTAATTGGCGTCATGTGTGGCACTATAAGTCGGCAGACTGGGATGAATTGCGAGAATTTTGCGCATCGTACCCGTGGAGGCAGATCTGCTTTAACTCAGAAGATCCTGACGTCTGCGCAGCCGCAGTCACTGAGACAATCCTTGCTGGTATGAAATGCTATATTCCTAACCCGCGAGTAGCCAGCAGCTGGCGTTAAAAAACGACCGTGGTTCAATAGGTCTTGCAAAAAAGCTAAAATTCTTAAGCAAACTGCCTATGAGGCTTGGACCACGGCTCGTAATAATAAGGATCCGAATATTTGTGAGTTAAAACGCAATTTAAATGCTGCCTCGAGGTTCAGTAAGTAAGCAACTGCCAGAGCAAAATTCTAATTCATCGGCAAAATAGGTGGGCGACTTGCGAGCTATCCTTCTAGGAGTCGTGCTTTCTGGTCGCTTGCCAAAACTTTTGCCAGTCGTCGTTACCACCACTGCGAAAGACCGATGGTGACTTGGCCCATAGTGCTAAAGAGAAAGCCGATCTACTGGGCGGTCTCTTTGCCTCGAACTCGAACATGAAGGATGAAGGCGATGTACCACCTACTATACCGTGGTGCGGTAAGACCATGCCGGAAATCTCCATAACGCAGAGGGAGGTCCGGCGGGCGTTGCTTTCTCTAGACGTTCATAAGTCGAGTGGGCTAGACGGTATACCAGCAGTGGTGCTTAAGCGGTGTGGTCCTGAGTTATGTCCTGTACTCACGCGCCTATTTACGCTTTCCTACCACACTAGGCAATTTCCGTCTTCATAGAAGACTGCAAATGTGCACCCGGTGCCCAAAAAGGGCGATAGATCAGATCCATCGAATTACAGGCCTATCGCTATTAGCTCTCTCTTCTCCAAGGGGATGGAGCGTGTGCAACACACAGCTTCTAAGATACCTAGAAGGACACGACCTGCTCAGTGTTCGTCAATATGGCTTTCGCCACGGTCGCTCGACTGATGACCTTCTAGTGTATCTCACACACCGATGGGCACTAGCCATTGAGAGCCAGGGGGAGGTATTGGCATGCAGCCTGGACATAGCGAAGGCGTTCGATCGGGTCTGGCACCGGGGTCTTCTATCGAAGTTGCCATCTTACGGAGTGCTCGAGGGTTTGTGCAAATGGGTGGCTAGCTTTTTGTCCGGCAGACGCATTCGAACCGTAGTTGATGGTAGTTGCTTTGATAGCATGGACATCAATGCTAGTGTCCCGCAAGGCTCTGTGCTGTCTCCTACGCTGTTTCTACTGCATATCAATGACATGTTGGACATCAGCAACATACATTGCTATGCAGATGACAGTACTGGAGACGCTTATTACACGTGTCGTGCAAACATCCCTCGTTCCGTTGTGGAGGAAATCCGCGGAGCACTTGTGTCTCAAATCGAGACGACACTGTCCAAGGTCTCCGACTGGGGTCGGGTAAACTTGGTCCGATTCAACCCTACAAAGACACAAGTGTGCGCGTTCACCGCTAAGAAAACTCCATTCACTGTAGTCCACAATTCCAAAACACTCCCCTCTCCATCTCCAAGAGCATTGGGATCCTTGGTGTCGACATCTCCAGCGATGTTCAGTTCCGAGATCATTTACAAGATAAGGTGAAGCTGGCGTCCAAAAAACTTTGGTGTAGGTAGGTAGGTGTTCTCAACAGAGCAGACTTCACGTCGGGGCAAAGGTTGTTACTTTACAAGTCGCAAGTGCGGCCCCATATGGAGTACTGCTTCCATCTCTGGGCGGGTGCACCCGGATACCATCTTGGCCCTTTTGACTCGGTTCAACGACGGGCTGTGAGAATTGTCGACGATTCCAAACTCACTTGCGGTATCGAGCCCTTGAGTCTGAGGAGAGACTTTGCCTCCCTGTGTGTGTTCCACCGCTTGTACAATGGGTTGTGTTCTGAGGAATTGTTCGAAATGATGCCCACGGCTACTGTCTACCATCGCACCGCTTGCCATCGGCAGGGAATTCATTCTCACACTTTAGAACCTAAATGGTCGCGTACAGTGCGGTTTCAGAGAAACAGCCTCCCGCGAACGCTGAAGTTGTGGAATGAGCTCCCTGCCAACGTAACGTAACGTAAAAAGTAACGCTTTTACCTTAGACTTCGATATTTTACTTGCTCAATTACGTACTCTTAACATATCTCCAGCGGCAAATGAATGGTTTCGCAGTAAATTGCATAAAAGCCAGCAACGTATCAAAGTTGAGGATACGTTCTCGTCTTGGTGCGATATCCTTGCTGGCGTACCTTAAGGTGGCGTCTTGTCTCCACTTCTTTTTGCTATTTTCATTAATAATATTTTACACGGAATCCCTTCCCTCTACATTAGTATGCAGAAAATTGTCAAATCTATACTCATGCTTCACTCAATGACCTCAATAAGGCTATTTATACTATTAACAGTGATTTAAATATTATTAATGAATGGGATAAATATCACGGTCTTAAATAAACCTTACTAAGACCCAAGTTATTATAATTGGAAGCCATAAGCTTATATCTAAAATAAATTTAAATCAGCTGCCTCCTGTTAGGGTCAACAGTAACCACATTCCTATCAGTGAAAGTGTAAAAAATTTAAGAATAATTATTGATCGTACCTTTACTTGGGCACCACTATCTCTAAAAAAATTGCACTTGCGCAGTCATTACTTCATCCTATTCTCGATTATGCTGACGCCTGCTATGTTATCTCTGAGGGCCAATTAAATAAACTTGAGCGTCTTTAAAATTTGTGTATACGTTTCATATTTGGACTCAGCAAATATGATCATGTTTCCAATTTTCGACAACAGCTCAAGTGGCCTCCTATTCGCAATCGCCGGAATATTCATATTCTATGTCTTCTGTACAGCATTTTGTTCAATCCGTCAACTCTTGCATACATAAAGGAGCGATTACAATTTGTAGACATTTCTAACCTACATCTTCGGCCTTCTACTTATCCACTGCTTAAATTACCAACCAACAAAACTTAGGAATAAATTGCCTTTAACCATAAAAAAGCTCAATCTATTGATATTTTCAGAAATCACATTAAATCATATTACAGCAATCTTATTCAAAAATTTACTGTTGTCACGTTGAGCTAAGGTGACATATTAAATAATAAAAAAAATGAATTTAGAAAGAAATAATTATATATATAAAGGTAAGTGGAGGTAAGTAATAATGACTATATCGAATTAGAAGGGTCGGGGTTCTTTACTCTGACTACCAATGGTCTTCGAATTGCACCGCGGATTGTCTACTTAAGTGTAGAATGATAGGCTTCCCTGCGGGTCGAAGTTCACCAAGGCGGCGGCAGCAGGGTAAGATAGAAGTCGCCTGCCGGTAGACTGCAGGCGTCAAGAGGGAGTTCTAGTGGTTGTATTCACCGGCTTCGTTAGAAGTGTTGAAAAAAACCTGGAATCAGTTTTTTGGCCATTTAGTCCAATGTCCAGTTTTTCACCATGACTGCAACATGATGATCCTTTCGACTAAAAGCAGGAATGAAGCGTCTACTTGCAGAAGCTAGACTTGTGCTCTAATTAGTGATCGAGATGAGGCAGTCAAGGTTTATGGCAAACAAGCAGAAGGACTACAGAAGAAGTTTCAAGAAGTTATAGATTTATTTTAATTAAGCTAATAGCAATGAGCAAAAATGAATGAAAATGATGATAAAAGATGAAATTAAATACTTTTTACACTAAGTACTTTAATTACATAATAGTTTCAAAATCAAATCTACGTTTAAACTCACTTTTCTAAAGTATGTCGTGTCACTTTGCACGGTTAGAGGTCATGGCAATGCCATGTCAAAACAACACGAGGCTAGTCACATTTACACCTAACAAAATATAGCTAATCACACTTATAATACAATTAAACAACTTACCCTATAGTTTTGGGGTTTTTCACTAGTAAATATTTAGAACTACTTTTAGAAGTAATTTAGTATAAGGTAGAAAATCTTATCTTTAGTACAAAATGTAAGTCGCACATCTTGCCGATAGCTGGTAAGGTGTGAGTGTGGTCGAGGAAACTAGACCGAGCGGCGCGCGTACTAAACTCGCCAAACCGGTTCAGAGGTAGCCGGGCGATGACGATTAGGTGATTAGATATCTACTAATAGAATTTATTTATTTGTCCTTTATAAGTTTTAAAAGATTTATTCTATGTTTAATGTGTATTATTTATTTGTTAGTGAGTATTATTAAATTTATTTTTGTATTTTAGCATAAATTGTTATATTGTTTAGATATAGAAAATATAAACTAGATTTAAGTGTTAAGAACTAATTAGCTTAAGTTTTAATATTATTAAGGGTTTATAATTAAATTTATTAAGTTTTATTTTTATTAAATATTTTATTTACTCCGAAGTTTTAACGTAAGCGTTACATACCCCGCTTTTTGGGATAGGATTTTTCCTAGGTAAAATCCGTATACTAACCTATTTGCTGTATCTAATTTACTGACTATTGCATTTACAACACACATATGACAACATACATACCTCAATCTTGCAAAACCTTTCAATCCTCACACTATCCTAACTATTATTCATCATCTTTCAATTAGCGGCGAACTCTTGGTAGATTTGAGCCGACGCATCTAGCAGGCAGAGTATTTGAGTAGACTCTAAACTCAACGCAATGGTCTGTAGGTATTAAAATAGCCTTTTAAGGTATTAAAAAAAACGATAGTATTACATGATAGCAGTCATGACAGCTCACAACAGTTCATGGTAGAAGTCTATTGTACAACAATGACCTTAGTTGCCATTACCTTTAGTCGGTAAAAACACAAGTAAAATCATTTGTAGAAATGATTGCATTGTAGTATATAAGTAGATAGCATTGTGTAGACTCTTAATCATTTTAATTTTAGTATGTAAGACTTGTAGGTATTTTGCAAAAACAGTTAGTATTAGGTATTACTTTAAGAAAAGATTTAAGTTTAGTGAATACCAATACGTAAATTATCAAAAATATGATTCTAAGTTAATCAAGATTATAAATAAATATATAGAATATATACATATCATCTTTGGGATAAGATCAGTAGTAACAGTTTCAGCATAACTGTACAGCTGCCAAAGATATCACTAGTGTTAAGGCTTATTGTTAACGGGGTCACACTGTGTTTCCGCCCCGGGTTTTTAGGCTTATTTTTTCGAAGTAAACCAGTCCGCTTCGAGCGTAAGGGGCTTTTAGGTCACCTCCCATGCTCTGAAGGTATAAATATAGTATATAGTAATATTTTGTAGTTAAAATCAAAGTAATTGTAGATTATTAGCTATATTTAGATAGACTTAGTTTTAATTTTAAAAGGATTTTGTTGTTTAAATTATAAAAAAAATATTAAAATCATAGTTATATATATTTAATTTAAGATAGTTTTAGGGAGTATGTAGGCTTGCTTTAGATTCTAAGGTTAAATTTAAGTTTTTAGAACGTTTAAAAATTATGAAATTTTAGAATGACACATCGAGTTTTGAAAATAAGTCATGTAGCTTGTAGTATATGACATTAGATTTTATTAAACATCTATAGAGGAGCAGTGAAGCTGCAGAGATGTGTCCTTAGTTTGAGACATTTCAGATAGATTGCCTCTTGTGCCTTATTAGACTGGCTACTTTACCCTTCAGCTCGGAATTACATACGTAACCCGGACAGAAATAAGTAAAGTGGTGGTAATTACCCAGACGGACCTGGCACTTAGAGAATGGTCCTACCACCAAATAAATAAGGTTTTATTTATATATTTTTTTTACTTATTCAATGCGTTCAATTTTAAATCCTTCACATGCCAAGATCCAATATCTCGACCTGACATATCCTCTAATATGTAGACCAAGGGAGAACGCTTAGTTTTAATTCGACATTTTTCATATTTAGGAGCCAGTTTTTTGCTAAAATATGCATCTTTATCACTTTGGAAATAGCATTTTTTCCAGACGATATCACCAACATTAAACTCTGCGTTCTTTCTGCGTAGATTGTAACGCTCGGTAGATTTTTGGTGACTTTGCCATAAGGCTGCTTGTACCTTATTAAAAACATTTGCCAGGTGTCCTAAATTTTCTGCATAGGCGTCCCTTGGTAGAAATATCAGTTCATTAGGTATATCATTCTCGACATAGTGTGAGCCACAAGTTACAAGCTCCCGTCCATGTACTAGAAAGGAAGGAGTGAATTGCGTAACTTCATTGACTGAGCTATTAATGGCGAACTGGATCTTGGGTAGATTTAGATCCCACGCTCTATGATCGTTATTTATTAGAGTAGATATAGCCGTAACAATAGTTTTGTTGTATCTTTCCACTGTATTTGCCTGTGGAGTATATTTAGGTAAGTAGTTAATATTGGGAATTTTGTATTTCGATAGTAAAGCGTTTAATTCACGACTAGCAAATTGCGGTCCATTATCCATTAAGATTGTTTGGGGAATGCCATGAACTAAAAATACTTTATCCTCTAAAATATTACATATAGCAACAGCGGTGGCTCTTCGTAAGGGGAATAGTAAACAGTATTTTGCGAAGCAGCAGGTGACAACGAGAATATGGCAATTTTGTTTCCTACTAATAGGCAAAGGACCAACTAAATCCATAGATAAGGTCTGAAACGGACGCGAGCACTCTTTTGGTCTACCCATTTTACCTAAAGTACCATGTGTAGGATGTTTGCAAGCGAGACAAGTTTGGCAGTTAGAAACAAATAGCACAACATCACTATACATTCCGGGCCAAAAGTACTTAAGAAGTAGGCGGCGGTACGTTTTAAATATGCCAAAATGAGCCGATGTGGGCTCAGCATGGTTTATTAATATAGTAGCGACGCGTTGTTCTGCAGGAACAACTTCTTTCCAGTTGAATTCTGTTAAAAGCGCATTGCTATTTTTCATATAACGATAAAGGGTTGTATTTTCAACTCGATAGTTAGGAAAACTAGAAGGAGACATTGTGCAGCCATTAAATATTTTTAAGTACCATTGATCATTAGTATTAGGTAGGGATATACTAGAAGGTTGAGACGAAGGTGATACTGAAATATTAGGATTGTCACTGTTAGATGAGGATATAGGATCAGAGGTGATTACAGCAACTGGTAGGGACCTAGACAAAGCATCAGGGATAACATTGTCCTTGCCTCGACGATGTTTAATAATAAAATCGAAAGAGGACAGCCGAACACCCCATCTTGCGAGGCGGCCTGAAGCATTAGTGAGGGATAGAAACCACTTTAGGGCAGAATGATCTGTATACACACTAAAAGTTTTGCCGTTTTCCAAATAACAACGCCAGTGTTCTAAAGCCAATAATACTGCGAGTGCCTCTCTTTCCGTGACGCTATAGTTTCGTTCAGCACCACTTAGAGACCTGCTCATATAAGCAACAGGATGTTCAACGCCATTAATGGTCTGGGAAAGCATGGCGCCTACTCCGAAGTTACTTGCATCCGTGTGTACTTCGAACGGGTGGTCAAAGTTAGGACAAGTCAGTATAGGTGCTTTAACCAGTAGAGACTTTAAATTTATAAACGCCTTATCAGCATCTGGGGTCCATTGAAAGTTAGGAGAACCCTTTTTTGTAGACGTCAGTTTATTAAGAGGACCAGCAATGGTACTGAAGTTAGGGATAAACCGTCTATACCACGAAGCTGTGCCAAGGAAACGCTTCACTTCTTTTTTATTAGTTGGAGGTGTAAAGTCTAAAACTGCTTTCACCTTATCGGGGTCAGTGCGAAGACCTTGCTCATCGACAACATAGCCTAAGTAACGTAGGGAACTTCGGAAAAATTGACACTTACTTAGATTTATTGTTAAATTTGCATTTTGTAGTTTCTCTAGGACACGAAGTAGAAGCCGCATATGTTCTTCAAAAGTGCTGCTGATTATTATAATGTCATCTAAGTAACAGAATACTCTTAGTTCGAATTCAGGACCGAAGAGGGCATCTACTAAACGCTGTTGTGTAGCTGGAGCATTAGATAGGCCAAATGCAGTGACCTTGAACATTAGACTTCCGTGTCCTGGGACATAGAAGGCGGTTTTTTCTCGATCAGCGTTTTCTATAGGGATTTGCCAAAAAGATTTTGAAAGATCGATACTTGAAAGGTACTTAGCATCTCTAAGATTGTCTAGAATTTCAGAGAGGTACGGTAATTTATAAGCATCTTTCTTAGTTACAGCGTTTAATTTTCTGCTGTCAAGACAAAAACGTGGCTTGCCATCTTTTTTTTTTACAATTAAAACAGGTGAAGACCATGGGCTTTCGCACGGCTCAATTACGTCAAGTGCTAGCATCTCTTTTACCTGTTCAGAAATTATTCTTTGCCTTTCTGGAGACATACGGTAGTAACGTTGTCTTATTGGAGCAGTATCACCAGTATCAATTTTGTGTGTAACAAGGTTAGTTCTACCAAAACCTTTGTGTTCAAATGAAATTGCTTTAAATTGGTCCACAATATTATTAGATAGAATTTTTTGAGCTTCATTGAGGTTATCATATGAATGAATACCAGAAAGAGATTCCGATCTGATTTCTAGTACTTTAGGGATGGCATTACGTAAAAAAATTATATCAGATACATTCTTAGGAAAAATTTTGAAGCTAGACCAGAAATCTATACCCAGTAACAGAGGAACATCTATGTCGGGTATTACATGAGCTTTTATTACTGAGCATTTATTATTAAAAACTACGGGCAGAAACATAGAACCGCAAGAGTAAATTTTTTGTCCAGTAGCAGCTGTAACTGAAATAATATCATCAGCATTTAAGGTCAAGCCATATTTAAGTAATGGTTTGTGTGCATTTTTGCCCAATATACTCACAACAGAACCCGAGTCGAGAAGTCCATACATACGTAAGGATTCACAGTTGTTGATCGTGACTTTTACGTAAGGTCGGGGATCATTTTTAGGTTTAGAATGTAGGATTGTAGCAACTTTATAAGTTTTAGAAAATAATTTTATAAATTTGAGCCAATCTTCCCAATCAGATTTGTCGAATTTTGAGGAAAGGCTACAATCCAACGTTTTTAGTTTTTTGACAGTTTCTTATTAAGGTAGTTAGGGGGTTTAACGCAATCAGGGCAGGTAGGGTATGTAACGTCTTTCTTCCCACACTTAAAACATACTAAGAACCTAGGTTTTTTACAACTCTTAAGAGTATGACCAGTAACACGACAACGAGGGCAGAATGTCGGTCTGCCATCATTATTATAAATAGCATTAACGTGTTTAGGGAAGTTGTGATTTGAATTTGTATTACTTTTATATTGAGTGTAGTTATAGTTTTTATTTTGTAAGTTACTAGAAGTTGGTTTGTTGTAGGCAAATTCAGGTGCAATAGTTTCAGAGGTTAGTCTCGGTGGTTCTCGGAATTGTGACATTCGAGATTGAAAGCTTTCATAGTTTCGACAAAGAGTGCGTAGGGCATCAATAGTTTTAATTTCGGGGCAACAAGCTAAGGTACTGGCGTAGCACGGCCGTATGTTGTGTAACAGTATTTCTAATTTTTCGTCGTCAGCTATAGATTTAGAAAGGCGTGAAAACATACCATGCATAATAGACAAGTATATAGTAATATTTTCGTTCTCTCCTTGAGTTCGGGTGCGAATTTCATTAATGAGCCGGTAGTCGTAATCATGCTGATCAAAGTCTTGCTTCAAAAGTAACACAACTTCGTTCCAAGAGGTAACATTGTCACGAATACTTCTGAACCAATGAAGAACATTGTCTGTGAAGATCTCTGTCGCATATGATAGCACTTTATCAGAGCTGACATTTCGAGCATGAATAAATTCATCTATCTTTTGTATAAAGGCTCGAACACACGACTTGCCGTCAAATTTTAGTTTAAATAAGTCGGAACCAATGCCGCGATCACATGTGACAGAAATATTTGCAGAGGATGGCCCAGGTACGCAAGTATTTGTTTCACTAGTGTCACTAATAGTTTCCGTGGTAGCAAGTTTTTTAGGTACTAAAATACTTATCTCTTTGTATTGTTTATCAAATGTAAGATTCAGTTCTTTAAGAGTTGTAATATCTTCAGTATTTACTGGACAAATTCGAATTAGTCGATGAAAGACATGGTTTAGTAGGTTCTCAGTCCGCATGATAAGGTTTTTATCTAATTTTGTTTTTAGGACAATTAAATTGTTTTGGCTCTTTAAAAGACTATCCCGGACGCCTTTAATGTCATCGGCGGGTTCAAGATGTGATTCTAAAATGTCCTCAGCTTCAAAACCTCGACATAACTTAGTTATCTGCCTTCGCAGCTCGACCACACTATCAGCAGGTAATTCTCCACGTACACCTACTTCATATTCGAGCTCTGACTTTTGCAAAGAAAGGTACTTTATCGGGTGAGTCATGTTAAAAATTTATAAGTAAAAGATAAGCAAAACAATTTTAGGTAGCTAAGACTAGTAGTATTTAGTATTTGTAGTAGTAGCCACTTATATTGACAGACTGGAAAACCTTAATTAGGGTAGGTTGTTTAATTACCTTAGTTTACTACAGAATAAAGAGTCCACTCTGTTACAATAAGGTTTAACTACGTTAAGAAACGATTCTGTTATATAAGTATACTAAAAGTTTAAAAAATTTGCAAAAGAAAAATAAAGCTAAATTTCAACTAATGCGTAGTGGGTAGTACAAGAATTGAACTTAAGAATGTTATTTACACAATAGCTAATTAAATAGTATCTCTAGCGAAACATTCTACACATTAGTTGAGAAAACATAATCGTTGTACAAAACATAAACCATGCAACCGACACCAACGACAACTAAAAAGATACTAGACCCGATGCAACCAGAAAGACCTTTAGAATCAGAACCGTAAGAAGGGCTCTAAATTGTGTCAGAACCGCGTAGAAGGGCGCCAATTATGTCACGTTGAGCTAAGGTGACATATTAAATAATAAAAAAAATGAATTTAGAAAGAAATAATTATATTAATAAAGGTAAGTGGAGGTAAGTAATAATGACTATATCGAATTAGAAGGGTCGGGGTTCTTTACTCTGACTACCAATGGTCTTCGAATTGCACCGCGGATTGTCTACTTAAGTGTAGAATGATAGGCTTCCCTGCGGGTCGAAGTTCACCAAGGCGGCGGCAGCAGGGTAAGATAGAAGTCGCCTGCCGGTAGACTGCAGGCGTCAAGAGGGAGTTCTAGTGGTTGTATTCACCGGCTTCGTTAGAAGTGTTGAAAAAAACCTGGAATCAGTTTTTTGGCCATTTAGTCCAATGTCCAGTTTTTCACCATGACTGCAACATGATGATCCTTTCGACTAAAAGCAGGAATGAAGCGTCTACTTGCAGAAGCTAGACTTGTGCTCTAATTAGTGATCGAGATGAGGCAGTCAAGGTTTATGGCAAACAAGCAGAAGGACTACAGAAGAAGTTTCAAGAAGTTATAGATTTATTTTAATTAAGCTAATAGCAATGAGCAAAAATGAATGAAAATGATGATAAAAGATGAAATTAAATACTTTTTACACTAAGTACTTTAATTACATAATAGTTTCAAAATCAAATCTACGTTTAAACTCACTTTTCTAAAGTATGTCGTGTCACTTTGCACGGTTAGAGGTCATGGCAATGCCATGTCAAAACAACACGAGGCTAGTCACATTTACACCTAACAAAATATAGCTAATCACACTTATAATACAATTAAACAACTTACCCTATAGTTTTGGGGTTTTTCACTAGTAAATATTTAGAACTACTTTTAGAAGTAATTTAGTATAAGGTAGAAAATCTTATCTTTAGTACAAAATGTAAGTCGCACATCTTGCCGATAGCTGGTAAGGTGTGAGTGTGGTCGAGGAAACTAGACCGAGCGGCGCGCGTACTAAACTCGCCAAACCGGTTCAGAGGTAGCCGGGCGATGACGATTAGGTGATTAGATATCTACTAATAGAATTTATTTATTTGTCCTTTATAAGTTTTAAAAGATTTATTCTATGTTTAATGTGTATTATTTATTTGTTAGTGAGTATTATTAAATTTATTTTTGTATTTTAGCATAAATTGTTATATTGTTTAGATATAGAAAATATAAACTAGATTTAAGTGTTAAGAACTAATTAGCTTAAGTTTTAATATTATTAAGGGTTTATAATTAAATTTATTAAGTTTTATTTTTATTAAATATTTTATTTACTCCGAAGTTTTAACGTAAGCGTTACACTGTATGTATCTTAGCAAATATATGTATATGTATTATATGGGTCAATCAACTTTTATTTGTCCTGTAAGTACTATGTTTTGTCCCTCACCAATAATCGCAGATCTAAAGAAAATTAAGTGTTTGTTCGCATATATCGCATTTATCTTATTATTAAGCTAACATACAAGTAAATTTTTTTAAATAAATCACTATTAAACTGGAATTTTAATGGTTGTCCTGGTGAAAAAACATCTGATGTAGTGTTTTTTTGTTTGTCCCCCAGTAGCTTAGTACAATGAATCGTTACTTTATACAAAAAAATACTATTTGGCAATTAATTAAGCTTGTACATAATTATTCGTTACAATGTCTACAATTATGCTAGCATATAGATTTTTGTTTGCTTCATAGTTTTAACAAGTTTTTTGCATGTTCATTTTGGTCCCTATTATATTTTATTATCCTGACTTCCACCGGACAACGGTAAAAAAGTTCTGAAACCAAAACATAGATGGCGTTATCAGTGCGTTGAGATCAAGTCGATCGATTTGGTGACAACACTCATCCAGCTGCCATTTTGATTTCATCATTGCCGCGGCGTCAGTCGGCTGAGTGCGTTTTAAGAAAGTCCGTGGCTTTTTTGTGTATCTACCGGACAACCAGCACAAAAATGTAAGTATTTGATATATCGTATTGAATTAAAGTGAAATATATTCTATTTAATCTACATTTTTACTGCGCGTAAGACCTAATTCAAAATATCATTATTTTATTACCAGGAAGCGCAAAGACTGTTAAATGTCACTCGGACAACCAGTCACTTGGACAACCAAAACCGTTGTCCGTGGGACATTTTGGTTGTCCGTAGGACAATAATGATAGAATCAGCATAAAGCAATACTTTTTGTTTCAATAATTACTCAGTGAAGTGCCCCTTACAAGGGACAGAGCATTTATTATTGTTTAATATAAATTAAATTGTTATTTTGACCAATTTCAACTTCCTACTTCTTGACGTGTGGAACAGCGAGTCGAGAAACGATCCAATGATCTCTGGTGTCGCAGTTTTTAAACCACATACTTCTAGCAGTAGGCCTCTGACATGGTCTACAACCAGGACCAACGACTTAACATGGCCTCCGAAGCTCGGAACTATCTTTGCGTTTTCAAACGTTTTCGCGAAACTAATTACGCAAAAGCATAAAATAGTAATTGTTTGGGCTTACAAGGAAGACTCAGAACAAGTATTAACACGCGTAATTCAGATACAGAGCTGACAAAAAAAATTAATAGCTTTTTCTTAAGAGATGCTGTATCTAGACATACTACCGGTACAAAAGAGGTGTACCAAATATTTTCAAGGAGCCACGGCCAACTAATGTCCAGACATTTGAAGTTGCTTCTGTTCTAGAGGATTATGCGAATGCTTGCGTCCCAAGTTATACTCACTGATACCAGCTACAAGGAACATTCCAACCTTTGTCGACCCTGACAAAGACATACCTCAAGATATGCCATTGAGTCCCATTTAGCACCACTGGCAAATATTTGCAACGACACATTCAGCGGTGTTGACGACGTACCTTTAAGTAATTTGCTGTCTTCGAATAAAGACGACATACAAGAGTGTATACAGATCGTCTGATAGCTTCAAAATTTCTGGGAATTTTAAAATTTCACTTGTGGAGATTTTGATAGGTCCACACGTAAGTTTCATTCACTCGCCGCTCTCGTTCTAGAAGTTTCTCGTACATTCAAATGTGATGTAACTTCCTGTAGCAAACTTCGTCTATATACATGTAGGTACATGTACGATGGCGAGCAGTGCCGTTGAATGTAATAACATTACAATATTCCCTTCGTTACAAACAAAAAAAAACAATAAAAAAAAATGTACTAAGTCGGGTTTGTTGTATCCACAACAAAAATTTGCATACTAAACTAAGACATTAGTTAGGTATAGTCAAACAAAAATATTTACAACAGAACTGTTATCTACTTACAATTCAAAAATTACAACTCAATAATTAAGTAATTGGCATTCAAAAGACTGGAATAAGTAGGTGTACCACCTACTTTACTACCAATACAAAGTTATATGTCATATGAATGAATATCTACGTACTTAGGTACTTACTATGAATAAAGCTATCAACATTTTAATACAATATCTAATGCTTATCCAGTTATTAGCTAGTAGTTATAAAAACAATTACAAATACGATCTAACAAGCTTATTTTTCAAGGACAAATTTTTAAACACGTTTACAATGTTGATATAACAAAATGTAAAAGTTTATGACATTTGTGATAGTAATTACAAAATTAATTACAAAAACAAAATATTTTTACAACAAGGTTTTACAAAGCTAACCAGAACACGGATTTTATTACCAAAATATTTTATCACAAACACTTTTGTTTACATTTTTCTTCTCTCACAAGATAGCAATTGTGCTACTAGTTAATAGATACCAATACAACCTTCTAAACGCAAAAGAGGCACTGAATATTATAAGTTTTCATCATATATTTATGTTTTTAGAAAATAGTAGCTTCAAAATTTCTGGGAATTTTAAAATTCAACTTGTGGAGAATTTGATAGGTCCACACGTAAGTTTCATTCACTCGCCGCTCTCGTTCTAGAAGTTTCTCGTACTTTCAAATGTGATGTAACTTCCTGTAGCAAACTTCGTCTATATACATTTAGGTACATGTACGATGGCGAGCAGTGCCGTTGAATGTATTACATCTTGTCTGTTATTGATTTAATCCATCTTATTAATTGTACTAAGTTTAAATAATCAATCACTCCTTTTTTTTCAGGTAGCTTATTCCACAACCCAAGCGTTCGCGGGAGGAAGTTTCTTTGAAACCGCACTGTACGCGACTATTTCGGTTCTAAAGTGTGAAAATGAATTCCCTGCTGATGGTGAGCGGTGCAATGGTAGAAAGTAGCCGTAGGAATAATTTCGGGCAATTCCTCAGAAGACATTCCATTGTACAAGCGGTAGAATACACTTAGTGGAGGCAAAGTCTCAGACTTAAGGGCTCGATACGGCAACTGAGTTTCGGATCGTCGTTAAACCGAGTCAAAAGGGTCAAGCTGGTATCCGGGTGCACCCGCCAAGAGATGACAGCAGTACTAAATAAAAACTAATTGCTTAATTGGTGCATTTATATGTTACTTGAATGGGCAATTGCTACATTTCCATTCCACCGACTAACTGTGAGCTTGACTACATAGTTTTAATCTTCCTTCTTTTCTGATATTATTTCTCCCTAGTGTTCTCAAATAAAAAAAAAACTATAGAAGCGTCTTTTGTATCGTTTTGTCCACAAAACTTTACATTTACAATTTTTTTTGTGCTATCTTCTGTTGCCTCATGAGATTCTCTAGTAATTCCTTTACATTGTCTTTTAACAAGGCGTTGAGCTCCATTCTAGTACTTTTCCGATTTATACTTCTCTCATTTTAGAGGGACGTCCTATTCCCGATACGCTCAGCAAAACGCTAGAAGATGTTTTCAAAAAACAATGGACTGGGCTGGGCGTTGCATAGGCGTAATGACGAACGCATACATCGCACATTGTAGGTTTGTCGACGACATTGTTCGTTATCATGGCAGAGTCATTGGAAGAACTAAGAGGAATGTTGCATACCCTAGATGAACCACTCACAACGAGAATTCATCTATGGTTAAGGGGAACATGAATTTGGACAAGACCAAAGTTATTTTAAAGCTAGTTAGGGTGGGTGGCATTTGATAAGCTATATCGCAGAGTCTGAAGATAAAAGTAAGTCGACGACTGAATCCTACCTGTCATAACTTACGCTCGCAATACGTTGACTCATCGCGGGGCTGCTTCACAAGTCCAAAGTCACACCAGCACGCGAAAGAGCAAGCTATACCCGTCTCCGAAGGTTCTAATACGAAATGAGGAGATCCGGAAAAGAAGTTTAGTCACCGACATAATCAATCAACAGATTCTGCAAACTATTTCTCCGCTGAAATAGCAGAAGGCTCATCTGTCCGATCTTAAAAGATGGCCGGTAGTAGCTGGATGCGAAACGCAGAATACCAGGAGAAATGGCGCACCATAGAGGAGGCTTATGTCTAGCAGTGGACCAAAATAAACTGATATGATAATGATCTCATTTTCGAGCTTGCGCAATTACTTTCCTTCTTTTTTATAACTGTCAGAATTTTAAGATTAGACAGGACTAGCAGGATGATGATATAGATTTACCTTTTCATGCAGATGAGAAACCAGGCGCTATGTTGACTAGTACGTTCTGAAATGTTTTCTCTATTCCTTCTTAGGCAATTTCCAAATAAATATTGAAATCAATTTCTTGTGTTTATGATTGCTTTCTCTATTCTTTCAGTTTCCTTGTGTATCTTCAAGCATTTTTAGATATAATCTTAATTTTTCTTATGCTGGTAATCCCATTTTCTGACTAACAAAAAACTTTTAAGATACCCTACAATCTTCAAATTTTACGGTAATATCTATTCGAATTCAGATTTAAAAAAAAGGCGTCAAGTATAAAAGTAAAAATTTGATTCTCCTTTATTAAAGGAAAATGTTTTAAAATATAGTAAATATTTTGGTATTTTAATAGAAAAAAAAAACAATAGTTTGTTTCATCATATGTTTCGTCACAAAATATTTAGGTTTAGGATGTAATTCAAGGCCATTAAAATCTATCATTTTGTATAATGGAGAACTAATATTGTCCTTTGGAACACCGTTGTAGATGTCCCAGTGACTTTTTTGTATTTTGAGGGTATTGATAAACCTTTATTGAACCATTACATTTTTTTCTACTACCACTGCAAAACCAAGATCATATAGATGCTATTTAAATATAGTGAGTATTATAATATCTATTTACTTATGTTTTAGTTGCGGTGGTTCACACAATAAACTCACTTACTGATTCCAAGAAAACACGTCCGACTGCTGCCTCTGGATTCACACAAAGTACATTAATTCGCATGGACAAAGATATTAATATCATTTACTCAAAAACGCAATAAATATTTCAGATTATATTCGAGAAAAGAACACACGGATCAGGGAATATCGATTCTAGATTGCAAACAGGAAATGCTACAGTGAATTCCTATGCTATTTTATTTTGCATGACCTTTTGTAATTGTGAACACGCTATTGATTCTGGATCTTTACATAATATAAAACTTTTTAACAAAAAAAACCACCGGCTTAAAAAAAAGCCGGTTGTTTTTTTTGTTAAAAACTTTTTTATAATTGGCGGAGTAATCGCGTAACAAACAAACATCAAAAAACATACCCGTCGAATTGATAACCTTCTTCTTTTTTGAAGTTCGTTTAAAAACAAAGTCGCTCCCGCTGTCTGTACGCTTAGATCTTTTAAACTACGTAACGGATTTTGATGCAGTTTTCAGCAAAAGATAGAGTGATTTAAGAGGAAGGTTTAAATATATTATAAAAAATGCATATTTTAGTACAGAAAAGCCAAGAAATTCAAAGATTACAGTAACCATTTTTATCTTTTACATATTACAAAAAAACTATGGGTAATTTACAAAGCTATTTAAACAATACAGTATTATTTCTTATTCAATTAAATACATGGGATACGTTGGCATTTCATGTAGATCAAAATTTTATGCCCTTTACAGCATATCATTGAAATAAATATCTTATAGTGCAATATGTGACACAAACTGAACAGAAATTAAAGAAAATATCAACACTAATTTAACTCGACAAGACAGGTACGATAAGAATCAAGAAAATAAGAAAAAAGATCAGGACAGAAAAGGCTATAGAAAATTTTTATACTATTTTCTTTGCATTTTATATTACTATTATAACGCTGGGTTCCATGAAAGCACCCGCACGGATCCCTAAGTACGCAAATGCTAACACTACTCTCTCTCTCCTCCCTCGTCCCCTACCGCTTAACCATGGCAACGTCAGCCGATCGCATACGTGTCACCGCAAGCGTCCGCCGGCCGGCGTCACGGTTCCCAACTTAGGTGTTTTCCCCCTAGATTTGGAGGGTAAATAAGTGAGATAGGATTTTTTTTTAAATTTCCATAATTTTAGGGGTATTTTCAGGGATTATTTGACTCTTTAATATTATTAAATTGATAATATTAATATTTATTTCTTGACCTTGCGACTTATAACGACATGCAGTACGTAATTCTACAAACACTCTGTGGTGACTGGCGGCAATACTGGCGCCACTGGCGGTCATTTTATTGTCTGTACTTATGGCGGTTATTGTTTTGTATAAGTCTAAATCGAAATGGTGGATCTGCAACATTTTATCCATCCAATAAAATGTTAAATTTATTCAATGTCAACATCTATGATTTCAAAAATCTAAATCTTCAAATGAAGACGAAGTATTTTATATATTAAAAAACTTATAATAAAAAGACTTTTGAAACATATTACAACATATTATTTCTAAATCATTATGAGTTTATATTTATATATTTTTTAGGGGGACAACTCAATAATTTAGGCGATTTTGGGGTTTTTGACACAAACTTTAGGGATAAATATTTTTGAGGGTTGGTAACACTGGCCGGTGCCGACGCCAGTGCGCGAGCGACTAGAATTTGGAGTACATGTATATCCCGCGAAATGCACTTCCCGCCTCCGTATACGCTCGCTTTTGCCATACCTATTTGATAATAATAGTTTCGTTCGTTCGTACTTATCTATGGTTTTTATAACGTGAGAGTAAAATATAAGCGATGGACTGTGTTGTTTAAATAGTGAACAAACCAATCTACTTATAGTATTTGATAATATCATAGGGCACAATCCTCATTTGGTTAAAGATAATATGCCACGTTTTACTGTATCTTTTATACCTAGTCTATGAGATCCGTACCCAAACGGTTATTAGCGGAACCCTATTACTAAGACTTCGCTTTCTGTCCGTACGTCCGTCCATCTGTCACCAGGCTGTATCTCATGAACCGTGATAGTTAGACTGTTGAAATTTTTACAGAAGATGTATTTCTGTTGCCGCTATAACAACAAATACTAAAAAACAAAATAAAATTAATATTTAAGGGGGGCTCCCATACAACAAACGTGATTTTTTGCCGTGTTTATAGATAATGGTACGGAACCCTTCGCACTTGGCTGATTTTGTGTATATTACAAATGCAAATAAAAAATATTTGAAACTTAAATAAATCAACTATAAATTGATTTTCGTTTATAAATTGAGATAGGAATTCAGTGCTCGTCGCGCTGTTATAGGAGAGAAGTTACGTCCTTTTTCAGTTCCGGTCACCGTCGCGTTACGCTGGTCGCGCTACGGATGCGCCTGATGGACAGTTCAAACTTAACTGGCCATTCAAGCGGCTTGCTCGCAGTGAAAATCTAAACGTGTCATGCTCAAAAACGTCTAAGCCCACTTAAGAATCCTTATCTCCGAAACTGCTAAGCCTAAAATTTTGAAAAAAATGGTTTTTTACTTTATAGATTACAGTAAAACCTATTAAAAGTTTAAGGTCTTAAAATAACACGGGAAATCTCTTAATATTGGGCGTAGGTCCAAAATCAACAGATTTTGGGTAAATAGAAAAATATTAAGAATCACATTAAGTACGGAACCCTCGATGCGCAAGGCCAACTCGATTCGATCGATTTTCGTGGTGGGACGTACCTTTGTAAGCGGATTTCCGTAAGGCAAAATAAACCTGTTCTAACGAAGCCATGAAATACGTTAATAATCCGGAATTAAATTGGGATTGTCAGAATTATATCTGGATCCAATTATCATGTTGATCAAAGCCAATTTCAATTTTAATCATAAGATTGTTTTGAAATCGTGATAACAATGATATCGCTGAAAAATAATTAATTTTGCTTACAATAACAAAGAAAATTCGTGTTTTAGAAATATTTTGTCTTGCTATTAAATTTAGGTACACTCGGGAAAGAAGAGACAATGTTTTGCAAGGGCCACTTCTATAAAAAATCACTTTTAACATAGTTTTGAAATCGCGTCCTCGCACACATATAAAGGACAAATAGAAAAAAAAAAAAAATGCAACATTACAATCGATGTTTGTGATATACAACTGCCTGACGGATACGATAAAACTATAAGGGTTCCATTTTACAAAATAGGCGAAACGGAATTCTAGACTGGTAAAGAGCACATCGGTCCATGGCCGAAATAAGCATAACATTTGCGGTCGACTTAATCTCGAACACTACTTATCCAGTAATACTAATATTATCACCATTTAAAACAAAAATTATGATAACAGTCGGCAAGCCAAGTCAGAGGCCCTTAGACTTGAAACTCCGAGTAGCTACTAGGTAGGCAAATGTCCGCCAATTCGCACTGGACTATGGCCTGAGCCTCCTGCTTCAAGGAGAAGCCTGTGTCCCTGCAGTAGGGCTTATAATGGCTGAGGCAAGCAAACAAGCTTAAACGATTTTTTGTCATGATACATTTTGCAGTGATTTTTGAAACATTGCAAAATTTCTTAAGAACTGTAAAAGCTATTAACATACAATCGACTTGTATAAATTTTAGAGAATAGTTGATTACACAACAAGTGAAAGAAAGGGAATTTAATTCGTGGGCCTAAGTTGAATCCCGGCAGCAGCGAAGGATTCTAGAGTAGAATCCTGAGCGGAGCGAGGGTTACAAAGGACCGAGATGATTTTTTTTTTAAATGTTGTATACTTTAATTTTTACCATTGAGAGAAAATAAAAAGTACAATTATTACATTTTATTTATTTATTATATATTATTATTCGGTAATTATTACCGGGTGATAAGAGAAAAATGACATAAAACAAACAAAATAACAATTAAATCAATTTAATAATTGTTAAATTGTTTCAAATTCGAAATCTTTTTGAAAAAAAATCATCTCGGTTATTTGTATCCCTCGCTACGCTCAAGATTCTATTATAGACATGCTTCGCTGCTCTCGGTACCAACTTAGTTCCTCGAATGAACTTCCACTTGTTTTATATTAGGTATACCCTTTTTTGTTTGACGTTTTGACCGACTTACACCAATCGTGGTCACGGGAGGACTGGAAGTAATGAAAACCCCAAAACGGTAGGCACCTGAAATATTTGTAACATAGTTTCGCATGCAGGATTTAGTTGAAACTATTTACAGTTTTTAGAGTTTTGTATTACCATACTAGTTAAATCATCGCCCCAATACAGAATACGCCAATTGCTGACAAGCACATGTCTAAATTTCAAGTATGTATCATGTAGGTTACTCAAGTTGCCCAAGTAATGTTATTTACATAATTAACCGAGTTGAACATAATTTGTAATTTTTTTCGTAAAATAGAATCCACTGTCCCAAAAATCAGTAACAAACTAGCCGCAAGCTGAACCAGCCATCAATCACAACGGCGCCAGACAGAGGGTTTCGTCGAGGAGTTGATTAATTACCTCCGAGGAGTGTCGAGGAGTTGTAGCTCATTACATGACTCTCTATTACTCTTGTCACTTCCCTCAATAGCCATTATCTCATCTTTTCCACTTAATTCGAATTGCTTGAAATTACTCCGAGAGTTCTGTACGTACTAAATAGGTAAATAATTGGTACCTAGCTTACTTTGTGACCTACTCACACTGATGATTATTATTATTACTAGCTTTTCCCTCGTCTTCGCCCGCACCTGCGGTTATCGGAATGGTATTCCTATACTGAAACTCCTTGAGTAAGGTAGTTTGCTATAGCCAGCTGCAGTACAGTTTGTTTACTTTAGTTATAGTTATTCCTGCGGGAACTTTTAAATTATAGGGGATATAAAGTAGCTTATGTCCTCCTTTCCTTATAAGTGTATGTTTGTGTGTATGTATATTTGTTAATATCTCAGGAACTAGTAATCGGATTTCATTTTTTTTGTTCATTAAATTTAATATGTTTCGGTATGCTTAGGGAACGTTGCAAGTTTCAAGTTTTTAAGATATGGATTGTGTACCAATCAATACCAAGGACATACGCACTATGCGCATCGCGGTCAGATCGGTTGCCCGCATGATAAAAAAAGTATAAAACGTTAAAACTTATATATTTTTTTTAGTTTTTAGTTGGTACTTCGACATTCATTGGACATACATCAGTAGGATGGCTATCACTTTTATTAAAATTGGTAAAGACGGTTTTTTGTGTGTATGCAATTATCTCACAAAAAACTTACGTACTAAAAGCAACCAAACATAAAGCAAATTTAACAACCACATTTTTCAACTAATTATTCTCACTACGATCTAATTCACTACAAATAATAAAGGACCACCCCGGGGTCAAGCTTAATCATGCTTATTGGTTATGTGGTTTCTGAGAAATCGGTGAACATACATAGAAAAAAGAGAGAAATGAAAATACGCGCCAAACATAGAACCTTCAACCTTTTTGAAGTCGTTTTAAAAGAAACCCTGGAATTTTGACTGGATGAATGTATTATGTATGTATTATGGTTATCACATATATCATATCATATAGCCTCATACAAAGCCTACGTAATAGTTTCAGTAGAGTAACAGTCTAAGGCAGATTCTCAAAACTCGACAAAAAATGTGAAGATTAGATTTAACTTTGGAAATTTGTACATAAATATGAAATATGCAAGTTTTTACAAGTAACAGTCGCTGAGCTTTTTAAAATATTATCTGCCTACATTGATAGGTGAAGTCAAGCCAATATTTTAGTTCTTCACTATCAAAAGCAGATAAATTTTCGTGGACCTTCGCTTACAAATTGTGAACCCTCATTTTTTTTGACACGCCTACGTAGACCCCCGTAGAGCCTCCCGTGGACCCCAGGAAACCTGGACCACTTTGGGAACTACCGGTCTAAGGTACTAATGAAACAACTATGTATTTTTATTTAGCGAAACTTGGAAACTATTAGGATACTAAATAAATGCAGTTGATACTAAAGTTATATTTACAAATAGCTTCTTCCGTTTTTGTCTAACAAGTATATATAATTCACTGCGAGCTCCTAATTAGTTTTTGTGCAGGCGGTCCTTTATTTAGAACAGCTATTTATAATGTTCTCGAGGGAGTACTTCCTCAGAAAAGGATATTAATATGTAATAATCAAACTTTCCTAGTATAATGTGACTGTAATGAGACCTTAATTATTTTAGTGAGTAAGATTAGATCATTATTATTTTTAACAAATACTTGATACAATTACTAATATCAATTGTTAGGGTTCCGTAGCCAAATAGCAAAAACGGAACCCTTATCGATTCATGTCCGTTCGTATGGTCTTTTGTAAACTACTATATAGATGTGATGTGAATATAAAGAAATGGTAATTTTTTATGCAAGGCAGGAAAGGACCTTAATTATTGTTAATATAATTAATTAATATAGTTATTATAAATTAGGAAATCCATTATGATGTAAATAATGCACAGCAGGGTCGGATTTAGGGGTCTAGAGGCCTCGGGGCAACAAAGGAGTGAAGGCCCCCTGGCCCCAAATTATTTTCCAAATAACGTCGCAATTTTTAACGAAGAGGTATTCGCGGTTCGCGCGTTGACGAAGTAGCGCGCGCGGCGCGATGTTGTAAAATAACGTAATAATTTTAGCGCGATCTAAATATTTATATAGCGCGCGTTATTCGTTGCAAGTCAGCGTACACAGCGTCTAAAATATCAAAGGAAAAGATGTGTTCTAGTGTTTACTAGTCGGATTTTAACATTTATTTTCCGAAGTCTTTATTGTGGGGTCCCCCTGTTTGTGTAGGACCCGGGGCTTTCGCCCCGGTTGCCCTCCCCTAAATCCGGCCGTGATGCACAGATACTTTTAGTATTGATGATAATATCCTAATAGAATTAGGGTATTCTATATCTTGCCTGGAAGACATCACTTTTTAGTGATAAGATCGCCTTTTGTACTTTTCTGTGTTATGTTTATTATTTAAGAAATAACTTGTTATGTTGTGTGTGCAATAAAGTATATTATTCTTATGAATTATGTTTGTCCTGTTCGGGGATCAAACCCCCCTTTGATCAGCAGACAGTTATCACCAACAGAGCCACGGTGTCGCTTACCTTATAATTTATTTAAAAATATTAATTTATCTAGCTGAAAACGCGAACGTTGTTTCACTTTAGCCCCAAATCCCTTTTCCTTTTCCTCTATTATCTCCACTTCCCTTATTATCCACTCCGAAAAAACATGTACTGCTGCTAATTCAGATTAATAACTCAACCAGAGCGCCATCTATCGGGTCTACTAATTGACAGAGGGGTTGTACCTACACAACAACTTAACATTATTTCTTTACAATCGGATAAATGGTCTCCTCTAAGTGCGCCGGTCCGACTCGCACTTGCCTGGTTTTTTTCATACAAACAAACACGATAAAAAAATCAGCTAAATCGGTCAAGCCGTTCTCGAGTAATGCTCCGTCATACATGAAGAAATTGATTTTTAAACAATTTGTGTCATTGCTTGTCCAAATATATTAACACTTACATATATGAACCTTCGTCGTCTTATTAAGCCATCTTATTAGACCTCTCCTTGGAGAAGAAGCCTTAGAAAGTCAACAAAAAGAAGAAGAGTTGCTTGAGTGTCTCTGCGGTGGTGGCATGTGCGTCGGGTCGTTACGTTCCCTAAAACATGGTTGAGCGAAGCGATGGCTGATTCATGTGTCATACTTGTGAACGGGTGCCGCCTGTGGAGACTGGTCTGCTCTTGCAAACTTCTTTGTATTCTTAGTATTTAGTCTTACTTTTGTTTATCAATACTGTAAGACATTGATTATTTCTAAGTGATGATTACATAAATTGTCTTTTTTTATATTTTGCAATTAGATACTTTTTTTATGCTATGATTGTGCTTTATATTTATGTTTTTCATGTTTGTAATGGAAAGTGTCCTTCTATGATAGGGAGGGCATTTTGCAATATTTTTATTGGATGCTGTAAGAGAAAGGGAGAAAAGAAATGCCCTTGCTGAGTTTCTTGTCGGTTCTTCTCAGTACAAGGTCTCCCGCCCTATAGACTTCGAACCGATTGCGTAGTGACATTCATAAGTGCTCAATTATTGTAGCCTAAATTGAATAAATGATATTGATTGATTGACCAAAGACCAACATACAAAAGAATATACTATACGAACAGTTCACCGCGCTGGCCTACTGCGTGTTGGCGAACGTTGTCGAGCTAATAGACTTTCGACTGTCAGAGTGTTGAACCCACCCATAAGACTGGTGGTCATATGATAACAGCCAGGAGTGACGTTGCCAAACGATGACGATGAAAAAATGTGCCACTAAGCGGTCATCCATCAAGGCAGTGACCAGGTCCGACGTTGCTTAACTTCGCATATCATTTTAGTTAAACGAATGTAACCGGGCCACGAGCTTAATACCTATGTTATATCCGTTAAACCTAAGTTGGATTGTTCATAGGTATTGACTACAATGCTTGAATAATACAATCGCCAAGGGAAAAAAAATGATCTCCGTGCATGGAGTGCGTCGTGTCTGGCTGTCGAGGATATTGAGAATTATCTTATTGACAGTAAGTGGTGAGATACTGGAAAAATGTAAAACTTAATAATGATGACATACTGGAAATGGAAAATGAGGAAATAGAACATTTATGTTAATAGCTTACATCACCTCAAAAAATAAACAATCCAAATTGTTCAGCTTTTTAGTGTTCCGCAGCCAAATGGCAGAAACGGCGCCCTTACAAATGGTCATGACCGTCCGTTTGTCACAGATTTATGATTTCGCCGTCATTGGGTAGATTATGATGAAATTTGACACAAACGCGTCTTTTGTGAATCGCCATACAGATACCTATGTTACAAAACTGAGAAAAAATATTTTTAGGGGTTGCTTTTCTTGCATGGATTTTATTTTTCGCATGCATTTTTTCTCTTCAAGATTTTATATTTTGCGAGTCATTGGTTTCCAACGTTGAACCAACGAAACCTGTTTTGGACAAAATTGATTCGTTAGTTTTTAGATATCCGCAGTAATTCTCATTATACGGATCCCTAATTTAAGGTGAGTACGACACGCACTTCGCCGGTTTTTTAGATTTGGGAAAACCGTTTCACATTTGGGAACCAGTTGCAGGACGCGGTACATGGTTCTGATTCGAACTTAAAACATCGTCATTAAATTTATTCTAAAATTCTACTTTTTTTCTGAAAAATAAAGATATTTCGATTTATAGCCTAAATAAAGCTCATTCATAATATAATATGAATATACTTAATATATACTTCACTTGCAGTAGTGAACACCACTTTTAAATTTTGAAACTCCATTTTGATTGAACTAATTTTTAAATAAGTAGCGTAGAACAGATATCGATTTCTACTTAGATTTGTACAAGTTAGCTTACATAGCTACAAGTTTTAAAACTGTGGCTTTAAAGTTTAAGTTCAAGAAGTTTATTTTTAGTTGCGGAGAAAAACGGCTGTAACAAACGTAACAAACGTAATAAACGTAACAAACGTAACAAACGGTTACAAATGTCGCATCATAAGGGTTTCTTTTTTAACAATTTTGTATGGAATTATTAATAGTTTTAGTTGTTTGTTTTCCATTAACAAATTATTTATATTTTTTTTATAAATGCCTGCGTATCTCGAAGAGTTCTTGTAATAGGTTTGCCCAAGGGTATTCGGTTAAAAACATTTCCGTTTTTACGTGGCTTAAACTGTGGCGCGTGGGCACAGAACAAAGAATAGTACTCATAGGGAAAATCTATTAAATTAAAGATTAAAAATAGCTTAAGAGGCTGAAGATGAATAACTAAAAAAGCGAAATAGGTTAATATATTTATTAGTAATTTTTTTTAATTTTATTTATTGGGTATAACAAACAATTATGGAGTCTTACTTAATTATACAATGGCATTTTTTAAAAAAGGAACATGTATAAATAAGCACGTTATCCATAGATTACTTCGTATGTTTAAACAAATTCACTTAAAATTACTTACCCATATTACATTAATATATGTACATACACATATACTCGAGTATACGTCTATATTTATATATTAAAAAGTAAGAATAAATATAAATCTTACTAACTAAGTGCTAGTTAAGGGTCTTGATATTATACCTTAATGCTTATGTAGGTTCTTAAATTATAACGTTATTGTATAAGATATTTATTATAATAAGATATTAGTGTATTTTATTTAAATGTACAAAGATACATGCAAATATTTAAATACCTACCTCATCGTAAAATTCTAAAACTTGTATTTTATAATATATTTTTTTAATGTACATAAACACACACATGCATGCATTATGCATAACATTGTTATGTATAACATTTACTATTCCAATATTTAAATGTGTGTGTTTGTTATCTATAACATTTACTATTCCAATATTTAAATGTGTGTGTTTTTGTACTAGTACAGATGCCTCATCCCATACAATGAAATGGGACCTCTATAACTCGGGCTATTTGTTTTAGCCGCTAGATGCCGCAAGTAGCAGCTGGTCGAAAATATTAGCTAACGACATCTAGCGTTTCTCGTTGAATACTTACTGTTATACTGGTAACTGGTTCAAATTCAAATAATTTATTTCTCAAAAATAGGATACAATATCACTTTTTTGACGTCAGTATAATATGCAAGGTATTCTATAAACTACTACCGTTTCGGAATCAAGATGGCGTTCTGGGGAGAAGAAACGGCGAAAGAAACTCTCCAGCTGTCGCTCTTTACAATTTTAATTATAACGATTGTTACATTTCCAAATATAAGTACTATGATAACAACATTTTAGTTATTCCCATGCGTTTTTATCTATAAGATAGTCTTTAGTTGAATAGTATGCTTTTTTGACAAGTTTCTGTTTTACAAAAATTTTAAACTTTTTTAAATTCAGTTTACATACTTCTGCAGGGATTTTGTTGTAAATTGTAAATCATTGGCCTTAAAATGATTTATCATTTTTTTTCAAGCCTTGTGTGGATCAGAGCCTGTTTGTGTCTTTTTTTTGTGTTTAGATTATGAACATCAATATTTTTTTTAAAAAGATTAATATTCTTATGAACATACATTAAATTATCAAATATATATTGAACAGGTAAAGTTAGTATATTAATCTCTTTAAATTTATTCCTTAAAGAGTGTCTGTTAGATAAATAGTAAATTGCTCGAATAGACCTCTTCTGCAGTACAAACATTGTCTGTATATCAGCTGCGTGTCCCCATAATAAGATACCATAGGACATCACGCTATGAAAGTAACAAAAATATACTAGCCGGGCTGTGGCTTCGTCTGTAAGTTGACGAATCTTTTTAACCGCAAAAGCTGCAGAACTAAGTCTATTCGCCAATCCAGCTATGTGTGGGCCCCATTGAAGTTTTGCATCTAAAGTAATGCCTAAGAATACAGCGCTATTTACAACATCTAATTGCTCCCCATTTAATAGTACACTGGTTCTTATTTGACTAACATTTGGCGTTAAGAATTTAATACATTTAGTTTAACAACACTATCTCGTGATTGTTTTTAACGACCTCCGGCAGATCATTAATGTACCTATATAAGAAAAAATAATGGCCTCAGGATGGAGCCCTGTGGAACGCACATTTTAATTTTAGATCCAGGGGCGCGCTTCCTATTTATATCAACTGTCTGAATCCTATTGTCCAGGTACGAGCTAATGAGTTTAAGTCATCGATATGTTTAAGTGCAGTACCCCTAATACCATAGTGTTGCAGTTTCCTAATTAGGGTTTCATGTTGGACGCAATGAAATGCCTTGGATAGATTGAATCCTCCCATGCATCAAATATGTGCTGAATAAGCTCAACGCCAGCGTCGGCGTCGGTTGATAACCCAAACTGTTTGCAAGTCAGTTGTCAAGTAAAATAATTTGAAGTCAATAGATGGCGGGCGGGTGGGATGGCTTCTAATACCTACCTATATATTGAGCCATGCGACAAAACATCGCGCATCACGATCCTACATATTTTTATCATAAAGTAGGAAGACGAGGAAGTTTATTGCGAAAAAGTCTCGAGTACTCTGATTCTGGCGAATGTAAATGTTAATGGAAGTACATCTTTTAGTAAAAGATTTAGTAAAAAGGTCTTAAGAGGAGAGTTGCAGTTACATAAATGTGCCCCCCGCAATAAGCTCTGAGATTTAATTATTATCTAGTTAATGAGATAATACTTTTTCAAAATAAGACTTCTTCAATTAGTTATTCAAATTTAAAATAATAATGTTAATGTAGATATGTCATGAAAATAAATACCTACCTATTATTTTACAGTATTTTTTATAAACAATCGGCAACGATCTGAAATGTAAGTATCTATGCAAGTAAAGAAACTTTGTTTGCGTCAGGTAATTTACAGGAAATTTGGTATTGAGGTTAAAGATTAAAAATATGTAATGATGGAAGCTTTTTACAAGTACTAAATAAGGGGGCCAAAAGGTGCGTTTAATTAGTATTAAGTAGGTATATGAAAATCGCAAATTAAATGAAAAAAACAATAATTTTAGGGTCATAACATTTTATAACAATTTTTTTTTAAATAGTTTATTAATTAAAAGATTCTCACCAAACGCAGGGATGTAAAAAACCTAGGGTTAAATTATTATTAAATGACAGATGTTTTGTGATTAAATTCTTTTTTGAAAATCCTATGTTTTTGTGTTAGTAGCTAGTATTTAATGAGTGTTGAGATTAAAATTTTAAAATGAATTCGTATTATTACAAATATATGTAATAATACGTTTAGGTATCTAAAATTCCTGAGATATTTTTTATTAGCTTTTGCCCATGACTCCGTAGAATAACGTAGCTATCGTCGAAATGCACATTTGGTTAGGGCACATGACTAAACCTACAGAGCTTCAAACAACCGGCACTAGCGACAGCACAACTACAAGCACGGGTATGTGTTCGTGGCGTCAGTGGAAAAGGAATAAAAAGGAAAATTCCTTTTTTACATACCTACATTTTTTTATTCTAAGTTGGCTAAATAATTACAATAGGAAGGTGAATCTTAAAAAACGTAGATACTTAGGAAGGTACTGCAGCGTGCGGGGGCGTAAAGATGCTGCTTCTTCCTATTTCATTTTAGGTATCGGGATCTCTGCTAATAAAAAGACAACATCGGGAGTTCTTTTCTATATTCAGATGTTCTTTTCAATCGCCACAAGAGTATACATCATTTTGATTTATCTACTACCTAGGAGAATTATTATACAATATTAAACTTATCTGCAGTACATCTTCTTTAATTAGGCCATCCTTCAATAGGCCTCGGGTCGTCGTGTCGGTACATTGAATAAAATATACATTAGGACCTTTAATCGCGATGGTGGCGATGCTTACAATATTTTGGATACTGGAGTATCTTACTTTAAGTCTACTGGCATTGTAAAGCCATTCTACCAATTCTAGGGCTCCCTGATAGAGACAGGAATCGACCCTCCAAATTTATATAGACTTGTCCCATCTATATTTTTCACTTGAATGTCAATTAATAACAAAATAATGACAAGCTCGAAATTCCGATTGTTTTTATTTAAAAACGCACTTACACCATCTATTATGTTTGCATAAAACCACTACGAAGTATTTGCTGCGTGAAAAACGTTCGCTAGCCTATTTACTTCCTTTACACTCAACAAGAGGTCGTTACCTCTACAGTACCTACGATAATAATGATACATATATTAATGTATACGCATAAATATGCATAATTATATTATTGGTACCTCCCTACTGAATACAAATAAAAACAGAGATCTTTGTTAGGGTTCCATAGCCAAATGGCGAAAAGGTCCCTTATAAATCCATCATATCCTTCCGTCCATCCGTATGTCACAGCGTAATAATTCCGCTATCTTTGCATATGTAGATTGTGATGAAATTTTACAGGAAAGTCTTATGTGAACTGCCAAATAGATTTGTAATGAAATTAAGAAGAAATATTTAGGGGTAGCTCCATACATTGAACTGAGGGACGAAATCGATATCAGCTATCTATTGATTTAATTTACTAAATGTGTCAGTTGAAAACCCTACCAGTTTAGGTATGATTATTGAAACGTTGTTCTAAGCTATCAGTCTGGTGGGTTATTTAGTCATGTGGTTAGGGGCCTAGTAAGCAACATTTACCTATGCTATGCATATGCATTTCTATCGGACAGCCAAGTTTAGAATAATTGACTTCAAGTCGCAACCGCCGCCTGCAAGCGAGTCGAACTAAACATGTTTTGTTTACTTCGCCTAGTATAGTATTATATAATCTGTGACTTCGCATTGTTTTTTGATTTTTGCTTTTGCGTTGATTTTGTATAAAAGAAAGTTTCGTGTACTGGTTTTTTTTAGAACAATTGTACAATGATTTCCTTAAAATCAAGTATAAGCAGTGCCAAATGATAATTTCTCATGGTGGGCAGGGAAAAACAGAAAATACTACGAGTGTGAACAATCAATATGTTAGCCAACCCTGATACCTCAGTTAGGTTCTATGATTAAATGTTCGACCACAGACAATTCCTCCTAGTCGCAGTCCTAGTCGGCGCTCTTTGCCGAATAGTCGCCAACTTATCGCCGACTACGAAAGTGGCCGGATGGTCAGCTTTACCGACTAGTCGGAACAGCCCTCCTTTTTAGTGACTTATTGGTTTATTTTCTCGTACACTAATCGCTTCAAGTGTGCCTATAAAAATTTGAGTTCCCTCGATTTCTCCAGAATTCCATCAATATATCCTGACCTGATGACCATGGGATCATCTGGGAAGTATACTCTTTCAAACAAACAAGAATTTTCCGAATAGGTCAAGGCGATTTCGAGTTATTAGGAAAACATACATAAACAAGAGAAATAAGGAACTTCCTCCTTTTTTGAAGTCGATTAATAACTAGTCACTTAAATAGACGACAATATATTTCCTAAGCAACTCATGATATCTGTGAAGTCAAATTAAAGTGTGTTTAATTATTTATGAGTAAAATAAAACCACTTTTAATATACCTACTTTCAGTTTTGCTAGTTTATGAAATATCGTCGTTTATGTAAGTGACTAACTAGTTTTTGCTCGTAAGTATACTAAAATTTTGTAAAAAATCGGTCGAGTTAAACTAATGCATTGCTTAATTATTAACGGATCGATGCAAACGACGATGTCTCGGGGTCTCCATTCGTTGTATACCAAAACCTTCTCCAGAATGTAACAAATACTTTTCTGACAACCGTATCAAAATCGGTTCAGCCAAACGGAGATAATCACGGATAAACATACATACAAACATACGGGTCAAACTGAGAACCTCCCTTTATAAAATTGGTTAAAAATGTAAGCGCTATTATCTGAAGTGTTTTGACATCTAAATAAGGTGCACTTGTGCGATGGCATGCTGTTCTTTAAAAGTGAGCTATCCTTTTCACAAAACAATTTTTTAAGAACTTAGACGCATTTGACCCAGGATAAAACTAAAAGAAACAAATTCTACTGAGGTCGAAGTTCACGCTTGCGTGCGTGTGTTTTAATATGTCTAAGTATTGAGGTGGGTAGATCCCAAAACATTTTTTTTATATTTGGTGGGTAAGTACACCTATTCATATTATTCAGTGACACCGTTGTGTGTCGCTGTCAAACTCAGAACATACGAACAGCGTCATCTATCAATCAATAGTTAAAATTTATTAACTAAACCCGCACGTAGTTCAATTTATTGCCGCTTAAAGTACAAAGACCTCATTCAATTTATGTGAAATTTCGAAAATTTAATAAAGTCGCCCATTACTTCATTTTTGTTAGCTTAAGGGACATTTTGATATTAAAACAATAATTTTTAAGGGTCGGTTACTTTTCTTTTTCAATAAAACAACAATCTAAACAACAAATCGATACACACAACGCCATCTATTGATATGAATTTAAATCATTTCTGTTTCCTTTCGGATAAGACCCCGTGACAAAATCAAAAGGAAAACTGCCACAGCGAAGTAGGCTTTACAACTTAATGAGTAATATTCGACCAACTTAAAAGTGTAGTCGGATACGCCAAAAATTCGTACAAATTCCATTAAAAGGTACTTAAATGAGGTTGGAACTTGTGTAAAACGGGTATTAAATATAAGTTTATAAACTATGTAACGTTACAGAATTTTAAAATTATAACATAATGAATACTAATACACTGAAAAGAAGGATTACTAAACTAGTTTAGCTATTCGAAATTTACTTAGTAATAACCAAAATTTTGTTATAATTAAACAACTGATTCGCTGCACATAACTTTTATTTGATCTATTATTAGCCATTTAGTTTAGTAGTCACTAAATTATGTTACCAGCAGATAAAATTTGTGTTATTGTTATCTAATCTTTTTTTTCAGTGTAAATTAATAACTATTTTAGGTTCGAATTCAGGAGCGGCGTTTTTTGGTACAGGTAAACTTATTTATCTAGTTGTTCTATCGTAAAAACAGTACGCCATATAAACTTGCAGTGATGATAGTGTGTGTAAGCTCTAAAGTATTAGTACAACAAATCATAAAAAGCGGCCAATTTTGAGACGAGCCCGAGTCATTTACCATCTTAAATAACCGTTACAGCGCCATCTAGTTGTTATTAAGCGAAACAGTAACATATTTGTTTGTCGAAAACGATATTCAAAGTTAAGCAACGTCGGGCTTAGTCAGTAGTTGGGTGGTGGGTTTTGTAAATTACGTTAATCGTAGGTCCCCTTTGGTGCGTGAGTCCGACAATGTAAACAAGAAAATTCTTATCAATTTTGTCACCGAAAAATTGAACTTTAGAGTTTAGACCTATGTCATATGGTGGGGCTTAGATGTAAATCTATCAAAATGCCTATACATATTCATTGATCATGGTAGGTAGTGTATTATATTGTACCTATGTACCTATTATCCCAAAACGAGCACATTCTATGACGAATTTCTATTGGAAATAAAAATAACAAAAACAAAATATAATGTCTTTTTCGTAAAACCGATAATATACAAGCTTTAAACTTATAACGATTATAGTGTTAAGTAAACAACAACAACAAATAGGTTAAAGATACCGGTCCAGCGCGAGTCGGGTTCGTGCATTATGCGGTAATGGAACCCATAGTGCGGTTGGGTTGGCAGTTTTTATTTTCTTTTAGGTAGATTTCGAGTAGTGAAAATAACGAACTGCAGTAAAAATGAGAGCAATGAAGCAATATTGAGCGCAGATCGGTACGTGGTTGTCAGGGGTATGAGCGTGCGTGCTTGTTGGTAATCTAGCTGCTTCCCGCACCGTCCCGATGCGAAATGAGCGTTGTGGCTTGTGGAATGCCTGCATTAGAATTTTCTGGCACGGGATCAGATCCACTGGGATATATGGGATATACTGATATTAAGGCCAAGTATAATAAATAAATATGTATATACTAAAATATTGTGGAAAAAAAGGGATGAACTATTTAAAATATGGAAAAAGATGCTAATTCCAAGAATAGACTTATTTACAATAAATATAGAAATAAGAAGAACTTATTTAACTTAAACTTTAAACGATTATACGGGTACTGTTAGGTCAACAACAACAAATAGGTATTAGATACCGGTCCAGCGCGAGTCGGGTTCGTGCATTGTGCGGTTGGGTTGGCCAGTTTTTATTTTCTTTTAGATAGATCCCGATTAGTAAAAATAGCAAACTGCAGTAAAAATGAGAGCACGGAAGATCAAAAAATAATCTCCATGACTACTTCCTCAACGATCGCTATCGGCAAGGAATTTATCCTCACACCATGGAACCGAAATAGTCACGTACAGTGTGGTTTCAGATGAACTTCCTCGCGCGAACGCTTAGATTGTGGAAAGAGCTGCATGCTAAGGTTTTCTTTAAGGACTAAAATATGGGGTTCTTCAAGAAAGAAGTTGTAAGATTTACGCTTGCATAGGGTTGCCAGATGGTATTCAATGTCTTTCTTTTACACCCGTTCCTACTTTATGTCTTCCTTTTGCTATACGTTTTTTATTGCATGCTAATAATGTGTACGTCATTTCATTCATTTTATGATATGAATTTTGTATGAGCAGTGGACGATTTACTTTAGAACTGTCAAAAAAATGTTTCACTGAATGTTAAAAGAGTTTTTTCGAAAATTAATGCGCAATGGATCAACAACAAAGAAAGAAACAGACTCAGTGGGGAGTCAGTTAAAAACATGCCATGTGAAGATTTTAATTTGTATTTATTAAAAATCAAGAAATTCTTTCAAAAATTGGCAGTTCGGCTAAGTATGATTAAGTAACTCATTTATTTTGAAAAGTTCTCCTTTTTTTAGAAAGTCCTCCTTTTTAGACCCATCAGTTCTCCTTTTTTCAAATGATCATCTGGCAAGCCTACAGTTGCAACACTAGTTTTAATTTTATCGAAATAGGCTGTGCTGACCGCCTACTATCAGGCGGACCGTTAGCTTGATAGTCATAAGTGGTTATAAAGAATTACAATGTTAGCTATAAAATCAATCAACCGAAGCGGATTTGAAATTTTGCGTATCTGTTAAAGTCAAGTTTTGTTGTTAATCACAGCTTTAAGAGTAAAACGAGTATTCCATTTTATACAAATCAAAAAATAGATTTATGAATCAGAGTAAAGGAAATAACAGTTTTGACGATTTCGTCAAAAACCTTATTAAATCCCAATATTTTTAATTTGACTGACACCTCTATAAGTATGGAATTTAACTTACTAAACGAAACACGTAGCTTTATTCTGCTCGCGGTTCCCCCCGCCCTAAATTCGGTTATTTGTAGGATTCCAACGACATCTCCTGCAATATAGAAAAAAAACGACTCACACTTGTCGTTTTCGAGTAGCCTCCTTCTCGGGACTCAAACTACCTCTATGCCAAATTTCATCTTAATCGGTAAAGCAGTCCAAGCGTAAAGAGGTTACAGACAGACAGATAGATACACAGATGTACTTTCGCATTTATAATATTAGAATGGATACTCTAGTCAGTCAGTGCGCCTAATCTTAAATACCTTAGCCGCAACAAACAGATTAGTTTACGATACAAAAGTACGTACCAAAGTAAGTATTCAACCTAATACCAATATAATTTTGTTTCCTTACTGTAGGAATTCTTATTTCTTTCTCAGAACGGCGGCGTTTGTGAAGCTTTGCAGGTTTTTATCCACATAAAAGACATGTAATCCTAAAGTACACCTTCTTGATTCTTTTTAATATTTTTTTCCAGGTAAAAACCTGTAGGCTTATGATTTGACGCATTCGAAGGAAAATTTTGTTTGAAGATGGGACACAAGAAGGGAAAATTGTTTAAAGTATGGTTTAATTTCGAATTGCGGTGAATTTAATTTAGATGTTTGAAAGACTGTGTACAGAGAACTTTCCACTATTAGTAGGGGTCCTTAAATGTAAGGTTTTTAAATTTACGCGTTCCATTACTAATTTAAACGGGATTAAACGCGTCATTATATTCCTTAAATGACCTGGGAAAACCTTCTTTGGTTTGAGACTTTGTGATGTAAATAAAGAAATATTTGATGTAGATATTTGTTTTTCTTCAAGGTCCCTATAAAAGATCTGAATGCACCTAGAAGAATTACTACTTACGAGTAAAAAAATCTTTTTACTTATTTCTACTATTTAGATAAGCCGATACAACTATATATGGGTTTGAATAAATACGGATTACACAGTAGGTCAAGTGCCTATTATATATAATCATACTTGAGTATTAAAAAAAAAGCTGTGCCCGCGGATACGTTTGCACTAAATTCCGTGATTCGCTTGGTACCTATTCCTCTTTTTTCTGACTTTATTTACTCTTATCACTGCTTATTTCGTACATTACTTTATGTATTACAATATATCTAGTAACCTGACCAGATAACAAAGCTATTAATTAAAGGAAACCATGTTAATCGGATGAGTAGTTTTCGCGTGAATACAACATAACCGGCAAAAAGTTGCGTGCGACGCAGTCCTGCTTACTCGGGCTACACTCGCCAAACCAGTTGCTTGCGACGCAGTCGTGCTTCCTCGGGCTACACTCGCCAAACCAGTTGCGTGCGTCGAAGTTCTGCTTACTCGGGCTACACTCACCGAACCAGTTGCGTGCAACGCAGTTTTGCTTAGTCGGGCTGCACTCGCTAAATCAGTTGCGTGCGACGCAGTTCTGCTTATTCGGGCTACACTCGCCAAACCAGTTGCGTGCGACGCAGTCGTGCTTACTCGGGCTATACTCTCTAAGTCGCACGATTTGGAATAATTGTAAATCGCTATTAGCACTTGTACTTAGAATCAACGAAGCAAATCTATTAAACATGTTGAATACTAAATAAAAATATTAACAAGTTTTACAAGTATACTGTGGCTCCTAACTGAGCTCAGTAATGCTTACTTGTGAACCGAGGGACGTGGGTTCGATCCCACGTCACAGGACAAACTGTAATGAATATTTGTGTTTGTCGTATATCTAGGTGTTTTCTTTGTAATTTTTTATGTATTTCCGTAAAAACAGTAAAGAATATAAGTTGTCTGGTACCTACAGTACAGTACCTACTGCAGTAGCTTTGCTTAGTTTGGGACCAGATGCGCTGTGTCGTATGATATTGACAATATGAATTGGTATATTATCTTCCATACTAGCAACTTGTTTCGAAAGCAACTCAGGGTGTCTGCGTCTACTTGTGAATATCAAAGAACCTTGAATCTTTGGCACGAGCTGTGTGTAAATTATATATGAGCGCAAATTAAATCACCTTCTACGTTAAATTGCTTTGGAGAAAATTGGCTGTTAGAGTCGTATAGACGGAAGGATACTAAAAACTTTTTGGTATTATGATTTTTGGGTAACCAGGTATATTAGGTAGTACACGTAGGTGGTATGTGTTTATATAGCGTGTCATTGGTCTGATAGCAACCAAGCAAGCAAATAGTTAAGTTTTTATTAAGTGTAAGTAATACGTATAGTTTAATATTTTTTTCTTTTTTGCATCAAAATAGATGTCACGAAATGAAGTTAATATTAATATAAGCGCAGTTTTTAACGAAATAGAATGGCGCAAAGATTTTAGCTACGACTTAGAAAATAAAACACAGTGTAAGGAAAATATCGCAGCCTAGTTGGTAGTGTGGCTGACTGCTGTGCAGAGGCTGTGTGTTCGATTCCTGCACTGGACAAACATTTCTGTTTATCTTGAGTCTGAGTGTATGTATGTATTAACAAAAAAAAAAATTATATGTGTTTGTATCCGTTGCTTTGGTATCCATAACACAAGCTTTACTTACTTTGGGGCCGGACGGCGCTGCGTGTGATGTCTAAAAACTAACTAACTAGGATTAAATATGCTGCGTAACATTGAGTAGCGGGGCCATAAAGTAAATCGTTTAAGTTTATTTGAACAATTTTCATAATTATTTATTATTCGTGGGATTTTTCATATAGGTAAATGCCTGAACTTAACGGGTTATTAGCTCCCTCCTTAATATTTGCAAGTGCACATTCTATTCCATGTTACTATCTGATGTGGACATTATCAATAATTTAGCAAAATAAATTCTGCGTACATGTGTATATATATATATATATATATATATGTTTGGCGCGCGCTAAAAAATTGATGTAATATTCTATTTTCAGAGATTTCATGTAAGTATTCCGTTTTATAAATAAAAAATCGGCTGATATGCTTTAAGCATATTATATTTTTTTAAGAATATTTTGTTGTCTTCCCTCAGCCATTACACGCTATACTGCAGGAACGTGGGCCTCTCCTTGGAGAGGGAGGCTTTTACTGACTTTAAAATTGCACTGGGCCGGCATGGTAGACTATGACCAGAGCCTCCCTCTCCAAGTAGAGTATCCCTGAGGTGGTGGGTATAACAGTTGTAGCAAGTGGAATTTATATAAGTAACACAACATTTGCCTTTAGATGCCGTGCAAAAGACACGTTTCACGTGTCAGGTCGAACGACACACTAATTAATTAATCCACTAAGTTAGCTTAATGCAACTTAGTTTTCGTTACTTATGCGTCGGCTCGCTTTACTTGAAATATCGGAAATCCGAACGCGTTAGTTGGTTAAACCAATTAAAGTGAAAATATCAATCACACTTGGATTTCATTAGTTTCTGCAGGGAAAATGCAGCTGATGGAGTATAAATGCAATTGTACTAATTAAAATAGTGACTTTATAGTTAAAGTAAGTTTAATCAAGTCAATCACAGAGTTCAATTAAATATATAATGAGAATATATTAATCTGATTGCCTTGTCATTAATTGAAATGTTTTGTCATATAATTATAATAAGTAGATTTTAATCTCATTTTTCGTGCAATGGTTTTGGATGAGCAATATCTTTCCATTCTTTTTTCTAGTACTATTTATTGTACCTTTGGCTACAGTTTTTCGTGTTGTTCATTCTCGATCTTTGTTAGTTGTTCTCGGGGGTTCAAAATATTCAATTTTGTAAATTTTTTCATTTCTAATTTTATCGCGCACTGTAACACTCTAAAGTTTAGCTAAAGTAAAGCTCTCTCTATAGCTTACACCTCATTTCATTTCATAATTCAAAAATACATTGAGCATAGCTAATAGATATAACCTCTAGTGTCTGTGACTACGATTCCACTCACTCACGACAGACAAGACTCATTGATTGAAAATCTTAGTCTTTAAACATAGGGTAATGGGCGACGTGAAGACCTGACGTAATTTATTTCGAATGTCACCCAGACCAGCTGAATTTTAAAAGAATTTGTAACCAAAAAACCTTTTGGAATACATTACCTTTGACATTGACTTTGACCTAGGTAGACAATTTGTTAAATGACTAAAACAAATTATTTTGTTGTTGTTTATTCAACGAATAAAAGCCTATTAACACTCCAAATATTTTTCTTCAATAACAAGAATTTTCTCTGTTATTTATTATTCTTTCATTTTCCACATCATCAATATCTCTGATCTTTTTGTATTTTTGTAATACACTGATTTTGTCACAAGTCGTGGCTGAAATGGGATGCGAATAGACAAGTAATATCGGAACAAAACTACCTATCATACACATTTATCCTGCTTTATTGGGTTCCGCGCCATCGACTGGATATACGATTGCATCATATATTGCTTTTTGTTTGCAAAGAGGGACTAACTGAAAATAAAGGATTTTTCTTTTTATTGTTACTCTTTGGAAATGAAAAAGAAAAATTCACTCGACATTTCTTCCATTGCATTGTTTCAGTGTAAACATGAGTCAAATGTTAACTACTTAGTACTAAGTTTTTTTTTGTTTGTGTTAGAAAAACTCCTGCCTACTGCTACTATCTCTTCTGCTTAAGTTGTATGAGAACGTGGACTCGGAAGCACGGCCGAGCTTAGAAAAATACGCCACTTGGCCCCGGGGTTCGAGCCTCCGTCACTTGGGACGTGAAGTGAAATTTAAACCCCTCGACCACCACCGACTAAAAAAAAACATTAGTATGATTAACTAAAATCACATAACAAGTAGATATAGGAGGGTGGGTATTTACAGTAACGTGGCTAAACCGTTGTCACCAGTACTCTCGCCCTTTGTCATCGGTATAAAAGTACGTAATTTGTTTGTTAGATAATTATCATTACAACGATTTAATTATTCTATGTCATCGTTATGAAATTGTGACAAAGAAAGTTTAAGAAAACTACGAAAGGTTTCTTTTTATATGTTTATTCATCGGATTTTATTAAGTAGCCTACAGTCAGTCAGAAAAAAAAATCTATCTGAGTCTGAAACTTGCAGTGGAATCGATTTTAAGAACGTGTTGTAGTATTTATTACAGTTTCGCACTGAGTCTACGGTCGCTACAGCTTGGCTGTGCTACATACTTATCGGCGTAGAGCGTCTACGTGGACGCTACAGCTCGGCTGTGCTACGTAGGTACATCATAAGACAAATTTTATTTTTCATTTATTATTAATATAGGTAGCGCTTATTACGACAAAACAATCAGAAATAAGGCTATACTGTCCTGTACTGTAGCAAAAATTACAATGGATGCCGTAAAGCCTATATTTGGCTTAAATGTAACTTAAAGGTGCATTCGTGGCGTTACACAAAAAATAAGCATATAAAATTAAAGAAAGTTGAGCTTGGATAGTCATTGGATGGATGACCGCTTAGTTAAACATTTTTCTGAGCTCCTCCGTGCTTTGCAGGGCAAACCGCTGGTTGTTTATACTACAGCAGTAGTACAGCCAAGTCAGAGACCGTATGATCGGTTCAAAAACTCTGACAGCCGAAAATGTCCACAATTTCACACTGGGCCAGCGTGACCTAAGCCTCCTTTATAAACGAATAGGCCTGCAGTGGATTACAACAACTAAGCCAAAAAAATCGTTTTTACTCACATTTCCGCGCTATCTTAAGTTTGTTTTAGCACTCCTGTGTCTGAGTGCTGTAGCTCGTTACAATGAGGCAAGCCATTATCCAAAGAGGACCTCGTCGGGAAAATTCCCTCGTCTCCACATTCACTCTTACTTCTTTATTAAATTTTAAATTTGCGAGCAAGAGATATTATTTTTGTAGGCATTAAACATTAATGAAAATTGTTAGATGGTATAGCTAAATGAGGTATTTACGACTGCTTTTATTATTTTATATGTAGGATAAATTTTTCAATCAAACAAAGTTTAGATGTAATTGGCTTAGAGCTTGTTGGAGTTGATTTCTTTCTATAATTGAGGAGTTGTTGTTGAAATCCTACACCGATAACTGAATTTAGGACAAATTAGAATATGTAGTAGTTTTTTAATTGAACCTAAATGTTTGGCTAAAAATGAAAATTAATATTGTGTCATGCGCAGCAGTAAGCAGATGCAAGTTACACTTGTTAGAGCAAAATGGGCTCCGATCAATCTTATATCTTTCAGAATTAAGTTTTAAGATGATCTTAATCCTAACTAATATATATTTGTGAATGTTTTTTTGTTTGTTATTGCTTATCGTCGCTACGGAGCCAACAACTGAGCTGATTTTTGGCATAGAGATTGATGAGGGGACGGAAAAGGACTTCAGAAATTCCCACAGGAGTAAATATAACCAAATTTTACAGGGACTAAATATAGTTACAGCTATCGTAAATTTTCTTACTATAATCAAAGACTTGTTGTAAAAATCACACGCTGATAACCGAATTTAAGGCAGCCGCAGCTGTGGGCAAGAGCTAGTTACTGTGTCTTTAACAGAACTTTCATTCGAAAGCTGACAAAGGTCAAGATTATTAATATGTATCATTTTGTAAACAAAAAGACAAAAAAAAAACAAATTTTTTGTCTTCACACTTCAAGTAACCTTAATAAATTTACAACAGGTTCATTGCTTTTCAAACAATTTTGTTGTAAGTAAACTTTATGAAGCAAAAGTTACTTACCCTCAGGTAAGTAAGAAAGTTAAATGTTTTGTGAACTTTGAAGCTGCACGTTAAAACTCTGATATTACCGAATGAATTAAGTTAGAAATCTAGAAAAGAAGAAGTTTGTTGATCAGTTAAACAAATCTTCATTAATGAATATTGTTTTAAATATCGTTAATTACTATTGATGAAACTTATGCGCTTCTAGTATATATATCTTAAGGCCCCGTATACTGTATTATTATTCTTTATTATATTCTTTTTCATACAAAGCTTTTTTTAAAATAGGTGAAAAAATTAAAAATGCTAACTAGTAGTGCTAATTGCTAAATAAAATTAATTAATTATTAATTATAGAACTTGTTTTCAAATTTTAGTTCGGGTATTAGCTTAAGAAAGCTTCTGTAGAAACCCGAGAAATAACTCGCAGAGATGTTCTACAAACAAAACAAAACGTACCAAAAAAAATAGTTAATCACTAGTACCTGAGTATTATTAAAATTATTTTTGAAATACGCTTAAGTAGGTATATGGGGCCACAAATGTTTGTTAGTGGACCTTCAGAAATCAATAAACAAATAAATAATCAATAAAATGGCATATGGCTGAATTTATTAGACTATAACATATGGATGGACGGATTTGACGGAATTATAAATGTTTCATTTTGACCACATCGCTACGGTGTGTTTGTTGCCCTACAAAGTGGGAGGGAAATGGTGACGCTGACCGCCAGTCTAAGGTGCGTTCTATTGACGACATTGAGAGCTATGGAATCGCATAGTTATTGAAATCGTTCTGTTCACCAAATGTTAACAAACAATATGGCCATTCACTATTTGACAGCGCATCCACTACTCTACCTCCCGAGCATGTGTAGCCAATGCGTTGAATAGAAATGACACTGACACTTAACGCAGTCCACCACCATCTCGAAACTGCGCAGCCGACCATTCTTTTTCTAACGGAGACGCAGATATCCTGCCCGGCCGACACATCATACCTTCACTATCCCGGCTACAAACTCGAACACAATTTCATGAGTCGTGCCGGTGTATGTATGTTCGTCCGGGAGGATATCTGCTGTCGCCGCCTTCATAGCCTTGAAGACAGGGACCTGTCGATATTGTGGGTGCGCGTAGATTACGGCGGCCACACTCGTATCTATGCGTGCCTATACAGGTCTCATAGCGGTGACACGGACGTAACTCGACTCTTCACGCACCTGAGTTTGACGACTGACAAAGTTCTAGAGGAATATCCCACAGCAGAACTAGTTATTTTGGGAGACTTTAACGCCCACCATCGCGAGTGGCTCAGTTCTCGAACCAATAACTATGCTGGGATATCTGCTCACGAATTTGCTCTGACCTATGGATTCTCTCAGCTGGTACTTTCTCCAACGAGAATACCAGATATAGAGGAACATACGAGCTCCTTACTGGACCTTCTGCTGACTACTCGTCCGGACGGATACTCCGTCTCAGTAGATGCGCCTCTTGGCTCCTCGGACCACTGTCTCGTCCGGACTCAAGTGTCATGCACACAACCCGATCCTTCTGGGCCAACTAATTGGCGTCGTGTGTGGCACTATAAGTCGGCAGACTGGGATGGATTGCGAGAATTTTACGCATCGTACCCGTGGAGGCAGATCTGCTTTAACTCAGAAGATCCTGACGTCTGCGCAGCCGCAGTCACTGAGACAATCCTTGCTGGTATGGAATGTTTCATCCCTAACCTGCGAGTAGCTGCCGGCGTCAAAAAACGACCGTGGTTTAATAGGTCTTGCAGAGAAGCTAAAATTCTTAAGCAAACTGCCTATGAGGCTTGGACCACGGCTCGTAATAATAAGGATCCGAATATTTCTGAGTTAAAACGCAAATTAAATGCTGCCTCGAGGTTCAGTAAGAAAGCAACTGCCAGAGCAAAATTCCAATTCATCGGCAAAATAGGTGGGCGACTTGCGAGCTATCCTTCTGGGAGTCGTGCTTTCTGGTCGCTTGCCAAAGCTGCCGAAGGGAACTTCTGCCAGTCGTCGTTACCACCACTGCGAAAGACCGATGGTGACTTGGCCCATAGTGCTAAAGAAAAAGCCGATCTACTGGGCAGTCTCTTTGCCTCGAACTCGAATATGAACGATGAAGGCGCTGTACCACCTACTATACCGTGGTGCGGTAAGACCATGCCGGAAATCTCCATAACGCAGCGGGAGGTCAGGCGGGCGTTGCTCTCTCTAGACGTTCATAAGTCGAGTAGGCCAGTCGGTATACCAGCAGTGGTGCTTAAGCAGTGTGCTCCTGAGTTATGTCCTGTACTCACGCGCCTCTTCGCTCTTTCCTACCACACTAGGCAATTTCCGTCTTCATGGAAGACTGCGAATGTGCACCCGGTGCCCAAAAAGGGCGATATATCAGATCCATCGAATTACAGGCCTATCGCTATTACCTCTCTCCTCTCTAAGGTGATGGAGCGTGTGATCAACACACAGCTTCTAAGATACCTAGAAGTACACGATCTGGTCAGTGACCGTCAATATGGCTTTCGCCACGGTCGCTCGACTGGTGACCTTCTAGTGTATCTCACACACCGATGGGCACTAGCCATTGAGAGTCAGGGGGAGGCATTGGCATGCAGCCTGGACATAGCGAAGGCGTTCGATCGGGTCTGGCACCGCGGTCTTCTATCGAAGTTGCCATCTTACGGAGTGCCCGAGGGTTTGTGCAAATGGGTGGCTAGCTTTTTGTCCGGTAGACGCATACGAACCGTAGTTGACGGTAGTTGCTCTGATAGCATGGACATTAATGCTGGTGTCCCGCAAGGCTCTGTGCTGTCTCCTACGCTGTTTCTACTGCATATCAAAGACATGTTGGACATCAACAATATACATTGCTATGCAGATGACAGTACTGGAGACGCTTTTTACACGGGTCGTGCAAACATCCCTCGTTCCGTTGTGGAGGAAAACCGCGGAGAACTTGTGTCTCAAATCGAGACCACACTGTCCCAGGTCTCTGATTGGGGACGGGTAAACTTGGTCCGATTCAACCCTACAAAGACACAAGTGTGCGCGTTCACCGCTAAGAAAACTCCATTCACTGTAATCCCACAATTCCAGAACACTCCCCTCTCCATCTCCAAGAGCATTGGGATCCTTGGTGTCGACATCTCCAGCGATGTTCAGTTCCGAGATCATTTACAAGATAAGGTGAAGCTGGCGTCCAAAAAACTTGGTGTACTCAACAGAGCGAAGCAGTACTTCACGTCGGGGCAAAGGTTGTTACTTTACAAGTCGCAGGTTCGGCCCCATATGGAGTACTGCTGCCATCTCTGGGCAGGTGCACCCGGATACCAGCTTGGCCCTTTTGACTCGGTTCAACGACGGGCTGTGAGAATTGTCGACGATTCCAAACTCACTTGCGGTATCGAGCCCTTAAGTCTGAGGAGAGACTTTGCCTCACTGTGTGTGTTCTACCGCTTGTACAATGGGTTGTGTTCAGAGGAATTGTTCGAAATGATGCCCACGGCTACTTTCTACCATCGCACCGCTCGCCATCGGCAGGGAATTCATTCTCACACTTTAGAACCTAAATGGTCGCGTACAGTGCGGTTTCAGAGAAACTTCCTCCCGCGAACACTTAAGTTGTGGAATGAGCTCCCTGCCAAGGTTTTCTGCAAGGACTACAGTATGGAGTTCTTCAAGAAAGAAGTTATTGGATTTCTGAAGGGTCGGCAACGCGCAAGTGATACCCCTGGTGTTGCAAGCGTCCATAGGCTACGGTGACCGCTTACCATCAGGCGGGCCGTAAGCTTGTTTGCCACCTTAGTGGTATAAAAAAAAAAAAAAAAAAACTGGAAGTGACGTCATAGCACATCATTTTTGGTCAACAGAATGATTCAATGAGCGTATTAACCGAAACGTCGGGAAAAAAGGTATTTTCTAAATAGTAATGGAACGCAAAAATTTCAAAACCAGGCTCGGGACGCCAGTTTCGGACGGCCATTATTTAAGTCACGCAAGGAAGCTTATTGCAAGAAGTCTGGAGTGCTCGGTTCTCGCGTTAGCGGGGAACATGTATAGGTATGGTATGGTACTACCACAAAACATGGCGGAAAGGGCTCATGTATACCTACGTGTCGATTGCACACTCGTGCTTTAATGTTCTAAAATTATAAAATTGTGCAAATTGTACGATTTGTTTTAAAGGAAAGGTTCATGCGGCGTGATTAAAGAATTCTATTTTAAATCCTACTAATATTATAAATGTGAAAGTATGTCTGTCTAGATGTATGTTTGTTACTCAATCATGCTTCAACCACTGGACGGTTCGGGATGAAACTTGGCATACACATAGGTCCTGGAATAGCATATAGGCTACTTTTTATCTCAAAAAATTCAAAAGTTTTCGCGGGAATAACTATAACAGAGTTGAAGGTACTATAGCTACACCTATAGCTTGCTATAGCAAACTACATTAATATAATTAAGGAGTTCACGCTGATAACCCAATTTAGGGCGGGTGGAGCTGCTGGCAAAGTCAAGTAAATAATAATTTAAAATTAAATAGATATTTTAAGATATCTACGGAAATCCGTATGTTTTTGCCTCGATAGGTAATAATAGGTATGGTTATGTGACGCATGCTCTGGTCAATTGGTTATACGGCCATGGTATAGACGTACAGTCGGAGTTTCCGCAGCTTCGACAGCGAGGATCGCTTGTATTTTCACGAGTGCGCCAAAATGTATGCAAGTAGGTCTAACCTCTCGAGAGACGTGTGTAAAAGTACTTGCAATTTTTTTTCTCGCGAATTACAGAGTGTGGCAATCTCAGAACTGTTCCAATAAGCTCCCGGCTCACAACGGACGCGTAAAAGTAACTGAAAATATTGCCTCTCAAGAAAAAAGTTTCTAGAGACCCGAGTACTCCAGACTTTTCGTAATAAGCTCTGATATATTTCCTACATCCCAGCTCACATAACGCTTCCGTGTCATACACGATAATGGCTTCTAATTTTATTAATGTAAGCCATTTATCTAGACCTCAGAAGTGCGGCAGATGCGGGACATTTCTTTTGCGTCGAAGACAAATTGCAGATTTTCCTGTTGTCCTTTGCAGGCCACGGCTTAGGCTAGGATTTGGTGCTTGAGTCATGGACAAATGAAATATGTCGACTAACAGTAAACCTAGAATAGCTGGGGCAACAACTAAATTCTATATTTTGCTTTTAATAAAATTATTATTAAAAAAGAAATGAATTATTGCTCGTCCACAACTTAGTATAGTGTATGGTGTGTTTAGCATTTTGCCTATTTCTGCTGAAAGCCCGTACGTGTCGAAGGTCTTAGGGTAGCTTTAAACTCTGCTTTTGCAAACATTTTTTTTTAAATTCATTGATTGTATAGCAAGCATTGTGACGGAAGACTTAACTCTTATTTAAAACGTTAAAATACAAACACGCTAGTCAAAGTCAACGACAAATCACCTTTATTCAAATTAGGTTTTACAAACACTTTTTATTCGTCAAAACCCATTCTCTAGTCCATAACGTTGATTTGTATAGAAAGTAATTCGATAAGAAACTTGATAGTAGCAGAAGTACTTGTAAATATAAAATTAGCATGCACTATGCGTCTATCTAAATTTTATTAAATATGTAAATAAACCGTATAATTAATACAAACGTTTCAGAATCTCCTTCCTCGCAATTTCCGGCGGCGGCAGTACGTGAGTATTTACTTCGTTGTTGTTTGCGTAACAAATTACACTTATTATATGCGTAAAACATCTGTCAAAACAATCCAGATAAACAGGGTCTTTCTTTGAGATAAAAGAAAATTCTTTTACCAAAAAAACCGACAGGTGTAAGTAGAATTTTATTAATTGTGATTTTTTCTTTAAACAAGTAATAGCTTTTTGAGCATACATGGATATAATGATTTACGTGTACTTTTTATTTAGCTTTGGTTTTATATAATATGTATACGGAAAATATTTTTTAATTGTGCTCTTAAAAAGTTCCTAAATCTTATTTTAATTTAACGTTTCAGTAAATATAATTTAGTCCTTCATAATATAATCCGCTTGTAGTAAATCATTTTCAGGGACCGTGACGTCCATAATGCTTGTTTGTATACTACTTAATTTTTTTAAAGAGTTTTAATATCTCTAAAGACTGAATGATGAAAAGTATTTTTAAGCCAGATGACTATTTGAGAGCTTAAATCCTTTTTATTCCTTTGCTTAGACAACTTTATACCTGTAGGAAGTACATAAATGAGACCCTATAAAGCACGAGAAGATATATTTTTCTTTTTATACAAAATTGAAGAAAAATTATAATTGATTTTAATGTATAGAACATACATTTTGACACGCCTGTAAAATTTCGTAAAGCAGTATCAAAATACCGCAAAGACTAGCAGTCTCATAAATCTTTACAAAATCAATATTTTGAGATCTTGTAACATTACTATACTGGTTTGCTACTCAATATTACTATACTGGTTTCCTACTAACAGTCAGGCGTTCGTTGACGATATTTATATTATTTTTGTCACAAATAAATATTTTTAGACCCATTTCTGGTTGATTGGAAGTTTTGTATTGATATACGTAATTTTTGATATTGAATGCTAAAAAAATAGAATTAAAATTAAGAAGGTTTTTGGATAATCATCACCTAGAGGTAAATTACTGAATGAAAATTTGTTTGCGATTGCCCATGGTTTTAGTAAGTAATTAAATAAATGAAAAATCATACTATTATTTGTAGATAATGGGATATGCAGTTAGCTTACTTTTACAGGGTAAATGTTGCACGTTTTTAAATAGGTTTACCGTGAAATATGGGAACGTTCGGTTACAGAGGCGTTCGGATTAGCCTTTTTTGGATTAGCCTAAGTGCGTATTAAGGCTAAGGTATTCAATCAGAGCCTATCTTTGTTGTGTTTAGAATCAAACAGTTATTTTTGGTTAATTTACAGACTATTAAACGCTTTGAAATTTACTTTCGCTTTATGATTATTAGATGATTTTGGCTGATGAAATGTTTTTAATTGCTGTTGATGTGGTGTCTGAGTATACTTACCGAGCCAACAATCATGTTGTGTTAGTTGATGCTTGATGACTATAGAGTAAAATATTTATTCCCGTACTCCATCATTAGATAGGACTTCAAAAATGAAGTTGAGGTTATTTAAAAACTTTTTCTGTAGAAAAAAAAAAATATCCCCACCTTTTAAACAGCGTACTTTTAAAATATCACTTTTATAGGGCGTTATTTATAAATATACATACCCATAAAAATTGTTTTAGACAAAATCAACTCATAAATAGATATGCGCAATAATTCTTATTCGACGGAAACATAACCTGGCAGGTTTTTTTTCATATATTTAATAACCAGTAGTACCACCGAGCTAGGAATTAGTACCTTTTACCTTTTTGCCGTGCGCGAAACTTTTGAATGTTACAGAACAATGGACGCGGAATGGATTTGAAAAAGAGTACCATTGAAGTTAGACAATCATAAGAGACATAAGACGTGCAAATACGATATTCAATGAAGCAGGCTTGATTAACCTTCGCAGTAGATTCAAATAAGCTAAAAAGGAAAAGAAGTAAAAATTGCTAATTTTGATGAATACGTAATTTTAGCGTTTAGGGCTGGACAAGTGGCCATTTTTAGCAGAAACGCTATCTACAACTCTCAGATGTATTCTAGAAACGATGCATAACCTTCTAAACATAGTTTATAATTCTAAATAATTGATTTGTAACATTTTTAAAATATGTTTTATACAAAGAGTATATAAAAAATATCATTTGGCGGCGCTAGTTAGGTAGGTACTGCGCCTTAGTTTTTACCAGCGGCTCCGTCCGCGCTAAAGCCAGGTGTTGCCGTGGGAATTTTATGGCAACTTGTTAATTTATAGTAAAAACAGGATCTTTTACATTTTTCGGAAAAAAAAAGTCTTGCTTATGTCCTTCTCCACTCGACTATATCTGTGCCAATTTCATCTGAATTGGATGCTCCGTTGCGACGTGAAGTCAGGGCCAACAAACAAACAAACTAACATAAACATGTATAATAGTATAATATAGATAGATAGATTATAATGTTTTCTTGAAAAATACACGTATCTACCTAATATCCACAATTAATAACCATAAAGGTAAAGCCTCTGAAGCAAAAGTATAGATATAAAATCATTTCTATATATTAACTTCTCTGGAGAGAAGTTATTGTAATAGGTCTGAAAATCGAAATTGCTGTATTCCCTCTTGACCATTTCAATCGATACGCCACATCATGACTAAGATCTGAAAAGAGTGTGAGCAAAATCGGTTCAGCGGTTTGTTTTTTATCGCTAAAACTGATTTTACTTACTTAATTGTGGTGTTTGCTACTGAACTATTATTTTTAAATTAACTTCAACAAAGGATCCAGACATAACAAGTAGAAACTTCTTCATTAGCTTAAAAATTTTCATTTTAAATCCGTCTACTCTGGCTTGGGGGGCATTTATTATAAGCCACGTTTCGAGAACGTGCGATGGCAAATGATAACGTATAGGGGTTTTATTTTGACTGAGCAAGCGAGGGAAGCGAGCGAGTTTCTTAAGTCGTATGTGTGCCTATGATATTTGGGGGTACAAAATCTTATGTTCAAAAATTTGCCCAAGTAGAGTTGATTTCTTCATGAAAAAAACTGGCATATAAGGGGTCCGTTATGAAACATTGCAAGTCCGTAGTTCGGGTTAAAATTACTAGTTTTCAATGTTTTGAAATAATGTTTACTTGTAAAACAATCTTATAGAATACGTTTTGATTTTTCTATTTAAAATCTAAAGTTTTCAAAACGTGGTCCTAATGGTTCGGTAGTTGTTCTGGTTGCAGGAAAGCTTGTACGCCTCGTTGCTTTGAGAACATTATACACAGTATATTAACTTTGGTAATTTGCACCAGAAATACAACGTAATTGATGGTGGAAAAAGAAATTTACCTTCTGCTCTAAATTCGGTTATTGGTGTAAGGTTTACACGGCAGCTCCTTGATAATAGTTAGAACGTCTACTATACTAATTCATCATATCAGCTTATATTGGTCCATTGCTGGACATAAGCCTCCGGTATGGCGCGCCACTTCTCCCGGTCCTCTGCCTTCTGCATCCAGTCACTACCGCAGCCACCTTTTTAAGGTCGTCGGTTCACCGGGCTAGACGGCGTCCCACGCTTCGCCTTTCCATAAGCGGTCTCCACTCTAGGACACGTCTGCTCCATCGACCATCGGTCCTCCGACAGACGTGGCCAGCCCACTGCCACTCCAGCTTGCTAATTCTGCGAGCTATGTCGGTAACTTTGGTTCTCTTCCGCATGTCCTCATTTCGGATTAGATTACTTAGAGACACTCCGAGCATAGCTCGCTCTATTGCGCACTGTGCGACCTTGAACTTGTGGCCCAGCCCTGCTGTAAGTGTCCACGTTTCGGCGGCATAAATCATGACTGGTAGGACGCACTGGTCAAAGACTTTCGTCTTCAGACTTTGCGGTATAGGCGACGTGAAGACTTGACGAAGCTTACCAAATGCTGCCCACTCCAGCTGGATCCTCCTGTCGGCTTCCTTCTCAAAATTGTTCAGGCCCAGTTGGATTGTCTGTCCAAGGTACACATAATCCTGGACAACTTCGAGTAAGGTGCCCGCGACGTATACTGGCGTTGGTACGACGTGTTGGTTGAACATGACTTTTGTCTTATCCAAATTCATGCCAAGGCCCACTCGTCGAGAGGATTCATCTAGGGAGTGCAATATTACGTTCAGCTCTTTCAATGATTTTCGATCTGTATATTAACTAAAACTAAATATTTATATCTTATTCACGTCGGTGTTGCCCCTTAATTGACTATTCTCTCATCCCTAATAAAGGTCTGCTGGAAGAAATTTCTGAATAGAGATAAGCTTACCTATGTACATTTTTCTTTATTATTGTTGTGATATCTATTGTAATTTTTACGTACAATAAACAATAAACGATTTCGGGTCCTACCACTTTTGACGATCACGCTTGGTGAATTAAGATAATTATCTACATCAATATAAAATTATTAGATTCTTTTGATTTCTCTCTCTGAGTGTAGATGCTTCAGAAGTTTCTTACAACATTTGATTATTTTATTGAAATATTCATTTCAAATTAGGGGCGTTACAAGTTTTTTGTATAATCTGCCGAACATTATGAATGTGATCTATGGTACTGAAGCCTTTCTGAAACCCAGCCTGTTCTGGTGGCTGAAACTAGTCAAGTCTTCCAGCGAGACGATTCGTGACGACTCTAGAGAACAGCTTATACACGTGGCTTAGAAGTGTAATCGGTCGGTAGTTCTTAAGTAGAGTTTTATCTCCCTTTTTGAAGAATAATACCACCACACTTCAGTTCCGCGCCTCCGATGTAGTTCCTTAATGTATGACAACATTAAAGAGCTTTGCTTACTCTTTAAGAACTGAGCTTTGTTGTTTCTAAGCTGTTTCAGTGCCGCCCTAATGTCACTTTGGTCAACGTCCGGGATATCCTCGGTGAAGTGGCGCGTCAGCTTGGCTCTTGGATCATCGGTTATGAGGGATGTGGGCCTAGCCGCATGTGACATGTAGAGTTGTCCATAAAACAAATTCGGCTTCTGTTGAGATCTCTGGTTTGGAGGTAACTATTCTGCCATCTGCAGTTTTTAGTTTCGTCAGATAGCTTTTTGCAAGCTGACGCGTAAAAACTTTCGACCCTTTATTCTGCTCAATCGCAAGCTCAATGCTGCGTGTGCTAGAGTGTCAAAGGTCTATAGTAATTCGACTATATAGTTATTCCTGCAGGAACATTTGAATTTTCCAGGATAACATGACCTATGTCCTTCTCCGTTTCTTCAAACATCTCTGTGCCAAATTTCAGCTCAATTGAATGCTCTCTTGCGGCCTGAAGGAAAGCCATACAAACAAACTCTCTCACAAAAAAATTGTATCTTTTTCTCTAGTAAGCAAGGTCCATATTATGTTGCTATCTCAAAAATGCCGCGTCGCATCGTTTCGCGTTTTCAGCGTTTGCAGCGTATGAGCTGACCCTAAGGGGTTAAGAACTAAGTGGCACGGGACCTTATTGTGTTATAGTAGTTACGTAAGGTGCAACAAACTTTTCTCGCCCAGTGGTCAACAATTAAAACTACAGTGGCTATATTGAAATGGTGTGAACTTACAACGACACTAGCGCCCAAAAACCCAAGTTCAGAACGTCAGAAAAGTTTGTTGGACTGTAAGGTGTCGTAAACTAAATATCTTTATATATAAAAATTACGTGTCACGTTGTTTGTCCGCGATGGACTCCTAAACTACAGAACCGATTTTGATCAAACTTCATAACTATCTGTTATTTGATCCAACTTAAAAGATAGGATAGTTTTTATCTCGATTTGTTAAGTGCGAGCCGGACTCGGGCACTTAAGGTAAAAACCAACTTTCAACGGGTTACAGAGGGACGACAGCGGAACAACGTTCGCCGGGACCGCTAGTTATGCTATAAAAACAATGATCACTGCGATTTGTGGGCGTAAGTATTCCCGAACATACGTCACATAAACTGTTTATGTGGTTATAGGTATGATAAACATACCTACCTACCTGGGCAAAGAAACCACAGTGACATGTCTGTCGAATTTTTAAAATAGGTACGGCAGAATTTTTGATAAAGGTACGGCACTCTAACCCATTTTCTATAATATAAAGTGTTTAGTTTGCACAAATTCAGAATTTGAGAACATAGAAAGTGCGTTTGCATGAGTCAATTCCGCCATGTTTTACGGCAGTGAGTGACATAGGTACTTAGTTAGTATATATTGTGCCATGAACAGAACTATTTGTTCAAACAAAACTATTGCTTTATGTAGATTTATGTAAATTATTCGAATCTAATAGGAACTCATGGACAAGTTGACCTTATTTATCTATGAAAACACTAAGAAATATTTTTTTCGGCTTATAAATTATATTAAAATTAACATCATTATCTTCAATTACCCATCTAATTGACTATTAAATAACAATCCAATGAAATAAAGTAAATGACAAGAAAAAAAAAACTAAACCATACAAATAAATATAGAAATTAGATATGTCTCAAAACTAATTTTAAACTAACATTATTCAAATAATTGTTGCCAGCGTTTATTTTGATTAACATTACTTTTTTGTTATCCTTGGCCACTTATCTGTGGCCTACTTATTTTATGATAGTTTAATATTATTTAACGAATAGCTAACGAAAAACGATATTATTCATATACATCATGGTTCTGAAAATAGCTCTGAAGATTATAAAAATCTTACATACATTCCAATCATACGGTTGTTGCACAAGTATTAGAATTTTCGTAACAATCCGTTTATTTATATTATCCTCATAATCCACATAATATAACGAAACAAAAACTCTAATTCTAATCTTTAAATCTTTAAAACTCATATGGTTTCGAAATGAATGTCATTATGCTATTAATGTAAAGCAGGACGGTTTTGGCATCATGGACTCTAACAATTCCTAAATCGTTATGCTTAATGTTAACGTCTTTTATGTACCCATATTCACAAATAAATGTTTTTGTATTTGTTATTTGTATGTGTTCATTGTTTTCTGAACACAATAAATGTTCGATAACTAGTTAGTACAGAAGCCCTTTTTTGCGAAAATAATAATGAATTCTTTTGTCTCGCCGAAGTTATCTTGAAATTAAAAAACCTGAGGGAAAAAGTCTTTGTATTAAACTAGAAAAGAATTTACAATACCTTTCAAGAAGAAATTACTGAGTACAGTTTTGGACGATAAAACTAAACAGAAGCCTTTTTATTGGGATTTTTAACTTGATGTTAAAAAAATACCTATGTTAATATTTTAATTACGGAGGAATGTAAATAAGATTTGCTACAATGTGTCATATTAAGAATCAAATTATATGTCTTTACGTATTTAGTTTTCGACTAGAACCCATAACGATGGACAGGGAAGGGTTATCCTACTTCTGCTCATTTAGGTATTTTACTGCTGCATAGACATGTACCAAGCTATGCTTTTGACCCGGCATTGACCACCAAGAGATAAAAATCTCAAAAAAGTCACAAAAAAGATTTTTTTTAATAGAAAACGGTTCACAAGTTTTTGTAGTGGAAGTGGAAATGTGAAAGTTTGTATGTTTGTTACTCATCACACTTTTAAGATCAAGATGAAACTTTGCACACATATAGGTTAGGTCCTAGAATAGGACATAGGCTACTTTTTATCCCGAAAAATTCAAAAATTTTCGCGGGAATAACTGAAACCGAGCTTAAAGTAACTATAGCTACAGCTGACTTCATTAGTATAATTAAGGAGTTCTACGCCGATAATTGAATTTAGGGCGGGCGGAGCCGCTGGCAAAATCTAGTCTGTAATATTTCTCATTCTGCAGAACCCTAACCGAATGCGTGTACGTCATGCTTGTTTTGTTAATCAATGCATACTGTATGTGAAGAATAGTAACAAAGTTAGTGGCAATAGGCTGGCCACGTCGCTTGTTGAACCGATAACCAATGGGTACGGTGTGCCTGGTGTACGTAGGGCTACCAGGTGGACAGATGTGGTTATAGAGCTGCAGGATGCCAGTGGAAGCAAAGCAGCTCCGAACCGTCGTTGTAACAACGTATGGGGTAGGCCTACGTCCAACTTGGTACAGCAAGCACGTACACTGAACCCACCTACGGAGCCACCCTGTTATTACCTTGATGGGTTTCTGTAAAAAACGAGCACTAATAATAAAATACAAGGCCTGTACAGCTGTTTATATTTAGTATTACATGCTTATCAGCCTCATGCATCCCCAATGTTGGGGCACGACTTAAATTTTTTAATATTTATTACATTTCCCAAATAAAGAAATTTATAAGTTTTACCTAAATGTCTTTTTTACGACCTAGTAGCGATATAATATAAATTTTCTTCGTAAAACTAAGTAACAGCTTTGCCTTACCGTCCGTGTTTTTATGAGTGCAGCTTTTGTCTAGAAAATTTTCAGAGCACTGGCTGTGGTCGTGCAAACTCACTCCATATTGGACATTCATAATGACAGCAGAAAAAATTACGAGCTATAGCCAAGTCACTTACTCCCCTGTTATATATTTGCCTATTTATTTGCTTTGCATAATGCAACTCAGTCAATTGACTAACTCATCATCGCCTTCTAAGATTTAGAAACAAGTCCTGTGAACACCCTCATAATCTAATAAAGTTGTCAAAAAACAGTTGTTTTGCTTTATTGCTCGAAAGGTTAACACGTACTAGTAGGTAAACAATTTATGTATTAAAGCTGGTTTAGTTAAAAGCTCGCTAAGAAAATGTCCATGGATGATTTTCATAGATCTTGAGAAGGCCTTTGACCGTGTGTCAAAAACACTGATATGACACTGATATGTCGCGGAACCTTCTTTGCGTGAATGACTCTTGTCAGTCAGTATACCATAAAATACAAAACATTTAGATCTTAAAACAATGGAGAAATTTAGACAAATGTCGAGCCTTATGAAATGAAATAAGACTGCTGATAAATCTCAAATTGAAAAATTCTGAACTCAACTTCTGAAATTAGACGGTAAAACTTTGTTAATAGTAAACAAAACAAAATACTTAGGCTTTGCCATTAGGGAACTCAACCGGTTTTATCCGATACCAAAATAATCGAGAAAACCTAATTATTTTTGGCCCTGTTAAAACCGTTTCCTAAATAAATTGGAATCAGTTTTCGGTCTTTTGCGATTCTGGATAGATGGGGAATTACTGGATAGATGGGGAACTGGATGGAATAAATGGCACAAAATCTCAGAAGTATTATATGCTCTGAAAATGCACGTGAAAACCAAAGGCAATGTCTATAAAACTACCGTTCGATTAATTCTACTCTACGATAGTGAAGCGTGGGCAATGAAGAAAGTACATGAGCGAAGACTGTGTAGTATATATATGTGTGTGTAATATCAGCATAGTTTGTTGGTTTCTAAATTGCGCTACACATGTCACAACTTTTTGTAAAACTTGAAGAATATTTTATTTCAGCTCCTCTAGTAGATCTATGGTCTCTATATACCTAAGTATTTGATATTAATTTCAACTTGATACACTTTTCTAAGAAAAAAGGACTTATAATCCGATTACAGACGGACGATGAAGTGATCTATTAGACAGGGATGTCTTTTTTTCTTTTAGATACATAAAAACATTGAGATATAAAATCCTGAACATCGCGCGAGCAAATCCGCCGCCATGAACTAATAGGTAAGGCAACAGGATATAATTGTTACTAAGTAAGGAGCTTAGCAACAATTCATAGAATTTGCTTCACTTATTCCATGTACATAATTCTCGTTAAAATTTACATAACCCTCTTTTGTGAATGCGAATGACAGATGCGGGAACAAACTACTGCCTAATGATAATTCTGAGTTAAACTCGACTTACCAAGCCCATTAACTACGATCGCCTCATACAGTAATATTTGATTTGCTGTTATTAATTAGATATAAGTGGGTAATATTATTCCATTGTGTTGACAGAATACAAACTAGTCAAGCGAATAAAGATTGGATATGGAATAATTGTGTATTATTTATGTGTAGGTGTTTTTACGTACTTAAAGAAACGTTATTGATTTTTATATATTTTTACTTAAACAAAAGAAAGGCTTCGACCTTGATTATTACTTAAACCAAAGTTTTCTTGTAAAATAACTCCTTGATGTTCATAATTCAATATCAATGTTAAATGTCAAAATTCTTGGCTAAGTAGCTATTGGAATAGACGTCTTAAGTATAATAAGTTCTTTATCTATTAGATATTGAAGTTCTTTATTTAATAGAATTTTCTATAAAATAAAATTTATAATGCATTATAGAAGCTAAATTTTAGGAAGTTTTAAAATTTATTGAAGGTTTGTTTTAAAATTTTAAAACGATACATCAAAGATTTTAATATTACGACTAGGGTTTCTGCTCGAGAATTCTCGAACTCGAGAAGACTCGAGAAATCCGCCCTGGTTCGAGACGAAAAAATATCCCGTGCCTTGAGAATCCTCGAGAATTCTCGAGGCACTAATTCAGAAATTACAGTCCATGAAAACGGAAAATAATTTTGCCCATTAGTTTTTGGAAAATTTAAATACGAAGGTCGAAGACAGGCGCAACGCGAAATTAATTTTACTAATCAAATATCAGACAATATCAGACAATAACTGCAGCAAGATTGCTCTGGTAAACTTCTGCGAAGGACTTTACTACCGACTGTTTCCGAGCAGCTCAGAATCAGAAGCAACAAGAAATTGTGATAGAATTACTGATGAGACAGATTCTTTAAAGTTTGAGGTAGTGCTCCAAAAAGCCATTCAAAAGTTAATAGCGCTACTCTGGAACGCTTAAATGCTCAAGTGAATAAAAGTTTGATCAGGAAAGAGTTCAAAATATTTAAATCTACAGGAAAACATACACCCAATCTCGAAAACCTATTCCAAGCGGTCATGACAGTCAAGCTAACTTAAACTGAAAACGAGAGAGAATTCAGCTTAGCGAGCAATATTGTTATCAAAATAAGAGTCAGACTATTCGATGAGTCTATCAACGCTCTGATTTTCTTAAAAGCGTATTCCCTAAGAAAAACGTTTGGGAACTTTATAATAGGTGAAGCACTCTACTTAGCTAAGCTTTGATTCTGTTCATCTTGAGCTTAGGATTTTTAACTAATGATCTCAATCAGTGCTAAAACTATTAAAATAATTTTGAACGACTTATAATAAATTTGTTATAGAGAGAAAATTTGAACTCTTAGTGACATGTTGCTATTAGTTTTGTAAGTTTTAATTATAGTAATGATTATTTAAGGAGCTTTCTGTGTTTTGATATCGATCAAAGATAAATCTGCGAAATACCAAAGACTGATTAAAGAATTACTTACTACTGTTATTATTACTGTTATTTGTAGTAACAAATTATTAGAGTCTAATTTTCTTCAGATAGGTGTTCTTGTTATTTTTAGAAGATTACTTATTATATATAGATTGACGCAAATTTTAAATATAAACTCTTAGGGTTGTTGTGGTACCGTACCACCCTTAGTTATCTGTTTTCATCAGTTTTTTAAGATTTTATTATTGTGATGTTTCTGTAAGAAGATTTTTATATTTGACCTTAATGATCTCAAAGTTAGAGCCAATAAATACCAATATCATTGGTAACTTGATACTGAAGTTTTTTTTTTCTAGATGATTAAGACGAACGCAAATTTTTTATGTTTCTTATTCTTGTAAGTATTAACATTTGTTTATTATGTGTTAGAAGATTTTTATGTTTCGTTACTTTTAAGTAAGTGCAGTTGGGGTTGTAAAAAACTGTTCCTTTCGTGATTATTTTGAGTATTTCCTTTAAATTTTATTACCAATTATAAGTCTTTTTTGAAAGCATCAAGACTCGAGAATTTGTCCTCGAGAACGAAAGTAGTTTGAGAAATTACGACACTTCTATCCCTAAGTTCTAAGGGCTCTCTCTTTCTTTAATCTTTAAGGTCAAGTCAGAGATTTAGAAAACGTATACCCGTAAAGTCCACGATACAGCCACAGTATTTCAATCCACAAACGTGATAGGTGGTAAGCCTGTTGCCATACCGGGAACAAACTGGAGTTGAGACAACTTGATTTTTAACAATATAGGTTTCCCTTCGCGGGAAATTGAAACGGGACCTTTGAAATGGCAGCTCAACATTCTTCCACCACGCCACTAGTCGCTTGAGTAACGGGCCGCGGGAAACTAGCTAGTAATTTTCTTTATTATTGGGTGAGGGTGTGAAATTTGTTTACAGGGTGTAAATTATCGTGTCACTACATTTCTTGTCTTAACAATATATGGGCAAAATTACAAGGAGCATAGATTTATTACCAAGTAGACAAGGTTACCTGTCACCAAAAAATGTCACGTCAGAGCGAGTAGGCAACATGAGAGTGATGGATGGTATCCATCGAGACAAAGTCGTTAATCTTAATATTGCCCGTCTTCTGTCTATATAACAGTTAGGTTATATTCGTGTTAGATACGTACAAGAGTTAAAATAGTATAATAAAACATTTCAAATTAGTTCGTCGATGGTCAGGCGCCATATTGTTGGCCAAAGTCTGTAACAAGCACTAAGCACTGACAGCACACAGTCCACTGAGTGCAGCTGCATTTTATTAGTTATTTTCTTTATCAGCTCTTTACAGGGCTCTTTCGTTTGCGACATACAAGTAAATTTCCGCAACAATGCAATAATTTCTATTTTATAAAATAATGTTATTTCTTAAAAAGGACCACTAAACAAAATGAAAACGAACCGGCCTCCTTCGAGTCGGATTTGCGCAGCGAGGGTTCCGTACCAGCACAGAATGCTAGAGCCCGACTCGCACTTGATCGGCTTTTATTATTTGTTGTTTTATTATAGGTCGTTTTAAATTTGAAGCTTTAAAGGTTAACAACAACATGCCCATTGGATGGAGACCCCTCCTATAAATTTTTACTTTTTGTTTATTTATTGTTTGTTTTGAAAAAAACCTAGCTTATTTGGTCTAAAAGTATAGACAGACAAAAAGGCAGACAGCGTAGGCTCAGTAATGGGTCCGTTGGCACTAGTGGTGCGGAAAAAAATAACTAAAAATTACTATTTAAAAAAAAACCAAGCTGCACGGGAAAAGCAAGGTAGGGAGGTTGATTATATTTATAATTAAATGTTCTGTAAGCAAAAGCTAGTAATAACTGACATTCCCCAACAATAGCAGAATAAAACAAAGCTCGCTGTCCGTCCTTCATTAAAATTTGCGTCCATTTGTATAATTAAATATGAGATGCTGTGCAATTACTTGCTGATGAATAGTACAAAAGCGATGTAAATAATCTAAGTGTGCTCCCAGCCAATTCTAGCGAAAGACGAGCACATAACACTGGCATGGCTGTAGGTATCAGTTTTTTCCTTTTCTTAAAGCAACTCTTGGCACTTTTTAACCCAGTGAATCTTCGTTGTGGGTAAAGGTATAAGTTTAAAATTCAGTCACCATAACACTTACTAAACCGAATTACGAGTTTGTCCCTAAATATTTGTTTGTGGAGACATATGGGGGAGGCCAACGTTCAGCAGTCGACGACAACGACGAACTAAATTTAAAGTTTTCTTATTTTGCACTGACACAGTCTCACCCGCCGATCATCAAAATTCCAACGTAGGTACCTACTTGTAGCTGAGACAGAAACTTCAAATTTTGAATTGAGTTAAGCCTATATTCTTAATATGAAGATGTGAAAGTCGGACTCGCGCACAAAGGGTTCCGTACCATTATCTATGGTATATGGTATCTATATATTATACGGTAAAAAATTTACGTTTATAGTATGGGAGCCCCCTTTAATATTTATTTTAGTCTGATTTTTAGTATTTGTCATTATAGCGGCAACATAAATAGATCTTCTGTGAAAATTTTAACTGTCTAACTATCACGGTTCATGAGATGTAGCCTGGTGACAGACGGACGGCAAAATATACATACATTCAGATCAGCCTACCTTACGTTCATAATTCTGAACAACAATATTGATTGATTGTTGTTATGATTTTGGTAGTCATTGTATGTATGTAATAACACCTAAATTATTTATCATATAATATAAGGAGTAGGATATCGTTCGATGCGTTTTGACATTCCGCGTGCCACAGAGTATATGAAGTCTCATTAAATCGAATATGGCGAATTTAAAAATAAACTAAACTCGAAAAAAAAAGATAAATAGAAATATACTTTGTATCAAATGTAAGGACTTGATAAGCCAAATATATTTTCAGTTCTGTACTCTGTATTGTTTAATACTTCTGACCCACTTTAATTAAAAGATTGTTTTAAATACCACTTTTGTATACGGTCTTCATCCAATCTTTAATTAAAAGTTCCTTCTCATTCATCACATTTTAATGATAAGTCGGTTACCGTATTTTCAGTCAACCTGTGGAATCCCTTACCTGTCTCTATTAGAAAAGCACAATCACTTCCTGTATTAAAAAAACTAATTAAATTGTATTTTTAACTAATTGTATATAGAGGGGAAATGCAGCCAGCGTTCTTGGATCTCTACCACGCGGTCACACACTTTTTTATAATTAGCTTTTAAGTTTCTTAGTAGGTATATCGTTTTGTAATTACTAAAAATTATGATTTTGACTGATTAAATTGCATTATTCAACTATTTGTTAAACCCGGTTATCTTTTAAAGCTTATCCTCCTCTTGTAATATTTAATTACTTCTTTTTGCTACATTTTTGTTTAAGTAAGTGAATGTATGTATATGTATGTAAATAAGTTATTTATAAATATTTATTTGGTATGTAATTTTTATGTAGGTAAATATTGAGTAATAATATTTATTTAACTTTTATATATAATGTTGTAATTTTAATAATACGAGTACACCACCTACCCAACTTTATTTAAATTTTCCTTTAGCCATAGGTTGGGTGGCAGAAATCGCTTCTTGGCGATAACACCGCCTTTTGTACCAATGCATCTTAAAATTAGTGTTCCTTAGATTAAGTTGTTTGTTTGGTGTACAGTAAAAAAATATTTATTATTATTATTATTATATTTATAACTAAAAAAAAAAAAAGTTGTTTCTGGAATCACTCTGGTAGACGGGTTATAGTTTTTTTTAACAACCTACCAATATCTAGTGTCGTAAATATACTGTCAAGATGACAAAATTAATCGCATAAACATAAACAGTCTAAACTGGGGCCTTTTCTTTAAACGAACTGCCAACAAAACAACAAATGTTAACCCTAGACAGTATAACTCGATATTTTTCTCGAAATTTATCTAACACTTCTGATTTCCCAAGTGTCTCTAGTTTAAGCTTCTGAGTCGATCTCTATCACGAAATTTATATGGCAATTCTGTAACTTCGGTATATTTATAACACTTTAACTGACGCGGGCCTTAAAGACTACTAAAAAGGACTAAATTATATTCGTGAGTAATTATATTTAATTTTCATGTAAAAATACTTTTATTGTGTACATATTCACTTCGACATAAAAAAAGTTTTTGGGAAGTTATTTAATACGGAATAGAAAAAAAAAATGCATAATAGCTGCATTTACTGTTCGACATTTAAGGGTTGGTTGACTTAGGATAAGCGCCCCCTGTTGCACTACAATGAATAAATGTATTGTAAAGATGTCTATTCTTCGGTTTATGTTTCTGTGCCTAAACAAATAAATAAAATATTATAAATGTGTATGTTAGTTAGTTTGCCCTTCCTTTACGTCACGTCGCAATGGAGTATACAATTGAGCTGAAATTTGGCACAGGGAGAGGTAAAGGGATAGAACAGAAAACTTTGTACTGGAAAATTTGAATATTCCTGCAGGAATAGCCGAAAAACTGGCGTTGACGTGGACAAATATATATATACGTACTATAGTAAATTTTCTTACTTTAATGAAGAATTTACCGTAAAAATCTGACGCCAATAACCAAATTTAGCGTGGGTCAAGCCACCAACAAAACCTAATTATAAATAAATACATAATACACATTCTAATGAATTTAATGTTCACAAATATTAATTAGATATGTTTCTATTTAGTGCGGGGATTAGACCCTAACCCTAATTTAGCCGGAAACGGTTTAGGAGTAGCCACGAGCATAGAAACTGCGTATTATTTGTTTCTTATACTAAGTCAAGAGTCTTATGATTCATTCATTAAAAAATGACCATATACAAAATATTTACGGCTATCGGTCTATAACTTAATGTGTTACTTAGCTTTTAAACGTCACATATTAAAACCTTTTTCTTAAAGGTTGATACACAAAATTGTTTGCTAAGAAATAAAAATAAACTAACATCTCAAAAATACTCTACTTCTCGGTACAGCTTCATTTCCAATATTGGATAAAGCAATCTAGGAGCAGTGACGAGAACCAGATGAAATCGCTGCGTACTAATACTAACATACGATATAATAAAATGGGAATACAGTTCTTAATAAAGACGCAAAGTATTTTTCTATTCTTTACAATATATATAAATAATTGAAAATCTTAATCTGTTACCAAAGGGAAAATAAAAAGAAGAAGAAGAAGAAAGAAGAAAAACAGGTATCAGAATATTTTCGCCGATTACCGTATAAGAAACCAAATTACGTTTTAACAACCTCAATTAAACAAAGAATCAGCCTGTAGTAGTCTGCTTGCCCAGATCTGAGCTGAACTGGATGCCCCATTGCGGCGTGAAGGTAAAGCAAACAAACAAACTAACCAACCGTTGGTAAACGGGAAAATAATGACGAATGTTAAAAACAGAGGGCCACGTTTAATCCCGAATTAATGACGTAACAACCGCTAAGCTTTTTGGTATTCGCATAATGATCTTGTTATATCAGTTCTGTTTGATGAGCTCAGAAGTATTATGCATTATTGGCACGTGCATCAATAGTTTAATCCGTAGTTTACATAATATTTTTTAAGAGTAAGCACTATTGTAGCTGAACTCAAAAGGTCACCAATGCTGAAGTTTTAAGACGAGTCGGACTATTCAAAAGGAGTTGGTAAACTTGCTTGCCTCGGTCACGACTTTAGCCGAACAAGAAGGAGACGTTTTATTGTAACTTTAATAATAAGCAACTTTGTAGGAAACTCGGGTTTGAGTGGTGGAAATTCATGTCTTCGGTACTTTCGGCATTTTCGCCTTGGTTCTTGTACTATGCCAGAGATAATGTGAATTCCAGCGATGGGAGAGGAACAAGAACAAAAAGAAGAAGTACATTTTTATAGCAGACAGAAGACTAAATAAGATAAAACTTGTAATCATGTCCTATGTAGGTATACATAATATATATACATATAATATTATATAGCATAGATATGTTCCACAATATGTTAAAGCGATGTTAAGATCTGTGTGTAGTTTATAAAAAGAAGAAGAAGAAGAAGAAAGAAAAACAGGTATCGGAATATTTTCGCCGATTACCGTATAAGAAACCAAATTATGTTTTAACAACCTCAATTTAACAAAGAATCAGGCTGTAGTAGTCTGCTTGCCCAGATCTGAGCTGAACTGGATGCTCCATTGCGGCGTGAAGGTAGAGCAAACAAACAAACTAACGAACTTGAAACTCACTTTCACATTTATAATATCATAACATGTATATGAGTACTAAGTATTTTTTTAACCGACTTCAAAAAAGGAGAAGCTTCTATGTTTGACGAATATATTTTTTTATGCATGTCCATTTCTCCTGAAAGAGTACGTTTCATATAAAGTGGATTTAAAAGTTAAACTTTTGGAGAAAATAATTGATGTTAATTTTGGAACGTGCCTTTTATGATGATGATTGTATAAAATTCCAATTTTTTTTAGAACATTGTTACAAGAATATGTTCTTACATACGTTTTTTGTACGAGAAAAAAAACACTTTGTTACTCAAAAGCAAGAAAAAAAAGATTGATGGCATCAAAAAGATGCACTAAAAAGGTAAAAATTATTACTTATTTCCTTAAATCTGATTTGAATTACAGTTTGGAGTTGGTTTCATGCAAGCAAAGTGTATTATAAACTACTTAAGTACATAGACACCAACTTTAAACTGTGATTCAGATCTGATTTTTGGAAATAAGTAATTAATTTTACCTTTTTTAGTGCATCTTTCTGAAGCCAGTTGTTTTTTTTTGTTAAAAAGTTTTTTTTTTTATAAAATAGTTTGACAGTGTTAATCTTGAATTATTAAATTTATGTTATATTTAAATAGATAAACCCATATTTTATTTGGTCAACTGTAGCAGTTTTGAAGTTTAGGTTTGTTAAAGAAATACTAAGCAATCTATTTTAAGATACACTTTAAATTACTTATAAAATCTTTAGGGACATCACTAATGTTTCTCTTCGGGTTTAAGATGTTTTAAATTATTAAAGTAAATAATTTAAAGAACAATGGCCTTGGTCTATAAGTGATTGGACTAGATTTAAGTCTTTTAGTGCAAAATTTTCCGCCATTAATAATACAAAACTTGGGAAAATGATTAAAAATAAGTTGGGAAAAGTAAGTTTTAAATCATCTATCTTGGTACCTCTTGCAGATAAAATAAATAAATATTGCAGGACAATAAACAGCGACATCAGGTACCAAACTAAGCAAACCATTTACTATTGATACCAGGCAACGGATACAAATACGTATATATCCATTTTTTTTTCAATGAATATATACTGTACAAAATAAAACATCCAGACTCGACACAAATACAAATGTTCATAACATGAATGAACCAACGCCCCTTTGTTCAGCAGGCAGATCATTACCCACTGAGCCAAAATGCCGCCGTAAATATAAAAAAAATACTCAATAAATTGGCAAATAATTATTCAATGGCAATTTTATGTTAGTCCTAGCCTTTTCTGCGGCTGCGCCCCAGTATTGTGAAATTCTGCTTTCACCGTGGAATTTCTACGGATTTTTTTCCTAAATTACTCGGGAAATATGTTTGAAACACACATAGGCGGTTTAATTTATTTAAAAGATATATAAAACCAATAGCAATAAATAAAACAAATTAATTTTAGTTCAATTAAACCAAACCTCTTCTCGGTTTCAGTCTGCTGTCAAAAGCAACAAAATATTGTGTTACAAACATGTCGGCAAACGTTGAATTCAATTAATCTAAATTTTCTTAAATTCAATCAGATCCTTACTAATATAGTTTTTATTTGTGTTGTTTGTTTCTTTATTTGTTTGTTTGTGATTGCTTAACTTCACTACGGAGCAAACAATTAAGCTGATGAAGGGACGGAGACTACGTTTAATCCCGAAAAATTCATATATTCCCACAGGAATAACTACAAAAGAATTCTATAAAACGAACTATTACTTTCTTTTTATTTCCTTCCTATTTCTTATCTAATTCTAGTTTGGTTTTTTACTAGAGTATTCCCACATATCGCTAGAATGACCTTAGATATATTTTCTTTATGTCCAATATATTAGTTAGACAACAAAAAAGCTGATTAAACTTTTTTTACAAACTAAAGTTTTATTACAAAAGAGTGTTTCAATTTCCTACTAAATGCACAGACCACGAAGGACATTTTTTTAACTGGTTTTCGCAACCTCGCTTTTCAATGTTCCAGGCAAAAGCACGTCTCTGTGTCGAGCACAAACAATCCGTTATTAAAGCTGCGGGTACATAGGCGGGGCTTCACTATGCAAATGTGCATTTTCGATTTAAATATATTTATAATCTGAATCTTGATTAATATCATACATACATTTGACGATATTCCAAGAGCTCAGTTTTTATCATTTGTCGATAGGACCCTAAAAATTAAACGCGTCAAAAATGTCAATCACTTTTTTCTTCTTTTGACTTTTGTTTTTCTCATTAATTCACTGTAGTCCCAGAAAAAAACTCTATAATGAATATAAATATAATACCTAACCAGCAGTGAAAGGCGACCTTTGCTCTAAGCAGGTGACAGAATGTCTGAAGTGACATAAAGCGATCAGGTTACAGCGCTGCAGCGTTTTGAGATATTGTTTTAAGTAGCTAAATAAAAAAATTATATACGATCTCCTCTTTTTTTTTCGTCGGTTAAAAAGCATTATAAAGCCGCAGCATGCAGTAATGAACGAAAAACCTACGGTGCACACTTTGCCAAAACTGATAGCCAATTACCACACGATTACACGTCCATTGGTTAAAATACCGTTTTTACGTAAAAGTGATTGGTTGGATATTAATAATATTAAATAAATCTGCTAATGAAATGCTATAGTATATAGTAGTTTTTCATTAAAATTTTTGGCTTGTTGCTTATAGGCTACTTAAAAATGTTAATTGCAAGTCGAATTACAGCAGAGAGGATAACCAAAATATAGGAAACCTTCCTTACGTACTATATCAAGGGGTTGCCTTAGGATCCCCACGCCGCGGGAAATAGCATGTCGATCTACATAAATTAGATTTTATATATTAAAAAAGTGTTTTGTAAAAGAAACCAGAGTTGTTTTTGAAATAATGACTGATCCACATAGGTTACAACAAGGATAAAGATATAGTCTTCAACTTTCATTTATGAGGATGTGTTTCGTACTCAATCGACTGAATTTAATATAAAAATACTGTGTAATTATATTGAGTAGTCCATTCCTAACTTTGTAAAGTTAAGTAAAGTACCTATAGTATGTACTGTTCGAAGCAATCTCATCTCGTTCGTGTCACTGCTCCTTGATTACTTTATCCAACATTGGCAATGAAACTGCACCGAGAAGTGTAGTACGGTATATTTGCAGTTTTACTTTATATTTTATTTCGATAGAATTGCAGTATATGTTTGTGTTATTTAATGTATTTAAATTCAAGTTATTTGTACAAGATTTACATTCCTAGAAACAAATAACGAAGAAAATAAAGGATCTAGAGTAGAGTCCATTATAGGAGGAACTAGGTATACCACCTAGACGATCTATTAAGTTACCTGATCGCGGGAAGTCACTAGATACTGGTGGTTTTAAACGATTAATGGATAAACCTGAATATCTAAAGGGTAGACCTAAGTCTAGATTGGACATCGATATCCTATTTTAAATTAATAAATAAGGCTGTTTAAATTAAAATACTCATTTATGATTTGAGAATATCCTCAGAGTTGAGAATAAAACTTGTGTTGTTTTGTCTGTCCCTGTTGGTTAACATTAGACTGAAATGAAGTAGACAGAAATGTCACCTGAGATGAATTACAGCACGTCCTGTTATCTGTGGTCGCGCGCCCGGACTATAAATTATAGTCCAACAATTTTTTCTAAAGCGGCGGTCAAAAATCAAAACTCAGTTGCTATATTGAAATCGTGTGGACCTATAACGACACTAGCATCTAAAATCCCCAAGATCAACCCAAGATCAGAAGGTCAGATTTTTTTTTAACACTATACAGCAATGTTACTACACAGGAAAAGTAAAGATGTTACCATGATTTCGTAACCCAAAATTGCATTTTTTCTCCTGAAGTCATAGTTGACGCGCCAATTTTGATGATGTATATATATACTTAACAAATATTAAAATACGAAGTTAAATGGAATTGTTTAAAACTATAAACTGCATTTTAGACAAACTAGATATTATCAGCGGCTCCACCCATCCTTAATTCGGTAATTGGCGTGGAATATCTATGTCAACCACATAATTATGCTAATGAAGTTTGCAATAGCAAACTATAGCTGAAGTTATAGTTCGTTTGATGGGTTTCGGGATAAAAATTATCCTATCTCCTGCCCCGGGATTCAAACTATCTCCATACCAAATCTCATCTAAATAGGTTCAGCGGTTTGAGCGTAAAGAGGTTACAGACAGACAGAGTTACATTCGCATTTATTATAAGAATGGATGCTTAAGTAAATTGGATAATTTTTTAGTTGTCTAAACCACCTCATGGTATAATTTACCAATCAATTTTTTGAATTACTAAAACTTTTCTCATTAAAAAGATGGAAACAACTTCGCAGGAATCTAGAAGGAAGTAGAATATTAGTTTTAAGCGGTTTCTTACAATGTCTAATACTTCCTTTAATATTGTTCCTTCCTTTGAGGTAATTTCAAGGGACTATGTGAAAAGGTTACAAATGTCTTTACTGCGAAGCTAAAATTAGGGCCACTTGGGAAATTAAGATTTAGATAAATTTCGAGAAATACTGTTAAGGATTGACATTTTTTCTTTGTTAACAGGTTGTTTAAAGAAAACCAATTTTGACAATTTTAAATCTGAATTGTCTCTTTATAGGATCTTATTTAGTAAAACAAGCATCTTATTCCCTTAGGCTCTACTTACACAGACTTTAAAAACCCATATCATCACTATGTACTACAGACAACTTGTTGATCACAAGGTGATGTTTTGCATGTAGACATTATGCATTTTTAAAATTTGAAGGGTTTAACTATAGGTCCATATCTTGTAATTGATACGAGTATTTCAAAGTGAGCAAAAACAATTTAAACCTACTACAATCAACTGTTGTTGACACACAATCTTGAAAGATATTGACTCGTTCTAAACACAAGATTAATTACAGAATTTGTCCCGGATTCTGGTCCATACACAATATTACTCAAACTGTGTAATTACAAAATCTTAGCTTTGTGTAATTAGAAACAGTTACCTTTTCCTGAAATATATTACTTTGATCGTACTTTAGAACTGTTCCAACAATTAAATTAGACATGTCAATTCTGAATTGCTCCGTTTGTTTACAAAGTTGTAACTGTTATTTGAATTATGGTGGAAAGTGCTTAGATTTAGTATTATTAAGTTTTTAAAAGCTTTAGTTGAATTTGCCAACTTCATTATAGAAGGTCGTAGTTTGTCTTGAGACCTGCATGCCATGGGCTTTCATAGGTGTTTCTATGGAGGAGTTTATATTGTTCATAGTTTTTTCGTCGCCATACAAGCCTTTCTTTATTGTTTTTTTTTTATACCACTTAGGTGGCAAACAAGCACCGTGGCCTATTGACGCTTGCAACACCAGGGGTATCACTCGCGCGTTGCCGACCCTCCAAAAATCCAATAACTTCTTTCTTGAAGAACCCCATACTGTAGTCCTTAGAGAAAACCTTGGCAGGGAGCTCATTCCACAACCCAAGCGTACGCGGGTGAAAGTTTAAAGTGCGGTCTAAAAAAATTCTCGAGTTGGGTATCATAATGAAGCGGCTTAAAAGACGAGTACGAAAATATGTAACACTTATAATGTAATAGCAAAGCGCGAGTAAAAATACACACCCTCTGAAATAAATATAACTAATTATTTGAATGAATAAAGAAAAATAATTGCACGGATATTTTCTAAATAAATGTACTAACTTAAATCCATTCCTATAATTATCCCTCATGGATACCAGCATCATAACTGGATTTTAATAAAAAATAGACCGATCCGTAAGTATAATTTTTGAAACAAAAAAATCTAAATTGTTTTATAAATGACGGAATTTCGTGATGAGGAAAATTTAAAACAAATACACCTGGTAACACTGTATTTAATGGGTTTCGACTAAAAGCCAATGTTTACAGCTTACAGAAAATTTATCGTTTTAGATTTTTAATCTTAGCGTCGTCTTTTGTAAGATACTACATTTAGTCTGTTGAGATAAAAAACATTTTTCCCAAAAAAAAATAACTGGCTTCAAAAAGATGCACTAAAAAGGTGAAGTTGGTGTCTATGTACCTAACAGTTTATAACACACTTCACTTGCATGACACCAACTTGAAACGGTAATTCCTATCAGATTTTTGGCATTAATTATATGTTTTTACCTCTTTAGTGCATATCTTTGAAGCCGGTTCTTTTTTTTTTGATAATAAGTTTTTATTTTTTGATTTTGAGTGACGAATTGCTTTTTTTCTCGTACACTAAAAATATCCATACTTGTAACAAAATTTTATACAATCATCAACACAAAACCGTTGGTAAACGGGAAAATAATGACGAATGTTAAAAACAGAGGGCCACGTTTAATCCCGAATTAATGACGTAACAACCGCTAAGCTTTTTGGTATTCGCATAATGATCTTGTTATATCAGTTCTGTTTGATGAGCTCAGAAGTATTATGCATTATTGGCACGTGCATCAATAGTTTAATCCGTAGTTTACATAATATTTTTTAAGAGTAAGCACTATTGTAGCTGAACTCAAAAGGTCACCAATGCTGAAGTTTTAAGACGAGTCGGACTATTCAAAAGGAGTTGGTAAACTTGCTTGCCTCGGTCACGACTTTAGCCGAACAAGAAGGAGACGTTTTTTTGTAACTTTAATAATAAGCAACTTTGTAGGAAACTCGGGTTTGAGTGGTGGAAATTCATGTCTTCGGTACTTTCGGCATTTTCGCCTTGGTTCTTGTACTATGCCAGAGATAATGTGAATTCCAGCGATGGGAGAGGAACAAGAACAAAAAGAAGAAGTACATTTTTATAGCAGACAGAAGACTAAATAAGATAAAACTTGTAATCATGTCCTATGTAGGTATACATAATATATATACATATAATATTATATAGCATAGATATGTTCCACAATATGTTAAAGCGATGTTAAGATCTGTGTGTAGTTTATAAAAAGAAGAAGAAGAAGAAGAAAGAAAAACAGGTATCGGAATATTTTCGCCGATTACCGTATAAGAAACCAAATTATGTTTTAACAACCTCAATTTAACAAAGAATCAGCCTTCTTCATCAATCAATCTTACATACGTTTTTTGTACGAGAAAAAAAACACTTTGTTACTCAAAAGCAAGAAAAAAAAGATTGATGGCATCAAAAAGATGCACTAAAAAGGTAAAAATTATTACTTATTTCCTTAAATCTGATTTGAATTACAGTTTGGAGTTGGTTTCATGCAAGCAAAGTGTATTATAAACTACTTAAGTACATAGACACCAACTTTAAACTGTGATTCAGATCTGATTTTTGGAAATAAGTAATTAATTTTACCTTTTTTAGTGCATCTTTCTGAAGCCAGTTGTTTTTTTTTGTTAAAAAGTTTTTTTTTTTATAAAATAGTTTGACAGTGTTAATCTTGAATTATTAAATTTATGTTATATTTAAATAGATAAACCCATATTTTATTTGGTCAACTGTAGCAGTTTTGAAGTTTAGGTTTGTTAAAGAAATACTAAGCAATCTATTTTAAGATACACTTTAAATTACTTATAAAATCTTTAGGGACATCACTAATGTTTCTCTTCGGGTTTAAGATGTTTTAAATTATTAAAGTAAATAATTTAAAGAACAATGGCCTTGGTCTATAAGTGATTGGACTAGATTTAAGTCTTTTAGTGCAAAATTTTCCGCCATTAATAATACAAAACTTGGGAAAATGATTAAAAATAAGTTGGGAAAAGTAAGTTTTAAATCATCTATCTTGGTACCTCTTGCAGATAAAATAAATAAATATTGCAGGACAATAAACAGCGACATCAGGTACCAAACTAAGCAAACCATTTACTATTGATACCAGGCAACGGATACAAATACGTATATATCCATTTTTTTTTCAATGAATATATACTGTACAAAATAAAACATCCAGACTCGACACAAATACAAATGTTCATAACATGAATGAACCAACGCCCCTTTGTTCAGCAGGCAGATCATTACCCACTGAGCCAAAATGCCGCCGTAAATATAAAAAAAATACTCAATAAATTGGCAAATAATTATTCAATGGCAATTTTATGTTAGTCCTAGCCTTTTCTGCGGCTGCGCCCCAGTATTGTGAAATTCTGCTTTCACCGTGGAATTTCTACGGATTTTTTTCCTAAATTACTCGGGAAATATGTTTGAAACACACATAGGCGGTTTAATTTATTTAAAAGATATATAAAACCAATAGCAATAAATAAAACAAATTAATTTTAGTTCAATTAAACCAAACCTCTTCTCGGTTTCAGTCTGCTGTCAAAAGCAACAAAATATTGTGTTACAAACATGTCGGCAAACGTTGAATTCAATTAATCTAAATTTTCTTAAATTCAATCAGATCCTTACTAATATAGTTTTTATTTGTGTTGTTTGTTTCTTTATTTGTTTGTTTGTGATTGCTTAACTTCACTACGGAGCAAACAATTAAGCTGATGAAGGGACGGAGACTACGTTTAATCCCGAAAAATTCATATATTCCCACAGGAATAACTACAAAAGAATTCTATAAAACGAACTATTACTTTCTTTTTATTTCCTTCCTATTTCTTATCTAATTCTAGTTTGGTTTTTTACTAGAGTATTCCCACATATCGCTAGAATGACCTTAGATATATTTTCTTTATGTCCAATATATTAGTTAGACAACAAAAAAGCTGATTAAACTTTTTTTACAAACTAAAGTTTTATTACAAAAGAGTGTTTCAATTTCCTACTAAATGCACAGACCACGAAGGACATTTTTTTAACTGGTTTTCGCAACCTCGCTTTTCAATGTTCCAGGCAAAAGCACGTCTCTGTGTCGAGCACAAACAATCCGTTATTAAAGCTGCGGGTACATAGGCGGGGCTTCACTATGCAAATGTGCATTTTCGATTTAAATATATTTATAATCTGAATCTTGATTAATATCATACATACATTTGACGATATTCCAAGAGCTCAGTTTTTATCATTTGTCGATAGGACCCTAAAAATTAAACGCGTCAAAAATGTCAATCACTTTTTTCTTCTTTTGACTTTTGTTTTTCTCATTAATTCACTGTAGTCCCAGAAAAAAACTCTATAATGAATATAAATATAATACCTAACCAGCAGTGAAAGGCGACCTTTGCTCTAAGCAGGTGACAGAATGTCTGAAGTGACATAAAGCGATCAGGTTACAGCGCTGCAGCGTTTTGAGATATTGTTTTAAGTAGCTAAATAAAAAAATTATATACGATCTCCTCTTTTTTTTTCGTCGGTTAAAAAGCATTATAAAGCCGCAGCATGCAGTAATGAACGAAAAACCTACGGTGCACACTTTGCCAAAACTGATAGCCAATTACCACACGATTACACGTCCATTGGTTAAAATACCGTTTTTACGTAAAAGTGATTGGTTGGATATTAATAATATTAAATAAATCTGCTAATGAAATGCTATAGTATATAGTAGTTTTTCATTAAAATTTTTGGCTTGTTGCTTATAGGCTACTTAAAAATGTTAATTGCAAGTCGAATTACAGCAGAGAGGATAACCAAAATATAGGAAACCTTCCTTACGTACTATATCAAGGGGTTGCCTTAGGATCCCCACGCCGCGGGAAATAGCATGTCGATCTACATAAATTAGATTTTATATATTAAAAAAGTGTTTTGTAAAAGAAACCAGAGTTGTTTTTGAAATAATGACTGATCCACATAGGTTACAACAAGGATAAAGATATAGTCTTCAACTTTCATTTATGAGGATGTGTTTCGTACTCAATCGACTGAATTTAATATAAAAATACTGTGTAATTATATTGAGTAGTCTATTCCTAACTTTGTAAAGTTAAGTAAAGTACCTATAGTATGTACTGTTCGAAGCAATCTCATCTCGTTCGTGTCACTGCTCCTTGATTACTTTATCCAACATTGGCAATGAAACTGCACCGAGAAGTGTAGTACGGTATATTTGCAGTTTTACTTTATATTTTATTTCGATAGAATTGCAGTATATGTTTGTGTTATTTAATGTATTTAAATTCAAGTTATTTGTACAAGATTTACATTCCTAGAAACAAATAACGAAGAAAATAAAGGATCTAGAGTAGAGTCCATTATAGGAGGAACTAGGTATACCACCTAGACGATCTATTAAGTTACCTGATCGCGGGAAGTCACTAGATACTGGTGGTTTTAAACGATTAATGGATAAACCTGAATATCTAAAGGGTAGACCTAAGTCTAGATTGGACATCGATATCCTATTTTAAATTAATAAATAAGGCTGTTTAAATTAAAATACTCATTTATGATTTGAGAATATCCTCAGAGTTGAGAATAAAACTTGTGTTGTTTTGTCTGTCCCTGTTGGTTAACATTAGACTGAAATGAAGTAGACAGAAATGTCACCTGAGATGAATTACAGCACGTCCTGTTATCTGTGGTCGCGCGCCCGGACTATAAATTATAGTCCAACAATTTTTTCTAAAGCGGCGGTCAAAAATCAAAACTCAGTTGCTATATTGAAATCGTGTGGACCTATAACGACACTAGCATCTAAAATCCCCAAGATCAACCCAAGATCAGAAGGTCAGATTTTTTTTTAACACTATACAGCAATGTTACTACACAGGAAAAGTAAAGATGTTACCATGATTTCGTAACCCAAAATTGCATTTTTTCTCCTGAAGTCATAGTTGACGCGCCAATTTTGATGATGTATATATATACTTAACAAATATTAAAATACGAAGTTAAATGGAATTGTTTAAAACTATAAACTGCATTTTAGACAAACTAGATATTATCAGCGGCTCCACCCATCCTTAATTCGGTAATTGGCGTGGAATATCTATGTCAACCACATAATTATGCTAATGAAGTTTGCAATAGCAAACTATAGCTGAAGTTATAGTTCGTTTGATGGGTTTCGGGATAAAAATTATCCTATCTCCTGCCCCGGGATTCAAACTATCTCCATACCAAATCTCATCTAAATAGGTTCAGCGGTTTGAGCGTAAAGAGGTTACAGACAGACAGAGTTACATTCGCATTTATTATAAGAATGGATGCTTAAGTAAATTGGATAATTTTTTAGTTGTCTAAACCACCTCATGGTATAATTTACCAATCAATTTTTTGAATTACTAAAACTTTTCTCATTAAAAAGATGGAAACAACTTCGCAGGAATCTAGAAGGAAGTAGAATATTAGTTTTAAGCGGTTTCTTACAATGTCTAATACTTCCTTTAATATTGTTCCTTCCTTTGAGGTAATTTCAAGGGACTATGTGAAAAGGTTACAAATGTCTTTACTGCGAAGCTAAAATTAGGGCCACTTGGGAAATTAAGATTTAGATAAATTTCGAGAAATACTGTTAAGGATTGACATTTTTTCTTTGTTAACAGGTTGTTTAAAGAAAACCAATTTTGACAATTTTAAATCTGAATTGTCTCTTTATAGGATCTTATTTAGTAAAACAAGCATCTTATTCCCTTAGGCTCTACTTACACAGACTTTAAAAACCCATATCATCACTATGTACTACAGACAACTTGTTGATCACAAGGTGATGTTTTGCATGTAGACATTATGCATTTTTAAAATTTGAAGGGTTTAACTATAGGTCCATATCTTGTAATTGATACGAGTATTTCAAAGTGAGCAAAAACAATTTAAACCTACTACAATCAACTGTTGTTGACACACAATCTTGAAAGATATTGACTCGTTCTAAACACAAGATTAATTACAGAATTTGTCCCGGATTCTGGTCCATACACAATATTACTCAAACTGTGTAATTACAAAATCTTAGCTTTGTGTAATTAGAAACAGTTACCTTTTCCTGAAATATATTACTTTGATCGTACTTTAGAACTGTTCCAACAATTAAATTAGACATGTCAATTCTGAATTGCTCCGTTTGTTTACAAAGTTGTAACTGTTATTTGAATTATGGTGGAAAGTGCTTAGATTTAGTATTATTAAGTTTTTAAAAGCTTTAGTTGAATTTGCCAACTTCATTATAGAAGGTCGTAGTTTGTCTTGAGACCTGCATGCCATGGGCTTTCATAGGTGTTTCTATGGAGGAGTTTATATTGTTCATAGTTTTTTCGTCGCCATACAAGCCTTTCTTTATTGTTTTTTTTTTATACCACTTAGGTGGCAAACAAGCACCGTGGCCTATTGACGCTTGCAACACCAGGGGTATCACTCGCGCGTTGCCGACCCTCCAAAAATCCAATAACTTCTTTCTTGAAGAACCCCATACTGTAGTCCTTAGAGAAAACCTTGGCAGGGAGCTCATTCCACAACCCAAGCGTACGCGGGTGAAAGTTTAAAGTGCGGTCTAAAAAAATTCTCGAGTTGGGTATCATAATGAAGCGGCTTAAAAGACGAGTACGAAAATATGTAACACTTATAATGTAATAGCAAAGCGCGAGTAAAAATACACACCCTCTGAAATAAATATAACTAATTATTTGAATGAATAAAGAAAAATAATTGCACGGATATTTTCTAAATAAATGTACTAACTTAAATCCATTCCTATAATTATCCCTCATGGATACCAGCATCATAACTGGATTTTAATAAAAAATAGACCGATCCGTAAGTATAATTTTTGAAACAAAAAAATCTAAATTGTTTTATAAATGACGGAATTTCGTGATGAGGAAAATTTAAAACAAATACACCTGGTAACACTGTATTTAATGGGTTTCGACTAAAAGCCAATGTTTACAGCTTACAGAAAATTTATCGTTTTAGATTTTTAATCTTAGCGTCGTCTTTTGTAAGATACTACATTTAGTCTGTTGAGATAAAAAACATTTTTCCCAAAAAAAAATAACTGGCTTCAAAAAGATGCACTAAAAAGGTGAAGTTGGTGTCTATGTACCTAACAGTTTATAACACACTTCACTTGCATGACACCAACTTGAAACGGTAATTCCTATCAGATTTTTGGCATTAATTATATGTTTTTACCTCTTTAGTGCATATCTTTGAAGCCGGTTCTTTTTTTTTTGATAATAAGTTTTTATTTTTTGATTTTGAGTGACGAATTGCTTTTTTTCTCGTACACTAAAAATATCCATACTTGTAACAAAATTTTATACAATCATCAACACAAAAGGCGTGTTTCACCAGTTCCTTATCTTATTTTATCTTATTCTATCTATCTATCTATAAATATGAAATTGGAAGTATGTATAATTAACACAGATTTGCTTTTGATTCATCAAAATATTATTGCAAAGCGTTATTAGACTATTTATAGTGACGCAAATCTTAATGAACGACAAACTGGGTGAACTGTTTAATTCCGAAATAATTGCATGTTTGTCGAGATACTGTACTCACATGTTTCGTTCGTGATATAATCTCGGTTATGATATTATTATAACAGGAAATCAGTTATTTTTCACTGGTCCATTTTAAATCGACAAAAAATAGTAAATATTAAAAATTTTATAATTAATATTCACTTCCAAAAGTATGTTTTGAACTTAGTATGTACAAAGTTTGGGTTTTAACCCCAGGAGGGGTTAAGCCGATTTAACCCCTCCTGTCTCTTTGCCTTACGCTCGAATTGAATTCGCAATAAAAAAAACTTTACAATGGTGCAGTAATAGTCCGGTTAATATAATTAGATCTTGGGGGGTATTCGGAAATTATTCCGAAATTAATTAAATTTTGGCATGTCATTTTCAGGGGTAAATTTAGGTATACAGTCTGAGTTTTCGAACTCGGGGACCCTGTGCTGACTTGAGGTTTTAGTCTTTTTTCAGTTTTTGGTTAAATCTTCTAAGCTACATGTTTTATGTGTACTATGTCTGAGAAAGTTGTAGAATATTGAATTTTTCTTCAATTTTCATTAGTCAAACGTCTGTTTTGTTTCAAACCACAAACATACAACAGATCAAAGTGTGAAGAAAATTTTGTTATGGGCGCGCCGCGTCTAAAGTGAGTAATAATAATTAACCTAATTAACCATTGGTAATGTAGGTATAATAGGGGTTGTGCAGTGTTTGTTGTAATAGATGGTAGTAGCTTCAATAATAATAATAGATTTAGTGATAAAAGATACTATTTAATTATATAAGAATAATATCATAAAGTAAAATATGTAATAAGAAGGTGGATAAATTATATATAATTTTATACATAAACATACATATATGTATAAATTATGCATATATATTTAGGCATAGGTCACTAGAAAGCATTAATACCTAACCTATGTATTTTGGATGTCGATATAGTAACGATGCAGTAAAGCTCTCTAGTGACTTTGCATTACGAATATTTACTGGTAAATTAATTCACAAACGAACTGTTGTGTACGTGAACGAATCCGAATAAAATGTCGTACTATGCGTAGATTGGAACGACAAAACCGTATCTGTCGCTCTTGGGAACCCAAGAACTCAAATCGTTCTATTAAATAAGGAGGGGATAAAGGATTATTAAGAATGCCATAAATACATGTCAGAAGATGAGTATCTCGGCGAAAACGGATATTGAGCCAATTTAACTGTGTACGATATTAGGAGACATGATCATACTTACGCAAGCCGAAAATATAACGGATGCATAAGTTGAGAAGGCGGTCAAGTTTGTTAAGTAAATCTTCAGTTATGTCGGAATAGCGAAAATCTGCATAGTCAATTATGGGAAGCAAATGGGAGTTAACTAGCGTAACCTTAGCTGATTGAGGTAAAAAGTGTTTCATTCTTTTTAGGGAATGCATTGTCGAAAAGATTTTTTTAGGAGTGCTTTATTATCTAACATTATGACTTTTGTTTAAGCAGGGTTAAGAGAAAGGCCATATTGTTCAGTCCAGTTTATTATAGATTCAAGATCTTTATTCATCATATTTATACACTCTATAACTTCGTCTACCCTAAAAGATCTGTAGAGCTGAAGATCATCAGCATAAAGATGGTAATGGCTGAAATTGATTACTGAGACAGAAGTGTTTATAAACACTGAGAATAATAAAGGAGATAGCACGCCAGAACCTTGGGGTACGCCAGAATCAACATTGCAACAATCAGAGTAAAACTCGTCTATTCGTACACGTTGTTGACGCCCCTGAAGAAACGATTGGAACCATTGTGCCGCTGATTGTGATATATTTAGGGAGTGAATGATAGACATGAGAATATCATGGTTAACGCAATGGAATGCATTACTGAAATCTAAAAGAACGAGTAGTGTCAGTTTTCGGTCGTCCATGGCTCGTCGAATGTCATCAGTGATATTAATTAGGGCCGTGGACGTACTATGTGCTGGACGAAATTCAGACTGGAATCTGTTTAAAAGATTGTTGCGATTTATGAAAATTGAGAACTGGTGATGTACTACTCGTTCTAAAACTTTGGACAAAACTGCCAAAATTGATATAGGTCTATAATGTGCGTAGTCAGTAGGGTCCGTTTTTTTAGGGATGGGTATTATGTGTGCCATTTTCCATGAAGTTGGAAAGCAACCAGTGTACAAAAAAAGTTAATAATATGGGTAATATGTGTTAAAATATTATCAAGGATTGGCAATATCAGGTCCCGACCTAAGCCGTCAGTACCCACTGCTTTAGTTTTTAGAGAAAGGATTATCTTTTTTATATTACAATCAGAGACAGTTCAAACTGTAAAGGAGGTATTATTTGGAAGCGGAATTGAAGAAATTTGGTTGATAGTAGAATCCCTGGTTTTTGGGTCGACAACATGTGTAGGTAATGAGAAGTGTTGGTTAAGCATATTTATCTCTATGTTATTGTTTAAGTACAAAACATAAAAAAAAATATTATAGAATTAAATATCAATTAAATATAAAATGGTATAATAAATTTGCGTTCTGCGAATTCTTTTAAGTTTATTTAATAAAAAAGTGTGTGTGTCAGCTCTGACACACGACTGGAGCTAACAGAGTTAGAGAGAGACCGCGCGGCTCATACAGCCGATCACGGCGTTTAGTTTTTATTAGTATTTCGTTTAGAATGACATTTTTATTCGATTTGAATAATTCAAAAGTAATCTACAGGTATTGAAACAGTCTTGAATACGAAATAATTTTTTTGGATAAAGATTAATACAAAGGTATCACTTTCGCGTTGCCGACTCTTAAAAAATCCAATAACTGGATGTCATTCTAAGAAAATAAAGAAAATAGAAAATAAAAATAAAATTAGACTTCGGTTTTCAGTTTTAACTGCAACGATAATAATTTTATGGATTTACAGGGTACGTGTCCGTCCATACCAAAAACTTAGCGCCCTTTCTTCTGTCGAGGAAAGGGCGCTAAGTTTTTGGTATGGACGGACACGTACCCTGTGAAGCGCTGGTCGGAGCTGTCTATCCTTTTTATTTTTATTCTTTAGAAAAATAAAAAGCGCATAAGGTTAGTGGACACGAATTTCAATACTATAAAGGTTTCAATCACTCTATTAAAGAACTTGCAGTGTACGTTACACAATGGTGTTAGGTTCAACCACACAGCCAAACCTTTGTACTTTCATATTCAAGTTTCAAGTTCAAATTATCTTAAAATCTTTATCTATTTCCGCTCTTGATAGTTAAGTACGTATAGTTTACTACTAGACCTCTGTAGTAAAAGACTCGAGTTTATAATTCTATAACAAAAGGGTGAGTGTGAGTTACAATATTAAATGTGATTAAATGCAAAACTCCTTTAAACAGTAAAAATAATGAATATAAATAATGAATAAATATTTTTGGACATTACACTCAGCGCCGTCTGGCCCCAAAGTAAGCAAAGCTTGTGTTATGGATACCAATCAACGGATATAACTACATAAAAATTACTTTGTTTTTGTAAACACATACATATCATACATAAATACACCCAGACTCTACACAAACACAAATGTTTATATTAAGGCTTAAGTGTCTAGTGCAGGAATCGAACCCACACCCTCTGCACAGCAGCTGGCCGCACTACCAACTAGGCTGCGAGGGAGTCAACTCTTTTGTTTATTTAATACCATCAGGCTAAGTGAATTGGTATTACAGATCACATGTGTCCCTCGCGTGCACTCCAGTGTTAATGTAAACGGGGTTATTATTTTACCACCCGCCTGTAATAAAATCTCGAGAACAATTTTTGGGTATCTCAATTTTTTGGACTAAGATAAATAGGTTTTAATTACGAAAACTTTTCACATCAAAAAGTGGAAATTACTCGGCAAGAGTTAAAAAGAAAGTAAAAATTAAGTTTTTTAAGCTGTTTTTTAAATCTTTTTTTTAAATCGCCCATTATATTTTTCAAGGAGATTAATTTTGTTCTTTAAAGTTATCAAGTCAGTGAAAAAGTTAGACAAAACAGATGTTTTAGAGTTACAAAATTGCCTTATAAATTTCACGATAGAGATCTAGAGATAAATACTCCGAAGCTAAAACTAGGGACACGTGGGATTGTTACTTTTTAGATACGGACTTGTTAGGTCAATTTAGAGAAAAAACCTCGAGGGTTGACATTTGATCGATGGGGTTGCGTCGTTTTGTTACAAAGTTCATATCGCTACCTTCTGACACCATTATCGGATCAGCTCTAGGGTACTGTAGGAGTTTGTCGGCCGGTCGCTTGGCTTAATGTGGACGTTTAGGCTACCGGGATGTAAATCAAATTCTTTATTAACTTTGCAAGCCGTGTGACGAGGGGAGGCGAGCTTACTACTGGTAGTCTTATTTCAGAATACAACATTCATTAGTATTCTATGTTATAATTTATATAAAAAAAATATACAAAGGTGTTGACTCCACAGACCTAGGATCTTTTCGCTACGGTAAAGACCAACACAGCGAGGAAAAGAGATATACTTATTACATGACCGCTGTACAAGAGAAAAAGAGACAGATAACCATATCTAAAATGTCCATTATTTTTCGAGTAGGAACCCATAACAACCAGCTTGTTTTGTGACATTACGAGTTTACATAATTATCTCAAGAATTCTGATAACAAAGGACTAAAAAGTGTAGTGCTCAGCCATGATGTTTTGTTGTTTAGCTAATTGTTACGTAACAGGAAGAAATAACCCGGAAAATCATACGTTTCACACGTAAATACTAAGTTTCTATGTATTTTTTTCAAACCATTTTTGTCAAATTTCTGTTAAAAATTGGCTCAGAATACTGTTTTAACGTAATTTTATTGCTTTACTTTGTAAAACGTGGTATTATTTCATAAAGAAAGGGTCTAATTAATGTTATTTTAAGCAAAATTGTAAAATGTTTGGTTACGCTAGGGCTTGACGAAACGATGACGTCATAAGTATTAGTATATCGATACTTTTTTCCGTAATTATTTATCAACATCCAGAGTAATTAAAATTTAATAATGTTTCTTACAAATATTACTTGAGCGCACGTGGTTAATATTCTTCTTTTATAGGGTTCTGTAGCCAAATGGCAAGAACAAACCCTTGTTAACTTGTCATGTCTTGCCTTATAATTTCGCCGCATTTGTATTGGTTCTTATAAAATTTTACAGGAAAAAAATATTAGAGGAAGCTTTTTCACGCACTCCACCTTCTGGGGTAACGTTAGATAGGGCTTCAAAAATGAAATTGAGGTTTATTAATATAATTCGCGAGTTACAAGCTCTAAATGTTGAAAATTTTCGTTCCCGCTCTTCTTTTAACTTTAAAACCTCGTATTATGTAAATCTAAAAAAAAACACGATAATAGGTCCTTTTAATTTCAATTAAAATTGGCTGAAACCAAATCTGTTCATAAGTTTTAAAGATATTTGAAATAATTCCGATTCCACGGAAACGTAACTAATGCATGTACAACACGGTTTTTATTCTTTCACTCATAATATGTTTTTGATTTTTGACCAATTTATCACGCCACAACTAAAAATAACTATTTTGATATGGGTATAGTTACCTGCGTTATTTTCGTAAAGTAATAAATAATAATAATATCGTTTCATAGGACAATCATTTATCAAAATTTTTGACTCTGCCTAATGTAATCTTCACTAAAATACAGTAGAATTAAAAAAATGTACATTAAAGAAAGTTAGGAAAAAATAAAAGGGTTTTCAAAAGACGAAAGAAACCATTTGAAGTGTTTTAATTTTTATGTAAGTTGGTGCAGGGTGTCTCCAAAATAGCTTGATGGATTGTGTTGCTTTTTAGGGTTCCGTACCCAACAGGTAATTAGCGGAACCATATTACTAAGACTCCGCTCTCCGTTCGTCCGTCTGTCACCAGGCTGTATCTTATGAACCGTGATAGACAGTTGAAATTTTCACAGAAGATGTATTTCTATTGAATTCTTCTTCTATTGAATTCTTATTATAATAAAAAAATTATATATGCTATAACAACAAATACTAAAAAAAAATTAAATCACGGTATAGTACTGTGATAGATATTCGCAACAATTTTCATTCTACAAAACCCTAACTTTATACAACAAGATCTTGGCCTATTTTTGCCTAGTGTAGCTTTAGATTATTTACGCTTACCAACATGAATCCAACTTTGGAATTCCAATACAATCCACTATTAACAATATTTCAGTTCTTGGATTCCCCTCAAATCGTAAAGCTTAATTTAATATAACTGCTTATGTATTTCGTTTACTTGGGAGCATTCTCTCAACAATTTCAAGGCATAAATAAAGCGATAATGCACAATGTCGATAGTGTACGCAGACAACACTATTCTCAACGCGCACAAAGACAGTTACTAACACTTACGCAATTTTTTTGGTATCATCACTAAACTGACATTGTGAACTGACATACATAGAATTAAGATATAAAAGAATAATGGACTATGTTTATGTTTGTTGTGTCAAGATTTGATGTAGTTTGAAATTAGAATGACATTCAAAATCTTCTAGAAAATATTTTAAGGGTCCGCAAGGTCATGGGGAAGAACCATGCAAAAGATAAGACATTCTAATTCAGACCGCAATCGAGTCAACCATACATATACGATTTAATATACATAATAGTCCATTATTCTTTTAAATCTCAATTCTATGTATAGGAGTTTTGGCGCGAATCTTAAGAAGGAATGGTGTTTTTTTGTGTTTAATTTTTCTAAATTCATTTAGTGTGTTTCGATGTGTATATTTTAGCAATGTTTTACGAAAGCGTGCTAAGAATTGTGCAGCGAAGGCTCATGAATAGTGAATTATGAAGAAATAAGCAGGACCTGACGCGCAATTTGTGAAGGATCGCCGCGATAAAACTTGAATATGGCGCTTCTCCAAACTTACATATAAGCACAGGACTAAATTTACACATGAGTCAGGAGAAATGATATGCAATAATGCGAAATCTGGTCTCCAAATCGAAGAACGAAGAAGAAGAATTCTATGTATAGATAATAGGATTCTATGGCAAACTTCCATGCACACCACAGTAACATATAATAACATGCAAAGCATTGTGCTCAAAGTTATGTAAGTATACCAAATTTCAGCTCTGTCTCTGTCTACACCGAGAAGCGGGTCTGAAAAACGCTTTCTGTAACATTGTTTTGCTCATGAAATCATAAGGCTAAAAATCGAATTTTACTGCCCATTAAATTTTTTTAAGCTTTAAATAAAAATCGATTCTGAAGGAGTAAACTTCAAAAAATCTCCAACGAGGCTCTACTTACACAGAGATTAATACCCTATGTCAATATCTATCTACTATTTTAGAAATATATAGAAGCAGTGCTTTTTAGATTTAAGTGTGACGTTTCATGTAGACATAATGCATTCTTGTCTACGTAGGACGGTATAGCTATTGGTACATTTCTTGCAGTTGATACAAATATATCAATGTGAGCCAAAAGTGCCCTGTTACTCGCGAGACTACCAGTAGACATGCACTTTGTATTTCTGGGATCAAACTTGCAATTCCGAGATATTTAAGTTTTAGTGGAGTAAATAAAAAAAAAAACGGCGTAAAAATACCCTCACACAGAAAATGCTTATAGGCGACTGAAGTCAGTTGTTAAAATTTTCAGTAATCCTGGTGGTGGGGGGCAATTAACTCAATTACCTGACACCTGGTTTCTTAGGATTTGTTGAGCGGTATGTGGGAGATTACGAATAGTATGTCGAAAGTACATTGAAACATAACGGTCGATTTTCTAAAACGTTCGAGTAAGACCTTAAGTGCCTATGGATTTCATGTCAATAATTTTATTTTGCTATATTAAATATTTGTAGCTTTATAATCTTAACAGATATTGACTCGTTTAAAACACAAGATCAATTACAGAATTTGTCCCGGATTTCGGTCCATATACAAGAAGGTAGTAACTAAGTCAACAAATCAACCGAAAAGTACTCAAACAGTGTAATTAGAAACCCTTAACATTCCCTGAAATAACATTATTTTAGAATCGTTTCATCAGTTCAATTGGAAATGTCAATTCAGAGTTGCTTTGTTTATTAACAGAGTTGTATCTGACATTTGAAGTAGCGATATCAAACTACATAGTACTTAGAACAGGTAATATTTATCGATAAAAAACTCATGTCCCATTTTTCCTAACTTTATTGTGGAATATCGTTGTCACATAACAGTTAGTCCTGAGATCTGCCTCTGTCAAGTACATTCCATGGTCAGAGTGAGAGTGAGTTACCCACGAACTTAAGTCATCAGAATTGCAAAAAAATATGCAGCCCGATCCGATAGGAAAGAAAATTTCTTCAGTGTCGACCACGGATTCAAAGGTTCGGCGTGGGATTTCCTCATAAAAAGTAGACAAGAAACCTTGAGCCACTTAATTAAGCCAAGCTGTTGCGGATTTTTTTTTTTTTTCAATACCACTAATGTGGCAGACAAGCTTACGCTCCGCCTGATGGTAAGCGGTCACCGTAGTCTATCGACGCTTGTTACACCAGGGGTAAAAAATTAAATAAGCATAAAACAGAGATCTTGATTACTAACATTATATAAAATATTTTCCACTGCCCCTAAACCCGCTTTTATGTGAAGAGACTGAAATTATACAGCTTCAGTTTGATTCTGCCACAAAATAAAATTTACATCATTGTTCAATTTACATCATTGTTCAATTTACAATTTACATCAAGTTAATGTGTTTTTCCGACGAAGTAAGCCTCTTAACGGTTGTATTTAATGTGTTTGGGTTAAAAGTCTTTGTTTTCAGTTTACAGACAATTTATCGTTACAGAGTTTTAATCGTTGCGTCTTCTTTTTGCCGATTATGCTGCATTTGCTGGTAATGTTCTATAACTACAGCATTATTAATTTTGAGGTGACGAAATGACGGACGTATATATATATATATATAAAATATATAAAATATATAACTGCATGCAAAATTTGCAGTTAGTCAAAATGAGGACAGATAGACACATTTTTATCCTGCCTTATCCGTTAAAACCAAAAAACATGTATAATTGCAGCTGGAACCGATAATGAGAATTTTAAAAGACAAAGACAAGTTAATTTTAGCCACCAGCAACTTCTTTTGAAAATCCATTATTGTCGAGTTATGTTTTAAAACTTGTCAGGTGCTAAAAATTTTACTTAAAAAGGCTTGAAATGTGATTGTTATTTTGATTATATTTTGTTATTTATCTTTAGGCGAAGTCGACCTCCAAAGTTGGTTTTATTTAAATAACTCGTATCGTTTGATTAAAGCCCTATTTCAGCCTTGGTGTGCAATAACTGCGCTGCTGCCTTTGTTGTGATGGCCTCGAGCTTAGCTTCGTTACGCCCTCGGACTTTTAGCTTGGTTGTCATTGCAGCCCTTGCTGTAAAGCTTTAAGCTTGTTATTCCATCTTGACCATTAAGGGCTGCAATGCTAAACGCGCTGTGATGGATTAGAGTTGCGCTACGCGGCGCTTTCGGTCACCATCCGCGCTGCCAGCAACGCAGTCATTACAGACCGCAGCAGTAATGTACTATATTTGTTTATAAAAAATGTTATGTAGGAATACATAAAATATGTTAAAAAACATAAATTAACCACCATATCCAGCCTAACCCGAGGCTTATAATTTAGATATAATAAATCCCAAGGTAAGAGTTAATTGAGTTCTTAATACGTTTCTTTTAAAAAGTTAAATTTAAATGGTGCTGCAAATTTTTATCTGGGTTTTTTATTCAGCTGATAAAATCTCAACAAACTTTGGACTACTCGCAGCGTTGGCCAGTAAGAGAACTAATAAAATGAAATTGAATTTTTAAATTGAAAACTTTTTGTATGTACAAAAATAACAATTGAATGCACCGTTCTATTTACGGCCATTTTGGAATTAAGCTGAGCTTTTATTTAGGAAAACTACTGTAACGAAACCTAAACGTTAGGTCGGTGGTGGTGGCCCAGTGGCCGAGTGGCCTTAGAATAAATATGTATTTATGCTAGTGGCAGGGCTGTAGCTAGAGTTGAATCTAAGGTAGGGCACCGGTGGTTTCATGCACGGGTACGGCGCAAGTAATTTCTCTATCTTTCATTATTTTACCTGCTTGTGAGCGTGAGTAATTGGGTGGGAGCGCGGGAAAACAAGAGCAAAATGGTATTAATTTACAGTACGGGAAAACAATTTATATATATTATACCTTAGTTTATTGCATTTTTAAGGTAGGACATTAGTTTTTCAAGGTAGGGCATTGCCCCACAATGCCCCCCCTTAGCTACGGCCCTGGCTAGTGGTCTAAACATCTATTTACAAAACTATTTGTTATTATTTCCTTTACCTAGATACAGAGCAATAAACTTTTTAAACTATTTTAATATGGAAACACTTTATTATTTTTAGAGATACCTAGCTACTTAGCTACTTAGTCACAATTAACTAATAAATTTGTCCGACAGGAATTACTGTTTTAGTCATATTTTTTTGTTAACTATTCACCTCCTGCAATTTTGTATATACATGAAGAGTATGTAACTTATAACCAATCAAAAAACAGTCCTATAAGGCTCTCTATTTTAGGGTTCCGTAGTCAACAATCTTTTATTTCCCCATGTCCGTCCAACTGTCTATCCGCGGCTTAGCTCAGAGCCATTAGTACTAGAAAGCTGTAATTAAGCATGGGCATGCATATAAGGCCGACAAAGTGATAAAATAAATTAGGGTCCCCTACACGTATTTAGTGGGGGTGAAGTGTCCCCACTGCCAGCTAGATGGCTGTTCTTGGGTGTGGGAAAAAATTATGGGACTAGCATATATAACAAAATTAAAAAGAAAATGGCTGAGTAGGCTTTACAACTATAGTAATAGTCGACCCACTTAAGAAATAAAATCGTACAAATTCCATTAAAATATACTTAGATGAAGTTGGTACTTGTGCAAAACAAGTAATAAATACAAAAAGTTTATGAACATGTAACATTATGCAAAAATAAAATTATGACATTCATATATATATATATATATATATATATATATATATATATATATATATATTATATATATATATATATATATATACATATATTTTATATATATATATATTTTATATATATATATATACTAGCTTTTGCCAGCGGTTTTGCCCGCCCTAAAGTTGGTTATCGGCGTAGGATTCTTACGGCAACTCCTCAATTATAGAAGAAAAACCTACTAACACTCTCTCTCCCTATCACTTTTTGTCAAAAATAATAAATAATTAACTTCTAAAAACTAATAAACTAATGAATTAACCTTGCGAGCATCATACAAACTTTGAACCCCCGTTTAGGGGGTGAGTTTTGGAAAATCCTTTCTTAGTACTCCTACATCATCAAGTGGTTGAAGCTGTGCGTTGACTGATCAGTCAGTCAGTAATAGTTACTTTAGGCTAACGCTAACTTAAACCCGCGACTTTGTTTACGTAGGTGAATATATTTTTAAATAATACGTACCGCCCTTCCGCTTCATGACTGTCCGCCGGCCTTGCACATCATAAATACGCGTGCAGTACTTGATCATTATTTTGCTGCGATGTTAATTTAAACTGCGATATGTCCTAAGGTATTCATTAAAATCGAATGATGTAAAGGGCAATTTTGTTTTAAATTGAATACTTGTGATGAATAACGTATTTATTTGGATAAGGATTAATATCATGTATATAAAAACACCGTCGCAAATAACGCATTATTTTAGAACAAATTTGGTTAGCATAAAAAAGGTTATAGTGAGCCAACCTTAGAAGATAGACATATGCTGTCGCGGACTTTTTTTTAGAACTTTTAAAGGGAAACAATTATGTCATGTATGATTTTTGCGAAACTTTAACCGTTTACGCAGCGCACGCAGCGGAAGCTCTCAAAAGGGAAAAAAACCCCGATTTTGAAACATTCTTTTTTGGTGCTCCGCTCCTGTTGGTCTTAGTGTAATGATGTTTAGCCTATAGCCTTCCTCGATAAATGGACTGTCTAACAATGATAGTTTTTTCAAATAGGATCAGTAGCACCTGAGATTAGCGCGTTCAAGCAAACAAACTCTTTAGCTTTATAATATTATAGTATAGAAGAAGATTTGCTTATGTTTTTGAGTGTGTTCAACCTTTTTTGAATAAAATCGGATTGAATTTTCAAACATATGTCAAAATAAAATGTAATTTATATCTAAGCACTAAGGAGTATTGATATCAACTTCGAAGCAAATCACCGCCAAAATAACTTTCATTTTTTTTTCATTAATTTCAACACGTCTTCCATCAATTCTATTAAAAAAGATTTATGCAAAATTTGAAGTAGATTGGACCACGAAATCACGTTGTCCCATACAAACTTTGCCCCCCTTTTTCACCCCCTTAGAGGTAGAATGTCGGAAAATCCTTCCTTATCGGATGTCTACGTCATACAACAAACACACACTCCAAGTTTCAGGTCTCTACGATTAGCGGTTTAGGCTGTGCGTTGATCTATCAGTCATTCAGGACAAAGCATTTTATATGTATAGATATATATAAATAAAGTATAAAAACAATTAATAAAAACCGGCCAAGTGTAAGACGGGCCAAAACCATCTTAAATCACCGTTACAACGCCATCTAGCTATTATTAAGCGAAACTGGACCACATTTGTTTGTTGGAAACGATATTCAAAGTCAAAGTCAAAGTCAAATTAAGTAACGTCGGGCATGGTCAGTAATTTGAATGGGTGACTTCTTAGCGGCTCACTTTTGTTGTTGTTTGTGTTTGTTAATTACGTAAATGGTATATAGGTTCTTCGTTCGTAACTTCCTCCCGCGAATGCTTGGGTTGTGGAATGAGCTCAAGGTTTTCTCTAAGGACTACAGTATACGGTTCTTCAACAAAGAAGTTATTTTATTCTTTAACAAGAAACTGGTGTTACAAGCGTCCATAGGCTACGGTGACCGCTTACCATCAGGCGGACCGTAAGCTTGTTTGCCACCTTCATCTTATGAAAAAAAATATTTAGGTACGCGAGTCTAACTCGCACTTGGACGGTTTTTTAATATTACAATATGTACTAAATAAGATATTATCCTCAAAAATGACTATAGTTAAACTTAGTATTTTAATCCCAACCGACGCGGTAATTACCTATATATATATATATTGTAGATAGGTATATAAGTACAATAAAAACAATCACTGGATCTTACTTTTCATCAGCAACAATAAAGTAAAAACTCACACTTTGTGAAACAAAGAAAGTTGAAAAGGCCATTAGTTCTTTGTTAAGCTAAAGTAATAGAAGGTCTGAGCTCTGGGATTCCTGAACTAATATTGGACAATCCATTACAATCCTACCAACAAGACTTTATAGGAAACCGTTCCTATACAAGAAAATGGTTGCTTTTTCATGACACTTTTCCTTTGTTATGTTTATTTAAACTTGTGTATTTTTAGGGTTTGTACCTCAAAAGAATGAAGGAACCCTTTGAAAGATCACTTTGATCAAGAGCCAGACTCGCACTTGAGCGGTTTTTTTAAAATCCAGTTCACAATGTTCATTTCTACCGAGCAGAATCCGGCAAGAAACTTGGTAGTAATTATAAAATAATAACTAAAGTTATCAACCGAACTAGTAGGTACATATTTTATCTCAAAAAAAAAAATACAAATACAATTATCAATGTTTCTAATAAAAATTTTAGGCCATACAATTTTATATTATTTTTTTTTGGTTTACCTATGCGTCCTGTAATTAACAATCTTCAGTCCCATTTCATGTTACAGGGATATTTGATTTATTATAAACATGTTTAAGTAACATCAACATAAATAAGTATTTAAGAATCTAATATGTGGTCGGAGTAGCAGGTAATAGCTAAATGTTACAAATTTTTAATTTTATTTATTATTTTGACCTAGCATTTCGAACTAAAAGTAAATTATATTTTACTGTCAATCTAAATGTCTTTTCTTACGACTTCCAGCGATGTAATGTAAATTTTCTTCGTAACACTAAGGTGAGACAAACTTTACATTCCGTTCGTGTTTCATCAGTTTTTATGAGTGAGGCTTTTCTATATAACATTCCCGAACCTCTGGCTGTGGTCGTGGAGACTCAGTTAGTAATAATGACTCAATCATAAACTTGATTATATTCTCCTGTAGTCACGGAGCGGAATAAATTACAAGCTATAAACAAAAGAAGAATTACTACTTTTATATTTTTATGAATCATATAAGTCGTGGACAATTTGCCGCTTTTTTAGGGTTCCGTACCCAAAGGGTAGTTAGTAAGGGTAGTAGGACCCTGTCACTAAGACTCTGCTGTCCGTCCGTCCGTCTGTCACCAGGCTGTATCTCATGAAACGTGATAGTTATACAGTTGAATTTCACAGAAGATGTATTTCTGTTGCAACAACAAATACTGAAAAACAGAATAAAACAAATATTTAAGGGGGGCTCCCATACCACAAACGTGATTTTTTTTGCCGTTTTTATAGATAATGGTACGGAACCGTTCGTGCGCGAGTCCGACTCACTCTTGGCCGATTTTTTATTTCTAGTGAGTACAAAACCCTCTGTTCATGTGCCTGGCTCGCACTAGACTGGTTTTTATTCCATTAGTGGTAGAAAATTCCCAGGCCATTTTTTGTGATAATAGTTTACCGAATCTTATTAATTAATGTATAGTCTTAATTAACTGAGTATAAATCAATAATCAAATTGACAATTCAAGAGACTGATTAAAAGTCTACTTTGGCAAAAATATTTTTGCCAATAAAAAATTTGTAACCTTTTGCAACTTTACCATTTAATTGCAACCTTTGGCAACCTGATCAATACATATATAAAATTGGAATTCTAAAAACATTGGCGGCATGCAAAGATGATTTTTTGATTAAGGGCTCAGCTTGCGAAACATTTAGCTTTAAAGTACTAATTTTTGTTAGAGTCAAGTGTCCCCCCTCCTCCACCAGCGAAAGTATAGTATTTGGAAATGTAAAAAAAATAACGGTGGTAGTTCATATAATGAATTTAAAAGGAAAACTATCACAGGTAACTACACTTTACAGGCTAACGAGTAATAGTCAAACAAGTTATGCTTAAAATGAGAATGGTATAAGATTTTTTTACTAGTAAATGATATTAACAAAAGAATAGACTGTAAACTGTACTTACTCACTAAGTATTATTTTTAATTGGTTAGACTGTATCGATTTTTGTTTTTTTTGTAAAGTTCCTACGCTTCAAATGAGAGTGGCGACGATCTATATATGTAAATGTTGTTTACAGAACAATAGGAACTGTTCTTACGCGTTACAAAATTCCATTTTCCGGTGGCAAAAGTAACAAAAATAACAAAAATATCGTTACGCAGGCTTGACAGTTTGTTACAGATGATACTAAAATTGACATATTTTTGATACTCATGCTTAACGAACGGATAAGGTTACGAAAGTAATGAAAATAATAATTCTTTATCCCAAAACTAAGTAACTAAGAATATTAAGTGATTAAATTAAGTTTAATTAAATAATAAATAATTAATATTATAATGTAATATAGTACATTATAATTCCATGGTCTTTTTGAGCAATGCAACAAAATTTTCTCGATGGAAAAAAATAACGAAGTCACCTCTATTTTTTCCAATTTTTGATTTATTATTACAACATTATTACGTATGATTCAACTGAAATAATAAAAAAAAATCTGATAATACAAAACCTAGGGCTGTTATTACCAAATTTTAAACCAAGTGATAATATTTGAGTTATTGGTAATATTTCGCATTGTATGCAAAATGTGTGTGACTTTATGCCCGGGCTCTCTTAAGAAAAGTCTGTCTGAAGCAATTTAACCTTTGACAACCTGATACTATTTTTATGTAGAATGCCCTTAAATCGTCAAATTATATTTTTCAGGGTGAAAAAGGTGACTGTTGACGGGATTTGGGTCTTAAACCCAAAAAATTGAAATAAAAAAAACATTAATGTTGAAGTATGGTGCAACAACCTTTTCTGACCCGGTAGTCAACAATCAAAACTACAGTCTCCATATTGAAATGGTGTGAACTTACAACGACACTAGTAACCAAACACCCAAATACAGAAAAGTTTGTTGCACTGTATCTCTAACGAGCTCTTTCGTATAGACAAATCTACGTCATTTTTAATATTGTTTTTACTTCTGATTTCACGTCTGTCAGAGGACCGATGGCCGATGGAGCAGACGTGTCCAAGAGTGGAGACCGCGTATAAGGAGGCGAATCGTGGGACGCCCTCCAGCCCGGTGGACAGACGACCTAAAAAGGGTGGCTGGATGCGGAAGACAGAGGATCGCGAGAAATAGCGCGCCATAGAGCAGGCTTATGTCCAGCAGTGGACCAATATGAGTTGATATGATTGGTAACGCCACCTATCCGTACTTTGCAATATAATATGTTCAAAATAGACTTCACTACTATAGTTAACTAACCAACACCTTTATTTATACGAGCGTCCAACCTCACCACCTCCTCTCTCGCCTACCACTCAGTTGTTGCAAGATAACCACGATACAAGCACTGTTTTGGTCAAGTGTCAAAGTTGACCACCGAACCCACCGCGACCTTTCTAATCTAATAAAGATAGAATGTCTAATAAAGACGTGATAAATTCCAGTTTTTATTGACTATATTGTGCCCGTGTACACGTGGTGAAGTCGGTGCTTGGGAAGCACGCCATCTTCCACGTCATCTGAAGGAGTGCGCTTTCGTGAACCACGTAAGAAGCCAACACCAGGTAGGCGAGCTCATTCTATCCCGTAGTTCTAAGTCCCGTATCTAAATGCTCGTATATTATTAACTATATAATAAATTGTTAAATTTGGCTACCATTTCTATCCGAGGCTTTCGTAAGCTTGTCTTATTTTATGATTCGGCTAATGTAGAAGGTAAGGTCATTATACTCGTAATTAAAAATTCGATTGTAAAGAAGTTGTTGCATAATATTAAACAGAGACGAAAATTTCAATTAAAACTTTAAAAAAAATTTAAGTAATAATATTGAACTATTTTTTATCGGAGTTATCTTGCAATTAAAAAAGATAACGGAAAAACCTTTCTAAGATGAAACTAGTTATGAATTTACAATACCTTTAAATATTGTTACAGTTACTAAAGAAAGTACCTGGAGGACCGGGCTTTGCTCGTTTTTTTAACAACGCCATCTATTTTCGAGTAACTTTACTGTTGCTGTGTCAGTAAAAACAATAGTATTACTACACATCAATAGATGTCAGGAAGAGTCATATTTTTCAGTTTATCATTGTCTGAAAACACGGATAAAACGACGTTTTCTGAAAATGAAACCTAGCTAGATCGATTTATCGCCCCCGAAACCCTCTGCATGCTAAATTTCATGAATATCGTTAAGCTGTTTCGAAGATTCAGATAAACAATATATATACATACATATATACAAGAATTGCTCGTTTAAAGGTATTAGATAGATAAAAAAAATTTACTGCGATGTTTTGTGTAGTTTTAAATATTAGCACGTATGTAGATCAGGAAACAAATTTGCAGAATTCCAAGGCCTGACTGCAACCTTCACTATTGCATCACAAGCAAAAATATGCACGTAGCTGGAGGAGAACACGCACAATTATCTATGTATTTAAGCTACAATTGGACAAGAGGTTATTCTGTTAGTTATACAGAAGTTCTGATTGTAACTTTATTAAAAACTAGACTTTGCCAGCGGCTCCGCCCGCCCTAAATTCGGTTATCGGCGTGGGAGTCCTTTATTTAATCTCAGTATTAATACTGTGATTTACTCCCTAATTAGCCCGCCCTAAATTCGGTTATTGGCACGGGACTCCTTTATTTAATCTCAGTATTAATACTGTGATTTACTCTTTAATTAGCCCGCCCTAAATTCGGTTATCGGCGACTGTGATTTACTCCTTAATAACATTAATGAAGTTTGCTATATCAAGCTGTAGCTATAATAGTTCGTTTAAGGTCGGTCATAGTTATTCCCGCGGGAATTTCGGGATAAAAGTAGCCTATATGCTATTCCAGGGCCTAACATATATGTATGCCAAGTTTCATCCCGATCCGTCCAGCGGTTGAAGCGTGAAAGAGTAACAAACATCCATCCATAGAAACTTTCACATTTATAATATAAGTGGGATATACAACAATATCAACTTGACGTTAATTATTATTTATTTTGAAGTAACCTGCTGCTGAAAAGATTGATAATGACCATTGACGTAACAAATTACGTCGTTACGTAAAAAACAAATCTTACATTAAATTAATAGGATCCCGAACACGTTATGTCATGTTAACTTTTAATTATTGTGTTACCTTGATAACAGTTTGTAAATAAATATATTTAAATTTTATAAATCTAGTAAAAGACTTTCAAAAATCCTTTTAAAATGTAGATTTTGGCTATACATTGAAACGTTCTCTAGTGAGGAATAATTCTTTATTTATAATAGAATGTGCACGGATTTCGCAATAAAATTAAATTTATAGTGCAATTTAAAAGGTGAACTCCAAGAATTTCTAAAATTCGTAAAAGATACGCAGAAACTTTTATTTTATTATTTAAATTATTAAGCTTGGCAGATATCTGTTTTTTCAGCAGAATTTTTTATAAAAATAATAACCTTCTTCTTTATTGTTAAAAACAGGCAATAGAATAAAATATTTTACTTAAGCAGCGATCCCAAAACTTATTAAAGTAAATAGTATGTAGTAACTTTAAAGAAGAAAAGACTTTGAATAAATATTTTTTTGAGATGCTAGTTAAGGTCATGACGTAAACATATTTATCTGTCTATATGTATATATATCTCTCTACATATACTATGTATCTATTAATGTGTGTTGGATGAATTATTTTATTAATGTACATGTAATGTATAACCACTACAACAAAACCGTTCCGATTTGAACACCCCATTCACGATGTCTGCATAACCCAAGGTCGGCTGGCAGATAATGCCTGTAGCATTAAGTCCTCCTATTCTCCTAATCACCGATTGTGATTTGATTGCAATAAAATGTTAATAAATAAATATAAAGATAGTTTAGACGCTAGTCAAGGTTATGACCTAAACATATTTAGACAGTTTAGACGCTAGTTAAGGTTTTGACCAAAACATATTTAGACAGTTTAGACGCTAGTTAAGGTTTTGACCAAAACATATTTAGACAGTTTAGACGCTAGTTAAGGTTTTGACCTAAACATATTTAGACAGTTTAGACGCTAGAAGGTTTTGACTTAAACATATTTAGACAGTTTAGACGCTAGTTAAGGTTTTGACCAAAACATATTTAGACAGTTTAGACGCTAGTTAAGGTTTTGACCTAAACATATTTAGACAGTTTAGACGCTAGTTAAGGTTTTGACCTAAACATATTTAGACAGTTTAGACGCTAGGTAAAGTTTTCACATGAAGAAGCTCAGCGACTGTTACTTGTAAAAACTTGCATATTCCATATTTTGATATGAGCAAATTTCCATAGTTAGATCGAATCTTGACATTTTTTGTCGAGTTTTGGAAATATAATAGAAATGTAGCTGCAGAAGTTCCACCGGAACCAGCTAAATTACCTATGAGAAAAAAAGTCTGGGAACCTCTGGTTTCGATAGCTGGTTAAGTTTGTGACGGATACATATATAGACAGTTAAGATGCTTGTTATTGCTATTAAGTTTAAATCATAGTCCATAGTTTATTGACATACCAATGTTATCTTACCTATGGTAGCGCTGCCGATGTAAATACCATATTTGTGTCACAAAAACGGGCAATTAGTGCTATTTACAAATTAGAATCTAGGATATCTCTGAGGGATAGGTTTAGGGAAGTTAATATTTTAACTTTAGCGTCATAGTACATATATGAAAATCTTTTATATGTACAGTCATTTGCTAAAGTCCATGCATAGTGTAAAGGTTAAAATTGCGTGGAGCCATTCTGTGAATCTCGCACTCACACTTTAACATTATCAGAACTGTCAATAATATTAACCTTAAATCGACGAAATTAGGTTTAGTTTTCTTTATACTAACCAGTTTATTTAAACCGTTTTTATATCTTTTTGTTTCTTAACCTAACAAATTAGGGGCCGTCTATTAATCACGTGATATTTTTTTTAAGCATTTTTTATTTCGCTTTAAATTTTATCTGCCCTGTGGTGTGATCCATAGACGCTGCGACATAAACCGGAGAGCCTATGGTTCAAATCACGCAACTTACGTATTAAGTATTTTTGTTAGGAATTACTTTTTTTATGTTTTGACATCTAGTTTTCTCTGAAAAGGACCAATTGGTATGAGAACTTTTTGTTTTGTGTGCAAGAATTAAAACACATGCAATCTAATAAAAATGGTTTTTATAACAACTTTTATAAATAATGTTTTTGATAAATGTTTTTTTTTTCTCTATATTTATTTCCTATGGTTATGGCTTAAGTATTCGTTTTCGTAATGAAAAGAAAATTGAAACTTAACCATAAGAATAAAAAAAAAGTCACCATTCATTCGGTAACGCTGCTATATTTTGAAAAACAACTATACTATAAACAAACATATGTTATGTCTTAAATATATTGAAATGTAAAATAATATCTGTAAGAAAAATAGCACTTTATTTTTAGGGTTCCGTACCCCAAGGGTAATTAGCGGATTACTAAGGCTCCGGCTGTATCTCGTAAACCGTGATAGTTAGACAGTTGAAATTTTTACAGAAGATATATTTCTGTTGCCGCTATAATAAAAAATACTAAAAAACAGAATAAAATAAATGTTTAAGGGAGCTCTCATACAACAAACGTAATTTTATTGCTCAATTTTGCTCGATATTGATAACAGCAACAGGTAGACGCCTTAAATATTTACAAAATATTTAGTTATATAGTTACTTTAAAAATAAATAATTAAATTAAATATAAACAAAAATTTAAGGGGGGCTCCGATACAACAAACGTGATTTTTTTGCCGTTTTTATAGATAATGGTACGGAACCCTTCGTGCGCACCTACAACGACAAACCGCATCTAACTTATTAGCTAAATAAAAACACCAAACAACCTTGTCAGCACATACCCCCACAAAAAAATCGGCAACGAACGACAAAAATAAAATGTCTACCAACGTAGTTTCCGCTTCTAACTTAATGGCTATTAGAAAATTGGTCTAAGTTCTTGATCTGAACAAAATATTCATAATTCGTATCCATGATGGATCTAGACAATGGATCTACTGAGAATGATCGGTAAAATGTAACGAAAACAAAAAGAAAGGCATAAGGTGAGATTCGAATTCACAACCTGCATAGCACCGAGTACACGTATTAAGATCTGATACGTCTATCCACTAGGCTACGGATACGATAATTTTCTTAGTGAAATTATTATATACAATATTAAATGAAACTAATATTACTCAGGTTCTACAAGACATATTACTTTATTTCTTTAAGTGTGTGAGTGACTACGCCTCGCTGCCATTCTATTATGTTTTGAAATTCTATATGCAGTTCTGCAACTGACCGTACATTCAAATATATATAATAGTTTCAGCAAAAAAGTAAAGTTCACAAAATAAATACTAGAAGTAAAAATAAGCTGTTGGTGCATGATACACGTCTACACAAAATAAGTAACTCTTTTATGGGGCAATGTATACACTTTTACAACAAAATTCCTAATAATAATCAAAAGCTATCAATTAGTAAAAATTGTCAAACCATAACTTTGTAAAAAAGCATATAACAAAATTTTAGACTACATAAATAATAAAATTCCATGGGACTGAAGATACTCTATAACAGGACGCACCTAATTAAAATGGAAATTATATAAAATTGTATGATTTAAAAGTTTTATTTAAAACATTGATCGGTCATCAATATTAATATGGGTTATTTTATGATAATATGTACTGATAATTTTGTTAACTAAATGTTTTTTTTTTAAAGAGTAACTATCGAATTTCTTGCTAGACGATTCAAAAGTGTTTGTAAAACCTAATTTGAATTAAAAAAAACTTAAATAATTATTTTCACATTCCTTGGAGATTTCCGAGTAACGATTAGATATATTTTTTCACCCTTACTGATTTAAATGCGAAAGTGTGTTCGTTTGTTATTGTTTAACATCGCGTTTTAATTATGACCATAAGAATTAATAATTACAAGCAGAACTTTGATATTATTTATTATTATGTTATTTGCTCAGCATCCAATAGACACATTTTCATATTTTACCACTAGTATAATGGAATGTCTTCTGAGGAATTGTTCGAAATGATGCCCACGGCCAATATCATTTGCGTAAAGATACTGAAAATGAAGTGGACTGCATAATACAAAGCAGGTTCTTTTTAGGTAAAAAACAAATATAATCCTTAACCTTATGTCAAAGTAACAGCTTAAGCCTTAAAACTATGACAAATCCAAAAAAGAGGTATTAATTCAAAACTCTGCTGTTTACAAAAAAAGTGCCAATTCGGCACAGATACGGTACCTTCATATTGTTCAAAATCTAATTTTGATCAGCTGTTATCTACATGTACAATGCAATAGATAAAGTGAAACAGAAGGCGATAGCTATATTAAGATAGAGACATGTGAGTGAATCAAACTACGACAATTGCCTTAATTTCGCTGTTTCAATTTTTGCGTGCAAGTACGATATCTACATCTTTTAACACTATGATTGTATACGGCAGGGAATTCATCTTCACACTTCTACTTTGAAGGTCATTGCTCACAGCACGCCAGGTGTGCCTTAAATGGCCACGTACAGTACTGTTTCAGAGGATCTTCTTTCCGCGAACGCTTACGTCGTGGAATGAGCCCCTGCCAAGGTTTTCTCTAAGGACTACAGTAAGGGATTCTTCAAGAAAAAAGTTATTAGATTTTTAAAGGGTCGGCAAGCATCTTTAGGCTGCGGTGACCGATTATCATCAGACAGAACATAAGCTGGTTTGCCTTAGAGATATAAATTGGGGGCACTATTTTATCACGTCGTTACGAAGCAACGAGCTGACCTGATTTCTGGCACGAGCAAAGCTGGAATGTTTTCTGTGTAACAATATTGTTTTGTCACTACTTTCTGTTTTATGTTTGTAGCCGTAACCAAACATAAATAATATATGTCCTGTTGATATTGTAATGTTAGTAAATTATAATCAGTAATAACACATCCTTTAACTACAACTTTAACAAACTCATAAAACTTTGACAAACACATATGTAAACCACTAAAGACTGCTTATTACACGAGGAGTAATTACGTGACGGCATCTCTGATAAATTTAAATTTGTTCCTGAACTTTGTCGTTATACAGTAAGTGTCTGATTAGCTACGAAATGAATGTACCTTCTTGTTCTGTGTACCTACGCCTGTGTATATCGCGTTAACTCGTGTTCTTCTCAGTAAGCCGCACAGATAAAACATCCATGAATATTCACAACACATTTCATGAATTGCTAATGTGCTAAGTACAAAAGTGAGATGCATAATTTACATTTGGGTCTCCTTTAAGTTTATTTAAGGGAACTGTCAAAATGTCATATGTTATTATTATTTTACATTAGTGACGGTTAAAAAACTTATCCTTTAATTTATAAAACGCAATGTGTGTGTGTGTTTGTGTGTTTTAATATCAAAAATTGTGCAAGGCATTGATGATTAAAAAGGTTCTAAAGTGGTTCGTTTCCCGAAAGCTTCAAATAGAACTAGTTTCTGCTCGCGGCTCCTCCCGCGCTAAATTCAGTTACTGGCGTGGTAATACTTCGGCATTTCGGAATTCGGATTTCAATAAGGAAATTTGCTAAACCGAGCCACAAGAAACCAAATACCACATGTAAAAAAATATTATTTTGTTAAATGCATCAAATGATGGCTCAGTGGGTAAGTGTGTGCTGAACTGAAGGCGTTCGATTCTCACACAGGACAAACATTTATATGTTTCTTGAATTCAGGAGTGTATAATATAATATGTGTATCTTAAAATAAAGAAATGCATGTATTTGTACATGTTGTCGGGATTTTATATACCAAGCTTTGCTTAGTTTGGGACCAGATGGCGCTGTGTGTGATTTGTCCAAAAATGCTATTATTTTAATTTTTTTAATTCATCATAAAGTTTTACATCAACTTCAAAAATAGACAACAATGGTTCTACTTATTTAATAATTAGTATCTAAAAATGCAGATGTTTTTCATTACATATTTGCATGAACTAGAAGCAAAAAGCCACAAGTAACCTCTAGTATTAAATAAACATGGAAGTAAATTTACGGTGAAATGTGACACGCGTTAGCGAAAGAGAATTTAGTAGTCCCTTGTAGCAGGAGGTATGCCGCCAGGTCGTCGCGTTGTACGAGGTCTTGGAGGGAACAGATAAGAGTTATGTATGGCTCCCTGTCACAAAGGGTACATGGGCTGGTATGTTGTTCATATCGGATATTCTGCGTTGTAAACCTCTTTAAAAATGTGTTATACAAATAAAATACTCGTTTGAAATTAAAATTCTGATACAGAGAACTAGATGAGCTACACGTTTTTTCGTCACAATTGTAAAAATATCGTTAGTCAATTCTTTGTTAAATAAATGTACTTTTGTACTATTTATAAGGTTTTGCTCTCATAAAAATGTTTTCTCTGAACAGTGACGTACATCTCCGCGGGTGGTAAGAATTGTCCTAAATTGTGCACATTTTTTAAATTATTTATTGAACCTGCAAAGGTAACCTGGAATTTTTATATCTAGGACGTAGAAAAATTATATTTCAAATCTGAAGCGTTGAGAAAACGAAATAAAATGAAATTTACAACCCTCCTGTATCCAGATTTATATTTTCTCTTCCTAAAACAAACGTGAAATAGAAACTATATTTCACATTTAAGTCTAGGTACGTGTTTCTGCGAGACTTTCATTGAAAATATTTATTGTTCTACTAAAGAAGCTCGTAAATTTGTTACGATCGACTTCAGAAATCTGAAGTCGATGGGTTACCGTTAGTGGTACACTTTCTTGCAATCCTTTTTTTTTTTTTAATTAGGCGTTCGTATTATTTTAGCAGCAGCCTTTGGGCTTTGTCAAAACTGCTTAAGTGGGTCAATAATTTTTAGGGTTCCGTAGTCAACCAGGAACCCTAATCGTTTCGCCATGTCCGTTTGTTTGTCTAAAGTAATTTAGTATGGATATACATATTAGTTAGGACGACATAGTGGTAAAATAAAATGAGAAAAAAAATTTTTAGGCTTCTACATGTCAAGTGAGATGACTTATTTTTTTCTTGTCTACGGTGTAGGGTGTCATTGGATACCTCGTTTAAAAATAATGTGGGTTAGCAAAAGGCATTTTTGAATTCAGCGATGCGTTTGCGATATATTAAGCTTTAAGTTGCAAATTTTTAGTGCCTCCCCCCACTGACAGCTAAATGGCTGTTCTTGAGTATGTGGAAAAATCATGGGAATAGCATATATAAGGAAAAAAATCATAGCTAAGTAGGCTTTGGGTGTTTTTGTCCTGTTTGCAAATATTCTCATTTTATTTTTTTGGTTAAATTTAAAACTGTCGATAACCTTAAACATTTCGTAATCTATCTCTTAAATTTCGTATCGAGCAGAGTCACTGGAAGTATTGAGCGGAATTTTGTACAGATGAATTCTCACAATGAGAATTAATCTAGGGTGAATCCCCTTAACATGGATTTGGACAAGACAAAAGTCATGTTCAAGCAATACGTCGTGCCGAAGGCGGTGTAAGTTGCTATTACATTACTCGAGGTAGTCCATAATTGTAATTAACGATCAAGTTGCCCAGAACAAGCTATACCGCAGAGTCTTATGACAAAGTCTTCGACCAGTGCATCCTTACTGTTATAACCTACGCTTGCGAAACGTTGACACTCATAGCGGGGCTGCTTCACAAGTCCAAAGTGACACCAGCACGCGATTAAACAAGCTATACTCAGTGTATCTCGGAAGGTTCGAATACGAAATGTGAACATACGGAAAAAACTCTAGTTACCGACATAATCGATCAACAAATTCTGCAAATTATGTCTCTGCTGAAACGGCAGTAGGCTGATCACATCTGTCTGACCTTAAAAGATGGCCGGTAGTAGCTGGATGCGAAACGCAGAATACTTGGAGAAATGGCGCACCATAGAGGAGGCTTATGTATAGCAGTGGATCAAAATAAACTGATATGATAATGATCTCATTTTCGAGCTTGCGCAATTCTTTTTTTTTCGATATCGTCTATTTTTTTTATTCTAGTAATCCCATGGTATTACTAACAAAAAAATTATAACGTAAAATCTATTCAGAATACAGAATCAAAGAAAACGCGTCAAGTAAAAAAGTTACATTTTGTTTCTTCTAAAGTAATTGAAAAAAACAGTAACACATATAATCTTGCAGTGATCGAGGTGTTTTTTTTTACTGAATTGTCTACTGCAGTTAGCTGATGGAGTCTCAGCCCATATAGCGCCCAACGCTCAAGGGCTCGGTGAGCCTTGGCTTGGGTTGTCGCTCTTGGGGTCGTCTCTTCGACCAGCGTGAGCCACAAACCCAAAGGAGAGTCACCGCCAAGAAGGGGGTTCCCCGTTACGAGGTTGCGATTGTGAGTGAGTGGGGGTGAGAAGCGGCCCGGCACTATTTGATACTTGTATCCGTGCGGTCGTCGACGAACCAGGGACGACAGCGTCGTGTGACTCCTCATTAAGGGCTATAAGGGGAGGTCGTAGAGACTAATCTCGCTATCTATTACATAGTACGTGCCGAGGCCGCCTTACAATAGTTTTCCAACCGTCGGTCGGGGGGATGGTAGTTTGTGGATTGCACAATTAGTCGGTTTGGGTGATTTTGCGTACGCTCAAAAAAGAGGACTGCCTAGTTTTTAAGATATTGGGGAATCGTGGGGAGCTCAAAGTCTCTGAGTAGATCCGGACGAACCAGGAGGCTCTGGAGGCTGCTCTGAGGAAGCGGTTTTGCAGGGTCTGAAGTCTATGAAGGTTGCGTTTAGACAACGCATAGATGACCCTAGTGTATGCTAGTATGGCGCGGATGCACACGTGTCATGTATCATCATTGATCACGTAACGAGTCAGCTTATTTCTAAGCGACATTTACTTTACTTGCCTATTTTGGGGTATAGACGACCGAGGACAAAGACGGCTCGGTCGGTTAAATATATAACCAGTCAAAAACATGTTACGCTGCGCGTAAGTTATATAAAAAATATGCAAGTTCAACCTTAAGTGAGCACGCTTAAAATGGTTTCCGAGCGAGGTCACTAGCGTCTATCGTCCTCTTAAAGATAAAAAAAAGAGTTTAAATTATTCATTTTAATTTCTCCTACGCGTCAGTAGTATGAGTGAGTATAATAATATTAAATTATCTGCGTAAAGAAGCCACTGAAGATAGTAATAATATGTACTAACAGCAGGGACCGAAGGTTTATCGTTCCCTCCAAAGCACGAGGGTATGTGCTAAACATTTGTGTTAGATTGAATCTGGGTGTATTTAAATATTTTTATGCATGCCTGTGGCCTGCAGTAGGACGAATACCGGCTAAGGTTAAGCAGATTTAATTTTACAAACATGTTTTCGTTTTATTGCTTCATACTACTATTACTTTAATATTCTAACGAAAATCGTCAAAAATATACCAGAATATTAAATTGTGAACTTACAAATAAATAAAAAAAAAACAATGGCTATAGATTTGTAATTAAATTTTGAATTCCAGTAGAGGAGATATTTTTTTTTATTTTTCTGCAATATTGACTACGCTTTTCACGTTCATGTCCCGGATAAAAGCTGTGTCGGTCACAAACAACTGAAGCATTGTCGCTGAATGCAAATGGAAGTTTGAGCTGGAAATTTATCAATAGCTGACATGCATGTGTGGAGGCAAAATGCAAATGTCAGCTTTGACTCTTTTGTGGTGCATTCGCATGGAAATGTCAATTATGGATATTGAATCTAGTTTTCGATAATAAATTATGACTTTAACGGTTTAGTTGTGTTGGGAGTTCAGGTTGCAATCAGAGTTTTTGTTTCATATATTTTGACATAACAATTTAAATGCCGAAAAATATGTTTTGCTGAAAAATTAGTTATAAAAACTAGCCAAAAACGAGTTAGACTTACGCATCGAAGGTTCCGTACCACGACACAATTTACGATCACTTTTCATCTGATGTACGGTGATTTAGTTATGGATTTGCTAAAATTTGAAGCAACAATTACGATTTTACATATAAACGGTGTCAGTAAAGAGAGATCTACATAATTTTGTTCAAATTTCAGCAAGTTTCCTGTATGGTTCAAAAGATAGAGCTTCTTAAAGGTCAGATATTCATAAAAACAGATTTGAAACCAAGGTTTACTATTATATCGGTAGTATATGGGTACGAAATACATTTGTGACTCTTGGTGCTTTGCAGTATGTATGTTTATCTTCACGACTTTAATACCCAAAAGGAATCGTCATGTGGGCGAGAGCTTTTTTTTATCAACCAGCTTACTCCTACGTAACAGGGGGTGAGCGTATGGCTGCAACGCTCGTTCTTACACAGTTTATCTGGACAAAGGTGGCTTTATGTCGTAAATTACCAACTTTCTAGTTATAAGGGGGAAAATAAAAGACCTGGGAGAGAATAATATACCCCCATTGTTAGTTCCGGACGATACTATTAAAAATCGGCCAAGTGCGAGTCGGACTCGCGCACGAAGGGTTCCGTACCTTTCTCCATAAAAACGGTAAAAAAATCACTTTTGTTGTATTGGAGGCCCCCCTGACATATTTGTTTTATTTTAATTTAATTTTTTTTTAAAGTGACTATATAACTTAATATTCTGTGAATATTTAAAGCGTCTACTTGTTGCCGTTATTAATGTCGAGCAAAATCGAGCGAAAAACACGTTTATTGTATGGGAGTCACCTTAAATATTTATTTTATTCTGTTTTCTAGTATTTGTTGTTTGTCCGTTCGGCGACGAACGGACGGACAGTGAAGTCTTAGTAATAGGATTCCACTAATTACCCTTTGGGTAAGGAATCCTAAAAAGTAAGTCAGGGTTGGGTTGGAGACATTGGAAAGGGAACATTTGCAGAAATTGTAGGTTATAATTAATTGATACTAGTTCACTAGTGTGTGCTCGCCTCGCATGTAGCATAATTTGTTTAATTTCTTTTTTTTTTTACTATAGCCGTAACTGTCTATGCAGTTGTCGCCGTCTTCGTGGTCGTAGCTATCTACGACGCCTATAACGCCGAAGCCGTAGTTGTCTCAATTCTAATATTTGAGAATACAACTGTAGTGTACTCCAGTCTACCCTAGAACAAAATTATGTCTAACTACCTATGTAGCGTACCATTATGTAGGATTTAATTGAATACCTAATGTATTTATAGACAAGTAGTTATAGGTCTAATTATCTGTTGGATATACAAAAATAAGATAGTCAAACATAAATTGGGGTTCGAAATAATAATTGCGCGGTAAAAGATAAGACAGCGCTGCATTAGATATATGTCTATCGTAGATTTTGTTTCGATGAATGGTAAAGTAGCTTAAAACAGTACGACTCGAGAACTGTGTGCCCAAATCGAATGATCGTCACGTGACCAGGTCATGCGATGACGTCACAAAACTTCTATGAAGACGAAATAAAAAAATACGGGAAATAGGGATATCTCCTAAATAGTGCGTGTAAAAGAGATAAAGAAAAAAAGAAATCGTTCGCTCGCTTGATTTTGGCGCCACGGCGCTAGAGACTGTCGTGACAGAGTCCTCTCTCTCCCATTCGAAATTCAAAATTCGTGAGTGACGCGCGCGATTTCGCATAATGGAGTGTTTCCCGCCTTTTTTTGAGTCGAGTTATACGGGAAGCGTCCCACCTCCCGCATTCTTAAATAGAGTTTTGACAAATATCGGTTAAAGACTGTGCTTCCCACGTTTTTCTTAGTAAATAGTGTTTGCAATTACAAAGTGCAAATGTGAATAAATAATAAAACTTTAAGTGGTTATTTACATTGAATTAACATCGAACCGTGTACCCGTTTGTAATCGTGAAGGTGTTAGGAGTGTTCGGGTTGGCAGATTTTTGGTTACTTACTACTCCAAGAAAGTTAAAGAGGTTGTTTAAATTTTATGAGTTCTAATCCGGATCAGGATATAAATGATAAAGTAGAAATGTTAATTTTGGTGTGTCTAGTAGGCAGTTGTATGAGATACCTATTCAATACTTACCTATCTAAACTGTTAGCATAAATTAGTTTTCGTCAAAATAATGAGTGATAAGTTTTCGGGATACAGATTACTCCTTTCTTTTGGGAAGTTCGTTTTATTAATAAATAAATCACTCATTGTGGAGACGAATAGAATAAGAATTATATATCTTTAGATTTTTGAATTTACTTCTTTATATTTTACTTTATTTTTAAAATGTAACAATTAAGTTATGCCAAAACAATGATAATAAAAAAAATATATATATTTTAGAATTGCTTTCTTCTTTTGATATAAAAAGAAAGAAAAACATTAACGGTAATCTTACTGAGACAATGACTGGACCTGGGTACGACATAAGTCAAACTTTGACCGAACAAATTAAACATGGATTTGCTTAAGGTGACATTAGTTGGTCTAGGGTCTGTCCATTTCTTCTTCGTAGAAAATCCTATTGTCATAGCGTATTATTATCCAGGTAGGGCCCCCCTTAATAACTGATGAGCCGGGGGGGGGGGGGGGGGGGGACCCCGACCTACCGGCAAAACGCGAAGGTTCTAATCACTCAAAATGTCTATTGTTGATCTGACTAAAGTGTTAGATTTTTGTTCTTTACTGACTGAATAGTAGGAAAATACCTACTAAGACGGGTTATCTACCCATGTAAATTGGCGTTCTGTCGTCATAATTATCTTAATTGACTGTGACAAATTATTAAAAGAAATTCTATTTAATCTTTACGTTATTCGCAATTTGTTTCATATTTATTAATATCTCAAGTTCGTAAGAGAAAGGTTGCACATGATGTCTCCTTAATAAGTTCTTGTACCTACGCAAAGAACGGAATTATTAACTGTTAACTGTAAGATTTCTAAATACTGAAAATTCCACGTTTACTAAGAGATTTTGGTTTGTAAGAAGAACTACCATGAAGACTAAATAGTACCTTGTGTAAAATATCTTATTATAGAAATATAAAATATCGTATGGTTGTTTACCACCTTTACAGCAAACAAAGGGAATTATCTTCAGGGTGCAGAAATATTAGGTTAAATTCAATCGATCATTTATCGACCAATTGGTGTAGTGGTTTTAACGTTGGACAAGCATACGACGGGCCGCGGTTCGATTCCAACAGTAGTAGTCCTATATGCTTTTTGTTAATTGTCTCGAACTGTAAAGGAAATCTAATTTCTTATGTTCGTTTTACTGGCATTTTGTTAGGTCAAATAAATAAATGAAGTAATAGAAACTGAATTATTCAAGGCTTACTCTTTGACAGGATTTAAATATTTTAGGAATCATATCATAAAAGATATCTAAATACACATTTTATTTATTAATTGAAAGTAAATAAGGGTATTATGGGGAAGGTGATTGTATTAGGAATTTACATAATGAAGTTCAGTGTGACGATAATTTAAATCATGACTAGGACGTATTATAATAGCTATATTAGATTGGTACATCACTCGTGTGCGACAAGTTAGTTGAGATAAATGGTTAGGGCTTAGATAGTTATATGAAATTGAAGTTCACTCGCCACGCTAGTGACTGACTAAACTCATACCTTCTTAGGGTCAGGGTTACTTATGTTCACAATGTAGCGGTCCTAATCACGCCATTAGGACTTATTCTAAATTTAAGAGGGGGGGGGGGTTTCTACACAAAGTCACTCTGCCTTCACCATAAAGTAAAGTTAGGGTCAGGGTTACTTAGGTTCACAATGTAGCGGTCCTAATCGCGCCATTAGGACTTATTCTAAATTGAAGAGGGGGGGGGGGGGGGGTTCTACACAACGTCACTCTACCTTCACCATAAAGTAAACATACTTAAACGTAAGTTAACCCGTTTTTTACAAATATTATGAATTTCAATTATTTATACAAAAATAGCATGTCTTAAACTCATTAAACAAACTCTAGTGGAAAACAGTTTCACAGTTTGCAGCGAGTGATTTCCGCAAACATCCGCTGTCATGGCGCACAATTATTATTTTCCGGCATTATGTCTCCTCTGTTCATCGGTAGTCTAATGGCGATTGTAGAAAATAACTAAGGTAGAACTTGATTTATATGATCGAATGTTTTTGTATAATTATAATAAAAAGGATTCAAAATAATTTCATTTGACTCGCTTATAATAGTGTAGACGTAAAGAATGTTTTACAATCGCCAAGTTCTTAAACTGATACACTATTTTTTAGCATAATTCATTCCGGTAGGAACTCTCAACTGAAATGAACATAATTTTTTATCCTTTGTAGTCATCATTTTTTTTTAATCTTTGTAGCTATCCGTTATCAAAAATCCAGGTAACTTCTTTGCTTCATTGCTTTTTGAAGGAATACTGCTTTTTTTGACTGGAGTTATAAATATCGATATTTCGTGCTTAAACATTTCTTAAGAAAATGGTCTTTTCGTGGATCTTGTCGGAGTGATGTGGTAAGTACGAATATATTTAGTTAAATTTTGTACAGAGGGCCACAGGTTAAAGTTTACTATTGGGTGTTTTGAACCTTCTGAAGTTTTATTATTTTAATACGCTTTAATAATTTACCGTCGAGCGACACGACACGATTTTTCCGTGGACACTGCGCACTAATCGCGCGCGGCTCGCCTGGTCTTGCCTTAAACGATCTATCGTATCTACGATAAATTCGTGTCGTGTCACCTTACGGTAAATTATCAAAGCGTACAATATTAAATAAATCTACGAATAGAAATGTACAGTAGTTTTTCTAATTATTATTGTTTGGCTAAACTGCGTCGAGTTGTCATAGTATACTTTTAGTTGTGGCCGTATCTACACAACAGTTCAAATAATGAAACTTATTATTTATATGTATGTTTTTGTGTGTCACTCTCTCTCTGTTTCTCTCTCTCTTAATGAATATCTGCGTGTGTGTTTACAGCTGTGTGTCAAACATCTATATCGTTTTACACGAAATGACAGACTTAACTTTCAAATTAAGTTACAGACAGACGAAAACGTTGCCTTCTTTTGATTTAGCCGTAAAATGTGTGAATCTGACTTAAGTCTGTTAATCGTAAAAAATAATAAAATGTTTACCCGTCAAACACAACAAACTGTTAACTCAAAGGCACATTATTTATCTTGAACCATTTTAACATTTACATGCAAAGCAAATCAATTCCTAGACAAAAACAATGCGTAAGGGTCTTAGGCAACGACCGGAAATTTCTGTCGAGCAATTTGTTTTCTTTTAACCCTCGTTGGGGCTCCAGGACTCCAGTGCGCAGGTGCCCGACACAGCGCATGCCATCTAAGCTAGCCGTCTACTCACTGTACAAAAAACAAATACATTTCTCAATTCCACATTCCAAAATTATAATTCTAAAAATGTATTCCTTTAATTAATTTGAAAGTTTCTTTAGCTGTGTTAAAATGAGAAGTTACTGAAGATTTTTTGGTAAGTTTCGATTTAACCTTTCGTTGCCCTTTAACTTTAACTTGATAAAAATAACCTCAAAAACTGTTATTTGGAAATTGATCGTTATCTTTTTGATATATTTTTGTTCAAAGCTGATAAGTATTCTTTTTATTGTATATTAAAAGTTAAATATACTTGATAATGTATGTAGTTTAAGATCTTGTAGATAAGATCTTGTATAACTCACGTGTTGCCCTGCCCTTGTTACATTGTTATGTTACTAAATCAAATGTAAATGTAAGTCGTTAAGTAATAAGTAATTTTGAGATATTGACATTAAATACACCCTATTCCATATATTGTATATTCATTAAATTTGCAGTCACATAATGTTTCTCAATTTACATTTTTATTTCAATTAGGTGGTTATTACACGGGCCTACTACTTTTATAATTATTGAATTGAGCTAAGTAACATATATATATACATACTTAGTATACATATATTGTAATAAGAAAGCGAACAGGTAAGAAGACAGTCACCATAATGTATGAACAATTTACCTAATCAACTAACGAAAATTAAAATTTTGTCAAGAATAAATATTTACTTTATGTAGATTAAAATAGAGTCGAGTTTTCTTTACTAGAAATTAAATTATAATTATTGTTGGTGTTCAAAGAATTAAGGTAAAATTTTCATTACATTGGCAGTGTGTATATAAGCGTGATTAGATTTTACTTTAAAAGGCTTCACTCGGTGTTTTTGAGAAAAGAATAAAATATGAGACGTAAAATAAATTGGTTTGGCATACCTAGATATATATCTATATGATATGTATCTAGGTATGGCAAATATAAATTTGTATTAGTATACATATATCTAACTTGTAAAAAAAATGACATATATAACTTGCATGTTTTATAATCTGTCAATCAACTTAGATGTCATCTTTAATCAATTTCAATGTTAAACTCGGTAAAAACCTTTACAATTGGACTGCAATCAGTTTTGATACTACTTTCTGGAATGACATTTGCATACAGCAGTTCTTTTACCTGTCATATTCCTTAATCTGCTAACATTTCAAGCTCACCATTATCATTTTGGAACTCCTACAGATGTTTTCGTTACAGATCCTGTAACATTAAGATTCTCTACATAAGTTTGTTCAAAAACTTTTTGACCGTTTTATAGCCCTTTTCCGTTCCGAAGCACTTTGTACCTTTCTTAATCTGATTACATTTCAAGTGCTTCGGAACAGAAAAGGGCTATGAAACGGTAAGGTACGGTACGAAAACATCTGTAGGAGTACATCATGTGAGCTTGACATGTAAGCAGATTAAGGAACAAAAAGCAGATCGTTCCAACTTGTCCGTCCTACAGTTTTGTGTCTGCTCCAAGTCATTTAAGAGTTAATTTTTTGGACTTTTGCAGAGCCCCAGTAAAACGAATATAATATTTATATATATATAAATAAATAATCTGATTCCTGAAACGGCTCTAACGATTTTCATTAAATTTAGTATGCAGGAGGTTTCGCGGCAATAAATCTATCTGGCTAGGTTCCATTTTCAGACAACGTCGTTTTAACCGTGTTTTCAGGCAATCACTACTTACATATTATATTACATCTATTGGCGACTAGTAAACTATTATTTTAACCGACACAGCAACACTAAAGCTACTTGACAATAGATGGCATCATTAGTCTAATGCCAAAATAAATACGGAAATAGGAATAAGTTCGTATGGAAAAACCAGCCTGATACCCCTAATAATTTACAATGACTCCCTCGCAGCCTAGTTGGTAGTGTGACGAGCTGCTGCGCCGAGAGTGTGGGTTCCATTTCTGCACAAGACAAACATTTATGTGATAAATATTTGTGTTTGTCTTGAGTGTGAATGTATTTGTTTATAATATGTTTGTATTTACAAAGAAAAGTAATATATATGTACTTGTTTTCGTTGTCTGGTATCCATAACACAAGCTTTGCTTACGTCGGGGCCAGACGGCCTAATGTCCAAATATATTTATTTCTAGCTTAGGTCTCTAAAAATTCATACCACATTGGTTAGTTTTAAACTTTCGCGTTTTCACTCATTATTATTATAGAGCTCGGTCTTAACGCTATGCACGTAAGTAGGTATACGGAAACGTACATGTATTGGGTGCCGACCGGTTATCATGGTCACGGCTGTACTTGCTGTAGAGCGCGGCGTCGACTTCTGGCCGCTCGTGCAGTTCCTTCCGCTACCCTCACATTGTTTAAATGTTCTCGACACACTACACTGACGATGTCCAAATTGCGTTTATCACCGATATTACTGTCACGGGGTTTAAACCTATGAATCATGGGGTTCCACGCCTTCGAAAGATTATATCCATCTTCCCTATTGAAATTTCTGTCGCATTTCTTTATTTCAATACAAGCCGTGGATAATAGTGGCGCTCAGTGGAGAGGACTGTCGGTTCGTGAAGTTCAATCCAGTGATTTTGCGAGCCATTGAGTAGATGGTCGGCTATGGCTGATTTATTTGTTTGTCGATTTTTGACAGCAGTCAAAAGACAAAGACTGCAGAAACGTCGGCACCCAATACAGGTACAGGCATCATATCACATTATTCCAAAAAAAAAACTTTAAATTCTGCGATATCTTAAATTATAATTGACTGTCTTTATTTATGGGAAAATGTCCAGCATTTTGTATTCATTTTATTGTAACATGCTAAATTTATATACTACAATAAACACACTCATGTAAACATAGCTGATACAGACGGAAACCATTTCAAAGGTAAAATTGCGGATAATTTTCAAACAATTTGATTGAAGAAACTTTCGGTTTCTATTTTATGGACCATTTTGTCGTGAAACAATTCTAAACTTTAATTACGTTTAAACAGTTTTCAAATTCCGGACTTCTGTAATAACTTTTCCGTTCTTTAATTAATTTGTTTTTTATTGCTACCTAAAATATTCAACATCTTCGGTAGATACGCATCTATAATAAACACGAACCGTACAAAAAAGGTATCGATACATAGCACTTTAAAATAAATTATTTAATATTAAACGTCACTATCACGGTATTAAATATACTTTGTTTACTTTTGACGTGACAACGTCTTATAAATTGGTTTGCCGGGTGACACTTCAAGAAACTGCGTTACGCTCCGCTCACGTTATGCGCTCACAATGAGAGCGAGTGAGAGGCACGCGGCATGGTTAGCCCGCCTAAGAGCGAGAGAGACAGACATAAAAAGTGAAAGGCACAAGTTGTCACGTTACAATGTTAATAATATTACGATTAATAGCAATGGTTTTTTTTATAGATAACCAAGTTAGAGGTATAACAGCGCTCGACAGCTTCCTCTTAGTAATAGATAGTTTTTCAATATCATATGTTAGAGCTTGAAGTAGTATCCGTGCTAAAGCACAGTCCAGGAAGTCAGTAATTATGTCGTGGCACCATGATTGGGACAGTGGCCCACGTCGCAGGCGACCGCTACTGTTGGCTAGCCCGGGGGCTCGTATGATGGCAAGTGGGAACTCGTCAACAGCGCGCACGCTCATGCTCCTCAACTCACTTATCTCCCAAGATGTGGACCTATTTGCAGACAGGTTGCCACAAATTATTGCCGCAGCACGCCTCCTTTTGTCGAAAAATAATTAATAATTCGAATATTGTTCGTCCCTTGATTTTATATTTTATCGTAAAATTTGTTGAATTTTTTTCTTTTACTATTTTATTTTTTTCTTGTACGATGTAAACAAAACTTTCTAAATTTATAATTTACCATGTAGTTAGTTATTAGCGCCTATTTTTTTTGTTGTTTTATATGTTTCCTACTATAGGTTTCCTTTTTTTTATACTTTTGATCTTGTGTTTCCGTGTAATTTGGTTTAGTAAGTTAGTATATATAGAGTAGATAAGTAATGTTACTTGATTATAGACGCTTTGGGGTTTCCTGTCAGTCTGTAATAATGTTAATAAATAAATGAACAAAATGAAATAAGGTCCTCTTAACTAATAATTTGTTGATTAAATACCTAAAAAATATCTTAAATTAAGGGACATTCGTGTACTTTAATAGACCTTTTGGTTACCATGCGTGCGCACGGATTAGTATTTACATAGATGTCGTACTTATCGGTTTTTGTTCCCTTCAGTTAGCAGGTACTTCAGACACCATAAAACAAAACTTACCCTTGACTGAAAAGATGGTAGTTTTAGCAATTCCCTTAAATCTTGGATATAATCTCCGGAGATAATATCCAGAATTCTACACCGTGCTATTGTGGAAAGTTACTCTACAGTCTGCAAAATGTGGTACTCAGAAGCAAATATAAGATTCTGTTCAAACAACAGTAGGTACCAATCAAATTACGTTAACTAATAACGAGCTAGGATGGGCTCCCTGAGTCTGGAGTAAAATAGCAGTTGTTATGATTAAGCAAAATTAGTACACAAAACATAATTACACAATTGCAATCATAAGTAAGGAGAAGATTTAAGATACGTAACTTAAAAGTCGACCGCTGCGAACTGTTACTGTTTTACTTAGAAAATTTACTGTTTTACACTAGAAAACTTGACCACACCCAGCTAACACCGTCTCGTGTCACTCTTGTTCTAGTAAAATCTTGACTCACTCTTCACATCTGTGGCGCCAGCGCACCCTTTGGTGTCAAGCGGAATCTGTTTCAAAACTAAAATTAATAACGCTGAACCTTATTGCGTTTGCAATAAGCTTGATTCTTCATTCTCTCATTCCCTTAAACTTTGCAGCCTTAACTAGACGTGTACTTACACACGTTCAAACCATTACCTTTTCTTCGAAACTCCGCTTTGCCAGAATGGTCGAAAGATAACAAAAAATATTGTACCTGAGGCTTGTATTCCTGGCTAAATTTTAAGAATTTTAAAAATTGCAAGCTATAACTAAATCGCTACATTACTTATATTTATATATGTATATCAATGTGGACGTGATAACTTCTTTATCAGCCTACAAAAAACAAAAGATTATCAAGTCGCCGCGTAGATTTTATGGTTTTTAGGGTTCCGTAGCCAAATAGTAAAAAATGGAACCCTTATAGATTCGTCATGTCTGTCTGTCTGTCCGTCCGTATGTCACAGCCACTTTTTTCCGAAACTATAAGAACTATACTGTTGAAACTTGGTAAGTAGATGTATTCTGTGAACCGCATTCAGATTTTTACACAAAAATAGAAAAAAAACAATAAATTTTGGGGGTTCCCATACTTAGAACTGATACTTTAAAATTTTTTTTTCATCAAACCAATACGTGTGGGGTATATATGGATAAGTCTAGGTTAGTAATATCATTTTTTACTAAACTGAATAGTTTGGCCGAGAGACACTTTCAAAGTGGTAAAATGTGTATCCCCCCCTGTAACTTCTAAAATAAGAGAATGATAAAACTAAAAAAAATATATGATGTACATTACCATGCAAACTTCCACCGAAAATTGTTTTGAACGAGATCTAGTTTTTTTAGAAACTTAGAGAAGTAGTTTTTTTTAATACTTCATAAATCGTAAACCGCAATTTACCTTTCATTAAATCAAATATAAAAATAAAAAAAAAACATTTAATTTTTATAGATAATGGTACGGAACCCTTCGTGCTCGAGTCCGTCTCGCACTTGGCCGATTTTTTTTATGTGACCACGTATACATATTTACAGAGATAGTCCGATTTTGATATTTTTATTGGATAGGTTATTAAGGTGAGATGATTGATTCAGCAAAAGTTTCGTTTTCTTATTCGAGCAGTGTTTTTTGCAGGCTTTTAAAAATAATCATTTTTAATTATTAGGCACAAAATATTTTAAAATAAAACCTTTTTAATAAAAAATATACCGACGAAAAGAAACTGAAATAGGAAGCGGCAAACAAAGAAATCAACAACTTTTAAAGAAATAGATAATTCTACTTCGATTCGACTCAATGCGTCGACTCAAAATTAGTTATTTACATTAGCTTAATAGCTTAGTTATTAAGTAATTAATTAACTTTAAAGATTTTCCTTTAAAGCTATTGCATAGCTTTTATCGCGGGCTATTCCGTAACGAAAATAAAACCTAACAATCGTCTAACGTCGTTTCAGTTCGGCAGACTTCGGCAGTCCGGCGTCACTCGTTTTACCAATAAGAAAGAAAGTATTATCCTACTAAATCAGAATCTATTTTTGAAAACATCCTGTTTGACTTAGCAGGTATTTATTATTTGGACGCATTATAATATATATTTGTCGTATTGCCATCACTACCGATGTTTATGAACTGTCAGTGTTGTTTACAAACACTTTCAAATACCTTTTTATTTGTGAAATATTAGTTTTTGACGTGACAACGTCTTATAAATTGGTTTGCCGGGTGACACTTCAAGAAACTGCGTTACGCTCCGCTCACGTTATGCGCTCACAATGAGAGCGAGTGAGAGGCACGCGCCCGCCTAAGAGCGAGAGAGACAGACATAAAATCATTGTCACGTAAAACTTTCGCCCGTATACCGACTTTACAGGCAACCAGTTTTTTTTTATTAGGTTTTAATAAATATGAATCGCAAATCAAGACGCAAATGCGAGAAGAAAAACAGTGACATATTTTTAGCCAGATTTACGTCAGGCGTAGATCGGTAGGTAATTAAACATTGTTTAGTTAATTATAATAATATAATATATAATAATATAATTATAATAATAAAATTTCAATTTATATCTTTGAAGACAATTAGTATTTCGTTTAGAAAGTAAAATTTGAAATTTAACAAAGAGAATATAAAAAATGAGTGGGAACATGCTAATAGCTTTACCGCGGCAGACCCCGAGTGCCACTGTTCTATTTTCTTTTTTTTATTTATTATATTATAAACCCCCGCAACGCCTACTCATTATATCGGCAGTTACTTATTACTCGTTTCAATTAAAGCTATAAAAAGACTGACTACACAAAAACAAAGGCATAATATGACAAACTATATGTATATATATATTTCATAACTTTGAAGATTCAAAAGTGTTTGTAAAAACCTAATTTGAATAAAAAAAAAAATGACTTTGACTTTATTATATCCATTCGATTATAAGGATTTTTTTCGATTATATATTCGATTATAACCATTTAGTTGACACGCATTATACGCATTGAATGCGCTCAATGCTCTCTATGCGCACATTTGATCGTTCTGTTGACTTAAAATGAATGCGCTATGAAGTCACCTCCGTACCGCATTCAACGCATTAGCTGCACATGCTCCGTAGGTAGAGTAGTGGATGCGCTGTTAAATAGTGTACGGCTATATTGTTATAATTGGTTAACATAACGTTTTCAATGTCTATGCGATCTCATAGCTCTTAATGCCGTCAATAGAACGCACCTATACTTAACTTGCTTTGTGCGTATGTCCTTCCCGTTTAAAAATTGTAATGGAATTAAAATTTATTTTTCACGCACGTGCTGGCATTCGATTTAGCTGTAAATGCTTAAATTTCGGTGATAACGCAATTATACACACTATGGAGCTGTAGGGTAATTCTTAAAACCAATTTCGATCCCAATCTAATTTCAATTTAGTTCGCGGCAAGCTTCAACTAGGTCTTTATCAGCTCTTCTGAACTAAATTGTAAAGAAATTCTGATTGTAATTGAGGTTGCGGGACAATATTTCGTTATTAAATAATTTATACGCCCCACTGCCGGGACACGGGCACTGACCTTTTAGTTACTATCACGTGAAAACAAAACAATAAAATTGTTAAAGCCTATATACATTCTATTATAGTAAGCTTATGTTAAAAGGTTAATGTAAAAGCTTTTCAATTTCATTCTCTATAATATTGTCGTGTAATTTTAAGATTGGCCAGTAAGTTCTATTTTTGATTGAGCTCTGCAACAATGTTTATAGTCCAATCAAATTAGAAAATGAAACAACATTAATTAGTAGAATTTTGAATTTTTGTGCACATGTTCATTACAAATTCTCATCAAACATACTAAAAGTCCCCATCGATACCTTTTGCGCTCGCGCCGCCGTTTTTTGCTTATACACGGTAAAAAAGAATTAGTTAAGCCAAGAGAATATCGTTTCATATATGCACCAACGAATATTTGCTTCATCCAAGATATTATTTCTATTAAATATTTAAAATAATATGAAGTTAACACAAGATCAAATTTCTTTGAACTAGTAAATAAAAATCAGTTTGAAATAATATTTAATTCATTGAAGAAAAATATGCTTCTTTATTTAAAACACTTAGTTTTCTTGGGTGAAAACTTCGTGTGTTATTTTGTACGGAAGAAATTTTTAGTTCACACAAGAAAATAGTGCTCTTAACTTGACTACGGCAGCTCTTAAATTAATAACATTATATTCCTCCTTCTATCCTTCTAAAACATGGAAGAAAGAAAAGTGTGCCGCTGAGCGGTCACCCATCCAAGTACTGACCACGATCAACGTTGCTTAACTTACTCGTTTCAGATAGACGAATGTGACTGGGCCACGAGCTTTTCAATTCTCAGATAATAATTAACTGTAGGTTTCCTGCATAAACTGATATTAATTTGACGCACAAAACCCTACAATAAACAATTACCTATTTAAAATTAAAATCCAACACGAAATCCTATGAAGGACAGTGCTGCGGTTCATTTGGTTTTAAAAATGCAGGTATTCACTTAAACGAAAAGAAAATTCATTCAAAGCGATACTAGCTGATTAATTTCAACGAAAATGTTTAATATTTTAAAGCAGGTATTTTATTTGTTTCGACTAAAACAAAAGTTTCAGCTTTAAATTTCAGATTTTTGAGTTAAGAATCTAACAAATTCTGTTAAAATTATTATTTTCTCTAATTCAAAACAATATTTTCTTAACTGAACATTTCACTGGCTTTGATTTAAGATACAATTATTTGAATCGAAACATATAGTTTTTAATAAGTGACGTCGCAAATTTAAGAAAACCATGATTTTGGCGCAAAATAAATTATATCAAAGCAAAATTATTTTTTATTTCAAACAAAGAAAACTAAAATGTTGCATATAAAAATGTATTTATTTTATACAAGAACATTAACTGTCTTAGGGTAATGAATTTAAGTTTGGTTGATCTGAAACGTACATTTACTTGGTAAAAAAAAAAAAATTTGTTCATACGAAAAGAAGTTTATCAATTTCAATTGATAAAATGAAATTTTTTCTGGAAAATAATATTTCCTTCTGTGTTCAAAATATGTCCAAAATAGTTGGATTTCTTGACCGAATGCAAATTTATTTTTGTGGAATAGAACTTGGAAACTGTTTTTTTTCCGTGTATCTCGGCAATAATTATTAATACGATGAAATCGTGTATGCAAATACTGTAACTTATTAAATTTCGTATAAAAAAAGCTAAGATGTAATATTTATGTATCTCTAATACTTTAATAAAAGATTTTTTTTATATTTTTGCTATCGATATATGGGTTTTTTGCTGTTTACTCCTAAATCTTTCATAAACTTCAAAAACTTATTCCATGGCACTACCAAGAGATGGAAAAACCGACAAAGATGGTAAAAATGAGAGAGAGAAGGGGAGAGATAATAAAGGGACAGATACATTATGCGACATGTTGTGTATAGCAGGGCGGAACGTCTTTCGGGTACGCTTGATAAGTAAGAATAGCCAATAGGCTAGACCGACCAGCGATCAACCGATCATCATCGCGTCTGATTCCGATAAAAACCACCTATCCTGCGTAGAACCAAGGCAAGGTTCTCGGCAGACTTATAAACAAACTCAATTTTAACATAAGCCTAAGTTTGCGCTCCGTAGAAGTGCTGGATGAACTTTGCTCTAACAATCTCTTGGTTATATTGTCCCTTGGGCCCCAGGACTACGAAGCCACTGCGACAAAGACTGTGCTAAACTGAAACAAATTCAAGAAAGCTCTTAAAAGAATCAGCTTACCACAACCAGATCTCATCGCTGTTCTCATTAGATCTCTAATAATGATGAGTCATCGTATCTGTCACCATTAGCCAGTGCATAAAATAAAAACCAGTTAAGAGCGATCTCAGTGTAAAGTGGAACAGCCTATAAATCTAACGGTGTATTCATTGAACGCTGTTGCCATGTTGAAAAATGACGCTCCTGTAGGTATAGAAGTGCTCCGTAAAATCCGTGATGCAGTACCCCTGTTGCCCAAAATCCGAAATGACTTTGGTGAGGAGATCAGTATCTATGAAATTATGTAACCGTGGTATTAGTAACCGTTAATGAAGTTTACTGCATCCGTTTAGTTAACTAAATGACCTATATCACGAGGGCTCAGAACGTTTTTAGCCTAAGCCGCAAAAAATATAGTTCGACATCGCCCCATTAAAAATACCTATTAATATAAATAATCAGGGGTAACCTTTATTTTGATAGCCTACAGAATTTTGTCTACAATGACAAAAGGTAGAGAGGCAAGCGGCGGGAGAGTGCATCTCTTTTTGACCACACTGTCTACCTTGCGGACACTTGCGGACTGGTTTAAGGCTAAGCCAGCATTACGAGTTTTTTCTAAGCAATCTGCTTATAGTAGTCGTCAAATGCAAGGATTAATTTAGACGTTTGTAACGAGGTATGGCGCTCAGAGTGTCGACTTCAATAGCTTTATAGCTCCAGCTAGCCTGGAGGCTGGGCTAGATCCCTTCCACAAGGTTCTCTTGACTGCTTTGACAAAGTGCACCTGTAGACACTATTGTAGAAGGAGTCTAATCCTCGGTAGAGGGATAATTGTTACGTTGTCGCCGTGCATCGTTAGGATCTCTTATTAATAACTCAATGTCCTCGGGCACCAGTGAACGCTTGTTTGGAGCACTTGCTGATAGTAGCTTAGCTTAGTAACTGGTAAGATATTCGATGGATGAGATATCGATGACGAAATCTAGTTGCTGTAAGCTGATAAGTTTTTAAGGGCTTTCTTGAATTTGTCCGAGTTACCAGACTTTTCACATGGCATTTCTCGAATAAGAGTCACAGGGACATAATAACGGTAAGAAGGTCAAAACAAAATCCGTCTAGTAAGATACAAAAACTTAGGCTTGTGTTCTTTAAAAGCGCTATGTCAAGTATTACCAGCCTATGGCTATCATTAAGGTTTAAGAGAGTAGCTGTCTTTATAGCTGTAAAGATAAATTTGAGTATGTTAATCAGCGTGCAGAGAACTTTGCCATTGGTAGTATTGTAGTACTATAAACGGTGCTTGCTAACTCATTTACCCACAAAGTTACGTAAGTGAAGCATATCTACGAGACGATGATCAGCTAATGGCTGATCATGGTTTTTCGGTACTGATAGCCAGTCGTGGCTATTTGGTGGTATTTATACCTACCAAGTGCCCCCAAAACACGTTCCGACCCAGCCATACACATCATGACACATAATGCATATGCTTCTTCCCTCCCATTTCCTTTTTCTTTCTTTCTCGCCTTTTCATCTGTCGCTCTCTCTTTCTCTCTTGGTAGTTTCACGGAATAAGTCTAAAAAAATATTTGAACAATTTTGGAATAAAAAGATGACAAAAGCTATATCGGCAGACAAAAAAATAAACATTTTTTTTTTCTTTAACGCTGGATTACAGATAAAATACTACAATAAGAATGCGCAAAGCTTTTTTGTAGGATATTTAATAAGCTATAGTTTGTACATATTAATTTTTTCCGTATTAGCAATAATTGCCGAAATACAAGCAAAAAACTAAAAAAAGGGTACCTTTTTTCCAAGTTGGCGGCGCGAGCGCAACAGCTATCGATGGGGACTTTTAGTATGTTAAACAGGAGGCCTTTATGAATTTGTACACCAAAATTCAAAACTCTACCAATTAATGTTTTTTTAACCTAAAAATGTATTTGATTTGACTGTACTATTAAGTACTTATTTGTAGATTATTCTATCGTCGTAGGATTTTGCGATTAAAATTGGTTTTTAAAGTAATCGCTGGCCTGATGTGGAAGCCAAGTAGGCCAAGCAACATAGATAAAAAAGGGGGTTTTAACTTCTTTAATTTACATATAAAAAGGGCTATGCTGTATAGAGAATGTTCCAAATACATAGAAAGTTGAGGACTTTTTCGTTACTCGTCAGTTTCTGAAAAAAATGGCTAAAAGTAAGTAAGGTTGATAGGGGGTCACAAATTAGTATGACAGCAGTCAAGTACTTTTTAAGTCCTTACAGGTGATTTGTATCGCTAATCGAATCGCCTAATCGCTATAATAACACCATAAGAAACTATACCTACGCAGACTCCGTAAAGTAGCAACATAGTGAGGTTAAACGTGCTAAATCAAGCATCATGCTAATAACTACGAAAGATGAAATGCTAGGCTTGCAATGCAACCAATAACAAACCAGCGCCGCTGAGTAAGTATCCTATCATTTATCATGTGCCGCCAGTCATCATTGTAATAAGACAAGCTTTCCTTGTCGATTTTTTTTTTTTTTTTTATACCACTACGGTGGTCGATTAGTGGCGTGGCACATGGGATGGGATAACACAATCACTTATCAGCTCTTATCTTTGACAAAAGATACCGTATCCAACTTTATGAAAAAGAGAAGGACAGCTCTAGTATGCATGAAGTAATTATCTACATTGATGGCTTCAGAATAAAGTATTGACAGGAGGCTCATCATTAAGAGAGGCTGCATTGAAGTCACTAACACTGCAAAATTGTTATTACAGCTTTAGTCTAGTATATTAATTTCAAACACTGTAAAATTAGAGTCAAGGGGAGAGATTGTTATTATATTATTATACTCAGCGAGTAAGTATCGCCAGTCATGATTGTAATAAGACAAGCTTTCCTTGTCGATTAGTGGCGCGAAACATGCCTGGCTAGGGGGGGGCAGACCTGATAGAAAATGTCATTTTAATATAGTGAACATGTTCATTTTGAGCAAATTCCTTTAGGTTATGGGCATCTAGGGGGGGAGGGACAGCTGCCCCCCCCCCTGCCTGTACCTCGCTACGCCCATGGATGATAGGGTCCGTGACTAGCTTTCATTCCCAGAAGAGCTAAGACAACACGTGTCTAATGCTGATCTAAACATTTTAAAAGAGAAGTCACGTGAAAAATATTTGAAAGCATAAGATTTTAAAAGGTACTTATGTTAAAAAGAATAATTAGTGCCTAACTATTGTTTATTTTTTTATAAGAGCAGAGTATAGTAGGTAATATTTGTAAAATTAGAATAAACTTATTGCTTAATATTTTTTATCAAATAAAATCTGCCGGGCTGATTTGTGAATTTAAACCATGCAGGGCGCCATCCAAAATGCATACAAAAAAAATAATTCAAAACGGTCCAGCCGTTAAGGAGGAGTACAGTGACATACACGTAGAATTATATATATAAAGTTAAATATTTTCTCAAAGAATAAACAAAGATTGAAAAATTTAATAAATCTATTATTAATTTAAGAAAGTTACTAGTTAGCTCTACAATCTCTCTAGGTTTTAATATATATATAGCTTGTGTGTAGGGCAAAAGCAACAAATATAAAAAACAAAACATATTCTGTACAAATTTAAGAATTCTAGTTAAAAAAGAAATAATCCTGTAGGGATTTCACGGCGATCTCTGAATAACGCATAAGCGAACCTGAGTGCAAAAGGTAGTATAAAACAGTTTTTTTTTAAATAATTAGCAGACGACTGTGAAGTAAATTAATAATTACAGGTAATATAAGCGTTTAAACGCGTATTGTATCGAAAATAAAGTTAAGCTGGTTTTACTGTATGTATTAATTTATTATTGATAGGAATATTAATAGACATTTCATATACAGTCCAGAATAATAGTTGCCTGAATAAAACGGAGCCCCTGTGGTCATATCTGCAAGTTCCATTACAGCAATGTCAGAGGATTTCAGGCTTAACTGGGCTTTGTTCAGTTTAATAGATTAGGTTACTGGAAAAATATGTGATCGTTAATTTCAAACACATTTAATTTTGTGAACTAGGTAAGACTAGAATTTCCGTTAAGTTAATCCAATGAGTACGTTCCAAAGCTTTACATTTAAGCTATGAAAAACATGAATAAGTTTTTTTGCTCTTGTTTTTTAACAGAAGTCATTTCACTATTTATTTACTTTACTGGACATTAAGTTATGCATTATTTTGCCTAAGTTGTTTGCATTGATAACAGTCAACACTGCTGAAATATATGCATATTGAATATATTTTAAATATTATAGAAAGTTTAAAAAATATTTACCACTTATGTGGCAAACAACACACAATACATAACTTTTACATATAGATAATTTTCGCGGTTGTTTTTAATGTTGATATGTTGCAGGCTTACCACAAATATCGGGAACGCAACAAATCTAGTCGTGTTAAGTTAGTTTAGTCTATGAACAATACTACAGTCTCTAGAGTAAACTTCCACAAGCAGATACCGTCTATAGTTGTCCTTTATTTTGAAAATCTGCAGGAGACTATTTCTAGCAGTAGACTTCTAACAGCTGATATGATGTTGAATAGGATACCTAGTAGCATTCATTTAGTGACAAAATTGCCTTCTTTTATTTGTTAAACTATTCTTCTTATTTAGGAATGCTATCTGTTTATAAAGTGTTGGAAGACAGAATTGAATTCTTTATATTCTCTCTGATTTTATGCATTGTATAATTTTCTGACATTAATCTTATAGGGGATTTCTACGCTCGTTCAATGTAAAAAAAATGTTTTCTGGAGTGGATCGAAGAAAGAAAATAGAAATCATTTTGCGTTTCACTGAAAGTTCCAAAGGGCTTTTTACTTACATCTGGAAATCTCAATGGAATTACCGTAAGTCCTTCAAGTGTCAGAGGGTAATGGAACTCAAATGTCAAACAGAGTAGATATTGCACTCAATTTATTCCAACTGAAGGAGCTGACTTTATTTAGAGACATCTTTTGTAAGAGTTGGGTTGTCTTAAGGGTTGTTCTTATGAGGATTTTATTTAAATCTTACGATTACACTCATTTAATGTAACGCTAGCTTTATTCGCGGCTTCGCCTGCGGGAAATTCCGTGCAAAAACTACTTAATTAAATAGATAAATATTTCTTTGATTTTTATTGAATATAAAGATATCATATTTTAAGATATCATATTTTAAGATATCATTAACAGTTATTGATTTAAGTTAAAGAAAAGTATACCAGTAGGCGGTCTTATTGCTATATATCTATTATAAAAATGACGAAAGAACGAAAACTAAAAAGACATATTCAGTGCATTGAAATAGTATCTATAAATATACTTAACTATGTATTCAAATAATATCTACATACATATAAATAACGTGTACACATACAGAGACGTCATAAATATATACACCTATATTAATATACATTGATATAATATTATATATATTATTTTTTTTACAGTAGATTTAATATATAGATAATTTAATGGCTTGAACAGTGAAAGATTTGTTGTAGAACTTAGTGGAATAAGCAGGTGTTTTCAAAAAGAAATGAGTGAAGTAATGGAAATTGGGATTGGAAATGTCCATTAATAAAAACGGGTCTTAAACATGCGATTAAAATTATGAAATCTCATCACTTAAATGTTTGTCCAGTGTGAAGATCGAACCCACGCCTCACGCTACAGCAGATAGTATATTAAATATATAAAGTTACGTTTAAGTAACTAACGAAACCTATAACAAAACCAAAGTCAGAGTACAGAATTTCCAACTGCTTTAATGTTGTGGAATAAATAAAATGCAAAACAGGAATGTCTAACCGTAATATTTACTTTGTTTCAGATTTATGTTGCCTACAATACTTAGAAATTCCACGTGCCTCGTAAAACTGATGTCTAAACGTGAATCGTAAATTACGCCTACATTTTACAATGGAAGAAGCCACTTTGTTTAAGAACACAAACGAAACTGCCTTTGATAATAAATTACTTAACATCTCTGAATTTTTAAGGAATTCTACCCAGAATCGGTTTCCATTACTACCTTTACATAGTGAATATGAAAATATTATTGATAACAAATGGGTACAGTCAATATTTTGCGTAATTTACACTGTAATTTTAGTGCTCGGACTTTTGGGTAACCTTTTAGTTTGTTTTGTAGTCTTCAGAAACAAAATGATGCACACCGTCACAAACTTATTTATTACTAATTTGGCATTATCAGATATATTACTGTGCATTTTTGCAGTTCCCTTTACTCCGCTTTATTCTTTTCGTGGAACATGGAGTTGGGGCTCTCTTTTGTGCCATCTAATGCCTTTTGCACAAGGGTGCAGCGTATACATATCCACATGGACGCTTATGTCAATAGCTATAGATAGATTTTTTGTAATAATTTACCCTTTCCGACCAAGAATGAAAATTAAGACTTGTGTCATTGTCATAATATTAATATGGATATTTTCCGTGGCTGTGACTACACCGTACGCTATATTCATGACTTATCATGAGTTGGATACAGTAAGTTTTTGCGAAGAAACGTGGCCATCTGAAGGGTTGCGACGTATATTTGGCTCAGTCACCTCTTTCTTGCAATTTGTTTTGCCATTCATTGTAATAGCTTTCTGTTACACTTGTGTCAGCTTCAAGTTAAACGATCGTGCTAAAGCAAAGGCAGCAAGCAAAAATTCTCGCAAAGAGGAGTTAGATAAATATAGGAAACGTCGAACGAATCAAATGTTAATAACAATGGTGTCAATTTTTGGTCTCTCATGGTTGCCTTTGAACATTATTAACCTTTGCAATGACTATTACACGCATGCTATCCATCTCAAATATTATTTTCTGTTTTTCTTCATCGGCCACGTTATTGCTATGTCTTCGACATGCTACAATCCCTTCATTTACGCATGGATGAACGAAAATTTTCGAAAAGAATTCAAACAACTGATCCCATGTATAGATACTTCAATACAAATAAGGGCTAATATACAGATGGAACAGTTGGGTGCCGGTCAATCTGAGAAGACCTTTAATGGTAACACAACAACTGACAGCTATCTTGGTTCAAGTAGCCAAAAAGGATGTTCTTTCAAACATAAAAGGAAGCCAAGTGCTGCTGCGGACGTAGAGAAGAGTGGAGTTGAGTTAAACGAAGAACTTTTGACTGTTGATGTAAAGCATTGTCACATTTCAACAAGCTATAATCTGCGACGAGAGTCAGTTAAATTGCGACTCATTAATGAAGAATCATTTGACACGACGCCGACACAAAGTCAATTCTAACGGTTGGTAACTCGGGTAAGTATTTGGTAAAATATTGTTTAGGAGAAAAGATATGACTTGTTAGATATTATATTTATTTATTATGGTTTTTAGCGAGTGTTTTATTAAACATAAGTAATGTTTCTACTTAGAGCAAGCCACAGATCAAGAAGGCAGAAATGAAAGCATAATGGTTTGACACTAAAGAGTTAACTCTTATTTTTGGCTTCAACTGGATCTTTAAAAAGAGTGTTGCTGAAATGTTAAGTATCCTTATTACGATTTGTAGCGATTTAAACACATGAGTGTATGCAAAATGGGTATATTTGAACTATACAAGGTTTTTACAGTCTAGCTGTTAAAAAAAAAACCGAAATAATTCTGTTTTGTCTTTTCACAGGTGCGGCGGTGGAAACGTGCCCAACTTTAAGATCCAAAGTATCTGTCTCAATAATCAACGATAGGTGAGAAGGCATCAAATAAAAAAATGCAATAACATTCGTTTGAAAGAGTTGAATGCAGTTGGCACTGGTGATATAAAAAACTCTCATTTATTTGCAATATAGATTCCGCTTTCCTACAATTTAATTGATAACGTTATTTTTGATAAGTTGTGAGATTACTATATGCGGAGTTGTTTTATGTATACTGGTCTTAATGAAGGGATGAATTACGTATTTTTCACACCCTTTTCACTATAACCTTTGTTATAACATCGTCCTTTAATTTGGGCAGCTCCCATATCATACTATTACTTATTGGGTAAGGTTTATTTACAAATAAAGCAACACCATGTTCGCAAAATAGATTATCGAGTAGCCAATTTAGAACATAAATTTACTGGTGTGTAAACAGAAAATAGTATTTTTGTGTCCGAAAAAGTATCCGACTACGCAAAACGTGAAAACAAGTCGTAAAGAAAAGTATCGCAAATTTTAATAAAATTAGGTCAAAGAGATTGCATCGGGAATCGAATCCTGATTAGTTCATTTCACTTCTATTATAAATACTTTTTTTTATTTATATTTGTATTATACAATACAAACCAAGCATTTTAATGTGATTAATTTGAGTACCAGTGTCGAAACGTATTCTTATGATTGTGTACAAAATGTGATTAGAACATACGTAAATGGTAGAAGTTGTTTGAAAATCTTTATTTAAATTACTATATAATTTAACATTGAAGAGTATATTATCTCAATGTTGAAAAGGCACTAGAAATCTAGACCTTGTTCTCATTTTAACACGTCACAAACTGTTGAGTCTAAAGTGGTATCAGTATCTCACTGAGGCGTGTTTCTAAACCACGCTCGGGTTAATCCAGGTAGCACTGACAGCAGGATAGTAAATACATTTTTGTACAGTACGGAAAGAGACAGTATTAAACTTTACCCCGGTAGAGTGAGATATTGAACGCAGCCTTAAATAAATCAGCAATTTGTGACCATAATTATATATAAATACTTTAGTTATCTTTATAGGCCATAGGCGTATAGTTGTTACTTTTAGTTGTAAAATACTTTTCTGTGATGTGATCATTGTAGAAAGTAGTTCATTCAGGTATTTATACAGCAGATTAGGTAGTTTTTTTTTATTATTCATTACACATTTTTTACAGTTCATATTTGTAATATGACATTGTGTTTGTAAATTGCTTTAAATTAATTAATAATTTAACGAATGTTTCGAAACCGTTCAATGACATATTGATGTTCGCCAGAAGATATTTTCTACTTCCTCCTTTAATTATTGTGTAATGTAATATTTAGGCTGTATTAGTACCTTTATAGAATGTTATACATTAGGGACTTAGGGACTCTGTCGCTTTATCATGGAAGAAAATAAGTAAATGTACTAACGTACAGAAGTCTTACTCCCTTCAGCTCCCGTACAAAACGCGTTGATAAATACAGAAATGTACCTAAACTTAAAATAGAAGTCATTTGTTTGATACCCTCTAAAATGCTCTGTATCGCTCAGCGCGATGACATCACGAAGTAGACGCCCGCGCGCCGCTAGGGTTGCGATATTCCGCGGGCTGACAACGATGGCGGACAGCCTTAGCGCAATGCCAAGAAGTTACATATCTTGTCTCGGCAGTCGGCGAGCGCGCGTCCCTCACTATATTAAAAAAAAACTGAACTAAACTTCACAGTGTGCCTCGTGTGATCACAGCCTTAATACACATACTTTGGGTAAAATATACTTTTACGAGGTAATTTTTAAAAAAAATCCTTTTATACACTATATCTTTATGTAAAGGAATGTAAAAAATCTCTTATGTATACTCTGTATTTGGAGCAGCTGTCGCATGCTCGTGCGGTTGACGTAGTATGGAAAGCGATAAAATCGTTTTTTGTTCGAAGTAAACTCATTTATTATGGTCAATGACTAGAAACAGAGTATAGTCACAATTATTGTCATACTTTGACTAAAAATACTCGTACTGATGTTTGCAATTAGTATAATGCTCCTTTGCAGCCTAGTTGGTAGTGTGGGCAGCTGCAGGGTTTCCCGCACTGGACAAACATTTATGTAATATATAACATTTGTGTTTGTCTTGAGTCTGGGTGTATTTATGATATGTATTTATTACAAAAAAAAAATGTATGTGTTTCCGTTGTTTGGTACCCATAACACAAACTTAGCTTACTTTGGGGCCAGACGGCGCTGCGTGAAATGTTCAAAAATATTTTTTTATTTATTATTTATTTAAAAAATTACTCGATCTCTTAACCATTATATTGCGAACTCAATGTAGTCTAGCAGAAGTAAAAGGTAGTTTTGAAATTAAATAAAAAAATATTTAACTTTAACAACTTCATATAAACTATGTGAAAGTATATAATTATGATTAGCGGTAGGAAAATGTGTCTTTTATATTTTTGTACTCCTTCAGTATACCTGATAATCAATTTATATATTAGCTACCTCAGGTGTCTAACCTAATCTGCCTTTTCTTTGAAGCCTCTATATAATTATTAACAAAATTTCTTTTTTGAAATTAATACTAAATAAAATATAGATTTAAGTACTTACAGCTATAGTGGGGTTAAGTAAAAATATATTGTTAAGAAAGGTTTTGAAAAGGATTAAATCGTTTTAGAAGCTATATAGTATGATCAATATTGTGTTAAGATTATGTTAAGTCGTAAATAAATATAGAAAGTGTAAGTAATTATTTAAATATTATTTAACAACGGTCCAGATATATAAAAAAATTAGCGCAACATAAAACTGGATATTATTTATAATAATATTGAAAGATTTTCATAATTTTAATAGGTTTGAAAGAAACTGAAATAGGAATCCACAAATTAATTGTTATTTCATATATTTTAGGGCATTAAAACAATGAATATAATATAGAAATAGGTCAAGTGCGAGTCAGGGTCGTGAACCATAGGTTCCGTACCACCATTTGTGTAATTTAAGAACACATACAAAAACAAAAAGTGCGCTGCTAAGTGGTCACTTATGCAATTACTGACTAAATAATCTAGAATATTTTTACTAGATGGCGTTGATACTGTAATGTAAAAACATAATGGCTCGAGCCCATCTCTCACTTGGCTGCTTTTTTATTTTCTTTTATACTTTAGATCTCCTCTATTATCACTGCAAGTTTGAAGTTTGTGTGTATTACCTGCTGTTTTAACAATAGGGCAAAAACAACAAAATCGTGTTTCTTGTATGGGTTTCCCCCTTTTATTTTTATCTTTTAAACTTTTAATATTCGTTTAGTAATCCGCCCTAATCACACATATTCTGTGAAAAAGACATCAACATTCGGCGGCTATGATCACAGACATACTATTAAACCCTAAGTAATAGATTGCGATGTAAAAAAAAAGCTGCAATAGCAATAGCAATAGAAAAAACCATTTACGCATAAGTTCAACTAGAATTATGTGCATGAATATATAAATAATTATTTACGATCACAAAAACATAGAAGTCTGGCATCCCTCACACTTATTTATGTTCACTATACTCTTTGGTTAAGTCCAATCCAAATTGAGTTTAGGTAGGCACGGAAAGCTAGTTCTTTTGTTATCTACATATAAAACTTCTGAAACTATACAAATAAACGCTTAAATGATATGTACATATATTACTAGTACTAATACTAGTATTGATAGTATTTGTAAGAATTCATTAAGGGCGATTTTCTTGTATGGATTAAAATTAATTATTCACTATTTTTTAAAGATGTGAAAAATCTATGTATGGATGTTGGACCGCACCAATACTTATTCTAAATAATGTTTTTATTATTTTCTGAATGTTGCAACACTTTAAATAAAAACACAATGAAAAACAAAATTAATGCAGCCAGGGTCATTTTTGACAAGCTTTTCATGAAATGGGGATTTTTGCTTCTAGGTAGTCATATGTACAAGTAGACTTTAAGCAAAAATTTTGCAGAATTTGTCATAGCCTTAAGAACCAAAACAAACCGTTAATGTGCTTTCGGCAATTTCTCTGTAACGATACAAAAGCTAGCGTTCTTTAAAGGTCGGGTCCCATTAGCACCCCTAGGTACGGAACCCTAAAAGCAAAGCAAGTTTTATAGTTTTGTAATATGATCATTTTGTCAATTAAAACCGTCTTGTTTTTTAAAAAATACCTACTACATTTTATTTATGTAATTTCTTGTAATTAGTTAATTTTATTTATTTATTAAATTAATGAATTTATTATAATGAATATCTTGTAAGATAGATAGATCCTCAGTGGCGACGCCTATGCTCAGTTGCCACCATTAATTAAATAGGTAAACAAAAAAAAAACTCACGATAAATTGGATGAAGGAAGAATCTCATCTCATATTTAATCTCATATTAAAAAAAGAATCTCATATTTAAATTCACTTGCAGTACGTGACTGGGGCACTGAGATGAACTAAAAAAATCTTCAGGAGCTCCTGTTATTGCCGTAGAACACACACGGCATTTCGGCAAGAAAGGGGATAATAGGTTTCAGTCCAATTATCCAATAGCGAGGAGCTATTAGCTTATCCTCAGTATTAGCGATTAGAACACTTATTCGGAAGTTAAGACTGATATTTCAACTCGGTACGATAAGTGGACAAGAACTGTTTTCAAAATCATAGTGCATGATAGGGGATGGAGGAATGGCAAGGCGGTGAGATCGTAGATAAAATTAAAATACTAAACGCGATTGCTGTGAGGCGTCACCACTTAGAGTAAAAGCAAAATAATTATTATATATATTATAATGGATTTCTTGTCAGATAGATAGATTCCTTAGAGTCATAGTAAAATAATTATTATTGTGACAAAAATATATATTAAATATCATAGGTTACATTAGGTTTCCTGAACGATGTGCCCTTCCTTTGTAAAAGTAATATAAAAATAAATGTTTAAAGCAAACCAAATTATCAGTAGTATTATTTTAACTCATTGTGTTCCGAAGAAGATTTGTCAGCGCCAGGGTTCTTGATTTGAAATTACTCGTATCATCAGCACGATAATAATATGGGTCATTCCCACAAGTACACCCAATTAGTTCAACCGTTGAACTAATGGGATTTTTTTGTTACGGTAGTTCAACTATGTATATTTTTTTTAAGAGTTGTACTACTGGCACAATCTAGTTGAAGTAACTCACAGGAGTCCTCACAGCATTAACATTTTTAAATTTTTTCAACGGGGATCTATTTTAATGCCTTTCAAGAATAACTCCACGAAGTGAAAAAAATCCTAGGGTTGTAGTTTAATAATAATCAGGTTTTTTCTGTTAACATTCTATTCAGAAAAAGTAGTTAATTAACTAATGCATAACTAATGGAAAAATGGGGATAAAAATTTTTCGCCTACGGATTATTGTTCATTTATATATCCCAATAGTACTAAATTTTTTTTATTCCTTAATATTCATATTTAATATATTAAAATGATTTTTATTGTTACCGTGTCCGAATGACAAATCGCGAGCGGAAGCCAGACTACCCGCTTTTAGCGCTATTTTCAGGGCTCCGTAAAAATTATAAATATTAAAGATACAGTTCCGGGAGGCAGGACTTTTTTTTAGGAAATTTCCTCCTCTTTTCAGATCTTTTTTCAAATTTCGAATATCTTTGATAGTTTTTGAGATATTCAAAAAAAAACAAACCCCTACTTTTTTTTTTTTTTAAATTGTTTATAACTTTTGCAATTTTCATCGGCCCCTTTTGGAACTTTTTCTTAAACTTTCTACATAATATTCCGAATCGAATGACACCTTGATCGTAATTTTCGGAGACTATTCAAAAATTTCACCCAAAAAGGTACATGTTGACCAGACTATGTGCTCTAAAAACATCTTCCCCATTTTTTTTAATCGAAAATTTACATTAGCTACCTCAAAATTGAGTACCTCAATGTATTCCAGTATCCATGCATTTTTAAAGATATGATTTGTACATACAAATAATCTGATTAAAAAACCGGTCAAGTACGAGTAGGTCTCACGTATAGAAGGTTGCTTACTCATTGGAACCCGTGATTAAAGATTAAGGATTAACACTGAGTGCGACACGTAACGATTTACCCAGGTAGCCACGGCGCTTCACTGCACCTGTCCCGACGTTACACCAACGCGGCTCGCTGTGGAAATCACTCGTCTCACGCCACTTTTTTTAATTACTTAAAGCTATTCAATTTCAAAACTTTATTTTGATTTCAAAAAATTTTGAATAACTGTCTAAAGTCTATCAGTTTGGTTTATCGATTTTTACCTTTTTCCGTACCTGAAAGGTAATTAGGAAATTACTAAGGCTTCGCTGTCCGTCCGTCCATCTGTCACCAGACTGTATCTTATGAACTGTTACAGTTAGACAGTTGAAATTTTCACAGACGATGTATTTCTGTTGCCGCTATAACAACAAATACTAAAAAACAGAAAAAAAAAATATTTAAGAGGGCTCCCATACAACATACGTAATTTTTTTGCTCGTTTTTGTAGATAATGTTACGGAACCCTTCGTGCGCGAGTCCGACTCGCACTTGACCAATTTTTTTGTTACAACTAAACAATTTTTTAACTTTACAGACACTTGGGAAACGGTTATTCTTTAAAATGTTTGAACACACTTTAAATGCCCTATTTAAGACCCTTAATGACATTTCACATAACTGTTTAAAGTATTAAAAAGCGCCGCTAAACCGCCGCGCCTTTTCGTATACCTACCTAGTATAATATAATGTATGTACTGTGTTCCTGCGCGCTTAACACGCTCGCACACTAAGCGTAGCGTATCGTGGTAGGTACCCGCACCGCGCCAAGTTTTATACTTATATTATGCACCATCCTATTCCATCCATCCTATCCATATTAAAATACAAAACTTTAGCTTTGCATTACAATTTAGATACCTACTCACTCTAATCTATCAGTTCGATTTGCTTAAGATTTTTTAGTTTGAAATCTTTACAGGAGATATGGTTATTTATTTATAATTATAGAAAATTGTACCTACTAAGAAACCTATACCTTTTTTTAACCTTTAACGACATCCCACAAAAATTTTACCCGTCCGTTAAATGTACGAAGAGCTGTAAAAAAGTCTTAATTTTATTACAAAACTAGGTGAGTTGTAATTGCCAGTTTACATAAGTCACCATCACAATAAGGCGGATATAAAGTCACATGTTGAGTAAGATAATAAAAAATTACCACTCAAGTACGTGTCGTACATGCATTAAGTTAGGGTTCCGTAGCCGTAGTAACGCAACTATTGCAGATTTCTCAAAAACCTCTAAACCGATTTAGTTTAAAACAATTTTGCATGGAATTATTTATAAAGTTCTATAACTAAATATTTTTTTTATAATTAATTTTTGTAGCAGTTTACAAGAAACACCTTTCTGTAAAATTTCATTAGAATCGGAGCAAAGACGACGGAATTATAAGGTTGAGTGTGACATACGGACGGACGGACGGATATGACGAATTTATAAAAGTTCTGTTTTTGCGATTTGACTACGGAACCCTAGAAGTGTTTAAGAGTATCGGATTCGCAGCGCACTCCATACAACAGGATTTTTCTCCTCTGATGAATATCAAACCCTCAAACTCAATGTTTTTTGTTTTAACAAGACCAGACAACTAATATCTAGGTATCTGGTGTTTCAGTTTTACGTTAAATTGTGTAGTTCTAAAATTATTAGAGTGCAAAATTTTTAATTTATGGTCAAAACAGCTGCAACTTCGTGCTAATTATACACTAAAACAAAAACGTTTTCGAAAATTTTAAAGCACCACAGACCTATAATATAATAAATTTTATAAATAAAAAACTTTACTGTCATTCTTACTAAATTAAATGAATAAACACAATAATTCGAAACACAAAAATCATTAGTCAAATTTGCAAAAATCGAATTCTATCATGATGCTGGCTCGCTTGACAAACACGGGGGGCTTGAGACGGGGGAGGCGAGGCGAGGTAGCTGCCAAAATCAGTCGCGGTCAAAGAGTATTATAATTATACCAAAAGTCGCGGTCCATCCGTGAGCGAATCTTCACTTGTATAGCGATTGACGTAAGTAGGTAGGTACCTAAGGAAACAATTACGAAAATGTCACTGTTGCATGTTTCGTTGCGCAGCAAGTTGATTAGATTTTTTGACCTTTAACTAGGTAGGTATTTAGCGTAATCTTTATTAATAAAAATGAATCGCAAAATTTGTTGCTAAGCGCGAAACTCGAAGACGGCTGGATCAATTCGGGTATTTTTTTTTGTTGTGTTTATTAGTGTTAGGGCAAGGCTTTTATAAAAAAAACGGTCAAGTGCGAGTGGGACTCGCGCACTAATGAAAACTCGAAGACGGCTGGACCAATTTGGGTAATTTTTTGTGTTGTGTTTGATAGTTTTATGGCAAGGTTTTATGAAAGAAAAAACGGTCAAGTGCGAGTCGAACTCGCGCACTAAAAGTAAACCGATTTTAATGAAATTATTGTGTGCGAGTCGGACTCGCACTTTAAGGGTAAACTGATTTTAATGAAATTTTGGTAAGTTGTTATGCACATGTCGGGGAAGGTTCCTGAATTAGTACAACCCTTTCACAATACGTTGGTGCGGCAGTTGCTTAAAAAAAAGAAACACGGTTCATCGGGTCAGCTAGTTATACCTATAAATAGCACTGCCTAGAGCGTGCAAAATAATAGGTAAAAAAATTAAAAGTGTTACCATTTGATTTGCAATTTATTGACCCTCGATCAGACAGGATCACTAGTAAGTTACACTTATATAATACAAGCTTTTTCCCGCGTTATTGGTGTAGAATTTCAACGACAACTCCACTAATAGAAAACAAAAAACCGACTAACACTTGACGTTTTCAAGTAGTTTATGTCCTTCTTCGGGACTCAAACTATCTCCATGCCAAATTTGACCGCAGTTCCTTCCGCCCTGAATTGGGTTCTAGATGTAAGATTTGAATGGAAACTCCTTAATTATAAAAAAACGACTCACAATTGACGTTTTCAAGTAGCCTATGTCCTTTCTCGGGAGTCAAACTATCTCCATGCTAAATTTCATCTTAACCAGTACAGCTGTTTAAGCGTGAAGAGGTACAAACAGACAGATTTACTATCGCATTTATAATATTAGTATGGATTTTTATAATGAATACATACCTATTTAAAAATTTGCCGTATGATACCTATTTTTCAAAATAATTGCACCTACATCTCCTGTGAACAATGTGTCACAAAGATTGAAAGTCTAGAAAGAGATTTCCAATTATTTCTATCCTAAGCAAAAATAATAGAATAGTAGGTATTTAATTTTTTTTTAAATATTAAAAAAAAATATAAATATATTAAAAATCGGCAACCAAGCCGACGGTCCGCCTGATGGTAAGCGGTCACCATTGCCTATGGACGCTTGTAACATTTCTATAATAAAACCTTCTTTTACTCTAATATCGGCCAGTAAAGAATGTTCTAAATCGTTAACAAAAGAAGGCATTATTAGTCATTGTTATTTAAAATTGAAAGTTGTATTAAAATAGAAATTATAGTAGGTTATATAGGTATTTTCTTATGATTTTTATGTAAAAACTGAATTTGACGAATGATAAATAAAATAAGAGCCCTAACTTAGGATACTAATAAATTATAAAATTGCTGTCATCCCCCTTGTCTCGGCCGCAGGAAAACATAAGGGTTTTGTAATAAAATAAGATTCCTATCATAGGCCCCGTTATTTCTAAGTAACAAATTAAAGTAAACAACTAAAATAAATAAAAATTCTTTTACATTGCTATTTTACTGTCCGGAAGCAGTATGAAAACTATTGCAAGCTATTTATGGTCAAAAAAACATATTTCCAGAGTAGTATCCGATGACATTATCCGCCAAATTAGTGATAAAATTGCACTGCTGCCGCCGGCTTCTATACACTATACCACTGGAGCGTACAACATAAAGACACCATATTGCATACATACCGCCAATGTTACATTTAAATTATAATTCAATGGCGCATTACATAATCTTTATCATAACCTTTACTGTATTTAGTTAATCAGTAGGCAGTGAACACGGTTTTTATAATTATAACTTAGTACTTTTTTTTTTTATCTCACTAACGTGGCAAACAAGCTTACGGTCCGCCTGACGGTAAGCGGTCACCGTAGCCTATGGACGCTTGCAACACCAGGGGTATCACTCGTGCGTTGCCGACCCTCCAGCAATCTAATAACTTCTTTCTTGAAGAACCCCATACTGTAGTCCTTAGAGCAAACCTTGGCAGAGAGCTCATTCCACAACTCAAGCGTTCGCGGTAGGAGGTTTCTCTGAAACAGCACTGTACACGACCATTTCGGTTCCAAAGTATGAGAATGAATTCCCTGCCGACGGCGAGCGGTGCGATGGTAGAAAGTAGCCGTGGGCATCATTTCGAACAATTCCTTAGAACACAACCCATTGTACAAGCGGTAGAACACACACAGGGAGTCAAAGTCTCTCCTAAGACTTAAGGGCTCGATACCGCAATTGAGTTTGGAATCGTTGACAATTCTCACACTCCGTCGTTGAACCGAGTCAAAAGGGCCAAGCGGCCAATACTTAATTTTATCAACAACTGCGTTATAACTTTTAAAAGCTTTTTGTGTTCACTGCCTACTGCTAGAATGATGAAATGAAAAGTTATGATAAAGATTATGTAAAGCCGGCAAGGGGCAGCACAGTGCAATTCTGTCACTAATTTGGCAAAAAACGTCAACGGATACCACTCTGGAAATATGTTTTTTTTTGTTCACCAATAGCTTAAAATAGTTTTCTTACTAATTCCGGACAGTTAAATAGCAATGTTAAATTCTAATGGATTTATTAGTATCCTAAGTAAAAGCCCTACTTTTAAACCATTAATTGAATAACCAAAGTTCGGCCGGCTCAAAATGTTAGTTATACTTTATTAATAGACTATAAAAATCACGGCCGAAATTAGGCTGCTCTAACAGAAATACAGTATGTTAAAATACTAAATAAGTCTATTCATGTAACTGTGTAGAACAGTGTGTTTATAATATATTTTTGCTGTAAAACACAATGCTGTTTATCACATTAAAACTAGTTACCGTTGGAAATTTCAACAATTTATTTTATTTTATTTATTATTGGTCAATTTCCAAATAATAAGAAAAACAAGAATAAATATGTAACCTAATACGATTTCTATTTTAAAAGGTATTATAAAGAGTTAAAGCTATGCATGGTAAAGTTTCAACACAAATAAATAATTTCTATTGATATATTGCCCTTATTAGGGAAGGATAGGGAGGATATTAGGGAAATCTGCCGTACAAAACTTGAAACGCTTATTATTCTTTATCACGTAATTTAAGATGTTTATAATCTCTATATATACTCAATAACATAAAGTGTAAATATCAAATAGCCCGACAATGCAAATTCAACGGTGGATAACTTCAAGGTTCAGGTATAGTTTGGACTGAAAGTTGCGTTTCATGTTAAGGGGCCCACATTTGGGTGTTTTACCCTACTCCATTTCAAAAAATACTTACTACGAATATTGTTTGCGAATTACAACCTTTATAGATTATTTTGGTATTATTAATTATCTATTGACCGCTGATGTTACATTTATGTTACCTTTCATTTCTTTAGTCAATCAGTAGGCAGTGTACACGTTTTTTAAAAGTTACAACTTTCTACTTAACTTCATCAACAATTTCGTAACGTACAATTATTATATTAATAAAAATACTAATTAAGTAGCCTATAAGTACCTATAATATATAAGTATTAATTTAAAAATGGTAAAAGGTAAGTAAATATTTGTACTTACATTTTACCATTATTAACATTATTATGATTTTAAAGTAAATTTTAAAAACGGTAGATACCGTATGTGTGTGTCAAAATGTTACGAGGTACCGAGTTACCTACCTATTTTATTATCGTCCTTGCTGGTCTCCGTGAAAAGATAAATGAATGGTAGCTCAGAAACCTCCTTCTATTTCAATATTCATTCTTGCCTATAAATAATTTTTCAAAAAAAAACTCGCATAACCTTTATAAGTTTGTATAAGTAGGTACCTAGTTATTTTCTCAGAGAGCGCGCCGAACAGAACGTCGAATACCTTTTCCATTACGACCAATGACATTCTTTCATGCCTATAACTTTTGCGCAAGTGGTAGCAATATATTAACATAGTTTTATGGCAATCGAATAAACAATATGGCAGCACATTAAATACTAATTAAATTGAAAAATTAATGATGATAATTCATTTATACTTCGTTAATGCTCAAAGTATAGTATTTTTGGGTGAAAGTCATATCGCTTATCAGAATACTTTCCAGCTAAACGACAAAATCATACCAGAATAAGGCGCGCGGCGGGGGGAAAGGGGGCCTTGCGCCCGCATCGTGTTCGATAGGGACAGCAACATTTTAGCAAAATGGTAAAACGCGCGCGGGCGCCGCGAAGTGTATTCTCTTAATGCATAGCTGAATATCCTAAATACAATATAATAGGTAGTAATATCAATTGCTCATCAAGCAACTCGTATCTATTCCTTGAGTCCTTCATAAAAAAAAATATTGCTGAGTATTTTTGAATACTCAATTAACAAATCAAGAATTTACAATCTTACATCTATTTTTAAATGACTGCAAAACTTTTCAAAATCGTTATTAATTTCCATTGAGTCGCTCCGACACCGACGCGCAGTCCTACCTCCACGAAGTCCTAAAATGGACTATGCCTGGGGTCGCGGGGGATTACAGAGCGACGGAGCAGGGGCACTCGCGAGGTGAGACTACAATTTTTAGGAAAAACGTACTTTTCACGCAAGTAAAACTCGCTAAAAATAAAGTGCTCAAATCGAAGTGTCGGTTTTTGAAAGACCTTCTTTTACGCGTAAACAGAAACTAAAACGCTTATACTATTCTCGAGAGTTTTTGCAAAAACACTAAAATCAGATACTCACGGGTTTTTTTTTTGAAGAAAATAGAATAAAAATACAATGCTGTTCAAGCCAAAATATTAACGAGGCTCTAAGGTATCAATTGATATTTTTTGTTAGCGTATTAGACTAACAGTTTCTTGGGCTTTTTGCCTTGAATCAGCACGAAAATTAGGATCTGGGTTTATTTAGCCCCTTAAATGTACAACACGAATAATTTAATTAGTTGTCTAGAGCCAAAAGGTTGATAGAAACGGTCCTAGGACCTGAAACTATATATATTTAATAAATTACTGTTTCCAATGCAAAATTCATGAACTGACTGACGCCAGGACAAAAGCATCGCTGTTCCTGACGCCAAATTATTTTAAATTTGACAATTAGGTCAAAATGTAAGTGGAAATTAAAAAAAGTAAACCTTGTAGTGGTTGGCACATACCTCTACAAGGTTCTATGCTACATCGGTACTCAAATTAAAGCAAACAGATTATTAATTATAATCAAAATATTATGTGTAATCTCTAGTAGGTACAATGACAACTTTCAAATGGCCGAAACACAAAAGAAACGTACAAAGAAGATTAAGATCTATCTGATCTGGGGCCTTATTGGGAACAGTCTCGAGCTATTCGGACTATGGAATTCGAGAGAAAAATGTACGGAAGTCCGACTTGCCTCTAGAAACTCGTGAATATACTTGCATACATTTTCCTCTCGAATTCCAGCGTCCGAATAGCTCGAGACTGATCCCAATAAGGTCCCAACAATATCTTATATATAAAAACTATCTATATTGTCGTAACTAAATCGAAACCTCTAACTTCACAATTTATGCATTTCGGTAGTAGGAATGTTGATGTTGACCAACTAAATAGTTCTGGGGTTTTTTTAAATTTTATCTTACCAAATGATTGTCGTCGCCGGTAATCCTTAGTACCGCTGCGAAAGACTGTGAAATGTTACTAAAAAAAAACATTAAGAACTAAAAAACAATTAAAAGTGAACATACTTACTCCTGTACCTACAGGTACACGGTTATAATGTCGTTTAATGACATAGTACATACATACATACATAACATCACGCCTGTTTCCCAGAGGGGTAGGCAGAGACCAAAGTCTGCCACTTGCAACAATTCCGGCATACCTCTCTCGCCTCATCTATACGCATCAATGCTTTCATACATTTTCTACGGTTCCGAGCACTCCTGACCTGGCCTTTTCTGAGAACGTACTTAATTTAATCTACATACGTTTGCCGAGGTCTACCTCTACCGACCCTACCAATTGCTTCAGATTCATAAATCTGTTTCGTGCATCTTATTTCGTTCATTCTTTCAACGTGTCCAAACCACCTTAACATACCTTACTCAATCTTCGTCACCACACTTTCTTTTACACCGCAGCGCTCTCGTATCACACTATTTTTTTTATCCTGTCATTTAGAGTCAAACCACACATACTTCTCAATGCTCTCATCTCCACATGAGATGTACATAATGACATAGTACTTGACCATTTTAAATTATAAGCAGGCGAGACTCATTTAAGTGCAAGTTCAATAGTGGCACAGTCCTTACTTGTTATAACAACAATATGAAGTCGCTATAAAGTGTTGACTATGTAACCAATCTGTTATTTTAAAATCAAGTGACATATTTATTAAAATTGTAGTTAAACATGGTCGCGGTCGTTCGTTCTCCCTTTGGAAACTTGTACACCCCTTCTCAGATACTTACAAAAAAACGATATGATCATCGACTGCCAATATGGCTTCACCTTCTAGTATATCTCACACATCGATGGGCATTAGCCATTAAAAGTTGACAGAGAGGGAGAGAATCCCACAAGGCTCTGTTTTTCTTATACGCAACTGTATCTTATCAATGATGTGTTGACTATTGACTATATATATTGCTATGTAGATGACAGTACTGGAAACCCATAATACACGGGCCATATATAGATTCCTCGTGCCGTTGTGGTAAAATACCACGGAGAACTTGTTTCTAAAATCGAGACAACTCTATTCATGGTATTTAACTGGGGACGTAAGATGGTGTCATTAATTTGGTATTGACATCAAAGTGAACGGTTTCAATAAAAAAAGAGGTCCAATTGAAAAGAAAAGAAACGTATATGTGTGACATACTACGCTTCAGTTGATTCCATTTTTGACGTGACAACGTCTTATAAATTGGTTTGCCGGGTGACACTTCAAGAAACTGCGTTACGCTCCGCTCACGTTATGCGCTCACAATGAGAGCGAGTGAGAGGCACGCGCCCGCCTAAGAGCGAGAGAGACAGACATAAAATCATTGTCACGTAAAACTTTCGCCCGTATACCGACTTTACAGGCAACCAGTTTTTTTAATGTGGGATTGGACTTTTGAACTTGAGTGAACTCATATAAGAGGGTATTCAAAAAGGCAAGACAAGACCAAGTATACCTTAAAGGCCATCTAGTCTCTCTTTATTCTTAAATAACAGGAGCAGAGCCGAGGCACAGATTATATAATACTATACTAGTAGAGGTCATGGGCTAGCTACCATATCAGAAATGCAGTCACGATCCACTTAGAATTTAAAAAGCATTAGTTCATGTTGGAATAGTTTGGCAACCAAGCCAAGAAAGAGAAATGTTAAGAACTTTTTAAAAAACGAATCACGGAATAAATCTACACGTTCTTCGTATACTGGAATTATTTTTCAATTTTTTCATTACTATTCAAAAATCATATTTGAGAATGCGATATTAAGAGATCGGCATAATAAAAACATTAACTTTAGTTATGAAACCGGTAATGAAGTTATGAATAATGTTTTTATTTACTAACTTTGAGTGACAATTGCTTTTTTTTCACGTACCCTAAATATATACAACTCTACAATAATCTATAAAAAGATATACAATACAATTATCAACATAAAACCGGCTCCAAATCCAAACTATAATTTTTTTTTTCTCCAAAAGTTTAAGTTTAAAATTTATTAAATGGGACCACCTGGGCAGTATACCGTATTAAATAAAAAAAAACTCGAACTGGTCCAGACGTCTTCGACTAATAGAGAACCTCCTCCTTGTATGAAATCAATTAAAAAAGAGAAACAACATTCGCGAGCTCAGAGTTGACTACTATTGTAAAAGGGTTTTTTAGAATAATAGTTTAGCTATTTCCTATTATACCCAACTCCTAATAATCCTCTCCTAGTTTTACTGGAGGAGCTCGTGGCCCAGTCACATCGTCTATCGGAAATGATAGGCAACGTTAGGCATGTTTAGTAACTGGGTAGGTGACTGCCGCGCCTAGTGGCACACTCTTCTGAGCTCCTCCGTGTTTCGGTGGTCACGGTAAAACTTCGCGTTCGCTGGGTTTTCATATGACAGCAATCGTTAAGGCAAGTCACAAGCCTTGAAAATGAGCGGCTTGAGAACTCTTACAGTCGAGTCGCCACGAGTGGCTTGACAAATGTTTGCTAATTAACACTAGGCTAATGCGGTAGACTATGAACTAAGCCTCCTTCTTCAAGATAAAGCCTGCGCTGCTTTAGTAGGACGTACAACGGCTAAGCCAGCCAAGCCAGGGCAATTTTTTTTACTTATATCTTTGATTTTACTTCTTCGGCAATTTTAGATTTTATACTGCAATGAAACATCTAGCATAGCTCCGCAGCCCACTCATTAGGTCGTTTGAGCGACTTTAAAATAATTTAGTAGAGCAATAGTTAAAGACCACGCGTCTTTCCCTTAACTTAAGCACTGGTTGTAAAATGTCATCCTCGTGGTATATTGGGCAAAAGGTATTACGCAATTCTGTTGTGGGCAGCGATCACGGGTACTCTGTCACCCACAACCTCCAATAAAATCAGACTGATGATTATGCAAGTCCCTTTAAAATTGTTACACCAAGAGCCCAATATTTGTGTGGTAAGATTTATAACTATGAATGATGTCTTCACAATTACAATCTTGTTACAACAAAACAACAGGCTATGACTTAGGAAGAATCACTAGATGTATCGCCTATTTGAGAAATTCCAGGCACACCTTGCCACTTCGTAAAAAACGCGTCATTCGTTTTATATATGTTTTATATAGTAATGGCTACTAACACCACAAAAATAAATGACGTTTGTATAAACTGAAGAGGTTGATTACCTCATTTTATGAAGGAATATATAACAATGTTGACTTATAAAGAAACATTTGACGGATTTGGTAATTGCAATGGAACCGAGGCAGTTTAGTCTTGGTCAGCCTTTGAAAGAAAAAATGTTTATTGGAAGCAGGAAGTATTTTTGGACAGGAATCCGATGTCCAGGTTACATGTAAGAATATACTTATTTACACACGAAAAAACTAATATCCAGGTTTTTTGATATTAGCTTGAGCGCTCGACCAATACAAAAAGTCGGGCAAGTGCGAGTCGGACTCGCGCACGAAGGGTTCCGTACTATTATCTGTAAAAACTACAAAAAAATCACGTTTGTTGTATGAGTGTTGCGCCCCTTAAATATTTGTTTTATTTTTATTTTTAAAGTGAATATAAAATTAAAATATTTTGTGAATATTTTAAGCGTCTACCTGTTGATGTTATCAATATCCAGCAAAAACGAGCATAAAAATCACGTTTGTTGTATGGGAGCCCCCTTAAATATATTTTTTTATTCTGGTTTTTAGTATTTGTTATTGTAGCGGCAACAGAAATACATCATTTCAAGATTTCAACTGTCTAACTATCACGGTTCATGAGATACAACCTGGTGACAGATGGACAGCGGAGTCTTAGTAATAGGGTCCCGTTGTTTACCCTTTGGGTACAGATCCCTTAAAATGACTCTCATAAGAAGACTAGCTGACAGCGGTGGAAGATTAACAGAACCTTCGTCAGTTTAGTGTAGAAGTTTCATAGATGTAACACACACCAATATGCTACTGTAGGCACCAATACGAGCCTTTTATCTCTCCCAGGTAGCTACCTGGGATAATAATTTTTGACGAGCCAGAGGGGGTTTACAATTTATATTGCAGAATAGGTAACAATGTAGTAAAATTTAATAACATTTTATAAAAGATTGAGCAACTGTGCAATACTTAATCTCACTTCTTTTATTGGAAAGTCGCGCGTCGTCGAAGTTAATCTTGTAGAGAACTAAAAGTGTTTTGAACTTTTAAATCTTTGAAATTTATGACTTGTTATAAAATTTTATTAGTTTAACTCACTATCGAAACTTTAACATCACCGTTATTATCCAACATGTATTAAAGTTCGTCCAACGTCAGAGATAAATATAAAAGTGACAAGTGCGAGTCGGACTAGCGCACCGATGGTTCCGAGATTGACTCGCACCTGGACTGTATTAATCATTCGTTGTTTTACTCTAGAGTTCAGGTATACTGTAATCGCTGTAAGTTTTTAAGGTTCCGTTACCGAATATACATTACCGTTGTCACGAAAGATTAAAAACAAATAAAAATGGTTTTTGCTCGGTTTGTCATATCATGTTTGGTATATCATAGCATACATACCAGTTTGTATATAAACTTTATAAAGTAACAACTAAATTTACCGATTAACCGATACAGTGACATGTCTAAACAATCTTCTTGGATTTTTTTGGGTTACGTAGCCAAAGGATGCCCACAGTGCTCTTTCACGAAAATACACTGTTTGTCTGTCAGCCGAACCTTGAAAACATTAAATTTTAGGAGGGCTTTCAATTTTGACTTTTTAATAATTTAAATAAATTTGCTACAATATCACATATTCATTGAAAATTTCAGCCTGCTCCACTACAATATTGGGTACGGAACTCTATAAATATCCGTAGAGATTGCTTCGTCGTGTCGATGTGTAGGAAAAGTTTAGTTTTAACTTTATTTAGTTAATATACAAATTAGTTTGCGATGTTATACGATTATATTTTTACCCTACTGTTAAAAATGTTGCTTATGTTTTCCGGAGGAATGTATGTATAATTATTACTGTCTAACGCAACGTGAAGTCAAAGAATTTCTTAATTTTGGTAATGCTTTAGGTTACATGACGACAGTACAAAAGAATATGGTGGCCATAAACTCACAAAAACTTGAGAATTAGATATATATATATATAAAAAGGCATCGAATAAAATAAAAAGTATAAATCACTTTACGTAGTAAAAAACCTTTAAATAGTAATAAAAAAAGAAACACAAATGAATAGGTATCACCTAATAATAATTTGTCAGATCAGTATCAAATGACAGGGTTTGATAAAACGTGTTCAAATTTTACTAAAATATGTTTTCGAGGTATTTGACTTTTTTGTACAGTCAGCTACATATTTTACTTTTCAAATTCCTGCGATGCTACAGTCTGTATTATTTTAGTTCTACCGAAACACTGCCTTTCAGGTAACATACCAATCTTGACAAAAAAGTACCTTACTTCCTACCACCTGTTTTTTCTGGTTTTTATATATTATTGTAAAGTACCCATTAACCATACATCAGACATACTCATTGGTTTGTAATTTTTTTTTTTAATACCACTAAGGTGGAAAACGAACTTACGGTCCGCTTGATGTTAAGCGGTCACCGTAGCCTATGGACGCTTGCAACACCAGGGGCATCACTCGCGCGTTGCCGACCCTTCAGAAATCAAATAACTTCTTTCTTGAAGAACCCTATACTACCCTATATATAAGTGTGAGAATAAATTCCCTGCCGATGGCGAGCGGTGCGATGGAAATACGTAGCCGTGGGCATCATTTCGTACAATTCCTCAGACATACCATTGTACAAGCGGTAGAACACACACAGAGCAGCAAAGTCTCTCCTCAGACTTAAGGGCTCGATACGGCAAGTCAGTTTGGGATCGCTTGAAATTCAGGAAACTTCAAAGATCAATTTTTATAATTTTTTACGGCTTAGTTTTATTTTTTCAATGAGCGTAGCACAGCGGAGAGGAAAGTAGTCGTTTGCGGCTCGAGAAAGGTAATAATCATCTTTGTTTTATTATATTACAGGGTTTAATAACGTCAGTTATAAAACTTTGGGCCCTTTTGAATACTTATAGATGTGTTGTAAAGATTATGTTTTTTTATTTTCTCCTTTAATATTCATATTTTACAATTTTCACAGATAAATACATTGATGTAGTTAAGAAAACAACCTAAATCAACGAAAATTTTGCATTATTTATACAAACAAACACCAAGGTTCTTACAATTCAGTTAAATTGAATTATGGTCGAATATTATAATTTCACAGACAAAATAAATCATTGGAAATAGCTGGTAATTTGGAAACCAATCGAATAGCTAATAAGTTTCATTGTTTTAAGAAATTAGACTTGAATTATGTTGTTTTGTAAACAATGAGTAAAACTTTAAAGTTAAAATAACTTCATTCGTATAGTTTAATGTTGAATGTGTTATTAATTGTAAATTATTAAAATGCTGTAGAGTGAAATGAAATAAAATGTTTTATTTCCCAAAATATATGATAAGCTTCCTTAGTAGGACGTTACTACTAAGGAAGGACGTATTTAACGGTAGTCCGTTACGGCATCATAATAGTATTTTGGTGCGAAAATGGCGACAAAAACTCTCTAGCAGTTTTTTTTCTATTTTAATTATTCATTATTACAATTGTAGAATTATATTTCAAGTAAAAGCTTACAAGATACAAATTACAATATTTAAATAAGCAATTTTTTTTACATATATATATTTGCGTAACTCGGAAACGGCTCTAACGATTTGGATGAAATCTTGTACAGAGATATGATTTTGATTGCTATATATAGTTGTACATTTTTTGTGAAAACGCGATTTTTTGGAAAATCTTATTATAAATTCTCTTCTCTTCTTATTATTATTAATCTTATTTTCCACGTGTTTCGCTACATGGTTTATCTCTTACAAATCCACGAGTAGTTTGAACTTTAAATCGCTAAAATTTATTTATTGTTATTAGTTTAAGTGGCTACCAAATCTTTAAACACCAATATTTTTATCCAACAAGTTGTATTTATAGTTTTAGAAAACTCTCCAGATAAATGTGATTTACCAAACAACATTTTAAGATAATATGGTTTTTTGCCACAGCTTGTTATTTTTATTTTTCACTAGCTTTTGCCCGCAGGTTCACCCGCCCTAAATTCGATTATCTGTGTAGGATTTTGACGGCAACTCCCTATTTATAAAAAAAACTAAGTCACACGTGACGTTTTCAAGTAGCCCATGTTCTTCCCTAGGACTCAAACTATCTTCATGCCAAATATCATCTTAATCGGTACAGCGGTATAAGCCTGAAGAGGTAACAGACGGACAGACAGAGTTACTTTCATCATACTTTGGATTTTGGTTTTGGCGTGTTCCTTAGGTTTATGGTTCCGTACCAAAGGTTGCCAGCGGAACTTTATTACTTACTAAGCTGTACTGTCTGTCTGTCCGACATTTCAGAGGTTCCATCTTCTGAGCCGTAATAGAGACAATGTTGAAATTTGCATAGTATATGTGTACAGCGAATATCCTAAACTTGCATTTTTCCTATTCCTAATGCCTTTTTTGTTTTTTACTGTATTGTAATACACAACTTGTACATAATACATACAAGTTTCAATTTGGGAGTGATTGTTTAAATAACTTTAACAAACAATAAAAACTTTGCAAATGTAAGTCGGTTTGCACTAAATTGCTAAAATTGGATATAAAATCAATTAACGTCATCAAGCGAAAATAATCCAATTTTAAATATTACTTATTTTTGAAATTTTATGTCTTAACTGGAACATAAATTTTGATGGAATGAATTCATAAATGAAGCTTAAGTCTGTTAGGGTTAATTTAGGGTTCCGTAGCTGAATGGCAAAAACGTGGTTCCTTCGACGGATATGTTTTTTTAAATATTAATCTTAGATTTATAAAACACGGAATATTATAATTTATAAATTCCCATAGGGCTTTTTGCGATAAAAGTTATTGTATATTTTTCAGAAATCCGCAAAAACTCTCGTTCTATAGAACCCTAACCCTAAAAAAAATAATCACATAGTATGTCTTTATAAATACTCTAAATGTGTTTCGTTAAACAAAATTAGTTCATAACTTTTTCAGAGATCCGCAATAATTCTTAAGCTATAGAACCCTAACGCAATGCGTGTACAATACGCACTTGGCCAGTTTTTGATAACTTCTGATTTTTTGTTTTCAATTTCTATCCTTACAATAAGCGCAATTTTTTTATCATTTTAAGTACAAATTAAAATGTTTGTATTAAGTTTATCCCTAGTTTCTTATACTCACATTTCGTTGAGTTGGCTGAGTTCCAATGCTATCTAAAACAAAGCGAACACTTTTTGCTCACTGCATTCAAGAAAACACGTCCAAAACATAAACAAGTTTTATGTTTTCCCTCTGCGTTTATAAACTACTCATGCGGTTTCTTCCATTTATTTCTGAATGTCACTGGGTACATTCTGTCTTCGGCTTCGGACAGACTTATTCAATTTATTTATTTCAACAACAAATAGTGACTTAAAGACGACAATTTTGAAGATTTGAGTAAATGTGAATACATGTATAGTTACGCACGGTCATAACATTTAAATCTATTGTATCACAGTAAATCAGAAAATCGGCCAAGTGCGAGTCGGACTCGTGCACGAAGGGTTCCGTACCATTATCTATAAAAACGGCAAAAAAATCACGCTTGTTGTACGTTATATGTACCCTTAAATGTTTGTTTTGTTTTAATTTAACTATTTATTTTTAAAGTGAATATATAACTAAATATTCTGTGAATATTATGTTATTTAGTATTTGTTGTTACAGCGGCAACAGAAATACATCATGTGTGAAACTTTCAACTGTAACTATTATGGTTCATGACATACAGCCTGGTGACAGACGGACAGACAGACAGACAGATAGCGGAGTCTTACTGATAGGGTCCCGTTTTTACCCTTTGGGTTCGGAACCCTAAAAACCACCCGTCTAAATAATTGTTACTGTCGTCTACACTGAAAACTGTAGTTATTCCGTTATAAACTAAAATAACTGGTGATTAAACGCATTTATCCCATTTAACTGGTCTTCTATTATAGCTTTTTCTGACGGCTCGCGATAAATTCGGTTGTATTGGCCTGGGATTCTTACTGCGAAAAACTGCTGAATTCTCTGGGGTAAAACCCTATGTGTTAATTTACGGTATGTTATTTCCATTCTAAATTTCAGCCTTTTCGGTACAAGTGGTTGAGTTGTCTGTGTGCGTGAAGGATACTGACGCACAAATACGTCCACAAATTAAACGTTTTCTTGATTTCGAAGACAAAAAACAAACTGCTCAATAAAAACAAAGAAAGGTCCTTGTCCAAAATTTCAAAATGGTTCTTTGTTAACATAAATAAATCTATAAATTAGTTTAAAAGTAAATGAATTAGTTTCCAAGAATGCCTTAATTTTATCCACTCGTTTACGGCAGACTGAGCACATGGCCTTAATTGTGTCTGTTGACCTTTGATTCTTGTCTCATCCGTCTGGGATTCCAGATCTGTTCCATTTCATTCGCTTTGTCACAGAATTTCCAGTGGAATTTGAGGGACGATTACTTATTTATTCATTTATTTAAGTCACAAATTTAGCCAAGCTGTTTGGCTGTTTAGGTACTTTTAAAAATAAAGGGATTGTAAATCCGATGCTGACTAAGCATTTTTAAATTTCATTGTGATAATATTCTTTATCGGAGGAGGAGCTTGTAGCCGTAAAATTTGTTTGCCGGAAACGTTATTCGCAGCTAAGCAACGCCAAGCTTGGTCAGTACCTAGATGGATGGCTGCCAAGTGCTACATGTTTCGAAACTTCCCGTGTTTCGGAGTGTTCATTGAACTGTCGGTCCTTGCTGTTGTCATATTATAAGAGCAGTCGTTAAGCCAATGAGAGGCCTTATAGGCGGCTTAAAAACTTTATAAGTAGAGTGGCAACTAGCTGGACAATGGCCGCCAACACGCCCTAGGCCAACGTGGTGAACTATGGCCTAAGCCTTCTTCAGCTTTGGGCATTAGCCATTGAAAGTCAGGGGGAGGTATTTGCATGTAGCCTGGACATAGCGAAGGCGTTCGATTGGGTCTGGCACCGGGGTCTTCCCATCTTACGGAGTGCCCGAGGGCTTGTGCAAATGCAAATTATCTGAGTAAGAACTCTCTATCTTACCCTAAACTAGATAAATAAAGAAAAATATTTGTTTTTGGTTGAGGGTTATCAGGCAGACCGATAGCTTGTTTGCCACCTAAGTGATATTAAAAAAAAAAACCAAGGAGAGCCCTGTGTCCCTGAAGTGGGCGTATAACGGCTAAGACAGTATTATTTTTCCGAGTCTCTCTAAACTTTTCAGAAGAGACAATAATTATTATTTTGCCTGCTAGTATAACGTAAATTTATGTAGGTATACATAGCTCTTACACTTCTAAGTAATGATTTAAAAGTTCATACATCTTCTCCTTTTAATTACTTAAAAAGGTAAATTCATAGCAAAAAATAAGTGTTCGTACGTATAAGATTTAGGTAAAACAGATATCAAAACTATCTCAGTTGTGTAGTTTCAATTGTAGATAGATTTTAATCGAGGCTGTTTCAAACAATGAGCGTCCACCTGGGACCCGTCTACATTAGCATAGATAAAAGTCCTGCTAGAAACTTATCCAATATTTAGCATTGAAACAGATAAGTTTGTCCTGTATTGTTATGTTATATAGGAGTTGTATTACAAAGCTCATTATAATGCTAGGCTAGTGTATGAAATGTAGATTACTTCTGATAAATGTTTGTTTTAACAAAATCTCACTCTACAAATGAAAAGCTTGAACATACAAAACTAAAAAAAGAAAAAAAAAGAAGTCTACAAAACAATGTGCGTATCTTTAATTAATTATATTTTCTTAAGAGTATCTTGTCAAACAAATTATTTTTACTAAAAAGAATTTATGTTCTTGTCTTAGTAAAAACTCTTATCTTACCCTAAACTAGATAAATAAAGAAAAATATTTTTTTTTGGTGGAGGGTTATATCAGATAAAGCGGTGGCCGTAAAAAGGCCGGTCAATTTCTAAAACAGTGAAATTTTCAGGATACCTATAGCATCGTGACCAAACAAGAAGAAGTAGAAATTTTTTTCTTGGCGCCCGCCGCCGCGGCCGTTTGGCTTATAAAGACTAAAAAGTATTGGATTGGCTTAACCCATGAAGTCAGATTTCCTTCAATTTCTTTTTTTGTAACTGAACTATTGCAATGTTCGTAGCCAATATCGTGTAACTTTTTGGGTGGTTTAATCTTGTTGACGGCATTGTCTCTGATTGTTACCGGGACACTACGACCGAGAGACACGAAGCAAGCCAATAACAAAATATACTTTACTTTACGGTTTTCGCAATTCTCAGTTTCAAATTCATTCGAAGATAAACAAAGAAACAAGTTGGTAATAAAATTTGTTTACGTATTTTTGTAAATTGAATTAAAAGAGGATTTTTGATGAACATAGGTATAGACGTTCGTGTATTTTTGTGAGTGTTTAGCGCTTGGGGCCTAATAGGGAAGCCGGCAATTAGAAATAGGGAAGCCGGCAAGTAGAAATAGGGTAGCCGGCAAGTAGATATAGAAAGTAGTACAATGGTTATGATAACCGTTTTTACAATGTGACTATATTTAAATGATAGATCCTGCGCTATTTTGGTCTCTCCAAAGTCTATAGAAAAATTGCCAACTTTTTAAGCATAGTAAATTAACTTTGATATTTTTTTATCTTACTTTTTTTTTAAATGATAAAGGAAAATTTGATATACATCTTGCAATGAGCAATCATTATAGCATTATTAAATTGTCATATGACCGTCCATATACACTTTCTTTCTCATTATACGTGGTTTTGTCCATTTAATTTTTTTCTGCTTACGTAGTGGCATGCTGTGTTAAGCAACCTCAAGGCTGTCTGCCTCAGGTTTCTTATTTGTAGGTGCAGGCTTTACAAAAGATCACGTTCGGATCTTCTTCAGCCTTGGTGTTCCACAGTGGAATTTATGGTTCTTGATCTTTGTGCCATTTCATTTTATGTTTCATAAACCAGAGAATAATAATGATTTGGTAATGGTAATACGTTATTGAGGCGATAGTTAAGGCTAATTTACATCAGGAAACTGGATTGTATGTTCAACACAATAATTAAAGGAAGTAATTAAATGGCATTGTGTAACCACTTTTTTCCATAGATTGAATTCAACTTTAAATCGAATTCAACTATTGCATCACTCCAAACAGTATGTTGCTTTCAAGTTTTTGTATTTTGGGACGTGTACACAATTAAATACAACTTTTTTACAGCAATTGTTAAATTCAGTTATTGTATAAGATTATTGCCTTGTTCGTTGTCTCGTGTAATTTGCTCTTTATACGCCTTAGGCTTCCAACCATTCACCATCAGAGATTCACGTATTTCTATACTTCTTATATACAAATATAACACGAATAAAATAGAAAAGGAAAACGTCCAAGATGTATGCATAATACAGAAGTATTGCATTAGAGCGATTTGTGGTGTTGGACCTCTGGAATCCTGCAAGCCATTATTCCAAAAAAATAAAACCCTGACATTGCCAAGTTTGTATATTTATGAAATAGCTTGTTTTGTAGAAAATAATCAACATATGTTTACAAACCAGGTGATAATGATATATTCTTTCGTAGGTATCCCAATAGATTGCAACATCCACGGACACAAACTTTATTTAGCAAGAATTGTTATGTTATGGCTATAAGAGTTTCAATAGAGTACCTGAGAAAATGTAAATGTCATTTAACTTATTTAAAAAAAATGTGCTCATGGCTGGTTGAACGATGCTATTACCATGTTAAACATTTTGTAGAGTGACATTAATAACTTTATGATATACTTATAATTTTTTTTAATAATGATATTCGCTTATCTACTTCAAATTTATTTTATTATTGTTCCTTAAGTTCCTTTCCTAATTGATATTTTAAGTAAGTTCCAGTTTTTAATTAAATACACGACAAAAACTTAAATTTTAAAATAAATCATCTATATTCCACTTCCACTCCACTTGTTACTTAAATCTTAAATCCTTTTTAAAACTATGTAGTTTCTTATATTATAAAACTAATTTATTTGTTTTCTTTATTCAATCATATCTACCTAAGCCATTTATCGGCCATAGTTAGGAATTATATTTTGACAAAAGAAAAACAGAGACAGATTATTTGCTTACAATTTCGATTTGTCTCAAATATGTTAAAAACAAAAGCGGAAATTAAACGTATGCAATTTCCGGGTTTCAAACAAAAGGTAATATAAAATACTACACATAAACATAAACAAATCAAGGTTTGAACAAATTTTCTTGCTCGCAAATATTTTCTTTATATTCAGACATGTAAACGTCGAAAAAACATCACAATAGGGCTGCCAGATCGTAAACCCGCATTCGTGTAATGCCCTTTTCCTTTAATCGAAAGGAGCATACGAGTAAAAACGTCCCTACTGTTGGGGCACGGCCTACCCTTATCATACTGACAATATTTTTTTATGAAGAAATTACATAAATTACCGATCTGATAATAAGCATCGAAATCGCGGCCGCAGTGATTTAAATTTGCAAAAGAGTAAATAAGCAAACTAAAAACTAATTTGTGGTTACCCTGGTAACAATGGCCGCCTTGGCGCGAGATTGCTTTACGGATCAAGGGAACAAACTGTTAATTTAATAAATAACAAAATACTATCCAAATGAAATTTCTTCCGGTAAAAAGTAACTTTTTCATTACTTAGCTTGTCTCCTTTAAAATTTCTACAACTTTAATAGAACAAACTGTCATTAAAAAGTGTTTTAATACAAATATTGCGTTTATTTAAGATTATTGCGTGACTTTAGAATATTAAAAATTAAAATTTGTTTGAACAATAAACACAGATAAGTGAATATTATAGAGATAATTTGTGGCAATATAAAAATTGCACGTAGCACAAATCAATTTTGTTAAAAAAAGTATTTTGTTATAATTCTAAATATTTTGTCGTAAAATGTCACTTGCAATACGCTTTTTTGATTGAATTCAAATGGATATAGAAATAGCATATCTCATTCAAACACAAATAACAAAAGGTATCTATATATAGCAATCGGATACAGTGTCAAACAGTAAAGAAGCTGAAGTGAGCCGGAACATATGTGCCAGCCGTGGACTTCGCAGTATTGTACCAACTCGGCCAGCTCCCGTGATGAAATTTACTCATCGTTAGGCATGTAGATTAAGGCTAGTACTAGTGCTTGTTTGTCACCTATCTCAAGCCTTATAGCAGTAAGGTCTCTGGTGCAGAAGTTGGTTAGTAGCATTGCTGATATTGTTCTGGGGAAGTATATGTATGTTCCTGTGGCGACACAGGGGTAGAATTATGACAAGGGTAAGCCGGTAGAAAAAAAAAATATTTTGTTCTTAGTTTGGAAAATGAAGTTTCATGATCAAGTATTCAGTTAAACAGCATCCTATATGATTAAAGCCATTATGACAATTATACAGTAACATAAATATAACCCAAGAAAAATATCTAGCAAATCTAAAGGACTTACATGGCAGACTGACATGTACTCATTTCATGCTATTCTAAATAAAACGCAAGTATGATACACTTCTAAATAATGACACAATTTGTTATTGAAATGAAAATATATTTTGATTATTATTTATGCAATAATATCCATCAATTACTTGTAGGCGGCAGAGGAAGCAAAACGGTTAAAACGTTTTCATTAGAAAGAGCCATTTATGCTACAAATTGTTAGCTTACCTTTACCAATTTTACCTAACGCGTGTGAGCGAGAGCCGTGGTAGCGTAAGCGACGCATTAATGCCGACTTGCATATAGCGCTTTTGACCTTTTGGCCGAGAGTTAACTACACTCTACAGATAGCTCCTCGGTAGCAAAGTACAGAGCATCCAACTTTTCTTTCTGACCTTGGGTGTCACTAGTGGCGTTGTAAGTTCATACCATTTCAATAATGTTTTTTTTTCACAATACTTGAGTGCACCTCACTGTGTAGTTAGTACATACGTGGTTTTGGTAGTATTGTAGAATTTATGAAAGGTAGGCTGACAAGAATCGGCATCTATAGAGAAGAAGCCACTGGTATGTGCTCGGCTGTTAAACTGAGGATCTGCACAGCAATTTATATACTTCCCATGTTGCTTAGACCGCATATATTTTTGTTCTAATGCACAGTTCCTGGATTAGGGCTATTGTCTTCTGGTAACCTCTAGCAGTCCAGTCCATGCAATCTGTTTATGCTGGAGGTTGGTCTGGTTTACGTCAATCTATTAGGGATCTAAGCACAACAGATTCCCCATCAGATGATGTACGGTTGTTGCGATAGGTTAAGTCGGTTCTGCTTTGTCACCATTGCCACTCAGATGGTCTCTTTGTGGTGTCCCAGACGTTAATCCGGCCAGTGCACCACATTTTCCAGTCAGGGGACTGTAAGCCATCATCATAGGTTCGGTTCTCCCTTTAATCGTTTAAGTTTAATGACAATTGAAAAGAAGTTTTATTTTACGCGAAACCTGCATGAATTAAAATAATTGAAATTTGCTTGAGCACGGCAAAATAAATGATATGTTAAAATTTACAAAATTTATTATAACATTTTTGTGTAATTTTTTATTAATTCCGTGTTGTTGTTTATAAATTTGAAATAAAAAATCTAAAATAGCAAATATAAAGATACTTCAAATTTTGTTAATTTAACTTAACTAAAATTTAATATATTTTTATCCACAAGTCTGTAAATATCTAAAAATCGTAAAAAAAATAGGAAACAGTTACATTTCTAGTATTTCTTATGTACAGTAAAAGTTTCTTATTCGCGCTTCCTTCATTCGCGTTTTCAATATTCGCGGATTAAAAAAATGCGACTCCATTCCTATATTCGTGGCTAAAATTTCTGTTTTCGCGGAGCTAATCAGTACAGAACTACAGACATAATAATAAAAAGGATTCCAATAGGTATCCAATTCAATATCCTTTGTGTTTTTTGTGTTTACAAATCAGTTCAAAATTATCAGTTCATACTACTATTAGCATAATCAAATTCAATTATCATCTCCAAACTCTCATCTGAATATTAATTATGTGAATCTGCAACGTTGAGCCGAGACCGCCATTGACGCTTAGCGGTATTCTTGTCTTTAGTCTATTTTCAAACCATTCGATATAAGACGAATAAATATCATCAAACTAGATAAAGCGAAAGTTTTGCATAAGAATATACTTCACGAAAATTTATTGTGATTTGCCTATGCATAAGAATAGCATACATAAGAATGATATATTTGTAGTTGTAGATGAAAAAACATGTTTTTTAAAAAAACTAATGGATGCCTATTATATATTTTTGCATGCCTATTATTAATTCTTTGAGTGTTTGAAGCAAAAAAGTGTACCAGGATACAAAACAATTAAAGTCTGTGGTCTTTGCCTATATCTATGTTCGTGGTGTTATGAATCTATGTACACTTTTTTTTTCTGAACTGACTATGCAGTTGGCTGTTGCAGCCATTACTGCTTCACCGGGCTTTTTTGGGCGAGTCTCTGAAGGAGCCTCAGCCCGTATAGTGCCCAACGCTCAAGGGGGAGCCTGGACTTGGGTTGTCGCTCTCGGGGGCGTCCCTTCGACCGGCGTGAGTCTCGAACCCGAAGGTGAGTCAGCGCCAGGAGGGGAGTTCACGCGGGTGCGGATAGTGAAATTGATGTTTCTACTCATAGTAACACAATCGATATTTCGACCATTTATACATTGATCGTTAGCTCAATTTGTCGGCGCCCTTCTGAAATTCATAGTACGTTTCGACTGTTAGAATCTGATGGACTATGACCTTTTTGTTTTGCTTTTTCTTATTTCTTTTTTTATTACGTGTCTCATATAATGAATGAATTCGTCTTTAAAAAATGATCATGTGTAAACAGAAATGAAAAAACTTTTGTTTTTTTTATTTCTTATACAATATTTAATTTAGTTTAACTATTAAATCTGTTAATAATACGTTAATAATTACGCGTGTAACAATAAAACAAAAACCTTAACATATTATTAAGGTACTTAGCTTAAGTAGTCGTTTTCGAAATCGAAAAAAAGAGTGAAGCTTCAAACACAATAAAAAAAATCAGTTGGATTAAATAGTAACACAAAATAGTAACACAAAATAGTAACACAAAATAGTAACCATAATTTTAAACTAGACACCAGGTTATCGTAAAGATCAAAGGAGGCGGTGTCATAGCGTAATGCAGTTTTGACAATTCTGTGGTTTTGATTACCTATCAATTTTAATAATTAAAAGTTCGAGTAGCTCCGGTAAGAAAAGTGTGTTTTTTTTAACCTTAAGTTGTAAATAAGATAATATTTTACTTTCACAAAATAAATAGTTCAGAAACTCTTATTATTTTTTGTATTGATTTGGAAACTATAATAACCACTACATATTTCTGAAATTTGTTACAGCGGAGAACAGTTGTTTAATGGGTACGACGATTCGAAGAAGAAGGGTATTTGCTCCACTGTAACAGAACAGGTAGACCACGGCTTATAGACACATCACAACGTGATGCCATGGTTAGGGAGTATGAGGAAAATAGATTCGTGCCGACAAACCACTGGTTATTTGACACAAGTTTAGGTAGACACTGTTCTTTGTTTTTTTTCATAGTGGGGGTCTGCATTATCGTAGGCATAATAGACGATATAATAGTGCTCACATAATGGATTTCGGTCGTGTAACAATGTTCTGTGGGGGTGTATGAGTGCCGCCGACCCAGAAAAATTAATCAGACTACCCAGTGGAGCAAATACTGCTAACGTTCAGACGTTCAAAATGTGTATCCAGAGGAAGAATTGCCGTTATTAACGTCTGTGCAGGATAATTGTCCAAAACACCGTTCGCGTGGAGTGCGAGAGTGATTTCGCCAGCACAGTAACATTAATGTTATTCCTTGGCCTTCTAGATCACCGGATTTAAATACCATTGAAAATTATGAAGTCGAAAAATAGCAGTGCCGTAAATAGCACTATACCTTACCTAAGCGTTGCATATCTGTGTTACAAAAGCCCTATTTATGTCGACAGAGTTACCTCACAAGATTAAGCCATAATTTAATACAGATGGTGTAAATACCGGCTTCTCTAGCAAATTTTGGACAATTGTTTGCCTTCATTCAATTTGTATTTAATTATTTGCATTCTTATGTTATATTACAATTAAACAGTCTTCAGGCAATCGCAAAAGACGCAGAACGAACGAGCGTCGACGATAAGTCTTTGTAAAAACCAATCTGATATTTATAATTTTTAGCTTACCCTCAAGTTTTATTTAATACTATGCGTTGTCTGAGAAAATAAGCTTATATACTGGTTTCGAAATTTCGAAACGTACTAGTTCAGAGAAATCATTTTTTCATATTTTAAGGTAACGCAGCGCCGTCTAGTAAGATCTTATTGAACTAGTCAAGGTTATACGTAACCAGCCTTCGCCCGCAGTTTCACCCGCGCTAAATTCGGTTACCGGTGTAAGATTTCAACGGCAACTCCTCAATTATAGAAAGAAAACCCCCCACTTGACGTTTTCAATCTAGGTCCTTTCCCACTCAAACATCTCCATGCTAAATTTCATCTTAATCGGTACAGCGGTTTAAGCGTGAAGAGGTAACAGACAGACAGAGTTCGTATCGCATTTATAATATAGCGGACCTGGGAAACGTTGTCCTACCCGGAAAAGCAGCGTTTTATTAAATATAATGTTTTAAATTCAACATTTTTTTTTAAAAAAATTTGTGATTCCATCCTTTTCATTTAAAGCCAGCTAGTTCTATGTAATGTGTCGTTTCCAAGCCTTAAATTTCACAATGATTGAAGTTGTGGGATATGAAAGTAATGGAGTCGCATTAAATGCAGCGATGTTAAAATCATTGTCGCACATTTATTCTTTGCCGTTAAGGAGAAGATCAGTGACCCACTGACTTTAGCGCCAGCTACTGGGTCCAATTATGTTATCAAACATTCCAGGGACCCACTCGAACGTACACAAAAAATATTATTAAAATAATCCCTGCCGCTTAGGAGATCAAGGACACACCGACTACAGCGCCACCTATCGGGTCCATTAATGAATTGAAACCTAGCAAGGACTCGAATGTACACCAAAAATATAATTAAAATCGTCCCTGCCGTCACGGGGTCTTATTCCAAACAAAACAGAAATGATTTAAATTCATATCAATAGATGGCGTTGTGTGTATCGATTTGTTATTTTATTGAAAAAGAAAAACTTAAAAAATATTGTTTTCATATCAAAATGACCCTGAAGCTAACAAAAATGAAGTAATGGGCGCCTTTATTATATTTTCTAAATTTTACATAAATTGAATGAGGTCGTTGTAATTTAAGCGGTTTAGTTAATAAATTATCACTATTGATTGATAGATGACGCTGTTCGCATGTTCTGAGTTTGACAGCGACACACAACAGTGTCAATGAATAATATGAATAGGTGTAGGTACTTACCAACCAAATTAAAAAAAAAAAATTTGGTATACACCCATCTTAATACTTAGATATATTATAAAACAAACGCACGCAAGCGTGAACTTCGACCTCAGTACAATTTGTTTCTTTATTAGTTTTATCCTGGTTCGAATGCGTCTAATTCTTAAACAATTGTTTTGTGAAAAGGATAGCTTACTTTGGAAGAACAGCATGCCATCGCACAAGTGCACCTTTAGAATTGAAAACACTTCAGATAATGTATGTTTGATTTTGTATGTATGTTTGTCCGTGATTATCTCGCGTTTGGCGGAACCGATTTTGATACGGTTTTCAGAAAAGTATTTGTTACATTCTGGAGAAGGTTTTGATATAGAACAAATGCATAACCCGTGACAGTATCGTTTGCATCGATCCGTTAAATTAAAATTTTAGTACACTTACGAGCAAAAACTAGTGAGTCACCTACATAAAAGACGATATTTCATAAACTAGTAAAACAGAAAGTAGGTATATTAAAAGAAGTTTTATTTTACTCATAAAAATTTAAATACGCTTTAATCTTTCTTTGACTTCACAGATAACATGAGTTGTTTAGGATATATTGTCATCTATTTAAGTTCCTTAGTCCTCGAAATCTTTTTTTATGTATGTTTTCCGATTACTCGAAGTCGCTATGACCGATTCAAAAAATTCTTGTTTGTTTGAAAGAGTATACTTCCCAGATGGTGCCATGGTCATCAGGTCAGGATATAATGATGGAATCCTGGAGAAATCAAAGGAACTCAAATTTTTATAGGCACACTTGAAGCGATTAGTGTACGAATGTTCCGACTAGTCGGTGAAGCTGACCATTCGGCCACTTTCGTAATCGGCGACTATTCGGCAAAGAGCGCCGACTAGGACTGCGACTGGGCGAAATTGTCTGTGGTTGATCGAACATTTAATCATAGAACCTAGCTGAAGTATCAGGGTTGGTTGACATTACTGGTTGTTCATACTCGTAGTATTTTCTGTTTTTCCCTGCCCACCATGAGAAATTATCGTTTGGCACTGCTTACACTTGATTTAAAGGAAATCATTGTACAATTTTTCTAAAAAAATTCAATACATGAAACTTTCTTTTACAAAAAATCACCACAAAAGCAAATATCAAGAAACAATACGAAGTCATAGATTATATAATACTATACCTACTAGGCGAAGTAAACAAAACTTGTTTCGTTCGACCCGCTGGCAGGCGGCGTAGTCCTGGGTGTACGCAAAAAAAAAACCGCAAATCGATGTACTAGAGTTTAGCCGTTTGGCACACAGGTACTTTAGGGCAAAACAATAATTTTGAGCCGCAGTTCCTCAAAATATTAACAGAAGCAGCAGGGTACAGTACAGTTCCACATAAGTCTCATAAAGGTCTGAAGTTTAAGGAACCGTCTCACATTGCAATATTATTGTTTTGCCCTAAAGTACCTGTGTGCCAAACGGCTAAACTCTACATCGATTTGCTGTTTTCGAGCGAAATTGCCGTTGTTCCCCTGCCACTAGCGGTTGCGACTTAAAGTCAGTTATTCTTAACTTGGCTGTCGGATAGAAATGCATGTGCATAGCATAGGTAAATGTTGCTTACTAGACCCTCTAACATGACTAAATAAACCACCAGACTAAAGATAGCGGAATTATAACGCTGTGACATACGGATAGACGGAAGTATATGATGGATTTATAAGGGACCTTTGTATTCAATAGGGAGGTACCAATAATATAATTATGCATATACATTAATATATGCATGTTTATATGTATTACTATTATAGGTACCTACCTACGTTATTTAAGATTCACCTTCCTAAAGTAATTATTGAGCCAACTTAGAAAAAAAAATATAGGTATTTACCCGTCAAGATCTTTTAAGTATGTAAAAAAGAAAATTTCCTTTTAATTCCTTTTTCCACTGACGCGCGCCGTGTCAATGACAGGTCACGCACACATACCCGTGCTTGTAGTAGTGCTCTCGCTAGCGCCGGTTGATTGAACCTATCAGTCTGCAGGTTTAGTCATGTGCCCTAACCAAATGTGCATTTCGCCGATAGCTACGTTATTTTACGGAGTCACGGGCAAAAGCTAGTAATATCTCAGGAATTTTAGATACCTAAACATTCAACCACCTTTCGGTCTCCTTATCACGACTCTTTTGCACGTATTATTACATATATTTATGATAATACAAATTTATTTTAAAATTTTAATCTCAACACCCACTAAACCCCATTCACTGTAGTCCCACAATTCCAGAACACTCCCCTCTCCATCTCCAAGAGCATTGGGATCCTTGGCGTTGACATCTCCAGCGATGTTCAGTTCCGAGATCATTTGCTAGACAAGGTAAAGCTGGCGTCCAAAAAACTTGGTGTACTCAACAGAGCGAAGCAGTACTTCACGTCGGGACAAAGGTTGCTACTTTACAAGTCGCAAGTCCGGCCCCATATGGAGTACTGCTGCCATCTCTGGGCGGGTGCACCCGGATACCAGCTTGGCCCTTTTGACTCGGTTCAACGACGGGCTGTGAGAATTGTCGACGATCCCAAACTCACTTGCGGTATCGAGCCCTTAAGTCTGAGGAGAGACTTTGCCTCCCTGTGTGTGTTCTACCGCTTGTACAATGGATTGTGTTCTGAGGAATTGTTCGAAATGATGCCCACGGCTACTTTCTACCATCGCACCGCTCGCCATCGACAGGGAATTCATTCTCACACTTAGAAACCAAAATGGTCGCGTACAGTGCGGTTTCAGAGAAACTTCCTCCCGCGAACCCTTGGGTTGTGGAATGAGCTCCCTGCCAAGGTTTTCTCTAAGGACTACAGTATGGGGTTCTTCAAAAAAGAAGTTATTAGATTTCTGAAGGGTCGGCAACGCGCGAGTGATGCCCCTAGTGTTGCAAGCGTCCATAGGCTACGGTGACCGCTTACCTTCAGGCGGACCGTAGGCTTGTTTGCCACCTTAGTGGTATAAAAAAAACAAAAAAAATACTAGCAACTAACACAAAAACATAGGATTTTCAAAAAAGAATTTGATCACAAAACATCTGTCATTTAGTAATAATTTAACCTTTGGGTTTATAACATCCGTGCGTTTGGTGAGAATCTTTTCATTAATAAACTATTTTAAATTATAAACCAGCCCAAAAAATTGTTATAAAATTTTATGCCCCTAAAATATTTTTTTTTATTTAATTTGCGATTTTCACATACCTACACTTAAAACTAATTAAACCCACCTTTTGGCCCCCTTATTTCGTACTTGAAAAAGCTTCCATCATTACATATTTTTAATCTTAAACCTCAATACCAAATTTCCTGTAAATTACCTGACGCAAACAAAGGAATTCGGTAGAAACTTTTAAACACCTTTGACCACCTAATCCGTTACGTTGTAAAAAAATATAACGAAAGAAATGTACTGCTCCTAACTGTAGCGTTTTAGCTTTCGATTATAATTTAATTATGTACCTACCTACTTTTACATATTTATTAGGTACCTACCTACTTTTACGTATTTATTAGGTACATACCTAGTAATTTTCTTAACTTGCATAGTTATCTGCATTTCGGATCGTTGCCGATTGGTTATAAAAAATACTGTTAAAAAATAGGTAGGTATATATTTTCATGACATATCTTCCTTAACATTATTATTTGAAATTTGAATAACTAGTAGAAAAATCTTATTTACTACTAACTACTAACATTACCTAGATAATATTTAATTGATTAAAATCTCAGAGCTTATTGCGGGGGGCAAATTTATGGAATTGCAACTCTCCTCTTAAGACCTTTTTCTAAATCTTGAGAGGTAAGATGTACTTCCATTTACATTCCCCAGAAAAAGGCAAGATCCGAGTACTCGAGACTTTTTCGCAATAAACGTCCTCGTCTTCTTACTTTATAATAAAAATATGTAGGATCGCGATACGCGATGTTTTGTCGTATGGTTCGATATGTAGCTAGGTATAAAACCGCCATCTATTGACTTCAAATAACCAGTTACAAATATAAAAGTAAGTATTCAAAGAGAAACGCTAGATGTCGTTAGCTAATATTTTCGACCCGCTGCTACTCACGGCATCTAGCGGCTAAACAAAATAGTCCAAAAAATAGTCCGAGTTACGGCGGTCCCATTTCATTGTATAGGATGAGGCATCTGTACTAGTATAGTATTATGTAATCTGTGCTGCCGTTTAGGAGAAGATCAGTGACACACCGACTGCAGCGCCACCTACCAGGTCCATTTGTAAATTAAAACCTTGCAAGAACGCACTCGAATGTGCACAAAAAATATCATTAACATCTTCCTTGCCGCTTAGGAGATTAGTGAAACCCTGTTCGTAACTGACATGAGGCCCTGTCGAAACGATGAGTTGATAAATTGTAGACTAATTTTCTCCAGTCTAGCTGGACAGAACATATTACATATTAAAATATACGTTCTCGAGTATAATGCCGGGACATCTTGTAACAGCGAAGTAATTAATCTATTTGGCCTAAATTTTAAGGTTACGTCCCATATTGCTAAACCCTCATAGTGATTTCTTCTTGAATGTCGCGGCTGTTTCTCACCAATAGTTTTATGGTTATCTGTTGTTGGAAATAGGATCGGAAAGAAGGTCGACATATTATCAAGGATAAAGGGTTTACAACGGCAAGTATATAGTAGATTTATTAAAATGGGCTATGATTGTCTTCCCAAAAGTTTTTTTGAATGTCATAATAAGTTATGACTCGTGGTCGTAGTCAAAAACTGAGTTACATAAAATTATAAATAAAGTTTCGGAATTAAGAAAAAAAGTCTTTTTATGCAGTGGTAGTAGCTTCGCTTTCAGATTTTGTCCACTGTTTCAGACAACAAAAATATTTTTATATTTAACATAACATTATATCAATAATTCATACGTATGTTACGGAGCGCAGCAGCCAATGATTTAATTTGGCAAGACTACCTGTGACTAAGGCTGTTACTACTCAGCCACAAAGTTCGGGAAAATTTAATATATACGCGTTTATCCCTAGTAGTATTTATTGATGGCACTAAGGTGGGCCACAGGCTTATTGTTAGATTTGGCCACTTCTTTTCAAGATGGGCCGGCGGATTGTTTGTTTTGTAGGGCCCACGTACATGTTGCGATTGGTCACCCAACATTCAGCAATAGGTAAAAGCCACGTACTTAAATAATGGGGCAACAAACCCAAACATTTTATATTCATCTACGGCATGTACATATTTGTTATACAATAAATAAAATAACAAGTTCATTTTCCAGGTTCAATGAATTAAAGTTTTTTTTCTTGTAATTTTAGGAGTTTTTTTCTTCTAAAATAAGCGTTTTATTATTAAATAAGTACTCGGATCTAAATAAACTACTCAATAACCCTAGTCATAGTCATTATAGGTTCCGTATGTACCCCATGATCTGATCATTTTATTCGCATAGTATTTCATTACATCTATTGTAATACAATTGTACGAAGGCCTTACAAATATTATCTCTTCTGTGGCCCTATGTTCTTCGCTGTAGGAAGATTTGCAAATGTTTCTTCAGTGGGGCCAATGTTGCTATTCCGTTGGTATAACTAACGAACGGGTGTTCGAACCCGCCGTGTAACATTTTTTTTACTAAAATGATCAAGTAGGTACGTTACTCATGCATAGAACTGATGTTTCAGTGAAGGGAACATAGTGTGGAAATGTCAAATAGATTTATGTGGAGTCCACATTCTGCACAACGATGCCTGCGATTAACAGTCGAAAGGCCCTCGTATCTGTATAGAATAGGGACCCCTCGTTCGGTTCGATGAATATTTATTAAATATTATTTCTCTGTTAAGGCGAAGATTGAAATAGTCGTAAGATTGTTATTAGAAAATGTATAATATAATAATAAAAATATATACATTTGTATTCATTTGGATAAGAAATGTTCTTAATAAGTCTAAATATTTTAATTTTTAACAAAACCCATTAAAGGTTTTGTTTTTATGATGTGACCATTTTAGTATGTTATGTTTTTTCTACACATTTAATTTTAATAATGATTTAAATTTAACTTTTATATGAATTATTTTCAAAACCCATCTTAAAAGTAAATAAATTAGCAGAATATAAGTCTGCTTACCCGTAGTCATTATTACTTTCGGAACCGTAGTAATTATTACCGTACTCATTATTACTTTCGGAAACCAGAAACTTTTCGTCAACGAATTTCCGTGTAACGTTAGCTTTTCTTTGAGCTTTTTCGGGCTGGGAGATTGAATATGATGTAGCGTAGTATTTCCTAATTACAAAATCATTGTACGTGAAAATATGCTCGTTAGATGTCTGCAAGACCTTTGCTCTGTTACAAAATGCTTACACATGGATAACACATTCTTACACGTGTACCATTATGTTGATGGATATTAAAATGACATCATTGTATGGCCTAGTATGACACAAAATGATTTCTTATCAAACTCACTTCCTTTTAGACAACATTGTAAACCGGTGGTAGTAAATAATTCACGTTTGACAAGTTAGAGAAGCAGTCTAAAGATTAAACTGAATAGGGATCTCATGACTTTGTCGTAAACTTTATAGTGATCGGTGTGCGGACGACCAGGGGATGCACCATTTGCAATAATCTCCCATTGGTTGCCTGGTTTTGGTGGGGTTTTAGATGTGTGAAATGTGACGTGCATATATGTTTGTTAATGTGTGTGTATGCACATTTGGAAAGGTTTTTATGCTTGGTGCTTTGGTTCTTGCATGGCTGATGTGTAGGTAACATCTGGGGGTTTCTTGTCACTTCTTCTCCATAAGCTTAGTAGTAGTAGTAGCGTAGTTTAAATGATGTGCATTTGTGGCCGCTTCCAGTTCCAGGTGTACAATGTCTGTCTAAATGTGTGTATGCATATATATTTACGTGCGTGGCTGTGTTATGCACCCGCAGATAGGACCTACCTATATAAGTTAATTTACTTGTATACATAGTTTATGTTTATTTATATATATGTCTATGTATATTTATATGTAAACAAATGTACTAAGGTATATTTTTCATTATCTAAAGGTATATGTATGTCTGTCTGCTGTAGAGAGTAGAGTCAATGAATATTTGTCTCGGGAGTTACTACCGATATTTAAATCCCAGCACAGAATTGAGGACTTTTAACGCTTCAAATAGTGTTCCCCCCCCAATATGCAATCTGAAAAAAAATAGGCAATTAAGTATTAAGTACTTGATATTTGATTTTTTTTAATTAAACCATTTACATTGTCAAGCTTGTTTGTTAAGTGTTTCGTTAGTAGTTTTACAGAGGGTAACTATTGAATGCTGGCAACGATGTAACGACACTCTGGCAAGAATCAATTAGGTTTTCTATTCTCTTATTCTATCTTCTACTACACACAAACTTTTCTTGGCACAGTCTAATAAAAAAAAAAAAACCATGATTTTTTTTAATCATAAACTTTAACTGCTGATTAAATAACGAGATATTTGTCAAACAAGAATATATCGTTTTTTAACAAAATCATTCACGAATTACCTCCTTGTATACTATTTCTCATGAACTTATCTAAAATACCTATTTCTATTGTACCGAAATCGAAGCCACAAGAAGTGGAAACCATAAAAAAGTATTGTAAGTTATTGGTTTTCCGCGTGAGCCCTTCTGTATTGTGAAGTCAAATAAACTGAGACCATGTGAGATTTAACGTAAATCACTAGTCGGCAGTCGCTGGAAAAATGTCGTTTCTACAAAGCATTTTATTTCCTTTGTTTTTACCCACAATGTCACGGAACGCATGGAGGAGGTATATTATACACTTTCGGCCATTGAATTTGCTGTTGGTTTTATATTACTCTTTTTAGGAAACCATACGATATTTTTCGTCGTGGGTATTTCAAAATTTAAATTTTATTACTTTTTATTAATTTCTACTGCATTCCTTCGTTGTTCGAATAAATTCAACTGTTCAAAAAAAATCTAATCATAACTTAATTGGAAACACAAAATGTTAACTACGTTTTTTTCAATAACTATTTACGGGTTTTGGTTTATTATGTCGTCCATGTTATTAAAGTTGGCTTAAATCGTATCATAAAGAGTAGATAATTCAAATCTACTTTCCCATTGTCATTAGTTCTGATTAGATTACATACTATTTATTAGATAGTATAAAAACACATGACATTGAATTTATTGTTGTTTAATATACAAGACAAAGCTTCTTAAAGTGATTATTTAGGTCAAGGTTTAAATTCTGCTCATATTGAACACCCTATTGATTCTTGGTTCAAATTAAAACGTAGCCTATATTCGCAATTTATGTCATAATATAAACATTTGTGTTTGTCTTGATTCTGGGTGTATTTATGTATGATATGTATGTAATATTTATGTATTTGTATCCGTTGTCTGGTACCCATATCACAAGCTTTGCTTACTTTGGGGCTAGACGGCGCTGTGTGTAATGTCCAAAAATATTTATTTAAACAAATATATATATATATATTATAACCGTATTTAATTAACATATTTCTCAGCTAATTCAAAAACTAAAAGGTTGGTTAAATAATTAATTTTTTGTTAACAATTGTTCAAAAAACCAATTTGCACTTACATAGTATTAAGCAAGGGAGATGTTTTTAAATTAAAAAAAAAAATGGTTTAACGCTTATCCGATTTGGTTGTTTGGAATGGAGATAGCTGCTACCTTGAATTATCACATATTCAAATCCAAAATTTCTTTAGTTCATTACAAGTACATTATAACAAGGTTTGGGTCCCTCCCGTTGAGTTGTAAAACCTGTATTAGGAGAATTCCGCTCTTTTTGTCTAGTTTACACTTGTAACAGTCTCTCTACTTCTTGCTCTATGTATGTGTGTGTGCGATAAATGTTTTAGATACTTGTATATATGTATATATATTTATAATCTGAATCTCGGAAACGGCTCCAACGATTTTCATGAAATTTAGTATGCGTGGGTTTGGGGGGCGATAAATCGATCTAGCTAGGTTTCATTGTTAGAAAACGTCGTTTTGTCAGTGTTTTCAGGCAATGATAAACTAAAAAATTCGACTCCTTCTGACATCTATTGGCAACTATTATTTTTCCGACACAGCAACACTAAAGCTATTTGACAATAAATGGCGTTGTACAAAAAATAAAGTGAAACTTTAAAATAAAAATAAAGGCTTAGAAATATTTTAAGATAAATCGTCAACGATTAAAAATAAACATATAAATCGAATCAATATTCAGTCAAAGATTTAAAAATGTATAATTTAAAACAAACATAAATAAAAATTAAAAGTCAATAAAAATGTCAAAACAAAAACAAACATAAATAAAAATGTCAAAACAAAAACAAACAAATATTAAAAATGTCAAACGTGGTCACTGTATTCTTTGACAGAATACAGTGATTGAGTCAGTAAAAGCTCTTTTAGCCGGCGACCAAATTTCTGATCCGAGAGTTCGTTTTTTAGGTCGACGGGGAGGTGCTCATAATAAGCTGGGCCTATGACTCGCGGATTTTTATCCAGCAGCGCTAGTCGTCGTGGCACACGTTGTAGTCGCCCTGTTTGACGATTCACTCCGCCTGGAACACTGATGCGTTTACAGGTGTTTATGTTGCGTCGAGTGTACATTATAATATCAAACACATATTAAGAATAATGTGTCATTTTACCATATTTTTTAAATAGTTCTCTGCATGAATGGCGAGGTTTTACACCCGCCAGTGTGCGAAGAGCTCTCTTTTGTATAATGAACACTCGATTGGAGTCTGTCGAGTTGCCCCATAGAATAATGCCATATGACAGAAGGGAATGAAAGTAGGATAAATATATTTGTAGTAGTGCAACGTCAGACACGAGTGGTTTCAGCTTTCGTAGTGCAAATACTGCACTACTCAGCTTTTCACACAACGTTGACTCATGGTGTTTCCAGTTTAGTCTATGGTCTATGGTAAACCCGAGAAATCTACAGGACTCGCATTGTGGCATCGGACTCTGTACTTGTGGAGCTACAGTGGGGTTTCCTGTCGGGAATATCATAACATTGGACTTTGTGACATTGAGGACGAGGCCGTTTGCCGAGAACCACGCGTTGAGCTGAGCGCACGCGTTTGCTATCTTGTTTTCGAGCTGTTCGTACGTGCGTGCACTCACCACCACTGTTGTGTCATCGGCGAACAGCACCATCAGGCCTTAGGTAACTAAAGATGGGAGGTCATTCATAAAGAGCGTAAATAGAGAGTTTCCGAGGGCCGATGCCTGTGGTATACCAATCTCCACTTTTCCCGCATTTGACTTTATGGTTTTGCCGTCTATTTCGATTTGAACCGTTTGTTGTCTATTAGTTAAAAATGACCTGAACAGTTCGTGCGTTTTGTTTTTCAGGCCATAATGTTTAATTTTTTCTAATAACAACTCAAAGTTTATAACATCAAACGCTTTTGAGAGATCACAGAATATCTCTGCCACCTTGTACTTGTCGTCCAGAGCCGTTGCAATGCAGTCGTAGATTTTATGCGCCGCTTCTGTGGTAGACCTATTTTGTCTGTAGGTAAATTGTCTGTCAGTCAGTAGGTCGTTAGTTTCAACATGTTGCATTAAGCAATTTGATAATATCGATTCAATAATTTTTGATATGTTTGGTACTTTTGTTATAGGTTTAAAAAAGTCTACAGAATCCCTCTCCCCTTTTCCTTTGTAGACTGGACACACTCGTGTGCTCTTAAGTACGCCTGGGTAGATACCAGATGAAAAAATTGTGTTGATTAGTTCAACCAGTATTCCGGATAGAAGCGGCCAGATGCACATAAGTAGGTCTACAGAGATGTCGTAAATATCGCGTGTGGTTCGCGACTTTATCATTGAGCGCAGCGTGCAGTTGAGGTCTGCGAGTGTGATTCTGAGTAGCACTAAGTCTGGGACATCTGCATCGCCTATACCATTTTGAAGTGTGTGTTTGTCTGTTTGCACTACATACTTCGAGGCTACTGTGAGGAAGTGTCGATTAAGGTGTTCGGGTACGTAGTTCGGTTCAATCTTCTTCCTATCGGGGTCTTTCAGTAAAATTGTGGGTTTACGTGGTTTGTTGGAAACTTCCTCGTCGACTATGCGCCACATTACTTTTGATGGGTTTTTACTATTTTGAAGACGATTCTCTGTGTAACTGATTCTCTGACTGTGTAAGTCGTTATACTTTGAAATAAGTCTAGAAAGAGTATCCGTTACCCATGGTACATGATTGCGTTTCTTTTTTAAAACATTTTTGAAAGGAAAGTGTATGTCAATATAATAAGTCAAAATATTAAATAATTTAGTACATTTGTCATTTATAGTTATTGTAATGTCAAAAATAAAGTTCCAATTATAATTTTCAATGTCAATATAAAATGCTGAAAGGGATTCACTATTAAATAGTCTTTTTTGTATAAAATCGCGGGTCGGCAGATCTATGGCTAACATTAACACCTGAGCATTATGGTCACTCACCACCGTGTCTAAAGGCGCCGCTGTGACGTCACCGCGGTAACAAGGTACAACTCCGCAGTCAATAGAACTCGAGCTATGCGCAGACACACGGGTTGGAAAATTAACACAGTTGAAACAAGAGTAACATTGTATTCTCGGACAAAAAGTCAACATTTTGGTCGCCGACCAAAATAAATCTTTTATTTTCGTCCGAAAGCCTATCTTGCAACAATTCTAAATTATTTAAATAAATGTCAAAATTTCCATTACCAGTGCGATACATTACAATAATAAATTAAATTCAAATTAATAATTTCAATTGCAGCAAACTCGAAATGATATTGTACAGCCAGGCTCTCTAGGTCGTTTCGCTGGCGGTAAGTAATATAACCCCGTGTGAATAGAGCAACACCGCCGTGGGCGATGCGCTTGCGGCAGTAGCTACCCGCCAGTTCATACCCACATAACCTAATTCGTTCAATCTCGAATTTTTTGCACCAAGTTTCACTGCATGCTAGTACGTCTGGCCTCTCAACACTCAATAATAAATCTATTAATGCAGTTTTACCACAGATAGATCGAACATTTTGATATATTATTTTAAAGTGAGATTTTGTGTCTAGCGTGGTGTTTCCGAGGCAGGATCTTTTAAGTTTTTTGGACTAACAATATTAAATCGCTTAATCGACACACCGTCGGGCCAGTTCTTTGCATTCCTCACTAAAGTCACCTTGTCGGCGGGCACGTCAAGCTTGAAGGACGAGTAGTTGCCTCGGGTGACTACCAGTTGCTCACAGTCTGCATTTTCGACCTTCAACTCAGTGCGGACGTGGTGAAGTACGGCCTGCGCGGAGGTGTCCGCACAGGTGTATACACTTTAGGATGTCAGGGGTGGTCCAGGGCTTAATTATTTTTGTACTATTTGGAATTATAATGATTTTTGTAGTTATTTGTAACGAAGTTGTAATTAAATGATTTAATTTGGTAACTAAAATATTGGGGTCCTCCTATATCCTTTATCCTTCTATACTTATGAGTAATCGTTTGTTTGTAAATGTTGTGCGTAGGGTAGATAGGGCACCAGGGTAATTAAGAATAGTTTTAATCTTAGGAGCTTTGTAGGTTTTTTTTACAATAAATAAGTATACAAGTCATTTTGTGGTCAGTAACAGTTGTAACTAAAACTGCGATTGTCGCTGAGAAGTTATTTGGATCTATGTCTATTATGATGTGGTCTAAGAAGCTGTTTATTCTTGTGTCGAATCTATGAACAGGTATCATACGCTAGTTAATAGAAATAAATGTCTGAGTATTTATCATTGTATCCATTTATTATCTTAATATTTATATCTCCAGTAACAATGATGTGTTTATATTTTAGGTGTGATGTGTTTAAATACTCGTCGAGTGAGTTAATAATATTTTCGGGGTTCTTTTTAGAAGAAGAACATATATGCAAATTATTTTACATGTGGGAGAAGAAATTCCTAGGCAAGAAGCTCCATAAAGCATAATTTTTTTTAACAAAAACTACAACTCCGTCATTTATTTGTTTTTTTTGAACTTTAGTTTGGGTAATCGGGTCTGGCGGGCAGAAGTCTGTAAATTTGTACGACATTCTGTTAAAACAATGATATCGATATTTAGGTTTAGCATATTAAGATTGATATCTAGGTCATCAATGTTTGATCTATTTTAAAAACTTCTGATATTTTGTGTGACAATTGATGGGTTGGGTTGGTTGAAGGAAGGTTTCTTGATAGTTTTTTAATACGACAGTTAACTGCATTTATGGTGTTAGTAATGTCTATTTCTTGGATTAGGTGATCATGCTTTTTATCCATTTGAGTTGTGTAAGTGTCGAGGGGGTTGCTTGCAGTAAAGACGGTAGGGTCGTATTTTAATTAGACAGTTAAGCAGGTGTGTATGTATGCTTAATTTCTGTTTGGTGATAAGAATGGTAAATGGTGTGCATTTTTTTTAATACCACTAAGGTGGCAAACAAGCTTACGATCCACCTGATGGTAAGCGGTCACCGTAGCCTATGGACGCTTGCAACACCAGGGGTATCATTCGCGCGTCACCGACCCTTCAGAAATCTAATAACTTCTTTCTTGAAGAACTCCATACTGTAGTCCTTGGACAAAACCTTGGCAGGAAGCTCATTTTACAACTCAAGCGTTCGCGGGAGGAAGTTTCTCTGAAACAGCACTGTTCGCGACTATTTAGGTTCTAAAATGTGAGAATGAATTCCCTGCCGATGGCGAGCGGTGCGATGGTAGAAAGTAGCAGTGGGCATCATTTCGAACAATTCCTCAGAACACAACCCATTGTACAAGCGGTAGAACACACACAGGGAGGCAAAGTCTTTCCTCAGACTTAAGGGCTCGATACCGCAAGTGAGTTTGGAATCGTCGACAATTCTCACAGTCCGTCGTTGAATCGAGTCAAAAGGGCCAACCTGGTATCCGGGTAAGCCGAACTTGCGACTTGTAAAGTAACAACCTTTGCCCCGACGTGAAGTACTGCTCCGCTCTGTTGAGTACACTAAGTTTTTTGGACGCCAGCTTCACCTTATTTTGTAAATGATCTCGGAACTGAACATCGCTGGAGATGTCAACACCAAGGATCCCAATGCTCTTGGACATGGAGAGGGGAGTGTTCTGGAATTGTGGGACTAAAGTGAATGGGGTTTTATTAGCGGTGAACGCGCACACTTGTGTCTTTGTAGGGTTGAATCGGATCAAGTTTACCCGTCCCCAGTTAGAGACCTTGGACAATGTGGTCTCGATTTGAGACGCAAGTTCTCCGCGGTTTTCCTCCACAACGGAACGAGGGATGTTTGCAAGACCCGTGTAATAAGCGTCTCCAGTACTGTCATCTGCATAGCAATGTATGTTGTTGATGTCCAACATGTCATTGATATGCAGAAGAAACAGCGTAGGAGACAGCACAGAGCCTTGCAGGACACCAGCATTAATGTCCATGCTATCAGAGCAACTACCGTCAACTACGGTTCGTATGCGTCTGCCGGACAAAAAGCTAGCCACCCTTTTGCACAAATCCTCGGACACTCCGTAAGATGGCAACTTCGATAGAAGACCCCGGTGCCAGACCCGATCGAACGCCTCCGCTATGTCCAGGCTACATGCCAATGCCTCCCCCTGACTCTCAATGGCTAGTGCCCATCGGTGTGTGAGATACACTAGAAGGTCACCAGTCGAGCGACCGTGGCGAAAGCCATATTGACGGTCACTGACCAGATCGTGTACTTCTAGGTATCTTAGAAGCTGTGTGTTGATCACACGCTCCATCACCTTAGAGAGGAGAGAGGTAATAGCGATAGGCCTGTAATTCGATGGATCTGATCTATCGCCCTTTTAGGGCACCGGGTGCACATTCGCAGTCTTCCATGAAGACGGAAATTGCCTAATGTGGTAGGAAAGCGCGAAGAGGCGCGTGAGCACAGGACATAGCTCAGGAGCACACTGCTTAAGTACTACTGCTGGTATACCGTCTGGCCCACTCGACTTATGAACGTCTGAAAGAGCAACGCTCGCCGGACCTCCTGCTGTGTTATGGAGATTTCCGGCATGGTCTTACGGCACCACGGTATAGTAGGTGGTACAGCGCCTTCATCGTTCGTGTTCGAGTTCGAGGCAAAGAGACTGCCCAGTAGATCGGCTTTCTCTTTAGCACTATGGGCCAAGTCACCATCGGTCTTTCGCAGTGGTGGTAACGACGATTGGCAAAAATTCCCTTCGGCAGCTTTGGCAAGCGACCAGAAAGCACGACCCCAGAAGGATAGCTCGCAAGTCCCCCACCTATTTTGCCGATGAATTGGAATTTTGCTCTGGCAGTTGCTTTCTTACTGAACCTCGAGGCAGCATTTAATTTGCTTTAAACTTAGAAATATTCTTATTATTACGAGCCGTGGTCCAAGCCTCATATGCAGTTTGCTTAAGAATTTTAGCTTTTCTGCAAGACCTACCTTTGATATTTATTGTTGATAAAAACAAAGATACATATGACGATATAAATCATACACTTTCGCAAATTCTTAGTTGGTTCACATCAAATAATCTTTTAGTGAATGCACAGAAATGTTTAAAGTTTTCTTTACCAAATATCAAAGACACTCCAACACAATTATTTATAAACGGTGAAGCACTCAAACAAGTTGAGTCAACAGTCTTCTTGGGCATCACTTTAGATACTAAATTGCAATGGCATTTCTGTCTTAGCTCGAAAACTTAGCTCCGCCGCTTATGCTGTCAGAAAAGTTGCTCAATTTACTAATACAGAAACTGCTCGGTTAGTATACTTTAGTTATTTCCATTCCCTTTTGTAATATGGTATTTTATTGTGGGGAAGGGCAGCTGATATAAAAACTATTTTTATACTTAAAAAAAGAGGAATAAGATCAATGTATAACTTATCACGTCAAGATTCTCTTCGATACCTATTTAAAAAAATTAATATACTTATTGTAGCTTCTCAGTATATTTACACGTGCTTACTGTATGTACGTAATAACCTACGTTTATTTGTAAAAAAAAGTGACATACACAATTAGAAATAAAAATAAAGTTGCGATTCCAATATGTCGCCTTCAGAAGGTGCGTGGCTCTTTCATAATTCAGTTAATTTTAAGTTTAATTGCAGTTTTCAATGCAATTATTACAAATAAAATGTATATACAATTTATCCTAGTTTCAGAACAATAATCATAAAGTTGACAGTTGTAAGCTAATGCCACAAGTACTATTAAATATCGGAATTCTCTTAAATATCTAAATTCCTTTACTCGATTAACGATATTTGACGCTTCACATGGTGCTACAAAAAAACAAAAAAAAATTGACATGTTTGACTTTGTTTTTACCAACTTAGTAGCTTACCAACTTATTTTTTATTACCTAATAAGTGATTCGGTACATACTGTACACTCTTTAGCTAATTATAAAAGTATTGTATTACTACTTTAAATGGAACTTCTTGCCGGCTCTTTTAGGCAGAAATTAACATTGCTTACATTGTATTGACGATTCAAAAGTGTTCTTAGAAACCTCTTGAATAAAATTTTTGGTTTTTAAATTAATTTCATGGCGCATTTTTTATGCAGCGCCGGTCGGAGATGTAAAGAAAACTTGATGAGGTATCACTTTAGTTATCAATGTTCGGGTTTAAAATAGTTCGTTCCATTTTCATATGTCATATTTAACCGCTCGAGCGCTCGAGCGGACGGCTAAAACATTGCCGGTCGCTCTCTGATACTGTACTGGAAGTACGATTTATCCCAAAGTAGTAGTCAAAATATGAACTAGGAGTTGCAGAATTTAGCCTGAACCTATTCTACTCTATTGTATAAAAAGATACTGGCTGGAAGAGGGCACGCGGCGCGCGCCAGCTGTGTTTAGAAAAAAAAAAGAAAAACGTGTGAATTGTTTAGAATGTTTCGTTAATTAAATATAGGTAAATTGTTATTCTTTTACTTTGGACAATAATAAACCATTTTATAAGAATTTGTTAATGAGTCGTTTTATTTTAAAGCGTCTTTTATTTTGTTTTCTCATAGAGCAGATGAAAAGCAGAGTGTATCACTCGGTCACAAAATATTTTTAGCTCGGGTGACGTACCTATATTGAATCCCTCGCTACACTCAGGATTCTACTTAAGTATCCCGAGCATATCTTTGCTACGTTCTGGATTCAAAATAGCATCTGCTATTGTTATTAAACCGTTAAAAAATGTCTAGTAAATAGACACGATGCATGTGAAACAAAGCAAAAGCCATCTGCATTTTAAGCAACGCGTAGCAAGCCTACCTACAGAAACACTTTCGTTGAAACCAAGAGCTATGTTTCCTATTGTTGTCAAAATTCTGCAGTAAATCATTGAGTCTAACAATGACAGCCTTAAGTAAAGGTAAAAAAAAAATACGAGATATAGATTTCACAAAATTCTCTTGGTAAATTAAAACGGAGATTGAGATCTTAAACAAACTTAGTTAAGTATTAGCATAAGCAGCAAGCAAGCGAACTTGACAACTTGAAAACATGGACGGAATACAGATCGAGCTAAACTTTATTAGATATGCGCCTCAAGCGAAGTTAGGTGCGTAATTTGACAAGGTATTAGATATACAACACAAAAGTTATACCATAGTTCAATTAAATATCGGTTTTGTACGACTTCGGGGAATCAAGACAAGTGTGCGCGGAGGCAATAGCGATCATAGGAACATAGATATGTCGTTATTTTTTTATTTAAGTACGTAATAACTTTAGTTATGTGTTGTATTTATAAAATTTAAAATGATTTTAATTTTGTAACAAGAATAATTAATGGAAAAAGTGACCTACCCAGAACTGCCACTGGGTCATTTTTGTTCCGTCAGTATTCTAAAAACTATCTGTAATAAATGCACTAATAAAGAAGATTATAAAATTATATTATATAATAGTATTTTATAGGTTTTCCAAAATTTTAGTACAGTTTTTCAAGTATTTCACACAAGCTGTTTTAATCATAAATTTCATGCCTAAAACTTTTGAACGTTGTAACGGCATTTAATTACAGGCCTTATGTGAACAAGCAAGTCACATCTTTTGAAGTATGTCACGGGTAGTATCGTCACTACTCACAGGGATAGGCCATTGTAAATTGTATACTAGAGCCTTTTAACAATAAAAAAAAAAATTTGGAGAATCCATTCGCGACTAATTTCAGACAAGCATTTGGATTAGGACGAGAATTTACACTACACTACCATTAATCAGCAACCTGCCAGTATGACTTACACTTCTTAATTGAATCAAAATAAATATTTCATGACGGAAACAGTTTTTGTACAGAACAAAGAGAAAAGCTTTTAGCATTTCATTTTATTAAAGTTGTAGGTAAATTGTATCGATACGAAAATACTATACTCTGCGTGAGCTAATTTGATTATACCTATACATTGCAGTAGGTAGGTACAACCACTATGCTGTGGTACAACAAAGGTCAAAATTTTAAAAGACTAAAGACGGATTAGATGTTTTTGAGCATGACACGTTTAGGCTTTCTCTGCGTTCAAGCCGTTGAAACCGGCCAGAATAATCAAGACTTTCCTCATAGGCAGTGTGTATGTGTAGCGAGACCAGCCTAACGCGTCGACAACCGAAGTCGACAAGCAGCTGGCCTCTCTTCGTTAAAGTGCGTCACGCACTGAAGATTCTATTGCATTATTTATTTATTTTAGATACAAATATAAAAATCTGTTCTTCTTACCTCTATAGTTATTCATGTAGATACATGTGGTCTGTTTTTTTTCTGTTTAAACTTCTTATTATTTTTTTCTTAAATATTTTAATTTTATGATTTATTGCGGAAAACAACGGTCTAGTATAAAGACTATTCTTTAAATGTGGGCGTAATTTATATTTGTTATTGCAATAGTTGTATAATGATCATCAATGAAAAACCAACGAAAACCCAAAAAATGATCGGTTTTTATCTAAGCGATTTTAAAATCCAACAAGGCATCGGGAGCTGATGGGATCAGGAATAGGGTTTTAAAACTCCTCCGAGCTTAGCTCCTTTTTCTAGTGTTCAAAATCTTTAATGCTGCAACGGCCAACTGCTTCTTTCCCGATGGATGGATACGTGACAATAGTGCGTCAATCAATCTTTCGAGGTCTCAATAGATCAGTTAAGCCCTCGAGAACAGGTGCCCACTTCATAGATATAGCGAAGGCTTTCGACATAGTATTTTATTTATTTGTTTATCTCACCCTATTAAATCAACCAAATAATATTTATTCCAGTAGGTTTCTGAGAACACTTTTGAATCTTCCATACAATCCATTAATTTCTGCCGAAAAGAGCCGGCAAGAAACTCAACTAATTAAATTTGGAATGCAAGGTGAAGGTAGCGTCTAAGAAACTTGGAGTACCTACTCAACAGAGCGAAGTAGTACTCCAAGTCGGGGCAAAGGTTGCTGCTTTATAAGTCAAAAGTTCGGCCCCATATGGCCGTATCTGGGCAGGTGCACCCGGATACCAGCTTGGCCCATTTGACTCGGTTTACCGAAGGCCTGAGATAATCCTCAACAAACTTAAACTCACAAGCCTTATTGATCCCTTAAGTCTAAGGAGAGAGTTTGCCTCCCTGCATGTGTGTTCTACCGCTTGTGTAATGGGATGTGTTCTGAGGAATTGTTCGAAATGATGCCCACGGATTCTTTCAACCATCGCACCGCTCGCCATCGGCAGGGAATTTATCCTCACACCTGAGAACCTAAAGGGTCACGTACAATGCGGTTTCAGAGGAACTGCCTAACGGGAACGCTTAGGTTGTGGAATGAGCTCCCTGCCAAAGTTTGTTTTTATAGAGAACATATGGGATTCTTCAAGAAAGAACTAATTAGATATTTAAAGGGTATTCATAGGCTGCAGTGACTCCTTACCATCAGGCGGACCGATAGCTTGTTTAATAAATATTAATTAATCAACTAACAAGTATACTATCTCTATTAAAAAACTTAATATAAATAACTTAGTAAAGCTCCTAAAAACAAAGTTTTGTATACATATTTCAATCATTAGTTTTTGTTGTTATTTAGCGTTTTATGTCATCCAGCGATCCGTAATTTCCCCTTTGCTCTACTAATTGTTTAACAATGACATTCCCCGTCCCTCCAACGTCAGTGGGGCGCGTAATGCTTGGCCACACAAACATTGTTTTGGTTCAACGTCTGCAAAATTGTTTTATACGAATCCCAGTGCACCGCTCCACATGCGAAGTCCTGATCACTGTAGTGCTTTCAGGCCGACCTACAAACTCTTATCAAGAACGTTTCCAACCCCTACTTTAAGAAGGCATATTCTCCATCCTAACCCATACCTTAAAATCGTTTTATTTGTAACCCAACCCCATTAAATTATGTGCCACTAAAAAGTTTTTTAAATGTTTTTTAATAATGAAAGATTGGAAGACTTTACATTAACCATTTGTTAGGTTTCGCCCAACCCAACACATTCTAAGCCGGTTTTATTTTACCAAATCCAATAAACTTAGATGGTCATTCTTCTTGTCATCAAAGTAATTGAAGATATTGTTTAATCTAAAATATATTTAGTGGACATGTTTTCATTTAATTAATAGAGTAATACAATATTGTCTGGTTAAATATAGCAAAACCATAACACTTATTAACAAAGGCTCTGGATGTTGCTATCAGGAGATAAAGTGGCCAGAAGACTGGCAGCGTTGCCACATTGCATGGCTTATTTGTTGACTAAAAGCCTTCCATTTTTGGAAGTGGAAATCAATCGCTTGGCTTTTCCTTATAAAAACGATGGGCACTCGGTCTCCAAGATCCCATAGTCTCCAGGACGAAAGCTTCAAAATTGTATCCGTTACAAAAGGCTGCATATTTTCTATGCTTAAGATGTTCCACAGCGTCAGCTCTTGAACGAGACTTCCTTGAAGTAGTTGGAAGATGAGACGTGGCTAAGGTGTCAATGCAAATGCATCCCACACCAAAGGGCGTCCCATCTTCCAAGGTATAAGAGCTAAGCCATCAGGCCTCATACCATGGTCATGCACCAGTCCAATTGGTTCTAAAATGGACGGCACATTGACACTGGCAAGTGCCCTCCGAATAATGTCGTTCAGGAAAAAGTGACACGGAAATATCCCAGTACTTTTTTTGCCAGACAGCCCATGATGAACTAGGCAAAAATTACAAAATGCTCCTAATCTTAGGCACACAGCTATTCGGAATGTGAATGCATCCAATAAAATCCCCGTAAAATGAGAGTTTAAAGCTCCTAACCGAAACCCAGATTCCCACTCAGCCAAAGCAAGGAGACGAGCTCGCACTTCAGAACTAGATGCAGTTTTGACAAGATTAATAAGGGGGAACAACGTAAACATATGTATAATTTGGTAAAAAGAAATAAAAACGGATTATAAAATATGCCATGTGGGAATGCAGGATGGAAAATAGGGCACTTAGTAGGCGAAGACTTTTTTTATCTACTATTTTTATATCAGTAACTACTTTTTTGAACTTTTCTAATATAAGTTCTGATTCAGTACAGCTATCTGAAATAAATAGTTCACATTTAGAAAAATTAAGTTGCAAGCCTATATTTTCAAATGCTTTTGTTCAGTAAATTAGAATATTTAAAACTGTGATAGCTTCACCTCCTAGGGTACCATCATCAAGATACCAAACATTAGCTTCAATAATTGGATGAATGGCAAGGCTAAAACTGGCTGGACCTAGGGTACCACCTTGCTGACACCCTCTTGATGATAATAGCAAATTTTGTTCACATAATAATTTAGAAGGTACCATAGCACTGCCAAAGGAAGTTATATGCAAATGAAATTTTGGTTTAAATTCCAGTCAAGAGGGCATCCCTATTTACGGAATTAAAAGCGATTTTTATGTCTACTTTCAGTAAAACATTACCTTCGTTTTTCTCAAGAAAAGTGCAAAGAGAATGAACGGCGGCTTCAGTACCACCCCTGGAACCACAGCCTAGCTGAGTAGGTTGAAAATATTCCTTCAAAGTAAAAGAATACTTATGGCAGCAGAGTTTGGCTACAGGGCGTCGGTAAGTGGCAAAAGCGATATGGCGTATGCCACCGACTTTTTTTTGTAAAAGCACATAAGTTGACCCCATACAAAACATCAAAGATATCCGTGGTAATCTTACCGGAGAGCATTAAATTTGTTAGATTGGTTAAGCTCTCTAGAAGTGTTGTGCCAGTGTCCCCACAACTGCTAATTGCTAATCAAGCCTTTTATATGTTAAGAAGTCAGACCATCTATTTTACCAGTAGAACCACTACGAAAAGACAATATGGCTTTAAGTACATCTTCTGAGGTAACTTGAGGATGTAAATCAGAAGGCTGAGGAGGATCTGGAAGGTTATTGTTAGTTACTAATGGTGAATGTTCTCTTTGTAAAGTAGGTAAGGCACCTGGCGTATATAGAACAATGACGTCGCTAGAAAAAGGTATACGTGCAGCACCTTGTATATCACCATCACTTGGTGATCACTTTTGACTGTGAAGGGAAATCGTTATTTTAAAAACTATGGTTATTGATACTGTTCTGTAAGAGATGATTTCGATGATTGAGATGGATCGGGTTTAACGTAAAAAAATGCTTTTTTGCAAAGGATTTGCTTTGTATTTTCTGTAGTACCATTTTCAATATCCAAAGTCAAACTATTAGCCACTGTAATGCGGGCACCCCTTGGTATTCTTTTTATATTTGGAAGAGAAAGTGAATTATTGTTTTCCAAAAAGGAAGAGGGACTATAGCTAGCTATAGTAGCTATAATAGGGGTGGAGCAGGTTAAATCATTTTTGTGGGCTCTTCCTATATGAATATTAAGGCCACTCTGTTAAATTTTTTTGGCTGGATACATTTGGTGCATTTTATAAGGGATCTAACGACGAAGGGATAGTAGAACACATTTCACAAGCTTGCGAAAGCAATATGTAACCTAACCAATTAAATATAAAACTACAAATATAATATCTAGTTACCTATCAAAATAAACTTATCTGATAATAAACAAATTTTTTTAAATAAAAAAATTCAAAAGGAGACCTAATTTACCAACCTATAAGAGATAAACTCTAAATAACATTATATGTAAGTAAAAATATAGTTTTCAATCTTCTATTTTGATTGTAAAAGTTTCTTTTATTGACACGATGCAATCGTTGATAGGGGGGCGAAAATCTCTGTCCGATTGTCGAATTTTAAACGATGTTTTAAGCAAAATGATAAAATGTTGATAGCACCTTGGTCAGAAGGAAGAGAAAACTTGTCGCCTGGCAACAAAACCGATTTATTACAAAAAATGTACCAAAATAAAGACATGATCTAAAATTCTTAGATAGCAGGTCATTAAATAAAAAAAAAAAAAACAATTAAATGTGTGGTGTACTGAGATCCAAATATAGCTATGTTACAATCGGCTACTTCGGTGTATCCACAATACTAAATGTAGGTTATTAGGAGCACTGCGGTGAAAAATATATGTATTTGAAAGCACCACTATTTGTTATATTTCATCATTTCATATATATAAATTTTGTAACTAGCTGCTGTCAATTTTTTTTTGTTTAATTGTAAAATCATTTTGTTTGTTTATATACACTTTTGTTGTATACAAATTAAATATACAGAAGTTCACTTGAAGAATACTTATATTTTTTTTTTTTTAATATACTACTAAGGTGGCAAACAAGCTGATGGTAAGCGGTCACCGTAGCCTATGGACGCTTGCAACACTAGGGGTGTCACTTGCGCGTTGCCGACCCTTCAGAAATCTAATAACTTTATACAAAGGCGGAATTTGTTCATAAGCTAATTATTATTTGATTGTATTTTGGCAAAAGTACATTACAATAATCGTTAAAGCACTCGTAGTACTACTACATATTATAGTAAACAAACATTTCTGATCCGTTGTACGGTCGATAGCGTCTTGTAAGTTCAAATGCTTCAATTATAACGGAACGACCGTTTCCGGTGGTCCGCCTCCGGTCAAGGATCGGATGATGTAGGAAACGATGGAAGTTTCTAGGCATCCAATCTTAGGTCCATTACCGGCGTGGTATTTTTCGATAATGAGATCAAAGAATCTCTGTGAGTTTTGACATCTTTCTGTCATAACATTATTCTTAACGTTTTGCTTTGCTGTCCACGACAGATAAAATTCTGGTCTGAGATATTTTAATTAAGAGCATACTAAATATATCTTTATATTATACTGCACCAGTTACTACTACCACTGAACTACCTTTCAGTGATAAAACCGTGCGAAACGGTATGTTTATGTTAAGTGTTTGTCTTATGTGCTGTGATTAGTGTATTGTTGGTAAGTCGCTAATCATTAATTTTTCTTGTCACACAGCATGGTTTTATTTAGCTACTGCTAAACCGTCACCTTTCGGCTCTGTGCCGTAACTGAGGTCTGAGAGAAGACTTCTCTTCTCCACCACTTCGAGGGTAGGTGCGCGTCAGCCTTCTAACGACGTCAGCACTGAGGGAGGCCTGGAGTACTCTATACTCCAAATCCTCGGCCTGGCTGGAGTACTCTATACTCCAAATTCTTGGCCTGTACGGTAGCCGTGCTTCAGCCTGAGCACCGTTGATCACCGTAGCTACGAGGCGAACTTCTGCCGCGTGCTGCTTAGCATCGTGACAGCCGTGTGAGGCATTGCATTGTGCCAGCCACGTGCGGCATAGCATTTTTCCGGCTGACTAAAGCCTTGGCCGTACACTTCTCACTACACGGCGGAGACCTGCGGGGTGTGATCGACGTGGAAGATCGCTGATCGGGCTCTAGGCCGAAGAAACTATTGTATATTCTATCTCAAATATGTACTTAAAAACCGCACACGTAGAAATCTGTGTAGGTAGGCTTACGGTTTGTCTATCTTTCTGATAGTTAGTTAGTTCCATACTATTGTAAAATAGATAGTTATTATTTATATTTATTAAGGGTTAAGAATTACCTTATGTGATTAGGTTATTACTGACCATTAAATATTGTTATTATAAACGTTAAAGAGTTCTACATTATAACCTGCTTTACCCTTGAAAAGTATTTTCTTTACTTTCCTCTGAACCTGCTCTACCTAAACCTCTATCTCCTGAGCATCTAGCCGGTGCATTCGGTAACAGGATACTCCTACTCTATCCTATCCTGTTAAACAATATGTCGACCGTAATTATGATTTTTGATTACTGGGACAGAGAAGTTTGTTGCACTGTAACTACAATAAGGTAAAGCAGGTTATATTATATAGTTAACCTACACATAAACTGTCTTACCTTATATTTAACCCCTATTATGTTAAAACACATTATTAGAAACCGTTTTAAGTTTAATCTAGCCAAATTTCTCCACAACACAAGCTTTTGTGGGAAAGTTATGTGTCAGTACAGAGGGCGCTGTGTTAGTTTGAGATAAATTATTGTTTAAGTTGTGGAACACACTTTAGCTTAAAGCTATTGTTCGACTACACAAGGAGTGTGTTTGACTACATTTTACTGTATGTATTATGGAAAACTGCTTAACTGCTCTTATTTCTTTTTTCTTATGAATTTATATTTTAAGAAAAATTTAAATAAATCGAACCCGAGATGTTGCCATGGCTGTCTAAGTCTTAAGTCATAGTTTTTTACTTTACATTTGAGCACATCGCTCAAAGATTTAAAATTGTGTACTATAAAGTTTTCCAACTCACATTCCAAAGCAATTTTATCAAAACCCAAAGGGTGCGAACGGTACCTTATTACTAAGTCTTCGCTATCTGTCTGTCCGACCATTAAAAGGCTCTATCTTTATGACTAAAGTAGGTAGAAGCCTGCAATTTTTACAGAATATGTGTTATATTAGTGGATTACCTAACGCATAATAAAAAGTTGAAAAAGTAAAAATTTAAGGGAATCCCCGTACATATAGAAAACACGTATTCGTTGTTTTTGTTGTATCTTAAAAACATTAAAAGCTTCAAACTTGTAGTGATTGTATGGTAAGCTCTAATGTAACAAATAACAAAAAACGTATAAACGCTCGGCCCATGGGGACCTAGCGCTCATAATTTTTTTAAAGGGCTAGTCCCAAATTAGTAGCAGCTTCGAGTGACAAGAGAGCTCTTTCTTCGCTCAGAGAATTAGCATCTCTATTCAGCGAGGAAATGCAGCTAGCATTCTTGACACCCTACCTACGCGGGTAAACACTTTTTGAATATATAGGTTTTTTATTTTTAGTTTTAATTATTTAGCGTAGTTTTTTTATTTTTAATGTACAATTATAGATATTAATATGGAAATAAAGCAAGCGGATGGATAATTAATAGATAAAAAACGGCAAAGTTTCTTCGAAATCGAACGTGGTTTTTTTCGTTCATTTAGTTATATTGTTACTCATACACCACCAAAAGCAGCGGCAAACTTTTTTTGTCGTTAGGAACTTGTTTGAAGTCGATCTCACCCATACATCCTACTAATATTATAAATGTGAAAGTTTGTATGTCTGGATGGATGTTTGTAACTCAATCACGCTTGAACCACTGACCGCATCGCGATGCAAGTTGATATAAATATAGGTTAGGTCCTGGAATAGCGTATAGGCTACTTTTTATCTCGAAAAATTCAAAAGTTACCGCGGGAATAACGTTAACAGAGATTAAAGAACAATACATGTAGCTACAGCTTGCTATAGCAAACTTCATTAGTATAATTAAGGAGTTCCACGCCGATAACCGGATTCAGGGTGGGCGGAGCCGCTGGCAATGTCTAGTTAATAATATTTTGTTTTAGCATAACTAAAAAAATTTAACGGACTGGTTTTAGACACTTGTTGCTCTTCAATGGTCTTGAAATACGTCTCTCTCTATTTGGCAAGTCAAAAGAACTAAGTTTACAGAAGATGTAATTTTAACTTTTCTGTACTTTTTAAAATTTTTGAAGTCTAAAGGCGCAAAAATTCCATTATTTCTAGGCCTAAAACGTTTCAATAAAAACACGATTTATTAACAAATGTTTACCCTTCTAAAGGATATTTTACAGTCAACAATAATTCCTATTTAGCTATCTACGTCATGGCGTTCGGCTGAAAAGCTGTTCGCAAAACAAACTCTAATACAAAAAAATTGTATAAAAGTGACCTATTTTTTATGAATTGAAGAATCCCGAAAAAAATGATAACATTAAATAAAATAGATGAATACTTGGCAATTGAATGAATTCTTTCTAACATACTTACATTTTGAAAGTTATAACGGAGTTTATACTTCAAAGACCCCTCAAAGTATAAAACTTGTGAATGCAGAAAAGTTTCTACCAATACAATAAGTATACTATTTTCCTTCATCATAAATAGCGTGATCACAAATCGAGTCTTACAAATAAACTATGGAACTGGCTTTTGAAAGTTTTTTTTTTCATTAATTTATTTGCTATTATTTAATTATACCACTAAAGTGGCAAACAAGCATACGGCCCGCCTGATGGTAAGCGGTCACCGTAGCCTATGGATGCTTGTAACATCAGGGACATCACTCGCGAGTTGCCGATCCTTCAAAAATCCAAAAACCCCATTCTGTAGTAAGGGTAAAATCGTTAGATGCATTCGCAAGATGAATGTGTGTTGCAGTACGTTTTTATTTCGAGAAATGCTCTGGAACAACAGGGCTGCTAATCAAGTAACTGTATAAAACCTGATTTAAACAAAACATTATACCCGACTTCAAATCTATTAAAAGTAAAAGATAAGCTTGTAAGGAAGACATACTGATAGAATATTAAGCTACCAATATTTATTTTATTTTATTTCCAATTTATAACATGATATCATACCATTATACCAAAGCGATACAAATGTTAAATAAAAATAAAAAAGAAACTTATAATAAAACTAACATTAATTCATAATCGAATAAGTCCTAAGTTTATATTTACGCTAGTTTCTCTAGCGTCCATCTCGTATCTTCTCTTGCACTCACTCATCAGGCTTGCTATTCCATTCGCAAATAGATCACACTCCGCCGGGCTCTGCCTGCGGTGTACCGTACGCCCCGTTGCAGGACCCACCACGCAGTGGGTTCTCCCGCGTAGTCTACCTGTTATATGAGCATTGGGCACAACTAGTCTTAGAAACGCTTCAACGAGTGCCGCACAGTCTTCAGTGCTAGGGACTTCCTAACCTCCATGAAGTCGTAACCTAATTGAAGGCGATTACCAATAAGCAGCTTCAGTAGACATATTAACTGAGAGAACATAAGGTTACATCCTACCGATTCCAAAATATATATGGGCCCAAAACGCGGGTTGAAAATGTTATATATACCTTTGAAATAAAAAAAATATCTTAAACTCTTTTCTTAATCCGCAAAGATATCGCGTAGCTCACATACACGCAGACGAATTGATAACCTTCTCCTTTTCTTTGAAGTCAGTTAAAAAGCCTATAGAAAGTTATATAGTTATATATAAGACGTATATAATTACACGAATAAAAAGTATGAGAATGAATAATTTATATATTCCTGTGTAATGAAATTGTGTAAGGTACCAGCTATGACAAAAATAAACAGCGGTAAAACCACTGCAAGAACACAAACTGCAGACCAAGAAAAGAGCTAAGTAAACTTCTAAAGACAGGTCCTTAGCGGGTTGTTTAAAATTTAGTGTTCAAGTTAGGTAAGTAAAGACGCTAAGTACTTATGGAACTTGGCAACATTCTCCAAGGTAATTAAACTAAAAACTTTCGTAGCTTGCTCGTACAGTGCAACAATCTTTTCTGACCCGTTGTATGGTCGCTACTGTCCTGTAAATTCACACCATTTAATATAGTTTTCATTTTTGACCGCCGCGTAAGAAAAGTTTTTTGCACTTTTCTTGCTTATTGAATTTTTTACTTTAGCGAAAGGTCGACATTTTAAGTGTAACACTATCATTATAAAATTGTAATAAAAAGTTAAAAAACGAGCTGTGACTTTATTGACATAAAAAAAGAATTAGGTATACCTATATGAATGAAAATATTAGCAATGAAATTTCCAGATTGAGGGTTTAAGTAGGTAGGAAGTGCTTGTAGCCCAGTTAAATTCGACTTTAACCCTTGGACGGTTTCCTGACGAGCGATTGATCATCATAGTCATCTAGGAGCCGATAGGCTGAGCATAAGGATATTCAGTATCATTTATGATTTTTAAAACCAGGAATTTTGGTACTAGCCTTTAACGAGTCAGGACTTCCCGGTCGGTCGGTCAGTCGGGTATTTTTCAAAATACCTTTCATTAATTTTACTTTACAAAAATTCCTTGTTTTTCGCTAACTCTTAAAAACAAAGGGCTATATTTCAATATTTTCAAAATAAAATTTATGAATAATTTAAAGATTATTTAATTACTAATGCAGATTTTTTATGTTAAACGTTTTCTTCATTTTACGCAATATTTACGCTTTGGTGGTTGCCTTAACTTGACTTGCTTGGTAGCAATGTTTATGTTAGTTCATAGATGCATGCTTAGCAAGCTTACATTTACAAAGTAAAAGAGATGAACATGTCTCTTATTATTTTTGTGTAAACAGTAAAAGAGCATGTATCCTTTTATTACCGAAGCGTAAAAAATATTTTTGTTTGCCAAACCAGCGGTAAAAATACTTTTCCGTAGGTATGTGGCACATACATCTTCTTTTGATTTAGATTGTCAAACTTATTATATCTTTTTAGCCTGTATAGTTATTATTATTAGACAACTTTTTAATAGCCACATATATCTTCTTTTGATTTAGATTGCCAAACTTGTCCAATTTTTTTAGCCTGAATAGTTATCATTAGACAACTTTTTAATAGACACATTATATCTTCTTTTGATTTAAATTGCCAGGTAGTGTTGAAGTATTCTTACAAATCAATAAAAACGTTATTTTATACTGTCGATGTCGTATGCCCAAAGTATCGAAAGAACTGGAACCCAATTTAGAATTCCCGTTATTTTGTTACGTCAAAAGAACCAGGAATTACCGGTACTTTTAGTTCCGGGATTTCTCGGTTCTGAACCCTACTGAGCATTCGGTAAAGGAGCATTTATACGAAGGTTGTTTTTAGCAATGATTTCTTAGCAAGAATTGCCGGATAACAGACAATAAATTTAGCGTCGCAGTTAATTCCTTGATGTCGTCAGTGTCTTAGCGTCATAATTAACAAACATTGCAAAGGATAGAGCATTATTTATTTATAATTGGCCTTGTCACTGCCGCTTAAGACCAAGACTTTCAAAACTAGCTTCACATGTATTTAAACCGACAGACGTGCAATCATTGTAGAATGTTTAATAATCCGCGCAGACGAAGTCGCGGGAACTAGTTAGTAGATATAAAACGCAATCTCATAAGCGTGTTTTTCCGCTCCGAATTTTGTTCTGAAATTTTGTTATTCAGCAATATTAAATCCGATCAAAGAATTGTATAACCTTCCATTTCTCGGAAAGAAATGGCTAAACTCGCTAAATTTCTGTTTGGGCTCATTATTATTTTTCCTTCTAAGCTTTTCTATTTGGCATTTAAACAATCGTTCTTAAATAGCAGACAGACTTACTTATTTCTTTCCACTGTGTATATGTTGTACCTAATTAATGCCTCCCACCATCGTGCATACTACCCTGTTTTGTATTCATATGTTTGTATATTTAAATTTAACAGTGAGCCAACACAGCCGAAGATTGGAAAAAGAGGAGTGCCCTACCTGCAACGCCTGCCAGATACGCCGGTTTGGCTTCTTCAGCGTCAGTAAAGAGCATCCGTAACGCGAATTTTTAGAAATATTAAAAAAACGTAGAGAATAACTATTCTTGTCCAATTGTGACTTACTTCTTAAAGTTCATTAAGAACTGGCAAAGGGGGTATACCATGCGACCCTTATATTTTACACTTCTTACTTTTCTTAAGATGAAAGTTTACGACATGGGTTATATGTAACATAGGGTAATGAGGAAGGAAGTAGAGGAGGATATAGATGAGGAAAAATAAGAAAAGTACGTTGAGTTTGTGGATTTGAAGATGAGGATGAATAAAAAGATGTGGAAGAGACGATGAGAACTTAGGATATAGTAAGACACGTCGACACAAGTGTGAAATACATATTTGTAACTTTTTTTAAACGTATTACGGTACGAGCAGGTGTGATTTAAATCAACGTTATGGCACTCCTACTTCTACTATTTGAGGAGTAGAATATAGATTAAGAGGAATCCTCATCAACCCTAATAAAGTCGCCTTAGACCAGGTACATTAATAAAGTCGCCTTAGACCCGGTACATTGTAACCGAAGCAATGTTACGAAGATGGTCGCACCAACTATGACGAAGGACTAAGGTGGTTAGTGAAAAGAGGCTATAATTATGATGGGGTGTTTTCAGCCGCTAGCTACCCCCTTCGAGGGATTTAAGTCGTGAACATATATAAACACACAAGATAATGCAAAGGTTGCTAACCCGCTTTCTTTGCGGCCCAGTATATAAACTTTCAACTTTTTATATCGAAAAGGGATGACTGAGGATTGAAATCAGATCAGGACGTTAATATCAGCAAATCCGCAGATCTCATTAAAAATAACAAGATGATATTCAGAAAACTCGTACACTAAGATCTACAAAGTAAATTGCTTTTATCCACACGTTTTGCAAACTGCAGTTTTTATGACAACTGAAAACCACTGACTGCCCAAGGATCAGCTTTAAATTAATGGCTCAGTTATCTTTTTGCTTCGTTTCCCCGATATATTTTCTATTACTATGACTTTGCAAAAAAAAATCATAGATGACGTATCATAATAATATTATGTAAGATACTTACTAATTGTAGTATTATTACGAAAATTAGAAACCGAGCCTTTTATATATCACTAAGTAGGTACAAAAGGCACATACCGGTTTATCTGAATATAATAACCATATTTATTAACAATAGGGAAACTGACACTTACAACAACCTGTAATCAGTATAGTTCACTTTACGACCACACTGATTACGGCCATCAAAACAAATCAATCGTTATTAATGATTAAGTCATATACGGTGATCTTAAGTTTTATTATCACCCGCTCCCTTTTGTTACGTAAATGGTAGTATAGTACTTAGTACTTATAAAGAACGACTTAATATGTTATAACTTTAAATAGCATATAAAGATAGGTACATAACAGCAGCGGCCTGCAGTTTTTTTTGACAGGTTTTAATTTGCAAGCCAGTTTGAAATTTAAATAAAATCTTTAATAAGTTACTTCGTTGGTTGCTGGAACATGGCTGGAACGTATTATAATATTTGATTTAAGATTTTATTTAACATCCAATACAACATATCTAAATTTCAAATCTGTGGCTCATTTTATATTTACGAGCGTGATAAAATCGGGACCACAGACATACATATATACAATAATACACATACCACAGAATGACAGCAGCAAGGGTGTTGCATATAGGCACGTAACTATAAAAATATATAGTAATGCAAGAATTGTGGTTTTCTTCCTAGATGTTCTTCCTCTTGAGTGTGCTGTCCACGTGAGTTGGCCTGCTCGCCATCTGGGCGACTCTGCACCGCTCTCCTGCTGTATGCCGGAGTCGTGCATCTAGCTGCGTTCTCCGTGCCACCTCCTGGAAAGGCGGGATCTACGAGCAGCAGGCCTTCAGCCCGACAAGTCTGTGGATAGGTTCTTTTCTCCAATCGGTGTAGGTTAATCCACGCAGTAGTCCGTTAGATGTCGGAGCTGGTGTCTACAGTCGGGTCACCGTCGTGAAGACACTTTGGAAGTGGGCTGCCTAGATCAAGTTGACATTAAGCTCGGGCCATAGGCCGAAGAGCGGACTCGAGTGCCCCAGCCATACACCAAAAAGACTTTTTCCCTATCAATTCGAATAAGCAGGCTTACGGCTTTCGATCCTTTCTCTTAGTTAAGCAGGAACTATATAATATTTGTTTTATAGCTCATTATTTAAGGTTAGGCGCACCTTATGTGTTTAGGCGTTCACTAATCAATAATTTGTTATTTAATACAATTGACATGAATTGAAATGTGTTTGTGAATAATAGACATGTGACCCTGAGTTTCTCTTGATTAATTTATCCGTTATACTACTACACTTATGTTGTAACGCCCACTATGTCTGCTAACACGTGGATCCGTTATAGATAAGTGACGGGTAAAGTGAGGGGTAGGGGTGGGTTTGAGCCCCCGGCATGGGTGTGGAGCGTGGCTTCATCTCTCAAAATGAATATATGACACACAATGTTCGTGCAAAACGACATCACGGTATCACAAAATGCCAGGAGGAGCTGAATTTTATCTCTTAGCCAACGTACTATTAATTCCGAGAAAAGTATTTGAAAGCGTAAAATATTTTCATCGTATGGAAAATTGCAAAAGGAGGCACCGTAAATTTTATTTAATAAACTGTATTGCTGGCTAAAAGTAGATTAATATAAATTGTTATTCATTTTATTTCACTAGCGTATAGTAATATACAATATTATTTCTCATAAGGGGGATGAAAAGTAGAGTGTATCCCACGGCACGCTTCTCTAACGAGATATCTCACTTCGTTCAAGCGCCAATAGTTCAATTCTAGAATGGACCTTTCACCCGAATTAAAAACTCTACTTTGTATTTGAAACATGAGGAGAGTAAACACAGCCGGATATTCAAAAATAATACGCAGACCTTGTACTTATTGCTGGCTTGATAGAAGATTAGTTGTAATCAATGATCTACCTAAATTAATTTTATCGTGGATGTCTATTTGTTTTGCACTTAAAACTCTGTCGTACCCATAGACTTCGAGATCTGTAACCTGTCCTATGGGCTGCGCAGGAGGCTCACAAAATTAGCCACACAATAAAAAGAGACAAAGTTAAACTTGTGGTGTCTTTTCTGTGACATAAAAAGTTCGCTTCGTCTTTGTCACACCTTTGCGCCATTTTTTTTTCACACCCGTCTAGTAAAAATGCTCTTTCTAATTTTCTATGTTGATGTCTATGTACCCTAGAAAAAGCGTGCCAGTGTACAAAGAATTATACTCTATTGCAGCGGACAGAAACACAGTTGGACGTCCGATAGGCGCTAGCACGTAATCCCTCGTTGTAAAATCTTAATTTTTTTTATTCTTTTGGGAATAAAACTCAAATATAGAATTAGAACTGTGAAAAGAAATTATTTGAATCAGAAGTTATGACAAGTTATATCTATTTGATGAAGAAATAATCAAAATGTTATTTCTCTCAGTTTTTCATGAGAAATTGAATTACATTTAATTGAATTAATACCAGCAAAGCGATTTAACTAAGGTAACTACAACATTTTTTTTTTTCACTATAAAAATTGCACTCAGCACAGTCACAAAATTTATCAAACTTGAATTTATTACTTGTTTGGGTATACCATACCCTTAACATGTCTTTCTGTGATCGAATCAAAGTAAAGCATTTAGAGAACCACAAATTCATTAAGAGTCCGCTCAGACAGAGACCCGACGCGACTCGGTGCGAGCTGACCCTAAGGGTGCAATTTAAACGCTCACCAGGAAAAAATCTAAACCCTAACACCGGGTGCCAGGTAAAATAAATTTTAGACAAACGGAGCTTTTTTAAAAAATTTCGCTGGTTGACCGAAACCACATATAAAAGGGGTCACCTATATTGTTTTAAAACCCGACCTGCAAGAATTAAAAAGAAGTAAACAAGTGCTTCTAAAACATACCACATATTTACCTATAAGCACTATATTGTGAGCAATTTGTACTACTATTTGTTCTTGCATTTAAATGAGTCCCGCCTGCTTATAAATATTTGGTATGATTAAACGGACACTTGTTTACTTCTTTTTAGTTCTTGCAGTCGGGTTTTTTTTATTTAGTAAGCTATTGCGTAGCTTTTATCGCGGGCTCTGAGCGCGGCGACTGAATCAAGAAATTCCGTAACGAAAATAAAACCTAACAATAGCAGACTACGGCAGTCCGACGTCACTCGTTTTACCAATAGAAAAGAAAGTATTATCCTACTAAATACAGAATCTATTTTTGAAAACATCCTGTTTGACTTAGCAGGTATTTATTACTTGGACGCATTATAATATATATTTGTCGTGTTGCCATCTCTACCGTTGTTTATGAACTGTCGTGTTGTTTGCTTACAAACACTTTTAGATACCTATTTATTCGTGAAATATAAGTTTTTTATTAGGTTTTAATCTCTTTGGTTTTAATAAATATGAATCGCAAGGCAAGACGCAAATGCGAGGTGTGTTATCTGTCGAAGAAAAACAGTGACATATTTATAGCCAGATTTCCGTTAGACGTAGATCGGTATGTAATTACATTGTTTAGTTACTGTCTTACGAATTTAATCTATATAATTTCAATTTATGTCTTTGAAGACAATTAGTATTTCGTTAAGAAAGTAAAATTTGAAATTTAACAAAGAGAATATAATCATATTTGACTTATTATTTAGGCCAGCCGCAAATTGGGAGAAATGTCCGATAGAAAAATTCTCGAGCGCGCCACGCAGGCGCCCCGGGCCGACCCCGCCCAATGATCAGGTCAGCGTAGTCGTCCAACTGGTTATGCAGTTGTACGAAGGTCCCTGTAAATTTCGGTTTTCTAATGGTCAAACAATTAGTTGGTTCACGGGAAAAAAAATCCTAGTTCGTAAAAACAGTTAGACAAAATAATAGTTGGACAAACGGGAAAAACCCGAACTTTGGCCCAGAGATAGTACCTACATGCTAATATTAAATAAATGAATATTTTTGTACATTAGATTTAGATGCTAAGCGAGCGAAGCGAGTGGAGCGTTTCAGCCAAGTTTCATATAATAATCTGTTTATTTATATGACAATCCGGCACACACTAAAATTTTTCTATCGGAAATTTCTCATAATGTGCGGCCCGGCTTTAAGTGTTTTGATTGCTACTAGTGTAACAAGAAAATAAGTCAGTACATGCAATAGCTTTTCCGCGGCAGGCCCCGAGTGCCACTGTTCTTTTTTTTTTATTCACAGCTTTTTAGTGTTATTTTTTTTGCCAATTTTTTTGCCCGCGCTTGACTATCTTACTGTAAGTATCACACATTTTCGTACTCGCGTTTTAAAGCCCTTCATTTGGTAACCAACTCGAGGGTCTTGAAAAAAAAATTTTAACCTGCATTATATCCGCCATTTTGTTTTTTTTAGAAATTTTAGTATATCTAGTGTCACTCACACAATCACGTTAAATCAAATGTCACCTCGCATGCCAAAATCCGTCAAGCCGTTCAGGATGTAGGGCGTGCCAGAGAAATGGACATAGTACATAACATACATACACATACTCGAAAAATATTACCCTCCTTTCTTCGGCAGTCGGCTAAAAACAGTATACCACATACATATATACATTTGATGATTAAATGCAAGTCGCAGTTTTTAGTATAAGTATCAGTTAACAGTAATGATTGCTTAACCGGTAGTTATAACTGTCCAACATTTATAAAAAGAAAAACTTTGTAGGTTATACAATTAGGATTGAAGCACGTCTCAACATCTCTGACCCAAGCTAGGAATATAATTATTGGTGAGAAAAGAAATGACAACCAGCTTAATCCAAAGAAACTCTATTCATGCAGTAAATGTTGTCTTACCTCTTATTTTATAAATATGTGAGCATCGTAAAGCAGGACTCATATCTTATTGTATGTGCGAGAACTGCAGTTGTAAGACATGCGTTAAAGCTGATCTACTCAAGGTTGTACCTGATGATGACGTAGACGACTGTGTCATCACAATGCTTTCCTTTCAACATAGCACATGGTATTAGATATCATGACGACAGCTAAGAGGAAATAGATGATAGATAGAGATAGATGACTTACAACTGTCAGACAGTGATATTTTGCTAAAAAGTTGAAACGAAATATTAAATATATTAAATATTTTTTATTATATGTAAATATAAATATTAAATATATATTATATATAATAGTTCACATAAACATCACCTAGATCTTAAAACATTTGCAAATTGATTCATAATTTATTGAATAATTGTTATTAAATAAACCACGGCAAGAGATAAAAATTAATGTAAAAATAATAAAACGGGATTAAATGCGTCATTTGGCAAAATACCTTTTTCCCAACGTTTCAGCTGGGTTACACCAGCCTTGGTCACGGGTAGACTGGCGGTGCGCGGCGTCGTCGGCTTCGAGTGGAGGCGTCCTGTTGAACTACCCTCACCTTGTCTTTTAGTATTTATGTATATATTAGTAATGGAATGCGTTAATTTAAAAACTTATATAAAAACTAATGTTTACTTAGTGTAGGAATACAATTAATGCACCTGCCAAAGAGTTTCTTGTCACAGACTTGGACGTCAAAATCTATCTGTTCCGTTTTGATGTTTTGAATTTAGGTAACATTTTTTGTACTGTTTAATAAATAAAAATTATTTTAGTTTATACATATAGTAATAAAAATCGCAATAAAATATCTGATCTAAATTTAAATTACATGCATACCTATACTCTAATGATTGTTTCTTTTCTTATCATCATTTTAATTTAATGTAACTATTTTATATTAAATAACTTATTTGTGTTTTGCTTGCAAGTAGTAGAATTGGTCTGGCAACACCAGCTACAGATACCGATAAAAGTAGGTTATTAACGATGCAAGTGGCATCGCTTTCCAAAAATTACATAAATTGGCGCAGTCGGTAGGATAATTTCAACGTTTTGTAAAATTGTCGACAGCCTCAATAGATGTGTCGTGAACAACCATAGCGTGTTGTAAAACGCAAAGGCGACATCTCTTGCCATTCATGCAAGTGTGAGATTTCTTACAATAAGGCAGTAGGTATTCGATACTTTCTTGCATACGAGCATTTTACCCTGTTTTTTTAAATGTTAAAATCGATCTTTTACGATTGAGTTTGTTATTTGGTAAAAATGTGTTGTATATAAATAATTAAGGAGTTCTAGTTGGAGCAATATAAGAATTCCCAAAACGAAATACCTACCTACTTTTTTCGCTTTCCATATTATTGTTTGCACAAAGTTTCGTTAGCTATATTTTCTGTTGCTAGACTTACTTTCCCGCAGAACCATAATTCCGTAGTAAATTAATTGTTTAGATTGGCTTCGATCCTCGCCACCTAACTTTCTTTTGTGTTTCGAAGTTGTAACTATAATCCGAATTCCTCATGTCCGAATTTCATAAACCAAGAATTATACATAAAATTTGCTACACAACCTCAGACTTTTTTGTGACACCGATTTTATGACAAGATAGAAAGTAAATAGGTTGTCAAATGTTAAAATTGTATATTTGGATACTCTGGATTTAGGATTGCTGGCAGATTATATTGTATTTAAATAAATCTGTGGAATGGATGATAACAATTTCGTGCACTATTTTCGGATAAAAGAAATTCGGATAAAAGTATTATGGAACATCGATAGTCTACTTTTTACTAGGGGGAAGACTTTTTTGTCGACAAATTTTCCTATTCTACTTTTACAATTTGCTATAACAAAAATCTGATATTGAAAACTTTTTTGTTGAAAAAGTTTAACTTATTTGGAAAGACATTTTGACATTTTTTAAGTACCGATCTACCGGTTTTTTTTACAAAATCATTTCTTATATAGACTCACCTAAAACACTTACTTCTATTTCACTGAAATCGAATCCGCAAATAGAGGAAACCATAAAATAAAGTATTGTAAGTTATTGCTTTTCTGCGTGCTCCCCTTCTGTATTGTGGCTGGCGTCAGACAGACTGAAACTATCTTAGATTTAACGCAAATTACCACTCGTTGAAAAAGATAGAAAAAAAAAAGAATTTCTAGTTTTGAGAGAAAATAAACCTAAAAAAAACTTAAAGGCATGTTGAAGACCTATACAAATACTTATAACCATAACAATGACCAATTTTCACAGTGTTCAATGTCTAAAGATTGGACTGGACTTTACGAAACTATAACTTAGTGTTCACTAAGTTTTTTTGTGTATGGAATCCTTAAATACTGATAGGTGACATGGGTAAATCGCTTCTAAATAAAAAAATTATCACTTAATATTGACCAAAGCTCCTAAAACTAATTTACTTACTACTTGCCAGCCTTCATACGTCCCCACTGCTGGGGCACGGCCTACCCTCTTAAGCGAGGGTGATTGGGCCATAGTCCACACGCGGGCCCAGTGCGGATTGTGGACTTTACATACGTCATTTTTTTCTTGAGGTATGCAGGTTTCCTCACGATGTTTTCCTTCACCGATAAGCCAGTGGTGTGAATAAATTAATTAGTGTACTTGAGAAATTAAGATAAGACTCATTGGTACACGCCGACCCCGGGGTTCGAACCTTCGCCACTTGGGACGTGAATTGAAATTTAAACCCCTCGGCCACCACCGACACAAAACTCTTTTACAGAATGTATATTTTTTAATTGTTAAAAATAAACCTAACGACCCTCTACGTAGATAGACTATGCACGTCATACAATTCAGTCGTCAACAGTGGAAACGATTTGATTATGGTTAATGATCCATTGCTTTTTTTGATCTTAGGTCCGCCAATACACTCGCTAGTCAAACAGTAATGTATACTCGAAGGCAACGCGCATGCGCGAATTGAATTTTGGAAAACATAGAACTCGTGGAGTAGCTGTCACTATAATACTGAGCAAATATTTTCTTTTCTTCTTGTGTATTTGATTATATGTACAAGTATGTAATCAACCTACATACATGTTTCTAAATACCAATATCAATTAAATTGAATGTATTTAGCGAAATATCTACCAAATTATTATTACTCATGATTATTCAAAAAATCACTTAACCTAGCTATGAAGCCAAAATTTGTAAATTTACATTTTAATGTTTAGGATAGGTATGCATTTTTTATAAACAAATATTGTCTATATGGTTCCAGTGAATGTGGGTAAGGCGGCAGTAGAATGATGGTATAAGGGATGAAAAATAACATGGCCTACTTTTTATTTATGGTCAAAAGTTACCACAAGCACTATTACTTAATGTCACTACGAAGGAGCAGTTACTTGACTGGATTTCGCCCGAGTTACAAGACAAGAGCCTACAGGAACTAAAACCATGAGAATAAAGAAAAATAATAACGTAAATAAGAACTACAGTCTCTAATTTAAATTTAATAATTAAACTTTTGTCATTGCAAACATATTTTTATTTTATTAGTTAACATATCGATAAAGCACCGTTTTTCTTTCTAAGTATTTTGGAAAAGTTTAAAATAAATAATAATAATGAAAATAGTATAGTTAGAAATAACTGTAAATGTTGTTTTGCATCAATATAGCACTCAGATGGTACATTTCTATACATGCAATTGCCTAATCAATTCATTCTAGAATAAAAAAGTAGAATAGGTATTTTAAATTTGGGCTTTCTAAATATCCATAACTTCAAATTGTCTCATTATCTCGAAAGCAAACATTTTCACGAAAGTTTACTTAATTTTGCTTTATACTTTTTAATCTATTCTTTTTTTAAAAAAAAAAAAATTGAGATCGGGTTTTTAGTGTCCTAAGATTGTAATATAAGCTATTATATTTTTTATTTTCTGAAGTTGCTCCTTACGAGAAATTCTGGCAACTATGCAAAATATTAAAAAAGTAATGGCTTATCAGAGTCTAATAAAATCAAAAACTAATAAAGATCTCAATTTTTATTCCCTTTTTTAAAAGAATAGAAAAAAAATATAAAGTAAAATTTATTATAAAAAATAATTTTGTAAGAAGAAAATTGACGGCATTGACCGTTTAACTCAAAAAATTTTAATATAGAATAAAATCATTGCTTTCATACAGTGATTTAAATTTAAGTATGAGAGCATTTGAAAGCTTCCACATTTATTTGACACTTTTGATAACGCTACTTTTGCTACTGGTTTTTCTCGTTTAAAACATTTTAAACGAAATTAATGGTTTTGCAAAACGAGCGGTTCACGTAAGAGTTAGAATGTTCAATGTGACGGCTTTCTGGAAAACCGGAAAAAGTCAGGGAATTTTGCGAATCAGGGAAAATTCAGGGAAATTTAATAAAAGCCAGGGAAAAATAATTGCATGACTAAACTTACGCCTAAGAATATCTATATAGTAAATGTACCCAATCATTAATTATGTAAATAAGTTTATGTAATAGACTTGCACTCTGAGAGTTCTGACTACCATAATGTACTTATAATATACGTCAAGAAGTAAACATACTTACTTGAGAGACCAGTATATCTACGTGTTTTACACGTTAAACAACTTACCTTATTCCATATTCCGTCGTTAGCATTTTTGTTCAGTTAGTGTCCTGTAGTTTCATAGTTTCATTTTTGACAAACGGGTCAGAACAGTTTAATGCATTCTAAATTGTGACGAAATCATACAACTTTAACTTATTAACTTACCTTACCTTACTCACTTAACTTATTATTTCAGTCATTTATTAACATATGATATAAATATACATATTTTGTCTTGTTGTCAAAAATATTAGTAAACTTTAATATAGTAATTAAAAATAATAAAACGGGATTAAACGCGTCATTATTTGGAATACGGGTTTAATCCCGTTTTATTATTTTTAAATTAGTAATGCAACGCGTAAATTTAAAAATTAAGTATCTATTACCGGCCAACAATACGTTAGTCTAAAATTCTTCCCATTATTTATTAAGTGCAATAAATTGTATCTTTAGACCAGACTTAAACAGACCGAGGTAGGCGACTATTCTTGTCTTGTTATAACGCACAAAGAGCCTGTATTATACTGAAATGAAACGCTAACTCTAAATGCTGAATCACTTTCGCAAAATAATTACAGGTTAAAATAGAATGAAAGCTGATTAGTGGTAGCTCTGAACTGAAAGGTTCTAGTGAAAGGTATAATTAGGAACTCAATTATCGGCTAGAAACGTAAGCCCTCAGGAAAGGATTCCGGGTAGTCTTTGAAGACGTGAACCCGAAAATATTTGTTTAGACGAAGGCTCTCGTAATAATAATAATAATAATATACTTTATTGCGTATAAACAAAGAACACATATTAAAATAAGCAAAAAGATGACATATTGGCTTATACTATACTGTACTATAAATTATACTGTACTATAGTATACTATAGTTTTATATATTACACTGTGTATATTGTATAACCAACAATACATTGGTGCTATTTAAAATTGAAACCAATATAATATAATCCTGGATGATTCGTAACGATATGCGTCTCTAGACGTCTTTAGCTGTTACAGCCCGAGTGATCCCAACGCATTCTGCCTGGAAGATGGTGGCGAGTCCACCCAAGTTGGTTGATACGTACGGTATGTTAGCATTAAATCATCCAATAAGTCCACAGGCGGCTAGGATTCATTGTTTTATTACCAGGTTCTATTATTACCATTTTAATATCAGGTTAGCTTGATGGTGCCATTTAAATTTGCTTCTTTGCCAAAGTCGCTTAGCTATTTTATTTGAAATATTATATCGCGACATCACATATTGAAATAGGTATCACTGAGAGGTTCCGGTATCACCGAGCAATAGGTCTCACAGAGGAGGGGATCTCTTGTCTTTTTTATCGCTATGTGTTCCCTCAATTCTTTATGGATTTCATCATCGGAATAGTATTTTGATACAAATGGGACCAATCTGGAAGTGTACCCTTTCAAAATATTTTTTAAAACCCGTTTAAAAATGACGGAGTTCCGTGGCAACAAACTTTAAAAATAATACAACCGAGAACCTTTTTTTGAGTCGGTTAAAAAGGAGAAAAGTTGAGGTAATAATGACAAATACAATTTATTTTATTTATGTAGTACATTTGATTGTAAAATTGCTTTAAGAAATTTACAATAACGTTTTGATTTCCTGTCAGAAACCGATTTTCTCGGAAATGAGAAATGTGAAAGCGTGTATTCAATTAGGGCGCGTACGAATTCACGGCTCTTGATTAAATTCTATGCATGACTAGCGTTGAAGAGCTAAATATGAACGAATCTTCATGTACACCATTACAATCAAATATTTTTTTGAATGATTTGTCCAACAAGGGCCTTGATTGCGGAGCGTTGACATAGAGCATATTTTCCAAAATAATTAACAAATGAAAAATATAAAAAACAGCAAAGTGCGACTTGGAGTCGCGAACCGAGGGTTCCGTACTTACCATCAATACGTAATTTACAAACAGAAACAAAAAAAGTATGCCGCTAGGCGGTCACCCATCCAAGTACTGCCCAAGCCCGACGTTACTTAAGTTTAAATATCATTTCCAGCAAACAAATGTGTTATTGTTTCTCTCAATAATAAGCTAGAGGGTGCCAACGGAGCTGTATTAGTAAGCCTACGATGTCTGTCCGACCATTAAAATCTTTATTTTTTAGACCAAAATAGGTAGAAGCCTTAATTTATAGCCTGAACATATATAACAGAATATGTTTTATAATGGGGTATCATCTAATAAATAATTAAAAATTAAAATTTAAGGGTAGTCCCAATACTAGAAACATATTTTCGTTGTTTTTGCTCTATCGTCAAAACAGCGATACCTACATACAAACTTCAAACTTGCAGTGAAAATAGTGTGAACTCTAAAGTATAACAACAAATAAGTAATAAAAAACGGCCTGTTTTTAATTACTAGTACAGCGCCATCTAGCTTATTATTGAGAGAAACAATAACACATTTGTTTGCTGGAAATGATATTTAAACTTAAGTAACGTCGGGCTTGGGCAGTACTTGGATGGGTGACCGCCTAGCGGCATACTTTTTTTGTTTCTGTTTGTAAATTACGTATTGATGGTAAGTACGGAACCCTCGGTTCGCGACTCCAAGTCGCACTTTGCTGTTTTTTATATTTTTCATTTGTTAATTATTTTGGAAAATATGCTCTATGTCAACGCTCCGCAATCAAGGCCCTTGTTGGACAAATCATTCAAAAAAATATTTGATTGTAATGGTGTACATGAAGATTCGTTCATATTTAGCTCTTCAACGCTAGTCATGCATAGAATTTAATCAAGAGCCGTGAATTCGTACGCGCCCTAATTGAATACACGCTTTCACATTTCTCATTTCCGAGAAAATCGGTTTCTGACAGGAAATCAAAACGTTATTGTAAATTTCTTAAAGCAATTTTACAATCAAATGTACTACATAAATAAAATAAATTGTATTTGTCATTATTACCTCAACTTTTCTCCTTTTTAACCGACTCAAAAAAAGGTTCTCGGTTGTATTATTTTTAAAGTTTGTTGCCACGGAACTCCGTCATTTTTAAACGGGTTTTAAAAAATATTTTGAAAGGGTACACTTCCAGATTGGTCCCATTTGTATCAAAATACTATTCCGATGATGAAATCCATAAAGAATTGAGGGAACACATAGCGATAAAAAAGACAAGAGATCCCCTCCTCTGTGAGACCTATTGCTCGGTGATACCGGAACCTCTCAGTGATACCTATTTCAATATGTGATGTCGCGATATAATATTTCAAATAAAATAGCTAAGCGACTTTGGCAAAGAAGCAAATTTAAATGGCACCATCAAGCTAACCTGATATTAAAATGGTAATAATAGAACCTGGTAATAAAACAATGAATCCTAGCCGCCTGTGGACTTATTGGATGATTTAATGCTAACATACCGTACGTATCAACCAAATTGGGTGGACTCGCCACCATCTTCCAGGCAGAATGCGTTGGGATCACTCGGGCTGTAACAGCTAAAGATGTCTAGAGACGCATATCGTTACGAGTCATCCAGGATTATATTATATTGGTTTCAATTTTAAATAGCACCAATGTATTGTTGGTTATACAATATACAAAATGTAATATCTAAAACTATAGTATACTATAGTACAGTATAATTTATAGTACAGTATAGTATAAGCCAATTTGTCATCTTTTTGCTTATTTTAATATGTGTTTTTTGTTTATACGCAATAAAGTATATTATTATTATTATAATTATTATTATTATAATTATTATTATTATTATTACGAGAGCCTTCGTCTAAACAAATATTTTCGGGTTCACCTCTCAAAGACTACCCGGAATCCTTTCCTGAGGGCTTACGTTTCTAGCCGATAATTGAGTTCCTAATTTTACCTTTCACTAGAACCTTTCAGAGCTACCACTAATCAGCTTTCATTCTATTTTAACTTGTAATTATTTTGTGAAAGTGATTCAGCATTTAGAGTTAGCGTTTCATTTCAGAAAAATGTATGCAAGTAGTTTTATCTCGAGACACGTGAAAGTACTTGCATACATTTTGCTCTTAAAGCAAGCGCTCTCCGGTCAATAATTGTGCTTTGTAGTTTTTTTTTTTTTTTTTGTTTTAGTGAAAATTCTGTACTAATAGTCTTTATTATGTAGCATAACTGTATTCTAACCATGTAGTTTATTGTTCACTCTACTGACCTCCACATTAGTAACAACACCTACTGTGCACATAAATCCCTTACGTATTTGCTTACTTCTAACGGTCGTTATTTTACATTCGGACGGCCTCTCGCCCTTTTTAACACCCATTAATTTTCCCTCGCATACATTAACTTTTGTTTGTCTTTCTTAATGTTTCTTTGTTACAATATGTATTTACTTAGATATACTATGAGTGTATATCGTTATCAATAATACATATATTCTTTCGAGCTGAAAATATTAAAAGTTTTAAGGTGATAAAAATCTAGCCAGCAAGTACTACAGTGATAAAATTATTGTTAGACTTGCATTTTTTTTATACCATAAGGTGGCAAGCAGGTTTACGGCCCGCCTGATGGTAAGCGGTGATCGCAGGCTATGGACGCTTGTAACACCTAGGGTATCACTCGCGCGTTGCCGATCCTTTAAAAATCTAATAACTTCTTCCTTGAAGAACCCCATACTGTAGTCCCTAGAGAAAATGTTGACATGGAGCTCATTCTACAACCTAAGTGTTCGTGGGAGGAAGTTTTTCTGAAACAGCAATGTACGTGAAAATTTAGGTTCTGAAGTGAGATGAATTTTATTTTTTTGAGTTCCGAACTAGTTTATTTGTGCGGAATTTCGCAAAAGATGTCGCATTTTGAGGGTTGCAAACAAACTACAACACAAAATAACCCAAATAAATGTATGTATCTAATCCATGCATGTTAACACATTTCATAAATTGAATTCGATTATGTACATTAATGTATGTGTTATACCGCTTGTATTATGGAATGTGATCTGAGGATTGTTCGAAACTATGCCCAGGGTTACTTTCTACCATCGCACTGTTCGCCATCGGCGGGGAATTCATCTCACTTCAGAACCTAAATTTTCACGTACATTGCTGTTTCAGAAAAACTTCCTCCCACGAACACTTAGGTTGTAGAATGAGCTCCATGTCAACATTTTCTCTAGGGACTACAGTATGGGGTTCTTCAAGGAAGAAGTTATTAGATTTTTAAAGGATCGGCAACGCGCGAGTGATACCCTAGGTGTTACAAGCGTCCATAGCCTGCGATGACCGCTTACCATCAGGCAGGCCGTAAACCTGCTTGCCACCTTAGTGGTATAAAAAAAATGCAAGTCTAACAATAATTTTATCACTGTAGTACTTGCTGGCTAGATTTTTATCACCTTAAAACTTTTAATATTTTCAGCTCGAAAGAATATATGTATTATTGATAACGATATACACTCATAGTATATCTAAGTAAATACATATTGTAACAAAGAAACATTAAGAAAGACAAACAAAAGTTAATGTATGCGAGGGAAAATTAATGGGTGTTAAAAAGGGCGAGAGGCCGTCTGAATGTAAAATAACGACCGTTAGAAGTAAGCAAATACGTAAGGGATTTATGTGCACAGTAGGTGTTGTTACTAATGTGGAGGTCAGTAGAGTGAACAATAAACTACATGGTTAGAATACAGTTATGGTACATAATTAAGGCTATTAGTACAAAAAAAAAAAAAAACTGCAAAGCACAATTACATAATACACAACACAGCGCTTGCTTTAAGAGCAAGATGTATGCAAGTACTTTCACGTGTCTCGAGATAAAACTACTTGCATACATTTTTCTCTCGCATTACAGAGTCTGTACGAACTCGAAACTGTGCCCAATAAACTCCATAGTGGCGGCTGATATCGCACATTCATCATATTTTTAAATGTTGTGAAGTTGCCACAGCCCAGTGGTATATCACTGAGTGACAATAGCTTGCTATATCTTAAGAGTTATTTATTTCAATATTAAAAAAAAATTAAACCATCGCTGAACATCTGGCAGATGTTAAAATTCAAATTTAATTGTGACGTTGTTTAATATTGCATTATTTTTCTTCTTCTCAGTGGGGTAAGTTGCAAACAATGGCTGGTCCAAAGTGGACTGCAGCCATCGCGAATCCATTACACTCGCGTTTTGCGGCTTTTGCGTCTATATATGTATAACCTATATATTATTTTTATTGGTTGTATTTGAAGACATACTTATTTTTACGATGACAAATGCTCAAATACTCGTGCCACACTATGTTTTTAAATATGTGTATATACAGATACTGGGTGCCACACTATGTCTTCAAATATGTGTACAAATGTTCAAAGCTTCGTCAAGTACCGGCTTTATGTTCAATATTCGACCAACCAACCATAATAAAAACGTACGATTCTAACGTATAAGGTATCCCATATCTTCATCTCTTTAAATGGACGTCAACCTGCTATAGTTGACGTTAAATAAATAAAATCAGAGTAAGAAAGTATTTTGTTTATATTAAAATTCTTATTATCTTTAAGAGATTGCCGAATTGATTAAATTGTTACGAAGAAGATCATAGTTTGCTTAAATAATATTTGATGAGATAACTCAAACTTCTAAGTTTGAATAATAAACAGCTGACTTAACTAAATAGTAAAGCACATAATTTAAATGTTTTAGAGTAAATGGACTCGGATTGTTAGGTACCTATTAGGATAATAAAGATTTTATGTTTTTGAAATATGGTTTGTGTTTATGTTTTATTAGTGTTCTTTTTAACTATGTGTAACTATGTTTAAAATAAAGGCGATACACAGTCCTAGAACACACTTGAAAAAACATATGTACCAAAAAAATAATACAATGAAAAAAAAACTTTTTGGGTTACTTGCCTTATATAGAAATCAATTACATTAAAATTTACACATCTTATCAATGTAAGGAACGGGCATTTGCTAAAGGAGTAACAAACAGTTACCTTTTCACGGCTAAACCTCTGAACCGATTTCGACGAAATTTGGCTAGGTGATAGCTTGAACCTTGGCTTGATAGACTACTGAAAACGTCGAGTGTGGGTCGGTTGTTTTACTATAATCAAGGAGTTGGTGTAGAAATTCCACGCTATAATCGAATTTAGGGCGAGTGGGGCCGCTGGCACAAGCTAGTAATATTATAAATGTGAAAATTTGTTTGTTACTGAATCACGCCGCAACGGTGCATTTAATTGAGCTGAAACTTGGCGCAGAGATAGTTGAAGACACGTACAAGGACGAAGGCTAGGGTAATGAAAATTCCCGCGGGAATAACTAAAACAGAATTCCAATTATAGCTTGCTATAGCAAACTTCTTTAGTATAATCAAGGATTCGCCGATAAGTTAATCTAGCGTGGACGGCGGGTGGAGCAGCTGTCCCAAGCTAGTCGTTCAAATAAATGGTTAGAGCTAATACTGTACTTAACGACTTCTGATCCTATGGTAAGAGGACGGAATTCTACGTATAGGTACCGCTAGATGACCCCATAGGCTGTTTTTAGACCGGCCGATCCAATTGCAACACGATATCCGAGGACAGATAATCTGATATATTTAGTAATTAATGCTGTCAAACTGTGTCGTTACCGTCACCGATATCGTCGCTGAGAGTGATTGACACCGATATCGGCGACGAACGTGCTTTTGTCTATACTTGAAGTTTATACAAATTGTTATTGAATATGATGTCGTAACTTTGATATAACTTTTTGAATCCAACCCCTCTTTGTGGTCACCACTATACCCGATACCGGGTCGATATATCGGTAACGAATCGGTGTCAGACAGCTGACGACTTGTCAATATCGTCCGGTGTGAAAATAGCTAACATATTCCTAAGCTTCCTGCAATACCAGAGCTCTATCGGTTAGATGATTAATTTAATTCAAAGCTTAGAAATTTCATTAGTATTTGTATTAAGTACCTACTCTATACAGATTAAGCACTAACATGTTAGTAACAGTAAGCACTAAGTAAAGATAAGTTATTCTATGTCAAATCTATCTAAGTCCATATTTATTCTCTCGCAGCCTAGTTGGTAGTGTGGCCGACGGCTGTGCAGAGGGTGTGGGTTCGATTCCCGCACTGGACAAACATTTATGTGATAAACATTTTTGTTTGTCTTGAGTCTGGGTGTATTTATGTAAGATGAAAAAAAAGTAATATATGTGTATTTGTAACCGTTGTCTGGTCACCATAACACTATGCTATGCTTACTTTGGGGCCAGATGGCGCTGTGTGTAATGTCAAAAGACATTTACTATTTTTATTATTTTATTTACAGTTTTGTTTTGTTAATTCTTTAATATGTATGTGTATATTTATATAAATTGTGTGTATATAATAGTTATAGGAATTGAGTAGGTTCCTACTTTTAACGCTTTACATTAATATAATGCAATCTGAAAAACAATTGGCAATCAAAAGATTACTTGAATTTAGATTATAGATTTACATTGTAAAGCTAGCTTGTTTAGTGTTTTAATACAAAATATGTATTTATTAGTTGATTCACTATAATAATATGTTTCGTTTGTAATTTTACATAGAAGAACGATTGGATGCTGGCAACAAACCATTATTGTAATTAGTTTGTAAAGAAACTTGTTCTTTATAGAAATACATTTGAATTAAAAAAATGAAATTAGATTTGTTTTAGGATTTAGGCCGTAACGACCCGACTCCACTATAAGTTAGGGAATTGCGTTGTTGACACTGTCGCTACGGCTAAATGCATATTCTATGACATAAATAAATACATCCATACTAATGCTATTATTTCGTCAATAATAAATGAGTTAACCAAAATTTAACTACTTACAAGGCGACTTACCTCAGGTTGTATTGTACCTATACATAAACCTTGCTGTCTGCCTTAACGTCTTCTAAGGAGACCTAAGGGAGCCCTAAATTATAAATTAAACTTTAGAGGACTGAGAAAGGGGGACAAGACGTAAAACATTAAATTAAAAGTAGAAATGTAAATAACTTCCCTGTTGTAGTTCGTCCAAAAACTTGTTTATTACAACGCAATACTAGAATTCTTATGTATAAGCGAAACTCACCATAAACATAGTTTTTTTTTATTTGTCCAGGCTTCATCAGAAGCTCTGAAAGGCTGTTGAAAATTGAATCCATATAGCTTAGCATAGTCACATTATGACGCCAAAAATTATAAATTTGTCGGAGCTCTAACTGAACATTTCCACATTTTTGCTCGCCGTTACTTGCTTATTATTTTCATTTTATCCTCTTTAAGTCTTCGATGTATAATTCTTAACAGATCTTCATAAAATCTGCTGAAAATTTGTCGTCGAATCCTATTAGACTAAATTTAAAAAAATAAACACGCAAAAACACGTCTCCATTGTTTAAATCCGCACTTAGAACTCCCACAAACATAACAAATTTTCACAGATTTATCTTAGGTTAATAATTTGCAATGGCCGATTGCTGCTTTCGTAACCCAGCGTTTCGTGCGTAAGGAACGGCCCTAATAGCAACAGTACACAACAGTTATAAATAAATACATTCTTATGTTATAAATCCAAAAGTGAGAGTGTTTGTTTGTCGGTCCTTCACATCGCAATGAAGATTTGACATATTCATAGTTGAAGAGATGGAGAAGGACCAGGATTTATATCACAAAAATTCAAAATTCCAGTAGAAAAGTTAAGCTGTAGGTACCCGAAATCTACAGCTACAGCTGCAGCTTACTATAGCAAATTTGTTTACTATAATCAAGGAGTTGTCGAAGTTATCTCACGTCAACAATAGAATTAAGCGCGGGCACAGCCGCTGGCAAAAACTAGCATTTAAATATTATATGCAAAATAAACCTAGAAAATTCTGTTTTTGTGGTCGATTAAAAGTAAAAAACGCAAGTATATTTAAAAAAATTATAAAATGTCTTAAGTGCGAAACTGTTGAAAATGCCCAGTATGGTAATATAGGCGAGTAAAATTAATGGCCGTGAAATGGGACGTAAGATTGCCTGAATGTTAAGTAACGAGCAGTAAGATTGCAAATAATTTCAACATTTTTTGTACCTACAACAGCTTCGCTGAAACCTAGATCCAAGTTTTCTACTGTTGACAAGACTCTGCAGTCAATCTTTGCATCTTATAAACACAAGTCCCTGTCAAATAAATTCAATTTTTTATAATTTTTTAAAATTAAAAAAACAGTAGTTAGTATTTTAGGTTAAAAATTTAATCCTGCATTAATACCTAATAGCCTTTCCTACTAAAAACACAATAGCTTTAATTTGCCTTGATAGAAAAAAAACAAGAATGAACTCTAAATTTTCTGTTGTCTTTGTTTCCAACCTTTGACCATTAACGTAAGACATTAAAATTTATATAAATGGCTAGATAGATAGATAGTTCATAGATCTTCAACTGAATTCCAAAAAAAATGAGTTAGGTTTTAAGGAAATACCTAAAAAACCGATATGACGCTCATGCTCAGTGAACAGTGTGGTAGCCTCTTGTCTGCACGTGATGTTTTATACGTGAAAACCTCCTCGACGTGAACAAAAACAGAAGTAGGTACCTAATTTTAATTTTGGACTTTATATAAGCTATACTATACTACAATTTAGACATGCTATAACTGACGCTGTCACATCTAAATTATCACCTGCAGATCCCAGTAGGTTTGTATCCTAGATAGGTTAACGCAGTTTATGTGTTGTTAACGTAAACATATAAACTGTTTTACCTCATCGTTACCTCTCATATCATACCTATTACAGCAAATTCTTGGAAACTGTATCACGTTTAATCTTGTCACATTCAACCACAATACAGGCTTTAGTGAGTAAGTTACATGTTAATACATAGTTAACTTGAATTTATAGTTATGATGAAAATAATACAACAGGATGTTTAACTCAAAGATGAATTTTTCACAATAATTATTCGCCAAAATAACAACAAATATTTTTCTGTCTGTGTTGCCAAATCAGAAGTCTGTACCTTAAATTCCCAAGTTCAGTATGGTGAACATTGAAACGAAAATATATTCTTTTTTATAGTTAAGCGACTAAAGGCTAGCGTATACGGAGGCGGGAAGGACATTTCGCTGGATACACATATACTTTGAACTCTCGTCGCTCGCGCACTGGCGTGGCGTCGGCGCAGGCGGCGTATGCAATTGGCTTACGTTGCCATGGCTCCGTGGTAGGGGACAAGGGAGGAGAGAAAGTAGCGTTAGCATTGCGTACTTAGGGATCCGTGCGGAGTGCTTTTATGAAAGCCAGCGTTATAAATTTTAATTTGTAAGAACAAACTCCACACCCTCGCTTATGAGGGTAGGCCGTGCCCCAGCAGTGGGGACGTATGAAGGCTGGCAAGTAAGAACAAACAACTTATGTCTTGCATAAACACATAATTACTCTACGTTTATCCCAAAAGTCCACCCTTGCGAAGCTGGGACGGGCCGCTAGTACCGAATAAAGGTAAAATTTCTCCAATAATCACGTTAAGGTTGGTAACACCGAAATTATGCACACAGATGTAAAAATTATAGTCGTATTAGCTGATTTACACACACAAGGCTAGGAAAATTGCTCGCAGTACTCCGTTTGATGTTGTTTGGGACACGGTATCTAGACGTATAAGTCATCTTTGGTTTGACTATTATTTTACTAAACAACGGATGTGTTTAACTATATTTGTTTATATTTCGGTTGTAATGTAGAAACCCTAGTATAATAAAGTAAAAGTCAATTTTTTTAGATTTTGCTTGTATAAGCTAATGATTTCCTATGTACCGTATTTAAACAAACAACTCCTAGTACCTACATCAATCTTACAAATACACAAATCTTCATAGAATTAAGAAATACATTATAAATATACATATATAGAAATAATCTTTACATCACACCTACTCGGAGGGAACCTTCATGCATATCTAAAAGCAGAAACCTTGTTCAGAAAAAAAACCCCAAACTTGAGTGAGGGAGTGACAAATAAATAGACACTGAATACGAACTTGCTATTTATTTATAAAGTTTAATTGTTACTTAGGACGAAACAAAGTTTTGTTTTTATTTTTTTAATTTAGGTTTATGGTCGACTTTTTTTGTTCTTGGGTTTTATGGTACTGGAATCAAGTTCTTTTAGACCTCATCTAAAAATTACAAATGCATTCCAGACTACATTCAGCTATTCGGAAATGTTAAATGAATACTTTAGAATATAATACACAGACATGACATTCTATAACAACTATCCCCAAAATTTAATTTTTTTTCCCCAAACTTTTCTCAAATAACAATTTGATTCCCAAAATCGCAAAAGAAACTTCAAGCTGTCAGCGTTAAAATATTGTAGGATAAGATCGCTTTAAGCTCAACTTTGTAAAATAAACAATTTAAATAAGAGTTATTTGAATGGTTTGTTTCTAATTGCTTTTTAATAAAAAGCAGGGGTTGAAAAAGTCTGATGTTGCATATCTAGATAAGTACATAACACTAACGTCTGAAGACAGTGGCCCGAGGAGCCAAGAGGCACATTCATTGAGATGGAAGGATTAAGCAGAAGGTCCAGTAAAGAGCTCCTATGGTCCTTTATATCTAATCGACAAGTTTTCAAAGCTATGAAGGCAGTGACGAACATACACTTTTTCTTTTACCTTTTTTTTATTATATTACCGAAAAAAGTTTCTTAGACTTAGTTAGGGAATCACTACCCAGACAGCTGAAGGGACGAAAAGTGCGGTACTAGAACTACCAAAGCTCGGCGAAGATAGTACAGTTGCTGGTGCGGCAGGCAGAAGGACCTCAATTCCCCTCTGTTGCAGTAGCTGTCAGCTGCAGTACCCTACATTGCGGTGTCCTACTCCGCCACGACTAATACTTCAGAGGCGTTACACCTGTCGGCGGTTCAGCCACCCAGGGCGAAGATTAAAGTAATCCTTGGGTTATGGAATCCGGTCAATCTGCAGGCGTCTGTTAGAGTTATTTGGTCGCGGTTTTCTGTAAGGTACCTCTAACACTTCCCCAGTTCCGGCAGCTTGGAGTACTCTCTGTGCCCTACCTCTACATAACGGAAGTGTTTAAGAGGGCGATATAGGCCAGAAAGCTAATTTCTGTAATTCTAACGTTGTGTATGTCAATGTACTATAAATCATTAGATAATGTCATATACATTACTATGAGATATATATGTTATATACTTCTTAAGTAATTTATACCGTAATGACGCCTTGAAACTTTAAATTTTTTGTATGGAATTTAACGTTATTACCGTTTTGTAGTCACATTTTTTGACTTTTCGCTACAACTTAAAGTCTATTCACTAGATAACAAGCTATTCTAATTATTTAACCAACTTTCATTACAAGCAAATGCAAAACACGCATTAAAAATTTGCACAAGTGTTGAAACAACGGTCACTTCCATATTTTTTATTGCATTAAATACAAAAAAATTAAAATCACCCATTTAGGTAATGCACTAGACAAAAGCAAGTTTTATAACATATATTTTTTTCAATGGCTATAGTTTAGCCACAAAATTTGCACAAAAACGGCGTATTTCCGCGGTCTAGCCTATATCCTAGCCTTAAGTGAAGGCAGTAATTGTTGATCTGATGCATAAAATTTGAATGGCGGATTTTAAGATTAATTTTATTTCTATAATAATATTCGTCTTGGTATACCAGGTGTTATCACCGCTACGCGACTGCAGCACAAACTGCATCTATAGATTATAAAGCATTTACTTTATGCTAATATTAAGTTATACATTAACATAAAACTCTTTTCTTGATAGGGACTAGCTCTAGAACTAAGCAAATGTAATTATAATCACTCGTTAAATTGTAATAAGTTAGGTAAAAGTAGATTAAGTTGGTTAAATTTTCCCTTTTTACTATTTGTTGTAATATAAAATAGTATTGTGTGAGTACCGACATGTTGTCGACTTAGTACGAATGACTATCCCCAAAAAAGCTTTAGCTCAAAATCGTTTCTCCGTTCACAGTTCAGTTCCTATTTCCTTCATTCACTTCACTAATCAATTAATCACTCGTTCCGCTCGTTCGCCGTTATATATTGTTTCATTCAGCCAGGCTTTCAAACTTAGGGCTTTTAGCCTTAACTTTTGGGCAGAAATAAGTATTTTGGGCTTACCTATTATAGGCCCAAAAAATATTAGAGCTTATTTTAGTGGTATAAGCTCATGAGTACAGTATCAATAATTTCTATTCGATACCGTGTCCCTACTAAGATAAAGGGGAAATAAAAGAAACTTGTAAGTAAGAAACCCTGAGAGCTGGACTTTCAGCTCTTCTTTCACTGCGGCCTAACCGCAGATAGTCATATTCATAATCTTTATTTATAAATTCAAATTTACAAGTCAATTTTATACCTTAAAAATGCTAAATTGGTACTATTAAATTAGTTATACTATAATACTCCATACACTATTAGAACCCTCTCTGAAAGCTCTATCCTAGGACACCTAAAGCATCATTAAAGCTTAAACTTTTAGTCAGAAAACGTAAAACAACGCTATTTTATAATCAAGCCGCGAATGGTGCGGGTGTGATAGCAATATCCGATAGTCAAATGTAAGCAGCAAGTTATAGCTACGTTATACTTACACTTTTGTTATATGTTTATATTAATGATTACGCACTATTTTATAGTAAGTTTTTGTATGGGCTAGATTTTCGATCAGCATTGAAAGTACAATGACTAAAGCACTATATCTAGAAGGTTCCATGGAACAACCTCTCCCTCAGATGGGGTTTTTTATTTTTTTGTATAAAAATGGAACCAACATTTTAATTAGTACAGTATTCAAGAATCAGTGACCAGTTTCAGTTTCGGTCTCGGTATTTCAGCGTGCTTATAAATATGTCAATCTAGTATTGTTTTAAAATAAAAGTAAAAAAAAAAAAGAAATAGAAATTTTGTTCAAATCAAATAGGTAGCGGTAGTAGTCGCAGTCTATCTCCACAACCGCAAGAAACCACGGCTTAACTTGGTTTAAGTTTTTTTATACTGTATTAAATCAAATGGCCGGTAGTCAAAATTTGACATTGACATCTGACGTATAATTACAAAAAAAAAACATAATACCTTGCTATGACCTATGGTTGTTTGAAGTGAGTAGGTTTCAGTTGGATTATTTTAGATTAAAGTTCATTGATTGTACCTGTGACGTCATTTGGTCATTTGTTGTCGCCTCATTTTCAGATCACACTTAAGAGGTCCGTTACATCATCGCTGGAAGCAGATGGAGAGTTAAACATATATTTTTGTGCTGTTGTCAGAATGATTTCTATAATGACGTAACTATTATTTCTGTTACTCATAAACATTTATATATTAAAACTTTCAACAGTAGGTCCATGTTTTTATGTCATTTTCTTTCTGGAATGCCCGCCGGTACGAAGAAGAAGACGTTCATCGAATTCACGTCAAAAACACGCTTAAAAGAAAAGTCACCTGAAATCAGAACACGTAACAAAATAAAGAAATATGGGATAGAGGTTACCGAATTTATATTAAAGTCCTAATGAGAATATGATCTACACAACTTTTTATTTTTTCCTTTTTAATGGCGCAGTGATTATTAAGTAAAAAGTTCTTTACATTGCCACTATTATAAAGTTCACTTTTAGTCATGCAAGGTGCGTTTTTAAGGGTTCCATAACGTTTGTCATGTCATTTATATAATGCATTGTGAAAAATTTGTCAAAGGCCGCTTTACCGATATAAGTATTTTTCAAGAACTTCACTTTGTATTTGGAGTAAGTTAATTCATATAGAGATTCACTTAATTCACATTCTATTTTTAAACGACTTCGACAATTCGACAAGTATGTCGCACTACCTCATACCTAATTAATAAAAGTTTCCTTTCTGACAAAAAAATAAAAAAAACACCAAAAAGCAAAAAATAAATCTTATTCATTATCTTCACATAAAACACTAAGCCGAGTATCTTCCTCTCTTGGAAGTCATACGCCAAAATTGTTAGACAATAATTTTTATCATGTTTACAAACGCTGTTCGCAATCAAACTGATATATAATAGACATGAAACTGTTGTTTTATTAATCCTGAAATTATAAAAGCTTGACAATCCAAACTAATATATATTTGTGAAAGTCTGTCTGTTTTTTTGTTATTGATTAACCTCGCTACGGAGATGGTTTAAGGGACGGAGGACATAGGCTACCTTTTATGCCGAAAATGTAAGAGTTCCTACACACATATATAGTCTTATAAAGTCCTAGTATATCAATCTTACAAACATACAAAATCTTCATAGAATTAAGCAATATATACATACATAGAAGTAATTTTTCTTCGTTTATGACTTCCCGAAGGTTAGAGTCTGGGAAGAAAATATATTATACATGCCATATTTATGGCTATATCATCAATATAAATTAATATTATCGTAACAAAGTTCCAGTCAAAAGAATAACCTCGAGCCAGGACTTTAATCTGAAACTGCAGTGTAAGCGCTCTTCCATTGAGCTATCGTAGCACAAGTCTGGCTGATGAATATCCCAACTACATATAATCATACATACATATATACGTAGTAATAAACGAATTCCTCATGGACGAACTATAGTTAAATCTATAAGTTTTATATAGCAAACTTCCTTATTATAACAAAGGAGTTGCCGTAGAAATTTAGCACGGGTGAATCCGACGGTAAAAGCTAGTTTTGAATAAAATAGACGAATACGTGACAATTGGCAAATTTTCTTACTAATATAGGTACTGATTGAAAGTTATAACGGAGTTTATACTTCGAAGACCCTTGACAGTATGAAACTTTTACAAATGTAGGAAAAATTCTATGGATCGCTATTTCTCTTCGTCATAAATGTAACGTGATTGCAAATTATGTTGGTGTAATAAAGAATTTACGACCTCGGCTTTTTTATTTATTTATTTTTCATATATTTATTTAGTATTATTTGGCTTTAGTTTTTTTTTACTAGGATAATGATTGGAATTTTTTTTTTATCAACCGTCTTTTTATGGATTTGGTTATGGACACATTTTTTTTAAATATGGAAACCGATAACTTGCAAAGTATTCAATTAAGAGAACAAATTTCTTAGAATCTTTTAATGCATTTTTTAGGAAATATCCCATGATATGCCACACAATAGGGTGCGTTTAAAAGAAATTCATACCTCAATTCAACGTATGAAAAGGCATACGGACCGACCGACGGACAGGCGGACAGTCTTGAATAAAACCACCTCCGGCCTCTACTAAGACATTTTCTGTAAAATTTCATCAGAATCTATACAAAGACGGCGGAACTATAAGGGTGTTTCATACGGACCGACCGACGAACAGTCATGAAGTTTCGTTTTTGCCATTTGTCTACGAAACCCTTAAAAGAAAATTTATATTAACTTTTATTGTACTTTCAAAGTCTCACTTACATAAACCAAAAAGCCTCCTCATAAAATTCGGTTTATTTGTAAATCGTTTTACAAACAACCTTACGCGTTTGGAGGCGAATTGCGGTTTTAAAGGGTGGCAATACTGCCAATATAAAACAAGCAAAACAGAAACGCTAACGTCTCGCATTATTTGTTTAAAGGTTTATGTTCGAGGAATCCTTGCAAATTCTGCCGCAGTGGCGCGTTAAAGTGATGCTCAATCGTGACTTGTAAATTACTCTACGATTTTATGGCTGAAAAATTTACTTTGTGTTCAAAAGGAATTAGTAAAAATTTATAGCCGGCTTTTAGCGTCCATTTTTATTTGCCAGCGTCAGCATTTAGAAAGAAATTGAAATTTTGCAATTTTCTATACAAGGTGTCTTTTACCGTAATATAGTTAATTTGGAGTTGTTTTTGAAGGGTGTACAGAGAACTTTTTGGGAACAGTGTCGAGTAAGCCAGACTCTAGAATTTGAGAGAAAACTGTATGCGTATATATTGCATACATTTTTTTCTCAAATTCCAGAGTCTGGTGTATTCGAGACTATTCCGAAAAAGGTTCTGTAGCTTATTAGGAACAGTCTTAATCTATTTGGACTCTGAAATGCGAGAGAAATATGTATGCTTTCGAGAGGTAAGTCAGACTTCCATACATTTTAGTCTTAAATTCCGAATAATAATTTTCGAATAGCTCGAGATTGTTCCTAATAAGCTCCCAGTACTTATAAAATAAGCGACTGATGCGAGAGTGTGTCAATGGCCATCAAAACAATACTGTGGGTTAGTTTGTAATTAAAATAGTATGACCCACAGATTTCAGGATTGTGTATTTTATATAATATGTTTTAACAGGCTAGTTTACTCTGAGGCGAGTTTAATACAAATAAATGTAAATGCTTTACATTAAACATCTCTGACGCCATTAAAGATGCATGACGTTAAGAATTTTTGACGAGCCATCGCACGTAAATGCTTGGCAAGCATTTTCGATCGTCTAGGGAGCCTATTAAGTTTGATTACTTACTTACATTTTATCACTTACTAAAGTTTTATTACTTAAATAAAAACAAATACATCATAAAGAATATAAATAATAATAATTAATTATTTATTTATTTATTTATTCCATACTAACCACTTCTTGTAGTGTTTACAAAGTGACGCGACGCACCTAACTGAGTTCACTTAATCAGTTGGATAAATCTAATCTGGATCAAATTGAGATCAACTGGGAGTTGATTTAAATGAATTAGTTTCCCAGAAGCGACTCAAACTCCTAAATCCTTTTGCGGATCATTGATCACTCACGAGGCCTTCATTATATCTCCTGACCTTTGAACCTTCACAATTAAATTATTTTGTACAAAATTAAATTGGGAAATTTAAATCTAACGGTTAGCGTTTGTTAAAAATTATATCTCTGATATTAAATAATTACTTTTATAATTTTATGAAAAACCCCATTAACTGAGGTCTCACAATTCCAGAACACTCCCCTCACCATTTCCAAGAGCATTGGGATCCTTGATGGTAACATCTCTGGCGATGTTCAGTTCCGAGATCATTTGCAAGACGAGGTGAAGCTGGCGTCCAAAAATCGTAGTCCACTCAAGAGTGCGAAGCCTATGTAGTCTATGGACGCTTGCAACACCGGGGGCAGGCATCACTCACGCGTTGCTGACCCTTCAAAAATCAAATAACTTCTTTCTTGAAGAACCTGTAGTCCTTAGAAAAAACCTTGGCGGGGAGTACTTCTTACATATAAAAAGCCACCCACCCCCCGCCCGGGAACGCAAGAATAAATTGGTTGGTAAAAGGAGGCTGTCACTCACAGTATGATGTAGATCTGTGTCCAGCCACTGACTATCCCCTTCTAGGGATGAAACTGTTAAGTTATATATACATACACCTAGGGTTCCGTAACACCACAGAATGCAGGGGCTCGCACCTAACCGGTTTTTATTAATTACTTTTTAATATAAAATCGTTTAAGGTTAAAAGCTTGTATGAATTATAGTATTTAGGATACAGCAAAATGAGCATGTTTTTTGTATGGAGCCCCTGAACTCCCTGAACATGTAGGACTTCTACATACTTTGGTCTAAAAGGTAGAGCTCTTTAGAGATCGGACGTACGGACAGCGAAGGCTTAGTAATAGGATGATAGGTTTCCGTAGGCAGAGAGATAGATATTATTTATAGGAGTAGGTAATAATGAGAATCGAATTTTCGAGAAGTGGCATGAAAGAGCCAGGTTTTGAAAGAGCCACTTGCATTATTTCGGTAGTTTTAGAACAGATTTGGTTGGCAATATTATTTTTAGGTGGCAACACTGATTTCCCGTCGCCCACAAACATTTGGCAGTTCGCCGAAACCAACCGCCATCGGTGCATCGAGTCGAAGTTTTAGGCACTCAAAAGTAAGTTTTTTGTTTCATTTTAGTTGTTTTTTGGTATTTTTTTGTTAACATTATAGGCAAATGGGTTATAGACTCAGTTGGTGCATATATTTGGCTTTGCAGTTGCATAAAAACTTATCTGCTAAAGGTGTGATATTGTTGTTATTTTGAAGGTTATATATTTTTTTGGAACAAGTCGTGAAAGAGCCGGGTCAGTGGGCATTGAAAAAGCCGGCTCTTTCATAACTGGCTCCTTCATAACCTTGAAATTGTTTTTTGTAAATACTATGAAATAATACTAATATACGTACAATGTACGTATAATATACGTAAATTTTTTCATGATATTATTAAATTAATTGCTTCAGATATTTCAATATGGAGAAAGTAGGTCCAAAAAAACGAAAAGGACCCAATAAATCGGTAATTGAAGAGGCAGTTGCTGAAATTTTAGAAAAGCGCCAGTCTATAAATAAAACTGCACTTGCCTTAAATATATCGCGGGCTTATTTAGCAAAAATAGTTAAAAAAGCAAAGAATACTGGTGAATTACCGTATAAACACTGTCCTTATATAGGAAATAAGCATATTTTCACATCGGAGCAGGAAAACATGCTTGCGGATTATTTAAAGACTGCTTCTAAAATGTGCTATGGCTTAACAAGCCATCAAACTAAGAAACTGGCATTTGATTATGCCAAAGCCAATGATATTTGCCCAGATAAATGGAAAGAAGTCGAAACTGCTAGTGATGATTGGCTCAAAGGATTTATGAGCAGACACAAAGATTTAAGTGTGAGAAAACCTGAAAGCACTTCTCTATCCCGTGCAACATCCTTTAACAAAACAAATGTAGGATTTTTTTTTAAGAAATTAAGCATTGTTTTACGCAAACACAATTTTCCTCCCCATATGATTTTTAACGCCTGCGAAACAGGCTGCAGTATAGTCACCAATTCCCCTAAAATCATAGCTTCCAAAAAGAAGAAAAAGGTTCCAAACAAATTGGACAAGTATCTTCAGCCGAACGAGGAACGTTGGTTCCAACTCTGTTGTTTATTAATGCTACTGGTGGTTTTTTACCGCCCATTTTTGTGTTGCCTAGAGTAAACTACAAGAATATTATGTTAACTCGTGGTCCACCTGGAGCTCTAGGTTTAGCTCAAGCTTCTGGATGGATGACCGAAGACTGTTTTGATAAAGCACTTGAACACTTTGTGATGATGATTTTCTATTAGAATCCAACATTGATATTAATAGACAATCATAGAACTGGATACCCCTGGAATTCGAATATATTTAATGAAGAAGAATTCTTATCTTCATATGTTACTGATAGACCGGATCCATTAAAGTCAAATGAAGCTAAAGAGTTGAACATGGAGGAAGAAAATATTGAAGGTAATTTAAGAGCAACACCTCCGCCTTCTACTCGTACAAACGCACGTATAGCTGGCAAAGAAAATGATATACCTGACCAGAATATCATACCATCTCCCAGTGTAACATCTACTCCTATAGTTGATGCGATTCCGAGTTCTTCTGGCCAACAAATAATATCATCGGCAACAATAAGACCATTCTCCAAAGCGTGCCCAAGTCTAAACACTACACGAAAGAGTAGAAAAATGGCATCTACCATAGTAACTGATACTCCGGAAAAAATAAATTAGAAGAGAAAGAAGGTAATGCAAAAAAACAAAAAAAATGTTAAGAAAATGACTACAAAAAAATCCATAAAAACTCTTAATAGAAATTCAAGAAAAAATCCGGAAAATTCTTTTATTCAACTCATCTGATTCGTCCGATTCTATCGTATTAGCTGAAGTAAAAAAAAGGGTTGTTCCAAGCAAAAAAAACTCCAAAACAAACACAAACAGTGATGATTGCACAGTTTGTAGCAAGCCATATGGAAACAGTGATCAAGATTGGTTTCAATGCAAAATTTGTTTTGGTTGGGCTCATGAGTCTTGTGGCATTAAGGGGCAATTGAATTTTTTTGTAAGAAATGTTTTTAAGCTTAAAAAATCATACATTTGATGTTCCTAACAGTCTGATAATTATATTTAATGAATAGATAGATATTTAGGCTCAAAGATAGCGTTATTATTTTTGAAGTTCTTGGAGATTTAATGATGTTGGTATTGATAGAAGATTTGTTTTTATTTAGAGACTGTTATTAATAAAAAAACCGCCTATAATATGTTAAGTTCTGTAGAACGTATATGTACCTCTGACTGATTAATATGTTAAGATTAAGAAAGCGTTAAAAACGAGTACTTAAATAGAATTGTTTTTTTTTTGTTAAGAAATGTTAATTACTTAAAAAATATTGCTAGAATTGTATTTAAGTTTTTTTTATGTCGCAGTTATTTTTTTTTTGATAATTTTCATAATTACGCGTTGTTATACTAACCGGCTCTTTCAAAACTTATGGCAGCTCTTTCAATACCGAGCTGTGATGAAAGAGCCGAATGACACATTTTTTTGAAATGCATATTTCGTTGATTTTTATATATTATTTAAGATTTTTTTGTACGAAATTACATACTCAAATAAATAAAGAATAATTTTTAAAATAAAAAATTACTTCTTTTTCATTACATGTAGTATTTTTTCCTCCGTAAAGAAAACTGGCTCTTTCATGCCACTTCTCCCCTACCGCCGGTGGTGCAACATAGTGGTGTGGTACTAGTTAGTCCAAAGGAATATTATCTATGTAAGGGAGACAGACTGTAGCGACTATAGCTTAATTTAAAGAACTGTGTGTGTTGTGTGTATGTGTAATATTCGCATAGTTCGTTGTTCCGTTGTTTACTTAGCCCATTGTATTCATTGTGGTATTTTTAGAATGTGCCAAGATTTTGTGTACGCACTTTTATACCTGTATTACAAAGTTTCACAATAATAAAATGCTAATAGGTGTTAAACGTTACACGAATATAATAAAGAAAGCATTCAGGAAGGCGTGTAAAAGTAATTTAAACGGGTGAAATTAATGGCTGTGAAAGGAGCGAAAGGTCGGCCGAATGTATAATAATGAGCGTGGAGTAATTTGAAGGATTTATGTTGTTGAAAAGCCCACGTACTACGCCTACTACGTACTACGCACTGTGTACCAGCAAAGTTCTTTGTAGTGAGCATTGCTAGCGGCAAAATGTACAGAATTTGTAGTGAACTGACTTGTCTTTGGTTATTTCATTTTCTAGGTTTTGTAGTTTTACTGTAAAATACTAATGAAAGATACAATTTGAATTCTTGAATTCTGATGTCGAAGAATTGTCGTCATCATTTGTCGCTTTTATAAGCTTTTTTTTTAATCAAGTTGTAGAAATATTATTTTACAGGACAAGGTAGGCCAGAGAGCCTAACGATGTGCATGTAAATATAGAATCGTTACACAACTTCGTACACATAACGATGAGATCATTTAGTTACATACTGAATAATTTAATGAATGCAAGTAATTGACAAACATTTATAGAAATGATGAATTCTTATAGAATTCCTAGATATTTAAGAACACAACATTTAGAAATAGACCGAGTTAAAGAACTCAATCGTCTAAAAGTCACTATTGAAAATATTAAAAGTCCATTATAAGTCTACTCTGATTATTTTGATTTAAAGTTATTTATTTAAAAATTTTGATTGAGGGCTCCCTGTTAACTAAGTCCAAACAATTATAATAAATTTAGTCTAGTCAACTAAAATTCAACATACTTATCATATTTAAAATAAATATATTCTCTTATGTCGGGCAGTGTAAGAACAGTGACAGGGCGGACAATAGGAGGGGCCAGAACAATAGTGCTTCACTCATATAAGCTAAGTGGGCTCACAGTGAGTGGAGTGGAGCGGACCCGCTGGGGTCGAGTGCTGTGGCCAGTTCTTTTATTCTACCGTTAATAGTCTGAAATGTCAGGAATGATTTGTTACTAAACAATGCCCGTGATTTTGGCTACCTAGATTTGGGATTCACCAACATATTGCTTATCGGAACCTTCAAGATATGAGGTATATTATCCTATTTTTCTTCCGCACCTGCTTAAAAAGGAAAATCTTTTCTGACTGTTAATAATCCCAAATTCACTCAAAGAGCTACTATGCTTGTTGTCTCTGTGCAATAAAAACTATATTCAGAATAATTTTTTTATTCAATATATAATTAAATTATTAATTAAGAGAATACGACTTGCAGCTAGCTTCATGCAGACGAGTTTTCGACTTATTTTTGATACACCGTAAATTTTTGAAGATGTGTTTTACGAATAAGTTTAAGTGGATGTGGAGTAAGCCAGTTTTTTTTAAATTGTATTGTTTAAAAGTTATACAAAATTGATTTTTTACAAACAAATAGTCTTCGGCTTAAGATTATGTCTTCAAAGTGTTTGATCAGTAAATGTTAAAAGAAGTGGGAAATACGTTTGTCTGATGTATGCATGGTGCTACAAGCGTCCATAGGCTACGGTGACTGCTTACTATCAGGCGGACCGTAAGCTTGGTTGCCACCTTAGGAGTATAAAGAAAAATGCGTCGTAATTTGTATTCCCTGAAACAACCATTGTGAGAAAGGGATGGAAGAACGAACATGGCGAAGCCATTAAATAGTTTTCCTTGTTTGACTAAGGAACCATAAAAATTGAAACAGTTGTTAAATATAAGCCAGTAGTTTTTGGGCTCCACTCGCTTTGTTGCGGACGGCTAGGCGTTGCAATTTAGGTCGCCGTCATTCTTGCCGGCGACCTAAATTGCAAGCATCGCCGCTGGAACTCTTCAGTAACTTCACGGAGAGGCAGACTCCTCGACGATTTAGTTGACAGACTAAACTTTGACATCATCGCTCCCATGATGCCCACTTACTTTCCCCACAATACTCGGAATAACACTGACGTACTCGACATAGCACTTCTAAAGAATGTAAGGCTAAGCTTTCGCTCTATAGAGGTGCTTGACGAACTTGACTCGGACCACCGCCCTGTCCTTCTCCGATTAGGTTCCCCTTCGGACTCTCCTCCCGACAATAGAACCGTGACGGACTGGGATAAATTTGGACAATTGCTCGAAAATCCCAGCTCGCCACATCTAGACAGCGTTCCCAACGTAATCTCATCCGTGACCGACCTTAACGTAGCTATCGACTCACTCACTAGCCACCTGACCGCCACCGTTGGCGAGTGCTCAAGACAGGTGACGGTTGGTGATTATCACCACCTAACCCTGCCTCAGCACATCAGGTCGCTAATGACTGAGCGTAACGCGGCCCGCCGTACACGCGATCGCGCTCCCACTATCGAAAATAAAGCTCGCTTCAACGACTTACACCGCCGTGTAAGAACCGCTGTTGCTGAGCTTCGCGCCCAACGGTTCGGTGATCTTCGATGATGTTCGAGAACATTTCTCCTTCTCACCAAGCTTATTGGCACTTAGCCAGAGCTCTAAAATCCGACACCGAAAACTCTCTCCCTCCATTAACTCGTCCCAACAACGTTCCCGTGTTCAATGACGACGAAAAAGCCTAGCGTCTAGCCTCCAAGCTCAATGTGCCTTAAGCATACAGCTGTTCGATCCCGACCACGTGCACCAGGTAGACGGCGAAGTGGAGCGCAGAACTTCTCTGCCTCCACAAGAACCACTGCCCCCTGTAACTGTCGACGAAGTCATACAGGTCATCAAAGACCTACGCCCCCGTAAAGCCCCCGGTGCGGACGGTATCTCTAACGATATCCTAGAGCGCCTCACTCTTCCCCTTCTCTGCCTCCTAGTAGCGATCTTTAACGCTGCTATCGAACATTGCATGTTTCCTTCTCAATGGAAAGATGCAATTGTTATAGGCATCCATAAGCCAGGCAAAGCTCGTACCGAGCCGTCCTCCTATCGCCCCATAAGTTTACTAAAGGCCCTTGGTAAACTCTATGAACGCCTCCTCCTCGCTCGCCTACGGAACGCTATAGTCTCCAGAGGCATTTTAATAGACGAACAGTTCGGCTTCCGTGCCAAACACTCATGCGTCCATTAAGTCTTCCGCATAACGGCTTTCAACCAGCATTAGGTAAGACCCGCCACACGGGCGCTGTCTTCTTCGATGTAGCGAAAGCTTTCGACAAAGTCTGGCACAACGGTTTAATCTTCAAACTGTACAACTTTCAGTTGCCAGATCGTCTCGTGCTCATCATACGAGAATATTTGTCGAATCGTAGCTTTCGCTACAAAGTTGAGGGCACTCTCTCTTCCCCCCGTCCCATAGAAGCAGGAGTCCCGCAAGGGTCCGTGCTCGCCCCCATCTTGTACTTTCTGTACACCAACGACATCCCTAAAACGATAGGTACCCATCTAGCCCTCTTTGCGGACGATACCGCTCTCTATAACACCGATAGGCAAGTGAGTCGAATCACTAAGAGACTCCAACCCGCTATCACCGCCCTAGGCGAATGGTTTCGGAAATGGAGAATCGAGGTGAATCCCGACAAAAGCTCTGCCGTCCTCTTTACCGTAGGCTGCCCTCCGCGGCCACCTCCCCTCTCTCTCTTCGGTCGTGCCATTCCCTGGCAAAATAAGACCAAATATCTCGGTGTGACCATGGATAGTCGTTTGAACTTCCACGCTCACTATACTCAATAGTCAGAGATGGAGCCGCTTTTGACATCGGTCGTCTTTATCCCATGATAGGCAAGTACAGTAAGATGTCGCTTAGAAATAAGCTGAATCTTTACACAAGTGCCGGCCGAACCGAAGAACACAGACATTAAATTTTAGTCGGATCTGTTCAGCGGATCCAGACGAACATTTGCCAAAAAATGTAGGTAACACTGCCTAATGGATATTATAACGTCAAATAAACATAACAGTAACAGCAATTCAATACAAGTACTGTCACCTGAGTGCAATCAATATCAATTAAACCCCCGACACAAATTATCGCAAGCCTGGAATACATTAAAATTAACTTAATGGAGTCCCGAGAGCCTCACTTAACAATACGATGCTGCGTCAGACAGATTAATAGAGAACTATAATTAATACTATACAAGTAAGGATAAGATAGATAGGATAACTTAGTTTGTTTACACTGTGAAGGTAACATCTATTCATATTTTACTTTTTTTGAATAGTTCTTAATGTATTTTTTTTGCTTTTAAGGCCCTAAGATACGGTTATACGGTAACTCGCGCCAGCAATACATTATTTTTTATTTCTAATTATATTAAAAATGTGCTTAATTAAAAGTTTGAAGTATGGGTTAAAAACAAAAAGGTTACTTTTAGAACCTTTCTGTTTTTAGTTTGGTACCACTAAGGTGGCAAACAAGCTAACGATTCGCCTGGTGGTAAGCGGTCACCGCAACCCATGTTGCATATGTTTTGTAAGAAACCGAGTCAAGCACTTTTCTGAAACTCGTTTTGTGCCTAGTCGAAATAAAAAAAATGTTAGTTAGCCAATATCAATAAAAAGTCGTTTATAAAAAAAACTATGATAGTTTTCTAAAAACTGGTTTGATCATATAAAGATATTGTTATTGCACATCAATCATTTTTAAAAATTTTGTTTTACAGATTCAGCAAAAAATGTGTGTGAAACAAGGTTTTTTTCGCAAAATAAATGTATCGAGCAAAGATGACTTTACGTCTAGATACCGTGTCCGAAACAACATCAAACGGAGTGTTGCGAGCCATTTTCCTCTCAATGTGTAAGTCAGCTAATTCGACTATCATTTTTACATCTGTGTGCATAATTTTGGTGTTACCAACCTTAAAGTGATTACCCCGAATTAGGGAGTTCTTACTTTCATTTGGTACTACAATTTATTTTCACTTTCGATGGCCCCCTGTGGTGACACATTATTTTGAGATAGAACGTAAGCCTTTGATACAAAGGTAGCAACATGCTGACCATGGCCATGTAATGAATGTTAAAACATTAAAGTATGTTCCGAGTATTATATACTGTAGTGCTAAAATATAAAAGGGTGTACAAAATAAAATCCGTCCTTCATTGCCATGGCATCCGTTCGCGCAAAGGTGACAACAGCCGTGTTTTGTTGAAGAAATTTTTTTAGCATATAAAGCTATGGCATCACCGAGCCATTGAAATCGTTATGTTCGCCAAATGTCAAGAAACAAAATAGCTGTTCACTATTTTTAAAGAACATCTACTGTTTACCTCCTGCCGTGCGAGAGAGCATAGAGCACATTCAATGCGTAGATATAAGGATTACTAAATTTCTTTTGCGAAAGCGATATTGCTGATATTGTTAGAACAGCCCGCAGGAATCAGATCACAATGCTATTGTTTAAATGTGTACAATTTTCTCAATTAACATTTAATATGAATCTTATACTCGTCAGTTTTGTAAGTTACAGTGTCATTTAATTACCACCAGTACTACGGCACCTATTCTAAAAAGCCTTCTTATATTTTGAGTTTTGGCTTTTATATTCTTATTATTAGTTAGGAAACCCGCATACCTAACACATATTCTGAGAAAATTTCAGACTCTTGCCTATTTCGAGCTCTTTGAAGGTTTGGAACTAAAAAAGAAAAAAACCTAGTACAAGAAAATCCTAATAAGTCTATCAATGTAAATTTATAACTTATATTACTGATTGACGTAGAATATTACACAAACAATGCAAATTACACTCGCCTTATAATTTTACACACCTAATTGGGCGTGTGCGTACACCGTCTTGCTAATAAATTACCTAGTATTAGGTAACTAAAGTTGAAATTTTATATAAAGAGTTCAAAGCGTGACGTTAACGTCACAGTTCGTTGTAAAGAAAAGATATTTTTTCAAATTATTTATATATTTTAAGATACGCACGGTAATTAATTAATTTCGTAGTTCATAATATACATTATAAGTAGGTACTACTTTTTCTATTGATATTTACGTCTAACTGTTATGTTTCTTTTATTTAAACATTGCAGAAGTCCGGGGTAAAGGTTTTTGTTCTATTGATACATTATTACAAAACCTCAAATAGTGTAATGTGTGTAAGTGACGCTAGGTGAAAAATATGTATTGTTGTTTCAGTATTTGCCTCACTTAACTTGGTATGGGAAATGAACGTACCTGCAGACTTGGCAACACAGACAGAAAAACATTTGTGTTTGTTTTGCGAATAATTATTTTGAAAACTTAGTTTATATCTCAAATATAGCAAGCAGATTAGTGTAGTAACTTGTGAAAAGTAATTTTTTAATATCAACCTTTTTATTGTCAATAGTTTAGCACGATTATATTGCATAAATCATCATTGTTATTACTTTACGCGGGAGCACAGTTCGCGTCGACGCACAGATTACGTATGATGTAGTGTGACGGCAAGTACATGAAAATTAAGGTTCTGGGATCGGCTCGTTTTGTGTGTCCGAACACGGTATCTAGACGTATAAGTCATCTTTGGTATCGAATAAAATGACAAAACTCGTGTTTTGAAGTTCGAGCGATTAAAGATTAAGGGTGGGCTCAGTCCGAGACGCGACGCGAAGCGGCATTTTTGAGATAGCAACACATTAGAGAACTTGTTTACTAGGCAAAAAATTACAAATTATAGTGACAGTTCAAAGGTGAGAGGTAACGTGTCGCAGTACACCAAGGTGAGAGGTAACGTGTCGCAGTACACCAAGGTGAGAGGTAACGTGTCGCAGTACACCAAGGTGAGAGGTAACGTGTCGCAGTACACCAAGATGCGTCGCGCGAAGTTGGGATGTATATCTTTTTGTCTAGTTAACAAGTTCCATAATGTGTTGCTATCTCAAAAATGCCGCGTCGCTACGTGTCATAGTCTAAGCCGACCCTTAGAGTTCAAGTTTTTTGTGCCATAATATCAAACTCATAAATAACATACAAACCGAGATCGACAAACATGACCAATTTGACATATACGGATCCTTAATAAGAGGCAAGTCAGAGGTTCCCTGCTTCCTAAGACACAGGAAACCTGGAACCTTACAAGGGAAACCCCTAGTGAAGGTTCCAGGTCACCACAATCTTTTTATGTAGCCCATTTTATGTACAGTAAACTCGTTTCATTTCGAAAACTTGAAATTCACCGCGACAATACAAAAAAAAATTACCGAGGCGGAAATTGAATGATAATTTTTTAAACTTGACTAAACAATTGAACAAAAAATAGGGTTTAATTATAATTTACTCTTAAATTTTTAGTTTTTTTTGACGTCGGTTAATTTTTCTTTTAAAAATTGTTTATTAGAACCCTAAGCCATAAGTAATAAGGAAGACGTAAAATGTGACGCGATTAAATAGCTTTCACGTTATTGGATTAAACACCTCTTCTCCCCTTAAAACAGAAGCAATTTCATTAAGTGCGACTGAATTGGCATCGTTAAACATTAAAAAAATCTAATTAATAAAAAATATATTTTTAAAACATTTCACTGATGTAGGCGGTTAATATTAATGCCGCTATTGTTGGGCGTATTTTGTTATGCTAAACTCTATGTAAATAACTAAAACTTTGTATACATATTTTTTTATTGTAACTGAATAAATCAAAGTAACATATCACAATTTAGGGTACAAGTATCGTATTGTACCTAAGTGTAAGAATACAATTAGAAATGCACTGAACTTTGACGTCATCAATAAAACTGTTTCGTATTGGTATTTCACATTCCGTCACATTTTGTACATTCAAATTTGTAATTATTTAAAGATTTTGTTAAAATATGTTAAATTTAGGTATATCTCCATAGCAATAAAAATTATAATACTTGTAAAAAAAATACCGAAATGAACAATTTTTATTTTTAGAAATCGACTTAAAATTACTATATCTTCCTTGACAAAATAATTGATATTCATATACGTCACTACATAATTTATTCATATATTATGTGTATGTATACGTATTTTTTGTGAATGATATTAAATATCTATATACGTTTTGTTAAATTAAGTATAGTTTAGTTTGTTTTAAATGAGTATTTTTTGGTTACTAATATTATTATCATAAATAAATAAATTACGTTTTTCCTACAATTACATGTTTGCGTCATTTAAATAATCTCTCATAAAATTTCCTATCTCAGAGGTTTGCTGGAATAAATTTTTATTCAATAGGGATTGAATAGAGCTTTTATGACTTTTAATACGTTTTAATAAATTATTTTGTATTTAAAACTTGTTATTTTCTTAGTAGGGTACTGTAGCAAAACGGAGCCCTTATAGTATTGTCATGTAGCGCCATGCAGTTTAGTAGTGGCTAAATTACTTACCTCCCCTTAATACGTTAAACTGTAGTATTACAAATAACTGTCTTTTGCCAGCGATTTTCCCCGCCCTAAATTTAGTAATCGGAATGGAATCCTTACGGCAACTCCCTGATTACACTAAATAAGTTTGCTATAGCTACTATAGTAGGTACGTTTAAGTAGGATTTGGTTTTATTCCCGCGGAAACTTTTTTCCTGGTAAAAAGTAGCTAATATCCTTCGTTTTTCCAACTATTTGTGCCAAATTTCTGCTAAATTGGATGCTCCGTTAATGAGTAATAAATCAACAAATTTACAATTTTACATTTATTTATAATAAGCTAACTTCAAAATTCAAAAACCTTCCCCCGTGTGTGTACAATAATTTACCAAAATTTTATAACAATCAGTTTACCCTTAGTTCGCGAGTCCAACTAACACTTGACCTTTTTTCATAGAAACCTTGCCCTAACCACAAAAAACACATTAAAAAAGAATTATCCTATTTGGTGCAGTCTTTCGGAAAATACGGCGTGACCAAGGGAAAGCAGGGGTTCATTTTTATAAATAAAGATGTTAGTAGGATCAGTTTAAGGCACAGAGTAAAGATGTGGGATAAGATTTTTTCTCAAATATCATTGCGTGTGCTGTGTTAATATGGTTCTCGTACATTAGGTATATTTTTTACGCTAAAAAATCCTCATGGATAACTTCGCGTCACGGGGCTGGCTCGTTCTACCGGTTAAAACCCAGCGAGGTCCACCAGTCGTCATGTACAAGGGCTACGGGCACGCCTTTCTATTCTTCCGTGAACCTCACGGCGTCAAATTCGCAGGACCCCCTCGCGGGATCAGAGTGTAATTTACACTACCCCTCCTAAATTCGGGGAAATAAATCTTTTGTTACAGTCTTCTTTCACTTCACTCCCACTCCTCCTAGAGAGACGCTAGGGAACCCGTCGCCCGTTTTTTTCCCCATGGGAGCTCCCTTGTTGTGCTGTGGCTGCAGGCCCTACCAACTTTGACCAACTGATAAGCAGAGACCATTCGGATCAGCTATCAGAGCAGTCCGGCCGCGGAGGCTCCATATCGTACAACCCCCACCACAGGTCGACATTTATGTCGTCGACCTGGACGTACGTAGGTTTCCCTTCTTTCTTTTTTTCTTTTTTCTTCTGACTAGACTTATCCAGCTTTACTCAGCCCTTCGACAAGGTGGACACCATTCGAGGGGTCTCTTACATTACATACGCTATCCTACACCATGTTAGCCGAGTCACAGTCTCCTTCTACTTCATCGTTGATTACTTCTGTACCTAATTTAAATTAACTTTTAATTTTTTAACAAGTTGTCACGTTGTGCATACTAACGTTAAATAAAGATAAAGAAGAATCTTGACTAAAATACGCTTTAAAAAATAACAAAGACTACTTTCTAAATGTATGTCAAATAATGTTGCTTGAAAAGTAACGTACCTTACACAAGAAAGTTCAACAGTAGTTGGTTGGGAAACTCAATTTCAAGTTACGAGAAAAGTACACCGTCTGCAACTTGCAAGTAGCCTTTGATGTTAACTTTATGAGGCGCGCACTGCGACAAGATGCACTGTAAGTTTAAACAGACGCTAAGATAACAACATTTCTTCTCTTTAAAAGCTTCAGTCAAAAAAATATTTATATCTAGCGGTGGCGTTTTTTTATCTCTGACACCAAATGTCTAAGACATATTTTTTCGCTGTATGTTGATCAAAACTCATGGTTCACAAACCTTTACCGATAAATAAGTATCTCATATACACATAAGGGATGCTCGCAGAGGTTTGGTGCCCAAGTCATATTTGTTCAAGATCACATTTCCAACAAGCTTATAGGTATAACTTTTTCGAGAATCGTGTTCCCGTTTTAAGGGGTTTTTGTAAGCTTCAGATAATTTTAAAGATAAACCTAAATACTATGGAATAGTGAAAAAACTTCAAAAATAAATAAATGCGACTTCTGCATCTAGCTTTTAGGTAGTGTACTAAAATTATTATACAATATTACGAGCTTTTTATTAGCTTCACCTGTATGTTTGTATGTGTGTATGTTTGTTTGTTACCGACTTCTTTGGGCGCGATTTTGACCCACTTTAAACGGCCAGATTTCGTTCAAACTTTGTAGATTTATTGAGGACCGATGACAATACACTAATTTGATAAAATTATTCCATTTTTCAATTTGCAAAAATGATTTTTGTTAATTTATATAATTTTCATCTATAGTCGATAAGGTAAGAAAATAAAGCACTCTCTGATGCTTCGCATCATGAGTCGTGCAATAGTTTAAAATTAAAAAAACAAGCTATTATAAATAATCCAAACTAAAAAGTAGAAAATAAATAATAGTTTAAAAAAACTAAAAAACACGCTTTTTATAGAAAACCGAACTAAAAAATAGAAAATAAATTTTAATGAATTTAAATTAAGAAAATAGTGTTAAAAATTTCAATGAATATAAATTAATAATAGTGTGAATAAAAAAAAATTATTTTATTTTAAAAAAAAGCGTGGGGTGCTTTTTAAGATATTATCGAAATGATAATCACTCTACTCATATCTGTCAATAAAATATTTATAACTATTGACACCATGCACCCCACGCTTTTTTTAAAATAAAATATTTTTTTTTTTATTCACACTATTATTAATTTATATTCATTGAAATTTTTAACACTATTTTCTTAATTTAAATTCATTAAAATTTATTTTCTATTTTTTAGTTCGGTTTTCTATAAAAAGCGTGTTTTTTAGTTTTTTTAAACTATTATTTATTTTTATATGAGACGCATTTGTGACATGCTTCGTAAGTAACTTACACCATAATGACGGCTTGAAACTTTTCCATCTTTTCTACAAAATTTACCACCTCCAGCGTTTTGTGGTCACATGTTTGCTTTTTCGCTAAAAATTTTTGTTAGTGCACTAGACCACCACTAATTTTATTAACTTTTATAACAACCAAATGCCTTTTTGACTTTATTCTTTTTACCAATAGGGTAATGCACTATAAAATAATTTGGAAAATCCAATAGTGCACGCCTCATAGCGGTGATTCACATTTAAAAAAAAAAGACCAATTTCTCTGCCACATACATGGTCACATAAACACAGACTCACGGACGTCCAAGAATGATTAGTTTTAATGTTATTATTTATTATATTAAACAAATTAATTGTTTATAAAATGTACCATATGTGCTAGACAGATTATTTAACTTCATATTAGTGCACTCATATTATCCTGTAAGTGCTATATTAAAAAAAAAAACGGCATTTAAGTTTCGAAAGGCTGGGTTTTTTGACATGTCGAGAGTAGAGCACTACCTCACCGTTTCGCTTATGAGGCGTGCAAAAGCAAGTTTTATAAATACTATAATTTTGTTCAAGCCTTTTTATGCTACGTTTGCTGTAAAATGTACACAAAATCGGCGTAATTAAGACATCTATCGTTTATGTGACAGTATGTCTACTAAAAGGCTGTAATTCATATCAAAGCATGTAATGATATTAATATTGCTCGCTACAAGTGAGTGTAATTATTTTCGTTCAACTCGTAGCGACTTTACGTTGATGTAAGAGAAAGTAAAAGGCTTTTTATTACTCATAAAATTATTCTCTCGCGACACGTTCGGAACCTACTCGTAATATCGGCTGCAAGTCACAAAAATTGGGGATAATTTAGTGACTGGGAACTAAGATGTAAAATAACAATCACATAGGCCTCAAACGGGTTAAGGGTTCCGTACCTATCTCATCCTGTATTGTCTGCCTATCTGTCGGTCCGACCTTTGAAGGCCTCTGTCCCTTAAACCGTAATTTATCAATTAATGCGATGCTAAATTTTGCACGGCATATGAGTTGTTATTGCAGTTATCCTATTAAATAATAAAAATAAAAAATGAACGAAATTGAAATTGTGCTCATACGAGGGACGTTTTGGTTCAATATGTTTCGGATAATCGTCTATCTATCGTAAAAACGGTAATCCATACAAACTTGGAGTTATTGTTGGGTAATCTCTAACGCAAAACAACGAAAAATAAATATGTGCTAAGTGTGAGTCGGGCTTGCGCTTAAAAAAAGAAAACGCATCGAGAAGGAGATCCGTTTTACTATTATTATAATGTTACACAAATACGAAAAAAATAATTTAAAAGAGTTAAAATTCTTAAAGTTGGAAATAAAATACAATTAACCTACTTGTATTTACCGAGTTAATACTGTTAAAACTAGATGGCGCTTACGTAACCATCTTGAATTCCATTTGCATTTGACCGATTTTTCGTTTTTATTTTATAGTAAAGTCATCAATTAACTTCCATTAAATATTTAGATAATATTAACAACTACTCTTGTGATTAACCGTCTTGTGGGGGAAAAGGTTCTCAAGAAGAGTACCCGACAGTACAGCGTGGGACGCCTCTCCAACAGATGGACGGGATGATCTTTCTCAAAGGTTACCAGTCAAATCATTCATGGAAAAAAAATATGATAATGTAAAATATATAATGTTAACAAGATATCGTTTTGATTTTCCAAAATTTTAATGATGAACTTAACCAAAAAAATATGAAAATTAAAAAAATAAATAAAAAAAATGGGCTGAAATAGTAGAATAGTTAATTTAAAACGTTGTTAGTATTTAAATTAATTTTATGAGTTAGTGCTTAGACTAAAAAAATAAAAAAAAGGTTTTGTTTAAATAAAATATCATTTGCTGGTTGGTACTTAACTGTTTTAACACAACTTACAAATTTTTATTTAGTAAAGACTAGTAGTCTTTTACTAGCTAAAAACGCAGTTATTTCTTGATGAGATATTCTAAATGACTAAACGGGGAACTGCGTTGTGGACATCTTCTTTACCCCTGTCGGACAAAAGAGGTCCGGGCGTCGGGGTAAAGACTAGGCGTTTTAACCCATGACCCGGGCGAGTCTCGAGGGTGGACGCACCCTCGGTGATTTTTTGGAGAGGGCCTACTTATCAGGCCCCCTTATAAACAAAATGACCACTTTTAGGAAGTGGCAAAAATGGGGATTAAAACAAAAAACAAGAACAAAAGTACAAACGAAAAATAAAAATAAAAACTGAGATGAAATAAAATGAAAACGAAAATGGAGAATTAAAATAAATAAAGGTAATTTTGAAAAAACTAACTAAACTAGCGTTTGAGCCAGGCTAGATTTGGGAGGTATTAGCTCCCTTGGAAGTGGCCGGCCTTCCGGTGGACGGGCATGCAAAGGCGCAATGCCCCTTAGGTGGGAGTGGGTACTATTGTCCGCCGTGTCAAACAGCCGGGCGGCCAGTCTGGCGATAAACTCACCTATCGGCTCTGCCTTTGTGTCCCTAACAATTGTACTGGGATTGGGATGGGATTGTAAGGGTAATTGTTAGTTGCAGACGTCACCGAGTCATACGATGTGGAGACTGTTAGGTGACTCCTTTATCTTGCAGTGGCCATTTTTGGGCTTATGTTAATTGCGATTAACGTGTTACATACATACAAACCGTCGCCTAGTTGAAAGTTTACACAATTTTTGTACTGGACCTCTTTAAACAATAAACTAATTATTTATTCGCATTTATTTATTTCATAACGTACACACATACAATAATAAGTTGATAAGTTGCGTCCAATAAACGAATTAAACAAGTTTGGGTTGGTTGGTTTCATTCGTTTATTTTAAACGATATACGAAGGTAAGCAACATGGTGTGTCATCAGTTATTGGATCGGTAATCGCTTTAGTAGCCTTTTTTGTCAAACTCCTTCGTGCTTTGGAGGGCAGCGTAAAACCGTCGGTTCTATTGGTACATAATATGACAAGTTGTTAAATCAAGTAAGATACCTCTAATGGGGATAGCTCAAAAACTCTAAAGTAGCCACTTCTAGCAGACCTGTCAGAAAAATCTCATAGATGTATAATAAAAACAATACAACACATTTTAAAATAACTTACGACTATGATTTCTCTGTAGCTAATTTTTATAAAGTACCTGCGCTTTGTTCGAAGAATAAATAAAATATATCTTATGACAGAGCTAGTTAGCTGCTGCAAACCCCTTAAGAGGCCATACTACTATTTAATTATTGTTGGCAAAGGTTTCTATAGATCTGCTGAGCAGATTCGACTAAAATGTAATTACTGTGTTCTGTAGGATATGCCTCAAACCATAAAAAACGTGTATAATAAACTATTCATTTATTACATGTATTTTAATGAAAGTCTCAGTGAGATGAGATGTAACTGCACTATTCACGCACGCTCAGTTACATATTACGTCATCCTTGTTTTTACTCAAGTTTTCTGACACGTAGTACTTACTGCCTCTCAAGTCTGGAACATGATTAAATCGCTAAAAGCTGCTCCCTCGCACCATACTCCTCGTAATATTAAATTATTTTCAAATATACGTATTTATATCATGTACAGAGCGGAATGAGATGTTGTCATAAAAGGCAATAAGAATAATATATTTATGCTACATAAGACTCATGCGGGTAGGTACTTACGATAAAACCGGTATAGTACCTAGTCGTTAAGAAGTAGTCAAGACAACTATTAAAATTAATTTATGATACTAAGTGTAGAACAGTCGGCTTTTTACTTCCTGGTTTTTTTTTTCTTTGTTAAAATAATATTTATTCTTAACATGATTTTGCCAGCGGCTTCGACCACCCTAAATTTGGTTATCGCCGTGGGATTATTACGTTAAATCATTAATTGCATTTTATTAACTAAATATAGCAAACTATAGCTGTAGATATCTATCTCCAAATCAAATTTCATTTAAATCGGTTCAGTGGTTTAAGCTTGAAGAGGTAACAGATTACAGACAGATAGATTTAAACTGTGTAAAAATTAATTAACGCATTATATTTAGAAAATCTGCATACTTTTTAGATATCTCTAAAATTCAACTACCTTCCCTAAGTCCATGGTGTTTTATTTTACCGCTTATCCCTCTAAAGTTGGTTATTAACGACGTGTGGGACGAATACTAACCCAACTTAGTCCAGCACACACAACGCAGTATCAGAAGCAGTGTTGCGATGGCCTTACCACCTGTCACGCAGAACTAAAGGGTTTGCTAAAAAAAGTTTGTCCCCCACTTTTTGATATGGATGTGTGTCCACCCACAAGTTACCGCCTTCTGGGAAATAATACCGTAACAATATAGGACATACGAGTTTGTACAATATAATGGAAAACGCGCCCCTGGGTCAAATATTAAAATGGTTGTCCCACAGGGTTCCATTCTTGATCCGTTCATATTTATAGAGTATGTTAATGGTCTGCTTTGCGTTGGTAATCATAATTATGAGATAGTGTTGTTTGCGGATGACACATCACTTTTATTTAAATTTGAACTAAGCCAAACTATCTTAGATAATATTGATAATAATTGTCTGTCAAAAGTTGTTCATTAGTTCAGTGTAAACAACAATTGTCTGTCATTGGTTGTTGAATAGTAATAAACCAAATGTATTTAATTCCTTAACCCGTGGTTTAAGCTTCAATGGGGCCCACACAAAGTTGGATTGGCGAATATAATTATACTTGGATCTGCAATATTCGTGGTTAAAAAGATTCGTCAACTCACGGACGAAACAGCTCGAATAGTTTGCTTCAGCTACTTTTTTAGCATGATGTCCAACTGTATTTTATTATGGAGTCACGCAGCTGGTATTTAAACAATCTTTGTTCTGAGGAAGCGGGCTATCCAAGCAATTTACAATTGATCCCATAGAGTAGGCAGTCTAAGCGATATATTTATGGAAATTAATACATTTTAACCTTATCATCTCAGTATATTATTTTTTAGTAGTAGTATTATTTATTCCGTGCTTGTACGCCTCAGGGCGTACTCTCAACATGGCATGCAATACACAGCTAGTCAGGGAACACCATCGTCATAAATAAAGTAACTTTTTTGTCACACCTTATTAATAAAAGGAGAAACTTCTATGTTAAAATTGTTCTTAGCAAAAAAACTTTCTCTCTAACTCGAAGCCGACAAGGAAGTTGTTTTTGTAGAAATAAATTTATACTTTCCATATGAATAAAGTTAACATTTTTAATAAAAGTCTTTTATGTAATGGAAAAATCATGATCCAGAAAACCATGAATTCTAATTTTTGTTAGGTATACTTTATTCTCGAAGATTTTCGGCATTACTGCGGGATTGTGTGACTTGTATCCTAACCACCTATGCGTGGCGTATTGCGTAATATTATCAAAGGCTCAGGCAACTGTAACATTATAGTATTGGTACATTAATAAAAAACAAGTGCAAGTAAGTTATCGAAAACCATTGTATATTTTATTTTATTTAATATACCTGCAGAAAATAAGTTTAATTATTACTTTTAAAATAAAATTTTATTGATGTCAGAAAACAATTTTACTCAACAATTACATTATTTTATATACATTAATATAAAAGAAAAGAGGAGATAATCAACTAATTTTAATTTGATTTAAAATCCTTTGAATTAAGATGTTCTTTTAAGACTCTAACCTTCAGGAAGGAAGATAAACGAAGAGAGATTATTTCTATGTATGTATATTTATATTGTAGGTATTTCTTAATTCTATGCAGATTTTGTATGTTTGTAAGATTGATGTACTAGAACTTTACTTGGAGTTGTATGTAACGTTCGTAACGAGCGTATCTCCAGAGCAAAGATGTAGTTGGGATTTTCATCAGGCAGACTTGTGTCTCGATAGCTCACTGGTAGAGCGCTTACACGGAAGTTAAGGGTTGCAGGTTCAAGTCCTGGCTCGCGGCCAAATGTTTTGACTGCATCTTTGCTATTAAAATATTTATTAATATGTCACTAAAAAAAAATATCCAAATAGGAATGGATTATGAGTGTTTTATTAATTTAATATTAAAAATATAATCCTACTAATATTATAAACGCGAAAATTTGTAAGTATGGATGTTTGTAACTCAAAAACGCTTCAGCCACTGGCCGGATCGGGATGAAACTCGGCACACCTATAGATTAGGTCCTGGAATAACACATAGGCTGCTTTTATCCCGAAAAATTCAAAAGTTCCCGCGGGAATAACTATAACGGAGCTTAAACGAACTATAGCTATAGCTACAGCTTGATATAGCAAACTTCATTAGTGTAATTAGGGAGTAAATTACAGTATTAATACTGTGATGAAATAAAGGAGTCCCACGCCGATAACCGAATTTAGGGCGAGCTAATTAAGGAGTAGATCACAGTATTATTACTGTGATTAAATAAAGGAGTCCCATGCCGATAACCGAATTTAGGTCGGGCAGAGCCGCTGTCAATGTCTAGTAAAGCGTATTGCGAAAATGGCACTGTAATTTGTAAATATATGTATTAAGTAGGTAAAGCAACTAGACGCTTTCGGAAACTTTCAGTCACCAGCGCTGTTTTTATTATTTGTTGGTTAAATTTCTACTGAAGTTAAAAGTTAATTAAATCTTATGAAGCTATAGACAATATAAAAAGTATATTTTTTTTTTTATTTATTTATTTATTCAAATCTTATGCTTACATTATATTACATACATAATATTAATACCTAGTTGAGATTATAGATTTGTAATCTATACGTAGGTAACTATAATATGCCTATGCAATAATGACGCAGAAACTTGTATTATCTAAGTAATGTAAGTAAACTGTACAACAAGCAACAGCTAATCAATCTACCCTCCACACTAGTTAAAAAACTGTATGGTGGATAAGTAGACGATGCCCTGTTTTACATAACAACGTGATCGTGCTAGTCTGGGGCTAGTAAACAAGTTTGCGCAGTATATGTAATAAAAAAAGATAAACAAAAAAAATACTTACATGTAACTAGGAGTTTAAATACATGGATTAAATAATTAGGAACTAGACGAGTGTACAATTATTTAGGTATACAAAACATACTTTAAGTAAATATTTTATTACTGACTCAATAATTACTTTTAAATAAATGATAAGTAACATAAAAAACGTGTAATAGAAGTGTGTAATTAATTGTGTGAAATTAATTTCTACTGAAGTTAAAAGTTAATTAAATCTTATGAAGCTATAGACAATATAAAAAGTATATATAATATATATGTATATTTAATAATTAATCATCCGAATCATGGTGCCGTCACTACGAACAATCTTACAAGGAATACGGGATCCAAGCTCTTCAATTATCAAATATATCTGTTGTTTGAAATTTTAAATATAATATCATCGATGCCGTTGGCAAAACAACTAGAAGAACTAGAAGACTTTCATAATCTAACGAACTCATATAAAATGCATATAAAATCGGTAAAAAAGTTGGACTCACGCATCGTAGGTTCCGTACTACCATACAATTTACAAACACAAAAAATAAAAAAGTACCTCCCATCCATCTAATGACAGACCAAGCCTCACGTTGCTTTACTTCGCATGTCGCTTCCAATAAACAAATGTTGCTAAGCCAAAAGTATGTTTTGTATTAAGAATATGGACTATATTTGCTAGGCGGCGATTTTATGGTAATAACTTGACCCCGTCTCACACTTGGCCTGTTTTTATTATTTTATTAAGATGGTTATGGCTGGTGGACATTAGGGTGGAACGTGAAAAATTAAGTGAAAATTTAATTACTAATTTATATTGAACATAATATCGCTCTCCAAGTTTTTATCACCCAACTTATGAAACTTGGGCAATAAAATATAAAAAGTCAATTAAACTATTACTAAAAAGTATAAAATAAAAAAAAAGTAATTTTTTTTTTAAAACTTGCTTTTCTTAAAACATTAGGATCATATAAAAATTCAATCGAACAGAAAACTGTACTAAAAAGTAAAAAATATTTTTCAAAATGAATATAATTTTTTTTATATCCACTTACGACTGCCAGAAAAGCAAGGCGTGCGCACTTACATACAATCACTTGATAAACTCTTAATTAATATCCACTAAAACTCTAGCACGTCAAATAATCGTGTGTAGCACGCCTTGCTTTTCTTGCAGTCGTACGTGGATATCATAAAAATTATATTAATTTTGAAAAATTTATTTTTTACTTTTTAGTCCAATTTTCTGTTAAGATAGAATTTTTATATGATTATAATGTTTTAAGAAAAGCAAATTTTTTTTACTTTTTTTTATGGTAATTTAAGATGGTTATGGCTTGAGCCCGTTTCATACTTGGCCTGTTTTTATTAAGAGTTCACACTATAGTCACTGCAAGTATGAAGCTTGTATGTATTACGGTTTTTACGGTAAAACAAAAAACAAAAATGTGTTCCTTGTATCTTGCGACCGCCCCTCAAAATTTTACTCTTTGATTTTTTATAATTTTAATTTTGGTTGATTCTGCTTACTTCGGTCTATCTTTTCAGTCGGTTGGACGGACAGATAAACAGCCTAGGCTTCGTAAAAGGGCTTGGCACGGAACCCTAAAAATATATAATATTCAAGTATCACGATTCTATATAGTATTAGAATTCCTTTTAGATGTACATTCAATGCTATCACTACAAACGATCTTACGAGGATTCTGGCATTCAAAGGTTAAGCAGCGACACAATGTGCGATGCGACCTTTATTTTACGAAGCAGACCTATTTTTTTCTATAATCCCATTTGCGAGCACATTTCTCACAGCTGTCTCTTCATTTATCATGCGCACTGAAATGGAATCGTTAGCAAATATTTCATCCAGGGCCTTTGCTATGAACTGCTTGCTTGCTTACCTCAGCCATTATACGCCCACTGTAGGGAAATATGCCTCTATTTGGGTGACATAGTAGCTAGTGTGTATTCAACTGTCAAAAATATCAAGGCACTCTTATAAGAGATCTGACTTGGCGTTTAACGACTTCTGTCATATTATGACAACAGCCAGGACTGCCGGTTCAACGCGCTTTGTGAAGCACGCAAATAAAAAAAGTGTGTCATTAGGTGGTCATCCATCGAGGTCCTGACCACGTCCGACGTTGCTAAATTTCACTTATCGTTTTCGTAGGCGAAGTTGATTGGACCACGAGACAAGAACTGTAGTGACTATAAATTATGACGACGTACTTTTACGTTACAGCTATCGATACTATGAATGCCAACTTAGTTAATGTCAGAGAATGGAGTAAATTACACGTTCCATCGAAAACACAGGTAATAATTATTGGAAGTCCAAAGTTAATATCAAGAATCGACTTCACGAAATTACCTTCAGTTGGACCAGACAGTGTAATTATCTCTTACAGCGAAAATGTCAACAATGTTGGCATCATAATTGACCGAACTTTTTCTTAGGTGCCTCATTTACAAAAGTTAAAGATTACGTAATTTTCTTCCAATATCCTCTATAATTGCGCTGACACAATCATTACTTCATAATATTGTCGACTATGCTGACGCCAGCTATTTTCTCACGGAGGACCAGCTAAATAGATTTAAGCGTCTTCGAAATTTATATTATACGTTTTATATTTGGACTTCGTAAATATGATCATGTTTCTAGTTTTCGTCAACCATTCAAGTGGCCTCTTATTCGTATTCGCCGGATTTTTCATAGTGTTTCTCTTCTGTATAGCATTTTGTTTAATAATAAGTGAACCCCAACATATTTAAAAAAAATCGGCCAAGTGCGAGTCGGACTCGCGCACGACGGGTTCCGTACCATTATCTACGAAAACGAGCAAAAAAATCATGTATTGTATGGGAGCCCACCTTAAATATTTTTTTTTCTGTTTTTTAGTATTTGTTGTTATAGCGGCAACAGAAATACATCTTTTGTGAAAATTTCAACTGTCTAACTATAACGGTTTATGAGATACAGCCTGGTGACAGACGGACGGACGGACGGACGGACAGCGAAGCCTTAGTAATAGGGTTCCTAATTACCTTTCAGGTACGGAACCCTAAAAACGTTTCTAATTTGTAGGTATCTCCAATACTAATCTCCGACCATCGACAAATTTCTTCTGAAATCATCAGCGCACTGCTCCAATTTTTACAGTAACTCATTAACAGTGCAAAACTTTGGAATGCTTTGCCTTTGTCCATTAAGAATGGAAATCTTAATATATTTTCCCAAAAACAAATAAAAAGTCAATTCTATCCTACACCGTAATATATTCGTATATGTATATTAGCTATTATTTTGCTATTTATGTAATATATGTAGACATTTAAGTAATATATGTAGGTTATGTAAGTAATTATGTATTTCTATGTATATATTATGAGTATTGATTTATTTATATATTATATTTAGGGTGTGGTGCGACGGCAAAGAGGAGATCTTCTGCCAGGCGAGGTCTTATGCCTGGGGACCGCCGTGGTACACTCAACTTGTACTTCGGTTTCTTTTATATACTGAACTGTGAAGGAAACTTCGATAGCGCGATGTAGGACGCGTGACGTTAGCTTTGTTTGTAAGCGGTACGATATGATCCGCTTCATCACTCCCTTCCCAGACCGAAGGTCGATATTTCTTGCAGTGATGCTTGCGTACGATCTTGAGAATGCCGAGTATGCGCCGTCCACAGTGAGTCGGGAGGGCGTGTAGTGCATGCCGAATATCAGCAGTCTGCGGTGGGTCGAGACTGGTACGTTGCTGGCTGTGTGTCTGCAGTGCGTCGAGATACTGGCGAGTGCTGGCATGGAGGTTGCGTATGGCCACAGTGAGGCGGGTCCATAGAATGATTGGCTGTGTGTCCCTTTGAATCGAGACACTGGCCTGAATTAGCGGCAGAAGCGACGAGCAGAGAATGCCACGCTGGAGTGAGAGTACTCGACAGGGTGGTGTGATGCTGTACAGTGGAAGTGCCAAGCTGGAGTGTGAATCCTAAACAGGTTGTGGAAGAATGCTGTACAGTTGCGTCGCCGGAGAGGAGCTGCAGGAGCTAGAAAGGGCTGAAGTGCTGCGATAGGTCCTGATGAAGGCTCTGAGGTGCGAAGCGTACGGTTAAAAACTGGTCCGTGTACCTGGTAGGAAGGAGTAGGCTGCTGGCTGCGGAAGGTGCGTCAATGTTCAGCTCGGGATCACCAATGTGGTGCGGCGGCAAAATGGAGATTTTCTGCCAAGCGAGGTGTTATGCCTGGGGACCGCCGTGGTCCACTCAACTTGTACTTCGGTTTCTTTTATATACTGTACTGTGAAGGAAACTTCGATAGCGCGATGTAGGACGCGTGACGTCAGCCTTGTTTGTAAGCGGTACAATATGATCCGCTACAAGGGGTATGAATGTGTGTGACCGAGGTAGGGCCAGGGTCAGGGGATTACTTGGGCGTTCATTGGATGTCAAGCAACCCGGGAACACTGCCTCAATGGTGTTCCAGAGCTATTATCGTTGTCCAAGTGACGCACTTATGCTCTGTGTAGCTTCTGTACTCATTATGCACCGCCGTCGATATATATATATCTCTCTTTATATTCATTTTAAATTTTATGTTGCATCACCTACCTAATTGTGCATTCAAAAATTAATGTTTCCTATGCCCAACGAGCTGTATTGTATTATATCGTGTTATTGAAATACCCACTAATTTTACATTCGAAATCCTACTATTCCTTTCGCGGTTGAATTCGTAGTAAGGGCCCTGTTCCTGTGTCCTTTGCAGAGGATTACTAATATAACTATTATGTGCAGGATAATAATAAAATCATGAAATACGTAGATATTAGTATTTTTAGGGATCCGTATCTCGATAGGAAAAAACGGTCCCCTTATAGGATCACTTTGTTATCCGTCCGTCTGTCAAAACCCTTTTTCTCAGGAAAGCGTGGAAGTATCAATCTAAAATTTATATTTAATATTCTGGTCTACTGTCCCTTGGAGCTGTGAAAAAATCAAACTTCTAAGCCAACACAATCAAAAGATACAGCCGTTTATGCCGTAAATTTCCGCAAATTTTCTAAACTCGCAAGGAAGTAAAAACCTACACGGTACTTCCCGTGATCTCAGAATCTTGAAATTTGGTACTAAGCAATGTCTTATAACACAGATAAAGGAAAAATTGCGAAAACCGTAAATTTTTAGTTACATCATATAATAAAACGCGTGGTTTCGCCAGGTAAGAAATTTATACGAACTAGCTTTTGCCCGCGGTTCCACCCGCCCTAAATTCGGTTATCAACGACAACTCGTCAATTGTAGAAAAAAACGACTTATACTTGACGTTTTCAAGTAGCCTATATCTTTTCTCGGGACTCAAACTATCTCCGTGTCAAATTTCATCCTAATCAGTACAGCGGTTTAAGCGTGAAGAGGTAACAGAAAGTCAAACAGACAGAGTTACTTTAGCATTAACAATATTAGCATAGATTGCATGGATTTGGTAATTATGAAAGTGGCTTGCGATTTCATGATTTTTTTTCTTTAATTTGACCTATAGGTTTCATTTGTACTATGAAAAACAATTTAAAAAAAAAACAAAATGGTTTAAAGCTAGGAAAATCAATAGAATCCTAAACAATGTAATAAATCCGGCAAGTGCGAGTCGGACTCGCGCACCGTGTTTTCCATACCGCTGTTTACGTAATTAAAAAAAAAGAAAAGAAAAGAAAATCTTTAATCGACGGTACATCACAACACAACACGTTAAAAAGATATGAAAGTAATTAAAAATTCAAGAAAAATAAAAAACAAATTTAACATCACTAGGTAGGTTTTAACCTGTGCTGCAGTGCATTGTAGAATAGGTGTTAGCTCAGCATAATATGCTGCAGTCTATAATAGGCTACAGCGCTGATGTTCAGCTGATACCCTCAAATGAGTCATGAGCGAGAGGATGGCTGACACAAAAAGCAAGATAAAAATGTACAAGGTTGTTTTGTGCGTACATTTTAAACTTACAACCATACGAGAAAGAGGGTGGAACTACCCGTGTTGTGAAGTTACACACGGCCAATGGAACGCTACAGCGCCCGGTATTGAAGTTAGCAAGACTCCCAGTTGATCTGCCCAGGGATGATGGTCCTGCTCCGCTCAACCCTCAAAATCAAGTTTGACTCGGCACTCATGAGGATCTCAGCCCAGAAATCCCCACCCCCCAGGATGTTCTCGCCACAGTGTCGTGACGTTATTCAGAACGCACCTGTAATAAGCGACGAGTGAAGCGGCCACACTTTTAACGCGGCGACACTTTTCTTCTGCTTGCCCCAGCTGATTTGTGTCAGGTTTTGAACCTCAACCAACTTAATAATATCTTCACCAAACTAATATTATTTACTCGGACCCGTCTTAGTGTAAAATCAGTGAAGTGTATCGCAGTGTTTCAGCCATAGATATAGGATGTAAAAGATTCACAATGTCAGTTTAGTGATGATACCAAAAAAAAACCCAAACCAAGTGTTAGTAACTGACTTTGTGTGGGTTGAGAAAAGTGTTGTCTGCGTACACTATCGACATTGTGCTTTATCGATATATTCATGCCTGTTCTCCATTTTTATGTTAAAGATACCTTTGTGTAAATTTTATTAGAATCGATGCAAATGCGGCAGAATTATAAGGCTATGACATGCGGGCGGACATGACGAGTTTACAAGGGTCCGTTTTTGCCATTTGGCTACAGAACCCTATAAAAAAAGACTATTAACCACTTGCGCTTAAGTAACATTTGTAAGAAACATTATTAAAATTAAATTACTCTGGATGTTGATAAATAATTTCGGGAAAAAGTATCGATATACTGATACTTATGACGTCATCGTTTTGTCAAGCCCTAGCGTAACGAAACATTTTACAATTTTACCTAAAATAACATGAATTAGAACCATTCTATATGAAATAATACCACGATTTACAAAGAAAAGCAATATAATAACGTAAAAACTGTTTTCTGAGCCAATTTTTAACAGAAATGCGACAAAATATGGTTTGAAAAAAATAGGTGAGAATTTCGTATTTATCTGTGAAAAGCATGTTTGTTCGGGTTATTTCTTCCTGTGACGGAACAATTAGGTTTGTAACAAGTCACCATACCCAAGCACTAAACTTTTAAGTCCTTTATTGTCAGGATTGACCTAATAATCAACGAAACCCGTGATGTCAACAAACAAACAAGTTCCTATCGGTTTCTAATCGAAAAATAATAGACAGATCAATTCAACGAACTTATCTGCTCATCATCTTGTAAGTCTCCCTATTTTTTACACATCCCCCGACTACTCGGTCTTACAAAGACCATTTGGTTTTTTTCAGCTGGACACAGTTTCACTTCACTGTAAATTCGCGCGGGTAATAGAGTTTTTACTGTAAGTATTGAAACTAGCGTAGAAAACTTGAAGCGAGTGGGGACAACAACTTTTCGTTAATATTCAAAAACACACACAAATCAGCTGGGGACGCAGGAGAACTGTGCTGCTGCGCTAAAAATGTGGCCGCTTCACTCGTCGCTTATTACAGGTGCGTTCTGAATAACGTCACGACACTTTGGCGTGAACAGCCGGCATAGTCGGGCGCGGCGGTTTACGAATATTAAACTAAAACAAAAAGTGTGCGGCTATGCGGTCACTTATCCAGTGACTGACTAAGTCTAACGTAACTTAACTTTGAATATTGTTTCCAACAAACAAATGTGCTACTGTTTCTCTTAGTAACACATGCTTAATGCCGCTGATACTCGTACGGTAATTTGTGATAGTTTTTAATATTTGTTCTTATATTACTTTAGAGGTCACATCATAATCACGGAAAGTTTGAAGGTAACATGTGTTACTGTTTTTACATAGAATTGAAACAAAGGAAACGGGTTTCTTGTATGGGAATCTAACTTATTTTTACTTTTTAAACTTCTTATTATTTGTAAGAAAATTAGCCTTTATAACACATATTCATTAAAATTTTCAGAATTTAACCTATTTGGGTCTTTAAGATTTAAGAGCCCTTTAATAGTCAGGTAGACAGACTGACAAACGGCGTAGGCTGACTTCGTCGGCAAAAAAAAAATGAGTAGATTTCCAGATTTATTGTAGTATACATTCAAATAATTTTAAAACAGCTTTGTTTGTGACATCACAGACGGACACTGTTTCAAGTCATTTTTCATTGAGTATGACCTTAGTCTTATCTACTCTCCCTGAAATCTTAGACATTATTACTGCTATAGTAAATAAGTCATTAACAAGCTATGTTTTCCCTGATTTGTGGAAGGTGCCAGTAGTAAAACCTATTTCTAAAAAGCCTAATCGAATGAGCGAAAACGATCTACAGTCAATAAATATGTTGTCCTGTGCTTCCAAGGTTCTAGAAAAAGTGCTTAGTATGCAACTTTCAGGTTACTTAAAGCAAAATGATATACTTCCGAAGGGCCAGTCAGGTTTTCGGAAACGATTTAGCTCTAATTGATGTTATTGACAATATATTGCATTCACAGGATAATAGCATGGGCTCAATATTAGTGCTGCTAGATTTTTCTCGAGCATTTGACTCAATAGATATTCCACTTCTATTGTTCAAACTGTCATATTACGGTCTTGTTCCTTCTGCAGTGGCATGGTTTAGTAGCTATCTTGAAAACAGATATCAATATGTAGAAATTTCTGGGGATGATGGTATAAAGAAGGTCTCATCAGCACAGCATGTAGAAAGAGGAGTAGCACAGGGCTCTATTTTAGGACCTCTTCTGTTTGTTCTGTATATTGCAGACATCACATCATGCATACACAACTGTAACCATCATTTTTACGCTAATGACCTTCAGATTTATATGTCAACGCAGCCACAAAATACTAAATGAGGATCTAAATAGGATAGCATTATGGTCAGACAGAAATTGTCTAGTGCTAAATCCGACAAAATCTACTTATATGATCTTAGGTTCAAAAAAACAAGTACTTATGATTTCTCAACACCAGCCAAACTTGAATATTGCTGGTGAACAAATTCAGTGCGTTTCTGAGAGTAGAAACCTGGGGCTTATACTTGATAGCAACCTGAGATTTGATTCTCATGTTTTAGATGCAGTACGAAATTGTATGGGCCATGTCTTCTAGCACGCTCCAAACATCTAATACAAAGAGTGCAAAATTCATGTGCCCGTTGCTGTTTTCTCATTCCACCAAGGACCCATGTGACTCCTTATCTTAATAACCATAAGTTGCTTAAAATTGACGCTCGCAGGAAATTGCACTTTTCGGTTTTATTGTTTGGTGTTATCAAAACACAAAAGCCAAGCTATTTGTATGAAAAACTATCGAGGGACCGAGATAGAAACAAATATGACACTCGTGCTTCTTCGTATTTAATCAATTGCTCACGACATAGGTCAGCATCCTTTAGAGGCTGTTCTAAATTTTCTGCAAGCCGTTGCTGGAATGATTTACCACCGCCACTTCGAACTGCCAAATCTAAAACTGTTTTTATAAAAAACATGAAAACTTTCCATCTTAAAGAGCAAGTACCTAATATACGCTAATATGTAATGGAGACATATAGCTTAAAAATCTAGCTCACCTAATGTTTATTGGCTTGAGAATGGAAACTTTTCATTCATAATTATGTAAGTTTATGTCAATATATTATAAATTACCAATATGTTCACATAATTAATAATAATTCAAAGAATGGTAGGTCATAGATTTCTTTTTTCCAAATTGGCAATTCGTTCCTCTTCTACAAGGTGAAGACCATTTATTGCCATAATACGATTTTTTTTGTTGCTTTCAGTCGAAAATGCGCAGTGCTAAAATAAAAATATGTAGTAATAGAAGGTATATAGTAAATAAAATAACGTAATAAATATAATTATAAGGAGATATTATGATTAATATGTTGTATACTGAAAAGGTTAATTTTAGTTTATCACTTTTGATTTTTTTTTCTCGTATATCTTTCTTTTTGTCTTAGGTTAAGTAGAGCGAAGGATAATACTTATGCAGCTATTTTTCTTTTCGTTTTATGTTAATTATTTATTTTGTATTTAAAATAACAGTAAGTGTAGTGTAGTTAGTTAACTGTAATTGTTAATAATTAAGTCGCAAACGAAAGGTTCTCACTAAAAATCAGTGTTGTGACCCTTTGGTCACAGCGTAATGCTGAGTGAGAAACCTATTTGGCGCACAACTCACATTATGTTAATAGTGTTCATAACATTTCGTTTTTTTTTTCATGTTATTTATAGGCTGTGTTGTCCAAATAAAATGTTTTTCTTTCTTCTTTATCTACGTTTATCTTAAGACCTACTAGAGACCTACTCGTCTGGGAGAATACAATGTACGTAATGTGTTTACTACATGTTACGTAATGCCTTAATATACCAGCTGGCCCGCAGTACGTTGTTTTGCCCCTGCAGCGTACAATATTAAATATTTTTTATAAATCACTTAGAAGTCCCAGGTTTCATAGTGATCGGTCATACGGTTTCGAAGTTTATTGATAGCTACTATACTAATATGTATGTTTATGGATGGAAACGCTATGTGATCTTACTCGATTATTTCTAAACTATACACGATATCGAAATACTGATTATTGATCCTAAAAGTGCTTCACGAGCTCCTTTCAATGATATCAATAATATAGCTTCCATAAATTTACTATAGCGATATGGCACTCATCGCATGATACCTAAATAATTTGATAATACAGTCCGTTTATTGCAGATAGCACTACCAGCCGCACTACTGGTAGTGCTATTTACAAAAAATAGCACTACCAGACATTCAAATATTTTAAAGTACAGTCGTGAACTAAAATACTTATTATACTCATTGTGCCAGGGTTGATTTGTTAATCACTAGGATTTTTTTTTCATTTTTTGATTTTTTTATTATTTTTCAACCTAAATTTTTAATTATTATTTATTTCTGATTACAGCTGTCAAACTTGAAAGGGCTACACCCCCCTAACTGTTGATCTCAGACTAGCAGTTTATTTGCAAAAATGATAGGTCTCATCAAGATCTTTATTTTGATGACAGGTGTCAAACTAGCAAGAGCTATATCTCCCTCACTATTGATCTTAGACTAGCAGTATACTTGCAAAAATGATAGATCTCATCAAGATCTTTATTTTCGATGACAGCTGTCAAACTAGAAAGAGCTATATCTCCCTAACTATTGATCTTAGACTAGCAGTTTCCTTGCAGAAATGATAGATCTCATCAAGATCTTTATTTTCGATGACAGCTGTCAAACTAGAAAGAGCTATATCTCCCTAACTGTTGATCTTAGACTAGCAGTTTCCTTGCAAAAATGATAGATCACATCTAGATCTTTATTTTCGATGACAGCTGTCAAACTAGAAAGAGCTATATCTCCCTAACTATTGATCTTAGACTATCAGTTTCCTTGCAGAAATGATAGATCTCATCAAGATCTTTAAATTTTAATGACAGCTGCCAAACTAGAAAGAGCTTTATCTCCCTAACTATTGATCTTAGACTAGCAGTTTCCTTGCAGAAATGATAGATCTCATCAAGATCTTTATTTTTGTTGACAGCTGTCAAGCTAGAAAGAGCTATATCTCCCTAACTATTGATCTTAGACAAGCAGTTTCCTTGCAGAAATGATAGATCTCATCAAGATCTTTATTTCAGATGACAGCTGTCTGTGTTTCCGCAAGGGAACTGCTAGTCTAAGATCAATAGTTAGGGAGATAAAGCTCTTTCTAGTCTGACAGCTGTCAACAAAAATAAAGATCTTGATGAGATCTATTATTTCTGTCTAAGATGAATAGTTACAGAGATGAAGCCTTTTCTAGTTTGACAGCTGTCATCTAAAATGAAGATCTTGATGAGATCTATCATTTCTGCAAGGAAACTGCTAGTCTAAGATCGGCTTTATCTCCGTAACTTGAATCGTAGACTAGTAGGTTCTTCACAGATGTGATAGATCTCATTAATATTCATTTCAAATAACATGTTTTGGCCTTTCGGTGATAATGAAGTTTTTGGTTTGACAGCTGTCATCTGAAATAAAGACCTTGATGAGATCTATCATTTCTGCCAGGAAACTGGTAGTCTAAGATCAATAGTTAGGGAGATGTAGCTCTTTCTAGTTTGACAGCTGTCATAGAAAATAAAGATCTTGATGAGATCTATAATTTTTGCAAGTATACTGCTAGTCTAAGATCAATAGTGAGGGAGATATAGCTCTTGCTAGTTTGACACCTGTCATCAAAAATAAAGATCTTTATGAGACCTATCATTTTTGCAATGAAACTGCTAGTCTAAGATCAATAGTTAGGTAGATAAAGCTCTTTCTAGTTTGACAGCTGTCATCAAAAATAAAGATCCTGATGAGATCTATCATGTCTGTCTAAGATGAACAGTTACAGAGATGAAGCCTTTTCTAATTTGACAGCTGTCATCTAAAATGAAGATCTTGATGAGATCGATCATTTTTCTAATTAGACAGCTGTCATTTGCAATAATATTGAAAATAAAAAACTAAAACGACTATAAAAGCTCGACATATCGGTCGGTAGGTCGGTGGGAAAAACTATCTTTTCGTCATCAATCCATCGAAATACAAACACACGTCAATTTTCTTAGATCGTACGGAACTCCTTCTCGCGCTTGGCCGGTTTCTTTTTGTATTTTTTTCCTCGATTGTACTTTAAAACATTTGAACGGTGCCATGGTAGTGCTAGCATTTGTAAACAGCACTACCAGTAGTGCGGCTGGTAGTGCTATCTGCAATAAACGATACAGTCCTGTCTCTTTTTGTAATATTGGAATACGCCATCATTACTCAATAAAAAACGCAAAACTTTTTTATCCAAACGAAATAGGTATCTTTTCCTATGTATTTTTTTATGGCGCCATTCCTCTTTTAATTTTTTTTATAAATTGAGGCAAAATAATTGAATACATACAGCCAGTTCGGTTTATTTAGATACTCTTTTACAATAGCGAAGTAGAGTGTAGACACGTGGAATGGAGACACGTGTATCTGCTATCTATAACAATTATTTATACAGATATTAATAAGTTGAATATCTTACTTCATATCGCCACACTAAGTGTATGGAAGCTGAAAACATTTAACTTTCGGATAGATTTAGTTTATTTTATAAACCATGAGTGATATCATTAGGTAGAACTCTTGAAAGAATTTTTGGATCAATAATCAGTATTTCGATATTGTGTATGGTTTATAAATAATGGAGTGAGATCACATCACTTAGCGTTTCCATCCTGTACACTACATACTGGGCCATTTATATACTAGCATTTTACCGCGACTTCGACCACATGGACTTTTGACAAAATTAAGTTTTTAATTGTTTATGGTTTTACTTACATCCTAAATCACAGAATTTTTATACAAATTTTCAAACCCTGTTTTGGCCCGTAGGGGACAAGTACTGAAAAACAGTGATATACATGTTTTAACTTTTAAATTTTAAATGCCAAATACTAATTTTTATGCTTGAAAAACGCATTCCAACCGCCAGTTTACCTTCTTAAGGTATACATTTTTCAAAATCCTTTGTTAGTGAAGCCTTACTATAAGTACGAAACCCACATTCCAAATTTCAAGTTCCCCCAGCAGTTTGGGCTGTGATATACCATCAAATCAGTCAGTCAGTCAGTTTCACCTTTTATTGAATATAGGTACAGATAATCAAATTTAAGATGAACTAAGAACTATTAATAAAATCAAATTATACTCTAATAAGCAATTGCTCTATTAAATAACGTCACTGCAGCGCAATTACAATTAAAAATATTGCATTTTAATAAACTGCTTCACTTTAACATGTCTTTAAGAGTCTATACTACCTAAATTATTTTTTTGGCAAAAGATTAAAATTTTATGACTGTGTTCTTCGGGATATGCTTAAAACTCCTCAAATGCGTAAAAACACGATAAATCAATCTTTTGTTTGATAAAAAATCCTACCCTGACCCCTATTGACTGTTTTTTGAGTTTTGGCAAAGAAATCTTCAAAGTTCTAAGTGCTATTAGTTTACAACTTTGCTAAAGATTAGTCGTGATAGTGCTTTAGAACCTGAGTTTTTTTTTAACAATGATTATGTTTCATAAGTTTATTTAATGTATCCACATAATATATACATATAAAATTTCATCTAAATCGTTGGAGCCGTTTCCGAGATACGCTAATATACAGGCTGAATTTTTCAAGTGGGCGTGCATGGGCAAATCCGAAACCATGAATAATAGCGAAAATAACTCAAACGAGTCTTGGGCCTGATTTTAATGAAAACTATAACTGCATCATTAGAGTTTTGAAAAATCAATATTCCTAGCGAGGAATCGAACCCGTTGAATTTGAAAGAGAACACATACTGTATTATTACACCATTCGATAGTAATGCTAATAAGAAACTAATTTCGGGAAGTAATGACATACTGCAAACATAAGGAAAGTGTTGGATTTTTAACAAATTACTTTTTTATTTTTCTTAAGTACCTACCTTTTAAAACCTTTACTGATTAATTGTTCGAAATGACGGCCATTGTTCGTAATACATAGCTGGATTCGACGTCTCAAGGATTGTACTGCATTCAGCATCACAATATTATTAATTTCGTTAAGAATATTTTCTAAAGATTGTTACAAGTCATTAACTGCATTATACGTGTCTTTGTATATTTAGGTTTTTATAATAATCTAAAGGGGTAAGACCCGGTAATATTGCTGGCCACTTAGTGATACCCTTTGTTTATCCGTATATTTATTTAAGTTATACATACCATTATTGAAAAAAATAGTTTTACCTGAGATTAAAATATATCATAAAAAATGTCTATCGTTATAAAGTTCCTGATGCAACAAGACCTCTTAACTTAACCTCTAAAGGGCTCTTATCTTCTGGATATAATTTTTGAACAATCTCGGAACTGAACATCGTTGGAGATGTTAACACCAAGGATCCCAATGCTCTTGGAGATGGATACGTACAGCAAACTTTCTTACTAAAAGCTAAGAGTGGCGATAGAAATCCTACGCTAATAACCGAAATTAGCCCAGCACCGTGGGCAAAAGTTTATTTGATATTATGTTGAAAGATTACAATCCAAAAGGTTCATAAAGTCATGTTAGTCATCGAAACAAAACTCAGCAGACCAATTCAAAAAAGAAACACACAAGTTAGACTTTGAATCACATTTGAATCACCGGCAAAAAATGTCTTATTTCCACGAAACTTAGCTTGTTAAATTATCATTTATAACGATATACTATGATTAGTAATGCAGCGTTCATCATCGATACTTTTGTTAAACGAGAAGAATTAATTATTATTATTTATAATATGTTATGCGAAGATACGCACATATTTTATTCGCTGGATGGCATTCAAATACGAGTGACGTTTATATAGAGGCAATTGCAAAAGCTAATAACTTGATAAACCAGTCTTCCGACCTTTTTTTTTTTCGAAGAATCACTTTGAGAGTGTACAGAGTGTTTATTTGAAAAAGGACGTGTTTTTGTTTGACAAAGTATGTGAGTAAAATATTTTTTTGTGGTTAAGTGTGAAATGGAAGATCGCTATAATTTCAAGTTTACATTGTGTGTGACGTGTGTTCTACAGCTGGTTACAGCACTTGTTTGCAGTAAGTTTAGTTAGTTTTTATTAGTGTATTTTGTATATATCAAAATTTAATTTATAAAATCTTTAAAACATTATTAACCTATGTATATTTGCCTACAATAATGAAGCCTTTAAACAATATTATGTTGTGTGTTCGGCAAACTCATGAGTCGAAAGAGCTCAATATTAACTATTCTATGCTTAAAGTTTCTTTGGGAAGAATAATTTCTTTACAATAATTCTTAAGTGGTTTTAGAATTTTGCACAAGTTTGTTAAGTTTAATATCTAGAAGTTTACTATTTTTGTACACAATTACTATTATAGTATAATAGTAAAGTACAATTGATTGACAAGAAAATGGGTTTTTGGTAGCGACAACTTTGATGTAAGATGTTCGCTATGTACTATTCAAGTCAGTGGGTCATTTAAATCCACTGTTCTACGTCAACCCGAAAAATGCCCTTTTTACTGAGCATAATGCAAGTAACTAAAGAGCCGGGTACGACTCGCGAGCCAGGATTTTCTGAAAACTACCCTAGGGTATTGAGCTTGAATAGAGAGACAAATATAGAAACTTTGAATTATTTTTTGTAGATAAAATATTCATTTATTTTTATCATTATAAATAAAAAAAAATAGGTTATGTTTGATATGTTAAAAAATAAACTAGTAAGAAATCTATATATTTTTTGACGGTATAGTATCGAAAACCTTATCATTGAATTAATTTGTCACATTATCTTGGAAGTAATTTGTTAAACAGTGTTCAGTATACATATTTTATGTTAATTTTATTACTAGGCAATGTAAAAGATACTAAGAATAAAAATGAATAGCATACCTAAAGGCCGTAACATACGCGGCTGATATACCTTACGCATAATATACATATATACAAGAATTGCTCGTTTAAATGTATTAGATATATTACCGTATTATGCGTATAATCTGAAATTTTTTTATGAAATTAAATTTCGGGGGCAATAAATCAATCTGGCTAGGTTTCATTTTAAAAAAACGTTGTTTGATCCGTGTTTTCAGGCAATGATAAACTGAAAAATATGACTTTTCCTGACATCTATTGGCGAGTATTTTTACTATTTTTATTACCGACACAACAACACTCAAGCTACTTGACTATAGATGGGGTTGTTAAGCAACACTAAAGCTACTTGTCAATAGATGGCGTTGTTAAAAAAAACGAGCAAAGCGAACTAGATATTATAGATACATGTGTGACGAGTTAAATCCATCGATATGAAAAACAATAGATATGGTAACATGACACTGTGGTTCGGAAACCGGCGTAGCCGTTGATAGCGGGGGTGGAGTAGGTGAAGTGGGGCAAGAAAGTCACAATTTTTTTTCCAATTTAAACCTTATGTTCATTACATAAGGCTTACACGTTAACACTAGTGACATCTTGTGATGAGTAGCAGTACTTTAATTTTACACTAGACCCAGTGTTGTCCCTGTGGCGATATGAACAAAATTATCGATAGATTACTACGATGCTTGATGATCAAAAATATCTTTGGAAATTCAAAGTCCTAACTAACTATCAACACATATTTTTATATTATCGGTAGTAAAATCATTCTGAATTAAAAATCGTTGATTAAACTGGCGATTTTAGGCTTTTTAAAAGTCTAATTTAATGAAATATACTTAAATTATAAATGAACCTAAATAATTTAATTCTAATAAGCAGTGGACATATAAAACAGCAAATAATATTGTGATTTAGATAGTACATAGTTGGAATATAGATATACTTTACCTTACCTTACTTGTACCTTTATGCTTTAACTTAACTTTGTTTGAACACGCATTACGTTAAAACGACTAAATTAGTTCAAAATTTAAACTTTATCGTAAGAATTTGATTCATGGCATGAAAATATATAGATGAACGCTAAAAGTTTTATCATAAAAATAATAAATAATATGAGTTTTAATTTAATTTAATTTAATAATATGATTTGAAATTTGAAAAATAATCTATACTTACTATACTATTATAAAATAAATGTAAAAGTTTGTTTGTTCTTCCTTTACCTGGAGCATCATATAAACCTAAAATTTGGCCCAGAGATAGTATAAAATACCGAGAAGTCCAAAGTACCCGTAGAAATAACTATAACTAAATTACACGCGGACGAATTAAAGCTTTAGCTGTAGCTTGCTATTGCAAACTTTCTTTCTAAAAACAAGAAGTTTCCGTAGAAATTTAACACTGATAACCAAATTTAGTGCAGTCAGAGCAGCAGGCAAAAGCTAGTTATAGGTTTTACTCCACATACACTACTCGTTGTATTATTTTCCAGACGTTAAGAAGTCTCGCAAAAGCATGCAAAAGTTAACAATCACATAACATAAAGCTTAACAAATAAGCGAAATAAAAACATTATCCAAGTCTATCATTCTGTATATTAAATAAAACAACGAAAGACTTCTATAAATCACAGGAAAGCTTGGGGCTAGACAAATTCTCTAAAACTATATGTACTTTGACTCAATATTATACAACAGTTTTTTACTGACTAGATTTTGCCCAGCGGCTCCACCCGCCCTAAATTAACAGGTTATCGGCGGGAAATTTTACGGAAACTCCTTGATGGTACTATGAAAGTCTGCTATGTAAAGCTGTAGTTCGTACAAGTGGAATTTGTGAAAAGTGGGTACTTGTGAATTTTCCGGGATAAAAAAATAGCCTATTTTCTGTCTATTCCAGGACTAAACCTAAATGTGTGCCAAGTTTCATCCCGCTCCGTCCAGTGGTTGACGCGTGATTGAGTAACAAACATCCAAACTTTCGCATTTAAAATATTAGTCGGATGAAAAGCAGTATTTTTAGATGTATTTTGCATTAAATAAGCGCGTTAAAATGTATAAATTAATCTTCATTTAACTTATTGTACCCACAGGTTGACAGAATTATTTAACTTTTTAAAAATAATTTACTTATTCGAATGCTTTTGAAATTTTGAACGCAACCCTAAAACATTCCATTAACTACAAGCATCAATTCACTTCATTTCCACAGGTGTAAATTGATCACAACGGGTAAAAAACATCGATATCCTTATCTCATGCGTACAACACTAAGCAAATTAAGCTATTTCGCTAAGCGACATAGATATTAGTTTAGCTACGCACGGGTAGATGGCGCATCACATATTTAATATATTCTTTATGTCATTGTAATACGGTTTAGATTAGGTCAATATTTTTTCGAAATAAAGACTCCTCAACAATTTCTACTCAAATAGAGGCGAGGTACTTTATTGTCTTCGATTTATTTTCGTTGTGAATTTATGAAACGATATCCTAATAATCTTGAAAAACAGTCACAATTCAAGTGTAATTAATTCTTTTTATCACAAATAAAAAGAAAGGTTTAAAATTATGCCATGAAATTGAAAAAATAACACTTTTTATGAACAAGATTACAGTGATGACTAACATGATTTCGATAAAAATAGTGCACCTCTATTAAAGTAATTTATTATAAATTAAAGTAAGTCGGTTATTTATGAAAAAATAATACTAAAGTATGATAAGTTACGTCGCTGGAACTCTTATTTACCTTTTTGACGTGACAACGTCTTATAAATTGGTTTGCCGGGTGACACTTCAAGAAACTGCGTTACGCTCCGCTCACGTTATGCGCTCACAATGAGAGCGAGTGAGAGGCACGCGGCATGGTTAGCCCGCCTAAGAGCGAGAGAGACAGACATAAAAAGTGAAAGGCACAAGTTGTCACGATTCCGGACGGTTGTCCGACACTAATTTTTTTATAGTTTTTACAAGTTTTTACAGCACAATACGACATTATTGAAATAAAACAAACAAAATACCTTTAGATGTTCACTCGCCGAGGGTGACCTTGTGTTTGTTGCGTCAAATCGATGCGCTACTCAACATAGTCTAAAAATTAGACTATGGGCGGCTAGCCTGCCGGTGCTTTTTGGACATATCTATTGTTTTTTCATATCGATGGTTAAATCTAATTTGCAGTTTAAATAATAGTTATATACGGACAAAATAATAAAATGCACGAAAAGTGATCAACATGAATAATTATTTTGCTGTGTCAGTAACAAGACTGTTATTATTTACTAACGCATAAAATATCTATAAGCTCTATTATTACTTCGTTAAGTATAAATAGTTATCTTTAGGGTTCCGTACCCAGCGGGTGCCAACGGAGCCCTATTACTAAGCCTACGCTGTCTATCTGTTTATCCGACCATTAATATCTATCTATAAATATCTGTATAATATATCTTTTAGACCGGCCGTTAGTTAAGAACGTTAAAATAAAACATTGAGGATCGCTCTCTGATACTGTGCTGCAAGTACGATTCATCACAAAAAAGCCTGTCCAAGATATGGTCGCATATCGTAGCATGTTCGAGAAAAAAATACTAACGTAAAACAATAAGCAATAACAAAAAATATTAAATTTAATTAAATGTCACTATGGCGAAAAACCTTAGTCTTGATTTGGTAGAAATCTCTTTTCAAAATATGTCCGTAACTCATCATAAGTAAGCAAGCATCGGTACTATTATCATATAAGTTTTGAACGAAAACACTTGTAACACGTGCTCTGTGGTCGGTGTCTTAGCGGTGAGTTGAACCTTTGACTCCACTGCGTGAGTTCCGTCGTAGGTACCTCAGGTACAAATAGCTACATCATATTTCACTTCAGTTGTATGTCAGTATGTTCGCGCGTTGGCGTATATTAATTTGTATATTAATTGTAATTTGTGTAGAACCAATGGGCTAAGTTTACTTAATCTCCGCTAATGGTCTAGGAGGCGGAAATAAAAAAAAAACCATGTGATGGGTTTTTTATTTCTTATTCTGTAATGGTTTTTTTCAGAGTACGTTGGCGATGACTGCACAGCAGATGGTGTAAGTGGTTTCTGCAAGCTGATCCCAGAATGCCCACCACTGATGAATGAAATACGAAAAGATGGTTCCCCATTGTCATTTAAACTTGCAAAAAAGCTTAGAGAACTCACTTGTGGTTATTTGAATGAGGATCCCATTGTAAGGGTGTTACTTACCTTTTTTACTAACACGCTTTTATTAAAATGCTTTCTCGTTACGTTGTTAATGAACTATATCATTTCAAATGTATTACATGCACATTTCTTATAGAAAACTACATGTACAGGTGTACATTCACCTTAAATTTGGTTAACGGCGAAGGCATAGATACGGCAATTACTTGATTATACTAAGCTATAGCAGTAGCTGTAGTTTGTTGTCCTTCCTCCGTTTCTTCAGCTATATCTGTGCCATATCAGCTATATGCTCCGTTGCGGCGTGATTCAGTACCTGCTAAGGTTTACTCTAAGGACTACAGTATAGGGTTGCTTACCTTGATTTCATGCTACAACTGCAGCGCTACAGTACAGTCAGTTCGGACAAAACTGTACTTCTGGTTTTAATAGGAATTGTAAACTATTTATCAGGTTTAATAACGACTAGACATCCAAACCTATATATTAACAGGAACCTGATATAAAGTTATTTTAAAATGAATGATCATACTTTAGTTCTGTACGGATACTACTAATGGTATAATGTTTGTAAATATATGTACGTATATAATGGCATGGCATGCATTGTCTGAAGAATTATCAGGAAATAGTGTTTTTATTATACAGGCAAAAAAATCTTTAATGTAAGACATAATTACTATCGCTTATCGATGTTTCAACCGGAAGACGTCCACTGTAGTCCTAGGTGTACGCAAAAAAAAACCGCAAATCTATGTAGAGTTATCCCCCCCCCCCCTTAAGGGAAATATTTTGAGGAACTGCGGCTCAAAATTATTGTTTTGCCCTAAAGTACATGTGTGCCAAACGGCTAAACTCTACATCGATTTGCGGTTTTACGAGCGAAATGGCCGTTGTACACCTGCCACTACTGCTGATCGTAGGCCTTCCCGATATGTCTTCACAATGGCCGCTCCTGAGCCGCCCACACCCATCGGCTTCCTGTGGCTCAAACCAGGTCATCTCTTCATGTGGTAGGAGGCCGTCCCACGCTGCGTTTTGCGGTCTGTGATAGCTACAAGAAACATTCTTCCCCATCGCTTATCAATTCGACGAGCGACGTGGCCATCCAGTTGCCACTTCCAACTTTTTGAGCTATGTCGGTAACTTTGGTTCTTCGGCGAATTTTATAATTTCAAATTTTTTAGCGCAAAGAAACACCAAGCATGACTGTGCTTATTAAAGAGACCGACATTTAGAGACCACTTTTTGGGACCATAAGCTACACTGGCTACACACACTGATTGTAGGCTTTCGTCTTTTGGCATTTTGGACAAAAAGATGTTGCGTACTTTCCCGAACGCTGCCCAACCGAGCTGAATTCTTCGGTTAACCTCTTTCTCAAAGCTGCACACTCCGAACTAAACTACTTGCCCTAGATATGTGTATTCGTCAACAACTTCGACAGTATCGTTCCCTTCAACAACCAGTATAGGCTCGACATGGACCTTGAACATTACCTTCGTTTTATCCATATTCATTTTAAGACCAACCTGTTGGGAACCTCTGCTGAAGTCTGAGCATCGTGCCTATGTCTTCCAGCAATTCTACCATGACCACTTTGTCGTCGGCAAATCGAAGGTGAGTGAGCTATATCCTTTCCAGTACAGAAGCTTGAACACATCTTTCAATACAGGTGTGAACAGTTTCGGAGAAATTATGTCTCCCTGTCTCACACACTTCCGCAGATGGATTGGTTTCATGTTCTGGTCTTGTAGTCGGATAGACATCGTGGCTCTGTTATTCGAACACTTCAGCACTTCGATGTACTGATGTGACCGATGAGTCAATGTGGCACCGCTGGAGAGACTGTAACACCGCCGAGGTCTCTATAGAATCAAAGGTTTTTTCATACTCCACAAACGTTACACAAAGAGGCCCATTATACTTGTCTGTCTTCTATATAATCTAGCGAAGCGTATGTATGTGGTCCATGGAACTCAAGCCTTTTCGGAAACCGGCTTATTTGGAAGGCCGGAATTTAAACCAGCATTCAAGACGATTCGTAATGACTGTAGAAAACAGCTTATAGATATGGCTCAGAAGCGAGAAAAAATTTATGACCGCACTGGTGTGGTGATTTCGAGGATATCAATATTAAAACGCCTCTAAAGGTACTTAAGTATCGGTGTTCCACCCGCTTTCAGTACTCTGACGTTATTTCATCATCGCCGGCCGCCATTCTTATATCATTCAAGCTAACGTCCGGGATATCTTCGGAGTCGTCAGCATTAAAGATGGTTAGGAGTTTAACATGATGAGGTATAATTTAAACTTCAAAGGGACCATTATGACAAACTAGATGATATACAGGAATAGAGTTAGCCTTATAATAAACTATTAGTAGATACTACTGACGATCCGCTGTTAGACGTATAATTTATTACGATACCAACGCCAATCATCATCTGAACAATATTTTTAGCATTACGCGAAATTGCCATTTTTCTCCGTGACGTGTGGTGGAAGCTGTCCTGTCTAACTTCTTAACAGGCTACAACAGATAACCTTGACACTCTCTCATGCCGTCATGCCTCCCCTACGCCGCCGCTCTGTACTAAGCACTTCGTTGCTTCTCTATATGAGCTGTTTACTATATCAATCCGACTATAGTAAACTCAACAATGTTTCATATCCCGTGACGGCCTTCAGATATATGTAGATAAAACAGTAGACCTATGTAGGTAAATAAATAAATTTATGTAGGTAAAATAGTAACAAATAAAATAATTAATTACAATGTTTACTATTTAAGAGAGTTTCTGATGTCCATTCACAAAATTATGAAACTGGTTATATTCTATGTCTTCTGTAGAGCGTTTTGTTTAATACGTCAACTCCTGCATAACTAAAGGACCGATTTCAATTTGTAGGTATTTCTAATATAAATCTTCCGCCTTCTCCTCATCTCCGATTTAAATTACCAACCCACGTTACAAATTTTTATGCAAATACATGTACGGTACATGCAATAAAACTGTGGAATAAATTGACTTTATCCATCCATTGATATTTTCTGGAATAAAATTTAATAATATTACAGCAATCTTGTTCAATAAATTTACTGTATGTATCTTAGCAAATATATGTTAATATGTGTATATTTATATGTTTTATATATTATATATTTTATATATTAATAAATATGATATTATAATTAATGTAAATGTAGATGTACATGCATTTATTTTACTTGACTATTATCTACAGTTTAAAATGTTATTTATAATACATTATGTTCTAAGTTAATACCTAGTTATTAATTTAATTATGCATCACCTACCTTTTGTATTTCTATTTACCCAAAGGTTGCCTGGTAGATATCGCTTTTAAGCGCTAAGATCACCTGATTGTATAATTTAAGTTTATTCCTAAATTTTAATTTGTTTATAATTCATTTCTAGTGTGCAATAAAGTATATAGCTATCTATCTATCTTTTTTTAAAACGCTCTTTGTTGTTTCTAGAATATCAATATCTATTTTAGCAACAGCCACTTTTAGCAGAATATTTTAGAATATTATTCAAGAAAGTATGCAAAAGGTTCTATAAATAGCTTATGAGTATTTAGTTTTACAGTGTTCTGAAGATTTTGTAAATTTTCTTTGTACAATAGGAATTTCCTTTTCTGACGTCCGGGAACCTAAAATGTATATTTCTGTTGATAATTCCTAATACTCTAGTTTAATAAGATAATATTATGTACAGGTATGCTGTGTAGAACAGTCAAAGTTAGTAAGTCAAGGTCCTGATGAAGAACAGGATCCGATAAGGAATAAGGTCGGAGAGTCAGCTCCGGTGGACGTGAGTCATCATCGGCATCTCCGTCTTCTACCCATAAACTGCGGCCTTACCGACAGCGACAGGATTACTGGAGGAGCACCATCTAAATTATATGAAATGCCGTGGATGGTTCTCTTATCATATAGTTCACGTAATGATTTTTTTTTCTTTTAATTTTTGAATTAAAACTATCTAGATATCTTTGTGATTTAGACGGTTCACAATATACAATATTATCCTCCCTTGCCCAATTCTTACTAACTTCTTAGTTCGTCAGAAATCGGAAATGGGGGATTATTATTCTGTCCAAGGTCTTTTGTTTTACCGCTTATTACTTCAAAGCTGTTATTTTTTGACGAAAAGCTACCTTAGGGTCTCAACACAGGATCCAAAATCGTCCAACAATGAATCAGCAGTGCGCGTGGCATAAAAGAGTAGTCTTAGTACTATTAGCTCCCTGATTCTTTGGTCAACCGAGTTGAAATATATTGATCCAGATGTCCAGATAATAATATACTGCATCTGATGCAGTGTTGCAGCGAAAGGTCACGCAGGACTAAAGTGGTTGGTGAATAGAAGCTGTCCCCCACATTATGATCCAGCCATTGATTCTCCCTCTTCTGGGGATCAAAAACCGTTGAGATATACATACGTAATGCAAAGATGAAAAATTATCTTGATTGACTTGTAAGTTTTGCATAATGTTGCATTTGTATACCACTTCAGTCGTTATATGCCCCACTGCAGGGGCACAGACCTCTCGTTGAAGAAAGTGGCTTAGGCCATATTCCACCATGCTGGCCTAGTGCGGGTTGGTGGACGTTGTCAAGTTAGTGGGCATTTGGCTTAACGACTGCTGTCATATGACAAACACTCAGAACTGACAGTTATACGTGCAACACAGAGGAGCTCAGAAAAGTGTGCCCGTTGCAGTGGCCATTCCAGTTAACATTCAGTTTTTCGTTTCTGTGTTGCTGTGATGATTTCAGATTTACATTTCATTTTAACTCTTGAGTAAAACATAAAAGCTTTTGAAAAAAGGTGTTTCTTAGACGACGAAAGGTGTTTTCTATGTGATAAATTGATTTATAAAATAATGATAATATTTCATGAATCAATAATGATAATTGATAATTTATAATGAATTGACTGTTGAAAAATTAAGCGGAGGAAATACTTTTTTATATTCATGTTATATGTACCTTTAAAAGTGTATATACAGGTATTGGAACGAGTTTAGCGTGTGGTGGAACCCTAATTCACGAGTCATACGTATTGACTGCTGCTCACTGTGTCACAAACCTGCGCTATGGTCGGGAGCTGTCAGGAGTTGTGCTTGGGGAATACGACACAACGCAAACTAGTGACTGTGAGAAAGTTCAAGAAAAGCTTGAATGTGCACCTCCAGTACAGGTATAATACTTACAGCACTCAGATACAATAATAAATCAATATCTTGTCATTTTAGCTGAAAGACGTCCATTGCTGAGCGTAGGCCACCCCTGTTTAGGAATTCACTTTATTCTCTAGTAGTCCCATAGTTAGTGTTGTTGTTAAGTTGTATCTTGTATGAAAAAATATTTTTATCATAGAGATAAAATCTCTAATTATAAAAATATGTAATTTTTTAAACCCTGACATTGATAACTGAAGCTATAACTCAAGTTTTTTAAAAATTTCGAAACGGTTCAATAGATAAACTGCGCTATTAAATTAATTTAAAAAAGTAAAAAAAGAAATCGACATTTGAACGCGGTTCATTGGCGGCAAAATTACGTATACTATTTATATTATTGTCAATACAGTTGTCAATATAATACGCTGGCAGCAATCTATATAATACTTTTAAACGAGCAATTCTTGTAAATATTTATTTATATATTTATAATCTGAATCTCTGAAACGGCTCCAACGTTTCGGAGGCGATAAATCGATCTAGCTAGGTTTCATTTTTAGAAAACGTCGTTTTATCCATGTTACTAGTAATACTATTAAAGCTTCTTGACAATAGATGTCGTTGTTAAATAATATGAGCAAAGCTCGGTCCTCCTATTACAAGACTAATCTCGTCTTTTGTACACGGGTCTTTACATTTTACTTATGTACATACATACTTGCAAACGACGTTCAAAATCATATCATGTGTAACAATTAAAGTATGAAAATAGCTTTTATGTAGTCTAGTATTTCGTTTTTATTTTAATAGATTAGGAAGGACTTCAATATAGCCACAAAATGTTTGACTCAGAGTCTCAAACATCCTTGGCAATATCATACTTGGTCCTAAACCTATGACGTGCATTGTTGTACTAAGCAAATCTTTAGTTAATATGTATTTAAGAAATTGTAGTTAAACTAATCTAGTAAGATGAGCGGATCTTGACAAATCTTCTATTATATTGCAATTTTGCGTTTCGTAAATTCGAAAAGTATTTACATGAACGTGGAGACGGAGCGTTGTTTGCAACGAGTCTACTAATAAATACTCAAAACTACTAAGTCTGAAATAAAAATTAAATTAAAATTTTTAAAAAACCCGACACAGAAAACTTCTTAAAGTAGGTAAACAAATAATATGCGTTTGTTGGCCCTTTAACTTTATTATAAGTACCCAGTATTTCGATCCAAGAGTCATCGCGTCGGGGGACTGCTAATAAAATAAAATGAAGTTACAATACAAATCAAAAGACGCTAAGTAATGATAACCTATAAAACTTAAATGTATGTATTCAACAATAATGAAAATACTTCCTTAGCGGTCCCCTATTCTAACGGACTCCACTTCACTCGCAGCCGCAGTGCAAAAAAAAATTTTTGTGAAAAATAGCATTATTTATTTATGTTTGTCGCACAAGTGTGTTGGAAAATGTCGTAAGAAATAAGTGAACAGAGTCCATTAGGTACTCCATTACATCCTCGCCAATGGGCAACAATCTTACCTCGTGTGTTTTAATAAACGACATAGCTGAATAATTGTACTATTATATTTATATTTTCAGAACATAACAATAAGTGAAGTTATTGTACATACCGATTTTAATAATCAAACTCTTCATAACGACATTGCTCTTGTGCGACTCTCAGAGCCAGCAGATTTTACTAAGAGTAAGTACGTATTTTGTTTTTTTTTTGCTTTAGGGTCGGCTCAGATCGAGACGCGACGTGAAGAGGCCTGGGGATGCGCCGCGTTTCAAGAGGTATATATATTGCAGTCTTTGGTTTCAAGCCACTGAGAGCGACAACCCAAGCCGAGGCTTGGCGTCAAAAACCATTTGCATTGTCAGATCAAAAAAAAAAAAATACAAGCCACTGCAAGTCGCGTCGCATCTCATTGCTCAGCAGTCGCGACCGACTGTTGTGATTTGGCAGTAGCTACCTTGGTCGCAGGGCACCGCTCTTTACAGATTTATAGGAGTTATTCACAATTTTATTATGCCATCGCGTCACATGATCTAGACACACATAGATCAAAACTCTAACCCAGTTCCAGATGACGTAGAAAGTTCAAATTTGGCATGCAGATAGGTAATAAGGTGAATACAAAGTAATAAATCAGAAACTGGTAAATTTTTATCATTTTATTATAATTTTTCACATAACCTTAAAGCGGGCGCGCGGTCATTTGTTACGGCAGCGGTCGCGCGTAACCTTAATGACCATCTAGGTTTTTAAGAATTAAAAATTATTAAATTATTTGACTAACAATGAACTTAAACACATTACCTTTAGATAGAATAAAAAAAATATTTGTCAGAAAACCTACAAACCCGATCTATCTCGGTCTCGGTCTATATTGAAGCACTTTTACGAAGCGAATTTTCAACGACGTCAGGCGCGCGTTTACTTTGCAAACCCTACGCAGCATAACGAAAGATATAATTTAGATTAAGCAATGAGCACAGAAAGGAAGAATCTATTGTTTTGAGTTCACAATAAACCTATGAGAGGCTACTAATATTGGCAAACATGAGTGATAATAATATACGAATTTATAACCGAAAATAGGGTTATAGGTAACGATTCGACGCCGCGCGACCGCTTGAAGGTTTGATTCTATTAGGAACACTTAACTTATACTTATAAAAACTGTAATGTAAGAATCAGCAATAAGCAATCAAAACTTATGACAGCCGGTCTTTATGTGGATTTTAAGGTTTTCACGTGAATATATAACGAGTTGAATACCACCCTTAATTTGTTTTTAATCCAAATATTTCCATATTAGTACTTTCGTATTTATAACGTTATTAACTGGCACATCAAGTGTATGATCATTACTTATAAATAATTAAATAATAGGCATTTCGGTACACGGCGCGCGGTGCGACGTCGGAGCAGCTGGGTGGGAGCGGTGCGATAAAACCTTGATGCCAACGTGTCCGAGCTAGTGGCAGCCGCTCTCATAAGCGCGAGCGCCGTCTTGCTGTCCGCTTATATGTTTCGATATCTGGCCTATAAGGTTGCGATTTATGCTAAATTCGTAGGTTTTCTTAAAAATACTTATATATTTGTGGTTATATTATTATTACAATTTTTTTTAGTAAGTACGTTTGGTATAGTTTAAATCAAAAAATAATAATAATTTTAGTATAGTTATAAGAGTTATAAGTAGGTATGTAAACTTAACTCTGAATGAGTTTGAGTTTGAGAACTTATTGGTAACAAATTGTTTTTCTTGAGAATTCAATAGATAACAGGTAATTTGTTCCGGAATCGTCTCAAATAATTATCTTTTTATTACATATTTTGTACAATGAGTCGTATACCAGAATTACTGGAGGGTAACACACTTACCTTACACCGAATTATTCCAATGTCTCCCGATGGAAGCTGCCTATTCCATTCGATTGCATATTCTTTGTTTGAGTATAGTAATATACAACAAACAAATAGGTTGCGTGAGACTATAGTAGAGTATGTATGTCGTAAACGTAGGAAAATACAGTAGTTTAACAAAAACCATTATAACTAAAAATTTATGTACAAAAAGTAATGAAATCCCATTAAAAACATAAATGTGAAATGAGAGCCAAGTTCAATATTATGATATACGCCTTGGATGTTGACTTCAACGACAAAAGAAGTGATATCTAAATGGGTGCCAAGTTCAATGGTCAGTCTTGAAATTAATTTATGACATAAAATATCATTTTTTCTTATAATTTAGGATAATATATTGTAGCCTAAGATCTGAATTGGCTAGGTTCTCATAGTGTCTCGAGGGGCGCAGGTTCGATTTCCACATGAGATAAAAATATTCATATGATGAATATTTGTATTTATCTTAAGGCTGGGTGTCTTCTATGTATAACATTGTATGTATCTATTGTAGAGGAAACATATGTATTCGTATCGGTTTTCTGGTATATTACGAGCTTATGTAATGTTCAAAAATGTTTATTTTTTATTTATTGCTATTTATCATACGTGTTAGCTAAAATGACTGAAGTGCGTAAGTTTACATCGAGTTCATTCAAAATACAACTATCCTTTGCTTCATTCGCGCAACTCAACGACTCCACTGTAGGTAAACGATTATGATGAAAAAATGACGAGCATTTAATAGTTAGTGGTCAAAAATCTTTTCAAAATTTTATCGCGGTAATATGATATTGCATGACTATATCATTTTCCTCTTCTTCATCCTCTAATAGCCGCTTTTTGATTTGGCTTTATTTAAATTTTTTGTAACAGTTTAGTCATAAAAAACATGAACTTTGAGCATTGTGAGTGATACCTCGACTGGTCGTGGTCTGCTCCAAAGACTACAATATATCAGCAGCTCTGCATCAGTCGCGGCTGTGTGGCTTCTGTAATCTGAAACCTACAGTTATGAGATTTTTAACTGTACTATCTAAATTTTCACAAGGCAAATTGACTGTTTTTGTCGATCTTTTCAGAATCACAGAGACCGATTTGTCTGCCTTCTACACCAGAGCGCCAGACAACTGTGTTATCGGGAGTAAAAGGAGTTGCAGCTGGCTGGGGTTATACTGAAGATACTTATGTGTCTCCAGTGTTACGGAGTGTGGACCTGCCAATACTTACTAATGAGCAATGCGAAAACGATTTAGGGTACTGACTATTTTTTGTTTATTTCCATGCACCTCGTTGAAGTAGGAATAACGTAAAAACTCTGTAAAGCCTTGTAGCCAGACTGTTTAAACCACTGTTTAATAATTGTTTTATCATAAAATTTTAAAACATTTTAGAATAAAGCACCCTTTTAAATGTATACTGTAGACTAAACCCTCTAAAAAAACATTTTAGACAGACACCACCGATGCGAAATGTAACATAGTCGTATGTGTTAATTCAGGGTATAAGTTTTCTCTATCTCCATCCCTAATTTCAGCTAAATCGGTTTAGTTTTTGTGGCGTAAACAAACATAGATAACTTATATACTGATCTCAAATACTAAACCAGCCAATGGAAAACTTTCGCATTTAAGAAAATTTTTGTTTCAAGATTTTCTGCAAGAAATTACTACCTGGAGTAGTGTTTTATAAAGTATCTAGGTTTAACTTTGGATTCCGCTTTTGTCAAAAATATGCAATAAATAGTAATTTGTTGTAATTTATTTCAGGATACAAATTATGATCAAACAAATATGCGCGGGTGGTATCGATGGGAAAGATTCTTGCGCTGGTGATTCTGGAGGACCACTCATGTATACTAACGGAGCCCGACAAATCCAGAGAGGCATCGTGTCTTATGGCCCAAAGCCATGTGGAATCGTCGGAAAACCAGCAGTGCACACACACGTAGCCTATTATATGGATTGGATTTTGGACAACATGCGCGAATAAAGTTTATTGTAAATATAAAGGCATTATCTGAAAGTACAATTTTAATATATTGATGACACGAGCTGCGTTTTGTTGACGGAATTAGGCACGATGACATCGCATAGGGATTGAAATAGTTCTGTTTACCATATGTAAACAAACAATATGGCCGTTTACTATTTGACAGTGTATTCCTTAGAGATAGAGTCCTCCCAAACATGTGCAACCAATACGTTGAATGCGATCTGGAAGTGACGTCATAGCGCATTAATTTTTGGTCAACAGAACGATTGAAGGTGCACATACATAGAGTAAAGAGCGCATCCAATGCGTATAATGCTTGTCAACACAACGCCACTTTTATTATTTAATAAGCAAACAAGGCTTATTAAGTTAAGTGATTTTAAATAGAAGTTTTTGTTCAATATATATACTATAAAAGTTTTGTCCGTGAAAAGAAAAAAATTTAGTTAGTATTATGTTAAATCAAATACTTTTAATAAAATTAAAAGTATTATTAAACTTAGCTATATTTTTTTCTGTCCAAATTCGCAAATGCGAAACCGAGGTATGCTCGAAGAAATCCGCTTGTCGTTCATCCTCGCGCCACGCTGATTTCACTTATCTGCTCCTGGAATTCGAAAATAAAAATGTGTATATATTGTATTCATAATATTTAATTATATAAATTCTTGAATATTTCAAGTATTTATTTTTAAATAATAAGAAATTAAAAAAAAAATTAAAATTACTTTGGAAAGGAGTTTGGTTATAAATAGGTATTTTGAAAATTATCAAAAATATAAAATTATAAATCGCTTATTATAAAACTACTACAGATATGGAATTAAAATTAAGAAGCATTTTTAATTGATTGGACCCTTTATCCTTGTCTCCGAACAGATATAATTAATTCTGTTTTTTTCGTAAATATCAAATTAATTATAATAATTTGATCAATCATATCTGTTGCCCTCCCTCGAGATTTTTAAATAGAAAATCCGCAATCTATTAAAAATCTCTACACATAAAGGCTGTCCAAGGACTCTATATACTACAGTTGAAGAATAAAACACTCATAAAAAAAAGACAAGAAAAATACGAATATACAAATTGAGTGTTTGAGGTAAACTAATTTTAAGTACAACGAGTTATGATAGGCCAGTTAAGAACCATAAACAAAAAGGGACGCTGAAAGAAAATAAGATTAATACACATTTAAATAAATGAACATTTAAGAACATAAGTGATTGAAATAGTAAGCTAGATTTATGTGAACTTTTCTCATAAGAAAACAAAACAGCATTAATCAATTTTCAGTGAGTTCGTGTTTAGTTCATGTATTTTAAAACTTCACTGAAATCAGGCAAATTAAAGTAATGCTATACAAGTGAAAAGTTCAAATAGTAATTAATTATACTCAGCTTTTATGAATTTCAGCATTATAGTCCTGAAGTATCTCCAGTCTTATCTGCATTTTTTGACGACTCCCCGTTGAACACAAAAGAAACAGTACATAAATAACATAAGAAAAATAAAAAAAAATAATGATGGAAAGTATCCCATTATAATATTTATAGCTGAAAAAAAAATTTGATTTGCTACACATAACAAAATTACTTTTCATACTTCTGCTTTCAAAAATACAGCTCGTTCCAGAACATACTCTTCATCATTCAAAATTTCATTACAAATCTCGATACATAAATGCATCTCTCCTTATATACAACATACATCGCCTTACTTTCTGTTATTACGTGTGATTGACAATGTATATGTGCAATATAAAAATATAATATATATAATAGGAATTTCTGTACTTCATACTTGGAGATTTTACCTTTGAAAACTTAAAAGCTCCGTTTCGAAGTTTGTAGTTTTGTAACTTTTCGAGTATATGATGTTATATTTAAAATGTATGTTAGTGTAGGATTACCAGAGCCACAAACGCTTCTTGCGTAAGTAACCTGTAATCATTTGTTCTGTTTACTTGCACGAATGTTTTTCCAGACGCATTAGTACGAAGAGCAAACAGTTTGTGTATATAGATGTTATGTACTTGACGAGATTTTCAACAGAAAATTTTATTTGAAAACTGTAATACCATCGTTCAAATATTCCATGTTATAGGCATAAAACAAGGAAATATGTATTAAATATATATATAATGTATTATGTGTTATATTCTAAGGAATATCGTGAAAACGTGTCCAATAGGTATTTTTACAAATACATAATCCTTTATGTAACGTGAACTTTGTCGTTTGTCGTTTTGTAATCAGTGATTGGAACTGGTAATGAAAAGGCTTGTTACACGATGATTTCATGAATGCAAATAGTAGGTAGATTCTCGTCGAATTTATATAATCATTAGGTTCCAGACCAATTTAACAGTAGAATATAGTAGATGAGATAAATTAGCCATCATTAAATCACAATATATTTTTTTTACTGTGTTGAACTTAAATAGCATTTAAATAATATAATATTAAGAGATTCAAGCAAAAATGACTCAAATTCTGCCTTTGTTTTTAGTGTTATGCTTCTGCAAAATATTTCAAAAAATAATTCTTTTGCAATACACACGATTCCACACCTTTGTCATCAATAAGACATGCATTCATCTTTAATACATACATCCCACTCAACTGTCATAATTACACAGAAAAAAAAAATGTTTAAAATAGTAAAAAAAAAATAATGAAACTGCTAACTTCAAGCTGGGCAAAGAGTTAGTTGGTCGCCTTTTTATCCTGGAAAATTCGAAATTTCACAGGAATAAAATAAACAATTTTCACGTTGAGAAACTTCAGCTACGGCTACAGCTTGCTGAAGTGAACTTCCTTAACTATAATCATAGCATAACATTTATTCTTTGGCATAACTATCAAGTAGTTGCCGAAAACCAAATATAAAGCGGGCGGGACCGCAGGAAAAAGCTAAAGTAATTATGTGTTAAATAAGTATCGATGTAACTTAGATTATTCAGTTTTGAACTTTAAAGAACTTTCTAGTAAATTTCCTCAAGTATTTTCTAACAAATTAGAACAATTTAATAAATTTAAAATTAAATTATCACTTAAACCTGGTTCAAAACCGATATTTCGTAAAGTGCTACCCGTAGCCTTTGCGCTTAAAAATAAAATAGATTCGGAAATAGATCGATTATTATTTCTAGGTATCATCCTAAAGCCAGTACAGTATTCCGATTATGCATCGCCAATAGTGCCGGTCTTAAAGAAAAACGGAGAAGTTAGAATCTGTGCTGCGAGTAGTCAGTCTACAATAAATAAACAACTACAAATAGAACATTTCCCTTTGCCGACAATCGATGAACTTTTCGCTAAGTTACATGGGGGTGTACAATTTACAAAATTAGATCTCTCAATGGCCTACAACCAATTTTTACTATGTGACGATGATGACACACAATTACTGACTTGTGTAAATACAAGTCTCGGGTTGAACGTCTTTACAAGGCTTGTTTTCGGTTTGAGTGTAGCGCCATCTATATTCCAAAAAGTAATGCAGGGTATCATTGCGGGCCTAGATGGAGTCCATTGCCTACTGGACGACATTTTAATTACTGGAAAAGACAGGCAAGATCATTTAATCCGAGTTAATACGGTTTGTCGGTTTTTGATGAATGCTTACTATAGAAAAAGTGTGAGAATATTAAAAAAAATCAAATAAAGGTTGAATAAAATAATTTATAGTAGTCCTGAAAATAACTTTTAAACTGGAACAAAAAAATGTGTTATGAAAAAAGTTCAAAATATTCAATGTCGGTTGCGTTCGCTGCGTAGGGAGGGAGGGAGCCGACCGCGCGTATGACGCTTTTTGTTTAGATTGACATTTTTAATTTCTAAATTCGTAAATCTTTTGGATTTTCTTTTGAAAGACCGATTACAAAAATGCAAAAAGTACTCTACAGGTATTGAATACGAAATGATTTATTTAGATAAGGATAAATACCATGGATAACATGGTCAGATTTTGATAGGCATTTCTATCAACTTTTAAAATGTAGAAAAGTAGTTATAGTAACTTAACTTCAAGAGGTGGACATATGATATCTCGAAGTTTTTTATAGATATTGTTATGTTTTTTAATATTGTAGAACATTTTTTTGTTCTATCATCAATAGTTTCCGCAGCTCATGCGATTAAAGATATTTTATGGCTATTTTTAAACACTATGGGTTAAATTATTTGAGTTTACTAAGGATGCCTATCTTTTCTCGTAATAAATATAGCCTATGTTACTCAGAAATAATGTAGCATTCTAATGGTTAAAGAATGTTTGAAATCGGTCCAGTAGTATTTCAGTTTATTCGTTACAAACATACAAAAACACAAATCTTTTCTTTGTATATTATTAGTGTAGATTTATATGATTATAGAATATGATATTTATCATTTAATATAATTGAAATTATATTTTTTGAATAATTGAAATTAATTTCGAATAAGTTAGTTCTCCAACACTTTACAAATAGACTGAATGTTACATTTTCTAACCCCTTTAAATTGATGACGTTTTGCCCATTCTTCTTTTTTTTACGGTTCCGTTCCTCAAAAGGAAAAACGGAACCCTTATAGGATTACTTTATTATTCGTCTGTTTGTCTGCCTGTCTGTATGTCTAGACCTTTTTTCCCGGGAACGCGTAAAGGAATCACGTTGAAATTAATATCAAATACTAAGGTCTATGGTTCCTTAAAGCTGCAAAAAAATCAATCTACTATGTCAACGCAAAAAAAATATTGAGGCATATTTAGGTATTAGGTTATTCACAAATAAATAAAAACCGATGGGGTATTTACCGCACTCCTAATATCATGAAATTTGACCCGAAGCAAGGTCTTACATCACAAATGTAAGCAAAAATCCGAGCTTTGTTAATTTGTAGTTACGACACATTTAAAAAAAAGTTTGTCTGTCTGTTAAGACCCTTTTACTCAAGAACGCGTGGAGCTATCAAGTTGAAATTAATATCAAATAGTTAAATCTACAGGCACTTAATGTTGTAAAAAAATCAAGTTTCTAAATTAATTAAAAAAAAAATATGCCCAAAAGACGGTTATTTTTAACGAATATTGTGATACAAATAAATCGAAATCTATGGGATACTTCCCGTTGCCCTAGGAATCTTGATCTCATGATGGAAGAGCTATCTACATATAAATTTGTACGGAACCCTCGGTGCGCAAGCCAGACTCGCACTTGGCCAGTTTTTTTTTCTTTTTGATGCCCATTTACGATACTACACGCTATTTTGAGTACTGCTCTGTTAGGCTAAAATGGTAATGGTATACAGAACCACACACTTATATTATTAAACTGCATTCGAACTGAAATTACGCTTAAGGTTAGGCTATTGCAGAAGTGAAGTTGTTAAACCTGTCTAAACAACCTTTTTTAGAACAGATTTGGAACAGTCGTAATATAAACTGATTCAAATTTAAACAAGAGTGGAAAAACGACAGTTGTGGCGTTTTTTTGAAATATAATGCATTAATAGTTTTTATTCTGTTGTATTTTAATATTAAGAAAAATGGAAGCTTTTGTTAAACTTAAATCTCTGTGGTGTGTAATGAGTTTTTTACAGCTGATAGCAGCAAATGACAGTAAGTATGTGCTTATTTATCTGTACATATAAATTCTTTGTCCTAAATGACTGACTGACGGATCAACGCACAGCCTAAGCCGCTGATCGTAGAGACCTGAAACTGTGTCCTTTGTATGACGTAGGCATCCGATAAGAAAGGAATTTTCGAAGTTCTACCCCTTAGGGGTTGAAAAAGGGGTTTTATTTATTTTTCGAAAAAGTCAAGTGCGAGTTGGACTCGCGCAATAAGGGTAAACCGATGGTAATGAAATTTTAGTAAGTTATCATGCACACGCCGGGGAACGTTTCTGAACTATTACAGCCCTTTCACAATAGGTTGGTGCGGCAGTTGTTTTAAAAAAGTATCTCGTATAATCTTTGAATTTTTAAATATATAAATCTTCAATTTTTGCTTCAAAATAAAGTTTAGGCTTTTATCTGTTAAACAGTTTACTATGATCATACACTCTGAAAATTGTAAACCGTTAATGGGGTCAATTAACTCAAAACTCTACCTTGAAGTCGTAATTTTAGCTCTGAGTACTGGAAAAACTGACAGCCGTCGTAGGACGACCACTCCTTTGTTCATCGCCCAAAGTAATGCGACCGCGCTTGAACTCGGTGTGCCAACGGTAGAAGGTTGCTTTTGAAGGTCCTTTATCCATAAAAGCCATTTAAAGTCGATCAAATGACTCAACAAGGTTTAAGGCCACGTTTAAAATCGTAGAAAATCATTGCACGAAAATGTTCTCGATGCAGATCCATTTTTAAATAAGACACGATAATTTAATTTGGCTTTCAAAAAAATGTGCAGGAAAATTTGAAATTCGAACAATGGTATTTTTACTTTTAAATACAAGTGGCCAGTGCCTTAAACATAAAACATTTTTGTCGCAAAACTTTCTGCGTGGCCTGGTACTGGTATTATCCTTTAACAAATCTAGCTACCTATTTTTAGCGGTTTTTATTGTGCTAAATGTCTAACAACGCTTAACTGTTTTACCATCTGGAAGAAAATCTCGCTTCAAATTTAAATGTATTATTTACATTCAGGTTCATAGCCAATTACTATTAGCTAGAGTGTGTTATTGAAGATTTAAAGAAAATCAAGTCTCATACCATGACTTTAGAGCAACATTTTGACTAAATCAATATTCTTTAGTTGAAAGTCGACAAGAACAAGGTAAATTATTTATTACTACTCTGCTGCATCCGAATACTTTCTGTATATTTACAGCACTTTACCAGACACAAAGTTGTGCTTAGGAGTAAGTAATTTTTTTTCGAGGTCAAGATTCTTCAAACATTGCAGTTACCTTAATACGTATGCACTTTGTCTAAAAACTTCTGCTGCTGTCGTGGGTATTTATTTTTATTAAAGGGAGTCATTTTCATGTTTCTAGATTTCAGCGAAGTTCCCCAGAAATGTCAGACATGGATCCAATCATAGATCGGAATCTTAGTAATCATCATTACCATCTCAGCATGTAGACGTACAGTGCTAAACGTAGGCCATCTAATGTTTTTTTTCAAATGTCGATCTTGAGTTTATGAAACCCAGTGATTACCTCCAGGTCTACAGGTCGTAGGTCCAATTGGCAACAGGCAGTTTTACGTTGCATCCATGGTTTCCTTAAAGAACCTATCTTTCCCATCATCGGTCAGTAAGTTTAAGTAGATTCACAAGAGCTTATACTAAAAAAAATCTGAAATCTTCGTTATTACTGTAAGTAAAGTAACATAATTCTGTCAGCTCAATACAGTACCTTCAATCTGAAGGCCGTCTCCTTACGTATAGTCGTGCCATTTGATCTGGGTTGTGACTCTGTGTATATGTATTATTATGACTTATATATAACCCATGTAAGCATTCTGTTCTTAGGAAATTAAACATTTGTACTGCATAGTTCATTGCCCCCGGTAAACTCCGAGCTGGTTCTGGATTAACCAGTAATCGTGTTTTTTGCGTGATCCTGCATGGCTCATTCAAAACTTTAGTAACTGTGTTACAGTTTGATCAGTAGACTAGATGTGTTACGGTACCGTTCCTCATATACATTTTTATCAATGATTTTTGTAGCATTACGCCATGAGTCTACTACAAACTTTAGTGATTCTACAGTTTGGAGCCTATTGTATCTAGTAGCTGACTGTAAAAATAATTTTGAGGAATTAACTTATATGAACAACCACTTCCAGAACTCCAATCCATTTGTACATAATATATACATGACCACAATACCCTTATAAGAGCGAAAACCCAAGCCGAGGCTCACCCCGCGGGGAGCCCTTGAGCGTTGGGCGCTATATGGGCTGTGGCTCCTTCAGAGTCTCGGCCCAAAAAGCCCGGTGAAGCAGTAATGGCTGCAACAGCCAACTGCATTGAAAGTTCAGAAAAAAAAATACCGTTATACCAAGAAGACGATAAGTAATGCTAGTGAAATAACCCATATATTGTAACATTGTAACGTACATTTGGTAAGTAATGGATCTAAGAACAGTTTTGATGAAAAAACTTACGTCTGTGACCATACCAGACCACCAAGCTTTATAAAAAAACCAAATTAATAAGGACTGAATTAGATATTTGATTGTAGCTGTATATATCAATTAATAATTGTATATTTTAGTGTTGATCCCAGAGCAATTGACATGTGACTTTATGGGAAAATTTGACTGCAACAGACCCTTTAAAATGCTACTGCAGCAGTTCTGGCATAAAATTAGAAATACTTGAGCACAAGACAAAGTAAGATGGCGAGAAGTTAAGCCGTTTAGTTACAAACATGGAGCATAAACCAAGACAGGCATGTGTGCCGCAAAAGTAAATGTAAATTGTGATAGACACAAATAAGAAATAAATAAAAAATCTGATCAATATATACATATTATAAAATAAAGTGAACAATGTGCGTGCCGCTAAAACTCAAAAACGAGTCCCGGTATGATCAAGGGAGTGATATGGTGTGGTAGCCTTTTATGTCCTGTCCATGAAGAAGGTTCCCGTTTTTACTTGAAGGGCGTGCTTTTGAAGATTTAAGGGCTGGAAGTTTCGCTTTCTAGAATTTTCTAGAACAGTCCAGAACATTCAAGACCATTCGGAATATTGTGGAATGTTCGGAAACATACCAGATCGTTGTGGAACATTCCAGAACACTCTCGAATGTTGTGGAATATTCTGGAACATTGTGGACTATTCAAAGCCTTTTATGAGTATTAATAGATTAATAGAGTTATATAAAGCAATATCCGTCGCGAGTTTAATTCCCTACAGTAGTTTTAAATTCTTTACAAGCCACATGAATGCCAAGACACTGCCTTTGACTGAAAATTGGATTTCCGATCATACTACATAGAAATCTTAACTCACCAAAACTATGTTATGGAACAAGGATGATCGTTAAACAGCTATCTAATAACATTGTCGAAGCCAAACTTATGACTGTAAAGGACAAAGGATACATAGCATTAATCCCCAGAATACCACTGATCTCTACTGAACTGCCATTACAATTAAAAAAACTGCAATTTCCAATCAAAATAGCCTATAATTTTACACTAAACAAAGCGCAAGGACCAACCTTAAATTATTGAGGCATCATCCTCAAAGACTCCTTTTCTCACGGCCAACTACAGGAACTACGTAGCTTGATCTCGAGTAGGATATTCAAAAAATTGTAAAAAGAAGTATTGAAGTTAGAATATGTTGTTAATAAAAAATGTTTGCCTATTATATTTTAAAGTTTATCCTTTTATTCCAACTACCACACAATCTCTTATATTGATTTTTAGGGAGTTGTGCCTGTGCCAAGCCGGGTACCACAACTAGTAATAAATATAAGACCTGTAAATAAAAAAACTGTTTTAATTTGACACTATGGTGCAGTGTGCTAAGAAGTCTGGCGGTGATATTTCCTCGTTGGATTGCAATGGAAATTTTTTGATCAAAGTAACTGCAAAAATGTATTTTTTACATGAATGTATTTCGTATAACAACAATCTTCGAATTAATCACACCTTTAACGAACCTTTGTTATATGTTTAATCTAAATCAGTAAAACATTTTGCAAAGCTTTGTTTGTTGTACCTGCATAAGTGCAAGAATCATTTTAATTTTAGTGATAATATGTTTTAGATATATTTTAAATGTTTTAGAGTATGTTGGTGATGACTGTACTGTAGGTGAAATCAGCGGGTCATGCAAGCTGATTGAAAACTGTCCTTCTCTGGTCGATGAAATCAAACAAGCCGGATCTCCAATGCCTAGAAAAATTGTAGAAAAACTGAAAGAACTAGGTTGTGGTTTTGAAGGAAATAAGGCTATTGTTAGTATTGTTTCTCATATATTTTTTTTTTCTTTGCACGACCTACTATTTAATCGCCGATCGAAATTTTTTGTCGACAATTGCCGCAACACCAATGACTATTAAAATAATATTTTTTAAAGTAAGAAACTATATTTTAGTGAGTAATTTCTATGTATATCATTATTATACCAATTTTAGACACTTCTTCACTTTTTTGAAAGCAGATAAGTAATTAATAAAACTTGTTTAGTCCTGTATCATAATGCGCACCTAAAGTCTAAATAAAAGGAGACACCTGTGTACGGGTATTAATATAATAATAATAAAAACATTTTTAGAATAGTTTTTGTTAGTGTTTCGTACAAAACTGAAGAGTATTTTTTATTTCATCTTGGTATTCTGATTTCTAACGAATTGATATTCGTCGTCGCATATACGTCGAATACGCAATGACAGATTGCTGATGGTCCTTATAGATAGCTATATTATTGTTGTTTATTGGTGTAGTCTTATGCGTTTATCTATGGCTTAGGCGTTTAGTGTCTGCCTTTTGTTCTGTGGAGCTGAGGTTCGATATATCAATGAGTCTTTTCTTAATTTCTCAAGTAAATTTTTCATTCTTTCCTATGGCTTTTCGGTGAAGGAAAACATTGTGAAGAAAGCTACATACGTTTTAATGCTATTTTTCTGTAATATGTTGTTAAAGTATTATTGGAGAGTAGCCATAGGCGCGACATGGACATTAAACATCACCATTTTTATGCACGTTAATTTGAAGGCCAACCTGTTGAGGTCTCCGAGCGTCGTGCCCAGGTCCTCCAGCGATTCTGCCATGACAACTATATCGTCGGCAAATCAAAGGTGAGTGATGTACTCGCCATTTATGTTGACGCCATATCCTTCCCACTCCAGAAGCTTAAACGCAGTCACAGTAAACAGTTTCGGAGTCAATGTCAAAGTCAACGTCAATTTTTTTTTATTCAAATTATGATTTTACAAACACTTTTGAATCGTCAAAGTTATGAAATACTATTTCTGTTTATGAACAAATAACGTCTCCCTGCCTCACACCTTTCTGTAGATGGATTGGTTTCGTATCCTGGTCTTGTAGTCGAACAGATATCGTGGCTCTGGTATACAAACATTTCAGCACTTCTATACAGACAGATAGTCAATGTGGCACCGCTGGAGAGACTGTAACACCACTCAAGTTGTACTTCTCTGTCTTCTGTATAATCTGGCGCAGCGTACTTATGAGGTCCATGGTACTAAAGCCTTTTCAGTAACCGGCTTTTTGGGAAGAATGGAAATTGTGAAACTTGCGTTCGAGCCGCCATATTGTTCTTAAGCTGTTTCAAGGCCATTCTAATCTTATAGAAGCTGATGTCTGGGATTTCTTCAGTATAGAGTCGAGTTAAATTGGACTTGGGTTCTTTGGCCGTGATGTTAACAGAATCACAAGTTAAGGTGTACAACTGTCTATAGAAGTTCTCGATCTCTCTAAATATTTCAGGTTTGCTTGTTTTGATGCAAAAGAAACGATTTTGCTTGTTTCAGTCTTCAGCTTTGTCAACTGTCGTTGCCCAATTGATTGCTCTTTAGAAATCACTTTTGAGCCTTTATTTCGCTCTATAACGTCTTCTTCACGTGATGTGTTAATAAGTAGTATATCTCGTCGTATGGCTTTCGAGATTTGTCTATGGAACCTATCAGATGAAGACATTCGGTACAGATTGTAAAACTTTTTTTTAACTTTCTAATTTACCCCCAAAACTGATCCCATAATATTTAAAATTCATTTATTGACTTTACCTGTCCGTATTTGGATCACTTAAACCCATATGAGTACCAAATTTTAACATAATCGGTCCAGTAGATCCAGAGCAAATTGGTTGCCACAGACGGACAGACTGACGCAAGAGTGATACTATAGGTGTAGCGAGTGAAGATGACAGATGGAAAAATTTTAAAAATCAGATTTAAAAGACTGTTGACGTAAATGAGTATGGCATTCCATGCATGTATGGATATAGAATTTTACAATGATTTTGACATAACACGCAAAAGGGTAATTTAAAGCTAATTACACACTACATATACAAAATAAAATACTTCACTCGCTACATAGGGGCTTCGCCATTTTTCAGTTAGACGTACGGAATATTAAAAACTAACATTTTACCGTTTTTTAGAATAAAAGTAAGATTATTATAATTTGTTGGTAAAGAAATAAATGAGGAAAGTAAGAAAGAGTCGGTGGTGGCCCAGCGGCTGCGATTTTACCTTCAAGGTTCGAGCCTCGCGTTTACAAAAAGAGTCTTTTTCTTAATTTCTCTAGTACATAGATTTATTCACACCATTGGCTTTGCGGTAAAGGACAATATGGTGAGGAAACCTGCAGATTTTATGGCAAAAAAAAGACAAATATAAGGTGCATAGGCCGTGCCCCCAACGGTAGGGACGTATGAGGTTGATAAGGAAGAAAACTTTGAGATCAGATTAAAAAATATTGTTTTCGATACCATTTTAATGATTGAGCTAATTTGAGGACAAAATTTCCTTTTTTTTAAATAATAACAGTAAAAATATGTTTTACAGGTATGCTGTACAGCGCAGACAAACTCCCTTGCTCAAATTCCTAACGAAGAAAAGGATTTGACAAATAAGTTTGGAAAAATGAGACCGATGGACATGAGGCAACACCAGAATTTCAGGTTGCTGCCTGAAAATTGTGGCGCCATTGAAAGTGATAGGATCATAGGCGGCAACAAAACCAAATTATATCAAATGCCTTGGATGGTCCTCTTAACACATAACTCACGTAATTTTTAATATGCACATACTAATATTATAATTGTAAAAGTGTCGATGTCTGTCTGTAACACATACGAAAATCAAACACAAAAACATGGAATTTTACATACAAATTTTCATTCCATATTCTATATAGGTACAGTTCTTAGTGACTTATAAAGTCCTAGTACATCAATCTTACAAACATACAAAATCTTCACAGAATTAAGAAATACAATTAAATGTACATATAAATAATCTTTCTTCGTTTATGACTCCCTGAAGAGTCTAAGAAGTAGAGTCTTCGAATAAAATAATACATTTAACATATTATTTAAATAAATATACTTACTAAATTTACTGATGTGTATAATGCAATTAGATTAAACGAAGCTTTGTGTTATATTTCATGAAACTTTTAAATTATATTACTCTTTATGCTTTCCAAATATAAAAATAAAATGTATGAATAGACATTTCTCCTAAGTCAATAACAAAAAGTATAAAAATCTCATGTAGAACTAAAGCTAAATTAAGATACTAAAGATACTAAGATAATTAAGATAGATAATTATTACTATCGATCAAAACCTTTTGCGAAAGACAAACACAAAAATTTTAATTATATACAGGGATTTTGAGAAAATGTGTTATAAAATCACAACATATAATGAACGAAAAATATATCTCAACGTATGAAAATAAATGTAAAGCAACGTGGGATATTATTAAGGGAAAAGACGCCAAAATTCACAGTCATATAAACATTAAAAAATTAAAATCTGAAAATTAAATTATAACGGACAAAGAAAAAATTGCCGAAACCTTCACAAACTATTACGGAAACATAACAAGTACTACAAACGATGTAAATCATAAAATTAAGGAACTAAAATACAATTATATGTCAAGCATATATCTTAACTTATGCGATGCGAATGAAATGAAAAGAACAATTAATTCAATAAATAATACATTTTGTAGAATACGATGAAATAGCTAAAAAAAATTAGAAATAATGAGTCAATTAATTATCCCCTATTTTGGCACACCTGGTAAACTTGTCATTTGAACAAGGAATATTTCCAGAAGCCTTAAAAAAATCAAAAATTAAACAGTTGTTAAAAAAATGAGATAATAAGGATTTAAGTAATTATCGACCTATAATGTTAATCATGGTCTTCTCTAAAATATTTGAAAAACTAATGCATACTGGAATCTAAATTCTTACAAACCATAATAAACATAAATGAACTGCTTTAGCGACTTACATACTAGTAGATAAGATCTTAAATGACATTGAAAATGATAAAAAACGCAAATGGCAGCCCCCCCTCATTTACATTTCCAAAATCCGCTTGGCTTGAAGTTCTGTACTGGTTTTGTGCATTTTGTGCCGCAAACTAAAAGTTTTGTGCTTTAAGACTCAGTCCGTCAAAGCGATAATGGGGGTGGGGCCTGGAGACAAGACAGCGAAATCTGTTCAACTTATAGGTTTGTTCTGCAAACCAAAAGTTTTGTGCTTAAAAATTCAGCACGACATAGCGATTTACAGTACCGGTGAAAGCATGTTTGTACGCGAGGATATCTGCTGCCGCCGCCTTTATAGCCTTAAAGACAGGGACTAGTCATGAATTTGCCTGTTTCATATTAAATGATTCAAATATGTTATTTCATATTGTGGGTCAGTTTAGATCACGGTGGCCACACGTGCCTCTACAGGCTTCACAGCGTTGACACGGCTCGAATTTTCAGGCACCTGAATTTGACGACTGAGAAAATTCTAGAGCAATATCCTACAGCAGAACTAGTTATTTTGGGAGACTTTAACGCCCACCATCGTGAGTGGCTCAGTTCTCGAACCAATAACTACGTAGGGATATCTGCTTATAAATTTTCTGTGACTTATAGATTCTCTCAGCTGTAACTTCCTTCAACGAGAACCAGTTTTTGACGTGACAACGTCTTATAAATTGGTTTGCCGGGTGACACTTCAAGAAACTGCGTTACGCTCCGCTCACGTTATGCGCTCACAATGAGAGCGAGTGAGAGGCACGCGCCCGCCTAAGAGCGAGAGAGACAGACATAAAATCATTGTCACGTAAAACTTTTGCCCGTATACCGACTTTACAGGCAACCAGTTTTTTTTTTCTTTTTTTTTTTTTTTATACCACTAAGGTGGCAAACAAGCTTACGGCCCGCCTGATGGTAAGCGGTCACCGTAGCCTATGGACGCTTGCAACACCAGGGGTATCACTTGCGCGTTGCCGACCCTTCAGAAATCTAATAACTTCTTTCTTGAAGAACTCCATACTGTAGTCCTTGCAGAAAACCTTGGCAGGGAGCTCATTCCACAACTTAAGCGTTCGCGGGAGGAAGTTTCTCTGAAACCGCACTGTACGCGACCATTTAGGTTCTAAAGTGTGAGAATGAATTCCCTGCCGATGGCGAGAGGTGCGATGGTAGAAAGTAGCCGTGGGCATCATTTCGAACAATTCCTCAGAACACAACCCATTGTACAAGCGGTAGAACACACACAGTGAGGCAAAGTCTCTCCTCAGACTTAAGGGCTCGATACCGCAAGTGAGTTTGGGATCGTCGACAATTCTCACAGCCCGTCGTTGAACCGAGTCAAAAGGGTCAAGCTGGTATCCGGGTGCACCTGCCCAGAGATGGCAGCAGTACTCCATATGGGGCCGAACTTGCGACTTGTAAAGTAACAACCTTTGCCCCGACGTGAAGTACTGCTTCGCTCGGTTGAGTACACCAAGTTTTTTGGACGCCAGCTTTACCTTATCTTGTAAATGATCTCGGAACTGAACATCGCTGGAGATGTCGACACCAAGGATCCCAATGCTCTTGGAGATGGAGAGGGGAGTGTTCTGGAATTGTGGGACCACAGTGAATGGAGTTTTCTTAGCGGTGAACGCGCACACTTGTGTCTTTGTAGGGTTGAATCGGACCAAGTTTACCCGTCCCCAGTCAGAGACCTGGGACAGTGTGGTCTCGATTTAAGACACAAGTTCTCCGCGGTTTTCCTCCACAACGGAACGAGGGATGTTTGCACGACCCGTGTAAAAAGTGTCTCCAGTACTGTCATCTGCATAGCAATGTATGTTGTTGATGTCCAACATGTCATTGATATGCAGTAGAAACAGCGTAGGAGACAGCACAGAGCCTTGCGGGACACCAGCATTAATGTCCATGCTATCAGAGCAACTACCGTCAACTACAGTTCGTATGCGTCTACCGGACAAAAAGCTAGCCACCCATTTGCACAAACCCTCGGGCACTCCGTAAGATGGCAACTTCGATAGAAGACCGCGGTGCCAGACCCGATCGAACGCCTTCGCTATGTCCAGGCTACATGCCAATGCCTCCCCCTGACTCTCAATGGCTAGTGCCCATTGGTGTGTGAGATACACTAGAAGGTCACCAGTCGAGCGACCGTGGCGAAAGCCATATTGACGGTCACTGACCAGATCGTGTACTTCTAGGTATCTTAGAAGCTGTGTGTTGATCACACGCTCCATCACCTTAGAGAGGAGAGAGGTAATAGCGATAGGCCTGTAATTCGATGGATCTGATCTATCGCCCTTTTTGGGCACCGGGTGCACATTCGCAGTCTTCCATGTAGACGGAAATTGCCTAGTGTGGTAGGAAAGCGCGAAGAGGCGCGTGAGTACAGGACATAACTCAGGAGCACACTGCTTAAGCACCACTGCTGGTATACCGTCTGGCCCACTCGACTTATGAACGTCTAGAGAAAGCAACGCCCGCCTGACCTCCCGCTGCGTTATGGAGATTTCCGGCATGGACTTACCGCACCACGGTATAGTAGGTGGTACAGCGCCTTCATCGTTCATATTCGAGTTCGAGGCAAAGAGACTGCCCAGTAGATCGGCTTTCTCTTTAGCACTATGGGCCAAGTCACCATCGGTCTTTCGCAGTGGTGGTAACGACGACTGGCAGAAGTTCCCTTCGGCAGCTTTGGCAAGCGACCAGAAAGCACGACTCCCAGAAGGATAGCTCGCAAGTCGCCCACCTATTTTGCCGATGAATTGTAATTTTGCTCTGGCAGTTGCTTTCTTACTGAACCTCGAGGCAGCATTTAATTTGCGTTTTAACTCAGAAATATTCGGATCCTTATTATAACGAGCCGTGGTCCAAGCCTCATATGCATTTTGCTTAAGAATTTTAGCTTTTCTGCAAGATCTATTAAACCACGGTCGTTTTTTGACGCCGGCAGCTACTCGCGGGTTAGGAATATAGCATTCCATACCAGCAAGGATTGTCTCAGTGACTGCGGCTGCGCAGACGTCAGGATCTTCTGAGTTAAAGCAGATCTGCCTCCACGGGTACGATGCGTAAAATTCACGCAATCCATCCCAGTCTGCCGACTTATAGTGCCACACACGACGCCAGTTAGTTGGCCCAGAAGGATCAGGTTGTGTGCATGACACTTGAGTCCGAACGAGACAGTGGTCCGAGGAGCCAAGAGGCGCATCCACTGAGACGGAGTACCCGTCCGGACGAGTAGTCAGCAGAAGGTCCAGTAAGGAGCTCGTATGTTCCTCTATATCTGGTATTCTCGTTGGAGAAAGTACCAGCTGAGAGAATCCATAGGTCAGAGCAAATTCATGAGCAGATATCCCAGCATAGTTATTGGTTCGAGAACTGAGCCACTCGCGATGGTGGGCGTTAAAGTCTCCCAAAATAACTAGTTCTGCTGTGGGATATTGCTCTAGAACTTTGTCAGTCGTCAAACTCAGGTGCGTGAAGAGTCGAGTTACGTCCGTGTCACCGCTATGAGACCTGTATAGGCACGCATAGATACGAGTGTGGCCGCCGTAATCTACGCGCACCCACAATATCGACAGGTCCCTGTCTTCAAAGCTATGAAGGCGGCGACAGCAGATATCCTCCCGGACGAACATACATACACCGGCACGACTCATAAAATTGTGTTCGAGTTTGTAGCCGGGATAATGAAGGTATGATGTGTCGGCCGGGCAGGATATCTGCGTCTCCGTTAGAAAAAGAATGGTCGGCTGCGCAGTTTCGAGATGGTGGTGGACTGCGTTAAGATTTGCGTGAATACCCCTGATGTTGCAAAAATCCACATTATATGTGGATGGAGTAGCCGCTGTGCAAACTCTTTTCTTTTTCTGTCTTCTGGCCATAATATATATAAAAAAAAGTTACTAAGACTAAGGATGAGGATTCACTGCACAGACAGCATAGAGGACAAAGGGTGCGGTTCTAAGACTGCCGAAGCTCGCCACAGATGATACGGTTGCTGGCACGGCGGGCGGAAGGGCCCCTGATCCCCCTCTGTTGTAGTAGCCGGGTCCACTCCGGTCTCCTTCTCCGGCACGACTACCACTTCAGATACTTTACACAGGCTGGCGAATCAGCCTCCCAGGGCGGAGATTAAGTGATCCCTGGGTTCGGGATCCCGTTTAACCTGCGGGTGGCCAGCGGTCAGCCGTTTCATCAGGTCTCCCTGACCGCCGAACCAGCACGCCGCGTCTATGCCGAGTATGACAGCAACAAGCACCGCCGGTCCTCCGCTGTCCATGCAGCGAATCCTCAAAGAGCTCTGGCAACCTTACTCACCGCCAGGAACACAACACTACTCAATGTTAGTGTTATTATGGCCGCGGTTTTCTGTAAGGTGGAGGTACTTCCCCAGTTCGGGCCGCTCATTCGAGCAAGTACTCGCTATGCCCTGCTTAGTTGTTCGGGTGGCTTATTCGAGCGAGTGCTTGCAGTGCCCTACCTCTCTTAAAGAAATAGAGCACCATTCAGCCCCTTACTAGAACTTCTGCTGACTACACGTCCGGGCAGGTATTCCGTCTCAGTGGATGGGCTTCTTGGCTCCTCGGACCACTGTCTCGTTCGGACTCAAGTGTCATGTACACAACCCAATCCATCTGGGCCAACTAATTGGCGTCGTGTGTGGCGTTATAAGTCAGCAAACTGGTTTACGCCATGTACCCGTGGAGGCAGCTCTGCTTTAGCTCAGAAGAACCTATGTCTGAGCAGCCGCAGTCACTGAGACAATCTTCAATGGTATGAAACGTTTTATTCCTAACCCGCGAGTAGCTGCCGGTGTCAAAAAACAACCGTGGTTTAATCGGTCTAACAGAGAATCTGAAATTCTTAAGCAATCTGCGTATGAGGCTTGGACCACGGCTCGTAATAATAAGGATCCGAACATTTCTGAGTTAAAATTCAGATTAAATGCTGCCTCGAGGTACAGTAAGAAAATAACTGCCAGCGTTTAATTTCAATTTATCGGCAAAATAGGTGGGCGACTAGCGAGATATCCGTCGTCGTCGGGAGTCGTGCTTTCTGATCGCTTGCAAAAGCTGCTGAACTTTTTCCAGTCATCGCTACCACCACTGTAAAAGACAGATGGTGACTTGGCCCATAGTGCTAAAGAAAAAGCCAATCTACTTGGTAGTCCCTTTGCCTTAAACTCGAATATGAACGACAAAGGCGCTATATCACCTACTATACAGTGGTGTGGTAAGACCTTGCCGGAAATCTCCATACCACAGCAACTTCTAAGATACCTAGAAAAACACGACCTTGTCAGGGATCATCAATATGGCTTTCGCCACTGCTCAACTGGTGACCTTATAGTGTATCTCACACACTGATCGGCACTATCCATTGAGACTCAGGAGGAGGTATTGGTATGTAGCCTGGACATAGCGAAGGCGTTCGATCGGGTCTGGCACTGGGGTCTTCAATCGAAGTTGCCAACTTACGGAGGGCCCGAGGGTTTGTGCAAATGGGGGGCTAGCTTTTTGTCTGGCAGATGAATACCAGCTGTGGTGGACGGTAGTTGCTTTGATAACGTGGAAATTAATGCTGGTGTCCCGCAAGGCTCTGTGCTGTCTCCTACGATGTTTCTGCTGCATATCAATGACATGTTGGACATCAACAACATACATTGCTATGCCCAGAAATCTTGTGTCTTAAATCGAGACCACACTGGCCAAGGTCTCTGACTGGGGACGGGTAAACTTGGTCCGATTCAACCCTACAAAGACACAAGTTTGCGCGTTCACCGCTAACAAAACTCCATTTACTGTAGTCCCACAATTTCAGAACACTCCCCTCACCATTTCCAAGACCATTGCGCCTCTTGGTGATGGCATTTCCAGGGTTGTTCAGTTCGAGATTATTTGCAGGACAATGTGAAGCTGGTGTCTTATATGTATAGCTCTGTCCGTCCTTTTATCCCCTCATAATTTTTTATTATTAGAGGCTCATAAACTTTCATCATAATCGGCTTACGCGTAGCAGTACAACCCGAATCCTTTTAACCGTTTGTTTACTAATTCGACTCAAACTTCACGTTATTAAGAATATATTCTTTCCCAAGGAGCAAACTATTCTTCTGCCAAATTTTAGTGATTTCGGTAAGCCGCGAAAAGGTAACAGACAGACGTCTTACGTAATTTTATCTTTCACATACAAAAGTCAAAAGACTTAGACTTAGGTTTTTTGGTTCCATTTGTAATTAAGTCCAAAATCATTCATGATTATGACATTCAAGATTACGAAAATCTCAGAGTTTCACGTGAAGGAATCAGAGAAGAGGATATCTGTAACAGAACTAAAGTCGCCAAAATAGCTCATTAAATATCAAAGCTAAACTAGTTGTAGGCAGACTATATAGCTCTAAAACCTATGGCCAAAGGGGCAAAAGATTCTTAAGTGGGGATTAAGAATCGAAAAGCGTAACGCAGACAGTTCTCCTTCTAAAAGTTACAAGGAGCCGTCAGTAACAAGTGCCACAGAGTTAAAACTGTGGAGAAAGTTAGGGCAGTATGTGTGCTGATGTTATAAAGATGATTTTGATGTTTTACAATAACTATTTTATTATTTGTAGTTAACACTAACTGTTTGTATTTACAGCTGATGGAATTATGACGGGTTGTGGTGGAACTCTGATCAATGAGTGGTACGTGCTAACAGTTGCTCACTGCGTCACTAGGATAGTCCATGATCTAAAACTGATAGGAGTTGTGCTCGGGGAATATGACACCTCCACCGATCCCGATTGTGAACTAGTTGAAAAAAAAACTTTTTGTGCCAGTGCGGTTGAGGTAAATCAATTTCAAAATTAATAAACAATACAAAAAAAAAACTTTCTGTGTCAAAATATCTCATATGTTGATAATAATTTAATAGCTTTTACACAATCTCTTCTCATTTGTAAATAAATTTAAATACACTTATATTTATTCGAAACGTAGCTTTATTCTTGGAGAATTTTGCATTTTGAAAGGATATGAGAGACGGGCGTTTAAATCCGGGCCTACGTGATAAACTGTGATTTTGAATTGTTTTTTGGTGAGAGTTGGTCATTGTTTTAACAGTTGAGACGTACAAAGGTTGGTTACAATATTCGAATGATTTTCACCACTAAATTGAACTTTACTTTTAATTATAGTTTACTCTATTTTTTCAACCTCAAACGATATTTTATTATATCAATTATTTTGTTATAATCTCTTTAAAAATGTTTTTCTGTCTTAAAAAACTTAAGAAAATTATGTGCATTAGTCATTTATATATACACAAAACAAATGTATGCAGCTTTCATCAATATATACACGAAACATGTGCAGTTACCATCAATATGATCACGAAACAAATGTGTGCAGAAATCATCAAAAGATACACAAAACAAATTTGTTCAGTTATCATCAATATAAACACAAAACAAACATGTGCAGTAATGAATCATATATACACAAAACAAATGTGTGCAGTAATCATCAATAAATACACAAAACAAATGTATGCAGTCATCATTAAAAGATACACAAAACAAATGTGTTATCGCCAATAAATACATGAAACAAATCATTAATATATCGATGGCTGCTACGTAAACAATCGTATCTCACAATTTTGCCATTTTTACTTTTTTTTTTTGCGGGTGCGGTGTAGCGCCGCGCGTCGTATCCGTCAGTGTCGTATCCCCGCCTAGTAGTGTGTGAGAGTTGTTGTGACATTATTACTCGTTGTATTAAGAATGGGTTATTCGAAAATAAAAAGTTATTCGAAAACAATAATCACGAGCACAAAAGCTATGTGATATTGCTTGTGGATTAGTCCCAAATGACGATACTTGACGTGAGGTTACACAGAGAAATGAATAAGATCACTGTATTTTATATAATAACACTGAAGATAGATTGGGTGAGTAATTGTTATATGGTTTATTACATGTTCGTAGCTTTTTATATACCTTTAAACATTATTTATTCAAATTATTAATAAAATCACCTAAAACTATAGTAATATAGTATATATATATATCTTATATATATATATATATATATATATATATATATATATATATATATATATATATATATATAAGATTTAAGATTTTACCGTATGTGATATAAACAATTTTTGCGTCGCCTATAAAAGAAAGCTTTTCACCTAATCTTATACATACGACTATTTACTTAGGTCATATAAAAAAGTTTACTACCGTTCTTATAATTTACCATATTTTACGTCGCTCGCGGCTTCAAAAATATTTTTGGTATCTTATGACATTTTTTGGTACAGTCTCTTTTACCACATGGGGCCGACTTAACGGAAATTTCTGCACTTTCTGAAATATTGGACACACCATTGCGCTAATCGTTAGTATGGTCTGTTTTAAAATTTAGAATTAGTTTGTACAATTAATTTGTAGAGGTACCTAGTGGCAGTGGTTTTTTTGTGTACAGCTGAGGAATTTTTCCGCTTTCAGGTAAAGAACTTCTCTAGATCATTACTTCACTGAATAGGCAGTAGCTCGATAATACTGTAATTAATAATAACTTAACCCCTCACTCCACGTCTTCTAGCTGCTCTATTAAGTATTTGGATATTGATTGCACTTACGATTTTTTCCTACTTTATAGGTGCCACTATTGGAACCTGAAATATCGAGAGAGATTGAGAACTTCTATAGCCAGTTATACACCTCAACTCGTGATCCTGTTAACATCACGGCCAAAAAACCCAGAGCTAAATTAATTAGACACTATATCGAAGAAATCTTGGACGTCAGCTTGTACGCGATTAGAATTGCCTTGAAACAGAGGAATTACATCAGAGCTTATAAAAAAACAAGAGGGACGCCGATACTTAAAGTTACCACGCCAGAAGTTTGGAGCAGAAGCACGGTCATACTTTTCTTCAAAAAAGGAAACCCCACCTCATTGAATAACTATAGACCCATTTCACTAATCTGTTTTCCAGGGTCATTACGAATCATCTCAAACTTCCAAACAAGCCGCTGCGCTTTCCAAAAAGGCTTTAGTACCATGGACATACATACGCTGTACCAGATTATACAAAAGACAGATGAGTGTAATTCCTGCCTGCCTTCGATTCTATCAGAACCTGGGCGGTGTTACAGTCTCAGTATGGCGTCAAGATAAATGGCGAGTACATCACTCACCTTCCATTTGCCGATGAAATCGTAGTCATGGCAGAATCGCTAGAAGACCTAAGTTCTCTTTTGTCTTAGAGACAGGTAATAACTCAACCCAAATTAATAAACTGCAAGGCGATTACTTACCTCAATTAGTATTGTTGTAATACGTACCACTTCCGTCTGTCCTAATGTCCTCTAAGGGGACCTAAGGGAGCCCTTAATTATATCAAGTAAATAAGGGAGCATATAAAAAATATGGAAAAGATCTGCAACTTAAAATTAAAATATAAACATAACTACACAACCTGACGGACGTGTGATCCACACTTAACACTTATTGGCACATCAAAAACTTTTATTCTCACACGGCCTCCTATCAGGCAGACGTCCTGGTCAAAGCGGCAAGAAGCCGATGGGCGCGTTGTGAAAACATTTGGGGAGGCTTACGTTCAGCAGTAGACATCTGCCGACTGAAGAGAACGAACAAACGATAACTATTACTTTTTTACCAATACAGGTAATGTTTTGGGTTTGTTACCCAACACCTGGTGCTCTGATTTAATGATAGAAGTTGATAAGTTAAACAATTTATTTTAAAGGTAAAATGACACATAAAAACAATTAAAATTTATAAAATGAGAATTAACTAAAAACTTGCTAAAATGATAAAAATGCTAAAATTGTAAAAATGCTGATTATGCTAAATTATTTGATAATTAATTGATTATTGCTGTGAGCACACGCTACAATGCTCGAACGTGTACTGACTTCGAAACGTAAATGTTTCCGAATTATAAGAAACGCATCGTATAGAAAAATGCTGACGCCCGCGATGTACGGTTAGACCGTACATGCTCCGCGCCGGGAGATGAGAAAACAAAAGATTACTTATGCTTAAACTATTAATTAGAAAACAAAAAGATCACTAATGATTAAACTATTAATTAGTGTAAATTCTTAATGTCTCTACTATGAATCACTAATTGCAATATTATCCCGAAACATTGGTGACGTAGTTTTCCTGAATACTTTCACTCACACTATCGCATGTTTCACTAACACTTTCGAAGTTTCGGCAAGCCCCTGCCGGCCTGCTGACCGGCTCGAGAATTGCCGACGCAGCAGCTCCGCCGCTGCCAGACGCCCTGCCGACCGCGGCACGGGTGCATCGCCGCCAGACTTACACGGCACCAACCAGGAATGCCGCGCCCAGCAACACATATGATATTGTATAGTGATGTATATCGTGATATGATTATACTCTCTGATATGATGTTTTTTTTTCATGTCATCAATCTGTTTCCTTAGACTCATCATCTCATCTGATGTTTTGAGAGAATTGTTGTCCGTTGTAGTCATAGGAACAGATATGTTTGTGATATGGTTTATGGCAGTAATTTCTGGGGTCAAAATTTTCATTTCAGATATTCATTTCGCTAGTCGAAAGTTTGTGACAATAGACAGTGAATTCTTCGTTTCTTGCTAGGCACTCTTGACCCAAAACTAAAATGCCAGCCAACTTGATCTTGGCATAAAATTCGTATTCTGTAATTGTTTGTATTATGACAGTATTGTATTCTGCTTGTTGTGGAACAGGGATAATTTGGTATAGCTCATATGAATCTCGACTGACAAGTGGGATCTTTATTTCAAATATAAAATAATCTACTGTAAACCTTGCTCTGACTTTTCATAAACTGTAAATTTTTCTTAAATCGGTCTATATATTTTCTAAAGATAACGATTAATCTTTCGATAACTGTCCAGAAATTATACGCCCCCGTAAAGCCCCCGGTGCGGACGGTATCTCAAACGATATCCTAAAGCGCCTCACTCTTCCCCTTCTCTGCCTCCTAGTAGCGATCTTTAACGCTGCTGTCGAACATTGCATCTTTCCTTCTCAATGGAAAGATGCAATTGTTATAGGCATCCATAAGCCAGGCAAAGCTTGTACCGAGCCGTCCTCCTATCGCCCTATAAGTTTACAAAAGGCCCTTGGTAAACTCTATGAACGCCTCCTCCTCGCTCGCCTACGGAACGCTATAGTCTCCAGAGGCATTTTAATAGACGAGCAGTTCGGCTTCCGTGCCAAACACTCATGCGTCCATCAAGTCCTCCGCATAGCGGAACATATTCTCACTGACTTCCAACCAGCATTAGGTAAGACCCGCCACACGGGCGCTGTCTTCTTCGATTTAGCGAAAGCTTTCGACAAAGTCTGGCACAAGGGTTTAATTTTTAAACTGTACAACTTTCAGTTGCCAGATCGTCTCGTGCTCATCATACGAGACTATTTGTCGAATCGTAGCTTTCGCTACAAAGTTGAAGGCACTCTCTCTTCCCCCCGTCCCAAACAAGCAGGTGTCCCGCAAGGGTCCGTGCTCGCCCCCATCTTGTACCTTCTGTACACCAACGATATTCCTCTTTGCGGACGATACCGCTCTCTATACCACCGATAGGCAAGTGAGTTGAATCACTAAGAGACTCCAACCCGCTATCACCGCCCTAGGCGAATGGTTTCGGAAATGGAGAATCAAGGTGAATCCCGACAAAAGCTCTGCCGTCCTCTTTACCGTAGGCTGCCCTCCGCGGCCACCTCCCCTCTCTCTCTTCGGTCGTGCCATTCCCTGGCAAAATAAGACCAAATATCTCGGTGTAACCATGGATAGTCGTTTGAACTTCCACGCTCACACCAAAATAGTCAGAGACCGAGCCGCTTTTGTCCTCGGTCGTCTTTATCCCATGATAGGCAAGTACAGTAAGATGTCGCTTAGAAATAAGCTAAATCTTTACACAACTTGTATCCGCCCAATTCTAGCTTATGCTAGCGTAGTCTTTGCGTTATCCAACCGCAATCTCCACAAACTTCAGACCCTACAAAACCGCTTTCTCAGAGCGGCCTCTGGGGCCTCTTGGTACGTTCGCAATGCGGACCTACACAGAGACTTCGAACTTCCCACGATTCCCCAATACTTCAAAGACTTGGCAGTCCGCTTTTTCCAGCGTACGCAAAATCACCCGAATCGATTAATTGTGCAATCCACAACGTATCATCCCCCCGATCGACCCGGGCATGGTCGTAAAACTATAGTTAGGCGGCCTCGGCACGTACTAACGGCCCCAGATGATGATCTCGCTGTCCGGATAGCGAGATTAGTCTCTACGACCTCCCCGAATATGGCCTCCCTCCAAACACGACGCTGACGTCCCCGGGTTCGTCGGCGCCCACAAGGATACACGAGGTATAATAGAGTGCCGAGGCGCTTCTCGCCCCCACTCAATCGCAACCGTACCCGCGTAACGGGGAACTACCCTCCTGGCGGTGACTCACCTTCGGGTTCGAGACTCACGCCGGTCGAAGGGACGGCCCCGAGAGCGACAACCCAAGCCGAGGCTTCCCCCGCGGGGAGCCCTTGAGCGTTGGGCGCTATATGGGCTGAGGCTCCTTCAGAGTGTCGCCCCAAAAAGCCTGGTGAAGCAGTAATGGCTGCAGCAGAAACTGCATAGTCAGTTCAGAAAAAAAAAAAACAGCTCCAGTCTAGGTAGCGTCACTTTTTTGCTAGTCGTGGTTTTGCTTCTACTAATACCACTTTCAACTGCTCTCCTACTGATGTTTTGCAATCAATTACACAAGCGTATGTTTTTGTCGAAGCGTCACAGAAACCATGAAGCTCTAATTAGCTTCCTTCTTTTGTCCCTAGCCATCTTTCCAGGTGTAATTCGCTGATGTTTTTAAAGTCTGATTTGATGTGTTTCCATTCTGCTTTGATTTCTTCCGACAATTTATCATCCTAGTTGATTTTAGATAGCCAAACGGTTTGGAATAAAATTTTCAATTTTGTAGTAACTGGGGCCAAATTATTAAACATATTAAATCCTGCTGTAATTTCTTTGCTGACGATAAAGAATGAGCTCCATGAAGCATCATCCATGTAGTATGATTCTTCGGGAACCTTTACAGCTTCACTGTTGTAATTTTGTTTTTCATCTTGTGTTTTAAGGTCATCGTTGCTAAAAATGGCAAACACGTCAAACCGTAAGTTGTAGTACATAATTGAAATTATTGATATGCTGAGTAAGGAATATCACGCTATATGATCTTTTGATTTTTTTTGATTTGTCTAAACATCTTTTCTTTACAGGCAGTAAATGCATACTCAAATTTTCTCCATTTTAATATGAATAGTTGTAAATCTTGCTTTAAATTCGGCCCAGAATACATAAGACCATTAAGACTAAACCCAGTAGATGACTTAGCTGACGCGTTAAACACAACTCTTAATGACGCAGTCGTAGAGTCTTCAGGTTTCATATTACTTGTAGCTGATTTCATTGGTATACATCTATAAATAGTTTGAAATCTCTTGAGACTTCTTAATTTTTTAAAAGTTTTTGTTCCAGCTGCCGAAATTGCGCAATAGCCAATGATTTGGTATTTCCTAAATTTTCTGATAAATCAGGTTTAAATGGATTCGATACTTGATACCGGCTCTCTTCGTCACCGATCGTCATTTTCTTGTAAAAATCTACACAACACTCATCTTCTACTGATAAGTCTGATTCCTCTGAAATATCTTCAATTTGCCAAAATTTTTGAATTTGATCAATGTTGTTAAGGACTATATTGCATTGAAAAGTGTTCGTACTTCCGCATAGTATCCACCCCAGGTGAGTTTGTTGAGCTATAGGCGATGAATATACTCTACGGATGCCATCCAAAATAATCTGAGAGTAATAATAATCTGCACCTAACAAAATATCAACAGGTCGGCTGATATTGAAATTCGGGTCTGCTAAATTTTTTTCTCCAAATATGACCAATTTGGTTTGGTGAAAGTTTGATAAGGTAGATTTTTGATAAGATTCTGCATTATAAAAGCGTCGGTGCTAAATATGAAACTGCCATTAATAGACTTGCATGTTATATTGAAAAGGCCGTTGCAGCTACTTTCTTTGGTTCTTACTCCTGAAATAGAACCTTTGCAGCTTCTTCTAGGAAGTGCTAAGAGTTGAGCAGCCCTCTCTGAGATAAAAGATACTTGTGAACATTGGTCTACAATACAGCGCATGGTTTTGTAAGTGTCGTCACCAGCACGTTCTTTAATCATTGCTGTTGCTAACGAAATCTCGGTCAGGTTACTCTGCTGAGACACGTGTGAGTTATTGTTGACGTTTTGCTGATATAGAGCAAGAGCCCACGACGGCAAGACCTTCCTTATTTTATAAAAGTTAAAAGTTTCTCTGTACATGTCTCCTATACAGGTAAGAACGATCAGCGACTGCAGAGTTTGGGTTGTGGTTACCTGGGCAGGTAACAGGTAGTAAAGGTGTATAAAATAGAACTTAAAATTTACTAGAGTATAAAGCTCAATTTTTTTATATTTTCTTCGGGATAACTTTAGAAATCTCGTCATCCATTGCCGAACACTTATTACAGTTGCTAACCCCTGCCAGATATCCCTAAACTTTAATAAATTATTATTATACTTTCGTCATAGTATAAAAGCTAAATTTTATATATGTTACTTGGAGACCTATAAAAAAATGTTACCTCAATAGCTCTAGCTGGACAGTTTTTATGGTTTTTACATCTTGCCAGATACATCGAAAGTCCACTGTAGGTGCGAGCGTGAGGTAACAACTGTTCAAGCGGGTGCAAGTGAGATAGAGCGCTTAGTCGAGTGCGTTATTTTACTTCGCACCATCTGTTATTTAGTGATGTTTTGAACCAGTCCGGCGTCACTTCATAGAAAAAAACAATCGTATGAAGCTATGACTCCACGTTTTACCAATACGAAAGAAAGTAATTTAAGACATGTGGACCTAACTAAACTACATGCAGAGTTGGGACTGTTAATTTGTCAGAGCTTACCTGGATCTCATGCCATCACAGGTTGTGATTTTAATCCTGCTTTCTTCAGAAAAGGAAAATTAAAACCATACAAGACATTAAAAAAATATCCAGAGTACCAGGAAACTTTCAAGAACTTCGACAACAGCGAATTAATTGAAAATTTAAATCATCAACAAAACATCTTTAATATTATTCAGAGATTTATATGCAATGTTTACAATGCCCCTAATGTAATTGATGTTGATGCCGCTGGACTTCAAATATTCATCGAGTCGTACACAGTCTCCTATGTAAACGAAGCTTTTAACCGAAAGAACTTCGGAAATTTTGACGCTAGCAACCTACCACCTTGCAAGAGCGAGCTATTGCAGTAATTTCTGCGAGCAAATTATATATGTACCATTTGGAATAATGCACATTTAAAACATCCAACCACATATCAACCAGATAATAACAGCTGATTGAAAGATGACAAATACCAGTTCAAATGGTTTGAAGGGGATCAACTACCAAGTTATGTTAGTGATTCGCTCAAAACTCAATCAGGTATGTAATTATTATGACAAATAATGATACATAATTTTTGAATTATTCATAATTGTATAAACTTCCTTATTTTTCTTTCAGAAACTGACGAAGACAATATTGACTTGAATTTTCCCTTAAATATTTGAATGCTATCCATTCGTTTACACTAGCGCTAAAGTGTGGTAACTCGTGCACTAAATGAGGCGTGGGGGGTTGTTCGATTTATTATTTATTTTTATCGCTTCTACTATAGCGCTAGCTAAAGCCACCACTTCGCCCTTCCCACTATTGGTATTCGCTTGACCTATTTCTAACTGTGACGGGTGTCCGTCCGCGTAAGGAGGTACGTTAGGTATGCGCGACCTATTTTGTTCACCCTGAGCTATTGCCGAGTCTATTGCTCTGACGTTAGAACTCTGATCATTGACCCAGCCACGAATTCTATCAACATCGCAGGGAAGGGGGTCCGCCCCGTTGGAGTTTTCTACCGTTGTCAGTCCACAGCGGACTAACTCCAAACGGGCTTAAGCGTATGCGGTTCCCGCCTTTGCCTGCTCTAATTCTGAGGCCCTAAGCTCTAACTCTGCCTTAATTTAGACAATCTACTCGCCTGTGAGGTAGGTGCCTCGATTCCAAATGAAATTCCTATAGGCGCATCTACCAAACTCCCGGGTGCACTATGCGCGCCTAACGTCCTATCAATTCCATGCCTATCGCAGAAGTTGGCTTCCGTGCTCGACTCCCTAATCGTATTGGTCTGTTGCGTACCACTGCTATGCTCTTCTGTGCTTGTGCCAGGGCTCCACATGTTCGTTTCTGATGAACCAGTGGGCCCAGAGCGCGGTGTTGAATCACTCTCTACGTTACTTGCTTGTTTTCTTGGTTGTAATTGGCGTTGGTCTTCCATCTTGCGCACAAAGGGGTCCCTAACGGTCCCTAAATATGCCTATCACTACCTTCCTAACCGTCCCTAGCCGCCTAACCAGCGTACTACCGTGGTGATGCCGGTCGAGAATGGGAATGAATGAGGATAGGAGGGTACGAACCACCCAGCAGAGAGCAGGCGCTTTCAGGGGTGCTCAGTAGTGAGTATGAACTATCCACTACCTCGGCATCCTCGGCAACTGTCGTGAGACAAGTTTCGAGGCCCCTTCCGGCACTGGCACGAGTTCGCTCGATAGACTCGTACTGCCGTTATGGCATTAATGCACCGCAAGGTGGCCGCGTGAGGTTCGCTTTCGCACGAATAAAATTCGTAACGTTCTTGAGCACCTGGTTCTGGACACACCGCTGCGGTTTCTTGAACACCAAATCTTAAATGCCTTTATTTTTGAACACCAAAATCTTGAACGCCTTTGCTTGAACACCAAATCTTGGACGTCTTATTTTTTTTTTTCACTGAATTTACACTTTATTTTATTTATATCTGGCCACGAAGGATTGAAACGAACGGCAAGGGTGGACTGTATAACTTTCTTCTTAGCGGGGAAATAAAATAAAACACTTCTTCATGTAAAGGTGCACAGCGCGCTCTCACGGTGGATGAGTCGTGGGGTATCTTCTCTATCACCCTATTGGGTGTTGAGGTGCGGGTGTCGGGGGAGGGGAATTTACCTCCCACCATGACCCGGGCAGAAGCTCAGGGGTGCTGAACACCCCCGGTGAAATTGAAAGGAGGCCTACTTATCAGGCCCCTTGACGGTGGTTGAATTTTCGCAATGCGAAGATGAAAAAAGAAAATAATAAAATAGAAATGGACTGAAAATAGAGATAAAAACGTGGTAAGCGCATACAATAAAATAAAAACAAAAGAATAAAATCAAAAACAAAAGCGAGCAAAACAAAATGAAAATAAAATAAAAGCAAAATAAAAATAAAACGAAAAAGAAAACAAAGCAAAAAGCAAAATAAAAATAAAAATAAAAATAAAAGCAAAATAAAAGTAAAAATGAACTAAAAGTCGAACTAAAAACGAACCAAAAATAAAGCGAAATATCATATGAGCGGGATAAAATCAAGTAGAGGTGGAGTGTAAGGAAAAGGAAGGAGGTGGGTGAGTGGGTAAGTGGGTGAATAAGTAAAATTATTCACCTCTGGGAATGAGCTCTCGGGGGAGAGGACGACCTTCAGGAGGCCGGGCGTGTAGTGGGGCAATGCCCCTAAGGTGTTGATGGTAGCTGTTATCAGCGCGATCGAAGAGGTGTTTAGACAAACCAGAGATGAACTCTGCGAGTGATTCGGTTTTGGTGTCACTAGCGATGGTGGAGTTACGGACGTAGCGGCCGGCGCCGGTTATTATTCTCAGCGACTTATTTTGGGCAACCTGGAGCTTATGTTTGCTGGATGAAGATAGAAGTCCGTACCAGGCAGGGGCTGCGTAGGTCAGTCTCGACCGAATGTACAGTTTGTACAGGCGAATTTTAGTTTTGAGAGGCAAGTCAGAGGAAAGTACCGGTCTAAGCGCCGCCCGTGCTGCGACCGCGCGTGCTGACACATGGTCAAGCATTTTGCGCATGCGCAAGGGGCGGTCTATAACGCAACCAAGGTACTTTACACTGGATTGCCACTCAATGACTTGACCTCGAAATACAAGTTTCGGTGGGAGGAATCTTTGTTGGCCGGTCAAAATTGCAGTTGTTTTGCTGGCGTTTACGGCTATTCTCCACTACTACTATATGAAGGCGCTGTCGTCCGCGTAAAGCGCTAGGTGTACGTCTTCAACACCTTCAGCTAGACCGGAATCACTGAGAGTGGGGATGTCGTTAGTGAAGAGCGCGTAGAGCAGAGGCGATAGGCAGCTGCCTTGTGGTACCCCTGCTTTAATGGGTTTGTTTGCTGAGTGTTTGTTCTCGACCGAGACATAGAAGCTCCGTTTGTCCAGAAACGAAGCTATTACTCGACCGAGCATATGCGGGAGATCCGTGTCCAGCAGCTTGTACAGTAGTCCTTTGTGCCAAACCCGGTCGAAGGCCTTCTCCATATCGAGAAATACACCGACCGTGCGCCTGCCCTTGTTTAGCTCGAAGGCCATGTGATGGAGCACGCGCACAAGCTGCAGGGTAGTGCTATGACTGTCCCTAAAACCAAACTGTTCAGGCCTAAGCTGGATATGGGGAGATATCCTGTGTATAAGCAGGCGTTCGAACAGCTTAGCTAGGTTAGACAGCAATGTGATCGGCCGGTAATGTTCTGGGCGGTGACGGTCTTTCCCTGGTTTCGGGAGAACAATGACTTTTCCGGTCTTCCAGGTAGATGGGAAATGTCCAGAGCGCAATATCCCATTAAAGATCCGGGTGAGTGCCACCAGACCCTTCCTTGGCAGCATAGTAATCGCCGTATTGGGGATCTCGTCGGGGCCAGGTGATTTACGTTTATTAAGTTTGGTGGCCTCCTTTCTCACCTCTTTGGGCGAGATGAAGTAATCACCTCTGAGTGGTGGGGCTGGGGCGGCGAGAAATTGCTCTACGCGATCTATTACTCGTAGCGTGTGCAGTGGGTCGGTAATGGGGTTCGGTTTAAACTGGTCCTCGAAGTGATCGGCCAGTAGTTCCGCGCGTTCTGCGGCGTGGTAGTGGCGGATGCCGGAGGAGTCAATCAGGGGGCAAATGGGGGATGGTGTCTTCGAAACTTGGCGGGCCAAACGAAATAAGGCAGTATCGTCATCGCTAGCCTTAAAGATAGTGTTGTCCCACGCAAGTTTACGAAATTGAGCAAGTTCCGCTTGCAAGTCTTTGCTAATTTTGTTGAGTTCGCTCTTTAAGACTGGGCAACGAGTTCGGCACCATAGCTTTCGAAGCTCCCTCTTTTTGTTTAGTTTGTCGCGCAGGTGCGCGGGAAGCAATTGTTTGCCAGAGGCAGTGGTTGAGGACCTTGTGGACTCCTTAAGAGCCTGCGTTAACGCAGTCGTAAAAGATACGACGGCTTCCTCTACCTCTGACGGAGTTGAGATGCCACCTGGCGGCAGTTTGTAGGTGAGCATAAGTTTGTGAAATTTAGCCCAGTCTGTAGTTTTAGTAGGGGGCGGGGGAGTTTTCCCACTAGCTGACACTCCGAGGACCAAGAGGATTGGCAGATGCTGAGTGTCGGTGTCGTGGAGGACTTCCAATGCAATTGGCCAATTGATCTTATGTGCTAATGTAATGTCGAGTACGTCAGGAATTTGCCTATCTGCAGTAGGGTAGTGAGTAGGAGCACCTGGACCGATGACTAAGTAGTTTTTATTCTCAGCATCTGCTTTTAGTTCACGACCCGATTTGGTTGAAATTCGTGAACCCCATTGTTGGTGTTTGGCGTTTAGATCGCCTAAGATTAAGGTGGGTGTGTCGTCACAGAAAATGTTTTCTATGTCGATTGGAACAAAGGGGGCTAGTGGTGGCTTGTATGCGGCGAAGACTTTAAGCTCAGTATTGCCAGTCTTAAGTTTTACACCTATAGACCGAGTAAATGTAAAAAGGGGAAGGGGTAATAGTTCATGAACAAGGTCACGACGGACTAGTACTGCCGTTCCCCTATAGGCCATATTTGAGGGAGAGATTTCATCTCGCCTATAGGTGAAGAAATTTGGAATGCGGAGCTCATTCTCACCTCGGAGTTTCGTTTCGCCCAGTAACACAATGTGTACATCGTGTTCCTGGACTAACGTTCTGAGGGCGGCTGTCTTACCGATTATGCCCACAGGGTTCCAATACACAATTCTCAATTTAAGGCCCCTGTGAGGCCCCATTAAATTCCCACGTGAGAATTGTGGTGAGTTGCGCTAGCCCATTGAAAAGGGCTGGCAATGGGTTGTGTCCGGCTGCAATGGCCTCTATAGCCGAGTTTAATGCCGCTATAGCGGCCCTAGCTATGTTTAATGCACTAGGTGCAAAAGGCGGAGGTCCTTGTATGATTGGGTTGGCAGTTGGGCGGTTAGACGGCCGGCTGTTTGCTGCGTGCATGGATGGGGCCGGTTTTTGCACTGGTTTGGAGGGATGGTGGGGGTCTGCGAATTGCGGTGGTGGCATAAATGTCACAGTTGGGGGGAGAGAGCTAGATTTCATAGTAGCCTTAGTGGTGGTGGGGGCTGAAGGACCTGGTATTGCCGGTACTGGTACCGGCAGAGGTTGTGCGTTTGGCGGTAGGGTTTTTTGTTTGCGTTTGCGCTTTCTCTTCCCGAGAGCCTGGGATCTTTCGGTTGGAGGGTTGGCGGGGAGAATTTAATTTGAGCCTGCCGTTAAATCGTAGTCCTGGGGACCGATTTGTTGCAGGGGAGTAGGTTGGGGAGGGGGCTGATTAGTAGCCCGTTGCGGGTCCTTTCGAGGCAGTGGGGGGGTAATGCAACACCCTTTTTCCTAGCCTCCCGTCTGAAAAAGGGGCATGCGCGGTTGTTCGCCGTATGCGCCTGCTTACAGTTAGCGCATTTGAGCGCTACTGTATTGCGGTCGCATTCGGCTGCCGGGTGTTCGCCGCCGCAGCGAACGCACTTTATTGGCCGGTGACAATTTGCTGAGGCGTGGCCGAAAGCCTGGCACCTATGGCACTGAGCTGGACCCGGACGGGTGCGCCACGCCTCGATAGAGATGCCCGGCATGCTCAGCATCTCATTGGTCGCGTATAGGGTTTGGAGGTCAGCTATAGGGTGCTTATTTTGTAGTTGCGCGTAGTATATAACATTAGGGCGACCTCGTACCGCAGGAATTTGGCGGATATGCGAAATGGGAAAATTGGCCAAAGCCAGCTCCTCCGCAATCTCGTCCAAAGAGGTGTCCTGCGGTAGCCCTTTAATGGCGATTTTTTGGGGACGATCGCTGTCTAAACTGTAACAGTACCAGGATACTGTGTTGTCCAGTTTAGACAGCTCGTCGATGTACGCCGCTATCACCCTATATTCGTCGGGCGATTTTGGGAAAAAACGCACTCCTTTGCCGAATGGGCGGGCATTAGGTGCATGGCCTAATAAGGAGTGCAGTTTTTTGAGGTGCGTAGACCACTGCGGCAGCGCTTCCACAATAATAGGTGGGTACCTGTTTTTGCTTTCGGCGGGAGCGGAGGGGGCCGTATGCACATTCGCGCTATTAGTAGACTGGGCGTTTTGCATTTGAGGGGCCGGTTTCGGCGAGGAAGAAATGGTGGCCTGTGCGTAAGACACCGCCGAGGATGATGGTGCGGCCGGCATAGGAGGAGTGATCTCCATTAGGACCGGTTGCGAAGGGTTTTGGTGGGCCACTGCGCTTGCCTCGGTTGTAGCCGGCGTAGGCAATGCCTGCGATTGTTGCAAATTTGCAACGGCAGTTCTTGCCACCTGGCGTGCGCGCTCAGAAGGGTCTTTAGTGGGGCTAAGAGAAAAAGGTCTCACCTCTCTATTCCTTGTCCTAGGGTCCCTTCGGGGCAGGGGGATGGAGGGGGGATTTGTGTTGATAGGTGCTGAGATAGGGGTCTGAATTGCGATTTGGCTGTTGTCCATTGACGAATGGGGGGGTGTGTCCTGAACAGGAGATAGTAGGGACGGAGGGGCCGCCCTTGAGCAACTGACGACCTGTGCGATCCGCAAAATATATGCGTTTACCAAAGTCGTCGAAAAGCCGCTGAAAAAGCGGCAACCGTCTACCTTTAGGCTGCACAAGCGTAGGCGCAGACTCGCTGGACAAAACAAGCCCCTATACAATTTCGTCCGTGCACGTCCGCCGTCTACAGTAAATATTCTTTTGGAGCACATACACTGTTTTTCACTAAGGAGATAATATGCACTATGGAGAATGATTTACGAACGCGTGAACGAACGTCAACGTCGGTGGATGAGTGAGTGAGTAGGCGTACGTACGTGGACATCTTCTTACCCTGTCGGGTAAAGGAGGTACGGGTGTCGGGGTAAGGACTGACGTTTTACCCCATGACCCGGGCGAGTCTCGAGGGTGAGCGCACCCTCGGTGATTGTTTAAAGAGGGCCTACTTTTCAGGCCCTCTGTCGGCATTATAGTGGCCACTTTGTGAAAGTGGCGAGGAGGAAATAAAATAAAAACAAAAACAGACGAAAAAAGTCGAAAAAAAAACAAAAAAAAAAAACGAAAAAACGAAAAAACACAAGTGGAGAATGAATAACAAAGGTGATTGGAACGAAAAAACTAACTAAAATATGACATATAACATGTAACATATAAGCCCGGCTAGTTTTTGGGCGGGATTAGCTCCCTAGGGAGAGGTCGGCCTTCAGGTGGACGGGCGTGTAGCGGCGCAATGCCCCTTAGGTGAGGATGCGCACTGTTGTCCGCCATGTCAAACAGCCGGGCGGCCAGTCTGGCGATAAACTCGCCTATCCGCTCTGCCTTTGTGTCCCTAGCAATTGTGTCGTTGCGGACGTAACGCGGAGCGCCCGTTATTATCCTCAGCGATTTGTTTTGCACAACTTGGATCGTTTTCTTTTTAGTGGCGGATAGCAATGCGTACCAAGCCGGCGCGGCGTACGTCAAACGGGACCTAACATAGAGCTTGTATAGCCGGACTTTGGTTTTAAGCGGCAGGTCAGATGAAAATAATGGCCTTAAGGCCGCCCTGGCGCCAACCGCTCTGGCTGCCGCATGTTCGACCATTTTGGTCATGCGCAACCTGCGGTTGATAATGCAGCCAAGGTATTTCACACTGCTCTGCCACTCAATTACCTGTCCGCGGAATACAAGCTCCTTAGGTAATAGTCTCTGTTGGCCGGTTAAGATGGCTGCCGTTTTTGAGGCGTTTACTGCTATCCTCCACTTGTCAAGCCAGCACGGGAGGATATCCAATAATCGCTGCATTTTAGCGGCAGCTAAATGGGACTTACGGGATGAGCTCATGTACGCGCTGTCGTCAGCATACAATGCTAGGGTGACGTCCTGTGTGCCTGGCGATAGACCGCTATCGCTGAGCGTAGGAATGTGTAGGAGTGTGTGCATACAACAGAGGGGAGAGGCAACTACCTTGTGGGACCCCCGCTGAAATGGTCTTGGTAGGGGAGTTTTTATTGTCAACCGAAACATAGAAACTCCGCCCCTCCAGAAAGGAGGCTATTATACGCCCGAACATAGGGGGTAAGTTGGTCTTAGAGAGCTTAAAAAATAAGCCGGCGTGCCAAACACGATCAAAGGCCTTCTCGATATCGAGAAAGACCCCGACCGTGTACCTGCCCTTGTTCATCTCAAAGGCCATGTGGTGTAATACGCGAGTAAGCTGAAGAGTGGTACTATGATTACTTCTAAAACCAAACTGTTCTGGCCTTAGATTGATAAAAGGTGATACCCTTTTCAATAAAAGACGTTCGAACAGTTTGGCTATGTTAGAGAGTAAAGTGATCGGGTGATAATGCTCTGGTTTCTGGCGGCTCTTGCCAGGCTTCGGTATGACAATCATTTTGCCTGTCCTCCAGGCCGTGGGAAAGAAACCTGTGCGCAGGATCCCGTTAAAAATACGGGTTAAGGCCACAAGACCTTTTCTAGGTAACATTAATAGGGCCGTGTTCGGAATTCCGTCCGGGCCGGGGGGTTTCTTTTTATTTAAAAAAGATATAATTTTTTTGACCTCCTTAGGGGAGATAAAATCATCGCCTCTAAGTGGGTCGATAGGACTAGTAAGGATCTGTTGTATACGCTCCTCAACCAATGTTGTGTGGGCGTGGTCGACAATGGGATTGGGCCTAAATTGGTCCTCGAAATGGTCCGCCAGTAAACCCGCGCGCTCCTCAGCTGAGTACACACTTGTAGCGTGTCTACAAGGGGGTGTATAGGTGCAGGGGTGTTGGTCATACAGCGAGCTAAACGATATAGAGCGGTATCGTTGTCGCTGGCTTTTGAGATTGTGTTATCCCAAGACCATTTCCGATAAGTTGAAATTTGGTTCGATAGCTCAGTACCTAACTTATTTAACTCTTTTTTAATTGTTGGGCAACGAGTTCGGCACCACAGTTTGCGAAGCTCTCGTTTTTGGCTAAGTTTACTACGGAGATGTGCCGGTAGTAAACTTTTCCCCGAGGTTGACTTGGCAGACGTGGTGCACTGAGCAAGTGCGGAGGAGATAGCAAAAGTAAGTGACTGAGTGGCTGATTCCACTTCCTGTGGGGTAGACAGGCCACCGGGAGGGAGTTTGAATGAGTTCAGTAATTCTTGATATTTTGTCCAGTCCGTGAAGTTTTTCATTGGTGGTAAAGGTTTATCCCTAATAGAAACTCCGAGGACCAGTTAAATGAGAAGGTGTTGCGAATCGATATCATGGAGGGTTTCTAAAGAGATGGGCCAAATGATATTACGGGCTAGTGCTATGTCTAGTACGTCTGGTTGAAATAAGTCCTGAGAGGGATAATGAGTGGGGGAGCCGGGCCCAATTACAACGTAATTGTGCGCCGCGGCATCAATTTTCAAATCTCTACCTTCATTGGATGAAATTCTTGAACCCCATTGTCGGTGTTTGGCGTTGAAGTCGCCGAGTATAAGTGTGGGCGTGTCGTCGGACATAATATTTTTTATATCGCCGGAAATGAAAGGCACCTTAGGTGGTTTGTAGGCGGCAAAAACCTTAAGTTCGGTGTTACCGACTTTAAGTTTAATGCCTATCGCTCTGGTTGAAACAAAGCTTGGCAGGGGTAAACTTTCGTGGACAATGTCTCTACGAATCAGCACTGATGTGCCCCTGTAAGCGATGTTATTTATGATATTTATTTCGTCCCGCCTGTAGACGAAATAGTTAGGTAGACATAAATGTTGCTCAGGTCGCAACTTGGTTTCGCCCAGCAGCACAATATGTATATCATGCTGTTGGACTAGCAACCTGAGGTCATCGGTCTTACCTCTTACCCCCCCTGGATTCCAGTAAACAATCCTTAGATTGAAGAGAATTCCTGGACCAGGAGGTGGGTAAGCTGCTGTAGGCCGCGCAGTAGAGCGGGCAGCGGATTTTGACCGTCTGCGATGGCCTCGATAGCTGCATTAAGTGCGGCGATGGACGCTTTGGCAATGTTGAGAGACAATGGCGAGACACAGTGAACTGGCGCAACATAAGGTGCGCGACCTCTGGGGGGTAGTGCGGGGGTGGTAGCAGCTGAAGGAAAGCTTACCTTTCGCTGAAAAACTGTAGACGGGGCTAGCGTACGTGCGGGGATGAAGGGTTGAGGGGGTGGGGTGGGGGGGGTTTAAATTGGATGGGCGGGGCTTGCGTTTGGTCGGGAGGGGCGGCAACAACGGTGGGGGGGGGGGGGGGCAACAATCGGCGGTGGCGCCATCTGTGCCTCGACTGAGGGAACTAAAGCAGGCGTACCTTCTTGTTGTAGAGTTAGCGACTTCCCTCTGCCTGTGCGACCTCTCTTCGTCCGTTTTTTGCGAGGGGGTTGTGTTCTGTCCGACGGGGGGTTGGCGGGGGGCATAAGGGTTGGACCCTGAGTACGATCGTACTCTTGTATCCCCAGTACTGGCAAGGGTAACGGTGCTTCTTTCCGTGGGGGTGGTTGTTTCGGGGCGGCGGGGGTACTTTTCACCCCCATCTTACGCGCCTCCCTCTTATATATTGGGCACGGCTTGTCATTTGCCGCATGCTCTCTTTTGCAGTTAGCACACGTTGGGGTGGCTTCTCTGTCGCGCTTGCAGTCCGCCGTGGGGTGGCCCTCTCCGCAGCGCACGCATCGGATCGGACGGTGACAATTGGCCGATGAATGGCCGACGGCTTGGCACCTATGGCACTGCGCCGGCCCGGGCTTTGCTTTCTACGCAGTGATTGTTACGCCGGACATACATAGGAGCTCCGTGATGTTATAAATATTTTGGAGCTCTTTTGGGTCGTACCTTTCTAATAGTTGGCCGAAGTAAATGCAGACGGGGCGGCCTCTCGCCCCCGGGATTTGTCGTATGTGCGACAGAGGGAAGCCAAGTGCTGCCATTTCTTCGGATATTTCCCCCAACGGTGCGTCTATGGGGAGTCCTTTTATGGCTATTTTCTGTGGCCTCTCGTTGTCAAGGCTGTAACAGTACCATGACACTGTATTGTCAGCCTTGGAGAGCTCGTCAATATAGGCCGCCACCACCCTATATTCGTCCGGCGATTGTGGTATAAATCGCACGCCTTTGCCAAACGGGCGTGCGTGCGGCGCGTGCTTTAAGAGGGAGCGCAGCTTTTTTAAATGAACCGACCATTGCGGCAGATTCTCAACATTGATCGGTGGGTACCTGGCTTTCTCCTTAGGCTTTTCGGGCTGGACAGGTGTAGGCTGGGCCGGAGTGGCCGACACTTGCGCGTAGGACTGGCCGGTAGTTTGCGGTGAATTAGTATCCGTATCCATTTGTACGACAACATCGGTCGCTGCTGCTTGCGGCGGGGTCAGTGTTGCGGCGGGTACAATCGTGTCTTGGCTAAGGCTGTTGGGGGCGGTTATCATCTCTCTGGCTGCCGCGCGGGCTTGCTCAGCGGGGTTTTTAGTTGGGCTCAGAGAGAAAGGACGTACCTCACGACCCGTTGTCCTACGTGGGTCGCTTGTTGATTTAATGGCGATCGACGGCGGGTGGGCACGCGGTGGTAGATTGAGTGGCGTCGATGGTGACATCAATGAGGCGTCGCGGGATGCCGACGCTGGTGGGGCGTGTATGACTATGTCTGCATTGGCCGCAGGGCCGGCTGTTACCTTACGCGGCGAGACGCCGTCCGATGGAGGAGAGGCCTGGATGGGAGACAGCATGGCGGGGAGCTCCTCGTCTTGAAAATACTCATACTCGTCACCTGTCTCCGAAGTGGCGTAGCTCGTGGTGCCCGAGCGGGCTGAGGCCATAGACGCAGCCGACGGTGGGCGCGACGGTGGGAAAGCTGCGGCGAAAGTGCCGTCCGCGGCAGTAACCTGTCCCGTAAAAAGGTTACGGGCCACTATTGCCGGTGGCTGAGAACGCGACCATACCTGTCGCTTCCTTACTCCCCGGCCCCTATTGGGGGGATGGCGGAACGGAGGGGGTGGCATCTATAGGGATGAAGACGCTGATGCTAACATACCTCAATAGGCACGCACGGAGGCGGCCGGACCCAGAGCAAGTAAGAAAAAACACTTACTCAATCCAAATTGCCTACCGAGGGAGAGCGAGACAGCAGTCTGTAGCCTTCTTGCTCGCACACGCTGAGCGATGACGCTTCGGCTCGAACGAGCACCCGCAACACACAGAACGCACACTAACGCAAACCGTCTACAAACAAAAGGCAGAATGAACAGTTGTTAGGAGCAAATACAGAAAGAAACGGAAAGAAACAAGAAACTCCAAGCGAACGGAAGCCGTATGTATGTATAGTATGTATATGAGTGTAGCAATACTTTGAGGAAGCTTACGCTGTGCTTTTTATTTATTCTCGCATTCGATACAAACTTTGCTTATGATCTAGCGCTTTAACCTAATTTACAGAAATATGGTAAAAGTTACAGACATGAGAGTAGTACAGAAATGTAGTACACAACAAAAGCTTTCGAATGATATAAGTTACATATTTGTGAGCGTTTGCAATACAAAGTTATGACGAGAATAGTTTAAAAGTTTTACATTTTTAGCCGTTTGCTTACTCGTTTTCTTCTTAAATCTATAATGTTTTATGTTAAATATAGTAAGGTATAAGCTACAATAATAAAAAAGTTTTACACAATAAATACAAAAAAGTTGTAAAAGTACAAAAACGGTATTTTTTCCTTAAAAACCTATTATACATAGCGCAAAACCAATGTTTTATGCTTATAAGCTTTACATATATTTTCAGTGTATATACGTACAGAAATAACACTGATTTATACACATTATAGTACATGCATTACGTAATTTTTGGAAAAATTACCCGAGACAAAATGACATCGCACATATCACCACGAGTTGTATACTTACTGTGGATGTAGTCATTTTGCACTTTTGTTACAATTTTAAAGTACGTCGTATGACATATAAATGCGAATATATGTATACAAAACTAATGTGTTAACCTACCTAGCTATGAATTACGATGCTACAGAGCTATTTACAACAGGTATATTTAAGATAATATTTATGTGAGATGAAAATATAAGTTTTTTGTTATTATACCTGTGATTTAGTATGTCCCAACGAATATCATAATTATCAGAACTGATTTGCAAGTGCAAAGTTTACTCTTAAGAAACTGCATCTTTTGAGATTTGGATATCGACCGATTGTTATGTATAGTTTCTGAAAAAAGGTCTTTGAACGGGACCCACTGATTATAATTGTCAGAAAATACAGGAATGTCAAGTGTTGGAGTCGACTTTTCTTGGTGTGTTACAGAACATATCTTTTTATTTTTTTCTTTTTTAATGTTTTGAAAATGTCGACCCATATAATTCACTGTCTATCTCCCAGTGCAGTGCATCGATTGCTGACGATCGAGACTGCAAAGTGTGGAATAAATCTTGCAACTCCAACTTATCACCATCTGCCTACAAATGTATGTTCGACTCCGTCCTTTGAAAAGCTCTAAAATTGCTCGAATGCTTTTTGAGCATGTTTTCTACTTTATCCGTTTTAACATACGAATTACCCGCGTGTGACTGCTGAGAAGAAAATGATGGTGCTGACAGTGGAGTTGCTGGTTTTAAAATTGGAGTTAATGGTCTTGTTTCAACCCTGTCAGAACTGTAACTCTGCATCACTGGTTTTGAATGGTTATAAACATCGAATGCCAGTTCATAATGCTTTTCTGTAAAGTATGTATGTCGCCTATCCCCGATTTCACATAACTGACGGTGATTCGTTTGATACTCGTTCCAATACGATTATAAGGTGTCTAAACGTCTTTTAATGCTGTCTGCTGTTTTTTGACCAGACCCGTTTTTTTTAAAGTTACTAAGGAGCTTTTTATTGCTCCCACAATTTGACATTGTCCAGCCAAAGGATCTTTTTTTTTTTTTTTTTTTTTTTATACCACTAAGGTGGCAAACAAGCTTACGGCCCGCCTGATGGTAAGCGGTCACCGTAGCCTATGGACGCTTGCAACACCAGGGGTATCACTTGCGCGTTGCCGACCCTTCAGAAATCTAATAACTTCTTTCTTGAAGAACTCCATACTGTAGTCCTTGCAGAAAACCTTGGCAGGGAGCTCATTCCACAACTTAAGCGTTCGCGGGAGGAAGTTTCTCTGAAACCGCACTGTACGCGACCATTTAGGTTCTAAAGTGTGAGAATGAATTCCCTGCCGATGGCGAGCGGTGCGATGGTAGAAAGTAGCCGTGGGCATCATTTCGAACAATTCCTCAGAACACAACCCATTGTACAAGCGGTAGAACACACACAGTGAGGCAAAGTCTCTCCTCAGACTTAAGGGCTCGATACCGCAAGTGAGTTTGGGATCGTCGACAATTCTCACAGCCCGTCGTTGAACCGAGTCAAAAGGGTCAAGCTGGTATCCGGGTGCACCTGCCCAGAGATGGCAGCAGTACTCCATATGGGGCCGAACTTGCGACTTGTAAAGTAACAACCTTTGCCCCGACGTGAAGTACTGCTTCGCTCTGTTGAGTACACCAAGTTTTTTGGACGCCAGCTTTACCTTATCTTGTAAATGATCTCGGAACTGAACATCGCTGGAGATGTCGACACCAAGGATCCCAATGCTCTTGGAGATGGAGAGGGGAGTGTTCTGGAATTGTGGGATCACAGTGAATGGAGTTTTCTTAGCGGTGAACGCGCACACTTGTGTCTTTGTAGGGTTGAATCGGACCAAGTTTACCCGTCCCCAGTCAGAGCCTTGCGGGACACCAGCATTAATGTCCATGCTATCAGAGCAACTACAGTCAACTACAGTTCGTATGCGTCTGCCGGACAAAAAGCTAGCCACCCATTTGCACAAACCCTCGGGCACTCCGTAAGATGGCAACTTCGATAGAAGACCGCGGTGCCAGACCCGATCGAACGCCTTCGCTATGTCCAGGCTACATGCCAATGCCTCCCCCTGACTCTCAATGGCTAGTGCCCATCGGTGTGTGAGATACACTAGAAGGTCACCAGTCGAGCGACCGTGGCGAAAGCCATATTGACGGTCACTGACCAGATCGTGTACTTCTAGGTATCTTAGAAGCTGTGTGTTGATCACACGCTCCATCACCTTAGAGAGGAGAGAGGTAATAGCGATAGGCCTGTAATTCGATGGATCTGATCTATCGCCCTTTTTGGGCACCGGGTGCACATTCGCAGTCTTCCATGTAGACGGAAATTGCCTAGTGTGGTAGGAAAGCGCGAAGAGGCGCGTGAGTACAGGACATAACTCAGGAGCACACTGCTTAAGCACCACTGCTGGTATACCGTCTGGCCCACTCGACTTATGAACGTCTAGAGAAAGCAACGCCCGCCTGACCTCCCGCTGCGTTATGGAGATTTCCGGCATGGACTTACCGCACCACGGTATAGTAGGTGGTACAGCGCCTTCATCGTTCATATTCGAGTTCGAGGCAAAGAGACTGCCCAGTAGATCGGCTTTCTCTTTAGCACTATGGGCCAAGTCACCATCGGTCTTTCGCAGTGGTGGTAACGACGACTGGCAGAAGTTCCCTTCGGCAGCTTTGGCAAGCGACCAGAAAGCACGACTCCCAGAAGGATAGCTCGCAAGTCGCCCACCTATTTTGCCGATGAATTGGAATTTTGCTCTGGCAGTTGCTTTCTTACTGAACCTCGAGGCAGCATTTAATTTGCGTTTTAACTCAGAAATATTCGGATCCTTATTATAACGAGCCGTGGTCCAAGCCTCATATGCATTTTGCTTAAGAATTTTAGCTTTTCTGCAAGACCTATTAAACCACGGTCGTTTTTTGACGCCGGCAGCTACTCGCGGGTTAGGAATATAGCATTCCATACCAGCAAGGATTGTCTCAGTGACTGCGGCTGCGCAGACGTCAGGATCTTCTGAGTTAAAGCAGATCTGCCTCCACGGGTACGATGCGTAAAATTCACGCAATCCATCCCAGTCTGCCGACTTATAGTGCCACACACGACGCCAGTTAGTTGGCCCAGAAGGATCAGGTTGTGTGCATGACACTTGAGTCCGAACGAGACAGTGGTCCGAGGAGCCAAGAGGCGCATCCACTGAGACGGAGTACCCGTCCGGACGAGTAGTCAGCAGAAGGTCCAGTAAGGAGCTCGTATGTTCCTCTATATCTGGTATTCTCGTTGGAGAAAGTACCAGCTGAGAGAATCCATAGGTCAGAGCAAATTCATGAGCAGATATCCCAGCATAGTTATTGGTTCGAGAACTGAGCCACTCGCGATGGTGGGCGTTAAAGTCTCCCAAAATAACTAGTTCTGCTGTGGGATATTGCTCTAGAACTTTGTCAGTCGTCAAACTCAGGTGCGTGAAGAGTCGAGTTACGTCCGTGTCACCGCTATGAGACCTGTATAGGCACGCATAGATACGAGTGTGGCCGCCGTAATCTACGCGCACCCACAATATCGACAGGTCCCTGTCTTCAAGGCTATGAAGGCGGCGACAGCAGATATCCTCCCGGACGAACATACATACACCGGCACGACTCATAAAATTGTGTTCGAGTTTGTAGCCGGGATAATGAAGGTATGATGTGTCGGCCGGGCAGGATATCTGCGTCTCCGTTAGAAAAAGAATGGTCGGCTGCGCAGTTTCGAGATGGTGGTGGACTGCGTTAAGATTTGCGTGAATACCCCTGATGTTGCAAAAATCCACATTATATGTGGATGGAGTAGCCGCTGTGCAAACTCTTTTCTTTTTCTGTCTTCTGGCCATAATATATATAAAAAAAAGTTACTAAGACTAAGGATGAGGATTCACTGCACAGACAGCATAGAGGGCAAAGGGTGCGGTTCTAAGACTGCCGAAGCTCGCCACAGATGATACGGTTGCTGGCACGGCGGGCGGAAGGGCCCCTGATCCCCCTCTGTTGTAGTAGCCGGGTCCACTCCGGTCTCCTTCTCCGGCACGACTACCACTTCAGATACTTTACACAGGCTGGCGAATCAGCCTCCCAGGGCGGAGATTAAGTGATCCCTGGGTTCGGGATCCCGTTCAACCTGCGGGCGGCCAGCGGTCAGCCGTTTCATCAGGTCTCCCTGACCGCCGAACCAGCACGCCGCGTCTATGCCGAGTATGACAGCAACAAGCACCGCCGGTCCTCCGCTGTCCGTGCAGCGAATCCTCAAAGAGCTCTGGCAACCTTACTCACCGCCAGGAACACAACACTACTCAATGTTAGTGTTATTATGGCCGCGGTTTTCTGTAAGGTGGAGGTACTTCCCCAGTTCGGGCCGCTCATTCGAGCAAGTACTCGCTATGCCCTGCTTAGTTGTTCGGGTGGCTTATTCGAGCGAGTACTTGCAGTGCCCTACCTCCCTTAAATATGCCTAGTTAACCAACTACCTCGTGAAAAGACCATGACGAAACTACCATTTGATAAGAAGGCCTCAAAGACTTTACTGAAATTTTGATAATAGACATTTCAATTACTTTTCAGAACCGAACATTGAGTTCAATTATTCCGCATCCTGGGTACGACCGTAAAACCCGGCGTGATGATATCGCACTCCTACGCCTGTCAGCGGTAGCAAATTTTAGTAAATGTTAGTATGTGCTTATTATTTCACCTTTATTAAGTAGTACAAAAATGAAGGACCGAATCATATTATTTTTGATAGTAAAAGCAAGTTACGGTCCATGTTAAGGGCTGGCAGATTGGTAAGCTTGTATATTGAGATAATATTTTGATTAATACCATTAGCATATTTTTCTTGACACCCAATAACATTAACTTTTTTATCTTGACACACATAAATATTAATATATCTGTTTTTATATTAATATTATATATTACATATTGTATATAATTTTATGAGAAATAAAAATAAATTTGCTATGCCAAAGTTTAGGCTGACTAAAGCCAACAAATCATTTATGGGAAGCGGTGTAAAATTTTATAATAAGTTAACTGTATAAATTCTTAACTTAGGTGGCAAAAAGTTTAAATTTTATATTAAACATCTGCTATGTAAGAAAGCATATTATAATGTAGATGAATATTTAAATAACAAAATTCTATGGCCTTGTATCACACAAAATTAATGTTAGGTTTTCTATTTAAACTTTAATAATTTAAGTTCGATAAGTTTAAGGAGCACTTTAAAGATCAAGCTAAGTAGCGGTGTTATGTCTATGTTGTTAAGCTTTGTAGTGGTCCGCCTTTGGTTGCCTGGTTTTGGTGGGGTTTTGGATGTGTGGGGGGGGGGGTGTGGCGCACGAGTACGTACGTGTTTGTGTGTATATACATATTTGGATAGATATTGTGTACTTGATGGCTTGGTTCCTGCATGACTGATTGTTAACAGGTGTACATCCGGGAGTTTCTTGTCACTTCTTCTGCGCTTAGGCTAGTTTCCGAAGTGATGGTAGTTTAAATGATGTGCCTTCGTTACCATGCTGTTGTGTAGGGGCTGGGCCTACTCGTGTTTGGACCCTTCCGCTATCGGGAGGCCAAATGAGGATTGAATCAGATAGGACCTATAAGTTTATTTACATATAGTTTTATTTTTATATCTTTAATATGTATTATATACACACCGGCACAATTAGCGAAACAGAAAAAAAAGTGAGACGAAATCATTCAGATTGTTGGGGGGTGGCATTCTGGATTTAACCCTTCTTTTTAGCAAGTCCCAGACATGCTCTACCGGATTCATATCGGGGGAATTTGCTGGCCACTGCATCACTGGTATACCTACGTGGCACATAGCAAGAGCATTATCTTGCATTAGAATAAAGTCGTCACATATAAATGGGGCAAATGGTACAACATGTTCTTCTAAAATGTCTCTGATGTATCGATCTGCTGTCATGGTCCCTCCTGTGACTATCACTAACTCCGTGCGAGCTCCCAAACATATCCCTCCCCAAACCATAATCGAGCCGCCACCATAAGCCACTGTGTGTTCAAAATTAGACTGTATGTGGCGTTCTCCTTTGCGTCTCCATATTCGCTGTCTCCCATCGATCTGTTTTAAAAGAACTCTGCACTCATCAGTTAAGAGAACCTGCTGCCATTCGTTCAAATCCTTTTTTTGTGTTCCGCTAATTGTGCCGGTGTGTATATATATGTAAAAGAAACGGATTATACTTGTCGTTTTTAAGTAGTTTATGTCCTTTTCCGGGTCTCAAACTATCTACGTGCCAAATTTTATCATGATCGGTACAGCGGTTTCAGCGTAAAGAGATAAGAGACAGATTTACTTTCGCATTTATAATATTTATTGTTATATTATATTTATGGATAGTTTTAAGTATATGCAAGTATATGTATGTACATATAATTGTGCAAAAATATAATTATAATGGCGCTAATGCCAATAGTACTTTTAAATATCGGATTACTCCTAAATATCTGAATTCCTTCACGCGATTGACGCTTCACATGGTGCGCCCCCTATGCTACATAAAAACAAACAAATAATAATTGACATGTTTAACTTTGTTTGTAGTAGCTTACTAACTTATTTTTATTAAGTACCTTATAAGTGTTCCGGTACATATTTTATACTCTTTAGCTAATTATCAAAGTATTGTATTATTACTTTAAATAGAACTTCTTGCCAGCTCTTTTTGGCAGAAATTAACACTGTTTACATTGAATTGACGATTCAAAAGTGTTCTTAGTAACCTATTTGAATGAATATTGTTTCATTTTGATTTGATTTTATATGTTTCGGGCCTGCCACGATCAGATTTATTGAGTTGCATGCACCATTTTTACAAGTGAACTATGAAGAAGTAAAATCGGTGTGGTGAGAATTTGTAATTTCTCACTATGTACCCTTGTTCTTTTACGACAACTGCGTCCTGTTGCACAGTCTTGTTCGGATCGCTACAGTTTTCCACATTCTGTAACTTGTCACTACACTGACGGTGTCACTAGGTACACCAATTTCAGGCTGTAAAAGTTTTTTGCACAATCTAACCACTGGATTCCACGGAATTGTCATTTAAACGCGATTAAATTTTTTATAGTTGTCGATTATCACTTCTCGCACCAATCTTGGTCCATATCCGTTAAAAATTTAGACACGATGATATTATTGGAATACTAAACGGTAGGAAACCCGATATACAACGATATATGGGGATAAGAAAAAGGCTGAATTAAATTAAAACGCAGATTTAATGCTGGCTCGAGCTACAGTAAGAAAGTGACTGCCAGTGCTAAATTCCAATTCATCAGAGAAATAGGTGCTTTCTTATCGCTTGCAAAAGCTACTGAACCACTTCTGCAAAAGATTGGTGGTAACTTGGCCCATAGTGCTAAAGACAAAGCCAATCTACTTGGTAGTCTTTTTGCCTCAAACTCGAATATGAACGACAAAGGCAGTGTACCAATTACTATGGTGCGCTAAGAACGTGACGGATATCTCCATAACATAGCGGCGAGTCCGGCGGGCGTTGCTTATCAGACGTTCATAAGTCAAGAGGGCCAGACCGTATACCAGAAGTTGTGCTTAAACAGTGTGCTCCTGAGTTGTGTCCTGTACTGTGCCTCTTCGTGCTCTCCTACCACACTAGGCAATTTTCGTCTTCACCTGGTCAGTGACCGTCAATATGGCTTTTGCCACTGTTCAACTGGTGACCTTATGGTGTATCACACCGATGAGCACTAGCCATTGACAGTCAGGGGGAGGCATTGGCATGTAGCCTGGACCTAGCGAAGGCGTTCGATCAGGTCTGGTACCGGGGTCTTCTATTGAAGTGACAATCTTACAGAGTACCCGAGGGTTTTTGCAAATGGGTGGCTAGCTTTTTGTACGGCAGACGCATACGAGCCGTAGTTGGCGGTAGTTATTAGTGGACATTAATGCTGGCGTGTCGGAACACGCACCAGATATCAGTGCTGTGGTTGCCAATCGATTGCTTTCCATGTGACAGTACCATAAATACTTATTACAGAAGCTGTGTAAACATTGCTCGTTCCGTATTGGAGGAAAACTGCTGAGAAAATCTGTCAAAATTCAAGATGACTTTGTCTAAAATCTCCGTCTAGGGACAGGAAATCTGGATTCAATTCAACCCACCCAAAACTCACTTACTCAAGTCACTTAGTGAAAATAAATATTTTCATAGCAAAGATCTACCATGAGCTAGAACTGGAAGGTGCAACTATCCGTACAGTTTGTCTAAATGCTTTACTAAATGAGCTACCATGGCACAACTCTCGCCAATGAATTTTTTTATTTCCACTGATTATGTAGCTAGCGATATGTCATTTATGATATCGAAGGTTCATGGGCTATTTGTATTAAGCGACATCCTGCCCAATATTGAGTTATATACATATGCGGAATCGCCAGATTTCGTCACGATCTAAACACCTTTTTATTCGCTAGAAACATCAGTAATTTAGTTATAGTTTGAATTTGATGTGATTGACGCGACACTAATTATACACAACTAGCGGTCCCGGTGAACGTTGTTCCGCTGCCGTCCCTCTGTAACCAGGCGAACGTTGGTATTTACCTAAAGTGCTCGAGTCCAGCTCGCACTTGACAGATCAAGATAAAAACTATCCTATCTTTTAAGTTGGATCAAATAACAGATAGTAACGAAGTTTTATCAAAATCGGTCCAGTAGTTTAGGAGTACATCGCGGACAAACAACGTGACCCGTAATTTTTAAATATAAAAGATTTTAGAAAATATGGACTTCATACATAAGCGTTTGAATCGTTTTGCCTGCATTTAAATCCATTCTTGATGACGCTGAAAACATTTAGCCTGCAACTGAAATCTTATTTGATTTATTTGTATTTTCATTTTATTTTAAATTTTCATTAAAATATTACTGGGACAGATTTAAAATTACTGTAAAATATTTTTTGTCTAATTGCTAATCTTTATTATACACACAATTTTACTGTTATTTTAAACCATTCACTTTGAGAGTAAAGTGCTCTTTAATGCTGAGTCTAATTAAATATCGATGGATGGTTAATACATTTGGCCTCACATTGAAACAAGACCTTAGTGTCGCCTTAATCCTTTTTCATCAACCTAAATTTTTCAGTTTATGGACGCTTGAATCATTTAGCATGTTTTTAAATAAAAGGGATTCGAGTTAATTTTGTATCAAACAACCTTTATTCCCGTAAAAAACAGACATAAAAAAATAAGACTAGAATAAATCGCGCGGATTTTGTGAAAGAATAAAGACATAGACCACAGTTTTGTAAAAATATTTATGCTTTTTTATTATGATTTTTTTTCCGAGAAATGAAATTTTGAATTGATTCAAAACAGGTAAAACTCCAAAAATGTCGCTAAGTACAAATGGCCCGTGAACCCTCGATATATTTTCTTTAAAGATTCTTACTTTTAAGGGGTAACAAACGAAAAAAACGATTATATCTATGTATTTATATTGTTTTATGATAAACTAGCTTTTGCCCACGATTGTACCGCCCTAAATTCGGTTATCGGTGTAGGGTTTCAACGGCAACTCCTTTATTTTAGATAAACAATGGACTTACAGTTGACATCTTCAATTAACATATATCCTTTCCAGGGGCTCAAACTATCTCCATGCCATATTTCATAATAATCGGTATAGCGGTTTGAGCGTGAAGAGGTAACAGACAGACAGACCAAGTTCCTTTCGTATTTATAATATTAGTATGGATTCCTTAATTATATGAAAATTTATGTAATTGTAAGTTAGGCGTACTAGGACTAGAACTGGTCCCTAGTAGTTGTTTGAGATGCTCGTAGCGAGTGTATTTCCAGAGCAAAGATGTAGTCAGGATTTTCATTGACAAGAGCTATTGCTATTGCTGCAGTTTCATTTTCTGGCTCAAGGTTAATCTTTTGACCGCATCATTGCTATGATAATATTTATTTACATTGAGAATATAAATATAGTTATTTACAGACTCCCAGCGGCCAATTTGTCTTCCATCTACACCGGATCATCAGGCAACTGTGTTGATGGCTACAACAGGAGTGACAGCTGGCTGGGGAAATATTGGCCTTAATAAAAAATCTTCGGTATTGCTAAGCGTCAACCTTCCCATCGTTAGCAATGAAGAGTGTAAAAAGACTTTTAAAAAGTAGGTAAAATATGTTTCTTTAACGTTTATGTCCTAATTTCCGCCTTATTTTATTATTATGGGTACCTATCGACTATATTTCTCCCTTGATATTATTATTATGGGTACCCATCAACTATATTTTCACCCTGATTTTACCTATTATATTTTTTTAGTGTTGAAACATCTTAGAGTATCAAAGCTATTGGTCCAGTCGGGATATTTGATCGGAATAAATAGGATATATGCAATACTAGCTTAATTCCGCGACTTCATCCGCGTAAACTTTGCAAAAACACCTTATAACTGATTCTTTTACAAAATTTCATCCCCTATTTTTAATGATTATTTAAAATCAGTGAAACATCAGTTTTAATTTTCAATTTTAGAGAGGTAGGGCACTGCAAGTACTCGCTCGAATAAGCTGCCCGAACAAATAAAGCGGGGCATAGCGAGTACTTGCTCGAATGAGCGGCCCGAACTGGGGAAGTACCTCCAGCTTACAGAAAACCGCGGCCACAATAACACTAACATTCAGTAGTGTTGTGTTCCTGGCGTCGAGTAAGGTTGCCAGAGCTCTCTTTGAGGATTCGCTGCGCGGACAGCGGAGGACCGACGGTGCTTGTTGCTGTCATTGCTCGGCGTAGACGCGGCGTGCTGGTTCGGCGGTCAGGGAGACCTGATGAAACGGCTGACCGCTGGCCGCCCGCAGGTTGAACGGGTTCCCGAACCCAGGGATCACTTAATCTCCGCCCTGGGAGGCTGATCCGCCAAACTGTGTAAAGTTTCTGAAGTAGTAGTCGTGCCGGAGAAGGAGACCGGAGTGGACCCGGCTACTACAACAGAGGGGGGTCATGGGCCCTTCCGCCCGCCGTGCCAGCAACCGTATCATCTGTGTTGAGCTTCGGCAGTCTTCGTACCGCAACTTTTTGTCTTCTAAGCTGTCTGTGCAGTGAATCCTCCTCCTTAGTCTAAGTAACTTCATACAAATAGAAAAAAGAAAACAGTTTTTACAGCGGCTACTCCATCCACATATAATGTGGATTTTTGCAACATAAGGGGTATTAACGCAGTCCATAACCATCTCGAGACTGCGCAGCCAACCATTCTTTTTCTAAAGGAGACGCAGATATCTTGCCCGGCCGACACATCATACCTTCGTTATCCCGGCTACAAACTCGAGCACAATTTTTTGAGTCGTGCCGGTGTATGTATGTTCGTCCGGGAGGATGTCTGCTGTCGCCGCCTTCATAGCCTTGAAGACAGGGACCTGTCGATATTGTGGGTGCGCGTAGATTACGGCGGCCACACTCGTATCTATGCGTGCCTATACAGGTCTCATAGCGGTGACACGGACGTAACTCGACTCTCTACGCACCTGAGTTTGACGACTGACAAAGTTCTAGAGCAATATCCCACAGCAGAACTAGTTATTTTGGGAGACTTTAACGCCCACCATCGTGACTGGCTCAGTTCTCGAACCAATAACTATGCAGGGATATCTGCTCATGAATTTGCTCTGACCTATGGATTCTCTTAGCTGGTACTTTCTCCAACGACAATACCAGATATAGAGGACCATACGAGCTCCTTACTGGACCTTCTGCTGACTACACGTCCGGATGGATACTCCGTCTCAGTGGATGCGCCTCTTGGCTCCTCGGACCACTGTCTCGTCCTGACTCAAATGTCATGCACACAACCCGATCCTTCTGGACCAACTAATTGGCGTCGTGTGTGGCATTATAAGTCGGCAGACTGGGAGGGATTGCGAGAATTTTATGCATCGTACCCGTGGAGGCAGATCTGCTATAGCTCAGAAGATCCTGACGTCTGCGCGGCCGCAATCACTGAGACAATCCTCGCTGGTATGGAATGTTTCATTCCTAACCTGCGAGTAGCTGCCGGCGTCAAAAAACGACCGTGGTTTAATAGGTCTTGCAGAGAAGCTAAAATTCTTAAGCAAACTGCGTATGAGGCTTGGACCACGGCTCGTAATAATAAGGATCCGAATATTTCTGAGTTAAAACGCAAATTAAATGTTGCCTCGAGGTTTAGTAAGAAAGCAACTGCCAGAGCAAAATTCCAATTCATCGGCAAAATAGGTGGGCGACTTGCGAGCTATCCTTCTGGGAGTCGTGCTTTCTGGTCGCTTGCTAAAGCTGCCGAGGGGAACTTCTGCCAGTCGTCGTTACCACCACTGCGAAAGACCGATGGTGACTTGGCCCACAGTGCAAAAGAGAAAGCCGATCTATTGGGCAGTCGCTTTGCCTCTTACTCGAATGTGAACGACGAAGGCGCTGTACCACCTACTTTACCGTGGTGCGGTAAGACCATGCTGGAAATCTCTATTACACAGCGCGAGGTCCGGCGGGCGCTGCTTTCCCTAGACGTTCATAAGTCAACTGGGCCAGACGGCATACCAGCGGTGGTGCTTAAGCAGTGTGCTCCTGAGTTATGTCCTGTACTCACGCGCCTCTTCACGCTTTCCTACCACACTAGGCAATTTCCGTCTTCATGGAAGACTGCGAATGTGCACCCGGTGCCCAAAAAGGGCGATAGATCAGATCCATCGAATTACAGGCCTACCGCTATAACCTATCTCCTCTCCAAGGTGATGGAGCGTGTGATCAACACACAGCTTTTGAGATACCTAGAAAAACACGACCTGATCAGTGACCGTCAATATGGCTTTCGCTACGGTCGCTCAACTGGTGACCTTCTAGTGTATCTCACACACCGATGGGCACTAGCCATTGAGAGTCAGGGGGAGGCATTGGCATGTAGCCTAGACATAGCGAAGGCGTTCGATCGGGTCTGGCACCGGGGTCTTCTATCGAAGTTGCCATCTTACGGAGTGCCCGAGGGTTTGTGCAAATGGGTGGCTAGCTTTTTGTCCGGCAGACGCATACGAGCCGTAGTTGACGGTAGTTGCTCTGATAGCATGGACATTAATGCTGGTGTCCCGCAAGGCTCTGTGCTGTCTCCTACGCTGTTTCTACTGCACATCAATGATATGTTGGACATCAACAACATACATTGCTATGCAGATGACAGTACTGGAGACGCTTATTACACGGGCCGAGCAAGCATCCCACGTTCCGTTGTGGAGGAAAAGCGTGAAGAACTTGTGTCTCAAATCGAGATCGGTCTGTCCAAGGTCTCTGACTGGGGGCGGGAAAACTTGGTCCGATTCAACCTTTCAAAGACACAAGTCTGCGCGTTCACCGCTAAGAAAACCCCATTCACTGTAGTGCCACAATTCCAGAACACTCCCCTCTCCATCTCCAAGAGCATTGGGATCCTTGGCGTTGACATCTCCAGCGATGTTCAGTTCCGAGATCATTTGCTAGACAAGGTAAAGCTGGCGTCCAAAAAACTTGGTGTACTCAACAGAGCGAAGCAGTACTTCACGTCGGGGCAAAGGTTGTTACTTTACAAGTCGCAGGTTCGGCCCCATATGGAGTACTGCTGCCATCTCCGGGCAGGTGCACCCGGATACCAGCTTGGCCCTTTTGACTCGGTTCAACGACGGGCTGTGAGAATTGTCGACGATTCCAAACTCACTTGCGGTATCGAGCCCTTAAGTCTGAGGAGAGACTTTGCCTCCCTGTGTGTGTCCTCCCGCTTGTACAATGGGATGTGTTCTGAGGAATTGTTCGAAATGATGCCCACGGGTACTTTCTACCATCGCACCGCTCACCATCGACAGGGAATTCATTCTCACACTTTGGAACCGAAATGGTCGCGTACAGTGCGGTTTCAGAGAAACTTCCTCCCGCGAACGCTTGGGTTGTGGAATGAGCTCCCTGCCAAGGTTTTCTCTAAGGACTACAGTATGGGGTTCTTCAAAAAAGAAGTTATTAGATTTCTGAAGGGTCGGCAACGCGCGAGTGATGCCCCTGGTGTTGCAAGCGTCCATAGGCTACGGTGACCGCTTACCATCAGGCGGACCGTAGGCTTGTTTGCCAACTTAGTGGTTTAAAAAAACAAAAACCTAGATGCAAAATTTCCTTTTTTTGCATTTAGCTTCAAAAATTTCTGATTACCATACAAATTTACAACCTCCATTTTACCCCTATATTGAATCGATTTTGCAAAAATATTTCTTAAGAAATATTTTTATAGTAGATATAAAAATTATTATTATATAATAGTTTTATTATAACAGAAACATCTGTTTTTTTGACTCTAATTTGACCTGTGCGTTGATTTCAAGATCTTGAAATTGATATAAGTCAGTTAGTTTATTTTTTATATATATAGATAGTTTACTGCTTATTACTGTAAAGCTGCCAATTCACGAATTGATCTGGACTACGTTGAATATGAAACATATACATAATCAACGTAGTCCAGATCAATTCCACCAGAGCCAGTGTTGGTTGTGGCGGCGCGCGGCCATGGACTGAAACCTTTTACGTACGACTAAAGTATTTGGTTAGGTGAGGCTGTCTCTCACATTGTAACGTTTGGGTGTGTATCCAGACACTGGTTACCCCATTGTGGGTATAGAACATAGTTTAACATAGATATAAATACATACAAATATACAGTAGATATTTTTTACAATCTGTATTGCTATGGAAATTATATCCACAACACTATTTTTCTACTTGTCTTAATCTTTTATTTATTATGAATCTTAATTATTGAAAAGCACAAAAAAAACCGACCAAGTGCAAGTTGGATACGCGCACTGAGGGTTTCGTACCTACCACCATTTACGTAATTACAAACAAAATCAAAAATTGTGCCGCTAACCGGTCACCCGTCTAGGTACTAATCAAGTCCAACGTTGCTTAACTTGGAATATCGTTTTCAAAAAACAAATGTGTAACTGTTTCTTTGAATTATAAGCTCGATGGCCCTGTAACGGTGATTTAAGATGGTAAATGGCTCGGACCCGTCTCACACTTACCGGTTTTTATTATTTATTGTTATACTTTAAGGTCAGCTCATACCGAGATGCGACGTGAAGAGGCTTGAAGATGCGCCGCGAAGCTGACCCTTAGAGCTCACACATACTATAATCGCTGCAAGGTTGGAGCTAATATGTGTTACTGTTTTAGCGCGTCGCATCGTGTTTCGGTATGAGCTAACCCTTAGAGCACACACATACTATAATAATCAATGCAAGATTGTTACTGTTTTACGATAGAGCAATTATATTATTATGAGTTTATAAACCGTTACACATTTTCTTGTTGGAAACTATATTCAAAGTTGACTGGCTGCAACGTCTGACTTGGTTAGTGATTGGATGTGTGACTGCTTAGCAGCAAACTTTTTGTTTGTGTTTGTAAATAACGTAAATGGTGGAACGGAACCCACGGTGCGCTAGTCCGACTTGCACTTGACCGATTTTTATAACACGCATGTAAATTGACGTAGGTAATTTACGAAAAAAGACAAAAACAAAAAGTGTACCCTTAAGCGGTCACCCATTAAATTACTGACCAAGTCAGACGTTGCCTAACTTTGAATGTCGTTTTCAACAAACAAATGTGTTACTGTTTCTCTTAATTATATTGCTAGATGGCGTTGTACCGGTAATTTAAAATGGTAAGCCAGTTTTTATTATATGTTAAACTTTAGAGTCCATAATATTTTTTACTGCAAGTTTGTGGTTTGTATGCATTACTGTTTTTACAAAGAGCAAAAACAACGAAAATGTGTTCTTTTTGTATGGAAACCCCCAAATAAATGTGTTACTGTTGGTAGCGTTGTACCGGTTATTTAAAATGGTAATGGCTTCAGCACGTCTCACATTTAGCCGGTTATTATATTTTTTGGTATTAAACTTTAACCTTCACACAATTTTTAACTGTAAGTTTTAAGTTTGTATGTATAACTGTTTTAAGGATAGAGTAAAAACAACAAAAATGTGTTTCTTGCAGTGGGACCCCTCTAAAATATATTTTTTTTTCCTATGGTCGGTAATACAGACTGACAGACAGTGGGATCCTCTGAGTACGGAACCCTAAAAATTAGCAATAGTAAGCTTGATTGTGACGTCAAAGACGATATCAAACTCAAAATCAAGTACACTTCTTCTTGTATTCTTTGGTTTATTTTGTTACAATTGCCAAGGGACATACAACTCCTAGTGACTTATAAACACCTAGTACATCTATCTTACAAACACACAAAATCTTCATAAAATTAAGAAATATAATTTAAATTAATATAAATAAATGGATAGTAGTGTTTTGCTATTGCATTGGTGATCATTTGAATTTCAGTTCCTTTGTGCAATCAAAGCACAGTGCATGTAATTAGGTTTGAATGATTACTTGTAATCTTGAAACCAATTTTTATCACAAAATCTTACTTCTACGTATATTTTTTCTTTCCGCAAAAAAAAAGTGTTCTATTAACACCATACGAAATTTTCCACCAGCTAACTATAGACTAAACATATTGATTAATAAGATAAATAAGATGGGCATTAAATTTCATTAGAGTATTTACTTGATTATGTATCGCTAGCCCGCTTTTTTGTATGTGTGAATACCTTTATGGTTCCTATCCCAAGAAATTCTAACTGAAGATTTCTTCAGCACACTTTTTTCATTGGTTGATAATGTTTGCTGAATTGCATCCAATTATATCCAACAAATATACTTTTTCAGTACACATTTTTTTCGTTGATAAAATTTGCTAAATACGGCTGTATTCAATTTAATTCTGATAGAAATGTGCGTGTCAGCTCCGACGCGCGACTGGAGTTTTACTGTTTAAGTGAAATTGTCTCAGACCCTGGATATCATCTAAGATCAAAGTGCTTGTCAAGGCTAATCAAACGAGCCCAAACTAGATGACCTTACTACTTTTTGTTACGCAACCTGGCAGCCTTACAATCATCAGACTCTAGAATCGAGTAAGACCTGAGTGCTTGCTTCTGTGATGACAAACCAAACGAGCATAGACTTGGTGGGGTGGGCATTTTCATGCATGGCATGGCAATGACCAGTCCTCTCAAAAAAAAATTTGTCGTTTTGTAAAGTTTTTACTATACGTGTACGGACATAGTTATATCTGGTGCCACCTTGGGCGATCACCATTCACAACTATGTTAAGCATTGTTATAGAGTGCGATAATAATTCCTTACTGTACCAGTTTATATTCCTTAGTTTGATGAAGTCCCATCCATTTAATTTAATCACACAGTAACCATGAAATTCATCAAACTTATCCAAACCTATCTAGCTCATGTTTCGTTTTTTCACAGTAAAGAAGTAAGTGACTATCAAATATGCGCCGGTGGCGTTAACGGGGAAGACTCTTGTGAAGGTGATTCTGGAGGACCATTAATGTATCTGAGCTCACAAGGCCGACAAGTTCAAGGAGGCATCGTATCTTATGGTTCTTCTGTGTGCGGTACTGCTAAAATACCAGGAGTTTTTACAAAAGTAACATATTATATGGAATGGATTTTGGACAATATTTATTAAAATAATATATTACTAAAATAGTAATATAAATGATTTTCTCTTGTATTGTAATATTACCGCATTAATTGTAATATAAATAGAGAGTAGATAAACGTTTATATCATTAATTTTAAGTTCGATTTGTAGTAGCAGCAATAGTTCATTACTGCCGCGGCCAGGAAATGCAGAATTACGCATTGGCCCGCATCACAGAGTCAAGTTGTACAGTAGATAAACGTTTGCATCATTAATTTTAAGTTCGATTTGTAGTAGCAACAATAGTTCATTACTGACGCGGCCAGGAAATGCAGCATTACGCATTGGCCCGCATAACAGAGTCCGGTTGTACTCAGTTGTGGCCAAGGCTTGTATAGTTCTTTTCTCAAACATCTGTGTAAATTTAAACAATAACATAATAACGTACATGTTTATTACATAATAACGTTACTATTCATTTCATTTTCAATTTACATATTCGCCGGCTCGAGCAATCGAGCGGCCGGCTAAAACATTGCGGGCCGCTCTTTGATACTGTACTGCAGTATTATTATGGTCGCATATCGTAGCATGTTTGAGAAAATTTCTCTTTTTAATATAGTTGCTTAAGAAGTAATATGTTACGAGTACGTAGAGGTTATGCGTTTGAGATATTCACGATCATCTTCTTGCTTTAATGAATTAAAAAAGGACTATTTAAATAAATAAACTTCTGCTTAAATTCAATTTCAAAATATTTTAATTCGAATAGGTATCCAAAAACACTCGAATCGAATCGACAAGTTAATTTACTTCAACTATCTTTACAAAATAATTACAATACTCTTTAATTGCGTGCGTCCAATAGGTACTTTTTGTAAAATCACTATCGAAACATAATATTATAGTGAATCAACTAACACATGTATTTACATGTTTTGTATTGAAACACTTAATAAACAAGGTTCACAATTCGATTCAAGTAATTTTTCAATTGCCTATTATTTTTCAGATTGCATAGGGCATGGTGCCCACCATGTAAGTAAGAATTGATATTGATTAAATATTAGTTTCTAATAAATTGTACGAAAATTTTAAATACTAGAAGCTTATAAGACCCAAGTTGTTGTCTGTGTATTTTATATTGTACAAACAACCGGACAAGTGGGAAGGTTCCGTACGTAGCATCATTTGCGTAATTTACAAAAACAAAAAGTGTAAATCCTAAGTTAATTTTTTTAAGTTTAGCTAATCAATTATATAAGTTATTGTTGTACAGAAAACAAATGTTTATATGATGGTAAGCCTAAAAAAAGTCTGTAGCCTTTTCAATTAATTGTACTTTGCACGAACGAGCCAGCAAGTTGTACATGGTGGAGAAGCCACACCTGAGGAGCCAAAAAGCCTTACGTGTCGAGCCACTGCTGGCCAATCTCTAGTTTAGCCAAATTATTGGCTGTAGTATTAAAACATAAAGATGGCGACACTTCTGAAACCTCAATACGGTAGCTTGTGAGAAAATATTTGTGTATTTTCCTTATATATTTATGTCTAAGATCACTGTTGGTGGCTTTCACATGGAAGTTATTTTTATTGCTATGAATAGCAAGTATGCTAAGTTCAATTAAGTTCACACCTGAGGTTCCTTTTCTCCGGCGGCATACTGTGGAAATGTAAACATCACAATTTTTCTAACTTAGCAATTACACGATAATAATATTGTCTTAATTTACTTTTATGTTTTCAACCCTATTACCAATTTATATTACTATTGTTGAGGACGAGTTACTAAACGACGTACAAAACCACGACATACAAAATGTACCAAAACAAACATTAAAACTACAAAAACCTAAAAAAAAAAAAATTTATGTAACAATAAAAATAAACTTAGTAATAGTAACAACACTAATAAAGTTTCTAAATTTTAAAAGAGAATCTAAGAAGATGTGAGTAATTAGATTTTTTTACCAAACAGTTTTATTGAGCTTTAAGCTTTAAGCTCTGTCTGTGACAAATATTCACCTATGTTGCTCCTAAAGGTTTTTTTTAATTCGAATGAAATATTCAACTATTATATTATATTGTAACGTGTATAATTAACAAATACATTATTTTATCACCGAAGATTTATAAGATCTCCAGAATGGTACTATTTATATTTATTCTTTAGAACCATGACCTACTATATACTATACTTATATCGCTAAAATTCACTAAGTGATAAATTGATACTACTTCATATACTATTTGTATTTTAATATTTCCTTTTTAGGAACATTAAACTAAATAATTTTAATAATAAGTTAACATGATTTCCTTAAGCTAAATTTAATTAAAGAATCGGTGGCTAAGTGAGTCCTTGTAATATTAAAAGACGAATTTAAATATCTTAACTGTCATTTCATTTCAAAAGTATTTTTTCGGGATAAATGTATGTGATAGTTAGGAAACTCAAACTATTTCTAGTATTTGGTAAGAGACTAGAGGGACTTATTGAACAATGAGGTTGAACGATAACTCCTTTTATCCCGTCGCAATAGAGTGGAGATTTATTATAAGGTGAGCACTTTACCACTCAGTGACACACACCTAGGTGTTCACACCATGTTCAGTGACAGTTTTGAATCTGTGATTTCGGGAAACGCTAAATGAAAATCCCGAAACTGGCTCATGGAACCTTCACGCCTACTTACTACTTTCTACCATCGTGCCCCCCGCCATTGGCAGGGAATTCATCCACACCCTTAGAACCTAAATGGTCACGTACAGTGCGGTTTCAGAGAAACTTCCTACTGCGAACGCTTGGGTTGTGGAATAAGCTCTCTGCCAAGGTTTTCTCTAAGGACTACAGTATGCGGTTCTTCAAGAAAGAAGTTATAAGATTTTTGAAGGGTGGGCAACGGGCGAGTGATGTCCCAGTTGTTGCCAGCGTCCATAGGCTGCGGTGACCGCTTACCATCAGGCGGAACGCAAGCTTGTTTGCCACCTTAGTGGTATAAAAAAAACTAAACTATTGAAACTTGTTTTAAACATAAATATTTTTTGGATAAAATCCTGTATTTTCTTAAAAGCCTAGGATGCCAGCAGACTTTCAAAAGAGAAGTATGATTGCAAAATAGGTTTTATATAAGGAAGAAAATGTGATTGTACGTCTTATACCTGTGTCTCAGTGTAAAATCTGTGAGATGATTTGGAAATTTGATCGATGTTTTGAAAACACTTTATAGAAAACTAGGGGGCGTAGTGCAGATGGAACGGTTTTGCTGTTTGCTGGTGACACGCTATAACATCTTTCAATGTTAGAAAGTCTCAGGGTGGTGAGAAGGAAGGCCTGAGACTTAGGGTGGTAGGAAAAACAGGTTTTCTTTTTCAGAAACTTATTTAAGAAGGTCGTATTAGGTCAAGACGTCGTGTTTATTACTTAATTTTTTAATACTTTTCTCTATTTTTTCATTAATATTATAACATTAAAAAAAAGGCCAAGTGCGAGTCGCGCTCGCGCACCGAGGATTCAGGACAAATTGATTATATGTAGACAGTTCTTCAAATTTGAGATCAAGACACACAGGTTTATACCTCAATTATCAGTTTTTTGTTTTTTTCCTATATTTGTATGATATACCTTGCTTCTCGTGGCATTTTGCAATGAAAAACAATAACGTTTTAGCTAAAATTGGATGATAGTGTGATGTTACAATATTGTGTTTTTGTGGCCAAAATATCGTTATGCAGGGTCATTGTGACCAGGACAAATATATTTAAAAACTAGACTTTGCCAACGGCTCCGCCCGCCCTAAATTTAGTTATCGGCGTGGAACTTCTTAATTTACTCATTAATTATTATATTAATGACGTTTGCTATAGCAAGCTGTAGACATAGTTATAGTTGCTATTCCAGGACATAATCTATAGGTGTGCCAAGTTTCATCCCGATCCGTCTAGTGGCTGAAGCGTTATTGAGTAACAAAAATCCAGACATTATTACAAACTTTTACAATTATAATAATAGTAGAAAGTAGGATAACACATTGAGTAACATACTTTTCATCATCATCATACATATATACAATAAATACAAAAGTTAACAAAAATATTTATTATAATTATTATTATAAATCAATAAGAAGTCACAACGGCATCTAATTTGTACAATAATAATATCACTGCTGAGCGGAAGCAGTACCGCCACAAAAGTAAGTCCGTGTGTAGTACCTACTTAAGGCCATCAGCGGCCAACAACAGTAGGCAGTATTAATAAAAAAAAATGTGTCCGTTGCATACCAGTGTGACCAGTGTGACCAATGTGCACATCAAAGTAGGTGCGTAGCATCGCAAACGTTGCGTAGGTGCGTGGGCCTAGCCTGTCTACTAAAGCTTCTATCCCTCAGGGTAGCGTTCTTGGATGCCTATTATTTCTTATCTATATTAACGACCTTCCCAAAATTCTAGATGAAAACTGTGTATTGTTTGCTGATGATATTTCCATACTTTTTTGTTGCAAAAATAATTCCAACATAAATAACAAACTTGATAGCATCCGAATGAAAATAGAAAACTGGATGATTGACCATAATTTAGAAATCGACCCTTCAAGAACAAACCTTATGACTTTTCACCCCTATCAAAAATCAACCTAATTATAAACTATACCTACAAACAAACACAATTAGAAGTCGTAAATCATTATAACCTACTTGGATTAACAATAGACACCAATATAAACTGGAAACAACATGTTGCTAATACAAGATCAAAAATTTCAAGATTCGTTTATTCTCTTAAAAAGATTAAAAAAAGTAGACAAACAAACAGCAATTAACGTATATTATGCCTTTGCCTATGCGTGGCTGAACTACGGGGTTGTACTGTGGGGAAATAGTACCGATGCGGACTGCCTTTTCACAGCACGAGAAAAACTTATAAGAATTATGCAAACATTTAAACAATAGAGACATGCAAGCCACATTTCCAAAAACTAAAAATACTCACCCTGCCTAGCATTTATATATATGAAATGTGTAAATTTATGCATAACAATCCGGACTTCTTTAAAAAAACAGATGACATTTCTAAAAGATATCAGCTAAGACCTACAAATAAATTAAAGTTACCTTTATCTAAACTAATGCTTCACTACTCTGGTGATGTCAATTAAAATATTTAATAAACTTCCGCAATCCATTAGGATAATTGAAAAAAAACAAATATATTTTTAAAAGAAATAAAAAAATTATTAATTGACAAATCTTACTACACAATTTACGAATATTTAAATGACAAATTTTAAATTTAAATGCAAATCTGAATCAGACCTATTTAATTTTATTTTATTCAATTATAATTTAAATATGCTTGAATAAAAAATTAAAAGCCTTTCTCCCATTGCAGCGCCTATCAGGGCTCTTAATGTATGGTCTGACTTTTATATCATTACCATCTTTTGTATGTACTCATTAAGAAAAGTAATAAAGTATTGAGTATTGAGTATTGAGTCCCTACCTTGAATCGTAATAATGCTGAAATTAGCACAGAATAAAAGCAATTTAAACGGCATTACATACAAGCTTGAAGTTGAATGTAGTGTATACGTACCCTAAATTAAAATTTATTAACAGATTTCACGTTGGAAATATTTGAGGAAAATCGATTTCTTGTAAAACCTGTCTGTCTCCTTCCTTTTTTTACTTTTTTGGGCAAACACAGAAAGTGACTACAAAAGTAAACAAGTGTTGAACTACGACGTTTGCGACGTTCTTCGAGTGAAATCTGATTATTATTAATTTCAGTTTCAATTTTGGTGTATTATATAGGGAAATGGATGATTTCTATAAATTAAAATTGTTATGGTGTTTAACCAATCTGTTACAGATGATTATAACAATAGATTGCAGTAAGTATTTACTAAATTAATAGATAAAACTTTAAGAAATGGCGAATTTTGTGATGATTTTTTTATGAGACCTTTTTTGGTTTTCGACGTTTAGTCCAGGTTGTGGTGGTGACTAGTAAACTATTTTCAGTGAAGTGTTGTGAGTCGATGGGGGCGATCAGTATTAAAACTACTCACATAACCGATATTGTTAAGAGGATACACTTCGCGGCGCCTCGCAGCGGTCTTTATACAAACGAATTTCTCATTTGTTTTTGACATTTACTGATCAATCACTGTGAAATTTTGTAGACATGATCTCAAGCCGAATTCCTAGGTCTGTAGTTTTTCCAAAATCTTGTAAAACGTTCTATTAACTAGAAATCTTTTTAAAATCATTTGTATAAAAAACTAGAATCCTGTATAACTTTTGAACTATAAAATTTTATAGAAAACTGGCACAATCTAGGTCTGCACCTAGATATTTATTACTAAAACATGTCTTCAAAATTTCGTGGTGTTTGATCAACGAGTGTCAAAAATAAGTGAGAAATTCGTTTGTATGAAGTCCGCTGCGAGGCGCCGCGAAGTGTATCCTCTTAAGAGATAAAAAGTCACAGTATTCTAAAAGTTGATGTCACAACACACGAAACTAACGGTATCTGAACGACTATAATTTGTCCTGTGATAAATGACTTGGCTTTATAGAATTATTCACTGGGTTCCATGCCGAGGATATCTTAAAATCATCTTCCCGATTGAAATTTTTGTGTTTCTGAATTTCAATAGCTTCACGTACAATTCTACAGTAATAATGGCGATCAGTGGAGAGGATTTGTGGGGCATGAAGCTCTATCCAGTGATTAATACCAGCGTTAATCACATGATCTTCAATAGCGGAATTATTCGTCTGGAAGTTCTTTACGGCTGCGATATGTTCTTTAACCCGTTCTGCGATTGTGCGTTTGGTTTGTCCGATATAAGAAGTACCGCTACTGCAATCAATTTGGTAGACGCCTGGTGTCTGGTATTTAGGAGTGTGTATATGATTTGAAACTTCTGAGTGAGAATCATATACGGACTTGATCCAGTACTTTTTTCGAGCTGATCCAATTTTATCCGTCACTCCTTTCACATACGGCATAAAGACCGGTTGTCGTTCGACTCCTGGGTGCACTCCTGTGTGTTTGCGACTGAATCTTACTCTTTCCGTCCTATAACCAGTAAGTACCTCCTGAACATGTGCCAGTTCGTTCTCCTCGACTCACAACACCTCGCTGAAAATAGTTTACTCGCGACCACGGCCAGTGCAGCCTGGACCAAAAAAGGTAAATGTTTGTTAGCGTGTAAGACCCGCAATACAGAAAAATAAAATTATTTTATAATTTATTATTGCAATTTTTTTTGCAAAAAAGGTGCATTTACGTCTTAAATTAAAACAAGACCTCCAGTCTGAAGGTCGTTTGTTGGCCATTTGCATTGCGAGTGATGCATGTCGTGAATTTGTGTATAGAATATGGAAAAGATTGTGTTTTAGATTGAAGAATTTAATTTTCATGTTGCTTTTTTTGATACCTACAGATAGGTCTACAAGGTGACCTGCAAGCTGGTCCTAAATAAACCGGTAATCGTGTTGTAGGTTCTTGCTTTTAACATTTTATTGTGTTAATGGTAAAAGCAGATCTATGGGAAAGAAGCTATCTGTACCGGATCATGTCGTTCCGCTTAAAACATGGCTGACTTCACGCGTTCAACATTGCGCTATCAAATTTTGTTTGGGAGATCTAGAAGCCAAGTTCAAGTAACAGAACTGGCGAGAAGCACCGTGTGTAATATTACACGAACCATTTGGAGCCACTTTTGAACCCCTCCTAACTCAAAAACTATTTCACATAAACGTGTCAAATTAATATCGCTCGTATATTAAGACTTGCGGAATACACATGTGCTCCAAATTTCATAAGCACATCTCAAACGGTTATTTAGATATTAACGTTAAAAAATCGTCATTTTCATCACTGACTGATCTATAGATCAAAACTCTAACCCAGTTCCAGATAACCTAGAGAGTTCAAATTTGGTATGCAGATAGTTAATTAGGTGAATACAAAGAAATAAATCAAGAACTGGCAAAATTTTTATCATTTTATTATAATTTTTTACTTAATTGATTGGAGCGCGAATCTCGACGCGAACGTGTCCGTGCGAGTGGCAGCCGCGCTCATTAGCGCGAGCGCCGTCTTGTCCGGTTGTCTCTCGACATCTGACCTATAAGGTTGCGATTTACGCTACAAAATTCATAGGTTTTCTTAAAAAATAATTATATGTTTGTGGTTATATTATTATTACAATTCTCTTAGTACGTACGTATGGTATAGGCAATAGTTTAAGTCAAAAATTAATAATAATATTAGTATAGTTATAAGACTTATAAGTAGGTATGTATACTTAACTCTGAATGAGTTTGAGAATGAGAACTTATTGGTAACAAATTGTTTTCCTTGACAATTCAATAGATAACAGGTAATTTGTTACGTATTCGTCTTAAATCCTTTAATTACGTATATTGTACAACGAGTCGTACAATAAAATTACGGGTGGGTAACACTTACATTACATCGAATTATTCCAATGCCTCCCGATGGAAGGCCTATTCCATTCGATTGCATATTCTTTGTTTGAGTATAGTAATATACAACAAACAAATAGGTTGCGTGAGACTATAGTAGAGTATGTATGTCGTAAACGTAGGAAAATACAGTAGTTTGACAAAAACCATTTGGTACCTAATAATAATTTATTTACAAAAAGTAATGAAATCCCATCAAATATATGCCTTGGATGTTGTCTTCAACGACAAAAGAAGTGAGATCTAAATGGGTGCCAAGTTCAATGGTCAGTTCTGAAATGTATTTATAGCAACATAAAATATCATTTCTTCTTATAACTTAGGATAATATATTGTAGCCTAAGGTCAGACTTGGTATGTGAAATACATCTTTTTTATGGTGTTGCAGGTTCCCTGACGATGTTTTCTTTCCCCGAAAAGGTGTAAATATTAATTATACTCGAGCAATGAAGAAAAAGACTTATTGGTCACCACCAAATTGTAGGCCGCCAAATAGTTCGGTAGATCCGTACATTTTTTTTTCTGACTCAGTATGCAGTTGTCTGTTGCAACCATTACTGCATCACCGGGCTTTTTTTGGGCGAGACTCTGAAGGAGCCTCAGCCGATAGAGCGCCCAACGCTCAAGGGCTACTCGCGGGAGGAGCCTCGACTTGGGTTGTCGCACTCAGGGGCGTCTTTTCGACAGGCATGAGCCTCGAACCCGAAGGTGAGTTACCGCCAGGAGGGGAGTTCCCCGTTACGCGGGTGCGGTTGCGACTGAGTGGGGGCGAGAAGCGCCCCGGTACTCATTGATACCTCGTGTATCCTAGCGGGCGCCGATGAACCCGGGGACGTCAGCGTCGTGTTAGAGGGGAGGCCCTATTTGGAGAGGTAGTAGACTCGCTATACACACCGCGAGATCGTCATCTGGAGCCGTTTGTACGTGCCGAGGCCGCCTTAAGATTGTTGTACGACCGTAGCGCGGTCGGTCGGGGGGATGATACGTTGTGAATTGCACAATTAATCGATTGGACTGCCAGGTCTTTGAAATATTGCGGAGTCGTGGGGAGCTCAAAGTCCCTACGTAGGTCCGCATTGCGGATGTACCAGGAGGCTCCGGAGGCCGCTCTGACATAGCGGTTTTGGAGGGTCTGGAGTTTGTGGAGATATCCATACATAGGTAAACTAAACATAATATAACATTTTTTTTACTTACTGCATAAGTTACACCTGATATATTTAACTATAAATTATATTAGCTACGGAAAACGTTTTATCACCATACAGTGTTATTTACGTTTACCTTTTAAATGCCAATAAATTACCAAATTAAATAACTAAGTTTTAATTGAATTAATAAAATTGATTAAATTTACAATAACTTATTTGATACTTCATTGACATTTAATGAATGAATACTTATAACGCATTTAAGCAACGAAAAGTTTAAATTATAATTTTTATTTTTTTTCGTGGGTAGGTGTGCTGTGAACACTGTGTTCTATTTTAAAATTAAAAATATTATTGCAGTAATTGTTTAATAGCAATTATTTTAACATAATATGCAAGATTAAAGTGCACTACTTACCAGCTATCATTATCCTAGTTCATATCTACTTTATACAAATTACAATTTGACAAGATTGAAACTGTTCTACTTTGTTATCACTGCACAAAATGGAGTCCTTAAAACAGTCAATGTCTGAGATGACTGAGGTATTCAACAAAAGAATGGCTGAATTCCAAAGTGAAATAGGTGAGAGAGACAAAACTGGACATTCCTCAAGCCTCGCAGCGAACTTTGCCAGCTTCAAATCCTTTGTTTTGTTGTCTCTAAAATGTCTTCAATCACAAGTGGAGCATTTGACAAAAGAGCATGATCGTCTTGAGATGTGCAGTCGACGCAAAATGCTTTTAGTTCATGGAGTCCCAGAAAGCAAGACTGAAGATATCAAGGACACTATTTTTAAAATTGTGACAGAAAGATTAAAAATCTCAAGTTTTTCGTCAGAGCAAATACGTCACAGTTATCGATTAGGCCATCCATAGAAAGACAAATCCAGACCAATAGTTCTTAAGTTTTCTGATGTGACCCTTAGAGATAAAGTGTGGTCTGCCAAAACTGGGGTTAAAAATTCTGGAATCTCGCTTTCTGAATTCCTCACGAAGTCTAGGCACGAGTTATTCATGGCAACACGGCAAAAATTTGGAATCTCCAAGTGCTGGACGCAAGGAGGATCGATAATTGCAATGAGGGCTATCGTTTTTTGTTTCATCAGATGGCGCCACTGTAGCGTGAGGTCCTAAACTACGGTTGTCAAAGTTCGTATTACGAGCGCCAAAACTTGTATCTTCATTAGATGATTATATTAGATCATATTTAATACCCTAGAACTAAAATGTAAACGTATTGGCCATGCCACAGTGTTGCGCAGTTCCGTTTTGCTCGGAAAAGAAAGGCGGACATAAGTTTCCGAAAGATAAAAGTATCTCAAAGCAGTGGTTAATAGCGATTCGCAGGGTCAACTACGTCCCTTCTAAACATTCACGTGTTTGTAAAAAGCATTTCAACTTTGACGATTATATATTACCTAAAATATCAAATACAGAAAATCGTAAGTAGTAAGTATAAGTAGAAACCAAATGCGGTCCCTAGTCTGTTTTCCTGGAATCATGAAAGTGAAGAGAGAAAGGAGATTAAAAGAAAAAGTACCGAAAGAGCTTATCAACGTCAAAAGAAACGTGAAACTGCAACCCTTGCTTCAAATAAGAAAGAAAATAAATGTGATGAGCATTTTGTAAGTATACTGTATTTAAATGAAAGAAAACCTTTCTTACACATTTATCACAGCAGCTTTTGTCAACATAAACTGTGTATCTTGATAATAATAGTTCTTTATGGAGTATTTTATCTTGTTAGCTAATGATTTTTCTTATTTACTTACAGTTTTTTAAAGAAACAATTGAAGAAATAGACATTGAAAGTTCAAATAAAGATGTCTCAGTACAATGCTCTTTGTGCAAATGTGAAGAGAATTTAACTAATACTGCCAAGTTGTCAGAGCGGGGAAGTAATAGAAAAAGCACAGCAAACATGTTTCGAATTGTAAATCTTAAAGAGAAGCCTGATGTCATACAATTTTACACTGGTTTTGACAATTATAACCATTTTATGTTTGTCTTCAACCTTTTTGGTGATGAAGTAAACAATTTAAAGTACTATCCATCCCTGCAGCCAGCTCGAGGAAAACATGCATTGACACCACCAGATCAGTTTTATTTAACACTAATGAAATTGCGAAGAAATATGTGTAACAAAGAGTTATCTTTCCATTTTGAAGTAAGCAAAACTTCTGTGAGCAAATACTTTATAACATGGATTAATTACCTTTACCGTTTAATTTTGCACCTCTTTTTCTTAACTCCACTTTTAAAGCACTGACATTCATAGATCCGTAATCTGTATTTGCCATAATTAATCTAAAGTATTGTTAATACTCGCAATATTAATTTAATTAGAAATATAAAAGCACGCGCGTAGCCAACTCGTAAACAAACAGTGACATTTGACGTTTTGAAGACCTCACGCTACACAAGCGCCTCTAGCGGCGATTTCATACGCGATAGCCCTCATTGGCATTGATGGCAAAAGGCATAAGATTGTTAGCCGTAGTGAGCTTAATGCTGCCCCAAACACGACTGCAAATGCCGTGGCAGTTTCTTCTATTGACAGTGGTACTGAAAATTCCTCTATAGAAGCTAAAACTGGCCGACCCAAGAGAACAGCAGCGAAGAAATAGGTGACATTCAAGTTCAAATGTTTACGAACGATTGAAAGCCGTTATGCAGTCTTGCCCTCTCCTGTTATCTTGGAAATATTTTTTTTTCTACCTTCAATTTTCTCTTTTAACCACTTGAGTTAAGTATAATCACATTTCGTTATTTTATTTATCAACGTTTTTCACTTAACCTTCAAAAATATTTTTATTTAGTTTTTTTTTTAAGAATTTTACGGCTCTAGAAACTACGTTTTAGGTACTTTAATTTGTACGGCTGTGGTAAAAGCATATTAGGACAACTTTAATTTGTTGTTTTTTTTAATGTTTCATGTTTTAAATGATAATGATATTAACTATTGTATTTATTTTACCAGAATCTAGCTGTTATTTTCCGTGTAACATACCTAAGTAATTCTTTTTTTTTTTTGTTTCAGTAATACTTTTTGTTTTGTTGTTTATGTTTTCGATTGTATGTAATTTGCACTTTTTCTAAACCAGACTGCTGGCATGTAGAGCACACATACTTATATATTTCTATTTAATTGTATATCAAACATATTAATAGTCTTTATATTATATTATACGTATATATAAATAAATATTTTATTGTAATATATGAATAGTGACAGCGACAGTAATAATTCTTTCCCTTGTTCTTCAGATGGATTGACGACAGTTCTTTTAATGCTTCTCCTTCTCTCAGCGCTACTTTAACATCCACTTTTTCAGACTCACTGAAACATTTCAATATCGTACATATAAATGCACAGAGTATTCCAGCTCATTACTCCGATATGCTAGCATCTTTTGATAACAAAAACATTCACGCCGTCCTTGTTTTGGAGTCTTGGTTAAAACCTTGCTTACCTTCTACATCTTTTTCATTGCCAGGCTTTCAGTTAGTTCGAAACGACCGTAAAGATAGAGGTGGTGGTGGTGTGGCTATATATCTTAGATCTAACTTTTCCTTCTCTATTAGTAACATTTCTGATCAAAGTTCCAATACCTCCGAACATATTTTTATTGAGGTAAAACTTGCAAGCTGCAAAATTCTTCTTGGAGTTTTCTATAGTCCCAATTTACATATTAATTACTTTTCTTCTTTTGAAAGCCTTTTAGAAAATTTAACACCCCTCTACGACCACACAATTGTTAATATACTTTAACACTTGTTTGTTAAAAAAAGATAGACGTTCTCATCTGCTCAACAGTTTTGTAGAGGGATGCAACCTTCAAATATTACCCCTTAAAGCTACACATTTCTATCCTAATTGTACACCCTCCCTTTTAGATTTAATTATAGTTTCCTCCCCAACACATGTGTACAAACATGGTCAGTGCGCTGCTGATGCCTTTTCTTACCACGATTTGATTTATCTATCCTACAAATTACGTCCTCCTAAAGCTAAGTCAAGAATACTTCAGCAACGCAATTTTAGTGGAATGGATGTGAACCGTCTGTGCGATGACGCTTGTAAGTTAAATTGGGACGCTGTTATCAAAGCATCTTCAGTTGGTGAGAAAATTTTAGTATTTAACAAAGTCATTACTGACTTTTATGACACCCATGCCCCAATTTGAATGATTAAAAAAAAACATCTACCCGCACAGTGGCTTACCGATGAAATTAAACAGATGATGGTTAAAAGAAATCGTGCTAAAGTTAAATTTAAAACCAACCCTTATGAAAGCAACCTTGCTAAGTATAAACTCCTGAGAAATCGCTGCAATAGAATGTGTAGAGATGCACAACGACGCTATATCCATAAATCCGTTGAAAACGGTGACCCAGCAAAAATCTGGAAATTTCTTAAGTCATTAGGAGTTGGTAAGACTAATAGTATTCCCCTTTCACATGATATTGATGTCAATCTTCTTAATCAACACTTTTCTTCCATTGAAGGCAACAAAAAAATAAATACGCTGAACTCACTTTCCTTAAAACCAACTCCTGACTTTCCTCCGTTTTTACTAAGTCGATTTTCTGATTGTGATGTTAAGAATAGCATTATCGCTATATCTTCTAACGCTGTGGGGAGTGACTGCATTAGCCGTAACATGATCCTTCCTATCCTTGACATTATTATTCCTATCATCACAAATATCCTTAATCACTCTATTGCCTCTGGCGAATTTCCAGGTTCCTGGAAAGATTCATTAATTATTCCCTTGCCGAAAAAAGCAAATCCTGTCTGTTATTCCGATTATCGTCCCATATCCATCTTACCATTCCTTTCTAAAGTTCTTGAACGTCTTGTTCATGAACAGCTGTGTCATTTCCTCACTAAAAATAACTTACTAAATCCCCTTCAATCTGGTTTTCGTCCTGGACATAGTACGGTTACTGCACTTGTCAAAATCTCTGATGACATTCGGCTCGGTATAGAAAACAGAAAAGTCACAGCTAGCACTATTAGATTTTAGCAACGCCTTTAACTCTGTTGACTTTGATATACTTATTTCACTTTTAAGTTCTCTTAACATATCTCCAACAGCAATCGACTGGTTTCAAAGTTACTTGCGTGGGCGCCGGCAGCGGATCAAGGTTGATGATTCCTTCTCCAATGCTGGTGTCCCGCAAGGTGGCGTGTTGTCTCCACTTCTCTTTGCTATTTTCATTAATAGTATAACATCTAATTTATCTTCTCTCTACCATCTATATGCAGACGATCTTCAAATATATACTCAGGCTCCAGTTAGTGAACTAAGAAGTGCAGTTGCGATTATAAATAACGATCTTGCTCGCATTATGGATTGGAGTACCTCTTACGGTCTAAACGTGAATCCAAATAAAACGCAACTTATCATTGTGGGTACTTCAAGAATGATATCTAAGATTAATTTACAAAATCTTCCTAAAGTGAGTATTAATGGAACAGTCATTCCATATAGCGAGGCTGTAAAAAACTTGGGCATCATCATAGACCAGACATTTTCGTGGGAACCACAATTAAAAGAAGTTAGCAGAAAAATATTTGCTACAGCTAAATCTATTAGCAGATTGCGTAACTTCTTGCCCATTGCCACTAAAATTGCACTGGCTAAATCACTACTGCTACCTGTCCTTGATTATGCGGATGTTAGCTATCTTGACCTTACTGAGGAGCAATTTAATAAGCTTGAGCGACTCCAGAACCTATGTATTAGATACCTATTTGGTTTACGTAAATATGATCATATATCCGAATTTCGATTAAAACTCAAGTGGCTCCCAATTCGCCTTCGCCGGAATACTCATTTTCTGTTTCTTCTCTACAACGTACTGTTCAATCCGTCTACTCCGTTATACTTGAAAGAGCGTTTCAATTTTATAGGGTCTACAGCTCATCGCACCACTACAAACATGATGCTGAAAACCCCAACACATTATTCGCAAGCCTATAATGACTCATTCACTGTCACTGCCATAAGGCTATGGAATAGTTTACCCTTTGATGTCAAAAAAGCACAAACTTTAAGAATATTTAAAAATCTCGTAATCACACATTACTTAAAAATTTAAGCTGTCTCATCAACACTGTTTATTCATCTATATTATTTAAGATGTATGTAGTTTGTGTATTTATTTTTATTTTTTTGTTTTGTATTTGATTTATATATATATATATATATATATATATTGTCCGTATTAGTATTATTTATTGTTCATATGTATATAAATTTAGCTATTGCTATAAATGTATACTTATATTGTAAAGTTTCAGTTAGCACATTCTACTCAATAATTTTATAAAGTCTCCTTTACCCAAAGGTTGTCTGGAAGTGATCGCTCATTAGCGATAAGACCGCCAATTTGTTATTACTTTTATTGTTTAATTGTTTTGTTTTCTATATGCGCAATAAAGTATATTATTATTATTATTATATTATTTACCTACACATTTTATTTAGCAGTTTTCCTAATGTAATCTTGTGTAATTCCAGTTGGTTAGATCTGAAGGTAAAGGATTATTTTTAAAGACTCAACTTGTCAATATAATTAAGAATAATTATTTTTTAACAATTTTTAACAAATATACAAAAAGCGGAAAATTATGTTTATATTTAAATTAACTTTTAAAAACACAACTGAAAGCAACCTACACTGTTGGACTGGTTCGTTGGATGCATGCATCTATCTATACCTTTGTCATCAAAAATAAATATAAAAGCCGCGAAATCTCTAGATTTTTTACTATGGGTAATAAATACTAAATTGAGGTGAAGGTGAACGTGGTTATATTTATTTGAGAATGACATGAAGTGAAAATGAAAATGTTACTACTTAACGAATCACTTTGCCGGTGATAAACATCTAGAACAACTTTTTAAATGCTCGCTTTTTCTAGGGTATGCTATAGCCTTAGTTTTTTTATAGTGTACTTTTTACGGTTCCGTTCCCAAAGGGTAAAAAACAGGACCCTATTACTAAGACTCCACCGTCCGTCCGTCTGTCCGTACTTCTGTCACCAGGCTGTATTCTGTCTCATGAATCGTAATAGTTAGACAGTTGAAATTTTCACAGAAGATGTATTTCTGTTGCCGCTTTAACAAAAAATACTAAAAAACAGAATAAAATAAATAAATAAGGGCACGCTCATACCACAAACGTAATTTTTGTTTTTGCTCGATATTAGTAACGGCAACAGGTAGACGCTTGAAATTTTCACAGAATATTGTTATATAATCACTTTAAAAATGAATAATTAAATCTAAATAAAACAAATATTTTAGGGTGGTACAACAAACGTGATTTTTTCCCCGTTTTCATAGATAATGGTAAGAAACCCTTCGTGCGCGAGTCCGACCCGCACTCGGACACCTCAATGAACACCCTCATGTTGGGCTAAAAAAAATTGACTGAAGTTTTGCGTGTCTCCTCCTAAAAAAAATTGCTAAAAATTTGATTCAATATTTGGTGTTGGGTGAAAATTATATGAAAAATATACAAATTCCAAGTCTGTAAACTCATTCCGCTTACAAGCTTGATACTTGAGACATATCTATCTACGCACTCGGACCGACAGACTAACAGGCAAATGCACAACAGAATGACAAATAGGGCTACGTTTTTTAGTTTAGATCCTAGCCTTTAAGCTTAGAAATATTATTAAATTAGACTTTTACAAATTTATTATCTATCTCTGAAAAATAAAGGATCGTATCCTAATGTTGGTATTTATGGATAGATCTAACACGTATATAAGTAAAACACTATGATAAAAGTGGCTGCTCATTACAAACGGGGTTGTATCGTTACAGCCGAAGGCGAGGGCTTCATCCAGCTGAGTTTGTATTGAACAGAGCTGACAAATGTCATATGACTGTTTTCAACACCCTTAAGGGGCAGTAGTAAATACTTGTATTAGTGATATTTAATTGAATTTAATAGTTTTTGACAGACACGTTGGATATATTTTTCTAAAAATAAAAACTTATTTCATAGGCTTTCCTTGCTAATACAAAAAAAAAAGTAAATGTGAAATATAAAGGCTGCTTTATGATAAAGTAAAAAAAAAAATGCGATGCGATGTGCGATAACCATTTTTAATTTCAGTGCAGTAAATATTTGCATTTTAATGTTAACATGACCATATATTACAGAGTACATTGATGATGACTGTCATGCAAATGGGACCATTGGGTCGTGCAAGCTGATTGAAAACTGTCCTCCTCTGTTTAATGAAATCCAATCGCTAGCCGGATCGCCATTGCCCTATAAACTTACGATCAAGCTCAACCATAATACTTGTGGTTTTGAAAATGACGAATCCATTGTTAGTATTGCTTCTATATTACCTACCTTTATAATAATTTTACTTATATAATCTAAAAGGGCAAACTGTTTATGCAATTGTTACGAAACCATTGCGAAGATTTTTACATTACTAGCCTGATCTGACAAACTTTGTTCTGCCATTTTCGCTGCTGACACCCCGCGCCGCATCCATAGGGTTCCTTCGGTTTTATTTGGTTTTGCTCGGCTCCTGGGGTCGTAGCGTGATACCAAATAGTCTATAGCTCTCGTCAAGAATTGGGACATTAAATACAAAAAGACCTACTCTTCAGAATTATTATATTAGTATAGGTATAAGTTGCTTCTTCTTATTAACATGAGTATTATATGACTAATTATTACTCATATGACTCATTACTTGCGGCGGGATACAAGATTTTTTAACATCATCATTATTACAAACCTTAGACGTCCACTGCTGGACATAGACCTCATTGAACTCTTTACACATCTTTATCTTCTATTTTACCCATGTGTCAGGATCTATTTTAAGCTTTCTATTTTAATTTACATTGTTATTCTAAGCTTATGATTTTTAATAAATAAATATAAAATAAGGTCAAGTTCGTCGGTCAGTTCAAGGGTTATGAAATGAGTCCCTGCCAAAGTTTTCTCTAAGGACTATGTACTACAGTAAAAAAAAAAACAAGAGAAACTTATAAAACATTCCAAGGAGTTGATAATTATCCAGACGAACGTAAAAGAAGCAAAAACGCCATTACCGTAAAACAGTTTATTATTCCGAAGGCTTATTTCAGTGCTCTTTCTATTTCGGAGGCCAAGAAGTAAGACCTTAGAAGTAAACCCCTTGAGCCCCCTTGAGTTACATCCGAGGTAATGATATCACTGCCCTTATACCAGATGTTACAATAATGTTTTGAACAAACTTTTCTTTTGATGATTTATTCGTCCCATAGAGTTTAACATGTTTTACCCATCACAAAAAAAGTGCACAACGCCGCTAAAGTCGTTTTCACTTCAAAATTATAATAGGCAGGCATTATGGTTTCCGTCTTACGAATTTTCGATCTGCCTGTGCGAGTTTATCATTTTTTACCCATCACAAAAAAGTGCACAGCGCCGCTAAAGAAGTTTTCACTTCAAAAATATTTGGTACAGGTATGCTGCATAACGCAAACAAAAATTGATCAAAGCTCTATTGAAGTAAAGGACACGCCAAACAGGTTTAGAGGAGAAGTTGACGGAGTGGGGCTGGCGGACGTGACGAGACACCCGAACTTTGGCTTGCTACCCATAAACTGTGGTACGATTGAAAGTGACAGGATCATATACGGCAGCATCACCAAATTATATGAAATGCCTTGGATGGTCTTCTTATTATACGAATCACGTAATTAATTTTTTTATTTTAAAATAGAACCGCTTAATGATTTAGTTAGATATTTTTTTTCCTTCCTTATTCCCTTTGTTAATGTTCGATATGGGATCCTTGGAAAAAATATTTTTGACCCCTAAGTCTGATTGCCGATTGTACTAGAGAGTATAATTATTTTGCAGGCGCGTATGACAAATATTTTAATCACCTTATTTAAATTGTTGTGTCCGCCAATCAACACCTAGACGTTGTTCAATATTTTGTCATGATTTCAGATTTGGGGTCGTATTTTTTACTTTTTAGTAATTTTTTTTAAGTTGGTTAAATATTTGTATAGGTAACAATAGCTGTGTGTTTACAGGTAGTGGAATAAGATCGGGTTGCGCCGGTACTCTAATAAATGAATGGTACGTGCTCACAGCTGCTCACTGTGTTCAAAATCTGACGCTGATAGAAGTAGTGCTTGGGGAGTACGACACTGTCACCGATCCGGATTGTGAACAAATTGGAAATACTAAATATTGTGCTAGTCCGGTTCAGGTAAATTTTAGAAAATAGTTAATTGATTATAGAAAAAGCCTCTAATCGTACTAAAATTATAGGTGTGAAAGTTTGGATGTTTCTTACTCAATCACGCTTCAACCACTGGACGGATCGACATAAAACATGTAACACATATAGGTTAGGTTCCGGAATAGGATATAGACTACTTTTTTTAAAATTTACAGCGGGAATAACTATAACCGAGCTCAAACGAACTACAGCTACAGCTATAGCTAGCTATAGCAAACTTTATTAGTATAATTAAGGATTTCCACGCCGATAACCAAATTAAGGGCGGGCGGAGCAACTGACAAAATCTCGTCTAACATAATTGTAATAATTATTAATTAAGAAACGAAAAGAAATACGTGGTCCCAAGGTTTCCTTGGTTGACTACGGATAACTTATCTCAAACTACCCCTTCACTAATTTCAGTAAAGATTTTCTATTATTTTTCAGAAGAGGACATTAAGCAAGATTATTCCGCATCATGGGTATAAATTTCGATGCCATGATATAGCTCTTCTACGACTTTCACAGGCAGCAAACTTTAGCCAAAGTTAGTATTAGTTTATTCCTTTGGCTTAAATTAATGTTATGAAAAATTAAGATCTAAGCTAAGTAAGCATTACTTTAATAAGGCTGGCAGATTGAGATAGTTTTTTGAGTATTTGGTTGCGCAGTATTGTTGCGTGGGAACGAAATGTTTTCCAAGTTGGCTTAACGCTTCTAGGTCGATCTTCAGTTCAAGCGAACATGCGTGACTTTGGTGTCATGTTCATTTCATGTATTCACGATATTTGTAGATTCAACCCATTTTGTTCACGCTTACCAAGTTTTCTTAAAATCTACATCGCTCGTTAAACCGTCAACCGATGAGGAAGAAAGTTACGAAGACGCAGTGCAGAATGGCGTTCTACCAGGTGGGCAGACGACCTGGATAAAGCAGCAAGAAGCCGCTGCATGAGCACCGGGCTTCCTCAGAACCAGCCGTTGTCGGCTGGCTGATATTTGGGGAAGGCCTACGTTTAGCAGTGGACGTCGTTGGGCTGAGGTGAAAAAGAATATTGATTATGTTTTTGATCTAGTTGTGTAAGAAATACTAATAATGCCTGTATGCCTGGTGAAAACACCACACCCATCGCGTAGCTAACATTATTTTTAGTTATTGTTATATGATTTTATTATAAATTAAACGTGTGTTACTGGGGTCAGAATACCTAGAGGGGGGAAACCCCGTTCTCTACCCTGCCTGTAATATTAACAACATATGTAATATGATTATTTACAGATAACCTGCGGCCAATTTGTCTTCCATCCACACAAGAACGTCAGGCAGCTGAGTTAACAGGTTTGACAGGAGTGACTGCTGGCTGGGGAGACACTGAAACTACTTTCTCGTCTTCGGTGTTACTGAGCGTGAAGCTTCCCATCCTTAGCAATGCAGACTGTGAAAAGGCTATGGGGTACTCATATTTTATTCTAAAGTTTTATTTTTGATATTTTTTTTGTGTTTATATTCTTCAAAAACAATCATCGTACTAAAGATATGCAAGTCGTGAGAGCGTTTGTGACTTGTGACCGCTCGAAGTTTATCTCCTTCATGCTGGCATGTTTTTCAAGTTGGTCCTGCACATTTACTTACTTTTGAAGTCAATTTTCATCAGTATATTTTATTTATATATATTCAACTGTATAAAATACTCAGGGTGCGTTTTTTTCCTTGATATTTTATGCTAGATTCCAGTGCGACCTAATCGGATTAACTATATGTAAGCTACATATACAAGTGAAGTGAAATGAGAATCGGTTGAAAATCATTTAGATATGCCATGCGCCTATGTATTATGACCCACGCGCTCATGACCCTGTAATATTAAGAAAAATACGATAAGATATTCGAAAAGCTTAAACCCACGTGAAGATAATATTTTGTTAGCTAATTAAAATATCACGTAAGTAGATCCAAACATTTTAATTAATCCTTCTTTAGCTAAAATAGCCCCCAACAATTAATATTTATCTTATTTTACAACACTAACTTTACTTAACGTTAATTAATATCTAAAAATGGGGTCGGTTACTCGGCAGACTGGTTTGACGAGACGGCTATTTCGGAAAATGCTTTAAACTCCAGTTTGTAGAAGGCCTAGTGAAGGGCGGCTCAGTTTGTGTCTGTGATGAGCTATTTACTTCCTTTACCCAATATCTTATTTGACGGACAGCAAGGACTTATTTCTGAAGGTGAGGTTTCCGCATCACGATGCTTAGACTGTGTTGAAAACGTCTAAATCAGACTGCTAGCTCAGGCACAGGCAGCAATTTCTCTCTGGGCCCTAGATTTTAGGGTATGCCGGCACGTCCAGCGATGTAATAATTTTGAAATGTAATAACGCTAAACTACTTTAAATTTATTACAGAAAACAAATAAGTGCATATCAAATATGCGCCGGTGGTGTTGAAGGAAAAGACTCTTGTCGAGGTGATTCTGGAGGACCATTAATATATCCCGGTCCTGGCCAAGCATCACGGCAAGTTCAGAGAGGCATCTTGTCTTATGGCCCTCGAGAATGTGGCACCGATGGCATACCAGCAGTTCATACTAATGTAGCCTATTATATGGAATGGATTTTGGATAATATCCATAAATGATGTTTTTGGATTGTGATGAGAACGAACAACATTAAATTAAGGTTCAATTGCTAAAAATGTACGTATGTAAATTAACCAATAAAAACAATAAATTTATTAAACAATAAAATTAAATCTATTTCTTTTTCCGTATTTGTTCTGTCCTTATTTAGCCTAAAACCATAAAGCGTAGAAATAGTGTATGTCTGTCTGTAGCCATACCCTTTTTAAATAATTGATTGCAAATAAAATAATAAATAAATAAATAAATATTTTTTTGGACATTACACACAGCGCCGTCTGGCCCCAAAGTAAGTAAAGCTTGTGTTATGGGTACTAGGCAACGGATACAAATACATATAAATTACTTTTTTTTGTAAATATATACATATCAAACATAAATACACCCAGACTCAACACAAACACAAATGTTATATATGACATAAATGTTTGTCTAGTGCGGGAATCGACCCACACCCTTTGCACAGCAGCTGGCCACACTACCAACTAGGCTGCGAGGGAGTATCATTAATTTGATGTGTAGTATGTTTTAAAAGTCTAAACTAAACTCTATTTTTAAGACAACTCTCCTACCTACTTAGTGGTAGCAAAGAGCATCAAGAACGAAAACTCGACTACGGAAAAGGAACTGTAAAACAAAAAATAAAATAATATTCTTGTCAGAAATCATACCCTAAAATTCTTGTCTTGAGTTTGCGAATTCAGTGATGTTTAAAAATTATTTTACAAGTCACCATTTTACAAAATGTGTGCGCTAAGCGATCACCCATCCAATTGTGGTGCGGCGGCAAAGACGCTATCACCTGCCAGGCGAGGTGTTATGCCTGGGGACCGCCGTGGTTCACTTAATTTGCGCTTCAATTTCTATATATACGAACTGCCGTCGTAATCTTAACTGCGCGATGTAGGACGCGTGACGTCAGCCTTGCTTGTAGCGATACGATATGATCCGCTACATCAACCCTTCCCAGACCGATGGTCGATATTTCTTGCGCCGTCAACAGTGAGTCGGGAGGGCGTGCAGTGCATGCCGAATATCAGCAGACTGCGGTGGGTCGAGACTGGTACGTTGCTGGTTGTGTGTGTGCAGTGAGTCGACACTCTGGCGAGTACTGGCATGGAGGTTGCGTATGGCCACAGTGAGTCGGGTCCACAGAATGGTTGGGCTGTGTATCCCCTTTAATCGAGACACTGGCCTGAGTTAGCGGCAGAAGCGACGAGCAGAGAATGCCACGCTGGAGTGTGAGTCCTCGACAGGGTGGTGTGATGCTGTACAGAGGAAGTGTGCCACGCTGGAGTGTGAATCCTCAACAGGTTGTGGTGGAATGCTGTACAGTTGCGTCGCCGGAGAGGAGCTGCAGGAACTAGGAAGCGCTGAAGTGCTGCGATAGATCCTGATGAACCTCTGGATGCGAAGTGTACGGTTCAAAACTGGTCCGTGTACCTGGTAGGAAGGAGTAGGCTGCTGCAGAAGGTGCGTCAAATGTTCAGCTCGGGGTCACCAATGTGGGGCGGCGGCAAAAAGGAGATCTCCTGCCAATTAAGAATGTATTTCCATACAAAGTTCCAGCACCCATTTTACGAATGAATTTTTAAAAATCCTTTTTTAGTGGAGCCCTACGTCACATAAGAAAATCATATGCCAAAAAACAATGCCAGAATTTGTATGGAAGGTGGTGCCTTTTTTTTCCCCGCGGCCGCCAACCAAACCTTTTTATTTCATCTCAGAATGGTAAAGTGAACAAAAGTTAGTATGACATGAATACCTCTGACACTCAGTCAGGACCGAGTTATAAAGGTTAATAGTCGACATGCAAATATTGTCATTTCTATACATTTAATTCTTTTTCGCGTAGCCATTAACCAAATCTTGTTATTTTTGTTAAGAATATTGCAATGAACAAAACACAGTATGACATTTCTACCTCTGATCTTAGTCGGAACTGGGTTATAAATGTTGGAAGTCGACACAAAGTGTCTTACAGAATTTTTATATTTTTTTCGCAAATTCATTAATGAAATCTGATTATTTTTGATTAAAATTGCAATTCATGATACTTCACACCTACCTCAAAAGTAGGAACCTAGAAAAGGTGTGAATAAAGTTAATATCAAATACTAAGGACTACGGTTCCTTGAAACTGAAAAAAATCTACCTTCTAAGTCAACGCAATAGAAAAATACGGCCATTTTTGTCGTATATATTTTGACATTTACTAATAAATCAAAACCTATGGGGTATTCTCCGTTGTCCTAGAATCATAAAATTTCACACAAAGCAAGGTCTGACGTCGCAAATATAGGAAATTTATTAATTTGTAGTTAGAACACATAAAAAAAAGTTTGCCTGTCTCTCTGACAAGTCCCTTTTACTCAATAACGCGTTTAAATATCAAGTTGAAATCAATATCAAATACTAAAGTCTGCATTCACTTCAAGTTATAAAAAAAATAAAGCTTCTAAGTCAATGCAATAAAAAAATATGCCCAAAATACGGTTATTTTTGTCGCATATTGTGACACAAGTAAATCAACACCTATGGGGTACTTCGCGTTGACCTAGAATCATAATATTTGGCAAACAGCAATGCCATGTAGCACCCAAAAAGCGAAAAATCCGAAAACCGTAATTATGTGGCTACTTCACAAAAAAATATTTCCTTTGCGATTATAAACTCATTTGCGATTGGTAAACTAACCGCGACCTTTGTTGTGATGTATTGGGAGAACAGTTGTCCAACGTCAAAGTTAAGTTTGCCTCTTTTAAGTTTTGAGGCCTACTTTTAGGCGGTGTTGCAAGTCCGACTCGCACTAAACTGTTTTTTTTTTTTTTTTTTTATACCACTGAGGTGGCAAACAAGTTTACGGTCCACCTGATGGTATGCGGGCACCGCCGCCTGACTGGTATGACACCCGGGGCAGCACTTGCGCTTTGCCAACTCTTAAAAACCCCGTACTGTAGTCTTTCGTCTTAAAAAAAACCTTGGCCGGGATCTCATTCCACAACCTAAGCGTTCGTGGAAGGAAGTTTCTTTGAAACCGCACTGTACGTGACCACTGAGATTCTAAGGTGAGGGTGAATTCCCTACCGATGGCGAGCATAGCGATGATAGACAGTGGCCGTGGCCATCATTTCGAATAATTCCTCAGAAAACATCCCATTATACAAGCGGTAGAACACACACAGCGAGAAATGGTCTCTCCTCAGACAAGGGTTCAATATAGCTAGTGACTTTGAGATCGTTGACGATCCTCTCAACCTGTCGTTGAAACGAGACAACAGGGCAAGCTGGTATTCGAGTGCACCCGTCTAGAAATGGCAGCACTAGGTACTCCATATGGGGCCGGACTTGTAAAGTAACAACCTTTGCTCGATATGAAGTACTGCAAATCAGACGCTAGCTGCACCTTGTCTTGCAAATGATCTTGGATCTGAACATAGCTGGAGATGTCAACGTCAAGGATTCCAATGCTCTTAGATATGGTGAGGGGTGTGTTATGTAATTGTGGGACCTCAGTGAATGGGGTGTTTTCAGCAGTGAACGCGCAAGTTTTATTCATTGAGTAAGTTTTGAAAAATATATAAAGGTTTAGTTGATTGCTACTTGAAAATATAAATCAATAGATACTACAATTTGTATATTACTAACCTGTACAATGCTTTACAAAATCAGACCATGTAAAACTTATAGTTACTTATAATTCGTTGCATTATTCTATAAAAAAAAAAAGATTACTATGCGAAAAATAAATCTGAATCTGTTATGATTACCTACGCCTGTTTGTCCACTTTTACTATTTTTTACTTAGTTCCAACTGGGTTTAGATATAACTGCATTATGCTATGTTTTGTTTGTTGCAGTATTCTTAACAAAAATAAAAAGATTTGGTTGATAGCTATGCAAAAACAAAACTTAATCTTTAGAAATTGATGATTTGGTAAGTATGTGTTTTGTTTTTACTTCTACTTCTGATATTTTTTTATTGCAATGGCAATAATAATTATGTATTAGGTTTTTAACTTCCTTCTGTTGAGTTTTAGCTTTAAGCGACACATAAAATATGATTCAAATATTACTTGGATAAATCCATTGTATTCTTAAGTATTCTGTAACTTAACTAACAAAAAACTATCTTTTAAAACCGTGGTTTCTTAAAAATAATCATGGTAGAATAGAATACAATATCTTAATTTTGCTCAAAGCTCAGGTACAATACAGAAACAGGTGTTAAGTATATTTTAAGTCCTACATAATTTATCTATCAGTGCTATGCAAAATCTTGAGAGACAAAGAATTCATCAAACTAGCATAACATTCAAAATTGTATTAAAATAAAAAACAATCTAAGCAACGGTTAAAGCATAGTAAGTTTTAGTAATAGTCACGACAAACAAGTCAACATAATCGGCTAACAAATATAAATATCATAAAAAAATAACAAAATAAACATAATTATTATTCTTTTAAATTATCAGTCAATTTTATTTAAATTTATTGCAGAGAAATTCATGTGGGTAACGGAGTGACCTTATTTTGGCACACAGATAGCTGACTTTCACCGTGGGACATTAGTCTTTCACGTAACATAAGATCATTTTTTTACGGGTGAAATGGCTCAAAATAAATATTTCTCTGGGTAATACGCACACACGAGGACATTTCGGGCTTGAAAAAATATTGTCTTATGTTGTAACGCGGGAACTGATTTCCTGCGCAGATATAAAAGCAAAGATGTGGAGAAAGAGTTTGCGTGCCACAAGGTCACTTTTATGGCACAGAAGTAGCTGAAGGGACAGAGGAAAATAGGATAAACCGGACACAGAATCTATTTGCAATTTGTGTAAACAAAAATGACCTTGACGCGCGTCTTTCGCTTCGTTAGACTTTGCAACATATACATAAATGTGTATAATATTTCTCATCGTAAATTTGAAATTTTGTAGATTTAAGGTTTAATCAGTGTCGTGATTTGAAAACTAGTTAAAGAATGTGACAATAAAAGTAATTATGTAAGTATTTTAATGATTAATGATTAAATTACCAGAAAAAATTAACATTAAGTGAAGTTAGGTTATGTTTACAAGATTTGCATATAGATTTTGAGTCAGGTTTACATTTCTTCTCCGTTCATCAAGAAGTTTACATATTTTCAGATATCTGCAAAAAGTGCATTCTACAGAACTCCAACCTAATGTATTTTTGATAAGCACTGAGCCGATTTTTAGGATTCCGTACCCAAAGGGTAATTAGCGGAACCCTATTACTGAGACTTCGCTGACCGTCCGTCCGTCTGTCACCAAGCTGTATCTTATGAACCGTGATAGTTAGACAGTTGAAATTTTCACAGAAGATGTATTGCTGTTGCCGCTATAACAACAAATACTAAAGACAGAATAAAATAAATATTTAAGGGCTCCCATACAACAAACGTGGTTTTTTTGCTTGATTTTTCTCGATATTTCTAATGGTAACAAGTAGACGCTTAAAATAGTCACAGAATATTTAGTTAGTCACTTTAAAAATAAATAATTAAATTAAAAAAAAAACAAAATTTATAGCGGGCTTCCATACACCAAACGTGATTATTTTGCGGTTTTTATAGATAATGTTACGGAACTCTTGTTACGAAGATGCAGCGTGGAACAGCTTCACACCACCAGGACACATGACCTGGTCAGAGCCGTAGGAAGCCAGTAGAAGCAGGCGGCTCAAAATCGGCCGAACTATATATCTGTTGTATATTACAACTTAGGTTCAGTATTGTCTCGATTTTAATCTAAATCATGAACCTTAACTACTTTTGCTTATTTTTTTCGTTGGATAAATATAGATTAAGGATCTAGGGTATATTAAGATACAGGGATAATGAACTTATCAAACTGGTTGTAACTCAGATATTTTGGAAAATGTACAAATTGTCACAATCAACAAATCAAAAAATAAATAATTATTATGCTTCGAATAATCTTTATGTTAAAATAGAATTCCACTCAAAACATTCTGTACACACACAGCTAACTCAAAATTTAGTATGGAATTGCACTGAGGAGATTGCTCCTATGAAACGAATATCCGTACAAAGACTAGAGCTAAAACCAACAAGTGTGAAAGAGAAAGTTCGACACAGTCTCATACGTGAAACAGAAGATTTTGTATGGGAAGTTAGCAAAATGTGGCCCGCCACTCCTGGGCTACGTCCCTAGTTTGAGCGTTTGGTCCGACGGCGAGCGCCGTACCGGCGCGCTTCTGCCGCTCTTATCACAACAATAGTACATTGTTCACCAAGGGGTGAAAGTGACTGATTATCGACGAGGGTCCTTGAAACACACGAGGTGGGAATCACCTTTCATCCCGAGTGATACATAGTGCTTTACACTACACCTACGAGGAAAATAAAAGTCAATAAATTTAAATTTGAAAAATGTTTCATTGTAATGAATATTAAAATTAGAACAATATATAATTTTATTCACGCTTTGGACTTGGCTTAAGGTACGCGCGAACCAATCTATCTTTGATTTTCCGTATGAAAAAAAAAATGAAAGTTGCCAGTAATATTTTCAGAAGTCTAAAAATTCTGTGGTTTATAAATAGTGAGTTACTTTTTCTAAGTTGAAACTGGTTCGCTTTTATAATCACAAATGGCACTGTACCAAATAAAAAGAAGCTATTAAGTTTTTTCGTCAGCTTTTAAATAGAAAATGCTCCTTCTTTTATCACTTTCTTGCCTCTAAATGGGCAGGAAAGCAACAATCTCTGCAAACACGTACTTTCCACCCTATCTTTGACTATGCATGAAGGTTCTTACAGAGCATGAGTAGTGTAAATGTTTTATTCGTGCGCGCGAGTTTTTATTAACAAATTAAATAAGAACATACCTACATAAATAGTTTGTTTATTGTCTAATAAGTTATAGCAATAGTAGTTATAACAGATTAAACAGTGCTAAAAGATTTTAGTTACTCAGTTTGAAATAAAGACAAAGGGTCACAAAAATGTGACACGAAAGCATACATGCGCGAGCCGCGTTTGTAAATCTAAATATGCGAATGAATTCTAGTTACGAATATTTTGTTTTTTTTGTGGTGAACACCCATTATTAATTATCACGTGCCGCCTCTGCACCGAGGTATCCCCGAAGTGTCCGCGAACAGACTTCAATTTTACACATAATGAATTAATTTAAAGTAGCGATAACAGGGCAGATTATTTTATCGCAATCCTTTTTTGATGCAATTGACGAGCAAGAACCGATTAGCGGCGACGACGAAGAGTGCGGGTATGAAGATCGAGCGGGTAACGTTAATTTTGTGATTAAAGGTGACCTATCGGTGACGTCAGTAGATCTGCGCCGCCACACGCGCCCTGGCTCTAACTGCCGCTAGTCGCGTCCTTTTTATTGCGTTCACTTAGTCTATTTAACAATTAAATAGCTATTTTTGATAATTGTAGAAGCTTACAGTAAACGTGTAGAGTGCTATACGATGGTAAGTTCGTATGGCGCTAAGGCCGTCAATGCGAAATTGTACGATTTTATGGCACGAGTAGGTATGAGTACCTAACGTCTTGATAACTGACAATGGTACTTCTTTTACTTCTTAAAAATTTAAAGATTTTTGCAATACAAATGGTACATATAAAACACATTTTTCCCCTGCACAATAGCACTGAAATAAAGTTTTATTTGATTCCTGAATGTATTGAGGGACGAGATTTTATTATAGATATCGATATATATGTCACAGCCATCTGTTTAAATTAGCCAGTTAATTGGACGTCTAGGCAAATCGTCAAGTATGGAAAAAAAAGGAAAATATGGCTGCGACATGTAAAGAATTATCGGAATTGAATTTTGTATAGGTTTTATTAGATATGCACATCAGTGTTATCTCTTTCTTTCTCCAGGATAAGTTTTTACTGTCCAATACAAAAAAAGTGTGACTAAAACTCTTTCAAATGCCCTATGTGGAAAACCCTAAAGGGCAGGTTTGGGTTTTTTTTTACCAATTGTCCATTCTCCTTTAAAATGCCTGTGCTTAAGTATAAAATAATAAAGCTTAAAATTTGTGGTTAGCTTAATAAATAAAAATGAAAATAGTATTAGTGTTAGCTAGCATACGTTACATGTTAAGTGTTAGTCCTTTTTTTTGCATTTAGCTTGTGGTTAGCTGGTAGAGAATGCTGCATGGCATTAAGCTAGCTACTGTACACTTTTATGTGTACAAAAGGAGTAAATAAATAAATAAAAAAAAATACCATAAGAATTAAGAATACTACTAGGTATATTAATTAAAAATACTATAAAATATATTCATTAAAAAAAAAAACATTTTATTTTATACCATCGTTGAGTTTGAGCCCTAAAATTTTAATAATTTTGGTGAATTAATTTTTTTTTTGATAAAATTATTAATTTGGGATTCTTTCAATTAATTGGTGAAAAAACTTTCAATAGAATTGTAAAAAAGAAGCAGAATAAAATTCAATTGAATATGAAAGGGACAGCCTTAAAATCAAAATAATATATTTCTTCCGGAGAGCATGTTCACTGCGGTCTTTAAGCGAAATCAGAGGACTTAGGGACAGCTTGATGGTTCTAGCTGTTCAGGGGCAACAAGTTTAACAACATCAGCCCCTTCGAACTGGGTCAGCGGGGTGGATGAAGATCTAATCTTCTTTTATCTCAGAAGATGATGATCTAATCTTCTTTTATCTCAGAAGATGATGATCTAATCTTCTTTTATCTCAGAAGACGATGATCTAATCTTTTTTTATCTCAGAAGATGATGATCTAATCTTCTTTTATCTCAGAAGATGCCTGTGCCTTTAGTTAAGACAAACAGCGGTTAAGTCAACAACAAACAACATTCTGCGTAATTTCTAAGTAAATTAGAGAGATGAGAGAAGCTAACCCAACTTGAAATTAAAATTGTACTTATGGAACAGAATAAACTTTGTTCATGGATTTTAAAATTCGTAAAAAAATAATTTAGTTTATCATAGTGCGGACAATTATTTCACTTAATGTTACGGTAACTTGAAGTTAAAATAATAAGACATAGGCAACATATTATCATCTGGAATTATGTAGCTCTCAAACAGTGAAATATTATTTTAAAATCGTTTCTGGAGGTTTCAGAGATTGCCCCACACGTATTTAGATACAATGAAATGAAGAAGCACATCATCTCTTTATTATATTATATTATCAACTATCGTTCTAAAGTATCGACAAACTATCGATGTTTGACGTGACTACACTATTACTATACATACTTTAATGGCATGCAAAATGGATCAACATTCAAGCAGAGATAATTGCAGAAGTGGCTAACTTGTCAAACCCGTCTAACAACCTCTTTAAAGCAAACCTCGAAACAGTGACTACAAAGCGCTTTGAAACTGTAAATGTGTTCACCTGTGTCTTATTAAATGCAAAAACTACATTTTTTATCTTCAGTTTAAATTGTGAAGTGTATTGTGAATGAAATGGAAGATTGCAATAAGTTCAAATTTTTATTGTATGTGACGTGTTTTTTACAACTGATTACAACAATAAAATGTAGTAAGTTTGCAAAACAAAATATAATTTATGTCACATTCGGTGTGCAGCAGTTTGTATTTTTTTCTAGAAATAAAACTTAATCGTATAAATCATTCACATTAAATATATAAATTATATCTTCGAAACTACATATGCATTAATTTCATTGTGGTTATCAGGGGCTACAATTTAGTATTAAACTTTCGTATCTCCCACACCAGGCTTTATAAAACGAATTTATAGTTGATTTTACTCGTAGGCATGGTATTTTGACAAGTAGACAGCTGGTGCTGATAAACATACTGTAACGATATGGGGTGTAGGTAAATATTTACTTATTGAGCACAAGCTACTTTTGCATAAAAAATGTCTTAAACGATAAAGAAGCATATCCTAACACAGAAATGAAATGCAAAACTGAACGGAAACGATATTTTTTTTTTTTAACATTTTGCTAGGTATGTATCAAACACACCCCTCTGTGGGCCGCCCTCGTTCCGTTGCGATCCGCTCGGGGAAAAAAATATAACCAAACCTAGCACAAGTATTTTGTATAGACTTTTTTATTTTGACAATGTTTTTATTCTAAAACTTTTCTTTTCCGCCGATTTTTGTATTTCATTTTTTTTATTAGTTTAATGTTACTTAAACTATTAAGATACTGATTACTGATTAACACTTTTTTATATTATAAGGGTTCCGTTTTTTCTTTTTAATTACAGAACCCTAAAAATACGTAGAGTATAATTTATGAGAGTATAAGATTTATAAAACCAGAAACTAAACTTGTTTAGTATACTGATACATTTCAAAGTGGGAATTCTTGTGATGGTTTATGACTCACCAAATTATCAGTAATCTGTGGGATTTTTCCTCATTTAAAAGCAATAAGGTAATTCGGAGTAATCGTTTACCATGGTTTGATACTGTGGATGATATAGAATTTAATTGACCATTTGTCTCACAAACTTAGCAATAGGTTCCGCAGTCACCGGGTAAACCAAAAATTGCTAGAAGGAAAAAAGACAGGAACAGAAAACTAAAAGCGGGATAAAATTTGCCTGAATATTAGTACCAATATTTAACAAAATATTTTTCAGAATTCGTTGGAGATGACTGTGTAGCAGATGAAGTCAGCGGTACTTGCAAGCTGATCCCCGACTGCCCAGCTCTGTTCAATGAGATCCAAAGTAGTGGTAGACCATTGTCATTCCAAATCAGCCAAAAACTTATGAGATTATCATGTGGCTTCGAAAATGATGAACCGATTGTAAGGAATTACTGTTATTTAAAATATTACAATAGTTTTCAGGTTTTTATTGTGAAATAGTATAAAAAGGAAGCATTTTATTGAGATTTTGGTGTTTGTATGTTACAATATTTGACTTTTCCCAGTACGCGTTGAGTGGAGGGTAGAGGGGAACGTCTGCGAACACATTACCGGACAAGCCTAAAAGGCGCGGTTGACCTGTGCTATCTGGATAGTGCATTAATTTGAAACTGCGCACATAATAGGTCGTAAGACGAGGAAGTGACCTTCAGTGTTGGGATGTACGAACGAAATCTGGGGCCCGATTCTCGTGTTGATAGAGATAATCTCGAATTCGAGATATGATTCATTGATTTACTCTTGGCTTGTTAATCGCGGTAACTGTTTCAGTCGATAGATTTACAAGTGCATCGAGTGGTCGGTAGCAGTAGAGATGAGATGACGCAGGGAGAGTAGTATGAAAAGGAGTCAGAATTAGTGATATTAGTTGACGGCTAAATAGTTTTGCTTGGGGGGGTTGCTTGGTTTCATTCAAAAAATATTCAGTGCAAAAATTAATGGTGGGGTGGACTCTATCTGTTTCAACCCTAAATTCTATTGCTATACTGCACTGCGCGGCCCTCCTCTTTTTCCTTATCTATGTATGACAGTTGACCTACTGACACTAATGTGAACGAATGGTCGGCGCGTGTGCATCTGCGATCGCAAGCCTTTACCGAGCTCGTTGGAATCATTTACTATAGATTCAAATTCAAATTCAAATTCAATATAATTTATTCAGTTTAGGCTACAATAATTGAGCACTTATGAATGTCACTACGCCATCGGTTCGTAAGTCTACAGGGCGGGAGACAGAACCGACAAGAAACTCAGCAAGGGCATTTTTTTTCTTCCTTTCTCTTACAGCGTCCAATTAAAATATTGGAAAATGCCCTCCCTATCATAAAAGGACACTTTCCATTACAAACATAAAAAACATGAAATATAAAGCACAAGCACAACATAAAAAAGTACCTAATATAAACAAAAGACAGTTTATGTATTCATCACTAAGAAATAATCAATGTCTTACAGTATTAATAAACAAAACAAAAAAGTTAGACTAAATACTAAGAATACAAAGAAGTTTGCAAGAGCAGACCAGTCTCCACAGGCGGCACCCGTTCACGAGTATGACACATGAATCAGCCATCGCTTCGCTCAACCATGTTTTAGGGAACGTAACGACCCGACACACACGCCACCACCGCAGAGACACTTTGAGAGAGCATGACACACTCAAGCAACTCCAATAAAACTTCGATTGTACTAGTTACAATGTGTGTAGTAAAGGAACAAAATATAAGAGGAGAAGATTGGAAGGTTCGTAATGCTTTACTACCGAGAAGCACCGGCAATAAACTCACTAGTTAATCTTTTATACATCATATAAAAATACAATATTGCCTTACACTAGGTAATAACATAATAAACAATGTTTTAATTTAAAAAAAATATTTCAAATGCCCCAATACAAATCAATTAAGTTCTAATTTTTCCAAGCATTTTTATCATTTATGTATTCATCAACTTTGTAATAGCTTTTTTTCATTAAACTATCTTTGACATATATTTTAAATTTATTTCAGGGTAAATTAACCACATGTTCTGGAATTTTATTGTAGAAAAATATACTTTGTATTGCGAAAGAGCTATGTACCTTCTGAAGACGACATTTTGGAACTACCAATTAATCCTTATTCCTTGTATTAACACTGTGGAGGTCACTATTTTTAGCAAATAAGTGACAATTTTGGCGTACATACATTATACAAGCAAAGATATATTGGCAAGGAACAGTTAAAATATCAATTTCCCTAAATAGTTCCCTAAGAGAAATTCGAGGTCCTAATTTATAAATTGACCGTACTGCTCTCTTTTGCAAAATAATGACTGTATCAATATCAGCTGCCTTACCCCAAAGCAAAATGCCATAAGACATGACGGAATGGAAATAGCTAAAGTAGAACAAGCGAGCAGTGTCAACATCTGTAAGCTGCCTAACTTTCCTAACTGCATAGGCAGCTTAACTGAGTTTTCCTGCAAGAACTGAAATGTATGGTTCCACTGCAGCCTATTGTCTAATGTAATACCTAGAAACACTGTTGAGTCTAATAGTTCTATTTCTTCTCCGTTTAGGGATAATTTTGTACTTATGTTTCTGACATTTGGCATCATAAATTTTAAACACTTAGTCTTTTTCGCATTAAGAAGTAAATTATTTGCCGTAAACCACTGAAGAACCTGAAAAAGCGCACTACTTACGTCGTCAAAATTAGTTTTATTTCTGTCAACTTTAAATAAAAGAGATGTGTCATCAGCAAATAGTACAATTTTGCACAGCTTCTCCACAAAGAAAGGCAAGTCATTTATGTAAATTAAAAATAGAAAAGGACCTAAAATAGAACCTTGAGGAACTCCTAATTTTACTTCAGAGCCATTGGATTTTACTTCATTGATTTGAACCTTCTGCATTCTACTACTCAAATATGAGCCGATAAGCTCAAGAGCCAAATCTGCAATACCAAAATGACTCAGTTTCCGTATAAGAGTTTCATGTTGCACGCAGTCGAATACCTTTGATAGATCACAGAAGATACCAATAGCATTTTGTGACTGTTCCCAAGCAGCAAATATATGCTGTATAAGGGCAACACCTGCGTCAGTTGTGGAACGCCCTTTTGTAAAACCAAACTGTTGAGGATGAAGTAATCCATTTAAGTTAAAATGTTTCAGCATCTGATTGAACATAATTTTTTCAAAAATTTTGCTTAAGGCAGGCATTATAGAGATAGGTCTAAAATTATTAGGATCATCTTTACTTCCACTTTTAAAAAGTGGTATCTATTTACTATATTTCATTAAGTCTGGGAATATCCCTTCGTCAACACACTTATTAAATATTATGGCTAAGATTGGTGCTATAATATCAATAATTCCGCTAAGGACTTTGACTGATATACCCCATAGGTCACAAGTTTTTTTCTGAGTTAGTAATTTAAACGTCTTTATGATGTCTTCAGATTATGATTACCTTACCTTCCTATAACATGCACTATTTATAAACGGTATACCTACTGTGGACAAATATACCGCGAGTTCTTACGTTTATCTATTTAACAAGTGGTTGTAGTTAGTAACGAGACAATTAAAATGAAAACTATTTTGTATACAGAAACTATTGAATATTGAAAAGGTATGGGCACAGTTAGATTAGTTACTCAGTGGGTGGAAGACACCTATGAGTCACTGAATGCCTTACCTATACCTAAATTAGTAGTACGTTTATCGGAATTAGAATCAAACTACGCTAAGTTTAATGACGCTTGTTTCCAGTTATTAGGCGGTCTTGACCCTTCATGAATATATCCAAATTCGAGACTTAGTGAGGTCAGTTCGGGACAAGGTGGAATACCTACAAATTAGGTACTGGACTTGCCTATCCCAAAATTTTCTGGACGTCCTGATACTTGGATTAGTTTTGTTGATTAGTTTGATAGAGTCGCTGATTCACAATCTAATCCATCTCCTACAGTAAAGTTACAGTACTTGAAACCAGCAAACTTACTGTTTTAACCGTTTGTTTTTTGAATACCTTACTTACGGTCTATCGCTGTTTAGAGCGCTTGGAATTGTCTGTGAAGTCTTGGTCATATATGCTAGTACACATTAGTTTATCAAAATTGCCATCCGACTTAAAATCGCGTTTTGAAAGACGCTATGGTGGTGACAACAATGAACTCCCTAAATTTAAGCAGCTGGTTACATTTTTGGAAGATGCGTGTCGACACAATGACAATATGGACAACGCATTGCTTGTTTATGCAATTCCTTCTAAATTCAGTGCGCGCCCGTTAATTAAACATACCTATGTGTCCACACAGTCACCTTCAAAACCTTTGTCATCTTGTCAACTGTGTACTAGTACATCCATTATTAAAGAGAGTGCCCTGAATTTATTAAGATGAGTCCTAGTTAACGTTCTAAGTTTGTCCAGACTAATAACTTATGCTACCGGTGTTTAGACAAAGATATTATGACCCAGTGCAAACGTGATTACCGTTGTGCTACATGCCGGCGATCCTCTCACCATACTTTGTTAAGTTTCAATGATCCTCGTTATCCGCAATACCCAAAAAAGTAGTTGAGTCCCGTTAATTATAATCGCACATCCTTTTGTGATGTTCCTACTCAAAAACAGCGTAAGTCAACCCCCTGCACGGGTGGGGCTGCTCGCTATCATAATATAAAAAGTAACCCTGCATGCAGAACACCTTTGCATTCACCTCACCGTACATTTCAGCGTTCTCGTTACCACTCAGACCACCAGGGTTAACAGAGACACGATCCTTCCAGAATTGTCCCGGCGACGTTCCGAATCTCCTCCTCATGAAACATATCAGCCATTATCGTATTCTCGTAGACAAAGTAACTATGACAGTGATACCTCCTGAGTGAGAGGTAGAACCTCACGTAATACATAGCTACAAGTGTTCCTCAAAATACCTTAGTGTCTTTGCCTATTGCCTTAGTACATGTGAAAACTACTTACGCTTACGTAGAGTCCCATGCAGTGTGTGATACTGTCGCTCAACGTTGTTTGATCGTTACGAACTTAGTTGTTGATCGTTTGAACACACCTACTAATATATCTCCCTCTTGCACGCCTGTCCGCGGGATTGGATTGGTGGTTGAGGAGATTCAAAGTCGTGGTACTGTCCGTTTATCGATAAAACCTGTGCATTGTGATTACCTTGAGAATAGTACCACAGCCATGGTTGTTGATGTTATCGTTGGTTTAGACCCAGAAGTCGAATTACCTAAAAATATAGTGAGGTGTACCGATACCTTACCTTTAGCAGATCCTTGCTTTCATAATTTTCATAATCCCATTGATATACTCCTTGGCGCTGTTGTCTTCGGCACTATATTAAAAGGGGATAAAGTATCTTTATAAACTAGCGGTCTTACAGCGCTGTCTACTTTATTTGGCTATACATTATCCAGTCCAGTCGAAGGCAGTTGTTAAGAAGTAGAGTCACCTATGACTGGAGTGTCTTTATCCAGTATTGTAGGACGCTCCTAGGAAATTGAAGAAACCCCTCATTTACCTCCTCCTAATCCCTTAGATCAAGAGTGTGAGTTATTTTAAAAAAGCAACTTAAAGAGAACTTTATGGCCGATTTACGGTTCGGCTACCCTTTTTAACAGAACGTCCTTTCCTTGGTGAATCTAGAGATATCACATATAAAAGATTTCTCAACCTTGAAAAACGTATGCAATTGAATCCTGCTCTTCGCGACAAATATATAGCGTTTATGCAAGAGTACATAACCCTAGGTCACATGGTCCAAAGCTAACCTTATTACTAATGAACACCATTTCATCCCACACCATGGTCTGTTCAAAAGTAGTGGAGACAAAAGAAAAAAAAAAGTGTTGTATTAAACGGAAGCAGTCTTTCATCGTCTGGTACATCGCTAAATCAGTGTCTTTATACCTGACCTAAGTTACAAAAGACCACTCATATCCCCTGAATTTCAGAAGGTATTTTGTCGTTTTTTGTGACAGACATCAAGATGATGTACTGAATAACCTGGGTCCACCAAGATGATCGAAAGTACCAGTTAGTATCATGGCGTATATCTAACTGTGAGAAATTGTGTACCTTCGAATGAATTACAAACACCTACGGTCTGCGTTCTAGCTCTTTTATAGCCTTACTAATAGGAAACCTATTAGAACTTGCTACAATCTGTCGGGATGTTGACGACGTCTTGTCGGGAGCAGCATCGTAAGAGCAAGCTCGTAACCTTAAACAAGAGCTTTTACGAAAGGGGGTGGTTATGAATTGTGAAAGTGGATCAGTAATGATCCAGCTCTTTTGAATGGCCTAACACCAGATCATCTGCAACTAGCGCACTCCTTCCAAGACCCTAATAACCCACCGACAGTGTCAATTTTAGTTGTGCATTATGATCCTTGTAATGATGCTTTTGCCTATAGATTTTCTTTTGAACTTTTAGAAACAGTAACCAGACGTCGTGCTATCCCTTACTGCCCGAATTTACGACCCTTGTGGATGGATTGTTCCTGTCCTATTTAAGGGTAAAGTCCTTATGCAGCAGTTGTGGTTATCAGGTCTCACTTGGGATGAAACCCTTAGTCCTGAACTGTTATCTGAGTAGAATTTATTTTCCCAAGAACTACCTAGTAAAGTTTTTAATTCCCAACACATAACTAGCGAAGAAACAGTCTCTGTCACTATCCACGGGTTTTGCGATGCATCTGAGGTTGGCTTTGCTGCTTCAGTTTATTTAAGAGCTGAAGATAATACTGGAAATTGTTCCGTTCACCTTTTAATGGCCAAGAGTAAAGATGCCCGTGACTTATTTATCAATTCCTAAGCTGTAATTGTTAGGAGCTACTTTCCTTTCCAAATTACTTCAACACGTTGTTTCCTGTTTGCAGAAATCAATAGTGTTGAAATCTAGCTATAGTTGGACGGATAGCAAAATAGTACTTGCGTGGCATGCCGTCGGAATGGCGATTTGTTCCTGGCCACTTGAACCCCAGTGATATTGCTTCAGTGACCTCTTTGTCTCCCCTTTAGATGATAGTTAAGGTTTGCAATGTAGTCGTATTTAACCCATTTTTTTTTACATTGCGGCTTGAGAATAATTTAGCCCGTTAATGCAAACTTACGTTGTGGAATGAGTTTTCTGTTATGAATACAGTATGGGGTTCTAAAGGAAATATGTTATTAGATTTTTAAAGGGTCAGCAAGGAGCGAGTGATGGTCCAGTTGTTGCAGGCGTCCATAGGCTGCGGTAATTGCTTCTTAGGCGGACTGCAAGCTTGGTTGCCACCTTAGTGATATAAATAAATTGTTTGTTCGCCACCACCATAAATTAGCAAAACCGGACAAGTTGGGGTCTGACTCGAACACCTGGTTCACGAGTTTCTGTACAAACTTGTAACAACTTTGTATTTGAAAAAATGGTTTCATATACATTGATAAACCTACATACGGCCACGGACAATTCTTAAACTGCAAATGTAAGTTTATAATCGCAATTAACCGCAATGTTAAATCTTTGCATTTAATACTATAATTATATTTGGTACTTTAACAACTAAACTAAACACGACTTGCAATGAATAGTATTCGGCCAGCGCGTAATATTCGTTGCAATCCTAGTAAAAACTTTTAGGTCTTTAAATAGGTACATATTAAAATTTGTAGGTATTTACTAAGTAAAGGTTTCAGTAGAAATTGGTAAGTCCTGCAAATCGGCCGAGGTCCCAGCCAGTTTCAAGTATGAGGATGATATGATTATCCTATATATCTCTTCCTTTCCTCCCACACCCAAATCACCCTCTCTGCACGATCACCACAAACTTTTAATAATTATTTTCAAAGTAAACTATGTACTTCTTTATACCTAATTACATTAGTCTTAACTATAAATTAATTACATAAAAACCCTTAAAATGTAAATCCTAACTAAATATGTCTAATATAATATAAAATAAGTCGGTCAATCTGTATTTTTCAATATGTTCTATAGGTCGGACATTGAAAAACAGTCATTTAATTGTTTATTGTTAGAGAAACTTGGTAAAATAACATATTTAATACTGACTTTGTCTGCTGCATTGCTTTACTGAGTGATTTTCATTTGTTGTATTTGAGGCTAAAAAAAAGCTGAAAGTTTCAACACCTAAGCTTTTTTTAAAGCGTGTATTGCATTTGCGCACAAATTTTAACTGTAAATTATAAATTAAAGTTAAATAATTAACTTATAATGAATTGACTATAAGTTGTCAAAAAATGACAAAAAATATGACAACAAAACGGTAAAATCTATACAATAAATTTACAGTTACAAGGCGTCATCACGGTATAAATTACTTTAGAAGTTTATTACAAATACATTTTATAGTAATGTATATGACATTCTGCAATGATTTTAGTACATTAACATGCACATCATCGGTAACACAGAAATTAGCTTACTGGCCTATATAAAGAAGCCTTCTTAAATAAATTATATCTACATAAATGACCTAAATAGTTCTTGTTAAGTACCAATTAGTTTTTCGTCTTCTTAAAAGTAAAGTCGTTGTAATATCAAATCCACCCATTCCGCACTAAACTGCATACGTATTTTGAATAGGTGTGGGACACACATACAGTATCACATTGCGATCACTTTATTACGTTGCGATACATGGTAAGCACGTTCCATCCCATATCATGGAATTTTACCCGTAGTCAGGCCAGAGAGGTGAAAGACGTTCTTTACAAGTTCAGTCAGGCCTAGACGTTTAGACGAACGTTAACTATTGTAAGTGTAGTGACGAATAGTCGCCTCCCTAAACTGCCTTAGAACGGACTGTGTAGCGAGAAGCTTATGATTACAACACTACACTACTCCACAAAAGTCGTCATTTACTTATAGCATAGAATAATCAACATCTTTTTGTTTTAGCCAGTCTTATTCTATGCAACTAAGCTGATTTTTATGTTTATCTGTAGTATTACTAGTTTATTTATCATTTATATATTATGAATTAAGAGAATATTATATAAATATATAAATATCTGAAACACCTATTCTTTTAAGTTTTCTTATCATTTATAATACTATTGAATACATTAAAACAAAATTAAAGAGTATTATTTGTCAAATATCTCACAACTCTATGACATAATCACCCGCTGGAACCATATTTGACGAAGTTTACCATATCGACTACTCATTTTGGTGGCATGAGTGTTATCACAAACGCAAAGTACATGAATGTCGTTTCTAGCCTGTTTTTATTCTTATGCCGTGACGTGCCACTCGTTTTTCGCTTCTGAGGTTTTATTAATCTATGATGATTATATATTTATGAATAAATAAAATTGAGACTTAAAAAAGTGTGCGAATAAAAAGCAAACTAATTGAATATGATTGTAACGATTTTTAATGGTTCTATAATTTCCTCCGAAGTACCAGTCAAGCAACAAAGGAACAAGAGTTGTATTGCTAATTGGAATCTTCTAAAGCCACACGGATGTAAACCGAATAAGCTGGTGCAAATGAATACCATCAAAGAAAAATCAGAACACAGAAGAGTTTAGAAGCCAGCACGCAGACCACAAACGGCAAAGCAGTCATTTTTCCCTTCTTGTATATATTAACACTTTTATATATTTATTATCCTGCTGGCTAAAGGGTGCTGGTACCGGTTGGCTCTATCCCTCCCACTCCGCATCCTAGACTGCGAAGTCCTACACTACCTGCCCTATCTACGTCTTACTGGTGTCTTGGGCAGAGGTAATAGGCACACATAGGAATGCCATGAGATGGACGGGACACTACTAGAATCACTCACTAATGCGGACTGGAAACGTCGCATACCTTCCAGTGGTTGAAGACCCTCCGTTACTTCAGGTACCACCTTTTTGAACGTTTGCGCTGTTCCAGCCCGCAGTTTTGAGCACTCTGCAGAACCCTCTTATCGACAGTTCTTTTCCTATGTGACCCGTTTCCTGAGTCCTTGCAGTGGAACGCTGGCTGGTAAGACGCTGGAACGGAACGGAACGGTTCTATAATTTCCTCCGAAATAGAAAGACAGTTAACTTTAAAAAACTACTTTCCATATGCTGCGCCGCCGTGCTAATTTGATATATTATTTACATAATTTTTCTTATCATTCTCTTAATTTGCACCGTCTTTCTTCTTCTATAGTTTAGCTCAAGCTTCTATTGTTTAGCTCGAGCCGCAATGGCCAAAAGTTCATTTTTAAACATTTTTATTTTTAAGTAGGCCTGATTAACTAAAATAAAACGTAGTAATATAGATTGAGATTTATAAAAATTCGTACTGAGTTCATCTTTCCCACCTGGTTAATCATGACCACTGCATAGTTGTTAGCCAATTTCACCCCTTTCCTTTTAAATTTCTTAAGGGCTGAATTTGGTTCGTTCTTAAACTCTTACATACAGAAATGTTTTTGCTAGTTCTTAGACTTATTTCCAGACTTTAGTGAAATTTCACCTAATTTGACTGTACTATATAGAGAGATTACAATACGAAAAACTATTTGCAAATAAAATCCGCTATGTTTTTTCGATATATCTAGTTCAAACTAGTCGATCTATCGACTAAAACAGTTGCCGCGATTAACAAGCCATAAGTAAATTAATTAAACATATCTCGAATTAGACATTATCTCTATGAGCATGAGAATCGGGCCCCTGGCTCGAGCACATGCTGACAACCGTGCACACTGTTCAGTCACCATCGGCAACATTTGCTGACGGACGCGTCCTATAATATATTCGCAGCTTTATACTTCCCGCACTATATGTGTCAAAGAGTCCCTCTCTCTCTACTGTACCACACAAAGCATACCGCGAGATATTGCGGCGGAGGCTTTTTAGCCTTTTTGAGACGATATTAACAAAATATATTTATAAGATTTTAAGTAACTTCAGCTAAATAAAGTCCTTTGCCGCCCTGTCATAGAGCACCTGTGACTGTGGCAGTCAAAAATTAACTGGAATAAAGATTATATGCAAAGATGACGTATACGTCTAGATTCCGTGTTCACGCACACGAAATGAGCCAATCCTAATACCTGACTTATCAAGTACTTGCCGTCACCACTACACCATACGTAATATGTGCGTCGACGCGAACTGTGCTCCCGCGTTTCTACTTGATTTTATGAATTAAATTACTTTGTACGAGCGCTACGCGTTAAACCGAGTGTAATTTGCATTGTTTGTTTAATATTCTGAGACGCCAATTATAGTAATATAAGTTATTCAATTACAACGATAGACTTATAAGGTCTTAAGAAAAACAAATATAATGTACTGATAATGATTTTTGTTTGATTTTCTTTTAGAAAACTAATAAAGTGTTATACTAAAATATTTTAATTTTATTTATTAATAATTCAATAACAAATTATATAATAATCTTTACATTTTCTATGTAAATTGATATTAAAATCCTTAATCGTTTCCTTACCCAAATGGTCTCAACGGTGCCTTATTTGCTAAAACTATGCTAACCTTTGAAGAGCTCGAAGTAGGCAAAAGCCTGAAATTTTCTCAGAATATGTGTTATATAGGCGGATTTCCTAACTGATAATAAAAATATGTAACAAAAACAAAAAAATTAAGAAGGCTTTTTAGAATCGGTGGCGTAGTTCCGGTGAGAATTAAATGAAAATGTTACTTACCAAATACTGACGAGTATAAAAATCGCAATAAATGTTAATTAAGAAAATTGTTCACATTTAAACAATAGCATTGTGATTCGATTCCTGCGGCCGCTCGAACTATAACAGCAATATCGCTTTCGCAAAAACAATTTAGTAACTATTCTAATATTTATGCATTGAATATGATCAATGCTCTCTATGCGCGCATTCGATCTATCTGTTGACCAATATAAACCGGCTAAGTGCGAGTTGGACTCGCGCACTGAGGGTTCCATTCCTACCACCATTTATGTAATCTAGAAACACAACCAAAAAATATTCTACTAGCTAGATCTCGTGCAAACCAATTTTCGGTGGAGGTTTGTATGGTAATTTACATCATATATTTTTTTTTGTTTTATCATTCTCTTATTTTAGAAGTTACAGGGGGGGGGGGACACATTTTACTACTTTGGAAGTGTCTTTTGCGCAAACTATTCAGTTTAGAAAAAAGATATATCAGAAACCTCAATATCATTGTTGAAAACCTATCCATAGATACCTCACACGTATGGTTTTAATGAAAAAAAATTTTCAGTTCTAAGTATGGGGAACCCCAAAAATTTATTGTTTCTTTTCTATTTTTGTGTGAAAATCTTAATGCGGTTCACAGAATACATCTACTTACCAAGGTTTTAACATGCATTACATTTTAACAGATTGATACCTTCGTAGCAAAGGTTAACGTTTGTCTCTCAATAAAATGTGTTACCACAGGCGTCTTCGTAAGTAAAAATAAATTGTAGAACCGAATAAAAGTCAGAACTCCCCAATTTGGCGTAATCACTTTAAGGTTGGTAATACCGAAATTACGCACACATATGTAAAAATGTGGTAGTATTAGCTGATTTACACATAAATTGATAGGTAAAGCGGTCACTGTGGTCTATGGACGCTGGCAGCACCAGGAGCATCACTCGCGCGTTGCCGACCTTTCAAAAATCTCAATAATCCGGAATAATTCTCATTCTGCGGAACCCTAACTTAATGTGTATACGACACGCACTTATCTGGTTTTTTTATCTTTTCTAGATTTATATAGCAACTAGCTTTTGCCCGCAGTTTGGCGTAGCATTTCTAATTCCATAAGATATGATTTAATTATTTCATAATTTTCCATAATAGTAAGGAAATTTACTGTAGCAAGCTATAACTGTAACTAAAGTTTTGCCATGTTTAATTGTGATTTACCCTTTCCTACAGGAACACCACCTATCCCCATGTTAAATTTCATCTCAATTAGATGCTCGGTTAAGACGCTAGGCTATGACAAACCTTTTACAATTGTATTAAAAGTTTGAAAGTTTGGATTTTAATTTTAGCATGAGAAAAGCAGTTTTGAAACAAGTTTTTGTTAAGATGTGACAAAAATAAAAAAAGTACCTATATTATTGTTTCCAGATCTGTTGCCGAAACGAAGATCCATTCAGTAACAAAAATGGAGTAACAAACAGGAATGAAGAAGGCGTAACTGGACACAAGAACTTCAATCTGCTGCCAAAAAATTGTGGCTCCCCCAAAACCGACAGAATTACTGGCGGGTCCAAGACTCAATTCTATGAACAGCCATGGATGGCACTCCTAGAATATAATACACGTAATAACATCATATATTAATAACTAGCATTTTCCCGCCATTACGTTTTTATCTGTTTATGGTTTATCTACAAAAAAAACAGAATTCTTATAAAAATTTGTTTTCTAGGAAATAATTTTTCAAAAACGGTGAAATACCTACGTCAACTTAGTTTTCAACCTTAAACCCAAATACCAATTTATCTGCATTTAAGTTTTAAATTGACGAATTTTCATACAAACTTCCAACTCCCAATTTTACTCTTTAGTAGATGAATTTTGCAAAATTATTTTTAGTGGAGCCCTACTCCAAGTAAGGAAGCCACGTGCTATTCTCCATAAGGGATCACCTGTGGCTGGATACACACATTCGCATCATAATGTGGAGATAGCCTTCTTTCACCATCAGTTTTAGTCTTGTGTGACAGGTGGTGAGTCCATCGCGTTTGTGCCCGCATCATGCAAAATTATGCACTTACCTTTTCCTTCTTATCGAATAACTGTGTTTAATTATAAAAATCTGATAATGTATTTGCAAAAAACCGACAGACAAGTAGCAGACGTGATTGGTGACCATAGGCACTAGAAAAGCGAGACCAATCATAGAAAGTTCTGTACTCAGCCTAATAAAGAATAAAATTTATTTTAAATATAAATAATAAATCTAATTTCACCAAATACCTAACTAGCAAAGTTGCGCTATCATATAGAGACTAAATAAAATTTGGTTATATTGAGGTTATCTAGTGGTATCTCGAATTTCAAGGAATTGTGTTATAGTATTTTATAAAACGTTTAGTTATATAATACTTTAGTCATTTAGTTCAGTCCAGAAAACGTGTACACAATCAAATTATATAACCATATCATAAAAGCGGTGACCTTCAAGGAAGCTTTTTATGCAACTCTTTGTTGTTTAAACAAAAAATATATGATTATCGTTACGAGAATTTTAAGACTTTTTGACAGTTAAATGACTGTTACAAGATGAACGTATACAGGTCACAATTATTCTTTTATAAGACTACTAGCTGGCCCGGCAGACTTTCTTCTGCCTGTAAAGTTGATGCTGATGGTAGTTACGTAGCTATTATCCACGGCTAAACCCTCGTGGATTTCTATTACATACCTAGCTGACCCGGCGAACGTGGTTTTTCTTTATTTTTAAACAACTGCTAATAGAGTTGTACTAATTCAGAAACCTTCCCCGGCATGTGCATAACAACTTACCAAAATTTCATTAAAATCGGTTTACCCTAAGTGCCCGAGTCCCACTCGCACTTGACCGTTTTTTTCTTTCATAAAAACCTTGCCCTAACACTAACTAACGAAACAAAAACAAATTACCCGAAATGGTCCAGCCGTCTTCAAGTTTTCCTTAGTGCGCGAGTCCGACTCGCACTTGACATGTTTTTTTTTTCATAAGAACCTTCTCCTGAAAATAACAAACACAACAGAAAATGAATAAGCGAAATCGGTCTAGCCGTTCACGCGTAATGGCGTGACGAAGGGAAATAGGGATTCATTTTTATATATATAGATAGATAGATTTCAACATGATAATCATATAAAGGTCATAATTTTCCCCCTTACATATCGTATTGTCATATACATGTTTCGTATAAGAACTTTTGACGATACTTACACGACTTTTATACAATTTTTTAGAAGACTAATACTCATCTTTATATTAATTAATTAACTCATAGTTTTAAAAAGGGCATATAAGTTGTTGTTATAAACATTTTGATTATATATTGGTTTTACCGATGTCTTTTGTGCTTTGGGTTTTTGCTTCTTTTACGGTTCCCTAAAAATGGCGGATAATAAATGAATTAAAGTCGTGTAATATGACCCACAGTTATAAGATTTCGTATAATAGTTATCATTACTACATTAAATCGCATTAGTGTGATATTAAAAATTAATATAATAATATTTTTTTCTACAACAATGACAGATAAAAATGTTTAAATATTTTAGTGCACGACTCACGTTTGGTGAACTGAGTTTTTGACATCAAGCATCCGTGTTAAGGTTGTAACAATGATACTTTACAATTTTTGTTAAGTAACATGACGGCTATTCGATCATTATACGAATAAAAGTTTTATAATTTCCGCCTATTTTGCGTCATATACACGTTATTGTTATACAACCGAAACGGACCAACCTTAGGTTACGACTAAAACGTTGTCTCAACACTTACAGCACCAAATTTTGTTAGTTGGGTATGCTCTTCTTTTTCTATTTGTTTGGGTAATTGGATCTCTTTGGGCCACCAAGGCTGTTATAACTCCACCGCAAGGCTTAGGCCATATTTCACTGCACTGACCTAGTGCGGGTTGCCGGACTTTGTCGAGCTAGTGGCTGCTCGTATGTCAGCTGTCACAGCTTTCAAGCTGCCCATAAGGCCTCTGACTTAGCCTAACGTCTGCTGCCTTATGACAACAGCCAGAACCACCAACGATTCAGTGGGCCCTTTGAAATACGGTGAAACTAAGAAAAGTGTGTCACTAGTCGGACATCCAGCTAAGTACTGACCATGTCCAACGCCGCTTAACTTTGCAAATCATTACCGATACACGATATACACGAATGGCTGGGTCACTAGCTCCTTTTTTTTATTATGATTTACTTTAATTAAAATTATATCTACAGCTCGTGGACTGAAGCTGAGTTGTGGTGGAACTCTTATTAACGAGTGGTACGTTCTCACTGCTGCTCACTGTGTTTCCCACTTGGGAAAACTGTCGCTGGCGGGCGTGTTGCTCGGGGAATACGACATTAGTAACGATCCTGACTGCGAAAGAGTTGGGAAAGGATCTCTTTGTGCACCTAAAGTTCAGGTAAACTTAAATGGAAGTAATAAAAAGTTGCCTAAGCCAAGGTTATTGCCCTTGGATGACCTTGTAACTGCCTACTGTATGGCAGTAGAATTTGCCTACGTGTGCTTGTTAGTTATGGTCACCTGCGCCCATAACCTGTCAGAATATTTTTAGCTGGGACCAGTTAATTATAATAGTAATATGTATTTTTATTATTCTCAGCTGCTCTGGGATCGGTTGGTAATGTGGTAGTAGTAACTGCTTAGTTCAATTCTCAGATATAACAATAATTTATGCGATCAATATTTGCATTAGTCTTAAGACTCGGGTGTTTTTACCCGACTATGGCGAATCCAAAAGGAGGAGGATATGTTATTTTAGACGGTGTATGTATGTTATCTGTTCTCACATATTTTCCAAACTGCCATTGATAATTTCGCAAATGAAGTATTGTTAGAAGCATTTTGATAGTCAGCTGGTTAAAGGCTATGCGACATCACACTAATCACTCAATATGGCGCCCCCTAGAGGACATAAAGTTCTGCATCAAAAAATAGAAATTAGCCATGTGGTAATTCAGATGAAAGGCCTTGATTAGCACATATCAAAAATAAATTGTTGCGCGCTGCTCGTTTGCATTGACACGATAAGTTAATTTTTCACCTTAGTATTTGGTAGGTATGTATGTATGTAGGGTTGCCAGATAGCCGGGAAATCTAGGATTGTCCTGTCCCGTATCAATTACACTTTACGAACCCGGACTTCAAATACCTACCACTTGTTTTTTTCATAATGTTACGACTACGCACGATGCGCTACGTAGTCGGTAGAACGGTAGTTCGGACGTGCTATCTGAATCTTCTTTCATATTGTAAATTGAAGCTGCGGTTGACATTGTCTGCCTGTATTCAAAATTTGCATGTCTGACAGCTGTTTTTGAGGTTCCTCCAAAAGACTTTCCAAAGACAAAATCTGGACCCACTTCTTAAGTAGGAACAATTCTAATGACTTTGTAAATTTAAAGAAAATGGTTGGTTTTGTTCTTTCAATTCCAACAACCAACGCCTTTTGCAAGAGGTTACAGCCTTCTGAATTATTTATGAAAGAAAAGGCAAAACAAAATGTCCATGGATTTGATAAAGTCTGACCTGCAGACTTGCATTAATTTTGATGCATCTTGCTCAACAGTAATGTCTGGTACGCAAAGCCCTGACGGAGAAAGTCTTCAAAATATGGGAAAGTAAAGTGACAAATATTTAAAAAAGTAGTCGCTTTATCGTTTGATTTAAATACTGGGCTAAAATTATTGTGGTTATATTGGAATATTAATTATTAATATTCGAGTTTAATCAATGGGCAAAAGAGAAGTTTTAGAATTAGTTTTTATGTTTAATATTAATTTGTTTAATATTATTAGGTGTTGATAATCTACCAAAATTTTATTTACTGAGCGACCATTCGGTCTCTGCTCATTCTTCGAGCAAGCGATCTCAATTTTTGTGTTAAGTTTTGTTTTGTTAAGCTAATATTGTTTTCATGCCAAATGTATATTGAATAAATACTTATGTTAATTTTTTATTAGTTTCATTTAATGAATAAGTAAAAGCGAGAGGCGGTGCTCAATTTTTTATTTAAGTTTTGTGTTTTAATATTTTGAAAATATTCTGCGTTGTATGAGTAATCACCGATATAACTTACACTGTAAGTGAGTTTTTACCATAGATATAATACCTTGTATGTTTGTAAAATATAACTTAATTTGGGACTAAATGGCGCTGCCTTAGTCCCAAAATATTTTTGTTTTCTGACCCGTTGGTCAAGAATCAAAACTACAGTCGCCATATTGAAATGGTGTACACTTGCAACGACACTAGCGACCAAACACCCAAGGTCAAAAGCTTAGAAAAGTTTGTTGCACTGTACTAAATTGTTTCTGCCTTATTTTTTTCAGAATTTTACAATCAGTGAAGTTAGAGCACATCGTAGTTACAGTTCAAAAACCTTCACAGATGATATAGCTCTAATACGTCTGTCACAGCCTGCAGACTTTACATTGTGTTAGTAGTATATTTAGTTATTAATTCATGTCACAAATATGTATTTTTGAGGGTTTAAAAAATAGTATTTCATAACTTTAACGATTCAAAAGTGTTTGTAAAAACCTAATTTGAATAAAAAAAATTACTTTGTATATTGGGTACCAGTACCAGTACAGATTTATTCATTTTAGATAAAATACCTACTATCTTGTCTCAAGTGTAGTGTGCAATCTAAAATACATACTATAAGCTAAGTCATTAAAATTTAGTTACTGTTAGTATACAAATAAATTTGAGTTACTGTCAGTTTATAAATAGAATTAACCTACTGTTAGTTTATAAATGAAATTGAGTTACTATAAGTTACTTAATAAAATGGAGTTAATTACCCTTGGATAATAAGTAAAACTTGAAAACACCTTCTGGTTGGGGACTTTGACGAGTAACAGATCGTGTCATTTTGTTTTTTGATTAAAATATATCCTTTCAAATAAATCCTATTAAAATGAGACAAAAGTAAGTACCTACCTACTGATTTCAGCACTAACAAGTACTTTTTTTACCCCATCTATTCGAAAAATGTGCCAAGTGCGAGTCGGACTCGCGCACAAAGGGTTCCTTACCATTATCTATAAAAATGACAAAAAAATCACGTTTGTTGTCTGGGAGCCCCCCTGAAATATTTGTTTTAATTTAATTATTTATTTTTAAAGTGAATGTATAACAAAATTTTCTGTGAATATTTTAAGTTTTTACCTGTTGCCGTCATTAATATCGAGCAAAATCGAGCAAAAAAATCACGTTTGTTGTATGGAAGCCCCCTCAAATATTTATTTTATTCTGTTTTTTTATTATTTGTTGTTATAGCGGCATCTTCTGTGAACATTTCAACTGTCTAGCTATCACGGTTCATGAGATACAGCCTGGTGACAGACAGACGGACGGAAGGACGGGCGAATAGGGTTCCGCTAATTACCCTTTGGGTACGGAACCCTAAAAACGTTGAATATTTTGACATTATGCGGCAGCAGAGTGCGTGTTTAAAGTACTATTAATTTTTTTAATAAATTTCTGTTAAAAAAAAATGCGATCTGCGTCCTTGTACTGTTTATTTCTCTACTGTTTAAAATGTTAGTTCGTTAAATATAAAATTTAAAAACTGTTAAAATTTCTTAAATTTAAATATAGATTTTTAATAATTTTTTACCTTAAACATTGATTATATTTTTTTACATTTAGTAAAAAAGTTTTTTTTTCATAAGTTGTGTCTAAAAGCGCCGTTTATTTCTTTTTTCATAGAGGAGATAAATATGGGTATCACTCGGTCAGAAAATATTTTTAACTCGGGTGACGTATACTGAATCCCTCACTTCACTCAGGACTTTACTTTAGAATCCTTCGCTACATTCTGGATTTAAAATCTCGCCCTCGTTATAAAAATACTAATTTGCTATCTGGTAATATATTATACCTACTATTTTGAGCTTCATGCCTTCTCGTATTAGGAAAACTAGTTTTTATCACAAATATAAGACTGTGATACGAATCTTCCAAAATTAACGGTGTCTACAAATGTGAAGTCAGTTATCTCCCACAGTTAACGGAATTCTGAAACCACACGTCTGTATATTCCTACATAATATGAATGCTAACGTGTGGTGGTTCGTCTTACTTTGTCTCAGTAACGGAGCAACGGATTTAGGTTATTTTTGGATAAAGAGGAAATTACCACGGGAACAGATTTTTTACGGATGAAATGGAGGGTTTCAACTAGTATTCACAACCATTATCATAACCAATAATTTCAGATACTCAGCAGCCTATCTGTCTGCCGACTTCTCCTAGCCTTCAGAGAGGGTCGTTGGAGGGCAGAAAGGCAGTAGCAGCTGGATGGGGAGCCACCGAAGATGGCGTGCAGTCCTCGGTGTTATTAAAAGTTGATCTTCCTATCACAAATAATCAAGTCTGCAGCAAATCTTTAAGGTACCTCGTTATTTTCTATGTAGTTATGTGAATGTTATAATCGAAGGGCAAAATCCGACAAATCAAAGCTCGATTCCTACAAACTTTAACTTCTCATAAAAAATGTGCTAATTAGGATACAGTACTGTTTCAAGATAGGTTAGTAAAGTCGTTAGGTTTAACGGATTTTGCCCTTTGACTATAACACAATTATGCAGTTTTCAGAAGTAAAGCGAATAATAGAGCTGTGTGTAAACTTTAGGTTATTAAGTAACTGCATATATATAAAATTTTTCGCAAAAGTTAGTGTTATACCCCTATTTTGCAACTCTTACTCAAGCGTTTAATTACTCAAGGTTTATAGATTGATAGATAGTTATATACTTTATTGAACACTAAAAATTAATTAAAATTTAGAAATAAACTTATAGTATACAATCAGGCGGTCTTATCGCTTTTAAGCGATCTCTACCAGACAACCTTTGGGTAGACAGAAAAAGGTAGGTAGGTGATGCATAATTAAATTAAACCTAGGTATTAACATTAAAATAGTACATAATTTATTATGTATAATATTTTAAACTGTAGATAATAGTCAAGTAAAATAAATACACTTAATATAATATCATATTTATTAATTTTGATTAATATATAATGTACTTATATGTAAAAGAGGATTGCAAATTTTTTAGGTGTTTTTTTCCAAATATTCCTAAAATTCTTTCACTACTTGAAAGGTACATAGTCCAGTCTGGTTAGAATTTGAAATTACTAAGTTTATTTTTATTATTTATTTTTATTGTATGGAGCTTTTACTGTTTTGGTGTCATATTTTTTGTCTTTTAGCCAAAAAACTTGATAAGAAACAAAAATATCTTATTAGATAAATAAATAAATATTTTTGGACATTGCACACAGCGCCGTCTGGCCCCAAAGTAAGCAAAGCTTGTGTTATGGATAGCAGACAACGGATATATATATATATATATATTTTTTTGTAAATATATATTTCTCATATTATACATAAATTCACCCAGACTTAAGAAAAAAAACAAATGTTTTTTATAACATAAATGTTTGTCCAATGCGGGAATCGAACCCACACCATCTGCGCAGCAGTCGGCCACTCTACCAACTAGGCTGCAAGGGAGTCAGGGACTTATTATTTAACTAATTCTTAAAACAAAGATATGCAATAATAAAAATAAATATTTTTGCCCATTAAAAACAGCGCCGTATGGTCCCGAACTAAGTAAACCTTGTGCTATGAATACTAGACAACGTTTTATACATACTCGTACATATATATTCCTTTTTTTGTAAATACATAGAAAAAACACAACGTCAAGACAAACACAAATCAGAAATGTTTGTCTTGTGTGGGACTTGGACCCACGCCCCTAGATTTAGCAGTCGGGTCAGTACCCTCTAAGCCACGGAGTCCACTAAGTATCAAAATTTCCATAGATTTCGGTGTAATAGTCACTTCAAGTTTTTTAAGAACCTTTTTTTACAGTTTTGCTTTAACTAGCATAAAAACTATATCTTAACTTTATCCAAAACATTTTGAACCTATAATTAGCAGTTATTGAGTTACGGTATTACGGTGTTTACCATATTTATTACCGTTTTATGTTCGTAGACCGTATTTTTTACATTGTTTTTATAGTTTTTTTGTATTGTATTTTTTATATTGTTTAATATTGTTCTACGTTAGTAAGATGCAAGATCACCTATCTCACTATGAAAAGCCTACGAGAATACAGGTTCTTTCTTTATATCACTAAGGTGACAAACAAGCTTACGGTCCGCCTGATGGTAAGCGGTCACCGTAGCCTATGGACGCTTGCAACACCAGGGGTATCACTCGCGCGTTAGTAACCCTTAAAAATCTAATAACTTCTTTTTTAAAAAGCCCCATAGGTACTTTAGTCCCTAAAGAAAACCTTGGCAGGGAGCTCATTCCACAACCCAAGCGTTCGCGGGAGGAAGTTTCTCTCAAACCGGAATGTAAATGACTATTTCGGTTGTAAAGTGTGAGAATGAATTTCCTGCCGATAGGGAGTGGTGCTTTGGTAGAATGTAGCCGTGGGCATCATTTCGAACAATTCCTTAAAACACATTCTATTGTACAAGCGTTAGAACACACATATGGAGGCAAAGTCTATACTCAGACTTAAGGGCTCGATACGGCAAGTGAGTTTGAGATCGTTGACAATTCTCACAGCTCGTCGTTGAATCGAGTCAAAAGGGCCAAGCCCAGAGATGGCGGCAGAACTCCATATGGGGCCAAACTTGCGACTTGTAAAGCAGCACCCTTTGCCCCGACGTGAAGTACTGCTTCGCTCTGTTAAGTACGCCAAGTTTTTTGGACGCAAGCTTCAACTTTTCTTGCAAATGATCTCGGAACTGAACATCGCAGGAGATTTCAACACCAAGGATCCCAATGCTCTTGGACATGGAGAAGGGAATGTTCTGGAACTGTGGGACCATAGTGAATGGGGTTTTCTTAGCGGCGAACGCCCAGACTCGTGTCTTTGTAGGGTTATATCGGACCAAGTTTTCTCGTCCCCAGTCAGAAACCTTGGACAAAGTGTTCTCGATTTGAGACACAAAGTTCTCCACGCTTTTCCTCCACAACGGAACGAAGGATGTTAGCACGGTTCGTGTAATAAGCGTCTTCAGTACTTTCATCTGCATAGCAATGTATGTTTTTGATGTCCAAGATGTCATTAATATGCAGAAGAAACAGCATAGGAGACAGCACAGAGCCTTGCGAGACACTAGCATTAATGTCCATGCTATCAGAGCAATTACCGTCAACTACGGCTCTTATGCCTCTGCTGGACAAAAAGCTAGCCACCCATAGGCACATACCCTCGAAAAGAAGACCCCCGTGCCCGACCCGATCGAACGCCTTCGCTATGTCCAAGCTACATGCCAATGCCTCCCCCTGACTCTCAATGGCTAGTACCCATTGGTGTGTAAGATACAATAGACGGTCACCAGTCGAGCGACCATGGCGAAAGCAATATTGACGGTCGCTGACCAGATGGTCTTTTTCTAGGTATCTTAGAAGCCGTGTGTTGATCAAACACTCCATCACCTTGGAGTGAAGAGAGGTTGTAGCGATAGACCTGTAATTCGATGGATCTGATCTATCTGTCCCATTAAGACGGAATTTGCCTAATGTGGTAGGAAAGCGTGATAAAGCACATGAATACAGAACATTATTCAGGAGCAGACTGCTTAAGCACCACTGCTGGTATACCGACTGGCCCACTAGACTTATGAACGTCTAGAGAAAGCAACGCCCGCCGGATCTACCACTGTGTTCTCATCTTCTGACCTAAGGCAAAGCTGCCTCCACGGGTACGATGCAAAAAAATTATGCAATCCATCCCAGTCTGCCGACTTATAATGCCACACACGACGGAAATTAGTTGACTTAGATGGATCGGGGTGTGTGCATGACACTTGAGTCCGAACTAGACAGTGGTCCGAAGAGTCAAGCACTGAGAAGAAATATCCGTCCGGACGTGTAGTCAGCAGAAAGTCCAGTAAGGAGCTCGTATGATCCTCTATATCTGGTATTCTCGTTAGAGAAAGTACCAGCTGAGAGAATCCATAGGTCAGATCAAATTCAAATTCATGTCAAATCATGGGCAGATATCCCTGCGTAGTTATTGGTTCTAAAATTAAGCCATACACGGTGCTGATCATTAAAGTCTCCCAAAAAAACTAGGTCTGCTGTTGGATATTGCTTTAGAGCTTTGTCTGTCGTCAAACTCAGGTGCGTGAAGAGTCGAGCTACGTCCAAAACACTGCCACGAGACCTGTAAAGGCACGCATAGATACGAGTGTGGCCGCCGTGATCTACGCGCACCCATAATATCGACAGGTCCCTAAATTCAAGGCTATGAAGACGGCGAAAGCCGATATCCTCCCGGAAAAGCATATATACACCGGCTCGACTCACAAAATTGTGCTAGACTCTGTAGCCGGGATAATGAAGGTATGATGTATCGGCCGTGCATGATATCTACGTCTCCGTAAAAAGGAGAATGGTTGGCTCCGCAGGTTCAATGTGATAGTGAACTGCGTTAAAAATGGCGTGACTACTCCTAATATTGCAGATGTCCACATTGAAAGTCGATGGAGTAGCCGCTGTAAAAACTCTTTTCCTTTTCGTTCTTTTGTCCATTTTTTAAAAAGTTACTTAGACTAAAGATAAGGATTCACTGCACAGACAGCTTAGAAAACAAAAGGTGCGGTACTAAAACTACCGAAGCTTGGCACAGATATAATACGGTTGCTGGCAGGGCAGGTGGAAGGGCCCCTGATCCCCCTCCGTTGTAGTGAACGGTTCCACCCTGGTCTCCCTCTCCGGAACGACTACTATTTTAGAGACTTAGCACAGGTTGGCGGCTTAGCCTCCCAGGGCGGTGATTAAGTAATCCCTGAGGTTGGACACCCGTTCAACCTGCAGGCGGCGACGCCCCTTGGCCCTGATAAAGGGATGATCAAAGATATCACGAACCTGTTTCTGCATTAACCATTTACTAATGTTACTACGTGCTTAAGTCGTCGCCGTTTCTTTGAAAAGAAAAAATGTAACTTGGTGTTGCTCCTACTGGATATCGAACCCAGAACTTCCAAATTTGCGGTCTAACGCATTAACAAACATGTTTGAAATTATGTCAAACCTTAAATGTTTAAAACGGACCAAGTTCAAGGGAAGCATCTTTAGTTTTCTATTTCAAAAAAATATGAACTTGGAATGAAAAAAAAAAATTTGCGGGTGTATTATTCTTACCCCTGGACCATTTCTTATTGTACCTCATGTATACTTTTTTCATAATGTTATATTTTAATTTCAGGAGGGAAATAAGTAAAAATCATATTTGCGCCGGTGGTAGTGATGGTAAAGATTCTTGTGCTGGCGATTCTGGAGGTCCATTGATGTACCCTGTCAACGACCGCCAGGTCCAAATAGGCATCGTGTCTTTTGGTCCTAAGCGATGTGGGACTATAGGTTTACCTGGAGTTTATACCAATGTTGCTAATTATGTAAGCTGGATTTTGGACAACATCCGAGAATAAAGAAATTTAAATGTGTGCAGATAGTGAATTAAATGTATAATTTATAGAAATGACATTAGTAGTTGTTACATTTATTTTTGGAATTTTGAAAAAAAATATAAATATAATTTTTAAGGTAACCAAGATTCTGGTATCAATTGCTTTATTGTATGCAAAATATCATAAATGAATAAAACTATAATCTGAATAAACACAAGTGCTTTTATTTTATTAAATCCCAAAATTTTTCTGTATTTTACGAAGATATAAAAATTTCTACAAAATGAAATTGAAGTTTTATATGAAAAAAGCAAAACTATTTTTTTTTGTATATTTTTTTTTAATCAATCAAAGTAGGTACCGTTGTGATCTATGCACGTTTGCCATTTTATAGGGAGTTCATTGATTCCTTTGCCGAAAAAATTGCGGGAGCGAGAATCCACAAAATCTTTGAAGATGTTTTGGACTGCCTCATCTGAATTGAATATTTTTCCAAGCAAGAAATTATCCAAATTCCAAAAAAAAGTGGTAATCGGTTGAAGCAAGGTCTAGAGAGTATGGTGGGTGACGGAGACATTCCAATCCTAGTCCCTCTAGTTTCGCCGCCACCGTCTGTTGTGCAGTATGTGGTCTAGCGTTGTCCTGGTTGACCAATCTCGGCTGTTTAACGGCTAGCTTTTCCATCATGGTTTCCAAATGTCGGCAACACAAATTTGCTTTAATCGTCTGATCAGATATACGAAAGCTGTAGTGGATGTCACCAATGCTGGGTCACCAGACACTAACCTCTTTTTGAGTCAACTTTTGTTGGGGAAGGATTAAGCCGGTTCTCCTGGATTTAACCACTGTGATGAGCGTTTTCGATTACCATATAGGATCCATTTTTCATCACAAGTAATGAAACGATTCAAAATCCCCTCGTTATTGTGACGGTTGAGTAACGTGACGCAGCAGTCGACGCTTTTTTGTTGGTTTGCTTTACTTAGTTCACGCAGTACCAATTTTTTAAGCTTTTTTACTTTTCCAATTTGTTTCAAATGATTCAAAATAGTTTTATCACTCACACCGGAGCCTGCAGCTAACTCTAACGTGGTTTGAAATGGATCCGATGCCGCGATCATTTTCAATTCCTCAGGTGACAACTAGGGTCTCCGGCCGTCTACGAGGTTTGTTCTGGAGGTCAAAATTTCCAGAACCAAATCTTTCGAACCTAAAACGTACAGTGGCTTAATCCTTCGAGCTGTTTCTGCAGCGCTCGTGCTCCAATCCAAAAAAAGGGGTAATTTAAACAAACGCTTAGCGGGGTAAGTATTTCTTTGTGCTATAAATCTGTAATGAGACAATTCTACGTAGAATAAACAAAGCTACTGACTCCAAAGTAGCATCTGAAGTGGCAAAGAGTTGGCCAAATTGCTCGTCGAACCGATGACCGATAGAAAAAAAAAATCTAGTCCCAACTGAAACTCACTGGAAAATGCAGCGTGGGACTATATCCAGCCAGCTGTAGAGATTACCTGGCTAAAGCTGGAGAAAGTCATGGACACACCAAGACCTTATGTGGAACATGGTAGACGACTACGTATAGACATCTATACGCTGATATGATGTTAAAGAATAATGCTCACACTAGATTTTATTTAAAGATTTCATGTGATGATGTGATGTGATGTTGCTCTAGATAAAATAACTCCTTAGATGGTGTGGAATAAAGACCGTAGTTGGGAAGTTGATATTACAAAAATATCAATGTTGGCTTTTGCAGACTGGAAACTTTCCTTTATTGTTGAATATAAGTAAAACTGCACTGAAAGAATCACCTGTAATATGAATAAAATAGGGTTGAAAGTTTGTATAGAAATCTGTCATTTTCGGCCTAGAGAGCAAAATAGTCGATAAAAATGAATGAATTTCGATATTTTTGAGTCTAGACTTAAAATTTTGCACATTTTTTTTTGTTGCAAAGTAGATGAGCACTAGAAAAGAAATATCCTAAATTAAGTTTTAATTAATTAATTATATATTTGTACTTTAAAAGAATAATGCAGTCAAAATATTTGGAATATCCTATTATCTTTTATGTGTTATTATTATAACCTTAATATTAAAAATACAAATCGTCAATATAACACAAAACAAATATTTGTAGAAACACTTATGTTTATGCAAGCATTGATTTTATTGTTGTAAGTGACTGCACCATTTAATTTTTTTTGAGTAAAATGTCTAATAAACTCAATTTGAGTAAGTTAACTGAATACAGTTTGAGTAAGTGAACTTAACACAATTTGAGTGAGTAAACTGAACACAATTTGAGTGAGTGAACTAAACACAATTTGAGTGAGTGAACTGATCACTTCAGTTAGAAGGACAACCTCTACGGCTTATCATTCTGATAGCCATTATAACTGAGTCTGAAGTAATGCTGGCAGCTATTTCTGCACGTACAGTGTGACGTCAAATTTTGGAACAGTACAGCAGTATGACGTTTAGATAATGACGTAACACCGTACTGGCCAGTATACTGGTTCGAATTTAGGAACACGTGCTCTATATGCACTGCGCAAGTGAACATACAGGTGAACGGGGCGCCGTTTTTTTTTTCATGACGCCTGCCTATGGTGACTTCCAGAGGTCCGATATAGTCTAAACGACAGTGTGTGAAAGGTTTCTTATGGTGGTCTAGATGGCATAAGGGTAAGTCTCCCATTATAGGTGTCACAGGGGTTGTACGTTTTTTCTTGTACATAAGGCAGCTGTACGTCACAAACATTATTCGTCATTATTTATACAAATTTTTGCCGTATTTCGTTTACAACCGTTTCATTACTAGCATGTAGTTGTTGTCTGTGGTAAAACATTAACAACAACTTCGTTAATGCATGTGTGTGGATTTTAAAATAGATGCTGTATCTCTAGGACATTACCTATGGTTGAAAGCCAGTTCGTTCTAGTGTAATTTCTTGGGTCGGATCTAATCCAGGCTAGAGTTGCTGCAGAATCACTTCAGAAAAAAATTGCAGAAATATCTAGATTAAGCTCTTTTCCTACGGTCTTAGCAAGTTTAGCACCCAGTAATGCGCTTTGAAGTTCAAGTCTTGGTATAGGTATGGGTTTGAGTGGTGTTACTCTGGCCTTTGCAGCTACTAAGGTTACTATTACCTCACCGTCTGGATATTCGTATCGTTAATAGCATGCTGCAGCGTAGGCTTTCTGACTGGCATCGCAGAATGTATGTTGTTGTATTTCAATTGTATCTGTTCTTATTGTATAGCAGCGTGGTATTTTGCATTCTTTTATATTTGTCAGTCTTTTATCCAATTTCTGATTTTTTTGTCTATATGTGATCATCCCACTTAATATTAGTCCTCCACACAATATACTTCCTTTTATTTTCACAGGTTCAACCAACCCCATTGGATCAAAAACACTCATCACTATAATGTACAGTAATTGCAGCTTCGTTGGTCGTTCTGGGCCAGAAGCTACTGCCACAGGCACTCTATGCATAGACATGTTAAAAGTCAAGTAGCTGGCTTCTAGAAAATTCTTAAACTCTTCCAGTTTCCGATTTTCTTTTCAGGTGTGGACTGCAGGACTGCTTCGGGATTGCTTGCCCAGCTTTTTATACTCAAATCACCTTGGCTGTGTGCGAAAATGATTTCTGCTGTTAACTTTATCGCTTCTGCCTCTGTATCGATACTGTCCAAATAGTCATCCATATACTGCTTACTTATTATGGCTGCTGTTGCTTCAGGATATTGAGCTTCAAATTCCTTGGCGTTGGTATTTTTGACATTAATGACTGAGGTTCTAGACCACATGGCGCTTTAATCTTAACTCTCAGGCAAAAATCTCTTATTTGTTAGCTTATAACCCATAATGTGCACCAATCATCACCCATTATTTTGTAATAATAATGGAGAACTTTTTGTGTATTTATTGACATACAATCACAATATATTAATAAAACGCAAATATCAATCAATTGGCATATATTTCGGCATATTAAGCCTTTTTCAATGCAATTAGTATACAAAATATTAAATAAAATGTATGTACAACGTATTCTAGTTTGAGAACAATAATGCATCAACTATAGTTGTAAACTTTAAATAGATATTGACATACTAGTTACTTTAGTATTAGGTACACCTGTGGATTACCCACCCAAGAGATGTCCTTGAAGCGACTGGCTGTGCTATGTCACCTTTTTTGGGCTCTTAAAAGATAATTAAGTGCCAATTATCTGGTCCTATCAAAATTTTAGGTCTTCTTGTACTATACCAATCTATATCAGTTTTAGGTTATATGGTTATATTTTATAAACTCAATTTTTGTTAATTGACTGTGGATTCAGATTTAAATTATTCATAGTTTCAGCTTGTACAACGTGTAATTGCGTCTCTTTTTGCCATACATGGAAAATCTTTTTTTTAATTCTGAGAAATTTTTAAAATAATACTCTGTTGATTTAAATTGTCAGTAGGCCCATCGCAACCAATTTCTTGGGCAAAATTTGAATCTATTAATGTGATAGTGGCGCCTTTACCCAACAAAGCATAAGTACTAACCGACTTTATAGGGCCCGATACAATTACGGGTATTACTTTCAAGTGAACATTTAAATTGTTTGTTACTATCCTGGGTACTTAGTTGTTTACAATAAATATTGACATTATAAACAATGGGAACTGTTTCTGACTTAATGTTGCTTGTTTCTAAATTGACATTATTAACTGTTGGAGCAGTTTTATCCCTCTTTAACAATTTATTAGACACATAAAGCATCTTTTACTGTATTTTACCGACTGCCTTCTTTTCTCAACGGTTTTGTTTAAAAAACTACTACACTAGCTAATTTAATGGTTTGTATCGTTACAATAAAGACAAGGTTTGACAATACCTTGTTCTTTTGCGTTGACGGAGTTCCTTTGGGTGGTATTAATAAGCGCGGGGGGCATCGGCGCTCTCGCTGGTGGTCCCTGTATTGCTTGTGTTGAAGTCAGTGCGTTTGGGCTTGGCAAGTAGCTCAGTGGTGCGTCCTGGGCTTAGCGCGTTGCTGTACTATAGGGTAGTAAGAAGTTTACATTTTAACACCATAGCTACAGTAGCTCAATAATATATAACTACGGCTTTAGCATCTGATTGTCCCTATGGTTTCTTTAGGTTTTCCTATGGTTTCTTCCTCAAAAACAGCCAAAAATACTAAATTTGACGCTTAAAGTGCAACTCTAATATTCAAGTAGATTATAAAGACCTAAGAACAGAGTTCGCATAATAAAATTGTCTGCAATCTCTTTTATTAATATGTTTCTGATAAGCCAATTTGCTTCAACGTTTCTCGCAACTGTCTCGTCATTTATCATAAGTTTTGAAATGGAAGTTAGTAACCTGTCTTTATACAAGCATTGATTTTATTGTTAGAAGCGATTGCAGCATCAAATTAATTAATAGAGTGAAGTGTGGTTTACTGAACTCAATTTGAGTAAGTAAACTGAACACAATTTGTGTGCAAAATTTGAATAACAAACTTCTGATTCATATCTTGTTTAAAGAGAATCATGTCAAAATGAAATTGAATTCCCAGGTTCTAATACGATTACAACTTTTTAAAATCCAAACGATTGTAAAGTAGAATAGCAAATTAAAGAAAAATAATTTAATTTGACGCTCAACGTGTAAGCTTACTCTTATGAAGATTAATTAATTATTCAAGTAGTTTATAAAGACCTAAGATCAGGGATCACATATTAAATAGTCTGCAATCGCTCTTATAAATATGTTTCTCATAAACCAATTTACTTCAAAGTTTCTCGTTTTGAAATAGAAGTTTTATTTAAAATAAATACAATTTTATAGTTAGTAACCTGTTTTTAGACAAGCGTTGATGTCATTGTTAGAAGCGATTGCAGCATCAAATAAATTAATAGAGTGAAGTGTGGTTTCCTGAGCTTAATTTAAGTAAGTTAACTGAACACAAACTTCTGAATCATATCTTGTTTAAAGAGAATCATGTCAGAAGGAAATGGAATTCCCAGGTTCTAATACGTTTCAACTTTTTAAAGTCCAAACGATTGTAAAGTTAAATAGCAAAATAAAGAAAAAGAATTTAATTTGACGCTCAACGTGTAAGCTAACTCTTATGAAAATTAATTTGATATTCAAGTACTTTATGAAGACCTAAGACCAGAGTTCATATAATAAAATTGTATGCAATCTCTCATTTGAATATGTTTCTCATAAACCAATTTACTTCAACATTTCTCGCAGCTGTCACGTCATTTAACATAAGTTTTGAAATAGAAGTTTTATTAAGAAGAAATACAATTTTATAGTTATTGTGACATGTTATCAAGCTGTTAGAAATGTTTTTAACTTTATTTATTTTATGTTCCCCAAGTCTAAGTAAAAACATAATCGTTGTAGTTGACAGAAATGTCGTAGGTGGTGGTTTTAATAAAAACAGGCATTTTATTGGAACACCGGTATCCGTACGTCCGTGCGTACAAAGGTATCATGTGCGACTGGCCGGCTTGCGCAGGAAGGCTGATGCATCCGCGTATCTATATATGACGTACGTACGTACCTATACACACCCTGGACAACTTTTCACTTTAGCAGCATAATCATGCATTATGTTATTTTCACATATAGTCGTGGTCAACTTATTAGGGACACATGATGTTCAATATAACATCTACTTTTATTAATTTATGGTAAAAATTAAAATAAAGCTATTGCTTAGTTATTATTAACAAACTAATTATGTTTTGTTGTTCACTACTAAGTATTCTTTTTGGTGATATGATTTTTTTATTTAATGAATTCTATTTAAGTGAATACAATAGAAATAAATCACTTCGCATCGAATTCCTATATTTTTATGCATGTCCATCTAATTAGGGACAAAAAAGTTTGTGTTCTACTTTCAAAATAAAAAAAAATATGCTGATTTATTTTGGTGCCATTTCAGAATTTGTACATTTTGTCATGAGTAATATTTTAGTTTTTTTTTGGAAAGAAAACGGGTAAAAACAAAAGCTGTGATGCGACAGCGAGAAAAATCGTTGTGTATTTTAATAAACGCCAATGGTCCTATTGGAAGATAGCGGATCATCTTAATTGAACAAAACAATGGTTTTCAATGCAAGTCCAATACCAAAAAACGCATAACAGAACTAAAAATTTTCCTTGAAAGTAAAGACCAAGAAAGAAACATCCCAAGAAGATTGTAGGATACTCGTGTTCGCCAAGATAGAACCGTTCAAAGGTTCCGTCCCTATAAGTCTTTGGCGCGGATCCAGGTAAAGGTATTTCAGCAAGGACAATTCGTCGACGTTTAGTTGAGGCTTAGCTGTTGCCGAAGAGCTGCTCAAAGATTTCCTTTATTAAAGAATGAACATAGAGCGGCGCGATTAGCGTGTTTGCTAGAAAATAAGGACACTAGACCTACGCTCAATGGAGGCTTCTGACGAGACAAAAGTTAATCTTGTTTCATTTTATGGTAAACAGTACGTGCGGCAACCCACTAATGCAGCAATGAACCTAAAAGTAAATATAAAATTTTCGGGATTTGGCGTAAGACCTGTAAGAAAAATTTAAGGTCTTCTAGATCAACATCAATACCAACAAATTCTAAACGAAAGGCAGCATCCTTATGCTAAAGAGAATCTACCCATTGTTTGGACGTGACAACAAGATTATGACCCCAAGCTTACAGCACGGACCGTTAGAACATGCCTAACAAAGGAGTCGGTATCAGTACTGACTGCTAACAGACCTTAACCTGATAGAGCACATGTAGTTGGAAGTGAAGAAGAAAGTTGCTATTGAACGTTCCGGAACAGTTTAACAGCTGTATGACAAGTTTCAGTCTGCCTGGAACAGTATTTCAGTAGAGACATGCCGGAGTTTGATATCATCTATGCCTCGTCGATGACAAATGGTTATATCTAATAATGTTAATCCCACAGCCAACTAAATTGCAATTAAAACAATTTAAAATAACCTTTTAATAATAGCAATGGCAAATTATTACTGTTTATTTAATTTTAATATGATCATCTGCTTTAATTTAAAGTGTACCTAATTAGTTGTCTGAGAGCGTCATCAAAAAATGTGAAAATAAATAAATTTAATCTATACTTATTATTATTTTGCAGTAATTTAAGAGTTATTAACTGTCATTTAAGTACCAACTAAGCATCAAAAGTCCTCGAATATGCTACATTCGCAGATTAAAAGAAAATACTCAATAACATAGAGCTAAGTGTCTCTAATTAGTTGTCAACGAATGCGTATGTAGGTAGACAGATACTTAACCTACATATATCTATATATTATATTTATACATAGTTAAGATACTATCTAAAATTTGGTCAGAGTGCCGTCACCAACAATCCTTATATCCAGAAGACGTACATTGCTGAACGCAGGCCTCCCTTATATGCTAAGACCGGCCGGTTCGGTCTCTGAACTGAACTTTTGAGCTACCCGCGCCCTTTGATCTCCCTGCAGCTCTATTCAAACGGTCTGTCCATCTAGTAGGTAGGTGTATATAGTATATATATAGTGGACGCTCTTCGAGAACCTTTATTATTCAATTGTCATCGGTTCAACAAGCGATTAGGCTTGCTCATTGCCATTTTAGTTTGCCAACTATTTAAGCACATAGCTTAAACGGTAAGTTAGATTTTTCGACGATTCTCCTTATTCCAGATTTAATAGCTGAACCTTTAATACCTGAGCCCTTAATACACAATGTACTATTGTCCCAGTTCTTTAATTTTTACTTTGAAGGTGTTGGTGCTAGTAATTAAAGACGTATGGGACAAATACTTGGTATATTACAAATACAAAGCCACCTTGGTCCAGACGCTGCATCAGAAGCAGTGTTACGACAAAAGGCTCACCTTCCCTCACGCAGGACTAAAGTTGTTGGTAAAAGAGACTGTCCCCCACATTATATGATGTGGGTGCGTATTCAGGCACTGGTTACCCCATCTGGGTATAAAAACTGTGACGATATATCTATATATATAAAAATTACGTGTCACGTTGTTTGATGGACTCCTAAACTACTGAACCGATATTGATCAAACCTCATAACTATCTGTTATTTGATCCAACCTAAAATATATAATAGTTTTTATCTCGATTTGTTAAGTGCGAGCCGGACTCGGGCACTTAAGGTAAAAACCAACTTTCACCGGGTTACAGAGGGACGGCAGCGGACCAACGTTCCCCGGGACCGCTAGAATATATATATGTATATACAGGTTTACACAAACAGTCGCGGGTGTAGGCTAAGATTACATTATGAAAGCTAGATACGACGATACGATACGACATACATACATACATATTAGTGAAAATCTGTTTGTTTTGTTTGTTAGTTATTGCTTAAAGTCACTACGGAGCAACTAATTCAGCAGACACGAATATTGTTGAGGGGGCAGAAAAGACCTGGGCTACTTTTTATTCTGGAAATGGAATTATGTTGACTAAGTATAACCGTTGCTATATCTTGGTTAACTTTCTACAATTAAAGACTTGCCTTAGAAATATCACGGCAATAACCGTATTTAGAGCGGGTGAAGCCTCGGGCAAAAGCTAGTGACAATTATATGTTTTTACATAGGTGTATAACAAGATAGGCTGACGTAAATATGATTATTAATACAACTTTCCACTCCGCCAGTTTTCCTGCTAAATCCAGAGATATACAACAAATACGATGAGATTTAAACATCACTCACTTAACAAAGAAGGAAATACACAGCTTATTTATCACTTTCCCTCGTGTAGAAATATATCGAGTGAAAAAAGAATATTTTACTCGAAACCCGTGTCGTGTTTCGGGAATAATATCGTGTGTAAAGGAGCGACAAATTGGGTTGTCGTAGGGATTACTTTTTTATTATTGTATTGTATTAAAGTATCGATTGAAAATCAAAGTAACTCACTGCAATACTCCGTTCAGTCTCCTTTTATATTATACTGGCTTTTTCCTGTGACTCTGCTCGCGCTAAATTTTATTATCAGCGTAGGATCTGTAGAGCAAGTCCTTGACTATATGAAGAAAGTTTGCTATAGCATGCTACAGCTGAAGCCAAAGTTCGGTCACGTGTAATTCTTTTATAGTTATTACTGTTAACTTTGTACTGTATTTGAATTTTCTGGGTTAAAATGTAGCCTACATACATACATATCAGTACCTTCAACAATATTTATGTACCAAAAATCATCTAAATTCGTTGCTCCGTTGCGACACTAATTCAATTAATTATTATAATTAAAATTGAAATTCAATTAAATAATTTAAAGCAATTATTTTATATATATTTATATAATGTTATAATTTGAATCTCTAAAACGGCTTCAAAGATTTTCATGAAATTTAGTGTGCAGTGTTTCGGGGGCGATAAATCTATCTAGCTAGGTTTCATTTTTAGAAAACGTCGTTTTATCCGTGTTTTCAAGCAATGATAAACTGAAAAATTTGACTCTTCCTGACATCTATTGGCAAATAGTAATACTATTATTTTTACCGACACATCAACACTAAAGCTAATTGACAATAGATGGCGTTGTAAAAAAACGCGCGAAGCTGGGTCCACCAGGTACTATTAGTTAAGTAAGGTTTGGATGATAAATATTAATTGTTTAACTGTTTAAAAGTAATAAAACCTATTAGAGTAGTTACCTACATAACTGCACAGTAGCGCCGCAGAATGTATACTAGCGTATTTCCAGAGCAAAGATGTTGGGGTTCTCATCAGCCAGATTTGTGTCGAGCACTTACATGTAATGTAAGTAATTGCAGGTTCCACTCCTGGATAGGAGCGCAGACTCAGATTAGAGGAACTAATAAAGTTAAACCGTTATTTAAGGTAGCAAGAGGTGGACGGATTGAACTACATAGTGTAAATAATTGATATATTGAGTATTGCGGCAAACTGTATATTTTTTATTATTATATAACCTCATGTTTATGTGAAAAAAATATTGACACTCCTTTATTTATATTTGTCGGTTGGCAGTTTTGACCCATTTTTTGTATAAATAATGTACAAACGTCGGCCAAGTGCGAGTCTGACTCACGCACGAAGGGTTCCGTTCTATTATCTACAAAAACGGCAAAAAAAATCACGTTTGTTGTATGAGAACTGCCTTAAAAAATTATTTTATTCTGTTTTTTAGTATTTGTTGTTATAGCGGCAACAGAAATACATCTACTGTGAAAATTTCAACTGCCTTACTATCACGGTTCATGAGATACATACAGCCTAGTGACAGACGGACGGTTTTGTACTCTTTGGGTACGGAACCCTAAAAACTACCAAAATAGGTACTGTTAGGGGTAAGTCACGAATTTAAAAAATAAATTTGAGAATGTATAAAATACTAATTTGTTTTACGATTAATATAATAACTTAGTCATTTTTTTATTTATATACACTTTGATATCTAAGGCTTACAAGTATTAAATCACTTGACACTCATATTTTGAACTTTAAACTTAGAAAAAAATAATAATAAATAAGTTAAAACGTATGTCAACACGACCTGACTTAACTCACCTCTATTTCGAGACTAATTTTAAAAATTACCAAACAGCTGCCAGGAATGTCGTAGAAAATTTGTTTGTTAAAAAGGGGCGAAAGACATTGCAAATCCTGTAAGTCAATATATTACATTGCGTATTCATCAACGAATAGGAATAAAAAAAATACTATTCCTTTTTCTACTTTGCAATTATAACATAAACTTAAATTATAATTTTAATTTAAACATTCATCTCTTAAACAGTAGAAGAGAAAAAGAACGTGTGAAAAGAATATTTCATTTGAGAAGCGTGTCATGTTCAAAGAATAATATCCAATGTTAAGGCTCGACAAATTGGATTGTTAGTTTTTTGCTGGATTCCATATTTTATCTCGGTCTTAGTAACAGTCTTCTGAAAATAAAATATTTTTTATTTTGTTTTACTGTGAATAAATAGTTTGTTTAGTAAAATTATTGTATACCAATTATTATATACTTTTGACGATTTTATTTGCCTGCAACAATACTTACGTGTAAGTGTTCTGCCAATTGAGTTATCGAGGCACAACTCTGACCAATACAAATCCGAACTACATCTGTGTATAAATATGTTAATGTATTTCATAATTCTATAACAATTTATGTATTTGTAAGATTCATGTACTAGGACTTATGAAGTAATTAGTAGTTTTTTGTGACGTTCGTAATAAGAGTAAATACAAGAGCAGCAGAGCAAAAATGTAGTAGGCTTTTCATTAGCCGGAGTGCCTCGATAACTCAATTGGTAGAGCACTTCTGCGAAATGTAAGGATTGTTGCAGGAGCAAGTCCTAGCTCAAGGTTAATCTTCAGAATGCATCTTTGCAATAACTATATTTAATGATGATGTAGTCATAGATATGGCATTTATAATATATTATCTTCGAAGACTTTTTCTTATCTGCAGAAAGTCTCATAACGCAGAAAGATTATTTCTACGCATGTATATTTGTTTTTTTTTTGTATTTGTATGATTAAGGTATTAAGACTTTATAAGTCACTCATAGTTTTACAAATTAATAAATTATTTACAAAAATTATAAGCGAAACATACAAAACCTACTTAAGCTGTGAACGTCTTCCAGCTAAAACGTCAGCAATACAAAACTGTAAAGTAAACATACAGTTTTAAAGTGTATTTTTATCACAGATTACATAAATAATGAATACTTTTTTCCCAAAACGAAAGTCTATGAGATTGGGTTTTAGTTGGCGAGTGAAATCAGTTCTAAACTAGACTTGACCAAAAAGTGTAGAGCATGAATGAAGTGAAGAAGTGAAAGAAGAGCTAAAAGTTCGTTTAAAGAAAGCTGTGTGCTAAATCAGAAAAAAAATACTCCCGTAAGACAAAAGAGACTAACATCGCCACTAGCCCTTGCTGAAGACGTTAAGAGCCATTGTTTTCAGTCTATTATATTCCCACTGAGACTACTTTAACTCGAATTGAAACGTCCAGAATATTTAAAGAATTCAATAGATTTTTTCATAAGTACCGACTTGAAAAAAAGTATTGATTTGAAGAAGCTTATTCTAATAGTTATTTCAAGACAATGCTAATAGACCCTTGAACTTAGGAACCTTAAGTGAACACAAAACGCAGGTCTGACGATATTTGACGCTTCACATGGTGGGCCCCATTTGCTTCATAAAAACAAAAATTTATAATTGACATGTGTTTGACTTTGTTTTTAGTAGCTTACCAACTTATTTATATTGCTAATTGTTTCAATACATATTGTATACTTGTTAGCTGATTATCAAAGTATTGTATAATTACTTTAAATAGAACTTCTTGCCAGCTCTTTTTTGAAGAAATTAACATTGTTTACATTATACTGACGATTCAAAAGTTTTCTTAGAAACCTATTTGAATAAATATTGTTTTATTTGATTTGAATGTTCCCTTTTAGGTCAGTGGGTGAACCACGCTGTGATTAGACTTGTAGGGCCCAACGGCGATCGGTTCTGTAACAAATATGACCTGTCCATTGTCACTTCAGCTTGCTGATTCTGTTGGCTATGTTGGTGACTTTAGTTCTTAGTCAGATCTCTTCATTGCATTTCATATTCTTCAAAAAAACTTCAAACAAAGCCCTTTCCATAGCTTGATGAATGACTTTAGGTTTGTCGATCAGAAAAACTGTCAGTACAGAGAAACCATATACTTTAAGCTCTGCAATCTGTCCATTGATCATTCTTTAGAAAGAGATAAAGCAACTCGTTGGTCTCTTTTTTTTCTCTCAGCGTCCGCCAATTTGTTTGTTAAGGTTTATTGAAACAAGTTAGAAAGGGACAAGAGACTTTAGTTTCGTTTCGTCTCTGTTACACTTTTGCGATTAATGATTTTTACATCTGGCCAGGAAATACGCTGTTCAGTTATCTGTTTGTATCAGAAGAATGCAGTGTAGTGCCATACTATAAAAGCGTTCTACTACTTAAATGCAGGGAATGATACTGACTTAAAATTGAAGTACCTTATATCTATAGGTAGGTACGTGTGCTGAAACACAGCATTTATTCTTATCTTGAGAGTCGAAAACTTTAATATAATGTTGTACATACAATGCCGTAATGGCTTGATGATTAACCCTATAACTCACAACTCAATTTTAATAAAATCTACTTTAAATAATTTGCTTCTTGAATTACCAAAATAATTACCCTTATATTTATTTTGACAATTTACCAGCATATTTAATTACCAACTGTTCACTTTCAATAAAAAACTCATCAAGTATATTATTGGTGTACATTTACTCCTAGTATTCTATGCTTGATATCTAGGACACATCAACAATGCAGAATCAACCTTTACCTTGAGTGCAAAGTGAACTCAACCGTAAATATTTGGTGCCTAAAAGATTAATGGGTCCAAATTTTTTTTTGATAAATAACAAAATTCAAATCGAAAGCTTATGGAAGATGAATTGTGTACAGAGAGCAGCATCGTGAGGGATGTCTTCAATAATTCTGCCATTAATCTTGACTACTTGAAGATGGCGTCTTGCCAAAGTCGGTTTTCTTCAGAGGACTCCTATGCTGATTTCAGTTTCTGTAGTACTCTACATCTCAGAACAGAAGCAACTCATGAGTTTGATATATAGACACCTATGATTTGATATTATAATATTGGACTGCGCAAATTTATTTTGTCTTAAAAGCCCTTTTTTAGATACTTTAATTTTTAAACGACCTTATTCTAATTAAGTTTTTTGTTATATCTTTATAGTGGAAGGCAATGTTTAAAAAAATAATGCTTGCCAGTGTTGGTTGTTGGTTGGTTGTCACAACATCTGAAATTACTCAACAAATTTTTTTTGATGACCATTGTAGTTTTTTTTTCTGTTGAAAAAGAACTTTATGTTATACACATTATTTATTTATCTCTCTTGTCCTTTATGCCATTAAAGATACTATATTATATAAAGATACTATATTATATAAAGGAAATTGATCCTGAAGAATTTTGACTAATGTCATAAAATAAATAACTTTTTTTTATTATATTTCAAAGTTTGATTCTGGGCTTAGACAGGTGATTTATCCAAAAATTTTAAAATGCAGCTTTACTTGTTTTAAGCAATAAAGGAATGTCTTCATTAGTTACATTTGCCATCATCAACTTACTGGGTACATTTACTCCAACCAGGGTTTTTGTCAGCCTGTATATCACCGCCTTTTTCCCCATATCTCTACATAAGAGGTGGCCTCTTTTTATACGTTTTTAATAGCATTATGGCATATTGCCAGATTTAGATGCAAGAACCTGACATTTCCTAAAACTGAGAAACTTAAAAAGTCGCGGTATCTAAAATCTTTACAAAGCAGGGAATAAAGTTATTAAGTTCTATTCAATATAATCCATTTTTAAAAATAAATGTCATGAAGTGGATTTGCTAATCCTACCAATATTATTTATGTGAAAGTTTGTATGTCTAGAATGATGTTTGTTACTCAATCACGCTTTAACCACTGGACGCGTCGGGATGAAACTTGGCATACACACAGGTTAGGTCCTGGAATAGTTCAAAATTCAAATAATTCAAAAGTTCGCGGGAATAACTATAACAGAGTTTTAAGAACAATAGATGTAGCTATAGAAAACTTCATTAGTATAATTAAGGAGATAATTAAGGAATTCCACGTCGATTACCGAATTCAGGGCGGGCGGAGCCGCTGGCAAAGTCTAGTGTTTTAATAATTTAGCCATTAACAAATTTATTTAATAGTTAAATATAATCAAGTTATATTAAGTTCGTGCAGTATTTGACGGGTTTATTTATATGACAGTTATAGTTTTTTTTTGGTCACCAAAATGCAGGATTTCTTTGTTTTCGGGCAAGAATAATAAATTATGTTAAAATAATTAATTGTTACTCTTATTTTTTAGTTATAAACTAGAAAGTTTTTCTTTGGAGGGTTTTAGCTCATAAAGAAAGATATTTCATGATAATGCAACAAACAAGTTAAACACACATCTTAATAATATATAATTATTTAAATTTTTTTTTAGTAAAAATTTACATTAATTTACAAGTGGTTCTCATGTTCAAGCATATTTCAAGACATGTAACTGTTTGTTCCAATATTTGTTAAGATACGAAAACCGTTCAAAGATTAGGAAAGTTTAGTAATATTCATGTCGCGTCCACCCCACATCATGACCGCTTGTCAGAACTTTACGTTGGACGCAGGACAGCATTATTACTTACAAGAAAACTTTTATGGAACTTTTGTCTGTGGTGTTCCTTGGGAACGTACAGAGAGTGTCATAGCAATAAAATACTCAGATATTTTTCTAATAGTTATTCGGGTCTTCCCACAACATTTTTCTTTTTTCATTACATCCCAGCACAGTTACACCCACAAAATATTAGTTAAAAAAAAGCAAAATTGAAAATTAAAAAATAACCCTCGACGGTAAAAAATAATTAAAAAACCCCTCACTTAACCAAATTATGTCACGAAAGATAAGAAACGTTAAAAGCTTTTTAAATTAAGGTTCATCTTTCGCGAAGTCAGTCATATAAACAATGAAGTATCAGTTCTCATAGCACTGCCTTACGTGCATATTTGTTTCTCAAAGATATACTTAGATGCGACAATAATAAATAACATATGCACTTTATAAACAACCAAAGAATATCTGTCGGGGGCTGCCAACTCTATTTAAAATTTCAACTTAAATGAAGATATCCTGTGTTACATTATATCGTCGTTAAACATCTTCGATAATTGTATTCACGTTACAATAAAACTGCAAAACTTTAGTTCATTTAATGGCAGCCAGGCGGATATTCTCGTCATGAGTTTTTCAAAATTTTTGGTTTGCATTTTATTTCAGACTTTTAACAGAGCATGTACGTATTATGTACGTATCTTTATAGTTTATTTCCTAATGATAATATATTATGTATACATATTTACAACTATACTTTGCTCGGTACTTTATTGTAACTCGATATCATTACGTAGAATGAAAAAAATAAGTTGATATTATATTCAAAACATTCATCTGCAGCTCTATTATAGACGTCAAATAAGTGGGTAGACATAGCTCCAGCAAGTGTAGCATTTCAAGGGAATCAAAGGGAAAAGGGGATGTTGTGGAAAAATCGAAAGACTGCCAAGACAGAGCACTATAGTCGATAAGACGATTATATATCTTGGATCCAAAACAATCGCTGAAGAGCAAGTTTATGTTACTAAGTAAAATACGATCTTTAAACGGTGTTCATAACTGATCCATATCAAAGAAAGCTTTTTAAAAACCCTCATAATATCATAACGTTGGAAGAATTAAAGCGACTGAGAAGCACTTTAAGCCGGTTGCAAACTGAAGATACAGAAGAAAGACCTTAAAGATGCCTAAGTCTTTACTCTACATTCATATTTTTTGCATAAACCATCTACGAAGTGGGATTTTCTTATTTTATTACAGAGAACGGCATCAAAATACTATTAGTTTTGGAGATAAATGGCAACATTTGTTTGCACACAAACAAACAAACATACAACTCTCATCCTAATCGCGTTCTCGCTTCTCCGTGACGTCTTGGGTAAAAAACGCTAAGATATTGTTTATACAGTAAACTTGGTAACGGACTGAATCTTCGTTTTGTTTTGTAAGAGCTCACATCAAATTCAGTATATGCCTACCTTGTTTCTAACAAAGCTTGCATTAGGACGTAGATTAATTATTTATTTTGAATTTTATTTTTATATGTTTAATAGTAGTGTAAAATCTATACATACGGAATAAAATTAAAGTGTATGTCTATACTTAACTAACATATAGAAATAGTTCTCTCTAAATTATTCTATTTACACGACTGATTTAAAAGTTTCGTCTGTCAGGTTTATTTTCAGAATTGGCTCCTTTATGAATTTTGATGAGACTTTCAATGTTTAATTACATAACATTTGCATGGGTTTTCAGGTATCTTGAATGGTTGTCAAGATAATAATACCTAACATTTAAACTCAAGATTGTGTGCGGTTAAAGTCGCGGGTCATAGTTAATGATTGTAGTATATTGAGACACAAGTGAGTCAGGGTGCTTATTATAGACGAGCACAATTCAGCCAAATCTGCATTCAGCAGAGCTCACGAGTGACATACGACTCTTTTCAACACATTTAAAGGACAGTAAATACTTAAATTAGTGTTGAAATGTTGATATTTGATGGAATCTTATAGTTTTTTAATATGTTTTTAACAAACGTGTTGGATTTATTTTTCCAAAAATAAGAACTTAGTTCAAGGTTTCTCTTGTAACTAAAAATAAAAAAGACATCTTGTGTAGTTATTGTTATTACTACACCATTAAGTAATGGACGCTATTAACTGCTTTATGAAAAAGGCAAATAATATAAGTAATATGATTGTAATAAAACTTTGCATATTGTTTACCACCTTTAAATTTTAAAGCATCGTTTCATTTATGATTTTCACCACAGGCTATCTAATAATTAATCAAAAGTTGCGAAGTCTTTTGTTGGCAGAACAATTAAACTGAAATTCAATTATGAAATGATAAAGGAAGCCCCCTGTCACAACTTTTGTTACATCCTCATTTATCTTTAGTACTTTTTAATACGTACTTTTTTAAATCTCTTGTGATTTTTTAACAAAACCTAATCCACATACACCTTATAATGAATTGTCATGACTTATATAATATTTATCTACGCACGGCCTAAACCACTGGTGTTAGAAACTTGAATTTTCAAACATTTATCTCCTAAAAAAATTAAATAGGGGTGGGTTACAAGTTTTTATGTAAATCATGTTATTTTTTTTATTAAATCCATGGTAAGTACTCATTATCTATTCATGGTAATGTAGTAAATCATTTATACTACATTGAATAAAGACCCGTATTTCATAATAGTGAGTATAAATGTTATGCAATCAGCATGAAACAAATGTATTTAACCAAAATATTATAAAGTAGCATAAAAAGTTAACTTCGGATCGGACAATTGAGTCTGGAAATGCATACAAAAAGTCCAGAACTCAAGTTATACTGGTGGTGTTTCTCATAGTAACTTCATATTTATAAAAACCATAATATTCTTACCTCGTTTATCTTAAAAATAACGTATTAAAAGAAAAGAACAATGAATATAAACTATTTCCCACGTTTAGTTGAAGGCGGCGGACAAAATAACTATGAACATTAGAAATGAGTTACGTAATACATATTCTTATCAAAATACAGTTCAAATTAGTAGTTAAATACAAAAGTAAACTAAAATAGTCTTTTGTTTCTTTGTTTGCATAAATTCGATATGGTTTGACATATTTGAAGAAAGCAAATTTTAAAGGTTCGAGTGTGTCAAAAGTTGTATAGCTATAGGGTTGGTTATATCTTAAATTAGTATATTAATTAGAATTTTTGTTAGGGAATATCATGTTTATTAGTCGATAAATAATAAAGGTTTTGAAGATAAAATATAAAGGATAAATGTTAGTCATCTTTGGGGAATTCAAGAACATTGTAGTTTTCTTGTCTTTTCCTAGAAGAAATTTCAAAAGATTGAAAATGTGCATAAATATTAATATTATTAACTGTAAATGTTTTATAAAGGTGACTTTCAATGTTTAAAACATATAACCAAGAAGCTAAATAAACAATCAGTTAGTAGATTCATAAAAAAAATAAAATTTATAATTAAAACTAGTACAAATCTAATTATGTAGTTTGGTTGTTGAGATAGAGTATAATTAAAAAAAAATGGATAGAATTTTAAATTTATTTTGAATAATTTTTAATTCTAAATGATATAAATTTGCGACATTTTTCAGTAAAGTGAATGCGAAACTGACCTGAAAACAGAATTAACTGGGTATAGGTTGCATAACACTGGTACCAAAAGTGAATAACACTTTACAACATAGAAACTATCACCTGGGATTCCTCAATGATATTGTTGATTACTTTAGGGTCTAGAAAGATATATTTGATACTTATTAAGTTCAGAGGATGCATTAACATTAAATACTGTTTTTGTATGAAGCTAACCCAACGGGTCAGATATAGATTTTCATGAAATTATCGAAATTAAATAATATTATCACGAGACAAGAATATCAGACTAAGAAATAATTTGAGGAAATTCTCTATAAAATTTATTCCTTTTAAGATACTAAAGTTTCAAATTTGTTAAGTAATTTTTTATTTGAGATGTATTAGGTATATAACAACACTAGAAACTCAAACTTTCAATGAGGCGTCGCAAGAGTCTGGAGAAATGCGGTTCCGAATTGAATTTCAACATTCACGGAGTACAGACTACGTAAAGTTAGTACTAGTGAATAACACTTGTACAACATAGATATATTCACCTGAGATTCCTCAATAATATTATTAGATATCATGGGGTTTGAAGAGAGGCATCTGATACTTACTAAGTCTAGTGGATGTCCCTACATGAAAGACTGTTTGTGTGCGAAGCTAACCCAACCGGTCAGGTGTTAATTTTCATAGAACCGTGAAAATTTGATAATATTATCACGAGATAAGAATGTCAGACTAGAAAATATTATTTTCAGATAGTAAATATCAAATAACAAATCTTAAAATTATCAAAGGGAAATATTAACAACAAACTTATTAAATTACAGAATTTTGTAAAGACTTTGTATCATTATTATTATTACTAGATTGAGTTGAGAATGAGTATTACAGGAAAAGATTATAGGAGGTGAGGTATGAAATGAACAAGTGAATATGTGTCATTCGGTGAAAGAGGTTGTTTTCAGAATGACAGATTTTTGAAGGTTTGAATACTAAACACTAACTTAGTAGGTCTAGGTCACTAGGTGGATTTGAAGGCTAAACAAGTGGTTCCTTTTGGTGAAAATGTGAAGGGAGCCCATTTGTAGGGATTTTTTTTCATAACAATAATTTTTAATTTTTGGTTAACAATAATAAATTCATAAATCTGAAAGGTTTCAGGTAACCATTTTTTGGCAAGTTTGTTTAGGTGTTCGCAATTTTCAGGAATGCGACGTGTTATAGAACAAATCTGTTCTATTGTAGTTATTTATTTAAAGTATGTAGGTGGATAATTTTATTATAATAGTATTTATTTTATGAATTAAATTCTACATACATACATTACTCAATACATTTATATTAATCACTTAAACATAATTTAAAACTTATAGAAAGGTGAAAATATTATATAGGAAAAATAAAGTTAGGGAGGTAGGGAATTGAATCAAAGGGTAGCTCCCTCTGATTTGAAGAAAATAGTAAGTCATTATTAGACTTAAATATGGTGAGTGAATAGTACTTAATCAAACATCTACTAATATTATTTTTTTTTGTAATTTTTTTTCTGTTGTTTTTCAAACGTCAATGTATGTAATTTTTTTGGCGTATTCGTATTCTTATACCTGTAAATGGTACCTGTAGTGCTATTTACTTGATCGTAGTTCAAAGGATAAATAACGTCAAAATTTGTAAAAAAATGTGTGAATTTTATAATATTTTGGATACAATACTGTAATACACCTATTAAAACCAATTTTTAAAAATAAAATCGTGATCATTGGATTTAACTTAACCGTGTCATGTCTATAATAGAATGACTGACAATCAACGCACAACTCAAAGGTGATGGATACGTAAAATCAGCTGTTGATTTAATTTAATTTTTGTAGTTTTTAGTTAAGTTTATAGTGCAAAATGTATTTATAATGTAAATAAAATACATATATATTGTGTACAATTGTTTGTGAGCTGATTTCGTGTGTCAAAGAAGTCAAAAAGACAAAAGTCAATTAACCAAACATTCGTTTGAATCTCAACGGCAGCGTACGTCGACTTTTGCTGGGGAGTCCTTTGTTTTAATACAAAGTTACACATTCTACATAATTAAGCACTTTTATATATTTACAAAACGTTCTTAGCATTTTCTTTTTTTCTACGCCCACACAGTGACTCATTCGTAGAATCTGTTTGTTATAGATAAAAGCAAATTTGATGTCGGGAATTTTTGTCGCGGTACACTCAACTATATGTAACTAATTACTTACATACAAATTATACACACACTAAAACCTGTCCCTATGGTGTCCTTTTGCTTAGTAGGATTTTACTTAAAAGTGTAAAATAGGCTTTCTACAATTTGGTTATCAAATTAAAATCTAGGTAGGCTCACTTAGTACAGTAGTTGCACAGTTACTCTTCTTGTTCATTGCTATTTCAGTTGCTGTGACAATGATGACCCGAAGCAAACTCAATACACGTGACTTAGAAAATAGACTTCAAATAGCATTAAAAGAGTTGAAGAAATCAAAAGAGCTATGTAACAAACCCATTGAAGAAAGAGAAGATAGCGAAATTGAAATTCAAAATGTTATTAGCAAAAATTCACTTGCTGAGATAGACACACAATATGAGCATCTACGGGATCATCGAGATCAATTGCAATTAATTGTCAATTCATTTGATCAATGTCAACATGAATATGGAAGTGCCTTAAACAAGATTCAGGAGCTTGAAAAACAGTTAGTTGAGGCATGTCACCACATTCAGTCAATAGAAGAAATGCAGTTGGATAGTGAGAAAAATAAAACTCTTAATTTATATAATGTGCTGATATGTGCTAAATCAGTAATAAAGCCAACGGTCACTATTGACCTAACATCTTTAAGTGACAGTGAAAGTTTGTTAAAAATGTGATAAAAGGAGCAAATAAAATAAAAAAATACATAAAAACAAAACTGATAATACATAGAACAAAACTCATGATAAAAAAAAACAAAGCGTTTTTCAAATCTTTACCGCTTAGAAAAGAAGTATTGCGAAGCAAATTGAAATATGAAACCGAGAACACTTTAATTTAGGTACAAATAGAATAGATAGCTATAAAAATCTTTAGAAACAGTTAGTAATTGTAATATTTCTGCTAAATTAGAAATAAATGAGCATATTTCTGCCATGAATTAATTAATTGAAGTGAGTAATTATAACTATGAACGATTTGAATCCTTAACACGTGAATCAACATGGAACATAGAGCTACAGAAACCCAGTTTGACAGAAGGCGATCAATTGTGTGCATTGCAACCCTTGTCACCAAATAAAGAGCACAGTCAAGCTAGTATTGTGCATACTAGTATAACTTCTGTACATCCCTCTCAACTTCAGAGAAGTGTTTTTGTGGATCAGGACTCACCTCAGTGTTACAATGAAGATAAAAAAACTATAATGTTCTCTGATGAGTTGGTATAGGGTTAGGTCATATTTTGAATGATAAATTTAACCATACTGTTCTAAACATATGTACCCCCAATACTACGCACAGGCAAATTGTGAACTCAATAGCTAGCAGAAAATATGATAAAGACTGTACTATTATATTATTTGTAGGCAATAGTTTTGGAGTTACAAAGCGGGACTTAATTAAATATTATGATTTACTCTCAAATTTAGGAGTCAAAAAAAGTGTTATTTGCACTTTTCCTTTTTCAAAACGACTGTCACATAAACAAAACCAACATATTCATAAATTAAATAATGTCTTGTACAATTTGACATGTAAAAATGATAATTTTTATTTGTTTGACATAAATAAGTTTATATCTAGTTTTATATTGACTAAAGGTACATTGTATCTATCTAATTATTGTAAGCAACGACTGGCTACTTTGTTAGCATATAATATTTTTAACTCTTCTGTAGATATCTACTTGGACAACACTGATACTGTTAGTAGTGTTACTAATAGTGAGGTGGCTCTTATAAGTAGTTTTAAGGAGTCTTTTGACCAATCACATATCAGTACTATTTGTAATAGTGCTAATAACAATACTAGTGACGGCTCAGTAAGCGATTTAAACTGAGACAAAAAACAACGGACAAGTCCCCTAGTTTACACATGGTAAAGTCAATCAAGCCAACAGATCCTTTAAATATTGTACATCAAAATATTCAGGGCTTGTCTGGTAAGGAATTACAAATTAAATTATTTTTAAGAAGCCTGGATGTCTATGTGTTGTGCCTTACTGAGCATTGGATAGAAAAACATAAATTAATGTTAAACATTCCAGATTATTGTATTTGTAGTGCATTTTTGAGAGAAAATACAATTCGTGGGGGGTCATTAATACTTGTTAACAATAAACTAAATGCAAAAAAACGCAAAGATATTATTGGGCTCTCACAAGAGCGAATAATTGAGCTCTCTTGTATAGAATTAGATAGTTTTGTTATTGTGTGTGTATATCGCCCTCCATCATCAAATGATAGTTCCTTTGAATCAGTAATGGAGGAAGTACTGAAACGCATAAGTAATAACAAAAAGTCAGTTATTGTTTGTGGAGATTTTAAAATTGATCTTCTGCAAGATACATCCACTAAGGATAGACTTCTTAACTTATTTGAATGTTTTGACCTACATAATTTGTTTCTAGAACCAAATAAAATTACAGACACATCGGCCACCTGTATTGATAATATTTTTTGCAATGTAGAAGCTGCTGCGAAGCTTATTATTTCCAACTTACCATCTGACCACTGCGGTCAGAATGTATCGTTTTTCAACACAGAAGTAGAACAGTGTAATTTAGTATCATGTAGACAATTAACATCAGCTCGTATAAATCAATTTCAAGTTAATGTTGAATATAAAATTCCATTTTTGCAATTTACACAGAGTGATCCAGATCATATGTACAATACTCTTGTTTGACTTTTTGAAAACTGAGTTCGAGCAGGTATTTAAAGTAAAAACTATTAAAGAAAATTCAGGAATGAAATTCAGTGATTGGGCTACACCAGTAATACATAGAAGTCGAGTCAAATTATACGAAATGAAAAAATACAATACAAGTTTAGATTTCATCGAATATGTGAAAAAGTTTTCTTAAACATTTATAAAAGTCTGTGTTACTGCTAAGTCAATGTTTCTTAGTAATAAAATTAGGAATTCTGACAATAAAATTAAGGCAACGTGGAGTGTCATTAGTAGCGAAACAGGAAAACTCAAACCACGTGATAGTTATTATAGTTTAAACATTGGAGCAGATACTATTAAATCAGATGTTGATGTAGCTAATGCATTTGAAAAATGTTTTAAGGATATGTCTGCTCTGACTACTAGCACGCTTGTTATCCCCGTCAGAAGCAGAATTACTTTTAAGTAATAATGTTCCTAAATATGTTGAAAATTTAAATTTGAACATGTTACCCTTGATGAAATCTTCAAAACTTTCAAATCTCTTAATCCTAAAAAACAGCGGATCTTGGTGGTAAAATCACTTGTTGGTATTATAAACAGTATATCACCTATATTAGCATTAATTTTTAATAAATGTGTAGACGAGGGAGTCTTTCCCGATTTAATGAAACATAGTAAAATCATACCACTGTTCAAATCTGGAAGTATAAGTGAACCTTGTAGAAACCCCCCCCTAACTAAAGAATTAGTCCTATATGGCGAGATAATGGACCGCTGCCCGTAACCTAAGTCTACATGCAGCACTCCAGACATATAATAATAGTATTCATATTTGGCAATGATCGTCTAATGGCGTGATGAGGACCGCTACATTGTGAACCTAAGTAACCCTGATTCTAAGAAGGTATGAGTTTAGTCAGTCACTAGCATGGCGAGTGAACTTTGATTTTAAGATTAAATTCTACATAATATAACTATCTAAGCCCTAACCATTTATCTCAACTAACTTGTCGCACACGAGTGATGTACCAATATAAGATAGCTATTATAATACGCCCTAGTCATGATTTAAATTATCGTCACACTGAACTTCATTAAGTAAATTCCTAATACAATAACCTTCCCCATAACTACCCTTATTTACTTTCAATTAATAAATAAAATGTGTATTTAGTTATCTTTTATTTAGAACAGGGAGATTCCTAAAATATTTATATCCTGTCAAAGAGTCAGCCTTTCATAATTTAGTTTCTATTACTTTATTTATTTATTTAACCTTACAATATGCCAGTAAAACGACGATAAGAAATTAAGATTTCCTTTACAGTTCGCGACAATAAACAAAAAGCAAATGTCTGTAGTGTCGAGATCGAACCGCGTCCTTTCGTATGCTTATCAAACGTTATAACCACTACACTAATTGGTCGATAAATGATCGATTGAATTTAACCTAATATTTCTGCACCCTGAAGATAATTCCCTTTGTTTGCTGTAAAGGTGGTAAACAACCATACGGCCCTATAATAAGATATTTCACACAAGATACTATTTAGTCTTCATGGTAGTTCTTCTTACAAACCAAAATCTCTTAGTAAACGTGGAATTTTCAGTATTTAGACATCTTACAGATAACAGTAAATAATTCCGTTCTTTGCGGAGGTACAAGAACTTATAAAGGAGACATCATGTGCAACCTTTCTCTTACGAACTTGAGATATTAATGTAATATTAATAAATATGGAACAAATTGCGAATAACGTAAAGATTAAATAGAGTTTCTTTTAATAATTTGTCACAGTCAATTAAGATAATTATGACGACAGAACGCCAATTTACATGGGTAGGTAACCCGTCTTAGTAGGTGCTTTCCTACTATTCAGTCAGTAATGAAACCATTGCTCACTCAAAAATCTAACACTTTAGTCAGATCAACAATAGGCATTTTGAGTGATTAGAACCTTCGCGCTTCGCCGGTAGGTCGGGGTCCCCCCCCCGGCTCATCAATTATTAAAGGGGGCCCTACCTGGATAATAATACGCTATGAAAATAGGATTTTCTACGAAGAAGAAATGGACAGACCCTAGACCAATTAATGTCACCTTAAACAAATCCATGTTTAATGTGTTCGGTCAAAGTTTGACTTATGTCGTACCCAGGTTCAGTCATTGTCTCAGTAAGATTACCGTTAATGTTTTTCTTTCTTTTTATATCAAAAGAAGAAAGCAATTCTAAAATATATTTTTTTTTTATTATCATTGTTTTCGCATAACTTAATTGTTACATTAAGTTAAAAATAGACGTAGTGAAATATAAAGAAGTAAATTCAAAAATCTAAAGATATATAATTCTTATTCTATTCGTCTCCATAATGAGTGATTTATTTATTAATAAAACGAATTTCCCAAAAGAAAGGAGTAATCTGTATCCCGACAACTTATCTCTCATTACTTTGACGAAAACTAATACGGACCAATTTATGCTAACAGTTTAGATAGGTAAGTATTGAATAGGTATCTCATACAACTACCTATAAGACACACCAAAATTAAGATTTGTACTTTATCATTTATATCCTGATCCGGATTAGAACTCATAAAATTTAAACAACCTCTTTAACTTTCTTGGAGTAGAGTGGAGCTGAGCTAGTAATACCTAAAAGTAAACCAGCTCTACTCACACCCTAGTTAGTACTCGCGCTTCGCCGTCACACGAAGACCGGCTCTTCTTATTTACTACCCATTCCTGTTCTAATACTGATATTAAAAATGGAGAGATCTTACTATAACCGCGACATCCCTAGGTCTGTTGACGAAGCGTTATCATCAAAGGGTTGTGACATTACGGTCCCATTAACTACTTTCGAAAGAAACACCTAATACATATTTGTCATAAAACACCCGTACAGTAGGTTATAATTCTATAAAGGAATATCTTTACTGAAACTGTAAAGAACTAAATTTAGTGCCCTTGCCAATCAAAATCACTAATTAAATCGTACAAATAGGTAATTCACAGTTATCACTGTTTAGGTAAAATTCGAGGATAATAATTAGACCCGGCGCCATGTTCTTAAAATCGTCAACCAAGACATGTATTTTGTTAGTATTTTATTATGCACATTTAATTTAATTTTTAAGTAATGTAGATAGTTATCTATTACATTTAATGATTATATAACATTCTTAAAATGCAATAGTAGAACTCTAGATATCCTATGTACGGTTTGCCACAACATCAGTGTGTGATTTGTGTACCTAAACCGTTAGCACATACCCTATCACTCATCTCTAGGTTAGGTAATTTTATAATTTTCACATGCAAAACATATTTTGGAATCACACAAGAAAAATAAAACAATGGTTATAATTAATAGTTAACCTACCCAACAACAATTCATATAGAAACTCTTCAAATGAATTTCTAAATAAATAGCTGTACTCAGAAGGAATTTTAATGATTTAACTTTAATTATTTCCTCTGAGAATTAAAAACTAATCTACTCACTCAGGAAAATTATCGATGGGCGGGAAGACGCCGACATCGACGACGACGACACCAAAAATCTGCCAACTCCTAACACCTTCACGGTTACACACGGGTACACGGTTCGATGTTAATTCAATGTAAATAACCACTTAAAGTTTCATTATTTATTCACATTTGCACTTTGTAATTGTAAACACTATTTATTAAGAAAAAGGCGGGAAGCACAGTCTTTAACCGATATTTGTCAAAACTCTTTTTAAGAATGGTTCCCGTATAACTCGACTCAAAAAAGGCGGGAAACACTCCATTATGCAAAATCGCACGCGTCACTCACGAATTTTGAATTTCGAATGGGAGAGAGAGGACTCTGTCACGACAGTCTCTAGCGCCGTGGCGCCAAAATCAAGCGAGCGAACGATTTCTTTCTTTTTTATCTCTTTTACACGCACTAATTAGGAAATATCCCTATTTCCTGTATTTTTTTATTTCGTCTTCAAACAGGTTTTGCGACGTCATCGCATGACATGGTCACGTGACGATCGTACGATTCGAGCGCAAAGTTTTATTATTATTTTAACACCGCGAGTACAACAGTACAACTGTTTTAAGCTACTTTACCATGCAACGAAACAAAATCTACAATAGACATATATCTAACGCAGCGCTGTCTTATCTTTTACCGCGTAATTATTTCGAACCCCAATTTATGTTTATCTATTTATAATGTTTGACTATCTTATTTTTGTATATCCAACAGATAATTAGACCTATAGCTACTTCTCTATGAATACATTACGTATTCAATTAAAACCCACATAATGGTACGCTATATAGGTAGTAAGACATAATTTTGTTTTAGGGTAGACTGGAGTACACTACAACCTACTAACTTTAGACCAATTTCGACATTACCAGCTTTGAGCAAGATTTTCGAGAAAAATTATGCTCAATCAACTACCTAGATATTTTAACATCCATAAACTGCTACACAGTCAACAGTTTGGATTTATGAAAGGTAGGTCCACTACCGACGCGGGTGTTGACCTAGTAAAACATATTTTTGGCAGATGGGAAAGGTCTCAGAATGCCATTGGTATTTTCTGCGACGTGTCTAAGGCATTTGATTGACAAAACTCTTATTCAAAAGCTGAATCATTATGGCGTTGTAGATACGGCTCTCAAAACTTATTTTTTCATATTTAAGTGCCAGAACTCAGAAAGTTGAAATCAATGGAGTGAAATCTTCTGGTTCACCTGTTGTGAACGGAGTACCCCAGGGTTCTATACTAGGTCCCTTTTCTTAGTGGATATTAACGATCTGCCTTTTTATGTAGGGAACCTGTGCAAAATTGTATTGTTTGTAGATGATACATCTTTGATATTTAATGTTGATAGAAACAAAGATACATATGACGATATAAATTATACACTTAGTTGGGTCAGATCAAATAATCTTTTACTGAATGCACAGAAAACAAAATGTTTAAAGTTTTCGCTACCAAATGTTGAAGACACTCCAACACAATTATTTATAAACGGTAAAGCACTCAAACTAGTTGAGTCAACAGTCTTCTTGGGCATCACTTAAGATACTAAATTGCAATGGCACTCACATATTTCTGTCTTAGCTCGAAAACTAAGCTCCGCCGCTTATGCGGTCAGAAAAGTTGCTCAATTTACTAATACAAAAACTGCTCGGTTAGTATACTTTAGTTATTTCCATTCCCTTTTGTCATATGGTATTTTATTGTGGGGAAGGGCAGCTGATATAGAAACTATTTTTATACTTCAAAAAAGAGAAATAAGATCAATGTATAACTTATCACGTCGAGATTCTCTTCGTGACCACTTTAAAAAAAAAAATATACTTACTGTAGCTTTTCAGTATATTTACGCGTGCTTACTGTATGTACGTAAAATCCTAAGTTTATTTGTTGAAAATAGTGACATACACAATGTTAATACTAGAAATAAAAATAAACTTGCGATTCCAAATTCCTGAAAATATTGTTAACCTACCTGTACATACTTTTGAAACTTATATTAAAAAGGTTCTTATTAACAAGGGATACTATACTGTGGAAGAATTCAATAAAGACAATAATGTCTGGATTTAAAGGTATGGGCCCAATACTGGACATCCATCTATGACTTATGTAATTGATAATTAATGACATTACGATCAGGAGATGCACCATGGATAGTCATCCACCGTTGGCTGCTTGGTGTTGGGGGGGTTTTGGATGGGGGTGGGTGTGGCGCACAGACGTGTACATATGTTTAACGTGTGTTTACACATATTTATATAGATTTTGTGTATTTGATGGCCTGGTTCCTGCATGATTGATGGTAACAGGTGTACACCCGGGAAGTTTCTTGTCACTTCTTCTTCCCTTAGGCTTGTTTCCGAAGTGTCAGTTCGTTAAATGGTGTGCATTTGTTGCCGGGCTGTCGTGTGGGAGCCGGGCTACTTCATGATATACAACGTCTGTGAGTTTGTGTATGCATATGGGTATGTGTGCACGTTTGTGTGATGCGCCCTCTCACATTTGAAACATCTCTGGCACTGGGCGGCCGATGGTGGATTGCAGCGGGTCATTAATACTATATTTATTATATTATTATACTTGTACCTATGTAAGTTTATACATATATGCATATATGTATATTTTTTCTAGTAGTATCAATTTTTTAAACACTGTGTTTTATGTATATTTATGTGTGTCCTTGTGCATGTATTTATATATTTATTTAGTAATATTATTGTATTTGATAGTTTAGTAAATGCTTTTGACCTTCCAATCTTCTCCTCTTATCTAAATATTTTTAAAAGCAACTATAAATCAGTTTTAAGTTCAGAGTACGTGTGTTTGCCCTGTGATGTTAAATGTAAACTTGTGTGTGTAAATCTCAATATGAATCGGATTTATGTTTTGTTCCTTTACTACACACATTGTAACTAGTACAATCAAAGTTTTATTGAAGTTGCTTGAGTGTGTCATGCTCTCTGAAAGTGTCTCTGCAGTGGTGGCACGTGCGTCGGGTCGTTACGTTCCCTAAAACATGGTTGAGCGAAGCGATGGCTGATTCATGTGTCATACTTATAAAGGGTGCCGCTATGGAGGCTGGTCGACTTCTTTGTATTCTAAGTATTCGATCATCGGTGTAGCATTTCAACGGCATCTCCTCAATTATTATTATATATTAATATGTCCTTTTCCAGAACTCAAAACTATCTGCATGCCAAATTTCATCTTGATCGGTACAGTGGTTTCACCGTGAAAAGGTAACAGACAGATTTACTTTCGCATTTATAATAATTAATATTATATTATATTCATGGATAGTATGGATAATTTTAAGTAAATGAAAGTATATGTATGTACATATGATTGTGTAAAAATATAATTATGATGGCGCTAATGCCACTAGTACTATTAAATATCGGAATTCTCTTAAATATCGAAATTCCTTCACTTGATGAACGATATTTGACGCCTCACAAATTTACATTTTGACTTTGTTTTAATAGCTTACTAACTTATTTTTTATTACCTAATAAGTGTTTCGGTACATATTGTAAAATATTTAGCTAATTATCATAGTATTGTATTATTACTTTAAATGGAACTTCTTGCAAGCTTTTTTTGCCAGAAATTGACATTATTTAAATTGTATTGACGATTCAAAGGGTTGTTAGAAACCTACTTGAATAAAGTTTGATTTGATTTGATTTATATTTACAAAGAAAAGCAATATATATGTAGATACATACATATCCGTTGTCTGGTATCCATAATAGAAGTTTTGCTTACTTTAGAGCCAGACGGCGCTGTGTGTTATGTCCAAAATATTTATTAATTTTATTTAAACTATTTTTTTCTGGGCAAAGCCTGGTACCAGTACTCTTGTTTTTTAGTAAATCTTAGCATTTTACTGTATAAAAAAAAAAAACTTTATCCGGGAGGTAAGACTTATATGGGTGATATAAGTCTTAACATACAGGCACGTTGGGAAAAAGATTGTGTTTAAACCAAACCATATAAATGACATTTATTTATATAATTACGGTTTAACCTACCTTTTCTTTTGCTTTCACCCTTTTGGGTCATTACAATAAAAGATCTCTGATCTTGAAAGTGAAAGGATAGAAGTTTTTTGAACAAACCTTTTTTATGATAAAAGTTAGGTTGTATTTTTGTGTGATTCAGCTCAGATGGTAATAAACTAAAACCAGTCAAGTGCGAGTCAGATTCGCGCAACATTTTATACAGTGTAAACATAAACTCTCAAGTAGGTAAAAAGAAATATAGGTACAGGCAACTCGCAAAATCTTGCGAAATAACTTTCCTTCCCAGACTGACTGTTTCACGCAGAAAAAACTTTTGCGACCCCAATGGGTACGTGTACCTTTAAAAAATGGATTTTGTTGAAGGCAATAAATAAGTATATAAAAAAAAGATTTTATAAACGATGCCGTATGACATATCATGAAAGGACACAAACCTCAAAATTGTCTCATAAAATAAATGGCAATTAAAGTAATATTATAAGCTGTTATTTCCGAAATCACTGAGAATACTGAGAAAAATACATAAAAAAATGTTCTTTTCTTTACTTATATTTTACAGGAAAACCTATTCAAAGTCACAGATCACAGTCTTAAAATAACATTTCAACAAAAAACTCGACTCGCCTTTGATTTTTTTATCTTGGGTTTACATTTAGGTAGAGTTAATGTTAAGAGTTGGGTCTGACATTTTACTTATTACAAAAGAATGCAAAAAACGTTTTTAAGTTTTAACCTTTTTCTTTAAGTTGTAAAAACAAAAGAATAAAACAATTGCAAAACAGATTTCAGTCCTTCGGCACAATCATAAATTTTGTTGACCTCCTCTTGCAAATTAATATAAAAACGTTTGCAGTTCCTCTGAAAGAAAACATAATTTTGGATCAAATAAGTAAAGTTGATACTTCCAAGTTTAACTGAAATAAAACTTTTTTATTAAGTTTTAGCAAATGTGTTTCGTGTATTCGTGACTATATACTTCTGTAACACTTTGTTTTATATTTATTTTATTTAATAATTCTTGACCATTTTGGTACAAGTGGTACACCTATGGGTGTTATTATTGCACATGATATATTATGGTTAATATGCTGTCCAGAAGCATTGTCAAAGTTCGATTTTATAAATCTGGAACCAATAATCATAATATTAGAATAATAATAGCTGCTGTACACGTGCAGTGTCGGTTAACATAACAAGCAAAATTGAAAAAATAAGGTTTTCAGCGGTTGTGAAGCATTGTCAAAGTTTGATTTTATAAATTTGGAACGCATAATCATAATATTAGAATGAGAAGAGCTGCTATACAGGGGCATTGTCAATTTTAAAATAATTTACAGTGCAATTTATTAAATAAATGTGTCAGTATATGTACACATACATACGTAATGAAAAAAATAAATTAAATTAAATATTACTTTAAAGCTATTTTATCTGTCAAAAGTTCTTTTACGCTGTAATATGGTCTTTCCCAAAACTTTTTTTTTAAATTTAGTTTTAGATAAATCTTACAATTTCTTTGGCAGATGGTTATAAAATTTGAAACAGTTCATCCTACAAGATTTAATTGTTTTTGGCAGCCGTGTTTTTGGAAGGACCAGTTTTTCTCCTGGCCCTGTGAGAAAATTGTAAACATCAATTATATTTTTAACAAATTTATGTAAGTTTTTACGCGTATACATATATCACGCGTATATTAGCTAGTATATATTGACACGGCACAGTAAGTATGTCATCTTCTTTAAAAAGACTATTCTTAAGGATGATCTTGACTTTAAACAATAGATAGCCTGAATGGCACATTTATGCAAAATTAATAAATTGCCGGAATCAGCTGAGTTACCCCAAAATAGTATACCATATGACATCAGGGTATGAAAATAACTATAATAAACCAAACTTTCTGTGTTACTGTCAGTCAATTCTAGAATTTTCCTGATAGCACGTATTGCAGAGCTAAGTCGTGAAAAGAGCTCAACAACAACTGAAGCTTAAGAAGAGAACCGAGTGAGTCAAGTTCAAGTGCGAGTCGGACTCGCGCAATAAGGGTAAACCAATTATAATGAAATTTTGGTAAGTTGTTGTTATCATACACACGCCGGGGAAGGTTTCTCAGAATCAAAGACGATACCTAGAAACTTAGTGCTACTGACTGTTTTTAGTACGTTATCATCAATATTAATTTTATTCTTTTGGCGTTGGGAATTTGATAGCGAAAAATTTAAAAATTTAGTTTTATTTGAATATAGACATAGAACATTTATTTGTTCTACATTATAATTTTTTCTTTTTCCTGTGTACAATAAGGATGTGTCGTCAGTAAACATAACAATCCCTGGCAATATTTTTTTTTTAAAAAAGGGAGGTCATTAACGTAAATAATAAATAAAAGAGGACCCATAATAGATCCTTGCGGAACTCCCATTGTAATTTTACTACTTTTTGATTTTACCCCGTTCACATCTTCTACCTTAAAACCTTTCATTTAGATAATTTTTAGTACCATCAAAGCCGAGCTTTTCGATGAGCTTAGCCAATAGTGTATAATGTTCGACACAGTCAAAGGCTATCGATAAATCACAAAAGACTGCGACTGCGTCTTCTGCGTTTTCCCACATCTTGAATATGTTAGTTATAAATGCAGCTGCTGCATCAGTAGTGGAACAACCTCTTATAAAACCAAACTGTTTTATGCAATATATTATGCGAATTAAAGAAAGATGACAACTGATCAAAAATTATCGCACATCAAATATTTTACTTAAACAGGGCAAAATTGATATCAGTCTAAAATTTTCTGGTGAAATATTACTACCATTTAAATTTATAAATATAAAATGCTTTGTCCTGAATGACTGACGGATCAACGCACAGCCTAAACCACTGATTGTAGCAACCTGAAACTTGGAGGGTGTGTTCTTTGTATGACGTAGGCATTCGATAAGAAAGGATTTTTCAAAATTCTACCCCTAAGGGAGTGAAAAAGGGTGGCAAAGTTTGTATGGGACAACGTGATTCCTTGGACCAATCTACTTCTAATATTGCACAAACCTTTTTTAACAGAATTTATGGAAGACGTGTTCGTATTTTTTTAAATTAATGAAAAAAAAATGAAAGTTATTTTGGCGGTGATTTGGTTCGAAGTTGATATCAATACTTCTTAGTGCTTTTGATTTATATTAAATTTTACTTTGACACATGTTTGAAAATTCAATCCGATTTTATTCAAAAAAGGTTGAACTCACGTTAAAACATAAGCTAATCTAATCGGAGAGATCTGAAACTTGGAGGATGTCTGTATCTTGTCAAGCTAAAAATTATACGAGATTATAACATTTTGAAATGTTGTACATAGATAGCTTTATGTGGCGTGTACAATTCAGTGCAGTGCAAAAAACTTTTCTAACCTTCTGACCTTGGGTGCTTAATAGTGTCACGCTATGCGCTAGTTCGCACCATATCAATATGGCGACTGTAGTTTCGATTTTTGACCACCGGATCAGACAAGTTTGTTGCACTGTACGTGTGGAAGAGGTGAAAATTACTTGGATTCTTGTAGTACTTATTACTTTATCTTTTATTACAATTTATTGTTCATTAGTTATCATCTAGTTAGGAAATGTTAATGATTTGCGTTGTTGTTTCACAGCGTTATTGTGTACATTACTGACTATAATCGATAAGTTAAGTCTAGCCAGAACTGCATAAGTTAAGTCTAGAAAGAACAGGGTTTGAGCGCACTTCACTAGCCTATGTCGTTATATCCTGGCTACTCCGGTGCTGTCCAGCCATGCATCATGATTACTTTGACTCCATCGAAACCTGGGCGGCAGTACATATTGCACTGCTGCGATGTCTTCACAATTCAATTATAATTCCAAAACGGTCGAACTCTATAGAATGTAGAGTAATAACCTTTCATGTTAATTTTTCTTATTCTATGTTCAGACATCGGCGGCCAGTAACAAATTGATAATTTGTTAAAATTATAAATAGGTATAGGTACCTTGTATGTGAATATTATGTTCTAACAGATGGTTCAAAGAGAAACTGATTTGCTTGAGTTAACTTGTTAAACAGGAAGGATGACTGCCATTGTGGATATCCTGTTAAACACAATTTCTTGGCAATATAAAGCAGTTTAAATTAGATTTTAAGACTTAGTGTAAATAAAATGTATTCGTTCTTAAACAGTTGATGTATTTTACGCAACATTTACAAAAGCAAAAATTTGCCAGCCCACTGTTTTTCAACAGCAAAACCTCCCTTTTCGTGCTGGAGGGGTGAAAACATATTAGCCGAAAGAAAAACAACCAAAATTTGGAAATATAGCTTTTTCCAAATACAATATAATTTCTACATAAGGAAAACAATTTTGCAGTCGACGCCGAAAATTAGCAAAAGTTTCTGCAGGGTACATTTTTATTAAGAAAGTTTTTTCCTTTTAGAAGCTTCAAATCGTGTTTTGGGACTTTATATAGCCGATACTCAGACTTAGCAGTTAAGTTGTTGTTTTCATGAGGGTTTCAAAGCTATATGGTGGAAACCTCCGTATAGTCTGTTTATTTGTCTAAAAGTATGTATTTTAATTCGTCTTTGCGTCTGTTCCTCCTGCCAACACTAATTTAAGACAGAAATTGCAGTTATATTTATTGTATTGTAACGCGTAAGGATAAAAGAAGAATAAGTTAAAAAGGACAATAAGTTAAGAATTGGTTTTTAGGATTTCCTTCCTCATTAAATAAAAAAAGAACTCTTATAAAACCATCTTGTCTTCTTTATTCCGTCCCAATTTATCACAGTGTCATAATCTTTAAAAAAAATACATAAAATGGTATATACGCAAATTCGAGTTTATATCACAATTTTAACAATAAAAAAAAGATGATGCATTTAAAAAAAACTATAAACATGCAAATAAGGCATTAATTGTGTATATTAACAAAGTAAGTATATTAACTTCAAACTAACTTTGAACTTGTATTGAAAATAAGTTACAAGCTGAGTCTCAAGAAGTTTCTTTTTGACGCACGAATTTTCTTTATGACTTGTTACTTCCCAAGGTTCAAGAGTAACTTGGCAGTAGGCAAATAATATTTTACTTCTATTTGACTTTGAAACAAAGATTTTATTTTTGTATTTATGTGAATGACTTTTACTTATTTTACTTTTACTTAACTTATATCAACCCTTTTCTATATCCTGAATAAATATAAACGAAGAGTGGAGATAATGTTGATTTTATTAGTAACACTCACTCTAAGAAGACGAGTATGTACTTATGTGTAATTTTTCATCACACTTACTCGTAAACAGTGTCATGACGTGCAGACAAAGCGGACTTCGGCGGGCTTTTTATTGTACTTTTTATTTTCTCTAAGCAAAGCGCGCGTTCATACAACCCACGGGCGGTAAAGACCTATTCACCTATTCTATCAAGTATGTTTAAAAAGCAGGTTTGTCCAAAACATGAGCTACACGCTCACAACAAGCGAACAAACAAGTTTTAACTTTAACCAACATTTTTGATTCATAATTTTTTTAGATATTTAGCCATCTGGCGGTGGCGTTCTTTTCTCTACTTCTATTCTCGCCATTTCAATTGTGTTTTGGTGAGTTTATTTATTTTTTCACCTTATATTTTCATTTATTTAATCGCAAATGTCATGAAAAACAATGTGTGTAACACGGGCGGTATGGAAATTACGAACTCTAATCATTGAAGTCTTCGGCCTTTGGCCTCTGATAAGCTTCTTGTAAGTAATTTTCTCCTTACCACCCTAAATACACAATGTGCCTTAGGTTGCTAATGGCATTTATTAATAAATAGTAGGTATATGTGAATCGCAGTTTTAAATCATAACTGGGAGAAATAATTTCAAACCAGACAAGTAAGTAATAAATCCTAAAATAACAAACTACGACAATCGTTCTAAATATGTGGTTATTAAAACTTTTAATATCAGCAGATATGAGAGTTGGTTTCAATTTTTCAATAAAAGGACATTTGCGTAGCTCCTACCATAAAAGGACGCACGGAAGCTTTCTTAACAATACAGACTATGCAGATATTATATGAAAGGACATTTTATTTTTTATACGCTTAGCTTAGTATAAAATTAAAGCTATCGAGGAACTAAATTTTTGATGTGAAACATCTATAGCCGCGGGTAAACAGAATTGTTAGCGTGGCGATGCATGACGTACTATACATACAGTCTATGTGGTAAATTATCGTTTTTAAGTTAATTAATGAGTAAATTATTACCTAGATAAGTGTGTTATCTTTTCAATTTTATTAATTTTAGTGATAAACAATAACTACCTTTTATTACGTATTATTAATGTCCGTCGTAGTGAATTTTAATTGAGTGGTTAGAAAGTTTAAGGGGCATGAGGAAACATAGCCTAGCATGGAGGAGCATAAGCCTATTGGAAGCTTACCTAAAAAAAAGCAGACTAGAAATAATAAAGAATTTGTAACTGTTATTCCATTTTAGACGTGTCCAATAATACCCTGCACAATGAGGTGCACAACTAAAAAAAAAAGTTCTATTTATCAAATATTAACGTTATAGTTTATTGTGTAAGGGTGGTAAGGAGAACGTTACTAACGAGAGGCATTAATGACTCGAGCTTGTGATTTCCGTACCGCAAGTGTTACACGCAATGTTTTTCATCACATTTGCGAGAAAATAGATGAAAATATAAGGTGAATAAATAAATAAACTCACCGTAACTTACCGAAGTAGACAAAATAACGTCACCGCCAGATATTTAGAGAATTTATGAATATGAAAGTTTTGGCTCAATTTGTAACTTGTAGCTGCTCGCTTGTCGCGTCGTTCATATTTTGCAGCTGTTTAGCTTTTATAAATCTATATAAATAAAAGAAAGTCGTGTTAGCTACACTATTTATAACTCAAAAACGGCTGAATCGATTTGGCTGAAAATTGGTGGGAAGGTCGTTTAGAACAAGGAGACGGACATAGGATACTTTTTATATGGTCAGGTGCGAGTCAGACTCGCTCAATTAGGATAAACCGATTTTAATGAAATTTTGGTAAATTATTATGCATACGTCGGGTAAGGTTTCTGAATTAGTACAACCCTTTCACAATAGTTTGGTGCGGCAGTTGTTTTAAAAAAGAAACAACGTTCTCCGGGTCAGCTAAGTATTTGATAGAATAGGCACTTCATTACCACCCGTGGGTTTTATAAACGCGCGGTTTGCCTCGAGGAAAGTGAGATTTACAAAGAAAAAGCCCGTGGGAGTAATTAAGGTCTTAGCACCCGCTTTGCATGCAATCGCGCAGTTTACGAGTAAGGATGATGAAAATATTTAATTTTAAAAATTCATGACACAGTCAAAGGCGATGGGGCTGAGTAACTGACAATCGAGTCCAGTATTTAACTAAGAGACACCTACGTACGACCCAGGTCGACGAAGTAACTGTTGACCTGTTTGGGGGTCGTACGAAGTGGAAAGTAGGCTGCTTTGAATTTACTCTGCATATCAGAATCCATCAGTGATTGCAGAGGTAGGCGGTCTCAGCGGGCACTTTACTATGCAGCCGGGTAGGCATTGTGCCACCACCGTTGTAAATCGTAACCTCGCACAGTCTACGTCTTAAACTACGTCTGGCACCGGGGTCTTCTATCGAAGTTGCCGTCTTACGGAGTGCCCGAGGGTTTGTGCAAATGGGTGGCTAGCTTTTTGTCCGGCAGAAGCATACGAGCCGTAGTTGACGGTAGTTGCTCTGATAGCATGGACATTAATGCTGGTGTCCCGCAAGGCTCTGTGCTGTCTCCTACGCTGTTTCTACTGCACATCAATGATATGTTTGACATCAACAACATACATTGCTATGCAGATGACAGTACTGGAGACGCTTATTACACGGGCCGTGCAAGCATCCCACGTTCCGTTGTGGAGGAATAGCGTGAAGAACTTGTGTCTCAAATCGAGATCGGTCTGTCCAAGGTCTCTGACTGGAAGCGGGAAAACTTGGTCCGATTCAACCCTTCAAAGACACAAGTCTGCGCGTTCACCGCTAAGAAAACCCCATTCACTGTAGTCCCACAATTTCAGAACACTCCCCTCTATATCTCCAAGAGCATTGGGATCCTTGGCTACTTTCTACCATCGCACCGCTCGCCATCGACAGGGAATTCATTCTCACACTTTGGAATCGAAATGGTCGCGTACAGTGCGGTTTCAGAGAAACTTCCTCCCGCGAACGCTTGGGTTGTGGAATGAGCTCCCTGCCAAGGTTTTCTCTAAGGACTACAGTATGGGGTTCTTCAAAAAAGAAGTTATTAGATTTCTGAAGGGTCGGCAACGCGCGAGTGATGCCCCTGGTGTTGCAAGCGTCCATAGGCTACGGTGACCGCTTACCATCAGGCGGACCGTAGGCTTGTTTGCCACCTTAGTGGTATAAAAAAAAAAAAAAAAAAATCTGAGTACCTACTCTCATTTTTTTTAAGGTAATCTTTGTTGGATCTTCAGAACCAGGTACCTACCTGATATGACAAATTGTTTAGTTTTGTAGTCTAATAATATTACTGATGATTTTTAACAGATTTTTTTACTGAGCATCATTTAATGGCTATAATTCCTAAACGCACTTTCTTGTCAGTTTTTTTACAGTTTACATAGGTACTGTGCATATAATAATGCTATCCTATTTTTATATATCCTATAGCTATCCTATCCTTCCCGTCGACAATTTTTGTTACCATAACCCCACTTTGAATGGCTGTATCTACCGAACGCACCAACACCATGCGAGCCTCGATAACCATCACAGGAATAGTCTACACGCTATAAATACTTAATCAGCCTTCTCGGCGATGGTTACCAAAAGTGCTATTATCTCTTAATACATACAGTACACTAGGCGGCGAGCCGCGTAGGCCAAGTTAGGCCTAGTCAAGCGGGAGCGATGTTCTTGGCTTGAGTGCCCGGGCCTAGATATGGGTAACTCAAGAAATATTTGTGAGCTGCAGCTCAAATCGCAGCTCAAGCACCTAAGCCGCAGCTGTGAGCCGGCTCGCAGCTTAGCTCAAATTTAACGAAAGGTGCATTGTGATTCAGGTTGCGAAAGCGTGCCCAATGCTCTTGTAGCTCGTCGGCGGCATGCATTCGCCTACGAGCACCGCCGCACACGGGTCGATTTTTAAATACTATTTTTTTTTGTTTCTATTACACTATATGTATATATATATATATATATATATATATATATATATATATATATATGTATGGTAAGTGTGATAGAAACAAAAAAAATAGTATTTAAAAATCGAATTAAATATATATATATATTTAATTATGTATGACTAATGACAGTTACACAATTATCTGCATATCAAATAATATAAATACGAAAATTATATTAAAATAATGTAACTTCAATACTTACGTACATATATGTGAATTACCTATAAAAAATAACAAAACGAACTGAGTGCATCGGTGCCCGGGGCGGTGGTGTTGGCGCCGTCCAGGCTGAAATGAAGTTCAATAAACGAATGTTCGAGATGCGTATTTTTTGAGCCGTAAGCTGCGCATCTTGGATCTGAGCTGCAGCTCAACAGCTCAATCTGTTGGAGCTGCGTTTTTGAGCCGGTTCGACGCCGAGTTACCCATGTCTACCCGGGCCGCGAGGATTAAACCTCTTTAAAAACTATCGGTGGAGAAGGGGTTCCCGGGTGAATGGCATACTTCTCCAGCCCCATTTTTCTAACTGTCATTAGTCATACATAATTAAATATATATATATATTTAATTCGATTTTTAAATACTATTTTTTTTGTTTCTATCACACTTACCATACATATATTATATGGTGTTATGGACAAATGGTTCATTAAGACGACCAAATCATATTTGATAAAATCAAATTAATAAAGTTAAAAAGTTAGCTACACTATACATTTGTTTCATTTGATATTCTTGAATGTTTCGGTTTTATATTTAGAGCCATTTATTATACAGCATCAACGTAAATAAATATTTTCATAGTAAAGACGCAGTAATAAGATTATCCTCAAGGACTTGAAGCTGCAACAATGCTTACAGGATGTATAAGTGCTCTACCAATGAGCTATCGAGGCACAAGTCTGGCCAGTGAAAATCCCAACTACATATTGCTATGGAAATAAACACATACACACTACATACAATCGTACTCAAAAAACGTTATTACAAAAAACATCTGACCGATTAATGGATCTTTCGATAAATTTAAACACAATTTTAATTCAAATTGCTTAAATTTTAGTCTAAAATTTTATGATCAGTCCTATGAATTGTGTCGTCGATATTGTAACTACACGGGCCAGACAGATGTAATACACCATATTATATGATTTGGTCGTCTTAATGAACCATTTGTCCATAACACCATATAATATATGTATGGTAAGTGTGATAGAAACAAAAAAAATAGTATTTAAAAATCGAATTAAATATATATATATATTTAATTATGTATGACTAATGACAGTTAGAAAAATGGGGCTGGAGAAGTATGCCATTCACCCGGGAACCCCTTCTCCACCGATAGTTTTTAAAGAGGTTTAATCCTCGCGGCCCGGGTAGACATGGGTAACTCGGCGTCGAACCGGCTCAAAAACGCAGCTCCAACAGCATATATATTTGAATAAATATATATATATATTTAATTATGTATGACTAATGACAGTTACACAATTATCTGCATATCAAATAATATAAATACGAAAATTATATTAAAATAATGTAACTTCAATACTTACGTACATATATGTGAATTATTTGTATTTAGATAATTTTTGAGAAGTTATACATTTGTACTATCCGGACTTTGATGAATAGTCAAATCCTCAGGTATGACGGATTCCACACTTTGACTTTAATTATGTTTGTATTTAATTATGTATGACTAATGACAGTTACACAATTATCTGCATATCAAATAATATAAATACGAAAATTATATTAAAATAATGTAACTTCAATACTTACGTACATATATGTGAATTACCTATAAAAAATAACAAAACGAACTGAGTGCATCGGTGCCCGGGGCGGTGGTGTTGGCGCCGTCCAGGCTGAAATGAAGTTCAATAAACGAATGTTCGAGATGCGTATTTTTTGAGCCGTAAGCTGCGCATCTTGGATCTGAGCTGCAGCTCAACAGCTCAATCTGTTGGAGCTGCGTTTTTGAGCCGGTTCGACGCCGAGTTACCCATGTCTACCCGGGCCGCGAGGATTAAACCTCTTTAAAAACTATCGGTGGAGAAGGGGTTCCCGGGTGAATGGCATACTTCTCCAGCCCCATTTTTCTAACTGTCATTAGTCATACATAATTAAATATATATATATATTTAATTCGATTTTTAAATACTATTTTTTTTGTTTCTATCACACTTACCATACATATATTATATGGTGTTATGGACAAATGGTTCATTAAGACGACCAAATCATATTTGATAAAATCAAATTAATAAAGTTAAAAAGTTAGCTACACTATACATTTGTTTCATTTGATATTCTTGAATGTTTCGGTTTTATATTTAGAGCCATTTATTATACAGCATCAACGTAAATAAATATTTTCATAGTAAAGACGCAGTAATAAGATTATCCTCAAGGACTTGAAGCTGCAACAATGCTTACAGGATGTATAAGTGCTCTACCAATGAGCTATCGAGGCACAAGTCTGGCCAGTGAAAATCCCAACTACATATTGCTATGGAAATAAACACATACACACTACATACAATCGTACTCAAAAAACGTTATTACAAAAAACATCTGACCGATTAATGGATCTTTCGATAAATTTAAACACAATTTTAATTCAAATTGCTTAAATTTTAGTCTAAAATTTTATGATCAGTCCTATGAATTGTGTCGTCGATATTGTAACTACACGGGCCAGACAGATGTAATACACCATATTATATGATTTGGTCGTCTTAATGAACCATTTGTCCATAACACCATATAATATATGTATGGTAAGTGTGATAGAAACAAAAAAAATAGTATTTAAAAATCGAATTAAATATATATATATATTTAATTATGTATGACTAATGACAGTTAGAAAAATGGGGCTGGAGAAGTATGCCATTCACCCGGGAACCCCTTCTCCACCGATAGTTTTTAAAGAGGTTTAATCCTCGCGGCCCGGGTAGACATGGGTAACTCGGCGTCGAACCGGCTCAAAAACGCAGCTCCAACAGATTGAGCTGTTGAGCTGCAGCTCAGATCCAAGATGCGCAGCTTACGGCTCAAAAAATACGCATCTCGAACATTCGTTTATTGAACTTCATTTCAGCCTGGACGGCGCCAACACCACCGCCCCGGGCACCGATGCACTCAGTTCGTTTTGTTATTTTTTATAGGTAATTCACATATATGTACGTAAGTATTGAAGTTACATTATTTTAATATAATTTTCGTATTTATATTATTTGATATGCAGATAATTGTGTAACTGTCATTAGTCATACATAATTAAATATATATATATATTTATTCAAATATATATGCTGTTGGAGCTGCGTTTTTGAGCCGGTTCGACGCCGAGTTACCCATGTCTACCCGGGCCGCGAGGATTAAACCTCTTTAAAAACTATCGGTGGAGAAGGGGTTCCCGGGTGAATGGCATACTTCTCCAGCCCCATTTTTCTAAACTAATTTGGAACAATACCGTTTTGTATTTAGATAATTTTTGAGAAGTTATACATTTGTACTATCCGGACTTTGATGAATAGTCAAATCCTCAGGTATGACGGATTCCACACTTTGACTATAATAAATTTACAATTTTATGATAGTTTACACACTAAACATATGACTGTAAGGTTTATAAAAGCTATAGAAAGATTGTGCGACAAAAAAAAGGACATGACGCTAATATAAGGGTTTAAGCATTTTTAATTGGCTATATATACTCGTATCTTAAAAGATATCTTTATATAAAAAAGTTTAGAGACTGTTATAATAAGATATTCTTAATGACGTGTGACGTTAATATTATAGTTTCCTCAATATTATGTTAAGTTATTTTTGTCTTGTCTTTCTCCCTTACTCGTTACCCAACCCACCGTATCAGTTACATTCCTTTGTACCCATTCATTAGGCGCATAGATTCATTGCCAGAGAAGCCATCATATTATTCAGCCGGCGCGACTCTTGGACGCCACTCCATAGATACTCATACCCAAAAATATTCAAAGTTAGCTGATACCGCGGATCCGCTTGGGTTGAGCACAAGTAGTTATTATTGAGTGCTTCAGTTATCAACCTAGGTCAAAACATTTTTGCTGTCAGCAATTTTATAATTTATAGGAGGAAATGCAGCCAGCGTTCTTAACACCTTACCACGAGGTATTTTTTTTATTTGAGTAATTTTTTTTTAATAGTTTTAATTATGTTTTAAAATCATGTTGTTTACGTTTTAGATTTTTAATGTATGATTTAGATTAGTTTAGATTTATATTATTTAAGTTTGTTGTGTTGACTAGACATTAGGCCGACTACTATGGTTTTATATACTTAGATGATGAAAATCGAAAATATCTGTAAAATGTCTGTGAAATGTCTTAAAATATCTGTAGTTAGTTTGCATAAATAGTTTAGGATGTTTTGGTAAGTATGCATATTTCAGTCATCAATATTTATGTTTTAATAATAATATGGTGTATTACATCTGTCTGGCCCGTGTAGTTACAATATCGACGACACAATTCATAGGACTGATCATAAAATTTTAGACTAAAATTTAAGCAATTTGAATTAAAATTGTGTTTAAATTTATCGAAAGATCCATTAATCGGTCAGATGTTTTTTGTAATAACGTTTTTTGAGTACGATTGTATGTAGTGTGTATGTGTTTATTTCCATAGCAATATGTAGTTGGGATTTTCACTGGCCAGACTTGTGCCTCGATAGCTCATTGGTAGAGCACTTATACATCCTGTAAGCATTGTTGCAGCTTCAAGTCCTTGAGGATAATCTTATTACTGCGTCTTTACTATGAAAATATTTATTTACGTTGATGCTGTATAATAAATAGCTCTAAATATAAAACCGAAACATTCAAGAATATCAAATGAAACAAATGTATAGTGTAGCTAACTTTTTAACTTTATTAATTTGATTTTATCAAATATGATTTGGTCGTCTTAATGAACCATTTGTTATTTTGAGGGCTATCAGACACATGTAATCTATATATACCTATAAATGGACTAACGACTGATACATTGGCGCCCAACCGAAACTACCAGTTCTAGAAACTTTAAATTTTGCACATCAGATCCTGATATAACGTAGGTGAGTATACTAAGAAAGAATTTTGCAGGATTCGTCCTCTAGGGCGCGTTTCCACCAGAGCTGTGCGAGGCAGCGGAGCGTTACGAGGAAGCGGTGCCCTCACTCTTATTCCTCGCAGAAATCTCTCGCACGCCTATTTTGCTCCCAACTCTCGCACAAATCTCTCGCCTTCATTGTATCTAAAAACCTTCGCTCCACTGAGACTTTTCCACCAGAGCTGCGCTGCGTAAGACTAGGAAAATGAAGCTATGCCCCGCTTTTGTTCGGGCGGCTTATTCGAGCGAGTACTTGCTGTGCCCTGCCTCTCTTAAGTTTATAGTTGGAAGTTTGTACAGAAATTCGTTATTTTTTAAGCTTTATATATGAAAATTGGTATTTGGCCTTTGGAACATAAAAATAAACGTGTTTCACTATTTAAGGAAAATTATGCCATAAAAAGCAAAATAGGAATAGAAAATTTGTATGAGGATTTTGATATTCTTGAAAGTAAAAATACAAACAGTTAAAAGCTTTCTTTTTACAAAACTTCAGGAAAATCAAGTCGCGGAAAAAGGCTAGTGTACCAAAGAATTAGGAACGTCACTTAATTGCAATCAATATCAATTATTCCTCCGAGTCCACAAATTATTCGCAATGTTGGACAGTTGAACGTTACTAAATAGTCCCTCCCTGTAGAGTATAGAACAATACGACTCTGCCTCAGACAGGTTAATGGGGTATGAAATACAGTTTAATAATGGATAACGTAACACTTAGACCCGTTTTAGTTAGTGCTGGTTTAACTATCTTCAACATTAAAACATGAATCATTTATAGTGATAATGGAGTAGATAATACGAGAGATAACATTTTCTTAATATTAAAACTTATATAAAAACATTATAGTTTATGCATTTAGATAAACTAAAACATGATTATTTATACATTTAAATAAAACAAAAACATGATTGTTTATTGATTTAGATAAACTAAAACATGATTGCTTATACATTTAGATAAAACAAACGCATGATTGAACATACATTTAAATAAAATAAAAACATGATTGTTTCTACATATAAGTAGTTCAAGTCATTAAATCTCCGATCTACATCCATACCACATAATGTAGCTCTTGGTTATCAATATAATTTTTACTTATCCATATCCATACTTTATTATAAATGCGAAAGTGTATGTTTGAATTTGGCACAAAGATAGTCAAAAAGACGGATTTATACCGGATAATTCAAAAGTTTCGGCGGGAATAATTACTATTGAATTTCACTTTAACTAACTTTAGCTACAGCTATGACATAGGCAGTAGCTACAGGTAATAAAAAAATATAAATTCTATAACTTGCTATAAAAAACTTTTTTAGTATAGGCAAGGAGTTGTCGCGGAATTCTACTCCAATAACTAAATTCAGGTTAGTTAGAACCGCTGATAAAAGTAAAATTCATACTAATATTATAAATGCGAAAAGTCTATTTCTTTGTTTCTTCATTTGTTACCTTTTCGCGCCGAAACGGCTGAATCGATATCGATGAAATTAAACAATGTGATTTAGAAAATCCTCAAGTGTGATTCGGTTTACTGCAAAGAGGGTTATTAAAAATTCAATTGAAGCGCAAGCCAATTTTGATTAAGGTCATAATATACACATAAATGCGAAAGTGTGTTTGTACTTCTATAAAAAAACGGATCGAAATCATTTCTATGGAGATTAAGAGTTTCGATGGGATCATCGCGGAGTTTATCAACTAATATCACACGAGTAAAGCCACAGGAAAAAACTTAAAACAATCCTAACTAATAAGCAAATTTGAAAGTTTGTTTGTTGGTTTTAATTTTTTATTATATAAACGTAGTAAATGCTTTATTTAAAATTAGGACATGATATTATTTAAGTTTATATATATTTTACCCAGAGATAGTTTATAGGCCTAATAGTTACGTAGGTTTTATTTATTTCCGCAGGCTACTGTTTTACACCGTAATGTAGACCTGATTTTTGGCACACAGATAGCTGTAAAAACAAAGAAGGAAAGAAAGTTTTCACAGATGAAAAGCTCTTTCCTTGGTTCAGCAGGGAGTTTCCTCAGGAATCCGGCGGTGCGGCGGTGACCGAATCCCTCAATTTTTTTAATACAAGGTGGCAAACAAGCTTGTGGTTTGCTTGATGCTAAGCGGTCACCGAAGCCGATAGACTATAGCAACACTTGGGGAACGACTCGCGCGTCGCCGACCCTTCAAAAATCTAGTTCCTTCTTTCTTGAAGAACCCCATACTGTAGTCCTTAGAGAAAACCTTGTCACGGAGCTCATTCCCTAACTTTAGCGTTATAATATAATAAATGCAAAAGTTTGCGTCATAGCTTTATTAATTTGGCTTGAATTAAAATGGACATAGCTTACTTATATCCTGAATTAACACATAGAATAAATTCCTTGATAGCTTGCTATTGTGCAGTACTATAAGCTATATAGGACAGATTACAGAACACGAAGTCTATGGTTTATATATATTCACCAAAATATTGACAAACATAAAAATCGAAATATTTACAAAAAGGTAGGTAAAAAATTGAATTAAGATTGAACTGTACTAAATTTTGTTTATTTGGGAAACAATTTCAATTGCAAATGGGAATATTTTATTCTGATTTCCGATTGACAACCCTTCTTTAATCTTAATTTTATATGTATTTAAAAATGGATTAATGCATAGAAAATATTAGAATGCGTTATGATATCTTAATAAGGGCACATCTGCGTAGATCCCCGTCGCGGGGTACACGCAACGAGTTACAGAAAACGACGCAAAAGCAATAAAGATGGCGTATGCTGACGTAAAATAAATGGACGAATAAAATTTTATATCCAGAGCATTGCTCGAATTATATATTTCATACGAAGTAATGCGGTGATTAAATTAAATTTTATCTTATGAAAAATAAATTGAATGAGGCGCACTTTTTACATAAAATAAAATAAAATTGTAACTGGCCGATGTCTGCAAATAGGATTTGAGAAAAACTAACATGAGAGATGATTATAAGAGCAATATAAGTCAGAATAATTAGTGTTAGAGTTTGTGTGTCAGTTTGTGTGTTTATACTCAATGTTTTAGAGCAACCGCTTCGAAATAATACAGCTTTTACTAACGTTTCTATAAAACATATTGTGTACGTATTCATTACGTAAACACTGAAACGAGCAACTAGTTACTGCGGAGTTTGAATGAGATTAAACATTTAACACAAGCTTAACGGAGTAACTCGGTGGTCTCGGTCAAAATACGTTACGAAATTTCGCTTTGTTAGTATCATATTATTTATTATGTGTTATTAAAATCCTGTTTGAATGGTTAATTAAATACTGTTGATATTATTGTTTACCATTTAGGATGACTGATTATTATTAACTTTTTGAAAAATTGATGACTATAACTTTTGCGGAAAAAGTTAAATTATTTTGTACGACTTGCTTAGTGTCAAAAGTTTTACGTCGAATGGTGTTTTTTAAATGTAGGACTTTGCGATGTTATAATTTATTATAATTTTTATTTAAGAAGCAGAACTTTCGGTTTTTTAACAAAAAAAAACGTTTCGAAATAGATGAAATTACTTACTAAACTAAACAACTTTTCAAGAAATCATTTTTTGTTTGTTTTAAATAATAGGTGAGTACAACGTTTTAGTGTTTTGTAAAAAACTATTATGACTGAAGATGAATTAAAATGTCAACAAACTCGCTGCCTTTTTTTTTTACTTCGGGAAATTTTACAATTTTTTAGGAAAAAAAGTATCTACAAGAGTTTTAATAAATTACTATAATTTAACATTTAACATACGTATATACGTAAAGTTAGTTAATTTCTACAAGGATACAAAAGGTGTTGGCTGCTAAGAGCTAGCCATACATGATGTGCAGCGGATGAGAGTTGAATTTAGATGTACTAATACAAAACTTTTAGGGTGACTTAGCGATACAAAAACACAAAATGTAGCGTACGTACTGGCGTGTTATATACAATGAATATGTTAGAACTAACACAGACTTGTCACACAAATTCTACCGTGAAAGTTCCTACTTAGTAGTTTGAAATGTATATACGTAAGAGACTGTCTGCAAACGTCTGGCGCTCTCGTTTGTGCCCTCCTCTAATGTAGAGTTTGTGGCGGAGGAAGTCGACAGTGGTGCCAATGACTTCCGTCACAAATAACTCATTTACAAATTAAAACATGATTGCATAAATAATAATTTGTGTAACCCGAGAACGGTTCTAATACTGATTTTTCAGACCGGCGACATGGACATAATAAAGTCGATGTCCCACGTGAATAACAGCTAAATTAATTATGTTAGCATTATTTGAATATCATTATTAAGAATATCTGCAATAATGCCAATACTAGGAACAAAATATTGTAGCTGTCGTTTGGTTTTATTTTAATCATTAACGGACGGAACCCCAAAAATAAGATAATTTTAACAACAGAAGCTCCAAAAGTTCGTTATCTGAAGCTTTTGTTATTTAACCTCAAGACCAAGTTGTGTGAATTATTGAAAGTTTCCAGGGCTAGGTAATGACAGAGTATCAAAAGTTTTACAAAGGACTTACTTCATCGTGCTTCATATTGAATTTCTCTTTAATCACAGTTCTAAACTCAAGTACAAAATCTTGTAACTTTTGAATTATTTTGTACAGAGACATTTTGTTTTGTTTCGGGGACAATATGTTATGTTATACACATATATGTATATATAATATAATATATACTAAATAAAAGTGGTTAAATCCCATAAACTTTACAAGTCCAACATAACTTAGTTTCATCGAAATCAAAGGAAAAATTGGATTCTTCATCCTAAATTTTAAAAAACTGATGAAATATTTAATTTCAGCATCCTTAAAAACCTCACAGAACTTCATTTTATCGGAATTTTCGCCAAACATATGGACAAAAATCATGTAATTTTAAACCAAAAATTAACTGTTGTTTGAATATTTGTAAAAAACGAATTAGTTCGATTGCTGGCAAAGGGGAATCAATTGAAGTGTCTGATAAAACCAATAAGTATATTGTTTCTCATGACACAAATTCAGCAATTTCGAATTTTGGACCCATTATAGTATTGATTTTGAATACTCACAGGACAATATATGTCCAAATTTATTTTTGAAATTGCGCAGAAGAGTCAAATCATTTTAGTTTATTGTATTTTTAGTATTACATAATAGAAACTTTGTTGATACAAAGTTAGTTTTAGTTCCCACCATACAGACATACATCTGCATATTTTTTTACTATATGGTAGTACTTACCAGTCAGTACTTTATAAAAATGTTATCTCAAGTCCAAACTCATATTAATTTAGGTTTCTCTTACCAAGGTTTACTTTTCATTTCGTACTTTTTAATAAAAGAGAAAACAAAACGATGGTAACAATATAATATAAGGAACTGAAATAAAACGAAACTAAAATAAAATATGACTATAATCTTCACTCACCACAATTACAAAACCAAGCCAATCACAAAGTTTGTTTAGTAATTTTAAAATTTCAACACAATGTACCCGTGACCAAGGCTGGTGTAACCCAGCCGAAACGTCGGGAAAAAGGTATTTTACTAAATAACTACGCGTTTGATCCCGTTTTATTTTTAAATTAGTAATGGAACACGAAATTTTAAAAACTTATATTCCAACACAATATTATTTTAATACAATACATCCCAACGTCCCAATCCCTGTCCGTGAGAACAAAAGAAGAGATACAAAAAGTAACGAAAACAATTTGCAAAATGTAGAAACCGCTGGATTGCTTCCGACGACCCATGTCCTTTTTCCTGATAGATATGGGTAGGAAGAGGATCTTGAATTTTGATACAGAAGTAATCATTAGAGATTCCTTATTTTTCTGCTTACAAGGTATTAAAAATACAAGTAAATAGAGAACGCGGGCTTTCAGAATTGCGTAGGTACGTAATTGAACGAGTGAGCGAAGCAAGGGAGTTTATGGTTCTAAGTACCGAGTAGTTTAAGTCAAAGTAAGCAAATATACCCGACTGGGGTATCAGTGTTAAATATAAAAAAACGATCTTATCGCCTGATAGCGATTTCTGCCAGATACCCTTATAAGATAGAGAAAGCCTAATTATAAGTAAAAGTGCAAAATTGAAAGACACACTTTTTAAAGAAATAAATATTGATATACATTCATAGATTGCATAAAATAATTATACATAAATACCTAAAAACAAAATTTTCTTGAATATATTTTTATCTATACATACATTAAAATACACATAAATACACATGAAATACATAAACTACACGAGGACATAAAAAGGACATTTATAATACTTAAGTATATGCATAGCTATACATAAAATTTCATTACAAAAAGGATTACGGTGACAGGAAATGTGTTTTCACTTGATCTTCAAAGAATGCTTGTGATTGTGCCTTCCGGATATTTATTTGCAGATTGTTCCACAGCCGCACTGCTTGAATGAAATCATTGTAAATTATTTACTATGTCGTGTTGTTTTGAGTAGTTAATTAGAATAGGAGCAAAAGGAAGCATGATACTGAACAGTACACAGTCAAGAAATTAAATCATGTGAGTATTCCGGCCAAAACGAATAGGGAGCCTCTTGAGCTTCGCACAAAAGTTGGAGATATGGTCATATTTGCGGAATCCAAATATAAACCGAATGTAGAGATTTTAAAGTCGCTCAAGTTAATTTAATTGTTATTCAGTAAGATCAGGATAGCTGGCATCTGCGTAATCGAGTATGGGAAGCATAAGAGAGTGCGTAACAGCAATTTTAGTGTTTGTAGAAAGAAAATTTTGCAGCCTAAGGAAACCAACGGCAGAAAGCATTTTTTTTTCTGACTTCAACTATCTGTGAAACCCAAGATAGGCTACGGTCTAAAATAACACCAAGGTTTTTAACTTTTTCACTGTAGGGTATGAATGTATTTTCAACACAAATTTTAGGAAGATTGACCCAGGCTATTTTTAAAATTTATTTTTGGCTGCCTATTATTATGCCTACTTATAACCTGTGCTTGTTTCTTTTCTATCTGTAATTGCTTCTCTATGCGTTAGTCGTCTATGGTCTGATGACACAAGCGTAGTTTTCATTTTTCACTTTAGTTTATTTTAACTCCAAAGGCTGAAATTAGTTGGAGATCAGAGTTAATCAAATAAAGCGGGGCATAACGAGTACTTGCTCGAATGAGCGGCCCAACTGGGGAAGTACCTCCACCTTACAGAAAACCGCGGCAAATTGTGGCCGGCAAATTAAAATAAACTAAAGTGAAAAATGAAAACTACGCTTGTGTCATCAGACCATAGACGACTAACGCATAGAGAAGCAATTACAGATAGAAAAGAAACAAGCACAGGTTATAAGTAGAAGTATAGTTTGATATTTTAACATCCCCACTTATCAAAATAAAAAAATGAACTAAAGTTTACTTAGCACATATAACATAGGTTATTAGGTATTAACATTTTGAATACCTAACATTTTAATAAAATTATAATGTTTGAGACTGCACAAACTTTTCGTTAATAAATCAGCTGGCATTTTTACTGTCTCTAAATATTCTAATTTAACAATCTTATTTTTAACACAATCTCGACAAAAATGCAAACGCACATCAATATGTTTAGTTCGATTATGAAATATATTATTACCAGATAACTTAAGAGCTCCCTGATTATCATTGAATACAGTAACAGTAATTAATTCATCAGTTACTTCAAACAGTAAGCTACGCAAATAGGTTGCTTCTCTACATGCTTCTGTGATGCCCATATACTCGGCCTCTGTGCTCGAGAGACATAGAGTTTTTTGTTTTTTAGATGCCCATGAGATTGCACCCCCATATAATGAAAAGCATAAACTTGTATATGATTTTTTGTCTACTATATTGTTTCTGCAATCGGCATCAACATAGCCCAATAACTTAGAATTACCATTTTTAGAATATGTTAAGACAAAATGTTTTGTTTTCTTTAAATATTTTAAGATCCTTTTAGCATACAACCAATGTTCAGAATTATAGCTATTATTAAATTGACTTAAAAATGAAACAGAAAAAGTTATATCTGGTCTAGTCAAGACTGCTAGATACATAAGATTACCAACAAGCTGTTGAAAAGGAATTTCTGTATCACAAATTTCTGCTTTGCTTATATTTAACTTAGCCTCCATAGGAATATCAGCTGTTTTACATTTCAACATTTTAAATTTCTTTAACAATTGATTTATATAATTTTCTTGACTTAATGTTATTGTGCCATTAGTTTTATTTACTTTTACACTCATTCCTAAACATTGCTTTATTTTTCCCAAATCTTTAAGCTTAAATTGAGAAGCCAAAACATTTTTTAAATTCTGTGTTTCAGAAATATCATTAGAAAATACAAAAAAATCGTCGACATATAAAGTAACAATAGTTTTACAATCATTATTATTTTTAGTATATAAACAAGATTCAATTTTTGATCTCCTAGAACCCATAGCAATAACACAAGCATCAATCTTTTTGTACCAGGCCCTTGAAGATTGCTTTAGGCCATATATAGCCTTTTTCAACTTAAGAACCTTTCCGTCATTTTCAGAATTTGGAAAACTGTCAGGTTTTTGCATATATATTGTCTGTTCAAGGTCTCCGTTCAAAAAAGCAGTAGTAACATCTAGGTGCGTTATGTCTAGATTCAATTGAACGACCAATGCAAATAGAAGTCTTAATGTTGTGTGCCTGACTACAGGTGAAAAAGTATCAATATAGTCCACACCTTGTTTTAGCCACTAGCCTAGCTCGAAAACGAATGTTGTTTTCACTGTCATATTTTTTGCGGAGAACCCACTTAGAAGAAGAAGAAGAAAAATATTTATTTGAAAACAATAGCAGCTATTAGATAGAGTAAGACATTATAACATAAACAAAAAAAATATAATTAAAATAATCTATATTGCGCTACTAATTTTCAAAAAAGACTCCCACTCAGTATAAAAACTGTGGCCAGGGCCACAGAACAGATTTTCAGTAGGAGCCTTCTGAATTGGCGTCGAACCACCAAACGGAACACGCACTACAATAAAACATTAAAAGAACATAAACTACACTGAAAGTATATATCAAACTAACTAAATTAAACTAAACCTTAACTATTAAAATTATTATTTCAACCTATTTAGACTATGTAACCATAAATATACACTCGGAACGCAGCCCATGTGAGCTGGCAACATATACATTTACTTTCTACCTGTATGATAGTAATAGTACTCTATGATCTATACTATAATCTATGACAATAACAAAAAAAAAACACAAGCAAGGAGAGTACAAATGAAAATGTTTTTTGTGAAAGAAAATCTTGAATTAAAACTAAAAATTAAGTTTAATGAAGTAGAACTACATAGATGTATATAGTCAGTTACGAGCACACAGAAAAAGTAGATTAAAAATGAATTAACTTACACTTCACTATAGTACTGTTAGGTGGAGCATCAACTAAATCCCAAGCACTATTGTCTTGAAAACACTGTATTTCTTCACTTACTGGCTTCAACATTGATCTCTTTCAGATCCTGCCAGCGCTTCTTCCAATGTCAAGCCGCTTGCATCATCAAGAGTTTCTCCAATAACGCACATGTTTAAGAATCCATACCTTTCTGGTTTCTGGTAGGAGGAAGAAGAGTTTTTACAGCGGCTACTCCATCCACATATACTGTAGATTTTTGCAATATCAGGGGTATTCACGCTAATCTTAACGCAGTCCACCACCATCTCGAGACTGCGAAGCCGACCATTATTTTTTTAACGTAAACGCTTCTGCCCGGCCAATCATATTTTCATTATCCCGGCTACAAAATCGAGCATAATTTTGTGAGTCGATCCGGTGTATGCATGTTCGAACGGAAGGATATCTGCTGTCGCCGCCTTCATAGCCTTGAAGACAGGGACCTGTCGATATTGTGGGTGCGCGTAGATTACGGCGGCCACACTCGTATCTTTGCGTGCCTATACTGGTCTCATAGCGGTGACACAGACGTTACTCCACTCTTCACGCACCTGAGTTTGACGACTGACAAAGTTCTAGAGCAATATCAGAAATAATTATTTTGGGAGACTTTATCGTCCACCATCGTGAGTGGCTCAGTTCTCGATCCAATAACTATTCAGGGATATCTGCTCATGAATTTGCTCTGACCTATGGATTCTCTTAGCTGGTACTTTCTCCAAAGAGAATACCAGATATAGAGGACCATACAAGCTCCTTACTGGACCTTCTGCTGACTACACGTTCGGACGGATATTCCATCTCAGTGGATGCGCCTTTAGGCTCCTCGGACCACTGTCTCGTTCGGACTCAAGTGTCATGCACACAACCCGATCCATCTGCGTCAATTAGTTGTCGTCATGTGTTGCATTATAAGTAGGAGGACTGGGATGAATTGCGAGAATTTTATGCATCGTACCGTGGAGGCAGATCTGCATTAGCTCAGAAGATCCTGACGTCTGCGCAGCCGCAGTCACTGAGACAATCCTCGCTGGTATGGAATTTTATATTCCTAACCCGCGAGTAGCTGCCGGCGTCAAAAACGACCGAGGTTTAATAGATCTTGCAGATAAGCTAAATTTCTTAAGCAAACTGCATATGAGGCTTAGACTACGGCTCGTAATAATAAGGATCCTAATATTTCTTAGGTAAAACGCAAATTAAATGCTGCCTCGAAGTTCAGTAAGAAAGCAACTGCCAGAGCAAAATTCCAATTTTTCGGTAAAATAGGTGGGCGGCTTCCTTCTGGGAGTCGTGCTTCCTGGTTGCTCGCCAAAGTTGCCGAAGGGAACTTATTACCGAATTTAGGGCGGGTGGAACCGCTTGCAAAAGCTAGTGTCCTATATAAAATACAATAACAGCTTATAAGTCTCCTATCCTACAAATTACCCACATAATACTTGCTCCAACTTAAACTTGTAACAAACATGAACGACCGCAGACCCAACCGCTGAAGCGGTTTGCAACCAACACACATACATGGTTCTGCTAAGTTTACAACAAAAACTTTTAGCAAACACAGAAAAATACGCCCATAAAGCATCTTACAAAGTGCTGACGAAACTGATCTCCGGATCTAATAATTTATTGGAATAGATAAATATCTGCTTATTTTGAGGGTTATGTACAAAAATTGCCAAATCGGAAAGTTTTGTCATGTCTGTCCGTGCATTTCTTTTAATAGCCGTATAATTCTATTTGTCGATTTTAATGCAAGTTTATCAAGTGGGTATCTTATGTAAACAACTAAACAGTTTATAATGAAATGTTGTAAAAAATTAAAAGCATAGCACTTTAGAGGTACATTAAGAATTTTTAAAATTATCAATGCCATATTTTTACTTTTGAAATCAATGTACTAGCTAAACTTTACTTAACTTTTAATGCGGAATAAGAATTGCGTAGGTAACAAACATTTCCGTAATACAGTACCCTAGCAGCCCGAGTCTGGTTTGCACTTAATTGATTTAAATTTTTTTTAATTACGAAATGTCGATGATTAATATTTTTACATCTTGAGTAAAATACAATTTCTGGCGATGAAAAAATTACTTCAGCATCTGAGGTTAAAACAATTCTAAACATAATTCAAAGAAAAACTGCATAATAGAGAAAAAATATACTATATATGTATAAGAGAGAATAGAAGGGAGAGTCACGAAAAGTGTGACTAAGTCAAATTCATTATATAAAACAATAAATAAAAAAAACCAACTGCAAAAACATTAAGAACTAAAAAGAAATTAACACATACCAAATATTTAACTATAAGCAAACGTAACTCATTATAAGGTAACTATAAATTTGGAAAATCCAAAAGTGCACGCCTCATAGCGGTCATTCACATTTAAAAAAAATATATAGATATACAGTATACAGTGGTCTATTAGTTTTTTATAAATTATAATTAAACGACAGTACTTAGAACGCTAATATTAACTAGGAATCAGCACAGTGTAATACTTTATATATTAAAAACAAAAGTATTCCGGTAAGATGAATTTTTATTGTAGCTGAGGCTACAGAGCGAGCCAAAGTATACATACATACATACAAACATTCACGTACATATATTCGAAAAACATAAACTTCCTTCTGGCGCAGTCGGGTGAAAATTGGAAAAATAGCGGGAGGTCTAAATGATGGGTATTTGCGTTATGTGATAAATGGACGCTGTTAACCTGTTCCTTAAAAAATAAAACAAATAATCTACATAAGTTTGTAAATAATCAAACTAATAACATATCGCGATAAGAGTTTCTTCCCCTGAAATAATACAATAGCCATTTCAAAATAAAAACTTTGTGTCTCATCTAGAAAACTGTTTAAAGAAACTTAAGCAAAAGATTACAAGCACAAAGTTGCAAGTTGCATCTTGTGACTTAACAAGATTGTTAACTTTAGCTCTGCTTTTTATTGTTTTCCTAGGAATTCTTCTGAGTTTTATTTTTGAATTTTGCTGTGTCATCTCGAGCTTATTTTTGTTAATTTCCATTTTAGCTGTTTTGTATCTTAAAACTATGTAGATTTTTGCTTAAGCTGCAGAGATTTTGGAAGCAGTATTCACTAACTAATCAGTTTCAATTTCGTTCTTTTATTTCAGCTAAAAGACTTTTACCCGACTGATTGAAACTTTGTTCTCATAAACAAATCTGCAGAGAAATTATATTATGGTCTTATCAAATCAGGCTAGCTTCTTAAAGTTAACACAGTTAATTTAAATCTTTTTCTTTGTTTTAGTGCAATAAAGTTATCGGGACTAAAGCAAGTATAAAACCTGTCAAGTGTGACTCACGCATCGAAAACTCTGTTACTTAAAAGGAATTTAATAAATTTTTTGATTAGGTACTTTTAGATATTAAATTAAGGAATATATTTTTTTATTTATTTAAATTAATTAAAGACAATCATGTAGAAGAGTATCAGTCAGAATTGTTAGAATTAAAATCTAAAGGGTAAGGGTAGTTTTTTGTGAAATATTGATCAATAAATATCATATATAAAAGTAGGTACGGAGAGCTAATGAAATGTAGGTATGTATTATAAGATGCACTGAAACACTATGTTGATTATAATTGGGTTTTAATAACTAGAATAATAATAGCGAGTAAAGTACAATTTATATCCTATAAAATTCCATTTTTTGGTGGATGTTGGGAGCGATTAGTGCGCACAGTAAAAGTAGCCCTTAATGCAACACTTCATGAACGAGCACCAAAAGAAGAAATACTAACAACATTACTGGCAGAAGCTGAAGCTATCGTGAATTCTCGCCCATGTTTCTGTGGACCCCAACGATGAAAAGATTTTCACACGATTCCATTTCCTTGTTGGCTGATTCTGACCTTGTTCGCCGTTCAGACTGGAAGAAAGCATTAAGACTTGGAATCGTTGGGTCCATGAAATACTTCCTACGATGCAACCGCAACAGCAAAGCAGACAAGCTCGCAGCGAAGACATCAAAATAGGCGACGTTGTTATTATTGTCAACGACACATTACCTAGAGGTCGAATAGCCGCTACGTACCCAGAGAAAGATAGGATACTTAGAGTAGTGGACGTTGCAACAAAAGGCGGTATTATACGTCGACACCTGTAAAATTTATAGTCCGGTCAATTTAGACATTCGAAGCTACCTAAATTCCCACCAAGATGAAAATCAGTAAGATTGTTTAAAATATGAGTAAAAATAAAATTTGAAAGTTCCCCATCTCTCCCCTATATGGAAACGGACTACAAACGAGTACGGACGTGTGCAGTCGAGCTTGAACCTTTGGAATAACGAAACTGAAATGCTCTTTTTAGAGGATTACCATTCGGAAAGTGTTGTGTGGGATGCAAAGAACCCGCATCATAAGGATAAAAACAAAAACCTTGGTCGGTTACGATGTATTTCAGTCATCCACCATCTTCTTTTTTTCCAACGCTTTCTAATGACTTTAGTCTAAATAGTGATATGTTGCCACGGCAATCAAAATTATTGCAGCGGCAGCTTCTACGTCCATTTCACTGCGGGTTTTATGAACGACTGTGAGCATCCCGTGAATGTGGAGGGCACTAATGTGGAGCCGCCATTAGAGCAACATTGTGGCAATTACGCGCGTTATGTGTTTTTGTCTAAATCAAGTCAATTTATATTGTTGATACTTAACACATAAATAAATAAATAAAACGAAAATTATTTAGGTCTACAGGGCTGAACTCCGAATACGAGCGACGAACTTCGTCAAGATTTTCATCTATTCAAATTAACTTAAGACTCGCAAAAGGTTTAGGTAAACATTATAGATAGACATCCAACTAGAGACTAATACCTTCTAGGTATGTCTGAGTCAATCACAGTCTTCAGCCATTAAGGAAGTGTTAAATCATTGACAGTATTTAATGACTTCCTTTTTATAAACTATGTAGTAATGTTTTTGAAAAACACAACTATAAATAAATGTTTATTACACAGTAGGTAGGAACATACTTGTATAAGGGAGACCGAGGCGAATTGTGGCGATTTTTACATTTTCCAACATTTCTCAGAGAAAAGCTGTTTCATTTCTATGAGCCCTGTACTTCAAAATATAATACTTATACTATACAAATTAAACGAAAAAATAGGAAAAATAGTTAGGGTCCATCAGGAAATTGAAAAAACCAATACATTTCCTACCCATGTACCGAGGTAAGTTGTTGTGCAAATTTGTCAAGGTGAGTTGTGACAGATTTTATTGGAAGAATAAGTAAAAAAAACTTTAAATTTTAATAGTGGCTTTCGTTAGTAGAAGATAGTTTATAAATTAAAATTAATTGGACTAAAATTCCACAATTTATTAAGCTTTATTCTTCCTTTGTAAGCGACACTAACATTTTATATAAATTTAAACCAATAGTCAAAATCATAAATATTAATGAAGTGGTAATATTAATCAAATATGACGCTTTTTATTACATAAATAAAATGAAAATCAAATTTTATATAAAATTAACCTTTTTAAATTTCGACAAGCAGTTGTCCGCTGTAAAGCATTATAAGAGTAAACCTTACATTCAATTTAGAGTACACACTTCTCACTATGCTTTCTATTGCAGGAAAATTGTAGGGGACATATTATGCTTGACATTTGTTATACTTTTCTTTCATTGTCATTAGCTCCATTTTGTTATTTTCACTTTCTTCTCGTAAAAAGTATGATTCTTCACGTTATTTACTTGTCTCCTGGCTGCTATAGCCGCAATATTGTTTACTTCTCTCCTGGCTGCTATAGCCGCAATATTGTTTACTTTTCTCCTGGCTGCTATAGCCGCAATATTGTTTACTTCTCTCCTGGCTGCTATAGCCGCAATATTGTTTACTTTTCTCATGGCTACTATAGCCGCAATATTGTTTCTTGATGTTATTTGACTTATGTACATACTAAAAAGGTATTATAAAAAAGACAATAAGCCCTATGCATGGGTACATATGCTAAAAAGCAAAATAGTTATAAAAAAACAAATATGTGACAAGGTGCCTCCTCCTAGGTGCTAAAATATCCAGCGAGTCAGCAAGCAAATATACTACACGCAGTTGTTTCTGAGAAAACATGGACTGCTCTCAAAGTTGAATAATAAATAAATTCATATTAAAAATAGTGTCCGACTGTCTCAGTTTCGATAGAAATCGAAACCATACTAAACATTTTAAAAATTTCTTTCGGTCGGTTATTAACTTTCAATAATATTGCAAAAACACTTATCCGTTACGTAACAAATCATAGGCTATCAAATTTTTGGTTTAAAATTTAATTTTGTCATTTTTTTATACACGCAAACGTTGTACTCCCAAAACTACCTCTTATAGGACGGATGCGGCTAATTCGGTTAAAAGCTTTTTGAAATATCAATAATAAGGCGAAATTATCAGCACTCTATCGGTTATGGTTTGTGAGCAATCGACGCTATTACCACTCTGTCCCAACCTCCCCTGGTCTCAACTAGTAAACAACGCAAAGCATTACAAAATTTATAGTGTAGTTGTAAAACTGAAATAGACTACACGAAACAGGAATTTTATGACTTAAATAATTAATCTATTTTATCAATCATCATCATCAGGGTTACCGGATGATAAAAATAATCTTCATTTGTGCATCACGAATATTTACAACAAAATGCAAACTTCTAATTCATGACGACCTGTTACATTTGGTATATTAGTATGGACATGTATTTCCAACTGGGAAGCTCTTCAATGATCTCAAATCTGATGTCATCTAAAATTTATTCATGTATTTATTTAAACAATATTTATAATTAAATTTATTATAATAGTAGTATTAGTTGGTGTTTAGTTTGAGTTCTTGGGGCAGATCTCTTTTGTGATCTTAATTTTGTCCGTAGTCGGGTTTTAAATTTTAAACTTATTTTAGTGTTCAATTACCACGACACAGTGTGTGCAGCGGAATACATGATAAATTTATAAGACAAAAGTTACAATTATCGAGTTAATGGATACAAAGCAGCTAGTAACAGCTAGTGATTTATATTAGTATATTGGAAATATGTTAATTTAGCCCTATTATTTGATATCCCGCAAGTCAACCAAAAATATAATTTTGAATACAGGACTTTATGTCCTCTAGGGAGCACCATATAAACTTATAGCTATTAAGTACCAGCAGACTAACAAGATGCTTCTAACCATACCTGATTTGTTAAAATATGTAAGAACAGATAAACATACATACCTACCTGTTAAAAACGTATAACCTAGTTGAGCAATAAGATCAATGTTTTGCAACTAAAAGTTACAGATTTTTATGGTTTTATTTACAAAAAACTGGATAACCGCACAAAGTTATGTGCAACTTTCTATTGTAACAAACATTGAATTCTGCCTTTGCAAGTAAATCGCTTTTTGTTTCGTACCTATCAAACCTATCAGATTAAAAAATTACATTGTTTCCATTTGTTATCAATTCACTAACATAATACATTATCACAGTTACCTGATAGTTGTAACCACGCTCTGCTACTATAGTAGGGGTGTTAAGTATGATATGAAATCAGGACCACTATTACCATCTGTGATTTCATATATGTAACATGTAATTTCATCATCACCCGAACAAAGAACATGCATTTTCATCTTTTTCGCCACAATAATTTCTGGTATACCTACTAGCACTGGAATTTAATTTCTATAAAGTTTTTCACTGGGAAAAACCATACTAAAAGCGTTAGTTTGTTTTTTCTTTTAAATTGGGCATTGATTTCGACAATGTGCAAATTGCTTTCTTCGATAACATGTTATTGCTTTCGTGATTTTGACACTCAAATTTGACGTATTCGTAATCTTTTCGCCGTATTTAAAGTACCTATTCGAGATATTTTTCAATTTTATTACAAATATGTATTGCGTTTCACAACTGACATTTTTTTTGTAAAGTTTCAACAGACTCGATACAAAACTAGCGAATTAATAAAAAGGACTAGGGTTCGTATTTGCTTCTCCTCCGGTCTGCTTGCTGATACCATTGTCATATTATGGCTTTTTTAATAATTAGACAGCTGACTTTGCAATCAAATCTTGTTTTGTTACTGTTTTCTCACATTTGCTGTTTGCAGTAGCTAATCAGGGATCCGAGATTAGACAAACTGGTGTATCTACGGCATGTAGGTTAAATATTTTTTTAGTTCAATTCAATCTGCCTTCTATATCTATTAATTTTCGTCGACGTCGTATCCGCTGGAAGATGTCCACTGCTAAACGCAGTGCTCTTCCATATGGCTCCATAGTGGCCAGTCCTAAGCCACCCACGCCCATCGGCTTCTTTCGGCTCTAACTAGTCAATCTGTAGTCTCCACCAGGCAGGCATACTTCCCACGCAGCGTCTTCTAATCCCTGGTCGCCACGAGAAACTTTCCTACACAACGGTTATCGTTCCGACGAGCGATGTAGCCTGCCCATTGCCATTTCAGTTTGCTGACTATTTAATGCTAAATAAAGTCCATATACTACGTTTTGTTCTTGTAATGTAAGCAAAGACTCAGCTAGTTCCTTTTTATTTTCCCCAATATTGGTGACGTCATATACAAACCGTAAATTATTTTAATCTTCTAATACTACTCATTTGTACGGCGTTATAGCACGAAAATTAGGCTTTTCCTGAATTTCTCAAGTCCATTTTAATTTTCATCCCTGGTTAAATTCGATAAAATGAAAAGATTGTGAAAAAACTTTCATTGGTAGATCGAAGGAACGTATGTGAAATCGACAATCCGCAATGGGCCCGCATGATGGGCCAATTTGCCCTTGCCCAAAGTGAGTACAATCTGGTATACAAACAGTAGGGACATATTAAATAGATAAATAAATAAACAAAAAAAAATAAAGAAACAATAATTATTTACTAGCTCAACACAAAGGTATCGGTAGGTATCGAAAAGCGTAGTTAAAAATTCCCATGACGTAAACGATAAGCTTTTAGACAAACCATTATCTCACAAAAACAGATAACGTGAACATAAAAAATCGCTGCACTTTACATGCCACCTTTTGTAATGTTGTCACCCACAATAACAGCAATCACGCAGATAAGATAAACAACGACTGACCGGTCATAAAGATTAGCAAATGCGAAAGTGGTTAAGTTTTTTACTTTATAATCATTTTTTAATCTCGAAATGCGTATCTTGCCTGTGGTACTTCTACACGGGTATTTTTCTTCGATACTACTAACGTATCTGGATTTATTATACTCGTGATGCAAAATGAACAATTTTCTCTTGTTATTATTGAAATCTAATATTATTACAAGACTATGTACGCATATTAAAAATATTATTTACAGCTTAAATAGTTAAATCTAAAACAATAAAATTAAATCTAATATTCTTTTCACAACGCCCAGGCCCATACGTTTAGCATTAAATGGTCCTCAAGTACTGGTACTTAAACACTGACGATTCATATATTTGTTTTTTTTTAATCATATGTAATGATTGTTACGTCTATCATCATTAAATAGCTTTTATTAGCCGACTTCAAAAAAGAGGAGGTTCGCAATTCGTCAGAATCTTTTTTTTTATGTATGTTACCCAATTTCTCGAAGACACCTGGATCGATTCGAGAAATTCTTTTTTTATTTAAAAGGTTATACTTTCCAGGTGGTCCCATATTATTATAGTGAATTTAAAACTAAAACTATTGGAGAAAAAAAAATAATGTTAACTTGGAACTGGTGAAACGCCTTTTATGTTGATGGTTGTATAAAACTTTGTTACGAGTATGAATGTTTTTAGTGTACAAGAAAAAAAAAGCAATTTGTCACTGAAAAGAAAGAGAATATAAACTTTTTAACAAAAAAAAAACAACGGGCTTCAAAAAGATGCACTAAAAAGGTAAAAATAATTACTAATTTCCAAAAATCTGATCTGAATTACAATTTGAAGTTGGTGTCTATGTACATATGTAACAGTTTAAATACACTTTGCTTACATGACACCAAATTTAAACTGTAATTCAGATTTTTGGAAATTAGTAATTATTTTTACCTTTTTAGTGCATCTTTTTGAAGCCCGTTGTTTTTTTTTGTTAAAAAGTTTTTTCGCACGGTTGTCGGTCCTTCGAGCCTTGTAGTTATGCTTTTTATGCTTAATTAAATTGTAAATCTGTTCTGAAGTCATGTTAGCAAAAAATAGATTTTTTTTTAATCAGTGTCTCTGGCATAAAGATATATTATTAATATTTTTTGATTCATGTGAGAATCTCAAAATAATAAGCAAAATAGTTAGTATGTGGATAAAATAGTGTACTTGTTTATCTATCTATGGTCCGCTTACAAAACCCGCAGTAGTTGACAAGTATACAGAATGATACATTCGGGGCGTCATGTCAGCCGGAAGACGTCCACTGTTGGTATAGGCCTCCCCAATACGTCTCTTGAACGGCCGATTTCGAGCCGCCTGCTTCCACTGCCTTCCTCCGGCTCTAAACGGTGTCCCTATTGTGACCTTCTGACTCTACTATCGCATTCAGCAGGGCATGAAGCAGAAACAGCAGTGCAATGAACGCGTTCAGTCGCAGAATCTTTTTTTTTTATATAGGACTATTATTGAATACGAAAACGTGATAGTAGAGTTGAAACATACACTATGGACACTCGTCGTCTTTCCACCTGGTGGCACGGTCGCCACTCGAATTTTTCATCCCCATCAGTTATTAGTTCAATGAGCGATGTGGCAGTTATATATAATTTGTTGATGTGGCCTGCCTCTTGCCATTTCAGCTTGCGATCTGTTTCAGCTATGTCGATGACTCTTGTTCTTTGGCCGATATCATCGTTATGGATTTTATAGCACAAAAAAAACTCCAAGCACAGCTCCATAGCTCCATAGCTCTCTTAACGACTGTGAGCTTATTTTAGAGGCTAACAGTTAGCAGCTACGTTTCACAATTGTACAATAAGTTTTAAAAAATTAAAAAGACAGACCAAAGAATTTGATATTTCCAAGGACCAGTATGATAATACACGTCTAATAACGGCTTACGAAAGATCAAATAAAAAATATATGAATACAAAACAGCGCTAACCATCATTTATTTCTCCATGTTTTCTTAATACACATTATCTAACAATAAACATATAAACATTTAATACATTAAGTTTGCAATTGTCTAAGCCAACTATTTATTTATTAAAAATATATTTAAACGGGTTAAATTACATAATATTTATAATCGATTTGTACAAAGTCTTTTTCAATTTTTTAAACTAACATGAGTTTCTTTTCAAAAATAATTTCAAAGCTTTTAAAATATGATACGCGTTTTCCTTATAAACAAAATTTCAAACTTCAATATATATTTATAAATTTTATGGCATAGCAGACGCTAAAGACGATGCTTTCACGTTATTAGTGCTACTATGAAACTAATGAAATTGAAGTTTGAAATTGGGCTCAACTGTTTATTCAGAAAACACTATCGAGAGTTGGCGTCATATAAAGTCTAACTAAAGTGCTTTTAGTTTACATACAAACATTTGCGGCAACGGCCGACTATCTAATTCGATTCTATCGATTATTTTATAGGCCATCTGATTACTAGTAATTAAACTTATTGTAATACATACATCCGACGCTGACTAGAACATTTAATTAACCTCTCTGAAATTAACATTTTATTTACAAATTTAAGTAGTATATTCTGCATCTTATATGTATTAATGTAACTTATAATAAAACAATGAAATTTATGTAAAAAATTTAACTTATGTTAAAAAAAATCAATGAAATCGGTTACAAAAATATTCTGTTATTCAGGAATGCATGAATTTCCTTTATATAATATATATATATATATATATATATATATATATATATATATATATATATATATATATATATATTATGAATGGCGTAGAATTTATACTTTTGACTGTAAGTAGGTAACGTTTAATAACTAATTCGTGAAATCATTAAACATTAAATTGCAAATGCCTATATTAAATAAATATCTAAGTATCAATCATAGTTCATAAACATAACAGGTTCAATCAATAGTACAGGTGAATTTTATGTCGGAGTTTTTCGACTAATTTCGAACCTAATCGGGGTTATTCAAAAAATGCGAAGAGATCACGGAGCTAGTCGGAAGAATTCAACATAAAAACTTAGGTTTAACCATATTTCACATAAACTACGAATTATACTTACGAAAGGTTCAAGCAAACAACAATTTCCTCTTTGATTTTAAACTGATAGGTACTAATTATTATTTAAAAAAAAAATGAATTTTTGCAATGGAAACTAAACCTCTTAATTTATTTTAGTTACCAGAATGATAAATAAAGACTGTACAACTTTTGTAGAGTTTAGCTATACAAATAACTTATAAAGCCTAAAGAGAATTTAAGGTTTCTAAACTAGATTCTGTATCATCTTTTTCATATAAATAAAATTATGGAGATGACGACCTAATTTCCGTTATTTCAATTGGTTGTAATTCTACATCCATAAGTTGCAAATTAACATTATCATCCTTCGTGTGATACGAAACTGAGATCGTTTTATCCTTATGTAAAATATTTTCAACCTCTGCTCCACAGTCTTTGTTGTAATCCCCTTCTATGCTTCTTTGCTTGATAGAAGGATTCCTATTGACAGATGACGCAAGTAAAGTTTCTTGAATGGTGTCATTTCCGTTGCATATTTTGTCTGTTTTATGTGTAGGCATACGACCTGAATGGTAACTGTTTCGGACACCTCCTGTAGATTCAAAAAAAGGCAAGACTTGCTTGAATTCTTTTCTGAAATTTTCATTTAACCACGCGTAGAGAAATGGATTATAGCAAGTGGAAGCCATTGCCATAGAGTGAGCAAAAAAGAACGATATGTAGTAATAGGTCCAGTCTGTCATCTGTGCATAGAAATCATTGAATATATTGATCAGATTCAACGGAAGCCAAGATATACCAAAAATAGCGACCATGGATATGAGCATTCTGTTTGTTCTTCTCTTTCGATCTCTATCTGCTTCTTCTCGTTTCGTGTTTTTAGCCCCTGGTTTTGACCGTGCCTTATTATTAAGTCTTATACTGACACATGTGTAGCATATAGCTATTACTAAAAATGGTATAATAAATTGCAGGACAGTCGTAAAAACACCAAAAATTCGTCGTGACCTGTCCGAAGGCCAACTTTCTTCGCAATAAGTTTTGTTGTTTGTGATTTGGATGCCCATAAATAAACCATAGGGACAAGTAACGACAAGTGAGAAGATCCAAATAAAGACAACTATAAATATACAAGTATTTAGCCTCATTCTAGGATGAAATGGATAAATAATGACAAAGAATCTATCTATTGCAATAGAAGTGAGAGTCAAAGTTGATATATATACACTAGTTCCTTGAGCATACGGCATAATATGGCATAATAGTCTACCAAAAACCCACTGTCCTAAAAAGGTATACATAGGCGTTAACGGTACAGCGAAAATGCATAATAATATGTCTGACATTGCCAAATTTGTGATAAAGAGATTTGTTACCGTCTGCATGGCTCGATTTCGAAAAACAACATAGCAAACCAAAATATTTCCAGACACGCCTAGTAAAAATATCAATGCGTAAAGAATACAAAAGGCGACTTGTACTATTTTAAAATCTATAATGTCTGTAGTTCTATTTGATCTTGATTCTTCTAAAACCTCATAGGTTTCTCCAGTTAGAGTTTTTGTAATAATTAGGACTCCGTTGCGCACATATGACGTCCCGTTGGCCATATTTGGGTCATATATGTTTTCTATAGTCGTTGCAACATCGTTGTAGATGGTGGTATTGTATATGGACAGCATGTTAACGTCGTTCTTTTGTTTTTGTAGTAGAACATTGTAGATTTTCGTCTCTTAAGTTAATCTGTGAACAAAGAAATAAAAATGTTAAAATAAATTGTTTATAAAATATATAAAAAAGCTAAAAATAATATTAAATTGTCTTTACTACAGAATTTTAAATTTGCTCTTTTTGTTCCAATTGAGTTAGAAAAACACATGTGATAAGGACTTGCAACTGCCAGAATAAGTTTATTTATATATGTAAGTGTCTTAAAATAATAAATTAGGTAATTGGCTTAGTATTCCTAGGGCAACTCCTTGATTGCCCTGGGCACCTTCGTTATTTGAAAAACTTATAGTTTATTGCTTTTAATTTTCAAAGAATTACGTTTTTGACTATACAACTCGGCCTCTAAAACTATTTAACGAACTTTAATAAAAAAAATCTTGAGCACCGATGTAGTTTATTTTAAATGCAAATAGGGTTTCATATTGTAGATTTTCATCCCATATTAATAATATAATATCCAATTTATTGGTAGAATATGTAGACATAAGTACCAATATTTAACGTTTTTCCTATACCTTACTTACTTGTGATAAAGAGTATTTGGAGATTGAAGATAAACTTTATAAATATAATTTTACTGCAAGGTTGACGTGTTATAAACTAATAGTAAGTACGCTACAAGTGGATAGTTATATAGATAGATGATGTCATTCAATATTTCCATGTATCACCCGCTTGAGAACAGTTCGCGTGCCTCGCCTACATCACCGAGCTCGAAAAGCTCTCCAGATAGTATCGCATCGATAACTTATAGATACCGCTAATGGTTCAATACTCGGGCTTACTGATAGATACCTGTCATACTTCTAGCGGTTTTAATTTTATGATATTAATTTTTAGGGTTTTGTACATTGATCCATAAACATGTAATGCATAATAAACGGCAAATAAGACGATAGCGAAGGTTAATTTGAATTTATTTTATTTAGTAATTTAGTTTTAAACAATGCGCGCAATATTAGATCCACCATCTTGACAATGTCAAATTCAATGAAAACAATGAATTTAGCACAGAAAATATATCTAACAGAACTTTCGTTTCATCGAAATCGAAAAGAACTTAGTATAATAGACTGATGAAATAGACTGAGAGTTCCGAGATTATTCGCAAGACAAGGTAAAGCTAGCGTCCAAAGAAACTTGGAGAACTCAACAGAGCAAAGCAGTACTTCACCTCGGAGCAAAGGCTTTTACAACTTTATTTTACTAGTGATAAGTATAGTCCCATATGAAAAACTGCTGCCATCTCTGGCCGGATGCACCTGGATACCAGCTTGGCCCTTTTGACTTGGTTTAACCACGGGCTGTGAGCATTGTCGACAATCTCAAACTCGCAAGCCATAGGTGACCGCTAACCACTAGGACCGTAAGAATGTTTGCCACCTTAGTGGTATAAAAAGTTTTTAACATCAACATTTGCAAAATCATTTTCAAAAATACATTATTATTAAGTGCATTTTCGATAATTCAAATTCGATTTTTTTTAATAACTAAGGATTACTACTAATTTCATAAAACTGTATGAATCAGGTTATGCCCAAATTTAACTTAATAGTTTCATTCCAATTAACATCATCTATCAACTCTATGTAATAACTTCCAAAACTGTACATAATAAAATCCAATATTTTTATTATTATAAGTTTAACTGGATATATATATACATATACAAACATACATTATGTATACAAAACACATACCTTACACATAACATTTTACTTTTAATAAAATTTTGTTATACTTTACATTATGTTATGCAAATGAACTAAAAGCCTGAGGAATATTAATCGAATCGCTCTGACTCACACATAATTTCGACATCGATGCTTCAGTCGGTCAATAACATTAATACTCGATCGTCCATCAGTATTGTTTGACGTGGGCCAATGTAAACTGTTATATTTACATTGAATCGATGCTACTGTTTACATCCCTATCTACTATTTGGCAAACTTATTAATTCGCGTCAGGCAGGCGCTACAGTCTTGTAGTATAGGTCGAATTTCTAAGTAATTTGACAAGATTTTTTGTAGTTTTAGTTTTGTAGCCGACAGTGTTAAGTTTGTCGAGCAATTACTGAAATGGACATTTTACGCATTGCTTTTTTTGATAGCTTGCAGAGTTTCAGGTACTTTTAACCAGGTAAGAAATGTTACAATATCAACCGAAATTAGAAGAATTTCAAATAATGATTTTTTTCCTACTTCATTATGAAATAATATATTTCGTACCGAGTACAGAATGTCAATTTTTCTTTTAGAAAGCCATTCTGTACTCGGTACTCACGTTACTTTTTTTGAGATAGATTTTAAAAAACAAGTAAATAGAATCAATCAACATGTTTTTCCGCTAAAATATATGTCTTAATTTATTAGAATGAATAACCATGCCATGCGGTGCGGCGCGAGCGGCCGGCATCACAGAGTACATTATATATACTGCCGGCATCATTCTAGCCGTCCACTGGCGAAGTGTTTTTTTCTGCGGTCGTCCTAAAAATATAACTGGCCACATCGAGTATTTCTACCCATCGAGTTAATCTTTTTGGTTATGACACCATCAAAATATACCTAAGAGGAAACGATGTATGTGCATCTAAAGTTCTTATTTTGCGCGTTAAATGACGGGCTCAGAATCTACCTCCTCCGTCACATGCGCTGATGTCGGTCCGGCTCGTCGTCGGCTCGGCTTCTCTTTGTTGTGTAGTGTACTGCGCACTCGCTTTTGTTAAATAATTTCCATATCTTTGACGCCTTGTTGCTTCGGAACTGGATTATGATTTGGATTTTTCCATTGTATGTACTGCAATGTTTCATCCCAGTCGTAGATTGTATGTTTGGTGTTCAACCGTTCCGTGTTACGAAAACGAAGATTGACCAATTTCTCCAAGATTTATCATATACAATGTGGCCGCATACCAAGAAAGATATCATAATATGTTAGAGTTGTGTAGTTTGGATTACTATTAGGAGAATACGTGTGAAATGTAATGCTCCGCCGCCCGCCACTACGTGGTACCTAGATTGTGGCTCTATACTATTTTTTTAGCACAGTTTCAATGCAATCAAACTGTATACAGTTTCTTTTTTTCCTATCCTACTAGAGTTTTCTTCCGATCTGTATCGCGCATGTGAGTGTATAATAATAATATTTTTCGGCAAAGCACACAACACCATCTTAAACTAAACAAAGTTAGCTGTGAAAACCAGACAACTGATATAAAACACAAATGTTTGTCCAGTACAAGAATCGAACCCACTCCTTCTGTACAGCAGGCAGGAGCACTACCAACTGAGCCCGGAGCTTTCAAAGCTGTATGTTTAAGTATAGTCATAACGAGAGTTAAAAATACATGCCAATATTATCATAGTTGGGAATAATACAATTCACCAATTGACTAGTGGAAAAAGAAGGCCATTTTCTAAATAATAACACTATTTATAATTATTATAAATAGAACTAGACTTTGACAGCGGCTCCGCCCGCCCTAAATTCGGTTATCAACGTGGAATTCTTAAATTAACTCCAATTAATTAATTATACCAATGAATTGCTATAGCATGCTCTCGGTGCAGCAATAGTTCGTTTAACTCTGTTATAGTTATTCCCGCAGGAACTTTTAAATTTTTAGGGATAGAAAGTAGCCTATATGCTATTCCAGGACCTAACCTATATGTATGACAACTTTTATCCCGATCCTTCCAGTAGTTGAAGCGTGATTGAATAACAAACATCCATCCAGACATACAAACTTTCACATTCATAATATTGATAGCCTGGAAGAGATAATACCGCTTTTTGTACTTTTTATGTTATGTTTAATATTAAAGAAATAACGTTTTTTATTAAAAGAAATAAAGTATATTATTATTATTATATATTTATTCATTGCAGATAATATTACACAACTCTGAGTAACTGTGCCGGACTTGTTATCAAAGAGCGTCACGGGCTGATCAAAATCAGGTATATACTAGACGGTCACCAGTACAAGTCGAAGTAGATGCATCGGTCTAAAATGATGTGTTAGTTTAATAAGATGCGTCAGTCCAAGAAACTGAAATCAAAATCAAAATACGGGTTTTTTATTCAATCCTCCAAATACGGGTTTTTTATTCAATGCTGTCGACAGTCACGTCATCTTATACCGTAATTCAGAAAATTAGTCTAATACGGTAAAAAATGCTAGTCTAATCAAATTTTTTTTTTCTGGCGTGTTACAAAATATTGTCAGAACTGGATAACCCTGGGACAGATGTTGATGCAACTTGGCCTGAGTAAGCGTAGAGTTATAGTGGGACCAGCTTCCATACATTTTTGCCCACTATCCTTACATATGCTCATCAGCTCAAATGCTCCGCTGATTTAGTCACCAATTTATATTTTCTTCTGATGTTGTTATTAAAGTTATTGGAAAAAAAATTAAACGAAGCGATATTCAAAGTGTTAAACTTTAGTCATAAAGCCCTTTATTGGGCACAAGAGTGATTCTTTTTTTTTAAGTTGCAAAAAGAGAACACAACAGTAAAATTTACAACTGTGAGTTCTAATAAAAAATCAGCCATGTTTTAAATATTTCGCCCCTCGTTCGTAAGAATCAATGTTTATTTAGAGACCTTGAAAAATTTCGCTCTTTATAACGGCTAAAACCGTCATCAAACTACTTTATCCAGCATAAAACAGTAATAGATACATAAATGATTAATTTGCATAACAAACTGAAAAATAAAATAAAACATTGTCGTAATTTTTATTCGCAAATTGAATTAAATAATAATAAAGTTGATGGCGCATGAAAATCTCCATAGAAAAAGCATATACATATTTCAATCAGTGAATAAATCAGCAGCCATTAATATATTATTATCACAACAAATTTGTGGTGACTTGTTCTGCTTTTCTAGCACCGAATGAATAAACTAAATAACATATACGTTCAAAAACCATTTACTCTCAAAGGTGCTATAAAAAGGCTACTAGAGTTACGCTTAGCACCTTTGGTTACAAGAGGTACGCTCTAGATCTCTTATGCGCTGTCCCCAATTGAAAATATATCTGTTGGTTAAAAGGTCCAAACCAGGATATAGACCTTGTTCCCTGCAACCCTAATTTTCACGGGAATACGCTCTACAGCGATTATACGACTTTTTGTGCTAGTGTAAAACTTTAAGAAAAACAGTAGAAAGGGGTCAATTTAGAATGTTTTTCTACCGAATACATGTTTTTTCTATCGAAAAAATATAAATAAAAGGCAATTTCCTGACTGATCAGCCCAGAAATTTAAAATTTGGACAATGAGTTTCATATATATTGAAGGTGTCGTTTAAAAACGGGTTTTGCGAAATTCGACTCCTAAGGGGGTGAAAAAAGTTTGTGTGAAAAACACAAATTTTTTTAGTCATATCTATGAAATTATTTGACCTTTTGAGTTTAAATCAAGATTGACATATTTCACTGTTTTGAAATAATAGTACCTTGAAACTTTGTGCATATACTTTCTTTGCAAATAAAAAATTATGAGATTCAGTATTTATAACAATTGTGAGGTTAGGGGGTCCTAAGTGGGTGAAAAGGGATGGCAAAGTATAGAAAATAAATATTTTTATAGTCAAAACTGTAAAATAGCTATTATCTTGAAAATAAGTGATGAAGTGCATATATCAGGAATTTTTAAAAATTCAGCATTAAGGGGGAAACCGGGTAGCAAAATATTTCTTAGCTCAATTTACTTCAAACTTGGTATATATGCATTTTTAAACAGTTAATGAAACAGTAATTTTTAGAGTGTCTCCATGAGGAAAAAGTAGATGGCAAAGTTTGAATGCAATTGGCAAATTTTATTTTTATAGACTTATTTAAAAGGAACTTCGTATCAATGCTCTTCAGTATAAATGAAGAGCACTAACTTTGGTGTTTTCAACAAATTCGATCTCTAAGGGGGTGAAAGTAGTGGCAAAATTTGTATAGAAAACAATAATTTGTCGATAAAATTTTCTTCAAACTTAGCATTGATGCTCTTAAACGCGACTATTTCGCGAATATTTTGGAAATATAAGTCTGTTTTTTTTGCAGTTTCTCGATGCGTGTTGTCGAAAATTGAGAAGATTGGATTGCGTGCGGTTTTTAAGTTTTTGTGCTTGAAAAAAATATCTGCGGGACAAGATAATCAAGATTTACAGGTTACTTTAGGTGCTTTACCTCACCGTACTCTACAGTTACACGTTCGTTCGCCAAATTGAGACGTGAAAGAACATACGCCAAATTACCCTTAAGTTGAAAAAAAATGGTTTTAGCAGATTATCGTGTCACAGTACGTTTTATAGCCGAAGAAAAAAGATTTGCTGGGGAATGCTTACCGATTTACAAAACCAAATGAGGCTGTACATTTTTTGATCTTCTTTGGAACCGATTTATAACCATGAATGAAACGTGGCTTTACGTTCGTGGCTTATGATCTAGAAACAAAATTACAGTCTTTGATCTGGACGAGACCATCATCTCTATCCCCTAAGAAATTAAAGGTGAATCGATAGGTCGGAAAGATCATGGGCTCTCTTTTCTGGGATAATAAGGGGGTGGTCATGATTGAATATTTCGACCATGGAGCTACTGCATGGTTTCTGCATGGCTGATTGGTAACCGGTGTACATCCGGGAGTTTCTTGTCACCTTTTCTCTCCTTAGGCTAGTTTCCGAAGTTTTGGTAGTTAAAATGATGTGCACTTGTTGCCAGGCTGTTCTGTGGGAGCTGGGACACTTTCGGGTGTGCGATGTCGGCTTAAACGTGTGTGTGCATATATGTATACGTGCGTGTTTGTGCGCTGCACCCACTCGCGTTCAGACCCTGCCGCTATCGGGTGGCCTCGATATCAGATAGAACCTATCTAAGTTAATTTATATATAGTTTTATTTTATATATCTTTTATATGTATTTGTATATTCATATATTACTACACAGCACATACAAGAATAATTTTCTCGGGAATTACTTTAAATCCTGTCACAGAATAGTTAAATATTTTTAACGCATCACATGGTGCCCCCTATGCACTTTTTGTTTTTGTAACTTACGAAAATGATGGTACGTACGGAACCTTCCCACTTGGCCGGTTGTTTGTACAATATAAAATACATAGACGACTACTAGGGTCTTATAAGCTTCTAGTATTTCAATTTTTTATACAATTTATTAGAAACTAATATTTAATCAATATCAATTCTTACTCACATGGTGGGCACCATGCCTAATGCAATCTGAAAAATAATAGGCAATTGAAAAATTACTTGAATCTTGATATTTTTTTAAATAGACTATTTACATTGTAAATCTTGTTTATTAAGTGTTTCAATACAAAACATGAATTTATTAGTCGATTCACTATAATATTGTGTTTCGTTTGTGATTTTACAGTATTGCAGTTAGTTCAAAATTCACTTGACGATTTGAAAGTGTTCTAAGAAACCCTTTTGAACAAAAAGATTTTGTTCTTGAATTTTGAATTTGAACGTGCTCTTTGAATGCAGAACGAATTAAAACATTGAAATTCATGAGTAGGTAAACCAGCAAAAATTGTTTTGGTCCATTAAGATAATTTCCCTGCTCACATGTCTGCCGTTGCTATGGCTACAATTCGAGATGCTGGCTTCGAAACACTTGAGCATTTTCCATATTCACCTGACCTCGCCCCCAGTGATTTTTATCTATTTCCAAGGTTGAAGGATTATTTGAAAGGACAGAGATTCAAGATGATGAAGCCGTAGTCGCTGCAGTAAAACAAAGAAAGTATGCAGGATGAATAGATTTTAAAAAAATGCATTTAAAGTTAAGAAAAAAGATATTCCAAGCGTATTATACTAAAAAGCGAAAGTTAGTTAGTAAAAGTTACCGGAAACATACGCATTCTTATTTTTATTGAAGGCCCTGCATACTTAACAAACCATGGGTTTTGGGTTTACTGACAATTCGACCCCTGGGGGAGAAAGGGGGAAGGAAATTTTGTTAGGTACCTTAATATTTTTTTTATGTTTAAATTTTGGATACATATGCTCTTTTAACAAGTGTTTAAGTTGAAGTAAGTGTTTTTGGGTAAAAATTCAACCCCAAAGGGAAGACATGGGAATGCTGGGCAAAGTTTGTGAGGTGTAGGTATAGTCAATTTACTTGGAGCATAACGTTCCTAAATGATTCTCAACGCACTTAATACTCTATGTCTTTAGGTTTTCTGTAAAATAAACCCATAATTGTTAAAAATAACATTTTAGCTGCGCAAAATAACTGGACGCTCAAGCGTTAAGCAACATTTTCACACGTGGCGGAAAAGAGTAGGCTTTTAAAACAACTTGATATGGAAGATTTATACGTAAGCGTAGTATTTTTTTTTCTGTAGGACTTTGAAACTCAAACGAACGCGGTGAAGGATGTAAAACTATACAACATCTAGCTTAAAGAACTTTGCAAATCTTATAGTCTATGCGAGCGAAGCTGCGGGCGGAAAGCTAGTGCATAATATTTGTATTATATCATTTTATCATATTATCATATCACATCATTGTTATCATATTAACAGCAATCAAACTGTTACATATACACACTTTTTTGAATGTGTAATAGTAGTATACTTAGATATCTTTATTTGTATACGTAATTGTTGTATAAGGGCCTCTTCCGTAGAATTCTAAAAGGAACGGGTAAACCGCTTGTATCCAGCGATTCTCCGCTGCCATTATCAGGTCGTCAAGTGGTAGAGGGAATGTGTCCATCTAATGCCATATTTAAGCATAAACTGTTTATTACACACGTAAATGGGTCCAAGATATTTTTGTTTGAGAACTTCGAATTTTGTTTAAAAGTTTCTTTCCGAAGACGTCAATAGAAAAATTTCTAAATTCTGACAGACTGACAGTTTGAGAGAGAAAGTTGCCGCGCGTGGCACCAGCTTATTTGTGACAATTGACTAAGCTTTTTAGTACAGCAATGTTTTGTGATCAATGTTCCACAGGAATTTATTAAGGCTTGTTACAAAATAGACACCAAAGATCTATATAAAAAATAATATAAAAATATTGAATAAAATTTAGCTTCTTTATTTCTTCAAGTATGTCCTACCTAACAACTTCGCAATATATTATTCGTCACCTATTTTTCATTTATTTTAAGTAATACCATTAAAAGTTTGCTTTAAAATTACTCAAGGGTATAAAGAGTATCCCGGTTACTTAGCTAAAACTTAATAAGCATAATGGAGTTAATTAACTTACGTACCCTAAAGTAAGCAGGACAATAGAAAGGGTTGTAAACAAAACTTTGATATTAAAATAATTAGTTACGTAATCCGTAAGTAAAGGCAGTTCGACCGGGTAGGTTATTATTAAAACTCAACAAAATTAATTTATTAGACATGATACATAGACATACTAGTAGATACTGGGAACAGCGCATTGCCTAAACAACTTGGAAGTAAATACGGGCGTACAAGAAACGTACTTACTTACGAGAGGTACCTACGTCAGAAACGTAGCGAGACTGTGGAATCTTGTCTCTTTCTAACGTTTGTTGCCGCACATCAGCTTTGTCCCTTCCTAAAGTATGGTTTTGTGAGGCTATTGCGCGATTACAGAACTCGAAATCTGTGGATTAATTATACATGAGGAAACTTATTCAAAATTAACGAACCACAATTTTTTATTTAACTTTGTTTTCCATCAGGATCGAATCCAACAAAGACAGCATTTCCCATAGTTACAACTTTTGGTAAGTACATACCTATATGGAACAAAATATAAAATAATGACAAGTATCACGACCTACAAAAACTATCTATAGAGGTACTAAATTCCAGGTCCATTAAATTGGAGGTCCATTAAAGTGCTGGCATACCCAAACGAGTTAAGTTTGCAAGAATTTGATGAATTTTGTTACAGATCTGAATACACTTTTTAAAGTGAAAAAAAAAATTGTTAATATTATAATAATTTGGCTATAAAAACAGTTAGAAAAAAAAATTGACACTCAATTTTTGGGCTTTAATTTATATTAACAGCTATTTATAGCTTAATTATATAAACACACATACTTCATAAAAATCGGAAAGAACCGAAAACTATTCGAAGTAGAACAACTATTTATAGCTTAATTATATAAACACACACACTTCACAAAAATGGGAAAGAACCGAAAACTATTCGAAGTGGAACAGCTATTTATAGCTTAATTATATAAACACACACACACACACACACACACACACACACACACACACACACACACACACACACTTCACAAATATCGGAAAGAACCAAAAACTATTTGAAGTGGAACAGCTATTTATAGCTTAATTATATAAACACACATACGCACTTCACAAATATCGGAAAGAACCGAAAACTATTCGAAGTGGAACAGCTATTTATAGCTTAATTATATACAAAATCAATACATTTAAGTAACAAAATTAAAAATTCTGATAATAAAATAAAGGCCACATGGAATGTAATAAATAGTGAAACAGGAAAAATTAAACCGCGTGACAATCATTATTCACTTACTGTAAATTCAAAAATAATTGATTCAGATCTTGATGTCGCTAACTCTTTTGAGAAATATTTTACTGAAATGCCTACAATTACAACTAATGCATTAAATTCCTCTGCATTAGAATCAGAGTTACTTTTAAAATGTAATGTAAATAAATGCAAGGCTATATTTAAATTTGAGCATGTTACCTCTGAAGACATCATAAAGACATTTAAATTACTAACTCAGAAAAAAACTTGTGACCTATGGGGTATATCAGTCAAAGTCCTTAGCGAAATTATTGATATTATAGCACCAATATTAGCCATAAGTTTAAAATTTATGATGCCAAATGTCAGAAACATAAGTACAAAATTATCCCTAAACGGAGAAGTAATAGAACTATTAGACTCAACAGTGTTTCTAGGTATTACATTAGACAATAGGCTGCAGTGGAACCCTCACATTTCAGTTCTTGCCGGAAAACTCAGTTCAGCTGCCTATGCAGTTAGGAAAGTTAGGCAGCTTACAGATGTTGACACTGCTCGCTTGGTCTACTTTAGCTATTTCCATTCCATCATGTCCTATGGCATTTTGCTTTGGGGTACGGCAGCTGATATTGATACAGTCTTTATTTTGCAAAAGAGAGCAGTACGGTCAATTTATAAATTAGGACCTCGAATTTCTCTTAGGGAACTATTTAGGGAAATTGATATTTTAACTGTTCCTTGCCAATATATCTTTGCTTGTATAACGTATGTACGCCAAAATTGTCACTTATTTGCTAAAAATAGTGACCTCCACAGTGTTAATACAAGGAATAAGGATAAATTGGTAGTTCCAAAATGTCGTCTTCAGAAGGTACATAGCTCTTTCGCAATACAAAGTATATTTTTCTACAATAAAATTCCAGAACATGTGGTTAATTTAAAATATATGTCAAAGATAGTTTAATGAAAAAAAGCTATTACAAAGTAGATAAATACATAAATGATAAAAATGCTTGGAAAAATTAGAACTTAATTGATTTGTATTGGGGCATATGAATTATTTTTTTTTTTTTTTTTTTTAAATTAAAACATTGTATATTATGTTATTACCTAGTGTAAGGCTATATTGTATTTTTATATGATGTATAAAAGATTAACTAGTGAGTTTATTGCCGTTGCTTCTCGGTAGTAAAGCATTACGAACCTTCCAATCTTCTCCTCTTATATTTTGTTCCTTTACTACACACATTGTAACTAGTACAATCGAAGTTTTATTGGATTTGCTTGAGTATGTCATGCTCTCTCAAAGTGTCTCTGCAGTGGTGGCGTGTGTGTTGGGTCGTTACGTTCCCTAAAACATGGTTGAGCGAAGCGATGGCTGATTCATGTGTCATACTCGTGAACGGGTGCCGCCTGTGGAGGCTGGTCTGCTCTTGCAAACTTCTTTGTATTCTTAGTATTTAGTCTTACTTTTTTGTTTTGTTTATTAATACTGTAAGACATTGATTATTTCTTAGTGATGAATACATAAACTGTCTTTTGTTTATATTAGATACTTTTTTATGTTGTGCTTGTGCTTTATATTTCATGTTTGACTTGACTTCCTACTCTTATTAAAGTAGATCTAATGAGAGAGCGTGGTCTTGGTCAACGCTGATTAAAGTGAAACAGCCAAGTGAAATATGATAGGCTGTTGCCACGACACGAGTAGCATCAGAATAAATATGAGAACGTACTCTGAAACTCTGATGGAGTTCATAAACAACAAATAATATATTGAGTGTAAATTTTTGGGCTTTAATTTATATTGTTACGAAAACTAAGAGTGATATTCACTTGATTCTTATTTCAATAAATATATATTGATTAAGTAAATTTGCATATTTCATAGAACTAGATCAATATTTGAATTTTATACCGACATAAACAGAGAAAAACGAGATTTTCAACTTGTGGTCAAGTGCTAGCGTATATCGTACGTGGAACTGTGTCTCTGTGTATGCTTAAATAGTGTTATATGTCTTTGTACACTGGTCGAAACGGCACGCTTATGCTAGAGCATGCCATAGCCTTAAATACAAAATTAGAATGATTACACTACCCTATACAGCAATACTATTTATGTTGCTACCTGTGTAGATATACATACGTATACGGACACAAAAACCGAAACCAAACACTTCTCCTGTAGATATACATACGTATACGTACACAAAACGGGACATCCCCTCAATTTATCCACGAAGGCAATATCAGTGACCCTCTTCATTGGACATCAATTTCGATCACGAACTTTATTGGCCTGAAGTGTGTGTCAGCGTTCTTACGGAATTGCCTTGGTAACTGCATTACATTTAATTATTGCCTTACAAAAAAGCAATTTATGTTATACATGCAAATAATATAGGAATCAAGATTTTTGTCTTTTTTAGGGTTCCGTACACAAACTGTAAAATACGGGACCCTATTACTAAGACCCCGCTGTCCGTCCGTCCATCTGTCACCAGGCTGTACCACATGAGTCCAACTCGCACTTGGCCGATTTTTAAATTTGATATGAAATATGATCCAATTGAAGTCCAACAGATACTGAGTGATAATTTGTCATTTTTAATGATTCCTACGGAAAACGGAATTTACACAAGATCAAACCAACGTAGTGATTATATACTATATAATCTTAATTCTTTTTAGTTCTTGCAGTCAGGTATTTTCATTTATTAAATTTTTTTTGAAGTTGCTCTATACAAGAAATTCTAAAAACAAACAATGGATTATCACAATCTTATGAAACTAAAAACAAAACGTAAAAAATTAAATTAAAATTTAGATAACTTCGGAGATTATGGCAAATTAATTTTGTATAAAAAACAATCTACGGCGTTTACCTTAAATCTTAGAAACCGCTTAAATTTAGCATAGGCATAAACTGTTTTACATATGGACCATTAAACATAGCAATCAAATTTAATGAAATACCAAATAAAATCTTTTGTAATATTTCAAAAATAAAACAAACTTTATTGCACATAAAAACAAAAAGTAAAAACAAAAAAAGCAACTGGTGCGGGAGACTCTCAATAATGCAATTTTATCACCATTTTATTGTATTATGCTTTTGAAATTAGAAGACTATTAAAACATAAACTAACAGTTACAGCAAGAGAGAACAATGACCTCTTAAAAATTGTGCAAATATTTATTTACATTGGAATGCGATGTGCTAATACATACAATTTGTGTAAAATCTACTTTCAACATTGCATATCGTAGTATACAAATAGCACAATGTACTATTCGTGTACATGTCATGTTATCACATTTTACTAATTGACTTAGTACTTTACCACAATCGATGAAATAAGCTGGATTTAGATAAGCGACTAATCGACGTTGTAAAAATTGTCCACACACGCTGTCTCGCTGAGTTGATTCAACGGGCAATTTATTAGAAACGTACTTTCTATTTTTTATCTGCTTAAATTATTAAAGGGATAATTTTAATCTTATTAAAATATTATTGCCATGCTTTTATTTGAATTAAGGTATTATAGTTTTTTATTTGTGTAAGTGGTAGCGTTCTTGCTCTTTCGCAGTTGGCCTTAAATCAACGTGGCTTCCATATAAAAACATGTCGCTAAGAGCTGCCATTTTGATAAGTAGATAAATATATCTAACAAAATTTATACAAGTAGGTCTTTGTCTATATTATCTTTTCACGTGAACAAGTCTTTTAGCATAATTCCTGTGGAAAAGAATAAAATATTTGCACAAGCAGTGTGGAAAGCCCTTATACATACAAACATCTTGTGCAAATAAGGCTGAAACGGTTATGCGCACAACTCTCAACTTGTATAGATAGCCTCTAAGTTACAATACACATAATTTGTACATATAAAACCTTAATTTTCGGCTGTTAAATTTCACGCTGCATGTTTGTGCCTATGTATATCTTAAGTAAACACTTGGTAAAGTATCAGATAATAGGTACTGTTGCAAAGAAAAAGCTTATAAAACCCTGAGTAACTATGCATGTATTTATATGCACATATATATTATTTGTTGTTTATGAACTCCATCAGAGTTTCAGAGTACGTTCTCATATTACCGGTGTGAAGTTAGCGGCCTAAGTTAGCGGCCTTTTATAATCCGACCAAATTAAAAAGTAAGGATTTTAATGAAATAATTTACTGAATAAACGGATATAACAATAAATAGACCAAAATAATTTGAAACCGGTAAAAAATTAAACAAATATATATATAATTTAAATAATAAAAAATTAAAGTAAACGAAAACTTCACAATGTGATACTTATCGGCCTAAAAGGTCATTATAAAAATGCGGTAACACTTAGTGACGCATATCAAATTGAGCCTCTTTAAACCAGAAACCATATCAAGTTTCCAAATCACACCTATCTAGGGGTTAAGTGTGAGAAAAATGGTTAGCGGCCTAAAAATTATTTTCTTTCAAAATTTCAAACACACCGTAAATCTGTTGGTTAAGGAAAAAGTTACAATCAAATGCTGTTGAAACAAGCATTTTGTATTGTTCTTATTAATAAATATTGCTACATGTGTTATACCTCTTCTATTTAAATAAAAAAATAAAAGTTGAAGAAAATTTCACAATGTGATATTTATTGGCATAAAAAGTCATCATGAAAATGCGGTAACACTTAGTGACGCATATCAAATTGAGCCTCTTTAAACCAAAAACCATATCAAGTTTTCAAATCACACCTATCTTAGGGTTAACTGTGAGAAAAATGGTTAGCGGCGTAAAAAATATTTTCTTTCAAAATTTCAAACACACCGTAAATCTGTTAGTTGAGGAAAAAGTTACAATCAAATGCTGTTGAAACAAGCATTTTGTATTGTTCTTATTAATAAATATTGCTACATGTGTAATACCTCTTCTATTTAAATAATAAAAAAATAAAAGTTGAAGAAAATTTCACAATGTGATACTTATTGGCATAAAAAGTCATCATGAAAATGCGGTAACACTTAGTGACGCATATCAAATTGAGCCTCTTTAAACCAGAAACCATATCAAGTTTTCAAATCACACCTATCTCGGGGTTAACTAAGAGAAAAATGGTTAGCGGCCTAAAAATTATTTTCTTTCAAAATTTCAAACACACCGTAAATCTGTTGGTTAAGGAAAAAGTTACAATCAAATGCTGTTGAAACAAACATTTTGTATTGTTCTTATTAATAAATATTGCTGCATGTGTAATACCTCTTCTATTTAAATGATAAAAAAATAAAAGTTGAAGAAAATTTCACAATGTGATATTTATTGGCATAAAAAGTCATCATGAAAATGCGGTAACACTTAGTGACGCATATCAAATTGAGCCTCTTTAAACCAGAAACCATATCAAGTTTTCAAATCACACCTATCTCGGGGTTAACTGTGAGAAAAATGGTTAGCGGCCTAAAAAATATTTTCTTTCAAAATTTCAAACACACCGTAAATCTGTTGGTTAAGGAAAAAGTTACAATCAAATGCTGTTGAAACAAGCATTTTGTATTGTTCTTATTAATAAATATTGCTACATGTGTAATACCTCTTCTATTTAAATAATAAAAAAATAAAAGTTGAAGAAAATTTCACAATGTGATACTTATTGGCATAAAAAGTCATCATGAAAATGCGGTAACACTTAGTGACGCATATCAAATTGAGCCTCTTTAAACCAGAAACCACATCAAGTTTTCAAATCACACCTATCTCGGGGTTAACTAAGAGAAAAATGGTTAGCGGCCTAAAAAATATTTTCTTTCAAAATTTCAAACACACCGTAAATCTGTTGGTTAAGGAAAAAGTTACAATCAAATGCTGTTGAAACAAGCATTTTGTATTGTTCTTATTAATAAATATTGCTGCATGTGTAATACCTCTTCTATTTAAATGATAAAAAAATAAAAGTTGAAGAAAATTTCACAATGTGATATTTATTGGCATAAAAAGTCATCATGAAAATGCGGTAACACTTAGTGACGCATATCAAATTGAGCCTCTTTAAACCAGAAACCATATCAAGTTTTCAAATCACACCTATCTCGGGGTTAACTGTGAGAAAAGTGGTTAGCGGCGTAGAAAATATTTTCTTTCAAAATTTCAAACACACCGTAAATCTGTTGGTAAATGAAAAAGTAACAATCAAAGGCTGTTGAAACAAGCATTTTGTATTGTTCTTATTAATAAATATTGCTACATGTGTAATACCTCTCCTATTTAAATAATAAAAAAATAAAAGTTTAAGAAATTTTCACAATGCGATATTTATTACCATAAAAAGTCATCATGAAAATGCGGCAACACTTAGTGACGCATATCAAATTGAGCCTCTTTAAACCAGAAACCATATCAAGTTTTCAAATCACACCTATCTCGGGGTTAACTGTGAGAAAAATGGTTAGCGGCGTAAAAAATATTTTCTTTCAAAATTTCAAACACACCGTAAATCTGTTGGTTAATGAAAAAGTAACAATCAAATGCTGTTGAAACAAGCATTTTGTATTGTTCTTATTAATAAATATTGCTACATGTGTAATACCTCTTCTATTTAAATAATAAACAAATAAAAGTTGAAGAAATTTTCACATTGCGATATTTATTGGCATAAAAAGTCATCATGAAAATGCGGTAACACTTAGTGACGCATATCAAATTGAGCCTCTTTAAACCAGAAACCATATCAAGTTTTCAAATCACACCTATCTCGGGGTTAACTGTGAGAAAAATGGTTAGCGGCGTAAAAAATATTTTCTTTCAAAATTTCAAACACACCGTAAATCTGTTGGTTAATGAAAAAGTAACAATCAAAGGCTGTTGAAACAAGCATTTTGAATTGTTCTTTTTAATAAATATTGCTACATGTGTAATACCTCTCCTATTTAAATAATAAAAAAATAAAAGTTGAAGAAAATTTTACAATGTGATACTTATTGGCATAAAAAGTCATCATGAAAATGCGGTAACACTTAGTGACGCATATCAAATTGAGCCTCTTTAAACCAGAAACCATATCAAGTTTTCAAATCACACCTATCTCGGGGTTAACTGTGAGAAAAATGGTTAGCGGCCTAAAAAATATTTTCTTTCAAAATTTCAAACACACCGTAAATCTGTTGGTTAAGGAAAAAGTTACAATCAAATGCTGTTGAAACAAGCATTTTGTATTGTTCTTATTCATTAATATTGCTACATGTGTAATACCTCTTCTATTTAAATAATAAAAAAATAAAAGTTGATGAAAATTTCACAATGTGATATTTATTGGCATAAAAAGTCATCATGAAAATGCGGTAACACTTAGTGACGCATATCAAATTGAGCCTCTTAAAACCAGAAACCATATCAAGTTTTCAAATCACACCTATCTCGGGGTTAACTGTGAGAAAAATGGTTAGCGGCCTAAAAAATATTTTCTTTCAAAATTTCAAACACACCGTAAATCTGTTGGTTAAGGAAAAAGTAACAATCAAATGCTGTTGAAACAAGCATTTTGTATTGTTCTTATTAATAAATATTGCTGCATGTGTAAAACCTCTTCTATTTAAATAATAAAAAAATAAAAGTTGAAGAAAATTTCACAATGTGATATTTATTGGCATAAAAAGTCATCATGAAAATGCGGTAACACTTAGTGACGCATATCAAATTGAGCCTCTTTAAACCAGAAACCATATCAAGTTTTCAAATCACACCTATCTCGGGGTTAACTGTGGGAAAAATGGTTAGCGGCCTAAAAAATATTTTCTTTCAAAATTTCAAACACACCGTAAATCTGTTGGTTAAGGAAAAAGTTACAATCAAATGCTGTTGAAACAAGCATTTTGTATTGTTCTTATTAATAAATATTGCTGCATGTGTAATACCTCTTCTATTTAAATAATAAAAAAATAAAAGTTGAAGAAAATTTCACAATGTGATATTTATTGGCATAAAAAGTCATCATGAAAATGCGGTAACACTTAGTGACGCATATCAAATTGAGCCTCTTTAAACCAGAATCCATATCAAGTTTTCAAATCACACCTATCTCGGGGTTAACTGTGGGAAAAATGGTTAGCGGCCTAAAAAATATTTTCTTTCAAAATTTCAAACACACCGTAAATCTGTTGGTTAAGGAAAAAGTTACAATCAAATGCTGTTGAAACAAGCATTTTGTATTGTTCTTATTAATAAATATTGCTGCATGTGTAATACCTCTTCTATTTAAATAATAAAAAAATAAAAGTTGAAGAAAATTTCACAATGTGATATTTATTGGCATAAAAAGTCATCATGAAAATGCGGTAACACTTAGTGACGCATATCAAATTGAGCCTCTTTAAACCAGAAACCATAACAAGTTTTCAAATCACACCTATCTCGGGGTTAACTGTGAGAAAAATGGTTAGCGGCCTAAAAAATATTTTCTTTCAAAATTTCAAACACACCGTAAATCTGTTGGTTAAGGAAAAAGTTACAATCAAATGCTGTTGAAACAAGCATTTTGTATTGTTCTTATTAATAAATATTGCTGCATGTGTAATACCTCTTCTATTTAAATAATAAAAAAATAAAAGTTGAAGAAAATTTCACAATGTGATATTTATTGGCATAAAAAGTCATCATGAAAATGCGGTAACACTTAGTGACGCATATCAAATTGAGCCTCTTTAAACCAGAAACCATATCAAGTTTTCAAATCACACCTATCTCGGGGTTAACTGTGAGAAAAATGGTTAGCGGCCTAAAAAATATTTTCTTTCAAAATTTCAAACACACCGTAAATCTGTTGGTTAAGGAAAAAGTTACAATCAAATGCTGTCGAAACAAGCATTTTGTATTGTTCTTATTCATAAATATTGCTACATGTGTAATACCTCTCCTATTTAAATAATAAAAAAATAAAAGTTGAAGAAAATTTTACAATGTGATATTTATTGGCATAAAAAGTCATCATGAAAATGCGGTAACACTTAGTGACGCATATCAAATTGAGCCTCTTTAAACCAGAAACCATAACAAGTTTTCAAATCACACCTATCTCGGGGTTAACTGTGAGAAAAATGGTTAGCGGCGTAAAAAATATTTTCTTTCAAAATTTCAAACACACCGTAAATCTGTTGGTTAATGAAAAAGTAACAATCAAAGGCTGTTGAAACAAGCATTTTGTATTGTTCTTATTAATAAATATTGCTGCATGTGTAATACCTCTCCTATTTAAATAATAAAAAAATAAAAGTTGAAGAAAATTTCACAATGTGATACTTATTGGCATAAAAAGTCATCATGACAATGCGGTAACACTTAGTGACGCATATCAAATTGAGCCTCTTTAAACCAGAATCCATATCAAGTTTTCAAATCACACCTATCTCGGGGTTAACTGTGAGAAAAATGGTTAGCGGCCTAAAAAATATTTTCTTTCAAAATTTCAAACACACCGTAAATCTGTTGGTTAAGGAAAAAGTTACAATCAAATGCTGTTGAAACAAGCATTTTGTATTGTTCTTATTCATTAATATTGCTACATGTGTAATACCTCTTCTATTTAAATAATAAAAAAATAAAAGTTGATGAAAATTTCACAATGTGATATTTATTGGCATAAAAAGTCATCATGAAAATGCGGTAACACTTAGTGACGCATATCAAATTGAGCCTCTTAAAACCAGAAACCATATCAAGTTTTCAAATCACACCTATCTCGGGGTTAACTGTGAGAAAAATGGTTAGCGGCCTAAAAAATATTTTCTTTCAAAATTTCAAACACACCGTAAATCTGTTGGTTAAGGAAAAAGTTACAATCAAATGCTGTTGAAACAAGCATTTTGTATTGTTCTTATTAATTAATATTGCCACTTGTGTAATACCTCTTCTATTTAAATAATAAAAAAATAAAAGTTGAAGAAAATTTCACAATGTGATATTTATTGGCATAAAAAGTCATCATGAAAATGCGGTAACACTTAGTGACGCATATCAAATTGAGCCTCTTTAAACCAGAAACCATATCAAGTTTTCAAATCACACCTATCTCGGGGTTAACTGTGGGAAAAATGGTTAGCGGCCTAAAAAATATTTTCTTTCAAAATTTCAAACACACCGTAAATCTGTTGGTTAAGGAAAAAGTTACAATCAAATGCTGTTGAAACAAGCATTTTGTATTGTTCTTATTAATAAATATTGCTGCATGTGTAATACCTCTTCTATTTAAATAATAAAAAAATAAAAGTTGAAGAAAATTTCACAATGTGATATTTATTGGCATAAAAAGTCATCATGAAAATGCGGTAACACTTAGTGACGCATATCAAATTGAGCCTCTTTAAACCAGAATCCATATCAAGTTTTCAAATCACACCTATCTCGGGGTTAACTGTGGGAAAAATGGTTAGCGGCCTAAAAAATATTTTCTTTCAAAATTTCAAACACACCGTAAATCTGTTGGTTAAGGAAAAAGTTACAATCAAATGCTGTTGAAACAAGCATTTTGTATTGTTCTTATTAATAAATATTGCTGCATGTGTAATACCTCTTCTATTTAAATAATAAAAAAATAAAAGTTGAAGAAAATTTCACAATGTGATATTTATTGGCATAAAAAGTCATCATGAAAATGCGGTAACACTTAGTGACGCATATCAAATTGAGCCTCTTTAAACCAGAAACCATAACAAGTTTTCAAATCACACCTATCTCGGGGTTAACTGTGAGAAAAATGGTTAGCGGCCTAAAAAATATTTTCTTTCAAAATTTCAAACACACCGTAAATCTGTTGGTTAAGGAAAAAGTTACAATCAAATGCTGTTGAAACAAGCATTTTGTATTGTTCTTATTAATAAATATTGCTGCATGTGTAATACCTCTTCTATTTAAATAATAAAAAAATAAAAGTTGAAGAAAATTTCACAATGTGATATTTATTGGCATAAAAAGTCATCATGAAAATGCGGTAACACTTAGTGACGCATATCAAATTGAGCCTCTTTAAACCAGAAACCATATCAAGTTTTCAAATCACACCTATCTCGGGGTTAACTGTGAGAAAAATGGTTAGCGGCCTAAAAAATATTTTCTTTCAAAATTTCAAACACACCGTAAATCTGTTGGTTAAGGAAAAAGTTACAATCAAATGCTGTCGAAACAAGCATTTTGTATTGTTCTTATTCATAAATATTGCTACATGTGTAATACCTCTCCTATTTAAATAATAAAAAAATAAAAGTTGAAGAAAATTTTACAATGTGATATTTATTGGCATAAAAAGTCATCATGAAAATGCGGTAACACTTAGTGACGCATATCAAATTGAGCCTCTTTAAACCAGAAACCATAACAAGTTTTCAAATCACACCTATCTCGGGGTTAACTGTGAGAAAAATGGTTAGCGGCGTAAAAAATATTTTCTTTCAAAATTTCAAACACACCGTAAATCTGTTGGTTAATGAAAAAGTAACAATCAAAGGCTGTTGAAACAAGCATTTTGTATTGTTCTTATTAATAAATATTGCTGCATGTGTAATACCTCTCCTATTTAAATAATAAAAAAATAAAAGTTGAAGAAAATTTCACAATGTGATACTTATTGGCATAAAAAGTCATCATGACAATGCGGTAACACTTAGTGACGCATATCAAATTGAGCCTCTTTAAACCAGAATCCATATCAAGTTTTCAAATCACACCTATCTCGGGGTTAACTGTGAGAAAAATGGTTAGCGGCCTAAAAAATATTTTCTTTCAAAATTTCAAACACACCGTAAATCTGTTGGTTAAGGAAAAAGTTACAATCAAATGCTGTTGAAACAAGCATTTTGTATTGTTCTTATTCATTAATATTGCTACATGTGTAATACCTCTTCTATTTAAATAATAAAAAAATAAAAGTTGATGAAAATTTCACAATGTGATATTTATTGGCATAAAAAGTCATCATGAAAATGCGGTAACACTTAGTGACGCATATCAAATTGAGCCTCTTAAAACCAGAAACCATATCAAGTTTTCAAATCACACCTATCTCGGGGTTAACTGTGAGAAAAATGGTTAGCGGCCTAAAAAATATTTTCTTTCAAAATTTCAAACACACCGTAAATCTGTTGGTTAAGGAAAAAGTTACAATCAAATGCTGTTGAAACAAGCATTTTGTATTGTTCTTATTAATTAATATTGCCACTTGTGTAATACCTCTTCTATTTAAATAATAAAAAAATAAAAGTTGAAGAAAATTTCACAATGTGATATTTATTGGCATAAAAAGTCATCATGAAAATGCGGTAACACTTAGTGACGCATATCAAATTGAGCCTCTTTAAACCAGAAACCATATCAAGTTTTCAAATCACACCTATCTTGGGGTTAACTGTGAGAAAAATGGTTAGCGGCGTTAAAATTATTTTCTTTCAAAATTTCAAACACACCGTAAATCTGTTAGTTGAGGAAATAAATGTCAAAGAAAATTTGACCATGTGATACATATCGGCCTAAAAGTTTTTGATAAAAATGCGGTTTCACTTAGTGACGCATATTAAATGCAGCCTTTTTAAACACACACCTATCTCGATTTTATGACAAAAATGGTTAGTGGCCTAAATAATTTATTTGTTTAAATTTCTGCACAACACACAACACAAATAAACAAATATTTCGATTGGTATAAAACCATTCAAAAACTCATTAAGACAAAAAAAAATCATTTTTTTTTTATTTCTGTGTTGCAAGCGTCTGCGGTGACCGCTCACCATGGGGCGAACCGTAAGCTTGTTTGCCACCTTATTGATGTAAAGAAACAAACCTTATACGTATCGGCCTACAAGTAATTTTCATCAAAATTAAGTCTTATTTTTTGATTTTTTTTCATTAGGGTCTTAAAGCAAGCTTTCTAATTTTGGTTAAAAAAAAAATTTGATTGAAATATTCCTTTATTTTCTTCGTTTTTTTTTTTTCATTTCTTGTAATTTTTATCAATTTTACCACTGCTGTTATCGGAACATTAACTACCCATAAAGTAATGATTTCATTTATACACTTTGCATTGTTTGCCTTAATTTTTTGGCTTAAAACAAATATTTTGATTGAAATATGCTAACAATAATTTTTTTTTTTTATAAAATATCTTTTCATTGAGTTTTATTGAGTTTTTTTTTGTTTTTTTTTGTGTTTGAATGATACCGGTATATAAATATATTCTATTGTTACTATTGTCGATATTCAAAGGCCTAACTACTGTCCCCGTGGCATCGAAATGAAGTAAAGGAAGCTTAATCCGTTTTAAAACTTGTATTTGTTCTTTGCTGTAGATTTTTATACATAAAGGGAAAGATAATTCTTTGATATAATGGTAATGATCTTTTTGAAATAAGTATAGATCAAGTACATCGTTTTGTGACCTGTCATTCAAAGCTAATGACTCCGATCTAATTTTCCTAAGAGTTTCATCTGATTTTATACTCATGAGATTTTTGGTTTTTTCTAAATATTTTAAATCTATTTTTATTAATTCTCGATTTTTATGTATTATCGGTTTAGTAGCTAAAGATTATTTCTGAAAATTGATCTTTCTATTCCACGAACTTGATTTGTTAGTAAGTTTGTATGAGAATTTTTTTTATCTTGGCTGTAAACCGTTATTTTTTTTACGGTTCAAATAAATTGTGAATTTTTTGCATGAACTGTGTTTGCAGTTGGCTTTTATGGCGATTCTATTGTCCTTTAGGTATTTTTTGTATTTCAGTATTAGTATGCAAGTATTATTTATATTTTTCTGCACAGTTTTCTTTATAATATACGAATACGTATTTAGATTTAATTTCCCTTTGAAAAACATTGCTTCCCAAAGCTTATTATCAATTATGCATGAGCCTTCAAAATGCACACATTTTTCTTTTTTATTAATACTATTTACGTTTTCTGTTCCTTTTGGTAAAACTGACACTATGTGTCTAGACATTGACAAAGCCATTATTTCTTGAGGTATTGTAGTAGTTTCTGGCGATACATCATTTTCGCAAATGAAACTGGATTCTTTTTGTGTGAACGTATCATCCACTAGCGGTGAATCTTCATCATTGGTGATTTCTGCCTTAACGTGTTCCTCCCAGTAAAATTTTTTAGTTTCCTTATAGCTCGAAGTATTCCTTGTATCAAGTAGTATATCCATAGATTTTGTAGTAGAAAAGTGATTATGATAACTCCTAGCTTCATTTTCAAAATTATTTTTAAATGTTTCAGGACCGATATTTATTTTTAATTTTTTAATCCTAAGTTTATGGTGTGCTGCTTTCCAAACCTAATGCAGCCTTAAGCGATTTTTTATATTTTTTTTTTATTTTAAAAGCAGAACATAGAACATTGTAAATTATAGAATCAATTTTTCGAGGCGACTCCGGTGTTGTTAAAAGAGAAATCTTGTTCGATTGTAGTATATTTGTGACTGAGGTCTCTGATATTACATTGCAAACGGTAACTTCTTCTTTAAAGTGTAGGTTTCGGAATTGCAGATTTTTGTTGATTATATGGTAAAGATACTGATAATTCTTGTACTTCTTGCAGTTGATAGATTTAGATATAATTTTACAATCATCTATAGTAACTACATCCTCCTTTTTTAAAAGCGGGTTTATCTTTGCAACTTGTTGTGAAATTTCGTAAAAAGCTTTTTCTTTGGATGCATACATTTTTGTAGAAATATAAGGATAATATTATCCTTAATACTTGATTATATTTAACAAAAATACAAATTAACAATAGAAAATCAATATTAATTTTTAAATCGATTACTTGAAAGCCGTATTTTTATTTATTTGTTGTAAAAAACACTAAAACAAGAAAATAATTTGTTATGATTTCACAACATTACCCTACTCTAACTAAATCACTTTAACACTTGCTAATCAAAAAGATATATTTACTAGAATAAAGAAGTCATTAAATTTTATAACAAAAAAAGCATAAATCGCTTAAAACCAAGAATGTGTTATAATATTTAGGTGTTTTAATTATACTTAACAATAATACTAATTTAAAATAGAAAAAGAAAATTAAATAATCACAGCCGTATTTTTTGTATGAAAGAAGGATTTCACTAACATCAAAAAATAATTAAAAACAATTATTTATTACCTACAAATTCAGTTGTGATATAAACCTATTAAGACTATTGTAATTACAATAACGAAATACACGAACCTAACTAAACAATTATATACTCAAACGCACCTGTTACCTGTACACAGAATATACCTTAATTTTTATTTATATATATTTTATATACTAAAATGTAATAGGTCTGGTCATCAATGCGAGCGAAGATTTTCTTTGAAATAAAGGCCGGTGCAGATCAGATGCGTGGCGTGACGTGACGTGCGCACGCACCATTCGTAGTGTCTGAAGGTGCCAGATCAATTATTATGGTGTTAATCCGTACTATTTGTTTAACCTAATACTAGACAATTAACCAGCCATTTCATCGCTTCGCTGTGATCGGCTGTGATTATTTAATTTTCTTTTTCTATTTTAAATTAGTATTATTGTTAAGTATAATTAAAACACCTAAATATTATAACACATTCTTGGTTTTAAGCGATTTATGCTTTTATTGTTATAAAATTTAATGACTTCTTTATTCTAGTAAATATATCTTTTTGATTAGCAAGTGTTAAAGTGATTTAGTTAGAGTAGGGTAATGTTGTGAAATCATAACAAATTATTTTCTTGTTTTAGTGTTTTTTACAACAAATAAATAAAAATACGGCTTTCAAGTAATCGATTTAAAAATTAATATTGATTTTCTATTGTTAATTTGTATTTTTGTTAAATATAATCAAGTATTAAGGATAATATTATTCTTATATTTCTACAAAAATGTATGCATCCAAAGAAAAAGCTTTTTACGAAATTTCACAACAAGTTGCAAAGATAAACCCGCTTTTAAAAAAGGAGGATGTAGTTACTATAGATGATTGTAAAATTATATCTAAATCTATCAACTGCAAGAAGTACAAGAATTATCAGTATCTTTACCATATAATCAACAAAAATCTGCAATTCCGAAACCTACACTTTAAAGAAGAAGTTACCGTTTGCAATGTAATATCAGAGACCTCAGTCACAAATATACTACAATCGAACAAGATTTCTCTTTTAACAACACCGGAGTCGCCTCGAAAAAATGATTCTATAATTTACAATGTTCTATGTTCTGCTTTTAAAATAAAAAAAAATATAAAAAATCGCTTAAGGCTGCATTAGGTTTGGAAAGCAGCACACCATTAACTTAGGATTAAAAAATTAAAAATAAATATTGGTCCTAAAACATTTAATAATAATTTTGAAAATGAAGCTAGGAGTTATCATAATCACTTTTCTACTACAAAATCTATGGATATACTACTTGATACAAGGAATACTTCGAGCTATAAGGAAACTAAAAAATTTTACTGGGAGGAACACGTTAAGGCAGAAATCACCAATGATGAAGATTCACCGCTAGTGGATGATACGTTCACACAAAAAGAATCCAGTTTCATTTGCGAAAATGATGTATCGCCAGAAACTACTACAATACCTCAAGAAATAATGGCTTTGTCAATGTCTAGACACATAGTGTCAGTTTTACCAAAAGGACCAGAAAACGTAAATAGTATTAATAAAAAAGAAAAATGTGTGCATTTTGAAGGCTCATGCATAATTGATAATAAGCTTTGGGAAGCAATGTTTTTCAAAGGGAAATTAAATCTAAATACGTATTCGTATATTATAAAGAAAACTGTGCAGAAAAATATAAATAATACTTGCATACTAATACTGAAATACAAAAAATACCTAAAGGACAATAGAATCGCCATAAAAGCCAACTGCAAACACAGTTCATGCAAAAAATTCACAATTTATTTGAACCGTAAAAAACAACCGTTTACAGCCAAGATAAAAAAAATTCTCATACAAACTTACTAACAAATCAAGTTCGTGGAATAGAAAGATCAATTTTCAGAAATAATCTTTAGCTACTAAACCGATAATACATAAAAATCGAGAATTAATAAAAATAGATTTAAAATATTTAGAAAAAACCAAAAATCTCATGAGTATAAAATCAGATGAAACTCTTAGGAAAATTAGATCGGAGTCATTAGCTTTGAATGACAGGTCACAAAACGATGTACTTGATCTATATTTATTTCAAAAAGATCATTACCATTATATCAAAGAATTATCTTTCCCTTTATGTATAAAAATCTACAGCAAAGAACAAATACAAGTTTTAAAACGGATTAAGCTTCCTTTACTTCATTTCGATGCCACGGGGACAGTAGTTAGGCCTTTGAATATCGACAATAGTAACAAAAGAATATATTTATATACCGGTATCATTCAAACACAAAAAAAAAACAAAAAAAAACTCAATAAAACTCAATGAAAAGATATTTTATAAAAAAAAAAAATTATTGTTAGCATATTTCAATCAAAATATTTGTTTTAAGCCAAAAAATTAAGGCAAACAATGCAAAGTGTATAAATGAAATCATTACTTTATGGGTAGTTAATGTTCCGATAACAGCAGTGGTAAAATTGATAAAAATTACAAGAAATGAAAAAAAAAAAACGAAGAAAATAAAGGAATATTTCAATCAAAATTTTTTTTTAACCAAAATTAGAAAGCTTGCTTTAAGACCCTAATGAAAAAAAATCAAAAAATAAGACTTAATTTTGATGAAAATTACTTGTAGGCCGATACGTATAACGTTTGTTTCTTTACATCACTAAGGTGGCAAACAAGCTTACGGTTCGCCCCATGGTGAGCGGTCACCGCAGACGCTTGCAACACAGAAATAAAAAAAAAATGATTTTTTTTTTGTCTTAATGAGTTTTTGAATGGTTTTATACCAATCGAAATATTTGTTTATTTGTGTTGTGTGTTGTGCAGAAATTTAAACAAATAAATTATTTAGGCCACTAACCATTTTTGTCATAAAATCGAGATAGGTGTGTGTTTAAAAAGGCTGCATTTAATATGCGTCACTAAGTGAAACCGCATTTTTATCAAAAACTTTTAGGCCGATATGTATCACATGGTCAAATTTTCTTTGACATTTATTTCCTCAACTAACAGATTTACGGTGTGTTTGAAATTTTGAAAGAAAATAATTTTTACGCCGCTAACCATTTTTCTCACGTTTAACCCCGAGATAGGTGTGATTTGAGAACTTGATATGGTTTCTGGTTTAAAAAGGCTCAATTTGATATGCGTCACTAAGTGTTACCGCATTTTCATGATGACTTTTTATGCCAATAAATATCACATTGTGAAATTTTCTACAACTTTTATTTTTTATTATTTAAATAGAAGAGGTATTACACATGCAGCAATATTTATTAATAAGAACAATACAAAATGCTTGTTTCAACAGCATTTGATTGTAACTTTTTCCTTAACCAACAGATTTACGGTGTGTTTGAAATTTTGAAAGAAAATAATTTTTAGGCCGCTAACCATTTTTCTCACAGTTAACCCCGAGATAGGTGTGATTTGAAAACTTGATATGGTTTCTGGTTTAAAGAGGCTCAATTTGATATGCGTCACTAAGTGTTACCGCATTTTCATGATGACTTTTTATGCCAATAAATATCACATTGTGAAATTTTCTTCAACTTTTATTTTTTTATTATTTAAATAGAAGAGGTATTACACAAGTGGCAATATTAATGAATAAGAACAATACAAAATGCTTGTTTCAACAGCATTTGATTGTAACTTTTTCCTTAACCAACAGATTTACGGTGTGTTTGAAATTTTGAAAGAAAATAATTTTTACGCCGCTAACCATTTTTCTCACAGTTAACCCCAAGATAGGTGTGATTTGAAAACTTGATATGGTTTCTGGTTTAAAGAGGCTCAATTTGATATGCGTCACTAAGTGTTACCGCATTTTCATGATGACTTTTTATGCCAATAAATATCACATTGTGAAATTTTCTTCAACTTTTATTTTTTTATTATTTAAATAGAAGAGGTTTTACACATGCAGCAATATTTATTAATAAGAACAATACAAAATGCTTGTTTCAACAGCATTTGATTGTAACTTTTTCCTTAACCAACAGATTTACGGTGTGTTTGAAATTTTGAAAGAAAATATTTTTTAGGCCGCTAACCATTTTTCTCACAGTTAACCCCGAGATAGGTGTGATTTGAAAACTTGATATGGTTTCTGGTTTTAAGAGGCTCAATTTGATATGCGTCACTAAGTGTTACCGCATTTTCATGATGACTTTTTATGCCAATAAATATCACATTGTGAAATTTTCATCAACTTTTATTTTTTTATTATTTAAATAGAAGAGGTATTACACATGTAGCAATATTAATGAATAAGAACAATACAAAATGCTTGTTTCAACAGCATTTGATTGTAACTTTTTCCTTAACCAACAGATTTACGGTGTGTTTGAAATTTTGAAAGAAAATATTTTTTAGGCCGCTAACCATTTTTCTCACAGTTAACCCCGAGATAGGTGTGATTTGAAAACTTGATATGGTTTCTGGTTTAAAGAGGCTCAATTTGATATGCGTCACTAAGTGTTACCGCATTTTCATGATGACTTTTTATGCCAATAAGTATCACATTGTAAAATTTTCTTCAACTTTTATTTTTTTATTATTTAAATAGGAGAGGTATTACACATGTAGCAATATTTATTAAAAAGAACAATTCAAAATGCTTGTTTCAACAGCCTTTGATTGTTACTTTTTCATTAACCAACAGATTTACGGTGTGTTTGAAATTTTGAAAGAAAATATTTTTTACGCCGCTAACCATTTTTCTCACAGTTAACCCCGAGATAGGTGTGATTTGAAAACTTGATATGGTTTCTGGTTTAAAGAGGCTCAATTTGATATGCGTCACTAAGTGTTACCGCATTTTCATGATGACTTTTTATGCCAATAAATATCGCAATGTGAAAATTTCTTCAACTTTTATTTGTTTATTATTTAAATAGAAGAGGTATTACACATGTAGCAATATTTATTAATAAGAACAATACAAAATGCTTGTTTCAACAGCATTTGATTGTTACTTTTTCATTAACCAACAGATTTACGGTGTGTTTGAAATTTTGAAAGAAAATATTTTTTACGCCGCTAACCATTTTTCTCACAGTTAACCCCGAGATAGGTGTGATTTGAAAACTTGATATGGTTTCTGGTTTAAAGAGGCTCAATTTGATATGCGTCACTAAGTGTTGCCGCATTTTCATGATGACTTTTTATGGTAATAAATATCGCATTGTGAAAATTTCTTAAACTTTTATTTTTTTATTATTTAAATAGGAGAGGTATTACACATGTAGCAATATTTATTAATAAGAACAATACAAAATGCTTGTTTCAACAGCCTTTGATTGTTACTTTTTCATTTACCAACAGATTTACGGTGTGTTTGAAATTTTGAAAGAAAATATTTTCTACGCCGCTAACCACTTTTCTCACAGTTAACCCCGAGATAGGTGTGATTTGAAAACTTGATATGGTTTCTGGTTTAAAGAGGCTCAATTTGATATGCGTCACTAAGTGTTACCGCATTTTCATGATGACTTTTTATGCCAATAAATATCAAATTGTGAAATTTTCTTCAACTTTTATTTTTTTATTATTTAAATAGAAGAGGTATTACACAAGTGGCAATATTTATTAATAAGAACAATACAAAATGCTTGTTTCAACAGCATTTGATTGTAACTTTTTCCTTAACCAACAGATTTACGGTGTGTTTGAAATTTTGAAAGAAAATAATTTTTACGCCGCTAACCATTTTTCTCACAGTTAACCCCAAGATAGGTGTGATTTGAAAACTTGATATGGTTTCTGGTTTAAAGAGGCTCAATTTGATATGCGTCACTAAGTGTTACCGCATTTTCATGATGACTTTTTATGCCAATAAATATCACATTGTGAAATTTTCTTCAACTTTTATTTTTTTATTATTTAAATAGAAGAGGTATTACACAAGTGGCAATATTAATTAATAAGAACAATACAAAATTCTTGTTTCAACAGCATTTGATTGTAACTTTTTCCTTAACTAACAGATTTACGGTGTGTTTGAAATTTTGAAAGAAAATATTTTTTACGCCGCTAACCATTTTTCTCACAGTTAACCCCGAGATAGGTGTGATTTGAAAACTTGATATGGTTTCTGGTTTAAAGAGGCTCAATTTGATATGCGTCACTAAGTGTTACCGCATTTTCATGATGACTTTTTATGCCAATAAATATCGCAATGTGAAAATTTCTTCAACTTTTATTTGTTTATTATTTAAATAGAAGAGGTATTACACATGTAGCAATATTTATTAATAAGAACAATACAAAATGCTTGTTTCAACAGCATTTGATTGTTACTTTTTCATTAACCAACAGATTTACGGTGTGTTTGAAATTTTGAAAGAAAATATTTTTTACGCCGCTAACCATTTTTCTCACAGTTAACCCCGAGATAGGTGTGATTTGAAAACTTGATATGGTTTCTGGTTTAAAGAGGCTCAATTTGATATGCGTCACTAAGTGTTACCGCATTTTCATGATGACTTTTTATGCCAATAAATATCAAATTGTGAAATTTTCTTCAACTTTTATTTTTTTATTATTTAAATAGAAGAGGTATTACACAAGTGGCAATATTTATTAATAAGAACAATACAAAATGCTTGTTTCAACAGCATTTGATTGTAACTTTTTCCTTAACCAACAGATTTACGGTGTGTTTGAAATTATGAAAGAAAATAATTTTAACGCCGCTAACCATTTTTCTTACAGTTAACCCCAAGATAGGTGTGATTTGAAAACTTGATATGGTTTCTGGTTTAAAGAGGCTCAATTTCATATGCGTCACTAAGTGTTACCGCATTTTCATGATGACTTTTTATGCCAATAAATATCACATTGTAAAATTTTCTTCAACTTTTATTTTTTTATTATTTAAATAGGAGAGGTATTACACATGTAGCAATATTTATTAAAAAGAACAATTCAAAATGCTTGTTTCAACAGCCTTTGATTGTTACTTTTTCATTAACCAACAGATTTACGGTGTGTTTGAAATTTTGAAAGAAAATATTTTTTACGCCGCTAACCATTTTTCTCACAGTTAACCCCGAGATAGGTGTGATTTGAAAACTTGATATGGTTTCTGGTTTAAAGAGGCTCAATTTGATATGCGTCACTAAGTGTTACCGCATTTTCATGATGACTTTTTATGCCAATAAATATCGCAATGTGAAAATTTCTTCAACTTTTATTTGTTTATTATTTAAATAGAAGAGGTATTACACATGTAGCAATATTTATTAATAAGAACAATACAAAATGCTTGTTTCAACAGCATTTGATTGTTACTTTTTCATTAACCAACAGATTTACGGTGTGTTTGAAATTTTGAAAGAAAATATTTTTTACGCCGCTAACCATTTTTCTCACAGTTAACCCCGAGATAGGTGTGATTTGAAAACTTGATATGGTTTCTGGTTTAAAGAGGCTCAATTTGATATGCGTCACTAAGTGTTACCGCATTTTCATGATGACTTTTTATGCCAATAAATATCAAATTGTGAAATTTTCTTCAACTTTTATTTTTTTATTATTTAAATAGAAGAGGTATTACACAAGTGGCAATATTTATTAATAAGAACAATACAAAATGCTTGTTTCAACAGCATTTGATTGTAACTTTTTCCTTAACCAACAGATTTACGGTGTGTTTGAAATTATGAAAGAAAATAATTTTAACGCCGCTAACCATTTTTCTTACAGTTAACCCCAAGATAGGTGTGATTTGAAAACTTGATATGGTTTCTGGTTTAAAGAGGCTCAATTTGATATGCGTCACTAAGTGTTACCGCATTTTCATGATGACTTTTTATGCCAATAAATATCACATTGTGAAATTTTCTTCAACTTTCATTTTTTTATTATTTAAATAGAAGAGGTATTACACATGCAGCAATATTTATTAATAAGAACAATACAAAATGCTTGTTTCAACAGCATTTGATTGTAACTTTTTCCTTAACCAACAGATTTACGGTGTGTTTGAAATTTTGAAAGAAAATATTTTTTACGCCGCTAACCACTTTTCTCACAGTTAACCCCGAGATAGGTGTGATTTGAAAACTTGATATGGTTTCTGGTTTAAAAAGGCTCAATTTGATATGCGTCACTAAGTGTTACCGCATTTTCATGATGACTTTTTATGGTAATAAATATCGCATTGTGAAAATTTCTTCAACTTTTATTTTTTTATTATTTAAATAGGAGAGGTATTACACATGTAGCAATATTTATTAATAAGAAGAATACAAAATGCTTGTTTCAACAGCCTTTGATTGTTACTTTTTCATTAACCAACAGATTTACGGTGTGTTTGAAATTTTGAAAGAAAATATTTTTTACGCCGCTAACCATTTTTCTCACAGTTAACCCCGAGATAGGTGTGATTTGAAAACTTGATATGGTTTCTGGTTTAAAGAGGCTCAATTTGATATGCGTCACTAAGTGTTACCGCATTTTCATGATGACTTTTTATGCCAATAAATATCAAATTGTGAAATTTTCTTCAACTTTTATTTTTTTATTATTTAAATAGAAGAGGTATTACACAAGTGGCAATATTTATTAATAAGAACAATACAAAATGCTTGTTTCAACAGCATTTGATTGTAACTTTTTCCTTAACCAACAGATTTACGGTGTGTTTGAAATTTTGAAAGAAAATAATTTTTACGCCGCTAACCATTTTTCTCACAGTTAACCCCAAGATAGGTGTGATTTGAAAACTTGATATGGTTTCTGGTTTAAAGAGGCTCAATTTGATATGCGTCACTAAGTGTTACCGCATTTTCATGATGACTTTTTATGCCAATAAATATCACATTGTGAAATTTTCTTCAATTTTTAATTTTTTTATTATTTAAATAGAAGAGGTATTACACATGTAGCAATATTTATTAATAAGAACAATACAAAATGCTTGTTTCAACAGCATTTGATTGTAACTTTTTCCTTAACCAACAGATTTACGGTGTGTTTGAAATTTTGAAAGAAAATATTTTTTACGCCGCTAACCACTTTTCTCACAGTTAACCCCGAGATAGGTGTGATTTGAAAACTTGATATGGTTTCTGGTTTAAAGAGGCTCAATTTGATATGCGTCACTAAGTGTTACCGCATTTTCATGATGACTTTTTATGCCAATAAGTATCACATTGTAAAATTTTCTTCAACTTTTATTTTTTTATTATTTAAATAGGAGAGGTATTACACATGTAGCAATATTTATTAATAAGAACAATACAAAATGCTTGTTTTAAAAGCCTTTGATTGTTACTTTTTCATTAACCAACAGATTTACGGTGTGTTTGAAATTTTAAAAGAAAATATTTTTTACGCCGCTAACCATTTTTCTCACAGTTAACCCCAAGATAGGTGTGATTTGAAAACTTGATATGGTTTCTGGTTTAAAGAGGCTCAATTTGATATGCGTCACTAAGTGTTACCGCATTTTCATGATGACTTTTTATGCCAATAAATATCACATTGTGAAATTTTCATCAACTTTTATTTTTTTATTATTTAAATAGAAGAGGTATTACACATGCAGCAATATTTATTAATAAGAACAATACAAAATGCTTGTTTCAACAGCATTTGATTGTAACTTTTTCCTTAACCAACAGATTTACGGTGTGTTTGAAATTTTGAAAGAAAATATTTTTTACGCCGCTAACCATTTTTCTCACAGTTAACCCCGAGATAGGTGTGATTTGAAAACTTGATTTGGTTTCTGGTTTAAAGAGGCTCATTTTGATATGCGTCACTAAGTGTTACCGCATTTTCATGATGACTTTTTATGCCAATAAATATCACATTGTGAAATTTTCATCAACTTTTATTTTTTTATTATTTAAATAGAAGAGGTATTACACATGTAGCAATATTTATGAATAAGAACAATACAAAATGCTTGTTTCAACAGCATTTGATTGTAACTTTTTCCTTAACCAACAGATTTACGGTGTGTTTGAAATTTTGAAAGAAAATATTTTTTAGGCCGCTAACCATTTTTCTCACAGTTAACCCCGAGATAGGTGTGATTTGAAAACTTGATATAGTTTCTGGTTTAAAGAGGCTCAATTTGATATGCGTCACTAAGTGTTACCGTATTTTTATGATGAACTTTTAGGTCGATAAGTATCACATTGTGAAATTTTCTTTTACTTTAATTTTTTATTATTTAAATTATATATATATTTGTTTAATTTTTGACCGGTTTTTCATTATTTTGGTCTATTTAATGTTATATCCGTTCAATTCAGTAAATTATTTCATTAAAATCCTTTACTCTTTAATTTGGTCGGATTATAAAAGGCCGCTAACTTAGGCCGCTAACTTCACACCGGTTCTCATATTTACTCTGATGCTACTCGTGTCGTGGCAACAGCTTATCATATTTCACTTGGCTGTTTCTCTTTAATCAGCGTTGACCAATACCACGCTCTCTCATTAGATCTACTTTAATAAGAGTAGGAAGTCAAGTGGTGGCTTTGATAAAACACGAGCGTTTTGTAAACTGAGCAATAAACTGTTGGATTTGTATACTTATACCTCAAAGACAATGTCAAAAATGTTTTATTTAATTACGGTTTTTATTTAAAACCTTTGGGAAATAAATAAAGAAAAGAATCATTTGAAATGTCACGTTCCATGGACAATGAAAATGAGAAAAACCTATTCATAATTTATTTTACTTTTATATAATTAAGCTATAAATAGCTGTTTCACTTCGAATAGTTTTCAGTTCTTTCCGATATTTGTGAAGTGTGTGTGTGTGTTTATATAATTAAGCTATAAATAGCTGTTCCACTTCGAATAGTTTTCGGTTCTATCTGAATTTTGTGAAGTGTGTGTGTGTGTTTATATAATTAAGCTATTCCACTTCGAATAGTTTTCAGTTCTTTCCGATATTTGTGAAGTGTGTGTGTGTTTGTTGAGAGGTAGGGCACTGCAAGTACTCGCTCGAATAAGCCACCCGAACAACTAAGCAGGGCATAGCGAGTACTTGCTCGAATGAGCGGCCCGAACTGGGGAAGTACCTCCACCTTACAGAAAACCGCGGCCATAATAACACTAACATTGAGTAGTGTTGTGTTCCTGGCGGTGAGTAAGGTTGCCAGAGCTCTTTGAGGATTCGCTGCACGGACAGCGGAGGACCGGCGGTGCTTGTTGCTGTCATACTCGGCATAGACGCGGCGTGCTGGTTCGGCGGTCAGGGAGACCTGATGAAACGGCTGACCGCTGGCCGCCCGCAGGTTGAACGGGATCCCGAACCCAGGGATCACTTAATCTCCGCCCTGGGAGGCTGATTCGCCAGCCTGTGAAAAGTATCTGAAGTGGTAGTCGTGCCGGAGAAGGAGACCGGAGTGGACCCGGCTACTACAACAGAGGGGGATCAGGGGCCCTTCCGCCCGCCGTGCCAGCAACCGTATCATCTGTGGCGAGCTTCGGCAGTCTTAGAACCGCACCCTTTGCCCTCTATGCTGTCTGTGCAGTGAATCCTCATCCTTAGTCTTAGTAACTTTTTTTTATATATATTATGGCCAGAAGACAGAAAAAGAAAAGAGTTTGCACAGCGGCTACTCCATCCACATATAATGTGGATTTTTGCAACATCAGGGGTATTCACGCAAATCTTAACGCAGTCCACCACCATCTCGAAACTGCGCAGCCGACCATTCTTTTTCTAACGGAGACGCAGATATCCTGCCCGGCCGACACATCATACCTTCATTATCCCGGCTACAAACTCGAACACAATTTTATGAGTCGTGCCGGTGTATGTATGTTCGTCCGGGAGGATATCTGCTGTCGCCGCCTTCATAGCCTTGAAGACAGGGACCTGTCGATATTGTGGGTGCGCGTAGATTACGGCGGCCACACTCGTATCTATGCGTGCCTATACAGGTCTCATAGCGGTGACACGGACGTAACTCGACTCTTCACGCACCTGAGTTTTTTTTTTTTTTTTTTTATACCACTAAGGTGGCAAACAAGCTTACGGCCCGCCTGATGGTAAGCGGTCACCGTAGCCTATGGACGCTTGCAACACCAGGGGTATCACTTGCGCGTTGCCGACCCTTCAGAAATCTAATAACTTCTTTCTTGAAGAACTCCATACTGTAGTCCTTGCAGAAAACCTTGGCAGGGAGCTCATTCCACAACTTAAGCGTTCGCGGGAGGAAGTTTCTCTGAAACCGCACTGTACGCGACCATTTAGGTTCTAAAGTGTGAGAATGAATTCCCTGCCGATGGCGAGCGGTGCGATGGTAGAAAGTAGCCGTGGGCATCATTTCGAACAATTCCTCAGAACACAACCCATTGTACAAGCGGTAGAACACACACAGGACTGACCTATGGATTCTCTCAGCTGGTACTTTCTCCAACGAGAATACCAGATATAGAGGAACATACGAGCTCCTTACTGGACCTTCTGCTGACTACTCGTCCGGACGGGTACTCCGTCTCAGTGGATGCGCCTCTTGGCTCCTCGGACCACTGTCTCGTTCGGACTCAAGTGTCATGCACACAACCTGATCCTTCTGGGCCAACTAACTGGCGTCGTGTGTGGCACTATAAGTCGGCAGACTGGGATGGATTGCGTGAATTTTACGCATCGTACCCGTGGAGGCAGATCTGCTTTAACTCAGAAGATCCTGACGTCTGCGCAGCCGCAGTCACTGAGACAATCCTTGCTGGTATGGAATGCTATATTCCTAACCCGCGAGTAGCTGCCGGCGTCAAAAAACGACCGTGGTTTAATAGGTCTTGCAGAAAAGCTAAAATTCTTAAGCAAAATGCATATGAGGCTTGGACCACGGCTCGTTATAATAAGGATCCGAATATTTCTGAGTTAAAACGCAAATTAAATGCTGCCTCGAGGTTCAGTAAGAAAGCAACTGCCAGAGCAAAATTCCAATTCATCGGCAAAATAGGTGGGCGACTTGCGAGCTATCCTTCTGGGAGTCGTGCTTTCTGGTCGCTTGCCAAAGCTGCCGAAGGGAACTTCTGCCAGTCGTCGTTACCACCACTGCGAAAGACCGATGGTGACTTGGCCCATAGTGCTAAAGAGAAAGCCGATCTACTGGGCAGTCTCTTTGCCTCGAACTCGAATATGAACGATGAAGGCGCTGTACCACCTACTATACCGTGGTGCGGTAAGTCCATGCCGGAAATCTCCATAACGCAGCGGGAGGTCAGGCGGGCGTTGCTTTCTCTAGACGTTCATAAGTCGAGTGGGCCAGACGGTATACCAGCAGTGGTGCTTAAGCAGTGTGCTCCTGAGTTATGTCCTGTACTCACGCGCCTCTTCGCGCTTTCCTACCACACTAGGCAATTTCCGTCTACATGGAAGACTGCGAATGTGCACCCGGTGCCCAAAAATGGCGATAGATCAGATCCATCGAATTACAGGCCTATCGCTATTACCTCTCTCCTCTCTAAGGTGATGGAGCGTGTGATCAACACACAGCTTCTAAGATACCTAGAAGTACACGATCTGGTCAGTGACCGTCAATATGGCTTTCGCCACGGTCGCTCGACTGGTGACCTTCTAGTGTATCTCACACACCGATGGGCACTAGCCATTGAGAGTCAGGGGGAGGCATTGGCATGTAGCCTGGACATAGCGAAGGCGGTCGATCGGGTCTGGCACCGCGGTCTTCTATCGAAGTTGCCATCTTACGGAGTGCCCGAGGGTTTGTGCAAATGGGTGGCTAGCTTTTTGTCCGGCAGACGCATACGAACTGTAGTTGACGGTAGTTGCTCTGATAGCATGGACATTAATGCTGGTGTCCCGCAAGGCTCTGTGCTGTCTCCTACGCTGTTTCTACTGCATATCAATGACATGTTGGACATCAACAACATACATTGCTATGCAGATGACAGTACTGGAGACACTTTTTACACGGGTCGTGCAAACATCCCTCGTTCCCTTGTGGAGGAAAACCGCGGAGAACTTGTATCTCAAATCGAGACCACACTGTCCCAGGTCTCTGACTGGGGACGGGTAAACTTGGTCCGATTCAACCCTACAAAGACACAAGTGTGCGCGTTCACCGCTAAGAAAACTCCATTCACTGTGGTCCCACAATTCCAGAACACTCCCCTCTCCATCTCCAAGAGCATTGGGATCCTTGGTGTCGACATCTCCAGCGATGTTCAGTTCCGAGATCATTTACAAGATAAGGTAAAGCTGGCGTCCAAAAAACTTGGTGTACTCAACAGAGCGAAGCAGTACTTCACGTCGGGGCAAAGGTTGTTACTTTACAAGTCGCAAGTTCGGCCCCATATGGAGTACTGCTGCCATCTCTGGGCAGGTGCACCCGGATACCAGCTTGACCCTTTTGACTCGGTTCAACGACGGGCTGTGAGAATTGTCGACGATCCCAAACTCACTTGCGGTATCGAGCCCTTAAGTCTGAGGAGAGACTTTGCCTCACTGTGTGTGTTCTACCGCTTGTACAATGGGTTGTGTTCTGAGGAATTGTTCGAAATGATGCCCACGGCTACTTTCTACCATCGCACCTCTCGCCATCGGCAGGGAATTCATTCTCACACTTTAGAACCTAAATGGTCGCGTACAGTGCGGTTTCAGAGAAACTTCCTCCCGCGAACGCTTAAGTTGTGGAATGAGCTCCCTGCCAAGGTTTTCTGCAAGGACTACAGTATGGAGTTCTTCAAGAAAGAAGTTATTAGATTTCTGAAGGGTCGGCAACGCGCAAGTGATACCCCTGGTGTTGCAAGCGTCCATAGGCTACGGTGACCGCTTACCATCAGGCGGGCCGTAAGCTTGTTTGCCGCCTTAGTGGTATAAAAAAAAAAAAAAAAAAAAAGTTTATATAATTAAGCTATTCCACTTCGAATAGTTTTCAGTTCTTTCCGATATTTGTGAAGTGTGTGTGTTTATATAATTAAGCTATTCCACTTCGAATAGCTTTCGGTTCTTCACGATTTTTGTGAAGTGTGTGTGTATGTATGTGTATATGTGTGTGTGTGTTAGTGTGTGTGTGTGTGTGTGTGTGTGTGTGTGTGTGTGTGTGTGTGTGTGTGTGTGTGTGTGTGTGTGTGTGTGTGTGTGTGTGTGTGTACCCTTTTTTCCCCTTGATATTTGAAGCACCAATGGACCAATTTATGCTCATGCTCGATAATGCACTATTCATACTTACATATGAAAACAGTGTGAGCAAAAGTTAAGCTTAAGTAAGTCAAACTCCGCATTCGATTGAATATTTATTAATTCACTAGCATTTCCGACCAACTTGCTTTGATACGATCAAATTTTTTTTTTAATCTAAATTGCATGTCAAATAATTAAGTCTGGGAGCGCTAAGAGTTTGAATTCTCCCTATTTTATCTATTTAGTTATTGCTTTAAACGTACCCCCGACGCGACATTATAGCGCCATTGTGCCCTATTGTGCCATCCGGAAATTTCTATAAATAAAATATATATAGGTATTAAGTCAATCGAATTTGATGCCTAAACAAAACGAATTTTTCCATATTTTTAAATTCTCGCTTTTCTTTCTTGCGTTGGAGGTTTTTTAAATTTTTAATTTAATTTTATTTCAATTTTTTTTTATTTAATCATAGAAGAAGTTATGATAAGTATAGACTATATATATGATATGGCTCCGGGCTTATAAATAAGTAAATAAATAAAATAAGCAAACAAAGTAAGCAAAAGCTTGTGTTACGGGTTCCAGACAACGAATATAGATACATATATATTACTCTTTTTTGTAAATACATACATATCATACATAAATACACCCAGACTCAAGACAAACACAAATGTTTATATTAAGACATAAATGTTTGTTGCAATGGGAATCGAACCTACACTCTCTGAACAGCAGCTGGCCACACTACCAACTAGGCTGCGAGGAATTATTAATTAATATTTAAGTTATTGTACAGCCACCATCGTACTGTAAATAGAATTAAAAACATCAGTAAAAGACTAATCCAAACACTACATATCCGCAATTTTTTTCAACGGTGGACTAGTGTGGTGGATATCCTCGCTGCAGCATCAGACAAGAAATTCCATAATCTTGCGTAGTCATGTAGCATACATGGGTGTTTAAAATTTTAGGTCAGACATATGGTTGAAAGTAAAGTAAATATCATTTTTGCGTCTAAGATCCCTAGCTCAGCTAACAAAAGAGCTGATAACTTTGAAACAGGTGAACGGAATTTGATAAACCATTTCTTAGAAAAACCGCTAGAAAACCTGCTTTCAAATAAAAATAAACCGTATCCCAAACATATTTAAGAGCTACGGTGCCTCAGTCAGATGCACACACACACACACACACATAGCGGTCAAACTAATAACTCCCATCTTTTCCCGTCGGGGTCAATGAACAAATAAATATATGTAATACAAAATCTAGAAGTCTTCAATACCAACTAAATTTAATTGAATTTTAATTAAGGCTGTGCGTTTAGCTCATACAGTAGCTATTTGGTGCATTTAAGACGTTTTCACAAAGTTTTATTTAGTTTCACATATTACAGGGTAATCAAATCTTGTAAATTAAATTTGACCTACTTTCTGGTGTTTGATTAAGTTGAAAATTTGCATACACACGTAAATCAGATTACAATGCAATAGAATGATGTCATACAGCTGGTCTGATGACGGAGCCGATAGGAACTCTGTACGACGCTGCTTTATGAAGTATTTTTTTTTCTTTTTTATTTATACTACGAATGTGGCAAACAAGCATATGGTCCGCCTGATGGTAAGCGGTCACCGTAGCCTATGGACGCTTGTAACACCAGGGGTATCAGGGGTAAGTTTGGGCTTGTTTGATTTTTCTCTGTATACTCTGGTCTCAAACAATAACCAAGGCCTGATAAAAGCTTGTCTGTAAAAAAAATCTTTTACATTTTGCATCACAACACAGATATTCTAGTAAAAAACAATTGACTTTATAAGGATAATGGAATCGCAAAGTGGTCTGATAACGTATCACTAGAACTAAGCATTACTGGATTAGTTCGTTATCAACATCTGTGGTGCGCGGAAATCTTCATAAATCTCTTTAAGACTCTTTCGTTTACCGCCTATTTTCTCTCTTATCTAAAACCTTGATTGAAATACGTGCCCAAACTTTGTTTTCTCAGAGATTGACTTTTGACTATCGGGCATGTAAACGACAACGGCCTCTTGAAAAGTAAAGACGCAACTTTATCTTTTGTGAAATACCTACAGTTACTGGAATAATTGGTCTTCGCTTCCTTTCTCTGAGGAGAGTACTGTGCCCCTGTAGTGAGGACAAACAACGGTTTAGGCATTGTAATAAGTATACACATTTCAAATTGTTTTACTTCGTGTGTAGTGAGGCCCTTAGGTCTGCTGTGGGCCTTAATTTTTTTTATCACTGCGGTGTCACCGCAGCCTATGGACGCTTGCAACACCAGGGTTATGAGGAACCCCCATAATGTAGTCCTTAGTTAGAGAAACCTTGGTAGGGAGCTCATTCCACAACCTAAGCGTAAAGTTTCTATGGAACCGCACTGTATGTGACCATTTAGGTTCTAAGGTGTGAGGATGAATTTTTAGCCGATTGCAAGCAGTGCGATGGTACAAACTGCACTCTCGTTGGTAATTGAAAACTTTTCCCACTCGGTGGACAATGTGTTATTTTTTGTTTATTTCCTTTCACCCTCCAAATTTGTTAGGAGGTGGACCAGCTTAAGTTGACTTCTTCGAGTTAGGCATAAATGCCTAATTTACATGATGATAAATAAATACATCAAATCTATACCCATAGATAGAACAAACACAAAAGTGTAATGCCATCAATACAGATCTAAACACTTGTTAGAGTTACAGTACACAGTAAATTTTGCAAAATATATAACTCTAGGGGTTGAAATATAGTACAAAAATTTATCATCAAATAAAATTCATTAAAATATGTATATGCTAAATAAGTACAAAAATTACAGGTGACGTGTTTACTATCCGATTTTAGATAATCAACCCTTAAGGGATTAAATAGGTAGTACTTAAAACTTTGTATGGCATCTGATTATTTTTATTCCTTAAACCATAAAAATCTGCCAAGTGCGAGTCGGACGCGCGCAAAAAGGGTTCCGTGCCATTATCTATAAAAATAGCAAAAAAAATCACGTTTGTTGTATGGGAGCCCCCTTAAATATTTCTTTATTTTTATTTAATGATTTATTTTTAAAGTGAATATATAATATTATATATATTCTGTAAATATTTAAAGCGTCTACCTGTTGCTGTTATCAATATTGAGCAAAAACGAGCAAAAAAAATCACGTTTGTTGTATGGGAGCCTCCTTCAATATTTTTTTTATTCTGTTTTTTAGTAGTTGTTGTTATAGCGGCAACGAAAATTCAGCTTCTGTGAAAATTTCAACTGTCTAACTATCACACTTCATGAGATACAGCCTGGTGACAGACGGACGGACGGACGGACAGCGGAGTCTTAGTAATAGAGCCCCGTTTTTTACCCTTTAGGTACGCAACCCTAAAAAACATTAATATATTCAAAACATGTGACTAATAACGTTAGATTTTCCACTGATTTAGTCAGTGGGAAATATAGCGTTTTTAGTTCCGTTGGTATTCAAGGGATAATTTTATTTTTCTGCGTAAATCTTATTCGATCAAACAGAACTCTTACTTACCTAATTGGTCGGTTTTCTTTTGTATTTCTGTTCATGATTGTACTATAAAACATTGAAAAGGTGCCCTGGCAGTGTCATCGTTAACAGCACTTCCTGTAGTGCGGTTGGTAGTGCTGCTAACAGTAAACGAAAAGTTGTATATAGATTTTATTTCAATTTTTTGAAATATCATCTCCTACTGGAGTAAAATAGGGCAACATGTTACATCCCTTTAATAGGATGACGCGACGGAAAATTATAATGATGCGGGTAACACCACGGGTAACAGGGTAACTAATCACCATACAAACAAACACATTGATAAGTGCAGATTCTACTTCTTTATAACGGGGTATAAAAGAGCATGTTCATTTGTATTGTCATAGTTTTACTCATTACTTGGCATTTTCACATGTTAAAGGCAGTTGTTACAAAAATCGATATAAATACATCGATGGTTCCATAAAATGTAAGGTGGCACCAATAGTATAGCGCGCTATCACATTATGTAGGTACATATATCATATGTATAATATAGTTATAATAGCATTGTACGCTATTTATTACTAGCTTTTGCCCGCATTTTCATCCGCCCTAAATTTGGTTATCGGTGTAGGATTTCAAGTAGCTTATGGCCTTTCTTTGGACTCGAAGTGCCAAATTTTATCCTAATGGGTACAGCGGGTTAGGCGTGAAGAGGTAACAGACAGACCGACAGAGTAACTTTCGCATTTATAATATTAGTATGGATTGGCATAAGATTCTCGTTGTTACTGTATAAAATGTCTAGTATAGCAAAAAAAAAACATTCCGTAAAGTTTGAAGGAAACTTAATCCAACAAATCTCCTATTCCTTAAAAAAATGTTGAATATAAACGCAAGTTATCTTTAGCCCGTCTCCATTTCCCTCGAATAACCTAGTTTGAACAAGTTTACAGACGTTGATTTATTCCAGCTGTAGCTGTAGGTGACACTAGACGTAATGAAGTTTTGAGGTTAGGCCGTCAAAATAGGTTGAATGCAAAATTGGATTCTTGAAATAGAATCTGATCGTTATTCAATCTTTGCCGTGTTATATTAAAAGAACCACTGATATTATTAGGGTAATATTTTAATAAAATATGGCCGATCATCTCTCCTTTGAACAAAATCGTGGATGTTTCATCAAAGAATTGACGATTTATTACATAAAAACCCCAGCTTTTAACCTCTTAACGCTTCACTAAGCACGCTGCGTATTTCAACCAAAAATACTTTTATTGTCTAAGTGAGAACCTTTACCTAAGCGACTGCTTAAAAATATCTTGACCTCAGAGATATTTTATGAACGAGTGCCTACTGTACAAGTTTGGATCTGTGACCTTTTCCGCATATACCACCTTATCTACGAACAATAGCTCCGTTGTAAAGAAGATACTTTAGAAGATTTTATAATCGTAATGCTACGATAAAGTTCAGTTACCACTAGACTGGAATTTAAATGATTTTAAGACATATTTAAGACTAGCTTCTGCCAGTCGAAGGCCGAAGATTTTGTTGACCCGAGTTTGTAATTTCCACACCACCCGTTTTTCATCACATATGCGAGTAAATAAATTAAAAAAATATAAGATGAATCACCCGATTGTGTATGTCGGGAATAGTAATAACATATCTAGATAATTTATGAACGAAAAGATTTGTACAAAACTTATTAAGAACTTTTTAGTACAGCTTTTATCCATATTTAATAGAATAGGCGCGTCATTACCACGCGCGCGCTTTGCTTACAGGAAAGAAAAGCCCGTGGGTCTTACCGACCCGATCGGTACCCACTTTAACTGCACATAATGACACTGTTTACGAGTAAGTGTGATAAAAAATAATATTATTTTGAGTTTATATTACATCAGTTTATAGCTTAAAACAAGCAAATTTGCGTCACGATTGCTTGTAATGTAATGTAAAAAATCTTAGTGCGATATATATTTTTTTTTTTTAATACCACTAAGGTGGCAAACAAGCCTACGGTCCGCCTATAGGAAGCGGTCACCGTAGCCTATGGACGCTTGCAAAACCAGGGGTATCACTCGCGCGTTACTTATTATATATATATTTCCCACTACAGGGCACAGCCTTCTTCTTGTATAAAAGAGGCTTAGGGCAAAGTCTACCGTGCTATCCTAGTGCTATTTGGCGACTTTGTCAAGCTATTGGCCAGGTGGCGACCGTCAGAATTATCAACCAACCCAAGAGACTTCGCTTAGAAACTGCTGTCATATAACAACAGTCAGTATCGATAGGGATAGTGCTGTACGAAGCAATGATGATCTCTTAAGAATGTGCTACTAAGCGGTCACCCATCTAAAGACCGACTACTCCCGACATTGCTTAACTTCAAACAGTTACTGACACAAATTTTAATGGGCCAAGAGCTACGGGTTCCGATTTCAAGTAAAATCACGTCCGACAGAATGTTTCTTTTAGTTCTATTTGCAGCTCAATTCGATGTCTGCTCCAGTACCTATCGATGCAGAGATATTAAAAATGCAAATGCAATCACTGGACTTGTTAGTCTGGTTCAACTTGACGTACCTACGTCATACAAAGTAGAACTTGTGAAAATAAAAAGTTAGTATTAACTTTCAAATAAGAAATTCGAATTAAATTGATTTTTCTCGTATATTTGAAATAAGCTTTTGGAAGGTATTATATTTTTAGGGCCTATCATAATTTTTTTTTATAGTTTAGTTAAAAATAAACAAAACAAAAATCGACCAAGTGTGTCTTACACGCATTAGGTTAGTAGTTAGTCCCTAAATGTTCCATTAAATTTGAGCGGATATCTGAAAAAATTACGAACTGGTTTTGTTCATAACAATAATTTTGTTTGTATATTTATATTTTTTAAATGTTTGAGCTTATGTTAAAAAATTTAGAGGGAGGAGACACAAAGCTTTGAAATATGGAAGCTAATAACTCGCAAAGTACACCTGAGAAAGCTTGAGGGAAGCACTAAGTTAAAAAAATTAAATGCATTTTTAAGACCAACAACACTTAACACACGATAGGGTGAAAAATATACAATCATCAGCAGCAATCACACATGTTTTAAACTAAAGGCAGCATCTCATGTTGTGTCAGCATGTCATGTTTGCACTTTTACTGCGCAAATTTCCTAAACAAAGCAAAACATTGAAAATATAGATTCCGATCCGAAACTGTAGGTGAACGTTTCCATTCAAAACTGAACGTAAAGATTGCTCTTAAACCAAAAAAAGAAAGTTATTTTATAGAAAAAAATACGATTTACGTGTGCTTCATACAAACGAATTTTTTTTTGAAATTAACTTATCAAACTCTGCGAAATTTTGCAGACAGAATCTCAAGCCAAATTTTGGTGTCTAAGGTTGTCCAAAAACCAAAAAAAAAAGTTAATTTTTCGTCATTTATGACCAATTATATGAAAAACTAGAATCCCGCATAACATTCAAACAATACAAATTTTCAGAAAACTAACACCAGATATTTATTCCTAGAACGTTTGTCTTCAAACATTTTTTAATGTTTAATTAGAAGGTACCTAGCGTAAGTAGCGAGTTTCCGTGGATATAAGAAATATAAATGCGACAAATATAACAGTTATCAATAATTAAAATCAATACATTTCGATGATTCAAATAAAATAGTTAGTTCGGCTGTGGCTGGAGTAGCTCCGACACACGACTGGAGTTAACTATCTCTCTCTGTCTTTTTCTTTCTCTCTCTCTCTCTCTCTCTTTCTAAAAAATAATAAATATTATAATATAAAAATAATAATAAATAAAGCATAAGAAAGGGGCAGCGTTACGTTACAACCCATATTTTATTAATACAACGGGCCTTTTATCGTTTCTTAAGGAGTAAATTCCAAAAAAAATAAAGTATGTATCTCGTGACTACGTAAAAATATGGTGAGAGAGTGAATAACGTTAATGTACCTGTCAATCGTCTGTCAAATAATGAGGAAGCAAACAATTTTTCAAGGAACCGAAATTCGTCATGCGAAAGGAGATATTGGAATTATTGGACCATTAGGAACAATATTTGAAAGAATAAGATATTTTAATATATTTAAATATCAAACCAAGTAATAACAAAAAAAAACGAGTTGCACTCCGGGAGTGCCGGCAGAAGTGAAAACCTTTACACACGATTCGCGCTTAACACTCAAATATGTCACAAGACATGTCTTTGACATTGTCAAGAAATAATAATGTTTGTTTATTTACTTTTTTGACGTAGTATATTTGACATCGCAATCTGTCATAGAATTAAAATTCCATATCCAACCTCCCTGTACTACTCATAATCGCGAATACTAAAAATAAAAATTTTCCGTCTTACGAATTTCCACGATTAGGACACGTGACCTGACGCGAGTTTTACATTTTTTACCCATACCAAAAAAAGTGCACAACGCCGCTAAAGAAGTTTTCACTTCAAAAATATAAATAGGTGATATTATATTAGCTTTTTAACACTCGTGCTGTGCTGTTGTGGAACTGGCTGCGCCTCGTGTCACATACTAGCACTCGTGTTAAAAAGTACTCACTTTTGCAACAGTTGAATAAATAGCTATTTTAATTTTATTTATATATTTTTAGTGCCTTATTTCATGAAATTATAGTCCTTTGAGAACAGGAGGCGGGGAGCTCATTCTAAAACCTAAACGTTAAGCCTAAGGAAGTTGATCTGAAACCGCAGTGTAAGAGACCATTTAGGTCTTTTTTACCTTTTTTTCATATGCAAACATTTTTTAAATTTGAAATATAATCGGCCTATAGGTTAACAGATTATTTTTGCCTTTAGCAGTTATCGAACCCAAAACCTTCAACTCGTCAGCCAGCTTAGAACAAAACGTGCCACTTTGCTTCACATAATATTTAATTTATTTCAATCAATTTGTTCTTCTTTATCTAGGAAAGCGTTACCAAGCCTTGTAATAAAACAGACTGTTCCTGCCTTAAGTGCTCGTTTCAATGTCGTTGCTAGCTTAATTAAGCTTAAATATAGCAGGTGATAAAACGCTAACATGTTTCGGCTTTTAGGATACTTATATAATTTTATTTCGCTCCTATTTCGGATACTGAGCGTAATGCTACGTTTATTGCGATGTACACATGTGAAGTCAAGACTTCATCTAAAATCTTCTTGTGACACACACCTATATGTATTAGAACACATGTAGTCCTATACTCCTTGTCACATAGCATGGTGCGAGATATACATGAGTTTTTTCTAAATTGCAGTCCCTGGTGGCCAGAATGAAGTTAAAGAGTGTGTAGTGTCAACGATTTAATACGTCTTTATTATACATGAGATATATAAATAAATAAACAAATATTTTTACACGTAGTGCCGTCTGGTGCTTAGTATTTTAAGAAAAGCTTGTGCTATGGATACCAGACAATCTAAATAAATAAATACATATATATACTGTTTTTTGTAAATACAAATATATTATACACAGAAAACACCCAGTCTCGAGACAAACGCAAATAGTAAATGATTGTCTAGTACGGAATTTGAACCCACGCCCCTCGGTTCAGCAGTCGGGTCATTACCCAATAAGCCACTGAGCCGACAATATACCCAGCCCCAAATCCCTAAAGGGGGCAAGAGTGCACCTACTCTGCAATCACTATTCAAAGTTTTACGCTGAAAATCGGCATTTCAGTTTTTCATACTAATTTCATAAAATAATTTTACTTTCTGACTTGACCACAAAGTTTAATGAACTTTAGAATATGCCACCCGCTAATTTATGAGAATCTAGTACTTTTGAAGTCGTACGACTCCAGTTACACATTAATTACCTACAACGTGTACAACGTCCTGTCGTTTATGTGTTCCTGGTACTTTTTTCGCCGTAGAAACGCGAGTTTGTGCGACGCTGCACAAAAATAAAAACAGGTTGGCTAAAAGCTACCCACTCAACTAAAAAGATTCAGCAGCAGTTTACTTCTTTAATTTACTAAACTTTTTTACTAAGCACTGCATTAAAAAATTTTAGTTTTAACAAAAATGGTTCAATGACATACGTACATTCACTAACACTGTACTTATCTTATTTTTCAAACATTAACTACCACATAGGCTTATCTTAATTCACAAAAATGTTTTAAAGTAACCTTCATTTACTAAAACACTGAATTAAAACCATGTTTAGCTTCCCATTTTAAAAATTAGCTATGTAGGTACGCACGTATGTTTTCACAAAAGTGGTTCAAAGTAAACTGAACACTAAACAAAAAAAAACTTTTGAGTATTTTAACTTCTATTTCAAACATTTGCTGGGCAATTAGGTAACATTTACAAAAATGTTCAAAGTTGCCTCCATTGTTGTTAACAAAGAGACGCGCCGCAACACGTAATGATAGGTGCATTTCCACTGTTATGAAGTTGAACGCGACTGTTATCCTCTCCCAGCTTCTCCAGCATCGACGCCCCTTCTTCACACCGTAAAAGTAGCATGTGCCAGCCACAGCACAGTCGCAGTGACATGCTTCTGCAGGCGTCATATGACGGAAACCTTTGTTACTTGCGATGGTCTCTCGTTGATACAACGCTCTACATATATATCTTGCCCTCAACTCAAATCGTTATTTTCAAAGACAACTACACACAGAATCATCTTGTTGTATTTGCTAATGAAATTCACCCATTTCATTAAAAAAACAACTTTGTTAACGAATTTCACTCCTATTTTATGCAGACAAAACTATGGCGTCGCATGCCGTCGGCTTTTGACTGAAGATTTTGATCGATAGATAAAGTGAATGTAGTATGTAGGTACAGGACCTACTGTGCAGATTGTGCTATTACGTTTTAAACTAAAAAGTGTTGTCATACCGAGTTTTTTTTTTTATACCATCAGTAGATAAGACATTGCGATAGAATTAGTATCCTCCTGATGTGCTTCAATACAGATTGTATACCTACTTGTTAGTTGATAAACAAAGTACTGTATAATTACTTTTAATAATCAAGAGTCTTGCCGGCTCTTTCCGGCACAAATTCACGTTGTTAAATAGATTGTATCGACGATTCCAAAGTGTTCTCAGCAACCTGCTAAAATCAAATAAATGTTATTTGATTTAATCCCTGAATATGTAATTGAAATAAATGTTATTTGATTTGATCCCTGAATATGTAATTGAAATAAATGTTATTTGATTTGATCCCTGAATATGTAATTGAAAGTAGGTATGAATCCTAACCTAGGTTCTCCCAGGGGCTTAAGTTTGTTTTCTTTATCTCCATTTTTACAAATCATGATTACGATCGACAGGCAAAAAGTTTAACAAGATTTACCTGAAAATTAATGTGTGAATACAAGCATAAACGCCGACGTGACATTATAGTTGTTTCATTTTTTGTAATACGACGATTAAAAACTAAGAAGTAGCTATTACTTATTTAGCAAAAATAACAAAGTGAAATTCTTGTGATCATAATTCCCAATTTTATGGTAGTTTTGCCGAGAATTCCCAAACAACCCAGGCCCCAGGTGGGTTTTGACCATATGTTGACCAATCGTCGTAGAGCAAATTATAAGCGCGAATCCTACATTCCGAAAATTGGGGTACCGTTTTGTTATTTTATCTACTTTGTCCGAAATGCTAACAGTGTTCTATGAAATCCTGGTACATGGAATTTAGAAGCTTACATTAAAAGCGACTGCTATGACTATTTTAATGAACTCAATTGCCCTCAGTTGAGCTTAGGTGTAATGGGTACAAAATTATGAGATATGATTTAGTATAAATTATTTTATTATTTCACTCAAAACGTTATACAAGAGCTAAGCTGATATTTTTTTATTAAAATTGTAATTATTATTATTATTATTATTTTTGATTTAATTAATATTCTGTAAAAAGAAACTGATGGAATCTTTTCACTATTGTTATTTGTAAGATTTAAACCAATTTTTCGTGGATTACGAAAACTCGGTTTTTATTGTAATTAAAATTTATTAAATACACAATCTTAACATGTTGGATATTACGTGGCTAGTAACGAATAGACCGGTCTGCACTAATATTCTAAATTGAACATGCATATTAAAAAATAAAATAACTAAACATGTATCTTTATTAGCGATAAAGAACATTTTATGATGTATTAACTATTTGAAAATACTTATTTCTAATTCTAATTAACTTGTCATTTCACGCATAAATTAAAGAATAAACAATTAAAGGAACAAGCAAAAGGACTTAAACTTTTTTTTGTTTTTTATTAAATTAGCCTCACAGAGACATCACCTGTAGGTAAAAATAGAAAAAAATATTCAGATATTTCATCACAAATTTTGACTAAATGACCGGTTATCGACCCCCACACAGCTGAGTTTAAGGAGAAGTTCTTATCAAGCTTTCACCAAATTTCTGAAAGCTGCGGATGTTTCAGGTTAATGATTTCACCCTTGGGTCCATTACTAAATGCTTGTGTACCAGACACCCTTTAACCCCTTCAAGGAATTTGGGGGTATTCCGTTACATATTGTATATATAAAATACAATTGTATTATATTTTCAGGAATAAAATTACAAAATGCTACCCACCATGCTCCGTGAAGTAGAATATAGTACATCAATGTTGCAAATAGACAAATATTTATACAGAATTAGGAAATCCATGTGACTTCCTGAAATTAAATAAATAATGTATTATTGCTACAATTCTTTTTTTATATGCTGATTATATTTAGAATTAGGTATTTATTTAGTTTGTCTTGCCTTTTGTATTGTTTTTGTTTCAATTTAAACCCATTTCGTAGTATCTTGATCTCTCTATCTACCTTCTTATATGTAATTCCTGAACGTAGATACGAAACATAAAATGAATCTGTGAATAAAGGCAACGGCCTCTTCCTTCATACATATTGCTTAGTTACTATGTAAATAATATTTTAACGACAGTCCTAGTCTTAATTGTCCACAAAAAAGGTTTCGATTAATATAAATTACCAATAATTAAATATAAAATATAACCCGACTTTAAAAATAAATATATATATGTAAGTGCACCAAAACATACCAAATATTTACCAAATACTAAATAATATAAACAAATGGAACTCATTTTAAGGTAACTACTATACAAGTACATTGAGTAGTATGTACTATTGAGTAGTATGTACTATTATTTTGTACTTGCATTAAAATGAGTCTCGCCTGCCTATAGTTTATATTTGGTATGTTTTAATGTTTTTGTAGTTGTGTTTACTTATTGTTATTTATGGCTTTCTTTTTTTCTATTTTTTTTTGATTTGCAATTTATGTACCCTATAATACTCTGGGGAGGGATTTATCGAAATCAGTTCATCCATTTAAGATTTATCGACATCAGTTCAACCATTTAAGCTGCAGGAGGTCACAATAGAATGGACATACCCACATAAATACATACGTGCGAAAAACATTACCTTGCCGTCCCAGAGTCAGCCGAATAAAAATAGAATTTTAAATACTAATTTTTCACGATGTATATATTTGTTTTTACCCATATGACTGGAACTGGTGTATGTTACACACGAATGCTAAAGGTTATTTGACAGCACCTTGTTACGTACGACTATCACTATTATGCTTCAGACGGAACTATCGCAGCATGTTTATCCAGATGCCTGTACTCCACAACCTGAATAAACATATGCGCCTTTTCTTTGATCAGTAAATTAGCTGTATCCATTCTCTTCAGACTGTCGAAGGATTTCCGAACTATTTGTTACCTACATAAGAAGTTAACTGTTAAAATCTATATTAAGGTTCCGTAACAAATGTAAACGTTTTTTTAATCATTTAAAATGTGTGTATTTTGGGCGTTTATTATTTTGTTATTATAAAGAAATTGTTATTTACCTTTTTTAGGGTTCCGTAACTAAAGTGTACCGAATAACTAAAGGTTCCTATTACTAGAACTCCTTCTTTACGCTGATTGTACCACAGTGTAAGCATTACAATATATAGAAATTTAAAACTCTGATACGGATAGGTAACAACTTATAATAATTAATAAGGTAATAACTAATATTAAAATCAACTAAGTGCGATTCGAACTCCTGCGCTCAATATTCTGTAGGTAATGGACGCAAATCCAATGCAAACCTGACGCATTGGATTTGCGTCTCACCCACTCAACCTTATGGCTTCATTTTTATACCACTAAGGTGGCAAACAAGCTCACGAACGACCTGATGGTAAGCGGTCACCGTAGCCGAAACTACAAAGAGCCTTCAGAGACAGTTGGGATCTTAATCCCTGCTTTACTTTAATAGGTATCGTTTTTACGATACATCGACAAAGAACTTTGAAAAAACATGTAGATACCTACTTATAATTGTATGGCACCGAGCTTCTTTTTTTTACTTTTTGTTTTCTTATTATACATATTATGGGGAAATTGTAACCGGCTACTTATAAGATTTCAGATGACACAGGCCTCTTATTAAAATTAGAATAGTCAAACAAACAGTCCGTTAGCATTGGCACCCTAAACCCTTGGCATTGGCACCCTAAACACTTGACATTGGCACCCTAAGCACTTGGCATTAGCACCCTAAACAACCAACAAGTAATAACATAAATTATTTTTCTTACTTTATTTGTTGCTATGTCTATATCTTATTTAATTTTAATGTCAACAAAACATTGTTTATATTACGTTGTGTACGGAATCATCAGTGCACAAGTCCTACTACATAGTTGGCAATGGAGATCTAAGTCCAGCAGTATATGTTAGTAAGTTTAGATGTAATATTGCATATTTAAACAAAAACTAAATTCAAAATTAACAATAAAATGCCTTTTTTATTATAAATAATTAACTCCAAATCATAATCGTATGACTACCTCATTATAATACCTACTATTAAATCGTTATAACGAGACACAACAGAACAAAATTTTACAAACGTAATAACATTATCATTTATAACACATATCTTACACTTATACACGTATTTATTAGTGATAATCTAATAATTGTATTATATTTACTATTATACAATTACCGTAAAAAACTATAATTTTTCCAGCGAAGTCAGTGATTGAAAAATTCATACGTTGAACTGGTTTTCTAATGGAATAACTTTGGTTTATTTAACTTTAGAACACTTAATAATGAATATATTACACGGTTTGGTACAAAATAGCCTTAAAAGCACATTTGACAAAGAAAGAAACGGAAACATGGGATTGTTATTTGTTAAAGTGCGACGCGATGTCAAAATGGGATTTTGCCGTATCTGAAAATTCAGCATAATCTGCGACCAACGATGACTTTTTCTATGTATTTATATATGTCTAGATACCTTGTCCGAAACAACATTAAACGGAGTATTGCGAGCCATTTTCCTATTAATAAATCAGCTAATACCACTATCATTTTTTATTATTATTCATTTACTTCACAGGATTTTTTTTTAATAATCATACATATTTTTCCGCTTTAAAACAAATAATGTTTATGCAGACGCTGCAATATCGTCGTTGTTACATATATAAAAAAAAAAATATACAAACATTTGATACATTATATTATCACAAGACACAGTGTCCATGCCTATGCATATCGCTTGCCTTTAATAAATAGGTCAGTACATAAAATAGTTATACCATGATTCTAAATATGCTAGTCGTTAGAAGGACAGAATACAGATAAAGAACTGGTTTGTTGACTTCTCATATACAGGCTACTTTTTTTTTTAAAGGGTTAGACTTGATATTACTTTTTTTAACTGTTGTTTGTTAAAAGACAGTTTCATTTGCTACATAAAATTATATTTAAGGGGTATCACTCGCGCGTTACTAACCCTTCAGAAATCTAATAACTTCTCTCTTGAAGAACCCCATACTGTAGTCCTTGGAGAAAACCTTGGCAGGGAGTTCATTCCACAGCTTAAGCGTTCGCAGGAGGAAGTTACTCTGAAACCGCACTGTACGCAACCATTTCGGTTCTAAAGTGTGAGAATGAATTTTTACCGATGGCGAGCGGTGCGATGGTAGAAAGTACAGAACACAACCCATCGTACAAGAGGTAGAACACACACAGGGAGGCAAAGTCTCTCCTCAGACTTAAGGGCTCGATACCGCGAGTGAGTTTGGAATCGTCGACAATTCTCACAGCCCGTCGTTGAACCGAGTCAAAAGGACCAAGCTGGTATCCGGGTGCACCCGCCCAGAGATGGGTGACAATAGCCGTGTTTTATTGACCAAATTTTTTAAAATAGAAAGCTATCTCATCACAGAGAAATCATTTTGTTCGTTAAATGTCAACAAACAAAATATCTGTTTACTATTTTTTAAAGAACATCCACTGTTGTTCGTCCTGAGCATGTGCAGCCAATGCGTTAAGAATGCATCTCAACAAATAGATGGAATGCGCGCATAGAAAGCATAGAGCTTATTTAATCTGTAAATATTAGAATATTTACTTTTCTTTTTCGAAAGCGATATTGCTGATATTGTTAGAGCAGCCGCGCAGAACCACAGGAATCGGATCACAATGCTATTGTTTAAATGTGTACAAGATTTTCAATTAACATTTATTATGAATTTCATACTCGTCGGTGTTTTGTAGGTTACAGTGTCATTTAATTATCACCTATTATAAAAACCACCTTTGAATTTTTAGTTTTTGCTTTTATATTTTTATTATTAGTTAGGAAACCCGCCTATATAACAAATATTCTGAGAAAATTTCAGGCTTTTGCCTACTTCGAGCTCTTTAAAGGTCAGCGTACGCCTAGCAATAGGGCTCTGTTGGGACCCTTTGGGTAAGGAAACGATTAGAGATTTTAATCAATAAAGAATATTTAAATCTCAATTTGCATAGGAAATGTAAAGATTATTATAATATGTTATTTAAAAATTTATCAATAAAATTAAATTTAAGTGCCGTTAGATGAAAAATATGTATTGTCACTTTAGTGTTCGCCTTACTGAACTTGGGAAATAAAGGTACCTATAGACTTGGCAACACAGAAAAAAAAACATTCGTTATTTGTTTTGCGAATAATTATTTAGAAAACTTCGTTTGTAACTCTAATATAGCAGGCAGATTAGTGTTATAACTTGTGAAAAGTGATTTTTTATCATCAACCTTTTTTTCAATAGTTTCTACCCGATTTTAGTGCACAAATCGACATTTTTATTAATTGACGCGGGAGCACAGTTCGCGTCGGCAAGTACCTGAAAAGGTATTCGGATTAGCTCATTGCGTGCGCCTGAACACGGAATCTAGACGTATATGACATCTTCTGCGACAGTAAAACCACAATAAACTCGGGCCTGGTATTTGTCAATACAGCATGAATTATATTATTTTTCATCACACTTGCTTATAAGCAGTGCCATTAGGTGTTGGTAAATTGGGTGCTAAACCTTAATTACTCCCAAGGGTTTTTTTGTTTGTAAATTTTAGTTTTCTCTAATCAAAGTGCGGGTTTATAAAACCTATAGGCAGTGATCACGAGCCTATTCTCTCAAGTATGTATAAAAGCTGTACTGTTGTTCTAAATACGTTTTTTATGTAAAAGAATGTTTTAACTTCAGCCAAAACTTTTTGATTTATAAATTCTATAGATAATTATATTATAACTATTCCTGCCCATGCAATAGTGTTTTGGTGAGTTTATTTCTTTATTCAACTTATATTTTTATTTATTTATTTGTAAATGAAACAACATTTTTTTTAAAACGGGTGGTACGGAAATTACAAACTCGACTATACTAGTCATTCAAGCCTTGGGCCTTCAGCCTTACCACCCTTAATACACAATGTACTAACTATTACAATCTCTATTTTTTTTTATTTGTAAATTTTAACTGCAATTACATTTAATTTTAATTTTTATAAAACTTTTGTATTAAATCATTTGTAAAAGAGTTTTAATAATTTTTTTCCTCCGTTTCCCATTGAAACTCCTGACAAAAAAAACATTTCTATGACTTTAATTTCTCAAATTGACGAGATGAGACTTAACATGTAGGTCTACCTAAGAAAAAGTTATTTTTTACAAATCCGGTTCAATCTACTTTAATACATAAAATAGCTTACATAGAATAAAAACAAAACATTTGACATAGGACCCTATCGTTTATTTCCGTGTCTTACAAAACCATCTAAATATATCAATAAAATTGGAGGAGTAGTTTTCGAGATTCCTTCTCACATATAAAAAGACACACAAACTTTTCCTAATACATGGGTGTAGATAGATATGAATAGATATACAAATATCTGTAAAACAAAGCGAATAGTTTTGATAATAAGCTGTCATGAGTTGTGATAAAAATACAGCAAACTTCCTGGCTAACGTGGATTTATTTACGTCAGTTGCTCAGATTTATATCTTTGCAGTATAACAAATGATGCTGATTTCTATTATAGTTTTATTTTCATGCGAATAAATGTGTATCAATAACGAATTCTCAAGACAAGACGCCTTATATTATCTTTAATACGAAGGTGTTTTTCTTCTTCTACCACATCGCAGTTAAACAATAAGGTGGTTTAGAAATAGCCATCGGCCGCCAGATTATAAAATAATATTTTTTTTCCGCCGGCAAAACCCCAGGGCGAAGCTAGGAATTGATGAAAATATAAATAAACAAATTCATTATTTATCTACTCAACTAGCTTTAATCAACGATACTGTACTCAATGGGGTAGGTCAATTTTTTTTTCGCGTCCCCCTTTAGCCGTCCTTAAAAACAGTCTACTAGTGCGTGACGGAACTATAAAATATTTAGTATTTATCCGTTTTCACATTTTGGCTACAGAAAAGGCAATCACTTATCTGAACAAGTGTAGGAAAAACAACTTGAATCTTAGACTTATATCTTCTGCAGCTATGTTAACTGTATTTACCCTAGTATTTATCAATCATATAATGATATCTGATTATATATATTTAACAGCAAATAAGTTACACGGTTTTTTTATTTACAAGAAATAGGCTTACGGTCAATGAAAAATGTAGCAAATTCAATTCACTAATTTAACGGAATTTTCGAATAGATATAGAATCGTAAACTTGTTACTTCTGAATAAACTATTTTTAGGGTCCCATTCATAATTTATTATAACGGTAGTGTAATTTTATCATAGTTCTGTTATTTTTTTTTATATATAAACAGCGCTTGCAATAGTTTAGCGATAGATAAATACTGGATTAATCGGAAATATGATTTACTTACCATTTTTCAAGTACATAACAATACGAAAACATAATAATTTCAGCAAAAAAATGTCATTTTCTTTCACAATACTTTTCAAAAATAATATCTACAAAGAAATTCTATTACAAAATAAAACAGTTTAGACTATAAAAAATATTAATTCACTTTATATAAATAATATAAGATATTTTAATACACTTCGAAAATAATTCTGAAACTTTTCGAAAAGTTCTCTAACATCAGCATCGCGTTCACGAATACATTTCTTCGCGTTCTGTCGCCGGTCGCTCGCGTCTGACGGATGCTCGACTCGGACTAATCTGGCGTCGAGTTGTCGCCACAGAACGCAGTTACTTCGGAACCCCGCGACGCACAGCTTTCGAACAATAGGGGTTAATTACGAAGCCTTTCCGAGATTATTACCTTCCCTGCTACGGTTTAAAAGGTAAATGCATGTTCTTGGATCGTTTTAACTGTATATTGTGGCTGTTTTTTACTGATTCACATTTGCAAGTGCTTAAAAGAAAATAATGATTTAAACCTCTCCCCACTTCTGACTTACATCTTTTAATCCTACTAATATAATAAATGTGAAAGTTTGTTTGGATGGATGTTTGTAACCTATTCACGCTTCAACCACTGGACGGATCGGGATGAAACTTGGCATACATATAGGTTAGGTCCTGGAATAGCATAAAGGCTACATTTTATCCCAAAATTCCCGCGGGAATAACTATAACCAAACTTAAACGAACTATAGCTACAGCTTGATATAGCAAACTTCATTAGTGTAATTAAGGAGTTATAATGTAATTAACGATAACCGAATTTAGGGCAGACGGAGCCGCTGGCATTTGATATACCTAATTAAGGAGTTCCTCGCTGATAACCGAATTTAGGGCGGGTGGAGCCGCTGGCAAAGTCTAGTTAGTCATATATTAATCGGTTCATGATCGAACATTTTATCGCTTACTACTGTGAAGCTGGTATTCATAACTTATGGGGCACATTATATACACACCGGCACAATTAGCGGAACACAAAAAAAGGATTTGAACGAATTGCAGCAGGTTCTCTTTATTGATGAGTGCAGAGTTCTTTTAAAACAGATCGATGGGAGACAGCGAATATGGAGACGCAAAGGAGAATGCCACATACAGTCTAATTTTGAACACACAGTGGCTTATGGTGGCGGCTCGATTATGGTTTGGGGAGGGATATGTTTGGGAGCTCGCACGGAGTTAGTGATAGTCACAGGAGGGACCATGACAGCAGATCGATACATCAGAGACATTTTAGAAGAACATGTTGTACCATTTGCCCCATTTATTGGTGACGACTTTATACTAATGCAAGATAATGATCGTGCTCATAGTGCACAATCGGTACAGGCATATCTGAGCCATGTAGGTATACCGGTGATGCAGTGGCCAGCAAATTCCCCCGATATGAATCCGATAGAACATGTCTGGGTCTTGCTAAAAAGAAGGGTTAAATCCAGAACGCTACCCCCCAACAATCTGAATGAACTTGGAAACGCATTACTTGAGGAGTGGGAGCGGTTGCCTCAAGAAATCATCGATAACATAATCTGTAACATGCCCAGACGAATGGAAACCGTAATCAGAGCAAGAGGGGGAAACACTCGTTATTAATTTTGCTTTAATTTTATTGTTAAATCATTTAATGCTTACTTTTTTTTATTTTTTGTGATGGTTCATAATCATCTAAAAATTTCACTTATTTCAAATTTCTTTATTTTTCAAAAAAAAAATAACGAAGACTTTTCAAAGTCGTTGTTAAAAGATGTCAATCAATTTGTTATTTTGTGTCTAATTACATTTTCGTCAAATATATGCGTTATTATCTCATAGTCTCACTTTTTTTTCTGTTCCGCTAATTGTGCCGGTGTGTATATAAAGCCACCTTAGTCCAGATAAAGTGGTTGGTGAAAAGAAAATATACCCCACACAATGATATGGGTGTTTCCAGCCATTTGTTAACCCCTTCGAGGAATAAAAACTGTGACGTTATACAAACATACATTCTAAATTATTAATAACTAAATATATAAAATAAAGAAGCCTTTTATTTCTTACATCTAACAAAAAAGAAAATAGTATAGAGAAATAGGGCGTGAATTTATATATTATGTTTAAATCTAAATGTTTTGATTAAATACAAAATGTTTGTAATATGTACAATGTGGAAAATAAAAAAGTAACCTAATATAAAGGTTAAACTAAAAATCGTTATTTTAAATTTGTGGTAAATATCTAAAGTGTTAAAATCTAAAGTAATGTATAATATAGTAATATTTGAATTTAAAATTAACTAGTATTTTTATTACAATAGTTGATGTACTGTACATATTTGTGCTTATATGTAAGAACCCCTCTTAGTCGAGGGTAAAGGCCTCCTCCAGTAAAGTCCATTTGTCTATATCATTAGCTTCTTTCATCCAATTTTTGCCCGCAATACGTCGTCTGTCCATCTCGTTGTAGGTCTACCTTTCCTTCTATTTCGTCTAGGTCCGTCTTATAGTCCAGCGATCGTCGGCCATACTTCGCTGACAGGACGTGATTTTTTTTTACTTGTCTGATGGAAGTGGACAGGTATCCATAACTTTTTTCTTTATTTTTGTTGCCATATGACTTTAAAAGATTTCTTTTAGGCTCCAATATTTTTTCACGTGCCTATTATTCTGCTTTCGACTTCTTGTTCATTGTTTTGTGTCCCAAAGGAAATCTGTTTTCCTAAGTATATGTAGGAGTCAACATATTTTAAAGGTGTGTTTTCAAGGCGTATGGAGTTTTGAGTGGAGTTTGACATGAGTTTGGTCTTGCTAAGATTTATTTCAAGTCCCGCTTCTCTGCTAGCTTTTTGGAGCAAGTAGATTATTGATTCTAGTTTAGCACTGTTCTCTGATAGCAAGACTATATCGTCAGCAAATCTTAAGTGCCTGATGCGCTTTCCATTTCTATTCAAACCCTCTGTGTCCTAATCCAATTTGTTCATGATCGACTCCAGTACGGAAATAAATATACGGGGCGATAAAGGGTCGTGACCCTTTCTAAATTATTACGATACTAATATTCGATAATAATACGATACTATAACTCTGTCTGTCTGTCAGCCCGTTTTTTACCTTTTCACGCTAAAACCGCTGAACCGATTTAGTTGAAAATTGGTACGGAGGTAGTTTGAGTCCCAGGAAAGGACTTGGGATAGTTTTTATTTTGAAAAATAAGAATAAAACTATCCTAAACGAACTATAGCTGCAGTTTTCTATAGCAAACTTAACATTACATAATACATAGTATCAATTAAGGAGTGGACTTAAGAATCCCTCGGCGATAACCAAAAAATATAAGGCGAGTGAAGCCACCTGTAAAAAAAACTAGTCAAGTGCGAGTCGGACTCGCTCACCGAGGTTTCCGTGAAAGCTAAACTGTATTGAGGGACAAACCTAACTTTACCCTTGGACAGCTGTTGTCCCATTACGTCGACATAGGTCGCGGATAGTTTACCAACTGCAAATAAGTTTATAATCGCTAAAATTTTTGTGTTATTTCACAACTAATTTACGGTTTTCTGATTTTACTTATGTGTGCTACATGGCATTGCTTCTTGCCATATATCATGATTCTAGGTCAACGGGAAGTATCCCATAGTTTTGGATTTAATTGTGAATGCCAAAAGATGCGACAAATATGGTCGTATTTCGGCCGTATTTTGTTAATGCGTTGACTTAGAAGCTTGTTTTTTTACAACTTTAAGGGACCGTAGATCGTAGGTAGTAAGTAGTATTCGATAATAATTTCAACTTGATACCTTCAGGCGTTCCTGTGGAAATAGGTCTTGACAGACAGACAGACGGACTACAAAGTGATGAAGTAAACAAGGGTTCCTTTTTTCCTTTGGAGGTACGGAACACTAGAAAGTATATATTTCAGTATATATGTAGAACTAGCTGGCCCAGCAACGGTTGTTCTGCTCTTATATTTGATGATTGCCATAAAAGATAATTTGGCCACTAGGCGGCGCCGGCGGAATATTAAGTAGGGCGTTCTATATGACTACTTTTTAGTAGAAATTGTTAGCGGTTTGCGTTTCATGCTTTTGGTATCAAAATCATAGCAAAATCTAATGTTGACTTGTAGCGTTTCGTCTGATCAATTTTGCTACGAAATCCCATCTCAGGAGGTGGGTATTTTGCGCTACTTTAGCTGTCAAATGTAAAAGTAAATCCTTTGAGAAAAATAGTTATAACCTGTTTTTTTGTAGAGAAACGTTTATTTTCGCATTATAAACTCTGTATCTTTGTGTTTATAGATAATTCTATAAAACAAATCAAAATAAAATATTAATATTTTGAACTGTCAAAAAATGACGCGAAACGCGTTTTGTTTGAACAATAATAGCGCCGCTGAAACTATCAGGTGCGCTTAGACGGAACGGGTAGTTGGTGCTAAAATGGGGTTTAACTATTAAATTGCAATGCGGCTCAGAAGGAACGCCCTAAAGATAAAACAAGCAGCAGATTTTAGGTTAAAACTCCAGCAATACAACTGTGACCGCATTCAGTTTCGTGCACTAGTAGTTTTTTATGTGATGCGCTAACACATATGCATATAGACAAAAAATCTAAAGATAATTGTTTTGGCTTTAATTGCTCTTATTATTTTACCCCCAAATTTTTGTGAATATTTTGTGTGTAGAGACATCGAGTAGTTATAATTTAGATAGTAATGCAATACTTTAATTGGTATTTCACATCATAATGTGAATGACTAATTTGCATAATATTTAGTAAGTCCTACCAAAAAGACATGGGGTATGTTTGTCCTAATTACAAGTATTAACCCATCAAAACTTTTTTTTTATTCAAATTTTTTTCAAAATAAGCAAAGCTGTCCGTAGCATGTAGTAGTAAAAATCATATCCTTAAAAATTGGCAAAGTGCGAGTTGCGCTTAGGCACCGACGGTTCCGTATCACTATAGAACGCACGAGCCCGACTCGCTCTACTACTAGTACTATAGACCTCGCTCTACTACTAGTACTATAGACCTAGCTCTACTACTAGTACTATAGACCTCGCTCTACTTCTAGCTCTAGTACTATTGACCTTACACGTATAACCGTTTTTACTATTAAGCAAAAAGAACAAGACACGTCACGTTTTTTTTGTATTTTTGTCTGTTTATTATTTATCTGTGACATCTGCCACAATAACAAACATTTTGTAAAAAAATCTGGCTTCAATCATACTTTAGAAAGATTCAAAGCAAACCTGTGGCCTTTTTTCACTTCGTACAGAGACCTCAGTTTTACTTTGTCACTTTGCTTTGTCCCACTTTGCGACCATTTTTCTTTCACATCTGACTAGGAAATGCGCTGCCCAATTCTACATACTCAATACTCCATTGTGGTGACTATGTGTAATGGATGACTGTGAATAGGCTAACTGTAAAATCAAAATCAAACAAAACAGGAAACATAAAAACGTAGAAGTAAGTAGGTGGTTATAGATCAGTATCCAAGAACAGGTTGAACTTGTGTTTGATCTACGTAGTGTTCCGTACGTACGATCTACGAACGATTCTGCGTTAATAGTGACAGAATTTATTAGTAGAAATAGATCGCACCGGCCAAGTGCGTGTAGTACATGCGTTTAGGTTTGGTTCCGTAGAATAAGAATTATTGCGGATATCTAAACGATTGATTGATTTCGTCCAAAATATTTTTTATTGGTAGTATTTATAAATACCTATTATCAGGATTTTTTTTCAGATTTTTGAATCACTTGGCTTAAAAGTTAGAGAGAGTGAAGGGAGTTAGAGAGAACACAACATTTTTAAACTTATAATCGCAAAATATAAATTTTATAGAAAAAGTTTTAAAAAAACCTTTACGCCACATTATAGGGTACACAAAAAAATCAACTCTGGGCTTAAAGAGAGCTACTTATAATTTTTTTTTTTTTTCTATTTCCATAACATATCCGTATCTGCAGTTCACAAAAGAGTTACTATAGAATCTACTCAAAGACGGACGTACAGAATTATACGGCTGTTACGTACGGACATGACGAGTATATAAGGCTTCTGTTTGGCTTAGTTGGATACAAAATTGTAAGTACGGGGATTATTAAATTCGATGTTGTCTGTGCAATAAATGACATTATTTATATTTTGATATACTTTTTACGAAAACTGTGTTAAGGAATTATTTAATCAGAAAAAGTACATATTAAAAAGAGTAAAAAAACAGCATATTTTTTAACACAAAAGTGTATATTGGCACTTTTGGTAAAAACCAAAAAATTAAATAATAATTGGTGTCTATGTAAACATGAAGTTTATTTTTCGTAAACAAAATCATTTTCCCTAACTCTTAAAAATAATTATTAGTTCAGATTGGCCATCGTACTTTGATTTTTTTCTGAAAGGAGAAAATCGAGTGTTACATAAAATAAAATAATGTCATACATCAAATCAAAAAGACGGGCGTCTACCTAAGATAATTCATAAGCGTTTCGGTTGATCAAAATTTGTTACGGAACACCAAAAACTTCTGTTCTATTTACGTTTAGTATCTGCGTATAAACATCGTGTAACGCAATAGTTAAAAAGAGTATTAAAACTGTAGTTAAAGTCAAATATAAAGTTTATTTCAGTAATCTCATTTGGTACGTGCTTCTGGCTAGAACGCCAAAAGTCGAGCAAAAAAATCACGTTTGTTGAATGGGAACCATTAAATATTTATTTTATTCGGTTTTTTAGTATTCTTTGGTATAGCGGCAACAGAAATACATCTTCTGTAAAAATTTAAGCAGTCTAACTATCACGGCTCATGAGATACAGCCTGGTGACGGACGGCCAGCAAAGTCTTAGTAATAGGGTTCCACCAATTACCCTTTGGGTGCGGAACCCTTAAAACGTTTTATTTGATGTATGACATTATTTTATTTTACGTTTAGGATATTGCTTATTGTTTAGTTTAAAATTTTATTGGGCAAACATGGTTCTGTCGTAAGGTAAGGTTTGTAATTAGGTCCTGTTTAAGATAAACTTTACATCCTTTAGATTTGCAAGCCGTCAACCAAATAACATCGTGTTGCTAAATCAGGGTGTGTAAATTGTATGAAAACATTTTATTTTGCGTTGGGTCGAACCTTGATACCTGCAACATGTGGTGTGACAGGTTTTTGTTTAAGCGGTCACCCATCCAAGTACTGAACAAGCCGTCAATTGCTTAACTTTGAATACCATTTCCAACACCAAAATGTATTACTGTTTTTCTTAATGATAAGCTAGATGGCGCTGTACCGGTAATTTTAAGTAGTAATGACTTGGCCGGTTTTTATTATTTGTTGTTATAATTTAGAGTTAACACTATTTTTTACTGCTTATTTGAAGTTTGTATTACTGTTTTTACGATAGAGCAAAAACAACGCAAATGTGTTTCTTGCATGAGGACCCCCCAAACAAATGTGTTGCTGTTTCTCTTAATACTGTTGCTAGATGGCGTTGTACCAGTAATGGTAATGGCTTCGGCTAGTGTCACACTTGGCCGATTTCTATTATTTGTTGTTATACTTTAGAGTTCATACTATTTTTTTCTGCAAGTTTGAAGTTTGTATGTATGAATATTTTAACGACAGAGAAAAAAACAACATAAATGTGTTTCTTGTATTGTCCCCCTTTAAATTTTAATTTTTCAAACTATTTATTATTATTCAGATAACTCCCCATTTTACCACATATTCTGCCGGAATTCAGGCTTCTACCTATTTTGTTCTAAAAGATAGTGATAGATTTAATGGACGGTTAGACAGACAGGCAGCGTAGGCTTAGTAACACGACTATGTTGGGACTCCCTCTGGGTACGGAACCCTAAAAAGTGTAATTAGGACAGCATTATCTCACTGCTGCATGCTAGGGGCCCTACACAGGCGGTATATAGAAGCTTTTATTGTGATACCTATCGCGATAGCGGTGTAGCAGAAGTTACATTTAGTGTGCCACAAGGCAGGGTTCTAAGACCATAAGAAAAGGGCCTAAACCAAGCTAAAGGGTGGTTTGAATATAAGCTTTTGACAATTAATGAAGATAAAACATTCTTTGTATGTTTTTCTCCAAAAAATCCGGACAATCAAAATCAGAAACACCACTTAAAATTCATAACTGCCAGATGGTTGATAAACAAATATGTAATTGCAAAGGCCTGAAAAAAGTGGAAAATGACACATATCTTAGACCAGCATCTAAAGCGGGAAAACCATGTAATATCGTTAAGTGAAAGATTAAGGAAACTTAACTACGTATATGGAAATCTACGTAACACCCTAAACGAAAATCTGCAGATGCAAGTGTATTACGCCCTTACACAGTCACTTCTTATGTATGGAATCCTAACCTGGGGACCATGTGGGACTACAATTATAGAAAAATTAAGTATTGCACAAAAACTAAATCTTTATAAATTATTTAGGTTATAAAAAAAAACTATTATATTTTCTACCAAGAAACTTTTAGATATGTCTAAAGTATTAACTCCTATACAACTATTTATCTGGCAAATCTTAATATATATGACAAAATATATAAAAGACTTTCAACTTACTAAATGTAAGGAACCAATCAGTATAACAGCTACATAACGCATATATGAATACGCATATTGCTCAACTGAATTCACTCAAAGACATTTTATAACTATTGCTCCTCGAATTTACAATTTGCTACCGGAATCCATAAGTAGATTTAATGATAGCGAGCCAATTGACCCAAATACAAAAAAAAATGTTAGCAAAAGTAATTATAAAAAACCGGCCAAGTGCGAGTCGAACTCGCGCACGAAGGGTTCTGTACCATTATTTTGAAACGGGAAAAAAAATTTCGTTTGTTGTTACGGAGCCCCCCTTAAATATTTGTTTTATTTTAATTAAATTATTTATTTTTAAAGTTAATATATAACTTAATATTCTTATCAAGCGTCTTCATGTTGCAGTTATCAATATCGAGCAAAAACGAGCAAAAAAATCACGTTTGTTGTATGTACCCTTAAATATTTATTTTATTCTGTTTTTTAGTATTTTTTGTTATAGCGGCAACAGAAATACATCGTCTGACAGCGGAATCCTTGTAATAGGACCCTATATGTACCCTTTGAGTACGGAACCTTAAAAATATTAGACAGTGATACAACAAATTTATCGTGACAATGGGAATGTTTTTTAAAATAAAAAATCAAACTAAATATAACCCGATAAAATATATAAATAAATATATATTATACATGAATTATTTTTCAATATGCATGTATATTCATCTATATTTATGTATATAAAGATTATAGAAATAAGAACATTAACTTCTAAATAACATAACATTAACACTATTGAACTTTGATAAAAATAGCATACCAAGTCCACCTATTATTTCCGAAGATTAAATGTAATGGATTTCTCTATAACTGTTAAGAGGCCTCGGTCTAAATGAGCATCTACTGATATACACCAAACAAAATATAATTTTTATAATAATTGTCCATAGAAAGGTGTTAGATGTAAAATATCCTTAAATGTATTGTAAAAACTAAATTCTATGATTGAAAATTTTTATCTGCCATCATACTTTTTTAAAGAGCTGCGGGTCAATTCAGTAAAATGACAATGAAATCCATAGAAATAAGATATACATTACGCATTTGACATGACGTATGAAATTCATCGATTGTGGCGAAACCGCAATGTATATCTTATTTCTTTCAAAAAGGTTAGCAATCTTTTACGGAATCGACCCGCTGGCCACTTAGAAATCTGTTATTACTGTCATTCAATCGTATTGACATTGACATTATTTGTTTGAATAGTTGCGAAAGTTTTGAAAATTAAATTTATAATTTTCTGACCGTTTTTTGGTAAAAAACGTTGAAATTATAAAACATTATTAACACTATGCCTGGGAATGTCACAATCACTGTGATACTAAATGTCACTTGTTACTGTAGCAAATGTCAAGCTAGTGTCACTTTTTGTCACCCGACACAATGATAAATTAAAAGGCGTTTTTAGCGTTAAAATCCTAGATCTGTGGGCCTCCCCTTTCATTTGACACCCCACACAAATTTTAAAGTGACACTAGTTTTATCATTTTATCTTACATTCTTACCAGGTTTCAGGGTCACAGTGTTAGTGAAATATCCGTGAATCAATATAAGTTCCAAGAATATGAAAAGTTGTCGTTTCAAGAAAAGGTCATTTATAAAAGAGGAGTGCTGTGCAGAGGGTGTGGGTTCGATTCCTGCACTGGACAAACATTTATGTCATAATATAATCATTTGTGTTTGTCTTGAGCCTGGTTTAGTAAATCAAATAATAAATAAATATTTTGTTTTGAATGAAACAGTTACGAGTACTGTATTGTATTAAAATATTAAAATACTTAAAAAATTTAAGTTAAGTATTTAGAAAACACTGAAAGCTTAGCAAATTTTTCTGTTTAAGAATAAGGATTGGGAAAAATATCAAATATACTTAATAGTTATCGATTACTGTATACTTGCTTCATTCTGGACCTAACCAATGGGTAAAGTTACACAAAACTAATAAATATCCAAACGACAGAACGCCGATATACACCAAAATTGGTGCGAGAAGCGATAAAAACAGACAAATATAAAAATTTCAATCGTGAAATTTTACACCGATACTGGACAAAAGTGATTATAACGAGTTTGTACATATCAAAATGGAATTAAATGACCAATGTCTACACTATACACAAATGCATTATAATAATACGATAACACACATCTATTGCCCCTAATATGTGTGATATATTTGTAATTTGTAACATTAGTGATGACACAATCGACACATATTTATCAGTTGGAATTGGAAATCTCAATATCCTCCTGAGTCAATAATTATAAAAGCCATTGATTTTTGTCACATCAGAATATTGACTGTCATGTATTGAGTAAACTAGTTGGTTGATTTGATTAAGCGCTTATAAATATTACTTACAATCACTTCAGAAATTAAAATTGAATATTTTTTACATTCTTACTTCGAAAATAAGTAAGAACTTAGTTTAAGACATTAAAGTGGGCCACAAAGAAAGCCGGTAGTGAATTTCTGCACAATAATGCCATATATTTTGATAAATAGTTTTTAATACAATCACCAAAAATAATATTACATTGTATATTAAGAATGAGAAGGAGAAAATTACTAACGAGAGGCTATTAAGAAGCCTAAGGCCCAAGGCTTTAATGACTCAAGGCTTTAATGACTCAATTTTGTAATTTCCATACCGCCCGTGTTACACACAATGTTTTTCATGACATTTGCGAGTAAATAAAAATATAAAATGAATAAATGAGTACAGTAAAAAATAGTTATAATATATCTAGAGAATTTATCAATCAAAAAGTTATGTCTGATGTTAAAATATACTTAAACATAACTAAAAAACTTATTTAGAACATTTATTTACATGTCATGGCCAGATCTTAGAATTGACTACATGATGTGTCCGACCATTTGATGAAATGGTCGTATTTCATGATATATAGCCAGCCCGGACATCATATCGTTAAAAGGTCAACGTTTGATGATGTGTCAATCCACGTTTGGCCATATCATTAAAATAGGATTTTCATAATTTCTAATAAGTACTATTGTATAAGTACTTACAAAGATTAGCTTAAAAATTAACGTAAGACATAAGGGTCTGAACAAAGTCTGAATTCAAATAAAAAGACAATTGCAATTAATGCAGTGTGGATGTAGTTGCCTATATCCACCCACAATCCATTTTAAATACTACTAAAAAAATTGAAATAGGATAAGTACCTAGTTTCGGAGATTATCTCCTACATCTAAACTTAACCCCTTTATAATATTAGTGTATATTTGAACATTATTTGCTTTGATGCATCACAAAAAAAGCGACATTCGCGCCTCTGCCGGTGGGTTATGTAACTATTTTACGATATGATTACTAATGTTTAACCATATCGTAGTCATGCGTTTAGCTGTTTATACTGTTAAAAGCTGAGTAGTCATCGATCTGGCTACACCATATCATGATGTGGCCAGCGGGTACTGTTCTATATCATCAAATATGACCATTTCATGCAATGGTCGGACACACCATGAAGTGATCAATTCTAAGATCTGTGTGATGGAAATATTTTTTTTTTACTTCCTATATTTGCAATGAAAAAACTTAGAATTCCATGGTTACAAAGGAACCCTTATAATTTCGCTATGTCCGTCCGTTTGCCTGTCTGCTGAGGTAAACCCTCATAGACCATTAGTAGGTACTGAAAGCTGTTATTTTGCATGGATATTAATTAGGCCAACAAAGTGGTTTATTTTTTTTATTAAAAAACATTAAAAACTACATTAAAATTTATTTATATTAATTACTACATTAAAAAACAATATTTAGGTTCGGATTCGGGCTCGGCGCTTGACGGTACAGGGTACAAACTTAAGACTTATTTTTAAATGCACATTAAAAAAACTTATTATCCGTTAGTTTATTTACATAAATGAAATATTGTTCACATCAAAATAATTATTGTAATGCTAACAAACCAAATCTTTAACGAAACTAGTACTAAAAACTAGCCGAAAATATTCATCAATGGTATTATATATTATCCTCTAATGCGCAACAAAAAAGTTGTCCAATGTACAAAAATATTATTTTTATATCAATTATACTGATTGCACATCAAATTATACTGATTACACAACAAATTATACTGATTGCACATCAAATTATACTGATTGAACTATTTTGCTGTGCAATCAGTATTTTTGATTAGGATTGGGACTTTTTTAAATTTAATTTTTCTTTTATTTTAAGTTAAATCCTAGCAAAAACTGAATAATCAAGTTGCTCAAGTCGTAAAAAAAAGTAACACGTGCAAGTTTTAATCTTGCAGTGATCTTAATGTGTGTGAGATCTAAAGTATAACAACAAATAATAAAAATCAGCCAAGTGTGAGACGAGCCTGAGCCACCAACCATCTTAAATCACCGTTACAGTGCCGTCTAGTTATTATTAAATGCAACAGCAACACATTTTGTTTAAGCTTGATCAGTAATTGGACGGGTGACCGCTTAGTTGCACACTTTTTGTTTTTGTATGTGTTTTTAAATTATGTAAATGGCCGTACGGTACGGTACACTGGGTGCGCGAGTCCGACTCGCACTTGGCCATTTTTTAAAGTTACCGTCACGGCGGCGTTCCCAGTAGCTGTCTGAATATCTCTCCCCGGTCCGGTTAAGTCAAAAAAGCCACTCCATACCGTGTGGTTGGGTCAAAACATCGCGTGGGGTAATATATAGTTTTAGTGCTACTTTTTTTGACCTTTAAGTTATTTTTAATGGGTAATGTAGTTTCAAAATGCGTTTCTTAAATATTTCTAATTATATGTTTTTTTTTAGGTTAGAACTATCGAAATGGCAAGTCAGCGGCTTTCTGAGGGAGTACAAAGAATAACTACGTATCTCAAGAGTGTCAATGAAACGGACTTATAATGAGACAGTAATGATAATAAAAATAAATTAATAAATTTTTTTGGACATTAAATGGCGCTGTCTGGCGCCAAAGTAAGCAAAGCTTGTGTTATGGTTACCAAACAAGGAATACAAAACAACGTAAGATGACAAAAGTAAATAACGCACTCACACTACAAAGTAAAATTGATGAAATGGTAAAAAAAACATTGTTTGGAGAGATTACTCTAACGCAAATTTTACAAAAAAAATTTTTAAACACACCAGAAAAAAGCTACTTAGAAACAATTTTGTTATATACCTACTGCTATAAATAAATATAGGTAGTAAGCATTTAAGGTCTGTCGTTTTTGTGATTTTGAAATAAGTAATTAAAGACTAAATACAATGCTCAAATTAAAAATTATTTAGAAAGCTGGTTTTTTATATATTAATTGTTAATTACTTAAAGACATTTTATTTTTGTTTTTACTGAGTAAAATTTGATTGTTAAGATAGATTTATACCAATTTTTTACGGTAATAGGTAATTAAAGAAAGGCTGTAACTGTAACTTTCTACTTTACGCCAAGTTTTTAAGTCAATTTTAATTTGGTTACAGAAGAAATAGTTTGTTGTTTTGACCTTTATAAGAAGCAGTAATCGGCAGGGAATTCATACTTACACTTTAGAACCGAAATGGTCGCGTACAGTGCGGTTTCAGAGTAACTTCCTCCCGCGAACGCTTGGGTTGTGGAATGAGCTCCCTGCCAAGGTTTTCTCTAAGGACTAAAGTATAGGGTTCTTCAAGAAAAAAGTTTTAGATTTTTGAAGGGTCGGCAACGCGCGAGTTATGCCCCAGGTGTTGCAAGCGTCCATAGGCTACGGTAACCGTAAGCGGTATAATGTTAAGCCATCAGGCGTACCGCAAGCTTGTTTGCCACCTCAATAGTATACAAAAAAAGTTGCTTTAAATATTACTACTACTACTACTATAAATATGTTCTGACTTGAACGCTGTGGCTAAAAAGTGATTATCTACCTTAATATAATTGAGAATGTTGTATATTTTTAAGACTTGGACTAGATATAGATTTTTAACTTAAGATCGTGGAAAGACCTGATATTACTTAACTTCAGTGTATCTCGTATAGGATTTATACATCTGTAAATAATTGTCGTAAAATATTGTTTTACGACTTCGTCAGCCCTTTGTTACCGTTAAAGTTGAACGTTTGGCTATCGTATACAGGCTACGGAGGCGGACCGTGGTATAAAAGAAACGGTGAGGTCCACCCTAATACATCAAAATCGTAATGAATCAAAAAGAAAAGATATTATATGCATGAAACATAAGCAATATTCGAGAAAAATCTTCAAAAGAAAAATTTAACAAGACCTTATTACCAGTTATTATTATAAAGTACCTTGTCCTTTGATGCAAACATGACTAACAGCCATCGACGACACAGCGCTTTATGCAGCATTTCAATTTGTGAATACATAACCCAATATTTTGATTCCCTTTTATCTCCTACAGACCAGAAACAAGAAGTATACATAAAAGAAGAAACATACTAATTGGCAGATTCAATAGCATATATATCAACGCAAAGCCTAAACCTAAAAAAAAGGTCTAGAAACTTGACTTGGTATTAGGGACCCTAATACCAATTTAGGGTTCCTTAACAATAGGGGTTGGAAATTTGTATAGAAAACTGCTATTTTTGAAGCATACATGAAAAATTGGTATTTGGCCTTCAATCCTGAAACTAAAATATTTAATCATCTCCTAAGTGCCAAAGGGGATGGAAATTAGTATAATAATTACGATATTTTTTATATAAAGTTTCAAACGGGTAAAATCTGTCTCCACGAGGAGAACTAGTCGCAGTTAAAAGCTAGTGAAAGATAAAACATTTTTCTCTACAATCTCCCGAGTACTTTTTTCACAGATCAAAACAGTTATTGAGTCGCCGACCCTAATCGCTACAAAACAAACATATTATCTGTGCAATATCGCTTACAATGATACAATAATCCTTTTACCATTAGGGTGGAGTGTATTTGCTGTGCTTATCACTCTGTTAGCTGGTTTTGTTTTATCTGTGACTGAGAACTGCGTAATAGTTATTTATAAGCATTATATAATAAAATAAACGTTATTTACCTGTATGTAATATATAATATATATATTATATATATATTTGTAAGGTTCCATCTATTGTGAGCCTTCGATTATTAACTACATAAAATATAGAGCCTCCACTTTGTAAACTCATATTAATATATCATATAAAAACAAAGACAAAATACTAATATTATAAATGCAATATAAGTTTGTTTGTTTGTCCTTCCTTTACGAAAGGAGCATCCAATCAAGCTTATAAACAAATAATTGGACAGTGTTTATTGCAATAGTTTATCAGAGACGAAGCGAACCAGCGGTCTCTGGTCTATTTCTAAATTGTTTTAATAAACATAAACAAACAAAATGGCGGAAGTTGATAGAAAGTGAAAAGAGACCGCAGGTCGACTTTGCCTTTTCCTAAAGGATAAAAATTATGTGAGGCTATTGCGCCTATATGATTCGGCACAGAGATAGTTTAAAAGACGTTAATATTACTTTAAATACATAAGCTATAACAGAAAAGTGTCCACAGAAATAACTATAAACTAATTCTACATACATACGTACGACGAATTAAAGCTACAGTCATAGCAAACTCTCTTACTGTAATCACCGATTAAAAGTGATCAAGAATTCGCAGTAAAAAACCCACGGCACCAAAAGACAAATTTTTGCTAGTATTTGTGTATATTTCAGACTAGCACGTCGTTTTCAGTACACAACAAGTAGGATTTGTTATCGTATCTCTTGAATACTATAAAAATGTGAAAGTACGTCTGGATGGATGTTTGTTACTCAATCACGCTTCAGCCGCTGAACAGATCGGAATGAAACTTGACACACATATAGGTTAGGTCCCGAAAAATTCAAAAGTTCCGGCGGAAAAACTAAAACCGAGCTTAAAAAAACTATAGCTACAGCTATAGCTTGCTATAGAAAACTTCGTTAGTACAATTAAAGAGTTAATTAAGGAGATCCACGCCGATAACCTTATTTGGGCGGGTGGAGCAGCTGGCAAATTCTAGTACAATAATTTAATGAAAAAAAATTACTACCTGAATAAATAGCTACCTGTCATTTAGATTAAAATATAATTGCATTATTTTAACGTTTATTCTATGATTCATGAAATTTTTAGTATAAAAAAGCATGAAAGTGTGCCTAAAGTAATTCTATTGTCTCAGTTTTTTAACAAATTGGTAAAGTAACCTTAATTTTAACATTTAATTCTTTTATAAATCTCCAAATGTGGAGAAATTAATTGTAAATTTTAAAAGCTACTTAGTAGGAACTGAACGAATCTCTATCGTGACGTCAACAAACCTACTTAACACCTACGGGGTCTCATATAACGGAATAACTTCGACATTTAATGTTAACAGAACTCATACAAGTCAAAAGGTTGCTTAGAGTAAAGCCTTTTAGTATGCAAGTCATTGGCGAAACTTGCTAATGTACCAAGTTATACTTCAGAATCTACGTACTTTGCTTTAGTTAGGGAGAAAACATGTTTTAGTATAATTTGTAATAGCTTTAGTAGTGTTTTTATTTTGTAATTATATTTGGTTTCATGGAACAAGTCCTGCGATAACTATGACCGGCCGAGCGCACATGGTACAAACATTAATTAAACGTCTGTAGAATGAGAACTATTGTAGATATGTCAAAAATATATGAACCGATTTTTAAAAAATCTTTGGAAGTAGATAGATACCTAGATATATACTTTTCACTACACCTGCTCTGAAAGAACCTTTTGCAGAGATTATTAATGTCTTGCCCGTATAGAGGCAACAAAAGTAGTAAAAAACGCACGTTCTATTTGAAAGCTGACGAAACTCTTAATTTCTTTTTCAGTCTAGTGCCATCTGTGATTTTAAGATGGTAAAAATAACTCACTTTTTATAAACAACAGAAAACATAATTATAGCTTGTAAGTATTCGCTACAGCGCCATCTATGTTTATGATAGTAAATTATTATTCGTTAAGTAAATTAAAACTTTAATTAATTATATTTTATTAGCTTCGCATTTGTAGTGTAAAGAACTATGTTAACACTCGAGTGAAAATACAATTCCCGCTTCGTATGTATTAAGGCCCTCTGCTCCGCTTCGGGCCTTAAACAACACCATCATCGGTAATCGCTCACTTTCACCTCTCGGTGAACAATTGCACACCGAAAATGAATTATAAACATTTTTTTTTAAATGAACTAATAAGTAGTATACGGTAAGTAGTAATATATATATAATATATAGTAATCAGGCGGTCTAATCGCTTATAAGCGATCTCTACCAGACAACCTTTGGGTAGAAAGAAAAAGAAAAATATACATAAAAAGTACCTAGATATAATATTACCCGGGCGCTTTGACTAGTTAGATTTAAATAATATAGGCAAGGGCTGAGTTGTTTCGTGCCGTTTCTTCTCTTCAGAACGCCTTTGATTTTCCGAAACCGTTTTTAAGAGCGGTTGCCCAAGCCGAGGTTCGTGTCCAGGATACCCTTGTGCAAACCGCACCAATTTTTCGCAGCAGAATGCAAGCAGCACCGCAGCAAAAGTTAGTCCGCGTGTAGTTGTCAAGACCATCTGCGGCCATCAACAGTAGACATAGTTAGAAAGAGAAAAAAAAAACAAAATATACATCTATTTAGAAAAACCAAATGCATTTTTGAATACTAAGTTATCCAACGACATCCCACAAAATTGAGCTCACAAGAAAATAAAATTTTCATCCTTTACATAGTTTAATGTTTGCATCTTTAAAAAAATAACAATTTCATTACCTGGCCGAACCCTAAAAACAGTCGAATCGAGACAAAGACTGTCTGGTCTGTCTCATTATTGGTGAGTTATTTTAACAGACTTCAAAATAAAGTTTTAATTCAGCACTTATATATATTAATTGAACCGATAGGTTCTTCACACTCAAAAATTTTACCCATCTTTCAGTTGTTCACAACATAGATACTAACTATACGGACAGCAGGTTCAAGAGGTAATTAAAAGCTACACTTACAGTCAGTGTTGTTAAATTTCTAACAAACATTAGTCTGTAATTTTTCAAACAACGTAGCTTCCTTAAGGCAATTAATTATGACCGGCTACGTTAGTCAATTTCTTACTGTCAACTGAACAGTCTGCTATGCTACAGCTGCTAATTTACTCTACCAATAAAACAAAGTCTGCTCTGCTACTGTAACTTATTTAGTAAGTTAATAATAGTAGTTATAAGTGTTAACCAGGACAGAAAATGACGTGATAGGTACAAGTACAACTTTTATTTGTAGAAAATTAAATACCATTCAATCTTCTTTGACTAGTTAAATTGAAGTCTTAGCTAGCGTTTCGATAGAGGCGCTGGACTGATGGCTGTTTTTACCAAGTACCCTAAATCGACCCGTAGTTTAGAGATTTATTTTCACCATCAAAACTCTTAGATAAGGGTTGAGCGATTGTGTCATTGCAAGATAACGATGTAGTTTACTTTATATTTATATTTATTTTATTTTTACGTAATTTTATACTTATTAGACTTAAATATGATGTATAATGAAAATTTTTGCGATTTGAAATCATATTATCGTGTTAAAAAAAATTATTAGTGGATATTAAAAATAATATAAACGTCAAATTGGCATTATGTGGTTCGAGTCTTTGTCTCTCGACAGATACCTAAAAAAGATACAAACGTCATATAACCTCAAACTTAAGTACATTCACATGAAATTTTTGTACGTACGCTTTTGAATTACAATTTTGGTAAGAACAGTAAATTATCCCGCAAAATGGCTGAAAAGAGAAAACATGTACAAAATTTTACAGCTGATGACAAGGACATGTTGGTGAAATTGTTAATGATGCAAGTAGCATCTATATTAAATAAAAAACTGACGGAACAACTGATCAAGCAAAAAATGAAGCTTAAGTAAGACTTAGGTAACTCTTACTTACTTACTTGATTAATTTTATCGTTATTAATAACATAATTTAAACTAAATATCGTATGTGCATAACTAATATTTATTAAATCTAAGATATAATGATTATTTCAGAACTAAAGACTATCTTATGAAACTTTGTGAATAGCTTAAATCGGAAGTAAATTATATGGTACATCCATGAGAAAGCGCAACTCTGGAACTGGTGGTTGCCCTTCTACAGTCAAAATAGATCCCATATTCATACAAATATGTGGTATAATGGGACGCGGCTGCACTGGTATTGATTATGTTACTGATCTGATGCAGATGTTGTGGATTTCCAAGTTGTGACAGACCCGCGTGTTACTTTATCCGAATAAATACCTTAATACCAACCTTTATTACAAATTAAAACGACTGAAAGTGATATGATATAGGTACATGTATTATTACATTTTATAATCAAAAATTTTGATTTAAGTGATTGCACACATACCTTGGCAGAGCTAACTGTTTATTCTATAGTGTTTTAAGTAATAAAAAAAAATTCCAAATTCAATAAAATTGATATTACTTATTACAAAAAAAAAACGACTATATGAATTACATCCATATTTTCCCGTAATTTGAATGTAGCAGTACTATAATACTTTAGTGTCTATGACCCTAAGGTAAAGAATTATAAACAATTTGATCCTGTGAGCGTTTGCATTACGTGTCCCTCTCTTCCCGCCCCGCGTCGTTCTGTATCAACCCCCGCACAGCTTGGAAGCTTAGCGTGAAATGGACTAATTTTGAGAAACTTCCGGTTAACATTTTCTTTTGTTTTAGCGTGCGTCCTTTATATGTATACCTTTAGAATAGATAACAAATTTAAATTTATGTTACGACACTAGTTTTCCTCAAAGTATAATTTACAAACATTAGAAAACATCATGTTCTACAGTTGGCCCGCAAAATCAGCTCCGTGTTTTTAATGCTTTAAAATGCTTAGTGTAAGTTTCCACAACCCGGCTGAGTTAATATAATATAAAAAGTTAATTTTTTAGGTAAACTCAATTACGTATCAAAAAGGTCTCTACCCGTTGATAAAATTGCTTTAAATACTTTTGGATATATTTGAAAATTACGGCACTTTAAAGTTGAAACTTCAGATTTAAAGGCCTTCCGTATATAATAGAAAGAGTGCAAACAATTAAGTTTTGTGCTCTAACAGTTCTAAAAAACTACAACTACACGAGTTTCTTTCATTCTTTTCCGTAATTTGACTATACTAATAAAAGTCTACTTCAAACGGCACAAATTCTTTTTTTTTTTTTTTGCTAGTAATTAGTTACGTTTTATATTTCGACTGCCCCTTCGGCTTTGTGTCTGGTTCTAGGGAGTGACAAAAAGACGAAGCTAGGGTATCGACGCAAGTTGCATCCCATAGAAGGAACTTGATTGTGGAAAAAAAATCTTCTTCATTATATCGTTTATAGAACCATGCCTGGAGAGTCAACCCATGTTTTGATACAGTAAAATAAATAAAATCATCGCCACACGGACTAATGTGAGAATAGCATATTGTTGCCCCAAATTATATACCGATATAAATTTAGAAACTTCCGTTATCTAAAAACCTTCCAAGATTTGATGATGGAATAAAATGAAGCCAATATCCAGATTCCTTCTTATAATCTGTACAAAACGTGCTATGTCAATCTTTATTTATTTAGATTTTAATACCTTCTATCTTTTTCATCATTATCTCTAATCTCGCCATTTAATAGTGTCGTGTCATAGTCACATTTATATGTCACAGACACGTAGACAAGATAAAATATATGCCGCGGTTCTTCAAGGTTTTAACTTTTGAAAAGAACGATATAAATTTTCTCAGGAAGTGAAGTAGCGTATAGTCATATCGTATAGTCATATCGTATAGTCATATCGTATAGTCATATCGTATCAAAAAAAGGATTTCCCCTTTTAACTTTTATATCGTAGAGACGCGACCGAGACGGTGTGGTAAAAGATACAACGCTTTATTTGTTTTGATCTTATTTGTTATGTAATAAGGTTATAATTTGTTATGTAATAAGGTTATAATAGAGTACCTATTTTATGAAATTTAAATTTGGATGTATTTCTCTGAATCGACGTTATACTTTGATTATTAGTACCTATGCCATGATTACGTGACGATATCAACAGCTTGTGTTATAAATTTATAAAATAATACTAGCTTATTCCCACGATTTGGTCCGCGTTTGAAAAACTTTGAAAACTTTTAACTATTTATGGTTTTACCTACAAAAGTTTCGAAATTTTCATACAATTCCTCTATCTGCCCTCTAAGGGATCCTTGTTCATTAAAGATGAAATCGCCTACCATAATTATCTTCCTCAAGTTCAAATATGTACCAATTTTTATGCATTTAGCTTAAAATATCATAGATACCCCCATTGAATTAACCCTCTTAGGAGATGGATTTTGCAATATCTCTTCTTAAACTTACGTTATAAAAGGAACCTTTCTGCAAAATTTCAAATAGGTATATAGAATCAGTAGTTTGGGCTGTGCGTAAATATGTCAGCTATAATTGCACGCCTCATAAGCGGAGCGGTGAGGTAGTGCTCTACTCTCGACATGTCAAAAAACCCAGTCTTTCGAAACTTTGACGTTTTTTTTTTAATATAACACTTACAGGATAATATGAGTGCACTAATATGAAGTTAAATAATCTGTCTAGCACATATGGTACATTTTATAAACAATTAATTTGTTTAGTATATTAAATAATAACATTAAAACTAATCATTCTTGGACGTCCGTGAGTCTGTGTTTATGTGACCATGTATGTGGCAGAGAAATTGGTCGAAAAATTCATCTTACCGGAATACTTCTGTTTTTAATATATAAAGTATTACACTGTGCTGATTCCTAGTTAATATTAGCGTTCTAAGTACTGTCGTTTAATTATAATTTATAAAAAACTAATATACCACTGTATACTGTATATCTATATATATATTTTTTATTTTGTATTTTATAGTATATTTTTTCCTCACCTTATTTGTTATTTTATTTAAAAAAACTTGTGTTTTTGTTTTAGGATTTTTTTTTAAATGTGAATGACCGCTATTAGGCGTGCACTTTTGGATTTTCCAAATTTAGATATTCTTTTTTATACATGTAGATATATATTAAAAAAGCTGATGACAAACTAACACGGGATTAAAACGATATCTAATTCTAAATACCTACCTATCCATTAGCCTTCACTTATAATTCGAAATACAAATAAATTACATATTTTAACCAAATAGAGACAATAGTATAACAGTAATAATAGTCCTTCATGCTTTGCTGCAGTAAACGAAAAAAAAAATCCAAGATGAAAGAGAAAATTGTCAATTACATTTGGTTACAAAGTTGCTTCAGCTCATTTCTTGCACCCCTAGGCAACGGCTCAAGTAAGTGTTTTCCGGTAAAATCTAATCCCACCAAAAACATTTTCATGTAAAATTTTGCCAAGACGAGGCTCGCACTGTCGAAAAGTTATCAGATCTCATGCAGAGCTAGCCTTCTAACTTAACACTTCCTAACTCTACAAGCCCTTACTTTAAAAACTCTACACCTCAGTCAAAATATGTGAATTGGCCGATTTGTTATGACAAGATATATTGTATAACAGAAAAGTAATGAACGGTGAATAAATTTTTACTTTACTTTTTTTGTGACGGTAGCGAATTCTACCTACGCCAAGCTCTGAAATTCGAGCGAAACGTGTATACAAAATAGGTGTTACGTCTCGAGTCCTATCTTTTTCTCTGAAATTTTAGAGTTACTCGAGACTGTTCCCAATAATCGATCTCCGGCAGCGTCTATTGTGATTACCCAGGGATTATGTGGGTGGTTATCCAGGCCTCTTGCCTGGAAATAAGACTGTGTCTATGAAAATAAAAAAAAAATATCATAATGTTTTATTTACGCGCTCACAAAAGAAAAAAGTACTAAATGAAAATATTTTAAAACAGTTCACGCTTGCTAGAGCTAGTAGTTAAAAGATTTCAGGTAATCACTAATATTGCTTATATTGATGAAGCTATCTTGGAGGCCTTTGCGGTCGATAAATGGTAATAATAATATTTTTATACCACTAAGCTGGCAAAGAAGCTTACGGTCCGCCTAATGGTAAGCGATCACCGCAGCCATGGACGCTTACAACACCTGGGGCATCACTCGCGCGTTTCACTGTCTATCACATTTGAGGCGGCATATATCACCTGAGCCGCTGAAACAGCCTACTGCAAGGGCACAGGCCTCTAGTTTAAGAAGGAGGCTTAGGTCACAGATTGATTTTGGTTGGCGGACGTTTTTCGAGCTAGTAGCCACTCGACTGTCAAAGTTTTTCAGCTGCCCATTAGGCCTCTGAGGAGTTCAGGAAAATATTTCACGCTAGGTGGTCACCCATCCAGCTACTGACCACGCCCAACCTTGCTCAACTTCGCTTATCGTTGCCGATAGACGATTGTGCCTGGACTACAAGCTCCTGCTTACCATCAGTAAAAGTTCGCCACTATACTTCGGGGATAAGTGTGTGTGTGTGTAATGATAGTAATTGTTTGTGTAATGATAGTAATTGTTTGTGTAATGATAGTAATTGTCTGTGTAATGATAGTAATTGTTTGCATAACTAAAGCTTTTTACTATACAACTACTTTTGAATAAAATACAGCTTTTGACTGTTAACGGTTACAAGATCAAGGTAGGTGATACCACAATATCAAAATTCTCATACAAATTATTATCCCCTATTTTGCCCTTTAGGGTACGATTTTCCAAAAAACGGTGACACATAAATCTTAATTTTCAACTTCGAGACTAATATCAAATTTTGACGAAAACGAAAATGACGGATTTCCACACAAACTTTCAACCCTTATTTTACGCTCTTAGGGGATGATTTTTGCGAAATTCTTTCTTAGTTCTCGCCTACGTAATAAAAGAAACCATTATGCAAAATTTCAAGTCTCTAAACCCAGTAGTTTGGGCTGTGCGTTGATATATCAGTCATTCAATTTACTCTTCTCTTGATAGATAGCAGATTGCATCTTCGTAAAATTTGGAAATTATAACCAATTCTCTTAATGTCAAAACCTGTTGACACAACACCCTTTATTGACGAGTCACTTAAGCCACGTCCTTTACGTAACCAAACGTTTTAACGTAAACAGTTTCCAAGAACATTAGCCGTTTTGAACATAACTATTTCATTATACTAGCTGGTCGCGACTCGGTTTACGTGAAAATTTAATCAGGACGAAACAATAAATAAAAATAATGCATATTGTAGTAGGTTCCCCAATGAGTTTGCAAACGAAACAAAAAATGCAGGCCGCATTCTTATTTGGGATATTAGTTAAAGACGTTCTGACCACGATAGTAAATTCTAGGATGCCGACCCTAGACTAAAGCACATAAGTCAAAAAATTAGTTTTTCCGTTCTTTACACCAACCATATTTATCTTAATCAATACGTCGTCTGACTTAACCAAATAAGTCATAGCAGTTCGATTTAATTTGAACCCTATAGCGTACCTTTTAAACCTTATCATTCGCTTTAATTTTTTTGACGCTATCAACAACATAAGTCGACTTATGTCAAAAGGATCACAGATATTTTTTTCATTTCATGAACTTCGAGACTGACTTATATCATCAGGAACGCCCAAGTGCGGTCACATTATCGTTTTATTTTTCAAGTAAGGATTCTAGATTCACACAACATTTAAGAACAAAAACTGATTTAAGTGCTGTGCGGGTAACATTGACTCGTGTGACGCCAAGTTAGTCTTGTTTTGATATTTCAATAGTTTGGTTTTGTGTTATTTTAGTTTAAATAAATATCAGTATTTCATTATGGAGTCTCGATGTGGAAAAAAAATTGTAGATATGGTATTACAATCTTTAGCTACTGAAGGTAAGTCTAAAGAAAATTTATTTGAATTCAAAAAATAATATGATATTTAAATAAGCCAAGATTATGTGTTATTACAGCGAACTTCTCGACCAAATATAATGAAAAAGATTAATACTATAAGAGAGAGAAAAAATATTTTTTTTCATTGTTTTTTTTCGTTCTCTTGTAAAAACAATAACGAGCCTTAAATTTTGAGTGATTGTATATAAATATAATAACCGTACTATGTATGTACATAATTTAGTAAGTTTTTTTTCCTTGTGCCTACAGTTTTACGATAGCAAAATTAATAATGTTGACCTTCCGACGTTACATTACACGTATTTTATATACAGATTCTGTGTAAACAATATTTTGTGTATATCCTTTTTTACATACTAAATACCATTAATGTTTAATTAAGTGAGAAAGAATTTGTATTTCAATTATTTTCACAAGTTGTGGCTATGCGTTTTTACGTTTGCGGTTGCGTTGTTTGCGTGTTATTTAATATTGTAAACAATGTTATCAATGGAAATTTTAGTGGAATATTTTGATGCTAACGCTTTTTTAGTTTACAAAATGAATCGTTAGTCTTTTCGATATTTTATTCTGAAATGGGTATGAAATCATTTTTGTTGGAATTAAACCTTATTTTTTGTAGAACACTTTATGAAGAGAGAATTTATTCACCAGATTTGATTTTGATTTTAATTTTTATTTAGATATTGATTGACTTTAATGATTTAACTTATGTGTTAGGTTTAAAAGTCATTCGCCTTTCTTTTTTTTTTCTTGCCGGGAAATCCGGGTTTATGGACCTTTACGTCATCAAGACGATGAGGAATGGTGATGACGAACTTCTAAACTAACTTAACTTATTCAACAAAACTAAACTTAATAGTCTACCTATTAGAATTTTAATTATTACTTTCGAGTGAAATTATTTCGAATTTCAATGCCATTATGAATAGATGAGGGTATAACTTAGCGCTTACGTCGATCGTATTCCTTATTTTTTGCATGATAAGGTCGAAACTGAAAACAATCAACATTGTATTGAGCCCAATACGCATTTTTGTAGTTTTAAACGGCTTAGAAAAAATGAATGTTGTCTTAGTGTTCTTAAAAAAAATCGTTTTTGATAAAATATTCCACTTAAACAAAAATAATTGTTACCTTACATCTGCTTTTCAATTGAAAAGTGCTTTTTCATATTGGACTTTATTTTCTCGCTTCTAAGGTGACAACAAAGCGGAAATTTCTATCAAATTGAGTAATATATGACAAGACGCAATAAAATTTCTTGACGCTTATTTCTTCTTTATTGAGAAACCTTATGTAGAGACCGGGCCAGCCACCTATTGGCAATATGAATGCAATTTCAGAATATGTATTGTGTATATATATTATAGTCGTAGCTTGTGTTTAGTGTCTGTTAACACGATAATAAATGGCATTAAGCCTTAATATACAAGCAGACTCAAAAAAAAATGCGAAATAAAGGTAACCAAGTTAAGTTATATGTTAACTCTGACAACGATTGTAGTCTACGATTGTATTGTACTCTTTGTACCGACGGAATCCTACAAGCAAGGTCTGACATGCCCTTGACCCATTTTTTAGGATTCCGTACATCAAAAGGAAAAAAGGACCCTTATAGGACAACTTTGTTGTCCGTCCGTCTGCCCATCTGTCTGTCTGTCAAGACCCTTTTTCTTTGGAACGCATTAAGGTATTAAGTTGAAATTAATATCAAATACTAAGGTCAAATACTGTCCCTTGAAGCTGTAAAAAAATCCTTTTTCTAAGTCAAAAAAATTGAAAAATACGACCATTTTCGTCGCATATTTTGGCATTCACAAATAAATCAAAACTTATGGGGTACTTTCTGTTATCCTTTATTAATGAAATTTTACACGAAGCAAGGAATAGCAAAAGTCCGAAATTTGTAAATTTGTAGTTATAAAACATTAAAGATTGTCTGTCTGTCAAGATTGTTTACTTGAGAACGCGTGGAGGTATCAAGTTAATTAATAATTAATTAATAAAAAAATATGCCCATAATACGGTAATTTTTGTTGCATATTCCGACACTTGTGGCACTTTTCTCAGGTTTGACCTAGCTTTTCCTCGTCAGGCCAGACATTTTATGTAAGTATATGAAGATTTCTTCTTAGCAGACGGCATAGTTATAAATATGAAAAAAATATAATTATAAATTATAATAACACCAAAAAATGATCATTGCTACAGTTGACAAAAGGGCTGGCTCTTTTCTTGCTCAGTATCTCAATTCAGTGAGGAAATCCAACCAGCCTTTTTGGCACCTTAAATCACAATGATATATTGACATATAATTTGTACTTAAATCACAATGACATAAGACGACAACACACGAGTTAGAACACGTGTGTATAGAAATAGTATTTTCTAGAAAATGCTATAATCCTTCAGGGAGTGTGTAGCGTGACGTAGTAGAGTATCGTAAAAGGGATATTGCCTTTATATCCATTGTATCTTTATGTTCCAGACGCGATGACGTGGAAAATACCAGGCGATATATTATGTTCACACACACATACGTACCTACTCTAAATTTGTGTTCCAATTTTATATAATACTAGCTGACTCCACGAATATTGTTTCTCTTTTTTAAAACAACTGGCCCACCATCCGAAAGGGTTGAACTAATTAAGAAACCTTCCCCGGTGTGTCCACAATCATTAAGCAAATTTTCATTACAATCGGCTTATTCTTAGTACGCGAGTCCGACTCACATCTGACTAGCTTTTCTTTCTCAGAAACCTTCCCCGGTGTGTGTCCAAACCTTCACAAAATTTTATTACAATCGGTTTACCCTTAGAGCGCGAGTCCGTCTCGCACTAACAATAAATATTTTTTTGATTTGATTAGTTGTGTACGATAAGGTAAATTAAGATAGAAATCAATATTAATTTATCAGACTTAAGTTTATAAATATACTAGATACGTTGATATAATTATTGTATGTAAAGGACATCGGAAGTGAATATAATAAAAAGTTTACCTTGTAAGAGTTATATTTAAAATAAAATTTATTTAAAATAAAAGCCTTGTTTTAGAGCTCAAAAATAAGCGTCAACAATTTTATTACATTTAAGCATATAAGAATCAAACTTTACATTATATGTATAACAAATACCGCACTAATTTTTAATCCTTAATTAAATATAAGCGAAAGTCAGCGTTCGTTTATTTATTTGTTAGTTTGTTTATTATTTGTTAGTTTGTTTATTATTTGTTAGTTTGTTTATTATTTGTTAGTTTGTTTATTATTTGTTAGTTTGTTTATTATTTGTTAGTTTGTTTATTATTTGTTAGTTTGTTTATTATTTGTTAGTTTGTTTATTATTGCTTAGCATCGCTACGGAGCTGATTTTTTGTACAGAGATTGTTGAGTTGAACAGTTTGAATTAACTGTTTCATCAAGTCTGCAAAAAAAATTTATTGAGTACCTACTGTTTTGGTTTTTTTGCGTAATTCTTATGATTTTGGGTGTGCTGAATCCGAAAATGACTTTCATTTTGTCACAGAACGTCACTTTTTCTGACATTGTGGGTATCTATGTTAAAGAATTTATCATCTTAAAGTAAAAGACTAAAAATTTTTTTTTAATTTATAATTGCGTAACAAAATTCATTTTTTATTTAAAATACATTCATTAGTAAGCACTAAACACATATCTTTTTCCCAGTAAGACTCCTTTGGGTACATTTTCGCTTGTGGGAAGCATTTGGAATGTCTCTCTGAAGTGTCCAACAGTAGTCTGCCATCATTGAGACGCTCATTCTTCCCTGGTGTTATTTTAATATCTTGGTGAAATCGTACACCTTGCTCTTTACTCATTACTCCTAAATATTTTGGAAAGTAGTCGAGTATATTATTCCCAATAAAGAAAATGTACTTTTAAACTCATTAGGCAACCTAAAGCTTGAAATGCTTTTAACATTTTTTTCACGATTTGTTTGTAGTTAGGGTCTGTGTTATTACCTTAAAATTTCTCTATTACGTCTTTAAACGCAATCCACCCTTCTCTTTGAGGATCCGCCATGGTTGTGATGAATTGTGGATCAACCATAAGTCGTCTAATATCTGGTCCAACAAAACAACTTCCTTCAACTTTGACTCCTAGAGGCCTGGAAACTTTGATATTAAGTACTTGAAGCAATTTCCATCTTTTGGAAGTGACTTTACAAATTGCTTCATCAATCCCAACCTTATGTAAAGCGGTGGTAGAAGAACTTTAGGAGGAGGCACCAAAGTTTCATGCAGGACGTTCTTTTCGCCAACTTTAAGCGCCCTCGGAGGCCAACACTTTTTGGTCCAGTGATTTGCTCGGTCTCTACTATCCCTTAGATACAAAAAAAAACCGCCAAGAGCGAGTCGGACTCACGCACGAAGGGTTCCGTACCATTACGTATGATGTATGGGAGCCCCCGTAAATATTTTTTTTCTGTTTTTAGTATTTGCTGTTATAGCGGCAACAGAAATACATCTTCTGTGAAAATTTCAACTGTCTAGTTATAACGGTTCATGAGATACAGCCTGGTGACAGACGGACGGACAGCGAAGCCTTAGTAATAGGGTTCCTAATTACCTTTCAGGTACGGAACCCTAAAAAGCAAGGGAATTTGGTAAACCCAGATTGTTGTCCAAGCAACATGCCCTAGATTTTGAAATCACCACACACTTGCCAACCGTTGTTTTTTACTTTCTACACCATCAGAGCGCGCACGTTCAGGTTACACCATGTTTATGTTTTTTAATTTAGCTCACACAGGACGTAATTTATTTAAAAAGAAATGATAGTTATGGCCTGTATAAATTTAAAAACAGTAATCAAAATAAAATTGTACCTATTATTTATGACTTTAAGTTATCCCAAAACACCTTTTTTATAATAATATTTTGCGTTTTGCAAAATAACCTGACGTTCTGGAATTTTTGAGTATTTTTTAGTTTTCAGAACAACAGTTGCCAACATCCAGACAGCATTTTTGTTGCAGACCTGTGATTGACCTGTTGTGAACCCCTTTTTCAAAAAGGGGTGTTTCCCTATATCTTCCTTTTTGGAAATATGTATAACTATACCCTTCCCCCCTCCCCCAATTCAAAACTATTTAGCCTCACTCACTAATTCTGACTCCTTATCATACCACACTACCGACCACTACTAGCGGACGACATTTACGCCCACATGGAGATTCTAAAAATACGATAAACTATTTGCAAATGATATCCGCAATGTTTTTTCGACATATCTAGTTCAAACTAGTCGATCTATGTACTAGAACAGTTACCGCGAATAACAAGCCATGAGTAAATCAATTAAACATATCTCGAATTCGAGATTATCTTTATTAGCACGAAAATCAGGCCCTATCTTCTGTGATAAATGTAACAGATATATAGCCGGTTCTCGCTGTCACGTTAATTATCTTTTTTTTGCTTAAAACCGGCTAAGACATTCTCTATTGTGGCTGTCTTAAAAACTTGTGCACTGATTTTTTTCAAAATATTTTTTATTAAAGTATTGCAAAGGTCAATTATCGTGATTTTCAAAATTTTATGGCGGGTACAAGTTTCCGGAGGGCCATGACCGATTAAGCAGAAGTGACCTAGAGTGGTAACTGCGTACGGGAAGGTGAAACATGGGACGCCTCCAGCCCGTTTGACCGACGTGGTGGCTGGATGTGGAAGACAGAAGAGTGTGAGAAATGGCGTGCCATTGCGGAGACTAGTGTCCAGCAGCGTACTAATATAAGCTGATATGATGATGTCGATCCAACTATACCACAATAATTTTAGGCATAAGCAGCAAACTGCCTAACAACATGACTTTCAACCATCACCCCTTAATAGAGTGATTGATAGAGTCTGATACGTTGCATAGTTTATACTAAAATAATAAAATTGATAGAGTCTGATACGTTGCATAGTTTATACTAAAATAATAAAATTAGGCATAAAACTTGTTTGATACCAAAAATTCTGAATATTAAGTCACTGAATATATTATTGATTTTCCTTGCTATGAAGATTTTGCGTGGGTAAGAAAAGGAAAAAGCACTGAATATTAATTTCTTATTCTATGAATAACTTTTATTTATTGAGTTTTTTGTATAACATTTATTTATATTTTCGTCTATCCTTTTTAGGGGTTCCATACCCAAAGGAGCCCAACTATTAACTACTAAGCCTACGCTGTCTATCTCTATCTCTATCTCTATCTATAAGACTGAAATAGGAAGAAGCCTGAAATATTCGCAAAATGTTTTATAATGGCGGATTATCTAACAAATAATAAAAAGTTAAAATTTGAGAGAGATCCCCATACCAGAAACACGTTTTTGTTGTTTTTGCTCTATCGTAAAAACAGTTTGACATTCAAGCTTCAAATTTACCATGATAATAGTGTCAGCTCCAAAATATAACAAGAAATATTAAAAAATTGCAAAGTGTGAGAAAGGCCTGACGGGTTTACAGTAGCTATAGTTCATTCATGTGAAATTAGCTACAGTTATTTCTACAGATACTTTTGATTTTTACGGGATGAAAAGTAACTTACGTCGTTTCCCACCCGCTAAACTCAGCTGTGCAAAAATTCAGCTCCGTAGCGACGTTCGCAAATATTTAAGTTAGTATTTAAAATTAATATTTGTTGTACCTAATGTTACAAAGAATGAAAAGTTTGGGTCTCATATGCTACAATGTAATAAAATTGATGTCACACGTTTTAGAGCTCTAAAACGAGGCTTTTGGGTTCTGACTTTATTTTAAACATAATTTTCACGAGATAAAACTTTTATTGTTTGTTTAGGCGGCCATGATGATTTAATTAACCTTTTGAAGTGTCACGTTTCCGGCTCTTATAATTACTTCCGGTGTCCTTTACACACAATAATTATACGAATCTGGTTTTTATTAACTTAGGTCTGATAAAATAAACGTAATTTCTATCTTAACTTACCCTATCGTAATCATTTTTTAACTTGTATTTTACATATAATTGCTGAAACTAGATAAATCTTTTTTTTATATTGGGATAATCATTTCAAAAACATCTTATTTCAAAACAAAACAAATTACCAAGAAATCTGACAATAAATGAAATCAAAAAATATGTATTCAAGTAAGTTCCTAAAAACACTCAATACAATCGTCAATACAATCTATTTAAAAGTGTTAATTTCTGCCAAAAAGAGCCGGCAAGAAACTCAACTATTTAAAGCTATTCCACAATACTTTATTAATTAATTAACAAGTATATAATTTGTATTAAACCACTTAATAATAGAAATAATTAAGTAAAGCTACTAAAAACAAAGTTATGCTACGCACGTCAATTATTACTTTTCTGTTTTTATGAAGCTTAGGGAGCGCACCGTGTGTTATATGTAATACTAGCTTTTTCCCGCGGTTTCGTCCACCCTAAATTTGGTTATCGGTGTAGGATTTCAACACCAAATTCTTAATTATAGAAAAACAACCGACTCACACTTGACGTTTTCAATTACCCTATGTCCATTCTCGGGACTCAAACCATCTCCATGCCAAATTTCATCTACAATCGGTACAGGGTTTAAGCGTGAAGAGGTAACAGACAGACAGACGTACAGAGTTACTTTCGCATTTATGCTATTAGTATGTATTAAAACCAAAAACTTTATTTTAAAGCCATGATGGCGTAAAATGTCGTATATTTATGTTTGTCACGTCAAAACTACAGAAGTAAATAAATTCAAAAGTGATGATACTTAATGGGGTTAAAATGCGCAGATCACTAATTAGGTGCCAATTGTTTGTAGCGCCACCCCGTTACTTAAGTAACTCCTTTGAATTTTTTTCTTATATTTTTTTAAATTAATTAAATAAATATAGGAAACCAAAATTTAGAAAAAGGCACTTACCATTATTTTATTATATTTTATCGCATCCGTCTTCGATCGTCAGCGAATTTCTGTATATTTTTTTCATATAAAATTCACACACATAGTTTATTTTCAATGCGAAAATAAATACTTTGTAACAACAACAAAAAGTAACATTAACAAAGTTTTCAGATTTTTTTAACCTTAATACTAGAAAGTAAATTTCAGGACACAAATATTTATACAAAATATTTTAAGTAAAATTTGAAGAGTAATTTAAAGCATAACCTTTATGAAATACCGTGCGTCCGTTATTTACTAGCTCCGTGCCTGTTTTCGTGAGTGTCTGACGGCAGCTGGACATAGACTGAACACGGCACCGTTTTTGACGTCGACGTTCTTATTTCAAAAATCTGCGTCAAACAGCCTCCGAACATTGGGGAATTCATTACGAAGCCCTTTTATGTTATTATCCTAACTACAACAGGGCTATAAGAAGTTTTTTGCTTTATTCTGGGAAATGTAGGCGACTCCTCAACGGGCTTTAATTTTTAGTTATCACCATCACTTAATCCGGGATTATTAGTGTCGAATGTTTATATATTATATTTTACTTTAAGGGTTATTGGCATCATTTCGAACATTTCCTCAGAACACATCTCATTATATACCAGTGGTTATTATTGAAAAGCGAACAATATTAAAGTTCTAACACCTAACCAAAAACTTAAAATAGTCAAAATTAGGACTTATTTACTATTAAACTTTACTTAACTAATTTATCCAAAGATATTGCTGTATACTCTGTATTTCTTTATGTGTCATACACATCCAGGAAGTATTTACAAAGATAGATTTTTTTCTATGTAGTTATGTAGGTATATTAATATTCTATATTTTTAGATGAGGTGTAATAGTAGACCTATAAGCAAACAGCTTTTAGGTCCGACCCTATAAGCTGTTTGCTGTCGGTCGTACACGTACCAATGCGAACAGGCTCCCCTGAGATGCCTCATACATTCATACAATACATTATTTTATGACATTGATATACGTACAATACCTATACAAAAGTATAGGCAACTAATTGAATACCTACATATTGCAAAGCAAAAGTGATATTTGATTGACAACCTGTCTGTTCTATATCTATATTTTATTTTTCTTTATAAGACATTTTTGTATGTAATAAAATAAAACTCACATTTCATTGTTAAAAAGAAAAAAATCATTTTTTTTTTCTAAAATCAAATTAAATTAAGGTATTCTCATGAGTAGTAATAATGAATGTTAAATTAAAAAAAATATAATTTTGCCTTGATGTTCCGTTTACTCACACTGATTATTATATGTATGGTTTATTGTGTTGGTTACTTTTTCTATCTATATCTTATAACTATAACTATTATGTAAAAGAAATCGTTTGTTAACCCTAATGAAAAAAAAATACAATAGATTCTGTGAAGAACTGTTATGTGTGTTTAGTGTTTATCTTAGAAACGAAAAGTGAAAGTTCTTTAGGTTTTTTAGTGATTATTAAGACAAACTGTAATTTTTTTGTTGAGCACGATATTTATAGTTAAGCAAGCTCGAGTATGAGAATCACTTGTTTTTTTTTGGTTCGTATGTAATGATTGTGAGTAAATTACGTAAATGGTGGTACGGAACCCACAGTGCGTGAAGTCGGATCGCACTTGGCATATTTTTATGACCAGATTTGTGTTTAACTTGAAAAATTCATGATAATTGTCACCCTCATTAAATATAGAATTAATGTTTTTTAAATTAAAATGTATCTGTTCTGGCTAACCCAAAATTTAAGTGCATTGATTCCCACCATGTGGATCTTAACTCCCCTAGTTAATAGAACTAAACTTAGAACTATAATCACTTCTATATTCACACAACTATATTCACTTCTGTAATGTCAGTTTCTCTCCAACAGCCGGGAGAAAGAGTATGAACTACTGGACCGATTTGAAAAATTCTTTTACCATGAGAAGCCGACATTATCCCTGATGAACATAGACTACTTTTTACTGCGGGAAAATGCTTCATTCCTACGGGAAAACGTGTAACGACAACGGGTATTAAGAATTATTCTTCCGTACATACCTAATTACTTAATTACGTAATTACTTCCTTTTCACATAACTCCTAAACGGCTGAACCAATTGGGTTTAAATTTTATATGGGTATTTCGATGGTTTTCTGGATGATTTAAAAATACAATTGAACTCGGTAGGTGGTGCTGCTGTTGGTATGTCAACTATTAAACGGCTTGACCGATAGGGTTGAAATTTTGTATGTGTATTTCGATGGTTTTACAGACACGAATGTATTATGCCATAAGAGGAAATATTTGATTGTTTTTTTTCTATAATTGAGGAGTTGCCGTAAGAACTTACGCCGATTACGAAATTAAGGGCGGGCGAAGCCGCTGGCAGAAGCTATTATTAATAAAACAAAATTTAGCAAAATGCTTCAAGAAAATATCTTATCTGTAAAATCTCATGTCTGTTTTTCCAGCCAAGGGGTGCTGCCAAAGACAATATAATACTACGTAAGAAGAGTTGGCACTTCCATATAGTCACACTGACACGCCTAGACTCTTTCATGCATCTACAATTTACCAATATGATAGCAAAATCAATTTGACCAATATAATAAATAATAGTGGTTGCTTTCCTGTATATAGCAAAACTATCGATATCGATATTTCCCTAATCATAGGGCACTAGCGTTTATTTATGAATGTTTTTTAATAAAAATAAAGGTTTTTTACATGATACTCACAAAACAAGATACTTACTAGAAATATTAAAAACCTTGATATTGACAAAACCAAATTAAAGTAGTACGTTTTGTGAGAATCACAGAAAATAAAAAAAATACTTAAAATATTAGTGTTTATAAACATTTTAAAGTGGTGAGTAGGTATAAATTAAATCAAATCAAAACAATATTGGTACAAGTTGGTTGCGTTCTCACGCTTTTAAATCTTTCATGACAATAGTAATATTATACAATGTTAATTTCTGCCAAAAAGAGCTGACAAGAAGTTCTATTTAAAGTAATAATATAATAATTTGTTAATCAGCTAACAAGTATACAATCTGTATTGAAACAATTAATAATATAAATAACTTAGTAAGCTATTTGAGATATTTAAGAGTACTCCGATATTTAATAGTACTAGTGGGCTTATTACCATTATATTTATTATTTTATCAGGTAATGGTGGATTAATTGAACTTATAGTTCCTACGGCTGTCCTTTTCAGTCTATTTATAGATTTTGTAAAGGAATTAAGTGTAAAGTGGTCTTTACATAAAAATTTTAATTCGTTGAGTTTTTTAACAGGCAAGTACGTTAAATCTTCGTTGCTAACAAATTTAACCCATGCCCGTCAACTGAAACAAAACAAAAACATTATATTGAGCCAAAATAGATACCGGCTAAACGGTTTTATAATTATAAAAAAATATCACAAAAATTTAAAGATACAAAATATACTTATCGATAAATTTCAATTTGTACTTACGGTAACACTAATAGCAATCAAAATACTTAAGGTCGGGCCGCACATTATGAGAAATTTCCGATAGAAAAATTTAAGTATGTGCTGAATTGTCATATAAGTAAACAGATTATTATTATATGAAACTTGGCTGGAACGCTCCGCTCGCTTTCCTCGCTTAGCATCTAAATCTAATGTACAAAAATATTCATTTATTCAATATTAGTATGTACGTTCTATCTCTGGGCCAAGGTTTGGGTTTTTTCCGTTCGTCCAACTATTATGTCCACCTGGTTGTGCTTACAAGGATTTTTTCTGCGTGGACCAAATAAATAGTTGAACATTAGAAAACCGAAATTTACAGGGCCCTTCGTACAACTGCATGGCCAGTCGGACGACTGCCCCAAAATTATATATATTTTAATTATATAAATGCTCCGTTGCGGAGTGATCCATACATTTTAGTCACGATTTTCAGATTCTAAATAGCTCGAGACTGTTCCCAATAACCGACCTGACCATTGTGCGGGGTCGGCTCGGGGCGTGTGCGTGGCGCGCCCGAAAATTTTTCAATCGGACATTTCTCGCAATTTGCGGCTGGCCTAACTAATAAGTTAAATATGATCATATTCTCTATGTTAAATTTAAAATTCTACTTTCTAAACGAGATTCTTATTGCTTTCAAATATATAAATTGAAATTATATAGATTAAATTAGCAAGACAGTATTTAAACAATGTAATTTCATACCGATCTACGTCTACGAATACTTTCTTTCTTATTGGTAAAACGTTGTGTCATGGCTTCATTCGATTGTTTTTTTCTATAAAGTGGGTGCTGCGACTTTCGAGACTTTTGACGTGACAACGTCTTATAAATTGGTTTGCCGGGTGACACTTCAAGAAACTGCGTTACGCTCCGCTCACGTTATGCGCTCACAATGAGAGCGAGTGAGAGGCACGCGCCCGCCTAAGAGCGAGAGAGACAGACATAAAATCATTGTCACGTAAAACTTTCGCCCGTATACCGACTTTACAGGCAACCAGTTTTTCTATAGGTACTTATATATACTTCGGTTTTCTTTTTCGAATTCTGAGTTTAACGGTTGCCAGACGGCCAGTACTATAGATATAGACTAGGTATATCTATGACCAGTACACCCAATTGAGTCCAGTACTTTGCAATGTTGCCATATTTAAAGCAATCTTGATATAATTTTTAATAAGATAAAATTACACGTTTGTTTTACAGCCAGGCCAAATTATTGTGATCTCCTTAAGAATTGCTGTTAAGGCGTGTATTAGAAAAATAATTAAAAAAAATAAACTGTACGCTAGGATGCCCTATGGCAATGCCATAAATTTACCTAATATGGTCTTAGAATGGTTTTTACGGTTCTGTAGCCAAATTGCAAAAAACGGAACCCTTATAGATTCGTCATGTCTGTTTGTCTGTCTGTCCGTGTGTCACAGCCACACAACTATAAGAACTATACTCTTAAAACTTGGTAAGTAGATGTATTCTGTGAACCGCATTAAGATTTTCACACAAAAATAGAACAAAAACAATAAATTTTTGGGGTTTTCCCATGCTTAGAACTGACATTAAAAAAATTTTTTTCATCAAACCCATACGTGTAAGGTATCTATGGATAGGTCTTCAAAAATGATATCGAGGTTTCTAATATAATTTTTGTCTAAACTGAATAGTTTGCGCGAGATACACTTCCGAAGTGGTATAAGGTGTGTCCCCCATTGTAACTTCTAAAATAAGAGAATGATAAAACTAAAAAAAATATATGAACATTATGCAAACTTCAACCGAAAATTGGTTTGAGCGAGATCTAGTAAGTAGTTTTTTTTTTTAATACGTCATAAATCGTAAACTGCAATTTACCTTTCATTCAATCAGCTCAAATATAAAAATAAAAAAACATTAAATTTCGTGCGCGAGTCCGACTCGCACTAGGCCGTTTTTTTTTTTAATTAAGAAGTATCTATTTATATTGAATACGTACATATTTAAATATGTACACTTTTAAAGCATTTCATATAATTAATGTCAAAGCATGTTCACAATTTATAGCTTTCATTGATTCATGAGGGTATAGTGGTTTATAAGATGTACGTACTAAACTAACTAACTGGATATTGGCTTTAATCAGTTAGGATTTTCATCAGCAAGTTTCCGTACACCTCGATCTCAGTTGGAAGGACACTCGGTTGCAATCCCAGGGTTGTATGTTTAAAATCGTGGCCTGAAGATGTTTCACGTGTGTCTTTGTTCTTAAAATGAAAATATTAATACCACATTCATATTTTTAATTTAAAAATTATTTACAACTAAATCATTAAATGTTCGTATAAAATAAAGCTTATTTATATATCGTGATACCTGTAAATAATCCATTTTCCTCGTATCTGTGCTTGATCTATCACCTGTCAGGGCAGGTACCGCGTCACTACTTACGTGATGGATATACTGCTGCGTAGTCATGGTGTGACGGCACGGAAAAACTGTATTATGTAGAAACGCTTTACTTAGTTTAGGATTTTTAGATATTTTATGTTTTTTTTATTATTTTAAACTTTGCTGTCCTGTTACATTAACCAAATCTTTCTTTAAGATGCAGTACAACGTAACAGTAACAACAAGGATGCCGCGATATGTAACTAAGCGTGCGTGAGTAGTGCAGCTACATCGCAATTCACTGAGATTTTCATTGAAATACATTATTATACATCATTGTTATCAGAAAACGCTTTTTCTCAGGGTCTAAAGTACTATCACGGCTATGCTTTAGCAAATTTGTAAACTAATAAGACTTAAAACTTTAAAGATCTCTTTGACAGAACTTTAAAAAGAACTGTGAAAAGGTGTTAGTTTAGGATTTTTTTCCATAGAAAAAAAGTTAATTCATGGTGTTTTCACGTTTATCTCAGCCATATCTCGAAGAACACAGTAAAAAAAATTAAATTTCGGTTGCCTCTTTAATTGTTTTTTTTTTTCTTTTTAAAAATTAACTGTATTACCTTCAGATATCACTGAAGGCTCAAAAATAATATCTGGGACGAAATTCTTCAATATTGGCGTTACCGACAGTCCCTTAGAGGCCGCGGGGGGTCACTTGATCTTACTCTACAAAAGCGTGCGCGTCCCACGGGTAAACCTCCTTAACAATCCACAAACCATAAAAGAGACCTTCTGGATTCCTGGACAGAACTGAAGCGGGATGAGAAACCAAAGACTTGTTAATCGGTTACCTACGTACAATAGCCCAATTATGAGGCTAAGTGTCGAAAATATACGCAAAAGTAACTAACTGGATATCACTATTTCCGCAGTAAAAATATTGACTTCATTTTATCCGGTAACTCATTCCAGTTACATAAAAGATTTTATTTTATTGCATATATGTGTATGATGGTAGTTAACTCAGTCCAAACAGTTAATAAACCCCTTTTTTTCTTGAATTTTTTTTAAGTAAATGTTTAAGCATTAAAATGAAAATAACCAACAAATAAGTTAAAAAATCGGCCAAGTGCGAGTCGAACTCGCGCACGAAGGGTTCCGTCCCACTATCTATAAAAACGGCAAAATCACATTTGTTGTATGGGAGCCCCCCTTAAATATTAGTTTTTTTTATTTATTATTTATTTTTAAAGTGACTATATAACTAAATATTCTGTGAATATTTTAATCGTCTATCTATTGCCGTTATCAATATCGAGCAAAATTAAGCAACAAAATCACGTTTGTTGTATGGGAGTCTCCTTCCAGAAATACATTATCTGTGAAAATTTCAACTGTCTAACTATCATGGTTCATGAGATCCGCACAGACACAGACAGCGGAGTCCTAGCAATAGGGTTCCGCTAATTACCCTTTGGTTACGGAACCCTAAACAAGACCTTTCAGTTGTATTTCAAGACGCTCTCGCAAGCGAAATATTTCAATAAAATATATATTTTTTCTTATATGTTTTATGATTACTATAAATGTATATACATAATATAAAATATTACTCAATGACAGAAAAAAAATTATTAATAAGAATCATATGCTTTACTTTTCAGTTATTCATAGGGATGGTAAACCATTGTCAAATAGAAGGGTCGAAAAACCTTTAAATTTACATTTAAGGGCTGGTTTAAAGGGAATACAATATGTAAATACAATATGGGTTTGTTTATATTCGAGTTTTGCAATTAATATGTTTCATGTTTTGTTTAGTTGCCCATTGTTACAAAATCTGTCAGTTTGCGTAAAATTTTATGTGATAAATTATACCGGTTTTAAGCTTAAATATGTTACGTGCCTGTTAACCGGTTAAAGTAATCTGATGAAACATAAATTATCCATTTTTTGTGTACAGCCCAATATAAATAGTGAAGCTGAAAAATTGAGGCGTGCAAACATTACCAAATTTAGTTAAGCAGTTTTCATGTATTAATTACTAGAAAGAAAATAATATTACGCCGCCTTAAAAAGTCCACTATCAAAAGATAGTACGTACATTGTGTATTAAGGGCGGTAAGGGTAAATTATTAACGAGAGGCCATTTATGCTTCAATGACTTGAGTTTGTAATTTCCGTAAATAAATAAAAATATATGGTGATTAAATAAATAAATAGACATAATTGAAATGGCGGGAATAGAAGTAGAGAAAACAACGCCTTCGTCAGATAGAACACTAGAAGCGCCGAAGTTCACGACCCCCCTTGTATCGCCGCCGTGACAAATTTGTCACATTGTATTTGTTGTATTTGTATAAGGCATGAAAGTTATGATTAAAACTGTTTTTAAGATACTTGAAACACGTTTTAAATCAAACCCAAGGAATTAGAAGGAAAAAAACAAAAACAAAACAAACATTTTTTGGGTTCATACCAAAATGATCACCAATTTTATAGTAATTCTAACTGTACTAAATATGAATAACCTATAAACTAGTTATTAATATGTAAAGAGCAAATATCTTACAAATATTATTCTGTATTAGTGCATTTATTACAGACAGTGTTTTTTTGCGTTTGTGGCACTTCAGAATACTGACGGGACAAAAATGACCCAGTGGCAGTTCTAGGTAGATCGCTTTTTTTCCATTTACTAGGCTTGTTACAAAATTGAAAATATATAAAAATTTATAAATACAACACATTACTAATAGTCAAAAAGTTTTACAGGGGGCGGTTCTATTTTTAAAAAGTTTGGTCTAAAGCAAATCTTATAATTGCTTGCTTGTCGTGTGCGCGTAGTTCATATTTTTAACAGACAGCTTTTACATATACTTCATAGAATAGGCGCGTCATTACCGCCCGTGAGTTCTTTGAACGCACTTAGCCTTAAAAAAAGTCAAATTTACAAAGAAAAAGCCCGTGGCAGTAATTAATGTCTTACCACCCGCTTTGCCTGCACGTAATGAAATTAATTACGAGTAAGTGTGATGAAAACATAATCTTTACGCACGCCAATAAGAACATTGAGTTACGAGTAACTGTTTTCTTCTCTTAGAAATGGAATACCACCAATTTGTAACAATGATACGAGACTGAGAAAAAAACACTTAGCTCAATGTACCGTTGTTATTCCAAAATATTTTAATGTACATTTTACGCACGTCAGGTTTAATTTTAACCGACTTCAAAAAGGAAGTTATCAATTAGACTTGTATGTATGCAATATTGTCAAAAAAGCACAGTTTTTGTATATGTTAGTCTATATATGCCAGCTTCTAAACATGTGTGCTTAATTTAATAAGTGTAAGTATATATGTTTGTGCGTGCATATCTCAAAAACTATAAGTTGGATTGCAAACATTATTTTTAGTTACTTTAGATTTTTTAAGAGATAAAATTTGAAGTCTATTTAATTCATTAAAATTACTATTTATTTACTTTTAGTATTACAATTTACATTAACAATTATATTACATAAATGACAATTATATCGCCTTCAACAGTATTAAAGTTTTCAAGGCGATGTAATTTAAATTTTTTTTTTTTATATTCACGACTAAAAATACTGCAAATACAAATATCCGACCGTTACGTTCTAAAATCTTTAAAAAGTTTTTACTACTTTGAAAATATTTTATATATAACAAGAATCCTTATAACTTTATCAGTAATACAGTTGAATAACTGACTTGCTGTATTCCTAAATCATATCCATCAAAACTTGCACAATGTATTCCTAGATCATATCCATAAAAACTGGCACATACTATTCCAAGATCATAACCATAAAAACTGGCACGCTGTATTTCAAGATCATAACCATAAAAATTGGCACGTTGTATTCCGAGGTCATATCCATAAACAAAGGCACAGTGTATGTCGAGGTCATATACATATAAACCGGGACTCTGTATTCCGAGATCATATCCATAAAAACTGGCACACTGTATTCCGATATTATATACATAAAAACTAGGAACATGTATTCCGAGATCATATACATATAAACTAGCACTCTGTACTCCGAAATCATATCCATAAAAACTGGCACACTGTATTCCTAGATCATACAAGTACATAAAAACTGGGACTGTGTATTCCTAGATCATATCCTTAAAATCGATTGCGCATCAAAAAATACGAAAAATATAATGAAACTATGTTTTGTGGTAAGAGTTCTCTTAAATACTAAATTTTTATCCATAAACTCGCTAATTTTAGCCTAAAAACAAAAACAAACATTTACCTTAATTAAAGTTCAGATATAATTAATTTTTGCCACCATCATTTTGCTTTCAAAATTAGAAGCAAATATAATTTAACAAGCCAAATTTTGCGTGAAAACTAATTCAGTATAATATTGCTGTACCTCAAAATTCACAAACACACCGCAACAAACTATGGTACGCCGACTATTATACTAATGCACGAAAAGTTAGTAATACTCTTGAGATACAGCCTACTAGATTTTGCCAGCGGCTCCACCCGCCCTAGATTTGGTTATCGGTGTGGGATTCTTACGGCAACAACTCTATTAGACTAATGAAGTTTGCTATAGCAATTCTATTCCCGCAGGAACTTTTAAATTTTTCGGGATACAAACTAAGGATGTCCTTCCACGGGACCCAAACTATCTCCATACCAAATTTCATCTAAAGCGGTTTAGCAGTTTAAGCGTAAAGAGGTAACAGGCAGACAGACAGATAGACAGACATCCTTTTTTACGCTGTGAATGTGTCGTTTTCAAGCCACAAATTTCACAAAGACTTGTGGGATGTGATAATAATGGATGGAGTCGCAATAAATGCAGCGAATGTTGAAATCACTGTAGTACATTCAATCTTTGCCGTTTAGGAGAAGATCAGTGGCACACCGACTGTAGCGCCACCTACCGGATCCAGGTGTGAATTTAAACCTTGCAGGGATCCACTCGAACGTACAGAAAAAATATCATTAAAATCATCCCTGCCGTTTAGGAGAAGATCAGTGAAACACCAACTGTAGCGACACTTATCGAGACATTTGTAAATTCAAACCTTGCAGGGACCCAGTCGAACGTACCGTTTTGGAGATAATGTTTTTAAACTAACACGTAAGAAGTGGTATATGATAAAAAGTAATAGATAAGAAGTAAATCTCCCGATTTCTCCCGATTTTTATCTGGCAAATTTCCCGATTAAAAATTTTTCACTTTTACAACACTGCAGGCAGGTGGAGCCGAAGGTAAATTTGGCATAGAGATAGTTTAAGTCTCGAGAAAGGACAAAAGCTACTTGAAAACTTTAAGTGTGAATCGGTTTTTTTATAATTAAGGAGTTGCCATATGAATCCTACACCGATAACCATATTTAGGGTGGGTGGAACCGCGGGCAAAACCTAGTATAATAATAGGATACCAATATAAAATAGCTGTGAAAGTTCGCACTATCACTCGCAGCATTCCCTTCAACATATGTTTATTTGTTAAATAAACATTTGCGATAGATGTCGCTTCGCCATAGTTTGAATGGACTCTCCTCCCCGAAGGAAAATCCTGGAATCCTTTAGAAATAAAATTCTGTAGGCTCCTTTGGCTTGGCGCACCATTATGTGTAGGCTAGCTGCTGTACCTACTACTTTACATTTACAAGGCTATGTGAGTGAATACCTATCTACTCATAAACACATAACTGCGCATACATACACATAAATAAAGACATTCATTTCACCTACAGTAAAATACAAAAATATTATATTAATTTAATCGTCTGAATAGATACTAAATGTGTTACATTTAAACGTAAATTTGATACTTGAATACACTGACACTAATTCTGACTCACTCATAATTTGAGTTCAGCAGTAAATGTCAGAAGTTTTGTTTAACTCTGTTGGGGATTCAAGTCTCGGTGAGCTTAAACGAAGCTTTTCTTTTTTACAGGAATTTGTAATATGACACGGGTATTTAACGTAAAATTAAATGTCAATTTGTGTACAATATTTCTACATTTGTAACTAGAATTGTAAATTACATTATTTTTTCCTTGTTACAGTATCGAGTCTTTACATTTTCAATATACGTTAACTATGTTTGTTTGCCTAACGCTAATAATATTAAATGGTAAACGCAATTTCGTCGCAAATGTCGACGATATAATTCAGAAAGACTCATTTCAAATGGCAATAATAAATTTAAATTACAATAATTTTTAATTTCTTATGGAAATATTTCAAAATAGTTTAGATTTTTCCCAAACTGATTAGTTTTGTACGCCAAACATTGTTATGAATAGACTATTCCATAGTTAACTCAGTGAAATTGCTTAGCTTTGCTTTTCTTGCTCTAGGTAAACTTTTATAATTAAAAATATTTAGACTATAATATACCCTAATTGCCAATAAAATTTGAATGGAAAAGCATATTCGTATGAATATGCGTAGCTATATGTTTCCTTTACTTTATACATTATTATATTTTAACACAAGTTAATCTAATATACTAATCATTGGCAATAGTATATTGTGTATTAAGGGTGGTAATGAGAAAATTGCCAACGAGAGGTTATTTAGAAGCTTTAGGCCGAAAGTTGAAAGCTTTAATGACTCGAATTAGTAATTTCTATACCGTCCGTGTTACAGACAATGTTTTTGTCTGAGGAGAAAAAACTCACCAAAACACAACTGGAATTGTGGAAATAGAAGTGTAGACAAACCCACTGCTAGATGGCGCGTTTATACTTGATAGAATAGAATAGAATAGGCAGAACATAGAGCACGCGTGGTGTATTCATATGTTAGTATCACCCGTGGGTTCTATATACTCCCGCTTTGGGAAATAAAATTTACAAAGAATAAGCCCGTAGGAGTTATTTAAGGTCTTAGCTCCAGCTTTACCGACACGTTATGGCACTGTTTACGAGTAAAGTGTGACGAAAAATCAATTTATTCTTATTGCAGTGCATTATTTCTTTGTAGTATTTTCAGTTAAAACAAAAAAAAAATATTAAATAAACAGACCCAGCATGTTCTGAGTCTATGGTGTCAATATTCATTTCGATGTCGCTTATACCCCACCCCGCATACATCCGACAACTTTATTTTTATAAGTCTAAAGTTAAGTTGAGATTCATGATCTAGTTTCACTACAAACACTTTTACGATGAGGCATTTTAACGTTGTTTATCCCTGAAATAAAGGAGGGTCCACGCGGAGACTATTATATTTACCGAAATTGCGTACAAAATTTATCCGCTAATTCAGAAACTAATCCCCTAAATTTATGGCCTCTTATTTTCACGCGTTAACTGTTCATTGTTACAGCAACAAGTTAATTGATATTTATACATATTCACATCACATATTATTATGTGTATAGGGTAAACTTTCAACTGTCTTTATATCCAATAGAACTGGCCAAGTGCCAGTCGAACTGGCAACCGAGGGTCCCGTACCTACCACCATTTACGTAATATACAAACACAAATAAAAAGTCAGCCGCTAAGCAGTCGTCCATCCAATTACTGACCAAGCCCGACGTTGCTTAACTTTGGATAAAGTTTTCTACAAAAAAATATGTGTTACTGTTATTCTTGATAAAAACCAGATGACACTGTAATATTAATTAAAGATGGTAATGGGTCGGACCGGTCTCACACTTGTCAGGTATTATTTGTTAATAAACATTAAAATTCGCTATGATACACTATGATCATTGCAAGATTGAAGCTTGTATGTGTTACTGTTTTTACGATAGAGCCACTAGTTTATTAAGACAAACGGTTACACATTTGTTTATTGAACAAACTCAAACAAAAAAAAAACCTAGCCCGACGTTGCTTAACTTTAAAAATCGTTTCTTAGAAACAAATGTGTAACTATTTCTCTTTAAATTAACTAGGTGGCGCTGTAACGGTAATTTAAAATAGTAATAATAAATATATAAATAATAATAAGAACCTACCAAGTGTATTTGAATACTTTTTGGATTTTAAGGTAATAGTGTGGTATAGTTTTAGAACCGGCTCATCAAGCCCTTTCATATGATACCCCACACAATGGGTTTCTGAAAAAAATATTTAAATCCCATACAAAAAATTGATGACATCATAGCCCCTCCCCCTCTAAGGGAAATATTTTTAGGAACTGTGGCTCAAAATTATTGTTTTGCCCTAAAGTACCTGTGTGCCAAACGGCTAAACTCTTCATTGATGTGCGGTTTTCGAGCGAAATTGCCGTTGTACACCTGCCACTATCTGGCATTTTGTCTTTTTGTTCAACAATTAATGATCTCAGCACAATTGTAAATAGCCAATAACCATCCTCAAGATTTGGGGTATCAAATGCAAACCGAATTTTTTTAATTAGACCGGTAGTATATATAGTGATTTTTTTGGACATTGCACACAGCGCCATCTGGCCCCAAAGTAAGCAAAGCTTGTGTTATGGGTTCCAGACAACGAATACACATACAAAATATATAACTTTTAATTTTTGTTAATACATACTGATCATACATAATTACACCCAGGCTCAAGACAAACACAAATGTTTATCACATTAGTAGTTTTTTTAAATCTTTAATGCGCAGTAATAGGTTTTTCACATTTTTAAAATAATGTATTTGGTTTTTAATGTATTTTTAATAATGTATGCGGTGTATTACACAAAATTAGGAAAGTAAAAATTTGAAGCAGATTCCAACATAATAATATAATATATTATAGTGTCAAAAATATATACTTACATACCTTTGCTTTTATGAAGCATTTAAGAGTGGTTTTTCTGATATTTGTCAACAAATGTGAGATGATGAACTCCTCGCGTGAGAAATGGCTATAATGTACTATTCAATAAACCTAAAAAACATAAACCACTTATGTCCGACGCACACTTTCGTAAGTTCGTAGTTTCTTTAATACAAATGCCATTGTTTTACGTCAGAGAAAAAAATGTTGAACAAGGGAGATAAGTTGTTCCTTGTGTTTAGAATTGTTTTTCAATTTCAAGCTTCATTCATTTTTATTTTACCCGCTTCGTAAGTTACGTACATTTCAAGTTAGTGCTACAAGCTCGCTCTTACATCAATCTTAGATATTGATTCACAAACATGTTATAAAATAACGTTGAATCGCTTACTACGTTGTTTTGCTTTTATTTTATTTTGATGTTAAAAGGTAGGCAAGTAGGTATGTGATTGTCTAAGAAACAAGAAAATTTTGTAATCATATACATATAACTCACCTGCACAAGTACGTATAAAAATAAACTATGACGTTTTTCTTATGTGAAATATGGAAACTATGCAACACTGAGTTACCTTGTCGAAATTATAGTGGGTTGATAAATATATTGAAATAAAAAGAAAAAAAAAAAATTTAGAAATGTATAAAAATGTCTAGCCGTAGGTAACCTACGCACAAAAATCACACACTGATATAAAAATCTCTCAAATAAAGCTAAATTTCAGAATTTTGGTCACGTTGTTATTCAGATAAGGGTAAGGGCTTTGTTTTTCAGGGTTATTCAGGTAGCAAATGCGCATTTATGTAGGTAGGTAAGTACACATTTACTTAAAAGCAGTCTCAATTTGTTTCCACTTTGCCAACTTATTTATATACATACAATATAACACACAACATATACAAGTGACTTAATTTTTTAACTTTTTTTTAAGCCACTAAGGTCGCAAACAAGCTTACGGTCCGCCTGATGGTAAGCGGTCACCGTAGCCTATGGACGCTTGTAACACCAGGGGTATCACTCACGAGTTGCCGACCCTTCAAAAATACTGTAGTCCTTAGAGAAAAACTAACTAACACTTCAATCTACATTTACATGGATACAAGCATAATCCTTTATCAGGGACGTATGTCCCCACTGTTGGGGTACGGCTTATCCTCATTAGTCCACACGCGGGACCTAAGCGGGTTGCGGATGTCCTTTTTTTATCTCACGATGCTTTCCTTCTTCGAAAAGCCAGTGGCGTAAATTAATCAATATACTTGAAAAAATTATAAAAAACTCATTGATACACGCCGCTTATGAACCTCCGCCACACAGGCTGCAAAATGAAATTAAAACCCATCGGCCACCACCAACTGTAGAATTATATACATACAAACATAATGTTACGGCTATTTTCCGAAGGGATAGGGTAGGCAGTCAAGTTGTTATTAAACAAGTTTTGTGTTGTATGCAATATTATATGTCTTAAATATAACCAACAGGTAGACAGACAGGGAGTTGTGAAGACTAAAGGGACAAGCCTCCATGTTCAACAGTGAACGTCTTCCAGGTCAGATGATATTGGTGATAATTAACACAGTATTAGCGATTATCCCTAAATATTTGGTAAATTCTTAACTTTGAAAGTTGTTATTGTCATTGAGGGTTTAATTTTGTCTTATTCAACTATACTAAAACATTTTGTTTGTTTCAACTCATTGTGTTTCTATTTTATCTATTTCTGTTCTGTTTCTGACACATGTACTATCTAGTTATGACTATAAAACATATTTCAATACTATTCGCTAGTTCTGTGCTATTTATGTTAAAACGCAGTTGATAGATCTATTGTTTCAATTTGCGATGTTTCCAACACAGAAATTTGTATACGCTGACAAGTTAACTGTTTACTAGAAAACAAACCTCAGAATATAAGCTTAAAAATAAAATAACTACCAAGTAATTTTTTTTTTGTAAATATCAGTTTTTTGTTATAAAACCATATGAATTGAATGACTTACCTTTACTATGTTGCTATGATTATTTTAAAAGATACTGATATTTGTCAAGAACTGTCAAAGACGGTACATTATTTTGTCCCTTTCTTACACTAACAACTTATGTTTCAAAATACGATGGTTTACGACAATTAAGACGAGGGACATATATAAAATCACCTTAATTCACGTACAATGCATCTGACAGGACCTAGGGTGAAAAAATGTGTAAGATCTTTTTCTATATTTATTTTTCTTAAAGTTTTATTTAAATTTCCTTGTTATACAAAGCATAACAGGTTAGAAGTTTTTTTTTTAAGTCCACGCAAACGAAGTTATAGGAATAAGCGAGTACGTAATAAAAGCATTTCTGTAAAGTGATTATTTGCTTCTACCTTCCATACTTATTCAATATGCAAAAAAAAATATGTCTAATACCCTAAAAAGTTATCTAATACCCTGTAAAGCTTAATTAAGCACAGAAAAGCAAGACTAACTAAAGTCTCTAGGCTTTGAGAAGATTGATTAATTTTATTTGTGCAAATTGGATTTGCTTACCTAATTAAGGTTATTTAACAAGTTTTTTACTACAGTAAAACAACAAATGTGAATTATAATTTCCTCGTTTATTTTAAATGGAAAAATGATTAATCTGTCGTTCGCACAAAGACAGACGAAAACAAACAGAGTGAAAATGTTTCGATTTGGTTGACATTGATTCATTGCATGGCTTTCTTTTTTCTTTAAGGTTTTTGCGTATTAGAATATAAGTTATAATAGTCGATACCTTCATGATATTTTACTTAAATCCTATTTCTTCTTAGTTGTCATATTTGGTAAACAGAATTATAACCTTAAAATCAAGGAAATCACGATTTAGAATCAAATAAGGAAGGCCTGTAGAAAATGAAAAATATAGTTCAAATTCTATTTTTTTTTATTTAGTTGTGTATCTTGTATAGTGTAGGTATCTACAAAATCGTGGCACATCCTTAAAACACCACAATGGAAACAAGTCTGTGTAGAAGTAATAACAGAGCAAAACTGAGTATATTATCTGTTAGCGAACAACAAACTACGCAAATATTACACTACACTACACAGTCTCATGAAGTATACAGTAGAGAGGTGCCAAGGTTTTGTAGACAGTCTACACATATACATTCTATTTCTAAATCATTATTTACTGTTTTTACGTTTCAAACTTTGCCTACAAACTAAAAATCGGCCAAGTGCGAGTCAGACTCGCGCAAGAAGGGTCCCGTACCATTATCTATAAAAACGGCAAAACAATCACGTTTGTTGTATGGGAGCCTCGCTTAAATATTAATTTTATTTTATTTGAATTATTTTCTTTTAAAGTGACTATATAACTAAATATTGTGTGAATGTGAACGGACGGACCATCGATATGAAAAAACAACAGATATGTCCAAAAAGCACCGGCAGGCTAGCCGCCCATAGTCTAATTTTTAGACTATATTGAGTAGCGCATCGATTTGACGCAACAAACACAAGGTCACCCTGGGCGAGTGAACATCTAAAGATATTTTGTTTGTTTTAGTTCAATAATGTCGTATTGTGCTGTAAAAACTTGTAAAAACTATAAAAAAGAGGTAAATAAGAGTTCCAGCGACGTAACTTATAATACTTTAGTATTATTATTTCATAAATAACCGATTTACTTTAATTTATAATAAATTTTATTTATTTAATAGAGGTGTACTATTTTTATCGAAATCATGTTAGTCATCACTGTAATCTTGTTCATAAAAAGTGTTATTTTTTTGAATTTCATGGCATAATTTTAAACCTTTCTTTTTATTTGTGATAAAAAGAATAAATTACACTTGAATTGTGACTGTTTTTCAAGATTATTAGGATATCGTTTCATAAATTCACAACGAAAATAAATCGAAGACAATAAAGTACCTCACCTCTATTTGAGTAGAAATTGTTGAGGAGTCTTTATTTCGAAAAATTATTGACCTAATCTAAAACGTATTACAATGACATAAAGAATATATTAAATATGTGATGCGCCATCTACCCGTGAGTAGCTAAACTAATATCTATGTCGCTTAGCGAAATAGCTTAATTTGCTTAGTGTTGTACGCATGAGATAAAGATATCGATGTTTTTTACCCGTTGTGATCAATTTACACCTGTGGAAATGAAGTGAATTGATGCTTGTAGTCAATGGAATGTTTTAGGGTTGCGTTCAAAATTTCAAAAGCATTCGAATAATTAAATTATTTTTAAAAAGTTAAATAATTCTGTCAACCTGTGGGTACAATCAGTTAAATGAAGACTTAATTATACATTTTAACGCGCTTATTTAATGCAAAATACATCTAAAAATACTGCTTTTCATATGACTAATATTTTAAATGCGAAAGTTTGGATGTTTGTTACTCAATCACGCGTCAACCACTGGACGGAGCGGGATGAAACTTGGCACACATTTAGGTTTAGTCCTGGAATAGAAAGAAAATAGGCTATTTTTTTATCCCGGAAAATTCACAAGTCCCCACTTTTCACAAATTCCACTTGTACGAACTACAGCTTTACATAGCAGACTTTCATAGTACCATCAAGGAGTTTCCGTAAAATTTTCCCGCCGATAACCAGTTAATTTAGGGCGGGTGGATCTAGTCAGTAAGAAACTGTTGTATAATATTGTGTCAAAGTACATATAGTTTAAGAGAATTTGTCTAGCCCCAAGCTTTCCTGTGATTTATAGAAGTGTTTCGTTGTTTTATTTAATATACAGAATGATAGACTTGGATAATGTTTTTATTTCGCTTATTTGTTAAGCTTTATGATATGTGATTGTTAACTTTTGCATGCTTTTGCGAGACTTCTTAACGTCTGGAAAATAATACAACGAGTAGTGTATGTGGAGTAAAACCTATAACTAGCTTTTGCCTGCTGCTCTGACTGCACTAATTTTGGTTATCAGTGTTAAATTTCTACGGAAACTTCTTGTTTTTAGAAAGAAAGTTTGCAATAGCAAGCTACAGCTGAAGCTATAATATAACTAGCTATAATTTGTCCGCGTGTAATTTAGTTATAGTTATTTCTACGGGTACTTTGGACTTCTCGGTATTTTATACTATCTCTGGGCCAAATTTTAGGTTTATATGATGCTCCAGGGCGTTGTAAAGGAAGAACAAACAAACTTTTACATTTATTTTATAATAGTATAGTAGTATAGATTATTTTTCAAATTTCAAATCATATTATTAAATTAAATTAAATTAAAACTCATATTATTTATTATTTTTATGATAAAACTTTTAGCGTTCATCTATATATTTTCATGCCATGAATCAAATTTGATAAAACGAAAGCTTACGATAAAGTTTAAATTTTGAACTAATTTAGCCGTTTTAACGTAATGCGTGTTCAAACAAAGTTAAGTTAAAGCATAAAGGTACAAGTAAGGTAAGGTAAAGTATATCTATATTCCAACTACGTACTATCTAAATCACAATATGTTTTATATGTCCACTGCTAATTAGAATTTAATTATTTAGGTTCATTCATAATTTAAGTATATTTCATTAAATTAGACTTTTAAAAAGCCTAAAATCGCCAGTTTAATTAACGATTTTATAGATTCAGAATGATTTTACTACCGATAATATAAAAATATGTGTTGATAGTTAGTTAGGACTTTGAATTTTCCAAAGATATTTTTGATCATCAAGCATCATAGTAATCTATCGATAATTTTGTTCATATCGCCACAGGAACAACACTGGGTCTAATGTAAAATTAAAGTACTCCTACTCATCACAAGATGTCACTAGTGTCAACGTGTAAGCCTTATGTACTGAACATAAGGTTTAAATTGGAAAAAAAATTGTGACTTTCTTGCCCCACTTCACCTACTCCACCCCCGCTATCAACGGCTACGCCGGTTTCCGAACCACAGTGTCATGTTACCATATCTATTGTTTTTTCATATCGATGGGACGGACGGACAGCGGCGTCTTAGTAATAGGGTTCCACTAATTACCCTTTGGGTACGTAACCCTAAAAAGTAAATAAATAGAGTGTACTTACTTTTTAAGTGCAGTCGCCGTCTGAGAGAATGAGTTGAACTATCAAATAATAATATAATGTTTATATAATTATCATGTATCATGTGACATACCAAATTGCGTTTGTATAGTAAGTAATTAGTTTTCTTTAAGTTTAGTCCTAACTGTTCCGACCAAAACCTTAAAGACTCCCCCACACAAAGTACATTTTGTAAAGACGCCACGCACACATCATCAACACTCTGGAAATAGTCGCAAGTAAAAAAAGTACCCAGGTCTGAAATCGTAAAGAAAACACAATTTCAACAATTCCGATTTTCAGACTCATTATAGTAACTTCTCATCTTAAAGAGAAGTTAATAGGAATAAATTATGCTTATATGATTGTCGAAATTCTTAAAAAATAATGAAGCATTACCAATAAGAACTTGCTCGATCCAATAGCAATTTGCAAGATGTATTTACGTTTATTTTTATAAATGTAAGTATGAAAAAGGAATTGTTGTGTGAGGTCCCCCCTCTCGCCCTCTTACATCCCTAGCCTATCGCTTAGTAAAAGACTTGTGATATGACGTGATCATTTATTTAATTCTATTAAATAATGAAAAACATTACCAAACATGGCATTGTACACGCTGTCGTTCTCGTGCGCGTTCGACAATATTAGATACCTCGTTCCGTTGTTGTGTTGCGTATTGTCCGCCTTAGTCACTCTTTTCGCTTGTCCATGCGTTAAAGACCTGGAATTGACGAGATAAAGTGTATATATTTTGGACATAAAAGACGTTGTCTGCTGCAAAAGAAAAATCTCCCTTTTGGGAAAGTAGATAGTCCTTTCCTTGTCTCCAAAGTCGCAATTTCTGTTCCACGAAGTTTAGCCTTCAGAGATCAGAAAGTAAGACTTGCCCAATGGATGACCAAAGTTGGTAAAGGTCATTCACCCTCAATCCAGAAAGGCCTTTCCGAAAAAGCGCTTTCCTTTTTTACACAAGGACTATCTAGACCAAACTACGTTACAGTCTGAAAATACGACACTTAGAAACAAACAAAAGTTCTCACAAAATTACAATAAGTAATTCGAGAGTCGAGTAGTTATTTACGTTAATTAAATTACGGGTTAGGATGGGCTCTCCGAGCCTGGAGTAAAAAATGTGTTGCTGAAATAAACCGGGTTAATACACACAATATTTCCAAAGAGTGATCTTCTGAGTAATATCTACTTTTATAACACAATTAAGTTCAAGTTTTAATGAATTTAAATATATCTTTACTCAAGATTCGAAATCTACGTTATTATTGGAAACTCGATTAGAAACAATTAAGGATTGAGTACATTTCGAACTAGTTTGCTAGAATATTTACAGTTTTACTGAAAATTGATTATGCAGTTATACTTAGCTTTGAACAAAGGTCTCCGTACGTTAACACGTAACACCCTCACAGTTCACTTGTTAGCCACGTGTTAGCCTTCCTTTAGTTAAATAATGACTCCCACGTGTTAGCCTTACTTAAGTTAAAAAATGACTGCCCCTTGTGTTAGCCTTACTCCGGTTCAAAAACGACTGCCTCGATTCCCGCCTTCCTTCTGCAATGCGCTGGCGCACCTTTGTGTCGGAGAAAAGCTGTAACTCTCAATAATACGTTAGTGTTATTCGGCCTTATCGCCTTTGCAATAAGCCCGTAAATCTCTTATTCTTATAACCATGCGAAAAACCATCCCTTACGCGAATCATCTGTCTCGTACGCACTCGTACGTCTTTCTCGCTCTTGAATTTTTGGCGCGTCATCATGCCGTAAGCCATAGCGACAACATCTCTGTACCGACCATCTGTTAATTAATAATTTCTAAGAAAGTCCGCTCGTCCCAAAAGGTTCAAACGCAACAAAAAATATTGTACCTGACCTACGCATTCCAGGCAAATGTACAAGTTTTAAATATTTTGATACCTCGAAGTTATAACTAATTTGTTACATAATTGAAATTTATTTAGGTACACCCGTGTGGACCTGACATCCCCCTCCACGTGGAATCTATGAAGCTGCTTGTCAGGCTTTGTGGACTTCACGCACCGAAACCTAATCTCACTACATCGGATATCTAACAACATATTTAAAAGGTTCAGGAACTCTACACTGAAGTTACAATATTGCACATTCATCTATCAACCTCATGCAAAGTTGAGAAACAAAGCTTTCCCTAAGTGCATATACTATCAATTCTAATACTAACATGCGTTCTCGTTCCTCGTACCAAGCTCGTACACTCTATCGGCTTCTTCTCGAACACAGCTGAAATATAAAATATTACGCACTGCAAGCAAACTAATTGTATCATCGTGACAAGTTCTTTTACCAGTATCCAACTTTATTTAACTATAAACTTTATTCTAGCCCTTCCTTACGTCTGTGCGTGTGGAAAAATGTTATCCAGTTCCAAATAGTCCTGTACTGTGCGCTCGGCGTACGTCCTTTTTTTTTTTTTCTATGCACTCGTGCTCTTTAGTATTATAGCTTGGTACCTTCTAGCCATAATTATCTCAACCCCGTCCTGCCGTAATAGACAGGCCGGTAGCGGCTTCGCGTAATTATGCTTGAGCGTACTCGTTATAATATCATGTATATAATTTCCTAGTGCGGGGCCCCGTCTTAATGCTTTCAAGATTTAGCTATTTGGCTGGACACACTTCTCCACATAGACAGGTACTACGCTATCTAGTCTTTATCTTAAAACAATATTTTAGTGGAACTACTTTAGTCCTCGGCTTATGATAGTGCCATGATACCTAGATATGTGCCTTGCATCATAATTTCCTCTCATTTTTTTTTTCTTTATCAACAATAGCGTATTATATTATTTTTATGTGCGGTGCTGATAACATATAGTTCCTCGAACAATAAGGAGATCAGTAGCGTTAGCCCACAAGCCTTCTTTAATATGATAGAACCACTTTACAACCATTTAAGTTACATAAGAATCCACAATTGTACCAGAAACTCGATTCTGTTATTTGAAATTTGGTGGTTATTAATAATAACCCTGACTCGTCAATTACTCTTTCTAGCCATGAATGACTTATATATCGTTTTCAATTAGACCAAGAGCATGTTACCCTATTGATCTATTTATTCCACTGCTGATATTCAATCTAATTATCGCAATCCTATATAACTTGCACTTTCATTCATAATATGTCTACGTCTCCACTGCAAGTACCAGTTTAGTTATCTAAAGCGACTTCCATACCAACTTTAAATGATTTTATTTTATCCCAATGAAACTACTGATATTAACACCGTAACCTAACTAAATATATCAAACATAATGTTCCTTAATATCTAAGTATGACCATTGTTCATAATCACATCAGCCATTACACATGCCATAGGAGGCGTAGTTGAATCCACCATCAACCAGCTTCACCACTTAGTTATATCGTGACTAGGTATTTGCTGCTAACACCTATGTCTCAACCAGTACCAAACTCTGCGAACTTAGTCACATAGTTAACATTTATCACGTTATTCCTTACATATCACCACTAGCGGTTTACAATACACAGCCTTAGCTATGTTTTCCTTGCATCGACCATCTGTTACTCAATAAACTTTCGCTGATATTTCTAATCTTTTATAATTTTAATGTAAACAAAATAACTATTATCTACATTATGTCTAAGTGATTATTACATACATACATACAAACTAAAAAATATAGGAAATTCATCACCATTATTGATCAAATCAGCATATGCTGAAATTTATGATATAAGCGTACCGATTTTACAAGTACCTTATATACACCCCTCCCAGACCCTAATTCGGTCTTCATCACCTAAACTACGTCTATATATTAAACTTAAATTCATTAGAGGCAAGTAAGTATACCCTTCGGAGTTCAGTAGTTTTCTTTATACGGACAAACGTACATGTCGTTTGCTGTAGCACAAACATGACATTTCTTGTAGTAAATACATGTATACATACATATATGTATACATACATAATGGTAATCATTTCCGTTTAACATCAATCATATTGACCATACCCCTTCATCATTTTGCTCAACACTGTGAATATGATCCTAATGCATGTTTCTTATCAACACAATAAGTCACTACAGTACCAGCTTTAGAAGTCATCATTCTTGATCAACCCTTATTACGTTAATTATTTTACTTTATCGTATATAGTACATTAGGATAAAACCATGGCATCCTTATATTGGTGCGTATTTATTTTATCACGTGAAATCACTCATTACCGGGAATCGAACCCTGAGTTTTATGTGTCATTCACCTGAGTATGTACTTTTATATTTATCTATAAATAACTACAAACATTTTATCTATTGAGATATATCGAAAACCGGTTTTATCATCCTAGCAATCGAATCTAGGCAAGTGAAATACCTAATCTCACGAACAGTATTTCCTTTCTATTCGTGTAAGTTTCACGCAACTGTAAAGCTTAACTACTATGTATTCATTATGAAATAAATCAACAGACTTATCGTTATAATTATCATTCGTATGATATTATTTATGCTCACGATATTAAGTGAATCATAGAATACTATTCATCTTTCAAGGATTGAGTCAACACTCCAGTCTTTTATTCATATCGGTATCCCTCTATACCTACCTATTGTGCTTTGGCTGTGATTTGTTCAGTCGAACTTTGAACCACAAAGTTAATTTGATACCTTAATCATACTGAGACAATATAAACCTCTCTTAAAATGTCCTAGTTTAAAAATCTGAATAAAATCTTGGTAGTCAGGATTATAATTTTCATAATCATTATTTTTTTAACCAAGCCCACAACACAGTAGAATCTAGATTTTATATCTATTACTCCTTACATTTAATTTATAAATATATCAGGACTACTTTTATAACTCTTACACTCATGTCACTCAATATATATCACTAACAACCTACTATATTTCATTTTGTTAGGCGTAGTGCGTAAGACAGACAACTTCACTACATGCATTTCTCTCTATCAACTTTGTCATTTGTAAATCAAATAGCTTAGTTTCAAAGCAGACCTGGCCCTGCTTACGGTGTTTTGCCTTTGTATAAACCTTAAAATTAGTTATAAATCCTAAGCTTAAACCTCGTCTTATAACTCCGTTCAACACTTTCGTATAAAACAGTTTAGCATTCATACAAATAATCGTAGACAAACAGACGGATAGACAATCTAGCTTATCGGTTAATTAATTGACAGACGGACAGATAGACAGACGGACAGATCCACAGATAGATAGACAGATCGACAGATAGATAGACAGACAGACAGACAGACAGACAGACAGTAAACCTTATGCACAGGGTTTACTTTAGAATTTTTAACTATCTTACATGATATTACCTTATATTGATATCTTTCTAACAGTAATTCTATACGCAAGTATTGTCTAATTTATAGTTAGCATTTCACAGTCGACATTACATAGGTATTTTTGCTTATCCTACTTTGCCTCAAATAAACTTAAAGCATCGCAACATGTCTTGTTTCTTACTTCTTATAATCATATGAGTTTTCTACAAAGTAAAACCACTTTATTCCATACTCAATACTTTTTATCCCTTGACTTTTATATACCTATGTCGGATGACTTAACAGGTAACAACTTTACTGTGTAGTTATGAATAAGTTGCTTCTATTTCATACTTCAAAAGTGGCAAACAAGCATATGACCTGCCTGATGATTAGTTTTCACAATAGCCTATAAGGTTACAATATCCTATGTAGGACGTTTTCACTGCTTACTACAGACGTTTTCATTGTGCAATGCGCTAGTTCAACACTTTAATCTAATATTTTTACCTACATCATTTCTATTTTACAGAATAGGTATTTTTTCAAAAACGGAAAACCTTTCAATTAATGACTATAATTTACTTTTTATAGTCAGAGTTTTCTCTCATTTAGTTGTTTTATTTTTATTTGAGAGAACTCTTTATGTTTATGACAGCACATACATTAAGATGTACATAAATACATATAAACCTACATATTTTTCTTTACAAAATTATTTTTCCACAAAAATATTAAGTTTTTTTTTTTGTTCATATCTCTGATGCTGACAAATATAGAAGTAGTGTTTTTTAGTTTCTAAAATATCTCATTTGATCGTCTAATTTTATGTTAAATCTAGAACCACTAGTTAACCTGCGCACAAACTCTGGCTAAATCTCCTACTCAATTACTAAGCTTTTAATTAATGAAGTAATGAAATGAATTCTACGTTGTGTTATGTAGTAACTTTAGTTTTTTTTTTATTTCTTTGATTCAAAATTATTATTTTGAATTTTAGACAAAGATACTGGTCCATCGGCAACAAATGTGAGGTCCCCCCTCTCGCCCTCTTACATCCCTAGCCTATCGCTTAGTAAAAGACTTGTGATATGACGTGATCATTTATTTAATTCTATTAAATAATGAAAAACATTACCAAACATGGCATTGTACACGCTGTCGTTCTCGTGCGCGTTCGACAATATTAGATACCTCGTTCCGTTGTTGTGTTGCGTATTGTCCGCCTTAGTCACTCTTTTCGCTTGTCCATGCGTTAAAGACCTGGAATTGACGAGATAAAGTGTATATATTTTGGACATAAAAGACGTTGTCTGCTGCAAAAGAAAAATCTCCCTTTTGGGAAAGTAGATAGTCCTTTCCTTGTCTCCAAAGTCGCAATTTCTGTTCCACGAAGTTTAGCCTTCAGAGATCAGAAAGTAAGACTTGCCCAATGGATGACCAAAGTTGGTAAAGGTCATTCACCCTCAATCCAGAAAGGCCTTTCCGAAAAAGCGCTTTCCTTTTTTACACAAGGACTATCTAGACCAAACTACGTTACAGTCTGAAAATACGACACTTAGAAACAAACAAAAGTTCTCACAAAATTACAATAAGTAATTCGAGAGTCGAGTAGTTATTTACGTTAATTAAATTACGGGTTAGGATGGGCTCTCCGAGCCTGGAGTAAAAAATGTGTTGCTGAAATAAACCGGGTTAATACACACAATATTTCCAAAGAGTGATCTTCTGAGTAATATCTACTTTTATAACACAATTAAGTTCAAGTTTTAATGAATTTAAATATATCTTTACTCAAGATTCGAAATCTACGTTATTATTGGAAACTCGATTAGAAACAATTAAGGATTGAGTACATTTCGAACTAGTTTGCTAGAATATTTACAGTTTTACTGAAAATTGATTATGCAGTTATACTTAGCTTTGAACAAAGGTCTCCGTACGTTAACACGTAACACCCTCACAGTTCACTTGTTAGCCACGTGTTAGCCTTCCTTTAGTTAAATAATGACTCCCACGTGTTAGCCTTACTTAAGTTAAAAAATGACTGCCCCTTGTGTTAGCCTTACTCCGGTTCAAAAACGACTGCCTCGATTCCCGCCTTCCTTCTGCAATGCGCTGGCGCACCTTTGTGTCGGAGAAAAGCTGTAACTCTCAATAATACGTTAGTGTTATTCGGCCTTATCGCCTTTGCAATAAGCCCGTAAATCTCTTATTCTTATAACCATGCGAAAAACCATCCCTTACGCGAATCATCTGTCTCGTACGCACTCGTACGTCTTTCTCGCTCTTGAATTTTTGGCGCGTCATCATGCCGTAAGCCATAGCGACAACATCTCAGTACCGACCATCTGTTAATTAATAATTTCTAAGAAAGTCCGCTCGTCCCAAAAGGTTCAAACGCAACAAAAAATATTGTACCTGACCTACGCATTCCAGGCAAATGTACAAGTTTTAAATATTTTGATACCTCGAAGTTATAACTAATTTGTTACATAATTGAAATTTATTTAGGTACACCCGTGTGGACCTGACAGTTGCTTTATTTAGACAGTGAATTGGAAAATTGGCTCGCGAAGACAAGGGAATATTGAAAAAGTAATTTTCTTTCTGTGTTTGAGAAATTGAGAGGCTTTGTGAAAATGTTAACTCGGTACAAATATTTAGGAAGAAAGATATTATTATCTCTTCCCTCGCAGTAAGTTTCTCGACCGGCAACAATGTAAAGACAGTGATTTTTTATTATTATTTTTTAACTAATAAATTGTAGCTGTTATATTTTGATCACTCATTAACATACAATCACAAACACACACACATACACAGCAAAGAGAGAGAGTGATAGAGAGCTGATGACGGTCTTTAATCTCTTTTCCTTTAAACTAGAGTGAGTAACGTTTTCCGTATGTTGGATAGCTTAAGAATCTTTCTAGGTGACGTACTTTCTATTACTTCTGACTAATTTTTAGGAATAATATATTTAAATTCAAAATTCAAATTCAAAGTCAAGCATTTACAGTGGTTGGCAAGGCTGTCCCCACATTATGGTGTGGGTGTGTTATACACTAGTTACCCCCTTGTAGGGATAAAATCCGTGCAGATAAACATATCCATAACATTAGTGTTATTCTTAATATTAAACACGGGTTGATATTCCTTTCAGCTAATTATGTCTCTTGTATTAAATTGTTTAACATCCACTAGTTGATACATTACCTGTCAAGTAAGGCTCGGTAAAGTTACGAAGATGATGGATAACCTAGTGCTCAGTCATGGTGTTACCTAATGTTGATGGCTTGGTAAATACACCTAGCCCACAATGTTACTATGCCGAAATAAGATGTTAAATCTAATGCCTATTTAGTACATTATTATAAACTTAACTTAACTTATACTTATAAAAACTGACTCCCTCTCAGCCTAGTTAGTAGAGTGGTCAACTGCTACGCAGAGGGTGTGGGTTCGATTCCAGCATTGGACAAACATTTATGTGATAAAAAACATTTGTGTTTGTCTTGAGTCTGGTTGTATTTATGTATAGTATGTATGTATTTACAAAAAAAAAAGTAATATATATGTATCTGTATCCGTTGTCTGGTATCCATAACACAAGCTTTGCTTACTTTGGGGTCATACGGCGCTGTGTATAATGTCCAAAAATATTTATTTATTTATTTACATATAACTTGAAAAAAACAATGTGATATTTGTTTGTATGTAATATGTGCGGAATGTTCTTTTTGGATGTAAAACTTTTGAAAGTGTAGCATAATTAAAGTGAAACAAAGTCGGGACAACCGTACTATCAGCAGTATGGAGTGTTTTGAAAGGTAGAATCATCAACCCCTAAAATTTTAATTTAATTAATGTATTTAACTTTCAGAGACCCCTCGCGCCTTTTAACAACTTAAACCATAGGTCCCAGCAGTGGCCATATTTTACATGTGGTTTTAAAGATTGGCCACCCGGTCACCCATCCAATGACGGACCACGCCTGACGTTACTTAATTCGCATGTGGTTTCCGATAGACGAATGTCACTGGGTCACGAGCTTCTCAGAAAACTGAACACCAGTGATTTTCTTCTTTAGTGGTCATTCGTTAATACAAGAACATGTGATAAAATTTAAAGATAAGCTAATTAATTTTATTGATGCAATCTTAGTAATCTTTAAAGTGTATATTCTATATTAAAATTTAGTACCCACAGTGGTAATACTATAGCAGTACTTCGCATCGGGGCAAAGGTTGTTACTTTACAAGTCGCAACTTCGGCCCCATGTGGAGTACTGCTGCCATCTCTGGGCGGGTGCACCCGGATACCAGCTTGGCCCTTTTGACTCGGTTCAACGACGGGCTGTGAGAATTGTCGACGATTCCAAACTCACTTGCGGTATCGAGCCCTTAAGTCTGAGGAGAGACTTTGCCAACCTGTGTGTGTTCTACAGCTTGTACAATGGGTTGTGTTCTGAGGAATTGTTCGAAATTATGCGCACGGCTACTTTCTATCTCTATCGCACTGCTCGCCATCGGCAGGGAATTCATTCTCACACTTTAGAACCTAAATGGTCACGTACAATGCGGTTTCGGAGAAACTTCCTCCCGCGAACGCTTAAGTTGTGGAATGAGCTCCCTGACAAGGTTTTCTGCAAGACTACAGTATGGACTTCTTCAAGAAAGAAGTTATTAGATTTCTGAAGTGTCGGCAACGCGCAAGTGATACCCCTGGTGTTGCAAGCGTCCATAGGCTACGGTGACCGATTACCATCAGGCGGACCGTAAGCTTGTTTGCCACCTTAGTGGTATAAAAAAAAAAAAAAAAGAAAGTATTATAAAGAGGGAAGATTTGATTGTTTGTATTGAATAGGCTCCGAAACTGCTAGACCGATTTGAAAAAAATCTTTTAGGCCGACATTATCCCTGATGAACATAGACTACTTTTTACCGCGGGAAAATGCTTCATTCCTACGAGAAAACGGGTAATAGGACAACGGGTAGTAAGAATTATCCTTCCGTACTTTTCTTTTTCACATAAGTTCTAAACGGTTGAACCGATTGGGTTGAAATTTCATTTGGGTATTTCGCCGGTTTTCTGGATGATTTAAAAAAAAATTGGATCCGGTAAAGGGCGCTACTGTCGCTATGTCAACTGCTAAACGGCATGACCGATTGGGCTGAAATTTTATACGTGTATTTCCATGGTTTCACAGACGCGAATGTATTATGTCATTAAAGAGGAAATATTGAATTCTTTGTTTTTTTTTATAATTGAGGAGTTGTCGTAAGAACCTACGCCAAGAGCAAAATTTAGGGCGGGCAAAGCCGCTGGCAGCAGCTAGAAAACTCTTTATTGATAACCAGTATTTAAAAGTAAATTTTTAAACTAGTTAATAATTTAGGAGGTCTTATCGCTGTTTAGTGATTTCTTCCGGATAACCCTGTTCTTATAGAGAATAAATAAATTTCGTGCTTGGTACATGTATATTATTTATGTATATAAATTAATAAATAACAAAAATATATGATAAAATACATATAAATTTATACATATATATATAAATATTATAAGAAGAACTTTTTCGTCTGGCGAGGGACAAGGAGAGATATACGGAGTTGACGGCCAACCTCCAGCAGTGGAGCGGCACCGCAAGATGAAGAAGATATAAATATACATACAAATTTATAAATATATAAAGATACTAAAAATAAATATAAAATTTAGTTAGAGATAGGAATGTTACAAATGGATAAAAGAAACTAATTATTTTCATAGTAAAATAATTTTAATACGTTGTTATGTTTTGAGCACTTTTAACGGAAGCAGGCAGCACATTCCAGAGTTGTATAGATCTTACAGTAAAAAAAGTGTTATAGAAATTTGTAGAATGTGATGGAGTTTTTAACAGTGTTTGTGTGGATTATCGAAGATTTTGATTAAAAATTGCAAAAAATCGAGACTTTCTTTTAGATAAACTGGAGTCGATGGATTAAATAATATATAAGAAAGAAAAGAAGGATGGTGAATATTATTATATTCACACTTATTTTATAAAATAATTATAAGAGCAGAAAATATCCATGTTTACAAATTCAGCCTCCAAATCAGAGAGAAAAAAAAACAATTGAAAATCCGGCGCGGCCTACTCGATTTTCTTCTTTACGCATGCGCGCGAATGATGACAATTATTACTTGCCAGTCCGTCCAGCTAGTCAGTAACCACAATGCGGGCCGTTGCCCACATCACTCCCCCCCAGATACCGGCTAAGGGCGATAATAATCAGGAGGGCGCACATGACGACTTCTGCGAGTTGTAGTCCCTGAAAGACCAGCGGGGTCTAGGCCGGAGGGGGAGTGTGCGGGAGTATGATGAAATGTATGAGGCACAGAATGTACAGGCGAATATGGTGTGTTAAGTACAGGTGAGAATGGTGCGGTATGTATATGAGGACGAGGAAATTATGCGTCAGACTCAGCCAGTGTGTATGCTGGCTCTCTCGATAACTTTATGCGGCCCTGAATATGCTGGGCAAAACGAGCCATGCGACGCGTCTTCCCTAAGAAATACATGGTCGCTGGTGGCTAAATCCTTCCTATTTTTGACGTGGAGTGGCGTGATGCTGGAGATGGCTGTAAATTGGCGGCAAAAGAGCGCAAGCGATCAGCGTAATCCGAAACACTGACAAATATAGAGTCCGCGCTACGCTCAAAAAATTATCCGGGCAGGCGGAGAGGCTCCCCGTATAACAACTCAGCAGAGGAAGCCTGCAGATCCTCCTTAAAGGCGCTTCTGATACCCAACAGAACTAACGGAAGGGACTCAGTCCAACTACTGTTCGCATGACACGTGATCGTAGCCTTTAAGTGCCGATGAAACCTCTCCACCAAACCATTACATTGCGGGTGGTAAGCTGTGGTGCGGCGATGCCGGTATCCTGCTACCTTAGCGAGATATTTGAACAAAACCGATTCAAATTGACTACCACGATCCGTAACGATATCAGTAGGACAGCCGAATCTGGCAATCCACCCCGACAACAACGCTTTTCCTACCGGCTCGGCAGTGATGTCTGCTATTGGTATTGCCTCTGGCCAACGCGTGAAACGATCTACGGCTGTGAGACAATAACGAAAACCATCTGAACTGGGAAGCGGTCCAATCAAGTCGATATGGACGCAGTTAAATCTGGCGCTCGGCAGATCGAATGTGCCTAATGGTTTAGACACATGTCGATGAACCTTTGCGCGTTGGCAGGATAAGCACAAGCGAGACCATACACGGTAATCTTTCCTAACACCAGGCCAGACAAAGCGCTGCGCAACTAGTTTGGCGGTCGCGTTAGCACCAGGGTGGCTAAGAGAATGAAGACTGTCGAAAACCTGTTTTCTGAATATTTTGGGAACAAAAGGTCTAGGCGTCGGTGTACTAACATCACAGTATAACTCGACCGTACCCCCCAAAATTGTCAACTTGCACTCCGTAGTGCAGATTCAGCGGAAAGTAAAGTCTTTAACTCGGGATCCACTGCCTGCGACTCAGCTAGACGTTCGAGGTCAACTGGAGCCGAGAGAGCCTCAATTCGCGAGAGAGTGTCAGCTACCACATTGTCCTTACCCGCGATGTGCTGTATATCTGTTGTGAATTGGGATATAAAGTCTAAATGTTGGTATTGTCTAGGCGAACAGTTACTTTTCCGTTTGGAAAGCGAACCTGAGGGGCCGATGGTCTGTATAATTTTCAGTTCAGATTTTCTGTAGAGCTTTGATCGTTCGAAGCCATTTCAGCGGGTGCTCAATAGAGTGGTCACCAATGTAGCATTATGGTAATACTAACTTACCCAGAAGAAAACATAAAAGTCTCTTTACACAATTTAATCACACAGTTTTATGCATTCTATACACAAACTATTGTAGTACACAATATACTTTATGTAGAGTAAGATTTAGAGTCGGTGGTGGCTTAGGGGTTTAAACTTCACTTCACGTCCCAAGTGGCGGAAGTTCGAATCCCGGGTCGGCGTGTACCAATGAGTCTTTTCTTAATTTCTCAAGTACACTGATTAATTTATTCACACCACTGGCTTTTCGGTGAAGGAAAACATCGTGAGGAAACCTGCATACGTCAAGAAAAAAAATGACGTATGTGAAGTCCACAATCCGCACTGGCCCCGCGTGTGGACGCTAACTCGCTTAAGAGTTTATTATTACTTGCCAGTCCGTCCAACAACATGCCACCTTGCGGTACACCGGAGACATTCATTCATATTACTTATTAATTTAAAGTCATAAGAGTGTCATTTTTTTAAATGTGAAAAGTAAAATAAATAAGTTTAATGTTATGGCCAAATCGATAGAGCATAAATTTAAGAAAATATGTATATTTACAAACTGAATTTACATTAGGTAAATATATAAGAAAAAACATGAAATACCTAATTGATGCAATTTAATTTATATAGAAAACTTATCGGAGATTTATCTTCTTTTTGTAAAGTACAAGTATGTAAAATAGGTATTCTGTAAAAAGTTTAGGGAGATATCATCACGTAACTTATTTAGATACGCAAAAATGTTTGCGAAATGCATGCGAAGTAATAGGAACCGAAAAATAGGCAAAGTTAACAATATAAGTATACCTAAGTACATGTAAATGTGCGCACATGACACTGATTATACCTGCATCGAGTGGTCGGTAGCAGTAGAGATGTTGTCGCACTGAAAGTGGTATAAAAAGTAGTATTAATTAATAAAAAAACCCTGCATGCGTCACCTTTTTTCCAAAAAAAAATCCCTCTTGTGCCTCCCTTTTTTTAAAAAGAGTTGATTCCCTATAACTCCATAGGCTGTGGTGACACCTAACGATCAGGCGAACTGCAAGCTTGTTTGCTACCTTAATGGTATAAAAAAGAAAAACTTCCCATTTTGATGATGGGTAGAATCCACTCATTAATATCACTTATTTTGACTCCTTTTCATACCACTTTCACTCGTTACATGTCGACCCGACCGCTAGCGTACGACAAATGCCTACAAAGAGATTTTAAGAATAGTAAAAACTATTTGCAAACGATATCCGGCATGTTTTTTCGACAAATCTAGTTCAAACTAATCGATTAAAACAGTTACCGCGACTAACAAGCCATGAGTAAATCAATTAAACATATAACTCGAATTCAAGATTATCTCTATTAGCACAATAATCAGGCCCCAGTTCCATATTTTCTAGTTGAAAACGGAAGCCTAAAATGTACTTAACTGGAAGCCTAAAATGTACTTAGCCGGAAGCCTAAAATGTACTTAGCCGGAAGCCTAAAATGTACTTAGCCGGAAGCCTAAAATGTACTTAGCCGGAAGCCTAAAATGAACTTAGCCGGAAGCCTAAAATGTACTTAGCCGCTGTACCCAGGATTTATATTATTTTAATTTTAAAGTTGCTGAGCTTTTCCATTTCCGCCTTCACGAGAACCTCATGTGAAATTGTGATATCGACGAGCATCGCCTTGCGCTAGGATCGGTCGACCAACACGATATTGGGCTTATTGCAAACAATAGTCCTGTCCGTGATGATAGAGCGATCTCAGTAGAGCAACGCACTGGCACTGGCGTGTACTGATAGTACGACACCTCAGATTCGACAAGTCCATACTGAAGCGCAAGTTGCTGGTGAATGATCCTGGCCACTTGGTTGTGCCTATGCAAATACTCGCCTTTAGCAAGATGAGAACAACCAGAAATGATATGCCTGAGAGACTCTCCGGGACGGTGGCATGCTCGACAAATGTCAACCGTACCGTCCTTCAGGATATATTTCCGATAATTGATCGTCATCATTACCTTATCTGCAATTGCACAGACAAAACTCTCGGTTTCCCCAAAGAGGTCTCCGAAACGTAGCCAGTTCACTAAAGCGAGTAGGTCCACATCAGGCCTTGTTACGGCGCGATAGAACCTCCCGTGCAGCTCCTTGTTCTTCCATACATCCCTGCGTGCCTCGGTACCGCGGGTTTGTGCCATTTCTCATTCGCCAAGGAGAGCGGTGTCAGGCCCCTGTCAACTGTCACAACACCGCAATGTATCCCGCACTTATTACCGCGTTGTTAAGGAAATAATCTCTAAGATTCCACACCTCACGGTAATGGAGGTTATTATTATTATTGTTATAATTGTGAGTCAGTCAGATCAGGTTTCCTAAGTTTTTAGGATTCTGTATTCTAATGTTTTGTGTTCTTATGAAGTATTTGTAGTTGTATATTTATATATATAAAAAAATGTTTAAAATTTATTTTATTTATATATATCTATTAATATATGTCTATGTGTGTATACCTATATGAATATGTGTATGCATGTGTACTTTAATATTTCTTTAATATGTATATGAATACCTATTTATTTTATAACGGAACGACCGTTTCCGGTGGTCCGTCTCCGGTAAAGGACCGGATGATGTAGGAAACGATAGAAGTTTCTGGGCATTCGCTCTTAGGTCCATGACCACTGTGGTAATTTAGATTTAGAGATCAAAGAATCTCTAGATGTTTCACATCGCTAAATCAAAACAGTTCACTTTACGTAGATACTTGATGTAGTCGTGAAAAAAATCTGTTGATAATTATTTTCACGGATTCTATTATTAAATTACAAATTGCTGCATATCTACTTCTATGCTATAAAAAAAAACCGTCCTCGTACGGTTCTTAGTATATACATACTACGTACATATAATGCTTTACTACGGCTCTACGCCTAAACTGAGGTCCGTGAGAAGACGTCTTTGTATGCGGGTGCACATTTGTTGTCTAACGACGGCGCACGGCAGCTGCTTTGCTGTTCTTTTACTGGGGAAGGCCGGAGTCTACTAAACTCCAAATCCTCGGCCTGCCCGGAGTCTCCTTGACTACAAACCTTCGGCCTGTGCAGTAGGGGTGCTATCTTGAACACCGCTACACACGAAGGTTACGGGGCGACCTGCTCTACGCCGAAGCTACTGGCGAGCTACGTTCACGAGCGGTCTTGCACTGTGCGAGCCACGTGCAGCCTTACCTTGTGCCTGCCACGGGCGGCATATTCACTACTCACCACACGCTGTTAGGCCACGTAAAATCTGTCCCGTCCGCATCTTCTTTCTACGGCGGTGCTGACCTGAGGGGTGCCTACAGCGAGCAAGACATCGAATCGGGCTCTAGGCCGAAGAGACCTGAGTGTACTAGTTCCCTAATAAAAGCTTTAAACACTACATTTAAAATCTGTGTAGGCAGGCTTGCGTTTGGCTATCTTTCTATTTATTTAGGTAGTCCTATATGATTGTGAATTAGGTAGCTGTGATCTAGATATTTAAGTGTTAAGAATCACCCTATGTGATTAAGATATTGTGCATTAAAAACTGTTACTATATAATGAAATAGTATACTAATATAACCTGCCTTACCCTTGAAAAGTGTTTCTTTACTCGCCTTTGAACTCCCTCTATCTTTTCTCCTCCTTCTAAGCACCTAGCCGGTGCATTTGGTAACAGGGCACTACTGCTTTAACCTGTCCTGTTATAGTGTATGTTTCGGCTGTGGCCGTAAAGACGTACGTGTGATCGATTATCCTAATTGTTCTCCTACTTCGACAATTAGTGCATCTAGACCTGCTCGAAAGTATAACCATTTTAAACCACAAAGTGGTGGGCAAAAGGTCACTTAAACTAAAGGTTCAAATTCAAAAAAACTTGTAAGTGAGAACCCTACTTCTAATACTGATTTTAAGCCAAATCACTTGTCAAAGAAAGGTTTTTCAAACTTGAAAAATGGAAGGTTGATCCCTAAGTACTTTGTAAAAAGGCATACTACAATATTTCAGACTATGTAAATGATAAAAATCCTTGGGACTGATGATGCTCAATTACAGGATGCATAGGTAAACCAAATTAAAATGGAAATAACATAAAATTGTACGACTAAAAATTTTAAAACATTAATTGTATTTTAGTTTATTTGTATTATTGATAGTGTTTTTAAAAGAGTAACTATCGAGTTTCTTGCCGGATTCTTCTCGGTAGAAATCAACAACATTGTGAACCGGCGGGAAGGTGGGAGGGTTCAAAAAATAATATTTTATAACTTTGACGATTCAAAAGTGATTGTAAAATCCTTATTTGAATAAACCATTTTGACTTTGACTAAGAAAATCGATTTTTGTGTCAAAAATGCAATCTATCACTCAACATATCAACTTCTTTGATAAAGGCAAGTGAGATGCGTGGCTTAAAACGGTAAAAATCTTTTCGAAATCGTACAAAGTCAATTCGGTTCTCTTTAAAGAAAATGATTTTGTACGTCCTTATGTAAATATCTCTGTACATAATCTTACTTTATGTGGTTTGTTAGATAGCGGCAGCGCAATCTCTATTTTAGGCAATAACTCACATCTCGTACTCTGCGAGAATGGGTTAAGCGTAAATCGCTGCGATAACATTCAGTGTTCCGTAACAAACGGAACAAAAATGTCTTCTATCGGATCGATTGATTTACCTGTCGAATTCAATGGAATTCGAAAGCTTTTAACTTTCTATGTTATACCAGAAGTTAAACAGTCTCTACTATTTGGTGTTGACTTCTGGAAAGCTTTCCAAATTATGCCTTCTTGCATAAACGCTAACTTAGTGCATTTGTATACTAAATTTCCTTTTGTTGCAAACGTATCTTCTGAAACGAAACTTTCTCACTATGATGAGTTGAGTGAGGTTCAAAAGATTACTGCGGATGTAATCATAGATCGATTCCACAAAATATATGATGAACGTCAACCCCTTGGTAGGCTCAACTTATCGAGCATTGTATTGATACTGGCGATAGTCCTCCAGTCCAACAAAAATGCTATAGACTATCTCCTGTAAAAGTCAAATCTCTTAATGTTGAGATTGATAAGATGCTAGAACTTGGTATCATCGAGCCTGGTGAAAGTTCATGGCGTAGCCCAGTGACTATCACTCCTAAAAAAGATGGTCAGTGGAGGTTCTGTATCGATAGTCGAAAACTAAACTCTGTAACTGTCAAAGATGCTTATAATCCACCTTTTATTTCTGAGATTCTAGATAGTCTTCGGGATGCTAAATATCTATCTTTTGTTGATATTGCGAAGGCCTACTGGAATGTTCCTTTGAGAAAAGAGGACAAAATCAAGACTTGTTTTCAATTTCCGGGTAGAAACAGCTTCGTTTTTAACGTAATGCCATTTGGTCTGGTTAATTCTGGTGCTTCCCAACAGCGTCTTATGGATCGCCTTTTCTATAGCGATCCAGAACTTCAAAACAAGGTGTTCGCGTATTGTGATGACGTAATTCTCGTGACAGACAATTTTGATGACCATATTCGTCTACTTAATAGATTATGTGACAAAATTGTGTCGGCCAACATCACAGTAAACTTTAAAAAGTCTTGTTTCTTTCGTAAACAGCTTAAATACTTGGGTTACATAGTTGACAAACACGGTCTACATACTGATCCCGAAAAAGTCGATTCTATTCTAAAAATCCAACCCCCAAAGTCTGTAAAGGATTTAAAAAGATTCATTGGTACTGTTGTATCAGCTAGGTACAGGAGGTTCATACCGAACTTTAGTTCTATTGCTGCTACTTTAAATAAGCTAACTTCTACTAAAAAAGGAACGCCTAAATTCTCTTGGAATGACGAGGCGGACAAAGCTTTTAAAACTTTAAAAGAACTCCTTATTTCGTCAAGTATTCTCTCTTGTCTTGACTTTTCTAAGCCGTTCGCTGTACACTGCGACGCGTCAAGTCATGGGATTGGTTCAATGTTGACACAAGAATTAGATGGTGTTGAAAAACCAATCGCTTTCATGAGTAAATCACTCTCTGCTCCTCAGAAAAATTACTCAACAACGGAACGTGAGTTACTTAGTGTAATTACCGCTCTAGAACACTGGTCTTACTACTTAGACAATGGCCAAAAGTTCAAAGTTTACACAGACCACTCATCGTTGTTATGGTTTTTAAAACTAGACAATCCTGCCGGTCATTTAGCTCGCTGGTGTATTAGGTTGTCGGCATTTAACTTTGAGATTTGCCACAAAAAAGGTTCCGACAATGTGATACCTGACTTCTTGTCTGGTGCTAACATGGTGAATGCAATCACTTATAACAGCACATCGTCTACTGATGCCTGGTATAATGCTCTCAAGGCTAATATTCAAGCTAACCCTAGTGCATATCGTCAATACCTAATAAGGGACAGCAAATTGTATAAACACTGTCGCACTAACTCGATTTTGTGCTCTGAATATGACTGGAAAGAAGTCATACCAAAAGAAGTGAGAGAACAAGTGATCTCTGAAAATCACTCTCCTCCTACTTGTGCTCATTTTGGGATACAAAAAACTTACCAAAGAATACGCCTACGTTACTCTGACGTTGCTAAGTTTATAGCAAAATGTAATGTTTGTCTTGCTTACAAACATCAAAACTCTATTGATTTAATGGGTAAACCTAAACAATGTTGTAGACCATTTTAGTGTATTACAACTGATTTAATAGGCCCATTACCTTTATCTCGAAAGCTTAATCGGTACATTTTGGTAGTGATGTGTCATTTCTCTAAATACACTCTCCTATTTCCGATTAAAAAGGCAACTTCTTCTGTCTTAAATCATGTCATGGAAAACTTAGTTTTTCTTGTGTATGGTGTACCTGAAACGGTTATCATGGATAACGGTCCCCAGTATGCTAGTACTGAGTTCGTGGACATGCTTCAAAGGTACAATGTTCCGAAAATTCACTTAACTACTCCTTATACTACTCAAGTGAATACTACTGAACGGACAAATAAGACCATTGGTACGGCAGTCGCATGTTTCGTGGAGGAAGACCATAGAACATGGGATGTGAATATACACAAGATTCAGTTCGCTATTAACTCATCTGTAAATGAGGTTACTAAATACACTCCGGCATTCTTGGTGTTCAGAAGAGAGCTGGTATCTTGTCGCTCTATCTATAAAAACAACGAAAATTCTGACGAAGTCATTATGTCTCCTAGGGACGAGTTCGCAGATAACGTTGGTTTTCTGGCCCCTATCTTCGACGAGGTGCAGGAAAGATTGAGGAACGCCAACGAGCGTAATGCTGCTTATTACAACTTACGTCGAAGAGACATGTCATTCAACGTCGGTGACTATGTCTGGAAAAGGTGTTACAACTAAAGTGTTGGACATAAATTCCATTCGGCTAAGTTGGATAAAGAGTTTTCTCGTTGCAAAGTCGTAAATAAAATATCTCCTCTAATTTACGAACTGGTCGACGAGAATAACAAAAACATTGGCCGCTGGCATATAAAAGATTTTAAATGCATAGGTAATTATAATTATAATCTTAATTACCGGCATTAGTCATTTATATGGTTATTTGTAACTTACTTGTACAATGTTCATATTAGGTTAGGATAACATAGTCATTCATTTTCTCATTACAAAGCATTGCTAATTATGCAAAAGATTTTTTATGATAGGACGTGTTCACGTAAAGTGAAAACGATTCGCTCTTGACCTTTGGTTTGTTTGTAAACAATGGTCAGTTGTCAGGTTGATAACTGTCAAGTCTGATTTTCTTCTTCAGCGACTCGTAAGCTGTAATAAGGTTGACTTTCCTGTTAATCATTTTACCTATCTATGGTAGAATGTTCATTGACATAAGATACTACTACTACTATATAATGCTTATGTCAAATGTCAACATAATCTAAAATCTAAAGTTTAGAACAACTAATTCTACTTGTTGTTAATATAGAGGCTACTCGTAACTCTGTCGGTAAATATTTAAATACTGTCTTTGAAACTTAACAAAGAGACTAATTATAAGTTAAATATTTTGGGTTCACTTGGTGGACTGGCGATTCTAGCTCAGCACCAACGTACGTAAGGGTCTGAAAGTTCATGATGAGACTTTCAGACAATTGAAAAGCGAACTTTGAAAGGATTTTGAATGTTGCTGTTTGTTTGAATGAAAGTGTGTGATACCAGAAGTTGTACATACTCATCAGCCATCTCTTATCATTGAAGAAAAGTGTCTTCAGGAGAAAAATTTTCAACGAGACTTGGTCGAAAATTTTTGAAAAACGGGAGGGGACACTATAACGGGACGACCGTTTCCGGTGGTCCGTCTCCGGTAAAGGACCGGATGATGTAGGAAACGATAGAAGTTTCAGGGCATTCGCTCTTAGGTCCATTACCACTGTGGTAATTTATATTTAGAGATCAAAGAATCACTAGATTTTTGACATCGCTAAGTCAAAACAGTTCACTTTACGTAGATACTTGACGTAGTCGTGAAAAAATTCTGTTGATAATTATTTTCACGGATTCTATTATTAAATTACAAATTGCTGCATATCTACTTCTATGCTATAAAAGAAAACCGTTCTCGTACGGTTCTTAGTATATATAATAAATAACATTAGAAGTGAGCTTCGTGGCTTCTTCGTAGAGTGGCCGGCTGTTGCGCACGGGGTTGAAGGTTCGAATCCCAGTGTTCACTCATGATCACGGCATTTCCTATATTCCTATTTGTTTTGTAATTTGTAGTTGTATGTGAATAAATAAACAAATTGCAACAAGGAAATTATAGCAATTGTAGCCGTGCTGTAACAAGCCGCCAGAAATATAAACTCTGATAGTGTAATATTTAAAACATACAGTAAAGTTTCATTTTTTACGCTTATGTTACATTTGCACTGCAACTTTCTGTTACTTTACATATTTAAAGTTGTATCCATGTTTAATTTAACCTTACTAAAACTTTACTTAGTAACTTGCTCAAACGTTACAATTATCATATAAATGCAGCATTACATTTTAAATTTATGATAAATTTCAGTGATGAGGACTGGGCAAGTTACGCGGGACACTTCTGGCGGGGCCGTTAGGGCTTTGTGTTGGGGTTGCTTGAAGCTTACTGGAATGTTGCAACCTTGCATTTGAAACTTACAAGCTCCCAAATATAATTTTTAGCTATGTAATTGCAAGTTTAGCTTGCTTAGTGGGTACCTAGGACGCACGAAATAAAACGGTATTGTAATTAGTTTGTAAAGCTAGTTGTAGTTAATTCACTTGACGATTCGAAAGTGTTGCTAGAAACCCATTTGAATAAAAAGATTTTTATTTGAATTAGAACTTATTAAATTTGGCACACATGTTAAGAATCTGATATAGACAAACATATAAACAAACTTTTTGACAATATTACATACATACGGGTCGAATTGTTAACCTCCTTTTTTGAAGTCGGTTAAAAAGGACATTGTGTTGAATGGCCTTTATTCAATAAAAGAAAAAAAGAGAATGAGAGCAAAGTGTTTTTATTATTATTAACCTAATACATGTGATGTAATCAGTAATAATTTAATGTTAATAATAAATTGGTATATTCGTAAAATGTATTTTCAGTCGCTATGGTCAAGCATGAAAATTTGTTATGATTGATGAACATAATGATGCTGTCGTGCAACCGTTTAAAATAATTAAAATTAGTTATATCAATTTCTTATCGCTTAAAAGGAAAAGTATTAGTAAATTGCTATAATAATTATTACCCATTTTAATAAAAGAATAACGGTTGCATAACATAATCGAAGCTAATGCTTAAGTGAGAGGTCCATAAATAATAACACGATAATTTAACTATAGGTACTGGATTTAAAAGTGGGCAAATTGATGATTCATAGAGTAAGCCTCAAAGCACGTCAACACATTAATGGGCGGCCAATTGCATGCTTTACTAGAGCTTTAGACTAGGTTACGTCCGTCTTTTTTTTTAGGTCCGTAATAAAAAGTTTCAAGGTTTCATAACACCGGTTTTGACTCCGACACTTTTCGTTTATTTGACAGCAATAATTCCAAATCACTCGTTGTTCCGTATGTGCAAAACAAACGGTTGACTTACACACCCTACGATAATCACACACCCACACACTATAATATAATATTTACCTACACCAAAACCCCACCTTTAGACATAGGACTAAGGTTTAATTTTTCAGTACACGTCATTTTAAACACAAATGCCAAACGAACATACGACAGATGATAAACGAAAATAATGATTATCCCAAATCAAACATACTTAAGGGGGGGTAACGCTGACGTATTTACAGCGTTAAACCCTATCGTTTGCGCTTCCGCAAACTTTATACCCAATATTGACATTAAATCGACTGTGTAAACCATTATTAAATTGAACTCAAAATATATTTCCACACATATAGGCACTTCACGATACATATACACAGACTACACGTTTAAACGTTGCGAAAGTACTGGTAAGAGAGTTCTAACCTTGTTCGTATTTGTATATCTGCAGGCAAGCATATTACTCAAGACGGACGGCCCTCTCTTGTTCCCCTTTTCTGTATCTACACTCTCAGATGTTCTTACACCTCAGACTATGGGCTACCCAGTAGCCCATTCGGGAACTATTTAAGTTCCGTTATTCGGCAGCTACTCGATTTTTGCACAGGGATAGTTGGCGGAAGGTAAGAGACATGGAACATGTTGTCGCGAGCGAGAGATTCCGTAGAAATTCCAAGACGCACGGTGGAGGCGCGGGCAAGAGATATTTCAAACATTTTTCATATATCATGGTACCGGCAGACTTATAGGATGTGTAAGCATTACGTACTCTTCCATAAATACTTCAAGTGCCACCACTGGGTATTAAAAGTGTCAAAACAACGAACCCATGATTAACGAGTGTACGTAGCTAACGCGGAGACGGTATACGGTAGCACTTTAATTTATGTGACGCGTGTAAGGCAAAAGTTTATTTTTAGTCGTAGTACCCGCGACGTACAACGTTAGATTTTTCGAACGATATATTTATTAGATATAGATTTAGAACGATATACACTATAATACACAGGTCAGCCTAAATAAATACATATACTAATAAACCAGTTTCTTATCTGACAAACTTCCAGGATAGACATAACCCCCTAGAGGTCATAACCTCGAGGGTAAATAAACGAATCCATCATTTCTGTCGTCGTATTAATTTACTTTCCTCCTAGATATAACCTAGTTCAAGAAAGTTCTCAAAGTTTGTTGTAACTTTATTGACACTATATATACCCACATTTTGCCGGAATCACCTAAATTGAAAACTAGTACATATAATATTCCTGAAAATATCACACCATCTGCCGAGAGATTTTGGAATACCCTCTGTTAAATCTTATTCTTTCACTAGACTTATAAACATTTAAGAGTATTAAGATGGATCCATCTGATGGATGGACAATGATTTTTTTCATATAAGTAAGGTAAAAGATGTAAGTCCTAGAACTTGAAGCTCTTAGAGTTTATTCGGAGATTGGAAAACAAAATGGGAATATTATGCAGTGGGGAAATATTACTTTTATCATTATTTAGGTTAATTTCAGGCCTAGCGACACTAATGTACCTAATGAATATTCAGGTCTCTGCAATTTAGGGGACAAGGAGCCTGTTTTTAAAGCAAGCAAGAAACACAATGGCTCAGTATCAAACTAAATGACTTATACCTAAATTACTTTGAAACATGAGCATTGTTAATGTGTTTTTGCGGAACTACACTTCGCACTCCTAGATCTAAATGGGATAAAACAATCTTTACAAATTCTTTCAGTTAACGTAGGATGTAGATCAACTACTTCCTATACCAGTTAAGCAATAAACTTATACTAATTTGGCGCGGGTGAAGCCGAAGTAAATGCTAGGTGCTACTATATATGGCGATATACGTATATACAGATATATGAGTATATAGGTAGTTCCAAAAGCAAGTGGCACACAACGTTTCTTTAATGAACGTCAAGTGGCGTGAAAAGAAAATATTATATTAGTTCGTTCTAAAGAAGAATATAAAATACGATTGCGATAACAACTTAAAAAGCCACGAAAAATTTGCAGTAGCTATTTGTGTGGTAGTTGAAAGGTTTGGTCACAATTTATTTGTAGGAGAAACAACACTTTTATCTGTTGACCTTAATTATTACTAAACAAGGATAAACTTTTGTCATTAACAGAAAAATATTTAACTATAATTCTTCAAAAATAGGGAACTGTAATGATTTAGCTTTCACTAGACAACAGTAATGCGGCAGCGCCTCGGTGTCGGATACAATTCGAAACTGGTAACAAGCTGTGTTTTTGAAATGATGAATTTTTTTTTATAGCAAAGCTTCGGGATGTTTATTATAAAATTTTCTGGCACGTGACTGAAGTTACGAATCCCCAGGTGAGTTTATTGGTCACGTATACCTCTACCCATGAATACTACGTTTATGAGAGAAAAAGCGAGAGATTTAATTTTTTAACATAATACACTAATATAGAAAAGTCAAAGTACAAGACATGAAGGCACATAGGACAAAGTGTTGGGGAATGAGTTTTGGTCGGCATTGTCCGAGTATTAGGTAAATATAGGATCGATGGTGGCCTAGTGGCGCTCTAGCTTATCAAGTGAGGTCAAGATAGCTAGCATCTGCATATTCGGGAACAGGAAAAAGAATGACTGAGCAGGAGCAATTTTGGTGGGAATATGTACAAAATTACGTAATCTAGTTAAATAAGTCGCAGTAAAAAAAAATTTTCTAACTCACTTCTTTAATCTGTGGACTCCATTATAGAGTTTCATCGATAAAATACCTAAGCTTTTTACAGCATCACTGTATGGAACAGGGACTTTATTTACAAAGACTGGTGGAATTTGTTGCCTATCAATCTTGGAAATTAGTCTTCTACTAACCGCGATAATGACATGTGTTATAATAAAAAGGAGTATTTTGTTACCGATGCACCGGCTAGGTGCTCAAGACTCTTGGGCCAAGAGAGAGAGGTTTAGGTAGAATGGGTTCAGAGGTAAGTAAAGAAAATCAGTTTTCTAAGGTCAAGGAAAGGTATAATGTATACTCGTTCAAAGTTATATTAACAATATTTAATAGTTAGAAGTGGTCTTATCACATAAGGTGATTCGTAACCCTTAACATTTAGAAATTATAGCTATCTATTTTAAAATATTAGAAACTACCTATCTATACAGAAAGACAGAAAACCGTAAGCCTGCCTACACTGATTTCTAGGTATAAGGTTTGCAAATATATATTAGAATAGAAAGTACGTTTAAGTTCTTCGGCCTAAGGCCCGATCGATGATATCTCCCACGACATCCACATCCAGTAGGTATCCGCCGCCAGAGTAGGTTTACGCGGACGGGATTGTCTTTATGTGACCTAAAGACGTGTGGTGAGTACTTTTGGCTAAGGGCCTTGGTGAGCAGCCAATATGCTATGCCACACGCGGCTGATGCTCGCCCCGAAGGTTAGGTGAGCAGTGTTGCTCAGGCTGCGACTCTGCTGCCGCTCCCAGATTCCTCTTCAGCGCGGACGTCACTCGAGTGGTGACGCGCGACGGCCAAGAGAGCGTTTGAAAGTGTTTGAAGCGCCGTAGGGTAAAGATAAAAAAACCGTAAGCAACTGTGTTGCAGCTTTGATTATTAATAGAATAAACAGTTTAATAGTATTGACAATAATTCCGAGCAGAACTTTTTTATTCCACGCAAAGGAGAGTAATTGTAGAAGTATGGTATGACAAAACATGTCATACGTAAAAACGATTCCATGATCTCTATATTTGAAACCACGTATGTATACATAGAACTAGGAATGGGTGTCTGGAAACTTCCATAGTTTCTTGCATACTCCGGTCGTTTACCGGAACCGGACAACCTGAAACGGCCATTCCTTTATAGTGGGGACACAATAACGGAACATTATATCCTGTGTTTCCAAAATTTTCCATGTGACCAAGTCCCTTTGAAAATTTTCTACTGAAACGACATTTATCCCCGATGATATGAGATGACTGATGAGTATGTACATCTTCTGGTATCACTTACTTTACTTACTGATGTAGCAAAATATGGAAGTCAACTGTGATTTCATCCGTAGTAGACCGCAGCGCTGCTAAAATTTGATTTTTCAGTCTGATAGAAAAGCGAAGCATATTACTATTGGAGAAGAAAACGGAAATTCAAGTTCTAATTTGAAAATTTGTATTTTAAAACGGTTAAAAAATTTCTTGAAAATATTTAAAGCTAACAATAATTCCTGTTACGACTTTGATGTAATCAACGTTTTAAGAAGGTGATATACTAATAGGCCAGAAATGTAATACTAACAATGTGCATATTTTGTGTGTTATAGGTACTAAAATTCGTCACAGAATGTCAGAAATATAACGGTGATATGTATTTATTCCATATTTATAAGTTTATAGCAAAACTAGGTCTACGTGTTTTATAGTCATTTTCATTAGTGTTACGCTATTTTTTTTAATGCACGAAATAGTAAAAAATTCCAATGAACTTTTATTTCAACTAGGTAGTGAATTTTTATTTAATTTAAATGCACTGCAAAAAATAAGTTTAAATATAAGTACCTACAGGATATATATATTTTTGCCAATTTCAAACTTTACAGACTTTAGTTCGAGTATATTCTAATATTTTTAATATGAAGTTTAAAAAAGATTAACTTTTCAGTCTCTTGCCGGCTCTTCTTGGTAGTAAAATCATTTCGAACCATTTGTAAAGTCTATAAAATTAATAATTAAACTGAGTGGTGTTTAAAAGTCTACTTAAATAAAAAATACTTTCAGAGTAATCTTGGGTCAGTATTGTAAAAGGTGTGTAATAAAATAATGTAACTGTTGGTATACAGAATAGCTTTTCCATAAAAATACCATTGTTTGACCATAATTTCTATAAGGAACCCTAAAACACATAACAGAATTTATTAAAACATCAATTCATTTCCTCGATGTCCTTAATACGTAGATAATAAAAGGGCCGCCCAGGGACTTTATTATTCGCCGAGATTGCGTATAAAGTTTATCCGCTAATTAAAGTAATCCGCTGATTTACAACCCCTCTTATATTGCTTAAACAAGTAAGTTGATGATCAGTTAATTATGTGATTATATAACGAATGAATTATGAATTATTTTTGATAAAAATATTGATTATAATAGATATACAACAGAATTTGACCCTAGAAATATAGTTTGCGTAAAAACGCATGTGGGTTCAAAATATTGCTCTATCTTTCTAAATAGTGCGAATCCGTCACTATGCATTTAGGACTCCTCAACCTTCGCTGGGTGCCTCCGTGAGGCGTACTTGTCATTAAGTTAAGTGTCACCGATTTTGAATTATAAGACCGCGTGAGTCAAGATGACGCATCTTTGAAGTGACTTTTCAGGTTTTAACCGAAATGGATAATTGTATTCTTTTTTCATCTGATTATACGAACTACCAATCTCTTTTTGCATATTTGTACAAAAATATAACAAAAAATAAAATAAGATACTAAGTATTATAGAGTAGAAATTTAAATTTGGATAAAGACCATATCGTATTAGTTCTTCTAGAAAGTGATGACGAGGGTACCTGCGTAGACAACGATATTAAAGTAGAAGACGGAAAGCAGCGAAGAGCGACAAAGAAGAAACTTTTATATATTAAGAAATTCGAAGAGCATATGCGTTGGAAAATAAATGGAAAAAAGTCATATTTGTCGTGAGCATAATATTGATATGCGCCAAAGCTGTATCGGACTGATTTTTATACAACTATAGGTTTATACTCATTTTTCAGTTTGTTATTCAAAATGGCTGGTTATTAGTTAAAATAAGTGATTTTTAATATAAAAAAAAAGTTTTATTAATTATGGAACAGGATTAATGGTTTTGTTTTTTAATATAAATAAATATTTATTAATACATAAATTGTGGTTTTGATTTTTTTTAATTTTATATATAATCATTAAATAACGATTGGTTTATTCAAATCAATAATAAACACTTGACACCGTAGCTAATTTAAACTCATGCGTCAATTTTACGCATAACTATCTATTACGTTCATTACAATGTGATTATCTTTCTAGGGTTAAAGAGGCTAAACAGCCTCTCATTAGTAATTTTCTTCTGACCACCATTAATATACAATGTACTATTTGTAACTTTTGAACTTTTAGAGTCTGAAGTTTTTAAAATTATCTACATGTTTTTTAAGTTGCAATTTTTCTGCAATGCCCGCCGGTACTTTGTTAATAATCTTGTAATTTTTATTAAAATGATATGATAATAATGATGAGAACAATTTTTTTTTCAAAAGAGTTTTTGCCCGGATTCTTCTTGAAAGAAATCTGGATTACAAACCGGATTTTAAACAAAGCATGTAATAATTTTGATCATTTAAAAATGCTTGTAAAAAAACCTTATTAAAAAAAATGATCATCTGAGCTTTGAAAAAACTACTTTGGTAGCTATTAAAATGTAAGGTTGATACATCAAAATCAATGAATTAATGAAAAATAAAAATAATGAGATTTAATAATATTAATATAATTAAAAAAGGAACCTAAAGGTTTCATTAACTCCATCTGATAGGATCGGGTATTTTTTTAAATTACTGAATATTTGTTTGAAAAAATGAACTGACAACTTAATCCACACTAATATTGTATCGTTATTTCACGTAGACAAACTACAACTACAATTATTATAGCTTTCTTACTGTAATCGCGGAGTTGCAGTAGAAATCCTATAACCGAATTTAGCGTAAGCGGAGCCACGGGCAAAATCTAGTTTATTTATAATAATATACGAGTCTGATGAAAGAAAGTATATGTTCTATTTACTAAATTATATATGTGACGTCAACTGCCTTTGACGTCATTAAGTAAAGACGGAGGGGATGCTCAATTATGCGACACGTGATATGACTTGTATGTGTATAAACGTGAATATTAAATTGTGTGTGATGAAACAAATGGTAATAACAAATGGAAATACTTACTTAAATAATATGTCTGTTTCTTTGTTTTCAGAAAGTTTTAGAAAAAAAACCGTAATTCATTCATTTACTTGCATTCCTTTCTCAAGTGAACAACGATTTGAAGATAAATTAGAATAAAGGTGGTATGGTTTGGATGCCCCACTTTTCGAATGTGCCTCTCATCTTTAAAATTACTTATACATCGTTCGTTAAAAGTATGTATGGTATTGTATCTTATACTAAACGCTGTTTATGTTGTTGTACACTAACTACTACTACTAGTCTTGTAAAAATAGTGTCTATAGAGGATTGTTTTCGAAGATAAGATGCAAACATGTAGGGATAAATGACTTATAAAAAACTTAACTCTTCATTGTATGCGATCAAGAAAGTAAGACAGTTGACTGATTTTACAAACTACAAAAACAGTATTTTTTAGTTATTTTAATAGTTTGGTGACGTATGGTATGTTATTGTAGGATAGCGCTTCTGATGTAAATACAAATTTGTGTTAAATAAAAGACCAATTTGTGCTATTTACATAATAGTGTCTAGAGTATCTCTGAGGGAAAGGATAGTAAATATTGTAACTAACACGTCACTGTTTGATGAGAAAAATATTTTTGTAATCATAAAATATTAAAAGTTTCAGCAAAAACACAACGTTCACAATGTATAATGATTAAAAAAACTATAAGCAAAAATAAGCCGTTGGTGCATGATACACGTCTACACAAAAGTAGTAACTCTGTGTTGGGGCAATGTGTAATATACTCACATATACACTTTTCTAATAGTATGCCATAGATATAAATTATTAAATTTTAATCTGTTATGAACAAAACTTTGTAACAAAGGATACTACAAAATTGTAAAGTATGTAAATGATTAACATTCATAGGACTTAAAATAAAAAAACGATTACCGGCCCCATAGATAAACTTAATTAAAATTATTTAGAATTGTATGCTTCTATAACAAAAAAAAAATTATAATTTTTGTAATTTTTATTAAAATGATATGATAATAATGATCAGATCATTTTTTTTTTTTCAAAAGAGTTTTTGGCTGGATTCTTCTTGATAGAAATCTGGATTACAAACCGGATTTAAAACAAAGCATGTAATAATTTTGACCATTTAAAAATGCTTGTAAAAAAACCTTATTAAAAAAAAACCTTTTGTTTTTGACTGCAACAATTTAAGGAATAAAGAAAGAAACTAAACATAACAAACTGGAATAAGTTTTAAATAAATTACAATATTTTAATGCAATTATAGCGCTTGGCTTAGCTTAGAACGTTTGCCTCATCTTGCAGTACTGCCCAATTAGTGCACATAGGTGCTTCATGTAGCCAATCCCTTATATAATAATCCTAAAAGTTCATCTATAGTTTTTGGTATGTATACATGACCTTATGATTTTAACATAAAATACTAAGAAAAAAAAATATTGGCATCTAATTAAGTCCTACATAAAGTACTGCTACTTAATCAATACAAAAACAATTAAATTTATTACCAAGAACAAAGTTATTCCATAGCAAATATTTACTAAAATATAGCTGATGATTACGGCGCTCTCGCTGTGAAAGAAATAGCTTATATAAACGAAACTTTTGCGACTCACTTGCCTGCTGGCGAACTATTGAAGAGCGTAGAGAAAGCGCTTTATATGAATGATACTTTTAATTTTGAATGACATTCCGAAGTAAGGTTTTCAAAATATGGGCCATCTCTCCCACCTTTACCCTACATATGTATTTATCTGGTTAAGGAAAGTATGTAAATTACCTTTTCTCAGATTTTATCAGAGATTTCCGGAAAACTGGAAATATATTTTTGACAATAATTAACTGTGATGCATAATGGCTAGGACTAGGTCAAAAGCGTTTCAAGATATGTTCTTTTAAGTTACAGGTTATAGGCATCGAACATTATGTAACAAATGTTACATGGAAAAAATTATGATGAATGATTGTGATATAAAATAGGTACAATGTCATAAATTAAAGTCAATTTTTTTTTGACTTAACAAAATTATTGCAACAGTTATTATTACAAGATTCTTGATAATAATTTTTAAAACAATATGTTATCAAAATATATTTAGTAAATTTATTATTTTCTATTGCACTAAATGTGACAACTATACAATGTCTACAAGTTTTTTTTTCTGTATCCCTTCTTAATTTTTGGATACATCTTACAATTATACGCCTGAGAATTTCATTTCATTATTATTTCGGTTTACGGCGTGGGATTCCTACCGCAACTCCTTGATTATAATAATAAAGTTTTCTACAGCAATTTGCCTTTAGTGATTTTTATCACTGTGTAAGTTCAAGGTATAAGCTACCTCCATTAAAAAATTTTATCCAAAGGGATTTAGCTGTTGTGGCATTAAAAAGTAGCAAAATTTTCGTATTTATTATATTTGTGATACTCGGTCACCGACATGTTCCTACGATTCCTAAAGAAACTAGACAAAAGTATTTTATTTGCGGAAACACTTTCTTCCTTGCTTTGTTCTTACAGCTATATCTGTCCCAAAAATGAGGTCTCCATTATTGTGTAAAAAAATAGATGCCGGCGTTAACAAATAAAACCGTTTTGACTCCCGGGCTTATAAACTATCTCTGCGTAATTAGGTAGACAGTTTCTTCGTTTAAACTCAAAAAAATCGGCCAAGTGCGAGTCAGACTCGCCCACGAAGCGTTCCGTACCATTATCTAAAAAAACGGCAAAAAAATCATGTTTGTGTATGGGAGCCTTAAATATTTGTTTTATTTTAATTTAATTATTTATTTTTAAAGTAACTATATAAATAAATATGCTGTGAATATTTTAACCGTCTATCTGTTGCCGTTATCAATATCGAGCAAAATTGAGCAAAAAAATCACGTTTGTTGTATGGGAGACACCTTAAATATTTATTATATTCTGGTTTTTAGTATTTGTTGTTATAGCGGCAACAGAAATACATCTTCTGTTAAAATTTTAACTGTCTTACTATCACGGTTCATGAGATACAGCCTGGTGACAGACGGACGGACGGACGGACGGACGGATAGTCTTAGGTACGGAACCCTAAAAAGAAATCAAAACTTCCGCATTTGCATATTAATTAGGACTGTTTTAATTTAGACTTTACGCGTGTGGCATTCGATCATCACATTCACTCCTTAATTAATGTTATACTTTGTCCTTCTTTCCAGCTAAGTCTGTGCCAAAATTTAACTTGTTGCACGTAAAGAAATAGTGGTGCACAATTACTATACTTACGCATTTTCCTAAAACTATCTGTGCCAAAAATTTAAGTTACCTTTTGGCTCCATTTTTACGTGAAATGATATTATTTTTCCGTGGTATCACACGAAAAAAACGTTCTCGTAGGAACTCTCTATCCGGATAAAAGTATTCTTTCTATATTCGTCTCAACATCTATTTACCAAAAAACAGGTCAAAAAAGCGCAGATATAAAGCGCAAAAAATATTCCCATGGGAGCTGTCGATCAGGACAAAAAGTCCTATTAATCTCTCTATCTAATCTAATCTAGCCTTTTTTGTGTGTGTACCAGATAAAATTGGCATTTGGGTGCTTCGTCATTGCTAAAAAAAATCCATGGCAACTATCAAACAGAAAGTAACCTATGTCACTCTCTCTTTCTCTCTCACTTTTTTTTTATACCACTATGGTGGAAAACAAGCCTACGGTCCGCCTGATGGTAAGCGGTCACCGTAGCCTATGGACGCTTGCAACACCAGGGGCATCACTCGCGCGTTGCCGACCCTTCAGAAATCTAATAACTTCTTTTTTGAAGAACCCCATACTGTAGTCCTTATGTATAAGTACCTATTTTTGTTTCCCGTCGTTGTTTACATGTTGAAGATATTTATTTAAAATGAGTAAAAGTCGCGAAAGTTTAAAATCATTTAATGGCTCTTCTTAAAATTTAGTATCACTAAAATCCAATTCCACAATTCCGCAGAACTTGCATCCGACATATTGTCAATGTAAGCTTTTTAGGAGACAAATAAAGCTTACGAATTCTCAGTCGCTTTACGTTGTGCGACACGAATGAGTAACGGGGGCCGATAAAAGGTCTTACAATCAATTCAGAATTTCAGAATTCAAGTCATGTTTTCTTCAGAATTAAGATAAGGTTTGAGATTTTGCCTCAATTCAGTCAGCGTATCAATAGGCATACGCGTAGAGCTAAACTACGTGCGAAAATTACCAAATTTATGTTTAGTTTTGCAAGTCTGAACCTTTTTTCTATTGGGTAGGTAATTACTGGCAAATTACCATAAAGGTAAGAAAAAAAAAACAGTGGCACTCGGGGACTGCCGTGGTAAAGCTATTGCATAGTATTTTTTATCGGTTGCAGCGGGGTTGGCGCGGTGCATTCGACGAGGCGCTGCGGCCGACTGATGGAAGGCGAGAGCCGCGTAATGGCCGGCCCAAGCGACATTAGCTCTCTAAAAATGAAGATTAAGAGGAAACTTTGCGATTTACTTGTATCGAGTCAAGCTTATTCAATTGTGTTTCGACTCTAATAATCTACTAATTAAACTCCTAAACTTATGATTGTCATCAAAACAATATATAAAATTCAAATTTTTTTCGCCTTTAAACTGATTTTCCGTACGTGGTTTTTTCGTTACGGAATTTCTTGATCCAGTCGCCGCGCTCAGAGCCCGCGATAAAAGCTATGCAATAGTTAAAAAACACTGTTGTAATTATTTGTTTAATTGTTCAGGACCATCATCAGATTTTTAAAAACTTAAATTTGACATAATTTACTTTATCGAATCAGTATTTCATCTCTATATAGAGATTACTTAAATACTGGTATGTACATTTAACTGTTCCTCGCCAATATCGCTTGTATAATGTATGTACGCAAAAATTGACACTTGTTTGCTAAAAAAAGTGACCTACATAGTGTTAATACAAGGAATAAGGATAAATTGGTAGTTCCAAAATGTCGTCTTGAAAAATTGGTAGTTCCAAAATGTCGTCTTCAGAAAGTACATGGCAATTTTTACAATTTGCAATACAAAGTATATTTTTCTATAATAAAATTCCAGAACATGTGGTTAATTTACCTTCAAGTAATGTTTAATGAAAAAAAAACTATTGCAAAGTTGATAAATACATAAATGATAATAATGCTTGGAAAAAATAGTTAATTAATTGTTAATAACTTAATTGATTTGTATTGGGGCATTTGTAATATTTTTTAAATTAAAACATTTTATGTTATGTTATTACCTAGTGTAAGGCTATATTTTTTTTTTATGTAAAGTTAAAAAAACAGAAAAGATTAAAAACTGAGTTCCTTGCCGGTTCTTTTCGGTAGTAAATCATTCCGAACCGGTGGTAATTTTGGTAATTTTATTTCATTAGTAATTAAAATGACGATGCAAAAGTGCTGTTTAAAGTCTATTTGAATAAAAAAGTTTGAGTTTGTACATTATTGATTCGAATTTTAACTAATAAGTTAAAGTTGGTTCTTTTTTTTTATTTAAAAATCTTAATTGTACACTTGCGATACAAAGGGCGGACTTAATGCCTAATGGCATTATCTACGTCTACCAAAAACATAAAAAATATCCAGAAACAAAAATGGTGATGCGCACAATAGAATTTATAACATTTAATAATTGACATAAAAGAAAAACTATTATTATTATAGAACTCGGGTCTTAACGCGATGCACGTAAGTACGTATAGAATTATATTTATTCTATAATAATAATAAGTGAAAAACGCGAAAGCTTAAAACTATGTCTATACATAATGAAAATACTTTAATAAATTATTCATTGGTACTACTAGGCCAGTTGCAATCGTAGGTATTTGCATTATTATCAAAATGATTTTATGAAACGTTAAAGAAAATCCTCCATATTTTTTTTAAGTTATTTTCTGGTAACCCATGAGAGAATGGGATAACAAATCCTTAGTAACTCTTCAGGACCTAAATTATCTGTATGCCAAATCTCTGCTCCCGACATACATTCATAATACATACTGACTAACAGTTACAGAGTATCTTTATTTCTTAGTTATACAATTTATGTAGGTGTGTGTTCAGCTACTGGCTACCCCCTTCGGAGAATTGAAGCCGTGATGATATACATCACAACTAACAAAATTTAGTTGTGTAATAATTGAGACAACATTTTAGTCGCAACCCAAGGTTGGACCGTTTTGGTTGTATAACAATCATGTTAAGGTGCACTGAGAAAAAAATATTGTTGGGTGCAACTTACTACTTTAATCCCACACAACTGTATATGGTAAGTATCTGCTACAACAAAGTTTTTCATGTTAAATGTTTATTTTGAATCTAACAATAATTCATTGACAACGTTTCAAATTGTTACAAGTACACAGTTCATATTAAATATTATTTTATCACTTTAACCACTTAAAATTGTATATTTCCACAAAATAACTTTTCTACGCTAAAGCAGCTGGCCCAAAAATACCTTTGTGCTACTGACAAAGTGACTTTGAGAATCCATTTATTTTTATTTTGCTGTAACCAAAATACTTGATAAAACGACAAAGTACTTGCTGTGTCGACGACGTCTTACATTGTTAGAGCAGCAGCTTACTTTGTTGTCAAGCCATTGCAACTTTTATATGCTTAAAGTAGGTTGCAGCTTTCACAAAGTGTACGTTGTCACAGCAGCAGCCTAGTTTGTTGTCCAAGCATTGCAACCTTCATATATTTGCTACCATGACAAAGTAGGTTGTAGTTTACACGCAAAGTGTACGTTGTCACAGCAGCAGCCTATTTTGTTGTCCAAGCATTGCAACCTTCATATATTTGCTACCATGACAAAGTAGCTTGTAGTTTACACACAAAGTGTACGTTGTCACAGCAGCAACCTACTTTGTTGTTAAGCTATTGCAACCATATATTTGCTACCACAACGAAGTAGGTTGCAGTTGCAAAGTGTACGTTGTCTGAGTAGCAGCATACTTTGTTGTCAGACCGTAATTTGGTTATTACAATCTATTTAGATTTTACTACCACAACAAACTATACTGCCGTTAACTTCTTTACTTCGATAATGTTGCGGTCTTTATTTTTTAACATAAGTATTATTTTGATCCTTTAAAATTAGTGGTTTCAACTGAGCCAACCAATTTAATAGGATAGAAATAAAAGATATGTCGAAATAGAAAAACCACGAAGTAAACAAAAGAAAAAATATAGCAATGTACTATGTTATGGTAGTAAAATCTAAATAGGTTGTAATAACTAAATCACTATCTATCAATAGAGTATTCTGCTACTCTGATAACTTATATTTTGTAAAAAATGCGACATGAAGGTATGTCTAATTAGAAAAACATTGACATTAGCAAAACCAAGGAGTTTTAAAAAAAGAAACATGATTTTTATTTAAGAAATATATTTTCAGTGTAGTTTTATTGAATAATATATGTTCGAAACTTATTTAACACTTGTTTGTTTTGAGAAAGCTTCCGTTCCTAACTTTATCTTTTAAACCAATCTTGAATGCAAACAATTCATGGTCATTCGCAGTAATAAATATATCAAGCGTCATATCGTTCTCTGGAAGCATAAAGAAACATGCAACTGAAAACAGAAGACATACAAACTACAAAATTAGCATGTGAATTTGATTTTGGCACTGCTCACAAAAAGACCACTGAAACACTTAAAGTTTATTCACAACTATGTTAGTATTTAAAATTTCCAAAAACTACAATTTATTTTTTTAATGTAACTTGTTACTTTTAATTAGAGATATTATTAACGATTTGTAACTGGTTAGAGGTGTGTGGTATGTGTTGTAGGAAGCGAGGTAGCAGCCACCTTGAAGCAATTACTTAAAAATTGGTTCGGCAGCAAGTACCGTACATGCAACTTATCTTGAGAAAAATTCTTTTACAAAAAAAAAAAATTACGTCATATTGGATCCGCCATTTTGAATTTAAAAAAACTGATAAATAATTCGAAATCAGCACCCTCGAAAACCCTTTACTACCCTTCGATACATGTGCATAAAAAAGTCAGTTTTTTAAGGATAAAAAACGAACCGCTGGACCGATTTATTTTAGACTCCTTTCAGATCTTAGTCATGACGTGGTGTATCGATTGATTCGGTCCAGTAGTTATTGAGGAATCGAAAGCCAAAATATGTCTACATACATATATACGTACGTACAAACACACACACACACACACACACACACACACACACACACACCACACACGCAGACATCACTCTAAAAATGATTGCAAATGATTCTCCAAGTCCTGAAACGTAAAGAAAACATAAAATTTTCGATTTCGATTTTCGGACCTATTCCCATAACTTCTCAAGAGAAGTTAATAGGCACTTAATTCTGTTTAAGTGGTGGTGCTATACATAATATCAAAACTTTGTTTTAGCACAAACTATTTGTTCCGTGTAACAGTTGTCAAAAAATAGCACAGAATACCCACCTAGCGACATGGGTATTTGGTAGTGATATTTCATAGCTCAACAGAACTGCTTATATGGAACGCTTTAAGCCAATATTTGATTATGCTATGATGTTGCTACCAAAAGCTAATAAAACACAAACTGCTAAAAATGTTACTATGAAGTAGTAAGACGGAACATGCCTAATAAGTGGGTCACAAGAAAAAAATTTTGGTCCCAGATAATGACTTCTAGTATAATCTGATTGGTCAGAGTAACTAAAAAGGAGTGCTATGGGAAAAAAGGTGGACTTTTATCTCTGTTAAAAGTTGCCAGCTGTATGATGGAGACTGATGGAGACAGATCACATTTGTTTACTGCGTATGATCCAGTAAACCCGTATTTGAACCCCCAGCTACCGTGCCATTGAGGTATTAAATGCATGCATGCACTATTTGTCAATTTATTACTAAATAAAACAAAAATTTGGTTCCCCAAGTTCATTATATGAGTGAATAGGTTTATATTATTGCTTCTCATTCATATGAATACATATATATCGAATTACATTCCACACACAATCACATCCTATCCATCGATGTATATAAATAAAGAAGACACTGCCCTTGCCGCCGCAGTCACAGTCGATTGTTGTCAGCTGGCAGCTCTTTGACTCAGTCACTGGCTGGACGTTTAAAATTTCACTTTTTCTGTAAAATTGACAATGGAACATAACGTTTGTTTGAAATGTCTTCTCTATCTAAATACCTCAATGATCGTATCATATAAATGACAGACAAATGCCGCTATGGACAAGTCTAAGCATGTTTAATTGTGTGTGTGTAACAAGAAAAAATCATGCAGGCTTCTATAAAATTGTATAAATACTACCTACCAAAGTAGCTTATTATTACACAGCACAAACTAAAAAACAAACAAATTATAAGTAATCTATTAATTTAATTATCTAAAACTATCATGATATTTATCCGATAGATGTCCGAGTCCACAACTTTTTAAAAAAACTTTTAAGATTAGAATTTTCCATTATAATAAACTTTTTACATTGTCGAGATACTTCACCAAACAAATTCAACGATTGAATGATAATTTTTAAAAATGGCGGCTGAAGTTTTATGAGTGTTGCCACCGCCACAATTTAGTGACAAAGGCCTTTGTCACAGATCCAAGTCTAATCGATAACTTTGTCGATTTAAAAAATGACGATTTCGATAAATCGACAAATACTGTTGTTTACATAACCAAGCTAACGAGGCAACGTCAATTTGTCATCGCATTAATTTTAAACATTAGGGCTACAGTATAAATTTGTAGTGACATATATTTAAAAATACTTTAATGCCAATACAAATTTTACATTGTAAGTACATCAATAAACATTTAACAACAAAAACCGTGTGACAGAAACAAAATTTGTTTTTTTTATGAATATGTACAATAGTTTTAGTCAGCGTAGCAATAAAAAAACGACAACGTTTTTATTGTGACTTTGTTAGCTACTATTTTTCTCAGTGTGTATATGACGCGAAATAGGCGGAAATAATAAGACTTTCATTTGTATAATAATCTAAATGACGTCATGTAACTTAACAAAAATTGACAATACCTTCATACGGATGCTTTGATGTCAAAAGCGCAGTTTCCCAAACGTGAGTCTTGCACTACAATATTTAAAAATTATTATCATTATGTCAGACTAATCATGTTTGTAACTGAATTTTATTTACTATAAAAGTTAAATTCGATGTTAATAACTCTTAGAATCTACATTTTTATAGGGAAATTAATTTCTCCACGATTGTATATTTCATTCTTGACAATTTTTGAATGCCCCCTTCTAATTATCGTAAAATAATATTATTATATTTTTTTTTAATTTAATTTATTTAAATTAATGCGATGTAATGTAGAAATGATAACTATTATACAATATTTTATAACTATCATATTACACGACTTTAATACATTTATTGTCCCTAATTTTTAGGGTACCGTAAAAGAAGCGAAAACCCATAGCACAAAAATATCCATAAAACCATTAAATAATGAAAATCTTTATATCACCAACTTATTAAACCTTTTAAAAATATAAATTATTAAATTATTTATAATCCGAATATTAGTCTTCTAAATATTGTATAAAAGCCGTGTACGCACTGTCAAAAGTTCTTGAAAGAAAAGTGTATGTGACATGAATAGTGTACGTTATGTAAGAGGAAAATTTATGACCGTTTTATGATTTACATGTCGAAATGTATCTATGGTCTTATAAAAGTATACAACTTCAACAAAAATACTATTATTTGTGTAGTTTTTGAAAAAAATGTGCCAATTTATTTCTGAGTGTTTTTTGTGGCACTGAACTCTTTTTCTGTTGTTTTGACAAATAAATTTCTCTATTCCTTAAAATAAAAGAGTTAGAGATGTTATTTTTAAACTAAAATACTTATTAAGTATTAAATGTATACAATACATAATAACAAAGCAGTGGAAATTATTATTTGCGACTTCTTCGTTAGGTTATCTTGTCTCAACTTGTGCCCTGAATGAACCTTGTCAATATTTTAGTTGCTGAATTATAATTTTGGCTCAATTATTTTGTACCTACTAATTAATCTTGTTACTTTTATAATATCAATAGCCAAAAATATAAATCTAAATAATAATAAATTCTTTGACAGTAAATTACTATCGTGGTCTGTCATGACTACCGGGTCGAGTTCTTTATAGCACGGTCAGCAAGGGCTTTAATGATGACCAAGCTTGAAGGTCGAGCGCGTTGCTGAGCTAAGCTCGAAATCACTATAACATGCCCAGCAGCGCAGTCATTGCATACCAAATAAGGCTTAGTGCTTTACTCAAAGAATGCGAGCTTTTGAAATAAAACTTAAATTAGAAGGTCGAATTGGCACAAAGAAGGTTGTCAAAATAATGATGAAATTTCAAGCATTTTGTAGTGAAATCGTTTTGCAACTGATAGTCAGTGTAGAACCAAACTCGGCAATAATGGATTTTTAAAGGAAATTACTGGTGGCTAAAACTCCCCAGTAATGAAATATCATACAACTTTAATGACGCCTAATTAAATAGCGCGGGCAGGTCAACTTAGCTCAAAGAAGGTAGTCAAAATAATTATTACATTACAAGCATTTTTGAGTAAAATAAGATATTAAAATTATATTTTAAATAAACAACAAAGTAAGAATAGGATATTAAACATTTTAACTAATATATAAAGACCTATGAATAAAAATAAAATTATCTACATTACCACAAGATGGTAGCATGTCTAGGAGACTGGCAGCATTGCCACGTTGACTGGCAAATCTTATAAATGTAAATCTTAAAATGCCAACAGTAGAATAAAATATTCGAATATCAAAATCTTATAAGCCTCAATTTTATGTTTTGGAACTAAAAAAACTTAAAATTGTTACGTAGGTTTAGGTTAAAATTCGAACGTTATGTAGGTAACATAGGATTGCATTGTTTATTTCCAAAAGTTAATATAATAATAATCTGAAATGTCTTGATTTAAAAAGAAAAAATATGTAAAGTATATTTTTTAATATGTCTTATTTATTGCGGGAACATAAAACATTCAATTTACTTTTATGTTTGTATTGAGGGAACTTTGTGTGTAATAAAATATGAGAATCGACCATAAAACATTTTATTCGTATAACAAGATGTTTTTCGTATATTTCCAAGTAAATATTAACACAAATTCAAATAAGATAAACGAAGTTTTGATTTTTGTATGCTATTTTCTTTAACGAATATATATTTTTATGTCTATTAAAAAATAATGTCGCATATCTTGAAAAAATAACAAATGTGGGACATATCGGTTTAAAAGTTTTTGTTTTATACAATACTTGATTGTTTTCGATGTCTGCTATTAATTTTTTTTTTTTATGCGTGGCTGCATTGAAGAAAAAAAACAGGACACGTTATGACCCAGGATCTTTTTTTCATACCAATAAGGTGGGAAGCGAGCTCACAGTCCGCATGATGGTAAGCGGTCACCGTAGAAAGTAACATCATTTCGAACAATTCCTCAGAACACAAGCCATTGCATAAGTTTATTTTTAAGTTTAAGTTAGTTGTATTAATAAAACCCGTTTGTATGTTAGCATGCTTGATAAGGAGAACGCTAAGCTTTATGGTTTTTTTTATTATAAAAGCTTATTTCCGGCTGAAATGAAAGAACGATCGAAAAAGATTATTACCCGACTAACTCAGAATAGTGGTCGGTGTACAGACTTTGAACCCTTTAAAGATGAACAAATATTTTGTGTGATAGAGATAGATTTAAATTTCTCGCTTTTACGTTACACAATTCCTGCTGCACTGCTGTACTGCACACATGACAAAGTTGTGCTGCGTACTGTCATAATATTATTATTTATAGTAAATTAGATATTAGTTTGAATTTTTTGCATTTTTGTAATGGAGTTTAGTATTCGTCTGTTGCTTTGAATTACAATTTCAATGACCGTGACGCATTCATGATAATTGTCGCTTTTAAAACAATTTATCTTCCAAGAACAAATAAAAAACAGGCTAAGTGAATGTGCCATAAGTTGGTCTCGCATCATACGGCTTAGTAAAATATTCACACTACGGAACCCTTACTTACAACCCTTACAACTTTTGACCTCTTTTTTAACATGTTTTTTGTAGAATTTCAACAACGTGTAAGCAGTAAATAAATCGACAATGTCGAATCAGTGCAAACATATTATTCTAAAAATACCTATTTATTTGTTATTAAAGTTCTTTTCTAGATAATTACAGCCTATTTATATCATCCTGCCAAACTTCAACCTTGTAGACATGTCGACCTGATAGCACGTAGCTACATGAAATGAACATCCTAATTGCAGCGCTACCTACCAGGTCCAATTGTAAAACTTAACCATCCAGGGAACCGCTTAGATACACAGGAACGTACAATCGGAAATTTCCAATATAATGCCAAAATATCGAAAAATAATAGTTTAAAATTTTCATAGCAAAAGTTCCCAATAAATATCTCTCTGTTTTAACCTCGAATGACGTCTTAACTATGTTTTTTTAATAATTGGAACCTTATAAACTGTTATAGAATTTGAGAAAAACCTGCTAAATAAACTTTATAGAGTACTTTTAAGAGTAAATTCTATCGACAAAAATAGGTATATGCAATCATGTTTTAGGTTCTCTCATGTCCTCCAGTGGGTAGTATGTACCTACTATATTTTACTGTGTGTCAGGCAAAAAAAACTCTCATACTCGTATAATAATATTATAAAATCTGCTCAGAATTCTGTTATGTATATGAATTGACATATATAGTTACTTATATGTAAATTATCCGATTTAAAAACAAAGAGCACATAGAAACACAAAATATTTATCAATCAGTTAGGAAGGTACAGTTTACCTCTAAACTACGTAGTAATATTATATTCTCTTTGCCTAAACGTTATTCGGAAATAAATTTGTATAATAGTAATTGCGTTGAAACTTACAATAAACGGACAGACCGGGAACTTTATTTTACATATTATGTTTGTGGCGATTTAATTAATAAATTTAGGTAGGTAGTAAGTACTCGGTACGCATCGATAATGAATAAAAAAATATGTAAAATGCGATGTATGAATCCTGTGTCGCAACAACGATAAAATCAAATAAGCGATAATTTTTTTTTTTTTTTTTTGAACTGACTATGCAGTTGGCTGTTGCAGCCATTACTGCTTCACCGGACTTTTGGGGCGAGACTCTGAAGGAGTCCCGCCCGCGGTGGAAGCCTCGGCTTGGGTTGTCACTCTCGGGGGCGTCCCTTCGACCGGCGTGAGTCTCGAACCCGAAGGTGAGTCACCGCCAGGAGGGAAGTTCCCCGTTACGCGGGTGCGGTTTCGATTGAGTGGGGGCGAGAAGCGCCCCGGCACTCTTTGATACCTAGTGTATCCTTGTGGGCGCCGACGAACCCGGGAACGTCGGCGTCGTGTTTGGAGGGAGGCCCTATTCGGGGAGGTCGTAGAAAATAATCTCGCTATCCGGACAGCGAGATCGTCATCTGGGGACGTTAGTACGTAGTAGTAGTTTTACGACCGTGACCGGGTCGATCGGGGGGAAGCGATAATGACACGCGACACGCTACTTAAACAGTACCCGCGTGCACTGGCGGTCGGGCAAAGCGGTCGCCTGCAAAATAGGAGTGGGGAGTCCTCACCCTGGACCGCACCGCACCACATTGTTGCCCTAGACAGCCGAGTTACCTTACTATTAGTAGTTATTACACTATGGAAACAGTAAATAAAACCTCAAAGGAAAATACGTTACCACCCAAAGGCACCATATCATGCTGTTTTAGTTACTTAAAAGGTAAAAGGCCGAATTATACGGTACAAAAAATAGTCGAGCGCTTGTCGAAAATAAAAGTAATGAAAACGAAAACTAAAAAAGTGTAAATAAAATAAATAAATAAAAAACCCTGATGCAAAAACATTAAGCGTTGAACCAAACGACAAACGAGTGCACCTAAAACATCAAATATTGAACTATAAGCAGGCGCGACTTATTTCCCTTCAATGCATGTTCAAATATTAGTACAGGTTGCTCAAACTATTGTAGTTATCTTAAAATGAATTCCGTCTGACTGTAATTAAATATTAAGTATCTTTTAGGTCTAATTGTTTATTGCTTTTTAGTTCTTAATGGTTTAGCAGTCGAGGTTTTTATTTATTTGGTAATTTTTTTATACATGTAGCAGTAATAGCACTTCATATAGCGGATCTCTTCCCACCGCTCTCGAGAGGAGATCCCCCTTCATTACAGTCCTGTAACCGCTGGTGTAGAACACACACACACATTAGAGCCCTGTTACTGCTGGTGTAGAACACACACACATTAGAGCCCTGTTACTGCTGGTGTAGAACACACACACATTAGAGCCCAGTTACTGCTGGTGTAGAACACACACACATTAGAGCCCTGTTACTGCTGGTGTAGAACACACACGCATTAGAGCCCTGTTACTGCTGGTGTAGAACACACACACATTAGAGCCCTGTTACTGCTGGTGTAGAACACACACACATTAGAGCCCTGTTACTGCTGGTGTAGAACACACACACATTAGAGCCCTGTTACTGCTGGTGTAGAACACACACACATTAGAGCCCTGTTACTGCTGGTGTAGAACACGCACGCCTTACAGCCCTGTAACCGCTGGTGTAGAACATGCACACATTACAGTCCTGTTACCGCTGGTTTAGAACACGCACACATTGGCACGTAAACACACTTTTTTTTATTTTTGTAGTGAGCATGAAATAAGCGGTTTTGTATCGAGTGGTCAGGGTGATTTGCAGCGGATGTTCGAACTCTTTGTTTCGGTGAGTATTTTATTTAGATACATGACAGAGCAGCAGAGTATACTCATTGTATTAATTCCGCTTTACCACAAGCTATTCAAGCACGTCCGCAACATGAGCTTAATCAATTTTCCCTTTATTTTTAGCTTTCACGATTTAATCAAATGTATTAATACCGGTAAACCACATTGCTTGCGGCTTTTATGTTTAATGAATTTAAATGTTTACGAAACATGAAAAACTAACCTATTTGAAAATAAAACATCTTTACTGATACAATTATATTAGATACTAGCTTCTACCTGTGGTTTGTCCCGCAGTTTTTCAGCGTGAGATTCCTGTAACAACTCCTTGATAGCACAAAAAGTAGTAAGAAAATTTGGTTATAGTTATTCCGTGGGAACATTCGAATTTTCCTGGGATAAAGCCTATGTCCTTCTCCGCCTCTTCAACTATCCCTGTGCCTCTTCAAATATCCCTATGTCCTTTTCCGCCTCTTCAATTATCACTGTGCCTCTTCAACTATCCCTATGTCCTACTCAGCCTTTTCAACTATCCCTGTGCCTAATTTCGGTACTGCTAGACAACATTTATTTTGATTTTGCAATATTATGGACATATAAATTTGTATAAGGATTCCGATACTTTTACTTTTGTGGGCACTAAGAAAGAACTTTGCAAAATTTATTCCGTAAAGGCGTGAGGAGAGAATTCCGATATTTTTGTTAGTAAAACCACCAACTGTTAAAGATTGTTTTTTCTCAAAAATCCAAGCGGAGGAAGTCGCGGGAATAAGCTAGTTAATTATACGGCATTTTGCAATTATGGTCAATAGCGCTATATGGTTGTAACTCGTTTTGGGTGGCGAATTGTTAAAAGTTTTATTAAGTCGGATTCACCTTAAAAATAAAGTTCACGAACTAAATTCCGTTTGGAAACACGCGATAAACGGTCGGGTAAAGTTTGTACATTTACGTGCAATCTACAGCGGAGGACTAATTACGCGGATAAATTTGGTTGAACACATATTATGTACACATCCGTACGTATACACTCGACTCAATTTCACTGATATCACGTATTTGTCACACTCAATAATACTCATGTTGTTGAATTCACAATTTAATTGAGGTCAATACAAACATGTGATGGGGTTTAATTGATTTATATAAAAATAAATAATTAATGATAAAAAATGAATAACAAATTATATTCAGAAACGTTTTTTTTCTTTGGACGTTTTAATCTTTGGAGGGTTAATAGTTAACTGAATAATATTAGGTTTGTAACAGAAGCAAATCCTAGGTTCGATTTTTTTTAAATATTCGGTTAACTGCGTTTTGTACCTGCATAAAGTAAGGGTTTCGTAATATTAAAATTATTGATGGATGTCCGAAAAAAAACTTAAGAACCATTTTTGTTCAAAACATTTTTGAAGTTTTTTAAAGCTTAGTTACGAAGTTAGAAGGGTAAATATTTTTGGATGTAGAATTTTAAGCTGTGGAAGCCTATAACTTGCAAAGTTCCTACGCAACTGAGGAAAAAAGCTACTTTCGAAATGTGTTTTACAAAATCTTACCAAACTAACGACTCTTCTCAAAATGGTTTGCGCTAAAAAAACCTCCCTTAAGATCAATGTATGGAGAGCTACCCTTAAATACTTTTATTTGTTGATTGCATTACAAATTTATATGGCGGTTAACAAAGTAACATAGGGACAAACGACCGATCAAGACGAAGCTATAAGAGTTTCTATACTTCCATTTTGCATCGGGACCATAAAAATACCACCTTGACACTTAGGTCAGAAATAAGAATACGAAAGGCAACTGTTGCGGCCAACAGTATCTACACAACCCTTGTAACATCCACCTTTCACCACGGTACTCTATCCGAGTCAGACAAAAAAAGTCAGTCACTGGATACAAGATATTGATTAAATCAACTATCATAAATTTATCAAATAATAGCTTAGTTCACGAAAATAATGTAAGTGTAAAATTGTAAATGTAATCACTATTTTGGTTAATTATAGTATTCGGTTTTGTAACTTTAAATAATATCAGAATTACTTTTTTTTTGTAATAACACTATTTTTCTTGGCGTACACAGTCACAAGGTCACAGTTTCAAGGAACACATCGCAGCTGTGAAGAATTGCAGGACGACGAAATCAGGGATAGCAGTGCATATAACGGATTGCTTCTGGCTTCGACTGGCGAAGATTGCTTATCGCACACAGTGCAACATTTTCGTTTATCTTGATTCTGAGAGTTCTATATATTATATGTATGTATTAACAAAAAAATATGTAAGCTGTGTGTATATGTATTTTTATAAAGTTACCAAGTGAGTATTTATATCCGTTGTTTCGTATCTATAGTAGAAGTATTTCTTAGTTTGGGACCAGATGGTGCTGTGTGCAAAGTACAGGAATATATATTTTTCTTTTTCGTATTCATATGAATACGCCAACAACGCATATGCCAACCTACATTAAGCTAAACCAGCCCATAGTTTTGTCTGTCGATTGCCAATATAAGCGTTAAATTGATCACGACCCTCGTAAATTGAAAAAACATAAAAAAATTACCATGAAAACTATCCCGAGCTAAAAATTACCCTTCAATTTAAGTATTTGAATTATGTTTGGAATTAGCAGCAGTGAACGCTGACAAACAGCAACATAGTAAAAAATGTTTGGAAGACTAATTATTTACTTTACCGTTTATTTTGGTAAATTACAAGTAACCCCGTATCCGCCAAACAGTACCTAAAACTACTGTCCATAAATGCTGGGGATAGACTTAAACCTCTGTAGATTAGACTTGTAACCTACAGAACTTCAGAAGTCCTAGTAATACAAACATGCTGTCATCATGAAACTTATGATGGTAGGTATGCCTGAAACGTATAATCTACGTTTCTTCTCAGCTCACAGAAGGGAACATGCTACCCTAGCGGAAGTAATAAGACAGGTCGTAATGATTACTAAAAACATTGTTTGGTCTAGAAATATACCAGAAGAGAAACAATAAAGTCAAACGCGCAATGAGTACAACTTATCTGAGTAATTTATCAGTAAATCTATTTCAGATCCCTGCAGAGGCGAAGATTGGAACATTTACTACCGGTGTGGTAAGTGGTTGCGTAATGGCGTATATAAATAAGTCAGTAGCGTCTATCACCATTGAACTTCAAATGGCTTCGATTGATTTCGAATACTCACCCATATGTATATATCCATACACACATACAATATTATAAAATAATAATAATCTAAAATATCTATACATATAATAAAATGGTAGGATAGTCAAAACTGTACATTGAATATTTTTTTAAAAGAATACTTGGGGTGAGATCTACAATCGATACCGAAGCCAAAAATATAGTTTTTAGAATTTTTGTCTGTTTGTATGTTTGACTGTATGTATGTTCGGGATAAACTCAAAAAGCACTGCATGGATTTACTTCAAATTTGGCACGAATATTATTAAGAAGTCGGGTCAACATATTATCACGCTATCACCTACGGGGAACAAGCAGTGAACCTTTATAGCCGTAGGTGTATACGCAAAAAAAACTGCAAATCGATGTAGAGTTTAGCCGTTTGGCACACAGGTACTTTAGGGCAAAACAATAATTTTGAGCCGCTGTGTGTAAAATATATAGGAGAGCACTGTATGGTAAGGACAAGAAAATGCTAAGGTCAGTGTCCTGCTTTATGAAGTGATTTTTTTTTTTTTGCTTTTTGATAATTCTTTAATTTGGTTCCGTACCTAAAGGGTAAAAAACGGGACCCTAATAGTAAGACAGTTCAAAATTTTCACAGAAGATGTATTTAATTGAAATAAGAATATGTATGTAATATCTCATGAACCGTGATAGACAGTTGAATTTTTGTGTGTTTAGTATTTCTGTTGCCGCTATAACAAAAAATACTAAACAACAGAATAAAATAAATATTTAAGGGGGCTTCGATACAAAAAAACGTGATTTTTTTGCTCGTTTTTGCTCGATATTGATAACGGCACAGGTAGACGCGTTAAATATTCACAAAATATTAAGTTACGTTCACTTTAAAAATAAATAATTAAATTAAAATAAAACAAATATTTAAGGAGGGCTCCGATACAAAAAACGTGATTTTTTTGCCGTTTTATAGATAATGGTACGGAACCCTTCGTGCACAAGTCCGACTCGCACTCTTTTTGCAATCTATATCTATAATGACGCCGATTTTTTGTAATCTATTACCTAATGTAAATATTCAACAAAATCTTATTTAAATCTTTCATAAAAACTTATTTCTGTATAGAGGATAAACAATTTAAATATCAGTCAAAAGTATGTTGGGCTTTGCTGGGTGAAAATCGTTAGTCGACTGACTAAACTTTCTTAGTCGTTAATATCTTCTAAACTATTTGACTCCATTCAAACTTGCTAATTTTGAAAATAACTTTGAAATACCATGGTTTGTTATTTTTCTTAAAACTTGATATTGAAACGAGCAATTCTTGTATATATACATATATAAATATTTGGAAAAAAAATTGTATTTAGATAGGGTTTTGTTTTTTAAGTTTACCTTTGAAGTTGTATTTAAAAATTTGTAAAAACCGAGTGGTCGCCCATATAGTGTAGGTACTATATATTTCCAAAAAATGGGTCAAGTTGTTTTCAAGTGGCACTTTGTGATACATAAGGTAATTGATTTTTATTTATAAAGATATCTACCGTTGTACATAATATAATCCAGGGCTAAATTTCCGTTCCTTTATTTTAAAACAATAACTGTAAAATAAAATAATGGACACAATAAAGGTTTTAGACTCCTGAAAAAAAGGTAGACTGTTGACAGTTTTATAAAACACCTTTATTTGAAACATCAAAATAACGCCATCTATGATTTTTTGTATAAGTTAAGTGAGTTATCACACTGAAGCTGATTCAACAGGTAGTCTCCGTGCTTAGGAAATATTTCACAGACAATCCTCCGAGGCCGCCATAAATAAGTTTCTTATGACATGAAACTCCTTCAGGGACATAATCAAAACCCCTTTGTTACCCTTGATGATGTTATCGGGGTAGTTATTACACTATAAATTAGGCACTGGCATAGAATATGTATAATTTTAGTCCTGCGTAATTTATGGGAAATTAACAGTCTATGCCTTTAGGTACCCTTCTGTTTCAAATTTTCTTGAAATTAAGGCATTGACTATAAAGAAAATGTTTAATTTAACTTAACGTTATATTCAATAACGTTTTTCTCATTTATGCCACGTCTACAAGTTCCTGCATATACAATCTGAACTTTGCTCGTTTTTTTCCTAAAAAACTATTTTTTTATTTACATAAATAAGATATTACACACCGCCTTGAAAAATGCACTAAAAAAACCCTACCTACGCACATGGATTATTTAGCTGATTTTGCATTTGCATTGGTCTAAGCTACGACACAATCGGCTCCGTGGCTCAGTGGGTAAACCCCACTGCTGAATCGAAGGGCATGGGTTCGATTCCCGATCAAGACACAGATTTATTTGTGTTTCTTTGTTTTTGTCTTAAGTCTGGGTCTTTTATGTATACTATGTATGTATTTACAAAAAAAAGTATATATATTTGTATACTTTGTCTCGTATCCATAGCACAAGGGACTAGATGATGCTATGTGTAATGTCCAAACATATTTATTATTATTATAGACTTTTTATTATTTTTTGGTATTCTACTTCAAGAAGAAGAAAACACTTAGCTCAGTGCTTCATATGTGAAATAAGTTTATTTTTATTTTACCAATATGGGAACTTTTAAGGACTCCAAATTTGTAATCATCCGATTAAAGTTTTAAAGGGTTGCCACTGCCTGAGTTATGCCCCTGAATAGCGTTGCAAACGACCATGGGCAGGGAAACCGCTTAACATCCAGCTGGCTGTCTGCTTGTTTTCCATTTTATGGTATAAAGTCAACTCACAATCTAAGATGTCGGGTAACAAAACATACTAATAAGTGCATGTTTCATCTTGACGATACGCCATCGCTTAGAAACCGAGTTGCTGTAGGAAGCCCACGCCGATAAACTAATTTTACGCAAAATTTAATTTTTCTCAATGTATTTTATCAAACATGATAGAGTCAAATTACATAGCTACTAATTGAGTCTCTATTATCTCTTCTACTGACTTCTATAAAATACCTACTATCTTTTTAACTAGTCAATCAAAATTATATCAGTTCCGAATATTTCTTAAAATGTGCATGAACGGGATAAATCTGTAACTACTCATTAAAACTGACGTACCTTTATCTTTTTATTTCATGCTTTAGAGGATAATTACAGTGTTAACATTTTTATTTAAAATGAAATAGCATCATATTTGTATCAATATTTGGCTTCACAACGGAAGAAAACTCAGATTTAAATATTTCAGTAAAATCTTAAATCTTTGAGCAAATTTATGTCACTAGTGCAAATGACACACAAACTGTTATTATTTTCTTAGTTATTTATTTTTGTCCAGAGTCGTTTATGTTTGAGTTCTTAGGTGTAGTGTTGACACATTAGACCCATAAAAAAAAATTACATTCTGTAGTGTACTGTATACACGTTTGACCCTTAAAACGTGTCTACAGTACACTACAGAATGTAAAAATTTTTGTTATGGGTCTAACGTGTCTACACTACACCTAAGAACTCAAACATGTTTGGTGTGTGTCAAAGATGTCTGCACTAGCAAAGGACGAAACCATTTTTGTTATTCGTTAAACGTGTCTACACTACACTACCCGATGCAAACATTTTTGTTATAGGTCAAACGGGTCTACATGAAACCAAAGGACGCAAACGTTTTTTGTAAAGGTTAAATGTGTCTACATTATACCACAGGACGCAAACATTTTGGCTATGGATTAAGTGACTACACTACACCAAAGGAAGCTAATATTTTTCTTATAGGTCAAACATGTCTAGATTACACCAAAGGACGCAAACACCTGTTTTCGACACAATCGGCACGTAACGTTCTTGTGTCTGCATTCTGGAGATGAGATTAAACCAAGGTGTCAACACAAGGTGAAGTCTCTCACCAAGGCAGGGTTGCTGTCAATATGTTGACACCTAGCCCCTTTTTTCAGTTAAAATGAATGGTTTTCAGCTGATTACTATATGAATTGGTATTCTGATACAGACCTACACGAACATAGACTTTAAGCACAAAATTTACTGATTTCATTAAGTTTAAGTAGGCTATTCGTAAGATCCCATTTTTCAAGACAGTTATTAAACAATTTGTCAAACCTTTGGCTATTATTATGAATTGTTACGTTTGATATTAGTATGTGACAGTGGTTCGCAGGTCTCGGTAGCTAATTCTAAAAATAGTTTTATTAAAAATTATTGATTTCTTAATTTTTCTGAAATCCATACTTATATACTAGTCATATAAATATATAATTTTATAAATAAAAACCGACTTGAGAGTTGAAATTGCGCACCGACTGTTCAGTGTACCTAACTTAACTTTAAATATCGTTTCCAACAAACAAATGTGTGACTGTTTCTCTTAATAATAAGCTAGATGGCACTATAATGGTATTTTAAGATGGTAGATGACTCGGGCCCGCCTCACACTTGGCTGGTTTTTATTATTTGTTAAAAATCCTTCAGAGCTCTTACACACTATAATCACTGCAAGATTGATGTTTGTTTTTATTACTGTTTTTACGATAGAGCAACTATGAGTTTATAAAAAGTTACCCTTTTTTTATTGAAAACTATATTCAAAGTTAAGCAATTTTTTTTTTTGCTAATGCAGCCATTTTTGCTTTTAGGCGAATTGTGAGACACTGAGTTTTAATCGAAATTCGGATATGTGATCATGTTTACGTAGACCAAATATGTATCTAATACATAGGTTCTGGAGACGCTCAAGCTAAGTTAATTGCTCCTCAGTAAAGTCAAGTTAGCTAGCATCCGCACAATCGAGACAGGAAGCAAAAGGGATCTAGACAGTGCATTTTAAGTGGCAATGGGTAGGAAGTTGCGCACTCTGCTAATAGATTTAGCTGATGCAAATATTTTTCTGCAAACTACTTTTAATCGTGGTTGCCATAAAAGTGTCTAGTCTATAATTATACATAAGTTTTTAATAGTCAAGCTAAATGGAATGACTGTTCCGTTAATAGTCACTTTAGGAAGAACCTGTACATTAATCTTAGATATCATTCTTGAATAACCCACAATGATAAGTTGAGTTTAATTTGGATTTAAATTAAGACTGAACGAGGTATTCCAATTTGTAATACGAGTAAGATCGCCATTTATTATAGCATATGCACTTTTAAGTTCCTGATTTTTTTTTAATTAAATGTTGCTTTGAATATCGTTTCCAACAAACAAATCGGTTACTGTTTCTCTTAATAATATGGCTATATTGAGTTTTACCGTTAATTTAAAATGGTTATGACGTGGGCCCGTCTCACAGTCGACCGGTTTTTAGGGTTCCGTACCCAAAGGGTAAAAAACGGGACCCTATTACTAAGACTCCGCTGTCCGTCCGTCTGTCACCAAGATGTATCTCATGAACCGTGATAGTAAGGCAGTTAAAGTTTTCACAGATCATGTATTTATGTTGCCGCTATAACATCAAATACTATAAAATAAATAAAATAAAATAAATATTTAAGGGGGCTCCCATACAACAAATGCGATTTTTTGCCTTTTTTATAGATAATGGTACGGAACCCTTCGTGCGCTAGTCCGACTCGCACTTGGCCGATTTTTATTATTTGTTGTTATAATTTAGAGTTTACACTATTTTCCACTGCAAGTTTGAAGTTTTTGTATTACTGTTTTACGAACAGAATCCTCACAACGGAGAGCCTGGAAACAAAATGTCAATACCTAAGTTCTAAAATATAAAAGGCTTGGTTTTTCTGTCTCTTCCGTGAGTTACAGGGTTCAAAAGCGTCCACATACTCATTTTGAGAGGTTTACGCAAGTATTTGTGTTTTGGTTTTGCATGATTTTTAATTATTTTATAATCTAAGGAAAAATGATCAAACGTACAGAACGAGTGGCGCGCAGCTGCCATGTCAAAGGTCCCGGGTTCCATTCACAGTAAGGGGCAGCCAATATTGTTACAATGTTAGTGAATGTTACTAGTGTGCCTTCATAAAATCTCTGAACTGGCTGGATTTTTCACTGATATAGGTTTGCAGTACTAACGACTAATTATTTTTTTAATATTTACTTTAAACACCCCAGTATATATGTATACAAAGTATAAAACAAATTCGTTTCCCGCCGTCTTTAGAGATGTACGCTTAGATCTTTTAAACTATGCAACACATTTTCATCTGGGTCATAATTCAATATAATAATATATATTAAAGCCTAAGTCTAAGCCTAAAGCTGGGTGGTCTAGGTCATTTTCATTATTTCTAGCCTAACCGAGATAATACATTACACTTATCACATGGGCGCAACTTCCAAGTGTTCTTTGCACTGAAAAAAAAGGATAACAAAACTAGTTTATCTATTAGAAATTTACTTAGTGATAACCAAACTTTTGTTATAATTAAACAACTGATTTGCTGCACATAACTCAATACTTTATCTACTATTAGCAATTTAGTTTAACAGTCCCCCAGTTATGTTACCAGTAGATAAAATTTATATTATTGTTAGCTTAACTTTTTTTTCAGTGTGTCCGTGATAAAAGGAACAAAAATGTTGTTTGCTTGAATTGATACGTGTAGGTAGTAAGTTTTTGATCTCCGTGAATGGATTCGGCAACGAATCAGTACATTGTCTGATTGAGATTGAGACCTAACGAGTTGATCACGTATTTCAATTTGCTCTGAGTGTCTGTACACCTCGATCTCATACACGCAATTACTTTTAATGTGTTCGCTGCAATATGACCTAGCGATATTTATGTGGTACGTGTCTATTGCAAATTTAATAAGTTCCTCGAGTGTTAGTTAGTTCTGGGAAATCAGATATTTATTTATTTTTTGTGTGTTACATGTGTTATTTATACATGTGTTATGTATACACATACGTGTGTTGTTAATTATAAGTTCAGAACATAAATCAATCCGGTATTTCCATTAAAGTGTAACTTTTATATTAAGCGCCTATGAAACTTCTTCAGGCAAAAAAACCATCTTAGCCATCGAATCTGACAAAAGTGATGCACTTGAATATTTTCCCTACTATAATACTAAAATCTGTGATACATAAAATTTGTGCCGGGGCTAGAATTTTTTTCTATGGGATTTGGCGGACTTCCTTTTTAAGCCGTTATCTTTAACCTGAGCTGATATTTTGATGATAACGCATTGTAAGCTATGTGACGTCATTCTAAATTAAACATAGCGGAACGCCCAAGATGGTGAGCTTGTTATTTTTTATGCACTCCTACAATATGGATATTAAGGCAAGGCCAGTCCACGAAATCCATTCTTTCACGGGGGTGAAGCAAGGGAAAGACGAGAGCAGGCGCGCGGCGCCCCGCACTCGCCTGTGATTCTCCGAGACAGATCGCGCGCGCTTAGTTATGTGCAAAATATGTGTAGTACGGTCAGCAAACTTGTAAAATCGCTAGTAAATATTATTGTAAATATATTTTTTATGTTACGTAGATACCGTTGTACATAATATAATCCAGGGCTAAATTTCCGTTCCTTTATTTTAAAACAATAACTGTAAAATAAAATAATGGACACAATAAAGGTTTTAGACTCCTGAAAAAAAGGTAGACTGTTGACAGTTTTATAAAACACCTTTATTTGAAACATCAAAATAACGCCATCTATGATTTTTTGTATAAGTTAAGTGAGTTATCACACTGAAGCTGATTCAACAGGTAGTCTCCGTGCTTAGGAAATATTTCACAGACAATCCTCCGAGGCCGCCATAAATAAGTTTCTTATGACATGAAACTCCTTCAGGGACATAATCAAAACCCCTTTGTTACCCTTGATGATGTTATCGGGGTAGTTATTACACTATAAATTAGGCACTGGCATAGAATATGTATAATTTTAGTCCTGCGTAATTTATGGGAAATTAACAGTCTATGCCTTTAGGTACCCTTCTGTTTCAAATTTTCTTGAAATTAAGGCATTGACTATAAAGAAAATGTTTAATTTAACTTAACGTTATATTCAATAACGTTTTTCTCATTTATGCCACGTCTACAAGTTCCTGCATATACAATCTGAACTTTGCTCGTTTTTTTCCTAAAAAACTATTTTTTTATTTACATAAATAAGATATTACACACCGCCTTGAAAAATGCACTAAAAAAACCCTACCTACGCACATGGATTATTTAGCTGATTTTGCATTTGCATTGGTCTAAGCTACGACACAATCGGCTCCGTGGCTCAGTGGGTAAACCCCACTGCTGAATCGAAGGGCATGGGTTCGATTCCCGATCAAGACACAGATTTATTTGTGTTTCTTTGTTTTTGTCTTAAGTCTGGGTCTTTTATGTATACTATGTATGTATTTACAAAAAAAAGTATATATATTTGTATACTTTGTCTCGTATCCATAGCACAAGGGACTAGATGATGCTATGTGTAATGTCCAAACATATTTATTATTATTATAGACTTTTTATTATTTTTTGGTATTCTACTTCAAGAAGAAGAAAACACTTAGCTCAGTGCTTCATATGTGAAATAAGTTTATTTTTATTTTACCAATATGGGAACTTTTAAGGACTCCAAATTTGTAATCATCCGATTAAAGTTTTAAAGGGTTGCCACTGCCTGAGTTATGCCCCTGAATAGCGTTGCAAACGACCATGGGCAGGGAAACCGCTTAACATCCAGCTGGCTGTCTGCTTGTTTTCCATTTTATGGTATAAAGTCAACTCACAATCTAAGATGTCGGGTAACAAAACATACTAATAAGTGCATGTTTCATCTTGACGATACGCCATCGCTTAGAAACCGAGTTGCTGTAGGAAGCCCACGCCGATAAACTAATTTTACGCAAAATTTAATTTTTCTCAATGTATTTTATCAAACATGATAGAGTCAAATTACATAGCTACTAATTGAGTCTCTATTATCTCTTCTACTGACTTCTATAAAATACCTACTATCTTTTTAACTAGTCAATCAAAATTATATCAGTTCCGAATATTTCTTAAAATGTGCATGAACGGGATAAATCTGTAACTACTCATTAAAACTGACGTACCTTTATCTTTTTATTTCATGCTTTAGAGGATAATTACAGTGTTAACATTTTTATTTAAAATGAAATAGCATCATATTTGTATCAATATTTGGCTTCACAACGGAAGAAAACTCAGATTTAAATATTTCAGTAAAATCTTAAATCTTTGAGCAAATTTATGTCACTAGTGCAAATGACACACAAACTGTTATTATTTTCTTAGTTATTTATTTTTGTCCAGAGTCGTTTATGTTTGAGTTCTTAGGTGTAGTGTTGACACATTAGACCCATAAAAAAAAATTACATTCTGTAGTGTACTGTATACACGTTTGACCCTTAAAACGTGTCTACAGTACACTACAGAATGTAAAAATTTTTGTTATGGGTCTAACGTGTCTACACTACACCTAAGAACTCAAACATGTTTGGTGTGTGTCAAAGATGTCTGCACTAGCAAAGGACGAAACCATTTTTGTTATTCGTTAAACGTGTCTACACTACACTACCCGATGCAAACATTTTTGTTATAGGTCAAACGGGTCTACATGAAACCAAAGGACGCAAACGTTTTTTGTAAAGGTTAAATGTGTCTACATTATACCACAGGACGCAAACATTTTGGCTATGGATTAAGTGACTACACTACACCAAAGGAAGCTAATATTTTTCTTATAGGTCAAACATGTCTAGATTACACCAAAGGACGCAAACACCTGTTTTCGACACAATCGGCACGTAACGTTCTTGTGTCTGCATTCTGGAGATGAGATTAAACCAAGGTGTCAACACAAGGTGAAGTCTCTCACCAAGGCAGGGTTGCTGTCAATATGTTGACACCTAGCCCCTTTTTTCAGTTAAAATGAATGGTTTTCAGCTGATTACTATATGAATTGGTATTCTGATACAGACCTACACGAACATAGACTTTAAGCACAAAATTTACTGATTTCATTAAGTTTAAGTAGGCTATTCGTAAGATCCCATTTTTCAAGACAGTTATTAAACAATTTGTCAAACCTTTGGCTATTATTATGAATTGTTACGTTTGATATTAGTATGTGACAGTGGTTCGCAGGTCTCGGTAGCTAATTCTAAAAATAGTTTTATTAAAAATTATTGATTTCTTAATTTTTCTGAAATCCATACTTATATACTAGTCATATAAATATATAATTTTATAAATAAAAACCGACTTGAGAGTTGAAATTGCGCACCGACTGTTCAGTGTACCTAACTTAACTTTAAATATCGTTTCCAACAAACAAATGTGTGACTGTTTCTCTTAATAATAAGCTAGATGGCACTATAATGGTATTTTAAGATGGTAGATGACTCGGGCCCGCCTCACACTTGGCTGGTTTTTATTATTTGTTAAAAATCCTTCAGAGCTCTTACACACTATAATCACTGCAAGATTGATGTTTGTTTTTATTACTGTTTTTACGATAGAGCAACTATGAGTTTATAAAAAGTTACCCTTTTTTTATTGAAAACTATATTCAAAGTTAAGCAATTTTTTTTTTTGCTAATGCAGCCATTTTTGCTTTTAGGCGAATTGTGAGACACTGAGTTTTAATCGAAATTCGGATATGTGATCATGTTTACGTAGACCAAATATGTATCTAATACATAGGTTCTGGAGACGCTCAAGCTAAGTTAATTGCTCCTCAGTAAAGTCAAGTTAGCTAGCATCCGCACAATCGAGACAGGAAGCAAAAGGGATCTAGACAGTGCATTTTAAGTGGCAATGGGTAGGAAGTTGCGCACTCTGCTAATAGATTTAGCTGATGCAAATATTTTTCTGCAAACTACTTTTAATCGTGGTTGCCATAAAAGTGTCTAGTCTATAATTATACATAAGTTTTTAATAGTCAAGCTAAATGGAATGACTGTTCCGTTAATAGTCACTTTAGGAAGAACCTGTACATTAATCTTAGATATCATTCTTGAATAACCCACAATGATAAGTTGAGTTTAATTTGGATTTAAATTAAGACTGAACGAGGTATTCCAATTTGTAATACGAGTAAGATCGCCATTTATTATAGCATATGCACTTTTAAGTTCCTGATTTTTTTTTAATTAAATGTTGCTTTGAATATCGTTTCCAACAAACAAATCGGTTACTGTTTCTCTTAATAATATGGCTATATTGAGTTTTACCGTTAATTTAAAATGGTTATGACGTGGGCCCGTCTCACAGTCGACCGGTTTTTAGGGTTCCGTACCCAAAGGGTAAAAAACGGGACCCTATTACTAAGACTCCGCTGTCCGTCCGTCTGTCACCAAGATGTATCTCATGAACCGTGATAGTAAGGCAGTTAAAGTTTTCACAGATCATGTATTTATGTTGCCGCTATAACATCAAATACTATAAAATAAATAAAATAAAATAAATATTTAAGGGGGCTCCCATACAACAAATGCGATTTTTTGCCTTTTTTATAGATAATGGTACGGAACCCTTCGTGCGCTAGTCCGACTCGCACTTGGCCGATTTTTATTATTTGTTGTTATAATTTAGAGTTTACACTATTTTCCACTGCAAGTTTGAAGTTTTTGTATTACTGTTTTACGAACAGAATCCTCACAACGGAGAGCCTGGAAACAAAATGTCAATACCTAAGTTCTAAAATATAAAAGGCTTGGTTTTTCTGTCTCTTCCGTGAGTTACAGGGTTCAAAAGCGTCCACATACTCATTTTGAGAGGTTTACGCAAGTATTTGTGTTTTGGTTTTGCATGATTTTTAATTATTTTATAATCTAAGGAAAAATGATCAAACGTACAGAACGAGTGGCGCGCAGCTGCCATGTCAAAGGTCCCGGGTTCCATTCACAGTAAGGGGCAGCCAATATTGTTACAATGTTAGTGAATGTTACTAGTGTGCCTTCATAAAATCTCTGAACTGGCTGGATTTTTCACTGATATAGGTTTGCAGTACTAACGACTAATTATTTTTTTAATATTTACTTTAAACACCCCAGTATATATGTATACAAAGTATAAAACAAATTCGTTTCCCGCCGTCTTTAGAGATGTACGCTTAGATCTTTTAAACTATGCAACACATTTTCATCTGGGTCATAATTCAATATAATAATATATATTAAAGCCTAAGTCTAAGCCTAAAGCTGGGTGGTCTAGGTCATTTTCATTATTTCTAGCCTAACCGAGATAATACATTACACTTATCACATGGGCGCAACTTCCAAGTGTTCTTTGCACTGAAAAAAAAGGATAACAAAACTAGTTTATCTATTAGAAATTTACTTAGTGATAACCAAACTTTTGTTATAATTAAACAACTGATTTGCTGCACATAACTCAATACTTTATCTACTATTAGCAATTTAGTTTAACAGTCCCCCAGTTATGTTACCAGTAGATAAAATTTATATTATTGTTAGCTTAACTTTTTTTTCAGTGTGTCCGTGATAAAAGGAACAAAAATGTTGTTTGCTTGAATTGATACGTGTAGGTAGTAAGTTTTTGATCTCCGTGAATGGATTCGGCAACGAATCAGTACATTGTCTGATTGAGATTGAGACCTAACGAGTTGATCACGTATTTCAATTTGCTCTGAGTGTCTGTACACCTCGATCTCATACACGCAATTACTTTTAATGTGTTCGCTGCAATATGACCTAGCGATATTTATGTGGTACGTGTCTATTGCAAATTTAATAAGTTCCTCGAGTGTTAGTTAGTTCTGGGAAATCAGATATTTATTTATTTTTTGTGTGTTACATGTGTTATTTATACATGTGTTATGTATACACATACGTGTGTTGTTAATTATAAGTTCAGAACATAAATCAATCCGGTATTTCCATTAAAGTGTAACTTTTATATTAAGCGCCTATGAAACTTCTTCAGGCAAAAAAACCATCTTAGCCATCGAATCTGACAAAAGTGATGCACTTGAATATTTTCCCTACTATAATACTAAAATCTGTGATACATAAAATTTGTGCCGGGGCTAGAATTTTTTTCTATGGGATTTGGCGGACTTCCTTTTTAAGCCGTTATCTTTAACCTGAGCTGATATTTTGATGATAACGCATTGTAAGCTATGTGACGTCATTCTAAATTAAACATAGCGGAACGCCCAAGATGGTGAGCTTGTTATTTTTTATGCACTCCTACAATATGGATATTAAGGCAAGGCCAGTCCACGAAATCCATTCTTTCACGGGGGTGAAGCAAGGGAAAGACGAGAGCAGGCGCGCGGCGCCCCGCACTCGCCTGTGATTCTCCGAGACAGATCGCGCGCGCTTAGTTATGTGCAAAATATGTGTAGTACGGTCAGCAAACTTGTAAAATCGCTAGTAAATATTATTGTAAATATATTTTTTATGTTACGTAGATGGTGATTGCAGAAAAGATGGTCAGTAGGTCATAGTATAATTTTCATTTCAAAAAAAATATGTAAAATTGAAGAATTATAGAATTGAATTAATTTATTTATCATCATCATAATTTTACGACTGTAATTGTGCAGAGATGACTAGAACCTCACAATCAATTATATTATTATTATAGGTCTATATTATATAGCTATTTTATGGATCTATAATTAATTTGATCAAATAAAAAATACCATTTTAAATCACATATAAATATAATAGGTTTAAAAATATTTACATGAACACTAGTTCTGAGGAGTTGTTTGAAATGATGGCCACGGCTACTTTCTACCATCGCACCGCCCGCCATTCGCAGGGAATTTATCCTCATAACTTAGAACCTAAATGGTCGCGCACTGTGCAGCTTTAAAGATGCTCCCTGCTAGGGACTCCTTGCCGAGGTTTTCTCCAGAGACTATTATGGGGTTCTTAGATTAAGTGATTAGATTTTAAAGTAACGGCCCTATTGAAAACGTCCATAGGCTACGGTGATCGCTTAACATTGAGCTGTCGTTTAGTTGGTTGCACTTGTGTAGGGGACGCATTGTGTACGCTTATACCATCAAGTATTGGCATACCACGAGTGCGAGTGCATCTGGAGTCTTCTATTGGTTGCACTTGTGTAGGGGGCGAATTGTGTACGCTAATACCATCACGTATTGGCATACCACGATTGCGTCTGGAGTCTACTATTTCCGGAAGAAGACATTGCAAGTAAAAGCTAACTAACTCTTTTTCTATCTTTTCCCAAAAAGCATCGTCCCGGTGTATGTATTCTACCTTTAAATCTGTATTTTCTCCACTCCATATTGCAAATATACATTTTTTCCTCTGTGTAACATGCAACTGGCCCTGCACTTGGTAATACCAATTGCAGTTAAAATTAATTTGGTAGCTACCTTTTTTTTTATCAAACCTGTACATTTGTACTTTATTTTCTTTAATCGCCGTATCGACCCCTTTTTTAAATGCTGTTATTGGGCATTTTACTTCCACTACAATGTCTTCCCCGATGAGACCATCAGGTGTTGCACCGATAAAAGGATATTTATTATCAACAAATAATCCACATGGATCAATTTGCAAATTCAGTTGTCTAGCTAGTTGTTCAAGTGCAAGCTTTTCGTTCTCAACTCCATGAGCAATAGACCTGACATGTGAAATATTTTCTGTGTATAGTATATTTTTAACCAAATTAGCACAACTTTTGTTTTTTCGCCTTTTGATAATCTTACCGAAATTAGAGGCAGTAACCATATTCTTTCTAATCTCGACCCAATCACTAGAATCTCTTTGCAGACTGGTTTCTTTTTGTATTTTGTCTTTGTCATTTGTTAAATTATTCAAATTTTTCAAAAAATCTTCTTTAGCTTTATTAAACTCATCTTTTGTCATGTCAGGGGCAGCAATATTAGAACCATATTCATTTTGGGTTTGCTTGCTCAGTAAATTCCGTAACCTATTTTTTTTAAATGGGTGTTTTTTATTCCATGCCTTTTTCAGATTTCGTCTTTCTTCCATCTTTTTCAAACATGTCTTCGGGCTTTTCCCAAGATGTTTCTTCTGCAACGTATATCTCGAAAATTTATTATTAAATAACACAACAGCTGCAGCACACCTTCCTTGATATGATCGTCTTGTAGAAAAATTTATTCTCTTCCCACCAACTATCTTCGCCACAACACTGTTAAACCTTTCAACCGTATTAGTATCTACATCTTCTACTAGACTTTTGGATTTAGAAGCAACAGTTCCAATAATTACTTTTAGCCGAAACCAAAACGTTGAAGTAGTTTGCTCCATAGCATTCGTTACAGATTTTTCTTTATTACAATAATAATCCTTACAGCTTCGGTGATCGCCAAACCCGTGATTTATTGAATTTATGATGTCTCTGTGTAAATTCTCTATTTTCTCATTTTGATCATCTGTGTTTTTCTGTTCTTTAATCGAATTTATCACAACCTTTCTAATAATCATTATTTTTGGATCAGTTAATAATTTTATATACTTTAAGGGATATTTAACGTCCTTAGCTAAAGCTCGTAATTTATTGCATAAATTACGTAAGACGTGGTTCCGGCATTCGATTTTTGTAACAGTTGTGTTAGGGTAAGGGTTTTGTGCCAAAATTTTAGAATATGTTGCCGAATCACCATCGGCCGTTTATATATTATATTATACATATCAATAGATTGTTTAAAGCCTTCACTGATTATTTCGGCTTCCATACTAGTAGAAGACCCTTCGTAATTTTTGTAACATACGTGTTCTTTTGGAGTCATACTTTTTTTTTCAGCACGTGCACAAATAACACAGTATTTATTTTTGACGGCCATGAATAAAACTTCTCCAAATTTGCGACCAATTATCGCAGCAGCTCCCGACATTGCCTTATAATTATTTCCGTAAGATCTTGCACTCCAACAACCATCGGCGTAGACATCTATCATTGCAACACCGTTTTTTATTCGTCCTTCTGCTATAGCAGCTTGGCGCTCTCTCTGTGCTGCAGCTTCCATCTCTTCAACTGAAATTTCCTCCCATTTATCAAATGCAGTGTCCTGAATTTTTGTAAAGTATTTTTCAGTAAATATAGGCACGTTGATTGACGATGCTATTTCTTCAAATTGCGAGTAACCTATTCCTGAAGATATTATACCTACAACAGCACCGAAATTAATGTCCACGTTATCTTTAGGCAAAGGATCCTCCGAATTTACGTAAAACGTAGACAGGCACATATTACATTTCAATTTGAATTTTGACAGCAATCCAGTTCGCTTTTCACTTAATAAACTTAAACAGCCAAATCCACAGTTACATAGCGATTTATGAGTTGCAATCTCTTTCAGTTTATTAAAAAAGTATATTACATCTATACATCGTCTTCCACTTATAGCCGTGTAACTCTGGTTTTGCTCCGGTTCGATAACAAATTCTTCATCCATTGGATTGCTGTAACAAAACAGAAAACAATGAAATGCAATTCAGACACGTGCGTAAACTTGATAAATATAACTGTCAAAGTAAGATTTACTTACTTGTAACAAACATTAGGTGTGGGTGAAGATGGAGTAGTAGGAGTCTGGGTTTCTAGGTATCTGCAAATCCAAAAAAAAAAAAAAAAAATTACTTATTCAAAGTGTAACAAAGAATATTGCGCTTACATGCTCTTCAGGTTGTTTAAAAAGTAAGTTTGAGATTTTAGGGAAGGGTGAGGTATAATTTATAGAATAAAGGAAAATTTTAATATGTGAGATTAATTTTAAGAAAAGAAAAAGTAATAAGTATTATTATTACTGTATTCTATAATCGACATTTGACATTTTCTTTTACCATAGAATCGTATTTGGAGACCACGCGAACTCTTAGGTATCGATTTTGAAAGCAATTGGTCCAGTAACTAGAAAGTTCAAAATGGTGGTATTTTTTTTAATTTTACCACAGAGTCGTAATCGGAAACCACGCCAACGCTTAGATATCTTTTTTGAAAGCAATCGGTCCCGTAACTACTAGTGGCTCTGTCAGCTGTAAACCTCGTGAGTTTTTTTTCGCAGAAAGGAGTGATTAGATTTTTAAAGGGTCGGCAACGCGTGACTGATGCCCTTGGTATTGCAAGCGTTCATAGGCTACGGTAACCATTTAACATCAGGTAGCCGTAAACTTGTTTACCTCCTTGGTGGTATACAAAAAAATCAGCCAAGTGCGAGTCGGACTCGCGCACGAAGGGTTCCGTACCATTATCTATAAAAATGGCAAAAAAATCACGTTTGTTTGTATGGGAGCCCCCTTAAATATTTTTTTAATTTTAATTTTATTATTTATTTTTAAAGGGACTATATAACTTAATATTCTGTGAATATTTTAAGCGACTACCTGTTGCCGTTATTCGAGCAAAATCGAACAAAAAACATCACGTTTGTTGTATGGGAGCCCCCTTAAATATTTATTTTATTCTGTATTTTATTATTTTTTGTTATAGCGGCAACAGAATTACATCTTCTGTGAAAATATCAACTGTCTTACTATCACGGTTCATGAGATACAGCCTAGTGACAGACGGACGGACGCACGGACAGCGGAGCCTTAGTAATAGGGTTCCGCTAATTTCCCTTCGGGTACGGAACCCTAAAAATCGTGTAGAATGAAGTTGCCTACCAAATTTGATTGAAATCCGTCCATAAATAAGTAATAAATAAATTAATAATTACTTATACAAAAAACAAAACTTACTCTTGTTCCACAGCTAAAATTTTTTCCCCGGCATTGGGAACCTCCGTTTTACGTTTCTTCGATCTAGAAGAATAAAATAAAAAATAAATCATACGAGATTATGATTTCATATTACTTTATAGCACCTAAAGTTTTCTTTTTCTGCTATCTCTACTAACTCTCGCATGCGTCGGCCCAGCGCAGTGGCCAGCGCCGATGGGAAATGATGATACAGAACTAAGTACTGACGCAATGTGAATATTTTATAGACAGGTACTTACCCAAACATTCCGTCGTTAGGTGCAACTTTTCGGCGTTTTCTTGTAAAACTTTTAGCATATTTTTTACGTTTATCACCCATTTTAATTATAAATAAGTGATACCAGCAAATAATAATTCGTAACTAGACAATTGAGACTTTAGTCACAGAGCGTCCGGAACCAACCTTTCACGACCAGCGTCACTGGCAAACTAAACAAACACATGTAATGAATAGCAGCGCTACTCACCGTCAATATGGTTGATTATTGCATAGCTTTAATTATTGTTTTGCTAGGTTCACAAACCAAAATATTACTATTTAGTTGATTTTTGGAATACTGGATTATTTATTAAAAATGTAGCCGGTTATTGTGTTAGAACAATAAAAAAGCTATCCTTTTTGTAAAAAAAATAATATCGCTGTCGTTGAAAATTACGAAATAATCGACTTGAAAGTGTTTTTTTAAGGTCATATTTAAGATTTTTTTACAAAGTTACCAATCAATTTTTCAATATTATTTTCGGTTATTGTGTTTCTTTATCAGTCTACAGTAATTTTTGTGCAATAGAATTCTATATCATTTCTTTACACTGGAAGCTCAAACATCAATCTTTTCGTCAGATTCGTGGGCTGGCCTTGCCTTAAATGAAAGGGCTTGCTGAGATGAATACAAAAAATAAAATCACGTCACTAAATGCAATATGGCGGACTAAGTTTTTTAAGCATTCCTACAATATGGGTGTCAAATAAAACAGCGTGCTAAAAATAATACGAAATTTCCGGCAAAATATAGTCACGGTAGTTACTGCAGAACAAAGGATGCTGCCAATTATATTATTATGCTGAGCTTATACAGTACTTGTACAGTACAGTGACCACATAGTCAAGCATATGTGGTCTTAACTTGGGTCAAATCACTAGGTTTCATTATTAAAGAACTAGACTGTGCTAAATTAATAGGCACACAACAATGCAACAATGAAGCCTTAAATGAGATTAAAAGATGAACTAAGAAACATGTGCAGTGATAACTAAATAATAAAAATTAATTAACAATAAAAAATATATTTAAAAACAAGGGTATATTTACATTTATTTATTTATATATTTAAAAAAAGAAAATAAACTTTAAATTAAACCAAACCCATCAATTTATTACATTACACACGTTAAATGATTATGCTGAGCTTATACAGTACTTGTACAGTACAGTGACCACATAGTCAAGCATATGTGGTCTTAACTTGGGTCAAATCACTAGGTTTCATTATTAAAGAACTAGACTGTGCTAAATTAATAGGCACACAACAATGCAACAATGAAGCCTTAAATGAGATTAAAAGATGAACTAAGAAACATGTGCAGTGATAACTAAATAATAAAAATTAATTAACAATAAAAAATATATTTAAAAACAAGGGTATATTTACATTTATTTATTTATATATTTAAAAAAAGAAAATAAACTTTAAATTAAACCAAACCCATCAATTTATTACATTACACACGTTAAATGATATATGGGAAGGCTACTTGAAAATCTCCCACATTTACTGTTTAGAAATAAGAGCTTACAAGTTACAAATTTTTAATATCGCATTATAATTACTTTTCAATTATTTTTGAAATTATGTATAACTAGCTTTTGCTAAATTCGGTTATTGGCTTAGGATTTCTAAGGCAACTCCTTGATTATAGTTAAGGAACTAACTCACACTTGACGTTTATAAATTATTACTGGTCTTTTCCTAAGGTGCAGTATTTACCGTGCCAAATTTCATAAAAATCGGCTAAGCGGTTAAGCCGTGAAAAGGTAACAAACAGACAGAGAGACAAAGACGCTCTCGCATTTATAATATTAACATGGATAATAGTATAAAATAAATAAAATAAACTAAAAATGAAAAAAAAGCCTTTAATTTCCTTTAATCTACAAATTTCTTATTCTTAGTTCTATGTTTTAGTAATAAAAAAGATTGTTGTTAGTAATTAAGTTTAGTATCTAAGTTAGGTTGTTAGTTTCGATTTTATTACTATGTATTATTTATATATACACACACACACACAAAATTGTACATATTTATGTACATTACCATTTATTTATTTATTTTTTCGTATTTTACTTACTCTCTTAAATAAATAAAACACGAAATTGTCAACATAAACATTATTTATTAAGACTTAAATGTAAATAAACTAATGTATCAATAAAAAATATTAAAAAGGTTAATTTATGTCTAAGAGGGGAAGCCAGGAGACCCATAATTACAGGTTTTACCTAGTTTGGGCTTCTGTCTCCCACTGTAAAATTGTATTTTAAAATGATAGTGCTGTACCTGTAATAGTTGTAAAAAAATTTTACTGTGGGAGAACTGAATAAATTTATTATTATATGTATTTTTTTTATTTAATATTTATTCTGCAAGAACGCCTCTGTAGCTGAAGGCCTCCTCCAAAGCCAGCTCGTTAATTATACATATTTCAAAATTATGTTTAATCTCAAAATGGAGATTCATGGTTTATCTGATAAATCCTATGATAGATCCTATCAGATAATTTTGGAGGAAAGTAATGGAAATAAATCGTTTTTTTCTTGGAATGGGTGTGGCATGACATGTCATCATAATCTGATAATTCATGGTGAAGATTGATTACCAATGTGCAGTGCAACTAGACATGTGTGCAGATTTTTCAGTACCTAAATGATGTCACGGAGTGATGGGCTAATAGTAAATGATGTAACGTTGACGGGTTTACTATTTAATGTTAGCAGGTATAAACATTTTTAGGAATATCCTATAGAATCTGTTGTTTTCTTATGTGTATTTATATAATAAGTCTTTTATAAACTATTGTTTATTATTTAAAATGGTGTAGTCGCTGTTCTGCACGTAAAGTTAATGCGTTGCAGTGGCTTATGCTGATTTGACTCACACTTGACGTTTTTATACAGCCTATGACCTTCCCCAAAGTGCAAGCTATCATCTTGCCAGAACTCGATCCAGATCAGTTTAACCAAATTCTTATTAACCCTCTTAACGCTAATTCGACTTAGGTACATTTGACGTTTTTTAAATAGCCTATAAACTTCCCTAGGGTGTAAGCTATCACCTTTCCAAATTTCATCGCAATCGGATAAACGGTATAACAGCGCATAAAATACGATCAAACATTGATTTTTATATATCAAATAGATGAAGCCTAATTTTATTTAGCTAAAATTTATTATTATTTTATTATTACCCACAGCGGTTTAAGATTTTCCACCACAGAAAAAGTTATAGAACTGAATAATACTTTCCCAAAAACACATCATCTATGGTTATTGGTTTAAGCCGTTTCTCCTTTTAAACCAGAAAAACATACACACTAAAGTTGCAAGTTAAAAAAGTTTATAAAAAGAAAACTTAACGCCTACCTTCTACCATTGACCCCAGATAGGTACATATGCATGTATTTTTCTCTTTTGTGACGTAGGCTAGAAAACTCATGGGAATATTATACTAGTAAATAAGAATACTTTAGATGTATCCCAAATTACCTTTCATGTTTCCGAATGGGTCTAAGATAGTCAAGTGAATAAAACTCCTACATCACTAGCGTTCCCTGTGGATATTTTAATTTTAAATTCTATTTTGGTACATCCCTACACATGCTCTTATTGAAGACACATACCTATTCTGAGTAAGACAACGAAAATAAAAGAAGGATAAAGCTTTTACCAGATTTCCCAAAGGAATTGTTTTAGTAAGTTATAGTTATAATATAATCTTAGTACAGAATCGGAAAAATGAGTCATCATAAATTTTGATACCCAACTTTGACTTCGTATAAAAAATTGCGGACGATTTTTCAAAGGGATGCTTCGGAGGCTACCGATTTTATTTTCATTACTCAGGGTTTTTTTTGTGATGAATACATTTTTATGCGGACATAGGTAAGTTCGTAGTCAAAACCTTTTTTTTTATATTTAAATTTTTTCTCACCCTCGTGGTTTACTAGAAATGAAACAATTAGAAGTCCTTTATTGGTCATTATTGCCAACATCTGAAAGAGTAAAGCCAAGAGTATTATTGTGTGTGTGACGGTGTGTTGACGTGTGTTTAAAAGTATGTGTGAGCTTGTAAGTCCATTTAAAAGTGTGGCTTCAATGTACATAATAAATTTTTTTATGATAATAGTTGTTACAAGTCACACTAAATAGGTATTTATATTTAATCGAAGCCACTTTATTAATTAGGCACTTACCAAAAAATAATACTTTTGACGAAGTGTTTTTGTTATACAAGCGTTGTATATGTTTAATAAAAATATATTTTTAGGTTTATTAATTATTTTATGACTTATAAGTTTGTATTACCTTAATTATCACCAGAATAATAATGACCAACAAGCGACCCTTTTCCGACCCGACAGAGAGCCTTACCAGAGGTAATTTATTTTATTTATTTATTGACTAATACATTTAAAATTCATATTAATAATTAAGGGTACATGATCCGACGGAAGCCTTATAAGGCTTATCTATCAGATGATGAGTTATAAAATTTGCAATTTAATTTAATAATAGTAACAGTTTTGATATTATTAACTTACATTAACTCAATACATGTTCATAGAAATGTTCTACCCATTGCCGTTTAGCTAACAGTAGATATTTTCGACTTTACTTAATTGATTTGACATTATTACTCAGATATTTATTTCTACTGTACATCAATTACTTCTTAGGGTATTTATAACATTAGGTAGTAAGTATGAAAAGTGTCGCTCTCCATATGAATTATTAGTGTGTGGAAGACTGAAATTATTTTGCTTCTAAAGAATTCTTTAATTAGGTTTTCGCGTTTTGAGGACAAGTTTAGGTACTTATGTTACTTGATACATATTTCAGTATTTGAAGTAAATAAGTTAAAGTAAGTAAGTCGTAGACCGGTAATTCTTTGCAATATGATAACAACTGATCACACTTTCTCTAGCATTTCTTTTTTACAGGAGGAACTTTAGGTTTTAGTAATCTTATTTGAAGTTTGTAGATTTTCTCAAGACGTGTTTTAATCGTCCTACCATAACTTATAAGACAATAAGTGATAACCGACTCCGCTAATGCTAAATAAAGTAGTCTTAAGGCTTTGTAGGACATTCGATATTGAAGTACATTCGCAGTCTGTCACATATGGTGTTAATATGCGTAGGTACTCCAGTTTAATCTGTTATCTATATACAGTCCAATATACTTTTGGTTAATTACAGTTCGCAAGTACAGCTACAGCGATTATGCAGACAATGGTGTAAATGGGCCACAATGCTGGGGGAGACACTAGTTTTGTTTTGGATAGAATGGACATGCATAGCTTTGATTTTTGGGCATTCATTCCTAGCCCGGCATCGTGGGCCCACTTACACACTCGATTAAAGTCAATTAAAATTGATCTCTCATTTCGTTCATAAAATACACACGAATCCGTTAATAAAATTAAAAATGACTTAAATAGAATAACTCAATGGTCAAACAAAAACTGTCTTGTGCTTAATCCTATGAAAACAAAGTACATAGTAATAGGCTCCAAAAAAATTAAGGACATTTCAGCTCACAAACCAGCACTATCTATTTCTGACCAACAACTAGAATGTGAAGAAAAAGCCCACAACCTAGGGCACCTACATTATTAATAGCCATCTTAGATTTGAATCTCACATTCTGTAAGCAGTTCGAGGATGTTTTTACTGCCTTAGGCTTCTATACAAAATTCGCTCAGTATTGATACAAGAATTAGACTATGCAAGTCCTTAATACTTTCCAAACTTAATTATGCGGACATTGCCTATGGTAATTGCTTACTCGCTAGATCAGAACGATTAGTACAACTTTTCTATCAAATTGTATAGTTCAAAAGTTAAACAGGATTCTAGTTTTTCATACAAATGGTTTTAAAAAAGATTTCTAGTTAATAGAACGTTAACTTTAACGCCCACCATCGCGAGTGGCTCAGTTCTCGAACCAATAACTATGCTGGGATATCTGCTCACGAATTTGCTCTGACCTATGGATTCTCTCAGCTGGTACTTTCTCCAACGAGAATACCAGATATAGAGGAACATACGAGCTCCTTACTGGACCTTCTGCTGACTACTCGTCCGGACGGATACTCCGTCTCAGTGGATGCGCCTCTTGGCTCCTCGGACCACTGTCTCGTTCGGACTCAAGTGTCATGCACACAACCCGATCCTTCTGGGCCAACTAATTGGCGTCGTGTGTGGCACTATAAGTCGGCAGACTGGGATGGATTGCGAGAATTTTACGCATCGTACCCGTGGAGGCAGATCTGCTTTAACTCAGAAGATCCTGACGTCTGCGCAGCCGCAGTCACTGAGACAATCCTTGCTGGTATGGAATGTTTCATTCCTAACCTGCGAGTAGCTGCCGGCGTCAAAAAACGACCGTGGTTTAATAGGTCTTGCAGAGAAGCTAAAATTCTTAAGCAAACTGCGTATGAGGCTTGGACCACGGCTCGTAATAATAAGGATCCGAATATTTCTGAGTTAAAACGCAAATTAAATGCTGCCTCGAGGTTCAGTAAGAAAGCAACTGCCAGAGCAAAATTCCAATTCATCGGCAAAATAGGTGGGCGACTTGCGAGCTATCCTTCTGGGAGTCGTGCTTTCTGGTCGCTTGCCAAAGCTGCCGAAGGGAACTTCTGCCAGTCGTCGTTACCACCACTGCGAAAGACCGATGGTGACTTGGCCCATAGTGCTAAAGAGAAAGCCGATCTACTGGGCAGTCTCTTTGCCTCGAACTCGAATATGAACGATGAAGGCGCTGTACCACCTACTATACCGTGGTGCGGTAAGACCATGCCGGAAATCTCCATAACGCAGCGGGAGGTCAGGCGGGCGTTGCTCTCTCTAGACGTTCATAAGTCGAGTGGGCCAGACGGTATACCAGCAGTGGTGCTTAAGCAGTGTGCTCCTGAGTTATGTCCTGTACTCACGCGCCTCTTCGCGCTTTCCTACCACACTAGGCAATTTCCGTCTTCATGGAAGACTGCGAATGTGCACCCGGTGCCCAAAAAGGGCGATAGATCAGATCCATCGAATTACAGGCCTATCGCTATTACCTCTCTCCTCTCTAAGGTGATGGAGCGTGTGATCAACACACAGCTTCTAAGATACCTAGAAGTACACGATCTGGTCAGTGACCGTCAATATGGCTTTCGCCACGGTCGCTCGACTGGTGACCTTCTAGTGTATCTCACACACCGATGGGCACTAGCCATTGAGAGTCAGGGGGAGGCATTGGCATGTAGCCTGGACATAGCGAAGGCGTCGATCGGGTCTGGCACCGCGGTCTTCTATCGAAGTTGCCATCTTACGGAGTGCCCGAGGGTTTGTGCAAATGGGTGGCTAGCTTTTTGTCCGGCAGACGCATACGAACCGTAGTTGACGGTAGTTGCTCTGATAGCATGGACATTAATGCTGGTGTCCCGCAAGGCTCTGTGCTGTCTCCTACGCTGTTTCTACTGCATATCAATGACATGTTGGACATCAACAGCATACATTGCTATGCAGATGACAGTACTGGAGACGCTTTTTACACGGGTCGTGCAAACATCCCTCGTTCCGTTGTGGAGGAAAACCGCGGAGAACTTGTGTCTCAAATCGAGACCACACTGTCCCAGGTCTCTGACTGGGGACGGGTAAACTTGGTCCGATTCAACCCTACAAAGACACAAGTATGCGCATTCACCGCTAAGAAAACTCCATTCACTGTAGTCCCACAATTCCAGAACACTCCCCTCTCCATCTCCAAGAGCATTGGGATCCTTGGTGTCGACATCTCCAGCGATGTTCAGTTCCGAGATCATTTACAAGATAAGGTGAAGCTGGCGTCCAAAAAACTTGGTGTACTCAACAGAGCGAAGCAGTACTTCACGTCGGGGCAAAGGTTGTTACTTTACAAGTCGCAGGTTCGGCCCCATATGGAGTACTGCTGCCATCTCTGGGCAGGTGCACCCGGATACCAGCTTGGTCCTTTTGACTCGGTTCAACGACGGGCTGTGAGAATTGTCGACGATTCCAAACTCACTTGCGGTATCGAGCCCTTAAGTCTGAGGAGAGACTTTGCCTCACTGTGTGTGTTCTACCGCTTGTACAATGGGTTGTGTTCTGAGGAATTGTTCGAAATGATGCCCACGGCTACTTTCTACCATCGCACCGCTCGCCATCGGCAGGGAATTCATTCTCACACTTTAGAACCTAAATGGTCGCGTACAGTGCGGTTTCAGAGAAACTTCCTCCCGCGAACGCTTAAGTTGTGGAATGAGCTCCCTGCCAAGGTTTTCTGCAAGGACTACAGCATGGAGTTCTTCAAGAAAGAAGTTATTAGATTTCTGAAGGGTCGGCAACGCGCAAGTGATACCCCTGGTGTTGCAAGCGTCCATAGGCTACGGTGACCGCTTACCATCAGGCGGGCCGTAAGCTTGTTTGCCACCTTAGTGGTATAAAAAAAAAAAAAAAAAAAAAAAAACGTTTTACAAGATTTTGGAAAAACCACAGACCTAGGTATGACTGAGAAATTTCACTGTGATTGATCAGTAAATGTCGAAAATTGCGCTGTGAGGCGTTGCGAATCGTATCCTTTTAATTAATTGTCCTCGACATACATAGAACTGCAGCCTTCCGTGGGGGTTTTAAATTCTCTGCCATGCAACCGGTGCTCTAAAATATAAGAAAACGTTTATAAAAAACTCAAGGATTATCTATTAAATAAACAAATACTTCTTTAGATTCGGTTAAGTACTTACATTTTATATATTTTCTTGGATACATATCTCTTATATTCTTTCGACCAAAGCAGCATAGGGAAACAAATATGACAGTCAATATTGGTACCTACTAACTTATTTATTTTATCTGTTTTTAAGTTATTTGTTTGTGATATGTACAAAAATTATCCAAAAAGTGTTTATATTCTATTTGTCCAGTATATCAATAATTAATTTTAGTACTAGGTGGGTAGGTTTAGTCGTTCCTGATAAACCCACATATGTTTTTTTAAACATATACATTACATACTTATTTATTTATTATTCTACTGTTAGCCCTAGTTTTGTAATCATGTGTGTATCAAATTTAATTTCCTCGTTTTAAACATATTGTAGGACCTAGTATTTAGTGTGTGGGTATTTGAGCTATGAAACAGGAATTATAGTATGGTTATTAGACATTTTTTTGCTCTTTGGTAGTGAGTGAGTCCTCCGTTTTAGGGTTCCACTGAAAATCAGTTATTTGCTCACTGTGAGCACAGCGTTGAGTGGAATACCTATTTGGCTAATAAATGTTTACAGAATTATAAGCTTGTTTGCCACCTTCAAACAACAAAACTTCCGATAGAATGTACATTTAAGATAATTTTTGTTACCTATATTATATATATTTATGTATATATGTATGTGTGCAAATGTGTGTGATTGTATGTTTACATATACATATATACCATTTATTGTTTATTAGTAAAATAAATGTGTTTCTCCTTCTTTCTCTTCTTCATTTTGTTACATAATATACAATTTATATATAAAATATGTATATTTAAGAATATACGAGTGCATTGTCTATATTAAATCTTTAATAAGGGTCTTCTTTCGACATACAACAAAATATAAAATATAGGCATGCCTAGGCAGGTAACCAAGGTACATATATAGCTTATTGGCAGACTTGTAATAGTTCCTAGATATCTTATAACTGTTTTCTTCTTATATCTATATTTAACTTTATCAGCGGAAGCTGCATTTCTGATACGATCGAGTTATCTGTCACATTATATGTTTTACTATCTCGTATCCCATGGTGTTACCCGCACGATTTTATTCTTACCCATACAAACTTTTGTGTCCTATCTAACCCCTTAGGGAATTATTTTCCAAAAATGCTGAAACACGTCACTCTTTATTGGCAACTATAAATAAGTCTATATACCACCTGTCATGGGTTTATTTACAAAAACCCTGATTTCAATGAATAGTTCAATGCCCTACACTATAATAATTTTCCAAAATCAGTAGAACACGTCATTCTTATCTTAAAAACCTTTTATGAATTTTACTGGTAACTATGGTAGATACAGAAATTATATCTATAACATTTTTAAGGATTTTTTTTAAATTTATTATATTTTTAATATTGCTTATTATCATTGAATATTTTTAAATAATATGATCAAAGTTTAAATAACGAAAACAGAGCGCTAATTTCCAGTTCAATAAAATTTTAACATCAATGTGTACGACAACAAACATTATCTAATTGAATTTTCTCACTCACTAAAAATACATATTTAACTTTGGATCAGGTAACATTGTTTACCCATGCCTAAATATATCTGCTCTCATTCGTTAAAATTTAAATTACGAACTTAAAAATTGTTCCTTAACTGCATACCTTATACACATGATTCATTAATTTAAAAAACAGTTGTTTTTCAAAACACTTGCTCATACCGCCTTTGCTGCACCGTTAAGCCGCCGTTTCAGCTTCAATTATACATACTTATTTCGTAACAGTTTTTTTTTGTAATTTTAAGCAAAAAGAAATTCTACCTATGAACTAAGTTTCTTTCTTTGGAAAAATGAATCCAACGTGTTTGTTAAACACTTATCGGAACTATTAGGTGCTATTAAATTAAAAACCTTTTTACAACATTTTACAACTAATATAAATAATCTCTGTCCTGCAAGTGTGTTGAAATCAGTTGTATCAAACTCCTGAGTTCTGCTTAATGTATACTCGCCTTAACTACATCCACACCTTCAGTTACGGATGCAGACCACAACATGGGGTGTAATAAGCAACCTTATTTACTTGAATCACAATTTACTGTAAAAGTATTTCTTTTTTAGGGTTCGTACCCAAAAGGTAATTAGCGAAACCCTATTACTAAGATTCCGCTATCCATCCGCCCGTCCGTCCCTCTGTCACCAGAGTGTATCTCATGAACCGTGATAGTTAGACAGTTGAAATTTTCACAGAAGATGTATTTATGTTGCCACTATAATAACAAATACTGAAATACAGAATAAAATAAATATTTAAGGGAGATCCCATACAACAAACGGGATTTTTTTGCTCGTTTTTGCTCGATATTGATAACGGCAACAGGTGAACGCTTGAAATACTCACAGAATATTTAGTTATATATTCACTTTAGAAATGAATAATTAAATTAAAATGAAACAAATATTTAAGAGAGGCTTCCATACATCAAACGTGATTTTTTTGCGGTTTTTGTAGATAATTGTACGGAACCCTTCGTGCGCGAGTCCAACTCGCACTTGGCCGATTTTTTTACCATGCCATAACCAATATGTTCGTTTCTACGAAGTTTACAAATACTGATTATTAGTTTTTTAATAAATTGTCTCTATATTTGTTTTAAGAAACTTATATGTTTTATCTAAATATTGTTTATGCTAATAGAACATCTATAAAGAAAACAGAAAGCCTTGCTCCGTAAATCAAACTCACACTTGACTGTTAATATTACTTTGTTTCAAACAAATTCTTTGAGATCCATTTATTTGTTTTACGACTAATGTTATGGGTGAATCTTCTAAAACAAAAATTTTTGTAAAAGTAAAAAAAATTCCTAACTTTCAGGCGGCAACTTTATGAGCAGTTAACGTCAATTTTGATTATTAAATTTTTGTTTGCTGAAGGCTTTGACCTTTAGTAGTCCTTAGAACCTTAGTCTTTGCGTCTAAAATTAGATATTTATATAAATAAGAATTATGTTAAAAATAGTTTTCTCTTAATTTTCTCTTAGGTAAATATTTGGGAAATTGGTAAGTTAATATATCAATTCCTTGTCAATATATCTTCGATTTTATAATGTATCAAAAATTGTGATCTACATAATACAAGGAGTAAGGATAAATTGGTAGTTCCAAAATGTCGTCTTTAGAAGGTACATACCTAATTCTTTTGCAATACAAAGTGTATATTTCTAAAATAAAATTCCAGCACATATGGATGATTTACCTCAAAATATATTTATAATTTATGTTAAAGTCAAAAAAAACTATTACAAAGTTGTAATATATTTCGTTCGTTAATATTTTTGAATAAGAACATTGTATGTAGTGTAGGGCTTTATTGTAATCAAGTATGAAGTTGAAATAATATAAAAGATTAACTGCAGAGTTTCTTGCGGGTTCTTCTCGGTAGTAAAACATTCCGAACCAGTGGTCGATTTTTAAAATTAATAATTAAACAGACGATTCAAAAGATTAAAGTGCTGTTTAAAAGTCCATTTAAATAAAAAGTATGAGTTTGAGTTAAATATGTTTTAATGACAAAATTCCTGTCGAAAGTGTGTCGTGTTCAAGAAGTTATTTCTGCCTATTATGTGAATGCCTGAATTGCAGTAAAAGTTTGAAATTTTGTTAGCCTATTTGATTAATTAACATTTTGTTTAGTGGTCTGAAGTAAAAATATGAATATTAATGCTAGTTTGATGTTTGCCAAAACCTTAAAATTAAATAAAACTCAGCCACAATACAAAAAATATCGATGTGATTTTATTTTAAATACTGTAGAGAAGTTATATTCAGCGTTCATTTGGAAAAAATATGCTTATTTCGGTAGTTGAATGAATATTATTATCAAGATTTGAAACATTTTATATAAACATAGTATAAAACAAAGTCGCTACCACTGTACGATAACGATACCTCGAGCTGCTCAGCTTTTATGCTCTCACTATAATTTGTATCTTTTGTCTAGTGAAGATGGTCCATAATGTGATTCTATTTCAAAAATGCTGACCTTTAGATCTTTTAAACTACGCAACGGATGTTAATGCGGTTTTCATCAATATATTAAGTTACTCGAGAGGGAGGTTTATACTTATATTCAATATTCTTTTATGTAAGTTTGTCGAAATATGACGATAATTGTTCAAGATGTCGGATAAATCATGACGACGGGAAGCTTTGCATAACGTGCGTTGGCTAAACCTTAAGATACATATACATCAAAATAATGTACTACAAAAAAGTAGGTCTTTAAAAGGCCTGATGATAAGTCACTGATGGCATATATTTCTTCTCTTATCTCTTAAGGTTGGCAGGTATATTCTTTCAAAAGTGTGACGAAGAGTTTATTTTACTTGGGAAGCAATTTTTATCATTATAGTATTGATCCTTATCTTCTTTAATATGTTAGTTACTTTAATTGTTTAATGTAAAATAAAATTGACCTAGACTGGATATAATTCCAATGAATAACAAGAACTGCGTGTAATATGCATAAAAAAAAAGGTTTCCTTGACGAGACCTACGACATTTGTATGCATTATTTTGTGTATGTAGGTGGTTGCAAAGATATTTGTTTTCTTATTGTGCAATGCGTAATATAGCGCAACAAACTTTTCTGACCCAGTGGTCAAACAACAAAACTACAGCCGCCATATTAAAATTCTGTGAACTTACGCGACACTAGCGACTGACACCCAGGTTGGTAAAGTTTGTTGCGCTGTAGGTACTTATTCAAAAATGCTTTCCTTTATAGAATGTTGCAAATTATACTGATTTCGTTACATGCAGTGAATCATTTTTAAGGTTAAAGGTCGTATTTTTGGTAAACAGGTATTTACTATAAAAGATCATTACGTATTACCGTTGCCAACCGTCCCGTATTTCACGGGACTTCCCATATTTTCTGGCTTACATTTCAATTTTCCGCCGTGACAGGTTATGTACCTACCGTATTTTACAAAACGGATAAACGACGGGCTGAGAGAAATATATACAAGCCTTTTTTTAAAGAACTTGACAGACCCAACGACAACGGATTCTGTTTTTTTTTCCTTTCGAGATACGGAAACCTAAACAGATTTTACATCACGGAAACATTGTGGTGACCCAGCTCTACGACAACATAAACATAGTCATAAGGCCTAATAACAAATTATTTCTTTTACTACAAAAGCCTTATCAACGTGTGTATCAATCCTACAGTCTAATAAATGATAAAAGTTTAATAAACACTTCTGCACAAAAAAATGCCCCCTTAAATATTTGTTTTGTTTAATGTAATTATTTATTTTTAAAAGTAACTATATAACTAAATATTCTGTGAATATTTAAAGCGTCTAAATGTTGACAATATCAAGCAAAAAATCAAGTTTGTTGTATCGGAGCCCCCTTAAATATTTATTTTATCTATTTTTTAGTATTTCTTGTTATAGCGGCAAAATAAATACATCTTCTGTGAAAATTTCAACTGTCTAACTATCACGGGTCATGAGATACAGCCTGGTGACAGACGGACGGACGGACGGACAGCGGAGTATTAGTAATAGGGTTCTGCCTTGGTTCCGCTAATAACCCTTTGAGTACGAAATCCTAAAAAGTAAAGATATGGCCAAGTGAATATCTACAAGCTATGTTATTACTTTTCAAAACTAAGTGAAACATAGTGAGCACCGTTAGCGCCAATGAGTGTAATCACATTTGTCATGCCTCTCGTTAATTTTTAACATCGTCAGATCAAAATGCTTTGTCCGCTTTGAGAAGACGTTGGCCGAGCAGCTGAAGCTGAAGCGGCAATGGGCAGGCCACATCGCTCGTCAAATCGATAACCGATGGGGAAGAAAGTTTCTCAAGTATCGACCACGGATCGAAAGACGCAACGTGGGCCACCTCCTACCAGGTGGACAGACGACCTGGTCAGCTGCAGAAAGCGCATGGGTGCGGGTGGCTCAGGGTAGCCTATGTTCAGCAGTGGACGTCTTGCGGCTGAAACGACGAATGTTCTCTCAATGGGTCTGCTTTAGAGGCTTATTTTTTACTTTTTAGTTGATTTGAATTCGGGTTATGAATTTTGTTATCAAAATAATATGTTAAATGCCATAGAGATTTGTCATAATAATAGAGAAAATACTTTTGGCTCGACTTAGGGTTCCCAAGTAAAATAAGTTTATTTATTTTTATATACACCAAGGAAAGTTTTCCAACACTAGTCATATTTGTACTATATATATAAAATCGGCTAAATTCTTGCATAACTGGAATGCAATTATAGTTCCGTAAAATGAGAATTATTGCGGATATCTGAGAAATTTGTAAGCCGATTTGTTTTGAAACAATTTCGGTTGGAAGTGAGGAAGTACAAAACAGAGTAGCTACATATTAGTTCACAAAGTGACAAAGCTCTGCGACAATGAATTTGTCCGATTTCACGTCTCATCGACTGTTTCCGTTCGCAATATACCGACATGCGATGAAGCTAGTCGAGTGAAAATCGATTTCAAATATTCTCGAGCGACAAGGAACATTATTCACGGAACAAATGTCCCGCTGCCTGGTCCATTAACAGTTATGAGACTAAGATAAAAATAGGCATTATTTCGTAATATCCGAACAAACGTAGGCTGTTTTGTTGTTCTGATTAATTTGTTAAAACACAGTGATTTAATAACGTGAAACCCGAAACGAAAAATTAAATAAAAAGTAAGGACGGAAATAGTTTTATCGATTCCTGTAGGAGACCACAATGTACTGTAATAAAAAGTCTGTTATAATAACTTTTTAAATAACTAAGCATATTCTGTATTCTGTTTAAATTGTTTGACGCAGATAATTTGACTTGAATCAAGTTTGCTACATTAAGTAATTTAATTAGTGTCTAAATAATTAAACTTAAATGTTATGGTTAACCAAAGGAGGTTGTTTTTATTATACATAACACCTACATTAAAAACAATTCAGTGGCAAGTACCGCACGAGCAAATCTTCTCTTTTTATATTTGAGAATTTATACATAAAGATTACGAGTATTATTGCGTATTCAAAAAAAAAAACAGTTTTTTAGCGATAAAAAAAACAAACCGCTCTACCGATTTTGCTCTAACTTTTTTCAGATCTAAAAGTCATAACGTGGCATATAGATTGATATGGTGACGAGAGCAATTTGATCCATTGGTTCTTAAGACATCGAGGGTCAAGAAAAGCTAACAAACATATTCACACACACACGCACACTAAGAGACTTCACTCTAAAAATGATGGCAAACAATTCTCCAGGTCCCAAAACGTAAAGAAAATGCAAATTTAGGGATTCCGATTTTCGGACCTATTATAATAACTCCGTCCGTGTGTCTGTCTGTTACCTTTTCACGCTTAAACCGCTGTACCGATGAAGATGAAATTTGGCATGGAGATAGTTTGAGTGCTGGGGAACGACATATGTTACTAGAAAACGTCAAGTGTGAGTCGGTTTTTTTCTATAATTGAGGAGTTGCCGTTGAACTCCTACACCGATACCCGAATTTAGGACGGGTGGAACCTCGAGCAAAAGCTAGTCATGTATAAATTAAGAAATTGGCATTTATTATAAGTTTTTAAAATTACGCGTTCTATTACTAATTTAAAAATAATAAAATAGGATTACGTTTTTATTTGATTATAGAACGCACCGCCCGTCTACCCGTGACCAAGGCTAGTGTAACCCAGCCGAAACGTCGGGAAAAAGGTATTTTGCCAAATAACGACGCGTTTAATCCCGTTTTATTATTTTTGACGTGACAACGTCTTATAAATTGGTTTGCCGGGTGACACTTCAAGAAACTGCGTTACGATCCGCTCACGTTATGCGCTCACAATGAGAGCGAGTGAGAGGCACGCGCCCGCCTAAGAGCGAGAGAGACAGACATAAAATCATTGTCACGTAAAACTTTCGCCCGTATACCGACTTTACAGGCAACCAGTTTTTTTTAAATTGACATTTATTACTTAGGTAACATTATGAACACATTACCGAGCTTATTTATTTCAGAATTTACAGAAGCAAAACTAAACGACTATAGTCGTATTTTCTTTACAGTATCCTCAATCAAGCTCGTTCCACCCACATCCTCTGTCTACTGAAAGCTCCATTAAGCATATTTTTGTAATATCATCTTTCTCTTAAGGTTTAAATGGATATAAGCAATCCCTGTATGTAAGAAAGTTTATAAAATGTGATAATAGATAAATATTATACACACCATAACACACAGTTGTATCTGGTACAAAACTAAACAACGCTTGTTCTACGGATAACGGATAACGGATCCAAATACTTATGTACTTTTTTTAATTAAATTAAAGACCCAGCTACTCGGATTTTGAAATAAAATAAATAGCTGAATGTAGTTGGCCAGAATAAACCAAGTCTTTATTAATAAAATGGCGTTTCTCAAGGTAGTGTTTTATGCCTATTTCTATTGTTACGATATAAACATGATATTTTAATAATTAAATTGAAACGAAGAAATTCTAAAATACTTAAAGTATAATTGTAAATATATAATTAAAAACTTGACAAAACCTCAATATGGTACATCTACGTAAATAATTAATATAGCCTAGATATTGTTTTCTACAATCGTTATTGCTTTGAAATTTTACTCACAACAATTTTTCTGTTTATAATTATAAATCCTTTATAATTCTGAATTTTAATTTTTCTTATTATATTTAGGGCAAAAAATATAAGTAAAATGTAAAATAGCAAAGAAGAAAAATGTGTTATAAGGCGGCAGTACTACCTGACAGAAAACTCGAGTAAAAACAAGGACGACGCGATAAGGATCTGAACGTGCGTGAGTAGTGCAACTCACTGAGACTTAAATTGAATTAAATAAATAAATTACTAGTTATATTATTGCTATCAAAAAAGGGTTTAAAGCAGTATCAGGGCTATGCCTTAACAAAGCTGAAAACTTAGATATCACACTTAGAACTTGAAAGATTTCTTTGCCAAAACATTTAAAAAAGGGTCAATTCAGTTTTTATTATCGAACAAAATTTCATTTACCGTGATGCAGCTCATCTAGATCTGGAGACATTTTTGCCAAAAAAATGTTATTGTGATAGTCAGCCTCTTAAATAAGGTAGGTATGTTATTTTCTCCCAGAGTAAAACTTGCAATAGTACAGTGAAAACTATTTTAAACATGAATAAGGTAGGGTGCAGCCTTAAACCGTCGCTTCCGGGTGCTGTCATTTGACAGCAGTAGTTAAGCTACGTCAAAGTACCTATAAGTGGCTTAAAAGTTGAGTAGCCACTAGTTCGACTACGACCTAAGCCTTTTGTGTCTAAGGAAATGCCAAAATATGGATAAGTGGGTTCATTATATCTAGAGAACACTTTCTTAGAGGCGTTTTCAAAAAAATTAGTTTTATTAAATTAGTAACTTAAATATTTAAGAGAAAAAGTAGTTAATGAAAGTCGTTTGTGTAATAAAATAAAGTATAGTTAGGACTAAGTCATAAAATAATAGTTTAATGAATTTGTAACTTTACTGCTTAAAAACAACAAAACTATATTGTAAGCAGTAAAACTGATACTAATAAACATGTAAAACTATATATAATAAAATATCGAAGGATTACGATACGCTGTATTTTAACGTGCCTACCAGTGTACCAAGTGCGTCAACACAAATGCTTCATCAACGTAATTAATCTGGACGGCCGAACTTCACTTGCTTGCGGCGCAAAGCCACCTGACGTTTTCTCAGAGATATGTATCTCATAGACATAATATATTTCAGAGCTATCTACATAATATTGCGAAAAAGTTTGAGTATTTCTTAGTGAAGATGATTGAAATGTATTTTATTTGTGTGTATTTATGTTTTTAGTCAATTAGTAACAATAAACTTATTTTTTTTTCCTTTCTTTCTCAGTAAAACATTACCTCAGTACAATATTTGTTATGTGTAAAAGTAAAACATTATCTCAGTACAATATTTGTTATGTGTAAAAGTAAAACATTATCTCAGTACAATATTTGTTATGTGTAAAAGTGAAACATTATCTCAATACAATATTTGTTATGTGTAAAAGTGAAACATTATCTCAGTACAATATTTGTTACGTGTAAAAGTAAAACATTATCTCAGTACAATATTTGTTATGTGTAAAAGTGAAAAATTATCTCAGTACAATATTTGTTATGTGTAAAAGTGAAACATTATCTCAGTACAATATTTGTTATGTGTAAAAGTAAAACATTATCTCAGTACAATATTTGTTATGTGTAAAAGTGAAACATTATCTCAGTACAATATTTGTTATGTGTAAAAGTGAAACATTATCTCAGTACAATATTTGTTATGTGTAAAAGTGAAACATTATCTCAGTACAATATTTGTTATGTGTAAAAGTGAAAAATTATCTCAGTACAATATTTGTTATGTGAAAAAGTAAAACATTATCTCAGTACAATATTTGTTACGTGTAAAAGTAAAACATTATCTCAGTACAATATTTGTTACGTGTAAAAGTGAAACATTATCTCAGTACAATATTTGTTATGTGTAAAAATAAAAAAATGGCAGTAAATCTTATTAGATCTGAATAAAATTTTAATAAATAATTTAAAATTCCCCTATTGGTTGGGCGTATACTTATACCTAATTCAGGCGTGGAGTAGTCTTGTAATGGTTTTTTTGAATTTCCTATCCAATCCTAATCCTAATAATCCTATCCAATCATATATATATTCCTATATACCTACCTTCCAGGAAGAAAAAGAACGCCGCACCAGTGCCCTCTGCGACCAGTGGTTTCGCAAAGCTCAAATAAGAAGCATCGAACGCACCGCGCCGCCGCTGCCTATATATTATGAATCTATCATTTAATATGAAGTTCAATGATAATTAATTATAATATTGTTTATCCACTCGCGTTAGTGTTGTTTACGAATACGAAAAAGAGTGAACTTTTGGATAAACTTATGTGTGTACACTAACTACGAACTATTGTAATATAAATAAGTATTCGACTTCGGCATCTGAATTAGCTATAAAGTGGTAAGTCCTGCCTAAATTTCCTTCTGTTTTCTTAGATTCTAAGATTCTATTCCAGGATTAACGCCACGCCTGAAAACACGCTTCCATACACCATCTTGTCAAACATCATCTAAAACCAAATACAGTCCACTTATACTCCATTATTAAATTGAAATGTTGTATGATACAAATATAAAATACCGAACGATGAAAATACTAACTTATCTAAGATTAAATAAGACTAACTGAAGAAATTTTAACTGAAGCACAGCGATCGATAACTATCGAAAAAATATAGTTTGTTTTCGATCCCGACTTCAACAGCAATCCAAAATCAACAACAAGAAAGGGCAACTCCTTGTGCCCTTACTTTAAGCTTTGGCGAAACAGTCACGATTAAACATTCAATTACAACGATTGGACCTTTTATTTGAATATGCGATTTTTATTAGATTTTGTTACTTTCTTAAATTAACATTATTTATACACAACAATTTATTACCCGCGACTTTGCTCACGTGGACGTTGAATCTACAATCATATCGATATTTTTTATAAACACATCAATCTTAATTTTTAACCTAAAGGCCAAATGCAAATTTTTTGCATTGATTTCTATACAAACTTTCCAATTATTTTGGCCCCTTAGGAAATGAATTTTGCAAAATCGTTCTTAAGTCTTTGCTTACGTTATAACAAAAACCTCTAAGCATAGATCCAGTAGTTTGGGCTATGAGTTTGTATTTCAGTCCGTCAGTCAATTCACTCTTTTAGTTAAACATTTTACAGTTTGTTTATTTTAATTAAAATGATAACTCTGAACTTGTTTTGTAGTTATTTTACACTGATAGATAGCTTAGAACTTAGAGGAATTTAACCCTTCTTCGTTTTGTAATCTACCGCCGTTATTCATTCAAACCATTCGATTACAAATAAACATTCATCTTTACCCAATCAATCTATCTTAAACATTCAAAGAGATCGGTAGGTTTTAAACTTTCAAGCCAACAAGTTTAAAAGCAACTTTTAAACCTGTATAAATTGGCAGCCGTAGCTAACTACAAGCCAAGTTGACATGAAATCACTACAACATCGACACATTTTATTTGCCATCTTCAACGTAGAAATCACTTCATCATCACCTCTTTTTATTTCCTATCTTAAAAATCGAAATTATTTCAATATTGCTGCTTTTTAATCTGCAACATTGGAATCACTAAAACGTCGCCCCTTTTAATAGCTATTATAAAAAATGAAATCACTACAATTCTATTTCTTATTATAATTGTAATTCTATTCAATGCAAATTACATTAATGCTACTGTCACCTAAACTTGTATTACTTATGAAAAGGGATAGGAACTTGTATCCCTTTTTATTTTTAATTTAATTTTTTGGCCTGCGTCCCGTAGCAATTAAAAAGTTTATAAAATAGCTTTGGAATGTTTAACTTAATGATGCCAAGGTTGAGAAAGGATTAATTAAGATTATGGTATAACGGTTGAGAATTTTAACGAGCTCTTAGAAACCTAGTTCATTTTAAAATAGTCTTTAATAATATCTTGCTTTCGTTTTAATTTTGTACTTGTGCTAGCGTAACCTTTAAATTAACCTTTGGCTTTTCCCGTATTATGTTTGAAAACGTCTTGGTTCAGATACTGCTAGAAATTCAATAAACGAGGGTCAACAAAGTATGTTATTTGGGTTTAGTTATGAATTCACAAATTATTTATTTCACGAAAAAAATGTTTAAAAACGTTGTGAAAAACCGGGAGACTTAACCAGGTGGGAGAGTTGAACGACGTCATATAAATTTATTCTAGCTAGAAGCTTAGCTGCCAGGTTATTGCATTATCTTCTCTCTGCCACTGTGACGTGCGGCGCCATATTGCTTAAATCTAGTATAATATAATTTTATTAAATAAGGTGGTTCACTACGACAAAATTATGTCAAATTATCATTAACAAAAATGAAAGTGCTGAGTTTGAAAATGTTGTATATATTTTGGGGACGACAAATCTGAAAACCAAGCCAAATATATAGTCTGAAAATACGACAGCTGGAAATTATTCTATTTTTGAAATGGATTGAGAAATGGTTCCAGTTCTTCAGTAGCAACATAAATTTAGCGAACTAATTTAGAGAAAAAGTCTCTAAAATGTTAATTGAAAAACCTATAAAATAATACAACAATATATTAAAACTGTAAAAGTGCCCAAAAGTATTACCCTGTAGTAATCTATGACTGTTATCCTATAATAGACGAAACTTATATTTAAATATGTATTGCCAACTGTACGTTTATAAGATTTATGTACTAGGTAGCGTAGCATCGAATTTGTACTGTACGTTTATTTGGTTATATATCCCTGTTAGGTTTAATTATCTAATAAACAACTTGTCCAAAGTTGTAGGTTACTCAAAACAGTTTGCTGTTGTATTCCTATTAATTAATTTCTGAATTTCGTACATATATTCATCTCGCTCAAACTTCATTTATTAGTGAGACTTGAGACAAATCTAATTTTTCAAAAAAAATGCCAAAATTCTTAAATTTTATATATAATATATGTGTAAGTAAAGAGGAGACATTATAAACCAACGTCACGTCTCAGACGAATATACAACTTACTACGTCAGTGCCCGACGGGGGAAGGTCTGTTCTCACCATTTACCCCAGCTTACCATATATTATTATTGATACCATTGACTCAGTAGCTAATTTTGAACCTCTTGGTGTTGAAATTTTGCGTCAGGTTTTTTTTTATGTTTTTTAGTTTCTTCTACCTAAAACTGAAACAAAAAATTCTTAAAATGTATCAAAACAAAATCATTTTACCAAAAAGTAATGAAAACGATAAATAATTTATTTTTATTAGAAAATTGAGTTTAAACACGGTAATGGTTCTTTTTTATAGTTGTCAGTAAAACAAATTTGCTAAAAAAAATAACATAATGAAGAAAAATTCAACGCTAGGGGTTCAAAATCATGTGTTGTACGTTGTACGATGTCACTTACACCCTGTATAAACAATAGGTACTATTCATTATGAGACGGCAGCTTCTAGCCTAAAAATGTCTAGATACCCTAGGATCTAGGACGCGTAGATAAGTAATCCATACTTATATTAATAAATGCGAAAGTAACTTAGTCTGTCTGTTACCTGTTCACGCTTAAACCACGTACGGATTAAGATGAAATTTGCCATGAAGATAGTTTGAGTCCCGAGAATGAACATACGCTACTTGAAAAAGTCAAGCGTGTGTCGGTTTTATTGCGCTATTGAAATTCTTCACCGATAAACGATTTAGGGCGGGTGGAACCGCACGAAATTGGGCATGGAAATAGTTTTAGTCCCGGGAAAGGACTTAAGGGAAAATATCTAGAAAACGTTAAGTGTGATTTGGTTTTTTTTTTTCTATTAAACCTACAAAATCCTATACCTATAACCACCTTTAGGGTGGGTGAAACCGCGGGCAAAAGCTAGTACAGAATAACTCAATGTAGGCGGTTTTTATTATTATATATAATTCCTTGGCTAATTTAAACTAATTTTGGTACAGTTGCATATCCTTACTTGATTTTTGTGTAAATTTGTTTGCTGATATGTGCTAATAAAAAAAAGCATATAAAAAAAATAATAGTGTGAATGTGATTAAAACGAAAAAAAAACATAATTCTTTTAAAAAACCAATCTCCGTGTGGTGGGCCGGTATTTCAAACTAGTTCGTTCTCCGTTCTATTTTCCCTGCGATTAAACTTTTTCCTTAAAACTTTCTTTCCGCTATTTCTTATAAGAAACTTTTACAATTCACCGAGTACCTGGAAATCAAGCAAATATGCGAATATACGTATCTAATTTGTGAACATAAAGTTTTCCATATAATGTAGTCTCGGATTTTGAGTTGTTTTTTGCTGTTATATATCTACTAGCTTTTGCCCGCGATTCCATCCGCTCTAAATTCGGTTATCGATGTACGATTTCAACGGCCTCTCATCAATTTTAGAAAAAAAACCGACTGACACTTGACATTTTCAAGTAGCTTATGTCTAGGCCAACTTTCTCCATGCCAAATTGCATCTTAATCGGTACTACGGTTTAGTCGTGACGAGGTAACAGACGAACAAACAGAGTTACTTTTGCATTCATAATATTTATATTTTTATATATTTACTGCATAACTTAGGGTTCCGTCGAATCAAATTTCTTGCAAATGTCTGAAGAAAGTACCTTATTGTGATTTTGTTTTAATTTTAGAACACACGATTAAAAAGTCAGAAAAGAAAAAAAGGGAGACGCTAAATTAAGGACTTTGATAACTAATAACTTGCATACAATAAAACTAACGAGAAAAAAGATTGTTTCAAAATCCAAGAATAATTTTCAAAATCACAAACGATAGGTTGCGCAATAAAAATCATACAGGAGTTTTATGTATGAGGATGTGTCTTAGATACCCTCTTGATTTTTAGGGTCTCGTACGAAAAGGGCAAAATGGAGCCTTAGCTGTCTATCCGCATTTGTAATAAGTCTGTTTGTCTGTCTGTCCAAGTATGTGACGGGTCTCTACTTCGTCAGCGTAGACTTACTATGTTGTGTAAAATATTGACTCAAAACTGAATATTAAATTTTTCAGAAAGGCAAATTTCTTTTTCTTACCCAAGCATATGTGGTATTATTTTCTAGAGCTCAGTATACAAATACGATTTATTTTCTAATATTCTACTTGAATTAAATCCCACCTCAAAACTCTAGTACCTACTAAAAAGTAAGAAATAACCCCCTATAGGTAGTAGGCAAACTGACAGAGCATTAAACTAGGTATATGTTGTCCTCGCTTTGATGTCAGATGCCAAAAATTTGCAGTAAAATATACAGTTTCAGTTACATACCATTCTTGTTACGGAGTCTGAAAACGCTGATTCAAGTGATTTGTAATTCGTAAAAAACTTATCATATTTCTATTAAATACTTAAAAGAAATATGAAATGTTTTTCACAGATTACAAATCACTTGGAACTACTTGACTACACAAATCAGTCGGTGGTGGCCGAGGGGTTTAAATTTCACTTCACGTCCCAAGTGGCGGGAGGTTCGAACCCCGGGGTCGGCGTGTACCAATGAGTCTTTTCTTAATTTCTCAAGTACACTGATGTATTTATTCACTCTACTGGCTTTTCGGTGAAGGAACACATCATGAGGAAACCTGCATACGCCAAGAAAAAAAAATTACTTATGTGAAGTTCACAATCCGCACTGGGCAAGCGTGTGGACTATGGCCCAAATCACCCTCGCTTATGAGGGTAGTCCGTATCCCAGCAGTGGGTACGTATGGAGGCTGGCAAGTACACAAATCTATTTGGCACATCATCGTTTTTTTATTTAATTTTCATTGAAAAACTTAATGTCGTTTATCATAATGCAGTAAAGTGTTTTTATATTAATTGGAAACATGCCAAAATTATAAAACTGTGTCATACCGCAGCCATCTGTCAGTCACAGTCGGACTATGACTATGAACATCATTTTTGCAATTCAAACTAATGTAAATCTAATAAAATTAGACACAAAACAATTCCTATTTCGTGATCAACAGAAAAAAATAGAAAAATCCTCTACGAATAAAGCGTCACCTTAAAATTATTTCAATCACTATCATTGTTATTTTTTGTTTTCAGGAAAAAAAATGAACAGACAGAAACTGGTGTGAAGTTAGCAACCCGCTTAGTGTTGCCATAATTTGTATATTTCAAACGTAAAATCAATTCTCTGTTTAAAATAGTCACTGCAACAATTTATTCGATTTTGACACAGTCGGCCGAAAGGACTCGAAAATGTTTTTAAAAGGTTTAAATTTTTAAATATTTAGCCTTTATAATTATTTTATATATTTATCGGTGGACTATATCTTCTATTGGTGACCATTGCTATGGCCACAGATGGTATAAAGATTACGAAAATATGAATGTAACCCCATAATTGCGGCTTAACTTAATAAGCTGGGCTAAATGAGCGCACCGCGTGCTACAAACTGCTGATCATTTTTCTTAAAAAATACCAAAAACTCTAATGAAATTTACTACTACAGAGCTTTCGTGCTTACAAAATCCAAAGATATTTTTCATGAGACTACCAAACTCCCGCCGGTTCACCCGCACAGTTTTCTGAAAGTGTTGAGTTAATTAATTAAGGACATTCAATTAAAACCTTTTTTCTATTTGTATTAGACATTGTTTTCCAAATTCGACTCTCTGTTTCTAGCGTAACGGACTTATATCTGTAATGCGATTGCTTTTAGAACACGAAACACAAAATTCTACATAAATTGCTAAATTACTGTGGAGATAGGTACTTGCAGTTAATGACTAATTAGAATTTTTCATATTTTTACTTTTTAGGGTTCCGTACCCAAAGGGTAAAAAACAGGACCCTATTACTAAGACTCCGCTATACGTCCCTCCGTCCGTACGCGACGCGACGGACGGACCGTCTGTCACCAGGCTGTATCTCATGAACTGTGATACTTAGACAGTTGAAATTTTCACAGAAGATGTATTTCTGATGCCGCTTTAACAACAAATACTAAAAACCAGAATAAAATATTAAGGGGGCTCTCATACAACAAGCGTGATTTTTTTTGCAGTTTTTATAGATAATGGTACGGAACCCCTTCGTACGTGTACTCGCACTTGGCTGATTTTCTAAAACACGCTGTATACGAAGAGTAAAAAAGAAATAAATGTGGCGGTGATAGTGTATGCTTGTATACAGAGTCGTAAGTATAAGCTGCTTACGTATTTGCCACTTGAGAAGCAGTGGCATATCCACAGAAAAGTGACGTTTCTGAAACCTGCACATTCTACGTAAAGTACGTTGATAGTAAACAGTAGTAATCACATACGACACAATTATACAACGTAATAACAAACAGATGTGCAATTTTTATCACAATCACAATTTAATGACTCCCCATTATGAATAATTTACAAGATACATAACGCGCGCACATGACGCCTGAAATTTAATAGTAATTATTGAGGCCCCAATTATTGGGGCGTATTCCAATTATTGTAATATCAATTATTTATGTACATCTTTATACATATATAAAAATCAACAAGGCGCCGCTAGTGTGATCTATGCTTGTAGGATGCTAAAAGGGTTAAGAATTTGAAATTTTGATGTATATTTACTTTACAATCTATATATTTTATTATATTTCTACTTCAAGCAATAAGGATTGAAAATAGTTACTTGAGAGGGTCCGGAGTTATTTTTTAAAACTATATTTTTACTTCACTTTACTTAATGTCACTTCAAATAATCGTCAACCAAAACTGAGTACATTGTTTTCTTAAGTTTTTTTTTATACCACTCAGGTGGCAAATAAGCTTTCAGTCCGCCTGATGGTAAGCGGTTACCGAAGCATGTGGATTATATGCCATATTTTTTATATGGACATGCAACAGTTTTTCCTAAATATCGACATTTGTATGAGTCCATAGAAACGTTACACTACCCGTATCCCGTACCTTTAAGATAATATAATTTAATAGTAATAATATAATAATTTAAGACAAATCACACATCGCCATCTGATACCAAACTAAGCAAATCTTATGCTTTGGGAACCAGACAACTGACACTTAATACTTTATTTGTTAATACCTACATACATATCATACATAGAAAACACCCAAACTCAAGACAAACACAATCGTTCATCACATAAATGTTTTTCCAGGCAGAGATCGAACCCTCGACCAAGGTAGAAACACTACCAACTAAGCCACGAAGGTGGCAAGCAAGGAATGTATCATCATTACCATGATTATTATTATGCAAGCTATTTCTTACTCACCTAGCTTGCATTTCAATATCGAAAACAGCTTTTTGATTAAAAACAGAACAGTGTGTGTTTGAGCAAAATTGAATTAGCATAATATAATTCTGCTTTTAAACATTAATGTTTCCTTATTTATAGAATTAGGCGTTACTTTGCGGAAACTCATTATTATGATAAAATGTTATTACCTTGTAAATCCTTTAAAAACAATTCAGTAACCAAAACTTCGGTGAAGGAGTAGCGCACGAACAACTTGCGTCTTCTGAAGATGCCTCGTGTTGAGGCAAAACACGTATCGAGTTTTGTTAGCAATTTAGTGGTGTAGTGTTATAGTGAAGTTGGCATCGTCCACATAAGGAGGGAGGTAGGTGTACTCCTACACATGTGGATGGTGTACTTCTGCACGTGAGTGCTACTGAATTGTTTTTAGCGGATTTGCAAGGTAATTTCCTTTACCTAAAGGTCGCCTGGCAGAGATAGATCTTAAGCGATAAGGCTGCCTTATTGTATGTTACTCAATAAAATTTACTAATTAATATAAGGTTAATCTTTGGATTATTGTTTGGTGTGCAATAAAGAATGTATCTGTCTGTCTAGGCCCCATTTTTCTTACTTGTTTTATTTGGTGTAATTAAAATCATACAAACTATGATTAAGGATCTCATTAAGAATAAGGGAAAATACACAATAAGATAAAAATTGGGAGATTGAACTATATTTTACATAGTAGTCTTTCCTATTAGAGCCTAAGGGTCAGCTCATACCGAGACGCGACGCGACGTGAAGAGGCTTGAAGACGCATCTTTAAGGATAAGTAATCATTATTTTCGTTAATTTTGTCACCTGTCATTTGTTCGTTTAGCATTGGTGTCAAAAATATCAAAATTTTGTATCATCAGTAACAAACTGTCATCAAAGCTACACGAACAGTAGGTGTCAGTGGCGAAATTGGCGTTTTCAAAAGTATGTAAGGTATCAAACGTGGGAAATTTTTATCCCAAAACGAACACACTCCAAATATTAGTTTTCTGGATTTTAATTAGCAAAATAAGACAATGCAAAAGAGCGTATAGTCTATGAAACAAAGCTGTGTGTGAAAACTAGTGAAACGTAGTAAGATTACATTTAAATTTTTTAACAAAAAAAAAAACAACCGGCTTCAAAAAGATGCACTAAAAAGGTAAAAATAATTTCTTATTTCCAAAATCTCATCTCAATATCAGATTAAAGTTCGTGCCTATGTACCTTACAGTTTTACACACCCACACTACACTTGCATGACACTAACTTCAAACGGTAATTCAGATTAGATTTTTTGGACAAAATAAGTATTAATTTTACCTTTTTAGTGTTTCTTTTTGAAGCCGGTTGTTTTATGAGTTTTATTTTTTGCTTTTGAGTGACGAATTGCTTTTTTTTCTCATACACTAAAAACATCGATACTTGTAAAAAAAAATTATCCAATCATCAACATAAAAGGCGCGTTTCACCAGTTCAAAATAAACATCAATTTTTTTTTCTGCAATTATTTTAAATTCACTTCATAAATAAGCGGCCACCTTAGCAACGTACTCTTTCGAATAAAAAAAGAATTTTTGAAATCGATTTACAATTGACGGAGAAATCAGTGGACATGCATAAAAAAAATATACCCATGGAGCACAGACCCAGTGGTTTCGTAAAAACGAAGCGTCATCGTAACGTCCGCGTCAGCGAAGAAAAAATAAGGAATCAGTTCAGTTTCAGTTTCAGTCGTAGTCTAAACTCTGTCGCGTAAACACACGACGTGAACACGGTTGCGTCGAGAAAAAAACACGCGAGTCAGAATATAACTCTTTTCAAAAACGAATAGTTATTTAAAAATTATAGTTTTGTTTCATTTAGTTAGAATTAGTTTTGTTCTTAAATACTGTGTTTTACTTTTTTTTAAACCACAAAACTAGTTGAAAAGTTACACAAGTTTTGGAAATTGATACTAAATTTGGTGAGTAGATTATAATTATTTTTTTAATAGTTTTAAAATTTAAAAAAAAGGCTATCACGTGTTTAGTGAAATTATAAAGTTGATGTTAAATTTAGCGTAGGATTTGAATTTATTTATTATTTAATTTTGCAGTAAACTTATTAAACAATTTAAGACAATAGATAAATTACCGTATATAATAAATTATGTCATTATGTCCCTAAAGCGAAATCTAAATGTCAAACAGAAATAAATGATTCAAATTTTGCTACAAATTCAACAATTTATTAAGTTGAAAAATTCGGAGATATAAGTTATTGGATTAATTTTATATCCTGTCTAATGTTATAAGATAGTTTTGTATTTTTTTTCTGTATCGGTTGTTGCCTTCATAAAAACGAATATCTTCGTTCGACATGTAGTAAAAAGTATTTAAATGTATGCTGTCTGTTTCCGAATATACTGATACCATAATTATAAAATCAATACTGTTGCTATGAGCGTATCCATATTATATGTACATAAAACTTTTGTAATGAATCATCCTGTCATTAAATGTCAAAATTTTCGAGATAAAGCATACCTACCTAGGGAATACCGAAATGTATACGTAACTTTACCAGCTTAACTAGGGAAATGTTGATGTAAATGTATAAGTAACTTTACCAGGTTAACTTGGAGATATTGCGTTTTGTTTCGCAAACATTTTGCTAATTGAGATGTCTAAATTGATTTCGATAACATTGTTTTATGCAATTAGTGCAATTTTTGTGCAGATCAAGTATTTTGTTTTCACTCATGTAGATTTTCTGTATTTAGTAGAGAATTTGTATAATATCTGCATCAGTGTTATTATATTGTATTGAAATTAATTATACAACTCAAATATCCATTTGATAGTTTTTAATGAAATTTTATATTTCATAATAATAATATACTTTATTGCGCATATACAATGCAAGACAATGAAACAACAAAAGTAATAACAAATTGGCGGTCTTATCGCTATTGAGCGATCTCTTCCAGACAACTTGGGGTAGAGGAGACTTTGTAAAATTATTGAGTAGAATGTGCTAACTGAAACTTAACAATATAAGAAAAAAAAAAAGGCAACAGTAAAATAATATATACATTTATAGCAATAGCTAAATTTATATACATATGAATAATAAATAATACTAATACGTACAAAAAATAAATATATATATATCAAATACTTAACAAAAAATAAAAATAAATACACAAACTACATACATCTTAAATAATATAGATGAATAAACAGTGTTGATGAGACAGCTTAAATTTTTAAGTAATGTGTGATTACGAGATTTTTAAATATTCTTAAAGTTTGTGCTTTTTTGACATCAAAGGGTAAACTATTCCATAGCCTTATGGCTGTGACAGTGAATGAGTCATTATATGCTTGCGAATAATGTGTTGGGGTTTTCAGCATCATGTTTGTAGTGGCGCGATGAGCTGTAGACCCTATAAAATTGAAACGCTCTTTCAAGTATAACGGAGTAGACGGATTGAACAGTACGTTGTAGAGAAAAAACAGAAAATGAGTATTCCGGCGAAGGCGAATTGGGAGCCACTTGAGTTTTAATCGAAATTCGGATATATGATCATATTTACGTAAACCAAATATGTATCTAATACATAGGTTCTGGAGTCGCTCAAGCTTACTTAATTGCTTCTCAGTAAGGTCAAGATAGCTAGCATCCGCATAATCAAGGACAGGTAGCAGTAGTGATTTAGCCAGTGCAATTTTAGTGGCAATGGGCAAGAAGTTACGCAATCTGTTAATAGATTTAGCTGTAGCAAATATTTTTCTGATAACTTCTTTTAATTGTGGTTCCCACGAAAATATCTGGTCTATGATGATGTCCAAGTTTTTTACAGCCTCGCTATATGGAATGACTGTTTCATTAATACTCACTTTAGAAAGATTTTGTAAATTAATCTTAGATATCATTCTTGAAGTACCACAATGATAAGTTGCGTTTTATTTGGATTTACGTTTAGACTGTAAGAGGTAGGTACTCCAATCCATAATGCGAGCAAGATCGTTATTTATAATCGCAACTGCACTTCTTAGTTCACTAACTGGTGTATAATAATGATTTTTTTTTAAATATATTCTTAGTTTTCTAGGCTAAATATCTCTTAACCATGCTGCTAAGTTGTCAGCAATTATTTTCACACGTAGTATTTATCAAAATAAATTACTTCTCTTAGTATTTGTAGTATATGTCTTGTATTATTTGTATTTAAAAAAACTAACAAAATATATACGCGCTTGATTGCTATTTTGAGTGATATTGATACACTGATAAGACGCCACCGGATATTTCTACAGCAGCAACGAACATTGCTAACCAGTTATTACCTCAACAGTTTACATTTTTTTTAATTGAAATTCCTCATTCCTTTATAGGATATATTTAACATCTGCCTCGTATTCCACCAACGGCTTAAAATATTGTTGGATTGCGTTGGTAAGCCTACGTTATAACATTCTTTTCCCTAACATGTCAAGAATTCTAACCCCCGTCAAGAATAAGGGTGTAATTCAGATTTGTCTTAAAATTAAAATATAGTGGTGGAAACATGGTGAAAATAAAAAATAAATGATTTATTTACTCTATGATACATACACTTAACGTAGTGATTTAGTTATTATATGATACATACCCTTAAGACAGTGTTTTACGTTCTCTATAATACATACCCTTAAGGTAGTGATTTATTTACTTTATGATACAAGCCTCAAACTTAAACGATTAAAGTATACTCTCTATTGTAAAACAACAAATAATAATGCTACTAGCACTTGGCCGGATTTTTTTACACTCGAGTTTCGGACTGGGCAGATTTTGAGACGCATTTTTATATAAGTAGCAAAGGTATAACCTAGAACTAGGTTTTACAGTTCTAGGCCTAGAGGGTGATCTGCAGTATATTAAAATAGTTTTAAATTTTTCTTACCGAACCACTGTCACCGTCACTTATATACACAATATTATCGTGATATTGGGAAACAATCTGTCCTTCCCTAAAGCCTTAGCTAACACGTCTCACATTTTTTTTCATTTCGGAACGCACCTTAAAAAGAGACAAAAAAGGAAAAAAAAAGATCAATTTATTTGGAATTTCATAGTAGGTACATCATTTTGGTTGTTTTGACTCAATACATATTACTTTTACTAAATAAACTTAAAGTTAATAATAAAAAAAACATGAGTCACTCCACCAGTGACGTAAAATACCGAAGTTTACCCGCGAAAATAGGTAAGTACCCCTGAGCGTGTGATTTGTTGACAACATGCAACATACAAAAGGCGCTGAACCTATTTCAGATACTTATAATGTTGTTATCATGTTATCAATACTTAATTAAACTATTTAAAATAAGTAAACTGGTTCCATTCTTAAGTAATTTAACATTAATTATTGTTATTCTTGTATCTTATATATTTTCCTCGCTGTAGTGAGATGAAAACGGCTGGAATTTTTTTTGGGTTTCGTGCCTTAGAATCCCTCGCTTTGCTCAGGATTTAATATTTGAACAACTCGCTTCGCTCGTAGATTCAATCTTTGGATCCTTCGCTTGCTCGGTATTCAATATAGACACTCACGCCAAAAGCAACTTTCCAGTCTTACATAACAAATAACTGTTAAAAGTCTATATCTATTTTTGTTATTGCTTAACGTGCTACAAAGCATTAAACTGCATTTACTATTCAGTACGAAACGCTCGGTTCAAAGTTCAACACGCACTTCAACTTTTTTCGATGTAACTTAAGTCCTTTCACAAAGTTTTTCACAAACTATCTCCGTATTAAATTACATCAAAACCGGTTTAGCATTGAAAATGTAACATCTGGCGATAAAGACACTTTCACATATTTTATAATATTAGTATGTTAGATAGATACAGAAGCTCCGAACTGAAAGTCTCGGTAGTACGGTTGCATTTCGTCACCGAACTACTGACACTAAGGCCGTATTTAGTCTAATCCTGACTGTCAGTACTGACGGTCTGTGCCTGACGTACGCACCGGGAGTTTGCATTCAGTGTTATTGACACCAACGAACGGTACTGACACGTCGTACGGTATCCATTTCGACGCAATAGTACGTAGTGAAGACCGGTCGAGTCCTGCGACCGCGCCACACTAAACGCTCCAATAGCATTGCTAGCGCGTCCGCCTCCTGACATACCCACGCCTGACGTTCTAGACCGAAAGTCCTCGTCAGGGCTACGTTTATTTTGGATGTGATCCTCGCCGTTTGTCTTGATTTTTATCTTATTAAATGATTTACGTAACTTGAAACTGAACGATTTTGACAACAGCAGGGGTTTGAAAATTACCGCTACGTTGCATAACAGTCAATGTAAATTGAGGTTATAAAAAAATTCTATTTATCAAGTATTTTGTTATTGTTTCCTCCTATCATCTTTCCTCATTAATCAGTCAACAAAAAGTACTCTTTATAACCTATAATCGCTTTAGTAATATTGAATGCAAAAATTAATTCTCGTTAGCCGTCAAAGTGCGACTTTTACCTACTATTTTACAGTGTGATAAGTATGACCGCCAGACGATATTTACCAGCTTATTGAACGATACGAATATTGAACGGCAAGTTTATCGTCGGGTGATCAAACGGCGTTCAAACAGAATTTATCCCAGTACTACGTATGCGGACGCAGTCAGTGTAATTCTGAACGCTCTCACCGTTGCCATAGCGACAGTAACGGCCGACTGACGTCAGTACTGACAGTCAGGATTAAACTAAATACGGCCTCAAAAGTCTCACTAGTCCTGGCGATGGACTACTAATAAGTACTAGGCTGATTTTTGGCGCAAAAGTTGGTTTCCAAATAGTTAAAAAGTTCTCTTTCCAAATTAAAAAAATAATAATAATTGTCTGTTATAGATGAAATTGGTTCATAGCTTAAGGAGTGAAATATGTTAAATATTGTGTTGCTGCAATTTGAATGATAAAATACATAGAGAGTAATAGTTAAACATTGAAGAAAATTTGTGATTATAAAAAAGGTGTAATGAATATAAACATGTGATGAAACTCATCATTATGATGATGACGGCACTTGAAGAGGAGTGATAAACATATAAATCGTGTTGACACAATTACTGACGCCATCTTGTCGCGTCCGGTTCAGTGGGTTAGAAACATTAATTACCTACAATCTGTTGTGAATCAAATAATTTAAAAGAAATTGTACATATTAAATTGTGTTAATCAAATTTGTTTTGGTGATGCTTGCTAATGAAGAAAATTAACAAAGTGGGGCCCGGGTGAATATCTGCAGAAAAAATCTCTTCATACAATAATTTGTCTTCGTTGTGAACCTTGTGCCAGAGTTCCAGTTGCATGTTAAGGCGATAGCTCTGTTATTTTATGCAATTATATAAACGAGGACCAAAAATAAACCAATATTGAGAAAGATATTAAATATTTTTAAAACAAGGTGTGTCCTGCAATGACAAATTTGGTCGACCATGATGTTTTGGAAGGAAGAGAATGACAAAGTGTAACCGACAATGACAATTCTATAAAATCTTCAAACAAACAAGTGCTGTATCCAGTGTTGTGTCTACCCGTGACAGACACATAAGTTTACTTCTTCAGCATTCGCGGTTAAAAACCCGTCCACTTACGAACGAAACTAGTGCCCGTATAGCATACTTACACTACTTTCATAGCGTGATGTCCAACGGTATTTACTATGGGGACAAGCAGCTGAAAAAAAAACAATATTTGTGCAGGAGAAGGATTTACAATGTCTCCCATACACAGTCTTTAAGAGATAAATTTATGGAAATCAAGATAATTTACCTTACCGTCTCAGAATATATTAATCAGCCTAAATCCAGGCGGGCGATGCCATGATGTCATGATTGTCAAAGAAAAAACAATATTTATAATTGTTATAGTTTAGAAGACAAGAAATAAAGCATCCTAAGGGTCCTAAAATTGGCACTTATTGCCTGGTAGCTGAGATAAGTGGTATGGACTTATCTCTATACTGATGACGTAGGCACGTAAAAATGAAGGAAATACTGGCAGGAGTTACAGGCAACCATTTCAACGTTAACTATTTTGGGCCTCGTAGGCCCCAGAGGCTCATTTCCAACTCCCATTTCAGAAAAGTCAACTGTTAGTGGTGATTCAAGATATGTCATATTTGCCCAAAGGAACCCCTTAGAGGGCTCGTAAAAGGCTGTGATCCCTGGGTCAGGTTTTTATTGACACATATGCTTTTAAGTGAGAGGTTACGCACACAACTATCCAAATCACAACTTGCTAAGAGCATTAATTGCAGGGTTGAAACGACTCAGGGAATGACAAAAACAATTAAAGTAAGGTCAACAATTATATTTAAAGGGTAGTAACGGGGGAAAACAGAGGTTTAGGTCTGGGCCTCATTTCTAAGAATTGTCTTTACAGCCTAGAAAGCCTTAATCCAGACGGGCATAGCTTAGTTATCATCTGCAAGTTGACTAACCTCTGGAGTAATATAGTATGTTTATTAGAAAATAATGTACGTAAATATCTCACATAGTGTATTTTTCATGATAGCTATATAACTACTTTAAAACAAACTGACAAACAATCTTTACAAGAGAATATTAGGTATATAAAGAGACAGTGTGACACTCTTTGTTTGTTTATATACACCTGAAGTACAAACTCCGGAAATACTAGACTAATTTGAATAATTATTTGACTGTTTGCATCAGTAGTAGTTTTACTTATACATAACCTCTATAGATTCAAATTAAAATATATACAAGATATATGAGGAACAAGTCAAGGTGAGGTTCTAGTGCTAACATAAAGGAGTGGGATCATTATCTACTATAATCTCTGCTATCATCCATTCTTGTTTTTTGGGTATAATGTTTTTCTTTTAGAATTCTTAAAATTTGAAAAAATAAAAAAGGCCCTTGGAAGTTAACTCACATAAGTTAACTTCCACGTGTCCAAGTTCTCATCATAACTTAACCATCCTACTTGTTTTCTAGCAATTAACGTTTAAGGGTCGACGCTCACAGATGGGTTGCCGTGCCACACCCCAACATCCCGTAATAAGTCATGGTATACCTAAACATCACGCCCATGCTACGGCATGCTAAGACGTGGCTCCTTGGGCATTCCATGGCACGCCGATTTCGTAGCATGCTTAAAAGAAGTGCCGAAGTGTACATTCACCGAACATCAAGTTATATTAAATATTTCAAAAAAACATTCAGAAAAACGATATTTGCTAGAATTTTGTATAAAAATGTTAAAAATTTGTTACAAGGCTCAGAGCATCGATAAAAATCTTTTTTATTTTGTAACGTTTGAAAATGTGGTGTAAATTATCCTAACAGTAAGTTCACACTACATTACGGTTTTTTCATTTTAATTTTCTGACTCCGAGTATCCGTATACATTAAAAAATCCAAACCGCTCATATTGGGCATTGGGCAGGCAGGCAGACCCAAAAGGTAAACTGTTTTGCGGTTAAGACCTGAAGAATTCAAAAATAAAATAAATTTATATATTTTAATATTATAAATTTTGCACTGTTTTTTAGTATAGTCAAATACTAACAATACTAATTATTGTTATATACCTCCCGTGTCTAATTTTGACATACTTTTTATAGTTTCTCTAGAATTGGCAAAGGACTGTGCTTTTAAGTCCTGTAGAAGTAGAAATAAGTTAGTAACATTGATGTTGAACGTGATAGTTTTTTTTTACCCGCTTAATATGGTTAACGGCGTCCTTAATTATACAAAAAAAGTTTGTAATAGCAAGCTATAGTTCACGTGGCATTCGTTTGTAGTAATTCCTGTGGATTTTTTTAAATTTTCATGTATAATAAGTAGCATATGTCATCCGCCCCTTCAAAAATCTCTGTACCAGAAATCAGTTATTTGTTTTCTCTGTTGCTGTGTTAAACAATCACAAAAAAAAGCAAACTTTTACAAAAATATTAATTAGGAAGAATACAGTAGGCGAATAGTCATGTCGAAGCCATGTGAACTATGGATTCATACAAAACTTGTTTTTAGTAGAATTAATTGTGACTAGGCACAAGATTGCCGGAGGAATCCCAAAAACTGCAAATACCAAATTTTTATGCCAGCAGTCAACTTATACGAGTGGCACGTTGCGTTGCCGATGGCAGAGCTGCACAAGAGCGGTATGATGCCCACGGCAGAGCTATCATCTCGTTTCGGCGACTGCCATTGACATGTCTCGAGGGTGGACGACGGCAGACGCCCGACGACGCCAGGCGACTGCTGTAGGTTCGAGAACCTCAGCTATCCGCAACGTGCTACAGATGTAACTCCCCTAAGCCAAAAAAAAGCTAAAGGGAATTTTATTTTCACTCTTATTTAAATATAAAATCAAATAATATTAATCAAGTAGGTTTCTGAGAACACTACTGAATCGTCAATACAATCTATTATTAATAATTTCTGGCAAAAAGAGTGGGCAAAACATTCAACTATTTAAAACAACAATAAAATACTTTGTTAATCAACTTACAAATATACAATCTGTCTTTAAACACTTAGTAAACAAGTTAGTAAAGCTATTAAAAACAAAGTTGTATATACATGTCTATTGTTATTTTATGTTTTTATGTAGCATATACAAAAATTACCTAACTATTGTAAAATTTAGTTTCTGGAGGTAAATATAATTTGACAAACCGAACATAGAAAACAATATAGTTTGCTACCTTTATAATTATTATACTGTAATAGAAGTGAATAAAAGTGCGAATTTAAAATATTTCACACGCAGATATTGTAAAGCATTAAGTATTGTTTGACAAATAATTTAATGATTTAATAATAAATAATTAAATAATATACATTTTAAATTAAATTAAATTATTTTTAATTTTTTATACAATATATATTTAATAATATATATTTAGAACACCACTATGAAGATTTAATCAATAACATTTTAATGATATATTTTGCGAGGCAAACAGCTGTTAGTACTTAATGCTCTGATTATGTGAAATTAAAAATATAGAATTATAAGTTGTTTATATTGACAGATAAATGGCGGTCTCATTTCCATTTATTAATTTTTAAACATACAATGATTTCTATATTTCCTATATTGAGGCAAGCACTATAAAAAAAACATAATGAACTCTTTTTCTTCTTTATCATCATGTGCCCCATGTTGGGTATCGTGTCCATCATGCAATACTCGTCATTAGTGGTAAGGAACGGATCAAATGTTTCCAATGATTTCTGTCGGCAGCGATATGGTTCGCTTCGTGCTGTTAATGCTGCATACTATCTGTTAACTGGTCACACAACCGCGCAGGTTCTCTTTCCTTCTACTTTATCCACCATTATTGCTTTTTCATGGTTTCAAGACCTCGTTGAGCAATTTTTAATGAGTGGCAGCGGCAAATTTCGGAGAGGCGCGTAGAAATTTCGAGTTCTTCCACAATTGAATCGTAACGTCTGAAAGCCGACCACGGTATCATAAGCATCGTATGTCAGCACCACATTTTGTGCAAGTTTTAGGCTTCAGCTTCAGTTTGATCTAGGACTTGTCCATTTGCAATCCATATTTTAGATTTGTTTTTTGGATGCGACTAAACAAATTGGGCATTTATTGCATAGGTACTTGTGGCTAGTAGTGTGGTATCGTTACCGTAGCGTAAGTCAGATAACGTATGACCATAAATCGACCGGCCGCCTTTCCAATCAGTTAACGCTTTACGGATGATTTGCTCACCATAGATGTCGAATAGATTAGGAGAGAGAATGCATACCTGTCTCAAATCCCTTTCAGGACGTAAAGTGTCAGATGAATATTCCTCCATTTTCGATGCATAAGCGTGTGTTGCCTTTTTGTGCAGATAGATAACAAAAAATTTGGAAAATCCAAAAGTGCACGCCTCATAGCGGTCATTCACATTTAAAAAAAAATATATAGATATACAGTATACAGTGGTATATTAGTTTTTTATAAATTATAATTAAACGATAGTACTTAGAACGCTAATATTAACTAGGAATCAGCACAGTGTAATACTTTATATATTAAAAACAAAAGTATTCCGGTAAGATGAATTTTTCGACCAATTTCTCTGCCACATACATGGTCACATAAACACGACATGGACGTCCAAGAATGATTAGTTTTAATGTTATTATTTATTATATTAAACAAATTAATTGTTTATAAAATGTACCATATGCGCTAGACAGATTATTTAACTTCATATTAGTGCACTCATATTATCCTGTAAGTGTTATATTAAAAAAAAAAACGTCATTTAAGTTTCGAAAGACTGGGTTTTTTGACATGTCGAGAGTAGAGAACTACCTCACCGCTCCGCTTATATCCGTGCAATAGATATATCCAGTCACTAGGCTGGGACTGGATATAACTTGCTAACTTCAGACCTAGGATCTAGCGCTTTTAAGGTTTGCAGATATCTTGTCATTTCCAACTGCATTGTTATAAAGCATTGAGATACCTTTTTTAATTCCTGCGAGTAAAATCATGTTGTTCACTTTCGTAGTCGTCCCAATGATATTGTAGTACCATTATCAATATATAATTGTCCATTATATGAGTGCTACCTTTAACGTTTCGAGTACTTTCCTTATTTCGGTGATAGGCTAAACCTTTTTATCTTCAATCACCCAGGACTTGGATTTAAAATCAGCTGTTAGAACGGATATATGGTAAAAAAGAATATTTTGTGCGGGCTATGTGCGAAAGTTTGTGACTATACAAAAACTGTTACTTATAAAGTGTTTTGTCACGTCTACAGCTATTGTTAATATTAATATTTGTTAATACCAGTGTCTTGTAGCTTAAGTCGCTTCGTCTCCGAGGTAATCCAAGGCTTAAGTTTGGATGAAATCTTTTTGGTGCAGACCGACTTCGCTGCTGTTTCAGTGTCTTCAATTGAATCGGAGTGTATTGGAAGTGTAGATGTTTAACTAAATTTGTAACTGCAGAGAACTTTAAGTTCTCAAGTTTTGATTTACTGAGCTCTGTTTTAAGTTTAATTGACATTTCAAATATAATTATACGAAATATATAGGTATATTTTCCCTTCTTCGTTCCTGCTGCCAAAGCTAAATCTGCATAAGGTTATCCTTTAGAAGGACATTCTGACTTTAGCATTTAAATCTCCAATACTTATTGTTTTTTCGCATGATGGAATCACCTACAGGACAATTTAGAGTTAATGGAAAAGCCAGATAGTACATTTTCTGTTGCGCTGGAGATAGGAGTGTAGACTTAAGCGATATTGATCAAAAAAGGGTGGGCATCATGTTTGAACTACATAATTCTATAGCCAAGTTGTTCCATTCGCAAGTACAGAACGATTAATATTTCTCGAAATAATTGATAACTGTATTTTAAACGAATTATTATTGTGTGTAAAGCTGTCTGTTTAGAGACATAAATAAATTGCTGCTCTACAAATATTTTCAACCAAAGTAAATTCTGAGATGTTAAAACAATATCTCCCTTCTGACTTCAGAGAAAGTTTTATGAGATAATTATTTTACTTCGTTATAAAATAATAAAATGCCATGCTTTACTCATTGACTGATTACACACGATTAATCGGCTCCTGTCAAATTACATGACATTTAAATTGACAATTTTGTTGTCTTACTGCCCAATCTTGACTTACTTTTAAACGTTAATTCGTTAAAAACTGGCAATAGGGGGATATTATCATGACCACGGCCTTATGTTTAACTTTATTACTTATTACTTAAAAGTTGGTAAATTACGACTTATAAGATATACTATAGATATAAAGCCACTTTAGTCCAAATACACTACATCAGTCAGAAGCAGCGTTGTAGCAATAGGCTCACCAGCAGTCATGCAGCGAGCTATGCCACAAGTGTTGCAAGCGTCCATAGGCTACAGTGACCGCTTACCATCAAGCGGCCCGCAAGCTTGTTTGCCACCTTATTGGTATTATTAATAAGGCAGGACTAAAATTGGGGGTAAATAGGATGTTACCCTCATTATGATGTGAGTTAAACTATTAGTAGTTGTTTGTCATTATTATAATCATTGAAATAGACTGCATAGATACATTATACCTGTTCGATTATTACAATAACGTAATGATATGGGTGTTTCACCAGTCACTGGTCACCTTCTGATAAATAAGATCGTGGAGATGTTTGTTTTCTTGTTTTTAACAACGCCAGATTTGTTAAGTAACTTTTTAATGTTTCGAGCTTACCGGGATTGGATGCAACGGGACGCAGACGTTGTAAAAGAACGAGGATAGTAAGAAAATACCGTACCGTAAGATAGTGCCGAAATATCGGGAACTCAACAAATCCAATCGTGGTAAGCTATTGAAAAACAAACATCTCACGCAATGGTTGTATTGATTGGCAATATATCTTAAACGACTGTCATTTGTTACAATTGGCATATAAAATGGTGTCTTTGTCTCAATTTATCTCAATTCCGTTAAGATCGAGACAACGTTGAAAATCAATCTTAACAAGTCTAAATATAGTCTAGGCCTTGTTTAGTATTCATGGTAAACAATAAAACAACAACAATTTTATTTGCTATAAACGGTTTTTATTATTTTGGCTTAAGTTTGACGTGAAAATTGAAACAAATCTGCGAATGGGTAAACTGAGTTTTATTACTGCCTCATTATGTATTAAGGTTTTTTGTTTTTAAGGTCACATGGCAATATTATGACATATCATCATCGTGTCACAGCGTCTCAGACCGGTGTTTTATCTTCTATGGACACCCGTCGCGGACGTCAGTCGCGTATACTAGTATCTATGAGCCGCTATTGGGGTGTAATAGTGCTCGATGAACAATCCATTGACGAGTCGGTGCCGGGTGCTTGGACGTGCTATGTGTTTGTATAGTCTGTCGCGGACGCTCCGACCGACAATGACCCGTCCTGAGGACCTCGCTGATGATTCGCCGACTATGCAAAAGCCGAGGAAAATTTAAAAGAGTTGTCTTGTGTAAACCGCTACAATTTTGTAATGAAATATTTTTGGTTTTTGACAAAAAATAAAACAAACATGAATTCAGCTAAATAAAGTTTGTTTGTTTTTACTTATACGTCGAAGTCACCTCACGTTTTTTTTGATTTTTTTATTTTATTACTTTAATGATGAATTGACTGAGTAATATTACCGCACTTTTGACATTTCTTATTAATTAAAATAATGAATTACATGTCTAATTAATCATTTTTAACTAAATGAAGCCTTTATCTTTACTATTTTTGTATGGAAGAAATAGATTAGCATATTTTAGGTACATAATTTTTTAAATTATTTACTAAATGAATTTGTATTTCTTATTTGTATTATATGTACCTTATACCTTCACAGACAGTATCAGATGCATGATTGTCACAAATAGATCATGTAATACTGCACGATATATTTATTTTATTTGCTATTTAGTCCAAATTGTATACCAGTATACTCTACAGAGTAACACCTTCTTGTAAAATAGAAGGCTGGGTGTTATTGATAGCAGCCCAATTATTTCCTGACCTATGCTAGTGTTAACTATTAATAAACGGCTAAATGATAATGTGCTGACAATCATATTAAACGTTTTAATATTTTTTTATAAAATTAATATCATCAACTTAAATATTCGCAGTATAAAATAAGGCAGCTCAAATCTAAGTCTTCTAAGTTTCAAGTTCGTTAGAATTAATTAGCGGTTAGTATTTAATTACCTATTTTACTCTCTCGCAGTTGGTTTTAATGCAATATATAATCGTATTACCAGATTATGTTTCATAGAACTCGGGCTTTGTACCAGATTAGAATCAGAATGATATCAGTTATTTCTAGACTGCTTGGAATTAGATTAGGTCCATTACTTTAAAATAATTATTTTAGATTCTTGCATAGTATAAGAAAATGTCATTCTATGTATTTTGACATTTATTTATTCAAATTTATATACAATATGAAATAAAAAATGACATTTGAAATTGAATCACTATAGTACTTTTTTAAACTATAATTTAACAAAGTATTTTTTTTATTATTAATCTAAGGGTTAGGTCAATTTTAGAGATATTTAAAAAGGTTATTATTCGTTATTAAAGTACGATTAAAAATATTAAAGATATTACGTAAATTTAAGTCAAGAACATAACCCATTAGGAATCACCCAAAATAACCGAATACAATCATCTGACATCGAATCGAAACAACCCATACGTTTTCACTGAAATTACAAACTGACTATAAACAAAATATATGAGTGACGAAGCTGGCTGGTTGTCAACCACTTTTTATAGTTCAAATTATTTTACCGAGCAATACAAAAAATGCACCAATTCAGATTTCACATGATACGTAATTAAAATAAATTTAAATTTACTTTTCTAGTACAATAAATAACTAATGTATTAAATTTGTAATAGTTAGGAAAAAACAAAAAAAAAACTCAGAAAATTAATTGAGGCCTTAATAATATTTTTTCTATTTTACTTTTGGCCAGGCTCAGCACAACTGTTCTGTTCCCTTCTCTTACAACTGTGATTATTTATCGTCAATAAAACAAAAGCAAAACAAACGATGCTAGAAACTTTATCGTAAGCCCAACTTATACTTTTTTTTTCTTCACTTTACGTGATACAAATATATAAGTATAGATAGGTATATTACTATGAATGCTGTTATAAAAATAAGAAGGATGCAAACAAATTCACATTATTAAAAGGTAAAAAAAGTAATATGAGTTTATTTAGCAAGTTTTATTATTTTAGCTAAGTTATTAAACAAAAAAAAATCATAAAATAAACCGCTATCAATTTTTAATTAGTACTAAAATCTATATATCGTCGGTCTTGATGGGACACTTCATATATGCAAACTGACAAACTTTTTAGGAGAAACAAATTTTTTCTTAAAAAGCTTAGTATGATACTTATTTTTTTTTTACCTTGACCTTCAATATACTGTAGGCTAAAATAATAAACAAGAGATTTTTTTTTCATGTTTTAACGGGAAAAAATGTAGATACATGGTATCGGTTCTATTCCTTTTTACTATTAGATGTTACTTACGAGGTATTTTTATACCTTAGATCCTTCGTTACCCGTCTTAATACCAGTCTTACTACCAGTAGTAACATGGGATTTTTAGGGTTCCGTACGCAAAGGGTAGGAAACGGGACCCTATTACTAAGACTCCGCTGTCCGTTTATCACCAGGCTGTATCTCATGAACCGTGATAGTATACAGTTGAAATTTTCACAGAAGATGTATTTTTGTTGCCGCTATAACAAAAAATATTGAAAAACAGAATAAAATAAATATTTAAGGGGTTAGAGTGATTTTTTTGCTCGTTATTGCTCGATATTGATAACGGCAACAGGTAGACGCTTGAAATATTCACAGAATATTTAGTTCTATATTCACTTTAAAAATAAATAATGAAATTAAAATAAAACAAATATTTAAGGGGGCTCCGAAACATAAAATGTGATTTTTTTTGCCGTTTTTATAGATAATGGTACGGAACCCTTTGTGCGTAAGTACGACTCACACTTGGCCGATTTTTAAAAATAATGGAGCGCATTCCACAACCCAAGTATTCGCGCGAAGAAGTTTCTCTGAAACCGCACCGTGCACGACCGTTTAGGTTCTGAAGTGTGAGAATGAATACCCTACCGATGGCGAGCAGTGCGATGGTAGAAAGTAGCCGTGGGCATCTTTTCGAGGCCCGCCCAGAGATGGCAGCAGTACTCTGTATGGGGCCGAACTTGCAACATATAAAGCAACCTTTGTCTCGACGTGAAGCACCTACTGCTTTAGTCTTTTGAGTACACCAATTTTTTTTTTGGACGCCAGCTTCATCATATCATGCAAATAATCTCGGAACTGAAAATCGCTGGAGATGTCAACACCAAGGATCCCAATGGTCTGGGAGATGGTGACCCCTCATGTGATGGTATTCTGGAATTGTGAGACATCAGTCTTGTGTCTTCATAGGGTTGAATCGGACCAAGTTTTCCCGTCTTTAGTCAGAAACCTTGGACAGAGTGGTCTCGATTTGAGACACAAGTTTCCGCGCTTTTTCTCCATAACGGCATGAGGGATGTTTGAACAGCCCGTGAAATAAGCGTCTCCAGTACTTTCATCTGCATAGCAATGTATATTGTTGATGGACAATATGTCATTGATATGTAGTAGAAATAGCCTAACTGTCTGCTCAGAACCCTGCCAAATCCCACCGACCGACCTCGGCATGGTCGTAAATCTATCGTTAGGCGGCCTCGGCACGTACTTACGGCCCCAGAAGACGGTCTCGCTGTCCGCATAGCGAGATAAGTCTCTACGACTGTCCCGAATAGAGATTCCCCCCTCACACGACGCCGACGTCCCCGAGATCGTCGGCGCCCGCAAGGATACACGAGGTATCAAAGAGTGCCGGGGCGCTTCTTGCCCCCACTCAATCGCAATCGCACCCACGTAACGGGGAACTCCCCTCCTGGCGGTGACTCACCTTCGGGTTCAAGACTCACGCTGGTCGAAGGGACGCCCCCGAGAGCGACAACCCAAGCCTAGGCTCCCACCGCGGGAAGCCTCTAAGCATTGGGCGCTATACGGGGTAAGGCTCCTTCAGAGTCCCGCCCAAAGAAGCCCGGTGAAGCAGTAGTGGCTGCAACAGCCAACTGTATAGTCAGTCAGAAAAAAAAAAAAAAGAACCCTGCAGGAATGTGCTTGCTATCAGAGCAACTACCGTCAACTACGGCTCGTATGCGTCTGCCGGACAAAAAGCTAGCCACCCATTTGCACAAACCCTCAGGCATTTTGTAAAATGGCAACTTCGATAGAAGACCCCGGTGCCCGACCCGAGCGTATGCCTTCGCTATGTTCATGCTAAATGCCAATGCCTGACTCTAAATGGCTAATGCCCAGCGATGTGTGAGATACACTAGAAGGTCACCAGTCAAGCGACCGTGGTAAAAGCCATATTGACGGTTGCTGACCAGGTCGTGTTTTTCTAAGTATCTTGTTAATCACATGCTCCATTATCTTGTAGAGGAGAGGTAATAGCGATATGCCTGTAATTGTATTAATCTGATCTCTCCTTTTTTGGGCACCAAGTCTACATTTGTAGTCTACCATAATGACGGTAATTGCATGGTGTGGTAGAAGAGCGCAAAGAGCCGCGTGAGTACAGGACACAACTCAGGAGCACACTGGTAAGCACCACTGTTGGTATATCTTCTGGCCCACTCGACTAATAAACGTCTTGAGAAAACAAATAATGTAAATCTAAACTTATAATTTATAGACTTACAAAATTTATTTTGGTAAAAAAACAAAACTTACTTGCAAAGCATCGCATTTGCTTGACGCCATTTTGAAATAATTAGTACGTACGAGTACTCACCAAACGAATCTGCTGAGGCGCAGATACAAGTAATCACAATAGCTAATTTACTAATTCCCACCTTAACAAATGTTGTCATTAATAGATCTTACGAGGTTAGACCAGATGAATTATTACCCATGCTTGTTACGAGATGTTACTACTAGCCGTTTCTTGCCGTCAAAAATAATTTCAATGCAAGAAACATATATGAATTATCACCGGAAATACTATTTGAAACTTTCTGCATGAAAATCTCATTTGTACTAAAAATGTTATTTACGAGGTGACACAATATTATGTTTAAAATAACAATACCACAAAGTAACATAAGTACGTATAAGCTAATAGACTAGGTAGTATATTGAATAATCTAGCATATGTTATAATGTCAGTTATCATTTCCATAATATAATCAGTGACATGACAGTAATATATCATACTACGGGTACCATGTTCGAATATGAATAATTCAAATAGCAAATAATTCATGAAGCATGAAATTTAATCATGATTTCTGAAGTCCAATTGTTGGAGCGTATACCCTATTGTTGGTTTTATTGTATTGTCAACAGAAAATGATGTACCTGCTGGCGTATTATCTATTGTGCTCGCAACGCATCAATCAAAGCCGCGTTCATACATGCAATTCGAGTTAACCGAGGTAGCTTTTTAATACCGTAAAGTGCTAGCAATATTGAACATCATTATAACATTAATTGTTTAAAATACCATGAGTTTTTGGTAATACTTTTCATTGAATAATAGACATCAGTAAGTACGTTAAGTTTTGTATTATTTTATCGCCTACTTTACCTAGCCGTTTCCTATTAGATCTAAATTGAGGTGGTTTTTAGGGTAATTACCCAAAGGGTAATTAGCGGAACCCTATTACTAAGACTCCGCTGTCCGTTTGTCCGTCTGTCACCAGGCTGTATCTCATGAACCGTGATAGTAAGACAGTTGAAATGTTCACACAAGATGTATTTCTGTTGCTACTATAACATCAAATACTGAAAAACAGAATAAAATAAATATTTAAAGGGGCTCCCATACAACAAATGTGATTTTCGTGCTCGATTTTGCTTGATATTGATAGCAGCACCAGTTAGACGCTTCAAATATTCATAGAATATTAAGTTATATAGTCACTTCAAAAATTAATAATTAAATTTAAATAAAACAAATATTTAAGGTGGGCTCCCATACAACAAACGTGATTTTCTGCCGTTTTTTTAGATAATGGTGCGCGAGTCCGACTCGGACTGGGCCGATTTTATAAGTAGCCAGTAATAGAAAGAAACAGCGCGAAACTCTACCCTGATAGAGTAATGTTTTAAACGCAGCATGAGGTCTCGGACAAATGATACGCTAGCACAGCGTCAACGAGGAAAGAAAACGAGTAAGCTCTTGTAAACATATTACATTGTACATTCTACTATACCACTATGTATTAGAATCAGTTACTCTCAAATCTTTGATGTGTGTAAACGTGGCATGAATTCTGTCGCGAGAATTGTTACGCTAGTTAAAGTTTTACTTAAGTGTTAATGATTATTTATTTTTTTATCTCGAAACATACTTTTTAAAGGTTTGAAATTTATTTTTTAACATGCAATATTTTGTTGCTAAAAGCTTTGTGAATAAATTCTTAGTTATTGAAAATTCAAATTTGAATTTGGTAAGTGTTTATTTGCATTTATTTTTGCATTTGCAGTATATTAATTGTAAAACAACCTCTTTTTCTTTAAACAAATTGATTAGATTTCCATTTTGGATTAACCAAATGTCTTAAAAATCCCGGAGCTGCAATGTTTGCACGTGACTTTCTGTAAGTCAATCATTATGTAAAATGTCAAAAAATTAATAATAACATCACAGTATTTATTTTTAAGCCTTACATTGATAAAGGAGTTTTTATTTAATATTTTATGTCTGGTATTTATTTTGTTATTCATCAGCTCTCTTTTTATTATCTGAAGACGATAATGTTATGTGACTTCCTTCTGCCTGTTTAGCTTTGCGTTTTATAAAGTCCAAGAAATGATTTTTGATGTAACATAAAAATGTAATATAAAATTAAATGTTATAATAATAGTTATTTATGCAACTGTCGTGTACTGAATAGTATTAAAACATGAGTGTGGGTTATAATAGTATCACACGAGTGTTTTAACACCTGATTATGTACAGTTGCATGCGTAAAAAAATGTGTCTCGTGTTGCTCCAAATTTTTGGCATTCGACTTCCAAAAAGAAGAAAGCTCTGAGCTCAATTTTTAATGTAAGGTTTACGCGGATGATTTATTTTAAATTTTTAGTGTAGTTTTGAAGGTGTTGTAACTTTTTTTTACAAACTCAAACTCGGGCAAAATCTTATTCATATTTGTATTTCTTTATTATCAACATAGTAACTGTTTTACGTATACTTGGTTAAGTCAATATTAACAATAAAAATTTACATTTTTTGCACAGAAATTATGAATTACTTGTTAAAAATTTAACATCGCACCAATAGTTTTAATTGAAAAAAATGGCAACAGAAAATATAAATATAAAAATACAAATTTATAAAATGGAAGCTGCTGTTAAGAGGCATTGTCAGATGTCATTCTATGTTAATTTAATATTGATAGGATTTATTATCATATTAATGATACATTGTCAAAATTCTAATATAAATTTCTAATTGTAAAAATAATCATAAAACTTATTAGCTGCTACACAGGGGCATTGTAACACTTACAATTTCTACTAAAAACTAATTAGTAGAGCGTGATGAAAGTCATCTGAATTATATTATTAGCTTCTGTAAAGGGGCTTTGTCAACTCTAATAAATATCGTAATCCTAAACTAAAGATATCTTGTATCTATTATGAGAACTTTTGATCTTTTATGAGCAGATAAGTTGTTTGAGTAGCCTATTTTCACTGCTTAAATATTCATTAAATTAATAGAAATAAATGTAAAGGCTGCGCTAGTAGCCTATCTTTTTCAGGACATAAGTTTTAAAATTGTTCTTATTTTAAGTGCAAGGTCAAAAGTGCATGATTTAAACCGTCGGAAACTTCAAACGCGAAAAAGAAATAAACTATTGCAAATTCTGTATACAAAGCATAAATCTCACATTGTTTGCTAACGTTGTATTAAAATCATGGCTACTATGAATAAAATATTATGTCAGTTCTCAGACTTGAAGACTTTATACCCAGGCTTTCTGAAAAACATTGAAAAAAAACTACTTTTAGGGTGCGTTCCAAATCGCAACGAGGATGTTAAAAACGTTGGTTATGAGACGCCCGGGGTAGAGTAATTTACTCCTGTCAGTGTAAAAATTAACTGTCAAACTCACGTTCCAAAAATGATTGATTTTTCAACTTTTTCGGGCGATAATTACTCGGCGGGATTTGTCATATCAGAGTATTAGTATTAACATTAACTGACTACTCCTCCTTCTTCCTCTTCGGCCATTTGTGTTCCTTCTGTAACCAACACTTATTTTATAGTCTTTATATATAAAAAAAGAAACTGACTGATTCAATGACATATCAACGTACAGCCCAAAACACTGGGTCTAGAAACTTAAAGTTGGCATGTGGGTTCCTTATTTGACGTAGGGCTCTAAGAAAGGATTCTGCAAAATTCACCCCCTAAAGGGGTAAACTGTAGTTTGGAAAATTGTGCGAAAATCCGTCAATTTTAAAGCTAAATACATAAAACTTAGTATTTATACTATGTAAGATTGACGTATTTCGCCATTTTTAAAAAGTCACCCCCTAGAAGGCAAAACTGCGGATGAAAATTTGTATGAGAATTCCGACATTTTTGCAGGTAAAACCTAGACAGTTAAAAGCTTTTCTTTCCAAAACACGCGAACTTATATATAATCTTTTGGTAATTTATATATAATCTATGTGGTCACATCGAACCATAGAACACGTATACATATCGACCGTCTACACACGTCATTTGTATTTTTCATGTTGATAGTTTAAAGAGGAAATGCTTTTATTTATAGATTACTATATGACTTAAGTGTATATAATGTTGTTTATTTTATGATATTCAGTAAATTACGCGTAGGTATGTTGAGAGAAGGCAATTTACAGATTTCCTATTTAAGTATACAAGATAATAGATATGAATATATGAAGGTTCACAGAAAACAAATGCAGTTGCACAACTGGCGTGCAAGGGTGAAAATATTAAAAAAAAAACTATAAATCACAAATTTCGTAAATTTTTGGGATGCAAAATCTTTAATATAAACATTGATGAATATTTTAAATTTTTATTTAATTCGATATCAAATACACCTGAACAAAAATCTTAAGAGGGCGGTATAGGCGAAATAGCTAATTTCTGTAATACTAACGTTTTATAGGAAATGTACTAAAAATCATTACACATTGTCATATACATTACTATTAGATATATTTGTTTTATACTTCCTTAGTAAATTATTCCATAATGACGCCTTGAAACTTAATTTTTTTAGTATGGGATTTAACGTTTTTACCGTTTTGTCGTCACATTTTTTTAGTTTTTGCTACAACTTAGAGTCAATGCACTAACAGCTTGTTAGCTACAAGCTATTCTAATTATTTAATCAACTTTCATTACAATAAAATGCAATACACGCTTTAAAAATTGCACAAGTGTTAAAGCAATGGTCACTTCCAGATTTTTTATTGCACTAAATACAATAAATTAAAATCACTCACTAAGTTAATGCACTAGACAAAAGCAGGTTTTAGAACATATATTTTTTTTTAATCATTTAGGTGCTATAGTTCAGCCACAAAATTTGCACAAAAACGGCGTATTTTTGCGTTCTCGCCTATTCTACCGTCGTATTGAAGAACACAGTATCTGAAGCTTGAAAGGCGATAACCGGTTAGTACAGAAAAGTAAGAAATATAGATTCACTAAATTTCGAAAAAGACTATGTGAGAGTAATAATACTATTGTAACAGTTGCACAAATACACACAAATAAAAATGTTGATGAGAATAATAAAAACAAAGAAAACTTAGAATATATTTATGATCAGCAACGCAAAAAAATACTAAAAATCTTAACAGTTATAACGATTTTAATGACATTTCAAAAATAACAACGATCGTATGATAAAAAAAAGTAAACCCTTTAATTCAAATAAAAACAGAGAAACTGAGAAATATTTTTTTAGAAAATGAAAAATGTCAAAAAAAAGGTAAACAAAAGAAGAACAAACACAAACTGTAGCTGACTTACAAAAAGAGAAGGGATATTAAATAGACAAACATTACCAAATGAAAAGCAGATAGAAATTGAAGATCAGAGAAGGAAAATGAAGATGAAGGGGCACTAGAAGAGGCAACTAGGGAAGTGGCATCCGATGAGGGAAATGAAGTTGAAGTGGCACTAGAAGAGGCAGTTAGGGAAGTGGCGTCCAAGAAGGAAAATAAAGAGGATATTGAATTTGAAATTGCACTTGAAGAGGCAGCTATGGAAATGGTATTTGAGGAGGCCCAGGCTACGGCACAAACATTGACAAAAAAAGGCACAATAAGAAAAAGAAAAAGATACGCTATGAAATTAAAAGATCGTATAGAATTAAAAAAACAAAAGAAATTGGAGGAGTTTACGGTAAAAGAACCGTGTTCAGGTAAATGTAAAAAACTATGTAAGAGTTTTACTGAACTACGAAGACAGGAAATAAACGAGACATATTGGAAGCTAGATAGGCAAAGTAGAATTATATTTTTAATAAATAGTGCAACAAAATTACCAACAAAAAAAAGTAAAGAAGACTCGCAAAGAAAATTTACTATAAAATATAATTTCAAACTGTCGTCTGATAATCAGGATCACTCAGAGAATCCTGATGATTATTGTACTATTTGTCATAATTATAGGGCCCATAAAATACGTTACACTGAATCAAGAAAGAACTATCAAAGTGATACCTCTAAGGAACAGAATTTAGAAAGCATTTATTACTCGGCTGATCTTCAAAAAATTATAATGCTTCCACGTCTTGATTCTTTTAAATCAGTAATATTTTGTCCCAGGCTGATTGTTTTTAATGAAAGTTTTGTACCTCTAGGTACTAAAACACATATTAAACCATTTGCTGATATCTGGAATGAAGCTGTGTCCGGGCGTAGAACAGAGGATATAACAAGCACTTTCCACCAATTTCTTAACTACAAGAGAGATGTTCGTAATATAGTAATTTGGACAGACAATTGTGCTTCACAAAATAAGTGCTGGATACTTTTTTCTTTCGTAGTTTACATAATTAATAGCAATGAAATATCGACAGAAACTATAACCATTAAGTATTTCGACCCCGGCCACAGCTTTATGTCAGCTGATTCTTTTCACCACCAAGTGAAACTGGCAATGAAGCGTCAACCAAAAATTTACGATTTTTATGATTTTGTGAACGTTGTCAAATCGTCTAACTCTGAGAAAGTCGACGTCAAGGTTATGAACATTTGTTAAAAAATCCGTCCAAGAGGAAACTTATACTGAAATTCAGTTTATAAAAGCCAAGTACGAGAAGAGTGGTCTGCCACGTCCAGTCATCAAAAATTCTCCACGAGAAATCAGCACGCAGCGGAAGGATGCTTTAATTAGTAAGCTTGGACCATTAATGCCTCCAAGTCGTCTTATATTTTGGCGAGAACTGCATACAAACGATCTTGCTGTTGATCGTTTGAGATTGAGATTTGAGCGTTGAAGTCGAGGACGGCTGTTATTAATTATTATTTTTGTCAATTGGGCACGGCCCTGCTTATACGCTCCCAGACACATCTATCGCCCACTCTGTGTTTTGTTTCAACGGCTCCTAGCCTGTGTTGAATAAGCTAGCACATTTGTCATCTTTTTTATTATACTTAATTCGAATTCAACCAAACATTACTTTTAGCGAGGAGCCGTCAGAACTTTAAACGCGGGGTGGCCGATAGATCTTATATTAGGTATGCTTTTAGTTTAATTTGTGATTTTTTAATTTTTTTATTTGTTTTTATTATTATAAGGTGTATTATTACGAGATATTTAACGTTTTAAGTGTGATTTTTTTAACTTTTATTATTTTGTGACGGAAGAGTGCCTAAGATTGATCTCAATTATAAACAAGTATGCATATAAATTTTATATATTTTTTCCTAGCATGTAACATGATAATTAAGTTTTAAAGTTTTTGACAATATCCAAATGTTTATGATGATGCTTGTTTAATTCATAAGATATTTTGATTTAACAGTTAATTTGTGTTTATTTTATTTTGAAATCGTTACAATGTCATTGCCATTGTTATATCTTTATTAGTACTTATCAGATCCATCTGATTATGTGATTTTTTTAAGTTCCTATGTGATTAAAACGTACAAAACAATTTAATTAATATCATAAATATCATGTTTAGACAGCCACTAAGACTGATTTGTGTATGTAAAAATAAAGTTTTATTAGTAATGATTTGTTTTATCACTTTCGTACTCATGTATCCCTTAGATCTTAATACTTTTAATCAATTAATATTACATAAACTTAAAGCATTTTAGGCATCGAAATATATAAAGTTTAGCCTAAAACACAGCATTACAAAATACTAGATCCTATCAACCAGTACTTATGATAGCAACCTAAGTTTAAATATAGTATAATTGATTTACTTAATTTTTAATTTCTTTACTTTTTTAGATATAAACACAGCAAACACTCATTTACTGTAGTAGATTAATCCAAGTATTCTGTAAAACTTAACTAGGACACAGTATTATTGTAGTTACTGTCATTTATTCTAGTGTAATGCAAATATAATTATTTTATTTTATTAATATGAACAGAGTTATAAGTTTAACTCGTGATAAGATAAGACTACATAAAAAATATAAATACAGAATTGAAGCGCCATAACTCTTTTATATTACTGCTAATATATTTTATTTTTAACTTTCTTAAACTCGTCAGAATCAAAGAAAATCAACATAAAACTTTAGGCGCCATTTTCTCAAAATGAGTTTTTCGTAAATACTGTGTTCTTCAATACGACGGCAGTATACCGCAGCCTTAACAAGAAATATCCCACTGTTTTTTGAAGTGAAAACTTCTTTAGCGGCGCTGTGCACTTTGTTTGTAATGGGTAAAAACTGTTAAACTCGCGTCAGGTCACGTGTCCTGATCGAAAATTCGTAAGATGTCACTCGCGTTAGGACACGTGACCTTTATTTACATAAGGTAAGTTTTTATTTTTAGTATATGGCGATTATGAGTAGTACAGGGAGGTTGGATATGGGATTTTAATTCTATGACAGATTGAGCTGTCAAATATACAACGTCAAAAAAGTAAATAAACGAAAGTTATTATTTTTAATAAATAAATATGGATAAGAAGTGATGGGAAGTAAATAGCGAGTATGTTTTCAATTCTGCCGGCACTCCCGGAGTGCAATCCGTTTTTTTGTTCCCATACACACGTATTTCCCTGTTTCCTTCCTGGATTTTAGCATAAGAGTTATATTTTTTTTCATGTATAATAGATATACATAATTACTCCCGTGTGTATGTTTTGCTTTTTTGGATATACCATTCTTATAAACAACAAAAAATATAGACACAGTTTAATTGATAACCTTTTAGGTAAAGTAATTTATAATTAATTTGGTTTAGATTTGTTAAAAACAAGTGGAGAATACGAAACCCCAATTTTTATGATTGTGACTAGGTAAAATCATCCTGAGGTACAGTTGTCCCTATCGCACATCGGTATCTTGGACCGGGTACTAGCGTGACAGCATATATATTCCAAATACCTATTTCTGTATTCGCCTGGTTGGGATATTTCCTCTAAAACCTTTTTCTAGGACAATGGTTTGATCATTCACAATACAGCCAGATACAGCAGATTAAGTCGACTCAATTCTTTTTTATTTAGGACAAGAAGCCATTGCCTAGTCTAGAACATCTTTAAGCGTTTGTACTTAGTTATTTTTATGGAACGATTAAGATGGCGGTCTAAGTACGCGATTGCTGTTACAAGCTTGAATCCTTTGTATGTCCTTCATATTTCAACTAATATTTAACATCCAATTAAGCAAACTCCGAACGAGACAAAATACTAAATGTACTTACCAATATACCTACACAATACCTATACATATAAATGTAATGTTTGTAAATATTGACATGTAAAATCTTAAGCAAAAACGTTTTAATAAAATCATCGAAGTTAGAAATCATTAGTTAGTTACCTTAAAATGTTTTATTTTAATAAGTAAATGATAAATAAATGTTTTAAGACTTTACACACAGCGCCATCTGGCCCCATAGTAAGCAAACCTTGTGTTATGGATACCAGGCAACGGATACAAGTACATATATTTTTTTTTTTTGTAAATACATACAACTCAAGACTCAAGACAAACACAAAATGTTTATCACATAAACGTTTGTCCACTGTGGGAACCCGCACACTCTGCACAGTAGCCGGATACACTACCAACTTAGCTGCTAGCGGGAGTGTTGCTAGGATTAAGAAACATTGATGTAAATTATTTAATAAACTGAAGCGATGTGTAAATAAAAGTAAAATTATACGTTACCTTTTAAATAAATATGGTTATTTATTGAAGTTGAAATACATTAATTCATTATGAGTTATTACAAATGTCTATTGTCATAAATTCATTAATGTCATAAAAAGCGTGTTCAGTCAAAAATAATTTCAGTTTTTTTTTTTAATGTTGTCGTTCTCAATAACTGTAATTTCGTTGCGGAGTCCATTGTAGATTTTTGGACCCATACTATATACCGATTTAGAAATTTTGTGTAACTTAGATACAAACGGTACTTAAGAGCGCTTAGACGTTTTTGAGCATGACATATTTAGGTTTTTTTCTACGTTGAAGCCACTCAAACGGCCAGCGTAAGTTAAACTGTCCTTACAGGACAATATACGTAACGCGACTAGTATAACGCGTAGGCGCGGACGGAGCTAACACAATTTATATTAGAAATTTGAATAAATTACAAATTAAATTTTATTTATTTTATTTTAGTTGCAAATATAAAAATCTGTTCTGGTTGCCGTCTAGAGTAGCTCATGTAGATACCTGTGGTGTGTGTTTATAGTTTTTTGTTTAAATACATTTATAACAATTCATTAAAAATTGTTTTATTAAATATTTTAATTTTATAATTTCATAGCAGTGCAAAGGGTGTGGGTTCGATTGGTCTACAGGGTACACATATAAGATTAATATTAAGTAAGTAGGTAATTCATAAGTTTTGATTATTTTCCTTAAATTTATTGTATTTTTTAATTCTCAGACAATCTAACACACGCGCATCAACTACTGTAAGAAATACATAAAACACATCGAGAGCAAAAAAAAGCTAGCAGCGGAATTTTCAATTGTAAACGTGGACGTATTTTAAAACAGTTAACGGCGCCCCGGGGGCGTTAGCGAGCTTTGTTGCACAGTCCAGACGGAGCTTTCCATTAAGAAATGAGTAAACTACATTGAAACTGTACGGAGATAGTTTCATGGACGATGCTTACTACAATAGCGTTATACTTTGAAGTCACAAAGACTCGAAAGCCATATTTTTTTTAGCAAAAAAATTAAACAACATTTATTTGTAAGTACCTACTAGACTCTTGTTACTTTTATATTTAATATATTTGACGGATATGTACCTATCCGATATTTATGAAACTCACGCTTTATCATATTTAATTATTTGACTTATTCTACCTTATTTAAAATTTGCCTGTCTACCGTTTGACTCCTTTACTTTTTTTATTTCCTAAGTCAAAGTGCGTTTTGATTACCACTGTAAACACTAAGAGTATTAAGTGTTTATTATTATTATTATTATAATTTATTTTATTATTTTTTGAGTAACACATATGTAAGTATTGAAACGTGGAGACAAGTTCTATCAAGAGGTCCCAAAATAATGGTATGTTAATGATTTTTTTTTATCTACCTTATAATTAGTGCCAGGTTAGGATAATCACCTCTCGATTCCTTCTCGTCAGGATTTTTGTCACTGACTTATAAAAAAAACGCATTTTTTTTCGTGTTTAGGGAAAACCTAAAAGCAGTAGTGACATAGATAAAGCATAGATATTGCAAATACAAATCAAAATGGTGTCACAACTAATATATTTATTTAAGAGAAAGAGAGTGTTCATAATGTGATAGGAGATTATTACAGAACCTCAGTAAAAGCTTAATAAGAATAGTACTATGAATTTAAGTAGCAATACTATTAATTTATTACTATTATTATATATCATATATTATATACTATCATATAATATTATTCTACGCGTGAGCCTATCGCTTTTTCTGGACGCAAATCATACTTGAAAGACTTAACTTTTACTTTCTTTTATTTACATCAATTGTATATTTGGTTTCCGCTATCGAACAAAGAATTAAAAATAATTAACAAAATATAAATAAAAGAAAAAATGTAAAAAAAATTACTTTGATTCCTTCAAGAGGAAACGGTGAAGATGAAGGCTCCACTGAAAGCTGAAAGTTGTACATCTCGAATACCTAAACCCAAATTCCTAGAAATTAACTAAACACTAAAAAAGTAGGGAATATTTAATTTTTAAACCATCATATAAGACAATAAATTCGCTTTATTTTTCGCAAATATCTTGGACCGTACGTGTATAGCAACATTAATAAAAAAATACTTGATATCCACACACAGAGAAACTACATGTGCAATAAATCTATCGCGAACTATCTTAAACTCTTAAACTTCGAACAGACTAAATCGTTTTAAAGTATATAGGTAAATATAAACATATATTGCCAAATTCAGTAATATATCACATTATAAAATTAACAAACACATGCAAAAACACCAAACCGCAAACTCACATCACACACCCACATTCAAACTCACATCACACACCCACATTCAAACTCATATCACACACCCACATTCAAACTCACACCACACACCCACATTCAAACTCACATCACACACCCACATTCAACCTTACATATACAAAACCACATAATTGAATAGTAAATTACACTTACGATAACGCAAATATAAACCTAAATATATATACTTTCCTAAATATATTAATATGCCCATATAACATTTTCTAATTGATACTTTTAGTTTAAGTATTGACGTAAGTTTATTTGTTTAGTGTAGTAATAAAATGTACCTAAGAATGTACATAATGTAGGTTTTAGTAAGAACATTTATATTCGGAAACAATATTTGATTTATGTTAAAGTCATGTTTGTATTTATTTTGAAAATACTATACATACGTCTTAGTTCTGATGACGACCGCCCCCAAATTCCAATGACTTAGCACGCTGTTTTTGTGCAGTTGCTAAGTGAACGAAGGCGATGAACACTACTCACTGTAACACAGTTAAAATTTAGCGTTGTCACCAAGTGTATCCGTACAACTTAGCCATTCTATTTTTATACATAATATGATTTGTAAGTCTTAACAAATTGTGCATGAATTGTGATCAATTAACATTTTGATTTGATTTAATTTGACTTTGACAAACTTCAAATACAGAAACAGCTTGCTTTAGCAAACATCCTTACTATAATCATGAAGTTGCCATAGGAGAGAATTCCATCCCGATAACCGAATTTAGAGCGGGCAGAGATGCGGACAACAACCAGTTAAAAGTTCAAATAATCTCTTCAACATCTTTGAAGGTGACAAAAATTAATATCTATCACATAAACAAACAAAACTCATATCAATCTCCAAATATATCAAGATAATGTATAAAACTTACTAATTTGAAATAAATTCAGAAAGCTGTAATTAATTTTCTTTGACACAATACAACAATACAACAAACCTGTTACTCCGTTTTCTCATTTATTAAAGCTTTCATCTAATCAACGAGCTTCTGGTAAGTATTTGATACAAAAAGCTCGCTTGTTTTTGATTAAAAATCTTGTGTTTGTACGTTTGTTTTTTTAAAAACAATGCTGGCTTTACAGAATTGTTATATTTTTTTATCACAGTGGAGAATAAAACCGCGTGCTCATTTCCTTCTCAACGTCTATCTGCATAATCAATCATTGATATCTAACAGAGACAGGCAATCTTTAAAAGTCTAGGCGAAATCTAAATGTTAATGTACAGCCAACGGAAACACTCGTCAATGGAAGACAATCTTGTTATTGATAAACAACTTTAAGATTTCGTTTTCACAATTTAAAGGTGTGGCTTTGTTTATATTCTATTAGAAACTATGTTATTTTTTTATTTTTAATAATACCAAGATGGCAAACAACGGTGGCCACGTGATATAAAGCGGCTACCGCAATAGAAGCATTACTCACGCATACCGAACCTTTAAAAATAATAACTCCCTTCTTAAAGAACCACGTACTGTAGTCCAAAGAAAAAACCTTAGCAGGATTATTAACTAGTAGCGTAGTAGTAACTGTTGCTTCAATCTTTCTACGTCCCTTCTGCAGGGCATAGGTCTCTCTTTGGAGAGTGGAGGCTCGAGCTATAGGTGAAGACTCAAAATCAAGATCAAGAAAACCATTGTGTTTCAACTTTATATGATATCAGATTTTGTAAGCAGCTTCGCCCGCCCTAAATTCTGTTATCGGCCTTGAATTTGTACGTTAACTCCTTAAAATTAAACCAATGACAAATAGCTGTAGTAATAGATCGTTTAATATCAGTTATAGTTATTCCTGCAAGAAATTTTTAGCCTATTTCAAGACCTAACCAATATTAATCTTAGTATTTGTGCCAAGTTTTATCCCGATCCTTCCAGTGGTTGAAGTTCGATTGAGTAACAAACATCCATCCAGATATATTTTCACATTTATAATATTACTAGGATTCATTAGGAGTACTTGTTAGTGTCACACAAACATGGAAACGGAAGCACTCGCGTTGGTCTTGAATTCATTTATGTTGAACGGCAGTCCGAGACACTGGTAATTAAGACACGTCATTTATCTAGATTGCAAGAAAATAATGCTTCCATTATTTATTATCAACTTTTTCACCATTGCGATAGGTTGACTCTATAGGGTTGTTAGATCAAATCATTACTTCTTTTGTTTAAGATGCATTGTTACCAAATCCGACATAGATGGTTGTTATTATTGTGTTTATATCTGTCTATATAAACTCTTTGCTTTTCCTAAAACCACCATATCCACCTATAGGTGCCTGAAAAGTAAAATAATAACAACATGAAAGGAATTTAAAAATAAACACAGACGAATACACATAAATAGACTTTTATCTAAATAAATTTTGAAAATTTTTATTTAATTTAATGTATGTGCCTTGTAGATGTTATGTACTTTTTCATACAAATAAAAATAACCAAACAGAACAGGAACTTATGAATTCTTCGTACAACCAGCTTACAAAAACCTATTTTTTACAGAATTAAAAAATTGGGTATGATAAATATACGTACATACAAATAATAGTTTTCCGTCTGAGACTCCCTGAAGTGTTTTTGCATTCAACTTATAATTTTTCAAATATGAAATTTAAATTGTTGGTTACTGTATAACATAAAAACAGTTTAATAATTTATCTAATATATCAAACGATATTAATTAAAGATTTTGTTACGATGCCTCTGAGGGAAGGAATATTTTATATTCTGAGGTTAGAATATGTATACTGAAGTCGAGAAATAAATTATGTAAATCATTTTTATACTGTTCAGGTGTAGCAATACATTGAGATATTACTAATTTTAATAACATTTAAAAACCTTGCTTATCCCCTTGAAGTTATCTTCATAATTGTAGTAAGTTTGTTATATATAAGTCTAATGTACCTCAGTTAATTATGTGGAAAATATAACTTAAACTCGTGAATACTTTGCATAGATTAAGTTACACAAGATACATAATTTCTTCGAAGAATTTGATATTGTGTCTCAGTAAGTAAGGGGTAGAACTATTTTCAACAATTTTAGTTTGTCAAATTCAATTTAAGTTATATGTTTGTTGTTTTGGTGTTATCATAGTTTATGAATTATCTATTTATGTATAATGTTCAATATGAAGATGTATGTATATAAAGGTTAATTTATGTATTATTTATGCATGTTTTAGTATCTGAAAATCTTTTATTTATCTTTTCTTTGTACAAAAAATATTGTATATTAACAAAAAATATTTGTTTTGTTACCGTGTTGTTTAAAAAATATATAATGTATACAATCAATTTAATTATTAAATTAAGTAAAATAGGAAGGTTTATTTCATTAAGTTAATCAAAATACTAACTTCGTTGATACGCTACTTGAAATATTACTTCGTAAAATTTTTACAGACGTCTTTCCTTCTGTCCGCGGTTCCACCCACACTAAATACGGTTATTGGTGTAAGATTTCACCGGCAACTTCTCAATTATAGAAAAAAAAAGACTCACGTTTGACGTTTTCAAGCAGCCTATGTGCTTCCTCGAGACTCAAACTATCTCCATGCCAAATTTCATCTTAATCGGTAAAGCGGTTTAATCGTGAAGACGTAATAGACAAACAGACACACTACTTTTGCATTTACTTTGGCATTTATAATACTAGTATGAATATGGATTACAGTCGCTTCATCATTATCACGAGGCGATCAGCGAAAAATATAAAAAACTTAGAAACATTTATTGATATATCTTGTATGTTATTCATATCTCATTACATATAATACGGCACGGTATGCCTGGTTATGAATTTCGTCAGGACCTCGTCCTAAGCTAGGCGGGTCATTGTTTTTTTTTTCAGTTATGTACGCAATATTATGCGTAATATAATTTATCTAGCCGAGGCAAAATATTTATAGAAAAATACAGATATATAATTTCAAGTAAAGCCAAAGTCATTTTCGTAGCATACAACAGTATTAAAGATACAGCACTAATTTTCATTACAAAAAATAGTCTGCTTAAAATAAACATAATATTATTTAAATAAAATATATTCTTATCTTATCCATGTATGTTATCCTTATTAAGTTATTTGTTTGGTGTACAATATAGAATATTTAATTTTATTATGATTATATTGAAAAGTTTCCTTTTCACTATCTACACTTTGCCTGGTACAACTTTTAACCTCTAACTAACAAAACTTGCTGAAAGGAGAAAAAAAAATATACCCGTCGAAAATAAAACTTCCTCCTTTTTGAAGTCGGTTAAAAATAGTTTCTTTGTTTATTAAATAACGTATTTATATTTTTATATATTATATTATATACAATTATATTTTTACCCAAACTGCATATGTATATTATTTAGTTAAGTATTTATTGGAGTAAAAAAAATACATAATTTGAAGTATAAAAATAAATAATGTAGATAAATCGATATTGATTAGATGATTTTTTAATGTCGACCTTCAAATAAACTGGTTAATCCCTCAAACGTTTTAATAATCATATCAGCTTGATTAATGTTATTCAAGATCCAATCAAGATACTGAGATCGGAGTAGGCGAAGCCGTTTAGGGTTAACGATCTAAAAGATCATAAAAACTTAAAGAAAAAATAACCTTACATATTAAAGTAGTTTAGCAAAGATTTCTAACAAAGAATAATGTTAAAACTTGTTAAAACCGTTTCCAATTTCAAACGAACGAAAATTTTATTTACACAGAAGGAAGTCAAACAAGTTTACATATATGAACTAACAACATTACCTGTATTTTATTTAATCTATTCTTAAATATTCCGCAATATATGGCAAGTCCATATTATGATTTATATAATCCACAGGGACCAAACACAGCTCTGATCTACTCCGATCACTCGTAATAAATCATACCTTAATATTACATTTAAAAAATTATGTGTCATCCATTTAGGTTTCATGATAAAGAAAATTTAGCTCAATAATTTTCAAAAAAATACAAAAATACTTATTTTATGCACGTTTTTCCTAACCATGAATGGGTGTTTAATTAAGGAAATTTATAAATTAATACCGATCCCTAAGTTTAAAAGATTATACGAATAGCCATTTATACATAATTATCTTATACAATTAAGGGTCACTTAGTGCACAAGTGCTTCCAAGTTTTACCAGGATTTTCAAAGCGGTGGGTTTTCGTGAGTGGTTAAATGTCACTTGACCGCCTTAGGGGTTGTATTTTAACATTTGAAGTTTAAAGTATTAGGATTCAGGGTATTAAATTACAAAAATGCTGGAACCGTCTGACAAACTTTTATGAGCTCTGTAAGGTGCCGGAGGGTTGTTTCTTTAACTTGGTACAAATAACTACCAAGATATAATAACTAAAAAATGTTTAAATTTATTACTAAACAAGATTACGAGTTTCAACACCTTAGGGGTTAAATAGGGGATGAAACTTAACTAAAGACAACCTATAGAACACATATACACATACATATAGAACGGAACTTTTAATTTTACTGTTATTTTAGTAAGGCCATCAAATTAATCAAATCCATTAATATTTTTAGCTTGCAGACATTTTACAATATTAAAATGTATGACAGGCAATGTTCCATTAAGTTATTTGTCACGGAAATTGTAGTCAGAAATCAATATCAAGCTAACGTATTGATTGATTGAGCTTTTCTCTTTACTATAAAACGCAGCAGCCATGCTAGTCTCACCGTCAGTTTGAATACGTTAATTTTAGATATAACGTGTTTTAAAACAAATTTAGAAACATATTTGAGTTCCGTACTTAAACCTTACTACCTATTACTGAGCCTTTGCTGTCTGTCTGTCTGTCAGTCTGTCTCTCCTTTAAACGGCTCCCTTTTGAAGAGTAAGTCATAATGCTAAAATCTGTCGCACCGACTGACTCAAAAGACTTTGAAATGGTTGTTTGTTAAAATCAAAATAGGTAGACTCCTGACATTGTTGGTATTTATGAGACTGGCACGAAATGAAGGTAATTTAATGAGCGCTCTTTGATATAATGCGAAATAGCAAGGCATTAGTAGTTGAATACAATATTTTATCTACGTCTAAGAAAATAAAACACATTATAAGAAAAATAATTTTATTTAAAAATTTTTTTTGGTCAATTTGATGCTTATTGAGTATTATGACCACTCTAAAAATTATGGCAAACGATTCTCTAGGTCTCAAAACGTAAAGAAAACGCAAATTTAGCGATTTTGATTTTCGGTCCTATTATAATAACTTCCTCTCAAGAAAAGTTAATAAAACATAGAATGATGTTTTTGGCACATGACTAGATTCCCGCTACTTCTAAAAATTTTCATAGCATTTTTCATAAAAATATTTATTTTATTACATTTATATTATTATAGATTCAGTTTATTATTTATTTCATTCATACTTGCTTTTTATAAAAATCGGCAAAGTGCGAGTCGGACTCGCGCACGAAGGGTTCCGTACCATTATCTACAAAAACGAGCAAAAAAATCACGTATGTTGTATGGGAGCCCCCTTAAATGTTTATTTTTTTCTGTTTTTTAGTATTTGTTGTTATAGCGGCAACAGAAATACATCTTCTGTGAAAATTTCAACTGTCTTACTATAACGGTTCATGAGATACAGCCTGGTGACAGACGGACGGACGGAAGGACAGACGGACGGTTGGACGGACGGACGGACGAACGGACGGACAGCGAAGCCTTAGTAATAGGGTTCCTAATTACCTTTCAGGTACGGAACCCGAAAAAGTGATTTTATCCAATATATATAATGATATCCAGGGCAAATGACGACCTAATCGAAATATTAATAAAAATAATAATATTACACGTTAATGCACATAAATAGATGCGTTCTGTTCACTGCTTTAATGCGTTTCATGTCATAATCCAACCAAATGAAAAAGACATAAAGTTTGTGTGACGCACTGTACAAATCTTGACTCATTGTCTATGGTTGGATTATTGACATTAAACAAATAATGTGCAAAATGTCGGTCAACAAAACGCCATTAATATAACATGAACAGTTTTTAAAAATAAATTCAAATGGCGATCTTACCTCTATGGAACGATAATATATAGCTAAAAGGTAAACTACTTGCAAACAAATATTAGGTGTCATTTTTACTTATTAAGCAAACAACAAACAATACGTAAACAATAAAGTAAATAACTATTTTTAAACAGAATAATTTTATAGTTTTTTTTTTTAATTTAACACTGTTGTTATAATTCTAAATATTTTTACTTTATTTTACCTACACTATGTATCTTCTATCTTGCTTATTATAGGTAACCAACGGCCTACATTAATAAATAAAATAGTAAAGTAATTTTTAATTTTTAAATTATTTTACCATAGATGGTTGGGTATGAAAAAAAACTGCAATCATATTAGTGCTGCGGAAGAATTACATGTTTTTTTTTTTGAGTAACGATTTAGGTTCCGATATTTCGCTATAAACGTAAAAGAAAAAGTTGTTATTCGTGCCGTAAAGTCGCTTTGAAATTTTTTTTTAGCAAAGCCAAAAAATTTCATGTATTTTTATTTTACGATCAACTATAACGTCTTAAATTGAATCGATTGTGATTCCGGTTCGGTCCAGTTTATACTCGAATTTCAATGTAATCCTCACAGCGCTGTATGAGGTCATAACGTTGTATGGTTTTCTGACTCGTTGCGTTATCTAATACAAATTGATAAACGCTGAACCTGGATTTGTTTACGCATAGTATAATAGGAAAAACCGTTGAAAATATATAAGTTTGTATGTGTTTTACTTATTTTTATCATACGACTCATCACCTGTCGCAATTTACGCATCCACTTCGATCAATGACTTATTTATACGAACGTACATAAACTTTATACCTGCAACATTCTTGCGTCTCACTGCTACGTACGCACCTACTACGTACATTACAGAAAATATGTATGTAAATATTTTATATGAAAAGTGATCCATTACAGCTCGCATCTAATCCGCTCTATTACGTATATATTAGCACGTTCGTCAATTACGTAAATACATTGTCAACATTCGTACGTTCGACTAATACTCACAAAATTACTAATAACGTTAGTGTGAAATATTTATATATGTAAATATTTTATATTAAAAGCGACCCATCGCCCATTTAAGTTTACACATTCACTCCACTCTTTTGCGTATTAATACTCAAATAAGCCTATAGGTCTAAAAAGAAAGTCTGGGTGTTCTCTTTGCCTCAAAATCAAATTTGAACGACGAAGGCGCTGTACCACTTACTTTACCATGGTTCCGTAAGATCACGCTAGAAATCTTTAAAAACAGCAGTAGGACTGGCAGGCGTTGTTTTCTCTAAAAAAAACGAGTGGGCCAGGGACGGTATACCAGCAGTGGTGCTTAAAAGCCTTTTCGTTCTTTCCTACCATACTAGGCAATTTCCGTCTTCGTGGAAGTGTAAATGTTCACCCGTTGCCTGAAAAAGGCGATAGATCAGATCCATCGAATAAACAGGCCAAACGTAGACACCTCCATCTATCCTCTCCAAGGTGATGAAGCGTTTGATCATCATACAGCTTCTAAGATAACTAGAAAAACACGATTTGCTCAGCGAATGTCAATACGGCTTTCGCGACGGTTGTTCGACCGGTGACCTTCTAGTGTCTCACTTGTGTGCCCTAGACATTGAGTCAGCGTGGGACATTGGCATGTAGGCATTCGATCGGGCCTGGCACCGGGGTCTTCTATCAAAATTACCATCGTACGGACTGCCTGAGAGTTTGTGTTAATAGGTGGCTAGCTTCCTGCCCGGCAGATGCATACGAGCTGTAATAGACTTTGGTTGCTCCTACGCTGTTTCAGCTGTATGTCAATTATTCCACTATACACATTGCTATTCAAATAATAGTACTGGAGACGCTTATTTAACGGGCCGCGTTCTGGTGAAAACCGCGGATTGCGGTAGTTCGACTGCGGATGGTAAACTTCGTGGTCAAATTCAACCCAACGAAGACATAAGTCTTCGCGTTCAACGCAAAGAAAACACAATTGTCTGAAGTCCCACATTTAAAGAACACGACCCTTAACATCTCCCTGAGCATTGGGATCCATGGTGTTGACATCTCCAGTGGCGTCTAGTTCCAAGATCATTTGGAGGACAAGGTAATGCTGGCGTTCTAAAAACTTGGTGTTCTCAGCAAACTGAAGCAGTACTTACAGAAGGAAGATTGATATTATCTGTGGGCGGGAGTACCGCGATATCAGTTTGACCCTTTTGACTCAGTGGAACGACGGGCTGAGAGATTTTTCGACGATCCCAAACTAACAAGCCGTAACGAACACTTTAAGTCAGAGGAGAGAATTTACCTCCCAGTGTGTGTTATACCGCTTATGCGAGTATATTCAGCTGTGTTCCGAAAAACTGTTCAAAACATTACCAACGGCTACTTTCTACCATCACACCAGGCAGGGAATTTATCCTCACACCATAGATCCTAGTGTGATTTTAGAGGTTCTTCCTCCGGCGGATGGTTAGTTTGTGGAATGAGGTCTCTGCCAAGGATTTCTTTTAGGACTACATTATGGGGTTCTTCTTCTACATTTTCACTATTACTTACGTCTTTACTACCAAGTAACTGAAATTATACAGGTATGTATGTACATATTAAACATTAAGAATCGAACCAGATCGCCCATCGGAGTTTACGCATTATTCTGCTCTATTACGTATTAAAACGTACGTAAACTACATAAATACAATATCAATTTCTTTACGTTAATACTATGTACTTATGGCTAGTTGGCAGGCTTTCAGTATAACATGTAATAATACATGTAAAATATTAAGCAATAAATCACGATCACAAAGTTTAATACAAGATATGAACTTATGAGTCTTCTATGCTTTTTACCTTACATCAAAAAAGGAGTTCTCAATTAGAATGTTAACATTTTTTTATGTATGTTCGGGCATAACTTAAAATTTTTGCTTTTTTTATTTGAAAGGGGTTTATTCCAAAATATTGGTGACCCGCGCACCCACAACACGCATCTACTGACAAATCAAGTCCGTCAAATGCTCTCAACTTCAATATGGCTGCACGCATGCAGATGTTGACTGCGTGACAGGGCTTGCACACGCGTGCGCATTTCACGTCACGCCACGCATCTGGTCTGCTCCGGCCTTTATTTGTTCAAGTATTTGCATCCTTAACTATCTAAATAACACAAATGTTTCATTTAAATTTAATAACGTTATATAAGTATTAAAGCAATGTGCATATATAGTAGAAGCTTAAAAGTGTATGCAGCATAATGTTTGTAATAATTTCATAGTTGTGTAATTCCATTGCAAACAAAATTTACTGCAATGAGTCTTAAACGAGCTCCTTTTACTGTCGGCAGCACTTTAATTTGTGATTGCAATATTTAAATTAGTTTTTTGATTGCTCAAAAACTGTTTCCAGAAAGCAAATGATAACTTTTTTATTTGTTAAAGAATTTAACACACTCTTTGTTTCTGTGTTCTGTTTATCTTTGGTATCAAAGATTTTGTGCTATAAAGATTAGGTCCGTGTAGGTACTTTAGATTTTGCTGGCGACTGATAAAAATCTGTTCAGTTTATGCGAAACAAAGATTTACATTGATTAAGATATTAGTGACCGTTTTTATTGTTAACTAATATTTAGTAGGTATGTTGCAAACAGAGATCAAAGACCGTGCAACGGTAACTTTGTTTCCATTTAACTTCCCCGTAGACGAGAACGACGTACTTTGTGTATTATTTTGTTTGTCTGATATTTTTTTTTTACCGACATTACATATCTATAAAATCAGATCAGATGGACATACGCTTTATTTTATCACGATATTTAATATATAATACATTATCAATAAAGAGAGGACTATAGCAAAACAACTTTTGCCAGGTTAGCTAGTCTTATTTAAAAGCAAATTGATATACATATATTGATATTAAATTTGAGTGATTAGTTCTTAATAATAGGTACCTATTTGACTTTGAGGCCTAAAAATATGTTTTAAGGCTCTCTTTGAGATGAGGGGTTACTACAATTTCATTCCACAGCGGGATTGAATTTAAGGATAACCCCACTAGTCTTCGATAATTATAACGTAATGCGTAAAATGTTACGTTAGACACAAGTCGTGAGTTTTCAGTTTAACATTTAGCTTAGCAATGTGATAACCAACAGCACAAATAACTAGGTTTGCACGAAGTTTCAAGTGCATTAAAAATTATTTCAAATTGAATTTCATGTCATTTAGATAAGAGCTATTGTTATTTTTAACATCTATTAAGGTTAAATATCACGCACCATAATTTTTATTGATAAAACCTTTTAGTATATATGATAAACGATATTTAAATATTATAATGTAATGCTAATAGTTCTTAATTTTCCTGTTTGTTGACGTAAATTGTTAAGTTTGCGCCTTATTAAAACGAGATATTGCTATAATGGGTCCGAAATGGGTTGAATTGCTGAAATTGTGTTTTATTTACATTTTGAGACCTGGGGAAATCATTTGTGATTATTTTCAGACTGATGTCTGTGTGTGTTATGCCAAGACCGAAACATAAAATAGCTTACAATAAAAGGCTCAATGTCATTTGCGATCAACTAAAATTTATCACCACCGATGCAGAAAGGTTACGTGTTTATCGAACTAAAAAAGAATGCAGAAAAGTAACATAAGCACAAACCAGGTTGGTAAAAATGCCGAGCGACGAACGCAAATATTGCCTGTTTTAACTTTCCTGCAATGTACATCAACCCGAGCGTCTTCAAACGATTAGAGTGTAATTCCGATGGACGAGGAAGTTCTAGAGTAATCAGACAATATAAGTTCTTCAAGTATTACCATCAATACTGTAGGCATCATAGAAGCTTTTATGTAGAACAGTTCGATGTTCGTCGACATGGTGCACGCAATGTATCATAGATTGAATAGTACCTCCGACTTTTACCCACTTCTTTTTTTTTGTAATTTGAAACGGGGGAACTATAACTATGATTTATAACTTTACTATAAAATTTTCCAGTCCTCAGTTTTTATTTTCATTTTCTATTACAATAGCCTAGTCACATAAAATTTAATCATGAAATTAATTTGTATTTTAGCACACTTGCCGATACACGCCCATCATAAGTGATATTGGATTGTAGATAAAATATATTGGCTTTGATACATTGTATCTTATCGGCTAACACAATATTGTGTGTCAAGTTGTTAATACTTTCGATAAGTTCATATATACTGTTCTCATCAACAGATTGTCTTCTTTACAATTCAATTAACACTCTTTTCACCCTGTTTTCCTTTTGTATGACCGGCTGCTGTGCAGAGGGTGTGGGTTCGATTTCCGCACTGGAAAAACATTTATGTGGTAAATATTTGTGTTTGTCTTGAGTCTGGGTGTAGTTTTGTATGATATGTATGTGTATTTACAAAAAAAACAATTTGCATTAAATTTTTATCTGATGTCATCCATAACACAAGCTTTGCTAACTTTGGGGCCAGACGGCGCTGTGTCTAATGTTCGGCAACCTTATAAAAAACTCTATAACCTAAAGACGCGTATTAAGAAAACATAAGGGTTCTTCTGTTTTTGCCATTTGGCTACGGAACCCGAAAGAAATATATTTCGTAGTTTTAATAGGTACCTAATTTCCGTCGAAAAATATAAAATACAATAAACAGGTAGGAAGATGGTCGTACCTAATACCAAGTTCAATAACTTATTATTTTCTTTTTGATAGAGAGAACTTTGACTTATTTAATACGATGGTGTTGTACTAAAGTACGTACGTAAGTTTTATGTATACAAAACCAAAATAATAAAGATAAAACGTCCATTTCGCAGGTATTGTATGAAAACAAACAAAGATACAAATAACCAACTAATAAAACCCAAATAATCTCGGTTTCGATAAACGTTTTCTTTATTCACACACACACACACACACACACATATATATATATATACACACTCACACACACACACACACACACACACACACACACACACATACATACATCGACAATAGTCGATCATGTTTATAGCAATTTACCGCACGACAGTATGTCAACTAAGATAATTGTTACCAACATTGGCGACCATTACGCACAGCGAGCTCTTTTAGAATTTAAACAATTGAAAAGCCACGAGCCGACACATGTGCAACGTCGAATAAAATCTGATAGCAACAAAATCAACTTCAAATTGACATTACAATCTATTGACTGGCAAGAAATCTTTGGTAAACAAGAAAATCAAGACTGCAATAATCTGACCGAAACTGTTATGAATATACTTGTTAACAAGTTTCAAGTCTGCTTTCCACTTAAATTTGTACCTGTTATAAAAAAATCAAAAAGTTGGGTTACAGAGGAAGTGCTAAACTTAAAATATCTATTATTTGACACTATTGATTTGCAAAAAAGACATCCCAATGATATATCACTTTTAAATTTAAGAAATGACTTAGAAGATAAATATGACAAAAGGTTGAAGTGTACAAAGGCAAGTTTTTACGAGGACGCCATACATAATAGTAAAAATAAATGTAAGACAATGTGGCAAATTATACACACCGAAACTGGTAAAAGGGCTCGCGAGCTCATTAACTACACAGACGTAGTTCGACGCAATGACGGCTCTGAATTTAACAACAAAACAGAGTTGGCAAACTACCTGAACAAAATATTTATCTCTGCCGGCGCACAAGCTAGTGCACCGCAAGCCAACTGCGAGCATGCATTAGCTCTGCTAAAAAATGCAACACCTACTAATGACAAGTCGCTATACTTGCGTCGATTTACGTACAATGAATTGTTAACAATTATTAAAACCATTACCCCAAAGAAAACTTGTGATATATATGACCTATCAATGGACGTCTTACATGCATCTGCCTTTGAGATAACTCCGATTCTTTGTCATCTAATAAACCATTGTTTTCGAAAAGGATGTTATCCAAATACACTAAAATTTATCAAAATATGCCCGGTCTACAAAGGTAAGGGCGACCAATCATGAGCAAAAAATTATCGACCAATTTCTATAATTCCATGCGTTGCTAAAGTGTTCGAAGTTTGTATAAATATAAGACTAACGCATTTTCTTAGTGAAAGTAACTCATTTACAGATCGACAGTATGCTTACATGCCAGGTAAAAACACGACCGCGCTCGTACGGGAAGTGGTGTCAGGAGTGTTGCAAGCGCGGGAGCAAAAACAGCAGGTAGCAATCATATGCTGTGACTTGTCACGTGCCTTCGATACAGCAGATCGAGCTCTTTTAAAAATGAAACTTGAGTACTACGGAGTCCGAGGACCAGCACTCCATGTGATGACAGATTTTGTTACTCAACGACGTCAAACCGTCGTGGGTGCGGGTGGCACTATAAAATCGGACGAGGAGATTTCCACGTTAGGGGTTCCGCAGGGCTCTTGTCTTTCCAACACCGTGTTTTCATTGCTACTGAACGACCTACCTGTGAACGTGCCGGGTGCGGAAATCTTCATGTATGCTGATGATGTAGTGGCACTTATCTGCGCACCAAACGTTTCTACCTTGGAGTCTAGCTTGAGTCAAGTGGCACGTGTTGCAACTGGTCCTTGTAAACGGGCTCGCGCTCAACCTGGAAAAGACTTGCTATTTGCACTTCAACCTTACTAATCAACCTCAGAATCCCTTGTCGATTATTGTTGACGGTACTGTTCTGAAACAAGTTTCAGAAGTGACTTTATTAGGATTTGTAATTAATAGATCCTTAAGTTGGGAACAAACCAATAAATAATATTAGTACCAGACTGGGTCAAAGTTGTTACGCACTAAGCCGACTGGCAGCGACAGCCGCGCCCCACGTGGTAAAGAGTTGCTTCTATGCGACTGTCCAGTCACTTATTATGTACGGAACAGAGCTGTGGGGAAAAGCGGCTGACTGGGAACGAATATTTATTCTGCAAAAAAAGGCAGTTCGCATTGTTGCCCGCATATCACCCAGAGATTCAGCGAAGCAGCATTTCATTAAATTAAAAATATTGACCCTAACTTCGATATTTATTTTACAAATAGCGACATTTGTCCACAATAATATAGATAAGTTTAAATTCCTAGGTGAAAATCACCACTATAAAACCAGAAATAAACAAAAACTCCAGTCAGCAACCCACAAATTTAAAAAATCAGAAATGTCACCCTATATTTTAGGACCGGTCGTGTACAACCGGCTACCTCGGCAAATAACAAGTGCAACTTCCATCACGGTATTCAAGAACATGCTTAAAAGATGGCTAGAAAGCAAAGCGTTCTACTCGCTTAAAGAGTTTCTTGAAGAAAAAGCGTGACAAATTATATATGTACATAAGTACTTATACGTATGCACTTTTGGTGTCATTTTGTATATATCATATTGTTTTTTCTTTTTATTATTATTATTAATTATTTAATTGTAAAATGTATATTGTTATGTATAAAGAAATGTATAATGACCTGTAAATTCAACAAATTTACCAATAAATATATCATATCATATCATATCATATATGAATATTATATTTACTAGTTTGGTTAAGTATAAAAAAATTACAACTATATCTCTATCCGTATTCCACGAATAAAAAAAAAAGACATAAGCGCACTCACAAATTTTTAACTCAGCAAATTAAGAATATGATGGTAAAACGTGATTCTGCAAAACGTCGCTACAAAAAGGATCCTTCTGACGAAAATCTTATTGCATACAAGAAACTTCGCAATCGCTGCAGTCGGATGTGCAGAAATTCATAAAAGAGCTACATTTATAAGTCACTTGAGACCGCCAACCCAAGCGATACGTGGAAATTTCTTAAGGCTCTAGGGGTAGCAAGTAACACTGTATTAGTAATCTGATTTGCAATGATTATATTTTATTTTTGTTTGTAGTAAAAGTTAATCCATGCTACCCAAACCGTAACCAATAGTTCTGTTTTCTCGGCCTGACAGTGAAACAGAATGTATAATATATTCTTAATCACTGATGGTTTTATGTGATAAAGTTTGCCAAGAACTGAACGGAGTTTTGCACACACTAAGTCTACGTGTAGATTCCACGAGAAATTCTTATCAATAATTAAACCCAGATACTTGTATGATGGAACCTGTTCCAGCTGACTACATTGACATGTTGGTGTAGCATTATGTAAGCAAGAGTAACTATAACCTATTATTTTTATTTTCACTTACTTATGTTGACTTAGGGTGAGAATATCGGCATGCATTTTGTTTTCTCCATATTAATTATAATTCCATTATCATGTGCCTATTTAATAACATTATTAATGTCCTCTTGCATTATATATTTTGTATATTACAATTTAAAAAAAATACACAATAACGTATACCATAGCTATTGGCCACTCTTTTAAAAATACACTACTAATAATTCTACATATGCTTAAACAAATTACAATATTTTACGTGCAAATGTGTGTGGTACCTTAGTGAGCAATACCAGGATGGTCACAGACAGACACTGCCATTTACCTTACCAGTCAACCCCAGGCTTAAAGAAGGCTTTAATGTTATTGAACCAGTCTTCATTAAGCTATCTTAAGTAGAATATTAACTGCCTTTAAGACAACTAACAATTACGTCATCATAATTTCCGTCGTATCAGAACACCTCGATGTTATCAGTAAACAGTTCTAGTGCTGTTGACAGTGATCAACTTTTGTTATTTACTATTACGTAACATCCATTAATTTCCATTTTGAGGTTTACTATAGAAACCAAACATTCTACTTTTATATATACATTCATTTTATTCATGCAGACAGCCATCAAAGGATTCTAGGCAAAGCAATTGTAAGAAAGGTGTGCGGCGAGACGGGGAACTGAACGCTCTCGATAAGTGCCCGTTTCGACTGCTCGGACAGTGTCGTGGAAGAAAGACGACGACTAGCATTAGTTCTGAACTGATAACAGAGCTGATATATCAATATCGCATCCCTTCAATAATATCCAATTATTAGGGTATATTAAATTTATTGGGTAGGCTACGAATACTCAAACTTTTAGAATTGATCTCCACCTAAAATTTGTCGAAAAGAGATCGCTTACTAGCGATAAGACCGCCTTTTGTACTATATTATTCATTTTTATTTGATTTTTTACTCTTTATTTATGTGCAATAAATGTGTATAAGTATAAAAGTGTATTTTATATAATAGAGCTAATCCAATTATAACATTGTGGGCATCAGGGACCCTAAAAGACGTGCTTAAAATAATAGTTCGGCTAAAAATCGGTTAAAAATTACTATTTGCCTAGAAATAAAGGCCTAAATGATAAAACATGTAATTCAAAATCACCACATATATCCTACAAATTCAATTGAAATTACTATCTACGTCTTGTGAGTCAACGATTCTGTTTATGAATTGCGTAATCTTTTTCACATAAAATCGTTGCTTTACCGAGACGTAACGTAAACTTTGAGCTGACTGTACACGAAAAATAACTCGTGCTGAGCTTTAACATGTAAATTTTAATATACAACATTATTAAAATAAATTCAAAAAACAGCCAGGACGTAAAAAATGTATTTTGTATGACGAAGATCTTTTACATTTATCAATTTGTGTTCATTCGTATAAAAATCGGTCAACTAGCATATTCCGATTTTGCCAATGGCGAGCCCAAATTATTTTCGATGAGTTAACAATTTTCATCGTTACCTTTTGTCTGTTGGAACAAGTTTTAATTGAAACATCAATAACATGAAAATTTGATTTCAATAACATGAACTCGATTTGATATTACATATTTTATATATTGATAAATACGCTATAAGTGGATTTATTTGTTTGCACTCTTTTTAAATATTTAAAAGTTAATACTAATCGTCAATTTATCTATTACATTGATTGAGGTTTAATCAAAAAATTTCTTTGTTTCAGACTTGAAGAGATAAATAATCAACATGACTAGCAGAAAATGTAGATAAAATTAAACGTAAAATCATAAAGTACAAAATTATTGAGAAGGTACCATTATTCCGAAAAGAGCAAATTTTAATTTAAAAATCAAAGTACACTATGAGAGAAACCGACTTCAATAGAAAACATAAATTTGAAAAATTAACAAAAACCTGGTCGTGCCGATATGTAAACAAGAAACCTGAAAGACATATGATGCCTAGTTAAAAATATTGAAACTATGCCTACCGAAATATGGACAAATGAAACCCTAAGTAATGCTGAAATCACTCAAGATGACAATGCGACAGCATCGACAGATCCAATTGAGAACAAAGCTGTGCAAGCTGCCTTTTGCACAGCCTATGCAATTATATTCATAATAGGTATATTCGGAAACGCCCTTGTATGTTATGTTGTTATGAGAAATCGAGCCATGCAAACTGTTACTAATCTATTCATCACGAACCTCGCTCTATCAGATATAATGCTATGTGTATTTGCCGTGCCATTTACTCCTTTATATACATTCTTAGGAAGATGGGTCTTCGGAGGATTGCTGTGTCATATCATGCCTTACGCACAAGGCTGTAGTGTCTATATTTCTACTCTAACACTTACGTCAATAGCCATTGACAGGTTCTTTGTCATCATATATCCTTTTAAGCCACGAATGAAGATCAAAACCTGTATCGGACTAATAGTGCTTATATGGATATTTTCACTTACAGTGACGTTTCCTTATGGATATTATATGGCTTTAGAAGACATTTATTGTTTAGAAAGATGGCCGTCAGATCAAATCCGTAAAGCGTTTGGGGCCATCACAACTATAATGCAGTTCGTTATACCTTTTATCGTAATGGCTTTTTGTTATACTTGTGTTTGTGTTAAATTAAATGATCGGTTAAAGTCACGGCCGGGTAGTAAAAACAGTAAGAAAGAAGATGCTGATAGAGAAAGAAAAAGAAGAACAAATAGAATGCTGATAGCAATGGTAGCTATATTTGGACTCTCTTGGCTACCACTTAATTTAATTAATATGAGCAGTGATTTCTACTCATTGGCTGAAGACTGGAAATATTACATGGTTTTGTTCTTCGTTGCACATTTCATCGCTATGTCTTCCACTTGTTACAATCCATTCCTATATGCTTGGTTGAATGAGAACTTCCGTAAGGAGTTTAAGCAGATTCTTCCTTGCTTAGGAGCATTAGTGCCTAAGAAATCTAAGAGGAAGGAAAATCAGTCAGAAAGAACAGACATGTTTAGATCAGAAAAAACATGTAATGGTAACGACACTGTCCAAGAATCACTTCTAACTTCAACAGTAAACAAATTACCTTCTGTTAGATATAAGGTTGAACTAAATAATGATAAAATAAAACTGGAGGAAATTGATAATGCTGACATAAGTCCAGATGATAAGCCTGAAAGCAAACCGAGTCCTAATGAAGACTGTGTAGATATGTACATGTTTGTCGATAAGTCTATCATTGCATCGGATAAGGAGCCAATAGTTTCGGCACTGTAGTAAGAGGTGAGTTCAAAAAATTTACTCTTGGGTCTAATTTTTCAACGGCATAAACTATGCTGCAAAACATAAAAAGGTATTTGACAAACTAAGTTACCTAGTTAGTTCGTATCTTTTTATTTTTAGTTCCTGGGAAAGAAGGTAGATATTTTTAATTTTTTTTCTACATTTTGGGAATTTATGAAAAAAATTAATACATTATATTGAATAGGAACATATCTTTTGTAATTTTACTCATAATAATTAACTGTTTCACTTTCAAAATGTAACTTACACCTCTGTTTGAAATACGAGATACCCTTTACTCTGTAATTAATTTAACAACCCAACTAAAATACCAAAGAAAACATCTAACAAAATTGTCTTGTTTGTGTAACAAATTCAAAGTAAAAAAAAATTAGGGTCACGCTTTGATGTTTTAATAAAATAAAACATTAATTGTATTTCTGATTTTTACATTAAATTATTCCTAACAGTATCAATTTATCACTCAAATTTTTACTTATTCGAGTCAGTAAGGTTTGAGACCAAATATTTCATCTAGATACGAATTGATCTCGAAAAATTAAACTAAGCACACCTACTTTTTATTTTTATTTGTTTCTGGTGGCACACGTGAACGAGCATTAAAAATTTTAGATCTTGTCATTTCGGCCTGATTGCCATGGCCAAAAACAACTACTATTTTGCTCAGGAATATTTATCATGATTTTTTTGAAAAACTTTTATTACCTGTCTTATGTGATGTAAGCTATTATTTGAATAAAATTTGGTAGAATTCCTTGTCCGTTGTGGCAGCTTCCACCTCAGAAATTCAAGTCAGCTAATAAGGAATAGGCGTTAATTATCTTTTTTTATTTTTATCCATAGTATCATTCCGTTATTTTCATTCTAATTCACTCTTTACCCGATTGATGTCCTAAGTATGACATAAAGAAAATTTTATTGTAACTGAAAACACAAAAAGTAAACGGATTTTGTTTAATCACTCTTGTTAAGTAAGGAAAACGGTTAGGAAATCGTGGTTGATTGAAAACCCCATGTGAATTTCCCGTTAATTATAAAATAATAGTTGAACAAAATGGTGTCCTAGAAAAAATATAATTAAAAATAAAAATATCATTAAAAAAGTTGTTTAGGTAAAAGAAATAAAAACAATCTATTTTCTATTTCCATCAAAAGAATATAAAGGAAAGATCAAAAAAAGTGTATTCAGTACCGTTAGCTCACTGACTTGAAAATTATTTATTTTGGTCGAGTCTTGAGGTTAGTTGCATATAGATTTGTCACGGTTCTTAATGGTCTAAGCACGACACGTTCTGCGTAGCTAACGCCATGCGACAATTATAAATATTGAAATTAGTTCAAACATGCGGTCTTGATTTCATAGAATACGATCATCGCAGGATTTCTGCACGGAATCCTTCATGAATAAAGCAACTTTTATAAAGGTATTATAATATTATTTATCTATCTATCCCTAGATAAAAATCAAGCCATCCTACCGTTACAACATTACTAACCCACTGCTGAACGTAAGCCTCCTTTACGGCGCGCCACTACCAGCCACCCTTTTAAGTTTTGGAGGGCGTCCTACGCTTCGCCTTTCCATACGCGGTCTTCATTCAAGAACACTTCTGCTTTATCGGTCATCCATCATAGCAGACGTGGCTAGCCCTATGCTGCTTGAGCTTGCTAACCCTGCGAGCTATGTTGGTAACTGTAGTTCTCTTCCGGAAGTCCTCATATCAGATTCAATCCCTCAGAGACACTCCGATCATAGCTCGCTCCATTTGCATTGTGTAACTGTGAAATTGTGGACCATCCCTGCTGTAAGTGCCCACGTTTCGGCGGCGTTAGTCATGACACGTAGAACGCACTGTTCAAAGACTTTATTCTTCAGACTCTGCGGTATATGAGACGACGCGACGTTGTGAAGACTCAAGTCGAAGCATACCAAATGCGGAGCCTAGCTGGAGCCTCCTATCGGCTTCCTTATCAAAATTGTTCTGGCCCAGTTGGATTTTCCGTCCAGGTTCAGTACACGTAATCCTGAACTACTTTAAGTAATGTACCGGCAACGTATATCGGGACTGGCACGACATGTTGGTTGCACATGATTTTTTTTTACCCAAATTTATGCCAAGACCCCATCGTCGAGCGGATTCAACTATAAAAAGATTGTAACATTTTGCTCAGTTCCAAGTTTCCAATGACTCTGCCATAATAACAATGTCGACGACGACGGTACATACATTAAACACTTCTAAAAAATATCAGCAAAGTTCAAATACAAGGCAGGTACAGTCGCACACATTAGGTAAGAAATAATAAATCCGACGAAATAATAAAATTTCTTTACAAATCATTGGTCAAGTCAGCCCTTAGATATAAATTCACGAGGAAAATAATAAAAAACGCATTTACCCGTAGACCTATAACATTATTTACGAGCGAAGAACCACTTCGATGTTTTATTGTCGCTGCCCTGTCACAGTAAGAGCTTCTGTGTCAACCTTTTCATAAAGAACACATTTCCGCTCTTTCGGTTTTAAGTTTATTTTCCATTGTGATAATTTTGTTTGTTGTTTGGAGTTAATTATACTAATAAACATTTTTAAAGGCCGAAGTTATTTAACTCAAGGGTTGTTTTAAGAAAATGTACATAAATAATTAAAATTATTCGTGTCCCTTTGATAGTACCTAGTCGAAGGGCGGCGCATGGAATGCGTGACTCCAAGTTTTTATTTTAATTCTTATTTCTCCAGTTCGTATTTTCCTTTTAATTGGTATGTTACTAAAAATTACAAACATATGTTTGTTCATTTAAAAGTCAGTTTGATTAGTAATTTATGTTCCTTGTATGGCAGTTATTTCTACTATATACGATTTTAATTCAAATGTCGTATTTAACCAACTTCAAAAAAGGAGTAAGTTCTTAATTCGTCGAAATCTTTTTTTATTTATGTTCCCTAATTATTTGGAGACGCCTGGACCGATTCGAAGAATTCTTTATTAATTTAAAAGTGTATACTCTCCAGGTGGTCCCATATTAATGTAATGAATTTAAAGCTTAAGGTTTTGGATAATGAAGAATGGAATACATTAATGATAAAAATGCTCGGAAGAATTAGAACTTAATTAATATGTCATTTCTAGGTACGTTTGAAAGGCTAGATTGTATTTTATTATAAGTTGAAAAAATATAAAATATTGACTGCAATCATTTAAACGTATAAAATGTATAAAGTAGATAAAGTAATAAGCTGTAAAACTAGTTGATCAAAGTGACATTTAAATTATATCAATGACAAGGAAATTAGGAACTCGAGAAAATAAAGTCGAGCCGTCCAAGCCTTAAACTATTTAACTATTTCCTTTTTTTAATTATTTCCCTTGTTCAATGCTGACTTCCTTCTTATAGCAATTAAGGGGGGTATTATGCTGTTTCTGCAGACATTTAATTTTACCACTATTATTTAAAAGCTGGTAATTTAAGACGTATGGTCCCATATATAAAGCCACCTTAGTCCAGATACACTGTATGATGTGTGTGTGTGTCTCAAGCCACTAGCACCGGTTACCCATTAACGGGGATTAAAAATATTTGTTAAGACTAAAACTTTTTTCTTTTACAGAAGGGTACCTCTACTGGAAACATTTACATCGTCCTGTTGTTCTGCGAAGCATGAAAAAAATGTTACAGCACTTAATGTTTAAAACGCATCCATTATTATGATCATAAAAATACTCAAGATCATTACGTTACATGTTAAATAGAAACGTTATTGTTTTTATGAATTTAAAAGATATATAATAAAACGTTAATTAAAGCCGTTTACCTTAGCAACAAATTCTGAACAGAGCATAAACTATTTCCATGGGATGTCTAAGTTCAAATAGTCCTCTATAATAAACACAAACATTTCTATAGAAAAAAAAACAAACTAAGTATCCTTGTATCTGATTAATTTGTTGAATTATATTCCGTAGATGTTTAAATAGTACATAATATAATAGTGACTTTTACAATAATTTGTGGTAAATTTATCATTCCCAAATTTTCTATATTATACTATGCTGTTTCAGAAATCAAACGTCTGAATTTTTCCCTTCCTTCGTCCCTTAATATTTTTACAGTAATTCAGCTTCAAATTCTGCAATGTTTGTTAGGATTGTATTTTAAGGTGTTTCTTATCAACAGATTATACAGTTTTGTTGTCTTATGTATATTAAATCAATGTTACCAAATAAGAAATTATCAATATAAATAGACGCTTGTAATTTGTTAAGCATATGAATATCGACTAACTTTATGATTGAAACTGCTTGACATTAGAATTAAATTCATATATTTATTTTAATTATTTTATGTTTTTTTTTTATAAGTGTAAATATTCCACATAATTTGTAAATATTGTACAAAAATTGTATAAACCCACGTAATTTAAAATATAACAAAAAAACAAAGTATTTACGTCAATCTGTTCCTTTGCTGGAACATTGAGCCCATTGAAGTAAATACTTTTGCATTGTACTGTACCTGCATACGTCATAGTATCTTTGTATATAAAGCATTTGGATTGGAAACATATATTTAAATTGCTTTTAGTTAGATAGATATAGGGTATATTTTTCTAATTGTAAACTAAGAATTAAATATCTGTGAAAAAAGGTAGAATATATTGCCTTCTATATAGTCAATGGAAGAAACCACGTGCAATTGATGTCATAAAAACAATAAACTTTACCAAAGACTGTCTTTATTGATTTATTTTTGAAAACCATATTTTTTTATCTATATTACCAGTACATATAGCGCTTAATAGCTGACGGATAAAATCAAAGATAACGATATATATACAAGAAGGTACAATCAAAGGTAAAATCATTTATAATACCATCTGCCGAAAAGAGCACGCAAGAAACTATTTAAATAATACAATTATTTATACATCAAATGATAAGTAAACATCCTGTATTAAAACACTTAACAATAAAAATAGTTTGGTTAAGCTACTATAAACAAAGTCATCTAAATAAAAACCGATTGACCAACCCAAGGCGAGTCTAAAACGCTGGACCAAGTACTTCAATTCAAGGATTTTTCTGAAAACTAAAGGGTAATTTATGAATACATAGGATACTAGGGTCTTAAACTATATCAATGCCAAATTTCATCTTAATTGGTACAGCTTTTTAATGTTTTATGTGTTTGTGATATGTTTAAAAAATGTTTAATGAAGAGGTAACAAAGAGACAAACAGATAGACTGAGTTACTTTGGATTTGTAATATTTATATATGGATTTTATTGTATATTTGTAATATTTACTAATAAGGGTTAAACAGGGATTCAGTTTGTGAGGGAAATCCTTGGGTCATGAACAAAAGCCTCGCAAATAAAGCCGTGGACATCTGCTAGTCTTTCATAAATGTTTCGAGAATGAATTGTGTTAAATGTTAGTCATATCGACATCGCAACCCAACTGACCAAACTGTGTCGTGTCGGCCTATCTAGGGATCAGTCTACTTATCCTACGCTTGATATTATCCTTTCCAGTGGGACAACGACTACCCACCATTGAATAAGAGGCCAAGGAATTACATTGATTTCCATTTTTATACTAAAAACAATCATAACATTCAGTTTTTTGCGAATGTTTGTAATATATTAATTCTTTTTTTAGAGTAAGTATCTGAATTTTACTTTTTTTTCGATTTTGATATCCGCTTGCTTTAGGTTTATTCACCGCAAGTAATTAAGAAAGGAAAAGTCAAGTAAAAGAAAAATTCGGCCCTGATTCATCATCGAAATTGAAAAATGAACAATTTATGGGATATGAATTAAGCCCTGAAAACACGATTAAACTTTTGTTCGATAGAAAAAATCCTATAATTTAGGCAAAGAAATCTTACAAATTCTAAGTGCTATTAGTTTAAAACTTTGCTAAAGCATAGCCATAAAGCATGAGATGTACAATAAACTTTTAATTTATATATTTTTTTTTTTTTTTTTATACCACTAAGGTGGCAAACAAGCTTACGGCCCGCCTGATGGTAAGCGGTCACCGTAGCCTATGGACGCTTGCAACACCAGGGGTATCACTTGCGCATTTGCCGACCCTTCAGAAATCTAATAACTGCTTTCTTGAAGAACTCCATACTGTATTTCAAGAAAAATCTCAGTCAATTGAGGTGCAGCTACACTACTCACGCACGCTCAGTTACATATCACGTCATCCTTGTCTTTACTAAAGTTACTGTCAGGTAGTACTACTATAGCATAATTTTATGCTATGTTACTGCCTCTTAACTGACAGACGAGACCGCGATCGGGTTCGAACGTAAGTTAAACCGGTAATTTACAAATATGGGGACGATATTGTCAACGGGTAACAAATGGTTCTGCCGTACAAACAAGCGTAGACATCTCTGAATATAACAAAAAAGTTATATTTCATAATTTAATCTGGGCCGATATGCTCATATTAATACATATTTATCAACACCATTGAGAAAACAGTTTTCCTACTGATTGTAGCTAAAAAAACTACTGCCCAATCACATTAACGTGACAGAAAACTCGAGTGAAAACAACGATGACGCTATATGTAACTGAGTGTTCGTGAGTAGTCCTGCTACATCACAACCCACTGAGATTTTCATTGAAATACATGAAATAAATTAATAGTTATCTTCATGTATTTCAATGACAATCTTAACATCATTAATTATCAAAAAATATCTTTTCTCAGGGTCTAAAGCACTATCAAGGCTATGGTTTAGCATATTTGTAAACTACTAGCACTTACCACTTTGTAGATTTGTTTGCCAAAACTTTAATAAACAGTTAAAAGGGGTCGAACAAAAGTTCATTAATCGTGTTTTCACGGTTTCCGATCCATATCCAAGAACACATTCATTAAATTTTAGTCGCATTTCACAGCGAATCCGGAGAAACATTTGCAACATGAAACTTAGCAACACGAATCTCGAAAATCTAATTTCCAAATAATTTTTTTTATGTAAATATTCACAAAGATACTTTTCCACCCAGCTATTAAATAACGATGATTTGATAAAATTTTCTATCTCCCTTTTGCCAGTAATTATCCGACAGGTGCGGTTACTTCGCTGAATTCTAAAGGCTTCACCTAATCAATGAGTTTCTCCTCCAGTTTCGAATAGCCATTTATTAAAACCTTTTGATTACTTTACACAATGTTACATTGCAGTTTATTTCCTTTCAATGTAGTATTAAATTTCGTTTGCTGTTTACTTAAATTCTGAGTTTTTATGTTGGCAACAATCCATGGGTCCACAGCACTCGAGTCTAGCTTTAAGAGGATAAATCTTTAAATAATTTGTTTGATGATTTGAATGAGTGTAAATGTTATTTCTTGTCTATGGTCTGATACCGAGTTTTTTATTTTATTTTGTAATTTGGGTGACCAACAAAGAAAATACATGTTACATTTTATTTTTGTGAAACTAGGTGTACAATGTGCCTCTATAATAAATTAAAGGTTGCATGTAATGTGTTACACTACTTTGAAAAAATTGGTCAAATGCGAGTCGGACACAATAAAAAGGATTTAAATAAAAATGGGACGAATCCGTAAGTATACCCTTTACAATAAAACGAGTTTAAAATATCTTTCCAAATATTTTCCCAGAGGTGTTATAATTTTGCGTGGACTTTAGATGTAGGTTTTAATTATTGAGTAAGTCGGAACAAAACATATATTTTAAAAGATGTTTCTTTTTATTTCATGAAGTTAGAAAGTGGAATTTATTCAGCAGATAAAAGTTCGTAACTTGGCTGCGAATTTGTCGTACAACAGTAAGACACAATTTGTCGTACATTTTTTATACACGTGCTTCACAAAGTTTGACTCATTACAGATTCTGCGAAAGTAACCAAATCGTAATCCATGGATTTTGTCAATGCCAGTCAGAGCCATAAGTGTCTTCAAGGTTTTGTGGATTATTCTTGGCTAACTCGGTTATACCACATGCTCTTTAACTACATAGGAAGTAAATATACCGAATTATAGTTTGCTTTTACGTATTTTATAATAAATAAAACTACGTATTTTGTTCTCTAGTTTGCCCTCATGGAGATGTTTTTCCAAAAAGGTAAAACACACACCAAAAAGGTTAAATACATAAATAAATAAAATTTTATTTCAGAAATTATTTCCATATATGGTTAGTAAGTTTATTAGTAACAATTGTACTTAAAAACTATGTTAGTAATTGTTAATTATTATTATATAAATTCATCAATTGTCCTAAAGCTGTCTGTACCCAGTGCATCTGTATGGGGCAGTCAGGTCTAGCAGCAATCATCATCAGGATGCTGTTGTCACTGGCACGTAGTCGCTGCAGAAGGGAGACCGCTTTCTTACGCATGATGGCGTGGAACCCATCTGTACGAGCCTCCGCGAACATTCCCGATGCGCTGCAGCGCCTCGGCAGTCCCAGCAGCATCCTGAATGCATTATTGTACTGTACTCGTAGCACATTGTAGGCTCGGCGCGTATAGCTCACCCACAGGCCGCTCGAATAAAATGACTGACAGAACGCTTTGAACAGAGTAATTTTAACGTCTGCGGTACAACGAGCAAACCTGCGGGCAAGCATATTGCTCCTCATCGACAACGCCCTACGCTCCCTCTCTATATCTGCGTCGTCCTTCAGATATTCCGTGATGACATGCCCTAAATATTTAAACCTATCAACCACTTTAATTGGCAACCCATTTAGACACACGGGTGGCACACAGCGTGGCTTATGCTTCGGTGAACGAAACACCATAAGCTCACTTTTGTTTGTGTTGTATATTAGGCCATATGCCGCCTCGCAGGTCGAAAGAAGCTTCCGCAGACCACCTATTCAAGGACTGAGCAACACCATGTCGTCCGCGTAGTTGATGTTGTTTACACAAGTGTCATAAATATGGCAACCAACATGCATGCTGCTCAGCCTCTCAAAAAGCTGGTTAATATAAAAATTAAACAGGAGAGGAGAGCTTAGGCCCCATTGTCTGACACCGCATTCCAATCTGTACTCCTCCGACAGAGCATCAGCCCACCTTATCAAATTTTTCTGCTGTGAGTACCAGTATTTTACCAGAGCTATATACTATGCCCGCACACCCGCGTCTCCAAGCTTGTCCCATAGTAAATCGTAGACATTTATATCAAAAGCTTTTGACAAGTCAAGGAAACACGCATAAACCGGTGTACTTCTGTTAGTGTAGTACATGACAGTATGTTTTAAAGGCAAAATTGCACTCTCAGTCGAGACACCTGCTTTAAAGCCGAACTGGACATCATGTACACTGACGTCTTCCGAGAGACAGCTATTTAAAATACTGTCAAGCACTTTCGCTGCAGTGGTAGCTAGTGAGATAGGCCGATAGTTACTCAGGTCAGAGGTGTCACCTGTCTTATTTTTTGCTATTGGAACGACTTTGGTTCGTATTAATGCTTCTGGTAAATAAGAGTGACCAATGCACATGGTGAAAAATAATGAAAGAACCCGAGGGAGATGTATTCCTGCATAATTAAAGTGTTCGATGCTGAGACCATCATGACCTGGAGACTTTCCACGCTGCATGTTATTGATAATTTTAGACACACTCTTAGCTGGTATTTTTATATTACTTTCAGTCATTCTGGTCTCACCATCATACACCTTTGTCGTCATCACGGAGCTCGAAGTCGACGATCGTACTCAAAAATACTCTCTAAAGGCTTCAGCAATATCCTTATGTTCATTTGCGCCACACGTCAGAAGGTTCGAACCAACATTCATAGTTTTGGTGTTTTTCCAAAAAGTCTTAAAATCCCTGGCTGAATGGTTAGAGGCAAGTCAGGACCACTGAGGTTGGTTCTGCCTATCCTGACACCACTTTAATTTAGCTTTAAAGTGTTTTCTTGTCTCTCTCATTTCATTAAACACTTTGCCATTATCTGGACGGCCAGCAAAAATCCACATTTTATATTTTAGACGCGCCTCACGGTGTGGGCCCGCAACAAACTTGTTCCAACCAGTTATGTATCCCCCTTCTCACGGCATTTAGTCCTATATGTAACAATAGCTGCCTGTGAAAGAATATCTACAATGTTAAAATACATGTTATCGAGGAAAGTACAATGTTCCTTGTTTTTACACATTTTAGCACTACATTCACTAAGTTCTTGTGGGAAATCTATTAGCTTTAATTTAGAATTACAAATGTCATGATATTGATTGATTTGTTTCATATGTCTTTCGCCCCATATAACCTTATTGGCTTGTTTATTCAATTTTAATTCAGTAACTTTAGGCTTTAGTTTGTTAAGGTTACACTGAAGTACGAGTGATCAGACCAGTACACGTCATATTGAACTGTCACGTCAACGACTGTATCTCGAGCAGACTGAGTGACGATGCAATGGTCCAGCCACCTATCACAGCCATGAGTGTCACTATGATATGTATATGTATCGCTAGCACACATATCAATATCTACACATAACAAATCATAATCTTGACAAAACTCTATCATTTCTTTGTAAAATAATTCGTTTGAATGCGCATTAAAATCTTCTAATATATAAACAGCCCCAACACCTTTGTTCTCCTCTACTTCGACTATAGAACGAATAACACTGAGACATTCAGTAAACTCCACAATGTTATCATAAGACTTTACAAGCATGTAAACACTGAATACGATTATTGAGCTATTACTTACAGTTATTTTAATTCCACATACTCGCACGTTATCATACTGTATAAGCGAACCTGTGTCGAAGGCACTTTTGCGCTATAACAGCGCAACACCACCATAGGGCCTACCGCTCAAAGGGCCCGCCATCGTGTCGACTGCAGACGTCCCTGTGCACCCGAAGTGGTCATCAATAGTGCTGAGTACTAATAGATCGTGTGGCAGTAACCATGTCTCCTGGAGAGCTACCACATCAGCTGATTGGCACAACATCCTAACTCCTTCCATTGATCTTATATCCATTAAGACGATATATTCAATAAGTAGTTATCAAAGTTTTAAATATTTTATGTAATAATATTATATTTTATTTTAATTTATTTTTAATTTAATTTTATGTGTCTTGTGGTTACCTCTCCGGGCTTTGGTAGTTTACAAAACGCCTAAACGATATGCCCATTAGCTACAGCTTGTTATCTAGAAATGTGTCAATTGCACGCCTCATAAGCGGAGGGGTGAGGTAGTGCTCTACTCTCGACATGTCAAAAAACCCAGTCTTTCGAAACTTAAATGACGTTTTTTTTTTTAATATAACACTTTCAGGATAATATGAGTGCACTAATATGAAGTTAAATAATCTGTCTAGCACATATGGTACATTTTATAAACAATTAATTTGTTTAATATAATAAATAATAACATTAAAACTAATCATTCTTGGACGTCCGTGAGTCTGTGTTTATGTGACCATGTATGTGGCAGAGAAATTGGTCGAAAAATTCATCTTACCGGAATACTTTTGTTTTTAATAGGTATATAAAGTATTACACTGTGCTGATTCCTAGTTAATATTAGCGTTCTAAGTACTGTCGTTTAATTATAATTTATAAAAAACTAATATACCACTGTATACTGTATATCTATATATATATTTTTTATTTTTATTTTATAGTATATTTTTTCCTCACCTTATTTGTTATTTTATTTTAAAAAACTTGAGTTTTTGTTTTAGAATTTTTTTTTTAAATGTGAATGACCGCTATGAGGCGTGCACTTTTGGATTTTCCAATTTTTTTTATATTTAGTAACAAAAAGTTTGTAGGCGTCTCTTTGCTGTTTCATTTTAATTTTTACAAGGGAAACCGTTTCTCCAGTTTTGTCATATATATATTTTATAATGTCTTGTTCGGAGATGCTTGTATGCACATTTGAGATAATTAAAGGCACTTTGGTTTCTGCTGCTTTAAATGCACATTTATGTTGAGTTTCAACAGATGTAATGCCTTTCTGACTAATAAAACGGTTTCTCAGACGTTTTTTCTGGTAAAGCACCCATTCTTCACTCCTCCTAGGCTCAGTCCATTCGCCTTTTTTTTTGAAGTACCTCAGAAAAAGACACTTTCTTTGATTTTGGCGATGAAGCCGCTCCAACATCGGTTATACTATCACTCGTATGACACTGTTTGGGCGGGCGAACTTCAGTCTTATTGTTTACAGCTGATGACAAAGTTCTGTTTACAGTAACATAATGTGACTTGAAGAAATAGCTTTATGGTGATTTCAGTAAAATATATATTAGGTACGTAAGTATTATAGTAGTAAACATGAAATAGTTACTCGATATCGAATTTGTTCGCCATTTCATCTAAGCTGTTATATATCGTCGCTACATAAGCACAGTACCGTACCTAGAAAAAAGAGGTTTCGGGCATAGTTCACTACGCTGGCCCATTGCAGATTGGCGGACGCTTGACGACATCCAGGATCGACGGCTTAGCTGCTATCCACAGTACGGAAGCGTTCACGATCTTATGCTAATAGGTGGTTACCTATCGAAGTACTTACAGCTTCAGATAAAGATTTTTATTCATAACAATGTTACATGTTATTACAAAATAGTTTAAAATAAAATATGGTATGTCAAAATATTCAATTATATAAAATCATGCTAAAGAAATTTTGATAAACATTTAAACGAAAATAATAATAATACAAATAAAATATAAGACATTCAGAATTGCTTTGCTTTCACAGTGGCAGCTCAATGAATCCTTTAAAATTATAGAACTATATCAGCAAGAGCCAAGTCCTTAGTCCCTTTTTGATATATTAGCGGAAGAAGCATCTCTTATCCACTGCGGCATTAGGATGGCCCGGTTTCTATCAGCTGCTCGTGCCCTGAGGTCTGTGCCGCACTTTTGAATCGTCAGTTTAATTATTAATTGTAGAAAATTACCACGGATTCGGAATGATTTACTATCGAGAAGGTTCCGTTTATTTTGAACTTAAAAATTATATTTATATTAAAAGACAATATAGTCTTACACTTATGTTATTTTATTATAGCATACAATGTTTTAATTAAAAAATATTACAAATGCACCAATACCAATACAAATTAATTAAGCATAATGTTTTACGGTTCGTACTGTTCCAAGCACCATTATCAATGACTGGCGTAATTACGAGTTCGTACAAAGTACGCCAGTCATACTATACATAATATCCATGAATATAATACAATAAATATTATAAATGCGAAAGTTACTCTGTCTGTTACCTGTTAACGCTCAAACCGCTTTACCGATCGAGATAAAATTTGCCATGGAGATAGTATTAGTTATTTTTTTTGCCATAATTGAGGAGTTGTCGTTGAAATCCTATACCGATGACTGGATTTAGGGCAGGTGGAACCGCGGGCAAAGGCTAGTTTATTATAAATACGACAGTATGTCTGTACGTTTGTCTGTGCATTACGTTACAAAGGAGTAAATTGAGCTAAAAACTTCGCAGAGGGAAAATTGAAGAAATGGCGAATTTTCCTTAAGTTATGATCTAAAAACGCATTCAGGCCATTAACTCATCCTAAATGGCGACACTTCAATGGAGTGGATAGCAACAACCCGGTACCTAAGTAATAAATAAATTATAATTTCTACCAAACGACTTTCATATTTCGTCCATTTATGTTTCTAGACAGAAACACAAAATGTCATTCACATATAGTTAATGTATATATAAAAGATATATTGATCACTAAACATCGAACTTTTATTTACCCAAAACATATTAAGGTGCTAATATTATCAATATGAAACTACCACATAAACATACTTTATGGAAGTTGGTTACTTTATGGAAATTCCTCGCGTAAAGATCGTTTATATCCAGTTTTGTCAATATTTTAAGGCAATCTTACATTGTAATTTGTTTATTTATTATTATAAACTATATATTTATAGCTTCCAGATTTTTGTTTTCATTCAAACATACGTTAAACTTTATTCGATTTCCTAGATTTTTGCAAATGCTGTAGATTTTAATAAAAAATGGTTAATAGGTTTTCATTTCATAGAAATATAGTATATAATTAAAATACAACATTCGTATTGAAACGTTAAATTGCAATGATTTGAGAGGGGGGGGAGGGTTGTTGTTATGTTATGCATTTTGAATGAAAACACAACACCTTCAGTGTCTTCTTAACTAGTGATCGTTAATCCAGTGGACAAAGCCTCTGTAAATCAGATCGGATTTCTCATTTCTCCTTTATGGTGTGTGTGATGGTCAGATATCAGTATAAAGTTCCTGCTTGACCATTCAATGTGTGCAGAAAACCGCAGAGCCTGATAGAGTATTTGTTCGGTGGTAAGTGAGTAACATATTCAAATACCAACATCAAAGGGATATTCTCCCAGAGACCGCGTAGCTGGCTTCGTAAAAACGTATCTAGACATTACTTTTTACATCTGAAAATAAAATCAAACACCACGGATTTCTGTAGACATGATCTAAATCCTTAAATTAGTCCAAAATCCTGAGAAATGTTCCATTACCTATAAATATTATTTTAAACCATTTTTATCAAAAACAAACCTATTTAACTTTCAATCTATATACCTACTTAAATCCAGTGCACATTTAGTAGGTATAGCAAAATCCTGGAATTGTTAAATACCAAAAAAACTTTGGAATCTATTATTTTGTTACTCACCTTTTAAGTAGGCCCGCGGAGTAATTGATGCTCTAGTAGCCCAGTCGGGTTGCAAACATTACCGATAGGAATTTTAGTGTCCTCTTCTTTAGAGGAAGTCACCCTTAGTCTAAATTAAAAGTGATGCCTAATTTCAGCTGGTGCATTAGTCACCAATTTGAATTTAACGAAAAATAGTTTTTGCTCAATAACTTGCTTATTTTAAAGCCTATTTCTTAATAAACCCGACCGTTCTATATATCCACCAACTCCTAGAAGGTTTAAATCGCTTTTGAACACTTTTGCCGAAGTGGTTACTTAAGCTTCGAAAACTATAGATAACTTCTTCAAACTGTAATTCAGATTAGATTTTTGGAAATAAGTAATTATTTTTACCTTAGCGCATCTTTTTGAAGCCTGTTGTTTTTTTTTTGTTAAAAAGTTTTTATTTTTTACTGTTTAGTGACGAATTGCTTTTTTTTCTCGTACACAAAAACAGCTATATTATAAAAACAAAATTTATACAATCATCAAAATAAAAGGCTTTTCACCAGTTCCTAATTAACACCAATTTGACCAAAAGTTTAAGTTTTAAATTCACTACATTAATATAGGACTACCTCGAAGGTATACCCTTTTAAATGATAAAAAAAAAGAACTTTACAAATCCTTTCGAACTTTAACCGCACTTCCGGTTTTTACAGTAACATATACGTACATGACTTTTATTAACTGCCTTCAAAAAAGGAGAAGGTTCTCAATTAACTTGGATGTTTTTAAGGTTCCGTACCTCGAAAGGAAAAAACGGAACCCTTATAGGATCACTCTGTTGTCCGTCCGTCAGTCTATCAAGACCCTTTTTCTTAGGAACGCATGGAGGTATCAAGCTAAAATTTATATCAAATACTCAGGTCTAAACTGACCCTTGGAGCTGTGAAAAAATCAAACTTCTAAGCCAACGCAATCAAAAGATACAGCAGTTTATGCGAGCAAATTTCCGCAAATTTTCAAAACTTGCAAGGGAATCAAAACCTACGGGGTACTTCCCGTAAATTCTATAATAAAAATATTTTTAGTAATTTTACATACAGGTTTGTACGGAACCCTCGGTGCGCGAGTCCGACTCGCACTTGGCCGGTTTTTTTTTGAACATTAGATAAGGTTAGAATATAGCTTCCTAATACTTTTTGCGGTAGTTATTTAAAGTAACTAGATAGTTTGTAGTCGATCCCAAAATAATAGATACGAATTCACTGACCCAGGCACGTTTCGCGTAGGCGAGAGGACTTAGATAAGACAATTTTGGATTAGGTGACAGCATCTTCACAGAATTCGTAAAATAGAGTCTGTTCAAAAAATAATAAACAGAGATGAAATTATTTACACTTCTTACTTGTAACATGATTTAATTAATATGTTAATGCTAAATTATTTCCTAATGTAATTAAATTACATATGAATTAAACGTTAATTATTATATAGCGCTCAATTTATTCTGTAAAAATGTGTGTCTTTTACAGTACTGCTAATCAAATTGAAGAACGAAAAAATTTGAATACTTATTTTCTTGATTTATAGGTAGAAGGGTATAAATGAAAATGTTGGCTTTTTGCTTATCAAAAATCGATGTAAACAGTGATAATATATATGAAGTGCACTGTAGCTGATAAAAGTCCACGGAGCACTTGAATGTTAGGTCAATATGCTGATTATCAATACAGAAGGCTCACTCTTGACAATAATCCCAAATTCAATCGTAACGCCAATCTTAAATTATCTCTTATCAAATCCAACACTTTTAGATATATTGCAATTGCAATAAGTAATGCTGATTGATGAGTATTCTTAATAATTCTTTATAAGATAATGAGAGATTTATTTGATGACAAAATTACAGTGTAATTGAAATTGAGTTCCAAGAGTTACTTCGCAAAATTTTATGATCAATATATAAATAGTTTTGCTATTAAAATTATAGTATTTGTTATCTGACCTTAAATTTCAATTTACTAACGCAATCTGCACATAAATTGACTTCGAACTTATATCAACGTTTGGTTTGGCAATGACGCGATATAAACAAAAATAAAACTATTTTATTTATGATATAGATAGAATCACGCCAGTCATAGTATAAAATTAAATGGAATCAAACGATTTATTGCTCAAAAATAAGATATGGTGCCACTTTTTGAAGAAAATAATTTACAAGTTAAGTAGGCACTACCGGTTTTTTTATACCACTGAGGTGACAAACAAGCTTGCGGTCCGCCTAAAGGTATATAAGCGTTCACCGCAGGCTATGGACGCTTGCAACACCTGAGTCATCACTCCCACGTTGCCGACTCTTTAAAAATCTAATCACTTCTTTCCTCAAGAACTCTAGAGTGTAGTCCTTGGCGGGGAGCTCATTTCACAACCTAAGCGTTCGCGGGAGGAAGTTGCTCTAAAACCGCACTGTTCGGAATCAAAATGGCGTTCTGGAGTACTATTCATTATTCTGTGGTTATGGCGAGAAGAAACGGCAAAAGAAACTCTACAGAGCAGTCGATCTACGTCATGCACATTGATCATCAAGATCGTCTTAAAATTGAATGTCTATTTAATGTATAATAATAGAAATAAAACTTTTTCCTTTACTAGTTTCTGTTTTATAAAGCAACAATTTACAATTTGTTTTTTTGGTCGGGGGTTCTAAAATCCTGGGAAATTGCACTTGGTAATTTTGTAATTTTAAAATCAGAACTATTATTTTCTAACAATGTGGTCATACTTACTAGATCTATCTAGACTTGAAACTTTTATTATGTGTTCCTTAATTTTACATATGAAGATTTGTGTATTTATAAGATTGATGTACTATGACTTTATAAGTCACTAGGAGTTGTTTTTAAAATTATTCTTGTCATTTAGTCATGAAATTTGTACGGCAAAGGTTTGAAAGTTATATATTGATCTTATTATCGTTATATCGATGGGACATAAAAAAATCTTTGCTAAAACCTAAGAATAAACAATTTTTCAGCAGCATTATATGTTTTCTCTTTACTGATATTTAAAAAAAAAAAAAAACGAAAAGCTCTAGTGCAGTAATGTATAGTTAAAAACACATCAGAGTTAAAAATATATGTATTATAAACCTAAAAGCGGTGCAATAAACACCACTTTACGACCAAGGGTGTAAAAAAAATATTACTTTGTTACAACGTAGGTATTTATTTACTTCACCTAGTTCGTTACTACGCCAGTCTTTAAAGTAAAATGTTATTGCCACCGCACCTTTACGTTAAAGACTAATTTATTAATAAACTATCATGGCCGAACAATAAACTATCATGGCCGCCATGAGACGAAGCGCTCTAAATAATTACCTTATGGTAGGTAAAATTAGCAAACTAAAATGAATTAACTTGTAAATCACTTAACAAAATAGCTTGTTAATATCTTTACCATCCAATTACGTCACGCTTTGGACTCTTTATATAAAATTTTAGCTTTAGTTACTTAATACTAGGTACTTTATTAGCAAGCCGGTGTACGCACACGCGCAATTGGGTGTGTAAAATTATATGGCGAGTGTAATTTGCATTGTTTGCGTAAAATTCTATGTCTATCAGTAATATAAGTTATTCATTTACAATGATGGAGCAAGTTAAATCTAAGAGTGTAAGTAAAAACAAAATAGATTAAATGAAGACAAGACTTTTGCCTGTTTTGGTTGAGATCACAGTAGGTTTCCACGGCTGTGTTTTATATATAATTTTCCTACTGTTGGAGCAAGCACGGCCTACTCAACCCCTGAGAATCCCTGAGATAGACTGTATTAGAAGCCGGTTTGTGGCGATAGGCTTACCACCAGTCACGCAGGACGAAAGTTGGTAAAAAGTGGCTATTCCCCACATTATAATGCAGCAGCACAATTTCTAGCCACTTGCTAACCCTTACAGGAAATAGAAACCATGACGTTATACATACCCAAGTAACATTTGGGGTTTTAAAATATAGTTTTGAGCAGGTTCTAGAACCTTCGTAGAACGGCGCAAAGTTCTTGGCTACTACTCACAACAACGTTAAAACAACCTAATTATTTAGTTCTGTAGACTAAAAGGGCCCGACCTACAGAGCTTCCGCGTAACGTTTTGGCTTTTTGTTTTCAGGAGCTCACGGTATATCACAAAACCTCACTTTAACCTTCTTAGAACCTGTTAGGTCTCCAAAAATCTAAATAAGAACTAACATGCAAGCCTACGACTAGCCCGGATTTAGCATTGAAATAGTCTTGTTGACTTACGCCAGACTACATAGATTATTTCAATGCTTACAAAAAGTTCATAAAGGATTGCGAAAGTACAAATCAGGTGCTCTTAGACTTGGTAAAGTTATTTTTAGGTTTTATGAAAACGTAGTTTATTGTTTAAGTATGAGATTTTATAATGTCTTGACAATGAGTTGAAAATGGAAGATGACTTATGAAGATGGTGATTTAATATTTTATACACAATTAGTTAGAGATCGATAAAACCAGTCGTCTGTGTCAGATACATTGCGACTGTTAGTTTATTGATGGAATAGGCCAAGATATGTCTGTATAAATCACGGGTCCTCTGTAATACATTATTTAACATGATTTAGGTATTGTAAACCATTCATATTATTTGTAAATTATATGCGAACAAAAATTAAACGCATGGAACTATTTTCCAAGTTTGAATGTGTAACACCTAAAGTTAATTCAAGCCTTAATTTAATTGGGAATTTGTTATAATTGTATAAAAAAAAACCATAAATTTACCGAAAAATGGCTGACTTTGTGTCAGAACCTGAATATTTGGGATTTAACTAATTTATAACAAAAAAGCCCTGTCCTAAGTCCTTTTGGACTTGAAAATGCGCAACAGGACTTTTTATTTGCTAAACCACGGATTATTATACTTAAGGGTCAAATCCGGCCTTTCTGGTAAGAGCCCAGTCTAATTAGTTATTATATAATAAAATTGGTTCTGGCTCAGGGCTTATTAGCTATCAATAAGCCAAATTTATTAGTCATACCACTTTCTGCGGCCCATTTGCGCGCTTTCCAAAACCGGTAAGATCAGTCAAAAATTGTGAAGAAAATAATATGGCGAATACAGGCTGCTACTGTTTTGAATGGTATGTCCGATTTGAATAATTCAAAAAGTAATTTACAGGTATTGATATAGCCATCAATACGAAGTGATTTATATAAATAAGGATGAATATCAAGGTAAGAATAATGTGGCCTAGTTTGTACCAGATTTACTATTGCATTATTTAACATGAAAAAGTAGTTATTATTATATATATTAAAAGAGGTAATTACGAATAAAAGGCTACCTTTAGATAAGCGTACACCATCGTCGATTAAAATCGGGTAGGATTTTCAAACGCAAACCTTATTAAAAAAAAATAGTTCAAAAATCGTAATTATAACCTTTAGATAAGCGTACACCATCGTCGATTAAAATCGGGTAGGATTTTCAAACGCAAACCTTATTAAAAAAAAATAGTTCAAAAATCGTAATTATAATGAAAAAAATAACATAGATGTCCGTATGGATTAAGAAGCCACTTTAGATTTTAAAGGGCGGATCAGGGTATTTAGCAGCAAAATAGCTGATTTAAAATTTATTATTTTGATCACATTCATGGAAATTCAACCTCTGGTATATTGATTGAGGAGCCATACTAAAAGTATTGTATTTTTTTGCGTTTCAACACTACTAAACCCAATATTTTAGTAGGTACTATACACAATTACTGCTAAATGATACATAATTTTGAAAAACATTCATCAATTAGTTTACGAGATCCAGGTGGCTACTTAATTCAGATGTCTAGACTGAGGAGACACCTTCGCATTGATGTAACTTGTGTTATATTTTGCTGCAAAATCAGCTAATTTGCTGCTAAATAAGGTTGTGATCTGCCCTTTAAAATCTAAAGTGACTCCTCAGTCCATACGGAGATTAACATAGACACACGCCTCTTTCAGTATTGTTTTTTAACTTTCTGTTTAAAAATACCACTGCTGATCATCTTGCGCCAGGACATCCTGTATATTTTGATCGATAAAACAAGTTCTGATTAGGCCCTCGCTAAGCCCACAAGGTTGCAAATTTGTTTCACAAAAGTACAAAAAATAGCTAGGATGCTTTTTTGGGCTTGGACCTTACTTGTTGTGTGCCAAAACTGATATGAAATTTCCAATTAGTTATAGTTCAAGTAATAAGGGCCTGGTCTGGCCCGCAAGAAAACCCTAAGAAGGACTTCAATTATCCTTAAAAGTCTCAGCAAAATGTGGTTCTGAATAGGCCTTGTTACAGTTGTGAGTTAGATCTACTAGCCTTGCTTACCGATGAGAACTGCTAAAATATAACCAAAGCAGAAACTTTTCAAAACCTAAAGCTGCTAGAACCTTATAAGTCACAGTGGTAAAAGCCTATTTTCTCTTTTAAATAGCTTTTTAGCCCTAAGAGCTGATATAATTAAATAAAACTAAAGCAAGACCTGAAGAAATCTTTTAAACCAGAAAATTACCATTCTAAGACCTAAAGGCATATATCAAACCCTCGGTCTCGAAAAAATTTAACTTGGGTAGGTACATTTACCAACCGATTTATTTAAGAAATCAATTAAATACAGTGTTTTTTTTATTATCAGTTTATTGCCCCCTGAAAAAAAATACGAATCTAAGCCACAGACATAGGAGTAAAAAAGTGTATTCTTTCAGTAGTCGTTTAAAATAACATAACATTTGTTTCGCTTTTATAAAAGATTTATTTTCTTCTTATTTGAAAACTCGTATAAAAACATACATAGTAAACCCTTGCTATCTTTAAACATAGCCTCTGGCAATATCACCGCTTCGTAGGATTTCCTTTGTAGAAAAGGACAGAAATCCTCCTTTGATGTGATGATAAGTTAGAATAAAAGGAAATAGTCGCTTCGAAACTACATTTGAAAGTAAAAAGTAGTTTGCCAAACTAGCTCTCGCGACTAGCAGGTTATACGCGCTAATTTTGAACCTAGCTTTTCGTTATTAAATTTTTATTATATTGACAGTACAGTACATTTTTGTAGTGCTCCGGAAACCAAAAAACTTTTCGATTTTTCATGATAGAATCCATATTAACAAATAACAAATATTTTTGGACATTTCACACATCGCCGCTTGGCCCCAAAGTAAGCAAAGTTTGTGTTACGGATACCAGACTACGGATACCATTACATATTTATTACTTTTTTTTGTAAATACATGCATATCATTCATAAATTCATCCAGACTCACGACAAACACAAATGTTTGCCTAGTGCGAGAATTGAACCCCCACCCTCTACACAGCACACTACCAACTAGGTTGCGAGGGAGTAGAGTAAAAGGAAGGTAGAAATAATATAATTACTTATTTAATTATTATAGGCTTCATAGAGATAATGCCCAGTGACATCCAACCAACTGGCATAGGGTCAGTAATAGCACACAGTAAGGAATAGGTTTCCATTCTCTATAGTTTGAGTTCAGCACCCTAAAAATTACTAAAACGAAGAAAATAGTAGGCGTAACTGTCTCTCTATCTGTCTGTCTGTTACCAATTCACGCTTAAACCACTGTAAAAAATTGGTATGAAGATAGTTTGTGTCCCGGGGAAGGACATGGGATAGATTTTATCCCGAAAAATTTAAAAGTTCCCGCGGGAATACCTATAACTATTGCTACATACTTTTTATAGTTATAACTTGCTATAGCAAACTTCGTTAGTATAAGGAGTTTAGGTAAGAATTCCACACCGATAACCAAATTTAGGACAGGTAGATCCGCTGGCAACATCAACTATACCACTAATTAACCGACTTCACAGAACAGGAGGTTATAAATGCTTAAGTTTGGATGTTTGCTACTCAATCACGCTTTAACCACTGAATGGATCGAGATGAAACTTGACACACATATAGATTAGGTCCTGAAATAGGACATAGGCTAGTTTTCATACCGGAAAATTAAAAAAAATCCGCGGGAATAACTACATATAACGTTTGTTCCTGCCGCAAAGGATCATCCATTTGACACAGAGATAGTTAAAGGTACGGAAAAGGATTCTTTTTATCCCGAAAAATTTAAAAGTTCCCGCGGGAAGTTACTATATCTAACTGAATTCCACGAACTTACCATTGCTGCGGCTATAGCTTGCTGTAACAAATTTCTTTAGTGTAATCAAAAATTTGCCGTAAGAATCCCACGCCGATAACCAAATTTAGGGGGACGAGCCGCTGGCAAAAGCTAGTAGTGACATTAAATTAAAATATGTGGAAATGCAGGTTTTGGCGCGATATTTTCCATTTTCACTTGAGAAAATAAGGATAAGACTCATCCCAACAAATACATATTGTAGAAAACCTGCCAAATATCGATTAACGTGACTATGTAAAGTTGTGAAATCACATAATCAGCCAAGTTAAAGGTAGATATAAAAAAAAGTAATTTTGGTTAAAAATAAAATCTTTTATTTGTTAAATTCTATTCTTTACAATTATATCAGGCACAGATTTTATCTCAATGATTCTAAAGAAAAGAATTTAACTAATAAAAGATTTTATTTTTTAAAAAATTACTCGTTTTTTTAATCTACCTTTAACTTGGCTAATGATTAAAATTAATGATTAAAAAAATGATATAAACCTTTTTATTAATAACAAGGCAATTAGGTTAATATATTATTATATGTTGTGGTATTTTGTATGAATTGTTGTTGGTGCTATTATCTCGAGCTCATGTAAACAGAAGTACGGTCAACTTTTTTGGTTAAGTGTCCACAAGCAGCATTTTAAGTCTTTTGCATTTAATTCATCTACCGTAGATGGGCGTACAAAGTAATCATGGCATAGTGGGTTAAAGTAATTTGAAGTACTTAACTCTGCCGTTGACATTGTTCAAAAAGTTTTTGTAGTCAAGCAAATACCCAGTTTCCTTTTGTATCAGATTTCCAGGCAGTTTTTTTCTTTTTATCACTTTTCATGCTATTTTTATTAGAATCGATGGAAATTATGAGGATTCCGTTTTTGCCATTTGGCTACGAAACCCTTAAAGGAAACAAAATTTTTCACGAATTTATTTGTTGATTGAATTACAGCGGACTTACTTTGTTTTGAAAATTTAATACTAGATTTATTTAATAACTGTTTGTTGGTTAATACCCATTGTAACAGTGGATGCTGGAAAATAATCCCGATGAAATATTACGGACCGATATCCGCGAGGTATTTTAATCCACAGACTACTAAATCACACAAAACAAATTATGCTGGAAACGAGATACCGAATCCTGTTTTCTTCTTTTTTTATTGCCATGATGCGTTTTGAAAATTACATGAGTAAATGTTTTCAGCCAGAGTTTTCTAAATGTTTCGATTAAAATTAAAACATATCAATCATACAAGCTGGCGCCAAATAATTGGTATTTAAAGTCACTAATTATGAAAAAACAGATAAGTACCTAACTTTATGTGGATACGGTGACATGTTTTAGCATTTTTACAAACGTTTTCCCTCTGACATTCATTTGATTTTCATTTCCAACACGAGGATTTGTCGACCTTTCTATAATCCGATTTACGTAAATTAAATACTTTCCAAATGTCATAGCGAAATACATGTGCTTATATTTCTACATTTTGTACACGTCTACATATTTTAGCATTACTTTTTTCGGTAAAATGTTTAGGTTTTCTTTGGCTTTGTTATAATTATTGATTATTAAAAAAAAATCAAATCTTAAGTTCTGTCTGTCTGTGAGTATGCTATTTACATTTTTATTTAAGGGTGTCTTGATAAATCTTGTCAATTTCAATGATAAAGATAAACTTTATTGATTGTATAATTTACAATTTTTTTGGTTTAAGAAACAACTCCTAGTGACTTATAAAGTCCTAGTATATAAATATTACAAATACACATACTTACACTTGTATGATTGTTGCAAGTTCAAGTCCCGGCTCGAGGTTACTTTTTGGAAGCATCTTTGCTATTAAAATATTGATGATGTAGCCATAGATTATCAAAAATATAGGTGCTACATGCAATAAAATTTTGGTTTTTGGTTTTTATGCATCACCCGCCACAACCTAGTTAAAGTTTTATAAAATTCGATTGAAGTGGAATTTCGACGTCAATTCTTCAATTATTCTAAGAAATCCGATCCTTTTTTATTTTAAATCTTATATTTTTGGGAAATACCCAGAGCTCTATTAAAGTTAAAACTCCAATCATTTCCATTATTCATTGTGACTGACCGCACACATCATTCCACTGTTGGCGTTGAGTAGTGGTCGTGTCAACGTTTCCATTAGCAGTGAACGAGGGTGAGACTGAGGCTCGACAAGCTGTAATGAGCTCGTTCCTCACAGGACCGCCTATCTATAACGTCAATCCCAAAAATCAGTTTAAGGTTCCGTACCTAAAGACTGCCAGCGGATCTCTATTACCGAGCTTAGGCCATTCATCTTGTCTGTCAGTTTGTCAGCAAAAATAGATATCTTGTTAGCAAAAATAGATATCCAGTTAAGATTTTCACAGAATTTGTGTAACTTTGGCGTCTATCGTGATAGATTAAAAAATCAACAAATTGAACAAATAAAATAAAACAAGGTTTTGGTGCAACCCATCCAACACGATGTGAAAAGGTATTTTAACGTTTTTTACTCGTTAAAACCGGAGTTTGTATAATGGAGCGAAATAATGTTAAATCTTATAAGTCAAAACAAATACAAGAAATAAAGTGACAACATACGAGAAACTTCGAAAAAATATTTTTATGCTGAGATGGATTGTTGAGAAAATCTGACGAAGAATTGTAAAAGTTATTCTGTATTTGACCACAGAATGCCGTGAGTATTTCAGCATGTCAGCCGATAAATAATTCAGGCATGATACGTCGGCGAACTCCCCTCCTGGCGCTACCTCACCTTCGGGTTCGAGACTCACGCCAGTTGAAGGGACGCCCCCGAGACCGACAACCCAAGCCGAAGCCGGGAGCCCTTCAGCGTTGGGCGCTATATGGGCTGAGACTCCTTCAGAGTCTCGCCCCAAAAGTCCAGTGAAGCAGTAATGGCTGCAACAGCCAACTGCAGAGTCAGTTGCATGCATGCAAAAAAAAGCATGATACGTCATCATGACTGACATACATACTGTACGTAGTAATAGATCTTTACAATGGATTACTATTCTAACTTTAAGCTTTAGTTTTAATTGTAAGTTCAAATACTTTATTTCTTAAAAATAGGATATCAATAAACTACAATTTACTAGTTTCGCAATAAAATGGCGTTGTGGTGTTGAAACGGTGAAAGAAACTCTGCAGCAGTCACTCTTTAAAATTTTAAATAATCAAGCGTCTAGTAAATTATGTTAACAAGTATTTATTTAATTCCATGCATGTTTATTATTAAGATTTAGTTTATAATTGTATAATAAGTTTTGTTGACAAGTTTCTGATTTGTAATTGTTTTTATTGCTTTTAATTTAACCTACATACTTCTTCAAGGATTTTATTGTAAAAACAGATACATTACTGTCTTTTAAATGATTTAACTATTTTCTAAAGCCTAAAATGGATCAGAGCAAGTTTTGTGTCTATTTCGAGTATGACAATTATGAATATCACTATTTTTTTAAGACAATAAATATTTTTATGAACATTATTTAATTATTATCTAATATAAACAAAGACGTTGAGATTACAACTTTGATTTCCTTAAATTTATTTTTTAAAAGAATACGATTCGGAGCGTCAAACAAATTTCAAAACAAACGAATTTCTCACTTTTTCTCGACACTTGCTGATGAAACACCACAAAATTTTAAAGACATGATCTAGTAATATATAACTAGGTCTGCAGTGTGCGAGTTTTCTATCAAATTTTATAGTTCAAAAGGTTAACAGGATTCTAGTTTTTCATACAAATGATTTAAAAAAGATTTCTGGTTCGTAAAAACGTTTTACAAGATTTAAAAAAAGTACAGACATAGATATTCGGCTTGGGATTATGACTGAAAAATTTACAGTGATTGACCTTTAAATGTCAAAAACAAATGAAAAATTCGTTTGTATGAAGCTCGCTGCGAGACGCCGCGAATCGTATCCTCTTAAAGAGTGTCTATGGGATAGATTGTAAATTGCTCGAACAGCGCTCTTCTGCAGAACAAAGATTGTTAGAATATCAGTTGCGTGTCCTCATAGTAGCGGGCGTTAGTTATAGGTACACGCTTTCAAAAGTAGGTACACATTTTACCTACCTAACGCCTCACGTTTATCGAATTCACATTTTAATCCTACTAATATTATAAACGTGAAAGTTTATATGTATGTCTGGATATTTGTTACTCAATCACGCTTCAACCACATATACGTTAGGTCCTGGAATATAATATAGGCTATTTATCCCAAAAAATTCAAAAGTTTAGTTTAGGAATAACTATAACAGAGTTAAATGAACTTTTGCTGCGCCTATAGAATGCTATAGCAAGTCATTAATATAACTGATTAATTGGAGATAATTACGGAGTTCCACGCCGATAACCGAATTTAGGGCGGGTGGAGCCGCTGGCAAAAACTTATAAATTAACTTATTAATTTTACAAATGCGAAAGTTTAGATATTTGTTACTCAGTCACGCTTTAACCACTCGACGGATCGGGATGAAACTTGGCTCGCATATAGGTTTAGTCTCGGATTAGGACATAGGCTACTCTTCATCTCGTAAAATTCACAAGTTTCCACAGGAGTAACTAATTGAACAAACTAAAGCTGCAGCTATGCTTGCTATGACAATCTTCTTTAGTTTAAGAAGTTGCCGGAAGAATCTGATGCCGATAACCAAATTTAGGGCGACCGGAGCCACTGGCAAAGTCTAGTATATAAATAATCTCGATACATAATAGAGAAACAATCCTCAGCAGCAAAGAATAACTTAGTACAGTACAAAGCATTTTCCTTGTAATAGCTTTACCCCTAAGTAAATTTATGACCGAAAATAAACCTAGACCAGTATGAAGTAGTTTAAATAGCCCGGTTCCGACCTTTGGCCTAATGGTTAGGAAGCTAATTTTCGCAAATTGTTTTTATTGCAAAAAGTTACACGATATTAACTTTATAGTGGTTATATTCATTACACTAACTTTTTTTTATTAGCAGGTTGGTGAATATTAAGCTATATTTAGTTACTCTTGCAAAGTAACAATTGCAATGTAGATTTACAGAATAATGCGTAAAAACCTCGACTTACGAAATGATTTAAAAGCAACTTCGGGTTTTTAATTTAGATAAAAGCTTTGATTAACATTGGGATTAAAATTTTGCTTTTACTTCTTCATTAAGATTTCTTAAAATACTTCACATAAAATTTTCATTCTTTTTGTGCTTTTTCATCATTCATATGACGGAAATAGCATTTATGGGATTTCTGTTGTTATAATTATTCCAATTTACTTTAAAGAAATACAATTGTGTATGAAATATTGCCATATTGTCTAACAACAAGCTGTGAGTATATTTGTAAAATCCACAGCTCAAATTATGTTCCATTTTAATTATAAATGCTAATGTATGAATAAAATAAAATTCATAAGGCTATCGTTATATTAGCCCAAAGACAAGATCTCTGTCATCAGTTTGACGAGTGATGTGGCCTGGCCATTTTTACTTCAGCTATTTGAGCTATGCCGGTGCCTTTGGGATTTCAGTGAATTGCCTAATTTAGAATATATCTACGACCAGAAAATATTATATGTATGACGAAATAAGTTTTTTTTTTAATTTTCTCAAAAATTCAAATTAGGTGCGGACGGAGCAGTATAAATAAAAAATAATTAGGAAGTCGCGTAATTTGGTTAAAAAAATTATGAAATTGCGGAGTTAAGCGGGACGTGAACGGAGCTCTTAAAAGGGTTGTGTAAGTATTAGTAATAATTTAGAAAGGCAAAGTACGTTATCCTGAAAGCCGAAAAGCTAACGCAGTTCCAAAAACATCTTGTAATATAAATGAAAGTTTTGAAAGCTGTATCTACTGTCATAACGCGTCAACTAAGCCGCCCGCATTTCCCTAAGTGAAAGCATTAAAATATTATTTAGAACCCCGAAACTGTCGCTCAAGTTAAAACCGGATAAGCTAATGTGCCACTTTAGGGCCAGAAAACACGAGTTATCTGGAGCACTAAATACAATTAAAAATTCATTCTTATGTACGTGGCAGCTTCTTATTTTTAACTATTGTTCTTAAATTTTATCAGGATTGTAGATTATCATATTTTAAGTCATTATAATTTATGGTATTTATGAATTATCTATAGGAATCAAATTTATAAACGTGAAATTGATTATGTTTGTTCCCTTGCCTAATTACGGCTAAACCATTTAACCACCTCCAAGTAGTGTCCAAGTGACCACACCCGACGTTGTTTAAGGTCAGTATATTAGTTATGTGTTTAATATTTTGACCCAGAAAACTGGAACTCTTAATCTTTAATCGCTCGCTCGTCAAAACATGATTTTTGATTTTCGAAAAATCCTTGTATTGCTCACATGTTTCGTTGTATCTATAAAACAAAAGGTTATTTCGTGACTATTTTAAAAATGATTAAAAGGCAATTCCAATATCTTAATATGCTAGAACCAGTTTTTTGATGACTATTGTAGTTTTTTTCATAAATGACGTTTTAATAATGTATCACAAGGTTTACGCATTAGCTAATGCCATCACACTCGGCAGCAATTATATAGCGCCGTCTCTTTGCTCACGTTTCCGTCATAGGCGCACTCCTAACTTCGCATATCTTGCTAAGTATCCCCCTTACTACTTTATAAAGAGCAATAGTATAAACTCACAATTATAAACTAGTGAATTGTAAAGTCCACGAAAACCATATATACATATAAATATGTAATTCATACAACAAAGGCATTGAAACTGAAGACAATAGCAGGCGTCGAGTCGTTAACATCCTGTAATTTGTAACGCTCACGGAGGCAAGCGACAGAGGTGACTAAGAGACGAGAAGGGAAATGTGGAATTTAACAACCACTTTCTACATATTTAACAACCACTTTCTACATGATATTTAAGTCCTATAGGTATAGACAACTTGAAGTACCTACCTGAGCAATGTCCCTTCTTCTAACCTATGACTTTAAAAAAAAAGGGTTTGTTTCATAAACAAATCTTTGTTTACAAAAAGCGGGTCAAGGGTGTTATTTGCGTTTCTATTTACATTTATCATCACTTAAACTGGTGATATAGATACAGATAAGCTGATCACCTGCGGTGGCTGAGAAGGTAGTTATTAAGTTAAATATAAGTTAGTCTTAGGCTATCAATTTAAGTGAATACACGCTCTTTTTATAAAAAAATGTATTTTTAAATCGTCCTCCGGCAAGTCCAGAACTTAATTAGGTAAGTGACTTGTTTTTGTAGTGTACACAGATGAAGTGTGCTCAGCAGTTATAATAAAAAATAATTAAAAAAAACCCAACTGCAAAAACATTAAGAACTAAACGGATATTGAGAATACTAAATATTTAACTATGTATAAGCAGACGGAACTTATTGAATCTGTACACTATTTGAACTTGCATTGAAATGATGGCGCTTGACTTTTTTATGATAAGTGTTATATATGTTCGTAATCAGCCTTGAAATCCCTTTATTTGAGGGTCTTTAAATTTTTTTTATACCGTACATTGAAGCGCATAAAATCCGCCATTTTGATTTTTTGAGAATTTTATGTAGGTACCCAGTGTCACTCTCACAATGAAGACAAATCTATCGACACCACTAAAGCTGGAATCCACCAAGCCGTTTAGGCTACAGAGTGTGCTAAAGAAATATATACATACATAAATACATTCGCTCGAAAAACACAACCCTCTTTCTGGCGCAGTCGGATAAAAAAACCAATTACTAGCAACTTGTTCTATGTTTTTTTTTTACATGGAAACAATATCTGAGTCTACTAATTCAATTAAAACAACTAAAAAAAACCCGTATCACAAAAATCAACAAAAAAATAACGACAGAAGTAAAAAAACCCGGACTCAGAATCTGTTTGCAATTCGTGTAAACAAAAATGACCTTGACGCGCGTCTTTCGCTTTGTTAGTCTATGCAACGTATACATATAAATACGTATAATATTTATCATTGTAAATTTGAAGTTTTGTAGATTTTAGGTTTAATCAGTGTCGTGATTTGAAAACCAGTTAAAGAATGTAACAATAAAGGTACTCATGTAAATATTTTAATGATTTATGATTAAATTACCACAAAAAGTGAATATTAAATAAAGTTAGGTTATGTTTACAAGATTTGCACAGAGATTTTGAGTCAGGTTTACGTAGTTACGTAGGTTACGTAAGTTAATAATTTATAATAATAATACTGGGGTAAGAAATAATACCGGAAAATAGAAAGCTTGAAGCTAATTAAAACTTAGTAACTTTTTCTTTCTATAACGTAGTAAACTTATTTGAAGTGTATGTATTTGAAGCCAAGTAAGTAAGTACGTGTTTAAAATTCAAATTTCTCCTAAAGCAAAATTGGCCTGGATACCTTAAAATGTAATCAAGGTTTCTGTGAATGAGAAACTTATCAAATTAAGGACGTGCTAGATCACTGTTTGAAAATTCGCATAGTTCCCTAAGTTTTAAATTATTACTGAATGGAAGGGAAATTCTCTTAGTACCGTTTGTGACATTTTAAAAGCAATCTGAGCCAAACCATGACACTGCTCAACAAGCAAATATTATTAAATTTTAATTTGTATTTATTTCCACAGTTAATTGTCTTTGTATTTCCTTTTTAGAGTTCTGTAGTCAACAGGTTGATAAAGATTGTCATGAGATAGTGATGTTTGCAGACGACACATCCTTTTTATTCAAACTTAAGACGCGAAATTATTTTAAATAATTTTAACAGCTGTCTGACTAAAGTTGTCCACTGGTTCAACATGAATTATTAACTCCTAAATAGCAAAAAAACCAAATGTATAAAAATTTTAACACTAAATGTCAGTCTAGTAAGCACCAGTGTATTTATAAACGGGGAGCAGTTAGATATTGTAGATAATACAGTATTCTTAGGTTTTACCTAACACAAAGCGTCAGTGGGGCCCACATATAGCTAGATTGGCGAACAGGGGTAGTTTTGTAGAATTCGCGGTTAAAAAGGATTCGTCAACTTACGAACAAAGCTACTGCCCGGATAGTATTAACCTTATGTACCATCTTAGTACGGTTTAGATAATTTTTCACTAGAACGCCATTTTGACTTTGAAACGGCAGTGACTAGTATAGTTTATTACCTATAGTTTATTGATTTCAAAAAAGCGATATAATATCCTATATGTTAGAAATAAAGCATTTGAATTTGAATATGGGACCCTTATAGTTTAACCTTGTCTGTCTGTCAGCGTGCCTGACTGACTGTCAGACCGCGGCTTAGCTCAGAGACAATAAGACCTAGAAACTTAGAAAGCTGTATTTCAGCATGGAGCTACATTTTGATCAGGCCGCCAAAAAACTTTTTTGTAGATAAACTAGGGGTACACGTAATGTACCGGTGAACGATTTTTTTCTATCCCATAGTGTGCGGTGTCATTGGATGGGTTGTTAAATAAATAAAATACTACAAAAATATTGCAGATTCGTGAAAACGGTTTTTCGATTCAGGGATCCATTTGCGAATATTAAGCTGGACCTGCCAGCTAAATGGTTGTTTTTGGGTATAAATAATAAATCACAGGCGTAGTATATATCACGAAGATAAAAAAGCTATCATTGCTAAGAAGGCTTTACAAGTTCTTGAGTAATAGTTGACCAATTTATTAAATGTAGATAGAAGTCAAAATTTCGTACAAATTTCATTTAAAAATTACTTAGATAAAGTTGTTACTTTTGTGATACAGGTAGTTAAAAGAAGTTTATGAACCATGTGAAATAAATTATTACTAAATCAATAACAATAACAATGTATATGTTCGTTGTTTGGAAGTGGGCGGCGCTAGACAGTATAAATTGAATCGGTTTTCTAGTTTTTAGATATCTGTAATACTTCTCACTCTACGGAACCCTAACTTAACGCCTCCTTTGTTTTGTAGCATTTAATACAATAAATAAAAAGCAATTCAGTAAGGTAATGCATTAGATAAAAGCAAATTTTTAACATATATTTTTTTAATCCTTCAGATGCTATAGTTTTGCCACAAAATTTGCACACAAACGGCTCCCTAGGGTTGACGTTACAGACTGTAACCGAAAGCAAGTCTTCTTTACCTATGAAACATTGTAAACTAAACTAAAACTGCAAGATATTCTTCACTTAGGTAAATGTATCCATTCATGAAGGAAACTTCGTTATATTTTTAGTACCTACGTATATGAATAACGAATAAGTATTTACTTATGCCTATAATCGGAAAATCTTCGTAGAAAATGTTACATGATAAAATATTTGAAGTATTTTGAAATACCTGTTCATATCGCCACAGTAATGTGAAATGTAGAAAAATATCATTTATGACTTAAACTGTGAAATCAATCATATATTTTGTCTCAAATGAACTTTAATTGCACTTAAGTAGAGATTTATAAATACTTAGCATTTAGAATCAATCTAAAAATGTTTTTTAATAGCAATTTATGCAACTGTTGCTGAGTACTTGTGTTTAAAATGCTAATTTCGTGCAAGTGTATATTATGCATTTTATACGACTAGAAATAATAGCAATATATAATAACGATTAAAAATTAAGTAGCTGATTTTTATATTTTTTGACTTTTGAGGTGCCTAATAAAATTTTTGAGGTATGGCGTGATATTAAATCAGGGGACATGAGAATATTCTATTCACCGCACTCTTCACTATTAAATGAAGTTTCTTGATCCAAATATGATAGCGTAAAAAGATCTATTTACTAATCACTTTTTTAGTAAGTTACACTCGTTGATCTTGCTTGCCAGCCTTCATACGTCCCCACTGTTGGGGCACTGCCTACCCCCATAAGGCGTAGGCGTTTAGCTGATTAAGTGCTCCTCATAGCACAGCTATACGCAAATTTGGTAACAATATAATATGTCTGTTACAATTAAATTATTATGATAATACGTTGTTTTGTAACGCCCCATTTTAAAGCGCCCTGCCGACACTAGATAAATATTACAACCCTAACTGCAGTCACTCGTACATCTAAATTCGCTCTGCGGACGCCAGAACAACTTTATCTTTATTTGACTCGGCACACTTTATGAGTATTGTATGACAACTCAATTTCAAATTCTTTATATTAAGAGGCGTACCATCTCTAGAATATGATCTTATTTTATTTTATATACTATAAAATAACATCCATTGCCATTGTTAAATAGATGGACGGCCACTATAGCACGGACGCGAAGCACAAAGAATTTCTTACATTGAACTATTACCTTTTAGCCTGTGTCCAGTGGTCAAATAGTAGTAATTTCTGATGACAGCGGTCGGTCATCGCATCTGTGCGAGCGCGACGGCAAATAATTATGCGTGTTCAACAATGAAAAATAGTGACTGGTCATTGAACGAAATTCTTCTTGCTTCGCGTCCGTGCTAAAGTTGTAATCTTGTAGGTTTTCCAATCTTGGAAGAGGGAATGCTTAGATATAAATCTAGGTTAGGTTAGATAGTAATCTCGTTGTTATGTGATCGTTAAGTTATTATTTTTTTAATATAGTAGTATGCGTTTAGTAATTGACAATAGCCTGTACATCCTCATTACAGCACAAATCTCTCCTTTAAGAAAGAAAGATTAGGCCATAGTTTAACACTTTTGCCTAGTGCGGATTTACGGTCTATTTCGATTATGTCCACTAAACTAACAATGTTTTTCAGTCACCTAAAAGGCTTGTGACTTGGCACAACGACTTCTGCCATATAACAAGAACCAAACTTTTTTTTCTAATATATAATTACAAATAAACACGTCAATTTCAAACTTACATTAAGAAGCCTATTCGAATGTCGTTAGACTTTAAATGCTGCTATAACTCCGTGTTAATCGCATAAACGTTAAGTTCTTACAGCCACGTTTACAACTGAGGCGTCTAATGACACTTTTACTGCCCCTGAAGTAGGTTGCATTTCAATTTAAATGATCGCATACATTTTACCGCCCTTTCTCTGTTCCTCTCTGCTCAGTATTTTCTCCTCCCAGTTGTAATTACTAAGTGAATATATTCACTAAACTAGGTGACCCGGGAGACGTTATTCCGCTACAGTTTACATTGTGTACTGTCTTTGCATTGTGTACCTACCTTTGTATTGAAACTGGCAACATTCGTTTAGTGAATTTCCTTTCAAAAGAAGAAAAGAAGTTAAGAAAATTGTAGAAATGCCTAAAATAAATTGATGTTTTAAGTACTTGGGTATTTTATACCAAAATCAGATCCATCCTTTTTTTCTAAGGAATTTAAAGTCGTAGCAGCGGATCCTCATAAATACAATGACATTTAAAACCACCTATTGAAATGCAAGGCACAACACAAAGTTTACAACTTTGCACTACACTTGTAATACTAAGAGCGGCGTTAACGCTTAGTTCTCCATACAAACGTATTTGTTTACAATTTTTAATCAGAATCTATACTTCTTGATCTACAATCTGTCAAGTATATTTAGATTACGTATCATATTTTTTCAAAAAAATATCATAAAAACACACTGTTTTGTTTTTATGATATTACAAACCATTATCTACAAAACGAGCAAAAAAATCACGTATGTTGTATGGCAGCCCCCTTAAATATATTTTTTTTCTGTTTTTTAGTATTTGCTGTTATAGCGGCAACAGAAATACATCTTCTGTGAAAATTTCAACTGTCTAATTATAACGGTTCATGAGATACAGCCTGGTGACAGACGGACGGACAGACAGCGAAGCCTTAGTAATAGGGTTCCTAATTACCTTTCAGGTACGGAACCCTAAAAACAAACAGTAAGTAGTTCTTTATTTTACTTATATATTACAGGAATACCTAGAAAAATTCTATGGTCTTAAAATTATATTACAATTCATCCTATATTAGACGCACCGTTGCAATTTTTAATAATCGCAAATAATTTTGTGTCACATTTAAAAAAACATCATATATCTATCTAGTACATCGTATGTTCGATATAGTGTCGTATAAATACACACCATTTTAATACGGCAATTGTTATTTTGATTTTTGTCGGAAAAGTTTGTTGCACTGCAACACCATGTAGATAAATAAAAGTAAACAAATTATGTTGTTAGACGAGATAAGTTGCAATGGGGTGTCATCTACAAACACCTGCTCCTAAATCGAATTTATAAAGATACTTCGTAAGTTTTATTCGAAGTTTCGATAAACAATTGAACACATTTACAAAAGCTTTTGTGCCAGCGTACGACATATGCCTAAAGAGAGGTTCTAAGAATACGAAACAACTACTTGCAAACGCAATCCGCCGTATTTTTTCGACATATCTAGGTATTTAAAATAAGGCAATAATAAAGCCCTGAGTAAACCAATTAAACGTATCTCAAATTCGAGATTATCTCTATCAGCACGAGAATCAGGCCCGGGCCGAAACTAGCCAAAACCATAAACCATACTTTTGTCCGGTCATTAAGTAAACAAACCGGCCAAGTGTGTGTCGTACACGCATTAAGTAAGGGTTCTGCAAATTGCTTACTGCGAATATCTTAAACAATTGTAAACCGATTGTGATTACCGTGATTTTTTGGAAATTTGGAAGCCAATAACTAGTAAAATATACATTTTCAAGAAAAAACTTTTTAAGACCTAGAATGCATTGTTTAAGCTCTATCAAACGATTTTACCCATGGTGGAGTGCGCTAAATTAAAATTTTCATAACAAATGGCGGTTTACAAAAGATGGCGGAATTCATAACGGTGGCTAAATGGCAAAAAAAAAATAGAAAAAGCAAGGAATTAATTTTAAGAAGGTATCTTTCTTTAAGTTAATAGATATTAAGGTCGTAAACCAGACTATAAAGTGAACTCTGACACCAAACTTTACTTTACGGGTGACAGAGTCCGTACTTAGCTTGCAAGATTTATGACGCTTAGAAAATTAGAAAATTGTAGTATTTATTTAAAAAGAAAAATTAATCATAACACAGACCATGCTACCTAAATATGCCTGTATTTTAGTAATCTCTTATTTTTAAAATATAACTATTGAGGGCATTTTTAATATTTTTTATTTTCAAAAATGTTGTGTCTTTTTCTAATAATATGATAGTAACTATATAGTATCTTTTTTTTAATAAATAACAAATAGTTACTGTGACAAATCAGGTATCACGACTCATAATGAGTTACACGTTTTCAACAGCATACAGCCATAGGGTCAACGTCGCGCGACGCCTCTTCAAGCCTCTTCGTTGCGTCGCGTCTCGGTATAAGCCGACCCTAACTTTGTTAAACTAGGTTTTTTTTTTATTATTATAGGTGTTACAATGTCATAGACGAATGATCTAGATTCTATAGACCGTTAAAACTGGGTATTTAAAAATCTGCAGACGATAACAAAATAGGCACATAGCCTACAACTTATTACCTTAATGTATTATCTTTTAGCTCTGCCTACCCCTTTGGAAAACAGGAGTGATGCAATGTACATATGTATAACTACTTTATTTTATTATTGTGGACAATAAAATCCTAGTCTAATCCATTAGTATTAAGCAGTATGATTGATAAAAAAAATCGTAAAATAATTGCAAAATTGGATGTAATAAAAGTCCAGTTTCAGAAATAACTGAATATAGAAGCTTAAATAAAACCTTGCAAGCTCGTGTTTATCCATATTATCCTCGATATGACGGCAATTGACATGAAATATTTTTTATATTTGTAAGCAGACCTATTTTACTTCACTGGAGCTTATTCTTCAATATTCTTAAGTGAAACACTAAAACTGATCAAGAACATTTAAAAAGCTTTGTTGTCTCAAACATAGATGACTCATTTCTGTTATGAGATGGTTATATTTTATTCAATACATACTCTATTTTTATTTTTATTTAAGTTATTGTTACGTATAGCTTCACATTTTGAATCTTAATCAAGGGTTATCTTAATCTTAACTATTCCGATAATTTTTGAGGTACCTATATGTTGCAGTAAGATGGTTGAAGCGGTATTATCCCTAGAGATATAGCTATATACTGTAATATAGTTATATGAAAGCGGATTATAATAGTCTTACTAGGAATATAACTATGATACTAGCACGATCTTGTCTCACTAGACTAATCTCGTGAAATAATTATAAATTTATATAAACAATTATAAAAAAAAATATTTTCCTCACAATTTTACTAAGCATCCTTGAAGACAGAAATGAAAAAAGTTTGACGGACGGAACATTAAAACGTGGATTTCTGAATTCAGCCAAAAAGTTTTTTGTTGTTTACATTCGTCTTCTATCTTTCCCGACGTAAACAAAATAAATCAAAGCAATTAGCGATTGTCCCGATTTTAGTGTCACCGCTTTTTCGTAACTGCCTTGAAATAAGAGTTGACAAGGTAAATAAAAATAAAAGTTAGTGGTCTACTTCTTATTCCGAGGTATTTTTTAAGGAATTCTCGCTTCTGAAATAATGTAAAACAGTAAGGGGCCTTGAATGTTTGTGATTTCTTCTTAGTACAAAAGCGATTTCAGTAAATTGGTCCATTAAAAAGAAGTTTGAAGGACAGACAAGTCATTGTTAAAACGTTTTGGGTGCAAGAAATTATTTGTACACGGGTAAGTACGATGAATTTCTTATTTATGAAAGAAGTGGCCAATGATAATGTGATGGTAACCAAGCAAAAATATGTGCAAAACAGACGCGATTTTTTAAATGGATTTTTGAAAAGAGACATCTTTAAACTGTTTCACACGATTTGTTTAGATGTTTATATTATTGAGGAAGCAGACGTAACTTCTAAATGGACCAGACGGGGGCGCCAGCAGCAGCTGTCTGACACTGACGCTAGGAACATTGCCTACCCGTTTATTTTTATTTTTTGTATGGGATTTAACGTTTTTCAAGTTTTGTCGTCATTTTTTTAGTTTTTGATACAACTATCAGTACTATCAGTCAATGCACTAGATAGCAAGCTATCCTAATTATTTAACTAACTTTTATTACAATAAAATGCAACACACGCTTTCAAAATTTGCACAAGTGTTAAAACAATGGTCACTTCCAGATTTTTTTATAGCATTAAATACAATAAATTAAAATCCACTTGACAAAAGCAAGTTTTATAATATATATTTTTTTCAATCCTTTAAGTGCCATATTTCAGCCACAAAATTTGCACAGAAAACGGCGTATTTACGTGGTCTAGCCTATACCGCAGTCTTAATTCGGTTATGGGCGTGGAGCCCCTTAATTAAACTCCTTAATTATACTAATGAAGTTTTCTATAGTTCGTTTAAGCTCAGTTATAGTTTTTCTCGAAATAACTCTTAATTTTTTTGGGATAAATAACCTATATGCTATTCCAGGACCTACCAAGTTTCATCTCGATCCGTCTAGTGGTTGAAGCGTGATTGAGTAACAAACGTCCATCCAGACAGGCGCTCTTATCGCAAACTATCTGTTGACATGGAATAGGTAAGTACCTAGGTACCTATTTATCCATTTTTAGCAATCTCATCTAATTAAAAAATTTATAACAACAGAAATACTAGTCTAGGACGTAGGTAGGTTGAGTAAGGGTAAATTTTTTACAGTTAAACAAATTGTTAAAAGATGAATTGAAAATAAAAACCGACAAAAAATTCAACATTAAATGTAGTACATTCAGAATCATGGTATACATGGTATTAGTTAACGTTACAATGTCACTTACCGCCGGTAAAGCACAATAGAGATTTTATCCCAATTCATCTGCTTTTTGTGATAAAAACTATCAACAAATAGCTTTAAATTGTATTCACCACTCACAGATATTTGATGATGATGATGGCGAGGATATCATTACAATTTGGTATCAATTACTTATTTGTGTAACTGTGTCTTTAGTCCACGATTTTATCTGTCAGGCTTTTGTTTGCCATAGATTCTAGATAAGTGGGGCTTATGGCTATATGCTTTAAAAGAACGGAAAACTTGGTTTGACTGTACAGGGGCTGATGGATAATATAATTAAGGGGTTCCGATGCATGATATAATTCAGGGCCTTGTGCGAAAACATTTAGCCTCCACTTTAAACACAACAGGACACGGTGCCAAGTAGATCGAACATGTCCGTCATTAATTGCTCCTATACGTAAAAGAACTGCAATCCAAAATAAAGAATCATCTGCCAGAGTTCCTATATTTGCAGACGTATAGAGCTTTTAGCCGCAGTCTGACTCCTGCGTTGAAGCTACAAGAAGTTGAGAATGCTCTGCAGAACTGGAAGTATTCTACAGATCAGCACATTGCATATAGCCTTAATGAGGAGGGTGTAATATTCTCAAACTCACAAGCCAAACCCTTAAGTCTGAGGAGAGACTTTGCCGCCCTGTGTATTCTGCCGCTTGTATAATAGGATGCGTTTTAAAGAATTGTTTGAAATGATGTCCACGGTTACTTTCTACCTTAGCACCGTTCGCCATCGTTAAGGTTCATTCTCACACTTCAGAACCTAAATGGACGCGTACAGTGCGGTTTCAGAGAAACTTCCACCCGCTAACACTTTGGTTTGGGAAAGAGCTTCCTTCCAAGGTTTTCTCTAAGTACTATAATATGTGGTTCTTCAAGAAAGAAGTTATTACATTTTTGAAGGATCGGCAACGCGCGAGTGATACCCCTGGTGTTGCAAGTGTTCATAGGCTGCGGTAAGCTTGTTTGCCACCTCAGTGATATGAAAAAAAAATTGTTAATATATATGTTGAACAGAAGCTAGGCAGGTACTGATCTGATGATCTAATCTGATGATAGAAATATGAAGAGACAGAAGAGAGTGGTAATGAGAGTACACTTAACCTTACTTATTTATAAAATAATTAATTAAAAGCAAAACTCGCATATATTTACTTAAATACTGCCCATTTAAAGTTAGCTCATTATGCCATTAGGCTACATGACGACCCACCTTTACTAAATATCAAGGAAAACTTGTTTTCATCCCGAACGGCCATAAACCAAATTAAAGTTTTAAATAGCTAAAGTTTTTGACACGAACACAAGAAGCCTTGATTTATAATTTCCCGTTATAAATCAAAGTTCATTATAAAGTTCAGTTGCCTGTGACAAAAAATGTCTAATAGCGGTAAAACTTATGCGTTAAACATGAATAACGTAATTAATTTTTTTAAATTATATTACTCAAGTTAAGGAAAATCTATAACAGTAACTTTCTACGTTTATGGGTATTTTGTGTGATAAATTACACAAGTCAACGCAAAAAATCTTGTTATTTGTATTTGTTTTTGAATGACTATTGTCTGATTTTATATAAAAAAATAAAAAAGAGTTTGCTTTTGTACTTTACGATGATGAATGAAATACACGATTTTGCCAAATGCTTAGAGGTTACCATTTTTAATTAGCAAACTTTACGAGATAAAAATATTATTTCTTTTATAAATTAGGTATAAGAAATCAAAATCGGGCACCAAATTCGTTTTGACTTGTGTTATGTTTCTGATGTAAAGTACATAAGGAGTAATGGATTCCGAATGAAAAAACGAGAGGTTTGGGAGATTTTCTTTTTAAAGCAATACTTTTATAGATATCGAAAAGAAATTCAGTAACTTAGTTGTGTAAGAGTGTGCAAAGGTTGGTTATTTTTTTTAAATTCGAGACCTGTAACATTTCAGCGGAATTTAAGTTAACGGCGAGTGAAAAACTACAATTATTACCTAGGGGCATCGTTTTGCCTGTGTAAATAGAGTAGTTCTTGTTTTTGTTTTGTTGTACGAAATTAAGGCTCTTGCATAATATGTCTCTTGAATCTATGGTTAATTACGGACCAGAATTAAATAGTCATATGTGTGTGCCACATTTACGTGCTATTATTCATCATTATTATATTATTATTAATATGATTAATTAAAAAATTCCACTAAGGTGCAAAATATAAATAAAAAAAGGTTTTTTTAAAAACCTCAAATGCATGTTAAAAGCTCCATGCATGATAAAAAAATTTTTCATCCTTAGGTTCAATGTATGGATAGACAACTACCCCTAAAATTTTTTTCTCAATTTCCCCCAACCGTATCTGTACGGCGGTTCGCAAAACATATATCTCTTAAATTTCATTACAATCTACCCAAAAGCGAAATCATACGGCTGCGACATACGGAAGGTGGTTGGACGGACTGAAATGACAATTTTTGGCTAAGAAAACCTAAAAAGGTACAGTCAACCAGGGTAACTTTGACAGATCACTACTACATTTTTTAGATAACTTTTATATTTACTGTTATACGTATAAGACAACAGAGTTTATTTGATCTATGCTCTCAGGTTGGTTTTTATACTCTCAAGTCATTTAACGTCTACAAAAATCATAAAATATATCAAAAACTGGCCATTACCAATTCAAAAAATAAAACGGGACTAAACGCGTCGTTATTTGGCAAAAAACCTTTTTCCCGACGTTTCGGCTGGGTTACACCAGCCATGGTCACGGGTATGCTGGCGATGCGCGGCGTCTTTGGCTTCGACTGAAAGCGTCTTGTTGAAGTGCCCTCACAACGTCTTTATACTTGTCATAATTCCTACACATAACACTAACAGTGTCCACGGGTGCGTTCGTTGGTGAAACTCGAGAGCTGTATTTTCCTATGACTGGATTCCATGCAGGCGACAGTTTGTATCCATCCTCACGATTGAAGTTCTTATTTTCTATTTCAATCGCTTCGCGTAGCAATCAACGGTAATATTGGCGATCGGTGGACAAAAGCTTAGGCTGGTGGAGCTCAATCCAGTGGTTGGAATTTGAGTAAATCAGACGTTCTGATAGCTGATTTTGTCGTCTGGCAATTCTTTACAGCAGCAATATGTTCTTTGACCCTGTCTGCAATTAAGCGTTTGCTCTGGCCAATGTAAGGACAATGTGAGAAATGTAGACACCTGGTGTTTAGTACGGGATTACGTCCTTTGGCGTGCGCACCTGCTGTTCAAGTTTGGAGAACGGAACATATACAGTCCTAATGGAAAATTTATTCAAAAGCGATCCAATTTTATCCGTTACTCATTTGATATAGGGCATGAACGCTGGCTGTCTGCTAAACTCTGGATTCTTCGTACGTGTGTTACGGCGAACTGAACTTCCTCCATTCGTTTTGTACCCGTTCCTCCTGAACGTGTGCCAGCTTAGTATCTGAATGTTCAGGGTCACAAAGGTCACGAGTTTAGGTAGTCAGAGGCGTCACAACTGATTGTTGGTGACGCGTGTAATGATGCGAGGAGGCGTTCAGGTATCAGTCCGTGTGTGTGGGTTTCCGATATACAGTATGCCACAGACAGCCATCTTCCCTTGGATTCAATTTAACATCTAAAAATGCCGGTAAACGTTTACTTTCCATTTCATAAGTAAAACGTATTTTGTTATGAATGGAGTTAAGGTGATTAAGGTACTGTTCTACATCCTGCCTGGTTTCTTCAATTAATCAGAACACGTCATCAACATATCTCGTAAAAAGTTGGGAAAACGTCATTATTACATCTTACATCATTTTTTTTTTTTGGAGTTTACTCCTTAAGAATCGATTTGCATATATAAGGAGCCCGGTATGAGAAAAATGTGAGGAGTAAAATCTATCGATGAATGACCTCGTTACGTTTTTGGTGCGCATCCTATGTCGCGCAACTTTCTAATTTGGTTGTGAGTGTAGGGTATAGGGACATGTGCATAGGGTATACTGCAAAGCGACTATACCTATATGTTATTGGGTTTGTTTATTTCTATCAGTGTCGACATTTTTATATTGCTGTTTTTATTATAAATATCAATAATTAATATTGTTATTGTGAAGTTTTAATCGTTATCATTGTGTTCCGCTAAAGTGAACTGAAGGTATTTTCAAATAACTATGGCAGAAAGAGGTGTAGATGATATTGCCGGAACATCTAAAAAACACGTGGCTGCAAGGTACGTTGCAATTCATGTATTATATGTATGAGCATGTGCAATTTGTATTTATTAAATATTTTAATAATTAGCGAGCGCATCCACATAAAATAGAAAATTTCTAACCTAACCAAAAAATAATTTTTTTGTCGATGTCTATAAATTCTTCCACGTTATTATGATTTATTTTATAAATAATTTTTGAATATTAACAATTGTAGTCAATAATTCGATAATATTATCAGAAAAATCGACAATATTTTTTCATTATAATAATGTTTTTATAAAATTTTGAAAGGTTATTTTTTAGCTTATTAAAATAATTTTCATGTACTATTTATTATTGTACGTAAAAGATTTAGTGACATAATTATCTTTTTATAACCATTTTTGTTAATTATTGAGATAATATTATATTTTAATTAAAAAATTAATTATAATAATTTTAAAAAAATGTTTATGAAAACCTTTTTTTATCAATTTTCTTTTTAAAGTTAATTAAAATTTTTATAATTATGCATTTATAAATTTTCTAATTTTTTTTTATATTTTTTTACTAGGAAAAAATCTAAACCTCCAAAAACTCCAGCCGAGAGACAGCGAGCTTACCGATTAAAAAAAAAATTAATGAAGGAAGCCCAAAATATTCTGGCAATCAACCAACCCTCAGGGTCCGTCGCACCCGTGCACATCTGAAATTGACTATTGTAAAAAGTTTAATGTAAAATATTTCGTCGATTAGTTATAATAAATGTATATGAAATGAATAAATATATATTTATATATGTATAGTAAACTCCAGTCGTGCGTCGGAGCTGACACACACAATTTATTTATTTTTCTTAAAACACATATACAGTCGAATTTAGTGTCCCTTTTGTGTTTCGTCGTCGTCGTTTAAGATATATAAGGTTAGCGGTAAGTTAAGCCCTTCCCTATTATCTTGAAAGAACACCGCAATTCCAGTGCTGTGTAAAATTCGGTCTGCTGACGAGGATAAGCTTTCTCTTAAAAGAGAAACGGAAGCTTTACCTAGAATTTTCCCAGGGAAAATATTTGTCGACAAAATCTCTAGCTACCAGCTCTACAATTTTACCGTCTTAATAGAAGTACTAAATTTTTTGCTTTAATTGAAATTTTCCCTAAAAACAAAAAAAATATTGTTTGTATATTCTGTTGTTTAACCTTTTTGTCGTCCTAAATTCACTTCTTTTTCACTTTCGACACTTCGTTTAGCCGTAATACTACGAAATCGCTCATTTGTATCTGTTTGACGCTTCACATGGTGCGCCCCATATGCTACATAAAAACAAAAAAATAATAATTGACATGTTTGACTTTGTTTTTAGTAGCTTACTAACTTAATTTTATTACCTAATAAGTTTTTCGGTACATATTGTATACTCTTTAGCTAATTATCAAAGTATTGTATTATTACTTGCCAGCTCTTTTTGGCAGAAATTGTATGTAATCTAACACTGTTTACATTGTATTGACGATTCAAAAGTGTTCTTAGAGACCTATTTGAACAAAGTTTTATTCGATTGATTTGATTTATTAATTGTTTTTATACCGTAGAGAAAGTTATTATTTTTATTATTTTTACACACTCACATATTTTTATACCACTAAGATGGCAAACAAGCTTACGGTCCGCCTGATATAAAATTATTAAATAATTTATAATCCGCTAATATTAAAATTCTGGCATCATCTTTATTTAAGTATGTAATATGTGATCTTCAATCAAAAACGCAGGGAAAATAAAACTGCCAATTAGATAAAAAAACAGAATATTCTGTTCTTTGAATAAGACACATGAGGGTTGTGCCTTTTGTTAATTACAATTATTAGATAGATATTTTAAAAATAATGACAGGCCTTGCTTGGAAAATGGTATAGGATTTCCATCATGATGATATGCCGTCCAGATAAGTTTTTATTTTTAATTTTTTTATCCACAAAGGCTCAATGTCCTGTTTTAAACTTCTCCTAGCGTTTTTAGATAAATGAACCTTTTTTATACTAGGTGACCTAAAACTTAAAACAATTTAAAATTGGAGTGACCATAATGCGAACTGATAAATCCCAACTCGGTAAATGTCACATATTGTTTAAGCTTGACAACAAATATATTAAAGCCCGTGTATTCTGTCTTTATATATCAAAATAAAAAAAATGGTGTACCATTACAGTCAGTAATTTCAATATTATTTTCCAAATCAAGGCGAAAAAAGAAAACGAAAGGTATCGCTTATCATCATATATTTCTTTATCGCTTTTGCTCAGTACCGCGTTTATAGTACGGGGTGGGCTGAGCAGCGCGGTCATTCAGAGATAACAAACCAGTTTTCAAATGCCTAAACATTTATACATCAAAGCACGTACAGTTTAAAACCGTTCCGAAAAAGGTTTGTTTTCCCTGTAGTAGGTGTATGGGTCATTATTCTTTTTTTCCGCCAGGATTTGAAACATACTTTAGCAGTAGGTACATATTAGTTTTCTTAAATTAGTAAGGAGGTTTTTGGTAATTTCATTCTCTTATGCAATTCGGCCGAATATATAGAATTGCTTCAAACAATTTCTTTGTTATCCGACCGTAAGGTAAAATTGATGAGTTTAAACACATTTCTCATTTATGTATGTAGATTATTATGTAGAATTTCATCTAAGCTTGGCTAGTATACTAAAGGACATTGCATGGCATTATTAAATCTCTATTTTTTCAATAATATTATCGAAAAACTGCTGTTTTTAAATAATCTATACTAATATTATAAAGAGGAAAGATTTGATTGTTTGTTTGTTTGGTTTTTTTGTTTGTTTGTTTGGTTTTTTTGTTTGTTTGTTTGTATTGGATAGGCTCCGAAACTACAGGACCGATTTGAAAAATTCTTTTACCATTAGAAGCCGACATTATCCTTAATGAACATGGGCTACTTTATACCGCGGGAAAATGCTTCATTCCTACGGGAAAACGGGTAATAGGACAACGGGTAGTAAGAATTATTCTTCCGTACTTATCTTTCACATAACTTCTAAACGGTTGAACCAATTGGGTTGAAATTTTATATGAGTATTTCGATAGTTTCCTGGTTGATTTAGAAATACAATTGGACGCGGTAGGTGGTGCTGCTGTCGGAATGTCAACTACTAAACGGCTTGACCGATTGGGTTGATATTTTGTATGTGTATTTCCATGGTTTCACAGACACGAATGTATTATGCCATTAAAGAGGAAAGATTTGATTGTTTGTTTTTTTTTTCTATAATTGAGGAGTTTCTATAAGAACCTACGCCGATAACGAAATTTAGGGCGGGCGATGCCGGTGGCAGAAGCTAGTTTTTAAATAAAGAAAATATGTCATACTAGCGGTTGCCTGCAGCTCCATCTGTGCCAATTCGATTATTGCCATGGTATTCCTACGGCTACTCCTTGATTATAGTTGTGCTGTTGCTGCAGTTATAGTTGATTCACGTGGAATTAAGTTATAGTTAATCTTGTTGGAACTGGACCCTGTATTTTATTTCGGGATAAAAAGTACTCAACTGTAATTCAGATCAGATTTTTGGATATTAGTAATTATTTTTACATTTTTAGTGCATCTTTTTGAAGCCGGTTGTTTTTTTTTTTAATGTTTTTATACTATGTATATATAGATACTCTGGACTTGTGTTTAAAAGGTAAAACAATTCAATTATAATATTTAAAAAAAAATTTTATAAACGTTTGACGCAGAAGTTCAGAAATTCTAAAGAATTTTGAAAGTTCTAATAGATTGAAAATTGTTACAAGAAGACATAAAGTAAATGCGAATAAACGAAGTATTACTCAATCTCTGAAGAATCAACAATTTACGACTTTTAGATTATTTTTTAAAGATCCCCTTTTGTCAACAATTTAGCTTTGAATTATTTTATTGCGTAACAAAATATTTATTTTCAACCGCATCACAAATTTGTCAGTTGTCTTTACTGTCTTTTTCATGTATGTAATGTATGTAGGTATATCCAAAACTTCGTTGTTTGGAAACTGATTTTGGTGATTTTTTTACAAAGATGAGTTAGCAAATTTACCTGGGATGAACCATATTATTTCTTATCATTGTAACAAGAATTTTATATGAAAACGTAGTTTTAAGATATGTATCTTTTTTCGAATAATTTGTACCAAAAGCTATATTGGTTAGTTAGTAGTTCAAGTGGCAGCTTTATTTATATTTGGTAAATTACATCCCAAGGTTACGATATAGGCTAGATCGCATTAAATATTCAGTTTTTGAACAAATGTTGTATTAAACAGATTTTAAGGCAGGGCGGTGTGATCTCTGCCACATCGCTTACTACATTAAAGTGGGACTACCTCGAAGTGTATACCCTTTTTAATAAAAAAAAGAATTTTGCAAATATGTCTTTATATGACGGAGTTATGTCCGAACATGCCTACATAAAAAAAATATTGGTGTAGAATGCGAAAGGGCGATTTGCGATAAATGCGAAATACCAACTAATATCTAGACTTTGTAGAATAACTCTTAGGCGAAACAATTGCGCGACTAGATATAGATGAGAGAAGATCAAAGCGACTCATCGAAAACGAAGAAGTGGTCTTGTCGTAGAAATTGAGTGAGCGTTTGTGGAGATGGACTTCTTACTTGTCCAGTCAGCAGCTGTGCTTCACGATTCTTCTGGAGATACCTCCTGACCATTTCTTTGCTTGTCTACGTAGTCACCTCACTTCTCACCTACTGAAAAATAAAAATAGCAAAACACTCGCGTGAGTATATAATCGTGCGGCGCTTATCTTAACTTAAAATGCGATATTATATAGTTTTTATGCGATTTTACAAATAACGTTACAAATAACAGCGGCGTCTTGCGTTGCGTCGGTTGCAAATTGAATTGGCGCGAATGACACACACTGAATTGTCACATAAATGATGATCAAATTGCAGATGTTATTCGAAAAGTGTTCAACGCTTTGCGATCGCTTTATCGATTTAAACATTTTCTACCATCAAAAACCAAAATCTTACTAATACAAACTCCAATCCAATCCAATTACCTTACCTTAAGCATTCTGCATGACCCTAAGGTCGACTGGTAGATAATGCCTAAGGCACTAAGTCCACCTATTGTATTTATTTCAATAAAGTGTTAAAATAAAAATAAATAAATAAATAAAAAAGAATGCAGCGCTACCAGCGGTGGTTCGTGAAACCTCATACATCCAATAAGCAGCCTAGATGGCTCCACACACCTCATTAGCAGCGCAACCAAATATAAACATCCGAATTGAGAACCTCCTACTTTTTGAAGTCGGTTAAAAATATTAATATCCCTTGCTGGACATAGATTTACGGATATTATTTCATCAATCCGCTCCTGAGCCGTTTGCATCCAGTAAGTTCCCCCGCATTAACCTCACCGTCATGCACTTTTCGCGCACCCGAATAGACTAATTGTGCAATCCACAACTTACCATCCCCCTGACCGACCACGGCGCGGTCGAAAAGAAAAATTTTTAGGCGGCTTCGGCACGTACTAACGGCCCCAGACGACGATCTCGCTATCCGGATAGCGAGATTAGTCTCAACGACCTCCCCTTATAATGCCTTCCCACTCACACGACGCTGACGTCCCCGGGTTCGTCGGCGAACGCACGGACCTACCTCATATACGAAGTATCAAAGAGTGCCGGGGCGCTTCTCGCCCCATTCAATCGCAACCTCGTAACGGGGAACCCTCCTCCTGGCGCTGACTCACCTTCGGGTTCGAGGCTCACGCTGGTCGAAGGGACGACCCCAAGAGCGACAGCCCAAGCCGAGGCTCCCCCCGCGGGGAGCTCTTGAGCGTTGGGCGCTATATGGGCTAATACTCCTTCAAAGTCTCGCCCTAAAAAGCCCGGTGGTGCAGTAATGGCTACACCAGCCAACTGCATAGTCAGTTCAGAAAAAAAAAAACCTTTCGGTCCAAGGTTTTTCTTTAATAGTTAACAGTTTTTATCCTGTATTACTATTTTTGAGATACTTCAGATATTAAGGCTCTTGTATGGATATCCTCACAAACCTTTTTGCCAGCAAAAGGAACTCATTTATAACTAAAACACTTTCATAGCCTCGACCTATCCGACTCAGCATGTTTATTTTCTAAATATAAGTTTGGATACAAGAAGTCTATCAGCCAACATATTACAAAGTAAAGAAAGGTGTATAAACTTTTTAATTTAAGACAAAGATAGCTAATTTATGCCAGGTTCGATAACAAAGTATGTTTCTTCGAAAACTTTTGTTAACTTATAAATAAAGGTACATAAATCAATTAGTTAAGCACGTCTTTTTCTACAGGGAGAGAGTTAATTGTAGATGATACTAGTTCAAAAACAAATCATGAGGTAGCTGTTGCTTTTGAAATTTTATTTAGCAATATTCCATTCAAAACAACTTTACATCTCAACTCAAGTCTAATTTTAGCAGAAAAATAAAAAAAAACTAATGTTCCTCAATGTTAAGTTCCCTTTGTAATAAAAAATATTAATCCTACGGATATCATAAATACATTTTAAATATTAGAAATAAAAAACACCACCTTTAGTTATAGCACAACACTAAGCCATAATTTTTATTTGTTGTGTTGATGAGATGTAACTTAGCAAAGTTATACCTCTTTTTAAATCAGGTAATTCAATTTGGCTTTATGAAAAGCCGTTCTATAACCGATTCAGGAGTGGAAATATTAAAAATATATTTTAAACCTGGTGGGGTTTCGCATGATGCTCTTGGAGTGTTTTTTAATTTATCTAAGTCATTTGACTGTGTCCAACATGAAAATCTCATTAGGAAGCTACATCACTATGGTAACACTATAAACCTATTTTAAATATAAAAAAAATTGACTTTTGACTTTTTTTACATTAGAATCATTAAAACTTTGACGCCAGACTGCACATCAAATAAATAATCTTTACAGATTTAAATATTAATAAATAAATAATAGTTTCATCTTTAATAATTGCACTTCATTTTTATTGTCTATTATATAATGTGCTTTATTATATTACTAGACTTTGCCAGCGGCTTCACCCGCCTTAAATTCGGTTATCGGAGTCTGTGATTTACTCCTTAATTACACTAATGAAGTTTGGTATATCAAGCTGTAGCTATAGCTATAGTTCGTTTAAGCTCGGTTATAGTTATTCCCGCGGGAATTTCGGGATAAAAATAGTCTATTTGCTATTCCAGGACCAATCCTATATGTATGCCAAGTTTCATCCCGATCCGTCCAGTGGTTACAACAAACATCCATCCATCCATCCAACCATCCAATCAAACTTTCACATTTATAATATTAGTAGGATATTAATAAATAAATAGTAGTTTCATCTGAAATAATTGCATTTCATTTTTATTGTCTATTATATAATGCGCTTTAATATATTACATCCCTGTGTCCGATATAAAGATTATTATTTTGCAAATTCTTATTAAAATAAGACTTTTGCTTCACTGATAAACGTTAACTAATTTAATAATAGGAAATAAAGTTTTAACTTTCATAAAAAATCTGGAAGTGAATCTGAACTAAAATTTAATCAAGTTTGTTACTGGCTACTGAGGGCACACGTTGAATATTAAAAGAATAGAAAGTTTACTAGCTAGTAGGGACACGCACTAAATATAAAAAGTATAAGACGTTTACTAGCTAGCAGGGACACGCACTAAATATAAAAAGTATAAGACGTTTACTGGCTACTAGGGACACGAGTTGAACATAAAAAATAATAGGATGTTTAGTGGCTACTAGGGACACGCGCTGAACATAAAAATGTAAAGTATGTTTACTGGCTACTACAAATAAGCGCTGAACATAAATTGTAAAGGAAGTTTACGGGCTACAAGGAACAAGGGCTGAACATAAAAGGCATAGGACGTCTACTGGCTACTAGTAACACGCGCTGAACACAAAAATGTTTAGGAGATTTACTGACTACTAGGGACACACACTGAACATAAAAATGTATAGGACATTTGCTAGCTACTAGTGAAACGCGCTGAACATAAAAAGCATAGGACGTTGACTTGCTACTAGGAACCCGCGCTGAACATAAAACTGTATAGGACATTTGCTGGCTACTAGAGACACGCGCTGAACATAAAAATGTATAGGACATTTGCTGACTACTAGAGACTTGCGCTGAACATAAAATTGTAAGGGAAGTTTACTGGCTACTAGGAGCAAGCGCTGAATAGAAAAATGTATAAACATTTGCTGGCTACTAGGAACATGCGTTAAACATACAATTGTAAAGGAAGTTTACTGGCTACAAGGAACACGCACTGAACGCAAAAATGTATAGGACATTTGCTGGCTACTAGGGACACGCATTGAACATAAAATTGTATACGAAGTTTACTGGCTACAAGGAACAAGCGCTGAACATAAAATTGTATAGGACGTTTACTGGCTACAAGGAACACGCGCTGAACATAAGAAAATATAAGATGTAGGCGAATTAATTCCACAAAAATTTCTGAAAGAGTTTGATCACAATAACAATAACTATGTATACTTTAAGTTGCAGAGATGACACAACAGAACTACGCTAGAAACTAATTAGTGAAAAAATAAACTTATTATGCATGACTATTGGAAGATATTTATCCCGTTCCATTAGTCGATAGACTATGTACTAGAGGTTGGTGATTGACCGTTTTTATATAATTTTTTTTTTACTAAAATCTGTGTTTTGTTTAAACAATTGATGTAAAGCTCAAATACTTTTTATCAATAAATAAGAAGCTTGTGCCTATCTTGAAAGTTAATCCAGCATCTTCGACCAATCTCGGACCGTATCCGAAAACACCGCTTTTAAAGTCAAGACACGTATTGGTAAAAATATGCCCTTTCATGAAAAGTTTTTTCTACTTCTCTCCTACAAAGTTGATCTTCCAAACGCTTTCAAATTATGATGCTATTCTCATATCCTTGTTTCATATGAACTTAATAAACGATATTATATTAAGTCTAGACGTTGGGCCTTTACAGTATGTAGCTTTTGCCCGCGATTTCACACGGCCTAAATTCGATTATCGGTGTATGATTTTAATTTCAATAGAAAAAATATTAATTAAATATTACAGAAAAAAAATCGACTCACATTTGACATTCTCTACTAGCTTATGTCCTTTACCGGGACTCAAACTATCTCCACGCCAAATTTGCCCGCGGTTCCACCTGCCCTAAATTCGATTATCGGTCTAGGATTTCAACGGCAAATCCTCAATTATAGAAAAAAAACGGACTCACGCTTGACGTTTCCAATTAGCCTATGTCCTTTCTTGTGACTCTAGTATCTCCATGGCAAATTTCATCTTAATTGGTACAGCCCATACAGCGCCTCATCGTCGACCAACTCATTTCCAACGCAGAATAGATATATAATCTTATATCGTCGCTGTAGAATGATAACCTTGTATGTCCAAATATCCAAACTTGTAAAAACAAAGAAATTATTAATTTTGGCAATGTCTAAAATATTGTTTTGACAAAAGCGTCTCATTTTTTTTTACTCTGTTGAAGGCGTAGGTACATTTTTCTTGAATGCATTTTAAGTCAAAAAATCAAAAATAGTAAAAACTAAGTGTCATTTTTTAACTTCTCTTGAGAGCTTCTTCTTTCTTCTTCTCTTGATAATAGGCATAATAAGGTAGACGCTTGGAATATTTAGTTATATAGTCACTTAAAAAAAATAATTAAAATAAAATAAATATTTAAAGGGGATACAACAAACGTGATTTTTTTCCGTTTTTAAATTAAATGGTACGGAACCCTTCGTGCGCGAGTCCGACTCGCACTTATTCGATTTTTTTTTATATGATGTCTGTGGGTGTGTTTGTATGTATGTAGATATAGCTTTTTCCCCTCGATATCTCAAGAAACAATTGACCAATTGGTCTTGTTAATATATCAATCGATACGCCACGTCATGACTTAGATCTGAAAAGAATTTGAGCAAAATCGGTCTAGCAGTTTGATTTCTATCGCTAAAAACAGGTTTTTCCAAAGACGCAGAAAACAAGTTTACATGTTGCTCGTGCGGTACTTGCTACCGAACTTATTTTTCTTGCTATTATTTAATTAGAAATATATCAAGAAAAAGTATCTCAGTGAACTTATACCTACTAAAGCTGACGTTCGTAGCTAAAGACCTTTTCCTTAAGCGTTTATCGTGCTAACGGACGGTGGTTATGTCCAAAGATGTTTATTTTCAAGCAAGAGACTCCGCGAACTGTGACGACAGGAAAATTGCTTTCCCTTTTAATCAACTGGGAAATGAAGTGGAAATATTGGTTTTTGCCACGCACATTTATAAAAGATTACATAAAATTTATCACAAGATATTCAATAAATACACATATTATAATACAACTCCTAGTGACTTATAAAGTCCTAGTACATTAATCTTATGAACACACAAAATCTTCATAGAATTAAGAAATACAATAAAAATATTTATCCTTACATATAAAATTGCTGTTTTATATGGATGGATCGTAAAAAAATAACTTGTGCTTGTGCATAAATATTTTGAAGTCTAATGCCTAGGCCACGTACAACGCGTTAGCGCGAAGATTCGGGCTAGTGCGATGTAGGTAGCCACACCTTCGTGAATACTTTGGCACTTCGTGCGAAGTCGTAACCACATCGCTTCGCTGTCGGTAAACTCTCGCACATCAGACGTTTTATCGCGATGAACTTCGCTTGTGTGGCCACACTTCAGTCGGCCCACAAACATTGTGCGTATTTTCGACGTGGATTGGAGTAACGAGAAGATTTTGGACTTTATTAGCTATTAAGATCCTGAGCCGATATTGTGGAATCAAAAAGATGTTGGCCACAAGAGAAAGACTTTTGACTTACACAATAAAAAATAATTATTCGCTGCCATATAACGCAGAGCGACTGTGGCGTCTTTTTTGTGTTTTGCGTTTGTTTATCGCGATAAATTTCACAACGTCCAGTGTGGCTAAGCACCTTCGACGTAGGCCAAAGGCGAAGTTTCTTCGCACGAATGTTGATACTTATTTTTTGCATAGCAACGTAGCAACTGCTTGGTTACGTGAATAGTCTACTGAAATAAACTTGCATTTCATTACATAATATTAATGCCAATAGCATTAGCTTAATAAATATAGATCAGTTTTAGTTGATCGTCGTCGATGTCTGCCCGTATAAATTATAAATCCTTATAAATTCTTTGTCTTTGGGTAGATTATAATGAAATTTTACAGAGATGTGTGATTTGTAAGGGAGGCCACGGACCTACCGATCTGTTCTGTTCACATCGTGTGTGTGAGTGGGTGTGCGCCTAAAAGTTAAAACAAATACTAAAAGTAATAGGACTTTGTACATACTAACAATAATAATCGGTTTGAATTAAAACAGTTCAAAAGTTTTTTAGATATCCGCAATAATTCTTAACGTACGGAACCCTAACTTTATACAAGTCCTACCGCACTTGGCCGGTTTTAAGTGCTAATTTGAATGACTAATAGAAGTGCTATTTACGTTTTCAATAATGAATTTATAAACTAACAACTTACAGAAAAGGGTAAAAAGAGGAAAAACATCCTGCACTCAAAAAAATTTCAAGGTGGAATAAGTTGTTTTATTGTTACATTTTCTTTTATATGTCTTTGTATTGATAAATTAATGTCACAATATTCGAGTCGTAGTATATGGCGAGGTGAGCCGAGTTTGGCACAAACAATGGCCAAATTATACTGCGCTTTACACGCGGACGTAACTTGGGCGTTACGTCGCGTCGAAAGACGGACGTCCGGGATCTTATATTGAAATTTATTACTTCAAGTTGTATATATAGCCTTTTTGTCGGTGTCAAAGATTCTATCTGTAAGAGTTTTCCAAGATATCGATTTTGTATCATGACTTTTTAAACTCCTAAAATCAGAAAAAGCCCTCAAAACCCCTGTTGAAATTTTATCAAAAACTTCCTATAGAAAGGTAGATAATTGTTATGACCTGTTCAGAAACAATGTACTGGATCATCTAGCGTATATGCATCTATTAAATGTCTAAACGAGCAAAAAAAAACGAGAAATTTCTGTCGGTGTTCTAAATTTATGACACTACAAAAACAAATTCCTTTGACAAAATCCCTATAAAAGTTATACAACAACAACTGAAGTGACAAATATACATCTGCTCAAACAAGAAGTAACAAATGTATTTAAAAAAAAGAGCATTGTCTTAACTGGTAAAACACTCACAGTCGAAACGATCTCTAAAAGTTCTAAAACTGTTTTCGATACGACCATAAGGCCAACGTAGGCCTTAATAAAATTGCATGGACTTACCCAAATTTTGGCGTCAGATTTTATATTCACGGTTTGTGTAATATGTGGTGTATAGTGTTTCTGTTTTTGTATGTTTGTGTTTCTCTGTGTGACGTACTTATTCACTATAAATAAAAGTAATACAATCAAAACAACAACACACGCCGCGACCTGTCAAAGGATTATATATGACTGACTGAGATGCCGGTCCACCCAGAGTAGCAACAATCCTATTAACCTTGTCACGTGCCGCGGCCCAACTTAATAAATCTTTACTAAACAAACCCCCGCCCCAGCCAGACCATGTCTGGATGAGGATAAACCGAGCCAGAGCCTCAATCTACTGGGAATCGACTCCTTTAATAGGACAAGGTCTCCGACGCGCAGGGGGTTGGTTTTATCCGTCCACCGAACCCGTTGCTGTAACAAATGTAAATATTCCGAAAACCACCGACGGTGGAACAATTGCGTAATTTGTTGAAGCAACTGAAAGCGCGATAACCTATTAACTGACACATCAATGAAGGGGTATTCAGGCAAGGAGGATAAAGGACTACCGATTAAGAAATGGCCTGGAGTAAGCGCTTCCAGGTCATTAGGATCCGACGAGATCAAACAAAGCGGTAGTGAGTTCAATACCGCTTTGGCGTTGCAAAATACCGTTTTTAATTCCTCAATCGTAAGTACCGTTTCACCAATCACACGGCGGAGGTGAGTTTTGGTGACCTTGACAGCTGCTTCAAAAATACCGCCCCACGAAGGATAGCCGGGAGGATCAAAAATCCAAGTCACGCCCCGTTTGGACAACTCCGAGTCAATATACGAGTGATTGTCCGAAAAAACTGAAGAACATCCTTCAGATAGCGATCTGCATCCTTACAAATATCGTCGACGTAAGCGTTAGAAGGGAAGACAGCAGCTGCGCGTGGAAAATTCAGACGCTCACGATCAGCAAAATGTAGCAACGAGCGAATTGCTATAAACGGGCTCGACTTTAGCCCGTAGGAATTGGTGTTAAGCTCATAAACCACCAATGCAAAGGCCGGATCCTCTCTCCACAAAATGAGCTGAAACCGCCTATCTTCAGGGTCATAATATGACCTGACGGAACATCATCTTAATGTCAGCCACAAACACAACTAGGTGGCGACGAAAACCAGTCAAGATGTCCGAGATGTCTACCTAAAGCTTAGGTTCCGACATCAGGCAGTCGTTCAAGGATATACCCGAAGATGTAGGCGCCGACCCATCAAACACCACCTGTATCTTATCAATTTTAAACACGGCGTGATGTGGAACAAAATAATGTTCGTTGCCTTTCAACTCGATCTGCAAAACCGACATGTGACCGAGAGATTAGTATTCGCTCATAAAATCCAAGTATTTTGTGCGGAATTCTCTATCACGACGCATCCGGCGCTCCATGGATAATAACCTTTTTTCGGCTATTTTCCAGGAGTCACCCAAGCGCGGACGAGGGGATAAGAAAGGCAGTCGAGTGAAAAACCGGCCAGAATTTAGACGACCCGTATTGGCGAGAAAATACGACTCGCACTCGTCGTCGACTGGTCGAATCGGTGACGCCGGGGGGCTCTTCGATTTCCCAAAAGCGCTGAAGGGAGTCAGCGAGCGAAAGTCCCACCTACACCGACGAATCCGTAGACGCCTGAGCGGCGAGAGAATGTGCTGGGCCCATAATAACAGATCCGAGATCAGTCGGAACAGCGAACAACCCACCTGGCTCAAGTAACATGGACTTGTCCAGTCCGAGCAATCCAAGGACATCAGCGCCAAGCAGAAGCTCCACAGGACCAGGTAGGTGGAACCTTTCATCGGCCAACTGCAGACCAGACGAGAGATCTTGCACGTCCGTCGGCAGGGGTACCTGAGGGTGATGACCTAAAATACCCCTCAGGACAACAGCTCCTAGATGATATTGCATGCTAGGATGGAGCAAGGAGGAAAAGGAAAACGAGACGTTGTCCACCCGTAGACCCCCTACTCCAGAAATCCCATGACTCCGCGACCTTACCCGTAAGCGGAGACGCTTCACCAGCCACAGCGACATTAGACACCCCTGAGCGCCTGAGGCCAAAATGGCGCGCACAACCACACCAGGTCCGCGCGGTGAATGAATAAGAACCTGCGCAGTGGGCAAAACTGTTGTGACAGGTGGTGGAGAGACTGGTAAAGCGGCTGCCACGAGTCAACGGGCGTTGGCCCGACCCGAGCGTCGTACTTGGCCCCGGGGCTCCTGTGGCTCATAATGCCCCACGCTCGAACCCGTATAAGCATATGGGTCCCACGTGGGCGGCGCGCGATAGCCACTCGATCCCACCCCCAACTCGCGACTAATGCGAGGACGCTCCGCGATAGGGAGGGACAGAGGCTCATACTCCGCGTAATGTGCCCGTTCCTACGTACCTGATACCTACCTGAGCGGAAGGGGCACGTGAGGGTGGTGACTGACGATCATCCCGTGGGCTCGCCCGCGGTGAGCGGGAAGGAGAAGGTCGACATCGCACTGGGGACGGGGGCGATTGGGTTCGATTCGGCGGCGACGAACCCCCGCCCGTGCGAGCCGTAGACACACCTCCATGTGCCATCCGAGGACCAACCTCTCGGACGGGCATGCATAAGTCCGGGTGGTGACCCCCACCACACTTTGTACAAGGTCGCGGCTGACGACAGACCTTGGCTAGGTGCTCCCCTAAACAATAATAGCATAGGCCTAGCCTACGGGTCAAAAATCGTTTTCGGGCCACCACAGATTTTCTGAACTGGTGGCAATCCAGAATGGTGTGTCCCGGTTCGTAACACACCCCATACCGTTCAGTCCGTTCAACTGTGAAAATTCTGGGGGGCCGAAACGACCCAGTACCTCGCGATGTCCCGGAACGAGGTTGTTGACGGGGTCCAGACTGGGGTTGTTGACGGGGTCCAGGCGGGGCCAAAAATCGTGACGGTCCCGATTGTGGCTCAGCGGGTAAATTCACCAGCTTCCTACTCTGGTCCTCCAAAAACGACACTAAAGTGTCAAATGTAGGTATGTGTGACGCCGAGTCACCTCCGTGCAACTGTTCGGAACGAGCCCTGACGTCATTGGGCAATTTGTTAAAAACAATGTGTAACAATAAAAATGTGCACTCTATTACAGGGAATTTTAGACCTCTTAACGCATTCGTCGCTACCAAAATAGGGTTAAGCAGATCCGACCGCAGCTGGTTAACTGATGACAGTTGAGGAATACCTAAAATGGCAGCTACATGTGTATCCGCAATGCGACGGTTATTTTTGTACCGCTTTACTTATAACTCCCTGGCTATATTATAATTGACAACAGTGATGTCCAAATATTTTATCAAACAGAGGGGCTCATCCCTGATAGACGTCAACAGGTAACTTAATTTTTGTGAGTCAGATAAGTCAGTCCGTCGGTGCATTATGCTATAAGTGTGATAAAATTAGTTCACTCATCCAATGATCCGCTAAAATGAGGAATATCCAAAGTTGGCAACCGTTCGTTCCTTTTTTGTTCCGAAACCTCCTTCCTACTTGCCAGCTGCGGGCTAGTCTCTAATGTCGACACAGCCTCGTTAACCTCGTCCACTACTGACATACAAAAGTCATAGTCAGAATTCACCGCCTTTAGGATAGTTTCGTCATCCGTTAACGATAAGAGACCCTGGTATGCCTTATCCAGCTCGCTGACTCTTGTCGGTAACTGTCCCGCTCTTTGCTATAATGCAAACATCCGATCCTACCGCTTAACGATCCCTAAAGCACCTGAAAAACATCGTGTCAGATTGGTTAAAACAGCCTTGTTATATAATTAAATTCCCACACAAAAAAAACAATCCAAAACCTAAATCAGACACACAAACAAACGACTCTGTTTGTTATATACAGTTTGTTACAGCAACCAAGTTACTATATAAACCCCAAAAAACCCAACTACAATGTACAAAACCACAACTACACAACACAATTACACAAATAAATACGTTAACTTACAATCCGTCATAAAAGAACAATATTTAAAACCTATTTATTCCCATTTTAACCGCAACAACGAAAAAAAGTGGGTACCTAATTAGCTACACTGCGAATATCCGACGAGCAATGCGATAAGACCGGTTAACCATGCCTATCAACGACGCGACCCAACGTCACGATTTGTAATATGTAATTACCTGACTACCAGTAAATTCCAAATGATTTGTAAAACGACCCAAATACCTATAAATCTGGTCCGAACCAGGCTCTAAGCTACCAAAAAACTGGATCGTTAAAACTGGGCCAACGTAGGCCTTAATAAAATTGCATGGACTTACCCAAATTTTGGCGTCAAATTATATGTTCACGGTTTGTGTAATATGTGGTGTATAGTGTTTCTGTTTTTGTATGTTTGTGTTTCTCTGTGTGACGTACTTATTCACTATGTATAAAATTAATACAATCAAAACAATGTACATACGCCGCGACCTGTCAAGGGATTATATATGACTGACTGAGATGCCGGTCCACCCAGAGTAGCGACAATCCTATTAACCTTGTCACGCGCCGCGGTCCAACTTAATAAATCTTTACTAAACAATGGAAAAAGCAGAACTACATTTGTTTTTTAATTTTTTTGCGGGAGCTAGAATCAATCTGCCTCATTTGAATTGAATTTTTTTACCATTAAGAAATTATCCAAATTCCGAAAAAAGTGGTAATCGGTTGGAGCAAGGTCCGGGGAGTATGGTGGGTGACAAAGACATTCCAATTCTAACTCGTCTAGTTTCGCCACCGTCTGTTGCGCAATGTGTGGTCTAGCGTTGTCCTGAAGCAGCAGTGGGCTAGAGCGGTTGACCAATTTCGGCTGTTTAACGGCTAGCTTTTCCATCATGGTTTCCAATTGTCAGCGATACAGATCTGCCGTAATCGTCTGACCAGATCTTAGGAAGCTGCAGTGGCTGACACCAACGCTAGTCCACCAGACACTAACCAGTACCTTTATTTGAGTCAACTTTTGCTTGGGGCAAGATTTAGCCGGTTCTCCTGGATTTAAACACTGTGATGAGCGTATCGTATAGGATCCATTTTTATCACAAGTAATGATACGGTTCAAAATCCCCTCGTTTCGTCGACGCAGCAGTCGACGCGTGTTTGTTGGTTTGCTTCACTTAGTTCATACGGTACCCATTTTTCAAGTTTTTTTACATTTTTAATATGTTTCAAATGATTTGAAATGTTTTAATCACTCACACCGAAGCTTGCAGCTAACTCTTACGTGGTTTGAGATCGATCCGATTCCACGATCACTTTCATTGACAACTAGGGTCTCCGGCAGTCCACGACGTTTGTTCTGGAGGTCAAAAATTCCAGAACAAAAGCGTTGGTATCAAAAACGTACTAAATTTTCTTTTACAGTGGCTTCTCCGTGCCCATCATTAATCCTTTGAGCTGTGCCTTAATTGAATTCGTATTTGCAAATAATGCGATATTTTATATTTTCCATATTGAGCACAGAACGATGTCAAAGCAAAATTGAATGACGCGAAAACAAATGAATTATTACATTCGAAAAACAAATAGACAAGCTTTAAATTAAAATAAAATTGAATTTGGAATTCTTAACCAAACGCCGGCTTTTTGAGATCAAAATGGCCAGTTCTACAAAACATCAATTTTATATGTAAGGATCTAATTCATACATAGAAATAATCTTTCTTTTTTTATTACTCCCTGAAGATTAGAGTCTTAGAAGAAAATATGTTATACATGCCATATACGTGGGACACTCAGAAAGTTTTGAGAAACTAAAAACTAACTTTTATGAATAGAATATTTTAATTTAATGTTTTCAAAGAACTCTCTAACAACCTGTATATAAAGTTTCATTTCATTTTTTACTGTCCGCCGCAGACACCTCTTCCACGGCCTTTTCGAACGCTGCTTATTCCAGTTATAGCGATATAGCGCGTATTCCGGCGATGAAAACTGTATCCCTTTCAGCTGATTTTTTATTTTAGGCAATAAAAATAAGTCGTACGGTGCCAGATCAGGACTGTAAGGAGGGCGACCCAAGACTCCGACTGTGTGGTGTCCAGGGAGTCCCTCGTTTTGAGCACTGAGTACGCGGGCGCGTTGTCATGGTGAAGCAGTACCTTGTTGCTTGGCGCTTGTTGCTCGTTGCAGACAAACTTCTAGCAGGCATTTTGTGGTATACCATTCGGCGTTGATGCTGCTTTAATCTCTTTTTAGAATTGAAACCTGATACCCCGTCAAAGTGAAGAAACTAGCGGTCAAAATTTTCCCTGCTCTTTTCGGTCGCTTCACTTTCGTAGGCGTTGGTTCGTTTTGAATCAGCCAAACTGTCGACTGACGCTTTGTTTCTGGATAGCATTGATAAATCCAGGATAAGTCACCTGTCACACTGTCGTGAACGCGCCGAAACGAGCTTGCTTCAATATTTTGAATCATATGACGGCACCAGTCTACACGGGCCTGCTTCTAAGCTTCGGTGAGGTTGTGCGGCACGCAGTGCGAAACTATCCTCCTCACGCGAAGGTGCTCGTGTAAAATTTCTCGTGAACGCTTCCCGAACCAATCTGCAGTGTATGCAGAATTTCTTTGTATGTAATTTGTCTGTTTTCTTGAATATTTTTTTACTGCCAGCACACTTTCTTCCGTGACAGCTGTCGTAGGACGACTACTCCTTTGTTCATTGCCCAAAATAAGGCGACCGTGCTTGAACTCGCTATGCCAACGGTAGATGGTTGCTTTTGGAGGTCCTACATCCATAAAAACATTTGAAGTCGATTAATATAGTTGATAATTAATGACACATTACGATCAGGGGATGCACCATGGATAGTCATCCACCGTTGGCTGCTTGGTGTTGGGGGAGTTCTGGATGGGGGTGGGTGTGGCGCATAGACGATTACATGTATGTGTGTTTACACATATTTGCATAGATTTTGTGTATTCGTTTGGCCTGGTTCCTGCGTGATTGATGGTAACAGGTGTACACCCGGGAAGTTTCTTGTCACTTCTTCTTCCCTTAGGCTTGTTTCCGAAGTGACAGTACGTTAAATGGTGTGCATTTGTTGCCCGTCGTGTGGGAGCTGGGCTACTTCATGATATATAATAATAAATAAATATATTTGGACATTACACACAGCGCCGTCTGGCCCCAAAGTAAGCAAAGCTTGTTTTGTGGGTACCAGATAACGGATACAAATACATATATTACTTTTTTTTGTAAATACATACATATCATACATATTTACACCCAGACTCAAGACAAACACAAATGTTTATTACACATATGTTTGTCCTGTGCGGGAATCGAACCCACACCCTTTGCACAGCAGTCGGCCGCACTACCAGCTAGGCTGCGAGGGAGTGAATTTCTGTGAGTATGTGTATGCATATAGGTAAGTGTGCACGTTTGTGTAATGCGCCCTCTTGTATTTGGAACCTCTCTGGCGCTGGGCGGCCGATAATGGATTGCAGCGGGTTATTAATACTATATTTATTATATTATTAAACTTGTACCTATGTAAGTTTATACATATATGTATATTTTTTCTAGTAGCATCAATTTTTAATACACCGTGTTTTAATATAAATCAGTTTTAAGTTCAGAGTACGTGTGTTCGCCCTGTAATGTTAAATGTAAACTTGTGTGTGTAAATCTCAATATGAATCGGATTTATATTTTTTTCCTTTACTACACACATTGAAACTAATACAATAGAGATTGGAGTTGCTGGACTGTGTCATGCTGCACTTATGCTCTCTCAAAGTCTCTGCGGTGGTGGCATGTGCGTCGGGTCGTTACGTTCCCTAAAACATGGTTGAGCGAAGCAATGGCTGATTCAAGTGTCATACTTGTGAACGGGTGCCGCTGTGGAGGCTGGTCTGCTCTTGATAACTTCTTTGCATTCTTAGTATTCGGTCATCGAGGTAGGATTTTAACGGCAACTCCTCAATTACTAAACGAATAATACTTAACGTTTTCAAGTAGCTTATGTCCTTTTCCGGGACTCAAAACTATCTGCATGCCAAATTTCATCTTGATCGGTACAGTGGTTTCACCGTGAAAAAGTAACAGACAGATTTACTTTCGCATTTATAATATTTATTTTTATTTTATATTCATGGATAGTATGGATAATTTTAAGTATATGTAAATATATGTATGTACATATGATGGTGCAAAATTATAATTATGATGGCGCTTATGCCACTAGTACTATTAAATGTCTAAATTACTTCACTTGATTAACGATATTTGACGTTTCACATGGTGCCCACCCTATGCTACATAAAAGCAAAAACAAAATTGACATGTTTGACTTTGTTTTTAGTAGCTTACTTACTTATTTTTTATTACCTATTGTATTGTTACATATTGTATACTCTTTAGCTAATCATCAAAGTATTGTATATTTTTCAAAAAATTATAAGTGACCAGTAAAAACTTTTTATCGCAAAACTTTCTGCGTGGCCTGGTATAGGCTATATCATCATTGCTCTTAGTGCGCTTACATAGAATGTAAGGATTGCGGGTTCAAATCCTGGCTCGAGGTTAATCTTTCGACGGCATCTTTGCCATGAAAATATTTATTTATATTGATCACATTTGTAATATAAACTTGATAAATACATATTTCAATTTGCAACATTTTTCAAAAGTTTTCCTTCAAAGTGCTTCAAAGTTATAGTAAGTATTTCAATACTACGTAGCTTTATTTAACCTAATTGCTTTTATTTAATAAAATATTACGAATATATACCTAAATTTCTTAATTTGCTTACTAATTTACTCTCATAAAGTTTTCCCATTAAACCTGTTTCACAAGATATGACAAAAGAAGACTTAAGTCTTGCACGACAACACAGCCACCCTTCTTGGAATTAATATTACAAAGAAATTATTTACAGCTGAGCCACCATTGCTAATAGTTATATTTTAATTTTAATTTAATTGATATTTTTGATAACAATACAACATTGTAAGCAGCCATGATTTACTACTTTAAGTTCACCTAATTAGGAGACAACGTAACAAAATTTTGAATGTCTGGAATTAACTTAGTACACATTTTACTGTAAAACTTACACTGCAACAACTTTTTTGCCCAATGTTTGGTCGCTAGTATCGTTGTAAGTTCACACTATTTCAATTGTAAAATTATCAAAAAACAGGCTTTTGCATCTTTATTAAGTAAGAAACTAAGACGGTCCGCAAAAAAGATAAAACGACAAAAACAACACCCACAACATAAATGAATCACCACAATGTGGCAATAAAATAAATTTAAAAAAAACATTCATGTGATACAAAGACTAAATTATTCGTCGTGAGGGGGCAAATAATAAATGGTTTTGGGACAACACGTCGCTGAGTTAACTCTTTAATGTTAAGAAGGTACATGAAATAAAACAACAAAGACTTAACTTTTTCACTTGACTCGGCGAAGCCAAAAGGATTAGGGTACACCTATGATTTTAGCAGGATATATGTATGTACACCTGGTTACACAACTTAAAATCTACTTATCAAAATTCAAAAAAGAGGTATCGTTAGAAACGTCTTGATTGTCCGCTGGTTATAGAGTTATAGGGTGACATCACACTAAGTTCAATACGGCGCCCTCTAGAAGAAAAAATGTCATGTATTAAATATTTTACCTGGAGGACCGAGCTTTCCTCTTTTTTTTTAACAACGCCATCTTTTGTCAAATAATAGTATAACTCGCTAATAGATGTCAAGAAGAGTCATATTTTACAGTTTATCATTGCCTGAAAACACGAATTAAACGACGTTTTCTAAAAATGAAACCAAGCTAGATCGATTTATCGCTCCTGAAACCCCCTGCATGCTAAATTTCATAAAAATCGTTGAGCCATTTTAGATTATATATATTTATATACAAGCATTTCTCGTTTAAAGGTATTTGATATATTAAAAAATGCACAGCACAAATTACTAGGTATAGGGACTTAAATTATATTTATTATATATTATATATTATTATATCCAGGGTTAATAAATTGTATGAAAATTCGTATTTTTTTGCGAAAATGCTTAACAATTGGTATTAAGATTGACGTGTTCCACTGATTTTGAAAATTTCGTCTCCTAGAGGGCAAAATATTTTTGTAGGTCAAACCATAAGCAGTGAAAACCTTTTTTTTTCAAGTCCACTCGGACGAAGACGCGGGCATAATCCAGTTGGCGATAAAAGTAATAGCACAATAAATTATCTTATGTATTTACCTATTTCAGGTTTGGAGCCCGCGCGTGCCAAGTAAAGCACGCAGGGTTTTCTTTTATGGCATACTGTAGTGTTTCAGTTATAATTTTTAGATTTTATTATTACATTTGGAATTTTAATTCAAATTTATTATGTTGAACGTGGCGGTTTAACATAAAGCATTGTAAAATTTCTCTAAACTAAGCTTTAAGTCACTTAAGTGAACAACAGAAAGCACAATGCTTGGTGTTTACTTGAGCGATAAAATCCAGAGAATGAACAGGTAGGGCAATGCAAGTACTCGCTCGAATAAACTGCCCGAACAAATAAAGCGGGGCATAGCGAGTATTTGCTCGAATGAGCGGCCCGAACTGGGGAAGTACCTCCACCTTACAAAAAACCGCGGCCACAATAACACTAACATTGAGTAGTGTTGTGTTCCTGGCGGTGAGTAAGGTTGCCAGAGCTCTCTTTGAGGATTCGCTTCGCGGACAGCGGAGGACCGACGGTGCTTGTTGCTGTCATTGCTCGGCGTAGACGCGGCGTGCTGGTTCGGCGGTCAGGGAGACCTGATGAAACGGCTGACCGCTGGCCGCCCGTAGGTTGAACGGGTTCCCGAACCCAGGGATCACTTAATCTCCGCCCTGGGAGGCTGATCCGCCAACCTGTGTAAAGTCTCTGAAGTAGTAGTCGTGCCGGAGAAGGAGACCGGAGTGGACCCGGCTACTACAACTGAGGGGGATCAGGGGCCCTTCCGCCCGCCGTGCCAGCAACCGTATCATCTGTGTTGAGCTTCGGCAGTCTTAGTACCGCAACTTTTTGTCTTCTCACATATACTGTGGATTTTTGCAAACGAAGTCCATCACCATCTCGAGACTGCGAAGCCAACCTTTCTTTTTCTAACGGAGACGCAGATATTCTGCCCGGCCGACACATCATACCTTCGTTATCCCGGCTACAAACTCGAGCACAATTTTTTGAGTCGTGCCGGTGTATGTATGTTCGTCCGGGAGGATATCTGCTGTCGCCGACTTCATAGCCTTGAAGACAGGGACCTGTCGATATTGTAAGTGCGCGTAGATCGGAGTTTGACGACTGACAAAGTTCTAGAGCAATATCCCACAGCAGAATTAGTTATTTTGGGAGACTTTAACGCCCACCATCGTGAGTGGCTCAGTTCTCGAACCAATAACTATGCAGGGATATCTGCTCATGAATTTGCTCTGACCTATGGATTCTCTCAGCTGGTACTTTCTCCAACGAGAATAGATATAGAGGACCATACGAGCTCCTTACTGGACCTTCTGCTGACTACTCGTCCGGACGGATACTTCGTCTCAGTGGATGCGCCTCTTGGCTCCTCGGACCACTGTCTCGTTCGGACTCAAGTGTCATGCACACAACCTGATCCTTCTGGGCCAACTAATTGGCGTCGTGTGTGGCACTATAAGTCGGCAGACTGGGATGGATTGCGAGAATTTTACGCATCGTACCCGTGGAGGCAGATCTGCTATAGCTCAGAAGATCCTGACGTCTGCGCAGCCGCAGTCACTGAGACAATCCTCGCTGGTATGGAATGTTTCATTCCTAACCTGCGAGTAGCTGCCGGCGTCAAAAAACGACCATGGTTTAATAGGTCTTGCAGAGAAGCTAAAATTCTTAAGCAAACTGCGTATGAGGCTTGGACCAGGGCTCGTAATAATAAGGATCCGAATATTTCTGAGGTAAAACGCAAATTAAATGCTGCCTAGAGGTTCAGTAAGAAAGCAACTGCCAGGGCAAAATTCCAATTCATCGGCAAAATAGGTGGGCGACTTGCGAGCTATCCTTCTGGGAGTCGTGCTTTCTGGTCACTTGCTAAAGCTGCCGAGAGGAACTTCTGCCAGTCGTCGTTACCACCACTGCGAAAGACCGATGGTGACTTGGCCCACAGTGCAAAAGAGAAAGCCGATCATTGGGCAGTCTCTTTGCCTCTTTGAACGACGAAGGCGCTGTACCACCTACTTTACCGTGGGGCGGTAAGACGATGCCGGAAATCTCTATAACACAGCGCGAGGTCCGGCGGGCGTTGCTTTCCCTAGACGTTCATAAGTCGAGTGGGCCAGACGGCATACCAGCAGTGGTGCTTAAGCAGTGTGCTCCTGAGTTATGTCCTGTACTCACGCGCCTCTTCACGCTTTCCTACCACTCTAGGCAATTTCCGTCTTTATGGAAGACTGCAAATGTGCACCCGGTGCCCAAAAAGGGCGATAGATCAGATCCATCGAATTACAGGCCTATCGCTATTACCTCTCTCCTCTCCAAGGTGATGGAGCGTGTGATCAACACACAACTTTTGAGATACCTAGAAAAACACGACCTGATCAGTGACCGTCAATATGGCTTTCGCCACGGTCGCTCAACTGGTGACCTTCTAGTGTATCTCACACACCGATGGGCACTAGCCATTGAGAGTCAGGGGGAGGCATTGGCATGTAGCCTAGACATAGCGAAGGCGTTCGATCGGGTCTGGCACCGGGGTCTTCTATCGAAGTTGCCATCTTACGGAGTGTCCGAGGGTTTGTGCAAATGGGTGGCTAGCTTTTTGTCCGGCAGACGCATACGAGCCGTAGTTGACGGTAGTTGCTCTGATAGCATGGACATTAATGCTGGTGTCCTACAAGGCTCTGTGCTGTCTCCTACGCTGTTTCTACTGCACATCAATGATATGTTGGACATCAACAACATACATTGCTATGCAGATGACAGTACTGGATACGCTTATTACACGGGCCGTGCAAGCATCCCACGTTTCGTTGTGGAGGAAAAGCGTGAAGAACTTGTGTCTCAAATCGAGATCGGTCTGTCCAAGGTCTCTGACTGGGGGCGGGAAAACTTGATCCGATTCAACCCTTCAAAGACACAAGTCTGCGCGTTCACCGCTAAGAAAACCCCATTCACTGTAGTCCCACAATTCCAGAACACTCCCTTCTCCATCTCCAAAAGCATTGGGATCCTTGGCGTTGACATCTCCAGCGATGTTCAGTTCCGAGATCATTTGCTAGACAAGGTAAAGCTGGTGTCCAAAAAACTTGGTGTACTCAACAGAGCGAAGCAGTACTTCAAGTCGGGGCAAAGGTTGCTACTTTACAAGTTGCAAGTCCGGCCCCATATGGAGTACTGCTGCCATCTCTGGGCGGGTGCACCCGGATACCAGCTTGGCCCTTTTGACTCGGTTTAACGACGAGATGTGAGCATTGTCGACGATCCCAAACTCACTTGCGGTATCGAGCCCTTAAGTCTGAGGAGAGACTTTGCCTCCCTGTGTGTGTTCTACCGCTTGTACAATGGATTGTGTTCTGAGGAATTGTTCGAAATGATGCCCACGGCAACTTTCTACCATCGCACCGCTCGCCATCGACAGGGAATTCATTCTCACACTTTGGAACCAAAATGGTCGCGTACAGTGCGGTTTCAGAGAAACTTCCTCCCGCGAACGCTTGGGTTGTGGAATGAGCTCCCAGCCAAGGTTTTCTCTAAGGACTACAGTATGGGGTTCTTCAATAAAGAAGTTATTAGATTTCTGAAGGGTCGGCAACGCGCGAGTGATGCCCCTGGTGGTGCAAGCGTCCATAGGCTACGGTGGACCGTAGGCTTGTTTGCCAACTTAGTGGTATAAAAAAAAAAGACCACAATGGGAAGAAAGACGATTTTCAAGATTTTTTAATTTAAATGTGACTAGTCTTAACGACTATCGTCATAAAACAACAGTAAGTAAGCTGTAAAAAAAAACGTTATTCTTAATTTTATTATTTTTAATTCCATTTTATTTATCACCTTATACGTATGTGTTTAATTAAATTGTACAAGTATTTATGTGATAGTACTTGTCTTGTTAAAATTCAAATATGAATGATGTATAATGTATCTGAAGTACCAAATTGATTTTATTTTGATCAGGCATGCATTTTAAATCACAGTCATAAAAATGTAAAAGAAATTGTAATCCAGTTTTGTAAACCAAATAAAAGTCCATGTTACAGTATGATGATGACGCATTTCTTCACATTTAGTTTTGCAAATATACAAACTGATGATTTTGATGTAAATAGGTACCTAAGTACCGAAATAAACTCTTGTGTATGATGAAATTAACTTGATTTACGGGGTCGTACTTCAGCTGTGTGTAGTAAGAATTTCTTACAAATATTGTTTTACTTGCAAAATATTATTTAAAGATTTCAATCTAGAAGAGAGAAGAATCCGTAGTCAAATGGTTTTCCCTCAAAATTCCTCATAGACAGCCAGATGGACGATGAATAGATAGATAGGTGAACGTGTAGGCGATCGGACACACATACAGACGGACAGATGGACAGATATACGAACAAAGAAAAAGACGCAACACCAAATTGATATGCTAAATCGAGTTAAACGATAAAGTAAGTAATACCTACACTACCAACTGACCTACTTATAGTTTTTTTTTAAACTAAAGATAAAGTTGGCATAAGAAGTTAAAATTTTAGAACAGGGCTAGTTTAATGGTATTTGATGCAAAAATGATAACTCTTGACTTTGAAATAAGAAAAACTAAAAAGGTGCCACATATTTACGACTCGTATGTTTTTAAGACGAAACTCTTTTTGTTTCAAAACATACAACAAATCAAAAGTGAGTCAGTAAAACATATAAGAATCTAAGGAAATGTCGGAAAGTTTCTAACTTCAGGGCAGGTTAAATCGCAAAATGCGTAGAAAATACAGGGAAATGGCTCAAACTTATGGGCACATAAATAAGACTCCGGAGCTTATTGTTGTAACATTATATAAGAAAAATAGAGAAAGTACTTTACATATTTCTTTATAAAGAAATAGAGAAAACAATCATTATGTAAGAAGAGACGGAAGTCTCTAAAGTGCCAACATAAACATTTTAAAAATGTGTAGGTAGGTACTAGTGATGACACTTGTCGTTTCTGTTGTCTTTTATATCGATATCTATAACATTAAAAAACGTTAACTAGAAATAGTAAATTTTTTGGGTCCTGAATGTTTGTTGAGTTGGAATAATAGGAATAAAATAAAATAATCGATTTTTTTATAAATATACATACCTACTTATGACTTTTGACACAATATTAAATTTCTAAAAACCTAAATTCTAAATAATAAGTAAAATAAACATATTTTTGTTTGAGACTATTAAAACCAAACGGAAACAAACAATTATTACATAAAAAATACCATACCACTTCTTTTGAATCTGTTTTTCTTCTTAAAACTTTATAAAACAGTGTGCAATATTGATAACTTTTCTCAAAAACAAGAAAATGACTAAATTAGATGTTATTGATAATGATTTAAAATTAATAATCTCTACTAAATAAGGCCTCTTCTTTTCTGGTTAAAAGTTTCGATTATATAAGTACCCTTTTTAATTACAACAAGAATCGATTAAAATAATAAAAACGTCAAGTGAGCAAATAAGTTTGTATTCAAGTCATAACGAAAAATTAAACGTAAGTTTAATTTAAATATTGTATAGTACGTACAGTGCAACAAAATTTACTTACCAAGTGGTCAAAAATCAGAAACTGCAGTCGCCATATTAAAATTGTATGAAAATACGCGACACTAGTGACCATAGACCAGGTCAGAAAAGTTTGTTGCGCTGTACATACGTGTTTAATTACTGAAATTTGTATTTCAGATTATTATTAAACCACATAGTGATTAAAAAAAAATACACCATTAATATAATTGATGTTAATAATGGTGTATGTTATATTGTTGTACGTATACAATAATATTTATTGTTCTTTTGTTACGCGAGTTATAAACAAAGTTATCTATAGTTAAATTTCAATAGTTTACTTTACGAAAACTATGAATTTTTCCAAAATAATATCATGTAAAATAATATAATCCAAAATAAATTAGCAGTTACAGCCTTATTTTTCAAACGGTTACCTAAGTGAATCTCTTTTGGAAAAGAGTATTTCGGTTATCGTTTCTTGTTTTTTCTTGTAACAGTACAGTTGTATTGTACAGTCAAAATTACATTTTCTTTAATCCCATGATAATATTATAACTTTTTCCATTGTTGTTCCCAATAAAGGCATTTCTTTGTTCCCAATATGGGTAGGTTAATCTGTACAACTTGAGTACTTTAAAATATTTGAATGTCTGGTAGTGCTATCTGCAATAAACGGATATTGATACATTCTTTGTTTTTTCAAAAGGGAGCAGTACGGTCAATCTATAAATTGGGACCTCTTAATTAGGGAAATTGATATTTATCTGTTCCTTCCCAATATATGTGTGTCTTGTAAGAAGTATGTACGCAAAAATTAAACAATGTTAATACAGGGAATAAGGATAAATATAACCTTAGATAAACCCAAAATTCTATTTACAAGATCCGTTCACTTTTTTCGTTATTATCCGTTAGCAAAAATAAGTTATGAATAAAGCAAAATTGACTTCAAAAAATATCAGTTAGGTCCTTGAAGTTGTATCTACAAATTTCTAAATTTTGTTTACGATAGATTTAAAAGAATCAAGAAACTCAGATCTTGGGAGAAAATTGCACAATTTATTAATTCCACATCACGATCCACTGCCGGGTATGTAATACTAACTTAGTGCAGTGATTCCACACGTGGAACAATATATTCTCATGGGAACTATCAATCAGGTTCAACAGTATTCTATAATATTCTCAGTTCCTCTAGCAGTGCCAAAAGAACAAGCACCGCTTTGGTTAGTTATCAAATGAAAAAAGGAAAACAAACAAACACACATTTGCTTTTTAGGGTTTCGTACCCAGAGAGTTCCAACGGAGCCTTATTACTTAGACTACGCTGTCTGTCTTTTTGTGTGTCTATCTGTCTGTCCGTCTGCCCGACAATTAAAAAGCTTTATATTTTAAACCAAAATAGGTAAAAGCCTGAATTTTTCAAAGAATATGTGTTATAATAAAAACAAAATAAAAGTTAAAAATTAAAAATTTAAGAAATACATTTTAGTAGTTTTTGCTCCATCGTAAAAATAGAAAAACATACAAACTTTAAAATTGCAGTAAAATTTTTTTTGTTTGTGTTTGTAAATTACGTACTGAGTCCAACTCGCACTTGGCCGGTTTTTTAATATTAGTATAGAAATGTGTATGGATAAAGCTAAATACATAAAAATGAAACATTGTCGCAGCGGGGATGTCTTCAGATAGGTAAAACGGCGACTTTTCAAATTAAATAACTCAACTTCACTTTCACGAACAATTTTTAATTAATATGGTACATTGCCAAACAGTAACAACTTAGATGTTTTTTATCTCAAATTTCAAAACTGGCTGACCCCAAACAAAAGGCGTCTTTGTTCCTCATGCCAAATCATTTTAAATTTGACAGTTAGGCCAAAATTTAATTAGAAATTAAAAGTAAACCCTTGTAGAGGTTGGCACATACCTCTACAAAGGTTCTATGCTACAACAATATCTCTAGTAAATAATCGTATTTATTAATTAGCTATCTAATAACGACAAAGCTAACTCTATAGCCCAAGGCTAGTAAAATAATTGTGTTGAGACTAATATTGTTAGGAGGTATCTGGATTTATATGTTTTTGAAGACAGGAGCAAAAGAAAATATTCTAGAACTGCGTTACATTATGTACTTAGGTTGTATTCATAATTAATTAGCTATTAGTTAATACGTATCTTTTGTGCTTTTATTTTTTTATTTATAGGCTAGAAAGCTATTTCTGTTATACTTACAATATCCTTGTAAAATGTGGGTACTAAAATTCATTACTCAATGACATACACAGCAGTATGAGATGTGTTATTTTATTTATTTATTTTTTTATACTACTAAGGTGGCAAACAAGCCTACGGCCCGCCTAAAGATAAGCGGTCACCTTAGCATATGAACGCTTGCAACACCAGGGGTATCACTCACGTGTTGCCGACCCTTCAAAAATCTTATAACTTCTTTTGAAGAACGCCATACTTATATACTTCTTTTTAAGTTTACAATTACGCGCTTTAAAAATTACAGTATTGGAACAGTAAGATTCACTTCCAGTTTTTTTTTTATCATAACATTCAATAACTGAAAACCTTTCAATAACCTTATGAACTAGACAAAAGCAAGTTTTACAACATATTTTTTTTCAATTCCTCAAAACAAAATTCAAAGTAAGAGTCTGGCTCGCGCTCCGAGGGTTCTGTACAAACTTATTATATGTAGATAGTTCTTCCATCTTGAGATCAATTCTCACCGGTTTATGCCTTAATTATTAGTTTTTGGTTTTTTTTATATTTGTGATGAAGATATTGCTTCGTGTCAAGTTTTATAATTCTAGGGCAACAGAATTTATAGGTTTTGATTTATTTGTAAATGCCAAAATATGCGATGAAAATGGCCATAGTTTTTTATTACGTTGAATAAGAATTGATTTTTTACAGCTTCAAGGGACGACCGTAGATCTAAGGGGTCTTGAGAAGAAGGACAACAAAGTGATCTATAGCTTACTTTTTATATAGCCTAGCCGATTATAGTTTGTTTATTATTGTTCCCCGTCTAGTGTGCATGTGATTGAGTATCAAACAATCCTAAATTTCTCGAGATACTCGAGAAATTCGAGAAATAAAAAAGACCGAGAATCCTGAAACCTTAGTACACAATTATACTAACTAACATTCATATCTAAATGTATTGTACATCAAAGGATTGAAAGGAAGATGGAAACTGGGCCAAAGCAGGCCTTAACTAATTAGGTCACAAGTTAAATTTACATGTTTTTTTTTATATGTTTTTTGTAATAACGTTTTTTGAGTAAGATCGTATGTAGTGTGTATGTTAATGTCTGTATTGTGTTTCTCTGTTCACTATTACTATAAATTATTAAATTATATCGAAAACAATGGCCGCAACCTTTCAACCAAAGATTATATGAGTGACTAACTGACGGGCACGCGCACAGAGTAAGCTACAATCTGACCGCATACTTTTTACCGAACAAACACCCGCCCCAGCCAGACCGTGTCTGGACGAGGATAAACCGAGCCAGAGCCATTAATCTACTGGCAACCGAGAAAGCGTCACGACGGCATGCTTCAGCACTGAATCCCCTACCATGACCTCTGCGACCCGCGGGATACCGTCCGAACCGGGGAATAATTGCACGATGCGACCTAAACGCCATTGCAAGGGCGGTAAATTTGAGTCCTTTAAGAGGACGAGGTCTCCGACGCGTGGGGGGTTGGTTTTAGCCGTCCACCGAACCCGTTGCTGTAACAAATGTAAATATTCCGAAGACCACCGTAGGTGGAACAATTGCGTAATTTATTAAAGCAACTGAAAACGCGATAACCGATTAACTGACACATCGATGAAGGGGTATTTAGGCAAGGAGGTTGTACGGTCTAACCGTACATCGCGGGCGTCAGCATTTTTCTACACGATGCGTTTCTTATAATTCGGAAACATTTACGTTCCGAAGCCAGTACACGTTTGAGCATTGTAGCGTGTGCTCACAGCAATAATCAATAATCAATTATCAATAATTTAGCAAAATCAGCATTTTTACAATTAAACCATTTTTTATTATATTATATCAAATAGTAAATGTTCGAGCATTTATAATCAATTATAATCTATTTAGCATAATCAGAATATTTACAATTTAAGCATTTTTATCATTTTTTAGTTTAATCGAAGTTTATAACCATGCAAAAACAGTAATGCAGAGTTACAGTTCTGATAGGATTGAAACAAGACCATTAACTCCAATTTTAAAACCAGCAACTCCTCTGTCAGCACCATCATTTGCTTCTCAGCAGCCACAAGCAGGTAACTCTCATGTTAAAACGAATAAAGTAGAAAACATGCTCAAAAAACAGTCGAGCAATTTTAGAGCCTTTCAAAGGACGGTGTCTAACATACATTTAGAGGCAGATGGTGATAAGTGGGAGTTGCAAGATTTTCTCTACACTCTGCAGTCTAGATGGTCAGCAATCGATGCACTGCACTGGGAGATGCTATTTTCTGGCAATTATAATCAGTAGGTTCCATTCAAAGACTTATTTTCAGAAACTATACATAACAATCGGTCGATATCTAAACCTCAGAAGATGCAGTTTCTTAAGAGTCAAGTTAGAGGAGAAGCTGAGCGTTTAATACAGCACTTGCAAATCAGTTCTGATAATTATGATATTTGTTGGGACATACTAAATCACAGGTATAATAACAAAAAATTGATATTTTCATCTCACATAAATATTATCTTAAATATACCTATAGTCAATCAACCGTCAATCGTTCATATTAAGCGTATACATGACTGTACAGCAGAAAGTCTAAATGCTATAAAAAATTTAGGTATTGATATTAGCAGTTGGGATCCGCTAGTTGTGCATATGTTGTCTCAAAAATTAGATTCTGACACATACAATGAATATGTGCAGTCTTTAAAACAACCGAGAGTACTGCCGAAATTAAAGGATTTTATGCAGTTTCTCGAAAATAAATTCATTCCATGGAAGCGTCTCGTAAAAAACAAGAGTATAATGATCATTTTAAAAACAATGTATCTAACTATAATTAATATCAAAAAATTTCATATCAAAACCCTAAACAATTATGGCAATCTTTTTCTAGTAATCGCATGGAAACTGACATTACGCAATCTTTAAACAATAATCGTAAATTGGGAGAGATATCGCAACGAGCAAATAATATGATCAAAACAGCTATTTCAAATAACAAAACCTTGCATTCTACAAAATATAAATGCCCACTGGTCAGAAACCTATCAGCAAAACGTCAACAATAACTCACACGTGTCTCAACAGAGTGACCTGACCGAGATTTTGTTAGCAACAGTAATGATTAAAGTACGTGCTGGTGACGACACTTACAAAACCATGCGCTGTATTGTAGACCAAGGGTCACAGGTATCTCTTATCTCAGAGAGGGCTGCTCAACTCTTAGCACTTCCTAGAAGAAGCTGCAAAGGTTCTATATCAGGAGTAGGAACCAAAGAAAGTAGCTGCAAGGGACTTGTCAATATAACATGCAAGTCTATTAAAGACAGTTTCACATTTAGCACCGATGCTTTTATAATGCAGAATCTTATCAAAAATCTACCTAATCAAACTTTCACCAAACCAAATTGGTCATATTTGGGGAAAATTAATTTAGCAGACCTGAATTTCAATATCAGCCGACCTGTTGATATTTTGTTATGTGCAGATGTTTACTCTCAGATTATTTTGGAGGGCATCTGTAGAGAAGATTTATCGCCTATAGCTCAACAAACTCACCTGGGGTGGATACTATGCGGAAGTACGAACACTTTTCAATGCAATATAGTCCTTAACAACATTGATTAAATTCAATAATTTTGGCAAATTGAAGATATTTCAGAGGAATCAGACTTATCAGTAGAAGATAGAGATAGAGATTGCGTAGATTTTTATAAGAAACCGACGACCCGAGACAATTAGGGCAGGTAGCAAGTATCGATTCCATTTAAACCTGATTTATCAGAAAAATTAGGAAATACCAAATCTTTGGCTATTGCGCAATTTCGGCAGCTGGAACGAAAACTTTAAAAAAATCAAGATATCTCAAGAGATTACAAATTTTTTATAGATGAATACCTAAGTCTGGGACACATGAAACCAGCTACAAGTAATATAAAACCTGAGTACTATTTACCGCACCATTGTGTTCGGCATGAAGACTCTACGACTACGTCATTAAGAGTTGTGTTTAACGCGTCAGCTAAATCGTCTACCGGGTTCAGTCTATATGATCTCATGTATTCTGGGCCAAATTTACAGCAAGATTTACAACTTTTAATATTAAAATGGAGACAATTTGATTATGCATTTACTGCTGATATAGAAAAGATGTTTAGGCAAATCCTTATTGATGAAAAGGATCAAAAATTTCGAAAGATCATATGGCGTGATATTCCTGACTCAGCATATCAAGAATTTCAATTATGTACTACAACTTACGGTATGAAGTGTTCGCCATTTTTAGCAATTAATTAATTAACTAATTAATTTTTAGCAAACCTTAAAACAGCTGGCACAAGATGAAAAACATATTAACAACAGTGAAGCAGTGAAGGTTCTCGAGGAATCATTCTACATGGATGATCTGCTTCATGGAGCTCATTATTTATTGTCAGCAAAGAAATTACAGCAGGATTTAATATGTTTATTAAAATCAGGAGGTTTTAACTTAAAAAAATGGAATTCTAATTCACCAAATTTATTACAAAATGGGGAAAATCATCAATGCAGTGGAGACAATTTTAGATTTAAACAGCTTGATTCTTAAGTCCAGAATTAATGACAGAACTGACTGAAATGGAGATTGAATGGCATTTCAACGCCCCTTCATGGCCTTCGGCTGGAGGACTTTGGGAGAGAGTAGTGAGAATTCTCAAACATCACCTTAAACGAGTGATAGGAGAGCAAAAACTAACCTTCGAAAAATACTCCACATTACTCACACAACTAGAAGCATGTCTTAACACTAGACCTCTGTGTCCGTTGACAGAAGACGTCGAAGATATTGACTTTTTAACGCCAGCACATTTTTTGACAGGAAGAGCAGAATTATCTGTCATAGAAACACCACTTGATGCCAGGACAAGATGGCAACTTATTGACAAGATATTCAAAGATATCTGGAAAAGGTTCAAAACCGAATATTTAAGCCAATTAAACACAAGAAGTAAATGGCTAACAGCAAAAACTAACATTGAAATAGGAGATTTGGTTACTATTCAAGATGACAACCTGTCCGCGGGCAAGTGGGCTATGGGAAGAGTCACAGATGTTCATCCTGGAAAAGATGGTAACGTCAGAGTAGTCACCTTAAAAACTAATACAGGATAATTTAAACGACCTGTTACAAAACTATCGATCTTACCTCTTGATCAAACCAGCAGCAGCGAAAACTTAAAAGAAAAGATACCACAAACCCCTTCCCGTAATCAATCAAATTCCAAACAACCAAAATCTAATTCACCAAATTTATTACAAAATGGGGAAAATCATCAATGCAGTGGAGACAATTTTAGATTTAAACAGCTTGATTCTACAAAAACTCTGGGTTTACGTTGGAATCCACAAGAAGACAACTTTAATTTTCAGTCCAAAATCGAGCTATCATCTTCAAAAGAAACAAAACGCAGTATCTTGTCAGATATATCAAAATTATTTGATCCTTTAGGCTGGTTGGCCCCAGTAACTACTAAATTGAAAATTTTATTCCAAACAGTTTGGCTATCTAAAATTGACTGGGATGATGAATTGACAGAAGAAATCAAAGTAGAATGGAATTACATCAAATCGGACTTAAAAAACATCGGCGAATTACACCTGGAAAGATGGCTAGGGACAAAAGAAGGAAGCCACTTAGAGCTTCACGGTTTCTGTGACGCTTCGACAAAAGCGAACGCTTGTGTAATTTATTACAAAACATCAGTAGGAGAGCAGTCGAAAGTGGTATTAGTGGTAGCAAAAACACGACTAGTACCCGCTAGCAAAAAAGTGATGCTGCCCAGACTGGAGCTTGGACTTGGAGCTCACTTATTATCGAAATTAATGAACAAGATAAAACAATGTTTTAGCCACTATACAATTAAATTATATGGTTGGAGGCACTCTACAGCAGCTTTGAGTTGGATACAGGGAGATCCAGCGAGATGGAAAACTTTTGTAGCGAACAGAGTCAGTAAGATTACTTCTGTTATGCCTGCAGATTGCTGGCAGTACTTGAAATGAGAAGACAACCCTGCAGATAGTGCGACGAGAGGCCTTACAAGCACTCAACTATAGGCACATACTTTGTGGTGGAACGGACCAGCTTGGTTGTCAACCTTCAAGGACGAAGCAAAAGAGCGTCCTTTTTCCAAACAAATCAAGAATTGAAGAAAATAAAACAATCTTGTGTAGTTAATCAAAACGGTGACGACTACATAATCAACTTGTTATTATGTAAAAATAGCACATTTACAAGAGTAGTTAGAATATTAGCATGGATCATCAGATTTATTTCAAAGAAAAGTAAACACCAACCATCTTATCTTACGATAAAAGAACTGAAATACGCCAAAACCGAAATTGTACAGCATGTTCAGCGCACTGAATTTGAAGACGACATAACGGATTCACTAAATAAACAACAAATCAGTTCAAAAAGCAAAATATTGCATTTAAATCCATTTTTAGACGAAGAGGGCGTTTTGAGAGTTGGCGGGCGATTAAAAGACGCATGTATTAGCATGAACATGAAGCATTCTATTATTTTACCACATAGTGGCAATTTGACCAAGTTAATTATAGACCACGCCCACAAACTTACATATCATGGTGGACCACGGGTAACGTCAGCATTTATTAGACAAAAATACTGGATTATCGGTGGGAACCGAGCAACAAAAAAGCAACTCGGGTTATGCGTAAAATGTCGCCGTCATAATCCATACAAGCAAAATCCATTAATGGGAGATTTATCAGAAGCAAGATGTAATTCATCTCGACCATTTTATCACACAGGAGTTGATTACACTGGCTACGTCGATATAAAAGCAAATAAGGGTCGTGGGATTAAGACTACGAAAGGATACATCGTAGTGTTCGTATGCATGGCTACAAAAGCTGTACACTTAGAGCTTGTATCAGATCTTACGTCTTCAGCATTTTGAGCAGCCATGCGGAGGATGGCTGCCAGGAGAGGAACTCCTCGTCATATGTACAGTGACAACGGAACTAATTTTGTAGCCTCAGCAAAAAATATTCAAGAAGGATATCAAATGTGGCAAGAAATCTTAAGTCCAGAATTAATGACAGAACTGACTGAAATGGAGATTGAATGGCATTTCAACGCCCCTTCATGGCCTTCGGCTGGAGGACTTTGGGAGAGAGCAGTGAGAATTCTCAAACATCACCTTAAACGAGTGATAGGAGAGCAAAAACTAACCTTCGAAAAATACTCCACATTACTCACACAACTAGAAGCATGTCTTAACACTAGACCTCTGTGTCCGTTGACAGAAGACGTCGAAGATATTGACTTTTTAACGCCAGCACATTTTTTGACAGGAAGAGCAGAATTATCTGTCATAGAAACACCACTTGATGCCAGGACAAGATGGCAACTTATTGACAAGATATTCAAAGATATCTGGAAAAGGTTCAAAACCGAATATTTAAGCCAATTAAACACAAGAAGTAAATGGCTAACAGCAAAAACTAACATTGAAATAGGAGATTTGGTTACTATTCAAGATGACAACCTGTCCGCGGGCAAGTGGGCTATGGGAAGAGTCACAGATGTTCATCCTGGAAAAGATGGTAACGTCAGAGTAGTCACCTTAAAAACTAATACAGGATAATTTAAACGACCTGTTACAAAACTATCGATCTTACCTCTTGATCAAACCAGCAGCAGCGAAAACTTAAAAGAAAAGATACCACAAACCCCTTCCCGTAATCAATCAAATTCCAAACAACCAAAATCTAGTTTTCTCGCTTTAGTAATTTCATGGATATTTTTCTTATCCATCTTATCAACTACTCACGCCTCATACAATATTTCATTATAACCTGATAATTAATCTCTATACTTTGACTCCCTTGCGAACATGAAATTAATTCGAGATGATTGGAAATTAATAGTGTACTACAATATGCAACCTTATTGGGAAGGACCGAAAACCATAAGTAAAAACCTGGAACATATGAGAAACATATGTAACGCTATAAGAGGACAATCACACTGTGACGCATTGTTACTACAATTACATCATAGTTACAATGAGCTCGAGTACTTTAATCGTATCATGCTGGTCGGTCAGCAAAATACACGCACGTGACGGCGGCGCCGTGGGCTTATCAACGGTGTCGGATATCTCGCACATGACCTCTTCGGACTATTGGACGATCAATTCGCCGAACAATACAGAAAGGACATGTAGAACCCCCGAACACTCCTAACACCTTCACGGTTACACACGGGTGCACGGTTCGATGTTAATTCAATGTAAATAACCACTTAAAGTTTTATTATTATTCACATTTGCACTTTGTAATTGCAAACACTATTTACTAAGAAAAACGCGGGAAGCACAGTCTTTAACCGATATTTGTCAAAACTCTATTTAAGAATTCGGGAAGTGGGACGCTTCCCGTATAACTCGACTCAAAAAAAGGCAGGAAACACTCCATTATGCAAAATCGCGCGCGTCACTCACGAATTTTGAATTTCGAATGGGAGAGAGAGGACTCTGTCACGACAGTCTCTAGCGCTGTGGCGCCAACATCAAGCGAGCGAACGATTTCTTTTTTTTTATCTCTTTTACACGTACTAATTAGGAGATATCCCTATTTCCCGTATTTTTTTATTTCGTCTTCTAAGAGGTTTTGTGACGTCATCGCATGACATGGTCACGTGACGATCATTCGATTTGGGCACACAGTTTTATTATTATTTTTACACCGCGAGTCGTACTGTTTTAAGCTACTTTACCATTCATCGAAACAAAATCTACGATAGGCATATTTCTAATTCAGCGCTGTCTTATCTTTTACCGCGCAATTATTTCGAACCCCAATTTATGTTTATCTATTTCTAATGTTTGACTATCTTATTTTTGTATATCCAACAGATAGTTAGACCTTTAGCTACTTCTATACATTAGGTATTCAATTAAATCCCACATAATGGTACGCTATATAGGTAGTTAGACATAATTTTGTTCTAGGGTAGACTGGAGTACACTACAGACATTTCTCTTGTGAGAGAAAACGAGAAGCATTTAGCACTTTTATTTCAGAACCAGACATCAATAGTCGAAGCTGAATATAATATAATAAAACGAACCGAATTGTCAGTAAATCAGCAGCATAAATTAATAACTCAACATATAAATTCACTAGAAAAATCAACAAACTTACTAAAATCAAAAATTAAACATACTTTTACCATAAATGATTTCACGGCATGTGCTGTAATTGTAAACAACATATTTATAAACTTAAAAAGTATTCAGGACACGTTGATGGATACGGTAACTAATATTAATTATGGGAGATTCAATATTCATCTTTTGAACCCAGAGCAATTACGAGATGAACAAAACATAAGTTCTGGACAGTTATCGAAAGATTTATCGTTACCTTTAGATAATATACACACCGATTTAAGAAAAAATTACAGTTTATTAAAGGTCAGAGCAAGGTTAACAGCAGATTATTTTATATTTGAAATAAAAATCCCACTTGTCAGTCGAGATTCATATGAGCTATACCGAATTATCCCTGTTCCACAGCAAGCAGAACACAGTACTGTCATAATACAAACAATTACAGAATATATTGCGATTAACTTAAAAAAGGACACATTTTTACCTGTGACTCAATTTGATATGCAAAAATGTATAAAGTATGATGCATCTGTCTATATGTGCCACTTGCATACTCCTGTATTCCAAAGAAAGTCTGACAACGACCTATGTATTCATATAACAGTCACTTCCAACTGCAAGAATTTGTGGCTCGAATTAACAAAAATCAATAACTATTTTTTCTACTGTTGCGACGTATGTTCCTTACGAATTTTATGCCAAGATCAAGTTACAGTAAAGGAACTCAGCAAGGCTGGCATTTTATTTTTGGGTCAAGAGTGCCTAGCAAGAAACGAAAAATTCACTGTCTATTCTCACAAACTTTCGACTAGCGAAATGAATATCAGTCCACAAATTTTGACCCCAGAAATTGCTGCCATGTCCATTTCATAAACATATCTATTCCTTTGACTACAACGGACAACGATTCTCTAAAAATATCAGATGACATGATGAGTCTAAGGAAACAGATTGATGACATGAAAAAACAAAACATCATATCAGAGAGTATATCATATCACGATATACATGACTATACAATTTCATATGTGCTGCTGGGCGCGGTATTCCTGGTTGGTGCTGTGTACGTCTGGTGGCGATGCACCCATGCCGGCAGGCGGCAGGGCGTCTGGCAGCGGCGGAGCTGCTGCGTCGGCAGTTTCCGAGCCGGTCAGCAGGCCTGTCGGGGCTCTCCGAAACAGTGTAGTGAATAGTATTAGTGAAACTTGTGATAGTGTGAGTGAAAGGGTTCAGGTGACTAGCTACAAACAAAACAAAACTACGTCACCAATGTTTCGGAATTATAATGCAATTAGTAATTTATAGTATTCATTAAGAATTTAGACTAATTTATAGTTTTATCATTAGTAATCTTTTTGTTTCCTAATTAATAGTTTAATCATAAGTAATCTTTTTGTTTTCGCATCTCCCGGCGCGGAGCATGTACGATCTAACCGTACATCGCATGCGTCAGGATTTTTCTACACGATGCGTTTCTTATAATTCGGAAACATTTACGTTCCGAAGCCAGTACACGTTTGAGGATTGTAGCGTGTGCTCACAGCATTAATCAATAATCAATTATCAATAATTTAGCAAAATCAGCATTTTTACAATTAAACCATTTTTTATCATTTTAGCAAGTTGTCATTTTATTAAGTTTAATTGTTTTTGTGTGTCATTTTATCCTTTGAAAATAAATTGTTTTACTTATCAACTTCTATCATAAAAGCAAAGAAACAGATGTTAGGTAACAAACCCAACACAGGTTAATGGACTACTGATCAAGAAATGGCCTGGAGTTAGCGCTTCCAGGTCATTAGGATCCGACGAGATCGGACAAAGTGGTCGTGAGTTCAATACCGCTTCGACGTTGCAAAATACCGTTTGTAATTGCTCAAACGTCAGGCCGTTTCTCCAATCACACGGCGGAGGTGAGTTTTGGCGACCTTGACAGGTGCTTCGAAAATACCGCCCCACGAAGGATAGCCAGGAGGATCAAAAATCCAGTCACGCCCCGTTTGGACAACTTCGAACCAATAAACGTGTGATTGTCTGACAAGAATTGAAGGACCTCCTTCAGATAGCGATCTGCACCCTTGAAGTTTGTGCCGCAGTCAGAGCGAATTAAATGAGGGAGATCACGCCGACTGACAAACCGCGACAGACATGCGACAAAGGCCTCCGTAGACAAGGTCAACAAACAGACGAAGACGCATAAATAGGCCTTAACCTGTCTGGCATTGCGAATACTTGACGTCTTCACCAAAAATGGACCCGCGAAATCCAACCCAACCTTAGCGAAAGGTCGAGCGGGCCGGACACGATCGGATGGCAATTCACCCATTTGTGGCTGAGTCAAGGTTCCCTTTAACCTATAACAAGGGATACATTTAAAGATGACGCTCCGAGCAGCTCGTCTGGCGGACAAAATCTAAAAGCCTCGCTGCAGACAAGCCAGCAATGCGTTGAGACCGGCATGACAGTTCCTAATATGGCGGTCCCTGATCAGCAACTCAACAAAATGACCGCTCTTGGGCAACAAGAGAGAATGCCGAGCCCCATAGGGCAATTCTGAGTTACGAAGCCTACCACCCACTCGCAAAAAATCCGACTCGTCCAGAAACAAATTAAGACGAGCAAGACATCCCCGCAATTTCCCGTCCTCTGTACGGAGAAGACGAATTTCCTTTTCAAACGACTGGGCCTGTACCAGTTGAACACAGGTGAGAAGCGCATCCTCTTCAGGAGACAAGACTGAAGACGTCTTGGCTGTGACCTGTTCCTTAAGTTGTGGAGAAACATCTTAATCCAACCGGTGACACCAACGAGCTTGTTGAGAGAACTGAACCGATTAAGCAAGAAGTTCGGTGAAGTATCCACAGTCTGCTCAACAGCAAAGACCTTTAACCCCGGCAGAGGGTCCACAAACTCCACAACTGTGTGAGGCCAAGGGTCTTCAGGGGAGGCCAGCCAGTCAGGACCCCACCAGAGCGGGTGATTAATATATTGCGAAGCAATCAGGCCTTGTGAAGCGCATCTGAGGGATTCAAGGACCCTGGCACGTGACGCCAATCCAGAGACACCGCAAAAGACTGGATTTGGGAAACACGATTGGCCACGGAGGTCTCTAGGGCATGAAGGGACGCCTTGAGCCAAGACAAAACGATTTGGCTGTCTGTCCATGCCGTGACGGAGTCAAATTGGACCCATTGACCCAAGGTTGAGTAGACATGGTTGAGGAGTCGAGTCAACAATGCAGCTCCTGGCAGCTTCAGCTTGGGGATCGTCAACTTGGTCCACAAAGTTGCAACCTTACTCTTTGCGACCACCAGACTGACGCAAACATGACCATTGCTGTCAACGGTGCGGAGATAAACGATAGCCGCATAACCGGATTCCGACGCGTCAGACAAACCGTGAAGACTGGCCCGATAACGACCTGGGGGTAAGATCGACCGAGGCATGGAGACATGTTGAAGGTCCGAAAGTGTCTCATAAAAACGTAGCCAATAAGACAACAAGTCTCCGGTCAACTGGGTATCCCAGTCGAGACCAGAAATCCAGAGCTCCTGTAGGAAAGATTTGGCCCAAAAGACTACAGGAGCCACCCAACCATTAGGATCAAAGACACGCGCTACTGTGGACAGAACCAGCCTTTTAGTCCACCTCTTCATCGTGTCCGACGGTTCAACCGAGTACGTGAAGATATACTGAACTAGCCGATATTGAACTCCGAGGACCGCGATGGAGTCAGGATTCTCCGGTTTCTGGAAAAGCTGGGGCTCCTGCTGATGTTCTGACGGCAAGTCTTCCAAGACGGCAATTGGAAATCTATTTCCTCAATTCATAACCACCTTCACGTAACAAGGCGATTAGCTCATCCCTCAGGACTAACGCTTCCTCCACAGACGAAGCACCCGTGCAAATATCGTGAACGGAAGTGTCAGAAGGGAAGACAGCAGCTGCGCGTGGGAAATTCAAACGCTCACGATCAGCCAAGTCAAGCAACGAGCGAATTGCTATAAACGGGCTCGACTTTAGGCCGTAGGTATTGGTGTTAAGCTCATAAACGACCAATGGAGAGGCCAGATCCTCTCTCCACAAAATGAGCTGAAACCGCCTATCATGACCTGACGGAACATCACCTTAATGTCAGCCACAAACACAACCTGGTGGCGACGAAAACCAGTCAAGATGTCCGAGATGTCTATCTGAAGTTTAGGTCCAGACATCAGGCAGTCGTTTAAGGATACACCCGAAGATGAAGACGGGTCAAAAATCGATTTCGGGCAACCCCAGATTTTCTGAACTAGTGGCAATCCAGAATGGTGTGTCCCGGTTCATAACACACCCCGCACCATTCAGTCCGTTCAATTGTCAAAATTCTGGGGGGGCGAAACGACCCGGTACCTGGCGATCTCCCGGGTCCAGACGGGGCCAAAAATCGTGACGGTCCCGATTGTGGCTCGGCGGGTAAATTCTCCAGCTTCCTACTCTGGTCCTCCAAAAACGACACTAAAGTGTCAAAAGTAGGTATATGTGACGCCGAGTCACCTCCATGCAACTGTTCGAAACGCGCCCTGACGTCATTGGGCAATTTGTTTAAAACAATATTTAACAATAAAAATGACCACTCTGTTACAGGGAATTTTAGGCCTCTTAACGCATTCGTCGCTACCAAAATCGGGGTTAAGCAAGTCCGACCGCAGCTGGTTAACCGAATACAGTTGTGGAATACCTAAAATGGCAGCCACATGAGTATCCGCAATGCGACGGTTATTTTAATACCGCTTCACTAATAACTCCCTGGCAATACTGTGGTTGACATCGGTGATGTCCAAATGTTTTACTAAACAGAGAGGCTCATCCCTGACAGACAGTTAAAAGGTAACTTAATTTTTGTGAATCAGATAAGTCAGTCTGTCGGTGCACTATGCTATCAAAAAGTGTGATAAAATTAGTCCACTTATCCAATGATCCGCTAAAATGAGGAAAATCCAAAGTTGACAACCGTTCGTTGCATTTTTGTTCAGAAACCTTCCTACTTGCCGGCTGCGGGCTAGTCTTTAATGTCGACACAGCCTCGTTAACCTCGTCCACTAACGTAATAACGTTTTTTGAGTATGATTCTATGTAGTGTGTATGTGAATGTCTGTTTTGTGTTTCTCTGTTCACTATAACTATAAAATATTAGTGACTAACTGACAGGCATGCGCACAGATTAAGCTACGATCCGACCGCATACTTTTTACCGAACATAAATAGTAGGAAATTTCAAAAAAAGTTTTTTTTCGGGTGCTTTCTGAGTTTGAACAGTGCCATTTCAAAATTCTTAAAACAATATACAATAGTAATTCAGGGTGATATGGCCGTATTTTCTTGCAGATAGGATTACCTGTAGTAAATTTTTACATAAATAAATTAAATTTACACTTGCTATGCCTTTTTTTTTTAATTAACTTTGATTGTACAAACTTTGGTATCGATTCATTGAATTAGTTCCTTTTTATTTCCGCACGCGTCGCAGGTATTTATCCTAATATTCGTTTATGCAAATACGGCTTGCAGTTTCATATATCCTTTTAACCTGGATGTTTTCTATATTAAAGTCAACACTTGACTGCGACTTCTTTTGCACGTTTTCTTTCAATGCAAAATGGAAATTTTAGCAGGGCGCATCCACAAAAAGTGTAACGTACTATTAGGAGATATCATAGATTTATAAGTGAACACAAGTAACACGTCCAGAGTCCCTCAAGTCGTAAAGCATGTAGGAAGACTTTTATAAGAGATGAATCACAAAATGTGCGTCAAGATCACAAAAAGTAGGAAGTTTGTGGTCTCTGCCTACTCTTTTAGGAAACAGGCGTTATTTTATGAATGTAATTCACTTCTAGCGTATTGTTACCTAATTCCGTCTGCTGAAATATTCAACACATGTTCCTCGTCGAATCAAAGGTTATGTTAACACAATCCGACGCCACGTGTTCTGCATTTGAATTTAGGGATATTATAATCTTGGGAGCTCCAAATCAATTTTTACTATTTAAGACATTATCATCAATATTCATATTAGGATCGACTGACTTAGTAGGTATATTAATATAAATTAAAAAAAACTAGCAATTTTTATTTTATTACTGAAATATATTGATTTTGCAACCCTGCATCTTTTTTTTACCTGACTGCGCGATGCAAATGAAAGGTAATATGTTTATCAGCCTATGTATGTATTATAACAAAACAAGATTTTGTTACTGATGCACCGCCTAGGTACTCAAGAGAGGGAGAGAGCGATTCAGGTAGAGTGGGTTCAGCGGCAAGAAAAGAAAATAACTTTTCAAGGTCAAGGCAGGTTATAATGTATACTTGTTCTAGGTAATATTAACAATATTTAATGGTTAACAGTAACCTAATCACATAAGGTGATTCGTAACCCTTAATAAACAGAAATTAGAGCTATATATTTTACAATATTAGAAACTACTTATTTATACAGAAAGACAGAAAACCGTAAGCCTGCCTACACAGATTTCTAAATAGAAGGTTTGCAAATATATATTAGGACGTGTGAAGTGTGTAAGGTTAGTCCAGGGCCTTGCTGAGCAGGCACAGTGCTATGCCGCACGTGGCTGATGCTCGCCCGAAGGTTAGGTGAGCAGTGTTGCTCAGGCCGAGACTCTACTAACGCTCAGGCCGAGGATTAGTGCGGACGTCCCTCGAGAGAGGACGCGCAGTGACCAAGAGAGCGATTGAGAAGGGCAGCCTTCTCCAAAATCGTAGTAACGACAGAGAGCCGTAGGTAATAGAAAATCGTAGTAACGGCAGAGAGCCGTAGGTAATAGAAAACCGTTACTGAAAACATAAACATGAGTTATTTACATAAAAATTATTACATACAATAAAGATAAGTACCGCACCTTAAACGGTTTTAGATTAGTATCTATATTAGTAGGCAAATCTTATGAATCTACTTAGATTCAGTGTTATTAAAAAATATGTCTGAAGACTGTTCGATATTACGCAAAGTTAAACGTAAAGGTAATGAGTGATGGCCTGATGTCAAAAGTAAAAACAATTCTTTTTCAGCTACAATACAATACAATACAATTTTATTTTAAACCTTGTAGATGTTCAGAGAACTAGGAATGGATATCTAGAAACTTCCATAGTTTCTTGCATCCTCCGGTCGTTTGTTCCTATGTGGCGCTCAACAGACCAAACGCATGGATCAATTCTGATGATTCTTATATCTTAATCTTGCGAGTATCACTTAAGATATAACAGAATTCAAAATTAAATATGGCGATAACCAAACGCCATATTATAAAAAAGAAAAAATTAAAGTCGTCGAACTATGTCAAGTGGGGTAACATTGAATAGGTATTTTAAAATCTTTTTTAGGTTTCTCTTATTTTTTTTCAATATGGCGTTAGGATTGCTCGAGCGAAATATTTCCGAACCGTATCAAAGAATTATGGTAATTTTTAACTTCTCGTAAACCCGTCATTTTTGCATAAAAAAATTTTAATCGATGGAGAAGCATCTCCTTATACATAAACAAAATTCCAAATTCGGTGGAAAAGACAAATTTCAGCTAAAAAAAAATATTAAACAAAATAGTTTACACCATACAAAAACGCTATTACGCAATAGAAACATTAAAAAAAACAGGAAATTATATATTTTATAGCAATATTGCCAGCTTCCAAAAAAATACTCCCAAAAACTGTCACAAAAGTTGAGTTGTTTTTTTTTCACTTTGTGAGTGGTTGTAGGTAAATTATTTTTTTTGTAAATTGCGCACTAAACATTAAGCCATTCTAACTACACTAAATAAATAAATGCAAGATTGCCCTAATACACTATTGATACACTAAACTAAAAAAACAAGGAGCGCAGAACTTCTCTGCCTCCACAAGACCCCCTGCCCTCAGTCACTGTCGACGAAGTCAAACAGGTCATCAAAAACTTACGCCCCCGTAAAGCCCCCGGTGCGGACGGTATCTCTAACGATATCCTAAAGCGCCTCACTCTTCCCCATTCTCTGCCTTCTAGTACCGATTTTCAACGCTGCTATCAAATTGTACCTTTCCTTCTCAATGTAAAGATGCAATTGTTATAGGCATTCACAAACCAGGCAAAGCTCGTACTGAGCCGTCCTCCTACCGCCCCATAAGTTTACTAAAGGCCCTTGGTAAACTCTACGAACGTCTCCTCCTCGCTCGCCTACGGAACGCTATAGTCTCCAGAGGCATTTTAATAGACGAGCAGTTCGGCTTCCGTGCCAAACACTCATGCGTCCATCAAGTACTCCGCATCGCGGAACATATTCTCAATGGCTTTTAACCAGTATTAGGTAAGCCCCGTCACACGGGCGCTTTCTTCTTCGATGTAGCGAAAGCCTTCGAAAAAGTCTGGCACAATGGTTTAATTTTTAAACTGTACAACTTTCAGTTACCAGATCGTCTCGTGCTAATCACACGAGACTATTTGTCGAATCGTAGCTTTTGCTACAAAGTAGAAGGCACTTTCTCTTCCCCCGTCCCGTTGAAGCAGGAGTCCCGTAAGGGTCCGTGCTCGCCCCTATCTTGCACCTTCTGAACACTAACAACATCCCTAAAACGATAGGTACCCAATTAGCCCACTAAGAGACTACAACCCGCTATCACCGCCCTAGGAGAATGGTTTCGGAAATGGAGAATCGAGGTGAATCCCGACAAAAGCTCTGTCGTTCTCTTTACCTCTGGCCGCCCTCCGCGGCCACCTTCCCTCTCACTCTTCGGTCGTCCCATTCCCTGGCAAAACAAGACCAAATATCTCGGTGTGATCCTGGATAGGCGTTTGAACTTCCGCGATCACACCAAAATAGTTAGAGACCGAGCCGCTTTTGTCCTCGGTCTTTATCCCATAGGCAAGTACAGTAAGTCGCTTAGAAATAAGTTTAATCTTTACACAACTTGCATCCGCCCCATACTAGCTTATGCTAGCGTAGTCTTTGCGTTATCCAAGCGCAATCTCCACAAACTTCAGACCCTCCAAAACTGCTTTCTCAGAGCGGCCTCCGGAGCCTCCTGGGATGTCCGCAATGCGGACCTACACAGAGATTTCGAACTTCCCACGATTCCCCAATATTTCAAAGATCTGGCAGTCCGCAGGCGAGCGTACACAAATCACCCGAATCGATTAATTGTGCAGTCCACAACGTACCAACCCCCTATCGACCTCGGCACGGTCGTAACACTATAGTTAGGCGGCACGTACTAACGGCCCCAGATGACAATGTCACTATCCGGATAGCGAGGTTTGTCTAAACGACCTCCCCCAATAGGGCCTCCGTCCAAAAACGACGCCGACATCCCCGGGTTCGTCGGCGCCTGAACGGATACACGAGGTATCAAAGAGTGCCGGGGCGCTTCTCGCCCCCACTCAATCGCAACCGCACCCGCGTAATGGGGAACTCCCCTCCAGGCAGTGACTCACCTTCGGGTTCGAGACTCACGCCGGTCGAAGGGACGCCTCCGAGAGCGACAACCTAAGTCGAGGCTTCGCCCGCGGGGAGCCCTTGAGCGTTGGGCGCTATACGGGCTGAGGCTCCTTCAGAGACTCGCCCAAAAAGTCCGGTAAAGCAGTAATGGCTGCAACAGCCAACTGCTATGTCAGGTCTCTTCAGAGAAAAAAAAAATTGGTTTCACGCGCAAGTTTTCATGTTTCAAAGTGGGTTAAAATCCAATCGGCTTCGCGCGCTAACTTTCATGTGCTCCGCTTCATGGGCGTAGCGAGGTACAGGCAAGGGGCTGCCCCCCCCCCCTAGGTGCCCATTACCTGAAGAAATTGGATCAAAATGAACATGTTTACCATATTAAAATGTCGTTTTCAAAGTTTTTTGCCGTGACTATACTAAATAAGTAGATATTAAAAATTAAGACAGAAAAATACGAAAAGCAATATCAATGTGCTGAAAAATAAACTAGAGAGTGCCCATGAGGAAATAGAAAATCTTTGTTCTGAAAATGGAAATTTTCGAAAACTAATTCAAGATCAGCAAAATAAAATCTCATCATCTAAAAAAAAATGTAGCGAACAAAATATGTTTCTCATGCAATAAGGGGTCTTATCACTGGAAAACTCAAACGTATTTGATTTAGACCTTTCAGGAAATCATTAATTAAAATGAAACTGCTTCACAAGAGATGGCGCTGGCGCATCAAATAGTAGTCGAGATATGTTGTACAAGATTGGTGGTTGGCATAAACTCACCCATAGATGGTGTTCATTGAAATTGTCGAAAAAAAAATAATACTCTTACCATTGCTGTACCAATACTTCAAACGCAGAAAAAGGTATAAGTGTTGTAGAAAAACCTAAAAATCTGGCGTCGTACCTGATTTATTCAAGATACAACACTAAAAAAAAAAATAATAAAATATCAGCGGTCGTTGAGCCCTTTGCTAAAAGTAAATAAATTCATAATAAGTGATATGGTAATATTAATGGAGACTTATATTAAATACCTACTATTATGTGGGGGTGAAAATGATAGTCATCCCACAAAACTTTATATGGAATTGTTTGCTGCAGTAAAATGATTAAAAAATGTACACATTATAATAAATAGTATCAACCAAAATAAGTATCTCTAATAATGTAAACACAATAACATATTAAAAACATTATTTTTTAATATGGGTTTTATTCTACAACTTGCTTGCTATTGATTAAAAGAGATAACTGATAAAATTGACTCCACAATACCATTTACTGCCATTTTTTTCGATATGACTAAGGCATTCATTTTGTAGAAACATGACCTGATACAAAAATGAGAACAGAATGGTATTTGAGGACTTGCACTTATGTATCTTATAAGTTACTTGTCTAATAGAAAACAATATGTTGAAGTAACTCGCATTAATAAAGATCGCGAAGTAACCGCATACAAATCTTTTTTATAATTTTATAATTATATTTTAATTTTATATTCATAGTTATTTTTTTACGCAGTTAGGTTTTTTGATTTATTAATTTATTTATTTTTATTAATTTTTTTTTTTTTAATTAATGAGACTATTGTGGTAAACCTAAAAATATTTCGCGAGCAGTGTTTCTTTTAAATGTTTCGTGGCTACCTTCGTTTTGTGAGAACGCATCATTATCATTGTCATCGGTACTTTCCAAGGCCATTTTATCAAATAATACAGTCCAGGACTCTGTTTACAACTTCCTATTTACATTCAATTATCCACGAAACCTGGGAGATCGACGACTAAAGTGTACTTAGAATCAACCTGCAAGGTTTGATTGCTAGTTGTATAAGAGAGAAGCTAACGAAAAAAATCAGTCAAGTGCGAGTCGGACTTGTACACTTTGGGCTTGTACACTTACCACGGCCAAACATTACCTACTAAATTTTGTGTAACAAACTTTTTACAGCGCCCCATGTAAAAATAGAACTGTTTTGTTCGTAAATAGTAGGCATATGGAACCTTCGTAGTGTATTTTTATACATTACTTTTTACGAACCTAGTACACTACAATTTGTAATAATATTTTTGGTATTGTTTTACTTGAGGTTTTACACTACAATCACTATAAGTTGTACCATTTTTACAATAGATCAGAACTAAAAAAAAACATGCTTTTTGTTTGTATTTTTTTTTTTTTTGCCACTAAGGTGCAAACAAGCTTACGGTCCGCCTGATGGTAAGCGGTCACCGTAGCCTATGGAAGCTTGCAATACCAGGGGTATCACTTGCGCGTTGCCGACCCTTCAGAAATCTAATAACTTCTTTCTTGAAGAACTCCATACTGTAGTCCTTGCAGAAAACCTTGGCAGGGAGCTCATTCCACAACTTAAGCGTTCGCGGGAGGAAGTTTCTCTGAAACTGCAAGTGTGAGAATGAATTCCCTGCCGATGGCGAGCGGTGCGATGGTAGAAAGTAGCCGTGGGCATCATTTCGAACAATTCCTTAGAACGCAACCCATTGTACAGCGGGAGAACACACACAGAGGCAAAGTCTCTCCTCAGACTTAAGGGCTCGATACTGCAAGTGAGTTTGGAATCGTCGACAATTCTCACAGCCCGTCGTTGAACCGAGTCAAAAGGGCCAAGCTGGTATCCAGGTGCACCTGCCCAGAGATGGCAGCAGTACTCCATATGGGGCCGAACTTGCGACTTGTAAAGTAACAACCTTTGCCCCGACGTGAAGTACTGCTTCGCTCTGTTGAGTACACCAAGTTTTTTGGACGCCAGCTTGACCTTATCTTGTAAATGATCTCGATCCTGAACATTGCTGGAGATGTCGACACCAAGGATCCCAATTCTCTTGGAGATGGAGAGGGGAGTGTTCTGGAATTGTGGGACTACAGTGAATGCAGTTTTCTTAGCGGTGAACGCGCACACTTGTGTCTTTGTAGGGTTGAATCGGACCAAGTTTACCCGTCCCCAGTCAGAGACCTGGGACAGTGTGGTCTCGATTTGAGACACAAGTTCTCTGCGGTTTTCCTCCACAACGGAACGAGGGATGTTTGCACGACACGTGTAAAAAGCGTCTCCAGTACTGTCATCTGCATAGTAATGTATGTTGTTGATGTCCAACATGTCATTGATATGCAGTAGAAACAGCGTAGGAGACAGCACAGAGTCTTGCGGGACACCAGCATTAATGTCCATGCTATCAGAGCAACTACCGTCAACTACAGTTCGTATGCGTCTGCCGGACAAAAAGCTAGCCACCCATTTGCACAAACCCTCGGGCACTCCGTAAGATGGCAACTTCGATAGAAGACCCCGGTGCCAGACCCGATCGAACGCCTTCGCTATGTCCAGGCTACATGCCAATGCCTCCCCCTGACTCTCAATGGCTAGTGCCCATCGGTGTGTGAGATACACTAGAAGGTCACCAGTCGAGCTGACCTCCCGCTGCGTTATGAAGATTTCCGGCATGGTCTTACCGCACCACGGTATAGTAGGTGGTATAGCGCCTTCATCGTTCATATTCGAGTTCGAGGCAAAAAGACTGCCCAGTAAATCGGCTTTCTGTTTTGCACTATGGGCCAAGTCACCATCGGTCTTTCGCAGTGGTGGTAACGACGACTGGCAAAAGTTCCCTTCGGCAGCTTTGGCAAGCGACCAGAGCGCACGACTCCCAGAAGGATAGCTCGCAAGTCGCCCACCTATTTTGCCGATGAATTGGAATTTTGCTCTGGCAGTTGCTTTCTTACTGAACCTCGAGGCAGCATTTAATTTGCGTTTTAACTCAGAAATATTCGGATCCTTATTATAATGAGCCGTGGTCCAAGCCTCATATGCATTTTGCTTAAGAATTTTAGCTTTTCTGCAAGACCTATTAAACCACGGTCGTTTTTTGACGCCGGCAGCTACTCGCGGGTTAGGAATTTGGCATTCCGTCAGGATCTTCTGAGTTAAAGCAGATCTGCCTTCACCGGTACGATGCGTAAAATTCTCGAAATCCATCCCAGTCTGCCGACTTATAGTGCCACACACGACGCCAATTAGTTGGCCCAGAAGGATCGGGATGTGTGCATGACACTTGAATCCGAACGAGACAGTGGTCCGAGGAGCCAAGAGGCGCATCCACTGAGACAGAGTATCCGACCGGACGATTAGTCAGCAGAAGGTCCAGTAAGGAGCTCGTATTTTCCTCTATATCTGGTATTCTCGTTGGAGAAAGTACCAGCTGAGAGAATCCATAGGTCAGAGCAAATTTATGAGCAGATATCCCAGCATAGTTATTGGTTCGAGAACTGAGCCACTCGCGATGGTGGGCGTTAAAGTCTCCCAAAATAACTAGTTCTGCTGTGGGATATTGCTCTAGAACCTGTATAGGCACGTCTAGATACGAGTGTGGCCGCCGTAATCTACGCGCACCCACAATATCGACAGGTCCCTGTCTTCAAGGCTATGAAGGCGGCGACAGCAGATATCCTCCCGGACGAACATACATACACCGGCACGACTCATAAAATTGTGTTCGAGTTTATAGTCGGGATATGTCGGCCGAGCAGGATATCTGCGTCTACGTTAGAAAAAGAATGGTCGGCTGCGCAGTCTCGAGATGGTGGTGGACTGTGTTAAGATTGGCGTGAATACCCCTGATGTTGCAAAAGTCCACATTATATATGGATGGAGTAGCCGCTGTACAAACTCTTTTCTTTTTCGTTCTTATGGCCATAATATATAGAAAAAGTTACTAAGACTAAGGATAAGGATTCACTGCACAGACAGCTTAGAGGACAAAAGGTGCGGTTCTAAGCCTGCCGAAGCTCGCCGCAGATGATACGGTTGCTGGCACGGCGGGCGGAAGGGCCCCTGATCCCCCTCTGTTGTAGTAGCGGGGTCCACTCCGGTCTCCTTCTTCGGCACGACTACCACTTCAGATAATTTACACAGGCTGGCGGATCAGCCTCCCAGTGCGGAGATTAAGTGATCCCTGGGTTCGGGATCCCGTTCAACCTGGGGGCGGCCAGCGGTCAGCCGTTTCATCAGGTCTCCCTGACACCCGAACCAGCACGCCGCGTCTACGCGGAGCATGACAGCAACAAGCACCGCCGATCCTCCGCTGTCCGCGCAGCGAATCCTCAAAGAGCTCTGGCAACCTTACTCACCGCCAGGAACACAACACTACTCAATGTTAGTGTTATTATGGCCGCGGTTTTCTGTAAGGTGAAGGTACTTCCCCAGTTCGGGCCGCTCATTCGAGCAAGGTCTCGCTATGCTCTGCTTTAGTCGTTCGGGTGGCTTATTCGAGCGAGTACTTGTAGTGCCCTACCTCTCTTAAAAATACCTATTACGCCACCCAAAACCCACCCAAGTGCGAGTCAGACTTGTGTACTCACGTAATTATTTTTATTGTATATTTTGCAAAGGTATATATAACTTAATTAATATATAAAATAAGGAAATTAATTATGTGCAAACCTGTATTCCATTTGCATTACATAGTACGAGAAATACGAGGGTATTTCATGAACCAAGTAATAAAAAGAGGCATTATTCATTATGCCCACGCATTATGAATAATGACAAGCTACTAAGGGCGAAATAAGTAATAATTATTTAAACTTCCTTATGTGACAACGCATTGCCTCGACATTATGAATATTTCCATGTGGTTTTCGAAAAATCTGGTAATACTCGTAGACCGGCACATTACACGGAGTGTCGGGAGAAGTTTCGTGTCTGACCACCACGGTCCCAAAGTTTCAAATGACAAAGCAAAATATATATAATTTTGAAACAGATTAGAATATTTACGACTTGTTGTTGAATTATGGCCCCTGGTGACCACATTAAAAGATATGGATTATATCTTTATTATGTGCGATTTATATAATATAAAACAATTTTATTATGTTTTCAGAGACAAGATTACAAAACCCTACGCACCATGATGCTACTTGATATGGAATAATGTCTTATTTCATTATATTTAGTTACAGACTTGTAGCGGACCATATTCGACTTTATGTAGAAGATTATCTTGTCCAGGACTGACTAAGGTTCTTCATAAAGTTCGTAAACAACTGGTAAAGGGGGTATATAAGTATCCTGTCCCTGGTCTTGCATTTCACTCCTTGTTACTATTAATTTGGTAATGTAATGGTCATATAATAAAAGTATATATCAAAAGCAGTGTCACGGCGTTAGGCTCATCCCCTGTCACGGCGTTGGGCTCATCCGCTGTCACGGCGTTGGGCTCATCCGCTGTCACGGCGTTGGGCTCATCCGCTGGCACTCAGGATTAAAGTGGTTGATCAAAAGTGCTGTCCTACCTACTTACCCTTTTGGGTATAAAAACGCCACAGGCGTTATACGCATATACATAGATTAATTAATTTAATACGACGAGATAATATACAACTTCACCATCTTTTATTATATCTATTAGGTTTTTTTTATGCTACTAGGGTGGCAAACAAGCTCGCGATCCGCCATGGTGGAGGTGTATGTCTTTGCAGGTATGTATGTCATATATGTCATATGATGTATATTTATCTGTTTCCTCATATTCTTGTCATAATTTAACAAATGAGGTATCGTTAAAAGAAGCGTGGTGATGATCGGCTGGTTATATATTCAATATGATGCCCTCTAGAGGAAAATAAATATAAAAATAATTTATATATTACTAGCTGTGACTCGCTGCTTCGTTGGATTAACACGATGTATAAGATGTATTAAATAAAATAAAAATAGTGTCATATTTCGTAATAGGTTGTGTAGTCAGGTTTAAATTTGTTATACTTATACTTTTTATCATTGCATTAAAAAGTACACCTCTTTACCACTAATGTTTAAACACTCATTTTTACTCAAGATCTTTTGCTAAATCGGAGTTCATTTGAAGCCTCCGCATAAAATACGCCTTTATTTACTTTGTGTGAAATTTACGTATCTTATGTGTCACAAGTACATAATAGACTGCTACAAATAAACATTCTAATGAAAGACAGACAGACGGCGGCGTGTATCTTAGTTATTGGCACCCATTGGCACCCAACCCTAAAGACATTATATCATATTACCGATATTTCGGCAATCGCGCTTGTCACAGTGCCGAAATTTGAAACCGTATCATATTAGCACCCTGTTAACAATAATTGACACATAAAGATATTTTTATATCACTAAGGTGGCAAATAAGCACACGGCCCGCCTGATGTTAAGCTGTCGCGTAGCTTATGGATGTTTGTAACACTAGGGACATTACTAGCTTGTCGCTGACCTTTAAAAATCGAATCATTCCCCCTTTGAAGAAACACTGGGGAAACCAGGGAATTTATTCTACAAGCTAAGCGTTAGTGGGAGGAAGTTTCGCTAAGGCTAGTGACAATGCTATGCGGATCGCCGAAGTTGTTGCACCACACGCGCTGTTGTACATGAATGACGATGTATGGACCGAATAGAACATAGTTGCCGCCCGCGCTACGGTATCAGATATCGCAGTTTTACTACACACTGTTCTGCCACTCCGTTGAACTGCACAGCACTAAAAGCGCCCTAAAACCGCACTGTACGTGACCATTTATGTAACACTATCCTTTTTTTATCTTTGCCGTTAACCAATAGAAATTTATTTACCTTTCTACTATTAATTTTCCAACTGTTCTAAATTTTAATGAATTACTGTTACAAAATATATTCTGATAATTTATGTTCAGTTATTAATGTTTCCCTTGTGCCTAATAAAGATTGTTTGTTTGGTCCAACTTTGGATCCAGTAGCTTGGACAGCAAACAACGGTCCGAAACATAACCCTTTACTGTGTTAACCTTTGATATTGTGCCCTAGAACTTTATATTTATTCTGTAGGTATATATTATAATATTCTGTGTGTAAATATCAATTTACTACCGAGACTTCGTCATGACCAAACTTTTTGGATTTCGTATCTAAGCGCAATCACGGAACCTTTTTAATTTAATTTGCTTGTCTTTCGATTTGATTTTCCGTCCCTCCAAATGTTGACGAAGACATAATAAGATCTGATATGTATCAACAAATATACTTATACGTATAAGGGTTTTTAACCATTTCTATTAAAAATAATGATGTCGCTTCTGGCAAAAACAATAAAGTTACCTCTCAGTTTGTGGCTGGAGACTTACCTACATAAAATTGACCTTTCAGAGCACTGAATAGATATTTAGGGGCAGTAGTGTTGACATAATTCTTCGAAACAGCCAAATGGTGCGTATCAAATAGTTTTCACGCGAAGATTGTAGACAAATAAATCTGTGTTAATACAAGCTTTTTTCATGACTTATTTCCGATTAAATTTCAGGTATTTAATAAATAAAATTAATCCGCTACACCGGCATGTTGGAGGTAATTCGCCATTGTTAGCTATGATTGAACCCAAAAAAATATCCGCCCTTTGCCCTGCTTTGGAAGATGAAAACATAATTACTTACCTACTGATTATATTATCTCAATGCCCACGGACTCAGTTAGCTCGAACGACTCTAGTTTTAACTAAGAGAACCAGCGTCGCCGAATCAAATTTAAAACAAAAATCCAAAGATCTACGGATCTAAAACCTTCACAACGAACATGTGGAAATAAATCCACAAATGTACATAGTTTTGAACTTGGTGTAATTTTGCACCAAAATATATCATATAAAACGAAGCGCATTTTTTCTGCGTATAACGAAACGAAACGTTTTCTGAAACTCACTGACGGTCACGGATTACGCATAGTCTTATTATCTTATCTGTGGTATAATTGGAGTGCGTTTCATTTAATCGCGCCTTGCCCGTGGTACAGTTGTGATAGTTCGGTTAACCGGACCATCGTTGAAATTTTATGCGGTAGTACAATTGACCGGACAACTGAAAAATTTATATATCCCTGGTACAGTTAACTGTACCATAGAATAAATAAATTTTCTTTTGTCTAAAAAATTAATTATTTTTTTCTTCAAGCGTTCTTGTTTTATTCCTATTTAGTTTAATAATTTATGTGTTTTTAAGGAACACTATTCTGGTCAACAAAATTATCATAACCGTACGTTTTCATCGCTCTGTGGGGCGGCGGCAAAGAGGAGATCTCCTGCTAGGCGATGTGTTATGCCTGGGGACCACTAACTTGCGCTTCGGTCTCTTTGGTCTCTTTGGTTGGCTGTGTGTCCCTTTGAATCGAGACACTGGCCTGAGTTAGCGGCAGTAGCGACGAGTAGATAATGCCACGCTGAAGTGAGAGTCCTCGACAGGGTGGTGTGATGCTGTATCGAGGAAGTGCCACGCTGGAATGTGAATCCTCAACAGGTTGTGGTGGAATGCTGTACAGATGCGTCGCCGGAGAGGAGCTGCAGGAAATGAAGGCTCTGAGATGCGAAGCGTACGGTTGAAAACTGGTCCGTGTACCTGGTAGGAAGAAGTAGGCTGCTGCTGCGGAAGGTGCATCAATGTTCAGCTCGGGATCACCAAATGTGGGGCGGCGGCAAAGAGGAGATCTCCTGCCAGGCGAGGTGTTATGCCTGGGGACCGCCGTGGTCCACTAACTTGCGCTTCGGTCTCTTTATATACTGAACTGCAACTGAAACTTCGATAGCACGATGTAGGATGCGTGATGTCAGCCTCTCTACGGCTCTCACTATAAGAAAATAAAATCACATGGTCAACATATTATTATGTATTGGATCATCATCTTTTATGAATCTAAGTAATTTTATGGTCATAAACTAAATATGTTTTAGGTGTCAATAGGTACGGCGGCTAAGGAGACATAATATTCAAATTTTAAATGGTCCGGTCAACTGTACTAAAAAAAATGCAGTGGTACGATTGTCTAGTCGACTGTATCACAGTTAGTAAAAATTAACGATTTCCGGTCAACTGTACTACCGCATAAAATTTCAACGTTGGTCCGGTTAACCGAACTATCACAACTGTACCACGGGCAAGGCGCGCATTTATGGAGCTATCGATTTCCTAGAGGCAGTCTACGCTAATCTACGGAATGTTAGCCTTGACCGATTTCAAAAACTCGGATCTTACAAATCTGAGCATAATAACACCATTTATCTACTGCAACTAGCCGGAAAAACTGAATACCTAAATAGCAAAACAGAGACTTTTTTTTAGAAATTATTTAATTAGATTTCTTATTCCATAATTGGTTCCGGTCAACATTCACACAAAACATCAGAATTGCAGGTCTGTAACTAATTCCGTTTACGAGCTAGAGGGCTGTGACGTTCTTGGACTGACAGCAGAGTACCTACGTACGGAACCCTAATTAGATTTTTTACAATATTGTCCGAGTAAAATTACTTTGTATTTAGTCTTAACATCCTTCTACTAATATCGTATCAGACGTTATCACTGTAACTGTAAAAAGAATTCTGAAATCATGTTTTAATAGTAAGAAATTTTGATCGTAAAAATGTGACCCGAAGCACTTTTATAAAACTCAATAAAAACCGCTGAGCAGAACGACCGCGATGCTCAGTTGTTCATGGCTCATAAACGTTCCACTATTTGCTCATCAACTCCCAGAACAAGTATTTAGAGAGTTTCGCTTTGAACTCCAACTGCGGAGTTGACACAGCGTTAGTTCACAAAATGCTGACGTATCCTGAAGTTATATTGCTGAACTATTGTACGTTTAACGACTTGCGCCAGTTTTTTAACTGTATTAGTTAAACTCGTTTTTATGTTGACTGTTATCACGCTGTATTTAGTTTCGCTGTGAGAATCTGTTTAGAGGATAAAATCTAGATCTCAGTTATGTAAAAAATGCACATCATAGTACCTAGTTTCCACTTAGATAGATAAAGTGTTTCCTCTTTATTGAGTTACTTGTAATAGCTTAAAACGAAACTCAAAAAGGGTTATTGTCAAAACTATGTCGACAGTAAAATTGTTTATATGGTAACATTTATACAATAATTATGCTTTAAGCCAACACAATAGAATAGTTCTAAACGCTTGGGTCAGTGAGTTACCGACTCGACTGCTGAATCGAAGGATGTGGGTTCAATTAGCGCACAAGACAAATTGTATTATTTGGGTTTGTCTTGTGGGTGTTTTCTATCTATAATATGTATGTATTTTCAAAAAAGTAGTATATATATATTTATATCCGTTGTAATATCCATATTACAAACTTTGCTTAGTTTGGGACCAGACGGCACTGTAATGTCGAAAATCAAAGGTCCAAAAATATATAATTATTATTATATACTCGCTTGGCTTGACAGACAGTATTTATAATTAAAAATATCTTAAATTTTTCAGCAAACTGCACTTCGGTGGTCTGTTCAGATTTTAATATACCTAGTCCGTTTGTACGTTTGTATTAAAATGAATTAAAACGATTATTGAGTTTGATTTTCAATGTTAACATTACTTACAGTGCAAATATTTAAAATAGTAATTTTTATGCAATATAATATTTTGATTAAATATAAAAATCCCTGAAATATTGAGTGAGATCGAAAACTTCTATAGACAGTTGTATACCTCAACTCGTGAACCTGTCAACATCACGGCTAAAGAACCCGGAGCCAAATTAACTCGACACTATACTGAAGATATCCCGGACGTCAGCTTATATATTATATGAGATTAGACTGGCCTTGAAACAGCTTAAGAACAATAAGGCGACGGGCGATGACGGAATTACGTCAGAGCTTCTGAAAGCGGGTGGAACACCGATACTTGAAATCCTGGCACTACGCCAGAAGCTTGGAGCAGAAGCGTGGTCATACTTTTCTTCAAAAAAGGAGACCTCACCTCATTGAAGAACTATAGACCCATTTCGCTCTTGAGCAATGTCTATAAGCTGTTTTCCAGGGCCATTACGAATCGTCTCGAACGCAAGTTTGACGACTTCCAGCCTCCCGAATAAGCCGGTTTCCGAAAGGCTTTAGTACCATGGACCACATACATACGCTGCGCCAGATTATACAGAAGACACAGGAGTATAATCGGCCTCTTTGCGTAGCGTTCGTGGACTATGAAAAAGCCTTCGATTCTATCGAGACCTGGGCGGTAATGTTCAATGTCCATGTCGCGCCTATACCGGTTGTTGTTGGGAACGCTACTCTCGAAGTTGTTGACGAATACACATACCTAGGCCAAGGAGTTCAATTAGGTAGGTCCAACTTTGAGAAAAAGGTTAACTAGAGAATCTAGCTCGGCTGGGCAGCGTTCGGGAAACTACGCAATATCTTTTCGTCCAAAATACCTCAGTGCCTAAAGACGAAAGTTTATAATCAATGTGTGTTGCCAGTCATGACTTACAAGAACGTGGTCTCTTACTGATTGACTCTTAAATAAGCTCAGAGTCGCTCAGCGAGCTATGGAAAGAGCTGTGCTTGGTGTTTCTTTGCGCGATAGAATCCGAAACGAAGAACTAAAGTTACCGACATAGCTCAAACAGTTAGCCAGCTTAAGTGGCAATGGGCAGGCCACATCGCTCGTCGAACCGATAACCGATGGGGAAGAAAGGTTCTCGAGTGGCAACCACGGGTCGGAAGACGCAGCGTGGGTCGGCCGTCTACCAGGTGGACAGACGATCTGATCAGAGCTACAGGAAGCGGATGGGCGCGGGCGGCTCAGGACCGGCCCTTGTGGAGACATATGGAGAAGGCCTACGTTCAGCAGTGGACGTCTTTCGGCTGAAACCAACGAATGAACATTTCATTGGCTTGGTACAATGACTCCGTCGTTCTCTTCTCGTTTTTCTGCATTTTTTTTCTTTTCTCGGCGTTTTCTGGCTGTTTGTGGCACTAAAATAGTCATAAAACTTTACTGCCAACTTACAAAGAATCACATTCAGGGCATAAAATCACTTTTGTGGCATAAAAACACCTTCGTCGACAAAACGCCACGATGGTGATGCCACGAAGGTGACGAAAATATGCCTTTTGTATAAATTCTTACAAACTTTATTACGTGTAACTTTTTAAATCAAATACTACATAAATATTTTACATTTTGGTCACTTCGATTAGCTAACTTTGATTTCCATTGCTAATTTCAATTGCAGATTTTGTTGTCACTGAACGATAACTTCTGTAGTGCCGAAACACGCCTTACGTTCGACCGAATCTAACTCTACGATTGGTTGCTGCTGTTGTGTTCAACAGCAAGCCTTTATTTGGGCAAATCTGAAGTACCTAAAATCGTGTGACCGACGCATATTGTGTTTTTAATTCAAAATAATGATAAAAAGATTTTTTTAGACTATTGTGTGTAAAGTATATTTAATTACGATGATTTCAGTATATGTAACATACAAATACACTGAAATTTAGTGAAGCAGTAATCAAATGATTAGCTGCAACGGGAAATGTGACGCGATGAGAATGCGAAAAATGGCCCCGTTTTTGACCATTTTGTGTGATTTTTGGTATATATTCTTGCTTCTATTACGACAAGCTCTATTTATTTAGTAGCTTAATAGATATTTTACCCTCCAATTCTCAATTTTTGATTCTAACTTATACCGTTTAGAAAATATAACTGTGTGACTATTAAATTTGAACTACGATGAGAAATACCCATTTGTTTCGTCCACGTTTCTTCTATGTCTCAATGTGCGTAATTTAAAAGATTCTATGTGTCAATGTGCGTAATATCAGAGGTTACCGAACGCAACCTGACGACATAATATATAAGTATTCAGTCGGACCCGCGGACTTATTGTTTAACCTAATAACTTTTGTCCGATTAGTATTATTATTGGCAAGACTAGGTTATCTACATTGGTCTCTGTACTACACACGGCTAGCAGTATGTTTGTGTATGTAGGCTAGCTGTTGTCGATGTCTATTACTTACAGCTCGTACGCCGCTTCGTTAGTATCACTCGCAGTTAGTATTAAGACCTCGCGCGCTGTCGGTAATATTTTTCTACCATAAGAAACACGATCTTGTCGTTATAGAACAATTGATATGTATGCCGTACCCATTGGATTTCGCTGCGGCCGTCAAGATCAAACTCTAAGGATTGACCTGACATTACGTTAACTGTTTTCTGTATATGTTATAAGAAATTTCTGTTTTGGCATTATGTTAATTTAGATCTTATAGTCTTGTAATGTGTACTAGCATAGGTACAAACTTACCGACTGACAGCCTGTTGTGTCTTCCACAGTATCTACCTACCGCAAGTCTTGTACCGCAAGTCAGGTAAACCTCACAGCATTTATAGCTCACATTTCTTTTAATTTAAAAATTGGAACATTAAACCGAGAGGCATGCGAGAACACTGGCGAGCATGCTCGGTCTACACTTTGCGTGGATCTGTTCAGAGCGCTGCTGCTAGAACAACGCAACACTTTTACACTTGGATCGGTACGATATGTTGTTGTGGCCATTGTGGTCGGTAAAACTTCAGTGTGCTCACCGTACATTATTATCTGCGCTCAACATTCTTCTTCGCATGATAATCAAAATAAATATCAAGATTATAAAGGCTGTAACCAAGATGTACAAAGTGGTATTATGATGTACGTCGTGTATACTCAGTGTTTGTGACGATTGTTCCTTGAGATCATCGATTTGGGATTTCGGTTGATTCCAAGTATTGTCATTGCTAAATTGAGCGTTTTCTATGATTACTGGAATCGATGAGTTTATCATATGATTTAAAATAGATTCTGGAACTTGCATCGTTTGCTGTATGTTGGTAAGGCTTAAAAAGTTATTGTGAGCGAATATGGTTAAAGATGAACTCTTCAGAGTACAACCGTGACCTAGGTTCAATAAACCATTTCCCGAAAGGTCGTTAGTCTCACTCTGTCCTCGCAAAAAATGCATTCCTGACAACATGAGAATAGCCAGATATGTGGTGCTGCAATTTGATCCATCTCTCCTCGCAAGCCGATATCTCGAGGTCGTATTAGCAGGTGTCATTATGTGAACTGTTATCAATTAATTTTAACTCACAAAGATTTTGTTTCGTTTTTAGATCAAATATGAGCTTATCTATTGAACAGAGACGGTTTTCAGACGATATTGCTGCACATTTTTGAAGATCGTATTCAGTTAACATAAATGCGGAATCTTTTTGCAAGTTAAATGCTATGTAAGGATGTTTTAGTTTTATAGATAAAGTCTGGTTATTTTTTATTTAAGGAACGCTGATGATATTATCCAGTTCATATATCTCGCTGCTTACTAATGGAATTTTTATTTCAATGATAAGATAGTTGCTATATACTCTTGCAGAAATTTTTAGCAATTTATAGAGCTCCCTGATATTTTCTATTTCCACCGATATTGATAGTTTCCCTTTTAACTCGGCTGATATAATATTTAGTTGGTCTTGCAAGTGATCTGGTATATCTGGTATAAGATAGGGATTGATATGCCCATACTGATGTCTGTCACAGTGTCAATTAGGGTCTGTTGAATTTTCTTAATATTCTTAATATTACCATCGCAGTAAGTGATATATATTGCACGTTGGTTGTCCAGTTTCACTTGATTTACAGCTTGAGTTAAGTTTTGTATATGTTGATGGATAAAGGAAAAATGTTTCTTCGTAATCTCTTCATTCCGACGTAATACGTTGTACTCTGTTTCTAATATACTAGTTTGATATTTTAAAAGATGACGTAAATGATTTTCGTTTTTAGAAATCTTTAAGATGTCTTTATGATATTGTACGGCAAATCTTTCATCCAATGTTCCAAATAAAGTGTTTGATAAGTTACCGACTTCATTAATCAAACCTCTTTTCTGTCTTTTGATGTTTTAATTTCTAAGGAGAGAGTTATAATGCTCAAATGTCTTGTAACTCGTGTTCAAGTTGGTCGACAATGTTTTGATATTGGACACCGTACTCGATCGCCGGTTTCTTCAATTTTTACATTAGTTACATAATTGCGAATGTTAGTGACCCTTGCCAATAAACCGTCATATTGTAGAAAATAATTAGCTTCCAGTCATCCTTTATGTATCTTAGGTCAGAAATATTATCAAAATAAAGCTCCTGATTAGGTCTTAATGACGTCACATTAAATTTGTTGTGATCTTATTGCATAGTAAGACATAAAATAAACATAAAAAATAATAATGATGCACAGAATAGGTTCTTAAAATTTAAACTTGGTCGACGACGACGTGTATTCTTTTCTTGCTCTCCGGATGTTGGAAATAAGTCTGTAAGGCGAGTATGAGTTGATAGGATGATTGGATGTTTGGAAGTACTGCAAATAGGAATTCCGAAGACTGCCGCCTACTCTCAGAAGTCCGTGCTCGTCTATATATGGGTTCGAAGAAGATATTTTGCCGCTATAATGAACGCGGCCTTGCTTGCTAAGATTCTGAATGTCTTCTTTAAATTCGTATGATTGAGTAAACTTAATTATCAAATGGTAGGCGTTATTTATTTCGCTTGACGACAAAGTACTTAAATAATTAGGGCTTGCTTGTTTTCGTGAGCGTGCGATGAAACGTGACACCCATGCAATAATTCTTACTACGAAACTGATTGTACTGGATTTATTTAATAGTTCAGTTATAAACATATTTTGCTTCTCATCATATAAAGCCGTGTTTACACTATTTTTATGCGTCTCAATAGTTGAAGTTTGATATGATTTATTTGATAATTTGGTCGCATCAAATTTTGGTAACCACTGCGGTCCTTTCCACTAAAAAAGAATGCTCTAATAACTGTATTGTGGTTAATCCTCTCGACGCGCAGTCAGCTGCATTTGACATTAAACGAACATGGTGCCAGGATGCCGATGGAATGATATCAATGATTTTTTGTACTCTATTAGCAACGAATAGCAGCCACTTGGCAATGTTGCCATGGATCCAGCCAAGTACCACCATGGTGTCTGTCCATGCATATGTCTTTATATCTTCGTAAGATAGGTTACTTACTACTTTCTTCATAAGTTCTTCTAAGAGAACAGCGCCACAAAGCTCAATCCTTGGCAATGATACCTGTTTGTTCAATGGAGCTAATCTTGTTTTGCCTGCTATAAGATTCGATGTGCACTCGCCCTTATCGCTAATTGTGACTAAGTAAATACAGCACGCGTAAGCCTTCTCCGAGGCATCGCAAAAGCCGTGAAATTGATATTTTCGCCTAAAAGACGTGGTATCATAAAATTTATCTATCTTATTCAAATCAGCCTTTAGTTTCAGCCATTCTTCGTTGATCTCAGGGGATAATTTGTCATCCCAAGAAGCCTTAGTAACCCAAGCCTTTTGAAACAGCAGCTTTGCTCGAATAGTTAGAGGTGATAACCAGCCTAAGGGATCAAATATCTTAGATATGCTTGATAAAAGTTCTCTTTTTGTGATATAAGAATTTTGTTGTTTATTATTATTTTCTGGAAATTTATTTTGAAATGTAAAATGGTCTGTAGTAGAGTTCCAGCTCAAACCTAGGGTTTTCTTCGTTTCACAACATCTAAACTCAAAGGGTGTGTCTTGTTGATTCGAAGATAAGTGGTCGACGATGGCAGGCTCGTTACTTGAACATTTCCTGAGATTCATGCCAGCCCCTTTCAGCATTTCAATAAGTTGGTATTGTACTTTTTTGGCATCCTCGATAAAATCATGGCCCGTCAATAAATCGTCCATATAAAATGATGATTGCAAAATAGGTGCTGCTAGAGGATACTTGCTACAGTCATCTTCTACCAACTGCCTGAGCGTTCACATAGCTAGGTAGGGTGCGATTGAAGTTAGACGGGTGCCGCTTTTTCAGCGGCTTTTCGGTCAATTTTGGTAAGCGCTTGCATATTAATTTTTGCTCGGCGATTCACTTGCCGCGGATCGTTAGGTCGTCAGTTTCTCAAGGGTGGCCCCTCCGGGCCCCCCCCCCCACTGCTGCCTGTCGACGTAGAGGTATGTTTTGTGTAGTTTCATAACTTTTAAATAATGCCGCCCCCCGTAGCAGCTCCCCCACCGGTACGCAGAGGAGGCGTACGCAAACGTGGCGTATGGCTACGTTCTCAGCCCTCCGCCGCCGTTGTGGCGCGTAACCTATTCACCGGCGAAATATCACCCGCGGACCGGCCCTTTTCGGTCGCGTTCCCACCCTCTCGGCCCCCGTCTAGGATCTCTATGGCCTCGGCCATATCACAGTCGTCGGTGTACTCGGCTTCTGAGTCCGGCGACGAAATCTTTAGGGATGAGGACCTCCCTACCCTGCCGTCAATGCTATCTCCTATTGAGGACACCCCGCCCCGGCCTGTTCCACAATCATCATCGCCCAAACAAGGCAATAACATAAGCCAGACCAGTAAGGTAACGCCCCCAATGACAGTGCAGCGGAATTTGAACCCGCCCTCAATCCCCCTGCCGCAGCGAGACCCTAGGGTACGTGGCAGAGATGTTAGGCTGAGACCCTTCTCACTCAGCCCATCCAAGGACCCCGCCGAGCGTGCCCGACTTGAGGCAAGAGTAGCCATTGCCGATCGGCAAAAGGCTCTTGCCAACAAACCTTCGACTTCCAAAGCCGCTGTAGAGGTGCCCCATGACCCCACTCCTGCCGAAGGGATGGAAATCACTGAAGTCACCCCCCCCCAGCCTGCCGCACCCTCAACGCTAGCGCCGCCTAGCGGACGCTCTTATGCCCAGGCAATAAGCGCCCAATCCGCTATAGCCCCGCCATCGCAATCGCAATCTGTCGCTCAGCCGGCTAACGTTGATGCCAGTGCCAACGACAAAAAAGCCAAAAACAGTCACCCCCCATAGTCGTAGAGTCCCTCCCCCAGTGGTCGACGCATCTAAAAAAGATGCACTCTATATTAGGCCACGCACCCAACGCCCGGCCGTTTGGCAAAGGGGTACGATTTTTCCCTAAATCGCCCCAAGAGTATCGTACGGTAGTGGCCTATATAGACAGCGACCGACCACATAAAATTGCCATCAAGGGACTCCCTCAGGATACCTCGCTTGACGAGCTTGCTGAGGACCTCGCATTCGCCAACTTTCCCGTGTCGCACGTGCGGCAAATTCCTGCAGTTAGGGGTCGACCTAACTGCATTTACTATGCCCAGCTACAGCACAGGCATACTTCTGCCGAGCTGCAACAGCTGTACGCAGTTAACGAGCTGCTCAGCATGCCTGGCATAACGATCGAAGCTTGGCGTACTCGCCCCGGTCCGGCGCAATGCCATAGGTGCCAGGCATTTGGCCACGCCTCTTCTAACTGCCACCGGCCAATCAAATGTGTGCGCTGCGGCGGCGAGCACCCGGCGTCCGACTGCGATCGGCAATCGGTTGCAGTCAAATGCGTAAACTGCAGGCAAGCGCACACGGCCAACAGCCGCTTGTGTCCCGTTTTTCGGCGCGAGGCGAGACGTAGGGGGGTGACCATTAACCCTCCGTTGCCCCGTAATAAAGCCCAACGGGCTACAAATTTGCCCCCGCCTAGCCCCTACATTTTTATGCCCCCCCCCCCAATTTGCGGACCCCCCGCAACCCCCCAATACGTCTCAACCACCCACCACCAACCAACCACCAAAATTAAAAACTCGCACTGTCGCTGCGCAGCAGCATCCACCCCCCGCGCAAATTCGGCCTACCGGCACACAACACACTCAGGGCCCACCCCGTATGCAAGCTGGTGCCCTAAACGTAGCTAGAGCCGCAATAGCGGCACTAAACGCGGCCATAGAGGCCATCGCAGCCGGCCAAAATCCGTTGCCAGCCCTTTTTAATGGATTGGCACAACTCACCACAATTCTCACGTGGGAATTTAATGGGGCCTCATCGGGGCCTTAAATTGAGAATTGTGTACTGGAACCCTGGGGGCATAATTGGCAAGACAGCCGCCCTCAGAACGTTAGTCCAGGAACACGATGTTCACATTGTGTTACTGGGCGAAACGAAACTCCGAGGTGAGAATGAGCTCCGCATTCCAAATTTCTTCACCTATAGGCGTGACGAAATTTTTCCCGCTAATATGGCCTTCAGGGGCACGGCTGTATTAATTAGACGTGACCTTATTCACGAATTACTACCCCTTCCCCTTTTTACATATATTCGGTCTATAGGTGTAAAACTAAAGGTCGGCAATGCGGAGCTTAAAGTCTTCGCCGCATATAAGCCACCATCAACCTCCTTCGATCCAAGTGACATCGACAATATCTTTTGCGATGCCACCCCCACACTTATTTTAGGTGACCTTAATACCAAACACCAACACTGGGGTTCACGAATTTCATCCAAATCGGGTCGTGAACTAAAAGCAGATGCTGAGAGCAAAAACTATTTAGTCATCGGTCCAGGAACACTAACGCACTACCCCTCTACTGACAATCACGCACCGGACGTACTGGACATCGCCTTAGCGCATAAGATCGGCTGGTCAATGTCGTTAGAGGTCCTCCACGACACTGACACTCAGCAT